>OW026432.1:2500-5002500 GCA_932274075.1 Diarsia rubi
AACCTAACCTAACCTAACCTAACCTAACCTAACCTAACCTAACCTAACCTAACCTAACCTAACCTAACCTAACCTAACCTAACCTAACCTAACCTAACCTAACCTAACCTAACCTAACCTAACCTAACCTAACCTAACCTAACCTAACCTAACCTAACCTAACCTAACCTAACCTAACCTAACCTAACCTAACCTAACCTAACCTAACCTAACCTAACCTAACCTAACCTAACCTAACCTAACCTAACCTAACCTAACCTAACCTAACCTAACCTAACCTAACCTAACCTAACCTAACCTAACCTAACCTAACCTAACCTAACCTAACCTAACCTAACCTAACCTAACCTAACCTAACCTAACCTAACCTAACCTAACCTAACCTAACCTAACCTAACCTAACCTAACCTAACCTAACCTAACCTAACCTAACCTAACCTAACCTAACCTAACCTAACCTAACCTAACCTAACCTAACCTAACCTAACCTAACCTAACCTAACCTAACCTAACCTAACCTAACCTAACCTAACCTAACCTAACCTAACCTAACCTAACCTAACCTAACCTAACCTAACCTAACCTAACCTAACCTAACCTAACCTAACCTAACCTAACCTAACCTAACCTAACCTAACCTAACCTAACCTAACCTAACCTAACCTAACCTAACCTAACCTAACCTAACCTAACCTAACCTAACCTAACCTAACCTAACCTAACCTAACCTAACCTAACCTAACCTAACCTAACCTAACCTAACCTAACCTAACCTAACCTAACCTAACCTAACCTAACCTAACCTAACCTAACCTAACCTAACCTAACCTAACCTAACCTAACCTAACCTAACCTAACCTAACCTAACCTAACCTAACCTAACCTAACCTAACCTAACCTAACCTAACCTAACCTAACCTAACCTAACCTAACCTAACCTAACCTAACCTAACCTAACCTAACCTAACCTAACCTAACCTAACCTAACCTAACCTAACCTAACCTAACCTAACCTAACCTAACCTAACCTAACCTAACCTAACCTAACCTAACCTAACCTAACCTAACCTAACCTAACCTAACCTAACCTAACCTAACCTAACCTAACCTAACCTAACCTAACCTAACCTAACCTAACCTAACCTAACCTAACCTAACCTAACCTAACCTAACCTAACCTAACCTAACCTAACCTAACCTAACCTAACCTAACCTAACCTAACCTAACCTAACCTAACCTAACCTAACCTAACCTAACCTAACCTAACCTAACCTAACCTAACCTAACCTAACCTAACCTAACCTAACCTAACCTAACCTAACCTAACCTAACCTAACCTAACCTAACCTAACCTAACCTAACCTAACCTAACCTAACCTAACCTAACCTAACCTAACCTAACCTAACCTAACCTAACCTAACCTAACCTAACCTAACCTAACCTAACCTAACCTAACCTAACCTAACCTAACCTAACCTAACCTAACCTAACCTAACCTAACCTAACCTAACCTAACCTAACCTAACCTAACCTAACCTAACCTAACCTAACCTAACCTAACCTAACCTAACCTAACCTAACCTAACCTAACCTAACCTAACCTAACCTAACCTAACCTAACCTAACCTAACCTAACCTAACCTAACCTAACCTAACCTAACCTAACCTAACCTAACCTAACCTAACCTAACCTAACCTAACCTAACCTAACCTAACCTAACCTAACCTAACCTAACCTAACCTAACCTAACCTAACCTAACCTAACCTAACCTAACCTAACCTAACCTAACCTAACCTAACCTAACCTAACCTAACCTAACCTAACCTAACCTAACCTAACCTAACCTAACCTAACCTAACCTAACCTAACCTAACCTAACCTAACCTAACCTAACCTAACCTAACCTAACCTAACCTAACCTAACCTAACCTAACCTAACCTAACCTAACCTAACCTAACCTAACCTAACCTAACCTAACCTAACCTAACCTAACCTAACCTAACCTAACCTAACCTAACCTAACCTAACCTAACCTAACCTAACCTAACCTAACCTAACCTAACCTAACCTAACCTAACCTAACCTAACCTAACCTAACCTAACCTAACCTAACCTAACCTAACCTAACCTAACCTAACCTAACCTAACCTAACCTAACCTAACCTAACCTAACCTAACCTAACCTAACCTAACCTAACCTAACCTAACCTAACCTAACCTAACCTAACCTAACCTAACCTAACCTAACCTAACCTAACCTAACCTAACCTAACCTAACCTAACCTAACCTAACCTAACCTAACCTAACCTAACCTAACCTAACCTAACCTAACCTAACCTAACCTAACCTAACCTAACCTAACCTAACCTAACCTAACCTAACCTAACCTAACCTAACCTAACCTAACCTAACCTAACCTAACCTAACCTAACCTAACCTAACCTAACCTAACCTAACCTAACCTAACCTAACCTAACCTAACCTAACCTAACCTAACCTAACCTAACCTAACCTAACCTAACCTAACCTAACCTAACCTAACCTAACCTAACCTAACCTAACCTAACCTAACCTAACCTAACCTAACCTAACCTAACCTAACCTAACCTAACCTAACCTAACCTAACCTAACCTAACCTAACCTAACCTAACCTAACCTAACCTAACCTAACCTAACCTAACCTAACCTAACCTAACCTAACCTAACCTAACCTAACCTAACCTAACCTAACCTAACCTAACCTAACCTAACCTAACCTAACCTAACCTAACCTAACCTAACCTAACCTAACCTAACCTAACCTAACCTAACCTAACCTAACCTAACCTAACCTAACCTAACCTAACCTAACCTAACCTAACCTAACCTAACCTAACCTAACCTAACCTAACCTAACCTAACCTAACCTAACCTAACCTAACCTAACCTAACCTAACCTAACCTAACCTAACCTAACCTAACCTAACCTAACCTAACCTAACCTAACCTAACCTAACCTAACCTAACCTAACCTAACCTAACCTAACCTAACCTAACCTAACCTAACCTAACCTAACCTAACCTAACCTAACCTAACCTAACCTAACCTAACCTAACCTAACCTAACCTAACCTAACCTAACCTAACCTAACCTAACCTAACCTAACCTAACCTAACCTAACCTAACCTAACCTAACCTAACCTAACCTAACCTAACCTAACCTAACCTAACCTAACCTAACCTAACCTAACCTAACCTAACCTAACCTAACCTAACCTAACCTAACCTAACCTAACCTAACCTAACCTAACCTAACCTAACCTAACCTAACCTAACCTAACCTAACCTAACCTAACCTAACCTAACCTAACCTAACCTAACCTAACCTAACCTAACCTAACCTAACCTAACCTAACCTAACCTAACCTAACCTAACCTAACCTAACCTAACCTAACCTAACCTAACCTAACCTAACCGGTTGATATCTCAAGTACTAATTACGCGTTTTTCGAGCTGTTTTCAGCGGATATTGACTGGAGTAGTGTTCCGCCTACTCCCTGAACACTTTTTATTGACCGCACACGCGAAAAAATTTTCTCCCTCCTACACATAGACAAATTTTCAAAATTTTTATTACAAATTATTTAATATCTAAGCTAAATTACAATTAACTTCAGTTTTCTAAAAATAACATAGTTTCAGGCATACTCGCCCACCATCCCTGCGCTTTTGGCCGCGTTCCGTGGTCCTGGGCACAGATTGGGGGTTGTTTTCCAAATTTTTTACCCCAAAAAACTGGTTTTTTCGGGATAACCCAAAATTTTTCTTCCCGCATACCTACTTTTTATTACATAAACGGCTAGCCCGCGCGGAGCCGCGTCTCTGGACATATCGCACGTGCGGCTAGCTCGCAAAAAATTTTTTCATAATTCATATTTCTATCAGCTAAGTACATACAAAATACACCTAAGGGAGCGAAGTTTTTACAAAAACGTTGATATCTCAAGTACTAATTACGCGTTTTTCGAGCTGTTTTCAGCGGATATTGACTGGAGTAGTGTTCCGCCTACTCCCTGAACACTTTTTATTGACCGCACACGCGAAAAAATTTTCTCCCTCCTACACATAGACAAATTTTCAAAATTTTTATTACAAATTATTTAATATCTAAGCTAAATTACAATTAACTTCAGTTTTCTAAAAATAACATAGTTTCAGGCATACTCGCCCACCATCCCTGCGCTTTTGGCCGCGTTCCGTGGTCCTGGGCACAGATTGGGGGTTGTTTTCCAAATTTTTTACCCCAAAAAACTGGTTTTTTCGGGATAACCCAAAATTTTTCTTCCCGCATACCTACTTTTTATTACATAAACGGCTAGCCCGCGCGGAGCCGCGTCTCTGGACATATCGCACGTGCGGCTAGCTCGCAAAAAATTTTGCCCACCCTCCCACCCTCTGTTCTATAGCTATAGGTAGAGGGAAAACGGAGAGAGGTCGGCAAAAATTTTAAATTCTTTTTTTTTTGCTTGTTTAGATCTTCTGAGTTGTCTTGAGAGAGAATCGCGTTTTTAAATTTATATCTGACCAAGTTTTTGACGGTAAAGCGCAGTGTTTGGAATTTTTATTATTTTTGTGATATTTTAACCTATTGACAGTCATTTTGACCTTGCTGTACATTATTTACAACAATTGTTTACAGTAAATTATTCAATTTTATAAGTGTATTTATTTGATTATTAGATTTTATTTCTTTGGCCCCCCTTTACAGGGCCACAGTCCAGTGTCCCTTACCTCTCCTCTCGAGCGGATATAATTGTTCTGACCTCCTCTTTACAGGGGTCTGTGTACATTCTATCTGCTCCAGACCGTCATTATGTTCCGCACCCCATCAAGCACCGTGAGGCCACAGTGCTCCAGTGGCTCGCCGCGATCGGCGGAGAAAGCGAGGCCCACGACTCTTGACGCGAGGAGGCAAATTGATTTCGGAGACGATACACCCCTCGCGGCCAAGGAGAGCCTTGTTACCCCGTCGACGCGCCGCGCCCCTGTCAATGATCCAAGACCGCTCAAGAAGCCGGAGGCCGGGCGCCCCAGTCGCATTGCGGAAGCGAGAGCTTGCCTGAATAAGGCTAAGCTCAATTTGGGCAACTCCCGCAACCTCAAGGCCGAAATAAAGACTGCAGTGCTCGAAGCCATAAACCGGCTTTATGAGTTGGTCAAGGAGTCAGAGCTGGACAAGACCCCTGCCGCACCTGTAGCCGTACCGGTATCTGCACCCACTGTTGACCACTGCCTCCCATCCTCTTCTGCCGAAGTTTTTGCTGGCCAGACCGAGCTCCTCAACACCATAAAGGAGCATATCTCGGAGTTGAAAGACAACTCCGAGAAACTCGAGAGACTCCGAGACGGTCTGGCGAGCAGGGACAGGGTGGAGGAGACGACCTACGCTAGTGTGGTGGCCGTCAATAAGTGCCACACCGGGGCACAAGCCCTGGAGCATACGACGCTACACTCCGTGGTCGTCTCTTCTACACAGGAGGCGGACACGGGAACCGAAATCCTCGAAAGAGTGAGGAAGGCAGTGGATGCGAAGGAGGGCTGGGTGCGCGTAGAAAGGGTCAGAAAGGCTAAGGACCGGAAGGTGATCATGGGGTGTGCAACGAAGGAGGAGAGGGAAAAACTAAAAAAGAGGCTAGAGTCGGCTGGAGAGAACCTCGTCGTCGAGGCAGTGAAAAATCGGGACCCACTTCTGGTTCTTAAGGACGTTCTGTCAGTGCACAGTGACGAAGAAGTGTTGCGGGCCCTTAAGAACCAGAACCGGGAGATCTTTGACGGCCTCGGTGACGAGGAAAATAAAGTTTCTATAAAGTTCAGAAAAAAGTCACGAAACCCGCATACAAACAGCGTTGTTCTGAGTGTTTCCCCAGCAATCTGGAGGCGGGCACTCGCTGGGGGCAAGCTTCGGATTGACCTCCAGAGAGTGCGCGTTGAAGACCAGACTCCTCTGGTGCAATGTACCCGTTGCTTGGCCTACGGGCACGGCAAAAGCCTGTGCACGGAGTCAGCCGATCTGTGCAGCCACTGCGGCGAAACCCACCTTGCGGCAGACTGCCCAGCTAAGCGGATCGGCGAAGCGGCGGCGTGCATCAACTGCACCAGAGAAAAACTGGGGGATCACTCGCACAACGCGTTCAGTAGTTTGTGCCCGGTACGTAGGAAGTGGGACGCATTTGCGCGAGCAACTGTAGCCTATTGCTAAGGTGGTCGATGCTCCCACTTCCGCGTACACAAAGACGACCGATTCGACACAACCAGATAGCAAACGCATTAAGCGAACCACTAGGGTTGGCTTAATGGTGTATCATAGTTGGAGCCATCTTTTTGAGGAAGTGGCCCAGATTATATTGAGCTGCAAGCCAACTCTAGTGGAATCGCCAAGTTGTGTTGAATCGGTTGGAAACTATTGTCACAAAAGTCTGTTTTGCAAACATTTAGTTATATGTAGCTGAGGTGCCTACGTAATATGTAGTTATATAATAATTATATGATATAAGTATTACGGGTAATGAAGCGAGAACAAGGTGTAAATAAAGCAAAATAGAACAGAAATTCCCGGGCATAGATGATACACAAATACTCAATCTTATATAAAAATTGTCAAAGTAAATTAAGTCCATACCTAAAACCATAATATTTTAAAATCATGTTATACAAATAAAAGTAAAATAAATCCTTGTAATGATAGTTAAAAACACAGTAAGAAAACAGTAAAAACAAAAAATTTAATAGTCAAATACAATTTGGAACAAAACAAAAGTCAAAATTACACATAATATAGAGCTTGGTCTCTTCGGCCTCCTACCAAAGAAATAGTCGCCAAATAAAACCAAAACTATAAGTATAAAAGGGCTCTGACAACGTCAGAGGAACACTGGTGGGGCAGGAGTGTGGTTTTAGCCGGTTCGAGTCCGGCACTACCTCGACTATCTCACAACCTGCGAGGTAGTCGAGGTGTCCGTGGGGATTTCCCACTCCTGCCAAAACAAAAAAAAAAAAAAAAAAAAAAAAAAAAAAACCTAACCTAACCTAACCTAACCGTTGATATCTTAAGTACTAATTACGCGTTTTTCGAGCTGTTTTCAGCGGATATTGACTGGAGTAGTGTTCCGCCTACTCCCTGAACACTTTTTATTGACCGCACACGCGAAAAAATTTTCTCCCTCCTACACATAGACAAATTTTCAAAATTTTTATTACAAATTATTTAATATCTAAGCTAAATTACAATTAACTTCAGTTTTCTAAAAATAACATAGTTTCAGGCATACTCGCCCACCATCCCTGCGCTTTTGGCCGCGTTCCGTGGTCCTGGGCACAGATTGGGGGTTGTTTTCCAAATTTTTTACCCCAAAAAACTGGTTTTTTCGGGATAACCCAATTTTTTTTCTTCCTGCACACCTACCTTTTATTCCATAAACGGCTAGCCCGCGCGGAGCCGCGTCTCTGGACATATCGCACGTGCGGCTAGCTCGCAAAAAATTTTGCCCACCCTCCCATCCTCTGTTCTATAGCTAGAGGAAGGGCAAACGGAGAGAGGTCGGGAAAAATTTTTATTTTTAATTTTAGCTTGATTTTCTTTGTTTAGGTCTTTATAGGGAGTGTAGCGTATTTTTATCTTTTTTTGACAGTCGTTTTCGACGAACTTTATACGGTATTATTTAGATTTATTGATTTGTTTGTTTAATTTATATATTTGTGATTCCCCTCTTTACAGGGACTTAGCAGTACCAGTGCCCTCACATACTCTTCTCGACATAATATAACTGACCCCCTCTTTACAGGGGTCCATTGGTTTGTTCACACCCAGACTAGAATGTTCCGTACTCCTTCTGCTACCCTGCGAACGCTGGGCTCCGGAAGCTCGCCGCGATCGACGGAGAAGCCGGGTGTCTCGTCTTCTGACGCGAGGCGGAGAATCTCCTTTGGAGACGACACTCCGACTGTGCGTCAAGAGGGCCCGGCCACTTCGGCAACGCGCCGAGCTCCTGTGAGCGCTGCCACACCGCTCAAGAAGCCGGAGGCTGGGTACCGCAGTCGCACTGCAGAGGCGCGAGCTTGCCTAAATAAAGCTAAGCTTAATTTAGGCAACTCGCGCAACCTCAAAACCGATATCAAGGCTGCGGTACTTGAGGCCATAAACCGACTCTATGAGCTGGTGAAGGAGTCGGAGCAAGACGGAGCTCCTTCCGTGCCTGTATCCGTGCCGGCAACCGCGCCCACCGCTTACTGCGATCCTCGGTCCAATCTTGAGAACCTTGCTAGCCAGACTGAGCTCGCTAAGACAATGAAAGAGCACATGACCTTAATAAAGGAGAACTCTGACGAATTGGTCAAACTGCGGGCCAGTCTGGCTATCAAGAAAAATGCTGGGGAGAAAACCTACGCGAGTGTCGCGTCCGTGAATAAGTGTCATACTGGGGCACCAGTCCTGGAACGCACGACGCTGCACTCCGTTGTTGTCTCTTCGACCGAAGATGCAGATACCGGGGACGAAATCCTAGAAAGGATCAGAAAAGCGGTGGACGCGAAGGAGGGATGGGTGCGGGTGGAAAAAGTGAGAAAAGGAAAAGACAGGAAGATAATTATGGGTTGTGATACAAAGGAAGAGAGGCAAAAAATTAAAGAACGACTGGAAAAGGCCGGAGAGAACCTTGTCGTCGAGGAAGTGACAAACCGGGACCCACTTCTGGTTCTGAGGGACGTGCTGGCAGTACATACCGACGACGAAGTGTTAAAAGCCCTTAAGAACCAGAACCGGGAGATTTTTCACGACCTCGGCGAGAGGGAACAAAGAGTGTCGGTGAAGTTTAGAAGAAAGACAAGAAACCCGTTCACTTGTAGCATTGTGTTGAGTGTCTCCCCCACGATCTGGAGACGTGCACTCGAAGGAGGCAAGGTCAGAATTGACCTCCAGAGAGTGCGCGTCGAGGACCAGACGCCTCTGGTGCAGTGCACCCGCTGCTTAGCATATGGACACGGAAAGCGACTCTGCACGGAGTCAGTTGACTTGTGCAGCCACTGCGGCGGTCCACATTTAAGGGTGGACTGCCCAGACAAGCTAGTTGGTGAAAAGGCGGTATGTTTAAACTGCACCAGAGCCAAGCTGGGGGAGCACCAGCACAACTCGTTTAGCAACGATTGCCCGATACGCAAGAAGTGGGACGCATTCGCTAGAGCGTCAATAGCATACTGCTAAAGATGGCGATGCGCCCACTTCCAAGTACACCGAAAAGATGGCCAATTTGACACGACGCAGATGCATCAAGCTAACCACTGGGGTTGGCGAGAGTAAAAACCGTAACCTGAGTCGGTTTCATGAGAAACTGGCCCAGGTTATGCAAGTCCCGAAGTTGGCCCTAGTGGAACCACTAAGTCGTGTCAAACTTGTTTTTAGCTATAGTCATTTATCTCGAAGAAATAGTATTACAAGAAGATGCAATTTAAAAATATTGATATGTAACTATATACTAAGTATATAGGATGGGTATCAAGTAATAAAAAAGAAAACAAAATTTAATAACGAAATTCAAAATAATATAAAAGTAGAAATGATACACTGTTATAAGCGTAAGGGTAAAACATTGAAAATACATATAGGTAGAACATTGAAAAATACATATAGGTAAATCGTAATAAATAGTTTGGTGATAAAAGTTTATTTTTATGATTATTACATATTTTTTGTTGAAGAAGAATGTATTATTTCGAAAATAGTAGGTAGTGACTCAGTAATTAGACATAAACATAATAATAATAAACGATGAAAGTGAAATATTTTGCAACCTAGATAAATAAAAATAGATACATAAATAGTAATAAATATAACCCGATAGAGCGTGGTCTATTTGGCCTCTTAAACGTCACCGATTAACAAGAAAAACCTTCCGCAAAAAAGGGCTCTGACAACGGCAGAGGGACACTGGCGGGGCAGGAGTGTGGTTTTAGCCGGTTCGAGTCCGGCACTACCTCGACTATCTCACAGCCTGTGAGGTAGTCGAGGTGTCTGTAGGGATTTCCCACTCCTGCCAAAACAAAAAAAAAAAAAAAAAAAAAAAAAACCTAACCTAACCTAACCGTTGATATCTTTAGTACTATATACGCGTTTTTCGAGCTGTTTTCAGCGGATATTGACTGGAGTAGTGTTCCGCCTACTCCCTGGACATTTTTTATTGACCCGAACGCGAAAAATTTTTCTCCCTCCTACACTTTGAAAAATTTTCCAAATTTTTATAACAAATTAATTAATATCTAAGCTAAGTTACAGTTTTTTACAGTTTTATTAAAATTACATAGTTTCAGGCATACTCACCCACCATCCCTGCGCTTTTGGCCGCGTTCCGTGGTCCTGGGCACAGATTGGGGGTTGTTTTCCAAATTTTTTACCCCGAAAAACTGGTTTTTTGGGGAAAACTCTAAATTTTTCTTCTTACGACAACAACTTTTATTCTAAAAACGGCTAGCCCGCGCGGAGCCGCGTCTTTTGACATATCGCACGCGCGCCTAGCTGAAATAGAAGTTGCTACACGAATTTTGATATTTCTTATTTCCATTAGCTAAGTACATACAGAATTCACCTAAGGGAGCGAAGATTTTACTAAAACGTTGATATCTTTAGTACTATATACGCGTTTTTCGAGCTGTTTTCAGCGGATATTGACTGGAGTAGTGTTCCGCCTACTCCCTGGACATTTTTTATTGACCCGAACGCGAAAAATTTTTCTCCCTCCTACACTTTGAAAAATTTTCCAAATTTTTATAACAAATTAATTAATATCTAAGCTAAGTTACAGTTTTTTACAGTTTTATTAAAATTACATAGTTTCAGGCATACTCACCCACCATCCCTGCGCTTTTGGCCGCGTTCCGTGGTCCTGGGCACAGATTGGGGGTTGTTTTCCAAATTTTTTACCCCGAAAAACTGGTTTTTTGGGGAAAACTCTAAATTTTTCTTCTTACGACAGCAACTTTTATTCTAAAAACGGCTAGCCCGCGCGGAGCCGCGTCTTTTGACATATCGCACGCGCGCCTAGCTGAAAAAATTTTTGCCCACCCTCCCACCCTATAGTGTTTAGTAGGATAACGGAGAGAGGTCGGCAAAATATTTTATTTTATATTTGAGTTAATTTTGGGGCTTAGGAGGGAAAAATCGCAATGTTTTAATTTTTGACAAAATTTTTTTTTTGACACTCAATTTAATAGGACAGTCGTTTTAAAATTTTACTAAAACGTATTTGATGTTATTTTAACGTATACTCGTATTAATTTTATTATCATATAAATCTTAATTTGATTATATATTTTATACTGTGTTCTCCTCTTTACAGGGACACACTTACCCAGTGTATATAATATTTCACCTCTCTTGGGCGGATAATCTTTGAATTGATCCCCTCTTTACAGGGTTCTCTTTAATTATATCAGCTCAAAAAAAAAAAAAAAAAAAAAAAAATAAATATGTTCCGCACACCATCCAGCACCGTGAGGTCCCAGTGCTCCAGTGGCTCGCCGCGATCGGCAGAGAAAACGGGGCCCAACACTCTTGACGCGAGGAGGCAAATTGATTTCGGAGACGAAACACCCCTCGCGTCAAAGGAGAGCCTTGCTACCCCGTCGACGCGCCGAGCCCCTGTCAATGCTTCAAGACCGCTCAAGAAGCCGGAGGGCGAGCACCGCAGTCGCACTGCGGAGGCGCGAGCTTGCCTAAATAGGGCTAAGCTTAATCTGGGCAACTCGCGCAACCTCAAGGCCGAAATAAAGACTGCGGTGCTCGAAGCCATAAACCGGCTTTACGAGCTAGTCAAGGAGTCAGAGCTGGACCAGGCCCCCTCCGCACCCATAGCCGTACCGGTACCCGCACCCACAGTCAACCAATTTCCCCATTCTGTATCCGTAGAGGTTCTTGCTAGCCAGACTGAGCTCATCACCACCCTCAAGGAGCACATCTCAATTGTAAAACAGAACACTGAGCATGTGGAAAAGCTCCGAGAAAGTCTGGCTGGCAGGGACAATGTGGGGGAGATGACTTACGCGAGTGTGGCGGCCGTCAATAAATGCCACACTGGGGCACAAGTCCTGGAGCGAACGACGTTGCACTCCGTGGTTGTCACTTCTAAGCAGAAGGCGGATACGGGGAGTGAGATACTCGAAAGAGTGAGGAAAGCGGTGGACGCAAAGGAGGGCTGGGTGCGTGTTGAGAGGGTCAGGAAGGCTAAAGACCAGAGGGTTATTATGGGGTGCGCAACGATAGAGGAGAGGGATAAACTTAAGGCACGATTGAAGGCGGCCGGAGAGAGCCTCGTCGTCGAGGACGTGAAAAATCGGAACCCACTTCTGATTCTTAGGGACGTGTTGCTGATGCACAGTGACGAGGACGTGCTGAAAGCCCTTAAGAATCAGAACCGGGAGATATTTCACGGCCTCGACGCCGAGGAGCATAAAATAGTTATTAAATATCGACGCAAAACGCGCAACCCGCACGCGAATCACGTTGTGCTTGGTGTGTCCCCTACGGTCTGGAGGAGGGCGATTGCTGAAGGGAAGCTCCGCATCGACCTCCAACGAGTTCGTGTCGAGGACCAGACCCCTCTGGTGCAGTGCACCCGCTGCTTGGCATACGGGCACGGCAAACGGCTATGCACGGAGCCAGCCGACCTGTGTACCCATTGCGGTGGACCGCACGTCAGGGCGGACTGCCCGGATAGACAGGTCGGCAAAGCAGCGGCCTGCGTGAACTGCACCAGAGATAAATTAGGAGCTGCCGAGCACAGCGCATTTAGTAACGAATGCCCGGTACGAAGGAAGTGGGACGCTTTCGCTAGGGCATCCATAGCGTACTGCTAAAGTGGTCCAAGCGCCCACTTCCAAGTACAGACTGAGGACTAGTTTGGCAGAACTAAAAACACGACGAATTCTAAGAACTGCTAGGGTTGGCCAAATAAGAAAAGGTAACTGGAGTTGGTTTCGTGAGAAACAGGCTCTGGTTAAGGAGATTCAGGGGACAGCCGTGACAGAATCGTCACGTTATGTCAAACAAACTCTGAAAGACGGCAAAAGTGTGATTAATAAAAATGATATAAGTAAAAATATAAAAACCAGTTTAAAAATAGTACACAGAACAGAATATTTATTAGAAGCAATTTGATGTTAATATGTAAGTATATATTGAGTATATAGCTTAGGTATTATACATAAAAATATATATGTATATATTTATATAATAAGAATAATAACTGAATAAGATAAATAGTAAAAAGAAATAGTCAAGGTTATCATTTTTAACACACAATCACAAATAGTATAGAAACAGCATTTTTATGTAGTCACTTAAATAGAATATTGTAAATTGATAAAAGAAACATGAACAAACATAGCTATAGTAGCGGTTTTCTCTAAAATAGTTAAAATAAAATAAAAATAAAAAGTTAAGAAAATGCACAACATTGTGGTCTCTCCGGCCACCTAAAAAAAAAACGCAGCTAAGCCAAACATGACAGTCGTTAAGAGCTCTAACAACGTTAGAGGCACACTGGCTGGGGCAGGAGTGTGGTTTTAGCCGGTTCGAGTCCGGCACTACCTCGACTATCTCACAGCCTGTGAGGTAGTCGAGGTGTCCGTGGGGATTTCCCACTCCTGCCAAAACAAAAAAAAAAAAAAAAAAAAAAAAAAAAAAACCTAACCTAACCTAACCTAACCTAACCTAACCTAACCTAACCTAACCGAATGTCCGTAAAATATCGCAAAAAGACGCGTAATCCGCATGTTAATAGCATTGTGCTGAGTGTGTCCCCCACGATCTGGAGGCGAGCACTCGAAGGAGGCAAGCTGCGCATTGACCTCCAGAGAGTGCGTGTCGAAGACCAGACACCTCTTATGCAGTGCACCCGCTGCCTTGCATACGGCCACGGAAAGCGTCTCTGCACAGAGATTGTTGACCTATGCAGCCACTGCGGCGGTCCGCACCTTAGGTCGGACTGCCCAGATAAAGTCAATGGCGAGGCAGCGGCGTGCATAAACTGCAATAGAGCCAAAATGGGGGAGCACCGGCACAATGCTTTTAGCAGCGACTGCCCGATACGTAAGAAGTGGGACGCATTCGCGAGAGCAGCAATAGCATATTGCTAAAGTTGTCAATGCGCCCACTTCAAATTTGAACATAAAAAGTAGTAAGTTGATACAACCACAGAACAGAGACATTGAGCGAACCATAGAGATTAGCACTACGAGCACTGAAAACTGGAGGCACTTTCATGAGAAAGTGGCTTCAGTTAAAGATCAGAAATCGAACGTAATGGTGACGCAAAGCTGTATCCAACTGGTTGTAAAAATTTGTAAATGCATGAAGATGATATTTAGCTATATGTTATTAAGTATATAGTCTGGATATTGTAAATATATAAAAAAGAAAGATCACGAGAAACAGAAAAATTAAATAAAATAAGCAAATAGATAGTATTCGGGCATTACTTAAATTTGGATAACATCATTGATAAACATAAGTTAATAGTAAAATAAATAGATTACGGACATAGATAGTAGTATATTTGTATTAAATTATAAATAAATAATAACTCGAAATGTGCGAAATTAAAATTAGTTTATATATTAAGATAATACTTGGATAAGTTACATTATAACAGTAAAAGAAAGAAATAAAACATGGCCATTCGGCCGCCGTCAGTAACAAGACCAAAAGCCAGAACATAATAGCTCTGACCACGTCAGAGGAACACTGGTGGGGCAGGAGTGTGGTTTTAGCCGGTTCGAGTCCGGCACTACCTCGACTATCTCACAGCCTGTGAGGTAGTCGAGGTGTCCGTGGGGATTTCCCACTCCTGCCAAAACAAAAAAAAAAAAAAAAAAAAAAAAAACCTAACCTAACCTAACCTAACCTAACCTAACCTAACCTAACCTAACCTAACCTAACCTAACCTAACCTAACCTAACCTAACCTAACCTAACCTAACCTAACCTAACCTAACCTACGAGAAGATGCTGGTTGCCCGCCTCAAGTTTTACTTACTACCCAGGATCAGTACTCGCCAATACGGCTTTATGCCCCAAAAAAGCACTGAAGACTCCCTCTATACTCTTGTGCAGCACATCCGCACAAAGCTGGCAGCGAAGAGAGTTGTCACGCTAGTATCACTAGACATTGAGGGAGCCTTTGACAGTGCTTGGTGGCCCGTTATCAAAGTACGGTTGGCTGAGGAAAAGTGTCCTGTAAACTTGAGACGCTAACATAAGGAAAATGATTAAAAAGATCTCTGATCACCCTAATCAGAGGACACGAGCAGAGCAGGAGTGGTTTTTAGCCGGTTCGAGTCCGGCACTACCTCGACTGTCTCACAGACTGTGAGACAGTCGAGGTATCCGTGGGGATTTTCCACTCCTGCCAAAACAAAACAAAAAAAAAAAAAAAAAAAAAAAAAAAACACCCACCCCAACCACACCATTTTTTTTTTTTTTTTTTTTTTTTTTTTTTTTTTTTTTTTTTTTTGTCGCTGGGAAAAAATGCTTTACGCATACCCTCCCATCGGGGGATGGGGGGCTATGTGGGACTCCCCGGTCTGACCCGGTATACCCACTAAAACGACCCAGCGGCACACCCGCTTCGT
Organism: Diarsia rubi; assembly: GCA_932274075.1. Lineage (NCBI taxonomy): Eukaryota > Metazoa > Arthropoda > Insecta > Lepidoptera > Noctuidae > Diarsia > Diarsia rubi. Next base: position 18,163 of record OW026432.1, read on the forward strand.
CTGAGTGGCGAGGGACTGGGAGATTGGCACAGCCATGACGTCCAGTCCTCCGCCGACGATTTCCCCTCAGGGCGGACCCCTCACACCCTCCCCGTGGGGAGGGGGACGGGCCCGGGAGTGACCGACGAAAGTGGTGATGGGTGCAATGCGGGCGCAGGCGCCCCCGCGCCTACTACCCGCCCATCGCCACCATGAGGAGGGAGAGGTTGGCGCCGTCTCCGACCCCTTCTTCGTCTGCGGAGTGGCGCAGCTAGAGGGTCATCCTCCCGCGCGCGCTCCGCCTCCTCCTTTTGCGAGATTACATCCTCGCAGAAGGAGGCAACCGCTGCCCAGGCCTCCTCGCTCCCCAGCATGGCGTTGACTACGCCGGGAAGCGAGAGGTCCAGTCCAACCACCGCGGTCAGACCGCGGCGCAGCTCCGACCAAGCCGGACATACCTCGAGGGTGTGCTGCGCCGTGTCCTCCGCCGCGCCGCAGTCGTGGCACGCTGGGGTCTCCTCCCTACCGATCCGGTGCAGGTGCGATCCGAAACAGCCATGGCCAGACAACACCTGCACCAGGCGGAACGAGAGGAAACCGTGGGGCCTCTCGAGCCAGCTCCGCAGGACCGGACCGAGGGCGTCTAAAGTCCGGCGGCCAAAGGCGGCGACGGCGAGGTCCTCCGTCCAGTGGAGGATGATGGCGTCCTTCGCCTCCCGCCGCACGGCCTCCCGCTCTTCGGCGACGGGGCGCTCCCCGAGCGCCTTCCGGCGCGCTGTCCACTCGTACACTCTAGCAAGCACCCAAGCCTCCAACTCCCAAGGTGGGGTCTGGTCCGGGGGCCGTCTTCTTCGCGCGGAGGCTGAGTACCCCCGCGTGGAATTCCGCCGCCGTCACCGGGGGGACCTCCTCCTCCGGCAAAGCCGCCCCTTGTGGGGGATCCATCGGTGGTGGGGTGAAGTCGGCCCTGCGCGGAAACAGGGATCGGACAACCCCATCCATCAACGCTGGCTCGATGGTCTCCGTCAGTGGGGGACCATAAGGGCGTAGCTGGTTCCGCGCCGCCTTGTACGGTCTTCCATAAGGATCCCTGTCGAGACTCTCCAGCATCTCGGCCCTCGCCGAGTCTTTTGCAGCGCCCATTGCAGACTTGAAGACCGTCGTCGCCTCTCGGTAAGAGGCGTATAGGAGGTCCTCTTCTGCCCGGACTCGGTTTCGGGCGCTGCGCCGTCGGCTTCGCGTGTAGGCCCTTCTGGCCGCCACGCAGACGGCACGAAGCTCCGCCAGCTCCTCTGTCCACCAATAGACGGCACGACGGGGAGGCGGACGGCGAGACCGAGGCATGCTGGAGTTGCACACCTCTGTCAGGGACTTCCCGAGCCGGACCGCTGCGGCGTCCACGTCCAGGACCTCGACAGGGGGCGACAGCCAGTCCTGGAGAAAGGCTGCCTCTTTAGCTGCCTCCCGGTCCAGGCGGGTTAGTGCCCACCGCGGGAACGGAGATTGCCCAGCGCGGGCCATCCCCCCCTCCCGGGTGGAGATGTCGAACCGCACATATCGGTGGTCCGACAAGGTCTCCACCATCTCTACCCGCCAGTTGACGACGCGGGCGGCTAGCGCGGGGGTGGCAAACGAGACGTCCACCACCGACCCACCTTGTTGCCGCACACACGTGTGTACCGCCCCCCTGTTGAGGAGGGACACACCGCATGAGGCCGCCCAGAACTCGACGGCGCGTCCCCGGACGTTGCAACCGGCAGCCGGGTTACCCCAGGCCGCCGACTTGGCGTTCAGGTCACCCAACACCACGACCTGGCGCGGCGCCGCCCTCCCTACGACGGCGGTGAGGATCTCGAGGAAATCCTCAAAGTCCGAGAGAGGGCGGTTTGGGGAGAAATAGACCCCGACCAGGGCCATGTCCCCCCACGCGGCGGCCACGTATCCCGGTCCCCTCTCTAAGAGCGAGAGGGGAGGGGAGTCTGCGGAAGACCGCGACACCAACGCCACCAAGCCGTCCCGGTCGCCCAGCCAACGGCCAGGGACCGAGTAAGGCTCGGCGACCACCGCCAAGTCCACCAACCACTCAGCCATGGTCTGCATCAGCAGATCCTGGGCTGCTCTGCAGTGGTTGGTGTTAGCCTGAAGGATGCGATGTTCGACCCTATCCATCAGTCGGACATGGCACCCCCCTCCGCAGCCGCCGCAGGAATGACGGTGCTACCGGCAGCAGCAGGCCCGATCGGCGCCTGCGCTTTGCCCCGCTTAGGGGGAGGATTGCAGTTCCTCCCCTTCGTGACGTGCTTCGCCGGGCAGCCACTGGCGGCACACACCGCGCAGTGCGGCGTGGCGGCCTCGCAGGAGGCGGCTTTGTGGCCCTCCTTGCCGCAGCGAAAGCATGTGTCCGTCCTGTCTACCGTGGACGGACACCCCAGCCCGGGTCCGCCGGCAAGACACACTGCCGATCCCCAGTTGGGCAGGATCGGCACCGGCACGCGCCCGCACTAAAATGGACGCGTACGTCTCCCCTCGGTCCGCAGCCTCCGCGGTGAGGGTCACCACGACGGCCGCGGTTTTTGGGGGGACTAGCTGCCCCTTTCCCCTCCCTTTTCCTTTCCCCTTCCCCTTTCCCTTGCCGGCTTGGCTGGGATCGGTGTTGGCGGGGACGACAGGGTCGGACTTTGCCGACTTCTTGCCTTTGCCCTTCTTACGGACCACTTCCGTCCACTCGTTGGACGGGGTCTGCGATGGAAGAAGGGCATCTTCCGCATTTGAGGAGGACGGCCCCGGCTCGCTCTGCCTCTTATCTGCCTCAAGCGGTGGTCGGAGGCGTTTCTCCGGCAAGAGCCGGTCCTCAATGCCTGCAAAGCAGGCTCTTGTGAAGGCCCTCTCCTCCATTACAACCTTGCGGATGATGTCCTCAAGGTTGGAGGTAGGGCCCTCTGCCGCAGGGCTCGTGTTGGCCTGTTGTGGCCGGGCCGTGGCTTCAGACAGCTTCTGATGAAGCTGGCTGACCTCCGACTGCAGGCGGTCTATCCTCGCCTGTAGTTGCCGCGTTTCGTCCGTGGCCTTCCGTCGGACTAGCTCCGCGACGACACCGCGCATGCTCGCGGCCCTGCATTTGAGGGCCTTCTGCAAGGTCCCCTTGATGTTGGAGGACTTAGATGCCACCTCCACGATCTCTTCCTCGTCCTCCTCCGCCATTCTCTCCAGCTCGGCCAGAGAATGGTCCGCGTATACGACACGGGACGCACCGTACCCAGACTTGGCCCGGGCGACGTGCGCCCGTTTCTCTTTGGCAGCAACCCGCTCCTCAAGTTCTTGCTGAAGCTGCGCCCGCCGGGCTAGGTCCAACTGGCGTTGGGCGTCCGCGAGCCCAACGACATGGGTCTCCGCGGCCACCGTCGGCTTTTTAGCCTTGGGCAACCTCGTCGACCCTGAGGCTGAGGAGCCTTCGGACCCACCGCTCTTGCGGACCCGCTTCCGCGACCGAGATTCTGCATCCGACATACTAATAAGTGAATCGTTGTCAGACGACTCATCCGCCCCTCCAAAGAAACTAGCCGCAGACGGCGCTCGACTAGACTCTGACGCCGGAGCGTCGGAGAGGCCCTGAGAAGGGCCTTTGGGTTGGCCTTGAGAAGAGCCTTTGGGTTGGCCCTGAGAAGGGCCTTTGGGTTGGCCCTGAGAAGGGCCTTTGGGTTGGCCCTGAGAAGGGCCTTTGGGTTGGCCCTGAGAAGGGCCTTTGGATTGGCCCTGAGAAGGGCCTTTGGGTTGGCCCTGAGAAGGACCTTTGGGTTGGCCCTGAGAAGGGCCTTGTTTTAAAAACCGCCCGCAGGGGTCCCGCATAGGTATCGACATCGTTCGTAGCTCAACAAGACAAGGATAAACGCTACAAAAGCACAGTGCACTTTGGCCAACCCAGTCTGCCACTCCGTTACGGTGGTCAGAACTGGGTCGTTTCCAGGGGACGCGACGTGGACGCAAGCACTGTGGGGTGGTCCCCCAACCTAACCTAACCTTTTTTTTTTTTTTTTTTTTTTTGTTGTCGCTGGGAAAAAATGCATTACGCATACCCTCCCATCGGGGGATGGGGGGCTATGTGGGACTCCCCGGTCTGACCCGGTATACCCACTAAAACGACCCAGCGGCACTCCCGCTTCGTCTGAGTGGCGAGGGACTGGGAGGTTGGCACAGCCTTGACGTCCAGTCCTCCGCCGACGATTTCCCCTCAGGGCGGACCCCTCACACCCTCCCCGTGGGGAGGGGGACGGGCCCGGGAGTGACCGACGAAAGTGGTGATGGGTGCAATGCGGGCGCAGGCGCCCCCGCGCCGACTACCCGCCCATCGCCACCATGAGGAGGGAGAGGTTGGCGCCTTCTCCGACCCCTTCTTCGTCTGCGGAGTGGCGCAGCTAGAGGGTCATCCTCCCGCGCGCGCTCCGCCTCCTCCTTTTGCGAGATTACATCCTCGCAGAAGGAGGCAACCGCTGCCCAGGCCTCCTCGCTCCCCAGCATGGCGTTGACTACGCCGGGAAGCGAGAGGTCCTGTCCAACCACCGCGGTCAGACCGCGGCGCAGCTCCGACCAAGCCGAACATGCCTCGAGGGTGTGCTGCGCCGTGTCCTCCGCCGCGCCGCAGTCGTGGCACGCTGGGGTCTCCTCCCTCCCGATCCGGTGCAGGTGCGATCCGAAACAGCCATGGCCGGACAACACCTGCACCAGGCGGAACGAGAGGAAACCGTGGGGCCTCTCGAGCCAGCTCCGCAGGACCGGACCGAGCGCGTCTAAAGTTCGGCGGCCAAAGGCGGCGACAGCGAGGTCCTCCGTCCAGTGGAGGATGATGGCGTCCTTCGCCTCCCGCCGCACGGCTTCCCGCTCTTCGGCAACGGGGCGCTCCCCAAGCGCCTTCCGGCGCGCTGTCCACTCGTACACTCTAGCAAGCACCCAAGCCTCCAACTCCCAAGGAGGGGTGCCGGCCAGAGCGCACGCCACCGAGAAGCCCACCGAGCGGTAGGCCCTCGCCACCCGCAGTGCAATGGCCCTTTGGGGTTTGCGGATGGCGGTCGCATTCTCCCTCCTGTGAAGGGAGTCGGCCCAGATGGGGGCCCCGTATAGGGCCATGCTCTTTAGGATGCCGGCATAGAGGCGCCGGCATTTCGCCTTGGGACCCCCCAGGTTCGGGAGGAGCCACGACAGTGCGTCCGCGGCTTTCAACAGGCGCGTCGACAGCCCGCTGAAATGCGGGCCGAAGCGCCACCTGTCGTCCCGCACCAGACCCAGATACTTCATCTGGGGCTGGACCCCTATCCTGACGCCCTCTACGACAATGTGAGCGTCGGGAGGGCAGCGCTGCCGAGGCCCGCGAAAGAACACGGCCTCGGTCTTGTGCAGCGCCACCTTCAATCCCAGGCCGCGGATCCTCTCTGCAACCAAAGATCCGCCAGCCGAGGCCAGACAGGCCGCGTCCCTAAAGTTCCTCCCCCGGGCAGTGAGGAGAGTGTCATCCGCGTAGCAGATGACACTCGTGCCCTGGAGGAGGGCTCCCCGCAGAAGCCAGTCGAACCCGATGTTCCAAAGCGGGGGCCCCAGCACCGACCCCTGTGGAACACCGGACTCTGCGCCGTACCGCCTCACCGTGGCCGTCTTGTCCACGAGAAGGACCTCTCGGCTCTCCAAGTAGCTGGCCAGGAGGTTCCGCAAGTATTGGGGCACTCCGTGATACCGGAGCGCCTCCAATATCGTCGAGTGGGGCACGGAGTTGAAGGCGTTTGAAATGTCGAATGACACTGCCAGCACTCCGTCCCCAGCCTCCACTGCCTCCTTCACCTGGCCCTTGAGTAGGGCCAGCGCATCAATCGTCGAACGCCCTCGACGGAAACCGAATTGGGCGTCCGACAGGTCCGGCCCAACCCCTCGCAAAAGGCAATCAAGCCGGGAGGCGACAATCCCCTCGAACAATTTACCGACCTCATTGAGCAGAACGATGGGCCGGTATGCCGAGGGGGAGTCCACCGGGCGTCCTTCCTTTCGGAGGAGGCATAACTGCCCCTCCTTCCACAGTTTCGGGAACCTCCCAGCCGTAAAGCACGCGCTGAAGAGGTCCCGAAACCTGTCCTCCATTTGGGAGGCGGCGATCGCCAGTACCCGTGCGGGGACGCCGTCTGGTCCGGGGGCCGTCTTCTTCGCGCGGAGGTTGAGAACTCCCGCGTAGAATTCCGCCGCCGTCACCGGGGGGACCTCCTCCTCCGGCTAAGCCGCCCCTTGCGGGGGATCCATTGGTGGTGGGGTGAAGTCGGCCCTGCGCGGAAACAGGGATCGGACCACTCCATCCAGCAACGCTGGCTCGAGGGTCTCCGTCAGTGGAGGACCATAGGGGCGTAGCTGGTTCCGCGCCGCCTTGTACGGTCTTCCATAAGGATCCCTGTCGAGACTTTCCAGCATCTCGGCCCTCGCCGAGTCTTTTGCAGCGCCCATTGCAGACTTGAAGACCGTCGTCGCCTCTCGGTAAGAGGCGTAAAGGAGGTCCTCTTCTGCCCGGACTCGGTTTTGGGCGCTGCGCCGTCGGCTTCGCGTGTAGGCCCTTCTGGCCGCCACGCAGACGGCCCGGAGCTCCGCCAGCTCTTCTGTCCACCAATAGACGGCACGACGGGGGGGCGGACGGCGAGACCGAGGCATGCTGGAGTTGCACACCTCTGTCAGGGACTTCCCGAGTCGGACCGCTGCGGCGTCCACGTCCAGGACCTCGACAGGGGGCGACAGCCAGTCCTGGAGAAAGGCCACCTCTTTAGCTGCCTCCCGGTCCAGGCGAGTGAGTGCCCACCGCGGGAAGGGAGATTGCCCAGCGCGGGCCATCCCCCCCTCCCGGGTGGAGATGTCGAACCGCACATATCGGTGGTCCGACAAGGTCTCCACCATCTCTACCCGCCAGTTGACGACGCGGGCGGCTAGCGCGGGGGTGGCAAACGAGACGTCCACCACCGACCCACCTTGTTGCCGCACACACGTGTGTACCGCCCCCCTGTTGAGGAGGGACACACCGCATGAGGCCGCCCAGAACTCGACAGCGCGTCCCCGGACGTTGCAACCGGCAGCCGGGTTGCCCCAGGCCACCGACTTGGCGTTCAGGTCACCCAACACCACGACCTGGCGCGGCGCCGCCCTCCCTACGACTGCGGTGAGGATCTCGAGGAAATCCTCAAAGTCCGAGAGAGGGCGGTTTGGGGAGAAATAGACCCCGACCAGGGCCATGTTCCCCCACGCGGCGGCCACATATCCCGTTCCCCTCTCTAAGAGCGAGAGGGGAGGGGAGTCTGTGGAAGACCGCGACACCAAAGCCACCAAGCCGTCCCGGTCGCCCAGCCAACAGCCAGGGACCGAGTAAGGCTCGGCGACCACCGCCAAGTCCACCAACCACTCAGCCATGGTCTGCATCAGCAGATCCTGGGCTGCTCTGCAGTGGTTGGTGTTAGCCTGAAGGATGCGATGTTCGACCCTATCCATCAGTCGGACATCGCACCCCCCTCCGCAGCCGCCGCAGGAACGACAGCAGGCCCGGTCGGCGCCTTCGCTTTGCCCCGCTTAGGGGGAGGATTGCAGTTCCTCCCCTTCGTGACGTGCTTCGCCGGGCAGCCACTGGCGGCACACACCGCGCAGTGTGGCGTGGCGGCCTCGCAGGAGGCGGCTTTGTGGCCCTCCTTGCCGCAGCGAAAGCATGTGTCCGTCCTGTCTACCGTGGACGGACACAGGGGCCGGGTGTGTCCGATGCCGAAGCACCGGAAGCACCGCAGAGGCTGGTCCTCGAGCGCCCGGACTGCACCCGAGCTGAACCCGACTGTGAGCCGTCCCTTGGCAAGGACGGCTTTGGCAGCTGCGATTGGGCACTCGAGGCGAATGGTGCCCATGCCACCGCGGACGGGCCTTATTTCCCGGCTTTGGACCGCCGCGACGCCACAGCCCCCTATCGCTGCGACCGCCGCCACCACCTCCTCCTTGGTGACGGAGTCATCAAGGTCCGTCACCTCTATGGCCGCCGACTTGACCGGTCGGGCCACCTTGGCCGAATCCGCGATGACCTCCTGCAGCTTGGCTGCAAAGAGGTCCGCATGGGCACTCCCCTCTGCCCCCGGGAACTCGAATATTCGAGCCCCGGCTTGGGTCCGCCGGCAAGACACACTGCCGATCCCCAGTTGGGCAGGATCGGCACCGGCACGCGCCCGCACCAATATGGACGCGTACGTCTCCCCTCGGTCCGCAGCCTCCGCGGTGAGTGTCACCACGACAGCTGCGGTTTTTGGGGGGACTAGCTGCCCCTTTCCCCTCCCTTTCCCTTTACCCTTCCCCTTTCCCTTGCCGGTCGACTGCGATTGGCTGGGAGTGGTGTTGGCGGGGGCGGCAGGGACGGACGATGCCGACTTCTTGGCTTTGCCCTTCCCCTTACGGACCACCTCCGTCCACTCGTTGGACGGGGTCTGCGATGGAAGAAGGGCATCTTCCACATTTGAGGAGGACGGCCCCGGCTCGCTCTGCCTCTTATCCGCCTCAAGCGGTGGTCGGAGGCGTTTCTCCGGCAAGAGCCGGTCCTCAATGCCTGCTAAGCAGGCTCTTGTGAAGGCCCTCTCCTCCATTACAACCTTGCGGATGATATCCTCAAGGTTGGAGGTAGGGCCCTCTGCCGCAGGGCTCGTGTTGGCCTGTTGTGGCCGGGCCGTGGCTTCAGCCAGCTTCTGATGAAGCTGACTGACCTCCGACTGCAGGCGATCTATCCTCGCCTGCAGTTGCCGCGTTTCGTCCGTGGCCTTCCGCCGGACCAGTTCCGCGACCACACCGCGCATGCTCGCGGCCCTACATTTGAGGGCCTTCTGCAAGGTCCCCTTCATATTGGAGGACTTAGATGCGACCTCCAAAATCTCCTCCTCGTCCTCCTCCGCCATTCTCTCCAGCTCGGCCAGAGAATGGTCCGCGTACACAACACGGGACGCACCGTATCCAGACTTGGCCCGGGCGACGTGCGCCCGTTTCTCCTTGGCAGCAACCCGCTCTTCTAGCTCTTGCTGGAGCTGCGCCCGCCGGGCCAGATCTAACTGGCGTTGGGCGTCCGCGAGCCCAACGACATGGGTATCCGCGGCCACCGTCGGCTTTTTGGCCTTCGGCAATCTCGTCGACCCGGAGGCCGAGGAGCCCTCGGACCCACCGCTCTTGCGGACCCGTTTCCTTGACCGAGAGTCGTTCGCATCGGACACACTTATCAGTGAGTCGTTGTCAGACGACTCATCCACCCCTCCAAAGAAACTAGCTGCAGACGGCGCGCGACTAGTATCTGACGCCGGAGCGTCGGAGTGGCCCTGAGAAGGGCCTTTTGAGTGGCCCTGAGAAGAGCCTTTGGGTTGGCCCTTAGAAGGGCCTTTGGGTTGGCCCTGAGAAGGGCCTTTGGGTTGGCCCTGAGAAGGGCCTTTGGGTTGGCCCTGAGAAGGGCCTTTGGGTTGGCCCTGAGAAGGACCTTTGGGTTGGCCCTGAGAAGGGCCTTGTTTTAAAAACCGCCCGCAGGCGTCCCGCGAAGGTGTCGTCATAGTTCCGCAGGTTCGTAGCTCAACAAGGCAAGGATAAAGTAAGCTACAAAAGCACTGTGGGGTGGTCCCCCAACCTAACCTAACCTAACCTAACCTAACCTAACCTAACCTAACCTAACCTAACCTAACCGTTGATATCTTTAGTTCTATATACGCGTTTTTCGAGCTGTTTTCAGCGGGAATTGACTGGAGTAGTGTTCCGCCTACTCCCTGGACATTTTTTATTGACTTACACGCGAAAAAATTTTCTCCCTCCTACACATAGACAAATTTTCAAAATTTTTATTACAAATTAATTAATATCTAAGCTAACTTACAATTTTCTTTAGTTCTATAAATATCAAATAGTTTCAGGCGTACTTACCTTCCATCCCTGCGCTTTTGGCCGCGTTCCGTGGTCCTGGGCACAGATTGGGGGTTGTTTTTCCAAATTTTTTACCCCAAAAACTGGTTTTTTCGGGATAACCCAAATTTTTTCTTCCCGTGCACCTACTTTTTATTCCATAAACGGCTAGCCCGCGCGGAGCCGCGTCTCTGGACATATCGCACGTGCGGCTAGCTGAAATAGAAGTAGCTACACGAAATTTGATAATTCTTAATTTTACTAGCTAAGTACATACAGAATACACCTAAGGGAGCGAAGTTTTTACTAAAACGTTGATATCTTTAGTTCTATATACGCGTTTTTCGAGCTGTTTTCAGCGGGAATTGACTGGAATAGTGTTCCGCCTACTCCCTGGACATTTTTTATTGACTTACACGCGAAAAAATTTTCTCCCTCCTACACATAGACAAATTTTCAAAATTTTTATTACAAATTAATTAATATCTAAGCTAACTTACAATTTTCTTTAGTTCTATAAATATCAAATAGTTTCAGGCGTACTTACCTTCCATCCCTGCGCTTTTGGCCGCGTTCCGTGGTCCTGGGCACAGATTGGGGGTTGTTTTTCCAAATTTTTTACCCCAAAAACTGTTTTTTTCGGGATAACCCAAATTTTTTCTTCCCGTGCACCTACTTTTTATTCCATAAACGGCTAGCCCGCGCGGAGCCGCGTCTCTGGACATATCGCACGTGCGGCTAGCTGAAATAGAAGTAGCTACACGAAATTTGATAATTCTTAATTTTACTAGCTAAGTACATACAGAATACACCTAAGGGAGCGAAGTTTTTACTAAAACGTTGATATCTTTAGTTCTATATACGCGTTTTTCGAGCTGTTTTCAGCGGGAATTGACTGGAGTAGTGTTCCGCCTACTCCCTGGACATTTTTTATTGACTTACACGCGAAAAAATTTTCTCCCTCCTACACATAGACAAATTTTCAAAATTTTTATTACAAATTAATTAATATCTAAGCTAACTTACAATTTTCTTTAGTTCTATAAATATCAAATAGTTTCAGGCGTACTTACCTTCCATCCCTGCGCTTTTGGCCGCGTTCCGTGGTCCTGGGCACAGATTGGGGGTTGTTTTTCCAAATTTTTTACCCCAAAAACTGGTTTTTTCGGGATAACCCAAATTTTTTCTTCCCGTGCACCTACTTTTTATTCCATAAACGGCTAGCCCGCGCGGAGCCGCGTCTCTGGACATATCGCACGTGCGGATAGCTGACAAAAATTTCACCCACCCTGTGGACGATAGCCGAAGGGAGACTGGGAATTTTGCCCAAAATATTTTTATTTTTGATTTTGCTCTTTAGGCCTTCTAGGTCAATAAAAACTAATATTTCCTGTTTTTTCGCTTCTCTAGCTTAAATAAGTTAGTTCTGGAGGGATATATTATTTTATTTTATTTTATTTTTATTTTGACTGAGTCTGCAAAGGCTTCACATCACAAATCAAGGTGACAGTCGACTATTTTAATTGTAGTCCTATTTATTTTATAATTTCTGTGTTCCCCCCTTTACAGGGACACGGAATTATCCGGTATCCTCCGACTGATTCAGCCCCTCGGTCCGAAACATTGTTTGGCTGTTCTGACGACCTCAACACAGGGGTAATTTTAGATTAAAATGTTTCGCACACCCTCCAATACCCTGAAGACGTACGGCTCCGAGAGCTCGCCGCGATCGACGGAGAAGGTGGGGACCACGCCGGATGGCGCAAGGAGGAGAATATCCTTCGGAGACGAATCTCCGTCCGCGCGTCAAGAAGGCCCTGCCACTTCGGCGACGCGCCGAGTTCCTGTGAGCACCGCCACGCCGCTCAAGAAACCGGAGGCCGGGTACCGCAGTCGCACTGTGGAGGCGCGAGCTTGCCTAAACAAGGCTAAGGTCAATTTGGGCAACTCGCGCAACCTCAGATCTGACATCAAGGCTGCGGTGCTCGAGGCTATAAACCGTCTTTTCGAGCTGGTGAAGGAGTCGGAGCAAGAAAAGGCTCCTCCCGCACCTGTACCCGTACCGGAATCCGCGTCCACTGCTGACTGTGGTCCCCAGTCCCACCTGGACAGTCTTGTTAGCCAGACTGAGCTCATACAGACCATGAAGGAGCATATTACCCTTATAAAGGAGAACTCCGAAGAGTTGGTGAGGCTGCGAGACAGTCTGGCTAGCAAGGAATGCACCGCTCTCGTCGAGGAGAAAACCTACGCGAGTGCCGCGTCTATCTACAAGAGCCACACTGCGGCACAAGCCCGGGAAAGAAAAACGCTGCACTCCGTGGTTGTCTCCTCGACGGAAGATATGGATACGGGGGACGAGGTCCTTGAAAAAATCAGAAAAGTGGTGGACGCGAAAGAGGGCTGGGTGCGGGTCGAAAAAGTGCGAAAGGCCAAGGACAGGAAGATCATAATGGGGTGCGAGTCCAAGGAAGAACGCACTAAGCTCAAGGAGCGATTGACGGCGGCCGGAGGAAGACTCGTCGTCGAGGAAGTGACGAACCGGGACCCGCTTCTGGTTCTTAGGGACGTGCTACTCGTACACACTGACGAGGAAGTGCTTAAAGCCCTTAGGAACCAGAACCGGGAGCACTTTCACGACCTCGGCGTAGCGGACCAACGAATGTCGGTCAAATACCGGAGGAAGACACGCAATCCGCACATGAACCACGTTGTGCTCAGTGTGTCCCCAGCAATCTGGAGGCGGGCAATTGACGCCGAGAAACTCCGCATCGACCTCCAGAGGATACGCGTGGAGGATCAGACGCCTCTGGTGCAGTGCACCCGCTGTTTGGGTTACGGTCACGGCAAACGCTTCTGTAAGGAGCCCGCCGATCTGTGTAGCCACTGCGGTGGCCCACACTTCAGAGCGGACTGCCCTGACCGACTGACCGGTGAAGCAGCGGTGTGCATAAACTGCACCAGATCCAAGTTTGGGAACACTGGGCACAACGCGTTTAGTAACGACTGTCCGGTGCGTAGGAGGTGGGATGCACTGGCTCGAGCTTCCATAGCGTACTGCTAAGGGCGCCCCCGAAACCACCACTAGGTACAAAATAGTCCAGGCCAACCTACAACGGAGCCAGCTAGCCACAAACGAGCTGCTGCTTGAGGCGACAAAGCGCAAACTCGCCATAGCGTTGCTCCAGGAGCCCTACGTGGGTGGGGTGAGAAGGATGAGAGGTCATCGGGGCGTAAGGGTCTTTCAGAGCTCAGAGGGAGGAGAAGGGACTGTAAAGGCGGCAATAGCCATCTTTGACCAAGACTTGGATGTCCTACAGTACCCGCAACTCACCACAAATAACATCGTTGTGGTGAGAGTCCGGACCAGAGCCTGGACGATCACGCTGGTGTCCCTCTACTTCGAACCCGACAAGCCCATGGAGCCATACCTGGAGCACCTCCGTTGCATAGAGCGAGAGCTGGGCTCTAGTAGGATGGTAATTGGAGGAGACGCAAATGCTAAAAGTACCTGGTGGGGTAGCAGCAGTGAAGACGTGAGAGGGGGGCAAATGTGCGGAGCGTTGGGGGAGCTGGGGTTACAGGTCCTTAACACTGGCGACATTCCCACCTTCGACACCATTCGGGGAGGTGTCAGGTTCTGCAGCCACGTGGATGTGACGGCCTGTTCGGTGGACATGCTGGACCTGGTGGACGGCTGGCAGATCGACGAGGGCCTAACGGGTTCCGACCATAACGGCATTACATTCGGCATAAATCTGAAAAAATCAAAAGGCATTAGCATTGAGAGGACCACTAGGGTTTATAATACAAAGAAGGCAAATTGGGGCAAGTTTCATGAGAAACTGGCACAAATTATGCAAGAAAAGAAGTTGACCCTGGTGGACCTTTCAAATGTTACTGACGTACACAGTTTGGAAGACACAATAAACACATACACACAAGCTATCACACACACATGCCAACACACAATTCCTTCAAAAAACAACACAGAAACACTTACCTTGCCGTGGTGGTCTGAGGAACTCGCAGAGATGAAGAAGCTGGTCGCCACTAGGAAACGCAGAGTCAGGTGTGCTGCGCCTGTCCGTAGACCAATGGTTGTAGACCTGTATCTAAAAGAAAAAGAAAAATATGAGGCAGCAGCGACGAAAGCAGCAACGGACAGCTGGATGGAGTTCTGCGGGAAACAGGATCGAGAAGGGGTCTGGGAGGGTATCTATAGGGTGATGGGAAGGGTAGGAAAAAGAGAGGAGGATCTACCACTTCAGATCGAAGGAAAGCCACTGGACGCCAAGGGTTCCGTGGAGCTGTTGGCCGAGACGTTTTATCCCGAGGACCGAGAGGAAGAGAATACCATGGACCATCGCCAAATAAGGGAACGGGCAAAAATGGTAAACGAGTGGAGCCATGGTGAAAAACATGACCCACCGTTTACCCAAAGCGAGCTTGATAGGTCCATGGGATCTTTCAACCCAAAAAAGGCCCCGGGTGCAGACGGCTTCACGGCTGACATCTGCAGCCGGGCGGTTAACTGTGACCGAGACTACTTCCTGGCACTGTTAAATAAGTGCCTGGCACTGCACCACTTCCCGAAGATCTGGAAGGAAGCAACGGTGGTTGTGCTCAGAAAGCCAGGCAAAGACTCGTACACCGTACCCAAGTCGTACAGGCCGATTGGGCTATTGCCTGTCCTGGGGAAAGTGTACGAGAAGATGCTGGTTGCCCGCCTCAAGTTTTACTTACTACCCAGGATCAGTACTCGCCAATACGGCTTTATGCCCCAAAAAAGCACTGAAGACTCCCTCTATACTCTTGTGCAGCACATCCGCACAAAGCTGGCAGCGAAGAGAGTTGTCACGCTAGTGTCACTAGACATTGAGGGAGCCTTTGACAGTGCTTGGTGGCCCGTTATCAAAGTACGGTTGGCTGAGGAAAAGTGTCCTGTAAACTTGAGACGGGTGGTCGGCAGCTATCTCAGTGACCGGGTAGTCACAGTGAGATACGCCGGTGAAGAATGCCGCAAACGAACCAGCAAAGGCTGCGTCCAGGGTTCGATAGGAGGTCCCATCTTCTGGAACCTGATACTGGACCCACTCCTAAAACAGCTGGAGAACAGGGGTGACTACTGCCAGGCATTCGCTGACGACGTGGTGATGGTGTTTGACGGGGACACAGCGCTGGAAATCGAGGGACAGGCCAATGCCGCTCTCGAACATGTTCGGGCGTGGGGTGTCAGAAATCGGCTGAACTTCGCACCGCACAAAACCTGTGCGATGGTACTAACGCGAAGGCTGAAGTATGACACGCCGCGCTTGAGCATGGGCGGGATCGACATTGGGTTGTCCCAAGATGTAAAGATACTGGGGCTGACAATCGACGCCAAACTCACCTTCAATAGTCACGTAGCTAACGTCTGTAAAAAGGCGATAGCTATGTATAAACAGCTGGCCAGAGCGGCCCGGGTCAGTTGGGGCTTGCATCCGGAGGTGATAAGGGCGATATATACCGCTGCAATAGAGCCTACAGTTCTGTACGCCGCAAGCGCATGGGCACCGGCTGCCAACAAGTTGGGGGTCAAAAAACAGCTGAACGTGGTCCAGAGGGGCTTTGCCCAAAAGCTTTGTAGAGCCTACCGCACGGTCTCACTAAACTCGGCACTGGTGCTGGCTGGGATACTCCCACTCGACCTCCGCATCCGAGAAGCGGCTGCGTTGTACGAGGCTAAGAGAGGGGTGCCTCAGCCAGTGCTAGGAGGCAGGGACATCGAGCGGATGGCTCCAGCTATAAAGGCTCCTCACCCCGCGGACCAAGTGAACCTAGAGTTCAGAAGCCTGGTAGACGAGGACCAATACCAGAACCATAGTGATTTCGCTGTGCGGATATTTACAGACGGCAGCAAGATTGAGGGCAAGGTTGGGGCGGCGCTATCCCTGTGGAAGGGTGCTGCCGAAGCTAAGGCCCTCAAACTTGCCTTGCCGTCTTACTGCACCGTCTACCAGGCGGAACTATTGGCCCTGCAGAGGGCGGCCGGAGAAGTGCTCAAGAGTAGTGAAACGACGTTCGGCATCTTCAGTGATTCCATGGCGGCCCTCCAGTCGGTCGCGAACGTAAACTCCCCCCATCCTTTGGCTGTGGAAACCAGGGACACCATCCGACGCTGCAAGATCCAAAACAAGAGTGTCTCCTTGTTCTGGATCAAGGCCCACGCCGGGTTGGAGGGGAACGAGAGAGCCGACCAGCTCGCAAAGGAGGCCGCACTGAGGTCAAAGAAGAGGCCGGACTACGATCTGTGCCCCGTTTCATTCGTCAAGCGAAGAATCCGGTCAGAGACGCTCGACGAATGGAACGAGAGGTACGGATCGGGTGACACTGCCTCGGGCACAAAAATCTTTTTCCCGGACGCTGTTGCGGCGTACAAAACTGTGCGCAAAATGGTCCCCTCCAGCATCACCACCCAAATACTAACGGGGCACGGTGGGTTCTCTGCATACTTGAGTCGCTTCAAGTGTAAAGAGAGCCCATCGTGCGCCTGCGAGCCTGGCAAAGAAGAAACGGTGCTCCACATATTGCTGGAGTGCCCAATCACCGCTAAAACCAGGTTCGAAACAGAGCAAAAGCTTGATGTTGCGCTCGTTGCAGGAAATCTCCCAAGCCTACTGCTAAAAACCAGAACACGAACTATAATATTAAAATATTGCACTGAAATAGGAAACCTAGTTATAAATAGAAATAAGTAGCATAAGAAAAAATAATACTTAATTATATAATAAGTATATAGTTTTAAGTATTGTTAAAATAAGAATAGAATAAGTTAATAAAATAAGATGAATAAGAAATAAACGGAAAAAAAAAAAAAAAAAAAAAAAAAAAAAAGATGTAGCAGAATAAGTCTCTAAATATATATTCTAAGTTGTTTGTACTGAGAGAATGTGGTCTCTCCGGAATCCCTTCGTTAAATGGCATCCAATCTAAGAAACCAGTGACCAACCTATGAAATAGCCCAAGAAGCGGCTCTGACCACGTCAGAGGAACACTGGTGGGGCAGGAGTGTGGTTTTAGCCGGTTCGAGTCCGGCACTACCTCGACTATCCCACAGCCTGTGAGGTAGTCGAGGTGTCCGTGGGGATTTCCCACTCATGCCAAAACAAAAAAAAAAAAAAAAAAAAAAAAAAAAAAAAAAAAACCTAACCTAACCTAACCTAACCTAACCTAACCTAACCTTTTTTTTTTTTTTTTTTTTTTTTTTTTTTTTTTGTCGCTGGGAAAAAATGCATTACGCATACCCTCCCATCGGGGGATGGGGGGCTATGTGGGACTCCCCGGTCTGACCCGGTATACCCACTAAAACGACCCAGCGGCACTCCCGCTTCGTCTGAGTGGCGAGGGACTGGGAGGTTGGCACAGCCTTGACGTCCAGTCCTCCGCCGACGATTTCCCCTCAGGGCGGACCCCTCACACCCTCCCCGTGGGGAGGGGGACGGGCCCGGGAGTGACCGACGAAAGTGGTGATGGGTGCAATGCGGGCGCAGGCGCCCCCGCGCCGACTACCCGCCCATCGCCACCATGAGGAGGGAGAAGTTGGCGCCTTCTCCGACCCCTTCTTCGTCTGCGGAGTGGCGCAGCTAGAGGGTCATCCTCCCGCGCGCGCTCCGCCTCCTCCTTTTGCGAGATTACATCCTCGCAGAAGGAGGCAACCGCTGCCCAGGCCACCTCGCTCCCCAGCATGGCGTTGACTACGCCGGGAAGCGAGAGGTCCTGTCCAACCACCGCGGTCAGACCGCGGCGCAGCTCCGACCAAGCCGGACATACCTCGAGGGTGTGCTGCGCCGTGTCCTCCGCCGCGCCGCAGTCGTGGCACGCTGGGATCTCCTCCCTCCCGATCCGGTGCAGGTGCGATCCGAAACAGCCATGGCCAGACAACACCTGCACCAGGCGGAACGAGAGGAAACCGTGGGGCCTCTCGAGCCAGCTCCGCAGGACCGGACCGAGGGCGTCTAAAGTCCGGCGGCCAAAGGCGGCGACGGCGAGGTCCTCCGTCCAGTGGAGGATGATGGCGTCCTTCGCCTCCCGCCGCACGGCCTCCCGCTCTTCGGCGACGGGGCGCTCCCCGAGCGCCTTCCGGCGCGCTGTCCACTCGTACACTCTAGCAAGCACCCAAGCCTCCAACTCCCAAGGTGGGGTGCCAGCAAGAGCGCACGCCGCCGAGAAGCCCACCGAGCGGTAGGCCCTCGCCACCCGCAGTGCAATGGCCCTTTGGGGTTTGCGGATGGCGGTCGCATTCTCCCTCCTGTGAAGGGAGTCGGCCCAGATGGGGGCCCCGTATAGGGCCATGCTCTTCAGGATGCCGGCATACAGGCGCCGGCATTTCGCCTTGGGACCCCCCAGGTTCGGGAGGAGCCACGACAGTGCGTCCGCGGCTTTCAACAGGCGCGTCGACAGCCCGCTGAAATGTGGGCCGAAGCACCACCTGTCGTCCAGCACCAGGCCCAGATACTTCATCTGGGGCTGGACCCCTATCCTGACGCCCTCTACGACAATGTGAGCGTCGGGAGGGCAGCGCTGCCGAGGCCCGCGAAAGAACACGGCCTCGGTCTTGTGCAGCGCCACCTTCAATCCCAGGCGGCGGATCCTCTCTGCAACCAAAGATCCGCCAGCCGAGGCCAGACAGGCCGCGTCCCCAAAGTTCCTCCCCCGAACCTAACCTAACCTAACCTAACCTAACCTAACCTAACCTTTTTTTTTTTTTTTTTTTTTTTTTTGTCGCTGGGAAAAAATGCATTACGCATACCCTCCCATCGGGGGATGGGGGGCTATGTGGGACTCCCCGGTCTGACCCGGTATACCCACTAAAACGACCCAGCGGCACTCCCGCTTCGTCTGAGTGGCGAGGGACTGGGAGGTTGGCACAGCCTTGACGTCCAGTCCTCCGCCGACGATTCCCCTTCAAGGCGGACCCCTCACACCCTCCCCGTGGGGAGGGGGACGGGCCCGGGAGTGACCGACGAAAGTGGTGATGGGTGCAATGCGGGCGCAGGCGCCCCCGCGCCGACTACCCGCCCATCGCCACCATGAGGAGGGAGAGGTTGGCGCCTTCTCCGACCCCTTCTTCGTCTGCGGAGTGGCGCAGCTAGAGGGTCATCCTCCCGCGCGCGCTCCGCTTCCTCCTTATGCGAGATTACATCCTCGCAGAAGGAGGCAACCGCTGCCCAGGCCTCCTCGCTCCCCAGCATGGCGTTGACTACGCCGGGAAGCGAGAGGTCCTGTCCAACCACCGCGGTCAGACCGCGGCGCAGCTCCGACCAAGCCGGACATACCTCGAGGGTGTGCTGCGCCGTGTCCTCCGCCGCGCCGCAGTCGTGGCACGCTGGGGTCTCCTCCCTCCCGATCCGGTGCAGGTGCGATCCGAAACAGCCATGGCCGGACAACACCTGCACCAACCGGAACGAGAGGAAACCATGGGGCCTCTCGAGCCAGCTCCGCAGGACCGGACCGATCGCGTCTAAGGTCCGGCGGCCAAAGGCGGCGACGGCGAGGTCCTCCGTCCAGTGGAGGATGATGGCATCCTTCGCCTCCCGCCGCACGGCCTCCCGCTCTTCGGCGACGGGGCGCTCCCCGAGCGCCTTCCGGCGCGCTGTCCACTCGTAAACTCTAGCAAGCACCCAAGCCTCCAACTCCCAAGGAGGGGTGCCGGCCAGAGTACACGCCGCCGAGAAGCCCACCGAGCGGTAGGCCCTCGCCACCCGCAGTGCAATGGCCCTTTGGGGTTTGCGGATGGCTGTCGCATTCTCCCGCCTGTGTAGGGAGTCCGCCCAGATGGGGGCCCCGTATAGGGCCATGCTCTTCAGGATGCCGGCATACAGGCGCCGGCATTTCGCCTTGGGACCGCCCAGATTCGGGAGGAGCCACGACAGTGCGTCCGCGGCTTTCAACAGGCGCGTAGACAGCCCGCTGAAATGCGGGCCGAAGCGCCACCTGTCGTCCAGCACCAGGCCCAGATACTTCATCTGGGGCTGGACCCCTATTCTGACGCCCTCTACGACAATGTGAGCGTCGGGAGGGCAGCGCTGCCGAGGCCCGCGAAAGAACACGGCCTCTGTCTTGTGCAGCGCCACCTTCAATCCCAGGCGGCGGATCCTCTCTGCAACCAAAGATCCGCCAGCCGAGGCCAGACAGGCCGCGTCCCCAAAGTTCCTCCCCCGGGCAGTGAGGAGAGTGTCATCCGCGTAGCAGATGACACTCGTGCCCTGGAGGAGGGCTCCCCGCAGAAGCCAGTCGAACCCGATGTTCCAAAGGGGGGGCCCCAGCACCGACCCCTGTGGAACACCGGACTCTGCGCCGTACCGCCTCACCGTGGCAACCTAACCTAACCTAACCTAACCTAACCTAACCTAACCTAACCTAACCTAACCACAGTAGCCGACTCATCCAGGGATTCTCGAAGACACCGGAGCGCGCGCAATAATTACCAGGCAATCCAAGCGAATCTGCAGAGGAAGAAGCTAGCAACCCAAGAGCTCATGATTGTGGCTAGCGAGCGGAGAGTTGCGTTCGCATTGCTCCAGGAGCCGTACGTGGGTGGGGTTAAAAGGATGCGAGACTACCGGGGAGCTAGAGTGTACCAGTGCGCTGAACAAGGAGGTGGAACTGTGAAGGCGGCAATAGTCGTTTTCGACCAAGACCTTGACGTCTCGCAGTGTCCGAAACTCACCACCAACAACATCGTGGTGGTGAGGATCCGTACCAGCGCCTGGGAAATCGCAGTAGTCTCCTTCTACTTTGAACCAGACCAGCCCATACAGCCATACCTGGAGCAACTCTTGCAGATTCGCGAGGAAATAGGCCCCACTAGGATAATAATTGGCGGTGACGCCAACGCCAAGAGCACCTGGTGGGGCAGCCTGGTAACCGACAGCAAGGGTGACGAAATGTCGGGAACCCTGGAACAAATGTGCTTGCAGGTACTCAACGTCGGCAACACCCCGACCTTCGACACCGTCAGGGGTAACACCTCGTACAGCAGCTTCGTTGATGTCACAGCGTGCTCAGCGGATCTGCTGGACTTGGTGGAGGACTGGCGGGTCGAGGAAGGTCTCACGAGCTCGGACCACAACGGTATTGTATTCAAAATTAATTTAGTAAAGTCAAGAGGTAGTGATATAAACAGGACCACAAGAGTCTATAACACAAAAAAGGCAAATTGGAGCCAATTTCGTACGAAATTGACCCAATTAAACGCGGAAGCAAATATAGACTCGAGTGGATTCACAAACACAAGTAACAAAACAGATTTAGAAGTAAAAGTAAATAAATATATTGCAAACATAAAACTCACCTGTGAGGAAACTCTAATTAAAATAAAAAACAACACAAAAGTTACCATACCGTGGTGGTCCAAGGAGCTCGCTGAGCTGATGTCGGAGGTGAAGACCAAAAGACGCCGCATCCGATGCGCAGCACCAAACCGGAGGCAGCACGTCGTCGATGAGTACCTGCAAGCAAAAGTAAAATACGAGTCCTTAGCCCAAAAGGCGCAGACGGAAGGATGGAAGGCCTTCTGTCAAAAACAGGACCGGGAAGGAATGTGGGAGGGGATATATAGGGTCATAGGACGGACCGCCAAAAGACAAGAGGACCTGCCGTTGATGAAGGACGGATTGCCGCTGAGTGCACAGGATTCGGCTTCGCTGCTAGCTGAGACCTTCTACCCCGAAGACCTAGAGGAGGGAGAAACCGATGACCACCGCCGAACACGAGAAGCGGCCAGTCGTGTAAACGAGTGGTCGCATGATGAAAAACATGACCCACCGTTTACACTTCTGGAGCTGAAAACGGCGGTGGAAAGTTTCAACCCAAAGAAGGCACCCGGGGCGGACGGTCTCACAGCCGATATCTGTGCCCAGGCCATATCCCGGGACCCAGGGACGTTCCTTGCACTGGCCAACAAGTGCTTGGAGCACGGACACTTCCCTGGGGCCTGGAAGGTGGCCACAGTGGTAGTCCTCCGAAAGCCCGGCAAGGACTCCTACACCACCCCCAAGTCGTTCAGGCCAATCGGCCTCCTACCAGTCCTAGGCAAAGTCCTTGAGAAGATGCTTGTAGCAAGACTCAAGTGGCACCTGATCCCGCGGCTCAGTACTCGCCAGTTTGGTTTTATGCCTCAGCGGAGCACCGAAGACTCCCTCTACACAATGATGCAACACATCAAAGAAAAGCTGAGTGATAAAAAGCTGATCACTGTTGTGTCACTGGATATAGAGGGAGCCTTCGATAGCGCATGGTGGCCGGTCATCAGAACCAGACTGGCTGAGGAAAAGTGCCCGGTGAATATCAGACGGTTGCTAGACAGCTACCTGACTGGTAGGAGTGTCCGCGTAAGATACGCGGGTGCCGAATGTCGAAGGGACACAAATAAGGGGTGTGTGCAGGGATCTATTGGCGGTCCGATCCTGTGGAACCTAATCCTAGACCCACTACTGAAGGGGCTAGAGGAGCGTGGCGTCCACTGCCAGGCGTTCGCCGATGATGTTGTAATGATCTTCGACGGTGACACAGCGTTGGAAGTCCAGAGGCATGCCAATGCCGCCCTCGAGTATGTTCGGGAGTGGGGCATCAGAAACAAGCTGAAGTTTGCACCACAAAAAACTTGTGCAATGGTGATAACAAAGAAGCTGAAGTTCGATGTCCCGCTCCTGAGCATGGGCGGGGTAGCCATTGGCATGTCTAAGGAAATCAAAATACTGGGGCTCACCGTCGACCACCAGCTCACTTTCAACACCCATGTCGCAAACGTATGCAGAAAAGCTGTCAACATTTACAAACAGCTGGCGCGTGCGGCTAAAGTGAGCTGGGGCCTAAACCCGGAGATCATTCACACCATCTACACGGCAGCAGTGGAGCCAGTAATTTTGTATGCGGCAAGCGCTTGGGCTCCGGCGTCCAAAAAGATCGGAGTGCAGAAAAGCCTCAACACGGTCCAACGAGGATTCGCGCAGAAGCTCTGCAAATCTTACCGCACCGTTTCGCTGAACGCATCTCTGGTGCTGGCTGGGATACTCCCACTTGACCTCCGAATACAGGAGGCAGCCGCCCTGTACGAGGCAAAGAGAGGGGTGCCACAGCCGGCACTGGCGGGCAGAGAGGTGGAGCGGGTGGTGGCATTTGCAGAGACTCCGCATCCGGCGAAACATATGACCATGGAGTTCGTGTGCCTGGAGGACCAGGGGCAAGTCGAGACGAACAACACCCAGGCAGTGAGGGTGTTCACGGACGGCAGCAAAATTGCGGGCAAGGTCGGAGCTGCACTGTCACTTTGGGACGGTGAGGCCGAGACCAAGTCCGTCAAACTTAGCTTGCCGTCCTACTGCACGGTGTACCAGGCGGAACTTCTGGCCATATGCGTAGCCACGCGCGAAATACTCAAACGCAAAGAGGGAACCTTCGGTATCTATAGTGACTCAAAGGCCGCACTCCAGTCAGTCACAAACCAGGGTTCCCTTCACGCCCTGGCCGTGGAGGCAAGAGCGAATGTGGGCGCGGCCTTATCTCAGAACAAAGATGTATCTTTGTTCTGGATAAAAGCACACGCCGGACTAAAAGGCAACGAACGCGCGGACCATCTCGCGAAGGAAGCTGCACTCCGGTCCAGAAAAAAGCCGGACTATGACCACTGCCCGGTTTCATTCGTCAAGCGGCAGATCCGTATGGGGTCGCTCGACGAATGGAACCGGAGGTTCCAGAACGGCGAAACAGCCTCCGTCACACAAATGTTTCTTCCCGATGCGATCGACTCCCACAAGATCGTACTAAAATTAAAACCAGCCGGTATAGTCACGCAAATACTGACGGGCCACGGTGGGTTCTCCGAATACTTGCACCGTTTCAAGTGTAAGGAGAACCCATGGTGCATTTGCGAGCCGGATAAAGTAGAGTCGATCGCACACATCCTGACAGAATGCCCGGTGTTCGAGACAGAGCGATATGATGCCGAACGGAGACTGGAAACAGCTATAACTGTCAACAATATTAAAAATATAATGTCTGAAACAAAACAAAGGAATAAGTTTATAGAATACTGCGTAAAAGTTGTTAGTATAGTAATAAAACGTAACAAGGATAATAATAATTGAAACCACGCTTTTCCAAGTATGGAGATTTCTAGAATAGAAAAGATATTTGGATGAAAGCATGAGAAACAAATTAAAAAACCTAGTATTAAAAGTAAATAAAATAGCAATTCAAAATGTAGAGTAAAATTTGTAAATTCAATAAAGTTAATAAATATAAAAGCAGTTAAAAGAATGCAGCCTCAAAAGGTCCCTGACAACGTCAGGGGGACACAGGTGGGGCAGGAGTGTGGTTTTAGCCGGTTCGAGTCCGGCACTACCTCGACTATCTCACAGCTTGAGGTAGTCGAGGTGTCCGTGGGGATTTCCCACTCCTGCCAAAACAAAAAAAAAAAAAAAAAAAAAAAAAAACCTAACCTAACCTAACCTAACCTAACCTAACCAGATATAAAATAAGGAAATAAATGTAAAACTAACCATTAAGAAAATATGCTAGATATTTAAGAAGTAAATAATAATGTCTAAAATAACTGAGTGCATGTTGTATAAACAACATAAAAATCAGAGAGACTGTCCATAAACTAGATATGCAAAAAACTGTATGTAGAAAATAAATAGACTTAGATAAATAGCAAGTAATAGAAACTTATGTAAGAACCATAATAAAAATAAAACAGAGTCGTGTTAAACACCCTTAATAAAAAGAAATAAAATAATAAAAGTAGATAGAACAGCGGGAGTCCCACCCGGCTAAGAATGAGAAGATGAATATAAGAAAGACAAAGTATGAAGCATGAAAGTGCGAGAGGAATAAATGCGAGAACTGGAATGAATGACTAGCTACATTAACAAGATCCCTTTCATTGAAACGGGGAAAAGCAAAAAAAAAAAAAAAAAAAAAAAAAAAAAAAAAAAAAAAAAAAAAAAAAAAAAAAAAAACCTAACCTAACCTAACCTAACCTAACCTAACCTAACCTAACCGATATCTTTAGTACTATATACGCGTTTTTCGAGCTGTTTTCAGCGGATATTGACTGGAGTAGTGTTCCGCCTACTCCCTGGACATTTTTTATTGACCCGAACGCGAAAAATTTTTCTCCCTCCTACACTTTGAAAAATTTTCTAAATTTTTATAACAAATTAATTAATATTTAAGTTAAAATACAGTTTTCTACACTTTTATTAAAATTAAATAGTTTCAGGCATACTCACCCACCATCCCTGCGCTTTTGGCCGCGTTCCGTGGTCCTGGGCACAGATTGGGGGTTGTTTTCCAAATTTTTTACCCCGAAAAACTGGTTTTTCGGGGAAAACTCTAAATTTTTCTTCTTGCAACAACAGCTTTTATTCCATAAACGGCTAGCCCGCGCGGAGCCGCGTCTTTTGACATATCGCACGTGCGCCTAGCTGAAAAATTTTTTGCCCACCCTCCCACCCTATAGTGCCTAGTAGGATAACGGAGAGAGGTCGGCAAAATATTTTTATTTTGGTTTTAGGCTCTTTTGGCTTAGTTTAGTTCATATCAGTGTTAGAAGGGAGCGTATTGTTTTTTATTTTATTTTATTGACAAATTTTGACATCTGACTTAATTTAATAATTATTATACAACATTTATTTCATCTTCTATTATATTTCTTTTTTTGATTTGTGTGTTGTATTACTGTGTCCCCCCTTTACAGGGTCACAGTACCCAGTGTCCGTGAGGTTTCCTCTCCTCCCAAGCGGATATCTGACTGACCTCCCATTTACAGGGGTCCGTTCGATTTGTATCTGCCACTCGATACTTAAATATGTTCCGCACCCCATCCAGTACCGTGAGGGCCCAAAGCTCCAGTGGCTCGCCGCGTTCCGCGGAGGAAGTGGGACTTTCCCCTGCTAGCGCGAGGAGGAGAATCTCCTTCGGGGAGGATACTCCTTCCGCACCCCGGGGGGGGGCTGCCACTCCGCGGACGCGTCGAGCCCCTGTGAACGCCTTAACACAGCTCAAGAAGCCTGTGGCTGGGTGCCGCAGTCGGATTGAGGAGGCGAGAGCTTGCCTAAACAAGGCAAAGCTCAATTTGGGCAACTCCCGCAACCTCAAGACCGACATTAAGGCAGCGGTGCTCGAGGCAATAAACAGGCTTTTTGAGCTTGTTAAGGAGTCTGAGCAGGACAAGGCCCCGGCCGCACCCGAACCCGCACCAGCACCTGCGCCCACCGCTGACTGCATCCCTCAGTCCTCGCTTAGCGAAGTTCTCGTCGGCCAGACTGTGCTCACAAACGCTCTCAAGGAGCACCTCTCGGAGTTAAAGGACAACTCCGAGAAACTCGAAAGGCTCCGAGATAGTCTGGCCGGCAGGGAGAGTGTGGGGGAGACAACATACGCGAGTGCAGCAGCTGCAAATAAGAGCCACATCGGGGCGAAGGCCCCGGAGCGAACCACTCTGCACTCCGTAGTTGTCTCCTCAACAGAGGAGGACGACACCAGCGGTGACATCCTGGAGAGGGTCAGGAAAGTTGTGGACGCCAAAGAAGGCTGGGTGCGTGTCGAAAGGGTGAGAAAGGCCAAGGACCGAAGGGTGATAATGGGGTGCGAAACGACTGAGGAGAAGAGAAAACTGAAGGAGCGACTAAAGGCGGCCGGAGGGAACCTCGTCGTCGAGGACGTGAAGAATCGGGACCCGCTTCTGGTTCTTAGGGACGTGCTGTTAGTTCACAGCGATGAAGAAGTACTGAGGGCCCTTAAGAACCAGAACCAGGAGATCTTTCAAGGCCTCGCCGACGGGGAGCAGAAAATGGCGATAAGATTTAGGAAGAAGTCACGCAACCCCCACGTTAGCAGCATTGTGCTGAGTGTTACCCCAGCAATTTGGAGACGGGCACTTGCTGGAGGCAAGCTACGCATTGACCAACGCCTCTGGTGCAGTGTACCCGCTGCCTGGCATACGGACACAGCAAACGCTTGTGCACGGAGTCTGCCGATCTGTGCAGTCACTGCGGTGGGGCACACCTTAGGGCAGACTGCCCGGAGAAACAGATCGGCAAAGCAGCGGTGTGCGTTAACTGCACGAGGGCCAATCTGGGGGAGCACTCGCACAATGCCTTCAGCGAAGAATGCCCGGAACGCAGGAAGTGGGACGCATTCGCCAGAGCATCTATAGCGTATTGCTAAAGTTGCCGGTGCGCCCACTTGCGCGTACAATAACATGGCCACGTCGACACAACCAGATCGCAGAAGCATTGAGCGAACCACTAGGGTTGGCTTGATGGACAATGTTATTTGGAGCCTCTTTCATGAGAAAGTGGCTGGAAATATACTGGACCGTAGGCCAACTCTAGTGGAGTCGTCAAGTTGTGTCGAACTGGGTAGAAAAACTCTGCAGTCATTAGACATATTGTTTAGGCCTTATAGTATCAGGATAATGATATATAATTATATTGTAAATATATAACGATGATATCATACAACAAAATCAAATGAACATAAAACCACCAAAATTTACTGAAACAACCAATTTAATGAAAGGGCAACAGGATAGAAAATAATAAACTAATAAACATCGTATAACTGAAATTATAAAATAAAGTTAGTAATTAATGAAAACAAAAATAACAAAATAGCGTAAACAGAACTTTTAACAAAAAATGAAAATTTAAAATGATAAAACTTACCCATTGAGTGTAGTCTCTTCGGCCACCTACCAATAAAAAGTCGCTAAATAAAGGTAAAATCCCAGTAACGAAAGGGCTCTGACCACGTCAGAGGGACACTGGTGGGGCAGGAGTGTGGTTTTAGCCGGTTCGAGTCCGGCACTACCTCGACTATCTCACAGCCTGTGAGCTAGTCGAGGTGTCCGTGGGGATTTCCCACTCCTGCCAAAACAAAAAAAAAAAAAAAAAAAAAAAAACCTAACCTAACCTAATTTTTTTTTTTGTCGCTGGGAAAAAATGCATCACGCATACCCTCCCATCGGGGGATGGGGGGCTATGTTGGACTCCCCGGTCTGACCCGGTATACCCACTAAAACGACCCAGCGGCACTCCCGCTTCGTCTGAGTGGCGAGGGACTGGGAGAATGGCACAGCCTTAACGTCCGGTCCTCCGCCGACGATTACCCTTCAGGGCGGACCCATCACGCCCTTCCCGTGGGGAGGGGGACGAGCCCGGGAATGACCAACCAAAGTGGTGATGGGTGCAATGCGGGCGCTGGCGCCCCCGCGCCTAGCGCCCGCCCATCGCCACCATGAGGAGGGAGAGGATGGCGCCTTCTCCGACCCCTTCTTCGTCTGCGGAGTGGCGCGCGGGCCATATCTCCCCACGCGGTGGCCACGTATCCCGGTCCCCTCTCTAAGAGCGAGAGGGGAGGGGAGAAGAAGACCGCGACACCAATGCCACCAAGCCGTCCCGGTCGCCCAGCCAACGGCCAGGGACCGAGTAAGGCTCGGCGACCACCGCCAAGTCCACCAACCACACAGCTATGGTCTGCATCAGCAAATCCTGGGCTGCTCTGCAGTTGTTGGTGTTAGCCCGAAGGATGTGATGTTCGACCCTATCCATCAGTCGGACATCGCATAACCTAACCTTACCTAACCTAACCTAACATTTCGATAGAAAAAGATGGTTACAGTGAGTCAATCTTAGTAGATAGATATATGCTATCGCGGACTTATTTGTAGAACTTTTAAAAAGGAACATTTCTTTTATACATAATATGTATTTGCATAACTTAAACCATTTTCGCAGCGCACGCCACGGAAGCTCTCAATAAGGAATATCGTTTCCCGTTTTTGCAACATTTTTCATTTATGCTCCACTCCTATTGGTCGTAGCGTGATGTTATATAGCCTAAAGCCTTTCTCGATAAATGGACTATCCAACACAAAAATATTTTTTCAATTCCAACCAGTAGATCCTGAGATCTTAGCGTTCAAACAAACAAACAAACAATCCAACAAACTCTTTAGCTTTATAATATTAGTGTTTGATCGTATTACCTTTTTTAGTTGCCTCAATACAGAGCTACGAAACAGTCGTGCCATTTTATTCAAAAATAACATAAATACCCCAAAACCTCACAACCAACCTTACGTCTTCAACATATTGTCGCAAATCGAGCCGCATAATCAGTACCCGCCACACCTGTGGTTCATTAGTGAATCAGTAGCCGAGCGAGCTGAGAAAAAAAAGGCCGCATTCCAGAGATAAGAAGACGACTTGTTTACGCAAAATTGTGAAGTTTTTATATGAACTTAGATTATTATATAGTACAAGTGTGGTTGACTATTCATAGAACAAGTTTAGTGACATTACAATACGTGCATAATAGAACGTTATAATGGCTACGTTAACTTCGGAACAACAAAAATATTTGAATACACTAGAAGACGTGGCAAATTTAATACAAAAAACACAAGTGAACTTAAAGAAGTGCTCTAAAGTGAGACTTACAGACGGTTACATAAGGGCTAGATTGAAGTGCATTGAAGAGTATTGGTGTTCCTTTAAACAAGCTCATGAGATGTTGACACAATGTACTCCGAGAGACAAGCGTGGAGAAATCCCGTACTTCCTCAATAAAGACTTTTTCGTCGTTGAGGACCTGTACCTTTGCTTACAAGCAGACATGACAGACATGTTGAGCAAAATGCAGCAAACATCAATGAAAACATCAAACTCATCGTTACTTGGTGGTCAAGGGCAATGTTCGATCGTAAAACTGCTTTGGATTCAATTACCAACCTTTTCGGGTAAATACGAGGAGTGGCCTACATACCAGGACATGTTCATATCACTTGTGCACAATAACACTTCAATCAGTGATGTTCAAAAACTACATTACCTAAAGTCTAGTGTTACCGGTGAGGCAGAAATAATATTACGGCACATCCAAGTTACGGACAGTAATTACAATCAAGCATGGCAATTGTTAAAATACCGATACGGAAATAAACGTGTTATTGTGTTTTCTGTTTTGCAACGACTTTTTTATCAAAAGAAAATCACAACGCAAACAGCTAACAGTGTGAAGACTTTATTAGATACTACAACAGAGTGCATAAATAACCTAAAAATTAACACCGATTCCTGGGTCCATTAATTATATTTCTGGTGATTCTGAAGTTGGACCAGGAATCACATAAAGAGTGGGAAACTTATGCCTATAAGGATGGGTCAGAGGAGGTACCACCTTGGGCAGAGTTAAAAAGATTTTTAGAATCAAAATTTAGAACTCTGGAAATGATACAACCCGTAACAAATAAAGACCGTACAGTCAAGGAGCGATCCTATCATGCCGTAAGTGCTGTTAAAGAAAAAAGCTGTGTACTTTGTAGTGAAAAGCATACCTTATATCATTGAAAACAATTTATTAAAATGGACCTTACTCAACGTAACAACTATGTAAAGGAAAAACAGCTTTGTTTCAACTGCTTGCTTCCAGGTCACTCAGTTTACAAATGCAAGGTACCAGTTACTTGCCGCGTATGTAGAAGACGTCACCATTTCTTGCTCCACAAATCATAGGCTTCGAATGGTCCCACAGAGTCCACACCTAACCAACCTATACAACCATCGACGTCTCAACAAGAAGACAACAAGGAGGCCATAAAAAGTCTTCATGTTGGTGTTGGAGTATCTGGAAGAGCATTATTAGGAACTGCACTAGTCAAAGTAAAAGGAGAAAATGGACATGCGACACTGTTAAGGGTTCTTGTAGATCAAAGCTCACAAATGAGCTTCATAAGTGAAAAGGCAACTCAATTATTGAAGCTTCAAAGAAAATCAATTGAAGGCACTGTGACAGGTGTGGGTTCTATGCAGGCACCTATTAAACACGTGGTTCAGCTAAACATATTATCGAGAGGGAAACCAGAATTCAACATGCACGTCGAAGCTTACGTCATGACCAAGCAACTGACCACGAGAATACCACATCATGCAATGACTGTTCACAACTGGCAGCACCTGGAGGGTCTTGATCTTGCTGATCCAGAGTACAACATACCAGGCCCGATAGATATGCTGCTTGGTGTGAAGGAATATGCACGAATAGTCGAACACAAATTAGTTAAGGGTCCGCCAGGGTCTCCATGTGCACAGAAAACAACCCTAGGATGGATATTGTTTGGAGAAATAAACACAACACAACAGGAACATTCATTTCTTGTCATGCATCACCAAGTAGACGTTGAGAACATGTTAAAGGCTCTTTGGGAGATAGACACAACTACAAGGCGAAAAAATACAAAGGAGGAACAATTATGTGAAGACATTTATCACAAAACATACACAAGAAATGAACAAGGAAGATTTATAGTGAAACTACCGTTTAAAACAAATTGTATTCAATCAACCGAAGGAAATTCAAGAGATATAGCTAAAACAAGATTGATACATTTAGAGAGAAGGTTTAAAAATCAGCCTAAGTTAAAAGAGGAATACGAAAAGGTTATAGAAGACTACAAAAACTTGGGTCACATAGAAGAAGTACCTGAAAAGGAAATATATACAAGAAAATCAGTATACTCACCCCATCATCCAGTCCTGCGTGAAGATAAAGAAACCACGAAAACCCGCATTGTTTTCGACGCATCCTGTAAGGGAACAAATGGTATATCATTAAATGACGAACTCTTACCTGGTCCAGTGCTCCAAGAAGACCTACGAAGCATAATCATGCGCTGGAGAATGCACGCCATTTGTTTCGCTGCGGACATACAAAAAATGTATAGAATGGTTATGTTATACAAGGAAGATGCTGATTTTCAGAGAATACTGTGGAGAAACAATAGCAATGAAGAAAAAAAAGATTTTAGATTACTTACCGTGACCTTTGGGACTACTTCCGCTCCTTATCTAGCCGTGAAGACCTTGATCCAACTTGCACACGAAGAACGAGTTAGCTATCCAATAGCTGCTGACATTACATTGTCAGATTTCTATGTCGATGACGTCATGTCAGGTTGTGACACTGTAAAAGAAGCCATAGAAGCTAGCAATCAACTCAGAGCTATGTTAAGCAAGGGAGGTTTTGAGTTGAAGAAGTGGTCATCAAACAACATCGAATTGATGAAGTCGATGGATCCAAGCAACATTTCTTCAAGCATCCAACTTGATATAAACCTAGATGGTACTGTGAAGGCGTTAGGTATCACCTGGAATCTTGGTACTGATCAATTTCTCTACAAAATCAGTCTCTCTTCACCCCCATCTACCATAACAAAGAGAAATGTTTTCTCTGATGTACAGAAACTCTACGATCCATTAGGATGGATATCGCCAAGCATTGTGCTCGCGAAGATGCTCATTCAAAAACTATGGTTAGTTGGCACACAATGGGATCAACCATTATCAGATGAATTAACCGCAGATTGGTTGAAGATAAGAAATGATTTCGAGAATGTCAACAAAATTTCTCTAAACCGATGGTTACACTCGTATAGCAGCAATACAAATCAATACAATTGCATGGTGTCAGCGATGCTTCAACTCGAGCCTATGCAGCAGTTGTATACTGCAGAGTAAAACAACAGGATGGTACTGTTTACACAAGTTTAATTGCATCAAGAACCAAAGTTTCTCCTTTGAAAACAGTATCACTACCTCGGCTTGAGCTGTGTGGAGCTCTTTTGTTGTCAAGGCTTCTAAAACAAGTCACATTAGCCATGAAAGTTCCATTTAACCAAACCTACTGCTGGGCAGACTCAACTATAGTACTGGCGTGGCTTCATGGTGAACCTCAAAAATGGAAGACCTTTGTTGCAAATCGTGTGGTGGAAATCAAAGACAATACAAACAACATACAGTGGCATCATGTCGTGTCACAAGAAAAGCCTGCTGACATAGCATCCAGAGGTCGCCAGAGGAATGTTCCTAACAGATCTGAAAAAAGAGAAGATGTGGTGGAAGGGGCCAGAATGGGTATCAGAAAAGGAAATTCATTTGAGAAGGTCATAAAATACAGAGACAGATTTAGAGTTAAAAATTACCTGTTGTACTATTACAAGTAAAACCCTAGAAAATGAAGAAAACCCAATTTGGGAAAGATTCATGAAAGATCATTCAAGATTCAAACCTGACGAGAATGAAGAGAGTACTTGCTTATTGCAGGAGATTAAACAATAAAAACAAAGAGAAGTATTTAACTACCAATGAAATGAGCATAATTTTGCAAAGGTGCATAACGTACTATCAGCAAGTAATTTACGAAAGAGACATAGAATCCATCAAGAAAAATGGTAGGGTGAGAAAATCAAGTTCACTAATTAGCTTGACACCATTTTTAGATAAAAACAACTTGCTGAGAGTTGGAGGTCGTTTACAAAACGCTAATTTGCCAGTCACAACCAAACATCCAATAATAATACCGAGTAATCAACATATCACTACATTGTTGATTAACGAAGCACACAAACAAACTTTACATGGTGATATTCAAGTTATGATGACATACATAAGAAGTAATTATTGGATAATTCACTTAAAATCAGCTGTAAGAAAATGCATAAGAAGTTGCAAGGTTTGCCTTGTGAATAAAGGCAAGATAAACAATCAGATAATGGGTGAATTGCCAGCTGTAAGGGTGAGTCCACAGCGGGCATTTCTTAACAGTGGAGTTGACTATGCAGGTCCAGTATTACTGAGAACATCGAAAGGGCGAGGCCATCATGCTACTAAGGGGTACATCTGTTTATTTGTGTGTATGGCTACACGTGCCATACACTTGGAAGCCGTAACAGACTTAACTTCTCAAGCGTTCCTGGCTGCATTTCGGAGATTCGTCGCACGTCGAGGTCGATGTCTTCATCTATTCAGCGACAACGGCACTAATTTCGTTGGTGCTGCAAGGGAGCTCAAAGACCTTTTCAAAGCAGGTGAAAACAGAATTTCCAAAGAAATTTCCGAACACTTAGCAACCGATGGCACTACGTGGCATTTTATCCCACCGCGAATGCCAAATTGTGGAGGCCTCTGGGAAGCTGGAGTGCAAGCTGCAAAAAGACATCTAGCAAGAGTTAGCAAAAACACAAAACTTACATAAGAGATGGCAACATTGCTAACACAAATAGAAGCTTGTCTCAACTACCGCCCATTGTGCCAGCTGGACAATACCGTAGAGACGATGTCACCACTCACACCTGGTCATTTTTTAATAGGTGAGCCCTTACTCAGTGTTCCTGATTATGAATATGAAAACTCAAAAATCAGTCTATTAACTAGATGGCAGTTAGTACAGCGAATGACACAAGACTTCTGGCGAAGGTGGCATTCAGAATACTTAAACACTCTGCAACAACGGACCAAGTGGCAATCGGCTATCCAGTCACCTACCGTAGGAGACATTGTGGTCATCAAGGAGGAGGGTCTGCCTCCTACGAAATGGCTCCTGGGAAAAATTATAACGCTGCACCCTGGCAAAGACAATTTAGTGAGAGTGGTTACAGTGCAGTGTAAAGAACAAAGTGAATTAAAAAGACCGTTATCTAAGTAAATTTTCCTACCTAAAGACGCTTAATAATTGTTAGTTCACTGAAACAAGTTTTGTTTATACACTTGCTTATCTTTATGTATACGATACCTACTTACCTTATGAATTTAAGTCTGCATAATATTAAATTACATATCATTGTTCATTACATTATTGTGTACTTAGGTCTAAATAATAGTAGATTATGCACCAAGGGGCTAAAGTTGTGTCTTATGTCACGGGCGTCATATTGAATCTCGAGCGCAATGAAGGATTCGGAATTTAACTCCCAAGCGCAGGGAGGGAGTTAAGAGTTTAACTCACGAGCGAAGCGAGGGAGTTAATACAAGAATCCTGAATGTAGCGAGGGATTCAAGCTAGCCCAAGGCAAAGACACCTTTAGCCCAGAGGAGGATACTCTACTTTTTACACCTACTGTGAGAAAATAATAGCCATATTACGATAAACAAAGTATTTATTAAATAAACAAACAGTAAGAAGAACATATTTAGAACTAGTTAGTTAAGTATATGCACATATATTAATTGAAGTTAATGGTAACATTTAAGACATTAGTCCAGTTGTGCAAATATAAAGTTACAGCCAATTACTATTACGGTATTACGGCGAGGTACGGTATTTGTTATTATTAATGCCAGTTTTAATGTTATTCCATTCCTTTTTAAAAATGGTTAGTACCTAGTTATCTAATTATTCTTACAATATTATGTCTTCGAAAAATGGCAACGATATGAAGAAGCAGTCGTTATGATTTTGTAGGAAATCGAGAATATCATCCACGCGTAGGTAGTAAGGGTATCGAGAATAGCTTTCCACTTTCTGGCACCAAAGGGTGTTTGTTAATACTATACTGCCAATTTAGCTGAACATGTGAGATTCCAAATTCAAATTACATTATTGACCAGCGTGCAGCGGGTCATAATGAAATCCAGTACAACATTATTGACCGGCTGTGCCCCCGGCCACTAATGACTCACTTTAGGTTAAGGTTGCTTGACATATAATTTGACGTTTTCGAGCAGGTGGTGTGAAATAGTAGATTATGCACCAAGGGGCTAAAGTTGTGTCTTATGTCACGGGCGTCATATTGAATCTCGAGCGCAATGAAGGATTCGGAATTTAACTCCCAAGCGCAGGGAGGGAGTTAAGAGTTTAACTCACGAGCGAAGCGAGGGAGTTAATACAAGAATCCTGAATGTAGCGAGGGATTCAAGCTAGCCCAAGGCAAAGACACCTTTAGCCCAGAGGAGGATACTCTACTTTTTACACCTACTGTGAGAAAATAATAGCCATATTACGATAAACAAAGTATTTATTAAATAAACAAACAGTAAGAAGAACATATTTAGAACTAGTTAGTTAAGTATATGCACATATATTAATTGAAGTTAATGGTAACATTTAAGACATTAGTCCAGTTGTGCAAATATAAAGTTACAGCCAATTACTATTACGGTATTACGGCGAGGTACGGTATTTGTTATTATTAATGCCAGTTTTAATGTTATTCCATTCCTTTTTAAAAATGGTTAGTACCTAGTTATCTAATTATTCTTACAATATTATGTCTTCGAAAAATGGCAACGATATGAAGAAGCAGTCGTTATGATTTTGTAGGAAATCGAGAATATCATCCACGCGTAGGTAGTAAGGGTATCGAGAATAGCTTTCCACTTTCTGGCACCAAAGGGTGTTTGTTAATACTATACTGCCAATTTAGCTGAACATGTGAGATTCCAAATTCAAATTACATTATTGACCAGCGTGCAGCGGGTCATAATGAAATCCAGTACAACATTATTGACCGGCTGTGCCCCCGGCCACTAATGACTCACTTTAGGTTAAGGTTGCTTGACATATAATTTGACGTTTTCGAGCAGGTGGTGTGAAAAACTATTTATGTATCTACTTAAACTACATAAGTACTATTGAGATAATTATGTACCTAGGTACACATATGTACTTACCATTCGATGATTGAAGTTGCTAAACTGGATTACAATAACAATGATGCACTCACCTGCATGCTATTACTTAAAACTGTGTAGGTATACCTACTTACAACTAATAACTAATTCTATTGTGAAACAGATAGGTTCCTACTTAGCTTAATGAGTCATATTATACAATACTTGGTGCTGTACCTACTATTAAAATGCGTAGTAAGCAGACATGTAGACACTTATTTACTATTTGAAAACCTGTTATTAGTTTTTTATTTTTTACGTTACCTACAGTCCACTAAGAAATTGTTAGATTTACTTTGAAAAATTGGTAAGTTTAAAAACAATAAGTTAGTTATTAAGCCCAATTAATTGTATTTGTAAAAGGGACATAAGGTCCTTTTGGTGGGCGGTATGTTTGATCGTATTACCTTTTTTAGTTGCCTCAATACAGAGCTACGAAACAGTCGTGCCATTTTATTCAAAAATAACATAAATACCCCAAAACCTCACAACCAACCTTACGGCGTCAACAATTAGTATAGATGAAAGAAATGTTCCTCTTTAAAAGTTCTACAAAAAAGTCCGCGACAGCATATATCTATCTAGATTGACTCATAGTAACCATTTTTTACTGTTGATGTTGAAATGTTTGGTTAAACAGAATTATTTTTTGCGAAGCTTATTTAACCCATATGGTATTAATCTATATCTAAATAAATATGTTTGATAGAACGGAAATTTAATATTGAATATTTTTTTGAAAATTGGAAGATATGAGACGTCTACCAATCCGCACTGGGCCCGCGTGGTGGATTATAGCCCATCCCACTCCTAGAGAGTGGGCCTGAGTCCCTGTAGTGGGAACAATATAGGCTGAAGATAATGATGATGATGATGATTGAACAGTATCAGATACCTATCTGATACTGTTCAATCATCATCATCATCCTTAGATCAAAACCAATAATCTAAAACCAATATTATAGAAAAACCAAACCAATATTAACCAATATTAACCAAACCAATATTATAGAAAGGAAACATTAGATTTTTTGTTTGTTATGATTTAACTTAAAAATTCCTCTGACGACTTTGAAAGTTATTTCAACATTAGAAAGCTAAATGAAAAATATTACTATGTTGGATAGTCGATCTATCGAGGAAGGTTGTAAGCTATATTATTGTGACGCATACGAAGTTGCGTGGGTCAGCTAGTAATTTAATATTCAAGTGAACCCCGCCTTTTTGGTGGCATTATTTTTTTTGCCACCGCCTTCAGAAACATTTTTTTTTTGTAAAGTTTATTTTTCACTTTGTTGTGTTATTTTTTTTTCGAAGACGGTTATATTTTTTGTTAAAAAGTTTTTATTTTTCACTTTTTAGTGATTCACATGTGCTTACCCCTTCACAACGTACCGGCGTGATGTTATGTTATGAACTGGTGTAAACAATAGACAGACAATAGACAGGGGTACCAAACCATTTGCTATCATTTATATATCAATACGACCTCGCAAACTTTTGTATTTATTAGTAGAATAACAAAACATCACGCCTTTAATCCCCGAAGTATGCGAGGTCGTATTGATGTCGGTTACATAAGAACCATTCTATCATCAGATCAGCTTGTTAGAGAGAAAATACCAAAATCGCTGTACATTTTTCTGAGTTCTCTCGATTTCGCCGAGATTCCATTATCAGATCCCGACCTGGTGACTATGAGACCAATAGGAAAGCATAGGCGTTCGAATAAAATAAGCACTTTCCAAATCGGTTCGTAAACGACGGAGACGAAAAGATCGGATCGTCAATGTAGACAATGTAGTTTTTTTTTAGTTTTGTTGATTTTTCAAAAACCGCTTGTCCGATTTCGATAAAAAATTATGGGACCATTTGGGACACAATTTTAAACCTTCCATAATCAGGTATAAACAAAGAATACAACTGTGAATACAACCATAAAGGGTGTAAAATTACCCTTAACGCAAACGAAGGGCACTTGTTCTCCCCACCACTGCGATATTTTTTTTGTTCTAGACCATATCTGGGAACCCCCTAGTTACGGAGATATTGGGGTCAAAGTTCCAAATTTTGCACAGCTGTTTTTGTAAATACTAGTTTTTCATGTTTCGCTCCATGTTCCATGACCCGTTTACTATTCAAAGCATCCATTAGCACAATGTTTTAAGAGTACTACATTGAGTTTTACCGTATTTGACGTTGACGTATGTGTGAAGGGTTAATTTACACCCTGTATATGCGTCCCTATGATAACTATGTTATTAAGGAATTATCGTCCAACTTCTAGCCGTTAGGGAGTTACCTATACTTTCCATCATCAGCTCATTAGCATGAAGTGATAACCTGAAAGAATACAATTATCGTTCTATAAGTATGTATAATTTTCTTTCAACTCCTAACCGTTGAAGAGTTGTACCTTCCAACATCATCAGTGAATAGACAAAAAACTTTTGGAAGACGGTTAAAAATGTCCGAAAAGCGGATATAAACACAAACCACTTAGTAAGATCCTTGGTCTAAAGACAGACAGAGCCACCCAGACCAAGTAGCCACCTCGTGCTACATCCATGTGTAACATTGCGACGTTCATGAACAACATCGCACAGCAATGGGTCCATAACCACAAGCCAGCAGTCCACCACTGTACACTGTAGGTACAGACAAATTTAAAACTAAAACTTTGCCCCACATGTGCGTGCGTTCACAAACATTTAAACTCACATACACAAACAACTATCTGTAGGCCATACAAATATTTGTTCCGTTCGGGGATCGAACCCGCGACACGCAGCGCAGCAGTCCAATCGCTTAGCCACTGCACCAACCGTGCCCTCGTGATTGTGTATCTTACGATGTTATAATGTGCGTAGAGGTCGCGTATCTCGGCGGACGATAGGTATTGCGATAAACGAATCAGCGTGCGTATTATTACGAGCTGTGATGCGAGTGCGCGTGGGCCACGTGACCAGCACGGGGCGGCCAGGGGAAGATAACTAATGAAAGGCATGAGGTAGGTACATAACAAGTATGAGTTTATTGCGCTAGTCGGTACGGGGAGGGGGGAGGGGGGAGGCGGCAGCGTCTACTGCTTGTTGGCGGCCTCGTGCAGCTTCTTCTGCAACACCTCGGCCTGCTTCACGAAGGTCTCGTAGGCGGACTTGATCTGGGGAGCCAGCTTCTGGTTGGTGGCCTCCACGTTACCGGCGACTTCCTTGGCGAGCTTCTGGGTCTCCTGCGGAACAGACAAGTTACGATTCGAGTTACTATCAGGTCAGCAGTTACACACAAGCCTCAGTGTCAGTTGGCGCGGTGGTAGTAGTGCATGTTACCTGCACGGTGTTGGTGACGGCAGCCTGCAGCTTGTCCCGCAGCGCGCCCGCCTGCTGCTCCACGTCGGGGTGCGCCTTGCGCAGCTCCTCCGCGGTCTTCTCCAGGTTGGCACGCGCCTGCTCCAGCGCCGTCTTGGCCTTGCCGTTGGCGTCGCCGATCTGTTACAACGATATCATTACTGCCTGTTCTAACTTAAACACTGTCACATAATCATTAATCATTCATTTCAGTTAAAAACTTGAAGCTAGCTGGGTGCCCGACGCCCGGGCTTCTTGAGCTTGCCATGGATAACAATGGACAAGATCTTGGTTACATAGATACGTAGGAAAACATGGCAGGTATCAGGTAAGTATAGGATGGGTGGTACGTACCGCGCCCTGCAGGCTGTTCGAGAGAGCCGACAGCTGCTGCAGCACGGAGTCGGAGCCTTCCTTGAGCGCCTTGTTGAGCTCCGCCGTGTTCTTGGAGTTGACGAGCGAGTTGAACTGCTCGCTGAACGTCTTCTGGAACTCGGCGGCGTGCTTCTCGATGTCGGCTAGCGGCGAGGCGGCGGGCGCGTCGCGGCGCACCATGCCAGCCTGGCTCTGTGGGCAGACAACGCGATTAGACACGGCAACAGACACACAACACGCAGCTTAGCGCACAGGCGGCGCGGTACTCACCAGGGCGATGCAAGCGACCAACACGAACAACTTGGCGGCCATTGTGATGAGAGATTCAGTAGTCGGAGATGAAGTCGGGAGACAAGTGTACCTGCCTGTAACACAACTGTGAATGTGCCGAGGGATGGCGGGCCGGCCGTTTTATAGGAGCGCGCGCGGCCGGGCGTCGCCGGGCGGCGGGGCTACCTCGCAGGGTAAAACTTTCCTGGCGCGCTCGCCCCCCGCCCCCGCGCACCCTGCGCCCCTTCGGCCCTGCCCTCTGCACCCTGCGTGTTTACAAACACGCTGCCATCCGGGTGCATCCGGTGACCGGGCCAGCGATAGCGCTGCACCAGCTAACCTGTGCAGTGTGCATTATCAGCACAATCCTCCGCAACTCACGTGACGCACTCCCTACACCGAGTACGTTATGGTGCCACGTTCACGTACGTTTGTTTGGTTGGCAGGTAGACGGTAGACAGTAGACAGGTGGTACACACCGCGTGTTAGGACAAAGAGGCTCGCAGTCGCAGGTAGCAGCCGCACTGCCCGCGCCGCTGCACGCAGCAGGTAGCGCGAGTGCAGGTAACGATCAGCGCTGTACAGCGGCGGCGGCGCGCGGCGCCGTGGCGGGACCTTGGCCGCAATCACCTACAGATGTGCCTGCGCCGCTATCAATGGGTGATTATCTCATGCCCAAGTGCGGTGACAAAGTTCAGCGCGTATCAGTAACAGCTCGTCACCTTTAATGTTACTCATTATTTAGTTCATTGTATGCAAAATCATTAGCTACGTGTTTCGAACGTTAAAATTTGATTCGATTTAATATTCATAGTTACATACTCGTACTTGTACTCGCTTCGTACTATGTATATTACCTAACGTTAGGCAGGTGCAAACTCGTGTGTTGGTAAAGGGCGAAGAGTTGAATCTTGAAGATAGCACGGTCTTGGGCTTAACTTTAGACGCTAAGCTTCAGTGGGGGCCTCATATAGATAAATTCGGCAATCCGGGATCAGTTCGAACGACATTTATTTATTTGAGAAAACATGTACAACTTCATCATTCTCCTGCCCTTCTCCCGACACATTAAGGACCGGCGCAGCATTGTCCGGCGCGCGGCGCAGCATTGTCTTTATTAAATTAGGGACCGGCGCGCGGCGCA
Source organism: Diarsia rubi (assembly GCA_932274075.1). Lineage (NCBI taxonomy): Eukaryota > Metazoa > Arthropoda > Insecta > Lepidoptera > Noctuidae > Diarsia > Diarsia rubi. The sequence continues at coordinate 59,685 of OW026432.1, forward strand.
GCATTGTCTTCTTCTTGAAAACGTGTACAATATAGCAGACGGCAATCCAAGTTATTACTTAGTTAAACGAAATAATTATTTACAATAAACAATGTTAATAAATATGTAATAACATGCTTAAAAACTACTACAAAAAGTCATCTTCCGTTCATCTCGTGATCTCGTCTCACAGAAACCAAACATGTGTCTTCCTCTGACTCTGGCCAACCCTTTACCAACTATCGATATAGTTGGTAAAGGGTTGGTCGGCTTACATTCTAACCGGACGCAGCTGAGCACCAGCTAGACCTCCACAACCCATACGATAACCCTTAGCAAGAGCACAGTATAAAGACTTTCGGGCTACTGACATGCTGTACGTCGTAACGGCTGACAAAGATTTACGAATGACGGCCGGGCCCAAAGGCTTAATGTGCTTTCCGAGGCATGGACAAAAACTCGGTCACCCATCCACAGACTAACCTGAACATCGACCCCGAGCGTTATTATATAGCCACGAGCTCCTCCCACGTCTACCCATCTAGAGGCAAGTAAATGATCAGCCAGGGTGCAAACCAAGGGAGATTAACAAAAGGGACACCCGGATGGAACGAAGTTAAAGTCTATCGCAAACAACACAAGAATGACCAAAAGAATTAATAATAATAAAAAAATATATATATTAATTATATTATTTTAATTATTATTTTTTATTTAAATTTAAAATATAAAATATCTGGCTTGCTTTCTATAAGAGAGAGAGAGACAGACAGAGAAACATGCGACGCCGCACAGCTTACAATAGCTTACTATAGCAAAAAGTGTCGTGACAACTTTTCGTAAGAATTTTTTCCGTCTAGCCCCCTTTCACAACGCGCGATAAGGAACTTCGTTCCAATACGCCCGTCGCGGCTGCAGGTTGTTCGAAAGAGATACCGCGGCCACTGGGAGTGTCGCCGCTCTGCCCTGAGTCATTTGATGATTTCCCACCCCCAAAAAAGGAGACTACGAACAAGCTTTCTTCGAGCAAGTAATGTTCGTTTCGCGAGGACTATGTGAACTTAAGATCGTGTGATAATATAAGTTTGGCGGTCGAGCGTTGACCCTCCGCCAGCGGCGACCGTCACCGGCCGCACTTCGGGAGAGGTAAGGACCTTCAGGGCTCACAATTGGCTTCAAAAATATAGTCGGTGCACGAGCTCGACAAGCTAGAGAGAAATCATCCAAACCCGCGTATCGGTCAAGGCATCAAATATTCGAGAGATTACACAATGTAACTTATAATGTGCATTGCCGTAGCAGAGGAGTGCTACAGGGACGTGTCACGTGGCCACTGCTTGCAGTGGGCAGAGGGCAGGGGTGCGGGTTGCGGGGGTGCATGGCGACCAAGAGGAGCGGGCGCGTGCATGTTGCAGCCTATCGCTAACGAGCTACTCATCTAACGATGCAAACAGTAATTAATTATCAGTAATTACTTGATGAGTAAACATGTCCGAGGCCGGAGCACGCGGGCACGCGGGCACGGCATGCGCGGGCACGCGGGTGCTGACAGCGACAGGATCAGCTCACCTGTGCGCGATGCTGCGCGACCACTCACCTGTGTGCCGGACGCTCACTCAATGCTCCGCCACCTCACAGCCATTGTCCTCTTTATATGCCGCTAAATAACTCAAACGACGCCAACTATACGCGCAGGGCTGACCGGCTGACCAGACACGAACATTGCACCGTCCGCATTTGTAAAACGTTTTGAATTCCAGCGCAGTGTGTTCTGCGTGGGCTGCGGGATGTTGTAACAGATACCCCGGCCTTGACATATAGGGCTAAGAAGGAACATTGGGTGGTATTTAGTCAGTAGAAGTCTGACACTACCTTTAATTTACCAGCCCCAAAAAAAAAAATGTATGTTCTGCGTATAATATTATTATGTAGCATTGTGTATATGTGTGATGTGTATCCTACGAGTATGACTGTCGGTGTCGGTAATTCGTTAATCACCCTAATATTCTCGTGCCACATGAACTTGATTCGCATAACTTTGATTTCCTTTTGTTCCATCTTCCAAATCGCGCGCTTCCGATGTTCAAGTATTCGTTGATGGAGGCATGTTGCGACGTCGACAGCCCTGGCCTACGACAGTGGGCAATGGTGGAGTGCGTAATAACGGACATCCAAAACCGCTGCGTGAAGGTCGCGTGGCTCTCCTTTGTGTCGGGCGCATTGTGTCGCACACACACACACGTACTGCACTCCACGGGTATGGCAACTCTGTGAGGACGATGCACCAACCTGCTTGGTGTCGTCGACTGCAGCTCTCCAATTTTGTAATGATCCCAGCCGAGGGCGCAAGATGTATGAGAGCAGAAAAATGTCCTTTCAACTTAATCGGTCCATTGAATTCGAAGCAAATTGGCTGTGGCAGACATACACATATTTACCCACACATATTTTTACAATTTATTTTTATTTTTTCTATTAATTGTTACGTAACCTATAATTTCGGTTTTAAAAAAAAATGTCACCTCCAAATGATCCGTCATTAGTCCCTGAAATGGTTCATTTGAAAACCAGCGTCAGACTGCACCAGCCAGTCTGACATTATCGCTGAAATGGACCTTTTTAGCGCAGCCGTGAGGCACACACTATGCCTACCTTATTTTTATTGTGTTATTTATTTGTATTGTGCGTGTTTCATGTACTGTGGCTAAATAAATTTTATTCTTTCTTTCTTACATACAGACAGACAGACACACGAGTGATCCTATAAGGGTTCCGTTTTTTTTTCTTTTTGAGGTATGAAACCCTAAAAACACCACAGTGAACCTACTGTCGCCTTGTTGTTTAGGCCACGAGAACTACTACGCATGACGTCCGCAACCCATCCAGTACACCCTGGCTTCAAGCTTATTTGGCAAGGTCCGGGTTCACCTGAGACATCGCCACCACTCAAGAGCAATAGTTGTACGATGCGACGACGAAAGATTTTCCGATCTATCGCCCACTGGTCACCATGGCGCCTCCTCCCCCGCCCTGCCATGTCCTTCTGCGCGTCAGCGAGGCCGTCTTCCTCCCTGGCGTGCTCCGCCGCTTTCTTCTCAACATGGCCTTGACCACGGTCAGTAGAGAGAGGTCTGCCCCAATTGTTACTACGAGAGCACGGCGCTGCAGTCCGCTGCACTACCCAAGCAGAGCAATGCTCGATAGTGTGAAGTGCCGTGTCCTCGCTGTAGATGCACTGCTGACGCACGGAAGTCGCCTCCCGTCTAGCCACATTGTATTTGTATTTGAAAGCAGCCATGGCCTGACAACTGCACTAGACAAAAAGTTAACCACTTCTCCTGGAGCGGCTGGATAGCCCCCACAGTCAAGCGACTCGCACTGGACCTCTACAGCCTCACCCGCCATTCCTTCACTTATTAGGTTATTTGTTCGGGAGTCCCTACGCCACCTTATGGGCACTTCAGGTAGGCCTATCCAACTTCCATGGCTACTTATGATATATTTATATATTATTTATTACGTATGATCTAAGTATCTAACGAACTTGCAAAAGTGAAGTTCGATCGATATTATATTTATGAGTACATTTTCATACGATATAAAGGGTGTAAAAGTAAAAAAAAAAAAAAAGCGAAGGGCACTTGTTCTGCCCGTCGGGGCTGCGGGGTGTTGTAAGAGATACTGCGACCTTGACATATAGAGCTAAGAAGGAACATGGGTGGTTTTTAGTCAGCAGGAGTCTGACACTCTCTTTTGCTCTGCCCGAGAGCGGGAGGAGTTATTCAATGATATCCCACACCCTAAAAAAAAAGGGTACTTATTCTCAGGGCACGCCACAATAGTGACGGTGAGTCCCCTCTTTGAGGAGTGGCTTCGGAGGCACCACGGCGCCCTCATTTTCCGTCTGACGCAGGTCCTCACCGCACACGGTTGTTTCGGGAGGTACCCTGCACCGAATCAGGAGGGAGGAAACGCCCGGATGTCACCATTGTGAGGATCGACCGGAGGGCACGGTGGAGCACACCGTGAAGGTCCGCACCGCTTGAGTGGAGCCCCACCGTGTTCTCGTAACGGCGATTGGCGGCGGCAGCGACGTCTCGCGTGCGGCCCTGGTGCAAGCCATGGTCCGGGGTGAGATGCAATGGGACGTCGTCGCCTCATTCTACGAAGCAGTGATGCTAGCGAAGGAGGTGGCGGAACGCGAGAGGGAGAAGTCGGGAGGGAGAGACAATTATTTTTGCGTAGGGGTACTTAGTTTGCTGTACAGAATGCTTGGTTGACGGCTGTGTGAAGGGTTCATTTACACCCTGTATAGTTAAAAAAATGTAGTAAGTATTTTTATCCTTCTGGAAACTTCGCAGCGGTAAAGAATACATTTTGCGTTACTTTTTGTTTTTCTTCTGTAGTCGCCATAGAAATATAATATAAATAAAAACAGGTAGCGACTACCTGTTTTTTTTTATTCATACACACGGGAATGTAACTCTAACTAACTGTGTGAATCATTATAAAACTTCTCTCTTTCTAAAATCCTTTTTTTTCCTTGTTCTCCAGCATTGTTTTGTTTCCTTGTTCTCCAGCATTGTTTTGTTTCCTTGTTCTCCAGCATTGTTTTGTTCACCTATTCCTCAGTGATTACGTCTGATTTATTTATTTATTTTTAAAGAAAGCTTACAGACTAATAATACTTTTAAATATCATACATAAGTTAGGACATTTGCTAATTACAAGCTTCCACATGTATAAATCTACTTAGTTACAAGTTACAACTTGCGTTGACCAATAATAGCGATTTTAATAAATTAAACATTACAATGTAAGTAAACATACTTGGTATTAACAGAACAACTAGAAAGTAAAGTCTACAATAATTATGGTAAAAAAAACTCAAACCAAAATCAGGATTAAAAGCCATCTATGGTTGTCACCAAATAATCCTTATTTAAAATATTTCTAATTTTGTGTGCGCTGGTGCAAAATAATAGTACATTGTTCACCGAGAGGAGAAAGTGACCGATTACCGTCGAGGGTGTCGTTTGAAGCCCGAGCCGTAGGGGAGGGCTTTAAAACACCCGAGATCGGGAATCGCGCTTTCTCTCGAGTGATACATAGTGCTTTATACTACACCTACGAGGAAAATAAAAAACTAAATCTTTACTAATTGAAATTTATATTGAAATTGTTGCAGTTAGTGAAGCTTAATGTAACACTTTTTCCATTAATGATTGTTTGAGATGTTTGCGACAATGTAGGAGGAATAACTGGCTGTGCTGTTGGCACTGCGCTCGTAGAAGGCTGTGGTGCCAAAGGGGCAACTGGCTGCTGAGGAGCATTTGGCATCGCCGCGCTCGTTGATGGTTGAGGAGATGAGTCTTGATGCACATTAATCGATCCCGATATTTGGTTATTTATTCGTGTTTTGTTTCCTACGGAATTCTCTATGTAACCTTCTGCAACAGCGGACGATTTCCAACCACCGTGGCGTTTTATTGTGGTTAAATCAGCACCAGTATCGGCAAGAATAGTCGCTGAAGTTCTGCGAAAGCAGTGGCCAGTGTATTCTAGTGGGTTGAGTAAATTAAGGTAGGAAGCTATTTCTCTTGGCACAGTACTTATTTTGTTTTTCCCAATTACTTGTTTCGTACATTTTTTGTTTTTATATTGTAGTAAAACCCGATTGGTTTTGGGGTCACTGGGGCGAATTTCGTTATATTTCTTCATTATCTCATAAAATAAGCCTGATATAACAAATGATCGCTGAATTTTGGTTTTTGTGTTAGGAATATTGACAATTATTCCATTTTCGAGGATTTCGATATCGTCTGTTGTCATATCCACAAGTTCTTGCGAACGACAGGCCCCATTTACTCCTAAAATCAAAATAACCTGTAAACAAAAATATCAAACATGAAAACCTATTAGATTTCTACTCATAAATAGGTACGTAATAAATCATAAACCAGTGCATTTTGTTCATAAACTTACCTTCATCAACAAATATTTGTCATCTGGAGCATTCTGCAAAAAGGAATAAACATCCTTTGTAGTAAGCACTTTTGATTTCTTACTACGGAATCCCTCCGACTTTCTTTTCAGAAATGCTGTAAGTTTTTTGTATTCTTGAATATTTATGTCGTTACTTGTCAATATAGTACTTTTCAACATTGAGTACATAGACCATAACGTACTTGGTTTGTATTTTTGCGCTTTTTCACTGAAATAAGCTAGCAAAACTGTTTCAGAAAAAGATGCCGCATTTTTTTCACTTTTCCATTGCAAAAAATCGTTATAAGTTTTATTATATTTTTTAATTGATTTCTGTGGTAAAAGGTTATCAATCAGTATTTTTGCTGTTTCCTTCAACTGCGGCGGAGTTGAAAAATCTTCATCATTACTATCACTACTTATCATTTTGATAGTTTTATTTTACTTTCTACGAAAACTGAATCCTCAAACAACACACAAATTGAAAATGGCGCCAATGGCGTCTGCAATTTTTACATGTTCTTTTTTCAAATTGTTTACGCCGCAGGGTCGCACTGCCAGCCCGACCCTATCCAACACACAGCTAGTGGCCAGTGCCATTTTGCGAACTTGGAGATAAAAACTCACTGTAAATACTTTTTGGCTTTTGATATTTAGGTTACCGGCGCATAGTCTTACCCAAAATTAAAAAAAAAACCACGTAAGAAATGGATTTTCATACACTTTTCTCTCCCGCTCAGATGCGTTTTCTCCCCGCATATTTGTTCGATATGCAATGACGTACTTTCTACCGTAAATTTGATAAAGTATCAAGGTACTTTCCAAGCAGGTGTAGTATAAATCGATTTTTCGTGATTGTTTCTAGGTGTGATGGCAAACTATTGAAAGCTAAGGCACTACGTATGCAGTAGGCGTTGCGCCTATACTTAGTCGATGCGAATGGTACTTGAAGTAGTGGCCGTTTTCTTAAGTTGTTTAGGTTAGTGCGAATAAGAATTTTGCTGAGTAGTTCGGGACAATCAACCGAGCCGTTTGCGATGTTCACTAAAAACAGATATCACTGATAATTACGTCTTACTTCCAACGGTAAGAAATGATATCGCTTACAGCGGTGTTCATAGTCGATTAAGAATTGCTTGCTTAGCTTTCTAGTCCAAGTACCGCAAAAAATTCCTCTGAACAGACTCAATACGAGATTTGTAGATCTCATATTGAGGGTTCCATATTTGAGAAGCGTACTCAAGGTAAGCTACGTACTAGAGAACAATACAGAACTTTTAATGGTTTAAGGGAACGAAAGTTCCAAAAATGAAGCCCAACGCTTTAAACGCCTTGTTGACAACTGTTTCTACGTGATCATCAAAAAGTAGCTTGCTGTCGTGTACCACACCAAGATCTCTGATACTGGTTTCCTTACTTATAAAAGTAACATCTAGTTTATATACACGGGGCCGATAATAGATTTCTGGCGAGTAAATACTACGTGAAAACATTTGGATACATTTAGTTGTAATCTGTTGATTTTACAATATTGTACAAATCTGTCAAGATCTGACTGAAGTAGCTCAGTATCCGATAAGGTGCGTATGGCCTTGAGGACCTTCATATCATCTGCGTATAGAAGAATGCGTGAGTTTTTAAAGCAGTTTTTAATGTCTTAAATAAATATTGTAAATAATAACGGCCCAAATATTGAGCCTTGGTTTGAGTGATACTCTTTTAATTTGGCAAAGCAAGCTGCCGCTGTGGTCCCGGATATTGGTACTTTATGTTTGAGTTCTACCTCAGCCACGCGACTCTACTGTCCTGCACGCCTCGCCCTGCATCACCTGCATCACCTGCATCACATACGTCACCTGCACGAGTACATGACTGACCACCAGTGTTGTATTGGGTAGCCTGCAGCCGTGTTTGTGCCGTACACGCACAGCTTCTCAGACTGGTAACTTCCAGTCCCACGTCAGGCTGGCCTGCTCCTGGTCCTGCTATTGCCGTGGAACTGATGTTTATCCTATGAGCTATATTTATTTGTAAACACGTTCTCGAAAACGATTCTAAAGATTTCGATGGGAGTAACAGTACAGTACCGTGATTTACGAATGGAAATAATCGATCTTTCTAGGTAAAAAAATGTCATATTAGGAAAATTAGTTTTCTCTATTTTGAACCGAACGCCCTGGGCCCACCCAGAAACCTACTGATTAGTTACGATCTACAAGCTGACTAGGCTACGGGCGCAAGTGTGCGGTCGCCTTGACATCTGCACCGCTTATCTGTGCGTTATCTCAGGTCCCGGTACTGGCGGCCGGCGGGTGGCGGCGAATGCGTGCTCGGCCGGCTCGGTACCTCTTATCAGCTGAAACTGCAGTGTCAAGTTTCTCATAAGCGATGTAAAGGGCGGACCCAAATACGTCACAAATAAACCGGCAAGTGCGTGTCGGTGACAACAAATTAAAGGGTAATTCTGCGAAATTCGATTCTTTGACTAATTCATGAGGCCAAAATTTTATTTAATTTTTAGTTTGTAACACAAGTTTATAAGAAAATAGGTACCTATGTCAAATAATAATCCTACTGACCTTTTTTTCGGACACAGCGGGCAATTTTTACGGAGATTAGCCATCGCGTCGGCCCGAGAGATATAAAGTGTACAATAGCACAAGTGTATGCGCAGGCACAGGTGCACTCTCTGTTCCTGTTTCTGTAATAGTCCGATGGGACGGCGATCCGACGCGACCGGAGAGAGATCAGGCGCACGACCAACGCTGCAACGGCTTAACTAACATGCGCACAAGTACGCACAAGTACGCACCGAGGCACGGGGGTATTATTCCGCCAACTTCCAAACTCTGCGCTACTATTGGGAAATTTCTAATGAAAAGCTCAATAGCACTTTTTGTCCGAACCGGGAATCGAACCCAGGACGTCATGCACAGCAGTCGCGACCACTAGACCAACGAGCCTGTCATATAACACTAGACCAACGAGCCAGTCATATAACGATTAGCCATAAGAATGGCCTGTTTAAAATTGGCGATCACTGGACAGTCCTAGAGGCCAGAAGGAGTTCTACCGGATTACCAAAAATAAAGAGAAAGGAGAACGAGAGAATATGAATCATGTTTATGTAAGAAAAAAAGACAACGCTGGTAAGGTGATGAAACAAAAGATGGCGCTGGTAAGGTTCTGTCTAAAGATGATGAAACAAAAGACGGCGCTGGTAGGGTTCTGTCTAAAGATGATGAAACAAAAGATGGCGCTGGTAAGCTTCTGTCTAAAGATGATGAAACAAAAGACGGCGCTGGTAGGGTTCTGTCTAAAGGTGATGAAACAAAAGACGGCGATGGTAAGGTTCTGTCTAAAGATGATGAAACAAAAGGGAGATGGAAGGTTTATTTTGAAAAACTAATGAATGAAGTTAAAGGAGTAGTGTGCTTAAATAGGTACAAGTAAATGTGGGTTTGTTGAGAGAAATTAGCATGGATGGAGTTATCACAAAGTATGAAAAATGGAAAGGCCTTGGGCTCTGATGAAATACCAGTAGTAGTATGAAAGTGTACGTGGCTAACGTGGCTGACTTTATTCTTCAATAAGTTGTTGTGTGAAGAAGCGATCCCACAAGAATAAAGGGGGTGTGCAGCCTGCAGGACTGCAACAACTGAACAGACTAAAGCAGATCCGGGACGTGCATTATAGTAACGTTGTAACGTTGTGGTCCGTGCAGGCTGGCGCGCAGTAAGTGCACCTAAGGCTACAGACGGCTTTTATTAATGGTACCAGCGCAGTAAACAAATCAAGCATGTTGAATAAAAAAGTGCTTCACACGAAATGTTTCCAGTAGGTGTGCACTACGAACACGTTTTTTACACTCATAAAACAAAACAAAAAATCATCGGGTAATTGCAAAAGAACCCACACAAGATACGCGCAAGCTGGTAAGCCCCGCGGCTCATTGACCATGATAACTACCTGACTCTGTTACCTGGAGAGCGGGGAGGTTTGTTTGATTAGTTGGTTGTAAGCATTTATTGTTCGTGGCAGGTACATCTACATAGTCGCGCTCGGCAGGCAGGCTGTGGATGTCGTCACGTGGTGTTTGTGCTGTGGGCTGTGCGGCGCGCGGCGGTAGCGGTCACAGACCGTCTGTGTCCGAATGAAGTTCTACTAAGTTCCCTGTAGTTCACCACTGAACATAGACTACAGCGCGGCAGCGTGATCCGTTTACGTGGAATAGTATCAACTCTAATCTCGTCTGCCTGTCAACGCAATCAAAAATATTTATGTTTCTTTGTCGCATATTACGTAAGTCAATCGATTTATTTAAAACATCAAAGATTTTTAAATAGGGACTGAATATATGAACTGACTTGGTATTACATGAATCTCACTACTTTTTACGGTATAAAATCTGGCGACTTGGCTATTTTACAAGTTTTGCTTTTAGTGGGATAATTGACTTTCTTGCAACTTAAACTGAGACTATATTAACCTTGTATGTATTAATTTTTTTTTGAAAAAACTCGAAAGTAGTTTTCTACGAAAAGTAGAACTCGAAACATTTAAAAATTGAAATTAATGTTAAAATTTTTGAGAAAATTAGAATAAGCCTCCTTTACCGTTACGGATTAACCCTTAATCAAATTAAGCAATTATTAAGCAATTGCCTAGGGCATCACGTCTGGAGGGGGGCCAGAAGAAGCACTATAACATCCGTCCTGGCATCACGTCTCACTCTCACATCACCAAAAACACCAAAAAAGTTTCTAGGACTACTTATACATATATACTTAGTTTATAAAAATAAAAAAATATAAGATTATGAAGGGGCTCCTCCATACATGGAATTGAAACTAAAAAAACTTTTTTTCATCAAACCTACACATGAGGGGTATCTATGGATAGGTCTTCAAAATTGACATTGAGGTTCTTAAAATCATTTTTTCTCAAAGTCAATCGTTTCAAAGATAGACACATCCAAAGTGGTAAAATGTGTGCCCCCCCCCCCTCTAACTTTTAAAGTAAGAGTGACAATTCTAAAAAAAATATATAATGTAGATCTCAACAAAAACTACCAACCAAAATTAGTTTGAACGAGATCTAGTAAGTATTTTTTTTTAATACGTCATAAATCGTAAATCGCAATAACTTAATTTAAAAAATACGCTGTTATTAAAACATCCTCAAAGTTACAACGAACTACAATAACTTTTATATTATGTTACTTGCTGCTACGGAACCCTTCATGGGCGAGTCTGACTCGCACTTGGCCTTTTAATTTGGTTTTTTAATTTTAATGTAGCACTCGCGAATCTAATGACGTATATTTTATTCAAATCCCTTCATCCGTTTAGGAGTTATGAGGGAACAAAGAAACGGACATACATAAATACACACCAAACACAAAACCCTCCTTTTGGGCTTTGCCGCAGCCGGGTAAAAGATGAGAATAGCTGTTGTGCCGTCTAAGAGCTACCAGGGAATTTATTTATTTATTTATTAGGCTTCTCAACAATGAGTACACTGTTACAATTATAATTCGTACATTGCAAACTTAAGACTAAGCGCCTCATTACTTTTTAATATTATTTTAATTCAGATAGTATCTGAAATAAAAAAGTGAATTGCTTTTAAAGCAATGGAAGTTTGTTACCCTATTTTTTCCTTGTCAAATAGACAGAAAGAAACATATTAAACTTTCCGTTTTTTATTTATAAGACATTACATTTAATGTTTAGTTTAGTTAAAGATAACATTGTCTATAACAGTATACCAACTGTTACAGAATAATGTTTTTTTCTTCTCACATTGGATTGGATGCTTTTTGCATGAGGAAGATTTATTTTTTCAAAGCAAAAGCCATGTTTTCAACATGTATTTACCTTATGGTTTATGTTTAGCCCCATAAACATAAATTACAAAAACATTGAAACCCATTACAGGTTACAAAGCTTCCTTAGAGAGAGAGGCCATAAATGAGCTGATGAGCTGATGTTTAGAAAACATGCAATCATACTGATGATTGCATGATCACCAATGAGAAATGTGATTTCATACCTAGACAACACAGTAAACTTCTAGGTTTACTTTTTAATACTATTGACATCACATAACAAGTCAAGATGAGCCTAACCATCACTGAATAGTAAAGAAATATAAGAATTTATTGACAAAAGTCAAATTAAAATTGTCTAGGCTATTAGAACTTCAATATAGGTACTGGTTCAGCCAATAACATTCTATTCACTAGGAAAATCGAGTGCCACAAATACCTTGTGAGGTAACAATGATAAAATAACATCACGCCTGTGATCCCGAAGGATTAGGCAGAGAGGTACCTAATAGTACACCCACATTTTTGTCAGTTAGTTTTTATGATAATTATGATATAAACACTACATTGAATATAGGTATCACATTATCATTTACTGTGGTCTATAAACATAGCCAGTTCTTTTGAGTTAATAGAAATATTCACAGATGCTTCCCCCGCATGGGAGGGAATATTGTGTGGCCCATAGATTACTATAGACTATGGATTATAGATCGAGCTCAGTTTTTTCATATCAAAATTGAGTGCTGCCCCTTTTTTCTGGGCTAGTGTCCTGTCAGTCATTTATGAGATAGTGAAATTTTTTGCAAAGAATTGAAAATATAACTACGGAATCAGAAGTTTTATTTGTTATTGATCGAAGTTGTTAAACATAGGTATGCGTGCATAATGGATACAGTATCATACTCATTTATTTAAGGAGCAGTTACAAACATTTCTAAAAATCTTTGGCTATGGTGTGAATTATTTACCATAACAGCACAGCAAACATCAAATTGAATACTGCTGCTGGACCTTCGTTCAGCATACAGAAGGGTGTTAAACAGGGTGACCCGCTCTCTCCGAAACTATTCACCAGCACTCTTCAGGAGATATTTAGAACACTAGCAGCCTCATGGACAACCAAAGGCGTTGAAGTCAGTAGTAAGAGGTTGACGAACCTCCGATTTGCCGACGACATAGTCCTTTTTGCCCCCACGACCCTGGAACTACAAACTATGCTCCAAGAACTGAGTACGGCCAGCTCTAGGGTGGGTCTAACTATGAATCGGTCCAAAACCAAGATTATGACCAACAGCACTAAGCGTAGGGTTGAGGTAGATGGGCAGGAAATACATTATGTCGATGAGTATATCTACTTAGGCCAGTTAGTATCTTTCGAAAACAGGCAAGAAAGAGAAATCGATCGCAGAGTCGAAAACGCCTGGAAAAGCTACTGGTCCATGAAGACGCTAATGAAGGGCGATCTTCCGGTCTCCCTGAAGCGCAAACTCATCGACATGTGCATTCTGCCCGTCCTAACCTACGGTGCTCAGACATGGTCTCTCACCGAGACTCCGAAGTTCCGCCTTGGAGTATGCCAAAGGGCAATGGAGCGTAGCATTTTGGGTGTCAACAGACAAGATAGAATTCGAAACACCACGCTGCGCTCCAAAACGGGCATAGTGGACGTTGGCAAGAAGGCTGCTAGGCTAAAATGGGATTGGGCGGGTCACGTCTGCCGCATGCACGATGACCGCTGGGCAAAAGTCTCAACACGATGGCTGCCGGAAGATGGACGGCGCCGCCGAGGCCGGCCCAGAAAGAGGTGGCGAGACGATCTGGACGGGCACCACGAGGGTTGGTTTGAGGTGGCTCAAGAAAAGAGCACTTGGAAGGATTTGGGGGAGGCCTTTGCCCAGCAGTGGGACAGTACAGGCTATTAAAAAAAAAAAAGTGTGAATTTAGATTATATGGTTACTCGATATTACTAACATTAATACCAAAGGTAATAATATGATAGCAGTTTTTTGAATGTGGAGGGGAATCTTAGGTGTTTTAAATTATCAAAATATTATATCCGTATTTGGTGAACCTCCAATTGATTAATTGTATCATGGACAAAGTATCACACTTATGTATCATGGCCCTGGGATCTCCAGGGGTTGTAGCGGTGATAAGTGGTGGATGCTCCTTGCCAATACAAGGTGGCAATGGAAGGAATGGTATTGAGACCAATATCATTTATTCTATACCTTTTTCCACGATTCTCTATGGTCCTTAAAACTGTAGGAAAGACAACTACAGGCAAACAACTGGTAATAGAGGACATAAATACCTCACTCAACCATGGTTTTTTCCATTACTTCATTTAATACTTTAGTGATACAGGAACTTGTTATTTTTTCAACCTTCTGAAGGTCTCCACACTATACATAATTTCGAATAGTTTTCACACAAAACTGGGATTGATGGCAGGAGTATTATCAGAAACATACCTATTTTACGGTTTTTGGAATTAGTATCTAATGAAGCTGTTGATATTATTAAGAATTCAATAATCAAACCTACCTACACAATAGCAATGCTTGCCACAATTAAAATATTATAAGCATTAGCAAACCATCACTGTTATTCAGTTTTTCGCTTTGAGGATTAATTAAGGTTTTTTCCTCTATTTTCATATTCCGTTAGTTCAGCTCTATCTCTAATCCATACATAACCACGTATAGGTACAGATGATAATTTCAAAATACTGTTCAGAGATTTTTTAAGATAAGTCCTCCAAAATCCGGAGAATTCTTGGGAATTGGGATGTTTTCAGTTTTTTATTCTCTCTCTACTAGATTACATTCAACAAAGCGATTCACAAATTCTTAGGTGCCAAGAAAGCGGTAATAACTATAGTAAGCTAAAAGTGAAAGAGTGCAAACAATATCTCTAATTAATATTAATGATATAGGTACCTAATGATTTAACAAAATTGCATTTCTTTAAGGATTGATTCGCTAGTTACATTTCTTGGCCAAAGAAATGCCAACCCTCTCTAGCTGTTCGTTTCGTTAGGAATAGAATAGGAGTATGTGAGCCCAGCTACAGCTGTGGTTAATATTTAAAGCCTATGGGACTGTACTAATTCATTAATGATATCCACATAAGGCCTTGAAAGATGTGTGAATCCCATTACAAAAACCTGTGGGAAGATATGGAAGATATTGAATGTTTACTGATTTTGTAAATGTTTATCGATTTTATATAAATGTTTATTGATTTTACAACTAGTCTTTAAACATCTACACTTAGTTATCCTAATCATCGAGGACAAAACAACAACAAGTATAATTTAATAGTCTTAAAATAAGGAAATATTTTTCTTTTTTTTCTTTAAACTTATATGTGACGTCGGACTGTAAAAGCCGAGACTAAACTTATTATCCTAATCATTTTTTTGTAAATACAAGTTCTTCAGGTTATAACTTTACTTAAAATACCTTCATGACCCGTTTACTATTCAAACCATCCATTAGCAGCACAATGTTTTAAGAGTGCTACATTAAGTTTTACCGTAAAATGTGATTTTTGACCCCAAAAAAAAAACAGCAAAAAATTTTGCGTAGGATTATTTAGTTTGATGTACAGAATGCTCGGTTTACGTTTGTATGAAGGGTTAATTTACAACCTGTATACTGTATTACGGTGGAACAGTTTTCCTCGTTCTCTGTGATTGTATTTACGTAGCATACTTGTGATTGTGACAGGATAAAATAATACATTACAGTTAAAGAGTTCAAGAATAAGACTGCTCCAAGTTCTAATAAACTTAAATATTGTTGATTCATTAAACAAAACAAATAGAATGAGAGACGCTACAAAATGAAATGAGATCCCACTAAAAACAAAACTAGTAAAATAAAAAAATCCAAGTCGCGCAAGTCTTTTCTTTTAACGTAAAAAACTAGTGAGATCCATGTAATACCAAGTCAGTTAATATATTTAGTCCCTACTTAAAAATCTTTGATGTTTTAATTAAATACATTAACTTGGCCATCGCATCGCATTCTCCAATGTTAGACAGGCCATTGTAATAGCTAATCGCCATCGCATTGGCCAATGTGATGCAGTGGCCAAGTCAATCTATTTATTTAAAACATCAAAGATTTTTAAGTAATTAATTAATTTTATTTAGACATAAAATGTTTTTTATTTATACATAATATCAAATCAAATCAAATCATTTATTAATTTGCGAATATGGGTACAAAAATAAAAGGTCGTAAACAAACAATAGAGGCCATTAGCCATATCTTTATATAGGTACATAAAATCTTTTTTATTTATACATAAAATCTTTATTTATACATAAAAACTTTAATAAAGGAGGTTCTGAATTCGTCGAAGATTCCGACGATCAAAGTCGGTTAATGAGATTTATCGTCTATTATCAGGTTAGCCTAATAACCAGACCAGAATACAACTATCGATCCATAAGTACGTATACTTTGAAGGAATTTTCTTTCAACTCTAAACCGTTGAAGAGTCGTACCTTCCATTATCAGCGCAGCCACATGAGATTATGATTGTCAGACGCTAATACTTGAACAGCTTCAGAAAATATATGAAAAACGTAATGTGTGCTTATAAAATTCGAGGGTTGCCTTCGATTTCTCAGGGTTTCCATCATCAGATCCTGACTTGGTGACAATGGGACCACCTCGGAAGTATACTGTTCCAAATACAAAAAGAATTTTGAAAATCGGTTAATTAATGACGGAGATATCCGAAAACATACATACAGACGAATTGAGAACCTCCTTCTTTTGGAAGTCGGTCAAAAATGACTTTGTCGATTTTGAAAATTCTTTCAACATTAGAAAGCTAATTGAAAAAATATTACTATTTTGGATAGTCGATCTATCGAGGAAAGTTGTAAGCTATAGCATACATAAGGTAATAGGCATTGGTATAATATCATTGTGACGCAGACGAAGTTGCGTGAGTCAGCTAGTACATTCCATAAAATTTAATATGAAGAAAAATGCCAACTTAGCAGGTATGCTGGCGTTCAATTCGTTAACCACTACTCGAACCCCCACATTTTGTCCTTTAGAAAATAAGTTATGTCTGTCGGCTCTGGGATCTCGTCACGGTGATGGCGCGATGGCGTGTCAATAAGATTAGGAATGCATGACGTTTGATGAAGATGGCGGCGACAAGGAATTTATATACTAACTGGAATGTGCATGTGCAACTTATTAATTAATTTGGGACAGTTATTATTGTGTTTTATATAACTCCTAGCATCCGGCCTACCACCGCGCTTTGCATTGGTAGCAGATTATTCAAAATTATGATGTGTTAAAGAACTTGACGAAGTAAGAAAGCAACCTTTACAATTAAAGTAGAATTAATAAAATATTCATCATCTTCCTGTCCTTATCCCATGTTATTTGTGTTCGGCGCAACACGCGTTTTTCTTCCATTCTGCGCTGTCAGTCGTCACGTTATCATTTATTCCTATTAATAGTATTATAATTAAAATACCAAAGAGAAACCTATGGCTGCTAATATGTAACCCATGATTTCCTTCAGGGGTTTACACCCTATTAGAAAGAGATATCCACTTTCGAGGTAATCTCGCTCGGAACGCTTTTGAGTTGCACGTGCACATTCCATTTATTAATATTCGTTGTTATGGTCGGTTCGATGAAATCTGATATGATATGATGAATCTAATATATATATTTTTTAATATACTCGTAATCTATTCTGCAGCTAGTCCGCTATGAAAATAATATCTAAAAGGAGTTTCATATTGAGCGACAATTCAACACATAATTTTTATGTGCATGTGGATTGAGTGATCCTCTCTTCAATCTTAACGAAAATCGATGTGGATTTAGTTAAAAATTGTTGAAACTTTATGACCAGGTTAAAAAATTTGTTAAGTCCGAAATAAAAATGATATGGTCAATAAAGTGGATCACTCACACCGCATGCTTTAAGGTGGAAGCTCACATCTGGCCCGCGAAATTCTAATTTTCTTACGTTTTTGGCAATTTGCAGGCCAGTGCTTGGTTGTATGTTTATGAAAATTTGATTTGCGACTGTAAGACGTATGAAGTTACCGAATTATAACCATCAAAATTACTAACTACTAAAGAACGACGACTAAATTACTAAAGAATGACTTTTACATGCAAAAATCAATCTTGACATGAAAATGAACTTGGAGGGTTGTATTGATAATTTTGATGGTTATAATTCGGTAACTTCATACGTCTTACAGTCGCAAATCAAATTTTCATAAACATACAACCAAGCACTGGCCTGCAAATTGCCAAAAACGTAAGAAAATTAGAATTTCGCGGGCCAGATGTGAGCTTCCACCTTAAGAAAACGTCATAATGTGTATCTCAGAATATATAGCCTTTCCAATCCTTATTTCGATATAAAAAATTTGAAAAAAAATGTTAGAAGCTACTAACAATTTGGGAATTCAGTTGCAAGTCCCGTTTCGAAGTTATTACCATTAATTAGGATCACTCACACCGCATGCTTTAAGAAAACGTCATAACGTAAATATCAGAGTATATAGCCTTTGCAGTTCTTATTTCTTTATCGAAACAATGAGAAAAATTGTTAGAAGCAACTAACAATTTGAGAATTCAGTTGCAAGTCCCGTTTCAAAGTTTAGTTTACCTTTATATATTCCGCCAATATGCCGTCTGAGTGATCCATACTTCGACCTCTATCTACTTTTATATACATCGTAGGCAAACTGTGTGTCAATTCGAAGACATGTGACATCTACCAATCCGCACTGGGCACGCGTGGTGGGGCCCATCCCTCTCTTAGAGAGGAGGCCTGAGTCCCTGCAGTGGGAACATTATAGGCTGATGATGTAGACAAACTGTGATTGTAACTAAAATTGTTAAATGTTTTCCTCTATAACTTAGCATAATATCATCCGCTTTTAGAAGTGTCATACTTTAAGAAATATCATGGTTTGTTCATTCCTAAAGGAATAGACTGAGTAGGGAAGATATGATTTTTGATTTTGCGAGACTGTTGTTGCTAGTTGCTGAACAACAGAACTGCCCTCATGGATTGTTATTTTTAACATTAGAAATTTACGGGTTTTCATCAGACGCGACAACGAAACTGTTCGAGTTACGTCTGCTCGTTTGGAATGAGCAAGTCAACGTTATCTACCTACTAATTAGTTTTTAAGTAGGTATATGAAACGGACTTGCTTGTCATTTTCCTTCGATTTTTGTTTGCCATAGACATGTAACTGTCTATCTCTATGATGGATGGTCGATATTTTGATAGCAAACAGTTCAGTGGTGTTTTGTTGAAATCTATACAGTTAATTAAACAACGTAACAGTTAAATTCTTCTAAATACATATTTTGAAATAAAGAAAAATGTTCAAATATCCACCTCTTAAGGCTGCTTTTCCACCAGAGATGTGCTATGCAGCTATGCTGCGAGGATGTAATAGCTAAGCTGTGAAACGGTGTGACTGTTTCCACTTATACTAAGCTATGAATAGCAGTGCGAGTAAGATGTGCTATGAAGATGCGCTGCCGCAAAGTAGCTGCGCTGTAGATACTCTGCTCTGCACATAGCTGCACATTCATAGAACGCATCTATAGCACGCATCAATAGGACACATACTTCCATATAAAAAATATATCTTAGTTAGGTCTGTGGGTCGTCTTAGGGGCGCGGATTTTAAGTTAAATCCGTTTCCACAAGTGCTAAGCTATGTGCACCAATGAATATGATAGGTGGATATCAAACGAATCAAAAATAAAAACAATTAACAACAATCTTATCAATAATATCCAAGCAAAACAAATACTGATTAAAGTGATTTTATTTCGATCTAAAATAACAATTTGCTTGCACTCTAGGATAAACACATCCATGACAGGTAGGTACTTTAATGCGTTTTTCTTATTTATTTCTAACAATAATATTGTCCTTATTGAAGGTGGTCTGAATGATTTCTAAAAGTTTGTCCACCTATTATAATGGGACCATAAATAGCAAAAATGTTTTGTTTTTAACTTTCGTCTGTTTGCTTAACCCCTCCCGCTCTTGGGCAGAGCTAAAGGGAGTGTCAGACTTCTACTGACTAAAAACCACCCATGTTCCTTCTTAGCCCTTTATGTCAAGGCCGCGGTATCTCTTACAACATCCGCCGCCGCCCATAATATAATGTCTTACGGCATTTTGTAGCAGTTTTTTTATTTTGCAAAAAGAGCCATTAGAGCCATTTATATGGTCTCCGTAAGCGCGATTCTCGAAGAGAACTGTTAAAAGACATTTACATCGTGACGTACGAAAAATCACCATCTTTTTAGTAAAAAAGATGTCACAGATACAATTATAAAATAAAACTAGAAATACGGACCAATCGGTTCAGCCAGGCTTCAGATTCGCTAAACTATCGTCAGTTATCTTGCAAGGGGTAGGTACTGTTAGAGATGCTATAATAAAATTCCACAAAGCATTCTGGATCTGAATGAGACGAAATTTAAAACATGCATTAAAAGCACACTGTATATTACAAGTTGTACGATTATATTACTGACATAAATGCTTGGTCCTGCTGCCTCACAAGGACAGGGGCGCTTAAATTAAATCGTATAGAGCATTAATTAGCACTACTGGGGCTGCTTTTTAAGCGACTTCCAAAAAGGAGGAGGTTCTCTATTTGTGTGTATTTTTTATGTATGTATTTTTTTTCAACAATTACTCGAAGAACTAGTTTGGATTTTTCTTTTACGTTTGAACGGGTATTATATACTCCCTAGGAAGTTCTATTAAAAGTTATCGAAATGCATCATTCGAGTTTTGTTTTTTTCTAACAAGATTAATTTTTTATTAAGTTATTTAAATATCAGTTTCGTATTGGTCAGGTTTATTGTAAGTAATTGTAACCTACTGTCTCCGTGCTTTATGTTTTTTTTTTTTTTACTAGCCTGCTCTGTCCCACTCCAGGGCAAAGGCCTCTCTCCAGGCTTTCTGTTAGTAAATTATAAAAGAAGTATTTTAATTTCTAACGCAAAAATAACAATTCATGAATGGGGGCAATTCTGTTATTGAACAACTATACCCTCATCAATTCTTATTTTAACAGTCTCGCAAAATCAAAAATCATATCTACCCTACTCAGTCTGTTCCTTTAGGAATGAACGAACCATGCTATTTCTTAAAGTATGACCAAAAGCAGATGATATGCTAAGTTTTAGAGGAAAACATTTAACAATTTTAGATACAATCACAGTTTGCCTACGATGTATATAAAAGTAGATAGAGGTCAAAGTATGGATCACTCAGACGGCATATTGGAGGAATATATATAGGTTAATAACTTTGAAACGGAACTTGCAACTGAATTCTCAATTTGTTAGTTGCTTCTAACAAATTTTCTCATTTTTCCAATAAAGAAATAAGAACTGCAAAGGCTATATATTCTGAGATTTACGTTATGACGTTTTCTTAAAGCATGCGGTGTGAGTGATCCTAATTAATGGTAATAACTTCGAAACGGGACTTGCAACTGAATTCCCAAATTGTTAGTAGCTACTAACAATTTTTTTCAAATTTTTTTATATCGAAATAAGAATGGGAAAGGCTATATATTCTGAGATACACATTATGACGTTTTCTTAAAGCATGCGGTGTGAGTGATCCACTTTATTGACCATATCATTTTTATTTCGGACTTAACAAATTTTTTAACCTGGTCATAAAGTTTCAACAATTTTTAACTAAATCCACATCGATTTTCGTTAAGATTGAAGAGAGGATCACTCGATCCACATGCACATTAATTTTTCGATGTTCATGGGCCCAGGGCGCACGATGTATGAGAGCAGAACAATGTCCTTTCTGTTGCTGCATCAACATTAACTTCTCTTCCACGGAGTACCTGAATTGTCTGTGGTCTGTGCCTTATCAGCGTGATGAACAAAAGATACTGCACAAGCTGCATTGCCTTTCTCTTGAGATACATTTAGGCAGTTGCAAGATAAATCAACTAATTAAATTGGTCCTTTATACTTGATAATGTTACGTCTTACAGTCGCAAATCAAATTTTCATAAACATACAACCAAGCACTGGCCTGCAAATTGCCAAAAACGTAAGAAAATTAGAATTTCGCGGGCCAGATGTGAGCTTCCACCTTAAGAAAACGTCATAATGTGTATCTCAGAATATATAGCCTTTCCAATCCTTATTTCGATATAAAAAATTTGAAAAAAAATGTTAGAAGCTACTAACAATTTGGGAATTCAGTTGCAAGTCCCGTTTCGAAGTTATTACCATTAATTAGGATCACTCACACCGCATGCTTTAAGAAAACGTCATAACGTAAATATCAGAGTATATAGCCTTTGCAGTTCTTATTTCTTTATCGAAACAATGAGAAAAATTGTTAGAAGCAACTAACAATTTGAGAATTCAGTTGCAAGTCCCGTTTCAAAGTTTAGTTTACCTTTATATATTCCGCCAATATGCCGTCTGAGTGATCCATACTTCGACCTCTATCTACTTTTATATACATCGTAGGCAAACTGTGTGTCAATTCGAAGACATGTGACATCTACCAATCCGCACTGGGCACGCGTGGTGGGGCCCATCCCTCTCTTAGAGAGGAGGCCTGAGTCCCTGCAGTGGGAACATTATAGGCTGATGATGTAGACAAACTGTGATTGTAACTAAAATTGTTAAATGTTTTCCTCTATAACTTAGCATAATATCATCCGCTTTTAGAAGTGTCATACTTTAAGAAATATCATGGTTTGTTCATTCCTAAAGGAATAGACTGAGTAGGGAAGATATGATTTTTGATTTTGCGAGACTGTTGTTGCTAGTTGCTGAACAACAGAACTGCCCTCATGGATTGTTATTTTTAACATTAGAAATTTACGGGTTTTCATCAGACGCGACAACGAAACTGTTCGAGTTACGTCTGCTCGTTTGGAATGAGCAAGTCAACGTTATCTACCTACTAATTAGTTTTTAAGTAGGTATATGAAACGGACTTGCTTGTCATTTTCCTTCGATTTTTGTTTGCCATAGACATGTAACTGTCTATCTCTATGATGGATGGTCGATATTTTGATAGCAAACAGTTCAGTGGTGTTTTGTTGAAATCTATACAGTTAATTAAACAACGTAACAGTTAAATTCTTCTAAATACATATTTTGAAATAAAGAAAAATGTTCAAATATCCACCTCTTAAGGCTGCTTTTCCACCAGAGATGTGCTATGCAGCTATGCTGCGAGGATGTAATAGCTAAGCTGTGAAACGGTGTGACTGTTTCCACTTATACTAAGCTATGAATAGCAGTGCGAGTAAGATGTGCTATGAAGATGCGCTGCCGCAAAGTAGCTGCGCTGTAGATACTCTGCTCTGCACATAGCTGCACATTCATAGAACGCATCTATAGCACGCATCAATAGGACACATACTTCCATATAAAAAATATATCTTAGTTAGGTCTGTGGGTCGTCTTAGGGGCGCGGATTTTAAGTTAAATCCGTTTCCACAAGTGCTAAGCTATGTGCACCAATGAATATGATAGGTGGATATCAAACGAATCAAAAATAAAAACAATTAACAACAATCTTATCAATAATATCCAAGCAAAACAAATACTGATTAAAGTGATTTTATTTCGATCTAAAATAACAATTTGCTTGCACTCTAGGATAAACACATCCATGACAGGTAGGTACTTTAATGCGTTTTTCTTATTTATTTCTAACAATAATATTGTCCTTATTGAAGGTGGTCTGAATGATTTCTAAAAGTTTGTCCACCTATTATAATGGGACCATAAATAGCAAAAATGTTTTGTTTTTAACTTTCGTCTGTTTGCTTAACCCCTCCCGCTCTTGGGCAGAGCTAAAGGGAGTGTCAGACTTCTACTGACTAAAAACCACCCATGTTCCTTCTTAGCCCTTTATGTCAAGGCCGCGGTATCTCTTACAACATCCGCCGCCGCCCATAATATAATGTCTTACGGCATTTTGTAGCAGTTTTTTTATTTTGCAAAAAGAGCCATTAGAGCCATTTATATGGTCTCCGTAAGCGCGATTCTCGAAGAGAACTGTTAAAAGACATTTACATCGTGACGTACGAAAAATCACCATCTTTTTAGTAAAAAAGATGTCACAGATACAATTATAAAATAAAACTAGAAATACGGACCAATCGGTTCAGCCAGGCTTCAGATTCGCTAAACTATCGTCAGTTATCTTGCAAGGGGTAGGTACTGTTAGAGATGCTATAATAAAATTCCACAAAGCATTCTGGATCTGAATGAGACGAAATTTAAAACATGCATTAAAAGCACACTGTATATTACAAGTTGTACGATTATATTACTGACATAAATGCTTGGTCCTGCTGCCTCACAAGGACAGGGGCGCTTAAATTAAATCGTATAGAGCATTAATTAGCACTACTGGGGCTGCTTTTTAAGCGACTTCCAAAAAGGAGGAGGTTCTCTATTTGTGTGTATTTTTTATGTATGTATTTTTTTTCAACAATTACTCGAAGAACTAGTTTGGATTTTTCTTTTACGTTTGAACGGGTATTATATACTCCCTAGGAAGTTCTATTAAAAGTTATCGAAATGCATCATTCGAGTTTTGTTTTTTTCTAACAAGATTAATTTTTTATTAAGTTATTTAAATATCAGTTTCGTATTGGTCAGGTTTATTGTAAGTAATTGTAACCTACTGTCTCCGTGCTTTATGTTTTTTTTTTTTTTACTAGCCTGCTCTGCCCCACTCCAGGGCAAAGGCCTCTCTCCAGGCTTTCTGTTAGTAAATTATAAAAGAAGTATTTTAATTTCTAACGCAAAAATAACAATTCATGAATGGGGGCAATTCTGTTATTGAACAACTATACCCTCATCAATTCTTATTTTAACAGTCTCGCAAAATCAAAAATCATATCTACCCTACTCAGTCTGTTCCTTTAGGAATGAACGAACCATGCTATTTCTTAAAGTATGACCAAAAGCAGATGATATGCTAAGTTTTAGAGGAAAACATTTAACAATTTTAGATACAATCACAGTTTGCCTACGATGTATATAAAAGTAGATAGAGGTCAAAGTATGGATCACTCAGACGGCATATTGGAGGAATATATATAGGTTAATAACTTTGAAACGGAACTTGCAACTGAATTCTCAATTTGTTAGTTGCTTCTAACAAATTTTCTCATTTTTCCAATAAAGAAATAAGAACTGCAAAGGCTATATATTCTGAGATTTACGTTATGACGTTTTCTTAAAGCATGCGGTGTGAGTGATCCTAATTAATGGTAATAACTTCGAAACGGGACTTGCAACTGAATTCCCAAATTGTTAGTAGCTACTAACAATTTTTTTCAAATTTTTTTATATCGAAATAAGAATGGGAAAGGCTATATATTCTGAGATACACATTATGACGTTTTCTTAAAGCATGCGGTGTGAGTGATCCACTTTATTGACCATATCATTTTTATTTCGGACTTAACAAATTTTTTAACCTGGTCATAAAGTTTCAACAATTTTTAACTAAATCCACATCGATTTTCGTTAAGATTGAAGAGAGGATCACTCGATCCACATGCACATTAATTTTTCGATGTTCATGGGCCCAGGGCGCACGATGTATGAGAGCAGAACAATGTCCTTTCTGTTGCTGCATCAACATTAACTTCTCTTCCACGGAGTACCTGAATTGTCTGTGGTCTGTGCCTTATCAGCGTGATGAACAAAAGATACTGCACAAGCTGCATTGCCTTTCTCTTGAGATACATTTAGGCAGTTGCAAGATAAATCAACTAATTAAATTGGTCCTTTATACTTGATAATGTTACTTGGCCTAGTTTTGAGACAGAAATGCAAGTAAGAAAGAGATCATACACTAACAGCACTTACCATGCCTGCTGAAGGTGTATAAAATTGTTTGAGTTTGAGTTGTGCTCAGGTAGTCACATGACCCAATTAGAGATAGACTGATTAGTCGTATTGCGTCCGGCGGCGCCGGCGGCGTCGTGCGAACATACGGTACATAACATTGCTTTCAGTATTTTAGTAATATCAGTAAAAACGTTTGTATCAACAAGTTGTTGCCACATCTTTTGCTATCAAAGTGACTTCAGGCGTTTATCATAAATATTTCAAACGCCTAGAAATAAATTATTGCAACCAGTTCTTGTTTGTAGTTTAATTAGATTACTAAATGTAATAAATTCAAATATTTTTTTTAGGGTTCCGTTGGCAAATGGCAAAAACGTAAGTAACCGTTAGAGATTCGGCCTGTCCGACCGTCGTCGTACTACGTATTCTATGCAACAGCAGACTTTTTTGTAGACAATTTTATGATCATTGTTATCCCATACGCGCCAGGCGTTGATTGTCTTCTGATATGTGACCAATAGACTGCACGCATCAAAAGATTGGCATAACGCCCAAAACGAAGTTCGACACTTTGACAGTATTACTGCTGAGTGTTAATCTACGAGCACGACAAGATAGTCCAAGATGCCAGGGCCACCAGACGTCAAATATTTTCTGACGAAGGAAATGTGAACGATTGAGTAGTGTTAGTATGTACTAGAACGCATGCCTACCTGCTAGCTTGCTTAGACGGCCAAGTTTTAGGTATCAGGTAAAGGTACATAAAAACATTACATAACTCACGTAAATTCTCCAAGCAGATTTTTACGTATATTTTGGGGAATATCCTTAAAAATAAGTCGCCAACACTCCCGACTTAAGTATGGCAAGTGAAAAACAGTAAACAGGAAGAACAAAGAGAAACTAAACTCCATAGGATTTATTTCTTAAAGCTAATTGATCGGATTATTGCCATGATATATTGAGCAGGCGCTCCAACATGCCCCCGAGCGGCGAATTTACAAAAGCTATGCTATTTGAGTCACGAGTCAGACTCTAATAGATGAGGTTTGGTTTCAATTCAATTCAATTCAATTCAATCATTTATTGCATATCACATGTGTTTCATAAGATCTTAACAATAATATTTAGCTCACATGGACCCTGTCGGGCACAACAATTTTGTAAAATAATAATAGTAGCATTTAAGGTATTTAACAATTATTAGAAATTGTGTAATTTAGAAGTTCATTCAAATAAGCATGCAATGTCACATAATAATTAAAAAAACAAGAATTATGTAGAATAGTGAACAGAAGTCGTCAAATAGAATAAAATTATAGTCAAATACATCATGTCATTAAAGAAATAATCAAACTAAGCAAAATACAAACATGTTAGAGATGTCAGCAAAATGTCAGATACAATAAAATGTCAATAAATAACAACCAAATTCAATAAATAAGCAATAAAAGTTATGATGTCATCGTTAATCAAAAATTGTAGCCAAAACACAAATCTTGTCATTAAAAATATTTATGTCAATAATATAAAAAAACAAAATTCAAAATTAATAAATAAGTTAATCCAATATGATGTCATCATTAAAAAAATCGTTCAATGTATAATAACAATTGTCAATTAATAGTTTTCTAACTCGTTTTATAAATACGTTGTCGTTTTCTTCCATTCTAATCGCATTCGGAATTTTATTATAAATTTTTTTCGAAACGTGAACGCGGTGCATATCGGCGAGGTTGCTCAGAGATTTTGACAAAAAAGTTTGGAAACTGTCTTACAAATTTACAGATTTCTAATATATAAATTGATGTCAAAGTTAGAATGTCCAGTTTCTTAAAGTGTTGTCTACAACTTTCGTCATTTTCAATATGGACTAATATCCGGACGCATTTTTTCTGTAATATGAACAAATCGTTGCTGTCAACACTATTTCCCCAAAGGATTATTCCATACTTTAGCCATGAGTATGCATACGCGTAGTAAGTAGAAAGGGCAGTTTTTAAATCCGTTTTCAGCTCACGTAGTGCATACCTATATGAAACTCGACAGTTTTGATTTTATTTTCTGAATGTGTGCTTTCCACGTCATATGAGTATCTAGCTCCAGACCCAAAAGTATCTACACATTCTAGTTTAATACCTTCAAACGTAAAATTTATAATTAAGGGTTTTTTTTGATAAGGCCTAAATTGCATAATTTTTGTTTTCTTAAAGTTAATTTCTAAGTTATGGTCTTTCATCCAACTTTGTATATTTAACATGATTTTATTTAAAGTGTCAAGTAGGCGTTGAGAGTCATTACAAGAAGTCAATATTGAGATGTCATCAGCGAACAAGACGCACGATTCTGTCATAATTTTTGGGAGATCATTGATGTAAAATATGAATAATAAACACCCTGCAACACTACCTTGAGGAATTGATTTATTAACACACATCGTATTCGAACGTACCTATACGGCTGAGTTGCCCAGTGTCATGGTCCCAATAGTCAACTTCTACGAGCTGTTCTCGGTTTTCTAGGTAGGATGCGAACCATTTATGAGCTATTCCTCTAACGCCGATTCCGTATAGTTTGTCAAGTAAGATATTGTATGGTACCTTATCGTAAGCGTTTGTCATGTCAAGTAAGATTCCAATAGCGTATCTTTTAATATTTAAGACGTCCAGTATTTTTTGTGTAAATTTATAAGTTGCTAAAACTGTGGACCTTTTTTCTCGAAAACCATTTTGAGAATCATCGAAAATATCAAATTTTTCGCAGAAATTATAAACGCGTCTGCACATTGCCTTTTCGAATATTTTTGATGATGTCGGTAGTAGTGCAATTGGACGGTAATTATTTGGGTCAGACTTCGAGTTTTTCTTGTGAATAGGTTTTATGATAGATTTTTTTAACGCGTTTGGGAATATCCCTTCAGAGAATGATTGACTGATTAATAAAATAAAATGGTAATGTCAGTTCTTCAGCACAGTTTACGCATATTACTCGACAATATCTAATCTATCTCAGTAAAAAAACTTACTCGAATGGATTAGCTTTTTTTTCTGATATTTTACGTACGAACAAAACCTAGGCGAGTAGAGGCTTTCTTTTTTTTGGGGGAATGGAAAATCATCAAATAACCCCTTCCGCTCTTGGGCGAAAGGGTGTGTCAGACTTCTACTGACTAAAAACCACCCATGTTCCTTCTTAGCCCTTTATGTCGAGGCCGCGGTATCTCTTCCAACATGCCGAAGCCGGCAAAGCGTACCATTCTTTTCTCGAAAGAATTCAGGCGATTTTCGACCTCCTATAACTTCGTTGTGGATAAAACTAGAAGCCAGCATTTTTAGTAACCAATTAGGCATTGTATAAACACGGTATATTTCAGTTTTCTTTCTATTTGAACCAGTAGTTTAAGATTTATTTGTGTAAAACTAAGTAACTTTGATTAGTCATAATCAAAGTTACTTAGTTTTGTCACTCACTCACTCATTTACTGACTGACCGTTTAGTATTTAGTGTGTGAATTATGAAAAAAACTTTAAAAAAATGCAATTTCGGTCTAGTTTTCAGGATACACCAACTGCATAAATACACACATACACAGTACACACACACACACACATTACAACACACACACACACACACATTACACACACACACATGTAACACACATGCACATCACATGCATGCATGTTACATTACATTTTCAGTGAATGAATTTTACGAGTTTAAGAGAGTTTGGCTGAGAAGTGTTAATGCATCCGCCGTATAGTCCTGACCTTGCACCTTCAGATTTCCACCTGTATCGGTCTCTTCAGAATTCTTTAGACAGTGTCAGGTTAACATCACGAGAGGACTGCCAAAACCACTTGTCGCGGTATTTTGATCAGAAGTCCCGGATCATGTCCCTACTCTACAAGATGGCAAAAAGTTATCGAACAAAATAGTACCTACATACTTTAGTTAAATGTAAATAAACTATATTAAATAATGTTTTGAATAATACATTCAAAAACCCCGCCTGCTTCCAAGTTTTGTTTAATTTAAAATGTGCTTTTTTTTGCTTTTCAGCTTTTTAGTCGGGTTTTTTAGTTTTTTCACTACTTTTTTTTTATTTTCAACTTTTTAGTTTTATTTTGTGTTTGTTCTTTCGTTGGTCGCGTAAAATTCTTTGCAGATGATTTAACTTTTGTGTTTGTTTATAGGTTTTGTGACTTTGAATTTCTTTTAAACATAATATATGAGTGTCATAATTTTATTTTTGTAATCTCCTTTTAAAACTCTTCATTTTGATACTCAATTTTTTTTTTTTGAAATCCACGTTATTGCCTCCGAAACCCGCAAATTTCTTTGTTTTCTAGCTGCTGTTGTCGTTAGCAAGGTGGCATGCGACTACGACTGACCTCTATAATTATTTAACTTAAATTCAAATAGAAATATACAAATTCAATATATGAATTTCAGACAAGAATAACTTTCTTGTTTTCTACTTTTAAGACCGCCGCGGCGTTTGTAGTCGGGTTTTAGTTTTTTAAGCTTATATTTTTATTTGAATTTTATTTTAGTGTTATTTAATAAATCCGTTATAATATATTACTTTCATGATGTAAAATTCTACTGAATGTTGGTTTTGCTATTTAAAATTACGAGTAAATAGCAGTCTATACCGCGAGAAGTAGTTTTCGACCGCATTCTAAACGTATAAGTTGGCTAAAACTATAATATAATATACATATTTGTAATGTGCTCGCCAAGACCTCTCATTTGATAACAAACATGTTATGATTATCTCAACTTAATTTTTTTCAAGCTTAGAATTTGACATTTAATTTCCGTCATATAAAGAATTGTAAAAAATTATATAGCCTATGTCACCCGTGCTATTCTTACGAATTTATTGACACCTCATTCATTAAAATACGTTCAGTAGTCTAGGCGCTACGGTGGAACATACAAACATACATACATACATACATAGACTGCCAAAATCATTACCCTTCCTTTTGGCTTCGCCGTAGTCGGGTGAAAATGATAAAATAAACCTAATGATTTTAAAATACCTTTTCAACGACACCACACATGGCAAAGTTCATCGTTTTTTTTTTAATTTGGCAATATGGCGTCTGGTTGTCGCTGTGGTGAATTTTGATTACTGTCATGTCTATAGTGACACTCGCAAGGTTAACACGAATCGATTGACGCAAGAATTATCAAAATTGGCCTATGCATTTGGTCTACAACGCCACATAGAAACAAACATACATACATACATACATAGACTGATAAACACATTACCCTCCTTTGCGTCGCGCAGTCGGGTAAAAAATAGGTACGTATGTATTTACAATAATTTTGAAATAATGATCATCATAGCAAAAGAAGCTCGTTCAGAAAACAGTGATATCGGTAGGAAGAATAAAGGAAGATTATAAAGTCCTACTTAGTTTAAAAAAAAAATATTATAGCATTCAATTTTCTTAGCTACTTATAACTTATAACTAAGTTGATTAGCAAGCTGTTTCTGAGCGTAAGCTTGGCACACATACACATGCATCATCTGCCATCATCTGCCTAGCCTTTTCCCAACTATATTGGGGTCGGCTTCCAGTCTAACCGGATGCAGCTGAATACCAGTATTTTACATGGAGCGACTGCCAATCTGACCTCCACAACCCAGTTAATACTAGGTAATACGATACCCTTTGGTAAGACTGGATGTCAGACTTTCAGGTCACTGACTACCCGTAACGACTGCCAAAGATCTATATATGGCACCCGGGACCAACAGCTTAATGTGCTTTCCGAGGCACGGAGGAAACTCGGTATGTAATGGGCGGTCACCCATCCACAGATCGACCTAGGCAAGCGCAGCTTAACCTAAAGATCGACCCGAGTGGCAGTTCTTATTAACCTAAAGATCGACCCGAATGAAACGATCGAATACGTTCTCTTTTATACCACAAAGATATCGGCAAAAGATTTCACAGTGGGCAGTTTGTCTATCCTGCTCAGTACTACCAATGTTGGTAACTGTGAGTTCGCAAGGTGTTGCCTCGACTCCATAGTTGTCAGAAACATCCGACTCTTCTCTCAGGTTTAGCTGAGAACGATGCTACAAACTACAAAGCATGAAGTACCTATCAATGAAACACCATATAGAGTAACTATAAAAATACGTTTAATACTAGCATTTAATACATAAGACTAAGCGTAGAGCGAGTGATGGGCCGGGCGGGGTCACCGGTGCGGCAGCGGCGGAAGGAAGGCGAGTGCGCGCAGCACGGCGTCCACGCTGGCCACGAGCGGCTCGCGCCAGCGCCACAGCGCCTCGTCGCGCACCGCCTCGGCCTTGAGCTCCTTGCACGACTTGAGCGCGGACACGCAGTCGGCGCGGTAGTGCTGCAGGCGCGCCGTGCTCGTGTCCAGCGCGTAGGTGCTGCACGCGCCGCCCAGGCACGCCAGCGGGAAGTGGTTGTGCAGCGCCAGCACGCGGTCCGTCTCGTGGAACGCCTGGAACATATGCGACGCGAGCTTACTTATTGTTCTATACATATCTATCAAATTTTAGCA
Source organism: Diarsia rubi (assembly GCA_932274075.1). Classification (NCBI taxonomy): domain Eukaryota; kingdom Metazoa; phylum Arthropoda; class Insecta; order Lepidoptera; family Noctuidae; genus Diarsia; species Diarsia rubi. The sequence continues at coordinate 91,962 of OW026432.1, forward strand.
AAGCGTTCGACCAGGGCCCTGTTTCATAAAAATACTACAATCCGACATAATTATTATATCAATTCGTCAGTTTTTCTGTTTCATAAAACTTACAGGCGATATAATTTTCAGGGAGGAAAATTTACAAATATGTCGGATTGTCGCGACAATCCCACAGATTTCTGTTGCATAAAACTTTTTGAGCGACAAGTGACAAATGACAATTTGTCGAGAAAAACTGGTAAAATCTGCTATATGTAACAGAAAATTGTCATGACTTATTGACATATTTGTAGAATTCTCCGACAATTCTACAAATTAGAAACAGCTTTAAGTTTTGTTACAAAAAAATGGTAGGTACTATATTTACGAAAAAAAAATCGAACTCCACAATAAAGCCCGCAAAATCCGCAATATTTATGGTTTTTAATTCTCATATACCTCTCACATTCACGCCACCAAGACATAATTAACCACGTTTATTTTATCCAAATCCGTTGAACCGTTTAACAGTTATGAGGAAACAAATTAACGGACTTATATTGATAATAACTCTACTTTTGATAATAATTACTCTACTTTTGGGTTTCGCCGCAGTTTCACAACTTTCAGAAATAAATTGACTGGTTTACTGACAATTTTGTCATTTCACATGTAAGTTTATAACATATTATTATTTGTCAGTTTTATGAAACAGCCTAAGCGCGACAATTCTAAAATTTTGTCACTTTTTGAAATATAATTATATCGAATATTCAGCTTTATGAAACAGGGCCCATCAAGAGGAAATAAGAACTTATGGTATCGCTGGAACTTTCTTAACTGAAAAATTCGTATCTTGAGAATAGAACTGTTTTTGTATTAGTCAACGGTTTTCGATCAACCGTCAGACACTCATATCCTCGGGAGTGCCACGAGGGTCTCATTTAGGGCCGGTTTATTTTTATTTTTTATTAATGATTTACCGAACTGCTTTCGCCAATGTCACTTTTTGTCTAACTATCACGGTTTATGAGATACAGCCTGGTGACAGACAGACGTACAGTAGAGTCTTAGTAATAGGGTCCTGTTTTTACCCTTTGGGTAAAGAAACCTTAAAAGCAAGCCTTATCAATAATAATTATTGCGTCTTTCCAGTGTAATTATACTAATGACTGCCCTAAAATTTCGACGATTCGAGATTTGTCGTACCGAGTGTTAAATGCTGTGATGAGAAACTAGAATTTGAAGATAACACTATGGTCTGAGGATCATCCTCGACTCAAGGCTCCAATTGAGTCCGGAGAAAATTGTGGTGCCAACTGCAGTAGGCGGGGCTACTCGTGTCCCACTTTATCTACTTCACCCCCTCAAATACTGAAAAGTAGTCTATTCACAGCGCCTTAAGTTAGCAGCATAATGTACGATATACACATACATATAAGTAAGTACCGATTTATTAGATGATTTTTATTTTGATTTTGACATCGAGTCCGTTCTCATTCATAGAAATGTATGCTTTGGAATAGGCGCATGGATCAGCACCATTCCACTCAACCATTTTGAAGGGAACGAAATGATCCGACACACCCGCCACCACAGCCCGCCACCATCAGCGAGACATTTAAGTGAGCATGACACTCTCAATCGCCAGGGCATATCAAAGTCAGATAAAAAATTTAAAATAAATGTAGGTTTCCAGAGAATGATAGCTATCTAGTACATAGTGCTCACACAATATGTGCTATGCGACTATATAAAAAGAAAAGAAAAGAAAGAGATAAAAGAAAAAGAAAAAAAGAAAAAAAAGACAAAAGAGAAGAAGAGATAAAAGAGATTGAATATAAACATTGCAAAGATAGATGTACAATATTCTTCTTCTTTCTATTTAATTAATACTATCAATTTAAGCGCCCTGTCTTTGTGGAGCAAGCAGATAAAAATGCTTGGCTCCATGCCGGTGCATGGAGCCAAGCATTTTTATCAACGATCTATTCGTTAGTCGTAGTGTGCGTTTGATGCATGTTTTAAACGTCTCATTCAGTTGGAATTTTGTTATAGCATCTCAAACAGTACCTACCCCATGAAAGATGAGTCTACCTTAGCGAGTCTGAAGCCTGGCTGAACTAACTGGTCCCTATTCCTAGTAATGTAATTGTTTCTGTCACCTCTCTTACTAAAAAAATGCAGATTTTTTCTCACGTTCATTATGTTTTCGTAGGTGTACTGACAATGAACCGTCTAGATATTAATGTTCTTAAACAGGGAACTGTTTAAGAACATTGACAGAGAATCGCGTCTACGAAGACCATACATTGCTCTGATGGCTCGTTTTTGCAGAATAAAAACAGATTCAATGTCTGCAGCCCGTCCCCATAACAAAATGCCCTAAGACATTTTGCTATGAAAGTAACTAAAATAGACCAGTCTAGCGGTATCTATACATCAGTAAACAGACGATTTTTTCTAATGGCATGTGCTGCTGAACTTAGCCACCCTGCAAGAGATGTTAAATAAGCACCCCACTGTAGCCGTGAATCAAGCGTAATCCCCAGGAAAACCGTTTCATCTACGAATTCTAGTTTCTCGTTATTTAGTAGTATATCACAATCTCTTCTTTTAACAAAGGCAGACCCAAGAAACGTTGACGTGTCGATTTGGACTCGTTCGTGACTGATTGGCCAGAGAAGGCACAACACCGAGAGAGCTGGAAAGAAACGGGGGAGGCCTTTGCCCAGCCGTGGAACAAAATATTCTAACCAAAAAAAAAACTATTGTTTTTGCTGCGAACCAATTATGGACCTGAAGTGGGGCATTATTCACGTCATCTAGATTTTGAGCCCGTCTTTTTATCTTAAAAATTAGGGAAGTGTAATCAGCAAATAACACCATAATATGAGATTGGTTGTTCAATAAATATGGTAGACCATTAACAATGTCAGGTTGGAGTGTGGTGTAATATAGGGTGGTCTGACGTCGCCAAAGCTCTTTAACCTGTACGTAGATCGACTGGTTTGTGTGCTCAGCAGCACCCAGGTATGCTGTGCGATCGATGGAATTTTTATTAACTATAGTTGCGTCGATGATATGGTGCTGCTGAGCCCATCGATCAGTGCCCTCAGGCGCTTAATAAAGGTATGCGAGTGCTATGCGGAGGCCCATGGGCTCAGGTATAACACGACCATGAGTGAGATGATGCTTTTCAAGTCCGGTACGAAGAGCTATGACACCGTACCTCATGTCACTTTAAAACGGCAGTGTTCTCCAAAGAGTGCCACAGTTTAAGTACCTGGGCCACTGGGTTACCGAGGCCCAGGCGAGGTCAAAGATGATGTATATATTGAAAGGGAACGCAGGGCAGGGGTCATTCAGAGTCAAAGCGAAAGGGAGTGTCAGACTTCTACTGACTAAAAACCACCCATGTTCCTTCTTAGCCCTATATGTCAAGCCCGCGGTATCTCTTACGACATCCCGCAGCCCCGACGGGCAGACTTACAATGCCTTTTTTTTTTTGGTGGGTGTAAAATCATCGAATAAGTCCCGCTCTTGGGCAGAGCGAAAGGGAGTGTCAGACTTCTACTGACTAAAAACCACCCATGTTCCTTCTTCGCCCTCTATGTCGAGGCCGCGATAACCAGAGGATTACCCGCAGCCCCGACAGGCGTCGGCCGTTTCGGGCCCCTCCCATGTTGCTGACATTATCTCTTTGAGGCGCGCGTGGAACACGAACGCGCCGTCGACACGGCCTGTTTTCGTCGTGAGACGGACGGACGACGAGTTAGCCCATCACTCACCGTCCACAGGCCCGCGTCTACGGTGGCCGAGGTCATCGCGGGACCCCCGACGCCCGGAGCGCCTCCCGCGGCGGCTGGGACGAGAGGTTCTCTCCCTCTCGCGTTCCGCCACCTCCTTCGCTAGCATCACTGCTTCGCAGAAGGAGGCGACGGCGTCCCATTCCTCCTCGCCCCGGACCATGGCTTGCACCAGGGCCGGGCGCGAGAGGTCGCCGCCGCCGATCGCCACTACGAGAACACGGCGTGGCTCCGCCCAAGCGGGGCACACCTCCACTGTGTGCTCCACCGTGTCCTCCGGCCGATCCTCACAATGGTGGCATCCGGGCGTTTCCTCCCGCCTGATTCGGTGCAGGTACCTCCCGAAACAACCGTGTCCGGTGAGGACCTGCGTCAGACGGAAGGTGAGGGCGCCGTGGCGCCTCTCAAGCCACTCCTCAAAGAGGGGACTTACCGCCACTATCGTGGCGTGCCCTGCACGGGGTTGCGACAGTCGCTGTCTCCATGTCGCCATGAGAGACTGACCGCTTTCTGCAGCTCATTGTGGGCCGAATGGATGTGGATTGCACTTACATTACTTTCATAGAGCATTGGACAGGCTTACATTTACAGGCACTGCGGTCCTAATTTGTTTATTTTGTGTCTGTCTACTTTTTCCACTGTGATTTTTGGCCCAAAAGAAATGTCGTATCCCAGCAATAATTTTTCGTAGGGGTACTCAATATGATGTTCATAATGCTTGGTTGACACCTTCGTAAAGGGTCGGTTTACCCCCTGTATATTTTTTTTGGAAATTTGCAGACTGACATTTGCGGCTATGGAATCTTGGACCAATTAAGACATCAATCGCTAGTTTCGATAAAAGAATTATTATTCCTTGTTCGTAACTAGTAAAATTTATATTTTTGCAAAAAATCCTTGTACGTAACCGTGGTTTCGTACAAAGACAAATATATTCTCCATCGAAACTAGTTACGTACAAGGACAAATCATTCCTTCATCGAAACCAGTTTTTGTCTTATTTTACTTTACCATATATATTTAAAAAAAAAATGTATGGATGGAGCATGTAATGTAATCTATCTGAAATAAACGAATTGAATTGAATTAATATATACTAGAAAAAGGAAAGGGCTCAATATTGAGCCTTGCGGAACCTCCATTTTTACTTTTAAACCCTATGAATTAACACCATTTATTTGAACATGTTGTTGCCTTTCACTTAAATAAGATTTTACTAAACTAAGTGCAAGTTTAACCTAGTCCATAATGCTCAAGTTTCAAAAGCAATGTGTCGTGATTCACGCAATCAAATGCTTTTGAGAGGGAATATTCCTACAGCATCTTGGGACTGTTCCCACGCATTAAATATATGATTTAATAAAGTTACACCGGCGTCAGTTGTACAACGTCCTTTAGTGAAACCGTACTGTAGATCGTGTAAGATTCTGTTCTGTGTTAAAATGATAGAGCATTTGGTTAAGTATTACTTTTTCAAAAATCTTGCTGAAAATTGTATCTTATTTCGTATTGTATCTTTACTGTCACCAGATTTGAAAATAGGTATGATCTTACTGTATTTCATGAAATCAGGGAAAACTCCTTGGTCTACACACAAATTAAAGATTGAAGCTAAGTATGGTGCAATAGGCTCAACTATGGATGTACAAACTTTGATAGACATTCCCCATAGATCTTCGGTCAGTTTAATTTGACAGTTCCGAAGTGTATGTTATTGGTTTATTTGAAACAAATTAATCCTTATTTTAATGTAATCCAACTCTCTAAGTCCGTCAACAAAGATACCCCTCCGAGAGTAGCAAATTCGGAATGAAGTAGAAGTAGGTACTCCCCATTAATTTCGGTTGCATGAGAGAGAGAGAGAAGGGACAACTTTCGAACCACAGATATAGATAGACCTAGATAACGCAAGTATCATGATCTATATGAAAACTACGCGTACCATTTTTGGACTAACTATTATGACGTCACAACCCCAGCCTTGCATCAGCGCCGACGTCCTACTAGCGCTATACACAGATGCAGACTGAGCGCGAAAGTGGCGTGAAATATCATGACTGGGGGTTTTTGACGTCTCTTTGTGGTCGTGGGTAAAAAAGTACTAATCTTGTGACGTCACACGACTTGACACGATTTTTCGAAGCACTGTATCGTCTTCATCTCTTGTTTAAGTACCTTTTTTTTTTTTTTGGTGGGTGTAAAATCATCGAATAACCCCTCCCGCTCTTGGGCAGAGCGAAAGGGAGTGTCAGACTTCTACTGACTAAAAACCACCCATGTTCCTTCTTCGCCCTCTATGTCGAGGCCGCGATAACCGTTGGACTACCCGCGGCCCCGACAGGCGTCGGCCTTTCGGGCCCCTCCCATGTTGCTGACATCTCTTTGAGGTTGTTTAAGTACCTAATAATAATAATAATAATATTCCACAACTATCACACAACGCCATCTAGTCCCAAGCTAAGCAGAGCTTGTGTTATGGGTACTAGACAACTGATAAACATACTTATATATTTCTAAATACATACATATTATAGATAAATTACACCCAGACACAGAACAAATGATCGTGCTCATCACACAAACATTTGTCCTGAAAAAAGAAAAATGTGTCCAATATTTTTTGAAAATCTATCTGACGGACATTGGTTTTTTTTGGTGAAGTACCCTATTACGATATTTGTACGTAAGCTAGGCATCCCAAGAGGCACGCGAAGTAGTTGCTCTTGCGTTATCTAGGTCTAACTATATCTGTGTGTCGAACCATGTTGCACGAACTACCTTCATGCCCTTAATGATACAGAGTATAAAACGCCCGTAACTACAGGTTTAGTGGTCAGAGAGAAGGCATCGACATCGATACAGAGCGCAGCGAGTAGAACAGTATGGGTGAGTGAGGTGGAGAGCTCACCTTGACGTACTGGCCGGGCTTGGTGAAGTTCTTGGTGCGCGTGACGTGCTGCAGCATGTGCATGTAGTGAGGCACGCCGTCCTCCCAGCCGTGCTGGTGGCCCAGCGAATCAAGGAAGTACAGGTTTGAGGCGTGGTACGACGAGCGCGACGGCTTGCCGGCCGCCGGCCGGGCCAGCGGCACCACGTGCTTCATGAGCCCGGCCCAGTCGCCGTCCTCCAGCGGCACGATAACCTCGTCGATGTCCAGCAGGGCCAGCCAGCGGTACTCGTACATGTGCCGGTACAGGCAGTCGTTGTACGGGATCAGCTCCATCTGCCGCTTGTGGTTGAGCTTCTTCTTGAGGTACATGTGCTGCAGGCCCGGCAGGTTGGGCTGGCCGCCCGGCAGCGTCACGGGCGTCACGGTGACCACGCCCTGCGCCGCGTAGTAGTCCAGCACCTTGGTGATGTTGGGGTGCACCTGCAGCTCGTAGAAGAAGATCTTGTCGGCGCCCAGCAGGCGTACCAGCTCGATCCACTCTACAAGCCGCACGGACAGGTCTTCGTACAGGAAGTCCAGGCCCTTAACGCAGACGGCGAAGTCCTTGCGCTTGGCGGGCGGCGTGGGCAGCGCGTAGTGCACGCGCAGGTTGTTGGTGGCGCGGTCGCACGCGCCCTCCACCAGCGACACGGACGCAGGCACCAGCGCGCGCACCTCGGGCGGCAGCACGCACGCCAGCAGGTACGGCTGCAGCACGTTGTTGCGGTAGTTGCCCCACTTGTTGTTCCACACGTACTTGTACTCCAGCACGCGCACCACCACGGGCGCCGCGTGCTCCTCGAACCACAGCTGGCAGTGCGTGGTGAGGCGCGGCTGGATGCGGTCGTGCACGGCCAGGATGCGCACGGCGGGCCCGATCTGCGACGTGTTGCGCGCGTCTAGGTACGCGCCGAACATGTGGAACACGCCGTTGGACGAGCGCAGCGTCTGCCAGTACGTGTTGTGGAACTCAAGGTCGTAGATGGACGGGAAAGGCGCGCAGTCCTTCTTCTTGAGGAACTTGTGCTGGTCGTTGCGGTGCTTATGCCAGTAGGAGAGCGGCAGCGAGGGCAGGCGCCGTTCGGCGTCGGCGCGCAGCTCGTCCTCCGTGAGCACGCGCGTGTCGGTGTGCGGCAGCGCCGTGGCGGGCGGCGCCGGGGTGGACGCGGCCGGCTCCGACTGCAGCAGCAGGCGCGCGGGCGGCGCGGGCGCGGCGCGGCGCGGCGGCGGCGCCAGGCGCGGCAGGGCGAGCGCCGCCAGCGCGCCCCAGCACAGCAGCGCCGCCAGCCAGCGCAGGCGCGCGCGCGCCCCGCCGCTCCACCGCACGCACCACCCGCGCATCACCTGCAACACGACAACACACGGTCAGTACACAGCACACGCACGACGCTAGGTACTACACACGCCGCCAGTGCGCACTCGCCTGCTGCGCCGCGCGGCGCCGCCCCCATACCGTGCTTGCTGTGGCGGACTACACTATAATTTTACTACGTGAACTTATCATGTTCGAACTGAACAAACAGAAACCCCATTATATGAATCTTTCCCCTACAGTTTTTTTCACATTATCTGACCACTGCTTAAATTCTATTCTATTCTATTTTTATGAATGGCAATTGTGCCGATGTCGACAATTCTGCCAATGTCAGATGTGGAATGGAGAAACGTGTGTGGACAGCATTAAAAAAGAAAATAATTTGGATTATGAAAAATAAATAAAACAAACTGCACGTAAAGTGAAATTATTTAAAAACATTTGTAACAATGAGAACCCGTGACCGTGTCATGTAGCATGCTAGACTTCAAAAAGTAGAACATAGATAATACACTATATATAGAAGTAGAATACCAAAGAATGAGACCAAAGAGTAGAATACTTACTCGATACTTCAAAAAAATTAAGTTTAAAAAGTAAAACGCAGACTGATAAACCGCGGTCTTAAAAGTAGAAAACAAGAAAAATCTTTTTTTTAAGAGTGCTATATTGAGTTTCACCGTAAATTGTGATTTTTGACCCAAAAAAAAGTCGTTTCCCAGCAAAAAAATATGCGTAGGGGTACTTAGTAAATACTTTTTTTTTTGGAGTCAAATATTTTATTTTACGGTAAAACTCAATATAGCACTCTTAAAACATTGTGCTAGTGGATGTTTTGAATAGTAAAAGGGTCATAAAGGTAATTTAATTAAAGTAAAATAACCTGAAAAATTAGTATTTACAAAAACAGCTGTGCAAAATTTGGAACTTTGACCCCCAATATCTCTCTATCTATCTATCTCCCCCGTAACTAGGGGGTTCCCAGGTATGGTCTAGAACCAAAAATGATCGCAGTGGTGGGGAGAACAAGTGTCTTTCGTTTGCGTTAAGGGTACTTTTACACCCTTTAAACATAGATACATAGACTGCCAAAATCATTACCCTTCCTTTTGGCTTCGCCGTAGTCGGGTAAAAAGAAGAATACAAACGGAAAAGATGTGGGAAAAGACGACTGACTCGCATAATAATTTAATTGCCATAATATAGGTAGAAGGGTGGCGACATCTACTATTATGTACCAACAACAAATCAAATAATATCAAATCTCATTCTCCAAATTCCTTCACACACACCGCACCTGTTTTTACCCGACTGCGCGACGCAAAGGAGGGTAATGTGTTTATCAGTCTATGCATGTATGTATGTTTGCTTCTATGTGGCGTTCTAGAGACCAAATGCGTAGTCCGATTTTGATAATTCTTACGTCAATCGATTCGTCTTAACCTTGCGAGTGTCACTAAAACCATGACAGCAATCAAAATTCACCACAGCGACAACCAGACGCAATAATGTCAAAATTAAAAAAAAAAGTCGATGAACTATGTCTAGTGGGGTGTCGTTGAATAGGTATTTTAAAATAATCTTTAGGTTCCTTTTATTATTGTTCATTTTATTTTTCAGTTTAACAAAACAATCATTTTCGCAAATTTTCTTACTTTTTATATATGTATACACGAGTAGGGTATCAAAATGAAGGGTTTTAAAAGGAGATTACAAAAATGTATAACACTTATATGTTTAAAAGAAATTCAAAATGACAAATCCTATAAACAAACTCAAAAGTTAAATCATCTGCGAAGAATTTTACCCGACCAACGAAAGAACAAACACAAAAGAACTAAAAAGTTGGAAATAAAAGAAAGTAGTGAAAAAACTAAAAAACCCGACTGAAAAAACTGAGAAGCAAACAACAAGCACATTTTAAATTAAACAAAACTTGAAAGCAGGGATATATATATTAGGTCTTAACCCTATGAAATTGCCGTTCTGCAGTACTGGCCATTTCAAATCAAAATATTTTTTGTTTGGCTAAGAATTCTAATTTCAAATTAATTTTATTTTAAAAACATGGTTTTTTTTTCCAAAAGTAGTCATTTGTTAATTGATTAGTGTTACATTTTCATCGCATTTCAATCTTTTTCGTCATCATGGATACGTTAAAAATTCGAGTAATTATGGGATATGAGTACCGTCGTGGCAGCAACGCGGCACAAGCGGCACGCAACATCAACGACGTTTACGGAGCTAACACTACAAACCAACGCACCACCTGTTATTGGTTTGCTCGCTTCCGTTCTGGAAATTTCGATCTGAAAAATGAACCTCGCGGTCGTCCGAAGACTTTGGTCGACAATTACGAATTAAAGGCGATTGTGGAAGCTGATGATACACAATCTACGGCTGAATTAGCAGCAGCTTTCGACGTTAGCGTCAAAACAATATTGGTCCATTTGCGTCAAATTGGCAAGGTAAAAAAGCTTGACAAATGGGTGCCCCACGAACTCAATGATCGCCAGCGCGAAGTACGCGTCGAGACGTGCCTTGCACTGCTCAACAGACACACAAATGAAGGAATTTTGAACCGCATTGTTACCTGCGATGAAAAATGGATTCTGTTTGATAACCGCAAGCGCTCAGCAAGTTGGTTGGATCCTGGTTCAGCACCTAAACAATGCCCTAAACGAAAACTTACCCCTAGAAAAGTGATGGTCACTGTTTGGTGGTCTAGCGCCGGTGTGATTCATCACAGCTTCTTACCAAACGGGGTGAGCATTACTGCAGATGTGTACTGTGAAGAACTGAACACAATGATGGAGAAGCTGGCACATCTCCAACCAGCATTGGTCAATCGCTCGTCTCCGCTGCTCCTGCACGACAACGCGCGACCTCATACTGCACAGCAGACGGTCTCCAAGTTGCAAGAACTGGGGTTGGAAGCTCTCCGTCATCCGCCCTACTCACCAGACCTTGCGCCTACAGACTACTACTTTTTCCAGAATTTGGATAACTTCTTGGCGGGAAAAAAATTCAATACCCGAGAGGCAGTACAAAATGCCTTTGAAGAATTTGTTGCCTCCCGACCAGCTGATTTCTTTAAGAAGCTGCCACTGCGTTGGCAAAGATGCATTGCATGGGTGATTACTTCGATTAATACAAATAAAAAATACATGAAAAAAAATCGTTTAAATTTTTTCATACAAAACGGCAATTTCATAGGTAAAGACCTATTATATATGTATATTAATGTATGTATATGTAATTCAAGTTCCTAAATTTTCAAAAATTATCGAAAAAGTAATTTATAATTCCATTTATAATTATTTTGAAAAATATAAGTTATTTTGCAACGAACAAAAGGGATTTCGAAAAAATATCAATATCAATATGGCACTGTTCGACCTCCTTTCTCACATTATGACGTTTGTTGATGAAAGAACTCCGGTATGCGCTTTAAATACCGATATGACGAAAGCATTCGACTATGTGGATCATAAAATTTTGCTAAAAAAACTGTATGGCTATGGAATCCGTGGAAATATTTTGAAACTTATTGAGTCATATCTGGAAAACAGATCCCAGTCCACAGAAATATCACAACTCTGTCCAGAAAGCAACACTAACCATTCACACATCTCAACCAAGAGTTATAAAATACGGAGTACCTCAAGGTAGCGTGCTAGGACCGCTACTTTTTTTTAATATTTATCAATGATCTACCAAAACTCATTTCTCAAAACATGGTTCTGTTTGCTGATGACAGTACAGCTGTTGTAAAATGCACAAATCCTGACTGTTATGAATTTGATATTAATGATTGTCTTAGTAAAATTATTAACTGGCTTAACAGCAATAATTTAGCCATTAATTTAAATAAAACAAAAGCAATGTACTTTCATCAAAGGTGTGAAAAACCTCCAGTTCACGTTACATATGGAACGTGCAAAATAGTAGAAACAAACAAGGCTAAATTTTTAGGAGTAACGATTGATAGTAAACTGACATGGAAACAACATATTGAAGAAATTTGTCTGAAATTAAATAAATCGGCTTAAGCACTATTTCAATTGTCAAAAAAAGTTAATACACAAACACTTTTAATGGCGTATCATGGATTGGTTGCATCAGTTCTGAGGTTTGGTGTTATTTTTTGGGGGCAATCTACGGAACGAGAGACTGTTTTTAAAGCGCAAAAACTGTGTATTCGATCCATGTGTGGCTTAAAAAGTACAGAAAGTTGTGCACCCCATTTTAAATCTTTAAAATTACTCACTATGCCAGTTTTGTATATCTTCGAGACTGCTTTGTTTGTAAAAAATAATTTACATCTTTTTAAAAAGATCTCCGATGTAAAAAGAACTCCAATGCGTTCTCAATATATACATCAATGTGCGATATAAAATGCAAAACTGCTTTGATGAAAAAGAGTTTTTTTAGTATGACTCCAAAAATTTACAACAAAATACCCGATAATATAAAAATCTGCCCCAATCAAAGTTTAAGAAAGCTCTCACCTCTTTGCTAATAGAAAAATGTTATTATACTGTCCCAGATTTTATAAATGATAATTTTTATTATTTTTTAGTTTGTTTCTGTGTTTTATTTTTCATTGTTTGTATTATTTCGTTTTTAAGTGCTCTAGTTTTTTTAATAACTATTTATTGTAACATGTGCATGCCTTCCCGGCAAAGCATAGCGCTCAATTACGTTATTTTAACACCTTTATGTAAATACCTATGTTTTACAAATAAATATTCTGATTCTGAATTGATATTGTTTTTTTAGTTATTTTCTAGCCTACCACAATGTTGTCTTGTTTGACCCTAAGGTTGACTGGTAGAGAATGCCTTGTGGCATTAAGTCCGCCTATGTATCACTATTGTGCACAAAGTTTAAATAAATAAATAACACTAAGTACCAGTAACACGTACCTTTTACTACGAATTTATTTTATGGTATTCGGGGCACTTTACAACTGAAACACGATACGATACGCGATATACGGATGTGGCCAAACAAATATGCCAAACAAATATCAAGCATTTTCTGTTTGATTTAATTTGTAAAGGAAATTAATAACGCGCCAAGACTTTGTCCAAGCCTTGTTGAGGGGTCCAGTTAAACCCGGTTTTACCGAATGCGCCTGAATATTAGTATTATTCATGAAGCGACTGTCAACCTGACCTCCACTGTGCAAGTGCCATTAATTACTTACATCGATAAGTTACGATACGTAGTTCGTATAATGTCACAGATGTGTTGCTTCCTGTCAACGAATCTATTTTTTATAGAGTCAAAAAAACTACTAGGTACTACGCTTTGTTATGAACAAACTCCGTAGTTTGTTCCGCCACCCACCGCGGTTTGTCTTCAATCTACATTTCCGAATATTCCAGTAAACTTATTCTTGGTACCAACCTTATAATACACCTAAAAGATAGAGTTTCAAGCCGACATATTATTTGTTTTACGATATCAAACAGTGAACACTGTCACTGAATTTTGAATGTTTGAACATGGTGAAAGAAAAGCCAAGGGTTAAAAGTGAGTTATTCTTAATCGAAAAAGAATCCCCGACTCAGAATGAGTAGTTACCGAAACCAAATCATATCTTTGCAGGTCCCCAGCCGCACCTGCAAAGATATGATCCACCGAACTGTCTCCGATTGCAATAAAAATGTTGGTAAGATTTTAAAAACTTTAGAATTCAACACAGAGTTGACCAAATCAATGAATTAATAATATCATCAAGTGGATAGCATTTACATTATGATGTGTCGAGCAGCCGCACCCGGCCACATTTATTTATTTAAGCAGGCCGTCTAAAATGGCCACTTTAGCAGATCATAATATGAATTGCGTTAAAATTCGTAAAATGGTCACAGACGCAGTTACTATTATGAACGGTCCATTTTTACGTTTGCTAACGAAATTCATATTATGATCTGCCAAAGTGACCATTTTAGACGCTTTGGTACCTACTTGCTACATTTACAGTTTGCACCAACAACGCGTGCTGCAAGTCAACATCACACACTAACTTAAAAATTGTATGCAATAATTAAACATACTTTTATAAATAGGTACCGAGCAAATTTCCGTTGGACCCGTTCTACGAGTCTCATAAGCTTGTATTTTTGGTCATGGGGATCCCATACCAGCGCATTGTACCTACTCCAATTTGCGACGTACGAAAGAATAATATAATTTAAGTATAGCATTCCTATCTTTAAAGTTATTTGCCTGCCTCATAACAAAGCCAAGCGATTTGATTTAGCGCCAACATGTCAAACTAGTGTCATTTAGACTGCGAGACGCGAGCTGAGCTGCTCAGCGGTCAGCGGGACAAGTCTCAATGCCGCACCACCTGCCCCTCCCCCGCACCCCCGCACTCGGCGCTGAGTCATACAACGTTCCAACCGGAAATAAGCTTGAGTAGCGCTTACGGTTCAATAGTTTATTTGAATGCGACTGCGGCATGCGCCGCGCCAGTGGCGAACTGGCGACGCGACTCGTGCGCGGACAGCGTCGCACAACACTTTGTATGGACTCGTCGAACATTGACGGTGTACCCAGATACGTAGAACGACACTGGTACAGAGTTATTCTTATTCATCGCTTCGTCCTCCTTTCGGGTTGTGCTTTATAGATATTTTTTGTAATTTTTTTGTTTTTTCTTCCTCTTTCATTTGCATTCAGTGCATTTACTTTTAGCAGATGTGTTGTAGGATTTCCTCGTTCTGAGTGTGTCCTCCAGCAAGAACATCTACTCATAGTTTCCTAGTATGACTTTTCTTTTAACATAGCTGCGAATTGTGTGCTGTCGTGCAAGGGTATTGGGGTGGGCTTCTAGCCGTTCCCTGTATTTAATTTTGAGGTTGGTTGTTTCTTCTCTTACTGTGAGCATTTCCAGGTGTTTACGGATCTCAGCATTAGTCACATACCAGGGGACATTACTGATTGTTCTGAGGATAATGTTCTGCATTTTTTGTATCTTGATGATGGAGGAGTTACAAGCACTACCCTACAGCTGAAGGCCATACATCCATACAGGTTTTAGGATTGATTTGTATACTAGAAGTTTATTGTACATTGACAGTTTGCTGTTTCAGCCTAGCAGCCACAGGCAGCTTTTGTACTTCGTTTTCAGTTCATCTCTTTTCTTCCTGATGTGCTCATTCCATGTCATGCGCCTAGCGAGGTGGAGACCAAGGTATCCGACAGGTTTGATGGGGAAGGGTGACGTTCTCTAGTTTCACCAAGAGGGGCAATTGCCTTTGCGTAGGGTATAAGTAACCTGCACTGATTTTGAAGCACTAGCTTTAATCCGCCAGTTTCGAAGCCATTTAATTGTATCGGTTAGGCCGTCCTGTAGGATTTTAGAGGCTATTTCTGGGTATTTATGACTTGCCAGTATAGCGGTATCATCGGCGAACGTAGCTGTGGCTGTGGCATTCGAGCAAGGGAGGTCAGCTGTGAAGATAGTGTAGAGTACAGGGCCCAACTGACCCCTTGTATTTCAAAGAATGTTAATGTGGTTTCTCCTTCTTTGACCTGGAACAGTCTTCCTGAGAGGTAGGAATTAAATATTAAAAAGTAGCTATGTGGAAGGCAGCTTTTAATTTTACATAGCAGGCCTTTGTGCAAGACTCGATCAAAAGCTTGCTGTATATCTAATAAAGCTGCAGAGCAGTATTCTTTTTCTTCAAGTGTCATACTAATCATGCCACAAACTCTATGGACTTGTTCCGCAGTGGAGTGTTGCTGCCTAAAGCCAAATTGATGGCTGGGTATGATGCTATTTTCTGTTAGAATTGGTCGGATTCGCCGAAGGAGGAGCTTATCAAACATTTTGGAGAGTATCGGGGGCAAACTTATTGGTCTATAGGACGTGACGTCACTTGGTGGTTTTCCATGTTTATATATCATAATAATTGGGATACTTTCCATATTGTAGGGAAATGCTGGACTCTTAATATCCCATTACACACTGCAGTTATGTTGATAATAGCTTTTCGGGGCAATTTCCTAACAATTTCTTTAGTAATCAGGTCAAAGCCCGGTGCATTTTCCATCTGATCCTGTATTACTCTCCATACTTCCCGTACCCATACAGGTCGTGGCGGTAGGTCTATTTGCAGGCCTTGATTAAGAGTTGCGTCCACTTGGTCATCAAATTGGATGCACCAGGTGTGGTGATTGTGTTGCTACACCGTGCACACCATATTATGGCAGGATATGCTGAAATAAAATAACTGTATGCCATATTCCAGCAAATTAAATATTTCGATTTGATTTGATTCGAAGTCAAACAGATCTGTTCAAAGGTCCCCGAGTTCAATCTTCAACAAGTGTATGTGGTCACATAACACCATCGTAAACATATAGGTAACTGAGATTTGGTAAAGATCTACACCACGACCGCGACGGGTTGGGAGGACTGTTGTCGCCACGTTGTCGCCGCATGCGCTGCCAGAGGCACGCTGTACGGAACGATACGCGATAACAATCTAGGGAACTAATATTTAATTGAAAACGTGTCGATTTCCAACGATAAGAGTAATCTTACAATAATCTGCTCCGATGTCATATGACAACATGCACATGTCGACATTTTAACAGATACTTAACGAGTCTTCTAGTAACGTCTTTTCGTCTTTTCGAATGAATAGTCGTAAAAGAATGACAATCCTCAAACAGCCATACACCCAGATGTACTGGTGACCTGATGGAATCCCTGACACATTGCCACCAGCCCAAGTGCAGCCGGGCGTGAGCTGTGTCGGACATAACATAACACTACAAACGATTCTGAACATTAAAAAAATATAAATAACATCGATTATCGTGTACTAGCGGCACTATTCATCACATTTTCGACTTCAATACAAAATATAGCAGAAAAAAAATGTTAAAACATCGCTATTTTTACAAAATCTCTAGACAAATAAAATATTTTTCCTATACCTTAGAATCACTTTAAAGAAAAAATTACACATTTATTTTAAGGTAAACTTCTAATAGAATCGTAATTTTATTTTATAAATAAACTATAATTTCATTTCGTAAATTGAATCCAAAGTTATACAGGGTGTAAATTAACCCTTCACACATACGTCAACCGAGCACCGCGTGATCCCGACCAATCACCAGCTCACAAGAGGAACAACAAACAGCTCACCTTATATTACAATTAATTCCGAAATACAGGGTGTAAATTAACCCTACGCACATACCTACGTCAACCAAGCATTCTGTACATCAAACTAACTACCCGTACTGTAGCACTCTTATAACATTGTGTCATGGAGGTAATTTAAAAAACTAGTATTTACGAGGGTGCGTTTTTAAGTGCGCGGAATGGGAGGGTAGATGATAAAAATAGGTCATTATCGAGGTGGCCACGACTTTAGCCACTCAATATTAGTATAAATACCAGGTTTTGTCTTAATTGGGTCATTAGTCTTTGAACTATCGTCAAGCAAACAACTCAATCGGGAAGAATGCACACTATTATGGAAAAAATCGAGTACCGTGCCGTAATAAAGTTCCTTACCAAGCAAGGAAAGTCAGTTCAAAACATACTGGAAGAGATGGAATCCGTTTACGGGGACTCTTGCCCGGGTAAAACCATGGTTTACAAGTGGCATTGTCTTTTTAAACAAGGCAGGACCTCACTTGAAGACGACCCGCGGCCCGGACGGGCGATCGAGGTGACTACTCCGGAAATCATTAAAAATGTCGAAAAAATAATATTGGAAGATGTCAGACTAAAGAAGAAACAGCTTGCAGAAATGGTTGGAGTATCGGATACAACAATTTTCAAAATTCTACACGATCATCTTGGCATGACAAAGGTCAGTGCAAGATGGGTGCCAAGAATGCTCACGCCGCCTCAGAAACAACGCCGCGTGAAGTGTTCTCGCACGTTTTTGGACCTCTGTAACGAAGATAAGGATGGACTATTGAGTCGAATTGTTACTGGAGATGAAACTTGGGTTCATCATTATGAGCCTGAGTCAAAACAAGACTCTATGCAGTGGCACAAAAAAGGTACACCACCACCCAAGAAGTTTAAAGTGTCACAATCGGCTGGGAAAATCGTGGCAACAGTGTTTTGGGATTCGGAAGGGATTCTGTTGACCGATTATAAAGATAAAGGCGATTCTATAACCGGAGAATACTATGCTTCTATCCTCGAGAGGTTGAAAGAAAGTATTAAAGAAAAAAGGAGGGGAAAATTGACCAAAGATGTCCTTCTTCTTCACGACAACGCGCCTGTTCACAAGAGCCGTGTTGCGTTGGCTGCCCTGCATAAGGTGGGCTTCGATATTTTAGACCATCCACCCTACAGCCCAGACCTGGCTCCCAGTGATTATTACTTCTTTCCAAATCTGAAAAAAGAACTTCGTGGAAAGAAATTTTCAACTGATGAAAAAGTGAAGGACGCGGTTTCAGCTTATTTTTCGGACAAAGACAAAACATTTTTTTATGAAGGTATACATAAGCTAATTGAAAGATCTGAAAAATGTATTAGGGTAGCAGGTGAATATATTGAAAAAGAAAAATAATTTAGTATTTTTATTTTCACTCGGATTGCATGAATTGCGCTCATCGCATACAGACGTGCACATCAATGCAATACAAAAATAAATAAATTAACGTTTGCTATAAATTCTGACCCAGTTTAAGTGCATTAGCTTGATATATACAAATCAGCGTAGTAAGCGGTTTTAACTCGACAGAATGGACTAACTCGATTATAAAGAGTATATTATAATCTGGAAAATGGACATCAGCCCCTTCAACCAAAGGAGTGGGATGACGCCACGCAGCCCTCCGTCGACACCATCACCGAGACCACCTCAACAAGCCATGCAGCACCAAGAAGAAGCCGTTGAACCAGTTTCTACGCCGGAGATTCAGAACTGGTTGGGGACTATTCATCAATACTTGAATGAGGTATGTGCTATATCATCAGAGGGGAAACTGAATACTGAGCAGAAGCAAAGAGTTAACAATCTCTGCCGTAAAGTTGGACATGGTGTTTCTCAATTGGCTGTTCAATACCAGTCACTAAAATCAAAAGCCTTACAAACACAAACGGCCCTGATAACGATGACTGAAGCCCGAGACCTAGCGGACTGTCTCTCCGAGATGAACCGCACCATTCAAGAGTCCTGTGCGAAACAAGCTGCAAGTACTCAGGCAACTTCTACAACTTTTGCCGAAATGGTGAAGAAGGGGTCCAGCAGTTTTATTCGTCCAAATAATCTTAGCTCCGTGGCGATTTTTCCAAGCGACAACTCAAAGACCAGTGATGAGACCAAGAAAATGATACAGAAGATCATATGCCCTGGTGAAATGAAACTGAAAGTACGAGGCGTCCGTAAAATAGGTAAAGGAGGACTTATCATCAGCACTGAGACCAAGGATGACCTAGAAAAACTCAAGAAAACAGTTCAAACCGCTTCGTCAGGCCTTACCGTCGACGAACCTCGAAAGCGCAAACCTCGCATTATTGTTATTGGAGTTCCCGCATCAATGACCGAAAACGAGGTTTATAAATGCATCTACGAGCAGAACATAACGGAAAAACTGCCCATGAACCTAGATACATTTCTCAGTTCAATTAAGCTTAGCCATAAATCTGGCAGGAAAGATGCTGAGAACTGTAACTATATAATAGAAGTTTCACCCGTCATTCGCAAGGCCCTCATCACTCAGGACAGGTTATTTATAAACTGGACGTCCTGCCCGGTACGAGACTTCACACTAGTAACGAGATGTTACCAGTGCCACCAGTACGGTCATGCAGCTAAGACTTGTAAGGTCGATGTCCCTACTTGTGCCCATTGCGGGGAAGAAGGACATACTAGCGAAGACTGCGGGAAAAAAGCCGATAATCCAAAGTGTGCCACCTGAATGCGCTTTAAAAAACAAGCAAACCACAAGACGGGAGATGCCGCATGTCCGGCTAAACAAGCTGCCGAATACAGGTATATTAACTCAATTGACTATGAAGGCGCCTAAGAGCGCCACAATTTTTTTATAAATCTTAGACTTAATTTTTTTTATTTGTTGTTACTTTTAAATAGAATGGAAATTAATTTAATTACAGACATAGACAATTCACTTTTAACTGAGTCAAAGTCATGTGAGGTTGAGGACTGCAAGCAATATCTTTCCCAGTATCAAAAGTCACTAACCATACTAACCCAAAACATACGTAGTGTTTATAAGAACATGGATAGCTTTAATATTTTTCTCCATAGGCTTAACTTTAATTGTGACATTATAGTGCTAACAGAGTGCTGGCTATCTAAGCGCCACGATAATCTACCGGTGATACCAGGATACAACTTAATGTACACTAAAATTAACCATAATCAAAATGATGGTGTTGTTGTATTTGCTAAAGAATCATTAAGGGTTAAAGTCGAAGAACCTACTCTAGAAGACTGTATTAGTAATTGCCTTATCATCAAAATTGGTATACAACCACAGCGATAATAGCTTTGTATAGATCACCTTCCGCTAGAAACTTAACCTCTTTCAACAGTTCCCTTAACCAGATCCTTCCAGCCTTAAGCCCATTTAAGAACGTTATACTAACAGGCGATATTAACATTAACATTGGCTCAGAAAACTGCGATACAGGGACTGAAGATTACCTTAACATCTGCTCATACCATGGTTTTTTGCCTGCTCACACATTACCTACTCATCAGAGTGGTTCTTGCCTCGACCATATGATGATCAAAACCAGCTATTCATGTATTACGCTTGTTACTAACTCAACAATAACCGACCACCATTCCGTCATACTAGCCGTAAATTTAACGCTGCCTAAGCAAAATCGACCCCAGACAAAGTCCAAATTAAACATAAATAAACTCGAATATGATTTACGCAACATTGACTATAGCGTAGTTTACAATACTGCTGACGCTAACTCGTCTTTATCATACTTAATAAAACATGTCCAACAAGCAATATTGAGTAATACGACAGCTGTGACGGTAAATAATCGTCTTCGTAATATTAAGCCTTGGATTACTCCTGGACTAATTCGCTGTATTAGACACAGAGATAAACTTCATCAGAAGAAATAAGAAATACCCTGATAATTTAATCATTGTAACGACCTATAAAAGATACAGGAATTTTTGCAACAATCTGTTGAAGAAGCTTAAAAATAATTACGATAAAAATGAGTTAAATAAAGCAGGTAACAATAGCAAGCAAATTTGGAAACATGTTAAAAACGTCACCTTCATGGCTAAACAACGTGAATCAAATTCGAGATTATTGCTTACTAATCCTTCACCACAGATATCCGCCAATATAGTTAATAATTTTTTTGTTAATGTTGGGAAAACTTTGGCCGAACAGATTTCAAAACATTGTGCCCAACCAACTTTCCAAAAATTTAACAACAGCCTGAAATCATTTGCGATGTTGGATACTGACGAAGACGAAGGATCCCGAATCATATCTAATCTTAAAGACGACTGTGCAGTTGGATGGGATAATATAAGCAACAAGATCCTTAAACTCTAAGCATACATATATTGTTATCTCCCTTAACCCATATATTTCGAATCTGTCTTTGCGAAGGAATTTTCCCTAAATGCCTAAAAAAGGCAGTTGTTATCCCTATATTTAAATCTGGAGACAAGGACTTGGTTAATAACTATAGGCCAATATCATTACTACCCTCAATCTCGAAAATACTCGAGAAAATAATAAACAATAGACTAGTTAATTATCTAGAAAAAAACAACTTCTTGTCACCTGCGCAATTTGGGTTCAGAGCCAAATTATCGACCGCTGATGCGGTGCATAGCCTGACCGATTACGTCACAGAAGAGCTAGACAAAGGAAGCCAGGTTTTGGGAGTCTTCCTTGATTTAGCGAAAGCTTTTGATACTGTCTCTGTTTCACTACTTCTAAGAAAATTAGAGGCCATAGGTATAAGGGGAACGACGCTGAAATTACTTACTGACTACCTAGACGACCGATATCAATGTGTTAAGATTGACGACTTTACGAGCGACGAGCAGAAAAATACTGGAATTGGTGTTCCCCAGGGGAGTATATTGGGCCCTACCTTATTCCTGGTATATATTAACGACTTGTGTAAGCTAAATATAAAGCACGGCAGAATCATATCATATGCAGATGACACGGCGCTAATATTTTCTGCTAAAAACAGTAGCGAACTATATGAAAACGCTCAACTCGGTTTTAATACTGTAACTGATTGGCTTCAAAGCAATTTACTAACACTAAATGCTGACCAGACAAAATATATCCACTTTTCCATTCGCAAGTCTCAACTTAACACTACTGACTTTCATATATGTGCCCATCAATGTGGTAACCCGTCAGTAAACGTATGCAATAATTGTCCTACTATCCTCAAAACCTGTACCATTAAATACCTCGGGGTTATAATAGACGACACTCTCTCCTTTAGGTATCATATTGAATGTCTAGTTAAAAGAGTGCGAAAATTAATATATGTATTTAAAAAAATACGAACGTTTGCAGACCCCCAATTAATCACACATGTTTATTTTGCCCTATGTCAATGTATAATTAATTACTGTATCACTTCATGGGGTGGTTCGTCAAAAACGATCCTGCTTCCTCTTGAAAGAGCTCAAAGAGCAATTTTAAAGATAGCAAACTTCCTTCCCTTTTTCTTTCCTACAGCTGACCTATATAAATCCTGCAATGTGCTGACTGTGCGCCAGCTTTTCATTATGCACCTAGTATTAAAACAGCACACCATGCTCACGTATAATGCTGACATTACTAACAAGAGACGGAATGATATAGTATGCATTTCTAATGTTATATCCAAACACGCGTTTGCCGAAAAATTCTTTTCATTTTTAGGCCCATTTTTGTACAATAGATTAAACAGAAAACTAAGTATGTATAAGTTAAACTATTTTAGCTGTAAACAATCAGTAATTACCTTTTTACAACCCTTAACTTATGCACAGACAGAAGATCTACTTGTTGTCTGCAAGTAAACTGCTTATACCGTTTTCCTATCTGTAGTTTATATAATACATGTAAGTTTTTAATAAGTTTAGTATTTTATTATATTTACACTAAATGTTAATTTATTTGTTTTAAGTAGTTAAGTATACACCTTGTAGCCTGAAACACAGGTTCAACCTAGTTCAGGCAAAAAAGAAACTGTGCTCTATTATAACTAGTTATTATTTTATTGTAAATGTGCCACTTCTTATAAATAAACGATTATTATTATTATTATATTACTCCTTGCCCTCCATTCCGCGAACTTAAAAACGCCCCCTCGTACAAAAAACAGCTGTGCAAAATTTGGAACTTTGACCCCCAATATTTCCGTAACTAGGGGATTCCCAGGTATGGTCTAGAACAAAAAATGATCGCAGTGGTGGGGAGAACAAGTACCCTTCGTTTGCGTTAAGGGTACTTTTACACCTTTTATAATATAAAGTTTATATTCTTGGGCTTAGCGTGTACTTATTTGTGAAAGGACACAATGTTATTTCATAGATATCAGGGGGGAAAGCAGTTTAAAGTTAAATCGAAGTTCACACAAGATTGCAAGCCCACAACTTGCGACTTGAGTCACGGCCGCCCTCTTGAATATAGAAGTGGTTCAAATAGTTTTTAGGGCTTATCTGATGAACTTTAGGTCTCCCAAAAAAAAATGTTAACATTTTTAGTTGCAAATAAGATTATGTACA
Organism: Diarsia rubi; assembly: GCA_932274075.1. NCBI lineage: Eukaryota > Metazoa > Arthropoda > Insecta > Lepidoptera > Noctuidae > Diarsia > Diarsia rubi. The sequence goes on from OW026432.1 coordinate 115,728, forward strand.
ACTTTTCTAAAGTAACTTTTAGTGGAAGAAACAAAAATGAAAAAGTTACAAGCAAAAAGTAGTATTCGTTTTGCAGTGCTGCAAAACCTTAAGTAATAAACATAATTTAAAAAGTAGATACTGATAATTGTTTCTTAAACTACCATTTATAAAAATGGTCTGATATAATTATTTTGTAAAATGATTAGAAAAACAGTAATTATTTTCTTAAATTTTAGTGAATTTTCGTTTATAACTTTTTTATTTTTGGTTCTACGACTAAAAGTTACTTGACAAAAGTTATAGATAATCTTATATTTGCAACATTTTTTTTGAGAGCTTCGGTTCCTCAGATAAGCCATAAAAACCATTTGACCCCTTTTCCAAGACGGCGGCCATGAGACGTTTTCTTGATATTTCCATTTTATGTTGTAATATCCTATACAAATATTTACTATGCATTTAGCATTCAAACAAGAAACCAAGAAAACGGAGACATGCGCGGACATACATAAAAAGTATATAAATAAAAAAATAAAACAACGCATTTATTTAAGTAATTTTAAACCGGTTGCCAAATGTCAATCACAGTTTAACATGAATAAAATATTATAATTTAGATCAAAATAAATATAAATTGCATAGTGAATGGGGCATTCTATCCGGATATTCGCGTTAAAAAATATTCGGATATCAATTGCGTTACTATTCGGATAATACGAATAAAACGGATACGTTTTGGATTAACATTTTTGGGTTTTTTTTTAATCGTTGCCCCACTCTAGGAATTTCTCCTGTATCGTGGGTGCGTTCACAAACATTTAAACTCACATACACAAATACCCAGACCCGGAACAACTATCTGTAGGTCATACAAATATTTGTTCTGTGCGGGAATCGAACCCGCGACACGCAGCGCAGCAGTCCATTGCTTGAGCCACTGCGCATAAAGTATATGTTTTTACACAATTATTCGGGTATGTTAGTACATTAAAATACTTGCACAACCCACAACAACGAAATTCTATGAAGAAAAGTCATGTGACGTATCCATAATTTCTTATAATATAGTGCCAAAATTCGTTGTTGAACTTTTAAAAAAATTCTTACCTACGAGACCTATTACTACAGAAGCTTTAACGGATAATGATGACGATGATGATGACGTTGCACTTATACATTTACACCGGCAAACAATATCTAATTATAATAGGAATCTTTGTCAATCAAGGAACAATTAAATAAAGAGCTCGAAAAATACTTATTAAACACACCATCAATATCCACTGCAATTCCAAAGCAAAATGAAGACTTAGAAACTCTATGCCGAGTACAAATGGCACTCTTCGATATAGGAGGTCCAAGAAGCCATCATCTAAGTCAAATATATATGACTTTCTTATGACCATTCCTCCAACCAGCGTTGAATCTAAAAGGGCGTTTTCGTTAACGGGCTACCTGTGCAATAAATTGAGGACATCACTCAGCGACTCGGCATTAGATAGCTTGAGTTTCCTTAGATCTTATAATCAAAGACTGAAAAAGTAATATTGAATTGTTTCAACTTGTTATCAGATATAAAAAAATATAAAAAACGAATAATAAAAAATAAAATAAAGTAATACCTTGACTTTATTTTATTTTTCATTATTAGTTTTTTATTTATTTTAAGAACTAAGTAATAGGCCAGGTATTTGTCAAAAATACTGTTTTTCTGTTTGTTTACCTTAAAGTATTACTTTTAAACACTTAGATAGTTACAGAGAATTATAGATTTGATATCATTATGACGATAGCCATTAGTTATTATTTCATAGTTCTGATTTTAAGATTTAGTACTAATTTAAGTACTTAAATTTATAAAAATTGTTATAAGATGTTACTTGTGTTTGTGTGTTTTTATGACTTGTTTTGTTGGTTACTTAGGTTTGGGTTTGATTATTTTATTTTTGCCATGGCTCGTTAGACTCATGATATTGTGGTTAAATTTTATTTTAAATTTAAGAACTAATTTTAAAATAGGCCAGGCACTTGTCTAAAAATAAGGTTACGCTGTTTGGTTACCTTAAAATATGACTTTGAAACACTTAGGAAAAGGTTACAGATTTTATAGAGAATTATACAGGGCTACAGGTTAAGTCGACCTAGATCCTTTAAGAGGTTTTAGTTTTCATCATTTCTAGCTGATTTGACTATGAAACAACCCACACCAAACCTTATATTGAGTTATTGAGTGTTGATTATTTTTTAAATAAAATGAAGATATTTTGTACATTTGTCCTTTTTTCGGTTTTTGTGCCTCTAATTTATAATGTTTTTGCTATTTTTGTGTAGTAGATTAGTTTGTTTATTACTGTCCTATTCTGTGTCATCACATTAGGGTGCTAACTAAAACTGGGTGACATACAAAATTATGGTATACTAGTATTGTAGAACGATTTTTAGTATGAATGTAAGTCATCACCAAATGTATTACCACTAACATAGTTTGTAGTTACACCTATTTGTTTACTAACCCATATGGACCTGGTTGTTCGAAATAAAATTATTATGTCCTTTATTTATTTACTTACATAAAATTTACATTTTTAAATATTTTATATAAAACTTATAAAAAAACATTTAAAAATATAAAAAAATAGTCGTCCACCGATGACGGGAGCAGGGTCCAAATTATTATTATTATTGTAGCTGAACCAACTGGGTAGTAGTCGACGATTGAAAGTTTAGAAAATTAACAAATTTGTATAAACATTTTTTTTCTTTTAAGAATATTTCAAAAAAAGTTTATGATAGTCATGCTGCAGACTTCTTAAGACAGAAAATTATCGATGTCGCAAACGAAATTAATTAACGAAATAATAAAAAATAAACACACACACGTCACGTCTTATACACACAAATAGAGAACCTCCTCTTTTTTGGAAGTCGGTTAAAAAGAGACGAAAACATGATTTATTTTTGACGTGATAAAGTGCTTTTACAATAAATATTAAATAGATATCAAAATTTGTGATTTGTCGCTTTATGTTTTTGCTTTTTTTTGTTTTCGCTAAATGTATCTTAATTCATCTAACAAATTTTTAACATTTTTATGTTTTTCATCTAACATTTTTATGTTGACTGTGATTAATATAGGTACTGTGCACCGCCCACAACACACATTCCAAACTTTTTTTTCTAAGCCGTACGTACTTACTATAAAATGATGTCACTTAAAATAATAATCTTACAAATGATCAAATTATTCAATCGCAGTTCAAGCAATTTCTACTAGAGATGCAACGAATAGTGATTTGGCCGAATACCGAATACCGAATATTCAGCGGCACTCTAAGCCGAATACCGAATATTCGGCCGCAGAATATTCGGCGGGTGATCCAGTACAATAAAATTGACGTCTACGCTAACAAGTAACGACACGTTTTCATGTGGTGCGTGCGGCGGTGACGGGGCGGGAAGTATTTGGCTCAGTAGCCGGCAAATCGTGTTACAACGTGCAGTGTTTTAAATATACTTTGTCTAAAATTTGTTTAAAATGGCTTTAGTTGTGAATAAAAAGTCTCCTATTTGGAAATATTTTGAAGATTCCAAGTTAGCTGTGTGTTTGCTATGTAAAGTCAAGATCTCGCGTGGCGGAGAGGGAAAAAAGCGAGTGAGTAAATCAATTACCTATATTCCGCATCATTATAAAAAATACCTGTCGTCACCGTGCAGTAGTGTTTACTGTTGAAAAAATTGTCTTTATTCACCACATGCCTAATACTGATGTTGTATTCTTGTTTTCGCAATTAATGATTGTTGGATAATTAAATGTTTCGATTAAATTGCTTTTTTTTTATTTCCTTTAAAAGATATTTGCTACTTTTTTATGTATTCGGTATTCGGCCGAATAGGCCGAATACCGAATAGTTGCCGAATATTCGTTGCATCTCATCTCTCACATCTCTCTACGCTCGAACCTACCGTGTGTGCGTTCATCCGAGATAACGCTGCACACAAACATAGTATCGCATTCGCAACGAATAATACCTAAACAAAGGCGAGTGAAGTCAGTGCACGGGCTCTTAATTAGTTTGATAACATTACTGCAAGTGTGTGCACGCGCATTTGTGTGGTATTTATGTGCGTGGATAATGCGATATAATGCGTTAACACAGCGCATGGCTCAGGTGCGTGTGGCTGTGGCTGTGGCGCTACTACTGCTGCGGTGGTGTGGCGGCAGTCGGCGGCGGCACGGGGACGGAATTAGCTAGTCGCGCGTCGGCACGCGGAACGACGCGAGCGAAACGCCGCACGCCGTTCAGAGGTCAAGTCTCGCTGCATCTTCTGAATGACTCTTACTGCATGGTATGCGGACACAATGAGGGTAGGCTGGTGCTCCAGCATCCTCCCGACACTGTTGCCATAATCAATCATGGCGGAATTTGAATTTAAATCCCTTCAGTAGTTGTGCTAGACTAATCATAGACGCCTAGCGCACCGCCTACCACAAACAACAAAAACCGGCCAAGTGCGAGTCAGACTCGCCCATGAAGGGTTCCGTAGCAGCAAGTAACATAATATAAAAGTAATTGTAGTTCGTTGTAACTTTGACCATGTTTTAATAACAGCGTATTTTTTAAACTAAGTTATTGCGATTTACGATTTATGACGTATTAAAAAAAATACTTACTAGATCTCGTTCAAACCAATTTTGGTTGGTAGTTTTTGTTGAGATCTACATTATACAATGTGGATCTGGAACTACGACATTAAATTAAAACTAGCACTGTACTAGTCCATCGAAACATTTTAAAACACGAAGATTAGTAGTTAGTGGAAAATTTAAAAATTGCAATTTTCAAACAAAATAAATAGCAGAATCAACTGCATAAAAAGTAAACACGCTTTAACTACGAAAAGTCACTGACCTAGTGCGCGGGGTGCAGCGAGCGGCGGCGATGTTGGGCGTAGGTACTTTTTATCGGAGAACAACAAATCAGCGGCATAAACGCATTTTGTTGACATTCTCCGTACATAAGTACCATGTCGGTGTACTCGGCAGCTGTGTACCTTATTTGAGGCATAATTAAACTAAAAAACTTACTAACTTAACCTAAATCACAAAACTAGCTACCTAATAAATGCCTAAATAACTAATATTACACTAACACCAATAAGTCACAGTAACCTATGCACTAATCCAAATATCATAAATCGTCTTTAATCACAATAACAACAAACTTTTCATAAAATCACGACAATGCGCGCGCGGCTCATCTTGTGATAAAAAAAGTAGGCGTGTGCTCTCCTCAAAGGGCGCCGCTATGCACTGACTGACATAGTTACCGAGTCAAGGACTTTTTGCCGAAAAAAATTCCGCTCACACACACACTCGCAATTTTCTATGCACCACTAATGCATTATTTGCGTAAGTAATATTACTTTTTCTTTATAATTGTAGTATTTTGTGGGAGTGTGCGGGGCGCGTCAGAGTGGGATCGTATGACACCTTTCTCTGTCTTTCAAGCGTATTGAGACGTTGAGAATAGAATCGTAGGTTTTTGCACAGGTTCCTGACCTTACAATGTTTACCTATTATTACGGACTCCGATCTACATCATGTTGAAAAATAAGAAAATGAAAAATAATTTCCTGTGGCTAAAGTAGTCATTGGATTTGATTGATTTTTTGTATACGGGTCAAGAGCATGCCTTTCTTTACGTGGTTTAGAGGAATGTCAATCGTCCTGCTCCACATTGTATATTTTTTTTAGAATTGTCACTCTCTTACTTTAAAAGTTAGAGGGGGGGGGGACACACATTTTACCACTTTGGATGTGTCTATCTTTGAAACGATTGACTTTGAGAAAAAATGGTTTTAAGAACCTCAATGTCATTTTTGAAGACCTATCCATAGATACCCCTCATGTGTAGGTTTGATGAAAAAAAGTTTTGAGCCCCCTCTTAATCTTATTTTTTTTTTATTTTTATATAAAAATCAAAAAGCGGTTTACAGAATACATCTACCTGCCAAATTTCAACTATGTAATCCTTATAGTCTCGGAATAAAATGGCTGTGACATACGGACGGACAGACGGACAGACGGACAGACAGACAGACAGACAGACATGACGAATCTATAAGGGTTCCGTTTTTTGCCATTTGGCTACGGAACCCTAAAAACGACACATTTGAAAAAAATAAACCAGGGCACGAATAACTTTGTTTTTACGATAGCTAGTTGTTTCTGTCTGTATAAATCAGCGAGAGCGACTTCCCAGTAACAATCCCAGAGTAACACAGTAACTCCTGCGACTAAGACAGATTGCTGCTTCATACACCTCGTGATATGTGTCCACACTGTCCAGAGAGGTGACGCCTCTGACGACAGTGTACTGTATGTATGTTGTGTCACTACGGCTCGGGTTCCGTCCTGTGCGGCGCGTTCGCAGAACTCGACGGCTGATTCCACGAGAGATAGCCCCACTTAATATATCGTAATGTTCTCGAGACACTTGTCTAGTTAGACTAGCGCTTATTTGCGATCGTTGAGTACGATACAAAAATAAATAGCAAATGTAGTGTGCACCGCGAGGTGCAAGATGGGCTCTTACTCGCGGAGTTGTGGCTAATAATACCAATGTTGTCGAGCATCGATCGCTGCGCCTGTATCCGCCGCTGGCATTACTCTTACACTCGCGCACACATTCATATAAAACTCTCTTCCTTTCATTATGGTCGCCGAGATAAGGAGTAGGAGTCCCTTGACAACACAGATGCCAGATTCTCTTACTGTCGACATGAGAGAACACTTGCAGCCAGTGCACCAACGAATTGGCCAGGAAAGTGTGTGACCTAAATATCATATTATCATAACAAAATATTTTCAGTAAAACCGAGTGCTTGCCAAGAAGTTAGCGCGCCAAGAGTCTCCCCAAGCCCATGCATCACCCGAGATGACCAAATGACACTGAGCAACTTGCCTGCAAGCCTCATGCTGCGCGGGAGTCCGCAGGAGTGCTCGAGCCGGGCCACGTAGCGGGTGTAGCGATTTTGCTGATGCGCACGCAATCAATGAATCACTTCCATTTGTGATTTTGCAGTGAATGTGGCTAGATGGTCTGCACTTATCACTTGCACAGTGTAACGGGACGCTAGTGGTACAGTAAGTAGCCAGTCAGGCCAGTAAGTAGGCAGCAGTAGCCAGGCCTGCCAGATGCGCCTGTCCCAGCATGACACAGAGCGTCGCTTACCTCGCAGCACTCTCACGACACCGGTTCCTGCACCACTGTAGCTCTGTGACTGGTGACTGGTGTCAACGCAGGGGTCTCTTGTATCCGTAGTGCTCGTGGTCACGTGGTGTGAGTCGTGCTCGTGTGCTGGTCGCGCGCGCACTGCAGCAGCCACGAGCCGGCGCGCCGCGGTATCTAGCGCGCCTTATCTGCGCCATCGCTTATCGGATGCAATCGTCGTTATCAGCAAGGGTCAACTGCTACAATATGCTGTTATCTGCTAGGGTCAACACGCCCTATCTTCCTAGGACGACAGGAAGACGACGACGAGGGACAATTATAAAAAATGGAATGTCAGTAGTTAGGAATCAGCATACGGAGACGCAGTTCAGGTGGTCAGCTAAATCACCTAAAGAGCCTGATAGCGCGGAGGAATGTGAAAAAGTTTTCCAGCCAGATAATGAATAGGTGAAAAGGCGGTGTATTAGCTAGCAGCCAGCAGCCAGCAGCCAGCACGGCATACAACATGCCATGATCACTTTGATTCCATTGATCTCACTCTAGGTCTAGTAGGTTAAGTGGCAGTTGTGACACTGTTAAACAAGCGCATTACACGCCATGATCACTTTGATTCCATTGATCTCACTCTAGTAGGTTATGTGGCAGTTGTGGCACTGTTAAAACAAGCGCATAACACGGTAACATGCGGAAAAATAATAATAGTTATTTGTTATACAAGAGTGCAAAGTTGCTTTTTAACCGCGTGCTCAATTTTGATAGCGAGTGATTCAAAAATTAGAATCCTGAGCGTTAGCGAGGGAATCAAAAGAGCAAGAAGGTGAAAAATCTTTGCAGTATACAGTAAATAAACTTCTCCGTCGCCCGAATCACTCATTTTAGGTTTTTTACTTGTTTACAAGTTTCTTGTTTTTAACAATATGACGTGAAAAGAAAATTGCGCGCGCAAAGTAAATTAAAAAAAAAAGTACACTAAGAAGGTTCCAAGCCTGTGTTTCTAACAAATTAAAAAAAAGTTGTATGATAATTTCGGCACCATGGAGGTAAAAGTAAATAGGTTTAATGATGTTTTGAATTCACAAACTTAGTGCACACGATGTTCTAAATTCAATTTACTTTATCCTCTAGCGGATAAAAACATACTCTTTCCGAGATGGGGGGATGAAAATCCTCTTTCAGAGATGGGGGGATGAAAAAATAATTATCCGCAATCCGCATGTCAACAACAATAACATTGTTTTTTTTTTTTTTTTTTTTTTTTCCTTTTTCCATTTGCGATCGGTCGCCAGACCATAAGCAAGTTAGTTACGAGAGTGTATGGCATTATGGTGGAGCAACCAGCGCTGCACCTCCCAATCAGAGTATGTGGTCTCTTTTCAACCTTCCGACCACAGATGACGCATTCAGCAACTCAGCAATGAGTGGGTTTGGATGACGAGATAGACGTACTTTGTGCAGTTTCTTATGCTTGTCAATTTCTGATGCAACTGTTGTGATTTTGAGATGGTCGTGCACCTCATCATTTTTTGTGAACCAAGGAGCATTACTAATTGCCCTTAAAATGCTATTTTGCGCCCTCTGTAGGCAGAGTATGTTGCTTTTACTTGCAACTCCCCAGATCTGGATTCCATACGTCCAGATTGGTTTTAGAACTGAGTTGTATAGCAAGAGTTTGTTGTCCACAGACAGGACAGAGTTTCTCCCCATCAGCCAGTACATAGAGCGAAACTTGTGATTGAGCTGTTCTCTTTTTTGCTTGATGTGGTGCTTCCAAGTGAGACGCCTGTCAAGATGAAAGCCAAGGTACTTCACACAGTCGCAGTGTGGAAGAACATCATTCCCCAGTTTAACGGAGGGGCAGTTTCCATTCCTCAGGGCAAAACTTATGTGATGAGATTTGGCTGGGCTAACACATATTCGCCACCTTTTAAGCCATTTTTGCGTGTCGTCTAGCTGACGTTAAAGGTTGCTGCTGGCAATTTCTGGATTGTCTTCGACCGATAGATATGCTATATCATCAGCGTAGGTTGCAATAGTGATGCTGTCACATACCGGTAAATCCGAAGTGAAGATGTTATACAGCACTGGACCAAGAACTGAACCTTGGGGTACTCCAGCCTGAACGCCGTAGAAACTTGATCGTGCTTCTCCTTGTTTAACTTGGAAGGATCTTCCACAAAGATAAGATTCGATAAGGGGATACATCGAATGTGGTAGTCTTTCTTTGACTTTTACCAGCAGTCCTTTGTGCCAGACGCGATCAAAGGCTTGCTGCACATCAAGGAAAGCCGCCGAGCAGTATTCCTTTCGCTCGAAGCATTGTCTCACAGTATGGTATACTCTGTGGACTTGCTCAATGGTGGAGTGAGACTTACGGAACCCAAACTGGTGAGATGGTAAGATAGCTGAGTTATCCATGGCCGATTGCACTCTGGTTAGAAAAATTCTTTCCCACAACTTAGAGAGAGCAGGCGTAAGACTAATGGGTCTATAGAAACAGGCTTCGTGTTCAGGTTTACCCGGTTTGTGGACCATGACCACTTGAGACACTTTCCAAACTGCCGGGAAGTGAGAGACCCTGAAGATAGCGTTGAAAAGACTGGCTAAGAAGGTTATGCATTTTCGCGGTAGATTCTTTAAGATTGCGGGGGTAATCAAATCAAATCCTGGCGCTTTTCCTGCTTCCATTAGTTTTATTTCCTTCGCAATTTCTTTTGGTGAGGTAGGCTTAATTGGTAGGCTCATTTGATAGTCTTGTGCGAGAATGTCATTTAGATCTGAATCATCATCTGCGCTCTGATTAGGTTTAAAGACATCAGATAGGTGCTTCGCAAAAACTTCTGCCTTTTCCTCATCAGTCCTGGCCCAGGAGTTTTGTGTTCTAATTGGAGGAAAGGATTGTTGAGGTTTGTTGAGGCCTTGTGTAGCCTTCCAGAGAGAATACTCATCAGTACAACTCGGAGACAGCAGTTGGAGTTTGGTTTGAACCATATCATTGACTGACTTTTTAATGGCAGCCTTTAGTTCTTTCGCTGCTTTATTCAGCGTGCTTTTGTCCAAGGGACGACGCGATAGGTGCCAGATCCTCCGTAATCTACGTTTGTCCAGAATCTTTTGTTTTATATCTAAAGGGTTTGAAGGAATATCAATTAGTCTGTCTTGTGACGGAGTGTTAGTCCACGCCGCTACTTGGATGAGGTTAGTCAAGTCTTTACAGGCGTGATCTATGTCCTCGGAAGTTTTTAGAGGTACAGCTAAGTTCATATTGTCCTCTAGAAAGCTTCGGAATCCCTCCCAATCCGTTCTTCGATTTCTCAAGGTCTCAGTCTTGCCTCGAAACAGTGCACTAATACTAAGGTTTAAAATGATGTTTTGAATTCACAAACTTAGTGCACACGATGTTCTAAATTCAATTTACTTTATCCTCTAGCGGATAAAAACATACTCTTTCCGAGATGGGGGGATGAAAATCCTCTTTCAGAGATGGGGGGATGAAAAAATAATTATCCGCAATCCGCATGTCAACAACAATAACATTGTGAACACTGGATTAGCATTACTATTATATTCCTGAATAAGTGCGACAGGTATTTACAGCGAACAATATACATGCGCAGTCACTACAACATAATTATTTATTTATTAGGCTTCTCAACAATGAGTACACTGTTACAATTATAATGTTTACTGTTCCATCCGTACGATTTGCTGGGGAGTTTGTTCCGCCACTTCTTCTTTCCAGCTAAAACTCTAGGAAGTGTCGAAGGGTGGGCGTTTTGGAGGACTGTCTCTTGTAAATGTGTTTCCCCATTTTTAGTATGCTGTACATAGACTTGGCCGGGGCTCCATACATTTTTTTATTTTATCAAATAGGAACAACGAGGGAACAACAAACAGCTACATTATGGAATATTACATACAGCGCTGTTCACAGATTACCATTAATGACTAAAACTTAAATTGCTAGGAAAGAAGCTGTTCATGCAAGACAGATAGAACATAAAAATACAAAAAAGAACAATTATCTAACTAGCGTAAGTACTAAATTATGTAAATGCTAGAATATATGGATACAAATAATAATAATAATTAATCAATCAAAGGACTTAAGCGTCTCATACAACAAGTTTCGAAATCTGTGCATGGAGCATGTAAATATGTCTCGATTTCTTTAATATAAGATACAGCCTGAAGAACTGGCAAACGTTCGCCGGTATTAGATCGGCAGGCAGCATGTAATGTAGGTATGTAATTTAATATTCAAATGGATATTATAATTGAAATTATGACATTTGAATATTAAATTATAAAATGAAAATAGAATGGACCCCGCCTGCTTCCAAGTATTTTTAACTACTTTTTTATTTCAAACTTGTTTGTTTTTCGTTGGTCGCGTAAAATTCTTCGCAAATGATTTAATTTTTGTGTTGTGTTTATAAGATTTGTGACTTTGAATTTATTTTAAACATATAAGTATTATATATTTTTGTAATCTCCTTTTAAAACCCTTCAATTTGATACCCTACTCGATGGTAAAGCAAAAAAATTTTTGGCCCCCAAAACCCTTAATTTTTCTTTGTTTTTAGGGTTCCGTAGCCAAATGGCAAAAAAACGGAACCCTTATAGATTCGTCATGTCTGTCTGTCTGTCCGTCCGTATGTCACAGCCATTTTATTCCGAGACTATAAGGATTACACAGTTGAAATTTGGCAGGTAGATGTATTCTGTAAACCGCTTTTTGATTTTTATATAAAAATAAAAAAATATAAGATTAAGAGGGGGCTCTCCATACATGGAATTGAAACTAAAACAACTTTTTTTCATCAAACCTACACATGAGGGGTATCTATGGATAGGTCTTCAAAAATGACATTGAGGTTCTTAAAATCATTTTTTCTCAAAGTCAATCGTCTCAAAGATAGACACATCCAAAGTGGTAAATTGTGTCCCCCCCCCCCCCCCTCTAACTTTTAAAGTCAGAGAGTGACAATTCTAAAAAAAAAATATAATGTAGATCTCAACAAAAACTACCAACCAAAATTGGTTTGAACGAGATCTAGTAAGTATTTTTTTTTTTAATAAGTACGTCATAAATCGTAAATCGCAATAACTTAATTTAAAAAATACGCTGTTATTAAAACATCGTCAAAGTTACAACGAACTACAATAACTTTTATATTTTGTTACTTGCTGCTACGGAACCCTTCATGGGCGAGTCTGACTCGCACTTGGCCGGTTTTTTAATTTTAATGTAGCACTCGCGTAACTACTACGTTACACGCGAATCTAATGACGTATATTTTATTCAAATCCCTTCATCCGTTTAGGAGTTATGAGGGAACAAAGAAACGGACATACATAAATACACGCCAAACACAAAACCCTCCTTTTGGGCTTCGCCGCAGCCGGGTAAAAGATGAGAATAGCTGTTGTGCCGTCTAAGAGCTACCAGGGAATCCGCATGCGCAGGAGCTAAAGCCAAACTTTTTATCTTCGACGTAGTCCTTTACTTTATAATGTTCGTTTTAAACGACTTAAAAAAAAGAGGAGGTTCTCAATTCGGATGTTTAATATATATATATATATTTTATGTTTGTTCGGGCATAACTCCGTCGCTTGCTAACCGTTTTGAAAATTATTTTTTTGTTGGAAAGGATTTTTGTCTCAAATGGTCCCATTTTTTTTTTATCGAAATCGAATAAGCGGTTTTTGAAAAATCAACAAAGCTCAACAAAAAAACTACATCGTTTACATTAACGATCTTTTCGTCTCCGTCATTTACGAACCGATTTGGAAAATTCTTCTTTTATTCGAAAGCCTATGCTTTTCTGTTGGTCTCATAGTCACCAGGTCGGGATCAGATGATGGAATCTTGGCGAAATCGAGAGAACTCAGAAAAATGTACAGCGATTTTGGTATTTTCTCTCTAACAAGCTGATCTGATGGTAGAATGATTCTTATGTAACCGACATCAATACGACTTCGCAAACGTCGGGGATTACAGGCGTGACAGGGGCGTGCGCCCTATATAGGCTCTTAGGCTTAGCCTACCTTACCAACTGAGCATTTCTTATAACTAATTAACGATGCAATAAAATAACACTATGTACAAATTTATCATAAAAAAGTTCAAACTCCGGTTAAAATACTTATAGCAATTTTTCGCGTCCCACTAAAACTCATTGACAAGGATTACGATTAGTACGAATCTTATAGACAAACACTCGACTTGTCTAAAACCCATTCATAATTGTATGCACACAGCGTCACATCGGTACGTATGGCCGTGTCTATGAACCGCACACATACATAGATAGCTCCTGCGACTGTAGCTGAGTGGGCTGTGATTGGCTGCAACAACACAACCAATCTATAACCCGCGAAGTTCAAAATTTGCATTTTTTTGCAATTTGTAGGCCAGTGCTAGGTTGTATGTTGAATAAAATATGACTACATACGTCTTAAAACCGGGAATCATATTTTAATGAACATACAACCTAGCACTGGCCTGTAAATTTCAAAAACGTAAGGAAATTTTAATTTCGCGCTTCGTGAACTTCGGGCTTCCGTGCATAGAGCGCAGCACCTGTTTAGTTCGATGTTCGCAATGTTGTCAACTTGTCACCTCATTCATTGGATTTCGTATAAGTAATCCTGCAAAAAATGTTGACCGCTGTTGTGAACAAACTCGATATGAAAATGATACAATTTTATTTGCTAGTATTTTTCTATCGACAATAATAACCTAGAAATTATTTTTTACGTAAGAGGAAGACATTCTGTTTCATTGTTGTGACAAGCAATATATAATGCGATTTTGTTTTGAAACCGAAAACGTACAGTTAACGTTATTAACAGTAGTGTAAATATTAATTTTGTTGTGTATTACATGTTTATTCACGTAACAAATAACAATGGTATTTACTTGTGAAATTTGTGCTGATAATGTGTGTTTATTACATGTTAAAGGTAATAAGTGTTCTCAATTATCGGTCAGTGGGTCGTCATAAGGGCGGATCGTATAATGATAAGATTCAAGTTGTATCTAAAGGTAGACATGTACCCGAATTACGAAAATTTATCCAAAATCTTGCAAGTTACGTGTTCTGTAACTATCACCCACTCACTTGGATGAGATATTTGAGGTGGCCGAATCTTTCTTCTGTTTGCATCGTCATTAGAAAATCGTGAGTTAAACCTTGAATAATGTGGTGAGTTTTTGAATTGTATTTAAAAGTTTTGTTTTTACAGGCTTACTTTTATTTATTTTTTTGCTGTCATTTATTCGTAGCATACCCATCGCGGGGGACCACTGCACGCCACTGAGGCGTGATATTTTGTCATTCTACTAATAAATACAAAACTTTGCGAGGTCGTATTGATGTCTAAATGATAGCAAATAGATTGGGATTGTTGAAATCCCATGTCTGTCTATTGTTTACAACAGTTCATAACATAACATCACGCCGGTACGTTGTGAAGGGGTAAGCACATGTGAATCACTAAAAAGTGAAAAATTAAAACTTTTTAACAAAAAATAAAACCGAATTCGACAAAAAATAACAAACAAAAAAGTGAAAAATAAACTTGAGAACAAAAAACAAAACATTTCTAAAGTTTATCGCGTCACGTCGCCACACAGACAATGGTGGCGGAGTGCATTGTTCAGCCGAGTGTCCCCTGCTCACTAATGCCGGCCGGGCCACACTCGCACTCCGCCAACACCGCAGTTCGCACAACGCGCTGCTAACATTCCACAAGATTTACGAACACTTACATAAGCCATTCGTTATGCATAATCACGGTGCAGCGTCTGACACACGCCGTCAGTGTTTCAGTGATTGTGCTGTTGCTGTTGCTCTGAGCTGTGGGCTATAGCGTGGGCGCGGAATAGACGCTCGTTAGAAAGTATGTCGCGGCGGCGCGCGTGAGATGTCCGCGAGATGACGCGCAACGTGTCAGGAGTGTAGGTGATACGCACGTCCATCCGGATCGCATCTCCGCTCTAAATGGCACGACTCATCGTCATCCATCACTTATGATCTGAAGAGCCGATATAACGACCAGCCTCCAGTGAACATCCCATATCTATCGGTCAGTGGGTGCACTAGAGAAAGGCGCTATATTACAGTGTCGCTCTCGCGATCTCA
Organism: Diarsia rubi; assembly: GCA_932274075.1. Taxonomy (NCBI): domain Eukaryota; kingdom Metazoa; phylum Arthropoda; class Insecta; order Lepidoptera; family Noctuidae; genus Diarsia; species Diarsia rubi. The sequence continues at coordinate 131,092 of OW026432.1, forward strand.
CTTCGATGATGTCTCGATCAATAAATTGATTAGAACACTAAACACATTAATTAGTTGAGGTTGTTCAAAACTATCCAATTTCGATAGTTGTGGTTTTATTTCGATTCGCGCTGATCAGGGCAGCAAACAACAAAAGGAGTCCTTTGTCGTTGTCCATTTAAGGATACCTGCGAGTCTTCCCAGCAATGACTGGGACCAGGCTACCAATGATGATGATAAAATCATCTACGATTATGTCTTGTACCTATGTTGCACAAAAGTGAAGCATCATAGTTTTTGATTTCACAGCTTCTTAGTGGATGCATATTTTATAAAGTAAATTGGTTTAAGAACAACTTGTTGCAACGTGTAAATGCGATTTTTTCAAAACCAAAATATTTCAAATTGTTGTCCGTCTGTTTGATCCGACTTATCTTGGTAATGGCTGGGTCGATTTTAACGGAACTTTAACTGGCATATAGCTCATGTGATAAGGGAACTCTTTTGTTTTAGAAAAAGGATTATGGAACCCCGTGCAAAAGAAATAAAAATCATTGAAACTGTACGCTAAATTCATACAAAAAAATATTTTTAAATTAACTTCACGCGGCGGAAAGTCGCGGGCAACAGATAGTACACAATAAAAGTTGGTTTGTTTTTGTCTCTGGAATTACACAATCATGTAATTCCAGAGAAACAAAAGACACAAAAATAGACCAAAGGAATTTGATAGTGTCGAACGATGAAGTATGATACTGTTGGCGACATCAGCGACACGGCGCGGCGGTGGTGGTAGACTGTCGCTGTCGTGACGTAAACGTGAAGCAGTGACGCATGACAGCCAGTCGCGACGGTGACGTCACTCGCTGATAACCAAACTTCAACGAACATAAGGAACCCACCGAGAGCTGTAATGGCTCGAAATTACACTTTTACTTTCTGAAATTAATTCAATCAAACGGCAGTTTCGACACGACTGTTGTTTCGGTCCTGCTCCGTCCGTGTGTCCGACTGTCTGTGCGACAATCGACACTGACTCGCTGCGCCCGAGTGGGGTGACTGCATTCACGACATCCTTACGACTAGACTGCGTTTGTAGACTTTCGTGAGACCTCGAGCAGTGATTGTTAGGTCATGACTTAGTACACATGTTGTGCAACTGCTCCGCGCTGTGCCGAGCCGCGGCCGGCGCCGGCGGAGTGCCGTGTGCTGTGTCAGAGGGAGCGGGCTCTCCTGCGCCGTCAGCTCGCTTGTCTAGGACGGACGCTAACGCTTCACCTTTTTATTTTAATTGTTCAATATGACTCCTCTCCTATCTGGGTGGAACGGAATGGAGTGTCAGACTGCTACTGAGCCAAAGCTACCCATGTTCCTTCTTAGCTCTTAGTGTTTTGTGTTTTGGGGCCGCGGTGTCTCTTTCGAGCACCCCGCAGTCCCATTCCCTGTCGCTCCGGACCATGTTGTGAACCAGAGGGCCGGACGCAAGAGGCCGTCGCCGCCAATCGCCGCTACGAGGACACAGCGTGGTTCCCCCCAAACAGAGCGGGCTTCTGCGGAGTGCTCCACCTTGTCCTCCGGCCGATCCTCACAATGGAAACATAGGACACTACATCCTCAAGTCGCGCTGCAAGCATTGACTTGGGTTGGATTGCGACGAACTAGCGTCGTGTTCGGATCGCCTCGCGCGAGAGCGGCCCCAGTCCCGCGGCGGCGCTCCGCTGATGGCAGATAAGGAAGACAATGGTGCCCCCCCCTCGCTCGTACCTCGGCGAAGTGTAAGCAGTGTGGGGCAGCACATAATGGCGGCAGTGGTGTTGATTATTTAATCGCGTTGTTATGATCAGCGTGCGAACGCTCCCAGCGCGGTCATTGTGGAGGCACACACAGCACGGCGCGCGGCGTGCGATGCGCGATGCGCGTGGCGGTGCGGGTGCTAGTTTCTCTGCGGTGGAGAAACCGGCGAGTTTCACAGCGACATGGACACATGGACAAGCGCGCACTGCCTGTTCCTGCTGCGTGCAGCATGCCACCACACACGCACCGCGCCGGTGGACGCTGTATTTACTAGTGCAGCTTAATTGTAGGGTCTATTTATTATTGAAATCTCGCTTGTATGTAAAGCCGTACTTATTATATTATATTCATTATCTAGCTATGCCGTTCGAGGCGTCGAGTGCGCACTCGACCAGAGCACCGATATGTAAAGACTTGCACTCAGCGCCGAGCACCGCGCGATCCCGACCAATCACCAGCTCACAAGAGTAACAACAAACAGCTCACCTTACATTACAATTAATTCCGACATACAGGGTGTAAATTAACCCTTCACACATACCTATACGTCAACCAAGCATTCTGTACATCAAACTAAGTACTCGTACCGTACGCTAATTTTTTTGTTGGAAAACGATTTTTTTTTTGGGGTCGAAAATCTTTTTACGGTAAAACTCAATGTACTCTTAAAACATTGTGCTAGTCGATGCTTTGAATAGTAAAAGGATCATGGAGGTAATTTAAGTTAAGTTATAAATAACCTGAAAAACTAGTAGTAGGTATTTACAAAAACAGCTGTGCAAAATTTGGAATTTTGACCCCCAATATCTCCGTAACTAGGGGGTTTCCAGGTATGGTCTAAAACACAAAAAAAATATTGCAGTGGTGGGGAGAACAAGTGCCCTTCGTTTGCGTTAAGAGTACTTTAGCACCCTTTATACTTCATCATCAACAGCCTATTAATCTTCCCACTGCTGGGACACAGGCCTCCTCTCTCTTTGAAAGGGAATGGGCTATAATCTACCGCGCGGGCCCATCGCGGATTGGTAGATGTCACATGTCTTCGAATGTTTGGTTCTAAGCCAAGCCGGTTTCCTCACGATGTTTTGCCCCCAGATAAAGGCGAAATTTCATAGGACAGTTTTTATCGCGATTTTATCTTCCCGTGGGATAATTTTAGAGTTGTAGCGGCTGAAGCCGCTGCGCGCTGGCAACAGCTAGTCCCTTATAAACATTTAGGATTACAAAGTTAAAGTTACATTTTCAGTGAATGAATTTCACCGATTGATGTAAAATTTTGCACACGGTAAGTATATGTATATTGCCTAACAATGCAATATTATGATGACATGGAGCTGATCTGATGATGGAGCTGGAAGGTGACCATAGGAACCCCGTTATAAAACGACGCAACCCCATCGAGTTTGGACTTGTTTGATTCATCTTGACGAGTACTTTGTATTTATCCAGTGTCTGATGATAGAGGTGGAAGGCGGCCATAAAAATTCCGTTATGAAATGACTTAGCTTCGTCGAGTGTGGACTCGTTTGATCCGGCTTGTCGAGTAAATTAGCAGTTCTTCAAATCGATGAATAAGACTGCTCTAAGTTCGAATAAACCTAGTATTGTAGATTCATTCTAAGTATCTGTTAAAAGAAATGAGATCCCACTAAAAAGAAAACTTGTAAAAAGGCCTTGTCGCGCAACTCAGTTCTCTTACCGTAAAAAAGTAGTAAGATCCATGTAATACCAAGTCAGTTAATTTATTCAGTCCCTACTTAAGTAGTAAGATCCATGTAATACCAAGTCAGTTAATTTATTCAGTCCCTACTTAAGGAACCTTCTATCTTATTTTGTTACATAATTACCTAACCTAAAACAATCTTATAGTGTACGTACTTATCAATATTACGGTAGAAGAACTGCGAGTTGCGCGACTTGGCTTTTTTATACAAATCAAGTTTTTAGTGGTTTTTTTATGTTTTGTTACTTCATAACTCCGTCATTTATGAATCAATTTGAAAAACAAACAACTTTGTGAAAATCGGTTTGGTTGGTTTATGTTACATTATTATTAAGTCATATGACTTCTATGTTGACATGTTGCTCCTGGTGGCTGATATAAAATTAATTTGTGCTTAACTTCGCTTCATAAATGAAGTTATATTGGTAACAAATATTTAAAAAAATACAGCCAAATTGAGAAGATCTTTTTTGAAGTCGGATTTAAAAAGTCATACGATGCTGCAGAAAGCGCACAAAACGAGGTCGACGTAAATACAAAATGCAAGAATATTCGTTATAATAAATTATGTCTGCCATGCCATGACGCCCCCGCGCCGACGTAGCCGCTGAGGTGAATTTATGACAAACAGTGAACCGGCCACAACATGCTGCGCCGTGCAGCAGGCCTGCAGCTCACAACCGTCCACTACCGCAGCTATCCGAGGACAGTCATGTTGTATCTGTGCATACCTACAGACAGCTCACCACTCTCGCACTCTCCACACCGCACGCTCTGCATATCACCACATCCCGGACGTGCGCTATTTTGATATTATTCGCCGCAAATATTTTCATAAATTTCATCTCATTCATTTTGTTCATCACGGTAGCTTGTAGCTTATTCAAACTTGTTACAACAGCCTGCTCACAGCGTGCCACCCTAGCCAGCCAATGACAGCTAACCATAGCCATGCCACTCTAGCAAACCATAGCCATGCCACTCTAGCATACCATAGCCATGCCACTCTAGCATACCATAGCCATGCCACTCTAGCCAGCCAATGACGGGCAACGACTCGCGAGCCAATCACAGTCAAGCGAAGACACCGCCATAACTACCGGATGCCTCCGGTGGGGATATCAGTCTATATAATGCCCTGTAAGCTCAGTTTCGAGGTCTTGTCGCGCTCGATTGTGAAACCTGTAAGTCGAGACTCTGTCCGAATAAAATAATGAATCAGTTCCTGTCTATTTTTTACCACGGTCGTTACACTCAGAAGTGGGATCGAATAAAAAAACCTACGATAAAACGACGCTCTGCTACATTTAAAAGTCAACGGTCACCTACTGTGGAGGACGAGGTCTGAAAATTCAAACGAAGAACGTCGATGCACACCGCCTGCAAAGAAAATATTGTCTCCCATCCCAGTATCACAAGGCACAAATTGAAAAAGCGGGCGACAATCTGGATGGAACACGAAGCGCCTACCCTCAGTATCGCATCGTTCATTCCATAATTTGACCTTGAAAACGAAGACTGCGACCAGTAACCACCTGTGAGACACTGAGTTACAAGAAGTATCCATCTCTCTGCCAGCAACGGTTCTACGGTAAATTAAGACTACCTAAAGATTGTCAACAGCAACCAAGGACATGGAAGGAAGGAACCGTCCTATTTCACGCTGAGAGCTGCCAGGAACCATGCATAAATAACAAGGTCAGTAAACATGCCAATATTTGCCAAATTAGCCAAATGCCATTAGCCAAATATATAAGCCAAATGTGTTTTACCATGGAGTGCCCCATGAGTTGATAATTATGCGAATCGTAGACAAAATAATTTGGTAAGCCCGATAAGTAAATCTAATCATAGTCAGTTAATCTGTATAATATTATCCCGGTACGAAAAAAAATGTTTTACGAGTAGGTACTAGTTGTGTACTAAGGAGTTGAGAACTTAAGATGTACATATTTAGTTCAAGTGCGCATTAGATTATCCAACAATAACAATTCCAAAGTAAATCATGTAGATCAGATACTTTTAAATAGCTACAATAATTTTATTAAACTATTATCAGAGATATAGATAGCATTCCTTGGCGATCTCTTGCTACCGCCAGCCGATATTCAAACAGTTTTAGACTTATTGGATAAAGTTCTTGACAAATTGAAAACGAGGAACTTAAAATTAAATATGAGGAACTGCTAATATTTACATATTTCTTAATTAGGGTATAAAACATCATGACGCGATGGCATTCAACCAGGTGAATTTAAGTTGATCGTCTTAATTTCTCATCCCGAGTAATGTAAACGAAGTGCGTCAGTTTATTCTAGCTAGTTTTATCTAGTTACTAAAGAAAGTCCATTCATAATTTAGCAAGCTCGCCCGTTTATCAAACTTACAAAAAAAAAGTACGATGTGGGTATATGCAAGTCACATAAATCTTGTTAGGGAAAAAAAAAATGTTATAGGTCGGTATTAGTGATTATGTAGGTACGATCCTAGTTTTCCAACAGAAATTCACACGTATTGCAGGTATTGCACGTATCTTTTATAAAGTAGATTGACGGTAGTTTGCGCCCTGTCTTTTAGTTTAGTCGCGTTACAAGTCAGATAGAGTGTTTATCATGATTTTGGGCTTGAATCCCTTGCGGTGATAAAATTGTTGCTAAGATTTCGTATTATGACGTGTTATGTAAAAATGTCCATGTAATTCGGACTGTACTACAGTACGCGATACAATGACTAATCATGATCTTATGCCATGTATTGCCCGATATTACTTTTCACTATGGTGACCGATGAGCCAAAGCCCAAGCAAGCTAAAACGAAAAGCCAAAGTCAAAGTCTATGCCTATCTTAGGTAAGTAGATCGTTCGATAGATGCCGTTTATTGTGTACCATTTAGGCGTGAACGATTTGTTCAGTACTGTGCAATGACAAGATGAAAAGCCGAAAAGTAGTATTGTTTTACTGCGAAGTGGATGTACAGATACCTATAGTGAGTAATTGTGTAATCGTTGATGGTAGGCTATAACGTAAACAAACCTTTACGGTACCAGATTAGTTGTGTGAGTTGTGTCAAACTTCGCGCGATGGAAAATATTACAAAATGCATCATGACAATAACAAGGAGTAAAACGAAGTTCTGAATTTTATAAATATCAACAAAATTTCTGATTTCCAAAAATAACCCGATTTATAAGTAAATATTATTATGTGACGTCATGTTTACATTGTGCGTACTGTAAAGGGGATAATGTAGGAAAGAGGGTTAACGACATCCAATTCTAAATCTAACTTAGCTCTGATAATACATGACAGTAGCAAGCTAAATTTTAATTTTAAAATGGTGATAAAACTGATGTCCTGAAACGAGGCTGCGCCTGTTGGTATCTTGGGGGCCAGAGTTGCATTAACTTAACATTAGTACTTAATAGCTTTAAACACATAAAATTTTATTGGAAAAATAGAAAAACGTATTCTTGTGTAGTGTGTTAGTGTGTATAAGTAATGAAGTTTTGCCATCGACACGCTAAGAATTATGTGTGTGAGTATGTACATGTATGTGTGCGTGCGTCTTAATGGTATGATGTAATTAACTTAAATTGTTTCTTCCGTTTCTTCAAACGATAGTTTGGCAAAACAGTTTATTTATATTTTCTTACATGAAAAATGTTTCATGTTTTTAATGTCGCAGATAATATGGAGTTCTTATAATACTGTTAATATTACAACCGGGTACCTATAAGCCTTACGATTTATCCCAGATCGGGTTGCTCCAGGCAACCAGGGCAATCTAGGCGCGGTAGGGTTATCTCAGAAATGGGACGTAACTTAGATACAAGGTGAAAAATGATAATTCAAATTCAAACTCTTAAATTCAGACAAGTGTCCATAGTGTTAGTAACAACAAAATAACTTAGCGACTAGGGTTAGTAAACTTAGTGATAAGGCAAAAGAAAAAAAAGGAAAGGAAATATGTTATAGTGTGATTTACAAAAAAAAAACTATGATTATGTAACTTTGGCGCCAGGCGATGACTACTGGCGGCAACAAGGTTTAATGCTTTTAACATCAAGCAAGTAATACCCAATGGGTTAGGCAGAGGTACTTATACTCATGAGTACACACACATTTCGCCAGTAAATTGAAATGAATTAAAAAGTGTTTATTCATGGTTACATCCAAGTTTCATGGTATATTACTTCTGTCATACTGTAAAACAGTTATATTTAATTTAAATGTAACAAATTGTTGGTACGTTTCCATCAATAACAACGTCACTTTTACCTACAACTAAACACATTTATTGAACACAAAAGTTGACTATAACGTAACATACAACGTACATTTAAGTTGCGTTAAAACACTTTAATTAATAGCGGTGAAGCCGAAAACATAAGCTAGTATGGCATAAATATATACTTATACAACAATAAATAATCATAAATGGAATCTACACATCTCTTTTACATAGGTGTTAAAAACAAACTTTTCTAATTAATTTTAAAAGACATTTTCGTGGTACAGCTATTTTCTAAATCATAAGGTATGTCGTTAAAAATTGTTGGTACTAAGCATTTCCTACATCTTTGTCCATAATAATAAGTACAAGTGGGTACCTACTACATATCTTCTTATGCATTTATTCCTTTTCCTTCAGCTTAAAGTCCCATGCTATAGGGGGCGAGCCAGGTTAACTCTTGTTTGTTGGAGGATTTGTTTTCTGGCCATATTATGTGATATTGAGGAGTTAGGTAATGATTGACATAAACTAAGAAGTATGAAAGGTCATATTATATGATACAACGGGTTTACAGGTTTAGTATCCGCTGTAACATATCGTAGCAGTGCTTTTGTCTGATAGCACCAGTAGTGTGAACGAACAATTGAAAACCGAAGATTTCATAAATCTCCTTAGAGGTCTATTGCCCCATTTGAACTTGGTTTTTCTGAGCTGACTTGTAATCACTGTTTTCTTGTTTCCATTGCGGGAGCAATTGTTCCAGGACGGCCGAATGTTACAACAGCCTGCTCACAGCGTGCCACCCTAGCCAGCCAATGACAGCTAACCATAGCCATGCCACTCTAGCAAACCATAGCCATGCCACTCTAGCATACCATAGCCATGCCACTCTAGCATACCATAGCCATGCCACTCTAGCCAGCCAATGACGGGCAACGACTCGCGAGCCAATCACAGTCAAGCGAAGACACCGCCATAACTACCGGATGCCTCCGGTGGGGATATCAGTCTATATAATGCCCTGTAAGCTCAGTTTCGAGGTCTTGTCGCGCTCGATTGTGAAACCTGTAAGTCGAGACTCTGTCCGAATAAAATAATGAATCAGTTCCTGTCTATTTTTTACCACGGTCGTTACAAACTCATGAATACATTATAGCATGCCATCACTGTAACAAGTTACTTTGTAGTTGTACCCTTTGTAAGCAGTACTCCATCAAACATTTCAGATGTTTGTGTTGGTACTTGTGACATGCACCATAGGCACATAACTAGCGATTGTCACAAGAGTGGAAGATAAACTACTTATCGTTATTATTGAAGTGCTACACTAAGTGGCGAAGATATTATCAGTAACACTCACTTCACAGCTATCCTTGATTTACAATGATGTGTTTTCTCGAAATTATGAAGCATTCATGAAATCGAAATAACGATTATTTACACAACGTTCACGTTGCTAACCGACTTAAAAAAACGGAGGAGGTTCTCAATTCGACTGTTTGTTTTTTAGTATATTATAGGTAGGTAGTATAATTATGTCATGTTTCTCCTCATAACTCCGTCATTTATGAACCGATTCTCTTTTACGAAAACACTTTTTAAATGAAAGGAAAGGTTTTCGATTGGTCCCATAGAAACATGAAAGTGGGTACTTTAGTAATTGTTTTACTAAAGTACTACTGGCATTTGTTGACATAGTAGTCTAACTTGTAGTTACAAAGTAAAAGTTATTCATCATGAATTGATGACAATACCTGACGACCTACTGTGTGGTCTACAACAAAGAAAGATAAAATAAAAAACGTTATTTGAGCTCTGTTTTAGATATCGGTTCTTATTTTGCACTTTGCCACATAATTATCTTAAAGCTAGGTAGAGTAGGTACCTACTCATTATTAGAAATAACGCAAGCTTTGGACAAAATGTTGCCCACACAACTTATTAACTTATATTAGGTATAAAGGTGAAAGTTTGTGAGTGTGTATGTTTGTTACTTCACGTAAACACTACTAAACGGATTTGGACAAAATTTAGTACAGAGATAGTTTATAACCTGGATTGACACATAGGTTTTTATCCCGATTTTATCTTCCCGTCGGATTTTTGAGTCGTAGCGGGTGAAGCCGCTACAACAGCTAGTAAGCTCTATAATTAGCTCTCAGACTGCATAACTTTTAGAGGAACTCCACGAACTCTAACAGAAACTAAATTAAATTATACTTTATCCGCTGATTGATGATAATGATAACGTTACAATTTGTTTATTTCTTTTGGAAGAAGAATTACATCATGCAAGGCTCGGTTGAGGTTCTGTACCTTACCAAGTTTTAGAACATGTGAAGAATGGCTCGGGATTGTCGGGATTGAGACACAACCATTATACGCGTATACTGAATAGCATCGTGTTGACACTGCACTGCTACAATAAGCGGTAACGAGGAACGCTGGGTACCGCTCAACAATCAATTTATCGAATTAATATAAATATGGCAAAAACAGAACAAATAAATGAAATTTGAAACTTGGCTGGACATGAGTTTGCTGTAATAGTGTTGATGAAGTGATCGGAGTATCGGCACAGTATCGGCACAGTATCGGCGCAGAAGCGCACACTTGTGGGGACAGGTTTTTGAAAAGAAAAAAAAATTGAAGTATTAGTGACAAATTCAACGGAGAACACTGCACGGACACACGTGTGGAACGCTTTAGGCACCTAGCAGTGGGGCCAGTGGGACATAATTAGACTAAGAAATAATAAATTAAAAAAACCGCAAAATTGTTGACTAGGTACCTATCTGATGATTTCCAGATACTTAAAATCACAACCTGAGGTCCACTAAAGGCGATACACCATCGCCCAGCAAGACATGCACGCAATTATAGCAGAAGGAAACATTCTGTATTTCCTGACAGCGTGCAATAATCTTGTGTGACGGAGTCATTGTTATCATAATTGTGGAATAAATGAATATGCGATTCCCTGGTTCGTAGGTGCAGTGCTCGCGCGCGCCACAGCTGAGCATGGCGTGCTGGGGTCGACTACCGGTCGGGTAGTGTTGTTGTTATTTGGCGCAGCTGTGGGATGCATACACTCTTTTAATTCTGTTAATATTAGGTCTTTACCTATGCAATTGCCGTTCTGCAGTACTGGCCATTTCAAATCAAAATAATTTTTGTTTGGCTAAGAATTCTAATTTCAAATACATTTTATTTTAAAAACATGGTTTTTTTTTTCCAAAAGTAGTCATTTGTTTATTGATTAGTGTTACACTTTCATCGCATTTCAATCTTTTTCGTCATCATGGATACGTTAAAAATTCGAGTAATTATGGAATATGAGTACCGTCGTGGCAGCAACGCGGCACAAGCGGCACGCAACATCAACGACGTTTACGGAGCTAACACTACACCACACCACCACCTGTTATTGGTTTGCTCGCTTCCGTTCTGGAAATTTCGACCTGAAAAATGAACCTCGCGGTCGTCCGAAGACTTTGGTCGACAATTACGAATTAAAGGCGATTGTGGAAGCTGATGATACACAATCTACGGCTGAATTAGCAGCAGCTTTCGACGTTAGCGTCAAAACAATATTGGTCCATTTGCGTCAAATTGGCAAGGTAAAAAAGCTTGACAAATGGGTGCCCCACGAACTCAATGATCGCCAGCGCGAAGTACGCGTCGAGACGTGCCTTGCACTGCTCAACAGACACACAAATGAAGGAATTTTGAACCGCATTGTTACCTGCGATGAAAAATGGATTCTGTTTGATAACCGCAAGCGCTCAGCAAGTTGGTTGGATCCTGGTTCAGCACCTAAACAATGCCCTAAACGAAATTTACCCCTAGAAAAGTGATGGTCACTGTTTGGTGGTCTAGCGCCGGTGTGATTCATCACAGCTTCTTACCAAACGGGGTGAGCATTACTGCAGATGTGTACTGTGAAGAACTGAACACAATGATGGAGAAGCTGGCACATCTCCAACCAGCATTGGTCAATCGCTCGTCTCCGCTGCTCCTGCACGACAACGCGCGACCTCATACTGCACAGCAGACGGTCTCCAAGTTGCAAGAACTGGGGTTGGAAGCTCTCCGTCATCCGCCCTACTCACTAGACCTTGCGCCTACAGACTACTACTTTTTCCAGAATTTGGATAACTTCTTGGCGGGAAAAAAATTCAATACCCGAGAGGCAGTACAAAATGCCTTTGAAGAATTTGTTGCCTCCCGACCAGCTGATTTCTTTAAGAAGGGCATCAATAAACTGCCACTGCGTTGGCAAAGATGCATTGATTGCATGGGTGATTACTTCGATTAATACAAATAAAAAATACATGAAAAAAAATCGTTTAAATTTTTTCATACAAAACGGCAATTTCATAGGTAAAGACCTATTATTTAAGTTTCTTTTTATTTGTTATGGTTTGTTGTGTGCACTTGTGGCATGCATGTGCTTAAGGTGGAAGCTCACATCTGGCCCGCGAAATTCTAATTTTCTTACGTTTTTGGCAATTTGCAGGCCAGTGCTTGGTTGTATGTTTATGAAAATTTGATTTGCGACTGTAAGACGTATGAAGTTACCGAATTATAACCATCAAAATTACTAACTACTAAAGAACGACGACTAAATTACTAAAGAATGACTTTTACATGCAAAAATCAATCTTGACATGAAAATGAACTTGGAGGGTTGTATTGATAATTTTGATGGTTATAATTCGGTAACTTCATACGTCTTACAGTCGCAAATCAAATTTTCATAAACATACAACCAAGCACTGGCCTGCAAATTGCCAAAAACGTAAGAAAATTAGAATTTCGCGGGCCGGATGTGAGCTTCCACCTTAATAAATACATGACATATGTTTTCTTTTTTTCTTATTATTTAGGAATTTCTTAGTAGAAGCCACGGAGTGTGGATTTGTGCCCGGTTGATGGCAATAGGCGCGCCCCAATTACATGGAACTCAAACGCAACTGGCGAAATGTGGGTTTTAACGAATTTTAGTTGTGTCTGGCTGGTGATGTCTGTGCCTACTGGCTGGTGATGTCTGTGCCTACTGGCTGGTGATGGTGCCGGCCGCGCCACGTCACTTGTGGTGCCCATCTCAGCCAGCCACTGATGGCGGTGTCTTTATAGTCAACGGTTCATCCTGAAGTTTAGTTCGTACAAATTAATAAAAAAGTAGGTAGTTAAAAAACTAAAAAACACGACTGAAAAAACTGAAAAGCAAAATTACAAGCACTTTTTAAAAATTAAACAAAACTTGGAAGCATGCGGGGTCCATTCTATTTTCATTTCATAATTTAATATTTAAATGAACCCCGCCTGCTTCCAAGTTTTATTTAAAATGTGCTTGTTTTTGGTATCACCCTGCAATCATGGTTTCCTGAAATATGTCCTTTCCAATAGAAAAAGAATCATCAAAATTTGTTCATGAACGACAAAGTTATTCGCGAAAGTAATGATAAATGTTCATAAAATGAAAAGTACGTGGCCAAACTACCGATGTTAAATTATGGGACCAAATGGCAACTATTCCGCATCAAATTAAAAAGGAATCACGTAAATCGGATCATGAATCTCAGCGTAATTTGTGTATAAAAATCGTAAATCGGTTCACAGAAATGTAGTTTCAACTGTGTGGTTTCAGTTTATTTACAGTTGGAGGTTTAACAAGAGTTATTTTATCTAACTCTTCAATTGACATTACACTTCATGATACTTATTATGACGTAGCTCATTTCCATTATGTTTTATGTTGACGTATACGGACGGACAGACATATCATCAGACATGACGAATCTTTAAGGGTTTCGATTTCAAACGAAGATGAATTCATCTCTCTTTCCGCCGACGACAACACCCTTATCCTGTCAATGTGGGGTTATTTCTTGAAATACCTCTTCCAGAGTTGGTGAAAAGAGTTTGGGAGATAGCGGGTTGATTTGCTTAACTCGCCTATGAATTTGAAAGCCCAGTGGCATGGGCGTACCCACGGGCCACGGTGGGGCTGACTGGCGCGAAGCTAAGATTTTTGAATATGAAATTAAATATTCCCCATTCCCCTTCCCCCCAAAGTCGAAGCGATTCGCCTATTAGATCCGAGAAGGAATGATTTTGACGGCACGGTTGGCGCGGAGGCTCAAGCAATGGACTGCTGCGCTGCGTGTTGCGGGATCGATCCCCGCACGGAACAAATATTTGTATGGCCTACAGATAGTTGTTCCGGGTGTGAATTTGTGTATGAATGAACGAAAATAATCTGATTTACCAACTGAAGTGGATTCACGTCAGTAACGTGAATCAAGAATCTGCTAATAGGATAAAAATTGATGCAATTTTTTTAGTGTCACTGTCGAAACTTTTCACTACGGATAATCTGACCGAGACATTAGGTACCTACTTATTTTGTTTTCCTAAGAAATAGCCGGGTGGCGGGTGGCGGGTGGCGGCGCAGTGTTTCGTCTAGAAGCTAGTGGGACAAAATTCATGACGTCATTTTCAGGAATTCGTGATAACAACTTGTGAACAACCCTTCCCAGGTAAGGAATTCTAAGAAATCATTTGTTTGTAGGTAGGTACAACAAATAAGTTTGTGGAGTTAATGTTAAATTATAAAGGAAGCGAAATTTTCATTTGTAAATAGGTAAATTACATTTTTGGCACACTTGTGACACCATCTCAAATAATTGATATTAAACTACTATGCGTGTGATATAATTTTGACTTGATTTTAAAAGAATACATGTACTTTTTGCCGTAATTACAGTTGAAATAATCCTATGTTGAAATAATCCCACATACCTATTTTTTCTTAACTTCAAACTTTAAAGGGTTGCAACTTTTTCTATCCCAATGTAGGTATCCGGCTAGATTCTTCTGTATGTTATAATTAAAACATTCAGGCGTAGGTTACTTTATTTTTTAGCTCCCGAAACCGCCCGCCCGTAGATAAAGTAGGTAATTTGCTTTCTTTCAGAACGAGTCATAGCTATGACAAAATTGGAGTTTTTCGAAGAATGGTTAAAACATATTAAAACTGAAAGAGCAAGTCGCATTGTTTATCATTTATGTGTACAGCATAATCTACTAGATGCTTCTGAAGATTCACTGAGGACACTCAAAATGAAAATTTCGAGCCTATCAGCAAAATTAATAATATTATACGAAATAGAATACGGATCTTCTGAGAATGCTTTTGATTACGTCCGATCCTGTAATAAAAAGGTACATTCAGAGAATTACCGCGAAAACAAAATTCACTACATTACCACCAGAAGTTCTGCAGTTAGGTACCTACCTAATTGTCTCACCTTCATTTCCACCCCAATCAACATCAGTTCGCGAATTTAGTGAAGGGGATTATACATTATCGGAAGATTTTATCGAATTGGAGAGTGGTGATGACTGATGAGGAATCTTCTGATGATGAGTATTAGATTCGGCTTGGTAGATTTTTCTTTTATTTGTCAATATGTTTACCTATTTGATTTTGTAGTAATTTTAACAATGGATTAGTTTTAAATTTTATATTAGATTAGATAGAACATTAAAGTAGACGGATAATTCTAATTTTGCACGATTTTCTTTCAAGAGTTATTTTGTATGTATGGATAATTGTTGTTGTGTTGGACTATTATTGTATTTTATTTGATAAAGTGAATAAATAAAAACCTATTTTACACATAATTATGATTTTAATTTTTAAATACCGCGAGACTTTTTTGTCTGTCAGGTATAACTATATAATTATAGGTACCTACCTACTGCATGTATGTATAGTGCCTTGCATGCATAATAAGTAGGCAGACGCAGCGAATTAGGTACAACAATCAAGGATATCAGTAAACATAAGTAGAGAATTTGGTGACTACTTCCATCTTGCATCCACACCTTTGGACTTAGAGAACACAGAACGGCGTAAGACACCTTAAATATAGGTACGGAAACAATTAAAATAAGAAAAAAAAAGAAGAGAAGAGGATCGCAATAAGAACACTGTTATTCCAGGTAGTGGGAGCCCCTCTGGACTTTACTTTGTAATAATTATAGAAGACTCGGGACGTTGCACCCATTGTGTGCACGCAAACTGGCTCATTCGTGATACCTACTTGTATGTGAGTATGTAACAGCGTCTGTTCTGTTATACTTATAATTTTAATATGTGAGAAAAATATGTCAGTTGTAGGTATTAGAAAGATGGTAGGTAGTACCTTGACACCATTAACGCAACTGGTTTTGAACCAGGCGCAGTTTCTAAACGTCTCGCGGATACAATGCAGCACCAGTCACCACTGACTTTGAATCATTGGAGTAGTGAGTACACTACTCCAATGATCTGATTATTGGCAGAAGTTGAACCAATTCGGAGAAATTTACTTTGTGAGCGCAACCGTTATCCAAATGAGCACATCTCAATTAGCTGAATTGACAGCATCGCGCGTCGTCCCGACTTGCATCGAGCGATGTAATCACTATGTCTTATCATTACCAATACCATCGGAGCTTATTTCATTAATTCAGCTTCACAGTCCAACGACTTCTGCAGTGTCGAGCCCACCGTGCCCACTGAGCCACTCGTAAATTAGGACAATTTAATATAATAACGATACAGCGGCCTCGGAGTCTTCACGTTCGCTGCGCTACGAGTGTTCCGCAGAGAGCCGGAGCGCACAACCGGTTAGCATCGCTCGGCTCGGCTTGCCGCCGCCGCCGGAGTAGGAAGCACAGCAGGAGCTCACCTTGTGGGATGTGAGCTGTTCGGATCCCGATCACTGGTCAGCGGAGAGGCGGGAGCGGCAGCCGAAGCGGGTGCGAGCTCATACTCGCGCGGTCGACGACCTGTAGCTGCGCCACGGCACGTAACTGTACAACACACACACTTCACTTCGCGAGGAACTGCGCGCAGCACGACTGCTGCCTGAGGGACCGCGGGGCGAACTGAGCCGGCGCGGCGGCGGCAGCGCAGGGGCCTGGCGCCGCGTGCGCTGGCGGCCTTGACCGCCCCCTGCCGCACCGCGCCCCCCCTCACCCGCGCGCCTCCTCACTGCGTCGGCGCATCCGCACCATTGCTCCTTGACGGGAGGATGGCGAGTATGGCGAATGATGGTGTCGAGTTGTCGACAACTCCGCAGTCCGCAGGCGAGCGAGACGACGACGACGCGCAACTCCGCGTGGCGAAAGTCATTACCGTTAGATCATGATTGCAATTTGTTTTTTTTGCTATCTGATAGCGGTAATCTTTACCTGAGCTTGCCAACATACTTATAATATGATGGGAGCTTTTCTAAATATTGATGTAGCTTCTGGCAGAGACAACCTTTCTTTGTTAGGTAACTGCTTTACTAACTGTAGTAGGTACCTAGGTAATAAACATCAGATTGTCTGGTTAAAGAATGCGAAAAGCAATTTGTGATAGGTACCTACATTTGTATGTGTAATCCTACTAAGTAATACTCGTATTATAAATGCGAAAAATTTTAAGGATTTTTGTTACTCTTTCACCAAAAAACTACTACCTACCTAAACGGTTTTGATAAAATTTGGTTCACAGATAGTTTATAACCTGGAATAACACATAGGATACCTAGTCTTTATCCCGATTTTATATTCTCGTGGGATAACTTTCGAAATGTAGCGAGCAAAACCGCTGGCAACACCTAGTATAAATCCATCTAGTGTAAATTAACCCTTCACACAAACGTCAACCAAGCATTCTGTACATCAAACTAAGTAAGTACGCAAAAATGTTTGTTGGGAAACGACTTTTTTTTGGAGTCAAAAATCACATTTTACGGTAAAACTCAATGTAGCACTCTTAAAACATTGTGCTAGTGAATGCTTTGAATAGTAAAAGGGTCATGGAGGAAATTTAAGTAAAGTTATAACCAGAAAAACTAGTATAGGTATACAAAAACAGCTGTGCAAAATTTGAAACTTTGACCCCCAATATCTCCGTAACTAGGGGGTTCCCAGGTATGGTCTAGAACCAAAAAATGATCGCAGTGGTAGAGAGAACAAGTGCTCTTCGTTTGCGTTACGGGTACTTTTACACCATTTATATGCGACCCTATGATATGTTATAAGGCATTATCCTCCAACTCCTAACCGTTAAGGAGTTACCTATACTTTCCATCATCAGCTCAACATGAAGTGATAACCTAATACCCTAAAAGAATACAATTATCGCTCCATAGTCAGTAGTCAACTCCTAACCGTTGAGGAGTCGTACCTTCAATCTTCATCAGCGAATCCACATGATATTATGATGATCAGACGCAAATAAGATAATAATGATAAAATAATTTTGAAACTCGATCCACAATTGACGGTGATATCCACGAACATGCAACTGTAACTGTAACTGTACCTTGGGGTCCGAGTGGAAACATAAAAATGATAAACTTTATAAAATCCACTCTCGGCCCCGAGGGGCCGAGTGGACACTTTAATTATTGGGGGCCGAGGGGCCGAAAGTGGACTAAACGGAATAGGAAACCTTCTCCTTTTGGGAAAAAAAAGTCGGTTAAAAACTTTAAATATAAAACCCTTAAACTTTCCAGGCGAAGTCAGACTGTGTCACAGCGTAATCCGATATACATGATTGTTTACGTTCAAAATACGTAATGCTTCTACCTCGAGAATTGTTGCACTCTCAACCGGTCTTCAAACGAGATTGCTTGCGTGACACTTCAGTTTGTTATCTGCTAGTTCGGGAGACGATTTTATTTTGGTTGTCCTCTGAGTGCGCACGCGGCTCGCGGAGAGATACGCGCAGTGTTGCAAATGCAAGTCACATTGATTAGGTGAAAAGTATTCTAGATCTATGGAACTACTGGGAGAAACAAATCCCAGTAGTCCCATAACGGAACATGAACGTAATTACTGGGATTCGAGGATCCTGTGCGATGAGGTCTCGTGTGACGCGTCTGCCTTGTGGACTCTTGCGCACCGCGAGTGGGACAAAAGTATAAATAAACAAATGTCACGGTCAGAGTATTTAAAAGTATCTACTGCGTGAATATTAGGTCTTATTTAGCTGTCTTGATTTAATTACATTATTAGACCAAGCATTTTGCATTTTGTTTCGACATATTCGGCGAAGTTTCCATTCAGAGTGACTTTAACGCTAGGGCGATAAGGCTACATTCAAGGCGACTTTTGTAAAAATGTTATGTTATTTGTCACCATGTCTAGTGGCTACTTCGTCATGGCCTCGCGGCATAGTGTTACAGTGTGAACGAGTCGGTCACCGTGAGGACGTGCCGGTCACAGATGACGGCAGCCACTGCCGATGCCGAACATCACGCGACACGACGACGCCCCTTACGCGCTCACATCTGGTTTTTGTACATTGGACGTCATACGATCCTGTAATGTCGACTCGGTTGATGATCGTTCATTATTTATGTGTACAAAAACAAGTTTACTCGATAATCCGTTATTTTAATCTTGGTTTGCGTACTGTTCCTGTTCGAAGCTATAATATGGCTAAATCGGTAGTGTAGTGGTGGTATTGGTTCGTGCGTTTTCTATCTATTCAACATTACGGAACTGCAGGAATGACGGGTGCCCTTCTACGAGCTGCCAGCAAGGCACAGAGCAGGCTCGACTGGGTCGGTGACTATTGGACATGCCGCTCCTGCTTCCCGCTTAGCTGACACCTGCGGTGCAGCAGTGACGTCACAGGTACGAGTCGGTCGTCTCATCAAAATTATGTACGATGCCGGTGACTTTGGCGTCGCTCGCAACAAGATGGCGTGTTGTGTTGACTTCCAGTAAGTTAATCGAGTGCGCAGCACAGAAATTCAGTCAATAGCGCGAGCGTCAGCACAAGTGCACGAACGAGATCGCTGTGGAGCTGGTGGAGCGTCTGGCAGCGGCGCGGCGGCGGGTGAGTGGGTGAGGTCGCGCGCTCCATGTGTAAGTAGATCATTGCTCCGCCGACCTAATTCCACTGCCGAACAGCCGAACGAAATCATATGCGTGTGTGCGCGGCGCGGCGCCTATTCTCTGTCTAATGAGCTTATGTTGTACCATTGAAGCGCAGCGGGCGCGGCGGGGCCCCGTTAACTTTGCCCGTCCTCTTGGTAGAGTCCAGCACCACTACACGGTAGCACCTATATGTGGTTTAGGCGCAAAATGCCTAATTCTCAAAATGGCAACAGAGTCGCAAAAGGACTAGTTCTCATAATGCACACTTCTCAAAATGGCAAATTCTCAAAATGGCAAATTTTCTACAAATGGGAGTACCAATTCATAAGAATGAAAGATTTCCTAATATAAGTCGCGTTTCACGTTTAGTCTTCATAATTTTATGCCCACTACTGCATTCTGAACTTTGTACCTTCATCATGATTCTGCACTCCATGTACAGGATGAACAAATGTACCAGGGTGTCAGGATTCAGTTGAAGATAGCCCGAAAGAAATGTATAATCTTAACTTATGATACCTAAATGTGCTAATGCAAACACCATTCTCCCCAATATACGTGACACCGCACCGGGATGTTACTCGAACAATACCTACTTGATCAATCAGATCAACCACAGTTGGCGCCGCCGGGACGAATCCAACGGGGTAGATGGAACTTTCTCTCTAGACCTTAAAACACAGAGCGCCACCGTCATTTAATTACAGTATGAAGGTTAGTCCGTCGAGAAATGTGCATGTGAAATCGCGTCTAAGTATATCATAATGGTTAACACCTTTAGCTTCTACGCAATTATGCGTAAAAAAGTTGCGTCGGTGGTGCGACGAGTACGTGGGAGCCCAAATAGCGTCCTGAGAATGATTGGTGAGAGATCCGATACTGTTCTGCTCAGTAGGTTCACTGAACTTCATGTATTGCGAAACCAGTGAGCCTTTTGTGCAGGAGTAGACGGTGTGCCTATTTCCTTTTTGTTTAGTTTTAATTACTAACAAAAAAAAATTGTTACTAACCAACTTTGCCTTGCCTATGGACTTTTTTGTCTGAATTAAATGATTATTATTATTTTATTTATTTATTTAGCCGTAAAAAGTTTACTATCTATAAATGCATAAATCTTACAGATTTAACTCACTGATTAAAGAAATACATAATAATTATTAAGAAATCTTTTTTTTCCAAGAATACTCCTAATTGAAGAAAATTTGCCATTTTGAGAATTAGCCATTTTGAGAATTGGGCAATACGAGAATTAAGCTTTTTGAGAATTGGGCATTCTGAGAACTAGGCTTTTTGTGAATTTGCCATTTTGAGAACTTGTCCTTTTGCGACTCTGTTGCCATTTTGAGAATTAGGCATTTTGCGCCTAAACCCTATATGTCAATGGGCTCGCGAGGTGAGTGACTGCAGCACAAACTGTCACAGTATAGCAACGCTGTTGTGTACAATGTCAAGCACAGGCAATGCAACAACACAATGACGACGGTTGGCGCAGTGGCTGAGCGATTGGACTGCTGCGCTGTGTGTCGCGGGTTCGATCCCTGCACGGAACAAATATTTGTATGGTGTACAGATAGTTGTTCCGGGTCTCGGTATTTGTGTATTGAGTTTAAATGTTTGTGAACACCCCACGATACAGGAGAAATACTGAAATACCTAGTGTGGCGAGGCTTTTTTTAAAAAAACCCTCACTCAAGCAACACGTGAAACTGATGCCGCTGACTAGCCGACCAGTATTTACCACGGAGCGACTGCCTATTTTTTTTGGCGGGTTGAAAATCATCGCTCTTGGGCAGAGCGAAAGGGAGTGTCAGACTTCTACTGACTAAAACCACCCATGTTCATTCTTAGCCCTATATAGCGTGTAAAAGTAACCTTAACGCAAACGAAGGGCACTGGTTCTCCCCACCACTGCGATATTGTTTTGGTTCTAGTCCATACCTGGGAACCCCTTAGTTACGAAGATATTGGCGGTCAAAGTTCTAAATTTTGCACAGCTGTTTTTGTAATACTAGTTTTTCAGGTTAAAACTTTACTTAAATTATCTCTATGACCCGTTTACTATTCAAAGCATCCACTAGCACAATGTTTTAAGAGTGCTACAATGAGTTTTACCGTAAAATGTGATTTTTGACCCCAAAGTCGTTTCCCAGCAAACATTTTTGCGTAGGGATACTTAGATTGATGTACAGAATGCTTGGTTGAGGTATGTGTGATGTCGAGCCTGCTTCCAAGTTTTGTTTAATTTAAAATGTGCTTGTTTTTTGCTTTGCAGTTTTTTCAGTCGGGTGTTTTAGTTTTTTATACTACTTTTTTTATCTGCTGATAAAAAACAACAAGAGAAGCACGTGGCTGAATAATAACTATTTGGGACGATCTTCAGGCACGATCTTCCCTAGGTTGATCCATGGATGGGTCCCCATGGCATATAAAGTTTCCTCCGTGCCTCGGAAAACACGTAAAGCTGTTGGACTCGGCTATCAATTGAAAATCATTGATATTTGTCTTGAAAGTTTGACAATCGGTCTTACCAGGGGGTATCGCATTACCCAGTGCTCACTGGGTTGTGGACGTCAGAAAGGCAGTTGCTCCATGTAAAATCCTGGTATTCAGCTGCATCCAGTAAGACTAGAAGCATCTGAAAAGACTGAAACCTAAACATAGTTGGGAAAAGGGGATTGGAAAATGATGAATAAGAGAGCTTTGGGTGCTTTTCAACCCGCCTGCACCCCGGGAGGAAAGCGTGGAGATGGAGTGTGGCTTCGCCGCAGTCGGGTAAAAAGGGGAACTATTAAAGATTTACAGACCCATTTTGTTCCTTAGCCACATGACGTGTTAACTGTTTTCAAGAGTCACTAATTGTCTAGCGCGAAAAGTCGAAAATTTTCAGCCACCGGAGCAAGTCTGATTTTAAGGAATCCTTCTTAAAATCCAACTTGCTCCAGTGGTACAGCACCATAGACGACATCCCGCAGTGCGGCAGATTATAAAGAAGTGCGAATAGTATATCCCTAAAAAAAACAAAACTTGTATTAATAAAAAGCCAAGTCGCGCAACTCAGTTCTTTTTCCGTAAAAAGTAGTGAGATCCATGTAATACCAAGTCAGTAAATATATTCAGTCGTTACTTAAAAATCTTTGATGTTTTAAATAAATAGATTCACTTGGCCGTCGCATCGCAATCGCCAATGTTAAACAGGCCATTGTTATAGCTAATCGCCATCGCGTTGGCCAATGTGATGCAGTTTCACTGGATCAGGATGTGTTGACGCTGTTCTGGAAAGGACGGGGTATTAATCCGGATCCGGAACCAGGCGATCCAAAAGAGAACCAGAGTTGTCGACATAGCTCACAGAATAAGTAGGCTGAAGTGGCGGTGGCAGCATATTTGCTGCAGAACCGATGACCGTTGGGATAGGCCTGTTCTTGAGTGGAGACCGCGAATTGGCAAGCGTAAGGTGGGACGCCCTCAGATTCATTGGAGCGGCGATCTAAGCAAGGAGGCTGATAGCAACTGGATGAGAGTTGCCGATAATCGATCTGAGTGGTGTGCGATTGAAGAGGTCTTTAATCACACACCACTCAGAGTTCATTTTAGATTTAATCTTAAATTTTAGATTAATAAATAACATAAGATATAGAAAAAAATGGTTTATACGCTTCTGTTTCTATGAAAAGTTTGTCTACCTGCTCTGGGGTTATTTTTATGGGGTGTAAAGCACATGCTATCTCAGTAAATACGAAACTAGGCCTATTTTCGAAAAAAACCTTATAGAAATCAAAAACCTTATAACTTTGTCCCTTGGATATTTTTATGTAGCTTTGAAATTGAGGGAGATTTATACCGAAAAATCGTTTTATTTTTTTTGTTTTTTGCTTTTCCTGAAAACCTATGGTTTGTGCTAAACGCCATTTGAGCCCATACGTATCGAAATACACATTCCTTTCAGACAAATACTAAAGAACAGTAGGGTGTTCAGTACATTACATTATTATGTCTGTAGACTAATTTGAATGACAATCGTCGGAGCTATTGCCTGCTCACAAGACAAGTACTTGGTGTAGCAGACAGTAGTACGTAGTGTGGCACAGTGTGGCACGTGGTGTAGTGTATGGCGTAGTGTGGCATTAGCTGGCTGTTGTTATTAGTATGGTGGGATGGCGTAACGCTGACACCGATACGCACAATTACATCGAACGAGGCTCAATTACCTGATCCCTACGAGTACAACACAAGACGTTTGCGTCCAGATAAGGGACTACAATGATGCAGTCAACGCAACTCAAACAAAAGCATAAATATCCTGATTTGATAGACTATAATTCACCACGCGTGCCCAGTGGGTAGCAGCGTGGTGGTTTGTGTGGGTTGGTAGGTGTCACAAATGTCGTCGAATTTATTGGTTCTAAGACATTCACAATCCCTTCATCCGTTTAGGAGTTATGAAGAAACAAAGAAACAGACATACATACATACACGCCAAACACATGACCCTCCTTTTGGGCTTCGCCGCAGTCGGGTAAAAATAAGATCTACAATAAGTATTCTGTAATACAAGTACAAGTAAAATTCTACATATAAAACTTTATACACTTCTAAAAACTACGAACGATACGAACGAAGGTACATACAAGGTGTAAATCAACCCTTCACACATACGTCAACCAAGCGTTCTGAACATCAAACTAAGTACCCCCACGCAATTTTTTTTCGCTTTTTAGGGCAATTCATATTATGATCTACAGATCTACCAAAGTTGCCCATTTTAGACCCCCTGGTCTCAAAACTGCATAGGTAAGTTTGTTTTATCTATACAATAAAAATCATCGTTCGAAACCAGGTAGGCAGAGTGGTTAATCAGTTCCGTAAGTTCACATATTTTGATGGGTAACTACGGAACCCTACACTTGGCCGGTTTTTACAATTTTTAACAGCACAATTAACCATATTAATATTTTTAACTGACGTCCGACTAGCACTGTACACCGATGCAGACTGAGCGCGAAAATGGCCTTCAGTGGCGGTCTGCCGAGATGACTCAATCAAATCAAAGATGAGGGTTATATAACTCCACCCAGTGGTTCGATCCCGATTCTAGCAGATGTTGATAGATGGCATGGCCGGATGGTAGTGGTACCAAACGCAAAAAACGAACAAGAAAGAGGGTGGACGTTTTAATATATCATTGGGGTGGACCGATTTATGTGCTGCTTATCCGTGATCATAGCGCCGAAATATGAGCTCGAAACAAAAAGTTGGTATGCTCATCGAGTGCTGCGCTCCTGTACAGGCGTGCACAGTTGCACAGCGGCGGTGTGTAGTGTGGAGGAAGCCGCTCGTTACAAGTACGTACCAGGCGCGCAGGAGCCCAGTGAAGGTCGTGCGCTCGCTCCAGCTGCGCTATATTTAGCCCGTGAACTAGATTGGACAATGAAATGGAGGTGGTGCAGCCACTGGGGAGTATGCACTGCTTGCAATCACGGCCAATTACTGTCCGCCGCGGATTTATTATTAAATTATTATTTATTTATTAAACGTTATTCGCTGATGAAGTTCAGTCGCGACTCGCGACGGAATCACGTACGCTGCTGCATGCCAGTGCTTACAAGTCATTTATACCTGATCTCATCGCGTCTATACCATCCATACGTCTAGGCATCCTTTCCATGGGTGGCGTAGAGTGCTGCATCACCCGAACGACTATTTCAGTTCTCCGTTGACTTTCCGCAACTAATTATATCGAACACAGCTCAACAACGTTACATATGATTACAAACAAGACGCTACATGTATACGTGCATATACTATTTATAGCTGATAAGTGGCGAGGGTCGTGGTGACATTCAGCTCGCGCGCGATGCATCCTAAGTCCCAACTATGTGAAGCGATCGCTGGCGCACGTTTCATTCGCCAGCCGCCAGGTGTCGCAGCGCCGTGACTCAGCCAACTACGAGGAATACATGCTAGCATTGCCAGCGTGCAGCGGTCACCTACCTAACAGCCAGTCAGCGGAAAAAAGCCGCATTCACTTGTTAATTATAAACGATCGGTCGCGGGAATGCCGTGAGGCGCGAGGCACTGGTCACAATGGGCAAGGTACGAGCCACATGACATTTGCGGCAGCCAGTAGAATGCCGATGAGCCAGAGACATTCTGAGAAGGACGCGAGTACGCGACCTGCGACTCCTGACTCGTGTCATAATAAACACACTACACACGGCATCGTTCAGTATTTGAGTGTTTCTTGCACAAATCTCTATTCTGCCGGACGGAGAAGTGTCTTTACATTCTTACTATATACAGGGTGTAAATTCACCCTTCACACATACGTCAACGAAGCATTCTGTACATCAAAATAAGTACCCCTAAACAAAAAAAATTGCTGGGGAACTTTTTTTTTTCGGATAAAAAATCACATTTTACGGTGAAACTCAATGTAGCACTCTTAAAACATTGTGCTAGTTTAGTTAGTTAGTAAAAGTAAAGTTATTATAACCTGAAAAACTAGTATTTACAAAAAAAAATAGTAGTTAAAAAATAAAAAAAACCCGACTGAAAAAACTGAAAAGCAAAAAACTTGGAAGCAGGCGGGGTCCATTCTATTTTCATTTCATAATTTAATATTCAAATGAAGCCCGCCTGCTTCTAAGTTTTTTTTTTAATTTAAAATGTACTTGTTTTTTGCTTTTCAGTTTTTTCAGTCGGGTTTTTTAATTATAACTATTTTTTTATTTCCAACTTTTTAGTTCTGTTGTGTTTGTTCTTTCGTTGGTCGCGTAAAATTCTTCGCAGATGATTTAACTTTTGTGTTTGTTTATATGATTTGTGACTTTGAATTTATTTTGAACATATAGGTATTATATATTTTTGTAATGTCCTTTTAAACCCCTTCATTTTGATACCCTACTCGATGGTATTGGAAAATATTTTTTTTTAAATCTATATATATATGGCCTCCAAAACCCGCAAATTTCTTTTCTTTTTTAATTTTAATGTAGCCAATGACACTCGCGCCATCAAGACGAATCTAACGACGTATATTTTATTCAAATCCTTTCATCCGTTTAGGAGTTATGAGGGAACAAAGACACGGACATACATACATACATTCATATATACTGTAAGGAAGTAAGGATTCCGGCAAGCGCAGCGCGTGCCCTGTGACCTACGATCTCTGTGCTCGGACCTCATCGGAGATACATGCGTTTTTAAATCTTCTTCTTACTCTATGGCTTTTTCGTTGTTCGATCGAATTATAAATTACATGTCAATTACTCTGTATTGTTCCCAAGTAAATTAATATTACAGATATTCTTAAAAGTGAATCCAAGTTTAGTTTTTCCCATAATTAAGTTCCCTTTTAATACATACATACATACACGCCAAACACATAACCCTCCTTTTGGGCTTCGCTGCAGTCGGGTAACAGCTGTGCAAAGGAACTTTGATCCCCAATTTCTCCGTAACTAGGGGGTTCCCAGGTATGGTATAGAACTTAAAAATGATCGCAGTGGTGGGGAGAACAAATGTCCTCCGTTTGCGTTAAGGGTACTTTTACACCCTTTATAGGCATCAACTTAGTCCTTGTTCTTCACCTTCCCCCTTTTCGCTAAGACTAAACTACTTGGAGTTGCACCTACAACCCTCGATCGTAAGTATCTGCGATATCTATCGGGATGTCGGTTCTCCTGTTGCGATTGTTTTGACAATTTGACTGATTTGACAATACTGCCCGAAAATAACATCGATATTACGTCGCGACCGTCGCGCACTCGCGTCATGTTATACCGCTACTTGCCATTGTTATTTCATTTCATTTGATTTGGGCGCAACGCCAAATGCCTAATTCTCAAAATGGCAACAGAGTCGCAAAAGGACTAGTTCTCAGAATGGCAAATTTTCAAAAAGTCCAATTCGCTGAATGCCCAATTCTCAAACTGGCTAATTTTCTTCATTTGGGAGTATTCTTAGAAATGAAAGATTTCTTAATAATTGTTATACATTTCTTTAATCAGCTAGTTAAATCTGTAAGATTTATGCATTTATAGACATAAAGTAGGCTTTTTAGGGCTAACGGTGTTAACTGTTATGATTTATACTAAGACGCGATTTCACATACACATTTCTCGACGGACTAACCTTCATACTGTTTTTAAATTTGGGAAATATTATTGACTCACTCCCATCTACCCCGGTGACGCAGTCCCGTTAACGGGACAGATGTCCAGGTCCAGAGAGACAGTTCCATCTACCCTGTTGGATTCGTCCCGGTGGCCACCATGGTTGATCTGATTGATCAAGTATAATTGGTCGGGTATTCCGGTGCGGTGTGACGTATATCTGGGAGGGTAGTGTTTGCATTAACATAACATACACCCCATGGACCAATTTAGGTACACCTGAGATTATCATTTGCACCAAATACAGAAGTTAACAGGAGTAATGTAATGTGTATGTAGTACTAGGGTATCATAAGTTAAGATTAATCATTTCTTTCGGACTGTCACCCCGTAGCTTATCTTCACCTGAATCCTGACACCCTGGTACATTTTTAGTCGGCTAGTGACTCGTTAGAATGCAAGATGACCATTTACACTAAATGTCATGACGCCGCGCGCTCCGGCTGACCCCAGCCCCCTCTCCGCACGCGCTACACTCGCCGTCTCCATCACACGAATGTGCTAATGCTAATTAATGACGCGTTGCATTTATTTATTTGGATTTGTTTATTTCAAGGTTTTGGCATTCGATTCAATACACATTTGCATTATAGAAAGTTTTTTTGAACGATCATAATTTAGAGACAAATTAAATGCAACTAAAATCGCCGTCGTCATTGTAAGTTCTTGTACCGTGTGCGTTTTTAAGGTTTACTACGTTTTCGCATTTTTCATTGTGTATAGCTTGATTGGTCTTCAGCTCGCCATACGTGCAGTTGACATTACGCATTGCACAATTATATTCCGATTCTAGTTATATATGTCCGCGCTGCACTGGCCTCCAAATCACATAGGCCATTGATGTAAATTAAGAAAAACGTGGGCCCGATAACACTCCCCTGTGGTACTCCGAACGTAATATTCGTGTCTCTACTTGTGTTCAGACCAATTTTAACCTTTTGCATGTGTTAAATAGCTTTTGAATAATTCCAAAGGAGTGCCTCTTATGTATTCAAGCTTACGTACAAGAATGGGAACAGAGACTGTATCAAAAGCCTTTTTAGGTCGAGAAAGACTGTTAGGCATTTCTTTTCACGATCGTGGTTTTCGGTAATGAGAGATGTTATAGCCGATACTGCATCTTCAGTTGATTTGCCCTGCCTGAAGCCATACTGTGCATCAGATAAGATATTATATTTATTAATGAAGTCTCGTAGTCGTGTTCAATAGTTTCTCCAATATCTTCGATAGAGCAGGTAATACTGATATTGGCCTGTAGTTACTAACATCATCTCTGAGCCCATTCTTGTACACAGACGTAATAAAATATTTTTTTAGGAGCTTTGGGAAACCTTTTTCAAAGCACAAGTTCGCCAGGTGGACAATAATTGGAAGAATTTTAGGCTTAGCTAATTTGAGAAAACTAGTTGGTACCTATATTGTCCCTGCCAGGAGCACTACTCGATTTTAAATTCATAAGTAAATAGTCTTATTTTCCCGCAACAAAGGGCGGGAAAATAATTACCACATATAATTTATAAACCTTAAACTAAGTCCAAATCGATTAAAACATAGGAAAATAAAAAAAAATCACGATTGAGAGTGATTTTTAGGTCTTTTTTAGGTTTAGGTCTTTTTAGGGTTCCGTAGCCGAATGGCAAAAAACGGAACCCTTAAATATTCGTCATGTCGTCATGTCTGTCTGTCCGTCCGTATGTCACAGCCACTTTATTCGGAAACTATTATCACTACACAGTTGAAACTTGGTGGGTAGATTTATTCTGTGAATCGCTTAATGAACAAAAATAAAAGATTAAGGGGGGTCTCCCCATACATGGAACTGAAACTAAAAAAAAATGTTTTCATCAAACCATTCGTGTGGGGTATTTATAGTTAGGTCTTTAAAAATTACATGGAAATTCCTAAAACCATTTTTTCTCGAAGTCTAACGTTTCAAAGATAGACACTTCCAAAGTGATAAAATGTGTCCCCCCTCCTCTAACTTTTAAAGTAAGAGAGTTAATACTCGAAAAAAAATATGCTGTAGATCGCAATAAAAACTTTCAACCAAAATTGATTTGAGAAATAGAAATTATTGAATAATAAATTAATTTGAATAGTTTTTGAGATAAGTATAGCACATTTACAAAACCGCAAATATAACTTTGTCATTCATACAAACACTACGAAAAACAAACCTACCAAAAATATATTTTTCTGTTGCTGTTTTCACAAGAAATAATAGGTTTCCCTTCTACCATACTTCGGAACCCTTCATGTGCAAGTCCGACTTGCACTGCCTGTTTTTTTTTTTGTATTTCACCATTTTGATTTGCGTCTATAAAGCATAAATAATTTTAGAATATTAAATTGTGTTTGTAAAAAGAACACAATAAATAAACATGATTATTTTATACAATTATTTACTTTTAAGAACAAGTATACATTTATTTGTGTTGTTAATAAGTAAAAATTGTTTTATATTTTTTCTGTGATGCTGTTTAGCGTGTTTAGCGGCTTCTTGCCTTTGCTTCTTCTTCAACCTGGCGAAATCAAAACAAAAAAAGCAACCTAATCATAGTCTAAAAAATTATGAGAAAAATACTTATCGATTTTTAGTTTATTTCTTCGAAAGTGTATTTTGAAAACGTCGTTTGATACACGTGGGAATTTGTTATTGCATTTCTCAACCCCATGAACACCCTCGCCGTACGCGAGGGTGTTCAACCCGCCTTTTTTTTTTTTTTTTGGTGGGTGTAAAATCATCGAATAACCCCTCCCGCTCTTGGGCAGAGCGAAAGGGAGTGTCAGACTTCTACTGACTAAAAACCACCCATGTTCCTTCTTCGCCCTCTATGTCGAGGCCGCGATAACCAGAGGACTACCCGCAGCCCCGACAGGCGTCGGCCCTTTCGGGCCCCTCCCATGTTGCTGACATCTTTTTGAGGCGCGCGTGGAACACGAACGCGCCGTCGTCGACACGGCCTGTTTTCGTCGTGAGACGGACGGACGGCGAGTTAGCCCATCACTCACCGTCCACAGGCCCGCGGTGTTCAACCCGCCTTGAATGCAATAACAGACTTGTATCCATTCTATATGTAAGTACCCACTATAGTTAAGGACCTTTTTAAAAACCAGCATTTATAAAAAATGCATTGATAAGAAGAAAAATACTTAATGGTTTTACGTAATTATTTTTTTATTACAAACTGTTTTATTACTAACGATGTCATTGCTCTAGGTTTGATGCTGTCACGTGCAATAGTACCTACTGTTTCACGCGATACTCGTCCGTAAATATAAACCATCCGTAAATTTACGGTGACACTGAAATATTTGCAGTAAGTAAGTATTAGCTCGATATAAAAAAGTGTTTCTATCTAGTGTCATCATTTCATCAAACACGTAAACGAATATTTGTAGAGTTGATATTCAAATGACGACTAAATCATCCCTCCGGCGCAGCGCGGCGTAAACAACGTAATGACGTTGTTTACGCCGCGCGCCGCCCCGGAGGGAAATAGTTTTAAATAAAATGAACTATTTATACCCCCGTTTACAAAAAAACAATGAACTGGTAGGTAAAGTTAAATAGTGGTAGATAGCGTCTACAATAACTAAGTGTTAACGACGTACTTCCGCAGTCGTAAAACATAAAGTGCGCGTGCGCTCCGCGGAGCACGTTGAAGTAGGTACCTACCTCCCTCCTATTTGTTTAGAGTCGTAACGTTATCATTAGTAATCATGCAGTAGATACTTGTTGAGTTTCTAAGAAATTACTTGATAGCAAAAATTAATCTGTTTATATTATAAGTCCCACTAGTTACTTCTAAATCATCACACTAATATCACACTTAACCTCAGCGCATAACACACTAATATTATAAAGGCGAAAGTTTGTGAGTGTGTATGTTTGTTACTTCTTTACGCAAAAACTACTGAACGGATTTGGATTTGGTATACAGATAGTTTATAACCTAGATAAACACATAGGATATTTTAAATCCCGATTTTATCTTCCCGTGGGATAATTTTCGAGTTGTAGCGGGCAAAGCCGCTGGCAACAGCTAGTATAATATAAAGGTTAAATTAAAAGTTCAAGTTGAAAGTTAACCTAAAGAGTGAAGTTTGATTATTCCCATCATCTACTAAATTAATAGTACCTACTTATGTACATTTTTTGTGGTCATTTGTTGGTAAAGTCACTGAAAGTGTACTCTGTGATGCAAATAGCATAAACAAAACGTATTCTGGTACCTATACCTACCTAGTACGACGCTCCGAGACGTAGAACAAACGTCGTGTTGCTACCTAGTACGACGCTCCGAGACGTAGAACAAACGTCGTGTTGCTACCTAGTACGACGCTCCGAGACGTAGAACAAACGTCGTGTTGCTACCTAGT
Organism: Diarsia rubi; assembly: GCA_932274075.1. Classification (NCBI taxonomy): domain Eukaryota; kingdom Metazoa; phylum Arthropoda; class Insecta; order Lepidoptera; family Noctuidae; genus Diarsia; species Diarsia rubi. The sequence goes on from OW026432.1 coordinate 163,319, forward strand.
ACGACGCTCCGAGACGTAGAACAAACGTCGTGTTGCTACCTAGTACGACGCTCCGAGACGTAGAACAAACGTCGTGTTGCTACCTAGTACGACGCTCCGAGACGTAGAACAAACGTCGTGTTGCTACCTAGTACGACGCTCCGAGACGTAGAACAAACGTCGTGTTGCTCTGCCCAAGAGTAGGAGGGGTTGTTTGATGATTCCTTCCCACCCCCAAAAGGCGTATCGACCTGTCCCCGACATCGAACACTTTCGTCCGACGACGGATTTCGGTGTTACGCACTCGTTCAAGGTTATGCCGAGCTTAGCTAAATCCATCGCCCTTTGTGCAACTGGTATTCGGTGCACAGTCTCCTTTGTGAGCGTCCATGTCTTGGCACCGTAATATGTCATCGTTGGCAGGACACATGGGCTGGAAAAGCGATTAAAGCAAGCATTGTCTTCTTAGACCGAAAAACATGTTGGAGCTTACGGAATGCGGCCCATTCTAGTTTTATGCTCCTGGAAAGTTCTTTGTCAAAAGATAGAACATGTCCAAGATAAACGTAATTGTCAACCATTCCCTGATGCTCGTTTCCAAACACAACAGCTGAAACGTAGTCATCCGGAGTTCATGACCAGAAACGCAATTTTATGACATTCTAACAATCTGTGTATAATATAATAGGGTATGTTGTTAGAAACACACACTACGCCGACACAGCGACACAGCAGCGGATGTCCTAGACTTGTTTTCTGCAGTTGAAAGCGAATTATGTATTTTTGCGCAATCAAAAAACGTTCAAATTAAAAATCAAATCAAAAAACGTTGATGTAACAATACTGGCCAATTGACATAAAATGAAAGTAAAAGGAATGCGATGTGCGATACGGACGTAAATGAGTGCTAGTCGGTAAGTCAGCGTGATAGACAAGCGAGTAGCCAGCTGACCGCGGGGGAATGTTCGCCGCTTCATTACCGTAAAACCGAGAATATGCTCATTAGCGCGGCCGCGAGAGCGACGACCTCGGGTGACTCATGCGACATCATCATCATCTGTGTACAATCCATCTCCTTCCGATATCTGTAATCTCCATTATTAATTTGACTAGTTTAACAAAATATGTTTTCCTTATTTTGAAGTTGTCCCATCCATGTACCCCATATACCTACTTGCTTTATTGTACAGGACAAGCCCAGTATTGCAGACCCAAGTACTAGAGTACCTACCTACAGTACAAGAACTAAACAAGAAGTAAACGGGAGAGTCGGCATGGCGACAGCAGGCAGCATGCAACAGGCACACAAAGCGTTGCGCCACCACTCGGTTGGCTCACAGGCTTCCGCCCGCAGTCACTGAGGTGCGACCTTCCGCATCATCACGCGCCCCTGATTGCGAGCCAATTAATGACGCCGACAATTATCACTTACGCCACCATCTCTGACAGGCTGTTGGATGGAGGCCGCTAATTAACTCATTACATGCCGATGGCACAATGTTTGTCGATACGGACCTTCGTGGGCGCAGCGTCACTCTATTGACCCGCTCAATCAAAATAATTGAACGAATGCTTATTTAGTGATTGCACCACTAAGGCACAAAGATAAACATTTTTATTTGGTGAACAATCACGTTTGTATTGTCAATTGTCATTGTTCAATTGGAACTCAAATTAAAACCCAGGTTTTTGTCGCAGGCAGGATCTAAGACAGTTAAACTGTTTCTTTTCGGTGCCTTTCTGGTGGTCACTACTGTTGATTCTGGCTTTCAGGAGCTACAGCGGTTGGGAAACAGGGTAGGGGCTTGTCCCAAAAAGCAAAGTAGATAAGTGACTACTTTACGGAGAGATTATACAACATATCAACATACCACATACACGAATCCACATAGATAATTGCTTTCAACGGTATTGCTTTCGATGCATTTAGTTTTCCTTGAAATAGTTTCCCAAGACTTCCGTCCGTCTCCCCGGCGAAATGATTGCAATTGGAACAGTAACAGGGTGTAAAAACGGACGGACACGGAGTAGATACAGGTTCAGATCTGATGAAACCGAAGGTAGATCTGACCATGGCCTGCTAGGCTAGTAACAGTAGTGCCAGTGCTGCGGAGGCGTCATGTGTTGTCACGTTATCAGTCAGTGACACGCGCCGCGGGCGACACTCCGAGATTGATCACGGAACCTGCCACACACACCGCGTACACACACAGACGAAACGCAGAAGTCTCACGAAGACGCAGTGTTGACAGATGACGCGTAATCTACCAAGTTTTCAGGGATAAGTGCAGGCGTGCAAGTGTTCTAATATTTAATTATGTCTATTGTAACTTCTCTGAAGCAGACTCATTTTGATTCGCATGCAACATGGTCTATTTTCAGCATATTTTTCATGAGGATTGTATTCGAACTGTGTTATACTGTATTACAAAACCCTGCGTTTTTCACACATATGGGTTGGAATAAATGGAGAAAACCTTCTGCGTTCACCTGTCAGTATACCGTCATAAGTCGATACCTGCAAACCTCGCTACCACGGCTGGCAGGCTGGCACCCGTTTAGTCATTAACCCACATTCGTAACAACGACCAAATATTTACCAAGTAGTGGTAAATGTTCTCTGAGATTAGAAGCTCATCAACTAGGTAATTACAGTAATCACCAGCTCGTGTATACTTAGGGCTCAAGTGTACTGTATCCAACGTATTGTATGAGAACGAAACTCTGGTTTCTCTAAGCAATTACATATAATACAATAATAAATAAATAAATTATTAAGTATAGCATTAAATTACGATGTTTGTTTAAAAATTAAAAACTCGCTCCGTTGTAGAAGGTCGGCTTCCTACAGTCTAATAATATGCGGATATGTTTATGTAAGCAAATCAGTATTTCGTATCGCATGTGAGTTGTGGAAAATGCGGAGGATTATTAGAATATTGTAATCAAAGTTGTCTGTAATAGTAAACGCGAACAAAGAGGGTACGCAACGCAACGCATGCGGCGCGTACAGTCACGTCCGTGGTAGCGTATAGCGGGGTGACCGTGACAGAGTCTGTATTCAGGGGCTGTAAGGGCGGTTTTGGTAGTTGAAGTGTGTGTGTGTTCGCTAGGTGAGTGTACCATCGTAAGCCACAAGTAAGCCCGCGCGGCCGGGAGCGAACAGAAATGCTACGTACGCACCGCGTGCCCCCGCAGCAGGACCACTGCGCACTGGATGACAAACAGCCCTCCTTCAAGCGTGGTGCAGGGGCCCACTAAATGCTAAAATAGAAGGGTGTGCACTTAAGGAAACGAGAACTACTGATAGTCAGGAATCGTCAGGATGCCGTACTTTGGCTACGTCTTTACGATTTGTGAAGTTGTTGATTACGACACACGACCGGCACGCTACGGGGTTTAGAACAATCCATACATACGGCTGGAGGTGGAACTGACTTTAAACATACCAAGAAAGAAGATGTGCAGATACTCGCTAATACTTGCAACTAACAAGTGACTGACAACTTTGTGATTGCCGGGTGGTGAACTGGTGAAGGTCTGTGCTTATTGCATGTTTTATTATTTTTACCTCTTACATGTGGTAATGTGCCATGTATCACACATTTGTGTGAAGGGTCGTAAGGACTTTGAGCTAAATTAGTAAATATTTAAACACAAACATAGGTATTTTTAACCGACTTCTAAAAAAAGAAGGAGGTTCTCAATTCGGATGTTTATATATTATATTTTTTTTTATGTTTGTTCCGTTCGCTTGCTAAACGATATGAAAAATTCTTTTTTTTTTTAAAGAGTTTTTGTCACATAAGGTCACATTTTTTAATGTAAATCGACTACATTGTCTACATTAACGATCTTTTCGTCTCCGTCGTTTACGAACCGATTTGGAAAAGTCTTCTTTTATTCGAAAGCCTATGCTTTCCTATTGGTCTCATAGTCACCAGGTCGGGATCTGATGAAGGAATCTTGGCGAAATCGAGAGAACTCAGAAAAAAGTACAGCGATTTTTGTATTTTCTCTCTAACAAGATCTGATGTTAGAATAGTTCTCATCATGTAACCGACATCAATACGACCTCGCAAACTTCGGGGATTACAGGCGTGATGTTTTGTTATTCTACTAATAAATACAAAACTTTGCGAGGTCGTATTGATTTCTAAATGATAGCAAATGGATTGAGATTGTTGAAATCCCATGTCTGTCTAATTGTTTACACCAGTTCATAACATAACATCACACCCGGTACGTTGTGAAGGGGTAAGCACATGTGAATCACTAAAAAGTGAAAAATAAAAACTTTTTAACAAAAAATAAAATCGACTTCGACAAATATGTTTTATTTTTTGTCGAAGTCGGTTTTATTTTTTGTTAAAAAGTTTTTGCGTGAATCGTTGCATCACCGTTAACTGACGCCGAGTATGACTTGTCATATTGTTGCACTCGCTTCTGGTCCTGTCGTGGTAAGAGACTGCCCCTTCCAAGTCAGCTCGTTACGTTCGCAGGTAAATACCGTCACAGAGGAACCCGAGGCATGCGGGTTGCGTATGTCTGACATGGTTGACATCGTGGCGGTGATTGTGGCGATGCAACTGTGGCTGCAACGAGCGCGCGCCCATTAAACTAATTAGCACAAAACACTCTTCACGATGAGCACACAGCTATGCATGTGCAATTGTGCACACATACGAACTGGTTAACGGTGGCCGTTTTTAAAACTGTCTTTTGATAAGTAGGTACTTCAGACTTTCAAAAAGTCTTTAAGTGACAGCCATTAGTGTAAAGATTTTTGCAGACCGGTCTCCGCAAGGTAGGTACACATGGATGGAATACAGATGTAGTCCATTTTCAGACTTACATATTATAGGTACTTACTAAGCTTATGTGGTATTAAGTCACCGAGAAATCATACCAATTTTCATTTAAGTTCACAATACGAATGTACAGCTACAGACATAACTTATAGACGGATAGTGTCGTTAGCAAGACGTCGAACAAACAGGTTCCTCCATGCGCTAGGAGCGCGGGGTGAGGGTCGCGGGGGGAGGCGGTGCCCTGCGACCAGTCCCACAGGGTAACTGTACAGCTGTACCGTCACCCGCTCTAGCAACAGCACTACATCTAGGAATACCAACCTTACTACTACCAAGTGAAGGCGCTGTCTAAGTCAATGTGCTGCGTCGGAAGTGTGTCTGACTGTACTGTGAACGTGATCGTGGTGATTACTAGTACATGCACAGTTTATGGAGGCGCAGTCAGCTGCCAGGAATGCGCGATGTCTTGACCTCGACCATCCGTCAGTGAAAAGGGCACGCGGCCATGCTGACGAGCACAACCGCCAGCTCAGTAGCTGCAACATCGCAGCAACTCCACTCCACTTGACCTACATCGAGCACATTACGAAACTGTCACAAGTCAACATGTTAGACAGACAAATCTACAGTTTGCACGAGACGCTCGAACGTGTACGAAACTAGAAACACACACACACACAAACATACTCCTTTATTTAATTTGTTCAAAATAAAGTGCAAGTCTGTAGCCATAATGAGATTGAGAGCATTCATAACATAACCATAACTCAAAACACGGTGGTCATTGACCCGCTTCAGATCAGGTTTGTCAGCTGCGAGTTCGAGGAGGTATTATTATGAATGTTTGTATTGTGCTCAGGCTCAGCGCCCGCGGTCCAGGCTCGGAGCAACCATACATAATGTTATTGTGCGCACTTCCGCCGAGACGCCGCCGGCGCCGCCCGTTCGAGACGGACGGGTTTCTAAGAAAGCAGTTTATGTGTGAGGTGCTCAACTGCACTCGCCACAAGTTCCTCTAAATGTCACCTTATAATAACATTCAAAAGGTCTAAGTACTTTACCTACAAAATAGTCATTTTGTAATTTTCCGTGTGACCAGACCAGTCACGGTGGCATAGTGACGCAGAATATAATGTAGTTAGTCACTGTTTTCCGTAAATTCCCCATAATTGTGATATAATACTGGTTTGGTAGTGAATAACGATTAGACCAAAGTATCTACCCTTGTGTTCGAACCGTCAAAAACATCGTCATTGTCGAAGATAGACATGTAACGTGCGTCATTTCAATTCTGTGGAGTGTATTTATTGCGCATAATATTAGTCGGAGCTTGTTCGCTGCCGGTCCCCACGCCCCGTCCAACACTGAGTTGACTTTCTGTGTTAACTCCGCGGTATTGCTGAGCAAAAAGTAAAACGCGACTAACTAAAATAACGAGCGCACATTAGCGCGCACTAATAAACTTAAGAGCAGCGCTGAGCCGTCGGGATCCCAGTTAATGGTGGGAGGGGTGCCCATCGGCGTCGAGTGTACTTTGAAGTACCTAGGACTCGTCCTCGACAGCCGGTGGAACTTCGTGGAGCACTTCCGACGTTTGGCTCCCAGACTGGAGCGGGCCGGGGCTGCCTTTAGGTGGCTCTTGCCCAATCTGGGAGGGCCAAACGCCTCCTGCCGGAGGCTCTACGCGGGGATCGTGCGGTCCATGGCCCTTTACGGGGCGCCGGTGTGGGCGCCTGCTTTGAGGAAGCGGGCCGCCCACTACCTGAACGTGCCCCAAAAGGTCATGGCCGTAAGGACGGTACGGGGGTACCGCACGATCTCCCGCGAAGCGGCGAACCTCCTTGCCGGATTGCCGCCGTGGGATCTGGAGGCGATAGTCCTCGCGCGCCTGCATCAATGGCGCGCGGAGGCGCTGCGCCGGGGGGTCACTCCGCTGCCGCGGCAAATTGCTGCGCGGCGGACAGACCTCCGGTGCGATCTCATGGCGACATGGAGACAGCGACTGTCGCAACCCCGTGCAGGGCACGCCACGATAGTGGCGGTAAGTCCCCTCTTTGAGGAGTGGCTTGAGAGGCGCCACGGCGCCCTCACCTTCCGTCTGACGCAGGTCCTCACCGGACACGGTTGTTTCGGGAGGTACCTGCACCGAATCAGGCGGGAGGAAACGCCCGGATGCCACCATTGTGAGGATCGGCCGGAGGACACGGTGGAGCACACAGTGGAGGTGTGCCCCGCTTGGGCGGAGCCCCGCCGTGTTCTCGTAGCGGCGATCGGCGGCGGCGACCTCTCGCGCCCGGCCCTGGTGCAAGCCATGGTCCGGGGCGAGGAGGAATGGGACGCCGTCGCCTCCTTCTGCGAAGCAGTGATGCTGGCGAAGGAGGTGGCGGAACGCGAGAGGGAGAGAACCTCTCGTCCCAGCCGCCGCGGGAGGCGCTCCGGGCGTCGGGGGTCCCGCGATGACCTCCGGCCACCGTAGACGCGGGCCTGTGGACGATGAGTGATGGGCTAACTCGCCGTCCGTCCGTCTCACGACGAAAACAGGCCGTGTCGACGGCGCGTTCGTGTTCCACGCGCGCCTCAAAGAGATGTCAGCAACATGGGAGGGACCCGAAAGGGCCGACGCCTGTCGGGGCCGCGGGTAGTCCAACGGTTATCGCGGCCTCGACATAGAGGGCGAAGAAGGAACATGGGTGGTTTTTAGTCAGTAGAAGTCTGACACTCCCTTTCGCTCTGCCCAAGAGCGGGAGGGGTTATTCGATGATTTTACACCCACCAAAAAAAAAAAAAAAAGAGCAGCGCTAAGGCACTCGCACAAGTCGCACATATACCATTGTAAGGAGGCATAGGGGAACACAACGAAACATGGCAGAAACGAAAATAAAAGTAAGAAAATACAAAAGGTAAAAAGAGGATAGAACCGATGTGGCGTATCAACCTGCCTAACATTTGTTTTTTTTTTTCGATATCGCGGCCCACGATGAAAATGGTATGTATGGTTAAAGGACATATTATTATAGACCAACAAAAAATGTCCAGTAACACGGAACCCCAAAGTGTTGTATCGAGATATTTGAAGGTAAAATCAATGGTAAGATCGACAAATGAGTACGACAATACACATAGAAAGACAAAAAGCCTTATTACGTATAGGTATAGGCGTTAAATTGTTTTCAAATAATTGTTTCCAGGTTTATTATTATTATACGCACGAGAAAATCGCTTCGCATCGCAATGAAACACTATGTTTAAGATGTTGTTTATACTACACTCATGTGATTCACCATTTTTACAATCGTAAATAACGGTTGTGTCATCCGCAAACAGAAGACAGACTTGTTCTATCGCTTGCGGGAGATCGTTCTATAAATAATGGTGGCCCTAAGACGCTTCCCTGCGGAACATAAAAGTAATTGTATCGTGGTTGGGAATCAAAGTTTGTGATACCATTAATTTTGTCGTCGAAATTAGTGATCCTTGTTATTTGTGTAGGATTTTAGAGATACGATTTGAACCACAATAGGGCTGGGCCGCGAATGTCAATTTTATTCAACTTGTCAATAAGAATTGAATGATTAACGAAGCTGATGATGTTATCGATACAAGTGTTTAACCTGGTGACCTCTTTAATGTGACACCGCATACCATCATTTGAGAGGATTTCTTTGAATTTTGTACTATTATTACTATTATTTTTTGAATTATTTATTACATATAAGGTTAATATTAAAATATATATATTAGTTTACTTTATCTTGTAGTTTTCGTGGGGTTTTGTTCAGGTTGTAATTATGTAGAAGTCTATGATGTGCAACGTCAAGGCCAAATAAATGAAAATCAATCAGGCAAGGAGGGTAAATGGAAGTGCAAGATGATCCGAGAGCACGTGCACACGCCGGCTACAACTGCCGCTGGCAAGCTGGCGCGTCCAGCACCTCCCTCGTGTGCTGACGAGGATCCGGCTCGCTCGCTATCACAATATGCTCTGATAACCGCGACACCTCCCAATTGATGCGCACAGAGCGTGTCTAACGCTATCATTCACACTCGACTTACTTGCAAAGAAACATTTCGCGTACCTACAGCAGTCTCTAACATTATAATAATAATAGCTAGCAACACCAACGTCAACATAGTTGTCATACAATTTCTTCATCCAATTTTATTTAATTTAAATATACAGGGTGTCCAAGAACCTGGCGTCCAACTGGATTCCCACGATGCCCCAAGTTCTAACAGTACTCAGAAAAATATTTTAAAAAATCCACCCCATGTACTTACAGAATTATACTGATTTCAAAAAAAAAGGGGAAATGAGCACCCTGTGACATACTTTTGAATGCTGTGACTGCTAATGCTGATAATTTCGATATTTCTTGGAGGTTTTGTAATCTAGGGTATTGCTGTGTCTAAATAGAATGTAAAAATAATGTACTTATTGTACCATTTTAAAATAAAATATTATTTTAACTAAAGGTGATATGGAAAACTATTGAATTTCGCAACTTTGACCGACTGTAGTGTAAAAAAAATGTACCAAAATAGTATGGCAAGTGACGTCAAATTTTGACGCGTTTATTCCTCTTTTTAAAAAGGTATAATACTTACACATTAATTTGAAAAAAAAAATTTTTGATAATATTTTTACTCAACAACCCAATTTTTACGATGTCTTACAGAATTCTTAGAAAGAAAAATTTACGACGAATTGAATCTAACCTCTAAAGAATTACTATTGTATGCTCATAAAAATAACAACAGGCCTCTCAAAAAACAGGTTAGACCGTAAGGGACGGTATGTGCATGCATCTCACCATAGTGATTCGTTATTACAACAGGAGGGAGCAAGACAGAAACTATCTTTGCGATTTGCTGGTTCTTCTTTATGGTACCCCATTATTCAGGTAAGAGTGAGGGAGAAAAAGGTTAGAGGTGCGAGTGAGATAGATAGTGACGCTATCTGGGATCGTGCTATTTAGGATAACAGTACGGTCAGTACGCGTCACTGCCTCCTGCCGTTACTACGCACCTCTCTCTTATTGTTACCATTGATCACGTACTACGATTTAAAGCTTTGTTTATTGGACTCGATTACTCTTTGTGCTCTGGACTTTGAAACGAACTCTTTACGACGACCTTTGCCTGTGTTTGGACAGTTTGTGTTTTGTGTGTGCTACCATGGCGACCTACACTCCGCAAGAATACGCAAATATGCACTACATTTATGGAGAATGTAGAGGTAATGGACGAGCTGCAGCGAGACTTTACAGAGAAAGGTATCCGAGGGCTACGCGATATCCCGACCATCGAGTTTTCATTAATGTGCACAGATCACTATGTGACGGGCGGTTCCCCAATCAAGTAGCTGGTGAAGGACGACCCGTAAATGACTTCATACGCGATGAAGTTTTAGAGGCGGTGTCGGCAAATCCAAGCATCTCTGTGCCAGGAGAAGCTGATACGGGGATACCGAAGAGCACAGCACACAGTATTCTCCAAAAAGAAGAATATCATCCGTACCACGTACAGCGAGTGCAAAGTCTTTTACCTCGAGACTATCCGAGCCGAGTCGCGTTTTGTGAAACAATCCTGCAAAAACATCGAGAAGACGAAAACTTTATCGACAAAATTTTGTGGTCAGATGAATCAACATTTAAGAAGGATGGCTACATGAACCTACACAACTTGCACGAGTGGCATGTGGAAAATCCGCACTTGATGCGAGAAGATAGATCCCAGTACCGGTTCAAAGTGAACATGTGGACCGGTATTCTCTGTGGGAATATTATTGGTCCATTTGAGATGCCCGAGAATTTGACTGGCGAATCATATTTAAATTTTCTTCAAAATGATTTGCCAAACTTACTAGAAGAGACCCCACCAGATATGTGGTTCCAACACGACGGCTGTCCAGCACATTTTCGCGTATCCGTTAGAGAGTTTTTGGACGAGCAATACCCGAACAGGTGGATTGGGCGATCAGGAACAATCCCGTGGCCAGCCCGCTCACCTGACTTAAATCCGCTGGATTTTTTTTTCTGGGGAACTATGAAGGAGCTCGTTTATGCGAAGCCCATTAATGACATCGCTGACCTTCGTGAGAAGATAACACAAGCAGTGCAGGTGATACGTCAAAAAAGTTACTCGCGAAACATAAAGCGGTCCTTTTTAAGGAGAGTGAGAGCTTGTATTGCCGCGGGTGGTCAACATTTTGAACATTTATTGTAATAAAATATCTTTAAACTAACATTCTTTGCTTTTATTCTACTGGGAACCCATCTACCTGTGTGTATTTCCTTCTTGCTCACTCTTGGAACCGAAGTAAATAATAGTAGTAACATAACAGTTTCTAAGATAAGAAAGGGTCCGACAGTTACCGTTAGTAGGTAGGCACTTCGTAAAAATTGGGTTGTTGAGTAAAAATATTATCAAAAATTTGTTTTTTCAAATTAATGTGTAAGTATTATACCTTTTTAAAAAGAGGAATAAACGCGTCAAAATTTGACGTCACTTGCCATACTATTTTGGTACATTTTTTTTACACTACAGTCGGTCAAAGTTGCGAAATTCAATAGTTTTCCATATCACCTTTAGTTAAAATAATATTTTATTTTAAAATGGTACAATAAGTACTTTATTTTTACATTCTATTTAGACACAGCAATACCCTAGATTACAAAACCTCCAAGAAATATCGAAATTATCAGCATTAGCAGTCACAGCATTCAAAAGTATGTCACAGGGTGCTCATTTCCCCTTTTTTTTTGAAATCAGTATAATTCTGTAAGTACATGGGGTGGATTTTTTAAAATATTTTTCTGAGTACTGTTAGAACTTGGGGCATCGTGGGAATCCAGTTGGACGCCAGGTTCTTGGACACCCTGTATATTCTGTTTTATTTTCAAAGTTTGGGACCAACATTTTCATCATTATCTAAAATATTATCATAATTTCCATCACAATACTTAAAATACAATAAAATGAGAGAAAAATCAAGGATATACCATAGAAGAAAAATAAATGACATATGTCAGCCCAAAATTGCCAAAATGAATCTGAAGAAAATTGTTAAAGTATGATCAAGATATGTTGACAAGATCTGCAGCTGCAGCAAGACGTGCACGCCCACCATCCCCGGACTCGTCGCTCAGCTCCGCCTCGCCGCCGCCGGAACCCAACCCCATCGTGAGTACTGTGACACCGACCGCGGCAGTCGCGTCGAGCTCGAGCGACGAGTATTTCTCGCTGTCCCCGACACCACCACCTGCTCGGCGACGGAGAGGACGCCGGCCGCCGGACGGCTTAGGACCTCGAGGCCCACCGGCTTCTGATAGGGTCCCAGCTCCCGGCGGAAGTGTGCAGCGCATGCGATGGACGCAATCCATCAACGAGAACGTCATGCGCTCATACTATGGGGCTACAGAGGGAGGAAACAACCTGACCGCTTACCGTGTTCGGATGCTCTCTCTGTTTCAGGTACTTGAGCCGGCTGTCAACGTATCGGCACAACGACTGTCGGATCAAGTGCGAGTCATCCAGCGTAATCGTATGTTGGATGATACCGTACTTGATCGCTTGCGGACTGAAATGCAGAATAACCATGTCATTGCTACGCCGTCGCAGGTTGTGGTACAACCACAGTCTACCACGCCACTTATTTGTGAAAACGACGTGAGTAGTGACATGGTTACTAACGTAAGTATCCAGTGCAGTGAGGAAATGAGGAGTACTTTGGAGGGTGCGATCAGAGAATATAAGTTCATGACACCCGAACTTAGACCACGCTTACCTCGTTTGCCCATGCATAACAGAAATAGGGCGCTGGTGGCTGTTCTGGATTCGCAGTTGTCAAGGTATTTTGATAACTGCGATAACCTCAGTGATGCTCATTCAATCCTCTATTGCGCGGCTGTAACGGCATGTCGTGTAGCTCATGTCAAATTTCCGGATGACAGAGCTACACGACCGAAACCAGCCGTACCGGCATGGCAGTATAGGATTGAACGACGCATTGCTGGGGCCAGGGCGTTCATCGGCAAACTAATCTGCTTCCGGGAGGGCAACAATCGCCCTCGAGTGATGCGCTTTGTGAGACGGGCGTTTACGGGGACTGATATCAGTCCTCAAGACTACATGTCCCGTGTCACAGAGCGCATCGACTTCTGGAAGCAGAAAGTGTATGCATGGGCAAACCGTATTCGTAGGTATAAGCGTCGGGTGGAACGGTACACTCTAAATCGCACCTTCCAAAGCGATGAAAGGTGGGTTTACAGAGCATGGGAGCGACCGGACCAAGGTGTGACTGACACGTGCCTACCGGATGATAACGCCATGTGTTCATTTTGGCGTAACATCTGGTCGGTACCTGTCAGTCATACCGAGGGTGAGTGGACTCGGGACGTCGAGCGAGCATGCGATCCAATAACAGAAATGGGGGCAATAACGATCAGCCCCCAAGATGTAGGTTGTGCAGTTCGTCCGTTGCCAAATTGGAAATCACCAGGGCCGGACGGACTGCACAACTTCTGGATTAAATGGTTCACAAGATCGCATGCTTGCTTGGCAACCCTATTCCAGTTAGCCTTAGAGTCAGGGTCGCTACCAGAGTTCCTGACGACTGGAATAACTCACCTGCTCCATAAATCGGGTAGTACTGCGGAACCCAAAAATTATAGACCGATTACGTGTCTTCCAACGGTCTATAAAGTTCTTACCTCCATTTTGAGAGCTAAAATAAATAAACATATTAACGAGAATTCTGTTATGTCTGCTTCTCAAAACGGATGTAAGAACGGGTCCCGTGGTACTAAGGAGTTACTCCTCATTGATATGGCCATTAGTCAACAGGTTCGCCGTTTCCGAAAGGATCTGTCGACATGTTGGATAGACTATAAGAAGGCCTATGACTCGGTGCCACATACATGGCTCATAAGGGTGCTAGAGTTGTATAAAATTGATACAACCCTGCGCACCTTCCTGATGTCGTGTATGAGGCAATGGAGGACAGTCCTTCGCTATCCAGGATGTCGGCAAATCCATAGGAATAGTGAGCCGATAAGAATAGAGCGGGGTATATTTCAGGGCGACAGTTTGAGTCCACTTTGGTTCTGCTTAGCCTTGAATCCTCTTAGCACGCTGCTGGAGGATTCAGGTCTAGGCTATCGGTTGAAAAGAGGTGGTCAGGTTATATCTCACCTCCTTTACATGGATGACCTGAAACTCTTTGCCCCCAACGATTTGCAACTGATGGAGCTATTGAAGGTCACTGAAACTTTCAGTAGCGCTATCAGGATGGAATTCGGTGTGGACAAATGTGCGGTCATGCATGTAAAGCGAGGGGGGATTGTGGAATCTGTGGGAACCCAGCTCACAGATTCCATAAATCTTAGATCCCTCTCAGCAACCGAAACCTATAAGTATTTGGGTATGTCGGAAGCACTGGGCATCAACGTTACCGACATGAAACAATCGTTGAGGGAGCGCTTCTTTGGCCGCCTGAGAAAAGTATTCAATAGTCTTTTATCAGGCGGAAATAAAGTGCGAGCCTTCAACGGTTGGGTCATGCCGGTTTTGATGTACTCTTTCGGTATACTCAAATGGACTCAAACAGAGCTAGACGCCCTGGATAGGCGGGTCCGTACATTGTTGACGGCTTATCGAATGCATCACCCACGTTCTTCGGTTATGAGACTGTATATCCCACGGAAGTGTGGAGGTCGAGGCTTTTTAAATGCTAAGACTCTTCATAATCGTGAGATATGCAGTCTCAGGGAATATTTCCTAGAAGCCGACGTGGGGATGCATCGAGATGTTGTAGCAGTGGACAGGGGCCTTACCGCGCTCTCCTTGGCTAAAGAGAATTGGCGCCAACCTGTAGTGCTTGACACTAACGACCGCATGGAGGTATGGCAGAGTAAGGAGCTTCACGGACGCTTTTTCCGGGCCCTACACGGGCCTGATGTAGACTTCCTAGCTTCCGTGGCCTGGCTACGTTCCGGGGAACTCTTCGGAGAAACCGAAGGTTTTGTCTGTGCAATTATGGACGAAGTTATGATGACGAATAACTACCGGAGATTTATTGTGAAGGACGGTACGGTTGACATATGTCGGGCATGCCACCGTCCGGGCGAATCAATCCGTCACATTATCTCCGGGTGTTCTCGTCTGGCTAACGGAGAATATTTACATAGACACAACCTTGTAGCCAGGATTATCCATCAGCAACTTGCTCTGCAGTACAACCTTGTGGAATCAGAAGTGCCGTACTACAGGTATGTGCCCGACCCAGTTCTCGAAAATGGCCATATCACACTGTACTGGGATCAATCCATCATCACTGACAGGACTATTATAGCTAATAAACCTGATATAATGGTGGTGGATCGATCAGAGCGGCGCGCAATGATCGTTGACATAACCGTCCCGCATGACGAGAACCTCGTGAAAGCCGAGAAAGATAAGCAAATCAAGTATCTTGACTTGGCTCGCGAGGTTGTCGACATGTGGGATGTGGACTTAGCGATCATTGTGCCGATAGTCGTTTCAGCCAATGGCTTAATAGCCAAGAGCCTCGACCAACACCTAAGGAGGCTCTCGTTAGGCAGCTGGATCAAGGGCTTGATACAGAGAGCGGTACTCCTGGACACGGCACGCATTGTTAGGAGGTTCCTTTCTCTGGAGCCCTGACCGCCGGTAGCTTGGACCCTGTTCCCGATACCGGTGGGCTACAATTTTTTATATTTTTAAATGTTTTTTATTGTTTTTTTTTTGTAAAGAATATTTAAAAATGTAATAAGTTTGTAACAAAATAAATAAAGGGAATAATAATAATATTCCACAACTATCACACAACGCCATCTAGTCCCAAGCTAAGCAGAGCTTGTGTTATGGGTACTAGACAACTGATAAACATACTTATATATTTCTAAATACATACATATTATAGATAAATTACACCACATTATTATACACACTAGGAATTTCTCCTGTGTCGAGGGAGCGTTCACAAACATTTAAACTCACATACACAAAGACCCAGACCCGAAACGACTACAAATATTTGGCCATACAAATATTTGTTCCGTGCGGGGATCGAACCCGCGACACGCAAGGCAGCAGTCCATTGCTTGAGCCATTGCGCCAACCGTGCCGTCAAATTTGAATGTACCCGGCATTATTAACGGTAAGCGGTAATATAAACGAGGTTTTTATTTGAGATAAAAACCAGTTAGTCTTGAAGCCAACCGGTTACTTTAGCTAACAGCTTGCTAATCTAAAACGTAATTAGAATTTAATGTTTGGAGGTGTTGGTCTCGGTATTATCGACAGACGACCTAATTTAGGCGCAGTTAGTAGATAGCGTTTACCTTGACAGCATCATAGGTAGGCAAAGAAGGTCCATTCTATAATACAGCGCGTGAGCTACTCGTATCTCATAGAGACATTGTCTCACTCACGTTGCTAAAATATTAATTTAATTACGTCTGACCATTGTCATCTACTGACTACTGTCGGAATATTATCCAGTTAATGATCAGATTGCTAGATGCCTTACGCGTCCAATAATTTTCAGGATGCTGTAGGGCTGCCCCGTTTCTGTAGTGTACAATAGTTCCACGCATTCATTTGCAAAAAAGTTGCTTCAGTTATGCATCGAACGCGTCAGTAACAATAGCGTCTTGCAAGTACAACGTCGAGTCGGTCCTTAACTCCCCTGTTCGGAGGCATTGGAGATGTTGGTCCACTAGATAGCTCTTGGTTAATCGCTCTCTGAGCGCCTACCTAGGGCAGTTAATTCCTTATTGCCGGCGTTTATTGTGTGGTTTGTATAACTAACATTAGGTATGAGATATTTATTCACTAACAAGATGGATTGTATTGTTGTCCGAAACTGAATAAATTAAAATGAATCATTAACGATTTCAAACTATTAGAAGGCGTGAGGCGAGTCCAATGTATTTAAACTGGTTGTTATTATGTTTGGTGATTGTTCTTTAACATCTTGGTATTTATTTGGCAGCTCGTCACGCGCTCTTAGCTAGAGATAGCCAGCTTGCGGCCAGTGGCCACCTGGGGACACTGAGCACTCGCAGCCTTCAAGTAATTACTGCATTCACTGCCAAGTATAAGCAACAACGCTCTGTGCGCCAAACGAAGCTCACGTCGAGCACATCACGACTTAGCTTTGGGTACAACAATTAATTACAGCATCTTCATACAGTGATGATGATGAAGGTTGCGCTCCGTTCCGTTCAATAATAAAAATGTTAAATATTTGAGTGTATCACGATTATTATTAAAATCTTTGCATAAAGGGAGCCGTCACGACCGCTATTAGCCGGTATCACGTCAGCGTTGTTTTTAATAAAGGAAGGGTAATGATTTTTGTAAGATCCCAGTGATGACTGTGATGAGTGACTGTAACTAAGTGATGTCACTAACATTACAAACAACGTACCTACTCTGCACATATTTACAAATGTCGAGGCACGGGTCATTGTTGCTGAAAGTTGTTTTTAACCGACTTCTAAAAATAGAAGGAGGTTCTCAATTCGGATGTATATATTTATATTTTTATGTTTATTCGGGTATAACTCCGTCGCTTGGTAACCGATTTGAAAAAAAGCCTATTTGAAAGCCTATGCTTTCCTATTGGTCTCACGGTCACCAGGTCGAAATCAGATGATGGAATCTTGGCGAAATCGGGAGAACTCAGAAAAATGTACAGCGATTTTGGTATTTTCTCTCTAACAAGCTGATCTGATGGTAGAATGGTTCTTATGTGACTCTATATGACCTCGCAAACGTCGAGGATTACAGGCGTCATGTTTTGTTATTCTACTAATAAATACAAAACTTTGCGAGGTCGTATAAATGATAGCAAATGGATCGAGATTGCTGAAAACCCATGTCTGTCTATTGTTTACACCAGTTCATAACATAACATCACGCCGGTACGTTTCGAAGGGGTAAGTACATGTGAATCACTAAAAAGTAAAATTAAAAACTTTTGAGCAAAAAATAAAACCGACTTCGACAAAAATTAAACACAAAAATAAAAATAAAGTTTATACATATGACCTTTTAATGACATTATTAATATTGTGTAGTTAGTTGCTAACTCTTGTTACTAGGTTTAAACATTTTGGCGAAGCTCATTATTATGATGTGCATGTGACTAACATGACCTATTGGTACAGCGACCTCCAAGCATGCTTGTTCATGCACAAAGCTGCAGCACACGTAAACGTACACCCCCTCCATGAGCCTGCGCCCGCCGCGAATCTGTGGGGCCGCGCGCCGTGTTGAAACACATTCCTGTCGTCGTCGGCCGCGTCTCCTCCGCGTACATCTTCCTTGCACAACTGCGCCGAGCGAGATTAGGTCTTGCTCTTACCGCTGCCCACTCTTGCCGTAAGCTGTTAGCAAACTGAGCTCTTGCTGATGCAGAGCGCGTCGTGAATTCGTGACACACTTGACGTAATGTGCGATCACGCGCAGCCAACTGGTGCAGCCGCCGCTGAACTCACTTACACGTCCAGTGTGTGCCCTACTGCCCGCACGCTACAGGCTACAGGCTCACACCCAATACGCCAGTTGGAGGACGCCGACACACTTGAGCTGCTCACGGAGTCACGGTGCGTGAACTATTCGGAACTAATTAATGAAATCGTATTAATTCTTTCCATTCTGATTAGTGCACAAGCATTTGCCATTGAATTTAAAAGCGCCATGAATTAATGAACATTTTTTTTTGTTCAAACAACATAATTGTTTTCTTTCCCGCAGTAATAAGTCCAGTTGATTATAATAAAAAGTTCATAGCATTTAAATTGCTTCACGAATTAAGTTTAATGGTCGAAAATGTGGAGCAAGTCGTTCATTATGTTAATAACAGTGGATGAGATGCTGCCATTAAACGCGCCTCTCTATGAACGTAATGTAGGGTGCTCAGAGAGCTGCTGGTGTCTACGAAATGCTGGTGGAGCACTTCCGTATTCGCCACTCACTCGGTACATAGCTGATACACTGACATCATGTGTCTCGTAGTCAGCCCGGCAACGTCATTCAGCGGGTATAGATCAATGATAATATTAAAACTATAGATACGTTGTTCGACCTCAAAAATGATAACAAGAAATGAAGCCAATTGGCCACATCGCGCTTAGTTACGCACCAACCTCTCGCCGCCGCCGCGACGTTATGTTTGTTCTTAATTTAAATCGTGTGTGTAAACCTGCGCAAAACATAAGGAAAAGAGGCATCAACAGGCATCCCGCTGTGCGGTGTCATATTTTCTTTACCTTTCTTTACGCGTAAAAGTAGTAATATAATATTTTCGCCGTTATGAAGCGCCGCCATGTTAGTTCAAGACGTGTCTATACATATATAATACGTCATTGGTATAGATAAGATAGTACCTACAGTCTACAGCTATGCTTGCTGACGAGTGACGCTCCAATATGCTTTCACATCTGCCCTGACCGGTGCCGCAGTCAGTACGTCAGTTTCTTACACACGTCACACATTACATCGCTATCAGTCATCTCAGAATTTATTTCGTGTCCAGCAATCTCATCTCTGTCATCACTCACACACATCTACCCATAGCATACTTTGGCAGCCACTTTTCTGGTAGCATCGTCATCTACATTCCTACTGGTCATACTCGTCTTAAGTCGTCTTATACGGGGTGTAAATTAACCCTTCACACAGCCGTCAACCAAGCATTCTGAAGATAAAACTAAGTACCCGTACGCAAAGATTTTTGATTTTGTTTTTTGGGTCAAAAATCACATTTTACGGTAAAACTCAATGTAGCGCTCTTAAATATTGTGCTAGTGGATGCTTTGAATAGTAAACGGGTCATGGAAGTAATTTAATTAAAGTCCCTGACAAACTACATAGTATTTACAAAAACGCGGGGGCTTCCAGGTATAGTCTAAAACAAAAAACAAATATCGCGGTGGTGGGGAGAACAAATCAAATCAAATCGTTTATTTGTGATACAGGGGTTTCATGCGGGTGTTCATTACATTCACTTTAAATTTCTAATGTTCAATACCATGATCAGCCACTTGGGTAAACAAATGATTAAATAATCCTAAGTTGTAAAAATTGCATAAGTAATAATCATTCAAATTCAGACAGACAATACAAAAAAAAACAACCTTAGGATATCGTAAGCGGACATGAAACAATTAAAATTTCTTACTGCCGCACTCAGTAGTTTGAATAAATGAGTTTTGATTTTGATTTGGCAGATCATGATTGATATAAATTATAAAAAGTAGTGGGCCCAAAACACTACCTTATGGAACTCCATATTTTATTTTTCTACTCCTGGACAGCAGGTATTTTTACAATATTCGTAGTCTGAGTTCTATTACTGATGTAAGATTTAATGATCCACGTAGTCGAAGACCTTTGACATATCCATATACAAAGCATAGACAGGCTGTCTTTTGTCAACTCTAGGACACCAAACTCAAGAAATCATAAATAACAAAATTAATGGACATATTTTTACGGAAGCCTTTCTGATCGGGTGTAAAGATATTGTTTCTGTCAAAGTAGTCGTACAAGCTATTAATTATGGCTTTTTCAGTAATTTTGGAAAATGTTAGAGTTAGGGCTATAGGCCTGGGCCGCGGGTAGTCCAACGGTTATCGCGGCCTCGACATAGAGGGCGAAGAAGGAACATGGGTGGTTTTTAGTCAGTAGAAGTCTGACACTCCCTTTAGCTCTGCCCAAGAGCGGGAGGGGTTATTCGATGATTTTACACCCACCAAAAAAAAAAAAAGGGCTATAGGCCTGTAATTCATAATATCCGATTTTAAATCCTTTTTATGAAGCGGTTTAATGACTCCCTGTTCGAAACACATGTTTACAACATAGCTCAGCATGGTGCAATTATGTGAGCTACGGATTTTATTACTAACACACATTATGTCATCAAAACCTGTGCTCTTAGTGTCATTTATTTTTTTTGGTTTCGATTTCTAAAGGACTAGTGGGATTTAAAAAAACGATTTTGGTGAATTATAGGTGCATGTAGATGATGTTCGGATATTATTATCCGTAGTGCTAGTCTGAGGTTTAACCATTTCAGCATAATAATCATTAAATAATTCAGCGATTCGTTGAGGGTCTGTGATTTAGAACAAGTGCCCTTCGTTTGCGTTAAGGGTGCTTTTACACCTGTATATGTGAGTCAATTAATGTGTACCTAGGTACCTATTTTTTTAGTTCCTGCACTCGTCCATCGAGTTATTCTTGTAACAATATTCTAATGGCACCAAAAAACAATGTAGGTACGAATTTGTGTTTTTTTTGTTGTTATGTATGTTTGCAGTATGGTATGGGCCAACATTCTGTTTCGCTTTAAGTATATCATTATTTAGTTGTTTGTCAGTGAGTCGTCAGCATTCAAGTACTCATGTATGTTCAGGTTAAGTACCTACTTACAGCTAGTAAGTAGGTCCCATAGATTTATAATGTTTTTTTATATTTCTATGGTAGGTCTTTCGACACAATTGTAGGCGTACATAACTATGTTGTTTAGAGGTTATTATAATTTACAATAATTTGTTAGTAAGTACTTATGTAATATAAGCCTGGTCTCGTGCCGCCGCGCGCCGGCTCTAAAACGTACCTAATACTCGATGGATTTAATTATAACTTGATCTTGGCGTGTTGATACTAAGTAGCCCTGAAGGAAGACCGCAGTGTTCGCAGTAGATGCCTTACTGGAAAGTAAAAACTTAGGTAATAACTTAGTGGAAATAATTATTCTCTGTTTAACCGAGTTTTAAAGAGTTAGTTACAATATATACAAACAATCAATTTTCGAGAAACTAATGAAGCAAAGCAAATGAGTAGTGTGCGGAACGTGTTCGCTTACTTAGCACGAGTGAGACCCGTCATCCGCGCCCCCGCGACGCACACCGCGCACCGTGACCACTCGATATTGTATCACTAGTTGACACGTCTGTTCGACCGACAGTCGACACACACGCTCTTGATACGATTATGAGCTCTAAGTAGCTTGAAATTGTTGACAAAGTGTTATTAATAAATAATGTGTTAAAAATAAAAATGGAGATAAATACGCCGTGTTTCGTATCACTTGAAAGGGCTTCACTTGTACATTTCCTATATTACTCAAATTTAAAACTACGACTGACCTCTATGTATAATAATTTTACTTATAAATAGAAATATACAAATTTAATATATGAATATCAGACAAGAATTCTTGTTTTCTACTTCAAAGACTGCGGCTTGTAGTCGGGTTTTAGTTTTTAAACTTACTTTTTATTAACTTTTTTTTATTTGTCAGTAGCGGCCACGGATTCTGGAATTGTGCCTACGATTTAGTATTCAAATATAGCTGACGAAATGTATCTGTAGGTACTGTTAGGGATTTACAGGGATTATAACACTACTACCATAGTTGGGGAAACTCCTGAAGCGCCTTATCGTTCCACGTTTACTAGGTACCACACGGACCAACATTTCACAACAACCAATTCGATTTTACCGAGGGAAAGTGTACCGTAGACGCGGCACTTTCTGTCAGGAAAATTGTCAATTTGATATCCGAACACAAGTGCGTAGTTGGGATGTTTCTAGATATTTCTAGGGCTTTTGATATCAGTTCATAGCAACCATACATTCATACCATGCAATGCCATACAATGTATCAGGAGACAGTTACGGTCTTTATTCTCTTTCTTACAACATTAAACCATTTACTTTCTTCACAATGAATCACGTCATACCTTCATTACCATTCATTTTCATTCCCATTTAGATAGTATTTATTTATCTCTACTATAGACACAGACAAAATAAAACTTCCGCACCTATTCCTGTAGCTTAGGTATGTTATCAGACTTATCACTTATTTTTAATAGACTTCCAAAAAAGGGGAGACCGTTCTCAATTCGTCGTAGGTATGTTTTTTTGTTTGTTTTTATTTTTTAACCGACTTCTCAAAAAGAGGACGTTGCAATTCGATCGGTATTTTTTGTAGATATGTGCACCGATTGCGGTTTAGTCCCATCTGCACCCACGAATTTATTTATCATGTCTACGAATAATTCCGATCTTGGCACTCCGTCTTTAATCGTTGCTAAGTTCACAGTCATCAAAAAATGGATAAACTGTATCAATAGTGAATAAATCAAATTGACTCAAAACTAAATAATGTACCTACACAGAAAAAAATAATTACCCTTCCTTTTGGCTTCGCTGTAGTCGGGTAAAAAAAGTAAAATAATATTAATAACATTCTATCGACATGTACCTATATTCTACTAAATCTCAACCATTTATGCAAAGGTGGATCTGACTGAACGCGTAATCAAGCATATTCGTTCATTCAGTACCATTATGAAAGTCCTCAAAGTATGGACGTCCTTTTGCCTACGTCCCGGTTATACTGATTTAAATGTCAAAATCAATAGTGTACAACACTGTTGATTTTTGTAATATTATTATGTTTTTACATAATTGCTGTGAAGATTTTAAAACGACTATTATTCCTACGAACCGTGAATTTTTCATATATTTTAAGATTTGTTATGTTACTGCCAAGGCAGAGACAATCGAGAGCCTCTAAAAAGCTATTCAAGGGCTTGTCTGTGAAAATGGTAATTTAAAAAGAAACAAAAATGATTTAACAAATAATAAAGTTGATAACTTACCATACTGATACTGTGTTTCCGTTTCTTTATGTGTTCCTTTAAATGATTCATGAGAGGGATAGGAATGAACTGATTACGCTGAGATTTATGATCCAATTTACCTACATGATTCTTATTTAGTTCCATGCCTAATAGTTGCCATTTGGTCCCATAAAAAAATAAACATAGTTTGGATGGAGGTTTGAGCCAGTACTTTTCTTTTTATGAACATTTTCCGCGTATGTGTGTTCGCGAATAACTTCGTCATTTATGAACCAATTTTGATGTTTGTTTTTTTATTAGAAAGGAGATATTTCAAGTACTGTACCATGATATTGGAAATAGGACCTGGTGATGGGATCCCAGAGAAATCGAGGGAAACCCTCGTATAAAAAGTTTCGTGCTTTTTCTTTCTGACGCTATGCAAGTATTCGCATCTAGCAGTCATCACTTCTTGTTGATGAGCTGATGATGTAAATGCACTACTCCACAACCAGTTAGGAGTTGAAAGCATTAGTAAGGGAATCTTGTCGGTTAAGGGTCAGGTTTCTTGGTTGAATGTTAAATGCATAGTGAATAGAATACAACAACATGCAATACAACAACAACAATTAAAAATGAAAAAAATAATAGTAATAAATAGTCGGTGGCAAAAAAGTGAAATCAAACAACTTCAGAAGCTGATTTTTCTTCTGAAGTTTATTTTCTCTTTTTGGTTTTTTTGAGGTCGGTTGTTTTATTTGCACTAAAGTTTTTTTCTTTATTCGAAAGAGTACACTCCCGAGGAGGTCCCATTGCCACCAAGTATGTATCTGATGATGGGATTCCAGGAAAATCGAGGTCAGCCCTCAAATTTTATAGGTACTTGTGACGTTTCCCATATATTTCCTAAAGTTGTTCAAGTATTTGCGTCTGATCATCATAATATCATGTGGATTCACTGATGATGATGGAAGGTACAACTCCTCAACGGTTAGGAGTCTTTCAAAGTTATAAGTACCTACTTAAATAAGGAGCGATAATTGTGTTCTTTCAGGGTATTAGGTCATCAATTCATGTTGATGAGCTGATGATGGAAAGTACGAGTATAACTCCATAACGGTTAGGAGTTGGAGGATAATTCCTTATTATAAGATTATAGGAACGCTTATAATAATATGGTTGTATTCTTTCACGTTATCTAAGTGAGCTGATTATGGAAGGTACTGCTCCTCAACGGTCAGGAGTTAAAAGCAATAAATAAGGGAATCTTGAAGGTTAAGGGTAAGGTTTCTTGGTTGGATGTTAAATGCATAGTAAATATTACTATACAAGATTTAATGTTCAAAGGAACCCCGCCTGCTTCCAAGTTTTGTTTAATTTAAAATGTGCTTTCGGTCGGGTTTTTTAGTTTTTTAACAACTTTTTTTTTATTTTCATCTTTATAGTTCTATTGTGTTTGTTCTTTCGTTGGTCGCGTAATTCTTCGCATATCAAAATCAAAATCAAAATCAAAACTCATTTATTCAAACTAGGCTGATAATCAGCACTTTTCGAACGTCAAAATTTACTTTACTTTACTTATTTACAAGAGACAGTCCCCCAAAACGCCCCCCTTCGACACTTCCTAGTGTTTTTGCTGGAAAGAAGAAGTGGCGGAACAAACTCCCCAGCACACATCTGTCTGTTAGGTTAGGTTAGGTTAGTTAGAAGAACCAGACTCGATACAATAGTAAGGCAAGTATAAAAAAGTATATAATAATAATAATAAAAAAAGACATAACATATCAGTAAACTAATCTTGGAGAAAGAACATAAATAAATAACAAACATTGTCTTGTGTTCAACTCAGCGACCAACTGTTCTTATCATTTAAGTAGTCGTTAATGGAATAGTACGCTTTTAAACAAAGATTAGATTTTACTTTGGCTCTAAACGCATTAAATGGCAAGTCTAGAAAAGAAGATGGCAGTTTGTTATAAAATGTTATACCAAGGCCGACGAATGAATTATGAACTTTGAGAAGCCGGTGAAAAGGAGCGCGTAGTTTATGCTTATTTCTAGTGTTAAAGTTGTGAATATCACTGTTTTTAGTGTACAGGTGGATATTTAATTTAATTTATTAGACAGTTAAATAATTTATTAGATAGATATTTTATTCAAATACCTTCATCCGTTTAGGAGTTATGAGGGAACAAAGAAACAGACATACATACACGTTAAACACATAGCCCTTTTTTTGGGCTTCACCGCAGTCGGATAATTAAACACAAACAAAAATGTGAAATGTGGGGATGGAATGATTATTTTAGTTCGCAATAACCGATATCGGTCGCGATAAACCTGGGAAGACTGGGAACCCTCTAGTAACGGAGATATTGGGTTCAAACTTCAAGAGCCGTGGTGGCAGTGGCCGCATCACGCCGTAATATGAGTCGTGCTGCAGATGCAGGCGCACATTAGCATCGCTCGCAGCACTCGACACTCGCAACACATGCGGTACCAGTTTATAGTTCCACGAAGCGAGCCGGACTGTTCTCATGCTTTACTCGACTTACACAAACACATTCATTATTCGCAACAGCACATCAACAGCACGTCGATCGCAAGAACAACGACTCTTCGGAAAATCATCATTATTTTGAGTTACGAGTGCGTTTGCTTTTCCCACCCGCGTTTCATTCACCTAGACCTTTGACTCACTCGCACTCATTGAATGAATAGTATATTTAGAGGTGCATTATTTCCTCTGAAAACAATCATATTTACTGTTCAGTTGGGCTCATAGATAAACATCAAAATACGCATTACGTGTCACACACAGTCTGACACAGTCACGTAAAACCCACTTAAGTTTTACGTCATAACAAGGTGCCCGTGTACTGAATGGTACATAATCAGTCAATTATCACGTAGTATGACATGTATGTATTTTTAGTGATAATGAAGTAAGGTACCTGTTATGATGAAAATGATCTGCTCCAATTCAATATGTATTGTGTCCTCCTCACAACAGCTGAACCAACCAGTTTTCGATTAAAATTTCAATAATTTGTTCGCAAACCAGTTGAGTGCTATCAAGTAAGCGATAGCACACGAGTAATTAATTCTTTATACAGAAGTTCATGCATAGGTGTGTAAAACTAAATAACGAGTGTGCGATGGCGATGGCGTGATGGCGCAGCGGTACAGAGTGGGTACTGTCTTATGATAAGACACACTGCATGCGACTACAGAAGGATCACTTCAACCGCAAACCTCCACTTATAGTAGATACGCTGGAAGGACAGGAATATCAAATATTTATTATGAGCAACACTAAACCACAGTTACCTAATAAACAAAGAAAAGAAGAGGAAATATTTCAACAATATTCCGGAACCCAATGAATGAAAATATTACCTGTATCTCCGTGACTGAGACTGCTATCTACACTAATATTATAAAGAGGAAAGATTTGTTTGTTTGTTTGTAACGAATAGGCTCCGAAACTACTGGACCGATTTGAACAAATCTTTCACCGTTGGGAAGCTACACTATCCCCGGGTGACATAGGCTACTTTTTATCCCTGTATTCCCACGGGAGCGGGAACTACGCGGGTGAAACCGCGTGACGTCCGCTAGTACGTTATAAATAGAAACTCGTCAAAACTAGGTAAATCTTCTATCCAACGCATAATCTGCGCTGCGGTGCCGCAACAACAAAATGGCAGGACACGCTATAATAGCCCTGTGCTAATTATACCGGCCGGACCGGTCGCACTGGTCACCCCGGTCCCGCGGACCCGCAGGCTCTGACGGAGCCGCCGCGCGCCGCCATCTTGTGTAGGGTTATATACACAGGGTGGCGGTGCTCGCAGGGAAATATGCGGGACGATCTCAACCAGGTACCATCATGAACTAGATCGCATTATAACTAACAGTGAAGAGCTCAGTCCAAATGTATGTGTAGAATGTGTACCTAGCTTGGATATTGAATTATTGATACTATTTTATATTAACTCAGGTGTCACTGAGTTCCGACCGCCAAATCAACAGAAGGTCGAATGGACAGGAAATGTAAAAGTAATTGATCCAGTCGATGTTAATGACATTCGACAAAGTATTGCTTCACCATAATCCGTAGCCTCTGTGGACTTTACAGCCTCTGTTGTGGCTAACTTCAACCTCTCTCTCTCTCTCCTCCTCCTCTCAATGATACCGATCGCAAACGATTAGTCAGTCTTGTTCCTGCAATGCTTTGCTTTGGAAGCGAAATAAAATGAATCCACCCTAACGTCGCACTTTTTTGTTCGACAGTAGGAACGTGGTGGTGGGACCATGATAGACAGAAAATACATTTATTTATTTAGCACATGCCACAAGTGCACACAATATGTATACAACTGCCCCCCTGGACGCCCAGGATTTTTAAAGTTATCTTTGTTTCTGTCTGATGTCATAGAACTTGTAAGTACGTACATTCGGCCACACATCGAGTATAACATACATATCCAGGGGGCCAATTCTCGATTTTAGAGATGGTGTCGAACTCGACAAAAATTTCTAATGACGTCATTTTTTCGACAAATTTTAAAAGTTGCTATTCTGGGGATGTCGAATTCGACATTTTGTCGAAAGCTAACGTTAGAGTTCATGTCGAGTGCTTCTGAGCAGTAGAGATGTCATGTCGATTGTAGAGATACGTCATTTCTGAGTGAATTCGTTGAGTTTTGGATTGTACACTGTGTTTTCTTTTCTTTAATTTTTAAATAAAATACGGCTTGGCATCTCATACCTACTGGAAATTTGATTTATACTCTTTGATTTGTGCCCTTGCCTTGTTTGATTTTTCCCCTCCATGTTAAAATAAAACTTTTAAAATGTAAAACAGCACCCAATAATGATGTAAACACAGTACATGTAAACATAACAAAAGTTTTGAAGGAACCGCAAAAAGGCGCAAATTCTGACACTGACAGACAGTCATCTGTCAATTTGTTTTCTTTATTTCACGAAGAGCATACGAAAATCTTGAAACACACTAAACGTTTCGTTTTATACTTAAATAAGTAGGTTTAGTCAGCGTTTTAAAACAAAATCATTCATTAACTCATAGCTACCTAAAACAGAACGAGCGATTCTTCATAATGGTAACATTATCTTCACTCGACTCGACATTTTCGTGACATTTATTTCTATTTTGACTGAGAATACGGAATTCTGCTCAATTCGACATTTTTTGGTAGAGATAGAGATATTTTTAATAGACATAGAGATAGACTTACGATCTCGAACTCGAGATAAATGGCGAAAATCGAGAATTGGCCCCCAGTACCTATTACATGACCTCGCTTTGTATTCCCTACAAAAATAATTCAAGAAAATCTAACTTTTTTTTAGTGGAGATTAAACATTGTATCTTTTAGTTCCTAGACTTTTCAAATAACTCGATCATGTTCGTAACTACTCTAACTAATCAATCGAAGCCGGATCGGAGAACTTCAGCTGCATCCAAAAATGGATTGTTTTTTGCACCCTTCTTTCTTCTACTATTTCAAAAGACGGCGTCGCGCGTCGTTCATTAGCTTGATAATATTAAAGTAAACGTAGTGGAAATTAGGTTTAGTAAATTAAATTGCGTGCTTTATCAAAGATACAAAGAATAACAAGTTAATCACCTAGCAACCACAACACAGATCTTATTTTAATCTAGAAGGGAAGACTTCATAGAATTACGCTGGAAGTGCTTTCCTAACATTCCCTCTTCTTTTTCAAACCGAAGTCTTCGCAAAGCTTTACCAGTCTTGGTTTGAATAATGGCTTTGTAAATATATCAGCCAGTTGTTCTTGTGTAGGCACTTGCTCAATTTGGATATCTCCTTCAGACACACATTGCCTTACATAGAAATGTCTTAGCTTAATGTGCTTTGTCTTCCGATGATATTCGTAAGGCGGATTATGAGCTAATTTTATTGCAGACTCATTATCAATGAGCAGTACTGGTGTTTCTAATTTATCACTTAAATTTTTAAACAATCTCTTTAGCCAAACCATTTCACGGCACGCCTCACTGGCAGCTACTATTTCTGCTTCTGTGGACGACAGCGCAACTGAGGTTTGCTTGACACTTCTCCAGGAGATTGCTGATCCAGCGAACATGCATATCAACCCGCTTGTAGAACAACCACTCAAGTTGTCGCCTCCGTGATCCGCATCACTGTAACAGATGAGTCGCTTCTCATTCTTTTTAAACTCTAGACCAGTCTCGATTGTTCCTTTGAGGTAACGAAAGATTCTCTTCACTTGTAACACATTTGTATTAGTAGGGTTATCTAAGGTTCTGGATACGACTCCGACTGCATAGGCGATATCAGGCCTTGTACCCACCATGAGATAAGCCAACGCTCCCACAGCTTGTCTATAGGTAAAATTAGTGTCACAGATCTCTTCCGCCAACTTTTTTACAGGAATATCTTTAACTATTGGTGTTCCAACGGCTTTACAGTCACTCATTCCATACTTCTCCAAAACCTTTGAAGTATAGGCGGCTTGATGAACTCTTATAGTCCCATCATTGTGTCGCTCTAACTCTAGTCCAAGAAAGTACGATGGCGGCTTAGTCGTTATCTTGAAACGTACTTTGAGTTCGTTCTCAATGAAATTGTCAGCTTCTACGTCATCAGAGGAAGCCAATAATCCATCATCAACGTACAAAGCTAGCAAAATCTTTGTTTTTTCACGTTGTCTCACTTATTTACATGGATCTGCTTCGCTCTGTGTAAATCCAGATTCAATAAAAAAATCATGAATACACTCGTTCCAACATTTAGGCGCTTGTTTAAGTCCATAAAGACTTCTTATCAACTTGCACACTTTGCCAGATCCGTCATTGTATCCCTCAGGTTGTCGCATGTATATCTCTTCCTTCACCTTGCCATATAGGAAAGCTGTTGACACGTCAAATTGTTTTAGCGATAAACCTTCATTTGCAGCTATACTTAGTAATACTCGGATCGTGCTTAGTTTCGCAACAGGGCTAAATTTCTTGTGGTAGTCTATTCCTTTTTTCTGAGAATAGCCAACTGCAACTAGTCTTGCTTTAAACTTGTCAATCGAGCCATCAGGGTTCTTCTTTGCCTTAAATATCCATTTGCAGTTGAGTGCTTTTCTGTTATTTGGTAAATGTGTCAGTTTCCATGTCTCATTCTCTTTCAGAGAATTTATCTCACTGTTCATAGCCTCAACCCACTTGTCTTTTTTAGTACTTTGCATGGCTTCTCGATACGAGGATGGTTCTGGAACAGCAATGATTTGATTGATAAATTGTTCAAAATTAAATCTTTCTGGAGGTTTAATTTGACTCCGATCACGAAGTACACGACTGCTACCTTCAACAGTTTGAGTGTCTTCTTCTTGTCGATCTTCTTCATTACTAGTACCTGTTTCATACCAAGTATCTTCTTCATGTCGTTCTTCTTCAGTATCACTTATTTCATTATCCAAATTCACTGAATGCAAGTGATCATTACTTTGATTAAGTACTTCTAAGCTTGGTTGAACATCTATGGAAGAAGTAGGTAGCTCATAGGTATTCTTTTTGATTTCAGATTCCTCACTAACAGGTGTGTCTCGGTCTAACAGAGGTATTTCTTCAAAAGTTACATCTCTGGAACGCAACAATTTAAAGTTCCTTGTATCATAAACTCGATACCCATCATCACCGTCATATTTATTTATTTATTTAATTTGGGAAAACAAACAGTAGTATATTAAGATACACAAACTTAGGTAAAACTTCTTAAAATTAAAATGAACAAATATACTACCCACAACATTTTCCACAGATTAAGTACTATGTTACTTATATAATAAAAAAACAAACTGTTAGCAAACGTAAACTGTAGCAGGGCTACCTCAAAGAAAAATAAATTAAAAGAAAAATAAAGAAAAACAATATTTTATAAAAGATGAGACAAACTAGAAGAACAACCATAATTTTATACGTGATGTATCATCACGAATCCTATAAGAATTCCTTTCTTTGCTTTTTTATCTAGTTTATTTCTCTTTTGTTTTGGGACATGCACGTAGCATCCGCAACCAATGATTCTGAGATGATTTATTTTGGGTTTCTTGTTGTACCATAACTCATACGGTGACTTGTCATCATTTGGAGTGGGTCCCGTACGATTTAATAGGTACACTGAAGCTTGCACTACTTCAGCCCATAAACCTTTAGGTATCTCATCATGAGCGTGCATGAGTGCTCTTGCCATCTCAACAATTGTGCGATTATCTCTTTCGGCACAGCAGAGTAAACGTAGTGGAAATTAGGTTTAGTAAAATATATTGCGTGCTTTATCAAAGATACAAAGAATAACAAGTTAATCACCTAGCAACCACAACACAGATCTTATTTTAATCTAGAAGGGAAGACTTCATAGAATTACGCTGGAAGTGCTTTCCTAACAGATAAAACGTCTACTAAGTTGATAACTCAATGCGACCAACAGCTTAGGTCGTTCCACAAATATTACATAACGTGACTCAACCGAATTCTAGAGCTTGCAATATTATTGAGCGGCCGGTACGTTATTGTCTAGTTACGATCTAAAATATGAAAGTAACATTCGTCCGAGCGATTGCGAATTGAGATCAATGCGTTCAATGATTACTTCATCGTTAATGCACGAATCTAGTGTAGAAGCGATTTGATTTGTATATTCCTTTTTGCATGTAATGCACATTCATTAGCGGAACAACGCGCTCGGCTCGAATATCCGTCGTGTTCCGTGTCAGGTTACTTCACGTTGCTGGTGGAAGACCTTCGATCAGCAGCACCGTAGCACGTGCACACATACCAGTATGTAATGTGAACAGGAAGCTACTCAAATTACTTGAAATCATACTTTTAGGGTTCCATTGCTAAATGGCTAAAACCGACGAAAATTCAGAAGAAATAATATGTTTTTCTTCAGAATTTTCGTCGGTTTTGGCCGATTAAAAATATTGTGTGTCCAGCTTACTTTTGGCCGGTTTCTTATTTCCACCACGCCACGAAAATTTCTTCACACCTAGGTGGCTAGGTTCTCATAAAAATTCCTGACGTTTACTTGTTCAATCGTAAAGATTTACGTAGCATGTGAAGTAGTGAAGCACCGTCACGAATCATCGCTGCGCTGCGCTCACATAGTATTCAATGTAGCCGCAGGTCGACGGGCCAGAGGTACCGAGTAGCAGTGGGCTCATAGGGTTAGAGCTTTGAGTGCATGTGGGCCCCGGGGCTCGCGTGATACCGCGGTACAGTTAGCGACCCATTACCCTCGTTACACAGCCGCCGCGCCGGCAGACGAATAACTAATTGATTTACTGATCTGATACGATCAATAGACCAACGTGCCCTTATTCGGACACCATTCAAACGGATCGATACAAAATTGTAGACTGGCAGAAGGGGCTTAAAGATTTGCTCTTATGCCAATTATATCTATCGTATTATCCACAAAAACAGTGTTTTTCACAAATCATGATTTCAGGAAAGAAATTGTGTAAGTTAATTAATATTTCGCAGTGTCCTCGGCACCGACGCGTCACCCTAGTTGAGGTGTGAGTAATGCGCGCAGTGCACGCGACGCGCGGCCATAAGCGCGGCGCTAATCCAGTCAGGAGGTGCACCAGGTAACAAAGGTCGATGGCCCCAACTACAGCTGCCAATTCCTTGCTTAACCAACTAACTAAAGTCGAGTGATAGACAACAACATGTTCAAATAAATGGTGTTAATTCACAGGGTTTAAAAGTACAGGTTCCGCAAGGCTCAATATTGGCTCCTTTCCTTTTCCAGGTATACCCTGTGGCGACAGCGCCATCTATCGCAACAGATGCGAACTAACATTGGCAATTCTGCATCGCGCTATCAAAGTTATCCGCCACATTAGCCTATATGGAAAATCCCGACTTACATATGTCGGGCAGTTAGCCCACCAGACACAACACCCGTCTGGTCGGAGGATCCTCCCTTTTCTATGGGGGATGAGGAACTTTACACCCTGTTCCTCATACCCCCAAACTGGTGACCCCGAGCATGAACGTCAGCGCAGCCTTCGTGCAACTCTTCAATATCATCACTTCCTCAAGCCTTCGAGCAGCGAGTCATACCGTCAGCCAGCAACTACGGCTTCATCGGGTATCCTGACCACCAGCATGCAGCGGAAGCGCATACCTGGTCATCACCCTCAGCCTCATCAGCGACCTTGGCACAGCACACTGCACTTCGGCCGGTCAACTAGCAGAGACGCTCTTCTCTCCTGGTCGACGCAGCAGCCAGCCACTACGCAGCACTGCACACTCCGACCCACTGGAGCACACGCAGCATCACCCCGACTCACTGGGGCATCACCGCAGACAGTTCCGACTCACCGCGAACTATGCGGCATCCGGTTCCGACGCACTGGAACCTTCCAACCTTCCACTGGCCTGGCAAGCATCAAAAACTCAGCCTGCAATCGACCTCCGGTCTCGGAGGGGAGTGATGTGGCGACAGCGCCATCTATCGCAACAGATGCGAACTAACATTGGCAATTCTGCATCGCGCTATCAAAGTTATCCGCCACATTAGCCTATATGGAAAATCCCGACTTACATATGTCGGGCAGTTAGCCCACCAGACATAAATAGACGGGCTCAAAATCTAGATGACGTGAATAATGCCTTACTTCAGGTCCATAATTGGTTCACAGCAAACAATTTAGTACCTATTCAAGACTGAATGCATAAGATTTGCTTTACCGAATGCTAAAAGTTGTGATTGTGATATATCACAATCAAAACTTTAAACGATACTACTAAATAACGAGAAACTAGAATTCGTAGATGAAACGGTTTTCCTGGGGATTACGCTTGATTCACGGCTACAACGGGGTGCTCATTTAACATCTCTTGCAGGGTGGCTAAGTTCAGCAGCACATGCCATTAGAAAAAATCGTCTGTTTACTGATGTATAGATACCGCTAGACTGGTCTATTTTAGTTACTCTCATAGCAAAATGTCTTATGGCATTTTGTTATGGGGACGGGCTGCAGACATTGAATCTCTTTTTATTCTGCAATAAAAGAGCCATCAGAGCAAAATATATTATGGTCTTCGTAGGTGCGATTCTCTAAGGGAACTGTTTAAAAACATTAACATAATGACGGCGGCGCATTGTCAATACATCTACGAAGACAATTTACTTGAGAAAACATCTGTATCTAAAAGTGGTGCCAGACACAATTATATTACTAGGAATAGGACCAATAAGTTCAACCAGGCTTCAGACTCGCTAAAGTAGACTCATCTGAGTGTCGGGAGTGCTGTTTGAGATGCTATAATAAAATTCCACAAAACATTCTTGAACTGAATGAGACGAAATTTAAAACATGCATCAAACGCACACTGAGCAAGCAAGCATATCTATTACAAGATGGACGATTAAAAATGCTTGGCTCAATGGCGTCCTGCTCCGCAAGGGCAGGGGTGCTTAAATTGATAGTATTGTTTTAAATAGGAAGAAGAAGATTGTACAACTACTTATCTTTGCAATGTAATATATAAATTCAATCTCTTTAGTATTATATAGTCGCATAGCACATTTTGTGTGAGTACTATGTACTAGAAAGTTGGTTATTTATTTAAGCTTTATTATTTTTTGCTTTCCGCTTCTTGATTTTTTTAATATTTGTTATGCGTTGTATGTGTATTGCTTTTTTTCCTGTGTAACTCTTTGTGTGCTCGTTATTTTTCTGCGACAAATAAATATTTTTTATTTCTTTCTTTCTTTCTTATATGCCCTGGCGATTGAGAGTGTGTCATGCTCACCTAAATGTCTCGCTGATGGTGACGGGTGAGTCGGATCATTTCGTTCCCTTCAAAATGGTTGAGTGGAATGGTGCTGATCCATGCGTCACAGCGTCATGCTCGTGAACGGGTGCTGTCAGTTGTGAGTGTTGTCACCTCTTATTCTATTCCTCTATTATTTTATTTATGAATCATCGTTTTGACTTTACTGTGGACACTTTTATCATGTACATCTTGCTACATCGTTCTCGCATAATTTATACCATTTCAACATGAAAGATGAAAGAAGTAACCAAAGTTTTGTAACAATATTCTGATTTAAAAGAGTATCCATGGAGTTCTTCTCCATAGAGATCTACGCTATAGGGAATGGGCAACTACAGTACTTTCACAAGTCATTATGCCTTGTGACTGTAGCTTTGTTTTATGTAGTTTTTCTGACATTAAAAAGTGTCTGTAATGGTTTAATTGAAATAAATGCTTTGAGATTGAGTTTGCTTATCTGATCATAATAAATTCATCAATATTATTTATTATAAACGGGGTATCATGTAGACCACAGAACAGATAAAATCATTCTGTGATGTACATTAACTATAGGCCTTTCCCCAAATACTGCAGGCAAATGAGAGTCTCCTCCTCTCACATAGCAGAGTGGGAGTTCTATGTTCATATCCGTTCGCAAGGTCACATGGCTCGACGCGCGGCGTCGCGAGGTCCTTGCCGTCTGCAGCATTGCAGTCGAACCAGTTTCGCAGACATCGCCGCGATCACAGAAATTATACGTTGCTGTAGCTGCGGCAACAAATTAACATTATAAGTGTAACAGACGACACTGATGGATCGAGTATTTATTCAACTTGTTACAGAGTGGTCACTTGTGTTCCCACTGTATCTATTCCAACGAAACCTGCGCCTGACGCGTCAATCAGTGTAAACAATAACAGACAACAGTTGTAGCTTCCGTAGTAGTTCCAATCATTCACTACAATAGCGACAGCTCCCTGACTATGAACAACATCAATTCTGCCGAACTCTAACTACCGTGACGGATGGTGAGTGTGCAGTAGTTAGTGGTAACTGCGGCCTGTAATGACGGAGATAAGAGCAGCGCATTACGCGTTACGGCGACACGTGTGACATAACGCGACGCACACGTAACGCACCCGGTAAGAATCGGCGCGGGTGACGAGACCCCGCGTTGTGAGAACTCAGACAGTTCACACACACACAATGCTCCGTTGCCACAAAAACGTTCGAATATCACTGTCACTGGGTGACTGGAGCGACATGCGATGATGCGACACTGACATATTAGTTGACATACCGAGGACACTCGCTTACGTTCCCATTCATCACAATAACCCAACGCTCCTTTTTTGTTTTGGGGGTGGGAAATCATCAAATGACTCCTCCCGCTCTGGGCAGAGCGGTAGGGAGTGTCAAACTTCTACTGACAAAAACCACCCATGTTCCTTCTTAGTCCTTTGTGTCGAGGCCGCGGTATCTCTTTCGAACAACCAGCAGCCCCTACGGGAACTCAACGTTCCTGAAATGGACAGCACTCATTGCTGACTCATTGCTGACTCCACCAGACAGGCCGCAGGTATAGTTCGGGTGTCTGAAATTACATAATTAAGTAAGTTATTAAAACAAGGGTGTAAATGTGGAAATCCTAAGAGTTGCTCCACCTCAGCCGAGGCTCAGCCGTCAGACCAGTGATAGCTCAGTGACTCAGTGTCGTTGTACGCTTCATAGAACCTTCACTGACGTGGTTGTTGCTAGCAATACGTTAAGAGGGTCAAGCGAGGGTCAAAGGTGCAGTTTAATTGGCTTACTTCCAAAACCTTACTGTGTGATTCAATAATCGTTTGCAAGTCGAAGGTGAGCCGACAGACATTTGGACAGTAATGAGCGACGGATCACGAACGCTGCGGGGCGCCCATTGCTTAGCTAATTACAACATGTGCAGAACGAAGTTGGAACGTAATTAATATCTCGATGCTCTATATCTTCACATTGTAATGCTTGACACTGAAAGTGTGTTGTGTCGTGTTCTGTCGTGGCAGAGTACGCAATACGTACACTAGTCAGCTTAAAAAAATAAACTTCTGAAGAAAAATCAGCTTCTGATCTGAAGTCGGTAACATTTGTTTGTTTGATTTCCTTTTTCTATGCCACCGACTTCAGAAGCTGATTTTTCATCAGAAGTTTATTTTTAACTTTTTTGTGTTTTAGTTTTTTTCACTTCTTTTTGTTTCTTAAGTCTGTTTTTTTTTATTTTTCTATTTTAGTTTTATCCTATATTAATATTAAATATGCATTTAACATTCAACCAAGAAACCCAGCCCTCAACCTTCAAAATTCCCTTATTATTGCTTTCAACTCCTAACTATTGAGGAGTGGTACCTTCCTTAATCATCTCACGTAGATAACCTGAAAGAGTTCAACCATATACTCGTATACGTCCCCATGCCTTCCGTTATAATATAATATTCTATGCTCTAGAAAAAGCACGAAGCACGTAATACGGGCCTACTAAATTTGTAGGTTGCCCTTGATTTCTCTGGAATACCATCATCATTAGGTTTATATAATAGCCTGAAAGAAAACAAGCTGTAATAGTACAATGTTAACCAAGGGGCGAAATTACTTATTTAGTCCCGAGACGGGGATCAGCGCCCGTTACGTAGTGAGGGCGCTAATAGTTCGAGGGACTAAATAAGTAATTTACCCGAGGTAAACTCTGTGCTTTTCATTACGAATACGAGGATTTTTTTTTACTAGCCTGCTCTGTTCCACTCCAGGGCAAAGGCCTCCCTCCACTCTTTCCACTTCTCTCGAACCCGCGCGTCCTCCTTCCAGTTTTGACGGAACCGATCCAGTTCATCCCGCCATCTCCTTCGTGGCCTGCCACGACCCCGTCTCACTGTCGGCCCTGTTAGGACAAAACGCTGTAATCTGTAAAATGTCAATTTGAGAAAAACGAGTTTAAAAGTTTACATCTTTAACTCGTTACCAAATTTTATTCAGTATAGATAATAGTATAGTTCTTTTTATAACTTATTTGTCATAATATTTACTCAATTTCATTTTAACATCATATTATCCTATCTAATCAAGAAACCTCACAAATATTAAAAAATATGCTTTGTTACAACAGCATGTAGCTAGCCAATATTCGTCTTTGTTGTGACATAACAATGTAATCGTTGATTACTGCGTTTTGAAGAGATATACTTTTATACTGTTTTATTGTTATCTGCATTAACTCAGACCAAAAGTAAAATTAAATGTATTTGAGATATTGTAGAAATTGTACAGATTAACAAAATGTACTCTTTCTAACTGGTACTTATTTGTAAGGTAAAATAATAAAATAAAAATTGGTCATAAGTACTTACGTTATAGTACATTATGATATAAGTGCGGTAAGTTGAAAATTACAGCCGAGGCGATATTGCTTGCCCGAGCCGTAGACGACGTTACATATACATACGACGTTTTATAACATATTTGCGAGGAAATAAATAAAACTCGGACTTTCTTAAACGAATAAATCTTTAATTAAAGCAGTTATGAAAATTTGAGCAATTAGTAAAATTGATTATTATTTCTTAACAAATAAGCGATGCGATTTTTTTTCAGGCATAGGCACAAAACAGCCAGTATTATTAATAAAGTAAATTAATATTTTTGTTTTTGCTACAGATATTAATTATAGATAAAAATTATAGATAGGTTGTAATTTATTGTCGAAATTAATAAAATTAAAGAATTAAATGTTTATTTATTATATTTTATCTCCCAAAGTTAATTTTGTTCATAAAATGTTGACCACTTTTCTGAAATAAAAACTCTTTGCTAAGATTTAAAAAAGTAGGTACCGTTCGTTTTGACAGAGCATCTTCCTAAACCGTGCGATTTACATTACATTACCGCACAAGTACGTAATGAGATACATTACGATATTGAAATTGGTGAAATAAGAGACCCTTTACGAGCAAATGTGTTATAAAAATTTTATTGTAAAGTAGGGAACAAAAAAAAAAGAAATTTAAACTAAAAAGTAACAAAAATAAGCTTAGGTAAAAGTTTCTGAAGCAGATTCGTCCAAATCTTCGGTGATATTTTCATTGACCAGCAAATCTTCATAAAAGCGATGCCTGGATTTTGGCATAAATTTTAATAGTTTTATTAAGTCATCCTTCTTTTTTTTTTAAATACCCTCTGCTTCAGTTCTTCTTGCTACATTCATAAACATGTCAACTTCTTTTCCTACAGTATTCATGGTTTCTTTCTTAAATGCTTTAGTCAAAACATCGAGCTCCTTGAAATCATCAGCTTGGTAATTATTTTTTACGAACAGTTTAGGTTTGCCTCTTCGGAATTCTACAATTTTAAAACTGGAAATGTTGTAATTTCTAGGGAAAACAGTTTTCAGTTCGCTTTTAAATAGCATAACTTCTTTGTGGTCATGTACATGATATGTAAAAATTTTTCGAGACCTTTTAAACGTCTCAACGTAATCATCTAAATCATACAAATTACCCGACTTGTTCATTTTATTGGTTATGGCACCATGAACACTGTCAGCTGACATGTAAGTATGACCAGGCTCGAGATATTCAATTTTTATAGTTTTGATCTCATTGCAGCAATCGTTGATGAGTCTCAGTAGCGCCGAGTATAAAATTTTATTTTCGTTTTGCGCGTTGCAATTGTCTGCATATAAAATAACCATTTTATAATCTCTGCAATACATTTTTATAAACAGAACATATGCCGTTGCTACATCAAATGCTTTTCGACCAGATTCACCTTCATGCCACAACATCGCCGTCGCCGGCTTATTTCCTTTACCTATCCCGGCAAAGGTTTCATTGAAAAGATTCAGTTTTCGGCTAAAGAAAAAATCTTTATTATTTAATTGTGGCATGGTTATACATTTTTGCATATCTACGGTAAATATCGCGATCCCCGAGTTCTCTTTTTCAGCATCCTTGCTGTCCGCATTCATGTGAGCTCTTGAAATATTTTTATTGTCCAAATGTTGCGGATACAGAAAACAAACTTCACAATTACATTCATGGCATGAATGGTCCGTGACATTTTCATCTCTAGGTAGCTTAGGTTTAGGGTGAGCTACGTCATGAGCTTCACACTTTGGACATTTATCCTGTACAGGATGCTGAGTTGAAATGTTTTTCATTTTAACCCTCTTGTGGAATGCAGACCAGCTACATGGCTGCTTGTTTTGACGTTCTAAGTGTTCTTTTAGAAACAGAAATATTTGAGAGAGCGTCAGTCCAGTTGGCAAATATCGTCTGTTGGGTGCATGCT
This sequence comes from Diarsia rubi, assembly GCA_932274075.1. NCBI lineage: Eukaryota > Metazoa > Arthropoda > Insecta > Lepidoptera > Noctuidae > Diarsia > Diarsia rubi. Next base: position 203,932 of record OW026432.1, read on the forward strand.
CTAATCTATTATGAGATGATGCCGGATGGAATCTTTCAATGAAGTCATCTATCTTTTAAATATTCATCGGAAAACGAATGTTTTGGTTTGTGTCGACCTCTCAAATCTGGCGCTGCTGATATCTTCGCCGAAACAGAAGTTTTAGATATCTTGAAATTTGCTTTCAATACAGCTAGCACTGCTTGATCATTAGTGTAGCCTAGAGTCCTCAGGAACATAGTTTTGCATACACGATGATTAAGTAATCTGTACGTATAGGTGTGGTTTCTCTTGGTGGAGTTAGAATACCGTATGGCAATTTTATTGTTTTCAACGTTACGCGAAATAAAATCTCTTCTTCTTTGTATATCCATATTCCAGTAGTTATCCCAAATTGTTTGTCTTTGTTCTTCATTAATATTTACTGTACACTTTCTTATGCATTTATCTTGACAAGCAGTGCCCATTGGATGTTTCTCTTTGCTAGCTTTTAGTCTATCTTCAGGATCTTTAATACGTTTCTTTTTTGCAGGTTCCGGTTCAATAATTTCATCTTCTGCTACTTCGTCCGGTTGAAAGTTTGGGTTTTGAGGATTATTTTCAAAATAATTCACTGCTGTCGACATTAATTCTTCGTCTTCAATGATTCTAACCTTTTCCAGGTGTAGACTGAATTGATTGTGTTTTTCTACAGGGGGTATCGGGTCATTATTATTTTGAGATTGGAAATTTAAATATTCGTTTGTTATTTTAGTAGGTGTAACATTTCTCATTTCCACAAAATCAGGCTGTAGATGCGTTGGTGGTGAATAATGGATACCTTCATTTACTTCATCCAGGTGCCAATTTTGGTTAATTGATATTTTCGATGTTAGGAACTGCTGCTGACATGTTTTCGTCTTCATAAAGTCCGTGTTTTTCCGATTGTATTTTTAAAATTTCAGTAGATTGGTCGACAGGTAGTATTGCGTCTTCATTATGTTTCTTGTTTGCTAGTGGTAAGTCGTCCTTATTATTTTTAGATTGGTGATTGTCGTTTTCAATTATCCCAGTAGGTTCATTTGTAGATATAACGTCGCTTTTTAAATTTGTCTGACCAATTGAAATTTCTTCATATTCTTTACAGTTCGATGGTAAACGAAAGTGACTATTTTGAATACTGTCATCCTGAAACAAAACATGCAGAATTCATTAAAATATTTACACATAAAAAGCATCCTAGCTTTATTGCATTCCATAATGTATAAACTTAGGTGGTAAAATTTTAATTAGATCACATGAACCCTGTCGGGCACAAAAAATCGAAAAAAAAAATGTGCGTCGTTAAATAATTATGAAATGAAAATAGAATGGACCCCGCCTGCTTCCAAGTTTTGTTTAATTTAAAATGTGCTTGTTTTTTTCCTTTTCATGTTTTTCAGTCGGGTTTTTTAGTTTTTTAACTACTTTTTCTTTCATGTTCATCATTAAAAAAAATGGCAAAGATTTTATCGAAACCTATGTCGTTTTAGAGAAATAGTTAAAACAAAACTATATTAAAGTCATAATATAATTTTATACTTAAGAACTGGCTGTATAAAAAGTTGGAACATGGTTCATTAAAAATGTGAAAATAGACCAAGTTTTTTTTTAACAATTTGACAGCTGTCTGTTGAAAGCTATTCTCCCTAGGGGTGAAATGTAGTACTTTCAACCCGCTCCGCAGGTATGTGCATATGACCTACTTTCAGAGTATGAGTAATGAAAAATAATTTTGAAAGATTTTCTGTAAACTCCAAACCGCTGAGGAGTTGTACCTTTCATCATCAGCGCATCCACATGACATTATGATTTTCAGACGCAAATACATGAGCAGTTTTAGAAAATATATGGAATACGTAATCGGTTCATTAATGACGAATATCCTCCTACAAAAAAAAAATTGATTTCAAGAAAAAAGTCCTCAATAAAAGTTTTTATTTACCGTATGCTGCTCTTCCAGGCGGGCCGGCCAGTGCCTAGGCATGTTGACAGCTTAGACCAACAAAAAAAGGTTTTTGTTGGTCTGAGGTTGACGGCGATAACAAAAACTAAAGAAGGAAGCAAACATAGCGACAACATAACGGATTTAAAGCGGTTCTTCGGCGACCCTAAATAAATTCGGTCAAGAACAAAAAATGGTGAGTTTTTATTAAGTAGACACCAATTTCGGAAAACTGTTGTCCTTAAACTCGAAGGAAAACCAAGTAAATAAGGAAAGTCTTTTTCATTCTAAGAACATACAATTTGGCTTTGTGCTGACGAGGAAAACAACATCCTGTACTTCCTACTAGAGCTCACTGCTTAGTTGTTACATTCCTCGGCTGCTGCAAGTCGGCGGGTTGAAATTTTGATAACGTTCAACTAAAGCGGGTTTGTTTTGAAGCTCAAATCGCATCTGGACTAACATTTGGTAAGCACCATTATTATGGCCCTATTACTCATTCTAGTACCATTGTGTTTTGTTTCTGATTTCTGAACGCTAACCTATTGTTTTATATGAATTCGAATAAATCGAGCTATCGGCCGAAACGGGCAATAAGCGTTGTTGACAATACAATCATGGGGTGGGATCCTAAACATCAACAAACAAAACATAATATTTTGGTTTATATTTATTTTGAACTATTTATTAATGTAATTTACATTCGTTGCTCATCTGAAGTGTTGACATTTTGAACCGTTTTATGTTTTAAACGAATGATATTGTGATTCATTGTAAAATTAATCTGTTGATGATATGGTGTTGATATTTTGGTTGTTGATGTTTTGGTTCTTGATGTTAAGGATCCCACCCACAATCACAGATTTTTTATGAGAAAACTCGCCTGTTGCCTGTTTGATATTAGTTTGAACTTTTGAAGTTGTGTTCTGCATTGGTAGGTAGGTACCTATTTGAAAGTGAGTCCAAATGTAGTAATGTTTGCGTTTACCGAAGCTGCGCGTGAACATGTTCTGCGCCGGAACATGTTCTGCGCCGGAATCGTTCGTTTGGCACTCATATAGGTATTGACGGCACACGTCGAATTTAACCTTGCAACTGTTTCACAATGTAAACAGGTGTATCAAATTGTAGGTAATCTTGATCAAACACGTAAGTAATGACCAAAAAATACTTGTTTGTATTAGAATACATAATATGTAGGTATGGTTGTTGCAGTTCGGTAGGTATAGAAACAGCTTGGTTCCGTTGCCGCGTGGCCAGAGTCTATTTTAGAGGAACTGCCGCGTCGCTCGTCTTTGTTGTCAAAACTTCACAAATCGGCCGCGCCCGCCCGACATTGTCATTTAAATGATAAGAAAACATAACCCTTCCTTGGCGTCGGGTAATAACCATGCTGTACACAGAGCATCACTGATGATGTACCTACTTTATTGCACGCCGAGCTACGTTCAAGTATCGGCTGGTAATAAATATCAAAATGCCGTGGCAGCTCCGGCAACCGTTAGGTGGAAGGACCCACTTCTCTAACGGGTTTTAGATCTAGCAAACACACATCAATACGACTATATAAAAACCTTGATGATCTTAAAATGAAACCATCGTGTATCTTTATAAACTGAGAGCCTGAGACCAACAACACCAACACGTTCTCAACATACACGGAACGGAACGCGAATCTTACGGAATATAGTATTGTTTACCCAATCTTCAAACAATTAAGATTATCATATCTTACAGGGTGTAAATTAACTCTACACACATACGTCAACCAAGCATTCTGTACATCAAACTAAGCCAACCAGCAAAATTTTTTGCGTAGACCCCTACGCAAAAAATTTTGCTGGAAAACGACTTTTTTTTTTGGGGTCAAAAATTCCATTTTACGGTAAAACTCAATGTGGCACCCTTAAAACATTGTGCTAGTGGATGCTTAGAATAGTAAACGGGTCATGGAGGTAATTTAAGTAAAGTTATAACCTGAAAAACTAGTATTTACAAAAACAGCAGTGCGAAATTTGGAACTTTGACCCCCAATATCTCCGTAACTAGGAGGTACCCAGATATGGTCTAAAACAAAAAAATTATCGCAGTGGAGGGGAGAACAAATGCCCATCGTTTGCGGTAAGGGTACATTTACACCCTTAATTATTAGTTAGTCGTTTAGTTCGCGTAATTGGCACGATATTTCGATATTATATACTTGTTGTTGTATTGTCCTCGATAGGATAACTAAGTGTAGTCTCGAGTTTATTCTCCGACGTCACATATAAGTTTTTGTCACCTGTCTCTGAAACTAGCTTAATTAATGGCTTAATGGCGTCACTCTTTTCGATTATTTTTAAATTTCTTTTAGGTTTTCAGCCTCATTTTAACGTTAAAATAGGAAAAATAAGGTTAATGTTGACTAAGTCGACGAACTCAGCAACGTTCAGGGGTGTTCTGCGGGAACAAACATGCTTGACTGTTTTATTATAACCCTCAAGGGAAGTTCTGTGGGAGCTTACGTGGTTATTTAAGTGTAAAGTTGTTTTCTACAACGTTCATTATGTTTTTCTTCGAGAAGTTGAAATTACACTAATATGGGTGAAGACAGTAAAATTGTCTCTCCACAGTCATTAGAAAATATCCTCACGTCATCGGTTGAGAAGTTGAAAATGCAAATCAAGAATTAAATGACAGTGAATTGAGGTAAGTACCATAGAAATAATTATAATATAATCAAGTTTCTTGAGATATTTAGTGTGGATCTACACCCAGAGAAAGAAAGAAGATTTACGTAAAAAGTATTAACCAAGGAAGTAAAACATGAAATGAAAACCCATCATTCTCTATTTAAAACCAACACACACACATACATAAACTCACGCCCTTTTCCCATGGCATGGGCTTAGGCATGGGCTTAGGCAGACACCACAGAACGCCACCCGCTGCTATCCTAACATACTCCTTTTGCGTCGTCCACATTCATACATTGGTCATACACGCACGCCGGTTACGAGTACTACGAATCTGTCCTTTCTGAAGAACGGCACCAATAAGATCAGTGTATGTCTTCCTAGGGCGTCCCCTCCCGGCGTTGCCACTCACATTTGCCTTGTAATACCTTTTGTCAATCGACTTTCATTCGTCCTCTCCACATAACCGGACCACCTTACAAACAAACAAATGTTTTATTAATTCTGAAGATCAGTTCTGTGGTGAGTGAGGTATTCCCTGATCAATATAAAATTGCTCGTGTTTTGCCCATATTCAAGAAAGGCTCTAAATTAGATGCGAGAAACTATAGACCCATTTCACTATTACCAGTGTTCTCTCAAATATTTGAAAAGGTAATGAAAGATAGGCTTGACAAACATTTGATTAAACACAATATCATTAGCTATCAACAGTTCGGGTATCAAAGAAGCATGGGAACCATTGATGCAATAGACTCACTAGTGGATGATGTGGTTAGCAATCTGAATAATAAAGGAAAAGTGGCAGGACTATTCCTAGATCTTAGCTCTACCTTCGATACTGTTGAACATAAAATCCTTCTAGACAAACTGGTACATTATGGGATAAGAGATAAGGTCTTTAAGCTTTTCAGTTCTTATTTACAGAACAGATCACAGTACGTTGAAATTAAGTCAGTTGAAAGCGGACATGAAAAAATTAACAAATCTAAGCTTGTTAGAGTACAAAAGGGGGTTCCACAGGGCTCAGTCTTGGGTCCAATATTTTTTATAATATTTCTTAATGACTTAGCAAACTATATGTATAAGATAGTACCAGACATCAAAATGGTTATTTTTGCTGATGACACAAGTGCCGTTATGAACGATATCTCTGTAAGGGAAAATAAAGTTAATCATGCACTGTCTGCTTTTGAACATTGGTTTTCCACTAACAATTTAAAACTCAATGTGGAGAAAACTAAATGTATGCTATTCAAATCAACCGTGAGAAATAATGATAGTATTAAAATAGTTTCATTGGGAAATAAAGTGGAAATTGTACAAAACTTAAGATTTTTAGGGATACAAATGCTGGAAACAGGAAGTGGAAGCAATCACAAATTCTCTCAGCAGTGCATGCTATGCCTTGAGAAGTCTAAGGGACGAACTAACGATTGCTCAATTACGAAATGTTTATTTTAGTCTTAGTTGAGTCCAAGCTGAGGTACAGTATTAAACTATGGGGGAAGAGTTATAAATACAATATGGATGCAACCTTTGTTATGCAAAAAAGAGCCCTTAGAACTATACTTCACATAGACCAGACTGAATCTTGTAGAGAGCATTTTGTGAAATTAAAAATTCTACCTGTACCTTGTCTTTATATTTTGGTTCTACTAAGTAGTTTTCTAAAAAACCTAGACAAATACGAGACAAAGGAAGAAAGGGAAACTAGGGTGGAAACGCGCAGGAAAGATTTGCCTAATTATTTGCAGCCAAAATTAAATGTTGTCAAACATAGCTCTAAAGTGCAGACTGTAAAAATTTTCAATAAATTGCCATTAGAACTAAAAATGATTAATAGTCCAAGAATATTTAAATTCAAATTAAACTCATTCCTATTAACGAAGTGCTAATATAGTATAGAAGAGTTTTTTAGTGACAAAAATAATGCCACAGTGTAACTTGTTTATTTGTTTAAGTTTAAGTCTAACTTTTGACATGTTATTGCTTGATAAAGTTGAATGTTTGTTTTATTTTCTGACTAGGCTAGGTATTGTTTTTTTTTTTTATTTTAATTATGTTGTTGATATATATTTTATTTTTATTTTTGACTTTTTATCTATATTATTGATTAGGACTTTTATTGATTATTATTATTGTGCTACTCTGTATTCGACACAAATGTTTTTTGTTAAGAATAAATGACTATGACTATGACTATCCAAAAGGCATAAATAGACATATTTAAGAAGCTGAACCTACCAACCCGCACTGGTCTTGCGTGGTGGATTATAGCCCATCCCTCTCTCTGAGTCCCTACAGTGGGAACATTATAAGCCGATGATGAAGAAGCTAAATGATGCTTCTGTTTTGTGTGTATACATTTAGATACAAGCAAGGGGACGTAGATCTCTTATTGTTGCTAGCCGCCAAATACATTAAAGAGTTTGTTGCAATCAGAGACTGCAACATAAGATCAGCAAGATCTATAAATAAATCTGGTTAATGAGTAGATATGAGTGTAACATAAAAGTGCACTCCTAGAGAGACCGCATGGGTGCCCAGAGCAAATGCTCTTAAAATTAACAATATTTTTAAACTGGCGATGGCGGGGCCCTCCAAAGGAAGTGCAAAGGAAGGGGGGCCGTCATCAAGAGCACGAGTGCAGCTGACAGAATGCGGGTGGCCAGGAGAAATCATCCCCTTCACAAATAAATTCACAGGTTGGTGCAATAAAATATAATTTATGTGACTGGAAAATAATTGGATGGTGGTGATGGAGTAATACCCCTCTAGATGATGAATTCTCTATAATCATGATATAAACACTGCATTGAATATATCATATCATTGTGGTCTATGAACATAGCCAGTTCTCACTAGAAATATTCACAGATGCTTCCCCCGCATGGTAGGGAATATTGTGTGGCCCAAATATTGCTAATAGACTATGGACTGTAGATTCGATTAAGTAGCTCTGATTTTTATATCAAAATTGAGTGCTTTCAGGGTGTATCACAAATTCCCGTTCGTTCCGAACTTCGTCGTGGGACGAACGGGAATTAACAAAAATAATGTTCCCGATCGTCCTATTCATGATTTTAGAGGGACGAATGGGAAAATTTTCTTATATTCGCCCAACTAAATAATTTTGTGCGTAAAATGTTTAATCGTTGAACCTTTCTAATACCATGCAGTTTTTTTGCTGATGATGAGAAACAAGGATAGTAAAGTCTCACAAAATACCACATATTTTGACTATCAGATTCCTTTTTCCAATAATACAGTACCTCCTATATATTTCTGGCGTCCTGGTACTTTGTGAGACTTCACTGTCCTAATTCCTAACTGTAAATGACTGATTTTTAGTTTAAAATTAGTTTTTTTTTGTACCATTAAAATAACCAGTCTGAAATTATTTGATTATATTATTCCCGTTCGTCCCATCAACAAAATTAGTGGGACGATCGGGAAATTTTTAAAAATTATTTACATAACTTATACGTTATTTAATGTTCATCTGAATGAATATGACTGCTTATTGATTTTATATAAATGTTTATTGATTTTACAATCAGTCTTTAAACATCTACACTTAGTTATCCTTATCATCGAGGACAATTCAACAACAAGTATAATTTAATAGATAGTCAAACGAACTTACCTGCAAGTGAAGTTCGATGGTTATTATACTTGTTTTTGTATTGTCCGAAGATGATTGGTCCCACCCGACCTAGAGTCTCCATGCTATACATAGTCATAGGAGCATGGACCCTATGTTGTAAAACCAATAAATTGCTATGAACTTAATGAGTAGTTTCAGAGACAGATGACAGGAGACGGTGGCGTTCGGAAATAAACTGTTTTTTTTTAAACTTTTATGTGGCGTCGGAGAATATACCCGTGTCTACATTTATTATAGTTATCCTAATCATCTTCGGACAATACAACAAAAGTATAATTACCGTCGAACTTCACTTACAGATAAGTTCGTTACCTACTTGTATGTCGCAGTTCTTATGTAAAGATGTACAAAATACGAAAAAGTTTTCAAATGAAGCAACATCCCAATGCTTGATAGTGTACATACAACGCACATCGGTTGGATTAAAAAAACGTATTGAAATGTAATTTTACGCGTTGTTAGTACCTACTTACACTTACGCACTCAGTTTTTGTTGCGATACTTTATGTCCGAACATAATTCCGAAACGTTTCTTTAATCAATTTATAAGTAACAGTTATTTTTATAGTTAAAATTACGTGTTTTTATATTTAAACGTACCTACGTGTGTTTGTCACTGAACTCCTAAACGGCTGGACCGATTGCGATGATTTTTTTTGTGTGTGATCCAGTGGATTCGAGAATGGTTTAGATTAGCGATGGGCGATTAATACTAAAAGTAATCGAATCAGTCGATTGTTCCATGCAGTCGATAAAAGTCGATAAACATCGACGTCAGTCGATAAGACTAACGGCTGCGCGTAGTGCGCGTGCGGCGGGCGACAACGACTGCGGTCACTAACTACAAATTTTTAGCGCAGCGTATGGATTAGTACTATTAATTAAGTAATAGTAGAACAAAAGATGGAGCGGACGTGCGCTGCGCTACTGCTTTCAATAAAAGGAAGGAACCTACAATAGTTCGTTGACGTCGTAGTATAAATTGATATTTTACTTATTTACATTTAAATTATAGGCCAAAATTATAAAGTAAAAATGTTATAATTATTTTAATCATATTTTTCACAAAATCTTAATATTAATCTTAGGTAGGTAAGAGATCAATCAGTAACTACGACACCGACAGTAGGAACAGTAGGTTTTGCGAACAACTTTATAATTATAAAACATAATTTAAATGCTTTTCTTAAATAATCCAATTGCTATTTTTGCGATAATCAATCACCGTAAACTATTTGTCAACCAATCAGAATAAAATACACCTATTTCCGGTCAATTCAAAAAACCGCAACCGGAACGCATTTAGTAGTTAGTAGTTCAACGATTATTATTCGAATAATGATTGTGAGGAACTACTAAATTGACAATCGAATACGCAAAGTCGCGATTGTCGATTCAGTCGATTGTGTATTTTGCAACAATCGCCCATCGCTAGTTTAGATGCACAATAATAATTGGACCCGAGGTGGCGCTGCTGTCCGGGCAAGACGACGTCTGCCAGTTTCGCTAGTATTAATATAATATAACTTTATAATCATAACACCTGTAATCGCTAAAGGGTAGGTACCCGTAAGATTGAGATTAACTGTGACTTTGCACTGTGTACATTGTTCCAAATTATATTTAAATTATGAATTTATGATGCAAATATACTTCCACCTCTCGGTCAACATCACCGTCGCGCGGCGTCGTGTGCTCAGCTGCTGATCTGCAGCCATCGTCGTCAGTGTGTGCAGTTACTTAGTAGCGCGTCGTTACGGGCACGTCGGCGTTCGTCCTGAGCAGGCTGTTTACTGCGTACTTTACCATTTATTACTCGAGCACTCGCTCTAAAAGGAGGAAATCATTAACTAAATCGACGCAAACTCAACAGATTTATTTATAGTTTAACAGTCTACTGATGTTTATCGTTCTTATATCGGAAAGGAAAGGCGAATCGTGTTTATTTAAACGTTGTGAATGGATACCGCGCGCGCGCTCGCTGCGATGTTCGAGGTTAGACAACGGTCCTGAACTCAATTGGAAAGCAATTGTGCAGTGTGCCATCCTCCTGCAACCCTGGTGATCCTTGCTAACATTCAATTTTATATCAATAACGTTTTCGTCTGGCTGACCCTGGGCCTTGAACTTCCCTCGCTCCGAACCGTTAATCTTCTGGCTGTAATCGGAGTGATCCGGTGAGGTCTATCCGCGGCGTACGGCGTCCGGCGCCCGGTGTACGGCGTCCAGTGGCCTCACGTACAATTGAGTGACGTTACATTACATCGCTACTAGCTCGCAACGGAATTACCTCAATGAAGAGATGAAATAATAATGAATAAGTACATCATCATCGCGATAAAAGTTTTTGTAGAAATTCATCCAAATCTAATTTAATTTACCGTAGCAAAGAATAACCACGGTCTTTCTACTGGTTAGGTCAAACACGACGACATAGCGACAGAACCCAACCGATAATTTGGCCAACCGGCCAAGCTTGGCTTCCTGAGCTCGGCTCTCGCCTTGTTTAAACAGGTTTGAAAAGCTTTTTCAGGTGCAGGCTATCTGTAATACAAATCTCCAGCGTAGTTCAGCCGCGTCGAGTGAGCCCGGAAGCTGCCCCGAGCCTGGGAAAGGTTACCTGATGATACAACTGATGCCCAGTGAATACGCCGCCGCGCCGCACAAAGTGGCGGGCCATGATGCCATCAGTTGGGTCGTGGTGTTATATCATCGCGAACCATCTCCGCACGTCATAACATGTCGCAACGCAAACATGCGCAGAAGGTGCATTACACACTAACGAAATGCAGTTGCCAGCCCTACATCATTGAAACTCAAACAGGCTCAGCTAAATGATGATAGTTTATGAAGAGAAGTCCGTGCCTAGAGGAGGATGTACATGAGAAACTTAAGGAAGGTTTAAGCTTTTTCAGGATGTTTTGGTGTAATAGGGTCATAGGGTCCAAGCATAGTATAAATATGGGTCCAAGTGTGATGGCGTTAGAGTACTTGATGGATGCACTTTGGCACAAGTTAAAGTTAATTTTGATGAAACTATGTCGCGTACTGGGTCATATCCTCCTCCCTGAGATGTGCATTGTGCATATCCTGCTCTCTTAGGTTACGTAGTGAAGTGAGTATACAGATACACTAAACCATCTATGTATCTGAGAGCAATAATAAGAGGAAGACCAACGAAACGATAGACAAAATGGCATTGGCAAGGACTAGCTGTGACTATTGAGATGACAGACTGGGATGAGGTCGACGATGGAACCAACTAACTCCAAAGAAGTCATCCTTAGCAAGTATTTTTTTGACAACAACTACAATTTGTGGGAAAAAAACATGCTAGGTCCACAAACAGATACATCAGATATGTAGCCTTCTGTTCTGCCTCCTGATACGCCAGCAGCTAGCATGTTCATGGACGCGTAACGTGGAGGTCGCGGCGGGTAGGCCCGGGGCGTGACGTGCGCGCAAGGCGGGGGGGCAGGCGCAAGGTCGCACGCAAACGCCACGACGAGCATACATAGCACCAGCGCAGGAGCAGCACGCGCCAGCGATCATCAGCCGCCACACTGCTGCAGCAGACGTGGGCGACTGCGAGACGGTGTGAAGAGTGACGGTGAAGGTATCATAAACCAACTGAATCAGAGGCAAGTTAGTGATATCCAGGTAACCGGTAACGTAAACGATGAGGCAAGTCGTTTATCTGGATGTTATTTCTTGTCGTTATAACATTCCACATTACCGCAGAGGTTACTAACGAAAATTAGGTGATCTCCGTAGTTAAATGATGTGATATTTGAACTGTGCTGGCTGGCACTGCACTGCTTGCTAGTTTTCTAAATAGAAAGCGACTCTATACAAATGCACAGTTTCCCATTTGTGCTAAGTAGAGAAACATTAAATGAAAACGATAGGAGCTACACCTACATGTATGTGATGCACAATCTTTGAAACAACTTAGAAAGCTCTCCCTGAGCTGCGCTCGTGAGGAAGTGGTGGTTATGTAATGCGCCTATCTAAGCCGCGCGGCACAATCGTGCTACATAGAGGTAAAGCTTAGAAAGTCAACGAGTTTCAAACGATCCGTCTGCGTAACCCCTCCGCCCCTGCTGTGTCGGACTAAGCCTAATCATTCTCCACAACTAACGATAATTACGGAGAATGAAGATCGCCCTGAACTTGCTGCGACCAGTATAGTGAGTGTGCACGGGAATACAAGCTGTAAAGCAACTGTTACGTTTGGCGAGAACAATAGTTTAGTTATACTTATACAGAGAACAGGCTACGTATAGTTAGAGATATCAGCCATTTTGGAGTATTGTATTACTTGGAGGTGGTAACAACTTTCATTGCGGTGGGCGGCCGGATAGTTTGCCAAGCTAACAGACCAACACTTAACAAATACTCGATAAATGAGGATGTGCCTACATAATGCCAATGTTGGCTGAGGTCACCACGGGCGGTCAACGTTGCGGTCGCACAACGCACGCACACCTACAGCTTTCTTCGTCACATGTTTACATTTGTGATGACGAGGTGTTATTTACTATCGTTGGAGCTCAACGACTTCACACTTATTTGCTAAGCAAGTAGGTCACTTGGTGCCATACCTTTTGCTAAGCATTGAGCCTGTGAGCTGTGTAGATAAGATAGCAATAGGTATGCTAATATTTTATTTTAACTGTGAGCTATGGTGTCTTACTGAAGATATCATAGGTAATAGAGTCACTGGCTTGTTCTCACCGTTCTTGAGTTCATTTTTGGTCCGGAGCTTTCATTCCTGTGGGAACCTAGTTATTTATGGAAATATTGTGGATGTCAAAGTTCCTAATTTTTTTTTAACATCCATTATTGAATAAAAAAAATATTTTCTTCTAGTAAATTATGTCAGAGGTGATTATCTCAAATAGAATAGGCTAATTACTCCACTAATCAAATCTCATGCCGCAGCTCTCAGCGTCTTGACAGCCGGAATTATGGTAACAGTTTTACATCCATTTTCATCATCACAGATTGTGGTTATGTATTGAATAGCCTATCGCATGCTATTGACACACATTTAGCGTTTGCTACCGATCATTTACCGATATTTATAACATACCGGTGACCGGTGTTTATAGTACCGATACAGTAGGTTTCGCTAGATACTTGATACAATCTAGTCCAAACAGGTTATTTAGTGAGCCTACTCACAAATTCCGCGTGAAACTGCTGGAACATTGAAGTAAAAACGCAGGAATGTTAATGAGCGCCGAACTTGACCGTCGAGGCCTCCATACTGTGCCCCGGGCAGTCGGGCCGTGCCGGTAGTGCCGTGACGCTGTTCACGAGCTATCGACCATCGGATGCGCGGGATATCACTGCGACTCATACACTCATGGACTTGTCTCCGGCCAGCTATTGCGACAGCACTAAGTATAGGCATTAGGCACATCACTACCTAGGTGCCTAGGCCTACCTAAGTGAACAATGATGTGTAGGTACGCAAACTTACTTAAATGTCAACAACATTATTAATATTATTAGTTTTTGCGAAATTGTCCCGCTATTTCACATCTGAGCACCTGATGTATGAATGAAGTTCCACCACGTGTGTGCGAGCGCCTGGGTTCTGTCTAGTGTGTGTGCGAAGTTTACATGTCGTTTGTAATCTGTTACATCGGCTGGTCACTGACTGCGTGGAATGGTATCACCACAAGACATCTGTTCATTGTTCTGGGTGCCTTACCTCGGAACAGTCATTGACACCATCTGCCAACCGGCAACCATTGTCCAAACCACGACATGCCACGTCATACCTACCATATGGTACCATTCTATAGCGGTAACCGAAGATTTAAATTCAAATGATTGTCGTCAGCATAACATAAAATGTTTGTAGGTCAGCCATTCATTGTCGTAACTTCCAGAGTGACCACTTGCTGGCTTGCTGTCTGAAACGTAATTGAGAAGCCTGATAAAAATAACGATGAGAAGAATGGGACGGGTGAAGGGAAGGAAAGAGAGAGGAATAGGAGGAAGAGTGGTAGCCAAGAGGAGTCTAACTATGAGTAAAGCTAAAGAAGAAGAAAGCGTTTTCCGATAACAACAACATTCCGCAACCAGCGTCTGCCAAATGTGCTGATGATAGCGTTCGCTTGTTACTTCTTCAACAAAATATTAATGCTGACATTTGTATACTTGGCAATCAACAAAAAACTAAGTAGGTAAGTACCTAATTAGTATTGTCGTATTCGAATCAGCTGATTGCTAAGCGAGCATTAATCTCAGTGATTCGACAACATTGTAAGAATTGCTATTCTTACTCTTAGAAGCGTGTGTCATCGTATCAATACGGACTGGGTTTCTACTGCTTGTACGATTGTGAGACGTAATAGCCACTTTACCTGTGCGCTGATACACGCGGCTATCAATGGATTGTGTGCGAACACATCACGCAGACTTCTTGGAAGCATCGCTCAGGTCCCGGGATGAATGAACATCATAGCATTCTTAACGTTGTAGGTACCTACCTATCATACCTCTAAAAATACCAAATAATTGCTTGATGGAGCAGTAATTACTTACGTACCTAACCTACTTACTTATGTAGTTTACTCATACATAAGTTGGTAGGTACAAAAAATCACTATCAATGGAGGTGTTTTTATGTAGGATACCTACTATTTACGACGTAGAAAATTGGCGCTTAAAAATATTTGCGATTTTAGATGGTGAATAAAGTTGAACCCAGCAAAAGTAAAATTTTAGGTATTTCTGAATAAAATACAGTCTGACAACTTTACATTTGAAATTTGCGACCTGCCCTGGCACTTTCACCTTTGAAATTGGTAAAGTTCATTTGCAATTTAGATCTACCGGGGATCTACCTTACATGTTACATAATATGACCCGCAGTTCACGGCACTCCACGGGGGCCGCAGAGCGCACGGGCGGCGGTGGCTGCTCGTGACTTCCTCACGCTGACCTCCCCCCGCCCCCCGTGCTGGCTGCAAGTACAGACAGACAGGGCTGGCTGCCTCGGCCTTCATACGAGGCTTATTGGCTAAACAAACAATAAACACCGTTTGACTTTGAATGTTTGATGATTGCCTATTTGTCACGCACGGGTACGGCACGCTTCCATAGTTGCGCTTGACTCGAGCGAGTGGAGCGAGCGTAGCGGCCGCAGCCGATAATATTATAATATCGCACTCGTTTGTTCAACTAGCGCGTATTCATTATGCACCTATTATACTATAAATTAGCACCCGTATGAGGCCCAGCATTTAATTTATCGTCATGCGCATATTAAGTTGTAACAGAGCGGGCTCTGAAGGTTTTTGTATGATAAGAATATGAAAGAATATTTTATTTTCTACATATCCTTGCATTTATAGGTGTTCGTAAGCGGAGCAAAGGGTCTGAACTTTCACCCATTCGTAAGTAACGCAAGTAAACGAGAAAGGTCGCGACATCAGGCTCACCAGAGAGAGACTCTTTGCTCGTGTTAAGTAACCGGCAACGGACGAAGCGCGACGGGAGAGGGATAACAGGCAATTTAATGGTGACACAGGACTAAGGACAGGTGACAGCCAACCACTGAAAACAGCAGATAAAAGGCAACAGAAAACCAGTGAAACAAATTCGAAGTGGAGACAACAAGTTGATGAATATACTGATGCGTCTGCAACAAATAACAGGAAACAAGTTGATTATAAGCTTTATTCGAGTCTGTTTACCCTGCCATAAATAAAAGCTAGGTAGGTACTCGTATGTTAACATTATTAACTTAAGTACAGTTCAATACAAAGACAACATTATGCGCTACGCACTAGTTTCTACTAATGCGTAGCGCATAATGTTGTCTTTGCAGAGAACTGCCATTCCAATTAACATTTTTATTCAAAGAACATCCTTAATAGGAGGATAATTGTGAACTGATGTCATGCATGACTGCAGTCAACTGAGGACACTGTGGCACTCATTCAATAGTCGTACGAGTTGCAGAATGTCATATAAAAGGTCAACACAAACGATGCTCTATACAAAACATGCAAATCGTGGAAGGTAATACATTCCGTGTATTTTACGACAGTTGCGAAACGGCTAGGTCTCAGCAATAACATCTTCTGAGAGACGTAACATTGCTTATTGGGAAACCATTAGCAGTTAGCAGTAACGTCTCGGACGGTTTATGTGATGCACAAAGTTTTCAGAACTACAGTTAAACATGTGTGTCGGGAGCTGGTACCTACTGTGTCACATTAAGCGAGTTCCCTTCTAACCTCTACTTTGTACCAACACATGCAATAAATCCACGCCAGTAACAATAACGTGCATTATCATTCTACATTCACACAACTTACTGAAAGTTAGGAAAGTGTGAGCGTCGTTCAGCGCCATCTGTTTTACGGTCCACTAACTACCAATAAATCATATTATTTACTTATGCCATACCCAGCCATACCCGTATTATAAGACTTGAGAACCGTCCTCAGCGAAGTGTGAGTGCTATCGACAACGACACTGCTTATTCCCTGTGTACCGAGCGTGAAGGTTGTTTGGTATGTGTGTCAAGTATCAGCTGTGAGTAACGAGGGGTAACGCCTCTACCAGTAACGTGATATTACCCGGCGGGTGAGTCGCAAGTCGCAAGACCAGCCGTGCTGATACTAGTGTTTAGATACTAACTCTGTCCCCCGCATAAGAGTGACAGAAGGTTAAGTTTTCACAAACACACTGCTTGTAAGAACGTAGAATAAATAGCAGTCTGATAAAATAAAGCTATTATTCATATGGAATTATTTAATTGATTAAATCTGCCTATCGCACTTCGCTCAAACTCAAACTCAAACTCAAAGCATTTATTTCAATTAAACCATTACTGGCACTTTTGAATGTCATAAGAACAATTCATAAAACAAAACTACGAAAAACTACGAGTGCAATACGTCATTCCGAAAGCCACCACGCCGAACCACACGCCGCCGAATGCCCTCAACGACGAACACTGCAAGCAAAAAAAGCACGCAGCGACGCACACCGCAACAACGAATGCACGAGACCTCGAATCACGGAACAACGAATGCACGCCGCAACGCGCAACCGCCGCCCTGCGACCCGGAGCCCCGCGCACCAGCCACCACGGCGCCGCGCCGCCGCGCGCCCCCGCACCCACAGCACTCGCCGCCGGTAACATCCGGCGCCGCGCAACCCGACGCAGCAACCCCCGAAACAACGTATTGCACTCCTAAGCTACAGTCACAGTCACAAGGCATAATAACTTGTGAAAGTACTGTAGTTGCCAGTTCCCTAGCGTAGATCTCTATGGAGAAGAACGGGAAAAAGAAGAAAGAGAAACTCCATGGACACTCTTTTAAATCAAAATATTGTTACAAAATCTTGGTACATTACATCATTCATGTTGAGATGGTATATTATGTGAGAACTATGTAGCAAGACGTGCAAGTTAAGAGCGTCCGGAGTAAAAAAGTATAATAAACAAATAAAAAAAAATATGTATATATTTATAAACCATGGCAACTAAGAGATGACCAGTCTCCACTGACAGCGCCCGTTCACGAACATGACGCATGGATCAGCACCATTCAACTCAACCATTTTGAAGGGAACTAAATGATCCGACACACGCGCCACCATCAGCGAGACATTTGAGTGAGCATGACATTCTCTCAGCCACCAGGGCATCGTCATTAAAAATAATATATCTAAATGTAAAAAGTGGCTTTATAGTACATAGTACTCACACATGTGCCATGCAATTATATAATATTAAGATATTGAATCTATACAATGCAAAGAAATAATTACAATCTTCTGCAGCCTCTACAATAATATTCTCCTATAATCTCTTCTTAATTCTCCTCTACAATATTCTAATAAAATATAAAATAAGGTAGTTAGATCGGATAGTCGATTTATCGAGAAAGGTTGTAAGCTACATTTATGTGACGCAGACGAAGTTGCGTGGGTCAGCTAGTAAAAAAAAAAAAATGTACCATGGCAACTAAGAGATGACCAGTCTCTACTGACAGCGCCCGTTCACGAACATGACGCACGGATCAGCACCATTCAGCTCAACCATTTTGAAGGGAGCTAAATGATCCGACACACACGCCACCATCAGCGAGACATTTGAGTGAGCATGACATTCTCTCAGCCACTAGGGCAAAGTCACTAAAAAAAAAATAACTAAATGTAAAAAGTGGCTTTATAGTACATAGTACTCACACATGTGCTATGCAATTATATAATATTAAGATATCGAATCTAAATAACGCAAAGATATTTTTACAATCTTCTCTAGCTTCTACAATTACTTCACATGATAATAGATTTATTTGCCCCTATGGTTGTGGAGCAAGACCAGCATTGAGCCAAGCATTTTTATCATCAATGTAATCCCCCAACTTATAGTATGCTTGCCTACATAGTGTGCGTTTTATACAAGACTTAAATTTCGTCTCATTCAGTTGAAGAATGTGAGGGGGTATTTTATTGTAACATTTTAAACAGTACCCCATGAAAGATGTGTCTACTTTAGCTAGCCTGAAACCTGGCTGAACTAGTTGGTCCCTATTTCTCGTCTTATAGTGGTGTCTTATCACCTCTTTTGCTAAATAAATGCAGATTTTTCCTAACGTACATGATGTTTTCATAGATGTATTGACAAGGTACTGTCATGATGTTAATTCCCTTAAACAGCTCTCTCAGAGAATCGCGTCTTCTTAGACCATATATGGCTCTAATGGCTCTTTTCTGCAGAATAAATATAGACTCGATGTCTGCAGCCCGTCCCCATAGTAAAATACCGTATGACATAACACTATGAAAATAGCTAAAATAGACTAGTCTCGCGGTATCTACGTCAGTAAATTGACGGATTTTCCTAACAGCATATGCTGCTGAACTCAGCCGTCCTGCAAGAGATGTTAAATGCGGACCCCACTGTAGCCTTGAGTCAACCGTTATCCCCAAGAAAACAGTTTCATCTACAAACTCTAGTTTTTCTTGATTCAATACTATGTCGCAATCAGTACTTTTGACGTTTGGTAAAGCAAATCTTATGCACTTCGTTTTTTTCCCATTTAATACTAAATTATTAACGTTGAACCAATTATGAACCTGCAGTAGGGCGTTATTTACGTCATCGAGATTTGTGGCACGTCTGTTTACCTTAAATATTAAAGAAGTATCGTCGGCAAACAATACCATTTCAGGTTGGTTTTTAAATAAATGGGGTAGATCATTAATATAGACTAAAAACAGAAAGGGACCTAGTATCGAACCTTGTGGCACACCCATACTTACTTTTAAGCCCATTGAATTGACACGATTTATTTGTACTTGCTGATGTCTATCGTTTAAATACGATTTCATTAAACTGCTGCTAGACAAATGCGTCTCCCAAACTCTCAAGTTGTGGCTGAGCACACGATTTTCCGTCATCCGTATCCAGCCTCCTCCCAGACGTTGTTGTCTTGTCGGTCTTCTACTTGATAACCTTGAAATAAACTCTTCAGTCGTTACAGGACAGTGCCAGGCCTGACTCGGGCTGAGTCAGGAGAGTTATGTTCTGCATTACATGGAACAGGATATCATGGCAGTTAAACTTCAGTCATATCTCCAAGCTGGCTCCGACCGTTATGCACCTTCTAGCGAGGTATCACCGCCGCGGCCGCCCGCGCCAGCGCGTGTCTTGCCCGTGCGCGCGCCGGATGTGCGGCGCGCG
The DNA here is from genome assembly GCA_932274075.1 of Diarsia rubi. Taxonomy (NCBI): domain Eukaryota; kingdom Metazoa; phylum Arthropoda; class Insecta; order Lepidoptera; family Noctuidae; genus Diarsia; species Diarsia rubi. The sequence continues at coordinate 223,947 of OW026432.1, forward strand.
GCACGCCCCGCCCACCCGCGCCTGCGCAGCGCGCTCTCCTCACCACCGCCTGCGGTGTCTCTGTCATTACAAGCACGCAAACCAGCAACAAGCTGCAAGCTTTGACCCTTCTATCGGGTGCGCATGAGCAGACACTACGTAATGAGTAGACTCCGCCGCGGCAACGCCAGCAGTTACAAGATGGAGCCAAGCGGACTGCGCGTGCGCAGGTTGCACTGTGTGTTGGAATGTGGTACACCCATGGAAACATACTGAATGCTCCCTCAAGGTCGCTTGTTATGGACCTTCCGCAGTCACTTGTGCGGATATCTAAGTGCCCACCTCGTTTCAGATAACCCGTTGCTTCGCGGAATAATAAAATATTAGACAAGCTTTGATTTGAAGAGCATTCATAAACAAGTAAGTACCGATTCTATGTCTATTGTCTAGAGGTGACTGTGTTCGCGATCGTAATATGCAAAAACGATCAACATGTCATGAACTCGTGATGTAAGGAAATAATTATTTAATAAACGGATGTACATTCAGTCAAAAAAGTATCGGGAATGGATGATCATTTGGGTATGAAACATGTTACTGCTCGGCTAGTCCCAAAAGACCTGAGTTTTCTCCAAAAACGCAATCGCATGAGAGTCACTGAGGACATGCTAGAACGAGTCAATTCCGACCCAACATTCATGGAACGTATTATGACCAGATTATTACTAATAGTGACGAGACGTGGATTTACAAGTTTGACATGCAAACTAGTCAACAAGCTTCGGAGTAGGGGCCTTCCAATTAAACCGAAACTGAAAAAAACCACTCCAAAGTCGATCAAAAGTCAAAGTCATATTGACCGTTTTCTTTGACTATCGCGGTGTTGTGCACTCGGAACTCTTGCTGGAAGGTCAAACGGTAATTAAAGAATATTATTTGAGCGTTATGCGGCATTTAAGAGAGCAAAATCGTCAAAAAAGGCAATCAGACCTTTTCCGTGGAAAGAAAATTCTTGGATTTTGCGCCACGATAATGTGCCATCGTACAAGGCCGAATTTTTGACCAAACACTCAACAGATACCATCAAGCAACCCCCATATTCACCAGATAAGGCTCCAGCCGACTTCTTTCTTTTTCCTAGACTCAAATTCCTACTTCGTGGCACCCGTTTTCAATCGGTAGAAGACATAAAGAAGAATTTGTGGCGCGAACTGAACTCCAAACAGAGCGTTTAAAAAATGATTTGATGATTGGATTATTCGTTGATGTAAATAATTGTAAGTGTATACATTGTTTCCGAAGGAGCATACTTTGAAGGTGATAAAATTGGATTACATAACAAAAATGTTGTGTATTATAGATCTTTTCCCGTTACTTTCATGACAGAGCAGTATTTGTGGGTGAGGTTACAGGGTCCGTCGGTCCTGACATCTTCTTCTTATCGCGTGGGCAGTAAGGTCTAACGACCCCACACACCTCAGTGTCAGCTAGTCATAGTGCTAGTGTAGTGTGTGGAAGTGTGAGTTTCTAAACCGCCTCAACGACCTCTGACATGGTTTGAGAACCGGTATTTGGCGGCCGGGATCACCGGCATAAACGTGCCATCCGAAGCATGGAATCATCTTTTTTGTAGCAGACAATAATAATATAATAATAATAATCTTTATTGACATAATTATGTTACAGAAACTTGTGAAGCCTCTGACTCCTAAACTAGGCGCCCTCTCCCATTTTATTTGGCTTAGATACTAATGTCAACGTCATCATCATCATCATTTCAGCCGAAAGACGTCCACTGCTGGACATAGGCCTCCCCTAAGTGTCGCCACATTGACCGGTCCCGTGCGTCTCGTCAACGTATTATACACAAACATCATTTAAACAAAATACAATTTAAGTATAAAAAGTAAGAAAAATACAAATCAACAGAAATTAAAAAATTAAAATATGGAATAATTACTAAAAATTCAGTCTATTCTTAAATTACTATAAATTACTATTATATCTTGCTATGTGTGTGTGAGGGGTGTGTACGTGTGAGTGTGGGTTGTGAGTGTGAGAGGTGTGTACGTGTACGTGTTTGTGAGTAGGTGTATGTGTGAATGAAATGTTCTTATTAAGTATGTGTTCCTTTGTAGAATTAGATTAATACAATCAGGGGATTAAAGACTGCAATGACCTACCAAAACTGGAAACAGCGTAACAAAGTAGGTCTGTGGGTATGCTTCCCGTGGGAATCGAACCCACGAACCACCGGGTCACAAAGCGAACGCCTAAACCACACACAACGACTACGGAGGCAGACTTGGCGTGTACCGATACGCCTTCCACTCATAATATTTCTATAAAGTGGAAGGGTACAATTGTACCTACTATAAAAATATCTACTTATGTTTCTAAAGCGCTGAATTATATTTAGTTGCCTATGAATAAAAACACAATTTGTTCTGTAAATTGGATTTAATTTAATGAGACTAGTGTCCTCGTGAATGTTCTGTAAAAACTCAATGTCATAATGTTGCCCGAGGAAGCGGAACGAGCGGGTACGACCGTACGACACGCGGCAGCGGGCACTGAACACTGAACACTCATCTAGAATCTAGACTCGCGACCAGCTAATGACGGGCTACCGGCTACGTCATCGTGCGGCCGATACACACGGAAGGATCATTTGAGATCCAGCGCACGATCCGCTCCTCTCAACAGACGTTCCCCCCTCAATGTGTTGATTGATAGACTAATGATTTTAACTTTGTAAATTGGTCAAGTAAGAAACACAGTTTAACAAAGATGAGGTTAGTATTTCCCAACTCAGTGCGATGATACGCCGTTATAAACCCAAAAGATAATGCTATTAAGATGTACTCATCTCCAACATTCTACACAAAAATTGTACTTGTCTTCGATATTGATTACATAGTGCACAAGAATATTGAACAACTGTTATCGACTCTTATCATGATAATTTATGAAATTGCATTACATGACTCCACAATGCCACACCACTTTAGATTTATTACATCGATGCAATTCAACAATCATTTAATCATCAATCATTGGATGAGTGTTCAATGGCCAAGGGCTCTAATTAGCTATTATACATATTACGAACTAATAAGCGCATGCATTGTACATGATAATTATTAGGTGCTTTATTCACTAGCACGTATGCTCGTCGCAGCTTGAACTACGACAACCGGCCGTGGGCCTCGCTGCTGCTGTTAAAGAAAGATAAACTTCTGCTGTGAAGGTAAACAGCAGGTAAGTAGTTTGGAGAGTCATCAGTAGTTATAATAACAATGTAACGTTAATAGCGATGATTGCCGTCACGCCTGGCTGCCTGCGCCTGCGAGCTAATCGGCGCCGACACGACACCCTGTCACGACTGCGTGCCAGTCCAGCGCCATTGCGACTAGCAATCAGCACTTGACAAACAGTACACACTACATAGCTTCATTAATAACGTGGACTACCACGAATACTTTACTTGTATGATGAAACATGAGCTACATCGCACAGTGCAGCCTGTGCTTGCATAGGTTCTTGGATGCACACTTATCACTCTCACAAAACTACTCTAAAGTAATAATCGAAGAGGATGTTCCTAAGTATTCACTATGTATGCCTTCCTGTTGTCTGAGGTGTGTTCTCTTGACCTTATCCCATCATTCAATAGTGGTCGGCGCAACATGTCTTATTGTTCTATACTTCTTTGTTAATCATCATCTCAGCAGACACCTCCTTTCTTGCCTTATCATCCTTTACACAGTCCATTCATCGTTTCTTTGGACTTCTTCTACTCATACCCCCTCCTCCTCTTCCTCTCTCTCTTGTCATTGTAGGGTGAAACAAATGCAATAGTTTGAGCAACTGCTCAATGCAACTTCTGCCTATTTTTTTGGGTGTGGCAAATCATCAAATAACCCCTCCCGCTCTTGGGCAAAGCGAAAGGGAGTGTCAGACTAAAAACCAACCATGCTCCTTCTCAGCCCTTTATGTCGAGGCCGCGGTATCTTTTGCGAACAACCCGCAGCCCCGTCGGGTGCAACTAGTGCCTCGACTCTTTTGTCGCGTTGAAGTAATTTCATAATTTAATATAATTTAAATTACGTTATTTGTTACAGTATGTCGTGGTGGTCGCTCTCAATGCCAACAGATGACAACAATTGCGATAACAATCGAAATGTAACATTGAATGTTAATTACTGAGCGACGGAAGCAGGTCGCGGCATTGAGGACGGTGACACCGCCGCCGCGAGTTGCGCCTTCAGCGGTGAGTGCACTGCCGCTCAGCCATGCTGGACACGTCGCTGTAACCACCGAGTATGGTCATGTGGACTGATGAAGTTTATGCGGATGGAAATGTATTATATGGTTCGATGTTGAGATTATAACTTGACTATTATTTTAGGATTAGGGTCCCGTGGGGGGGTAATGTTATTCGCGTCCGTAGGAGCTACTTAACCACAACCCTACACGTGTCCCCCGGGTGGTGCTAAATGAATAACAACGCCGAGTCTCGGGCGGCGGTCAATCAGCCCGACCAAACCAGCCTAACCAGCTTGGTGTGGTAGTGAGGGTAGGAAATGACTCTCACAAATCGCAACCCTGGAGACTACAACGATGACCTTGGCTTGACTGTCTGGGCCATGAAGAAGACAAGAGAGACTGTGGTGAGACTTCGTGCCAAAGGACTGCATGGCTGGTGGGAGACCAGTCACTAGCGATTCAACCTCTACGGATATGGCAAACGTAGTTGTATTCTGCCTTCTTAGGGAATGGCGTCACCCCTAAGTGACCTATTATTTCGTCCAATACTCGTGGGAACAAAATGAATGAAAACCCAAAAAATAAATCAAACCCAACTATGATCCAACAAACTCTTTCCAAGGGTATGTTTACAAAAACACGCAGCAACTCGCTTGGTACCATACCGCAAGACATAAACACTCCCGAAATAATGTTTAGTGCGAACGACCGAAACAGGAACGCCTGGCAACAAGACCGAATACCTCAAGCCAAAAGAAAAAGAGTGGAAACCAAATCACCACAAACAGAAAATGATACCAAAAAACCTAATACAAATGCATATTCAATACCTACACAAAATCAATTTGAAATTTTAGGCAATGAGGACATAACAGATAATAAAGAAACAGAAAAGCAAAACCTGAACCCTCTTTGTAACTGGAGTCCTGGATATCAACGCTCTTAGAAATGAAATATTAAAAATTACAACAGCAGAAAACTATACTATGACCACGCTCACATCAGGACACATCGTGAAAATAATGCCAGCAAGTATAGAGGTATACAAATCAATTAGAGAAAATTTCATCACAGACAACATTAGCCACTATACATACATGTTAAAGACCCTACAGAGTTGTACTGAGAGGTCTCCATAGCTCAGAGGATACCTCTTAAATAAAGAAAGAACTCAAAGAACATGGACACGAAGTAAGACAACTAGTAAATGTCCGCCACCGAACTTCAAAAGAACCTTTACCCCTATTTTATGTAGACCTGGAACCAAAACCGAACAATAAAGTTATATCAGATCATTATTGATCATTATTTCAGATGAGGTAGATATACAGTGTGATTCTTTATAATGTGCACATATCTAAATGAGGGAATCTATGCTTAATTTTATCGATGGAAAAAATATTTAAAAAAATCTAAATATTTTTTAATATTTTTTATGGAATTTTCAAAAATGTGGTCCGCTGTTGTGACCCCAATGTAAACAAAACGGTGTAACTTTTAAACTAAATTATCTATCGCGATGAAACAATTTTATGTAAAAAGTTATGAAAAAAAAAAGTTTTTTTGATCAAAAAACGTGTTTATTTTCAATTGAGGGTAGTTTTTTTCCACAATTTTCATTTTACGAGGACGCCTAATTGCTTCCAATCATTATGGAGTTTGTTTCATCGCGATAGATAATTTAGTTTAAAAGTTACACCGTTTTGTTTACACTGGGGTCACAGTAGCAGACAAATTTTTTAAAAATTCCATATAAAATATTTAGATTTTTTTTAATAATTTTTCCGTCGATAAAATTAAGCATAGATTCCCCCATTTCGATATGTGCACATTATAAAGAATCACACTGTATTTCACTGCAGTCTGATGAAGTTCACAGGAGTAGCACTGAAGTGCATCGAGAATGTTTCACATCACACATCATCAGCCTATATTGTTCCCACTGCAGGAACTCAGGCCTCCTCTCTAGGAGAGGGACGGGCTATAATCCACCACGCGGGCCCAGTGCGGGTTGGTAGATGTCACATATCTTCGAATTTTTGGTTCTAAGATATGCCGGTTTCCTCACGATGTTTTCCTTCACCGTTTTGAGAGCAGTGGTGATGAAATAAATTACACAAAGTAATGCGCCTGCCCGGGTTCGAACCCACGACCAACTGTTCGTAAGTCGGGGCCGCAACCACTGGGCCACCACTGCTCTCGAGAATGTTTAGATGTGTGTCAATTGTTTTTTTTCTTATTGTTTTTCTTTTTGTATGTGTATCTTAGTAGTAACATCGCATTGGCGTCATAGCTGTTAAGGTGTTATTTACGTTATTTTAAATAAATAAATAAATAAATAAATAAATAAATAAATAAATAAATAAATAAATAAATAAATAAATAAATAAATAAATATTTAAACTAAAATTCTTAAAAAATATGAAAGTATCCTTTGAACCACCTTATAAGAAAAAAGAAATCCTCCAATGCAAAAGATGTCAAAGATTTGGTCATTCTAAAAATCAATATTATCGACCATTCAGATGCGTCAAGCGTGGAGACGACCATCCTACCAGCACTTGTACCTACCAAAACGGCAGACACAGAAGCTACATGTGCAAACTGCCTAGAAAAGCATCGGCTAGTTATAGAGGATGTGTCAAATACAAACAATACAAAGAGCATAATCTTAAAATTCAACCGAAGCAAACACAGATCAATTTAAACCCGGAAGCCCGGAGTTGCCAAACCACTTACAAAAACGTATAATACTTACAACAAAAATACAACAACTTGGTGACATCTTAGATAAGATGATCTTAGAGAGTGTGTCATGCTCACTTAAATGTCTCGCTGATGGTGGCGGGTGTGTCGGGTCATTTCGTTCCCTTTAAAATGGTTGAGTGGAATGGTGGCTGATCCATGCGTCATGCTCGTGAACGGGTGCTGTCAGTTGTGACTGGTCACCTCTTAGTTGCCGCGGCTTGGTTGAATTATTATATTATTTTTAAATCGTCGTTTTGGCTTTACTGTGGACACTTATCGTGCACAACTTGCTACATCGTTCTCACATGATAATATACCAATCTCGATATGAATGATGTAACCAAAGTTTTGTAACAATATTATGATTTAAAAGAGTATCCATGAAGTTTCTTGCCATTCTTCTCATGAGACCAACGCTTTGGAATCGGCAACTACAGTACACTGACAGTTATTATGCCTTGTGAGTGGGACTGTAGCTTAGTTTATTAGCTTATTAAAATTTAGTATTTGTTCGACTATTCAAAAGAGCCTGTAACTGGCCAACTTGAAATAAATGATTTTGATTTTGATTTTTGATTTTGATGTTTAACAGAATTTAAACCATGGTGTTAAACATCGTAGACAACATGATGGATAGGTTTCTCCAGCTTATAAGCAGCCAAAAGAAAATATAATCCTAATCTTAATATAATCTTATGGAATGCCAACGGACTAGTCGCTCGAAGACTAGAGCTTGAAATCTTCCTTAATATGAAAAAAATTGACGTAGCACTAATATCCGAGACCAGATTTACAAACAAAAGCTTTATTTCAATTAAGGGCTATACCATGTACGCTACTAATCATCCTTCGGGTAAAGCGCATGGAGGAACGGCAGTACTCATAAAATCTAATATGAAACACCACCCGCTTGAGCCTTTCTCAACAGACAAGATACAAGCCACACTTATTAAAGTCCAAGGATAACAGCTCGGATATCACAATCGCTGCAGTCTACTGCCCTCCTAAACACCAAATAACAAGTGAAGACTACAATGAATTCTTTTCCAAACTCGGACATCGGTATATATGTGGAGGAGACTGGAACGCAAAACATACATTCTGGGGCTCTAGGCTAGTAACAACTAGAGGAAGACAGCTCTACCAATCTGGCAGAGATCTTAATCTCGTCTGCTTGTCTACAGGTGAACCTACTTATTGGCCGACTGATCCTCGAAAAACACCTGACCTACTAGATTTTTTCATAACTATCTAAATCAAATCAAATCAAATCAAATCAAAACTCATTTATTCAAACTAGGCTGATAATCAGCACTTTTCGAACGTCAAAATTTACTTTACTTTACTTATTTACAAGAGACAGTCCCCCAAAAGGCCCCCCTTTCGACACTTCCTAGTGTTTTTGCTGGAAAGAAGAAGTGGCGGAACAAACTCCCCAGCACACATCTGTCTGTTAGGTTGGTTAGAAGAACCAGACTCGATACAATAGTAAGGCAAGTATAAAAAAAGTATATAATAATAATAAAAAAAAGACATAACATATCAGTAAACTAATCTTGGAGAAAGAACATAAATAAATAACAAACATTGTCTTGTGTTCAACTCAGCGACCAAAACATTGCAATTAACAACACTAAGATGGTATCCGACTTAGATCTCACCTCAGACCACTCTGCAGTTATTCGTAACGTGAAAAATAAGATAATACTGACTGAAACACGACCTAAAATCTACAACAAGAAAATTACTGGAAAGAGTATCAAGATATTATTACAGCGGAGACAAAGCTTATGATCTCTCTAAAATCCATCGACGAGGTAGAACAAGCCATAGAAGAACTAAACCGATTGATTCATGATGCGGCATACAGGTCCACTCGTCAACACAAAGCGGGAATCGCAAAAGAACACATTTATCCTACGTCCATCAAGGACTGTATAACTGAAAGACGCAGACTTCGCAGAGAGTGGCACACCGCACAACACCTATTGTCCAAAAGATAAAACTGCCTTTAATAAAGCTTCACAGCAACTAAAGGCACAAATTAAAGAATGGGGAAATGAGAATCTACAATCACATCTCTCAAAACTGACACATACTAGTGACACAAACTACTCTTTGTGGAAGGTTACTAAAAACCTAAAGCGCCCCAAACAACAGGTTACACCACTAAAAACACAAACAGGGAGCTGGTCCCGCTCCGACCTTGAAAAAGCTAATACATATGCCAATCACCTGCATAAAGTTTTTGAACCACTCCCTAGCAACAATCAGCAACTCGACAATGAAATAAATACATACCTCAACTCTCCTAGTGCCTACCACTAAAACATGTAACACTACCTGAACTAAGGCGGGAAATTCTAAAACTTCAAGAAGGTAAATGCCCTGGTTACGGTCTTATCGACGCCACTCTTTTGAAGCATCTCCCAAAAAAAGGATACAATCAGGATACTACTACTAGGATACTACTCATACTTGCTATCTTTAACGCATGCCTAAGATTGTCCTTCTACCCAAGCCAGTGGAAAATAGCCCAGGTAATAATGATACTGAAACCAGGAAAACCAGCTCAAGATGTGGCATCGTACAGACCCATAAGTCTCCTTCCAGTAGTTGGAAAACTATTGGAAAGAATTATACTAAATAGAATGCAAGAACACCTAGCAGATATAATACTAAATCACCAGTTTGGATTTAGAGAGGGACACGGTACCGTCGAACAAGTACATCGTTTGGTTGACGTCATTAGTAGAGCGCTGGAAAACCAACTATATTGTTGCGCAGCCTTCCTAGACATCAGCCAAGCATTCGACAAGGTGTGGCATAGCGGGTTACTGTCCAAAATTAAAAAAATGTTACCACACTCGTTCTACCCATTATTAGAATCGTATCTCAAAAATCGATGCTACGAAGTGAAATATAATGGCGACGCATCTCATATGTACGAGATTAAGTCGGGAGTACCTCAGGGTAGCATACTGGGACCAGTTCTCTACCTAATATTCACAGCAGATATACCCACTCATGCTTATACCACTACAGCGACATATGCAGATGATACCGCAATCCTCTCAACACACGAGAACTGTGACTCCGCATCCGAAAGGCTACAGCTTCACCTGACTCAGATCGAAGAATGGCTCGAGCAGTGGCGTATTAAAGTCAATACAGATAAGTCAGTTCAAGTAACCTTCACACTCCGAAGAAAAACCTGCCCACCTGTGAAACTTTGTAATACAGAGATCCCACAATCAGATGTCGCCAAATACTTGGGTATGCATCTTGACAGACGGCTCACTTGTCGCACACACATTTGGACCAAAAGGAAACAACTAGATTGCAAACTCCGAAGCATGTACTGGCTCATTGGACGTAGGTCACAGTTAACAGATGCCAGCAAAATGGCTATCTATAAAGCTATACTGAAACCTGTATGGACGTATGGCATACAGCTATGGGGTACAGCCAGTCACAGTAATATCGAAATACTACAAAGGTTTCAAAGTAAAACAATGAGAGCCATGTTCAATATTCCACCGTACATAAGCAACAAATAATTATGTGAACCTAGATTTGAACCTACGAACAGTGAAGGAAGAAATTGAGAATTGTCTGCCAAATTGCTTTGCAGTTTGGCAGACATGTTTTTATGTAAAAGTATGTATTGTTATTTAATAAATAAATTAAAAAAAAAAAAAAGAGACAGCAAGAATTATCAAGCCAGACTAGACCATCACATTAACCAGTTAGCTGCTGATTTGAAAGGAGTGGGCAGTCTAAGATACTCTCGCCTTAAAAGAAATAGCATACGAGACCTAGCAACAAGATTTGCAGACCGAACATGAGAATGGCATCAATGGATGCACAACTCGGCTGAAAATACATATATCTACCGATGAAAATCTGACAACAAATTAGATTATTGTTTTATAAAAACCGATTGCTAAGTCGCAGGATAAATAAAAAAAAGGGTCCCGTGAAAGAAATAAGAAAATAATAAAACATTGTATTTGGGGGGGGGGTGCAGAAGGGTCAAAGGGCAGCTTTCTCCCCTACCCCTGGTCTGCCGCGGCCGTGATGCGATTATGTCTAACTCATCTCAGAGTTTCTTTACCGCTATTGCTATATTCATTTAAGAAGGCGCTTAGCTTATTATAAAGTCCCGGCTTCCCCTGGCCTGGACAAACGGAAATTGTGACTAATTGTAACTAAGAAAAATTATAATAAAATTAACTTTAACAATGTTTTTATGAGTGGCTTAAACTATCGTACCTATGTAAGAAACGCTGATACGCAGGGAGAAAGATATTGGAGAGGGAAACATATTGGTATTTTGTACCGATTTACTAAACAACATTTTTTTATTTTTTTTTTCTTTTTAAATAACGTTGCCCCCTACTAGGAATTTCTCCTGTATCGTGGGTGCGTTCACAAACATTTAAACTCACATACACAAATACCCAGACCCGGAACAACTATCTGTAGGTTATACAAATATTTGTACCGTGCGGGGATCGAACCCGCGCAACCCACATTGACAACAGCACAGATGCAACAAGAAAATGCGTTAACGCTATTATTATTATCTTTGTTACATCGTTTGATCGTAATGTATGCAAGGTAACACGAGTCATCCTTTAGCATCACCCTCAACACAAACTTTATTGACAAAACTGAAGAGTTTGGTACGTGTTTGGAACATTGTCAGATTGAGAGGTGAAACAAAAACATCACACATGTGACACGTATGACGTAATATCAGCATTCAGTATCAGGCACAGTAACTGTAACAATTTAACTGATACTTGTTGGAGAAACTGCGCCTTAACAATAAGAAGAGAACAAATGAACATACAACATGGAAAACGACACGAATACTGGGTGGCTCATTTTAGGGGCGGAGTTACGAACATTAGAAAATGAGGCTATTTGATTGTTTGCATGGCAGGAAAAGAAATTAGGAACATCACCAAAGTAGCAAATGGAAATGCACTGGCCACATGATGAGATCGACAACAGGAAAGTGGACCAATAAAGTAACAGACTGGTACCCGCGGGACAGAAAAAGACGTAGAGGAAGGTAGAAAAAAGATGTGAAGACGTTCTGCTGACGAGGGTTGGAGAAGGACAGCAGATTTTAAATGTTAAGATATATACAGGGTGTAAATTAACCCTTCACACATACGTCAACAAAGCATTCTGTACATCAAACTCAAACATCAAACTTTATTTTCTATACTAACTATTCCTTATTGCTATTTTTTCATGTTTATAGGGTGTAAAAGTACCCGTAACGCAAACGAAGGGCATTTGTTCTCCCCACCACTGCCATCATTTTTTGGTTCTAGACCATGCCTGGAAACCCCCCTAGTTACGGAGATATTGGGGGTCAAAGTTCCAAATTTTGCACAGCTGTTTTTACAAAAACAGCTGTACGTACTTAAAAGACATTGACCCGCGCACATTTTTTGTGATAAGCGCAAGGGTTGCGAGACTTTTGCAAAATGTTTATTATGGTTCTGTCTGTTATTTCACAGTGTTTTTTTGTTCATAGTTTTATTAGTATTAATAAAAGAAATAATAAATAATAAAAGTTTATTTAGGAACAGTAACACGAGACATTATATAACACATAAAACGATGGAAGCTGCAAAAGTATAAACTGTAGCGCAGCTTCCAACGCCCTTTTCCAGATACAGACAAATAAGATCAGAATTAAAATTTAAAACATACGTTAAAATCAATATTAAAATTAAAATCTAAAATTAAATCAAAATGAGAACCAAAATTAAAATCTAAATTAAAGTAAATTTAAATTTAAATTCAAATTAAATTAAAATTAAATTCAACCAGATAAAAGTAACATTTATGATTTGGGATGTGATGAGTGTTGGGTGAAAGGGTGTGTGGGTGAGAGTTATGAGGTGTGTGTGAGGTGTTTGTGATGTTCGTAGAAAGTGTGTTGTGTGGTTTTGTTGAGGTGTGTGAGAGAAAGATGAGTATATAGTTTTGTAATTTTAACCAAGAGTCAAGTTTTATTTTGCAATTTTTCTTGGTTAATGGGAAGATGTGTAAGTTTTTGTTTAGCTTGTTGTACATTTTAGAGCTAATGTGTTTGAAACTACGACTTGCGGCTGCGGTTCTACGACACACAGTGTTACAAACCCTATTTGAACGACGTGTAGAACAGCATTTAGGTTCAAAGGTAAGTAGACTGTGTCTGCGAAGAATAGTCTGAAGAACAAATAGCTGCCTGACGGTGAGGACCTGACAGAGGGTATAAAGGGAGGATGTCGGATATCGAATTGGTTTCCTTGCCAGTACCTTCAGGACAGATCTCTGCGCTCGTTCCACCCTTAGCATAACCGTTTTACCGGCACCGCCCCAGACCGTCAGACAAAACCCTAGAACAGACTGAGCGAGCGCCATGTAGACGGTCAGCAAACATCCAAAGTCTGCCGTTGCTCTTAGCTTTTTAAAAATATACATGAGTTTTCTCACACGAGCCACAATTGAAGTAATATGTTGTTTCCATTTTAAGTTGCTGTCAAGAATGACTCCAAGATATTTAATGCTAGGCGTATTTTATAATCTTTCACATCCACAGTTTGCGTGTAAGTTTGGGCAGGTGTGTGCATGAATTTCAATAGGTGTAGGGGGCTGACTTGACATTATAGGAGAGAATGTAATAAATTTGGTCTTATTAACATTTAGAGTAAGGAGATTTATGGTCAGCCACCTCATGACTGTACCCAAAGCGGACACTGAATATAGGTGAGTTTCAGTCCAGTCCCGGCCATGAACAATTAGAGCTGTGTCATCGGCATAAGCTATAATTTTGCAGTTGGGTATGGATAACTGACAGAGTTCATTCGCGTATATGAGAAAAAGTGGGGGTCCCAGAACGCTACCCTGGGGGACACCAAAAGTGATCGTCTCTTGGTGGGTGTGATAGTTTTCGAGCTTTATTATTTGCTTACGACCTGTTAGGTAGCTCTTGAAGAGATCATGGTAAGAGATCATGATCATCATATTATGTAAGCACGCCCTATGTCTCTCGTTCAAACTAACATACTGTATAGGTACGGTATCCGGTAGTCCGTACGTGCACCCTTGAGTTGTTGTTGTTTTGTTGTTTGTTGTAGATCCGGGTTAGTAGGACTGGGAGGGTGCTAATCTTGACCTCTCAATATGTTAATAAGCCGTCCACCTTTTTTTGATGTCACTCTCTCTTTGTCTTCTCTTCTTTTTGTAAGTGTCCCTGTACCTACCTATGTTCCCGGGCGTTGGATGTCGCAAGATAGTTTTAAGCCACAGTACGGCGAGCGTTGGGTTTGGGGTTAAGTTGTAAATTACTAGGGCCAGTGTCTGCCACGGTTGCGAAATTTGTTTCGAATGAGTTACCGCCACCCTGAAGCGCAAAGGGAATAAGAAGAAACACGGGTGGGTTTTCAGTAAGAATCTGACAATCCCTTCTGCTCCGCTCGGAGTGGAAGGAGTCATGTGATGATTTCCCATCGTTAAAAAAAACCTACCTACCCTTGTTAAATAAATGGTAGTTAATTACCGTCGTTGTCGCACCTGCACCTTTGGCCGCCACACACTTTTTTTGACCTTTGACTTTATAGGAATAGAAATCGAATACAACAACAACAACTTCTTCTTACAACTTCTATATGCATGCGGAGTTCACCTGTAAGTGATTGTTGCACTGTTGAATTTACATTTTTGCATGTAATAAATAATTACCATGAACCAATTGTTGGTGAACCAATAAAAAAAAAAGCAAACTTTCGTTCTTCCGTTTTTATCATTTGTGTAGGTACTTAAATGTTGACTGAACGTTTGGTTCGGAAACGGCATTTTAAATTTTCTCTACAGTTAACAAAACTGTTGCGCAAATTAAGTATCAACAGTGTATAATTTGATAAAAGCTAATAAACGCTTGGCCATAAAATAATTACGTAGATTGTACAATGTGATGTGGTTCAGAGAATGCGTTGCCGTTGCGTGGTATTCACATTGCACAATGGCTCCCGATTGCCAAACTAACAAGATGGTAAAATGAACCTCCACAGTGCAATACCAATCAGTAAGTATATCTTCACCCGAATCATTGGCGTGTGTTGGTTTTGTAATAAATACCTACTTACTTATTCCTATGTTTATGTTGCTCAATACTTGCGAACAAAAGAACTAAAACTTCATTCGAAAAAAGAAGTACTGGATATCCAGTGGTGTTTTTTTGGGTAAATCCACTGCAGTTCATAAAAAGCCAGAATGACAAGTAATGAAAACCCAAAGAAAGAATTGAACTGCAACGAAATTATTTAGAAAAGAACAGTAGAGGAGTAATACAACTGGGATAAGCCCAGTTGCCTAGCCTCACGGGCAGTCACGGGCCACGGATTATAAATATTATCAATAATATTTAAGGGTCCTAACTCCTAACTTGTGAGCGCTCGTCTCGTAGGTAGGTTTTTGAAGATCTATGAAAGTATGAACGGCGGCATCCCAAACTATGTTATGCCGACTCGTTACCCGTGGTTCCGGTGGGTCGACACATTATTGGTCCACGGGTAATTTGAATTACCTACCCGTGGTTCCATTAGAGGTGTTCCCGGATTTCTGACTTTATCTATAGAATATTGAAAACCATCAATTACATACAGTTTTGTATTGTATGCCATCCCCCTTCATTGCCCCCGCCGGAAACGGATCATTCTCAGTAGATCCATTTGTCAGATCCATGATGGATCTACTGGGAATTTGTTTTCTCATTAGATCCATCATCGAAATAAATGGATCTACTGAGAATACTTTTTCTTTTTAACAATATATTTTATTCAAATCCCTTCGTCCGTTTACGAGTTACGAGGGAACAAAGAAACGGACATACATACATTTATACATACACGCCAAACACATAACCCTCCTTTTGAGTTTCACCGCAGTCGGGTGAAAAGGGACACTTCTTTAGTAGCAATAGCGCTGAAACACGAGACGGGGACGAAGGAGACCCGCTTTGCGGGGCTTCTACTTCTGGGTGGTTTAAAAAAATGTCGGGGTGCCCCAGGTCCCGAGCTCGCTTCGCTCGCTCTTGTATCGAAGTTTTCTTAGTAGTGGGTTCGCTGGGTATGTCGGGGGAAACAAAGCAGCATGGAAAACATTCACGAAACCAAGGATGAGAACGGAATAAGCGATTGATCCTGTCAATGTCAACATGATAAAATGGCGACATTGCATTTTCATTCGATTTTTTTTTATATTTTTGCTACTTTTTAAATACGGTTTAGAATTATATACGATTTACAATATAATTATTAACAAGAATCCTAACTTTTAGGCTGAAAATGCACATTATTTGTAAAAATTGTTTTTTTTTTAAATAAAACGGCGTCTTCGACAAGAAAATAATGTTGCCTACGTATCAGAAAACCCCTTAGAACCCCCCAATATCCGCACTTTTCATCCAGCGAGGCAGCACGTATCTATTCTTAACCCAACCCTTAATACACGTCAAACACATAAACCTCCTTTTGGGCTTCACCGCGGGTAAAACATACGACGAAACAAAAATGACACTGTTTTTCGAGCACAACTTATATTGTAGTTACATCCACAGAGTAGGTACATTAATAATTATATGGTTACATCACAGACGTTACATGGTGGAGCGAAATAAATGAACGCACCCCAGGCAGACATAATTATGTTCTGCAATATAGCTACCCTTTAAATGTACTCTGTGGCAATAGCTGTCCATGTCAAAATAAAAGTGCTGTCATTGGCTTGTCAAAACAGAAAATTTTTCAAGACTTATTCTGTTTTTTTTGGTTTATTTACGTAAAAAAATGCGTTTGTTAACGTTTAGTTTTCTAAAAACCTGTAAATACAAGAAGGCATGCATCGGGCTTCCTCGCAGGTTTAGCAGCGTCATGGAGCCAGACAGCGATAGGATAGGGCTCCGTAGGTTCTTTTTAAATTATTATCCTTAATTTCTCTTAAACTGTTTATAATAACTAATCCAAGTCGATTTTAGCAAAATTTCTTCGTTAATCATGCCTAAAAAATTCAAATTTCTAGCTCAAATGGGTTTCGGCTACGCGACGATAAGTTTATGGAGGTGAATTGGCCATTGCCATGAAGTAAAAGATAAGATAAACTTGATTTCTTATGAATATTAAACCAAAAGTATTGAACCGCAAATCCCAAACTTATGGCGACACTGACCCAAACTGGAACAATATGGGAATGAATGTAACAGCAGGTATATTTTTGGTGCGACTTCAATATATCAAATCAGATGTTGTGGTGTCACAGGAGATGCCAGTATGGTGGAGATCAGCCCGTCGTGGAAGGAAGATGACTCGCCGCAGTTGCGCAGCGCCGTGGTGCGGGACATGCAGGTGTACCCCAACTTCATCACGGAGCAGGAGGAGAGATCCCTGCTGCTGGAACTGGAGCCCGTGCTGCGCCGCATGAGATACGAGTTCGACCACTGGGATAATGTTAGTATTTAGAGTTTGACTTATTAACTTCAGTATAAAAAACCTACAATTTACAACATTTTCTGCAGTATGACGAGATGTATGTTTAAACTGATGTCATAAATAACCCTTTAAAACCTAACATAAGCACATGCTTGTAATGCCCAAAGGGTTAGGCCGGTGTACCCAATGATACACCCACATTTCGCCAGTACTCCAGTAACGTTTAAGTACCAAGTAATAATGCCATTGGCTGGGCACAAATCCTGATTGCCATGGCTGCTATTGACCCAATATAATATTTCCCAACCCGGAGAATATTCTTTTTACAAATCAAATGCAGTTTCTCATGCTCACTCCACACGGCAATCATGCTTGCAACCATCACACCAAAAAGACAGTGAAACAATACAAAACCCTTGGTTTCCATTATTTTAATTGTAGTCAAGAAAAGAAGGATCACTGTGTGCCCTTGTTTTGCTGGTGAGACCAAACTAATACTAATTTTTTCTCATACAACTTAGTTTGTTAGTTTGGGAGCCACCATTTAACTAAATTGTTAAATTACAGATTTAATAATTATGGTTTAGTTTTTAGGTACCTAATCTCTAATTTGGTCCCTAACCGAGTCGTGAAAGTCCAAACTCAAGGTTTGCCAAAGGGTGATGAAACGAAGAGTATCTATCTATCCATATAAATAAAAAGAGAAGTCCTGACTGACTGACTGACTGACTCATCAACGCCCAGCCCAAACCCTTGGACCTAGAAAACTGAAATTTTGCACAGAGGTGCCCTTTATAATGTAGACAAGGAATAAGGAAGGACTTTTCGAAATTCAACCCCTATAGGGAATTAAATACGGGATGAAAGTTTGTATGAAAAATCTTAATCCTTGGGTTTAATATATTATAATACTTGAAACTTGTTTACCTAGATTAGTAAATGGGGTATTTTTAATCACGGTAGTATGTTCCCGTGGGATATTTTCCAATATGCACACGGGAAAAGCCGCTGGCAAAAGCTACTTGGGTATAAAGCTCAGCAACAGCATACGCAATACCACAATATGCTTAAAAACTGGAATCTCTGATGTGGGAAATAGGACTGCTGGCTTAAAGTGGGATTGGGTGAGCCATAGATCAGGACCGATGGGCCAGACTCGTCACGCAGTGGGTGCCAGAAGACAAGCGCCGTCGCCGAGGGAGGCCTAGAAAACGATGGCGTAACGACCTAGAAGCATTTATGACGAATTGAACGGAGAAAACCACACAGAGGGAAAAGTGGAGGCTATTGCCCAGCAGTGGGACAAAATAGGCTAAGGAAAAAAAAAAAATCATGCATGTATTTACAAAATACAGCCCGTATAACTGAATTGTGCTCGCAGGCAATCCAAGGGTTCCGCGAGACGGAGCGCTCACAGTGGTCTGCCGAGAACGCGGCCGTGTTGGCGCGAGTGCGCGCGCTGGCGCTGGGCACGCGCGCGCACCTCGCGCTGCCGCACGTGCACGTGCTGGACCTCGCCGCCGCCGGACACATCAAGCCGCACGTGGACGCCGTCAGGGTAAGTCACGGCACTGCCATAACTGTCTGTGACGTTACTCCAATCATTTTGCCGCTCGATAGTTTTCTTCTATCGTATCGATGATACGTTTTTATCTAACTTGATAAAAACGTATCATCGATCATATCATGGGCCGATTGTGCTGCCAATTTACAATTTGACAGTTCTACTTCGATATACAGGATAGACTAAAATCTACCAAAAAATATACGTCAAATTGTATGCAGTAAGTTACGGTTCACATTGAACAAGGATGGGAGGGGGGGCCTATGGCATCTCCATCATACACATTACAAGGAACATGACTGAAACTTGCGCGTTTCTGGTAGTAGAAGTAGGACTTTGTCTTGGGGGCGGGGGGCACATGTAGCCAATTAAAAAAAATATTTTTGGTTCAAAGCTCTGGTTGACTAGACTACCTACATGTGTGACACCCCCCCCCCCCTAAACACTGCAGGTATATATTACGGGTTATGCTTAGTATTATTCATATTAATTGATTTTTTTGCCGGATAGCTCGGTACGTGCACTAGGTGGATATGCTAACGCGTAGTTGTGTGCAGTTCTGCGGCGACGTGATCGCGGGGCTGTGCCTGGTGTCGAGCGCGGTGATGCAGCTCGCGCACTGCACGCGCCAGCACTTGCAGCTCAACGCGCTGCTGCAGCGCCGCGCGCTCTACGTCATGAAGTTAGTACTGCACTTGTACTTGTATACTGACATTGACAATCAGCACTTGTAGAACGGCAAAAATAGATAAGACAGTCCCAAACAGCCTCTAAGGCCCCTAGCCCAGGCTGCGGGTTGTTGGAAGAGATACAGAGGGCTTGACATAATTGGCTAAGAAGAACAATGGTGGTTTTTAGTCAGTAGTCTGACACTCCCTTTCGCTCTGCCCAAGAGCGGGAAGAGTTATTTGATGATTTCCCAATCCCCCAAAAAAAAGCCCCCTCGTCCACGTGTGCGTTACCGCAGCAAAATGTAATACTCTAGAGAGATATGACTATCAAAAAAAATTGTGTGTGAGGAGTAATTTGTTTACTAAATCGCAAAATTTGTGTGAATTGTTGTTTTAAAGTTATATAAGAAAACAACATTTTGCTGGGGTAATGTTTTAAACGATACCGCAGCAAAATCTTTTTTAAAAAATCGTTTCAGCCCGGCTCTAGTTGCGTAGTAAAATTTGTGCGTGCTATGGTTCTGAAGTTATTTAAGATTTTCCTGCGGTAACGTTTCGTGATTTCCCAGATCTCGAAAACGGCGTAAAAATTTGAAAAACTACCAATAAGAGACCTGAATTTGTTTAAGTAATCATTAGTTTTTAATTTGGTTGACGTAATCTAAAAAAATAAATGGTTTCAAAAATCAGAATAAATCGAATTTGCAAGCAAACCATTACACTTATAACCAAACAAACAGCTGCAAAATATGCCTGTGATAGACGCTTAAACGTCAGGAATTTTAGATTATATAACTTTACACGATATGGAGATAACAACAAATTTGTTCAATTTTAGGTTAGTTGTATCTACTTGAGCCACCGAATACGCAGTTCCCATAACAATGAGAAACATGGCATACTTTAAACAAATTTAAACAATTCATGAATTTTTGTTCATTATTCATTAACGGCTACAACGAAAGTTCTATCGAAGACAAGAATATGTCAGAAATTCTCTAATAACCCGACCAAAATGAAAGGTCAAGTAAAAGCGGCCGTACCATGCGTACACGGTTCTGAGCTTGAAATGAGCTATCTATTCATGTATTTGGTTCCGGGCTGAAACGATTTTTGAAAAAAGATTTTGCTGCGGTATCGTTTAAAACATTACCCTAGCAAAATGTTGTTTTCTCAAATAACTTAAAAACTACAATTCACACAAATTTTGCTATTAGTAAACAAATTTCTCCTCATGAGACACTAATTTTTTTTGATAGTCTCATCTCTCTAGAGCACAAAATATTGTTGGGGTAACGCACACCTCGTCCACGGCGACATTTTGAAGTGAATCAAAATATTTTGTTTCACATAGGCCTACATGCGCACTTGTAAAACTTTGACGAAAAGGTTCAAACGGTGCATCGCTACAGTCGCTAGCTGTTTGCCCTCACCAACAAAAATAACGGGCGACAGCATCGCTATAATGTCGCCGTGGGGGAGGGCTCTCTCTAAATCGCTCGCTCTTCGTCACTAGTGTTCGTAGCAGAGAAAGTGACAAAGTCATACTGGCAGGGTTAGTGAATCCCCGTCGGGGCTGCGGAATGTTGTAAGAGATACCGCGGCCTCGACATATAGGGCTAGGAAGGAACATGGGTGGTTTTTAGTTAGTAGAAGTCTGACACTCCCTTTCGCTCTGCCCAAGAGCGGGAGGGGTTATTCGATGATTCACCACACGCAAAAAATAAAGTGTTAGGAGTGAGCACGTGAATGTTTGTGTCGCAGAGGCGTGGCGCGCTACGAGTTCACGCACGCCGTGCTGGGCGGCGCACACAGCCAGTGGCGCGGCGCCGCGCTGCCGCGACTGCGCCGCGTCGCACTCCTCTGTCGCACGCGGCCCGCGCCCACTGACGCGCCGCACCGCGACTTACCTTCCCACTGACACTCCTGCACGCAGCCAGTGGCGCGGCGCCGCGCTGCCGCGACTGCGCCGCGTCGCACTCCTCTGTCGCACGCGGCCCGCGCCCACTGACGCGCCGCACCGCGACTTACCTTCCCACTGACACTCCTGCACGCAGCCAGTGGCGCGGCGCCGCGCTGCCGCGACTGCGCCGCGTCGCACTCCTCTGTCGCACGCGGCCCGCGCCCACTGACGCGCCGCACCGCGACTTACCTTCCCACTGACACTCCTGCACGGCACTTGACGTCTTACATAGCAGTAACATGACTGGATAGTGTCGAAACACTCTATAATGAACGCATATAAATCATACCATAATTTATATGCTCCGGTCGTAAAGACGGCACTGCTTTCTTCCGAAACCACAACCACAAGACAAAAACGTCTGCGCGCGACTATCAAGTCGTAAGTTAGCAATCCTTGTAATATCGACTTCGTGCTCTCAATGAAAATGCTGCGACATACAGTGTCACTATTAAAAAAATATTTCAATCTTCAGTACTGAGCAACATAACGCAAGGTGTGTTATTATTATTAAACCTCATCAAACGACGAATATTCACTGTTTGTAACTAATTAATATCATATATTAGCTACGCGCGACCCGAACCTGACCTATTGTGATATTATAGCTAAATTATAAAGTATTTATCCACGATTATTTAGTATTGCAATGTTGTTATAATAAAGTATTATTGTTGAAAACTTGCTGGTTTAAATCAACCCTGAACCAAACATGAATCTAAATAAAAGTATTACCTAGTATTAACTGGGTTGTGGAGGTCAGATAGGCAGTCGCTCCATGTAAAATACTGGTATTCAGCTGCATCCGGTTAGACTGGAAGCCGACCCCAATATAGTTGGGAAAAGGCTAGGCAGATGATGATACAAGTTGCCGCGTGGAGAAGCACGCCTACTACTGGACATAAGAACCAGCTCACAAACGTACCACTGGAAATTAAGACCATGGTCCAGGAGAAACGCAGACTATGCAGAGTTTGGCAGATGAGCCGTCATCCGCAAGACAAGGCCGTCCTTAATAAAACCATTGTAGATTTGAAGGAGGCTATTAAAAATGACAACAACTTAACCATGCTATAGCACACTAAAGCCAGCAACTACTCGCTCTGGAAAATCACCCGTTCTTGTG
The DNA here is from genome assembly GCA_932274075.1 of Diarsia rubi. NCBI lineage: Eukaryota > Metazoa > Arthropoda > Insecta > Lepidoptera > Noctuidae > Diarsia > Diarsia rubi. The sequence continues at coordinate 246,763 of OW026432.1, forward strand.
ACAGACCTAACTTACCAAAAACCCCAATTAAAGGGGAAAAAAAGGAAAATGACTGGGCCAGGACATAGCGGATTTGTTTGCGGATGATCTGGCAAGCATTTTTAAACCGAACGTAACACTAGGCAACAACTCATCAAATGAATAATGTTGATCTCATCCTAAAACAAGACCTTCAAATGGACCTTTCCTCTAGACCTGTGTCGCACCCGGAGTAAAAAGGCTCCGGGTTACGACCTGATAACCAAAGAAGTATTCCTGGAGCTACCGATAAAGGCAATTGTCTTCATCACCATCATCTTTAACGCCATGTTACGAATAGGGTACTTCCCGACTGCGTGGAAAGTCTCGAAAATCATCATGATTTACAAGGCTGGCAAACCAATGGCCGAAAAAACATCCTATCGACCAATCAGCTTGTTGCCTACTCTATCCAAGATACTGGAGAAGACAATACTTCGCAGAATTATGCCAAGCCTCTTGGAGCGCAAAATGATACCAGACCACCAATTCGGCTTTAGAGAATGTCATGGCACAGTGGAACAAGCCCACATGTTTTTTTTAATTTTTTTTATTGTAGATAGGCTCGCGTTTGACCACTATCTCACCTGATGTTAAGTGACGATGTGGTCTAAGATGTAGCACGCTGACCTAGAAGTAACCTATTCACTCTTGACTTGAAGACCCCTAGGTTATACTTATCAGGAAATACAGACTCCGGCAGGGAATTCCACTCCTTAGCTGTACGCACAATGAAAGTGTTCCCAAAACGTTTAGTGCGAATGGGTGGGATGTCCACCATGAAACGATGGCGCATCGCCGTACGTCTTGTAGTCCGATGATGGAACGGGCTTGGAGGAATTAGATTGTGCAATTCCATCGCACACTCCCCGAAATGTAACCGATAGAAAACCGACAGACTGGCAACACGTCGGCGATGTTCAAGGCTCTGGAGCTTCGACTTGACGAGCGCATCGTTGCCGATAAGCCTTTTGGCCCGTTTCTCGATTGCCTCCAGAGCGTCAAGCTGGTATTTGGCAGATCCGTCCCAGAGATGAGAGCAGTACTCCATACACGATCGAACTTGCGCTTGATATAGGTTGAGCAGCTGTTCCGGTGTGAAGTACTGTCTCACCTTTGTTAGGATTCCCAGCTTCTTGGCAGCCAGTTGAGCCTTGGCCTCGATGTATGGACCAAAATTGAGGGTGGAGGTGAATGACACACCAAGAAGCTCAATTTGGCCGGTTATCGGCACGGTTACACCACGGAAAGATGGAGCCGGTTCGAATTGGCTCCTTTTAGCGGAAAAGAGACACGCCTGGGTTTTAGCAGCGTTGAACTTGACCAAGTTGGCATCACCCCATTCGAAGACAGCCTCCAAGGACAAGTTCAACCGCTCAACCATGGCCTCTCGTAGAGACCGGATCTGAGACCCACTAGCCCGTGCGTTGGATGTGTAACACTCAGCAACAGTGCTGTCGTCTGCATACCCAAAGGTACCGGGCTTTAGCAGATCGTTAATGTGCAGCAAGAATAATGTTGCTGAGAGAACCGACCCCTGAGGGACCCCGGCATTAATAGCCAATTGGTCAGCCGAGCAGCCATCAATAACCACTCGAATGGACCGATCCTTCAGGAAGTCTGCAATCCAATCACACAGTCCAGGGGGTAGACCGAAAGATGGAAGCTTTTTAATAAGGCTATCGTGCCAGACCCTGTCGAAGGCCTTCGAGATATCAAGAGAAACGGCAAGTGCTTCTCCGTGCTTCTCGATGGCCTCACTCCAGATGTGAATGGCATACGCTAGAAGATCCCCAGTTGATCGGTTTTTACGAAAGCCGTATTGACGGTCACTGAGGATGTCGTTGACTTCTAGGTATGCCAGGAGTTTGCTGTTCAGTACACGCTCCATGCTCTTGCAGAGTATGGACGTGACTGAGATGGGCCTGTAGTTGGCCGGGTCAGCGCGACTGCCCTTTTTGGGCACGGGCTGCACGTTAGCCTGCTTCCAAGCTTTCGGCACTTTACCAGTCTCAAACGAGAGGCGAAACAGGCGTGTCAAGATCGGAGACAGCTCAGGCGCACACGTTCTAAGAACAATTGCTGGTATGCCGTCGGGGCCACTAGCTTTGTTCACGTCTAGATTACGCAGCACCCTACGAACTTCCTTCTGATGGATGCGAATGTCCGACATGATCGTCTCGCATCCAGCAGTAGAGGCCGGGGGGCTTGCGTCACCACTATCGAGATGCGAAGATTCCGCAAAAAGAGTGGCAAATAAATTTGCCTTCTCCTCAGCGGAGTGGGCCAGTGACCCGTCGGGTTTAAGCAGTGGAGGAAGTGAGGGACGACAGAAGTTCGATTCAACCGACTTAGCCAGGGACCAAAACGCTTTACTACCCGCAGGGTACGAAGCAAGTTTGTTCCCAATCCGGCTAATGTGGTTGAACCGAGCCTTCTGCAACACCTTCTTGCAGGACTTGGCAGCCTTGTTGAAGGCTCTCTTCTTCTGACCTACGTCATTTGCCTTGCAGATTCGAGCATCGGCCCAGGCCAGGTACGCCGCATGTTTAAGCGCTTCAGCACAATTACACTCGGCGCCAAACCAAGGCCGAGCTTCGCTGGACATTGTTAGGTCAGAGAATGGAATATAGTACTCCATTCCCTGCCGCAAAACATCCGTGACAGACTCTGCGTACATCGAAGGATCAGCTGAAGAAAAGCAAGAAGACTGCCAAGGATAGCATGCGAAAAAAGAACGCATCCCATCCCAATAATTAAAGTTCTCTCTACTTAAGTACATTTCAACCGCGCGCGGCCACGTCATCAAATTTGGTATAACGTTGCCAGGAATTACTTGTAATTTGTTACTATACACACCTTTTGGGATTTTAGTCATGTTCTGAAAGTTATTTAATAAAAACACAATAATAGAAATAAGCATATATTTTTAATAATTAAATGAAAAAGAAAAGAAAATCCATACAGACATACTCATTTTACCTCGTCCACATTCATACATGTCATCTGGTCATACACGCAGGCCGGTTACGAGTACCTACTACGCACCTGTCCTTTCTGAAGAACATAACCAAACAAAAGAAGGTCAGTATGTCCCAGGACTCCCAGGCCGTCCCTTCCCGGCGTTTCTCCCACGTCTGCCTTATTTCCCTACTTTTTTCACTCATCATCTCCACTCGACCAAACCATCAAAGTACAATTTTTTCAATTCAAAGAACATCATGTAAGTATAATTTACTTCCTGCTCACATTATAAAAGTAATATAATACGACTGTTCCGAGTATGAATAAGTTGGAATATGTATTTTTCGTACATTCAAGTTTTTAACATGAAACAGGCACTTTCGTCAATGTGCTTAACCAAGTAGGTTAGGTTATGTTCTGGAACATAATGACACCCGCTTCTAGTAAGGAAATGTGAAGAGTATAACCCCGTTGACTGTACTTCGTAATTTAATATTATAAAATTCGACGTAAATGAATAGAAGCAGGATAACAAAATCGAATGTAGCGGGAATACAAGCGGGACAAAAATTGTAGACTCGACGCAGGGGTAATAGAAGCGAGACAGGGTTCTCGACGTAAAGGGAACCAATCATATTTAGCATAGCACAACGTCAGGGTTTCAGGGTGTGTATGTATCAGTAGTAGTAGTGATCAGTGCATGCGGTCGATGTCGGGCTTGTGTCCGCTGTCGTCCGCGTCGCGGTACTGCAGCTCGTCCAGCTCCTCCACCTCCAGGTACTCCACCTCGCCCTCCATGTCCTCGCCTTCCTGCGACTCGTTGCCTTCCTCCTGCAATACAATCACAAACTGAACATAAACAACTTGATCAGTAAGCAGTAAGCTCAAACACCACATTGGAGTAATATGTGAGCCACTGATTTGCAGTGTGTAAGGACAGATGCATTAGTCGTTGTAGCACAGGGATAACGATCTTAGGAGACCTTTCTTTATTTTTTGAGTTTCGATAGACTAATATTAGATATTCAAGTCTCGGTTTGAGAAACAAACAAAACAAAAGTCACAAAATAAAAACCGACTTCAAAAACACAAAAAAGTGAAAAATAAATTTCAAAAGAACAATCAGCTCCTGAAGTCGTTGGCAAAAAAATCGAAATCAAAAAAAGAAATGTCACCAACTTCAGAAGTAGTTTTTTTTTTTACTTTTTTGTGTTTTTGAAGTCGGTTTTTATTACTTTTGTTTTGTTTGTATCCCAAACTGATGTTTTTTTTTAATTTTTAACTGACTTCTAAAAAAAGATTTTTTTTGTTTGTTTGGGCATAACTCCGTCGCTTGCCAACCGATTTGAAAAAATCTTTTTTTGTTGGAAAGGGTTTTGTCCCAAATGGTCCCATATCTTTTTATCGAAATCAGACATTTGGTTTTTGAAAAATTAACAGAACTAAAAAAAACTACATTGTCTACATTAACGATCTTTTCGTCTCCGTCGTTTACGAACCGATTTGGAAAATTCTTCTTTTATTTGAAATCCTATGCTTTCCTATTGGTCTCATAGTCACCAGCAGGCTTAGCACGAGAACCGTAGAGAAGGGTTTTGTCGACGGAAGAAAAGACAAAAATGACGTTTCCGTGTAGACAGTAGAAAGATTTCTACAGTCTGTAGCATGGCGATTATAAAATCAAATGTGAAGAGAAGTGTCTTCACTACCCTAGACAACTGTCTATAATGTCAAGCATGACGTACCATTTTTCTCCGATTTTGACAGTTTGGATTAGAGAACTTTCTTCCGAAATAGTCTACATTAAAAAGGACCTAGGCAGAGTTTCTTTAGTTATTTTTTCGTTAAATCTAATAATTTTAGGCGGTGCTTTATAATACACTATATAAAGTAATAGGTGCTTTGTTGTATTCCGTAGTAGTATAAGTACCTTCTTCTATTTTTGAATTTGAATAAATTCATTTATTTCTTTACTAACATGTTGGGTTCAAATCGACGATATTATTTAAGTTTTTATATGGGTAAACTTGAGCGTAGATGGGAAAGAGATGCTGTTAGGGAGCTCGTGGGAGCCTTCGATCTCCCAGAAAGTGAGCCGGTATATTTAAAATTTCATTCAATTTGAACCAGTAGTTTAAGAATTATAACTAATCAAAGTTCCTTAGTTTTGTCACTCACTGACTGACTGATTGACTGATCATCAAAAGTCTAAGGCACTCCTAGCAGACATAGAAGCTTAAAAAAAACTTAATAATAATAAAGCCATTTATTCCCCAAAGTACAAAATATTACAGTTTTTTTTTTTTTCATTTCTTCCATACATTTGATGCAGTATATAATCTCATGCAACAATACAATTAAAAGAACTAAATTTAACAAAAATTAACATATTAGAGTTGCTTAAAAGTAATAAAATGTAATTAATAACAATTCAATAAATTTATAAATATATGTATGTGTGTCAAATAGAAGTTAAAAATAATTTAATTAAAATAATAATAAAATGTGATTAACAGCAATTCAATAAATTATGATTATAGGTACATATGTCAATTAACAGTTAAATTCAATAATTTAATAAAAATACTTAATAATAAAATGAAAAGAGAATCTATCTCCATGCATTTCCATAATTTCCTATTCTTGGCGATCCTAGTCCAAGTGGATCCCGCGACTCTAGTGATGTCGTCGCTCCAGCGGCGGCGCGGGCGACCACGGCGGCGCACAGTGGTTCGAAATCGACGCTCCGTGGACATTGAAATCAAAATTTCTTTAGGCGAAAAATAAAAATCGGAACGTCTTTATTTCAGTATTATTTATAATATTTGGTAATATGACAGCTATAGACAGCACCATCTCCGAAAAAAAAAAAAAAACAATTTTTTTGTATGAAGAAAAACACAAAAGTCGTTTTTTCTCACAACTTAATAAAACTTAAAGCCTGCGGCTTATATGGGGTGTTGTCCCACTCGCTTCACTCACAGCAGAGTGTTGAATTTCGAGAAATTTACTTAGAGATTTTGACGCTGTTGTCCCTATTTATATAAAAGTATCCCTCTTAATCGTATCTTAATTAATAGTACTTAGTTAAACACTTTGCAAAAATAGCCATTAACTAATGTATCTTAACTCGTTAACAATATTTGCAATTTGCACTAATGAGATGAGACAAAATTACAATAATAAGTTAATTAGCAGGCATTTAGTATTGATTTCCTGTTAAACTTGAGATTACGAACAGCTTACAACAAACAATCATTACCATGTAATTATCGTTTCCAGTTGGTATGTTAGGTACACAAACCTATTCCAAAGATATCAAATAATATGTATTAAATTCTTCGAGAAATCCACTGAATTTCTTGAAGTTCATTACTCTGCTCTGAGTGAAGTGGTGAAATAATATATTTTTTATTTTTACAATTGCCTATTCTTAGTATTTTTCTGTATTAGTTATAAATTTTTGTACTAATAAAAATATTATTTTTTACTTTATTAATTTAAGTCAACTTTTTATCTACTGACATAATCTACTAACAACGAATTAAATTATCTTAAGAAATATTTAAAAATTTATTTATATTGCAAATGGGTCTCTACGTGAGTGTTTTTTTAGTTTTTTTTATATTGTATATTCCATTATTTCTCATTATTTTTAATAAAATTAGCACACAATGGTCAATTACTTTGTATATTTTTCAAGATCACACCTAAATCAACGTAAAAATCTTTATCTGAATTTCTCGAAAATTCAACACTCTGCTATGAGTGAAGCGGCGCGCATGGGTGTGCGTGTTATAGCATTTTGGAATCGCCTCATGTGGGACAACACCCCATGTAAGCCGCAGGCTTTAAGTTTTATTAAGTTGTGAGAAAAGACGACTTTTGTGTTTTTCTTCATACAAAAAAATATTAAATATTTTTTTTTTCGGAGATGGTGCTGTCTATAGCTGTCATATTACCAAATATTATAAATAATACTGAAATAAAGCCGTTCCGATTTTTATTTCTCGCCTAAAGAAATTTTAACTTCAATGTCCACGGAGCGTCGATTTCGAACCACTGTGCGGCGTGCCTCGCCGCGCGGCCACCAGTGCAGTACACGCTCGCTCCAACGTCCGTCGTCTGCGCGCGCCGCGTGACCCGCCCATCGCCATTTTAGCCTACAGGCTAAGTCTGCTACATCTATCAATTTGGTGTTCATTCTGATTTGAGAGTTTCGAATTTTGTCTCGCAGTTTCAATCCCAACATACTTCGCTCGACGGCCCGCTGGAAGACTAGTAGTTTGGTGATAATTTGTTTTGTTAGTGCCCAGGTCTGGCAGCCGTAGAGAAGTGTGGGAGACACGACGGTTTCGAATGCTTTCTTCTTTAGTTTGATTGGTAGTTTGGATTTGAAAATATGCTTTAAGGATCTTTTCCAAGCTAGTTTTATTCTTCGCTCTACTTCGCCTGCAGTTTGCTCCTTGAACGTGATTCTTTGTCCTAAATATAAATAATCTTCCACGTACTCTATTTCTTTTGATAGTATTTTTACTGGTTTGTTTTCTCCGTTGGTCATTATGCGAGTTTTGTCCAGATTCATAGTCAATCCACATTTCCGACTCTCTCTGTCTAAAGATTGCAGCATGTATTCTAGATGTGTGTGGTTCTCACAGATTAGCACGATATCATCTGCGAAGCGTAAATGGTTCAATGTTACTCCATTAATGTTGATCCCCACAGAGTCCCATTCCAGGTTACGGAAAATGGTCTCGAGGAGAGCTGTAAAAAGGTTCGGTGATATCGGGTCGCCTTGTCGAACACCACGTTGTACTTCGAAAGGTCTTCCTTGTCTCTCTAGCTTAACTTTGGCTTTACCTCTTTTATAAATTTCCTTTAATATATTTATGTACTTTTGTGGCACTCCTTGTTGGTCTAGGGCTTTCCACAGAGCTAAGTGTCCTATTGAATCAAATGCTTTCGAATAATCAACGAAAGCAATGTAGAGCCTTTTCCCGTATTCTTCATACTTTTCGATGATTTGTGTCACTGTAAATATATGATCAACTGTAGAGAACCTTGGTCGGAAACCAGCTTGTTCTTTAGGTTGATTAAATTCTAGAGTAGGCATAATTCTTTTAAGTAATACTTGCGTGAATACTTTGTACGTAGTCTGTAATAAGCTTATAGGCCTATAGTTTCCTATGTCCTTAGGATTTCCTTTCTTGTACAATAAAGTTATAACTGATGTCTCCCATTCAGCAGGTATGTTTTCAAATGCTAAGATATTATTAAACAATTTCGTGATAATAGGGGATAGTGGTTCAATTAAAGTTTTAAGTATATCGTTAGTAACCCCATCTTCTCCCGGGCTCTTTAAGGATTTAAGAGAGGAAATTGCATTACTTATTTCACTTTCCATAAATATTGGCACTTCTATGTTACCTTCATCGGGTTTTATTGTTAAACAGGTATTGTTACTATCGTCTCTACGTTGGTATAAATCTTCGTAGAATTCTGTAGCCGTCTCGACTAGCTCTTTTCTATTAGAAGTAGTTCGCCCGTCTTTCGATTTCAGAGAGGGAATCCATTTTCGCACATCGTTTAGCCGTTGTTGTCCTCTCTTGACTGAACTATTAAGAGTTAGCTCTTCCTCAATTATTTTTAGTCTATCTGTGTGTTTCTTTCTCTCTATCTTTCTCTTAATTGTTTTGTACAGCTTGGTGAGTTCCTGCTTTTCATTTTTTGTTTTGTGTTTCTTTTCTTTTAAGAATGTTCTATGTTCGATTAGTTTAGCAATACCATGTGAAATGCCTGCTTTGGGTGTTGGTTTCGCAGAGTTCTTGTTTGATGATGAAGTCACACTCTTAATAGTTTTTATGATGGAAGAGTATGATTCCTGTACGTCCACCGTATCAGTCAACGATGCAGACGCCTCAATAAATTTGTTTTTAAGTGTTTCTTTTTCTAATGGCGTCAGGGCGCAGACTGTACCTTTGAAAGCTTTTCTTGATTTCACTTGTACCTTGATTGAATATTTTGCTCGTACAAGTCTATGGTCGGTAGGGTGTGTTGTGTTTATAATATTGATGTCTCTCACTCTGTTTTTATTATTGGTTAGAAAATAGTCAATTTCGTTGTAGGTTTTACCATCAGGGGAACACCAAGTCCATTTTTGTTTCTGCTTCTTTTTAAAATAAGTATTCATAATATGGAGGCGATGTTCTATGCAGAACTCTGTAAGCAATTTTCCTCTTTTGCTTCTTTTACTATTGTAGCCCCAAGGGCCCATAAAGACTCGGTCCTCAGGATTGGCGGTACCGATTTTGGCATTAAAATCTCCCATTATTATTGTATTTGGGCCTGTGTTGTCCAGAGCTAAAATTAATTCGTCGTAAAACAGTTCTATGTCTTCGTCTTTTGATTTTTCTGTTGGGGAGTAGACTTGAATAATATTGATTTGAGTGTTATTTATATTCAGGTCGAGTCGAGCTATTCTATCTGAGATGGGTTTTAGATCCGTTACGTGTACTTTCATGTATTCTTTCAGCAAAAAACCAACGCCGCTGTATCCGCTCTTGTTTCCTGAGAACATAAAAATAAAGTTGTCTTTTTCTAGTATTTCAAAGTCTTTTTGTCTCGTTTCTGATATACCCAAAATATCCCAATTGATATTCTTCAGAGCATGTAGCAGTTCAGTTTTTCTCGTATCGGTCGCCAAGGATCGAACATTAAGCGTGCATATATTTAGATATGATGTGGTGTTATTTTCACTTTCATTGTATTGCAAGGAGGGTTTTAGTCGATCACTCCCGCGGGGACCAGCCGTATTGGGAGATCTTGTTAGTGTTTTTCTCGTTTTATGCTTTGTTTTTAGATTGGAGGGGGCCTGTAAATTTCATGCGTTATGAGTATAATTTTTAGCTTGATCTGTTGTTTTTTCGGACTGTTTCATGTAACTAGTTATTTGGTTACTTGCTTTGAGTTTCTTTTTGTTGTTGGTCCTGCTAAAGGATATACTATCCGTACTGTAGGCCGTTTCCGGAGGAGAACCTGATGGCGCCCGTTTATTGTTTGGCTTCTCATTGGCTTGCTTAACTATGAGTTTATCATAGTTTATGTAGGCTTCGTTTCCCTTTTCTTTCTCAAGTTTCAGTTGTTGTTTTAGCTGTTCTCTGATTTTTAGTACCTTCGTTGGAAATTCGTGTTTGATATACATATTGGACCCTTCTAGTTCTTTTTTATTTTTTAAAACTTTTATTTTCATTCCCAATGTCGTGAATGCGACCACTACTGGTCTAGTGTTATCGTTTCTTTTTCCAAGCCTCTTTACTGATTCCAACTCAAATTCTTGGATACTAATGTTTAATTTTTCTTGTATTATGTTTAGGATGTTTTCCGCCAACTGAAAGTAAGATGTTTCACCTTCTTCTACTCCAAAAAATACAACATTTCTTTGTCTTATGTACTTCTCGATTTCATCAAGTCTTTTCTCTTGCTCTTCTATATGTGAATTTAAATTATTCAAGTTGCTATCTAGTTTATTGAATTTCTCATTAACATTATTATTTATATTAGTAGTAATTTTTTCTTCCAGGTTTGTAAGTGAGTTTTCCACAGTGACAAATTTTAGTTGAAGCTCAGATTTCATGTCTAAAATAAGTTTCCTTAGATCTTCCATATTGATGTTAGCTGTAGACTGTTATTGTACTAGTAACGCCCTCTGTCGGTAATTAGCGAAACTACAACACTTATGTATTGACTCGGATTGTTCTCATAATTGACCCGTACCTAATTACGCCGTTGTTGCTAGTGAAGCAGTTCAGCCCTTTGAGACTAGATAATGCTGCTGGCTGATGTTAAATAGTTCAGGTATATTAACTGACTTGGTATTACATGGATCTCACTACTTTTTACGGTAAAAGTGAGTTGCTCGGCTTGGCTTTTTTTACAAGTTTTGTTTTTGGTGGGATATGTACTTACTTTTTGCGTGACGCCATCACAATTTACTATAGATAAAATCGCAACACACAGTACGGTGTACTTGCACACAAATCCGTTTTAATATTTAATTTAGCCGCACTAGGAGCAAACAAATCACAGATAATTCTAAATATGTCAAACATTCAGAATTTGCGTTATGTTATTGAAGAAAGGTCCGCTCAAAACAATGCTTCTTTGAGAACGAAACGCAGCAATATGATAAAATTGGCTAGTAATTACACGTCACTAGCGACTACCCCGTTGCTATGGAAAAGTCACTGTCTATGAAGAAACCTAAGTCTAGGTGTGACCTCGTGCTCGGGAAGGAGAGATTTTGAGAAGTGTAGACAAGTGATTTCTATTCTATAGTAGAGTAGAAATAGAAAGCGTCGTGCTAAGGCTGCTGGTCGGGATCAGATGATGAAATCTTGGCGAAATCGAGGGAACTCAGAAAAATGTACAGCGATTTTGGTATTTTCTCTAAATTGCTTCTGAAGGCGGTGGCAAAAAAATCAAACAAATGGAAGTCACCGACTTCAGAAACAAATTTTTCTTCTAAAGTCACATGAGTTTATGATTATCAGACGCAAATACTTGAACAGCTTCAGAAAATATGCTTTCGAAAACAAAAATAATTTTGAAAATCGGACCATATTGACGGAGATATATTGTGCGCGACAATACATAAAAAAAAATACATACACACGAATAGAGAACCTCCTCCTTTTTGGAAATCGGATAAAAATAATTATAAGCGACCCCGAAAACTATGAAAGGAAACCATACCGAAACAAACGGATCATCGGCGCCATCTTGAAATTTGATGATAATTTCGTTACTTTGAAAAAACGCTAGCACAAATAAAGAGCTGCGTACCTGCGCAGCGCGCGACAGCTGTCTCTCCGGCCGATGTACGCGCGCGTGGCGCTTCATGGCGGCCGCCGAGCCGAACCTGCAACACAGCGGGTACTGTACACACTGTATACGAACACCATAGGCATACTCATGTTTTCAAGGAAATACTTCTTTACAACCGGTTAGGATCGATTATATTTCAGAGCATAGCTTATGATACACAATTTAGATAATAGCTGGGGTACATTAGTTCAGTATACTAACGTGCGGCCGCAGTCGTCGCACGTGGCGGACGCGGGCGCGGCGGGTGCGGGCGGGGCGGCGGGCGAGGGCGGGGACTGCGCGGGGGGGTCGCTGCTGTGGCACTTGCGGATGTGGGCCATCAGGTTACTCCTGTACACAGCATACGTACATACATTACATCAAATAGAAAAAAAAACTAGAAAATAACGTTTCTGCTGCACACAGTTTACATCTATACCAATATTATAGAGCAAGTTTGTTTGTTTGAACGCGATAAACTCTGGAACTACTGGTTGAAATTAAAAAAAAACTTTTTTTCCCTTGTTCCTCTTATTTTTCAGTAAATTGTTGAGTTAAAAAAAAAAAGAGCGAGCGCGCAATTTTTTTTTAACTTCTATATTTGGACTTTCACCAATGCAGTCCAAAAGTTTTTATGAAGATTCATTCACCGGCCCCCGATTCCGAGATTTTACAATATTTATGCCTTACGGCACTCCACTAATTTATTTAGATATAGATTAATACCATATGGCTTCGCAAACTATCATTAATTTTAACGAGTCAATCTTAAAAGATAGACATAAGCTGTCGCGGGCCTTTTTTAGAACTGTGTCCTTTACTCTATATAGTTTAAACAAAAATATCTTATGATATCGCAATGTAAAAACATCCGCGCGTTTGTTTGGTTGAACGCGCGAATTGAAAAAATATTTATATGTTGGATAGTCGATTTATCAAGGAAAGTTATAAGTTATATATTGTGACGCACACGAAGTTGCGTGGGTCAGCTAGTATTATAATGGCGTTTAAGACCATAATGTATAAAAGCACAGCAGAAGTCAGTACTACATTTAATATTGAAATGATCAAACACATTACATAAGAATACTCTAGGCTAGGCTAGGCTACCGACCTGGTCCCAAAGCGCAGGATGCAGCCGTCGTACCCGCACACGAACTGCTTGGCCTGCCGATGTCGCAACAGATGCGCGGTGAGCAGCTCGGGCGTGTCGCACGTGCGGAAACACTGCGGACACACGTGCGGCGCGTGCGCACTGCGCCCGTGCAAGGCCGACACGTGCGCCGACAGCGCCGGCCGGTCCGGCAGCAGCAGGCCTGCCATGGGCAATATCTCTGTGATCTATTCGGTGACAACCGGAGCGGTCACCGCATAGTAAAAGGCACATTGAACATCCTTACCCTATACTCATATTATAAATGCGAAAGTAATTCTGTCTGGCGCGCTTTCACACTAAAACTACTGAATCGATTTAAATAAAATTTGGTACACAGATAGTCTAGAACCTGAGAAAGGACATAGATATGGTCACGACTAATGAAGACTACGCTCCGTCCAACACTGATCCAAATTCGAAACTGAAAGCTCTCGGCTTTCAGTTTGAACTCCAGCATCGTATTCATCGCTCTCCTTGGCGTTTGTGGACTACGAGAAAGCCTTCGATTCAATCGAGACTTGGGATGTACTGCAGTTTCTTCAATGTTGCAACGGTGCCAAATCGAGGTGTTCAAGTGTTTGTACAAAAACGCCACGCAGTCAGACTTCAGGACCAGACCTCGGAAACTATCCTTATGAAGCGAGGTGTGCGACAGGGAGACGTTATATCTCCGAAGCTGTTCACCGCTGTACTGGAGGATGACTTTAAGGTTCTGGACTGGGGAGGACTAGGCATCAACGTCAATGGCTAGTATAACATCATCAACGGCTTGAACGTCAAACCTTCCGAAAGAGTGGATCTTAAGTGAACATAGAGAAAACAAAGGTCATGTTGAATGCCCATGTAAAATCCACTCTTATCAAGATCAGAGACTCGAAGTTGTAGACGAATATGTCTATCTGGGGCATACGGTCCAGTTAGATAAGTCTAACATTGAGAAAGAGGTCAATTGTCAAGATGATGATGATGAAAGTCTATGACGTGTGTGTTGCTAGTGATTACTTACGGGATCGAAATGTGGTCGCTCACAATGGGCTTTATCAATAGGCTTGAAATCACCCAAAAGAGGAGAGGGCTATGCTCGGAGCTCCCTGCGTGATCGAATTGAAATAAAAACATCCGCATGAGAACCACGGTCGCCGACGTGGCCCGAAGAATTGCCAGACTTAAGTAATGGGCAACGAGCAGGGCACATCGCTAGTCTTTCAGCTGAAATGAAGATAAGTGAGTCGTACGTACCGCAGGCGGGGCAGCGCGGCGGGCAGGCGGCCTCGTGGCGGCGCAGCTCGGCCGCCAGCGCGTGCGCGCGCCCGCACAGCGCGCAGCACAGCGCCGCGCCGCACGCCGCGCCGTGCGCGCGCAGCCCGGCGCGCGACGCGAACTGCGCGCCGCACGTCCAGCACGAGTGCAGCGCGTCGGCCGCGTGCGCGCCCGAGTGCAGGCGGTACTCCGCCACGCGCTAAGGGAACGAACATCCACAGGCCTACAGTGATATAGCTAAATAAATCTACTAAAATGTCAATTGATTCAACAGAGCTAGTTGCGAGCCATGCCAGTGGTCGAGCGATTGACTGTTGCGCTGCACGTCGCACGTTGATAGGCTACGCTGACAGTTATTGAGGAAGGAAGCAAGAAGACATGGCTTCTAGACACCGTGAACTATTGACGCAGTTCAGTTTTTACATTTTACTTGATCTCTGGTTTCCTCATTTGCTTGCAACATACCCATGTGGATATAGCCTTTGGAAGACCGCAGCTCGTTGATCAGATCATTTTTGATACTGCCCTTTGCAAATAGTTTTTTGTATGCTTAAGTGCTTAAATTCACAAGTCTTTGGCGTCCTCTGTGATTATACTGTTGTATAAGTATGTTCGCACCTGGAAGGACAGCGGACACACGGAGCACTGGTAGACGGAGTCCCCGCGCGCGTTGCGGGCCCGCTCCAGGTCGTCGTCGTCGGCCGCCGCCGCCGCCGCCAGCGTGTCGCGCTCCACCATGATGATGTCCTCCTCGGAGTACGCCCCGCCCGCGCCCGCGCCGCCCACCACGATGAACACGTCGATCTTCTGCGTCAGCTCGTGCAGTCTGGTAATACACAAAACAAACTTGCAAGGTGCTCAAGCAGTCTTGGTCAGGCTTGAGTAACTTACTACAGATTACATTTTGTGTAGATTAGGTTAAGTTGTTTAGGTACTCAGAGATGTAATCTTCCATCCAAATTAAAGATAAACTCAGCTCAACTCTGATGGATAAAGAATATTTCAAAATTGAAGCACTACATACGCTTAGCAAAATCAAACATGGCATGGTTAATGTCAAATTGGATGAAGGTGCCACCACAGCAAAGGTAATTTTTATGTTGGCAATTGATAGCAAAAAGGCACTTTTGTTGTTTCTCTACAAAAAGTTACTTTGTTTGTATAAACTTCAACTGCATGCCTACAAGTTTTATATAACAGGAGCCTTAAATTTGACTACTACTACACTATAATTTGACAACAGTGTGCTTACCGCCTCCGCAGCGCTCGGATCTTTTCACTGAGCGGCGGGACGCCTCGTTGTGACAACGCTGTGCTGAACTCGTACGACTCCAGCGTGCGGCGGATGCAACTGCCACACAGGCGCCCCTCGGGGACCACCTACCAAAGAAGGAGCAAAATGTTTTCATGAATAATAAATAATAAGTACCTACTTAAGACCCAGTAAAACTTTAACTGTTCATAAACCTGTGAACTAAACATTGTGTAGATCATATAAATAACTTTATGCATTAAATTGCTAAGAAACAGCCTTTTTTCAGGGATAAAAAGAACCCATGATACAGGTTGCACCACATAAAATGAACGCTGGGGGGCAAGCTGTGCTTTAGGCAATTTATTAGGTGGCGGTGTGCCAATATTCTATTGGTCCGTCAGTCTGTCTATATCACGAAATACCATCGCACACAAGTTTTCCCAAATTGTTTTACATAACAATTCAGAAAAATTATTTACTGTTTTAACATATACTGTTTTATGAAGAGAGAGGCTGATAATAATATTGTTATTGTGAACACTCCTCCCCCGCTTTCCCCTGATTGTTATTTTTAAGTGGCGCAAACTATACTTAATACTACTAATCATAATTATAAAACAATGGCTGATGCACTCAATAGTACAGGATGGATGTAATTAATGTTATAACATAAAACTCATGCTTTTTGCGTGATAAAGTTAAAACTTTGACACTCAGTATCTCCATAACTAGGTTCCCAGGACCAGAACATTATTACCAGATATTATTACTCAGTTTTAGAAAACATTGGTTTTGTAGGGGATCCACCTTCTTACCTATTAACTTTTGGTATGCGCCAAAGGTTATTAAAACACCCCTTATTATGCTGCATTGTTATTTACTGTGGCAGTGGCAATTTTAGATTATTAAGGACTCTGTCAGGCATAAGAAAAAAGCAGTATGCAGTAGTAATCCTGATACTAGTTCCGTCATTGCATACTTTAACAAAATGCTGAATTGAATATAAAAGTCAAACCTGATAGTACCAAGGCCCTAAAGTTTGATCGGTTTGGGTACTTTGATAATTCCCGTCTCTAAGTATAGGTTATGAAGTTGTTTTGATAATAAACCGATAAATAGGGTCTGTCTCCTTACCTTGCTGGAGTTGAGGTGCACTAACATGGTCCTCAGCGGCACCTGTACAGGCGGAGCACCCGCGTCGTGCTCCTCCGGCGACAGTAGTTCCCCACCGTCGCCACAGACGCAACACGTCTCAATCTCTACCTCAACCTTCATCACTTCTGCTGCCATGGTTCACGAAATTAAACTATAATTATGATTTGCTGTTATAATTCAATAGAGGAGTAGGACACAGCTCGAAATTGATTTTTTTTTTATGAGAAATAATTGAGAGAAACTGACTTTGACTGTTTGACATAGACCAAGACTACCTATGGTTTGTTTGGCATTATTACCACAGAGTACATAATTAGATAGAAAATTATTACTGAACTGAGATTTTTATGTCTTTTGGACACTATTTTTTTTTTTTTAATATTTTGTGGCTATGCCACTGGCTTGGTTACAAAACCTTTAAGCACGACTATCAGTCGTGTTAAAAATGGCCATTTGTGTTTATTTTATCAACAATTTTGAATTTTACAGAAGCAGAAGTTCATAAAAATGTAAACAAATAATTAGGTACTTTTTGTTAGTTATTTTTAGTACGCAAATTAACATTATTTTACAAAAAATAGAATCTTGCAATTCAAAATCTATTGACTGACTGGCAACACCTTAACAGAAAAAAAAGGCGTTGTAGTTGTCTATTGTTGTTTTGTTTGGTTATCTTTTGTAAAAAACAAATTGTGGATTCTAATCCGTTTTCATCTGGATAAAACCTGATTATTTGATATTAATTTGGTGTGTTAGTGCTGCTGAAGCTATAAAGATGTCGATTGGCGTTCCGATTAAAGTACTTCACGAAGCGGAGGGTCATGTAGTGACTTGTGAAACGAATACCGGTGAAGTTTATCGCGGGAAGCTGATTGAGGCGGAGGATAACATGAATTGCCAAATGACACTCGTTACCGTGACGTACAGGGACGGACGAGTCGCCCAGTTAGAGAATGTGTACATCAGGGGCTCCAAAATCAGGTTCCTGATATTACCAGATATGTTGAAAAATGCCCCTATGTTCAAACGACAAGGAAATAAGCCAACTGCCGGGCGCGGCAAAAGTGCGATATTACGAGCACAAGGTCAGTATTGACTCCAGCAGCTAACTTGTGAACGAACGTTTTTGTATAAATAAACAAACATTGTTTTGATAGCATTTTTCTGTTGCTAAGTGACAAGTCATTAGACTCAAGTGTAGATCATTTACAGCAGCTAACCACAATGTTCTGAACATCAATGTATTGTTCCTAGAAACTTGAAACAATTCCGCCCCTAAGACGACCCACTGACCATTGTATGTTTAGAACCCTTCTTTTTTATTGTGTGGTTGGTTCCTTACTTGATGTCAGATTTTGTTAATGCCACTCATAGGCTGACTGGGCTTTACATGTTGTCAAGAAATATCCTAACATGTTAGTCTGTTCATGTTCAAGTTCATGGATAGTCTGCATGGCATAACTTAAGTAGGTACATATTATGTTATTTCCAGCTGCTGGCCGGGGCCGGGCGGGTGGGCGAGGCGGAGGGCATCGGGGAGGCTGGCAGGGTGGTTCTGGACCTTCACGACGTTAAACCTAATTAACTACTTACATAAGTATCTCTGAGTGGCAACAGTGATAATACCTGTCTAAGTATAATATATCTTAAGTAGGCTATTCTAATTTTTATTTTAGTATTAAGTCCGACATGTGTCTGATCTATCTTGTCCTTTTTGGTAGGGCCACCATATCCTCACTGACATTTTAGTCTACGACTAAACTGATATTTTAATTTTGCCTCATGTCAGTGTATTTTGTTAGTGACCCTGCCTGAAAGTGCCACCTTGTCATAGTGACAATGCATGTTATAGTCATATAGGTTCTAACGCCAGTCAACTACATTGGCAGTACTATATGTATAGATACTGTGGTTGATGGGACACCAACACATAAAGGGTTGGGTTACCATATATTCTGCATTTTTTTTATGGGACTCTTACAACTTTTTCATGGGTAATTTAAATAAAATAACTGTTCCATGAGCATTTTATATAAGTAACCAATTAAAGATGTCTTTGTGGGGGTCTCAGTGAAGTAATTGTGCGTCCCTTTGACCCTGTATTGTAGTTTGGGGGCCTTGTTTTGATAAATGTATCAATTCCTTGTATGTGTGAAGTTGTGATCATATCTGTATGAAGTGGTGTATAAGATGCAGAATAAAGTCTTTAAAATGATTACCTTATTTTTGTATAGCACTGTGCAACACTTAAATGTTAAACCTTCTTTTTTTCTATATGAAGAGCTATCTTCTTCTTTACGATGTTGATTAGCTCAAATAATAATAGACCAGTATGTAGCCACCTGCACAGCTCTTAGATAGATAGATAGATACAACGGGCTCGTGTCCCCAACTCCACGTCTAAAGTGCGTTTTTTGCGTATGGGTGGGAATATCAGTCCATCCCACCAGCTCTGAGAAATGTCGGCAAGCCTTTGGTGTTACCGGCAATCGCAGAGAGTACCTGGGTTACCGAAGTACTTGTCCCTGTATGGGGGAACCTGTCCGGGGACGGTGCAGGAGCATGTGGGCTGCTGTTTCTTCTTTCTCCATGCAGTTGTGACACAGGACTATCGATCTGTGACACCTATAACAAAAAGGTGTTGTTAAAAGTACTGGGTCCAGTGATGGCGGCCGTTACTGTGCGTAGCTGCATCTTAGTCAGCCGGAGCGCTTGTTTGGTGAGGCGGGCATAGATAGCGGGAAGCGCCTTCTTGAGGAACTTAGGACCCAGTAATATTAATGACAATAATATCTGTGGTGCTAGGCAACTGGGCTTATCCCAGTTATGTAAGTCCCTGTGTGCCTATTGGCCTTGTTCTGTTCTGTCTCCTGCTGATATGGAGGGAAGTGGAAATAATGTTTTTCATACTCCTCCACTATTCCTTTCTGATTAATTTTGTTGCGGGATCCAAGACAGTTAAATCGTTTCTTTGGGACTTCGTCGAGCTTCATTGCGCTTACGTGCTGGCGCTTTTCTTGTGGTGGGCACTGTTGATTCTGGCTTTCAGAAGTTACAGTGGTATGGGAATAGTGTGGCGGGCTGGTCCCTTTAAGAAGCGCCTTGGCCTCATGGCCTGCCTGCACTCGCCGTGGTTTTGCCACAGCTTGGCGTGAAGTTCTCTGGTACGTTTCCTTACCAGCGTGCGAAGATAACCGAAAGGGAGCGCCATGATGGGTTCTGGTCCCACCGCCGCCATACTTGAGTCCCTTCGAGAGAGCTCGTCCGCTCCATCGTTGCCTCAAAAGTCGCTATGCCCTTTAATCCATTGAATGGTTATATTATTGAGGTTACCACCTGGTTCAGACGTTGGTGGCACTTGTGTATTAGCCCGGAATTGTCCGTGTGGCTCCTTAATGCAAGCAGGACTGCCATGATGTCAGAGTATACGGATGGAGTGATCCTTTACCTCCCGAGCCAAGATGGCTGATGCCGCCAGGGAGATGCCCATGCATTCTGCCTGAAAGACAGTGTTACGGGCCCCCAAAGGTACGTCTAAGTGAATATCGAGATCTTTCGAGAAGACTCCGGCTCCAATGCCAGTACCTGTTTTGTATCCGTCCGTGAAGATCCGGAATTCTGCAGGGCCTAAGTCCCTAGCAGCCGTGGTCCTCATGGAGTTGATTTTGTATTTATTTTCGAATACGTTCTGTTTGGGTACTCGATCGTTAACAGCTTTCACCAGGGGAACATGCTTTGGAGTCCATCTAGTGTTGCAGTATTTTGCCAGTACTTCTTACCCCAGACTTGTAGCGTATTAAGGGAGACGCACCGCCGTCATCGTTGCTTCCTGCTGAATGAACAGGTGGAGTGGTGGAAGCCCCAGTAAGCCTTTTTAAGGCTTTGTAAGGCTTTTTTTTTGGCGGACGGAAAATCATCAAATAACGGGGTCCCGCTCTTGGGCAGAGCGAAAGGGAGTGTCCGACTTCTACTGACTAAAAACCACCCATTTTCCTTCTTAGCCCTATATGTCGAGGCCGCGGTAATTATAATAATAATATAATAATATAGTTTTTTTTGTAAAGAATATTTAAAAATGTAATAAGTTTGTAACAAAATAAATAAAGGGAATAATAATAATATTCCACAACTATCACACAACGCCATCTAGTCCCAAGCTAAGCAGAGCTTGTGTTATGGGTACTAGACAACTGATAAACATACTTATATATTTCTAAATACATACATATTATAGATAAATTACACCCAGACACAGAACAAATGATCGTGATCATCACACAAACATTTGTCCTGGGTGGGAATCGAACCCACGACCTCCGGCATAGCAGTTAGGGTCACTAACCACTAGACCAACAGGCCAGTCCGATTTGTGAACAACTCACAGCCCCGACGCCGACGGGGCCGCAGTATGCCTGTGATCGCCATGCAAGCGAGCCTTTGCATGCGTTGCAGATTGCTTATGGCTGTTATTAATTTAGTGCGAAGCCACCAGACCAGACCACTGCCCCATAGGTCATGTTTCGGATTACCGCACAGAAACGATAAAGTATAATTTTGTGGGATAGGCCCCACTTCTTACCTATCATCCTCATGCACTGCCAAAAGGTGTAGCAGGCCGTTTAGCTGTTGTCAAGATGACTGCCCTTTTATTTGCTTCAAATAAATGTGAAGTGTTTATGCAGGATAGGAGGTGGCACTGGCAATTTATTGTTAGCGTCAAGATGAAGGGACCAAGACTCCAATGTCTGTCATACGTATATGAAAAAATAATACCATTAATCTACTATTTCCTACCTTTACTATAATTTTAGCTACCTCATCAAATAAATAATATTTTAACAAAATGCTTGGTCCCTCCATCTTGACGTCAAGATGGAGGGACCAAACTGATGGAGTACTCCCTGGAATGTTCCACCTACTTAGTGTCATAATACCTTTAATCTACCTCAATATTATTTATTTGATGAGGTAGTTAAAATTATAGTAAAGGTAGGAAATAGTAGATTTTAATGGTATTATTTTTTCATATACGTATGACAGACATTGGAGTCTTGGTCCCTTCATCTTGACGCTAACCAATTTATTTGGGACGGAACGACGGAGTAAAAAAATAAAACAATACAAATTATTATGTTCAGATTTATTGAACTGGACTCGACATCTCAAGGGCTCAAAAGAAAAGTTAACTTTCTCTGCGTGTGTATTAGTAAATTGAGATCAAGCTTCATCGAGCCAATAAACTGGTATCACTCGTTTTATACTTTCAGTTTTGCACACTTTCTGTAATTTCTACTTATGTTCACAATGTCTGCAACACTAGGGCAATAGCATAAGTCCTAAATGACACACATGCCCCATTGGAAGTAATTGTATCTACTGTGTAAGCCCTCTTGTGCACTTAAGGTTCAGCCAAGACAAAATCCTACATTTTACAAACAGCTAGTCAAGTCTTTCACCACGGGCGGCGCCCTTACACTACGATCTACTATCACAATATATGCCTCAAGAAACAACGGCTGCCAATATGGTTGTATAGCAAATGACGTTTGCCAAATTCAGCTATTTACCTGGCAATAAAGCAGGTGTTAACGAGGGTATTTCCAGGATAGCAATCATTTCTAACTTTATCTATGTTAATCAGTTCATCAAGCACTGTTACAAGTCTCCCTGTAGGTACCATGGACCATGATCTGGCCAACTGCTAACTATGTTACTAAATATTCATAATAGCTTGGCGTTGCCAAGTTGTGTGATGTTACAATTATCACGAAAACTCTGTCAATACTTAGTTCACACTAAATATTACAGATTTTTTCGCTCATTCATGTCTGCTGCTCAGCTTTCTGTCACATTTTCTAGTAGAAAGATATAAATAGTTGATAAAAGTTGGTCTACAGTGACAATGCTCGATTTTATGTCAATTTAGTTAACTTTAACTTATGTATGTTATTGCTAATCTACATAACTTATGTGGTTTCCTGTAGAGGAAAAATTGTTACCTACTTGTTAATCTGTAGTATGAATCATGTTCGGTAGTCATAAATTATTACCCGAATGCAAGGAAAGGGTTATTTTACATTTAGATGTGGGTAGTTTGATGGGATCGTTAGTTACAATTCACTACTATAGTTGTGGGAGGGAGCCACAAATTTGGAACCAATACCCGACTAGGTCCAGCCTAGAATAATTTAAAACAAGTCAACATTCACAAACAGTAGTAGCGAATAGAGTGCCTAGCTATGTACAGAAACTTTCGGCAGACGGGAGCTCCTTTCATTTTAGTGAAGAAGTTTAGGTAAGCACTAATGTCGTTCTACTGTGTACGCAAGATGTTCACAAGTCGGCCTTGTCGGTGGGTTTGTCGTCGCCGGTGGGTGGCGGCGCGGGCGGCCCGGCTTGCGGGCGGCGCGCGGCGCTCAGTGCGCGGTGCAGGCGCTGCGCCGGCAGCTCCACCAGCAGCGCCAGCGGTAGCGCTGTCATGTACGACACTGCCGCTACGCCGAACCACTCCAGGATCTTGGGGAGGGTGGGGAAAATAATGATTAACTTATAAAATAATAGCTTTGCGGGATGACTATCGATGTAGGAACCTCCTCTCCTCGACACGATCATTCAGCTACGCTTGTCGCGAGAGGATTGAGAAGTGACAATTATCAGAACATGCTTCCAAGAATTGCTCGTGGCCTGTCTGCCTGCCTGACAACATGACTGTCTTCACGTAGAGTCACACATGTTAAGATATGGAGCAGATCAGTTCAGGTACCATGAAGATGATTCAGAAGATAACAGGTAGGCAGAAGCCACAACGCTTTTTGCTACGATCCATAAGTATGTACATGGTCCTTTTGGCTCGTCCACTACAGAGTCTACAGAACTGTTGATGAATTCCATAAAGCAGAAGGTGTATTACCGCGGACTGTCGGTCGAGCATGGAGGGCATGAGCCGAGCGGCCACCAGCGACTTGTTGATGGGCATGTGCAGCAGCAGCGCGCCGAACGACAGCCGCGCCCACGACGCCCAGCCGCGCCATGACAGCACTCGCTGCACGGACGCTGGAACACAACAATAAATAAAGAAGCTCCTTTTTTCATGGAGTAGGGAGGTAGAGGTATCACGGGTTGTTGGGGTATGGAGGCCGAATAAGGTGTTAATAAGATAACTCATCAGTAAAAATCTTATCTGGCATCAGCGCTTCAAGCAGAGAAGGCAAGTATGTAGCTGATGTAGCCCATTTACGATTTCGACTTTCGACCTACTTACAGCAGCTATAGTTTCAGAGTGAGTTGGCATCATATTTATAGTAGATACAAATAAGTGGTATAGCAGTGATGTGAGCGGTAAGTATCGTGTGATTACTGCTGCAGTCCGCAATGGGCGGTTATGAAACAAATGACTGTCGCAATGTGCAAATAATTCGTAAGCAGGGCTAAACGACTCTCCGCAAACTGTTGGGTAATAGAAAGTCGTCTGGGCTATACAGCCAAGAGAATAAGTTCTTCAGAAATATTAGGTATTATTGAATAGTATGTCTATTGTACTATTATAAAAACACAGGAACTGTAGATAGCTGATGTTACGCAATACTGAAAGACGCCTGACCGTCGACTGTTAGTGTTACGCAAGCTCGAGCAGGAAGTTTGTACTTCACAGATAGGACGCCGACCACCACGGTGCGCGGTTACTGAGGTTAGCACTACATGATTATGGACATTATCTAATTATCTATACATTCTTACAGTAGACTTAATATGCTTGCCTACATCAGTCTAGGTAGTTGTTGTGTGATTTATGGCTACTTTTGGGAGTAAACATGGTAACTTACAAGGCACGCCGTTCATGGCCCCGAGCAGCGCCATGGCGACGAAGAAGGAGAAGACAGGCCTCTCGATGGCGGCCAGCGCGGCGGCGGCCAGGCGGCCCGGCGGCCCGCGCCCCAGCGCCAGGGGCGACGCGCCCACCCACCATGCCGCCACGGGCACCGACGCCACAGAGATCCACCCGAATATCTACAACACGACATAATCATTCATTTCATTACAGTGTCAAAAAAATGGGATCTCTATTGTTAGCCCTTGCTTTCCAAAAATAATGTTGTTTCTTCAATCCATTACAAATAGACTGCTAGTGTGGAGCCCCTTTGCAGGATAAGCCTGAGTCTTTCTTCACCGTCCTGCATAATCACCTGCACCTTCCAGGATTAGAACGAGGACTACATACTGGTCGGAAATGAGGTCGAATTTGAGTTCAAAACACACACAAAAGAAGAAGAAGATTAGAAGACCTAAGTTCTGTAAGGTCAAACCATATACCGTATTTTACCGACAGATTGTTGAGAGTGATGGCTGTTGGGCTGACTGAAATAGTTATAGTACACTGCAATGTAATCACTGGACAAGGTTTGTGATGATACATGGGATGTTTAAACATACTATAATAGAATAGGGTATTTGACTGACTACAAACAATATTATTCTGTTTAGTCCGTCTGTTAGATTATCGAAAAATATTGGATACGTGTTTTTTGTTTTATCAAAATAAAAAATTGCGGAGTTTCCTTGCGTGATCGAATTAGAAATGAGGAAATCTGCATGAGAACCGAGGTTACGACATAGTCCAAAGAATTGCCAAACTTAAGTGGCAATAGGCAGGGGCATATTGCTCGCAGAACGGATGGCCGATGGAGCCGGAAAGTTCTGGAGTGGTGACCGCAAACCGGAAGACGTTGCGTTGGAAGACCAATTAGATTTTAGTCAACTACCCTGTGGGTGTAAGCACTTACTATTTCACCTCGAATGTCGTGCAGCGGGACAGCCGTGATGTTGCCGTGATGTTGCCGTGTGCCGTGTATCATGTCTTTCAGGTAGGACCTGCTACGCATCCTTTCCTATTAGCCTACTAATATTATAAATGCGAAAGTTTGTGAGGGTGTATGTATGGATGGATGGATGTTTGTTACTCTTTTACGCAAATACTACTGAACGGATTTGGATATAAAATTTGGTACACAGATAGTATAACCTGCATTAACACATAGGATTTTATCCCGATTTTGTCTTCCCGTGGGATAACTTTCGAGTTGTAGCGGGCGAAGCCGCTGGCAACACCTAGTTCTAAATATTGGGCATTATGATTCACCTGTCCACTCTTCGAGTATATTATTATAAGCGAGTTAATGACTGTGCTTATACCTGCAGATAGGGTGCTTCGAGTATTACACATTAGATATGAAAATTATGTTATTCCTACTCCTCCTTCTATTTTTTATTTGACTTGGATATGCCCTGGCGATTAAGAGTGTGTCATGCTCACTTAAATGTCTCGCTGATGGTGGCGGGTGTGTCGGGTCATTTCGTTCCCTTTAAAATGGTTGAGTGGAATGGTGGCTGATCCATGCGTCATGCTCGTGAACGGGTGCTGTCAGTTGTGACTGGTCACCTCTTAGTTGCCACGGCTTGTTTGAATTATTATATTATTTTTAAATCGTCGTTTTGGCTTTACTGTCGACACTTATCGTGCATAACTTGCTACATCGTTCTCACATGATAATATACCAATCTCGATATGAATGATGTAACCAAAGTTTTGTAACAATATTATGATTTAAAAGAGTATCCATGAAGTTTCTTGCCATTCTTCTCATGAGACCAACGCTTTGGAATCGGCAACTACAGTACACTGACAGTTATTATGCCTTGTGAGTGGGACTGTAGCTTAGTTTATTAGCTTATTAAAATTTAGTATTTGTTCGACTATTCAAAAGAGCCTGTAACTGGCCAACTTGAAATAAATGATTTTGATTTGATTTGATTTGATTTGATTTCCGCTATTCTTTTCTGATTAATTTCGTTGCGGGATCCAAGACAGTTTAATCGTTTCTCTGGGACTTCGTCGAGCTTCATTGTCTCGGCGCTTTTCTTGTGGTCGCCACTGTTAATTCTGGCTTACAGGAGTTACAGTGGTTTGGGAATAGTACATACTGTAACTTGTCATTAAGTAATCAGGTCGCACATAGGTACTGCCAATTATCATGCACTGATAGACTAAAATACTCTTGGATACGATAACTGACATCCACGCGGGCGTAGCCACGGGCGTCAAATAGGAGTTACCTACCTACCTAGGTGCAGTAGGTAATAACTTGAGGAATGGCGTGCGTTACGCTTGTTACTTCATTCTAAAGTGGTTGTATTTTCACAAAGATTAGTAGGAATCGCAGAGAAAACATGTTATATTTATATCAACGGTAGGTAAAGGCGGTCGCAGAAAAATAGACGATTGACGTGGTCCAGTAATGAGCCCTATTATAGATGCGTGCCGCCATTACAAACGTTCTTAATGCATAAATGATGGATGGGTTTGAATAGCTAACTGTGTAAGGTAAGGTATCGTTTGCGACAACTTACTCGGTAAGCTTAGCATTTTTTTTGAAGGGTAGGACTTCATCAAATGCGGTAGGGAGTGTCAGACTTCTACTGACTAAAAACCACCCTTGTGGTTCCTTATTAGCCCTTTGTGTCGAGGTCACGGTATCTCTTTCGAACAACCAGCAGCCCCGACGGGGAAAGTAAGCTTAGCGTTGCCCAAGGACACGGATTTACTAACACAGTTCGCAGAGTTAGCAGGCTGAAGCGGCAGAGAATCACGCGGTCATGACTGGTGGAGGCGTCCTGTCTTTGAACGGTAGTTGGAGGTGTACGCAACAGTCAGGTGGGGTGAAGGTCTCATAGAAGGCGGCTGCGGCAGACTGAGTAGTAGCGAGAGTTAAGTGGGACGGATGTTAGTCCAGCTGTGGACAGCTAGCAGGGGTACCTTGTAGTGGTTCAGCTGCACGTGCAAGTCGAGCAGCGCGTGGTGCAGGTGCGCGAGCAGCAGCCCCGCCAGCGCGCCCGGCACGTTGCCCAGCGGCGACTGGTACAGCACGTTGAACGACGACTCCTCGTGGTACGCCAGCCGCACCGACCTGCAACCACCACCTCCTCGTCAACACTCCATATCTTTGGCTTTACATAACAGGCATCATAATCATTATTCTTCTACCCTATTCCAATTTATTTTCGGCCAGCGAAGCATAATATGTCTTCTTCCTGCATACGTTCTTAATACTTACTCGTATCTCTCATAAGTTTTGGTGAAGTTCCATTCATCGTTTTGGTGAAGTTCCATGCATCGTTTCTATGGTGAACTCTTATAGCCATTCATACTCAAAATTAATTCTCAATTTTTTTGTTAAAACCTTCATGCGTACCTGGCACATAGACAAAACAACAGCAGGCAGTTCCACTACATCGTCAGACATCTCCATTGTTCGACTACACTACATCAGCTCATAGCTCTCAACCCTTATCGTCTTCCATTCATGAACTCACTCAGGGCGGTGCATGACATATGTGGGCACGAGGTTCCAGGAGTAAGCGAGGCCGAACAGCAGCGCGACTGAGCCGAGCAGCAGCCCCGTGAGCACCGCCAGCGCCGCGCGCCGCCAGCGCCACAGCGCCAGCGTCAGCGCCAGGCACAGCGCGTACAGCTGCATGTCTGCCGCCAGGTACCTGCGAGGTACAGTCAGTCACTCTATGCCAACGAGGTGGATAGCAGTCTGCTTCTTCTCAATTGCAGCGAAGAGGCTTTTAAGAGTGGTAGGTATAGCCCGCGCCGAGAGCAATGGTGGCCCAGTGGTTGCGGCCCCGACTTACGAACAGTAAGTCGTAGGTTCGAACCCAGGCAGTCGCATTACTTTGTGTTTTCTTTCATCACCCCTGTTCTTAAAACGTTGATGAAACATCGTGAGGAAACCGGCATGTCATAGAACCAAAAAAATCGAAGACATGTGACATCTACCAACCTGCACTGGGCCCGCGTGGTGGATTATAGCCCATCACTCTACTAGAGCGGAGGCCTGAGTCCCTGCAGTGAGAACATTATAGGCTGATGATGATGATAGCCCGAGCAGGCATTAACACTGGTCATAGATCCGACCCGACGGGTGTGAGTAACTCACCAGGTCTGTATGAGGCACTTGTCGTCGGCGTACAGGATGTTGTTGAGGTACAGCAGGTGCGTCCACCACTTGCGGCGACACACGGCGGCCTCGCTGCCTACCAGCGGCGCCCACATCGGCCCGCGCCCCATGCGCTCCCACCACGACGCCGCGAACCAAACCACCACCCAGTATGAGGGGCTCACCCTGGACACAACAAATCATTATTTAGGTTATTTTTTTTAAGTCATCATCCTCTTATCCCAAATTATTGGGAGTCTGGGCCAAATATCATCTTCTTCTTCCAGAAGTTTCTATTTGCCGTTATTTCAGTTAAACATCTGTAATTATGCTGAACAAGACCGACTGAATAAGACCAGATGGACACAGTGATACCTATTGCCATTTAAACCTGGTGAATAATTAATAATTGAAAGCCTAACCTGATGATCCTATTAACCATGGTCTCCACGAAGGTGCTGAAGGGCGGCACGTTCTCGCCGCGGCGGCGCTGCTGCAGCAGCTTGTGTGCCAGCAGGAACGACGACATGATGAAGAAGATCTGCACTACCAGCGTGCTGTTCGTCATCAACACCACGTCCACTGAGCCACGGATCTGGGAACAGCAGATACTAAGATGTATTGTTCTATTCTTATGTAAATGGCGGCGAATTGAGCTTAGATTGATTTAGTCTAGTAGAAGATGACTCTAATGAAATTCTTACAACCCTCAAGAACTTCATTCTAACGTTTTCTAAGAAAAAAAAAACTTAACATTAGTATTAGTCTATTTTGAATAGTTACTAGTCTGTGTAGTAACTACTCGTAAATAGCTTATATGTCGTCATAGCAGGCAGTAAAAAATTACAGGATTACGACTTGCGTTGTCTGGGTTTATTTGTCTTGCGTTGTCTGTGGTGTCCATCAACCTTTCGTTGTACAATACGTGGGGCCCCACTGGAGAATAAATCTACCTCAGTAGTAGTGTAGTAGTAGGAACCAAGCCAATAGTTGTCTGTGCAACCAACCTGTTCATAGATCTTGGTGTCAGTGAGGTAGGTCTGCGTGGTGATCCAGCAGACGTGCTCG
Organism: Diarsia rubi; assembly: GCA_932274075.1. Taxonomy (NCBI): domain Eukaryota; kingdom Metazoa; phylum Arthropoda; class Insecta; order Lepidoptera; family Noctuidae; genus Diarsia; species Diarsia rubi. The sequence continues at coordinate 276,497 of OW026432.1, forward strand.
ATGATGACCACCAGCATGGTGAGCACGCGCAGCCCGTCGAACGACGCCAGGTCGGTGCGCGACGAGCGCGGGGGCGGCGCGTGCAGTGCGCGCCAGCACGACGGGATCGACCACGACAGGGCCCATTCCGCTCCTAGGGAGGTATCAACCTTGTGAATATCTAAGCACATACCTACTTAAATAAATAATTAGTAATTAATCATTTATTCATGAACAATAAATTGAGTATGAAATTACATGTTACAAAAAAAGTTGTTAAAAACCACAACTTGGAAGCAGGCGGGGTCCATTCTATTTTCATTTCTTAGTTTAATATTCAAATGAACCCCGCCTGCTTCCAAGTTTTGTTTAATTTAAAATGTGCTTGTTTTTGCTCTTCAGTTTTTTCAGTCGGGTTTTGTGGTTTTTTAACTACTTTTTTATTTCCAACTTTTTAATTATTTTGTCTTTCTTTGGTCGCGTAAAATTCTTCGTAGATGATTTAACTTTTATGTTAGTTTATAGGATTTGGGATAATAAGTAAGGATGGTAAGGAAATAGTAATCTCCCTTTAAAACCCTTCATTTTGATCTTTATTTTGATACCTTACTCGATGGTAATGGTTTTTTAACTCCGGGATATGGCCCCCAAGATCCACAATTTTTCTTTGTTTTATATTTTTAATGTAGCCAGTGCCACTCGCGCCTTCGAAACGAATCTAACGACGTATATTCCCTTCATCCGTTAAGGAGATATAGGAAACATAGAAGCAGACATACATACATACACGTCAAACACATAAACCCTGCATTTGGTCTTCGCCACAGTCGGGTAGACAGAAAATTGTAATTAAACTACGTAAGGAGAGAGAAAATACAAAAAAGTCACGTTAAAATATTAGAACATTGCACAAAGAAACAATAACAAAACAAAAAATACAACATATTCAAATATTACGTCATAGATCCTCAACATCATAAAGACATTCGTATTCAACAAGAAAGTTTTAAGCAGCTTTTTAAAAGAGTTTGAGTACATAGCGCTTTTTATCTGTAGAAGCAACATAATCTATACTAATCTATACCTACTAATATTATAAAGCTGAAGAGTTTGTTTGTTTGTTTGGACGCTAAGATCTCAGGATCTACTGGTTGGAGTTGTAAAAAATCATTTTATGTTGGATAGTCCATTTATTTGGATTTTTATTTTTTTGATTTAGACAATAACATCATCATCATCTGATCTGAGCATGTTACTGAAGATACTGTTAGCTAAAGGTGGAGCCGACTTACCTTTTCTGGAGTGGTCGGGCAAGGTGAGGTCCAGCGCGGTGCTAACCACGGCGAGCGCGAACAGCGCGGCCATCACGCCGGCGAAGGCCTGCTCGTTGGCGGAGAGCGGCGCGGGGGGCGCGGCGCGCGCGCAGTAGTCCAGCCGGTGCAGCGTCGCCGAAAGGTTGTAGGCAGCCGACGTCTGCGCGTTCACACACGACACGAACCTGGGGTTGGGCGGGAGTTAGTCATCATCATCAGCCTTTATTGTTCCCACTGCAGGGACTCAGGCCTCGTCTCTAACAGAGGAATGGGCTATAATCCACCACGCGAGTCCTGTGCGGGTTGGTGCAGCGGGGGTTTAGCGGTTGTTTAAAGTCAGCGCTGCACGAGATCAACATCGCCTCAACTTGAGATGCCATCCAACCAGCACCAAGCAAGCCAAACCCAAGCAGTATTGTGTTATTCTTATTCAAGTGTAGAAAAGAAATGGCTGTAAACACATTGTATAGCTTTGTCGCTTTCTCACACTGAAATAAGAATAAAATAATACTGCTCTAAGACGTCATGCTGATCCCTCGTATTTTCTCAATATTAGCGTGTCCGAATTTAGTACTGTAACGTGATTGTATCGGGATCAGTTGGTAAAAACGAGGGAAGGTGGCGGGACCTGGTGAAGCGAGCTTTTAGCTTCAGAATGGCTGCAACAGACATAGTACTGGTGCGTTCTTCTTATCGAAGATTACATTCACCGATTATTCAGCTTCACCACATCGACAGCGTGGTGTAGCGTCGCAGGCGTAACGTGTCTTTTAACGATTCTGTATTTATGTAGATCAATATACTGAACATGGTTCGCGAGTGTTAAAGATAACATTAAATATCTATAGAATACGTAACATCCATCTGCTAATGAGGTAACTAAGTAAGTGGCTGGTACACCATAGGCTCGGCCCAAATACATGATAATCTTAATTAAGGAAACCAATAAACTGCGTGCTTTCGAGATGTAATTAAAATTATGTAAACTAACATCACATAACTAGGTATCTGTCTATTCTACTAGATTGCGACATTAAAGTTACTAAAAACGTGCTTATTATTTATATCACCACTACATAGGGTGTACAAATACCCTTTACGAAACCGAAAGGTACTTGGTGTACCCGTTATTGCGTTTTTTAGGGTTCCGTACCTCAAAAGGTAAAAACGGAACCCTTATAGGATCACTTTGTTGTCCGTCTGTCTGTCTGTCTGTCTGTCTGTCTGTCTGTCAAGACCTTTTTTCTCAGGAACGCGTGGAGGTATCAAGCTGAAATTCATATCAAATACTCAAGTCTATGGTCTCTTGGAGCTGTGAAAAAATCAAACTTCTAAGTCAACGCGATCAAAAGATACTCCCGTTTATGCCGCAAATTTTCGACACTCGCAAGGGAATCAAAACCTACAGGGTACTTCCCGTGAACTCAGAATCTTGAAATTTGGTACGAAGCAACGTCTTACAACACAGATAAAGGAAAAATTGCGAAAAGCATAAATTTTTAGTTACATCATATAATAAAAATATTTTTAATAATTTTAAACTTATTACCCCTTTACTCATGAACGCGTAGTGGTATTATATTGAAATTCTTAACAAATACTCAAGTCTATAATATCTTTAAGCTGTAACAAAATCAAACTTCTACGTCAACGCAATCAAAAGATACAGCAATTAAAGCCGCATATTTTGAAACTCGCAACTACTCGCAAGGGAATCAAAACCTAAAGGATACTTCCAGACGACCTGGAATCTTGAAATTTGGCATGAAGCAACGTTATAAAGTACACATATAGGAAAAATTCCGAAAATCTTAAATTTTTAGTTACATCACATAGTATATTTTTTTTAATAATCATAAACTTACTAGCTGACCCAGCAAACGTTGTTCAGCGATTAAAAAAAAAAAACAAATGTTGGCCGATTCTCAGACCTACCCGATATGCACACAAAATTTCATGCAAATCGGTTCAGCCGTTTCGGAGGAGTTTGGAAACAAACACCGCAACACGAGAATTTTATATATTAGACTTGCTGACCCAGCAAACGTTGTTATGCGATTAACAAAAAAAAATAAAAAAATAGATTTTGGCCGATTCTCAGACCTACCCGATATGCACACAAAATTTCATGCAAATTGGTTCAGCCATTTCGGAGGAGTTTGGAAACAAACACCGCGACACGAGAATTTTGCTTCCCATTCCCTCTCGCTCCACACCATGGTCTGAACCAGGGGCCCGGCCCTACGAGAGGTCGCTGCCGCCGATCGCCTCCACGAGGACACGGCGATAGAAATTTCAATTAAGTTTTATTTTTACCAGTCTCGTTGCTTTTAATGGGATAAAAAGGAACAATAAGTACAGGACCCGTCGAAGATGTTGTCATATTATTCTTGCTTTTGGGTTCCGTACCCGAAGGGTGACAAACGTGACCCTATTACTCAGCATCCGCAATCCATCTGTCTGTCTGCCCGGGAGCTCTATCCCATGATCAATATAAGGTAGGCAGTTGAAATTTTCACTGAATGTGTCTCTCTGTTGCTGCTATAACAAAAAACACGACTCGACTCCCCTACTACGATGGTACGGAACCCTTCATGTGCGAGTAGGACTCGCACTTGGCCGGTTTTTTTGTATGGTTCCCGGGTATGGACCTGGGAACCTTCTGGTTAGGGGGATTATTACATTGGATATCAAACTACCATAAAAAGGTACTTTTACAAAGCATCCATTAGCACAATGTATTCAGTTTGCTACATTAACTACAGTACTCAAAGATATTTAATGACTATTTAAGCCGTCACTAAATAAAGATTTGACATACTTTTGTATGACAAAACTGTCAAAACCTTTACTAAGTGATGTCCTAAGTAATCATTAAAGCTCTCTGAGTGCGGCAGTTAGTTTTACTGTAAATCGATTTTTTCCCCAAAATAAAAAGTCTTTTCCCACCAATAATTTCTGCGTACCTTTACTTAGTTTGATGTAAAGGCTTCATAATGGGTCCGTGTACGACCTGGTTGTATTGATAAATTTTCAAGAAAACGTGTAAACGTAAAAACAGTTCGAAATAACAATTACAGACCATTTGTGGTTAAATTAAGAATCGTAAATAGTTTTCTAATAAACTGTTATTTACTGCAAAGATTATTCAAAATGAATCCTTTAAAATTGTGTAATAAAATAAAAAAAATCAAAGTACTTTATGTCAGACCTTGATCCATATGATGTTAGTAATACACACTCCATATAAATTATGTTAGTAACAAATGGAATAAAATAATTATTTAATGCGTGTTTTCTTACTGCCGTACTCAGAGATATTTAATGATTACTTAAGCCGTCAATTAGTAAAGGTTTGACATATTTTTGTATGAGAAAACTGTCACAACCATTACTAACTGATGGCCTGAGGAATCATTAAAGCTCTCTGAGTGCGGCAGTTATGCAGTTATGCAGCATGGTCCACAGATGGGACAAGTTTTTTAATAGCGTTATGAGGGCATACACAAGGCGATGTCCAACTAAGCGATGGGAAATCTTCTTGGTTTAGCTGTAATAGTAGGTACATTGTTATCCAAGCGGTGATTTTTTTTTGATGGCATGATAAATAAGTAACTTTCACTCCTTGGGTGAAAGTCCCGAGACGGGGTTTAGCGCCCGTAACGTAGTGAGGGCTAGTGAGGGCGCTAATAGTTCGACGGACTAAATAAGTAATTTACCCGAAGTAAACAATGTGCTTTTCATTACGAATACCAGGAAAGTAAAAATAAGAACATAAATTGAAAGAAAAAAAAAATAGTTTTGATCGAATTGTCGCTTTCCCGCTTATTTTGTCAGCCAGTATTTTTCACGTTCATCATTTAAAAAATGCCGAAATCTGTTATTTTAGAGAAATAGTTAAGACTAAATTATTAAAGTCATAATATAATTATATTCTTAAGTTGGCTTTATGTTATTTTAATTTTAAATCTCACTGTTATTTAGTGGCTGTATAAAATGTTGGTAAATGGTTCAATAAAAATGAGAAAATAGACCTAGTTTTTTTAATAATTTCACTGCTGTCAGTTGAAAGTGATTCTCCCTAGGGCTGAAAAGTAGTACTTTTAACCCGATCCGCAGGCATGTCATGATCTACTTTCAGGGTATGAGTTAAAAATAGATTACTATTTCTATGTACTGGTGTAGTTCTTGTTGATATCATTGAAAAGACATCAACGCGCGTTCACAAATATGCTCAATTTTAATATTATATTAATCTGAACTTTTAGCTTTGCACGAGTAGTTAATGTGGTCAGCTAAACACTGTCATGTTTCTTTCTCTAAGTCCCATATTGCAAGTAATATGCTTTATAATTGCCTTTCTGATGGAATCGTGCTGTGGTATGATAGTTGCGATAGACCAATTATTACCGCGGCGAAAATCGTGGAGTAGGTAACTGCGTTGCTGTTGTACAGTGTCCAGTACATTTCAAATAACATAAACATACACAGAAATGTGCTCACAATGGGCCTCATCAGAAGGCTTAAAGTCACTCAAAGGGCAATGGAGAGGGCTATGCTCGGAGTTTCCTTGCGTGATCGAATCAGAAATGAAGACAACCGCAAGAGAACCAAGTTTGCCGACGTAGCCCGAAGAATTCCCAAAACTTCAGTGGTAATGGGCAGGGCACATTTCTCACAGAACGGATGGCCTATGGGGTCAAAAAGTTCTGGAGTGGTGAACCGGAAGACGTTGAGTTGGAACGCCTCCCACTAGATGAAGTTGTACATACCAGTCTGTGAGCTGCTGGTCGCGTAGCTCGTGTGTGTGCGCGGGCGCATGTGACGCGCAGCTGCGCGGCAGGCACAGTCCGCGGTGCAGCCGCGTGTGGTTGAAGTTGTCCACTGTGTTCGCCGAGTAGCGCTAGCGGGAAGAAAACCACAATAACGTTATTCATTGGCTAATAATAAGTCAGTCATTTCGTGAGCGTCATATCATCATCATCTTCCTCGCTTTTTCCCAACCATGTTCAGCTTCCAGGCTAACCGGATGCAGCTGATTCAGCTGATGCGTCCGGTTAGACTGGAAGCTGGAATACTGGTATTCACCTCAGCTGAATACTGCGGTGAGACTTGCTGCCCATTGAGTTGCTGTAACGACTGTCAATGATCTTCAAATGGCCGGCGGCGGCACAAACGGCTTAATGTTGTTTCCTAGGCACCGGCACGGAGGATACTCGGTATGCAATCTTTCATTGCATACCGAGTTTTGTAACGTTGTAGATCGTGAGCCTCATATATAAAACGATCAATAAATATTTTTCCGCGAAAGATGATTATAAACGTTTTATAAGTAGCAACACAGGTATTTATTTATTGTATTACAAAAGCGAATACGAATGCAAGTTTTCTACAGAAATTGTCTTCGAAGGTCATTCTTGTTCATACACTCCTGTATACGGAAATAACTTGACTAATTTATGTTAATTATACACCCTTTTACAGTTCTAAAAGGAAGGTAAAATAGTTTGTTGTGAATGATAGATATTTATAGTATTTTGAAAGAGTTTAATAATACAAATATCTGTCATTAGGAACAGTTAGGTGACGGGAACTTGCCTGTAAACCACATTTAGCCACTAGTCTAGATAGTTGCCCAACCGCAAATCGAACCCGGTTCCTCGGGCTCCGGTCGAGACGCAGCGTGGTTGAGCAACGCAGTAAGGTCAATAACATTGGCGATAATGTTGTACGTCACAGTACCCGTCGGAAAATATTTCCAACTTTAGATTAACGAGTGTAATCGCTGGATATTGTTTATTACTAAGATACTGCAACGTCAACTAATGTTACAATCTGGTGTTTTGTGTCTGATATGTTGCTCCGTCTGTTGGGTTTCCAAAGCAAAGAAATCATGCAAGTGGGGACTCCTACACGACTCCACGAAGACGTTCAGGTGTATTGCTGTTCCACAAACGTTGGGACGCTTAGACCCTGACAGACCATTTTGTCCTGTAGGTACTCTAAGGCTACAGGAACCGATGACTATCATTTTGAGATGCAATTGTCGAAAGTCTTCCAATGTGTTGAGATGAGTGACAGCCGTTCTGGTTCGACAACGATCGAAGAAAGTGTGGCATTGATCAATTTTGTTACTGCTCATGCTTCGGTCTCTGTGGAACCGACTTGACCTGACCGCCGTGTCAGGACCGCAATCTACTTTGAAATAATGTAGATCAGACCATAAACATTCCTTGAAGTTCCATCAGCACCACTACATCGTGTAGTGGTGCATAGTTCTACATCGGACAGCTCAAGGTAAACTCCAGCGCAGCCGAACAGCAGCGGTGCACGTGAGTCAGGTGCAATGACCGACCAGCTCTGCCTCCCCGCAAATAGGTCCCCCTCTAAGCTCCTTTCACTGCGCTCCGCTCCCTTCAAATAACTAATTACATCATATTTTAAGTAAAACCTTAGTGACCTCAAGATCATAATAGGTATTACTAATCTAACAATATATAAAAAAGTTGTTAAAAAACTAAAAAAACCAGACTGAAAAAAGGAAAAGCAACAAAACAAGACATTTTACATTAAACAAAACTTGGAAGCAGGCGGGGTCCATTCTATAATTTCATTTCATAATTTAATTTTCAAATGAACCCCGCTATTTTTTTTATTTCCAACTTTTTAGTTCTTTTATGTTTGTTCTTTCGTTGGTCGCGTAAAACTCTTCGCAGATGATTTGAATTTCGTGTTTGTTTATAGGATTTGTGACTTTGAATTTCTTTTAAACATTTAAGTGTCATATATTTTTGTAATCTCCTTTTAAAATCCTTCATGCTCTAATACCCTACTATGTAGATGGAAATGGTTTTTTTTTTCTAATCCGCGATATGGCCACCAAAATCCGCAATTTTTCTTTTTTAATTTTAATGTTTTTAGCCAGTGACACTCGCGCTATTAACACGAATCTAACGACGTATAATTTATTCAAATCCCTTCATCCGTTTAGGAGTTATCACGGAAAAAAGAAACACATACATACACGACAAACACATATCCCTCCTTTTGGGCTTCGTCGCAGTCGGGTACAAATCACCCAAATCATTAATTCTTGTGCTAACAATAATAACAGTCAGACGATGATCCAAATAATATGTTTGCTACGGAGTTTTGCTGTTGCTGGAGCATATCAGACACAAAACACCAGATTGTAACATTAGTTAACGTTGCAGTATCTTAGTAATAAGCAATATCCAGCGATTACACTTGTTAATCTAAAGTTGGAAATATTTTCCGACGGGTACTGTGACGTACAACATTATCGCCAATGTTATTGACCTTACTGCGTTGCACAACCACGCTGCGTCTCGACCGGAGCCCGAGGAGTCGACTCGTGGAACTAACCATCTCGACTAGTGGCTCTACTACTACGACTAGTGCTTGTTTTTTGCTTTTCAGTTTTTTCAGTCGCGTTTTTTAGTTTTTTTGACTACTTTTTTTTTATTAATTGACATCAGCTTTTCGGAAGATTTGTCAACACGTAGGTATATACTGTAACAATATTAGTTTAGCAGTTTCGTGAGAAAAATCTTCTTTGATTCGAGACCAAAATAAATAACTGTCTTTAAAAAAAAATATCCACACACTTTTCACATCCATGCTTATTTGACATTTCTCTAAGACTTCGCATTTGTTTGTCAAAATAACTGCTCATCAAGAGAAAAGATGTTAAAACTAGTTTGTTTGTCGAAACTGGCCCACATTGCTTACATTGGCCATATTAGTCAATTACACAAACTGAGTGACCTCAGTTGTTTGAGCAGTAACTCTTCAGTGTACGGTGTATGGGCAGGACATTTACGAACTACAGCTGACAAGATGAATCTCTGTCGATTTCACTTTTAAGAGCGCGCTAAGCGACACAGAAGATTAACATTATTTTACACAGTTCTAGGTCGCTTCCCTACTGTCAACGAAATAGTCATAAATAAGTGTCAGAAGTACAGAGTTGCCAAACTAATGTCAATCGATAAGTGTCAAAAAGGTGAATGTGTGTGGCGCAAGTGTGGCGCCTCTCATTGTATATATAAAGTCTATGGTGGCGCCTCTCTGAGGCTAACTAGACCAATGATGTGTGCACAAGTTTACAATGTAACGCCATTGTCAAAATGTCTTCTTTTGCTTGAGGTCATCAGTCAAATATGTTGTGCGACAGCATTGAATACCATACAAATCTGAGTGAATGTATCTATCTGTCAACAGTGTTCACATACATAACAAATGCTTGTAGCATAACAGCTACTCAGAAAGGTCAGCGGTTAGTTGTGTTGTGTATAATTTAACTTGTTTGTTTGTGAGAAGCTTGTTTGTTTGTGAGAAGCTTGTTTGTTTGTGAGAAGCTTGTTTGGACAGCGTTCTTTGGCCGTTTTCATCGAAATTAATGACTTTTCACCGTTTTGTTTAAAAAATCTAATCAGAGTGTAACTTATTAGTGGCAACAATTAGAAACTTATCTTTCCTTTTCCAACACTAGATAAAATTTTAAAAACTGTTCACTATTATTTCATGAAATACAGTAAAATACGTCAGCTAGAGCATTTTAACAAAAAAACCTTTTTTCAGTATTTTCTGAGGGTAATTAAAAATAGTAATTCGTTACACAATTCTTAAGTGTGTAGAACAGTAAGAGGATATAATTATTATGAGCACATCAAATAGAATTTGAATAATAAAGTAGTCGTACGAAACTGAAAGTGATGTTAGTAGGCCAACGTGCCAACGTGCCAACGTGCCAACAGCCAAGCCGCCAGGCCACGCGCCAGCCGGCGAGCAACGCGCATGCGCGGACATTTGAGGATATTATACATGTTACAGTCAAAACTACTTTTGATTGGTTTCAGTCAAAACCCTTATTACGTTAACGCGATTGCTCTATTAAAATAAATGTTAACTATCGCACAAGATTATGAAAGGGTAAAAAAAAAACCTAACAAACTAATAAAGTTTCCTAATGACCTTTAGGTTATTATAAATCAGTGAGTAGAGAAATAAAACAAAAACCCTAATCATTTCTTATAATAACTAATTACCTAACAGTTTTGTGACATACATACTACATAATATTTGTTGCGATTACTCAACGCACTAGGCTAGCTAATGACATTGACGCCTTCTTCACCAAATCACCAAATATTTTGTGAACATAGAACATACCTTGATTTAACTATTACATAAAACGGCTATTAGCCAATTGCATTAAAGGATTACACACGAAATGGTTGACCTAGTGCGGGATTCGATTCATTCATCACTCCGTCGTTGTGAAACTTTTATAAAATAACCTTAGCTGACCTTTCTTGTGTTACGGATGAAAACAGGTTGAACAATGTTTTCATTTGTGATCGAGCCAACGCAAGAGCACATTTCTACATCAGCGTGTTGATGATAATCTATATTGGGTGCCCAGAACTTGGCAACGAATGTAGCACATTTGGTAGCGGCAGATCCTGTAAAGCACAAGCAACAGGACACTATATAATTGCTTATCTTTTGAGTAACAGCACCACATTTACACACTAGGGTGAACTCACCCTGAGTAGATTTACACTCACTTATTTTTACATTCGTCACATAAACGAGTCTTACATTCGGGGGTATGAAACTCTGAATATCCTGCTTTTTTTTTCTGCTGACTAAAAACCACCCATGTTCCTTCTTAGCCCTTTACGTCGAGGCCGCGGTTCTTATCTCTTTCGGAACAACCCGCAGCCCCGACGGGCTGGATACACCCTACTATGTTTGTGATCTCACCTGCATGACATCATAGAGCGGGTGCGGGCGCATGGCAGGCGTCAGTTCGAAGCTGCCGAGGCAGTAGGGGGCGCGTACGGCTGCGCACCCTGGCCACTCGTCCAGCGAGAACAGCTGCGGCATCGAGTAGTACGCCTCATCTGCAAACAACGGTCCAACGTCAATCTTCCTATTTATTTGATTGCGACTAGCACACTACAATTTTTTCAATACATCTCCATTAGCCGTGTTCCTACTGTCATTTCTTTGAAGGCTCTATTCATCATCATCATCATCATCTAGGCATCATCTTTCACGTAAACCATCGATCTTCTCTTTCTACCAAAACGCCTTCCTTATGACTAAAAAACATTTATTAGGAAATATCACAAGGAGTCTAAACATTGTGAGCTTGCCGCTGCGAGGGTAGCTAAACATATTCGAAGATCAAGAGACTGTGATAAACAAAGACTACAAATTAAAGACTGTGACAAGGAAACATTTAAAAGGGCATCTCTAACAAACAAAAAGGTTTCAAATGAGAACACAGATACATACATAGACATACCTCATATTCGGGGTTTTTTACTAATAGGTAATAGAACAAATCAAAGTTATAACTAGATGCAACAGTAGCTAACTGAGTTCAGTGACTGACATTGGCGGTGTATCCTGCGATCGAGGCATTATCATGGTAATCGCCCCTTTGTACCTTCTACTGAATGTGCTGGTATCAGCTTTTCCTTACTATTATGGATAACTATTATTATACGTTTTATTGAACCAACAAGACAATATGCTGTCATCATTGTCATCATTTAGTATTTAGACTACTTATTTAGTCAGGTGGACGCTCCCGTTTTCATGGCATTAAAACATGTAGTAATATGTGGTTTAATCCGTGTGGTTTGCTATGGCCTTTACTTATGTAAGGTAGGTCATTAATATATCTTTGGACGAGCCCTTTCACAAGGCGCTGTTATTTCTCGGATGCAATAGCATAAATAACAAACATTTCACTGTTTTAATAACAAAGTGTGTAAGGCACCGGCGGCTGGCGATCGGGGACGCCTTACACAATGTAACGGTCGCCGCTGAGCCGATGTACCGATGTACCGATGTACCGATGTGCCGCTGTAACACGCAGCCCTACTTCGCCAGCGTTAGGAAACTAGCCCCAAATGTCTGCACTGGCTGATGTTACACACTTCAAATAGTGTGTAATGCTGAACCTTAATGCTTATATTATACCACATTCACACTTTCAAAATAATATATCGTTCCTCTCTTGGCACTATCGCAAACAATCTGATTTCAGTTATTGAATTATTTCCTAATTTTCTCAATTCCCCTGTTTCATTTTCAACAGCCGTTCAAAGAAGAGAACCCATTGCTTCTGAACGTATAAACTGATTTAGATTAAGATTTTTATTGTTATAGATCATCATTGTTTTTTAGTTGACGTAGAGGTATAGTTATATTTAGTTCAAGTTCCACAGGTCTGATCGATTCGATATTTTAAATTGTATCACTTGTCAATAATATAACAAAAGTGTGATGATGACCTTGGATTGATGCACCCGGAACATGCGAGATACCCAACCTGCCACAAGAAGTCGTCAACGTTGTTTGGGCACATACGATGCGTTGCACCTCGACAGGAATAATAAGGTCAGAGAAGGTCTGAACTACTGATTAATTTTGACGTTAAGTAGTTCACAATATTTAATGGATTATATAAACAGTGAAGTAATGAAATGCTGATGAACTGAACTCGAACTTGGCGTGAGTTTGCACAACGCTTCCTTTGTGTAAGTGCTGTCTGCGCGTGCGCCGGATACAGAGGTCAATGTGAACTGCCTTTATAGCACACTGCATTATAAGGGATCATGTAATCAACATAATTTAATTATTGTAACTTTAGGTGGTTGCACGTCGTGGGTGGGGAATGGTAGGAGTAGCCCGTAGGTTAAGTAGGTATAACCTAGACAGGCGCGTTACTTTGTGCGATGTGTTTAATCATCAGTACTCTCAATTCACAGACAGGATCGCCTTATCCTCTAGGATAAGGCGATTTTCTCACGATCATCTTAGGCCAAAAGCTTAGATCTTGAAATCTACTAACGTTGTGTATCAGTCTGTCGCACAAACAACTTCGAGCATCTAAGACGCATGGGCGCAGGGGGGCAAAAACTCGGTTGCAAAAAAGTTAACGTTAGTCATTCTGTCTCTTACCCCCATCTCAGACTGCATGCCTTGTTCCATACTTGTCTGTTACTCGTCACCTCATTAAACACCTCCTTTCTTGCGATATACACATTCTTAACTCTTAACACAGGTCAACCATTGTTTCTTTGGTCTTCGTCTACTCTTATACCCATCCACATTCAAACTCATAACCTTCCTCACAACATTTTCCTCATTCCTCCGCAACACATGCGCGTACCACGACAACTTTTCAGTAATGTGGTAATCAGTTGTATTGGTACGGACATGTCCAGAAAGGCTGACTATTGACTAATCAGGCGACTAATCGGTACTTCTCTAGCAAAAACCCTGATGGAAGAATAATATATGATCACAAGATTAGAAATATAAGATAAGCGAGACGCCAATCTTACGACATTTAGCGCTAGTAAGATAAAGACGTGACATAAAACTAATAATTTCTGGTTAAATCAGATCAACATGGTGATTACACAGAATTGAGTTGCGGTTCTACGAATAAGCAGATAAATGCCACGATCGAATACCATTTTGCGAAGTTTAAAGACGATAGCGACAATATTCTGCTTTCTTATTTGCTACAAACTCTTACCAAATATTCGGTAAGGAATATCGATGCTAAGGGGCTAGAATCATGAAATGTCTCTATGGTGAATGTTTATGATACGACTTGCCTAGATATAGGTACACCGCGCGCCGTGTATTCTATTAAACGGTAATTAATACTCCTCATCAGCCTATAATGTTTCCACTGCATGGACTCACGCCTTCTCTCTCGGAGAGGGATGGCCCCGCGGCCCAGAGCGGGTTGGTAGACTTGGTAGAGGTCACATGTCTTCGAATATTTTGGTTTTAAGACATGCCGGTTTCCTCATGATGTTTTCCTTCACCGTTTTCAGAGCAGTGGTGATGAAATAAATTACACAAAGTTATGCGCCTGCTTGGATTCGAACCCACGACTTACTGGCTGGCATCCCATTACTACTACACGATAATACCGAGGATAATGTCAAACCATTGCAACGTTTCTGTGGGGCTTAGCTTATAAGTTACTTACCCTTCTGGAAAAAAGATAATAAATAAATAATAAAGTTAGAATTGTAAGACAATGCAGGAACTACTTACTAATTAGTAACACTATGTACTAACGGAAATATAGAAAAGCTCGTTAGATTTAAATCCATTCAAACCATTGAGAAAGTAGGTACCATTAATAATACACTCAGATAAAAACGACGCTTTCCCGCAAACCGTTAGAAAATCTGTGTAAAGCTAAAGTAATAGATGGAAGCCGACTTTCTACTCATGAACCACAGTACTCACTCGTACCACAGAATAGCTTCTTCACCTACATTACACGCTGTTTGCCTAGATCCTCTTCAGATTTAGAAATGCACCTTGTTAATTTGTTGAGTTATTTTGATAAAGATAGTTTTAGTATAGAGCTGTGCTACAGAACAGCTGTGGGTCTGATGTCCACAGGGTATCGGCAGGTCGGCACCGAGGTACAACTGGTTGCTCGCGAGTATAAACCAAGCAGGCATATTACATGGAGTAATTAATTAAGCGGTGGAGGCAAACATCAAAGCGACCTATCTTAAAACCAAGCATGATATACTAACTCAAACTCGAAGCATTTATATTTCAATAAGACTATTACAGGCACGACTGAATGTCAGAAAAAAGAAATAAAACGAAGCTACAGTCACAAGACATAACTTGTCAAAGTAATCTACTTGTCCCAAAAGTTGGCCATTCCAAAGCGAAGATTATTGTCTATGGAGAGGAATGAGCAAGAAACTGTATGGACACTTTATTATACACGAAACCACACTAGAGTGACTGAGAGCCGACCTATGTCCCCAAACTCCCCATTTCCAGCACTGGGCAGTATTCTCAACTGATTTTCCGTCAGTAAAGACGGAACTATTTATTTATTTTATTTATCTTACAACTATCTTTACAGGGTATAGCCTAATGCGATAGTGTACACAATAATAATTTAAACTAAAAGCAAACGTGACCAGTTTATTTATTTAGTTAAACATTTTGAAGATCATTTGATGTAACAACTAACTTTGAGAGTGACCTGAATATCTTCCACAAAGATCATCATAGATCTGAATACAATGTCAAATATTGAACCAAATCACGTTAGCGCCTGCTCAATATTCAAGTTTATAAAAACCTGTTTAGTAAAAAGCAGCTCAGTGCAGCTATTTGGTTACTGCAATGGATTTAAACATTGAAATTGTGTTTGTTAAACTGGTTATATGTCCGGTAGCTGGCAATAGGAACGCGGGTATATGAGACTTAAGCATAGCTGCAGAAATAGCGGTGTACTATCTATAAGCACACCTCTGTCTAACCCATCAGAGAATACAGGTGTTAATGTTAAAGAGCCACAATACCATACAACTAACAAAGATTATGTCGAAGTCACGAAAGGTTCGACGTTATATTTTCCTTACTTAGTCCGCACTCAAATTGAAACACACACATTCCGCTCCAAACAAACAAAATCCGATCACGAATCATCATTTAGACTGATTTGAGCGTAGATCAGATAATATTTAGCTTAACATCTATGTGCTAATCGTTATTCAGCGTACCTAAATATTATCGATATTAACGTGCTAATAAGGTCCAAAAGGTCAAAGTCCAACGGCTTAGGATTGAGGTAAATCTGGGCGGAAAAACGCAGGATAATGCGATCAATCGTAACAAGTGGAAATGCTCCCGTTGCGCTTAGAGGTTCATGACGTTAGTTGGGTTGTCGTGGGTTCGAATACTACTCGTTCCGCTTGAGGCATGAACTCCTAACTAACGTATGATAGCAGGCATCGGCATCAAACTGTCACACACATCATACTAATATTTTAAAGGCGAAAGTTTGTTGCTTCTTTACGCAAAAAATACTGAACGGATTTGGATAAAATTTGGTACACATATATCATCTTTTATCCCGATTTTATCTTCTAGTTAAAATAGAAACCTTACTTTCCGATGTTTAACGTAGATTATTATTTTATCGAAGGTTTTACTACAGAATCATAAGATAAAACGTTTAAGAATTTAAGTATTGAGTAACGTACCATTAACAAATAGCAAGTGGTGTTAGTACTCGCGACTGGTTTGTACAAATCCTGCGGTATTCGGGTCTAAATGTCTAAACGTCCGCAACACGCCGCCAGCTCACCGCCTCTAACTGGAACACTTACTAAACCAAACTGCAATCATTTATTTCCTTATTTCTAGCTAACGTAGAATTGTTTTTACCGCAGCTAGCACAGGCAATAATTGTGGCTTGCTTGGGGTTAATACAAAGTTAACTAATATTTATAGCTAAATTTTTTTGACAAACCGATTCATTGACATTTTTCATACTAATTTAAAAAATACCTGCCAAGTGCGAGTCGGCCACGAAGTGTTCCGTACCATTGTCTATAAAAATCGCGCTTGTTGTATGAGCCCCTTAAATATTTATTTTAATTTTATTATTTGTTGTTATAGCGGCAACAGAAATACATAATTTGTCAAAATTTCAACTGTCTAGATATCGCGGTTTTTCAGATACAGTAGACAGACGGACAAAGTCTTAGTAATAGGGTCCCGTTTTTACCCTTTGGGTACGGAACCCTAAAAAGGGTCAATTGAAATAAAAGCTTTGTTTGATGCAATAAAACCTGGAAAGATTATCGACCTTTTTGTGCTAACAACATTAATGAGGTAAACATCGGATTTAACGAGATCAGTGCTGTTGTAGCTCAGTGAGTGAGTTTAGAGTCGTGGGTTCGAACCCAGGCAAGCATTGTGTTTTTTCATTGATGTCAATCTTAAAAACGGTGAAACTCATCTTAAACCAAAATTATAAGCTGAAAAGTGAGTATATAGAGTGTCACATTACAGCTCACTGTTTAGTTTTAGTTGTCTTGTGCCCTAAATAATCATTATTATCACTAAATATTATAAATCAAAGTCCTCCGCCACAACTGTCTGTCTGTCTGTTCGCGATTAACTCAAAAACTCCTGTAGCGATTTTCGTGCTGTTTCACCAATAGATAGAGTGGTTCTCGAGGAAGGTTTTGACTGACAACCACGCGGACGAAGCCGCGGGCATCAGCTAGTTTATTATAAGCGTTCATGTTTACCTAATATAAACATACGAAACTCTTAATTTTCCAAATTCAAGACGATTATTTGACATTGTGGCCTAATTTAATAAGTTCTATTTACGGCACACGAACGAGCACCGAGTTACATATTGCCCATGGACCATGCTATGGGGACCAAGTTAAGCAGTGGCTGAAACGCCATCATCATTCATGTTGTTGCATGAATGATGATGGTGTCATCATTTCAAAAGTGATCAACTGACCGCAACCGATGGTCAGTATTCCGCGCAATGTACAACTCATTTCAAATGCTAACGACCGTCCCTTTTACTTACAACATGCAACTCTTGCAACTCACAACTTTAAATGCGACTTAACATCACTCTTTTATTCCTCGACGGGGTAGACCGTAAACATGGTTTAAGGGGGTAACTCGAGTAACTAAACAAGATATAGATCGATGGTAAATCTAGTTGAGCGATTGCGATTGTTAATGAAATGTTGCAATCCATCCAATGATTGACAGCTATGACCTATTGACTCAAAATTATTTGCCTCTTTCTAGAACCGCACATCGCCCAAAACACAATTTTAAAAACATTTTCAAACCCTTTAACGCGAATCCAAAGTCCCTGTTACTTTGGACCCACAAACACAGCTTTAAGGAACACAGCAAGGAGAATATCCTGTGAAGCACAACACAGATCACTGGTGGTTGGTTCCGTACCGCTTAACTCGAAGATAATGTCAGACGAGGCGCAGGCGGCGCTGATGGCGCAGAGGAGCGCCAGGAAGGTCGCTCGCGGCGGAGCCATGGTGAGCACTGACGCATGCGCGACCAGCGGCACCGGCGCCCGCGCAGCGCACGCTTGCATAACACCGGCCTTTCATTTCTGAGCAGGGATGCTACCGCACAGTTGTCGAGAGCTGTTGCTGGTGTGTTTTAGTAACTTGGCTAACATTCGCTTACTTAGATGATGACATTAATGTGATGACTTGCAAAAAACGCCGTAAATGATTGACATGGGTATGCAATCTTACCGGAAGCTATCCCTCAGTCACAATATGAAAATATTGATAGATGTAATCCTACATGCACAAAATAAATTCTTATTCAAAACAGTGTTTGAAAAATTGACTACCACCAACCATGACCTTGTTTGTCCGACGCCAGTAGTGCAGTACCTATCTAATCAATACCTGCAAGCTGCCAAAATGTCTGAACTTACAAGACTCATACTCAAAGTTGATCATGGCAATATCGGACACTGACCCAATTATTTTTATTGACGTCCTTATTTCAAATAGGAAGTAATGCCATTTTCCGTCCAAATGGACCTATAATCGTGAACCTTAACATCTTTTACCAATACCAAAGAAGCATGAGATGCGTAGTTTATTTATATATTAGGGAAAGGGCAACAACCGCTACTGCTGCACTAAAACGCAACATCAATAGACAACCGGTCTAGTTTGTAAGGTCGCAGTAGGTCACACTCGTTTATAACGGTTTGGTGCATCGATAGTACTTGATAACACACGAATTGGAGTTCACCATGTCTTTTGATAAAAACTGTTAAAAAAATAGTAGACCAATATCTGAGTGCATAATATAATGAATGTTATGCAACAATTAACTGAATTCTTTCCTAACTTAAAATTATTATCACATTACCGGCTGACAGCGTCGAGGAGCAGTATTTCGATGCCCTTTTATAGTTTCTTGTTAGTTTATTTCTTAACTTGTGTTAATATAGGACAAGCGTCTAGGTTTCTTGGACGCACACTAGTACATAAATGGCGAAGGGTCAGTTTCCTAACTGAGATAAAACTGAGGGTTCAAGTAACCCAGGGCACCAAAACCGAACGCATTAGAACTTAATTAACACAACTGTGTATAGCGACATGTCAGGTGGAACCAAAATCATTAATTTCTCAAGCATTTGTAAACGTTGTTGTGTAGTCTGAGTTCACCATGCCTACAAGGTTTGTAAAGTTGTGTAGTCTGAGTTCACCATCACCATGCCTACAAGGTTTGTAAAGTTGTGTAGTCTGAGTTCACCATCACCATGCCTACAAGGTTTGTAAAGTTGTGTAGTCTGAGTTCACCATCACCATGCCTACAAGGTTTGTAAAGTTGTGTAGTCTGAGTTCACCATCACCATGCCTACAAGGTTTGTAAAGTTGTGTAGTCTGAGTTCACCATCACCATGCCTACAAGGTTTGTAAAGTACAACACCAATGGTTGTTGAAGTGGCTAATCGTGGTTGGGACAGTTGAACAGTATTAATGATCACACTGAGTGGTGGGGATGGACCTAATGGACCTAATGGACCTAATGGTGTAGTTATGAAATTCCCGTGATTGATGCTCGACGAGGATGTCGGCAAATGAAGAAAATCAATTTCTGCGTTCAATTACAAATGCAATTTTTAAGTTAATAATTATGTTCTAATACTTGTCAGCCCTACACAGCTACGTGGTTTGGTGTCGGACTGTCGCATGTCGGACTCAAAGTAGCATATCGATGATAGATAGTTGAGTGCAGCACTCGCAGCCGCCGCGCGCGCTCTTCTGTCATCATCCTTATAGCCTGATGCACGAGTATTCCATTATGATATGCGCTTTTTTGAAACCAATAAATTAAGCCACTTCTTTCTATAACAAGAACATATACATAGGTAACGGAAGTTCAGGAGGGTAAGCCCACATATATTCGTCAGAATTTCCGGTTTAAGTTTATTTGGAGAAGCCCAGCCCGCATGACCCCTTTCTAATAAGTATAGTATTGAGGTTCTCACATGACACCCCACCCATCCAGCTATTAACGTTCTTGCTTAAAATCTTACGGACATCCAGAAAGCTACTGGATACTTTTAAACTGTTTGCTAACTTCTGGGCTGACTGAACGTAGATTACCACCAGAGGAGAGAGTGTGCAACAAATAAGCTGCCCAGTTCCATCGCTTCCGCGGACAAGTTCCACTGGTGCCAACATAGTTTAAATCTTATTTATTAACACGAGCTTTATGTTTACTTTATACAAATATTTTCAAACTCAAACTCAAAGCATTTATTTAAATTAGACCATTACAGGTACTCTAGAATGTCAGAACAAATAAAACGAAGCTGTAGTTCCAGTTACAAGGCATAATACTTAACTTGTGAAAGCAGGTACTGTAATGGCCCATTCTCTAACGTAGATCTCTATGGAGAAGATTTCAGTTTATAAGGTAGGTATATCTATGGGCCATTGTAGCCTGAATTAAATGATGTTATGTTATAACACAGGTGTGAAATATTTCAATCTTCCTGTCCTATAAACATCATCATCATTCATAATATTTTACAATACCAACACAGTAATACGACTATTTCATTGACAACATGTTGTAACATAAGTGCGTAGCTCGTGGAATTACGACCAAGCGTTTGGGATGCGTTCATCATCATCATCATCATCATCCACAGCACGAGTTTACCCAACGCTGGGTATAGGCCTCTCTTTTCGTATTAAGCCAGGATATTCCCGCGATGGCATTGCGTTAAGAGCGAGGTTTTCTTCCCAAACATTGTTATGCCATGTTATTTTCATCTGAACGTGATATCATTCAGTGCACCGAGAGTTGTAAATAACTGTCGTAGGTTCACGAGCTACGAGTGTGTGTGTGAGACAGAGCAATGCACTGATAACAATGGCTTCCGTTACGCACTTCCAGTGCATTTTGTTCTATCTTTGATAACAAAACTTATATACTCGTAATTAATGCATCATTTTTTAAATGATTGCAAAAACGGGCTGCTTTCATTGGGAATTCAGGAGTGTCCGTTTTGATGGCGCGGCCACGGCGTTTTTTTTTTTTAAACTTTTAGATGATTATGTAAAAATGTGTAAAAGTCTATTCAATAATTCCCAAAAACCATAAAGTCAAAGTTACAAAGTTATAAGGGTTTGAACGTGGCCACGCCATCGAAACTCGGAGAACCGCTCGGCCACGGAATTTATTTAACTAACAGATTGAACTTGTAAAAATTGTAAAAATATAGGGTTTAGAGTTTGAGGTTTAAGATCATTTATTCTCATAAGAATTACATTATTCACTTACATGAGAATATTAAAAACTTAACATAAAAATGACAAAATGTGGGGTGTTTTACAAAAATTAGACATCGATTAAATTAGTATTTTGAAGGTAGATTACAAATCATATGTACAAAATGTTAGTTCGATACATGTAAACAAATGTAAACAATGTGTTTCGGAGCAGTAAGACTTAAAACACCATGGCCGCGCCATTGAAACGGTGAAAAATACGTTATCGCCAAATCTCGCTGAAAAGGCACCGCAGAGGTCTGAAGTTTTTTGTAAAACATAGATTTGAGTTTGTGATTTTTTTAAAGAATATTCATAAATATTCTAGGTCTATATTTTAGGAGCTATAAGACTAAAACGCATTGAAACGGTGAAAAACAAGTTATCGCCGATATCTCGCTGAAAAAGCATCGTCTCCGTTGGGGAGGTCTGGAGTTTTTGTAAAACCTAGTTTTGAATTTGTCAAAACATGAATCTAATTTGATTGACCGCGAAAGATATTGTGTATTTCTAGAACGATAATATAGTGATAATATTATTTATTTTATGTACGTAGGTAAACAGGGTGTAAATCAACCCTTCGCACATACGTCAACCAAGCATTCTGTACATAAAACTAAGTACCCCTACGCAAAAATTTTGCTGGGAAACGACTTTTTTTTGGGGTCAAAAATCACATTTTACGGTAAAACTCAATGTAGCATTCTTAAAACATTGTGCTAGTGGATGCTTTGAATAGTAAACGGGTTAGGAGGTAATAAAGCAAGTGCCCTTCGTTTGCGTTAAGGGTACTTTTACACCCCTTATACAGGGTGGTGTCGATGCAGCTGAATACCAGTATTTTACATGGAGCGACTGCCTATCTGACCTCCACAACCCAGTTAATACTAGGTAATACGATACCCTTTGGTAAGACTGGATGTCACACTTTCAGGTCACTGACTACCCGTAACGACTGCCAAAGATCTATATAAATGGCACCCGGGACCAACAGCTTAACGTGCTTTCCGAGGCACGGAGGAAACTCGGTAGGTATGTAATGGGCGGTAACCCATCCACAGATCGACCTAGGCAAGCGCAGCTTAACCTAAAGAGCGACCCGAGTGGCAGTTCTTATTAAGCCACGAGCTGCTACATTAGAGATTTTGTCCCCCTAGTGATAAAGGAACAAAAGCCCAGATGCAAGGTGGGTAGGTATTGGAAGGCAAGGAAACAACAAACTCCCATACAACATGTTTATTTATTTTAAAAAAGTTGAAATATTAGAAAATAGGTTGGTGCCAGCCAGCTTACACTTCAGTCAGTGGAACTAGGGTGGTGGGGGGTTGGAGATAATCCGAGTACTGTTTCTTTTTGACAGTATTAAATATTTGTTCCTACGACAATATCAAAGTACAACCTTCCAGTATCGTGAAACTTAATACTAAATGGGCGCCAGGGACTTGAAGAGGGATCCCGGAGCCGACCAAGATGTCCAATATTGGTCCAGTTAGGCGTCGAACCCGGGGTCCTTTAATTGAGTTTAAGAAAAAAATAATATAATAAATTATTAAAACTATTCATATGCAAAATTAATAAGATGATATAAGTACATAGTAATGATATAAATCATTATGCATTCGTCATTTCGGTCGTGTTTATTTTTATTCTAGAATGTAATTTAGATTGTTGTTAAAAGTATGATAGCGATAGGTGAAGATCATCTGAAAGGATTAATACCCGACTACGGCGAAGCCAAAAGGAAGGGTAATGATTGAGGCAGTCTATGTATTTGTCAACTGACACTCTCACTGCCGCACTCAGAGAGCTTTAATGATTACTTAGGCCATCACTTAGTATTGGTTTTGACAGTTTAGTCATACAAAATTATGTCACACCTTTACTAAGTGGCGGCTTAAGTCATCATTATAGCTCTCTGAGTGCGGCAGTCACTGTGACAGCGCTATTTACACACTTTAATCGGAAAAAGGAATAAATGATAACGTGACGACTGACAGGGCAGAATGGAAGAAAAAAACGTGTATCGCCGATCTCGAATGACATGGGATAAAGGCAGGCATAAAAATACATAATAAATGCAGTTGAACATTTTCGGCTCTACTATTGGCCTCAATTTTGTCCTGAGCACATAGAACATCCTCCTTTTTTTGAAGTCAGCTATGTAGGTAAGTCGGGTCAGCTAGTTATAGTATAAATAAATAGCTTACCATGCAACAGTAGGTATTTACAGCAGGTAATATTCCGCTAAACTGTAGATAAGGGTCCAACTATTCACGGTGATGTAACAGGGGTTACGTCAGCCGCTGCACTTCCTTATCACGGCCTGGTTAGAAAGCACTGGCTGTGTCCGTCTGTTTGTGTTTGGTCTATGCAACTACTCGTTTAATTATTATAGGACACTTATAGGACACTTGTCATAGATCAAAAAATAGTCATTTGACAGATTTTGTCCTGGGAAAAACTGTCTATCACAATACATGGTATGTTTCTGCCTGCGGTACCTTTCAGTTCGAAAGGTATGGATGCGTGGGCTGTGGGTTGTTCGAAAAAGATACCGCAGTCCTGGACACGATAGGCTTAGAAGGAACATAGGTATTCTTAGTCAGTAGAAGTCTAACACTCCCTTCTACTAAGCTCAGAGCGGGAGGAGTCATTTGATGATTTCCCAACCACAACAAATAAAAATGATGGATGCCGATGTCATAGGTGAGACAATATTTTAAAGTTAAAAGTCACTGTAAGCTTTATTTGTTGGAAATCACGCTGGCAAAAGTCGAGATATCATCATCCCTAACAACCCAACCAAAGTCGTGGCGATCTTCCTAACTCGATAAATGAGAGCAAGTATTGGTTAAGAGAAAGTTTTCCTTACGTAACACGGCTAACCTGTAAGGTCCTGCAAGTGAGTAGGTATTACTAATCAACAACATATGAGGTGAGGTGGCCTCATACTACTAATTACCATATTAATTAACTAGCCGGTTGCTGGACGAGGACCTACGTGTAATAATCGTTTCATTTAATTAGTACCATTTGACAGTTAACAAAAACAATAAAGTCACCGATGTATTTGTTGGTTTGCAAAATTGGCTGTTGTGATCCATCAATAAGCTACTAATCTCACTCTTGAAACCTATCAAAACTCAGCAGTAATTCTACTTCCATCGCCATCGTGCCAGAGCTGATTGTAAAGGGCGCATCGAATGTTCCTCACGTATCGTCACTCGATGGGGCTCATTGTAGTGCATCACCTCAAACAATGGCCTTTGATATTACTGTATCCTGCTCATAAAGCATCAACACCTACTCGGAACTAATAACAGGATAATCGTGAAATACCGAAGTATATCGCCGAGTGGAATTAGTAAGAGCGATGACCGGTTGTAGTAATATTGACGTAGCGCATAATATTGCCACACATTCGCGCACCCGCGCTTCAATATATATTAGTCTATGCCCGCGCTCGCTGTGGGCGCTCCTACAAGCGAGCTGTCACTGTCAGCGGGCGGAGTGCGCGGCGGCGGGCGTGTCACTAGGCGACGTTGACTGCACGCGAGCGACAAGCGCGAGCGTCTGGAAAATACAAATGACAGTGCACGCCATAAATCTCACCGAGACTCGACTTGCGACGTTACGCGGCAACGATAGACACGGAGAACACAGTGTCACAGTGTCGGTCGATACTCTGAAAACAATTATCGCCGGTTTAAAAAATAATATCAATTTTGCGACTTTCTATATTTATTTATTATTGTACCTTCTTTAAATGAACACACATTTAATACAGGCGATATGTCTGATTTTAGTTGCTATGGGGGAAAAAATATTGTTAAACGAAAATGGTACGAAAGTGTGCAGCGGTTGAGTTGTAGATGGGGCACTCCATTCCATTTCCATGTGTAAAGTGGACAAATTCAAAATCAATAGTTTTTAATACAAAACCAATAGTAAGAAGAATAATAATCGGCTCTTTTTGAACCTAAAAATGACCACCTCCTAATTTTTATTTTGCAGGAAGAAGGTAATGAGTCCTGCTATAAGTACTTCAAGTAACGCTGTCAGTGACACCTCGGCAAGATGGCCGCGCTCGCGTTACGTCTGCGACTGACACCAGTATATTAATCTATGACTGACACACTGCCCCCGACTAGCCACGTGCCACGAGCACCAGATAGTAGACACCCTCTTGTATAACGTAGCGGATTATGACATTCATCTCGCCGTTATTTATTGTGTGCAAAACAAACTGCGTACTCAATCAAACGTTTAATAAAAACAGCTATAACAAAATAAGGAACAGAATAGGTACAAATTAATACAAAACTAAGTAGTTTATAATGCGCACTAAATTAATTGTCTAACTGCGGTACTCAGAAATATTTAATGATTACGTATGCCTTCACATAATAAAGATTTGACATGCTATAGTGTATGACAAACCTGGCACAACCTTTACTTAGTGATGGCCTTAGTAATTATTAAAGCTCTCTGAGTGTGGCAGTGACTAAACTATATACTATATTATTAATTGTTAGACCTTTTCTGAAGGTCTAAACAAAGTTCCTTCGTTTTGTCACTCACTCACTGACTGACTGCCTGACTGATTGACCGATCATCAAAAGTCTAAGTCTTCTAGTAGACATAGAAGCTTCAAATTTTGAATACAATTAGGGTTTAATGTATAAATCATGGAAAAACTAAAAAAATATGCAATTTCAGTCTAGTTTTCTAGTTACACCAACTGCATAAATAACGTTGTAATACCATATAAATGTATAGGATTACAAAGTTAAAGTTACATTTTCAGTGAATGTGAATTTTACGAGTTAAATTTAATACTTCCTAGTTTCTGATTGATCTGAAATTTTGCAAGTATATGTGTATCGCCTATCAATGCAATATTATGATGACATGGAACTGATCTGATGATGTAGCTGAAAGTTGGCCATAGGAACTCCATTTTAGAATATCATAACCCCATCGAGTTTGGACTCGTTTGATTTGTCTTGTCGAGTAGTTTGTCTTAAAATGATGTTCAGGGTTCTGAATAGTTCTTATGATGGAGCTGGAATGTGGCCATAGGAACTCCATTTTAAAATGTCCATAGAAATTCCGTTATAAAACCACATAACCCCATCGAGTTTGAGCTCATTTGATTTGTCTCGATGAGTATAGGTACTCTGTCTTTAGTTGGTAAACAGGATCTGATGATGGAGACTCCCTTATAGAACGACAAAACCCATCGAGTTTAGACTCATTTGATTCCTCTTGACGAGTACTTACTTTGAATTAAGATGGTTTCCAGTGGTCTGTTGATAGAGCTTGAAGGTGGCCATAGGAATTCCGTTATAAAACAACTTGACCTTGTCGAGTTTTTATTCGTTTGATTCAGCTTGTCTTTAGCAGAACCTACTTTAAATCGATGAATAAGACTGCTGCAAATTCGAATAAACCTATGTATTATTGATTCATTAAACGAAATAGATACAATAAGAGACACTACAAAAAGAAATGAGATCCCACTAAAAACAAAACTTGAAAAAAAAGCCAAGCCGCGCAACACGGTTCTTTTACCGTAAAAAGTAGTGAGATCTATGTAATACCAAGTCAGTTAATAGTGCAGTCCCTACTTAAAAACCTTTGATGTTTTAAATAAATGTATTGACTTGGCCACTGCATCACATTGGCCAATGCGATGGCCAATGTGATGGCCAATGTGATGGCCAGCTATTACAATGACCGTCCTGTTTAATATTGGCGAATCTCTTTACTGTAGAAGTCTGCCGGACGGGAGGCAGCGAAAGCGTTTGGTACTGCTTCTCGGGTGTTGAATTTTTACCCACTTAAAAATTGTCAAAATTTTGAAAAAAGCAGAAATATGTGGGTCAAGGTCCGATGAGTACGATTAGTACGATGAGTACGGTGAGTACGGTGAGTACGGTGAATACGGTGAGTACGGTGAGTACGGTGAGTACGGTGAGTACGGTGAGTACGGTGAGTACGGTGAGTACGGTGAGTACGGTGAGTACGGTGAGTACGGTGAGTACGATGAGTACGGTGAGTACGGTGAGTACGGTGAGTACGGTGAGTACGATGTGTGACGGAGAGCTTCCAGCTGTAACTCTTAGTGATTTTCATTCATTTCCTTTCTTTGTAGGCAACATTAGTTACACTGGGCCTATAACCTGATGGAGATTTGGGCATAAAACAAACTAGATTTGTTTAGATACACTGGGATTTATACAGTGTGATTCTTTATAATGTGCACATATCGAAATGAGGGAATCTATGCTTAATTTTATCGATGGAAAAAATATTTAAAAAAATCTAAATATTTTTTAATATTTTTTATGGAATTTTCAAAAATGTTGACCGCTGTTGTGACCCCAATGTAAACAAAACGGTGTAACTTTTAAACTAAATTATCTATCGCGATGAAACAATTTTATGTAAAAAGTTATGAAAAAAAAAAGTTTTTTTGATCAAAAAACGTGTTTATTTTCAATTGAGGGTAGTTTTTTTCCACAATTTTCATTTTACGAGGACGCCTAATTGCTTCCAATCATTATGGAGTTTGTTTCATCGCGATAGATAATTTAGTTTAAAAGTTACACCGTTTTGTTTACACTGGGGTCACAGTAGCAGACAAATTTTTTAAAAATTCCATATAAAATATTAAAAAATATTTAGATTTTTTTAAATAATTTTTCCGTCGATAAAATTAAGCATAGATTCCCCCATTTCGATATGTGCACATTATAAAGAATCACACTGTATTGTATTGTAACCAATGACGAACTAACATGGCGGCGCGGCGCTTCAAAACGGCGAAAATATTATTTAACTATTACTCTTACGAATAAAGACAGGGAAAGAAAATATGACACCGTACAGCGGGATGCCTGTTGATGCCTGTTGTCTGTTGTCTCTAAGTTTCGCGCAGGTTTACACACACTATTTAAATTAAGAAGAAACGTAGCGTCGCGTGAGAGGTTGGTGCGTAACTAAGCGCGATGTGGCCAATTGGCTTCATTTCATGTTGTCATTTTTGAGGGCGGACAACGTATCTATAGTTTAAATATATCATTGATTGTAACAGAAAAACTATTAAGTGCATATTACAAAGACGGCGGCAAATCATAGACTACTTATTCTAAATGATGTGAAAAGACACAGACAACAAAGAAATTTTTGACTTAACTCTATGATAAACTATTAATACCACGGTACTATATGGCTTACTAAAATTATCTTCAAAAAGATCAGGGAGGGTAAATTAAAATATTACGAGTCTACGAGATAAAAACGAAACTTCAAAAATCACATTTTCTATCGCTGCGGGTTGTTCGTAAGAGATACCGCGGCCCCGTACCCGCCACAAAGGGCTAAGAAGGAACATGGGTGGTTTTTAGTCAGTAGAAGTCTGACACTCCCTTCCGCTCCGCCCAGAGTCGGAGGAGTCATTTGATGAATTCCCAGCCTACAATAAAAAAAGACTAGCTCCTTCATTTATTACTTTTAGACAGGTATTACTTTGTTAGTTTAGGACTATTTAGAGTTTCATAATTTTGCAGATCAAATATTAATTTGTTGTCAATATAGCAGATGAGTATTGTCGCTATAAATATATTCAACTGCGAGATAAAACGAAGTTCATATACGCCTACGGCAAGGCTGACTTGGTGCCTGAGGGATTTTTATGATGCGCTGCATGTCACGGGTTGTATTCCCGCATTTGACAAATATTTATATGGCCTACAGGTAGTTATTTCAGGTTTGTCTGTTTGAAAAGTTTAAAAAATGTTTTTAAGCTTATAAAGACGAATTTACACGAGTGCAAGTGGAGCAACGTTTAACGAAAATTTGAGAGCAACCAATCTCATTGTAAATGGTTGCTGCTTAAATATCCGTAGGCCCTTTCATATTACATTATTTTGCCTTGTTGTTCCCAACTTGTTGTACACGCCCTGCGCCCACTTCCACCTCCAGGCATGTGTGCTTACCTTGTGAGTTCTTAGTATGGGACAAAACCAAGAAGCTGGAGTGCAGTATTCTCAGCTCTGCTCACAGTAATTATTAACAACTCCGTGACAATCATTATTGTGCTCCCAAGTTGGGATGATTGTCACGGAGTTGTTTTTCAGAACAAAGAGCTAAACATGCATGCATGTGATGTTTAGCTCTTTGTTCTGAAAAACCACGTAACACTCTGAAAAAGGGAGACAGGAGCGCATGTACAGTGCACTTTTTGTTATGACAATTTCTTCGTGATTTCTAAGCAATGGTACATTGTTATCAAAAGGGGTGAAAGTTACTTAGTTGTAATTTAGTGGCTGAATAAAAAGTGAGAACATGGCTCAACAGAAATTTCAAAATAGAACTAGTTTTTTTATTTTTATTTGGCAGCTGTCAGTTGAAAGCGATTCTCCCTAGGGCTGCAAAGCATAACTTTCAACTCTCTGATCAGGCATGCCCTAATAAGTAGATCATCGCGCCGAAATACGTGTATGAAAGCGTGTCCGATCGTTTAAGATATTTAAGCAGTCGATCTTACAGATCTGATCTGGATTCCTGTCCCACCTTAAAAGGACGCACTTGAAGATACAACGGCGACCTTAGCCTTGTGACCTGTCAGATTTAATCTGACTGATTTAGTGGTTGAATAAAACATTACGATTTGTTTTCCGGTTTTATGGACTCGATTACATATGTTACAGCGCTTCCTGTCCTATAAAATGAGACTTTTCACTAAAGGCGTAAAACTAACATGATCAGCACATTTAATAAAGACAGCTAGGCTATCACTGTCATAAAATTAAGGTATTTAACTCAAAAAATCGAATTAGTCCGTCTGTTAGATTATCGACAAATATTGGACACGTGTTTTTTTGTTTTATCAAATTAATAACAATTTACGAAAACAAAACGTGTCAAATGGGCATGAGTGGGGGCTTTGACGTCACTTTGTGGGTAAAAAGTACTAACATTGTGACGTCACAGGACCTGACGCGACTTTTCGAAACACCGTATCGTCTTCATCTTTTGTTTAAGTGAAAAAAGAAAAAATACGTGTCCATTATTTTTTGAAGACGAACGGACGGACTAATTAGATTTTTTGGTGAAACACCCTATTGTTATGTTGTAAATTTTGACGTTCGAAAAGTGCTGATTATCAGCCTAATTTGAATAAATGACTTTTGATTTTGATTTATGGAATATTGACACTGACAGGACTTGACACTGACAGGACTTGAACACCGTTTAGCGGACTGATCGCGTTCACCGCTAGTTTTAAAGTTGGTATAATTAGCTCTGAATTACTGACGAACTGTGTGTCTCTCTCGCCTTTGAACAGGTGCGAATTTATGTGTAATGCTGTTGTTGTTTTCACACAATATACAGGGTCTTTTATTTTTTTTTTAAGAAAACATTGCCCCACACTAGGAATTTCTCCTGTATCGTGGGTGCGTTCACAAACATTTAAACTCACATACACAAATACCCAGACCCGGAACAACTATCTGTAGGTCATATATTTGTTCCGTGCGGGAATCGAACCCGCGACACGCAGCGCAGCAGTCCATTGCTTGAGCCACTGCGCCAACTGTGCCGTCTTTGTTTGTCATTTGCATCATTTTAATATTTACTCAGGTTTACACACACAAGTCAGCGCGGACTATTCTACCATCGACCATATACACGTGGTGAAACAGATCATCGAAAAACTTAATGACTATAGCCAGCACTACTACATGGCATTTGTTGATTACAATAAGGCTTTCGATTCTCTAAGTCATAGCTATAACTGGACGACGCTGAAAAACCAGGGTGTGGAAAGCAAGTACATTAACATAGTAAAAGAAATATACAAAAACTCCACAGCAAAGGTTCAACTTGAACAGCAAGGAGAGGAATTTAGTACACAGAGGGGCGTCAGGCAAGGCGATCCGCTTTTCCCCAAAACTTTTTACGGCAGTTTTAGAAAATATATTCAGGAATATAGATTGGAAAGATTTTGGAATAAATATTAATGGAACAAACCTCAATCACCTAAGATTCGCAGACGATATAGTGATATTCGCGGAGAGACCAGACATACTACAAACTATGTTAAAGCAATTAGATAAAGAAAGCAAGAAAGCAGGTTTAACTATGAATCCAACGAAGACTAAACTAATGACAAATTCAATAAAAGAAAGAGTAGAGATGGACATAGGAAAGGAGGCCATCGAATATGTTGATGAATATATATATTTGGGGCAACTAATTTCAACAAAAGATCAATATTCTAAAGAAATTGGTAGAAGAATAAGCAACACCTGGAAACGGTACTGGTCGCTAAAAGAAATTGTTAGAAACGAAGCAATACCTATGTCGTTGAAAAGCAAACTTTATAAGACGCGCATCCTCCCATGCCTCACATATGGCTGTCAAACTTGGCCTGATACGAGAAAAAACCGCCAAAAACTTATAGTTTGCCAACGCAATATGGAGCGAAGCATGCTTAACATAAGGCTACGTGATAGGTGGACGACTTCAAAAATAAGAAAAAGAACAAAAAGTAAGCGATGTCTTACTAAAAATAAAAAGACTCAAATGGAACTGGACAGGTCACATTATGAGAACGGAGAAAGAAAAATGGACGAAAGACGTCATGGAATGGTATCCTCGAGATGGAAAACGACAAAAAGGACGCCAAATCAAGAGATGGGAAGATGATTTACCAAAAGGATGGAGAAGATTAGCTCGAGACAGAGATGACTGGAAGAAACTAGGGGAGGCCTATGTCAAAGGACAACCTGACCAACAAACCGGCTGCTGAAAATGTTATTATTATTGCTGCAATAGAATATAGTTACTTTTATTTAGCTATTTTTACTAACTAGTTTATATTTTTTTTCTTTGTATCTGAATTTTTTAAATAGACACTACTTATTTTTTATTTATTTTTATTTATGTAAACATAAAATGTACTGTATTTTGGTCAGCGAATAAAGGCTTTTATTATTATTATTATTACACACACAAGTGTGACCTTGTTTCTAATGACTGTTACTAAGTTCGGATTATTTATATTATTTAATGTATACAGTCATGACTTATGCACGTATGGCTTTGATAGTTATTTATTTAGGTGTTCAAACTGACTTATAAACATTTCACTTTATAAATCTATAATATTAATAATTTCGTCAAGGGGTACGGTAAACTCAATCGAAACCTCACCTGAATGATAAAGGATAAAAAATAATGATTCCGAGTCGACAACATACAGGGTGTAAATTAACCCTTCACCCATACGTCAACCAAGCATTCTGTACATCAAACTAAGTACCCCAACTCAAAATTTGATGCTGGGTAACGACTTTTTTTTTGGGGTCAAAAATCACATTTTACTTTAAAACTCAATGTAGCACTCTTAAAACATTGTGCTAGTGGATGATTTGAATAGTAAAAGGGTCATGGAGGTAATTTAAGTAAAGTTATAACCTGAAAAACTAGTATTTACGAAAACAGCTGCGCAAAATATGGAACTTTGACCCCCAATATCTCCGTAACTAGGGGGTTCCCAGGTATGGTCTAGAATCAAAAAATGATCATAGTGGTGGAGAGAACAAATGCTTTTCGTTTGCGTTAAGGGTACTTTTACACAACCGCAAATTTTTTTTCTTATGGGTACTTAGTTTGATGTACAGAATGCTTGGTTGACGTATGTGTGAAGGGTTGATTTACACCCTGTATAACATGACATATCTTTTTTGGATGAAGATATTGGTTTTAAACTTCCTCGGCAATTACGACAGTTGTTTGCGTTAATTTGCGTATTTTGTGAACCAACTGATCCTAATGTGCTTTGGGAAAAGTTTGCATCACATTTTATTGAAGACTTTACAAGATCACGCCCTGAAATATTATCCAAACAGTTGGCTTTACAAGAAATTTATGAAATATTAAAACTCCACAGAAAGAGACTAACGAGATTCCGGCCTTCCAGAGCCCGATATTAGTGAAAATGATGTTTCCTTATCTGCAGGGCTATTGCGTATCTTTTAAATGACAGTGGCTAACCTATAGTGCCTATCAATTAACTGTCAAAAGGTTCCATTTTGTACTAAACCATAACCTATTTGACAGTTAATCCATGGACAATATGATAGCCACTGTCATGTAAAAGATACGCAATAGCCCTGCTGATTTTCAGTCCCATACTAACCCGACAAAATCCACGTGGTGTCAAAGAATTTAATTTGCGATCTTGATTTAACTAACATTAGATTCATGTTTTTATTTTCTACCTTGCACACTTGTTTTTCCAATTCACTGGACATTGGCAGAATAGTCGACATCGGCTCTAATTGCTATTAAACAAAAATAGAATAGAATAGAATAGCTCTGCTGATTCAGTTTATGACTGTGAACATGAAAACCAAATGTCTATGAAAAATACCAAAAATTGAATACGGAACAAAAATTTGTAGAAACAGTACTGAATGCAGAAACAGTACTGAATAATCCCACAAAGAGAAAGCTGTCTTACCTTGGCGGAATAACTTTTGTATTTACAACTTTTTTTTACATATTTTAAGATCTGAAAACAAATATGCCTGCCTATAGCGTTTTCTGTTGCAGCAATTCGGATAGATGGTGGTAGGCCAGCTCACTCACGATTTAAAATTCCAATTAATTCAGATGTAGATTCTCCATGTAATGCGTCGTTAGGGTCACTGCCCGCTTATTTATTAAAGGGAAGTCCTTTAATAATTTGGGATTTTACACACACTACTACATACATTTAGTCAAGTCAGGGTGCCCAAGACAGGGCACGCCACGATAGTGGCGGTAAGTCCCCTCTTTGAGGAGTGGCTTGAGAGGCGCCACGGCGCCCTCACCTTCCGTCTGACGCAGGTCCTCACCGGACACGGTTGTTTCGGGAGGTGCCTGCACCGAATCAGGCGGGAGGAAACGCCCGGATGCCACCATATTGTGAGGATCGGCCGGAGGACACGGTGGAGCACACAGTGGAGGTGTGCCCCGCTTGGGCGGAGCCCCGCCGTGTTCTCGTAGCGGCGATCGGCGGCGGCGACCTCTCGCGCCCGGCCCTGGTGCAAGCCATGGTCCGGGGCGAGGAGGAATGGGACGCCGTCGCCTCCTTCTGCGAAGCAGTGATGCTGGCGAAGGAGGTGGCGGAACGCGAGAGGGAGAGAACCTCTCGTCCCAGCCGCCGCGGGAGGCGCTCCGGGCGTCCGCGTGGTGTCCAAGACTAAATGTCATGATATTGTTGTAGTTGATCGACTCCTTTAAGATATAAAGAAAAATAAATTACCTTTTGGACGGAAAAGTTTATTATTCGCAGGAAATTTTTGTCAGCAGTTATCAGTTGTAGGTCACGCTATGACATTATAGAAGCTTCAATTAAGCACTTTTCACTGTGGCCAAATTCACTCAACTCCAACTATAATAATATGAGAGCTCACGATGATTTAGAGTTTGCTAAATGGGTCTTAAAGCTAAACGATGGATCAGCTAAGAGGATGGCGACGACCATATTTAACTGCCTCTGCGATGCATTGTAGATTATTCAATTGTAGAACATATTTTTGGTGTGTCACTTGACACAAATGATTAAAAAGTTATTAATGTTAGTTACCCCTAAAAACGATAATGCAATGTTTAAGCCATCCTGTACAATTCCTTAATTCTATGACGCCTGCAGGACTACCACCACACATTATAAAATTAAAAATTGGTGGTACGATAATACTTTTAAGAAATTTAAATCCTACTGTTGGGTTGTGCAACGGAACCCGGCCTATTTTAGAGCATTACGTATCATTGATGCTAAAATTATTTGTAGTAGCCAATACCCAACCAGAGTTTTTATTATTCGAATTCGTCTCCAGCCGTCTACCAGTCAACTGCCTTTTTTTAGTCGGATTCAGTTTCCCATCCACATAGCATTCGGTATGACAATAAATAAAAGTCAGGGACAAATAACAAAACACAAAAAAAAAATACCTAATCCTGTGTTCACCCATGGGCCCATGGCTAGCTCTAAGTTGCCTTCTCTCGAGTTCGAAGATTCGATGATGTAAAAATCCAAATGATCAAAACCATTGAACAAGGCTTGAAAGGTGATAAACATTTAACGAAAAATGTGGCATATAGAAAAATTATATGATTATTTCCTAATAACATTGTACCTTTACTCAAAAATGCATGTAATGTTGTCATTATTTTGACAAACTTGTTTGAGCAAAGTCGACCTTGCCGGTCTGTTTCAAGGAGCGGCCGGCAAAGTTTTGCTGGCCGCTCTAACAGGCCGGCAATGTTTTGCCGGCCGCTATTTTGACGTTTCAACGTTTTAAAAAATCAATTCCAAAAAGATTTTATTTAAAACACAGCTGTTTGTACGTCTAAAGGTAAAAAAAAAAAGATTTAAATGAAGTAATAAATGAAGAAATAATCCAGCAGTCAAACACCGCATTAGAATTATCGCAAACTATCAGTAATATCAAACCGGGAAAGTCGGTGTTGAATTTTAGTAACTGTACTTTTCATAATTGTCATTTTAATTAAAAGTCTAGTTAATTAATATATTTTTTATTTAAATTACTTGCTGGTTTTATTTAGATTAGGTACTTGCATTTTTGAGTAAAGCACTATACAAACCTTGGCCCACAATGACTGCTTCGCTGGTCACGCTATGAT
Source organism: Diarsia rubi (assembly GCA_932274075.1). Taxonomy (NCBI): domain Eukaryota; kingdom Metazoa; phylum Arthropoda; class Insecta; order Lepidoptera; family Noctuidae; genus Diarsia; species Diarsia rubi. Next base: position 312,702 of record OW026432.1, read on the forward strand.
TGCCTCGAGCTAGCCTAGCTACGCTCTAGGCCTTTCAGCTTGGCCATCATTGCAGCCCTTGCTGTCCTCGCTGTAAAGGCCTCGGCCTACGGTCTCGGCCTTTATCTCAGCTCGTCCATCAAGTGCTGCACGCTGACCGCGCTGTGTCGGCCTGGAGCTGCGCTACGCTGCGCTGTCGGCCATCATCAGCGCGACCAGCAAAGTAGTCATTATAGACCGCGGCAGTAATGTACTATTAGTACCATTGTCAACTTCTCAGGTGAGTACTCATTGCAAAATTGCAATTGTTTTACTTGGTTTCTCAATATATTTTTTTAATTTAGCCAATTTGTATAAAGAATAACATTTTTATTTTCAAAAGTAGTAAGTACCACTTACCGACGTACCGAAGTAAAGAACAAGAATTACAGAGAATTAATCTTAAAACCTATTTGTTTTTGTTAGTTTATTTTGAAAGTTGATTTAAATTTAAAATTATTTATTTATAAACAATATGCGTACAGGAAAGACAGATTAACAGAGTCGGCATTACACATGGTAGTGCACAAAATAGAAACGACCATAACCAATAAAAACTCAACACTTGCTGACTTCATAGTCATTGAAGGGGCTTTTGGTAAAACCATACACAATAGAATTAACCACGCCCTGCAAAAATTAAGTGTAAAACCGGTAATAAGAAACTGGACCACTAAATTTGTTAGCAAAAGGGCGGTTCAGATAGTGGGGAATACTACCACAAGAGCCAAGGTAGTATGAGGATGCCACCAAGGAGGCGTCCTATCTCCACTCCTCTGGAACATAGCCTTATAAAGAAACTGAATGACAGAGGATACACTACTATTGGTTATGCAGACGACCTTGCTATACTGATATAAATATCTGAAATAGATTTTAAATCTAAATGTGAACGAATTTATAAACACTAACATATGGCGTACCTCAGGGAAGTGTTTTAGGGCCTCCTTTATTCATAATTTATATAAATGACATGCCGAAAATTACAAGTTATCCTATGTCACTATTTGCTGATGACAGTACTGTGACCATTAATAGAATAAACACAGAAACTTACAACAGCGAAATCTCCAAGACAATAACGTCCATTGTACAATGGTTAGATAATAATAATTTAAAGATAAATATTGAAAAGTCGAAATTGACGATGTTTTGTTGTTGCCAACGATCAAACACAAATATGACTATTTATTATGACAGCCAGCGTATAACACAAGTAAACACAACTAAATTTCTAGGTTTAATAATTGATAATAAATTAGATTGGAAAACACACACGGAGGGGCTAATCAAACGAATTAGTAAGTCTGCTTATGCCTTGTACAAACTTACCTCAGTGATGAGAGTAGACGCTTTAGTCAAAGCGTATCATGGTTTGGTGGGTTCTGCTCTGAGATATGGTGTAATTTTTTGGGGGAATTCAACCAATAGAGAAATAATCTTTAAAGTGCAGAAAAAGTGCATCAGAACAATGTTTGGATTACAGGTCATAGACACATGTAGACCATTATTTATTAAACATAAAATACTGACTCTTCCATCTTTATATATTTTTGAGGTTGCTGTATTTGTAATGACCAATCCTAAATTATTTAAAAAAATGTCGGACATTAATAACCGAAGCCGAAGGGATAACAGTAGTTTATGCATAAGAAGGTCCCACACAGCTTTAATGTATAAAAGTGTTTTTTGCATGGCGCCAGTCATTTTTAATCATTTACCACGGTCCATCAAGGAATTGAACGTGAACCTATTTAAGAAACGGTTAAAATCTTTACTGGTGAACAAAGCATATGTGGCGACAGCGCCATCTATCGCAACAGATGCGAACTAACATTGGCAATTCTGCATCGCGCTATCAAAGTTATCCGCCACATTAGCATATATAGAAAATCCCGACTTACAGATGTCGGGCAGTTAGCCCACCAGACACAACACCCGTCTGGTCGGAGGATCCTCCCTTTTCTATGGGGGATGAGGAACTTTACACCCTGTTCCTCATGCCCCCAAACTGGTGACCCCGAGCATGAACGTCAGCGCAGCCTTCGTGCAACTCTTCAATATCATCACTTCCTCAAGCCTTCGAGCAGCGAGTCATACCGTCAGCCAGCAACTACGGCTTCATCGGGTATCCTGACCACCAGCATGCAGCGGAAGCGCATTCCTGGTCATCACCCTCAGCCTCATCAGCGACCTTGGCACAGCACACTGCACTTCGGCCGGTCAACAAGCAGAGACGCCCTTCTCTCCTGGTCGACGCAGCAGCCAGTCACTACGCAGCACTGCACACTCCGACTCACTGGAGCACACGCAGCATCACCCCGACTCACTGGGGTATCACCGCAGACAGTTCCGACTCACCGTGAACTATGCGGCATCCGGTTCCGACTCACTGGAACCCTCTACTGGCCTGGCAAGCATCAAGACTCAGCCTGCAATCGACCTCCGGTCTCGGAGGGGAGTGATGTGGCGACAGCGCCATCTATCGCAACAGATGCGAACTAACATTGGCAATTCTGCATCGCGCTATCAAAGTTATCCGCCACATTAGCATATATAGAAAATCCCGACTTACAGATGTCGGGCAGTTAGCCCACCAGACACATCACCCGTCTGGTCGGAGGATCCTCCCTTTTCTATGGGGATGAGGAACTTTACACCCTGTTCCTCATGCCCCCAAACATATTACAGTATTTCGGAATTTTTATCAGACAAAAATCTAGTGACTGAATATTGACATGCTAATAGAATACTTGGAATATTTGTCCTTCGAAATAATTTGAATATTGACATTTGTATAATAGATTGAAATTAGTATTGTGTATTGACATTAGTTTTGCTGATTGACATTAGTATTGTATATTGACCTTAGTATTGTATATTCACATTAGTATTGTGTATTGATATATTTTATTGCGTATTGACATTAGATTTGTATATTGACATTAGTATTGTGTATTGACATTAGTATTGTGTATTGACATTAGTTTTTGCTTATTGACATTAGTATTGTATATTGACATTAGTATTGTGCATTGACATTAGCTTCGCGTATATTATATGATGTCAGTACTTGTCTTTGGCGACGTTGATCTAGTGTTATTATCATAAATTAATTTGTATTATGTCATTCTTTATAATTATTTCCTAGTGTTCAGGATTTATTAATTTAACTTCTGATTTTTTTAATTTTTTATACCTAAAACCATTTGTACGCTCTATGGCATAACATAGCGCACTCATTATTACCACATATACCACAATTATTTTACCTATGTTAAACAAATGAATAAATGACTTATGACATATGACTTATGACTGATAAATGGGAATGCTGAAGCTATGCTGTGCAAAGTGCTGCGCTCTGCACTGCAGATAGTAAAAGAGTGGTGTGACGAACACGAACTTTCAATAAATTCCAAGAAAACAGAACTTATCCTTTTTACCAACAAAAGGAAGTTACTAGAATTACTAATATTAATAATATTATCAACTACTAATATTAATATCAACTATGCGGTAATCAATTCATTCTAGAACCATTATGATGTGATGTTTTATTTGTGATGTGTATTGACTATGAATATTCGATTCTGCAACACTAGACTCTCCCTATCAACGCAAGTGAAGTATCTGGTCATAATTCTTGAGAACAAATTGAACTGGGTAAGTCACTTATAGGCTAAAGCAAAGGCCTGTATAGCTTTTAATGAGTGTATAGAAGACTAGTTGGTAAGAGATGGGGTCTTAACCCAAAGATTACACTCTGGCTATACACGTCAGTCATCAGACCTTCTATTACCTACGGATCAGTTGTATGGTGGCCCAGTACTCAGCCGACCACGGTGAAAACGAAACTCTGAGTCTGCAATGCTTAGCTAGTGTAGCAGAGAGCTTTAGCTTCTTTCCTATTTTTTCCTATTTGACTGGCCTGTTGGTCTAGTGGTTAGTGCCCCTAACTGCTATGCCGGAGGTCGTGGGTTCGATTCCCACCCAGGACAAATGTTTGTGTGATGAGCACGATCATTTGTTCTGTGTCTGGGTGTAATTTATCTATAATATGTATGTATTTAGAAATATATAAGTATGTTTATCAGTTGTCTAGTACCCATAACACAAGCTCTGCTTAGCTTGGGACTAGATGGCGTTGTGTGATAGTTGTGGAATATTATATTATATTATTATTATATTAGCTTTTTTTTTAGCTTCTGGATGCATGAGAACAACTCCATCAGCAGCGATAGACCTCTGGATCTGTTCATAAAGGAGGAAGCTCGGGCAACCGCCTTAAGGCTAAGATCAAACGGACCATGGCAAGTAAACGCTCGATTCCCGCTTGGAACAAATATTTGTATGACCTACAGATAGTTGTTCCGGGTCTGGGTATTTGTGTATGTGAGTTTAAATGTTTGTGAACGCACCCACGATACAGGAGAAATTCCTAGTGTGCGGCAACGTTATAAAAAAAAAATACAGAATCAACACACTCATAAGTTTTCAAAATCAAAATCAAAACTCATTTATTCAAACTAGGCTGATAATCAGCAGTTTTCGAACGTCAAAATTTACTTTAATTTACTTATTTACAAGAGACAGTCCCCCAAAACGCCCCCCCTTCGACACTTCCTAGTGTTTTGCTGGAAAGAAGAAGTGGCGGAACAAACTCCCCAGCACACATCTGTCTGTTAGGTTGGTTAGAAGAACCAGACTCGATACAATAGTAAGGCAAGTATAAAAAAGTATATAATAATAAAAAAAGACATAACATATCAGTAAACTAATCTTGGAGAAAGAACATAAATAAATAACAAACATTGTCTTGTGTTCAACTCAGCGACCAACTGTTCTTATCATTTAAGTAGTCGTTAATGGAATAGTACGCTTTTAAACAAAGATTAGATTTTACTTTGGCTTTAAACGCATTAAATGGCAAGTCTAGAAAAGAAGATGGCAGTTTGTTATAAAATGTTATACCAAGGCCGACGAATGAATTATGAACTTTGTGAAGCCGGTGAAAAGGAGCGCGTAGTTTATGCTTATTTCTAGTGTTAAAGTTGTGAATATCACTGTTTTTAGTGTACAGGTGGATATTTTGTTTAATATATAAAATGTTGGCAAAGATGAACTGAGAAGCCACAGTGAGGATACCAATCTCCTTAAAAAAATCTCTAAGAGAAACTCGGGCACCCAACTGATAAATTGCACGAACCGCTCGCTTCTGCAGAACAAATATATTTTGAATATCAGCAGCTTTGCCCCACAGCAGAATACCGTATGACATAACGCTGTGAAAATAACTGAAGTAGACTAACCGTGCTGTATCAACGTCAGTGAATTGTCTTACTTTTCTGACGGCGTATGCGGCTGAACCGATCTACTGTTATGCCTAGAAATACAGCAGAGTCGGCAGTTTCCAGCTCCTGATTGGCGAGGATAATATTGGGACCTAGATTTCTAACATTGGGTAAAGCGAACTTAACTATTTTAGTTTTCTTGGCATTAAGAACAAGGTTGTTTATTGTGAACCAATCCGTGACCATTGATAGCGTGCTGTTTACGTCGTCAAAATCGTGTCTATTCCTATCTACTTTAAAGATAAGAGAGGTATCATCTGCAAATAGTACAACGTCACAAAAACCCTTTAAATAGTATCGTAGATCATTAATATAAACCGGTAGCCCGGAAGATTTCGCGCCATTTACGTCTACACATTGGAATCTATTTTGCAAATACGAATCTATCACATTTAGGGCCTCATTTTGAACACCGTAATAACGCAGTTTCCGTAAAAGCGTGTCGTGATGTACGCAATCAAAAGCTTTAGAGAGATCGCAGAAAACACCGATTGCATTTTGCGCGTTCTCCCATGCGTCTAATATGTGTTTCAACAAAGCAACACCTGCATCCGTAGTCGAACGACCCTTTGTAAAGCCATATTGATCATTATGAAGGAGATTATGTAAATTAAAATGTAATAACAACTGTTTGAGAATTAATTTTTCAAAAATTTTGCTAAAAGCAGGTAAAATAGAAATTGGTCTAAAGTTACCGATATCGTTTTTACTGCCTGATTTAAATAGAGGGATGACTTTACTGCTCTTCATAAGGTCAGGTAAAGTCCCCAAATCGACGCATTTATTGAATTCGATTATGTTACTTAAAAGTTTAATAGAAATGCCCCAGTAATCACCTGTGTTTTTAGACTAAAGTGAATTAAAAACGTTAAATACATCACGAGGCGTTACATGTTCGAAACTAAATACTTTACCACATTTAGACACGCTGCTATGCAAAAGATCTTCGGCTTTAGACGGCGACGAACTCAGGGAACGAGTCGTCGCTATAGGTATGCTGGCACAATACTCATTAAAAGCCTCGGCTACGTCGGCTGCTTCACTAACTAATTTGTTACCCACCATGATCTCGAGGTGATTATCTTGTTTAACAGATTTACCCGTTTCATTGTTAATGATTTTCCAAGTGGCTTTAACTTTATTATTAGAATTTTTAAGAGTCTCGCTTAAGAATTTTGATTTTGCAATAATACAAATCTTTTTAAATAATTTGGAATAATTTTTAACATACTCTAGAAAAGTTGTATCAAACCTGTATTGTTTAAGACCATACAACTCGTACAATCGGGCTCGACTTTTGTAAATACCTGGTGTAGCCCATTGGTTGAAGCCCACAGAAGGTCCCTTAATGTTAATCGTTTTAGACTTAAAAATAGATTGGTATTCATTTTGCACAACATCAAAAAGGGCTTTATAAATTTCATTAGGAGTCTCGTGCTCTACTATTGACGGCGTTACTTTAAGTGCTACATTATTTTTGAATTTATTGCAACGACTAGCTGTATGAGGCCTGCATTCTATTTTGCGCGGCTTTTGTTTTAATAACATAGGGAAGCTAGCTATTAAGCCACAGTGGTCAGATGATAAGTCACTTAACACTAATTTGTCCTCGGCAACACAATCACTAAACATATTATCAAGGCAAGTTGATGAAGAAGCCGTGATCCTTGTTGGTTCAAAAAACAGGTTAACTAAATTAAATGATCTAAACAAATTAAGAAATCTGATACTTAATAATAATAATAATAATAATGATTTATTTCTCGCCACAATATAGGTACATCAGAGAGGTAACAATACAAAAATACGTAACAGCAATAATTATACTGTGGGAGACTGGTGCCTAAGCTAGACCGTGAGGTCTGTATTTCAGGACACCAGGTCTTGGGCCGCGGGTAGTCCAACGGTTATCGCGGCCTCGACATAGAGGGCGAAGAAGGAACATGGGTGGTTTTTAGTCAGTAGAAGTCTGACACTCCCTTTCGCTCTGCCCAAGAGCGGGAGGGGTTATTCGATGATTTTACACCCACCAAAAAAAAAAAAAAAAAGGACACCAGGTCTCCACCCTTTGGGGAATGTTTACAATTTAATGTTATGTACGATATAATTATGAATGCGGTAAGAATTCACTAAAAGCATACGAATTTTAGATTAAGCATATAAAAGAAAAATAAAATAATATTAAAGATAAAGGGAAAAAAAAAAACGAAAATTAATTACAGTTATTTTGGATGTTGGCGTTAGTACGTGCAGTAGGTATTTGTATAATTGTGTGTCTGTGAGTGCGTGTGGTGTATGTGTTGGTGTATGTATGGGTGTATGTGTGGGTTTATGTGTGGGTGAATGTGTGGGTGTGTGTGTGGGTGTATGTGTGAGTGTGTGTGGGTGAAAGTGTGGGTGTATGTGTGGTAGTAGTGTAGGGGGAACTGTTTAAAATAGCTTATTTAGGGACAACAAGAAGTTTTTCTGTTTCCTTATAATTTAACTCAAGAAGTCAATTTCTTAGTTTAGTTTTGCAATTGGTTGTAGCGAGGTTAAAGATTGGGAGCAACCTATTTATTTTATTATAGAGGAAGCAACCAAGGTAGCAAAAGAAACGTTGGGAGGAAGCAGTCGAGAGCCGGATGTGATGGCGGTGAACACCTTTGCTTCCTTGTATAGCAAAACCGTTGGATGTCGGAAAGGTCGGAATAAGGATACTTTCAGAACGGCTCTCTGCGCTCGTTTCAGCTCCAGCATAGTGGTTTTTGTAGCACCACCCCAGGACGTTATGCAGTAGGTTAGTAGGGACTGCGCTAGAGCCAAGTAAACTGACTTCCTCAGCTTCTCGTCTGCCACATGTCTTAGGGTCTTAAAGATATACAGTATGGAATTCACATCTTGGCAATAATTGAAACCTCAAGGAATATTACTCCATTGAAGTATAGAAAAATTAAATAAAAAATTAAAAACCGAAAATGAAAAAAGTTAAATTTTCAAACAAAATAAATATCAAAATAAATTCACTTAAAGTAAACACTCTGTTTAGACAACGTACCTTGACCCCAGGAGCGAAGAGTGGCAACGGTGCACGCGGGCGGCCGGTATGGCGGCTTTTTTGTCGGCACTTTGATTCGTTTGACAATGTGCGACGAAAATAAAATCCACTAAGTTCATTTGTACCGCCACGTGTTTATTTCGCGATAACTGAACTGAACTAAATACTTCAATATTACACATTAGTTCCAAAAAGAATAAACTTAAATTTTCTCATTTTCAAAGTGTCCACCACGTTTTTGAATGCACAAGTTACATCGCCGCACAATGTTATCCCGAAGCCTGCTCAGCAAATTTCGTTCAGGATCCAGAGCCATGGTTTTTAATTTGTCAAAGGCGGCGACAATACGATTGCGCAGTTCATCTTCGGTTTCGGAGACACGCTAATAAACTTCATTTTTAATAAAGCCCCATAAAAAGAAGTCGAGAGCAAAGTGTATACAAAATACTTAAAAACACAATTTACACACACACACAAAGTCAAATAAATACTAAACTAATAAGTGTCCATTCCACTGATAAAAAATTAAACTAACTAAGCACTAAATTTACTGGTATTTGCTAATCACGTTTTGAAGCAATGCGCGGAAGTAGACTCTGAGTAGACGAAATCTCTGCGAAAGGCACACACACTATCCCGGAAGACTAGCGGTGAACTGACAAAGCGGAACGCAACTTCCGAGATGGCGAAAAATATTATAATGTAGGGCACATGGTGCAATTATCGTAATTAACGCTTATCGATAACTTTTTACACATAATTACTTACTACCGAAACAAGGCATTAGAATACAAGTATCTTTGTGTAATTTGAATATTTATTTTTAACAATTAAAAAATATTAATTGGACATTAAAAATACGATTGAACAGTTTACGAAACTACCGTTAAGTTAGTGACTTCCTGAGTAATCCTGAGTATCAATCGGGTCTTTCGATCGACCGGGAGCCGGTCGGTAACTAACTATGTAACATGCGAAAACAATTCATAAATTGTTGTTGTTTACTTTATGCATTTTATCTCTAAATCTACTTAATAATATTTGACATGTTGCGCCGACCCCAAATAAATTGGGATAAGGGCAGGAGAATGATGATGATGAAAATTTAATAAGAACACACATAAACAAAAAAGCTGTTTAGATTTAAATACTCAGGGCATAGTGGTTTCTAGAATCATGATAATAATTCTTAAAACACCATAGCACCACCTAAGTATTTAAAGCTAAACAGCTTTTTTTATTATCTATCTTTATTCCTTTTAACAGAAGCTAATAGTCAATAACAGGTGTGCTACCCTACGTGGCGCGAGCGCACCCCGCACCCGCGCGCCCCTCTCCCTCCCTGCCGGCCTTCCGCGCGCAGCGCCGCCCGCCGCGCCGGCGGCGCCGTCCGCAATATTATTTCGCTCAATCGCCTTTGAAGAAAGCCGCGTGGCTCGTGCCGCCCTGTTTAAAGAAGCCGCCAAAAGACACCGCTGCCGATGTACACCCGCAGGAAATGTAGGCGCGTCCCAGTGATAGATTATGTTTGTGTAAACAAAACAAAGTTTCGACCATGGCAGGCCAAGGAAGTTGTTCAATAGGAAATTCCAAGTACTAGTATACCGAAAAAAAAACCACATTAACATTAAATTTCATAGTCAGTCTGTACTGGTCTTGTGTCTGTGAGAGGTAGTGGGCCGTACCGTCACAGTATTAATCGAATGTGGGTGTCGTCGGGCGGCGCGGTCCGCGGCTGCGTCTCCCGTACACGCTTAGTTTTGCGCACGCACTCAAACGTTGAATTGTTTTTTTTTATATTAAATTCCAGCCTGTCGTGCAGGTGTACCGATTTTACATTTCGGCAAATAAGTAGAATAGGTACGTAACAGCGTCGTGATAGTTTGCACTGAGTGGCAACTTCGCATTTTAAAGGGTTCATTGAATCATTGACCTAGTGATCCAAATCTACAGAGTGTTTAAATTTGTTCAAAATGAAAACTCTACTTTTTGACCTAATTACTGGACCGATTTCGTTCATTTTTTGTATATCGTCAGAAAAGGCGATACCAAGTGTGCCCTAGAAATTATTGCACATAAGCGGTCCCCATACTGTATATGAGTTTACGTACGTTAATGGAGTAACATCTAAAATATTAACATTAAAATCTCCACATAAAATTATAGATTTATTACTTGATTTTAACTTATTAAGTGAATCCTCCATTACTGATTCGAAATGAGTAAAGTCCCCAGAAGGGGGTCTATAAACACAAATTACTATGTATCGAGTTCAACGCAAGACAACTCAATAGTGCGCTCAATTGACAAATTAACTAAGTCTAAACGTTGTTTACATTTTAATTTGTTTGATACAAGAATTAAAGATCCACCGCGAATAGCAGATTTTCTCACAAATGCACTCTGTACGGTATAGAAATCATCATTGATAAATACTACTTCATGTTCCTTCAACCAATGTTCAGTTAGACATAAAACCTGAACATCATAATTCTCCATAAACAAACTTAACTCTAATTCTTTGCCAGATAATCCCTGCATATTTTGATGAACCACATTCAACATATGCGGCCTACCTGTTGTCGCACCTAACAGTTTAAACTACAAGGTGTATCAATAAAAGTGTTAGTATCTGTATAAGTGTTAGTAACAAAAGCAGTATTAGTATCACTACTAACAGAAAACGTTGGCAAACACATACCAGTGTCGCTGTGTATATTGTATGCTAAAAGGTTAGCAATACGTCGCTTAGAACTAGGTGGTAAAAACATTGTGAAGTCAGTGAGTCTGTAATCAGATATAAATTGATTACAGTCAAAATACAAAATAACGTCACTGTGACGACATGTCCTATTATAAATTAACAAGTTTAAATCATAAATGTACTTATTTTTGCAGGGGATTCTAAAGGAAACATTCCTTGTAGCGCTTATGGATAAAACTTCATGTCACGATGTATTTCATAGAAATTACGACACCCAACTCACGGCAGAAGCAGTAGATAGCTCAGGCATCAATGAAGTTAGGATATATACGGACGGCTCCAAGGCCTCATATGGCACAGGAGCCGACTTCTCAAATGATATCAAAATTTCAATATCAAATACCTTAGATAAATTAAACACAATCTTCCAAACCGAATGTATTCGTTTCACCAGAGCGGCACAAGCAGTTGCAGCCAGAGCCGTCAGAGATTTTAAAATTAAGATCATCTCAGACAGTGCATCGGTGCTTCAAGCCCTAAAAACCAACACAATTACTTCTGTTCTAATACTGGAAAGCCACAATGCACTCCAATCCATTGCAACCACGAATAGTGTAACCCTGCAATGGATAAAAGGACACAGGTTTAACTGGTCACTGCTCCCTAAACAAACATCTACATAACATAGGTGTAACAGAGAGCCCATGGTGCAGAGGATGCATGGAGGCGGAAGAAACGCCACGTACTCCAAGAGTGCAGGAGCGTGGCAGATCACCGGGCACAAACTCTACGATCGACCTTTGTTGGTTGGAGTAGGCATTCTTTGAACATCAAGAGGCTAAGTGCGGATAAAAGCCCAGTTAAACTAAACTAAAACTTAACTAAACTGATTCGAGAAACAATTTTAATAGTGACAGTGAAACAATCAAAAAGTACAAAAGTATTGTATATGATGATCTGGGATATTTATTTTGATGCAAATCGGAGGATTCGCCGCACGAAACCAATAATCCACTGCGACTACTGAGTCATAAATTAATAGTCATTAATAAATTTAGGTAGGGTATGGTGTGTACACTTGTAGAGTATATAATTATGTTAAAGTGCGTAGAAAAAAGATCACTATTTCCCACTATATATTTATGTAAGTACATTAAGTACAAGTAGTACTGTTGGCGATTCCTTTCTTACATGTTAGTCACCCCGTAGCGGTAATTAACTCAGTATCTTTTTGTAAACAAGCTTGTTTTATAATAATGAAATGACGCACGTATGGTGCGGGGCAATGCGTCAGCAAAACGTGGACAATGTAAGTGTGTACAGACTAAATCAAATACCATTATCGTACATTTCATTGTTTTAAGTCCCAATGTCAGCTGCGCTCGCGTTAATACTTCAGGGCGTTATTTAAAACAACTAGCTTTTGCCCGCGTCAAAATGACAATTTTCCATACAAATTTTACCCCCCCCCCCCCTTTTTATGGGTGGTGAGAAATCATCAAATTCCGCTCTTGGGCAGAGCGAAAGGGAGTCTCAGAACTCTACTGACTAAAAACCACCCATGTTCCTTCTTAGCCCTTTATGTCGAGGCCGTGGTATCTCTTGCGAACAACCCGCAGCACCAACGCAGTCGACAAGTCTGCTTGCTTATGATTTGATTTGCAGATTTAATAAGTAAAGCAAACGGTAACGGCTGTCTAAAGGTTATATAGAGATAAGGGAAACATAAAAACATTAAATAAAAATATCCTTAAATCTGCGCACCCGAGATGTTAAAATCATTGAAATTCGTGAAAGCATTGTCACTGAACATGTGAACATACATATGTACAAAAAAAACACACGAATCTTACTTTTTGAAGTTAGTTAAAAATATAAGGCTCAGGCAATGGACTGCTGCGCTGCGTGTTGCGGTTTCGATCCCCGCACGGAACAAAAATTTGTATGACCTACAGATAGTTGTTCCGGGTCTGGGTATATGTGTATGTGAGTTTAAATGTTTGTGAACGCACCCACGATACATGAGAAATTCCTAGTGTGGGGCAACGTTTAAAAAAAAAAATATCGAAACCACCCACACAATATCGAGTACACTTTTATTTTTTTATTTACACATACAGTTTTATCACAAGTTTATATTAATTTCGTACCATTAAACCATAGATGGTTTGTATTGGTACTCACATTCGCTTTAACAACACAAAAAACACACAAAAAAAAGACAATCACTAAAAATAAATAAAAGTTAAGATGTAGGTACATTAATAATATTTTGCACGCAACTACCCGTAAACATCTATCCGTAAGTGAGTGCTTGCTATTTGGGCGGTTCGGCCGCTCATTAGAAAGCCGGTTTTGGTCAACGTATCTTATACAGGTTGCTTCTTTTTTATAGGTACTAAGTTGTTTATGCAGTTGTGGTAGTATTTTTTGTATTTTTGCTTAAAGTTTTTCTGATTTATTTCTTCTTTTATTACCCGACTGCGGCGAAGCCCAAAAGGAGGGTTATGTGTTTGGCGTGTATGTATGTATGTATGTATGTCCGTTTCTTTGTTCCTTCATAACTCCTAAACGGATGAAGAGATTTGAATGAAATATACGTCGTTAGATTCGTCTTGATGGCGCGAGTGTCACTGGCTACATCAAAATTAAAAAAAACCAAGATAATTGCTGGGTTGGGAGCAAAACCGTGGATTTAAAAAAATAAAAAAAAACCATTACCATCGAGTAGGGTATCAAAATGAAGGGTTTTAAAAGGAGATTACAAAAATATTTGACACCTATATGTTTAAAATAAATTCAAAGTCACAAATTCTATAAACAAACACAAAAGTTAAATTATCTGCGAAGTATTTTACGCGAACAACGAAAGAACAAACACTAAAGAACTAAAAAGTTAGAAATAAAAAAAAGTAGTTAAAAAACTAAAAAACCCGACTGAAAAGACTGAAAAGCCAAAAACAAGCACATTTTAAACTTGGAAGCAGGCGGGGTTCATTTGAATATTAATTAAATTATGAAATGAAAATAGAATGGACCCCGCCTGCTTCCAAGTTTTGTTTAATTTAAAATGTGCTTGTTTTTGGCTTTTCAGTCTTTTCAGTCGGGTTTTTTAGTTTTTTAACTACTTTTTTTGGTTTTTGGTATTTCGTTCATTATTGTGGAAATTAGATATTTTACTGTTCGCCTGCCATAATAATTTCTGGTCTGAGGTACTATAAGTTTATTATTTATGATAGTTCTTGTTATTATTTTATGTGATATAGGTATTTGAATGCCTTGCACTTGCACTGTCGCAGTAGCTAACCCTATCCTAAATATTCCGTAGCGCGCGTAGCTGCTACGGCGTAGCAAGCTCGTAGCGTTCGGGAACAGTTTCTATACAGGTAACGTATGTGATGAGGAGCAATGTTTTGAAGTGTGTGAGGCAAGTATGAAGGATACAAGGAAGCAAAATAAATCTTCACAAGATGATTTTATTACTGTTATTATTTTTCAATCTACACGTTTTTGTGCACTTTAGTGGGGTTAGTGCATAGCCTGGTGTCAGAGTTGTTATGTAAAGGGCCTCTGATTTGGCCTCACATGGCGTCGAGTAATATCCCTCAAGCATACTGGTTTCCTCAAAATGTTTACATTCACCGAAACAAATATAATAAATAACCATGAACCAGAGGTGGACATGTCTTGGGTTAGAACTTGATACCTATAACTTACTAATCACTAGGTTATTTCAACAATAAAAAATCTAATTATTCCGTCTGTTAGATTATCGAAAAAAATGGTAGACGTCTTTTTTGTTATATCAAATTAATAAAAATTTACGGAAATAAAACGTGTCAAAAATCATGAGTGGGGGTTTTGACGTCACTTTGTGGGTAAAAAAGTACTAACCTTGTGAAGTCACACGACTTGACGCGACTTTTCGAAGCCCTGTAATTCAAATTCAAATTGTTTATTGCAATCCATAATGTACATTAACAGGTGTTAAGGAAATTAATTCTAGACACAATTATGGACCCTGTCGGGCTCAGCAAATGTTTGTACAAGTACAGAGCGGAAGAGCGTTTCTTTTACTATTAAGTTGGCTTAAATATCTATTTTATAATTATATTCTATTAATCTATGTATCTTTGTTCATATACTTATTCTATTATTATTTTATGCAATCTATGTATTATTTTATTATTTATTTAGTTATATTTTTAAATATCTTATTTGTTTACGTCCTTGGTATGGAACTAGGTACTATAATTATGTATTATTATTGGATTTATCCGTTAAATATTCATGTATTGTAAAATAACTTTTTTAAATTAAGTAATGCTTTAACTTATTTACAAATGTATTGGTTTTCTTTTGTTGCTTTATGTTTTCTGGCAATTTATTATATATTTATAGACATGGACTAGATTGGTGTAATTTAAGACTTGAAGGGGGCAAATTCAGTCTGTTCTTATATCGCAAAGAATAATTGGTTTGTATGTCTCCCCGTGTGCTGTAAGAATCCGGATATTTGCGTACTAGTTTACATAATTCCAATATATAAATGCTAACTAACGTGAGAATCTTGTGTTTCTGGAAGTGCGGTTTGCAACTGTCTGTTGCTTCTATATTAGTAATAATTCTAATTAACTTTTTTTGGAGGGTTTATAGTGACGGGGCGTCTGTGCTGTTTCCCCATAAGATGATGCCTGTACCGTCTTCATCTTTTGTTTAAGGGAAAAAAGAAAAAAACAGGTATCCATTATGTTTCCAAAATCTATCTGACGGACTAATTAGTGTACATAATTATGTTGTGTCAGAACAACTATTAATTTGGCAATATTAATAGTTTATTAAATGACTATATTTAATAAAATCCAAAGTTGTTAGCTGTTCGGCTATTTACGGCAAATAAAGCGGTTAATTAGGCCATTAACCTGTACGACTCGGAACAAACACAACAATGAAAATCAATTAAGAAATTTTAATTGTTTCATGTCCGCTTGACGATATCATAAGGTTGTTTTTGTATTGTCTGTCTGAATTTTAATAATAATTATGTAATATACGTCAAATCTTTAAAACTTTGGATTATTTAATCATTTCTTTATAGTTCCCAGGTGGTCCGATGATCATCAACATCAGGATCTGATGATGAAATCCTGAAGACATAGAGAGAACTCTTCAAAGTTTATAGGCAAACTTGAAATGATTTGAGTAGGTTTTGGAAGAGTTTCGAAAAACTACTCAAATCACTTCTTGGAGTTATCCCACTTCAATTTGGTGAAGATCTGATGAAGAACTTCAGAGATAGGCAACGGAACTCCTCAATAAATGATAACAAGTGGACTAGGATTGCTATTGTTTTCACCAGTTCATAACATAACATAGTGCTGGTCTGCTGCGAAGGGGTAAGCACATGTAAACCACTTTTTAACAAAAAATAAAACCGACTTCAACAAAAAATAAAACACAAAAAAGTGAAAAATAAACTTTGGAAGAAAAATCAGTTTTGTCGTCGGTGACTTTTGTTTGTTTTCATTTTTTTTTGCCACCGGCTTAAAAAAAGTTTTTAAATAAGTCTATTTACTAACTTAAATAATTATGAGGTTTGGAACTTTGGATAACGTCATAATTCTAAACCAAGTAACAATGACATTGCCCACCCACCCATTTACCCATTTGGCACATATCATTGGTTTTTAAATCAAAGCAAATCATTTATTGCTTTGCAAACATGGGTAATCGGGTTAACTTCCTTTTGGCCAAAACACGTGAACACCAAATCTAAGTCGATATCGCCAAGGATACGTCACCATATCAAGATAGGGAATCACTTCGCAACGCCTTCTTTGGCACCGGGTGGGTGGACTCGGTGAGCTAGGTAAAAACCACCCTTGAACTAGATTTGTTAAACATTTGTGACGCATTATTGATCTTTTAGCTATTTGAATGTCAAGTTTGAAAACAAATACAGATTGTTGTGATGTAAGGAAAAAACCCGGCCAAGTATGAGTCGGACTCGTGCAAAAAGGTTCCGAAGCACAAAACAATATTTTTTGTTGCGTTTCAAAGAAGACACCTGCTCTCAAATCAACTGAGTGGTGCCACCAGTCTCGGAGTAAAATTGCTGTGACATACGTCCGGACACCATGAATATAAAGGTTCGATTTTTGCCCTTTGGCAACGGAACTCTAAAAAGGAGTTCTCGTAAAAGCAGTTTATTTTGTCAATGGTGAACAGCAACAACATTAAGTTTACAAATAGACATAGATTAACTTGGAATGACAAAATTATGTTCCTTACTGCTCAGGTGCCTGCCTTTCTAATATGTTAAACACAATTTATTGATGTAAAGATAACTTTTTAAAATATCCTTACAAGGAAGCCAGAGCAATACGGACCTCCTTAACATATTTGTCATTACATCAAACTGCATTTATAAATTACTTTATTATTGACATTAAAATGATCATATCAGCTAAGTGCTGCCTACAAAGTTGATACAGGCTGGCGCAGATAAGAGACTTGAAACGTCAACAAAACAAAACTGGCGAACTCATTTAGTTTCCCAGTATTGTTTGCACAGCTTTACCTCTGCCGATTCTCTCGGGGAAGTTAAGAACGGTGCATCACTTCAGTGATAATCACCAGCAAAACGCAACAAACCACATCGCACTCCTAAAACTGCAGGACCACAGAATGCCTACTACTGTAAAATTGTTATGGACAAGCTGGACACTTTACCCGACAGGGAAAGAACACGAACTGAAGTAATATACACGAATCTAAGGTACAGTCATACACACGTGCACAGTAGGCTCAGAGAAGACATCTCTACCGTGTACCAACAGGACAGGACTCCGCAAATGGAAGGAGGCAACTTTTCTTCTTAAAAGATGGCCTTCTCCCTAATTATTGTTTACCTTCTCAAGATACGTACACGGGCCTGTGGACGGTGAGTAATGGGCTAGCTCGCTGTCCGTTCGTCTTATGACGACGGCGACGGCGACGGCGCGTTCGTGTTCCACGCGCGCTTCAAAGAGATGTTAGCAACATGGGAGAGCCCGTAAGGGCCGTCACCCGTCGGGGCTGCGGGATGTTGTAAGAGATACTGCGGCCTCGACATAAAGGGCTAAGAAGGAACATGGGTGGTTTTTAGTCAGTAGAAATCTGACACGTACTCATTTCGCTCTGCCCAAGAGCGGGAGGGGGGGGGGTGATGACGATTGATGATTTAGGACACACCAAACGAAAAAAAAAGATACGTACACAAACAGAGCATATGTAATACTAGACAATATGACGAGTGATGGGGTCTGAAATGGCCACTTTAGCTGATCATAATATGAATTGAAACATTGAGCATTGAAATGAAAATTATTGACTATTTAGAACAAATTATTAATAATAATATAATAATATTCCACAACTATCACACAACGCCATCTAGTCCCAAGCTAAGCAGAGCTTGTGTTATGGGTACTAGACAACTGATAAACATACTTATATATTTCTAAATACATACATATTATAGATAAATTGGTCGAGTTTTTATTTTATTAAATATAGTATGAACCTGTCGTTAAATATACATAGTTTGTGACATGTATATGTTAGAGTTACAACATTTTACGTATTTTAATGTAATTCATATTATTTTCCTACATTATGATCTATTTTCCTAAATGGTCACAGACGCAGTTAAAGGGTAGGGTATAAAGGGTCCATTTTACGCTTTTTAACGCAATTCATATTATCATCTGCTAAAGTGACCATTTTAGACTCTCTACAAAGTGTTCACTGCACTCCGTATAGCCGAAATTGTTGCCGGCCCCAATAGGCTCAGCGTCACCACTGTCTCAAATGTCATGACATTCCCAACAAGGCCTATTGCAGTAAATTAAGATATAATGGAGTCAATTACTGTACTCAACACTAACCGGAAATCCTTGTCAGACGAAATGCAATTACCTTAATATTAAAATTTGTAGCGGTAAACACGTTAGCTATGCGATTATTATCAGCCCTGCACTTGCAGCTGCTCTGATAGACATTTAAAACTTTTGACGATACAAAATTGATTACATCATTTTAAACTTCAAAATGTTTTTCTTTAGAGGTCTCAACCTATCTACATCATATTATAGATTTACACAAATTTGGGAGCCAAGTCCTCGACCTTAACCACTAAAGGCGCTATCCATTTTTTTAATTCTATTAGTCGGCCGTCGCGCGTCGCCTTGCACTTAAACTTACCTATGGACGTCAAAACTCAGAATTACAAACCCGACGTTTTATGAATAGGTTATTTCACCAAAAAAATCTAATTAGTCCGTCTGTTAGATTGTCGAAAAATCTTGGATCCCACTAAAAACAAAACTTGTAAAAAAAGCGAAGTCGTTCAACTCAGTTCTTCTACCTCAAAAAGTATTGAGATCCATGTAATACCAAGTCAGTTAATTTTTTCAGTCCTTATTTAAAAATATTTTATGTTTTAAATAAATAGATTGACTTGGCCATCGCATCGCATTCGCCAAAGTTAAACAGGCCATTGTAATAGCTAATCGCCATCGCATTGGCCAATGTGATGCAGTGGTCAAGTCAATCTATATATTTAAAACTTCAAACAGGCTTCTAGTTTTATCCACAACGAAGTTATAGGATCTGATCTGGTTTGAGAAAAGGATAGTACGGCCGCCGTGCCGCTTTATTGCTCGACATGGCGGGGGCACTACCGTGCCCCCAGATACGTGTTTATTGTTTTATTAAATTAATTAAAATTGACGAAAATAAAACGTGCCAAATATCATGAGTGGGGACTTTTGACGTCACTTTGTGAGTAAAAAAGTATTAACCTTGTGACGTCACACGACTTAACACGACTTTTCGAAGCCCTGTCTTCATCTTATGTTTAAATGAAAAAAATAAAAAATACGTATCCATTATTTTTTACAAATCTATCTGACGGACTAATTAGAATTTTTCTATTGCACTTTGATCAAACAATAAAGAAAGTCAAGTCCGTCCATATTCCGTAACAATTCAGAAGATTTGTACAAAGCGATGTTTTGATAGAGCCTTGCATGCAATTCTGCTCCACCTCAGTGAAAGCAGTGTGTGTAGTGGTAAACGCGCAATGGAGTGTGTTTGCGGCCGCGGCAGTCAGTAGGAAGTGCAGTGACAGCGCCATGCCTTAAGCGACATTACGCGCGGCCTATGGAAACTTTTTTGACCGATTTTACTTGTTTACCAAACTTGCGCTGAATATGTTTTGTGTATTGTTCCAGTTTATTCCATTTGAGTTCTATGAACACTGCGAGGGTCGATTGCTACAAGAAAATAAATACACTGTACGACTAAACAAAATGAGTAGTTGAATGTGTCTAGTGCAATAACGTCGTCTAGGCCGTCGCTAGCTTTTGAGCGAAGGGGATGAAAAAAAAACCGATTTAAACTGATATGGTTGTCCTGCTTACTATTTTTGTATGCAACTGTAACGTAAAATGCAAGATTTCAAAAACGGTGTAGCATTCCCGATTGGTTAGATTTTTTTTACAATGTTCATAAAGCAGTAGAAATTATAAAAAAAAACTTTTTACTTCGTTCTTTTTATATAATTATGTGAGCGCAGACAATAAGTGTTGATCTATTTTACCCGCATCGATCTAAACGGATCGGTTACGACTCGTCCGCAATGGAAACCTTAATGCAAGCGCCCTATCGTGTGCCCTGGGGTTGAGTCACCAGCGCTTAGAGCAACGTCAAGGTGACATGTTGTGAACATTCACACACGAGTGGGACGGTTCTAATAAACGTACAGAGTGCGAACGATTTCCACATTTCTGCCTACCTGAGCACAAACAACAAAATACAATATTGCACAAATATCAGCTGACCTCTGTATGTTTATTCATTTCCGTATGTTAATTGAGTGCAATATTGTAATATTTCCGCGCGGACATTTTATTATGTGTGTGACAAAACGTGTGACGACGAATCATAACATCACTATGAGAGGAGCATACTAACACGATATAAAGATTCAATTTTGTGTAAACAAACGTTGCTTTTGCGGTTGTCTAATTTGATAGATGTTTCCCAAACGGATACAAGATAGTAACATAGTGTCGATGCGACAGCCCCGACTTACATAACGAATAAGCAAACTAAGAATCGTTTAAACGCTTTGAATGTGTGTGCGAGCCGATTCCGGCTATTTTTTCATAGTTGAAGTAAACTAACATGTTTACTGAGATAGTAATGGACTACAGGATTGCTGATACCCTGTTTTTAACCTTGATGCGCACCCTCCACCAGCTGCCAGCTCCACCATCACGTCGCTGCTTGGCTCGTGTTTTCAGCTTTTTTTTTGGGGGTGAGAAATCATCAAATAACCCCTCCCGCTCTTGGGCAGAGCGAAAGGGAGTGTCAGACTTCTATTGACTAAAAACCACCCATAATTCTTCTTAGCCCTTTATGTCGAGGCCACGGTATCCCTTACAACATCCCGCATCCCATGCACTTATTTTCAGCTTTGCATTGAAAAAGCCTATTTGATGGACTTTTACAACCGTATAGGTCATTGTAATAGTTTCTCAGGATGTGAATGTTTTAATTGAGAAGTTATCTGTGACTGCTGTGACTGGTGTAGCTCTATTTTTTTTTTTTTAAACGTTGCCCCACACTAGGAATTCCTCCTGTATCGTGGGTGCGTTCACAAACATTTAATCTCACATACACAAATACCCAGACCCGGAACAACTATCTGTAGGTCATACAAATATTTGTTCCGTGCGGGGATCGAACCCGCGACACGCGGCGCAGCAGTCCATTGCTTGAGCCACTGCGCCAACCGTGCCGTCAATTACATTATTGGTTATGTTATGGATACATTTTCCAGACATAGTTTTATCATTAATTCATTGTTACAAGACGTCATTCTTGAGATACTCAACGTTTCATAATCGTTGACTTAAAAGCGCTTACAGAAGGTGAAGGAAAATCAAACAACTTAAAGGTAAAACTTAAAATCGATTCATATTATTATTAATATTGAGCGGTACACAAGATAAGGATAACAGAATCTTTTGGGATTAACTGAGAGCTTACCCCAATTGAACGTTAACATAAGCAACTTCCAAACCTGCTGAGAAAGAGCCCATGACAGTGACATTGAGTCGCTCGGCTGCTGCGAGTGGACGCCTCTGTCGTCCACTACAACAAGTTGCGAACTGCCGGCCGACTGTCGTGTCCGTGATCTTTACAAACTTACTCTAGAATTACATCCACAACAAATGTTTGAGTAAATAACCGCGAAAACTATAAACAGCTTATTAGTGCAAGTGCCTGAAAACATAGAAGTGTAGAGTTCGCTAATATATTTCGAGAAAAACTCGTATCATTAAAACAGTCGGACTCTGAAATCTAAATACTGTTGGATTGCATATTCCTAAATCAATAATTTACCAAACGTGCATAATTTCGTCCCTAAAACGTTATCCCTAAATGTAATTTTAGAATTTACATTAAAATAAAATAAAAAACTTGCACAGTTTCGCGGTGATCCCTTTAGTAGAGGTTAAGTCATCGAGCAGTGTGTAGTAATCTCCAGCCTGGGACAGACTTCCCACAGTGTGCGAGATGGAATCTCTGTGGTGGTTGCTGCTATTGACGGCGCCAGTGGCACTCGCGAGAGATGTTACCGGTATGTATAATATTATTATATCAAGTACCATCCATCATTCATTCAAGTATCAATATTTGGGGTCGTCTAATCATAATTACCGTATTATTCCATATTCTATATTATAGTCATGACTTCATGAGTAACCAAACATAATTAAAAAGTGTGCATGGAGTTTCTTGCCCGTTCCTTCTCCATACACAGATCTATGTTTTGGAACCGGACGACTAGTTTCAAATTTCTCACAAACTGTCCCACAGTTTCACAATTCAGAAGTGCCTGTAAATAGTTTAATTTAAATGAATACTTTGAGTTTGTGTTTCATCAATTGGTTTCAGTTTTAAGTCACAAAACTTCAGGCAATATCCGATCTTTGGCCTATACTAGTTCATAGACATTGCCTGAAGGTGCGGCGACATTGACCCCGGGTCGATTGTTATCAGTGCTCATGAAGATCGGGTATTCATCTCCTTGGCATGTGTACAAGGTTGCGGTGTAAAGAACATTACCGCGCAAACTGTTCCCATAGCCTCGGTAAATGATTCCAGTGAGACCGTCCAGCCACCATTCCACCAAGTACCAGAGAGGCAGGACTTTTACTGACTTCGTAGAGAAACACTGCGTGGATGGCGTTTCAGGAAATTATAAGGAAGTCTGTATATACTTTACTAGTTATACGTATTCTCTTCATATAGTAACCTATATAAGCAGGCTTAATTTTTATTATCTTGTGTACAACGATATCCTCGATATTTAGCAACACGACGCAACTTGTATTTAAACCTATTTTTAAACTTTTCTTGACCACAAACCGACATTCTAGACTGTCAGTAGTCACTGATTAAAAATAACAAATGTAAGTAAAACTTGTTCTTAGGCATATCAATAAAGTAAATAAATAATCGAAATTAAAATAAATACGTTATTTGTAGTATTATGGTAATTAGAGCTGCATTTGTTCTGTCGCGGGCCTGTGGACGGTGAGTGATGGGGTAGTGACGGGATGTTGTTAGAGATACCGCGGCCTTGACATATAGGCCTAAGAAGGAGCAGGGGTGGTTTTTAGTCAGTAGAAGTCTGACACTCCCTTTCGCTCTGCCCAAAATCGGGAGGGGTTATTTGATGATTTCCCACAAGCCAAAAAAAAAAGTCTTCTTTCTGTAAGCTCTGTCGAGCTGACAGCCTGGCCCGTTGGAATTCACACATTAAACGCCAAAGTTGAGATGGTAATACAAAGGAACTTATCCTTATCTTACACTAGCTGATACCCGCGACTTCGCCCGTATATCAAATCATATACTAAAACTTTCCTCAAGATACACTCTATCCATTAGTGAGCAGAACATGAAAATAGGTGCAGTAGTTTTTGAGTTTAGACAGACGCGGCAGAGGACTTTGTTTAATGCGTATCAGCTTAATGTTATTAAAATAGTTTCGGTTTAATATTTCTTACGAAAACTGTTATAGAATTTATTTGTACGTTTGATTAATTAATTTCTCGCTGAGTATGTTGTATGATATCGCCTCCATGTGCATGTTGCTTAGCAATCGTATTCAAGCCTTTGACAGGCTGTCCCAGTTCGGGCGTCTTCTCACTTCACTCTGTTTTCTTGTTTTGTTTGGATTACAGAATGTTGTTTCGTTATAGGTCAAAGCTAGTTATGTAGGTACCTGTTCAATACATGTAATGTTTGTTAGGTAGTCAGACAGAATCAGATGATCAATAATAAATCCATCAAATTATCATTAAGCCTTAAGGTATCCACAACTGGACCAAGGCAAAGAATCACGTATAGTAATAATGTTGAGGGAGCCAACATTATTACTATACCTGATTCTGTGCATCACAATCAAAATGATTAACAAATGAAGTACTTATACGAAATTCTGCAACATAAAGTTCGACTCTTGCTCGCATTGTTTCTGGTCAGTCTTCGGCCTTAGCATTCACGTCTTAACGTTCACAGTGACCATTTTCGATAGAATTTCGTGTTACGTAAATGGTATTTACCTTCTTGAAAAGCAAGGTCTTGAACTTCACTGGCTTACTTTGGATTTATGACTTACTAGCTGTTGTCAGCTGCTTCTCCCGCTACAACTCGATCATTATCCCACGGGAAGATTAAATCGGGCTAACTCCATATCAAATTTTACTAAAATCGCTCAAGCCGTTTAGACGTGAAGAAGTAACAAACATACACACTCACAAACTTTCGCCTTCATATGATTATTAGTGTGATTTTAGTCCCTAAATGTCGAGTTTATTAGTCACAGCCTCCTTTGAAACCTAGGATGATATTGGTGGTTTGTGATGTTACACCGCCTCATGGGAATTCAACTATGTATTTCCTGTTAATGAATATAATAAACGTTGAAGGTCTTGCATATTAAAACGAGCTTTGTCCATGAGTTCAAAAAACATCTACACATACACCTGGAATATTGATTATAATTTTCTATATTTTGGTAAATCGCGTGTGTAGTCTATAAACACATTTTTATTTATTTATCTTAGTGTTAATTATTTTCAATTTTGCAGCATGGATTACTGTCTCGTCAAGGCTGCTTCCGTTACAGCATTCGAAAAACAAGTGCCGATTGAGACCGAAAGTCTACAAATGATCCTATTTTTAGGATTATCTCAACTTTATGAATAGTGTTGAGATTTAATATTGAATCAAAGTATCTTCTCAGTAATTTGCATAAACAATTTGATCTACCGCGCGACATTGACACGGTTCACAGGTTTGAGCAATTTGTAATCTATCGAACGATATATGTATTATCATCATTAATTTGGTGAAATTAAATAAACGTGAGATATTTTGCACGTACTGGGCGAGTTTAAGTTGCACGTACTGGGCGAGTTTAAGTTGCACGTACTGGGAGAGTTTAAGTCGCACGTAGGTACTGGGCGAGTTTAAGTTGCGTTATGAAATCGTATCATGGTCCACGTTGATAAACCTACAATTGTCGGCTCATAGTCAGGTCATAAGCTTTGTATTTGATTTTTGATTTTGAGGGTTATTTAGATAATATTTTAAGAACAAAATGAGGTACTGTACAGTACAAGTTGCTCTACAATACTATAAAGGACTAGCAACACATTCAACCATGGATAGTATGATGTGTATGTAGTCAATGATGGTAGTCATCATCAAAAGTTGTAACCGTTTAGTGTGCGCCTCTCACATCGGCGCACGCATCGAATCGTTTGTAGATCATCAACACTCAATGAATTCAAATAATGAGACTGTATTTGCGAAATATATAAACCGACAATTCTATTTTTCTTACGTTTTGTGCAATTTGAGATCAGCGTCAGGTTTTATAATACTATCAACTTTACAAAGTATAAAACAATGTGCTTCCCGCTGTCTGTATGCTTAGATGTTCACAACCGCTCCTTTCCTTGAGCCGCTGATTTTGAAATATAATAACATAACATCACGCCTGTATTCCCAGAAGGGTTCGGTAGACCTTTCACCAGTTTTGTCCCCACACTAGGAATTTCTCCTGTATCGTGGGTGCGTAAACAACCATTTAAATTCACACACACAAACACCACCAGATCCGAATAAGCAACAATCTGTAGGCCATACAAATATTTGTTCCGGGCGGGGATCGAACCCGCGACACGCAGCATAGCAGTTCAATCGCTCAGCCACTGCGCCAACCGTGCCGTCATGAAGGAAAAACGCAATAACAATTTACCCCACCCGAGAATCGATCCCAGGCACTTAGCAGTGTCGTGGAGAGGTTTTAGCATTTTATTAGAGCAAGTTATTTTATTGTTCCCTAAGCAGTATCCAATGTGCGTCATCTCACTAAAAACGTCGCTATAAACCGGGCTTTCTTCCACTTGCAGTGTGGACGGTTTTTTGTGTTATAGGGTTCCGCACCCAACTGGTAAAAACAGGACCCTATTACTAAGGCTTCACTGTCCGTGTGTCTGTCGGTCATCAGGCCTTATCTCATAAACCGTGATAGCTAGACAGTTGACATTTTCACAGATGATGTATTTCTGTTGCCGCTATAATAACAAATACTAAAAACAATAAATAAATATGGAGCTCAATACAACTAATGCGATTATTTGCCGTTTTTTACTCCATATTAATAATAACGGCAACCGGTGTTGTTGCTTCAAATTCGAACCCAAGCAGGCGCATTACTTTGTGTAATTTATATCCGCTGCTCTCAAAACGGTGAAGGAAAACATCGTGAGGAAACCATGTCTTAGAACCAAAAATAATCGAAGACATGTGACATCTACCAACCCGCAACTACTACATAAATGACTACATTTTAGAGGCTCCCATACAATAAGCTCGATATGTTTGCCGTTTTTTTGCTCGATAAACAGACACATACCGGGACAGTTAAAATTAAAAATCTATTGCTGTATAGATAATAATTAATGGTACGGAACCGTTCGTACGCGAGTTTTATAATTTGTTTATATTAGATCTGCTCAGCGAGGGCCATTAATATAAGGGCCAGCGAGTGCGTCATAGCAACCTCACTCGTGTTTCGGCCCTGATTGTCCTGAATGTATTTTTTTCTTTATTTACTTATTTTGGGTTTTAGCGTCTGATAAATAATGGCGTTTATTTTCGATGCCTGCGGTTACTTACCTCTTCGATGGAAGGAAATATTTTAACGAATGAGGCTTTTATTGCACATTTTATAATTGCCAACAGATTTAACTCGCTGAAAGGTCAATGAACGAATAAGACTTGTTCTGTTTAATACATTGGGTGGGTTAGGTTATTGTTTAATCTGCTCCGAGAGTCAGTAGGACAGTAGGTTTCTATGGAGCCAGCCAGGGTTGCGGAATTTGTTCGAAAGCAAAGGTGCATTTATAAGAAGGAACACGAATGGGTCTTAGTCAGTAAGAGTCTGACACTCCCTTCTGCTCTGCCCAGAGCGGGACGAGTCAGTATATGATTTCACACTGTTAAATAAATGGTTTCGATGGAGAGGACAGGGTTTGTTAAATGTTGCTCTATGGAGTTTAGCTATCCCCACTGTACTGTAAGTTTATACAAAAACAAGGCTGTTGCCAGCGACTTCGCCCGCTACAACTCGAAAGTTATCCCACAGGATAATATTAGCTAACTAGATAGATAACACTATGTGTTAATCCAGGTTATAAACTATCTGTGTACCAAATATTATCCAAATCCGTTCAGTAGTATTTGCGTGAAAGAGCAATAAACATCCATCCATCCATCCATACATACATACATACATACATACATACATACGTAGAAACTTATATTAGTAGGATATAAGTAACAAATCTGAAAGTGGCGCCGTTGAATGAAAAGTTGTGTGGTAATCGATTGGCGTGGTGCCGTGGTGTGGACATGTGGTGCGAAGGAATGAAGAAAGTGTTGTGAGGAAAATGTTGAGTATGAATGTAGATGGGTATAAGAGTAGAGGAAGACCAAAGAAATGATGGATGGACTGTGTGAAGGATGATATGGCTAGGAAGGAGGTGACTGCTGACATGACGAGAAATAGAGAAGTATGGAAGAAAAAGACATGTTGCGCCGACCCCAAATAAATTGGGATAAGGGCAGGAGAATGATGATGAAGTAAAAAATCACTTTCATTCATTCTTACCCGAACATGACTTATTTGTGTTACTAACTTGTTGCACAATAAGCTGCTCTACCTTTTCATTCTTCAGCTGTAGTGCTGAACTGTAAAAATGTTCAATTGTACGAGTACAAGTGTTCGGCTGTACAAGCTTATAGTATTGGACTATACATTTGTACAAATAAACATATTAAAAGATAAAAAGTAGTGTCCTGTAATATATAATTGTAGAGAATAAAGTGTGCAACTAGAACGATTTGCAAAGCATCACCAAATAACGTATTACTTATTTGCGGAAATAGGCCTGCATTGCTGCTTACGTGCCTGTCGGGGCCGCGGGTAGTCCTCTGGTTATCGCGGCCTCGACATAGAGGGCGAAGAAGGAACATGGGTGGTTTTTAGTCAGTAGAAGTCTGACACTCCCTTTCGCTCTGCCCAAGAGCGGGAGGGGTTATTCGATGATTTTACACCGACCAAAAAAAATAAATAAATTGCTGCTTACGTAGTATAATACGTATGTGTTTATTACTTAGATTGTCGCCGCATTATTTACATGAAACAACAAAGAAATGGCGACGTCCGTCAGCTTAGGACGGGTTTTTAGGGTTCCGTGGTCAATATGGAACCCTTAAAGTTTCCATATTGACCACGACCATCGCCATGTCCGTCTGTCTGTCTGTCTGTCCGTCCGTACGTCCCCACTATATCTCAAAGAGTATTAGTACTAGAAAGCTGCAATTTGGCATAAATATATCAATGAGCTACGCCAACAAAGTGCTAAAGTAAAATATTGTTTTTTTTTTAGGGTATCTCCAGTAGCCATCAAAGTGGGAATGATTTTTTTTGGCGAAGTTCATTGTGTGGGATATCGTTGAACAGGTATTTAAAAAATATTGCGAGTTTGCTCAAACAGTTTAACGATTAAGGGATTCGTTTGTAAAATATTAAGCTTTAAAGAGCAATTTTTTGTTAGACTCAAGTGTGCCAGCCCAAACCACCTATACGGGTTGTGTTTGGGCATGTAAAAAAAAATCCTGGTAGTAGCATTATAACGAAAATAAAATGAAAACTATCACAGCTAAATAGGCTTTACAAGCTTACGAGCAATAGTCAACTTATAAAATGTACTTGTATGAAATGTTTTCCTATAAATAACGTATGGGAGCGCAAGTCTCAAAACTGCAAATGTAAGTTTGTTTTATTTTTGTAATAAAAATCATCGTTCGGAGACAGGTAGGCAGAGTGGTTAATCAGTTTAGTAAGTTTTCATATTTTGAGGAGCAACTACGGAACCCTACATTGTGCGTAGTCGGACATGCACTTAGCCGGTTTTTTTTTATTAAACAGAATTCAAATTAATTGTACATTCATTAATTTCCGAAAGATCTGCGAAATATTACGTGACTTAACTTAAAGTTTAAAAAAAAAAAAAAACTTTTTAAAAAACGAAATAACCTGCCTGAAAAAATGGCGAAGCAAAAAAATAGCCACATCTTTATTAAACAAAACTTGATATTAGGCATTATTTTTTTTATATTGAAATGTAATGGATGGATGTAATTGTTTATTATGTCGTAAAGTGTTATCGTACTTTGTCAAGGTTACTGTAGGAGGAGCTCATCTATTTCTGGCGGCAATCGACACTTATGTGTGTTGTTTGGACGATGCCGGAGTAACTTCAGCCACGTGAGGCGCTATTGGCAGTAGCGCCCCAGTGGACCAGTGGCCCAGTGGTGACGGTCACAATATACGGTAATCGTGGGTACCAACCCGGGCAGGAGCATTACACGTTGTTTGTATAATTTGTTTCGTCACCACTACTCTCATAATATTGAGAGGAACCGGCATGTCCTAGAACCAAACATATGTAACTCGTCCTGGGCCCGCGTGGTGGACAACAGTCCTCTCCAACTAATGGAGAGGTCCTCAGGGTCATGACTTTAAGAACATCTCTGTCTGACTGGGATGCGCATCGACCTTGCCAGCCACTCCAACTAACCAGCTCGTTCGACCTTCCAGACGAGGAGTACGCGAGGTTCCCGCGCCTGTACCACTTGGATGACTACAGCACCTGCCTGGCGCAGACCGATGGGCTGTACTGTCTCGGCTCCTTCCATTTAGAGCCGCTCAGCGAGCCTCATCAGCTCTATAATATGCTCAAGGTTAGTTTCCTCTTCTTTATTGAAAAACGTTACCCGACACTAGGAATTTCTTCTCCAACATTTAAACTCATATAGGCAAATAGCACGACCCGGAACAACTACCTGTAGGTTATACAACTATGTGTTCCTTGTCAGAATCGAACATACGACACAAAGCGCAGCACCTAATAGCTCAGCTACTGCACCAAACGTGCGGCCAGTTGGAATTTTTACGGGGGGCTTCAAAACTTATAAATGTAGTGGCTGTAAGGACGACAATAAAACTTATAAATGTAGTGGCTGTAAGGACGACAATAATTCTGCATATGAACGTATTCTTTATATTACGTAGTTACGAGCCAGTTTATCGCAATAAATATTCTACAAGAAAACTTCCTACAGAGTGCTAGGTAATGTACTCATTCATGGATAATAATATATTTTTATGAACCTGTTTTTTTTTTCACAACATAAAACCACGTCTGTAATATCCGTAGAGTTTGGCACACGCGTGGTTTAGAACACGCACAGCTTGGCACTTATCTTTATGGCCATCTTCAGAGCAAGAAACACCCAATAACACTCCAACGAGTTTCCTTAGCTGTAAAGCTAAACGTGTAATAGCGGTTCCGCAGGAGTACTCCCAGGACCGACACCACTTCAACCGCACGCATGTGCATCGCGGCTACTGCGTCAGCGCGCGCTGCCCCGTCCCGCCTGGCGGGGCGGCAACGGCGGCGGCTAGCCTGCTGGCTGCGAGCGGCGCGGACGAGCGCAACGCGACCCAGCGCTTCACGCGCTGCGTGTCGCGCTGGGCACGCCGCCTCGCGCTGCGCTCCCGGCTGGCGCAGCTCTCCTACTGCCGCACGCACGCGCAGGAGTACGCGCACGCGCACAACCCAGAGCCACTCGATGCGCCGCAGAAGCTGTTCCTGTTCGTGGTGCTGGCCATCGTGGCGCTCAACGCAGTAGGGACCGTCTATGATGTTGCCACCGGGGACAATGCTAAGAGTAAGCCATTTCGTTTAGTTGATGATGGAGATTAAGAAAACATGTGAATTGTTTGGCAGACAATAAATGTAGAAATGTTACTATCTGCAACTAATCGATTGAAGTTGGTACCTGGCAGTAAAGCCCTGGCATTCTAGCTGGGTTGTCTTACCTAACTAGTATCAAATCGTTACTGATATCCTCAGAGAGCGTGTTGCTGAGCGCGTGGTCTGTGCGCGACAACTGGCGCCGCCTCACCGCCCCCCCCGAGCACGGCGACCCGAGGCTGGCCGCACTCACGCCTGTGCAAGGACTCCGGTCAGTAGTAGACTGATGTTTCATTGAAGGAATTGAATGCTTTAACTTGTTAGTAGC
This sequence comes from Diarsia rubi, assembly GCA_932274075.1. Taxonomy (NCBI): domain Eukaryota; kingdom Metazoa; phylum Arthropoda; class Insecta; order Lepidoptera; family Noctuidae; genus Diarsia; species Diarsia rubi. Next base: position 344,599 of record OW026432.1, read on the forward strand.
CCAGTGAAAAAGCTCCAGCTAGTGTCAGCCTAATACCAACGTGCACTGTATTGCAGGGTGCTGCTGATGCTGCTCATCATAGCGACACACAGCGGCTGCATCCTCGTCATGCTGTACCTGTATAACCCGCGATGGATCGAGCAGGTCAGCGTCTAACACTACGCGTATTGAATCCGTCATTTACCGTCATAATCAGTCAATATAATGCGTAGTACTGGCAACCGGCGTGCGTATATGGCCCAGTGGAAGTATACCTTCATGTGAGACTGGTACGCCATTCACATGATGATGTGAAATATTGAAAGGTAGCAGCAATAAGTGTACTTTCGGCATCTCTGAATCTCTCAAAACTATATTTTTGTTGATGAAATTACGGATCATTCTCACTAGTTCTACTGCACAGTTCTACGATAGAACTAATGGGATTTTTTCCCCTCTAGTTCTACGATTCCAGGTGGTACGAAATCGTAGAACTAGTGGGAACGAAAAGTCCCATTAGTCCTACTGGTCCTATTAAATTTATAGTAAAACTAATGGGACTTTTCGTTCCCACTAGTTCTACGATATAAGGGTGTTACACAATCGTAAAACCGCGGGACTCAAGTTTCTCATTCGTTTCATCACACAGTTTAGGGTACAACTACGGCACAAACTACCAGGAGAATAGAAGTAGGCAGGCGGATACATAACAAAATACTTCTAACTTTTCCTTCAGGTTTCCTTAGGATCAACAGGACGAAGTTGACATGACAAAGTTTTTGTTAGTCATTTGCAAGGTTTATCGACTCATCCATTACACTATTTGCACTGTTCTATATTTTATACCTCCTCGTTGCCTCAGATCTCGCGCCACCCGGTGCTGATGATATTCCTGAACGGCACATCAGTCGTGCAGATCTTCGTGCTCCTCTCCAACTTCCTACTGGGCTACAACCTGCTGCTCTACTCCAAGACCAATAAGATCTCCTTCAAGCTGTTACCCTACATCACGATCAAGAGGATAGCCAGGTATGCGGTGGCTGAAACTATATAATAAATATTAAAGTTTGGGTGGAGAAGAAGAGGAGGACTAATGAAAAGATTGATGAATTCCTTGAGGGATGATATGACAAAGAAGGAAATTATAGTGTAAAAAGTGATAGAGTAACAAACATCCCTTCTCACTTTAGTATTTATTTAAAAAATTAAAAAATAGTGCCGAGATGTCAGCTTCAAACGGCGATAGTCTTTTGGAATGGAATACTTTATATTAAAATAATGGAAAAAGATTGATTGAGAGCCTCGGAAGGCAGGTACAAGCCGGTGGCCCTTATTTTTGGAAGTTGGGAAACGGACGGACGGCGAGCTAGTCTATTACTCACCGTATGTCAGAGGCCTTTTTATTTGTCGGGTGGAAAATTATCAAATAACCCCTCTCGCTCTTGGGCAGAGCGAAAGGGAGTATCAGACTTCTACTGACTAAAAACCAACCATGTTCCTTCATAACCTTATATGTCGAGGCCGCGGTAACTTGTGAACAACCCGCAGCCCCGATGGGATGTCAGAGGCCCTTGAGGCGGTTTAGAAACTGTGGTGTGGTGTGGTGTGTGGTTTAGGGTATGGGGTCGTTAGACCTTACTGCCCACACAATAAGAAGAAATATTTATTTTCCATCATCACTCGTCTCGTCTGCCCCTCATTCCAATTTATTTTGGGATACTCGTCATTTCATAAGTCCACCCCCACTCAAGCCATTCGTATTGTACATTGCAGGATATCCCCAGTGTACCTGCTGGTGGTGGGGTACGCGGCGACGTGGTGGACACGGGCGGGCGCGGGTCCGCAGTGGGAGACCAGCGTGGGGGCTGAGAGCCAGGCCTGCCGCCGCAAGTTCTGGACGCATGTGTTCTACGTCAACAACCTGATCGACCCGGAGGACATCTGTCTCGTGCAAACTTGGTGAGGCGCTGAGAACGCGCAGTATAAGGGAGTCAGTCTGAAGGGAGAAACACATCGATGCTTATTAATTTCAATACATAAATTCATGGTTTTGCTTTCCAATATTCCAATTTGACGACACGGTTAGTGCAGTGGCTGAGCGATTGGACTGCGGGTTCATTACACGGAACAAATATTTGTATACCTCCAGATAGTTGTTTCGGGTCCGGGTGTCTGTGTATGTGAGAAATTCCTAGTGTGAGGCAACGTTTTAAAAAGAAGAACAATACATTTTTGAAAAAAAAAATCGAAGTCTCTTCGGTACCTGCAGAAAGGATAAGTGATGGTGACATCAGTGAATTCTTTGATGTTAGGTCATTCTAAACTACCTCTCAGCCTGTCTCCTAGATGGTTCTTAGCTATAGTCTGACTGGGTTCCCCCCCTGGCGCAGGTTCCTGGCAGTGGACATGCAGCTGTACGTGGTATCCTCAGCGCTGACGGTGTACCTGATACCGCGCCGGCGCCGCGCGCTGCCCGCACTGGCAGCGCTGGTGCTGCTCTCGTGTCTCCTCAACGGAGCCCTGGCCTACGTCTTCGACTGGAAGTCCATCATGTACTTCGCATATCCCAGGTTAGAGATCTATTTTCTGCTCCGTTGCTGAAGTGGTCTAAAACGTGACTCGATTTTAGGCCATTTGGGATATCATTCCATAGCAGCCACACTTAGTTCACCCACGTTTTTACAAATAGGTATATAAAAATTTAATAGGGGGCGTTATTATCCTGATAAAACTTGGTTGAACTATAGGGTTTAGCTCCGCCTAACTTGTCGGATATTACAGTCATGATGTTATCTTAAAGCTGGTATATATAGGTCTGCGAATAACGAATACATTAAATAGTGAGTGTTATTTTTTCTAATATCGAGGATCCGATATAACAGCTTATTTACAAGTACCAAGAGTTAAACTAACTGTACTTCTCGTCAGCACACTGAAGACGATGTACGCGGGCATCCCGTCGTTCTCGCGGCTGTACCAGGCGCCGTGGGGTAGTCTGCCCGCCTGCCTGCTCGGCTTGCTGCTGGCATTCCTGAACTTCGAGCTGCAGGAGTCGAGCGTCAAGGTAGCCTCGCTCAAGGTAAGTCGTACGTCAGCAGACTAGGACCAGATCGGACGTGACGCAGAGCTCGCGAGCCCCTGTGAGACGCCTGATCTCATCAGGAATTCAGATATTGCATAACATTTTATCTTCCGTTATTTTAGCTTCCGACTTTCTGAGCAGATAAATCCACACCAATAAATTTAGTTTGAAAAAAAGACTGTCTAAATGGTAAAGCTATATCATATCATATATGTACATACTTTTCATTTTATATGCTTGGTAATTTGCAATGGCATGATATGGTTGTCATTTAGTAGTTGTTCCACATGTGATGTCGTTGGGCAGTGGCTGCGCGTGCCGTACGCGCTGGCGCCGGCGCTGGCGGTGGCGTGGCTGCTGCTGGGCACGCCGCTGCGCGCGCACGAGGCGCACTGGCTGGCGGCCGCGCACGTGGCGCTGGAGCGGCCCGTGCTCAGCGTGCTGGCCGCGCTCGTGCTGCTCGGCATGCTCAACGGGCTCGACGGTAAGACAGCCACGAACTTCTTTGCGTCTCGATTTATTAGATAGGGTGACGTATTTAAAAAATATACAGATTTTATATTTATTCTTCGCGATTTCAGTTTTGGTCCCACAGTTGAAGTTGTTTGTTATCATGAGTACAATCACATGTTTAACTGCTTGAGCGCCTTATTATCGACACAATTAAAAAGTCATTGTTTTATGTATGGTACAGATGGTGTTCGTAAGGCGCGCGAGGAGTTAAGTATCGGTCACTAATTGTCAGTCACCCTTTTGATGCACACCTCACATACATTTGCCTCCGATTAAACTGCAAACTAGTAGTTTAGTGCGTTCATCATGTAGCCCAGCAATTCTATCGTTGGTTTCGTTAAAGTTCGCACCTCAAAGGTGCGGGCGATTATGCCATATGAGCAGGAAAAACAAAATATCCTGAATCGGGACACACTGACATTGTGAATAGTTGGTCTATGATATTCCATGTCGCATGATTTTTCTATGAGCGTGTAATCGTGTAAGCGAGCGAGTATTCGTGTAATCTCGAAAGAAAATGAAGAGAAAATGTCAGTACGTGACATTATTTAGCAGACAAAGTGTCGGTTGGTTCTACTGGCGCTTGCACACCATTGTCATTAAGACGTCGTTGGTAAATATTTTGAGGATGAATTGGCATTACAAGATGGCAGCGTTAGTTCCTCGTTATCTAGCGCTCGCTAGCTATATTGTTGAACATGAGCTGTTGGGTTCGGTACCAAGTCTTACCGTAGTATCCCGCCCGGCCCAGAGTTTGCGATAGCTGCGGGTGCACTATTACGTAGAGAAACCCTTGTTGAATGACAGGTGTGAGTGTATCGCTGTAGTAACGTGTGTCCCCCGCAGGCTGGCTGGCGCGGCTGCTGGCGTGGCGCGGCTGGCGCGCGCCGGCGCGGCTGTCCCTGGCCGTGCTGCTGGCGCACTGGAGCCTCAACCTCACGCTGGCCGCGCAGCCGCAGCCGCGCTCAGCCTCGCTGGGAGGCGTGGTCAGTACACTCCGACACCCGGAATACTCGAACGAGAAACACGTATTACTACAAACTAGTTTTTGAACATTTTGAATATTAAAATCGTTGACAATCGGGTATTTAATGTATATTACTTGAATATTAGTGGAAGAAATTCTGGAATCAGCTCCGAAATTTGCCCCTACATTCGAACTAGCAAATATTACCTTTTTATATGTATAATATATTATATTAAGGGTGTTCACACCGACCGGCTCGGCTCGGAGAGCAGATTTTTATCACGTTTAAAGCAGAGTTTTAAATTGTACTTAATAAGATTCATTTTAACATGTCACTACGCTCAAGAACAAACAAAAATAAACTGGTCTCAAGAACAAAATAAGTGACATGTAAAAATAAATAAGTATTTTCATAAACAGAGTTTTGAATCAATGTAATCATATTAACAAAAATACAAAGATTTAGTTCCGCCACAAGGCAATATGAATGTTGTTACTTATACCAAAAAGAATGGACAAGAGACTTTAAAGGGTGTACAAGTACCCTTGACGCAAACAAAAGGCACTTGTTCTCCCCACCACTGCGATCATTTTTTGGTTCTAGACCATACCTGGGAACCCCCTAGTTACGGAAATATTGAGGGTCAAAGTTTCAAATTTTGCACAGCTGTTTTTGCAAAAACTAGTTTTTCAGGTTATAACTTTACTGAAATTACCTCCATTACCCGTTTACTATTCAAAGCTTAAAACATTGTGCTAGTGGATACTAGCACAATGTTTTAAGAGTGCTACATGGAGTTTTACCATAAAATATATTTTTGACCCCAAAAAAAAAAGTCGTTTCCTAGCAAACATTTTTGCGTAGGAGTACTTAGTTTGATGTACAGAATGCTTGGTTGACGTATGTGTGAAGGGTTAATTTACACCCTGTATAGGCCTGTATTCTTTTAAATCAAAATACTTTTACATTGATTGAGGAGCTCGTACCTTAATGTCTCTCCTGGTTAACGAAGAGTTCCCCTGCTCCAGGTGGTAGATTGGTTGGCGACGAGCTGCGGTTCCTACTTGGTGGCGGTGCCGCTGACGCTGATGCTGGAGCAGCCGGCGCAGCGAACCGTGGCGGCGCTCCTGCTGCGCGCGCCCACTAAGCAGGCCTAGCTCAGCTGCAGCACTGCAAGCATATTGCAGAGCTTGGCTTATACCATACCTGACTCGACTGACTGACTTCGTCGGGGTTACTATTGTCGGAAGAAAAGTCCTGACCGAACATTTACAAAAAAGCTCTCGTCTAACCCAACCTATGGTGCTCTTGTACAACCTAAACCAAATGTTCATCCGCTTAAAGAGACGAGACTTTTCGGAGTGCTATAAGTATCATAGATTAAAAATACGAGCCAGTTTAAGGTGACAGGTTACAGTTCCATGATGGTGGTTTGTGTTTGTCAGATTTGTCATTAAATCTCTATGTAACACTATCACCACCCGAGTAATGTTGCCATAGCCATAATCATAAAATCATTTCAGAAACTTTAATTTGTTTAATTAATAAGAATGTTTGCAAGAGCAGTCTACTTAACTAGGTTTTAATATTGTACATTATTTCTAGCAAATAAACCAAATAACGTAACTATTATAATGTGAGGACAAATTACAACAATATTGCTCTCTTAAGTAATGTTAATTAAGATATTTTAGTCTTTTCTGTTATAATATGACTGTTATTTGTAATTTGTATTTGAATTAAAAATGGAAGCATTTTAGTGATAATTAGGTTAACAAGAGATTTTATATTAAAAGTATCTCGGTGTTGATGAAGCTTATGATCGGTGTTTTTGTTTGAAATATGCAAAGTCCCCCCAGTCATAAAAAACCCTCCTTTTGGGCTTCGCCGCAGTTGGGGAAGAATCAGCTCAAGCGGTTGAAGACTCCACATTATGACTACAGAATCTCCTCAAAATACTGGTTGGCAAAGCATTGTTGGGAGTTTCTATCAAGTATTTCCCAATAGCGACTTGTATAAAACTGGATCCCTATTATATTATGCTACAAACTTGATCCCTATTATATTATGCTACAAACATGTTTAACTGCTGAAATGTCAGTGTAGTCGGCTAAACAGAAAAGGCAAAGGCTTAGATAGAGGTGTTGAGGTTGTGTTGTTACTGACATTTTAGTAACTAACTACTATAACACCTCTGCCTAACCATTTTAACCGACTTCCAAGAAGGAGGAGGTTCTCAATTCGTCTGTATGTTTTTTTTGTATTTATGTTTCCGGATATCTCCGTCATTAATAAGCCGATTTTCAAAATTCTTTTTGTATTCGAAAGAATTTTGAAAGTCAAGGTGGTCCCATTGTCACCAAGTCAGGATCTGATGATGGGAACCCGGAGAAATCGAAGACAACCCTCGAATTTTATAGGCACACATTACGTTTTTCATTATTTTCTGCAGCTGTTCAAGTATTTACGTCGAATAATCATATCATGAGAAAAAAAAGTGTTTTACACTTTTTGTGTTTTTGAAGTCGTTTTTTTGCCTTTTCTTTTTAGCCGACTTTGTGTCGCAAAGAAAAGTAATGTGAGCCTAGTTATCTTTGTTCCTTTGTGGCGTTCTAGAGAATAAACGCGTGGGCCGATTTTGATGCTTCCTACATCAATGAGTTTGTCTTAATCCCGCGAGTGTCACTAAACACATAACAACATTCAATATGATGCAACATCAAGACGAAAAAGCGAAAAAACCATAACGTCACCGAGTAGTTCGTTGACATTATTTAATTATATTACATTTGAGTATAAGCAGTGTTTCGCTACTAGTGTCGCCCAATAGTCAAAGTCATAGTTAATAATGCAATTCACAATATGTCGCAGATAGGATAAAACTATCTGGCCAAGTGTGAGTCGGACTCGCACTTGAAGGATTCCGTATTATCACAGTAGGGAAGCCCCCTTTAATTTGTATTATTTGTTGTTATAATGCCAACAGCAAAATTGTTAATGTTCTGTGTTATCCTCTGTTTCAACACATATTGTAGTTGTTTAGTCCCTGAATAAATAAAATAAAACAGAAATACACATTTTATGATAAGTTTGTTTTTCATAGTGTTTGCATGAATGACAAAGTTATATTTGCGGTTTTTTAAATGTGCTAATCTCAAAAATTACTGTATCTCGGTCAAACCAACTTTGGTTGAAATTTTTCATATTGCGATATTATTTTTATTTTTAAATTTTTCGCTCTCTTAGATTAAAAGTGAGACAGACACATATTTTACCAGTTTGATAGTGGACATCTTTCAAACGATTGATTTTGAGAAAAAATGGTTTCAGAAATCTCAATGTCATTTTTAAAGACCTATCTATAGACCCCACATGAATATCATCATCTGCCTAGCCTTTTCCCAACTATATTGGGGTCGGCTTCCAGTCTAACCGGATGCAGCTGAATACCAGTATTTTACATGGAGCGACTGCCTATCTGACCTCCACAACCCAGTTAATACTAGGTAATACGATACCTTTGGTAAGACTGGATGTCAGACTTTCAGGTCACTGACTACCCGTAACGACTGCCAAAGATCTATATATGGCACCCGGGACCAACAGCTTAACGTGCTTTCCGAGGCACGGAGGAAACTCGGTAGGTATGCAATGGGCGGTCACCCATCCACAGATCGACCTAGGCAAGCGCAGCTTAACCTTAAGATCGACCCGATTGGCAGTTCTTATTAAGCCACGAGCTCCTCACGAGACCCCATGAATATATTTGATGAAAAAAAGTTTCTTTAGTTTTCGTCCTATTTATGGGAAAGAACTGAGAGGATCAGAACAAGAAGAGCAGTGGTGGCCCAGTGGTTGCGGACTTACGAACAATAAGTCGTGTAATTTATGTCATCACCAGTTTTCCCAAAACGGTGAAGGCAAACATCGTGAGGAAACCAATAAATTCGAAGACATGTGACATCTACCAACCCGCACTGGGCACACGTGGTGGATTATAGCCCATCATTCTCCTAGAGAGGAGGCCGGAGTCCCTGCAGTGGGAACTTTATAGGCTGACGATGATGATGATGATGAGGACCATTTTCTTACCAAGGTTCTGCAGCACTCGACACTAATGTTCACTATACAGGGTGGCCAAAAAGTCGTGGATTGGGTTGAGTCGTGGATGGATGTTGAGTCTATGGTCAGAGGTAGGAACTTTGAACATTTAATGTAAAAATGTATTTAAATAAAAATACTAAGGCATAATCGTTGTTTTTATTTCATGATGGCTTCTGAAATTACTACGTAGAATGAATGAGAAAAAATCTAATTTTTCCTTTAAATTGATATGAAAAAAACGATCATAAAACCAAAGCTAAAGATCAAAAAATAAACTGTTTTACCTCATTTGAATCAGCATTAAACCAGCAAGTTTTTTTAATACAGGGTCACTTTTCCGTAATACATTTTTTTTTCAAATGGTGCTCTTAAAGTGAGAAGTAATTTTTTGTAACGCTTCAAAATTTACGGAAAAAAATTCATTGCTCGTTAAGTTTGATACCAAGAGCTGCAATACAATTTTTGTAGTATTGATACATAATCGAGTCATAATACAACACCTCATGTTTTATTGTTTTTAATCAATTTAATTTTCTACAGATTAAATTGTAAAAAATCTCGGTAGTTTCATGGAAAAAAAAAAAAAAATTCATATCTTTTCGTGCAATGAAGTTATGGCCATGCTGGAGAAAGATTTTTTGTTGGAAATTACCTCCTTTGTCTCCCTGTTTCGTTTGATCCACGAATTTTTGGCCACCCTGTATCTGAAGTTATTCCCACTGATCCCTGTGCCTCCACATCAACAGCTGTGTAGGGTGTACTCAATGAGTTGTTTAAATAATATTGATTTAATTACCTTCTTCAATGGCATCGTAGCTAACGTACCATTGTGACCCATGAGTCCCCTAACAACTGTAGCGGTGACATTGGCCACAATGCGTATTAGCATCAGCACGAGGTACAGCTGTTACTTAGTACTTACTTTCCTTACGCATAACCAGGCTTATGATTTTTGTAAAATGTTGTTATAACAGGTGTTACAAACTGTCCTACAAAATAGGGTACTGCTTCAAAAACTTTGTGGGTTTGGATCGAACTCAAAGCATTTATTTCAATTAGACTATAACGTATGGACTTAAATTTCAAAAGGACTATAAAGTGAGGCTACACAGTCACAAAGCATAATACTCGTAACTTGTAAAAGTGCTGTAGTTGCCCATTCTGAAGCGTGTGTGGGTGGACACTCTCTTAAATCAAAAATATTGTTACTAAATCGCAGTTTCGTCATGAATCATGTTGAGATTATGCATATAATAATATAATAATAGATTAAAATCAACACTCATTTATTCAAACTAGGCTGATATTCAGCAGTTTTTGAACGTCAAAATTTACTTTATTTTACTTATTTACAAGAGACAGTCTTGTGTCCCTTCGACACTTCCTAGAGTTTTAGCTTGAAAGAAGAAGTGGCGGAACAAACTCCCCAGCAACACATCTAACTGTAAGGTTGGTTAGAAGAACCAGACCAGTTAATGACTACAGACACAAATTTTAGGCAATCATTAAAAAGTATATAATAATAATAAAAAAAGACATAACATATCAGTAAACTAATCTTGGAGAAAGAAGATAAATATCAAACATTGTCTGGTGTTCAACTCAGCGACAATTTACAATTCTTACTTATCATTTAAGTAGTCATAATGGAATTTACTTTGGCTTTAAACGCATTTAATGGGAAAAAATAACACACAAAAATAAAATTAAAATAAAAAATAAATTTAAAATATAAAACCCGACTACGATTAAAAACGCAGACTAATAAAGCGGCGGTCTTAAAGGTAGAAAACAAGGAAAATCGTCTTGTAAATAGATAATTTGATAATTATTTTAGAGGACATGGTAGTCGCATGCAACTGATACCAGATGCGCCTTCATGGCGTTCTTATTGATACAGAAGTCAGCTGCTAGTTGCCATTAGCAAGGTGGCATGCGACTACGGCTGTCTTCTATTATAATTATCAAATTATCTACTTACTAGACGATTTTTCTTGTTTAATACTTTTAAGACCGCGTTTTTAATCGTAGACGGGTTTTAGTTTTTACCAATGTATAGACTCGAGTGGGCGTTACATGATAAGAGTAGTGGACTGTATATAAAATAGGTTTAATACCATAAGTAACACTATCAATAGCTAGGTACAAAGAAATGCCCGTAGTGGCCTGTGTCGGTGAGCTGAGTGATGGGAGCGCGTGCAGCCGCAATCGGCGGCCCGCGCTCGTTCCCCGCGGTTGGCCGCACTTATGCGATGCGCCGACACTTATTATTTTTTAAATTTTGATGTAGCCATTGACACTCGCGCTATCAAGACGAATTTAACGACATATATTTTATTCAAAACCCTTAATCCATTTAGGAGTTATGAGGGGACAAAGAAACAGACATACATACATACACGCCAAATACTTACGTAACCCTCCTTTTGGGCTTCGCCACAGTTGGGTAAAAATCTGAGGTGCCTGTCTTGGATATGAACTCTTTACCGGGGTAGATGACAGCGCTATCTGTCAGATAGTCCCCGAACGTTGCGTTGGCAATGTTAAGAGACCCCGCCAAGACCATACCACCCCGAGACACCCCCGTCGTGTGGGTGCTCTGCCGAGCACCTCTTGCTTGATAATGATCCGAACCCACCCTCTCAAGGTGCTCGGCGAGGCGGTTTGCAATCACTCTTTCGAAGAGCTTGCCCACCTCGTCGAGAAGCAGAATAGGCCAGTTAGCGGACAGAGTGTCCGAAGGGCGCTCCGGCTTTTGAATGAGAACCAGCTTTCCTGTCTTCCAACGGGAACTAGCCTCTTTCCAAGCATGCTCTTAAGAACCCCTCCAGTCGGGGCCCAAGAGCCTCCTAGGCCGAACCCAGGCTTTGCCAGGCAAGCCGTCGGGTCCCGCGTCAGTATTTTTGGTCTTAAACCTGCGGAAAATACCGAACCCTCACCGAGCGATACCGACTCACACACACATGACCGTGCCCTTGTGTATACTTGTTGTGTTGAGCTCAGCCTGCAGTAAATGAATGCATTTTCTAACGCAAATAGTAACTTTATTAAATATTGATTAAGTTTGTACTTCGATCCATTATTGGAGTTCATTACCACCAGGTGCAACATTGACTATTGTTCTGCAGCGCGGTATATAAGAGCACCGCTGCCCAACACTGGTACATTGCAATTTCTGCAGTAGTTCCTACAACTTCAAGTACTCACACCACAATGAAGAATTCTGTATCATTCGCTTTACTGGTAAGCTTTTGTTAATTAAGTACCTAACTTCAAAGTCTGTGTGTAGGTAACTGTGAAAAAGTTAACACACCGCCACGCTATGATACGCAGCAGGTTGCTTGGTAGCCCAGTTTGAGATATCTTGAAAAGCACTTACCTAGTATGACCATCATCTTTAATCCGTGTCCTCAAATGCTGCGTCCTTTTCTTCAGTAAACGAGCCGTGTTTGGGCACATCCAATTTGTTTGAGATAGTAGTTGACTTACAGATGGTGAGCATATCCTGTTGATATCTTCTGATGGTGGCTTCTTGAAACGTAACCCGCAACTTACACAACACATCTGTTGTGTTTGAGCACTTTGAGCTCGTGTATTGGCGGCTCTCAATAAGACTTGGCTTTCAGATCTATTTAATCTATTTATTTATTGTTTTCCGTACATTATTACAATATTTTTTTTCGTATCGATATGGTACGACTTGACTTTCTTGGGCCCACCATGTGGCCACGTTTGTAGCATTTTCATTACAATACTCAATAAATATGCCTATTAAAGAAAAAGTGTAAAATATTTTTAAAACTTAGCGGTCCCTCGACGACTAAGGCTGCTTTTCCACCGGAGATGTGCTATGCAGCTATGCTGCGAGGATGTAATAGCTAAGCTGTGAAACTATGTGACCGTTTCCACTAATACTTAACTATGTAGCGGTGCGAGTAAGATGTGCTAAGATGCGCCGCCGCAAAGTTGCTGCGCTACTTTCAGCGATCGTTAGGTACTCTGGTCTGCACATAGCTGCAGGCATCCTTCCATATAAAAACATATCTCAGTTGTATCCGTTTCTACCAGTGCTAAGCTATGTGCACCAATGAATATGATTGGTATTGATGTCAAACGAATCCATAGCTAAGTAACATAGCACATCTCTGGTGGAAAAGCACCCTTAAGTCAAAAAAGGTTAAGTTAAGGAAGTAAGTACCTTAAGTTAAGGTTGTATTATTCTTAAATTAGCACTTTGGTATTTTATTCGGTACAATTTTCTGTAACATGCATTATTTACTTTTTTGTTTTTATGTTTGTTAGCCTATGACGAGATACCGAGTCTATCTCAGTCATACCATCAGCTCGACGCCATCGGCCTACCACGTTGTTGTTTTCTTTCAGTGAAGGAAAATTTAATTACCCATTTTAAAAGCTAGCCACCCCGAAGTGTGAAGCAACAACGCGTGGTAATCAGCTGCATCTGGTTACACTGAAAGCCGACCCCAGCCGAGAAATTAACGAGACTATAAAGTTCACACTGCGAGTAGAATTCTCTCTGGGGGCAAGATGCCACGTGACATGACTACCATAATGATTATTATCGATGAGCCCCAAGCTATAACTACTATTTTGGGGCTCAGCCCCCTTAGTGGCAGTTTGTAAGTCTATTAGAAGAATATGGTGGTATAGTTCGACTGTATGAAGAGCCATCTCGTGGCCAGAGGCTAAGTATTGCCATACAACGTGGCAATACCGCCAGTCCTTGGGGCACTTTACCAGCTGACAGCTAAGAGAAGGAGTTTTTCAATGTCCTTTTACAGTTTCTTTATTTCTTTAATCATATTATCTTACAAATATAGTTACAGGCCTAACATCGATTAACTGTCAAATTGGCTATGGTTTAGTCGGTTTAGTACAAAATGGAACCATTTGACAGTTAATTGATGGACACTATGATATATGAGCCCTGCAGATAATACACATATTGTGAAAGTGAACGGCAAGTTGTAACACGTGTAAGCGTAAGCCTGATAGCAGCAACCCAAAAAGCAACCTTATTCATTTATATTTAAAAAAGCGAAACCCAATCAGAAGTAAACGGACTGTGAAAGAACAGTAACGATGATTATATTTGCAGGTGGTGGTATCCGTGCTGGTGGTGGCGCCCCCTGGTGTGCAGTCTTCCGGACTGCCTGCAGCAAACATAGATTTTGTGTGTTATTTAAAGTATTGCGAAACCATTCTTCAATGTTTAAAGGATAAGGGTACATTTATCCTCGACCCTTTCACTTATTTCTTTTTACAACTTTACTTAAACGGGTTAATAAGTTTTACTCAGAGCTCTCCAGAAGTGACGCACAGCATTAAGCAGTGTAGTGAAACTTGCCCTCGTCCCACAACACCGGATGGTGGGCCTTATTTACAATGTATGCAATGTTGTATGGCGGGTAAATTGCCCGAGTCTCATACTCTGAACTTTAATGCTTATTTACTACTAATTATATCTATCTTTAGTAGATACCCTGCACCGATAGCGGAATGCTGTGCCCAGTTTCCTCTTGATTGCTTACCCAAATGTAAGTAATTGCAGAGTAATACAGCAATACAATCCAGTGTTAAGTGAAGAGGTTTCTTTTTTTTCGCCTTTTGTTATTATTATTAGGGAGTTCGTAATTGATCTTGAACAAACGTGGGATGTTTAGAACCAATAATAATATAAATAATTATATTTGGCTTCATATAAAGAAGATGGCATTATGATCAGTAGGGTATAATAATTATTGAACTCCCTTTTTCTGCTTCCGTACTTAATAGAAAATTAGGCATTTTAATTTTGTTAGCAAATATGTATAAAGGTATAATGTTTGAAATATAGGTATATTACATAATTATAAAATTCTTGTTTCATTGTTCTCAACGAGTCCCGCTATAGTCATAAGTAAAGTCATGGCAGCTTTGTTACAAGACCTATTAAAACCGGCAAGGTGCGAGTCCGGCCACGCACAATGTACGGTTCCGCAGTTAAATCCGTAGTTATCCATCAAAATAATGTGTGTAAAACTGTATTATAATATCAAAAATTCGGGTATTCGATTTAAAAGTAAAATCAAACAATATTAAGTAATAACTTTTGAATAGAGGTAGTAGTTACCTACATAAGTCATTTAGACAATAGAATATGAAAATACTCTCAACTCTCTAAACTCAACCATTTTGAAGGGAAATAAATGATCCGACACACGCGCCACCATCAGCGAGACATTTGAGTGAGCATGACATTCTCTCAGCCACCAGGGCATCGTCATTAAAAATAATATATCTAAATGTAAAAAGTGGCTTTATAGTACATAGTACTCACACATGTGCCATGCAATTATATAATATTAAGATATTGAATCTATACAATGCAAAGAAATAATTACAATCTTCTGCAGCCTCTACAATAACTTCACATGAGATATTCTAATAAAATATAAAATAAGGTAGTTAGATCGGATAGGCGATTTATCGAGAAAGGTCATAAGCTATATTTATCTGACGCAGACGAAGTAGCGTGGGTCAGCCAGTAAAAAATAAAAAAGTACCATGGCAACTAAGAGATGACCAGTCTCTACTGACAGCGCTCGTTCACGAACATGACGCATGGATCAGCACCATTCAGCTCAACCATTTTGAAGGGAGCTAAATGATCCGACACACACGCCACCATCAGCGAGACATTTGAGTGAGCATGACATTCTCTCAGCCACTAGGGCGAAGTCACAAAAAAAAAACGAACGACCAGTGAACCTTTATTTCTTCAACGTTTTCTGTAACAACGTGTAATCTAACGACGCATATTTGAATGTTGTTATTATGTTAACCACGCTATAAGCTAGCTTCACACTATAAAAATCACGCAATAAAACTAACGTAGGCCGAAAAACATAATTAAAATTAAATGAATTGTCATCGCCATCTATGAGATTTCAGTCGAATCAAGTCGAATTACATGTGTAAGCCCTTTTTGGATAACTAATTTAAATATGATCATGTTTGCGAGGTTAATAGTTGTTTGTAAAAGTCATAGATGGAGTTGTGCATTTTCTTCTTAAAAATTGTATCGTTAATTCGTTTCAGAAATGAGCAAGACAATTAAAAAAATTGTGTTCATATAAGTATTAAGCTGCTTCATCTATGTCTTATAAAATTCATCGAGTTTCTCTGAATGTAATAACAAACAGAACTCAAATAGAACTGCATAGATTTATAACAAAATTTAACTTGCTGTGGAAGGTTTTTCGGGAATTTTCAAAGACACAGAATTGGATAGAGAAACCGTGCACCCGAATACAGGTGAATACCGGTGAATCACCGCATCAAGGCCGTAGAAATCGGGAGTTTAACGCTGAGACAATTTAGGATCCGGGCGAAATGACCATCATATGAAATGACCATGTCGCTTTGTTCTCTTCAGACCAAAACCAAATTTATGACACCGGCGCTTCTTGCCAACAAACTACTTAGTTTGGCGAGTAAATTATTATTTAACAAAATATGTATATTTGTGAAAACAAACAAAAAAATTGTTACCACTGGCATACTTGCAGAGGTCAGGTGGCAAGACAAAATTGCCATTGCTGTAGCGCCGCCACGTCGCGCGTCGTCAGGAATCGCTACCACACTGCTTCCGGGAACAAAACAGCACATGCAATGTTTAAAATTCACATCGATTTAGAGAGCGCAGAAACGCCTGTTTGTGGTGTGTCACGTAACAGTAATATGGGACACGTACTCAAGGATTGCTCTCTGATCGTATGGGATGACTGTACGATGGTCAATAGGAAGGCAGTTGAGACCGTGGACAGAACCCTGCAGGAAATTCGCAGGAACAGTTTAGTAAATTCACATGTTTGTGATGGGCAACTATGGAACCTTTCATTATGCGTGGTCCGACATGCACTTGGCCGGTTTTTAAAACCAAATTAAAATTTGATAAAACCCACGACATTTTTTTGTTCCGTGTGGGAATCGAAACTGCGACACGCAGTGCTACTGTCATTTGTCCAGCCACTGCGCCACCCATGCCGTCATATAGAAGTGGCGTGATGTTAGCCCTTTGTGTAGAGGCCGCGGTATCTCTTTCGAAAAACTAGCAGCCCCGACGGGCGTCGGCCCTTCAATGTTGCTGACATCTCTTTGAGGCGCGCGTGGAACACGAACGCGCCGTCGACATGGCCTGTCATCGTCATAGAACGGATGGACGATTAGTTAGCCCGTTACGCAATGTCCACATGCCCTCGCCTACGGTGTCCGGAAGCCATCACGTGACCCTCGACGCCCGGAGCGTCTGCCGCATGCCGCAGCGGCTGGGACGAGAGGTTCTCTCCCTCTCACATTCCACCACCTCTTTCGCTAGCATCACTACTTTGCAGAAAGAGGCGACGGCGCCTCATTCCCTCTCGCCCCGGACCATGGCTTGCACTAGGACCGGACGCGAGAGGTCGCCGCCGCCAAATGCCGCTATGAGAACATGGTGGGGCTCCGCCTAAGCAGAGCAGACCCTCCCGCTCTGGGTGGAGAGGAAGGAAGTGTCATACTTCTACTGATGAAAAACCACCCATGTTCTTTCTTAGCCCTTTGAGGCGCGCGTGAAACACGGACGCGCCAACGACAAGGCCTTTCGACTATAATCTACCTTTTTTTTTGTGGTGGTAAATCATCAAATAACCCCTTCCGCTCTTGCTTGGGCAGAGCGAAAGGGAGTGTCATACTTCTACTGACTAAAAACCACCCATATTCCTTCTTAGCCCTTTATGTTGAGGCCGCGGTATCTCTTACAAACAACCCGCAGCCCCGGCGGGCCTAAAATCTTCCTCTGTTTTAAATTTCATCAAGATCCATTCGGCCGTTCCGCCGCGGTTGATTCAAACAAACATCCATCCATCTAAACTTTAGTATTAGAAATAGTCAGTGCTTTGCATTACCCTCTTCTTATTTTCAACAGCGCGGCGGCGTCAGTAAGATAACGCAGGGCAATGATCCAATGTACTTTGTCTAAGCGACGCATTTTAGTTTTCGACAACCACGCGAACGAAGGGGTTTAGGGGGGGGGGTTCTAATTCTCACAGGATAGAGAATAAGGATTTTCTCGTTGTTTACCTAGATTAACAAATGTGTACTTTTGATCACGGTAGTACGTTCCTGTGGGACATATTCCGACATCCACGCGGGCGAAGCCGCGGGCAAAAGCTAGTCAAATAATAAATCGAAAATGTTTTAAGAATCTTTTCATGCAGGGACACACTCCACTGTGCTAGGCTCCAAGGCATAAATAATAATTGATTTTACGTTTTATTATATAATGTTGGCCCTTACAGACTGCTATTTTACGTTTTATTATATAATGTTGGCCCTTACAGACTGCTATTTTACGTTTTATTATATAATGTTGGCCCTTACAGACTGCTATTTTACGTTTTATTATATAATGTTGGCCCTTACAGACTGCTATTTATTATATAATGTTGGCCCTTACAGACTGCTATTTAATGTTTTATTATATAATGTTGGCCCTTACAGACTGCTATTTAATATAATGTTGGCCCTTACAGACTGCTATTTAATGGACCTTGCAAGGCGGACAAAAGACAAAACACTGTTGATAATAATTGCTTTTTCTCGCGTAAAGGCCAAGTATGGCCGAAATAAAGAACTTTCTTAGAATGCGACTACGACTGACAACAACACGTTCGCGCAGTTCTCGAGGTATGATGACGCAGCGCGCAGGCGCTTCGCACACACTCGAACAATACACCTACCTGACTAGGCGGTAGGCGTAGGAGATGATGACGTTGTGTTGTAGAAAGGAACGACCGTTTACCCAATCCAATGATGGTAACGAATGATACTGGTATAATGGTATAATGGTAATGAACCAATGAGATTTTTGTAGCACTCCAGGTTTCATCTGGGTTTTTTAGATGCAGATAAAAAATACCAGACAAATGAACAGTGACCTATGATGATGATGCCCGCGGCTTCGTCCGCCTGAATGTCGGTTATCGCGACCAAAAGTATCTCTTCACCCCCCCCCCCCCTTCAACCCTTTTTTTTTTTTAACTTTGCGCAGAGGCATTACCTATCGTAACCAATGAGGTTAATCCGAGGTGCGATTATTGCTAGTTGAAAACTTTACCCCTTCAACCCCTTACAACCCTTTTTGGCCCTATGAAGTAGCCTATGTCCTTTTTCAGCTTCTAGACTATCTGTGTACCAAATTTCATTTCAATCGGTTCAGTAGTTTTAGCGTGAAAGCGCGACAGACAGACAGATAGACAGTGTTGCTTTCGAATTTATAATATTAGTAAGGAAGTGAGGACCAAATAGAGAGTAACTTTCAATATGAGACAGTAAAAAAAGCTGTCAGTAAATAGTTATGACTAGATTTGTAAAATTATACGGAATACCTCTGGTTTTAATTGATTCGGATAACCGCGATTCTACCATACATGGGTGTTAGGTACCTATACTGATATAACTGTCGAAATGTGTGCCCCTCTTAACCACCACTGCCACCCCGTCAGTGAAAACAGGCTTGCCGTTATGGGTGTCGTCAATAATAATGGCAATTTATCAACCAGTAACCGACATAAAATAATTATGGAGCTAGCTATCACCACTTCATCAGCAATAGGTAGACTAACAAAGCCGAAAAAAGTTGCCGTTTCGCAAAGTTAGTTTGATATGGAGAACAATGGGCCAGGACCTCAAACGTAACGTAAAAGAGTATCCATGAAGTTTCTTGCCATTCTTCTCATGAGACCAACGCTTTGGAATCGGCAACTACAGTACACTGACAGTTATTATGCCTTGTGAGTGGGACTGTAGCTTAGTTTATTAGCTTATTAAAATTTAGTATTTGTTCGACTATTCAAAAGAGCCTGTAACTGGCCAACTTGAAATAAATGATTTTGATTTGATTTGATAACTCTTTTGACCAGGGTAGTTGACAAAAAAAATGTAATTAGTCGGTCAGATAGATTTCCAAAAAACTTTCGACAAATTTTATTCTTTTTTCGCGTAAACAAAAATAGAAATACGATACAGTCCTTCGAAGACACGTGTGTCGTCATTGCAGAACATTTTTACCGGCCAGTGACGTAAAAAGCCCCCACGATCTATGACGCGTTCTAACTACGTCAATTTTGATTAATAATTTGATGAAACAAAAAACACGTATCCAATATTTTTCGATAATCCTGATGGACTGAACAGATTATTTTTGCCAGGGCACCCAATTGTTTTACAACATTTTTATTTGTCTCCTCTTATTCAAAATTCAAACCATATTTCCCACCCACACATACAGGACAGTATTTCCAGATGTAGAAACTGGCATTCGTCTCTTTAAAAAAGTCTGCAGCCTAGTTCTAGCCGGATATAACCAACTTATAAAATAGAATAAATAATATAAAGTACACAAAACGATACTTCTTATTAACTGGCTCAACCCAACTGCACTGAAATAAGTAAAACAACAGAAGTGGGGTAAACCCGGCACCCCAATTTTGTAACACACTTTCAATCACAATCCGAAGGAGTTTGAAAGTCCTAGTGGTGCTTCATCATGACCCAAGTGCTGCGCTCGACAACGACGCAAATGAAAATATTTCTATAATATATTATCAATCTGCTGCTCCAAATCAAAACTCAGTATAAGTAAGTATGTACCTACTTCAAACGAAATTTTCCAAGACAGCGTTATTTTTTAAATAGATACGGCCTTCAGAAACCTCGTGTTAACTTACGACAAAGGTTTGTAGGTACCTCATACCTCAAGGAATATAACCCAACAAGTCAACTCAACCCTAGTAACCCATTTAATGAGAGACAATAAACCATTTCAATACCAAACAAATACCACTTCCTGATTTTCTTTAATGACAAAGTGACTACCGTTTTAGACTTTGCATTGGAACCGACTCTCCGAGAGAGTTGAGGAACACTTTACGGCTTAACTCATTTATATTTCATTGCGGATTCGGTATTAACGTTGTTAAACTATCAAATTGAAGGGCATTGGCATTGCAAGCGCTAAACGGAATTAGCCGCAGGACCTGCAATCGCAAGGCTTTCGCATCTAGTCCTTGCACTACTCGGCGAGACGCGCTCTCGGAGTCTCGTGCGACAGGTCGCTATATAAAACTGTCTGCAGCCACCGCTGCTCATTTGCTCAGAACTTATCAGCAGCATAGCCACCAGTGGTGTGTTGCTCATTATCAGTGTAGCTTAGAATAAGTAAGCGTTAAAGGTGCATAGTGACAGTGATGGTGATCCTGTGGGTTCTGATCGCGATGGCGGTGGCAGCCGCTGGCTTTCATATAAATGGTAAGCCGTTTATGTTTTTTTTTTAAAGAATGAATATTGGATACATAATTATGATACATACTCACAAAGACACACGATCGTTAATGTAAATTCGTCCTAAATTACCGAATCCGCATTTCGCCATATTTTATTGTCATCAACTCGCTATTGTAAAACCCCATTAAGAATCGCCGTATAGACAAATCTAATAATACTTACACCTGGGGCTCTAACCCAGGCTCTCAGATCAAAACTACATACAGTCCTTAAAGGATTCAAAACTATAAAATTAACAAGTATTACTTATGCAAATATATACATCAAAGACTCCGAATTATTCATCAATTAATCCAGTACTTATGTTATGATCAGAGTACCCTTGGTGGCTAAAGCAGCTGAGTCACTGGTACATTTGCCCGTCAGTAAGGAACCACCATAAGTGCCCACCCACGCCTTATATTAGCGATGAAACTATCGCCTTTACTGCTCATTGTGAACTGCTATGAACGCAGCCACTATTGTCAACGTGACCCCGAATTTTATGGGCACATTTTAATTGAAAATGGCGGTGATAGTAAATGGCCTATTTGAGGTTACAGTGTACAGTGCCTGTGCTTCCGTAGTGTGAGATGTAGTAAGTGATTAAGTTATTAAAAGGACATTACTAAAGGGTGTAAAAGTACCCTTAACGCAAACGAAGGGCACTTGCTCTTTCCAAGACTGCGATCATTTTTTGGTTCTAGACCATACCTGGGAACCCCCTAGTTACGAAGATATTGGAGGTCAAAGTTCCAAATTTTGCACAGCTGTTTTTGTAAATACTAGTTTTTCAGGGTATAACTTTACTTAAATTACCTCCATGACCCGTTTACTATTCAAAGCAAAAGCATCCACAAGCACAATGTTTTAAGAGTGCTACTTTGAGTTTTAATACCGTAAAATATTATTTTTGACCCCAAAACAAATTGTCGTTTCCCAGCAATAATTATTGCGTACTTAGTTTGATGTACAGAATGCTTGGTTGACGTATGTGTGAAGGGTTGATTTACACCCTGTATATTATGTAGACTTGTTTACAGAGTAGGCAGAAAATACAGAAAGCCACCGGGGCCGCGGGGGTCTAAAATGACCACTTTAGCAGATCATAATATAAATTGCGTTACAAAGCGTTAAATGGGCCTTTCATAATAATAACCGCGTCGGCCACTGGAATTTTAACGCAATTCATATTACGATCCTATTATGATCTGCTAAAGCTAAAGTGGCCATTTTAGACCCCTGCTGCGATCAATTTCAGTTATCCATTCACGTTGTTTTTGAGTTATTAGTACATTTACATGTTCTTCTTACTTTTATTTCAAAAGCCTACCCTAAAGACTCAAATACAAATGTCTTGCGCCATGTAACGGTGTGGGTACGTACAGCCTACAGGAAGTGACTTTGGTGCAAGTTTCACACGTGCCTTGCGGAAGGTAACTCAAGTCAATAAACAAATGAAAGTGCTCGGTAGGTGTCGAACCGAAAAATTCCTTTCGGTTCAGTTGCACTTGTCTTACTACGCCTATAAATACATTTATGTCAATGATTATGACGATTTTTTTAAAATATTTCTTGTTACTATTTTTAACTTGATGGAATCTTACAGTAAGTTGACCCCGGGGTTTTTATTGAGTTGTCGTAATCATTGACATAAATGTATTTATGTTACCTGAAGATGATGATGATGGCGACAGTCCACAGCTACTCAGGCTAGGCCGATGACGATGATGACTCTATGATATCGAGTATTCTGCGGGTACAACCTGCGATCTATGTTTATAATTATGTGTGTTACCCGATACCCGTGTCACACAGATGAGGATTACCACGAGATGCCGAAGCTGTTCCATTTGGACGAGTGGGAGGAGTGTGGGGCGAGGCGCGGGGTGTTCTGTCTCGGCACATTCGAGCTGATGGCACACAGGAACGACCGGCTCCTCACTGTTATAGAGGTAGGATTTATGTCTCGATAACTTGTGAAAGGGACCATTCATCGGCACTCCTTTTGCATGGTAATTAATCCATCTTCAATGCTTTTTTGATAGAAATTTCTAGTTCTGTGAACCCACTTACAGCTAGTACCAATTTGGTCACATTTTCTGCAAATATAAGGTGTAATTGAAAACCTTAAAGAGGACGGGAGGTCATAGTATTTATTTATCATTTATCAATAGTGGAAACATAAATCAGCTGCTACATTGATGAAATGTAATGAACAGCTGATTTTCATACTCGATTTCAGGGTGTTCCCTTTCAAAGTGTAAAGATGTTTTTAATAATGAATACAACAAATTTTTGAAAAAAAAGTACCTAGTTAAAAAACTAAAACTGAAAAAAGTGAAAAGCAAAAATACTTTGCAGACGATTTTACTTTTTACCCGACTGCGGCGAAGCCCAAAAGGAACCCTCATTTTGTGTGTGTTTTTTAATATGATTTTTCAATATGAATTTCTTATAAACATATTTAAGTTGTTTATGTTATTGTTATCTCCTTTTAAAACCTTTCATTTTGATACCCTAGTCGATGGTAATAAAATAAATATTAACTCCGTGCAACAATGTTTTAAGAGTGCTACATTGAGTTTTACCGTAAAATGAAATTTTTCACCCCAAAAAAAATCGTTTCCTAGCAAAAAATTTTGCGTAGGGGTACTTAGTTTGATGTACAGAATGCTTGGTTGACGTATGTGTGAAGGGTTGATTTACACCCTGTATATAGCCCTCCGTTTGGGCTTCGCCGCAGTCGGGTAAAAAGGGTTTCGCTTAGTTTAGAGATCGTGTTTCAATTAAACACATAGCCTCGCGCTCTTTCCAGCATCTGTCCGCGGACCGCTACCGTTTCAACCACTCCTTGATCCACCGCGGGCTCTGCCTGGCCACCACCTGCAGCCACATCCAGGCCTCCGCCCCCCACGTGCGCTTCAACCTCTGTGTAGACAACATCACGCGGGCCCGCCACGGCTTGGAAGCCAACCTCACGCAGCTGGAGTACTGCCAGACAGGCGGCAGCAGGAGGAGGGTAGATGACTGGGACCTGGCCTTCGCGTGTGTGCTCGGCCTTGTGCTGGTGCTGAACCTGCTAGGCACCGCCTATGACGTGCTGAGGAGTGCCGATGGCGCGGGGAAACGTGAGTACATATATAATAAACACTTTTTCTTTTTTTTTTTTCACATCTTAGTTGTTACTATAAAAAAGGCGTTTATCTTCAGACTAGTTATGCCACATTTTTGCCTGGTATAATTATTTCATCAATCTTCTAAACCAAAAAAAACACTGTTTACGATTCACTTTATTGATTCGAGTTCAGGTGTCCCTTGAGGTACCCCTTGAGGTACCCCTTGAGGTACCCCTTGAGGTACCCCTTGAGGTACCCCTTGAGGTACCATACAGTGTAGCTTTATTCTTATTCCTATGTGGAAAAGAGATGGCGATAGACATCCTGTATAGCTCTGTCCCTTTTCTACACACACTGAAATAATAAATCAAGACTTTTTTGACGTCATTGAAGGGCACCAGTATAATTGAAGGCATGTTGTATA
Organism: Diarsia rubi; assembly: GCA_932274075.1. Lineage (NCBI taxonomy): Eukaryota > Metazoa > Arthropoda > Insecta > Lepidoptera > Noctuidae > Diarsia > Diarsia rubi. The sequence goes on from OW026432.1 coordinate 369,154, forward strand.
GTAACTGTGGTAAAACATTCTCGTAAGCTCGGGATGTCGTTAACGTTTCACCGATTTATGTATCTACCATAATCCGCCTAGGCTTTTCCCAACTAGGTATCTTAGGTTCGGCCTTCTAACCAGATACGGCTGAGTACCAGTATTTTACATAGAGCGACTGCCTATCTGACTTTCATAACCCAGGGTAATACGATACCCCTAAGTAAGACTAGTTGGCAGACTTTAAAGCCACTGACGACCCGTACCTATAGGTATAGCTATATGATTAGGCACGTACAATTTTCATAAATATCAACATACACAGGTCAAGAAGAAAAAACCAAACTTTTGAACCGATATTGATGAAATTAATGGATATCTTTGGGAACAATCGATGAGTAGGTATATCCTTTCACTCAAAAAAATCAAAAGGTTCATAAATGATAGAGTAATGAGATAAAAAATACATCCGAATTGAGAAACTCCTCATTTCTTTTAAGTCGGTTAATAACAAATAAGTTCACGACCGTCTTTTGTTTGAGTTCCATATAAATCAGTCAATCAGACAGTTATTATTGCTACAGTGAATACACCAAATATATAACCATTATCGCCGGAAGAGTTCTATAGATACTTACCAAGATAATGCCGAGTTAACCTTGGGAGTTCTAAAAATACGTAAACAAACAACTGTTACGACAAAAATAGTATTAGATTAACGGTTGCTACCTACAACCGGAAAATAACCGGTTGATATTAATAAAATATGATTATTGAAATGACGTCTGTAACTCAATAACGTCACGATCTTTATGTTTCTTTTTTTTTAATAAATAACGTAAACCAATTCTTAATTTACGAGTACGATTAAAAAAATAATCACGGTAATTTCAAGAAATCATTGTATCAAATATCGCAGTACCTACTGACGTCACAAACAAGAATTGGTCTCTTCCTAGCACAACTTTCCTCATCGTAGTGCCAACTGGTGAGTGGTGATATGGCGGAATATTATAATACTTCCGAACACACTTGCTCATAAAATGGCTCTCCACTGCAAAAGACTCATCAAATCATTGTATTTTGCCGTTGATATGGGCTTTTCAGTTTGACTTACACTAGGTAAATGTTCAGGGAACTGAATTCGCTTAGAAGCATTTCGGATGAAAGATATTTCGGTAAAATCTTCTTCATTATTTCACTGCAATTAGGCAAATAATTAAATTATCTATTTAAATTCAAAGTTGCATGAAATGAGCAAGCAATAGGTACATTAATTTATTTTATTGAGCACTTTTTTGTATCAAAACTTTTTTAAGAATAAAGCAACTCAACTCAACCATTAAAATAAAATAAAAATCTATAACTCACTTGTGAATAATAGCAATGAAAAAGTCACACTTTGATTACAGGTTTCATTATGTGCCTAATTGCAGTGAAATAAGAGCCATTTTATGAGCAAGTGTGTTGAAAAACGTCGTATGATACACGTGTGTATTAATGATTACCGTCCTCGGCTCTCGTAGGACCCTCACCTAACGGCTCGAGCGAGTCTCAATGGCGCCTCAGCGGTTATTATCAACATTACACGCTTCTAGCCTTCTACCATAATGTGAAGAAAAAAATAATAATAATGAAGATACAGTTTTAATTTAAAATCTATACCTTCATTATAAAGCTGAAGTTTGTTTGTTTGTTTGAACGCTAAGATCTCAGGATCTACTGGTTGGAATTGAAAAAATAAAATTTTGTGTTGGATAGTCCATTTATCGAGAAAGGCTTTAGGCTATATAACATCACGCTATGACCAATAGGAGTGGAGCATAAATGAAAAATGTTGCAAAAACGGGAAACGATATTCCTTATTGAGAGCTTCCGTTGCGTGCGCTGCGAAAATGGTTTAAGTTATGCAAATATTATGTATCAAAGAAATGTTCCTTTTTAAAAGTTCTACAAATAAGTCCGCGACAGCATATTATTATATCTTTCTACTAAGATTGACTCACTGTAACCATTTTTTACTATCGAAATGTTAGGTTAAATAGAATTATTTTTTTGCGATGCTTATTTAACCCATATGGTATTAATCTATATCTAAATAAATATGTCTGTTAGAAAGGAAATTTAATATAGAATATTTGTTTTTTTTACTAAAGAATAAGATATTTGTTTAAACCATATTGGTTTAAACAAATATCTTATTCTTTCAACATTAGAAAGCTTATTCAAAAATATTACTATTTTGGATAGTCGATCTATCGAGGAAGGTTGTAAGTTATTTAATATTGTGACGCATACGACGTTGCGTGGGTCAGCTAGTTTTATATAAATAGGCCAAAAACCATGAATGAAAACAGCGTCAGTAATTCGACTCGAATCTCTGCGATAGTTTGAGAAACGAGCGAGCGGATTATAATCACTGGGATCATTTCCTTACTCATCATTCGCTGTTCAGTCGAGTCAGTTAAGACCCTCCTGATGGCAACTTGAGCAGCGCTCGCCCGCGGTAGTCATGTTTCTGATGTAACGTAACCATAGCGCGATCTAATTCGACGTCAACGCCATCTATCGAGCTAGGGGTCAGTTTTATGAAGTTTTTTTTTTATTTAGTAAAATCATTCAGCTCATATTGTTAAGAATAAAATTCTAAAAAAAAAGGGTTATAGTAGCTTCATAACCATTTTACTTTCGAAGAAATATCAATATTCTAAATTTTCGTGGTCCTTTTCAGCAATCAAACAGCTGATGGCCTGGTCTTTGGTGGCTAACTGGAACCGGTTGACGGCTGATCATAGCGACGGCGACCCGAGGCTGTCAGCACTTAAACCTGTACAGGGAATGAAGTAAGGGTACTCACCATTACGAACTTAACCTGTCATCAATATCTCTAAGCTTCGTATTACATTATGAACTATATGTTTCAGAGCCATTACGTTGCTTCTGGTGATGATGGCGCACTCGGTGCTGGCTTACCACATCACATATATCTACAATCCTCAATTCTTTGAGAAAGTAAGTACGGAAACTGCCATCTTAGCGCGTATCTTAGGATACCATGGACCATGGAGTTTCTTGCCGGTTCTTCTCCACCGAACCGTGCGCCTTCTTCTCGACGTTTTATAAGTGCCCATGGAGGCCTATGTGAAATAAAATATTTTGATTTTGATTGATTTTTAGGGACAAAATGTCTATTAAAAATTCTTCAACAAAAATGTCGAAGGGCGAAATAGCGAAAGCTAATTTAATACTATACTTACTGAAATAATAAAATATAACAATACATTTTTTTTTTGGGGTGGGGGGTGGAAGTCATCAAATCCCGCTCTTGGGCAGAGCGAAAGGGAGTGTCAGACTTCTACTGACTAAAAGCCACCCATGTTCCTTCTTAGCCCTTTATGTCTCTCACAACAACCCGCAGCCCCGACGGGAGTTACACTATAATTAGCATAATAATCAGCTTATAATGTTCCCACTGCTAGGACAGATAGATCTTATAGAATCATTTTATTCTGTAACTCTATAACACGTCAAAGATTTGAGTGGGGGGGAGGCTGGTGCCATCACTGACCGGTAAAAAAGTCATACAAATGTTGGAATAGGACGTCACACGAGTTTTCAAAGCACTGTATCGTCTTTATTGTTTGTTTACGTGAAAATGAAAAAATATGTGGCCATTATTATTTGGAAATCTATCTGACGGACTAATTAGATTTTTTTGTTAACTACCCTATACCCTGTTGTATCAAATAAAAGATAAAATGTTTTGTCAATACATCTGCCCAATTCTTCCAGGGCAGCCACCACATCCTGTCCATTTACATGCAGAACGGCACCTCTATCGTGCAGACCTTCATCATGGCCTCCAGCTTCCTCCTGGCTTACAACCTGCTGCTCTACGTGGCCGACCATCCTAAAAAGAAGCTCAGCATCAAGATGCTGCCTCAGTGTTTGATGCACAGGATCGCTAGGTAACATAATGATATGCATTTGTGCTTTCAGACACCCATTGTTAGTTTACAAGTTTCTAAAGTGCCTTTTTGTCAATTCTCGTGATAAGCTGATTCTCGTGACTAGTTATATTTTGTTAAACAATCAGGGATTTAGAAATATTATATATAAGATCCTGTATTAAGTTCTTAGAATTCGTTGCATTAACAAACGCATTTTCAAAACTTGATCCTTCGGTACGCCCTGTTGCCCCATTTTCCGTGTGCACTTAATTCTGAACATATCGTTGACATCTTCCATATCTACTAGGATATCTCCTCTGTACCTGTTCGTTCTGGGTCTGGCTACGACCTGGTGGGCCCATGCTGGCGACGGCCCGCTCTGGGGCCCCGTGATCGAGGCCGAAGCAGACCTCTGCAGAAGCAAGTGGTGGGCACAGGCGCTGTACATCAACAACTTTGTGAGACCCGACGATAAGTGTCTCATACATACGTGGTGAGTTTCAGATGGAAATCTTGTTATTACTTTTAAAAGCTTTGCACTAATTTTAACAATAATTCATCTTAGCGGATTCTGCAAAAGATTCTGATAACTGAATTACCCTTGTCAATGATACAGGTACTACCAGTTTAATTAAATTACCAAACAACAGATGTGACATCGGAAACTTCCACACTTTGGTACATAAGTAGCTGCATAAATAAGCTTCTTCTCAATTAGATCTTGAGAAGGTCTTCAGACTAATATGGATGGGCCAATGCCAGGAGACTTCAGCCTTACAATTATAGGCTACAAAATATTATGGCAGAAAATAAGGTAACAAAGAGTAGGCAACTGAAGTTTGTGTTTTCCCGTCGGGGCTGCGGGTTGTTCGAAAGGGATACCGCGGCCTCGGCACAAAGGGCTAAGAAGGAACATGGGTGGTTTTTAGTCAGTAGAAGTCTGACACTCCCTTTCATTCTGCCCAAGAGCGGGAGGGGTAATTTGATGAATTCAAACCCCCCAAAAAATGAAAAGTTTGTGGTTTATCATTGCTTGCAAAATGTAATTGAGATTAGTGTTATGTAATAAACGTAGGAAGAGAACCTTTGTTTCACAAGGTTATTTACCCTGCCTACCTTATAATATCAATGAGGATGATGCCTGATCTGTAAGGTAAGGTAGCTAACCATTTTGTCTAAACCCAAATAAATCTGTCTTTGACCTTAATTCGCCATCTCTATACCAAAAACGTTAGGTTTTCTTATTTAGCTAATCTGAGGTCAGTTAATCATTTTAGGTAAATCGTATCGCATTAGGGGTATGTCAAGGTTTGTTATTGAACATAGGAAGAAGTTGATGTTAATGAGAACTATAAACAAACGAAGAATATCAATGAAATTATTATTAAATCATCAATCATCATCATCATCATGCTCTTGCCCTTATTCCATTTAATTTCAGCATAATTATCTTCGTTTTCCACATTTTCAATAACTCGTCATCTCATCAGACATCTCTTTTCGTTATTAGGGTTCCGTAGTCAATATGGAACCCTTATAGTTTCTCCATGTCCGTCTGTCTGTCCGTCCGTCCGTGCTATATCTCAAAGATTCTTGGTGCTAGAAAGCTGTAATTTGACATAAATAATATATAAAAGAGCTACGCCGACAAAGCGCAAAAGTAAAATATCGAATTTTTTTTTAGGGTATCTCCATTGCCCGTTAAAGTGGGGATGATTTTTTTTTCTCGCGAAGTCCATTATGTAGGATGTCGTTGCATTGGTTTTTCAAAATCAAATCAAAATCAAAACTCATTTATTCAAACTAGGCTGATAATCAGCACTTTTCGAACGTCAAAATTTACTTTACTTTACTTATTTACAAGAGAGACAGTCCCCCAAAACGCCCCCCCTTCGACACTTCCTAGTGTTTTTGCTGGAAAGAAGAAGTGGCGGAACAAACTCCCCAGCACACATCTGTCTGTTAGGTTGGTTAGAAGAACCAGACTCGATACAATAGTAAGGCAAGTATAAAAAAGTATATAATAATAATAAAAAAAAGACATAACATATCAGTAAACTAATCTTGGAGAAAGAACATAAATAAATAACAAACATTGTCTTGTGTTCAACTCAGCGACCAACTGTTCTTATCATTTAAGTAGTCGTTAATGGAATAGTACGCTTTTAAACAAAGATTAGATTTTACTTTGGCTTTAAACGCATTAAATGGCAAGTCTAGAAAAGAAGATGGCAGTTTGTTATAAAATGTTATACCAAGCCCGACGAATGAATTATGAACTTTGTGAAGCCGGTGAAAAGGAGCGCGTAGTTTATGCTTATTTCTAGTGTTAAAGTTGTGAATATCACTGTTTTTAGTGTACAGGTGGATATTTTGTTTAATATATAAAATGTTGGCAAAGATGAACTGAGAAGCAACAGTGAGGATACCAATCTCCTTAAAAAAATCTCTAAGAGAAACTCGGGCACCCAGCTGATAAATTGCACGAACCGCTCGCTTCTGCAGAACAAATATATTTTGAATATCAGCAGCTTTGCCCCACAGCAGAATACCGTATGACATAACGCTGTGAAAATAACTGAAGTAGACTAACCGTGCTGTATCAACGTCAGTGAATTGTCTTACTTTTCTGACGGCGTATGCGGCTGAACTTAGCCTTCCCGCTAGGCTTGATATATGTAAACCCCATTGTAATTTTGGATCTACTGTTATGCCCAGAAATACAGCAGAGTCGGCAGTTTCCAGCTCCTGATTGGCGAGGATAATATTGGGACCTAGATTTCTAACATTGGGTAAAGCGAACTTAACTATTTTAGTTTTCTTGGCATTAAGAACAAGGTTGTTTATTGTGAACCAATCCGTGACCATTGATAGCGTGCTGTTTACGTCGTCAAAATCGTGTCTATTCCTATCTACTTTAAAGATAAGAGAGGTATCATCTGCAAATAATACAACGTCACAAAAACCCTTTAAATAGTATGGTAGATCATTAATATAAACCAAGAATAAAAACGGACCCAGTATTGAACCTTGAGGTACACCTAGCCGAACCGGTAGCCCGGAAGATTTCGCGCCATTTACGTCTACACATTGGAATCTATTTTGCAAATACGAATCTATCACATTTAGGGCCTCATTTTGAACACCGTAATAACGCAGTTTCCGTAAAAGCGTGTCGTGATGTACGCAATCAAAAGCTTTAGAGAGATCGCAGAAAACACCGATTGCATTTTGCGCGTTCTCCCATGCGTCAAATATGTGTTTCAACAAGGCAACACCTGCATCCGTAGTCGAACGACCCTTTGTAAAGCCATATTGATCATTATGAAGGAGATTATTTAAATTAAAATGTAATAACAACTGTTTGAGAATTAATTTTTCAAAGATTTTGCTAAAAGCAGGTAAAATAGAAATTGGTCTAAAGTTACCGATATCGTTTTTACTGCCTGATTTAAATAGAGGGATGACTTTACTGCTCTTCATAAGGTCAGGGAAAGTCCCCAAATCGACGCATTTATTGAAAGTAACGGCAAGACAGGGTGCTACAATGTCGATTATATTACTTAAAAGTTTAATAGAAATGCCCCAGTAATCACCTGTGTTTTTAGACTTAAGTGAATTAAAAACGTTAACTACATCACGAGGCGTTACATGTTCGAAACTAAATACTTTACCACATTTAGACACGCTGCTATGCAAAAGATCTTCGGCTTTAGACGGCGACGAACTCAGGGAACGAGTCGTCGCTATAGGTATGCTGGCAAAATACTCATTAAAAGCCTCGGCTACGTCGGCTGCTTCACTAACTAATTTGTTACCCACCATGATCTCGAGGTGATTATCTTGTTTAACAGATTTACCCGTTTCATTGTTAATGATTTTCCAAGTGGCTTTAACTTTATTATTAGAATTTTTAATAGTCTCGCTTAAGAATTTTGATTTTGCAATAATACAAATCTTTTTAAATAATTTGGAATAATTTTTAACATACTCTAGAAAAGTTGTATCAAACCTGTATTGTTTAAGACCATACAACTCGTACAATCGGGCTCGACTTTTGTAAATACCTGGTGTAGCCCATTGGTTAAAGCCCACAGAAGGTCCCTTAATGTTAATCGTTTTAGACTTAAAAATAGACTGGTATTCATTTTGCACAACATCAAAAAGGGCTTTATAAATTTCATTAGGAGTCTCGTGCTCTACTATTGACGGCGTTACTTTAAGTGCTACATTATTTTTGAATTTATTGCAACGACTAGCTGTATGAGGCCTGCATTCTATTGCGCGGCTTTTGTTTTAATAACATAGGGAAGCTAGCAATTAAGCCACAGTGGTCAGATGATAAGTCACTTAACACTAATTTGTCCTCGGCAACACAATCACTAAACATATTATCAAGGCAAGTTGATGAAGAAGCCGTGATCCTTGTTGGTTCAAAAAACAGGTTAACTAAATTAAATGATCTAAACAAATTGAGAAATCTGATACTTAATGGAGTAACATCTAGAATATTAACATTAAAATCTCCACATAAAATTATAGATTTATTACTTGATTTTAACTTATTAAGTGAATTCTCCATTACTGATTCGAAATGAGTAAAGTCCCCAGAAGGGGGTCTATAAACACAAATTACTATGTATCGCTCGAGTTCAATGCAAGACAACTCAATAGTGCGCTCAATTGACAAATTAACTAAGTCTAAACGTTGTTTACATTTTAATTTGTTTGATACAAGAATTAAAGATCCACCGCGAATAGCAGATTTTCTCACAAATGCACTCTGTACGGTATAAAAATCATCATTGATAAATACTACTTCATGTTCCTTCAACCAATGTTCAGTTAGACATAAAACCTGAACATCATAATTCTCCATAAACAAACTTAACTCTAATTCTTTGCCAGATAATCCCTGCATATTTTGATGAACAACATTCAACATATGCGGCCTACCTGTTGTCGCACCTAACAGTTTAAACTACAAGGTGTATCAATAAAAGTGTTAGTATCTGTATAAGTGTTAGTAACAAAAGCAGTATTAGTATCACTACTAACAGAAAACGTTGGCAAACACATACCAGTGTCGCTGTGTATATTGTATGCTAAAAGGTTAGCAATACGTCGCTTAGAACTAGGTGGTAAAAACATTGTGAAGTCAGTGAGTCTGTAATCAGATATAAATTGATTACAGTCAAAATACAAAATAACGTCACTGTGACGACATGTCCTATTATAAATTAACAAGTTTAAATCATAAATGTACTTATTTTGCTCAACGGACAAATATTGAGAATAAGGCAAGGCACAGAAAATGAATTTACAATTAATAGTCTTGTTGAGATGTAACATCAAATGGACACATTCAATGATGTCCCTTTTCCATACATTTAAACTATTCCCATATAATAAAATAACAGTAGAATTGGGATTTATTTTAGTCAATCTAATATTACTAATTAATTGGCTAACACTGGCACCGGGTAAACAATAATTTATAACATAGTGTGGTGAACATTGATTAAATAATGTACCAAATCCTTGACCAAACTTATATATTTATTTAAAAAAAAATATTGCAAGTTTTCTTAAACAGTTTATCGAATAAGGGATTCGTTTGTGAAATAGAGAAGAAGCTTAAAAGTGCAAATTTTTGTCAAGTGTGCCAACCTAGACCACATACGGGTTGTGTTTGGGCGTGTGGCAAAAATCATGGCACCAACACCACACCAACTTATAAAATGTACCTGTATGAATTATTTTCCTATGATACATAATGTATGGGAGCGCAGGTCTCAAAACTGCAATGTATGTTTATATACATTTTATACATATTTTTATACATATTTTTACAATAAAAATCATCGTTCGGAGGCAGGTAGGCAAGGTAGTTAATCAGTTTAGTAAGTTTGACGGAACCCTACATTGTGCGTGGCCTGACATGCACTTGGCCGGTGTTTTCGTTTCGTTACAATGCCGTAAATTTTGCTTTTACATCGACCGCATCGTTCAGTATTTTATGAGGTAGCAAATTCAAATTAATGTTAATCGATTCTGATGCGCGCCTTTTATGAGATCTTTGATTGCGTTTTCGGATCTTAAATCACGGCGTTGTCCTTTCCGTTCAAGTAGATTCACGTATTGTTACTTTCATATCGTAATTTCGTGTATCTCAAGTCTGGTCGTGATAATTTATTATGTTTACATGTTGAAATTAACATTTTGCAGTCATAAAACTTATTGATCTATAGGTACTTATGGTAACTTGTTTTATTTTTGACGGAGTCTTTATGCTTCTTTCTTTTGAAAGGCGAAAAAATGTGATTGTTCTGATTTTGCTTTGTTAAAAAATAATGGTAAAGTTTAAATCAATGGGATGTAGAGGGAGCGCAGGGTACTAGCCGTCAAGTGCAACATGTTGGCGCGTAGATTTGTTCGGTGTGCGGTCCATCAATCTGTTCAGGGCTTACTGCCAGAGTCTGTTTACACGCAATCGATGGGTGATTTAACACCCGGAAATAGCTATGATGTCAATGTCAATGTAATAATTCTATCAGGATGTTGTTGAGACTGCCTCGCTACTGCAGTGTGGCGTAGATATTTTATAGGCGCAAGCTGGTTATTCGCAAGACGAGTGAGAGTGTAAGATAGTCGAATTTATATCATGTGAACAGTAGAGAGGGATTTAATGCTTTAGCTCTACAATGATTTAATCTTTATAAAGAAATTCCTTGTGTAGGACAACGTTTTTAAAAAATAAAATAAATAATTGGTACACGATTTGTGCGGAGGTTTCAATCTTGACTAACATCAGATAATACGTTGGGAGGAACGCATGGCTTGATAATAACAGCTTCTCGCATCAACCTTCAGGTTAAGCCGTTGCTTACCTAGCTTCGTCTGTGGATGGGTGTCCATTCATTACTTATACCGAGTTTCCTCCGTGTCACGAAAAGCAGGTCACGCTCTTGGTCTATCTGCTGTAGATCTTTGACAGTCGAAATAGCATCGGTAGAAAAATAGTAGAAAAGTTAGATAAAGAAGGTCCGTGGTCTCCATTGTATCACGAATTCAAAGCAAATCGATCAGTGGATCTTGCGTTCGTCGAAAACATTAAAGTAAACAACAAACACACCACCGGTATTGAGGAGACAACCGAAGCTCTATTAAATACTTTGATACCTGATGATTTGACTGATAATGACAATGATTACCACAAGCAGATCAGGGCGTGGGCGGCTGTGCCACCTGAATCACCAGCGTCAGACCTTCCAACCATTGACGAATAAATTAAAGTTGTCAGGAAACTCCCACTTAACAAATCGTCAGGTGAAGATAAAATATCTAATCGGATGATAATAGAAGCATGTAAAACAGCGGCCGACGCAATTTTAAGTGAAGTTTACAACCGTTGCATTGCAGAAGGCGTTTTTCCTCGTGTATGGCGACGCGGCTTTATACGAATCATTCCGAAAAGTGGCGACAAGCCACCGGACGACCCTAAGTCTTACCGCCCTATAACACTACTACCATCTTTGGGGAAACTCCTGGAGCGTCTTATCGTTCCACGTTTACTACCAGACGGACCGAAATTTCACAACAACCAATTCGATTTTACCGTGGGAAAATCTACCGTAAACGCGGCACTTTCTGTCCGGAAAATTGTCAATACATCCGAACATAAGTACGTAGTTGGGATCTTTCTAGATATTTCTGGGGCTTTTGATAACGCATGGTGGCCGATGCTACTCCTTAAACTGAAAATTCGTGGTTGCCCTAAAAACATATACAATCTTGTTTACTCGTACTTCTTAAATGGTTCCGCGAAACTCAAACTCGGACATCATTCTATGTCAAAGTCCCTCACCATGGGATGCCCTCAGGGTTCGGTTATGGGTCCGTATGTATGGAACGTAGGCTTTGATGACTTCCTCGCGATTCCACTTCCATGCGGCTGTTCATTCACCGGTTACGCGGACGACGGCCTGCTGCTCATTCAGTCAAGTACTCGGGCTGGACTCGAAAATTTGGCTGACACTTGCCTAAAATGAATATCCCAGTGCGTAACCGTCTGACCTTTGCACCACATAAAACTTATCAACTTCTTTTAAAAGGTAATCTTAAATCATGCCCCAGTATAAAATTTAATAACGTTCCTGTGAAAAAGAAGGAGTCCGTGTTCTACCTTGGGTTTGTCTTAGAGAGGAATTTTTCATTCATTGAAATTTTTCATTCAGCAAAGGACCCATTTATTTCTTTTGAAAGAAGGAAAGGGCCTAGGACAGGCCCCTGAGGTACACTTACCTATTTCGATCTTTGTAACCATTGTATTGGTCTCCAGGTTCCTGGCCGTGGACATGCAGCTGTACATCGTGTGCACGATCCTGATTCTGCTGCTAGGCAGCCGGCCGCGCGTTGCGGTGAAGGTGCTGGCAGCCATGATCCTCGGATCGATGCTGATCAATTTTGCCGTCATTTATAACTGGCAGCTCAAGCCTATGGTGCTGCTTATGATTCCCGAGTAAGTGCTGTTGATTATCTGCATAGATTGCACGTAACTATACAAAACGTGAATTGCATACAAGGGAAGGAGGCCATACAATGATGCTGAGAGGAAGAAATAAAAAGAGTCACATGTCATTGTCGATGGTGACGTATTATATCTGACTAACCTAATCGCGTCTTTTTTATTCGTATTTTGGAGAAATAGCAAAGGCGGAGTGCTACAACAAGGTAAGTAGTTACTACAATGCCGTTCAAAACCATAAAATTACTTAATGCAATGCCTCAGCTGCTTGAACTCAGTACCCTCCATTTTTGTGATAAGCCTCTTTAAAACAGAAACCATGGTAAAAAAGATAACCGAATTACAGCTTTCGAGTACTAAAGAGTCAAACGAGTCTTTGACCTAAGCTGCGGGGCAGACACACTAACGGACATGGCAAAATTATAAGAGTTGCTTGTTGACTACGGAGCTCTAAAATCAGACGAATACATAACGAAGACATGTGACATCTACCGGACTGGTAGATGTAGCATGTGATGCACTGGGCCCGCGTATTAGAATATAGCCCAACCCTCTCCTAGAGAGGAGGCTTGAGTCCCAGCAGTGAACATTATAGGTTGATGATGAAAAAGAGTGACCATGGGTTTCTCGCCCGTCCTGCTCCATAAAGATCTACGCTTGGGAATGGGCAACTACAGTAGGTACTTTTACAAGTTATTATGACTTGTGACTGTGACCGTAGCTTCGTTTTATTTTGTTTTTCTGACATTAAAAGTGCCTGTAATGGTGTATGCCACAGTCGCGTAATCGCAAGCGCGATTCCTTCGAGCCTACTTTCGATTTCCAGGTTCGGCAAAGTGTTTTTAAGAATTTAGTTTAAGGCAGAGTCGAATACAGCTGATGTAATAGGAGTACTATTTATACCTCCTCCTCCACTATCAGTAATTACTCCTTTTATTTCTCCAGGTTGATGAGGACCCAGTTCGCCGGCGAGCTATCCTTCACGTGGCTGTACTCCGCTCCCTGGGACAGTCTACCTTCAGCTCTCATCGGTCTACTGGTGGCCTTCGTGTACCGCTTGCATCAAGTGGATGGCTACCGACCTGCACAGAGCACGGTAAGTTTACGTTTTGAAGCTAAGTTATAATCAAACTACATCGTTCCCGCAGTTCCCACTGACTGATGTTACTCGTACATGGGCATCATATCTGTGAGAGGCGTTTAGCCATAATTTACCGTGAGACGTCGGCAGTACGATTTGGCCAAAGGCTCATGTCTTCGAACATGGATGTAAAACATGCCTGTATTGTCTTCGTCTAAAAACTATAAAATTATCCTTTTTATGAAGCGGATCAGAGTAATCTGAAATGAGTTCTTTGTCCAGCTGTGGCTGTGAATAACCTAGCTGGTGAATTGAAAAATGAATTTGTTTTCATCGTTCCCCAGTGTATACGAGTGCTGTACCGTCTGTCCGTGCCGAGCATGTTCCTGTGGGTGCTGGCCGGCTACTGGATGAAGGGCGTCTCTCACCCCGTGCTGGTCACGCTCTACGCGACCTTCGACAGACCTGTCTTCATGGCACTCACCGCTTTCGCCATGTACGGGTTCTTCAATAAGATTGACAGTGAGTACCTACCTATCTCATAAGTAGGTACTGATTTCTGAGGGTCTAAAATGACTGCTTTAGCAATCTAAAAAATCGTAAAATGGTCATTAAGTGACGACAACACACAACAAGCACAAAGTGAAGACAATGCAGAATTTAACTGCGTCTGTGATAATTTTTCTGACCGCTAAAGCTGCCATTTTAGGCCCCCTGAACGTGCTGAAAATACCACAAGACAATATTTTTAGTCGGAGTATTACTCTGTATTATGGAAGCTCACCCTATACCTACTGAATCATAACAATGTTTGTTAGAATAAAAGTAGAGACGTAATTACGAAAAAAAAATCGTTTACCTACACTACCTACTACTTTATTTTTTCGAAAAAACTTTTCGTTCTTTCATTGGAGCACTTACTCTAGTAGGTATATAAACACTTGGTCGCTTATAATACACGTTAACTGAAAGAGAAAATCGTTATGAGTCAAGTTCATTGAAACACCACTAAACGAAATGAAACGACGAATTTTTGTTACCTAGTAATTCGCAACAAAACCTCGATGATTCGCAGGTGTTTGGTGGAAGTTCCTGTCGTGGCGCGGCTGGGAGGTGCTGGGCCGCATGTCGCTCTCCATCTACCTGATCCACTGGCTGTTCTCCCTTACACTGCTGGCTCAGCGCACCAACGCCAACAGGGCTTCCGTCTTTGATATAGTAAGTTTTCATTTTTCCGATAGGTACCCTTCATGAACTAGAAACCAAAAAGGCTAAAGTAAATTTTAAACTGGGGGAGTTGCAATGGGAGAATAATGTCTTGTCATGCAAAAATAGTGCGAAAGGCTACAAGCTACAATTTGTTTGCTACCTTCGTGGTATAAAAAATAAAATTAAAAAATTATGTATTTTCAGTGAAATTAAATTAATACATTTACTCTTCTGTATCAAAACTAGGGTCGATAAGTACCTATAATAAATATAGTACGTCCCGGAACCAAAGTAATCTGTGACCAAAGGTGAAGTATATGTATATTCATCGGGTGTGTGGGGTGTCCATGTACTATACTAACAATTTCTGTTTTATAATCTTGCAGGGTGGACACTGGCTGTCGACAATATTCCTGACTTACTGGGCAGCGATACCTCTGCATTTGTTTATAGAACTACCAGCAATGAGGTTTTTACAATCTTTGACTTCTTAGGCCGTTAAAATATCATCAATTGAAAATTAAATTAATTACAAATAGATTTTGTTCTAATTAGTGTAGTGTTTAACGTTATTTTTTTTTACATAATATATGTATTGTAGTGGAAGTGGAATGTTAAGATTAGGTTTAAGGTGTTCTCGTCTGTGATATTTTGTAATGTAATTTATTAATTTAAATAATAAAACTACAATGAAATACAACTGCGTTTTTTTTAATTCTAATCAACGGATCATTACTATCTAACATTATTCCGTCATTCATCCCACAATATTTAAATTTCAAATCCATCTATCTCATAAACTTATATTATGTTAAAATATCGTTACGTATGAAATCAATGGTATAGTGTAAATACTTGTCTAGTCCACAGGTGTTTTACTGCGTACATACGTAAAGCTTTTACTATTTTTCTATTTTCGTGCATTTGTTGATCACTGCTCTCGGCTCTCGGTACTCAGTAATAATTCACCGTAAATGTATCCGATCACGCCCACTTGACATTGACAAGTTTGACAACTGACGTCAGTTGTCTGTCATGCATGCGTGTGTGTGACGTTTATTCGAAAAAAAAAAGCGCGGGAAAGTCAAGGAAAGTAGGCGCGATTTTTGTAAATTTTTCAAATTTATTTTATTTTTAACATTTCTTTTACACAACTACATAATTGTAGTTTGTTGTGATGGGGAGGGTTAAGAAGAGGAAGAAAAGTGGAACGGATCCCCCTGGGGATCCCCTCGAAGATGATGCTGACACTGGGTCGTTGCGCTCCATGCAGTCGGCCACATCAGATGCTGAAAAGGAAAAGGATACGGATAAGTACCTTGAATATAGAGTATCTGATTACACCCGGTCCTATCCAGAGTCTGGTGGAAATTATGAGTATATTGTTTTCATCGAAAGTCAGAACCAAGTCCCGATCGGTGACCGCGATATGATGTCGTTAGCTACTAACTTTAAGAGGTATAATAAAGGGGTTAAACAATTAATTCGAATGAATCGGCACAAAGTTGGCGTTATTTTCGAGCGTCCGACATTTGCCAATGCTGCGCTTGTAAACAAAAAGTTTTTGGACAATTTTAAACTCAAAGCCAGCATTCCAGCCTCAGCTACAGAAATTACTGGAATCATACAACATGTCCCGATTGATCTGTCGAATGAGCAAATTTATTCAGCTATATCCAGCTCCAAAAATATAATCTCAGTCAAACGATTTATGCGTCGAATTATTACAGAAAATAAAGTCACTTTTGAACCAATGAAGACAGTGAGCATCACCTTTTCGTGCGCTTCCTTGCCTGACAGCGTGGACTTGAACAGCTGGCGGTTTGAGGTACGGCCGTATATCCCGCCGGTAAAGCAGTGTCTGCAGTGTCTGAGGTATGGACATATTGCAAAATTTTGCAAAAACAGCATCAGGTGTTCCATATGCGGAAAAGATCACAGCTATAAAGAATGTACGATTGCCCCAACAGAAGCTACATGCTGCCAATGTAAAGGAAACCATATTGCTATTTCTGCAGAATGTCCTGTCAAAAAAGCTAAGATAGAAGAAAATAAAAACAAAATTCAGAAAAGATCATATGCTGATGTATTTAATGATAAGTCATTCCCTCCTTTAACTAAAACTAAAAACCCTGCTGAACAACTTAAATTTCTAATACAAACAGATCAAATACAAAACATTTTAATTCAGACCCTTCTTACTTTAATTTCACAAAATAGGAACAAAGAAAGTTCCATTA
Source organism: Diarsia rubi (assembly GCA_932274075.1). Lineage (NCBI taxonomy): Eukaryota > Metazoa > Arthropoda > Insecta > Lepidoptera > Noctuidae > Diarsia > Diarsia rubi. The sequence goes on from OW026432.1 coordinate 386,140, forward strand.
CAAATGAAAACATTAAAAAAGTTCTCTTAGCAACAATACAGAGTGATAATAACATTAAGCAATCTTAATTATGGATCGGTTAAATATTGCACAGTGGAATGCTCAGAGTATTCGTAGTAATCAACATATTTTTTCTCATTTTTTAATTGAGAACAATATTCATGTAGCTTTACTTTGTGAAACTTGGCTTAAGCCTGAGATGCGTTTTAATATAAAAGATTATAATACTGTTAGATTAGATTCTGGTAATAGTCATAATGGTGTAGCTATATTAGTACATAATTCATTACAGTTCAAAAAAATTGATACTTCATATGATGACTCTATACAAAATATTGCAATACGTTTAAAATATGGTGCTAAGGAGCTTTCTTTGGTGTCATTTTATAGTCCTGGTAATTGTAATCCATTCTTTTCTAAATCAAAGCTGGATAATTTAATCAAAAGTATTCCTGGTCCAGTTTTGATTGGTGGGGATTTCAATGCCCATCATTCGGCCTGGGGCTGTAGTGCACAGTGCAGTCGAGGTGTTGACGTTCTTGAAAGCATCAATGATAACAATCTTGTGTTGCTGAATAACGGAGATATGACTACAGTAGGCTCAGATAGGTGGCAGAGAAATGCCCTTGATTTAACCTTAGTGTCACCATCATTAGCTTTGTCTTGTGGCTGGTCAGTGCATGATGTTCCTTTAGGTGGATATCATTTGCCTGTAATTACAAAAATAGTATTTAATAATTTTATTTCTTCATCTAATGATCTTTCAAATCTGCCTGTTCACGTAAATTTTAAACTAGTTAATTGGGAACTTTACACAGCTCAAGTAGAAAATCTATTACAAAATTTTGTGGTTAATCATCAAAACCCGTTACAAACTTATAATGAACTTATTCTTATCTTAAATAAAGCTATACAGAATTCTCTTCCATGCTCTGGTATTTCTCAGCAAATTACTTCTAGTGCCTCACTCAATACATCTAGAACTTCTAAAAAGAAAAAACGCAGTCCACTTCCATGGTGGAATAACAACTGTACTAGGGCTGTAGAAGATGCTAAGAATGCCTATATACAGTTTAAACAAGACCCCTCACAAGAAAACTATATTGAATTTAAAAGGCGACAAGCTGTTAAAAAATTGACTTTAAAAAGAGAGAGGTATTTGAGTTGGGTAGCTTTGTGTGAGTCTTTTAGCAGAACAACTCCTTTAAGTAAAATTTGGGGTATTTCTAGAAAGTTTAATAGAACATATGTACCATCTTGCAATAATGTATATCCATGGATATTTGATTTTCTCAAGAAATTCACACCTGATACTGTAGAGGCCCCCTTTCGTTCACATGATCATTTACCAACAGCAGCATGCTCAAATTATTTAACAGATCCATTTACTATGCAAGAATTGAAAGCTGCAATTTTCTCCAGGCGTGATACAGCTTTTGGCCTCGATTGTATGCCATATAAAATGCTTAAGAATGTTTCATTGCAAGCCTTATTTTTGGTTTTAAAAGTTTTTAACTTACTTTGGCTTAATGATATCATACCTTTAGACTGGAAAATGGACTGTCTTATTCCAATTTTAAAACCTAATAAAGATAAAAACAAACCTGATTCTTATAGACCTATAGCTTTGACCTCTTGTATAGGAAAGATTTTTGAGCAATTGTTGAAGCAAAGAATAGAGTTTTACATAGAAAGTAATAATTTATTACCTTCTAATCAGCTTGGATTTCGTAGAGGAAGGTCAACACATGAAAGTATTTCTCATTTGTATCTTGATATTTTTAATGCTCGAAAAATGGATCATGAATGTGTTGCTGTCTTTGTCGACATAGTTGGTGCTTTCAATAACGTCAATCATCATATTTTGTCACTTGAACTCCGTTCACTTGGAATACCTGAAAAAATAGTTTCATGGGTTTTTAATTTTTTGCATGGTAGAGAAGTTTATGTCAAAGTAGATAAGCAATTAATTGGACCTCGTTTTTCATATAAAGGGGTGTGTCAAGGTGGTATTATGAGTCCATTGATTTATGTGCTTTATATGCATAAGCTTAATATGGTTTTGGGTAGCAAAGTACTAAATTTACAATTTGCTGATGATTTGGTTATTTATACATCTGGTCCGGATATGGATGAGATTAAGAGTAATATTAATGGGGCTTTGAAAAATATGAGTAAATATTTTCATTATTTAAACTTAGAAATTAGTCCAGATAAATCAAAAGTTGTTGTTTTTGGTGAAAATGATTTTGATTTAGAAATGTTTTATGATAATTTTGAACTTCCCATTGTTAATGAATTTAAGTACTTAGGAGTAATTTTTTCTGCCAATCTTACATGGAATAAATATGTTGATTACATACTTGGTAAAGCAAATAAAGCATATAATTTTATAAAATCTGTGTCAGTACACGCCGATCCTAAAATTTTGTTAATGTTATACAAATCTTTAGTCCGTAGTCATTTTGAATACGGCTTTTTGTGTTTTGGGTCTGATCAGAGACTTATCCGTAAACTTGATGTCTTACAGAATCATAACTTGCGTTGCATTACAGGTGCCATGAAAACAACACCTATCAACTCCTTACAAGTAGAGTGTAATATTCCTCCACTGAAAATTAGATTTCAGGACTTAAAATCTAAATTCCTCTTAAGGCTTTTGTCTTATAATAGACACCCTCTTTATAGAAAACTTTCATTTTATTATACAGTTTATAACCCTTCAAATAATGTTAACATTCCCTATTTACTTCATGACTTTTCTACTACAATTACACTTAATCAGCAACATGAACTTTACAAATGTAATGACACTTGGACATGTTATTCTGGCAAGTACAATAGTAAATTTATAGACATGAATATTGTTATAAAGCATGATTTGAAAACCAAGGAAGAGGTGTACCAGTTATTGCATGAACATTCTGGCTATCGATGTATATTCACTGATGCTTCTAAGAGCAGTACAAATGTTGCAATGGCTATTTACATACCTTTTAATAAGACTGGTCATGGTGTAAGGTTGCCTGATGTTTTAACTATATTTTCTGCTGAAGCGATGGCTATTTCAGCTGCTTTGGATTTCATAAGTGAAGAGAACTCTGGCATCATTTCTTGGCTTATTGTAACGGACAGCATGAGTGTTCTTAAGGCATTAGATAACAACAAACTGGATGCTTCTACAAACTACATCATATATCGCATCAAAGAAAAGTATTTCACACTTCAATCAAGAGGCTTTGACATCAAATTTTTGTGGACCCCTTCGCACATAGGAGTCAGTGGCAATGAAAACGCAGACACTATAGCGAGAGCCATTGTTGACCTAGGAAATACAGAAATTCAAAGTGTTGCCATACCTTGTTCAGACTTATTACATAAGATCAAGGAAGATAATATTCGATGTTGGCTTGAAGATTGGCAGGAGACTCTGCAAATAAAAGGCACTTGGTATGCAAAAATCAATACAGCTATTGGCTTAGCTCCTTGGTTTACGAAGGCACAATCTCACAGAAGCAAATTGTTTTATTCTTTACTATGTCGGCTAAGATTTGGACATGGACGTTTTAATGCTCATCTGGCCAGAATGAAGATAATAGCTTCCCCTAAATGCACTGATTGCAACCTCGATAAAGATCAGACCCTTGATCACATTATTTTTGAATGCCCAGCGCACAATGTGAATCGTATAATATTGATTGACAAATTGCTTGAGATTTACAAAACACCGGCAAACCTCCCGCGCGACATTCAAGGATTGCTGGAGAATTTTTCTTCCTATATTCCCTTATTTAATTTTATTACATCTAGTGGGTGTAAAATTTGATCGGGACTTATAAACATGGATAGGACATTTGACCTAACTCTTGGAAATGGAAATGACCACACGGAAATGACGATGAAACTGGATTTGACAAAAAAGAAAATTGGATTGACGAAACATTTAATTATGGAAAAAAAAAAAGAAGACATGGCATATGCCTTGATTAAAGGATACGAGGATAAGAATTTACTGATGACTTGGCTTTGGCCTTACTTTAATTTTATAGAAGAATATGAAAATATGACGAGGCTGAATGGTCTATAGATCGATGCCTGCCTTTTAAATAGGCGAACGAAAAAAAAAAAAAAAAAAAAAAAAAAAAGTGACGTTTATTCGTGTGATCACCAGACCAGCTACTAGCTACAGCTACGCCAAATCGCCAATATCTCGCAAATAGTTGTGATTGCAGGATTCACTCCTGCGTGAATTACGTAATTAAGGTGTTAGAAGTGCGGTGACGTGATGGGGAACCAACATAGCCACGACTCGAAGGGTGTAGGAGATCAATCGGGCAGTGGCACCAGCACGCCGCGAGGCTCTCAACGAGGCGCTGGCTCTCGTTCCGGGTCTGGTGGTGACTTGCAAGGCTTAACGGAGACGAAGGAGAAGCCCCCGCTGTCGATGGTGCCTGTAGAGAAGCTCGGCAAGGTGAGGATACATTCGTATGTCCATTTAATTAGCGAGGGTCATCGTCAGGGTTAGATTGACGTTTCCTGTTCGATGTTTGTTTTGATTCGCGTTGATAACGATCGTATCGGTAAATCTCCGACATTTGACAGATTTGGATTGGGTCATGAATTATTGAATCAGAATGTTTTTAGAAAACCTGTGTGACTAATATCTGAGTTGCGAAATATTTGTAAATGATACATAATTGTAATATAAGCGTGTTTAAAAAACGTTTCGTATCGTAGAAGTCGAGTGATATTTATGAGTGTTAGATAAAGATGATTCACAAGGAATCTGCTGTGTTCTTTATCTGTAATATCTAAAGCTAGTGCTTTTTAAGTCAAACAGTTAAGAATTATGTTCTTAGCAAGGATATAAAAACAGCTATGCTTGGCAACAGTAACAGACTGGAAAATTGTATAAAACTAAAAAAATAGCTGTGTAGTCTATGAATGACTATAATAGAGAATAAAAAACAGTGCTGAGCATTGTAGTAGCATTGTAGCATATCAAAGCCTCCTGTTGAACTTGACCTTGGTCACTGGCCTCCCAGAGGTCTCTGCAGTGACCTCAGTACTCAAGGTTGTCTACACATTACAATTATGATTAATTTAAAGTGTGTGAAATCATAAATTACATAAATTTTATGTAGGAACCTACTGTTCATTATTCAGGAAAAAAACTGCTGTACCTACCTTCTGATTAAATATTTTCACCTTAAAATAGCATTTTTTCAACAAACTAGCTATGTAACTTTTCATCCATCACCATCAATCCACTGAATTCATAAAAAAAGTTTGTGTCACAATGGGGGTTCTGCCATGTCTAAAAAATAATAAAATTATTACATTTATAGTTTAAAAACACAAATATTTAATAACTAAATTAAATACTGGAATTTTACCGCAGTATGTACCTATGATATAAATACTCTGGTAATTTGCGGTCTGATCACAATTGTTACTGTACATGTGAGCATACATTTAGATGGCCTTTTAACAATGGTCTCTAAAACTACATTTTGTAATAATTGTCTTGCTGAAAGGCTGTTTTCTGAAATTTTGTAATGTCAGATTCTGTTCTGATTATTTAAATAATTTTACAAAATCAAATAATAATATCCTAGCTTTTCCCTGTGGTTTTGCTTGCATTATCCCAGTAGGATGTTTTAAGTATTGCCAGCTCAGACTTTAAATGATTGAATGCCTTGGGCACTTGATATCAATGTGTTCTTGTTCAAGATCATCAGAGCTAGCAAATTTTTAATCCGCCTCATAAAGGTTACGTTTCCTTGAGAAAGTTCGTACAAAAATATTGAAAATCAAAAGAAGGTGGCAGGTGGGGCGGCATTCATTTGAATATTAAATTATGAAATGAAAATAGAATGGACTCCGCCTGCTTCCAAGTTTTGTTTAATTTAAAATGTGCTTGTTTTTTACTTTTCAGTTTTTTAGTTTTTTAACTACTTTGTTTATTTCCTACTTTTTAGTACTTCTGTGTCTGTTCTTTCCTTGGTCGCGTAAAAATCTTCGCAGATGATTTAACTTTTGTGTTTGTTTATATGATTTGTGACTTTGAATTTATTTTAAACATATAAGTGTCATATATTTTTTTGTAATCTCCTTTTAAAACCCTTCATTTTGATACCCTACTCGATGGTAATGGATTTTTTTATATCTTTTTAAATACGCCATATGGCTTCCAAAATCCGCAAATTTCTTTTCTTTTTTAATATTAATGTAGCCAGTGACACTCGCGCCATCAAGACGAATCTCACGACGTATGTTTTATTCAAATCCCTTTATCCCTTTAGGAGTTATGAGGGAACATTATTAAGGCTTAAATTTTGAATGTGGCTTGGTAGTTTATTATAAAAGCGAATACATTGGCATCTAAATGATCCACCTATTTTCTTGAGCCTTGTTGTGGGTACAATATATTTATGTCTATTTCTTGTATTTATGTTGTGAATATCACTAGGTATATTTCTTAAACAGCTTTATATTTTTGTGAGCATACAAAAGATTTTCATAAATATACTAAGAGGATCTAACCGCCCGTTTATGTAAAAATAAAATGGTCTGAATATCAGCGGCATTCCCCCACAATAGAATGCCGTACGACATTACGCTATGGAAATAAATAAAGTACACTAAACGGGCTGTCTCTACATCGGTTAAATTACGAATTTTTCTAACAGCGTATGGTGCCGAGCTCAGCTTTTTCGACAAAGTCAAAGTCAAGTCAAAATATTTTATTTCACATAGGCCTACATGGGCACTTGTAAAACGTCGACATAAAAAAGGGGGCACGGTTTGGTGCATTGGTCGATTCCTAAGGAGAAGAACCGGCAAGAAACTCCAAAGGTTTTTAATCTTTTAAAATGGTTTTAAATGGTTAACAATAAGTTTAAGGTCCAGACATAATCTTGGGACACACATGAGGGCTATGCAGATTAGTGTCTGAGATGGTTTTTTGAAGAAAGCACCACACAGATTTGAGTGGACCCGTCCAGTCAGTGCAAGCATTTGTCAGTTATTGTCGAGCTCGACTTATAACTCAAGGAGCTCGACGTCACGACGAACAATACCAAGGAAAGGACATTTGGGTAGGTCGCTTATAGTACTCAAACTGCCAGACAATCGTTAAAATTAAAGAAAGATCCACATAGTCCTCATATTCACAAAATAAAAATAATAAAATATTTATCATATTAAATAAGTCAAGTTATTAAATGTCAAAAAAAAAAAAAAAAACACAAAACTAAATCAAAAACAAAAAAAAATGAAAATATTTTAACAAGTAAATATTGGTCAAAAAATAATATCGTACTTGAAAAAGTAAACAATGTCATTGTGTATAAAGAAAATTAATAAAATGTCAAATTGTAAAAGAAAAATAAAATATATATAAAAAAAACAATTCAAATTGGAGCAGTTCAATCCCAAGCTTTTTTGTCCTCTATATAATCTTTAACAGCATAAAAAGCTTTCTGGCAAAGTTTACGTATTATAAAAGATTTAAATTTATTAAGGCTTAAATTTTGAATGTGGCTTGGTAGTTTATTATAAAAGCGAATACATTGGCATCTAAATGATCCACCTATTTTCTTGAGCCTTGTTGTGGGTACAATATATTTATGTCTATTTCTTGTATTTATATTGTGAATATCACTATATTTCTTTAACAGCTTTATATTTTTGTGAGCATACAAAAGATTTTCATAAATATACTGAGAACAATTTATCTATATGAGGCCCCCACTGAAGCTTAGCGTCTAAAGTTAAGCCCAAGAACACCGTGCTATCTTCAAGATTCAACTCTTTGCCCTTTACCAACACACGAGTATGCACCTGCCTAACGTGAGGTAGTGTAAACCTAATGCATTTGGTTTTTTTTTTTCATAAAGAAGCAAATTATTAGCGTTAAACCAATGCACCACTTTCGAAAACGCGCTATTTACATCGTAAACAACTACCTGTTGTCGTTTAAGTTTAAATAAAAGCGAAGTGTCATCCGCAAATAACACGATATCGTGGTTATCCTTTATGAGGTGAGGCAAATCATTAATATAAATAAGAAACAAAAAAGGGCCAAGAATCGAGCCCTATGGGACTCCCATTATTACAATAGATTCGGGTGATCTTTTCCCGTTGACGTCATCGCTTTGGATCCTATTACTGAGGTATGAGATAAGAAGATCCAGAGCGCTGTTTCGTATTCCGTAGTGGCGGAGTTCCCTGATTAAGGTTTCATGAAGGACGCAATCAAATGCCTTGGATAAATCGCAAAAAATGCCCAAAGCGTCGCATTTATCTTCCCAGGCATTATAGATATGTCCTAAAAGTTCGACACCAGCATCGGTAGTTGAGCGACCCTTCGTAAAACCGAACTGTTTATTGTGTAATAATTTATGTTTATTAAAAAATCTTTACTGAAAGTAGGCAGCACTGAAATAGGTCTAAAATTTGTAAGGTCAGATGTTCTACCCGCTTTGAATAAATGAATAATTTTACTATTTTTCATAAGGTCAGGAAACTCCCCACAATCAATACAATTATTAAAAATAGAAGCTAATGTAGGTGCTACAATATCAATATTAGACTTGGAAACTTCTACAGAATTACCCCACAGATCCGCAGTCTTCTTATCATTTAAGGTGTGAAATGTTTTTAATATATCTCTACATGTGCCATGTTCAAAATTTAATTCCGAGTCGCAAGCTTTAACATTTTCCTTTAGCAAAGATTCGGCAACAGTAGGTGACGAGCTTAGGGATTTCGTCGTTGAAACGGGAATGTCAGAAAAGAAACTTTCGAAAGCCGCGGCGACATCCGAATCTGATTCAATTACTCTGTCATTAATTGTGAAGCTGTAGTCACTATTACGGTTACTGGTCCTTCCCGTTTCATTATTATATGTTGTTAAACGGTTTTATTTAGCTCACCCCGTTTGTTTTATTTATTATTCTTGGGTCAAATTTAGTAATTCAAATTTCACCCTCTTCCTGTCAACCGATTAATCTGGAATTTTGTATACACTTTGGATTTTGGTGACAATACAATTATGTTTATTCATTATCATTATAAATTCAAGATGGCCGCCGCTACAAAATGGCGGATAATTTATGTTTTATTAATCCCATCAATATGGGTATCAAATGAAAGGGCTCAACAAGCAGAATACAATATACTATAAAAAATTGAAATCCAAGATGGCAGCCGCTACAAAATGGCGGATAACGTAGGTTTTATCAATCCCATCAATATGGGTATCAAATGAAAGGGCTCAACAAGCAGAATACAATATACTATAAAAAATTGAAATACAAGATGGCGGCCGCTACAAAATGGCGGAAATAGAAAATTATAATTTTTTTTTTTTAACTACGTATAGAGGAGTTGGACTGCAATAAACTAACGGGCAAGAAACCTTGCAATAATGAAGCACTAAATGAATTAAACAGAATGCGAAATAAAAACTAAAAACTAGAAAATAAAAATAGGTAAAAAAACTTTTTAAGTTAAACGGTTTTATGTTAAACATACATTGCAATGTTTAACATAAATGTACTAAAAACCAAAAAATAATAAAATAGATACAGTCGTGGGAATTATAAACATATGCATAGACTAGACTAAAATAAAACCGTGGGGCATTATATTATTATCATAAAATTAGAAACAGCAATAATTTAATTACATTATTGCTGTTTCTAATTTTCGAGGTCAAATAATGTGACTTAGCAATACGACACACTTTTTTAAACAATTTTGAATATTTTTTTACATATAAATTAAATTCGGCAGTATTTACAAAAACTCTTTTATTATACAGCTCATAAAGCCGTGTTCTACTCTTGTGAATACCAATGGTGGTAGCCCAGTCACTGAAAGATGCATCCCATATAATTGTATTGGATTACAAAGTTAAAGTAAAATTTTCAGTGAATGAAGGTATGGTAAGGTAAGGTAAGTAAATTTTATTTTGCAAATATGGGTACAGTACATGGTGGTTAACAAATAAGAGGTAGGTTCAGCCATATTTTACCAATAGGCATGCAAAAGACACAAGTAAATAAGCAAATACAAGTAGATACACTGAATATTTTTAACACAACTTATATAGATCACTGCAGCACAATTTATAGTCCAACATAATTATAATAGTGCATTTTTTTGACAGAATATTGTACAAGTTTAGCAGGTGTATATTTTACGAACATAATGCCGTTTTCGGCGTTCAAATATGGTTTAAAAAGTTATAGAATGAATGAATTTACGAGTTATTAAATTTAACACACTTTCTAGTTTCTGATTGATCTGAAATTTTGCACGTATATGTATATCGCCTATCAATGCAATATTATGATGATATGGAACTGATCTGATGATGGAGCTGGAAGTTGACCATAGGAACTCCATTTTAGAATATCATAACCCCATCGAGTTTGGACTTGTTTTATTCGTCTTGTCGAGTAGTTTGTCTTAAGATCGTGTCCAGGGTCTGTTGATGGAACTGGAAGGTGGCCATAGGAATTCCGTTAGAAAACGACATAACCCTATCGAGTTTGGACTCGTTTGATTTGTCTTGTCGAGTAGTTTGTCTTTAGATGATGTTCAGGGTTCTGAATAGTTCTGATGATGGAGCTGGAAGGCCATAGGAATTCCGTTATAAAACCACATAACCCCATCGAGTTTGAGCTCATTTGATTTGTCTTGATGAGTTCTCTGTCTTTGTTGGTAACCAGGATCTGATGATGGAGCTGGAAGGTGGCCATAGGAACTCCGTTATAGAACGACTTGACCTTGTCGAGTTTTTACTCGTTTGACTCAGCTGGAGGTACTTTAGCAGTACTTCAAATCGATGAATAAGACTGCTTCAAATTCGAATAAACATATGTATTGTTGATTCATTAAACGAAATAGATAGAATGAGAGACGCTACAAAAAGAAATGAGATCCCACCAAAAACAAAACTTGTAAAAAGAGCCAAGCCGCGCAACTCACTTTTACCGTAAAAAGAAATGAGATCCATGTACTACCAAGTCAGTTAATATATTTAATCCCTACTTAAAAATCTTTGATGTTTAAAATAAATAGATTGACTTGACCACTGCATCACATTGGCCAATGCGATGGCGATTAGCAATTACAATAGGAACTTGGAGCTTTCTTGTATCACGTTCCACCCCTATGCCCTGAGTGATAACGTTTAAAAGTGTTTGATCATCTCTGATGATCAAACACTCCCCACGCACTTTGTTTACGGTTCAATTACAAATCAAGAAACAAGAAAAAATAACAATCAAATTGAGAACCACCTCACAGCAAAATGGTGACCGCTACAAGGTCGACAACGGAAAATCTGCAATCAGTTTTCCTAATGTGGTCACAGAAATGACTACCCGACTTGAGCAAGTCCAGATCAAGCAGTTAAATACTGCCTTGTAATCCACTTGTCGAAAAGAAAACATATTTAATGCAGTATAGACCAGAACCAGCTAGGTGCGGTCTACTCCAATAACTGTTGAGTGAGTACGGTGCTGCACGATCCAAGCAAGACAATGCTCGAGGGTGAAGGGCCGTGTCCTCGCTGCAGCCGTGCTGGTACACGGCTGTCGCCTCCCATGTAGCCACTTTAGTTTGTGCAGATATTTGCACAAGCAGCATGACAATACTTGCACAAAACGGAAGACGGAGAAACACCTGGACCTGGAACAACTATCTGTAGGCCATACAAACATATTTATGTTCCGTGCAGGAATCGAACCCGCGACACGCAGCGCAGCAATCAAGCGCTCAGCGTGCAACCGTGTCGTCACTGAGCACTGTACACTGGAGCACTGGTGTCTCCAACCTCATCCGGTGCGGTAACCGCGTATGACCCTATTTGCCATGACGCTGTGGCCTCCGCAGTAGAGCCTTATTTTGGGCAAACAGGCACTTCGCCCACACCCGGGCCCCGTAGACCGCCATCAAGTGAACCACCTTGTGTACAGCCGTTAGTAAGCTCTGTCCGGCCAGGTAACAGCCGACTGACGTCGAACGCCGTGCCATTGCTTGTACCGCTATTCTTGTACCACCGATAATGCGCTGTGTGTTAGCCGGTGGCCGGCGGCGTCGCGGCCCATGAAATGCCACCGACTTGTACATAGACCTCATTCAAGTATCGCCACAACGAAGTTCAACGAACAGTCTTACGCTACTTGCATACAAAAAAATCCATTGACCTCCACTAGGCCATCACAACAGCTATGCTGAGACAGTCTATTTACAATTTTGTAGTCGAAAATCATCGTGGAATCTCACCTGTCCAGTGTGTTAGCAGTTAGCACGCATTATCACATGTTAGTCCATCATGTGACGCCGTCACATGACGCTGTAGCGCATAATGAAGCGGCGCGGCTGATTGACGCGCTCAATGGTAGAGGTGCACTAATTGATGTGAACTCGTGCTGTCCCTGTATTTGTTGTGATTCGATGCGATATTGTTTCTATCGAATTGCACAATCGAATGGCATTTCGATTCGAAACGACTGCATATTACACACAGAAATGGTCACACTTTTGTTATCTGGCGATTTCTAGATTCCTGCATGTCTATCACTTCCTCGTTCTTATTGCATGATTGAACTTCGAACGCATCCTTATGAAGTCATGATTGAAGTGCTTGATTATTATTTTCCTCTTTTTGGGACGGCATACACTGAGTCTTCCTGGTTTCCTGTGACATTGTTCAGGACCGTAGTCGTTTCTATGGCTTTGGAACCAGAACGAATACCATAAAATATTCCGGGAGCACCACCTTCGATACTTTTCATGAGATATCTATATATATATAAAAGAAAGTCGTGTTAGTTACTTCACTTATAAGTACTTATAACTCAAGAACGGCTGAACCGATTTAGCTGAAAATTGGCAGGGAGGTAGTTTAGAGCCAGGAGAAGGACATAGGATAGTTTTTTTCTTTTTTTTTTGGGTAGGTAGGTAGGTAGTAGGTAGGTAGTAGGTAGGTAGTAGGTAGGTAGTAGGTAGGTAGTAGGTAGGTAGTAGGTAGGTAGTAGGTAGGTAGTAGGTAGGTAGAAGGTAGGTAGTAGGTAGGTAGTAGGTAGGTAGTAGGTAGGTAGTAGGTAGGTAGTAGGTAGGTAGTAGGTAGGTAGTAGGTAGGTAGTAGGTAGGTAGTAGGTAGGTAGTAGGTAGGTAGTAGGTAGGTAGTAGGTAGGTAGTAGGTAGGTAGTAGGTAGGTAGTAGGTAGGTAGTAGGTAGGTAGTAGGTAGGTAGTAGGTAGGTAGTAGGTAGGTAGTAGGTAGGTAGTAGGTAGGTAGTAGGTAGGTAGTAGGTAGGTAGTAGGTAGGTAGTAGGTAGGTAGTAGGTAGGTAGTAGGTAGGTAGTAGGTAGGTAGTAGGTAGGTAGTAGGTAGGTAGTAGGTAGGTAGTAGGTAGGTAGTAGGTAGGTAGTAGGTAGGTAGTAGGTAGGTAGTAGGTAGGTAGTAGGTAGGTAGTAGGTAGGTAGTAGGTAGGTAGTAGGTAGGTAGTAGGTAGGTAGTAGGTAGGTAGTAGGTAGGTAGTAGGTAGGTAGTAGGTAGGTAGTAGGTAGGTAGTAGGTAGGTAGTAGGTAGGTAGTAGGTAGGTAGTAGGTAGGTAGTAGGTAGGTAGTAGGTAGGTAGTAGGTAGGTAGTAGGTAGGTAGTAGGTAGGTAGTAGGTAGGTAGTAGGTAGGAAAAAGGGCATTGCAAGGCATGCTGGGTTCAGCTAGTCTTTAATAAAGGGTACTACGGGACTGCCTACCGAGGTAACGTTTGACATTCCTCTACTCGTGTTTGCTGAGGCTATCTACAAGCAATGGCAGCAGAGTTCACATTATACCGGCTAACCCTTTTACTTGGGCCAGAAGTCTTGTCTCTAACAAAACATCAAAACTCCATCAAAAACAAAACCAAAACAAAACTCCATCATATTTGTATACCTACATTATTGGAAATAAATGATTCTGATACTAGCTAATTTAGACTTCCACAATTACCCGGTTTTGGTATGTTTCTAATATTAGGCCTTTTCTTTTTGCAAAGACTAGTTTAATCCTACCGATATGCGAACTCGATAGTTCATCGATACAATCGGATTGGTGTTCGATATCACTATCATCACTATGGAACAACATATCTTAATGTTTGTTAATATCCAGTAATTCGTTCGTCGACAATCTTATCTTCGTCCCTGATTGATCGCTGTGATTCCATGCCCTCCTGACTTTAGCGCTACGTCGGCTAATGTTTACTTGTTATAATAAAAACATTACGCAAACGAGAACTAAAAATAACAGTGACACAAATGGAAAATACTATAAACTTGTAATTGTGTTAGTTTCTTAGGGTCACAGTAATTAAATCCACGGTAATTTCAAATAAAAATAACCGGAAAACCAATTTAATAAACAAAGATTTATAAAATATAAACATTAAACCCTTTTTACTAAAATAATTATTTATAGCCATTGTAAGTTTTACGCGCGTAATTGTAAAAAAGTGTGCAGATATGGATGAATGGATGGGGAAGGTGAAAAACATGAGGTTCTCTGTTGTTGGCATACAAGTGAGCAGGCTTAAGAAAAAGAAGACTGCCTCGCCAACTTGCAAAGTGCGTAAGTCTTGAATACTTCATTAGCATCGTAATTCAACCGATAGAAATCTGCCCCTTAACTTAACGTCCCAAAAGCATTGCCAAGGTCCTTCCCACATCCAATTCCCAGTTAGATGTGCTAGGAATCATTTTCAGTAGAGTAGCCAGACGAGTATTCTAAGGGGTAGTTTAAGTGTATCAATTCTTCTCGCATACTCCGAAAATGCGAAAAAAATCCTCTTAAATATAGGTGTCGTTAAGTTGGCAGAGACCCAATTCATCAATAGAAACCTCTATCATGCCTTTGTGGCTCAGAGTTCATCAGCATGCCTACGCCGCGCTCCGTCAGGTAACTGTATGGCCCTGTTAAGAGCTTATATTTGGGGTTCACAAAAAACCTAAAATATATTATACTGCCAAAAGTAATTTGCGCATATTCGGGCACAAAAAGACTAATGATTGTATTTATCAACAAACCTTTTTGATGGATGGCTTGTAATCGCTGTTAATGACAGATAACGAATATTTTTGCACATGCAGTATTGAATTACTGTAGAATATATTCTTGTCGCCATAGCCATTATTCCCCACGCGGCGGGCGGGTCAGTAGATGTCAGTCCTCTAATAGACTTACCATTCTGGTGTTGTAGATGTTTAGATTGTCTGTCCTTTGGAGGCGTGGTTACCTCAGGAAACATCACGCAGGCCTATTATTTTTTGGAAGTATGCAGCATGGGTGATTGACATTGTCAGATGACGGCACTGTACCTGATTTTATGACAAAACAATATTTAGCCGGTGATCATCATAATCACACACAACCCGACTTCACCCACTGCTGGGCATAGGACTCTGTTTGTGCCAAGTTCTTATGCCAGCCTCATCCAGGATATTCCTGCGATAGCAACAATGTCGTCTGGACATCTCAAAATTAAACCCACGAGGCAAAAAAGCTCGTGGGTTTACAAGCCAAACAACACGCTGCACCATGGGCTTAACCGAAAATTGCTGTTGATTCAATTAAGCACATTTCTCCCTTAAAGCGGTGAATAACGGTATGACGATACAATCAGCTGATTAACGAATTTCCATTGTTTGCCGTGACGTCACAACTACTATCTAGTATATAAACCAAGTGTAAACCAATTTTACGCCAGAGTGTACACATGACATTCATCGCCGTAATGCTATTAATACGCCCAGATTATAAACAGATTTAGGAATTATGGTTTTATCTTTATCATGGTCTGGTTGTAAAAGTTAATTTATGGTTGGAGTGAAATGATATCTTTTCTGAAAATGTAGGGTTTTTCGTCCCAAATGCAGTGTTGCTGTTAAGTTGTGATAACAAGCAGACAAGACATTTTGGTCATCAGCTTAACCGTTCTCAACCGCTACTGATTGGGGGATCCCAAAGCTTTAATTATTTTTTTTTAATAAGTAATAAATTAATAAATTCCGACTTTCTGACTGTCCATTGAAGTCCACACGAGAAAAACGTACCTATGCCATAAACTTCTATCTATACAACTATTCGTACTTATAAATAAAATTGACATGTCTGTTTGTGATTTCGAAATAACAACTTTTTACTGAATAACAATAAAAAAACTTTTGTTTTTGTCAGTCAGTCTATTTGTTCCGGCTTATCCGTAACAGATCAGCTGATTTTGATAGGACTCACTGCCAGATACCTGACGTTGTGAGGAGTAACTAGGGGCTTATTTTTTATTTACTAGCCTGCACGTTCCCACTGCTGGCCACAGGCCTCCTCCAATTCCTTCCAAGAGCTATTTTCCTGTGCCGCCTCGAACATGGGGGCCTGAGGGCCTTAGGCTACTTTTATTAAAAATATATAAAATATAACATTCGATTCAAACAGGGAATTAATATGACGAATGCCCCGGGTAACAGCAGGATAAACAAATAGTCAATCACAGATATTACATTTATCTTTGTAGATGTTGCTCAATTCTCAAATTCTTAACTCACGTATATCAAATTATCCATGCAAATAGTCAAACAATTTGTATGCATTATGAGTTAGTACAACTTATTAGAGCACCTGAATTTGACTCACGACATCGCATTTATTCTGTCCCGAAACTAGCAATGCAGTGATTAGTTGTGTTTGTACTTCATTCTCTTGCCCTTATCGTGCATAGTTTGCTGAAAAGCATAACCTTCTCATACAGTAACTAAACCAGAACCTATACGCAATCTCGCCTGCTTGCTGGGAAATTTATTGAAGCTGATGAAATTGCAATCCGTTCTTGTTTCCCTACGATATTTTTCTCACCATCATCCACAGCCTGACTTTAACCACTTTTGGAAGGCCTCTATATGCTTGTGCCAATCTGTACGCTCTTTTGCCAGCCTCATCCAGGGTATTTCTGCAATAGCAGCCAAAATGTTGACTGCCCATCTCGCTGCCAGACGACCAACACTTCTCTTCCCATTCCTTTGACACCGCTCGGTCACAGCTTTACTCCACCTGCCATCCCTGCGCCTTGCTAGATAACCTTTTTTTTTGTTGGGAGGTGAAAAATGTCTAACGCATACCGTCCGGGGAGACGGCACTGTTATGTTGGGCTTGCACTCACTAACAAAACACCGCCGTAAACCTACTGTCGCCTTGTTGGATGGGCCTCGAGAACTGCCACCGCGCATGGCCTCAGGGCCGTGCTTTGCGACGACGATAGACTCCCGATCTATCGCCCGCTTGCACCTCCTGGGGCGGCATCAGGTCGCCATGGCGCCTCCTCCGCCGCCCTGTCCTCCTGCGACGGATCGCGGCAGCGAGGGATTATTCCTCCCTGACGTGCTCCGCCGCCTCCTTCTGCGAGATGTCCTGCCCAACTCCACTTGAGTTCCATAACGCGTCTCTGGATTTAGACGTTTTTGGAACATCGTAAAAAATCAATGGTTTTCAATAATGTATTTAAGGAGCTCTGAGTTTAATTCTATTAAGAAGTAGGTCTTTATACGTTTGTACCACCATTCTATTTCATGTTATTGACCAACGTACTAACAAATGTTATTATTTGTTACAGTTACTGGTCCAGAGATCACAAAAAGAAGATGGTGTCAACGGTGTCACAGAAAAATCATTTACAGTAAGTTCTATAAACAGTTAGAGTACAGATCAATAGCCGCTAAAGACTACACTGGGCCTAGGAAATCGAGATAGAACTTGCTGTTGGGCTAATCCTTCAAAAGCGAAGCAGCAAAACGTTGCTGCGACCCTGTCCGTTTCTTAGTGCATCTCCACCTATGTACTTTGAAGGACTTGTCTAAAGACACTGATATTGCTGTAGCAGAGCTCTGGTTCAAGCTCATCTAATACAAAAAAAAAAAATAGTTAGTAGAAGTCTGACACTCCCTACCGCTCTGCCCAGAGCGGGAGAAGTCATATTTCGCACACTCCAAACAAAAAGGCTTCTGCTTTTTTTGTCTTAGTGCTGTATCACTTTTGTGGCTTTGTTTATTCTAAATAAATATATTTACTTTCTTTTGAGAGCCCTTAAACGTACGTTACCGTGTTTGTCTCCAGAAATACCTGTTCCCGATGTACCCTGAGCTGGCGCGGCAGTTCTACAAGTACGTCCACCGCATGGGCAAGTGCAAGAACATGCACATCCCGCTGTCCACCTTCAGACAGCAGTGCGAGAAGATACTAGCCATGCTCGACGATGCCATGATCATTGAGACCTATGTCAGGTAACACGACAAACAAATGTGCGTTTTATTTGTATACAATAAAATGCTTTTTATATATTTTTTTACACATAGAAGAAATCATGCTGCCAAAAATTGGAATAAAGGGTCAAAGAGGACAATTTTCGCCCTAGAATAAAACCAGTTTGAAATATATACCATACAGCACATACCTCATTTTATACTCAGCGTATTAGGCTGGATGGCAAGACGCTTTTGATGCCTTCTATTGCAAGTAAAAAACCAGCACTTTTAAATTGTAATATTCTAAGTGAAACTTTTCAGTTTGTATTTTTTTTTTTAACTTTGCCCCACACTAGGAATTTCTCCTGTAACGTGGGTGCGGTCACAAACATTTAAACTTACATACACAAATACCCAGACCCGAAACAACTATCTGTAGGTCATACAAATATTTGTTCCGTGCGGGAATCGAACCCGCGACACGCAGCGCAGCAGTCCATTGCTTGAGCAACTGCGCCAACCGTGCCGTCGTATTGCTGTTGGTGTACCTAATAAATATATAAATGGCGCCTCCAATGGATAGGACATCCATTGGAGGCGATGATCACTATCTTGTCGTTATTTGGATGAAAAGTTAGTGAATTAAAAATACTTTGGACCACAATCGACGAATCGTTTTATTTTTTTCAGGAAGACTGCCTGTCAGATTACCAGCCAAAACAAAAAGAAACAGTTCTCGTTTTGACGACAACTTTGCTCCGTCTCTCGTGGTTCCATATTTATTTACTTACTTCAATCAATGTCTGTTACATGCATTATATTAACAATTGGTTTACTGTTTTACATAAAGTAGAGCAGTCTTTTGTCTCCACTCATAATTACGAAGACAATAAGATATAAATAACTAGAAGGTCGGTGGTTCAGAATTGGCTAAGTTTACCTTTGACAATGCGTTATTTATGTGATTTCGACAAAAATGGTACAATGCAAAAACTATTATGACCTAAATGGCAAGGTGCCAATGCCATAAGTTTGGCTATGTTTGGGACAAAAGTCTTACTAAGCTAGTTTTAATTTAACAAGAATTGGATTGCCTTGGTTAACAAATTTGACACGAAAAGTCAGGTCCTGTTTCCAGCAAACTAAAGACAAGCTGGGATGAAACGAAATCACTCATTTACACCACGGCTCTCACTCTTCCGTGGTGGGTCGAATCTTGTACGTCACTTCTCTGGTGCAAACCTGGACTAATATCTCTCTTCTTCTAGAATGTTCGGCGCCGAAACGGACGAGACCATGGTGACCCCCGAGGGTCTCCGCAGTCTGCTGTACACCAGTTACAAGCTGTCCATGGACCACTATCCTGAGGGCCCGCAGACCTGTCTCATGGTGAGTGTATAGTCTAGAACAGGCCCGTCCAACATACGCCCTCGGGCCACCTTGCAACCCGCATAGGTCTTTCGTCGGGTCCGCGAGCTATTTAAAACTTAATAGGACATCAATAAACTTGCTCGGGCATTATTTTATTTAAAGATGTCCCTACTATAAGTCTATTATTCCCGCGACATTCGCGACATATTCCTACCCGGCTACCCGCGAATGCAGACCTCATCAACTCAGTCTAGCCCGGCGAAGTTTATTGCATTTAGAGTTCACTTTGGATTTCTTTTGGCCCGTTACGGTTATAAAAGTAACTGACATGGCCCTTCATAAAATTATGTTGTACATCCCTGGTCTAGAATGTTGGATGTGGAGACGTGAGCCTGGTGACGCCGAGCTGTCCATGAACCCCGAAGACTCCGATACTCTCAGTTTCCCTTTCGTAACAGAATGTCACAACATAATGACAAATATTCATATATACAATGTTGTGTATTCAGATCAACAAGACGTTGTCGGTGGTGGTGAACGGGTGCTTCAACAAGAAGGACATGCACAGCGTCGGCTTTGTGGTGCGCTGGCTGGAGGAACACTGCCACAGACTTATATTCCCAGTTCATAGGTAAAAATAGAATAGAATTTATTCATCTATTTTTAGGTAACATAGACCCATAGATAAATACTTTTATCTAAACATACACACTAATAAAACAGCTTGTGTTAGTAAATAGAACCTTAAAATTACATAAATGCGGCCAAAAGTCCTCTTCCAAGACGTGGTGCAGATAACATGTCGGTATTCGCACTACGAACGCCTTAAAGTGGACGTTCCGGTGCGAGCCTAATTATGTTCCTTGTTCATAGCCGTTCATCGGTAAGATATGGCCACTTTTGATACGTTTTCAGGATATTTTTTCAGCTGTTGTTGTACCTTCAACTATGCAACTATTTAAGAGGTTTCGCTACAAACATTTTGGATTACAGTTGTATTACACGTAAACAAATTCGGTACTTTCATCCGCGGCTTGTGCGAGTTAATTAACTTTGTGGTTTTCTTATATTATTCATTAGAAGGTCGACCACTAATCACTATCTTTTTTTTTAATTTGGGACAAGCTTGCAACACTATTCCCATACCAGTGTAACTTCTGTAAGCCAGAATCAACAGTGGCGACCACAAGAAAAGCGCCGGGACAATGAAGCTCGACGAAGTCCCAGAGAAACGATTTAACTGTCTTGGATCCCGCAACGAAATTAATCAGAAAATAATAGCGGAGGAGTAGGAATAACATTATTTCCATTTTCCACTCATCACTATCTATCTAAAGCCAGAATATCGACCAAGAAGTGTTAATATTCGTTTTTTTTTCTGCTCGTTTTTCGTACTTAAAATACGCCCATAAATACCATTACTAAATGAAAAATTTTTTTCTTCTGTTCATTCTTGTATTTGTAGTTAATATTGACACTTCATGGCCGAAATGTTGCTTTAAAAGACCACTGAAGAAGTATTGTGTCGGGCAATGTGCAGATACTGCGTGCACATGTTGGCGACGCGTCACCGCGACATGGCGGCGTCCGTGGAGTCCAGCGGGTCGGGCTTGGGCCTGGAGCTGGGCACGCCGGTGCTGGAGCGCGGCGCGTGGCAGGCCGCGTCGCTGCTGCTGCCGCTGTCGCGCGCCTGGCTGCTGGCCGGCACCGCGCCGCCGCTCTACTCGCGACCTGCCCAGCCGCCGCCGCAGCCGCACGGTGACTGACTCTATACTGTCTGTGGTTTCACTGAGGGACGTTGTACCACTGACGCCGGTCTAACTTTATTAAACCAAATATTTAATACGTGGGAAGAGTCCCAAGATGCTATAGGAATATTTTGTGACCTCTCCAAAGCTTTCAATTGCGTGAATCACGACATGCTTTTGAAACTTGAGCATTACGGCCTAGGTAAACTTGCACTTAGTTTCGTATAATCTTATTTGAGTGTTAAGCAACAACATTTTTAAATCAATGGTGATAATTCACAAGGTTTAAAAAAAGTAAAAATGTGGGTTCCGCAAGGCTGAATATTGGGCCCTTTCCTTTTTCTGGTATAAAGGACAATGGGCAAAAATGTATGGAACGTGGTACCCGCTCCAATAGTCCTCATTAATATATCATTGAATAGACATTTTGATGCAGAAAAACGTCTACCATGGCGCCTGTCCCTATTCACGTTTGGAAAGCAGTAATCTCACTATCTATACTTATTATTATAAAGCTTTAATCTCAGGAACTGCTAGTCCGATTTTAAAAATTCTTTCAGTGTTAGATAGCCCATTTATTGAGGAAGGCTATAAGCTATATATCATCGCTACGCTACGACTAAAAGGAGCCGAGCAGCAGGGGTGAAACCACGGGGAACAGCTTGTGTTTTATAAATGATGAAGAATTTATTACAAACTACTTATATAATCAAATCAAATCAAATCAAATCAAAATCATTTATTTCAAGTTGGCCAGTTACAGGCTCTTTTGAATAGTCGAACAAATACTAAATTTTAATAAGCTAATAAACTAAGCTACAGTCCCACTCACAAGGCATAATAACTGTCAGTGTACTGTAGTTGCCGATTCCAAAGCGTTGGTCTCATGAGAAGAATGGCAAGAAACTTCATGGATACTCTTTTAAATCATAATATTTTTACAAAACTTTGGTTACATCATTCATATTGAGATTGGTATATTATCATGTGAGAACGATGTAGCAAGTTATGCACGATAAGTGTCGACAGTAAAGCCAAAACGACGATTTAAAAATAATATAATAATTCAAACAAGCCGTGGCAACTAAGAGGTGACCAGTCACAACTGACAGCACCCGTTCACGAGCATGACGCATGGATCAGCCACCATTCCACTCAACCATTTTAAAGGGAACGAAATGACCCGACACACCCGCCACCATCAGCGAGACATTTAAGTGAGCATGACACACTCTTAATCGCCAGGGCATATCCAAGTCAAATAAAAAATAGAAAAATAAATGTAGGTTTCCAGAGAATGACAGCTTTCTAGTACATAGTACTCACACAATATGTGCTATGCGACTATATAATACTAAAGAGATTGAATTTATACATTGCAAAGATAGTTGTACAATCTTCTTCTTTCTTCTTCCTATTAAATGCTATTCATTTAAGCGTCCTGTCCTTGTGGAGCAGGACCGGCATTGAGCCAAGCATTTTTATCAGCGATATAATCGTCTAACTTGTAATATGCTTGCTTGCATAGTGTGCGTTTGATACATGTTTTAAATTTCGTCTCATTCAGTTCAAGAATGCTTTGTGGAATTTTGTTATAGCATCTCAAACAGTACCCCATGAAAGATGAGTCTACCTTAGCGAGTCTGAAGCCTGGCTGCACTAACTGGTCCCTATTCCTAGTAATATAATTGTGTCTGTCACCTCTTTTACTAAAAAGATGCAGATTTTTTCTCACATACATTATGTTTTCGTAGATGTACTGACAATGCACCGTCATAATGTTAATGCTCTTAAATAGTTCTCTCAGAGAATCGCGCCTACGAAGACCATATATTGCTCTGATGGCTCGTTTTTGCAGAATAAAAATAGATTCAATGTCTGCAGCTCGTCCCCATAACAAAATGCCATAAGACATTAGGCTATGAAAGTAACTAAAATAGACCAGCCTAGCGGTATCTACATCAGTAAACTGACGAATTTTTCTAATGGCATATGCTGCTGAACTTAGCCGCCCTGCAAGAGATGTTAAATGAGCACCCCATTGTAGCCGTGAATCAAGCGTAATCCCCAAGAAAACCGTTTCATCTACGAATTCTAGTTTCTCGTTATTTAATAGAATATCACAATCACTACTTTTAACATTCGGTAAAGCAAATCTTATGCATTTTGTCTTTTTTTCATTTAATACTAAATTGTTTGCTGTGAACCAATTATGAATCTGAAGTAGGGCTTTATTCACATCATCTAGCTTTTGAGCCCGTCTATTTATCTTAAAAATTAGGGAAGTGTCATCAGCAAATAACACCATATTCTGAGGTTGGTTTTTCAATAAATAGGGTAGATCATTAATATATACCAGAAAAAGGAAAGGGCCCAATATTGAGCCTTGCGGAACCCCCATTTTTACTTTTAAACCCTGTGAATTAACACCATTTATTTGAACATGTTGTTGCCTTTCACTCAGATAAGATTTTACTAAACGAAGTGCAAGTTTACCTAGTCCATAATGCTCAAGTTTCAAAAGCAATGTGTCGTGATTCACGCAATCAAATGCTTTTGAGAGGTCACAAAATATTCCTACAGCATCTTGGGACTGTTCCCACGCATTAAATATGTGCTTTAATAAAGTTACACCGGCGTCAGTTGTGCAACGTCCTTTAGTGAAACCGTACTGTTGATCGTGTAAGATTCTGTTGGTGTTAAAATGATTGAGCATTTGGTTAAGCATAACTTTTTCAAAAACCTTGCTAAAAGCTGGCAACACCGATACAGGTCTATAATTATTAGTATCTTTACTGTCACCAGATTTGAAAAGAGGTATGACCTTACTGTGTTTCATTAAATCTGGGAAAACCCCTTGGTCTACACACAAATTAAATATTGAAGCTAAGTATGGTGCAATAGTCTCAACTATGGATGTACAAACTTTGATAGACATTCCCCATAGATCTTCGGTCAGTTTAATTTTTATTTGCCGGAAAGCTTTAATTACCTCCGTAGGGTTTATATGTTTAAATTTAAATTCAGCCAGGCAACCAGGCACGTTCGCCTTCAATAAACCAATTGAGACTTCAGGTGAGGAATTAAGAGCCTCCGTTGTTTTTAAAGGAATATCAGTAAAGAAATTTACAAATTCTTGAGCTACTTCCTGATTATCGCTTTTAGGACCACATGCTGTATTTAATGTGTAGCTAGTGGTACGTATTTTTTTCCTGTTAGTCTCGTTATTTATGACTTTCCAAACTGTTTTTATTTTTATTCTGCTGTTTTGATCTTTTTGCCTATGTGAAGGGCTTTAGCAACCTTGCAAGTATTTCGAAATATTTTTGAATACTTTGCAACATACTTGTTAAAAGTTTCAGTGTTTATATAAGGCTTAAGGCCATACAGTTCAAAAAGTCTTTCCCTACTTTTTCTGATACCTCTAGTTGCCCAATCACTAAATATATTATATTTAGGGCTAACACTTTTAATCTTCTTCTCAAAAGTTTTATTGAATTCTGTGTGAACTATTGAAAAGAAGTTATCGTACAATTTATTTATATTAATATATAAGTAAAATAAAGCTAGAATAACATGATATAACACATTTAGGATTCTATTATTAAAAGAAGTAAGAAAACAAGCATTCTTTAAATACAAAACATATATTTTATCAATAAGTGAGTAGATTTAAAACATTACATATCGGTATCAACTATAACAGCATTGAGGAAAGATGCCGGAGCAGTAAATCCCGTATGCCTCGCATAGCCTAAGTACCATACGATGGACACTATATGTGCACAAGTGCCGATCGTACGTCGCCCGGTTAAACATGTGCAATACTGTTGGACAATATTATTTGCGCTGCTGATTAATATATAACAAAAATATGTTTTTACACGGACATGTCGCGACTGGATTCGTCCACGCAAAAGCCAGGCATCTTCGTGTATGCCATAGTCTGGCAGATCATCAAGTGCTCCCTCTCTGTACGTTTCAATTATATATAGACCATTTGATAAATGCTCGGCACAGTAAGATCTTGCCAGCTTGAGTTGGTATGTACCTAGCGCTAATAGAATTATATCCTCCTCCGTCATTGAAGGGAAGTTTTCAATCTGGCTCGCTTCCATCCTCTGAAAATCTACTCTTCTGTGGTTAAGCCGTTTTCTCTCTACATACATATGCAGAAGATTCGGGGTATCTATTTTCTGCCTTATTATATGGACGAATTCGTCTGCGTGTACGCTATCCACGATGGGTTGGTGGAAGTGATTCGTGATAGCTGCGGCAATCTTAAAATCAGTGAACATATTGGGCAGTGACTTATTAAAATATTTTTGCCGCAAGAGCTTAAAATCACGTTTAAACCGGCCATTTGCCACTTCCACAACCCACCGGCATAGCGTTACCGATCGAGCTTCGTTGGATTGTTCAGTGGTCAGCTGTGTCTCTTGGCGGTTCTTTGTTGGTGGGACATAGGATTCATACCCACATTCATCAATGAGGTCCAAGCTGTCCCTAAAACCTCGATCTAATATAAAAGCATCGTTTGTTCGGAGTAACCAATGTAATGGATGTTGTCCATCATTCATAATATCGCCCATTATTTGCGCATCTGTTTTTGTTGCAGCGTATGGACCCATTACATCCAATATATATCCATCAGTACATACAAGTAGGAAAGGTTTCAGTAGATTCTGAAACTTGTGTAAACTGTAGGATAATCTTTGGAATAAAAAGTTCGAGCTTTTATTTATGTAAATGTAAGTACCATCACCAATCAATAATAACTCATTATTAATCGTTATTAATAGAAAACATGAACGGAAATGCCGAAAATATTACCTTGGTACTCATTTTCTTACATAAATAAGTGGTAACTAATATACTCGTATATGTATGTTTATCGCCGGGGCCACGAGACTGTCTAAACAGGTTACTGTGGCCCTGGAAAGAAAAGGGAAACTGAAGGAACAGGGTTTTTATTAGTTAGTAAGACTGTCGTTTATCTTCAAACGCAATCAGATTTGAGAGTGGCGGCTATAGTAAAAATTGTTCCTCTTGGTAAGACCTTTTAAACGACACTACAATCATATCTATTGGAGCCGGGTACCATTTTGCTCATTCTCCTTTATTAATGATCTACCCTATTTATTGAAAAACCAATCTCAGAATATGGTGTTTTTTGCTCATAACACTTCCCTAATTTTTAAGATAAATAGACGGGCTCAAAATCTAGATGACGTGAATAATGCCCTACTTCAGGTCCATAATTGGTTCGCAGCAAACAATATAGTATTAAATGAAAAACAGACAAAATTCATAAGATTTGCTTAACCGAATGTTAAAAGTAGTGATTGTGATATACTATTAAATAACGAGAAACTAGAACTCGTAGATGAAACGGTTTTCCTGGGAATTACACTTGATTCACGGCTACAATGGGGTGTTCATTTAATAAAATCAAAATCAAAATATTTTTATTTCACATAGGCCTACATGGGCACTTATAAAACGTCGGTAAAAAGGGGCACGGTTCGGTGCATTGGTCGATTCCTAAGGAGAAGAACCATATCTCTTGCAGGGCGGCTAAGTTCAGCAGCATATGCGATTAAATCCGTCAGTTCCCCGGTGTAGATACCGCTTGACTGGTCTATTTTAGTTACTTTCATAGCAAAATGTCTTATGGCATTTTGATCCATGCAGACATTGCGTCTGTTTTTATTCTGCAAAAG
Source organism: Diarsia rubi (assembly GCA_932274075.1). NCBI lineage: Eukaryota > Metazoa > Arthropoda > Insecta > Lepidoptera > Noctuidae > Diarsia > Diarsia rubi. The sequence goes on from OW026432.1 coordinate 413,274, forward strand.
AGCCATTTATGGTATACACAGCAATATATGGTCTTCGTAGGCGCGATTCTCTGATGGAACTGTTTAAGAACATCAATATCATGGCGGTGCATTGTCAATACATTTATGTAAACATAATATACGTGAAAAAAAATTGCATCTTTTTAGCAAGCAAGAGGTGACAGACACAATTATTATATTACTAGGAATAGGGACCTATCAGTTTAGCCAGGTTTCAGACTCGCTAAAGTAGACTCATCTTTCATAGGGTATTGTTTGAGATGCTACAATAAAATTCCACAAAGCATTCTTGAACTGAATGAACCAAAATTTAAAACATGGAACAAACGCACACTATGCAAGCAAGCATAACACAAGTTGGACGAAATACTAAATTGATAGTATTAAATAGAAAGAAGAACTAAGAAGAAGAAGATTGTACAACTATCTTTGCAATGTCTAGATTCAATCTACACACATCAACACGGTCTAGGGATATTTCATACTCAATTAAATAACTCGAAAAGTACTGGCCGCATTGGAATCTTTTATACACCGATTTGTTTGTAATTTATCTCAGACTAATTCCAAATTCAAATTTTTGAATATTCTTTTGTTTCGGTGGCATAAAAATGTCTTGATGTGTAGGAGAGGGAATTTTCATTTGTGCGAAATTTAGAAAGCAATACGAATTACGATTAGTTACAGTTTTTTTTTCATTTTTAAACGAAAGATAAAGTTAAAATTGAGGTATTGTACCATGCAACGCCAACATTTGACTAGGGCGGAGTTGTTACGAGCTGTGGGAATGCTGGAAGCTGGGTCTGTTCAGCGTAATGTTGCTGAGGCCATAGGGACTCACCAAAATGTAATTACATTTTAGTCCATTACATTTTAGTCCCTATTTCAAGATTGTGGACACGATATCGTGCCACAGGTGAAGTAGCGGAGAGGCACCGGGGGCCAAGTCGCATCACTACCCCCAGACAAGACCGATTTTTGCAAATTACTGCGCGAGCTCAACCAAATGCAACGGCGACTCAATTGGCCCAAAGGCTGCGAGTGGAACACCAAGTGCTTGTGAGTGACCAAACTGTAAGAAGGCGACTGCATGAAAGCAATCTACGCTCTCGTAGACCACTCCTGGTCACACCTTTACGGAGAGGCAATCGTGGACGACGATTAGAATGGGTTCGGAACCACGTGGACTGGGGCCGTGAGCAATGGTTCAATGTGCGGTTCACGGATGAATCCAGGTTCGGCTTTCATCCAGATTCACGAAGGACGCGTATTTGGCGAGTTCCTGGACGATGGAGCCGTCTTCAGAACCCTCAGGAAGTTCACCCATACCAAGGAGGAACAATTATGGTTTGGGCAGGAATTCGTCTCGGATCTCGTTTGTGTGCGGGGCAATATGACGGCAGAACGATACGTCCAACAGGTGCTGGGGCCCGTAATCTTGCCCCACAGAACACAAACGGGGCAAGATTTCCTGCTCATGCACGACAATGCCCGGGCACACACAGCGAGAACGGTAGCAGCTTGGTTACATACACACAATGTTAGGGCCTTAGACTGGCCTGCTCAATTGCCAGATTTAAATCCCATTGAGCATGCGTGGGATATGCTGCAAAGAAGAGCTCTGAAGGAAGTTCCTGAAAATCTGGCTACAGAAGATCAACTTTTTGCACACCTCAGAGGGACATGGGACAATATTCCGCAGCAAGACATTGACAACGATGTGTTATGAACATCATGGGCGCTTTCTCAGACCACTAACTTCAAGTTTATAAACACAAATTAAATGATTTTTCTATTTTTTTCAGTTTTTACTCACAAATTAAAAGTTAATTCATATACGGTTTCCAACAGCCACAGCAACAGCAAGCAGGTCTTTATACCAAATCCAGATACAGGCTCCTCTAAAACCCGAGAAGTCGCAGAATTATTGGGCCAAACCCACCAACTCGACCCTCCCATTAATAAACTCACTTATAAAGAAGTAAAAACAGCAATTAAGGCTCTAGATCCAAATAAAGCTCCTGGTTACGACCTTATTACAGGAAAAATCCTAAGGGAGCTGCCAAAGGAAGGCATTACATTTCTCACTTTCCTGTATAATGCTATTCTACGAAGAAGTATGGTCCCTCCCCAATGGAAAATCGCCCAAGTTATTATGGTTCCTAAGCCTGGAAAAAATCCGGTTGAGGCGCAATCATACAGACCCATTAGCCTGTTACCGATACCCTCAAAAATCATGGAGATAGTTATTTTACTTCGATTATCCCCGATTTTTGCCGTAAACAAATTACTACCTGACCATCAGTTTGGTTTTCGGCGGAAGCATGGTACTGTTGAACAAGTACACAGACTAGTGGAACATATAAACAAAGCTCTCGAATCAAAACAATACAGTGTCGCAGCGTTCCTGGATATATCTCAAGCATTTGACCGAGTGTGGCATGACGGACTTCTTTACAAAATAAAAAAAGACCTACCTATAAATTTCTACAACTTGATAAAGTCATACCTAAGCGACAGACACTTTTTTGTAAAACAAGGAGAAGAGTTAACGCCTTTATATGCTATCAAAGCTGGAGTCCCGCAAGGCAGTGTCATGGGTCCCACGTTGTATCTGCTTTTTACAGCTGATCTCCCTACGACCGATGGAGTAATTACTGGAACATTTGCTGATGATACAGCAATATTATCAATGGACAATTCACCAGACATTGCAGTACAAAAACTTCAAAACAGTCTCGATCAAGTATCCAAATGGCTCAAAGACTGGCGAATCAAAGCCAACGAAACCAAATCTGTCCAGGTTACTTTCACAAACAGGAAAGAGACATGTCCACCCGTCACTCTTAACGGCATACCTCTACCGCAAGAAGATCACGCCAAGTATCTTGGAATATACTTAGATAGACGCCTAACATGGAAGAAGCATATTTTCACAAAGCGATTAGCTATGGGCCAACAGCTTCGCACTATGTACTGGCTGCTAAATAAAAAATCACGACTCTCACTTCAAAACAAACTATTGATTTATAAATGCATAATTAAACCCATTTGGACATATGGCCTACAACTCTGGGGAACAGCAGCAAATTCAAATATTGAAATAATACAGAGATTCCAGTCAAAGATACTAAGAATAATAACAAACGCACCATGGTATGTCTCAAACACTAGACTCCATCACGACCTCTGCGTCAAAAGTGTTATAGAAGAAATCTCACAAAGGACAAAAGCGTACAGGAAGCGAATCAATAATCATCCGAATATTCTGGCTACCAATTTAATGAACACACAAATCGTTGCTCGCAGACTGAAAAGAAAGATTCCTCAAGACCTTCTTTGAGAGGCACAAGAAAAAACGGAGCAGTCGCTGGACGGCTTTCGTGCAAGCCCTTTAATTAAATATCATCGTACACATATTGCTGAATATCTGCAAGATTGATAGATTGCAATAAAGAAAAGAAAAAAAATATACGGTTTCCGTCTATGCTTCATTTTTTTCCATAATATCCTGAAATTTTAATCGAAGTACCTTAACCATGATAAAAAAATGGTAGAATATTAAAAATATACATGTCATATAAATAATTAACACATTAATAGTAATTCGCTTTTTTTTAAATATCCCTAGACCGTGTTGATGTGTGTATTTAGTATTATATAGTCGTATAGGACATATTGTGTGAGTACTATGTAAAAAGCTACCATTCCCTATATAAATACAAGGTAGTGCCGACGATACGACAATAAATTAAACTTCGTATACCTTAGTATGTTCCCAGTTTATTTACAAAAAAACATTTGAATAATTTCCAGTAGTTTAGTCAGAGGAAATTATTTTTCATTTTTAACATTTACTACACGATGTATCTGTTAATACGGAAGCACTGTCAGGTTAACGACCCCGCATCGGTGCGGTTGCCAAATCGCTACTTAAAAACTTTCACCAAATTAGTTTTTACACTTAATTTATTGCAAGTTATACCTTAAACCTGTACAATAAGAGCCACAACGCATGTCATAAGACTTAAATAAGAAAATAACGCATGCGAAAGTTGCTATGCACTCTTACTAATAAAATTTAGTGTGTGCGAAAGAGATAAATTTAGTTTCGTTTGTTTATTACTTCACTTTCTTGTCTAAACTTGCAAAGAAAGTAACTACGCTGCGAAATTAGGTCACGGTCACCGTTCAGTACCTCTACCATGAGTTTACACAGCCAAAACTCGCAAGCGTCTCCGTAAATTATTTGTATGAAATATCGTACAGCGCCTCTAGCGGTCACTGAAAGAATTACAATCCATAACATGAGCCCTTTATAATAGATGGCGATAGGTTAAAAACCTAACGTAATCTATTCTTTAGAACTTACTAAAGTACCTATTTCAGCTGTCCCCATACAAAACGGTACCATGAGTCACTAATTTCACTGAACCTATCGAATAATTCGCTTACTGTAGTGATTACGTAGCTCACTAGCATTTTGGCGTGTGAAACATATGTTTACAATAAAATTATGTACGTATTTGAGTCTAATGCAGTCAAAATAATGTCGGCAAGAGCTTATTTAGTATGAAATATGTTAGTGGCCGCTGAATTTGAAGACCAACGACGTGAATAACGTGAATTTCAAGAAATGATCTTCCGAAATGAGAATTCATGTTAGCATTTTTTCATGTAAGTTGCAAAATATAAATGAATGAAAGTTTATTAAACTTTATAGACTCTCTAAAGAATACTTTGAAGGCTTGTGCATATTTTTGAATAATGTTACGGATTTGATGTCAACACAACGAGTTTCATTAGAACTAAAGATACCATGCAGCTCTCTCAAAACAAAACACAATAATTTTAAAGAAAATTGACACACCTTTTTATGAACTCTACCAACAATTGAAACTGTGAGGCACTGGTCCTCATTGTTTTAAATAATCTTTTGAATCTATTATTGTAAACTTTTAAACCACACAACGCAGCTCTGTGACACAAGGTCAACAAACAAAATTACAAATTGAATACACGACAGAGACATTAAAAGGAATAAAAATTCAAAACCCACTAAATACTATAAGCAGTCTAATAACCGTCAACTTTTCTATTTCGTCGGTTTATTTGTGTATATATCGTTCTCTTCTCTTATTCGTGGGAGAGAAAGAAACAAAACATGAGTAGAGTGAAGTTAGCTAGACGACATAATCTATCGAGCTTACCTCCGACTCCGTAAATCTCATGGTGCAAGCATTATCGAAATCTATTTGATCCACGTTGGCACGCTAGCGAGTTCAACGTTAGCGAGTAATTTTTCGATGACAACTCATGGTAGAGCTATTACAGTCGGCCGCAACAGTCCTGTGACGTTGCACGCGTCATCGCTTTGTAAGCGCACGAGTGTAATGGTTTAACTACTTGAGCGCCTTATTATAGACACAATTAAAAAGCCATCGTTTATGCACAGATAGTGTTCGTAAGGCGCGCGAGGAGTTAATTGAAATAAATGGTTTGAGGTTTTGTCTGTATGTCGGTAACTGTCGGCAGCGGGTGGGCTGGCGAGCACGGCGTGGCTGGCGCGCCTGGTGTGCGCGCTGCCGTCGCACTGGGTGCCGCTGTACGCCTCGCGCGACCACGGCATGGGCGCCAACCGGTTCCTGCACCACACGCTCGCTTACAGGTACACACGCACGCACAGGCTCGTGTAGACTGAACTCGAACACAGTATAACTAGTGGTCCACGTCCAGAGGTCCGTCGCTGGTGCTGATCCAGGCGCAGGCGCTGCTGCTGGCCGTGTGCGCGGCGCAGGAGTGGCGCGAGACGCACCAGTACTGGGGCGGGCCCGACTGCGCGCTGCTGCAGATACATCCCACGTGAGTGGCTGCTCCATCCTATACTGTTCGCCTGTGTCATGCCACTGCTGGCCAAAGGCCGCACACCATGATTTCCAAATACATTATTAAGTTCCCAAAACATAATCAAATATTTTTATTTTATCTTCTTTTAACGGTTCTTCGGATCCTTTCTATATCTTGACTAGGAAACTCTGTCGTCCTGTATGTAGGTACCCAGGGATAGTTTTCAAAAATCAAATCAATAGAGATGTTTACTGACATAAAAAAAAATGTGATTCTAATTAATCCGTCTGTTAGATTATCGAAAAATATTGAATACGCATTTTTTGTTTTATCAAATCAATGAAAATCGACGAAGATAAAACGCGTCAAAGATTTGAGTGGGGTTGGTGACGTCACTGACCGATAAAAAATGTCATACTAATGTCTTAGATTATGACGTCACGCGAGTTTTCAACGCACTGTATCGTCTTTATTGTTTGTTTACGTAAAAAAAGAAAAAATAAGTGTCCAATATTTTTTCGAAATCTATATGACGGACAAATTAGTTTTTTTTAGTTAACTACCCTATTAAATTAAACCCTTGCAGTTGGTCCAGCTGTTTTGGATATTAGCCAAAACAGACAAACAGACAATTTTTTTAAATGCGGTTTTGTACTTACTTTCATTTGCATTCAGTAAAAAACTGTTATTTTGATATTGCAAGCAGACACTTCAAATAAGTAAGTCACTTTTTGCTGATATATTTTTTATTTTGCACATGAGTGCATTTACACGCAGAAATGTCTTTCGAGTACTTACATCTTTTGTTGAAGACATCAATAAATGAGTGTGCAACTGGTTCCAATCCAGGTTCTCGATAGTAGAGAGGGCCCCCAAGATGCTGTACCTGAACACATCCATCCGCGGCTACCCGAAGGGTCTGCGCGCCGGGTCAGACCCGCGCAAGCCGCTGCTCATCATCCCGGAGGACTTCGACTCGCTGCAGTTCCAGGGCACTCCCTACCCGCTAGAGAGTATTGAGGTACTTACATTCCTCACATACTTTCTAACAAAAACATTTTGCTGACATATATTTGTAGAAGATGCATAAATATACGAGTTTTTTCGTAACCACGAACCCTACTAGCAGGGCAACCTACTATACAGTCTGGTGCCGACGATACGACAATAAATGAAACCACTGGAAGTTCTAATTCATAGGAACATTTATAACTACCAAATAAATCCTCACACCGAAATATATATTTTTTAAACTGAGTAGCATAAACCTGTAAACGAAATACAATACAATTTTCAAACAAATATTGGTTTACTAACCTTAGGAATAATTTGCACCGATTACCGTGTGGAAATAAAATGGAACAAACGAATTTAGGTAGGTTATGGTCGTATCATCGGCACCACTCTGTATATTCATATAATATTTTCAATAAATACCAACAAGAGTCTTCGTAATAGTTGCGACCCTAATAACTATGTGCTAACAACATCAGGCACCGCAGTCTATTGCGTTTCCATCCTGAAGATAAAACTGGTACAAAGTATGGATTCTCTAGTTTTATCTCCAAATAAAGAAAGAACAACTTTTTATTTCGTTATTTCTGCAGCCGAGATTGATCAAATACCCATTTTTTTTCATTTGTATTCTTCTTTTTAACGATGGGTAGTCAAAATGATTCCTCCGGGAGTGTCAGACTTACTGACGCCAACCCGTCAGTGTTCTCTCTTACCTTTTGCGTTCCAGGGTAGCGGTGACTCCGTCGAACACGGAACATTCCGTGTTATTTGACTTAATGAGCCAAAAGTAATGAATGTTGTATGTGGTAGGTGTGGGGCTGCGGCGACCAGGCATCGCGCGAGGTGCAGCTCGAGATCAAGAAGTGGCAAGTTAAGGAGGCCGAGAGACAACGACATGTGAGTACACCATACTTTATACTTACTTACGGCTCTACTTACCGCCCTGGCCTGTTATACGAAGAATTTTACGAGTAAACGAAAAAAAGTAAAGTTAATGTCTCTGACATAGAATATTAAGAACAAACTGAATAGGCGGTGGGTCGATATGCCAACTTCCATACAAAAAAGAGTCACCCTTTTCGGCAGGATTTCCCAAGTTAATCTACCGATACCGCTTTAATATAAGGGTAAAGTTGAGTAGGTTAGTCCTACCTGCTGGCACGCCTATCAGTGCGGCGTGCACGCAACACCCCGGGCTGACGCAGCAACCTAGCAGTACTGCACTAGCGCCACGTCCCTTCCTACTGCCGTAATCATATGTATCAAATGCATTCCTGTTTCAGGTAAAGTTATCTGCAGCGGACTGGATCGAGCATCCCGACAGATACCTGTTGGAGTTAGCTGGCCGGCCGCAGTACAACAACTCGGCCAGCTAGTGAACGCTCCTAGCGGACACTACTGGCGGGATCGGCGCGGCTAGTGGACACTACTGGCGCGATCGGCGCGGCTAGTGGACACTACTGGCGGGATCGGCGCGGCTAGTGGACCCTACTGGCGGGATCGGCGCGGCTAGTGGATACTACTGGCGGGATCGTCGCGGGATTCTCACAAGAGTGGTGCAGTGTTGTGCGGGGCAATGGATTATCTAGTGATCGTGACGGACTTATTCTACTTCGGGCAAAAAAATCTTAACATGTAGATCCAGCGAGCAATATCAGAAAATATTGTATTGTGCTGTTACAGGTTTCGTTTTTTATTATTTAGTGGGACTCTTGAATGTGTGCACTTCCACTATTATTTTAACTCTTTGTTATTCGACCAGAGAAGAACTGTGCTGTAATATAAATATGGTAGTTGTCGCACAAAGAATTCTGGTTCATGTGGATTAAACTTATGTTTTCGTTCTGAAATGTAATCTCTGTCAACTAAATGTTTGTGTACCTACTATTGCCGCGACATTATGCTTGTTACTAAAATACTACAACTACAATATTGTAAGGACATGAATAAACAGTTAGAACATTCTAAGTAGCTCACCACCTTAATTTAATATGATGGATAGGACTTTGATGACTATATCCCTTAAAGTTTGGACTATCTCTGGGAATCTTTAAGTTTTTTTCTATATGAAATCATTTGGGCTAATTTCTAGGATTGTTAAGGTGCTCTAATATAAAAATAGTAGTTATAAAAGTAAACAATGTTGTACCCAATGGTAAATTCACATTTTAGAGTTTAAGAAACACACTACAACAAAACTTGTCTCAAACAGCTGATTGATATAAATAAGAACTATTGTTTTCTTGACCCGGTTTTTTTGATGTTGGCTAAATTTCTCAATTTCTACTTACTTTCAGCTTTTACCCTGCCTTAAACTAACCTATATTTTTATGTCCCCGTACTTAATATTTATTTATTTTCTCTAGATTCAACCTAATTAAATATTTATTTTCATTGCCACTCATAATAAAAACTTCTCTGAAATACGCCTTTTATAACATAATCATAAAAACCTTGTGTATTTTATTTTTTGACGAAAGCTTGTATGTCTATTATTGAAGATAAGGCTGATTTACAAACGTACTAAAGCCCAACAAAGTAGCAATCCAAATATTTGCCTTAAGTTGTAAGCCTGTGCCTGTAAAACACTAAATGTATTGGACTAAAATGTATGTATAAACATGGAATATTATACTTTTACTTGTAATATTCAACTATTAGTGTGTAAAACATCAATAAGGCACTTACTAACTTACTGAAGAAATCGGTTGACTTTACCAAGCAATTTTTTGTCTTGATACGAGTCTTTGGACACTAAAGTGTCGCCAAAGTAGATAATTATGTTAGAAGCATGACAACAAGCTTCGTATTTGCGTTACGTTCCTATTGTACAAGCCATAACTGCGAGTCACTTAGGAAAGCATCTCAAGCTCATTATACGGTGTTTTATTATTTTATAAATGGACCAAAATGGTTAAGGTGGAACGCTACGGTAGCCCGCGTAATTCACATTTTCTTATTGCCTAAAATTGCAAAAACCTGACAAAAGTAGAATTTCGCGGGCAACTCTGGCGCTTCTCCCTTAAATATTATTGTATTAGGATAAGCTGGAATTTTACTTTAATATGACTAAGCAATGTGAAAATATGATTGCGATCTCAACATTTTGGCGGGATATTATCTCAAGGTGGCTGCACTAAGATCTAGCTTTTTTTAAATAACTACGGGGTTTTGGTAAAGATGTTAGTTATCTAGGACTACATTAAATCCTAAGGAATACGTAAAAACGTTACTAAGGAACTATTCGTTCGCCTTGTCTATTGATTGATATTATTATTTTGAGATCATTTGCAACATTTTGTTGTGTATAAAGAGTTGTATTGCAATGAATATTGTTAGGATTAATTAATTATATTTTCTAAGACATCACAGGCATCAGCTTGACGAAACACATGCACAGTCAGTAATATGCGCTTCGTAATTGTATTATAGGTGCTATACGAATGCTTTTGTAGATGAGTATTTTGTGTACTATAATATTGTAAAAGTTAATATTAAATTAAATATTTTATTAGAATTTGTTTTTATTTTTCCAAACTGTCTCCTTAACGCCGAGTCCGATGCTCCATTTAATTACTTAAAGCCTGGCATAAAATATTGCCGGAACGACCGGCGCGACGCGCGGCGAGAAAATAGACGTGAGGCATAAATATTGGATTAGGTATGTGGATTAGGTATTTTTCGATGCGAGTCCGTACCTAATCCAAAGCGTCGAGGAATAGGTATGGCACAAAATATTTATAACAGCCATAGATACCAGATATTCCGTAGGTACTTTATAATGTGGGCTGCTACCAGCGCCATCTATGTAGAATAATACTGGACTAGTTACTGCTCTAGCGATATACGTCGTCGTTAGGTGGCGTTATTTTAGGATGATAATCTCGAAGAAAAAAAACTTTCACGTAAAAAAAACAATTAAAAAAAAACCTGTAAAATATTTAATTAATCTCAATCATTGATTAATTGTACAAAGTTGATCAAAATGATTAAATACGCCTTTTGTGTGAATCTACACAAGATGACAGTCCTAAGCCTGTTAGAATGTCTAATAGACGACATTTTAAGATTCTGCGCTGCACACATTGTACAGCTGCATTCTTTAAGTATGAAGGGTAATTTTGATCACTATAGTAGACGTTAAATTAAAAACAAAAGTATTCACGTTGGCTATATGTACAGTTTGCCCATAAAAAACGAAATATAATCTACCGTTCCACAATATAACAGAAACGGAACGTCCGTAGTCCATGCCGAATATTTCTTACCCAATCCACATACGATACATAATATCGGTAACAGGCCAGCCAGCGGCTCTATTGAATAAATATTCGGATTAGGTAAATGGATTAGGTATTTTTAAATACTAGGATTAGGTGGATTAGGTATCGTTTTTACCTAATCCGACCCATGTCTACGAGAAAACCTATGTAATCCGAACCGAATATTGCTTAGTTGGTCAGGGTCCGTTTCATTCAGCCAAGCGCAAAAATCCTTGCGGACTTTTGTGTTGCCACTGAATAAACAACTAAGTTTCGACGCAGACATTTTAGTCTCCTCTCACTTATCACTTGCTTGAGGATGTGCGAGCGTTTAATTTAGAATTATGAAATTAACCCTAATAGGCTCGGCTGATCCGACTTAAGTTCGAAAACTAAAAATACCCGACTGAAAAGAGAAAACTAGCGCATTTGGAAACCGACGGAACGGGACCCATTGAAAAATAAAATTATTTAAATATAAAAAAGTTTTTTCAGTTTAATTATGAGACTAGACAGCGTAATATGCACCTTTTTGTCGACGTTTTATAGGTGCACATGTAGGCCTATGTGAAATAAAAATATTGATATTAAATATTGATTTCATGGCCGCATGCCAAACAAACTGTGGTCCAAAATAATAGAAAACTCGTGCCCTGACAAAGTGAGCCAGCGTCGCAGCATACCACAAAAGGGTTGGCGGTACTGGATAAGTTCCGTAAGAACTGGAAAGAGGACGCATGGGTTCCAGTGGAGGGACGTCTTTGCCCAGAAGTGGGTCTGGGCAAGCTTGGAAAAAAATATATAAACATAAAAATATTAAATGATGATTAAACCCCATTAGAATAGGACTTACGACCGAACGACCTAGTAATTCAATGAATACGAGGAATAATAATTCAAGGACTGTATTGATAACTTTAATGATTACAATTCTGTAACTACCTACATTACGTAGCACGGTCACAATTTATATTTGTACTAACCTGCAACTTGCAAAAAACTTATGATAATGTCAATTTCGCGGGGAGCCTTGTGGTGGAAGTTACGAAGAGAGATTTGGTTGTCCACTGTGTTTCTAAACGCACCATCTCATGTCACTTGAACAAGTGACATGGACAATTGGACAATGTGATAGGCAGCATGGTCTCAGACCTTAGCCTGTTCCGTTAGGAACTAATTTATTAAAAAAAAAAAAATGGACAATGTGATTTTGACATTGACAGTTTGACATGCTCGACGAGGACGACTTGAGTAACTGAGTAGTCCGAAAAATGATAAACAAACTTTTGGACTTATGGACTGTGGATACTGATTATTTGTTCGGTTAGCAACAAACAGTAGTAAATATTTAAGCATGGCGGTTTACGCGGCTCACTTGACGCGTACGCTGCAGGGTACGCCGACTGTGTTCCAAGTGACGGCGCAGGAAGCCCTCGGGGCTACTGTAAAGCCCGCGCTGCGGAAAGTCGTCGAGGTGAGTTAGTGAATATTACGTGACACTAGCACTAGCACCTTTAATAATTGATTTTGAAGGGGTAAAACAAGGAGTAACTGGCACATCAAGACAGCTCTCAAAAGAAAATATGCCTTTTTGTTTAAATTGTGAGCCACTTCGGATACCTACCTACCAACCTAACACCTACATACCATATCACTACATCTTACCTTTTTTTTTTTAATTTGACAAGCCCGCTACACCATTTCCAAACCACTGTAACTCCTGTAAGCCAGAATCAACAGTGGCGGCCACAAGAAAAGCGCAGACACAATGAAGCTCGACGATGTCCCAGAGAAACGAAATTTAACTGTCTTGTATCCCGCAACGAAATTAATCAGAAAAGAATAGCGGAGAAGTAGGAAAAAAACATAATATCCGCTTCTACCTCTTACCTACCCTATCCGACTACTTAGTACATATTAATATACAGAAGGGTTCTATACATTCCCCTTCCGGGCTGAAGAGATACTGCTGCCTTGACATAAAGGGCTAAGAAGGAACATGGTTGGTTTTTAGTCAGTAGAATTCTGACACTCCCTTTCGCTCTGCCCAAGAGCGGGAGGGGTTATTTGATGATTTCCCATCCCACCAAAAAAAAAAAAAGGGTTCTAAACATTGTCATAAAGTCAACTACTAATAGCAGGTAAACATAGACATACTTGACTATTCAAATATTCCTATGTAAGGTGCCATTCAAGAATTATTTACTCGTATGCTCACCATTTGAGACACAAAGTTTAATGTTAAATTGATTATGGTACTTTTATTTTATAATGGCCATTGGATTATTTGCCGTTGAAATCATACTTATCTGGTTTTTTGTCCACTTTATCTTTATTGTTTGACCTACGGTGCACAAACTTGGTCTTTGACTAACATCCAAAAGTCCAAACTCAAGGTTTGCCAACATGCTATGGAGCGCAGTATCTTAGGTGTAAAATTAACCGATCGGGTTCGAAACACTACACTGCGCTCCAAAACGCGAATTGTTGACGTTGCTCAAAAGGCTGCCATACTTAAATGGGACTGGGCAGGACATGTCTGTCGCATGCCGAACGAGCTGTGGGCCTGTAAAGCTTATGATTGGTGCGCCGAAACAGTGACGCGAGGTCGTGGCAGACCACGAAGGAGATGGCGGGACGAACTGGATGTCTTCCTTGAGAATTGGAGAGACATTCCACTGAATCGTGATCGTTGGAAGGAATGGAGGGACGCCTTTGCTCAGCAGTGGGACAACACAGGCTAGCTATAATAATAATAATAATAAAAAAATCTTTATTGTTTAGATTTGGAGTACTGTAATATAATTTGTCTGTAAAAAATAATATAACTGATATAACAAACCAATAGCAAAATCTAACCTACTTCTCCTTCAGTTTTAATCAACAGGGAGGTATTTAGTATGATAAAAAGTAGCATGTCTTAGAGCAGAAATTAAAACTTATAGGGTGATTAACACTCTCACTGCCAGCAAATTATATAATGATTCGATGGTGGAGTATGCTGATGGCGTGTCCCAACGATTCTGCTGTGGCAGGCAAAATAAAAAATGATTACAGCAGGCCATTGTGTCCGCCTGTAACTAGTTAAGAATGCATTTTTGTAGTACTGGCCGGCTAATAAGGAAAAAAGATGTCTAGTATTGGCTTGTGTGTAATTTGAGGGTGGATAACTACATCCACGGTCATCTGTTAACATTTCTTAAAGTAAAACCCGCCCTTTGCACTTGAAAACTTAGGGCCTGCCCGTGAATCCCATAGCAGTGAGAGTTTTAAAGTGATCATACAATGCAGGGAAGCTATACCTGAATTTTATTATTTCAACCACAACATAACCTTCCTCCTATGTCTTAATATGTGTGTCGTGTGAAGTTTACAATGTTTCCAGTTCTTGGCAGCGACATACCCCAACAAATGTGGCTGGTGTGTTCACTGGTATGATGAAGTGTACTTGCTGTTTGATTGCTGTCTACAGTACTACTACATCAAACATTATGGTGAGTTTTGCCTACAATTAAATAGTTACTAAATATTTTAATATTGTATATGAAACGTGGTGTTGAAGTGTTTGTACAAAAACGCCACCATGTCAGTCCGACTTCAGGATCAGACTTCGGAACCTATCCTTCTGCAGCGAGGTGTGAGACAGGGGGACGTCATATCTCCGAAACTGTTCACCGCTGTACTGGAGGATGTTTTCAAGGTTCTGAACTGGAGAGGACTAGGCATCAACATCAATGGCGAGTACATCACTCACCTTCGGTTTGCCGATGATATAGTGGTCATGGCTGAGACCATGGAGGACCTCAGTAAGATGCTCGATTTCCCAGTAGAGCTTCCGAAAGAGTGGGTCTTAAAATGAACATGGACAAAACCAAGGTCATGTTGAATGCCCATGTAACACCCACTCCTATCAAGATCGGAGACTCTACACTCGAAGTTGTAGACGATTATGTCTACCTGGGACAAACGGTCCAGTTAGGTAGGTCCAACTTTGAGAAAGAGGTCAATCGTCGAATCCGACTCGGCTGGGCAGCGTTTGGGAAGCTGAGTAGTATCTTCTCGTCCATCTTACCACAGTGTCTCAAGACGAAAGTCTATGACCAATGTGTGTTGCCAGTGATTACATACGGGATCGAAACGTGGTCGCTCACAATGGGCCTCATCAGAAAGCTCAAAGTCACCCAAAGGGCAATGGAGAGAGCTATGCTCGGAGTTACTTTGCGTGATCGAATCAAAAATGAGGACATCCGCATGAGAACCAAGGTTACCGACATAGCCCGAAGAATTGCCAAACTTAAGTGGCAGTGGGCAGGGCATATTGCTCGCAGAACGGATGGCCGATGGGGTCGGAAAGTTCTGGAGTGGCGACCGCGAACCGGAAGACGTTGCGTTGGAAGGCCTCCCACTAGGTGGACCGATGACCTGGTGAAGGTTGCGGGGATCCGCTGGATGCAAGACGCACGGGACCGGTGAATGTGGCGACACTTAGGGGAGGCCTATGTCCAGCAGTGGACGTCTATCGGCTGAAATGATGATGATGTATTTACGTTACGTTTACAACTCACTCTGGCGATACTACAGTATAGTAGTAATAATAAAATAGGGTATTTCACCAAAAAAATCTAATTAGTCCGTAAGATAGATTTTCAAAAAATAATGAATACATATTTTTTCTTTGTTTACGTAACATGAAATGAAGACGTCACAAGGCTAGTACTTTTTTACCTTCAAAGTGACGTCACAAGACCCCACTCATGATCTTTGACACGTTTTATTTTCGTAAATTTTATTAATTTGATAAAACAAAAAAAAACACGTACCTATACAATATTTTTCGATAAACCAACAGACGGACTAATTAGATATTTTTAGTGAAATACCCAATTCCTTGATATTTCGTAATTTCCAACCATTCCAGCGGCATCATTCTCTGAAAGCTTCTACGAGCTGATCCGTGTACCCACTTCATCGTCCAATGAGTTCAACAATGGGCAACAGTTACCAGTGTTTCTGGAGCGAGCGTCTCTAGCCCTGTTGGTGCTGGTGCCGTACCTGAAGGACAGGCTCGAGAGGATCGTGGACCGATGGAGAGAGGATGATGAAGATGGTAGGCTGGGGAAGGTGAGGTTGCCATGATGAGGTTGGGCAATTTAATTTGTATGTTGATCAAATTATAACTATATTATACATGTTTAGGCTGCTCAGGATTCAGCACCTGGCGGTGCCAAACTTGAATGTATTAGATTGTGTCCCAATCAGATGTGAAGCACCTGCCTTAGTCTTAGTTTAGTTTTACTGGTCTTTTATCCGCACTTAGCCTCTTGACGGCTCTTGATTGGGCCATTGTGCGTGATGTTTAAATATTACCTACTCCAACCAACATAGGTTGTCCCAGAACTGCAGCAGCCTTCCCAGACTGCTGCAGGCTTCCGGAAGGGTTAATGGGGATCGTAGAGTTTGTGCCCTGTGATCTGCCACGCTCCTGCAATCTAGGAGTACGTGCCTCGATGCATCCTCTGCACAGTGGGCTATCTGTTACACCTATGTTATGTGAATGTTTGTTTAGGGAGCAGTGACCTGTTCGATTTTGTCCCTTTTAAGTTTGATGAGATTCCCACTATTTATTAGTCCCGCTCAGCGAGCTTACGTCGCGCGGCAGTGCACGTATACTCGGCCGCGCACACAGCGTGGTCGTGCGCGCGCCTGCTGCAGCTGGCGCGCTACGCGGCCGGCCGCACGCACTCGCACGCGCCCGCACTGGCCGCGCTGGCGCTGCAGCTGCGCGGGGCGCCGCCAAGCGAGCTGCCAGACCACAGCTGGCGGGACCTGCTGACGAGTGTAGCTACTGGACAGATCGGGTGACTGTTTGTTATGCATAGTTTGGTTTAGGTGATTGCCTTGTGACCCTGTGGCCGTAACGTGGGCTCGATTCCCGCGTAAAATACTTTGTAAAGTTATTTCCCGTTTGGCTAGGATATTGCAGGCTTGAATCACCTGATTGTCTGATAAAAAAAATATTTCGTGTATCGGTAAGCACGTATAAGCCGGTGGTCCCGGCCGCCAAATGGCATTCCTCAAACCTTGTCAGAGGCCCTTGAGGCGTTTTGAAACTGTGACTCTAGGGTGTGTGGGGTCGTTTGACCTTACTGCCCTCACGATAAGAAAGAAGAAGACCCGTATGCCGCATGGGATTTCAAGGAAAATTATTTAAATTTTTTCCCCATACATCTTTGAAATGATACATTTTCTAATTTAGAAATTATCCTTATCCTTAGTGATTACTCCAAATAAAAAAAAAAGGAGTTTAAAAACTAAAAAACCCGACTGAAAAAACTGAAAAGTAAAAAACAAGCACGTTTTAAATTAAACAAAACTTGGAAGCGAAAGCTTAAAACCCTTTATTTTGATACCCTACTCGATAGTAATGGAATTTTTTTATTTTTTGAAATACGTAATATGGCCCCCAAAATCCGCAAATTTCTTTTCTTTTTTTAATTTTAATGTAGCCAGTGACACTCGCGCCATCAAAACGAATCTAACGACGTATATTTTATTCAAATCCCTTCATCCGTTTAGGAGTTATGAGGGAACAAAGAAAGGGACATACATACATACACGCTAAACACATAATCCTCCTTTTGGTCTTCGCCGCAGTCGGGTAATAAAAACGAAAAGATTTTTTCATGTTCTGTTTCAGAAACGCAGTGGTAACATTCCCAATGCTGGGCAGCCTGGCACTGCGCGCGGTGGAGTACGGAGCGTTCGGCGTGCAGTTCCTGCGCTGGTGGGACGCTAGGGCTGCGCCTGCCATGACCTTGCCCAAGCCGCCGCCACCCGCCGTGAGATCCTCTAACCTGCCTGTCTTTTATACAACCCGAAAATTTACAAACCACAAAAAATTCAATAAACGTCTCTGTTATCCAATAAATTAATGTCCGTTCTTATGTCTGTAGCATGCTTAACCTTTATTCCATTGAAAAGTTACATTTGGGTTGCATATAGTAGAGAACGCAATTTTATTTTGTAAGATTTATCAAGGGAGAGTCAGTTTAAAGTTAAGCCCACGGCGCCAATTTGGAAAAAGTTGTGTTCGAAATAGTTTTTATTGTTTATCTGACGAACCATAGGTCGTACAAGAAAAAAATGTATTTTTTTTTGTTGAAAATAAGATATCTACAACTTTTGATAAGTAACTTTTAATTGTAGAAACAAAAATAAAAAAGATATTAGCGAAAAATAGAATTCGTTTCGTTTGAATATAATTTACAACCCAAATCTAAGTTTCAATGGCCTACTTATAATGTATGTTTTCAGAGAGACGAGAGAGCCCTTCGCTGGAAAAACAAGTGTCCTCTGTGTCTACAGTCGTGGAAGATACCCACAGTGTTGCCTGTGTCTGGGTGAGCATGCTCTTATGATTCAAGTAGTTGTGCCATGCCCACGGCACAACTACCAAAAAAACCATAAAATACCTCATAATTTCACAAGAGTAGGTGGCTACTCTTGTGAAATTTTCAGATATTTTAATAATAATGAATAAATCTTATATAATATTGTTCCAGCTACGTATTCTGTTACATCTGCATCTCGCGGCACGTGCGCGCTCACTCGACCTGTCCCGTCAGCAAGTGTCCCGCTACAGAGAGCGAGCTAGTGCGCATGTACGTCGACTAGTTCGCCTGTACGTCGACTAGTGCGCCTGTACGTCGACTAGTGCGCCTGTACGTTGACTAGTGCGCCTGTACGTCAACTAGAGCGCCCGTACGTCAACTAGTGCGCCTGTACGTCAACTAGTGCGCCTGGACGTCGACTAGTGCGCTTGTACGTCAACTAGTGCGCCTGTACGTCCACTAGTGCGCCTGTAGGTCAACTAGTGCGCCTGTACGTCAACTAGTGCGCCTGTAAGTCAACTAGTGCGCCTGGACGTCGACTAGTGCGCCTGTACGTCAACTAGTGCGCCTGTGCCTCGAGTACCGACTGTGCCTCCAGCTACATACGCAAGCCGTATGCTGCAGCTGTCTCGTAAGGCGACTGCATGTCGCAACCCAACTGTATGAAAGCAGACTAATTTAATGCACGTAAATGAACTGATATTTTTAAAAACTGGCCAAGTGCAAGTCGGACTTGCACGTGAAGGGTTCCGTACCATCGTAGTAGGGAAGCCGCCTTTAATTTGTATTATTTATTTTTAAAACGGCAACATGTTTTGAGATAAGTTTGTTTTTCATAGTGTTTGTATGAATGACAAAGTTATATTTGCAGATTTTTAAACATTTAAAAAACTAAATTATAAATAATTAATAAGTTTGTATCACATATAGTAAATACATACTATATGTATATGTCTCGTTCAACCCAATTTTGGTTGCAAGTTATTATTGCAATCTTCAGATATATTTTTTTTCAGATTTTTCACTCTTTTTTGTTTAAAAGTTAGAGGGGCTATCTTTTAAACAATTGACTTTGCGAAAAAATGATCTTAGGCACCTAAAGACCTATCTAAAGATTCACACGAATAAGTTTGATGAAAAAGTTTTTTTAGTTTCAGTTCCATGTATGGCGACACCCCCCTTAATCTTTTTTTATTTTTGTATAAAAATCATGAAGCGGTTCACAGAATACATCTACCTACCAAGTTTCAACTGTGTAGTGTTAATAGTTTCCGAATAAAGTGGCTGTGACATACGGACAGACAGACATGACGAATCTATAAGGGTTCCGGTTTTCGCCATTCGGCTACGGAACCCTAAAAAGGGCGGTTTTTCGTATGATATATCAGTTCACTATTAGAAGTATTTATGTCCGCCTTATTAAATTTTACTTAATAGTTGTACAAGGATATGTTGGCGTGCAGCAAGAAACATTACTGATAATTATGTGACTATGTCTTTATTTATATACCTAATCTTCAAAAACGGGCGTTTTAATAAGGGCAACGATTTAGTGTTTGCTACTGTATTATTTATTAAAATATGGTTGTGGGAGAATTGCATGTAACGATGCAACAGAATTCATAATGACCAAATACTCAAACAACATTCAATAATATATATATTATATGCTTTAAACAATGCATATTCTAAGATTTGCCACCTCAGGCAGGCCAACAGCCCGGGGCTGCGGGTTGTACGAAAGAGATGCCGCGACTGAGAAGGAACATAGGTGGTGTTTAGTCAGTAGAAGTCTGAGACCCCCCCCCCCCCACTACCGCTCCGCCCAGAGCGGGAGGAGTTATTTGATGATTACCCAAACTCCGAAAAAAAAAGGCAGGCCAACAAGGTTTGCCGCTCCGCAATTATACACAAAAGAAAACATTTCCTCCACCGCAGAAGGGCTAGTTTAATTATCGTTTGAGTATTCGGTGGTTAAATCGGTGACCGGTAACCAATATTTGTAACTTTATTACGTATTCCACTTATGTATAGATAAATTATAAAGCTTAAGGTGGAAGCTCACATCTGGCCCGCGAAATTCTAATTTTCTTACGTTTTTGGCAATTTGCAGGCCAGTGCTTGGTTGTATGTTTATGAAAATTTGATTTGCGACTGTAAGACGTATGAAGTTACCGAATTATAACCATCAAAATTACTAACTACTAAAGAACGACGACTAAATTACTAAAGAATGACTTTTACATGCAAAAATCAATCTTGACATGAAAATGAACTTGGAGGGTTGTATTGATAATTTTGATGGTTATAATTCGGTAACTTCATACGTCTTACAGTCGCAAATCAAATTTTCATAAACATACAACCAAGCACTGGCCTGCAAATTGCCAAAAACGTAAGAAAATTAGAATTTCGCGGGCCAGATGTGAGCTTCCACCTTAATAATATTAATTTATTCTGTAAATTAATTATTGTGGTGCCTTACCGTGTAAGGGTATGAAGATATTATAACTTGTACATATTATGATGACTGAATTTGTTATTGTTTCTTTAAATAAAATACGACATTTATCTAGATTTTTCATTTATTTTTCGTAACAAATAGGCAAATAAACAAGGGCTGCAATACAAACTTTCTAGAAACAGCGATCAGATTAACAATTCGTTTTGAAATGATACGGTTAGGTCATCGTCAAATTGACTATTTGACTACTGTTAATAATTCACGTGAATGTTTTGTTATTTCAAAGAACTAACAGAAGTAAAACGGTGTGTGAAAAAAGTAATTAAATCGATCACAAAATGGCGTAGTTTTAAATTATTTTAAATGACGTGCCGGACAAAGACAAACATGTGACGTCACATTTCATACCGCCATAGTTACGTAGTACAATTAATGACCGTTTCGCGCGACAAGGATAGAAAGTGCCCCCAAATACACCAAATACTTCTAAAGCATGTAATACTAGTCCATTTCTTTATCGCTTTAATTAATTTTTTCACACATCGCGTTGTTTGTTAGTTCTTTGTAATAACATAACATTTTCGTAGATTTTTAACAGTACCTAGTCAAATAGCCAATTTTAAATACCGTTACATTTAGATTATAATCTATTATGCAAGATTATAAACTGTCGAAAGATCGTGCACAGTAACATACTGCTTAAAATTTTCTGTAGATTATAATCTATCGAAGTGAAAACGTACATGTACGGCGGAACATATGTCGTGTGCATTGCGAACCCCCCGCCACCCTGTACGTCCCCCTCCCCCCCCCAGTGCCACACGCGGGGGTTGCTACAACCCCCGCGCGGCGCCGGGAACGAAAGAAAAACATACAGCGCCTCAAACGGTTCGCATTGCGCAGGAGTTGCACGAACTACTGGCTGGATCGCGTCCTGGGTGCGCGTACCTCAAGTTTGCAACAACTTCGGACTCGGATACACAACCGGGCGGCAAAATCGAATACTTATGTTTTGTCAAAACTACGACTAATAGCCGTCCGGCTCGCATTGTGGCACATGCCGACACCCGAACATGAGTCAGTCGTGATGCCGTACGGATTGTGTGCAACAGATCAGCCGAATGAAAGCCCAAAAAATGTTTCGCAGTCGGTATTGCTGATTAGCAAATATTGCCTAAGACTGTACCTATCTATTTGATGATATTTGGTACCGTGTTTTGATGTTTGGATGGTATTCAACATTTTGTAATCATTTATAGACATTCAACATACAAGGCGCGATCACACCATTTTGAAAAACTCTTTGGCTTTAGTATAATAAATTAAATGTCTGTTGTCAATCATCAGCCGTGATGTACAGTTTTCGATTGTCATTTATGTAATTTGGTAGTAAGTATAGTCTTAGTAATATTTACATATTAACTTAATAAATACACACTTTTAAAAATATACGTAGACTTGTTGTTACATTTACTTAAATACTTTAGCTCACATAATAAGTACACATAGCTACCTCTAATCGCTATCAAAGAAATATAATAATAATTTGTATGTCCACAATTATGACAAAAAACTTACTATCTTAGTAGCCGACAATTAATAAAGTACCTACATATTAATCTGTGCGGCAAATTTAATTAGAATATCGATAGTAAAACCTACGAAACAAAATTAACAAACTACAAACAAAATTAAACATAGTGGTAAGTTGGTCACAATAAAACATCGTGGTAAATTTACCACCATTTTGGTAAAGGTGCGAACACACAACGAGTATTTGTTCGTAAGCGTTCAGGTAGTTATCATTGGATTCTCTAGATTTTGTCCTTATAAACGAAGAATCTGTGCTTACAAACGAATACTGTTGTGAACGCATTTGAAGCCACCTCACACATAATCAATTTGCGACGTTATAACTCCATGTAGATATTGATGCGAGATCTGCCGCCCATTCTTAGCCACGAGGACGATTCTAGACGTGCGTCCTTCATACAGAATGGGTCTGGGGGCGCCGTAGGGTCCCTCCCCGAGAGTAGGCAGGGAGGCCACGTAGGCCCTCAGGTCGTCGCGAGAGGAGAATGTCTTGTCAGCGTAGACGCCCTCGCCGTCAGGAATGTTGAGCACTTCCCAGGATTCTGTCGTGTCGAAGTAACCGCCTTCGCCCTGGAATTATGTAAGTCGATTTTAATATCTTTTGTCAAACTGGTATTTATTTTGTATACACAACGCTCTGACGCAGGAGTTCCTGTCAAAGACCTGCTTCTAATTCTTGTGAATCTTGTGGATTCGAATTGAATCCAGAATCGATCCATTTGAAAGAATTTTTAAGTGTCAGAAATGTTGTTTTTTTGCCAAAAAAACACGCAATGAAAGGCGATATTGACCATAAAACCACAGGAGGAGCTCGTGGCTTAATAATACGGTTTACGGTTTAATAATAACTGCCACTCAGGTCGATCTTTAGGTTAAGCCGCGCTAACCTAGGTTAGGCTGTGGATGGGTGACCGCTCATTACATACGGAGTTTCCTCCGTGACTCGGAAAGCACGTTAAAAGCTGTTGATCCCGGCTGCCATATATAGATCTTTGGCAGACGTTACAGGTAGTCAGTGACCTAAAAGTCTAACAACCAGTCTTACCAAAGGGTGCCGTATTACTCAGTATTAACTGGGTTGTGGAGGTCAGATAGGCAGTCGCTCCATATAAAATACTGGTATTCAGCTGCATCCGGTTAGACTGGAAGCCGACCCCAATATAGTTGGGAAAAGGCTAGGCAGATGATTGACCATAAACCCACAGGTGATTCTGGAGGTTTCTGATGGATGAGATTATGCATAATAGAGAAGTATGGAAGAAGAACACATGCTGCTCGGCATGATGCACATGCCGTGCCCAAATAAACTGGGACAAGGGCAGGAGAATGGTGATGATTGGTAACCATAAATTCAAAAAAAGTTGAAATCTTCTGTCTCCAGTTTACATACCTCAAAAGTAGAGACAGCGTAGTGGTTCCCCCGCTTGGCGGTGACGACGGACACGAGTTCCCCGGCTTGGTTGACCACAGGCGTGCCCGCGACGTACGCGTTGGCCGACTCGAAGCTCGGCGCGCACCGCCACTGCGCCAGCGCGCCGTCGCTGGAGCGCAGCAGGAGCCGCTTGGTGCGGTTGATGAACACCTGGCGGGAGGGGTACTCTTCATTTGATGACAGGTAGAAAAGACAAAAATGGAACTACTGTCTTGCCGTCCAGATCTAGTGATGTGAATGAGGATCCTCATTAGCAAGTGCTGCTTGCGTTCAATTCTCATATATCAGAAAAATTATTGGGTTTTCCCAACAAAAAATTGGCAAAGGATTATTTATTTTTATTTATTTATTAAACTTTATGCACAAGCAAAAAACTGTACAAAGGCGGACCTAATGCCTTGGGCATTTTCTACCGGTCTACCTTAGGGTGATGCAGAGACAATATTCAGTAGGTGCAACAACAGAAAAAAAGACAAGAAATATTTATAAATAAAACATATAAGAATAAATACATATATACATACATATAACAAAATATATAAACTTAAGAGAGATCAACAAGAAAAACTACAACAACTTAGTCTTGAGACGAATCTGCCAACTTCTTGTGAATATGCTCACGAGCTTTCACTTTGAAAGTGAACCGACTGGTCACCGTCCTGATACTCTGAGGGAGCGCATTCCAAAGGAAGACCGCCTGGACAAAGAAAGAGGATTTTATAAAACCAGAGCGGTGAGAAGGACATCGTAGAAGACAGTTATTGGCGGAACGAAGATTCTTGCTGTGCGCAGAGCATAAGTATTGACAATTAGAAGTGAGATAAGAAGGAGAAGTGGGTTTGTGAAGAAGAGAAAACAGGGTTGTCAAGGCTCTCAATGCTCTGCGCTGCCGGATGGGTAACCACCTTAAAAGCGATCGATGTGCAGATACATGATCATACTTGCGGAGATTGAAGACGAATCGAATGCAGTTGTTAAGAAGTCGGTCAAGTTTATTGAGGAGATCTGCATTCAGGTCATAGTAGCACACATCACCATAGTCAATTATGGGGAAGATTAGGGACTGTACAAGCATTGCCTTAATGTGTGATGGGAGAATATTTTTCAGCCGATAGAGCGATCGCAACGTTCCGGTGACCTTCCTGCTCACAATCGCGACCTGCTTACGCCAGTCGAGGCAAGTGTCAACATGCAAACCCAGGTCCTTGACGTCAGAGCTAAACGGAATCACTGTGCCGTCAAAGGTAACCGGTGGCAGCGTCAACCCATTCAGCCTTCTTAAACTATGAGGGCTCCCAACAATAATAGCCTGGCACTTGGTTGGGTTAACCGCCACACCGAAACGATCAGACCAGTTTTTAACTGCACGTAAATCCCGGTTTAGCTCCTCAATCGCACCGGATAAGCTGTCAACACCCGCCTGACAGTAGAGCTGTAAGTCATCAGCGTAAAGATGATACGCACACTGAAGCTCGGTAGTTATGAGATCTATAAAAACAGAGAACAAAAGTGGAGATAAAATACCGCCTTGTGGGACGCCAGTTTCAAGATTACGCCAGCTGGAGTTAGAGTCACTAGCAAGAACTGACTGCTGACGCCCCCGAAGATAGGAAGAAAACCATTCCAGGACCTCGGGAGAGACCATGAGATTGGAGAGGATGGATAACAGGACTTCGTGACTGACGGTATTGAAAGCATTCGAGAAATCGATCAACACTAAAACCGTAACTTTAGTGTCTTCCATTCCCCGCCTCATATCGTCAGTCACTTTAAGGAGAGCAGAAACGGTACTGTGCCCGGGCCTGAACCCGGATTGGAATGGACTGATGAGGGAGTTATTGTGAATAAAGTGGGAGAATTGCTTGTGTACACAGGCTTCGAGTACTTTGGATAAAAAGGGAAGGATGGAAATTGGACGAAAGTGGCTGGGGAGTGTGGGATTAGGAATTTTAGGTAGTGGTCGAACATGGGCTTTCCGCCACAGGGAAGGGAAAACACCGGAGAAAAGGGAGAAGTTAACTATATGGGAAATTGCAGGAAGGAGCTGATCAACAACTGTCACGATCATGTGTCGACTGATGTTATCACAGCCAACGGCTTTGGATTTAATGGATAGGATAATCTTTTTGATCTCTCCCGGATCAACTGGGGTGAAGGCAAAGGAAGTAATATTGAGTCGCGTCAGACCAGCAAGGTAGTCAAGGGTTTGACATTTGGTTAGACTATCAAGGGTGGGAACAGTAGAGAAATGACGATTTAGATCGTCTAAGCCAAATGTTTTAGGAAGGTCTGAATGCCGCGATCTGCCAATACCGAGAGTTCCAAGGAATTTCCAGATATCGGCAGGAGAAGCAGAAGTGATATTATCAAGAATGTGGCGGCGTTTAGCGTTGCGTATCATCTGATTACAACGATTGCGAGCAGTTTTGAAGAGGGTCCAATTATCATCAGACCGATCCTTCTTAAACCTCCGAAACGCGCGGTCCCTCCGTCGCATCGCCATCCGAACTCCTCTGTTCATCCATGGCGCAGGTGGGCGCTTCAGCTTGACTCTCCTGATAGGAGCGTGGGTGTCGTACAGCTTAACTACAAAAGTATTGAACAAGCTTACTTTCTCGTCAACTGTAGCGGCTTCCTCCAGGGGTGTCCAGTCAATACTTGATGCATCCTGAGTAAGCTTTTCACGATTCATCCGCGCAAAGGCACGCCTGTACTGGAATGTAGGTTTGGGTTTAGGAGGTTTAAGGACGTAGGACAGGAAAATAAGATCGTGATGGGAAAAACCAGGAGCGTCAAGTTGACCATGTGAGGAGACAAGGGAGGGATTGGAGGTGAGGATCAAGTCGAGCCAAGTATCATCACCGGAAGTGTTGTGGTGAGTTGGTTGGAGAGGCAACACATGCAGACTAGCTGACTCGACCAGATGGAGAAGTTTACGGGTTCGATGGGAGTTGTGGGCAAGGAGATTGGTGTTGAAATCCCCCATGACGATGTGATGTGCATACTCCGAACCTAAAGATTCTAGGACCGATTCGAATTCGATGAAGTAATCAAGAGAGGGGGGACAATACACAACACCAAGAACGGTTTTTGCTCCTTTGACACAAACCTCTAGAAAAAGAAACTCAGCCGAATCATTACAGGAAGAAGAAGAGAGAATTTTAAAAGGAAAGTCAGAACGGAGATATATAGCTACACCACCCCCTCTCTTACCGACGCGGTCATTCCGTAACAGGACGAATCCTGGGAGAGGGTAGGTGGTGGATAGAAGTTCAGGTTTTAGCCAAGTTTCAGATATCAGGACGGCGTGGACGTCGTGGTTCGAGAAAGTTTCATACAGCTCATTATAGTGGCTTGGAATGCTTTGAGCATTTATATGACAAACGTTAAACAGCCGGCCAGTATTTTGGTTGAATCTAAGACGCAAAAGTTCCCCAAGGGTTTCCGTAACAGAACAAAAGCTATCATCACCAGAAGAGGCAGTAGATTCGTTAGCAGAGAAAAAAGATTCGTTATCATAAGATGTTGTCATAGATACAAATAGATTATAAATACAATAAAAACAGATCTAAATACTAAATAAAAATTATTATAAATAAATAATAAAAAGAGAACTACACGAAATACTAGTAGGACGTTTGCATCTCTGCACCACCCGCCAGCTAACATCATCATTACAGACAGTGAATACAAGAAATAAAATAAAGAAACGTTGCATCAATAAAAAGTAGTAAAGATAAAGGTATTCGGAACGCACCCTTCAAGCATTCAACAGCATTAGAATAACAGATTATATTTTCGTGAACGTATCCGAACTTCGAAAACGTCACATATGACGTTTACTCTGACTGACAACATTTGTCATTTCAATCATTTGTCAATAAAACATGCAAAGCAAAAAGAGAAAAATAGAACATAGTAAAGTGAAAATATAAAACATAATGAGGGTAAAATTGCGAAAGTATGCGTTACTTGTAAATTGTCAACTCAGAGACGTAGGAGAAAGAGAACTAAAACTAATACCGTATTATAATGCAAAACTACTAGAGAAAAGTAAATAAGGTTATCGTAAACAATGGAAGAAAGCAAACTATAAGGTAAGAAAATCATAATTTCTACAAGGTTGTCTAATGTGTGAATGCCGTATTTTATAATAAATGAGAATTGATACCATAACTAACGCGTCTTGTTTTTCAGGCTTTCTCCAGACGTTTGGACCCCGGGATACTTCACCAGCAGCGGGCTCAGTTCTTCATATGATGTCACCTTATGTTTGCTTCCATCGGGAGCTTTAATAACGATGACACCGTCCTGGGTCCAACACGACCGCATAGTGAAGTGGTGCCGCGCCTTCCCAAAGATGGATTGTCTGGTCTTCGTCAAAAACTCTTTGACGGATATGGATGACCCTTTCAACCCTGTCTTCGCTCTCCAGACCGCAGACCTATCGTCATAGCTCGAAAACTTGACTAGGATGGGCCTATGGTGATCCTTTTTGGCTACGCCAAGTCTGTGGCAGACCTTTATGGAGGATGCAGTGACAGTTTCAAGGGACAGCTTCCTGCTTATCACCTCCAGGATCACTGTGCTGCACACTTCTCCTTCAACCTCTGCTATGCCCTGGAAAATGAGTGCCTTCCGCCGATGCCTGGTCTCCAACCCGTCGACCTGTCTAGCACACTCGCTGATCTGTTTTCTGAGGAGACTCAGCATGCTGAAGATCAGCTCCCTGAAGGTGCGAAACTCCTCGGCTACCCTCGCCACAGTGTCCTTGGCAGGTCCTGCACACTGGATCTGCGCTTCCAACTCACTCATCTTCCGGATAAAGCTGTCTTCTAAGGTCTTCTGCGCAGATATTATCTCTTCAAATTGAGACATTGCAACTGGAGTTAGTGTTCACTTGTGTTCAGTGACAGTGAAAATAGTGTTGTGAAATGATGTGCTGGCAGGCGGTGTAAAATTGTTGTTTGGGTCACATAAATGTGCTGCAAACGTGAGTACCCGTTGTGTATAGGCTATACACTGATAATATATAATAAACTAGTGAAAATACTGTGAATTACTATTTTAAATATAAAATCAATACTAGAGTTACGTCTGTCTTTTTCTACACCTACCCGCGAAAAAAGTAAAGTGAAAAAGTGTTAAAGTAAATTCAACATATAAAGATAAAATAAACATTTTTACATCAAATTAAATCGATTCCGAAATAGTTACTCGTTTTAGTAACATGTAACAATTAAATACTTGCAACACTATTAATATTTTATGCCTAGCAACTTTTCTAGATCTTTTTTGGTTCTCTCTGGTTTTTTACTCAGACGCATGGGCAAGTCTAATTTTTCTGTTAAATACTGTAAATTGCAATAAATTCAGTTTTCCATTTTTCCACGCATGTTTTATTTATACATGCGAATGTGGTCCTTCGATTAGTGAAACGAGAACTTCGTGTATCTATTCTACGTGGTTCGTGGCGACGTTTTGTTCGTGAAGCGCAGCTATACCTACTTCGCGTGCATACCTACTCCAACGGCCCGGGCAGGTCTTCGTGCAGAGTCAAGTTTATCAATCAAACAATTTCGCACTTGGGCAGCTCTGAAGGAGCACGAAGAAACCATCAACCTATAGTATTACTAGTTTTCAAGATACCTACAGTCCAAAAAATATCAATCATCATAATT
The DNA here is from genome assembly GCA_932274075.1 of Diarsia rubi. Lineage (NCBI taxonomy): Eukaryota > Metazoa > Arthropoda > Insecta > Lepidoptera > Noctuidae > Diarsia > Diarsia rubi. The sequence continues at coordinate 442,961 of OW026432.1, forward strand.
ATTGCAGACATCGTGTTGGTTCGTATTTCTATAAAATCGAATTCAATCTAGAAGTGGCTGTAAAGGAAAGTGAAATTTTATCATTTTTGTACTACAAAAATGCTCTACAGAATCCCTGTGAGCTTTCAAATTAAATAAATCATACAGACCCTTCAATTGATTAGAGGCTCCTTTAAAAGTTTTGGCATTATCAGAAAAAATCTGAGTAGGCATGCCACGCCTTGCAATAAACCTTTTTAGACATCCCAAAAAGGTCTCAGTAGTGAGGTCACTAACAAGTTCTATGTGAACCGCTTTGACAGCAAAACAAACAAACAGCGCGACATAGCATTTAGTCACAAGAGGTCTTCGAATTCTTGCAGACTTCATGCTGAATGGACCACAGAAATCTACACCTACGACCTCAAACGGTCTTGCTGACGTGAGCCTTTCTTTGGGAAGAGAACCCATCAGTTGTTTAGCCGCTGCAGCCTTTAAACGTGAGCACTTCATACACTTGTGTAGTACCTTTTTGACCTCTCGATGCCCACTGACAAGCCAGTAGCGCTGGGATAGTGAACTTAATATTATCTTGGGTCCCGCATGCAGCAGACGCATATGTTCCCTTTCTATTAATAACCTTGTTATATGGCAATCTTTCGGTAAGATCATTGGGTGCATTTTGTCATATGGTATATTATTTGCATTTTGTAAGCGGCCACCGACCCGTAGTATGTGTTCTTCGTCTAAAAATGGATGAAGATTGGATATACCAGACTTTAAAACCTTGTCGTGTAAAATTGAAACTATTTCTTTAGCAAAATACCTTTTCTGGGTACATTTTATAATGACTAATAAAGCCTTTTGTAACTCCTTGGGGGTAAGCACACCTGTGAGTTTGTTACTTAAAATCAAAGTATTATTTTTAAATCTAAGCATATACGCTATAACTCTTTGTAATTTATTGAGATTTGAGAATTTTTTAAAGATATCAAACAATTCTGACTGGTCGACTATAGATGGGTTTGCTACAGAAGCTGCCGACACAATTGGAGGTGGAATAGGTAAATTGCAATGAGTATAAAATGGGTGTATATAGTCCTTATTGGATAGCTCTGTGGGGCCCTCCCACCACAGCCTGGTGGACTGCAATTTTTGTGGCTCAACTCCTCTAGACAGCAGATCCGCAGGATTATCTGAGGTTTTTACAAATGACCACTCAACTTCACTTGTCAATTCATGTATTTGTTTGAGTCTATTTGCAACATATGCATTGGAATTAACATTGGTTGCCTTAATCCATGCCAACACAATTTGTGAGTCACTATACAGGTATACCTTTAATGCGAATCGCGACAGCAATAGGTTGTACACTCTGTGGCTTAGTTGGGCTAATAATAGAGCGGCATTTAGTTCAAGCTTAGGAATGGTTAAGGCTTTATTTAGAGGAGCAAGACGAGACTTTGAACACAGTAAATTTACAATGACTGACCCGTCTTTATTCAAAATTCTTAAATATAGGCAGCAACCAAATGCCTTTTGTGATGCATCTGCATAGCCTACTAGCTCTATGAATAGTGTGCCACTAGAATTTACACAACGCGGAACAGTGACAGTACCCATTTTATTTAAGTTGGTTAAAAATTTATACCAAATGTCTAACAAGCTCTGAGGTAACATAGCATCCCATCCTAAACTGACAGACCATAATTGCTGCATAAAAAGCTTAGCAACCACAATTATAGGTCCTATTAAACCAAGCGGATCAAACATTTTGCCGATAAAGCTAAGTACCTGTCTCTTAGTGTACATGCCATCTTTAAATGGTGGACTTGTAAAACTAAACTGATCTACAATATTGTTGTATTTTAAACCCAATGTTTTTACAATGTTATTTTTATTAAATTCAATGTTATCATCAAAATATTTATGTTCAATAGGAACATCTTCAAGCACTTGAGGAACATTTGAAGACCATTTGTGTAAATTAAAGTTTCCCAATTGTAAAAGTTCTACTAATTGTGCCCTGAGATCATGCAGGGACTCTGTACTGTCAGAGCCACTTAATACATCATCTACGTAAGTATTCGAGAACATAGCCTCCGCTGCAAGCGGATACCTCTTTCCATACCTATGGGCCAACTCTGTTAGGCATCGAGTTGCCAAAAATGTAGATGCTTTTAGCCCATAAGTAATTGTCTGCAGCTGTAAACAACTGATAGGCTTGCATGGATCATCTCTCCAAAGTATGTTTTGGAGGCAGGCTTGCTTTGGATTTATCCTCACGCAACGAAACATCTTGGCAATGTCACAAATTAAAGTAAAAAGGTACGTACGGAACAGAAGTAGGATATCAAATAGTTCTTTTTGTACAACTGGTCCATTCAACATGACATCGTTAAGGGAGACTCTACCTTTTGACTTCATGCTACCATCGAATACCACACGCAGCTTGGTTGTTCTGCTGTCCTCATTGATCACAGCATGATGAGCTAAAAAATAAACATGTCCATTTGTCACTTCATATTCACTAATGTCAACCTCTTTGGCATGACCCAAGGCAACATATTCTTCAATAAAGTGTTTATATTTTTCCAGGTACAAAAGATTTCTTTTGAATTTCTTTTCCAGTGTCAAAAATCTTTGGTGGGCGACTGAAAAGGAATCTCCAAGCTGTAGTTGTTGTAAGTCACATACAAGTGGCATATCAACTTGAAATATATTATTTTCAATTTTAACTGAGCTTTGAAAGGTAGCCTCAGCTTTTTTATACTCTTGCGACAACTTATCAGCTGGTTCAGGAACCTTTTCAGTGAGCCAAAATTGCTCCATTACATTTTCCAGTTTTTTAGAATCACAAATAGCTAAATTTGAAACATAATTGTTACCAACATTACATATATTTATAGTGCCCCCAAGAACGTATCCAAATAAAGTTCTCTGCAAAACAGGACCATTTGGAATTTTTATATTTCCATCTAACAAAATACTGAAGTATATATCAGCACCTAAAAGCAAAGAAATTTCTTCAGGAATATTAAACTTATCATCAGACAAAATTATATTTTTAGGTAAATTAAGTTGTGAGATATCAATACATCGTTGGGGTAATTTTGTGATTATAGAATCCACAACATGGCATTTTACATTTAATTGAGTTTTTGACACTGGGGAATGCAAATTTACATTAACAAAATGACTGATTTTGTTGTGTTTATTTGTAACACCAATAATATGTGTTTCTTCATTTTTGTATGTTAAACCCAAAGCCTTCACAAGGGAGTTTTTGATGAGTGACACCTGACTACCTGAGTCAAGCAGTGCCCTGACATAGACTTCATGGCCTGCAATATTAAATAATTTTACCTTTACAGTTGGCAACATAACATTGTTACTTAGCGCTATACTGGAGTATGTAACAGCCTCCTTTCCCTCTACTTCCTTGCCTACATGCAGAAGAGTATTGTGCTTCTCCTTACACACTTGACAGGTGAAGTGAAATTTACACTTGCCATTATGTGAGTTTAGACATGTAGAACATAGGTTGTTTATAGAAACAAATTTCTGACGGTCTTCTATGGAAGCTGTTTTGAAGGAAGGGCAATTGTAAAGTTTGTGGGAGTTATTACCCTTGCAAAATGTACATAATTTTGCATTACTAGAAGTAGCAACATTGGTTACCTTTTTTGTCTTCTTTGAAATGGCTTCATGGGAGCCGCAGTCCTCAAGCGCCATAGCACGCTTTTCAAGGAAAGCTGTAAATTCTTCCATCGTTGGTAATACTTCAGGGTTCCTGTCAAGTTGATAGGCCCTGTTTGTAAATGTGTCTAGTTTCCTAGATAATATAGAAATAAGAAGCATATCCCACTCCTTTGTGGGCTGCTTTAAATTTTGTAAAGCATATAGCTGCTGCTTAATTTCAGAAATTAATGACCTTATAGAGGCAGCAGTACCCTTCTGCATTGTAGGCAAGTCTAAAAGTACATTTATGTGGTTTATAATTAACCTGGACTTATTTTCAAATCGTTTCTTTAATAATATTAAAGCCTCTTCATAAGATTGATTTACAAGAGGTAAATTAACAATCTCATTAAGCGCATCGTCACTTAAATAGTTTCTTAAGTAAAACAACTTCTGTACATCAGAAAGTGCCTTGTTGTTGTGTATTACAGCAGTAAACAAATCTATAAAAGGTGTGTACTTAGTGAAATCCTTTCCACTGAATACTGGTAAATCAATATTTGGCAATTTAGATGAAGATACACTTGTACACTGGGACACCTCTGATGTATTTAAGTTTTTCAAATAATGATTTATTTTGGATATGATTGAGAAGTATTTTTCTTCTAGAATGGCAACATCTTCGTTGTCTTTACCATCTAATGACAAAATATCTAGTTGGACCTTTTCGTAGTCCTTTAAAGTACAAATTAACTTTTCTTTCCGAGCTTGAAGAGCTTCAGTAGTGACACTAGCAATATTAACTGGGTCGTTGATAAAGTTCTCAATTCGAGTTACGGTACCTTTGAGTTGACCGCGCTTTAAACGCAAAGTTTTGAGATCCTCTTCCATCCTGGTTAGGTTACAGCACCTTAGGCTGACCGTCGTACTAAACACTGTTGTATTTCTTGTTGTTTTCGAAATAACAACAAACGCCGCAACCGGTCACCACTAATCACAAACACAACTGTCAAATTCACAGCATCACAGTAGTGACATGTAGCTGTCAATGTCAACTGTCTTCGCGTTTCTCGTTCCAACACTATGGCGCGTTCCCGCTTTTTTGTTGACGTAGCAGGTAGGTACCAAATTTTCCAAGGAGGGTAGAAGTAGGTACTTACGAATATACGAATTTTTCACTTTCCTTCCGATTATGTCTTTGCTTTAGACATAGCTATGTGCTATGGCTAAGTAAGTGGCTAAGTGTGGTTGTACCATCGTTCTATTTGAATGACCTTTCGTTATTTAGTCACAGGTTCACTCAAGACATTATCGAGTTTAATACTGTGCAGATATAGGTACTGAATGTTCACAAGTTATAGCCACTAAATGTTCCCCCGAAATTCAGTAGTTTTTGAGTTAGTTCGATTTTTAATGGCTTAATTTGTTGCATTTTAACCCTACTACGATGTCCTGCAAGGAATACGTCGAGTTACCAGTAACCCTGTATAAACTGATGATGAACATGTATCTCCACGTACCTTCTCAGCAGTGTTCTCGTCGATCCTGACGTAGACGAGTTCCTCGAGCGGCGCCAGCAGCTGCTCCGTGAAGATATCGCAGTAGTGGTGCGTCGTCTTGGACAACTGCTCCACCTGCAAACATGACGCCGACTTATCAGTATCACAATCATCATTATCATCATCATCATTTCAGCCGAAAGACGTTCACTGTTAGACATAGACCTAAGTGATCGGATCCCCGCAACCTTTATCAGTCCACTTAGTGGGAGACCTATGGCAGCCCTACGTCTTCCGGTTCACGATCGCCCGTCCAGAACTTTTCGGCCCCATCAGTCATCATCATCATTGTGAAATCATATGTATCATTGCAGGGTAGTCGCAGTGCCGAACAAGGGATAGTGATTTAACAGCTGCACTGCTCAAGTGCACATGCTTTAAAATTGCATGGCATTCCGACGAACTTAATAAAAGTTTATATTTTGCGTGATGTTCTGCGCCCTCTGGCAGACGAGGAAGTCCGTCAGACTCTTACTGGCTTAGTCGGAGCGTTTGCGAAGCCATCACTGTCGATGCAAAAATGGCCAATAAATCTCTCTCTTACCTGTTCTGGAGAGCAGCAGTGGATAGGCACCGTGCTGCCGAAGCTGGCGTAGGGCTTGCCATCAGCCCGCTCGTGCAGTTTCGCCGGGATGGTCATGTTCTCCACCAGGCCTCGGTACGTGAGGCCCGAAGTCGTGGTCGGGTAGCCGGTTTTCGACATCTTGTCGGGAGTCACGGGTGGACACTGTCATAAAGAAGAGAGGGTATCGTTAGGATACCACAGATAAAATAAATAAGGGTTATACAAAAAAAAAGTCCTAGTTGTATTTTGATCTGCCCTCGTTAGGTGTTATTGGGTAGGTACCTTGGTCAAAGTTGACCATGAAAGTAGCATATTTTACCCCGTCACAATATTCAGTGGATTAGGAACTTTACGCACTGTTCTCCATACCACCATAGTTTTATCTAGTGCTCACACTAACGATGCGAGGGTAGGCTAAAATCTGTCGCAGTAACCGGCAGCGTATGACCCCATGGTTGTAGACAACCACTTTAGAGCCGATATAATGTGCTACTATTTTCGATACTCTATTGCCACTTTCGCGGTATTATTGTCCCCATGTAATTTAATTTATTTACCTAAACATTATCAGTGATTTTATAATGTTATGTAAAACGCAGAGATCCTATAGTGCTGTTGATTACGGCCTGTTATCAGCGTGTGTTTGTTTGTCACAATCAGGTGCCGGTTGCCACTCCCTGCGATAATGTTCACTAATTAAATCTGTGTTAATTGATTGGTTTCGGGTTTTACATCAGTTTGTTACTTCTAGAATATTCTATTGAGAATGAAGTGTTACCCTACGCCCTGCTTATCAGGCATTGACCCGTGATTGCGGACATCAGCATATTATGTATCTCCTTCATGTAGGTAAGGCTGTAAGTGTTATACGAAAACATTGGAAAAATAGAATACTTCGATGGTTTCGTCATGAGGATGAGCTAATGGCTACTAACAAAAGATACAAGCCACTTGTGAGTGGCAACACTGGCATTCTGGCAACGCCGAGGACGCCCTAAAAGGTTTGTTCAGAAAGGACAGATGCGCAGTACTTGCAACCGGGAGGCGTACGGGACCATGGACCAGACGAAAGAAGTACCTATGTTAGCGTCGGCAACAACTTGCGGTCTGGCGTTTCTGCCTACCTCCATGGGAAAAAGGTGTGAGTTTACGTTTGTATGTATGTAGTACCAACTTCCTCCGTACTCACATGAAAACCAAGATGTTTCAAAATCATTGAATTAATGAATCAGCTATCAGTCACGGAACTATTTTGATTTGTTGGTACCTATAGAAACTATTGAATACCGAGTCTGCCGCTATTAGTATAAACATACTAGGTACCTACCTACTTCCCTGTTTGAATCGAATTTTGTTTAAAATGTATAGGTTTCAATTTATTTGCACGAAACCCTAATCCTGTTTCTTATCGGTCTAACCTCTCGGAGATTAGTCGAAACAAATAGACAGACAAAAATTTAAAAAATATTTTTATACCGACTGTTGCCAGCGGCTTCGCCCGCTACAACTCGAAAATGATCCCACGGGAAGATACAATCGGGATAAAAACCATCCTATGTGTTAATCCAGGGTGTCAGCTAACTCAGTACCAAATTTTATTAAATTCGCTCGCCGTTTAGACGTGAAGAAGTAACAAACATACACACTCACAAACTTTCGCCTTTATAATATTAGTGTGATTCTATGTGCCGACAATACATATTATTAAACTAGTTATTGACTTTTGTGACACAGTAACATTCATTAACATCCCGCTATATCTGGTGCTTGCGTTCTCTCGCAATAACACAACGACACAACGAAATTAAAACAATAGGATACAACTTGCGTTAAACAATTTCGTTTTAATTTTTTTTAGGCTAAGAATATTATTATACTGACGTTTTTTTTTTATAAATTAAGTGTATTATAATAAATGTGGTTCAAAGTAAAGAAATTAAGATTATTTTTACTGTTTCTACAGAATTTCGCTTAAAACCCTCGTTCACGAGCAACGGCACACATAATGGCACACCTGTTCCCCAAAGAGTTGGGCAAAGGCACATAAAATTCCCACATTTCGCTAGGTATTCCACCTGCATCAACAAAGCTATGAGATCGCAAAAAATCGAAGTCCAAGCCAACATTCCCACATGGTCATGGTTGATTTAAAAGAGTGTCCAATGGAGTTCCTTGCCCATTATTTCCCAACTACGCTTTGGAAAGTTTGGAATGAGCAACCACAGTACTTTCACAAGTTATTCCTTCTTCCTGCCTTGTGATTGTGACTGCACGCTTTTATTTACATTCAAACGATTCTTTCTTTAAGGTGGAAGCTCACATCTGGCCCGCGAAATTCTAATTTTCTTACGTTTTTGGCAATTTGCAGGCCAGTGCTTGGTTGTATGTTTATGAAAATTTGATTTGCGACTGTAAGACGTATGAAGTTACCGAATTATAACCATCAAAATTACTAACTACTAAAGAACGACGACTAAATTACTAAAGAATGACTTTTACATGCAAAAATCAATCTTGACATGAAAATGAACTTGGAGGGTTGTATTGATAATTTTGATGGTTATAATTCGGTAACTTCATACGTCTTACAGTCGCAAATCAAATTTTCATAAACATACAACCAAGCACTGGCCTGCAAATTGCCAAAAACGTAAGAAAATTAGAATTTCGCGGGCCAGATGTGAGCTTCCACCTTAATAGTTTGGTTCCCTAAAGGTATGCAGGCACCTGAAGTTTCACAATTATCTAGCACTATATACCTAGCTACTAGGTACGTACTCGCGAAGTTTCACAATATTCGCCACCACATATAACAATAAAACCAACATACCTAGTGTTCTCTGGTTGTCAAACAACTGAGACAATGTACTCGTATGGCGTGGCGTGGAGCCGGCGGCGTTGACATTGATAACGCTATCACTGATAACAGGTGTGGAAACGTCACTCTCTATATTGTATCGGAGGACGTTTACGGTCATCTGTTATCCGGGAAGCAATATCTTGTGAGATATGTGTAACAGTAAGAAAGCACACAAAACTGGAAAGAAACAAGTCTGCTGCTGTTCTAGATAAGTAATTGAAGGTTTTTATACAAGTCTGTTTGACTCATCATATAATCCAATTTAGCTATGAATGCAGTATAATCGAGCCATCTCGGGTACAATGCGAGTGCGGAGCCCCAACACAGAATATTCTACACCTCCTCACGTACTCGTCGTGCACAACTAACTAGGTACACCCTCCAAGACTAGAATGAAGTAAACGACAGAGCTGTCCAGGTTGCCACATATTGGTCGGACAAAATACATATAAGTCTCTCAACACAAAAAAAAAACATGATGTAAAAATACCGAGTCGATGCACTTGCAATCCTACCACAGATACTAACTGACTTTATGTCCAACACTTAAACTAATGACAGCATAACGAACAGCGGGCCTTTTCCACTAATTAATAACACATTAGATTAAATTTGAGACGTGTGAAGAGATGAACATTCCAGTAGGTCGGCATCGGCACACACACAGCTGGCTCCACTGTACGCACAGAATGGGTTTGGCTCAACAAATTGCAGCATTTTATAATTTTATTTTCAAATTTACTTCGCGTTGCTTACGCGAAGTAAATTTGAATTTGAAAATAAAATTAACCGAAACTGCAGTATCCGCATTGTGTTTCAGTTCGGTTTACCTATACAGAGCGATTATTTGAACTGAGGCAATACTTTTTCCCGTCAGGGCTGTGAGTTGTTCGAAAGAGATACCGCGGCCTCGGCACAAGGGCTAGGTCTACTCCTAGAATATACCTTCTAAACTGCTTATTCTGTTTTGATAAAATAACCGATTCAGATTGATATGTCCTGAATAAAGGGTGTAAAAGTACCCTTAACGCAAACGAAGGGCACTTGTTCTCCCCACCACTGCGATCATTTGCCCCTTTACTATTCAAAGCATCCACTAGCACAATGTTTTAAGACTGCTACATTGAGTTTTACCGTAAAATGTGATTTTTGACAAAAATAAAGTCCTTTCCCAGCAAAAATTTTTGCGTAGGGGTACTTAGTTTGATGTACAGAATGCTTGGTTGACGCATGTGTGAAGGGTTAATTCACATCCTGTATGTGTGTTGACATGACACATACAGGTCTTAGCGTCGTCGGTAGCCACCTTGAGGTAGAAGTTGTAAAAAGTTATTTATTTTTTTCTACGTGACTGACAGTAAATATTACAACTATTTATTGTATTAATAAATCGTCGGAGATAGCGATCACAATGCACAGCACAATATTAGCTACGTTACTACCTATTAACCTAGTGTTCGTTCACTGTACCTCTGAAATGACCAACAAAACAAAATATGATAAAACAAAAATAATATAAATGAACGGACCACACAAAGCGTAACCACGATAACTTATCGCGGGACCAACAGTTATGAATGGACTCCGTTTCAGTCCGAAACTTGACGCATTCTCGAGATTAGGACTGTCGAGAATGTCGAGAATGCGTCATCTGCCTAGTCTTTCCCCAACATATTGGAAGCCGACCCCGGATTCCAGTTTGACCGGATGCAGCTGAATAGGTAGGTAGGTACCCGAATGTTACATGGGGCTATTGAATCTGACACCTCCAAAACGGTTAGTAGTGCGTGAGGGAGCCAGCAATGCTCAACATCAACAATGCACGGCACGAGAATGCGCGACATAGGAATGTACGTCATTGGAATTCAAAACACGTACATTCCGATGTCGCGCATTCTCGGCCTGAACCAAGATTGTCCGGCTTGATATTGTACAGCACGACAATGCACATACCAGCAATGCGCGACACTGGATTGCACAACACGGGTGTGTACGCCCTTGGAAAAGGAACCATCACAATGTCTCCAAATACTCGGCTGTACCTTGCTTGCCCGATCCAAGAATGTACGGCACGATAAATGGCGACATCGCGTGATTGGCCGATTGGTTGGCCAATCAGGTGACTCGGAATTTTGGGACTTGGATACTAGGTGTAGTGCTGTTCCGAAAGACGATTGTAAAAACGATGTCGAAGGGATCCATAGGTTAGGTTAGGTTAGAACTGTGACCAACTACGCGCGAGCCGAGCGAGCGAAGCGAGCGGTGCCGCGGCAGCGGCCGGCGAGCGGTACCTCGAAATTGGTCGCGAAATTCTTCTAAGTATGTTTGTTTTGGTTTCATTTGTCATGCTGTACATTAACAAGCCGGACAATCTTGGTCCAGGCCGAGAATGCGCGACATTGGAATGTACGTCATTGCAATTCAAAACATATCAAAGTCCCAAAATTCCGAGTCACCTGATTGGCCAACCAATCGGCCAATCACGCGATGTCGCCATTTAAAGTGCCGTACATTCTTGGGTCGGACAAGCAAGGTACAGCCGAGTATTTGGAGACATTGTGATGGTTCCTTTCACAAGGGCGTACACACCCGTGTTGTGCAATCCATTGTCGCGCATTGCTGGTATGTGCATTACAGTGACGTGCATTATAGGGACTCGTGCGTGATACGAAACTCCTCGGTGAGACTATAATAGTATTTGTCACACTTTCGGGCTACCTGTAACGACCAAGTGCGTAAACATGATAAAATATTTCAAACTACAAAACATTAAGTACTAATAAGCATTATAAAAAATAATTGAAAAATACATTACCTACTGTACACTACCTAATGTCCTTCACTCACTCGCTCACAGACAACGCGCACAATAGATGGGTTCGAGATCTTGATATTTGGAAGAACCCAATAACAGCTAAGCCGTAAGCCTAGGCTCGTGGCCCACAGAGGGTGCCCTTAGCGTGTAATAACCCGTAACTTTTATAGGTACCTGCGTATTACGTGTTTCCTTTGAAGTATTGAGGAACTTTACACTTATACTCATAAGTACATTGGCTTACAGTTTTGGGATCCAAATAAAAACTACTTACAGTCTCACTATTATTTAAGCACACTTCCACTGGAACCAGCATGTCTGTAAAGTCTGTTCAACACTGCGACTGTTTCATATTAACTACGGGTTTTATGCGGAAGAGCTACTGAAAACGACAGCCGAGCTGTATATTGCGAAATAATAATCCTTATTCGTCATACTCGTCACGGTACTACCAGAATAATAATATATGAGTTACTCATTGACTCAAGCTGGTCAAAGACCGGCTTGACTCAATGAAAAAAAACTGTACGTGAAGGTTGGGACATTACAGAGGACATCGGTGCTCTGTTACCTACTACCATTTTTAAAATTTATTGAAACTGTCGCTGAAACAAACAAGTAAATAAATTACCTTCGAAAAGCATAAAAATATGGCTGCTGCAGTGCTGATTGATCTTCGTGCATTGTTAGTTTGGCGCCCTCGTCATAGTTATGTACATTATTTGAAGAGACTGTTTCGTTGATCTAGATGTCACAAGCGCACGAGTCGCTTCTGTTCCCAGGTAGGGCAAAACGTTCCTGGGGTTTTCCTTTAGGAAATTTTTAGTAGCCAGTCTAGATTTGTGTACTTTAACATAAATAGCAAAAGAGTGTACAGGTAAACTTAAACCATTGAAAAATCCTTAGGTAAGCCATTCTAATTAGTGTGATTACATACATACATAAACTCACGCTCTTTTCCCATAGGGGTAGGCAGAAACCACAAAACGCCACCCGCTACGATCTCTCCTTTCACGTCGTCCACATTCATACATCTGGTCATACACGCACGCCGGTTACGAGTACTACGCACCTGTCTTTTCTGAAGAACGGCACCAATAAGATCAGTGTGTGTTATTATTACAGTCGTGTGTTATGTTATTAATTTAATTTCAGTATACTAAAGCCGGCTTTTGGCTATGAGATGTAAAATTTATATTACATCTTGTGCTATATATTGCATCCCGCGTTTAAGATGTAATAATATTATAGCACAGTGTGAACGGTTGCGTACAAAATGTATGACGAGCGATAAAATATGAATTATATCTCAAGATATTATATACAAAGTTGATACGACAGAGAGGCTTTCCTTTAAACAGCATAAACTAGGTACCATTTTCAAGCTCTGTACTAAACATTAGTTAAATAGAAGCATTCGTTTAGTCGCAAATGATTTTTAAAGTTTTTGCCCCGTTTGAACACGATGTATCTTTTCGCTGAAAGATGGCAATGCAAACAAGGAAACAAAATAAATACACACACGTGCACTTTCACGACAGTGACAATCATAGCAAAACATCCCGCGCGTAAAAGAAATAGAAATAGGTGTGTTGCACCGCCCGACCGCATTGGCGCGCTAGGTATCTAAGGTCAGTTCAATTTATTTATAAAGGATGTTTGCGTTTTACTCTGATTTGGAAGCTATTTAGTTTACTTGAAAAAAAAATTTGGTGCTTTTTATTTTTGTACCGTATCGAATTAATACTAAACACAATACTAATACTACGTATAGTATACGTAGTGTAATTTAATGCCCCTCTCTCATATCAAGTCTGGTATATCCCATAGTCAAAAGCCAGTTTAAAACGTGCTGAAATAATTATTTCCTCAGTGACCTCATTTTTTTTTTACTTTTTACCCGGCCTACCATGTTATCGCGCTATTCCCTTTCACAAAATGTGTGCTAATATTTTGCTAATATAAACGTCAGAAATAATAAGTAGGTAGGTACTAAGTAGCCCGTTTTCGTTTAAATCAATCTTTCGGTATTGCTAACTAGCTAACGAGAACTATGTAGAGCAAAGGGGAGCCCGCGTGCACGGTTTATTTTTGTTTTTGCAGTGTATTTTCTAGTTTTTACCCGACTGCGGCGAAGCCCAAAAGGAGGGTTATATATGTGTTTGGCGTGTATGTATGTATGTATGTCCGTTTCTTTGTTCCCTCATAACTCCTAAACGGATGAAGGGATTTGAATAAAATATACGTCGTTAGATTCGTCTTGATGGCGCGAGTGTCACTAGCTACATTAAAATTAAAAAAGAAAAGAAATTTGCGGATTTTGGGGGCAATATACAGCGTTATTTGTAAAACACCGATAACTTCTCAGGACTAAGTTGCTAACATCATAAACAACAACTTTTGTTCTATGACTTTTAAAAATTCATCATATTTTAGTTCAACAGATTTACTTACAAAAATAAAAATATTTAAGAGGAGGCTCCATAAATTTATGTTAATTTGCATTAATATTCTGAAACAGTCGTACATACAATCAAAATGGAACTTTAGTATATGATTTATTGGATCTTTTTCTTTCCATGTACAAGACAGTTACGTAATTGTAGCATATTTTTCTTTTAACGATTATTACATTTTTCCTCAAGATTGCTCCGCCTTTATGTCTAAAATAAATGTTCACTGTAAGAAAATATAGTTTACTATCCAGCCACAAGATATTTTTTCTCCAGATCAATTACTACTTTAGTTATAAACGAAATAAGAGTTGAGACTTACGACATTTAGTTTCGTGCTCGAACGCGATCAAAGAGCGCACGCGGTATTCGACTTTATTACTGATGTGCTAGCGTCTAGCACATCGCGCGGAGTGGCGGGGTGAATGGGGCGGAGCTTGCGTGAAAATTATTTTAGAGTGCCTGGTCTTAAATTGTACGCTCTAAATGGCACCAAGTCTGCGAAGCAAAAGAAAACGATAGTACAATAGCGAGGGGGGCGGGGTAAGGGCGGCGGCGGGGTAATCGTAGCGTAGCGAGTTAAGACAGTGCGCGACAGGCGGGTAGGTACAGCAAAATATAGAGTTGAAATGTGTTAGATAGGACAACGAAATCTTGAACTTTTGTTTTTGGTAAATGTATTATGTTTTGTGTCATAGAACAAAAGTTGTTGTTTATGATGATAGTAATACAGTCTTGCAAGGTTAACGGTATTTTAGAAATAACCCTGTAGAAGATTTAAAAAAAAAATCCTATACCATCGAGTAGGGCATCAAAATTAAAAGGACTTTAAAAGGACATTACAAAAATATATGATACCTATTTGTTTAAAATAAATTCAAAGTCACAAATCATAATTATAGACAAACACAAAAGTTAAATCATCTGCGAAGAATTTTACCCGACCAACGAAAGAACAAACACAAAAGAACTAAAAAGTTGGAAATAAAAAAAAGTAGTTAAAAAACTAAAAAACGACTGAAAAATCTCAAAAGCAAGAAACAAACACATTTTAAATTAAACAAAACTTGGAAGCAGGCGGGGTTCATTTGAATATTAAATTATGAAATGAAAGAAAATAGAATGTGCTTGTTTCTTGCTTTTCAGATTTTTCAGTCGGGATTTTTAGTTTTTTATCGATATTTTTCTCTGAACGGTTTGTTCTGTGTTCATAATAACTTGAAGAACAAACAAAATTATCTTGAAGACTTTTGAACTTAAGAGGCGTGGGTTTTTTCATAAAGAACATTTTTTTTTATCTTAACTATGACAGATAATACAATGTTTTCCTTTATGGAAGCTATACGACGAGATCGATAAACATTACAGTAATCGAACCCTGGATACTTTACTTGGAGTCGCTAAGTTCGATTCCTTGTCTAGAAAAATTTTGAGATAGGTAGCCGCTTCTAGCTCGCCTGCTGCCTGTAGGCGGCTAGGGTTGGGCAGTATTTAAATTAATACGTTGTTAAAATACATATACTTATTTTGTATTTGTATTTCAATTACTTCCTTAAAATGTAATTTGTAATTCGTATTTCAAATACTTGAGCCTTCATAACAAATTTTAACATTAAAATACATTTAACCTTTATTAAGCGATCGTGAGTGTAAACTAGATAAAGATTTCTATAATATTCCAAATATTCTAATTCTAGTGCACGTGTAAGAAAATTAGGTAAGTACCTATTAGATAGGAATTTGGGTTAAATTTTTGAACTAAAAGGGTTAAAATAAAAACTTTCAAGTTGGTTATTTTGTTTTTAATTCATTTTTGCCACCGACTTCCGAAAGAAAGTTAGGTACTTTACACTTTTTTGAGATTGTTTTTGAAAGCAATTTTTTTTTTTTGAAGATGTTTTTGTAATATGTAATTTGTATTTTTTATTTTAATTAAAAATAGTTAAAATACAATATTTTGTATTTGCAATACCTTACTTAAAGATATTTTGTATTTTTAATTACTTGCGATACTGTATTTTGTAATTTGTAATTCAATAAAAGCAACGCATGTATTTTGCTCAGCCCTGCCTGTAGATACCTAACCAAACCTTGCTTCGAATGCCTAGTACAACTTGTACCCGTGTACATCGAAACAGTGCGTTTTTGTGAAAGAAACTTATCCGTTATTATAATGTAACCTGCACCGTCCTCGTCAGAATTATGACGAAAACAATAAATACTTAGAAGGGATGACAATATGATGAGAAATACCAACAATTTATTACTATATTTGTAGCAACATTTACATCACCATAAATTATTGTAATGACATACAAACGTAGCCTCGCGAACTTTGGAAAAGGGGATTTTTGGTATGGATAATTATTATGTACGGCATGAACCCACTGTAGTTCATATTATGTACCTACGGCATGTACCCACTGTAGTTCATATTTCACCGGATGCTTCATTAGGCCTTTTGACATACAGATTAGAAGTGTCTTCAAAACAGATTTTATTTTGTTACCTACTTATGTGTTTATGAATATAAGTTTTATTCTCACGCAATCATAAGTGGAAGACGCACTGATTCAGTAAGCGTAATTCGCGTCTTTTGGATTTTTCTTATAGATTTTTAGAAAAACAATCAATTACCTTACTTACCTTAGATTCTAAGGCAAACAAAGAATTTATAGTCTAGATTATCATCTCGCATCTAATGGTTTAGAAAACACAAGCTAATATAAACAAACAAAACATAGGTACTTTGTTAAAGGCAGGTATGTTGATTATCACTACAGATTTATTGTAGGGGGCAAAAGAAACAATAAATTTTTTATAGGACACATTCATTTCCCTAGTGTAAATATTGCAAACTGACATGACATTAGTCATACAATGAGTCAACAGGCCCACGTGTAGGTTGCACCAATCAGACCACTGCACTACACATCCATACATGCAAGACGTAGTAACGTAGTAAACAAACATCACTACTTGCGATCTACGTACGTAAGTATATAGCGGTCCCATTACATAGTAACTTGTGGTGACTGGTTGGTCGTTAATCTCCCCATATTTTTAACCGACATCTAAACAAGCCTGAGGAGGTTATGTTTTCTACCAGCATATTTATTTTCCATGCATCTATATCTGTACTGATTGCTTCAGGATTACCAGGCCGATTGATTAAGATTCTTTTTTCATAAGCCCGTGCAATAATATATTTTTTATTTATTAACTTAGTTTTTGTAGGTACCTAGTTTAAAAGTTACTTAATTCATAATCAATCTCATAAGATCACAATATGGATCCTGTTGGGCACAGCAACATTTGCGGAGAGTTAGCTTTAGCTCCCGTATTTTTTTATGACATGATGATCCCGTAATAAACCTCTATAAACTTTTGACGTTTTCATGTTTTTTTTTCATCCTACCTATACATGTGGGGTGTCTATAGACAGGTCTTAAAAAGTGGGAGTGAGGTTTCTAATAGCATTTTTTCTCAAAGTCAATAGTTTGAAAGATATTCACTTCCAAAGTGGTAAAATGTGTCCCCCCCCCCCCTTTAACTTTTAAACTAAGAGAGAGAAAAATAAAAATAAGAATATGCTGTAGATCGCAATAGAAACTTTCAACCAAAATTGGTTTGAACAATATACAGGGTGTAAATTAACCCTTCACACATCCGTGAACCAAGCGTTTTGTACATCAAACTAAGTAACCCTATGCAAAAATGTTTGCTGGGAAACGATTTTTTTTGGGGTCAAAAATCACATTTTACTTTGTGCTAGTGGATGCTTTGAATAGTAAAGGGGCCATGGAAGTAATTTAAGTAAAGTTATAACAGCTGCGAAAAATTTGGAACTTTACGCCCCCCCCCCCCCCCTAGTTACGGAGATATTTGGGATATCTCCGTAACTATGAGGTTCCCAGGTATGGTCAAAATATCCCAGTGGTGGGTAGAATAAGTGATCTTCGTTTGCGTTAAGGGTACTTTTACACCCTTAATAGTAAATAGGTAGTTTTCGAGATATAAGTAGCATATTTAAAAACCGCGAATGTAACTTTGTCATTCATACAAACAGTATGAAAAACAAACTTATCAAAAGTATGTTTTTCTGTTGCTGCCTTCCCTACTACGATGGTACGGAACCCTTCAGGTGCAAGTCCGACTTGCACTTGGCCAGTTTTTCTTATTTCTGCGATCCAAGTTTGGATGAAGGATGGAGTATAATTTTACTACATTAAAGTAATATTTGACAATACATTTATTTATCGCTTTAGAAATGTAGAATTATATTGCTTTACTCACCCCTTCAGAGACTAATGTCGAATCAAACACAGCAGCCAAAAATATAACCAAACTGACAACGACAGCCATTGTTACAAAATGATATAAATCATATAGAATCCGTTCTTTATATACTTGCTATTACGTAGGCACAGTTAAAAACACTGATAAACAGATAGCAATTTTTAAGATTGATTTCTGCTTCTATTTTAGTTATAATTGTATGTTGTTACAAACAAGATATCTAAGAACATAATCTTATACCTACATAATAAGTATTATAAATGCGAAAGTTCGTGAGGATGGATGGATGGATGAATGTCTGCCACTCTTTCATGCAAAACTGCAAGGATAACCTGCTGAGGTGGAGGTTCATAGAAGACTCTGTAAAAGTGGTATTGTCCCCCATATGATGGACACTTGATATCGTGTCCTGCCTGTCCTGCTGCTTAGTCATCACAGGAGCTGATGGATGCTACTCATAGTGGCAAAATCGTCGCCAAATGAGCTGAATCAATTTAAATTAATAATAATATTCCACAAGATGCCGATGAAATATGGCACACGGATAGTTTATAACACAATACTTCTTGTTCCAGTATTGCGATCCCATGCGTACTGTTGTACCGTTGCTGAACTTCCGCGGGCGAAATTACGGACATAGCAATTTAAAAGATACAGATTTATGTAGTAGATAAAAAAACGACCTTGTATCAAACTTGTTAGATATGCCACGATAAAATTCCTATAAATGAATTGGAATTTAATCCGCATCTGCATCCCTGGAAACAGTGAAAACGACCCCTGCAACGAGTTATAAGTTTTTATGCAGTCGCCGTCTTTGATTTTCATAGGAGAAGATTGAAGTTCCGGCCTGTCAAACATAAAAATACATAAGCTATTTTTTTTTTAAATTGAGAACTTGTATTCCTCAAAAAAACAGTATTTCTCCACTATATAATGGATGTTATAATATTAAACATATAAATAAACCTTAATAATGATGTATTAAAATATTAAAATATTCAGAGTAGAAAGAAGAGTTTTAAAGATTTAAGCATACATGAATATTAAAATGTCATCTAATGGTGTCTCGATTTACCCTACGTCCCTATTTACCCCGTACGGTAAATGTTTTCGGTCCCTATACTTTGGCACATGACTGTACCGTGTTGGTTTTTACGTTCACGTATCATGTACTTCAGAATAAAATTAATCATTTATTTATCACAAATCCACAATGAATCTTGAACTGTTGCAAACATCTTGAAATATCAGACGTTTTTGGGGGCATCCCCTAATTGTGAGCTTTAATTTTGTTTGCAAGTTGTTTTTTTTTCGTATTTTTCTAAACGACCTATGTACATATTTGCTGACTTATACAGGGTGTTTTAAATTAACCCTTTACACATACGTCAACCAAGCATTCTGTATATATCAAACTAAGTACACCTACGCAAAAACGGTTGTGCTAGTGGATTTTTGGAATAGTAAAAGGGTCATGGAGGTAATTTAAGAAAGTTTTTCTGTTGTTATGTTTAACGCCGTCGATGTCTGTCAAGTTGTTAATCCAAGTACGTCCTCTTGTGACTCCTTGTTTTAATATTCTTAAAGATGTGTGTTTTTCTAAAGCTGTTTTGACCAAAAATGTGTATTCAAATTTCTCAAATCTTTCCTAATGCTCCTTTTAACTTCTCTGTCTATTATTCTAGACTCTGGTGTTCTTTATCGGCTCGTTCTATCAATTCAATACTATGTCGTTTTACTTTGTTTCTCTTACTGCCGCACTCAGAGGTCAATAACTAAGGTAATTTAAGAAATAACACTACTGCACCTAAATGTACATTTTTGTAATACCTACTTTTTAGAAATAAATTATTCTTATTCTTATAACTTAGTAATGGTTTTGACAGTTTTGTCATACAAAAATATGTCAAACCTTTACTAAGTGACGGCTTAAGTAATCATTAAATATCTCTGAGTACGGCAGTTACTATGTTTGTTTTTTATGGTTTTACAAGTATAGTTGATACCGTTAACTTTTGCATTATATTGTTCTTCTACGTCTTTTTCATCAACGTTGAGTTCTTTAAAATAATTTCATATTTCTACGTTGTAGTGATCGAAGGTGTTTATTAATGTTTCTTTTGAAAGTCTTCTTATTTTTGTTCTTGAACATTTTCGCTCGGTGAATTTTAAAGTCTAGTCTAATTTTTGCACGGATTGGTCTATGGTCTGAACTGACAAAACGTCGTCGATTTCATTGCGCGTGAAGCCGTCAGGAGACACCCAGGTCCATCGTCGTTGCGTTTTCTTCGCAAAAAAACTATTGACTACATGCATGCTTTGTCCAAAGGCAAACTGGGTGGGACGAGCGACTCGCAAATTGCGGTCCTTTTTTCGTCGCATGCTCTATTAACAAGATCGTAAAAATCTTCTACCACTTCGTCGGAATGTGCAAATGTCGGTGCATATACTTGTACTTGTACGAGAGTTAGAGTTTTGTTAGGTGTTAGTTGGAACTTGAGCACAGCGACACGTTCAGAATAGCCTAGAAATTCAATAATATTGTCCTTCCACTTCTTTGCCACCATGAACCCCACTCCGTGTTGTCCACTGGTTTCACCGAAGTGAAAGAACACAGCATCATCTCTTTCTACTGTGTGTTCGCCTACTCTCCTGACCTCTGAGAGGCCCGAATGTCCCAATTGATGTCTTTTAGAGCGTTCTCAAGCTCGATTAAACGTTCGTCTTTCAATAGTGTTCGGACATTGTAAGTTAAAACATTAAGCGAATCGGAGTTCTTTACGTAATTTGCCGCGGTCGTTTGATGGTTGATCGATCTCGCCCGGAGATTCTTAGCTGCCCTGACCCCAGGGCCGTGCCTGCGCCCGCCGGGTACTTGGGGCCTGTCTCTTATTATTCTATCCATATGGGGGGTTTGGACCATAACCAGCCACGCTGGTCCAATACGTGTTGGCAGGTCGCCATAACCTCGTTTGTTTTTTAGCAGTGTGCACCGCAGGCAGGTGAGGTTGGCTTGAGCCCCAAGAGATTTTAGTTGGGACCCCTTACACAACCTGAAAAACTAGTATTTACAAAAACAGCTGTGAAAAATTTGGAACTTTGACCCCCAATATCTCCGTAACTAGGGGGTTCCCAGGTATGCTCTAGAACAAAAAAAATATCACAGTGGTGGGGAGAACAAGTGCCCTTCGTTTGCGTTAAGGGTACTTTTACAACCTATATGTACCTACCTATATTTTAATAAGCTACAGTTAAATTGATGATGATATTCGCCATCGAAGTCAGAAAAAGTCTTACATTTTGTAATCTCCCATAATGCGATGCGTGAATGATAATTCACGCAGCGCATTTTATTCATATATTATTCATTAAGATTAAACTAATCTTAAAAAAATACTCTTGACCTCTATTATTTTAATGAATATCTAGTTGCACGATGCACGCTGCAGACGGCTTTATTTTTAACCGACTTCCAAAAAGGAGACAGTTCTCTATTCATGTAGGTATACCTACGTATTTTTTTGTAATATTTAGGCAGATGATGATTATAATATGATATATAATTACTGCTACCGTGCGAAGCCGGGCGGGGTGGTAGTTGCAAAATTGAAGCTGTATAATGTGACCTTGAGGGTCTTGCCCCAGCCCGTCACTACCAGTGCCGTTGATATAGCCTAGTTTTATTTTACTCTATTAATAATGGGAAAAGTAAGGCGATGCAAGCAAAGGTTTGAATAAGACTGACCGAGCGGTGGCCAAGGTGAGGCCAAAAGAACCATCTAGAGCTGTCCTAAAGCTCGTTAGGTCGACAATATCGGCAAAGTCGGAAACTGGATTAAGGGACGCAAAACCGGGTAGACAGAAAACAGGGGAGATCTAACAGTGGGTGATACGGTAACGGGCGATAGCAGGTTATTTAGATGCAAAATAGTACTGGAAACCATAACACGCCTTAGAATCTGTGTTATTAAATATTGACCGCTCTAACAACAATCTAAAAAAAACGTTACAAATTAAAGGGGTTTCCCATCCCAGAAACGACTTTTTTCTTTTGTTCGAAAAATTCGACTCGCACTTAACCGGTTTGTTTTGTCAAAAGAAGCATGGAGCTGACTGATCTTTGCTCAGTAGAAGTACCTACTCAAGGGGTTTATCAGGTTTGAATAGCAATACGCGACAAGATGTTAGTTTTCACTTATAAAAGTTCCACAGTCAAACTCTGCTTACTTACACTTTTATTGTTAGACTGCTGTGTGCTCAGACCAAGAAAAAAACATAGAAGGCCACAAAAACCACGCTACTACAAGTAAAAATGTGTACCTACCTATGTTTACTTGTAGTAGCGTGGTTTTTGTGGCTTCACTTTTGGTGTTCGCGGCGCGCCGTCTATCTTTTTGTCATGGTCTGAGGCTGTGTGTTAACTTTTGTTAAAATTTTTGATTTCAACTAAAGCATTCATCATCTTCCTGTCCTTGTTCCATTCTATTTGGCGTCGGCGTACCTAACACGTTCTCGTCCATTCTACTCTATCACTCGTCATGGTATGGTTTCAACTCAACTAAACCATTAGGAAGTTGATACGAGAATATTTGAGCTTTGGACAGCTGGATGTGCTGGCGAGAGTCCATTGGGAGACCCATGTTTAGATGCTACACGTAACCTACCGTGACATGCTGATGCTAGAGCGGTTAACAGACAAAAATGCCTCTCCTATTTAACCTCTAACAGTAGCAAACTATAGGTAATCCTACTAATATTATAAATGTGAAAGTTTGTGAGAATGGATGTGTGAATGTTTGTTACTCTTTCACGCATAAACGGCTGGACCGATTTGGTTGAAATTTGGTATGTAGATAGGTTATACCCTGGATTAACATATTATAGGATAGTTTTTATCCCAATTTTATGATCCGTGGGATAATTTTCGAGTTGTAGCGGGTGAAGCCGCTGGCAACAGCTAGTTACTAATATTACTGGTACGAGAATAAATACCCGTAATATTGGTCAATTCGTCAGTGATATAAAGTAAACAGCAACCCCTTGGTAATTAGGGGAAGAATCATTATTATAATGTTGACAGTGATGAGAAGTCAACAGGTGAAGCAATATTGCAGGAACATGGCTGGGTGCTAATGTTAACCGCGCAGTAAGGACGTATGGACAACTTACCATAAAAGCACGGTATAATCAGAGCTAGGCAAAATACAAATTACTTTGTCGAATGTACATAACAAAGGTAAGTACTAATTACAAAATACCACAGTATCAGGTATTTGAAATACCAATCAACATTTTTAAGAAGTAATTGAAACACAAATAACGTCGTTTTTCTAATACTACCCAAGCCTAGTAATAAACAGATAGGTAATATAATATTATTAAGGGAAGTTCCTGTGTACTTACGGTGAAAATCTCGCAATCGCTGTCGTTACTCATCATCAATATCACTAAAAGTCACAGTTTCACACACTTCACCCTCACAGTGAGGACAGCAGCACTGAACAAGCAGAGATTTCAAAACTCCTCTCCCTTTTATACCGGACTCAAAATTTGTAACAATAAACGACACTAATACAGATCTTACTGCGTCGGAAAAAGGACTAGAGTGACGCGGTGTTTGTTGGTGCCATAAAACTTGGTAGGTACAGTCGGTCGAGCAAATATGTTGTCAACGATACGTTTATGGCAGCTACTGTATGCACTATTAATATTCTCAGAAAAGTCTTAACCTAAGCCTAAATAAAAGTGCTGAATAAAAAAAACAAAATAATGTTTCGGATAAAAATCTCAACTGAAAGGATGTCGTCCGTGTTCACACGATTGTCACAGATTACTAAACGTGTACAGAGATTTGGCTTGCGGGAGGACACCCCACCTGTGTGTTCTCAATTTAAGCTTGGAACGTTCGTTGTTATGGCACATTAATAATACAGAATTAACATTATGCTAGTGGTTCGCCAGGATGGTGGTGGAATAATTGAAATTCGTTCAGTCGTTAAGACGAAAAAGTAACAAAGTCCGGAAAGATGACATACTTTTTTTTTTTTTTGCTGGTGGAGAATCATCGTATAACCCCTCCTGCTTTTGGGCAGAGCGAAAGGGAGTGTCAGACTTCTACTGACTAAAAACCACCCATGTTCCTTCTTCGCCCTCTATGTCGAGGCAGCGATAACTAGTGTACAACCCGCGGCCAAGATGACATACTTAGGGCCTTCTTCTGTACAAGTAACTTTAGATAGCTTCAACCCCGTTCCCAAAAAAGTGAAACTGTAAGTAATGAATAATAACAGTTTCTTTTTGTTTTTTTTTTATTTTGGTAAATAAAAAAAGCGATTCGTGCGTTTAAATATATGTCCATTTATATATATATATATATATTTCGCACGAATGGTATTTCAAATGTTTACAATCACATTAATATTATAAAGGCGAAAGTTTGTGAGTGTGTGAGTGACGTGTATGTTTGTTACTTCTTCACGTCTAAACGGCTGGAGCGATTTTAATAAAATTTGGTATAGAGTTAGCTGACACCCTGGATTAACACATAGAATAGTTTGTATCCCGATTGTATCTTCCCGTGGGATAAGTTCCGAGTTGTAGCGGGCGAAACCGCTGCCAACAGCTAGTAATCCATACTTTTATAGTCACACAACTCACACATGGTCCCAATGCCCTACCTACCATGTACATAACAGCTTAGCTCCTGGTTATATTTTTTTACCTAAGTATATTATTTTCGATCATTATATTGTATGGTTGAAAATGCACAAAATTGGGAATAGCAACCCATTTTACACGCCGACTGTATCATAGAAGTGGGTGTTACTGTTACATGTGGGTGGATACGACGTACCTTCTTGTATATATTTTTCTCCTTTTCACAGTACTATAATTTATAAGAAAGAGACAACAAGACTTTAGCAGATCATTTTATTCAACAATCAGTCGCTTTAAAAATGTCGGCTCGATAGGGAAGTTAACTAACGTATAGTCCTCTCTATCCAACTCTGCTATTTGATTGATTGCGTTAATATGCGATAGACACCGGGTTTTCAGTTCCTGTTACTAAAAAATAAATGTTGTTTCTGGTCTGGTTAGAACCGACTGGGTGGATTTTTTGAAATTATCTCTGGTCGGTTTAGTCCCCGAGTTTCAATTATTTCAGTAGGTCGCTGTACAATGTAACATTGAGAAATGTTAGGGAACCAACATAATTATTTTTATGTACCTATGCTTAGCCTACCCATCCGATAAAATACTTGTAGGTATTTCTACAATATTATACAAAAGGTAGACAGTTTCAAATAAAATAGGTTCATTAATTTGTGAGTTAAAAAACTGTTTATTAAAAATCTTATTCTATAGTTTTTGTAGTCACGTCAATATTTACGTCATGACCATTTAGTCAATTATTTTCTTAGATTCTAATGTCTTTATTAAATATAGTTATAATTATTTACAGAACTTATGTATTCATATAGCCAGCAGTCGGAATACTACAAACTGCAAATCTTTATTAGACTTTCAACTTTATCACTAGAACACCAGGTTGATTGGGCAAATTTGACAGTTTTGGGTACCTTGATGTGCTAGTCTGTACAATAATGTGAAAACTGATTTAAAATAAAATAAATTTAAACCATTTTTATTATGTCATGCTAAACATTTCCAGTAGATCAGGTGAAGGATACTAGCAAGTGCTGTTCTGTGTGGAGAATACACAGAACAGCACTTGCTAGTATCCTTACATACTCCTTTTGCATCATCATATCATACATCTGATATACACGCATACCACTTGCGTACAACGCACACGCTACACGCATACCACTTGCGTACAACGCACACGCTACACGCATACCACTTGCGTACAACGCACACGCACCCGACCCTTTTGAAGAACGTCGCCTACGGCAAAATCAAATCAAAGGTCAAATAAGCTAAAAGGAACATGGGTGGTTTTTAGTCAGTAGAAGTCTGATACTCCCTTTTCAAGAGCGGGAGGGGTTATTTGATGAATTTCCACCCCCAAAAAAGGTCAAATCTGTCATTATCATGATTCTCTTGTCCTTATCAGAAGTAATTTGGGGTCGGTCCAGCATATGTTCCTCTTCCATACTCCTGTTACTGTGCATCTCATCAGATAGGTACTTACAACTTTTCTTGGCATATCATCTTTTACACAGTCTATCCATCGTTTCTTCGTCTTCTTCTTGTTTGGACAAATCTGTCATGAAAATATTAACAGTACCTACCTAAGTAGGTATAAGTTTTCAGTTTATTACTGGAAATGTATTGCATGATTTCTCGCGGCCTGTAGCTACATTATGTCTACGCAAATGGGAATGTCGGAAGCTTTCTCATATACAATGACTATGAATATTCCTTATATTCCCGAGAGCGTCGCATCTGAAATCACTATCATAAGCTTATGTGATGTCAGATGATTTAACTTTTTGTATCTTATTGCTAGATTGGACTAGATATAAACCATGTCTTGGTGAAAAGGAACAATATATTTTGTTTTTGACTGCACAATTAAATCAAATGAATATGGCATAAATATAAAAATTAACATGTTGTCTTATTACAATTAAAACTTTTCTTAAAATTAATTTACAGTCAGTGCCTCACTGATTGGCCATGCACATGGATTCTGAGTTGAATGCCCGTACGTGACAAATATTTGTATGCTCTTACAGATATTCATGCATGTACAATTTTGTATAGTTCACGGAGAAATTCCTAGACAACAACCAAACTAGGTAGGTATACTACCAAAGATTACACTACATAGAATAGATGAACGAATGATGAAAGGAAGTAACAATAATTACAATTATTTCCCCACGGGAAAATGTCTGCATTGCACACCATACTATGCTGATAATTTCAACATTACATCTGTTACGCTTACGCAAGATGCTACCCAAACAAACAGATTGCAACAGAAATAGCCGACAGATAGGTACCAAAGTTACAAATATCATACAAATAGGAAACTGTACCATTGCATCATAGTATCTATTGGTTTACTCCAATAACAGCGATTAGAAACGCAGCTTTTCATTCGAGTCGTTGCTTTTCAACACGAACT
This sequence comes from Diarsia rubi, assembly GCA_932274075.1. Lineage (NCBI taxonomy): Eukaryota > Metazoa > Arthropoda > Insecta > Lepidoptera > Noctuidae > Diarsia > Diarsia rubi. The sequence continues at coordinate 470,272 of OW026432.1, forward strand.
GAATGTGAATTACCCTCAGCCGACTCCACGTGGAACATTGAACTCCGCACTATATAATTGATAAGCATCGGAAAATTACACAACCATATAATTAATTATGCAATAACGAACCTTGCTGGGTCACAGTTAAAAGTTAGAGGAGCAGCAGCGGCACTATTCAATTGATGGTTATTCCCCAACAATAGACAAGCAATACCGAGATTTCATAGATTTGTGAGGTCTATGGTCTACGAATTCCCGGGTAATGGTCTGTGCATGCTTGCGGACACGAGTAATGTTGTTATGTATATTTAGTGAAGATTAATATTTATGAACCTTTCATAGGTATTTGTTATGCACATAATTTAATATTTAATTATAAACTGATGTGTTTGGTAAAATAAGCCAGAAACATATAATATATCGGGTTTGTCCAAAACCAAGACAGCAGACAGTCGTTTTCGATTTCGTCATGTTGGCTGTCATCCAATGTTTTGTTTACAAAATCGTAAACAGATCGGTTAGCAATTAGCATCATTCGAGATATTCTCAGGGCACTATAGACAGTGTGATTGTGAACAAAGCCTTGGTAGGGCTTATGCCCTTGGCATACATTAAAACTAATACGTTGCTTGGTAGACCAATGCCGACATACACGCCGCGAATACATTCTTAAGTACTTTGATAACCTTATTGAACATCGAGTTATGGAACTTGGTCATTGCTAAATGGTGCGAACCTAGCAAAGGTTTGCTACATTCTTTACGAGTTGAATGTCTTGGTTTCCTATAAATATGGAGCAATGTAAGTTCAAACTAGGTATTTGGGCTACAAGCCAGAAAAGACAAGTGAGGCTGACATACAGACTTTAACATGTTTCTGAGTGACTATTGTAGTAGGTACGTGGTGATGACAGTATTAATAAACAATTAATTGTCAATTCCAGCGTTGGTGCTAGTGTCAAAAAATGGTGTGATATATCGTGAAAGAACTGAAGAAAATTGATGATTTGAAAGTGTGAAAACGCAGATGACATTCAAGGGTTAGACGAGACTGTGGATGACAATCAAATTAAGAGTGAGTTAGACCATTTTATTAATATTTAGTATTTAAGCTTTAGCTTAGCAATGACACGCGGCTTTGAAACTTGTATCTGCACTAGGTTTTGGATAGAAAACCTAGTAATCAATATACACCACCGACTTCACACACAATTCGAACCCAACAAGGAACATTGTGACCATTTCAGTTTTCAAACTTATATCTTCTGAAATGTTGATATATCTAATGATATTCGCCACATGTAGCCAATTGTGGTGATCTATGCACATATACTTTGTTTGTACAAGAGGTTATATTTCGAGGTTTACAACCACTAAGTACAGGTGATAATATCTGTGCATGTTATTACAACAGAAAGGCTGCCAAAAACCTGACAAGACAACCAGTCTTACCGAGGGATATCTTTTTACGTAATAACTGGGTTGTCAGATAAGCAGTCGATCATGTAAGTAAAATACTGGTACCTTTTCAGCTGCATTCAGTTAGACTGGAAGTCGACGTAAACTATTTGGGAAGAGCCAGATGATGGATTTTAAGTTCATCATCATTATCATCATTTCAGCCGAAAGACGTCCACTGCTGGACTTAGACCTCTCCTAAGTGTCGCCACATTGACCGGTCCCGTGCGTGTCGCATCCAGCGGATCCCCGCAACCTTCACCTGGTGCACGGTCCACCTCGTGGGAGGCCTTCCAACGCAACGTCTTTTGGTTCGCGGTCGCCACTCCAGAACTTTCCGGCCACATCGGCCATCCGTTCTGCGAGCAATGTGGATTTTAAGTGATGTTGTGGCAATAAAAAGCGGTATCGTGAGGCAAATCAGGGAGGTAGGAACTGCAGTTGGTTTTGTACCACACACTCATTCGCACTACTATATTAAAAGATTAACCATGGAGTTTCTTGCCAGTTCTTCTCCGTACGAAACGACCAACTCAAACCGTGCACCTTTTCTCAACTTTTTATAAGTGCCCATGTAGGCATTATGTGAAATAATACATTTAGATTTTTTGACTGAACTATCTCTTAGCTATTAAAATAACAAGCAGGCGAAGTAAATGCCTCTTTTCATACATAAAAGTATTAAGCAATGAATATTATATTTTCATGCTGAATGCTGTCATTTTCTGGCAGTCCCTGGCAGTTTTCCTAATTAAACAATGTTTTCATCACTGTTCTTCCCCTATTACACACAATCATATCCTTGCTCGTCTCAATTTGTCGGCAATGTGCGTCAAATGCTACAGTAATATTGAATCACGCTGAGTCATGGAGTCATGCCGTCGCGCGTCGCTTGAATTACATCCTTAGGATTTGTTTTACTATTCTAGTAGAGATAAAAAATTAGTCACTAGCTTTAAAAATAAATGGGTTTTCCTTTATATTTCAAGAATTGTACAAAAGCTATTTTTATAACGTCTTATGCTTGACTTTTATGGGATTAAATGAGTAATGATATGAAATAGAAGGGGTAAATGACACCGTGACGTCTGACAGGGAAGAATTGAAGAAGAAAACGTGTTGCACCGACCCCAATTAGAATGGAACGTGGCAGTGGCAGAAACTGGCAGGAAGACGAATGATGAAGCTTGATTTTAAAGGTTTATTTGCGCGATGATAATAGGTTCTTAAACATTTCCTTAAAAAATATAAGAACAAAAATTAATAAACAGTTTACAATTAAACTTACTTGTAATGATAGGAATCGTAGCTAGCGATGCTTAACAAAATATTAAAGTTTTTTTTAAATAAAATTATGCCTTAAAGGGCGCATAAAACAGTGATTATTATTAGGTTTCAATGGCTTAATAGCTTAATAACCTCGACCAACATTTAAGGAGGCTTTCGTTAGGCAGCTGGCTCAAGGGCTTGAGAAATCAGTTCTTCTGGACACGGCGCGGATTTTAAGGTTTCTCTCTCAAGAGCCCTGACCACCGGTTGCTCGGACCCTATTCTTAATGCTGGTGGCCTACTATTTTTTGTATACATTTATTATTTATTTCTATTAACAATGTTTTATGTATAATGTAAGAATAAATAAAAGTAATATTAATCTTAAAATCTATTGTACTATTATTTACTTAATTAGAAATCAATCAATCAATCAAAAGTCATTTATTCAAATTAGGCTGATAATCAGCACTTTTCGAACGTCAAAATTTACTTTACTCTACTTATTTACAAGAGACAGTCCCCCAAAACGCCCACCCTTCGGCACTTCCTAGTGTTTAGCTGGAAAGAAGAAGTGACGGAACAAACTCCCCAGCAACACATTCTGTCTGTTATGTTGGTTAGAAGAACCAGACTCGATACAATAGTAAGGTGTACGTTCATTTTAGAGTTACTACAGACACAAATCAATAATAAAAAATTATATAATTACAAACAATGTAAAAATAAAAAAGTACATAACATATCAATTAACAAATTTTTGTAATGAAGGTAAGGCACAAATGTTGATATCAGTGCTGTAACTATTCGTACCAAAGGGCGTCTGGATGATTAAAAACCACTGTAAAAGACAGAATTTAATGGAAGAGAAAAAATAAATAATAAAATTGAGAATAGTTAGAGACATCCACAACTTTGTACCGGCTAAGAGTTACCAGGGAAGCCGCATGCGCAGAAGCTAAAGCCAAACTTTTTTATCTTCGACGTGGTCCTTGATTTTATAATATGCTTTTTGAATAAGGACACGTTTAATGTAGTTTTTAAACTTTCCAACGGTCAGTTCTATAACTGACTTAGGCAACTTGTTATAAAAGCGTATACTGTTTATAAGAAAAGACTTGCTAGTTTTCGTTAATCTGAATTTGGGTATTACTATTTCGTGTTTACTGCGAGTATTTAAATTATGAAAATCGCTTCTAGTTTTGAAAAGCCCTCGGTTTTTGCGGACATACAAAATACACTCTAAGATATAAAGTGAAGGCAGAGTCAGGATATCAATCTCTTTAAATTTTTCTCTGAGAGACTCGCGAGGGCCCATCTTATAGATCGCGCGGACTGCCCTCTTCTGTAAAATGAAAATTGAATCAACGTCCGCTGTCGATCCCCACAGCAGAATGCCGTAGAACATAATACTGCGGAAATAAGCATAGTATACTAACCTAGCTGTGGCTACATCAGTTAACTGCCTTATTTTCCTTACTGCGTATGCAGCTGAGCTTAACCTACCCGAAAGAGTTCTTATGTGTGCGACCCACTGCAATTTTGAATCGATAGTAATCCCTAAGAATACCGTTTCCGCTATAACTTCAAGTTTTTTGCCGTCAAGAGTCAAATTTAGGTCACGTTGTGGTACATTTGGTAAAGAGAACTTTAGACATTTTGTTTTGTTCGCATTCAGTAAAAGATTGTTAGCTGCAAACCATTTCGAGAGAACAGTTAGACTTTCGTTGACCAGTAAGACATCCGTATCTTTCCTATCTATTTTAAAAATTAGTGAAGTATCATCAGCAAATAGAATTATATCCGAGAATTTGGCCATCATATATGGGAGATCATTAATATAAACAAGAAAGAGGAAGGGGCCGAGAATCGAACCTTGTGGCACGCCCATCTTGACTAGTGACCCGGAGGACAGCACAAGATCAGCAGCCTGAGCACGAATTCCGTAGTGGTGTAATTTACGGATCAATGTGTTGTGGTCGACGCAGTCGAACGCTTTTGAGAGATCACAGAAAATGCCAATGGCATCCTTGGACTTCTCCCAAGATTCTAAAATGTGACTGATAAGTTTTACTCCCGCGTCCGTTGTCGACCTACCCTTCGTGAAACCGAACTGCTGACTATGCAGAATCCCATTTGAATTGAAGTGAGACAACATCTGGTCCAGCATTATTTTTTCATAGATTTTACTCTTGCTGGAAGCACGGATATAGGTCTATAATTAGAGGGGTCACTCTTACAGCCTGATTTGAAAATTGGTACTACTTTACTATGTTTCATTATGTCGGGAAACTTGAGTCAATAATATCTCCAAGAACCCTAACGGATATCCCCCATAAGTCTTCAGTATTTTTTAAATTGAGACTTTTGAACGCGTTTATAATTGTAGCAATGCTTATTGGTTTAAATTTAAAGTTTGGTATGTCCTTTGTAAAGTTTTCTTTAAGAAGAGCTTCAGCTAATTTAGGTGAAGAGGGGAGAAACTTCGTAACCTCTAACGGAATGTTGGTAAAGAAATTTTCTAGCGTCTCGGCGACTTCTTGCTTATCAGATATGGTTTGATTTTCAAAGACAAGTCATTCTGATCGCGTTGTTGTGTCTTTCCAGTTTCTTTGTTAATTACTTGCCACACAGTTTTTATTTTATTATTAGAAATACCAATTTTGTTAATTATTATTTGCGATTTTGCTTGAGCGCAGACTCTTTTGAATATCTTAGAGTATTTCCTAACATAACTGTGAAAGACTTGATCTGAAGTCAAAGACTTTTCGTAATATAAATTATACAAGACATCTCTGCTTTTTCTTATCCCTGCAGTGGCCCATTCACTAAATTTTGATTTGGAATTATTGACTTTAACTGTTTTTATAGGACACGATTTATTGAATTCTTGGCAAACTGTTGAAAATAAGGTGCCATAGTTTATATTTGGATCTTTGGAATCAAAACTGGCGTTATAAAGATTGCTAAAAACATTATTATTAAAAGATTTTAACTTATTTTTAGTAAGAGGTCTAAATTGTATTGATTGAGAAATGTCACAAATTCATGGCTGTCACTGAATTAGCTGCCTTATGAAGTAGAAAAAACACACAACAGGAACAAAAAGTTCATAAAACTTAAGTTATTGTTCTATACTATGTCTACTAAGTATTCTATACTTTTTAATTTTATTTAAGTATACAAAAAAGCTTATTTGGCCAGTTTCCATTTATAAATCTCTTCTAAATCTTACTTAGTGAACCAAATTCTGTCACTGACTGTACCTAATATACCTTATTATGTCTAAAATAAAATAAGTTGTACTCAAAACTACTATGCCTGCCTACAACCCCATATTCGTGGTCAACAAAAATTCAAAACATTGTTGCCGAAATATTACAATTTGTTATTGGAGTCTAAAACATTGTAAGCTCTGTATATAGGTACTGCCCGAGTCCACTGACTGTCTGGCAATTTTCAACCTTAACTCTTAACCCTTAAGACTGGCAGACCCAGAACGCAGGAGTACATATTACTGGAGTCTTTGTCAAATAATTAAAATTCCGAAATGTTAAGCTGCTTCCGTTGCTGACCGTAACCCGTTTGAAAATGTTTCAAGACTATATAACAAAAGGATTTGGGTGCAACAATGTTGTGCAACTTTTATGAAAGTAAGAAGTTATTTTCGCGACTTTGTTTGATTTAACACTCTTGGGATAGAATGGCTCTCTATGTGACCGAATGGGCTGTAATCCATGACGTGGGCCCAGTGCGGATTGGTAGATGTCACATCCCTTAATTTTTTTGGTTCTAGGACACACCAGTTTCCTCAGCTCAATTATATCTAAGTTTTACATATAAGTATACAATATTACAGGACTAAGTTTAGGTAGTAACAGTATCGTCCCTACTGCCTACCTGTGTGCATCACCGATAGTCCCTGTACACCAGTATGACGTCCTCATCCGTCCCGTGCTGCCGCCTGGCGCCATGCAGGCGGCGCGGCGCGGCGGCACACAGGCGCGGCGCCAGCGCGGGGTCGCGGTACAGCAGCTTGCCGCCACTGTGCCCCACCACCACTATGTAGTGGCCTGAGTACGAGCCGCCGCCGAAACAACGCCTAGGGAGAACAGGAGACAACTTGTTTCAGGGCATCTGCGCATACATTACGCCGACTTCGCTCCAACTCGACTCATAGTAAAGCATGAAAAGAAAAAGACTTGAAGTCTTTTTAAACTAACACTGGTCTCGTTAGTCGTGGATTGAACGTGAGTCGGATTTGACACGCCTACATCCCGCCGATTCCCGCCCCATTAGATATATAATAATAAATTATAGAAAATATATAATTAAAGATAGTACAGTAAGAAATTATCTATGCAGAAAATACCACAGCAAGCCTGAAACAATACAACACATCACAGGCGCTTGTATCACATTAACTCAAAATGACTATACACACCGACATAATCAGCTAGTTAATATAATACACCAAAAACTTGCAACTAAACTTAATCTCATGAAGGACCCATACACACCATATTACAAATATTCACCTAGAGATACTTTAGAAAACCAATTTTATAAAATATATTATGACCGTGCTATAGTTACAGATCACACTATATATAATAACAGACCCGACATAACACTTGTAGACAAAGAAAACAAACACACATACATAATTGATATTGCAGTCCCTAATACTAATAACATACAAAAAACAATCTCAGAGAAAATCAGGAAATATACGGAGTTACAAGAGGAAATTAGGCGAGTTTGGAAAATGAATAGAGTCACTATAGTTCCAATTGTTATATCAACCACAGGTGTTATCCCAAAACAAATATTTAACAGTTTTAGCGTACTCAATCTATCTAAATACACATATCTAACACAAAAGCCGCCATACTAAACACTTGCCGAATAGTTAGAAATTTTTTACAATTAGACTTAGATAATCATTTTGCTGATATACAGAATAATTTGAATGCACAGACAAATAACTAGAATCTCGCCTTGGTTCACGCCCGTGAGATTCTTAAAATACCAGGTATAACCTGAGAAAACGAAAGTTTAAAACCACAATAATAATAATTTTGTTTATTTCAAAAATGGAATTGCAAAGTTTACAGAAATTGCATTTAGGTATACACTGTTAGGTTCAATTTCACAATAAATACGGGTGAAGTACTGTTCTCCTAGATAGGCTTATATTTAGCCTGTGTTAAGGAGAGACAGTGCCGGTCCCCTGAATTGCGGATTATTATAAAATATTATGGGTGTAATCACAAAATAGGGAATTTCAAGTTTTAAACAGCATCTGGACATAAGTGTAGTTACTGCACAATAGTTATTCCATAATAAAAAATTGGATTCAATTCATTCACATAAGTAAACAACAATTCACAGAGACAATACATAAATGTGATAAAAGACAATAAAATTCAATAAATTCAACAACAATTAAAATCACATATTGACAGCTACATTGGGTTTGCCAAGGATGGCTGATGTAGGAGGCAACATACATATACTGAGGAAGTACCTAATTCGAAGATCCGCCAATTGCGTTCAGAAATTCAAAGATTAATTTGGTGGATATCCCTGTTGTCATAACAACGACAGTCAACTCCGCATCGTTACAGGAATTTCAGTGAAAAGAATCGAAAAAGACCTCTCAAAAATAAAAACATAATCATTTCTATACTGTGTGGTTGTGCACATCGGATTTCAGTAATCGGATAGCAGTAGTTTCTAATATTATTATAGCTAGCCCATATTACCCCACTGCTGGGCAAAGGCCTCCCTCCATACCTTCCAACAGCCTCATTTCTGTGCAACTTCATTCCAATTCTCAAGGTTTACTTTTATGTAGGAAAAGCTTCAGCTAAAAAGGCCAACACAGTTACTTCATAAATAAAGGGTGTAAAAGTACCCTTGACGCAAACGAAAGGCACTTGTTTTTTTTTTGTTCTAGACCATACCTGGGAACCCCCTAATTACGAAGATATTGGGGGTCAAAGTTCCAAATTTTTCACAGCTACTTTTATAAGTACTAGTTTTTCAGGTTATAACTTTACTTAAATTACGTCCATGACCCGTTTACTATTCAAGCATCCACTAGCACAATGTTTTATTTAAATGCCACATTGAGTTTTACCGTAAAATGTGATTTTTGTTCCCAAAAAAAAGTCGTTTCCCAGCAAAAATTTTTGCATAGGGGTACTTAGTTTTATGTACAGAATGCTTGGTTTACGTTTGTGTGAAGGGTTAGTTAAACACGCTGTATATTAAAATTGGGTACCTACCTAAACTCAGCCTTCAATTTGTTATGCTTGCAGAGATCACAGACGAGCATAGAGGCATCCACCAGCACTATGACGGGTCCTGCAGTGGCCAGGTGCCTCAACAGCTCCCCATGGGTCAGCGAGTGCTTCTGCACGTGTATGCCGGAGGACGTGGCTTCGTCGAAGCGCTGCTTGACGCGTTTTCGGTCCTGGGCAGTTAGTAGCATACATGTTAACATAAAAAAAAATACAGCTCAATCGGTTGAAAATATCTGCTTAAAATTGAATTGCTTGAATCTACCCGAACATATATGCATTGTAAGTTAAATAAAAGCAAGATTCTCAGATTCAAGATGGGCAGAGGTGTACGGTTTACCTAATAGTACCTACACCCACATTTCGCGTGTTATGTTTTAGTCCCACATAATAGGGGGTGAGCCTATTACCATCAAGTGGACACAAATTCAGACTCCGTGCCTGCTATTGAGACGTTCCTGATGGTTAAACCATTAAGTATGCTCATCCGTCTCGCTTGTGACGACTAGATCAAAGAAGCAGGTAATTTGATTATGTTTACACATATCTTCTTTATACATAATTATGTAACTGAACTTCTCCTAAACAGCTGGGCCGATTTTGATGAAACTTTCTGGGGATATTTCAATGGGTTCTTTGATTGGTTTGAAAACACAATTAGCCCCGGTAGGTGGTGCTGCTGTCTGGGCAGGACAACATGTGCCAGGACCGCAAGTTTTATACATCTTTTTTATGTGAACAGCATTATTTCAATACTGCATCACCCACCGCTGGATATAGGCTGTCACACTTTCTAGTTCTCCTTCATCCAGGTGTTTTTTTAATCCCCTTGGTTTCTTTGGCCCTTTCAACTTTCATAAATGATAGCAATAAACTGTTTATACCATATTTATAATGCATTCATAGTATCCATGTCGCCTGTAGTCTTCATTCACACCAAGAAGTGTTGTGTACATACAGTGTTTGATGCCGAACCTGTGAAAAGAGACGATGGCAAATTTTATATTTGAATTCATTTTGAACTTACTATTACAGACAGCCAATTTTTTAAGATGGCAATGTGAATAAAAGCAAAATCAAAATATTTCATTTCACGTAAGCCTATATGGGTACTTGTAAAACGTTGACAAACTTTAAAATGTCAAAGCAAAGTTGCAAGGCTCAAAATAAATATTCAGAAAAAGGGGATTATAAATTAGATGTATTTATGAGAGTAAGGAGAATTAAGGATTTCAGTGAAGGCGTAAGAGCAGGCATGCAGTTATGAATAATTGTTTTGCCTATAATGGCTCTTTACACGTGAAACACCAGCCCAATTCTATCCAAAAGTTACCTCTTCAATAAATAGCACAGATCAATAGTCCACGTGGACTGCTTGAACCCTTCATCTTGGCAAATCTGATCAAAGTTGCCGAGCATCTCGTCGCGCTGCTCCGTAGGCAGCAGCATCAGTACACACGACACACCGCAGTCCCAGTTGTAGCGCTGCCGGTAGTGATCTAGATTGTGTTCTACATAACCTGGTGAGAGGATGATACTCTAAATGTATTTTATGTAAGTACCTACTTAATGTATTCTAGTACTAAAACTTAACACAGGCCCCCCATAAGGTTGTACTTTACAGCTGTACTGACTTACTCAAGCGACAAAGCAGCCAGCAGTAAAACCAAAAAAAGTCAGTGGGTTGTTTTAAGGGAACTTTTTTCCAGTGGTTTTTTAAGTACAAAACTTTTTATTTGTATGCAAAAAGAAGTACCTATGTAGATATGTTTTTGTACTTTAAGTGCCTTGGAAAGGCCTTCTTGCAGAGTACTTGACAAGTTCTGATAAGAACAACATATTATCAGCCAGACAACTTTAACAACTTACTTTCGTTTAGAGCCAACATTTTGACTACAGGCAGATCTAGTGTTCCTAGTAGTGACTACTGATAACACTTTTATTTATCCGATATATTCGCATGTTTGTTTATCAGTATTTTCCTCTTTTCAAAGAAATTGACTCAGTCAGTCGAAAGTTTGTTGTGACTTTTCTTCACAGAACATATACTCACCTACGGGAGAAGAATGTCAACTTCATACAAAAAAAATGCGGCAAGAAGCGATTAAGATGCCACCTATTGGTCGCCCCCTATAAACTTTTAGTGGCGGCAATTCTAAATATGTACTTACAGGTTTTAGTTTTTTAAGTTTTTTAAAGGTTTTAATAATAAAATAAGGAGATGATTTAAACAAAGTTTATTTAAAAGTTCAATTACAATCAAACCAACATCAATAAACAAACATCAAGAACAGAATTAAGTCTAACAGAAAAATATAGTTGCATAAATCAGTTCAGATTCAAATTTTAGTTCTAATTATACTTTTTACTTATTTGTGTGTATAAATTACAATAATATACTATTTAAAATAATTAATCTAGATGGTGAAACCAATAACAACACTACCTATTTTACAATCAAAACGTTAAAGATAATAAATATATGACTCATCTAAACATAATCCTGAGTATATTTTACACTAATTGTATTTTAGTGTCAACTAGGATTATAGTAAACAGAAAATGCTATAATTCAATATGCAAAAGCAAAAAAGAAATATGTATTCATTACAATGTCTAGAGGTACTGATTTCTACTTTTTACAATAAGCTCACCATGTATTTTATAGAATAGAATACCACCACCAATCACCAATTTAATATTGCAACAGTGCTTACAACTACAATTTGCAACGAAAAGTACAGTAAAACTTATGTATATTATTACATTTACTGACCTCAAGGGTGATTGATTGACAGGCTAATTTTCCAATAAAACAGCACATTCTATATTTCTATATTGAAAAATCAAACATGCTTTAAAATATTAATTTTCTATAAAAGAGTATATGTACTGAATAAAATGTGCTGTTTTATTGTTTCGAGATATAACATATTATGAGTTTAAAAAATAAAAAAAACTAGTGGGTCTTGCTGCAATCTTCGCGTGGCTAGGCCTGGGATATAGTTCAGTTAACTTTAAAAAAAAAAAACTACTGCATATATCATCCACACCCAACCCTCAATAGCTGGTGGTTTAGAGCGACATTTAACTAACTACAATGATTGGAAAACAATTTCATTTCCTTAAATAATTTCAAGTGTGCTGTTTTTCCAGTAAGGTTTGTTGAATGTTGTTTCCCTTTTCTCTAGTCTGGAGTGTTGCTGTTAAGGCAATCAAAAATGGTATCCATGTTTGCCACATGAGAGTAGCTGTGACAGCAGCTTCCGTTGTTAGTTCACCTGAAAGATTATTATTAAAATTTGTTATCTTGGTCATAATTGCGATTTTGATGAATAATTGAGGCAGTTAAGATGTGTTTTATTTATTCATGTTAGTTACATTTGATGTTGTGATACAATATTAATGTAGATTAGTGATTAGATTACCTGTAGATATTTTACAATACACTCCAGCTGCAACAGAGTGACTTAAAACTTGAGTATTCATATTCGGGTTTAAGTGTTCTTGCCGCAAAGTAGGAGCAAACACAAAGTTGGGTTTACATTATCCAGCTCATAAAAATTCTTGATATGCAAACATTTAGCAATGCCTGTAAGTAAATGAAAATATAATTAATATACAATGCAGAACTTTTGAAACAATCAATTTTTATTTAAATAAACTGTTATTCATACCTTTGCCAGTTTGATCACAAAGTGTATAACTTCATGATCAAATTTCTAAAACATTTTAGTAGATGCGGTAGATCACACATTGATGGAATTAAGTGATCCTAAATTTCAAAGGTTCTGTGAAGTGGCTCTATCCATGTTACAGACAGATGCAGATATAATTAATCCAAAATCAAAACAATTATATACAACCTGAAAAATAGAAAATAATAATTATATTTCTTTTTTTGTATTGTATGGACGTAAATTAAGCAAAAGGAGTATGTAAGAATCGTAGTAGGTGGCGTTCTGTAGTTTCTGCCTACCCCTATGGGAAAAAGGTGTAAATTTATGTATGTATCAATGTGTCTGAAAAAAAAACCATCATGACATCATGGAGCTATACATAATGATATCACAATCACTCTTTGCAGCGGAAACAAGATGGCTTTACACAGTACCTTGTCTGTAAATTATTAGTGTGTCTGATCAAAATTGTTCAATTTATGAAAACTTTAAATACTAGTATGTTTATAAATTACCTTAATTTAATTAATATCCTCTGGCACTGCATCTTTTTAGTTGAAAAGTTGACGAAGGACATCCTATTAAAGTGTTTGTCACACAGCATTCTGTGTTCAGCATTCAATTTAATTGAAAGTTGTGTAGAAATCTCGTCGTTGGGTAAACAATATTTCGCCCATAACTCGCAACTGTAAAAGAATTGATGAGATTGATTAGAAAGGCAATAGGTACTTTTAAGTGTACAGCTAAAGTGACTTTATCTAAAATATTGGTCAGTGGGTCGTCTTAGGGGCGGATTTAGATTGTACATACCGAAGGCTATTCCGTATTCCAGGTTTAGGAAATCGGAATAACTTTACACCCGGGTCGTCACGTGGCGAGCGCTCGCATTTGAAGCATTTTCTCTGATATTCCTTCATTTCTTAGAAAATGAAGTAGCCGCCATCAAAGGCTAGGCAAGGAAACCTAAAAAAATACAAATATATAGTATAATCTATGAGAAGATGCACTGAACTTATAAATGCTATGCTATAAGAATCTCAATCTCGAAATCAAGTCTATATTTGACTTGAGTTAATCCCTGTTAAACGGAGGAGCAGCAGCTCGACTCGATTTAGGGAAATATAAACAACGAAATATCAAGGTAAGGAATATCAAGGAATTAGGAAAAACGCAACAGGCAGTTTTGAAATTGTTTTAACTTTGTCAGGGAATATTTTATTTACGTTGAATTAGTTGCCATTGTGCAAAACCTTTACTTCCCCAAAGGTTTGTTAAACCGTATTCAAGTAATCTTGCTCAAGGTTTTATGCAAATTGTAATAGCAATTTAATATAATCTACCCAAATTAATAGTTATGAATACTCCAAACTTTAATAAAATAACAATATAAAAATTTCGCCAATAAAAGAATGTCCTCGAAACAGTTTTTGTTATTATGTCAAGCAACACATAAATATGTCACAAGTTTACAATATTGCTAGGGCATAAAATATATGTTTTTTTTGTAATGGTAACATTTCTTACGTGCCCCCTGTCATACTGCCGCATGATTGGCTAACTAAGTTGACTGGCGCTGCTTTTCTTGGAGTGTTTGACATTAATGACATTGTTCATTCCGTCCAATACAGAAAAACTACTTTCAAACTTCCAATTATTATGCAAATACCTAATCAGTAATCATTCTCCTTCTTCGTAGGTAATGCAGAATAACTATACAGTACTTATAAATAAGGCCCAACGTGTTGGTTTAATATAGCTAAAAGACTTGTGGTCAGCGAAAGAAACAAAAAAATGCTGTCAATTTTTTTCTAACCTTCAAATACTTTGACACTGACAGTCAGCTGAGCTGAACGCACAGATTTTAAAATTTTTGTGCACTCGTCTGGCTTATTAATTAAAAATAAATAAACGATGGCGCTTCGATTAGGGTTATTCACATTGTCTAATGTAAGATGTGCAGTCCAACAAGCATTACTGGTTCGCGATATGAGTACGAAAACAGTTTCCAAGGACTCTGAGATCGAATTAATGAAACCCGGGCAGACACACTTTGGATTTCAAGTTGTTGATGAACAAGAAAAAACCAAAAAAGGTAATGTATATTAAATAAATATGATTTTTAGAAGTCTAACTAAAGCACCTTGTAACTCTAGATAAAGATTAAAAACTCATTTCACTCATCTTTCTGACAGGATAAAAATACGTAAAAAAATCCCAAAATTTCCTTCCTTTTAAAATTTTGTGCCAATAAAAACGGGAAAATTCTTTTCTTTACAAAAATAATGTTGTAGAGTGAACAAATAATGGCAAGGAAGGATCAGGATCAGAGAGTTCTCTTAAAAAAAAAGTTTCCTCAAGAGTTTTCTTTATAAAATTTATTTCTAAATCTCCCAGTTCACGAGGTATTCGAGACTGTAGCTGAGAAGTATGACCTGATGAACGATGTGATGTCTGTAGGCATCCATAGAGTGTGGAAGGACATCTTCATACAAAGATTGGCTCCTAGGCAGGAGACCAAGCTGTTGGATATGGCTGGTGGTACTGGTGAGTGTGAATTCCATAAACACCATTTAATGTGGTTTTTGTTATAAGTATTAGGAAGACCGAAAATCGAATAAATAGATAATGTGCTATCCAGTAACTGCTTGGCTATAGACCACCTAGGCTGTCACTCCTTAAATACTGGTATTCAACTGCCAGTGTAACCTAGGCTAAGGCTGCGTCTAACATAGTTAGAAAATGGAAAGGCTAAGCAAATGAGGATTCTCTGCCCTGTAGATGGCAAGGCTCATGTCACTGACTCTGGCAGCGCCACTTACAGGGATTTTAATTTTGATAACACAAAAATTTGTTGTTAATTTTGTCCAAATTTGTCATCAAATACCAGAATTTGTCTTTGCTGGAGAGACTCTCTCCAGACAAATTGACGACAAAATATAGGAGAAAACAGATCTTCGCTAGGTGCTCTAGTTTTTGAGATATAAAATTGGCCCTGCTGGGGAGACTCTCTCCAGCAGGGCTACCTATAAATCCTTATATCTTTTGTACCAGTGACCGACAAATTCTGGTATTTGGTGGCAAAGTTGGACAAATTTAATGACAAAATTGTTGTTTTCAAAATTAAAATCCCTGATGGTGGCCCTGCCAGAGTCAGTGACACGTAAGGCTCACTACTATAGACGTGGGTGCACTGAATAAACCCTATTAGAAATTATTATTTATTTTGTTTGACACAGGAAAGGAGGATAAGGATTCAGTAAAATCTACTGTTCAGTCTTTATAACATATAAGTGGTAACACTTGAACATTGTTAGTATGTTGAAATTGTAGGTAAGGTACTGAAATAAAGGTTGAATGATACATTTTAATTAAACTCTATGACCTACCAATGAAATTGGTGTACAAATATATTTTTGTAATAAGTCTGTATCTACACAATACAAAGTCAGGTTCAACTAAACAATGAGAA
This sequence comes from Diarsia rubi, assembly GCA_932274075.1. Taxonomy (NCBI): domain Eukaryota; kingdom Metazoa; phylum Arthropoda; class Insecta; order Lepidoptera; family Noctuidae; genus Diarsia; species Diarsia rubi. The sequence goes on from OW026432.1 coordinate 486,437, forward strand.
TCCAATGAATTGTTAATCATTAATGAGTAAATGATACTTAATTTATTTTTCATGGATGTCAATGGTTAATCTACTAATAATATTATAAAGAGGAAAGATTTGTTTGAAACAAATAGACTTCGAAACTACTGGACCAATTTGAAAAATTCTTTCACCTTTGGGAAGCTACACTATCCCCGCGTGACATAGGCTACTTTTTATCCCCTAATTCCCACGGGAACGGGAACTACGCGGCTGAAACCGCGTGACGTCCGCTAGTTATATATAAAAGGCTAGTAATGTCATTGGCACTCATCATAAATGAGTGACTAAGCAAGAATTCTGTAACTATATAGGTCAGATTGCTTCAGGTTTGACTAATTATGAGGTTTATTAACATTTCAGGTGACATAGCATTCCGATATATAAAGTATCTGCAGAACCTGGGCCCATCACATACAGCCAACAGCAGTGTCACTGTCTGTGACATTAACCAAGCCATGCTGGATGTCGGCAAGCAGAGGGCACAGAAGTATGTGTTCTTCATTTATTAACACTTTTAAAAGTAATCGTGAAGTTTCTGTCATACATACACTTACTGCCTCACTCAGAGAGCTTTATTGACTACATAGGCCATCACTTAGTAAAAGTTTTGACAGTTTTGTCATACAAAAGTATGTCAAATCTTTACTAAGTGGCGGCTTAAGTAATCATTAAATCTCTCTGAGTACCGCAGTTACTGTCGTACCTACTCAGAGATATTTAGTGATTACTTAGCCGTCCCTTAGTAAAGATTTGACATACAAAACCTTCACGAAACTGTCAAAATCTCAAAAAAATAAATAAGTACTGTCTGTCTCGCTGGTCTCGCTAGTCGGGTCCAGCAGGGCTATTGCGTATCTTTTAAATGACAGTGGCTATCATATTTTCTATGGATTAACTGTCAAATTGGTTATGGTTTAGTACAAAATGGAACCATTTGACAGTAATTGAAAGGCACTATAGGTTAGCCACTGTCATTTAAAAGATACGCAATAGCCCTGCTGGGCTGAGCGGTAGGGCAGTAGGAGTGTCAGATTTCTATCGACTAAAAACCACCCATGTTCCTTCTTAGCCCTTTGGATCGAGGCCCCGGTATCTCTTTCCAACAACCCGTAGCCCCAACGAAATTAATAGAACCCCTTGCTTATTCCAGACTAGGCTTCACGGCGGACAGTAGCGGCGTTGCGATAGACTGGGTGTGTGGCAACGCGGAGAAGCTGGCCTTGCCCGACGATAGCTACGACGCTTACACCATCGCCTTCGGTATCAGGAACTGTACGCATATTGATCAAGTAGGTTTGTGTGGACTGGCTGCTCTGTAGTAGATTGCAAAGAAGGTTGTGTGAAGTGAACAATGAGACCAGTCGATATTGATTGGTTCTAAGACAATCAAAAATATAGAACAGCAGTGGCCCAGTGGTGGCGGCCCCGACTTACGAACAGAAACTCGTGGGTTCGAATCCAGGTAGGTAGGCGCATTACTTTGTGTAATGTATTTCATCATTGCTGTTCTCAAAATGGTAAAGGCAAACATCATGAGGAAACACGCATGTCATAGAACCAACAAATTCAATGACGTGACAACTACCAACCCGCACTGGGGTCGCATGGCCCATCCCACTCCTAGAGAAGAGGCCTGAAGTCCCTGCAGTGGGAACATTAATAAGCTGATGATGAAGACATAATCGCATTGGGAGGTTATCGACAAGCTATAGTGTGGTGAAAGGTACTCGTCGCCTCATCGGCAGTTTAATCTAACTAGTGAACCGTTAGTGATGAACTAATGCGAGGTGAATAACTAAAATCATTTCATGTATCTACTGACACCCGACCTGCATCTTATGTATGTTTTTGGCGAGAATGTAGTCGATAAGTGTTGGATGTCCCGCAATAAGATGGGCAGACGATATTGATTGGCTGACTGTTGCCATAGCGGATGAAAACTGGATGAGGCCGGCACATACAGGGCAGCTACGATAGTGGCGGTAAGTCCCCTCTTTGAAGAGTGGCTGGAGAGGCGCCACGGCGCCCTCACCTTCCGTCTGATGCAGAGGCTCACTGGACACGGTTGTTTCCGGAGGTACATGCACCGACTTAGGCGGGAGGAAACGACGACGAGCCGTGTCGCCGGCGCGTTCGTGTTCCACGCGCGCCCAAGGACTGACTCCCATCGGGGCTGCGGGTTGTTCACCAAGTTACCGCGGCCTTGACATACAGGGCATAGAAGGAACATGGGTGGTTTTTAGTCAGTAGAAGTCTGACACTCCCTTTCGCTCTGCCCAAGAGCGGGAGGGGTTATTTGATGATTTTCCAACCGCCAAAAAAAAAATGGCTGGCATATACAGACAGGCTTTGAACTGCTATAAAGATGATGAACATGATACCCAATAGTGGGTGAAGTCTGGCTGTGGATGATGATACTATTCCTCGTCGACGGGCGGTGGGACCAAGGCTTTAAACAGATATTTTACTAGTTAACTCAGAGTCGCCTTCTCAGAAGGCAAGTCGATGTCATCATGTCAACTGTGTTGCGCATTAAAGTTTATCCAGGGTAAGCGAACTGCTCTCAATATAATTAATGAAGATTATATGTTTTGCAGGTCCTTGAAGAAGCTTACCGAGTGTTGACGCCTGGCGGCCGCTTCATGTGCCTTGAATTTAGCCAACTGCCTAACAGTACATTACAATGGTAGGTAATACTTTTGTCCCAAATACTTTGGACACCTACAACATCGCTTCAAAACGTAGTTTGTCTTGGCGGTAAGACTAAATCCTACCTCTTACCTCCTAGCTGAGACGGTGCTTGATTGCCTGAGGTAGCGCTGTGCAGGTGAAGTTTGAGATGATACAGTTCACGCACACGGGATCAGTGACCACAAGGCAGGTCTCTCTACCAGATTTACGACTTGATATTGATTATATCCCTTTTTTTGGACGGTGGGAAATTATCAAATGACTTCTACTGACTAAAAACCACTCATGTTCCTTATTAGCCCTTTGTGTACGTGGACGCGGTATCTCTTTCGAACAACCCGTAGCGACATGATCACAATCAGGCTAGATTTGGGGTCATGGATGGCTGAAACTGCATTTACTATGGGGCAAATACCTTGCGATGAGTGTCTCTTGACATTTCGCACAGTCACGGAGTTCTTGTCTCAGTAATTCCAGTTTTCGATACCAGGCTACGATTGATTTCCATAGCGGGACAGACAACAACAGACATTAGCTCTCAGATAACTATTTAGAGAGCATTAACAGCAGTCCAACTGACGCCGATGATGATATTACGATCTATCTGTCCTGCAGGGCATACGACCAGTATTCGTTCCAAGTGATCCCTGTGCTGGGTCAGCTGTTCGTGGGCCAGTGGAAGCCGTACCAGTACCTCGTTGAAAGCATCCGGCAGTTCCCCGACCAGGTATGTAACTGGGACCAGGGGTGCTACATACTTCGGCATAACCGATCGAATGTTACAATCAAACTGAACAAGTTTCTCCATGGGACATAATAAAACAATTTTATCAGAAAGGTAATATGACCTTTCTGATAAAAGAGTATCCATGGAGTTTCTTGACGGTTTTTTCTGTATAGGAAACAACCAACTCGAACCGTGCATCTTTTGTCGACGTTTTGGACATGTGACATAAAATATGCGGGTTCAAGACGCTCAGTTGGTGCTGCGGGGCGAGCACGGGCGTACCCAAGACGTTGGTGACAAGACGTTATAAATTATGTCATGTCTTAGAATTTGTCTTAAATGCTAGCACGGGTACCACATGTGATATAATTTAAGACGCGACTTGTCTTTCTTGTTGCTGACTTCATAGTGTGACCTAGTATATTAAAAAAATAAAAATGTCTATGACCATCTGAATAGGCGACCAAATAAAATAATACGTATAAAAGAGCACAGTTCATACAGTTAAACAACTTTTTAATTTTCTTGGGTACTAATTCATTTTTGACATAACACGTACGCGGCACGTCTTTCATTTTCTTTTTTTATTTATTATTTGATAACTTGCTACTAACTAAAAGTTCTGTTTTTCTTTTAAAAGTTTGATGTGATTTGTTTTGAAATATATTTGTCAGGCGGAAAATCCGTTGGAACTCCCTGTCTGGCAACTCGAACGGATTAGAGGAGTCCCGAATGTTTCTTCGGAATATTTTCCTACTTTGGACCTCTTGCCTTCGGGCAAGAACATAATTATAATAATTTACTGCCATTTGATGCAGTAGTAAGCAGAAAAATATACTTATATTTTTAATTTGCTTTTATCACCACCTCCGAACGAACGTGATTTATACGAGCATATTCATCTGTCAAAATGTGACATTTGTTACAAAATGGGTGCGCCCATATTAGCAAATAAGACATAGGAGTCCCAACTAAACGTCAAGAAGTTATATCACATATCAAGAAATTATCTTACGCCGCCGTGCTAGCATTTAAGACAAAACGGTTTTATCGCCCAAACTGTGATAAAATGTGTGACTCATGCCATGTCACTGTAGGCCGTGCTCGCCGGGCTGGACCAACCCAAGCGTCATTCTAACTGCCACGCTTTAAAAAAAATGTTTAAGTCGAAGAGTCAGTTTCGTGAATGCGATATGGACACATGAATAGAGCCTTTTTTTTTTTTTTTGGTGGGTGTAAAATCATCGAATAACCCCTCCCGCTCTTGGGCAGAGCGAAAGGGAGTGTCAGACTTCTACTGACTAAAAACCACCCATGTTCCTTCTTCGCCCTCTATGTCGAGGCCGCGATAACCGTTGGACTACCCGCGGCCCCGACAGGCGTCGGCCCTTTCGGGCCCCTCCCATGTTGCTGACATCTCTTTGAGGCGCGCGTGGAACACGAACGCGCCGTCGACACGGCCTGTTTTCGTCGTGAGACGGACGGACGGCGAGTTAGCCCATCACTCACCGTCCACAGGCCCGCGTCTACGGTGGCCGGAGGTCATCGCGGGATGAATAGAGAGCCTTTGGTTGGAATTGGGGAGGCCTTTGCGCAGCAGTGGGAACAAAAGGTATCATGACTGTAACTGTACAACATCTATCAGGATAATAGGAATGCTTCAGTGCCAAGTTCATTTGTGTTAACCTACCATTTCCTGATCCCAGGAGAAGTTCAAGTCGATGATCGAAAACGCGGGCTTCAGACAGGTGACGTACGAGAACCTCTTGTTCGGAACCTGCGCCATCCACTCCGGGTTCAAGATTTAAGAGGGTTGTGTGAAAGACTTAACTATTTACGTGATTTAATTCTAGGCTTTGTGTACATAAATATAGGAAATTCTATTTAAAATGATGTTCGTTTTATTAAAATTCTCTCTTCAGGCTAATGTTATGTTACATAGAACTCCAAATTCTTTCCAATTTTTTAATAATAGGTAATTTTAAGGTAAATGAGAAATATATGAATTTAGGTGTCTGTGTGCCTATGATTATTTGTGTTTGTTGAATTTCTTTCATGTTTTCATGACAAAATATATTCGCTGTGTTGCTCTAGCACTTATTGGTGCGGTTAGGTTAGATTACAGGTAGGTAAAAGAAAAACATACAAATTCTTTTGTAAGGAATTTATTAAGTCCATCAAACTGTGTTGGTCTTTGGAATGCAGATCCAGTTCCTAAATTACAATGTCCACACAATACAACTATGATATCGAGCGTCGGCGACGCACACGTTACAATACATTTGTGATTTAACTTTCTCTTCCTAGCATCACGTTCCATAATTACAATCTGTATTTATTACTTTATACATAATATGTCAATTTTAAAACAACATCCATTCTCGGGCATCCTCCACACACGCCTCGTCTTGCTGACACGCAGGTAGGTTGTATGAAAGCTCATAAAGCATGCTAATTATTTATATATGACACTGAATTGTTAGGTCTAACACACTAATGAGCAAAGCTAATAGAAAAGTTCTCTCATATCGTCACTGAACCGACCTCCTACGTCTAGGAAATAAACGGCAGACATCGAGAAGCAAATAAAGTGTGAGTTAAGGATATCCAAACAAACATTAATACTCTGTACCGAGCGTGCACTCAACATAAGTTATTTTGCAATTAATTATAATATTCATACCCAAAGGGATCCTCATCCTGATCCTGATCCTGCGTCGTGACCGCGCCGGGCCGCTGAGCGCAAACCCATATCCGACATCCGAAAGGGAACATTACATCCACGCGACAAATATTCAAATGTCCGCCAGAGATCCGCGGCGATCCTACACGCGAGCCCTCTATGGCATCCTGACTCACACCTCCAGCCAAGCACATCCAACGAGCCCAATCCACAGTGGATGAAACAAAAGAAAATGCTTTTAATTATAAACAGTCATCGTGTCAGTTATATAACGTACGTGCGCGAGACGCAGCTCGGTGCGACGTAGCGAACTAGCGATGCGAGCTGCGTCGCGCGCCGGACAACAAACATCTACCGTTAACCCGAATGTTACTAAATAACCGATTCTAACACTAAAATGCGACCACGTCTATGTACTGTGCGCACTGTCGCAATGGGGATATGTTTGTGTGGCGCGTGGCTGTAGTGTTGCCGCGGCGGCAGGACATGGACGTGGTCGGTAACAGAGTGTCGTCCAGCTTGACGAACTAATAATACATTAATATGCTCTCTTAAATCTAGCAGAGTGTGGCTCCCCCGCCGCGTCGCCGCGCAGTCGCTCCGTCAGCTGTCGAAATATAGACCTTCAGTTGTATACGGTACACCGAGCTGGCACCAGCGGCAACCACATGCAGATACCTTCCACCCTCACGACATAGTGGCGAGTGCGTTCGAGGGTGGAGCTCCATGTGCTTACTACTCTGTGCTCGCTAGTAATAGGGGCAGCGAGTTGTCGCCAGTTTCCTTACCGAATCCAGAGACAGTGATCTTACCAAATCCGGACTGACTTAGAGAAAGATTTTGATATTACAGAATTTAGATTAAAATTAAATATGTATTTAGTACATGTATTTTTTTTTAAAGTGTACTTATACGATTATAAATCGATAATAATATTAAAATAATATATTAATCTGCCTTATCTTCATGATTTAGATAAGGTCTAATGGTTTATAAAACTAAATATTGTAGTACGCATTAAAAAAATCATTTATAAGCACAAAAAATCAAACGTATTATGCAAGGCAAAACAAACAAAGGAAAATTATAATAATTTGTAAAAGCTATCTCAAGGATATCATTGCCAAAGAATGTCTGTAGTCCCGCAAACCTGATAAATCCATATGAAATCCATATCCTTAAGTCCAGAGATATTTTCAATTATTTCGAAAAAGTCCTGAGAAGTCCAGCGTAATTTTCAATAAGCTGTCAACTGCTATATCCAGTGTATCCTTCCTTTATCCTTTACTGTAAATATAGCTGTCGCCATGTAAAAATATTTCCAAGACAGTAAAAATATAGATAATACGGATTTTAGCCATTCATTTTACTACGAATACAATAAATTTAGACCTAAGCTAGGACCATACACATAACATTTTGTTATGCATAAATGTGTACTATAATAGGTAATTGAGCAGTGTAATATCAATCGACCCTGAAGATATCTTTTAATTAAAATGTAATCTTCCAGGCACTGTTGCAGAATATTTTTCACAACAACATTTTTAGTAACGTAATTTTCTGATTAACTTGTAAAATATATCAACTATTTTAAAATTTAAAAGCCAGTTCAGTCTTGTTTACAATGTTGCAGGCTCAACTAAGTTTTCAGTTTTTAAATTCAAACTCAGAATGATGTAATGAAAACGTGGAAAGCATTTGCAAGTCGGTGTCTCTCCCACTCTGTACTTATTATATTCATAACTGTGTGTTGCCTGTTCTTTAGTAAGATTTTACTTGTCTTTTATTCCCTTCAAAATTGTATACTGAAAAAGTATAAATCGTAGGTTCGTATTGCTTCGATATCTAGCTTATGTTGGAATGCTACGGAAAGGTTTGGAGTAAAGCTTTGCCTCGTATCCGTGGAGCAGTTTGGAGCAGTGTAGTGGAGGAGTGAGTACCTGGCGCGCTCAGTAGGCGTGGTCCCTGGAGCGGCTGCGCGAGCGCGAGTAGCTGCGCCGCACCGGGCTGTAGGTCGGCGAGCCGCGCCGCCGCGGGGAGTACGAGCGGGAGCGGCGCCGCGGGCTAAGGGCAGGCGTTGGGAACATCATGCTATTCTGTTTCTACTTATGACAAAGTGCCAGCAAGGACGGTTGCGTAGGTTGACGCACCAGCAACTTGCGGACTAGCTACGGACATAGGATACTATCTCTAAGACACTGGACATGGTCCATAATCCGGTGATCATAATTTATCCGTAACAGTTTGACTGCATTTTGGTGTGGTTATCCCAGGTTTTTTTTTATTGGGACAAGCCCGCCACCATTCCCAATCCGCTGTAATCACCGAGACAATGAAGCTCGACGAAGTCCCAGAGAAAAATCCCGCAACAAAATTAATCAGAAAATAATAGCAGAGGAGCAAGAAAAACATATTTTCCACTTCCCTCCATGTCAGCAGGAGACAGAATAGACACAAAGAGATGTATACTGCTGGGATAAGCCCAGTTGTTTAGCACCAGGGATAATATTTTCATTAATATGAACGAGTCTTAAGTTGTGAAGTGTCACAAACACGCTAAGTAATAGTGTCCTACCTGTCGCGATCGCCGCTGTACCGGTCAGCGCCGCCGCCGCCGCCACCTCCACCGCCGCCGCCGTAGTCCTCCTTCACGCGGATGTACGACACCTCGCCCTAACCAAACAAACACAACATTTTATGTATGTCTTCCACCTGTCAGCATAAACTAGAGTTGGGACTGAGAAACCATGGCCGTCCAAAAGCGCCTTGGGTTTATGATTTAGTTGAGTGCGGGAAACGGATTGATGAGGGACATACCGAACAGACAAAAGTGGCACAAGTAAGATTTCAAATGATGATATCATTCAACTTCCTAGTCAAAACAGAACATTGCAAAGACTTAATTGCCTCAAAATTGAGCTTCGCAAGCAAACTCAATGACAGAGTACATGTGGCACAATATAATAGATGGGTCTAGTCTAAGGGCGTGGGTAGACGATGCATACACAATGCAAAATTGACTAAATCGAAACAGTTACTGTTTTTATCTCAGTGATGAAAAATCTAAATAATACATTTGCATTGTAGATTTCTTTAATGCATAGGTGTACTCACAGATATAAATACCAGTCATCTTAGCAGTGTTTTCACAATACGATAGTTTCTTATGATCAGACTTATGATATTTTAAGGGTATAATTAGCAATAACAAAAATACTAAAATTAATGAAAAAAAAACGTGTGTGTATTCAAAAGTTACAGTATTTTCAAAACACATTAATCTTTTTCAAACTCAATTCTTAAAAAGTACTGTTAAAATTACTGCTTATCATAAATTCAAATGTCTACCTACTATTCATCATTCATCCAAGTTCATTGACCCCTTCAGTGACTCAACACACCTAGCAAAGCTTCCTCCCTTACCCACAACACAACTACATTGTAACTCAAACCATAGATAGTAAAATCAACAGAGAACAAAGGTATATCACATATCACCTTTACGCTTCCCTAGCATGGAGGTGGATCAATATAATCGCATGTTTTATGTTCATAGAGTGGTATCATTTTACTACCTACGAACTTTAGAATTTATAGTAATTGGTTTTGGAAAGTTTTTGACAATATCCTCGAAACTAGCGCGCGCTTTTGGTCACGAATGGAGGTAGAAAACTTTGAATTTGATGAGGTTTCTGTTAGGGGTGGAATAGGGAATAAAGAAGAATGTTAAACTGTAATTTTACATTTTATTCAGTACTAGCGGACGTCACGCGGTTTTACCCGCATGTCACCCGGGGAGTGGGAGTGGATAGTGTAGCTTCCCAATAGTGAAAGATTTTTTTCAAATCATTCCAGTAGTTTCGGAGCCTATTCCTTACAAAAAAACAAACAAATCTTTCCTCTTTCTAATATAAGTGTAGATATTGAATATAAAGCCACATTGAAAGGTAAGGGTAAGGTACCTATTTACATCTTATAATTAGTCACTATTTTTACATTAGTCCGATTGCTCAATAAGCTATGCAATTGACTACACTGAAAGGTTCACATAGTAGGTTTACATTAGTTCTGCTGTAAAAATATATGTTCCAAAAAGTGTGACCCAAACTAGGTTAGCCAGACCACTCACCTCATGACTCCTGAATCTTGAATCATCAAGTTTCTTGACAGCATACTTCATATCTTCATGACGCAAGAACTCCACCACACCCGTGCCGTCCTTGAAGGTGTCCGCGAAGCAGACATCCCCTGCTTCCCGCATGTGATCCTTCAGATCCTGCCAGGAGCCAGAAGGTGGCAGTCCAGTAACCAGGACGCGAAACTCGGAGCGTCTGGCCGGTGGGCCTCGGGTCGCGGTGCGCGCTCCGAAGCGCTCGGGGCCTCCGCGGCCTCCTCGGCCTCCACCCCCACCGCCACCGCGCGGGAACTCGACGCGGAGACGGTAGCCGTCGTAATCGTAGCCGTCGCGAGCACGGACTGCGTCATCTGCATCTCTGTGGATGATAGAAGCTTGTGCATAAAAATTTGGAGCAATGATAGTACCTAAAATGGAGATCCTATCTAGGGGTTAATTTCGGTTTAGTAATGTTGGGTTACCTTGTGGCCAAAACATTTTTAAAAAAGGTTCTCAGAAATTCTAAAATAACATGCAGACTAAATTGTATTTCATTGTCATAGCCTTAATTATGTTGTTCACAAAAATATTGCAAGTCATACAATATAATTGTACTATTATGTTTGTTTTCGATGGATATGCAGTTTTTGTGTGGATATTAAAATTGGCTCTTCCCACATTATATTAACTTACAATGTAATTTTAAATATGTTTTACAGATAGAAGTCTGTGAAACATATTTAAAATAGTATGTATGTTTGTCCAGCAGCTGTCGCAATTAATTCATAGAAACTAATCACACACCTCCAAGGAGACTTGTTACAAAAACAAATGTTGAAGTAAAAAGTAGTTTACTCTTTTCTGTCAACTATTATACATCCCCTTCCAATCTAACTTCTCCGAGTTGGGGTGCCCCAAGTCCCGAGCTCGCTTTTGCGTCCAAGATTTAGTGAGTAACCTAACCTAACCTAACCCAAGTAGACAAAGGCAGGAAGAATAAGATGACTTTAAAAAAAGTCAACCACAGCATTTTGAGTTTTTGTTATTAAAGACTTTTAAATTGCCTGCGAAGATCAAAATAAGTCTATATTTTAAATTAAATATTGACAATGCTAGCAGTACCTAACAATTGTACACAACTACACAATGATAACAAAACCACCCCTTATCATCACATGCCTTGCTTATCAGCAAATAGCATGAAATAAGCATTTTATTGTTGCAAATGATAAATGCTAGTTATTAGAATAGGATTTTACAGTATACCCACAATTCTAAATAATGATAAATATTGCTTTAGTTTTCAGTATCTTGTAAGTTGCTGAAATATCAATGTTTTATGTTTTGAGAGATTTAGGCCTTTACTTCTCCTGTTGGGGCTGCAGGTTGTTCAAAAGAGTAACCAACACAAAGGGCTAAGAAGGTGCATAGATGGTCTTCAGTCAGTAGAAGTCTGACACTCCCTACCGCTTTGCCAAGCTGAGCGGGACGAGTCTTTTGATGATTTCCCACCCTCAAAAAGAAATGCCTTTAATTCTGTTCATTGGAAAACCTAAATTATTTAACAAAACTTGAGTCTAGTGAATGATACTTACTGTCATAGACAGATAAAGCTATAATACATGTGCCTAAGGTTAGAAAATAACACTACATTTGCATCTCTTCTAATAATATGTCAGTATTTCTTTTCTTAGAGTGGATATCAAGTTGCGAGATTATAAAATATATGCCATACAACAAATGCCATTATAGAGTTATTTATCATGAGTGGAATGATTTCACTGGATGACAAACTAATTGAGTGTACCTGCCTACCCTTGATAATAATCTTTTGTAAGCACATCAAAACCATTTTTTTTAGATGATGCTTTACATCCAGTTAAGTTGAAACAAGGTTAATTTTAGACTAATTATCAGACAAAAGATTTGAAAGATATCTGACGGTATTATGTAAAACTTATATTTACCTACCTACGTAGTTTTATTAGTTTTCCCCTTAATTCAACAATTTTATATTCACGATGGCTGCAAAATGCGTGGTCATTGTTTGGCTTTCCGACCGTTGTCAAAGAAATATCAATAAAAGGTACAACAAAACTGGAAAGAAATGCCTAACCCTCAGTCGCGTAAAAATACAAGCAAATAGGTCAATAGCAAGCATAACCTAATAAGTGTACACAACAAAGAATCATTAATTTCATACACCGTAAATGCATTCTAACATAACTGTTACACAAATGTTCAACATTTTACCTTGGATCCTCAAATTCGACGAAGGCAAAAGGTGGTCCTTTCCTGTTTTTCAGATCAACGAACGTTACTTTGCCGAATTTGTAAAAGAGATCTTGAATGTCCTTTGTCCTTATATCGGGGGGAAGATTGCCAACGTATATCCTGCACTCATTCCTGTTGCTGCTGCTTCCGCCTGACATTTTGACTTAATATATGAATAAAATATGAGATATATTACATTAAATTCCTATAGTCCTTGGGTAACGCTTCGGCGTTTCTCATTAAGAACTAATTAAATATGGCGACCGAACTGACAGGACAGCAGAAGGAAACGGAAATGAGTCGCCGCTTGTTTATGGTTAACTTTTTTTTAAATTTATTCGTTTTAAAATTTCAGAAACTTTTCGCTTATTTATTTTGTATTTTGTTTTCTTCGAACCATTTCTACAACATGGTTTCTTTCTTAGATAACTTTATTATTCAGCATGGTTTAGTTTCAGCCGCAAGTTATTCAGTGAAATATAGTTTAACTGGAAAACGTTCTGAAAGATAGCCATGCCAGATAGCCATGCCAGGAAAATAGTCCCAATCGTTAGAAATACTAACTATTTGGTGAAAAATATGAAATAATATAGATCTTTTTATTTTTCTACACATTTGTTGGCCAAATAATATATTTGAAACACGCCATAAAGTTCATTTTTCGAATATGTTTGAATTTAGAACGCCCTCTGTCGCAATTTGAAGAAGTCTTCGTTGCTTGAAAGAAGCCTGTGAAAGAATCCTCTGGAAAGTAGGCATTGAATCTCCGGTTATCAAAATCTTTACGTGAGAATTTGTTCTTATCCCGAAACAAAAGTGAGTATTTCTCTAAGTTTGTGATTATTTGATTTATTGTAGTGTGTATTCAATATTTTTAGTGCCAGTTTTCGATTTTAACGATATATTCACAAAATGGTGTGCGAAAGTCCGAAGGCGGAACAATTTATTTTCTGCAAATATTCGCGGATATGTGCAACGATATGGTTTTATTGATTTAACCACGATGTTTCTATAGTGATTATCTGCGTTACGATGAATTATCTTGATCTTTTGAAGCCCTAAGCCGAATTACATGTCGGTGCCTCGTTCGTAATTTTCTCCGTATCTTCGTTTTGATGACGGGTATTAGTGCTAGTGCTTCCGTTAGAATTACTACGAAAAGGCCGTCGCAGATTGTTGAAGAGGTCAGGTAAAGTAGACTACGCCAGTAACCGTGTAATATCCATCGTTTTGCTATAAACACATTGTGATTTCTTTGCGGGTGAGAAACACATTTTGTAAAGGGCGCGCATTGAGCCCCGGATTTCGCGCTTGACCTTTTCTGGAGGTTATTAATAGCGTTTTGTTGTTCAATATAAACAATTATCACCTCCTCATCAGAGAGACGTAGAAAATCAATCATAACAGAATGTTATCGATAAGGTTCGGGAACCTATAACCTTTCACATTGACGCTATCGGTCATCGATTGCAACAAGTACAGGCTTGAGATGATCAATCAGATGGACAAAATATACCATCTATTTTCTTGTCACTTTGTCAAGTGTCAATTCATCCCAAACCTCTTTTATTTTATTTGACAGTCCCTTACTGTTTTTTGTTTTATTTTTCCTTTTTTTTTTTAGTATTGATTGACCAAAATTGATCTTCAAAATAATGAAATTATCCTAATTTAAATTTTTATTCCCTTACATTAGAACAGAGGTACACTTGTTACCAGATTGGAATAAAAACCAGATAAGATAGTGGACAAAACCTACTATCTAATATTGCGCCTCTCGGTATTGGTAACTTTCTACAAAACAAGCTTTATGAGAGAGAGCTTGGTAAATTGTAAAATAAACTTATCTTCAGTATTACCTTAATTACATTAACCATAGTGTAATAATTAGTAATTGTAGGTGCATTCATAATTTAGGATGCCTTTTAAGGGGTCCGTAACTTAACTACGAGAGTCATAATGTTCAATTAAATGGTACGGTAAAGTAGCTCAAGTGTTGATTTCTTGCAATAAGTTCTACTTGAAAAACAACTCAGATAATTCTATCAGCTTAGTAGTTCCAACCAACATTAACTTACAAAAAACCTAACATTAGAATCAAAAGACAAGTCACTTTGATGGAGACAATGCCGCTATTTAAAAACAAACTCGTAATTTAGCCTTACAAAAGAAAATTGAATAGGGAATGTGACACAATACCCAGCTATAGGAAATTTTGCTAAAAAGCCAATTTCCTTTAAAAAAATATGATTTGGCATGCTTTTTTATCTTAATGACTCAATTCCATTGAAGATTTCATGGTCTTCTATTGTTATTTTATTTTTGTGGGGGAAAAGGGGACGGCCTGCAAGTAGATATAGATTAAACAAACACTCACTAAAATATATTTTGTCCAGACACTTAGCCGACAAGATGTGCGACCGCAAAGCGGTAATCAAGAATGCTGACATGAGCGAAGAGATGCAGCAAGACGCTGTAGACTGCGCAACGCAGGCACTAGAGAAGTTCAACATTGAAAAGGTAGGTGTTCCAGTCCCCCTTTGCTACCATGTTAAATTTGAATTTCAGCGTATGCTGCAAATGCAAGAATCTGTTTATAACATTGTTTCATTGAACCGGAAACTCAATTTTGGAATTAAAAAAATATTATATACCTTTATAATAAATGCTGAATGAACCACATTTACTAATAAAGTATATCCAAATAATTATTATGAATTTATGAGTTCATGTGACACAACTAATGACTAGTAATATTTATAAATTCATCATTCTAGACTTTTAATAAATTGACAATAAGCTACGGTGTGCTAAGTTCCCATGAATGATAACTTTGAGGTTTTCCTGTTGTGGTTAGTTTAATTTCTGAAATATAATTCACATAATTTAACAATCAACAAATTACAATTTTCTCATGAATTACATAATTTCATGAGAACTGGTCTTTTTGTGTGGCATATAGGATAAATGTTTGAGGGTGTGTTGCATGGTTGCAGGACATCGCGGCGTTCATCAAGAAAGAGTTCGACAAGAAGTACAACCCGACGTGGCATTGCATCGTGGGGCGTAACTTCGGCTCGTACGTAACGCATGAGACGCGCCACTTCATCTACTTCTACCTGGGCCAGGTGGCCATCCTGCTGTTCAAGAGCGGCTAGGCGGGGCAGCGCCCCTTCCAAATTTTATGTTGTTAGCACAGACGCAGTATTACCTACCGGGCGACGAGTGCCCCCGGCGGCGGCATGGGTGTGCAGTGTGTGTGTCCGAGTGCGAGTGTGACGACTGACAGGACTGGTGAATGTGTGTGTGAGCGGCACGCCACGCGACTAGGACTAGCCTCAAGCCCACTTTATCATTAACGATGCTGGACATAGCTGCGTCGAATCTCTTCACTTCTTAGTCCCCGGCGCACTCGATGTATGTTTGTACTGTGTTAGCTATACTTAAGAATCGATATTGACTTGGGTAAAACATTCACTTCTAGTGTATTTATATTAAAAATTTTAGTTAATTATTCCTAGACTTATTACCTAGCATAGCGTAAAAGTCATATGTTAGTATATAACTAAATTTATTGTTTAATTTCTTTGTTAATACACCCTGTGAAAATATTTTTCAATACTTCTTTATTAAACTTTCTTACAAACCAAACAACATCTATAATTGTTTATATTTATGTACCTTATAGTCCTATTTTTATATTTTGTATTTGTTGAAACTTCTACACTTTACACCTTATTCGATAAGAACACTAAATACTTAAAGCATTCAAACTTGTAAATTTTACCAAGTGGTCCCCTAACCACAGATTGCCCTAACTATGTATAAGGAGACAGTTTAGGGTCTTTTAAAGTTTTAGATTCTTATCAAAATAGATGCTGACAGTTACATGATACCACACTAAACTCAACTCAACATTAATGATAGATAACTGGCGCACTCAGAGAGCTTTAATGATTACATAAGCCATTACTTAGTAACGGTTTTGACAGTTTTGTTCTACAAAAGTGTGTCAAACCTATACGTTATGGCTTAGAATTAATTGAATGTCTCCGAGTACCGCAGTTCTCACATTTGAGAGCCCAATGAACTACCTATCTGCAAAGGTCCATTCCTATTAGACTATTAAATTTAGTGTTACTTTTTCCTCTATGGAATATGTGAATTTAGTTAGCGAGACTAAGTTCAGCCTCATTTTTATTGATCCGGTCCTTTAGAACTGTTTCAAGATCTGAGACATTGATGTTCACACTAACGCATTGTTTCGTGATGTCTGGCTTGGCCGTAAGTTTTATCTACGGTAATCGATAAGTAGTATAATGTAAATTATTTCAAATAACAAACCTTTTTGTCGCAAACTGAATCTTCACACTTAACCCATACTTCCATTTCCAATTTTATGCTCTTGTGATTATATAAGAATCAGATACTAATCTAGGATCTAATGTTTGATAATATGTACCTAATCAAAATAATAAAGCATTTACTTGGACTGTATTTCGTGAATTCTTTTTATTTCATCTACCTACCCATAGATCTTCGAAGTGCGTGTAAAGTATCAAATTAGAACAAGTGAAACTGTAGCCTTGCGCGCTACTCAGCAAATTGTTAATTGATTACCTAAATAATATTGTTCATTCGTCCCACTTTACATGGATATTTGTTGCCTCATTAATAGATTCATAACACCCTTTGTGATGACGACGTTACCGTTGCTTTCTAGAATAGGGGGCTTTTATAATGTGGGCCAGGCCAGGACCAGGCCCGGACTGACCGGACTGACTAGCGCAATGGCAAATGCCCGAAGGGCCGCGGTGTGGCTGATTGGCGGCCGACTTTCGATGAAATTTTAAATTAGCAAAGTCTAATTAAAAAAGAAACAATTCATTCGATTGAAAATAAGTTAGGAGTAGATAAACTAAAATATTAACTGCCGATATAAACTTAGACATTTTCTTTAAACCAACGCGCCTGGTTCGTACTTTGAACCCTTCGAGAAAATTTATGTTGTCGCAGTCGGTCAGGTGACTCCAGTAGGTCGAAAAAAATCTAAGGTCTAGGGCACGGTGTAAAAAAAAATTTCGACCTCGCTTCGCTCGCTCTTGCAGCCTACCAGGTCCTGCCTTATCAATCTTGACTTTGTCAACTAAGTAACGCTTGTCGAAAGGTTGAGATTTTCGAGCTCGCTTTTAGAGTCCTAGTTCTTTTACTGCCGCACTCAGAGAGCTTAACATACTTTTGAATGACAAAACTGTCAAAACCAATACTAAGCGATGGCCTAAGTAATCATTAAACATCTCTGAGTACCGCAGTTAGTTTGACTTTTTAAATGACTCTTCAGAATTAGTACTTAACTTTTATCTACTTTTATTATTATCAAGTCCTAGGTATTGCCAGCGGCTTCACCCGCTTCAACTAGAAAATTATCCCACGGGAAGATAAAATCGGGATAAAAACTATCATAACGACTGAACTGTGGTCCCTCAGTCCACACAACAAAGACCTACATATTTTAGTGAATATTACTGAATAGAATTATTAAAACCGTTACATTTCTACATAAAGTTTCAGTAATAGTCTTAAATTATTTTGTTAAAAAAATGGAGCTTAAATATCGAAGCATTTTGAAGATAGCGATGATTAAAACTGGTACCTCAATCCTCTCCTTCATTGACATATTATTATGTGCAAGTGCAAGCTGCTACAGTACTATTATACTTTTAAAACAAGATTGTACGGTTCCCGTCGGGGCTGTGGGATCTTCGAAAGAGATACCGCGGCCTCGGAACAAAGCGCTAAGAAGGAACATGGGTGGTTTTAGTCAGTAGAAGTCCCTACCGCTCGATGATGATTGATGCTTTCCCATGACACAAAAAATAAAAAAGTTACGTACAAAATTAATTACATACAATATTTTGAAATAATGTTCATCATCGCAAAAGAAGCTCGTGATAGTGATATCGGTAGGAAGTGTATAGGAAGATCATGAAGTCCTAGTGTTTTTTTTTTATAGCTTTTTTTTGCTACTTGTAACTTTAAATAACTAAGTTGATTAGCAAGCTGTTTCTGAACGCAAACTTGAAGTAATATTTAATTAAATTATACTATCATTTTTAGGGTTTCGTATTCAATATGGAACCCTACTAGTTTCGCCATGTCGTCTATCTGTCCGTCCGCACTATATCTCGAAAACGAAAAAAAGAAAGAAAGATTTTCCTATACTTAATGTATGGGAGCGCAGGTCTCAAAACTGCAAATGTTTTTTGTTTTATTTGTACTATAAAAATCATCGTTTGGAGGTGGTTAATCAGTTTAGTAAGTTCACATAATTATTTTGATGGGTAACTACAGAACGCCACATTGTGGTGGTGTGACATGCACTTGGCCGGTTTTTTTTAATGTAGTTAGCAACTCAGAGGTTTTTAACTTATGCATAGCGCGTAGTGTTTATGATTATAAATAAAACAGGAAACTGAAAATAGGTGGGATTACACTTGATAACAACAAACAAACATTACAGTTTATGGTATTAGTTTCATAAATCAGTTGTCAATAAATTGGACATTTCCCTGTTAAAAATAACGTGAGATACATTTTTTTTATAATAGTGAAAACAAGTGCCACTTTAACTTGGATTTTAACTTACAATTTCGTCTTGTTCAGCTGTTTTTTTTGACGGTTTGTGGGAAATCATCCCATGACTCCTTCCTTTCATTATGATAGTCATTATTTCAAAATTATTGTGAGTACCTACGTAAGTTTTTTTTTTTGTGGCATGGAAAAGCATCAAACACTCTCACAATCGATGTGTAGGGAGTGTCAGACTTATACTGACTAAAAACCACCCATTTCCCTTCTTGGCCCTTTGACCTGAACCCTCGGTATCTCTTTCGAACAACCCGCAGCCCTGACGGAAACCGTCCAACCCTTTTTTTTTTGGTGGGGGTGGAAAATCATCGAACAACCCCTTCCGCTCTTGGGCAGAGCGAAAGGGAGTGTCAGACTTCTACTGACTAAAAACCACCCATGATTCTTCTTAGACCTTAAAGTCGAGGCCGCGGTATCTCTTAAAACATCCCGCAGCCCCGACGGGCGACGGCGAATCTTGTTTTCGTTTAGTCTAAAAAATTATATATTAAATAAAGTATAATAGTAGGTAATGTCTACATTTTGTTTTATTGTGTGGTCACACTGCTCTATCTATTTCCTTAGGATTAAAAAAATCATATAATCTCAGCTAAGAGGTAAGATATACACAATTTTAGATACCTTTTATTTAGAAGAAACTTATTACTAAAAGTTAAGTACACTAGACTTTCTGATATTCCTCTCGTCTAGCAGCTTGCACTTGCACATATATCAGTGAAGGAGAGGATTGAGGGACCAGTTTTAATCATCGCTATCTTCAAAATGCTTCGATATTTAAGCTCCATTTTTTTTAACAAAATAATTTAAGACTATTACTGAAACTTTATGTAGAAATGTAACGGTTTTAATAATTCTATTCAGTAATATTCACTAAAATATGTATCTTTGTTGTGTGGACTGAGGGACCACAGTTCAGTCGTTATATTTTTTAAATCTTTAATGCTTTGTGGTCTGTTATTTATTAAAATCAAAATCAAAATCAAATCAAAATAAGCTACTTTCCGAGATCTGGCTAATGGTCTTTGAGAACTGAGGGACCACACTTTTGGGTCGTGCTTTTTAATATATTTGCTTACAAATTCCCAGATTCGTTCTACAATTGTTTTAAGTCTACTACTAAATCCTAGGATTTTCGTTTCGCGTATTCCCAGTGTGGTCCCTCAGTTCACACGCACATCAGATTTCGGCTATTTTTATTGCAGCATCTTGTTAACCTTATCCATCGAAACCATTTAAGGTCTGAGACACATGGTCTTACGACGCACCGTGTCCGAGTTAGGGTCCTACGAATTTTATTATGTTTTTCTAGAACGCTGTATATTTCCAAAATGGTAGCTCGGATGAAAACCTTTTCTGGAAAATAATTGTTGCACTAGTCGAAAACTATGAGATGGTGTAAAAAAACCGCGACATGTTTAGCCTGAAAAAGATTTTAGTTTGAGAGTGATTCCACTGGACCTACCTACGCTACAATTTGTTACATACTTACTAATTTATTTCAATCGATGTACCTATTTCGTTGTTTTTTTTAATTACCAATAAAGTCGACTGCCAATCGGCCACACGGGCCCATCAGGCATCCGGCCCATCGGGCATTTGCCAGATTTGCCCAATGGCCAGTCCGGGCCTGCCCCCGAACCCCCTGGCCAAGAGCTATTCTTTAAATTTAGTATTTTTAACCGACCTTAAAATAAGAGGAGGATTACTTTATCAAAGAAGTATCACTTTCTTTTAAGAGTAATGGGCCGACCGTGTCTGAAATGCCCGGGCCGGTATTGGGTGCCAGTCCGGCACTGGGCTTCAATACACTGGTAAGTAGCGACAAACGAAACAAGATGCGTAAGCGCAAGGTCTCGAGTCAAAGTTGGGGTTCAAGTGCGGAATTGGGCTATAATTTTCCCTGTCTTGAGTACGAGGTCTTTCAGGGAATTAGCCGATATAAAACTGTAATTCCGTGTCGTGTGACTCACTCCCTCAACTAATAGGGCGCCTGAGCCTGAGTTTTATCGAGCTAAATCTAAGTAGAAAGTACCAAACATATAGTTTACTATCTAAACATGTATCAAAACCCTGAAGATCTAATAACCATGCACGTTTTCATCCAGACTGCTCTTGTGGTTCTAGTCTTATAGTAGGCACCTACTTATTTACCTATCTGGAAAAACAGCACTGACATTCTGAACTTTTGTTGAACATGAAAACCGAAGACTGCTTGAAATATTTTAAATAAGTAACTGCAATTCGCGTTTAGGTAGGTAGGTACAATAAGTAACGAGTTTAGGCATACCTATTAATAAATACGTTATTAACATGCCATGACATTTTCCTAGTACTTATGAATAATAAAAATAGCAATAGCATGTACGACATGCTAATATTTTTATTTTATGCTGTTTTACAAGGTCATGGTCAAAGGGTTGGAACTTAAAGGATTGTGTTAAGAGGGAACAGGGGCTGTGATTTTGCATTTAATAAATTAAAAGTTTTTAACCAAGATGTAGGTACCTACTTACTAACAATTTTTTTTATTAGTAATCGATCGAATCAAAGGAGTTAAACAGGGTGACCCGCTCTCTCCTAAACTATTCACCAGCGGGTCTAAAACGGCCGCTTTAACAGAATCCACGCAGAATCTTAGTATGAATCACGTTAAAATTTCAAATTCTTAAAATGGACATAATGTCCATTTAGTCCATTTTAAGAATTTTAAACTTTTAACATGATTAATATTACGATTCTGCTAAAGCGGCCATTTTAGACACCCAGGGTGCTGGTCGAGGAGGTATTTAAATCCCTTGCTGATACATACGTGGACAACGCAAGGCATTCCGATCGGTGATAAAATGCTATCAAACCTTTGTTTTGCAGATGATATCGTTCTTTTTGCTTCTGAAGTAGATTACTGGAACAAATGCTCCAACACCAGCAAGCCCTGAGGTTGGACTGACGATGAATCAGTCAAAGACTAAAGCTAAATGTAAGGTCAAGGATCGATGGGCAGGAAATACACTATGTCGCCGAAGATATCTACTTGGGCCAGCTAGTTTCCTTTAACAACAGACTGGACAAAGAGATCGACCGTCGCGTCGAAAATGCCTGGAGAAGCTACTAGTCCATGAAAGCGCTTATGAAGGGCGACCTTCCCATCTCACTTAAGCGTAAGCTCGTCGACATGTGTATCCTGCCTATTCTAGCGTATGGCGCCCAGACTTGGTCTTTGACGGAGGTTCAGATTTTTTTAGTTTTTTAGATGTCGGTTTAAAAAAAAAACAAATATTAACTACGCTTTCAACCAAGAAACCTAACTCTTAACCTTCAAAATTCCCTTACCGTTTTACCTTTCAACTCCTTACCGTTGAGATTAGTACCTTCCATCAGCTCAACTTGAAAACCTGAAAGAATACAGACATTAACCGTTCCCATAAAATTTTATTAAAGAACTATCCTCCAACTCCTAACCATTACCTTCCATCATAAGCTCATCAACATGATGTGATGACTGCTAGACGCGAATACTTGAAAAGCTTTAGAAATAGCACGAAACACGTAATAAGCGCGTATAAAATTTGAGGGTTGCGCTCGATTTCTGGGATTCCATAACCTGATCCGGATTTCCTTACCGTGGTACACCACCCTTGAAATACCTCCTTTCAAACGATAAAATATATTTCCATATCGGTTAAGGCGTCTTCAAGTAATCAGTGAATTTACATAAAAATGATTCCAACGAATTGAGAACCTCCTTTTTAAAGTCGGTTAATGAGATTTACCTTCTATTATCAGGTCAAGATAATAGCCAGAAAGATTACAACTATCGGTCCATAAGTAGGTACCTATGTATAATCTCGAAGGTATTTTCTTGTAACTCCTAATCGTTGACGAGTTGGACCTTCCATCATCAGCGCATCCACATGAGATTATGATTATCAGACGCAATAATTGAACAGCTTTATAAAAATATATGGTAAACGTAATGTGTGCCTATAAGATTTGAGGGTTGCCCTCGATCTTGCTGGGATCCTATCATCAGCAGGGCTATTGCGTATCTTTTGAATGACAGTGGCTACCATATTGTGTCCATCAATTAACTGTCAAATGGTTAAATTTTGTACTAAACCATAACCAGTTTGACAGTTAATCCATGGACAATATGATAGCCACTGACATTTAAAATATACGCAAAAGCCCTGCCGATCCTGACTTGGTAACAATGGGACCACTTCGAGAGAATGTGAGTATACCCTTACAAACACAAAAATAATTTTGAAAATCAGGCTACAATTCACGGAGATATCGGTGGACATTATATTCGGAGATTTACCATCACTACTTTCGTACTGAGAATTTATGGAAACATTCTCGGTAATGTTCTTGGTCAGGAGAATTTAAGTTGTAGAATATATTAATACTTTGTAAAACTTTCAAATGCACTAAAACAATTTAGGTACTCTAAATATAGACTGATAAAAAGGATTCATAAAAATTTTAAATTCTCGTAAATTTCCTTCCAAAAGAATATTTTATTTTATTTTATTTTATTTATTAGGGACAAAAAACAGTTACATGCCAAGCTTAACTAAAGATTCTTAAATTAGCACA
Source organism: Diarsia rubi (assembly GCA_932274075.1). Taxonomy (NCBI): domain Eukaryota; kingdom Metazoa; phylum Arthropoda; class Insecta; order Lepidoptera; family Noctuidae; genus Diarsia; species Diarsia rubi. Next base: position 510,200 of record OW026432.1, read on the forward strand.
ACAGTAACTTAGCAATACATTTATACACAATCTCACATATTTATGTTATTACACATGTAACCAACAACATTGTCCACGAATTCACAAAAAAGTAGTTAAAAGAAACAGACAAATCGTGTGCATTGTAAAATATTAGAAAAAAGAAAGAAAGAAAAGAAAAGGTATATACTTCTGACTTTAGTAGTTCTATTGCTTTTGCCTTTAAGCGATCTTTGGAAAGAGTAAATATGTCAAGCTCCATAAAGTGCGCGTTGTACGCATCAACAAGGCGCCGAAGAGGCACGCGCTCCCCAGCGTTAGTCCTGCACGAATTCGTGTGGAATAGTCGAGGCACACGCACCCCACGAATCATGACAGATCTAGGTACTATATAATGTAAACCATTTGACAAAGGAATACAGTCGAATCTATTATTGCATATTCCATGCAGCATCATTACTCCCAGAAGAAGTCGTCTAGACTCCAAACTAAGAACATTATATCGTTTCAGTGATTGTTCATAGGAAACTTTAGAACGATAACATCTATAATTCATACTACAAAAATACTTCTTCTGAACAATTTCTAGCCTATCCTTGTACTTATCATAAAGAGGATGCCTTTGGACGGCATATTCTAATTGAGACCGAATCAGTGTTTTATATAATGTTAAGAATGTAGAGGGTCGCACAAAGCTACTTGAAAATCTCATCACCATTCCATACATTTGAAAGGCTTTTTTTACTATATTGTCAATATGAGTATCAAAATGCAGATTAGAATCAAGCGTAACACCCAAGTCACGAACTGATTTAACTTTGTTAAGACTTACATTGTTTATCGAATAATTAAATTTGATCAGATTTTTATTTTTAGTGAAAGAAATTGTGTAACATTTGGAAAGGCTAAGGAAAAGTTTATTTTTGAGGCAGTATTCATAAAGTCTATCAAGGTCCTGTTGTAAATAATGACAGTCGCGAATATTTTGACAGGTGGTATAAATTTTCATATCGTCTGCATACATCAAGAAATGTGAGTTGAAAAAACAATGTTTAATGTCATTAATAAACAATACAAATAGAAAAGGACCTAATACTGAACCCTGTGGAACCCCGGATTTAACAACTATAGAGTCAGATTCATGCCCATTGACGATGATCTTTTGAGTCCTATTGAAAATATATGAAGCAAACCATCTGAGTAAGTTACCGCGTATACCATTAAAGGCAATTTTTTCCATGAGAAGTTTGTGGTCCACTTTGTCAAAGGCCTTCTGAAAATCCGTGTAAACAGCCTCAACCTGTACCCGGCGGTCCATGTTTTCAAAGAGATAGTTCACAAAGGTCATGAGGTTAGTCGTGGTAGAACGACGTTTAACATAAATAAATAAATATAATATTCTCGTGAACATAACAGCAAAGTTCTCGCAAGGAGAATGTTCTCGGGAATTTACCATCACTAACCACAATACGCTCCAAGACAGGCATCGCTGATGTTGGCAATAAGTTTGCGAGGTTGAAATGGGACTGGGCGGGTCATATTTCCAGGATGGGTCAAGACAAATGGGCCAGAATCGTCACAGAGTGGGTGTCTGAACTGTGATGGGCGACGGTCGTCGTTGTTGAGGCAGACCGAAGAACCGCTGGCGTGACGATTTGGACTCATTCCTTACTGATTGGCCAGAGAAGACAAAATATCGGGAGAGTTGGAAAGGAATGGGGGAGGCCTTTGCCCAGCAGTAGGACACAATAGGCTTATAAAAAAAAACCTGCAGCTGTTCCCTGTCGCAGAGGCTTAACGTAGCTCGACGGCAATATAAATTTCATTTTCATATTTTTGGCAAGCCTAGTTCCCTCTTAATAAATTCCAAAACGTCGTGTTTAACCCATAGGTGAACGAAATAAGTCTAATTTCTGGCGTACCTACCTAACCAATGCATTTAGCCCGAAATGTTAATTTTAGGACTTTCGGCTCTACCCTTCGATAGATTGTGGTAGGTAGGTAGGTATATTAGATCATATTGGTGTTCATAACGAAAGAAGATTGTCCCACTGCAAGGCAAATGCTTCTCTTCCCTCCTTCCATTTTTCGCGATCCGGTGCGATTGTAAGCCAATCCTATGAGAAAGAGTCCAGCTCATCCCGCCATCTCCTTCAGGGCCTGCCACGTTGTCGTTTTCTTGTTTTTGGTATCTGCTGAGTGGTCCAAGACAGTTAAATCGTTTCTCTGGGACTTCGTCGAGCTTCATTGTCTCGGCGCTTTTCTTGTGGTCGCCTTCTCTGTTGATTCTGGGTTACAGGAGTTACAGTGGTTTGGGAATAGTGTGGCGGGCTTGTACCAAAATAAAAAAAAATCCGCTGAGTGGTAATTTTTGCCCATTGCATGTCGGATGCCATGGCTGCGCATGGGTTGGTTTACAATACATCTCTCTCCTCTCGTTTCGTCTCCGCTTCGAACGATTTCGAAGACCTAAACCTCGTTTAGGAGTGCTCAGTGTCAATATTATTATTTCAGAGCTTAGCTTTTATGCACTCACAGCTCTTAAACGCCGTTTAGAATTGCTGAGCACGTTCACGCACCGTGCCTGCCGTAACTTGCGTGCTGCTGTTAGTTAAGCCAGCTCGTGTGTTTCCATCATTGTGGTAGGATACTGTAACTTTCTCTTACCTAATTAGGTAATACGAAAGATACCCTTTAGTAAGTGTGGTTGTTTCGGGCCACTGACATGGAAAGGCTGACAAAGATCTACAATTGACTGACGAGAGCAACGGCTTAACGTGCTTTCCGAGGCACGGAAGAAACTTGATGGTCACCCATGTAGATGGGCCGACCTTCGCATGCACGGCGTAATCTAAAGATCGACCCGCGATTTTTGTTCAAAACTCAATCGCGCGCCCACAATTTAAATGAAAATGAATGACATTTCGTCGCTATGATTAAAAAATAAACTGAAAAGTGTTCCTTTTACGTTTGCTCGTCGTTGGATAAATAGGTCAATTAGGAAGTGCCCTACTATGGCGCATCGGCGCATCGGGCAAACGGGTGCCTTCCACCAAGGTAAAACTTGTTACACTTTAGCGCTCTTTTAGAATCGATAAACGCGAGGTATGGAAGTACTAAAAGTACCTACGGCGTTTACAGTTTACTTACATATTATTTATGATTGTTCTGTAAATGCGTGGTTTTCTATTCTTGATATTTTATGGATGACGTGATATTGCAAGTACTTACGTCGGTATCTCGTATTCATATTCTTATGCAGTTTTAAACAAATCTTAGCGCAAATAAAATGGGCAATTGTTTTGGCATTTTCAGTAGCGTCCATCAGCTCCTGTGATGTGGAAATAACAGGACAGGCAGGACACGATATCAAGCGCTCTATCATTGCTGGGCACACATTTTAAAAACTTAATATGTCGGAAACCATTTTGGCTCTTTCACTAAAGCTTGCCACCGCCCTGCGAACTTGTGGTATATTTATTTAATAGTATTAGCGATGTGCAGGAGGGTAAGCTGATAGGTACGGATAATCAGGTAGGTTGGAAATCTAATCTGTTATCGCTCCCTAAAGTGTTCCCTTTGGGTTTTTTTGTCAACGTTGTCTAACACATGACATTGTTCAAACAAATTAAACTGCCTCAGTAAGCAAACCGTAAAATATCGATATTCGATAATAATGTGACATACGTTTTACTTGTATCTATATCTGTTGGATAATCTCCTAACTAATAGCTACTAATCAGTTAATCGCTAGATTGTAATTAAAATAAATAACACGTTATCTAGGTAATTGGAGACATTGTACTGCCACTAGATAAATAAATCTATTATATCAAATGGGTACGCTTACCTAAATTGGAAAAATACTTAGAAATGAGTAAGAAACTTCAACTTAGGACGATCATGACCGGCAGTGGACATAAGTAAATAATGATTTTAGGGGAGAGACCCATTTTCACAGACAATAAGCGGCACCTAAACGAATACGTAAATAAAACAGCAACTGTACCGATTTTTAGAGTTTTGTGACGAGACTTGAAATTACAGCAATATTTTTTTCGTCATGTTAGTTTGATGTATAATTATCAGATGCCTCGCTGAAGGAAAACATCGTGAGGACACCAGCATGTTTAAGAGATAAGTATTTCTCGACAGCATGTAAGCCAAGTCTAGAGAGCCTTGGGTGCCATAGAAATTCTGACATCAGGTTAGACACACCGCACCCTTCGAATAATCTGGTTAATTGTGGTATAGTTAAACGGTGTAAAAGTACCCTTAACGCAAACGAAGGGCACTTGTTCTCCCTACCACTGCGATCATATTTTTGTTCTAGACCATACCTGGGAACCCCCTAGTTACGGAGATATTGGGGGTCAAAATTCCAAATTATTCACAGCTGTTTTTTTAAATACTACTTTTTCAGGGTATTACTTTACATAAATTACCTCCATGACCCGTTTACTATTCAAAGCATCCACTAGCACAATGTCTTAGGAGTTCTGCCATAAAATGTGAAACAAAAAAATCATTTTGCGTAGGGGTACTTAGTTTGATGTACAGAATGCTTGGTTGACGGATGTGATGGGTTAATTTACAACCTGTATGGTGGAAGTCTGGGCTGCTAGATCTTGTATGATACATTCTGGATGAAACGCTTTCAAGAGGCCTAGGGCCTTATGAATGCCTTGGCTCTTCAGTTTCGAGTTGCAAATTTGGTTATATTGCTATATTTATTTGTGGTTCGGTCATGTGGAGAGGATGAGTGTAAGTCAATTAACGAAATGTACAAGGCAGGTGTGAGTGGCAACGCCGGGAGGGGACGCCCTAGAAAAACATATCTATACTGATCTTATTGGTGCCGTTCTTCAGAAAGGACAGGTGCGTAGTACCTAGGTACTCGTAACCGGCGTGCGTGTATGACCAGATATATGAATGTGGGTAGACGAGGCAAAAGGAGTATGTAAGCAGTGGTGGTTAATATATCATATAGCAAAATAAAGCGCCGTGCGTAATACACATATCATAAAGCAAATCACGTAAATAAATACGTAATATAGTTACAGTTTTGCTTCGTGCATTTTTAGTGTAAATACGCCTATAATTGCTTTAAATACTAACTTATTTTATTTCATAATAACATTTGTTCAATTATAGACAGTCCTAAGCCTGAAAAGTATGAAGGAAAGTTCATTGTATTTTTAACGGTTCTGTTTTATCGTAATTCATAAACGCGATGTAATATTCTTTTATAGCATGCTGCCACTCACCGCGCTTGCTTTAAGTCACTTGACTTAAAGCAAGCGCGGTGAGCGGCATCATGATATGCCTACGCGTTTAAAAATCACGTGCTTTAATAAAGCATATAAAAAAGCTTGTTGTGGACTCTTGGATGAATACCTATAGTCAGTCGCTCTATTCAAAATCCTTATTCAGCTCCATCCAGTTAGACTGGAAGCTGACCCCGCATGTTAGATGATGTAACATACATAACATCACGCCTGTAATCCCAGAAGGGTTATCCAGAGGTGTTAGGTACCGGTGTCAGTAGAAGTGTAAGAACACCCAGTATATCGCTCATTATATTAAAGTCCTATGTAAAAGGGGGCGGGCCAATTGCAACGGTGTCTCCGGCACTGCTGGCTGATAACACTTTGCCATGCACGGCAGCCGCGCTGGCGACCATTAAACAATGACGTAATAGAAAAAATATAACGTGCTTCGTGAGGAAACGTTTAACATCAAACATGCTAATATGAACTAGACACACACTAATTGCATGCTGTAATTGCAATTTATAACAATCTTCCTTCATATTTGCTAGTCTAGCATTTGCTAGTCGTCAGTTTCTTGCCCTGAGCTCTCGTCTTTATAATAAAATAAATAAAGTGTTGTTTATATATATCCGTACAAAATATAAGGTCAAAAATTTACTAACCAAGTGGTTGCAAGAGCTATCATATGATGAAACTGAAAATTTACTCAAAGTAATGTCTTGATTTTGGTGTAAAAAAAATAAAAAAAATATGCTGTTTGCGCATAATTACTTGTCTTTTGTTTTAACTAATAGATTTTTTAAATGTTTTTAATAGAAGTACTTGTACGACGATCATATTTAAACTGCTGCATGTCAATGAAATCTTGGGGAACTTCGGCTTCTAAGTTACAGGCTTCTTGCCTAGTTTAGGAGTCAGATGTTTCGACTTTGACTATGACACTGTTGTACAACTTAATCATAAGTCCTTTCTATATTCTACTATTTGGTTTTTGTGTACAAATAAACGATTTTATTATTTTTTATTATATATATATATTTTGACTCGAAGGTCGCTGATCGTGCCAGGTTAGCGTTGCGACACTATTACCGAGGTTGATTGTCCGTAGATCCTGGATGACTTCTCTGGCTAGAAAATACCCCAAGGCAACTAAACAGTGTTGGTGTGTACTGTACAATAGTGTGTACAATAGGGTAGTTACCAAAAACCTAATTAGTCAGTCAGATAGATTTCCAAAAAAATATTGGACACGTATTTTTTCTTTTTTCACGTAAACAAGCAATGAAGACGATACAGTGCTTTGAAAATTCGTGTGACGTCATTTTCTGAGACATTAGTATGACATTCTTTAGCGGTCATTGACGTCACAACCCCCCACTCAATTCTTTGACGCGTTTTATCTTCGTCAATTTTTATTTATTTAATACTTAAAACAAAAAATACGTATCCAATATTTTTCGATAATCTAAAAGACGGACTAATTAGAATCATATAATATCCCTATTGGCAGCAAATCAAGCTACACGAAATTTAAGTTTTCCTCGACCAGACTGCCTCATTGGTCACAAGCTCGACTGCTGAGCACGACGTCCTGGGTTTGATCCCAGGTCGGGCAGTGTTATTAGGTTTTTCCTTCAGGAATTTGTCAGTAGCATCCACGGAGCCTGGATTTTTGCCGGTTGATGGGAATAATAGGCTCGCTCCCTATTACATGAGACTTAAAAATATTTGGCGACACGTGTGTGTACTATTAGGAACACCTCTGTCTACGGCGCGATGGTTACAAGCTTGATCGTGATGACGTTATGTTAATTTTCCCAATCAACCTTCAACCTAATGATTTAGCGATAAAAATCTTCAGGTCTTTGGCGGCTGCGACCTGTCGCGTCCGGCCCTGGTGCAAGCCATGGTCCGGGACGAGAGGGAATGGGACGCCGACGCCTCCTTCTGCGAAGCAGCGATGCTAGCGAAGGGGGTGGTGGAACGTGAGGGAGAGAACCTCTCGTCCGTGAGGGAGAGAACCTCCCATCTGCTGCGGGAAACGCTCTAGGCGTCGGGGCCACGTGATGGCTTCCGGTCACAATAGGCACGGGGCTGTGGACGGTGAGTAGTGGGCTAGCTCACCGTCCGCCCGTCTTATGACGGTGACAGGCCGTTCGTGTTCTAAGCGTTGTTCGCAAGAGATACCGCGGTCTCGAAAAAATTATCAGTAGGTGTCTGACCCTCCCTACTGCTTTTCCCAGAGCGGGAGGAGACCATCATCATTCATCATTCATTTGATGACCCCAAAAAAAAGGTCTTCAGGTCTTTACCCCCACAAGCTAGCCTATATACGAGTTCAGAGCTCGCTAGGGCTAGGTCAAAGAACATATTTATTCGTATAAATAATTCCGTCGTAGCATGCGGGGTTATGACTTTATATACTTAGGTACCTAGCTAGTTATTTAGAGAGGTATCGATTTTTACATATTTTTATGGTAAGTAGTACCGCAGTGCTATGCTTTGGTAGCGTTTCAGAATACAAAAGTAGTTAGATGAACTTGGGTAGGTGTCCAATACGTTGATTTGAAAATTAATGCTCCATTTAAGTACGATGTAGGTAGGTAGTATGGTAATTTTAGTTAAACCCTCTGAACATGAAATTTGGATATTACCAAAAGCAATTAGGAAGGTACCTACCTCAACAACTTACCACCGTGTGATAGTACCTAATATAGTTTAGTTATGTTTATAATGTTTATACTCACTATTAATGAGCCTAAATGGGTCTTGTTTTTTTTAACATGCGATCAAAGTTAAAAGCTTAGGTATCGTTTTATTTCAGAACTGGATTTCAATCCCTAAATTAAATTAACAAGACGTCGATCAACAATTTGGTTTCATCATCAGATAACAGCAGTCAACTAGGCATAATTATTTAGGCCAGTCCAATTCACTCAATCCAGGTTATCCAGGTCGATCTTCATTACTATCCTATAATGTTAGACCACGGCTGGGACTGGGAGACACGGCGTCTCTCAATAAGTAGGCTGTATTACACCACGCGAAATCGCATAATATTTTCGATTTTTTGTAGGACTTGTAGACGCAGCCATGTTTTCGTTAATGAGAGCATACATAACGTAACATCACGCCTGTAATCCCACAAGGGTTAGGCAAAGGTGACCCATTAGTACACGCACGTTTCTCACGTTATGTAATAGGGGCGAGCCTATTTCCATCAATCGGGCACAAATGTTGGAAAAACCTAAAAACAGTGCCCAACCGGTACCTCATGTTCAGCAGACACGACTGTGATCGCTAGACCAGTGAGGTAGTACCTACTAACCGTTTACACCTAATCTGCAAAAATTGCATTTAAACGTTATCAGTCCTGACAATTTTGTGGTAACCTACGATATCCCGACCGCGAGTATCCTCCTGTTCCTACCCGACTTATCAAGAGTGGTGTAGTGTGTTTGCACACGGATCCCTTTCCTCCGACCACCGTGTGCAATGGTTGAGGGGTATAAATAGTGTGCTCCAGGTTTGGAAGACCATAGTCGGGCCGTGGAAACGGCTTGAAACAACAAAAAAAGTTTTAGTTTTATTTGTTTATTGTTTGGTGGAAAATCTTGTGGTAAGTGAAGTTTTGAATATTTTATGCTTTCTTTGTTTATCGCTTTAGATATTTCTTTTGTTGCTTGCTATGTTTTTTGCCTCTATTATCACAGATTTCGGAGGTTAGCAGTGACCAGTTCCGGTTAATTTCTATAGCTGCTTAGAACTTTGTTGCATTCATTTTCATTTAGTATATTGTAAATCGGGGACACTTAAACACAGTGCCTATACCTACCTTGAATATGCCTGTTTTGTTTTCACTAGCGTTGGATGACTCCTCAAATAATGCTTATAACTCTATGTTGAATTTTCAACTCTCACTTTACGTCATGACTCATGATACCTTAGGGGACCGAACTGCTTCTCCTTATCACAGGTTTTCATAACCTAGCTAGGAGAGTAGTGCTTACCCAAACAATTGTAGAAATAGAACTTCCCTATTTTGTAAAACTTTATTTTTAACGTGTACTACAATGCCTTGTTTTGAGAAAATAAATATTATTGTTAAAAGCCCCCCCCCCCCCCACTTCAGTGAAGAGAGTAGTAATTCCAACAATGAAACTTTTTTCATTGACAATAAAAACACTTGTCTATTATACTTATTGCTTGGATAGGTAATCATATGCCACATTTATCATATGTGTAACTACCTACCTGCCTGTATCATATCTCATTAGTAGTGCAATCATGCGTAGCTCTATTGAAACCGTACCCGGAGACGTGGTGACACTTAATATTTGTAGCAATCATTGTTATTATTGTAATATTAGAAGAAGAATATTAAGAGGCAGTCCTTTGGCAATATAGTTTCCGAAAGATGTTTAAACCAGTCTGATTTAAATCCAAAACCTTCTATAAAATTATAATTACATATAGCTGGCCTATATATTTCCCCAGCAAGCTAAATGCCTTTCTACATTCCTTACAACGGTCAAGGTTCTGTGTATTTACTTCCCAATCCTCAATTACCCATCATTTCGCGTCGTGCGGTAGTACGTACAGTTCTTTCACAATTATTTTACCACTGATTTTACATAAGTGTCAAAATCACAGTGATCCATATTGTCTCCACGATAAGGTTGATGCTAGATTGCTGCCAGTGACACATCTGACAAAATCACAACTATCTTTATTCTTGTTCCGATAAGGTTGTGGTTTCTGCTTTCAGCTATATTTTTGATACACAAACCGACGTACCTATCCTTCTGTTAACGTTGGTAGGTAATTGTTCTTTCAGTTGCCAAGATGTCGGACGCTAAGAAGAACCTGTTGTTATTCTTCGACCGGCCCTCGGAGCCGTGCTTCATGCAGAAAGGAGATGACAAGACTGTGTTCCAGATCCCGTCGCATTACTATGTAAGTTTAACATTGTCAAAGAATGGCAGGCTGATGGGACTGTTCAACTTTACCTTTATGAATACGGGGGAGGGGTAACTTTGAGCCTAGTACTAGTTACAGCTTACATGGCTCGAAGTACTAGCCCTCGAAGTACTTGAACTGTTCCGCTCTGGGCGGAGCGGAATGTAGTGTCAGACTTGTACTGACTAAAATCCACCCATGGTTCCTTCTTAGCCCTTTGTGTCCGGGGCCATGATATCTTTTTAGAGCTAAACCTACAAAAACTGGATGACACTTCATTTGCTGAGTTTTAAGACTGCTTAGATTATTATTTAATACTAGCTGTTGCCAGCGGCTTTGCCCGCTACAACTCGAAAATTATCGATAAAATCGGGATAAAAACTATCCTATCTATTAATCCAGGTTATAATCTATCTGTGTTCTAAATTTCATCCACATCCGTTCGGTAGTTTTTGCGTGAAAGAGTAACAAACATCCATACTCACATACTTTCGCATAGTATAGTAGTACAAAGTAGGATTTACTGCACGATATGCTTGTTTTCCCTAGCCCGACAAATACAAGGCGTTGACGACGACGCTCTCCGACCGGTTCGGCGATGACGCCAACCGCATGATCCCGGTGCGCAACATCGCGCTGCCTAACCTCAACCTGCCCATGGAACTGCCATACAACGACCAGTTCTCGCTGTTCGTGCCCAAGCACAGGACAATGGCTGGCAAGCTCATTGACATCTTTATGGGTAAGTCAGCATCATTATTTCAGCTGAAAGACGTCATATATATCCCTCAAGCGTAGCCATATTGACTAACTTACATAATAAGCATAATCAGCCTGCAATGTTCCCACTTCTGGGACTCCAGGATTCCTCTCTATGAGAGAGAGTGGGCTATAATCAACCAAGTGGGCCCGCAGTGCAGGTAGAAGTCACAATATGTCTTCGAATTTTTGGTTCCTTGACTTGCCCTAAATTCAAATACTGCTGCTCTATACATGATAAAGAATTGAATAGTCTCCCGGTTTTGCGAGGTCATCAGGACACGTACGTCTGACGTCACTAAATTTGGCATCACGACATCAAAGGTTACAATACAACCATCTGGTGGGAGTACCCTCCCGTTGCAATGAAGCAACTTCAAACCTCGGAGACCTAGAAGGAATAAATAACTAATAATAATAATAACTTGGTAAATATTTTGCCATGTAGTTTTTTAGAGCACAATATTAGCCTGCAGCAGTTCTAAACCAGCTGGCTAATGTTCCAGGTATGCGTGACCTGGAAGATCTGCAGTCGGTCTGCTCGTTCTGTCAGCTGCGCATCAACCCCTACATGTTCAACTACTGTCTCTCCGTCGCTATATTGCACAGGTAAGCGTCATCAATGAAGTCAATGATGGCTTCATCATCATTTAAGCCGAAAGACGTCCATTACTGGTCATAGGCGTCCACCATGTGTCGCCACATTGACCGGTCCCATGTGTCTCGCATCCAGCGGATCCTAGCAACCTTTCCCAGGTCATCAGTCAATGTTGTTAAGCCACTTTAAAGTTCTCTATAAAAGTTATTGTTATTGGCAGGTTTTGTTAAATAACAAAACTGGCCTGAAGCAGTAATTACACATATTTGTCTTTTTATTGCCCGGGCTTCTGTATTTAATTATTGTACCTTTTATGACTGTAGCCTAAGGTAGGAGGAACCGAGAAGTTTTAAACGGCAAAGATCATCAAACCAGCTAGAATTTGGGAAAGCTCCGCAAGATCGACTCCTTCAGCAAGAGTGGAGGACCGAAAACCTTTCCAGGGTTTGTCTCGTTACTATAACACAGTGTAAACATTGCAGGCCCGACACCAAAGGTATCAACATCCCGACCTTCGCGGAGACGTTCCCCGACAAGTTCATGGACCCCAAGGTGTTCCGCAAGGCCAGGGAAGTCAGCAATGTCGTCACTTCCGGAAACAGGGTGAGCAAAATATTCATTCACTTAGTTATTGAAGTGTTACATGGCAGGAAAATAGTCCGACCGGCTGATGACAGTACTTAAAAAAAAAATTACCTAAAAGATAAATATATTTGTACGAATTTTCGGTTTAAAGAAACTTTATTCTCAATAAAAACATTAGTCACTTACTTGAGAACAATACTAAAAATATAGATTACAATAAGTTCGTCATCAGTATTACAACTTAATAGTTAATAGTTACCCTTCCAATGCATTCATTTCTCCAGAAGTGATCGATCCGCAATTATGTGCTGGCTAAGTTGAGTTTTGAATGCATTGAAAGAGTGTACATTTCTTATACAGGACGGTAATTTGTTATAAAGCTGTGCTCCTTCAAAAGTTAGCATTTTTTTGCCATAGTTAGTTCTTGTTTTATTTTGACGAAACTTACACTATATTATGTCAATTCTGGAAAGGGATTTTCGGATAGGCATTGTTGAGGCTTCCACCTTACTGTAATGCGTCAGCTATGTTTACTGATATGCACACTGAAGATTTCAATAATGCAGAAGAAAGTTACCTCAGTAATATACCTAGTGAGGGGAAGCAGCAACAGCATTCTGAAGGTGTTTGCAGATCGATGGGCCTACATTGCGGAGGTTTTATAAGCTATGTGATTATGATATTATTTTAATATTTCTGCATATTACGGACATAGTTTTAAAGTAAGATGTAATACTCACACCTTACGGGCTTTGATGCTTGACAGTTAAATATTTTTATTATATCACTGTCGGTATTCACGCGAAGGGAACAGGTGGAGCTCGTCGTATCGCCCGAGGCCACTAGTCCTCGCGATCTTTACAGCAGCAACACTGACAGCAAAGTTAACTTCCGCAGCTGCCAGTAACGATCCCAGTAAACTACACAGCCAGCGAACTGGAACCGGAACAGCGCGTGGCGTACTTCCGCGAGGACATCGGCATCAACCTGCATCACTGGCACTGGCATCTCGTCTATCCCTTCGACTCGGCCGACCGCGACATCGTCAACAAGGACCGCCGCGGGGAGCTGTTCTACTACATGCATCAGCAGATCATTGCCAGGTGAAGATATCCGTTCAGTCAGTCACACAAATCTGATAGCCTTACCCTTAACCCCTTGACCCTATAGGGTAGTTGTCAAGAAAAGCTAATTAATCCGTCAGATAGATTTCTAATAAAAAATATTGGACATCGTATTTTTTTTTCACATAAACAATAAATGAAGACGATACAGTACTTCGAAAAGTCGCGCGACGTCACAGTTCAGTACATTTTTTACCAGAAAGTGACGTCACCAGCCCCAACTCATTGATCTTTGACATGTTTTTTTTTCGTCAATTTTTATTTAACTTGATAAAACAAAACAGATCATGTCCAATATTTTTCGATAATCTAACAGACGGATTAAACAGAATATTTTTTTTAGTCAGTCAACTCATAGTGCCACATACGAACTAAACTGACCTTTTGCTACATCCGCACATCATCATCTGCATAGCCTTTTCCCAACTAAATCGGGGTCAGCTTCCAGTCTCAGCGAATGTAGCTGAATACCAGTATTTTATATGGAGCGACTGCCTATCTGCAAAATTACCTTAAATACAAAAATTGGACAGCTAAATTCGGACAGTCACCCACCAGATTCAATACCGATTTGATTGGAGGATTTCCTTTTTCTATGGAGAATGAAGAATTTTACATCCTGCTTTTTCTCTGAAGAATTATTCTATAGATTAATTCAAAAAATGTGTGTTTTGTATTTTTGCTTCTGAACTAGATAAGTTGCTAACAGGGCTATTGATGCAGTGAAGTCTTACGATGAAGAATCTACTCTCAATTGTTGTTGTCTTTGACTGCCGCAAACCACATACTTAAAGCTGTACTCATTGATGATCATTTTAAACATTCACACTTGGTCCAAATTGAAGCACTTCCCTAATGCTGTATCATTAGTATGTATATTTAGGTTAAGGTATTTACCTATGGGTGTTTTTGAAGTCCAAATGAATGTTATATACCGTTCCCTCAGATACAACATGGAGCGCATGTGCAACGGGCTGGCGCGCGTGGCTCGCTACTCCAACTTCCGGCAACCCATCTCCGAGGGGTACTTCCCCAAGCTGGACTCGCAGGTCGCCAGCAGAGCCTGGCCGCCCAGGTAACGTACCACCTACAGGTGCAAACATCTCCGAGGGGTACTTCCCCAAGCTGGACTCGCAGGTCGCCAGCAGAGCCTGGCCGCCCAGGTAACGTACCACCTACAGGTGCAAACATCTCCGAGGGGTACTTCCCCAAGCTGGACTCGCAGGTCGCCAGCAGAGCCTGGCCGCCCAGGTAACGTACCACCTACAGGTGCAAACATCTCCGAGGGGTACTTCCCCAAGCTGGACTCGCAGGTCGCCAGCAGAGCCTGGCCGCCCAGGTAACGTACCACCTACAGGTGCAAACATCTCCGAGGGGTACTTCCCCAAGCTGGACTCGCAGGTCGCCAGCAGAGCCTGGCCGCCCAGGTAACGTACCACCTACAGGTGCAAACATCTCCGAGGGGTACTTCCCCAAGCTGGACTCGCAGGTCGCCAGCAGAGCCTGGCCGCCCAGGTAACGTACCACCTACAGGTGCAAACATCTCCGAGGGGTACTTCCCCAAGCTGGACTCGCAGGTCGCCAGCAGAGCCTGGCCGCCCAGGTAATGTACCTTTCTGACCTAGAGGTTCAAACATCTACGTTAACTGTTTGCCTTTTTTTTCGGTTCGTGGGATATCATCAAATGACTCCTGCCGCTCAGAGCGGAGCTCAGCTCAGAGCTCCCTGGGCAGAGCGGTAGGGAGTGTCAGACTTCTACTGACTAAAAACCACCCATGTTCCTTCTTAGCCATCTGCGTCCGGAGCCGCGGTATCTCTTTCGACCAATCCGCAGCAAACCAGTATGTATGCCACAGAGATATTTCTCGAATACATGCATGCAAAGCCAAGTCAATGCTAAGTTAAGCACTAACTACAGAGCATGGGGTCCTGGGTTCGGTACCCAGCCGGATAAAGTGTTATTGAGTCTTCCGCTAAGGATATGTCAGCAGCTGGCACTGAGTTTTTTGTGCCTGGTTGCTGGCATTAGGGTCGCCACTTGGTAGATGGCACTTAACTGGCTAATTGTGTGTGCACTATTTGGTATATCTTTGCCTGAAACTTTTGGGATGTTATGTTTCGTTATTAAAAAAAAAATGATTCCAATTAGCCCGTCTGTTAGATTATCGAAAAATATTGAATACGTAATTTTTGTTTCATCAAATTAAATTATATTAAATTAAAAAAAGAATTGATTGGGGGCTTGTGACGTCACTTGCCTGTAAAAAATGTCATACTAATGTCTTACAATATGACTTCACACGAGTTTTCAAAGCGTATCGTCTTCATTGTTTGTTTACGTGAAAAAAAAAAAAAAGTATGTATCCAATATTTTTTGGAAATCTATCTAACGGACCAATTTGATTTTTTCGATTCTATTGTTGATGTTCTATTAGGTATATTAGGAATTATTAATTATTCGTGATATTAAATTTGTAAGTATACGTATTTCAGGTTCGCTGACACTATGATAAGGGACCTGGACCGTCCAGTGGACCAGATCAGAGCTGATGTGTCGCAGTTGGAGACCTGGAGGGACCGGTTCGTGACGGCTGTCGAGACCCTCGAAGTTGCCTTGGTGAGTTGTTGCGAATATACGTTTTATTTTATACATATGTAATTTAGTATAGAGGAGTTCGTGGCTAAAAAAAAATGAAATGAAATGAAATGAATTGAATTGAATTGAATTGAATAAGAACTGCCACTCGGGTCGATCTTTAGGTTAAGCTGCGCTTGCCTAGGTCGATCTGTGGATGGGTGACCGCCCATTACATACCGAGTTTCCTCCGTGCCTCGGAAAGCACGTTAAGCTGTTGGTCCCGGGTGCCATATATAGATCTTTGGCAGTCGCTACGGGTAGTCAGTGACCTGAAAGTCTGACATCCAGTCTTACCAAAGGGTATTACCTAGTACTAACTGGGTTGTGGAGGTCAGATAGGCATTCGCTCCATGTAAAATACTGGTATTCAGCTGCATCCGGTTAGACTGGAAGCCGACCCCAATATAGTTGGGAAAAGGCTAGGTAGATGAGGCAGATGATGATGTAATTTAGTAAAGATGCTCAATTACTCACTAAAAAACTAGTTGTATAAAGAAATACATTTTTGTAGAATGAATCTGGAGCGTCGTGTTATCGTAGTCGTCTTGTTTTTTTTCAATATGATTTCATAGAATAGTTTGATAAATGTTTAATAATAGGGTCATGTATCATTGACATCTTCAGGTGACGTACCTAGTACGGTACGGTTTGCTTAGCGTCTAGTGTCTGAGGCGACAGCGATATCTATCGCAACACATGCGAACTAATTGGCAAATCTAACATCGCGCTATCAAAGTTATCCGCGCCTATAAATATTTTTTTAGTCACCCTCCAAATTTTCCTAGGCATTATAACACCATTTTTGAAAAAAAATCGATACATAAAATTTTAATATTAAATCATTTTCTCTCCGTGAAACGTTAAAACTTTGTGACACTAAAAAAAACAAACACTTATTCAATGATTTTCCCCAGTTTGGACGGTGACTAAAAAATCATCTTGTATAGAAAATCCCGACTTACATATGTCGGGCAGTTAGCCCACCAGACACAACACCCGTCTGGTCGGAGGATCCTCCCTTTTCTATGGGGGATGAGGAGCTTTACACCCTGTTTTTCATCCCCCTCAAAAGTGTATCGAGCAGTGGCTTGACGCCGTCGCGAGTCGCTGTGGCACAACATGGCCGCCGTGTGTACACCAGCAGGTAGTCTCTGCACTAAGCGAGGTGTATGTCACTGTGATGTACGTAGCATTGGGTCCGAGGTATAGCTTTACAGCCGTCCACTAGCCCGTTAACAGCTAAATACGTTTGAGATGTCTATTCGTACATATGCAAAAAAAATCAGCAAAAAAATGAGAAATCTATTTTTTTATAAACCCTGTTAGTGATATATTTTACTGATCTTTTTCTCTTTAGCCGAACGGTCGCACGATGCCGTTGAACGAGGAGACAGGTATCGACATTCTGGGCAACATCATGGAGTCTTCCATCATCAGCCCCAACCGAGCTTACTACGGCGACATGCACAACATGGGGCATGTCTTCATCTCCTACTCGCACGACCCTGACCATCGCCACCTGGTAAGTCTTCATTGTTCTGATTTCTTTTTAATATTTTGGGGTCAGTTTCAATTTTTTTCTCTGTTTTAGCAGAATACTTTGCCTATCTAAGCGTTATAGTCATTTAGTCGGCCTTAAGACTAGTGGTCTACCCCAGACTCCTAAACGGCTGACGAAGGCTTGAATTACAGCCAAAGGCTTGTCTATTACAAAATACACACAGGCACCTTTAATTAGTCTTGCTCTTACAGATTATCCATTGTTTTATTAGGCTAATAAATATAATTATTAAAACTTTATGCACAAGTAATAAAACCGTACAAAGGCGGAGTTAATGCATTGGACATTTTCTATCAGTCTACCTTAGGGTGATGCAGAGACATTACACAGTAGGTGCAAAACAAAAACAAAAATTAGAAAATACACATACCTAGCATATAAGGATAAAATACATCCATACATATATACATACAAAAATATAAGTTTTGAAAGATACACAAGAAAAACTATAACAACTTGTGAGACGAAGCTGCCAACTTCTTGCGAATGTGTTCGCGAGCTTATTTTATATTCCATTTAGAAAGTAAATTTCCATCAGACATGTTCCACAAGATAGTAAGCTAACCCGGCCCGCAGGAGCAATTCGGCGTGATGGGAGACTCCGCCACAGCCATGCGCGACCCCGTGTTCTACCGCTGGCACTCCTACGTCGACGACCTGTTCCAGCTCTACAAGTATAAACTTAACCCCTACAGCGACGACAAGGTAATACTACGTGATAAGGCTGGCTTGACCAATACGAGATATGTTACTACTAGTTGATACCCGCGATCTTCATTCAAATGAAATTATTATGAACAAAAATCGGATTTTGTTTCCAATTGCAAGACTTTTTTTTCTGCACGGAACCCTAATTCTTATTCTAGCTAAAATAAAAGTAGCCTAAGGTACTCTCTGTTATAAAGAGTACCTTAGGCTACTTTTATTTTAGTTCAATCAGCAATTTGCAATCAGCAATCTACTAGTATAAGTCCTGTCAAAATCGTTTCAGCCGTGTTGCACATTTACCGGGACAAACAGCGAACAGACAACGAAGAAACGGGACAAGTAGAATATGTTCTACAAGGATAAAAGTGTCTTTGTCTTGGGTCAGCTTAACTCTCTTATTGCTCTCAAGATTCCAGTCTTAACTCCTCTCCTTCGTTTTGCTAGAGAGTTAACTCAAAACTACCTAGCTCAACTCAGGAGGAGTTTATGACAGCGCCAATGACGTAACACACTGCTTTATTCCCTTGGTGCAAATTTTATTACCATAATGTAGCTCTAGTTTTACTTACACTTACACATAGAAGATCTTTATTCTATGCTTCCCTCTAATCTTAGCGTGTCGATGAAAATTTAAATTAAGTCAGCTAATTGTAGACGAGTTTAGCACTTTTTTATTTTTTTGGGAGGTGGGAAATCATCAAATAACCCCAGAGCAGAGCGGAAGGAAGTGTCAGACTTCTATTGACTAAAAACCACGCATGTTCCTTCTTAGCCCTTCTTTGCCAAGGCCGCGGTGACTCTTTCGAACAATTCGCAGTTCCGACGGAGTTTAGCACTTTCAGTAGCTTCCATCGGCTCCTGTGATGTTTTTATACTTATGCATTGCTTATAATTCCAGTTGGACTTCCCCGGTATCCGCGTGTCCAGTATCTCCATACAAGGAGCGGCCGGAACCAACACGTTCGGAACGTTCTGGGAGCTGTCCACTGTGGAGCTGGGCAGAGGCCTGGACTTCACACCCAGAGGCTCTGTGCTGGCCAGGTTCACGCATCTGCAGCATCAGCCTTACGACTATGTGTGAGTGGGAACTGCTATCTCTAGGGTCTAGCTGTCCACTGCTGGACTCAGGCCTCGATAATTACGCCAATCAGGTGTGGCTTTGATAATCCAGATAATACAAATTTTCTAAGATTGATAATCTTTCAATCATTAACATTTAACCTGAACGTGATCTGCAAATTGCAGAAAATGTAAGAAAACTTGAAATTCGCGGCTTCCAGAAACACCTCTAATGATTTATGTACACACAGTCTCGAGGTGAACAACACTTCGGGGCAGGGTCTGATGGGCACCGTGCGGATATTCATGGCGCCCACGGCTAACGAGAACGGGGAGCCACTCGGCTTTGATGAGCAGCGCCGGGCTATGATCGAACTCGACAAGTTTACTACTGGATGTGAGTACAAATATAAATCTAACTAAGTCATAGAAAAAACTCTAAGTTGTAGGCAGAGAGCTGCAGAAGCAAAAACCTATCTGCCTCCTTGTTTACTCTGCAATACAAAATAATAATTGACGCTGTGTGTCGCGGATTCCATCCTGTCCGTGTCCTCACACGGAACAAATATTTGTGTGGCCTGTAAATATTTGTTCGGGGTTTAGCTGGGGCAAAAATACAATTTAAAGTATCCAATTGGCTTCTGTGCATTGGTTCCGTACCTTTGCACGCCATACAAAGATTAGAGAACCAAGAGTCTCTTATAGTACATCAAAAACTTTTAGAACCAATAATAAAGGTAATTTGACCAAGTTGTTATACGTAGTTTTGTATGAGATTTGACTATGGGGTGTGACGCAAAGTTTGAATAAACATCTAAATGTAATATTGCAGTACGTCCGGGCAACAACACCATCCGTCACCGCAGTGTGGACTCGTCCGTCACCATCCCTTACGAGAGAACCTTCCGGGACCAGGTATGTACACTCACTGGACCTTGTGTACTGAACACCAGCTTCACTTATTCTACTATACCTATTTGAATACAGGAATGATTCATTAATTAGAAAGTTTTTGGTCTTAAATATAAATGTCTTGGTATTTTAATAGTAATTATCGTTCAAAAAGATAAAAAAGATTGCAGACATCAACCTATTCGAAAAAATTACTAGGTTATCATTGGCTTAGCCTTTTTTCAATTATGCGGAAGTCGTCATCCAGTCTAACCAGAATACCAAGATTTTCCACGGTTGACTGCCTCTCTGACTACAACACAATTTAGGTAATACGATATACTCTTGGTAAGACTGTTTGCTGATGACTAGATTATGGCATATAACACAGACTTGATGACGACTCCATATCGACTCCACTCGAGCGTTATATCGTAGTCCTTATCGCAAACCGATTGCATAAAATAAATGGACCATTCTCTTAGCTAAAAACCAAGCATTTTTCGTTTTGAGATGTTTCATCAATGTAAGCATGTGTCCCGCAGTCTGGCCGGCCAGGCGACCCGGCCAGCCCCGAGGCGGCCGACTTCGACTTCTGCGGCTGCGGGTGGCCGCACCACATGCTGCTGGCCAAGGGTCACGAGCGCGGGTACCCGGTCGTACTGTTCGCTATGGTGTCCAACTGGAATGAGGACAGGGTGAGTGCATTCATAATACATCTAGTTACCATTAAGGAAACATAGATTCAGCAAGTTTCACCAGGACCATCATATCAATCAAACGCTCTACCTAGAATGATCGTCAAACGCTTGGAACACTGATCGCATTCAACGGATTCCTCTGACATTCACCAGGTCGTAGTACTACTTTGTTGTGTCGATACTCTCTAGAAGGTAGAATTACGACCCTATACTTGTATTTAGAAAAGGGTTGAAACTAGGTACATAGGTACTGACAATTTGAGTTCGGTATTACATACCTGTTTGAACCAGGTTTATAAAAAATCGCTTGTTATCAGCGCTGCTTTGTACTATTTCAGTGGAACAGTTTTTAAATTGAATTGAATTTCATTCCATTATCACCCACACCCCAATTTCACCTACTGCTAGATATATGACTCTCTTTGACTGTGCCAACCACATCCATGATATTCCCGCAATGGCAACAATATCATCTGCTCATCTCACCAACACTTTCCACTACATTTACTAAATTCCTCTATCTATCTATGGGTTTTAAGTGGACCATTGTGCGTGAGCTACAGTGGCTGCAGGGCTAGCATGGGCTGGGGATAAAACTTTTGTCCACCGGTTATTTCCACTGACAAGGGACAAAATTATTTTATCCACCTGCCAAAGCACGGCAACAGGGGAAAAGAGAATTATATCACTTTTTGACATTAGACGTGGATACTCACCCCCCGCTTATAGCATAACGACTAGTGGAAGAGAAAAATTACAGATATTTTGACATAACAAAGGAAGAAATTTGTACTCATCTTTAGACGGTGGGTTTAAGTATATCTCTTGGAGAAAATATAATTAATAGTAATATAAAAATGTCTCGTGCTTACTGGAGCTTAGTGTTGTCGTCGGAAAGGGAGAAAATCGAGCGATAAATACACCGGCGTTCAATTCGCGATTCGAGCAACCTGTTCGAATTACCCGACACAGAATTCCGCCGGATTTTTCGAATGCACAAGGATTGCGTCCATTATTTGTGCCAAGAACTTGATCAGGCTTTGAAACCATCGAATACTGCAGATGGCCTACCAGTGCACATCAAAGAAAAAAAAAAAAAAAAAAATAGTCGATAGAATATTCGATTATTCAATAGATAGTAAAAACACAAAAATAAATAAGTACTTACTTTTTAGCACTCATTATAATATTATGTATGTGTAAGAAGATTTTGGTAATAAATTATTATCTGTTTTGAGGTTATTTATTCAGAGACATTGACAACAAATCAAAAATATCCAGCACAGATGTAATAAAACGAAAAAAAGTATTTTGGTTTACGACGATAATATCGACTATTTTTTAATTGAATAAAAGTTTTCTTATAATGGCAATAATTTCGGGCACAAGCGTTTCCCCTGCTTTGTCCACCGTGAATAGTTTATCCACCCATGTCGCCATGCTCGGAGGGTGGACAAAATTGACAGAGAGGAATAGTATTTTGTCCTCTCCCCGTGGATAAAATCTCTCCGGCCATGCTAGCCATGCTGGTTGGACTCCAACCAGCCCACCTCCCTCTAGAAGCAGATCAGACTTCCCGGCCTCCTCAGGGCATCCGCAAGGGATCTTGGTGTACCAAGGGTCTCTTCACGAATCTTGGTAACGCCTGTACACTCAAGGAGCACATGCGCCACCGTTTCCTCTGCCTCCATGCATGCTCTGCACAGGGGGCTGTCAGTGATACCTAGCTTGTGGAAGTGTTTATTCAGTGAACAGTGTCCCGTGATGGTCTCCGCCACCAGAGGCAGGCTATGTCTGTCCAGGCAATAAATTCCTCATATTCCATTCTCTTCCAGGTCGAACAAGACCTAGTAGGGTCGTGCAACGACGCGGCGTCGTACTGCGGTATCCGCGACCGCAAGTACCCAGACCGGCGCTCCATGGGCTATCCCTTCGACCGACCTGCTCCTCAGGCCAACACCCTCAGCGACTTCCTGCGACCCAACATGGCTGTGCAGGACTGCTCCATACGGTTCACTGACACCACCAGACCCAGGCAGCAGAGACGGTAGGTCTTACACCATTAGGGGAGGGCACAGTGTCTTTGGTATTGGAACATAACTGCGCCATGTTTTCTATGAGAGTAAGAAGTACGGATGTCAAAAATCTGTGTCAATAGTAACAATGTTACCAGTAAAGTTATTAATCAGCAACGTACTGAAGTGTTTAATATGGTTTAATTAGGAAAACATCTAACTGCGGTACTCAAAGATATTTAACGATCACTTAAGCCGTCACTTAGTAAAGATTTGATATGACAAAACCGTCATAACCTTTACTAAGTGGTGGCCTAAGTAAGCATTAAAGCTTTCTGAGTGCGGCAGTAAATATGAATATGTAAAGTGCTACTTGAGAAAAAAAAATGATTAGGAACACTCCCCCTCCTCTCAAATGTTTTAAATCACCAGTAACAACATGAATACTACCAATTATTTATTGTACTGTACACAATATAAACTTATTAAGGAACTAGAAAAATGTAGGAGCCATGTTTTGGTTACCAACATAGATGGCGCCACATATACAACCTTAGGTTATTAGTTATAATATATTTTAATTTAGAAAATCTTAGTTACTTTGCATTTCGTTATTTTTTCTTCTTCTTGTATGATTATTCTAGTTTTTAAGCTAGTGGTGCCATCTATACGTGAGTAACCGAAGTATTGGGTGTGTAGGTCTGACCTGCCTGTATCTACTGACACTCCTGTTACATCTGTTGCCTCTGTCACTCCTACTGTGTCTCCTGGTCCGCCAGCGGAGCCCCTACAGCAGGCCTGCGCAAGCCCGGGCTATGCCCCCGGCGACATAGCCGCTATGATTAAGAAACCTTACTATTATGTCAAGTGCGATCATTATGACAAACATAATAATCTTTAGTTGGATAAATGTTTATAAAACACGATTTTACATTATAAACTTATCTAAAAGTACATCTAAAAGATTCATTTTTACATGCAAGACCGATTTTCTTATAAAATTGATTTTATGCTATAGATTCCTATATTTCTTGGGTGTTCAATGACTTGATTAAATATTTAGCCTCACACAAACCGTCACTAAAGGAGTTTGCAGAAGACTATATATAAAATTACAATTATGCGTGATGGCAGCCCATTACATACCTACTTAAATACAAATCAATTAACGATAGCAGTAATGACAACTAAAAATAAAAATATTTATGTCATTAAAATTGTGGTATCACAAGTTCATACTATGCATTTTATAGTTATCATTTGTATGAAATAACTGTAGAATGCAAGTCGTTTAGAACCTGTATGTTTTAGAAGTCCCCTCTGAATGTTTTGCTTTTAGTTAATTATCTAACATGTTTCAAAATGGCGGCGTCGTTGGTCTTCGTGGATTCGACTCGGGCCGGCAGTGTTTTTGGGTTTTTATATCAGGAATTTCTCGGTGACACCCACGGAGTCTGAATTTGTGGTTGATGGTAACAGGCTTGGTCTCTATTATATGGCACTTAAAGGTACCTACATTCACCTCCGCCTAACACTTCGGAGTTTATAGGTATGATGATATTTATATCAATCATTTTCATGGGAAAAACATCGTCAGGAAACCTAGATTTATTAGTCTAGAATCTTGGAAAACCATGCAACAAGAAAATGTGATGATCAATGCTTATGCCTTGTGAAGGAGAGGACTTTTCCTTGTAATAGGAAAAAGTTCAATATGAAATTGGTAGCAGATGATAATTTTTCTTAAATATATATTTTTGTTGTTACTGAACCGACCTCGGCATTTTCATAACGGATTCTGAGTTTATTTTTATTGTTAATTGTATAAGTTTAGTTGTAAGTAAACGGGTCTGTAAATAAATTGAATAGTTCTTAATTTTATGTAAATAGTGTAAATACTTGTGATTCTTGAGACTGAATAAATTAGCCTTTTACCAACTTGCTGTTTTATTGTGTTCTTTATTTTTATAAAGCATTTATTCATATGCAACTTTTACATAGGTAACATGCACACAAACAGTCAAAAATCACCTTGGAACATTTCATTTTTTGTGCAGTAATTGAACCTGTGACCTTTTTGGCCAATTAAATAAAATATTATGCCGTTTAGTGAAATTAATAGTAATTATGACATATACGAATAATAAATGTACATACACCACTCCCAGACAATATCGTCATCTGCCTCAACAGTCCACTGTTGAACATAGGCCTCTTCAATCGCATGCCACTTCATTTGATATCCGGCAACTCTTATCCAGTTAAATCCCTTACATATTGTATGTAGAAAGTCCTATTGTTATTGCTCGAAAAACCTACCTAAATATGATTGCAAGTTTTGGAATATTATATAGATTCATCTCTCAGTCATTCACGTGTTAGTGAAAACGGAAATATGAAGGACTGTGGAGACGCATGCTCATCTCAGATCTTAAGTTTGATAAGATTCAGTAAACATGATTCTTTAAAACTAGTATCATTTTAGAAAGCACTTTCTTATTGACCTATCTCAAGTATTTCTCAAAGTTCGAAACGTTTACACAAAATATAACTCACGGGTTTATTAGATCATTTTCTGACGGCTATATTATTCTGTTATTCTATCACATGTCAAATTATAATTGGCTGTTGTTAATTCGGTTAACTAATCAATATATCACAACAGACTGACATGAGGTTGGGCAGTAGATTGATGCTTGATCGTCAAAGTCTCATTGCAAAAAATCCATTGAGATATTTATAAGTCTGTTAACAAATCACTCGGTGAATTATTCCTGACTGTTTAAACTTTTTTGTTATTTCAAAGTTTCGCCAATTTTAATTGCGGTGAAGCAGTCTCGAACTTTCCAATTGCTTTAGTTTAACTTTAAACGGAAGCTTTATTTAAAGCTAAATAACAGGGACAGTACAAATAGGTGAGGTCGAAACTAGAGTAATCCGAAGTCGTGCTGTTGGCACTGATCAACAATTGATTGCCATTCCATTCAATCAGCTAAGGAGCTGGTTAAAGGATCACACTTAAAAGTAAGTGGAGCAGTGGGGGACCTCGACACCAGGATGTGGGCAATCCAAGGAGGCTGTACCATCCCTGGATAAAAAACTGACCAAGCGCCTTCAGCGCCTGGATAAGAATAGCATACGAATGGTGGCGAGAGTCATCACTAGACACTGCTTACTGAATTATCACTTTCAAACTCTAGGTATCACTGACAGTCCCTTGTGCAGAGCATGCATGGGGGCAGAGGAAATGGTGGTGCATGTAGGTACTCCTCGAGTGCACCGGCGTCACCCAGATCCGCGAGGAAACTCTTGGAACACCAAGATTCCTTGCGGATGCTCTGAGAAGACTGGGAAGTTTGATTTGCTTCTGGAAGGAGGTGGGCTCACGTATGATAGGGATGTTTACTGACTTCAAAAAATGTGATTCTAATTAGTCTGTCTGTTAGATTATCGAAAAATATTGGATACATATTTTTTGTTTTATCAAATCAATAAAAATTGACGAAGATAAAGCGCGTCAAAGATATGAGTGGGGGTTGGTGACATCACTGACCGCTAAAAAATGTCATACTAATGTCTTAGAGTATGACGTCACACGAGTTTTCAAAGCGCTGCATCGTTTGTTTACGTGAAAAAAGAAAAAATACGTGTCCAATATTTTTGTAACCTAAATGACGGACTAATTAGATTTTTTTTGTTAACTACCCCATTGTCAATGGAGGAGAGAATAGAGAGACCAGTTCTAATCATCGCTATCTTCAAAATGCTTCGATATTTTTTTAAAGCTCCATTCCTTTTTTACAAAATGTGTAAGACTTTTACTAAAACTGTGTGTATAAGAACGGTTTCATTAATTTTATTCAGTAACATTCACTAAAATATTTATTTTTGTTATGTGGACTGAGGGACCACAGTTCAGTTGTTTTATTTTTTTTAGCTTTAATGCTTTGTGGTCTGTTATTTAGTCATTACTTTCACAAAGTCTTTAATAAATTTCTGTATTCACAAAACCTTCTTTTCTATGATACTTTCCGAAATCTGATTGATCGTCTGAGAGAACTGAGGGACCACACTTTATGGGTCGTAGTTTTTAATATTTGTGCTTACAAATTCCCAGATTCGTTCTACAAATGTCTACTACTAAAGCCTAGGCTTTTCGTTTCGCGAATTCTCAGTGTGGTCCCTCAGTTCCCACACGCACATCTTTATTTAAAGTTTAAACCAAATCCCTAACGAAGACCAGCACAGTACCTATGAGGACTTGGATAAAAAACAAAATATTACCTAGAATTAACTATATGTACTCGTAATACACCATAAAAATATATTTTTTGTATCCCAAGATTATCTTGAAACTAAAAAACCAGTACCCAAAATATCTCAGCAATGCTGCAATCAATTAATTTCATATTAAATACGCATCGAGTTCGATTTCACAGTTATCTGTCGGTAGTAATGTATTGTCTGCTAATTAGAGACTTTCTTTAAATTGTTGTGTTGTCCAACTTTGAGCCACAGTTCAGGGAATCATGGCGAAGACTGCACAGGTAAGCCAGTTCACTATTGGACAATTATATAGTGCTAGAAGGATCTTTTGGTGCTTGGACCACATTCACAAGGGGATGTTTTTGGGGCAGAAAGTGTAAAAGTGTTTGAACGAGAATTCTATTAAAAAATAAGATGGCGAAATTCGTTCTATTTTGGCTAAGCGCCAAAATATCCATGTAACTACATCTTTAGTTTTGATCTGTGAACTTTGTTAAGTGTTTAGTATTTGCTAGTAGATTTTATTTGATTTTATTTTAATGATTGGTTACTAGAACCTTTAAGTCAAGTTTGCTATTAGAAAAGTCCGTTTCTGTGTTAGTGTTGTGACAAAAGCGCTCTTTCAGAGTAAATGTTTGTTATTGATTGCCTCGTTGGTCTATCGGTCGCAAGTGCGACTCGTTGATCTATCGGTCGCAAGTGCGACTCTGTGTAGGAGCTGTTGGATTCGATTTCCAGTTCGCACAACGCGTTATTGGGTTTTTGTGTGTGTTATGTTATTGATAGCACTTCGCCACGACTTCATCCGCAAAAAATGTAGTATAGTTCAGCAAATGCATGACATGAGAAATGTAATCTACCAGTCACAGAATTTGTATTGGATCATTAGTTCTGACCATTGGATTATAGCTAAAATACAACTACCTAAAATAAAGAAAAGCACAGTGTTATAAACCTTGCCTCGGTAGGATTTCGAAATTATGACGACACTTGTGAAATCATTTAATGTCACCTTTGTTAAGTAGTCTGCTTGTATTCATTTTCTATTAGCTTTATTTAATCATTCTCCTCTCGGTGTGCAGTTGAATGCTAGTGCACGTACGATTAACTTATTCTTTATTCATCCACGAGGCTGGGGTGCTAATAATATCCGATATGCTAATAATTTATGCTACAGTATTCTTTAATCATGCTCCATTTAGTCAATTTTTTCTACTCTCTCGGAATTACTAGATTGTCTCTTTGGTCTTGTGGGTTCGATCCTCGGGTAAAGTATTATTGAGATTTTCCATCAGAAATTGGGAATAGTGTGGCGGGCTTGTTCCAAAAAAAAACCGCGACTTAAACAAAACTGGTGGCACTAATGGAACCCTTCGAGGAGTCCAAGACTGATATTATGTTATATATTATGTTTATCGGAATTTCATTCTTCTAAATGTTAAGAATTCATTGGCAATACTTTACCAAGCTCGCCCCACGTAGCGTTAGATCAAAGCATATATATTTCACCAGGAGACCTCCATAACATCGAGGATCATATAAAATGTATGAGGCGCCTCGCCCGCGGATTTAGCGGTGGTATCCGCAAATATTGTGCTAGATATAACCTTGTTTCAAACTATTTCTGTGGAAATAGATCTAGTTATTATGTGTATAAATAGCGAAATATTATTAGTTAGTAAAACGGGGTGAATAGAAACGCAGGGGTGAATCGTTGGGCCGCGGGTAGTCCTCTGGTTATCGCGGCCTCGACATAGAGGGCGAAGAAGGAACATGGGTGGTTTTTAGTCAGTAGAAGTCTGACACTCCCTTTCGCTCTGCCCAAGAGCGGGAGGGGTTATTCGATGATTTTACACCCACCAAAAAAAAAAAAAAAAAAAAAAAAAGGGGTGAATCGTAACAAAACTTTGAGAGGAATTTAACTTTGAATTAACATGGTGTAACCCCAAAAAACTTTTGTCTCTATTTGCCCGTGTGTTTCAATTCACTTCGTTTTACCCGGTAAATGATCATCAGATGATCATCCGATGATAGTCTGGAATTTCTCTTTGAAATAAAAATCAATTACTCAAAAACTACTGAATTTTGGGGGGAACATTTATGGCTTAAGTAATTAGTAACCTGCAAACCCTGTATATTTTCTTACTCAGAACGCAAGACGATTGACTTAGGAACAGTCATAGCTTTTTGCTTTATAAGTCGATGAACCTACTTTTTTGATCAGTAGGGCCACGCTTGCTTTATAAATTCTTTTCTTTATTTTCATTAATCATTGTTTATTTTATTTTACATATGTATGGGGGTGTTATTAATTAAATTCAGTAACTCCACTTAGCTGTTGTTAACTTTCAAGTTCAGTGTTAGTAACTAATATAAAAATAATTAACAATTAATGAGTTGGTGTTCGTGGTGGCAGGCGATTGCATTAATTTACTAATGACTCATACTGTTAAAAATAATTATTTTATTATTGTTAATGTTTGTTGCTAACTGGTTTGTTATTAGTGTAGGTATCGGTAATGTGTTGTCACTTGACTTAGAAAACTACAATAGTCAACGGCAAAATCAAGGCTGACACCATAGTCTCGGAATATTTTTATTAAATCCAAATTCTAATGTTTGGACTCTCGGTAACCAGTTACCGTTACCAAATTATCTGAATGTCTTCCTACTTACATCTTTATTTAATATTTTTCATGTAAATGTAGCTATATGCACTGGTGGTATATATGCAAAGTTAACACATTCTTTGTCTTTCTTGACAATATACGTAATTTCCAGTTCATGAATCGGTGTCTTGGTTTCCAGATCCTGCTCCTGCTGCTGGTAGCAGTGGCGGTGCAGTCGTACGGCGGACGGCGCTACTTCCGCGGTAGGTCCCACGGCCGGCACCGAACTCCTGCCCCCGACGACAACTATCACCACCGGAGACGCGCCGATCCTGACCGACCCCGCGAGAACAGACACGAACATTACCCAAATAGACATCACCATAACCCACACTATCCCGGTGATTCACCACATGTATTTAGACACCCAGAAATGTCTGATGATAGACCACGATATCCACATAAACATGCAGACTCCATTTCAACTACCGAGCAACCGCCCTTAGTTGATCCAGTTCCGGATGACTCATCACCTGGTGATGACGGTAACCTTGATATTGGTGACCCATCTGATCAGGGAGTGGATTCGACAGGCACTCTGAACGATGATAAGCCAGATGATGTCGCCAATGAAATAGGAAACGGAAACACCTCAGATGAAGAGCCTGATCATATTGGTGATAATAACAGTGGGGATGATCCTTCAGCGGGAGAAAATCCAGAGGGTACAAATGTAGATGGGTTGTCACCAAATGGTTCAAACGAGCAGCCAGAGGGTGACGAATCTACTAATGCTAGTGGGCTATCACCAGGTAACGTAAACGACAACTTAGATGGTAGCGTAGATGGCAACTTAAATGGCAACTTTGGTGGCAACATAAATGGTAACTTTGGTGGGAACTTAGATGATGACGTAGATGGCAACTTAAATGGTAACTTTGGTGGCAACTTAGATAACAACATAGATAGCAACTTAGATGATAACGTAGATGGTAATTTAGATGGTAACGTAGATGTGAATGGGTTAGAACCAGGTGACAATGATGCATCGTCATCGATTGGTTTACCAGATGAAGATAATGATAATGGATATTTAAACAATGATGGAGTGTTACCCAAATATAACGGTGTGGGTGGGGACGATGGCAATCATATTGATAACGATAAAGTACCACCAAATGGAGATGATGGCAATACAAATGTTAATGGTCTATCACCGGGAGATAACAATAAGCCCAACGATGGGGATGATAGTGTGAATGATGGTGATGATGATAGCTCGGGTAACGGTTCTATAAATGTCAGCGGGCTGTCCCCAGGCGGTGATGAGAACAAACCTGATGATAACAATATTAACAATAATGGTTTGTCACCAGGTGGGGACGACGCCGACGGCCAAGGCAATGAACAAGGAGGGCTGCCAAGCGAAACCTTAGGTAAGCCAAATCATAATCATTTAGATGCACATGGACTAGAACCCGATCATAACCATCATCATGACCATATCATTCATCAACCCGATACCAGCGATTTAAATGATGGTGAATTACCCTCAGGTGAAGGATCCGTTGGAGTGCAAGGTGACTTACCGGTCCTGTCTGGAAATATAGACAACGGTGGACTGCCCGCTGAGCCAAAACTGGACCCTTCAGGACATTTCATTGATAATGGTGGTCTAGAACCAGATCCATCAGCTCATATTGATACCCATTTCGAACTGCCGCATTCAGGCTTGGATATTTCAGGTCATATTATGGACCCAAATATGGTTCATCCGGACTTACAACCAGACATCAACGGTCATTTAAACATAGATCAGCCGCAAGTCGATCCCACTTTTCCTGGCAACGATATATTACCTAACCCTGGAGACCATATTATACCCAGGCCGATACCAGGTGTCGATGAAAGACCTGATGAGATACCATCAATCAAAATACCTGGTCAAATGGAAAACAAGGAGGATGGAAAGAAGAACAACTCCATGATGATTCCGGTACTGTTACCTGGAGGCGGGCATATCTTAGTGCAATCGAATGCTTTGGGTAACATACCGTCCTACATCATCGTGATGATTAACGGGCAGCCAACGCTCATACAAAATCCTGGTGGTCTGGGCATCGGAGGTGGAAATGGAGCAATTCTTGGAAACGGTATTCACGGTGGAGCATTGCTGCCCAGCTGGCTAAACTTAGGAGGAATTGGTAATGGTGGTGTCAGTATTGGCGGCGGTGGTATTGGGATGCTACCCAATGTGCAACCAATTTGGATTGACGGGATTGGAGGCGGCGGTGCTGGCGGCCCGTTCATCATCCCGAATACTGAACCTGTTCCAGTTCCTGTTCCTGTTCCAAGGCCAATGCCTCCCCCACGTCCAGTTTACCCAACCCCTCAGCCAATTCCGATGCCTGGGCCAGGTTACAACATTAATACGTATCCCGGATATCCTTGGCCATCTGTTTGGAACCCAAGTAACCCAGGTAATGTAAATGTGAATTTTACACACATTCCATCTTTGCTATATCAAGGATCCAATATAGACTGGAACACTTTGCTTGATATCTTGGCAAACATTGATTCTCGTCTCCCTAAGCCACAACCACCACAGCCCAAAGTACCATTACCTACGCCCTACCCTTCATACCTGTATCCTCAGTACCCGTACCCATATCCACCACCATACCCTTACCCGTCTTACCCCTACCCTCCTAACTATCCCTTCCCAAACACCAAAAACCCTACGAATCCTTCAAATCCCCGCCCAGTTGGTCCCACTATACCCGGTCCTAAACCACGGCCAGAGGAACCAAAAATACCCGGTCCTGATTCTCGTCCAACGGAACCCTTAATTCCCGGCCCTGGGCCACGTCCGGAAGAAGTCCTAGTACCAGGTCCTGGGCCTCACCCTGAAGAACCCTTAATACCCGGCCCTGAACCTCGTCCAGAGTTGCCTGATGTACCTGGTCCTAATGTTCACATAGATCATAACAAAGACACAAAACCTGAACCAACGCCCCGCCCCGATGTTTCCTTCATACCCGGTAGGAAACCACGGCCAGACGGTTCCATTATCCCAGATTTTCCCAAAGTACCGGGCCCTGAGGAACCACGGCCAGAGGAACCACGGCCAGAGGAACCAAGGCCAGAGGAACCACGGCCAGAGGAACCACGACCAGAGAAACCACGACCAGAGGAACCACGACCAGAGGAACCACGACCCGAGGAAACACGCCCAGAGGAGCCACGACCAGAGGAACCACGACCCGAGGAAACACGCCCAGAGGAGCCACGACCAGAGGAACCACGACCCGAGGAACCACGCCCAGAGGAGCCACGACCAGAGGAACCACGACCCGAGGAACCACGCCCAGTGGAGCCACGACCAGAGGAACCTCGACCAGAGGAACCACGACCAGAGGAACCACGACCCGAGGAACCACGACCAGAGGAACCACGACCAGAGAAACCACGACCCGAGGAACCACGCCCAGAGGAGCCACGACCAGAGGAACCACGACCAGAGGAACCACGACCAGAGAAACCACGACCCGAGGAACCACGACCAGAGAAACCACGGCCAGAGGAACCACGCCCAGAGGAGCCACGACCAGAGAAACCACGACCAGAGGAGCCACGACCAGAGAAACCACGCCCTGAGGAGCCACGACCAGAGGAACCACGCCCAGATGGACCTGGTGTAGATGTTACCCGAGAACCTAGGCCAGATCAGACCAAGCCTAATGAGCCAATCGTTCCCAAGCCAAACGAGCCTTTGGTTCCGAAGCCCCGCCCAGAGCACCCAGATCATCACCATCACGATCATGACAGGCCAATCATTAACCTACCAGACATTCACATCACACTGCCCAAGCCAACCCACGTTGGCAAACCGAAGCCTGGCCATCCTGGTCTTAACAGCGGTCTCATCGACATCCTTAACGTTCTCCTGAAGTTCCCAGACAGGAACTCTCATCCAACAAAGAACATCGAACCACTCATCAAGTTACTGCTCGCTATCCTGAAACCTGGCGGCAAGACCCCAACTTTGATTCCGAACCTTAACGAAGAAAAACCGCAACCAGATCTTGGAAATCTCGGTCATCTTCTTCTGCACCTTTTGGACGGCCGCAAGGAACCTAACCTCAACGTGCTGGTCGAGCCAGGAATGGATGAAGACACACGTGCCAACTTAATACTCCTCCTGCAGCTTTTGGCTAACAATCTAGGAGGTGGCTCTTACCCAAGCATGGGATACTATCAGCCTGAGAACCCATTGCTATACTTCCTGGGACACTTCCCTTGTGAGCATCCGAATATCCAAGCGATATCCGGAATGCAGTCCAGCTCCAACCTTTGGCAGTTGTTGGCCAACATGTATGGTCATAATTACGGAAAAGAGATAAGGTTGGACAGATCAGTGGAGGAGCTAGATGGCTATGATAAGCCAGCTGATGAGGCCGAGAAAACTGAGAGCAATTAGAAGATTTAGTTAATAGTAGTAATTTATGTAGTAATTGTTAAATTAGAATCATGTTTCAAATGCTGTGAAGATGAGAAAAATAAAATGTTTTTATTGTTATTTAAATCTTTATTTTGTATCCCAGTTAAAATATTCATACTTAACAAAGTTACTTATGCTCATGCCGTACCAAGCCATCAGATATAAGTATAAGCATATCGAACCACGCACGTGAAGAGTTCCGTAGTTGCCCATCAAAATATTATGTGAACTTTTATTTTAAAAATAAAACAAACTTACATTTGCAATTTTGAGATCTAGCGCTCGCATAAATTATGTATAGGAAAATATTTCATACAAGTACATTTTATAACTTGGTCGACTATTACTCGTAAACTTGTAAAGCCTACGCAGCTGTGATAGTCTTCCTTTTATTTTCGATATAATAAGTGCTACTACCATGATTTTTTTCACACGCCCAAACACAACCCGTATAGGTGGTTTAGGTTGGCACACTTGAGTCTAACATTTGTTCTTTAATGCTTAATATTTCACAAACGAATCCATTAAACGAAAAACTGCTTGAGCAAACTCGTAGGACAACGCGAAACATTCTAAAGCTTCGATCAAACTACCTCCAATTCAGATTCCGTTCTTTGATGGTAGGATTGAAAACTGACCTATTTTTTATGAATCCTTATGTTTTAAAGACCTACCCAACGACACTCCACACAATGAACTTTGGGAGAAAACAAAACATTCCCACTTTTATGTGTACTGGAGATAAGCTAAAAAAATATTTTCAATATTTTACTTTAGCATTTGTCGGCGTAACTCATTTGTATATTCATGCCAAATTACAGCTTTCTAGTACTAAGCATCTTCGAGATATAGTGCAGACGGACGGACGGACGGAGAGACAGACAGACGGACATGGCGTAACTATATGGGTTCCATATTGACTACGGTACCCTAAAAACGACCCATATTTATAAAATACTAGTTTCGCCCGCAACTTCGTCCGCGTGAAGATTTTTTGTTAACTTAAATCATCATAATTATTATGAAGCTAAAAAAAAACTGTAAAGTTTTCTATAATGTTCTGATGTCTGTAGGGTCACATTTTTTTTTGGCGGGTGGAAAATCATCCAATAACCTCTCCCGCTCTTGGGCAGAGCGAAAGGGAGTGTCAGACTTCTACTGACTAAAAATCACCCATGTTCCTTCTTAGCCTTATATGTCGAGGCCGCGGTAACTAGTGTACATTTGTAGAACCCGCAGCCCCGACGGGCGTCGGCCCTTTCGGGGCCCTCCCATGTTGCTGACATCTCTTTGAGGCGCGCGTGGAACACGAACGCGCCGTCGACACGGCCTTTCGTCGTCGTAAGACGGACGGACAGCGAGCTAGCCCATCACTCACCGTCCACAGGCCCGCGTCTACGGTGGCCGGAAGCCATCACGTGGCCCCCGACGCCCGGAGAGCCTTCCGCGGCGGCTGGGAAGGGAGGTTCTCTCCCTCTCGCGTTCCGCCACCTCCTTTGCTAGCATCACTGCTTCGCAGAAGGGGGCGACGGCGTCCCATTCCTCCTCGCCTCGGACCATGGCTTGCACCAGGGCCGGACGCGAGTCTGTAGGGCCACCTAATTTAAAAATAAAACACCTCAGAACTCTTCTTTAACAAAATTTCAATCGAAAGTTAAAATAGCTTACATAATTATACATTAACCTAAAATCAGCAAATGAAGTTAAATACTGTTTTAAAATGTTGAAATTTAATGTATTTAAACCTTTAGATATTGAAATAAAACTAATATTGTGGCAGACTGGAATTCATTAGTAAGGCTCGTATAATTACTTTCATTTTCTTGACATTCCATTTCAACTCTATAATTATTTGAAGGTATATTAATTATATTACAAAGACTCAAGAACGGTCGTCATTTTTGCAGTCCATAGTCTGAATATGTATCCACTGTCTGGTCAGATAGGCGCTCCATGAGGAAAGCTGGTAATCAGATGCATCTGGTTAGACTGACAGCCGACGTCAACGTAGTTGGGACGAGTTAGCCGTGCTGATGCCAGATGATGTCTCGTTATTGATGGCTGTATGATCGTATACGGGGGAACACATAACTGTTGAACGATGTCAACTAAGAAAGTACTGAAAACCGTTTGTCTCCCTCTTTGAAAATACATTCGTGAGGTCAACACACATCCCGTCGGGGCTGCGGGTTGTTCGCAACAGTTACCGCGACCTCGACATAAAGGGCTAAGAAGGAACATGGGTGGTTTTTAGTCAGTAGAAGTCTGACACTTTCGCTTTGCCGAAGCAAGAGCGGGAAGGGGGTTATTTAAATATTTTATACAAGTACCTACATTTTATAAGTTGGTCGACTATTACTCGTAAACTTGTAAAGCCTAATTAGGTATGATAGTTTTGCTTGTAATTTCGTTATAAATATTACTACCAGGAATTTTTTCACAAGCCCAAACACAACCTATATACAGAAAAATAGATTGATAAATAAATAGATGTAGATTGAGGAAGCCATGAGTCTTACAAAAAATTGCACTTTATAGCTAAATATTTCACAAACGAATCTTTAATCGAAAAAGTGTTTGAGCAAACTCCATCACACAACCATCTTTTTCAGAGCTGTGAGAACCATCAACAGCCTATTAGTGTTTTCACTGCTGGGACACAGGCCTCCTCTCTTTAAGAGGGAATGGGCTATAATCTACCACGCGGGCCCGGGGGGGGGGGGGGGGGCACGACCTACTGTGCGTAAGTCGGAGTCGCCACTACTGGGCCACCGCTACTCACCATCACATCTCTATATTCATGCTAAATTACAGCTTTCTAGTACTAAGAGTGCCTGAGCAATAGTGCGGATGGACGGACAGACAGACAGACAGACATGCCGAAACTATAAGGGTTCCTTGTTGACTACGGAACTCAATTTTATACTGTGTAATTGGTAAATTTTATTTGATGACTATTCACAGAACATATTTTTAAATTACACCGCGGTTCAGAAAATCAAAAATTGCATCAAATGAATAACGCCATCTATCGAAGATGAAGATAAACTGCTAAAATTTAATGCATGGAAAGCGATCAAACACACTATAGGGTTTAGGCTGTGTAGATTTTCAGTTATAAATTCAAATACCTTTTGATAGAGAGCACCGATTACGATGAAGCAAAGACTAAGTAATACCCCAAGTTACGCACAATATTTAAATGTATAAAAGTTACCTACATTAGTTTCGTAAATTTTACGTGATGCTTAGTCATAGAAGCAGACAAACAGAATAAAATTCGAAAAATGCTGGAAATGAGTATTGGTTATACTTTAACACGATCCCTTATTAAATATAATATTTTCGATGTACAAAAATATTATTTCTACAGATTTATTATATGTATTTTTCGAGGTGGCGTGCATTCGTGGTTAAATGTTTCGAATTCATAAACTTACGGGGACGTGATATTAGGTGTTACACTAACTGCCGCTCTCAGAGAGCTTTAATGATTACTTAGGGCATCACTTAGTAGGTAATCGTTTTGACAGTTCTGTCATACAAAAGTATGTCAAATCTTTACTAAGTGATGGCCTAAGTAATTATTAAATATCTCTGAGTATGGCAACAAGTCACGTATCACACTCTAGATATAGATATAGATTGATAGGGCGTGGTACAATGTCTGGCCTTTTCTCAGTAACAGGGTGTGGGCTGATTTCCTCCATAGACCCAGTGTTGGTAGTTTCGTCACAACGCTTACCTTGTCCATGTTTAAAGCAGTGCTGATGCAATTAATTAATAACACAAAGAAAGCAAAGTTCCAGGAGAGATCGAAACTCTTGGAAGGCCTTACTTTGTTCTGCAGTGGAATAATATAGGCTAGTAAAAGACGAAATAAAAATGCCTTGTAGATTCAAACTCGCAAACAGTAACTCGTTGTCGAAACCACGAAGCTACAACTGCTCTTGGCGTGTTGTGGTTCTAATGTGCACTAAACTTTACCGTTAGAAGTTTTCTAAGGAGATAGTATCTATACTACACACAGGTCGTATATGTAGCACCAACGAGTAAAGTACCGGTACTTGAGTGTACTCGGGTACGCTGGTACGTGAAGTGCTATGAGAATAAAGTGCAGTATCGAGTGTTAGGTAATGTAGTTCTTATTACCCGTTACTAAAGGACATTGTCGCTGAAATACGTCTGCCCATTTTCACTACAGCGAATGGTTGAGAGTTGAAATCGAAAATAGGTGACGGCTAGTATCAGTGAAAACGCCATATAGTGTTTGTTTGTAGCTTCATCAAACTCAACCTCAAAGCATTTATTTCAATTTAACCTTTATAGGCACTTTTGAATGTCAGAAGAACAATTCATAAAAACAAAACTACGAGTGAAATACGTCATTCCGAAAGCCACTACGCCGAATCACACGCCGCCGAATGCCAGCAACAACGAGCACCGCGAGCACGAAAGCACGCAGCGACGCACACCGCTACAACGAATGCACGAGACTCCGAATCATGGAACAACGAATGCACGCCGCAACGCGCAACGGCCGCCCCGCAACCCAGAGCCCCGCGCACCCGCCGCCACGGCTCGCGCCGCTGCACGCCCCCGCACCCGCAGCACTCCCCGCCGCAAATATCCGGCGCCGCGCAACTCGACGCAGAACGACGACATTGCACTCTAAAGGTACAGTCACAGACACAAGGCATAATAACTTGTGAAAGTACTGTAGTTCATCATTCATAAATGAGCATTAGTAGTTAAAACAAATTGTTCAGTATCCCATCGACCAGACAAAAATAAGACACACTTTAGAGACTTTTAGAGAAGAACTGATCAAACTCGCAAATGTTCGATGCCTAGGGCAGACGAAATGTTATAGTATAAACAAGTTTGTGCTATAGTAAAAACAAGAAGAAAAATCAATGGAGATACATAGATAGACACTAAAACTATAATATGTATAGAATTTAGGTTCCCTATGTGACTTCGAAGCATGGAACAACGAATGCACGCCGCAACGCGCAACGGCCGCCCCGCAACCCAGAGCCCCGCGCACCCGCCGCCACGGCTCGCGCCGCTGCACGCCCCCGCACCCGCAGCACTCCCCGCCGCAAATATCCGGCGCCGCGCAACTCGACGCAGAACGACGACATTGCACTCTAAAGGTACAGTCACAGACACAAGGCATAATAACTTGTGAAAGTACTGTAGTTCATCATTCATAAATGAGCATTAGTAGTTAAAACAAATTGTTCAGTATCCCATCGACCAGACAAAAATAAGACACACTTTAGAGACTTTTAGAGAAGAACTGATCAAACTCGCAAATGTTCGATGCCTAGGGCAGACGAAATGTTATAGTATAAACAAGTTTGTGCTATAGTAAAAACAAGAAGAAAAATCAATGGAGATACATAGATAGACACTAAAACTATAATATGTATAGAATTTAGGTTCCCTATGTGACTTCGAAGCATGCATCGGTACCGATGAATATAGGTTTTATCATGTTTACAACATTTTTTCAAACTGGGTTTCATGTAGTCTCCTAAATCCTCATACCAGAACCTGGGCCGCATACATATGTATACTGCACCGATCCACAGGGAAGCACAACGTGTCGGGTTGTCGGCATCGAGTAATGTTCCAACGGTCTCTAGAGCGTCGCGACGCTCTAGAGACCGTTGGACGGCAACGGAACGACGCACAGTGGGCTGAAAATCGGCTTTCATAGACATTCGATTTTTTTTTCGAATTGGTCAAATTTTTTGATTGGAATTGTTTAAAGCAATCATGACCTTGAGGTATAATTGGTATGACGTCATAGAACATAGTGGAAGATAGACTTTTGATTTTTTTTCAAAATACTTGTATGGGAATTATCATAAAATCTTCAATATCTCAGCTATCGCATATTTGCGCAAAAGAATTCTTTCACACGAAAAATCTCCTATTTTTTTGCTAATTTTTGATATATTTCACTTTTATGGCAGAGGTGCGATGGAAAAGAAAAAAATTAAAAATAATTTTATTATTTTTATTTCTTCATTTATAACGATTATAAATGAATTGTATTACGTATTAGAATAATATAACAAAGAATATATAGCAAAATAGTCTAGGCCATCGTGAGCCGCTTTTTTAATAATGATTTTTAAACTACCTAGCAGAAAAACAGCATCTTATACGTAAAAAAACAATTCTTAAATTGTTGACAACAAATACTCGACTTTATCGGAAGCCTAACCCTTTTAGCCTATAACAATTACCGAGAATTATTGCTAATAGGTACCTACCTATTAACTAATAGGTAGGTGATCACTGATCACCTAATTTAAGTTTTATTATGACAATGAAGGGTTTTTAGGCTGATTACTAATCGTTCTCCAGAGGTAGAACTTACAGAATCACTGTGCAGGTGCCTAATGAGTTATAATCATTAGGGTTAATTTAGTTCTGTACAGATATCTCACAGGTATTTAAAGGGCAGTATTGGGAACAATTATTCAGTTCACATTGATTTCCCCTTGTGTTAACAGTGAAATTGTGCTTGCAAAAAATGGAGAGTTTATCTACTTACCTAGATTTCTTCATGATTTTGAAGAATTCGGGGAAGTACAGTGACAGCCTTGCACTATATAATGCTGTAGTTTCTCGTTTGAACTTAAATCTCTCCGATGAAGATAATTTAACATTAAAAGAATATTGCAGAAGGATTACACTAGCTATTACAAGGAAATGGAAGCAAGCCAACAGAAAACTGGAGTGTTTCTTAAAGGAACACAAAAACTGGCTTGAGACTGATATTGATTGGCCTAGTTGCATAAAAGTACCTGCTGCTTCAGGCATTGTGGATTCTGAAGTAAATGCCATATCTCCTCAACCTTCCACATCTACATCAGCAGCAATATCAGTTGGAACAATGACAAAAAGAAAGGCACCAACTCGTAAACCATTTCAAGATCTAGGAAAGAAACAAAAAAGAAGGAGAATTACAGATCAAGAAAATTGTGAGTCCAGTGAGATAGCATATGCTGCTATCATAAAGATGAGACAAGAAGGAAAGGAGAATATTGCTTCAGCACTAGAATTCATGTTGACAAATCCAGGAGCTGCTGATAAGTTCAATAATTTAATTCATCAATCGTCGGCCAAGCAAGTTTTCACACCCGAGAAGGCACTTGGCATATTTCTCTCTTTAAAATTATCTAAGTGGCAATATATAACATTGAGAGAAACAGCCATACGTGAAGGCGTAAAAGATTTGTATCCATCTTATTACAAAGTTCAACAGGCGAAATTACAATGTTATCCTTCCAAACAAACAATAACAGTGACGGATTCATCAGCAAAAATTTCTCTTCAAGGATTATTAGATTTAACAGTCAAAAGAATCTTCGACAGTTTACCTGAGGGCGTAGAACAGAAACAGTTAATATTAATATCGAAGTGGGGATTTGACGGTGCGTCTAGCCAGAGCAGATATAAACAGACAATGGACAGTGAAAATGATGATTCTAGTGTCTTCATGACATCATTAGTTCCGTTGAAACTAATCAATGGCAGTGACACCATATGGAAAAACCCGAAACCCTGTTCTTCATCATTTTGTCGTCCCGTGCGATTTAGCTTCATGAAAGAAAGCAAACTGGTTGTCAATGAGCATTTAGACAGTATGAAAGAAGAAATAAAAGCGTTGAGACCGACAGATAGTGGCAGCAACAAGGTCACCCATGACCTTAAGATGACCATGATCGATGGCAAGGTCTGCACTTACATCTCTGAAGCCAAAGCCAGCTCAGTTTGCTATTTATGTTTGGCAAAACCTTCAGAGATGAACAATTTAACGGAAGTGTTAAAAAGGCCTGTTTCTGAGAATTTATACGAATTTGGGCTGTCTTCGTTACATGCACGCATCAATTGCATGGAATGCCTTTTAAATATTTCTTACAGACAAGATCTTAAAAAATGGATGGCAAAAGGGGAAGAAGATAAAGCTATTCTGCAGGCAAGGAAAAAAACAATCCAAGACGGTTTCAAGCGGGAACTGAACCTGATCATAGGTGTGGTTAAACAAGGCTCAGGAACAACCAACGATGGAATACTTATAGCACGGAGATTTTTTGAATTTCCGGAAAAAACCGCAGCCATTACGGGTCTGGATGAGAATTTGATTCGGAGATTTGCTGTTATTTTACAGGCTATTACATCAGAAGAAAATATATATATTGAAAAATTTAAAGAGTACTGCCTAAAGACAGCAGAGAGGTATTTGGCACTTTATAACTGGTATTACATGTCGTCAACTGTGCACAAGTTACTTGTACATGGGGCAGATATTATAGCTTGTAATGCAGTAGTACCAATTGGGTGTCTTTCAGAAGAAGCATCAGAGGCTCGTAATAAGGACTTTCGAAGATTTAGATGTCATCATTCAAGAAAAAAGAGCAGACAATGTTCTAATGAAGACATTCTAAACATGCTTCTTCTCACTTCAGACCCTCTCATTTCTTCAGTTAGACCAATTATGGATGTAAAGAACAGGAAAGCTCTCTTCGCTGAAACTCGGGATCTTTTGGATAACCTGCAAGAACCCGATGTCGAATTTTGCGATATAAATCAATTAGATTCCGAATCTGAATCAGAATCAGAATGTAGTGATTGTGACTAACAGTAGGTTAAGATGTTTTTGTTTATTTACTAACTTTTTATTAGTTTTACTTTTGTTAGTATTAATTTAGAGCATGTCTGTAAATAATCAATTAAATTTT
The DNA here is from genome assembly GCA_932274075.1 of Diarsia rubi. Classification (NCBI taxonomy): domain Eukaryota; kingdom Metazoa; phylum Arthropoda; class Insecta; order Lepidoptera; family Noctuidae; genus Diarsia; species Diarsia rubi. The sequence goes on from OW026432.1 coordinate 553,191, forward strand.
ATTTTTAGAATGTATTTAGAGTACTATTTTTGTTCTATTTTTTTTTTATATAAAACTATTTAAAATTTAAATGTAAGTCATATTTGTAGTTGTATATTGATTATATGTTTAACTGTTATTATACCCTAATGATAATAACCCATTAGGCACAGTGATTCTGTAAGTTCTACCTCTGGAGAACGATTAGTAATCAGCCTAAAAACCCTTCATTGTCATAATAAAACTTAAATTAGGTGATCAGTGATCACCTACCTATTAGTTAATAGGTAGGTACCTATTAGCAATAATTCTCGGTAATTGTTATAGGCTAAAAGGGTTAGGCTTCCGATAAAGTCGAGTATTTGTTGTCAACAATTTAAGAATTGTTTTTTTACGTATAAGATGCTGTTTTTCTGCTAGGTAGTTTAAAAATCAATTATTAAAAAAGCGGCTCACGATGGCCTAGACTATTTTGCTATATATTCTTTGTTATATTATTCTAATACGTAATACAATTCATTTATAATCGTTATAAATGAAGAAATAAAAATAATAAAATTATTTTTAATTTTTTTCTTTTCCATCGCACCTCTGCCATAAAAGTGAAATATATCAAAAATTAGCAAAAAAATAGGAGATTTTTTGTGTGAAAGAATTCTTTTGCGCAAATATGCGATAGCTGAGATATTGAAGATTTTATGATAATTCCCATACAAGTATTTAGAAAAAAAATCAAAAGTCTATCTTCCACTATGTTCTATGACGTCATACCAATTATACCTCAAGGTCATGATTGTTTTAAACAATTCCAATCAAAAAATTTGACCAATTCGAAAAAAAAATCGAATGTCTATGAAAGCCGATTTTCAGCCCACTGTGCGACGCGTCGTTCCGTTGCCGACGTGCCGAACAGCGAACATATCCAGTTCTGAAAACTACGCTTCGGTTTGAGAAAATATATTCGATGATTGGGAGCAGTAGGCCCGACTTACGAACAGTGAGTCGTGGGTTCGAACCCAGTCACAAGCCAGGCGCAAAACTTTGTGTAATTTCATCACCACTGCTCTCAAAACGGTGAGGGAAAACATAGAACGAAAATTCGAAGATATGTGACATCTATCAACCCACACTGGGCATGCGTGGTAGATTATAGGCAATCCCACTCTTAGAGAGGAAGCCTGAGTCCCTGCAGTGGGAACATTATAGGCTTATGATGATGATGATTCGATAATTGGCGAAATTAATGGACTCTACACAAAAAAGCCGCCGTTTTGTCAACTGTTTAGACAGGTGTTCCGGATCATCATCATCACACAGACATCGCGCCGGCCATTGGGATCGTGACACATGATCCTACGTCACCGCAGCGCCCCCCACCAACCGCTAGGCCCTTGACCATATCGGGGGACACTCGCTCGCCATCACTTACCGTGCGCATACATTGGTTATTTCTATTTGTAACCAACTCAAAATTATATATTTTATAGTTTTCATATCGAAAAGCAGTTTTATTTAGTCGAGACCACCAGCATCAGAACTGAAGCTTAGCACACATATTCCCCAGGTTGAAGCCTGCATAATTCAACCCGGGGAATATGTTTCGGAATATTAAATCCGGTCAAGCTATCCTGTCAAGCTCACGGAAAGTGACGGCGAGCTAGTGTTACCCGCTATGGCCAAGGGCCTAGCGGTAGGTGGGGCGCTGCGGTGACGTAGGCTCATGTGTCGCGATCCCATTGAACGGCGCTATGTGATGATTCGGAACAAAAAGCCTCCTCTTTTCCCGCCTCACTTCCCGGTCCTGTGCGGCCTTTGCCCAGGCGTTTCCCGCGACTATGATCGTCAATCCAACGAGCTTTAGGATTTGGTGTGTCACATTATAAACAGTGAAATTCTAACCTAAAGTTATAAGTAACGAAGTCAAAGGCTCTTCATTCAAATAACTTGAATTCCAGTTGGAATGGAGAACATCTTGGTCATTTTCTCAATCCTAGAAAAAAACTAAGTTTGTGGTAATTTGACTCCCAAATATACAAATCTTGAAAATCCTCCACTACTTACGTAAAAAAAGTTAACGTTACAAACTAAATCCTTCTGAAACCGAGTTCGATACATAAATAAAACATCTATTGGTACCATCGGCAAAATAATTTAGGGTGAAGGCGATCAAAAATCATAACGCTAAGCCTTTTCCTAATTATTTTAGAGTGGGCTTCCAGTGTAACCGGATGCAGCTGAATACCAGTATTATATATGGAGCGATTGCTCATCTGACCTCCATAACCCAGTTAGACTCTGAGTAATACGATACTCCTTGGTAAGACTGGTTGTCAGCCTGTCGCACCACTCACTATGTGGAAAATGGCGTGTAATGAGAGAGTAACATAAGTAAGCGCAGCTTAACCTGAAGATCGACCCGAGGGGTTGTTATATTATTTAGCCACGAGCTCCTACTTACGCTTTTAAATAAAGCTTTAAAACTTCAAATAGTTTGTAACGAGGAAAACTACGCTCGCGGGGTGAACTTTTGAAAACCCCGTTAATTAGTATGTCCTTCATAGTGTGGTACCGAAATGAAATGATCTTCCTTACGTTCTTCTTTCTAGAATAGATTTTCAACAAAAAAATTCTAATAGAAAAGAGAATGCGGCAATCCCTTTACCTAGCCTGCATACAGATCTCTGTGTCTCACTGTACCAAAGCCTCCGTATCGGCGTAAATTTGCATCGCGTTGCTTATACGTCATGCGAGTACCACCCCAGGGAAATCAGCGGGCAAACGGCCGGGCAAACCTCTGGGCATTCAGCAGGCACGGGTAAACGTGACGTGTCCGCAACAGCCTGTAACTAGGTGAATATGAATAATTAATGTGTATTAACGTTGTAGAAACGGAATTTGGAATCAAGTCCTGTGTACAAAGGTGTGTTTGTCTGCTGGACCAGTTTATTTCAGTATATTCCTGTTTGAACCGGTAAATACCGGTTTTTGGGAGGGATTGTTTGCAGATGTTACTTTTGACTGTGTTTTTGTTTGTCTTTGTTTTCGTGTAAATAAATTAACTTTGTTAGTGTCGTCGTCAGTAAACTGGAGTTGTTGATGAAACAGCAATTTTTATCTCTTTTGTTACATTAATTTACAGATATTATGGCCAATAGGTTCTTAGATTTAACAATTTCAATGTTTTTAAAGTGGCCGTGGGCAGATATATTGTCCACAGAACGGATGGCCGATGGGGTCTCTGAAAGTGGGTAGAGGAACAAGTGAGGGGTGCTAAAATACGCGAGGCTAGGTGCGAGATGCTGTCTAATGGAGGCTTATCGCTTCTTTAAATCTACATTTTGGATCATTTGAGGCACTATTCTCGATGTCACGTACAGTTAGCGATACCTAAATACATTCAATCATTTATATTTGGGCTTACACGTAGGCGTTGCTTTGTTTAAATGATCTCTATTCTCTAGTCTCCGTCACCATTTTTTTTTTTGAAGGTTGGGATAGCACCAAATGACTCCTCCCGCTCTGGGTGGTGCAGAAAGGAGTGTCAGACTTCTACTGACTACAAACAACCCATGTTCCTTCTTAGCCCTTTGTGTCGAGGCCGCGGTATCTCTATCGAACAACCCGCAGCCCCGGCAGTCTCCGTCGTCACCCTAAAGTCGTCATTTTAACGTAGTCGGTATACACATTACACCTGACGCACTATCATGCGGTTAATTAATTTCAAATTAAAGGGAGTCGGTTTTTCCATTGTGTTCCGTTTAAATTATCCACTCAGTGATTAAACTATCATTTGGTGGGTCGACATGGCGCGTAGCATACAGGTATTGCAATTGATTTCAATTATTTTTGAGTGTTCATCGAGAAAATTTTTCACTGCCATTATGTGTGTGTGTCAATAACTAATTACTATGTAAATAAGACGAAGTAAGCAATGTTGAGAGCAGCGGTGGCCCAGTGGTGGCGGCTCCGACTTACGAACAGTAAGTTGTGGGTTCAAACCCAGGCAGGCGCATTACTTTGTGTAATTTATTTCATCACCGCTGTTCTCAAAACGGTCAAAGAAAACATCGTGAGGAAACCGGCATGTCTTAGAACCAAAAAAATCGAATACATGTGACATCTACCAACCGAAACTGGGCACGCGTGGTGGAGTATAGCCCATTTCTCTCAGAGAGGAGGACTGAGTCCTTGCAGTCAGTGGGAACATTATAGGCTGATGATGAGGATGATGAAGCAGTGTTAGTAATTTTCGTTGTTAAATAATTTCGTTACATACTTAGAACAAAACAAACTTCGGAGACTGAGTGTTAAGAAACAGCGAACAAAAAAGTGTAGTTTAAACATAACGTCGCATTATCAAGGTTTTAATGTATAGTCATCGGTGAACAATATGGAACCCATTAAGTATGTAGACCTCTGCCTAACCCTTCGGGATTACACACGTGATTTTATGTTATATTTAATTATTGGTACTTATATATTTTTTTAACTTAAGTATTTGAGAGTCCATTTCGAAATGACTAACACCGAAAATGCACTTTCATATTCAAACAGTACACGTATAGTTTGTTACCGAGTACAAAGCTTATACTTAGGTACTAGACCACTGGTTCCCAACCTGGCGGTAATTACCCCTTTTTTTGCGGGGTACGAAATCACCAAAAATCCCCTCCCGCTCTTGTGCAGAGCAAAAAGGAGTGTCAGACTTCTACTGACTAAAAACCACCGATGTTCCTTCTTAGCCATATAATTATATCAAGGCCGCGGTATCTCTTACAACATCCTGCAGCCCGGGGTAATTACCCCTGCGGGGGTAAAACAGCTATTCTCTGGGGGTAGCAAAAAATCTAATAAAATACGTACTTAGCTAAATAAAAACATAAAATTTTACATCTAAGCGTAGTGCTCTCTTCATAGCTTCCGTCAAAAAGAAACCAATTATAAAAATTATCTTTCCGAGGGAGTAGAAATATTTTTTTTAGCTCGCATCGCTCGCTCTTGCATTTTAGTGTACTCTTGTCTGAAGCTTCAAGCATAAATAGTAAAAAAACTTCTCTATCGTACGAAGTGTAACATTTTTAAATAATATAAAACTTGACTATGTGCTAGCTTTCTTGACTAATGAAGAAAATAGAGGGAGCGGCTAAATAAGAGTGGACCCCCGGCGGAAAAAACCCACGGGTTAAATCGGTTTTTCTAATAGGTCACAGGGGTAACAATATTAAAAAGGTTGGGAACCACTGTACTAGACAATAAACATTAGAGGGAGTCCAACAAGTGGAAACAACTCTATTATATAAGTGCACCGCCAATAGTAACAAGAGTTCCGCCAATAAAGACTGAGTTTGAATGCATTACTTATATAATTAATTAATGAAGTCACCATTCACTTTTATACATAAGGTATAGTGAGGTAATATTTTGAAAGTCAATAATTTCTAAAACTGTCCTCCAAAACGACTTTCACCACTTCTAATTGTCATAACTGCAGGTAATACATTACATGTCTGTTAAACTCTTCATGGACATGAATCATTTCTAATATTGGGATAATTTGAGCGAATTCATTGCAATGGAAATAAATATAAAGTCAGCACGTATTGTATTTTTTCTCTTTATTCTCACAAAACTAAAGCAACTAAAATAGTTTTCAATATGAAACCCTCATTAAAACAGCATTACTATTGAGTAATGACAATTTAATTAACAAACACTAACTACGTTATTCATTCACCGCAATTATTATTGTCATTATAAAGTATTAATGACTAGATGCAGTTGGTTTCACTGAAGTTAAAAACAGAACTATTTTAACAGATAAATTACATTCTCTCACCCTCTGGGAGTCGTAGGAATGGCACGTGTATCTGTGCACGTGCAACATAATAAATCTATACGTCTTTTTTCAGGTTCTGCTACCACTGGTTTACGTAGTTCTAGGGGAGGCTCAGCTTCACATACCATCCTTGGACAACATCCCAGGACTGCATCAACCTCGACCTGTCTCAGGTGGACCTAGAGACGATCAGATAAACCATAATAATGTAGGTTACAACGGCGGATATAACACATGGTTTCAACACTTTGGTAATCCAGATACACACCAGTTTTCTTCTGAAAGCCACGAAAGAGGCAACTCCTATGAAGATTTTGACCCGTTCTATCATGGAGATCCATACTATCAAGGAGACCCTTGGAACCATATGCCAGGAATAAACAATGTATTTAACATTCCAAATCCAGTTCATAACAGTCATAGACATCAACCACCACATAAGGACAACCCACAAGAAAAGCCGAAACAAATTACCAACGAAGGTACAACCGTCCAGAAACCTGAAGAAAAACCTAAGGAAATACCACCAGTTGATAAAACGCCAACAGCACAAGACAGTGGTCCAAAATTAAATAACAATAATATTCCAGAAAATAAATTAAACGAAGCTACCACTTTAGATGAACAAAATAAACCCGAAGAATTGCCCCCAAAAACAAATGAGGTTAAAAAAGAAGATGAAAAAGGGGATATGGATAAAAATCAAGTAGACATAGAGAAAAAGAAAGATTATTTACTAATTGGACAAGATAATAACCCTAATAACGTTTATCTTTTACATGAAAACAATCCCAACCCGACTGGAGTAATTACAACTAATGCCAATCAACCTGGCAACAACATCATCTATGTCCCCTACAATCCGGGACAACCCAACAATCAAGTACAATATCAAGTTGTTAATGGACAGCCTGCTACTTTACCCAACAACGTTCAAATGACACAAGAGAAAATAGGAGCGTCAAATGGTTACAATAATGTTGTATCGAACCCTGGACAAGGTACTATGAACGTGAATGCAGGTAACCAAAATCCTGGATATGTTACGATCTATTCGAATGGTCAGTTGATACAAATACCTGGTGTAGTAGTAAACCAAGTACCAAATAACGTACCTTTACAGAACGGGAACCAGGGACAGGGAGCAAATTATATAATTGCCAATACAGTTCCCAATAATGTCCAAACTGCACCAACAGTCCAAAATCCCGGGACAAATGTTATTTATGCTACTCTCCCAAATCAAGCAACTAATGGTCCAATATACGTTCAAGTGCCAAATTGTTGTGACTCAGGCGCAGTTGTACAAAATCCACTCAATAATGGTATGTCAAATAACGGTTTACCAAGCAATGTGGTGTATTATCAAGCAAATCCGAATACGGTTGCTCAACCTGCAGTGAATGGTGTTTTCAATGGCTATGCTCAGCCAAACATGGTAACAGACCAAGGTCAGGGAACCGTAACAATAGCTATTCCAAATCAAGGTACTGTACTTAATAACCAAAATGGCCAATACCAACCAGCTATTCAACTGCCAGTAAACAGTGGTTCGAATGGCTACAATCAACCAATAGTGTCGAATCTAGGACAAGGACAATATGCACCAAATCAAGGTATGAACAGCCAAAATGTGCCAATACCACCAACAGTTCAAGTGCCAGTTGTCAGTGGCAACACTGGATACGACCAGCCGACGACCACGGTTACAAGTCAAAGACAAGAAGTTAATCCACCAAACCAGGGAGGTATGTACAACCAAAATATGCCAGTACAACCAGCAGTTAATATGCCTGTTAATAATGGGAATGGCTACAATCGGGCTATGGTATCAAATCAAGGACAAGGTACAAATGCACCAAACCAGGTAAACAACCAAAATATGCCAATACAAACGGCTGTTGAATTACCATTGACAAGCGGGTACAACATTAATCCTCCAGTCATAAACCCTAATCCAACAGTAGAAACTCGGGGCGATTTGCCTATCAACCAGAATGTCCAACCACAAGTAACGGTTGCAGTAGACACTGGTTCGAATGGATACAATCAGCCACAGGCACCAATTCAAGGAGATCAAGGGACTAACGCTATTGTGAATACTCCAAGTAATGGTGCAGTAATCAACCAAGAATCCGATGTCACTCAACCGCTTGGAACTTCTTCACTAGTTCTAGACACCAACAATTTATCATCTTTAGGCGCTCAACCAGCCATAATGATTTCTGACTTCAAAGATAAATCTGGTGACAAAAAAGACAAAGCAGATAAGAAAAAGAGTAAGGATAAAAAGGAAAAGAAAGATAAAGCAAAGAAAAAAGATAAGAAACCGAAAGGAGAAGACAAAGTAAAGGTTGACACACCGAAGGTTCCAGAGCCATTTACGAACAAGGTAGATAAAATAATAAAATTGTAACCATATATGCAGATAAAAACTAAAATCAAATCATCCTAAGAATTATTTTATTATTTAATGTTCCTTGATGAATGAAACTTTTATAAATACATTTCATGTTAGAGAAGCTTATTTGAATTTTATCAACATCCTGTTTTTCCGTGAAATAATCTAACATTACATGCAATGTACGGCAAATGAGAAACACATAATCTTTTTATTAAATTCTATAATTAAAGTTCTTTTTTACCAAATAAGGATTACCTGACAATATACTCGTAGTGAGTGGAACAAGTGAGTTGGGTTGGAATTGTTTTTGAACCTGATCAAAACCATGTGCCTGGCTCTAAAATAATAGCTGACAGGCTAATCTTTTGACCTAGGAGCAAGATTATTTCGTAACTGCTAAAGCTTCGAAATAAGAGCGGACATGGCACCTTTCGGGGCTGCGGGTTGTTCGAAAGTAATACCGCGGCCTCGGGACAAGGGCCGAGAAGAAACATGAGTGGTTTTTAGTCAGTAGAAGTCTGACACTCCGTTTCGCTCTGCCCTACAGCGGGATTTGATGATTTCCCACCCCCCAAACAAAAAAAAGGCGGACATTGAACCCTATAATCAACTTCCACAATTTCCAGCTCATCAAAGGCTCAGTCACCTTAAATAAATACAATACTATCACACTTTCCTCATTAAATCTGTGCAACTCAACCACGCTTTGACCACAACCGTCCAATACTCAAGACATTGAATCAAACTCAAACTCAAAGCATTTATTTTAATTAAACCTTTATAGGCACTTTTGAATGTCACAAGAACAATTCATAAAAACAAAACTCGTCATTCCGAAAGCCACCACGCCGAATTACACGCCGCCGAATGCCAGCAACAACGAGCACCGCAAGCACGAAAGCACGCAGCGACGCACACCGCTACAACGAATGCACGAGACTCCGAATAACGGAACAACGAATGCACGCCTCAACGCGCAACCGCCGCCCCGCAACCCGCAGCCCCGCGCACCCGCCGCCACGGCACGCGCCGCTGCACGCCCCCGCACCCGCAGTACTCGCCGCCGTAAACATCCGGCGCCGCGCAACTCGACGCAGCAACCCCCGGAACGACGCATTGCACTCTACAGTCACAGACACAAGGCATAATAACTTGTGAAAGTACTGTAGTTGCCCATTCCCTAGCGTAGATCTCTATGGAGAAGAAAGGGCAAGAAACTCCATAGACACTCTTTTTAATCAGAATATTGTTACAAAATCTTGGTACATTACATCATTCATGTTGAGATGTTACATTATGTGAGAACTATGTAGCAAGACGTGCAAGGAGCGTAAAGAGTAAAGAGATAATAAACAAATTAAAATAAATAAATAAACCATGGCAACTAAGAGATGACCAGTCTCCACTGACAGCGCCCGTTCAAGAACATGACGCATGGATCAGCACCATTCAACTCAACCATTTTGAAGGGAATTTAATGATCCGACACATGCGTCACCATCAGCGAGACATTTAAGTGAGCATGACATACTCTCAAACACCTGGGCAACGTCACTAAAAAAAAACTAAATGTAAAAAGTGGCTTTATAGTACATAGTACTCACACATGTGCCATGCAATTATATAATATTAAGATATTGAATCTATACAATGCAAAGATATTTTTACAATCTTCTGCAGCCTCTACAATAACTTCTCATGATAGGTAATCAATTAAGCTACCCCTATGGTTGTGGACCAGGCCCAGCATTGAGCCAAGCATTTTTATCATCAATGTAATCCTCTAACTTATAATATGTACACAGTGTGCGTTTATACAAGATTTTAATTGCGTTTCATTCATTTGAACTATGTGGGGGAGTCTACTTTAGCTAGCCTGAATGCTGAGATCTTACACATATGTGAGAACGAAACGAAACAAAACGAAAAAAAAAATGTGCAAGTTGAGAGCGTCCAGTAACCGATACAATAAACAAATAAATATATATCTATACTAATATTATAAAGCTGAAGAGTTTGTTTGTTTGTTTGTTTGAACGCTAAGATCTCAGGATCTACTGGTTGGAATTGAAAAAATCTTTTTGTGTTAGATAGACCATTTATCGAGGAAGGCTTTAGGCTATATAACATTACGCTACAACCAATAGGAGTGGAGCATAAATGAAAAATGTTGCAAAAACGGGAATTGATATTCCTTATTGAGAGCTTCCGTTGCGTGCGCTGCGAAAATGGTTTAAGTTATGCAAATATTATGTATGAAAGAAATGTTCCTTTTTAAAAGTTCTACAAATAAGTCCGCGATAGCATATATCTATCTAGTAAGATTGACTCACTGTAACCATTTTTTACTATCGAAATATTAGGTTCAATAGAGTTATTTTTTGCGAAGCTTATTTAACCCATATGGTATTAATCTATATCTAAATAAATGAGTTTGTTAGAACGAACATTTAATATAGAATATTTGTGCTTTTACTCTATACAGTTTAAACAAATATCTTAGAAGATATCGCAATGTTAAAATGTACGCGCGACAAAATAATTACGCGGTCCGCCGGCCCTCGCGTCCCGATGTAGATACGTGGAGATTCTAGCCTCCGGGAAATTCAAATTATTTATTGCACCATAATATTTACAAGGTGTTATTGTATATTGTTTTGTGAGCAGTAGTGGCCCAGTGGTGGCGACTCCGACTTACGAACAGTTGGTCGTGGGTTCAAATAAATGCAGATTTTTTCTGACGTACATGATGTTTTCATAGATGTATTGACAAGGTACTGTCATGATGTTAATTTCCTTAAACAGCTCTCTCAGAGAATCGCGTCTTCGTAGACCATATATGGCTCTAATGGCTCTTTTCTGCAGAATAAATATAGACCCGATGTCTGCAGCCCGTCCCCATAGTAAAATACCGTGTGATATAACACTATGAAATAGCTAAAATAGACTAGTCTCGCGGTATCTACGTCAGTAAATTGACGGATTTTCCTAACAGCATATGCTGCTGAACTCAGCCGGCCTGCAAGAGATGTTAAATGCGGACCCCACTGTAGTCTTGAGTCAATCGTTACCCCAAGAAAACAGTTTCATCGACAAATTCTAGTTTCTCTTGATTCAATATTATGTCACAATCAGTACTTTTGACATTTGGTAGAGCAAATCTTATGCATTTCGTTTTTTTCTTATTTAATACTAAATTATTAACTGTGAACCAATTCAAGAAGGCTGTTGTTCACCCAATCTTTAAGAATGGAGACAGATCCAATGTCACCAATTACCGGCCAATCTCTGTTTTGAGTTCCCTGTCTAAAGTACTTAAAAAACTACTTAATAAGTGTCTTACCACCTATCTCTCGAAATATAAGCTACTAGCAAATAATCAGTATGGTTTCAGACAGGGAATCTCTACTGAGGATGCTGTTCTTGACCTTACAGGTATGGTGGTACGCAAGTTGGATGAGGGATTGAAATGCTTCGGTGTATTTCTTGACTTTTCAAAGGCGTTTGACTCGGTTTCTGTACCTATACTCATTTCTAAAATGGAGGGCATTGGAATACGCGGAGTTGCACTTGAGATCTTCTCAGACTATCTGACAAATTGTTCACAATGTGTGAAAATCGAGTCATTGTATAGCGACTATGGGAGCATCAAATTCGGTGTGCCACAGGGCAGTATTTTGGGACCCACCCTCTTTTTACTCTACATAAATGATTTGTGCCGCCTGTCAATACCTAACTGCGATATATTCACCTACGCGGATGACACGGCACTGATCATTTATGATGATAACTGGGATGACTGCAGATCGAGGGCGGAGCGGTCGGTTCAACGAGTGATGACATGGCTCTTTGCGAATTTGTTAACCCTTAACATCGAAAAAACTAAGGTTATTCGCTTCTCTCTCCCTCACACGATCATGCATCTTGTGGATACCTACTGATATTGTCAAAGCCCACACTTGCCAGAATTGGCCATGACTTGATTTTTTTTTTACATTTTTTTATTTTTTTTTTACAAAATATAGACCATTTCAAGGAACTAATTTGCTTATTTTATTTTTTTAGGGGTTGTACATTTTTTTAGGATTTTTTAAATTCGAGGTGCTCTCAATATCACTATGAGGCTGTATGTAGTGCGGTGTTGTGCCACAGACAAATTAAAAAAGAATACAATGTCAATCTAAATCCAGTGACATATCCTTGACAGTTGAGATTGATACAGTGATTCAAGAGGAAGGTTTTTAAGTATTATTACATGCATAATATAGTAGAGAAAAACACCTGTGCGAAGCCGGGGCGGGTCGCTAGTATATAATAAGTTCATTGATGACAAGAGATAAACCAATCTTATATAAATCAAAACAATGATATAGAATACTTACATTAGAGCCTTTGCTCCTAGTATTTCCGCTATATTGTGTTGAGTGGACAACATCATATACTCAACAATCATAGCATTATTGACCGTAGGTATGTTACGGGAATCCGCCTTAGTATAATTTAAAGAAGCCATTACAACAATTCACAATATTTCACAAAAACAAACTTCAACAAAGCTGGCTAAGAAACATAACTTACAAAATGTTGACTTGACATTGACAGCCTCGCAACCGAATGTTTTTTTTTTCAAGAATGATAGAATGACAAAGGAATGTTCTATTATGCTTTGTTGGAGGGTCTGAAAGGTCAAATTAAAGTCATTCGTTAAAACACCTATAACTTTTGAAATAGTATGTATTTTTCAAATCTGGTAACAGGCATGAATTCACCTAAGCTAACCCTCGAAATGGTTTTAAGACAGCGCTTGAAAAAAAAAATTAGGCATGCCCAATTGTTTGGATCACGGTCCAGATTCTTGCATTTGCCTGACCCTATCACTGGTTCCAAGTACCAAATACCTCGGAGTTCAAATTGATAGGCACCTTAGCTGGCGTCCCCATCCGCGACTCTGCTCGCGAATTAGGAAATTTTTATATATTTTCAAAGAACTCAGACACTCTGCTGATCGAGAAACTCTTTTCCTTGTGCACCAGAGCCTGTGTGTCTCTGTTCTCACTTACTGCATTTCTGCATGGGGAGGAACCTGCAAAACTCACCTAATACAGGTTGAACGAGCCCGAAGGGCAGTCCTAAAAGTTATGCAGTTCAAATGGAGAGATTATTCAACCGCTCTGCTCTATTCTGAGTCAAAGGTCCTAACAGTGCGCCAACTGTTCATTCTGCGTGCTGTTCTATGACGTCATTCTTTGCTTCCTCTTGACGACAAATTTTTAAAGAAACGCAAAGGTCATCCAGTCTGCAATCCTACCCAATGTCGAACTTCATTCGCGGGCCACCACTTCGACGTACTCAGTGTTAGATTTTATAATAAAATCCATCGTCTTCTCCATATATATCCTCTTACCAGAAGTACATTGATAACCAAAGTTACCAATTGGCTCCAGGACTTATCTTACGATAGTACCGAACGTGTCCATATAGTTAACTCATAGTCCTTTAAGTTATAATATACCTTTTATAACTATTCTCTACGAGTATAACACCAAAATCTACGCGAAAAACAATCTAACACCACACAAACACATTTATACACAAACACACTCACCCACATACACACACACACACATACTTCAGTTACACCCAACACACCCTCATATTACTTACCTCCCACAACACTGAACTTGCCGCAACTAAAGGTGTATTGCACTAGTATGACCTGACTTTGTTATTCAGGGTGGGGACCTGGTGTCCTATAACACAGGCCATTGGCCTAGCTTAGGCACCAGTCTTCAACAATATTAGAGTTTATTATAGTTACTAAACAATATTTCCATGTAATCTCTTTAAATATTGTGGTGAGAAATAAATGAATTTTATTATTATTATATTATTTATTATTATTATTAATTATGAACCTGCAGTAGGGCGTTATTTACGACATCAAGATTTGTGGCACGTCTGTTTACCTTAAATATTAAAGAAGTATCGTCGGCAAACAATACCATTTCAGGTTGGTTTTTAAATAAATGGGGTAGGTCATTAATATAGGCTACAAAGAGAAAGGGACCTAATATCGAACCTTGTGGCACACCCATGCTTACTTTTAAGCCTTTTGAATTGACACCATTTATTTGTACTTACTGATGTCTATCGTTTAAATACGATTTCATTAAACTGAGCGCAAGTTTCCCTAAACCGTCATGTTCAAGCTTTATGAGAAGTGGTATTGTTCTTTGAAACTCCTTAATGGTATGAACAAATTGCTCTGAAACTTGTTCTGTATCTCCCGATTGACCACCACTCTCAGCTGAGCGATCAAAAACAAGAGACAATCGATCGGTGCCTCGGTCCAAGTTTGTATAAACGGGCAGTGCTGTATCCGTTTGTTCAGTCTGTGTATTTATGTATATCATGTGTTGTTTGTTTGTGTACACTTGTGTTCCCGGCGTTGTGTGTTCCTGTAGCGTTACTTGAGATGCTACTAGCTAAGTTATATCTGCTGCAATTTGTAAGTGATTGTTTTTGCTTAGTCTCCGGTTATTATTGTACCAAGCTATGATGTAACTTTGGTACGGACACTACTGAACTGTTTAATATCATTTGAGAGTTATTACTTTAACTGGAGTTTGTTAGCATTGGTTTGTATTTGCGTTCCACCGCAACAGTCAGCAACCGGAATAGGTCAACTGTGTTGGCAGTTCAAATTAAAAATCAAAATCAAAATCAAAACTCATTTATTCAAACTAGGCTGATAATCAGCACTTTTCGAACGTCAAAATTTACTTTACTTTACTTATTTACAAGAGACAGTCCCCCAAAACGCCCCCCCTTCGACACTTCCTAGTGTTTATATTTAAAGTGCATTATTTTTTTAAATTATTTTTTTAAAGTGCACCACTGCTGTCACAGGCAGGGTGAAGTCCTTGATCACTGTGATACTTATATCATTGACATTCCTTATCGCACTTCATTCACATCAAGTTAAGTACATACGCTCTTAAGACGTCCTATTAGATGGAAACAAATCTTTAATTCGGTTAACACAAAACGAAAAAAATGAGATAATTAAAAATTACTTTTTGAACTAATCTCTCTAAAGTAAGGATGTGATTCTGCCCGCCGTCGTCGATAAGAGGATTGAGTCTAACTAAGCTAAGTAATTGACTTAAAAGGGTCTTGTAATACCAGTGTATGTGTAGCAGTTTAGGTTTCCATACATTGTTTTCTTACTAGTGTATTATCTAAGATTTACTTAGAAAATAATTCGATACATGGACTTTTCTATTATCTCCGTGTGACTTTCCACCCCAGTGACACTGCAATGCTAAGACACGTAGTGCACGTCATAAGTAAACGTGACTTATTCGATAAGAAATATGGAAACTGTAATAAGCACGCGATACATATTAACACTAGCTAATGCCCACGACTTCGCTCGCGTGGATATCGGTTATGGCGACCGATGTCAGTTATCGTGACCAAAAGTAATCTTTTGTCCTTTCAATCCTTTTTTTTTTTTGGTGTTGGGAAATCTTCAAATAACTTCTCCCTCTCTTGGGCACAGCGAAAAGGAATGTCAGACTTCTACCGACTAAAAACCACCCATGTTCCCTTTATGTCAAGGCCGTGGTATACTCAAATTAAAAAATAAATATGTAGGCCGCCTGGTTAAATTGATGTGTATTGGTTTGAAGACTACGGGTGCCTAAGTTTCAGGCAGAGGATACGCTGCGGCTTGCATTGTCTTTGGAATGATTGATGCGCAGAGACGGCCCTAGGGCGGTGCGACCGTACCGGACGCCTTCATCAGGGGGTACCGAAAATATCAGAAACCTTCTTATTAAATAATATATTTCGAAATGAACATGGGAATGAAAATAAAAATTAAATAAATTGAAACTGATAAAATTATACTTGCTAATACTAATTATACTTTGTATTTAGATACTGTATGCAGAATACCTGTATCTGGATCTACTCTGCTGATATATATATATCCTATAAGTTACCCCACTTTACGACTGATAGATAAAAATAATTTATACCCATGAAGTACAGATTTTTGATGTCTTAAGATGCAGTAATAGCATATACTGTTAAAAATTGTAAAGTGATATGTTAGGTCTCTAGATCGCATTTCGGGAAGATGTTACAATAGTACCTAAATTATTTTTCAAGGGGTGAAAGTTACCCCACTGGAGTGTCCCCACGTCCCCACCGGAGTGTTCCCACGTTACCGTCGTGGTGGGGCTTGTTACTATTCAAAGTAAGAATTGTTGATGAAGAAAAGATTGCATCACCTAAAACATTTGCTCGGAGGGCCTCTTAGGTTGATGGATAGATATTTAATTTTGATGATGACGATAAAGACGACTATGAATATTAACCATTGGCCACCTGCACTACCTTACATAAGTTCATCATGACTGTATTCTCGAGGAGTAGGGCAGAGATAGTAACAACGGTGTGGTAACAGCACCATCGCATACTCGTTTGATAATATAAAAGGAAAATGAAAGACACAAATATTTTGAAAGTGTTTTTATTAAATATACGAAATCTCAATAAACTCAACAACTCATTGCAATAATATTTGTTTTGGGTTAAAAATGTATTAACAGTTGGTGTTTGTGTGGTGTATTGTGCGACTTATGCTTAAGACTATTGTTAAAAAAGGAGCTTGCAGATAAATGTTGAACGGTGTCAGTACAAGCTACTGTTTATTTACGCAGTACTATTTATTTTCTTATGGAACGAATGAAAAGCAGCACATTATGGCAAATATTTCACGTGTTAAAGAAACAGCACTTTGAAGATGGTTCAATAGAGTGTCTAACATCCACATTCTTTGCCGCTCACGTTAGGGCGAGCTTTCTGAGAATATACATATTACCGTGCCTGAGTAAGTACTTAGATATTATTAGATCCGTGTTACATTAGGCAGCAGACACACTGACTATTTCTCTCTGCCACCAATAATATTCTTATACTGACAACGTTCAACCATCACTCAAGAATGTTATTCCAATTCAAACATTTTATAAATTAATTTTCATATCAACTGATAACGGACTCAAAACTTTAACAAAATATTTTATTTAAATTAAGCAAAAAACAGCAAGTATAACAAGTAAAAAAAAAAGAACCATCATTAAAAATCTTACATTAAAATCTTCGCGAGATTATTTTAAAAATTTCTTCGTTATATCATAATAATATATTATTTTAATCAGAGAGATAATATTTTTTAAAATGTTTTAAAATCTTTTTTTTTTAGTACTATTTAGAATTAATATAAGCATACCTTCGTTCTAGACTATCACAACATTCAAAGGCATAAGTTTGGACCTTGGCTTGCAAAGGATAAGGGGCTGTTCTCTGACCCTGGCTGACCTTGAGCAGGCACTTTGCATACTTTACCACTTTTGGGCATAGATAATAGAAATTGAACCGTTGTTTGAATTACGAAGGGATAGTTTTGGTTTGAAAGCTTTTTGATCTCAAATAAATTAGGCAGAGGCGTGGCTGTAAACACAAATTCATAGAATCCAAGAACAGGGGGTTTTAGAGTCACACTATTTGAAGGGTTTATATAGTTAACTAATGGGGTACTTAGATGAAAAGATAAAGTAAAGATCCACCTCTGCAAACATTGTCTTAAATACAACATTTACTTGCATAAGACTTAGCAAGAAAGGAGCTCAAGAAAATAAGAGGTTGCAAAAGTCGCGAAAGCTCGGTCCCGTTCGTAAATGTCCGGTATTACCAACTTCAAGTAGCCGAGTGTGCAAGATGCCTTATTTTTACAAGAATTTCATCGAGTTAGAATATTTTTCAAACAAATTCTTTCAAACTTCGTACCGTGAAGCTTTTTGTTTACTAATTACATATTTTGATTAATTTCTTTGAACAAAAAAGGATTAATATCTCAAGAATGTTTCAATATTCTTTACGATTAATCAATTTATTTCAAAGAATTGATTACGGGTGAGTTGCCATAGTCAATAATTGCTTTGTTTTAGGAGACAAAGAAAACGAAAATTAATGAACATCGTCTTAATAGCGCTGGGGTTATAAGACACTAACATAGGTACTAATATAATCATAAAATAATTAATTGTTGATTAAGAAAAACAATGACTTTAAAGTAATTAAAGAGCGTTTGATATAGAATATCAAGCAACTGTGTTGGAAGGTGGAGAATCTGAATAATTAAAAAGATCAATAAACGCGTTCTACTTCAAGCATCTTGTCATTAGCGGGCGATGTAAAAATATTGTATTATGTAGTAATTAGCTATATTTCATAGATATATTTAACTCTTATAGAAGTAATGTGAAGTGTCCGTCAGAGAACATCGCAGCTGAAGGTGGACAATAAAATTCCTTTCACCTAATATCTAAGCTTGGACTTTGTTAATTAAAATATTTAATAAAAATCTTCTTTTACTTAATATACACAAAAATCGTAAGTACTTCGGTGTTCGGGACCCTGTACACTAACATGCACCTTATCTATCATATGGCTACAGTCTGTGCATTATTTAATCTGTCAATCACTTGTTCAACTTGTACGATTAAAATGGCGGCAAATGACAAATGTTTGTAGGTTTCATAAACACATTTTTATGTTTCTTTAAAAAAACGTTGATTAAAAATTACGTAGAAAAAATAAAATAATCCCATAATTAAATATCAGTATATATATATTATCTCATTAGGTCTGAAAACCATAATGAAACACCTGAATTTGCCCATAACTTCCGCCATTTTGCTCGATTTTCGCGACATAATTACCGCTTGACATAAATGTCGGAACTGTCAATACAATGCACAGACTATAAACGCGTTCTCGACTCAATAGATGGTCATTATAATTGAAATTAATTTGACAGTGAAAATTGGTCAATCTCTTAGTGTAGCTGCTCGCTATAAACATACATGCGCTTTTAACCTGTAGTTAGGGCGCAAATTATCTAGGGGTCCTAGACATAGTTATATTTTCTTAATCTAATTTTGTTCAACATTAAGTTGGGATTGGCAAAAACGATGGGGAAATAAGCTGTTACTATGTAACGGACGGTGGGTTTGTTCAGTAATTCTGGACCATTTCCGCGCCTGGCTTTCGGAAGAGTCAAATCAGTGATTTATAAGGTGCTGACCGCAACCCACAGACCACACCAACGCCACATTGCCAGATCTCTTGCTCCGGTATAACGGATTTGCCGGGTTAAACGTTTATTAACAATGCAGATGGCATACTACGCTTAAGTACAATTATATTGCTTTTATCGAGGCATACAATACGTTCTGAAATGAAAACGTAAAACCCTAACGAGGCACAATATTTTGCAATTTAAATGGCATTACGCTCATCTTTAACATGAAATACATTCATGTTTTTCATTGTCCATTGACCCCTAGAATTACTTACAATGTTAATAATTAAAAATTAAAGCTTTATTAAAATACAAAATAGGGCTGGGAACGGAAATTTAAATATCTGAGAAAATAATCACCAATATTATTGCAGGTCTCTTTGTAGGATTGGTGTTTATCATACATTTTCATTATTAAACTGAAAATATTTGAACAAAAGTTTTCTATTGTTTGAGCCCATTGTATTTTGTATTTTAATAAAACTGTTGTTTAACCTATAAGCTTATAATATGTACAATGATATAAAACAAGCATTGAGCAATTTTTTATGAATTAATATTAAAAATATGCTAAAATATTTACAATATAAACGGCCTTTGTAAAAGTTTGCTCTGTACGAGGCCGCCTCGCGAGGCCCGTTATGTTACGCATGGCAACATTTTATCTTGTTAGAACAGCTATTTTTTCATGTGTTTGCAGAATATTCCTATGTGTAAGTCACGTATACAGAGGCTAACTTTTTGATTGATTCTTGTAGCTATTTGTATATAGCTACATATAGTAGACTAGAAATTGTTATTCACAAAGGCATCGTTGTTACTTTCTACTATGAACTCAATTGAGCCGTTTGTGTCTCAGCGAGACAGCCTCGTTAAATACACCTAATTATCTTATTAAAAATATTTAAGTGCTTTTTAAGTCAAAGAGGACAAATGTTACTTCAAAATATTTACAATTATTAAGTGAATAGGACTAGCGGATGAATGAATTAGTAAATTTTAAGTGAAAAGTATAAGTTTTCGTCAATAAGCTGTCGTCAAAATCAGAGTCAATTTATTGAGACTTTCTTAACTTTACTCAAGTTCCGATTTAGAACATTAATCACATAGCAGCCTAAAATCTCAAATTTTGACGTCAACGAGATATTTAATATTAATAAAAAAATATCAATTCAATGCATTTCTCATGTACGAAGTACGAATGAAAAATATTAAATGCTGGCAACATTTCTATCAAAGCTGCAACATTGCTGTGCCGATGTCCAACGGGCTATTCGAATTCAATGACGATTTGAATGCGGAGCTGCCAGCGCTCGGCGGCGGGGGGGGGCGCCGCGCGGGGGGAGTATCACCGCGCGCTCGAGCTCTCCGCCGCAGCCGGGGGACTCTGAGGACTCTTCAAGTCCTTGGAAGCGTCCAGACTCTGGTCTCGGGATTCCTGGACCGATTCTAGCCCAATATCAAATGAGGATTGCCTGCTGAAATAATGATTTTATTAAGTGAAGTGCCACTTACTTACAATGCTTTGCCAAAGTTAAGGTTTGGCCGAATCGCAGATGCGAACTATGAGATATAATGTATTGAAGCATCTGTAAGTGTACGCAGCTGGTCTCCAATGAGACCATACCATAATACAACCTGATAAATCAATAAAATATTTCAAATCAGCAAAAGTCCATTTATGAAATTAATTCTAGTTAGTGTAAATTTATCCGTAAGAATTAAAAAATGACTTAGTGAAGTTTACTAGAGACTAGCCAGTACGACCAACCTTTCCGTGAGATAGTTCCCTGGAGCGGACAGCGAGCGGCCAGCCCGTGCCAGCCCCCCTCGCTTGGTGGCTGCGGTAGGCTTCTCCGGCTCGCCACGTGCGCTGGTGGATTCCCTGCGAGACGTGCTACCTTCTCGACTGCGCAGAAATGGGTTCTGCGGACAAACGATGGAGATATCAATGTAAGAATAACCTTTGGAGTTTCTTGCCGGTTCTTCTCCTTAGGAATCGACCAATGCACCGAACCGTGCCCCTTTTTACCGACGTTTTAGAAGTGCCCATGTAGGCCTATGTGAAATAAAAAATATTTTGATTTTGATTTTTTAAGCTAGCTAAAGTCTCTCTATTGTTCTTGTTTTCATAATCTGACAGTAACGTGCCCACTGCTAGAATTTAGAACTCCTTATCATCATAAAGGGCATGGGTGGTAAAAGTCTGAAACTCTCTTTCGCTCTGTCCAAGGGCGGGAGGGGTTATTTGATGATTTAACACCCAAAAAAAAAGGCATACTGGTTCACTCAAATTGATTATAAGCTTATTTTGTATAGTGTCTCACTGCAAGGCAAAGAACTCCCCTCATTCTTTATGCGATCCAGCTGATCCCGTCATCTCCTACCTCTCCACCTAGGTAATTGTTTTGTGAGCAGTGGTGGAAAAAAAAGAACGTAAGGTCTTTCTATCTATCTGGGTTCGGAGCCACGACAAATAACACGTAACTCTAGAGTTCTGGACGTTACCATAGGGCTATCACGGTTCGCCTGTTCTCTGGATGACAGAAAGGGCAAAACTTTGGAAGATCCACTGAGTTCTTACCTGGAAGCTGTGCTTCTTCAGCATCGTTTTGATGAGTATGAGCGTGGACAGATTGGGGATGGAGGTCACCACCTGCGCCATGTCCTCGTCAGTCACTTCCACCAGGCGGCAGTTCTCTTGCTCCGACGGCAGGGGATCCTTACCTCCGTCTGTTATCCACTCGTGATCCTGGGGGATAGAGATAACGGAACTAATTTTTTGAAGAAGATTTTTAGAAATTCCGACAGCAAAAAAAAGATGTTTCTAGCACTAGGTTAAGCCTGTTTCGTAAAGTGGATTCTTCCCCGATTATGAACATAGTATCACGCCTGTAATCCCAAAATGGTGGGGCTGATGAATGGCTGTGGGTGCACTATTTGGAACACCTCAGAATGTACCTACTATTCGTTATGTTTAAGTCCCACGTAGAGGGGGCCAGCCTATTCCCATCAGTCAGTCACGAATCCGGACTCCGTGGGTGGTACTGAGGAATTCCTGATGGAAAAACCGCACCCGACCCGGGAATGGATTCCTAATGCTAAGCAGTCGCGCTTGTTTAAAAATTATAAAATGAGCACAAAAGCACATTCATTGCTCCTCCGAAAAAACGACTTACATAATTGTATTTGCTCTAAAATCACACACTCTCACACACACTTTAGACTGCTACATAACATACCTAGACAACAGAGTATGCAAATCTCAAACAATCCTTCGTTTAAACAAACATCCATATCGAAGATCTAGAGCAAATACCTACATGGTTGCAGATATTTGTTGATTACACTGAAAGCTTTACCAATTGGTGAGTTTCGATCTACTGTCGATGCCAATGTCCTGAGAGTGACAGATATAGCTCAGTTTAACGAGTGACAAATAATGAAATCCTGTTTGTGACGGTTAAAACAGTTGAGGTTCATAATCAGCCTATATTATTCCCACTGCAGGGACTCAGGCCTCCTGTCTATGAGAGGGAACGGGCTTTATCCATCACGCGGGCTCGGTGCGCGTTGGTAGATGTAACTGTGTGTTTTTGGTTCTAGGTCATGCCCGTTTCCTCGCGGTGTTTTGAGAGCATTGGTGATGAAATAAATTACACAAAGTCATGCGCCTGCCCATGACTTACTGCTCGTAAGTTGGGGCCACCATCACTGGGCCTGCTGCTCTTTAGGACAGTATACCGGACTGTTATTCGTCAAAATTTCCGAGTCAAATTAAAACAATAGGCGATTTGAAAATGCACGATATAGACGTTACTCGGATTAACATAAATCCGAGACCAGAGCGAAATTTCTAATAATTTCTCCAAAGCGATCTGCTATCTTTACTAATCCTATAAAGAGCTGTTCGTCTGAAAAGGTCATCGTTAACAATACAGATTGGTCAAATTGCTCCACTAATTGCGTTGACTTAGACAATTTGATTATTCCTGGATGAATTCGCTTTGTAACAGTGGGGGGGGGGGGGGAGGGTAGAATAATTTGTAGGTTGACCTTTTGAGGAATTCTCATCTTAGTTAGTGTAATGACATCTTAGCATCTGAATGGTGCGGATAGAACCGCTACCGACTTGCTTACTTAATTGAGGGGATGTTTTGTTTTACGGAATCTAGACGCGAGGTGCCAAATCTACCATGGCAACAACACATGCAATTAGTTTTAAGTTATATTTTATAAGGTGTAAATGTTCCTCTTATGTTTCTCCTATGTACTGTCTTCACTTGCCATACTTAACTCGTGCAGTTAACATCGATTAAATTATTTATTTGTCTTGCGATATAGTATTCTTCCAAATAAACCATCCCCAAATACGTACATGGTCCTAACGAACCGGATAAAGTATTATTGAAGAAGATCAGCGGATATATTCAAGGAAATAAGGATTTTTCCATCCACGTGTCGTGGAGGTTATTTGCCGGTGAATTGGATTGATTGATATGAGCAAGCTATTAGCGGTGTACTGCAATTGTGGTTAAGTCAATATCGTCACCCAACACTCAGGTAGTATATAAGTAGAGTAAATATTTATAAGGTCAGTAAAATTTATTGTATTACCGTGGTATTAGCTATTGGATTGTGTTAGATGAAAATCATTAGATACTTGTTGCATTGTGATTAGTATTTTATTCATCAGCAAAATTAAGTTTAAAATCATACTAAATATAGTATAGTTAGCTTATTTGCTACATTATTAAACTTAAATAAAGATAAAGCTGTAACTAAGTCACAACTATCTACATAACAGTGGTCGTTAACTGTTAGCAGGTATCATAACAGAATACATAATAGTATAAGTTGGGAGTGTTAGATATTAGTGCAAGTCATTTAATCAAGTTATTACTCATTGTTGAGAATAATTTATGTTGTGTCGTTCAATATCGACTAGTGTTTTGTTGTGCCTTATTATTACGAAGTTAGCGTTAAAGTTTTACAAATAAAGGATTGGACTTGAATTGTATGTATATTTATGAGAACAGCTGGTAGTTACATTATTAGATAAGTTTGTTTATGTTGTTTGTAATAACATTTAGGGATCGTTACAACACAGATTTAGAATATTAAAATAGTATTATTCTTTTTATAATCGTATTCCTGTATCAATTCCAGGTTGCTGACACTCATCTCCCAGTATGTCCGAGGAAAGGGAATTAGTTAAAAAACGAGGCAGCTTTAAAGGTCGTTTGACTGCTTTCGTCAACTTTCTGGACTCACTTAAGGACAAAGAGTTATCAAACTGTGATGTGTCGGAATTGCAATTGCGCATGGGTAAGATGGAGTCATTGTATGAGCAGTATGATGAGGTACAGTTACGTCTAGAATGCATTGTAGATGATCTCAAATTACAAGACACCGAGCGTTCTGACTTCGAGTCTCTTTATTATAAATCCTTGTCAAGAGCACAAAATATTCTGACTGAATTTAATAAAGATAATAAATCGATGGAAAGTTGTAAAAGTACAATAAACAATAAGCCAGTTAAGTTGCCAACAATTCAGTTGCCTAAATTTGGTGGATCTTATTCTAATTGGCTAGAATTTCGTGACACCTTTACCAGTTTGATTCATTGTAATGATGAAATCGACGAAATCAATAAGTTCCATTACTTGAGAGCATCTCTTGAAGGAACTGCTGCAATAGTCATTAAATGTATTGAGTTTTCGTCGAATAATTACTCTGTAGCATGGAGGTTATTATGTGATCGATTTGACAACAAAAGATTATTAGTGCAAAATCATGTTTCCGCATTGTTTAATATTGAGCCTATCTCAAAGGAATCTTCAGTTGCCATTAAAGGTTTAATCGATCACTTAAATAAAGATTTGCGTGCGTTGGAATCGCTAGGGGAACCTGTTAAAAACTGGGACACACTTTTGATTGAATTTGTTACTCGCAAGCTTGATCAAAAGACCTATCGTGAGTGGGAGGAGTGCAAAGGTAATATTGGCAAAGACAGCGCGATCACGTTAGACGCATTGATGCAATTTCTACGAAATCGAGCCACTCTTATCGAGACCTTAGAACTAAGTCGCAGTAATTGTTCACAAACATCAGGTAAATCAGGTCCTAAGATAAAGTCTATGGTAGCAACGCAATCTCCTAGCAGTTCTAGCACTGAATTAACTCCTAGGGTATGTCCGAAATGTAATAACAACGACCACTTGTTATATAATTGTCCACAGTTTCTCGCATTAAGTAATGACGATCGTCTAAAATTACTACCCAGTTATAAGGTTTGTTTCAATTGTTTTCGTTCAGGTCACTATGCTAACAAATGTAAAAAACAAGGTTGCAAACTATGCAAACGTAGGCATAACACACTAATTCACATAGATTCTAAAAGCACTATTGCGAATACACTTCGTGATAACAACAACTTGTCTGTATCGGCTTCTTTACCGTCTACTAGCACTGAAACAAATACCGTAGCATTGTCAGCGAACACTGCATCATCCCGTGCTCATAATCAGCATGATGTTGTTTTATTATCGACCGCCTTGGTTAAACTGCGGGATCACACTGGTTGCGCGCATCTCGCTCGCGCGGTGCTAGATAGCGGTAGCACCTCTTCATTCATAACAGACAGGCTATGTAAACAACTTGGTTTAATAACTAGCCATGTAGATAGATCTATTCTTGGCATCAATAACGTCACTTCGCACGTAGGTAAAACATGTCATGTTAAGATGCAGGCATTAAGCGATAGTTTTAGTTTCGAACTCAATTGTTTTGTTTTGCCATTCATTACAAGTAATGTACCGTGTCGTGAAATAGACATTACTGATTTCGATATACCGTCGAGTATTATTTTAGCGGATCCTAAATTTTATAAACCCTCGGATGTCGATATATTAATCGGCGCTGACCTTTTTTGGGAACTTTTAGGATCGCAACGATTAAAATTAGGTACTGGAAAGCCAATATTATGTGAAACCCGTTTAGGATGGATAGTTTCCGGTCCAATTACTCAAAATCATATTTCACTGCTGTCGAATGGTATTAAATGTAACTTTTCTAATATTATTTCCGATGGTGAAAGTAACTGGGAAAAGCTTAGAGCAGAGTTGACAAAGTTTTGGCAACTAGAGGAGGTGGATGCGAAATCTTCCAATTCTTACATGCCAGAAGAAAAATTATGTGAAGATCATTTCGTTAAAAATACGACACGATTGCCTGATGGTCGGTTTTGTGTTCGTATTCCCCTTAAGAAAGATCCGTCAGTTCTAGGCAATTCTTATAAGAAAGCTACATATTGTTTACAGTCTTTAGAGCGTAGATTAAAGGTTAAACTAAATTTTAGTAGAATGTATCATGACTTTTTATTAGAATACGAGTCACTTGGTCACATGACAAAGGTCAATGAACCTAATTTGTGCATTGGTTATGTTATCCCGCACCACGGAATATTACGCGAGTCGAGTAGCACGACCAAACTTCGTGTTGTCTTCAATGCAAGTTGTCCTACTACGACGGGAGTGTCCTTTAATGACCTACAAATGGTTGGGCCTACTGTGCAAGGCGATCTATTGTCTATACTTCTTCGTTTCAGGTTCCACAAGTATGTTTTATTTGCAGATGTGGAGAAGATGTATAGACAAATAGTCGTCCACCCGTCGGATAGGTATCTACAACAGATTGTTTGGCGTGACAATGTTGGTGAGCCGATTAGTGTTTACGAGTTAAATACCGTCACGTACGGTACTGCTAGTGCACCGTTCCTCGCGACTCGATGTCTTAAGCAACTAGGGCTCGATTGTAGGGACCCTAAAATCTCTGATATCATCAGACACGACTTTTACGTCGACGATTTACTGACAGGGGGGAATGACTTAGACGAAGCAAAATTAATACGTACTGAAGTTACAAAAGCGCTTATGTCGGCATGTATGCCATTAAGAAAATGGAAGTCAAATGAACCTCAGCTAGTGTCGGATTGTGTTCCTCCGCCGGACAGCTTGCCAGCATCATTGGATTTAAACGTTGGAACTAATGAACCTGACAAGTTGCTTGGTCTTGGATGGCATGTCGGTACTGATGAGCTAGGGTTTCCTATAAATATAACTAAGTCCTCGACTGGGCACACTAAGCGTGATTTGCTATCCGTTATTGCGCGAATTTTTGACCCCTTAGGTCTTTTGGGTCCTATTATTATCAGCATGAAGGTATTACTACAGAAAGTGTGGTTAGATAAATTATCATGGGATCAACCATTACCTAATGAGATTGGTAAACATTGGGATGTGATCATTAAGTCTTTGCCTCTTCTAAATAATTTCCGTATCCCGCGTATTGTAGTCTGCAATTTATATACGGAGTTGGAACTTCATATTTTCACAGATGCGTCTGAGTCCGCATATGGTGCTTGCGTCTACATTCGCAGTGTTAATGACAAAGGTGAGCATTTCGTTCACTTATTGATGGCCAAGAGTCGAGTGGCTCCCATAAAGCCTACAACAATCCCGCGACTGGAGTTGTGTGGTGCGGTAGTTGGTTCTCGTCTCTGTGAGAAAGTGATGGGCTCACTCCGAGCGAAGATCAGTCGGGTCTATTGTTGGACTGATTCGACCATCGTATTGGGATGGTTACAGATGATGCCTACCAAACTTCAGCCGTTTGTACGCAATCGCGTTGCTGAAGTTTTGGATAAGGCGGGCAACTGTACGTGGCGACACGTCCCAACCGAACAAAACCCAGCAGACCTTATATCTCGTGGCGTGGATGTGAGTGTACTGCAGGTTTCGGAACTGTGGTGGCATGGACCAACATTTTTAGGACTAGACCAGTCTGACTGGCCTTCACAAATTAAATGTCCAGAACTGGAGTCGCTACCTGAGACTCGACCTAATGTCGTGTTAAATGCTGTCATTAATGATTCAAAGCGTGAGGAATTCATTGATTTTAGCCGTTTTTCTAATTACTCGCGGCTGCTACGTTCTGTCGCTTATGTATTGCGATTTATTAAGTCATGCAGAAAACATTATCCAAAAGATAATTATTTGTCACATGATGAGTTACAAGATGCATTAAATGTTGTTATCATTCACAGTCAGTCTCAGTCATTTTCTGAGTATGAATTACTTTTAAATAAGAAAGATATATCTAAAGGGAGCGCCCTTCTTAAGTTTAATGTTTTTTTGGACGACAAAAATATTATACGAGTAGGAGGACGTCTCGATAATTCTAATTTTGCTTACAGTAAAAAGCACCCTATATTATTACAGTCCACTCATAAGTTTACGAAGTTGTTATTTAATTTCGAACATAGGAGATTGTTGCATGCTGGCCCTCAATTACTACTAGCTTCCATTAGGGAATCTTATTGGCCTATAGGAGGTCGCAACTTGGCAAAGGCCTGTTTTCACAAGTGTGTTCTGTGTCAACGCATGACGGGTAAGGTGGTAACCCCATTAATGGGTAACTTACCACAAGAACGCCTTCGTCCAGGTTATCCCTTTGAGAGCACGGGCGTTGATTATGCCGGGCCCATTATGTGTGCTAGCCGTCAGGGTCGTGGATGCAGACTGGTAAAGGTGTATGTCGCAATTTTCATTTGTTTTACAACCAAGGCCATCCATTTGGAGCTCGTTGGCGATTTAACTAGCAATAGTTACTTACTGGCTTTGTATCGATTTATATCTCGAAGAGGTAAACCCGTTGATATCTTCTCGGATAACGGTACCTCATTTGTCGGTGCGTACAACGATCTTTCAAAATTTTTAAAATCGAATAGTTTGTCCTTGGGTGAAAGTGCAGCTAACGATGGAATAAGGTTCCACTTTATCCCAGCTTATACCCCGCATTTCGGTGGACTCTGGGAGGCGGGTGTCAAGTCAACAAAATATCACCTTCAAAGAGTGTTGGGAAATTGTAATTTGACTTTCGAGGAGCTTTACACCGCGCTAGTTAAGATCGAGGCCATCTTGAACTCACGTCCATTGACGCCGTTGTCTTCAGATCCTGCAGACTATACTCCGCTTACGCCAGGACATTTCCTAATTGGACGGTCTCTTACTTCCTTGCCGCAACCTGACTACCAGGATTTCTCTGCCCATCATCTGTCTCGCTATCAAAGAGTCGAACAACTCCGCCAACACTTCTGGAGCAGATGGAGTAAGGAATATGTGACAGAGCTACAGGTGCGGTCAAAATGGCGTAGCTGCAGAGACAGTCTCAAGCTTAACTCCTTGGTCGTGGTCAAGGAGGACAACCTCCCTCCTCTGAAGTGGAGACTTGGACGTATTGTGGCTGTTCACCCGGGAACGGATGGCATCGCTCGTGTGGCTGACATACAGACCTCCACTGGACTAATTCGTCGGGCATTCAACAGGATCTGCCCATTGCCTGTGTCTTCAGAATCTTGTTGAAACCGTTGCTTTCAACGCCCGGGGGCATGTTGGAGCGCCTGCCAAATCTACCATGGCAACAACACATGCAATTAGTTTTAAGTTATATTTTATAAGGTGTAAATGTTCCTCTTATGTTTCTCCTATGTACTGTCTTCACTTGCCATACTTAACTCGTGCAGTTAACATCGATTAAATTATTTATTTGTCTTGCGATATAGTATTCTTCCAAATAAACCATCCCCAAATACGTACACGGGTTTTGTAGAAAGTTTCACTAAACTGAACTTAACGTCTAATTTGCTTGGGTCGATTTGTTGGTTGTAAGTAGTGGATCAATAATATTGAGCCACCACGAAGAAGAATAATTATATTAGTTTCGAGTCATTGGACCAGTTTTGCGTGTAATGATAAATATATTTTTTTTCTATAATGTTTCTGGTAGCTTGGCATTCTTTTCTCAAACAGTGTTTTATAAGTCCTTAAATTAAAAGAGACGACCACCACTCCGAAATAATAAAAATTAAAAAATTTCATTTCAGAATTCACCCATATAAAACCCAAGAAGTCCGGAAGAAACGATACCATTAAAAAAAATGTAGTCTCAACAAAATAGGTAACATCTCACCAGAACAAGAAACCTACCTTAACCTCCTGCAGCGTGATCCTGGTAACGGGATCCTTGTCCAGCATCCTGCTGAGCAGGTGTCGCAGTTGCTTGGAGGGCGGGAACCTGGCGGGGTACGTCAGGGCTTCGGCCAGGACCTTGCGTTGCAGCTCGATGGCAGAGGTGCCAGCCCAAGGTACTTTGCCCGTCACCATCACGTAGAGGGTCACGCCTAGGGACCAGATGTCTGCTGCCTGAGGGATGAGAGAAGTTTAGCTTCATTTCAGGAGTAATTGTGGTTGGGGCTTCTACAATTTTAAAAGTTTAGTTCGCCACTCTGTGATTTTCCTGAGAAATAAGAATGTTGTCCTCCAGAAACAATTTCGAAGCCTTACAACAACCGGCGCTTGGGCTGATCTTCCAAGTTTACGATAATCGTTCCTGCCGTGACAAGCACTTGAAACCGTTGTTACTACCCGTCGTAACGGGGAGTCAGAAGTTTTGCCAAACAGTTTTTACGAGGGTGACCTAGCAAGACGTGTAACTCAGTAACTGAGTTTGGAGGATCTGCAGGGCTATTGCGTATCTTTTAAATGACAGTGGCTAACCTATAGTGCCTATCAATTACTGTCAAATGGTTCCATTTTGTACTAAACCATAACCAATTTGACAGCTAATCCATAGACAATATGATAGCTACTGTCATTTAAAAGATACGCAATAGCCCTGAAGATACTTAATAGTAGTATTCACTTTCATCCGGTTAGACTCGAAAAAAAAAAAAGTCAGGTGGTCATGTTAACTTACCTCTCCACTATACTTATCAGCTGGGGCTGCGGCCTCAGGTGCCCGGAAGGCCGGGGTCCCCACGGTGCCGGAGACCCTGCCTGCCGCCGCCAGCTCCCCGCAGGCACCCAGATCTGCCACCTGGACTCTGCCCTCACCCAGTAGCAAGTTCGCTGGCTTGATGTCTCGGTGGGCTATGCGCTGGTAGTGTACTAGAGGAAAAAAATAATGCCTTTAGATATTTTCTGAATAAATGGTTATCGTTTGCGCTTTTTAAATAGTTTGCTAATAAAAGTTGATCGCAGTATGGTTTTAAATTTCGTAGAGAATGCTGCTGCAGTCATCACTTTTTACGAGGCCGGTGGTGGTTTTTGATTCTCGCACTATTTTTGCTATTTTATTGTCATCATCATCAACAGCCTATAAATGTTCCCACTGTTGGGACACAGGCCTCCTCTCTTTTGAGAGGGAATGGGCTATAATCTACCACGCGGACCCAGTGCGGATTGGTAGATGTCACATGTCTTTGAATTTTTTGATCTAAGACATGACGATTCCTCACGATGTTTTCCTTCACTGTTTTGAGAGCAGCGGTGATGAAATAAATTAACGTGCCTGCCTGGGTTCGAACCCACGACCTACTGTTAGTAAGTCGGGGCCGCCACCGCTGGGCCACCGCTGCTCTTAATTTTATTGTGTTTGGTTGAATTAAAGCTATACTCGTACAAAAGTAATAGTGAGGTAATGCACGACATGTAAATTAAAGTTAGCAGTGGAGTATTGTTGTACCGAATATTCATACACTGAAAAAGTATAAGCTGAT
The DNA here is from genome assembly GCA_932274075.1 of Diarsia rubi. Lineage (NCBI taxonomy): Eukaryota > Metazoa > Arthropoda > Insecta > Lepidoptera > Noctuidae > Diarsia > Diarsia rubi. Next base: position 585,187 of record OW026432.1, read on the forward strand.
ACGCAGGTACCGCCGCTGTAAGAACCTGTTTTTTTATATTTCTATGATAAGAACGCTTCATAACCAATGTAATTTAATGTTAAGGTGCAATAATGAATGCGTGGCAAGAAGAGTGTTTTTTTTTGTTTTCAGTGTTTCAAATCAACGTTTTTATCCCAAGGTTTAAAAGTAACTCTTATTTTTCTTTACATGTGGTGTAGCATAGATTTCTTTACATGTGGTGTAGCATAGATTTCTCTAAAAAAATTCTGCAATTATTATCGATATTAGCATGTGAGTTAAATAAATATTGTGTGTAGTAACAGCTGATTTGTATGCATGTAATACATTCTATGATCCTGGAAAGGATACGTTAACATGTTTTCCATACAAATGTTTGTTTTAGTCGAACCAATCTTGTGTACTGATGCTGAATATGTATGATGTGAGAATCACGAATATGTACAGCCAACAACATCGATATATAAAGACGAAAAATGTCATTCTTCTACTACACTGTCATTGATATGTTTTGTTATTTTGGTGTAATAATAGTATTTGTATATGTATAAAACTTGGGAATGTCAAACTCTGTTTACGTTTGAATTTCGAGAAATACATTTTACAGAAAAATCTTGTTGATGTATTTCTACAATCAAATACTTTAATCTGAAATTGATTGTTAGTATAGTTAGTACACAGTTGCACAACTTCAAGGTCGTATAAGGCCATAACTTTCTATGATAATTATTATAGAGGACAGGCGTAGTCGCATGCCACTGATACCTGATGCTCCTTCATGGCATTCTCATTGATACAGAAGTCAGCTGCTAGTTGCCATTAGCAAGGTGGCATGCGACTACGACTGTTCTCTATAATAATTATCAAATTATTTACTTACCAGACGATTGTTTTCCGCGGTTTTGTTAGTCTGCGTTTTTATTCGTGGTCGGGTTTTAGTTTTTAAACTAAGTTTTTTTATTGACTATACTTGCGAAATTTGAGGAAAAACGGCCCTGTTCCTGAATCGGATATTAAGGGAAGTTTATGGATGGACAGCAATGTCATCTTGTCAATATTATGTATAGTTATATTAGAAAATCGCCCGCAGACACGAGGCGTGGCTATATCGTGAATACATCTATTTACAAAATAGTATATAACAAACAAAATAGTGTATAATAATAATAAAAAGTGGATACAACTATACAAATATAAATAGTACAGCTTTACTAAGATATCTTGTGTACATTCCATAAAACAAATTTAATGAGTGTCTCGTGGGTCTTATATTGGAAGGAAATAGCGATTGTTGAGCACGAAGTCCTAAGTTCGATACATAGGACGGGCTACGTTTTTTACATTTGGAGTTTTTCAGTAGCGACTAAATAATATGGATTTGTGCCCAGTTGAGGTCAATATTCATCTATTACGTTGGTTTACAAGTATAACTCTGGTGTAACGTGGGTGTACTGTTTGATATACCACTGCCTAACCTTTCAGATATAGCCGTTGTGTTATGTAATATCACAAATATTTACCAAAAGTACGCCTCATTGTCATTTGAGAGCATTAAAAGATTCATTCTCTAGCAGAGTTCGTTCATAAAAGCATATTTGAAGTGCTTTCAATTTAAATTCACGTGAAATATTGGAATATCTACGTGCACTACGATATAATTGATTTCAATTCAACTGTCAATTTTTCATTGCCCCGGTGCGCGATGTTGCTGTATTTTGCCCTGAAAATTACGGGCCTTATATTTTATTAAAATAAAATTCATGGTTGACTATTGTGATGTAAAACTACAAATATAAAATTAAATTACCGTGGTGTTGGCGTAAAAAATTGACCAGTGTCTAAAAGTTTTAAGTGATCTGTTACAGTGTATCTGTAAAACTTTCTTATTTTGATTTACTGTTGTATATTTTAAGTTCAAAACATTACTTACGAACATAACGGGCGAAATGTGGGTAAACCATTTTTTTTTTTGCCCATCACTCACCGTCCACAGGCCCGCGTCTACGGTGGCCGGAGGTCATCGCGGGACCCCCGACGCCCGGAGCGCCTCCCGCGGCGGCTGGGACGAGAGGTTCTCTCCCTCTCGCGTTCCGCCACCTCCTTCGCCAGCATCACTGCTTCGCAGAAGGAGGCGACGGCGTCCCATTCCTCCTCGCCCCGGACCATGGCTTGCACCAGGGCCGGGCGCGAGAGGTCGCCGCCGCCGATCGCCGCTACGAGAACACGGCGGGGCTCCGCCCAAGCGGGGCACACCTCCACTGTGTGCTCCACCGTGTCCTCCGGCCGATCCTCACAATGGTGGCATCCGGGCGTTTCCTCCCGCCTGATTCGGTGCAGGTACCTCCCGAAACAACCGTGTCCGGTGAGGACCTGCGTCAGACGGAAGGTGAGGGCGCCGTGGCGCCTCTCAAGCCACTCCTCAAAGAGGGGACTTACCGCCACTATCGTGGCGTGCCCTGCACGGGGTTGCGACAGTCGCTGTCTCCATGTCGCCATGAGATCGCACCGGAGGTCTGTCCGCCGCGCAGCAATTTGCCGCGGCAGCGGAGTGACCCCCCGGCGCAGCGCCTCCGCGCGCCATTGATGCAGGCGCGCGAGGACTATCGCCTCCAGATCCCACGGCGGCAATCCGGCAAGGAGGTTCGCCGCTTCGCGGGAGATCGTGCGGTACCCCCGTACCATTCTTACGGCCATGACCTTCTGGGGCACGTTCAGGTAGTGGGCGGCCCGCTTCCTCAAAGCACGCGCCCACACCGGCGCCCCGTAAAGGGCCATGGACCTCACGATCCCCGCGTAGAGCCTCCGGCAGGAGGCGTTTGGCCCCCCCAGATTGGGCAAGAGCCACCTAAAAGCAGCCCCGGCCCGCTCCAGTCTGGGAGCCAAACGTCGGAAGTGCTCCACGAAGTTCCACCGGCTGTCGAGGACGAGTCCTAGGTACTTCAAAGTACACTCGACGCCGATGGGAACCCCTCCCACCATTAACTGGGATCCCGACGGCAGCGCATTCCCACGTCCATGGAAGCCCATGGCCTCCGACTTGTGAAGCGCCACCTCGAGACCCAGCTGCCGGATCCTCTCTACGACTATCGCAACCCCGCGTGTCAAATTGTCGGCCGCCGCCTCGTACGACCCACCCTGAGCTAGCACCAGCGTATCGTCCGCGTAGCAGACTACGCTGACGCCGCTAGGGAGGTCGGCGCGCAGCACCCAGTCGTAACCGATGTTCCACAAGGGCGGCCCCAGAACCGATCCCTGTGGAACACCGCACGACATCTCTCGCCGGTTCCACTGTCCGTCCTGACCAGGGTAGATGACAGCCATGTCTGTCAAATAGTCCCCGACCACACGACGAAGGTAGGTCGGCACCCGGTGATACCGGAGTGCCTCCCTAATGCAGCTCCAGGGCATAGTGTTAAAGGCATTGGCGATGTCGAGAGACACCGCCAAGACCACACCGCCCCGAGAGACCGCAGCCCCCATCGTGAGGGCTCTCACGCGCATGATGGCGTCCACCGTCGAGCGCCTCTTGCGGAAACCAAACTGGTGTTCCGCAAGATCCGGACCCATTCCCTCCAGGTGCTCGGCGAGGCGGTTTGCAATTACTCTTTCAAAGAGCTTGCCCACCTCGTCGAGCAGCACAATGGGCCGGTATGCAGACGGCGAGTCCGCCGGGCGCCCCGGCTTCTGGATGAGGACCAGCTTCCCCGTCTTCCAACGAAGCGGGAACTGGCCTCTTTCCATGCATGCGCTTAAGAACCCCTCTAGTCGGGGCCCAAGAGCCTCTGAGGCCAGGACCCAGGCTTTGTCAGGCAAGCCATCGGGTCCCGGGGCGGTATTTTTGGCACTCAGCCTACGTACCGCCGCTCTCAGGTCTACCCCAGTCACCTCCGGATGTGGGTATACCCTTGCGTAAACCTCTTCAGAACCCTTCAGGGATTAAGGATTATGTTAAAGCATTTCACTGTCATTATCAAATACAACTCGCTCGTTTATAACAAGTCTGTTTCCAAGCTTAGGTTAGGTAGAAGTGTATCCCGTCGGGACTGCGGGTTGTTCGAAAGACATACCGCGGCCTCGGCACAAAGGGCTAACAAGGAACATGAGTGGTTTTTAGTCAGTAGAAGTCTGACACTCCCTACCGCTCTATTACCCAGAGCGGGAGAAGTCATTTGATAATTTCCCACCGTCCAAAAAAAAAGCAGAAGTGTATCTTTTCCTAATACATTTGCTAGAGAATCATTTTATTTTCCAACATTTCTGAATCACCTTACGTTCATAAAGCTTTCGAACCCATTCTAGTTGGACGGTGTGATATTAAAATATTACGACATCTTTACGACTAGATAGGAAGGGGGCGTGGGAGGGGGTGAGACCAAATCACCCCCCTTCATTAGCCGACACGAGACTCGAATAGATAATATTGACTGAGATATACTTCACTTTGATAACAAGGTGAACCAAATTAGAGAGTTTATTAATTTTTTTTGCGTCAGGTGTCGATACGCAGATCTGAGATACTTCAACAATTCTGTTACAAAAACTAGAGGTACAAGGAACTGAGTGGAATATTTTGTTTATTTCTTGCTGTTCATTTTTTTTTTTTTTTTGTTTAAATTACTTAATTACTTGTGATGAGGCAGAAACTAAAAATAAACATAAAAGCTTCCGTGAGTGGGACACAGCTCACAGGATACACGAGAGAAGTCCTCAGGAGGGAACCGTCACTTCTTAACTTGTTACATTGTACTTAGTTTAACAACTCCATGGGGAGGGACTAGGTGATCTTTCTTAGAGCAGCATTCACCGTCGTAAGGAACTTTGTTTCCTGCTCGGGGAATAGTAATTAAAACTTCCTTCCCTGTATACAGGGTTCAAACTGAAACTGCAATGAATATATATTTTTCATATATGTTTCAGTCAGCGCTATTTTTCATGCTCTATTTTTGGGTAACAAGCTACCTCTCTGCATTTTTATTAAATTCGTTAGCTTGTTTTGTTGACGCAAAAAGATAGCTGAAATTCATTTTGGCACAGTCGCTATCACATATAAAACTATATGAGTTACACGGCTTCGGCTGCGTTTAGGTTTTGTACTATCCTACAATCAGCCGCTAAGGCTTATGCAGGCAGACATAAGATAGTAACTTTCACGTAAATAACATTTTAGTTTTAGAAGATAACTTGAAGTTGTTGATACTAGAAGTACAAACGACGGATGGAGTTTTTTTTTGTTTTGGGGCCTTGGAAAATCTTCAAATAACCCCTCCCGCTCTTGGACAGAGCGAAAGGGAATGCCAGACTTCTACTGACTAAAAACCACACATGTTCCTTCTTAGCCCTTGTGCCGAGGCCGCGGTGTCGGCCCTTTGGGTTACTGACATCTCTTTGAGGCGCGCGTGGAACACGAGCGCGCCGCCGACATGGCCTGTCGTCATAAGACGGACTAATGGCGATGGCGAGCTAGCCCATTACTCACCGTCTACAAGCCCGCGTCTACGGTGGCCGGAAGCCGTCATGCTTCACCCACCCTAAATACTTAATATGTAGGACAGAAGTTTGATTTACTAACGGGAGTTCCACTTAAAAATCTATAAAGAACGCTGGCGAGGCTGCATGTACTTGTATTTTGGGGTTTAGTCACTTTTAGAGGTAGCGTTTATTTATAGCAACTTAAAAAAGTTGAGAGAAAAGAGAAATCCGTCTACAAGATGACCTGAACATCAAGATAGAGTACAAGGCTAGTTTACTCACGGTACTCCACCCCCAGCAACGCATCCCGGATGTACTTTCTGGACAGGTGCTCCCCTAGAGGTGTGTCCGTGGGGATGTCGATGACGGGGCCCCCTTCCAGCAGTTGGAACACCAGGTAAAGGTGGTCTTCTGCTGGGTCGTCGAGAACCTAGAGACCAAGGGTTATTGGTTAGTAAGTATGTTGGGCTTCCGTAGAAGTTTGGCGTTCGAACTCTTGGTCGTAGAGGTCCGAATGCTCACAGTCTTTTTAAAGAAATTCTAAACACTTATTTGACACTGCCGGTAACCCAATGGCTTGCTTTTACCTTTTTGGGTTATGTCGGCTTTTTTCAAACTGACGACTTACAACTCGTCACCGCTGGGTCACCAGTCATCACCTGGTTTAGTGGTTATTTTAGGGGAACGTCAAAAGGGCTGTGAAGAGTGTAGGGTCAGTTATCAAGTGCAGTTGAAGCTTGAACTCTTTGTGGCTGTATTAGAGGATCCTGGGTTCGATTCTACTTCACTATACAGTTTTCAATTCAAACATTCCCAATTTCCCACCCGGACTCTGGATTTGGCAATAAATAACCTCACCTCTCAATATATGGGACTTAAGCATGACTCAGGCAGGAAATGTGGGTGTGCATCTTATCCACACTCAGGAAACAGACGCAATGTCCAAAAAGATTTACACTAACGAGAATAACTTTACTATTTACGTTTCTCTAGAACCCTCTGAGTAATCATCTATTTACCAAAAGCCGAGAAAAGGAAAATAGCAAACATTACGTTTAATATAATAAAGAAAGAATATAGCGATGTTTTTTACCTTCTAATTGATGGAGTAAATATTGTGAAAGGTCAGGCCGGTGTATGAACAATTAGTACAAACGACATCCTCATTGTGTTTGCCGTTCATTTGTTGATTTTAGACGTGGGGAGAGGAAATAACTTATTATTATAGCTATGACCTAATAATGATACGTAGGCGAAAGTACAATACAATAGTAATTACAATTTCAGAGTCAAATATTATTTTATTTATGTCCTCCATCTTACGACCATCATTACATAATTAAAGTTTTTAGTCAATTTTCCTGACTGCGTTGTAGAAGACAGATAGGCATTCGCTTCATGTAAAATAGATATTTCTATTCACCTGTAATCGGTTAGACTGGAATATGTATATGTGGGAATATGTTGGGAATATGAAGGCAGATCATGATAATGCATGTAGGTGTCGCTAAGGTAGTGAACCTCAGAAAGGCGAATGCTATGGACATTCGCCGTTCTCAAAATGTATTCGAACTCAATGAAACGATGCATTTAACAAGTTCGGTAGAATGCTCATTACAAAAGTCGAATTTATCAGCTTCTTTCTGGGTACGGTCATCTCACCTCAACCAACTTGACGACATTAGGGTGATCCAGCTTCTTGAGCACGGCGATCTCGCGGTAGACTCGCTGAAGGGGGTCGGGGGGCGGGCCGGGGCCTGGTCTCCGCGGAGGGGCGCGCCCGAACAACCCCGCGCGCCGCATCAACTTGCGTTTCGACAGAATCTTCATCGCCTGTGGAGAGAAGATTGGTTAGAAATTTGCGATATTCTTCTTGTTTAATGTCAAGAGGAGGCAATAAGAGTATTTTTAAGGATCGTAACAGGTGGTTTTTTGAGGTTTCTGCTTACCGCTATGGGAAAAGGGCGTGAGTTTATGGACCTATAAAATGTTTATCTTTGTATGTTTCAAAGCCCCAAGTTTTAGTGGCCTTTGTCAAAGTAGTAGTTTAGTACTAAGTGTAGGTATAATGTTCATGTGTGTTGGCCTGTAAATAGGTACAATTTTTAAAAGACTCGTAAGAAAGTTATACTTATGCCATTTTAAAGTCTACATTTGGTATCTACTTATAGGAATCGGACAGAATTTCAAAGTGTCGAAAGTTATTTCTTTGCGCTTGATTGGATTAAATAAACAGATAAAATTACATGGTGTGCAATCATTATGATCTGCACATAATTTGAAATAACATAACATCACACCTGTTATCCCTGAAGGATAAGGCAGAGGTGTACCTTATAGTGCACTCAAATTTCGCCAATCATGTTTAGGTCCCATTTAACAACGGACGAGCCTATAGCCATGAAATGAAATGAGATATTATACACTAGCGGACGTCACGCGGTTTCACCCGCGTAGTTCCCATTCACGTGGGAATACAAGGATAAAAAGTAGTCTACGTCACCCGGGGATAGTGTAGTTTCCCAACTGTGAAAGAATTTTTCAAATCGGTTCAGAAGTTTCGGAGCCTATTCGTTACAAACAAACAAACAAATCTTTCCTCTTTATATTATGAGTGTAGATTTACAAAGATTTTTATCCCTTTCTTTGCTAATTTGTACACAATTTTATTAATTATTCGAGCAGTTTATTGTTCGATCTATCTTATTGTTGTTTTTTCCGTAAATACATCGACAGGCTCTAAACACATCAACAGAATCTGTGCGCGTTATTAGATTGCCTCCCCAGCGCTCAGAGATTGACGTTGTTCAACTTGAATGCGTGCCCTTTGACATTTGACGAAATATTGTCGTCTGTTTTCATTGTTTCCGGTACAAACGGATGTTGTTATCCACTGATGTAATCTCTTTATCTTTTTGCTTAGGTATAATTTTAGTGAGAGACTTTTTGTCACAACTTTTTAGTTTCATTTAGACGTTGGTTTTCCACAATGTTAAGATCGCTAATGAGACCTAAGCTGATGAGCTAAGTAGGGCAAAATATATTACATACATAGGTACTGCACGAGTATTTCTCTATGTAATTTGTCCGAAGCAGTCTGGGTTTTGCGTACATGGTATTGCAACAAAACCGTCAAACTGAAGATCTACTTGAGTTTTTGGGGAAACCACGCATGTTATGGTAAATTTCTGTAAATCACTACATTTTTTTTTACTAACAAAGAGATCGACCCTTCAATAATAAAATAACCTACCATCTAATAATTATATTGAGTGCTATTTGTAATCTTCGTAAATATCAATTTTCCTCAGTTAAATGTTACACTAGTGTAAGAATTGACGTTTGATGTATTGCTGTTTGCTTATTTCTTTGATTACTTTATTTCATTATATAATAGCTGTGCAAGAATATTTTGGCGTGAGGCCGAAATTAGAACTCACATCTTGTTTTTTCAACACACTATTTCACTATATGATATCACAAAGTACTGCGTCGTTGGTGTAGTGGTCGCAAGCTGGACAGCTGAGCATCATAACTTGGGTTCGAGTGTTAAGAATTTGTCAGTAGCAGCCAGTGAGTCTGGATTTGTACTCAGTTAATGCCAATAGGCTAGAGGAACTCGTAGTTTAATAATAACTGCCACTCGGGTCAAGCTTTAGGTTAAGCCGCGCTTGCCTAGGTTGATCTGTGGATGGGTGACCGCCCATTTCATACCGAGTTTCCTCCGTGCCTCGGAAGGCTCGTTTAGCTGTAGGTCCCGGCGACCTTATAAAGATCTTTGGCAGTCGTTACGGGTAGTCAGTGATCTGAAAGTCTGACAACCAGTCTTACCAAAGGGTATAGTATTACCTAGTATTAACTGGGTTGTGGAGGTCAGATAGGCAGTCGCTCCATGTAAAATACTGGTATTCAGCTGCATCCGGGTAGACTGGAAGCAATAGTCTCGCACCCTATTAGGTACATGGGACTCATGAAGTGGGCGTGCTGTTAGGTATGCCTCCGCCTAAAACTTCGGAGATTACAGACATGATGTTATGTTATAATATCACAAAATATTTACTGACAGCGCCTCTACTCGTGCACCAAAACATCCTTGTAGCTCTGTAGCATTTTTTTTTTGTTTTAATGTTACTTCTGAACATTAGGGCTGGCCTTAATTTAAGATTTTTAGTGTAATAATCATTAGAGGGACACTCTTCATAACATCAGTTAAACAATAAGCATGTCTTGTTAAAATTACAGAGCAATGAGACGCGTGGTTCTTATTGTGCTGTTGTAAATGTCGCCACAAAATAACACCAAAATATAACCTAATTATTTCTCACTATTGCGTAAAGTTTTACAGCAATTTGGTACAAGCTAAGGTTCAATTTCCTGTTTCAATAGCACGTACATTTAGCGATCGCTACTGTGTCGATAGGCCAATTAGCCGACTGGGACATTGCAGAGGAAAGACTTTTTGTGCGAAACTCGGTCGACTTGCATGTCGCACAAAAACCATGTCGTTAGCGTTTTGCTAGACGTACCTACATTTTAAATGTAGATAGTACCTACATATCGATTGTGTACTTAAGTACCGCAAGTGTTTGCAAGTTTTCTTTATTTATTATCCACTTAGGATGAATAGTTTCTATAAAAACAACAATAATAAAATTAGGCCGGATTCTGGATCTGTGCCCCTGTATCTGAAAACTGGGCGTGTACTATTTTACACCCGACTGCGGTGAATCTCGAAAGGAGAGTTATGTGTATTGAACTGTATGTATGTATGTTCACTACTGAAAATTATAACCATGTGTCAGGTTTTAATTAAGTTTAGTAATCTACAGGCAAGTTATTTAAAGCCTAATAAAAACAAATGAAAAGCGTTAAGTTTTGCTTGTTTTGAAAAGAACTGGAAACTACTTAAATCCACTTTTTATAAAGATAAAATGCTAAGTTAAAGTTAACTTACATAATGCGTGTCATCCTCTTCATTGTAGGCTAACTTGACGATCCCGTACGAGCCCTGGAACAACGAGTTCACAACTTTCAGCTTATTAGTGGACTTGGCGAAATTACACTTTTAGCATAATTAGTGGTTCATCGTGTTCTCGTGTTACATCACTGGGGGTAATGACCTGTCTGTTTGTGCTCCAAAATGGACGGACTTTTTCATTTTTGTTGGTTTTTTTATTTACAAGTTTCAGGTATTCACATTTGTTTTTAGGAGATGTAAGGTTTTAAATCAAGCTTGATATGTCTCTTTTGTTATTGAATCCAATAAAGAAAATATTCCTGGTAGGAACGATATGCCAGACCGCTTCTCTGCATCATGAATTCGGGACATAATAGGCTAGTAAACAAAAAAAAAAACTAATTAGTCCGTCAGATAGTTTCCAAAAAATATTGGACACGTATTTTTTTCTTTTTTCACGTAAACAAACAATGAAGACGATACAGTGCTTTGAAAACTCGTGTGACGTCATACTCTACAACATTAGTATGGCATTTTTACCGGTCACTGACGTCACAAACCCCTATGCAAATCAAACAAAAAATACGTATCCAATATTTTTCGATAATCTAACAGACGGACTAATTAGAATCATATTTTTTTAGTCAGTAAACATTCCTATTCTAAACCCATCAGCCGTCTTGAATTAACTGTCAGTTAAAAAAATATTTACATCTGTGCGATATGTATACAGTCAAAATAAATGAAACAGGTTATGTTATTTCGTTAAACGAATCATGTACTGAATTCATGGTAAAATAATCATGGACAGTTTTCTAAGGAACCCGAGCGTAATATCAATAGAACTGAAAGTAGCTTGTCTCTGGACTACAATTTTATTATCACTGTTGTCGACGAAATATGTATAACATTAAAGAAAAATACATTGTAATATTTTCACATGACACGTCTCGCCATAGTATGAATTGGAAAACACAGCCATGATTTAAGACAATGATGTTGCTCTTATGCCCATTTAGATCAACACGATTTGCAACATTATTACAATCGATTGGGCATCCCTAATCTTTATTGACAGGTCATGACGTTTGACGAAGATGGCGGCGATTAATTTTATTAGTCGCGTGAAATACTTTTAGAAGCTAGTCCTTGTTACAAAAGTGTTTGCAACTTAAATAATGAAACAAAAAATGATATAAAAAATATGCTGAGGTCTTTAGCCAAGGTAGTCAACAAACCTGTCCAATAGGCTCCAGCAGTCGGTACTGGTTAAGTTGCACGTAGCCCGAGGCCTGCGCCAGGGACACGCGCCGCGACTCCCGGGGCGCCCTCCGTGGTCTCGGGGAGCCCTGCCCGCTGCACTCCGCTGACTTGGCCGCGTGTGACCGCAGCAACGTCGAGCGGTCGCCTGTGGCTGGGTATGTAGACAATCTGGGGGAAAGACGATTGGATTTAGAGAAAACTGGGACTTATACAGGTCAGTAGGGCTATTGCGTATCTTTTAAATGATAGTGGCTAACCTATAGTGCCTATCAATTACTGTCAAATAGTTCCATTTTGTACTAAACCATAACCAATTTGACAGTTAATCCATAGACAATATGATAGCCACTGTCATTTAAAAGATACGCAAAAGCCCTGCAGGTCGAACGCAGGAACCAATACCACGTAACAAGTAAACCCCTCTATCTTGTTCGGAATGATGCACAGAACACATAAGGATATCCCTTTCTGACTGTAAACCGAGCATTAATACGCCTGTAAAATTAGTAACTCCTTAAAACTAATAATATATGAGGATTCAAGCTGAATCATCTACTAATACCAATCACCCTGTCTATCCCGAAGGACTAAGCGAAGGAAACGCTTCGATCTAGTAGGGGGTGGGTATTACTATCAAACGAGCAAGACGACGGAGACTAGGCTTCCTACACTATTATGTATTCCAAATAGAAAATTTCCATGTCTGCTTAATCTCGGGGTCGAACCCAGGACCCCATACTTGATTTGTGTTTGCTACCTTTAGAGATGAACCAGTTGGCTGCGGGTAGCACACAAGTTAACGTGGCCTCGACATATAGGGCTAAGAAGGAACATGGGTGGTTTTTAGTCAGTAGAAGTCTGACACTCCCTTTCGCTCTGCAGCCCAAGAGCAAGAAGGGTTATTTGATGATTTTCCACTCGCCAAAAAAAGAGATGAGCCAGTTGATCCATAATTTTATTCGAGAATCATTTAAGGTGTAAACGCACGCACCGTTCACGAAGTCGTCAAACAAGTATTCTGCACATCAAACTAAGTAACTCTACGCAAAAATAATTGCTAATAAACAAATCTTTTATACGATTTTCATGGACACAGCATTTCAGAAGCCATAGTTTTACGAAAAAGGTCTTATCTCAAAGTTGAAAGAGTTGTAAGTGTACCTACTGTGTACGTATCGTTGGGAGTTATGATGATTCATGTAAATAAAACAACTGGTTTCGGCGAGTGCTAGTACGTAACTGAAATAAATATTAGTTATTTGTTATACAAGAGTGCAAAGTTGCTTTTTAACCGCGTGCTCAATTTTGATGACCGAGCAAGCGAAGGATGCTAAAATTGAATCACGAGCGTAGCGAGTGATTCAAAAATTAGAATCCTGAGCGTTAGCGACGGAATCAAAAGAGCACAAGGAAAAAATCTTTGCACTCGAGTGCAACACGTAACTTTTCATCCCACCTCAGCGAGGAAATGACTAAATGCAAAAAAAAAAACATTTACAATCACAAGATACTTTTGTTTCAGTTTAGGTATTAACTACCATATTATGATAGATGCTGTGAAAACCTTCGACTTTTTTGGTTGATGACCAGATGACGCTCTTTTTAAAACTGCCACTAATTGAGGATAGGTGTCGATATGTTTGTCTTTTTTCATCTTTATTGTTGCTTTTAGCATTGAATATGTACTCCATAGAGTGCTTGATTTCTTCGTCTCGGATAATTCAATAAAATATGCCAGCAAAACGGTTTCTGATAAGTTTTGGCTCCTTTATCTAGTCGCCACGTGTTAAACATATCGTACTGTTTCAAATACTTCTCGCGTGATTGTTGAGGGAGAAAGCTCATTTGCGCATTATTAACAGTTTCAGTCAATTCTGTTGGCGTCAAATAAACTTCTCGTCGCCCGATTCACTAATTTTAGGTTTTTCACTTGTTTACAAGTTTCTTGTTTTTATTTTTAACCTAAGGTTTTAACAATATGACGTAAAAAGAAAATTGCGCGCGCAAAGCAAATTAAAAAAAGTACACCAAGAAGGTTCCCAAGTCTGAGTTTCTAACAAATTAAAAAAAGTTGTATGATAAATTCGGCACCATGGAGGTAAAAGTAAATAGGTTTAATGATGTTTTGAATTCATAAACCTTGTGCACACGATGTTCTAAATTCAATTTACTTTATCCTATAACGGATAAAAACAGCTTTTGCACTCAGATATCGAAGAGCAAAAATACTCTTTCCGAGATGGGGGGATGAAAAATAATTTATTTGGCTATTATAATATTTGCTGTGCATGCGACATGTAAAGTGTCGATGCACCACAAAATTATTTCCCAATTTTCTGTACGGTGTACATATAATAACCTCACAGTTTACCCACATAGTATGAGTAGACCACAAATTGATCGTAACACAGTTTGTGGTCAACTGTGCACGCGACAACGCGTACGGCGACGTAATCCTCTTGACACTTGCACTACTTACTGCGTGCATAGGAATTTTGTTTCAACGTGATTACAGACACTGTGATTATGCTATAACTTTATTACAGTAAATTGTACGGTGTACCTTATGATTAGTGGACATCATATTTAATCACTTTTATAACCTGGCAATTAATTTGTAAGGTTTATTATGCATTAGCATGCATAAGTTGCAAAAATAGTAATTGTAATGAATTTAGGTACATGACGGTATTAAATTGTTATTCGATGTACTCTTAAATCCCTGCTATTGCGGTAGATAGGAGAAAATATTTTTTTAACAACGTTACCGTACCACAGATTTATGCAATACAAAAACAAGCCCATCCAAATGACAGAAACTAAAAACAACCTAACCGTAACCAAAACTATGACAACCATTCTTATTAGCAAATTGCCAAGTCATTAGGATTCGATTGTCATCTGACAAACAATTCATGTAATTATTTTTTATAGCTCGAACAAAAAGTCTTGACACTTTGAACATGATTCTATAATGACTATAATTAAATGTCTGGCATTTTTTGCAGTCACAAATAGGTGAAACCATTAATCTCTGTAATATCCTCGAGACCTCGACAGACTTGTAAAAACATTCTTTGAAAAAAAAATCTTTTGTTAAACTTGACTGTACTTGATACTTGTGTCAATGGTCATAAATTATATCTTCTGGGCCTGTTTGTGATGAAAACGTGGCCTGTTTGATGACAGGTTTTATAAACGATCTGAGGTTTTGTGTTACAGGCCAAAAGGTGAAGTCCAGAGGTTTGTTGGTAGCGACTACATGGTAATTACTAGCATGGTATATTTTATTAATTTTAAAGATTTCTTGCTGAGCATAGAATCATGACTGTTCTTGGGTTTCTTGCATAATGAGGGTAAGGAAGGAATTTTGAAAGTTCATGTCTTAAAAATTTCGTGTTGGCCGAGAGTTTAAAATCATTCCAAGGACCAATGTGACTGTTTCCTTTCTTATGTACTTTCTAGGTATATCTGGCACATAACTGACAACGGTGAAGGAAAACGCCGTGAGGAAACCTAGGCTTACCTTGACTGAAATCGTCAACTCATCTTAAGCAAGCGTTATCTACACTCAGTACAGTATAGTCAGTAATAAGGGTGTTATTATTTACTTCACTGAAATATTAAATGGAATTCGATATTACTTCGTATATATTACTGTTGCCGCGTTCGCAAATCTTGCCTTTAGATTACTTCTAGCTAAATGAATGGCTCATCCAAAACCCTCAAAAATAACTTCTTGAAAATCTACAATCTTAATAAATAAAGGTCATAACGGTTATTACAGGTAATAGAGAGATTTGTGCCAAAACAGGGACCCAGCAAATATGACCGTTGATAGGTTTGCGCTGGATTATCTTAGATAATAACCTCACTCCATATGTGTTCGACTTAGGAGGGTTAACGTGTCTCCTTTTTTTCGTTATTTGCTCTGTCAGTAATGTTGGTCAAGTCGTAAAGGTACTAAAAGTCTGTTGCGGGAACTAAATGTGTAATAATATGTTAACCGAGGTTATTGGTAATCTCAAATAACAATAAGTACGTAGAAATATAACATAACATCACGGCTATAATCACCGAAAGGTTAGGCAGAGGTTTAGCTAAGAATAAGAATAAGAATAATTTATTTCTATAAAAAAGTAGGTATTACAAAAATGTACATTTAGGTGCAGTAGTGTTATTTCTAAACAATTGTATAATTAGTGCTTATAAGTAATCTATAAGTAAAGTAAATAACTGTCGCAAGTTACGATAGTGGCGAAATCAAATGTTAGGTAGCGACCTGCCTGATCTTGGTTTATTTAAACCTGTGTTTCAGGCCATCACTTTACATTGTATAATTTAATTAGGACAGGAAAAGTTTTAAAATAAAGTAAATCTAGGAACAAAAACATTAAACATTAAAACTAACTTAATTACAATATGTACAGCTAAATACGAGGGGATGACATATCAAATCAAACCAGGACTTCTAGAAGTTTTTCTGTGTCCGTGAAATTAAGCGTCACTAAATAATCAGATATTACAAAATTACATTTCCTATAACTTAGACTATAGAAGTTTAGTTTCTTGTTGAGTCTATTATACAGAAAAGGTCCTAAAAACACATAAAATCGACTAGCAAAAGCATGTCTAGTTTGAGGCTTTGTGCAAACCAGGTCTTTTCTTCTCCTATCGGATGGAACTGGGTCATAGGGAAGGGTAGAGTGCTGCTGTAGTATAATGTGAAGAATAAATAATTGCCGTACTGTGAGCACATTACATGCTTTGTAGAGCAGGTGTGTAGGAAATCTAAACGGACGAAAGGTAGCAACCTTTAAAATTGCTCTTTGAGCACGTTCTAGAGGGAGAAGAAACGAATTTCCCGCCCCCCCCCAGGATGTTATGCAATAGGTTAGAATAGACTGACACAACGCTAAATAAACCTGTTTTATTAATTTATAGTCGGCTACATTGCGTAAATACTTAAAAACATAAATTAGTTTGCGCACTCTAGCACATAGTAACTCGATGTGTTTACGGAAATTTAGATTGGAGTCAATAGTGACACCAAGATATTTCAAATGGTCAGCTTTTTCTAAAGTAGGGCAAGAACATGCAGTGTCAGCGTACGTGCTACAGGTATGCGCGTAAATTATTTGGTTAGTAAGCGATGTGTTAGTATTTCTCATTGTAAATGAAATGTATTTTGTTTTATCAGCATTCAGTGTTAGAAGATTATTCTGGAGCCAATTAGACACAATGTTGAAACCATCCTGAGCATGTTCATAGGCCTCAGCCCTTGATTTAGCTGCAAATAACAGAGCAGTATCATCCGCATAAGACATTACAACACCATTTTTAAGTGTCAGGCTGCAAAGGTCATTAATATAGACTAAAAATAATGTAGGACCTAGTATACTGCCTTGTGGAATTCCAAAACATGTATTAGAAAGATCAGAACTTGTAGTCGGACCAATTTTTACACATTGCTGTCGATCATTAAGATAATCAGATAATAGTAGAAGCTGCGCTCCTCTTATCCCAAGTGATTCAAGCTTCTGCAAAAGAGTAGTGCAAGAAATAGTGTCAAAGGCCTTGGCAAGGTCTAGAAAAATACCCACTGTATGCATTCCACTATCCAGATTTGTAGAAATGTAATTAATCAATTTGTTTACTGCTTGGTTAGCTAATTGTAGACTGAAGCTTGAAGCATCTTATAATAGGGGGCGAGCATATTGCCATAAATCGGACTGCCTTCGTGGTTGCTACTATTCAATTCCTGATGGAAAAAAACATTAACTTCTAACCCGATTCAAGAATCGGACCCAGGATGTCATGCTCAGCAGTCGCTTTTGCTACCACTACACCCACGAGGCAGTCATGGTTAAGGATAGTATAGTTGCTACCAGTTTAGATCTCAATAGCGGTCATTGACCCACCTACATTTAATAAAATTCTTAACTTTGAAATCCAAAATAAGCCTGATCATGTCTTGAATCGTCATCTATCGTGATCTTCAACATATTGTCTTATGAAAAACGATACAATATGGTTCATTATATTTGTTTTGGTTCGTTACTAAGAGATATTAGGGTACGGGCAATATAAAATATATAATTTATTTAATTTCAGACATCAATGATCCAATATGGTTAGTAACAGTTAGAACTTATAAACTATGTTAGTAAACACAAATAAAAAATACAATAATACAATATAAATTATAACTTATTTAATAAACGCCACAGAGGCATGTAGGCGTACCCAATGGCCCAGTATGGGACTGTCCCACCTGTCCGCTATAGTACTCAGGATGCTGTTGGGGCTGACGCGTACCCTGCGCATGATGGAGGCGCATCGCTTGCGCATGATGGCGTGAAAACCATCTATGCCGCCTCTGCGAACACGCCGGAAGCACTACAGTGCAATGACTGCTATTGACACCTAAACTGGTTGCAGCTATAGAGTACTTGGTAACTTCTGTGAACGATTTCCGACGCTTCAGTTTGAAATTTGTACAAGTGAAAATTAACTCCATGGTTAGTTTGAGTGACGCTACACATAATTATGTTCCGAGTATTTAACGTAGCAAAATTTGTGAAGCAGCAAAGTGCAGCAGCTTCTACATGCAGTTGGTTTACATTAGGCTCGTACCGTTTGGTAAACTCCGTTCTATTGCTGAATCACATTCTGATGAGCTTAACACGCTCGAACATAGCCGTGCAAACGATTATTTACTTAAATTAGTACAGCCGAGTGTGCCGTATCATGCCGCATGCAGGATGTGCAGCACCTCTTAGAGTTGTTAAAGTATCATCATCATTTCAGCCGAAAGACTAGCCTCCCTCAAGTGTCGCCACATTGACCAGTCCCTTGCGTCTCGCATCCATCGCATCCACGCAACCTTCACCAAAAAAAGTTAAAGTATCAAGACTACTCCGTACCTGTCACCGTCAGCGGCTGGCCACCTGCTTCTCTCATGTTCCCTGTTGCCACCGTTAGACACGTCCACTGCCGAGTGTCTGCAACAAGAGAAAACATTGGTTAGACTTCGTGTGGCAAAGTATAGGACAGACCTGAGCTCTCCTGTTTGCTGCCGGACCTGCGGGTTGTTCGATAGAGATACCACGGCCCCGGACACAACAGGCTAAGAAGGAAGATGGGTTGTTGAAGCCAGTGGAAGTCTGACACTCCCTACCGCTCCGCCTAGAGCGTGAGGAGTCATTTGATGATTTCCCAACCTCCAATAAAAAAGATCTGTTTAAAAGATGATATTGGAATCCCTATAATCTCGTCTGCTTGACCTTCGCCCTTTGTAGTCAGTCATATCGCATCATAGCAGAAATAGTAAAGCAGTGATAGTCTAGCGTTGTGACCGTCGGAATATCATGACTCGCTCCTTAGATTTTTTCGGATTCATTTAATTATTTATTTATGTACTTACACACAAAACTCAAAAAAGGATAAGACCATAAAAATAGAAGAGCACAAAGGTACTGCTTATTTTATAAGAAATTTCTTCCAGCAGACCTACGAGAGGAAAGCTGGATAAGACATGTAGACACAGTGTCTAGAAAAGAGAAACAGTATTTTTTTTATTAGAATTAGTAACTTAATTATCACTTGTTTTGCTGAAAACATTGTGAAATAATCAGCACGTCATAGGCGCGGCATAGATCTCTGATACCTGTAACTTCTTGTAAACGCCACAAAATAAAAAATAAAGGTTCCTTTCTTACAAACATTATGAAGACCGACACAAACGTGTAACACCCGTGATAAAACTATTTCAAATCTATTATTCCCTCCAAAAAATAATAATATCACTCCCCTTTTCCTGACAATTTGTGGTGTCTCAAACATACAGATATTAACTCAGCGGCATGTGCGAGTGAATTAGATTCGCTCACACGTTACTGATACAAAGAGAGTAGGCAGAAATGTGTGAACGTGACAAAACTTCGTGATATCTCGGACGATTTCTGGACAGTGTATCATGTTTTATAACTTACGAAGGATGTTTTGAGGTCACCTGTCAGGGTGCCAAGTCTGAAGGTATACGAATCTATCTCTACTATGTGCTATGCAAATATAAACGGACCATAGCCGTCAACCAAGCATTCTGTGCTTCAGACTAAGATACTCTTTGCAAAAATAATTGCTGAAAAATCGCTTTTTACCGTAAGACTTGATTTATCACATCCAAAACATTGCATGAAGTAGTACGGTGGAGTAGTACATGGAGGTAGGCATTTTAAATAAAGTTATGACATTAAAAACTTGTATTTAAAAAGAATAATTGTGCCTATTTGATGATAAAGGCATTCAAGGAAGTTACATAAACTGAAAGGGTAACAACCCTTTCAGTTTATATTACTTCCTTTTATTAATTAATCAGTAAAGTCACATTAATTTGTTACGGTTCCGAATCCTATTTTATTTAACTTAAAACCTGACGATAGGTAAACTGAAAAAACTTAAAAAAAACTAATTTAGCGGGCTACCCTAAAGCATTCACCTTAATAAACTTAACTTCATCACATGCGCAGCACAGCGCTTCTAAATACAAACTTATCACATTTCAAAACTGCAAACATTTTTTTATAGCAGAAACATGACGTTTTAATACCCCACAAATATTATGACAGCACTTATTCTTTCCTCCCACTTTTAGAAATTGATATAGCACGTGGGCGAGGATTTAGTTACATGTCGCCCTTGAATTAAAGGAGTAGGCAGGGTTCTGGTGACTGACGGATGAACAAATATTTTTGTTAAGACGTAGGGTAAATGTAACAATATAACTTTGTTTGTTATTGGTATAATACATTTCTCCCCTAAGTAACTGGTACTCTTTGTTGCTGTCGTTAGATATCTAAGGTCTTTATTTAGTTCTAACTATTATCTGGCAGTTTGAATACTATAAGCGACCCACACAAATGTCCTTTCTTGGTATTGTACGTCGTGACGTTGAGCTCGTTGAGTTATAAGTCGAGCTCCACGATAACTGACAAACGCTTGCACTGACGGGACGGCTCTACTTAAATATGTGTGATGTTTTCTTCAAAATACCATCTTAGACACTAATCTGCACAGCCTTCATGTGTGTATACCAAGATTATGTCTGGACTTTAAGGGTGATTTTGAGTCAGGTACGAAACACCGGCCCCATCTAGTTTAAAAAAAAAGTAACTTGTAAAAGTATTTGTAAAAACCTATATGCAACATAAACACTATTTATTAATTTATGATTCTGATTTCCAATACCTCCTAATGTTTCTGTTCTCCTGGTAGTTTGTGGAACTTTACTAAAATTTTTATCGATTATTTTTATTACACCCCATCACTAGCAGCTACCAAATCTAGGTGCTCAGATGGAAATAGCTTTGGTGCTCTAAACTAAGGTGCTCTAAAAATCGGTGCTCAGATGGGAATACCTCTTTATAAACAAAGAGCTGTAGCTCCTGTCAGCCCAGTTGGTATATTTCTTTATTTCTGGTGTTCACTGTTGAGCATGTTGTCTTTTTTTTGGCGGGTAGAAAATCATCAAATAACCCCTCCCGCTCTTGGGCAGAGCGAAAGGGAGTGTCAGTCTTCTACTGACTAAAAACCACCCCTGGTTCTTCTTAGCCCTATATGACGAGGCGGCTGTAACTTCTGAACAACCCGCAGCCCCGACGGGTGAGGGTGAGCATGTTGTCATCGGTTCCATTCACAGGTCTTTTTAACGAAGCAGAAGGTTCTCTATTCGGGTGTGTGTATTTTTTTCCCAATTGTCGAGTCCCACTGCCACAATGTGACAACAGTCACTTGTTTGCGGTGACGTTGATTGGAACTGTTTCCAAAACTATGCAGGATTGTTAACTCTGCTTTGTATTCAGTTTGTGTTGTTTTTTTGTACTAACGTTTTTCCCCAGTTCAGACTAAAATCTGTTATTGGGAATTAGTTATGGAAAACCCTATTTGAATTTTGCTCAACCGTTCTGATTAACCATACAGTTACTAGTAAGTGATACAAAGTTTGAATGTTTGGAATGGATATAGTAATTCATATCAAGGAATGATATGTATATAAATTATATGTATAGTACCTATTAAATTACTGATATTGACTTCCTCGCTGATGTAGTTAGTGGTTGCAAGACTGCTGACCATGCGGACCTTGGGTTCAATTCCCGGGTTGGGTAGAGTCATATTGGTCTTTTCCATAAGGAATTTAGCAGTTCCCAAGCCAAGGTATTTGGCTGCGGGATGTTGAGGCGCTGCGGGATGCTCAAAGAGATACCGCGGCCTTGACATATAGGGTTAAGAAGGAACATGGGTGGTTTTTCGTTAGTAGATGTCCGACACTCCCTTTCGCTCTGCCCAAGAGCAGGAGGGGTTATTTGATGATTTCCCACCCCCACCCAAAATAGAAAAAAAAAATATAATTAATTTGGATTTGTGCCCTGTTGATGGCAATAGGCTTACCCTCTATTACATGGGACTAAAACATAACACACGAAATGTGAATGTTCTATTAGGTGAACCTCTCCTTAACCTTCGGGGCTTACAGGCGTGATGTTATTGTTAATTAAGCTATTTTTACATTATATCTACACGACAAAGCCATAGAGCTGAGACGATACTTTCAATCCATTTAACCAACCAGTTAAATCTAAACCCGACGCGACTAGTCAGTTTACTGCTGCTTTATGACCGCTCTATGTGCTCACACCCCAACGATGACGTCGTAAAGATATTCCACAACCAACCAAGTTTTATAGACAAAGGATTTTAGTCTTGCGAGTTAATTTCTGGATTTATTCGCTAAAATTGCCAGTAACTTCATAAAAGAGTTACAGTCATGAAACTCACATGCAAATGTTGAGTATGAATGTAGATGGGTATAAGAATAGAGGAAGACCAAAGAAACGATGGATGGACTGTGTGAAGGATGATATGGCTAGGAAGGAGGTGACTACTGACATGACGAGACATAGAGAAGTACGGAAGAACAAGACATGGTAAATAGTTTGGGATAAGTGCAGTACAATGATGATGGTCATGAAATCACATATCACAGTATCAAAAGATAAACTCTCATACTCCAGGCAGACCTGTACATCAGTGAAACTATTTACAAGCACTTTGGAACTGTTGAAGAGTCAGCCAGTTTGAGACAGTTGAAACTTGTTGCGTGTTTCTAAGGAGCTTATATAAGTTACAAGCATGTTGCAGAACTGGCGGCAAAACAATGCTCGAATATCATTATGGAGGTGAACGGGCAGAAACTTGGTTTGACAAGTTTTGAACTACCAATAGTCTAAACTGCTGATTTCGATACCCTCTGGTAAGACTGGCTGTACAACTTTCAGGACGCTGATTTTGTGTAAGATCTACAATTTTTTTTTAAACGTTGCCCCACGCTGGGAATTTCTCCTGTATCGTGGGTGTGTTCACAAACATATAAACTCACATACACAAATACCCAGACCCGGAACAACTATCTGTAGGTCATACAAATATTTGTTTCGTGCGGGAATCGAACCCGCGACACGCAGCGCAGCAGTCCATTGCTTGAGCCACTGCGCCAACCGTGCCGTCGAAAAATAACAACTGGGACCAAGAGATAAGGAGGAATAGTGCTAGGAGTACCATCCAGCGGCCAACCTAGGCAAACGTGGCTTAACTAGAAGATCGATGCAACTGCCTGTTATTGTTTAGACACGAGCTCTTTGGTATTAAACTGAATATAATATCGTCAAAAGCAAACGAGACGATACTGTTAGCATTAACTGATTTCTAAGTAATATTCTTCAAATAAGCCACTAACATGTTAACCCATGCAAGACAAACAAATAAACACTGCGTAAAATATAATGTTGTTCAATAAAGCAACAGATGCGCACACGCCGCTTAGTCAGCGAACTGTAGCCGAGGCTACAGAGCACAGATATCGTTTGTGGCCGGACACGTGTTCACAAAGACGTATTGAAGCAAGTGTGGGTTTTATCACATTAGTGGGTATTACCAAGCTGTTTGTGTAAATTGTGTCAGTTTATTTTGCAGTTATCAAAGTAAATATTTGTTTTGGCTTATGCCCGCAGTTTTGCAAGCGTGGAGTTCAATAGGGGATCGGACAAAAAAAACTAATTAGTCCGTCAGATAGATTTCCAAAAAATATTGAACACATATTTTTTCTTTTTTCACATAAACAAAAAATGAAGACGATACAGTGCTTCGAAAACTCGTGAACTCCTCGAAAACGTCACATGTCAGTACATTTTTTACCTACAAATGACGACACGACCCCCTCTCATGATCTTTGAGGCGTTTTATCTCCGTAAATTTTTATTAATTTAATAAAACAAAAAACACGTATCCAATATTTTTCGATAATCTAACTGACGGACTAATTAGAATCATATATTTTTGATCCATGCTATTCCCCTATTGCCCCACGGGATTGTACTACTACGATATAGAATATCCTATGTGTTAATCCATAGATTATCTGAGAACTATATTATCCAAATCCATTGCATTTACGTGAAAGAGTTACAAATATTAAATAAATAAATTTTCTTTTCTTTTCTTACAACATTTCTGACAGTAGTAAGATAAGAGAACATATTTTGTGTTTTAAACATTCCCTAACTCTCTGAATTTCTCCTGAATCGTGAACTATACAAATTTACATATTATACGCAAACAGCTAGACCCGGAACAATTTGATATAGACCATTAGACCATACAAATATTTCTTCCTTGAAAGAATCGAATGTATGTATGTGGGAATCGAACGCGGGACACACAGCTTAGTAGGCAATCATTACCACTGCGCCAACCGTGCCATTAAATTAATATTTAAAACAAACAAACAAAGGCACATAGTACTACTACTTAGCCGTAGGTGGTCGCCTACGTCGTAGCAGACTACGCCGTAGCGAGAGTGCTCAGTGTCGATTTGTGTGGGAAATACAGGAGGTGTTTTGCAGCAATAAAAATGTAAGTTACACACTCACAACTTAGTAATTGTTTTAGAAACATATTCTTTATATTTCTCTAAGTATGTCTCGGTGGCGCCCCGACTTACGAACAGTAAGTCGTGGGTTCGGTAAGCAGGCGCATAACTTTGTGTCATTTATGTAACCACCGCTGCCCTCAAAACGTTGAAGGAAAACCAAAAAATTCGAAGACATATGACATCTACCAATTGTAGGTATTGCCTGAGTCCCTGCAGTGGGAACAATATAAGCCATTATGTTCCCACTGCAGGCCTCCTCTGGTGGTGATGAGGTATTCAGGTAATCTGTGGTGGAAGTAAGCATATACAGAGTGGAAGGAACACAGAAGCTAAAACGGTTATCATAAATCACAATATATTTACTAAACCATATAGTCCGGTCGAATTAGAACAGAAAATAGGGGTAAGGTTACATTCATTTCCACCCAGCTGAAAATTGGTAGTATTGTTCAAAACACCATTATTAATTAAATGTAAAAAGTCCCCATCGATCCGACACCTGTACAAAAAGTTATTTGAGTTCAAAGGTCACAAAAACGTGTTTTTCAAGATTTTCAGCAAAACGGTAGATTTTATCATAAAAGGCCAGTTTTTTTTTATTCTGATGAACAATCGCGCGCGATCCCGCACCCGCGCCGCTCCCCGCACCGCGCTGCCAGTGTGGCCAAGCCTTATATCCATGCACACTCATACTTAAAACTTAACATTTTCCTTATTCCTCCACATCACATTATACCAAGGCCACAAATTTTCATTCACAGTCACCGGCTTAACCTGAAGATCAACTTGAATTACTTGATATTTATCCACGTGCTCCTCAAATAAAGACTTTATTGTTAAAGTACCTCGTTTCTAATTCCTCTGTTATCTACACCGCCCACCAAGGGGTCACGCTGTAATCACAAGCACCCACATCACATTACTATGCCCCACATTACAACCTTACATCTCACATAACCTTTTAATCTGTAGGGTGAGAGCACCTGTTATCGACACCGCTGGTTAACGGAAAATTTCTGGCTTGTTCAATTATTTCGGCTCATTTTGTTTTGTTCATATAATACAGTGTAGTGAAAGTAAAATGCTTAAAATCAGTAAAGTCCGAATTTGACTCTTACCTTTAGAATATTTTCGGGATAAATATCTCAATACTTTGTTACAGTGTTTTCACGAAATGAAACTGTCTACCCACTAGTTTACCAATCCGCCTTAAATCAAAAACCCACGCTCTATTGTCTCTCAACATTATTTGAAAAAACGAGGCCATTAGCCATCCATCAACCTGAACTGGGCCTGTGTCATTCACTACGTCCCCCTCTCTCTCTAAGAGATGAGAACTGTGTCCCAGCTGTGAGAGCATCACAGGTTAATTACGCTTATTTTGATTCGTAAGCTAACTTAGGAGAGAGCTGGGGTCTAAAATGACCACTTTAGCAGATCATAACATGAATTGCGTTAAAATGGACCTATCATAATAGTAACTGGGTCTGAGTCAATTCATATTATGATCAGCTAAAGTGGCCATTTTAGACGTGCTGTTCTAAGCAATCGATCATACTTTTTACCCATAAATAAAACAACAAACACAAAACCCGTAATAGCTGTGTTAAGTGCGGTGTATATTGAATGATGGACAAGCACGCAACCAATTAGTTCACTTTTACCATTAATAATGCACAACTAGTCTGCTAATTGCGGCGGCATTACTAACGCATTACATGGATTACTTCCCAGTGGGCAATGGGAAATTGATAATTGTGTGGTGGATGAAATAAGTACAAACAAACAAAGAAAAGTGTGTTAATAGGTATGTTTCTGGTATTATATAAATTAATCATCAGAATGTATTGGCTGTATTTTATTGTTTGATGTTTGAAATTGACTGTTTGTCGAAAGAATAAAATATATTAGTCTAATAAAAATATCCAATTGATGACAAAATCTTTATTTTTTTATTTTTATTTTATTTTATTTTGGCAACAAACAGTCATGTGCAAACAATATTATTTGTGAAAGAATTGGTTCCTTACAAAAGACCTAATAGTGCCGACAATGTGGTATAGTTCTAAAAATATGTACAATAAACTCTTAACAAGGAAAGACGTGCAAGAAATACATATATTAATTTTTGTGTCAGAACTAATGTTCAATGCAACTTAATTTACAAAGTAAAGTGAAGGTAGATAAAGTAAAAAAAAAAAAATAGAATGAGTTAAAATTATGTGACATATCTACTTTTAAGTTTCTGTTTAAGGCTATTAAGAGAAATGTTAAAAATATCTATGTCTGTAAATTCTCTATTATAATTGTTAGTGGAACGGTATATAAATGAATTACGAGTGTATGTTTTATGCAGTCGAGGAGGAACAAAAAGTGGTGTTGTACGTGAGGGGCGTACGGGTAGGCGAGCGTGTGCTCTTAGTGATATTTTACCAAGTAGTGATGGTGAATCAGTAAATGAGTTTAAAATCTTGAACAGTTGAATGATGTCGAACATATTACGTCTGTTACGTAGACTTATCAGTTTATGCCTACGCGTTGCGTCTACATACGCAGCGTCGTAAGTATTATTGCGGTAGTTAAGTGATTTTAAAAACTTTTTTTGGATCCTTTCTATCCTATTTATATGTATATTAAAACATGGGCTCCATACAGTACTACAAAAGTCCAGAATAGAGCGCACAAATGAAAAATAAAGAATTTTTAAAGTGATAACTTTTTTAAATGGTTTACTAATTCGTAGTATAAAGCCAAGGCTGCGAAATGCGGAGCTAACTATGTGGTCTATATGATGGGTGAATGTTAATTTGGAGTCCATAATGATCCCCAGGTCTCTGATGGTAGAAACTCTTTTAAGAGTTAAGCCATTTATGGCGTAGTTAAAATTTAATGGGTGT
The DNA here is from genome assembly GCA_932274075.1 of Diarsia rubi. Classification (NCBI taxonomy): domain Eukaryota; kingdom Metazoa; phylum Arthropoda; class Insecta; order Lepidoptera; family Noctuidae; genus Diarsia; species Diarsia rubi. Next base: position 612,764 of record OW026432.1, read on the forward strand.
GTTTTACGTGTATATGACATAATGAAACATTTATCTATGTTGAGAAAGAGTTGATTTATTGTACAGTAATTATGCAAATTTAGTAAATCACTTTGTAATTTAGAGCAATCTCTAACGGACTCCACCACTCGGAATATTTTAGTGTCATCAGCGTAAAGTAAGTGATTACTGTGGTCAAATATGGTTCCTATGTCGTTAATGTAGAGGGTAAAGAGCAAGGGTCCCAAATGGGAACCTTGGGGAACTCCGGAGGGAACAGGGAGAAATTGAGATGAGTAACCTTTAACACAAACCGCCTGACTTCGATTTTTTATATAGGACTGGATCCATCGCAGTAAGTTGCCGTGCACACCGGCCCTCGCTAGTTTCTCAATAAGCATATCATGATTAATTTTGTCAAACGCTTTCGAAAAGTCGGTGTACACGACATCTACCTGTAGATTCTTATCCATAGCGTTCACGAGAAATTCCGAGAAATTTAGCATGTTACTATCTACGCTACGATGTTTAAAGAAACCGTGCTGTTGCTGAGAAATATGATTACGAACAGCGAATGAAATTTGAGATGTTACCATTTTTTCTAATATTTTTCCCAGAACACACAATTTAGAGATCGGTCTGTATTCAGTCACAATGTCTTTTCTATTGTTTTTGGGAATAGGGGTTATAATTGATTTTTTCCATTTACTAGGAAACACTCCAGTTTCAATAGACGTGCGAAATATGAAGGTTATTGGTCCTGCAAGTACCTCAGCACACTTAGATATGAAAAATGGATGAAGGTCATCGGATCCGGCACCTTTTTTAATATTAACCTTTTTTAATTCACTCAGTACTTGTTCAAAAGTAACGTTGATTGTGCCTATGTCCACAGTAGAAGATGTGTTGTAGCTACAAGGGTAGGTTTGAGATGTGGACGAAACAAAAACTGAATTGAAGTACTCATTAAAAGCATCACAAATGTCCTCGCCAGTAGAGAGTACTTTACCGTTGTACATCATTCTTTCAGGGATGGTATTAGATGCATTTTTTGATTTGACGAATGACCAAAAAGAATTGGAATCTTTTTTTATATTATCTTCAGAATACTTAATAAAATTTTGATAACAATCTTTAGACATTTTTTTAAATCTACTTCGTAATAGTGAGAACATGCGATAGTCTTGAATGTTACCATATGTTTTCCATTTGTGATGTAACTTGCATTTTTCGTTAGATAACTTAATAAGAGGTTTAGTGTACCAAGGTGGGTATTTATGTGTAGAATTTAAATTGCAGGTTGGCACAAATTCGTCCAAAATATTTTGGAGTACACTATAGAAGTAATCAATCATGGAATCTACATGGGTCATACTAGAAAAAATAATCTCCCAATCTATTGACGCAAGGGCAGTTTTAATTGAGTCATAGTTTGCTTTATAATATTGTCTTTTCCTTACAGACGGGAGCTTGAGTGCAGGACAGAGGTTTAATTTTAAGTCAATTTCTAACGGGCTGTGATGCAAATCTTGTGGTACAAATGGATGTTTACACTGTGAGATAAGGCACAATTCGTTACAAAAAATTAAATCTAATATTCTATTATTATGGTTAAACTGATTATTGTATTGTGATAAGGAAGAGAAATTCATGAAATCGGCAGTCAGGCTAGCCAGCTTGTCATTATTAGTATATATATCCATAGAATTTGAGTCATAATTGCAAGACCAACAAGCGTGTGATACATTAAAGTCTCCCAGTATAAGAAATTTATCATTATAGCTACGTAAAACAAATTCACTCACTCTGTCGTAAAAGGATGATAGTAATGATTCATGATTAGTACCGTGCGATATATACGTAGCTATAATATGTAAGTAATTAGGTGAACCAATATTGTTTTGGCCCGCCGACGATTGCGTGCGCAGTGGCAGGGAGACCCATACCTCGTCCGACAGCGGTGACGTACGCATGTCACTGCGCTGCCAGGGACAGAGCTCGCGACGCACGGCAATCATAACACCTCCACCGCGATCGCCGCCGGTCGCTTGGTAATTACGGTCACAACGGTATAATTCGTATCGGCTATCAACGTATTCGCTACTGTTAAAGTTATCATTAAGCCAGGTCTCTGTGATACATATGATGTCAAAATTGTTCCGCAGAACTTCGGAAAGAAATATGTGTGATTTAGTGCGTAATCCCCTCACGTTTTGATAGTAAATGGACAAGTTATTGTTATCGAACATTGATAATAATTAGGACCGATATGAGTAAACAAGTTCCACTAACATTACATTTAAGGGTTTTAATAGTTAATAATGAACGGTATTGAGCCTCATTAATGAATGCACATTCCTTCTTAATATCGAAACAACAAAGTATTTGACAGTAAAGTACTACAAGTAATATCGTAGTAGGTATTAAAATAAGTATGCAGATATAATTGATATGAGTGGATAGTCATTTTATTTTAGCTAAATCAGTATCACTGGACACACACATGGTTTTGGACGTATCATTTTTTTTCAGTAAGATTTTACAATCTGACAACCATACGTACTTATAGTCACTTTCTTTTGCAAGAAGACGGGCTTGCTTATATAGTTGTTTATTCTGCGGAGTTAAGTGGTCGTTAATGAAAATGGGTTTCGCCGAACCATCCAATCCAGCATCAGCTGTTGTCATACCTCGTCGCGCGCGGACAGCAGCCAACATATCACTTTTGCGTTTCCTTTGAGTGAACTTGACGATGATATTCGGGATGGGTGTAACATTTGAAGCCGACTCACCGATAGGTACACTAGAATTATTTGCTTTAAAGCGTCGAACACGATGGACATAATCGATGTCAGTCATTGTAATGGGAAAATTAATCTTTTTAGCTATGTTATGTACGATGTTGATTAAATTTTCACCCTTTGTGACAGGAATTCCAGCAATTTCAAGGTTATTGATTCTTCCCTGCTGTTCTTTAACACGCAGCTGATCTGATAAGTTTGCAACGGTCGCCTGAAGCGTTACGAGTTCATGTGATACAGTCTGTATTTTGCTATTGTTGACAGTATTTTTTGACTGCAAATCGCTCACATCCTTTTTAATGCATGTTTGTTCTTCGGATAACATAAGAATTTTGCTATTTACCGTTTCCAAATCGTGTCTAAACCCATTTACATCCTGACGCAATGATTCCAAAGTGGTAATGATGTTTTGATTTTGAGCTTCAAGAGTGGATGTAATCGTCTGCATAATTTTATTTTGAAATTCAAGTAATACCTCTGAGTGATTACAGTTACATTCGGTATGTTTCCTCTTTCTAAACGTGATACTAGTGGGTTCATCACGCAGTTTGGAAAGGTCTGGATGTGATCCCGCGCTTACCATGGGAGGAGATTTTTGGCCGCTCATTATGCCGCTGCAGACAATATCCAAGAAGTAGGTAGATCTTAAGAAAAGTTGGTGGTATCAGTGACTAAGTGACTGCGCTGACGCCAAGCAGCGAGCAGGACGAAACGATGGATGTACCGTTCCCACGTATTACGAATGTTTACATTCACCGCACGAGTCGACGCGAGCGTTTCCGACGTTTGTGGTGACGGAGATAAACAATTAGACCTCTCACTTGTTTAATGAATGTTTTGACAGTGAATTAACAACCGTATAGCACATGAACAGAGTTCCGAATGCGAAAACAACTATTTGAATAAAAAATATAAAATCGAACACACGTCTGTCCGGACAAGAGCTTTGAGCAGACTAGTTATAAGTAGTATAGTTTTATTTTAAGTAGGTATTCTTGTAATAATATTGTTATGTGTTACGATGGGGCTGACATGGTCAGGTATGTATGACCAAAAGCACCTAAATAAATAAAGATTAAAAAAAAAAAAAAAAAAAGCTTTTGCACTCAGATATCGAAGAGCAAAAATACTCTTTCCGAGATGGGGGGATGAAAAATAATTTATTTGGCTATTATAATATTTGCTGTGCATGCGACATGTAAAGTGTCGATGCACCACAAAATTATTTCCCAATTTTCTGTACGGTGTACATATAATAACCTCACAGTTTACCCACATAGTATGAGTAGACCACAAATTGATCGTAACACAGTTTGTGGTCAACTGTGCACGCGACAACGCGTACGGCGACGTAATCCTCTTGACACTTGCACTACTTACTGCGTGCATAGGAATTTTGTTTCAACGTGATTACAGACACTGTGATTATGCTATAACTTTATTACAGTAAATTGTACGGTGTACCTTATGATTAGTGGACATCATATTTAATCACTTTTATAACCTGGCTATTAATTTGTAAGGTTTATTATGTATTAGCATGCATATGTTGCAAAAATAGTAATTGTAATGAATTTAGGTACATGACGGTATTAAATTGTTATTCGATGTACTCTTAAATCCCTGCTATTGCGGTAGATAGGGAAAAATATTTTTTTTTAAAACGTTACCGTACCACAGATTTATGCAATACAAAAACAAGCCCATCCAAATGACAGAAACTAAAAACAACCTAACCGTAACCAATAGTATGACAACCATTCTTATTAGCAAATTGTTTGTGTGTATCGATTGTCATCTGACAAACAATTCATGTAATTATTTTTTATAGCTCGAACAAAAAGTCTTGACACTTTGAACATGATTTTATAATGACTATAATTAAATGTCTGGCATTTTTTGCAGTCACAAATAGGTGAAACCATTAATCTCTGTAACATCCTCGAGACCTCGACAGACTTGTAAAAACATTCTTTGAAATAAAAATCTTTTGTTAAACTTGACTGTACTTGATACTTGTGTCAATGGTCATAAATTATATCTTCTTGGCCTGTTTGTGATGAAAACGTGGCCTGTTTGATGACAGGTTTTATAAACGATCTGAGGTTTTGTGTTACAGGCCAAAAGGTGAAGTCCAGAGGTTTGTTGGTAGCGAATACATGGTAATTACTAGCATGGTAAATTTTATTAATTTTAAAGATTTCTTGCTGAGTATAGAATCATGACTGTTCTTGGGTTTCTTGCAAAATGAAGGTGAACAGTAAGGAAGGAATTTTGAAAGTTCATGTCTTAAAAATTTCGTGTTGGCCGAGAGTTTAAAATCATTCCAAGGACCAATGTGACTGTTTCCTTTCTTATGTACTTTCTAGGTATATCTGGCACATAACTGACAACGGTGAAGGAAAACGCCGTGAGGAAACCTAGGCTTACCTTGACTGAAATCGTCAACTCATCTTAAGCAAGCGTCATCTATACTCAGTACAGTATAGTCAGTAATAAGGGTGGTATTATTTACTTCACTAAAATATTAAATGAAATTCGATATTACTTCGTATATATTACTGTTGCCGCGTTCGCAAATCTTGCCTTTAGATTACTTCTAGCTAAATGAATGGCTCATCCAAAACCCTCAAAAATAACTTCTTGAAAATCTACAATCTTAATAAATAAAGGTCATAACGGTTATTACAGGTAATAGAGAGATTTGTGCCAAAACAGGGACCCAGCAAATATGACCGTTGATAGGTTTGCGCTGGATTATCTTAGATAATAACCTCACTCCATATGTGTTCGACTTAGGAGGGTTAACGTGTCTCCTTTTTTTCGTTATTTGCTCTGTCAGTAATGTTGGTCAAGTCGTAAAGGTACTAAAAGTCTGTTGCGGGAACTAAATGTGTAATATGTTAACCGAGGTTATTGGTAATCTCAAATAACAATAAGTACGTAGAAATATAACATAACATCACGGCTATAATCACCGAAAGGTTAGGCAGAGGTTTAGCTAATTGTAGACTGAAGCTTGAAGCATCTTATAATAGGGGGCGAGCATATTGCCATAAATCGGACTGCCTTCGTGGTTGCTACTATTCAATTCCTGATGGAAAAAAACATTAACTTCTAACCCGATTCAAGAATCGGACCCAGGATGTCATGCTCAGCAGTCGCTTTTGCTACCACTACACCCACGAGGCAGTCATGGTTAAGGATAGTATAGTTGCTACCAGTTTAGATCTCAATAGCGGTCATTGACCCACCTACATTTAATAAAATTCTTAACTTTGAAATCCAAAATAAGCCTGATCATGTCTTGAATCGTCATCTATCGTGATCTTCAACATATTGTCTTATGAAAAACGATACAATATGGTTCATTAAATTTGTTTTGGTTCGTTACTAAGAGATATTAGGGAAAGGGCAATGACCGCTATTGACATCGTAACTGACAGCAGCCAAAGAGTACTTGGTAACTTCTGTGAACGATTTCCGACGCTTCAGTTTGAAATTTCTACAAGTGAAAATTAACTCCATGGTTAGTTTGAGTGACGCTACACATAATTATTTTCGGAGTATTTAACTCAGCAATATTTGTGAAGCAGCAAAGTGCAGCAGATTCTACATGCAGGTGGTTTACATTCGCCGCGGGAGGCGCTCCGGGCGTCGGGGGTCTCTCGATGACCTCCGGCCACCGTAGACGCGGGCCTGTGGACGGTGAGTAATGGGCTAACTCGCCGTCCGTCCGTCTTACGACGAAAACAGGCCGTGTCGACGGCGCGTTCGTGTTCCACGCGCGCCTCAAAGAGATGTCAGCAACATGGGAGGGGCCCGAAAGGGCCGACGCCCGTCGGGGCCGCGGGTTGTCCACAGGTTATCGCGGCCTCGACATAGAGGGCGAAGAAGGAACATGGGTGGTTTTTAGTCAGTAGAAGTCTGACACTCCCTTTGGTGGTATACATTTGGCTCGTACCGTTTGGTAAACTCCGTTCTATTGCTGAATCACATTCTGATGAGCTTAACACGTTCGAACATAGCCGTACAAACGATTATTTACTTAAATTAGTACAGCCGAGTGTGCCGTATCATGCCGCATGCAGGATGTGCAGCACCTCTTAGAGTTGTTAAAGTATCATCATCATTTCAGCCGAAAGACTAGCCGGGACTCAAGTGTCGCCACATTGACCAGTCCCGTGCGTCTCGCATCCATCACATCCACGCAACCTTCACCAAAAAACGTATCAAGACTACTCCGTACCTGTCACCATCAGCGGCTGGCCACCTGCTCCTCTCATGTTCCCTGTTGCCACCGTTAGACACGTCCACTGCTGAGTGTCTGCAACAAGAGAAAACTAGACAGACCTGAGCTCTCCTGTTTGCTGCCGGAGCTGCGGGTTGTTCGATAGAGATACCACGGCCCCGGACACAACAGGCTAAGAAGGAAGATGGGTTGTTGAAGCCAGTGGAAGTCTGACACTCCCTACCGCTCCGCCTAGAGCGTGAGGAGTCATTTGATGATTTCCCAACCTCCAATAAAAAAGATCTCCTGTTTAAAAGATGATATTGGAATCCCTATAATCTCGTCTGCTTGACCTTCGCCCTTTGTAGTCAGTCATATCGCATCATAGCAGAAATAGTAAAGCAGTGATAGTCTAGCGGTGTGACCGTCGGAATATCATGACTCGCTCCTCTGATATTTTCGGATTCATTTATTTATTTATTTATGTACTTACACACAAAACTCAAAAAAGGATAAGACCATAAAAAATAGAAGAGCACAAAGGTACTGCTTATTTTATAAGAAATTTCTTCCAGCAGACCAACGAGAGGAAAGCTGGATAAGACATGTAGACACAGTGTCTAGAAAAGAGAAACAGGATTTTTTTATTAGAATTAGTAACTTAATTATCACTTGTTTTGCTGAAGGAAAACATTGTGAAATAATCAGCACGTCATAGGCGCGGCATAGATCTCTGATACCTGTAACTTCTTGTAAACGCCACAAAATAAAAAATAAAGGTTCCTTTCTTACAAACATTATGAAGACCGACACAAACGTGTAACACCCGTGATAAAACTATTTCAAATCTATTATTTCCTCCAAAAAATAATAATATCACTCCCCTTTTCCTGACAATTTGTGGTGTCTCAAACATACAGATATGAACTCAGCGGCATGTGCGAGTTAATTAGATTCGCTCACACATTACTGATACAAAGGGAGTAGGCAGAAATGTGTGAACGTGACAAAACTTCGTGATATCTCGGACGATTTCTGGACAGTGTATCATGTTTTATAATTTACGAAGGATGTTTTGAGGTCACCTGTCAGGGTGCCAAGTCTGAAGGTTTACGAATCTATAATGTGCTATGCAAATATAAACGGACCATAGCCGTCAACCAAGCATTCTGTGCTTCAGACTAAGAAACTCTATGCAAAAATAATTGCTGAAAAATCGCTTTTTACGGTAAGACTTGATGTATCGCACCCAAAACATTGCATTAGGTAGTACGGTGGAGTAGTACATGGAGGTAGGCATTTTAAATAAAGTTATGACATTAAAAACTTGTATTTAAAAAGAATAATTGTGCCTATATGATGATAAATAACCTAACCCTGAATACTCAAACGTGACATAACTTTAACCGCGAATTACACCCGCCCACGCACGCGGTGCGACCGCGGACTGCATTCAAGGAAGTTACATAAACTGAAAGGGTAACAACCCTTTCAGTTTATATTACTTCCTTTTATTAATTAATCAGTAAAGTCACATTAATTTGTTACGGTTCCGAATCCTATTTTATTTAACTTAAAACCTGACGATCGGTAAACTGAAAAAACTTAAAACAAACTAATTTAGCGGGCTACCCTAAAGCATTCACCTTAATAAACTTAACTTCATCACATGCGCAGCACAGCGCTTCTAAATACAAACTTATCACATGTCAAAACTGCAAACATTTTTTTATAGCAGAAACATGACGTTTTAATACCCCACAAATATTATGACAGACTTATTCTTTCCTCCCACTTTTAGAAATTGATATAGCACGTGGGCGAGGATTTAGTTACATGTCGCCCTTGAATTAAAGGAGTAGGCAGGGTTCTGGTGACTGACGGATGAACAAACATTTTTGTTAAGACGTAGGGTAAATGTAACAATATAACTTTGTTTGTTATTGGTATAATAAATTTCTCCACGAAGTAACTGGTACTCTTTGTTGCTGTCGTTAGATATCTAAGGTCTTTATTTAGTTCTAACTATTGTCTGGCAGTTTGAATACTATAAGCGACCCACACAAATGTCCTTTCTTGGTATTGTACGTCGTGACGTTGAGCTCGACTTAGTCGAGCTCCACGATAACTGACAAACGCTTGCACTGACGGGACGGCTCTACTTAAATCTGTGTGATGTTTTTTTCAAAAGACCATCTTAGACACTAATATGCATAGCCTTCATGTGTGTATACCAAGATTTTGTCTGGACTTTAAAGGTGATTTTGAGTCAGGTACGAAACACCGGCCCCATCTAGTTTAAAAAAAAAGTGATTTGTAAAACCCTAATGCAACATAAACACTATTTATTAATTTAAGATTCTCATTTCTAATACCTCCTAATGTTTCTGTTCTCCTAGTAGTTTGTGGAACTTTACTAAAATTATTATCGATTATTTTTATTACACCCCATCACTAGCAGCTACCAAATCTAGGTGCTCGATGGGAATACCTCTTTATAAGCATAGACCTGTAGCTCCTGTCAGCCCAGTTGGTATGTTTCTTTATTTCTGGTGTTGAGCATGTTGTCTTTTTTTTGGCGGGTAGAAAATCATCAAATAACCCCTCCCGCTCTTGGACAGAGCGAAAGGGAGTGTCAGTCTTCTACCGACTAAAAACCACCCCTGGTTCTTCTTAGCCCTATATGACGAGGCGGCTGTAACTTCTGAACAACCCGCAGCCCCGACGGGTGAGGGTGAGCATGTTGTCATCGGTTCCATTCACAGGTCTTTTTAACGAAGCAGAAGGTTCTCTATTCGGGTGTGTGTATTTTTTTCCCAATTGTCGAGTCCCACTGCCACAATGTGACAACAGTCACTTGTTTGCGGTGACGTTGATTGGGACTGTTTCCAAAACTATGCAGGATTGTTAACTCTGCTTTGTATTCAGTTTGTGTTGTTTTTATGTACTAACGTTTTGACCCAGTTCAGACTAAAATCTGTTATTGGGAATTAGTTATGGAAAACCCTATTTGAATTTTGCTCAACCGTTCTGATTGACCATTAAATCAAATCAAATCAAATCAAATCACTTTTATTTGTTAACATAGGTAAAGAAATACAGATCTTGAGTTTGGTGTACAGAGCGCTATGTTATGCCAGGAGGCGTACAAATATGGTGTGCATCTAGCTCAAATAATAAGATTTAAAATAAAAAAAGATGTTGATTTCATGGATAATTAGACTTTCGAAATAAAATAAAACAATTAAGTACATATTACACACAGTACACACAGACACACACAGTACATACAGTTACTAGTAAGTGATACAAAGTTTGAATGTTTGGAATGGATATAGTAATTCATATCAAGGAATGATATGTATATAAATTATATGTATAGTACCTATTAAATTACTGATATTGACTTCCTCGCTGATGTAGTTAGTGGTTGCAAGACTGCTGACCATGAGCACCTTGGGTTCAATTCCCGGGTCGGGTAGAGTCATATTGGTTTTTTCCATCAGGAATTTAGCAGTTCCCAAGCCAAGGTATTTGGCTGTGGGATGTTGAGGCGTTGCGGGATGTTCTAAGAGATACCGCGGCCTTGACATATAGGGCTAAGAAGGAACATGGGTGGTTTTCAGTTATTAGAAGTCTGACACTCCCTTTCGCTCTGCCCAAGAGCAGGAGGGGTTATTTGATGATCCCCCCCCCCCCCAAAATAGAAGAAGAAAAAAAAAATTGGATTTGTGCCCTGTTGATGGCAATAGGCTTATCCTCTATTACATGGAACTAAAACATAACACACGAAATGTGAATGTCTATTAGGTGAACCTCTCCTTAACCTTCGGGGCTTACAGGCGTGATGTTAGTGTTAATTATGCTATTTTTACATTATATCTACACGACAAAGCCATAGAGCTGAGACGATACTTTCAATCCATTTAACCAACCAGTTAAATCTAAACCCCACGCGACTAGTCAGTTTATACTGCTGCTTTATGACCGCTCTATGTGCTCACACCCCAACGATGACGTCGTAAAGATATTCCACAACCAACCAAGTTTTATAGACAAAGGATTTTAGTCTTGCGAGTTAATTTCTGGATTTATTCGCTAAAATTGCCAGTAACTTCATAAAAGAGTTACAGTCATGAAACTCACATGCAAATGTTGAGTATGAATGTAGATGGGTATAAGAGTAGAGGAAGACCAAAGAAACGATGGATGGACTGTGTGAAGGATGATATGGCTAGGAAGGAGGTGACTACTGACATGACGAGAAATAGAGAAGTACGGAAGAACAAGACATGATAAATAGTTTGGGATAAGTGCAGTACAATGATGATGGTCATGAAATCACATATCACAGTATCAAAAGATTAACTCTCATACTCCAGGCAGACCTGTACATCAGTGAAACTATTTACAAGCACTTTGGAACTGTTGATGAGTCAGCCAGTTTGAGACAGTTGAAACTTGTTGCGTGTTTCTAAGGAGCTTATGTAAGTTATCAAGCATGTTGCAGAACTGGCGGCAAAACAATGCTCGAATATAGTTATGGAGGTGAACGGGCAGAAACTTGGTTTGACAAGTTTTGAACTACCAATAGTCTAAACTGCTGATTTCGATACCCTCTGGTAAGACTGGCTGTACAACTTTCAGGACGCTGATTTTGTGTAAGATCTACAATTTTTTTTTTAAACGTTGCCCCACGCTAGGAATTTCTTCTGTATCGTGGGTGTGTTCACAAACATATAAACTAACATACACAAATACCCAGACCCGGAACAACTATCTGTAGGTCATACAAATATTTGTTCCGTGCGGGAATCGAACCCGCGACACGCAGCGCAGCAGTCCATTGCTTGAGCCACTGCGCCAACCGTGCCGTCGAAAAATAACAACTGGGACCAAGAGATAAGGAGGAATAGTGCTAGGAGTACCATCCAGCGGCCAACCTAGGCAAACGTGGCTTAACTAGAAGATCGATGCAACTGCCTGTTATTGTTTAGACACGAGCCCTTTGATATTAAACTGAATATAATATCGTCAAAAGCAAACGAGACGATACTGTTAGCATTAACTGATTTCTAAGTAATATTCTTCAAATAAGCCACTAACATGTTAACCCATGCAAGACAAACAAATAAACGCTGCGTAAAATATAATGTTGTTCAATAAAGCAACAGATGCGCACACGCCGCTTAGTCAGCGAACTGTAGCCGAGGCTACAGAGCACAGATATCGTTTGTGGCCGGACACGTGTTCACAAAGACGTATTGAAGCAAGTGTGGGTTTTATCACATTAGTGGGTATTACCAAGCTGTTTGTGTAAATTGTGTCAGTTTATTTTGCAGTTATCAAAGTAAATATTTGTTTTGGCTTATGCCTGCAGTTTTGCAAGCGTGGAGTTCAATAGGGGATCGGACAAAAAAAACTAATTAGTCCGTCAGATAGATTTCCAAAAAATATTGAACACATTTTTTTCTTTTTTCACATAAACAAAAAATGACGACGATACAGTGCTTCGAAAACTCGTGAACTCCTCGAAAACGTCACATATCAGTACATTTTTTACCTACAAATGACGACACGACCCCCTCTCATGATCTTTGAGGCGTTTTATCTCCGTAAATTTTTATTAATTTAATAAAACAAAAAACACGTATCCAATATTTTTCGATAATCTAACTGACGGACTAATTAGAATCATAATTTTTTGATCCATGCCATTCCCCTATTGCCCCACGGGATTGTACTACTACGATATAGAATATCCTATGTGTTAATCCATAGATTATCTGAGAACTATATTATCCAAATCCATTGCATTTACGTGAAAGAGTTACAAATATTAAATAAATAAATTGTCTTTTCTTTTCTTACAACATTTCTGACAGTAGTAAGATAAGAGAACATATTTTGTGTTTTAAACATTCCCTAACTCCCTGAATTTCTCCTGAATCGTGAGTACGTTTACAACCATAAAAATTTACATATTATACGCAAACAGCTAGACCCGGAACAATTAGATATAGACCATTAGACCATACAAATATTTCTTCCTTGAAAGAATCGAATGTAAGTGGGAATCGAACGCGGGACACAGCTTAGTAGGCAATCACTACCACTGCGCCAACCGTGCCATTAAATTAACATTTAAAACAAACAAACAAAGGCACATAATATATTACTACTACTACGCCGTAGGTGGTCGCCTACGTCGTAGCAGACTACGCCGTAGTGAGAGTGCTCAGTGTCGATTTGTGTGGGAAATACAGGAGGTGTTTTCCAGAAATAAAAATGTAAGTTACACACTCACAACTTAGTAATTGTTTTAGAAACATATTCTTTATATTTCTCTAAGTATATCTCGGTGGCGCCCGACTTACGAACAGTAAGTCGTGGGTTCGGTAAGCAGGCGCATAACTTTGTGTCATTTATGTAACCACCGCTGCCCTCAAAACGTTGAAGGAAAACCAAAAAATTCGAAGACATATGACATCTACCAATCCGCACTGGGCCCACGTGGTGGATTATAACCCATCCCTCTCCTAGAGAGGAGGCTTAAGTCCCTGCAGTGGGAACATTATAAGCCATTATGTTCGCACAGCAGGAACTCAAGCCTCCTCTGGTGGTGATGAGGTATTCAGGTAATCTGTAGTGGAAGTAAGCATAAACAGAGTGGAAGGAACACAGAAGCTAAAACGGTTATCATAAATCACAATATATTTACTATATTTCATTTAGTCCGGTCGAATTAGAACAGAAAATAGGGGTAAGGTTACATTCATTTCCACCCAGCTGAAAATTGGTAGTATTGTTCAAAACACCATTATTAATTAAATGTAAAAAGTCCCCATCGATCCGACACCTGTACAAAAAGTTATTTGAGTTCAAAGGTCACAAAAACGTGTTTTTCAAGATTTTCAGCAAAACGGTAGATTTTATCATAAAAGGCCAGTTTTTTTTTATTCTGATGAACAATCGCGCGCGATCCCGCACCCGCGCCGCTCCCCGCACCGCGCTGCCAGTGTGGCCAAGCCTTATATCCATGCACACTCATACTTAAAACTTAACATTTTCCTTATTCCTCCGCATCACATTATACCAAGGACACAAATTTTCATTCACAGTCACCGGCTTAACCTGAAGATCAACTTGAATTACTTGATATTTATCGACGTGCTCCTCAAATAAAGACTTTATTGTTAAAGTACCTTGTTTCTAATTCCTCTGTTATCTACACCGCCCACCAAGGGGTCACGCTGTAATCACAAGCACCCACATCACATTACTATGCCCCACATTACAACCTTACATCTTTTTTTTTTTTTTTTTGGTGGGTGTAAAATCATCGAATAACCCCTCCCGCTCTTGGGCAGAGCGAAAGGGAGTGTCAGACTTCTACTGACTAAAAACCACCCATGTTCCTTCTTCGCCCTCTATGTCGAGGCCGCGATAACCGTTGGACTACCCGCGGCCCCGACAGGCGTCGGCCCTTTCGGGCCCCTCCCATGTTGCTGACATCTCTTTGAGGCGCGCGTGGAACACGAACGCGCCGTCGACACGGCCTGTTTTCGTCGTGAGACGGACGGACGGCGAGTTAGCCCATCACTCACCGTCCACAGGCCCGCGTCTACGGTGGCCGGAGGTCATCGCGGGACCCCCGACGCCCGGAGCGCCTCCCGCGGCGGCTGGGACGAGAGGTTCTCTCCCTCTCGCGTTTCGCCACCTCCTTCGCCAGCATCACTGCTTCGCAGAAGGAGGCGACGGCGTCCCATTCCTCCTCGCCCACAACCTTACATCTCACATAACCTTTTAATCTGTAGGGTGAGAGCACCTGTTATCGACACCGCTGGTTAACGGAAAATTTCTGGCTTGTTCAATTATTTCGGCTCATTTTGTTTTGTTCATATAATACAGTGTAGTGAAAGTAAAATGCTTAAAATCAGTAAAGTCCGAATTTGACTCTTACCTTTAGAATATTTTCGGGATAAATATCTCAATACTTTGTTACAGTGTTTTCACGAAATGAAACTGTCTACCCACTAGTTTACCAATCCGCCTTAAATCAAAAATCCACGCTCTATTGTCTCTCAAAATTATTTAAAAAAACGAGGCCATTAGCCATCCATCAACCTGAACTGGGCCTGTGTCATTCACTACGTCCCCCTCTCTCTCTAAGAGATGAGAACTGTGTCCCAGCTGTGAGAGCATCACAGGTTAATTACGCTTATTTTGATTCGTAAGCTAACCTAAGAGAGAGCTGGGGTCTAAAATTACCACTTTAGCAGATCATAACATGAATTGCGTTAAAATAGACCTATCATAATAGTAACTGGGTCTGAGTCAATTCATATTATGATCAGCTAAAGTGGCCATTTTAGACGTGCTGTTCTAAGCAATCGATCATACTTTTTACCCATAAATAAAACAACAAACACAAAACCCGTAATAGCTGTGTTAAGTGCGGTGTATATTGAATGATGGACAAGCACGCAACCAATTAGTTCACTTTTACCATTAATAATGCACAACTAGTCTGCTAATTGCGGCGGCATAACTAACGCATTACATGGATTACTTCCCAGTGGGCAATGGGAAATTGATTATTGTGTGGTGGATGAAATAAGTACAAACAAACAAAGATAAGTATGTTAATAGGTATGTTTCTGGTATCATATAAATTAATCATCAGAATGTATTGATACTGGCTGTATTTTATTGTTTGATGTTTGAAATTGACTGTTTGTCGAAAGAATAAAATATATTAGTCTAATAAAAATATCCAATTGATGACAAAATCTTGTTTAAACAAGGGCCTTTTGACGCTCAAATGACGAATAAAGAAGAGCACTGTTGGTAAATAAGACATTGAAAAACAATTTGACGGCGTATGTTTACAATTTCGCGGACGAAAAATTTGCTCTCAACAAACATCTATAAGCAAAGGAGATGCTCAAATAACTTCACTAAAACTTAAACATCATTAAAATAATAAATCATTCATATCTGACACTAATACATCAAGTCTCAACTGAAGGCAATCAACAGTGGTTGCCACCCCACTCCATGTATCATTACCACTAAGTGTTACATACAATAATTTGCATGAATATGTTGTACATGAATATATTGTACATGAATAATGTGAATATGTCCTGTAATCATAGCTCGCAGCGCGACAGCCGCTCATAAAAATTAGCATACAAAGTGGTGTGTGGCATAATTATATATGTTCATGGTGGTAACAGATTTTGTTGTGTTAGGCCGTAAGTGTGCTAGTGCAAGGCTTTTAAGACTAAGGCCTTTTTAATTCCAGTACATGGCGATGTATGAAAGCGGTAACGATTTCAAACGACGATTCTACGAGAAGCGATTTTTCGCTCGTTAGTTTAAAATGCAGCGTTTGTTACGGTGAACCCGCCTCTCAGTAAATGAGTAAAATAGCACGCGACGAGCCTTCTGCACGCGCCGCGCGACGCTCCGCGTCTCCGTAAACGAGCCCTAAGGGCGAATTACACCAAACACACATTACGGAACAGGAATGTAAATATAAAAAAATAATTACAAGATATAAAAAATATCTTATTCGTTTCGAAAGTACTTAGTCTTAAAGTAAACATCAGAACTGCGTTTGGTGTCAGTATTCCGTATGTACAATGATGATTCTTGTGACTCTTTATTTGTTTATCTGATATTCAAAAGTGCTTGTAATGGTTCAATTGAAAAAATGCTTTGAGTTTGAACCCTTACATCTTTCTGACCAGGCTAAACTATATGCATCGAAGACAATCCGTAAGCTTCATAGGTTCCACGTGGAATCAGGTCATGTAATAATATTGTTATTACTGGGTTATTGATGAGCATTACAATAGCATCGACACGTGTGGAGAATTTAAGGGAGAGCTTACACGTGTAGCGACAGCGCCATCTATCGCAACAGATGCTAACTAGCATTGGCAATCCTGCATCGCGCCATCATACAAAGTTATCCGCCACATTAGCGTATATAGAAAATCCCGACTTAAGTCGGGCAGTTAGCCCACCAGACACAACACCCGTCTGGTAGGAGGATCCTCCCTTTTCTATGGGGGATGAGGAACTTTACACCCTGTTCCTCGTACCCCCAAACACGTACCATAACTACATCACTGCGGCGATAAAATGTGGTTATGTTTGAATAGTGTCCCGCAGCTTCTTACTGACAGACAGACAGATCTACTCTGCTGTCAACATTGCGTCGCGTGTTGTCGCTACAGGTTCTGATGTGGTCGATAACACCCGCCCAGTTGAGTTTAGCGTAAAATGTGTTCCGTGTGAACTGAACTGTTTATTTTCATACAAATTAGTGCCCAACCACGTTTTGTTAATATAATTTTGGTACGTGTGAAGCAAGCCTTACGCCCCTTTCCCGACGTCGAGGGAAGCGTCCAGAGAACCGCACGCTCTTCTATTGTTTCCTTCGCGTCACTCCGCGAGTCGTGTTGAATTCCGTGACTCGTGGCTTGGTCCTAATTGTTTCTGACTATATCTGGCACCACGTCAAAATATTGATTGGTGCTCTAATGGGAATAACTTTGGTGCTCTAAGAATCAGTGCTTAGATGGAATTATCTCGATTTCTTTGCACTTTCTCACACGAGTCGTGGTGCTCGAGTGTGTATATCATGGACAAGAGCGTACTGATTCGCTAATATTCACCACGACCGACGTCGGCATAAGAGATTATTTTCAAAATATAGTTAGGTTTATGTGTAACAATGACTCGAGCGATATCTATACCGAGACATCATATGCCTTTGTCAAATATGTTGGGGTTGATTTCCAGTCTAACCGGATGCACCAGTTTTTTACATGAAGCGACTACCTCCCTGACCTCCACAACCCAGTTGTATAACACAGGTAGTCAGTATCCCGATAGTCAGGTGATTTTGAATAAATACACTACTAAGGTGTCTCTACTGTGTAAACATCAAGTTCGAGATAACTTGATTTACCAAAATTCCCGAAACCTTAGCTCTAAGCTGCGAGTTGATTACAAAATTCCGTGAAGTGCCGACAGGGTGACGGGTAACAATGGGTAGCAGTCTAAACTATTTACTGTGAACCCAATATAATTGATTAGTTGTGGTAAACGACTCAATACTCTGTAAGATTCTACTGGTGTTTGATCTGTGTTTGAGTGTCAGGAGTCAAGGAGAAACATGATTTTAAAATCTGTAGATACTCGTATGATGAGAGTGTCTCGATTGGTCTAATAAGAAAAGTAGCGGTATATTTATATATCGCCACTAACTACATGAGAATATCTTAACCCTTGTAATGTTAGACAGCAAAGTGGTGATGAGGCACAGTAAGCCAAGTCTTGAGTAAGCGGAGATCCTGCCATGGTTGGGGCTTCCAGCCAGGGTTGCAGAATTTATTCAAAAGAGTCACCGCGGCTCTGGAACGCAAAGAACATTGGGAGGAACACGGATGGGTTTTAGTCAGCATGAGTCTCGCACTCCCTTCTGCTCCGCCCAGAACGATACGAGTCATTTGATGACATCAAAAAAAAGGTGAGTTTAACTCCCCTAAAACAGACAATGTTTTGAATCCCTAGAGACGTAACCAGAAAATTTTTAGTTCAGCTTATTACATTACAGGTTACCGACGTAGCTCGAAGTGGCAATGGGCAGGTCACATTGCCCCCAGAATGTATGGCCGATGGGGCCGAAAAGTTCTGGAGTGGCGAACGCGAATCGGAAGACGTTGCATTTCAAAGCCTCCCACTAGGGGTACTTATGACCTGGTGAAGGTTGCGGGATCAGTTAGATGCGAGACGCACCGCGGGAGTGGTCAATGTGGCGACACTTAGGTGAGTCCTATGTCCAGCAGTGGACTTCTTTCGGCTGAAATGATGATGTGGATGAGTTCATTACATACAGACTATCGTTGATCTAGTTCATGAAGTCTTGGGTTCTATAATCAGGTCCAGCAAAGTGAAATTGGGTTTTTCCGTCACGAATTTTTTTTATATCGGCCACGGAGTCTAGATTTGTGCCCGTTTGATGTCAATAGGCTTGGCCCCTAATACATGCGACGTTAACTTTATTAACGAAATTTTAGTGTACTATTAGGTACACTCAACAACTTTAGACTTAATGTTATTTTGTGTACATACAGAGAATGTTGCTTTTTTAATGTCTCGAAACAACCAGTTTTAATGGTAAAATAATGCTTCTGAATCTGAAGATCTATCCATCTATCTATATAAATAAAAAGAGAAGTTCTGACTGACTGACTCATCATCGCCCAGCCCAAACCCTTGGACCTAGAAAGCTGAAATTTTGCACAGAGGTGCCCTTTATAATGTAGACAAGGAATTAGGAAAGATTTTTCGAAATTTAACCCTTGAGGGAGTTAAATAGCGGATGAAAGTTTGTTGGGATATTTTTCAACATCCACGCGACTGAAGCCGCGGGCAAAAGCTAGTCCCTTGTAAAATATTCCAGTTAACAGTTTAACATAGGATCGGAATAAAGACCGCAACCCAATACTGCTGCTAAATATTTTATGAAACTACCCTCATTCTGTGATGTTCATTGATGAGCACGTGTTCAGGAAGGGTATAATGTGCTGCGGTTACGATATGGATGGGTACCCGTTAATATTGAATGCTGAGTATCGATAGTATTTTAGGTCAGTTGAAATTAGATTTTAAAGTTAAAAATTCTATAGTCAATCTCTAGAGTTATATAAAAAAATATCCAAAAAATGGGTTGTGGATGTCAAATAGGCAGTCACTTAAAAATACCTAATCTTTAAGTTTGTACAAGACGTTTTACATTAGTTGGTGATTGGAGCCTTACATACAGGGTGTAAAAAAACCCTTCACACATACGTCAACCAAGCATTCTGTACATCAAACTAAGTACCCCTACGAAATTTTTTTTGCTTGCTGGGAAAGGACTTTATTTTTGGGGTCAAAATCACATTTTACGGTAAAACTCAATGTAGCACTCTTAAAACATTGTGCTTGGAGCCTTGGGCCATGGACGTAATTTAAGTAAAGTTAGAACCTGAAAAACTAGTATTTACAAAAACAGCTGTGCAAAATTTGGAACTTTGACCCCCAATATCTCCGTAACTAAGGGGTTCCCAGGTATGGTCTATAACCAAAAAGTGATCGCCGTGGTGGCGAGAACAAGAGCCCTTCGTTTGCGTTAAGGGTACTTTTACACCCTTTGTGTATAAACTGTACTTATGTTTGGGTATGTACCGTATGTATGTGTGCATGTGGACGTGTGTCTGCATGTATGAGTTTCGTTTTGTGTGTTGCAATAGTGCCTGCCTCAGTGACTTTATCCAATTAGTTACAACTTTTTTACTAATCCCCGAAAAAGGCAAAAGCATATCTAATATTTTTCGTTTCGTCATTCATTTCGCCAGTAATGTTTAAGACCCATGTATTAGGCGCGCGCCCATTGCCATCAACCGAGCATAAATCCAGACTCCGTGGCTGCTACAGAGAAATTCCTTATGGAAAAACAAAATATCACTTTGTCTGACCAGGGAATCGAACCGACAACACTTAACAATCAGAATTTGTGTTTGAGTTTGAACCTAGGAACGCATGTTTAGCAGTCGCGCTAGACGAACGAGATGGTTCACTCTTTGTAAAATTCTTGTATTAATCTGTATCCACTGGACTAGCTGGTTTGTTAGGCCGACATGTTTCAAAGTAGAGCAGTATTTTTCAGTATCAAATGTTCTACTAAACAATATGTTATTAAACATCACCTTTATCACCTTTATCCCAATAAGGTAATTGACAAAAATATCGAATTAGTCCGTCAGATAGATTTCAAAAAAATGTTGGACTCATATTTTTTCTTTTTTAACATAAAGAAAAAATCTCTAGTGACGTCACATCGCACTACAATTCTTACCACGTACTTGACGTTACAAGCCCCCACTCTTGATCTTTGACGCGATTCATCTTCGTCAATTTTTATTAATTTGATAAAACAAAAAACATAAAACGAAAAGAAGAATTAAAGAAAAATATTGGATACGTATCTACGTAAACGTAACGTATCCAATATTTATCGATAATTTAACTGGCAGACTAAACAGTCATGTTTTTTTAATCAGGAAGCATCCCAATTCATTTGGGGTCGGCGCAACATGGCTTTTTTATCTTTAAAAAAATGTCTTCCTCTTCCATACTTCACTATTTCCCGTCATCTCAGCAGTCACCTTTGCTCGTCGGGGCTTTTGGTTGTTCGAAAAAGATACCGCGGCCTCGACACAAAGGGCTGAGAAGGAACATTATAATTATTAAGCCTTTATTGCTGAATAACTAAACACAAGTACAATCTAATCATATAAAAATAAAAACTTAAATCTAACACATCGGGTTTTCCGGTTTAGTGATCAGCGTGTCCTGTGACACATAGGCCTCTTCCAGCTTCTTCCACTCATTTCTGTGTCTAGCTTTCCTAGACCAGGTAGTGCCTCCAATTTTATTTATTTTATTTATTTATTTAGGAAACCAACAGCGATACATTAAATTAATTTACAAAATATGTGTTAACAGTTTCTATGGCCAATTACAGGTTTCCCTGTGTAACTAGATATAATATAAAACATGCGAACGGACTAATGCAAAACACTTTAATTAAAAATTACACAAGATAAATTTAGATTAAGATAATAATTTTGAAAAACTTTAAACAAAAACGACAATTGTTATGTCATCTGTCCATCTCTTTGCCTGTCTTCCCTTATTCCTTTTGCCATCGCGTGGTTGCCACTCTGTTATTGTTTTGGTCCATTTTGTTTTACTATCTCGTCATGTGTCCTGTCCATCTCCATTTCAACTGTCTTACTTTCTTTATTATATCTTCTACTTTGGTTCTGGATCGTATTTCAACTGCTCTTAACCAATCTTTTTTAGTGACACCTAACGGAAGAAGGAACATAGGTGATTATTAATCAGCAGAAGTCTAACACTCCCGCGCGGCTCAAAGCGGGAGGAGTCATTTGATGATCCAAAAGAAAATGCGACATGATATCGAGCATACCTACGTCTTGTACACTTACTTACCTATACATCTGTTTTCAATAGAATAGGTAACCCAGAATACTTAATTCATACAAAAATGTTTTCATTGTCCTTTGAGTGTTCTTACTACACCATTGACCTTTTCAAAGGACATCACCAATAATTCGAGTACTTATTTGTCCTTCTACAATCTAGGGCATCCCCTCCGATTCCATCAACATCCGCTGTATAAATTCGTTTTGTTAATCGCCTTTCATTCAATTTAGTTCGCCTCTAATCCGCAAAATTCGAAGTAAATACTTTCCTTCGTCCACAATTTAAAAGTAATTATTATGTGTTTTACGCTAAAAGCTGTAGGCAATATCCAACGGGATATTTTATACAATGTGCTAAATATTCCACCCGGGAACGTTTCACAGATCTGTGGGTTTCTTATGAAAATTTGATAGTTACTGCTGTTTTATAAAGGAGGGCCTCGAGCCAAGTAAAGTGTTATGATTTTTTGTTGCAAATTAACGTTTTTATTTTTCTTTGTGAAGCTAGAACATCCGTAAACATGGTAAATTGATAGCTTAACTAAGAAATATGTATGATTTATTTCATTTACGAGAAGCAAAGTCAGCCTGAAACAAAGGCACAAGTCCTTTTCTCGAAGCCATTCAGGACATTTTCAACCCCCGCTAAGTCTAAAACTTTGTGAGTGTCAATTTGTACATACATAAACAGAAATATAGCACTCCGATAATAATCCGAGACGCTCCGGGCATCGGGGGCCACGTGACGGCTTCCGACCACCGTAGACGCAGGCCTGTGGACGGTGAGTAATGGGCTAGCTCGTCCGTTTTATGACGAGGACAGGCCGTGTCGACGGCGCATTCGTGTCCCACGCGCGCCTCAAAGAGATGTCAGCAACATGGAAGGGTTAGGGCCGACACCAATCGGGGCTGCGGGATGTTCGAAAGAGACACTGCGGCCCCGGCACAAGGGCTATGTAGGAACATGGTTGGTTTTTAGTCAGTAGAAGTCTGACACTCCCTTCCGCTCTGCCCAAGAGCGGGAGGGGTTATTTGATGATCCCCACCCCCCTAAAAAAGGTAGATTTGTTGTGACTTATGTATTATCCAATGGCTAAGTCATTCTAAAAATTACCGGTGCATAAGAATTTTATTACATTGCGAGACTTGCATTCTTGTCCATGTTATGTATCACGCCTGTAATCCCGGTAGGGAGTGTGCCTTAGTATAAACTCCAATGGGTAATGGATTAAGAACTGTCAATTTCCGTCACTAAAAACACTAACTTTAACCTAAATTATTTCATTTTATGATTACTCTTTCGTCCCGTTTTCAGTATAGAAATACAATTTGACCGAATTAATTGCGATTGTTATAAATAATATTCTAAAAATAGCTCTGAACGGAGTTGTCGGCAGTTGTCGGCAGTTGTCGGCCCGAGGGACAAACAATATTTTGTGGCGAAAATAAAACAGCTGTTGTTCTTTCTTTACAAATATCTTATTTGTAGTTTATATTTATGGAAACGGTAGCTAAATATAAGCTAGAACAGCAGATATTTACCTGAAATGTAAAAGAAAAACTTACACATGTCCAAACATAATTAAACATATTGAACCAAGCATCACAAGGTCACAAAACCAAGTTCTATTGTCTAGTTTTGCTCAAATAACAAGTTTAAAACAGACCATATATTTCCAGTTCAAAACCCAGCATGGGACAGTTGAATTGTCCCAAACCTGTGAGCCTTTAAGCTGAGATTTAACATTTTATCTTACATGAGCCGTCAGTGTCCATAAAATCCCCCCTTCCCCCTCTTTCACCTCGTTCCACCCCTCTCTGACCCTACTTTTAATATTTACAGTTGTGTATAATCTCGAATCCTGAATTTTCTCTCATGTTTTTAGAGTAAATAAGAACATTTTATGACCGTTTTTAAGCGTTAAATTCAGTTGCCTTCTGCAGTGAATGTAAGGAACGGTTTTAAACTTTTAAAGGGGTAGTTGACTACTTTTTAACGGAATTGGTTTTCTACTGTAAAGCAATAAAAGTTGCAAAGTAATTTAGGTTCCTTCGTTAATAATTCAAGCCTGACTTTACGAGTTTTATTCGTTCGATAAAGTGTTCTTTAATATTACTGATCTGCAGTACAGAGTAATTCTTTCCTAAACTAGGTGATTATTAGAGATAATTATGTTCACAACTTACCCGAGTATGTTAGGTAATTGTCCCACGGGTTCTTAATATAAAAAGTATCATCATCATCATCATCATTTCAGCCGAAAGGCGTCAAAACTGCTGGACATAGGCCTCCCTCAAGTATCACCACATTGACCGGTCCCGTGTGTCTTGCATCCAGTGGATTCCCGATATTTTTGCCAGATCATCGGTCCACCTAGTGGGAGGCTTTTCAACGTAACGTCTTACGGTTCGCGGTCGCCGCTTCTGATCTTTTAAGCACCTTCGGCCATCCGTTCTGCGAGCAATGTGTCCTGCCCACTGCCACTTAAGTTTGGCAATTCATTTCTGATTCATTTGATCACGAAAGAAAACATTGCCCTTTACTCTCTATTGGGTTAAGTCTTTTGATGAAGCCGCTGAGCTCCATCGGAGTCAATAATCGACTTTGCCGATAAGGCAGCCTTCTTTCAACCGACTGGTCGGTCAGTCAGCTAATTTCGTTGTCAGCCCAATGCTAGTGATTATTGCTCTACAAACACGTTAAAGCAACAATTAATCAAGCATCAACAGCCTATTAATGTTCCCACAGCTGGGACACAGGCCTCCTATCTTTTGAGAGGGAATTGGCTATACTTAATCTACCACGCGGGGCCCAGTGCGCATTGGGCAATGTGTAGTAGGTATAATTTATTTATAAGTATTTGTGTTCAGTGGTGGTGAAGCAGAGTGTGTAAGTGGTGTATTGTGTAAACGTTTGACAAATTACTGTACATTGTCTGTGCATTATAATGGCTAGAGTATCTGACGGGTTATGAACGACATAAGAGGTCATACAAAGATATTAGTGTCGTGTCTTGTGAATTTTACCTCTTACTTGTTCATTAATATAATAATGTTTGTCCTTGTGGGTGTTGCTGAGAATACAGATCGTAAGTTTGTATCCTTAATTGATTAAAGCATAATTATCTATCCATAGTGAAATTGAGAAACATTTTGTGGTGCCCCAAAAGTGTATTATGATTCTGTTAAAGCGGCCATATGAGGGCCCCCGGCCACACTGAAACAAATCACGCGATCAATGCGGGTCCTAATTCTGTCACTTCGACTGTGTCAATATAGATTTTCAATCTCGCACGAATTTTCAAGAGTTGGTTACCTCCTCCCCCACTGCAGCTCGTGACTAAACCATTATATCCCGAGTTTTTTCCGTGTCTCGGAAAGCACGTAAAGCTGACATTTGAAGATTTTGAGAGCGTTATTGACTATCAGAACTATATTGCCCAGTACCAACTGGCTTGTGGGCTGATTGGCAGTTGTTTAAAATACTGGTATTCACTATTCAAGCAGATTACGATGGCTAATATACAAGGGACGATGAACGATGACATCGTGAGCAAACGGGCATGTCTTAGAACCAAAAAATTCTAAGACATTTGTGACATCTACCAATCCGCACTGGGCACGCGTGTTGGATTAAAGCACATCCTTCTCCTAGAGTCTACGGCCTTGCAGTGGGAATATTATAAAAGGGACTTAATCACAACGGGTAAAATATACAGTGTAAGTACCAACAATACACCCAGTATTGTTAGTACGCCTCAGTCTAACCTCTCCAGAATAAACATACGTAATGTTAAGATAAGTAATAACCCAAAGATTTCTCGTCCGAAAGTCCAACGTCTTAGCCGCTGAGTAATGGCTGCTTTGAATTTAATTTGTACAAGCATCGTGACAAATAACCCGTGATATTATTCCACGGAATGATTTACTAACTCCGCGGTCAGACATGATATATTAATATACTGTATATTGCCTGTTCTTGCTGCCATATTGTCTACTTAGTGCCACCGAGCAGATACGGGGGTGGACTACTAATGTTTTTGATTCTGAGTTTGTTTTACTTTACTAGTCATTTTATTTTATTAGAGACATTTATGACGACTCAGAAGAATTACTCAAACCAAAGCTTAAAAAAACAGGCATCCACTCACACTCACCTATACATTTCTACACTCACACATACACAGCTATACTCACGCTCACACTCATAATTTTTTTTTGTCTTTTAAATAAGTGCACATTATTAATTTCCCTATAACACAGGATTTACCTAGCATGGGGGCATTGATCATTTATTTGCTTTTATGTGAACATTGATTATGTATTTGCCATTTATGTATTTGCGGTTTTCGACGACGTTCATTGCACAAGCAATCATTGCTCAAAACTGATAAAACACCTCGGGATAATATTTCATCCATTTTAAAATGAAATCGATAAACATCGCTTGCCCAAAGCCACAGGGTATCAACACTAATATTCAGCTCTAAATTAACGATCTCGCAACGTCCAACAAAAGCTTGATTGACGGCACGTTATATTTATTTAACTGAATTTTAAAGCCTTTGTCAATAATTGGTGCGTTTACCCCGCGGCGATATATTGTATTTGGATAATATTTTGAATTATTGTTTGAATATATGATAACTCTTGTGGGTTTGCAATGTAAATATTAAGTGATTGGATTTCTATCAGAATAATTTAATGCGGATTACCTACGTATTGTTTACAAATGGTAATGTTAGTACAGACAAAATAGTTTTTTTAAGGAATACTAATGACTGTTAATTTGTGTTAATTATAATAAATTGCTTGACATTACAGAACAAATATAGCGGATGGCTTCAATTCAAAGCAAATCAACAAGGGTGCAATTAAATTCAGATAGTTAATGCAATCCAGAATTCCCCGCTTATTTAATTAAGAAATCTGTTCCAACAGACCTGCAACGGGAGAGATTGGAATGGAAACGTGTGCGAAAAGAATAAATTAAACCCTAACTTTGAAAAACATACCAATTAAATAAGTAGATATATTAACAAGTAACATAAATGGAAATATTTGTGTGTAATATTAATTGAAATAGAATCCGTCAAATCAGGAATGGGATAGGATCGAAAATAAAACAATTGTCACTGTGTATCACAACTATTATTATGATTTAAAGAAAAAATATATATACTCAGTTTCTCAAAATTCACACAGAATCACAGCATTCACACCTGACACTCACAAAGAGAAAGATAGAGAGAGTAACCGTCGCGACACATACATTTAAGACGATTTAAATTCAAGTTCCCTAAAAATAGTAAATAAAATAAATAGTAATATCCATAGGTATTTTGATTGCACTAAGTCAGAAGCTCCTGCCGCTGTCACAGATCATATTCTTATCTCCCAGTTCTACAGCGCGCTTTGATTCCTAATCACACAGCTCCAAATTATAATAAGGCTTCATTTCATGGCTTCCAGCCATCATTTCAAATTTTGGTAATGATATCACTGGAAAATATTATGATTACGAGTTTATTTTTTGTGAATTACTGGTAGGTGTACTGTGGGTCACCTCTACTTAACCCTACGGGTATAAATTGCTGGGGTGATGTTACGTATATGCGATTTATATTAGGTATAATTATAATCATCATTCTACTGCCCTTGTTCCAATAGGAATGTTTACTGACTAATTAGTCCGTCTGTTAGATTATCAAAAAATATTGGATACATATATTTTATTTTATCAAATCAATAAAAAAATACGAAGATTAAACGCGTCACAAATTTGAGTGGGGGTTTGTGACGTCACTGACAGCTAAAACATGTCATACTAATGTCTTAGAGTATGACGTCACACGAGTTTCCAAAGCACTGTATCGTCTTTATTGTTTGTTTACGTGAAAAAGAAAATATACGTGTCCAATATTTTTTGGTAATGTATACCTACATATTACGGACTAATAAGATTTTTTTTGTTAAGGCCGTACCCTGACCAATTAACCTTGAGCATTCGTTCCCTCTGTACTGTACAGTAGTGAATACGCCCATATTTTAGAATAACATCTATATAAAATAAAATTTTGGTCTTTTGGAATTTTTATTTGTGTCAAAATGTTCATTATTAAATTGTCTATCCATTAGTGTCAGTAGCAAAATTAAATAATGTTTACGTTACGAGGAGATGCGTGTTATTAATCACTATTTCTCATTTCGGGGGTTGTGTTGGAAGGAGATTTATTAAAGATATACTCAATAAAAAATAAAAATAAATCTGCAATTATGGAATCAAGATTATGTAGAAATTTAATATGTTTTTTATTAGTTGATATTTCTTTTAAATAACAAGTAGATAGCTCCAAAAAACTGCACAAAAACGGTTTGCGTGGCGTTTTTGGTCGGGGAGGCGCCTTAACTACCCTATCTATTTGGGGTCGGGCGCAGCAGGTCTTCCTCTTAAATACTTGTTTTTTACTCGTCATCTTGGCAGAAACCTCCTTTCTTGCCATGCCATAATGTTTCAGGAAAAATCGGAGAAACACACATAAAATGCAGTACCGTAGTAGAAGTAGTTATCACTTGCTACTGTGAAGGAAAACATCGTGAGAAAACCAGCATGGTTGAGAGGTACTTCTTGAGGGTATGAAAAGCCAAGTCATAGGTCCACGGGCGACATAAAAACTGTGACACCAGGTAGGCAATAAACACACGATAAATAAAGAAGTAGTAAAATTTCATCATCTAAGTTTAAATTCCATGTAATAAGTTTAAAAACTAAAACCCGACTACGAATATAAACGCAGACTAATAAAAACGTGGTCTTAAAAGTATTAAACAATAAAAATCGTGTAGTAAGTAGATCATTTGATAATTATTATAGAGGACAGTCGTAGTCGCATGTCACTGATACCAGATGCGCCTTCATGGCGTTCTTATTGATACAGAAGTCAGCTGCTAGTTGCCATTAGCAAGGTGGCAGCGACTGCGACTGTCCTCTATAATTTATCAAATTATCTACTTACTAGAAGATTTTTCTTGTTTAATACTTTTAAGACCACGTTTTTATTAGTCTGCGTTTTTATTCGTAGTCGGGTTTCCGTTTTTAAACTTATTTTTAATTTTATTTTTGTGTGTTATTCAACAAATACATAATATTTTACTTTCATAATGTAATAATCTACTTAATTTTGTTTATTTATTTACATAATACAGGTAAATAACACAGACTAGCCCGCGAGAACTGTTTGACCGCAATTTAAAGGTGTATGTTGACTCGCCAAGACCTTTCATTTGATACCAAACATGTTATGATTACCACAATCAATATTTTTCAAGTTTAGAATTTGACATTTAAATTCCGTCATAAAAATAATTGTTAAAATTTATATAGCCTATGTCACCCGGGCTTTTTTTACAAATCTATTGACACCTTTTTTTTTTTTTTTTTTTGGTGGGTGTAAAATCATCGAATAACCCCTCCCGCTCTTGGGCAGAGCGAAAGGGAGTGTCAGACTTCTACTGACTAAAAACCACCCATGTTCCTTCTTCGCCCTCTATGTCGAGGCCGCGATAACCAGAGGACTACCCGCGGCCCCGACAGGCGTCGGCCCTTTCGGGCCTCTCCCATGTAGACATATCTTTGAGGCGCGCGTGGAACATGAACGCGCCGTCGACACGGCCTGTTTTCGTCGTGAGACGGACGGACGGCGAGTTAGCCCATCACTCACCGTCCACAGGCCCGCGTCTACGGTGGCCGGAGGTCATCGCGAGACCCCCGACGCCCGGAGCGCCTCCCGCGGCGGCTGGGACGAGAGGTTCTCTCCCTCTCGCGTTCCGCCACCTCCTTCGCTAGCATCACTGCTTCGCAGAAGTAGGCGACGGCGTCCCATTCCTCCTCGCCCCGGACCATGGCTTGCACAAGGGCCGGGCGCGAGAGGTCGCCGCCGCCGATCGCCGCTACGAGGCGGGGCTCCGCCCAAGCGGGGCACACCTCCACTGTGCTCTACCGTGTCCTCCGGCCATCTATTGACACCTCATTTATTAAAATACTTTCAGTAGTCTAGGCGCTACGGTGGAACATACATAGATAGCTAAAATTTGGCTTCGCCGTAGTTGGGTAAAAAGGGTCAGTTACAAATTGTTTTTATATAAAAAATACTTCATACTGAGTAGTAAATCTATCAGAAACAAAAACGAGCGTATCTATCTATCATAGTTACATTGTTTTGCGCTATCAATCATGTCGGCTGATAGTTTTATTATTTTGTATGCAAATCTTCTGCCTCACACATATTTCACTTTTTTGTTGAACCCAGAGGCGTGATGAGAATAGTCAATTGTTTGTGTGATCTGTACACGATGGCTGATGTTGGGTGAATGGCTCGTACTCTTTATTTTAATCATCTGCAGATGTCATGTTCAGTAAGCCACCAAACTTCACTCAAGGATTGCCTTCCATTTTTGATTACTTTTACTGTTTGTCACGAGTGCCTGACACATACATAGAAAAGCAATTTAGTGTGCCTTAACTTAGGCATTACATTTACATGACGCTTAGACTGAGTGAAGACTTAAAAGCCTTAAAAGCGTTTACAAACTTAAACAAGACCAACAAAAAACAAAGATGCTGTAAACGGGCAAAATCGAGCGAATTAAATACAGACACATACACTGAGGATCCCCTGAGTGAATTTGTCTGTATTTAATTCGCTAACTGTAGGTTTATACGTTGGAAGGGGCCTGCAAGGACCGACGCGGACGCCTGCCGGGACTGCGAGACTGTTTCCAAGATATACCGCGGCTTCGGAACACAAAGGGTAAGACGGAACATGGGTAGGTTTTAGTCAGTAGAAGTCTGACCTTCTGGTCACGTCTGGGGTCATTTGATGATATCCCATCCAAAAAAAGGTCACTTTTACGTTTTACCGTATATAGACCATCCTGACACCTTTGAGGACATTGACCAAATGGTTACGACTTTTAATCGTAAATACAGGGTGTAGGGGAGAAAGGGCTAAGAAGGCAGATGGGTGGTTTTAAGTCAGTAGAAGTCTGACACTTCCAAAAAGAAAAAAAAAAGGGTGTAAACAGCCCTCCACAGATTGATGGTATGAATTCAGTATCCTAATAATACATATAACTTTCATGCAAAAATCTACTAAACGGATTTGGATACAATTTGGTAAACAGATAGCTTATAACCTGGATTAAGTCATAGTTTTTATCCCCTTTTTATCTTCCCGTGGGATAACTTTCGAGTTGTAGCGGGCGAAGCCGCTGGCAACACCTAGTATCATACTAAGATGACCATACTTCAGGAAAGTTAAAGGAATAAGCATGTATCGTTACCGTGGCAAACTATGCCCTTACTGCATCGTGTTATCTTTTCACTTGTTTTGAAGATCATATGGGCAGCATCGATGGCACGGTTGGCGCAGTGGTCAACCGTGCCATCGTGTGTCATAGATATAAAAAAATAATTGACACGTATTTTTCTTTTTTCACTTAAACAAAAGATGAAGACAATACAGTCTTCGAAAAGTCGCGTTAAGTCGTGAGACGTCACAAGGTTAGTACTTTTTAACCCAGAAAGTGACGTCAAAAGCCCCCCCACTCATGGTCTTTGACACGTTTTATTTTCATCAACTTTTATTAATTTGATAAAACAAAAAATACGTATTCAATATTTTTCGATAATCTAACAGACAAACTAATTCGATTTTTTGGGTGAAATACCCTATTGTCTGCTGCGCTGCGTGTCGCGGGTTCGATTCCCGCACAAAACAAATATTTGATGTTTTGCGTTGTATGTATGTATTTAGAGTTGTGAACTTCTCTACATTTAATCCTACGTCTGATCATCTGATGACGTAGAGAGGGGCTCCCCGCGTAGTTTTAAAGAAGTGAGTGCTTTGAGTTTTGTTCCTACGATAAGTACTTATTGCGTTTTACATTTTAATTTTTTCTCTTTAATATCAAGGCTCATCTAAAGTGTTACAGTTAATTATGTTTCTTACTTTATCATCTTTAAAATCATGTATTTACTCATCGTCATTACAGTTCATCATCAAGACTGCTGGTGTCTGTTGTAGGTAAAACCTGTAATACAGATCACTAGCCCAACCCTCCGTCGGACAATATCTTATGACAATAAATTAAACAATTAAATTAAATTCACACATAAAATTAATAATTAAGAAACATTAATCGATAAAATACCTAATTTGGAGACACTTGTTTTGGCAGATGCCTCCTCCTTCCTCTGAATAATTCGTGGTTCCATTGCAAATAACATTATTCAAATCACCAGATCTCTTAGAATAGTCTATCAAATATTACTTCCACTGTACGCAATAATTTTCCAAAACCACCTATAATATTGTTATTCATAGTCACAATTACTTCCCTCTAACTAATTAACCACCAAATAACAGTCCATAAGAGAACCAACCTTCCCGCAAGTAGTTCAAACTGCCAACACACGGGTCCGCATTTGACCTTCCGCGCCGAGATGAAAGGATCCGCCAAGTTAAATATTAACAACACATATAACGCTGCCTACATAGGTAACGGAGCAACACCCAAATGTCTGTCGGATTGAGATGGAGAGAGTCTGGGAACTCTTAATGAGATGGTGTTGATTGGCAGTTATTTTTTGTGAAGAAGGAAGCACTTGAGGTGGATAGGTGGTAATCTGTTCAGCTGGGAAGGTAACCGACAGGTAGACGGACTGACTAAGGTCTTATTTACGGAGACGAGCGTTTTTAATTCAAGCACATGGCGATGTATGAAACCGGTAACGATTTCAAACGACGATTTTACGAGAAGCGATTTTTCGCTCGTTAGTTTAAAATTCAGCGTTTATTGCGGTGGACCCGCGTCTCAGTAAATGAATAAAAAAGCACGCGACGAGCCCTCTGCACGCGCCGCGTAAACATTAAGTCCAAGTTAGTCTAACTTTCACCTAAGAGCGATTTTAGACAACAAACAAAAATCTACCATACGTGTTTGTTCAGGCTGCATTTTAGGAGCCCAAATTTTGTAAATGTCACGATTTATGTTTGTTCTGATATCATGTAAAAGGGGAGCCAGAAAATCTGGAAAGCAGTTCACGTGCCGACTTGTTTTCATTTCTTTTCACTTACTTATGTAGATTTTTGCATAAAAAAAACATTGCTTTACATTTTATACAGAGTGGCAGAGTTGCTTTGTAGGTTGTGGTTCCAGATTAAATTGCAGGTTGAATATTTTAAAGGAAACAGAGAATGTTTTTTTAGGAACGAATTAAGTACTTACTCATGTAATTGAATCTACATGGGTGAAGTTGTGGGTTAGATTCGGTTAGTGTGTACTCGTAGGTGTCCACTTGAATGAACGAGGAAAAATAAAAGAAAGTGTATTTTATTTTTGTTAAGGCGAATGTATGAATGGCTACATATTTTTTTATTATTACATACTTAAAGAACTGTCCATTAAGTTGTCTACTCCATAAAAAAATGAACATCATTTAATTTCAAAAAGCGCCTGCCAGAATTGTGACAGCAATAGCGCGTACGGGCAAAATTAAGGCGCTCGTATTCTTCGAGGCGCCTCAGGGCAAAAATCTAAGCAATATAATTTTCTGCCTAGCGTTTACTGCAACTATGTTGGGATCGGCTTTCAGCCTAACCAGATGCAATCGAATACCAGTATTTTACATAAAGCGACTTCTAATTCTGGCTTCCACTTCCCAGATAATACTGAATATTATGATACTCTTTGGTACAGGACATAGAAACTATGCCAGTGTCAGCATTCTCTTGTCCAATTCATTTGGGATAAGCGTAGCATGTCTTCTTCTTCCACACATGTCCAACTAATTATTTCGACAATCGAAATGTCATTAAATCATATTCCCCAGAAAAGTTAATTGGTTAAACTATCTCCTAGAGCACAATAGAGATCCGTATCCAAACCAATATTTAGCCAATTTGAGCCCAAATTACGTTCATTTGCATAACCAAACATCGTTCCTAACATAACTACTAAGCATTTAATTAGTAGACAGTTTCTATCCCTTCAGGGTTGTCGGGAAAATAACCCGAGAAGGGTTAAATGGAGGTTGGGTAACACAAAAAATATTGTTAGTCGACGTAATAATAATATGTTTTTGTAGGGACTGTTTCAGCAGGGGTAAGACGGTAATGTATTGTTTCGAGTTTTTGTAGGTATAAGCTGAAACTTTTGATGAAAGTTGGTCCTTCGAAGACCGCTATTAATAACTGCTATGGCAAGCAAAAACCCAATAGCTGGCACACACTAACACTTGCCTGAAATGTCCTGGTTTCTCCTAAAAACAGGGATAAGAAGACACATTGGTAACGACTGGTCCATGTTAGTACCAGCATGCGGTGTATATAGGATTAAACTATCTGTATACTAATTTTAATTGACGTGTTCTTAGATCCGTAAACAGTTCAGATCTATTCTTAGTTTCTGCCTCAATATCAGACTAAACAACAGAGTTTGTATTGTTGGCTCCTATCTTATTTTACTGTCAACGTCAAGTTAGGTCTGTTCATGTCGTACCCGGTATCTAGTGGTCAAATATAAATGCATGTTGTAACCATTGATTTCATATATTATCGGACCAGTACCTACATATGTATTTTACACAACCAACTGCACGCGCGCTGCAAGCCACGTCGACCGAAAGTAAACAATAGCAGTGATTTTGGTTTATGACATTTTAAACAAATGGTTATATGGTTGGCTTTGATTTGTTTGATTTGCAGTTTGGTATGTCTGGCTCACCATGATGTTTGATCTAGTTATTTTGTGTTTCGTATTTTTTGATCATTGGACGCATAAGTAACAATCAACGTAAATAGGAACTTTTAGTTGTATTCGCCTACTACTGATCAAAACGTTTCCTTTTATGTTTTCCACTATAATCTGGAGTCCAGATCCAGACTCTATAGACCAATTAGAAAAGCCGTTTTTTTTCTAAATAGTTCGTAAAAATACATTAAAAAAGTTTCTTCCTAACAATTTCATGTGTGCACACAATTCCTATATAAACTGTTAATAATATGGAAGGAGACAGCATCTAAACCACCTTTGACCTATTCTCGCCTCATATACAGTTTCCTTTGCCCTTCTTGTTACAAAATGTTCGCGGAGTTTACACTAAGCTCCTTTATGCATTCAGAGGTCTGAACAGACAGACAACATATTCGTAACAATAGGGTAGATGACTGACTAAAAATCAATGATTCTGTTTAGTCCGTCTGTTAGATTATCGAAAAATATTGGATACGTGTTTTATAATTTAACAAATTAATAAAAAAAATCGAAAATAAACCGTGTCAAAGATCGTGAGGGAGTTGGTGACGTAACATTCTGGTAAAAAAATTACTAAACTGACGTCGCTCGACTTTTCGAAGCACTGTATCGTCTTCATTGATTGTTTACGTGAAAAAATACATGATCAATATTTTTTGGAAATTTAAGTGACGGACTAATTAGATTTTTTTAGTCAACTACCCTATTACTTTAACATTTAAAAGTTGCAAAAATATAAACAGCACACATCATTATCCTCCTGCTCTTGTCCCATATTAATCGGGGTCGGCCAAACACGTTTTTAAGGTTCCATGGTCAGCATGGAATCCATATAGTTTTGCCATGTCTGTACGTCTGTTCGTCCGTCTTCACTATATCTCAAAGACTCTTACTGCCGCACTCAGAGAGCTTTAATGATTACTCAGGCCATCACTTAGTAAAGGTTTTTTACAGTTTTGTCATACAAAAGTATGTCAAATCTTTACTAACTATTAAATATCTCTGAGTACCGCAGTTCGTGCTAGAAAGCTGTAATTTAGCATGAATAAACAAATGAGTTACGCTGACAAAGTGCTAAAATATAATATTGAAAATTATTTTATTTAGTTAATCTCCAGTACACATTAAAGTGGGGATGTGAAGGGATGACGTCCATTGTGTCGTTGGATAGGTCTTTAAAAAAGTATGCTCAAACACTTTTTCGACAAAGGAATTCGTTTATGAAATATTAAGGTTCAAAGTGCAAATATTTGTTAGACTCAAGTCTGGCTAGTGGCTACCTACATTACCTATACGGGCTGTGTTTGGGCTTGTAAAAAAAATTCATGGTAGTAGCATATAGAACGAAAATAAAAGGAAAACTATAACAGCTCGTTACGTACGTTACCCGAAAATGAAACAACCATTCTTGCTAAACAAAACGATACTGTCTTACTAAGCACGACTGCGGAAGTCAGGCTGGACTAAATACTGGTATGACGATGCATCTGGTTAGACTAGTTTAGGCCTGGTTAGGCTCACCTCCTATCACATGGGAGTTCAACTGAACTGGCAAAATGTGGGTGTACTATAAATGGGTAATGGGTGTATACACATACCAAATTAAAAAAAAAAAAGTTATACATATTTTTTTTTTTTTTTTACATTTACATTGTTTTTGTTTTGTTATGCGCTAGTTAGACTAATAGGTGATCCCAACATAGTTGGCGAAAGGTTCCGCAGACGATGTTTCGGCAACTTTTTGTGGCACTAAAGTTGCCGGTCTGTCTCGCTTCTTAATTCACATGTGCCGTTTGTTTACGGACAACTGTTTGTTTCCTCTCGCTAATTGCCGTGTATTGTGAGTACCTACTGTGTCTGTGAGTTCAACGAGAACAGGGCACGCTCCTACACTATTAATACACGCGAGAAGGAAGAAAGCCATTGAGAAGCTGTCATGAATAGGCGTGACGACATAGTCAAAGAATCAATGATTTAATGATATTAGGGGAAATTACATACGAGAAGGATTTAAAACACTGATTTAGTTTTATTTAAAAAAATAAGATTAGTAAGATTTTTAATAAAATAAAAGATTAAAATACTGATATCGGCCATTTTGATTGAAACACCAATCATAGCGCACTACGTCACGCCAATGTAAACATCACTAGCTGTCACTAGCTCACTGTGTTGTTTTGCTGCCGATTACGCATTTGGATATTTTTTTTGTTACTACAATACTTTGTGAACATCTTTAGCAATGGAATCAGGCTTTGTAAAAGCAAACAGTTCAAATTTGCCCAGGATAGATTTACTGATGTTGGGCGATT
Organism: Diarsia rubi; assembly: GCA_932274075.1. Taxonomy (NCBI): domain Eukaryota; kingdom Metazoa; phylum Arthropoda; class Insecta; order Lepidoptera; family Noctuidae; genus Diarsia; species Diarsia rubi. The sequence goes on from OW026432.1 coordinate 649,977, forward strand.
TCCTTGGGTCAAATAAAGAATTTGGCTCGTCCGAGTTCCGAAATGTGAAAACCTCCCTGTAAGTAAATTTTGTAAGTATCTAACACTATAAAAATACAACAAACTCGTTTTGAGCTTGTAGGAGTTTAGTTTATTTTCACTTTCATATGTTATTTTTACAATAAACTTGTCAGTTTATTTTTGAGGTTAGCTCCTTCGCAACTTGTAATAAAAGTTTGCTACTGAGTTAATAACCAACAAAATGATTAAATTTCTGTAACTACAAAGCATGTACTAGTATCTTTTCTCATAGTAACAACCTACTATCATAATCACCGGGTCAGCTATGCAGGTCCAGAGGACAACATTTTTGGCATTCAATGTAATGCTAAAACTATTGCTATTGATGTGTTTTTACACTGAGGCACCGCACACCACTTATAAACTTTGTTATTCATTTTTAACACACGAATTATGGTAATGTTTGTTTTAGTTTCCTCTAGCTGCGCTTTGACATTTCCATGTTTACATAGGCGTGACGTCAGACCCGACGCCATGACACTGCGAGCTGTTTTCGCGCTCTATTTAATTTTTTTTTCAAAAATGGCTTATATCTTCGTTAAACTTTACTTTATTACTGAAATAAAGGTTTTTTCGTAAATAAAAAAGATGTACCCACATTACGGAAGAGGATTTCAAAATCTTTCGTCATGCCTATTACTGATTTGTGAGGAATGTGCCTGGAATAACGTAATTTTTATTAGTAAGCTGTGCCCTTCGACGAAATTATTATAAAAATATTACTTCCCTGTTTGAATCGAATTCTGTTAAAAAAGTTCAAGGATTATTTGATTCGACTCGTAATCCTTTTTCACTACATATTATAAAACAAAGTCTGTCTGTCTGTTCGCAATAAACTCAAAAAATACTGCACCGATTTTCATTCTATTTTCGCCAATGGTTAGAGTGGTTCGCGTCGCGTGCGAAGCCGTGAGCATAAGCTGATCTACTGTAAAAATAGCTTAAATAACTCCTTATAACATCAATCAGTGAAAATTCCGTCAAACTAACTGAAGCCGTTTCGGAGATTAGCCGGAACAAACAGACACACCGAAAGACTACAAATTATAAAAAAAACTTTAAGTGTTTGCTAGACCTTTTATTTTGAGGTGTGGGAAATCATCAAATAACGTCTCCCGCTCTTGGGCAGAGCGAAAGGGAGTGTCAGACTTCTACTGACCAAAAACCACCCATGTTTCTTCTCAGCCCTTTATATCGAGGGCGCGGTATCTCTTACAACATCCCGCAGCCCTAACGGGGTGTTTGTTATACCTACGTTATATTTTAAATATCGCCAGATATCTTTAACCCCAATGGAATACAAGGTCAGCTCCTCCCTTCATAATATACTTAGCAGTATTCTCAAGTTATCCTCACCCAAAGTCCTCCCCCCCCCTTCACTGCAGGCAATTTGCGAATATTTCATGAATTTCAGCGTACAATGAAGCCAACGCTTTAGCTGAAACCAAGCCGTGCTGGAGCATTGCAGTCATGGCCGGGTTATAAATCATGAACAAAGTGTTGTAGTGTTATTTAGTCAAGTTCATAGGACCCTAGGGCTCTGCACGAACATTCTTTATACCAGCTCCTGAATTAAGAACGATGAACTCAAATGTCGTAAGATGGTCGTAAGTCTATCTTTTTTGGCATTACGAAAGAGCGCGTGTTTTCGCGAGTTTCGACTTGAAGTGTGAACAAGGGGCCATGCAGGGCTTTGATCGAATCGTGGTCTAGGTTAGGTCAAAGAAACCCAGGGCCGTCCTAAAGCTCGTTGGACCATTCCAGGCTGATATTGATTATGATGATGAAAAAGACTCCTTAATACTACTCCGTTTACAGTTATGTCATTATTCCTGCAGGTATATGATTGTAAAAATGTTTACAAATTTTTTTTATACACAGTGTCTTTCATGTTATTAAAATGGAATAACTTACCGAAAACAAGAGAAGGTTGTAATGTAATGAATACGAGTACATACGATTATGCTGTTGTTGTACGAGTATTGTATTATTGTAAAACAGCTGAACGTACCTGAAACGAACAATAATAGGTTACAGTGTGAAGTAATGTTGGCTATGCTGGGTAAAGATGTGTGGATAAAGATTAGGTACGACTGTGAGCGGGAAGCGAGCAAGAAAACGATGGATTATAGGTTTTTTTGACAACGTTAATTATACGATCAAAACAAATATATTATGAGAAGAGACTCTCAGGATTGTTATTTAATTGGAAAACCTATCTTGAGCCAACAAAATAATTTGCTTTTAAGATAGGGTTTTCAGATAGGTACAGAGTTTAGACTCCGAATACAAGGTTAGGTATTTCAATTTGTGCATTGAAATAGAAGTTAAAGTAGTAAATTAAGCTGTTCAAAACACAACTTACATAAAATTAAATGAACGTTTTATTACTAGTTGTGCAAAGTTTAATATTAACTGAATTAAAACCTCGCATTTTGTTACAAATGCACAATTGAATTTCACATTACCGCAAACACACACAAAATTATTTACTATTTTACATAGTAGAATTTGAATTACGTTTGCAATGTTTTGGGTAATGCGATATACAAAATTGTCTAGTTCGTAGTTACTAAACCAATTTCAATGTATGCGTTAGACAAATATTATTAAAACAATTTTCAGCACGAGTGAATCCTGGACTTGTAAAATAATATTAAATAACAATATGAGAGGATTTTTTAGTTTTGTGAAAAACGTCTGGTAGGCCGGTAGTTGTAAGAGAAATACAACATGGGTGGTTTTTAGTCAGTAGAAGTCTGACACTCCCTTTCGCTCTGCCCAAGAGCGAATTTGATGATTTCCCAACCCCGGCAAAAAAGGACGGTATTGCTAAAATGACATATTGATTTCTTTGCTAAATTGACGAAGTCTCTGACAAAAAACCTTCTGGTGGCCTAATTATAACAGCACGGTTGTAGTCCACGAAGGGTAAGGCAGACGTATACCCATCCATACGTCCACATTTCACCAGTTATTTAAAGTTCCATGTAATTCCTACTACTTATAAAATGTCATAAATAAGTTCAATAAACAAGATGATTTTTTAGTCACCGTCCAAATTCTGATACATTAATCTTTGGCGAAAATCATTGAATACGTGTTTTTTCTTTTAGTATCACTCAATACAAAAATATTGACTTATCACATCACAAAGTTTTAACGTTTCACGTAGAGCGGATGATTCTTTCGAGAAAATGATTTAATTTGAAAATTTTATGTCTCGATTTTTTTTTAAAATTATGTTGGTGAATGATACCTAATGCCTAGAAAAAATTTGGACGATAACAAAAAAAACATCTTATATTTTAGAAATACGACAGAAGCGATGATTGTCGCTGTCAGTGTGACCACAGCCTATATCCGCACTTGGTTGGCCAAGTGCGACAATGTCAAGTGCGAGGAGGCCACTCCACGCAAGATGAGCACAACTCGCCGTAATATGCCATAAACATGATGTTAATTCTATTTGTGGCTTCTTTATACTTTGTTTGTGAAGTGAAATGATAAGGTTTTTGAATAGGCTCCCGAGAAGTTGCGGTTTTTATACATTGTGACTAATGTAGGAAACCAATAGATATAACAGGCATGTAAAACTAGGCACTTTGAAATTTTGACTTTGGGATTTGAAATTTATTAGCGCCGTAATAAGTTTTCAAGTCTTCACCATCACAACACTAAGTGACCAATATAAATGAATGTCCAGTATAATATTATAAATATTAATGCAATTTTTTGCAAATTTTAATTTGGGTTTTGATTTAATTGTCGCCTTGCTAGTGACAGTGAATACAACAGTTAATTAGTGAACTGAATAATTGAATTGGCCTACGAGCTATCCGAAGGTTTTAAGCCGCAGGATGTGGTGTTCCTTCGCTTCCGCGGACACTGTGCCAGTGTAGTGCTACTAACATCGTTTTTAAGGTGTTTATACTAACACAAATATTATTAGTATGTATATTTAGGTTAAGGTATTTATCTATGAGTCTTTGAAACCTGAAATAGATGGGTTATTATAATTATTATACCTAAAGTGATCATTATTTAATTTGTTTATTACTTTCTCAGTTTTTAAGTAGTAAAGTGATTTATGAAGATGGTATTGTGATTTAAATTGACGACTCCTCGTATAGAAACCAACGAGCATAGCCTTACTATGCTCAATGTAGCGTCAGAACGTTTAACAATGAAGGCGTTGTGTGAGACCTATTTTTGGAGCCTTTTCTGTAACGGACACTAATGTGTGAATTAAACCACTGCAGACGATAAACTTATTTGCGATTGAGTCTGTGCACTGGCGGTCATAATGTCTGCTTGTGAGATTTGACTACTTTTCTTTTAACTTTTCCTGACACAACCTTGGACAGCATCACTGTCTTCCCCTAATCACAATGTATTTCGGGGATGGTACCTACCCCTAGGGGTAAACGAATTACCTGCAAGAAAGCCTTTTACATCTAGGATGTAAAAGGCTTTCTTGCAGGTAATTCGTTTATTCTACTCAACAAAAATGTGCGATTTCTGCGTTTACTTAATGAGATACTCTTGTCATAATTTACACGATTTCCACAAATTCAGCGTAGGTACACCCTATGAATATCAATCTAAACCACAACAGTATAATTTTATTGGCGTCACGGCACATTACAATAATTGGGTCGGCAGAGCCCGCCGATTAGATAACGCAAATAAATTCAATCTGCGAGGCTCATGCATTACAATGATGTGTATTGATTTTATATAGTCGTCATTTTGGTGAAGCTGAATTTGATGTGGAGTTTTGTGAAATATTTTACTAAGCTTTACTTGTTTTTAACCGTCTGCGGCGAAGCTCAAAAGAAGGGTTAGATATTAAAAATACTTCTTTTTATGCTTCTGCCTTGGTCTAGTGGTCGGCAGTGCGATAGCTGAGTCTGGAGATCGATTTCCATGTTGGGCAAAATGTTCTTAGATTGTTCAGTGCAGATAAGGGTATTCGATACTCCGTTACGGTTCCATAATAAAACTCAGGAAAAACTGGTTTTACTAAGGGAATGAAACCCTGTTCCGCTTGCTCAAATACAAATCTGAGATCGGAGAAGACCCCAGTCGTAACGGTTTGTCGTCCCATGAACCTATATTCCTCGAAATTTTGCGAGTAGTGATTTCAAAAATAAACTAAACTGGAACACGAGAACGTGTCGAAAAATCTCTGAAGAATTTTTTTTTTTTTTTTTTTTTTTTTTTTTTTTTTTTTTTAAAAAACGTTGCCCCACACTAGGAATTTCTCCTGTATCGTGGGTGCGTTCACAAACATTTAAACTCACATACACAAATACCCAGACCCGGAACAACTATCTGTAGGTCATACAAATATTTGTTCCGTGCGGGAATCGAACCCGCGACACGCAGCGCAGCAGTCCATTGCTTGAGCCACTGCGCCAACCGTGCCGTCATCAGAATGGTTCTATGAAACTAACGACATAATTTCCACTGTACATTTCACTGTACATTTTTAGCTAAACCTCCAAAATCTGGCATCAAGATTGTACGACGTACACGTACGGTTGCCATGTCCATTTGTTCCCCCAAGCTTCAGTGGATGTGTTCTGAATGGGGTAACAAATACCAGTATAACTTGCAACCTCATGTAGACAAGAGATGGCACTGCTTGTTCAAGAAAAAACGCAAAATATTGTCAGTTACAGTACATTTTAATGTAGTACTTCATTTCACCACGGATCAAGATTTATTGGGCAGCGTAGACAGGTACATCTTTGAGTAGGGTTGGCAAATTTTTTTTAAGTGGTAAAAATATGATAATAATGTATGATATTTTTCTGTGTCTGAGTGAGTGCGGTCTGGATATTAGGTCGTACGTTTTTGTACATGTTTTTAGGCGACTTTATGGGATGAAATTAGAAATGGCGGCTAAAGCTTTTATTGAGTAAGTAGAAAATGCGAGTGAATCACATATTTCTCGCATAATTTTTACATACTACGCGTTAAGAGCACTACATAAAATTACATTGGAGACTTTTTGTGTTACATTATTATAGATATCAGTATGTGCGTTTTCTTTCATAGTTTAGTTGTTCCCTAAGCCCCGTTTTTGTTTCCTGGACAAAGATGCAGTTTAGAGCGAGTATTTTTTTTTTTCTTTTGGTTACGCAAAGCAATTTCATTATTTTTTGTCGCTAAAAAAAACTCGTGAGATAATGTGCAACTTGCATATTTTATTTTGTTTGGTTTGACTGGGACATCCCTATTATTCCAATTCTCGTTTATATTCGAAGTCAACACCACAATAGACAATACCAGACATATAATTATTATTATTATTATTATATGTAGTTGGAAGCCGTAGATTGTAAAATAAAATAGAATGAAACACCATGTAGGGAATATGTGGTAAAAGTACTGACAGTACTGAGCTGTTCCCTGTTCTGTTGATTTGTCCTGTGGAAAGTGCAAGTTGAAACAACGAAATTGAGGTACAGGTTCGCGTTTATTGGTTTCCATTTTTATTGCGAATATCTCAAAACGGTGACGAATAGTTTTCTTAACAGGATTTTTTCAGTGGCGGCCACGTGACCTGAATTTGTGTCCGGTTGATGGGAATAGGCTCGTCCCCTATAAAGGGTGTAAAAGTACCCTTAACGCAAAGGCACTTGTTCTCCCCACCACTGCGATCACTTTTTTGTTCTAGACCATACCTGGGAACCCCTAGTTACGAAGATATTGGTGGTCAAAGTTCCATATTTTGCACAGGTGTTTTTGTAAATACTTGTTTTTCAAGTTATACTTATAACTTTACTTAAATTACCTTCATGACCCGTTTATTAGGTATTCAAAGCATCCACTAGCACAATGTTTTAAGAGTGCTACATTGAGTTTTACCGTAAAATAAAATTTTTGACCTAAAAAAAAAGTCGTTTTCCAGCAAACATTTTTACGTAGGGGTACTTATAGTTTGATGTACAGAATGCTTGGTTGACGTACGTGTGAAGGGTTGATTTACACCCTGTAAAGCTGTCTGTAGCCGTTACTTGCTGACTTTATATGAATATATACCTAGTAGGTATACGGCTCAGTCGACAAGACTACATTAGTACCAATTAAATCAACAGACACCTTTTTTTTTTTTTTTTTTTGGTGGGTGTAAAATCATCGAATAACCCCTCCCGCTCTTGGGCAGAGCGAAAGGGAGTGTCAGACTTCTACTGACTAAAAACCACCCATGTTCCTTCTTCGCCCTCTATGTCGAGGCCGCGATAACCAGAGGACTACCCGCAGCCCCGACAGGCGTCGGCCCTTTCGGGCCCCTCCCATGTTGCTGACATCTCTTTAAGGCGCGCGTGGAACACGAACGCGCCGTCGACACGGCCTGTTTTCGTCGTGAGACTGACGGACGGCGAGTTAGCCCATCACTCACCGTCCACAGGCCCGCGTCTACGGTGGCCGGAGGTCATCGCGGGACCCCCGACGCCCGGAGCGCCTCCCGCGGCGGCTGGGACGAGAGGTTCTCTCCCTCTCGCGTTCCGCCACCTCCTTCGCCAGCATCACTGCTTCGCAGAAGGAGGCGACGGCGTCCCATTCCTCCTCGCCCCGGACCATGGCTTGCACCGGGGCCGGGCGCGAGAGGTCGCCGCCGCCGATCGTCGCTACGAGAACACGGCGGGGCTCCGCCCAAGCGGGGCACACCTCCACTGTGTGCTCCACCGTGTCCTCCGGATGATCCTCGCAATGGTGGCATCCGGGCGTTTCCTCCCGCCTGATTCGGTGCAGGTACCTCCCGAAACAACCGTGTCCGGTGAGGACCTGCGTCAGACGGAAGGTGAGGGCGCCGTGGCGCCTCTCAAGCCAATCAACAGACACCTAATGGCATCATTTAATTGATAGGTCGAACGTGAATCCGATACACTAACTAATAGGTATCGATATCAATAAAACACATGGATGATTCATAGTAATTGGCTTCGAGATAATTTTAGGGATAAAATGGAGCAATTTGATCCTAGAATTACAGAATCTATGTAGGTTATGCTCTCGCAATTAGTTTATCGTGGGCGTCTCAGGTCCTTTGATAATCAAATTATGTAATGTAGGTACCTATTTAAACTCGTGGAAAAGCTCGTGTGCAGTCTCACCAAAAGTCAGATAACCTCATTCTCCTGCCCTCATCACAACTTATTTAGCGTCGCGTCGGCGCAACATGGCTTTTTTTAACGTAATTCTGTATCACTCATCAGAAAAGCAGTTGTTTTAAGCCGGGCCTAACAAGGTTGTGTGAGGTCTAGGCGGACGAAATGATAAGTTATTCACACCTCTGCTTATCGTTTTATGCAGGTGGGTTGAATTGGTTGAAATGCTCAGTGAAATTAGTCATCCTAGAAACCCAGAATGAATAAACAATGGGTGTAAAAATACACTCGATAAAGACGAAAATCACCTTCAAGTTACGGAAATAATGGAGAAACTCAACTTTTGTCACAAGTTTTAAATTTTTAAGCACATGATTATTTTTACCTGACTGCGGCGAAGCCCAAAAGGAAGGTTATTAATGTTATAAGTTTACTTTAAATACCTCCACAAACACCGTACTATTCAAGGAATCCATCAGCGAAATGTTTTGAGTGCGTTATATGTAGGCCTAGCGTAAAACGTGATTTTAAAATCCAAATAAGTCGATTTCAGCATTATTTTTTGCGTAGTTACCTTTCAAGAACGTTTCGTTTACACATTGTAGGATACAAAAGCATACAATCACGTGAGGTAACATAAAGTGCAGACACAACAACAAAATCTTAGAGCTTCCAATCTTCTGATATCCCAAAGCTCGTTCTAGATATTGCTGATAAAAAAGATAAAATCTATGAATATGTGATTGGACAATGTCATGTTGATCTAGGTAAGGATAAGCTAGCACTAGATTTACATAGAATTTTCTTTTGGTCTATGGTACAATCCACTGCACTTTCATACAAGTATCTTTTTGTAATAGCAGTGCAGTGGCGCTACTACAATAAGGTCTACAGCGCTAAGTAACATCAAAATTCAAAAATTTTTTTCGTGATTTTAAACAAATGTATTAACGTCAGAAATAGCAAAGTGAAATTATTTTTAAAATATTTATAAATATACTAAGATATATAGCTCCGATAACTTTCATGACGTCATTGTTCACGATTGACGTACAATTATTTATTATTATTATTAAATTTTTATTGTAAAAAAAATGTATTTGCCCTATTATTACGCGATAGAAAACCTGATAACATCTGTAGGTTAGTAGCTCACCAGAGACAACATCTGTATGCCCGGAGGTTCCTCTGTTTGCTATTGGGGATGAAGGACCTTACACTCTGTTCTTCAGGCCTCTAAAGTTTCGTAGCAGAGAGCTTTTATACTTAGTTTTCTAAGCCTACAAAAAGCCTACTTTGACGTGTGGTTGATAGTACCTCTAACATGAGTGTTGGCAAAACATTGAGGTCATATTTGGTATGTACAAACAAAAATACTATTCTCAGAAAAAGCTATTCTCTTCTAGAGTAAAACCTTTTAAAGGAAAAGATTTTCTCGTGAAACCATTTCGGAGAACATAATTATGTCTAAATGTGGCGATAAGTATGATTTTTCCGAATGTAACCTATTGAACATGACTGTTGTAACTGTACTAATTGTTGCACGCAATTTCACTAGCATTTTACCTAAGACAAAAAACAATGAAACTACAAACTAAACTATTTTACGTTCAGTACTTCGTCTATTTGTATGATTAATTATAGTCAAATCAGTTCAGCCATATACGCATGATCGAGAACAAACATGCAAACATTTTCACATTTTAGTAGCGAATTATATTTAGATCATACATTATTATATCCTCAAGTAGTTCCAGTGTTATTCAACTCTATTTGAAGTATGTATTTGTACGGCACGTGATCGGGTCGTAGTAACCTATGTTTTAGCACGGTCGTGTTTTCAATACATTTAGCGCTTTGTATAAATAAGTAGGAGTACAACTGGCTATAGTTTTCTATGAAGTCATGAAATTCGCAAAGAAATATGAAATACTAACATGTAGGAACCCATGGTGGTAAAAGTAAAAATAATGAATTTTCAAAAGTCATAAAACAAAAGTGGTTTGGTCTGGTTTAACATGTAATTACATATATTATAACGGGTAGTAAAAGTAACTGCAACTTGTATAATCGTAGGAGGAAGTTTTTGTTCAAACCCAGGATTTTGTTTTTGCAGTCTGCAGATGGGTTCTTTTTTAAGAAAACCGTTTGGTATGGCGGAAGCCCAAAATTCATCATTTGCAAAAAACTATTAACACAAATCACCTCTACCCACTACCTATACCGTTACCAAACTGCGTGAATATACCTGCACTAAGTACTTGTTCGTATGTTTGTGTGTTACCAACCCGGCAACGTCTCGGCCACGGGTTCGACGACCGGTCGTAAGGACCGGTTACACTGGCGTACGGCGGTGAGCCGGGCCGAGTCGGGACGGATATTGGAGAGCGATCCGGTGATCCGGTTTGGAGATGTTAGAAGTGTTTATGGAGCTGCTCGTGGTAATTTGACATAAAAGGGAAGTTGGTAACTTGTGAATATCACGTGTATTGTACTAATCTATAGATAGAACCGTTAAAAACATACTATAGGTTGGAATGGACATCGAAAACATAGTTTCATCGGTAATTTAAAAGACGTATTTCGATGGTGATTCGGATAATGTGCTGAGTACGTGGAAACCGTTGTGTGTCCCATCCGCCGAGTATGTAAATAATAGTTACTAAGTTAATGAAAACTACCTCTGTTCTAATACTGGAATGCAACAATGCACTCCAATCCATTGCAACCACGAATAGTGTAACCCTGCAATGGATAAAAGGACACAGCAACTCGCTGGGTAACAACGCAGCAGACGAGCTGGCCAAGAGAGGCTCGACCGATACACTATTTGGACCGAAACCACTACTGCTCAAACCTCATGCCCAAATAAAAACATGGCTGCGTTCACAAACTACAGAAAAACACCTCGCCGAATGTAGAAACAGTGAAGGATGCAGGCAAACAAAAGATGCAGTTCCGGAGGCGTCAATGAAGTTTACTCGCAATCTCATCAAACTTAAAAGGGACAAAATCCGTAAAATCATAGGAATTTTAACGGGTCACTGTTCCCTAAACAAACATCTACATAACATAGATGTAACAGATAGCTTACTGTGCAGAGGATGCATGGAGGCACGTACTCCTAGAGTGCAGGAGCGTGGCAGATCACCGGGCACAAACTCTACGATCCCCATTAACTCTCCCGGAAGCCTGCGGTAGTCTGGGAAGGCTGCTACAATTTTGGGACGACCTATGTTGGTTAGAGTAGGTATTCTCTAAACATCACGCACAATGGCCCAAATAAGAGGCTAAGTGCGGCTAGAAGCCCAGTTAAACTAAACTAAAGTAAACCCTCCTTTTGGGCTTCGCCGCGGTCGGGTAAAAAGAGGTGTTTCATGAGATGACGAGAAACAGGTACGGAAGAGGAATTCATGCTGCGCCGACCCCAAATGAATTAGGATAAGAGCAAGACAATGACAATGACTGAGTTGTAGCAACGTAACCCAGTCGTGGGCTTTTGTGGAGTGACACCTTTACTTTCGAATAATGAATAAAAACAGTCATTTTCAATGACTCATCATTCAAACACGAAATAAAAATGTCTTTCCTTTCTTTCCTCAGTTTAACGACTTGCCACTGAATAATATATTATCTGTTTATTTACATAAATTAATCAGATTTATCGAATTCTTTCGTTTTCGGCGGTAAAGTCGTTTTACATTAAACAGTTGAGACGTTTCCGAGGTTACGCCTATAAAATTGCATAAAAGAAAACAGTTGTTTATGCTAATATGCTTCTTGTTAACAAACTTGTGCATCATTTAGAGTTTTAACACATTCTTGTATTTTTTTTACAAACTGTGTATATTAAAGATATCTTCTTCTTTCTAAAATTCAATGGAAAACCTAAATAAAATTAGAAAACTAGTTTAATTGAAACCTTCTAAAATGTCTAAATACTGATTCCATTGGACTATCAGAATTGACAACTCGCCATTTTGTAACAATTCAGCTGTCAAAGTTGTCTTTGTTTCTTGTCTATTCCGAATATTATTAGTATCCATCTTAATAAATGTCTTTAAGTTTAATCGTATCTTGATAAATCTCACTGCATAAAGTGTTTACATAAAATATCTTAGGTAAATATATCAATGGTTGACAATCAACATATTGCATATATAATAATGTGATCATCATCCATATATTAATAATATAAATGTAAATAAAATGAATTCTGGCCGTAGCTTTAAAAACCTTAATAGCTCAACAGATTTCGTTTCGAGTTAGGACAATCCCGTGGGATGGTCTGAGACATCAACGCGAGCAAAGCTGCAGGTTAGTATTGTTTTAACTGTGATAACTCCTTATCTTAAGAATTTTGTCTGAAAACAACAACCCGTCTCTTACTAATTAGCAGGAGTAAACAACACTTAAACGATTTGATTGATTGGCTCATTATAAATTGTTTTTGGCTTTTTGTACGATAACCACTGTCTGACCTCTGCAGTGTTGTCAGAAACTAGTTTTTTAAACATATGACATCATGGATGTATTGGAATGTTGCTCTACTTGTTTATTTTTTGTGAGATTTATTATCTAGTTTTGTGTTCTTTAAGAACTTGCTCACCCTTTGGCAGGTTAACTGAATAACTAAATCAAAGATACAGAGATTTAAGCTACTATAAAGAGCCTCCATATTATCATTGTCAATGGCTGCCTACTGCTGGGTATAAGCCGCTCTTTTTTACTATCCGAGTCACAACCAGGTTCTCCTATTTTAATTTTTTTTTTGAGTTTCGGAAATCATCAAATCACCTCCAGCTCAGTAGGGCTATTGCGTATATTTTAAATGTCAGTGGCTATCATAATTGTCCATGGATTTACTGTCAAATTGGTTATGGTTTAGTACTGGAACTATTTGACAGTTAATTGATGGCCACTATATGAAAGCAACTGTCATTTTAAAGATAGGCAATGGCCCTGCTGGGCAGAGCGGGAGGTGACGGAAGTTCCTTCTTAGCCCTTTAGATTACAATATGTGAGTGTTCCTGAATTACTCAAAGCTGATAAGATTTCCATTGTTCCTAAATCATGTTAATATTAGTATTAGAGTCGTCGTCGTCCCCTTGGTAGGTATCTTTCGAATCAAAATAACTGTCTGGTTCTGACTTTACTTGGATCAACTGCCAGCGAATAATGTAATTCCCCAAGGTAAGATTGGTGGTCGGCCTGTCAGGCCTTTGTAACTACTGGACTACCTGTCAAAGATTTTCAAGTGACGATCGGAATCAACGGTTTAACGTCATTTCCAAGGAAAGTAACGGAGGGGGGCGGGATCTAAGACAGTTATTAAATCGTTTTCTGGGACTTCGTCGAGCTTCATTGTCTCGGCGCTTTTCTTGTGGTCGCCACTGTTGATTATGGCTAACAGGAGTTACAGTGGTTTGGGAATAGTGTGGCTGGCTCTAAACTCTGGGCATACTACTGGGCAGTCACCCATCCACAGATCAATCTAGGCAAGCACAGCTTAACCTGAAGATCAACCCGATAGGCTGTGATTATTTAGCAACGAGCTTCTTATGCTATAACGCTAAATAATATACTTAATTGCCAATTTTGACTATTCACATTTGTATGTAGGTACACCCACCCATCGGCTCTTGCAAGTAGATTATTATTTTGTTCACGTTGTCCGGTTTACCATGAGTACCTAAAACAATATTTGCTTATCTAGTATTAAATAAGTACACAATTGCCTAGATTCTTGTCTACATGACGTCACTATTAGCACATCCTAAGCACTGACATTGACATTTGACATGCGCAACTATTTGCCTATAATGTATTCATACGTTGTGTATATAGTACTTAATTTCAAAGGTTGCTATTAGTAGTGGTTAGTGAGACATGGCGATGATTATTATTATTGGTTAGAGTTGTTGTTTGTTGTATAATATTTATCGTAATTTAAGTTACATTTCAGTATACTGAATGGAAGGAACACCGTCGCTCAAATGGTTACCAGCAATGAAGTACATCATTCTAAACCAGACATTTTTCATAGGACCTGAATATTTTTGTGAGAAGATCGTGGGAAGTAAAAGAAATGGGGCAAGGGCTTTTTAAAGAAGTGGGACAATACGGGCGAAAAAACGACAAACAGTTTTTCATCCAATTTCATCATATCGGTCACTTTTGTAAGAAAACGCAGGTTTTTATTTATTTACCTACCTACCACTGGGTTTGTATTAAGTGAATACGTGGTTGGTAATCTTTTGTGTCTCGGTGTTCATTCCCTGTACATAAATAAATAGTGCTAAAATAGCTTTGCAAAAATTTAAAAATAATAGGTAAGAAATGACAACGTAAACGCTACAGAAAAAAAATATTTATTTATTTATAACAACCTTACCTACACTATCATTACAGATCTATGATCCAATGCGACAGAGTGGCCTTACTAACTGAATCTTAAATCTACACCTTATACCTAGTTAAAATAAAAAAAAGAGAATAAATCTTAATCTAAATAACTTATTACATATAGTGTAACTTTTGCGAATTCACTCAAGTTGCACCACAATACATCAACCCTCTCGTGAACCTCATTCACCACGCGTATGGCTCTAGTGAGAGGAGTTCCCGCCAGTAAGTTGGTTGGTTAAAATAATTTTGTGCCTACCACAAATAGCAAAGCCTAAAAATAGAACAGGATAGGATACCATCATTGTATGGAAATGTGCGATCGACGTTTGTGCGTAAGCTCTAATTAGTATTGAGAAGGTAATTAATTACGGTTGACTGCCAACCGCTAAGCACGAGGTCGACGATTCCCGGATCGGGCAAATTTATCAGTAGCTGTCACAGAGTCTGGGTTTGTGCCCGGTTAATGAAAATAGGCTCGTCATTACATGGGACGTATTCATAACCGGCTAAATGTGCGTGTACTATTAGGAATACCTCTGTCTAACCAGGTGTGTCACAGGCGTGGTGTTAATTAGGGTTATTTATAACTAGCTGTTGCCAGCGGCTTCACCCGCTACAACTCGAAAATTATCCCACGGGAAGATAAAATCGGGATAAAAACTATCCTATGTGTTAATCCAGGTTCTAAACTATCTGTGTACCAAATTTTATCTCAATCCGTTCAGAAGTTTTTGTGTGAAGAAGTAACAAACATACAAACTCAAACACTCACACACTCACAAACTTTCGCCTTTATAATATTATATATAATATTTAATAGTGTGATTATCTTAGCTCATTCAGCACGTACGCCCGCACTTACGATAGTAGTAGTCTAAATATCGACCTCCTAATCTTTACTTTTTTTTCAAAATATTCTCCGTAAGTATCCGCACGATTAGTTCAGTGTAAGCCCTCCTTAATCACCAGTATTGGGATCTGTTTCACATTAAGAGGTCAAAACCTTTATTCTGCATGATAGTTGTTTTTTGCATGAATGTGCATTTTCGTTCGAACTCGACTCGAATAGCAATCCGAATGAGTTGAGTTTTATTTGCTTTAAGGTGGAAGCTCACATCTGGCCCGCGAAATTCTAATTTTCTTACGTTTTTGGCAATTTGCAGGCCAGTGCTTGGTTGTATGTTTATGAAAATTTGATTTGCGACTGTAAGACGTATGAAGTTACCGAATTATAACCATCAAAATTACTAACTACTAAAGAACGACGACTAAATTACTAAAGAATGACTTTTACATGCAAAAATCAATCTTGACATGAAAATGAACTTGGAGGGTTGTATAGATAATTTTGATGGTTATAATTCGGTAACTTCATACGTCTTACAGTCGCAAATCAAATTTTCATAAACATACAACCAAGCACTGGCCTGCAAATTGCCAAAAACGTAAGAAAATTAGAATTTCGCGGGCCAGATGTGAGCTTCCACCTTAATATGAACTCGGTGCCGTCTTGGCGGGTAGTCTAAGAAAATGACAAGTATCATCACTCCTGTAGTTCCTCAATGGGATAGCCAGGGATTCGAAAGAGATACTGCGGCCTCGACATAAAGGGCTAAGAAGGAACATGGGTGGTTTTTAGTCTGTACAAGTCTGACACTCCCTTTCGCTCTGCCCAAGAGCAGGAGATGATTTGATGATTTCCCACCCAACAAAAAAAGAGATCACCTTTGACGATTTCCCCCTTGTTTTGGGACCCAAGTAATAAAGTCCTAGCTTATTGCCATATCCGGCAAGAATCGAAACTACGGCTGCTGCTGACAAATGTTTTATGGAAAGACTCAAAAACACTTTGATCATCGGATAAAAGATAGAGTAAGTGTGACAAGTGTAGACTGTTTTATGTAGGTGTTAGTAAGGTTTCATTTCTGAGAAGGCGATGATTCTGTGTATTCTGAAATGACAAGATTTTGATTGTTTTTTTTTTGTGTAAGGAGCAGGAAAATTTGGATAATCTAATTTCTGTATTTTTGCATGTATAGCCTAATAAACAGTTTAGATATAGGTGTTAATCTTACGAACTAGTGATATGATTCAGAAAAATCTTTCCATAATGGGAAGCTACATTATTCCCGAGTAGCACAGGTTATATTGAAAAGGATCTCGTGGAAATAATTTCAAACTATAATGCGGACAAGGCCACGAACAAAAGCGAAGTAATTTTGAAATAAAACAAACATTATAAGTTAAGTAGTTGATATTGTTGTGTCCAGAGTTACTCATAGTGACGGGTAATTTATAAGATTTAAAGTTTCCGTAATGATATATCTACTGTAATAACAATTTAATGAATGGTTGGTCTTTGGTACACACGTACTACTTTATATTTATGTACATTAAAGTAGACAGCAAAAGAGTTGTGATGTCATGTTTATTCCATACATAACTGTAACTTGTAGGCGTGTTATCTAGACTGTCACGCACTTGGTGTGATTTTGTTAAAAGTATTTTTGTTGCTGTGTTCGTAATACGCAAGCCAACATTATTCGTCTAATTTTTCTAACTATAGATCAGTTTCCAGTCTAACCGGATGTATCTAAAGTTTAAAAGTTATTATTTAATAGGAAGCTTGCAACCTAACTGACCTCAAGGCCTGCGTATGGGCTAGTTCACCGTCCGTCCGTCTTATGACGACGACAGGCCGTGTCGACGGCGCGTTCGTGTTCCACGCCCGACGCCCGTCGGGGCTGCGGGTTGTTTGAAGGAGATACCGCGGCCTCGACACAAAGAGCTAAGAAGGAACATGGGTGGTTTTTAGTCAGTAGAAGTCTGACACTCCCTAACGCTCCGCCCAGAGCGGGAGGAGTCCTTTGAAGATTTCCCATCCCAAATAAAAAGGCCTGCCTATAATATCACGATGTAAATATGTACCAGGGTAAGAATTACAGCACACCTATAAATATTTCGGCCACGGCCTCGTGGTTCGACCGAATGGTTCGATCAATCGGACTACGTAAACTTTCTTTCCCGTTGTTTCGATCGTCGAACTACGTTTCCAGGACCAATATTTCGACAATATGCCCCACAAAAAGTTGGCAGACATTTACCAAACTTTATGACCAGTATTATTCACATTTTCACACTTTGCACTTACAAACAATGTCTTTTCTTAACAACTGTACCGGAAAAGTTTTGCGCAACTGAAGCTTTACGTTGTGAATATTCTATTTTGTTATTTTCATAATCTGAGAAACAAAGGTATTCTACTAGGTGTGCAAGATATCTTAGTGCTTTGTACCAATTTCTGAGAATCACAAGTTCAATTTTGTTTGACTCCCACGCTTTGGAAAACTATTCTTTAAGAAAACTCTTTGCTTTTACTGAAAAATTCACAGAACAGAATTTTTATTAGATTCTCTCTTAGCTGTTAAGAGAACAGTATAAGGTTCCTTTGTAGAGTAGTACTTGTAAGGTTTTGTTGTAAAAGAGTTTCATGAAGTTTAAATTAACTTGGTAGATATTATAACAGAATAGGTACAGCCGTTGAAAACAAAATTAACAATACAGCTACAATAAAATCAAGAATTTATGGTATTCAATTTTTTTTCTTTATCATTAAAACAATTTGGACAAGTGTGGAAAGAAATTGGAGCAATGGGACTTCAGGCTACAAAAAAGCTTCATCATAAGCTCTACGGGAACTCTATTAGTGTAATCGCTGATAGACACACTTTTTTTCTTTCTAGACACTAAGACACGGATATATTACAAATAATCTTGAGAAATGTATACTATGAAAAACTTGCTTACTGAAACCGACCCAGGTAATATTTACGCTAGGGCCAGTGGACACCAAAATCACAAACACACACGAGTGGGTCAGCGCAAGCTTTCTAAGTAGCCACACGATGCAGCCGGGCAGGTGTGCTATGCGTATTCCACTATTAATTAGAACCTCACTTCCTAGAAATTGCAACGTAAGTCTCGAATTCAGACACCGTGACCGTCGGAGAGTTGTGGAATGTTCTGATTTTGGGAAACCTTTGAGTTAATTACTGTGATGTGTGTGGTTTAGTGCTTTTATTAGGAATATATATAATATTATATTCTTCTGACAGTTTGTAGTAACTTGATATACTGTCGATGGCGTCTGCACAAGAAACTACACTAGTTTTGAAAATATGTGTGTTGTTGAACATGAGGTTCAATTTATTTCATTGATAAAATTGTAGTTCAATAGCTTTTCTAATCATTGAATTCTATTATGATATTTAATGAGGTATTTTTTTCGCGATCAAAACCAGGCAGTATAGATAGATGATACTGAAATCGAAGTCTAAAATACAGATTTTTGATCCACAATTTTATTATACCTCATATCTGATGAAATGCGATCTAATTTCATATGTCTGCGGATTTCAAAAACGCCCAATAATATATGTAATATCGTGTGTGATGAGTATTACTATTTCTACAAATAATTTGTCATTAACACTGCAAACGGAAAAAAGCATTACAATAAATTTATGATAAGTAACTAAACTTACATGTACTAAAATCAAGCACGTAAAGCTGACCACTAGTTAAAAAACTGACCACTCAAAATGTAAATCTTTCAGCAACGGTGTAACAACTCCCAAGTCTTGTAGTTCAAAGAATCGACAGGAGATGGCGCCACTGTATCGAGTTATTCAACATTTAAAGGAAAGACGAAGGAAATAGTCGTCGAACTAATGATCCTTTGACCAGATCCTTTGAGAGAGGAGGAACGCAGTCAAAGGATAGGAAATATCCTTGCGAGAGGAAATCTAATACATTTTAAATGTAATGATGTAGCACTTTGGTTGTGAGTTTAAGTGCAATTCAAGTTTCTTTGCTTCTGTGAGTGTAAAGGGCAAATGTAGCTCAATAACACAACGTTTGGAGTCTCCGAAGGGCTACGCAAAGGTGTACCTAATTGTTTAGCGACATTTTTCAGAAAACGTGCTTCCTAGCCGCGCCACCCCGCCTACACTGCAATATAACTAGGATATTTATAAACAAACTCAATGTACGTCTATTGTTTATTCTATTGATGACGAGAAATACTTTCATCACTGAAGATATTTCCAAAGTTACAGTATAAGTTTAGTTATAATTAAACCGTGAAAGTTTAGAACAGTATTTATAATCTTTCTCCGGTAAAATGCTTATGAAAACTTGAACCATCTCATGCTTTACTAAAAAGTTGGGCTTTATTCTGTCCTAGAAACTTCATTGCGTTGTGCTTATTATAACCGAATAAGTAAGCTTACTTTGTGTAAATTACACAAAGTAAGCTTACTTATTCGCATTTCACCAACACTGCCCTTCAAAATGATGAAGGAAGACATCGTGAGGATGTTCTAGAACCTAAAATTAAAATAGTCATGTGACATCTACCAACCCGCACTGAGCCCACGTGCTGGATTATAGCCTATGCTCTCTCATAGAGAGGTGTGTGTCCCAGAAGTGGGAACATTATAGGCTGATGATGATAAATCAATCTAAAAATCTATTGTTACTTTAGCAGATTATAATCTCAAAGCCCAGTAACAATAAATCTTCGTCCCACATCTAAATCCATTCAAATCAAAAATAGCCGATAGACCAAAAACACAATTCAAAAACATCATAAAATAAAACGAATATGTACTCGTAAACTCATAATATTTTCGTTCTGAAACATCGCATTCCTTTGTATGAATACATTTCGCTAGTGTTGTACTAGTTCACAAAGTTAGTTATTTCTGGACGAACTAGTTTTCTGAAGTTTGTTTCAATAGCATGGACCGTACTCGTAGTATTAGTTTTTGGAGTTGTAAAATTTTAGAGCTTTGTTCTAAATTAATAATATTTTAGAAACGGCATTGACTGTAGTACAAAACATAAATGCATAAAACACAATCGAGACCATTTCAAAGCATTACTTACTGCCGTACCTACTCAGATATATTTAATGATTACTTAAGCCGTCACTTAGTAAAGGTTTGACATATTTTTGTATGACAAAACTGTCAAAACCAATACTAAGCGATGGCCTAAGTAATCATTAAAGCTCTCTGAGTGCGGCAGTTATACCAAGAAGCATATTTGTTTTCCTTTTCTTTATTCATTGTAGCATGAAATAACACATCTGTTTGCTCGATCAATGAGTCATTATGATAAGAAACCGATGCAAGTTTCTGCAGACATTTTCCAGATCTTAATATTTCCACTTGTTGAGGCTTATTTATAACAGCAGGACTGTTCATTTCTACCAACATGCACTGTGTTCAAGTGTGTTACTGCCAACTTCACACAGAGAAGAGGCCTGGGTCCCAGCTGTAAGAAGATTATAGTGTTTAAAGCTGTTGGTATGTTAAACCACACTAGGTCAGCCTACAGTAATTTAAAATTTTCTCTCTTACATAAGGAAACATAGAAATATCAGACACAATGAACCTACTCCCGTACGCCTAGTTCACCGCTGGATTATATTAATTGGCCGGTAGCAATAG
The DNA here is from genome assembly GCA_932274075.1 of Diarsia rubi. Lineage (NCBI taxonomy): Eukaryota > Metazoa > Arthropoda > Insecta > Lepidoptera > Noctuidae > Diarsia > Diarsia rubi. The sequence goes on from OW026432.1 coordinate 671,083, forward strand.
AAACTAACACCCATATTAAATAAATACTTTTTCTTTCTTTTCTTTACTTTCTTAAATTTAACTGACTTCTTTTAACGCCAACTTAAATCCATTTTTGAACTTGGCTCGACTGTCATCGCCTGCCAAATCAATTCAAGAATTCTAGTCATAATATAATTGGTAAGATCTTCTTTCCTACGTATTTTCTGTATATTGCCTCCTACACCAGCTATCCTTTTCAAACTCATAGTTAAATTTTGCTGTAAACAATGCTCAAGATGTCATATATTATATGTCACTGTAATAAATATTAAAGAGGTTTATAATGTTGTTTTGTGGTTTATGTGGTTTATGTGGGCGTTTATATAATACATACCAAATTATGCACAAACTGTAGCTGGCAATATGATTAATGTTGATGTGTCCGACTCAAGTTCAGTCCACGACTAGAAAACACGGGTGTTAGTATTTAAACTACCCTTTACAGCACACTAGTATCCATACTCTGGTCTACCGTACTATAATACTTTGGTTCCAGTTCCAAACCGTACGTTGATTTTACGATCGTCTCAGCACTGCTATACGGCGCGTGACGGATCGGAACGTGAACTATTGATAAGCCTCTGTTTCATAAACTTTTCGTATATACTTATAGTGCGAGCTAAACTGGGTTTCGTACTAAGAATAGCTACTTTTATTCAACCCGTGGGTGTTGAAAGGGGAATCATTTTAGCAGGATTTTTGTTGAGAAAAGTCTTGTGTTTCTACTACAATGGATTCTCTGACTAATCCACAATGGGCTGAAGGGTCAGTGAACTCAGAGTAATACGCCACTAGATATATAATTACATTTTTTCAAGATATCTTGGATATCATACATGTGTAAAAATAGCTTTGGACACTATTGTCTCTGTTTCGCGATCAGTGACAGTGTTATTGTGTTAATTATACCGGAATTAGCACCTGCAAATATTCAGTAATTATAAACCGTGTATCTGATACGCAAACAAAACAAATGAATTCGGTGTGAAGCCCCAGAGCGCCGCCAGGATTAAAGGCAGATCAGTACAAGGTCAGGGACGACTCCAATCACGCGGGAATAAAATATTTGGAGCCGTGGCACGTGTGACTGAGGATTTAATTAGAGATATGCCATGTCAGCTAAACACAAAACCGGATTGAGCTCGTGTGGTGGATTAGGAGCTAGGTACTCCTTCTCATCGGCAGGGTGCCTGTCACCCAATAGAGGCACTTTTATAATCTGATTATCGGATAGCCAAATGGCTTGAGCAAAGGCAACGAGGACGGCGACATTATCTTTAGTACAGATTTTCCGATGTTTGGGTCAGACATACGTGTGATTCGGCGTGGTGGCTTTCGGAATGACGTATTGCACTCGTAGTTTTGTTTTTATGAATTGTTCTTCTGACATTCAAAAGTGCCTATAAAGGTTTAATTGAAATAAATGCTTTGAGTTTGAGTTTGAGTTTACATAATTAATTCTCTGCAGGTATTTTTTTTTCTATTCGAATTTAGATTGACAGACAACTGTCAGGGACTGCCACTAAAATATCATTATTATTATTACAGGGGGAGCCCTGGACCGCGGTACCGGTCCCGAAAGCCCCACGACCCTTACTTTGCCTTCTTATGTTATCACGACAAGGAGATATATAAATACTAGTAGTGTTCCGGATAACCGTATCCGCGGAAATCCGTGGGAGGAATAAGGTCCGTGTCCGTATCCGTATCCGTCACTTTTCCCGCGGATCTTTTACGAATCTTTTATTAATTTTCAAATTCAATTGACATGATAACATGCTGCATAATAACTTAGATTATGTGATTAAGTAGAATAATTTAAAAAAAAATGTATTCAGAGTATTTTTTTTTACACAAAATCAAATATTTGACACCTTCAATTGCAAACATACTTAATATATTCTAGTAAGTTACCATACCAATAGTAAATTACTCAAAGATACTAAATCAACTGTCATAAGAGTAAGAAATTAAAGATCCGTATCCGCTGATTTTGATCCTGAATATCCGTATCCGGATCCGTGTCCGCGGTATCCGCGTACACTAACCTACATTGAGGAAAACAGAGGTTTTAAGTAACTCTTAAAAATACCTTTAACAGTTTCTTGTCAATTTGTAGAGATTAAGGATCTTTAGATGCTCTTGACTCTTTAATGTTCACTCCACAGAATTGACGATCTCTAAAATTAGGACCTCCTACTTTTTAACAGTTGGTAAAATAGGCTAAATAGAATTATCTTAAAATTACCTTCAATGTGACTACTATAATATGTCATTCCCTGTAACCTAAGTTAATATTATGTATATTAAATCCAAAATTGAAACGAGGAAAAATATCAACGTCTAAATTTAATCTCTCCAGAACTAGACTCAGACTAATCACCTCTTAGTAAGTAAATAACAAGTAACACAAATAACGAAGTACATCAATAACGAATATAATCCACAATTCGCGTGTTGACCAGTGACCTGGGTCTATGACTATTTTATTTGGTCTGGTCACACGAAAGGCTAAATATTTGTGTTCTGGTCCCACGCGAGGCCTCGCCCTTAGCGCAGAATTAGTAAATTAAACTTAGAAAAGTTATAAACCTAGTTTAGTTGATATCAATCGGGGGATTATCGCTTTATAACACACGAATGAAGTGAAGTAGTACAAGTAAAATGTTTTGAGATGCCTTATCTTTTGTATGACCTAGATTCAGCTAGAAGTATTTTTTTTAACGGTGCCCCACACTAGGATTTTCTCCTGTATCGCAGGTGCGATCACAGTCATTAAAACTCACATACACAAATACCCTTTTATTTTATTTTATTGTTGGGACAAAACCCGCCACACTTTTCCCAAACCACTGTAACTCCCGTAAGCCAGAATCAACAGTGGCGACCACAAGAAAAGCGCCGAGAAATTGAAGCTCGACGAAGTCCCAGAGAAACGATGTTTAAACTGTCTTGGATCCCGCAACGAAATTAGTTAGAAAAGAATAGCGGAGGAGTAGGAAAAACATAATTGTTGTCCTTGTTCTTGTTGTTTGTTTTGTTTTAACAGAAGTAATTAAATTAGTAATAAAGAATGTGTAATTTTAAATCGAATCAAATCGTTGTATAACCCTGGTACCTATTCGCCTGCTTCCGGTTGGATTGGAAGATACAATTAGCAAAATTGGGAAAGAATAAGCTCACGATGACACAGGACAAGTCAGCTGCTCATCTTCCGCTCATGATTCGTCAGTGACCAAAGATTCAGACCCAGAAAACTATATACCAGAATCCATTGAGCAAGAAAACTAAAATAGTTCGTGAAATTGTTTAAAGCTTTACAAATTAATCAGTTCGCAGACGTTCTGTTTGCAACTAACTGATTGGTTGTTTATATAAAAGTCTATGTGAAATTAGAACTTCAGAACTTCTCTATTTAATTCAAGAATTTACTGAATGGTTTATCTTTACTAACCTATACTCATTGTAGAGAGGTATAGTTTGTATATAAAAAGTAGTATTCGGAATTCAGAACAACTCTGCAAATTCTTTCAGTAATGGGAAGGTAGTTTATCCCCGAGCATCATGTGCTATATTTATCAAAGCTATGTTTAAAACGTTCCCGTGATTATATATTTATCAAGAGCTCTGTTTAAAACGTTCCCGCGATTAAATCTAGTTTAAAATATTATTAAAAGACATTGTGACTGTTATTAACGGGCTCTCACATCCTAGCTCTTATTATGATGAAGCGTGTGTCCCAGCAGTGGGAACATGCTGCCGGTTACGTAACGTAACTTGCTTTACCGAACTGGTAAAATGTTATTGTAAGCCCATCCGCAACCCTTCTTGGAAGACGATGTTATTCTAAGTACAAATACTAGGAAATGTTGTTTAGTGGACTTTCTTATGTAATTTTAACGATAAGAGTGATTTATGTCCTGTATTATACAGAAAAACAAACAAATACATATATACAAATTGCAAACAAAAAAGGTTACGCACATCAAGTTACTTCAATCAGTTTTTCTTTAATAGAATTTCAACATTATCGCTAAAGTATAAATACACACATCAAAAGTGTCTAGGGATCAACATATATTTTTGCAATAACTTTTCTCCTGATTGATATTAATTAAAATTTTCTTTAAGGATTCATCAAATAAAGTGTTTTCGTTTGTCACAGTAACGATAAACCAAGTCACCTTTGCATTAATAAAGAAATTTGCCATTTTCCTAATAAAGGGATTTTTGACATTTGAACCACTAACATTAAAGTTCGAAAAAAAGACTGAAATAACAGTTTTCTTTAAAATTTTATTCGGTAACTTAAACAATTAATAATCCGTGTTTCTACCGCAAACACTAACAACACAAGAACATCGGTTTGGCATACTCAAAATGAGTTCATCCAAATCACGCTGTGGAATGGCCGCCCATGTTCGTTGCAACAACAAAAAAAGGTCTTCTTGCGACTGGATACCCTCCATATTCGGCAGAGCTCTTCTCTGTAGCATATCCCATGCATGCTCAATCGGGTTCAAGTCTGGCGACTGAGCAGGCCAGGGCAGGACATTGATGTTAGCTGCGGCGAGAGTCTGTCTTACAACTCTTGCGGTGTGCGGTCGGGCATTATCATGCATTAACTGAAATAAGGGACCGATTTGCACTTGTAGAGGAACGATGACGTCTGATACAATCGTCTCAGCATAAATTTGAGCGTTGAGGTTGCCTCTGATCCAAATCAACTCAGTTCTTCCGCCGATCCAAATACCCGCCCATACCATGATGGTTCCACCACTATAAGGATGGACTTCCTGGCAGGATTTTAATCGCTGTTGGCGTCCAGGGGTTCTCCAGTGTCGTATACGTCTTGTATCCGGTCTCATACCAAAACGAGACTCATCAGAAAAGCACACGAAACGCCATTGTTCTTCTGCCCAATTTCTGTGTTCAAGAGCCCATTGATATCGAATCCTACGATTGTGCATTGCTATAGGTGGTACCCGTAGCGGTCTTCGGGAATGAAGGTTCACTTCATGCAAGCGGTTTCTGACTGTTTGGTCGCTAATTAAGTTCCCTGAAGAGTGATGAAGCCTCACGGCTAACATCATGGCGGTTATTGATGGAGCTCTTCGAGTTAAGATTTGAATGTATCGGTCTTGTCTCCGTGTGGTGCAGCGATACCGTCCTCCATGGCGCTCAGCCACGGTACCAGTGCTTCGGTAACGTGTCCAAAGTCGACTGATAACACTCTGACTTGTATTCAGAGCTAAAGCCACAGTACGTTGCCGGGAACCAGCTTCTATCATTCCCACGGCTCTGAGCATTTCTTCCCTGCTTAAATGACGTCGCCGCTCCATAATAACGTTGGTTTTAATCAGTAGTAGGGAAACAGTAGCACTAATAATGTCTTCAATGCGTTGTATGTTTTTATAGGGAAAATATTGACAGCTGATTTTCATCTTTTACTCGAATTTGATTCACAGTTCCTGATTCAAATTATGAAATGCACCAAAAAGGATCCATATAAATTTATAAAATCATAAATTTATTACAAAGCCACATCTCAATCTCAAGAAATCCGCATAAAAATGCTTGATCCCTAGACACTTTTGATGTGTGTACTTACTTTATAAGTAATCATTCATTATTTCAGCCGAAAGACGTCCACTGCTGGACATAGGCCGTCCCCAGGTTTTACCACATTGACTGGTCCCGTGCGTCTCGCAACTAGCGGATCCCCGCAACCTTCACCAGGTCATCGCACTACTTTATAGTCATTTTTATAGCCCAAACATACGAACATTGTATAGACATCGAGATGAAAAAGAACAGAATTACCCACTCTCCTGCCGACCCCTTTGAGTAATAAGCGCCGTCCGAGCCACTGAAGCGATGCCAATTAACATGCCTTGTGTTCCTGAAGCTTCACGGTGTAACCTACTTACTTATGTTGCTTACATTGAGCGGATCAGTAGCTATACTCGTATAGTACGGAAATCTCGGTTAAACAAATATAAAAGTGAAAAAGTCGCGTTGCTTACTCTACCTGTTTTTTTTATTTTGGGAGGGCGGCTAATCATCAAATAAGTAACCCCTCCCGCTCTTGGGCAGAGCGAAAGGGAGTGTCAGATTTCTCTGACTAAAAACCACCCATGTTCCTTCTTAGCCCCCGTATCTCTTACAACAACCCGCAGGCACGCTACTTTACCTTAGTTAGGGAGGTGTGGAAACGCGTTATTCATGTTAATTTACGCTTAGCGGCGCTCGTACGCCGTCGCTTTTGATTTTACGAAAAACTTTGTCAGGACATAATTGTAGGAAATTTTCCCCTCATCAATCATCATCATCATCATGAACAGCCTTTTAATTACCACTGCTGAGACACTGGCTGAGAGGGAAATTTTCCTTAGTTTAATTTATTTCTGAACTATTTTATCGTACTATGAGTCGGAACGGAGTTACTCGTATTTTCAAAAAACTGGTTTTCAGCGCCATTTTTTTCAAAATGGCGGCGCGTCTAAGATACGAGGTGGCAAAGTAAAAATTCGAAAAGAGCACGTCGAAATCTATAAAATTTCCTATTTTAATAAAACTCCTGGAAATCTTTCCAGGTAAAACTATCAAGTGAATGGACCAAAAGTTATATTGAAATTTTCCGTCAGAAATACATATCTCAGTAACAGCTACGAGTTAAGATTAGTTCCTGGTTGATAGCAACAGGCTCGCCCTCAACTATATCCCTACATAGGACTTAAATAAAACTTGTAAAATTTGGGTTTACTATTAAGCATTACTTCGGAATTGCAGCCGTGATGTTATGTTCTGTAGTCTAGTAAGGGAGAGCAATAATATTAATGTGAGAAATCTTCGTAGTGAGGTTTTTTGTGTAGTTTTGTTCCAAGAGGAGCGTTTGTTAGTGGGCACTTTTTAATCATTATCATCTTCAGTTCTTCACCAACCCTTGGCTTTACTAGAAGTACTTCTCTCATGTTGTCAACCATCATTTAACCAATCATTATAAGTATGAATATGGTGTCACAGAAAGTCGATAGCTACAACTGTTTATTGTTTGTTCAATTTATGATCTATTCTAACTTGGAAATAATTATAAATCACACGTAACAAGCATCTATAAAAATCTACAATATCATAAATATTCCCACATTACGACAATCACTACAGATGTATGTAAATATTTTGAATCACATTCCATACAGAAATTATAGTCGCATTGTTATTACGAAAATAACATCTCAACGTCATGAAGCCATAAGTCATAGGTTTATCAATAGGTTATCAGCAGGTATTAAACGACCGATTAGCGTAACCATCTCTCTAAGTATCGCTAGTAGTATACGAGTGTGTGTATCTTAATTTGGTCGGATTGGAATTGCGTTTGACTATGAAATAGGTCGTTAAGAAGCAGGATATTGTTGTATTTGAATGTTTTTAATATGTTACGCCCATCTTAATAGTATTTTAAAGGAGATTGTGTTAAAAAACAGGTCAACAATAAGCGAATGGTAACGACCTAATCCCGACGGAGCAGTTGGAATAGCCCTGACTAATGAGTTGCATGCAGCGGGTTTCAAACCGAAACCGAAATTTTAATAGATAAAAGTTATATAATAATGTATTTTACCAAATAAATCTAATTAGTCCGTCAGATAGATTTTCAGAAGTAATGGACACGTATTTTTTCTTTTTTCACTTAACAGAAGATGAAGACGATACAGTGCTTCGAAAAGTCGCGTCAAGTCGTGTGACGTCACAAGGTTATTACTTTTTTACCCACAAAGTGACGTCGAAAGCCCCCACTCATGATCTTTGACACGTATCATTTTCGTCAATTTGATAAAACAAAAAACACGTATCCAATATTTTTCGATAATCTAACAGACGGACTAATTAGATTTTTTTTGGTGAAATACCTTATTAGATAAGAGAGAGATAAAGAAGTAAACTTGTTGCGCTAACCCCAAGTAGAATGGGATTAGGGCAGAAAAATGGTGATGAGGAGGATACTTTCATTATCATGATCATGATCCACAGCCCGACTTCACCTACTGCAGGGTATAGGCTTATCTTTGTGAGTCTCCACGTTCTTGTGCCAGTTTCATCCAGGATGTACCGGTCATGGCAACAATGTCGTCGTCTGCACATCTCGCCACATAGAGACACTTTACTTCAGACACTGCCCAGCAATAAAAACGAGGCTTAAGTCATTTAAAACATTAGCCAATTAAGATGGCAATCAACACTTAGTTTATTGTCCAACACAGATTGTTTCTAAGATACTTCCACACCTATAAGGAACCCGTTACTCGCTCAGTTTGGACCTCACGGCATGGTCTGACGTCAAACCTGGACATGTTAGGATGGGTTAGATATGAAAATGTTCCCATCAGGGCTACCGAGATTCCGCGGCCTCGACACAAAGGGCTAAGAAGAAACATGGGTGGTTTTTAACTTATCTTTATTATCTCAGAGTCTGATAAATTTCACCGACAATGACATAGTAAAAATCCAATACCCAACAAAAATATTTGTGCCATCATTAGTTCTTATGTAGGTGGCACAAAAACTATGGCACGTCAACGTAACACACGTCTGGCTATTGCCACATAAGCTGGCATTGCGCACTAACGACATGTCTTTACAAATTACACACTGAACACTGGGAATTTATAAAATACTGGTTACCAATAAATGCTCTGATGGTAAGTATTGTGCAACGCAAAATTGCAGTTCTTCAGAGGCATCGAAATCATACCCGAAGCTGTTTTTAAATGTAAAATATTATTACGTCGTCAGGACTTGGTATCCGTGCGACATCACAAACTTGCTTATCTTTAATTCAGAGTTATATTTATGACTATACTATAGATATACTATTTTCTAAACTCATATTTAATTTTATTTCAAGTGATTACGCCGTTTCACCGGTCATAATAATATACACCACCCCGGTACATGACGTGTCTCCATAATTATTGTGAACTAAACAACTTATTCTAATTAGATTTGCAATCACTAAGTAATTTTGACCCGATTTCCGTGAAAAACATAAAATTTTCCGTAAACTTTAAAATCATTAAGTAACTTAATTAATCCAACTAAAGAGATTATGATGACGACTAAATTGCATTTGTATTTAAATACCAATTTCCTTAATGTAATTTTTGTTTATTTCCTGATTCATACTAAAGATAATAATAAAATTGTTGAGTAGTAGTGGAATCGTACCTTTCTGAATCCAGGGCCGTTGGGGTCATTGAACGGAGGCTTTTTACGGAACCAATATTTTGTTGGTAAGCGGCTTAAGTGTCTATAAGCTATAATAATAATCAATTGATTTTTCTTGTTTATTTTCTTTTCGACGAGCTAAAGTTTTACAAGGATAACTCTATAAGTTCACAGGCTGGCTCTGTGGTCTAGCTAGTGGTTACGACGGTACTGTATTGGTTAGTGGATATAATAAGATGGAGAAATATTACCATTAACACTGAAAACGGCATTAAATATGTTTGTTACATACTTTTGAGACCGATTCTCATCACGATTATCATCATCAGCCTTTAACGTTCCCACTGCAGGAACTCAGGCCTCCTCTCTAGGAGAGGGATGGACTCAATGCATACTTTTGAAACCGATTCTATTTCGACTCTATTGCACCATGATTACGAATAAACTGAAGTTATTAAGGGTGGGTTCTACGAGTAGGCAAATCAGTCTCCCCTGTTGATAGTTTAGATTATAGAATATCTATTGCCCGTAACCTAAATTTGTATTCTCTCGAAAATCTGGCTTCACACGACCTTTGATTCGTAATTCATGGCACAGGTTAATCAAGAAAATCTAATTAGTGCGTCAGATAGATTTTCAAAAAATAACGGACACGTATTTTTTCTTTTTTGACTTAAACAAACGATGATACAGTGCTTCGAAAAGTCGTGTCAAGTGCTGTGACGACACAAGGTTAGTACCTTTTTCCCAACAAATTGTCGTCACAAGATCCCCCCACTCATGATCTTTGACACGTTTTGTTTTCGTAATTTTTTATTAATATGATAAAACAAAAAAAAAAACGCGTATCCAACATGTTTCGGTAATCTAACAGACGGAATAATTAGATTTTACTGGTGAAATACCTTATTTAAGTTATTTAAAACTAGCTGCATGTTCATAATAATTAAAATATTGTAATATTATTGTAATATTATTTTAATTGTTGTTAATAATTATAAGATCTCATAATATACCAGTCGGATGTAGCTTGCGCAATAATACTAAAGTAAGCGACACACGTTACTCATTTTGTTAATCACCTGATTTGGTATTCATTGAGTTACTTCATTAACTTTTGTACCTATCTAAATGGTGATTTGTTTATAAATAAACTTTAAATCCGGTCGTGTGTTTCATTGTTTACAGATAGTAAAGTTATTTAGAGGGCAGAAGATTATGTATTTCTTATTTTCTACATGTATTTATTTTAAACTTAATTATTCAGTCATAAATATTTAATAACTCATAAATAAATTAAAGCTGCCACAACAGAGTCTCAGAGTCAATCTTTAAACTTATAGCTCAACATTTTTTGTGAACACAAATGGCTTAGTCTATGGTTAGTTTTTACCCGACTGCGGCGAAGCCCAAAAGGAGGGTTATGTGTTTGGCGTGTATGTATGTATGTCCGTTTCTTTGTTTCCTCATATCTCCTAAACGGATGAAGGGATTTGAATGAAATATACGTCGTTAGATTCGTCTTGATGGCGCGAGTGTCACTAGCTACATTAAAATTAAAAAAACAAAGATAATTGCTGGTTTTGGGGGCCAAATCGTGGAATTGAAAAAATAAAAAAAATCCATTACCATCGAATAGGGTATCAAAATAAAGGGGTTAAAAAGGAGATTACAAAAATATATGACAAATATATGTTTAAAATAAATACAAAGTCACAAATTCTATAAACAAACACAAAAGTTAAATCATCTGCGAAGTATTTTACGCGACCAACGAAAGAACAGCAACAAAATAAATAAAAAGTTGAAAATAAAAAAAGTAGTTAAAAAAACTAAAAAAACCCGACTGAAAAAACTGAAAAGTAATAAAAAAAGTAGTAAAATAACTAAAAAACCCGACTGAAAAGACTGAAAAGCAAAAAACAAGCACATTTTAAATTAAACAAAACTTGGAAGCAGGCGGGGTCCATTCTATTTTCATTTCATAATTTAATATTCAAATGAACCCCGCCTGCTTCCAAGTTTTGTTTAATTTAAAATGTGCTTGTTTTTTGCTTTTCAGTCTTTTCAGTCGGGTTTTTTAGTTTTTTTTTTACAATAAGTTTAAAATACTAAAATCTTGGAATCGCTAGTGTCGTAAGTATTGAGACCGTTTAAGAACTTTGTTGAAGTCATCGCGATCGTTTTAAAGTCTGTATTTCAATCCAAACTTTAAAAACTTGTTGGCTGAAGATGTATTGTTTTCTACACGTGTGTTATGTTTTCAAATGTTGAGATGTTATTTTATAGAACTGCCGCGGTATTTTTTGTTAGCCTGATTGAGCGTTCCACTGCTGGGTAATAGGCCTCTCCTTTGTCCTTCCAAACCTTTCTATCCTGTGCAATATCTGGTCATACTCGCCCCACAAACCAGATTATATGTATAGTCACACTGCCTTCACCGCGGTGCATGTACAGTCTCCTGCAAAATTGCATGTGAACGTTTATAGTCCATAGCTAGTTTACGTTAGGTGGCGTCATTTCTCACACCACACGATTTTATTTCCGAACTAGCGGACGTCACGCGGTGTCATCGTTTCCGTGGGAATACAGGGATAAAAAGTAGCCTATGTCACCCGGGGATAGTGTAGCTTCCCAACGGTGAAAGAATTTCTCAAATCGGTCCAGTAGTTTCGGAGCCTATTCGTTATAAACAAACAAAGAAATCTTTCCTCTTTATAATATTAGTGTAGATTGACCATGCATTTTTACAGGTGACTGTACTTTACATCGACGGCGATTTCCTCCAACGATAATTCATCGGATTAATAAAGACAAAAAAAAAACACTTAGTAGGTTTTCTATAAAACAAACTCATAATTATAGAGAAACGACATTGTGCTTGAAATAGTAAGATCTCCAATGGGATGAATACTTCGCCAGTATTGTTAAAGTTTCTCGTAAATTAGGAGACCAGTTCATTGTCAGCAGCCGGATACAAATGCTGACTCCGGACAGTTACTGATATATTTATGATGGGAAAACCAATAAGACTTCGTCTTTTCTGGGAATTGAAATGAGGCTGACAGTTGTTCGAAAGAGATACCGCGGCCTCGACGCAAAGGGCTAAGAAGGAACATGAGTGGCTTTTAGTCAGTAGAAGTCTGACCAGGGAGGGTCGCACCGCACTGCCCAGAGCTATCGCTCTGCAGGATTTGATGATTTCCCAGCTCCCAAAAAAAAGGACAGCATCTTCAGTATTATCTATGCGACTAGGAAGCAACAAGGCCAGGAGCAGTGCAGAAGCCCATAACATTTCTGTATAACGTCATTTTGAACAGCCTTCCATTTTAAACAATAGCAATCAGTCGCAAGTGATCGACAGTTTTAGTAAATTAAATAAAAAAACACCGTTACTTATACAAAGGAACAACAGGACTGACGAAAAAAAATCACAATTGCTGTACTAGTTTTTTTAAGCTGTTTTTATTCCACATAAAACGTAATAATAGTTATTTGTAACTTAGAGCTCTTGAAAATAAGTGAAGATCTTTGAACTCTTCATAATAACTTAACAAAAAATTTCCCAGCAGTTACTTGCGTGAGATTTGATTACTTATGCGTTTTTGTGGTAATTTAATGTAGATTATATCACTTGTGGAGTAAAAAAGTGTTACACAAAAAGTTGTACTTTGTTAATTAAATAAGTTGTGTGCACGTTGCACGTAATACTTACGGCAGTTGTCGCCATAGAATGTAAGAAATAGGTTTTTTGCTGTAAAATTCTCTTGTTTGTTTTTAGCAGTGTACCTCACGTTTAATTTTCTAATGAAATGTGATGATAATTAATTGTTTACCAATAAAACTTTTTGACAAACAATGTTTTTGTTGTTGAAGTCGGTTTTATTTTTTGTTTAAAAGTTTTTTTTTCACTTTTTAGTGATTCACAAGTGCCTACCAGCAATTGGTATAAACCACAGACAGACATGAGATTTCCACAATCCCAGTCCATTTGCTATCATTTATTGAGGAGTTCGTTGCCTATCTCTAAAGATCATCAGATCTTTACCAAATTGAAATGGGATCACTCCGTTCAAGTGTGCCTATAAAATTTGAAGAGTTCTCTCTATTTCTCCAGGAGGCCATCATCAGATCCTGACTTGATGATCATGGAACCACCTGGGAAGTATACCCTTTCAAACAACACAAAAAAAAAACAAATCGGTCCAGCCATTTTCGAGTAATTGAAGAACATACATAAAAAAAGATCGCCGACGTATTGACAACCTGCTACTTTTTGAAGTCTAAAAATTAGACTACTTTATCGCTAAGGCTATAAAACCAAATAAAGCCTAAGCCACCGCTGCTAGTGTTTTTCTTGCTTGTCGATAGCAATTTAAATTGACTCAGTCCAAAATTTGACGACGACTTTGACACTTTCAATTCCATCCGTCACCTCCTGTGATGTGCAACAGCACAGGCAGGACACGATAACAAGTGATCCATCGTTTATGGGGCAACACCACATTCACACTCCAGTAGGGCTATTGCGTATCTTTTAAATGACAGTGGCTAACCTATAGTGCCTATAAATTACTGTCAAATGGTTCCATTTTGTATTAAACCATAACCAATTTGATCCATGGACAATATGATAGCCACTGACATTTAAAAGATACGCAATAGCCATACAGGTCAAGGTCAACTATGAATCCCCACCTCCAGGTTGGCTGAAGCAATGAAAACCTGTTTCATTGGTTTGGTCAACCTGTGTACGGAGGCTATTCAAAGACTTCCAAATCAGTTGCTAATGACTTCTAAGGGTTAATTTTATGGGCCGTGGGTTGTACACTAGTTATCGCGGCCTCGACATAGAGGGCGAAGAAGGAACATGGCAATGACAACATCAATAATATATTTTCTATACAGATAAATAATTTTATTCATATAATAATAATAAAATGGATCATTATAAATAGTTGGGACAGCTTGTTTACTTTCATTTGTTTTATCGACGTTGACCATTCGATACATTATTATTTTCCTTATGAACAAAACTGGAAAATAATAATTATTAATACCAACAGTTTATTTATCTAAAAAACTAGTTTTATGTTGCATTTAACTTATAGGTTAATTCGGTTTTTATTTTTAGTTTTTTTAATGAACAAGGATATTAAAATGTCAAAAATAACTTGGGATTACGAGTATCATATTAATGAAACGTTCCTAAAAGGTTAATTTGATTTAATTTTTTTTATTTTTACGATGTTGTTTAACAACTGTGTATCCTGGTTTGTTATAAGTATAGGTAGGCGAGTAAGTGAACGAAATCGTAAGAAAACCTGTTTGTATGAAAAAGGTCAGAAATTATCTTACAAAAATATACTGCTTGTATCAAAAGTATCCTAACCCAGAGTATATTCTATACATAATTATGTCGAATTATGTGGCTATAGACAGTCAGACAGACCGACTTTTACCTTCATAATATTAGTATGACTATTTAGATACAAACCGATCTTAAATGTATTGGCTATCTTTCAGGAGTTGAATGAACTCATAAAGTACATAATATGTTCAAGTTCCAAATCATAATATTAACTAAATTATGGCAAGTAAGTATCTTTCGGTCACAGTCTGTTCTACTCTACCAAAGTAGCTTCCAAGGATAGAAAGAGTCAAAGTGTCGTCCGGTGGCGAGAAGGCAGACACAATGTTTCCAGCAACGCAATCCATTCAAAATGATCTGCTGTGTCAGTCTAAACTGAAATAGCCCATAAAAATATTTCAATCAAAATCAGATTCATGCTATTTTATTGCAGTTTCAGATTTTACAGCAGAAATAGTTCGTTTTTATGTGAATTTTTACTCTCTGGAATGTTTTTCGCTATTTAGAGTAGGTACCATATTAAAAGTTGTTTATATTTTAGGATCACGCTGTCTATCAACACATTAGAAGTCTACCCTTTACAAGCTCACATGGGAGATGTGGCCTTATTATAATTTAACTTTTTGATTCGATTTTGTTTTCATGTAACACCTGTATTCCCTGAGGAGCAGGTGTGTTTTGACCATCGAATTCAGTCATATGGAAGTATATATTGGAGAGAAAGACTTATAGTTACGTGTTCGTATGTCACTTGTAACTAAAACCATCATCATCATCATCATCGGCCTATTAAAGTTCACACTGCTGGGCCACAGGCCTCCTCTCTTTAGAGGGAGTGAGGTATAGCCTATAAATCCATCCCACGGGCCCACTGCGGATTGGTAGATGTCATAAGTTTTCGAATTCATGGTTCTAGGCCATGAAGGTTTCCAGTGAAGTAAAAAACATCGCGAAAAAACCTCGAAAAAAAAATCGAAGACTTTTAACATCCACAATGGGCCTTTGTGGTAGATAATAGCCCATTCCCCCTCAAACAGAGGAGGCCTGTGTCCTAGCTGTGGGAACGTTAATAGGCTGACGATAATCTCACTAGATGCATCCACACCATTTACATTGTTTAGCTTTTCTAAGAATTAAAAACGAGAATCCAAGGTATTATAGTTAAAAAAAAATATATAAAAGAGTTTTCCTAAAAAACCCTGTTACATTAATCTACAATATCGTTATAGAAATCCATTTTTTTTTTGCTGTTCATTACGACAAAACAAACCTTTAT
Source organism: Diarsia rubi (assembly GCA_932274075.1). Taxonomy (NCBI): domain Eukaryota; kingdom Metazoa; phylum Arthropoda; class Insecta; order Lepidoptera; family Noctuidae; genus Diarsia; species Diarsia rubi. The sequence goes on from OW026432.1 coordinate 686,982, forward strand.
GTATATATCACACTATTACGTGACAATTAGCTGATTGCATACGGAACCGCCTGATTTCACTCGATTAATTGGCTTGATTAACTCGGCTTACTTATAAAAATTTAGGTATTTATTTCAAGTTTATCAAGTCTTATTCAATACGAGTTTAACAGGAAATTGTTGTGTGGCTAAATTTTTTTTAAAATTAATATTTGTTTTTGTAAATAAACGGTTTTAATAACACTCAAATCTGTTAATGTCATGTATTGCCATAACAGCATTCTATTAATGTTTAGTGATTCGACATACTGGGCAGTCAGATAAATAAGTTTAGAATGTTGTTTTAGAAAAAATAAACAGGTCAGACAACACCTTTTACTAGCTCTGTATCTAAAACACTGTGCCAGCTAACACACCCACAGCCGTCGTCGGGGCTGCGGGTTGTTGGAAATACCGCAGCCTCGACACCAAGGGTTAAGAAGGAACATAGGTGGTTTTTAGTCAGTAGAAATCTGACACTCCCTACCACTCTGCCCAGAGCATGAGGAGTCATTTCATGAATTCCCGACCTCCGAAAAAAAATATAATCATTAGACAGCGTCTTGCTCAGTTCGAACGTTGGTCTCTTTATTCATGCACAAGCCACCTCTGGGAAGAATACTTGAGACCAAAATATGATTTATCATATACTCCCACAGCTGGGCAAAAAGCCCATTCCTCCTTCCCAACCCCTCCATTTTGAGCGTTATCGGGCCATGTTTGCCCAGCAAAACAAGATCAGATTGTCACACCTTCACCGCGGTCAAGATCATTGAAAAAGTTACTTACGATTGAATGTTAAGCCAAACAAATACAGATTAACATAAATAATATTTTAGCTAACTGGATCAAGGTCGTCATGGACGCCATTTTTATAAAACTACTTTATTCAAGTAAAACAAAGTTAGTTTAAGTTGTAGTAATGAGGAAACTCCGGATTGAGGTGCGGGTGAAGCTTTATGAGATGCATTCTATAGCGCAGCTTCCATTCTCAAGGCTTTCGTAGACCCCGTCGGGGCTGCGGTTTGTTCACAAGTTAGCGCGGCCTCGACATATAGGGCTAAGAAGGAACATGGGTGGTTTTTAGTCAGTAGAAGTCTGACACTCCCTTTCGCTCTGCCCAAGAGCGGGAGGGGTTATTTGATGATTTTCCACCCGTCAAAAAAAAAGGCTTTCGTAGATTCCTGTGTAGGTATAAGTTTTTAAACTGACATGTTCACTAACATTATTTCCTTTATTCATTTGAATACAAAATTATATACATTTTATATAAAAAACATTTACAAATATTAAACAAAATTGTAGCCCACCGGTATTGGGAACAGGGCACTAGCTACTGGCCAGGGTTCCAGATTTTGTATTTTTTCACAATGTTTTCTTTGCCATTACAGATATAGGAAAAAGGAACCTCCTAAAAATATAACTAGTCGTGTTCAGGAGTACCACTGTCTGTATCAAGCCCTTGATCCAGCTGCCTAACGAGAGTCTTCATAGGTGTTGGTCGAGGTTAAAATTATTATTAACAATTCATCATCTTCATCATCAGCCTATAATGTTCCCACTGCAGGGACTCAGACCTCCTCTATATGAGAGGGATGGGCTATAATCCAGCACGCGAGGCCAGTGCGGGTTGGTAGATGTCACATGTCTTCGAAATTTTTGATTCTTAGACATGTCGGCATCCTCACAATGTTTTCCTTTACCGTTTTGAGCATGGTAAATAGTATGGAAGGCAGCTACATCGTGTTAAGTTACAACATAAATGAAACGCTATTCGTTAGTAACCGTAATAATCTGGGCCTGCAGTCTCGACAAAGATAGAGATCGCTTTACGACAAAATTCGGTCGCAAAGCTATAACGATGCGGATTTAAGTTGGTAGCTAATACCGGCGGGTCGCTGGGCTGATTTGGTATTTAAAGTTCGTAAGAGTCCAAAAACGAACTCTCAACTACTCGTTACGAGTGGTCAGAAGCCTGTCTGACAACCAGTCTTACAACGGGATATCGTATTTATTTATTATTTATTTATTTACAGAAATACATTTAAGCTCACAGTTTGTCACCAAAACGCTTAAAAGCTAACAATGATCATATTACAATGCCAAATTATCTTGTCAAATTCACAATAATTCAGAAATAAAAATAAAATAAAAGTTATAGGTATGTCAACTGGTGTCTTTTAAAAAACAAGTAAATTAAAATGAAATGCTACGTCAAATGGTGTCTTATATAAAACTAGTAAATAAAATTAAATCGGAAATTCTTAGTTTAGCAAGAAATATGTAGAATACATGTGCAATGCAATGTCCAAATAATAATGGCGGTAGATGATGATGTCAACATTAATACATACACTAGTTTTACATGTTAAATGTTAAACATTAATTACGTATACAGTCCTAATTAACATAAAATAAAAATGTACAAGAAGGTTAGGTAGAAATCAACGGTTTAAAAATAACAATACATCTTTCCTTATGGTGCTAATATTATCCACAAATATGTCGGCATCTGGATTGCTGTCAAGGTAACGATTAATGAGACCAATTGCATTAGCGGTTGGGCCGTTATTAACCTGACGGGTCCGCCATTCCGGGGGGCATGCAAGAAGTTGATGCCGCCGCCGTCCTACACCACGCATGTATTGCTGCGGAACAAATAGGTGGATATGCTCTCTTACCGATGGATTGTCTATACTACTGTTAATTAACAAATAATAATGTATAACATGCATTAATTTGCGCCTGAGCTGCAAAGTATCCAGTCCGACCATTCCTGACACAAATAAAGAAGGATACAAAAATGGGTAGTATCCGTAGGTGCGTTTATATATATAACGGCAAAACTTCCTCTGATTTTTTTCAATCATTAGAGTATATAACTTCTCCGCAGGACCCCAGACAATTGCATTATACTCCAATTTACTGCGCACATATGCATTGTACAGCAGCTTTACAACCCTGACACTTCTAAATTGGGAGGAAGTTCTGATGACGAAACCCAGTGCTTTATTAGCGTCTTTGCACACCTTTTTAATGTGTTCGTGGAAATTATAGCCACTGTCCAAAGTTAGTCCCAGGTCCCGTATTGTTAAGACCCGTTCAAGCGAGTCATCTGCCAGCTTGTAGGGAAAAGCAATTGGCGCGCGAGACCTAGAAAATGTGATGGCTTTACATTTCGATATGTTAAGCGGCAGCCTATTCCTCACACTCCACTCCACAATTGCATCAATGTCCCGCTGAAATTCCAAACAGTTCTCCTCTTTAGTGACCGTCAGAAACAGTTTTAAATCATCTGCAAACATGAGGCATTTCGCCGCAGATAGAACTCCTGGCAGATCATTTATCATAATTAAGAATTGGGGAGGTCCCAGCGTACTGCCCTGGCTGACACCCGATCGAGTAAAGTACTCTGGTGACTGGTACCCATTCAGCTTTACAAACTGCCGCCGATCTCTGAGGTAGTCTGCTAGGAATCGGAGAAGTTGAGGACCAAATCCGAGAGATGCAAACTTCATCAGAAGAATATCATTGTCGACTAAGTCGAACGCCTTTTTAAAATCAAAATATGCTGCGTCAACCTGACTGCCAGCGTTCATGTTGGTCCTCAAGTAGTCAGCAAAACATATATGGTTTGTTAAAGTAGATCGCGCAGGACGAAACCCATGCTGAGAATCATCCAATAAACCACTGACCTGCTTGGAGATAGAACTGTTTATAACAGATTCGAAAATTTTACCGAAGACTGGCAGAATAGCAATAGGTCTGAAGTTCGCGATGTCAGTTGACGATCCACTTTTAGGGACTGGCGTGACTCTAGAGACCTTCCAGACAGTGGGGTATACGCTGCGCAACAGTGACAGATTAAATATAAACAAAAGGGGCTCCTCCAATACGGATAGACAATCCTTCAAAATGAAAGCTGGTATAGCGTCTGGTCCATAAGCAGAAGAAGTTTTAAGCCTGCGGACTGCTCGACGTAACTCTAAAGTACTAATATGGTCTACACTGATCATAGGCAAACATCCTCTATCAGTTGCATCACGCTCAGCGGCTTCAGGATCCAACTTTGGTGGGTCGCTATGAAAAACGGAACTGAAATAATCGGCAAAAGCGTTAACGGCTTCCTGTCCTTTCACAACCTTGTCTTCATACACGAACTCTTTATTTTGATGGCGATTTTTCCTTTTATCTTTAACATAGTCCCAAAACTCGGCAAAGAAACTGTTATCTCTAAGGTAGGATGATACGCATCTATTGGAACTAAAGGGTCAACATAAGATGCCACACTAACGATTTCCGAGTCACAAGTTGATAACACCAGATCCAAAATGCCGCCATATTTGTTGCTAATTCTGTTAAATTGCTGTAGTTTACAGTAGTCAGTAAAATGATTAAATTGTGTTACAACATTATTAGTACATGATTTTAGATTAAAGTCGCCAACTATCACAATTATATATTCCGAAAATGTATTTATTACGTTCTCTAAGCACTCCAAAACATCCAGGTATTGTTTATTACTATAGCTGGGAGGTAAATAGACTACACAAATCAAGAACACCACATTTCGCCATGTTATCAATGCGCACAACAATTCTTTATCATCAGTCAACCCATCCACATCTGTAATTCTCTTGACCGTGTAACAATCCCTAACAGCCAGTAGAACTCCGCCCCATCCGACGTCACCAGGTCGATCCTTTCGCAGCACAATATAACCCCGAGGAAAAAGTTCAGCATCACTCACGGAACTATTAAGAAAAGTTTCCGTTATTGCTATTAGATCACCAGAACAGAGGGCTACATTGTGGGCAAAAGTCGCAGTTTTTGTTCGGAGGCCTCGTACATTCTGGTAGATGATTATAATCTTCTTAGTTGGTTTCCTGCTCCTGAGATGGCTTGGTACTTTTGTTACTTTTGTTATTTCCCAGTTACTGGGTTTTAAATGTCAGATAGACAGTCTCCATGTAAAATACTGGTATTCAGCTGCATCCGGTTTGATTCCAACATAGTTTTTGAAAAAAGGCTAGGCAGGTTATTAAAAGTCCAAAAAACATTGTTAGGGAAATTACTTTATATGGAACAGCTGCCTAAAAAATTGGGAAACTCCATTTTAAGAGATACGAGTAAAACGTCAGCTTGTTTTTAATAGATATAGAATTAAGACTTAAGTTTGTGTAAACAGATTATCCAGGTCAGGGTAATCCTTTACTTGATAACCAATATTTGCAGTCATGTTTAAACAGCTGATGTCGGTATAAACGTAGCATGAACATTTTCTAAAACCACACTAGTGTAAACTGATATTTTCTTTTTGTTTTCTTAAAGCCTCTAACGATCTGGACGCGCACCACGAGGGTTGGTTGAGGCGGCTCAAGAAAAGAGCACTTAGAAGGATTTGGGGGAGGCCTTTGCCCAGCAGTGGGACAGTACAGGCTATTAAAAAAAAAAAGCTTTAAACAAATGCCTGAGTTAATCGCAATGGACAGACTAACAACATAGCCTTTCCTACGAATCTGATGTATTAACTTTCTCTACATTTTCCAGAGCACTGTTGGTACATTTTCACAGGTTTTGACGCAAATTGTTGGAAGAATTTCTAGCTCTAAATATCTCAAGATAGTTTTGGTGGTTTGTTTGTTTAACTATGGTCGCATGTCGTCAAGCTCGTTTTACAAAAGGTGATTCGAGAGTCACCTTTTATGGATTGTAAAAACCAGTTTTTAAAATCAGCCAACTGCGTGTACTACTCATAGCCAAATGTTCCGTAGTTGAATCTGTAGAGGAATTTATTTCTATAATGGCCTATATTGAAAAACGTGCTTACATCTGTGCCTACAGAAGAGTTAAATTGTAATTCGCCTATTAATTAAGTTTGTCTCTGCATGGCCTATTTATTTAATTTAACTTAATATTGTTTTCAAGTTGTTGTATTTTTTAAATTCATTCGTTATTTAACTAGCTGTTAAGGTGCATAATATAACGCGTGTATGTGCTCTTCCTTTAGTAATGGGTTAGTTACCTACACTTAAGTTTCATATGTTTTCCCATATAGGAATAGTGTGTACGTATCGATGAATAGCTACATAAATTAAAAAAAAAACAACATTCTACACCATTAATGAATGGTTTCTAGAATACCTGTTATTTCTCCTTTTCATCGGTACAGTGCTAATAGTTTCCGAGTGAAATGTCTGTTTGATAGATATCGGATGGACAGAAGGAAATGACGAAATTATATTTGTTCCGATTTGACATTTGTGTACTGAACCCTAAAAACGTACGAGTAAAGCTTGAGCTTTAATTGGCAGTGTTTATTTGTAAACTAGTTTCCTTGTGTTCCTTTAAATGTTATTGTGACCTTGTCAATTTTGACTAGTGGATTTTCGTAAGATTTTTTTTTAAAGTTAAAACTGGTTACAAATTTGTAGTAGCAAATTATCTGTTGTTTTGAAACTATGTATATTAAAATTTGTTTTCATGATTTGGTAATTTATATAATTGTGAACTTGATTCTGAAGTAGAACTTCTGCATTCTTTGTAAACTTTTAACTTTTGGTGAAGTTATGTTACTTTTTGACTTGAAAACACACACACAACAACAATTTTTGTATGCTAACATAGTTTATAAGTTCCAATTGTTACTAACCATTTTGAATCTCTGTAATCTGACTTTGAAATAAATTAAATTAAATTTTAAAATGAGGTGAGATGTTTCTACTTCTCGTATGTATGAACAGATTTAGTTCGCGGGTTTATCTCGCGTGTAGATCACACTAATATTATAAAGGCGAAAGTTTGTGAGTGTGTGAGTGTGTATGTTTGTTACTTCTTCACGCAAAAACTACTACAGGGATTTTGATGAAAGTTTGTACACAGATAGTTTATCTGGATTAACAAATAGGATAGTTTTCATCCCGATTTTATATTCCCGTGGGTTGTAACGGGTGAAGCCGCTGGCAACAGCTAGTAGGGAATAATTATAAGTGATCGTACTACAGGGATACAAAGTATCTGCTGGGGCTGCGCGTTGTTCGGAACAGATACCGTGACCCCGGACCCAAAGGGCTAAGAAGGAACATGGGAGGTTTTTAGTCAGTAGAAGTCTGACACTCCCTTCCGCTCCACCCAGAGCGGGAGGAGTCATTTGATGATTTTACACCATCCACAAAAAGGGATACAAAGTTTCTTAGATATAATTATTATGTCAGGCGCTGGTGTACCGGTTTGATAAATTTCATCAAGTACAGTTCAGACTGACAGACGACAGAGTTTCTTCGTCTTTTCTATTAATTGGTTACGGATTTTCGTTGTATGAAATTTCGTTGATGTGGTAATGATTTGTCCTTGCAAGAAATTTCGTAAGATATGTTGTTTATTCCTTTTGTAGTATTTAAGCGTTGAAACTGCAAAAACTTGTCGTATTGTTACTTTTAAGAAACTTCGTTTGGATATACGCAAATTACTGTTTACTGCAGAAAACCTTTATGACTATTTCAGTAGGACGTACCTATTATTGATAGCAAAATGCACTTCATTCATCATAATACTAAGAATAAATACATCACTGATTAGCACAATTACATTTAAATAAATAGGATCAGAATATAAGAGAATATCAAGATTAACTTAAGGGAAGTAAATTCGATGCAACTAATATTATGCGGTAATTATTTCGTACTCTATTAATACCGATAAACTTACCTTTCAATAAGTCCACCATCTTTAGAAACATCAGTAGTATTGACAATAACACCATTCATTTTGTATCACATCACTTTCTAAAAGTATCACTATAAAGGCACTTCTTCACTATAATTTTCAAAAAAAGTAAAAAAGATACTTGTTTATTTTTTTGTAAAAAAATTAAGTTTGTGTTAAAAAGTTTGTATATATCGCGAGAGTTTTAAGAGGGAAAGTGGCGCGACCGTGCTGGCCACATGTTTGATGCCAACTGCCTCTTATAGTGGGTACGCGTGGTGTAAAGACATAGAATGAGGTACACAGAACAGACGGGACAGATTGTTTGTGAATGGAAATTGGCTAAATTTTGTGGCTGGAATGTTCGATGGTGAGATATTTAATTTTTGCTTTATAGTGCTTGTACAGTCAGCAGCACCAATATGTATACACTTAACAAACTTTAGAAGCAATTTTCGCCTACTGTAATGATTTCATTTTCATGTTACGAAACGGAACTAATATTTTGGAATCAATATCATCGCAAAGTAATTCATCGTTCGAAGTTGCAATCGTTATTTCACCAGAAATTCGCGTTTGAACTTGGCCATGTGTATACTTATTATTGCTTGTGACTGTACTTAAGATTCAATTTCTAAAATTGATTTTGTAAAATACTCTCACATGGTTACATAGAGCTTATAAAATAAAATACATTACACTCCTCTTTTGTTCAGACTTGTGAAAATACCTTGTTTGTTTACCTTAAATCGAAACACTAACCTATTTAAAATAGCCACTGAGTTTACGCATCGAGTAGGTATTAAGATGACAATGACAATAAGGAAAAATAAGTAAAAATAGCAAATACTTTGAACAGAATTCATAATAAATGTAGTATTAACCTACATAGATGATTTATTGCTGCTCATTATATTATTTACAAACTTGTAAGTTTTTATAGTTTACATTTAATGATATTGCAAGACAAAATTCCGGTAACTAACTCTGATTAATTTGATTTTTTAGACTGTACATTTTGATGATAATAAGAATTCGAATAGGTAGGAACTTATATTTTGTGAAATGAAATATCTATTTAAGTAGATAGTGTGCAATTCACATCAATGTAACCAAAAATATATTCTAGTTACTTACCAATATTTCACTCATCTCTGCCAGTATTCTGCCTACTGTCCCCTCTACGTATCAACAAGTTACTCTCAGCAATAACCAGTTGCTTGTAAGCAAGTTGCGCGCGCAATCTCTACGTTGCCACAATACGGTCATTCATGGGTTGTTCGGGAGCTCACACACTAACCGATCAGGTGTTAAAAAGCGGGGCCAAGAGGGATAATGTCAGTGTGAACGGTCTGTTAGAGAATAAAGTGTTGTGCGTTCAATTATTGTGATGATTTTCACAAATGTAAACACATTGTTTATATTCTGTAAAAGAGGTCCGGAGATCGATTAAAACAAAGTGTTATTGGGTTTATACTTAAAGTAATAGCCACGAAAACTAGATTTGTGCCCAGTTTTAGGATAATCCCTGCCTAACCCTCCGGGAATCACAGGCGTGATGTTATATTAAGTTTATGTTTATCGTCTACACTCAGCTTAGCGCTACTTGAGTTAACTTGTGATTGATTTACGCATTCATTTAGTGTCATCTGGGGTAAGTGAAAATGGGTGACTAACAGGAAATAGTAAGTGACTGAAACGTTTTACACAACGGAGTTGTTTACTACATTCACCTAGATGTTATGTATCACCGCTAGATATATCTAGTTACTACCTAAATGCGAAGAAATTGCAAAGTCGAAGGATAATTATAGAAATCTTGAAATTATTATCATTAATTTATCTAATCTGCAATAACAGATAATTGTCAAAAACTTGTTTACGATAAAATACTTGCATTTTTACAGTTTTCATATTTGTAGATCTATTTATTTTATTTATTTGTAACTAAGAAACTCGGAAACCGGTCCTTCAACGGGTGACCGTATATCGAAATCCTTCGTATTCTTGGCTCCGGCAATCATCTGAAGAGATTTGCCAGTTTTTACCCCACAAGTCCGAAAAACTTTAACTCAAGATACAAGATAGGCTGTTAGGTACAGTTAAGCAGTCGTCCTGCTACGCATAAAGAAGTGACTGAGCTGAAGAAGTGGTGGAACAAACAAACCAGCAACACCTTTGTCTGTTCCCACTGCAGGGACTCAGGCCTCCTCTCAAGGAGAGGGATGGGTTATAATCCACCTCGCGGGCCCAGTGCGGGTTGGTAGATGTCAAAGTCTTTGAATTTTTTGATTCTAAGACATGCCGGTTTCCTCACGATGTTTTCCTTCACCGTTTTGCGAGCAGCGGTGATGAAATAAATAACACAAAGTAATGCGTCTCCCTGGGATCGAACTGCCGACTTAATGTTTGTAAGTAGGAGCCGCCACCACTGGGCCACCACTGCTCACACTAATAAACGAATACTTGGTCTGTTAGGTTTACATAATTCATTAGATTTACGAATGGACTCAAACTAATAAAGTTCACAGTAAATACTCCTAATTGTGTCTTGGGAATGATTTATAAACTTGTTAACATTATCTAACCTGATCGTTAAGAACCAGTTGTTTTGCCGGTTGTCGAGCAATCGTTGCGAGTTGCTTATCCGTTGAGGTAATATCCGGTTCGCAACTGCCAATTAAAATCGTCATAACGTTATATTAAGATTTCTGATTTATTCATTTATGTTTAATGCACGTTAACAGAGATTATATAGCAGGGTGCCCCAATGGTGGCGGCCCCGACCTACCAACAGTAAGTCGGGGTTCGAACTCACGCAGGCACATTACTTTGTGTAATTTATTTCATTACCACTGCTCTCAAACGGTGAAGGAAAACTTCGTGGTCTTAAAAACAAAAAAATCGAAGACATGTGACATCTACGAATCCGCACTAAGCCCGCGAGGTAGATTACTTATAGCCCATCCCTCTCCTAGAGAGGTGACCTGAGTCCCTTTTTTTTGCAGTGGGAACATTATAGGCTGATGATGATGATGCACGTTAACACTAGATGAGAGTTCAACTAAAACTATTTTATTGGACTTTTTCGTGTCGAAAAAAATCTAACCGCGTTTTTATGTAGACATTTGTTTTAGATTTTGCCTTTATTGGAAACGGGCATTTGATTTGCAAGCCTTATGAAATGTTAAAACCATGCTTGCCATTTCATCCATTGACATCATCATCAGCCTCGGCTTTTCTCAAATTATGTTAGTGTCAATCCATGGTTTTATTTGAAGCCTCAAATAAAACCATGGATTATTTCTCAAACAAATTGTATATTATTTTTCTTGAAGAACGTTAATGTATTAACCAAATAATATATTGTACCTACTTACTTACCACAGAAGTGACCAATATCTAAAACCATAATTTTGACATCCTGTCAGCACCTTTATCCTTGAAATATTGTTGTGTTACGATAGCCAAATTGTGGTTAGTATATTTTATTTCCACTAATTTATCACTGTTTTTATAAACACTTGTGGAATCCCGTCATAACTAGCTGATGCCCGCGGCTTCGTCCGCGTCGTGGATGTCGGTTATCGCGACCAAAAGTAATCTTTTCAAATTACTCCTCCCGCTCTATTAGACAGAGCGGTATGGAGTGTCAGACTTCTACTGACTAAAAACCCTTGTTTCTTCTTAGTACTTTGTGTCGAGGCTGCGGTATCTCTTTCGAACAACCCGCAGCCTCGACGGTTTCAACCCCCTCCCCCCCTTTCAACCCATTACAATTCTTTTAAGTTCTTTCTCAGGCTCTAGAATTATATCTATGTACCAAATTTCATTTAAATCGGTTCAGTAGTTTTGGCATGTAAACTGAACACTCTTGTATCGCAAAGGCTGAAAAGCCGAAACAGCTCTCCGAAGTGTGAAGTGACCCCATCACACACTGAAGAGTGATGTGACCCCTTTCCACATAGATGACTTTCGATTTACTATTCATTCAAACTTACGATACGTTTTAGGCATTTGCGCTTAAGTACTAGCCAAGGACCACCAAAGTCTGACCGACTAACCCCCACAAAGTAGCGTAGTCATCATCATCATCAGCCTATAATGTTCCCACTGCAGGGATGCAAGCCTCCTCTCTAGGAAAGGGATGAGCTATAATCCACCACCCGGCCCCATGCGAGTTGGTAGATGTCGCATGTCCTCGAATTTTATGGTTCTAAGACAATGCCAGTTTTCTCACAATGTTTTCCTTCACTGTTTTGAGAGCAGTGGTGACGAAATAAATTTGACAAAGTAATTCATGTGCCTGCCTGGGTTCGAACCCAAAACTTACAGTTCGTTAGTCGGGGCCGCAACCGCTGGGGTCGCCCAGGTCACTGGCCAGAAAACGTAATATACAGGGTGTGAAACTTTGCTAGGAAACGACTTTTTTTTTGGGGTCAAAAATTACATTATACGGTAAAACTCAATGTAGCACTCTTAAGACATTATGCTAGTGGATGCTTTGAATAGTTAAAGGGTCATGGAGGTTATTTAAGTAAAGCAAAATTTAAAATTTGGAACTTTGACCCCCAATATCTCCGTAACTAGGGGTTTCCCAGGTATGGTCTAGAACAATAAAATGAACGCAGTGGTGGGGAGAACAAGTGCCCTTTGTTTACGTTAAGGGTACTTTTACACCCTTTATAGTGGTAATCAATTCTATTAACCTTTCTTCTCAGTATACGAGAAAAGCCATTCGCACTGTGCTGCATGGTACATTTTAAAAGGTTAAGAAATACGTTCTCTGCAATCTAAGGTAAGATTTACCTCAGATTAGTGTTAACTCGAAGCCAAAACTGAACGAGTAAGCTTAAACCGCTGTCCGCCCACCTTTACATAGTCAGCGGTAACTAACGATTTAGTTCAACCCTTGACCTTGTAATTTTGGTTTACCATAATGCCTGAGTTAGCAAGATTAAACCGAAGTTATAAATACAAGGTGACCGCCTTGTTGGTGTAGTCTCATAGGAACATCTCTGGTTTAACCTTTGGGATTATAGGATTGATGAAAACATAAGATATATAAAATAGAATGGAAGCGATAACGAACACAATACCTTGTAGGTGTTTGTAGACAATGTTAGTGAAATAGTTACAGAAAGAAAGAAGAAAGAATACTTAGCGAATGCCACAATAAAAAAAAAAATCTTATTAGTCCGTCTGTCGAAAAATATTGGATTCGTGTTTTTTGTTTTATCAAATTAATAAAAAAAATACGAAAATAAAATGTGTCGAAGATCATGAATAGGGGCTTTTGACTTCACTTTGTGGGTAAAAAAAGTACTAATCTTATGACGTCACACGGCTTGCGACTTTTCGAAGCATTGTATCGTCTTCATCTTTTGTTTAAGTGTAATAAGAAAAAATACGTGTCCATTATTTTTTGAAAATCTATCTGACGGACTTATTACATTTTATTGGTGAAATACCCTATTAGTGCACACACAACAAACAATAAAAATAAAACTAAAAACTAAACTGAAAAAGACAGTGTATGCTCACGGCTGCGCCAAATAGGACCAGTTCAGCAAACTGCCGAGCAGCTAGTGCCCGATGCTAGTTTTCAACTGGCCCTGAGATGGTGAAGTGACGAATGTGAAACAGTTTTGAACTTTGTGTTTATATTAGGTATAAGTAAGTTATCATACACATAGCATTACACGTTATCCTATAAGAGGTAAGTAAGCATAGAAATAGTATTTTCCGCTCGAGTGGATTGTTAAGTTAAGCCGCGTTTGTCTGAGATCGTCCGTAGAGGGATCCATCCATTAGATAGACAGTTTATCCGTGCCTCGGATAGCACATTAAGGCGTTGTCCCAGTTTTTTTTACAAACCACTGTAACTCCTGTAAGCCAGAATCAACAGTGGCGACCACAAGAAAAGCGCCGAGACAATAAAGCTCGGCCAAGTCACAGAGAAACGATTTAACTGTCTTGGATCCCGCAACGAAATTAATCAGAAAAGAATAGCGGAGGAGTAGAAAAAATAAAATTTCCACTTACCTCCATATCAGCAGGACACAGAACAGAACAAGGCCAATAGGCACAAAGGACGTCCCAGTTGATAGTAGATTAGAAAGATAGTTGAGGTCAGATATGACAGATATTCAGTCGCTCTCTGTAAAATACTGGTATTCAGCTGCATCAGGTTAGACTGGAAACAAACCCCAACATAGTTGGGCAAAGTCTAGGCTGGCATTACGATGGGTGGTCAGGAACTAGATGACCAGTTTATACGTGTCAACTGTTCTCCTACGTTTTTAGGGTTCCGTACCTCAAAAGGAAAAAACGGAACCCTTATAGGATCACTCGTGTGTCTGTCTGTCCGTCTGTCACAGCCAATTTGCTCCGAATCTAATGGACCGATTAAGTTGGAATTTGGTATACATATGGATTTTTGTGACCCAAACATGTACGGCTAAAGTAAATAAATAAATTTTGAACATGGGGGTCGCTTTTACGGTGCAAATAAGAAAATTAAAAAAAAAGTTTTGCAAACTGTACCATGTGACACATCAAATGAAAGGGCTTACTATGGGTTTCAAAAATATTTTTTTAATAATTTTAAAATAAATAGTTTTAAAGTTATTTAAGAAAATAGACGAAAATTGACCGTTCCCCCCCCCTTATCTCCGAAACTACTGAGCCTAAAATTTTGAAAAAAATACAGAAAATAGTTCTATACCTGTAGATTACAGGAAAACCTATAAGAAGTCCATGGTCTAAAAATTACATGGTGAATTTATATATATAAAATTCAAAGTCCTGACTGACTCAATGACTGATATGACTGAACGCACAGCCCTAACCGCTGGACCTTTTTTAGTTACCACAAACAAATTTGGGTCAGATTTAAAAAAACATGGTAGATATATTATATTCATCGTACGGAACCCTCTTCACGCGAGTTCAACTCGCACTTGACCGGTTTTTTCTGCTACGTTCACGTTCTTACAATGACATCAGTCTGGTCATTCCCGCACGGTCTCAATTCAGCTGCAAGTACTGGAGAACTTAAGTTTAGTGTGTGTGTGTGTGTGTTTTATGTGTGTGTGTGTATTATACCCGCATTTGTGCGGTTATGTTTGAGTTCTATGTAAATCTGCGTCGAGACTAGCAGCTCGGCAGTTAGCTGAACTGGGCATATTTGAGGCAGTTGTGAGACACATAGGACCACATTACTGTTTGATTTAGGTTTTTAATGTTGTGTGCACTTATGGCATATCCGAGAGAGACCGTCATTTTGGTACCATGGCAGATTATGAGCTGCTACTAAAAAATCCTGGTGAAAACCATATTTGACATTGGCTGTGGTATTAAATGTAAGACCAACGCTTTGCGTTTTATCTCGCGACAAGGAATCCCATTTTTTTAACGCTTCTATCCTCTTTTATCTTTCAGAAACGTTATTTGTTAGAGCGGAAATATAAGTTTTAAATCTGACATGGTGGTTTACTATATTTTCTGTTTGTTTGGGGCAAAAATATCGGGAACTCATAACAAGCAATAAACATTGGAATTCACCATGTTAGTTATACATGACAGAAAAAAACCCGTTATCAATGTTTGATAGAGCGGGAATGTTTTAGCAAGCGGCACACGAACCCCTCATATTGTGGTTGCTATGTTGGTGGTTGTAGACACTTTTAACTAATAATCAACATTATCAGCTTACATTGTTCCCACTGCAGAGAATTAGGCCTCCTCTCTAGGAGAGGAATAGGCTATAATCCACCGCTCGGGCCCAGTGCGGGTTGGTAGATGTCACATGTCTTCGGATTTTTTAGTTTCCTCACGATGTTTTCCTTCACCGTTTTGAGAGCAGCTGTGATGACATCATCAACAGCCTATAAATGTTCCCACTGCTGGGATACAGGCCTCCTCTCTTTGAGAGGGAATGGGCTATAATCTACCACGCGGGCCCAGTGCGGATTGGTAGATGTCACATGTCTTCGATTTTTTTTTGGTTCTAAGACATGCCGGTTTCCTCACGATGTTTTCCTTCACCGTTTTGAGAGCAGCGGTGATGAAATAAATTACACAAAGTAATGTGCCTGCCTGGATTCGAACCCACGACCTACTGTTCGTAAGTCGGGGCCGCCACCACTGGGCCACCGCTGCTGGGACAGCGCTACTCCGCTTTTATATATTGGTTAAAGAAAATGAAACTCAACACTTCTGCAGAACTTAACCCAGATAACTCCAATTAAAACGAATCCAGTACACTTAGTACATTGTAAATCATCAACAACTTGAAAACAACAGTATTAAACTATTTACGGGCACTAATCTTGTTAAAAGTAAACTTGTGTAAAGTACTTATTTGACATTTGGCAGATAACCTTACCCGATAGTGAGGTGACACGCAAAATGATGCGATACGAACTTGATACGCCAACCAGAGACACGATTAATAGGGTTACGAATTGAGCATCACTAATTTATCCTAGAGGGTGTCGTTGGGTATGTGATCTCTGTTGTGGCCTTGAAACTTGTTATAAATAAGGGCTGAGTTGTGGAGGAGTGATAAGCGATAATACTGGTATCTGGCTGCATTCTGTTGGAATGAAAATGGAAAACTGTCTCATGGAAGCTGTGTATAAGCAGATGATGACGGAATGGACTTAGAATGCCATTTTATCACTGCATCATAGTGATAAATTGTGTTCAAACAATGGGTACGATTTCTCTGAAACTGCTTCGTGTTTGAAAGTGCGATTGTTGAGGGTGAGTTCCTGGGTGTAAGGTATAGTGCCTACTGTTATTATTTAGTCATGTGGGTATGCGCTCAATATGAATAAACCAGTCAGCTATCCATCTCCGTGTTTAATTGACGTCCCACTGGGTTCATTTGCCGAGTTGGGGCAAAGTGTTATTGGGTTTTTCAATAAAAAAATTCTCAGTAGCAGTCACAGAGTATGGATTTGTTCCCGAGTGATGGCAATAAGCTCTTCTCCTATTGGTACCTATGGTACTTAATAAACATAACTGATAAAATGTTGATGTTCTATTAGATACATCTCTGCCTAACCTCTCGGTTATAACAGGAGAGGACGTGCTATGGTAAATATAATATTATTTTGTATCGTCGTGAATTAACCGAGTTACCTGTATCCCCCCCACCTAAGAGTGGGGCAGGAGTACGCTATGTTTATATCAAAATTATCCCGAATTGTGTATAGTAGGTAAAAACCGCAGTTGCGCTGTTTTTTCTCACTAAATAGGTAATAAGTTCTGAATCATGTTTTCAAGTATTAATCTTGATCTGAAGGTCTAAAATGGCCGCTTTATTAGAATCCACGTAGAATTTTAGTAAGAATCACGTTAAAAATTACGATTCTGCTAAAGCGGCCATTTCAGACACCCTGGTTTTTTTTTGCGGTGTGTATTTAGTTTAAATCAAAGTATGTATATCTCTCATCTAACGGCCATAATTTTTTTTTTATTATAACCTGCTGACCTGATCAAGAAAGTCAATCACTTAACCACTGTGCCTAACTACCCAACATTCAGTATTCTTTCGACAAACAATTTTTATGCGTTCAACAATAAATTAGACTCGACAAAATAAACTTTCCAGGGAAAATCCATATTTTTATTTCGGACATAAATCAAACGGATGATGTCGCAGTTTCAATTACAAACGCAATAAAAATGTTACGCGAATACTATTCGTGCGTACACTCACGTACAGTCGTAATGAACAAAACATATTTTTATTCAAAATGAAAAAAAATCGCAAATGAAATAGGATAAGAGCAAGAGAATGATAAACGTAACATTACGCTTGTCATTCCCAAAAGGTGAGGTAGACATGGGTACATGGGTAGAGAACGAACTGATAAGTAAATAATCTGCAACTTTTTAAATGCGATTCTCTGCTACTGCATTGACTGATTGATTGATTTAAGTTTTCACGAACGTAGTGCTATAGAAGCCCTATTACGACATACGAGTAGGTCTTTTATGAAATTAGAACTCATCATTTTACGAGATAATTGCTTTCAAAAGTCAGTGTTTACTTAACGGTGTTTGTGAAAGCACACTTATATAATGCTAGTTTCGGCTAAGTCCCCTGTGTTATGTAAAAGTGTGGAGCCTATAAATTGCCATCCGGATACAAATTCAGACAGCACACGTAATTTAACGATTGTAGCAAAATAATTGTAATATTTGAAAAGGATTTGTAGTGTAAAATAGCATGAATGTTTTGTACAAAACTTACACCAAAGGGTAGTACTGCCCGGCTGCGGGATGTTGTAAGAGATACCGCGACCTCGACATAAAGGGCTCAGGGCCTCAGTAGAAGTCTGACACTGGCACTTTCGTTATTTGATGATTTTCTACACACCAAAAATTATTTACTGTAACGAATATTCAACAAGTTAATAATAGGGTTCAGACCAATATTGAAACTGCCAAAGCCAAGTTTTTGCGCTATTACAAAATTTATTGTACTATAAATTCGATGTTGTCGGTTGATTAAAGGTGATATGCAATTTTGATGGCGTAATAGAATCTTTACTTTTCGTGTAAAATAAGTACCTTCTTATAGCTACTTAGCCTTTGCTAGAAGAACCTTTAAGACGGCTCAAAATATCTCGATAATTCTTTGGGATATTTCAGTTCAAAGTTTATTGTGACCAAAAATATTGAAAATCATCCACCAAAATTGCACATCATACGATTAGTACTTTTGTTACGCGTCTGTACCTACATGCTAACACATTATTTCTTATAAATACTCGTGTCACGTAAATCAATGTTTTTAAATTTCTTGTTTAGCGAACGTTTACATAAAACGTGCTCGTCGTTGAATTATTGAGGAAAATAAATAAAACAATACTTTAAGTACATCTTCATTTCATTATTTGTGATGGCATACTTATTGTTTTTATTCTTATTAGCTCGAACGTTGAAACATAATTTACTCAAATTCTATTTTCCTGGTTGCGTGTAAATAACAAACGTGCGTTAAATTTCCAGGTCGGGTGGCATATTGGTTTATCTTTTATATTACATATAAATATTAATGCCACTTTTCGACTCAAGAACGGGCTCGCCTATCCAAATGTTTTGTTTGGACTATTTAGTACATAGTTTATGTGAAGTTTTTTCTTCATTTATAACATTTTTTGTAAAAAATGAATTCAATAATCATTTTGTTAATGGGGTTTACGGCTGGACCGATTTTGATGAAAATTTTCGTATGTATTCAACTGGATTCGAGAACGCTTTAAATAAACAATTGGACCCGATAGGTGGCGCTGCTGTCCGGGCAGGACGACGTCTGCCAGGTCCGCTAGTTTTATATGAAATGTCACATATGTAGTCATGCACCAGTCTAATATCACGTGTTGGTAGTTTGACATGGGTGTAACTTAAACATGACTGACTATACGTCAGTACTATTGGTTCTGGGTAACCACCCATTCTCCTAACCCATCCTTCTCTTTTTTCCATAGGAGTAGGCAGAAACCACAGTATGCAACGATACTTACATATCCCTTTTCCGCCGAATGTGTGTTGTTGTATAAAATATTATTAATATGTAGTTGGAGCAATGAATTGGTAGATGCTTTTATCTAGTCAAATTCAGCCTTTATTAAATGCAAGTCATTTGCATCTTTGGTTACGAAATGACTACAAGTTTCTTCATAAAAACAAGAAGTCAATCGATCATAAAAACAAGAAGTTTCTTCACCAAGTCAGTTAATATATTTAATCCCTACTTATAAACCTGTGATGTTGAATGTTTTTAAGTAGGGATTAAATATATTAACTGACTTGGTATTACATGCACCTCACTACTTTTTACGGTAAAAGTAAGTTGCTCGGCTTGGCTTTTTTTAAAAGTTTTGTTTTTGGTGGGATCTAGTTTTACGAGTAGCGGCAACTTTTTAATCCCAGAAAGGATTGAATCAACATTAATATGGATGTACCTATTTATCGTGTCAAAGCTATAACGAATGTCCATTAAATACAGAAACTAATTAGGTTCATTAAGATTCCTTAGAGCCATTTAAGGATGAACCTAAATTGCGCGTTGGTGATTATTTTATAAATATGTGAACTTGTATTCATTCTGATGCCATATACAGGTGTCTTTCAACTATAATATAATGAACGTCAAAATTATTTGATTTTGGTGTAGTTATGATAGAAATTGGCAGGGTCTTATGGCATTTATTTCAATACATAATTGTTAACAATGACGACTGGAAAAGTGGCAACGGAATTTTAAGCAAGAATTTGACATATAGCCGTGGTCAAAATATTAGACAGACAGCAATGTTGTAGTGTGGCTGAGTGACCACAGGGTATAGACTAGACAAAGGTACCATTTTCAGAGCTAATCAGATTGTATTTATTTAGTAAACTGACAATTTAAATTGATTAATTACTAAAAGTTTTGCATTTAGTTTTACGAACCTTTAAAATACCAATATTCATTGATGATTGAAAAGTCAAAAATGTTTTCGTTGTAACATTCATCGGGGGTACTTACATCTCATCATAATCTGCCTTTTTTTTTATTTTTTTTGGGTGGTGGGTGTAAAATTATCGAATAACCCCTCCCGCTCTTGGGCAGAGCGAAAGGGAGTGTCAGACTTCTACTGACTAAAAACCACCCATGTTCCTTCTTCGCCCTCTATGTCGAGGCCGCGATAACCGTTGGACTACCCGCGGCCCATCATAATCTGCCTAGCCTATTCTTAACTATGTTGGGATGCGCTTCAGGTCTAAACCATGCATGCAGCTGTATTTCTTTTTTTTACATGGAGCCCTGTTTAACATCCATAGCATATGAACGGTATTGAGCATAAAATATGAAGTCACTCGGAGACAATCCTCCTATAACCTTAAGATTTTTTATTTACTGTAATACTTCCCAATATGTATGTTGTTGGTTGTCACCAAACAATCACGTTACCTCACCTTTTACGATTCCCAAGGTCATTCTTACCTTACAAAACAACCCATTAACTAGAAATAACCAGCCTATTTTTAGCAGCGATGTCCTACTATCCCGTAAACGTAAACTGAAGTAAATATGATAATGCTCGCGTGGGCGGTGGACTAAATTGTGTCTGTTTAGTGTTTATGCATGATGTGACCTTTGGATGTAATGACTCGTCTCTGGGGTCCTTTAGGGTCTGTCATGCACGTGTGCCTCAATGGTGGCTCTTGTGGACGCAAACTCGGATGTTAAAGCCCCTCCTCCCGCTCTGGTTTCAATTTTCTTCGACAAAGTATTATTAGATTTTTGTAGCAGTCTTAGTACGGGAGATATTATAGTGCCATTACCAGAACCGGTCTGAAAGACTTTTTAAATGTGGTTGTTCATGACGAGGTTTTGCACGATAGCGGCGCGTTTTGTTTGCCAGACATTTGTAGGTATCCAAAGCGAAGTGTAGGTTAGCTGTTGTCAATTGTGGAGATGCACCATAATCATCGTAATTCTTTTGCCCTTACCTCAATTGATTTGGGGTTGGCGCAGCATGTCTTCTAACTATAGAGTTTGTATAACATCAGCTCTAATATGTCTCTGATACTAGTTTTACCTTTTTTTTTTTTTTTTGGTCGGTGTAAAATCATCGAATGACCCCCTCCCGCTCTTGGGCAGAGCGAAAGGGAGTGTCAGACTTCTACTGACTAAAACCACCCATGTTCCTTCTTCGCCCTCTATGTTGAGGCCGCGATAACCGGTGGACTACCCGCGGCTCGTACAAATTTTACCTTGAGTAAGGAAAGCGTATACAATATCCCCGGCCTTTCGACCTAACAGGAAACAAAGGACTCCAATTACCATCTTTGTTCGCTTTAAAATCGGTGTAAACGTTTCAGCAAAATAGACGTTTTACGACATTAAAAGCGCTTGATTGTCAAACGATTCTGTCTGCATCCACTCGACAGTCGAGGGCGCTTGGCTAGGTCAATATTTGTGCACGAACTGCTATGAAGTCGCTTCAATAGTCAGCTGTATTGGAATTGCGATTATTGTGTTCTTAGAGACCGTTGGAGCAGTGTTAATCGTTTTGCAGGCAGGTCATAAAAATACTGAAAGGATAAACTGGAGGAATAGGTAACTATTTAAATAGTGCATAAATACTTATCCAGATACTTGATAAGTACATCATCATAATTTTGCCCAACTATATTGGGGTTAGCTTCCAGTTGAATGCAGCTGAGTACCAGTATGTTAAATGGAGTGACTGCCTATCTGACCTCCACAACCTAGTTTGTCATGGGTAATTCGATACCCCTGGTAAGACTGGACGTGAGACTTTTGGCCCACTGACTGCTTGTAACGATGGTCAAAGATTTACAGAAGACAGCCAAGACAAACGGCTTAAGGTGCTTTTCAAGGCACGGAGGAAACTCGGTGTGTAATGTGTGGTCACCTATCCAGGGATTAACCTTGGTAAGTACGGTTAAACCTGAAGATCAACACAAGCGGCTGCTAGTATTTATTATCCAATTTTTTTATGGAGTAACTACGAAATCAACTATAATTAAATCTTGGCCAAGACATTATTATAAGGACCATGCAGTTTATCAAGGTGTCTATAATGTCTTCTCCTTTTTCATTCAACATCATCATCATCAGCCTATAATGTCTCCACTGCCGGGACTCAAGCCTCTTCTCTAGGAGAGAAATGGGCTATAATCCACCACGCGTGCCCAGTACGGATTGGTAGATGTCGATGTCTTCTAATTTTTTGGTTCTAAGACATGCCGGTTTCCTCACGATGTTTTCCATCACCGTTTTGAGAGTAGTTTTTGAAATAAATTACACAAAGTAATGCACCTACTCGTATCTGACTTCGAACGCACGACTTACTGTTCGTAAGTCGGGGCCGCAACCACTGGGTCAGTTATAATCACAACATCTTTATTTATATCGATGACTTGTCTCATACATGAACATGGTAATAAATGTCTCATACAGACAACGCTAACACATTGTGTGTATGATACAATAATAATTAAATATCCATTCATTACCCAATCAGCGTGTACGAACTATAAACCTATTTGTTGACGAAATGCTGTAGTGATGGGAAATATTACATGGACTTTCAGAGTATCGTGGCGAATTATTTCATTTGTTTTTTACCCGACTACGGCGAAGCCAAAAGGAAGGGTGACATAGAGGACAGTCGCAGTCGCATGCCACCTTGCTTATGGCAACAAGCAGCTGACTTCCGTATCAATGAAAACGCCATGAAGGAGCATCACGTATCAGTGACATGCGACTACGACTGTCCTCTATAATAATTATGAAATTATCTACTTAATAGATTTTTCTTGTTTTCTACTTTTAAGACCGCGATTTTATTAGTCTGCGATTTTATTCGTAGTCGGGTTTTAGCTTTTAAACTTTTTTTTTATGAATAAGCAACGGAATGTGCTACAACTCCCTTGGAGAGCCCACCTGATGTATTAAAATAGCTTAGATTCGATCAGGTACAAAAATTTCGTCGAGCTAGTCTAACCAGGGGATGAGGTTATTTTTTAACGTCGACAAAAGGAAGGTTCTCATATGGACGCATTTATCTTTTCGTAACTGTTAGAGTATTTATTCAATTCATCTAATCGTACTGGCTGCTGTAAAGGCATAGATTGTGAATGTTGTTTTCTTTTTTTTTATAATGACATTGAACATTTGGTTATGGGCCCAGGCACCCAGAGAGCGTTAAATAGAAAGTAAACAGTTGTTGTGATTGATTTTATTGTGGTATATTAATATTTTTTTTAAATAGTACAAGAAATATTTTTACATAATGTCGGTGGGAGATAGCAATGCTATGCATGCTATGCCTTCCAGTTCTGGAGTCTCGCTGACAACCATCAGACCATTATGTGGCAAAGATGGTTATGCACAATGGAAATTCAAGATGCGTATTTACCTCTTACACGAAGACTTATGGACTTCAATTATAGGATACGAACAGGAAGACAGTACACCTTTAGCCGTGAGGAAAAACAGAGATCTCAAGGCTTATACGAAGATGTGTCTTACTGTGGATGGTGGAGCGATCACCCACATACGGTCCTGTACTAGTGCTAAGGACGTGTGGGACGCACTAGCGAACGCATATGAAGACAAAGGTATGGGAAGAAAGTTGACATTAGAGCGGAAGTTGTATAGATACCAGTTACTTGATTTTGGTTCAATTGAAGACTATATCAATGCCGTTATGAGCACCGCTCAGGATTTAGCGGATATAGGGCGTGTAATCGACGATATGTCTATAGGAGCAATTTTACTAGGAGGGCTACCATCAGAATTTGATCCCCTAGTAATGGCTCTGGAAAATTCAAATATACAGGTAACTTCCGAGTTAGTTAAACAGAAATTACTTAACGAAAGCGCAAAGTGTGAATCTAAGGAATTGGTCTTTTTTTTTTTTTTTGTGGTACAACCCCGCCTCACTATTCCCAAACCACTGTAACTTCTGTAAGCCAGAATCAACAGTGGCGACCACAAGAAAAGCGCCGAGACAATGAAGCTCGACGAAGTCCCAGAGAAATGTTTTGACTGTCTTGGATCCCGCAACGAAATTAATCAGAAAAGAATAGCGGAGGAGTAGGAAAAGCAGAAATTTCCACTTCCCTCCATATCAGCAGGAGACAGAAAAGAACAAGTCCAATAGGCACACAGGGACGCATACAACTGGGATAAGCCCAGGTGCCTAGCACCACGGATATTGTTGTCATTAATATTACTGGGTCCTAAGTTGTGAGCTGTTATATCTGATTCCAATAATAGGTATGACAAAAATGCTTGAACGCACGGAAATTTGTTCTAGTTTCTACAAGGTCCGTATAGTAAATAACTCCGGATATAACCTGTACACTATCCAACATAATATTGCGTTCATTCTGCCAAAGACTACACTCCCATAAAATGTGATGTGCAGATTGTTCATACTCGCAGTCAGATGTAGAACATTGACAAAAAGGCGACGCAACAAGCTTGAAGGAAAATAATTTACTCTTAAAGTTACCATGACCAGTGAGAAATTGGGCAACACAGTGATCCACCTCCAGCCATGTCCTGGCCAGCCGCTCACGAACGGATGGAAAGAACTGGTGGAGGTGTCGGCCTTTGATGGAATTATCCCACCTACATTGCCATTCTGACAAAAGATCCTCCCAGACGTCAGTCTGTGGTTTAAGTAATCTAGCTATTTTAGTACGGTCACGTTGTGTTAAAAAGTCTGCGTCCGCGGTCTCTCGTGCGCAATAGTACATTGAAGCACGGCGCTGCACTTCGAGATCGACTGGAAGTACCCCTGCCAGTACCGGTAAGGCTTCAGTACTAACCGTCCTATACGCTTTACACAAGAAAATCAAGGCCAACCGCTGGCTTTGAAGTAATTTACGTCGTGCCGCTCCTATGGTGGCCCTATCGGCCCAAACTGGTGCCCCGTAGCACATACACCCCAAGTAAGTAGCCCCATAGATCGTCTTCAGAGTTACAAATGATAAACCCCACGTAGATTTAGATATTCTCGTTAAGGCATAAAAGTTCTTTTTAGCTTTTTCACCGACGGCTTTTATATGTTCAATGAATGAAAAATTCCTCTCTAAGACAAACCCAAGGTAGCACACGGACTCCTTCTTTTTCACGGGAACGTTATTAAATTTTATACTGGGGCATGATTTAAGATTACCTTTTAAAAGAAGTTGATAAGTTTTATGTGGTGCAAAGGTCAGACGGTTACGATCACCCCACTGGGATATTAATTTTAGGCAAGTGTCAGCCAAATTTTCGAGTCCAGCCCGAGTACTTGACTGAATGAGCAGCAGGCCGTCGTCCGCGTAACCGGTTAATGAACAGCCGCATGGAAGTGGAATCGCGAGGAAGTCATCAAAGCCTACGTTCCATACATACGGACCCATAACCGAACCCTGAGGGCATCCCATGGTGACGGACTTTGACATAGAATGATGTCCGAGTTTGAGTTTCGCGGAACCATTTAAGAAGTACGAGTATACAAGATTGTATATGTTTTTAGGGCAACCACGAATTTTCAGTTTAAGGAGTAGCATCGGCCACCATGCGTTATCAAAAGCCCCAGAAATATCTAGAAAGATCCCAACTACGTACTTATGTTCGGATGTATTGACAATTTTCCGGACAGAAAGTGCCGCGTCTACGGTAGATTTTCCCACGGTAAAACCGAATTGGTTGTTGTGAAATTTCGGTCCGTCTGGTAGTAAACGTGGAACGATAAGACGCTCCAGGAGTTTCCCCAAAGATGGTAGTAGTGTTATAGGGCGGTAAGACTTAGGGTCGTCCGGTGGCTTGTCGCCACTTTTCGGAATTATTCGTATAAAGCCGCGTCGCCATATACGAGGAAAAACGCCTTCTGCAATGCAACGGTTGTAAACACTTAAAATTGCGTCGGCCGCTGTTTTACATGCTTCTATTATCATCCGATAAGATATTTTATCTTCACTTGACGATTTGTTAAGTGGGAGTTTCTTGACAACTTTAATTAATTCGTCAATGGTTGGAAGGTCTGACGCTGGTGATTCAGGTGGCACAGCCGCCCACGCCCTGATCTGCTTGTGGTAATCATTGTCATTATCAGGCAAATCATCAGGTATCAAAGTATTTAATAGAGCTTTGGTTGTCTCCTCAATACCGGTGGTGTGTTTGTTGTTTACTTTAATGTTTTCGACGAACGCAAGATCCACTGATCGGTTTGCTTTGAACTCGTGATACAATGGAGACCACGGACCTTCTTTATCTAACTTTTCTACTATTTTCCGCAGTAAGTTACCTTTAGATTTTTCTACCGATGCTCTGTAGCGGGACTTGGCAACTCTAAACGCATTTAAAGCAGAGATAAGGGGGTCTCCGGTGACCTTTCGTTTTTTAAGCTTGTTTAAATGTCTACGCGCTCGGCGATAACTTTTACGTTGTTCAATTAAGTAGTCACACCACCAATCACATCTACGAATATTGGTCATAGATCCGCGACCAATGGCGATGTCAGCACAGTAAGTGAAGGTGTCTGACATAATTTCAGCACTTTCTTCAGCTGACAGCCCGTCTCGAGTGAAGTCTTTGGTGTGAGACGCAAAAAGCAAGCTAAAGAATTCCCAATTCGCGCCTTTACTAGGAGGAATTGGTCTGTGTTTCGAATAATAGAATGATGAAACCACATAAAGCAGTACCAAGAAAGATGATTTGCTACTATTGCAAGAAACCTGGACACAAACGACCAGACTGTCCATCTTATATGAAAGAAAAACAAGAAAATATGGGAAAAACCAAGAAGACTAGTGAGGAGACTACACTTCTTTGTTTGGGCGTAGGAGGCGGTTTAAGTCCAACTGATTGGTATGTGGACTCTGGAGCTTCGTCACACATGACGTGTTCTAAAGAGTGGCTCAGCAATTTCAGACCTTCGTCCACGTCTTCCATAACTCTTGCCAATAATAGAGAGGTAAACTCAGCTGGTATTGGTGAAGTGCTGCTTAGTAAGGACAGTAAGTTAACTTAAAGTCGTATAAAAGAAGTTCTTTATGTTCCTGAATTAAGTACGAATTTAATTTCTGTAAATAAGGCTGTTGATAAGGGTATTACTGTTGTCTTTGATAAAAATGGTTGTTCTATGTACAAACACGATGATGTAAAGGTAGTTGGCAAAATAGTAGGTCTTGCTACTCGCAACGTTGGTGGGTTATACAAACTGGACCAGATACCAATTTATCCTGAGCGTGCTATGGTTTCTAAAGAAAACGCTTCTTCGAGTCTATGGCATCGAAGACTTGGTCATCTGTGCCGCGTCGCTTTGGAACACCTACGTCATGGAAAAGCTAAAGGTATGGAGTATTCGTCTTTAGATAAAAACCCTTGTATAGCCTGTCTTGAAGGTAAACAGAGTAAAAAACCCTTCAAAGCTATTGAATACAAGAAAGCAACCAGAATGTTAGAAGTTATACATTCTGATGTGTGTGGACCTTTTGACGTAATGTCCTTAGAGTCAAATAGGTATTTAGTTATTTTTGTAGATGATTTTTCTAGGATGATTTTTTCTTATTTTATACGTTCTAAAGCGGATGTTAAGAAAAAGTTTTTAGAGTTTGAAGCATTTGTAGAGAGGGAAACTTCGCAAAAGATAAAAAAAACTTGCGTACTGATAACGGCGGTGAGTAAGTATGTCAATGCTGAATTCGAGGCGCATTTGGCTTCGAAAGGAATAAAGCACCAGACTACTGTCCCGTATTGTCCACAATCCAACGGGGTTGCTGAGAGGACGAACCGATCTTTAGTAGAGAAGGCTCGGTGCATGTTACAAGATAGTAGCTTACCAAAGTCCTGCTGGGAAGAAGCGGTACGTACTGCTACTTATTTAAAAAACAGATGTCCACATAGAGCATTACAAAATTGTACTCCTTATGAGATATGGTACAATAGAAAACCAAATATCTCGCACCTAAGAATATTTGGTTGTCGTGCATACGTTCATGTCTCGTCTTGCAATCGCCAAAAGCTAGATGCGAAAGCAAAACAGTACATATTCGTTGGGTATTGCGACGACAACAAATCATTTAGGTTTCGTGATCCCTCCAATATAAGAAAAAGTATAAAAGGGTGGGATGTAGTATTTTTAGAGGATTGTTTCACAAACAACAAGATAGGTGACGAATCAGATTGTCATAGTATTATTCTTCCTTCTGACAATAATAATTTACAGGTGCAAAGCTCAGTTGATCCTGTACCGAGTACAAGTACTGCCAGTGGCGTGCAGTGGTCCCCCACGATGGGTAGGCTACGAATAAATGACAGCAAAAAAAAAAAAAGTGAGCCTGTAAAAACAAAACTTTTAAATAAGTACCATTCAAAAACTCACCACATTATTCAAGGTTTAACTCACGATTTTCTAATGATGATGCAAACAGAAGAAAGATTCGGCCACCTCAAATATCTCATCCAAGTGAGTGGGTGATAGTTACAGAACACGTAACTTGCAAGATTTTGGATAAATTTTCGTAATTCGGGTACATGTCTACCTCTAGATACAACTTGAATCTTATCATTATACGATCCGCCCCTAAGACGACCCACTGACCGATAATTGAGAACACTTATTACCTTTAACATGTAATAAACACACATTATCAGCACAAACTTCACAAGTAAATACCATTGTTATTTGTTACGTGAATAAACAAGTAATACACAACAAAATTAATATTTACACTACTGTTAATAACGTTAACTGTACGTTTTCGGTTTCAAAACAAAATCGCATTATATATTGCTTGTCACAACAATGAAACAGTAATGTATTCCTCTTACGTAAAAAATAATTTCTAGGTTATTATTGTCGATAGAAAAATACTAGCAAATAAAATTGCATCATTTTCATATCGAGTTTGTTCACAACAGCGGTCAACATTTTTTGCAGGTTTATACGAAATCCAATGAATGAGGTGACAAGTTGACAATATTGCGAACATCGAACTAAACAGGTGCTGCGCTCTATGCACGGAAGCCCGAAGTTCGCGAAGCGCGAAATTAAAATTTCCTTACGTTTTTGCAATTTACAGGCCAGTGCTAGGTTGTATGTTCATTAAAATATGATTCCCGGTTTTAAGACGTATGTAGTCATATTTTATTCAACATACAACCTAGAACTGGCCTACAAATTGCAAAAAAATGCAAATTTTGAACTTCGCGGGTTATAGATTGGTTGTGTTGTTGCAGCCAATCACAGCCCACTCAGCTACAGTCGTAGGAGCTGCTGCGTTAAAATTGCGAAAATCTATGTATGTGTGCGGTTCATAGACACGGCCATACGTACCGATGTGACGCTGTGTGCATACAATTATGAATGGGTTTTAGACAAGTCGAGTGTTTGTCTATAAGATTCGTACTAATCGTAATCCTTGTCAATGAGTTTTAGTGGGACGCGAAAAATTGCTATAAGTATTTTAACAGGAGTTTGAACTTTTTTATGATTAATTTGTACATAGTGTTATTTTATTGCATCGTTAATTAGTTATAAGAAATGCTCAGTTGGTAAGGTAGGCTAAGCCTAAGAGCCTATATAGGGCGCACGCCCCTGAGTACTGCTGCTGCGGTATTACCCTTACCTGTTGCCCATCCTCTTCCTACAGTAACAAAAAAAAATCATTGCGAATCTTGCTTTAAACACCTCTAGTTTCACCACCAGTATTAAAAACATAATCATCTTTATCATCACTTTTATCTGACAAGTGGTGGTGGCTTCGTGAAATGCAGAGTCAGTAGTTGTATAATTACCCATACCCATATCATCTTATTTTTTTATTTTATTAGAACCTACAGTCCAGAGTCTCAGATAGTTTTATTGTGCCATACTCTTCCGAAACACCACGATTTTCCAAGCTTACAAGCATGCCGGTCGGGGCTGCTTGTAGTTCGAAAGAGGTACCGCGGACAGACACAAAGGGCTAAGAAGGAACATGGGTGGTTTTTAGTAAGTAGAAGTCTGACAGTACCTTCCACAGCGGGAGGTGTCATTATTAGATGATTTACCAGCCTAAAAAAGGTTATATGTCCTACTCACTTAGTGCTAGTAATTAGTACAATGGAAGTTTGCCTACCGACTCAATAATACAACACATAACATCACAGCACTTATTGTATCGTGTGATAATACGCATCAGCAATAATTAAATAACGATTCATCTTACGTGAGCTGCGGCTCGGCGCTAACAAGAACTAATTAATGTAAGTACTCTAATAGTGATGGGATGTGTAAATGTGTTACTCTTATTACACTCTCGTTGTGTGAGTGTTGTGTATGGTAGTATGAAGTACTGAAATAAGTTTTAGCAAAACTGTTACAAGTATCATTGAGTTAGATAAAATCGCAGTAATACATCAATTCATTTGTTTAGGTCAGATTTAATAATGCATAATTTTGTTAGTAGTAGTAATTAATGACTTGAAATAGTATTAGTTATTAATGAGTTAACCCTTCTATGCTGAATTCATTTTAATTTCACTTTTATGCTCAATCTCACTTCTGCGCAAAGCCAAGCGTTGATTGTTTTCAATCGTGAAAACGAGTAACTTAGTTCAAAAGAACTTAAAATTAACAGAGATTTAGGTGACGCGTAACTATATCACCCTTCAAACATTACGTCTTGAAAAGCTCTACAAGACCCCTTGAAGGTCCCCGGGACCCCGTCTCGCTATCAAGCGAGTCCCGACTTTAACACACGATCCTGCCAAAATACTCCAATATCCAATCAATTGGTGACACCTGAGAACTTCAAGTGGCCTAGACAGACGTCGTCAACCTTTATAAGTTGATGTGCAAAAAAGAGCATACCATATTATTATTTTTCGTAAATAGTCTGCTATTCGTCAGACTGATTTAATTAGGTACTAAAAAAATAACCCCCCCCTCCGCTCTTGGGCAGTGCGAAAGGGAGTGTCAGACTTCTACTGACTAAATAACACCCAAGATCTTTCTTAGCCCTTGTGCCGAGGCCGCAGTATCTCTATCGAAACACCCCGCAGCAAGCAATACCAACTGGGGTAAAGTTTATAATTAATGTCCCATAGTTTCACGAACATTGGCTTTACACAGCAATACCGCCAGGTTTGAGCACCACTGGCCTACTTGCCGAGCGTGTAAAGTTGTCACCTTTAGCCCTTTGAACTTCAAAGTAGCTCTTTTTGGATGAAGTTGATATTAAAGTACCTCTAGTGGGGCGTCAAGTCGGATTATGTTTACAAAGATTATGCTTTTTAGCAAAAAAATATTTCATTTGACACTGCGGTCTTTGATAATATTCACGTGGGTTACTGTTTCTTTGTGCTAGTGGTCGTCGACTGCTAAGCAAGAGATGATTTTCGGGTCGGGCAAAGTGTTATTGGGTTTTTGAAATGACTAAGTAACAGCCACGGTGTCATTGCGCCCTAAGACATGAGACTTTGGTTTGTTTGAATTATTTTTGTATCGTCGTTTTTGACTTTACTGTGGACACTTTATCGTGCACATATTGCTACATCGTTCTCACATAATAATATACCATCTCAACATGAATGATGTAACCAAAGTTTTGTAACAATATTATGATTTAAAAGAGTGTCCATGGAGTTTCTCGCCATTTTTCTCATGAGACCAACGTGCAACGCTTTGAAATCGGCAACTACAGTACACTGACAGTTATTATGCCTTGTGAGTGGGACTGTAGCTTAGTTTATTAGCTTATTAAAATTTAGTATTTGTTCGACTATTCAAAAGAGCGTGTAACTGGCCAACTTGAAATAAATGTTTTTGATTTTGATTGTCTTTAACATAACTGGCGTAATTTGGGTGTATGATATTAGTCTGCCAAAAGGCTCAAAATCTATGTTCCCATGTGGAATGGAAAAATATCATGATGAGTATCTATGAAGCTATACTAGAACGCTATAGGGAGGGGACTGTGTCTGCTCCCTATCGGTTGTTTCCGCCAATGATCTCAACGTGCCGTAAACTATAATCATGCCACACAGATTCATAGCTATTAACATAAGATGCCATATTCGTATTAATTGACTGTGATTTATTTTATTCGAGGTTTTAATCGACAACGATACAACCGTCCAAAATACACCGATATAATAATACAGCGATACAATCGTCTAAAATTGATGACCGACTCGGACAGGTTAGGTTAGAAGGGGATGATGCGGTCGAGTGAGTGAGGGAAGCGAGCGAATAGACCCTGCCATCCCCTTCTTGTTTATTTTTTTTTAAACCACCCAGAAGTAGGAGCCCCGCGAAGCAGGGTTCCGTCGACTGGGCCTAGAGGGCTTAGGTTCTAATCATTTGATTTAGTAAACACAACTAAATGAATAAGTAATACGCAAACTAAAACATTCTGCTACTTGAAAGTTGGCATTTTAAAAAGTGTCATTATGAAAATCAGACCAAAGTAACTGTGATGTTGGGAAATAAAACAAAATGATATGATAAGTTGGCAAATGATTATTCGGCGAAATAAAATTAGTTTGCAAGTAAAAATCTGGCAAACAATTTTCGGCACGGAACCCTCTGTGCGCGAGTCCGACTCGCACTTGGTCGGTTTTTTGAATATTTATTTTCTCACTATGAATGTGAGTTAGAACAAAGTCAACGCGCTGAAGTAGATTTTATGACTTTGAGGTCTTTTGGCAATTTTCATTTGTCATTTTGAGCTTTTGACCACAAGCTGTGCCACAAGCTCATAAACGAACCTAGGAATGTACAATTGATGATTTGAAATTACCTACATAATCGTGCAATATATATCAGAACTGGATGTTACAACGCATTTAAATGTCCATCTTTACGTATGTATGTCAATCAATCCCGGATCTACAAACAATCAGGGAATCAGTAAATTATAATGAATCTTAGATAAGGTAATCTTTGAATAATTGCGTAAGATTAATGTGTGTCGTACTCCGAGCTCGTACTGTGGCGTTTTCTCGATTATTCTATTAGCAACAGGTTTCTAGTCTAAAGTAATTAGTGGGGCGTGGTGGAGGTGGGGGGCGTATTAATTAATCTATTGCTTTACTACGAAAAACAAACAAATAGAACAGATGACCCGTTTATTTATTTATTTAAACTTCATTTACAAGAGTGGTACATAGGCGGACTTAATGCCACAAGGCAGTCTCTACCCATTGTAGTAACTACCTTTAGGATTCAATTGTATTTCCGTATTTGACGTCCAAAAGTTCCTTGGCATATTACTTATTACTGTAATCCTGTGTCATCCCACAGCTGCATGGGCAAAGGCCTCATGACTTCCAAATCTTTCGGTATAGGGCTAATTGTGGACTATGGCCGTTGGTTCTGTCCAGTTCTTACCACCACCTCCAGCGAGGTCTAGAAAGAAAGAAAAAAGAAATAAAGAAAGAAAACATATTTATCTAGCGCATCGCCTTCTGATTCTGGCTGTGTCACAACTTGACATCGTGGACTAATTGAGCATTATCTAGCTATCCAAGGTGTTATTCTACGATGGATTTTGGATTGTTCCGATTTGGCTCACACCAGTTCTGATCACTCTTTGTGGGCCATATAAAACGCTAAGCCACGTGTCTAAGGTCACTATTTTATTTGAGGAAAGTGTGTTTTATATTGCAAGCAACTTGGTTGTGAACTGAAAAGATCAAAAATTTTATGTGGACGTTTGATTTTTGCGTGGTTAGGTAGACGATACGTTTTCTGAAAACGGATTTTATTATGTGAAATCGCAAATAACAAATAATTGCTTAGATCACATGACAAAACCTCAGCTGTTAGCATTATTCGTCTTTACACATTATTACCCTTTATGTCATTGGAACCAGTTCTAGATCCATCATAGAACATGTTAAGTTATAATTTTAACAAAGTAACTTATTGTTTAAACATATATTGAACAACTAGTCTATCACAGAACATGTGAAGTAGTAATTTAAACAAAGTTACTTATTACTTAGACATATATTGAGCAACTTATAAAGCGATTGATATTATGATGTCTGTTTAACAGCAGTATGTTAAGTCATTGACCACGAGATGGCGTTGTGAGTCAATCAAACGGATAATAGGTTAAATAAATAAGTATAACACTTATATAGATATGTTTTCTCTAGCATTTATCATAGTTTTTGTATATTTAAAGTAGTTTTGGACTTTATATTAACGTCTCTTTTGATTGAATATTTATATAACTATCCAATAGCTTTCGCAGAGAGTGAACCAGTAGGTATCACAACTCCAGACGTCTACTTCTAAAGCTAAGGGGGATTTGCACCCTGTTCCTCATATATCTAAAGCCTAAATTGTCCTAGCTTGGTTGCTACGAGTATGACACATTTTTGTTTTCAGAATCTATGTAATATTTTCAATAGAAATTGGTAAATATATAAGTTGATCTTAATAATCAACGCCTTAGTTAAGCAAACATTGTGATCGGTGACCTACACACATACAGCCGACAAACTACGTAGAATGTTATTTGAACATTACAAGGGAGTTTAGCACCTTCTTTTGCTGCTTCATTATTGTAATTCTGATGTACTATATTAAATGAAAGGGTATAGTGATCACAAGCAACGACTTGGCTTCTACCTACTGATCATGAGGTCCTGGAAGATAGATGATTCTCATGTCAGGCAAGCCAAGTGTTGTTCTATCAGACACTTGTCTTCTTAAGGTCCCTCTATATATCGGCAGATGCGTCTGCCACACGTCCGCCAACGTTTACAGATGCATCAGCTGATGTGTGGTGTGGCCACGAGGCGACAAGACGTCTGTAGCTCAATCAGTCTCAACATGTACGCACGCAACATTTAAACAATGGATGTTGAGACCGTAGTTGCCGCAGCTATTTATTTATTTACTACTTTTAACTATTTTGGGGGACTGTCTATTGTAAATAAGTAAAGTAAATTTTGACGTTCGAAAAGTGCTGATTATCAGACTAATTTGAAAAAAAAAAACTTATGTGTGCATCGTAGAAGATGCTAATCTGCAAGAATCACGCGTGCACTCTCAGTCGTAACTCTGAACCTACTGATGCGTCCGCAGATGTGTTGACAGACGCGGGGCGCCCGCGATTCAAGCCTTTGATGTGGGACAAAAAACCGACAACAAACGGATTAGCGGGAGACGCTTCTGCCGACGTTCAATACCTACTACAGACGAGCAAATCACCCTTTCTACACTTCGGCGGATGCATCCGCAGATGACGTCTGCCGATGCATCTGCCGATATGTAGAGAGGGGCCTTTAGAAGTAGCCCGGAGTATGCATTTCTGTCCGGTTGATAGACAAGAAGATCTTGTTACCTGGGAATAAACGAATTACGAGTAAATGCGCTACGGAACATAACACAATAATAAAAAATACACATTAATTTGTCAAATGGTGTTGCGTAGTATATAAAGATGAATCGACTGTTATTGTTAAGTGTTTACTAACAGATGACGGACGTGTGTTGCTGCAATGACACGTGCCCACCGTCATTATGCTATTCAAAATAACGTGCAATATATATATTGCATGCAAAGGAGGAACTCGTGGGTCGACAATAACCAGCGTTCTGGTCGATCATCAGGTAGAGCGTCGCTTACCTAGGTTGCTCACTGTAAGGGAGACTACCCATTAGGTAGGTTAATTTTTTTTCTTTTATTGGGACAAGCCCGCCTCACTATTCCCAAACCACTGTAACTCCTGTGAGCCAGAATGAACAGTGGCGACCACAAGAAAAGCGCCGAGACAATGAAGCTCGACGAAGTCCCAGAGAAATTACTTAACTGTCTTGGATCCCGCAACGAAATTAATCAGAAAAGAATAGCGGCGGAGTGGTAAAAACAAAAATTTCCACTTCCCTGCATATCAGCAGGAGACGAACAGAACAAGGCCAATAGGCACAACTGGGATAAGCCCAGTTGCCTAGCACCACGGATTTTGTTGTCATTAATATTACTAGGTCCTTAGTTGTGAGCTGTTATATTTGATTCCAATAATAGGTATGACAAAAAATAAGTTTAAAAACTAAAACCTGCTAACGGCAACAGCAGCTGACTTCTGTATCAATGAAAACGCCATGAAGGAGCATCAGGTATAGGTCGACTGCATGCGACTACGGCGGACCTCTGTAGTAATTTTACTTATATTTAAATAGAAATATACAAATTCAATATATGAATATCAGACAAAAACTATTTTCTTGTTTTCTACTTTTAAGACCGCGGTTTGTAGTCGGGTTTTAGTTTTTAAACTATAAAACTAACTATTTTTTTATTTGAATTTTATTTTAGTGTTATTTAATAAATCCGTTATAATATATTACTTTCATGATGTAAAATTCTACTGAATGTTGGTTTGCTATTTAAATAGTACGAGTAAATAGCAGACTAGACCGCGAGAACTTTTTGACCGCATTCTAAACGGGTATGTTGACTAAAACTATAATATACATATTTGTAATGTGTTTGGCAAGACCTGATTATCTCAATTTTTTTTTTCGAGCTTAGAATTTGACATTTAAATTCCGTCATAAAAATAATTGTTAAAATTTATATAGCCTACATCACCCGCGCTATTCTTACGAATCTATTGACACCTCATAATTATATTAAAATACCTTCAGTAGTATAGGCGCTACGGTGGAATATACAAACATACATACATAGACTGCCAAAATCATTACTCTTCCTTTTGACTTCGCCGTAGTCGGTTGAACGCACGGAAATTTGTTCTAGTTTCTACAAGGTCCGTATAGTAAATAACTCCGGATGTGACCTGTACACTATTTAAAGGTAAGGTTACATATCGAGTTTCCTCATGCCTTAAAAACACGTTGTCATCGTCGATCTTTGATAATCCTTATAGGTGACCCGAAAGTGACACCCAGTCTTATTAAGGAGTATGGAGTATGATCACTTTCGGGTAGCCTATCTGGCCTCCCTAACCCAGTGAGTCCCCCGGGACTAACTACTACTACTACTAAGCTAAGCTAAGCTAAGCTTCCCCAGACACATCACCTCTTCAGAGCGCAGCGCAGCAGACGAGCGAAGCACACTGTGGCGGAAAAAACTTCCCCCTTCTCCACACTACATCACGCCGGAAGGTCCAATCTGGCTAGATGGGGTAGTCATTAGTAAAAACATTAACAAAAAACATTTTTGTCGAATACAGAGTAGCACAATAATAATAATCAATAAAAGTTCCAATCAATAATATAGATCATCATCATCATCAGCCTATAATGTTCCCACTGCAGGGACTCAGGCCTCCTCTCTAGGAGAGGGATGGGCTATAATCCACCACGCGTGCCCAGTGCGGATTGGTAGATGTCACATGTCTTCGAATTTTTTGGTTCTAATAATATAGATAAAAAGTCAAAAATAAAAATAAAATATAAATATCAACAACATAATTAAAATAAAAAAACAAAAACACAATTAGCCTAGTCAGAAAATAAAACAAACATTCAACTTTATCAAGCAATAACATGTCAAGCGTTAGACTTAAACTTAAACAAATAAACAAGTTACACTGTGGCATTATTTTTGTCACTAAAAAACTCTTCTATACTATAGTAGCACTTCGATAATAGGAATGAGTTTAATTTGAATTTAAATATTCTTGGACTATTAATCATTTTTAGTTCTAATGGCAATTTATTGAAAATTTTTACAGACTGCACTTTAGAGCTATGTTTGACAACATTTAATTTTGGCTGCAAATAATTAGGCAAATCTTTCCTGCGCGTTTCCACCCTAGTTTCCCTTTCTTCCTTTGTCTCGTATTTGTCTAGGTTTTTTAGAAAACTACTTAGTAGAACCAAAATATAAAGACAAGGTACAGGTAGAATTTTTAATTTCACAAAATGCTCTCTACAAGATTCAGTCTGGTCTATGCGAAGTATAGTTCTAAGGGCTCTCTTTTGCATAACAAAGGCTGCATCCATATTGTATTTATAACTGTTCCCCCATAGTTTTATACTGTACCTCAGCTTGGACTCAACTAAAGCAAAATAAACATTTCGTAATTGAGCAATCGTTAGTTCGTCCCTTAGACTTCTCAAGGCATAGCATGCACTGCTGAGAGAATTTGTGATTGCTTCCAGTTCCTGTTTCCAGCTTAAGAGCGCATCAATTTGTATCCCTAAAAATCTCAAGTTTTGTACAATTTCCATTTTATTTCCCAATGAAGCTATTTTAATACTATCATTATTTCTCACGGTTGATTTGAATAGCATACATTTAGTTCTCTCCACATTGAGTTTTAAATTGTTAGTGGAAAACCAATGTTCAAAAGCAGACAGTGCATGATTCACTTTATCTTCTAAGTCCCTTACAGAGATATCGTTCATAACGGCACTTGTGTCATCAGTAAAAATAACCATTTTGGTGTCTGGTACTATCTTATACATATAGTTTGCTAAGTCATTAAGAAATATTATAAAAAATATTGGACCCAAGACTGAGCCCTGTGGAACCCCCTTTTGTACTCTAACAAGCTTAGATTTGTTAATTTTTTCATGTCCGCTTTCAACTGACTTAATTTCAACGTACTGTGATCTGTTCTGTAAATAAGAACTGAAAAGCTTAAAGACCTTATCTCTTATCCCATAATGCACCAGTATAATCGACCCATCTATGATTGAATGTGACTGTGGAGCCCCAACACAGGACATGCCACACCTTCTCTCTTGTCCGTCGTGCCCAACTTGTTGCACGTTCGGGGACTTAAACGAGGCAAACGAAAGAGCTGTCAAGGTTGCTATGTACTGGTCGGACAAAATTTGAGTTGTCGAATCGAAAGTAGAAGACTACTACTAGCTCATTATATTGATATTATTTTTTTTTTTTTTAAGTAAGTAGTAAGTAGATTTTATTTTGCAAATATGGGAACAGTACATGAGTGGTTAACAAATAAGAGGTAGGTTCAGCCATATTTTACCAATCGGCATGCAAGAGACACAAGTAAATAAGCAAATACAAGTAGATACACTGAATATTTTTTAACACAACTTATATACATAGATCACTGCAGCACAATTTATAGACCAACATAATTATTATAGTGCATTTTTTGACAGAATATTGTACAAGTTTAGCAGGTGTATATTTTACGAACATAATGCCGTTTTCGGCGTTCAAATATGGTTTAAAAAGTTATAGATCATCTTTTTCATTAAAATTAAATTAAACATTAGAATTACAAATAATATAGGTAAGTAATATATAATATAAGCGATAGTTAAAGACCAAATTAGTTACCTATATAAGTTAATATTTATGAATGTCAAAAAGATTAAGTAAGATTAATAGGCATATGTCAAACATTTGCTTTTTTATATTTATAAGTCAAAATTCGGCATTGTCAAAAAGATTAAATAATAATAAACAAATTAAATTAGGTCAAAATTTAATGATGGCAAAAGGATTAAAAATGATGTCAAAAGTAAAATTTGTAGGCAAACATGTCAAATATTTAGGAAAATTTGTCATTCATAAAAAATCTTTCTCATTGATGAATTCGCTAACAGTATAGTATCCTTTAAGCGTTAAAAAGTTTCGGAGCCTGTTTTTAAACAATAATAGCGGCAATTCCCTCCATTGTTTAGGTAATTTATTATAGATGGTAGAAACCATGCAGTAGACACTCTTGCTCATCAGTGCCGTTTTGGCAGGGTAGGAGCATATTAAGTGATTGTCGCGTCTATTTCTTGGAACTACCTACGTCAGCCAGACGTTTAAAACGACTTGGGTTTGACTTCACAAACATAGCTATTTCCATTATGTACAGACAAGGTAGGGTCAATATTTTGTACTGTTTAAAGTATGGCATGCAACTATCAGTGGATTGGAGCTTAAACATTGCCCGTAGACATCTTTTCTGAGCTTTGAAGACTGTCTCCCTTTCGGTTGAATTTCCCCAGAATATTATACCGTAACGTAGGTGGGATTCTACAATGCCATAATAAGCAGTAAGAAGTGCATCCATGTATATTATTGGCGATAGTGAGTGTAGGGCGTATGCTGACTTACTGATTCTTTTACACATTCAACTGCATCTATTTAGACTGGAGGCTGACCCCAACAAAGTTTGGAAAAGGCTTGGCAGGTTATAGTGCATGCAAAGATTTATATTCAGCACCGTAATCTCGGAACGATACATATAAAGGACTTTCAGTATCAGTGACCTAAACGTCATCATCTGTATAAACAGTTAATGATTTCTTAAGGCAAATTTAACGATTTAAATCTTTGTTGGCCTATATAAGAAAAAGTTAGCAAGGTAAAAAGCCTTACTACAAGTAGGTATACCCGCTGTGTATATGACGTGTTCCTACTTAGGGTTTCATGATATTACAATTTTTCCAACTTTCTCAATTTATTCAAAAGCAAACTTTTTCCATGTATACGGGACATTTCGGAATAAGTTTTAATAAGAAAATATTCAATAAAGACATGGGTTTATTTAGGTTTCGAATAAAATAAGTTAAAATGATGATTACTCATCATCATCAGCGTAGCTTTTTATTAAACGGTTTTTTAAACGGTTTTATTTAGCTCACCCCGTTTGTTTTATTTATTATTCTTGGGTCAAATTTAGTAATTCAAATTTCACCCTCTTCCTGTCAACCGATTAATCTGAAATTTTGTATACACTTTGGATTTTGGTGACAATACAATTATGTTTATTCATTATCATTATAAATTCAAGATGGCCGCCGCTACAAAATGGCGGATAATTTATGTTTTATTAATCCCATCAATATGGGTATCAAATGAAAGGGCTCAACAAGCAAAATACAATATACTATAAAAAATTGAAATCCAAGATGGCAGCCGCTACAAAATGGCGGATAACGTAGGTTTTATCAATCCCATCAATATGGGTATCAAATGAAAGGGCTCAACAAGCAGAATACAATATACTATAAAAAATTGAAATACAAGATGGCGGCCGCTACAAAATGGCGGAAATAGATTTTTTTTTTTTTTTTTTTTAACTACGTATAGAGGAGTTGGACTGCAATAAACTAACGGGCAAGAAACCTTGCAATAATGAAGCACTAAATGAATTAAACAGAATGCGAAATAAAAACTAAAAACTCAACTATGCTGGGGTAGGATGTGACTGCCTATCTGACCTCTACTACTTGGTAAGTAATGGGTCATGCTGTCAGACTTTCGGTCAACCTGTAACGTCTGCCAAAGACCTACAAATGTCAGCCGGGACCAATGACTCCGTTCCAGGACTCACGTATTAATCTGTTTTGACTGCTTAAGGGCCGGTGCACATATGGCGGAGCGCACCGCAGAGCATTTCTCACTGTGAAACTATTATCGACATTGTCCACATTGAAATAATATCCAAAATAAATTAACACGACAATTCATTCCTGAGCGACCACTGTATGCGAAAGATCTCATTGTGACGCTGGCGAATACGTGCGTATTCTCGATTAAATATTCGCATTATGTCACATGTTCGCATTATGGCATGCTCTGCGCTGCGCTCCGTCACATGTACGCCGGCCATTAATAGTCTAGTGGTCACAAGCGCGACAACTGTGCATGCGGCCTAGGTTCGGTTCGATTCTCAGATCGAGCAGTGTTATTGAGTTTTCCTATCAAGAATTTCGGAGTTGTTGGCAATAGGCCTACCCCCACCCCTATTACAAGGGACTTAAACACAACCTGCGAAGTATGGGAGTGTTTATTAGATACACTTTTGCTTAACCCTTCCGGGATTACATGCGTGATGTTATGATCTGTATATCGCACGTTTAGATGCATCTAGTAATGCAAATGCTTATAAACACCAATAACCACTTGTCAACGAACATGAAAGCCGTCAAGTATTCGCAGTTTTTGACTATACAGGGTGTAAAGTACATCGAACCAAGTACCCCTACGCAAAAAATTTTGCTGGGAAACGCCTTTTTTTTGGGTAAAATATCACATTTTACGGTAAAACTCAATGTGGCACTCTTAAAACATTGTGCTAGTGAATGCTTTGAATTGTAAACGGTTCATGAAGGTAATTTAAGTAAAGTTATAACCTGAAAAACT
Source organism: Diarsia rubi (assembly GCA_932274075.1). Lineage (NCBI taxonomy): Eukaryota > Metazoa > Arthropoda > Insecta > Lepidoptera > Noctuidae > Diarsia > Diarsia rubi. Next base: position 729,336 of record OW026432.1, read on the forward strand.
AGTATTTACAAAAAACAGCTGTGCAAAATTTGGAACTTTGACTCCCAATATCTCAGTAACTAGGTGGTTCCCAGGTATAGTCTAGAACCAAAAAATGATGGCAGTGGTGAGGAGAACAAGTGCCTTCCGTTTGCGTTAAGGGTACTTTTACATCCCTTATAGTACCTATTACTAACGTTGCGCGTCGTAGATAATAAAGATCGGAATATAACTATGTAACTACGGCGTAGCTAACGTGATGTCAATGTCACTGCTACGCCGCCACACTGTCGTAGCAATATCCTTTCTGCTACCCGTTCATCTAAGGTGTTAATATTGTCGACTAATGGTTTGGACTGCAAGTTGAAAGTATCAAGAGTCAAGCGGGAGAGTTATGTTTTTGCTGACGAAATAGTCACTGCTGTCAGGAGGGTAACACAAGTGTCTGGAGTGTCATTTATGAATGTAGGGAGACTCATGAGTGCCAGACGTAGGTCAGACCCACTTGCTCTGCAAACCAAAACCTACCCTTTTTTTTTTTTTGGTGGGTGTAAAATCATCGAATAACCCCTCCCGCTCTTGGGCAGAGCGAAAGGGAGTGTCAGACTTCTACTGACTAAAAACCACCCATGTTCCTTCTTCGCCCTCTATGTCGAGGCCGCGATAACCAGAGGACTACCCGCAGCCCCGACAGGCGTCGGCCCTTTCGGGCCCCTCCCATGTTGCTGACATCTCTTTGAGGCGCGCGTGGAACACGAACGCGCCGTCGACACGGCCTGTTTTCGTCGTGAGACGGACGGACGGCGAGTTAGACCAAAACCTACCCTCAATTCACAAACGAAACAAATTCGGTTATATCAAACATGACCTTTAAGTCTACATCAAAGTCAATCTACCACATCAAATGTTTAAACACACAAAACTTTACAATAATATTATCACTATAATATATCTCAGTGATTTTATGATTATGACAACCATTTCAACATTTCAGCTAAGCCCATTACTGGAACTTTCCATCCTCAATCATTGCTTTCGATCAAAATGGTAAAGTTGAGAGCTAATAAATGAGTGTAATGTGTGAAATTCAACCCTGAAGCAGAAAGCTTCGCGGAGTTTCATGAATTTGATTTAGATAAGGGTTTCATTGGGTACTCGTGCGAGTAAGATTTTGTCCTATTAAGTCCTGTCATTTGAAAATGTTGGGATTACTTAAATTGTTACACGTTTAGTAGTTTCTAAGTGTAACGTGGACAAACACGAGTTACTACATGGCTTATATTATATATAAGTCGACGTGTACCTATATGAACGGATGCGCTTATGTTTTAAACAGTTACAATATTACATTATTGAATGAAGGAATTTACAAGGCAGATGTAACTGGCAACTCCGAAAGGGGACGCCCAAGAAAGACAATATACACTGATCTTATTGGTGACGTAATTTAGAAAGGACAGGTAGTACTCGTAACCGTGTATATGTATGTAGATGTATGAATGTGGACGAAAGGAGTATGTAAAAGAGTAAGTGGTGTTCTGTGGTTTCTGCGTACCCAATGGAAAATGGGTGAGTTTATGTATGAGTATTATTGAATTGAATTTATTACGACTGCTGAGCATGAGATCGTGAGTTTGATTTCCTAGTGAAGAAAAGTGTTATTGTAGCAGCAACGGGGACTGTATTTGTGCCTATCAATCAGGCAACAGGCTTGTCCCCTTTACGAAAGTGAACCCTACTTGGAACTAAATTACTGTCGTAATGTGAGTGTAAAATTAGGTACAGTACGAGAATCAAAATGTATACAGGGTGTAAATGAACCCATCACACAGGCGTCAACCACGCATTCTGTACATCAAACTAATTACCCCTACGCAAAAAGCTGGAAAAGAATATTTTTTTTGGGGTCAAAAATCACATTTTTAAGTAATTGAGTTTTACTTAAAAATGTGATTTTTGACCCCAACCCCAGGTAGCACTCTTAAAACATGAATGCTTTAAATAGTAAACGGGTCATGGAGGTAATTTAAGTAAAGTTATGATCTGAAAAACTAGTATTAACAAAAATAGCTGTGAAAAATTTGGAACTTTGACCCCCAATATCTCTGTAACTGGGGGGTTCCCAGGTATGGTCTGGAACAAAAAAATGTTCGCAGTGGTGGGGAGAACAAGTGCCTTTCGTTTGCGTTAAGGGTACTTTTACACCCTTTTTAGTTTGCAAAATTCAAAAGCTTTTTTCTTGGTAAATAAACTGTTTCTACTTTAAGATAAGACCTATTTCGTAAAACTATGGAAAGCATAGCACGTTAATCAACACAGTAGGAAAAAATACTTTTAAAAGTTGCTTCGTGCAAACATAATTGAAGCAGGCTGTACACACCTGCCTAATCCTTCGGGGATCTCGGTCGTGATTAAATAATTAATTGAATGGAATCAAATAACCGGGCAAAACACTGTTCTTATCATGTAGAAACACTTTGAACTGGACCCGCGGGATCTTTTAACAAAACCACATTTCATTTGGTCGCCGGGCCGCGGGTCCAGTAGCAAGCGGGTCCAGCTGACCAAAGACTCGCAGTGTTGTGAATAGCTATTCAAATTGCAGGCGGCTGAAAATAGACCCGTCACTGTATCACTTGTTTGTTCAGTGGATTGAAACGCGACTGAGCTTGGATCACCGCGGTATTTCCGCGAAATGCAAATATAGCGGTTTTACTGGTTATTCTGGCCTAAACCGCGAACTTTCAATAATATTATTTATTCGAAAGTAGGTCTGTCTGTTTGATACCCTTTTCTCACCTCAACGGATGAACAGATTTCAATGAAATAGGACTACACAGCTACGACAGCTGTGGTCAAGTTATGAGATTTTTTTTTACTTAGACCTTTAATGTTGAAAGTACTTTAGTGGTATTATAAACAGAGTATATCGTTCCTCAACCATATGCATACATTCAGTAAGATCGTATTTTTTCTTCTACTTAGATTTTATTGTCCTCACTATGCTGGTTAAATTAGCCAAAGTCACAAATTTAAACCAAACCTCAAATATAATTCGACGTGCCTTTTTCATTAAAATTCCAATACTGTAATATCTGTCTAAAGCACACATATTACGAACCCACTTTTAATTTAACATTTCATATTCCGCGGCCACTTTCCTTCCTTCGTAAATCAACATAATGTAAATATATAAGCATTTTTATATATTACATAATGAGAGGAGGGCTGCCTGTGAAGATCTCATCTCGTATTCTTTAGTATTATCTGACAGCTTTTATGAAGAATCTAAGAAACTAATTATTATTTAGATGGTTTTCATATTTTTCATTATAAGTTCGATTGCTATCAAGTATAACGTTTACACTGGAGTAGGACAACATAATATTATTTTATAAATCTGCTAGCTGTTGCCAACGGCTTCACCCGCTACAACTCGAAAATTATCCCACGGGAAGATAACATCGGGATAAAAACTATCCTTTTTGTAAATCCTGGTTACAAACTATCAGTTTACCAAATTTTATCCAAATCCGTTCAGTAGTTTTTACGTGAAGAAGTAACAAACATACACACTCACAAAATTTCGCCTTTATAATATTAGTGTGATTATATTAACCTTGGATATACTCGTGCCATAATGTTTGCTAATAAATAATAACTGTGTGTTGTTTTGCGTCGAAATATCGAGAACTTAAAGCAATAGTATTTCCGCTTTTTTCGGTGTTAATGGTAATGTTACTGACCATATCAGTTTAAAAGTTTCATAACATAACATCACGCTTGCAATCCCCGAACGGTACGGCTTTATTAACATTTAGTAACAAAATAGACCAACAAAGAACATTCAGTTGTTTCATTTGGAAACTATCCAGCAAGACGTAAGAAACCGCAGTCTAGTAACATCGGTTTATTTGAGTTCAATAGGTCGACAAAATTAAAAACGTCATTGTCAAAACTTAGATACAAACGCACTCGCACATCGCAACTTCACATACCTACAAACGTCACTACAAACATCAATTCTCATCAACTTCAAAACGTTTTCCCAATTATATCGGGGTCGGCTTTCAGTCTACTAGATGCGGTTGAATACTTACCTGTATTTTACAAAGAGCGACATCCTATCTGACCTCCACAACCCAGTAAGTACTGGTTATAAAAATGCTCCTTGGAAAGACTGACTAACAGAATACTTTAATCTAATAATATCAGCAGCATATATCAATTTCCTAAAACCCATATTTTTCCAGAAAACGCGTCGTATGATAAAAACTTATTTTCAAGTAAAATTAATACTTATTTCTCCCTCGCTTATCTGTTGTAAATTGTTAACTAACTAAGTTTGAGCGTGTAACAAGTTCTAACTTTTTATAAATTATTTTCAGGCCGGTTCGTAAATACGATTAGGTATTCGTTTAGCATCCAGATGTGTATTTAGAAGTTAGATAAGCATTAAATACGTGAATATTGTTTATGAGGTCTTGAGGCGTATAAATAATTTGCTACTTCTTGAAAATTGAACTTTTGATTTATTTCAGTCGCTTTACAATAATCGAGGTGCGTATATAAATGGTTTTAAAAAATAAGAAAATGGCGATGACGACGACGAAATTGTGGGCCTTTCATTGGCGGCCGACAGATATCACGTCATTTCGAACCAATGAGAAGTCTTGAAGATGATGTGATAAGATGATGGTCCCTCACCGTTAGGGTTGCTAGATGGGGCGTAGGGTTGCTAGCGTAAACAAACATACTTTATAAAGTACATAGTAAGTATCACGTTGTCGATATAGCAATCACGGAAACCTCGTATCTGCCAGCGTAGTCTGCTACCCAACTCGAATTTAAAGGATAAGTCATGCGGCGCAGCTTGCGAGGGTCTCGCCTTCGGCTTTGGACTGCGAAAACATGAGTCGATTAAAAATCAAAATCAAAACATGTATTTCAAGTAGGTCAGTTACAGGCACTTTTGAATAATCGAACAAATACTAAGTTAATTAAGCAACAGTCCCAGTCACAAAGCATAATAACTGTGAGTATACTGTTGATGCCCATTCACACTTGGGCTAGAAACTTAAAAAAAGAGTGTCCACTCTTTTTTAAATCATAATATTGTTACAAAACTTTGGTTACATCATTCATGTTGAAATGGTATATTATTATGTGAGAACGATGTAGCAAGATGTGCACAATAAGTGTCCACAGTAAAGTCAAAAACGACGATTCAAAAATAAAATAATAATTCAAACAAGCCGTGGCAGCTAAGAGGTGACCAGTCACAACTGACAGCGCCCGTTCACGAGCATGACGATTGATTAATTGATTTATCTTTTATGTCTGTCTTAAAAAAAACGGAAAAATCATGTTACGATCTTGTCTCCTGACTAGATCATAATCAGTATCATAATGTCAGAAACCTGAAGTTTTTTGAACCGGGAGTTACGTTATCCTGCAACTCTGGGTAACACGATAGCCCTTAATAGATCCGACCGGTCCATGTAAAATATTGGAACTCGAAATCAAAATTATTTTATTCACATAAGCCGACAATGGACACTTCTAAAGCTTCGAGAAAAGGTGCACGCTTTGGGTTTATCATATCCTATGGAGAAGAATCGCCAAGAAACTCCATGGTATTCAGCTGCATCCGAATAAATTGGTAAATAACCCTCCTTTTGGGCTTCGCCGCAGTCGGGTAAAAATAAATAAAAGATTGTTTTTTTTTCTAACCAACTCTAACATAACCAACCCATTTTTCCATTCATCAGACACCAACGTTCTCCTGCAATATTGCATTAAATAAATTAGTAACTTAGGTGCATGTACTAAGGTATCTTTTAAATTAAATTCCCCTTGAAGGCTCGCAAGCTTAACTTCGTTTAGCTGGGTAGTTAGAAAATTAACTGTTAATGTTATTTGTTAGTTTCGTGAGGGGAAGTGTCGGTAGAAAACGAAGTTTCGTTAGTTTAACTTTTAGTTACTAGAGCTATACGGGAGCGCGGATCTTATTAGACGTAGAACGTGTATCGTGTAACTTGTTTTTATTTTGTTAATACGGCCAATTAGGTACATTACATAGGTATAAGGAGCCAAATGCAGAGAGCAGTGGTGGCCCTGTGGTTGGGGCCTCGACTTACGAACAGTAAGTCGTGGGTTCGAACTCAGGCAGGCGCATTACTTTGAGTAATTTATTTCATCACCGCTGCTTTTAAAACCGAAAAATAAAACATCGCGATAAAACCGGCATGACTTAGAAACCAAAAATTCAAAGGCATGTGACATCTACTAACTCGCACTGGGCACACATGGTGGATTATAGCCCATCCTTATCCTAGAGATAAGTTTTAAGTACATTTAAGTATCTCATCATGATAAGAGGGGGTACAGTCAAAACATTGCAACGGTTTTGTGGGGTTTAGCTTATAAGCTACTTATCTTTCTAGAATAAAGCTGAATAATAAAAACAAAAAAAAGAACATTATAGACTGATGATGACCAAAACTTATCAATAACATTTGTTTACTAATAAATTACCCTTTTTAATCCAACTTCCACCTTATTAAGGCAACAGTTTCCTTATTAATAAATTAACTTGGTAACCCTCAAGATCCAATATATAAATACTAAGATCCAACATAACATTGTTGCGTAACTTCCGTGCAAATACCGGTAGCTTACAGGCCATCAATATTCATTTATCTACTTACCTTTTTTCATCGATATTTTATAGAAATTCGTCAAGACTATATAACATCTTCAAAGGCTTTAGGCAGAGGTGTACGCAAATAATAGTACACTCATATTTCGCCAGTAATGTTAGTCCCATGTAATTGAGGGCGATCCTATTGCCATCAACTGCGCACAAATCGTGGCTCCGTGGAGCTGCTACCGAGACACATGGAAAAATTAATAACACTCTGCCCAAACTGGGAATTAATCCCTCAACAGTTGACAATTAGGAATTCCTTGACCTAAATTAAAGTTTAAATAACGAGGTAATTTCTACGTTTGAATGAGATGAAACATTAAGAATAAGAGGACGTGTCTTTGATGAGAGTATCACACACTGCTTTAAAGGGTGTAAAAGTACCCTTAACGCAAACCAAGGGCACTTGTTCTCCCCACCACTGCGATCATTTTTTTGTTCTAGACCATACCTAGGAACCCCCTAGTTACGGAGATATTGGGGGTTAAAGTTACAAATTTTGCAAAGCTGTTTTTGTAAATACCTACTAGTTTTTCAGGTTATATCTTTACTTAATTTTTTTCCATGACCCGTTTACTATACAAATCATCCACTAGCGCAATGTTTTAAGAGTGCTACATTGAGTTTTACCGTAAAATGTGATTTAAGACCCCATAAATAAAAGTCGTTTCCCAGCAAAAATTTTTGCGTGGGGACTTAGTTTAATTCACAGAATGCTTGGTTTACGTTTGTGTGAAGGGTTAGTTTACACCCTGTATATTATCAGCCTATTCCATTGATGAGCAATGTTTCTTCTTAAAGTCTCGTTACTTACGTTATACAAGGTGATTTTTTAGTCACCGTCCTAATTCTGATATGTTAATCTTTGACAAAAATTATTGAATACGTGTATTTTCTTTTAGTACCACTCAATACAAAAATATTGAAATATCACATCACAAAGTTTTAACGTTTCACAAAGAGCGGATAATTCTTTAGAGAGAATGATTGAATATGAATTTTTTTCGTATCGTTTTTTTTTCAAAAATTGTGTTAGTGAAATTGGACGGTTACTAAAAATTCATCTTGTATACTTCACTGTTCTAGTGGCATACAAATCCACGGCTGAGCATGACGTCGTGAATTGGATCCATCGTCAATAAAAGTCGTGATGACATTTACAAAATGTATCTACTTTAGAACACAAAGGAACACGTGACATAAATTTTTCAACAGCATCTTCGCAACAATCGAAGTCAAAAAAACATTTCCCAACGCCAACATCTTATTTCTTTCGCACACAAAGAAACTCTCGAAAAATCCAATGAACTCTGCGAAGTTATTTTATTCACAAATTCTCCCCTCGGAATCTTACGTCAGCACTCTAATACGTCTAAGGACTTAAAAATGATGCTCAAAGTAAAACCTTGATGAAAAACTTGCGGAAGATCTTTTGTTTCTGAAATTGTCTTTATTAAGGTTCCTTAGTCAATATGGAACCCTTATAGTTTCGCCATGTCCGTCTGTCTGTCTGTCCGTACGTCCGTCCGTCCACCCTTTATCTCAAAGACTCTTTATTTTGATGGGCAAGAACGGAACCCTACATTGTGCGGTTTTTTCCTTCTTTGCTCCTCCTAGAACATCGAACAGTTTAAAAAAAAAAACATTATTTTAGTAATACAGCTAATTTACACTAAATTCATAAAAGGCGACACGTTTTCAAAACTCACGCGGCTTATAACGCCAACATTCATCCCTCAAAAAGGTTCCTTTGCACCCCAACATCATATTTCAACCGAAAATAAATACAAAAGCTCTCAAAGAACCCAATGAAACACAAAACTCTGGAAATATGAATTTACTTGTAAATTTTCTTGCGAGCTTACATTAGAAGTTCGCCATGTAGATAAAGGTAGGCACTGTATATGCGTATGTACAGTAAAGACCACTAATATGTAAACATGTAGCAACTTTACAAAATGTTTTTTATTTATGGAGATTGTTTATCTGGATAGCCTTTTCCCCAACTATGTTGGGGTCGACTTCTTTCAGGCCTATCTGACCTCCACGACCCATGAATGTGTAATTTCATGTACTGTTCTGATTACAATTTTATGTCGTTACGAATTTTAGTACCTATTTTATTTTAAAACCGGTGCACCTACATAGAGGGTTTTTGTGTAGGTACCAGTTACAGGCGTAAAAATGTTATACTAGAGGATCTGGCTGACGCCGTCCTGCCCGGACAGCAGCGCCACCTACCGGGTCCAATTGTGAATCTGAACCATTCTCAAATCCACTTGAACGCTCACAAAATGATCCGCCATTTATTGAATTCATTTATTACAAAAAATGTGATAAATGAAGAACCTTTCGACCGATTATGTGCAAACTTCACATAAACCATCAACTAAATAGTCCGAACAAAGCCTAAACATTTGGTTTGGATAGGTGAGCCCGTTCTTGAGTTATAAAATTACAACGAAAAGTGGCATTGATTTTTAAATATATAGATTGATTTCATAAAAATACCAGTATATTTTGGAACTACATTATTATGAAACACCTCACCTTACCTTTCCTCAAATGTGTAATATGACATAACTCTCTCGAAATAATGTCTCGAGTTCTTCTAAATATCCACTTATGAGAGCTAGTGACTGTGCAGAGGGTTCCACTTCTAACTTTGTGAGTAGAAATATTTTTGGTTCATTTCCTTCACTTTTCTTTGATGGTGAAATGGTGAATCTCTTTGAAATATCCTCAGCGATTACCTATAAGATGTTACAGATATTGGAGATTATAACGATGTTACAATCCATTTTGTTTAACATAGGAATCGAGGTCGGAAAGTCATTAATGAAGCAATTAAAAATAAATGTAACGAGAAATGAAAAATTTAATTTCCATGTTTATTACTTTGACATGCAATTCCAGATGTTTATAACTATTATTTATTATAAAAGTGGCATGGTATTCATTAAAATATTACCTTAAGATCAATCAAAACTGTAAAACTTATATTTGTACACCAGATAATAATAATATGGTAGAATGTAAGAAATATTTAAAACAAAATGTAGTGGGTAAAATAGATCATGAAAGTTTGTATGAAAAGTTCATAATTTTTGACAATCAGAATAATATATTAATTGGTTTTTAGAGGTTAGGTAGGTAGTCGCTCCTTGTACAAAACTCCAGTTAGAGTAGGAGCGATCCTCAACAGATTTGGGAAAAGGCTTGACCATGGTGTGTGCATAGAAGACACATAGACAGACAAGACAAGACATATTGAGCGAATACTCATTTACCTTCCCACTTTTTTACTACTGATTACTTTCCGTCACTTAGTAAAGATTTGACTAAAATTACATACTCTTTGGATTTGACATAAAACCCTTCATTAGACTGTCAAAATCTGATCAGCGGAGCTATTGTGTATCTTTTAGATGACAGGTGTCCATCAATTACCTGTTAAATGGTTCCATTTTGTACTAAACCATAACCAATTTGACAGTTAATCCATGGACAATTATGATAGCCACTGACATTTAAAAGATACGTAATAGCCCTGCTGATCTGCGGGTTTAAAATGGCCGCTTTATCCGAATCCACGCAGGATCTTAGTATGAATCACGCTAAACATTTCAAATTCTTAAAATGGATTCTATGTTTATAACTATAAAGTCCATTTTAAGAATTTTAAATTTTTAACATATTTTATATTACGATTCTGCTAAAGCGGCTATTTTAGACACCTTGAATCTCTCTATTACATTCAAGAAAGTGGAATTTTTCCAGTATTACTATGAAAGCTTTCGATGTAGTTTTGATCCAGAAACCTAGATTCTTGCAGAGATAATCCCTTATTTTTATCCGGTCTCAAGTTAGATAGTTTGTCGAGGAGGGAACGTGTCCTGTTTACTGAAATGTATTATTTTCTACCTTACTGTATTGGGTGTGTGTAGGTGTTTGTGTATATGAGTTTAAATATTTGTAAACGCACCCACGATACAGGAGAAATTCCTAGGGTGGGGAAAAGTTAAAAAAAAATACGGCGTCAGAGAATTTAGAACCAAATTGTATTATGATTTTAAAGTAGAATGTATTTATTTGATCCTTAAATTACTCTTATATCATGTCATTGTCTTATCATGATTGTAAAGCAATATTCAATTTGGTTATTTTATTTGCTAGATCGTTTTCATGGCAGGAAATAGAGAAGCGCTCACTCGTGTTATAACGGGTGTTTGTTAGAGGCAGAGAATTTTCAATAAAAAAAAAAATTGCGAAACATAGTATATTTTCTTGGAAAAGTGTGTGCAGATTGAACCTCCAAATATCACTTACCTGATACTATATTTAAAATGTTCTACTAATTAAAGCCAATTTCTTGGATGTTCAAACATTTTTCAGTATTTTATTTATATTTGAAGTTCTCCGCCTCATATTAACGGCGATGGAGTAATCCATCGCCGTTTAACAGTTAAACGGATTCAGATGATATTGGCTCTCAAGGCATCTATATTACATTATGAGGTAGGTACTTTAGTTTGGTATTAAAAAGTATACAGGGTGTAAATGTACCCTTTACGAGGCCGTCAACCAAGCATTCTGTAAGTACATTAAACAAAGTAACCCACCCTACGCAAAAACTATTGCTGGGAAACAGTTTTTTTATTTGGGGTCAAAAATCTAATTTTACGGTAAAACTCAATGTAGCACTCTTTAAACATTGTGCTAATGGATGCTTTGAATATAAACAGAGGTAATTTAAGTAAAGTTATAACCGAAAAACTAGTAGGTATTTAAAAAATGGCCGTGAAAAATTTGGAACTTTGTCCCCCAATATCTCTGTAACTATGGGGTTCCCAGGTAAGGTTTAGAACAATAAAATGATCGCAGTAACGAAGAAAAATTTCGTTCTAGGGTACTTTTACACCCATTATAATTCTCCACGATATGTAAAAAACCGCGAAAAACAAGGACATATTATAAGAAGTGTCTCCTCTTACCTGGTAACGTTATAATGTCATTAGTATGATTATAAAATCGATAACCTAATATCGAGCCTCTAGAGAGATTATTATATTACATCGAAGGTCACAATCCCATCAATTTTCGATAGGAAGTAATAACATACGATGGGGTTTCTGTAACCGTTGTTACACGCCGAATGAAAAATAGGAAGAAAACTCTTTCGAATCAGAGAATACAAATTGTTGACCGTGTTGTTGTATTGTCGTAGTACCTACCCTTAACGCAAACGAAAGGCATTTGTTCTCCCCCCACTCCCCGCTACTTTTTTGTTTTAGATTATACCTGGGAACCCCCTAGTTACGGAGATATTCGGAGTCAAAGTTCAAAAAAATTCACAGCTGTTTTTGTAAATACTAGTTTTTCAGGTTATATCTTTACTTTAATTACTTCCATGACCCGTTTACTATACAAAGCATCCACTAGCACAATATTTCAAGAGTGCTACATTGAGTTTTACCGTAAAATGTGTTTTTTTACCCCAAAAATAAAGGTCGTTTCCCAGCAAAAAAATTTGCGCAGTGGTAATTAGTTTGATGTGCACAATGCTTTCAAAACGGTGAAGGAAAACATCGTGAGGAAACCGGCATGGCTTAGAACCAAAACATTCGAAGACATGTGACATCTACCAACCCGCACTGGGCCCGCGTGGTAGATTATAGCCCATTCCCTCTCAAAGAGAGAGGAGGCCTGTGTCCCAGCAGTGGGAACATTAATAGGCTATTGATGATGAATGCTGGGTTGACGGTTGATGTTAATTTACACCCTGTATGTACAGTGTCACGAGCAATAAAGGCTATAACTCTACTCTATAGAAGTCATATAGGCTATAATTCTACTTATAGGACTATGCTTACCTGGGTATGTCTGCGAGGCGCGGCGGACGCGCGCGACGCACGGGCTGCAGGATGCCCACCTGTGGACAAACAGACAGATTAATTTTATCTATACTTCATATTATAAAGAGGTGAAGTTTGTATGTTTGAATGCAGAGGAAAATCTTCAGGAGATGAAAATTCTTTCAATAAGGGAAAGCTACATGAACCTTGAGTGTCAAAGTCTATATTTTAAACGATCCTGTGGGATTACTTACCTTAACGCAAATGACGCCACGAATACCAGCTAGTAGAAGATAAACTAGTTAATAGCAACTTTAGTGCAAGTTACCAAAGGTTGCATAAACTGGTGACTGGTTGTAGTTATAAAAACTTAAAAGCACTAATTGAATTATAAAATACCACTAAGTTTGCAATGCCTTGGTCTTATGTCGTAACAATTATTCACAAAATTCTCCCATTTAAATTGCATGGGGTCCTTGTTTTCCCACCTACCACCGTAGATAATATTATATAAAGGTTGTAAAAGTACCCTTAACGCAAACGATGGGTACTTGTTCTCCCCACCACCGTGAACATTTTTTTGTTCTAGACTATACCTGGGAACCCCCTAGTTACAGAGATATTGGGGGTCAACATGCCAAATTTTGCACAGCTGTTTTTGTAACTACGTAGTAGTTTTTTAGGTTATAATTTTACTTAAATTACCTCCATGACCTGTTTACTGTTCAAAGCATCCACTAGCACAATGTTTTAAGAATGCTACATTGAGTTTTAAAGTAAAGTGTGATTTTTGACCCCAAAAATAGTAGATTATTAACCAAGGGCTGTATGACATCAATTGCATACGAGGTTTTTGGCGCCTGAGCGAAGCGAAGGCGCTAATTAACCCGAGTATGCAATTGATGCTTACGCCCGAGATAAATACTCTGCTTTACATATCGATTGTGAGGTAAGTAAACAACAAGACAGCAGGTTTCAATGAACATTTATTAAGAAGAAAAAAATGTGTATTTAATTAAAATTAATAGTAAAATTATTACAATTTGTAAGAGATATGGTCACGTTCTTTTTAGGTATATTTATAGTTTGAATATGAGTTTGTGATGATAGGACTTGAGTTTGAGTGACTTGAGGTTCTTGCATCGTAAATGGCGGCAGTTGACTGGTACTATTTTCTTCATTAAAAAATGGCTCAGATGATGTGCTTTGACGTGGTGATTTTAAGTTTATATTTTCTGTTATTTTAGAAGTAATTTTGCTTTTGTTTGCCATCGAATCTTCGATATAACCTTCGGCCACTTTGCTGGACTTCCAGCCGCCGTGCCTTTTTAACAGAGTGAGGTTGGCTCCCGAATCAGCCAATAGAGTCGCTGATGTTCTGCGAAAGCAATGCCCGGTGTATAACTCTACGTTACTCAGTTTTAAATATGTGGCTATTTGCTTTGGCATGCCTGTAAATTTGTTTTTTCCTATTACTTGTCTGTGGCATTTTCCTTTACTGTAATTAAGAAAAAAACGATTTGTATCCACGTTTTCAGGCCGAAGAGCTTGATATTTTTCAACATAATTTGCAAATTCTTCATGCACAACAAATGACCGGTCAATTTTAGTTTTCGTGTTAGGCAGTTTTATGAGTAGTAATTTGTTATGTTTTTCTACATTTTCTATTGTCAAGTTTGTCAATTCCACGGTTCTGCAGGCTCCCGATATCCCAAAAATTAGAACAACCTGTAAAAAAGACATAAGTTGTATTAAAGGCACCAAATTCGCATAGTATTTTTGTGAAATATTTTGGTAACTTATTAAAAAGGGCAAGTAAATACGTAGGTACCTTTATTGCTAAATAAATTTCATCCGGAGCTTCATTTAAGAATTTCTGTACTTCTTCTGCAGTAAATACCTTCGATTTCTTGCTTTTAAAGCCGCCTTCGTCTGCCTTTTCAAGAAAGCAGTAAGTTTAGAAAAATCTTTCAAATTCACGTCATGTTTTGTCATCATTGTAGATTTTAGCATGGAATAAAAGCACCATAAACTGGAAGGTTGTAGCCTCTTAGATAATTCATCAAAATATGATATAAAAACACTTTCAGAAAGAGATTTCACTTTTTTTTCTGACCGCCATTTCATAAATTCGTCGTATGCCTTTACATATCTTTCTTTCGAGTTCGGCGGTAATATATTTTCGACAACTGCTTTTGCCCTTTCTTTAATAAAATCGGGCGTTAGATCTATGTCTTCGTCACTAGACATGTTTAAAACTTTTGAAAAAGAACTCAAACAAGAAAATTAATTATTTTCGCGATGCTTTCGCGCCTACTAGTAGACTGCCTTTTTTTTTTCACGCACGCAAGCGCGTCAAATCTTGCTGGCCAGTTTGATTTTTAAATCGATTCCATCTAACATACGATGTGGAAACAAATAGTTCCATATTTAAAATAAAATCTTTATAAAATAAATTGTCTAGATTCCGATTCGAGTAATTAATCGATACCGAGAAAAAAAAAATTAACTTTTTAAAAATATTCTTCGTGCAGTATGAGTATGACAGTTCTTTTTTCAAATTCCAAAACCTATGCTGTAATGATAGTCATACACCCCGGCATTCAGGGGTGTAAGGGTGTACTTACAGAGCAAGAGATATGTAAAAGTTGTTACAGGTTATAGGTTACTTAGTTTGATATACAGAATGCTTGGTTTACGTTTGTGTGAAGGGTTAGTTTACACCCTGTGTCATCATCATCAGCCTTTAATGTTCCCACTGCAGGGACTCAGGCCTCCTCTCTTGGAGAAGGATGGGCTATAATCCACCACGCGTGCCCAGTGCGGGTTGGTAGATGTCACATGTCTTCGATTTTTTATTTTTTTTTATTCTAAGACATGCCGGTTTCCTCACGATGTTTTTCCTTCACCGTTTTGAGAGCAGCGGTAATGAAATAAATTACACAAAGTAATGCGCCTGCCTGGGTTCGAACTTACGACCACTGGGCCACCACTGCTCTCTTATTACCAGTACACAACCCATTTACCACTTTTCCTCCTTCCATTTCACATATCGCATATCACACCCTGTGTAAGGAGAGATAATTTGTTTATAATGTAGAACAGTTACCTACTAGTTATATGGCAGATTAAGAATTCGTATACTGTATACCATATGCTTGGCTAATATTAAGAGAAGCTGACAATTCATCACTTACATGAAGGTGGTCTTCCATTACCTTTATATACCAGTCATCATAGTTTATCATGGACTCAGGCCTCCTCTAGGAGAGGGATGAGCTATAATCCACCACGCGGGCCCAGTGCGGATTGGTAGATGTCACATATCTTCGAATTTTTGGTTCAAAGATATGCCGGTTTCCTCACGATGTTTTCCTTCACCGTTTTGAGATCAGTGGTGATGAACGAAGTAATGCGCCTGCCTGGGTTCGAACTCACGACCACTGGGCCACCACTGCTCTCTTATTACCAGTACACAACCCATTTACCACTTTTCCTCCTTCCATTTCACATATCCCAGCTACTGCAAGACTACACCAACATATTTCAGTTTACACAAATACGTTTAACATTGCGTCACAAAAGGAATGAAGAGCTCCGTACCTACATGTGTTGAGCATGAGTGTGGCGGAATGTTCCCACGCTCCACGACTATGTAGATAAATGTGTTTGTAGTTGAGTGGTGATGTTTGTGGGCTTCATTTAGGGATTTTCGATTTTAATTCAAGAAAGATTTATTTGTTGTTCATACGAAGATACAATAACACATACACAAACATAATTATTTATTCCAAAGGATGTATAGAGAGCTATTCATAAAATATATTATGTAAGTCAGACGGTCCGGTCGTCGCCATCGAAGCAGACCACAGAAACACTAAGGAATTGGAGTCGTTCCGGACTGATTGCCCACAGAAGGTAAAACACCGGGAGAGTTGGAAAGGAATAGGCCTTTGTCCAGGAGTTGGACACTGACTTCATTGTTGCTATTGGTTCTTGAAAAAGGTTTAGATACTTTGTCGAATAAAAAAAAAATCTTAAACATTATCATTTACATTTCTGCAGAAACATACTACTAAAGCTGCTTATTAGATGTAGAACTGTCAAAATAAATACCCTTTTAACTCCAATTGTGACATAAAAAGCTCATTATAATCTCACTCTAAAAATAGACTCAAAAATAAAGTAACAGCAAAATAATTGTCAGATTAGCTTAGCCTCCTAAAGAAATACCCCTCAACCTTAAGTTCTGAAATGTAACTTAAGTAAAACGCACGAAAACCCACCTACTTAACATTTTTATTCTAAATCATTTTGTGGATAGACTTGGCCTGTTCAAACCCGACCTTCCACAGCTATGTAGGATATATTCGCAGAGGTTTAGCATGCGCCAACATAACGAAGTTGTTACAGAATAGTCGATCTATGAAATTGTAGAGTTTTTGGCAATCTCTTGGCTGGTAAGTCATTTGGTCTGGTAAAGACATGATTTTTCTGATCTCCATGACTTTTGGAGATATTTGTCGCGGTATGTTTGTCGAAGACTATTTATTTATTTATTTATCAACTTATATTACAGGGCAACCCCCATAGACATGATAATTTATATTTCTCTGGCAACACTAATGCGAGCTTTATTCCGAAGCGATGCTAGCCCCTGTCGGGGCTGCGGGTTGTACAAAAGAGATACCGCGGCTCCGGACACAAAGGGCTAAGAAGGAATATGTGTGGTTTTTAGTCAGTAGAACTCTGACACCCTTCCGCTACGCCCAGAGCGGGAGGAGTCATTTGATGATTTCCCTGACTCCAAAAAAAAGTAGCTTTGCATAAATAGCTTTACTGTGAAGCGACCACTTTATGCTGACTAAAAGGTTTGTTGCATTACGAGTAAAGTCTCAAATGTATTGGAGCTTTTATATAGTGGAGACTTTATTAAGAAAGAATATTGAATTAGATGTTTGATTGAGAGTAGATGAATTGTGAATCGTTTTGAAATGTAATTTCTTAACAAGAATCTTATCTTGAGAGCAGCGGTGGCCCAGTGGTGTCGGCCCCGACTTACGAACAGTAGGTCGTGGGTTCGAATCCAGGCAGGCGCATTACTTTGTGTAATTTATTTCATTACCGCTGCTCTCAAAACGGTGAAGGAAAACCGGCATGTCTTAGAATAAAAAATCGAAGACATGTGACATCTACCAACCCGCACTGATGGGCACGCGTGGTGGATTATAGCCCATCTCTCTCCAAGAGAGGAGGCCTGAGTCCCTGCAGTGGGAACATTATAGGCTGATGATGATGAGTCTTATCTTACAAAGGGTAGGTTGGAAATGCAATTTTTAAAGGTTTAAATTGTAGTGTATATTTACAAATCTAAAACTATAAATTCAAGTGCTGAAAAACTGCTAGGAGCTTATGCGCACCAGTCTTTAAAAAGAAATGGTAATATTTAATTAATAACTAGTGTTGTACGAGTAAGTGGTGTGGTCACCGTTTTCCAATCAGTTCTTGACAAGGATTTATTTCAATGACGTACACAATGTATAGGACAAGTCCCGACAACGTTTTCCCAGGAAGGAGGGTGGAAGCGAATTATGGGACCTTTAATCTAAAAATACAAGGGTGTATTGGCAGGCTTAGTAGCTGAGTCTCATGAGACCATTCCCAGTAGGACGTGATCTACAAATACACTGCTAGTTCAGTCTTAATAATCTTACAAAAAATAATCATACTAGCGGAGGTCATTCGATCACAGAGGATCTTAACACCGCGATTCGGGATCATGACATTTTTGCACAGCGCCGTCTAGTGGTGAGTAGCGGCACTTATTTAGAAGCTGCTCTGCATAATCGATGACGCTAGTGATCTAAATGTTGGTTTGCTACAGCGTCAATTTTCTAAAAAGTGCTATTAGTTATTTATTTATGTACACACTTAATACAAAAAAAAGGATCAAAACATTGCTAAGTAAGTAAGTAAGTAAGTAATATTTATTTGTTTAAATATGGTGTACTTGATACATTACATGCAGGATAATAATAGGATACATAAGTTCTATCATGTTTAGCCACATGTCGCGGTGTACAAATCGGTTGGAAGAGATGGTGCGTAAACCGTGATTCCATTCAACCAAAAATGACATTATATAAATTATGTAGACACATGCAATTGTATCAAGATTTTTTCAGTAGCAACCACGGAGTCTGTTTTTGTGCTCGTTTGATGGCAATAGGCTCGCCCCCAATTACATAGAACTTAAATATAACTTGCGAAATATGAGTGTACTGATTGGTACCGCATGCCGCATCTGCCCTTCGGAGATTACAGGCGTAATGTTATAAAATATGACGGCACGGTTGGCGCTGTGGCTCAAGCAATGGACTGCTGCGCTGCGTGTCGCGGGTTCGATCCCCGCACGGAACAAATATTTGTATGACCTACAGATAGTTGTTCCGGGTCTGGGTATTTGTGTATGTGAGTTTAAATGTTTGTGAACGCACCCACGATACAGGAGAAATTCCTAGTGAGGGGGCAACGTTTTAAAAAAAAAAATGAGAACTATAAGAAAGAAAAACTGCATGCAAAGTTTGCACAACCAGCAGTGTTGTTGCACACAACCAGCAGTGTTGTTGCACACAACCAGCAGTGTTGTTGCACACAACCAGCAGTGTTGTTGACATCTTTCTTTTAAATTCGATTACGACGCTTTTAGCTCAAAGAAAGAGAACTAGATTAAAGCATGAAGTAACTTATACATATAAGGACTTATAATAACAATACCAACTCTCCCTAACTGAGACGTAGCTTAGTCTAAGTCGAATGGGAATGGTAAAGCTCTCACAACAAGCAAACATAATATAACATCACGCTTGTAATTACCGAAGAATAAGATAGACTTACTACACTGCATCTAATAGTACAACCACATTTCGCCTACCACACGCTCATGCTTCACCACAGTTCCGGCATGCGCAAGCTTCTCTCGCGTCAAAACTGAACACGGACGGTTCCGTTCCGTGTTTAGGCCAGTTTGCGATTGCAAGACTGTGACATTTTGACAGACATTTTTATCAACCACACGCGCGATGTACTGTGTGCTTCATGTAATCGCGCCAACACTGTGGTGAAGCATGAGCGTGCGAGCGCATAAGTCTCATGTAATAGAGGGCGAGCCTTTTACCATCAGCCGGGCACAAATCCAGACTCTGTGACAGCTACTGAGGAATTCCCGATAGAAAATCCCAATAAAACATTGCCTGACCCGGGAATCGCAGCACCACTAAACCCACGAGCCAGTCAACCAAACGTAGCAATGTTAACACACTTACCTACGTTTATTTTCTGTCATTCCTACGTTACAGCGTTTTATTAACATAATATCTCACATAGCGAACATGTTCCCGCTCTTTATTACAACATGGCGCTAAGGATGTGTTCACACGGGGACAGTGATGTTTCAATGTGATGTAGGCATGTTGAGTCAGGCAAGTCAAAGAAATATGTTATTGCTTTTCCTAGGGAGTTGTATATTTTCATTTAGAAAACTGAATTAATAAAACTGTTTGGTTAAATTAATGACTGATTTTGTAATAAGTTTATTGTTCAGTGCCTGCACTTAGGGGGGCACTGGCTCCTGTAACACATGTGTCGATGTCGATCGGGAGTCAGGGACTTCACACTATTTTGTCACTACTTTCTTGTGTATTAAAAGATGATTGATAAGTGTCTGAAAAGAGTCTCTGGCAATTGATTATTAAAACACGGTAGTAGCCGGCTTGATGTGGGATTGGGCGGGCCATGTCTGCAGGATGGATCAGAACCGATGGGCCAGAGTGGCACGCAGTGGGTACCAGAAGACGGGCGTCGCCGCCGAGGGGGGCCTAGAAAACGCCGCCCGCCGTGACAACCGAAAGGCTTTCGTGACGAGTTGGACGGAAAAAAACATAAAGAGGGAAGAGTGGGAGGCTATGCAGGAGGCTTTTGCTTAGCAGTGGGACAACATAGGCTAAAAAAAAAAGTACTAAGTTTTTGCCTCGAGTAGCTTGAATTATGTTAATATTAGCGGTTTACCTCGAAAATTATGATAATTATGTTCTCACGTGTCACAAGTACAGCTTATGTGCATGAAACAATGGCTTTTCAATTGTGTCTATGCTAGACATGCGATGGGTTAAGATAAAAAGGTTACTGTTTAAATTAGGCTAGAAGCGTAAAAAATATTTATAAAGCAGTGCCCTGAAACGTCCACCCTCTACCATTTTTTACTCTTTGTTAGAAAAAGGAATATAAACTCCCCAGCAACACAACTGTCTATAAGTTAGAAGAATAAAATATTTCCAGACAACGCAGTTTCTGCTTTGCCTTCGATTGGAATAAGATCGTGCCGTTCATTCCAATTTCATCAAATACAAATAAAATACCCAGCAACGCAATCCTATCGACATCAAAACATATAATTGTCTTGTAACGTTACTTTCGCAAACACAATACAAGTAATAAAGTCCCACTAACTCCGTGTGATCGAGACTTTATTATGACAGTTAAATTTATTACTGCTTGTCCACGAGTTACACGTTTTGCGACGAAGTTGCATAAAGCTTGGTCAGGGGTTTGATCCAATCCAACCGGCCCATTGCTGCCCTTCCTTAGTTACACACCAAACCTAAGTTCATATCCCATGTGTAGCTACTAAGTTTATAAGTTATTTTGCTCTGGTTCTTTTTGTCTGGCTTCAACATCAACTTAGGCCTCCTCTCTGGGAGAGGGATAGGCTAAAATCCACCACGTGGGCCCAGTGCGGGTTGATGACTCGATTAATTCGAAATACTTTCTCAGAATCTGGATGAGGAATATTCTCAATTATTATTGTGTAATTGGTCATAGCAAACTTTCGAAGTTCCGTACTTCGCGATAATGAACATTCTGAATACAGTACTTCGTAGTAGCAAACTTTCGGAGTAACGTACATCGGAGTAACGAACATTCTGTATACTTTCTGACTCACGTAATTCGGACTCACAAACTTTCTGTATACCGTACATCGGTGTTTCGAACTTCGGAGTAACTTAAAACAGTCGTAACTTCCTAGCTGACATGCCAAAAGACAACGCGAGGTAGCTTGCGGTACTCATACGTAGCATACAAGCGACGTCCATGCGTGTCGCGTCGTCCCAAGCCGTGAACGAGGCCCAACACCATCTGAACAAGGCTTTACACAGACAGCAGAATTATTAGGCACATAACAAATTGAACATTATCGCAAGAGAAAGGGTTTATTGATAACATCTCACTTGCGTGGCAGTAGGGGTTGCTACCCTCGTCTGAAATAGGGTTTATTGCTTTTGAAGAA
Organism: Diarsia rubi; assembly: GCA_932274075.1. Classification (NCBI taxonomy): domain Eukaryota; kingdom Metazoa; phylum Arthropoda; class Insecta; order Lepidoptera; family Noctuidae; genus Diarsia; species Diarsia rubi. The sequence goes on from OW026432.1 coordinate 751,225, forward strand.
CATTGTTCCAGAATGTTATTGATATTGTTCATGTAGGGGCAAGTGAGGAATATATTGGTTTATTTAATGTGTAATTGCTTTTAAACGCGGGTACTTTAGGGTAGTAATTGGTTTTAGTATTTCGTATCAATATCGCTGATATAAAGTCACCTTTTCTGGACCCTCTTTACTTTAGCTCGTGACATAGCCTACAAACTACCTATAATAAAGAGTATACATAGTTATTATATGAGCGGTGTGAATTCCTTTTGAAATACCGAAAAATCTAACTCATTTGCCGACGATTAGGGTATGTTTAAGAAATAGCGGAATCATTTAATGAATATTTTATAAATTTTAATCAATCTAAGAATGACATTAACTATAATAATACGGTAACATTTGACACAAATCCTAATTCAATTTTCATGACACCTACGATACCCTCTGACATTATTAAAATAATTCAATCATTGAAGAATACTAATAGCGCTGGATATGACGATATCACCACAAAAGTGATTAAAGCTACTTCTCACACTATTGCACCAATACTCAGTCACATCATAAATGGTTGCATTGAGAAAGGTGTATTCCCAGATAGGCTGAAAATTTCAGTAATTAAACCTATGTTTAAAAAAGGTGACAAGCAAGATCCAGGCAACTACAGACCTATTGCACTTATTCCGGTCTTCTCTAAAATATTCGAAAAAGTTCTGCATAATAGTATATATTCTTTCCTAGAAACAAACAAAACCTTAATCAGTGAACAATACGGCTTCAGGAAAAATAAAAGTATTAATTCCGCAATTTATGCACTTGTAGAACATGTTCTGACTAATATGGACAATAGAACTCCTGTAGTTGCATTGTTTATGGATATGTCAAAGGCATTTGACCATGTTAGCCATAAAATACTCCTTAACAAATTGGAAAAATATGGTATTAGAGGCAACATCCTTGAACTTGTTAAATCATACCTTACGAATCGGCAGCAATTTACATGTATCAATAAAATCAACCCCCATACAAAAACGGAAATCACATATCAATCTAAACATCGTGAATGCTTATGCGGGGTACCACAGGGCGGTGTACTTGCTCCATTATTTTTCATTATATATATTAACGACATGCCTAAATTAATTAATAATCCTATGATCTTATTTGCAGACGATAGCACAATATTATTTAAAAGTAAAAATGATGACGCACTTGAAAAAGAAATAAATGACAACCTTAATGACATAATATCCTGGCTAACAGAAAACAACTTAAAAATTAATCTAAATAAAACTAACTACATCTCATTTGAACAAAAAACAAATAATAAAAAACCGGACGTTCGATACGGTGATACAAGTATTCAGGAGACTGATCACACTAAATTCTTGGGCATTTGGATAGATAAGGGCATGAACTGGAAAACGCACGTTGAGTGCGTGTGCAAAAGACTTAGCCAGTGCTCCTATGCCCTTTATAACCTAAGAAAAGTTTCAAGTCAGGCCACCCTTTTGATGGCATACCATGGATATGTGTCATCAACCTTACGCTACGGACTGATGTTTTGGGGGAACTCGCCAGACAGAGAAGTGGCGTTTAAGGCCCAGAAGAAATGTATAAGGGCAATATGTGGCCTACAATCTACAGAGAGCTGTAAGCCACATTTTCAAAAGCTTAAGTTACTTACACTTCCGTGTCTTTATATTTATGAAGTAGCTACTTTTGTCAAATCAAATCTACATTCGTATAATCGCCCAAAGAGCATGCGCTATAAAAATACAATATGCGTAATAAGACACAAAAAAGCTATTTTCAGTAAAAACCTTTTAGGCATGGCACCCAGGATCTATAATAAACTACCCAAACATATCATAGAAACTAGCAATACAGATCTGTTCAAAAAATGGTTAAATGAATTTTTGGTTGAAAAGTGTTACTACACAATTAACGACTATCTAAATGAAACTTGCTAGACCTACTACATCCGATTTATTGTATTTATAAAATTAGTAAAAACTTGACATTGCATTGAATTCAATTAACGAAATAAAACTGTTTATAATTATTACCCCTATGTTTATGTGACAATTAATTTGTGTGTGTGTAAAATTATGTGACTGTAATAAATAATCTAAATATTAATTTCTAATTGCCTATTCTCACATTATGTATTTATTGTAACTTGAATTTTCATAGAAACTGATTGTAAACATCAATTTAATTTGTACGCTTAAACGCAAAACATAGACGGAACTTCTATACTTGTCTGTAACACCACTTTAAAACCTATGTTTACAAATAAAGATTTCATTTTCATTTTCATTTTCATTTTTTAACCGTCTTTCAGAAGGAGGATCTTCTCTATTTGTGTGGATGTTTTTTTAATGTATGTTCACCGATATCTCCGCTACACCGCAGGTAGCGGTTTGGTGCCTTTTTTTTAGTTTCATTTCCATGTATGGGGAGTTCCACTTAATATATAAATTTATTTTTATTTTTGTACGAACATCGTAAAGCAGTTTACAAAATACATCTACCTACTAAGTTTTGTGCAGTCTTATAGTTTCGGAATAAAGAGGCTAAGATGACATTCGGACTGACATTCAGGCAGACTTGAATAATCTATAGGGGTTTCGTTTTTTGGCATCCGACTACGGAACCCTATAAAAGAATCATTATGAAACTTAAGTATAGAAATTATAGGGTAAAATAATTAGCTTTGACACATGTCACAAAAAATAATTTTGGGAAAGATCACACTAATATTATAAAGGCGAAAGTTTGTGAGTGTGTGAGTGTGTATGTTTGTTACTTCTTCACGCAAAACCTACTGCATGGGTTTGAATGAAATTTGGTACACAGATAGTTTATAACCTGGATTAACAAATAGGATAGTTTTTATCCCGATTTTATATTCTCGTGGAATAATTATTTAAGGTAATGTACATGAGAATATTAACCAAAAACGTACAAATAACAAAAGAATTTGCCAGAAAAATACAACTGAGAATGAAAAGAAAATGCTCCTACATAAAATAATAGAAAATTGATTGAGTTTTACAGACACCCTCAAGGTTACGGAGGGGCTGCAACCCTTTCTTAAATATGTACCAGATCAGTAATTTAATCGTGAAATGGTTTTACGAAGAGCAGAGCTACGAGTATTATGTTTCTGAGTGAATTTGAATTTGGTATAGCTGTGAAAAGCTTCAAAGTATTTGACTGCACGTGCAAGTTTGGATGAGATTGTTAAATATAACTCAATAAGCTTATTACGTTCGCGATTTCACTCGTGTGGAATACGGTAATTGTCCCACAGGGTCGTACTACCCGGATAACATAAGGCATAAACTATCGGTATGCCAGACATCCAAATACGAGTAGTTTTTGCGTAAAAATGTAAGAAACATATATCAGAACCTCACTTTCCGCATTCAGTCAACATGGGAAAGAAATAGACAGAAAATTCGAAGCAAAACATACCAAATAAAGGGTGTAAAAGTACCCTAAACAACACCTACCTACACCTAGTTATTGCAACGTGACCGTGCTAAAGTAGCTAGATTACTTAAACCACAGACTGACGTGTGGGAGGAACTTTTGTCTGAATGGCAATGTAGGTGGGATAATTCCATCAATGGCCGACACCTCCACCAGTTCTTTCCATCCGTTCGTGAGCGGCTGGCCAGGACATGGCTGGAGGTGGATCACTGTGTTGCCCAATTTCTCACAGGTCATGGTAACTTTAAGAGTAAATTATTTTCCTTCAAGCTTGTTGCCTCGCCTTTCTGTCAATGTTCTACATCTGACTGCGAATATGAACAATCTGCACATCACATCTTATGGGAGTGTAGTCTTTGGGAGAATGAACGTAATATTATGTTAAATAGTGTACAGGTTACTTCCGGAGTTATTTATTACACGGACCTTGTACAAACTAGAACAAATTTCCGTGCGTTCAAGCATTTTTGTCATAAATATTATTGGAATCAAATATAACAGCTCACAACTTAGGACCCAGTAATATTAATGACAATAATATCCGTGGTGCTAGGCAACTGGGCTTATCCCAGTTGTATACGTCCCTGTGTGCCTATTGGGCTTGTTCAGTTCTGTCTCCTGCTGATATGGAGGGAAGTGAAAATTATGTTTTTCCTACTCCTCCGCTATTCTTTTCTGATTAATTTCGTTGCGGGATCCAAGACAGTTAAATCGTTTCTCTGGGACTTCGTCGAGCTTCATTGTCCCGGCGCTTTTCTTGTGGTCGCCACTGTTGATTCTGGCTTACAGAAGTTACAGTGGTTTGGGAATAGTGTGGCGGGCTTGTCCCATTAAAAAAAAAAAAATACACCTATAGTAACATTGTAAACCTATTGTTTTTTCTCTGTAAGTGAATTTGTAATTCTTTTGAGAAATAAATATCTTTAACCGTAAACGCAAGCGAAGGGCACTTGTCTCCCCACCACTGCGATATTTTTTTTGTTTTAGACCATACCTACCTGGGAACCCCGTACTAACGGAGATACTGGGGAGCAAAATTCCAAATTTTTCACAGATGTTTTTGTAAATACTTAGTTTGATTAACAGAATGCTTGGTTGACGGCTGTGTAATGGGTTGATTTATACCCAGTATTTACAGCACATACCTTACTGCAATAAAGTATGAAGAAATAGAACGATATAGGCAACTTAAAAAAAGACTGCTTCAATGTTAGATTGATCGCAAGCGCGACCGCTGAACAAGAGGGTCTGGTTTCCATTACCGGGTCGTGCAAACTGTTATTTGGTTTTCCATAAGTAATTCCTCAGTAACAGCCACTGAGTCTTGATTCGAGCCCGGTTGATGACAATAGGTTCGCGCCACATGACACTTAAAAAACACAACTGGCGAAATGGTGGTGGACTGTAAGGCATACCTCTGCCTAACCCTTAGAAGATTACAGGCCCGTTATGTTACTGTTACAAAAAGAATCTTACTGATTTACAAAAATATAATTCTTATTACTCCGTCTTTTAGAATATCGAGAAATATTGGATACGTATTTTTTGTTTTATCAACTCAATAAAAATGACGAAGATACAACGCGTCAAAGATTTGAGTGGGGGGGGCTGTGACGTCACTCACCGGTAAAGAATGTCATACTAAATGTGAAAAAAGAAAAAATACGTGTCCAATATTTTTTGGAAATCTATCTAAGGTAGATTTTTTTTTGATAACTACCCTATTTCGACGACATTATTGTAGCAGCTTAGAAAACATACTTCCCTCTACAAAGTGAATTCTAATTACATTGTATATCTCTCCTATTAACCACACTGTCATTCCCCATTCATTCTCCGTTTTTCCATTCCTTTCATTCGTTCCCTCTTGAGTCTAGCCCATTCTATTGTCAGGCGTTTTGATTAATAACTCACAAGTTTATTGCATTCTCGTCACGTCCGCACAAAACAAATCTCGCAATGATTGCCACTAAATCTAGTAACGCCTCGTTTGTATGTAAGGGGTAATCTGTCCCCGTCGGGGCTGCGGGTTGTTCACAAGTTACCGCGGCCTCGACATATAGGGCTAAGAAGGAACATGGATGGTTTTTAGTCAGTAGAAGCCTGACACTCCCTTTCGCTCTGCCCAAGAGTGGGAGTTTTTGATGATTTTCCAACCGCCAAACAATAAAGGGGTAATCGCTCTCACTGTTACAAAGCGCGTCGGGCGTGTATCTCGTCGCCAGGCGGTGTAATGTTATGATATCTTAATAATGACGCACATACCTACGCTGGCTCTTTTACAATGTTTTTTTGTGGGTTTGGAAATCCTCAAATGAGTCCTCGAGCTCTGGGCAGAGCGGCAGGGAGTGTCAGACAGACTTCTACTGACTAAAAACCACCCATGTTCCTTCTTAGTTCCTTTATGTTGTCCTCCTTCGAACAACTCCGCCAAGGCCCGTGGAATTAGGCAAAAAATATAAAAGACCACCTGCTACCATCCGTAAGGAGGTCCTTTCTTTCACCAATTCACATCTGCTTAGACTCTTTCCAACAATGGGATCGGATTCCAGTTTAACCGGACGCAGCTGAATACCAGTATTTTACATACATGTAGCTGAGTATTTGACCTCCATAATCCAGTTAGTGCTGCGTATTACGATACCCCTTGGTAAGACTGGTTCTCAGATTTTCGGGTCTTTTCCTGTAATGACTGTCAACGATCTACGAATGACATCTGGGAGCAACTTTCGGAAGGACAGAGAAATCTCGGTATGTAGTTGGTGGTCACTCAAGTCAAGCGCTGCTTTACTTGAAGATCGACCCGAATGGATTTTTTTTGTTTTTTAAGCGTTGCCCCAGACTAGGAATTTCTCCTGTATGGTAGGTGCGTTCACAAACATTTAAAATCACATACACAAATACCCGGAACAACTATCTGTAGGCCATACAAATACTTGTTCCGTGTGGAGATCGAACCCGCGACACGCAGCGCAGCAGTCCATTGCCTGAGCCACTGTGTCAACCGTGTCGTCGGGATTATAAGGAACGAAAAAGTATTTATTAGTCTCGCACAGAACAAACAAAAGTACTTAAAATAATGCCTGAATAAGGTACGATTATTATCTTTTCAATATACATTCATAGACCGGATTCATTATAAAACGGTATATACATTCAAATGCCGTTATTCATAAATTCAATCGAGTGGTTACCGGAAAACTTTCAATAGGAAATTGAATTATATTCCGAGTTCCAATCAAGCTTTTGTAATATCAGTTGGGAATAGGAGATTTTGTTCGGGGACACTGCAATCAGATGAAATTGAAGTGGTGAAACGGCCATTTTGGTAAAGAAAGGAAGAAAAATCGTTTGTACTTATGAAAATTGGCTATATTGCTCACAGTCTCACAGAAGATTTTGTCTTTTTGGGATGATTTTCCCTTTTCATTGATCTAATGGCAATCTCTATGACTCAAACAGTCATAGAGATTGCCAGCCAGCCAAATAGGGTAGTTAACAAAAAAAACTAATTAGTCCGTCAGATAGATTTCCAAAAAATACTGTACACATATTTTTTTCTTTTTTTCACGTAAACAAACAATAATACAGTGCTTTGAAAACTCGTGTGACGTCATTTTCCAAGACATTAGTATGATATTCTTAACCTGTGAGTGACAAATCTTTGACGCGTTGTATCTTCGTCAATTTTTATAAATTTGATAAAACAAAAGTACGTATCCAATATTTTTCGATAATCTAAAAGACGGACTAATTAGAATTATAATATTTTATTAAGTCAGTAAACATTCATATTCTTTACAGTCTCTGGAAGTAATCCCGCAAAGGTTACGTTGAGGTGAATCCATTAGTACGTACACATTTTGCCAGTTATGACAAAGTCCTCAGTAACTAACTCCGTGGCTGCTGGTTGGAAATTCGTGACAGAAAAACCCACTAGTATTTTGCCCGAGCTGAGAATAGAACTTAGGATTTTATTCTCAGCAGTCATGGTTGCGACTACTAGACTAATAGTATTATTTATTACTTTTAAATAAAACTTTGCCCCACACTTGGATGAAATGTTTGTAAACGCACCCACGATACAGGTGAACTGTATCGTGGGTGCGTTTACAAACATTTAAAGTCACATATACTACTCATAATATACTAGATGATTTTTACGTCGCCTTCCAAATTGTGATATATTAGTCTTTGGCGAAAATAATTGAATACATGTTTTTTCTTTTATTATCACTCAATACAAAAATATTGAGATATCAAATCACAAAGTTTTAACGTTTCACGAAGAGCGGCTAATTCTTTCGAGAAAATGATTTAACATGAAAATTTTACGTATCTATTTTTTTATAAATGATGTAGTTGAATGATACCTCATAAAAAATTCGGACGGTGACTAAAAAAACATCTTGTATAGTATAGTTGAACGCACGCATACAAAGTCTCAAATACATTCAAATGTATACCAAAGCTAGTCATATACTATAATAATTATGTAGGACATGAAAACCCAAATAGTTTTTTCAGGACATGGTACTTACTATACTTTTGGCACATCCCCAGCTTAACTTATTTATTTGTGTTTTTTCAACCTACTTACGCGTAGTTACATATTGGGGCTGAATGCTTCACCCCCAATACGGAAAGTTATAGCCGAGTCATATGGTTATGTCTGTAGGGGCGATCAACTTGGTGTTTTTGTTAAGATACCTGAGTATAGATGCTTAGGTAAGGGTAGTCTTACCAAAGGGAATCGTGTTATCCCGTATTAACTGGGTTGTGGTGGTCAATAAACAGTCGCTCCATGTAAAATACTGGTATTCAGCTGCATCCGGGTAGACTGGCAGCCAACCCCAACAAAGTTGGCATATGGCTAGGCATAGGATGACCCAAATAGGTACTTTATGGTATAATTTTGGACTCGACACGCTTAACATGGGAGGAGTAAACGTAAAGTATTTTTAAGGGAACATTTTTAGTTTCGCACATAACTTTTACAAATCTCATCATTTAGAATAGATAAACATCATGAATTTTAAAGTTTATATATATTTTTAATTTCATGAATCTTTTGTGTTCTTTATTTAATTTGACAATGTATTTGTATACCTATATGCCCCTTTCAGATCAAACGAGACGTTTTTATAACATACTAGCGGACCTGGCAGACGTCGTCCTACCTGGAAAGCAGCGCCACCTACCGGGTTCAATTGTAAATATAAACCATTCTCGAATCCACATACGAAAATTTTCATTAAAATCGGTCCAGTCGTTTAGGAGTTCAGTGACAAACACACGTACAGAAGAAATATAATATATAACTAGCGGACGTCACGCGGTTTCACCCGCGTAGTTCCTTAGTTTAGTAGAAGAACCAGTAAATGCGAACATTCATTCAACTTAGACAGATCTTAGTACAAAATGATATTCCGTCTGAAAACTTGTGTCGCGAACTTCGCTACAAATTTTGCCTTTAGGGAATACTAGATTTAGCAATTAGTACGTAGTTGCCCTAGCTACTATTTTACAGACTAGCTGACGTCACGCGGTTTTACCTGCGTATATATATATATTCCCGTTCCCGTGGGAATACAGGGATAAAAAATAACTTATGTCACTTGGGGTAGTGTAGCTTCGCAACACAATTTTTGGTGTCGGTTGCCCGGAAAATTCAAAGATATATTAAGCTTCTGCTGCGAAGGCTGAAACCTGACGTCCCTCGACCCTCTTTTACAGCCTGAGGGATGGAAGACTGAAGACTGAAACCTGAAGTCCCTCGGCCACTACTACAGCCGAGAGCACCGCCTTTTCTCCATGTCATCGTATTTATCTTCATGTTTTGTTCACCAGCTTTCCCTAGTTTAACTTCTAGCTCCGTTTAGGTAGGCTCTATATGCTAGGATAATTAAGAATCAAACGAACTTACCTAGTGCTGTTTGATTCCAATTATGCGAGGGTCTCGTCCGAAGACCATTTATTACTTGCAGCATTACGAAGTTGTGGTGCTGTCTCGGTCACACTTCAGATCCAAGTTATAAAAATACTAAACCCATCTCTCTCACTCTGATGCACCCGCGCATGCGGCTGGCGGCGGCTGACCGGGAACGAGCCTGCAACTTGTCATTACTTTCAGAGAAACCCTGTAACACCCTGTCTCAGTAATTTGTATTTTACTTTTTCACGACAACGGGTTAGCTATTGGGATGGGCGGGATCCTAATGGTCTTCGGACGAGACCCTCGCATAATTGGAATCAAACAGCACTAGGTAAGTTCGTTTGATTCTTAATTATACTTCAGGTCTCGTCCGAAGACCATTTATTACTTGCAGATGTTTAGAGAAAGTAACGTCATATTCCTGACAGAAAAGGAAAATACATAGACATTGTACGTAATTGATATAATTAGAATTATCATTTCACAAAAATAAATTAAATGGGTACCTGTTACCTTAATACATAAATATGTAACAAATAATTATTTTAAATAATAACAATATTTAACAAAAGTATCCATGCCTCGTCATGATACATTTATCTCTATCTTAACAGAATTGTGAATACAATAAGTGTACCTGATTAAGGACTGTACCTAACTAATCAATATTAAATATAACTTCAGCAAAATCATTGTTAACTGAATTATGAATTTCCCTGTTATAATATTTTGAGAATACATTTGAGGTATTAGACCAACCTGCGGCCTTTCGAACCACTTCCAGGTTAACGCCCAACCGATGAGCGGCTGATGTCGAAGCATGGCGGGTGCTGTGCGCTCCAAACACCGATATGTCGATACCACTATCTGCTAAAACTTTCTTCACCCAGTGGCTAAGAGTTTGTGAACCAACCTTTTTATGAGGTTTTCTCAGGCTTATGAACAGGTTATCGTCAGCATTGTCACGGCGCAGTGTTAAAGTTTTTTGAATATACGCTTGCAATACTGTCGCAGGACATATCGATGGATTTTCGCGAATGAAAGGTAGCCTGATTAGTGGCTGAAGGGCCCCAGGTCTCGATGTTTTAATAAGATCAGGTATTTTAATTAGAATCGTATCATTTGTCATACAAATATTTGTATGCTTTATCAAACTTAACGTCTGCATTCTCTGTGCAGAGGCTAATGCGAGTAAAGATATTGTTTTATATGATAAATTTTCTAGCGTAATATCAGTGTAGGGATAAAAATTTGATACATAACTTAACACAACATTAGGGTCCCAAGTGACAGCGTATTTGGGTTGTGGTGGTTTTAACCTATACACACCTCTTAAAAATCTATGAATGCTATCATCTAATGTTACTTTTGACCCTAAAATAGTAGATAAAGCAGAACGATATGTATTTAAAGTACTATAACCAGCTCCTTCTTCGAATTTTATGGTTAAAAAAGAAATCACTTGAGAACTTGAAGCATTGAAAACATCAAAGCTGTTATTTTCACAATAAGCCCACCATGATTTAAGGGATGAACTATACTGATTGAGAGTTTTTTCCGCAAAAGACGCCATGAAAATACTTAACGATGCCTCTGGAATACCTCGAGTTAACATCGCTTGCCTGATAATCTCGCCGCCACCAGGACAAGGTCTGCATGAAGCGGGTGACAAGTTCTGAAAGGTGAGTGTAACAAATATTTATCAGGTCCAAAGTATATTTTATTAGAGACTATAAGCTTAGTCCATAGCGGGTACCAAGGCTGTGATCGCCAGAGAGGTACTACTAAAATACCCTCAGCTTTTTCTGCAATGATCTTTTGTAAAATTTTGGTTATCATACTAAAAGGGGGAAAAGCATAAAAATATAGATGTCCCCAGTTAAATGTAAATGCGTCTACTATTTCAGAAAAAGGATCAAGTTTCCATGATGCATATCTTGAACATTTATTGTTTTGGGAGCTTGCAAAAAGATCAAAGTCTGGTTTGCCAAGGCTATTGGTTATTTCTGTAAAAGCATATTCTGCAAGTTCCCATTCTGTATCTATTATTATTTTTCGAGATTCTCGATCAGCAATGACATTGTCAGAAGATTTAATATATGATGCAAATATGTTAATATTTCTTAACTCACACCATTGCCAAATAGTACGGGCTAAATCGTTTAAATGTGTGTGTTGTATTCCGCCCATGCGATTTATGTAACAGATCGCGGTGGTGTTATCTACCCTTAATAGCACGTTGCTATCACGAAGTTCAGAAGCAAAAATTTTTAGTCCGTAAAATGCGGCTTTTAATTCTAAAGTATTGATATGCAAGGTAAGTTCTGATTGCGTCCAGTTACCGTGTGAGCTTTGTTTGTCACAGGCTACGCCCCAACCTGTAGTTGATGCATCGCTGTATATTTCAATACAGTAATTACTAGAAAAAATGGGACTCTTTGAACGTAGAATATTATATTTCCACCATTCTAAATCTTGTTTCAACGAGCTCTCTACAATCATTTTCTTATTATAGTTATCAGAGTTTCCCAAGGCTAAAAATTTTTGTCTTTCGAATTGCTTTGTGTACATCCACCCATATCTAACGGCAGGACATGCCGATGTCAATAGACCGATAAATTCGGCAAAGTATCTTATGGTACATCTTTTAAGCATTAAAAACTCTGTACATTTTTGAAGAATGCGCTGTTTTTTCTCTTCAGGAAGGTAGATAGTCATATCGTTAGTATTAAAAATAAAGCCTAAAAATTTACATTCTTTTTGCGGTGTTAATTGGCTTTTACTGAAATTTATAACAAAACCTAGAGATTGTAAGACATCCATTGTCTTACTGACGTTGCTAACGCATTCGTTGTATGTTTGACCTATTAAAAGAAAGTCGTCTAGGTAATTGACTGAAATAAGACCTTGTGAACGTAAATACTGTAAAACAGGTTTCATCAGTTTAGTAAACACAAAAGGCGCCGTACATAGGCCAAAGCACAAAACATTAAATTCATAAATTTGCGACTTCCACTCGAAACGTAGCTTTTTTCTATGCTGTTTATCAATAGAGATCAAAAAATAGGCGTCCTTTAAATCCAACGTAGACATAAAATTATTTTGATTTAGTAATTTTAACGCGGTTCTAAAATCTTCCATTTTAAAATGTTCTAGTTGAATAAATTTATTTAAATGTTTCAGGTTCAAAATAAATCGATGCTGGCCATTAGGCTTGGGTACCGTGAAGATGGGAGATAAAAATTGACCCTCACAGGGTTCACAAATTGATATAAAATCCGACTGCAGTAAACTTTCTATACATTGATCGATTATTTTTATTTCAGGTATTGATTTAGCTGAATTTCGAAAAGAAGATATTTGTAAAGGCTCGCTTTTGAAAGGTATACTGTACCCTTGAACCCAGGACAATACTACAGGATCATCAGTTATGGTGCACCATTGGTCATAAAAGTATTGCAGCCTGCCTGCGATAGGTACCTGCAGTGATGAAGTCAGCGTCTCGATGGCCTCTGGCGCGTCGCGTGGCTCCGGCGATACGTGTCTCGACGATGATCCCGCGGTGTTGCTGTCGGTTTCCGGGCACTGGGGTACTGACGCGGCTCGCCGACTGCTGGTCGCGACATCCCCCTCGAGTTTAAAGCACCTCTATGAGGTTTCCTTGTAGATGGCGGAGGCTTGTATGTGGCGCGCTGTACCGCGCTATATTTCATCTCCGCTCCCGACTGGGATATAGCTTTCGATGATTTGAGATGCTCCGCAAGGTTAGCGCCAAATAAAGTTTCATCGAGGTTTGTATTCTTCACAACATCTTGAGTCTTTTTGTTGAGACTGTTTATTATGGCATATCGCCTTGACTGTGACTCACGATAGTGGCTGTCACAGAGTAGTCGTCCAGCGTCGCTCAAGGGCTTTATGATTTTTTGTGCGTGCGGTAGCGCGTCCTTGGATGACAAGGCCCAGTTCAGTGCTGTTCCAATAGCGGCTAAACAGCTAGATAGCTGATTTTGCTTGCTTTGATTGAAGATATCTTTTTTAACATTTAACGGTGATAATGCCGCCTCGATTTCTAAATTGAGTTTTGGCGCCTTCATATTGGCACAATTCTCGGCTGGTAAATAGTTTTTCAAGAGGTCTGACCTTATTTCTTTGGGCAAACCGTTCGTTAAAGTATGTGACCAACGGGCAGCAATATCTGTGTGTAAATCCTCACCATGTTCTTTCTGAACTGAAGGATCTTCGCCTAATATCATTAGGATTTCCGGGTCCAGAACCTCTTCAGGTTTATCCTGAACAGCTGGTATAGGCGTTGGTTCCAATACTGGTCCCTCAGTTTCGATGACCTCACCCTCTTCCTGAAGTACATTTTCTTCTGTATGGACATAAAAATGTAGTAGAAAAAAAAAAAAAATAAATATAGGTACCTATTAATACTTCAAAATTTCTCTACATTATTTACACGGAGATAGGTTCAGACCATCAGATTATGTTGAAGTTTTTTTAAACCATTGTTTAGGTCTGATTATTGCTTAGTACCCACGGGTATACACAACACACTTCACGTGGAAACATAGTATCGTATGTGCCTAGCTGCCTAGGTAGATACGTTCTCTCGACACGATATATAAAACATGCGAGAATATTATTCTGTATTAGTTTATATTCCGGTTATGGCAGGTACTCAACGCGATATACGCGGAGTTTACATGAAGAAGCATGTTATGTTTGTGTAGGTAGGTAGGCACGCTCGTCACGATATACGTGCGATGGTATTGATCGATAGAAATATTGATCATTTATACCTAAAATAAACCCTCAACGCGATATACGCGGAGGACTTCAAGGAAGGTACGATTATTTGTATCCTAAAAAACTTTATCAACACGATTTACGTGAAGAAAATAATACGTACTCTCAACAAGATATACAAGTGAGACCTTGGTAGCATCCGTTTTTCAACATTGACAAAATATCAAACTCCGTCGAACATTTTTTACCATGTGGGTAGGTATGAGAATTTTTTGCTTGAAATTACATGCATCTCTCAATCTTCATTAAAACAATACTGGGCTTACATACCTTGTACTTCCCGAGATTCTTCGTTACATTCATCATCATAGTTAATCTCGCGATACGAGGGACCTTCGCGGCCCTCAAAATCTGATGATGACGAGCTACTCGAGCACGGTCTTTTGCACTTTTGAAGCTTACGTTCGAGTCTTTTCATTTTCTTTTTGATACTTCTGTATTCGTCATCATCTAGATGTGAACGCTTACGCTTTCCCATTGCAATTTCACTAAAAACACCTTTTTTGGCGAAAATTAAAAACTTTTTGTGTGACCTAGATAACACAAAAACACGTAATGACAAGTTGCAGGCTCGTTCCCGGTCAGCCGCCGCCAGCCGCATGCGCGGGTGCATCAGAGTGAGAGAGATGGGTTTAGTATTTTTATAACTTGGATCTGAAGTGTGACCGAGACAGCACCACAACTTCGTAATGCTGCAAGTAATAAATGGTCTTCGGACGAGACCTGAAGTATAATGATAAAAAGGTTGTACCTTTCATCCCGACAAAATTAAGGTAAATTTTGGTACCCACTTACAAGTTTTCGCGAATATCTAAATTTGCCCATATCTTTTTATCGTGTTGACTCAGTGCCTTGATTTTTTCACACCCAATAGATACTACAGAGCTCAGTATCTGTTTTAAATTTCAACTTGCTTGGTTTACCCGTTCCTTATAAAATCGACGGTGACATACGGATATACAGACGGATGGACAGACGGATGGACAGACAGACAAGAGTGTTTTTATAAGGGTTCCTTTTTTACCTTTTGAGTAACGGAAACTAAAAAGTACCGGGTCTCCAGGAAAACGATAATAACTTTCTTATGATTAAGTATATACGTATGTTGCGCCACGTGTCTTTCATCAATCATGATAGAATTATATAATTATACATATATAAATGAAGGTCGCTGGGCTTAGCTAGTTAACAATGTAATTACAAGTCCTGACGCCAAGAGGTTAATCACCTTATTTGTTTGTTTCATAAAGTCAAAGACAATTTAACAACTTCGCCAAAGCTTTATTGTCCACTAAAGTACAGGAATTAAGGTTACCAGACATGATTACAATATTTTATTGAATCTTGTCTAGACTGTCCTTGTATTTGTGTCAAGTAGGTAAACAAATTAATAAAATCTAGAAACTTAATAAACATTGTTTTTTTTTTCTTTTTTAATGACGTGAACCAAATTGCCACTTTAGACAGAACTGATGGAGTAATCAGAGTGTGATGAAGTCATTTGTCTTCACATTTTATAAATCCATAACTTTAAGTATGGCACAAACGTTTCTAAATGTCATCTGTATAAGTTTTACCACGAACAATTCGTGCTAACGATAATGGATCATACAAAACACTGTATTTATTAAGTACTAGTGTATAGGTACCTAAATTATTTTAAATATTTTGCATTTAGCCCTCAAATCTCATAGGCACTGAGCGATGAATACGTGAGTTACTTACACACATGAGAACAAGACGACAACGGTGGGTACGTAAAAAACTGCCTAAACCAAGCCGAAAAGCAATTATTCTCCCGGTAATTGCGATATTTTTTTTTGTTCTAGACCATACCTAGGAACCTTTTAGTTGCTGAGATATAGGGGGTCAATGCTCCAAAATATTTACAGATGTTTTATAAAATACTAGTTTTTAAATATAAAACTTTACTTTCATTACTTCCTTGACCCATATACGTACTATTAAAAGCATCCATCAGCACAATATTTAGAGTGTGCTAACTTAAGTTTTAACGTAAACTGTGATTATTGAACTAAAAAAAAAAACTTGTTTACCAGCAATAATTTTGGCACAAAATTACTTAGTTTGCTTCGTAAAGGGATCCTGTACACGAACTCAAAGAGGGACCCATCGTTCAAAAGCCCACTCTAAATATGTACACAGCTTAACAAAGCAACAACGAATGAATGAATGAACGAATGGATTTAATTAATACTCGGTATCACACGCTGACCATTCGTCGAGCTACAGATGAATTAAAAACAAATACAAAAGGAATTGTGATGGGGACGAGGAAATAATTACAAACACAGGGCTGGACTAAACTGACTTACTGTTGGGCAGAGGGGTAAATGTATCCACAATTCGACAGTCGTGTTTCTTTGTAGCAAAAGGGCACAAATCTTTCTATACCAATAATATATTTTAAAGAGGTACAATTTGTATTGTTTTGTATTTGTGTTTCCAAGACAGTTAAATCATTTCTCTAGGACTTCGTCGAGCTTCATTGTCTCGGCGCTATTCTTGTGGTCGTCACTGTTGATTCTGGCTTACAGGAGTTACAGTGGTTTGGTAATAGTGTGGCGGGCTTGTCCCAATAAAGGTACAATTTATATGTAGAGGGTAATCTGCGGAACTTCTGATTCATCATCATCATCAGCCTATAATGTTCCCACTGCAGGGTCAGGTCTCCTCTCTAGGAGAGGGATGTTCTATAATCCACCACGCGGGCCCAGTGCGGGTTGGTAGATGTCACATGTCTTCGATTTTTTTGGTTCTAAGACATAACGGTTTCCTCACGATATTTTCCTTCACCGTTTTGTAGCAGTGGTGATGAAATAAATTACACAAAGTAATGCGCCTGCCTGGGTTCGAGCCCACGTACTGTTCGTAAGTCGGACCCGCTACCACTTGGCGTTAAATTATTTCTGTATTTCTGTACAATTTCTGTACATAACGGGAGCAAAAACAAGTTATGAATAAATGACTTTCACACACATAATAGATTACTTATAAATGGTTCCAACCTAAAGCGTAATTATAGTGACATGTCAGCAACTTTGCCGACGCCTGTCGAGGCTGCGGGTTGTTTGGAAATAATATCGTGGCCGCGGACACAAAGGGCTAAGAAGAGAACATGGGTGGTTCTTAGTCAGTAGAAGTCTGACACTCCCTTCCGCTCCTCCCAGAGCGGGAGGACGCACTTTGATGATTTCCCAACCCCCAACAAAAGTTTAATTATGGTAGTGGTTCATAAACTAAGAGACGCTTAAAATGTCCTGGATGTCCTATTGTTTGTTGATCACAGAAACTGATAGTCTCTACTGAAGGCGCCATACTAATAACCTGTTCTGCCAAGATCTGTGCTGAATAAACTTAGATTACCCTCAAGGTGATAAAAAACCGGCCGAGTGCGAGTAATTGAACTCATGCACCGAGGGTTCCGTACAAAGTTATAGCTATTTTGTTTTGAAACTACATATTTACGTGAAGTGCTTTGATTCTTGGTAAACGGGAAGTACCTTATAGGTTTGAGTCCCTTGTGAAATCGATAAATATACAACAAAAGGCCATATATTTAGATCGTGTTGACTTACAAGATTGATCATTTTACAGCCCGAACGTAGACCTAAGTTTTTGATAATAAGTTTGATGACCTCTACGCGTTCCTGAGGAACAGGGTCTTAGAAGACAGACGAACAACAAAGTGATCTTATATGGGTTCTTTTTTCCTTTTGAGATAGGTACCTACGGAACCGTATAAAGAATACACAGTTAAACTCGTAATCCTTTCTTTTCAGAAATCTGTTTTGAAAGTAAACACGGAAGTTCTCACATAAGTGCAGTGTTCCAACTTATTTCCTCTAGAGTTAAAATAAAATGAACTCCACAGTTAGGTAGAGGAAAGTCACCAAATATGAAATAGTATCTTAATATGGAATACCTTCATTTCTCTAAGACTATAAGTATGAAACGCAACACTCGACCATCTTCTGTTCCATTCGGTCTATTGCACCACGTACGTGTTAGTAGACCGAATGGAACAGAAGATGGTCGAGTGTTGCGTTTCATACTTATAGTCTTAGAGAAATGAAGGTATTCCATATTAAGATACTATTTCATATTTGGTGACTTTCCTCTACTGTTTTAAATAGAGTGGGAGTTTAACAAATGCTCGTTAGGAATTTATTTCTACTTACTGAAAGTACTACTAGCTAAGCTCTACCCACATAAGTTTTGAATTTAATTTTCTGGAACGCAAATACCTTGTGACCTTTTCCGGGTTTAATATTTTAACTCTGCCTTTTCGTAGTTTTTTTTTTCGGAGAAATAACAGCATACCAGTTATTTCTGGATTACGAGGACAGACTGAGCAACATAACATCACGTTTGTAATCCCTGAAGAGTAAGGCAGAGGTGAACCCTCATATTTCGCCAGTTGTTTTAGTTTAATACTAAAGGGGGCGACGACAGACCCTGTCGACGGCGCGTTCGTGTTCCACGCGCGCCTTAAAGAGATGTCAGCAACATGGAAGGGGCGCCGCAAGGGCCGACGCCCGTCGGGGCTACGGGATGTTGTAAGAGATACCGCGGCCTCGACATAAAGGGCTAAGAAGGAATATGGGTGGTTTTGAGTCACTAGAAGTCTGACACTACTTTTCGCTCTGCACAAGAGCGAGCGAGGGGTTATTTGAGCAAGCCTATTGCTATCAACGAGAAGTGTTTAGAATTAGTATTGCAATCAAACGTCTCTCGGGTCGGCTAGTATACTAAACTACTAGAAATATTATCATCACTCTTCTGTTCTTATCCTAATTAAATTTGGGGTCGGTGCAGTATATCCTTCATCTTTCATACTTGTCTATAACTCGTCATCTCATCAGACATCTGCTTCTAGCCATATCATCCTTAACACAGTCCATCCATCGTTTCTTTGGTTATAATATTAGAAATAATATTATGTTAATAACTTCCCTTGATCTAACAAACGTTTTCTATGAAAAATGAATCTTCTTTAGGTCAACAATGAATATAATAGTCTTTTTAAAGAATAATATAAATCTTACTATCATAATCTTGGATGAAAGACTTTGCCCTACCCGCCCCTAACTAGCGAGACTTGGCAATGAGCCAAGAATTCAAAGAAAACAGATTTATATCTCGCAGTTTATAGGTCTATCTTCTATCAGGGAAGTATTAGTCTAATTTATGGTCTTTCAAACGATTGTTCTACTAATTTTGTTGCATTCTGTTACAAGGTTATACCCAGGGTTTGCTTGCAATATAGGTAAAATTATAATCACAGGGCTATTTTACTACACTTACAAGTTTCTACTGCCAAGCATTACTCGTGTTCCAGGTTTCAGGCTGTAGCTATGAAAACAGATTTTCCCGCGGCTTTTTCACCGACTTTTTAATTTATCCTACAGGCAGGTAATACCAGGATAATTATTATCCTATCCTATGAATTAGCATTAATAATGATTTACCTGATGCCCAAATTTTACCCGGAAAGGTGTAAAAACGTCATAGACAGACTGATATTATCATTTTTTAAAGGTTAACCTCAGTTCACTTGATATGTCTTTGGTTAGGTAACCAAACTTAATATGAAACAAAGACAAATAAGGTCAATGCCCTGTTTTGCCAGACAATAATAAAAATAACATAAAAACAGACATTCCTTTTTATATCTTGACCATTTCTCCCAACACAGATGTTGTGAGAAATGGTATGTCGTGGGTTCGATTCCCACCCAGGACAAATGTTTGTGTGATGAGCACGATCATTTGTTCTGTGTCTGGGTGTAATTTATCTATAATATGTATATATTTAGAAATATATAAGTATGTTTATCAGTTGTCTAGTACCCATAACACAAGCTCTGCTTAGCTTGGGACTAGATGGCGTTGTGTGATAGTTGTGGAATATTATTATTATTTTAAATTAAACAAAACTTGGAAGCAGGCGGGGTTCCGCCTGCTTCCAAGTTTTTTTAGTTTTTTAACTACTTTGATTTATTTCCAACTTTTTAGTTTTTGTTTGTTCTTTCGTTGGTCGCGTAAAATTCTTTGCAGATGATTTAACTTTTGTGTTTGTTTGTATGATTTGTGACTTTGAATTTATTTTAAACAAATAGGTATCATATATGTTTGTAATGTCCTTTTAAAACCCTTCATTTCGATACCCTACTCGATGGTATTGGAAAATATTTTTTTTTTAAATCCGCTATATTGCCCCCAAAATCCGCAATGAATTTTAATGTAGCCAGTGACACTCGCACCATTAAGACGAATCTAACGACGTATATATTATTTAAATCCCTTCATCCGTTTAGGAGTTATGAGGGAACAAAGAAACAGACATACATACATACATGACAAACACATAACCCTCCTTTTGGGCTTCGACGCAGTCGGGTAAAAAAATGTGATTCTAATTAGTCCGTCTGTTAGATTATCGAAAAATATTGAATACGTATTTTTTGTTTTACCAAATCAATAAAAATTGACGAAGATAAAACGCGTCAAAGATTTGAATGGGGGTTTTGTGACGTCACTGACCGATAAAAAATGCCATACTAATGTCTTAGAATATGACGTCACACGAGTTTTCAAAGCACTGTATCATCTTCATTGTTAGTTTGCGTGAAAAAAAAATACGTGTCCAATATTTTTTGGAAATCTATCTGTCGGACTAATTAGATTTTTTTTGTTAACAATGTATGCGTAACAATAGGGTAGCCTATTGTTACGCATTCAAAACATTGTTCTGATGGATGCATTGATTAGTACGGGAGTCGTAGATGTATTTACAGTTAATTTATAAAATTAAAAGTGGTGTAGTCTATGCATGAAGTTCGTGGTCAAGGGGGTAGTATCGGTTGCCATCAACTGCCTCGTTTGAAATCAGCAGTGTATTGCAGGGTCGTATTTTAAACTGTTGCAACAGGGTAAAAAGGATTGCATGTGGTTAATTGCAAGTGTCGAGTTAAATGTGTGATTTGTTGGTTGTTTAGTTTGCTATTAGAATGGTCAGGTCGCTATGTTAAATATTTAACAACCATAAGTGGTTGTAAACATTCTTAGGACACCACTTAAATGTGAATTATTGAAATATCACCAAGTGGAGTTCAATGTTTATGGACGTGTTACGTTGATGTGACACGTATTTTTCCGTAAATTGTTCTTTTTTGTGTTTTATATGCTTTATTCCACGTATATTTTATAGTTTTGAACAGCCAGGCTAAAATTGACTACTGCCAAGAACTTATTTTTAGTCATGAAGGTTCTATTAGTGGGCGAGAGCTATATCTTTCGACTAATTCCAATTTTCCTATTTTTAGACAAAAAAAAATATTTCACCTATATCGTGGGTGCGTTTACAAACATTTCAACTCACTTATACAAACACCGTGACACGGAACAACTATGTGTAGGTCATGCAAATATTTCAACTGTCAATCGCTCAGCCACTGCGCCAACAAATGTTATTAGTAGAAAAGTTTATACTTTTCTTTAAGTATCGACACACGAAACAAACTGGCCCCGGAAAAAAACACTAGTCTTTAGGAGAACGCGTGTAAACTACGGCTTGCCCGCACATTATATGTAAGGTCAGGTGATAAAAGGGTGAGGCCAGACTATCCTGTAAGGTCACGGTTAAGAGGTACTTCCTTACACGTGCACTTGACAGTCTTATCTGCTGACTTTATTTTCTATTTGTTGTGGTTTGTTTTAGGTTAACATCGACTGTCTTAAGTTTTTAAAGCAGTATTTTTAGGGTATACATAAGTCAAAGCAAAGTCAAAATATTTTATTTCACATAGGCCTACATGGGCACTTGTAAAACGCGCGAAAAAAATGGAGGTACGGTTCGGTGCATTGGGCGATTCCTAAGGCGAAGAACCGGCAAGAAACTCCAAAGGTTACTCTTTTAACAATGTATCTCACACAGTTTCGCCAAAATTCATTTTAAGTTTATGTCATTTCATGTTTTAAAACGCGTTTTATTTTGCCAAATTAATTTAAAAAAGAAAACACTTTTTTGTTGTACTGAATATATTTAGTTTGCATGCCAAAATAAGTGGCAAACTTATAATTAAATCATGGAACATCTCGGGCACAGCAAAATAAGTGGGTTAATTCTAATAATTTAATTATAAAATGTCAAAGTAAGAAGTAAGTAGCACATTATTTTAGGTCTACAACCAATCCTTTGGAGTCGTTTCTTTTTTGGAGGGTGTGAAAGCTCAGGGGCGAGCAGGGCTGTAGGGAGGGTCAGACTTCTACTGACAAAAAACCACCCATGTTCCTTCTTAGCCCTTTGTGCCGAGGCCGCGGTATCCCTTTCGAGCAATCCTCAGCTCTGACGGGACATTTTGCCAGCCCTCCCAATGTAAACTTTCCATTCAAACATCTTAAGTACTTACAATATATTGTATAAGCTAACTAGCGGACATGGCAGACGTCGTCCTGCCCGGACAGCAGCGCCACCTACCGGGTTCAATTGTGAATCTAAACCATTCTCGAATTCACTGGAACACACACTACAAACATTTAAATCGGTCCAGTCGTTTTAGGAGGAGTTCTGTGACAAACACGTACAGTAGAATTATGTATATATAAATTATATATATTTTATTTAAAACATCAAAGGTTTATATATATAAACCTTTGATGTTTTAAATAAAAGATTGACTTGGCCATCGCATAGCATTCGCCAATGTTAAACAGGCCATTGTTATAGCTAATCGCCATCGCATTGGCCAACGTGATGCAGTGGCCAAGTCAATCTTTTATTTAAAACATCAAAGGTTTTTAAGTAGGGATTAAATATACTA
Source organism: Diarsia rubi (assembly GCA_932274075.1). Lineage (NCBI taxonomy): Eukaryota > Metazoa > Arthropoda > Insecta > Lepidoptera > Noctuidae > Diarsia > Diarsia rubi. The sequence goes on from OW026432.1 coordinate 774,297, forward strand.
ACTGACTTGGTATTACATAGATCTCACTACTTTTTACGGTAAAAGAACAGAGTTGCGCGGCTTGGCTTTTTTACAAGTTTCATTGTTTGTGGAATATTATTTCTTTTTGTAGCGATTCTTATTCTATTTACTTCGTTTAATGAATCAACAATTATTATAATTTGTTTATTCGAATTTGGAGCAGTCTTATTCATCGATTTGAAGTACTGCTGAAGTACCTACTCGACAAGTTGAATCAAACGAGTAAATTCTCGACAAGGTCAAGCCGTTTTATAACGGAATTCCTATGGCCACATTTAAGCTCCATCAACAGATCTTGGAGACCATCCAAAGACAAAGTACTCGTCAAAACGAATCAAACGAGTCTAAACTCGATGGGTTATGTCGTTCTACATAACGGAGTTCCTATGGCAGCCTTCCAGCTCCATCATCAGATCCTGGTTACCAACTAGAGACAGAGTACTCATCAAGACAAATCAAATGAGCTCAAACTCGATGGGGTTTTGTGGTTTTTATCACGGAATTCCTATGGCCACCTTCCAGCTCCATCATCAGAACTATTTAGAACCCTGAACATCATCTAAAGACAAACTACTCGACAAGACAAATCAAACGAGTCCAAACTCGATAGGGTTATGTCGTTTTATAACGGAATTCCTATGGCCACCTTCCAGCTCCATCAACAGACCCTGGACACTATCTTAAGACAAACTACTCGACAAGACGAATGAAACGAGTCCAAACTCGATGGGGCTATGATATTCTAAAATGGAGTTCCTATGGCCAACTTCCAGCTCCATCATCAGATCAGTTCCATTCATCATAATATTGCATTGATAGGCGATATACATATACGTGCAAAATTTCAGATCAATCAGAAACTAGGAAGTATGTTTAATGTAATAACTCGTAAAATTCATTCACTGAAAATGTAACTTTAACTTTGTAATCCTATACAATTATATGAGATTACAAAGTTATTTATGAAGTTAGGGTATCTAGAAAACTAGACTGAAATTGTATATTTTTTAAGTTTTTCTATGGTTTATACACTAAACACTAATTGTATTCAAAATTTGAAGCTTCTATGTCTGCTAGAAGTGCCTTACTTTTGATGATCGGTCAATCAATCAGTCAGTCAGTCAGTCAGTCTGTGAGTGACAAAACTAAGGAACTTTGATTAGTTATAATTCTTAAACTACTGCTTCAAATTGAATGAAATTTTAAACATACTGTGTTTATACAATGTCTAATTGGTTACTTAAAATTCAGGCTTCTAGTTTTATCCACAACGAAGCTATAAGCGAGAAAAGGATGGTACGGCCGTGCCGCTTTATTGCTCGATTTGGCGGGGGCACTGCCGTGCCCCCAGATATTTAAAGATATTCCCTTTACTTCCACATGGCAGTCGTCTCTTAAATTCTATGTAGAAGAACAAACTTGCTTTGAGGGTTATCCGCCTATTGATAGGCGGGCGGCGCGCCGTAGGGCGGACATTATATTACCGCGTACCGGAACTGAGCACGGCAAGGTCAAGGCGCCGCCCTACTTCTTGGGCACACGCATTTTTGGATCAAGTTTATGAAGGTAGAGGTTACGAGACTATTTTTTTAATGGTTTTTTTATCGACGTTTGAAATACCATACCATACCACACCACGTATTTTAGTGCACGTTTTGCAAAATAATAATTACCATTGTTTTATTAGACGGGTGCTTTTTTTTTAAAGAGCACATATCACGCTTTTTTAGGGACACTCCACTCTTCCGTACTCCACTCATTTCAATTTCTGTCAAATTCCCATGTGATGATGTGACTGCTAATAACAGTAGTCATTAAAACCAGTTGTTCATTAGTGCATAATATTTCGGAGAAATATGAACGTTTAACACAATTCCAAACCGGATTTCAATTAGCGCAGCCGATAAATTGGAAACTTTGACCTGCCAGAAAACAAATAGGTATAAACTATATTAATAACTAGTTATACGTACTGTGTGTACTCATGTGCACTGTGTACAAGTTTTGATTAGTTTTTGGGTGGCTGAATCGATGTGTGTCTTAAAGGGTTGCGCCTCATCATTTGTTATTTGTATTCTTTCTATAATATTAGTTATTGATTTTTTTTTCATATTTTATTTTTATTTTTATAAACTTTTTTATTATTGATTTGTGTCTGTAGTCAATCGTAATATTAACTAGCACCTTACTACAGATAGTTGTTCCGGGTCTGGGTATTTGTGTATGTGAATTTAAATGTCTGTGAACGCACCCACGATACAGGAGAAATTCCTAGTGTGGGGCAACGTTTTAAAAAAAAAAGTCAGCAGGGCTATTGCGTATCTTTTAAATGCCAGTGGTTATCATATTGTCCATGGATTCACTGTCAAATTGGTTATTTATGGTTTAGTACAAAATGGAAACATTTGACAGTTAATTGATAGACACAATCTGATAGCCACTGTCATTTAAAAGATACGCAATAGCGCTGCTGGTCCTTTTAACCTAACAGACTGATATGTTGCTGGGGAGTTTGTTCCGCCACTTCTTCTTTCCAGCTAAATCACTAGGAAAGTAGGATGTGTCGAAGGGTGGGCGTTTTGGGGGACTGTCTCTTGTAAATAAGTAGAGTAAATGTTGACGTTCGAAAAGTGCTGACTGATATCAGCCTAGTTTCAATAAATGACTTTTCATTTTGATTTCAAGCTTTACATAGCATTGCTCTTCGTACGTCCTGCAAATTAATAGGGGATCTGTCAGACTCATAAAAAATATGATTCCGTTTAGTTCGTTAGTAAGATTATCGAAAAATATTAAATACGTGTTTTTTGTTTTACGTCACTAGGTAGGGTTGTCATCTCAAAAATTTGGCAACCAGGACAAGACGCGTAAAAACCCCGGATTTGAGAGCCGTAAAACCCGGACATGTCATCACTTCATTAGTCAACATTTTTTAGTGCGTCGGTTCGTCGGTTGATTGCGGCGTGCTGGTACAGTTCGTATGTCGCGGGTGGCCCAAAACTTTATTTTTTTAAACCCGGACTACAAATTAAACCCCGCCCGGATGCTCCCCGGACGCCCTCTAAACTAGGACAAATCCTGGGAAATCCGGACGGATGGCAACCCTACTTGTAAGTAAAAATATACTGACATGTGACGTAACATGAGTTTTCATTTTTCGTCGTCGCATATTTTTCGGAAATCTATCTGGCGGACTAAATATATTTTTTTAGTCGGATCTTACGGTTTAAAGCGATGGAAAAGTATAGTATGATGTATATATAATGTGATCCCGCGCTGAAAATTACAACTGGGTGAGCTATATTCCTAGCCAGATCGAACTCGTTGATTTTGGAAAACAAAACACACTGGATTAAATTCTGGAAAAGGAATGTTGATTTTTCAAAAGTCTATTGATACAGTTTTAGTTTTCATCAAAGTTCGACTCTGAAGTTTTTTATTTTTTTTTTAAATGTTGTTTTTTTTTTATTCCTTTTAGTTTGTAAAAAGACCAGGCACGCCTTCTTAATAAAAAAAAACACAGTATTAAATAAACAGAACCAAAATATAGATTTACTAATAATTTGAACGCCAACTTAAAAAAAATACAATGTATCATGAACTGAACCAAAATGTTGATATCATAATTGGTATGTATAATTAACAAAACGTAATTTAACTCGAATTAGCTTATAACATAATAACTATTTATACTTAATTAGAAATCACGTGCGCTGTGCGGGTTAGTAAGTTTTACCTAATTACATACAGACTGATCTAGATAAATTCGCAGATGAGTAGATAAATAGGCACAAATAGATAGGTGTGTTAACACGAAACGGAGTGCCAGTGAACACATGGGAGTTTTTAAGTAACTTATTTATTTTGACAGAGGTTTACCTAATAATTCACCCACATAATTATCGGCTATTAGGTAAACAGTCACCTGAAAAAATGCATGGACAAATCAGAACTAAAATCGCCCCACCTAATGTAAACTAGTTATCGACTATAAACGCTCACAGGAAAACACACATTAAGGTAACTATGCAATTTTGCAGGCGACTGTATCTAATAGTCAGGGGCAGAGGTGTATTTTTTTTTGTTGGTTGGGAAATCATCAAACGATGGTTTTTTCAAACAACCCGCAGCCCCGACGGGACCCGCAGCCCCAAAGGGATTACCCTTCAGGGATTACTAACGTGATGTTATCTTGGTGTTATGTTACTTAAACAAAGGTACATAAATGTTTGAGTTTGTAGTGTAGAGCTGGAGTAAAAATGACAGCACGGTTGGCGCAGTGGCTCAAGCAATGGTTCGATCCCCGCACGGAACAAATTTTTGTATGACCTACAGATAGTTGTTCCGGGTCTGGGTATTTGTGTATGTGAGTTTAAATGTTTGTGAACGCACCCACGATACAGGAGAAACTCCTAGGGTGGGGCAAAGTTTTTATTAAAAAAAAAATGAATGAATCTTTTCTTGATTAAAAAGACTGAAAGGTAAGCGGATTTTTTTTATGTTTTTGTCATAATCCTACCTACAATCTACTATGGTTAACTTGTATAATCTCTCCGGATAGTCATCACCACTACACTCTAGCTTCTTTTGCTTCAAATAATATCTATTGATTTCAGTTTCCAGTCAAACTGGCATCTAGTCTAAATGCCCCGCTGCCTTCTATTACACACCCCTTGCTCATCAACAAGGGTTTATGTGTCAGATTAGACATACATGGACATGAAGCCGGCACCTCCGGATACACCGACGATACGGTAACCACTAGATAACCACGTTAACCGGGCTAGTTTCATGTTCACAGAGCTTTGGGGGGAATCTTATGATGAACGGAAAGATAAGGGTGCCTACTAATCTTGACCCTGACTTTGGGGACCTACACTTTTGCATGGTGATACGTGCTACAACCTTAATAAACAGTCACTTGGGTCGATTATCAGGTTTCTATTTGTGTGCAGCTGATGATTCAATCAATCATCAACAGCCTTTTAATATTCCCACTGCTGGGACACAGGCCTGCTCTCTTTAAGAGGGAATGGGCTATAATCTACCACGCAGGCCCAGTGCGGATTGGTAGATGTCACATGTCTTTTGGTTCTAAGACATGCCGGTTTCCTCAGGATGTTTTCCTTCACCGTTTTGAGAGCAGCGGTGATGAAATAAATTACACAAAGTAATGTGCCTGCCTGGATTCGAACCCACGACTTACTGTTCGTAAGACGGGGCCGCCTCTACTGGGCCACCGCTGCTCAACTGTTGCTGTGTAACGTATAGTAGTTACACTTTGCACAAATCAAAACATAATAACTAATTTAAATATAAAAACACTGCAACATTCCAATGTTTATTTCATCCAACTGTCAAGGAACCGCAGACTCCAAAATATAATAACCACAGATAATAACTTGTAGTGCTGTGGTAAACCTTACTAAAATGCGTGAACGACGTATATTGCGTGCGCGCATCACTACAATTGAGCAGAGCGACCAATAGGCGTTCGTTCCGCAGAGATGTCATCACGGCGTGCGGGTCCCAGGTTCCAGCTGGAGGAACACATCATAACTCCAAAGTTCCGGCTAGAGCACCCTCAAGTTCGCGTTAGTTACGCGGCTGGTTCCGTCGTGCGTGCTAAAATCGGGCCGGCATCGGACTTCCCACCTGTTGGCCATACTTGCCACGTGGGCCGAGCCGGGCCGACGTAAAGAAGAGCTGGCCATCACCCCTACGCATCCAGCGTGGCACCTCGCTGCGGTCATCGCCACGCCGGCTATCAGGGCAGTACAGCACATCCCACAGGGATGCCTTAGGAGTTTGTGTCCGTAAACCTTCCCACACCCATTTTTTTAATTTCAATATATTTTATGTAGACTGGTTACCCCTTTTCCGTCACAGCTGTAGCTGATGATTAACAATAATCAATTAAAAATTTATTAATATAATATATTAATAAATTTTTAATTGATTATTGTTAATCATTTAAAGGAAAATAAAAAGATGTTAACATATTATGTGGAGTGGAGTGGACTGGAGTGGCGACCGCGAACTGGAAGACGTTGCGTTGGAAGGCCTCCCACTAGGTGGACCGATGACCTGGTGAAGGTTGCGGGGATCCGCTGGATGCGAGACGCACGGGACCGGTCAATGTGGCGACACTTAGGGGAGGCCTATGTCCAGCAGTGGACGTCTTTCGGCTGAAATGATGATGATGATGATGAACATATTATGTTAACATCTTTTTATTTTCCTCATTTATTTTTATGTACACTATCACAATCCTGTCTTATTTTGACCCAAATGTTGCCTGGTAGAAAATACCTTGTAGTAATAAGTTCGCCTTTACCAATGATATATTAAAACTATAGATACGTTGTCCGCCCTAAAAAATGACAACATGAAATGAAGCCAATTGGCCACATCGCGCTTAGTTACGCACCAACCTCTCGCGCGATGCTACGTTTGTTCTTAATTTAAATCGTGTGTGTAAACCTGCGCAAAACAAAGACAACAGGCATCAACAGGCATCCCGCTGTACGGTGTCATATTTTCATTCCCTTTCTCTACGCGTAAAAGTAGTTATATAATATTTTTGCCGTTTTGAAGCGCCGCCATGTTAGTTCAAGACGTGTCTATATATAATATGTCATTGGCCTTTACACCAATTTCGTGCATGAAGTTAATAATAAAAAAAAATAAAAATTATTAATTTTGCTTCTAGCTGTGTGTGATCTTTTTCTTTAATTCTTGCCCCTTATTCTCTTTGAAAGTAATATCTTCTCGGAACGGGCAACTAGAATCAATTCTATTTCTTTGTAAAATTTGTCGTTCTAAAGTGCCTTTTAATGGTCTAATTAAAATAAATGGTTTGACTTTGAAGGTCCATTCTTGTAGCATTTCTAAGTAACGGAGTTTCGAAACAATTCACTCCAGACATAACATTGAGTGCCTCTCCACGCCTAAAGGCTATTTTAATGCACCCTAAAATCAAGTGCTATTTCCACCTAATACCTAGATTAGGCTGTTCCAGCTTAGCACTCGTGAGCCTAATTAGTGCCAACCGGCTGGGCTGAGCCTACAGCGTTGCTTTTAAAACAGACTATAACTAGCACCTAATTATATGCTAGCGTATTGTTTTAACCGTATGTATTGATTTTAAGATCATTGTTGAGATATTTTGTCTATCATACATAATGTAATAATATATATTATATTTGACGACACGGTTGGCGCAGTGGTTGAGCGATTGACTGCTGCGCAGCATGTCGCGGGTTCGATTCCCGCACGGAACAAATATTTATACGACCTACAAGTATTTGTTCCGAGTCTGGGTGTTTTTCTATCTATAATATGTATGTATTTACAAAAAAAAATGTATATAAGTAGTTTATCAGCCATCTCGTTACCATAACACAAGCATTAGGTTGCTTAGCTTGGGACTAGATGGCGTTGTGTGAAATGTCCAAGGATATTTATTTTATTTATTTTAATATGAGTCAGTGGGTGTATAGTTTTCCTACTTTTTTTTGTCTACAATAAGAGGTAATATTGCAAAATAAATTATTTTTTTGGACAAAGGTGTAATTGATATTGTGAGGTACCTACAAGCGAAAAAAATGAAATTATCTTCATTAAAAATATCAAAAACAAATTGGCTATAAACCTAAAATATTCTCTTCGTTTTTTGAAGTTGCCTAAAAAGTGGATATAGATATTTACATAGACATTTAGGTACTTGATTAATCCCAACAGCACCCAATATTTCAAATTAAATAAAACATACTTCCATCTATGTAATTACCACCAAAATAACAGCAAACAGATTAACTTTAAGCAATCAATCAAATTAAAACCCTCTAAGCCTACAGTATCGTTGTAAAACCAATTTTAATAATTATAAATCATTAATTTTGTGCGCCATTTCCACGTGAACGCCGAACTTTGGCCTCTTCGTAAAGTTATGGCTAAAGTTACGAAGGGAGGCTACAAACAGGTTTTTTAATTTAAGGTTTTAATATAAAGCTTGTAATTAGGTTGGTCGTATGAAGGCTTATTGGGGTAAGTAGAGTTGAACGCTTGTTAGCTTTGTCAGTAGACAATTTATAAATCTGTCGATATTGTATTAGCGAAGTTAATCGTTTAGGTATTTAAGTATCGTGTTCCTTTTATTAACATTACGTTACCCCTAATTGAATCATCATCATCATTCTAAAGAAGTCCACTGCTGAACCCCCAAGTATCGCCACATTGTAACGTTAGATTTTCCTGGTGGGAGCCAGAAAACTGTAAGGTCACAGCACTCACCTACCTAACTTTCAGTCTGGAGGGGAGCACTGTTAAAAGAAATACTCAAGGGGACAAGTTATAAGAATATTTATTATTCAGATCTAACCTAACATATTTAAAGGGCCTTCAAATACGGAGCTAGAAGTTGACTAAACTCTCTCTAGGCCAGAGAAGTTGGTGAACAAAAATGAATTTGAATGTAGAATGAAATGGAGAAAGGCGGCCCTCTGGGCTGTAGTAGTGGCAGAAGGACGCCAGGCTTCAGTCTTCCTTCAGTAGTACTGGTCGAGGTTCATTAGGCTTCGTCTTCCATCCCTCAGGCAGTAGAAGTGGGTCGAGGGACGTCTGGCTTCATCATCGCAGCAGAGGAGGCGGGGCCGTCAATCTTCCTCTCGGAGGGCTGGAGGACGTCAGTTTTCTTAGATCGTAAGGGAGGGTGAAGGATCGTCACTCCTATAGCCCGGGCAACAGATACTTAGCCATGGCACGGGTACGTGTTAACTTATAGACCTCAGAGGAGGGAAACTTCCTCAGGTCACTCTTATAACATTCAAGACTTGTGATGCCTTTCAGCTCCAGACGTAGAATGAAAATTCCACCATCTTTATCCTTTCTTCTCTAGATGACTGTCATTTATAATTGTGAAATAATTTCTAGAACATATTAAAAATAAAAATTAATGAGGTCGATTTGATTTACATAAACGACCTACAACCAGCTCCAGCAATAAATTAAAAAAATCAAACTAGCCTCCAGGAAATAATGGTCAGGTTAATAATGTCCTAAAATGTAAGTAAAAACCCATGTAAAAATACACACATTACAACATTGACCGGTTTCGTACGTCTCGCATCCAGAGGATACCCGGATAGTGGAAGGCCTTTCAAGGCAACAGAATTGCCTAAATAAATACCTAAAAATGATTAAACAGTTAAAATTGTCGATTAAAATAGTTTAAAATAATCACGGCGTTAAAGCGTTAAAAATACAATAGTATAAGTCCACTTATAAGTCTTAGTGTCGCTTAGTGTTCGGAACCGTCAGTTTCTGAGTACACAAATACTGTAATCAAACGTAACAGTCACGAAATGGTTTAATTTTCAGGACAGAGCATTTACAAACAGATAACAATTTAAGAAAATTAACAAAAAAAAAAACCCTAATGTTGCCAGAACACAAAAATAAATGAGCTAAGCAGAATATCCAGCCTAGGAACTGTAAGAACGTGACCTGGATTTTAAGACCCTAATTAAATGAAAATGGCACCCAACCAACGGTGTTCACAAGAAAATAAGATGTCTTTAAGAAGAGGAACGTCAATAAAATGAACGTTTAATGAAGGTTACAATGTCCAAACTCGTTTTGAATACTAATTTCAGCACATTTTTTTTGTTGGTAGGTAATAAATAACTTTTGGAATTACTCTCTGAACAACCGGAACACGATTTGAAATTAAGATAAAGTGCCCTGTATAAAGTTCTGTAGACTGACGATAATAGATTTTAAAGAAAATGTGACTGCTAGTTTTTGGTAACCTATAAAATTGCTAAATCCCTTTAACAGAATACTTTAAAAATTCGTCAAATTGAAGAAGATTTTAATATCCTCATGATAATGAAATTCTTGATTCCTTGTACCATTCCTTGATATTGCCAGAGTAACGAAAGGGTTAACCAATTCCTCGTAAACTAACAGGAATTTAAACTTAATTGATATTCAAATTAAACCTTTCCTTCACCTGCACAAAATATTCACAGCATTTTCCATTTTCTTAATAAAATTCATACCCCAAGACGTTCCGAGCTCGCTAAGCTGAACATTTAGACGCTGCATCGCTGCGGGGCGTCTATAGGATTAATCTATCAAGCGCTTGCAGCGGCTGACGGATTAAGTCTATTGTTCTAATTGCTAAGAACGTGAACTGTGAATGGTATTATATAAATAATACTTGCTTTTGTTTTAGAGATGGTTTTCTTCGGTAGGTATTTAGACATAAATGTGTGATAAACTTTACTTAGTTCACATACAGTGATGGTTCTTAATAATTTAAGAAGCGTCACCAGCCTAGGGTAATACCTACTTCGGCTCATATTATGAGAAAAGAAAATTGTTGTTAAAAAAGAAACTTTAGGCAGTCAGTCAGCAGGGGCGTGCGCCCTATATAGGCTCTTAGGCTTAGCCTACCTTACCAACTGAGCATTTCTTATAACTAATTAACGATGCAATAAAATAACACTATGTACAAATTAATCATAAAAAAGTTCAAACTCCTGTTAAAATACTTATAGCAATTTTTCGCGTCCCACTAAAACTCATTGACAAGGATTACGATTAGTACGAATCTTATAGACAAACACTCGACTTGTCTAAAACCCATTCATAATTGTATGCACATAGCGTCACATCGGTACGTATGGCCGTGTCTATGAACCGCACACATACATAGATTTTCGCAATTTTAACGCAGCAGCTCCTACGACTGTAGCTGAGTGGGCTGTGATTGGCTGCAACAACACAACCAATCTATAACCCGCGAAGTTCAAAATTTGCATTTTTTTGCAATTTGTAGGCCAGTGCTAGGTTGTATGTTGAATAAAATATGACTACATACGTCTTAAAACCGGGAATCATATTTTAATGAACATACAACCTAGCACTGGCCTGTAAATTGCAAAAACGTAAGGAAATTTTAATTTCGCGCTTAGCGAACTTCGGGCTTCCGTGCATAGAGCGCAGCACCTGTTTAGTTCGATGATCGCAATATTGTCAACTTGTCACCTCATTCATTGGATTTCGTATAATCCTGCAAAAAATGTTGACCGCTGTTGTGAACAAACTCGATATGAAAATGATGCAATTTTATTTGCTAGTATTTTTCTATCGACAATAATAACCTAGAAATTATTTTTTACGTAAGAGGAAGACATTACTGTTTCATTGTTGTGACAAGCAATATATAATGCGATTTTGTTTTGAAACCGAAAACGTACAGTTAACGTTATTAACAGTAGTGTAAATATTAATTTTGTTGTGTATTACTTGTTTATTCACGTAACAAATAACAATGGTATTTACTTGTGAAGTTTGTGCTGATAATGTGTGTTTATTACATGTTAAAGGTAATAAGTGTTCTCAATTATCGGTCAGTGGGTCGTCTTAGGGGCGGATCGTATAATGATAAGATTCAAGTTGTATCTAAAGGTAGACATGTACCCGAATTACGAAAATTTATCCAAAATCTTGCAAGTTACGTGTTCTGTAACTATCACCCACTCACTTGGATGAGATATTTGAGGTGGCCGAATCTTTCTTCTGTTTGCATCGTCATTAGAAAATCGTGAGTTAAACCTTGAATAATGTGGTGAGTTTTTGAATGGTATTTAAAAGTTTTGTTTTTACAAGCTTACTTTTTTTTTTTTTTGCTGTCATTTATTCGTAGCCTACCCATCGTGGGGGACCACTGCACGCCACTGAGTCAGTGTGATTTTGGCTACACAACGAAGTGAATCGAAGTACACAACAAGTGTGTTATCTAAGCGAGTATAGTAATCAGTAGTGAATTTGAAATTAACTAAACTAAGTCCTAATTTAAGTATTTTGTGTGAAATAGGGATGCTTTATTCCTGCCAGCGTTGCAGAGATTCATTTGTTCCAAGGAGTCACCGCGCTTCTGAAACGCAAAGTACATTAGGAGTTCCAGTCAGGGAGAGTCTGAGACTCCTTTCTTCTTCGCCCAGAGCGGAGGTAGTCCTTTGATGATTTCCCATCTTTAAAAGCTTGTAACAATACGTATCAAGTTACGTTTATACAATACTAGCGGACGTCACGCGGTTTCACCCGCGTAGTTCCCGTTCCCGTGGGAATACAGGGATTAAAAGTAGCCTATGTCTCCCGGGGATAGTGTAGCTTCCCAACGGTGAAAGAATTTTTCAAATCGGTCCAGTAGTTTCGGAGCCTATTCGTTACAAACAAACAAACAAATATTTCCTCTTTATAATATTAGTGTAGACTAGCTTTTGCCCGAGGCTTCACCCGCGTGAATGTCGGAAATATTAAAAATGACGATTTTCCATTTACACTTTGCCCCCCCTTTTTCACTTTCTTGGGGGTTGTATTTTGAACTTTCCTTCCTTAGTGGATGCGTACGTTATAAGAGGAATACGTGTGCGATATTTTAAGTTTGTAGCCATAATGGTTTGGCCTGTGCGTTGATCCTCAGTGCGTTTGCCTTTTATATACATAATAATATATAGATAGATATATGCTGGCTTTGGACAGTAGGCATTTCTAGTCATAAATAAATGTCGTTTAAGCACCAAACTTCATAATAATAGCTTTGTCACATGTGACTTTGTGACACACAAAATGAGTCGTGGAATTTATGTATTCAAACACTACTGTGGTTACTTTGAAACGACACAGACAACATAATTTCAGCAAACTCACTTTGAATGGTCACGACTGACTGTCAGACGAGATAACAATACCCGTAGTCAATGTCAGAGTATTTGAGATCTAGGTCACAACTCTATCTAACTATCAACAATTATGTCTTGACATAGGGTACCTACCCTCATGTTTGATGTCAAATCAAGTTCTGAAAAGGCAACGGTCGGATAGTGAGACGGGACCTGTCATGTAGAAGAGTAGGTACATATGAATCAAGTGTCACTGTGGAAAAAAAGGGTTATATTTTGGGTGTGTGTAAGGCTGGTACCCGAACGGTGGATAACTTATTAATACGCCAAGGCTAGCTGTCTACGTCAGTATGTCTATTTCAGAGTAAATAAAAATGGTTAGATTTTTCAAAGGTCTTGGATACTGGGGTAAAAATAAGAAAACAGGAGGTTTATGAGCTATTTTATTGCGATAGCAGTACTGTAGCACTGATCAGTAAGGGCACTGTGGCGTAGTGCTTTTTGTGGTAGGAGAAATGAGACAATTAAGACTTAGTTATACATTTACTTTTGCACTACACTTACAAAATAGGTTCTAGGGTCTAAGGTTCTAGGGTCTAAGGTCACGCACTGTCACTGAAGGTAGGAAAACGGTACTGCCCTGAGCAACCAGAAGACGTCGATCGCCACGCACGGTAGGTAGGCCGGGTCTGGCGGCCTCACGCGTCGGTAGGGACGCGCGGCAGGGCGATCGCCACGCACGGTAGGTAGGCCGGGTCAGGCGGCCTCACGCGTCGGTAGGGACGCGCGGCAGGGCGATCACCACGCACGGTAGGTAGGCCGGGTCAGGCGGCCTCACGCGTCGGTAGGGACGCGCGGCAGGGCGATCACCACGCACGGTAGGTAGGCCGGGTCAGGCGGCCTCACGCGTCGGTAGGGACGCGTGGCAGAGCGGTCGACCAGGTGGGCAGCGGGCTCAGGGCAACTAGCCCTAGGCAGCGTTGGTGGTAGGCAGGTAGCGGCAGCGCAGACGGCCAGTAGGTAGCGGCGGCAGGCCGCTGTCTACACGGCCACGCCGTCGTCTTGTGCCGGACGCGTAGGCGTCACAGTTTAGAGGCGGCACGCGGTAGGGCGGCCGTGCAGATGCGTGCTTCTCACCGCGTTGGTAGATGCGCGGGAGCACAGCAGAGCAGCAGAACAGTGCAGCGTGAGTGAAGCAGCCCTAGTTGGTTAGCCAGCGCTAGGAACCCTGAAACAGCACCAAGGGGGCGCTTGAGCTCCAAGATGGTTCCTGTAAGCCCCTACGATGTGCGTGTCCCAGCCATGCGTTAGATGCGGCAAGCTCAAGGCAGTGAAGAAGATGGAAGATGGGTACTCACACATCGCAGTGGTTTACAGTGATTAGTTGATAGGTGAATAGTTGATAGACTAAAGGCAAGGCGTGGCGTCACATCGCCACGTGGTTCTCATTGACTGTTGACTCGCGTCGCCGGTTTATGATACAGCATGGATGAGCATGATTTAGTTTATAGAGAATAGAATAGGATGCATGCCATGCGGAGAACCATATAACTAATTAGAGCACATGTGCACAGTGAATAGCTAGGTGCTAATTAATATTAAATACAGAATACATTGCCGGCAGCCATGTTAAATAGACACAAAGATTACAAATAGATATGGCTTGCCGGGACATAAATTTAGCAGCAAAAGAACACAATGGCGGAGTTCACTTACCCAATAACTGGGGACTTATCTAGTAGGCTGCTCGCTTGATGTAAAAAGGGAAGAACCTATGCGTGCAGCCGTTTTTAAAGGAGGTCCTGAGCGACGTTCTCCCTCCATTGTGACATTACAGAACATTTAGGGTTGTACCTATAATTTAGTGAGGTGACAACTTTTTAGAATTAGTCGGTTTTTAGTGAATCGACTAATTTATGCTACAGTACCCCGCCTGCAAAGAAAGGATTTTCCCTAGGGGAAATCCGCTAGAAGGCCTAAACCACTTAGACTGACTACCTGTACGTACATACATCTCATTCGTGTGCTTCCATCCCATCTATCAAATATTCCTCGTCAAACATCCATCAATCAAAGTCCGTCACTGACTTGAATGTAGTCCTAAGTCAGTGACTTACTAAACACACAAGAGGTAAACTAATTTAGAGTAGCTTAACTCAAGACAGTCAGTCGGAAAAACACAAGATAGAGCAAGTGTATCTCCTTGGGGGTCAGGTCACTGAGGTGTTAAATTGCAGGGTAATGTGTATAGTGTAGGTTCTGTTATATTTAGAAACAAAATTAAAGATCACCATTGATTGCTGAATACTAGTGTAGAAGTTAGAGTACAACACTGTCAAGTGAGTGATGTACCTTGTATAAGTGTGTAATCCGAACATGAAGATGTAAAGTCTTCATATTCATGATTTAATATCAAGAAAAAGAAAACATGCAATTTAATTAATAATAGTTTATATTAAAAAACATGCATTTAAAAAGAATTGTTAAAGTTTAAAAATCTTTAATTGATTTATGTTTTGTCAATGTTCTATGTCTATGACACATTTTATTGTTGTTTAATTTTTAGTCAGAGTCCATAGTGAAGAATTTATAATTTCTGAACGATAAAATATTGACAAGCAAAAAGGCTAATATCCAAGGTAAGTGTCAAACGTCAAAGTTGAATAAAATTTTATAAGTCGATGACACTTGTTATGTTAGGTTAGATATGACTTTTATCAGCATTATAGGTTAAATTTATTTGTTTAACATGCTTGGTTAAGAATTAAGCGTTAAGTTAAGTTGTAGAAGTCGTTAACGTTATGGTCTAAAGTTTAGTTATCAATAGTGTGTAAGGATTACGTGACATTTATGAGAGGTTTACAGAATGTGTTTATCAACAATCAAATGGCATTTATTTACTGAAGTTAGTTTGTATACAAGACTTTATAGATTAATAGTGTGTATGTAGTTGTAACTAGTGTTTAGATTACAGCGAGTATTAGATTTTTGATTGATTAGATATATATTTAGGTAGCAGTTAGGGCTTGTTTATTGAGTTGCAATCCGCTCATAGTTAGAAAACACCTGGTTTAGAGCCAGAAGTGCTAGTCTTGCTACCGTGTAGGCGGTAGAAGATCCAACTGACTAACAGTTGTAGTTTATCAATGGTTAGCCATGATAAAGTTAGGTACTAAGGCGTCGGCCATTAGCACAATTAATAGTCCTCTATCAACGGGGTAGGCCGAGATGAGGTCCAACTGTGACTTTGGTCAGCAGCTGTTAGAGTACCAATGGTGTAGGGCCATTGGTATGGGGAAAAGGGTGCTACGGTTTAGCGCCATTAGCACTTTTAGTAGTCCTCTATCAACGGGGTAGGCCGAGATGAGGTCCAACTGTGGCTTAGGCCTACAGTTGTTAGAATATCCATGAACTAGGTCATGAATGTTTTAGACACTGGTTTAGAGCCTAGTGTTTGAATTCTATAGTTATAGTTTTACTATATTGAGTTTTAAATTCTAGTTATACCTAATTAAGTTTTAAGTTATCCTATTCTAGGGTAGGACAATGCCTGCAATTTCAACTTTGCAGTTACTTTTCATGAAAGTGCAGACTTGTTAGTGTTTATAGTAACACAAACAACACAATTGTTTTTTAGTAGTTAACTAATGACCTACTCTGCTATCTAAGAAAATAAATACACTCCATAATGACCACAGCATGCACTATGGCAGTGAGTGTTTTAAGCGACAGAAGATGCTTACATGTGTAATATGCACATAGAATGTACGGTATGATTGCAGTCACCTATGTGTAGGTACTGTCTTTAAGATGTTCTTGTTGGAACATGATAATTACAACATAAAAACTAAGGGTAGTGTACCATAGGGCATATTCTGCTACAAAATAATTACTCATCCCTTGGGATCCCCAATACCCTCTATGGCAACGCCGTTTTAACAGAAAGGTGAAGGTGCTTACACGTTTAATAAGCACAATAAGAGTGTGACAGCAGTATGTAAGTGAGTGTGTGTGTGTAGCTAGTTAGGTACAGAATTTAAGGTATGTAGCTTACAACCATGCAGCCCAGAAGCAATTAGATAAACCTCTGTGGACGTGTTGTATGCCACAATAATAGCAATAACTATGTTATAGTTAGTGTAGGTAGTTGGCGGATGCAGATTTTCCTGCACGCCATAGACTAGTTTAGGACTAATCTAAGGTACAAGTTGACCTTCTACGACTAGTTGTTGATAGATGTCGTAGTATTTTACCCTTGGCATCGTTTGACCCTTTATGGATCAAACACTAGCTAGCTAGGCCTACGGGTCAACTCAGCCTTTCTTAGATGGATGAAGTTAATCTTATGAGAAGACATTGTGTTCTTTTGTTGACAATAAGTTTAATTTAGACTATGTAGTACCAGGATATCTGTGCCGTAGGACCTAAGGGCAACAGACGGATAGTGGGTAGGATCTCACTGCCGACCTGCAGACTCACAGGATCGATCAACTGATGGCTAAAGGTGTCTTGGCCACAGTGAGGTGGTATAACAAAGGATAGGGTTTTCTCACTGCCGGTCAAACAGACTCATAAGACCGATCTACTGATGGCTAAAGGTGTCTTGGCCACAGTGAGAGGATGACAACACAATACACAACACACACCAATTAATATAGCAGGTACATTCAGCAACGCGATGGATTATTGTTAGTTTAGAATTGTAATTTACAATTTAATAATAGTTTAAGGTAGAAGATTAACAAATTTAAGTATTAGATTTTCCAATTTAGTAAAAGTTGAAGGTAGAAGATTAACATTTTTGAATATTTTTCACAACAAAATTATTTAAAAATACCACAACGATGCTGAGCGTAGGAGAAAGAGACCAGTGCGAGAACCTTAGAGACTACCGAGTGGGCGCCACTGTGGCGTGGTGCATTTATGAATGTTTTTAGGTACTACTCATACAAAATTGGGGTTCTAGGGTCTAAGGTTCTAGGGTCTAAGGTCACGCACTGTCACTGAAGGTAGGAAAACGGTACTGCCCTGAGCAACCAGAAGACGTCGATCGCCACGCACGGTAGGTAGGCCGGGTCTGGCGGCCTCACGCGTCGGTAGGGACGCGCGGCAGGGCGATCGCCACGCACGGTAGGTAGGCCGGGTCAGGCGGCCTCACGCGTCGGTAGGGACGCGCGGCAGGGCGATCACCACGCACGGTAGGTAGGCCGGGTCAGGCGGCCTCACGCGTCGGTAGGGACGCGCGGCAGGGCGATCACCACGCACGGTAGGTAGGCCGGGTCAGGCGGCCTCACGCGTCGGTAGGGACGCGTGGCAGAGCGGTCGACCAGGTGGGCAGCGGGCTCAGGGCAACTAGCCCTAGGCAGCGTTGGTGGTAGGCAGGTAGCGGCAGCGCAGACGGCCAGTAGGTAGCGGCGGCAGGCCGCTGTCTACACGGCCACGCCGTCGTCTTGTGCCGGACGCGTAGGCGTCACAGTTTAGAGGCGGCACGCGGTAGGGCGGCCGTGCAGATGCGTGCTTCTCACCGCGTTGGTAGATGCGCGGGAGCACAGCAGAGCAGCAGAACAGTGCAGCGTGAGTGAAGCAGCCCTAGTTGGTTAGCCAGCGCTAGGAACCCTGAAACAGCACCAAGGGGGCGCTTGAGCTCCAAGATGGTTCCTGTAAGCCCCTACGATGTGCGTGTCCCAGCCATGCGTTAGATGCGGCAAGCTCAAGGCAGTGAAGAAGATGGAAGATGGGTACTCACACATCGCAGTGGTTTACAGTGATTAGTTGATAGGTGAATAGTTGATAGACTAAAGGCAAGGCGTGGCGTCACATCGCCACGTGGTTCTCATTGACTGTTGACTCGCGTCGCCGGTTTATGATACAGCATGGATGAGCATGATTTAGTTTATAGAGAATAGAATAGGATGCATGCCATGCGGAGAACCATATAACTAATTAGAGCACATGTGCACAGTGAATAGCTAGGTGCTAATTAATATTAAATACAGAATACATTGCCGGCAGCCATGTTAAATAGACACAAAGATTACAAATAGATATGGCTTGCCGGGACATAAATTTAGCAGCAAAAGAACACAATGGCGGAGTTCACTTACCCAATAACTGGGGACTTATCTAGTAGGCTGCTCGCTTGATGTAAAAAGGGAAGAACCTATGCGTGCAGCCGTTTTTAAAGGAGGTCCTGAGCGACGTTCTCCCTCCATTGTGACATTACAGAACATTTAGGGTTGTACCTATAATTTAGTGAGGTGACAACTTTTTAGAATTAGTCGGTTTTTAGTGAATCGACTAATTTATGCTACAGCACACATGCTACTTTTGGCGTCGGCAATCTGCGATTAATGCTTTGGCTTCTATGGAGAGGCTAAATCGCCGATCGCCGACGCTAAAATTGCGAGTGTGTTGTGACTTATGTGTTAAATATGTATGTTTGTTTCTTTGTGGTGTTCTAGTAATAAAACGAGTGGGTTGATTTGGATGATTCTTACGTTAATCGATTTGATGTATGTCTTGCTAGTTGGCAACCAGACGGCATAATAATTTAAAAATAAAATCGGCAAGTTCGAGTCGTACTCACGTACGAAGAGTCCCGAGATTCCGAGCCGCACTTAAATATTTATTTTATATTGTTTTTAGTATTTGTTCTTACAGCGGCAACAGAAATACATAATTTGTGAAAATTTTAACTGTCTAGCTATAACAGTTCTTGAGATACAGCCTGGAAATAGACAGACTGATAGAAATTGGGTCCCGTATTAACCCTTTGGGTACGGAACCCTATAAACGACCGATGTTAAGTGTGGTATCATTCTCATATCATCTTCATTTCGAATTCCCATTTTTATTATCAAAGTGTTGTTGTGCTACTTAGATAATAAAAATGGGAGTTCGAAATGAAGATGATATATATGTAACTAAGAAAATCTGCAATTCAAGAGATTTTAAAGAAATTAATCTAATTTTGTTACTATAATTTAGATCAAAAACGTAGGTATACACCTACATATTTTGCTTTTATACCGGAGCACAGCCTCGTTTCTTCACGAAAGATATAAGACTTACTGCCGCACTCAGAGAGCTTTAATGATTACTTAGTCCATCACTTAGTAAAGGTTTTGACAGTTTTGTCATACAAAAGTATGTCAAATCTTTACTTAGTGAAGGCTTAAGTATTCATTAAATATCTCTGAGTACCGCAGTTAGTGGCACTTCCTCGGTGTTCTTTAACAAGCAACTGTTTTCTACAGTAAATAATATTTACAGTAAAAGACAATGTCCTACAACTTGCGTATTCGCAACTTACTAATCTATTCTACTCTACAGAAATGAGTCCTCGAAATAGCTCAAGTAACTTAGCTTGTTCTGCGAGCGAACGAACTTAGCTTGCGCTTGTTGCTTAGCGAGTTCGACATCCGAGCTATATAGCTATATTGCCTCATAGCTTGAGTTAGCATAGCTCGAGTAAACTTACTAAAACTATCTTAAGTAACACTCGATCTTAATGGTGACACTCCACTGGGGTTCTCGGCTAAGGCTTTTCGCCCACAGTGACTGGCTGACTACGGCTGCGGGTTATTCAAAAGAGATACCTCGTCGTCGGGCACAAAGGGTTATGTAAGAACATGGGTGGTTTTTGTCAGTAGAAGTTTGACACTCCATGCCGTTCCGCCTAGAGCGGGACGCGTCATTTGATTATAAACGGTGTAAAAGTACCCTTAACGCAAACGAAGGGCACTTGTTCTCCCCACCACTGCGATATTTTTTTTGTTCTAGACCATACTTGGGAACCCCCTAGTTACGGAGCTATTGGGGGTCAAACTTCCAAATTTTGAACAGCTGTTTTTGTAAAAACTAGTTATTCAGGTTGTTACTTTACTTGTTTGTCAGCCACTAGTGCTACATTGAGTTTAACCGTAAAATGTGATTTTTGAACCCCAAAAAAAAATGTACAGAATACTTGGTTGACGTATTTACACCCTGTATACAACCTTCAAAAAAAAGGATCACTACTATACCTCTATCTATAGATGATGTAGCATAAATTAGTCGATTCACTAAAAACCGACTAATTCTAAAAAGTTGTCACCTCACTAAATTATAGGTACAACCCTAAATGTTCTGTAATGTCACAATGGAGGGAGAACGTCGCTCAGGACCTCCTTTAAAAACGGCTGCACGCATAGGTTCTGCCCTTTTTACATCAAGCGAGCAGCCTACTAGATAAGTCCCCAGTTATTGGGTAAGTGAACTCCGCCATTGTGTTCTTTTGCTGCTAAATTTATGTCCCGGCAAGCCATATCTATTTGTAATCTTTGTGTCTATTTAACATGGCTGCCGGCAATGTATTCTGTATTTAATATTAATTACCACCTAGCTATTCACTATGCACATGTGCTCTAATTAGTTATATGGTTCTCCGCATGGCATGCATCCTATTCTATTCTCTATAAACTAAATCATGCTCATCCATGCTGTATCATAAACCGGCGACGCGAGTCAACGGTCAATGAGAACCACGTGGCGATGTGACGCCACGCCTTGCCTTTAGTCTATAAACTATTCACCTATCAACTAATCACTGTAAACCACTGCGATGTGTGAGTACCCATCTTCCATCTTCTTCACTGCCTTGAGCTTGCCGCATCTAACGCATGGCTGGGACACGCACATCGTAGGGGGCTTACAGGAACCATCTTGGAGCTCAAGCGCCCCCTTGGTGCTGTTTCAGGGTTCCTAGCGCTGGCTAGCCAACTATGGCTGCTTCGCTCACGCTGCACTGTTCTGCTGCTCTGCTGTGCTCCCGCGCATCTACCAACGCGGTGAGAAGCACGCATCTGCACGGCCGCCCTGCCGCGAGCCGCCTTTAAACTGTGACGCCTACGCGTCCGGCACCAGACGACGGCGTGGCCGTGTAGACAGTGGCCTGCCGCCGCTACCTACTGGCCGTCTGCGGTGCCGCTACCTGCCTACCACCAACGCTGCCTAGGGCTAGTTGCCCTGAGCCCGCTGCCCACCTGGTCGACCGCCCTGCCGCGCGTCCCTACCGACGCGTGAGGCCGCCTGACCCGGCCTACCTACCGTGCGTGGCGATCGACGTCTTCTGCTTGCTCAGGGCAGTACCGTTTTCCTACCTTCAGTGACAGTGCGTGACCTTAGACCCAAGAACCCCTATTTTGTATGTGTAGTGCTAAGTAAATGTATAACTAAGTCTTCCTTGTCTCATTTCTCTACCCTCTAAAAGCACTACGCTACAATGACAACTCGCGAATAGAGTAAATCTTGCAACTATAACACTTGCAGGCATCCTGTGTCGATGCAGAATTACGTTTACGCGACAGCATCGCGAAAGTAGGGATACACAATCGTTGTTACACGGGTAAAGGTGCACAGTCTGCGTCGGCTTCATCGCGACCATATCGTAGCCATTTTGATGTTGGTGTCGCAGCAAAGTTGTATGCTTCGTTTTGTCAGATAGGCCGTTGACTGTTCCCTCTGCAGGAACTAAGGCCTCTTCTCTAGGAGAGGGATGGCCTCGCGAGCCCAGTGCCGGTTGGTAAATGTCACATGTATTTTGTTTTTTGTTTCTAGAACCGCCGGTGTTCTCACGAGAGCAGTGGTTATGAAATAAATTACGCAAAGTAATGCGCCTGCCTAGGTTGGAACCACTTACTGTTCGTAACTAGGGGCCGCCACCAGTGGGCCACTGCTGCTGTATCTGAGATAGGTAGATGCTTCAGCTAAAATACTGGTGTTCAGCTGCATCTGCTTAGACTGGAAGCCAACCCCAGCATAGTTGAGAAAAAGTAAGGCAGATTATGATGTGCGTAGCTATGCGTGGCTGACAAACTAATGAAAAGCATAGCTAACGCGGCAAACCTTCCAGTGCATATCCTATACGTAACAGTGGACGCGCGACTTTAGTCTAAGTTTACATATTGTAAGACGTTACCTAAGTAGGTTTATACCCACATATTGTTGGAGATAGGGATAATTTCGAGACTAGAAACTTCGAGTTAATGGAACTTGGTGTGCGATCATAATTATTCAGCGATCAGACCTCCGTTGCGCGTTGTTGATCATGGGTTTTCCAATGGTGGGTAGATACAGTGTTTGTAATGAATAGGCTTTTCGGTCCGTTTGAAACAAGCGTTACAATACAGACGTTCTTATAAAACCATCACCTTTGAATGGTTAATATTCACATTTGTTACCTATTCATTTTGTGCTGCTAAGAGAAAAATATAATTTCACCACCATTTTCAGAGTAAGTAATTGCAGGAATATCGGTTAAATTGTATTGAAGATACAGACTGTTTTTACAACAATCAGTTTGATTCAAGTAGATAATTATAGTTCTATTAGCTTATGACAGTGGCTGTTTATTTGTGCTCAATTTTATCTTAATCCGTTCGGTAGTTTTTGAATTTAGAATTGAAGATGTAAAATTACCTTTTTAATTAATTAATATAATCATCTTTAAACGTCTTCCACGATAATCTACAAAGAAAATAAAGTAATTAGGTACCCTAACAATAAACCTAGATTTGGATCCTCAAACGTCCTTTGTCAGTCAAATTTTACATCAACGCACAGCACTTAGTATTCCGTCGTCGCGGCATTCAACAGAATTAGCCGGAATTCGTTTAAGAAGCTCCTCTGAAGCGTGAGCTTAACTGGGACGGATCTCGGATCTCGTCGGATCTCGTCGGATCTCTCCGGATTTCTTCGGGACGTTAGACGCAAATATGAGAAGCGCTGGATGATTGATAGCCTTATATTTGAAGGTGACAATGTGGATTATTGTTACCTTCAAATATAAGGCGGATGTTATAATGTGATAATCAATGTGGATGATTGTCGGTGGCAAAAGGTGCCTATGGCTTCAATCGTTGGGTAAGTAATTTGGAAACTTGACAAAGTAGTTTATGTTTTAACCCAGGGCACAATCCACCTCCGTCGAGGCTGCGAGTTGTTCGCAAGAGATACCGCGGGCTCGACAGAAAAGGGCTAAAAAGGAACATGGTTTATAACTAGCTGATGCCTGCGGCTTCGCCCGCGTGAATGTCTGTTATTTAGCCAATGTATGCAAAACGTTGACAAATTATATTTTGAAGCCTTCCTCGAAAACTATTTGTGAAAACAGCATGAAACTGGGTACAGTAGTTTTGAGTTCATCGCAAACGGACAGACGCGGCGGACGACTTATAATATATAATATATATATATTTAATGACAATAAATATGTACAATTTTTTTACAGTAACAGTGCTTAATCTAAACTAAAAGTACACAAAAGTATTTGCATTTGTGGCCGAACTAGGCAAAGCCTGTATTTCAGCCCTCAACGCCGATACCCCCTGAGTTACCAAATAGATTATATTAAATTTTATATCGCATTGTTCCATGCACAAATGTAACTTATTCAACTTTAAAAAATAGAAAGTAGAGAAAAATAAAATAAAAATAGATTACAATATTTAAAAGGAAACATTATTTGTGTCCAGTCCTCTTTTTGTGTGTGATGTGTATGATGCATGAATGTGTGTGAGAGGGTGTGTTAGATTGCGGAACCATGACTTTTAGTTGTGTTTAGAATTATCTATTCAAGTATCTGAAGCAGATGTTCAGTCTCTGTTTTTGTTCTGACTTTGTTCTATAATATACCTAGTGATTAAGTTAGGGGGACTGACTGTCGACATAACAGAGGTTGGTAACGGCTGCCAATTAATAACAAGTACACACGTAAATACCTGCAAAGCAACATTAAAAAAAAATGTTGAATGGGTGTGTTTTTGTCCTGGACCACCCCTGAAGGAAAGCGGAGGATGTGTTCTATGATAGAACGAGCGTGCCCAAAAGATGCATGTTTACTCTTGGTTTGAGCTTGCACGTCTGCCGGTCAAATGTAGGATCAACACAGATGCCAGAACAGAAATCCACACTACAACTGTGAGTTTAATTAACTTGGAGGAGAAGCACTGATTAATTATAACTCGTCGCAATAGAAACAAAGAAAATAAGAAAACAAAGTATGGTGAGAGCACGTCAGCTGACGATTAAAATTTTCGAGTTTACGGGTAGTCATAGAATGTGCTGTTGTGTGCTAAATTAAGTTCCGATTCACGTAACCCACGCGCTCCGG
This sequence comes from Diarsia rubi, assembly GCA_932274075.1. Taxonomy (NCBI): domain Eukaryota; kingdom Metazoa; phylum Arthropoda; class Insecta; order Lepidoptera; family Noctuidae; genus Diarsia; species Diarsia rubi. The sequence continues at coordinate 799,164 of OW026432.1, forward strand.
ATGTGTCCCCTATATATAATAACGGATATTACATACATTTCGATGTTCACGTTGTTTGTACAGAGTGTATATTAATGCCAAATTGTTTGTAAAAAATTTTGCTCCGCAAACAATAATTGAAGTTGTTTATTTTGTTTGATTATTACTTTTTGCTAAATTATAGCAGTGAGGCGAACAAAGTAAAAGAGCTTCTGCTATCATAATTTCATGTTAAAACACGAGGCAGTCTTCGTGCAAGACATTGCATGATAACATTAAAATTAAGCAGTTTTCTGAATTGTATTGAGGTTTTTGACTGACTTTTAATTAATGATAGCCTAGCATGTCTCCAGTAAAGAAATTGTTACGTTTCTAGATTTTTTTGCAAAACAAAGTTTCATCAAAAGTATCAAGGTACATAAAGTACCGGTGTATTTGGTTGGGTACACAAATTTTGTCTGCAATGAATTTTGTGAAACGACACGTCGTTCTGATCTGCTTCCAAAATTACTGACAGACAAACTAAATTACTGATGCGTTTATTTTGTTTTGTTAGGCTGTCATGTGCATCACTGCGGGCCAAAGACTTAACCTCGCTCCTTCCAAACCTCTCTATATAATAATATAATAATAAGTTTATTACGTATCATTTTGACTTAAATTACATGTCGAGGAGTCTTCATTTAGGCATAGAAAATGCCTGTAGGTGAAGGCTCCGCTCTTCCCTTACATTATACAGTGTGTCCGGACATGGACTAGCGATATTCTAAATACTTAAATATAAGCTATTTTAAAGTACAATTACACTATAGGCTTAGGTCCAATATACTTCCCCGCTATGTGGCAGCCATTTTGTTTTTTTTGTTGAAGTATGCTCTATGCGAGTACAAAAAAAATCATACAATGTGGATCTGGAACTACGACATTAAATTAAAACTAGCACTGTACTAGTCCATCGAAACATTTTAAAACACGAAGATTAGTAGTTAGTGGAAAATTTAAAAATTGCAATTTTCAAACAAAATAAATAGCAGAATCAACTGCATAAAAAGTAAACACGCTTTAACTACGAAAAGTCACTGACCTAGTGCAGCGAGCGGCGGCGATGTTGGGCGTAGGTATTTTTTATCGGAGAACAACAAATCAGCGGCATAAACTCACTAAGTTGCGAGTTGTTAATTAATAAAAGATCACTGATTGAATAATTAATCACTTAAAACCTTATTTGAGGCATAATTAAACTAAAAAACTTACTAACTTAACCTAAATCACAAAACTAGCTACCTAATAAATGCCTAAATAACTAATATTACACTAACACCAATAAGTCACAGTAACCTATGCACTAATCCAAATATCATAAATCGTCTTTAATCACAATAACAACAAACTTTTCATAAAATCACGACAATGCGCGCGCGGCTCGTCTTGTGATAAAAAAAGTAGGCGTGTGCTCTCCTCAAAGGGCGCCGCTATGCACTGACTGACATAGTTACCGAGTCAAGGACTTTTTGCCGAAAAAAATTCCGCTCACACACACACTCAATTTTCTATGCACCACTAATGCATTATTTGCGTAAGTAATACTACTTTTTCTTTATAATTGTAGTATTTTGTGGGAGTGTGCGGGGCGCGTCAGAGTGGGATCGTATGACACCTTTCTCTGTCTTTCAAGCGTATTGAGACGTTGAGAATAGAATCGTAGGTTTTTGCACAGGTTCCTGACCTTACAATGTTTACCTATTATTACGGACTCCGATCTACATCATGTTGAAAAATAAGAAAATGAAAAATAATTTCCTGTGGCTAAAGTAGTCATTGGATTTGATTGATTTTTTGTATACGGGTCAAGAGCATGCCTTTCTTTACGTGGTTTAGAGGAATGTCAATCGTCCTGCTCCACATTGTATATCTCAAAGTTTTAGTCATACTGAGATAAAAATAGGCTTATTCGAAAGGCAATAATATTGTCTACCGTCTGCACTACAAAGCAATATGTTCACAATTCCATAACTTTTGAAAAAAAATGTGAAAGTCGAAAAAAAAAAACAAAAAATTATGCAATTCAACCAATAATGGTTATATACTACAAAAACAACCCCGAGAGCTTTTTTATTTTTTATACTAGATCGACAGTTTTTGAGCTAAGCTACAATACAACATAAAATTCACAACTGTATGTCTAATACTTTAAGAGTTATTGTTGTATGAACAATATTATTTATATATTAATGTTTTTTCCAATATTAAATGAAGATTAAAATTCAATATGAATGTTATGTTTTTTTAATGATTTCCTGTTTAGGGTTCCGACAAAGGCCTTTTGTGCTTGCGCATACGCTATGTTCAAACAACAATAACTCTTAAAGTATTAAACATACAGTTGTGAATTTTATGTTGCATTGTAGCTAAGCTCAAAAACTGTCGATCTAGTATAAAAAATAAAAAAGTTCTCGGGGTTGTTTTTGTAGTAATTAACCATTATTGGTTGAATTGCATAATTTTTTGTTTTTTTTTTCGACTTTCACATTTTTTTTCAAAAGTTATGGAATTGTGAACACATTGCTTTGTAATGCAGACGGTAGACAATATTATTGCCTTCCGAATAAGCCTATTTTTATCTCAGTATGACTAAAACTTTGAGATATATGATTTTTTTTGTACTCGCATAGAGCATATTTCAACAAAAAAAACAAAATGGCTGCCACATAGCGGGGAAGTGTATTGGACCCAAGCCTATAGTGTAATAGTACTTTAAAATAGCTTATATTTAAGTATTTAGAATATCGCTAGTCCATGTCCGGACACACTGTATAGATACAAATAGGCAAATAACAAAAAGAGGAAAGTAAACAAAAATAAAACCAAAAATATAACAAATGCGATCAATAAATTGTACAGGTAAGTGTGTGTGTGTGTGTGTTTATGTGTATGCGTGTGTGTGTGTGTGTTTATGCGTATGTGTGTGTGCGTTTTTGCAATTGACTTATTATTAAATCACACGTTGCAAAAGTAACTCTGTGTCGTCATAACTTAAATTTTGTAGCCATGTTATTAATATTTTTTTGCATTCATATGTTCTTTTATCATAAATATACAATGTGGATCTGGAACTACGACATTAAATTAAAACTAGCACTGTACTAGTCCATCGAAACATTTTAAAACACGAAGATTAGTAGTTAGTGGAAAATTTAAAAATTGCAATTTTCAAACAAAATAAATAGCAGAATCAACTGCATAAAAAGTAAACACGCTTTAACTACGAAAAGTCACTGACCTAGTGCGCGGGGTGCAGCGAGCGGCGGCGATGTTGGGCGTAGGTACTTTTTATCGGAGAACAACAAATCAGCGGCATAAACTCACTAAGTTGCGAGTTGTTAATTAATAAAAGATCACTGATTGAATAATTAATCACTTAAAACCTTATTTGAGGCATAATTAAACTAAAAAACTTACTAACTTAACCTAAATCACAAAACTAGCTACCTAATAAATGCCTAAATAACTAATATTACACTAACACCAATAAGTCACAGTAACCTATGCACTAATCCAAATATCATAAATCGTCTTTAATCACAATAACAACAAACTTTTCATAAAATCACGACAATGCGCGCGCGGCTCGTCTTGTGATAAAAAAAGTAGGCGTGTGCTCTCCTCAAAGGGCGCAGCTATGCACTGACTGACATAGTTACCGAGTCAAGGACTTTTTGCCGAAAAAAATTCCGCTCACACACACACTCGCAATTTTCTATGCACCACTAATGCATTATTTGCGTAAGTAATATTACTTTTTCTTTATAATTGTAGTATTTTGTGGGAGTGTGCGGGGCGCGTCAGAGTGGGATCGTATGACACCTTTCTCTGTCTTTCAAGCGTATTGAGACGTTGAGAATAGAATCGTAGGTTTTTGCACAGGTTCCTGACCTTACAATGTTTACCTATTATTACGGACTCCGATCTACATCATGTTGAAAAATAAGAAAATGAAAAATAATTTCCTGTGGCTAAAGTAGTCATTGGATTTGATTGATTTTTTGTATACGGGTCAAGAGCATGCCTTTCTTTACGTGGTTTAGAGGAATGTCAATCGTCCTGCTCCACATTGTATATGAGTTTATTAATTTTGTTATATAAATAAGCTGAGCGTTTTTGATATTGTCTACTGGCAAATTCAGTTTTAGTTGAGGGAACGTTTACTATACAGTGTTTCTTTCTCTTTTTTAGTATTTTAGGATTATATGCTATCTCTTTGTGCGTTTTGAGGATGATAAGTAAAATGTACAGTTTTCTCACTGACAGCAGATTACATAATTTGTAAAGCTTTTCAGAGGAAAATATTCTTTTTTTGAAGTACATCACCTTAAGTATAGCTCTTTGCGCACGTTCCAACTCTATAAAACTAGATTTCGTCGCACCACCCCATGCAGTTATGCAATATACTAAAACAGACTGGACTAAAGATACATAAATTTCATTTAATAAATTTCTTTGGATAACATTATTTTTATTTCCATTTAATTTTATTTTACTTGGTACAACATATCTAAGCTCTTTGAATATCCAAATAAGTTTCCGTACTCTACTCATGACTAGTTCCAGTTGAGGGTACCAGGAAAGACGCTGGTCAATAATCACTCCCAGATACTTTGTTTGAGTAACTTGTTGGATTATAGGGCAATTGCAGTAAGTTCCAACTGTGGTAAAGTCGCACGTGTGGATTTTTAATTCAAATTCCTTGTCTGATTGAACCTGATTATAAATATTAAAACAAATGTAGTTCGTTTTGCTGGTATTCAGGGTGAGGAGATTACTTTTTAGCCAAGTTGCAACAAGAGCTAGCCCTTCTGCTGCACTATTTTTAATATCATCCCATGTTTTCCCTGAGAAGACGACAACTGTATCATCGGCGTATGAGAATACCTTAGCATTATTTATCCTCATATTGCAGAGGTCATTTATATAAATTAAAAATAGCGTAGGTCCTAGTACACTTCCTTGTGGCACACCGTATGACACATCCGCGTCCTCACCAACAATCTGTCCGAGTTTGACTTTTTGAGTTCTACCAGAAAGATAATCCTTAAACAGTGCCAGCGGTACTCCACGAACTCCAATAGCTTCAAGCTTGTGTATAAGAATGGGGGTAGAGACGGTGTCAAAGGCTTTTCTTAGATCCAGAAAGGCTGCCATACTTTTGTTTCCTTTGTCGAGCTGTTCGGTTACTAGAGAACTAAGTGCTATGACAGCATCTTCAGTTGACTTTTATTGCCTAAATCCAAATTGGGAAGGTGACAGAATATTAAATCTATTTAAATACTGCAAGAGGCGAGTGTTTATCAATTTTTCTATTATTTTTGAAATGGCAGTTAAAACGGAAATAGGTCTATAATTGTTAACATCATCTCTATCACCACCCTTATACACAGGTGTAATAATAGATTTCTTTAAAGGGGCTGGAAAAGCACCTTTTTGAAAACATAGATTGGCTAGGTGCGTTATAACTGGTACAACTTCGTTTTTTGCCAATTTCAAGAAGCACGTGGGAATATTGTCCCAGCCGGGGGCACTGTCAGATCTTAGATTCATAAGCGTAGTACAAACTTCAGGTTGATCAGTGTCCAGAAGTACCATTGAGCTTAGGTGTAATGGCGTTTTATTTTGGAGTTTGCTAAATAAGCTAGTATCAGAAGCTATGTTTTGAGCCAGATCTTTGCCTATACTCGCAAAATACTTGTTTACAAAGTTAACTGATTCTATGGGGGATGATTTAATCTGCAGTAATTCTAAGTTCCCCGTTCGTGATTTATTAGTATAAGTGATATTTTTTATGTTTCTCCAAAGAAGTTTATTATTTTTGATGGCGTTAGTAATTTGTTCCCTATTATATTTTCTTTTTAACTTTTTAATGAGATTATTGCAATAGTTTCTACATATACCGCATATATGTCATTTTGGCAATTTCATTTTGAGGATCTTTTATTAACTTTTTCTGTAACGCGTTACGATTCCGAATACATCTAAGAATGCCCTGAGTAATCCAGGGTTTTAATAAGCGTTTACTGCTAGGTATGGTAGTAGTGCGTGTACTAGCAGCCAAAGATTCGGTAATCTTTTCTATTAAAGAGATTGCAACTAGATTTGGGTCATCTATAAATAAAAGTTCAGCTAAATTGTTGTTCTGTAAATATAAAAGAGCACTGTTAAAATCTATAGTTGTTTTAGTTTTATCAGGAGTTATTTTCTCTTTTATTTTTGCCAAACAGAGAAAGGTGGTATAGTGGTCTGTAGTAGTAGTGCGTAAGATAGCTATTAATGCAGATATATTTTTCGGATTAATTTTAAGCATAAAATGATCAAGACAATTCATTTCCCTAGTGGGTAGTGTATGTCCAGCCAGAATTCCGTATGACGACAACATAGTAAGGTAGTTTACTCTATTTTTGTGTTCGTAGTATTGTTCAGTTTCCCTGGGTCTCAAGTTAATATTTAAATCTCCTGTGACACAATGTTTCTTTTTTGTACGTTAATCGATTCCAAATGTAAACTCAAAGAGTCAATAAAGTTTTCTGCGCTTAAATTTGCAGGGGATCTATATACACCAAAGACAATGTTATTACATACCTCAATTTGAAGGCAAGATGCGTGTAAGAGCTTAACTTCTGTAACTTTATGTTTTAAAGATTTTTTTACATATGCGACGACACCATCATGTTTATTAAAAAGATTTGTGGTATAATGGCAATGGTAATTGTCAAGTTGTGGTACAGGTTTATTTAAATTAAGTTGGCACTCCGTTAATATGATGATGTCTGTTTCAAATTTAAAATTAGCTAATGTAAGCAAAAAGTCGTCGAAATTGCAGTAAATGCCTCTAATATTTTGGGAAATTACAGTAAAATCATTTTTGTGAATGGATGTATGTTCCTCAAGATCTGTACCGTCGCATGTGATCGATTTAGCAAGCTGTATGTTATCTATTTCTTGAAGTGTTTGTAATGATTCACTCGCGGCAGCCATTTTTAAAATAATAGGTAATAATTGTCCTTTCTTGACGTTGCTTAAAATGTGTGTAGTATGTCGGTATGATGTTTGTGTTTGTGTTTATGTTTATTTTGGCATATATTATAGAAGTGTGTTTATTGCGGTAGTGTATTCTAACGTGATTGATGGAATGACGTGTATTTTTTCGTTTTTTGCAGGTGAGTGTACATTCAAAATGATCGATACAATTTTCGTTTAAAGCTAATAAATAAATTAAAATTATACAAACTAAAACTATAAAACGGTAAAAATGCTGAAAGTTATACATTATTTTTAATACTGGTGAGTTCGTTTTCTGATTTGATTTGCACTCGTTCGTTATCATCGAGCCGTAGAAAAACCGCTCCACGAAAAATCCAACACATGTATCCTTTCGTTTTGGCATATTCCCGGACTTGTGAGAATAATTTGGCAGTCTTTTTTGTGACACTCTCAGACACATAAATGGGTTTTCTATCTCCCTTCAAGCTAAAATGTCCAGTGTGTAGCTTTTCATTTAGTTGTTTCTCCTTGTTGAATTTTTTTGTGGCTGTTAAAACCTTCTCTTTCCTCAGTATTGAAGAGAACTCGGCAATTATAGTACCCGCACCATTCGATTTTTCATGTGGCTTTATTCTGTAGATATCTTTGATGTCTGTATCCTTGATATCAGCATCAACTATCCTGCCCAGCTCAGACATAAAATTGCTCAGTTCTTCTTTGCTCTCAAATTTATTCTGGTCGGAGATTAGTCTTGGTACATTTCTAATTTCAACTGTTGCTACACAAGTTTTCTTCTCCAAGTTATCTACTCTTTCCTCCAGCGCAATAATTCGTTTCCAGTCCTCCTTCTTCTCACTTTGTAGCAATTCAATCTGCTTCAGAGCCACGTCGTACTTCTCTGATAAGAAACTAATGCTTTCTTTAATCTCTTCGCTCTGTTTCTGTAATGTAACCTGCAGCTCCCGGAAGCGTACATCTTGTTCAGTTACCAAAGAAGAGAAAAGTGTACGCATTTCTTTCATAACATCACTTATATTCGTAGCATTCGCAGTTTTAATTTGAGGAGGCGTTCTCAAAGCTCGTCTTTTATTATTTCTGCGGGACACATTTTCATATTCATGTGAATGTTCTTCCAGATCCTGCTCAGATTCATACTGCAACAAACTGGCTCGCTCCTTTAGCTGTTCCTTGTCTTTTAGTGGCGGGCTACGCTGAACTGACATGGCTGGCCCAGTTCGGAATGTCTTGAACGCACTTGGGAGTTATCAACCAAGGGCTCGAGAATGTATAGTCACTTGCGTGAAATGGAATTGGTATATGCTCTAGTTCCTGAAATTATGATTTAGTATGTTCCTGGAACGCTACCATCAGATGACTCGAAGACACACGACGGTTGACACTGACAGGTGATGCCAACGGATGACACTGACAGATGACGATGACAGATAACACTGAGAATGGCGTTGACAGGTGACAAAGACAGAGAGCACTCACACTTTGATGTTTGTAACGTCCGTGTATGTGTGAGTAGTTCAATGCTCAGCGCGCCGCACATTCATCGCCACTAGTTTCTGCGCGCCTAGTACTTCCACTGAATTGTTTTGATTTTATTTTTGATTTAAAATACGTTTTTTAAAATTATTTTTTTAAGCTACACGTCCGCACTGGTTGGTATCCGAGAGAGAGGGTCTCTATCTTGTACAATACCCACATAATACGCCTACGAGTATAATGTTCCCATTGCTGGGACACACGTTCCCTCAGTACAAAACTGAATGGGGTGTAATCCACCACGCAGGACCAGTGTCACTTGGTGTATTCCACCTGTTTTATAATCAACTGTTCTAGGACTTGCCACAATGTTTTCTTCACAGTTTTCAACCTCACTACCTTCAAATAAATTATACCTCCTAAAATTCAATTGATAGTCTAACCTCTTTACAGATATAGCTGTAAAGTGATATTTGTTTATTACATCACGTATATTTCAGGCCGCGGGAGATACACATGATTGTAGGTTCTGCCAACTGATACGTTTACTCGAATTGTGCAAATCAATACCGAATCTTGAGTGTTTATTGTGAAAAGTGGATTCTGGCGTCGAAGAGTGAACCTAAACAAATTGAATGGGATCGGAGAATAGTTTTGATCATATCGTAAGGTGTTTTGGGTCAAAATAGTGACTATTTTTGTATTCACGCATAGATTTGACTTGTCACCCGGAACTGATCAATTTCAGTCACTCAGGATACAACTGAAAGATTTCTGTAAGTACAGGTTCTACAGGACCTAATGTAAGAAATCTCTCGCCCGTCGGGGCTGCGGGTTGTTTAAAAGAGATACCGCGGCTTCAACACAAAGGGCTAAAAAGGAACATGGGTGGTTTTTAGCCAATATAAGTTTGACACTCCCTTTCACTCTGCCCCGTGCGGGAAGGGTTATTTAATGATTGTCGACCCCCCCAAAAAAAAAAAATAAAAGTCTCGTTTGCGAATACTGTATCTGAAAGAGAGGCAGTAGATGTACCCGGCCCTGGTGCAAGCCATGGTCCGGGGCGAGGAGGAATGGGACGCCGTCGCCTCCTTCTGCGAAGCAGTGATGCTGGCGAAGGAGGTGGCGGAACGCGAGAGGGAGAGAACCTCTCGTCCCAGCCGCCGCGGGAGGCGCTCCGGGCGTCGGGGGTCCCGCGATGACCTCCGGCCACCGTAGACGCGGGCCTGTGGACGGTGAGTGATGGGCTAACTCGCCGTCCGTCCGTCTCACGACGAAAACAGGCCGTGTCGACGGCGCGTTCGTGTTCCACGCGCGCCTCAAAGAGATGTCAGCAACATGGGAGGGGCCCGAAAGGGCCGACGCCTGTCGGGGCCGCGGGTAGTCCAACGGTTATCGCGGCCTCGACATAGAGGGCGAAGAAGGAACATGGGTGGTTTTTAGTCAGTAGAAGTCTGACACTCCCTTTCGCTCTGCCCAAGAGCGGGAGGGGTTATTCGATGATTTTACACCCACCAAAAAAAAAAAAAAAAAAAAAAAAAAAAGGCAGTAGATGTAGTTCTAGGGTTCGATTTCCTTGTTGACGGCTGTATAGTATTATTTTCCGACAAGCACTTAACTTATAAATGTATTTGATTAGACAGAGATACTTAGAACTCACAATATTAATCTTCTTCACCGTTTAAGAAAATAATTTTCCAAAACCACCATCTCCAATTCAATGTTTACGACTAAAGTGTTACAACACTCGTCACTCGCCACTCGCCTCAGCAAACACTCCAACAGATCTGTTTATTTACACAAATTGTGTAAACACAGCATTTACCGGCCGTTCCCAGGATCTACGCCTTCCGCTGAATAGTCAAATATATCGGCTACGAGATATTTATAGTCTTGGCTATAGATGTTTAAACGTGAAACAACAGACTGGTCTAAAAATGAATTGCTTTGAAGTGTAGTGAGAAACAAATATTGTTGTTTAAAAGAAGTCATTTAAGTTCACACACACAGTTTCACCCGCGTAGTTCTCGTTCCCGTGGGAATACAGGGATAAAAAGTAGCCTATGTCACCCGGGGATAGTGTAGCTTCCCAACGGTGAAAGAATTTTGAGAGAAAGATTCAAATCGGTCCAGTAGTTTCGGAGCTTATTCGTTACAAACAAACTAACAAACAAATCTTTCCTGTTTATAATATTAGTGTAGATTATTATTAGTGTAAATAGTTGGGGCCTTAGTTTTATGAAATAGTAGAGGAACCTGTTGCAAACTTGAAATTAAGAAGGAACAGGAGCTCAGCTATTCTCCAATATTCTCCATACATAAATGTATTCCCGTTTTTCCTTCGAGCATTTTTTTTTCTTAAATCTATGTCGGCTGTAGACACGTACCTACCTGTCATTTTCTTTTATCCACCGACTAATAATCAGTTAAGAAAATTGAGCCCTCCAAAAATGCCCCATATTTTATGCCGTGGTTAGAGAACAACTGGACAAATTCGAAATTGATAGGAAGCTAGACATATTTTTTATTAAAATTGTAATGTCAAAATTAATTGAATCGGCTCAGTCTTCCAGGAAAAAATGGGGAATGCGAAACTTCGATTTCGTCAAATTCTTGAGTTATTATAATCGATTTGAGCTGCAGCTGTCCTTATCACATTCCACGGGAACCGACTGGGGTTGTTTTTGTTTATACTTTTCTATTAATTGTTAACTTAGTGGGTAGGTATCAACTTTCTGACCACATAATACATCACACTTACCACCCGCACTAACTCTTACTTATGTATTCGTACAATTGATTCCAAAGCAGTTATTGTATACCCAATGGCCAACAGTAGACATTAAGTGTCAGATATGATTTGATATATCTAATTGGGTCAGGCAAGCGCTACACAGACAGATTTATTGCAACGATGTTTAAAGCCGAAACGGTTTCGGCTTTCGGCTTAATTTCAGCTACGATAAACAACACTAATAGGAGAATCGACCTTAGTTTTCGGCGAAATTTAATTAGATGAGTAGTTTTAATTTTCTAGTTACATTAAGGGTATGTAAATGAATTGCCTAGACAAATAAATAAATTATGTTCGATAATATGTATTTCGGAATGCCTAGTTGACGCTTTCCGTGAGCCAATGGCTGGCTTAACCATAGTCAGAAGCTAAGTGTTGCCATATGACGTGGCAATGTCGCCAGTCTTTTGGGCACATTACCAGCTGCCAGCGCTGAGAAGCAGTTTTTTGATGCCCTTTTATAGTTTCTTGTTAGTTTATTTAATCTTATCTACACTTTGTATTTTAATATGTACTTAAAAACTACACTATTCCCGGGTGATATAGGCTACTTTGTATACCTGTATTCCTCCTGCGAGAACGGGAACTACGCGCGTGATACCGAGTGACGTCCTCTAGTTATTAATAATGCACATACATAGTTAGTACTCTAATAAATAGAAAACACCACATTATATTCGTAACACATCTCTTTTATAGTAAATTGAACTTTTATTGTTCCAGCCATGTTATCCTTAACCAGAGCAACCCCTGTATTTATAAGAATTTACAGCGGCAACGGGCAACCAACCAGAAAAGCTTGCAATAAAGCTCAGTAATTCCTAGAGGATTGCTTCTACTTGTATTAAATCAACACAGTTACAAAAAAAATATAGATTTTTTTGGGATAATATAATAGAAACCTACTAACTTATTTTTCCATTCAATTCTACATTGTAGTAAACATGTTTCTGAACTATTGACTGAATGTACCTTTTTTTGGACTGTGGGAAATCATCAAATGACTACTCCTGTCCTGGGCAGAGCGGTAGGGAGTGTCAGACTTCTACTGACTAAAAACCACCCATGTTCCTTCTTAGCCCATTGTCTCTTTCGAACCACTCGCAGCCCCGACGGGCTTCGTTTTTTTTTTTTTGATAGTGGCATCTCGCAGTTCAGTCTATGAGACTGGCTTCTGCTTAACCGGACAATCCCTGTGGATGCCTTGAGTTTAAGGCCTCCAGCCAGGGGGACGGGCTTCGGGACCCTTAATATTACTGACATCTCTTTGAGACGCGCGTGGCACACGAACGCGCCGTTACTCGGTCTGTCGTTCTCATAAGACGGACGGACTATGAGCTAGCCCATTTCTCACAGTCCACAGGCCCGCGCCTACGATGGCCTGAAGGCCATTACGTGGCCGACTGACTGTCCCTGCTGTGTAGATTTAAGATTATTTAATCCTATACAAGCATAAGCAGACTCCTAAAACATTTCCCAGCACTGACATACAGGTCAGACGGTGCGTGCCGGTGTATCTATGTCAAGATATATTTATGACTGTGATTTTTTTTTAAATGAATTTGAAATGTCTTCTTTGCCGTGAGTCCAGGCTTTCCTGTGTGTATTTGTGGTACATCTTTCAAGTTGTTACAGATAGTCAGTCACCCGGAACTGATCAATTTCAGTCACTCAGGATACAACTGAAAGATTTCTGTAAGTACCTGTACTTACAGAAATCTCTCGCCCGTCGGGGCTGCGGGTTGTTTAAAAGAGATACCGCGGCTTCAACACAAAGGGCTAAAAAGGAACATGGGTGGTTTTAGCCAAAATATAAGTTTGACACTCCCTTTCACTCTGCCCCGTGCGGGAAGGGTTATTAAATGATTGTCGACCCCCCCAAAAAAATAAATAAAAGTCTCGTTTGCGAATACTGTATCTGAAAGAGAGGCAGTATGTAGTTCTAGGGTTCGATTTCCTTGTTGACGGCTGTATAGTATTATTTTCCGACAAGCACTTAACTTATAAATGTATTTGATTAGACAGAGATACTTAGAACTCACAATATTAATCTTCTTCACCGTTTAAGAAAATAATTTTCCAAAACCACCATCTCCAATTCAATGTTTACGACTAAAGTGTTACAACACTCGTCACTCGCCACTCGCCTCAGCAAACACTCCAACAGATCTGTTTATTTACACAAATTGTGTAAACACAGCATTTACCGGCCGTTCCCAGGATCTACGCCTTCCGCTGAATAGCCAAATATATCGGCTACGAGATATTTATAGTCTTGGCTATAGATGTTTGAACGTGAAACAACAGACTGGTCTATAAATGAATTGCTTTGAAGTGTAGTGAGAAACAAATATTGTTGTTTAAAAGAAGTCATTTAAGTTCACACACACAGTTTCACCCGCGTAGTTCTCGTTCCCGTGGGAATACAGGGATAAAAAGTAGCCTATGTCACCCGGGGATAGTGTAGCTTCCCAACGGTGTAAGAATTTTGAGAGAAGGTTCAAATCGGTCCAGTAGTTTCGGAGCTTATTCGTTACAAACAAACTAACAAACAAATCTTTCCTCTTTATAATATCAGTGTAGATTATTATTAGTGTAAATAGTTGGGGCCTTAGTTTTATGAAATAGTAGAGGAACCTGTTGCAAACTTGAAATTTATGAAGGAACAGGAGCTCAGCTATTCTCCAATATTCTCCATACATAAATGTTTTCTCGTTTTTCCTTAAGCATTTTTTTTTCTTAAATCTATGTCGGCTGTAGACACGTACCTACCTGTCATTTTCTTTTATCCACCGACTAATAATCAGTTAAGAAAATTGAGCCCTCCAAAAACGCCCCATATTTTATGCCGTGATTAGAGAACAATTGGACAAATTCGAAATTGATAGGAAGCTAGACATATTTTTTATTAAAATTTTAATGTCGAATCGGCTCAGTCTTCCAGGAAAAAATGGGGAATGCGAAACTTCGATTTCGTCAAATTCTTGAGTTATTATAATCGATTTGAGCTGCAGCTGTCCTTATCACATTCCACGGGAACCGACTGGGGTTGTTTTTGTTTATACTTTTCTATTAATTGTTAACTTAGTGGGTAGGTATCAACTTTCTGACCACATATTACATCACACTTACCACCCGCACTAACTCTTACTTAAGTATTCGTACAATTGATTCCAAAGCAGTTATTGTATACCCAATGGCCAACAGTAGACATTAAGTGTCAGATATGATTTGATATATCTAATTGGGTCAGGCAAGCGCTACACAGACAGATTTATTGCAACGATGTTTAAAGCCGAAACGGTTTCGGCTTTCGGCTTAATTTCAGCTACGATAAACAACACTAATAGGAGAATCGACCTTAGTTTTCGGCGAAATTTAATTAGATGAGTAGTTTTAATTTTCTAGTTACATTAAGGGTATGTAAATGAATTGCCTAGACAAATAAATAAATTATGTTCGATAATATGTATTTCGGAATGCCTAGTTGACGCTTTCCGTGAGCCAATGGCTGGCTTAACCATAGTCAGAGGCTAAGTGTTGCCATATGACGTGGTAATGTCGCCAGTCTTTTGGGCACATTACCAGCTGCCAGCGCTGAGAAGCAGTTTTTTGATGCCCTTTTATAGTTTCTTGTTAGTTTATTTAATCTTATCTACACTTTGTATTTTTGTATGTACTTAAAAACTACACTATTCCCGGGTGATATAGGCTACTTTGTATCCCTGTATTCCTCCTGCGAGAACGGGAACTACGCGGGTGATACCGAGTGACGTCCTCTAGTTATTAATAATGCACATACATAGTTAGTACTCTATTAAATAGAAAACACCACATTATATTCGTAACACATCTCTTTTATAGTAAATTGAACTTTTATTGTTCCAGCCATGTTATCCTTAACCAGAGCAACCCCTGTATTTATAAGAATTTACAGCGGCAACGGGCAACCAACCAGAAAAGCTTGCAATAAAGCTCAGTGAACCCTAGAGGATTGCTTCTACTTGTATTAAATCAACACAGTTACAAAAAAAATAAAGATTTTTTTGGGATAATATAATAGAAACCTACTAACTTATTTTTCCATTCAATTCTACATTGTAGTAAACATGTTTCTGAACTATTGACTGAATGTACCTTTTTTTGGACTGTGGGAAATCATCAAATGACTACTCCTGTCCTGGGCAGAGCGGTAGGGAGTGTCAGACTTCTACTGACTAAAAACCACCCATGTTCCTTCTTAGCCCATTGTCTCTTTCAAACAACTCGCAGCCCCGACGGGCTTCGGCCCTTGGCTTGGACCCTTAATATTGCTGACATCTCTTTGTCACGCGCGTGGCACACGAACGCGCCGTCACACGGCCTATCATCGTCATAAGACGGACGGACTATGAGCTAGCCCATTTCTCACAGTCCACAGGCCCGCGCCTACGATGGCCTGAAGCCATTACGTGGCTGACTGACTGTCCCTGCTGTGTAGATTTAAGATTATTTAATCCTATACAAGCATAAGCAGACTCCTAAAACATTTCCCAGCACTGACATACAGGTCAGACGGTGCGTGCCGGTGTACCTATGTCAAGATATATATATGACTGTGATTTTTTTTAAAATGAATTTGAAATGTCTTCTTTGCCGTGAGTCCAGGCTTTCCTGTGTGTATTTGTGGTACATCTTTTAAGTTGTTACAGATAGATAGTGACCCGCAAGTCTAACAACTAGTCTTACCAGCGGGTGCCCTATCACCGTAGAACTAACTGGGTTGTGGACGGCAGATATGCAGCCATGTTAAATATAGCTCAGGTCAGATTCAGCTGCATTCGGTCAGCTTAAGCCAACCCCAATATTTTAGTTAGGTAAGGACTATAGGCCGATAATAAGGAAGACATGCAGGTTTCCTCAAGATGTAGATTTCGTTTATCGCTTTGAAAGCAGTGATGATTAGCAGATATAATTATCAAAAAAATCTTGCATATTTTTGGAACGAAGTTCCTTATCGCGCGTTGTGAAAGGGGGCTAGACGGAAAAAATTCTTACGAAAAGTTGTCACGACACTTTTTGCTATAGTAAGCTATTGTAAGCTGTGCGGCGTCGCATGTTTCTCTGTCTGTCTCTCTCTCTCTTATAGAAAGCAAGCCAGATATTTTATATTTTAAATTTATATAAAAAATAATAATTAAAATAATATAATTAATATATATTATACTATATATTTTTCTTTTTTTTTTTTATTATTATTAATTCTTTTGGTCATTCTTGTGCTGTTTGCGATAGACTTTAACTTCGTTCCATCCGGGTGTCCCTTGACACCTCTCAAGTTTTTTTTTTTCCACTTTGGTCCTTTTAAACACTACAACAATTTCCAATCCCAAAACAATCTAGTTATAAGAACCCTAGTTTCGTTATGTAAACAGTAGTGGCCCTAATATCGCAACATAATTACGATTGATCAATGAAATTGGGTCGCTCGCCGTCCGACGGACTGATTGCACCAACTTCTATGTTATTACAGCAAAATATTCGATTTACGCTTTTGGGAGTTAGCGAGCTTTTATCTACCAATAGAGTAGGGAAATAAATAATTATGTAAGTTTCGTGGTTTTGGGCAACACTGCTTACGGTGGCATTTGGTGGTTGTGACGTTTTATTACTTATATCTTGAAGTGATATAAGAGTAACCATGGGTTTTCTTGTCGTATCTTCTCCATAGGAGACGACCAACCCGAACTTTGCACCATTTTTCTTCATTTTATAAGTGCCTATGTAAAATAAGACATTTTGATTTTGATGTCATCTAGCCAATTTGTAACATAGCGTCCGGCAATCGATTGATTTCGAGGGTGTATGTCGAAGGTTTCGGTGTCCTGCTATTTCATAATTTTGCTCTCAATTAATAGTAGTTAAATTAAAATAAAAACTGGTCGTGAAGAAAAATCCTGTTTCGGTACGGTCAGCAACAGAAGTAGCATAAGACTACTGAACGTTTCAAAGCAAATTTTTGAATAAAAACTTGTTAGATATGTACTCGTATAACTCGTAACTAACAAGTTATTGAAGAGTAAGGAATACTTTTAAGAATAATACTCTGAAACATTGAAAATACTAGCTGGAGTCCTGTACATCAAATAATTAAAATTCTGAAAGGTAAGCTACGAGTACTTCTGTTGCTTACCATACCTTCTGTCTAAACTAACACTATTTAAAGTACAGGTTAACCTAATGTTTTAGAACACCATCTGCTTCCATTGGTTTCGGAGCCTAAAAAATCTAGCTTCTTGGTTGCAATTTTTATGCTCCAGTGAGCTCAAGTTATTGATGACAAGATGTTGATCCATAGTAATGTTTACAAGCCAACTCAAAATAAATCATCTCAAACCATGCCTAAATAATTATGTAAATGAAATCACTGTTGTTTGCGGAAACAATACGCCCATAATGTAAATAATTATGTTGTGTTCACTCTAATTAGGTTAAGAAGCTCTCCGTCTTACAACCTCAACCTTCTTTATTTGCTTATGAGAGCGGTTTCGGTTCGAAATAATGTGGTTTCGGCCTTCGAAGAATTCACGACAGCCTTATTTTTTGGAAGGTGGAAAATCATCAAATAACCCCTCCCACTCTTGGGCAGAGCGAAAGGGAGTGTCAGACTTCTACTGACTAAAATCCACCCATGTCCCTTCTTAGCCCTGTATGTTGAGGCCGCAGTATCTCTTGTGAAGAACAACCCGCAGCCCCACCCAACATAAAAAAAGGGACTTTGACATGGTTTGATGACCGCCTTTCAGCGGCCCGGTTTACACGTGCCTTCCGAAGCACGGAATCATCTTTATATCAGACAACTAGATAATTCAAGCCTGCAATGTGGTATTTGTGTATGTGAGTTTAAATGTTTATAAACGCACCCACTATACAGGATAAACTCCTAGTGAGGTGCAAAGTTTAAAAAAAAATGTCCTAGCCAAACTGGAAACTACTTTTACCCCTTGGAATTGAACTCATGACGCGGTGGTCATAAGGCAAACACCTAAACCACTCGACCACGGGTGCTTCAGCTAACCAATCGATACAAGTTTATTAAGAATCGACTGGTTTGTTATCTTTCAAAATGTTTGCTCAATAAGTTTGCAAACGAGAGTATGGTTCCTCTCAATAACACAATTACATAACTGATCAAGTTAATTTGCCTGCGGACGTCACTGTGACAGATTTATCGCGGCCACGGCTTAAGCGACGCCCTTCGTCAATTTATTTTGAGTTTCAGAAATGAATTTTATAATATTGGGGTTTCGGCTCTCCGCTGAATTTTAGCTACCAATTAAGGATGATGAAATCTGACTATCTGTATTACAATAGCCATAAAAATATTAGTCAGATAACCATCAATAAATATTAATCTATCGTCGTTTAGAAAACAGTACTTCGCTTACAAATATACATAACTCAATATCGACCAAAATGTCGCTTCAAACAAATAGCCTTTCATCCCTCGATATTTACAAAAGTTTTAAAAAATTCGCAAGTTTCAGGTTATTTTCACTTATACAGCATTTAGTTGTAAAAGTTAAAAATCAGTATATTGATTCATATAGGATTGATTGTAATAAGATATCTTGATTAAACAAGAATTTTCAGTTGACACAGTGATAACTTTATAAAACTTTTCTCATTTAAACCCTGATCGCAACAGTATACTGAAGACGGATCGGGCGTTTAAAATACTAATTAAAACTAGATACATCTACGAATATACATTATTACTTACATTTTCTAAGTTATACCAATACTAGCTGTTGCCACCGGCTTTGCCAGCTATAACTCGAAAATTATCCCACAGGAGAGTAAAATCGGGATAAAAACTATCATATGTGTTAATCCAGGTTATATACTATCTGTGTTCCAAGTTTTATCCCAATCCGTTTTGTAGTTTTTGCGTGAAAGAGTTACAAACATCCATACTTACAAACTTTCGCGTTTGTAATATTAGTAGGATAGGAAAGTAGGATTGTCTGCAGTTTTGTCATAGAATAATTAAATAATAGTCATCCTGACCGTCTCTGAGTGACGTCTCTTTTATTCTTAATATTAAAATGGTTAACCGATATATAAAAAAGGATAAACAAATAATGATTTAGCATAAATAATAATGGGTTTATAGTACTTGGTTGATAGGCAAATATTACAAATAATCTCCTCTATACTGTAATATTCTGCATATATGTATGTTTATACATTATATACAACGTAGAGACGATGATACGACAATAAATGAAAACACGGACCATACTAGTTCATAGGAATAATTGTAAACCATTAAAAAAAACATAACACCAAAATTCAAAAAAAAAAAATTCAATCAAACTAAATCGCTTAGAACTTGTAACAAAATAGAACGCCATTTAAAAACATGGGTTCACTAACCTCTGTTGTAGCGAGCGGCAACGTAGCGTATCGTCGTGTAGCGACATGATCTTTTGGGTCAGTGGGTCGTCTTATGGGTAATAACCACTGAATCACAAATTCCTCATCTTTTTGCCCTTATCCCATTTTATTTGGGGTCGGTGCAACACTGATTCACAGATTATTAACCGAATAATCAGGCACCTCTCGCCTACGTGTTATTTATTCATCACAATCAGGATCATTCACTGTTCAATCACTTACTAAGTACGTACCTACTTAGCTAAGTAAAATACACGAACACAATAAAAACTTTTCGCCTAAATTCGCACAGTTCACTGAACTATTTAATTTAACTAGGATACCTAATCTTGTTAAATTAAATAGTTCGTCCAATTTCACACTTATTGTAATAACCGTTGTTAACTGTCCCTGACACACGATGACACAAGTGGCCGGTGGCGGGTAGGTACCTACATCAAGGTGGCGTCGCGGCGCCCGGGCTCCGCTTGCACTCGTGCGCTTACAAAGCGATGACGCGTGCAACGTCACAGGAATGTTGCGACATACTGAACGGTGACCGTTACCTAACTTCGTAGCCTAGTTCTTTGCAAGTTTGGACAAGAAAGTGAAGTAATAAACAAACGAAACTAGATATCTCTTTCGCACTCACTAAATTTTCTATTAGTGAGAGTGCATAGCAACTTCCGCATGCGTTACTTTTTATCTAAGTCGAATGACATGCGTTATGGCTTTTATTGTCCAGGTTTAAGGTATAATTTGCAATAAATTAAGTGTTAAAACTAATTTGGCTAAAGTTTTTAAGTAGCGAGTTGGCAACCGCACCGATGCGGGGTCGTTATCCTGACAGTGCTTCCGTATTAACAGATAGATCATGTAGTAAATGTTAAAAATGAAAAATAATTTCCTGTGACTAAACTACTGGATATTATTCAAATGTTTTTTTGTATATACACTGGGAATATACTAAGGCATACGTAGTTTAATTTATTGTCGTATCATCGGCACCACCCTGTAGGTATATATAAATTCATATTATGTTTATTTTTACATGAGTGTTATTTTATATCCATATTAAAATTTACCTGTTAGTCTTTTCTACACACTGTGTCTATATTTCTAATCCAACGTTCCTCTCGCTGAAAGAAATTTCTGATGAAATAAGCAGTATCTTTGTGCTGTTCTATATTTTTATGTATTTTCCCTTTTTGTGTACATAGACAAATAAATAATTATGAATATTTTATAAATAACACCTGTAAATAACACCGTGTTTGTATTATATCTATGGGATAGTTTACCAGGATAGTAGACCAGTTTTTGGTCTCAAACTTAATATCTATCTACTAACTGTACCTACCCTGTCAACAAATGCTACATACATTGTTGCAACACTGCTACAACTTTGCCAAATTCTGAGGGAGTAAAACTTGCCCGCAATATCCTGTAGTATACAACTGTACGCGAGCATTACAAGCTGTCATCCTTCCCAGGGTTACTTCGCAGAGTTTGTGAACCTGCTACTTCGAGCTGATAGTATTCAGTGTTTTCGCTTAAATTGTAGAAAACTTGATTTGTACGATTACCATCTCGTATTGGCTTTTAGTCGAACCATCTTTTCGATTAGGTATATCATTATCATCATGATATAAGACGAAAGAGGTCCACCGCTGGACATAGCTGAGGCCGAGAAGTGATCCGTTTTTTTTTTTGGGGTTGGTTAATCATCAAATAACCCCTCCCACTCTTGGGCAGAGCGAAAGGGAGTGTCAGACTTCTACTGACTAAAAACCACCCATATTCCTTCTTAGCATGTTCTTAGCCCTTTATATCGAGACCGTGGTATCACTTGCAAACAACCCGCAGCCCCGACGGGGAGATGTAACTCCTGAAAGCCTAAATCAAAAGTGGTGACCACCAGATAAATTAATAATAAAGCTCGATGAAGTTACAGAAAGATAACTTGAGTGTCTTGGATCCCGCAAAAAAATTAATCAGAAAAGAATGGCGGTGGAGTTGGAAAAACAAAATAGAAGAGTTAACAAAAAAATCTAATTAGTCCATCATATAGATTACCAAAAAAATATTGGACACGTATTTTTTCTTTTTTCACGTAAACAAACAATGAAGACAACACAGTGCTTAAAGAGCTTTGAAAACTCGTTTGACGTCACACGCTAAGACATTAGTATGTAATTTTTTAGCGGTCAGTGACGTCACCAACCCCTACTCAAATCTTTGACGCGTTTTATCTTCGTCAATTTTTATTGATTTGATAAAACAAAAAATACGTATCCAATATTTTTCGATAATTTTTACAGACGGACTAATTAAAATCTTTTTTTTAAAAGTCAGTAAACATCCCTATTGCAATCGCGTCATGTCATATTATACCGGTATTTAGCTGCAACCGGTAAGACTTAAACCGACCCCAAAATAGTTAGAAACAGGATAGTTTTATCCAGACTCCAATAACACACACACACTCACCAAACATTAAACTTGAATGTAAGTTAGCTTACTCATTAACCCACCATTGCCATCAACTGGGAATTGAATTCCGGACCCCAGTCACAACTTAAATTACGTGTTTAGAAGTTCAGAGCTGAATCTATCAATATCACATGAACTTAGTTCTAAGTTAGGACTAAGCTAGCTTTAGTACGGGTCGTAAGTAATTCAGTTTCGACAAACAATAAAGTAAGAGTAATTAGTGAGATGTCGAAAGGTTTACCTTTGTGGGTGTGTGTTTTTTAGTAGAATTTAAGTTTTGTAACATGACGCTGTAGAAATATATTTACTTACAATGGAAGGAAAAAACGTCAATAATTGCAATAATTGATCCAGTACTGGTACATACATAAAATAACGCCTTTTCCTACGGGAGTAGGCAGAACGCCACAGGCAACGACTTTAAAACTACGGGTCCCCCGTTCACACAGACCCTGCTTGGAGAGGAGAGCAGATTTTTACCAGTTTTGAATCATTGTAAGAAGAATCTTTTTTACAAGTCACTTCTTTTATTATTGAGAATTCTTAAGAGTAAACCTAACGCGCTCAGTGCGGCCGATGCCGATGCTCTCCAAGCCGGTCTGTGTGAATGAACCTACAAGTTATTTCCCCTCGTTTATGTACTAGTATTTCTTAATAATTTTATGGAACCTTATAGGGCCCTTCCTTACCCTGCCTTCGCCTGAAATGTAACAAACCAAGTTTTGACTTTGTAGTACCTAAATCTCATCTGTTACCTTACGGCCGAATAATTGCGGCGCGGGAGCACCTTCTAAACACTTTTATTGCCTGTGTCTCAGCATGTTGTAGCGCCTGCCAAATCTACCATGGCAACAACACAGGCTAATGTACTTTTTTTATATTGGGACAAGCCCGCCTCACTATTCCCAAACCACTGTAACTTCTGTAAGCCAGAATCAACAGTGGCGACCACAAGAAAAGCGCCGAGACAATGAAGCTCGGCCAAGTCCCAGAGAAACGATTTAACTGTCTTGGATCCCGCAACGAAATTAATCAGAAAAGAATAGCGGAGGAGTAGGACTCCTATTTTCTGTCTTGACTTGCCATGCATACTGTAGTGTATGCGCCTAGGCAACGCGCGGCAGTCGGGGAGTCGAGCGCCAACCGTGAGCGAGAGCAGACGTGCGCTAGACGCATATACTACTTCACCTACGTGATCTATCAAAGTGTGTTTTATTAACACAGTGAACATTACAAGTGGCGACGAGGATAAAAGTAAGTACTGAAAACATTTACCAAAAAGGGGGAAGAATACACTCCGAAAAATAATGCAAGTTGTTTACGATCAGTTAAGCGACTATATTTCGATAAAGATCGTTAGTAGTTTGGATACTAAAGTGAAAACAGAACGTAGTACGTACGCTGTACCCTACCTACATAAACCTTAATAAACCGTTATCAAGGCAGATGTTTACAGCTAATGATTAAGTACTTTGTGGCCTCAGTTTCGTATGATTAAGTAACGGGAAATAAATTCTGCTTCGATTGATGTAAACAACTGTTAAGCGTAAATGTTACAAAGGCCATGCAGTGAGTGTTGTTTACAACAAAACAAAGGGCCATGCCTGAATAGTATGCAATTATTTTAAATGTGCTGTAATGCAAACAGTAAATTATTGTTAATTATTATTATTGAGTAAGTGCTTTCATTAAAATAACAAGATAATTGAGTTATTTGCACGCTCCTTATTTTAAATAAAAATAATAACCAACTATTTTCATAAATCTTGGACATACTTAACTTCTCTGTTGTAAATAACCTACATACCCATTTATTGTAAATATAAAACAAAATCAGTAGATACTATTTTAATCAGGTCACTGGTTTTGCTAGGATCATTCGTTTGCATTTCGACACAGAAATATCAAGGTCACGCAAATACTATTCGCACAAATGACCATGCATAGAGAATAAATGAAAGAAAAGACTGGGAAACGTTAGCGTAAGCATCAATAATGGCTTAATTACTAGCATATTTATTGCCAACCAGTTAGTAAATATAATAATTTGTTAATATATAAAGGTTATTAATATATCAGTCAATTTTCTTAATAGTAGTAAAATAACGCTATTGAATAAAGTTATTTAGTATATTCAGTTAGTCATACTTATGCTTACGCCAAAGGTCATGCCGAATCCGAAATGCTCTAATGGGCACGCAAATACTAACAAGTACCCTATGGCTAGACCGTAGTGTTACCGTTATATATAATATTTATAGGTACAAAAAAAAAAGGCCACGCTTAAGAGTCTCAAAAACCTGTTACAGGTCGCCCCAAAAAAAAAAAAAACAAAAAAAAAATGACTCACGCAACTTCAATGCTGACAACTTTAGATCACTTTGACTGTGAGGGTGACACGACATCGGTTTGTACCCGATGGGAGAAATGGAAACGGGCCCTCGAAATTTATCTTTTAGCTGCTAATATTAACTCACCTAATAAAAAGCGAGCTACTCTTCTCCATGTTGGTGGATTAGCACTACAGGAGATTTACTACAATTTGCCCGGGGCCCATGCAGAGGAAGGTAAAGATGATGACGGGAAAGATTTAGATGTGTATAAAATTGCACTTGAAAAACTTAACGGTTATTTTTCACCAAAGCAAAGCTATATTTATGAAAGATACATTTTCCGGCTCATGCAACAGGAAGATGGTGAAAAATTCGAAAAGTTTTTATTGAGATTAAGAAATCAGGCGGAAAAATGTAACTTTACAAATAAAGAAGAACATTTGATAGACCAAATCACAGAAAAAGGTAGACTTGTTGATTTGAGGAAAAATATTTTAGAAATTGGAGATTCAATTACGTTAGATACAATCATTTCTAAGGCAAATGCCTTAGAAGTTGTTACGAGACAACTTGAACAGTTCGGTAACTCAAACAACCAAACTGACAGCAAAAAAATTGAAATAAACAAGATTGATTCCAAGAAACCCTTCAATAAAAACTTTAAACCCAATAAAGATCTCCGATGTAGCCGTTGTGGTAGTGTTAATCACCAATCAAATGATGCTAAGTGCCCAGCTAAAGACAAAAGATGTTCAAAATGCGATTTTGTTGGTCACTTCCGAGAATGTTGCCGGACTAGGCGGAAAAGGCGATTTACAAATAATAAGACCACGGAACCAGCAAATAAAAAACAGAGATTAGACTCAACGCGAAACCAAAAATCTGAAATTGACTACATTTTCCATTTAGATGAAGACAGCGTAATTAATTGCAACATAGGCGGAGTAAACTTAGACATGTTGATAGACTCCGGGAGTAGATGCAACGTAATCACAGATAAGACCTGGCAGTTTTTAAAAGAAAGAAAGATTTACGTCACTAATCAAATCCGGAAACCAAACAAAATTTTAGTTCCTTATGGCAACAAGAAGCCTTTAGACGTCATAGGTTCTTTCAACGCGGTTATATCAGTGGGTGAAAGAAGTAAAGAATCCACTGTCTACGTCATCAAAAATGGTTCGCGTGACCTGTTGGGCAAAGCTACCGCGATCGAATTGGGAGTGCTCCAGATAGGCCTCCATATCAACACAGTTGAAAACAATACTCCAGCAGTCTTTCCCAAGTTTAAAGGGGTAACTGTCCAAATCCTAATCGACAAAACGATAAAGCCCGTAATTCAACCGTATAGAAGGGTGCCTATCCCTTTAGAAGAAAAGGTTGCCAAGAAGTTAAATGACCTCAAGGAAGCTGACATCATAGAAGAAGTGAACGAGCCATCACCGTGGGTTTCACCCATGGTACCTGTACTAAAAGAAAATGATGAGGTACGTATCTGTATAGACATGCGGAGAGCCAACGAAGCTATTATAAGGGAAAATCACCCACTTCCAACGATGAACCAGATGCTTCCTAATTTTCGACAGGCAAAATGGTTCTCTAGGCTCGATATTAAACAAGCATTTCATCAGCTTGAAATTAATGAGGATTGTAGATACATAACTACTTTTAGTACTAGCAAGGGACTATTCCGTTATAAAAGATTAATGTTCGGTATATCTTGTGCTCCGGAAATGTTCCAAAAAATCCTAGAAAAAATGTTATTGGGATGTGAAGGTACATTTAATTTTATTGATGATATTATTGTGTATGGGGCAACAGAGAAAGAACACGATGATCGGTTGAGTAAGGTGCAAAGGGTTTTAAAAGAAAATGATGTTCTTTTAAATGAAAAGAAATGTATAAATAAAACAAACAAAATCGAGTTTCTCGGTCACGAACTTACAGAAGATGGAATAAAACCCCTTGCAAAATACTTATCCTCGATTAAAACTAGTAGACGCCCAAACACGATTGAAGAAGTACAAAGTTTTCTCGGTTTAGTCAATTTCGTGGGGAAATGGATTCCAAATTTGGCAACACTTACCGACCCCCTTAGACAGTTGTTGAGATTAGGGCTTGGAAAATCGGCAACTGTCGACAAAATTTGGAGTTCCAAACAAAATAGAGCATTTGAAGCTCTAAAGCTGAGCTTAACTAATATAAAATGTCTTGGTTACTACAATCCCAGCGACCAAACGCAGGTCATTGCTGACGCATCACCGGTGGGACTGGGTGCTGTCCTTGTCCAAATAGATACGGAAGGTCCTAGAGTTATCGCTTATGGACACAAAGCTCTGACTGATTGTGAAAAAAGGTATTGCCAAACTGAAAAGGAAGCATTGGCATTAGTTTGGGCTGTTGAGCATTTTAAAATATACCTTTTTGGCAAGGACTTTGAGCTCATAAGCGATCACAAACCGTTAGAAACAATTTTCGGACGACATTCAAAACCTTGCGCGAGAATTGAACGGTGGGTACTCAGGCTTCAAGCATATAGATTCAAAGTTATCTATCGCCCTGGTAAGTCAAATATTGCCGACCCCATTTCTAGACTATGT
Source organism: Diarsia rubi (assembly GCA_932274075.1). Taxonomy (NCBI): domain Eukaryota; kingdom Metazoa; phylum Arthropoda; class Insecta; order Lepidoptera; family Noctuidae; genus Diarsia; species Diarsia rubi. Next base: position 826,301 of record OW026432.1, read on the forward strand.
CAAATAGCTCCAACGAAGCCATTTGATAGCGAAAATTATATAAACCAAATTGTGACATACTCTCGACCTGTCGCTGTGTCCCTAAATGAAATAGAGGCATCATCATCAAAAGATGACGAAGTCTCAAAGGTAAAAAGGGGTATTTTCAATGAGGATTGGCACGAATCCGTAAATTGTTTCAAAATCATCAGAAACGAGCTTTGTTTTTGCGGAGATATTTTGCTGCGGGGTACTAGGATAGTCATACCAAAAGATTTACGCCAGAGGGTATTAGAAGCTGCTCACGAAGGGCACCCTGGTATAGTCGCAATGAAAGGTCGCCTAAGGACAAAAGTGTGGTGGCCTGGGATCGATGGGAATGCTGAGCGTGTAGTGAAAGGTTGTCGCGGATGCACTCTTGTATCGGCTCCTAATCCACCACACCCGATGAAAAGGCGATCATTACCTAAAGAGCCATGGATAGATGTGGCCGTTGACTTTCTAGGGCCACTTCCGAGTCGAGACTACATACTAATTCTTGTCGACTATTATAGCCGGTATAAAGAAATTAAGGTTATGAGAAGTATTACTGCACTTGACACCATTAAAGTCCTAAAAGAAATGTTTTCAAGGTTAGGTTTTCCCGCAACTATAACATGTGACAACGGGAATCAATTTACGAGCGATCTGTTCCGCAATTTCTGCAAAGAATGCGGTATCGTTGTCAATAGTACTATTCCCTATTGGCCACAAATGAATGGGGAAGTCGAAAGACAAAATCGAGATGTACTAAAGAGACTTAAAATTAGCCAAGCTGAAAATAAGGATTGGAAAGAAGATATTTTAAATTATTTAATGATGTATAATAGTACACCCCACTCTGTTACAGGTACATCGCCATCTGAATTATTTTTTAAAAGACGCTTTCGAGATAAAGTTCCCTTCGCTCCAGATGTAGAAAATAAACTCTTAGATTCCGATGTGAGAGATAGGGATATGCTAATGAAAGAAAAAGGGAAAGAATATGGGGATAGAAAAAGAAAAGCTACTGATTCTAATTTAGAAATAGGGGAAAAGGTAATGTTAAAAAATATAACTAAGGATAACAAATTGACTCCTAACTATAACCCTACCTCTCACACAGTGACGGGAGTCACTGATGGTGATATTCATGTACGGAACGACGAAACAGGTAAAGAGTATCGTCGAAATATAGTACATTTAAAGAAAATTAATGATTCTTGGCAGGTTGTGGACAATGATAATAAGGACACAGGGTCATTGATGAACAATGAGGACTAAAGTATTGCAATATACCTTTATGCAATTAAAATGATTATATGTCTGTCACTTTTTTGATGATATAATGTTGTATGCCTGATTTACTAGTTCATATATTACTAAATCTATTATGTTATTTCATTGTTAATATTGTTGTTTAAGTTATTGTACTCAATTATTTATAAAATAAAGAAGGGATGTAGTGTATGCGCCTAGGCAACGCGCGGCAGTCGGGGAGTCGAGCGCCAACCGTGAGCGAGAGCAGACGTGCGCTAGACGCATATACTACTTCACCTACGTGATCTATCAAAGTGTGTTTTATTAACACAGTGAACATTACACATACTTAACTCGTGCTGTTAACATCTTAGTAATTATATATTAGTCTTGCGATTGAGTATTCTTTTAGTAAACCCCCGAAATCCACACACAGCATTAAGTTAATATTTATTTATTTGTGTACTCGTACACTCAATACAGAAAATTGCATAAATATAAAAAATCGCAATTAAACTTGCGATCGAATGTGATGAGGACGGACGAATCTACTTGAAATAAATACTTTGATTTTACTTGTCAAGTAAATTGGACTACCTAGACTGTCACCAACGACATTCCAAACGACATTAATAAGTCATACGGCGGCGGCGCCTTCAAACACTTTTTCCAACAAATTCTATTTGTCGTGGATTGATGGCGCCATGGTGCAACCGACAGCGCCGTCTAGTAATTCGATTTGGAACTAAATAAATGTTTACCGGAAACGCAAGCGCGCCCTACCGCTTGGACACGATCGTCGGTAGAGGGGATGCAGCGAGGACTGGCGAAAGGACGGAGTGTTCGCTCACTTGAACTCCAACAGTCTCGGCAGACGCTCAGTAGTACCAACGCACGTGTTTGTTTCTTGTAAAAGTAAAACCGTGATGGCCTGTTTAAATAAAGTGATTTGATTTAAATTCTATTTCGCTCGAGTTCCCACAACAGTGCCCACATCTAACTAAAACTATGTCGGATTACGAAAAAGACCCGATGCTTCGCATCTCGGCCACCCATGATGCGACATCAGAACCAGGATTCACTCGAGCAGAAGAAAGCACGGAGAATGGTGCGATGACATCACGATGTGCTGAGAATTTACTGCGGCAACGCCGGACATTTTGTGCTACGAAATGTTTACAACGCAACGGTGAAGGCGACGCGACGGCTTGGCGCGCGGCTTCCCGGCAGGCGGACCGAGCAGTTGCGGGGCAGCGCCTGCAGCAGTGGCAAACAGCGAGCGATGCGTTGAAGTTTGCTATGTGAGCAATGCCAGCGGTGTGCTGATGAATCTGGTGAGTCGTACCCATTTTATTATGATTTTGGTGCCGAATGCTCTCTGATCAAAAACACACACAGTTTATTGGCAAGCGTGTAACTTTGTAAATTGACCCGGTAGAGGTCATGGTAGTCTGTACCAAACAATTATTTTCTGAGGTTATGATTAACGATTTAGGTACGATTAGAGATTTTATTTCACGTTGTACCGGATAGATGTTATAAAAAAAATGGTATTTCAATTGGCTTTGAGATTTTAGACCAAGGGTTTTTAACGTTCGTTAGTATGACGTGTGCTAATGTTGTTTTTGTGTCGTGAAAAGGAAGTAAGGTTATGTGATTTTTTCGAATAAGCTTAAAAACGCTTCTAATTTTCAAATTGATTTCAATACAGTTGAAACAGATGGTCAATTAGAATTTGGTTCTCAATTAATTAATCTTTTGACAGAATATTCATCTTCGTTTTCTAGTGCTGTTTTTAGATCCCGTACTTATTACGAATTACGACAGGACAGTGCAAAGTAGGCGTGTAAACCCTACTCGAACGGTTAATCATTGCCCTTGTAGACTTGTGGATACCGTCTTGCTTCCTCTAACCAGGTATTTTAGGCCAAGTTGTTTACCTTCTTCGTCCAGTATTGCTGGTGAGAAAAGAGGATAGTTCAGATTGTGTGTCGACTACAGGGAACTGAACGAAAACACTGTCGGATAGGTTTCCTTGGCTTTGATTGAGGATCTTGTATCTAGGTTAGGTGGTGCCACGTGGTTTGCGTGTCTTGATTTATGCTATCAGGCTATCATCATATTTCAGTGCATCCAGGGTCCATAGAGCCCACTCCAGCGTCACACCTGACGGTCAGTGGGAGTATGTGACCATGCTGTTGTGTTTGAAGCATGCAAGCTGTTTATCAGCGTGCAGCGATGAAAGCATTAGGTGATATTGCTTAAAGCTATGCCGTTACATACGTCGACCGACATTCTAGTGATAGGGTTATCAATGGAAGAGAGTTTAGTTTGTCTTTGCATTGTACTCGATTAATTAACAAAGGCTGGTTTTTCCCTGAATTTTATAATGTTGAACGGGTTGAATATAATTTAGGTTTTGTCAGTTGATACAGTTCATAGGGCTGGCCACTTATTTCAGACAATTTATGCCATAGTTCTCAAAAACAATGGCGCCTCTGTTTTGTTTAACGAGTGGCAAGAATCGGTTCATTGGTTGGGAACCGAGTCATGAGGCTATTTGTCAGAGAATTATTTTTTTTATTTTACCAGGGAACCAGTTCCAACAATCTTTGACCCTGCGCAGGCTGCGCATGCAATAGAGTTACAAACCGATGCCGGTACTGAAGGATTTGGTGACTATTTTTTAATTAAAAAAAAAATAACAGGAAACCACATATAGTTGCTTATTAGTCGTCGTACGTCCCCAGCCGAATCCAAGTATCACTTATTTGAATTGGAAACGTTAGCTGTCTCAAAGCATTTTAGACATTATTTGTTTGGTCGGAACTTTACCGTTATTACTGACTGCAGTTCTGTTAAAGCCTCTAAAAGCAAAACTGACTTTTCTCCGCAAGTTCATCGTTGGTGGGCCTACATGCAGTCATTTGAGTTTGACATTGTTTATCGGGAAGGCAGTAGGATGAGCCATGTAGAATTTCTTTCTTGAAATCCCCTCCATACATCTAAAGCAGCTTTTTCGAACAAAAGCGTGTCGAATTAGCCGAGCTTTCTAGCAACTGGTTGCAAACTGAACAAGAGAAAAAGACGAAGAGATCAGAAAGATTGTGTCTGATCTTCATAATGAAATTTTCCTGAGGAAACTCTTTAAAAAATTCGTAAGAATATTTTGTATCGCAAAATTTAACGTAACGGTTGCACTCGATGTCTTCCTATTGTACCTAGATCACTTCGGTGGTCTGTGATAAATAACGTCCATTAATCTGTCATGGAGTTAGGATGGGAGAAAACTCTTGAAAATAATAATTATGACTACTATTGGTTTGAAGGCATGTCAAAATATGTGAGAAAATTTGTCGAAAATTGCATCACTTGCAATCATAACTTCACCTAATTCCAAAGCTCAATCTTCCCATGGCATACAATTCATATTGACGCTTCTGGAAAATTATCTGGTAAGAACGACATCAAGGAGTTCGTCATCATAGATGCGTTTACCAAATTTGTGCTGCTTCGTCATTCTTTAAACATGACACAGTAGTATTTGTGCTATCGAGTTTTGTATAGCGTTGTTTGGTGCGCCGAAACGCATTATAGCGGATCAAGGTCGTTGTTTCGACAGCAAATATTTTTCTAGTTTCTGCACTTCTAACAACATAGTTGCACTTCATAGCTACTGGAGGCAGTCATGCAAAAGGTCAGTTTGAAAGAGTAATGTAAAGTACCCTAAAGGTTATGTTGACAGCTGTAGAGACTTGTCGTCACCGCTTTTGGCAGGACGCATTAGGAGGTTCAGGCTATGAACTCTACTATTAATAGGGTGACTAAACCTAGCCCTCTCGAGTTTATGATTGGAAGGGTAGCGAGACCACTTAGTTTAGTGAGCGCTGATGATGATTTTGACTGTAGTTCATTTAGATGAGATAAGAGAGCACGCGACACAAAACATTGAACGGAATGCTAGTTATGATAAAAATCGATTTCTGTGCTTGGCTCAAGTTTCTGAGTTAGCTGTTAATAATTATGTTTTAATTGAAAATTAGGAAAGGAATCTGACCAAATATTTACCAGATTCAGAGGTCCATCTATGCGAACTTACAAATACCCCCATGATTGTGTGAGGAAGATTCCCGATCACCAAGTTTCTCGAGAAATGAATGTCATAGTTGATGACAGTGGTAGTGAAACCAAATCCGATTAAGAATGGCTTGTACACTCATACTCGAAACGCTGGACCGCACCTCATGAGTAACATGTGGCGATGGGTCTACAAGGAATCGTTGGTGCAGATTTCTGTCTGTGTTGGTGCACAGAGCGCTTCATGTGTTGTAGCACATTTTGCGTTAGATCTTGTGAATCGTTGGTGCGATTCATGTCTGTGTCGGTGCACAGAGCTCCTCATGTGTTGTAGCACGTTTTGCGCTACGTGATGTGAATCGTTGGTGCGATTCATGTCAGTGTTGGTGCACAGAGCGCTTGATGTGTTGCAGCGTATGTGGTGGCAGATATGTAGAGAGTCGTTGGTGCGATTCTGACCTGTGTGGTGCACAGATGGCAATGAAAGTTTCAGGAGTTGAGTATGCATTGCTTATGAATTATGGTAATGAGTAACAGAATTGTTAGAATTACTTTGTTTTACAACTTGTTGATCGGATCTTTTCAAATGAATGATGTTGTGCAGGAAGCACTGTGTATGTAGCCTTAATAACAGGGCACTATAACTCATGAGAGTAGATTTTTTTTGTACTTTGAAATAAAGTACAGACCTGTGAGAATCAACCCTTGTCTCTATCGGCAGGATAGCCGAGCTTGATTACTCTCTGAGAAATTTTGTCCACAGGTACTACACCCGAGGACGGGTGCTAGTCAGGGATGGCCGTGTCGTGGATTGATGGCGCCATGGTGCAACCGACAGCGCCGTCTAGTAATTCGATTTGGAACTAAATAAATGTTTACCGGAAACGCAAGCGCGCCCTACCGCTTGGACACGATCGTCGGTAGAGGGGATGCAGCGAGGACTGGCGAAAGGACGGAGTGTTCGCTCACTTGAACTCCAACAGTCTCGGCAGACGCTCAGTAGTACCAACGCACGTGTTTGTTTCTTGTAAAAGTAAAACCGTGATGGCCTGTTTAAATAAAGTGATTTGATTTAAATTCTATTTCGCTCGAGTACCCACAACAGTGCCCACATCTAACTAAAACTATGTCGGATTACGAAAAAGACCCGATGCTTCGCATCTCGGCCACCCATGATGCGACATATTTATGCACCGGTTCACACGATCTAATTAGCAGTCAGCGCCGCGCACGCCGCTTGCGGTGGAAAGTGGCAGCTTGGCTCAAAGCTTCCAGCCCATTGTTACGCGAATACCAAAACTTGCCGAGTTGTCGGAATTATAGCACATTACGACTAGGGGTGGCTGGAAATAGATTATGAAGAAAAAATTACCGGATCGATGCAAATGGAAATGTGTGCGGAATTTTGAAAAATGTTTGCGTTTTGTGCTCTGATCGTCCTTTCCACTCGTGCTGATGTTTGTAGAAAATATGATATTCCACAAGTACCTACCTATGGACGCTGTATAAACATACAAATATTTAAATATTAATAGATTTAAGTATGAAGAAACTTTTTGTAAATAAATGCTACTATAATGTTGCCGACTATTTGAATGATGTATAAATAGACCTTTTTAATTTTTTTATTTTGATTATTTTAAATTAGTTTTTAATTATTATATTAATTTGATTTTGACTCTTATATTAATTTGATTTTGACTATTATATTAATTTAATTTTGATTCTTTTTACTAATTATTGTCTTATGAATTTCTTTCTTTGTTACTTTTTTTAATTTTACTTTTCATATTTGATCATTTTTAAATATATTTTTTTTGTTATTTCTGTAACTTTGACTATTTCTATTAATTTATTTCTTATTATATTTCAATTATTTAATTTCACGTAACTTTAAAAAAAAAATTGTGTGACGATTGTATTATTATTGCATTTGTACGCCTCTATAGGCAAAACATTTTGAAACTTTTTTTCTTTAGTAATCACTCCACCTGATTGTGAACCTACACGTGTTTTTTGACAAATAAATAAATTGAATTGAATTGAATTGAACTGTACAATATTTAATACTAGTTCTGCCCGTGGCTTTGCTGATGTGACCTAGCTTCTTTTGACTTTAAAAATCAATCGTGAAAATTGTAAAGAAAGGCAAAACATCTTTTGTGAGTCATTTTATAAATAAAACTTCCGTTAAAATTAAAGATTTTAAAACAGAAAGCAGACCAAAATTCATACAGTCACACAGACACATCCAATCCAAATCAAAATTAATCTACCTACCTAAATAAAATCATATCATTTTTCTTAGACCTTCAACCCGACAGCCCTAATTAGTAAACGTGTGAGTGAGACGTCGACGAGGGTATAGCATCATAGCGTGACGACTGAAGACTTCAGATACCATTGTGTGAACACGCCTTTATAAAGGCGCTCACCAAACAGATAGTTTTAAGGACTTCTTCATGAGGGTATTTGTCACGTCCCTTTGAAATGAGAAGGGGTGGAGGTTTAAAATAATAATGTAGAATAAAATGTTGAATTTTTTTATGTTAACATAACATCATGCTTCGAACCCGTGAAGAGTTAGACAGAGGTGTACCTAATAATTTTTTTAGTTATGTTGAAGTCCTATGTAATGTCGACAGAATCTTCACTCAAACACACACACAAACAATCTTCAACTAGGTACCTTTTGTTAGGGCTTGGGAAATCATCGAATGACTCCTCAAGCTCTGGGCGGAGCGGTAGGGAGTGTCAGACTTCTACTGACTAAACACCACCCATGTTCCTTCTTAGCCCTTTCGAACAACCCGCAGCCCCGACAGGATCTTCAACTACCTACTCGAAACAGGATTATTAAAGCTAAGCTAAGAAACTATAAAGTCTCTTTTTTCTTTAGTCAAGACAGACAAGACATTTCCCATAAGATTCTTACCACTTCCTCGAAATACCAGTTACCTTACCGCTTATATACCGCTTCAAAATCTTTGAATAAATCCTAATAAATATACGAAAGAAGTTTCTATTTCCTTATTTTTCCGCCTATCACAGAGTAATCTTATTACTTGCGGTCTATGATTAAAAACAATCTTGGTAGCAGACTAGCGGCTTCATCGGCCTTCTTCATAATTTTAATGTCCCTAGGGTGGGGTAGTGGCCTATTAACAACGTGGGATTGAAGACTTTTCTTGTGTTATTAATGTTTTACTTTGATTTTCTTGAAAGTAAACCTTATTGAGCCATCAAATGCTATTGAGATCGAACATTTTTGAATTTTGAAATACACTCCAAAGATAACCAGCCAATGCGACGGAAAAGGAGTGCGTGGCGCAGGTTATTATAAATAAGACCACGCAACCAGTCTACATAAAATATATTAATTTAAGAAATGGGTGTGGGAAGGTCTACGGACACAAACTCTTAAGGCCCCCTTGTGGGTTGAGCTGTACTGCCCTGATAGCCGGCGGCGTGGCGATGACCGCAGCGAGGTGCCACGCTGGAAGCGTAGGGGTGATGGCCAGCTCTTCTTTACGTCACGTGGCAAGTATGGCCAACAGGTGGGAAGTCCGATGCCGGCCCGTTTTTCGCACGCGCGACGGAACCAGCCGCGTAGTGTAGCGAAAGTGCTGCCGTAAACTTGAGGGTGTTCTAACCGGAACTTTGGAGTGTATTATTATGATCCATCTGACTCTGGCTGGCTGACTCAATTTCAAATTATTTTTGACACGCTAAGGAGAATATTATAATTAATATTTACCGAAGAACTGATTTAGAAGGCATTCCATTTGTACAGTGTTTCTGAAATAAATTGTTTTTTTTTTATCATTATATAGCGCGTCATTTTCATTTCCTCATGTCAAGTGCTAAATATATTTTCATATTTCTTTACAAGCAGAATAAATTGCTATAAGCAAAAACATCTCCATATAAATTTATCTTCTAACTGATTTACTAAACTAAAAACACTCATTATTCTCTACATCAGTGGAACACGTCTGTGCATAGTCCGTCATTCACTCTAAAAGATCAATACGCTTCCCAAAGGGACAAGAAACCTTCCAAACTAACAATATCTCAAGTACTCGCTATAAAGTAGTGAATAGTCACTCCGTCCCTCCGAAGTAACCCCTTCCGATCCATCGGCCCTCACTCGGCTATATCTAACCCTCTAATTTCTTACCTAAAGCCGGCTTTTAGGCGCAATTCACTGTGAAATCGGTATGAGGTTCCTACCTGCTTTTTTATATAAACATATTATTATCATTTATAGGAAGTAAGAAATCTATAAAAGGGTCATGTATAGCAGGAGATGTTTATAGAATACTTGCTGTTGCCCACGGCTTTACCCGCGTGAAAATTATATATAATTATATAGTTTTTGAGTGTATCGCAACAGGCAGACAGAAAGATGCGGTGGAGAACTTTGTTTTTTTTAATAGTGTGATAATAGCACCGCGTCTGTAATTCCCGAAGGGTTGGGCAGATGTGTACCTAATTGCACCTCTCATTTCACCAGTTATGTTATTAAGTCTTATATAATTACCATCAATGGGGCACAAATCCAGACTTGTGGCTGCTAAGGCAGACTTTAGAAGCGTGGTGGTGGGCAGTTAATAGTAAATGTACGAAATAGGCATATTGTCCTACTGGATATTATATACGAGTTATAGGTGGTCGGTTCGAATCCACTATGTTCACACATGTCTTGCCCCTGTGTATTATCACCACTGCTCTCTTAAATATTTAAGTCAAACATTGTGAGGAAACTGTACCATCATCATCATCATCATCATCAACAGCCTATTAATGTTCCCCTGCTGGGACACAGGCCTCCTCTCTTTGAGAGGGAATGGGCTATAATCTACAACGCGGGCACAGTGTGGATTGGTAGATGGCACAAATCTTAGAATTTTTTTAACCCAAACTATACCATAAAATAATACTAAAGGATAATAATGTGTAGTTTCTACCAATGCAGATGCCCACTCCCTCTTGCATAGACGAGGGTTTTGTCTCAGCTGTGGGAACCTGACTGGGATTGTGGGTTAAGTTTAAAGTGGTCTGAGGAAAAAGTGGAATAAAAGAAAAGTAACGTACTCCCGAATCACTTTATGGCAATCAATAACATCTGAACCTCCTCGAGAACTGGAAAAGTTTTAGGTATGGTCTGATGACATTAGGAGAATTGGAGGCAAAATGTAAAGATTGATAGATTGTGATGATTTGTAAAGGGCTTAAGAGGATAAAGATAAAGATAAAGATAAAGATCATTTTATTTGTCAAAACATGCGTATACATGCAAATGAGGCATGTAAGATGTTAAAATAGATTTTTTGTACGTACATGTTTCACCCATAAGGCGTACAAATTTTTAAAATTTACAACAAAAAAATAAAATTTAAGTACCTACATAATTAATAAACATTGATAAGTCGGTAGAAATCATAAAATGTCACAAATATTCAAAAGCAATAAAAAAAAAATGTCAGTAATGTACAAAAAACTTAGTTGAAGGCACTGCACAATCCTAGAACTAGGAAAGCAAACATTTTTTTAAATTTATTATTTGTGTTTGCTATTGCCCAATACATTGCCTCAACCGTTGCGAATTATGACGCGATTGGTGCGGTGGCGTCAAGACGTGGGTATGTTTCTTTTGTTGCGTCGCGTCACAGTAGTTACATGATTTTAGAAATATAATAATTAAAATCAGCCTATCATGTTCGCACTGCAGGGACTCAGGCCTTCTCTTTAGGAGAGGGATGGACTATAATCCACCTCGCGGGCCCAGTGCGGTTTGGTAGATGTCACATATCTTCGAATTCTTTGGTTCTAAGACATGCCGGATTCCTTCACCGTGTTGAGAGCAGTAGTGACGATATATTTTAGATTCGCCTGCATGGGTTCGAATCCACGACTTACTGTTCGTAAGTCGTGGCCGCCATCACTGGGCCAGCGCTGGTATAACAAAATAAGAAATATAATATTTCATTTGTTTTTGCGCATTTTTTGTTGCACTTGCAGCTTGAGTGTATTCGTAGTCAAGCGAAATAACACATTTTTCCATTAATTGAAAAATGTGTAAAACCAATTCCGAAATAATAAAGAATCTAATGAACGCGTTACAAAGAATGAATCGAAGAAAACAAATCCCGAAATGAAAGGAAAAAAAACACTACCGTTCAAATTTTAAAACCCGCGCCAACAAAAGTTCAAGAGTAAATTGTTTAAACCATCGGTAGATAACATCACTGCCCTTGAGTGGAGGTCACGCGGGGACGTGGTGACCTTGACCCAATTAGTGACCTTCGATCCGAGGGCCGCTTTTAGATGCGATGGTGTTGATTAGACACGAAAGGTGTGGTGATATAATAGGTAGGTATAAGTCATGCTTGTGTTACCCTTGGGGTGAAATGTTTGACGGGTATGTCATTCTTGGGTTTTTAAATGGGGTACAAGTGGTGCGTGTGTTCCGAGCTTATGTTTTAGCCTACATTATGCTCACATGGAGAAGGAACAACTATGATTGTATGCAGGACTGTGAATTTTCTAAACTGATTTGAAAGTAGTGTCCATTAAGTTTCTTGCGCATTCTTCTCTATAACAACTGGAATGACCTGTGGCTGGACTCTGGATGCTATAAATCTTGTTTTGAGCATTCAAAAGTAACTGTCTATTTGAGGTAAGTTTAGAGTGTAAATGAGTTCGGCAATCAATGGAGCACATATTTCAGTCCTGCGTCTTGTCCGGCTTCTAAAATTACAAGCTGGACAATAATTCCGGCCTTATAAACTTAAATACTTATTATTGCTATTGAAGGCGTCAAACCTATGGCCAAGTTAGGGGCGACTTCACTTAGACTACCATCGATACGCTAAGAGGACTAGACTCATATTATTATAAAAATTAAGCTATGACATTGACGAGAGCCAACAAAAAAATAGGTGGCGAATCTAACCTTTATTAACTCAATGACATTTTGGATTACAAAGAAAGCTTCAGTTATTAAGTCACGTAAAGCCCATTTGTTTTCGAACTATAACCTGAATAAAGCTCATTCAACATACAACCGTAAAAAAAAAACGCATTCACACTTGAACCAACATTTCCATAATGTATCACGGCCACCATACACATCTGGCCACATTACCCATGCCACCATGTCTAGTCATCTATAAAATGCAATAGTCGTGTAAACATTGCGTTGTTTGAGCAACAAATGGCGGCCAGTCTCGCAGACGATACGCTTAGTAACTTGGGGTAAAGACTTACTTAGTGATGGGTAAGTTGAAGGTCAAGGTCAAGGTAAGGAGGGTAACGGTTTGTTGTGAAGTGAAGGGTTAATGTATCTGGTTGTTTGGTGTCGAATTATCTTATTGGCTAAAGTTACACTGTGATTAGGCGCCACGGCGCCCTCACCTTCTGTCTGACGCAGGTCCTCACCGGACACGGTTGTTTCGATAGGTAACTGGTTTATGTATTGGTTTCGGAATGTGAATGGCTATAAGATCCGATGGATGGAGTATGTCAAAGGCTAGTTAGGAGGATCATCAACATCTGCCTAACCTTTTCCTAACCATATTGAGGGTCGTCTTCCGTTCTTACCGGATGCAGCTGAATACCAGTATTTTACATGACACGACTACCTACCTACCTAACCTACACAACCCAGTTAGAACTAGGTAAATACGATACCCCTTTTTTTTGGCGTGTGGGACATCATCAAATAACCCCTCCCGCTATTGGGCAGAGCGAAAGGGAGTGTCAGACTTCTACTGACTAAAAACCTCCCATGTTCCTTCTTAGCCCTTTATGTCGAGGCCGCGCTATCTCTTACAACATCCCGCAGCCGTCGGCCCTTGCAGGCCCCTTCCATGTCACTGACATCTCTTTGAGGCGCGCGTGGAACCGCGGGAGGCGCTCAGGGCGTCGGGGGTCCCGCGATGACCTCCGGCCACCGTAGACGCGGGCCTGTGGACGGTGAGTGATGGGCTATCTCGCCGTCCGTCCGTCTCACGACGAAAACAGGCCGTGTCGACGGCGCGTTCGTGTTCCACGCGCGCCTCAAAGAGATGTCAGCAACATGGGACGGGCCCGAAAGGGCCGACGCCTGTCGGGGCTGCGGGTAGTCCTCTGGTTATCGCGGCCTCGACATAGAGGGCGAAGAAGGAACATGGGTGGTTTTTAGTCAGTAGAAGTCTGACACTCCCTTTCGCTCTGCCCAAGAGCGGGAGGGGTTATTCGATGATTTTACACCCACCAAAAAAAAAAAAAAAGGCGCGCGTGGAACATAGAACGCACCGTCAACACGGCCTGTCGTCGTCATAAGACGGACGTCCATTACTCACCGTCCACACGCCCACGTCTACGGTGGCCGGAAGGTGGCCCCCGACGCCCGGAGCTTCTCCCGCGGCGGCTGGGACGTGACGTTCTCTCCCTCTCACGTTCCACCACCTCCTTCGCTAGCATCACTGCTTCGCAGAAGGAGGCGGCGGCGTCCCATTCCTCCTCACCCGGACCATGGCTTGCACCAGGGCCGGACGCGAGAGTTCGCCGCCGAAATGCGATACCCCTTGGTAAGACTGGTTGCTAAAGGCAGGACAATGATGATGACACATTTTGCACTTGAACGTCTTGGTCCCTAACGTCACATTGGACGAACGTCGTCGGATAATTAAAAGCACAGAAAACATTTGAGCTTTGCCTCTGTCATAAAAACCTATGTAAAAATACAGTAACTCTAAATCTTTTCCGATTTAAGTCCGAAGTCGAATATGGAAGCTTTATAAACCTCATTATCTGATTACAAGAAAAACCCGACAAATAAACTTAGTTTTTCTCCCAAGAGTAAAATGACAAACTTTTTAAGAACTTTTATCGAAATATCTTAAGTTAACCCTACCGCTTCGGTATGGGTAAACACATGGTCGCAATCGTAAATTACCCTCCACGTAATAAGTGTCTTGGGAAAACCCGGGAAGGAAGGAACGAATGAACGGAATGGAACGAACTAAAGTTATCGCACTAGTTGCCATTTGGGCTATTTCCGGAGCAAGTAAATTATTGTAGCAGAATGGTCTCATTTCCGTTTGACACTGGCTGAATTTAACAAAATTTTAATACTTAAGGTGAAAGCTTCGGGGTTTTATGCAATTTGCTGGTCAGTGTAAGGCTGTATGTTTAATAAATAGTCACTCAATGGAATTAAATCAACTCAAGAGATGATTGATCAAGTCAATGATTTTAATGTTTATATCTTTCTAAATATACATACACATAACGTGCGCGAATCATATTTTTAACCGACTTCGAAAAGTAGGAGGTTCTTAATAGGGTATTTCACCAAAAAAATCTAATTAGTCCGTCTGTTAGATTTTCAAAAAAACAATGAACACATATTTTTTGTTTTATCAAATCAACAAAAAATTAAAAAGACAAAACGCGTCAAATATTTGAGTGGGGAGTTGTGACGTTACAGACCGCTAGAAAATGTCGTACTAATGTCTAAGAATATGACGTCACACGAGTTTTCAAAGCACTGTATCGTCTTCATTGTTTGTTTATAAATATTTTTTTTAAATCTATCTGACGGAATAATTATATTTTTTTTGTTTACTACCCTATTCTTTGTCGGAATTATATTTTTAGGATAAATTAATAACTTCTAGATTTCCAGGTTATTCTTTTAATGTGCACCCTAAATCCACGCTATTATTTTAGAGAGGTAAAATTTGTTTCTAGGATTGTTAGTTTGTACTATGTAGGGGCAATCTTCAAAACTGCTGATCTGATTCCGAAAATACTTTCACTAACGGGAACTACATTATCCCCGAGTGTCAAAGATAGGCATACATAAAAATCGTTTAACGAAAGTTTAACCGCGAGCATAAGTCAGTACCGTACACCGCGGGTGGATGCAGAGGTGAAGTCATATTTAAATGCCATTAACAGTAGAAATAATCGTATCTTCAGTGGTTCTGACCGCCCAGGGTTATTTCGGTGGTACGATGAGGGGGTAATTATTCCCGCAGTTAAGGGTAATTACCCCAAAGTTAAACGACAGGGGTCAATTAGGCCACGAATTGACAGCGAATTCATTTTACAGGATTACCGGGTTTAACTAAAGTTTCTTAATTAATTCGACAATTAATTATGTTTCTTGATTATTTTGGAAACAAAGGATATTTGAGTACAATGAAGTTTTAATACAAAACAAAACTATTGTATTTGTACATGTTTATGTTGTATTTTTGATTATCGAAAACACATAATAATGACATGATTGTTTCCATAAAATTGAATACATTTTATCTATTCATTGAAACTTAATAAATTCTTGAAACTTGCAGGAATACATGTGAAATTCCCTTCAACACACAGCTTAGGATGTTGCAATTAACAGTCCTTACATGTCATTGAGATAATTCCCACGTCACCCATATATATCTAGAAAGTTTGTCCACCTTGTTGACACAATCCCTTATAGACCCACTAAGCTAACTCAGAGAACAGAGCTGTTAATCCAGAACACAAATGATGATAATAATATAAATATATACTTACTCTTACCCCTTTGAAAAACACTCCCTGTAGTTGTAGGTAAGTCTAGTGCTAATAAATTTCACCAGGTTAAAGTCCTCTAACGTAACACAATACAGAAAATAATTACTCCCGGCTGCTTCTGATATTTTTCTAATGAAAACGCTACCCGATCTGGACAAAAATATCATTGGCGATTTTGACCTAAGGCTCTTGCTTAATTTGTAGGCATCTCTCTTCTGTTTGTTCCAACTAACCTCTAAAACGGCTGGACCAATTTTGACGTTACTTTAACTGACAGATAGCTGATGTTGTAAGGTCTTATACTTACTTAGACGTAAACCTACTTTTATTTATGATTAGGATTCCGTGCAATAAAGCCTAAAAAAAAATAATTGAAATAAAACGGAATTCTAAATAAATTGTAATTGAATCCTTCCGCCGGTGGAAAAGAAATGTGACCCGTAAGCACAGTTTTTCAACTAGAAACGAACAGCAAAATCAGCTCACAAAATGTAAAGCGTTTACACGAAATCTTGGGATGCTTCAGGTAACATGTTAACAATAAGCATAATCATAAGGACTCAGGACAATATGCGAAGGAATGGGCTTTATTAATCCACCTCGAGGGTTCCCAGAGCGGTTTGGTAGCTGTCACATGTCTTCGTATCTTTGGTTCTAGGACATGCCGGTTTCCTCACGATGTTTTCTTCCACCGTTTAAGAGACCAATGGTGATGAAATAAATTACATAAAGCAATGCTCCTTAAAAGTAACCTGGGTTCGAACCCACAACTGCTTATTATTGCTGTACGCAAGTTGGGTACGCCACTACAGAGCCACCGTTGCTTCAACAGACGTTACTTATAAGTGAATTAGGGGCTAGCACCCAGAAGTATTTACTTATGAAGTGCAACCTTACATAAGGATTCATTTTTCAAAACGGACTAGTTGTGGATGTCTCTAACTATTCTCAATTTTATTATTTATTTTTTCTCTTCCATTAAATTCTCTCTTTTACAGTGGTTTTTAATCATCCAGACGCTCTTTGGTACAAATAGTTACAGCACTGATATCAACATTTGTGCCTTACCTACATTACAAAAATTTGTTAATTGATATGTTATGTACTTTTTTATTTTTACATTGTTTATAATTATATAATTTTTTATTATTGATTTGTGTCTGTAGTAACTCTAAAATGAACTTACACCTTACTATTGTATCGAGTCTGGTTCTTCTAACCAACATAACAGACAGAATGTGTTGCTGGGGAGTTTGTTCCGTCACTTCTTCTTTCCAGCTAAACACTAGGAAGTGCCGAAGGGGGGGCGTTTTGGGGGACTGTCTCTTGTAAATAAGTAGAGTAAAGTAAATTTTGACGTTCGAAAAGTGCTGATTATCAGCCTAATTTGAATAAATGACTTTTGATTTTGATTTTTGATTTTGAGTTGATTTACTGATATTTTTTATACTGTGGTACAAGCTCGGCCCAATGCCATCCCTTGTCCCAACGACGTACTTTCACGGCCAGTTGACTGTCACTCACTTTTTACTACCCGTATTTATTTGTTTTTCTCTATTGAAGGGCAGATCGACTTTCTACCCGTGTCTGTTTCACAGAAAATAACTGAGAGAATCTTTTGTTTTTCTTCTTAAATCTTTTTTTACCCTTCTTGCTAAGGGTTGAAGTTGTTTATTTTAAGCGATGCTATCTATCTTGATGTTATCTCTATTTAATTTTAAGGAGAGAATGTAAAATATCTCAGAAGGTAATTTTTATTTTCCATTTAATTTGACAAAAGAGCGATTATTGTCTTTTGTAACTTCACTCATCAACTTGTGACTATGTATTTGCATAGGTACTTTTTTTCCAATGTGTAGGTATCTATTTTTATATAAATCTCCCACTGCACCGATTAATATTTTAAACAAAAAAAAACATTTTACAAAAAAAGCCGAATCAAGAAAAAGTCTGAAACAACTTAATTTTCGGAAGTCGGTGACTTTCTGCAAACGAGATCATAAAAAGAATTTTCCAAATCGGTTCACAAATGATGGAAATGACGTAAGAAACATTTATAAAAGAACTGAATTGAGAACCTCCTCCTTTTTTGAAGTCGGTTAAACAACATTTGTTACAAACTTCCAGCAGCTTTATCGAATGTTTTCTTTTGAATAAATTCCAATGAAAAAAGTTATGCTACCATAAAATGAGAAGTATTACCATTTCTAAGGGTTTGTTTATGACCTTGAGCTTTGAGTAAAGGTCACAGTTTGACCTTAGCCACGTCTAGCAATGGGCTTTCATGGTCAGCTGAGGGGGTGAGCGCACGAAGGGTTGAAAGTTAAACGAAATAAACTTTTATTGTAATTATTTTGTTTGCGTGTTTGTAAAGCCGATTAGTTGTTTGGTGTTCAAGCTAATTAACTTATGTGAGTTTAGTTTATGGAAGAGATTTAATTAAAGGTAGCTGAAAATTAAACCGTCATGGAATAAGTGGAGTTCTTTGCGCAAAAGCAAGAGGTGTTCTTTTACTTCCTAGCCAGTACCCAGCATGACCTGACCCCTCTTCTTCTTTAAACGAGGGGTCAGGTGTACCCGCGATGACCTCCGGCCACCGTAGGCGCGGGCCTGTGGACGGTGAGTGATGGGCTAACTCGCCGTCCGTCCGTCTCACGACGAAAACAGGCCTTGTCGACGGCGCGTTCGTGTTCCACGCGCGCCTCAAAGAGATGTCAGCAACATGGGAGGGGCCCGAAAGGGCCGACGCCTGTCGGGGCCGCGGGTAGTCCAACGGTTATCGCGGCCTCGACATAGAGGGCGATGAAGGAACATGGGTGGTTTTTAGTCAGTAGAAGTCTGACATTCCCTTTCGCTCTGCCCAAGAGCGGGAGGGGTTATTCGATGATTTTACACCCACCAAAAAAAAAAAAAAAAAAAAAAGGGGTTAGGTGTAGGTATGATAATGGTGTCTATTTGTAATAATTTTGCAAATATGGCTTGGCGTTACCAATAATTCTTGATCCTGAAAATTCTGGTTACTGACTACCTGTAGCGACTGTCAAAGCAACAGCCGGAATCAACGATTTAACCTGATTTCCATGTACGGAAGAAACTCGGTCTGTGATTGGTCACCCATCCACAGACCGACCTAGGCAGGACTTAATCTCGAAGAATGACCCATGGGGCTGTTTTTTAATCCACTAATCAGATTTTTTGGTTAACGTAGAAGTTTTAAAAACCCTGCTACAAAAATAATGAACATTTAAAGATGTGAAATATTACACGATAAAAACCAACTCGACATGCTTACATGCATAAAATTACACTAAAGATCTTTGGAACAGTTAAGTAAAGCTAAATTGCTACTTTGAAATATAACAACGGGCTTAAATGGGTTTAAAAGTTCTTTAAAATGTCTGTGTTTATTATCATGATATAGACTGGCAATTTAACATTAAACAGATATTTTCTTTTATTTACGGAGTGCTCTTAGAGAGTATGACTTTACAATTAAGACAGACGGACACAAAAGTAGTCAAAGCTCTTGATTAAAAGTTAGAACGCACATTTGAATAACGCTTTGAAACGCGGTCTGAAAGGTTTTGGGAATCCCTAACCCTTTTGATATTGTCAAAAAAAAAAAATCACAAAAAAGTGAAAAATAAATTGTAGAAGAACAATCAGTTTCTGAAGTCGGTGTTTGATTTCGCTTTTTTGCCACCAAAGAGTATACTTGCGAGGTGGCCCCATTGTCACCAAGCCAGGATCTGATGATGGAATCCAATGGAAATCGAGGAAAACTCTCAAATTTTATAGGCACTTGCAACGTTTTCCATAAATATATTTTTTAAAGCTGTTCATGTATTTGCGTCTTATAATTATAATCTCATGTGGATGCGCTAATGATGGAAGGTATAACTCCTCAACGGTTAGGAGTTAAAAGAAAATTATTTAAAAATTATACGTAGGTACTTATGGACCGATAGTTGTATTCTTTTAGGCTATTATCCCAGACCTGACCTGACCAGACCTGTCATCCCAGAGGAATCTAAAGCAACCCTCTTATTTTATAGGTACGTGTTTAGTGCTTTTTTCTAAAGCTTTTCAAGTATTCGCATCTAGCAATGTTGATGAGCTGATGATGGAAGGTACAACTCCTTAATAAAATAATATGAGGACATATTTAAGGTTGTATTCTTTCAGGTTTTCTAGGTGAGCTGATTATGGAAAGTACTAATCTTCAATAGTTAGGAGTTGAAAACAATAATAAGGGAATCTTGAAGGTTGAGGGTTAGGTTTCTTGGTGGAATGTTTAATGCATAGTAAATATTTGGATAGGATACCTATTACAACAAAAAAGTGAAAAATAAACTTCAGAAGAAAAAACAGCTGCTGAAGTCGGTGACATTTGTTTGTTTGATTTCGTTTTTTTGCCAGCGACTTCAAAAGCTGATTTTTCTGAAGTCGGTTTTTTTTGCAAAAAAGTTTTCCATCAATATCAACCACGGTGTCTGAATAGGGACCGGTTAGTGGCAATAGTGTCAACCCTTTTTATGTGGGACCTAAGCTTCTAGCGAAATGTGGTGTATGTACTAATGATACACCTAGAAATAAAGAAAGAAAGAAAAATATACCAACGCAACAACAACGCTTAACAGACATTAAAAAATAAAAAAAATACAACAAGCACCACCTCTGCTTATCCCTTCGGTGATTACAGGCGATCTCGCAACCGGGCACAAACCCAGTCTCCGTGGTTGCTACTGAATAACTTTATACTTTGTCCAACTCAGGAATAAAACCACCAACACACAATGCACCCTCATCACCACCTACTCACGAACCTTCTCTTACTTCAACCCCATTTATTTTCTCCCGTTATTCTACATTAAAGAAACATAAGAATTGGTTATTTGACTACTGTTAAAATTCACAAAAATGTTATGTTAATTCAAAGAACTGACAGAAATAACACGATGTGTGAAAAAAGTAATAAACTTGACAAGATAATGACTTAGTTTTAACTGATTTTAAAACACGTGTTAGACAAAGACAGCGCTTTATAAACGTGACGTCATATTTCATACCGCCATAGTACGTCACGGTTACGTAGTACAAATGGCCGTTTCGTGCGACAAGGATAGAAAGTGTCCTCACCGAAAATTTCTAAAGCATATAACATTCTTTCTTCTTTCTTTTTTAAAAAACGTTGCCCCACACTAGGAATTTCCCCTGTATCGTGGGTGCGTTCACAAACATTTAAACTCACATACACAAATACCCAGACCCGGGACAACTATCTGTAGGCCTTACAAATATTAAAATTTGTTCCGTGCGGGGATCGAACCCGCGACATGCAGCGCAGCAGTCCATTGCCTGAGCCACTACGCCAACCGTGTCGTGAATTGACTTGGCCACTGTATCACATTGGCCAATGCGTTGGCGATTAGCTATTACAATGGCCTGTTTAACATTGGCGAATGCGGTGCGATGGCCAAGTCAATCTTTTATTTAAAACATCAAAGGTTTTTAAGTAGGGATTAAATATATTAACTGACTTGGTATTACATGGATCTTACTATACTTTTTACGGTAAAAGAACTGAGTTGCGCGACTTGGCTTTTTTTACAAGTTTTGTTTTTGGTGGGTTCATACATCGTGTTATTTCTGATAGTTCTATGAAATAACTTAACATTTTCGTTTTTAACAGTAGAGTATCCAATTTCTGCAGAAAAAACAAATGGTAAAAAGTATATCTTTTTACCCGACAGCCCCGGCAGTAAAGAACGGGTAATGTTTTAACTTTTGTTTGTAGTCACAACTTGCACTGTTGCTGCTACAAAATTCACTTATCTTTTAATTTCAAGTGAACTGCTTTCATTATATTGGCGGGGTTCCAACAAACCCACCAGATTCGAGAATTCAGGAGTGTTATACACATATTTGGGTCGACTTACTTCGGCACACCCTTGCAACAAAATCGCACATTATCATCTGCTTCGCCTTTTTCCAATTATGTTGGGGTTGTCTCCCAGTCTGACTGGATGCTGCTGAATACGAGTATTTTACATGGAGCGACTGCCTATCTGACCTCCACAACCCACTTAATACTAGGTAATTTGGTAAGACTGGTTATCATACTTTCAGGTCACTGACTACCTGTGGCGACTGCCAAAGATCTCTATATGGCAACTGGGACCAACAGCTAAACATGCTTTCCGCGGCACGGAGGAAACTTCGTATGAAATGGGTGGTCACCCATCCACAGACTAACCTAGGCAAGCGCAGCTTAACCTAAAGATCGACCCGAGTGGCAGTTATTATTAAGCTTAGAGCTCCTCTTTGTAATACGTTGGCAGAAAATGGACTCAGTTGTGCTTTGTACGTTAATTTCGCTTTTGTACTAAGCTTGTGCACTGTGTGTAATTATGGTAATTAAGTTTTGAAGTTATTTCCTGTGTGTAAGTTTTAAATGCAGTCTTTTGTTTATGCAAGATCCAAGGGGGAAAGTATGTTGCGAAATTAGGTCGAAGTAGTCACTGAGGTCCTGGAACTCAATGGTTATTCAGTGGAACACGGATGGATTTTAGTCAGTAAGAGTCTGCTGCTCCGCCCAGTGAGAGGAGTATTTGTAGATCGCATAACCTTAAAAAAATGGTTTATTTATTTATTTAGGGAAAAATAAACAGTAGCACAATAAAAATTAAACATAAATATCTTAAATCTAACATTTTTAAACAATTAAGCTACCCAATACGTTTTCCGCAAATTACAATTTTAAGAACATTGAAACTTGCTAGTAGCAATACAAATACAAAACCTATAACACAGTACATTTTTAAGCACAGGAATATTGTCATATCATAAACAAAGCAAAGAAAAAAATGGATGGAATAAAAATGGTTGCAAAGTAATTACTGGTTTGTACCACTGAGTTGTATTTTAAAGTTTTTTATAACGACTATTACGTTGTTGGTAATATGGAGTTAAAAATACTAGTTAAAAACAAAAAAAACCCGACTGTAAAAACTGAAAACTATAAAACAACAACATTTTAAATGAAACAAAACTTCGAAGCAGACGAAAATTCTTTTCTTTTTAATTTTAATGTCACCAGTGACACTCGCGCCACCAAGACGAATCTAACGACGTATATTTTATTCAAATTCCTTCATCCGTTTAGGAGTTATGAGGGAACAAAGAAACGGACATACATACATACATACATATAATACATACATACACGCCAAACACATAACCCCTTCTTTTGGGCTTCGCCGCAGTCGGGTAAAAACTGAGCATTTCCTAATAATAAAAACTTATTCAGTCTGGTTAATATTTAATTTATGCTTACCAGATGCAGCTGGATGTCAGTATTTTACACTTACTTTTTACACAAATTTCTTTAAAGTCTAATAAATCCAGACCCCAGCATGCTCTTATTGTGAAAGTCTAATGGAGAAGACGACCTTACTCTTGAAATGTGGGCGAATGAAGTGGATGGTTGAAGGGATGGTGCCAACCCTCTGTCGATCAAATTAAATCAAATCAAAATCATTTATTTCAAGTAGGCACAGACAGGACAGGCACAGGCCACGCCGGGGACAGGCTCTTATGTATAAAGTCAAAAGTCAAAATATTTAATTTCACATAGGCCTACATTATTAAAATGTAAATTAAAATGTAAATTGATTGACCAAATTAATTATTTCTTTACTGTTGTTTTAATAGGTATTTAAATTAACATGCTTGTATTGACATATTTAATATTGTAACCAGTGACACAATTTGATGTGATATTATGACTTTTTCTTTTTTTTTTTCTTATTTTCTATTTGTTGTGTTTCAAATGTTTCAAACATGTAATTTTGTAATAATGTAATTCTATAATTTTTCTAACACTATTGATTGTTAAAAAAACTAATATTTTAATTGATTATGTTTTGCATGCCCATGTGACGGCAGAACATGGAGAGCTAACTTATCAGACAACATCTATGTACCAAATTTACCCATGTTTGCGAACTAATAAATGATTTGATTTGATTTGATTTGATACATGGGCACTTGTAAAACGTCGACATAAAAAAAGGGGCACGGTTCGGTGCATTGGTCGATTCCTAAGGAGAAGAATCGGCAAGAAACTCCAAAGGTTACTCTTTTAATCTTTTAAAATGGTTTTAAATGGTTAACAATAAGTTTAAGGCCCAGACATAATCTTGGGACACACATGAGGGCTATGCAGATTAGTGTCGGAGATGGTCTTTTGAAGAAAACACCACACAGATTTGAGTGGACCCGTCCAGTCAGTGCAAGCATTTGTCAGTTATTGTCGAGCTCGACTTATAACTCAAGGAGCTCGACGTCACGACGAACAATACCAAGGAAAGGACATTTGGGTAGGTCGCTTATAGTACTCAAACTGCCAGACAATTAAAATTAAAGAAAGTCCCACATAGTCCTCATATTCACAATATAAAAATAATAAAATATTTATCATATTAAATAAGTAAAGTTATTAAATGTCAAAAAAAAACACAAAACTAAATCAAAAACAAAAAAAAAGTAAATAGGTATTGGTCAAAAATAATATCATACTTGAAAAAGTAAACAATGTCATTGTGTATAAAGAAAATTAATAAAATGTCAAATTGTAGAAGAAAAATAAAATATATATAAAAAAAAACAATTCAAATTGGAGCAGTTCAATCCCAAGCTTTTTTGTCCTCTATATAATCTTTAACAGCATGAAAAGCTTTCTGGCAAAGTTTACGTTTTATAAAAGATTTAAATTTATGAAGGCTTAAATTTTGAATGTGGCTTGGTAGTTTATTGTAAAAGCGAATACATTGGCATCTAAATGATCCACCTATTTTCTTGAGCCTAATAGTCGAACAAATACTAAATTTTAATAAGCTAATAAACTAAGCTACAGTCCCATTCACAATGCATAATAACTGTCAGTGTACTGTAGTTGCCGATTCCAAAGCGTTGGTCTCATGAGAAGAATGGCAAGAAACTTCATGGACACTCTTTAAATCATAATATTGTTACAAAACTTTGGTAACATAATTCATATTGAGATCCCTTCGGAGATTACAGGCGTGGTGTTATCTCTTTATACCTATGTGTGTATCATCAAAAACTCTCCACCAAGTAAGTCCATCCGCAGTCAAAGCCTAAGTTAAGCTCCATGGTTTGACACAAAAATTAATTTCTTGGTAAGACGCAAAACGATGTGATTTGATTCGGTGAATATTTACATAACATCACGCCTATAATCCCTGAAGGGTTGGGCAGAGGTGTAAGTACACCGTTCCTAATTAAATTTTTGCCAGTGATATTTGAGCCCCATGTAATAGGGGCGACCCTATAGGGTAGCAAACAAAAAAATCTAATTAGTCCGTCAGATAGATTTCCAAAAAATATTGGACACGTATTTTTTCTTTTATCACGTAAGCAAACAATGAACACGTTAAAGTGCTTTGAAAACTCGTGGGACGTCATTTTCTGAGACATGAGTATGACATTCTTTAGCGGTCAGTGACGTCACAACCACTCACTGAAATCTTTGACGCGTTCTATCATCGTCAATTTTTATTGATTTGATAAAACAAAAAAATACGTACCCAATATTTTTCGATAATCTAACAGACGTATTAATTAGATTCATATTTTTTTAAGTTAGTAAATATCCCTATTCCCATCAACCGGGCATAAATGTAGAATTTAGCACATACATTTTCAGCATCGATCCGAGCTTAAAAATGTATCACGCGACGAGTTTCGCTTCTATTTAGGTGTGTCTTGGTGAGAACGAGAATGAATTAAATTTCCTACTCTACCCAATATTCTTCGTCAGCCCTATTTCAATTCATTCGAGGCGGTTCACAAGTATGAAAACAGACATTTTGTTCCAGTCTCCACAATTTAATTGCCTACCCTCCACATACAGCTGGGACCACATTTCGTAATTGGAAATTCCGATTGGCTCATAAATGATAACCTAATATTGTGGACGATTGTATGAACGTACTTTAATGGGAAGTCTGGCGAAATTAAAATCTTTGTTTGATTAGTAAAATTAAGATTTTAGGAGTGTGCAAGTCTGCCCTAGGCTTTATGTTTTAAAGCCTCTTTTTTATACCTTTTGTCTATTTTTTGATACTTATTGTTTATGTATTTCTGATTGACTTATTACACTTTTGTTTTCACTACCAAGAACCAGCGATTTTTATTTCGGTAGTTAATAAGGAGGACGGGAATAATTGAGTTTTTATAGAGTTTCTGAATATAGTGGTGTTTGCTAGTGAAAATAGTTGTTTGGTTGAAATTATATGGCAGAAATTAAAATAGACTAACCTACGTAAAGGGTGTAAAAGTACCCTTAACGCAAACGAAGGGCACTTGTTTCCCCACCACTGCGATAACTTTTTTTGTTCTAGATCATACCTGGGAACCCCCTAGTTACGGAGTATTGGGGGTCAAAGTTCCAAATTTTGCACAGCTGTTTTTGTAAAATGCTAGTTTTTCAGGTTATAACTTTACTTAAATTAACTCCATGGCCCGTTTACTATTCAAAGCAAGCACAATGTTTTAATAGTGATACATTGAGTTTTACCGTAAAATGTGATATTTGACCCCAAAAAAAAAACGTTTCCCATCAAAAATTTTTGCGTAGGGGTATTAGGTTGATGTACAGAACGCTTGATTGACTGACGTATGTGTGAAGAGTTTAATTTACACCCTGTATACCAAAACCCAAATAGCTTATGCTGGGCTTAAATGGAACTGCAATAGGCCTAGAAAAAGATGGCGGGATGATCTGGACTCTTTTTCAAAGAATTTGCCTACAATCGCACTAGATCGCGAAGTGGAATGACGGTAAGAAGACCTGTACCCTACAGTGGAACAATATAAGTTTTTAATAATGGAATAGTAACCTACATAATTATTAAGCCATTCAACGTGATACTAAAAAGCCTCATTATCAAAATAAACAAATACAATACAAATTCTATGAAAGGGAATGCGCCATGTTTCAGTGCGTTTTGATATATTAGATAGATGTCTCATTATGCGAAGCGCCATCTAAAACCCAAACTAGAAGTAGTTTGGGTTTTACATGGCGGTTTCTATTAAACGTTTTCTTTCGTCGTTTCAGCTGCTCTGATTAATAGTCAGATTATTTGTAGATTCTTAACAGTCGTTACAGGTAGACAGTGGCCCAGTCTGACACCCAGTCTTACCAAAGGGTATCGTATTACCCAGTACTAACTTGGCTGTGAAGGTCAGATAGGCAGTCGCCGCCATAGTGGTAATCCGCTGAATCTGGTAAGACTGGAAGTCTACCTCAACATTGAGATAGCGCTAGGCATAATTATGATGATCCGGGAGCAGTGATGTCGAAGTGAGATTTTATTATATGACCCTGCTTCGTTTCTGGTTTTGAACCGGAAACCTGTATAAGAAACGGTACCTAATTATCGGACAACCCTGATTTTTTTAAACTGTTCGCATTGAACAGAAAATAGTGAATTTATCAGTTCACTTCCATACCACTCCACACTATTCATAGCTCAAATGTTTAGTAAACTGGCACTCTGAGAGAAATTAAAATAGTTGTTTGAACAAAATATATTAAGGTCTGAGTTGAAACGATGGTGGTTTTCATTACTGAATAGGTTTGGCTTTGAGGTTAGATGAAAATTGTAATTTATGATACCTACTGTAAATACGTTAAGTATTGTACTACCTGGATATTATTTGCTATGTATAAGTTTGGATACAGGTCACTGGAACAACTTGTGACCCACGGATGCTCCTGAAGATAAACGAAAAATATGCAAGTCCGTGATTAGCTTTGCAAACGATGGATGAAAAACTATTGCATGTAGCGGAGATGAGAATGTTTGATGGATGTGCGGAGTGACAAGAATGGATAAAGTTAGGAATGAGTGTATTAGAGGAAGTTTGAAAGTGGCGCCTGTTACAGGAAAATTGAAAGAAAGTCGTCTGTCTTGGAATAATGGTCTTGTAATGAGGAGGAATGAAACGCATATGACTAAAAAAAGTGATGGATATAAATGTTCATAGATGGAGAGGCCGAGGAAGGCCAAAGAAATGATGTATGGATTGTGTGAGGAATGGTATGAAAGTGACAGGAGTAAATGCCACAGTGACGTCTAACAGGGAAGAATGGAAAAAGAAAACGTGTTGCGACGAACCCACATATAATGGAATAAGGGCAGGAAAATGATGATGATAAGTTTTGTTTTTTTTTTGTGAGCATTATAAAATTTAAATTTTATTCGTTCACATCCTCCGCATACACGTACACGTAACCTTCCCACACACACACAAACACACTGACGCACACACTTTCACACTCTTCCGTAACACATACACACACTCACCCCCTTATATTGCTAGCAGTATTGTTAATAGATGTTTTGTTTTAGTTTTATTATTATTAAATGGTTTTAAGTAGTTTCTACCTACTTATAAGCACCAAAATTATTGTTTTGGAACTTCTGTTGCCTTTCGTTCCAGGGGTGGGCGACACAGTTACTAAACTAACGCAGTATTAGTGTACACAAAAATTGTTATAACGTTTTTTGTTCCAATACAATATTTGTATTTGCATTTGTTTGTTTTATATTTATATATTTATTTCTCCAACTTACAACTATCATTACAGGTACAAAAACACCTGGATAACGTACGCACAGAACCGGGTAGTTTGTCAGAAATAGGGGAAGCCTATACAGCAATAGGTGATTCCGGGCTGATTGATTGATTTAGCCTTAGTAAGTACTAACGCTAAATATAATATTTTCACACGGAGCCATTTGACCTTTTCAGCTCGCGACCCTTCAAACAAGGGAATATCAATTTCTTAAGGTAAATCGATTGTCTTCGGGTGTTGACTTCCCAAAATAAAATAAAAACTTAAGAAGTGTCAAGGGACACCCGGATGGAACGAAGTTTTATTATTATTTTTTATTATTTATTATTTACAAAAAACCTGTAGGTATACACTCAACAAAAATAATCGTCGCGACACCACACTGTTCAATGCGAAATAGAAATGAAAATATCTGGCTTGCTTTCTATAAGAGAGAGAGAGACAGACAGAGAAACATGCGACGCCGCACAGCTTACAATAGCTTACTATAGCCAAAAGTGTCGTGACAACTTTTCGTAAGAATTTTTTCCGTCTAGCCCCCTTTCACTACGCGCGATAAGGAACTTCGTTCCAACAGCTAAATATAACCTTATACACTTATTATTACAATGTAGTTAACAGTACCTATATGCCCTATAAAGAAGCTAATTATAGGCCGGTACTAATTTGGCTGCAGCTGAGTCAATTCTAAAGTGCTTATAAATTCCGTTCAATAAATCGTAAATAATATTACTATTCAGGGAAAGCAGTCTCGTATCCTGCGACAGTATTCACAAATGATTCGATTGGACACATCGTAAGTTAGGAATTCATCATCACGAAAGCGAGCGAGATGGACATACGACTTTCGAAGCATTTGTAAATAAGAATTTCAATAAGTATAGAATGTGATTCATTTTTTTTTACCACTAGTGATCGTTAATTAGCACTTTTCATTTTTTCGAGATGAAAATTGCCCCCCAATCTTTGAAAGAAACAGAAAAATACACCTTCACATTTATATTACCTTTTTTTTTTTTGGCGGGTGTAAAATCATCGAATAACCCCTTCCGCTCTTGGGCAGAGCGAAAGGGAGTGTCTGACTTCTACTGACTAAAAACCACCCAAGTTCCTTCTTCGCCCTCTATGTCGAGGCCGCGATAACCTATTACCTGTGTTGTTAACAATCGGACGCTTTTCATCTGAGTTCGGTCCACTCCACCAGTCAGTCAAGTCATGAAGTGGTTGGAAGGCAGCCAGCCAGCAATATGGATTACTGAAGTCTACCAGTACTTGAGTCCCGCTGACTCAAAAGTGAAAGAAAAGCATTCGCCTTTGGAACACTACTTAACCTTAATGAGAACTTGGTTGTTTCGATCATCTCGACTGTGGTGCTTTCTTCAAAAGACCATCTTAGACATTAATCTGCATGGTCTTCATGTGTGTATTATATCGTATTGTTAACCCAAACGATTAAAAGAGTAACCTTTGGAGTTTCTTGCCGGTTCTTCTCCTTAGGAATCGACCAATGCACCGAACTACGCACCTTTTGGAACGAAGTTCCTTATCGCGCGTTGTGAAAGGGGGCTAGACGGGAAAAATTCTTACGAAAAGTTGTCACGACACTTTTTGCTATAGTAAGCTATTGTAAGCTGTGCGGCGTCGCATGTTTCTCTGTATGTCTCTCTCTCTCTTATAGAAAGCAAGCCAGATATTTTATATTTTAAATTTATATAAAAAAATAATAATTAAAATAATATAATTAATATATAATAATATATATATATATATATATATATATATATATATTTATTATTATTAATTCTTTTGGTCATTCTTGTGCTGTTTGCGATAGACTTTATCTTCGTTCCATCCGGGTGTCCCTTGACACCTCTCAAGTTTTTTTTTATCGACGTTTTATAAGTGCCCATGTAGGCCTATGTGAAATAAAAATATTTTGATTTTGATCTTTGACTTTTGAAAGACGAAAATAAAACGAGTAACAATTTAAGAGCTATTTTCTCACGGATTTTCCGGAACAGTATCACAAGCATAGCTAATACTGCCGTCAAGAAGTTCTGTTGTTCGATGTCAAAAAGATTATGGTGTAAAGGTCTGGTCAAACTGACGCGAATCCCGCACGGAATGCGGGACGATATTGACTTGTAGGGATTGTGTCAAATAACGTCTATGGAGCTGTTTAAGCTGACATGAATATAATGCGTGAGATTTTCTACTACTGAACAGACACTTTTCCGATGAAATGATTAGTATTTTTGTCTGGATCTTTATCTAATAACTGTGTAACCATTTAATAAGTGCAAACACTACTAGGCGTGTGACACACATGCTCCAGTTGGCATGATTCAGCATAGAACCTTCTTCCTTTATGCATTATATTTGGTTGCCGTAGCTGAATCATGCCGACCATCTATTTTGTAGCAACCACAGACACGTTAATAAACTCAGCTTAATGCACTGCTGGATCTTACCAGAATATCCTCTTACTAACTCAAGTCACCTAACTACAGTACCATAACTATCTTAATGATTTAATAGAATTAATTAAATACTGATTGCACGTAAGTCTAGTGATCGTATTGAGTCCGAAACCCAGGTCGGGTATTGTTACGGGGTTACTGCACTTAAAAACTCTCAGCCTAGAGTGTTGCTTCGTACTGCTCTAAGGTCATGATTGTACGGGACTCGATATGGCACAAGGGTGATGCAGGTGCCGCGGGTTGTACACTGGTTATCGCGGCCTCGACATAGAGGGCTAAGAAGGAACATGGGTGGTTTTTAGTCAGTAGAAGTCTGACACTCCCTTTCGCTCTGCCCAAGAGCGGGAGGGGGGGTTATTCGATGATTTTCCACCCACCAAAAAAAAAAGCGTGATGCAGGTGGATGCATTTTCGTTCCTAATTGAAATGTTTAGTAACTTAAAACAATATGATTCAATATTCTAATTAGTCCGTCTGTTAGATTATCAAAAAATATTGAATACGTGTTTTTGTGTTATTAAATTAATAAAAATTGACGAAGATAAAACGCGTCAAAGATTTGAGTGGGGGGTTGTGACGTCACTCACCGGTAAGAAATGTCATACTAATGTCTTAGAATATGACGTCACACGAGTTTTTAGCTCTGTCTTCATTGTTTTGTTTACGTGAAAACAGAAAATACTTGATGGAAATCTATCTGACGGACTAATTACGAGTAGATTTTTTTTGTTAACTACCTTATCTTAGTGAAAACGATTTGTTCTACGAGTATCCTTTAGTGTCAGTGGACATCGGTGGAGATATATCCAAGGGAAACATTGTGAGGAAACCTTGACTAATGTTAGCTATTTAAATACATTTATACATTACATTACATTTAGTTTCAAGATTTATCTACAGTATTATATAGGAATTACAGAATTGTTTTGTATAAATAAGTAAGTTATTTGATTTAGTTGATATGCCAAAATGGCGCCAACGATTATAGAAATGACAGTTGAGTAGTCTACCAAAGAGGCTTTAAAAGGTCCAAGGCGCCATTTTAGCAGGACATTCTTTTCTGAACTTTGAAAATGTAAGGAGCTCTAAAAGACATGTGTAAGTACAGTGAATTTTATAATAAACTTGTAAATGTTATGCTGTAGCTATTTATTCTGTATTTTGATGTTCTGAACCCAGTGAATAATGATGCATTAATCTGTTCAAATAGAAGCTTTTATTTCCCTTTTGCTCTGGCTTGTCCTACACTTAAGTATAAGTTTAATAATAATAATAAAGTTTATTGATTCTTGAAAAAGGTTTACAATAGTTTGGGATCAATTGTTGCACGTTGTTATCTCCAATTATTCCAAACCAATAATTCGGTGAGGAACCGAGCGACGCTAATTCAATTAGAAATTGATTTATCAATGGTTGCTCTGTATCTGACAGCTTATAGATTCACCGTCAGACTGTAATGTCTTAGAGCGTTGCTTGAATGGAGAGAAATTGCAGTAGACAACCTGAATTGGATTCTCTGTCAAGTTACATTGGTGAGCTGTCAAGTTATAGTCCTGGGAGATATGCTGAATAACAATTTATTTGATGGGTGTGCGCCACGGTTTGTCGGTTGATCTGTTCCCTTTTTAGTTTGCTGATGAATTAAGGGATATTTGGTAATAGTTTTATTTTTTATTTTTGTAGGTATTCATCTATTAGTTTGTCATACAGCAGCTCGTTTGGCTCTTCTCCTAAGTGGGGCGATGGCAAATTTAGTTATGTCGGCCAGAACTGAGTTGCACGTTAAGCACTATCAGTAGCCTCCATCATTCAGTTCTGGTAATGTAACAAAAATGTTATATAGTACAGGTAGCTTTCAAAGTATTTCCAATGCGATTTACTTCAAACTCAAAACAAAATCTACATTACAAACAGCAAAGCAGACATTACGCAAGTCCTCGTCTAATTAGTCAAACGAACTTTATCACTGAAAGAAAACTCAACGCCAAAGAATTTTAAGCAAAAACTATTTAAGTAAAGGAGACAGTGAACTAAAAACGACTTGATTCCAACCACTCTTGCAGCGACCATCTTTTATTTTTCACTCTGCTTCGTTTCGTGACGGAAACCTCTTTACATAAGATTCCTACTTCCATTCTGAACTAATACCAATTTAAAAGCTAGTTATTTTTAATGTACTAAGTTTTTATACAGTCTGTTGAAAGGATTTCTCCATTAGTCATTTGTTTACAAATGGATTTATTGAAACCATGGAACTATTGGATATTAGAGATGGTGAATAAGGTGATGATAGACTAGACTAAATACAGAGTAGATTTGAAGAAATTAATGTTCCAGAGTTTGAGTGTAAGAATAAAGCCTACATTTTCCAGTGCAGCTGCTGAACGTAAAATCACGGGCAAAGATTACTTATAACATGTTCTATATTATTATATCATAGCTAGCCTATGGTTGTCCCACTGCTGAGCAAAGGCCTCCCTCCATTCCTTACAATGGTCACGATTTAATTCAATTCAATTCATTCAGTTAACAATTTACATTGTGTTTGAAATCATACAAAATTCTGTGCAACGTCCCTCCAATTCTCAAGGACATCCAGTTCGTCCCGCCATCTCCTTCGTAGTCTGCCATGACCTCGCGTCACTGTTTCAGAGCACCAATACTGAGCTCTACGGGCCCACAGCTCATTCGGCCTGCAGCAGACATGTTGTCCTGCCCAGTCCCATTTAAGTATGGCAGTCTTTTGAGCCACGTCAACAATTTGCGTTTTGGAGCGCAGTGTAGTGTTTCGAACCCGATCGGTTAATTTTACACCTAAAATACTGCGTTCCATAAAATGTAATGGACCAAAAATGGAATTCGACTTTCCTTTTTGAAAAAAACAGAGTCTTAAATTTTTACCAAATAAATTTGGTTTAATCTAACTCTAGCAATGACCAAGTATAAATATTCTTGCTAAGGCGTCGTTCCAAAATCTTACGGAAAACGCCTTATTATTGTCGTCATCAATATAACCACCCCTTTTTATCGCCACCCAATACGTGTGACTGACAGCGTCAGACATCGATCCTGGACCGCCCAGTTGTCAGGCCAGCGATGTTGACTGACGACTGACAAGCTCACAATTTATGACGACGCCTTGTCGATTGATTTACGAGCTTCGGTGCGGGATTTATGGCGGAAAACTTTTATTTTTTACTTTTTAGAGTGTAGCTCGTCCAACAGTTTGGGAGTATTGTGATGATGTTTGGTTAATTGTGTCCGTTAGCATAACAATTAGTTTCTTTAAATTATTGGCTGATGGATCTTCACAATCTCCTGCCTGCCTGGTGGTTATGAATCCAGGCAGACACATTACTTTGTGTTATTTATTTCATCGTCACTGCTCTTAAAACGGTGAAGGAAAGTTTAAAAGGAAACCAGCATGCAGTAACCGCACTCGTCTCGCATGATGGATTATAAATAACTCCTTCTCAAAGAGAGGTGTCCCAGCATTGGGTGCTTAAACGTTTGTTTTGGACGATATTTATATTAAATTCATTAATTTATTCCGGCAACCATCGTGTTGAGGGTTTTGCCCAGCGATCATCGTGCATGCGGCTGACGTGACCCGCCTAATCCTATTTTAGCGCCGCCGAGGCCAGACCAGAAAGAGGTGACGAGACGATCTGGACGCGCACCACGAGGGTTGGTTTGAGGTGGCTCAGGAAAAGAGCACTTGGAAGGATTTGGGGGAGGCCTTTGCCCAGCAGTAAGCAGCCCAGGATAGAACAGGCTATTAAAAAAAACCCCTCTAGTTATGGAAACTTGAAGTTTTGCACAAGCAGTTCTACGGAGGTAAAAACCAAGAAATTATTTTTAAACAACTTGTTTTTCCTTTTTTTTTTAGAGCTAAGAAATTATGTTCGCACAATATTATCCTGTAATGGAGAAAAAGGATTAAAGATTGCATGGATTTATATGCTAATATTGATGGAAATTAGTCGATTGCACGGTTTGTAATAAAAAATACTGAAGATTTTTATAGTCGTTGAAGCCGTAAGAAGAAAGTGCGGGTCGCTAGTAATTTATTTTTCATTATTGATGGCAGTTTCAAAGGAACGCCTACATAAAGTTCTTTTACAAGAAATGATGAAGAAAATGTTCCACTCGCCAGTTAAGTAGTTGCTGCGGGTTTTTAGGGCTCCGTAGCAAAAAACGGAACCCTTATAGATTCGTCAATGTCTGTCTGTCCTCCTGTCCATCTGTCCGTCATTATGTCACAGCCACTTTATTCGGAAACTACACAGTCGAAACTTAGTAGGTGGATGTATTCTGTGAACTACATTTTTTTTACAAAAAAAAAAAAAATAGTCTCCGCATACATGGAAGTGACACAAAAAAAAAAAAACATCCAAACTATTAGTGTGGGTGTCTATAGGTAGGTATATAATATATGGATAGGTCTTTAAAAATGACATTGAGGTTTCTGTTTTTTTACCATTTTTCTCGAAGTCAATCTTTTGAAAGATATAGGTACACTTCCCAAGTGGTGAAACGTGTGTAACTTTTAAACTAATAGAGAAAAAAGTAAAAAAAAAATATGCTGTAGATCGCAATAAAAAATTTCAACCAAAATTGGTTTGAACGATAGGTAGTAAACAGTTTTTGAGATATAGCACATAAAAAAAACCGCAAATACAACTTTGTCATTCAAACAAACACTTTGAAAAACAAACTTATCGCAAACTTGTATGTTTTTCTGTTGCCGCTTTAACAAGAAATAATACACAAATTAAAGGGGGGGCTACGACGGTACGGAACCCTTCATGTGCAAGTCCGACTTCACTTGGCCAGTTTTTTATAGTGAATATTTACCTACCGGAAACTTTGTAGGGTAGTAATATACCTATCCCCCACCCAGCTTGGTTACGAACAGCGATGAGAGAGAAAATAGATCTTATGAGGTTATTACTAACGTGAGGTTTCCTCAGGCGCTTGTTTGCACATCGTTAAATGTTAAATTGGTTGCTTTCTTTACCATTATACGTTATACGTTACTAGCTGTTGCCAGCGACTTCACCCGCTACAACCCACGGAAATATAAAATCGGGATAAAAACTATCCTATCTGTTAATCTAGGTTATAAACTATCTGTGTACCAAATTTCATGTAAATCCGTGCAGTAGTTTTTGCGTGAAGAAGTAACAAACATACACACTCACACACTCTCACACTCACAAACTTTCGCCTTTATAATATTATTGTGATATTATTATTAGTGTGCCTTACCTACCAGTTATTTATGTGTCGATTTTTTTCCAATTTTCTCGCCGGTCTACCTACACACTTGTGGTTGCAAACATGACTGCAGCTGAGCACGAGGTCCTGTGTTCGATTCCCAGTTCAGGCGAAGTAATTTTAAGTATTTTTAACAGGATTTTTTTAGTAGCAGCTACAAATTTTGAATATGTGCCCGATTGATGGCAATAGGCTTGCCCCGAATCATATGTATATCTACATCTACTCTAATATTATAAAGAGGGAAGGTTTGTATTTTTGTATGTCTGTGTGTGTGTATGTATGTTTGTAATGAATAAACACAAAAACTACAGCGCCGATTTCTAAAATTCTCTCACATTCACCCTAAGTGACATAGGTTACTTTTTATCCCTGTACTAGCTGTTGCCAGCGGCTTCACCCGCTTCAACTCGAAAATTATCCCACGGAACGATAAATCGGGATAAAAACTATAATCAATGATCGATGTTAATCCAGGTTATAAACTATCTGTGTACCCAATTTTAACCAAATTCGTTCAGTAGTTTTATCGTGAAGAAGTAACAAACATACACACTCACACACTCACAAACTTTTGCCTTTATAATATTAGTGTGATTCCCACGGGAACGGGAACTACGCGGGTGAAACCGCGTGACGTCCGCTAGTAATTTAAGATTTCACTTAAGTATTCTTCACACAACTTACTGCTCGTAAGTCAGGAACTCCACCACTGGACCACCACTTCTCTCCTTCCGTAATAAGCTGTTCTCTTTCTATAGTTCAGGAGAACAATACAATAATACAGACAGACTCAAAAGGCGACCTTGTTTTAAACATACGTAGATAATATTGGCAACAAATGAAAGATGAAACACGACGCGGGCTCATTTCGCTTTTCATTGCGCATTATGTCTTGTTATTGAAACGCCAGTCAAGTGTGTAAGCGGCAATGGTGTGGGCTGATAGCGATGGCATTGAATAGATGTGTTTTTCACAACGTTTTGATGATTTAGTTTAACGCCTTGTAAGATTTTCGTCTTTGTATAAATAGAGTAATGAGTTTAGATATAAACGTCCCACTTTTAAACTTTTCCTCTATGATTTATAGTCCTTAAAAACAATAATGCTCTACGTATTAATATATGTTTTTTGTAATTATCCGTAGAATTCTTGAAGTACTGAATGTCCGAATGTCACAATCGCAATGTCAGAACGCAGTGTCATGACAGGTCAAATCTAGATGAAGCTAAATGAGTTAGGTTATAATAGGAATACATTGTTCTACGCTTCATAGAGGACGAACGAATATTCAACACAGTGCAAGCTAAAAACATTAATTCTGAAATCCGAAAAAAAAGTAGAAAGTAAAAGCTCAATTTGAAACTTAAAATCTACTTTCCCACCAATTCTAACAACCCCAAATAATTTACCACCTCTTAAGCGAAACGGTTAGCCTAAATACTTAAAAAAAATATAATAAAAAGAGACCTTTAACAAATTATACCGCTTGGCATAAATACTGAAGGGTCCTCTGCAAAATAACAAGCCCATTATGTAGGGAGAGATTACGTCTTCTTTTAAATAACTTGCGACTTCTGCATGATTCTCTGTGGGAAAATATTTAAATCTAGCACTGAAATAATTTAAGGTAAGGAACTCGCGCCTAGAAAATAACAGTCAATAGGGTAGTTAACCAAAAAAATCTAATTAGTTCGTCAGATAGATTTTCAAAAAATATTAGACTCGTATTTTTTATTTTTTCACGTAAACAAACAATGAAGACGATACAGTGCTTTGAAAACTTTGTGACATCATTTTCTGAGACATTAGTATGACATTCTTTAGCGGTCAGTGACGTCACAACCCCCCCACTCAAATCTTTGACACGTTTTATCTTCGTCAATTTTTATTGATTTGA
This sequence comes from Diarsia rubi, assembly GCA_932274075.1. Classification (NCBI taxonomy): domain Eukaryota; kingdom Metazoa; phylum Arthropoda; class Insecta; order Lepidoptera; family Noctuidae; genus Diarsia; species Diarsia rubi. The sequence continues at coordinate 864,528 of OW026432.1, forward strand.
TAAAACAAAAAATACGTATCCAATATTTTTCGATAATCTAACAGACGGACTAATTAGAATCATATTTTATTAAGTTAGTAAACATCCCTATTAGAATCATTAGGTTAAGCTGCACTTGCTCTGTGGATGGGTGACCTATCCACAGTTTCCACCCATTACATACCGAGTTTCCTCCGTGCCTCGGATAGCACGATAAGCCATTGGTACCGGCTGTCATTTGTGATCCAACATCTGTCATTTGCAGTGGCGGCCCAGTGGTTGCGGCCTCGACTTACAAACAGTTGGTCGTGGGCTCGAACCCAGGCAGGCGCATTACTTTGTGTAATTTATTTCATCACCGCTGCTCTTAAAACGGTGAAGGAAAACATCGTGAGAAAAAGCATGTCTTAGAACCAAAAATTCAAAGATATGTGACATCTACCAAAACGCACTGTTCTGGCTTGGTGGATTATAGCCCATCCCTCTCCTAGAGAGAAGGTCTGAGTCCCTGCAGTGGGAACATTATAGGCTGATGATGATGATTATGGCTGTCATTTGTAGATCTTTGACAGTCGTTATACTTAATACGTAACTTAATAATAATATGCATTCGTTCTCGCGGTGCTCGTTGTTGCTGGCATTCGGCGGCGTGTGATTCAGCGTGGTGGCTTTCGGAATGACGTATTGCACTCGTAGTTTTGTTTTTATGAATTGTTCTTCTGTCATTCAAGAGTGCCTATAAAGGTTTAATTGAAATAATTGCTTTGAGTGTGAGTTTCAATCAGTGACCCAAAAGTCTGATATAATGGATCTTATTAAAGGGTATCGTGGTACCCAGTAATAACTGGATTGTGGAGATCAGATTTGCAGTCGCTCTATGTAAAATTATTAGCTGCAGCCGGTTAGACTAGAAGTCTAGCACAACATAGTTGGGTAAAGTCTAGGCAGATGATGATATATAATACATTTGATATCAGGATTCCCCGAAAAAAAAAAACATGAAAATTCGATATCATTCTTTTTTCCAAGTTTTAGTTTGTAAACGTTTTCACCGCAGGTAACACCGTTCTAACACTGACTAAGCAACTGAAATAATAAGCTGGTGAGAGCAGACGCGGGCATGACGAGGCGTGAGGCGCGAGGCGTGAGGCGCGAGGCGTGAGGCGCGAGGCGTGAGGCGCGAGGCGTGAGGCGCGAGGCGTGAGGCGCGAGGCGTGAGGCGCGAGGCGTGAGGCGCGAGGCATGAGCCGTGCCTCTCCACTGAAATCCCACCCCGTGGGCAGTGTGGGCACAGCTAGTGCATAATACTAAAAAGTGATGGCATTTCATCAACCGATCCTAAAATACGTGAAAAGCTACTATGCTGATAATAAGGATCTAAGCCATTCTAATCTACTCTAAGCCTCACAAATGTGGGGTATAATTCGGGTTGGCTTCCTCATTCAAATTGTACGAGTTAGGGAATGGATTAAATTAATTGTTCCGGGACGGTGACAATGATGTCAATTAGTCAGACATTACCTTTTCTGATGGCTTTCGTTTGTTCATTTATTGAATTGGGTTGGGCTTTGTTCGAGTTTAATAGGTTTTATTTATAACTTAAAATAACAAAACATTTTTTTTTCACACTTCAGTGGCCCATACAATGTCCATACTAATATTAAAAATGTATTGACGGCGCAGTTAGCGCAGTGGCTCAAGCAATGGACTGCTGCGCTGCGTGTCGCGGGTTCGATTCCCGCACGGAACAAATATATGTATGACCTACAGATAGTTGTTCCGGGTCTGGGTATTTGTGTATGTGACTTTAAATGTTTGTGAACGCACCCACGATACAGGAGGAATTCCTAGTATTATGTCCAGAAATATGATTAAAACACGAAATTAGGTAACTGCATGTTTATTCAGCTAGGTAGCCTGACACAATGTGTAGATTCAAACCTACCCCCAACTTAGTTCATCTTATATGGTCAACAAGAGAAACAAGTACCCTCAATAGTATACACATTCCAATGCTAACAAACTACAATCATGTACATGACATACCTTTCCCCCAAGTAAACACACAAAATAGTACATAAGAAATTAACATGAAGAATAAGAACAATTAAATAAGAAATATAACATTCTATGAATTAGAACAAAACATCATACAACTTATACAATTTAAAGTACGTTTAAAGAATCAGTTTAATTATAACTTTAATTATGTAGGTATTCCTAGAATATCAGCCCAAGACTCTTCACTGGGAATTTCTATCATCTGTTCAGGTTCTTCGCTGATCTGGTCCCGAGCTTCCTCACTTATCTCTCTCCTCTCGTTTTTTGGGGTCTCTACCTGTGATGCAACTTTGATAAGTTGATCAATATGTCTGTTGATTACAAGACCATCATCCGTTTGCACTTTGTAACTGGATGGACCAGTTTTATCTACTATGCTGCCTGGCAACCACTTCGGACCGTTGCTGTAATTTCTGTATCTAATTCTACAGCCAACTTCAGACTCTCTGTTTCGCCTCTTATTATTGTCAAAAACTTGCTGTTCGGTCTTTTTTCTTTGTATATGGTCTGGGTGTATCGTGTCCAGTAGAGTGCGCAGTTTTCGATTCATCAGGAGTTCAGCAGGACTCTTTTGTGTTCCAGCACACGGTGTCGAGCGGAGGCTTAGTAGCAGATTTGGAATTTTTATGTCCCAAGCCATGTCATCCATTTTCCGTATCTTATCTTTTACGGTTTGGACCATCCGCTCTGCTAACCCATTGGTGGCAGGGTGATACGGTGCTGTCGTGATGTGCCTTATTTTATTTGAGTCAAGGAATTGTTTCATTTCTTCAGACACAAAAGCGGTCCCATTGTCAGAAACCAATATCTCACATAAACCATGAGTCGCAAATACCGCCCGAAGGTATCGGATTACCGTCGCAGTGGTCATATTGTTAACTATAAACACCTCGGGCCATCTTGAGTACGCATCGACGATGATCAAAAAGTTCTTGTTTCGAAAAGGCCCGGCGAAGTCGATGTGTATTCTAGACCATGGTCTGGTGGGCGTGATCCACTCATGTTGAGATCGGATAGGCATGTGCCGGTGCTCGAGACACTTGTTGCACTGGCCCACGAGTGCTTCTATGTCTTCATTTAAGTGTGGCCACCAAATGTAGCTTCTTGCCAGCGCTTTCGTTTGTACGATTCCATTGTGTGTCTTGTGTAAGGCCCGTAATGTAGCCGCGCGCAGCGGCGGAGGCACAACTACGCGGTTACCCAGCAACAGACAGCCGTCTTGCAAGGACAGTTCGGTGCGATGTAGCCAGTAAGTATGCAGATCCGCCTCCTTAACCTTGGCAGGCCATCCCCTTTGAACGTAGTGCACTATCTTTGATAGCGTTTTGTCTTTTAGTGTTTCAGTCGCAATACGCTCTGCATCGAATGGGAAATCTTCAGGTTTTTCCGCCATCAGCAGTATCTCACTCAGTTCTGTTTCAGGTCGCTCAGAAACTGGTTGTGGCCATCTACTCAAATTGTCTGCACTGCCTATCTGTCTTCCAGGCTTGTAACGGATATCATAATCGTGTGAGGTGAGCGCGATTGCTATTCTTGTCAAACGAGGTGACAGTATGTTAGGTGTCGGTTTTCTTGGGTTGAATATACCCAGCAAAGGCTTATGATCTGTGACTACAGTGAATGATCTTCCCGCCAAGTAGTTGTGGAATTTCTGTATCCCAAATAAAATCGCGGTTGCCTCTTTGTCTAATTGCGAATAGCGCCTTTCGGTGGAACTTAATGTTCGGGAACTCATGGCCACTGGACTTTCTTTGCAATCTTCCATCACATGTGATAACACGGCTCCGACGCCATATTCTGAGCTGTCGCATGTCAGAATCAGAGGTTTATTTAAATCGTAATGCACTAAAGTCATGTCAAATGTTAGGGCCTGTTTGGCAGTGTTGAAAGCATGTTGTTCCCGTTCGGTCCAGCGCCATATTTGTGTTTTGTCTAGCAGACGATGCAAAGGTTCAAGTATGGTAGCTTTGTGTGTTATAAACCTTTCGTAAAAATTGTACAAACCGAGGAACGCTTGTAAATCTTGAACGTTCTGGGGTTCCGGTGTGTTCATTATCGATTCGACCTTGCTCGGCGACGGATGAATGCCATCAGCATCAATGATGAATCCCAAGAATTCGACTCTCTCCTTAGCGAACTTACATTTATTTTTGTTAAGGCGTAATCCCGCTTCTTTTATGCGCTGTAGGACCATGTCTAAGCGCTGCAGCATCTCAGGCATCGTACGTCCCGCGATTATGATGTCATCAATCAGCACTGCGACTCCTCCGATGCCCGCTAGTAGCGCTGTCATCAGCCTCTGAAAAATACCGGGGCAGGCCTTCACACCAAATGCAAGTCTATGTACGGTATACAATCCTTTGCAGGTGTTGAGAGTTAAAAGTTTAGATGTTTCGTCGTTGATAGTCACTTGAGTGTAAGCACGATCCAAGTCCAATGTTGTGTAGAATTTTCCGCCTGCTACAGCTGCAAATACTTCATTCGCCGTAGGCATAGGGTAGGTGTCCGATTCCGTTGCTTGATTGACTGTACAACGGTAGTCGCCACATAGCCTAATCTCGCCTGATTTTTTGACAACTGGCACTACCGGCGTGGCCCACTCAGAGTACGCTACCGGCTGAAGCACGCCCTCGGAAACAAGACGGTCGATTTCGTTCCCCACTCTGTCCTTGATAGCGTAAGGGACAGGACGAGCTTTTAGGAATTTCGGGGTAGCGCCCGGTTTTAAATGTATTGCCACTGGATCTCCACGGTACGTACCGAGACCATCCTTAAATACATCACCATGTTTTGTGACTATTTTCTCCAGTTCAGTATAATCTCCGTTTGATACGAAATTAATATTCATAGTAATGCCTAGATGCATAAGCCAGTCTCTTCCCAAGAGATTCGGTCCTTTACCCTTAGCGACTAGTAACGGAAGATGATACTCAATGTCCTTATAGCGCACAGGCAGCACTGTCTGGCCGAGCAGGTGCACGGGCGCGTTGGTCCAGGTGCGCAGACCCAGCGGAGCCGCGTCGAGGCAGCGCGGCGGCGGCAGGCGCGGCCGCAGCAGACGCCATGTGTGCTCGTTCACCAGAGTGTAGCAGGCGCCCGTGTCCACCTGCAGTGTGACGGGCTCACCCGCCAGTAGTACACGAATGACAAATGGTGCTACTCGAGTCGTACTTTGAACGACATAAATGCCGTTTAAATTCGCGTCTCCATCCTCCTCCGTAAAGTTCAATTTATTTGCGTTCTTTTTGGACATGCAAACTTTTTCGAGATGTCCCTTTTTATTGCAATATCGACACGTAACGTTAATGAACCGACACTCGCCAGCGTGTCGATCTCCACAGCGGTAGCAAAGACGAATCGCGGAGCGCGGGGCAGGGCCCGGCACAGCGGCGCGCGGTGCGGGCCGCGGGCGCAGCGCGTTTATATCCATAGGCTCCGGCGGCGGCGGCGCGGCGGTTGTCGGCGGTGCCGTGGCGCTGCAGCTGGCGCCTTCCCCTACGCGCATCATGCGCACGTCGTTACCCGCACTTTCAGATGACAACATAGCATCGACTACATTGTGATATGTTAAATTGTCCCTTTTAAGCAGCTCGTACTGCAACCTATCGTCCCTCATTCCACACACAAGTCTGTCACGTAGCATGCGCTCCAAATCAGTAAAATTGCAACTAGCGCTGATTTTCCGAAGTTGAGCTATGTATTCGGCGGCCGATTCGCCACGATTTTGATCACGTTTGTAGAATTTGTATGAAATGGATATCTCGTTCGGTTTCGGACTGTAATGTTTGGTTAGAATTTCTATGATCTCATTGAACGTCACTTCGGTGGCTTTTCGTGGTGTACTTAGTGCTAATAAAGTTTCAAACACCCGCGAACCACACACAGTAAAGAAATTTGCCCGTTTTACATTGTCTACCACGATTCCGTTCGCCTCGAAACAAAACTTAAGTCTGTCTATGTAAATGTCCCAATTGTCCGTATGTGGGTTGAACTCACTAAACTTCACACATTTACGATCCATTTTCACTTATTTTACTCCGTCGTCGCCACTATTATGTCCAGAAATATGATTAAAACACGAAATTAGGTAACTGCATGTTTATTCAGCTAGGTAGCCTGACACAATGTGTAGATTCAAACCTACCCCCAACTTAGTTCATCTTATATGGTCAACAAGAGAAACAAGTACCCTCAATAGTATACACATTCCAATGCTAACAAACTACAATCATGTACATGACACCAAGTGTGGGGCAACGTTTAAAAAAAAAAATAGAAACTCGGTTTTAATTTTTTTTACCATTTCAAGAATACATGGCGGACCAGAACGAAATGAAAATCAGCCAATATATAGATTGTAACTTGGGGATGAAAAATTTCTTGTGACAATTTTTCGCTCTATATCACCGGCACTTTGCCACACGAACGAAGTCGCGGTCATCAGCTTATCTACACTAATAATTTTATATATACTTCTACATCTACACTCATATTATAAAGAGAAAAGATTTGTACTTTTGTGTGTGTGTGGTATGTTTGTACTGAATAAACTCAAAAAGTACTTCGCCGATTTCTAAAATTGCCGCACCATTCGAAAGCTACATTGACCCTGAGTAACATAGGCTACTTTTCATCCCTGTACTCCCACGGGAATGGGAACTACGCGAGTAAAACCGCGTGACGTCCGCTAGTACCTTTTAAACAAACATACAAACCTTGTGATGTGGTGTATTTATAGTGCTCGTTCGTACGTTTGTGAATGGTAAAGACTTTTATTTACTGCAATATTTTTTTATTACTTGTGGGCTGTGGCAATGCAGAGAAATCTTTAACTTGCTCTTTATAGTTTTTGTCGTCCACGTTCATACATCTGGTCATACATCTGCGCACTTGACCTTTCTGAAGAACCTGACCAATAAGGTCACTACTTACTATTCTTTAGAATATTTACAAAGCATTTGTAAAAAAAATGGACAATACCATCTTAATAGGGCTTCCCCTTTAATTTGTATTATTTGTTGCTAATAACGGCCTCAGAAATCCTTCACATCTTTTGATAAGTTTGTTTTTCAAAGTGTTTGTATGAATGACAAAATTATATTTGTGGTTTTTTAAATGTGTTATACGTATCTCCAAAAAAAAACTACTAACCATATCTTGTTCCAACAAATTTTGGTTGAAAGTGCTCATTGAATCTAGGTACAACATATATTTTAGATCTTTCACTTTCTTAGTTTCAAAGTTAGAGGAACATATGGACTGACGGACAGACAGACTTGACGAATTTATTAAGGTTCCGTATTTTACGATTCGGCTACGGATGATCTCTAAAAGGAATACTTCGTCAGCTGGACGAGAAAACACAAAGATTTACAGCTGATCTTTCTTTTTGTAAACCGCAAAGTAACCAAGTAATATACAGGGTGTTTGGAAGGGAGCTGTACATACGCCTAGGGTAGAAACTAGGGATAGTCTGCTACCTACCCCCGCCCATTATATTGACCTTGGCCTCAAGGTTTTTTTTTAATTTAAAATTATTTCTTTACCTTACTACGGTACTTCAGGCCCCATAACTTTTCTTCTCCACAATTTTCTGGTGTAAAATAATTTTTTGCAGGACCCTAAGACTCTAACGATTAAAACAAGACCATTAGCCGACCGGTCCCATGGATAGATTTTGAGCTACAGGTAGTTTTAGTCAAAAAGTCAAATAAAAAATAATAATAAATTAAAAAAAAAACCTTGAGGCCAAGGTCAATATAATGGGCGGGGGTAGGTAGCAGACTATCCCTAGTTTCTACCCTAGGCGTATGTACAGCTCCCTTCCAAACACCCTGTATATTTACAAGATAGTAGCCGGTAGTAAAGCGTAGTAAAATGTGAGTAGATATAAAAACGTCTGAGTAAGGTGGGCTCATATTTTGTTCATGTGGAGTGGACGAAAGTGGGTTGGCCACTATTTACGAGCCGCCCCCGCGCCGAGCCGCGGTGTGGTGTAAGTTAAGTTTTCTTGTGGCCATGACATCTGTTTCTTTAATGTTTTGAAGGTATGTAATGAATGACCATCTTCTGTGAATAAAGGCCGGGATGAAATTTTTCAAACTGTTATGACGCATATGTTTGGTGTGTGACGTGATAAGTGTAAGTTAATTAAAGCTTCTCTTAGCGTTCCACACAAAATACAAATGGAAAATTTGTCAATTTTACTAGAACATTCAAAAATAACGCATTCATATAACTGTACCTAGAATAAAAAAAAAACTGTCGAAAGGTGAAATTTTTCTTCTTCTTATCGTGGGCAGTAAGGTCTAACGATCACACGCACTCTAGTGTCAGAGTTTCTAAACCGCCCCAAGGGCCTCTGACATCAAGGCGGAACCCCCCCCTCCGAAGGGTAAGATGCCTGCCCAGAAAAAGGGCAAGGCGCCTGCCCAGAAAAAGGGCAAGGCGCCTGCCCAGAAAAAGGGCAAGGCCGCAGTGGCAAAGGGCATGGCGGCAGCAGCACAGGAGCCGGTGCCAGAAGCGGACCCGCCACCCACACCCCCTTCGCCCCCAAAGCCTCCCGAGGCCGAGGAAGGTTGGCTGGTGGCTGGGGATAAGCGTAAGGGGCGAAAGGCGGCCCAAAAGGCGAGGCGGGCCGAGCGTAAGCGCCGGCAAAAGAAGCGAAGCGTCGCGGCGTAACTTCGTGCCCCTAAAACCGCAGCTGTAGTGGTAACACTACAGCCGGATGCGGAGAAGAGGGGCATGACGTATCGGCAGCTTATTACGCAAGCGAAGGCGATGGTGCACCTCGAGGACCTGGGGATCACCGGGGGCCTCCGGCTTCGAGTCACCGCGACAGGGGCTCGAATGCTGGAGATTCCCGCGGACTCCAGCGCCTCGGCTGCAGACGCTCTGGCTGAAAAGCTCAGAGCGTCTTTGAATGCGGACGAGGTCCGAGTGTCCAGGCCCGTTAAGTGCGCAAGCCTGCGCATTATGGGTTTGGATGACTCGGTCTTCGAGGAAGAGGTGGTGGCCGCCGTCACTGTGGCCGGCGGGTGCTCTGCCGAGCAAGTTAAGGCGGGCTTACGTCCGGACCGAGGGGGCATGCTTACCGTAACGGTTAGCTGCCCTGTGACGGCGGCGAAGAAAATTGCGGAGGGCCACACCCTGAAGGTTGGCTGGTCGAGGGCGCAGGTCAAGCTGCTTGAGCCCAGACCTCTGAGGTGCTTCCGGTGCCACGTGGGGCACCATGTAGGGTGCCGTTGCACCTCGGAGGTGGACCGCAGCGAACTATGCTTTCGCTGCGGTCAGCCCGGTCACAAGGCCGCGGCTTGCCTGGCCACGCCGCACTGCAATGCATGTGCGGCGGCTGGGAAGCCGGCCGAGCACCGGGCAGGGAGCCTGCGCTCCACCCGCTAAGGCCAAGGGAAAGGAAAGGTCCTCCGCCACCACCAACCCTACCGTCGCCAACGCCGCAGCCGCCGCCGCTGCTGCCAACGCCGCCACCGCCGCAACTCCCGCTGCGGTAGCGCCACAAGAGGCCCCGGAGGGGGCTGAAATGGACTGCCATTAATGGCCCCATTAATGGCACATTCGACTGGCCTGTTGGTCTAGTGGTTAGTGACCCTAACTGCTATGCCGGAGGTCGTGGGTTCGATTCCCACCCAGGACAAATGTTTGTGTGATGAGCACGATCATTTGTTCTGTGTCTGGGTGTAATTTATCTATAATATGTATGTATTTAGAAATATATAAGTATGTTTATCAGTTGTCTAGTACCCATAACACAAGCTCTGCTTAGCTTGGGACTAGATGGCGTTGTGTGATAGTTGTGGAATATTATTATTATTATTATATTAAGCCTCCTCCAGGCGAATATCAACCACTGCGCCTGCGCTCAGGATCTCCTGCTCCAGAGCATGGCGCAGTGGTCGATCAACATCGCCGTGGTCGCTGAGCCCTATTTTGTCCCGCCCAGGCCAGACTGGGTGGAAGACCTTAGCGGCTCAGTGGCCATAATTGCGTCGGCCGCCGCCGGTACCCCGGCCCTTGAGATGGTCAGGAAGGGTCAGGGGTGCGTTGCAGCACGGTTCGGGGAGATCGTAGTAGCGGGAGTCTACTTCTCTCCGAGCCGAACTCTCGCCGAGTTCCAAAACTCCCTCAGGGAGTTAAGTGTCGTCATCGGAGGCTATTCCCTCCCGGTACTAGTGCTCGGGGACTTCAACGCCAAAAGCTTGGCTTGGGGTTCCCGTTACACAGATGTGCGGGGTGGGATGGTCGAGTGCTGGGCTCTGGAAACGGGCCTGGACATCCTGAACCGGGGTTCTGTACCCACGTGTGTGCGGATGCGGGGCGAGTCGGTGGTGGACATTTCGTTCGCCAGCCCCGCTCTGTCACGGCGTGTCGTCGACTGGCGCGTCATGGAGGGGGTGGAGTCCTATTCCGACCACCGGTATATCCGGTTTGAGGTCTCTGCCCAGTCCTCAAGCGCGCCGGTCCCACAGACCCCGAGTGGTCCGCGTTGGGCGCTGAAGCAGTTAGACCGGGAGCTCCTCCTGGAAGCCTCGATCGTGTGGGCCTGGGGGTCATCACCGGTCAGGCCCACCGACGTCAACACCGAGGCAGGTTGGTTCCAGGAGGCCATGTCCGAGATATGCGACATGGCAATGCCCCGAGTCCGGCCAGGAAGCGCCCGGCGTCAGGTGTACTGGTGGTCGCGAGAACTGTCGCACCTGCGTCAGCAGTGTGTGGCGGCGCGGCGCCGGTATGCCAGGCATCGCAGGCTCCGCATTCGTCCTCCGAATGCGGAAGCCATTGAGGCGGAGCTTTATAAGGGGTACAGAGCGGCGAAGACCGCCCTCCGCGAGGCTCGTCGGCAGGCCAAGGATCAGGCCCGCGAGGAGATGCTGGAGACTCTCAACAGAGATCCGTGGGGGCGCCCTTATAAGATGGTGCGGAATCAACTTCGTACCCGGGCCCCCCCCGCTGACGCAGAGTCTCCGGCCTGAGCTCGTGGAGAGCGTGGTGAGCGCTCTGTTCCCTTCGCGAGGGGAGCATCCTCCCCCGCCAATGGCTCCGCCACCTGCGGTGCCGGAAGCGGACCACTCAGGAACCGATGACGACGTTCCGGAGGTGACTGGGGTAGACCTGAGAGTGGCGGTACGGAGGCTGAATGCCAAAAATACCGCTCCGGGACCCGATGGCTTGCCTGACAAAGCCTGGGTCCTGGCCTCAGAGGCTCTTGGGCCCCGACTGGAGGGGCTCTTAAGCGCATGTATGGAAAGAGGCCAGTTCCCGCTTCGTTGGAAGACGGGGAAGCTGGTCCTCATCCAGAAGCCGGGGCGCCCTGCGGACTCGCCGTCCGCATACCGGCCTATTGTGCTGCTCGACGAGGTGGGCAAGCTCTTTGAAAGAGTAATTGCAAACCGCCTCGCCGAGCACCTTGAGGGAATGGGTCCGGATCTTGCGGAACACCAGTTCGGTTTCCGCAAGAGGCGCTCGACGGTGGATGCCATCATGCGCGTGAGAGCCCTCACGACGGGGGTTGCGGTCTCTCGGGGCGGTGTAGTCTTGGCGGTGTCTCTCGACATCGCCAATGCCTTTAACACCATGCCCTGGAGCTGCATTAGGGAGGCACTCCGGTATCATCGGGTGCCGGCCTACCTTCGTCGTGTAGTCGGGGACTATTTGACAGATAGGGCTGTCATCTACCCTGGTCAAGACGGAGAATGGAACCGGCGAGAGATGTCGTGCGGTGTTCCACAGGGGTCGGTTCTGGGGCCGCCCCTGTGGAACATCGGTTACGACTGGGTGCTGCGGTCCGACCTCCCTAGCGGCGTCAGCGTCGTCTGTTACGCGGACGATACGCTGGTGCTAGCTCAGGGTGGGTCGTACGAGGCGGCGGCCGACAATTTGACACGCGGGGTTGCGATAGTCGTGGAGAGGATCCGGCAGCTGGGTCTCGAGGTGGCGCTTCACAAGTCGGAGGCTATAGGCTTCCATGGACGTGGGAATGCGCTGCCGGCGGGATCCCAGTTAATGGTGGGAGGGGTTCCCATCGGCGTCGAGTGTACTTTGAAGTACCTAGGACTCGTCCTCGACAGCCGGTGGAACTTCGTGGAGCATTTCCGACGTTTGGTTTTTTATTTTATTTATTATATATTTTTTTTTATTTACTGTCAATAATTTAAATTGTAACTTAGGTACATATTTTTATTTTTTTTAAGATTAGTATGTAACCTGAGTGAGATTGGATACAGAAAATGTACTTACATGGCATATTTACCCATAAGGTACACCATAATATTAACCTGAGTTATTTTATGTGTACATTGATGTTGAAAGAGCGGAGCCTTCTAATACAGGCATTGTTTGCTTAAATGGGGGCTCCAAACACGTTAAAATGTAATGTAGTTTCTAATTTACACAATAAACTATTTTGTATTTTTGTATTTTTTTTGGCTCCCAGACTGGAGCGGGCCGCGGCTGCCTTCAGGTGGCTTCTGCCCAATCTGGGGGGGCCAAACGCCTCCTGCCGGAGGCTCTATGCGGGGATCGTGCGGTCCATGGCCCTTTACGGGGCCCCGGTGTGGGCGCCTGCTTTGAGGAAGCGGGCCGCCCACTACCTGAACGTGCCCCAGAAGGCCATGGCCGTAAGGCTGGTACGGGGGTACCGCACGATCTCCCGCGATGCGGCGAACCTCCTTGCCGGATTGCCGCCATGGGATCTGGAGGCGATAGTCCTCGCGCGCCTGCATAAATGGCGCGCGGAGGCGCTACACCGGGGGGTCACTCCGTTGCCACGGCAAATTGCTGCGCAGCGGACAGACCTCCGGTGCGATCTCATGGTGACATGGAGACAGCGACTGTCGCAACCTCGTGCAGGGCACGCCACGATAGTGGCGATAAGTCTCCTCTTTGAGGAGTGGTTAGAGAGACGACACGGCGCCCTCACCTTCCGTCTGACGCAGGTCCTCACCGGACATGGCTGTTTCGGGAGGTACCTGCACCGAATCAGGCGGGAGGAAACGCCCGGATGCCACCATTGTGAAGATCGGCCGGAGGACACGGTGGAGCACACCGTTGAGGTGTGCCCCGCTTGGGCAGAGCCCCGCCGTGTTCTCGTAGCGGCAATTGGCGGCGGCGACCTCTCGCGCCCGGCCCTGGTGCAAGCCATGGTCCGGTGCGAGGAGGAATGGGACGCCGTCGCCTCCTTCTGCGAAGCAGTGATGCTAGCGAAGGAGGCGGCGGAACGCGAGAGGGAGAGAACCTCTCGTCCCAGCCGCCGTGGTAGGCGCTCCGGGCGTCGGGGGCCACGTGATGACTTCCGGCCACCGTAGACGCGGGCCTGTGGACGGTGAGTGATGGGCTAGCTCGCTGTCCGGCCGTCTTATGACGACAACAGGCCGTGTCGACGGCGCGTTCGTGTTCCACGCGCGCCTCATAGAGATGTCAGCAACATGGAAGGGGCCCGCAAGGGCCGACGCCCGTCAGGGCTGCGGAATGTTGTAAGAGATCCCGCACCCTTGACATATAGGGCTAAGAAGGAACATGGGTGGTTTTTAGTCAGTAGAAGTCTGACACTCCCTTTCACTCTGCCCAAGAGCGGGAGGGGTTATTAGATGATTTCCCACCCCCCAAAAAAAAAAAAAAAAAAGGGCCTCTGACATGGTTTGACGACCGCCTTTTGGCGGACCACCGGCTTATACGTGCCTTCCGAAGCACGGACTCATCTTTTTATCAGACAATCAGGTGATTCAAGCCTGCAATGTCTCGACCAAGGTGGAATCAACTTTACAAAATTTGCTTACCTTGGGAATCGAACCCACGACCACCGGCTCACAAGGCCAACGCCTAAACCCATCGACTACGGAGGCAGTGAATTTTTGTAAGTAAGTAAGTAATAATAATAATATAGGGTACAATAGGGTACAAAGCCAGCAGGGATATTGAGTATCTCTAAATGACAGTGACTATCTTAGAGTGTCCATCATTTAACTGTCAAATGTTTCCATTTTGTACCAAAACGATAGTTAACCCATGGACAATATGATAGCCACTGACATTAAAAAGATATGCAACAGCCCTGCTGATCCCGTGGTTGCTACAAAGAAATTCCTGATGGAAGAACCCAAAATTAAATATTATAAATAAAATAAGGCACATAATGACACCTGTAATCAAACTGTGACTTTTTCATTGGTATTATTCACAAGTGAGTTATACGTTTTTTTTATTGGTTGAGTTGCTTTGTTATGTTATTTATTATTAAATATACTTTTGTTACTAATTTTAATTAAAATTTTCCTGTTTGTCTTTTCTACACACTGTGTCTACTTGCCTAATCCAATTTTCCTCTTGCAGGTCTGCTGGAAGAAATTTCTTTTGAAATAAGCAGTACCTTTGTGCTTCCCTTTTTATATTTTTATCCTTTTTTATATTTTGTGTGTACATAAATAAATAATAATAAATAAAATTATATTGCCTGAACCGGTAATCGAACACTTGACCTCATACTCGAATGCGACTACTCAACCAACAAGACTGTGAACTAAGTAATAACCAATATAACTTCTAATGCCCTCGTTACAAGAAGTCAAAAATAAAAAAATCTTTTCACCAACTTCTGAGAAAGATTTCTCAGTTTATTTTTAAAATCCAAGTTCCCGTCACTCAACCTAGATAATCTTAGTAGCCATTAAAATCTCCAGAGCTATGAAAGAGATTTTTTCTGCAAAAATATTTCAACATTCACAGAGTCTTAGGTGTTACATTTTAAGTTATCTTTTACCTTTGATGTAGGGATTTTCGGATTAAAGAAAAAGTTTTTAACCTTTTAGGTGATGCCTTTGTGGTGTTATTTGGTTTTGCCCATAAGTAGATACACCCATTACTTTAAGAATGATTTAATCATAAGCATTTTAAGTACAATCTCCCAGAGGTTCTCATCCTACGAAAAAAAAACCAGCCAAGTGCATGTCAGACCACGCACAATGTAGGGTTCCGTAGTTACGCCCATTAAATTATGTAAACTTACTAGACTGATTAACCACCCTGCCTACCTGCATCCAAACGATGTTGTGTTTTATTGTAAAAATAAAACAAACTTACATTTAAAGTTTTGAGACCTGCTCTCCCATACATTATTTATAGGACAATATTTCATACAAGTACATTTTATAAGTTGGTCGACTATTACTCGTAAACTTGTAAAGCCTACTTAGATGTGAGAGTTTTTCATTTATTTTCGTTATATATGCTACTACCATGAATTTTTTCACATGCCCATACACAACCCGTATAGGTGGTTATATGGTGGTATGGTGGTATAGGTGGTATAGGTGGTTCTGGTTGACTTGAGTCTAACAAAAATTGATACTTTAATGCTTAATATTTCACAAACCAATCTCTTAATCGAAATAAATTATTCTTAATAAACTGTGTTATCAAACTCGCAATGTTTTTTAAAGACTTATCCAACGACATCCCACACAATGAACTTTGCGAGAAAAAAATCATCCCCACTTTAATGTGTACTGGAGATACCCTAAAAAAAATATTTTCAATATTTTACTTTAGCACTTTTTCGGCTTAGCTCATTTATATATGCATGCCAATTTACAGCTTTCTAGTACTAAGATTCTGTGAGATATAGTGCGAACGGACGGACGGACAGCCAGACAGACGGACATGGCGAAACTATAAGGGTTCCGTATTGACTACGGAACCCTAAAAAAAAGCTAGTGATACCTCTTCCTATCCTTTTGGGGCGGGGGGGGGGGGGGGGGAATAACCCGTTCCGCTCTTGGGCAGAGCGAAAGGGAGTGTCATAATTCTATTGACTAAAAACCACCCATGTTCCTTCGTAGCCCTATAAGTTGAAACAGCGGCCAACACAACAACCCGCAGCCCCATCCCCCCCATTTTTATCCATCTTTTCTTAGGCCTTCCTCTCCACATAATTATCCACCACGTTTTTATCGGGCTAACACCAATACGAGATTCAAAGGCTCACACAAAAACTTTACCATTTTCAAACTTAAAACAATAAAATTTATCAGAACAATGGCTTTACCGACGTGCAAAGCCAACTAAAACGAACTCCAAATTAATTGTTTGTGACCCGAACTGATGCGACCCGAAAATAATCGAATTGGCTGGATGTATTGATTGTATGTAGGTATAAATAGTGGAGTAAGACTGTGGGCAGACTGGGCTAAAGTTATCTAATTGACAGAATAAAAAAATATTCTGTGTTTCATGAAAAAAAATCGTAGCACATTGCCTCGGAATAACAGGAATATTGACAAAATTTACTGATCAAAACTGTTCTGTTTCTGAAACGAAATATAAATCTTGTAAGGTTACTCTCTAAGGAATCTAGGGCCTAGAGGCTCGCGAAACATGCTAGGCGACTAGCGAAGTGTCAAGGACACAATGTGGCCAATAGCAAAGATGTAACACTTAGCTACTCGCTAGCAGTCTAGGCGCTTAGGATTCGTAGTCTAGACAATCATGCCACCTAAAGACATTGGTCCGTAGTGTAAGCGACATGAAATATGCAAGACAAAGCCCTAACATGTCATGTAACTGTGCCTACATCAACTTCCTGCTCTTGTTTCATGTTATTTGGAGTCTCAGGAGGAGAAGGGGGGTTAGCTGTGACTGTACAAGCCCTTAAAATCGGAACACAGTAATAAATTTGGCGGTAGTACTGACATGCATTCCTATCAAATAGAAGCAACACGGCCACGTTCACTGGCGTCTTCATCTTTTTTTTTTTTTTTTTTTTTTTTATTGTAGATAGGCTCGCGTTTGACCACTATCTCACCTGATGTTAAGTGACGATGTGGTCGAAGATGTAGCACGCTGACCTAGAAGTAACCTATTCACTCTTGACTTGAAGACCCCTAGGTTATACTTATCAGGAAATACAGACTCCGGCAGGGAATTCCACTCCTTAGCTGTACGCACAATGAAAGTGTTCCCAAAACGTTTAGTGCGATTGGGTGGGATGTCCACCATGAAACGATGGCGCATCGCCGTACGTCTTGTAGTCCGATGATGGAACAGGCTTGGAGGAATTAGATTGTGCAATTCCATCGCACACTCCCCGAAATGTAACCGATAGAAAACCGACAGACTGGCAACACGTCGGCGATGTTCAAGGCTCTGGAGCTTCGACTTGACAAGCGCATCTACACTCATCATCTCATCATCTGCCTAGCCTTTTCCCAACTATATTGGGGTCGGCTTTCAGTCTAACCGGATGCAGCTGAATACCAGTATTTTACATGGAGTGACTGCCTATCTGACCTCCACAACCCAGTTAATACTAGGTAATACGATACCCTTTGGTAAGACTGGATGTCAGACTTTCAGGTCACTGCCTACCCGTAACGACTGCCAAAGATCGTCTTCATCTACACTATCTACACTAATATTATAAAGAGGAAAGATTTGTTTGTTTGTTTGTAACGAATAGGCTCCGAAACTACTGGACTGATTTGAAAAATTCTTTCATCGTTGGGAAGCTACACTAGCTCCAGGTGACATAGGCTACTTTTTATTCCTGTATTCCCACGAGAACGGGAACAACGCAGGTGGAACCGCGTGACGTCCGCTAGTGTCTAATAAAAGTCCATTGCCGTTCACACTGTTGAATGTGAACACGGTCTAAAGTGTGACAGTTGGCCCAAATCTTGTCGATAACCAGCTGAATAATTTAGTTGTCCGCGACTAGAGCAACACTTTCCTTTGTGTCATTGATTGCTTGACTGTTGTACGTGAATTGGGTAAACGGGTAGAAGAATGTTTTCTTCAGAGGATATTGGATTGTTTTGTTTTCTTCAGAGCTTAACTTAGCTTAGCTTCTTTAGATTGGTTTTTGGAGATTTTTCTTGTTGTGTAATAAATATTAGCAGAAGTACCTATAAACATTAAATACATTTAAGGCCAACCCTCTTTTGTGGTAGGTAACAAAGTCATTCTGTCCAGTCTTTCTTGTCGCTTACCAAGCCTTAGGGTTTTATTCGCCAGTTTGGAACGCCGACGGTGATACATACTAAAACTGATTATTTCAGTTACACATAATAACACTTATTAACACTTATAAAAGGTTACAGTTTAATTCCGTAACATTATTGTATCTGTTACAAAATCTGTTAAAACTGTTTTAAAAACAGTGTTGAAAACACTTTATTACGGTTACAGTTATTGTTGGAATTCCTGCTCCCCATATTAAATTCAGCTAGATCCGGTTAAACTAGATTCCAGACTGATTACAACACAGTTAGGAAAGTGATGAATTTAAGGGTGATCATTGCTATCAGTGATGAATTTAATATTAATACTAAATATAACGCTGAAAGAACTTTACGAGTAAGCTTTATCATTAGACAAGCAATATAAATATGCAAGCTTATTGCAAATAGTTATGTCCTCGGGAAAATGGCCACAGTAATAGCTTAATGAGCATGCAAACCTCAGTCGTAACAAAGCTTTATTTTTGCCGTTTCTTGCCTCATTAACGACGTTAGTTTCTTTTAACAAAGCAGGTCTAATTGGCTTAGTAATTTTATCCACTTTTGCATGTTTAATTCTACAGTTTTGATCTAGTTTTCTGTGAGTTCATTGAAATTCCTATTTTCTATTTTTAACTTAGCAAACACGACCCAATGCCCCCATTTCAAAAGTGCATTATCCCCAACACAGCCAAACAATTTTAAACGATTACCAAACTACATGTTTCGCGCACAAACTTTAGGGCATCAGCTGCTTAATGATCGGAGATAGCTGGCTCCCTGCCTACCTCCTAAGCGATATATTTACCCCTAACCAGCTCCTAAGCGATGTGAGACCCCTGTTTACCCCCGCCTTGTGCTGGATATAAATAACGCTAGTTTTCTGTTTGCTGTCTTTGTTTTAAAGTAGTGTTTGGAAATTGAGAGGGGAAACGGATATTTGTGATATAAAATTGCAATGTAAGAATATAACGTTGGGATTTCAGTAACGTAGTATAGGTATGTGACATCATCACCTATTCTTTTATTACTATTTCAGTTTTTTAACCGAATCTTTTTCAGCTGATTACCGCGGATAAGTTGGAGTAACTGGGTAATACAATACCCCTTGGTAAGACTGGTTGTCAGACCTTATCTAGGTAACTATCTGGTACTTACTTATTTTCTTTTAAGTTTTTTTTTAATTTTTTTTTTATACAGAGTTGATATGAGAGAGGGGCATTAAATTACACTACGTATACTATACGTGTTTAGTATTAATTCGATACGGTACAAAAATAAAAAACACCAAAAATGAGGATTTTTTTTTTCAAATAAACTAAATAGCTTACAAATCAGAGTAAAACGCAAACACCCTTTATAAATAAATTTAACTGACCTTAGATACCTAGGTAACAAATTGGCAACGTCGCACGCGCGCGTCGCGTCACAGCGGTCGGGCGGTGCAACACAGTGACCTATTTCTATTTCTTTCACGCGCGGGATGTTTTGCTATGATCGTCAGTGTCGTAGTGAAAGTGCAATTGTGTGTATTTATTTTGTTTCCTTGTTTGCATTGCCATCTTTTAGCGAAAATATTTGGTTGTACTTGTGAGCATCGCAACGCATCTCAGATTTATCGTTTTAAGGTGCATGACCTATGCGTAAAGACATAATCAGCTGTTAGGAAAGATACATCGTGTTCAAACGGGGCAACAACTTAAAAAATCATTTGCGACTAAACTACTGCTCCTATTTAATTGATTTTTGGTACAGAGCTTGAAAATGGTATTTAGTTTATGCTGTTTAAAGGAAGGCCTCTCTGTCCTATCAACTTTGTATAAAACGGTTGCGTTCACAGACATTGGAACTCACATACACAAATACCCATCCCTGAAACAGCTCTCTGTAGGCCTTACAAATATTTATTCCTCAAACAATCCATTCATCGATTCCTTGGTCTCACTCTCCCTCTTCATCCGTCAAAATTTGAATTGATCACCTTGAATACAACTAAACTAAGTATAATCTACTCCCGCGGGAGGCGCTCCGGGCGTCGGGGGCCACGTGATGGCTTCCGGCCACCGTAGACGCGGGCCTATGGACGGAGAGTGATGGGCTAGCTCGCCGTCCGTCCGTCTTATGACGACGACAGGCCGTGTCGACGGCGCGTTCGTGTCCCACGCGCGCCTCAAAGAGATGTCAGCAACATGGGAGGGGCCCGCAAGGGCCGACGCCCGTCGGGGCTGTGAGTTGTACACTAGTTACCGCGGCCTCGACATATAGGGCTAAGAAGGAACATGGGTGGTTTTTAGTCAGTAGAAGTCTGACACACCCTTGCGCTCTGCCTAAGAGCGGGAGGGGTTATTTGATGATTTCCCACCCCCCCCAAAAAAAAAAAAGGTATATCTACTTATGCTTCGTAAAAAACAGAATGATATCCTCCAGCTTGCACCATACCATACCACCATACGCACCATTAATCTTCACACCAGCCTAATACTTACTCTACTGCTGGCCACAGGCTTCTCATACACCACACCTCTGAACACGATTCTGGGAACGTATTTTGGAATGAGGTCACGGCAATAAATAACGCGACGGTCTGTTATGTCAACTACAGGTAAACTACATGCTGGTTTAGTTTAAAAGTATTATACGTAGGTACATTATTTGTCAAACCGTTTCGATATAAATTCAATTTTTGTTGCATGGTTATTATTATTCCGGTATATGATATAACTGCTGTTGCCAGCGGCTTCGCTCGCTACAACTCGGAAATTATCCCACGGGAACATAAAATCGGGGTAAAAACTATTCTATGTGTTAATCCAGGCTATAAACTATCTGTGCACTAAATTTTATCAAAATCCGTTCTGTAGTTTTTGCGTGAAAGAGTAACAAACATACACACTCACAAACTTTCGCCTCTATAATATTAGTGTGAAGTGTGATTATTGTAGGTAGGATCGTTTCTTGTCTTCTAAGGCTTCCACATTAATATCACGCCTGTAATCCCGGATAATTTAGGCAGAAGTATACTGTTCTTACCTGTCTTAGCTGACACTTCTGAAGTTAGGTAAGTTCCATATCATAATATGACGAGCCTATTACGATAAATCAGACGCAAATCCAGCCCTGGGTTCATCATCTGCCTAGTCTTTTCCCAACCAAGTTGGGGTTGGCTACCAGTCTAACCAGATGCAGCTGAATACCAGTATTTTACATCGAGCAACTGCCTATCTGACCTCAACAACCCAGTTAACACAATACCCTTTGATAAAACTGTTTGTCAGACTCTCAGTTCACCGACTACCTGTAACGACTGCCAAAGATCTATATATGGCAGCCGGGACCAACACCTTAACGAGCTTTCCGAGGCATGGAGGAACCTCGATCTGTCTGTCGTCTGGTCACACATCCACAGACCAACCCAGGCAAGCGCGGCTTAATTTGAAGATCGAACCGAGTGGCAGTTATTATTAAGCCTCCAAGCTCCTCCTGGTTACTACTGCGACATTCATAAAAGAAAAGCTTACGCATGACTGGCGAAATTAAGGTTCATCTCACTACAATAAACACTTCTGCATACCTCTTTCGGAAGTATAAGATCGAGGCTATGTTATTTTATTGACTTTCCATCGACCCAACGAAGTTGCAAAATATTTTCTACAAAAAAGTTATTGCGTTACTAATAAATATGAAAATACTTTTGATTCAACTTGAAACTAGGTCAGGCTGAAAAAATTAACGCTCGTACCAGCATCTGCGAATTTTATTAAAAGTAAACTTTCGTGATTATATACGAAAAACAATTTCAAATTCTTTCAAGCGGCTATGACATAATTTTGTGGAATTATTTCGATTTGACGTGGATACAATGTTAAAAATATGAATGGGGTCGCTATAGGAGTAGAGGAAGACCAAAGAAACGATGGATGGACTGTGTGAAGAATGATATGGCTAGAACTGCTGACATGACGAAGTTATACAGCACTACGAAAGAAGAAGAAATGCGATAAGGTCAGGAGATGATCATGATGATGTCAATGTAGAAGTCTGAAAGTTTAGTGGAAACTTTAATAATAATTTAATCAGGGTTCTTCCTTAAGTTAAGTTAAGAAGATATCGCACTAATAATACTCTCAAATAAAGGTAGATAGATAGCACAGGAACCGGGTATAAAATAACAGTATGCTTTATAGTTGAATTCATAAAAATCCTCGCAGACCTTAGCGATAAGACCGAAAACTTCCGTAAATGCTTGACCGCATTTCCCAAAACACGACATAAAGTGATCGCTCTCGACCTCGGGCTCTCTGGCTTATAAAAACCTTTTCAATTTTATCTGTTCTCAAATCTGACGTCAACATACTCGCATATCGCGTTTTCGGTTTATTTGTCATTTCGAAATATAACTTAACAGCAGAATAGAATTAATGTCTACCTATAAGTTGGTTTACTAGGTAAAGAAGAAATGATGGCTCCGTCGTCGAACTTATGTTGACATTACGAATCTATATGGGTTCCGATTTTTGCCATAAGGCTACAGAACCCTAAAAATACGACGTGTATTGGGCGATTCCCATTCTCGTTCACAGACTAAATAATGTCATTTAATTTCTAGATCCTGTTCTGCGTTTTCTGCTGCATGCAGGCACAAACACCTCAAATCAACGGTTTAATTTTCACAATAACAGTACTTACAATGAAGTCGATATCTACATAAGCTTCACTACAATATTCTGTAGAGTGCGCACAGGTACTCAAGCCGCAAATACAAGCGTATTTTCAAATTCAGCGGACAACACGTTTACGGTGCGGGCGGCGCCTGAATTTGAATCAAAAATGGCTGCCGTCAAATATTTGATGTTGCATGTTATGTCAATAGAACTGGTGTTGTTTTATTGGGACTGTAATAAAACTTTTAATTTGTTTTAACTCCTACTTAGACGGACTGTGTGAAATAGAAATAAAGTGGAAATATAAAAAATCTCAGGATGATAATGTGTAGAAAGACAGGTTGTCAGACTGTCAGGCATCTTACTAACTGTAACGACTGCCAAGGATCTATTAAGGGCTGCCGGGACGAACGGCTTGAAATGTAAAGGGCATCCAAAAAAACATATTATTGTACAAATTAAAAACAGGAACAAGACGCTTATTATTTGTACTTTTTTTTAGAATATTTTAAGGAAATGCTGTACGTTGCTGTTCTTATTCGAATAAAATTACAACAACTAGATGATTAGCTAAGATTTTTTTTTAAGAACATTTTAAGGAAATGCGTTGGTGTTCTTATTATTACGAATAAAATACAACCTAGTAGATGTTTATCCAAGAAAAAGATGCGAACAAAAGCTACTAGCCAACATTGTGACCTTACAAACTAAATCAAGCTACAACCCAAACAGAAAAGACCAAACATAAGCTAACCGTTTTTTCTAGATATTACACCATCTTCTCCTAAGTCACCCCAGGGAAATTCCAAACAGTGTGTGTTTTCACTCGCAAGGACACCACATCCGCTCCCCACTATAAATGTGGGGGGGATATAGGGCGCTTTGAATTCAACAGGCGAAATGGACGCTTCTGAATCTGAATTTTAGATGCCACTTCCCCTCTACATTTGCAGTGGTTGCTGCTTGCGTTTTTGGTTTAAAATTTGAATTGATTAAATTGTGAATTCAGGTGTTTTTTTTAACTTTCACTACCATTCATGGTCTACGGAGTTTTCCTAGCCAATTCAATCTTAATGGATAGGAAAACTACACACTACTACTATTTGTTACTACTATTTGTAGTTTGTTTTGTACTATACTATTTGTTTGATCGTGTTTAGATGTACTTACATGCATAGCGGCACCTGTAGATGCACGAATTCGAATTACATATTATGTTGTAGATTTGAACCTGCTTTCAAAAATAGTGGATAAAACAGTCGTTAAGAAACCGAATTTATTGGCCCCGTTTAGAAACATGCTATTTCCAATCCAACATCTCCAACTACTTAAAAAAAGTATTCGCATCCAAAAAAAGTCTGGTCAAATGCGACTTGGTCACATGTAGTTCCTTAAAAACGTCGTATTTTTTTTTATTTGTAACTCTTGTTACCCTGTGACTGTGTGATAGCGAAGCTTTAGTGATAGAATCCTGTTGGGACCCTTCAGTACGGAACTCTAAAATAAACACGGTTACTTCTGTATCCGCTGGATAGTAACTGGAGATCGATAGCTCGCACATTTGTCTTGCAAACGGTACAATCGATCGCTTTCAAAAGAGCTTCGCTCTGAAATTGATAGGACAGGACAGTCTTTCTTGTCCTGTTGCTCCAATCAACATTTTACCATTATGGTCTGGACTGGACTTTATTTCGAGTTGTGTTCCTTCGCTATTAGGCTATCGTGATTGCCTGCTGCATCGAATACCTACATTATCAGAAAGGTGCAACTCCATCCGACTTGCGACAAGCGATTTTTCCCTTTTTCCTCACGCGACACTTGAGACCCGTCACGTCGCAGTGTCTCGTGTCTTGCTTTAAGTTATTTCTTTCAGTCGCTGTGATGATAGGTGTATTTCTTGACCATGAACCTCATGTCCAAGTGCTAAGACACACTACCGGGTCCCGTAGAGCCACTTAGTAAAACGCCAAAATAATCAATATACTATAGTCTTTTTAGACTGAATTCACGATCAACAACACAAACTCTAATATAATTTCATGCTGTAACAACGCAGTGACGTCAACGTGCCATAGGAAATGGATACCTTCACACCCTCGATACAAACAATAAATCTAACAAATTGATTGCCGTCCAATATGTCGGCAAAATAAAGTATCAATGACCTCTGTTCGTGTATTGTTTTGGCAAGAGGTTTTATTTGCAATTTCTCTATGGGATATATTGAATATTGACTGTCAAGAATGTGGTATATTTATCATTTTTACCCGACTACAGAAGGGTAATGATTTTGGCAGTCTATGTATGTATGTATGTTCTACCGTAGCGCCTAAACTACTGAACGGATTTTAATAAATGAGGTGTTAATAGATTTGTAAGAGTAGCCCGGGTGACATGGGCTATATATATTTTAACAAATTTTTTTATAACGTGTTTTTTAGAGCAATGTATGCATAGATGTTAAGCTCTAAAGTGTTATCGTTCTAACATATATTATATAGGCTGTAAATTAACCCTTCAAACAGCCGTCAACCCAGCATCCTGTACATCAAACTAAGTACTCCTAAGCAAACGATTTTGCTGGTAAACGACTGTTTCTTTTGGGGTAAAAAATCACATTTTACGGTAAAAAATGTAGCACTCTTAAAACATTGTGGTAGTGGTTGCTTTGAATAGTAAATGGGTCATGGAGGTAATTTAAGTAAAGTTATAACCTGAACAAAAAAATATCGCAGTGGTGGGGAGAACAAGTGTCCTTCGTTTGCGTTAAGGGTACTTTTACACCCTTTATGTATAATCTCATCATGAATGATGCTACATAATTTTGCAATAATATTTTGATTTAAATAAAACAGTGTCCTCGGAGTTTCTTATCCATTCTTCTACATTGAGATCTACGTTTTGGAATAATGGGTACTGGTACTGGTACAAACTACCTTTGTACAATGTACAGTGCCACGAGACTGTGACTGTAGCCTTACTTTCTTTGTTTTTTGTGAGATTAAAAAAATATCTGTAATGGTCTTGGTCATATTGAAATTAACGCTTTGAGTTTGCATGTTTGCTAGCTATTATCAGTATAAGATAATAGCTGGGACTAATAGCATTTCGAGGTACGGAGGTAGACTTGAATATGTAGGTAAGTACATGATCCAAATCCAGATATTCCAAACGCAACCTAGAATTATTAATATTATTCCGTGTAACTGGATTAATATTTTAATCAAATTGTGCTTAATTACATTGTGTTATGAACAGAAGTAATTATAATTATTATTAAGTATTAATTATTTTTATTATTATTATTTATTATTTGTTATTATTTGTATTTTTTTTTTTTTGTTTATTATTGAATTAGGGGTTGGTCGACTAAATAATAGGGGATCGGACTGAGTCAAAAAACAATGATTCTAATTAGTCCGTCAGTAAGATTATCGAAAAATATTGGATACGTGTTTCTTGTTTTATCAAATTAATCAAAATTGTCGAAGATAAGATGTGGTTGTGACGTCATTTGTAAGTCAAAATGTACTATCATAAGACGTTTTCGAAGAGTTCACGAGTTTTCGAAGCACTGTATTGTCTTCATTTTTTGTTTATGTGAAAAAATAAAAAATATGTGTCCAATATTTTTTGGAAATCTATCTGACGGACTAATTAGTTTTTTTTGTCCGATCCCCTATTACTAATTAGTCTAGGTTATGTCCTATTCATGTTACTTAATTGCACCAAATATTCTAGGTATCGCCTTAATAAATAATGATAAAAGAAGACCAAGGGAAAGATTGTGTTAGGAATAATATGAATAATTTAAAGAAAAAAATGGCAGCGTGACGGTTCACAGGAGAGAGTTTAGGATATCGCCTTATTGAACGTAATTGTTAATCAGTTTTTGGATTCAGATTTTACAGTGGCATTGTGTCACTTCATAAATTGGTAGAAACACAGAGTACACTGAGACATGTGTACTCTTTCTCGTAGCGGCGATTGCTGGCGGCGACCACTCGCGTCTGGCCCTGGTCATGTCAAGTCATGACCCGGGGCGAGAGAGAATGGGATGCTGGCACCTCCTTCTGCGAAGCATATGCAAGCGAAAGAGGTGGCGAAACGTGAGAGAGAGAGAACCTCTCTTCCCAGTCGCCGCGGGATACGCTTCGGGTGTCTTATGATGATGACAGGCCGTGTCGACAACGTGTTCTTCAAATAACCCCTCCCGCTCTGGGCAGAGCGGAAGGGAGTGTCAGACTTCTACTGACTAAAAACCACCCATGTTCCTTCTTAGCCTTTGTGCCGAGGCCGCGGTACTCGTATCTCTTTCGGTCAACCCGCAGCCCCGACGGGACCGCCTATAGGCCTTCGCTTTACATACCGTTAAGAAATATCACTCAGAAGCAAATAATAATATTATACAATACGCAAGTATTGTAAGCATTACGGGAGTATACCCTTTCGAATACAAAAATAATTTTCAAAATCGGTCTACAATTATTCAAAATCAAAATCAAAAGTTATTTATTCAAATTAGGCTGATAATCAGCACTTTTCGAACGTCAAAATTTACTTTACTCTACTTATTTACAAGAGACAGTCCCCCAAAATGCCCGAGAAAAGTAAATAATAAAATTGAGAATAGTTAGAGACATCCACAAATTTGTACCGGCTAAGAGTTACCAGGGAGGCCTCATGCGCAGAAGAAACTAAAGCCAACTTTTTAATCTTCGACGTGGTCCTTGATTTTATAATATGCTTTTTGAATAAGGACACGTTTAATGTAGTTTTTAAACTTTCCATCGGTCAGTTCTATAACTGACTTAGGCAACTTGTTATAAAAGCGTATACTGTTTATAAGAAAAGACTTGCTAGTTTTCGTTAAATTTTGTCGGTAAAAATTACGAATCCATGCAAAGTTTCATCATGGTTTCATCCCTTGAACTTTTCCGTATAGAGGTATTTTTGGAAATCCTTTAGTAAGGTGAAGTCCACCTGAGTCCACCTTTGTGAGATTATGAGATTCTTGCTAAAAATGTCACGCTACGAGGCCAAGGTCAGAAAGTCCTTAATCGTTTTTCTAACAACTGGTCTATTTTCAGAAATATTCCTTTATGCATACATACAATAAGTTTTAAAATAGCCTGAGCATTGCCTTCCAAATATATTTAAAGATCTTTGAAGGTCTATTTGGAGCATCAATGGAGAACATCTGAACAATTGTACTGGGATATAACCGGATAAGACCGGATAATAAGGCCAACTCTTGCTTTTATTCTGCAATAACTTTCTTTAGAAGTAGAAAAACACGTGTAGTCATTGTGATATGATTTTTCAGTAACCTTGCGGAAATTCAATAAAAATATCACTCGGATTTTTTTGCCACCTACCGTAAAACGGGGTGAATAGAAATCGCGGGGGGATAGAAAATAATCTTGAAAATATTTTGGGGTGATTAGACACACGAAAGAGGCGAATAGACAGGTCTGAGGGGCCTCAGGTGTGTCTATTGTCCCCTGATGGGAGGTAAATAGAAATCACGTATATTTTGTGGGTTTTTTTTAATAGTTATATACATATCCCAATAGAAATGAATAAATATTTCAGTAGTTTGGCCAATGACTCAAAAAATGCATGCTTAGAAAAATGAGTATTCATTCTGCAACATTACGAATATCGCTACCAAAGATCGAAAACCTATCTATTCACCCCGTTTCACAAATTAAGAGCAATTAAGTGTTTAAACATCTCGCGTCTAAACAAAAAAATAATAAACGCAAATTGACATGAACACGAAAGTATGAAAAAAATTGTATATCACTACATATTACATATAAAACAAAGTCCTCCACCACGTCTGTCTGTCTGTTCGCGATAAACTCTGCAAAACTGCTGCACCGATTTTCATGCTGTTTCTACCAATGCATAGAGTGGTTCTCGACCAAGGTTTTAGTATATAATTTGTCGGGGACGAAGCCGCGGGCATCTGCTATTTTTCATAATATATGAAGTGGGGAATTTTTGTTATTGCCTTCGAGATGAAATTAACAACGGAGAAGCAGGTAAGGTTGTTTTGAAGCCGAGAACTGCAGTACTTTGTGGTTACTTTACCCACATTCTTACAGGATAGCAGATAGTAAAAATCTGCTTTTTATTTCTTGCTATAATTTAAATAACCATTAACTTAACCTATTTAACACCCACAGACAACAATTATTGCCACATGACTTAATGAGCAATGAAACAAAACCGACTTCTCGTCAATAACTTATAAATATTCAACAAATACCGTCAATATATTCTAACATCGTCAATTTAATGAAGTGTTAAAGATTAAGGTGGAACCGCCAATGGAGACTGTGAAATTTAAGTTTTCATAAGTTCTTTGCATATCCCGTTTTAGGTGTTTTTTTTTAACCTTTTATGTGTAGGTATTCTCATATAATAATCTCAACCAATAACCCCTCCCGCTCTTAGGCAGAGCGAAAGGGAGTGTCAGACTTCTACTGAATAAAAACCACCCATGTTCCTTCTTAGCCCTTTATGTCGAGGCCGCGGTATCTCTTACAACATCCCGTAGCCCCGACGGGAACTCATGACATTCCTTGACCCGGGAATCGAACTCATATGACCTCATGATTAAAGTATTAGGCAAGTAAATAATTTGGCAGTAGGTAACAATTCTCATAGTAAGTGAGTTCCGTTAGGTGTTTTAATAATTCATGAATGACAATTCATTCTTGTAGAACGTGCGAGTACCTACGTAGTTTATTATTATTATTATAAATAAATTCTGTTTTCAGTAATATCGAGTTTGAAGGTATATTTTATCTCCTAAGCAATATTTGAATAAGTGTTTTTAATAACTAAAATTTAAACGAAATTAACATAATATTATTCAATGTACACACTCACTCAGAAACCCACTCGCAAGAAGTGTTCAATCCTTTTTGCATTTTTTTTTTATATTCATACATAGTATGATGTTAAGTCGAATACCGGAGTCACCTGACACAAGCATCTCCTTGCTTAAAAGTTGATCTTCAAATCATGTGTGGTATCTATGATAAATATAAATAATTAAAATTAAAAAAAATACCCTTCCTGCTATAAGAATATTAAGATTTAATTAAAATCAGCTTTCAACCCCAACTACAAGAACCTTATTTACCAACATCAAAAGACCAAATAAATTCATTTCACTCACTTCACCGTTCCTGCTAACACGCTTACAGTCGAACCACAACGTCCAAGCAAAGGCTCCAGTAATTGGAGCCACTAAACCATTCTGTCACTAACACATTTGTTGGCAACGAGAACGAATGTCGCCAATCTCACATTATTAATAGTATGTCGCATTACCACGGGGTGAAATAGGTACATAGGAAGGTATGTGGTAAATACTGTGACCTCCACTAGCCACAGGGGTAAGCCTAGACGGTTTAATAAATAAAACAATAGTTTGGTGTTTTGATATAGCAATCGGGTGCAATCCCCGTCCGGTTCGAGTGACAGCTGTCAGTGACACATTTTCCCGCGCGGGCCTACCTCCGTGTCTATGATCTTTAATCATAATATATGGAACATTTTCTAGCAGGCTTCTAGCTTTGTGAATATGACATGTTTTGAACAGCTGATGATGATATTATATCTTGTTTTACGATTTTTGTGTAGTACCTACCCTACGATGTTTTGTTGAGCCTACGTTGTCCCCCCATATCTATGAAAATGAAAATAGTTTAATTTAAAAGAGTGACCGTGGAGTTTCTTTCCGGTTCATCTTCATATAAGGAAACGACCTACCTACGTGAACCGTGCACCTTCTCTAGACGTTTTATTAGTGCCTTTGCAGGGTTTTGTTTTACAAAATGTTTAGATATTTGAGTTTAATTATGTAAATGATGAGTTTCAACCCTGTATTCACTCCTTTCTCATTGATATCGTTCCTCACACAATACATCCATCTTTTCTTTAACCTTCCTCTCTCCCTCTCCATCCATCAATATTTTTATCCATTACGTTTTTAGTCACAATACCTATGAGTTTCATCCCTCCTCATTACATGACCATACCATATACGACTCCATTTCAATTTTTCTGTAACAGGTGCTACTTTTGAAGTTCCTCTAATATACTCATTCGATACTTTATCCATTCTTGTCACTCTGCACATCCATCTCAACATTCTCATCTCCGCTATTATTTATAAGCAATCGTTTTTCGTCCTTTTCTTGTGAGCTATAATTATTTTACACCTTAAGTCTGTGCCCGAAGTGCGTATTTCTTTCAGTGGATCTGTAGCTCAGATACCAAACAGTACGGAAAAATTGAATTTTCGCCACATTTTTTTATCTACCTCCCCATACACATTATTTCTTCAATATCCTCGTATAAGACGTATAGATAGGCCCAGACCATCCATTTGCTTTATCTTCACTGGCAATATAGCGTTTATTATCCTTAGAATGGGGCGTTCTTTCTGGAGCGAATGTTCGCCAGTACAGTGTTATAGGTTGCAATTACTTAAGGTACACTCCCGTGGATTGTGTCCTACGGAGGGTGAGCAGGAGTGTTGGTGTCTAATAGATTGAAAGGTGTATCTTTAGGGATCAAAGATGGCGATTTACCTTATCCCTTTACAATGAAACGAAAGATGTAGCTATGATGTAAAGGATCAGCTCTAAGCTGCTATTTTTAGATTGTGCCCTACATAAAGATAACATCACACCTGCTATACTCGAAGGGTTAGGCAGAGGTGGGGTTAATTTTACACCCACATTTAACATTTACGGCCCTAAATATTTAGTAAAGTAGGCACTAACCTGAAAGTCTGACAACGAGTCTCACTAAGAGGAAGGGGGAATCGTATTACCCAGAATTACTTAGGTTGTGGAGGTCCGATAGGCAGTTGCTCCATGTAAAATAGTGGTATTCAGCTGCAACTGGTAAGATTGGAAGGCGAACTAATTGAGAAAAGGCCAGACAGATGATGATGAAAACGGCACTCTTTATTTTGGAGTTTGGGAAATCATCAAATGACTCCTTCTTCTCTAGGCGGAGCGGAGAAGAGTGTCAGACTTTTACTGACTAATAACCACCCATGTTCCTTCTTATCCCCTTATATCCGGGGCTGCGGTATCTCTTACGAACAACCCGCAGCCTCGTGGAACAGGAACGCGCCGTCGTCGACACGGCCTGTCGTCGTCGTAAAACGGACGGACGGTGAGCTATTTTATTACTAACCATCCACAGACCCACGGTGCGGGCGTTCTACGGTGGCCGGAAGCCATCACGTGGCCCCCGACACCCGAAGCGTCTCCCGCAGCGGCTGCGTCGAGAGGTTCTCTCCCTCTCACGTTTCGCCACCTCCTTCGCTAGCATTACTGCTTCGCAGAAGGAGGCGACGGCGTCCCATTTCCTCTCGCCCCGGGCCGTGGCTTGCATCAGGGCCGGACGTGAGACGTCGCCAATCGCCGCTACGAGAACACGGCGGGGCTCCGCCCACGCGGAGCTGGCCTCCACGGTGTGCTCCACCGTGCCTTCCGGCCGATCTTCGCATCATGAAAACGGGCCTAAGATTAGGTAATAGGGAAACACTCCCTTATTCATCTTTTACGAGTTAGTGATAAATTTTAGTACCTACTTAATATGAGAATGGCTTTATCGACGTAATAAACCGAGCTATATGGCCAAAGGTTATTCTTAGTACTTACTTCATCACTCTTGATAGCCGAAGGCTTTCAGACTTACTATACACTTTTATCATTATGTTGCTAAATTAAACCCGGCTGATGAAGTATAATGTTTGTGACCTAATAATGGTTATAAGTCAGTTATTTATTTGTCTGTAAACCCCGATGAGTAAATAGTACATTTTTAATACAAGTGCGGAAAGTTTGATATTTCATTCGAGGCGGAATGAACACCCAAACCGTACAGCGAGGGTGTTCATGTGGTCGAGAAGTGCAATAACAAATTCCCACGTGTATCAAACGACGTTTTTCAATACACTTTCGAATAAAAAACTAATAAAACGATCAGTTTTTTTGTCAACAATTTTTAGGAGACTATTTTTTTTTTCGCGATTTGATTTCGCCAGGTTGAAGGAGAACCAAAGGTGTGAAGCTGGTAAACAGGAAGAATATAAAATTCAAATAATGTTCATTTGTTCATGAAAGTTAATAAGTATTTGTTTTAAATAATCATGTTTATTTATATAGTATTTTTTATATACACAATTTAAATATTCAAAAATGTACGCTGTAAAGACGCAAATCACTATCGAGAATTTCCTGTTATTTTTAATTTCCTGTTTTAATCTATTTGGACTTAGTATATTAAGGTATTTCTATATTTAGTAATTTATTTAACGCACGCGTGCGAAATACATTGCATGTCGAACCTAATCATAGTGCAATAAAAGCTTGCTTTCGAGGAAGTGTAATGAAAAGGTTTTTTTCTTTCCTTCTTTAGATCTGAAGTACCTAAAACGCATTGCAAATCAGAAACATGTGTCCCAACTCAAATACTTGCCAAACAGGAACTACGCTTATCCAAACGTTGAATAGAACAGAGATCAATCAATAACAGAACGAATTAGCTAGCTGATATTAGAACTTTATTTTAACCATTCACTTTGAAGTTTCTATTAAGCTTAATTACTTGTTATATTTTCCTGCCCTTTTAAAATCATCAAATAACCCCTCCCGCTCTTGGGCAGAGCGAAAGGGGGTGTCAGACTTCTACCTGTGCTTCTACTGGCTAAAACGCACCCATGTTCCTTCTTCGTGGCCGCGGTAACTTGTGTTCAACCCGCAGCCCCGACGGGATATTTTCCTGTCCTTATCCCATTATATTTAGGGTCGGCCCAACACGTTTTATTTTTCCATTCTTCCCTGTTAGACGACACGGTGGCATTCACTCCTGTCTATTTCATACCATTTCTCGCACAATCCATCCACCTTATCTTTGACCTTCCTCTTTTATTTTATTTTATTAATTTGGGACAAAAAACAGTTACACATTACAATATTAATAATTCCTCTGCCTCTCTATCCGTCAGATGCGCTTCATCACTGGTGTGGTCATGTAATGACGAGGCATTATACCAAGACAGACGACTTCCTTTCAATTTTTCTGTAACAGACGCCACTTTTAAACTTCCTTTAATATACTCCTTCCTTATTTTATCCATTCTTGTCACTTCGCACATCCATATCACATATCTCAACATTCTCATCTCTGCTACATGCAATCAATTTGTATTACATAAAACTAGTCTAATTCGTACGGCATCGATGTATCCTTTAGAGTGTGTCATACGGTTTTACCGTGTATGCGAACTATTACTGTAATGTCTTGTCAAACAAACGCTGGCGCCCCCTGATAGTGTAGGCACTGGTCACAGTCGTCACACACAGACAGCTTAACCGGGAATATTACCTACTAGCTAGAAAATTTAAACTAAAAGCATAAAACACGAACCCGGATCCTCCACACACACCAATATACAAAGATACACAATCGCAGCGTCTGCCGGTGATCTACATATAAACAGTTTACAAAGCGGATCCGTTTATTTACTGCACACTGTATTATAAAAACAGATTGCTGGATTTTCAACATGATTGTATGAGTAGGTATGAGGTAATCCTGGAAAGTGTAGTGGTGAAAACTAGTTTTGATTAATCTTTTTAAAACAGATAAAGTTAAATCATGTTTATAGAGAATTTAATGAACGAATGCTTTGAAATGGTCAACTACAGCACTTTCAGAAGTTATTACGCCTTGGGACAGTGACTTTGTGCTGTAGCTTCGTTTTATTTGTTATTCTGACATTCAAAACTGCTTGTGACGGTCTAATTGAAATAAGTTTTGAGTTGAGTTGTTAAGGAGCAGTTTTTTTCAACTTACAAACAGGTGGGTCGCTGGAAAGGACAAGTATATTCAGCTACGCTTCTCGTCAGCTATATGCGTGCATTCGATGTTCCGTGATTCGAGGTCTCGTGCATTCGTTGTTGCGGTGTACGTCGCTGCGTGCTTTTTTGCTTGCAGTGTTCTGTCGCGGGCATTCGGCGGCGTGTGGTTCGGCGTGGTGGCTTTCGGAATGACGTATTGCACTCGTAGTTTTTAGTAGTTTTGTTTTATGAATTGTTCTTACGACATTCAAAAGTGCCAGTAATGGTTTAATTGAAATAAATGCTTTGAGTTTGAGTTTGAGTTTTGAGTTTGTATAAAAATACTAGGAAGTGATAAAGGGCGAGCTTTGTGAGGCTAGGTGAGGAACTGGTGGCTAAATAATAATGAAATAATAATACGAGCCACACATTGTTTATTGGCCACGGGATCAAAATTTTAATTTAATAACTAAGCCACGAGAAAATGAGATAGCCTCAAGTAAACTAATTCGACTTGTTTTACAATGCCACCTAAATGTCTTACAGAAAGCGTCAAATAAAGATCATCAATTATCGTAACTGGTCCTTCTTATGCTGACACACCACGAGCCACGCGTGTGTGAGCCACGGAATTTATACCTCATCACCATTTTACGTTTTATAGCTTCAACATTAGTTCCTCAAAAAAATACAATTCAAGCGACCATTGACAATATCATTTATTATAACTCAGCATCTAAAACAAAACATCATATTCTTTTGATTAAAAAAAAAGCAACTGCAAGACTTGGCGCGAGCGCACGACACCATTTGCACCAATCAGAGAGCTGCGTGTGCCTAGGTTGGTTTAGCACCCCCATAATGTACCGAATTTCCTCCTTGCCTCGAAAAGCACGTTAAACCGTTGATCACGGCTGTCATTTGTAGATATTTAGACGCGGAAATCGAACCCAGGTAGTCTTCCGCAGCAGTCAGAAATGCGACCACTGCACCAACGACGCTAACCTTTTCATGGCGAAGCCTTTATTATTAGTCCTTGTTACTCTCACAATAAATTCCGGGTGTTATCATTGTCAAAGCGTACGGTATCGCTATCAGTTCACGTATTGCGACTATCGAGTGCTGATAAGCTTGTGTTTCATATCAAATGTTTAGTTAATTCAAGTGGCGACTGCTTATTGGCATAGTGGCTTTTTATATTCTTTGACTTTTATATTTATTCGCTACCACGTTATAATGATGAAACCAAAGTTTTGTAACAATATTATGATTGAAAAGAGTATCCATGAAGTTTCTTGCCATTCTTCTCATGAGACCAACGCTTTGGAATCGGCAACTACAGTACACTGACAGTTATTATGCCTTGTGAGTGGGACTGTAGCTTAGTTTATTAGCTTATTAAAATTTAGTATTTGTTCGACTATTCAAAAGAGCCTGTAACTGGCCAACTTGAAATAAATGATTTTGATTTGATTTGATTGATTTGATTATGTTCGAAAGAGTCATAGCGACCTTGGAACACAAAGGGCATGGGCCTAGAACGGTTGGGTTTTAGTCAGTAAGAGTCTGACTGCCGTACTCAGAGATATTTAATGATTACTTAAGCCGTCACTTAGTAAAGGTTTGACATATTTTTGTATGAGAAAACTGTCAAAACCATTACTAAGTGATAGCCTAAAGAATCATTAGATCTTTCTGAGTGTTGCAGTGATACTCCCTTTAATGATTTCCCATACTTAAACAAAAAAGTTCTACTCGTGTTTTTACTCCCGTTATAATTTAAGAACGTCACTCAGGGACGTTATAAATACAGCCTAGGTATTGTTTGGGGAGAATGTAGCTTCCTACTATTTAGATATTTTTTTGAATCGAATCAGTAGTTTGGAAGATTACTTACACTTAGTTCCGAACTGTATAATATTGGTGTAAACTGGTACGAGGTAAAGCTTTAACCACGCAGTGAGGATTTTATTTCCATACTGGTAAGTATTAAGCTAAACCCTAGTACCCATTTTTTTTGGGGTCAACCCCTCCCGCTTTAGCAGGCAGACTAGCGGGCAGAGCGAATGTCAGTGTCAGACTTCTACTGACTGAAAACCACCTATGTTCCTTCTTAGCCCTTTATGTTGAGGCCGCGGTACCTCTTGTGAACAACCCGCAGCCCCGCTGGGAGGTGACCCAAGTACTCTTTTTTTTTCTTTGGCAGAGCGATAGGGAGTGTCAGACTTCTACCGACTAAAAACCACCCATGTTCTTTCTTAGCCCTTTATGTCGAGGCCGCGGTATCTCTTACAACATCCCGCAGCCCCGACGGGACCCAAGTAGTCTTGAATTCGATTTAAAGCTAGGACAAAGTGTTCTGTTATTGGGCGAGCACGCCACCCTGTTCCCATACTCTCGAAAGCCATGATCTACCGAAGCAATCACCAGAAAAGCGCTGAGACAATGAAGCTCGACAAAGTCCCAGGGAAACAATTCAACTATCTTGGATCCTACAACGAAATTAACCAGTAAAAGAGGCCCGAGTGTTATAAGGATTTGCCATTTAAAATATCTCAGTACCTAGCAGTCCGGAGCTTAGATTTATGCCACGTTGATACCAATAAGCTCCCCCGCTAATGAGACTTAAACACGTAAATTTGAACATAACTTAGTACTTAAACTTAAGTTCAGGTCTACGTAATACGTATCTATCTAGTTACTCTTCGGGGAATTTAGGCGTCATGTTATATTATAATGTGATGTTACGAGGTGTCTAACATAATTGTAAAATGTGTCTAGGAAAGATAGAGTAAGTTCCATAGCTAGAAGCTGTCCATGGATATTCTCCAAGCTTCATAATAAATACGACTACCTACTTATTAACTAGCTACGATTTTCTGGAAATTCACAAAAGAAAATACCTGCAAACTTGAAATAACATAACATAGCAACTTTAATTCCCGAAGGGTTTGCGACATTCCGTCAGTTATATTTAAGTCTCATGTAATAGGGACGACAAAACCAAGGTTAAGTTGAATTTTCATGTAACACCCACTACTATCAAGATCGGAGACTACACTCGAAGTTGAGGACGATTATGTCTACCTGGGACGAACGGTCAAGTTGGGTAGGTCTAACTTCGAGAAAGAGGTCAATCGTTGAATCCGACTCAGCTGGGCATCGGGCATTTGCGCGGTATCTTCTCGTCCAACGAACCACAGTGTCTCAAGACGAAAGTCTATGACCAGTGTGTGTTGCCAGTGATTACATACGGAACCGAAACGTGGTAGCTCACAACGGGCCTCATCAGAAAGCTCAAAGTCACTCAAAGGGCAATGGAGTGGGCTATGCTCGGAGCTTCCTTGCGTGATCGAATCAGGAAAAAGGACATCCGCACGAGAACCAAGCTTACCGACGTAGCCCGAAGCATCGCCAGACTTAAGTGGCAATGGGCAGGGCACATTGCTCGCAGAACGGATGGCCGATGGGGCCGAAAAGTTCAGGAGTGGCGACCGCGAACCGGAAGACGTTGCGATGGAAGGCCTCCTACTAAGTGGACTGATGACCTGGTGAAGGTTGCGGGGACCCGCTGGATGCAAGACGCACGGGACCGGTCAATGTGGCGACACCTGGGGGAGGCCTATGTCCAGCAGTGGACGTCTTTTGGCTGAAATGATGATGATGATGAATAGGGACCAGGTGACGAGGTAGTCTGCAAACTTTGCAAATCCAATGCTGCAACGCTTTTGTCAGTTTACTGAAATACATATTATAAAAACAAGAGCACTCAAGCAGTTTTATTTGTACGTTTTGTTCTGTAGGTAACTATCTGTTTCCGATTCGTTGTAACGTCGCACGTTACATTTTGCACAAAACAAAACATATAAACTAAATTAACAATAAAAACAGCAACATTCCAATGTTTACTTTCACCCACCTGTCAAGGAACCGCAGACGTCAAAATATAATAACCATAGAAAATTACAAGTAGTGCGGTAGCAAATAGTAATTACTAAAAGCACAAGATGCATCAACTATCGGGCGCGCGAGTGAGGATTTATCTATGGGCTCGCGTATGTCCCATCTCTATCCAACGCTGCCAACGCGATCTTTTCGTTTGACATTAGGAATTTTGGTTTTTCCCGAAGCGGTCACACGTCTCACCATATCTAAATTATATGTGATTTCACACGTGTCTTAACTCGCCATTATCCGGGCCTAAAACAATTGCCTACCTAATCAACATAATTCTCCGCCATCGAGCAATTAAATTCGGTGTCTTTGAAACCCCCATACTGGGTAAGTGTTGGATAGCATGATATGTGTATATTTTGTGTTCTTTGTCCTTATAGGTTAACTTGGCATGTATGCTTAATTTTATCTATTTTAGTGTACGCTATTTCATGTATTTCATTTCAATCTAATGCCTTCAGCTCAATGCATTTTGATTTTTTCGTGCTTCACACTCAAAATGTGCTATCATGCCTTATTTTCACTCTTCCCACATGTAAACTCCGTCTGATTGTGACAATCCACCAACACCTTCATTAGTGCATTATTATTGCTGTTCGCTCTGCTTGGCTTGGTGTCGCAATCAGCGGAGTTGGCCTTTGGTCATCTCGTGACACGCTGGACGTCATGTTCCAGGGTCCAAAGTTCCGGCTAGAGCACCCGCAAGTTCGCGTTAGTTACGCGGCTGGTTCCGTCGTGCGTGCTTAAATCGGGCCGGCATCGGACTTCCCACCTGTTGGCCATACTTGCCACGTGGGCCGAGCCGGGCCGACGTAAAGAAGAGCTGGCCATCACCCCTACGCATCCAGCGTGGCACCTCGCTGCGGTCATCGCCACGCCGGCTATCAGGGCAGTACAGCACATCCCACAGGGATGCCTTAGGAGTTTGTGTCCGTAGACCTTCCCACACCCCTTTTATTTATTTAAATATATTTTATGTAGACTGGTTGCGTGGTCTTATTTATATTAACCTGCGCCACGCACCCCTTTTCCGTCACATCGTGAATTCAATGCAATTGTTTTTTGTTTGCGATCGATGACTTTTATAAGCGGTGTAAATGTTTGCAGGCTGTGTACGATGCAACGATACAAATAAGAATGTACTGTTGCCCATTCGTGCATTTTTTCTTTATTTCATTTATTGATATTAGTCGAGCATTCAGTAGGGACTCGATTAGTGGTCATCACGTGTGCTTCCTCGCTCATTTGTATTACTAAGCATTTAGTCTGGATAATATGAGTACTTAATTTGACTTTTAAAGTAGCACTATCATTCAGCAATCTTCCTAGCTTATACAGATAAAGAAGAAGATTGGCAGTTTAGCCACATTGAATAGCAATGCAAATTTTTTGCCTGAAGAAAGAGCAATTCTTCAAGGCACGCGTTCAATTCCCTTTGATATAAGGGCATTTCCAGCTTTGTGATTATCATAATTAATCTTGAAAATAATATTATTTTTCATAGGCCTTCCTTATGTATAGTCTCTTAATTTGTCTACAAACATTTTAATGCAGGATTTGTCTAGACCAGGCGGGCTCAACTGGATTGCCTCTTTCTGGCATTTTGCCAGAGGAGACTTTATGCCAACCGAATTGATATTATATTACGAGTTTGATACTGACCCTCTGCAGGTCAAAGACCTCATCACATACACTGATGGAACTAGCCTTCATACTTAAACCGATTTGTATCATGGGATGTAACATTTATATTATATTACATCTTGAGCTAAATATTACATCCCGCCTTTGGGATGTAATATACATATTATATTATAGCACAGTGTGAACGGTCACGTACTAAATGTATGACGAGATGATGTAAGAAAATATACATTCCATAGGTAGTCAAAAGCCGGCTTGATGGTGCACCCAAGTCGTGATAGAAATTTCTTATCAAAGATGATGGTTTTGAACTGCCTCGTGGTTGGTCTAGTGATCGCGATTGCTGAGCAGGATCTCTTGTCGTGTGTTTGATTCTCGGGCAGTGTTTATAGGATTCTCCATTGTGAATTTATCAGTACCAGCCTCTCATCTAGATCTATGTCCGCTTGATGTCAACCAGGCTCGCCCTCTTTCACAAGGGATTTAACGTAACGGGAAAAAAATAGGTTTGGCACTAACTTACCTAAAGGTAATTAGGTACCAGGTAAATCGGGGTAAATAGAATCGCAAGGGTGAATCGAAACAAAACTTTGAAAGGGACTTTTTTTAACCTACACTAATATTATAAAGAGGAAAAATTTGTTTGTTTGTTTGTAACGAATAGGCTCCGAAACTACTAAACCGATTTAAAAAATTCTTTCACTATTGGGAAGCTACACTAACCCCGGGTGACATAGGCTACTTTTTATTCCTGTATTTCCACGGGAACGGGAACTACGCGGGTGAAACCGCGTGAAGTCCGCTAGTATTGAATATATTACATCGTGTAAATTAACCCTTCACACATACGTCAACCGAGCATTCTGTGCATCAAACTAAGTACCCTTACTCCAAAGTTTTTGCTGGGAAGCGACTTTTTGTTTTGGGGTCAAAAATCTAATTTTACGGTAAAACTCAATGTAGCACTCCTAAAACATTGGGCTAGTGGATACCTTGAATAGTAAAAGGGTCATGGAGGTAATTTAAGTGACGTTATAACCTGAAAAACTAGTATTTACAAAAACAGCTGTGCAAAATTTAATATCTCCGTAACTAGGGGGTTCCCAGGTATGGTCTAGAACAAAAAAATTATCGCAGTGGTGGGGAGAACAAGTGCCTTTCGTTTGCGTTAAGGGTACATTTACACCCTTTATACGATATTTTACCAACATGTACTCACTTAATTTTACTTTATCAAATAGAAAAAAAAATTGCCACATACCACGATCATTCAACGTTAAAATCCCTCTCAAAGTTCTGTCTCGATTCACCCCTAAGCTTCTATTCACCCCGTTTTACGTACGTTTCTGCCCTACCTTTCAAGAATTAAAGACGTGATGCTATGTTACGTAATATAGAGTTAACTCAACAATTACCCAACCTAATAGGTAATGTAACGGACTGACCATTCAAGGAGTGCCAGACCAACATACATTTAATATGAAGGCAGCTTTAATGTACCTTTTTTTTTTTTTTGGTGGGTGTAAAATCATCGAATAACCCCTCCCGCTCTTGGGCAGAGCGAAAGGGAATGTCAGACTTCTACTGACTAAAAACCACCCATGTTCCTTCTTCGCCCTCTATGTCGAGGCTGCGATAACCGTTGGACTACCCGCGGCCCCGACAGGCGTCGGCCCTTTCGGGCCTCTCCCATGTTGCTGACATCTCTTTGAGGCGCGCGTGGAACACGAACGCGCCGTCGACACGGCCTGTTTTCGTCGTGAGACGGACGGATGGCGAGTTAGCCCATCACTCACCGTCCACAGGCCCGCGTCTACGGTGGCCGGAGGTCATCGCGGGACCCCCGACGCCCGGAGCGCCTCCCGCGGCGGCTGGGACGAGAGGTTCTCTCCCTCTCGCGTTCCGCCACCTCCTTCGCCAGCATCACTGCTTCGCAGAAGGAGGCGACGGCGCGGCGTCCCATTCCTCCTCGCCCCGGACCATGGCTTGCACCAGGGCCGGGCGCGAGAGGTCGCCGCCGCCGAGCTTTAATGTACCTCAGCCATACATAATTAAAAATGTCAGCTCCTGAAAAATACCTTTTCTAATTTACAGGATTTCTGAGAACCCTAATTAGGTACAGGGCCTAGAATGTTATATAAGGTGGTAATTATTCCCTCAGGACTTAGGAGCCACTCAGGACCTCAGAGGCTGTATGTAAATAATTTACTAAGGCTAATTATAAAAGGAAGTCTTGTGGGCAGTGACTTCACTTATAAATATACTTGAACACTAAACATAACATCACGCTGCTATGGAGAAATTTCTTTTGGAAAAACCCAATAACACTTTAGCCGACCCGGGAACCTATGACACACCACTCACCTACGACTCAGCAGTCACGGTTACGACTGGACCTACTAGGCAGTCAGCACAAACATACTTGTACAGTCAGACAAGCTATTAAGTACACAGCCAGCTAACTTGCATTTACTTGTAAGACTATACAGATACATTTAGAGACTGATGCCAAACGATACAGCGTTTGACATCAGTCGCTTAATATGAAACGCTTTATAAAATAAAATTGTAATCAATATTTTCAGTTTACTAGAATTTTATTAAACTCTACCTGTTTACTTATTAGCTTGTTCGACTGCACAGTCGGCAGCGCCGATATGTATACACTTACCAAACTTTAGAATCAATTTTCGCCTTTTTTTTTTTTTTTTTGGCGGGGTAAAATTTATTTATTTATTTATTTATTTATTTGGATTACCAACGAGTTACATTACACTTTAATCTTATTTAAATGTCAAACTAACACAGAATACATGGTCCCGTAACGTACACTCAATTACAGGTAACCACAGCTTACACATTATAGAATGCTAACAGCTTATACATAATAAAATCATCGAATAACCCCTCCCGCTCTTGGGCAGAGCGAAAGGGAGTGTCAGACTTCTACTGACTAAAAACCACCCATGTTCCTTCTTCGCCCTCT
This sequence comes from Diarsia rubi, assembly GCA_932274075.1. Taxonomy (NCBI): domain Eukaryota; kingdom Metazoa; phylum Arthropoda; class Insecta; order Lepidoptera; family Noctuidae; genus Diarsia; species Diarsia rubi. Next base: position 907,702 of record OW026432.1, read on the forward strand.
ATGTCGAGGCTGCGATAACCGTTGGACTACCCGCGGCCCCGACAGATCAATTTTCGCCTACTGTAATGATTTCGTTATCATTAAACAAAACTAATATTTTGAAATCCATAACATTATAAAGTAGGTCATATTTCAAAGTTGCAATCGTTATATCATCAGAAATTCGCGTTTGAACATGGTCAAGTGAATACATGTTTTTGCTCGTGACTGTACAACGTACAAAGAGCTAACGGCACATAGGTATGAGTAAAATTCGGTCTATAAATTGTAGGAAATGATTTTATTGGGTCAACACCCGTGATGATGACGTATGATCCCCGCTTCGCCTGCATCAAATTGTATACTAAAACCTTTCTCAAGAACCACTCTATGCATTGGTGAAAACACATGAAAATCGGTGCAGCAGTTTTTAGACAGACAGACGCGGCGGAGGACTTTATTTTTTAGTAGTAAAAGTGATTTTTATCATACTTTGACATCGATAGTCTATGGCATTTTCCTAGGTAATTAACTCTGACCCTGATAAACACGCCGCGTATGTGAGCTTTGGCGTTAAAACATACGTTAAGGAAGAAAAAGGGACCAATTTGGGGATTTCAAAGGAAGAAAAACGATGTTTAATTTAGTTTACACCATTATTGGGTCCCATTACTCTTTTGTGGATCCTGAAAGTAACTTACCGTGTTTCTTTCTGATTCGAAGGTTATTTTAACAGGTCGTTGACCACTATAGTTTTTACACGTGTTATAGAAAAATAATACTTAGAGGAAGTTAAAAATCTCTTAAAATTTAACTAATTTTGATTTCCTGAAAAAAAAATGCGTGAAAATTTTCATTACAAGCAGTACCTTTGTGCTCTTCTATTTTTTATATATTTTCCTTTTTTTGTATTTTGTGTGTACATAAATAAATAAATAAATAAATTACTTAGTCCTGAATATCCCTGTTAAAAACCATATTAATAAGTACACTACGTTGTACATAGCACCACGGTATAGATAATAACTAAGATAACAGAAGCTTTCAGAACTTAGCATAAACAAAAACAAAGACCTTTGTTTACATTCTGAAGACTCTTTCTACCAGGCGGATAAAACCTGTTAAAATACCCTGAATATGGTTCAATATTCTGTTTAATAAGACAGGCGAAAAACGTGTAGCTTACATGTGTAATAAAAAAACTTTTCACTAACTCACCGAGCCTCCCCCGCACTTAACGTCCTCGGCCATACCCAATCACCTGTCACTACCATGCCACTACACAAGCACACACATTCAAAAAACGAACGCTAATCCAACGGTTATATTCAAAAAATGATCCAAAAAACACTGGCTGTTCAACGAATTTTTTAAACACGATTCGAAAAATGAATGTTTATTTTCCAAAAAACTACGAACGCGTCCAGTCGGCCTCGGGGTGTCGCGGGGACTGGATGCGCGCGCCTGCTGCCGTTACCATGGCAACGCAGGTTTACGTACAGTACGTACGCTGAGACGATAATAAGTGAGTCTTGTCTGATGGAAACCTTTGGTTGTTCGCAAAGAGGGATGTCTATTATCTATGCTAAGTTCGGCGGAATGGCTGAATGTATAAACTGATCTTTTGGGGCCGACGTAAGGTTTTCAAATGGATTTTATTTCGATTTCCGCTACGGTTGGATTACTTTGCAAAGGAAATTGAAGTGAGGGCTGTGTCCTGCTGATCACTTCAGTTATTCTTATCTGTTTATTTTCGTTGCGGGATTCAAGACAGTTACTTTTTTCTATGGGACTTCGTCGAGCGTCGAGCGTTCTTGTGGTCGCCACTGTTGATTTGGGCTTTCAGGAATTGCAGCGGCTTGGAAGTAGTATCGCGGGCTTGTCCCAAAAAAGGAAAACGTATTTAGTGCCTTTAAGTTATTTTTAGTATAGGAAAAATACCCAACAATTTTAGGTTGTCATTAGTTATCTGAATTAGGAACTTAGAGCTACTATTAAAATTGATGAGTCCGTAGATGTGCATTACATGTTTACTAATGCCCAAGTCTTGTATTCTACGAACCGATAGTGATTGATAGTACCTAAGGCTGGGTCTACATTTGGGTGAGTTCGCACTCGTGTTTGGTTTGCCTGATGTAAACGTAGCTTAACATTTTCATACTCGTATCTTACGGTCAGTTTTTATTAAGCGAACAAATCCTCGCGTGCTTTTTGATATCACTGAACAATAATTTTCTATTTTCATTTAAGAAGGAACAGGGGATACTTTTTTCCGTAAAAATGCTTTCTTATTTTTGAATAATGCCTCTTGAGCAATATTTTTTTTCATAAAATCGAGGTCTACTAGAGACCCTTACCTGTCAATTTCTTTTTGTCAGCGTCTATTTAAAGAAAACATGGTACATTAAAAATTCACCGCAGACCTTATGCGTCTCCTCACACGAGCTCGAGAATGCGCCCAATTTTACGCCTATTATTTTATTTATATAAAAAAAAAACGTTACCCCACACTAGGAATGCTCCTGTACCGTGAGTGCGTTTACAAACATTTAAACTCACATACAAAAACACACCCAGACCCGAAACAACTATCTGTAGGTCATACAAATATTTGTTCCGTGCGGGGATCGAACCCGCGACACTCAGCGCTGCAGTCCAATCTCTCAGCCACTGCGCCAACCGTGTCGTCATTTCATTCGTTTTCATTGGGCTACATAACTTCTGAGAACCCAGTGTCACTGCGGTCTGTCCTTGTGTTTCTGGCCATTCAGATGCGGGTTGCAGTCGATACACGGTTTTTTACCCGACTGCGGCGAAGCCCAAAAGGAGGGTTGTTTACCGTTTAAATCACATAATAGAGACATACTTATATAACGCAAGAGCGTCTACTTCTCGTGCCCGGCTGAAGTATTTCATACTTAACTAGATAATTAGCAAGCTAATTTGTTTAAAACTACAACGTTACACCATTACAAATTCAGATTTGAACAAAAAATAACACAAAAAAGTGGAAAATAAACTTTAAAAGAAAAATCTGATTATTAAATCGATGAATTTTGGTTGTTTGATTTCGTTTATTTGCCACTGACATTTGTATAGTAACTAAACAAAGCCTGTCCCGTCATAGTCGGTAGTCAAAAAATGGCATGTTTGATTTTCAAACGAATCGTGATACTTTGTCTTATCCAGGTATAATCTATATCTGTATTTTCAGCCCAATAATCGTAGTCTAGTAAGTGTACATAACTGCTTTCATTGGCCTTTCAAAATGACAAAAGAGCTCTGAAACTGCTCAACTATAAATACGATCCGGGCTTGATAAAGAAACTCGGATAACAGATGATTAAACTAAGGCTTGACTAAGGATTAAGGTCACAAAAAATCGAAGTATATTATACTATGTACTAGGCTTGCTTGCTATTAATGAGTCATTTATATTTCTTCAAAACATTTTTTTTTAATTTTTATATGAAATGGGCCTACTCTTGATCGAAATCTTCAGTCCTTAATTTCAAGTATAAATGAAATTCACGTAATATAAAAAACATTGAACTAAGGTCTAGTATATTAGGGTGTTAAGGAGCAATGATACAGAAAAATAATCCAAAAACACTGTCTTACCTTTGAGGGTTTTTATAATAAAGCTCAGTGTCCTTACACTGAGCTTTAAAAAACACCTTTGTTTTGGTCGATAAATACCTACTTTACAAACGGGTAGTGACCCTCAGATTATCTAGACGTAATCTTTAGCTAATACTGTCTGATTATAAGTTCTAATTTTACATTCAAAGATAACAGTCTAAATAAAAGGCCCTTTTAAAGCCCTCAGTTCAAGGTTCTGAAAAGTAACCCTTGGTACTGCTTATAATGTTCATAGCTTTGTAACAGGGACGTCGACTGTTTACCATAACATCACGCCTGTAATCCCCTAAGAGCGTGAATATTGCCATCAACGGGGCACGAATCCAGACTCTTTAGCTGCTACTGAAAAAATCCTGATGGAAAAACTCCAAAACACTTTATCCGATTCGGGAATCGAACCCAGGAGCTTATGCTCAGCTGTCGCGATTACGACTACTAAACCAACGGGGCAAAAGTCTATAAAAAAGTAAGAGTACTAATAACAGCATTGCCCACCATTTACGTTTAATAGTACGTTTCACAACTTTCAGTCTAGATTTCTTGGCGTCTGAAACATTTTAAGTACAAGACGTCTCCACAATCTAGTTCAAAAAAAATCTCTAAGAATTCCAACCTATTCATCTGGCTAAATATCCATGTCATCTAACAAACAAATCAAATTCCCAACAAAGAAAAACACTAAAAAAACATCGAACTTCGGGCAACCATTCCGAATTCTATAAAAAAGAAGAAGATCTATAAAAACTATCAGGAATAAGGTCAGCAAAAAAATTAAGGGATCGTGTCTGTGTCGTGTTTGCGCTTATTCTGCTGATTGTACTACAAGGGTAGGACGGAAGGGGAAGGGGTGAATTGCGACGACTCCTAGTTTCCGGATTTTTTGAAGACGCTCATTGTGAAATTGTGCTTGACAATCGTTGCTGTCAAAGTGTTTTCTGAATCGCTAGAGTTATTTTTACACATTAATGTAGGTTTAGTACGTTTTATTTATTTATTGACACACCAACGACTTATTCACTAAATTCTTACATTAACTTAGTCTATTTAAAAGTTGTGCGGTGAATTCGTCACTTATAGGTGTGCACAGCACTTGTATATTGTTGTGTTTTGTCTTTTATGTTTTAGACCATAGTGGGTTAGGAAAGGGTGGGTGAGAAGCCTGTTGCCATCCATTAGGCACAGATAGGAACTGCAAGCGTAGGTTGAAACATAATTAGACTACTAGCTAATGCCCATAGCTTCGTCCGCGGGGATGTCGGTTATCGCGACCGATGCCGGATTTGGCGACCAAAAGTAATCTTTAGTTGGAAGTGGTTGCAAGGCCCCCCTTGCAACCACTTCCAACCCTTTTTTCGCGTTAAAAAGTAACCTCGACGGCACGGTTGGCGCAGTGGCTCATGCAATGGACTGCTGCGCTGCGTGTCGCGGGTTCGATCCCCGCACGGAACAAATATTTGTATGACCTACAGATAGTTGTTCCGGGTCTGGGTATTTGTGTTTGTGAGTTTAAAATATGTTTGTGAACGCACCCACGATACAGGGAAAATTCCTGTGGGGCAACGTTTTTTAAAAAAAAGAAAAAAAAAAACCTATGCCCTTTCTTAGGCTCTAGCCTATATGTGTACCAAATTTCATTTAAATCGGTTCAGTACCTGGATTTATGGAATCCAACTATGGGGATAGGCGTATAACTCCAACTTCAGATTTTAACCAGTTGGCTACGGAACCCTAAAAACGAAGGTCAACAATAATCGCACGACGATCGCGTGACGATAGGAGTTCCACTTTACATGGCGAAGCTACGTCCATTACATGTTAGTTACCTACTAAGAGCTTCTACGTAAACCTCTTAACTGTGGGAAGTGCCACTTCAATTCTCTTGTCAAATGTTTTCTGGCTTTCTCATAGGAATAAATGTCCACTATTATACAGGGGGGAGGGGACCCTAACGCGAAAACGGTTATCCTGTATTCATTTCATTATTTTGAGACAACCCAACACAGTTTCAGCGGTTATTGAAAAAAATAGCGGTTTCATAAATAAAAGTGACGGCACGGTTGGTGCAGTGGATGAGCGATTGGACTGCTGCACTGCGTGTCGCAGATTCAATCTCCGCATGGAAAACATATTTGTATGGCCTACAGATAGAACTTGTTTCGGGTCTGGGTATGTGTGTATGTGAGTGTAAATGTTTATAAACGCACTCACGTTACAGGAGAAATTCCGAGTGTGGGGGAAAACGTATTAAAAAAACTGGCCAAGTGCAAATCGGACTTGCACATTCGAGGGTTATATGGTAGTTAGGTATTGAGAGATTTTACATATTCTTTTAGCACCATACACTTCCTATAGGTTTTCCTGTAATCTATATTAGTGTTGAACTAAATTCTATATTATTATTTTTTTTCAAAATTTTAGGCTCATTAATTTTGGAGATAAGGGGGGGGGGGGAGAGAATGGTCGGACAGACAGACAGACAGACAGACTCCAGAGTGATCCTATAAGCGTTCCGATTTTTCCTTTTGAGGTACGGAACCCAAAAAAAGTTGTTAAAAATGTATGGAACAGAAGGTTTCTTTTTCAACCCTGATACACCTCGTAATATCATCTGCCGAGCCGGTTACCCCACTATGTTTGCATCGGTTGCAAGTCTAACAGGATTCAGTTGAATACTAGTATTTTAAAGAAAGGAAGAAGTAAGAATAAGTTTTAATTGGTTTCAAATTGACAAACATTTCAAATAAAAAAGTAAACATAATGACAAACACTTACAATTAGAACATACATACATTAAATTTAAATTAGTCCCGTACGAAGCCAAAAGGCCACTATCTCAGCATGGTGCTATAATAACAATTATGACAAATGTCACAGCGCTGGTATTCTGATAGGGCCCAAAGGTAACGCCACGTTCACAAACAAAAAAGAAAATAAAATAAAAATAGGAAAAAAAACTTTTTAAGTTAAACGGTTTTATGTTAAACATACATTGCAATGTTTAAGATAAATGTACTAAAAACCAAAAAATAATAAAATAGATACAGTCGTGGGAATTATAAACATATGCATAGACTAGACTAAAATAAAACCGTGGGGCACGTCAATTGTCTACAAATTATCGACTTAATGTGCGATAGAAGAATCGTTTAATTCGTCGTTAAAATAGGCAGTTGGCCCGCAGACGGTGAGGAAATTACTTACTATTTTCTTGCTCATGGAAATTCCAATAGTTATACACTCCATGTAAATAAAAGAGACGTGCCCCACGGTTTTATTTTAGTCTAGTCTATGCATATGTTTATAATTCCCACGACTGTATCTATTTTATTATTTTTTGGTTTTTAGTACATTTTATCTTAAACATTGCAATGTATGTTTAACATAAAACCGTTTAACTTAATAAGTTTTTTTACCTATTTTTATTTTCTAGTTTTTAGTTTTTATTTCGCATTCTGTTTAATTCATTTAGTGCTTCATTATTGCAAGGTTTCTTGCCCGTTAGTTTATTGCAGTCCAACTCCTCTATACGTAGTTAAAAAAAAAAAATATAATTTTCTATTTCCGCTATTTTGTAGCGGCCGCCATCTTGTATTTCAATTTTTTATAGTATATTGTATTCTGCTTGTTGAGCCCTTTCATTTGATACCCATATTGATGGGATTGATAAAACCTACGTTATCCGCCATTTTGTAGCGGCTGCCATCTTGGATTTCAATTTTTTATAGTATATTGTATTCTGCTTGTTGAGCCCTTTCATTTGATACCCATATTGATGGGATTAATAAAACATAAATTATCCGCCATTTTGTAGCGGCGGCCATCTTGAATTTATAATGATAATGAATAAACATAATTGTATTGTCACTAAAATCCAAAGTGTATACAAAATTTCAGATTAATCGGTTGACAGGAAGAGGGTGAAATTTGAATTACTAAATTTGACCCAAGAATAATAAATAAAACAAACGGGGTAAGCTAAATTAAACCGTTTAATTAAGATACATTTTATATGAAACGACTTCCTATCTGACCTCTACACTTCAGTTAATGATGGGATACCTCTTGGAAAGACTGGTTGTCGGACTTTCAAGATCCACAAATGACAACTGGGACCACAGGCTTAACCTGCTTTCCGAGGCACGGAAGAAACTCGGTCTATGTAATAGACGGTCACCCATCTTCCTAAAATTTGAACCCAAGACCTCATGCTGAGCAGTCGATGCTTGCACCCACCGGACCAAAGAGGCAGTGGAAATTAAATAATGCACGGATATATTGCAGTATTTTACTCAGAATATTTGGCCTACCTTCATTATGCTAATAGAATTAGATTGTTTGGTGACAATACTTTATTTTATTATGATGGTTAACGTTTTTTTGTTCACCATATTATTACTTGATCTCTGAATATTAGCTAGTTGCTTTCTTACAAATACGTGCTAGAGGAGGTAACGGATTTTATAACCAGGGCCTGCAGTCTGTACAAAGATAGCGATCGCTTTACGACAAAATTCGGTCGCAAAGCTATAACGATGCGGATTTAAGTTGGTAGCTAATACCGGCGGGTCGCTTCCGGCTCACGTCCACCTTAAATCCGCATCGTTATAGCTTTGCGACCGAATTTTGTCGTAAAGCGATCGCTATCTTTGTCCAGACTGCAGGCCCAGCAGAGCTATTGCGTATCTTTTAAACGACAGTGGCTATCATATTGTCCATGGATTAACTGTCAAATTGGTTATGGTTTAGTACAAAATGGAACATTTGACAGTTAATCAAAGCACACAGAGCTAAAGTGATAATCAATAAATCTGTCAACAGAGACACGCAATAGCGCTGCTGGTGGGGGCACGAGAGAAAAAAAAAATTGTAATTTTTGGAGTTAACCTCCTTTAGTACCTCCATGAGTTACATAAGTACAACGTTTTTGTAGAAGTTTTATAACCTTCATTCTTAAAACAAATAGTTAAGTTAAGTCAAAATAAATATTTGAAATAACAATAATTCGCATAGGTGTAGCTGAAAATTGGTAAAGGTCTTTAATATACAAATTCCCACAAATCCCGTGCATGTTACAAAAGTTATTCGAAGCTAAAGGTAAAAAAAAACATTTATTTGCATTTTTCTCGCTAGCAGTGCTATAAGAATTTTCGGCTCTATGCGAATTATTGTTATTTAACCAAATTCTATATGCTTATTTTGGCTGAACTAAAATCAAACGGCCTGACTTAATATCAAAGAGCAACAGCAACAACCCAAAACACAAAAAACTTAGAAAATACAGTTTTCCAACCAACATTAAGTTCACTTAGAAACGACTTTTCAAAACTCTTCACACACGCTAAATTCTCGAAAAGTTTGTACACTTACAAAAATGAAAAAAAAAACCTGCCAAGTGCGAGTCAGACTGTCGCACGAAGGGTTCAAAGTTTCAAGGGAAAAAAATGAATTAATCCGAACCTGACCCGAAATCCTAACCCGGTCGTGGGTTAGGTTAGCAACTTGAAAAAAAAAAATGTTCCGAACGTAACCCTCTTCTTAACCTGACCCGATGTATCGTTCCTATTGTAACCCGAATTGCGATATGGTAGGTTTCCCTCTCCTCTTTCTCATAATAAAAGGAACCTAAGAGTTAAGTAGGAGATGAGAAACAATTATAGTAAAGTCTCGCAAACTACCAGGAGGCCAGAAACATGAAAATACAAATATACGGTAACTATTGTTAACAAGCATCTCATATTCAAATCTATATACAGGGTGTAAATTGACCCTTCACGCAGCCGTCAACCAAGCATTCTGTACATCAAACTAAGTACCCTTATGCAAAAATTATTGCTGAGAAATGACATTTTTTTTGGGGTCAAAAATCTCATTTTACCGTAAAACTCAATGTAGCACTCTTAAAACATAGAAGTAATTTAAGTAAAGTTATAACCTGAAAAACTAGTAATTAAAAAAACAGCTGTGAAAATTTTGGAACTTTAACCCCCAATATCTCCGTAACTAGGGGGTTCCGAGATATGTATGGTCTAAAACAAAAAAAATATCGCAGAGGTGGGGAGAAAAAGTGCCCTCCGTTTGCGTTAAGGGTACTTTACACTTTATACATACATTTCTAATATGTAGTTTGCAGTATACGCAATGATGATACTACTACTTCATCATTCTGGAATCCTGGTAGCCCTGTCCCAAGTGTTGTTATAATATACACAAGATAATTTCCTGTTAAAATATACAATTATACATCTTTTATGTTTTAGGCCTCCTGGTAGTTTTTGTAAATATTAAACTCTAATTTGTAACATAGGCACCTTTTTTCTCGCGAAAGAGGAGCGGGAAACCTACCATATCGTAATTCAGGTTAGGTTAGGAATAGGGTTACGTTCGGAATAAAATTCTTTTTGTTTCAATTTCGATTATTATTTTTTTTTTAAATCGTTTTTTGATTTCGGGTCAGGTTCGAAATAATCCAAAAAAATCACGCTTGTTGTGAGAGCCCCACTTTAAAAGCTTTTATATTTGACAGTTTGACATTTTTTTTTTTCAAAATCAAAATCAAAAGTCATTTATTCAAATTAGGCTGATAATCAGCACTTTTCGAACGTCAAAATTTACTTTACTCTACTTATTTACAAGAGACAGTCCCCCAAAACGCCCACCCTTCGGCACTTCCTAGTGTTTAGCTGGAAAGAAGAAGTGACGGAACAAACTCCCCAGCAACACATTCTGTCTGTTATGTTGGTTAGAAGAACCAGACTCGATACAATAGTAAGGTGTACGTTCATTTTAGAGTTACTACAGACACAAATCAATAATAAAAAATTATATAATTATAAACAATGTAAAAATTAAAAAGTACATAACATATCAATTAACAAATTTTTGTAATGAAGGTAAGGCACAAATGTTGATATCAGTGCTGTAACTATTCGTACCAAAGGGCGTCTGGATGATTAAAAACCACTGTAAAAGAGAGAATTTAATGGAAGAGAAAAAATAAATAATAAAATTGAGAATAGTTAGAGACATCCACAACTTTGTACCGGCTAAGAGTTACCAGGGAAGCCGCATGCGCAGAAGCTAAAGCCAAACTTTTTTATCTTCGACGTGGTCCTTGATTTTATAATATGCTTTTTGAATAAGGACACGTTTAATGTAGTTTTTAAACTTTCCATCGGTCAGTTCTATAACTGACTTAGGCAACTTGTTATAAAAGCGTATACTGTTTATAAGAAAAGACTTGCTAGTTTTCGTTAATCTGAATTTCGTGTTTACTGCGAGTATTTAAATTATGAAAATCGCTTTTAGTTTTGAAAAGCCCTCGGTTTTTGCGGACATACAAAATACACTCTAAGATATAAAGTGGCAGAGTCAGGATATCAATCTCTTTAAATTTTTCTCTGAGAGACTCGCGAGGGCCCATCTTATAGATCGCGCGGACTGCCCTCTTCTTTTGATAGTGATAGTAGTTGAATTTTGTTGATGATTTTTGAATAGTCAGTATGTGCATATTGAAATACTTTTTATTGCACAAGAGGTGTTGCAGTGAATACAGTAAAAAGAAAAAAATAATAAAAAGTTACACTTTACAAATGAACAATTGTATGCTACAAAAATGGTGGGGGTACTGTCCTCTTAGATAGGCTACACAATAGCCTGTAGTAAAGAGAATCAGTGCCTTATCCCTCTAAGAGTGGAAAATCAGTGGCTTAGTGTTTTTGTACAATTAAATATTTTAGATAATTATAGTAACACAAAACAAAAGAAAATAAAAACAAAAAAGATGAAAATTAACGAAAATGCTTGAAAGTATAGGTATAATTTTGGGTGTGGTATGTGAATGTGGTGTGAAATGTGTGTTTGAAAGTGTCTATATGTGTTTGAGATGTGTGTGTGTGTGTGTGTGTGTGTGTGCCTGTTTTCAGTATATATATGGGCTTCAATGATTTTAATTTTATTTTTTACTAACTTTATAACATTATTTTTTAAGTGCGCCTACTAACAAAATTATGGATCTGTGTTATCTGAAGTAAATCAATTTAAACATTAAAAAAAAATTAAATTTAAATATTTACTTAACTCTGTTTTTGGTATTTGTTGTGGCGGCAACAGAAATACATCATCTGTGATTTCAACCGTCTAGCTATCACGGTTCAGGAGATACAGGTGACAGACCGACAGACGGCCACTGAAATCTTAGTAATAGGATCCTTGGGCTAATGAACCCTAAAAATACTGCAAAGCTTTGGCGAGACGAAGTGGAATGAAGTTAGCAGGTGAGTTAGCAAAGTGAAGCACAAAGTTTGTGCTAACTAGGTTACTGTCTGGTAAACTGGTGGAGGTGGGTGTGAAGACTTGAGCTTGATGCAGGATCAAAAGCTCTAGGGATATCAGCTGATTGGATACAATGTTATGTCTGTTTTCCTCCAAAAGTTATGACATGATGTTACAAGAAACAAAAGAAATGTGTTAATTGAAACGGAGGTCCTTATCCCACGTTATCGACCTGATTTGTTTGCGGGCGGGCGTAGGGACTAGGACCGTAAAATTTGTAACAACGAAAAACCGTACCAAAAACTGACATCTTTTTGTATTGATATTTGAGGCACTTCCTGATCACCTAGGAAGCTAAAACTTTTTGGATAGGTAGATTCGTTTTGCCATCACTAAAGACAACATTAAAAAAAAACGTTTAAATATGCTATTTTATTAGTAATATAAATAATTAGAACTCGGTTCCAATCGAATGTTTATATGACACCTCTCTATTTTTTTCCATAATTCTGCGGTACTCAGAGATATTTAATTATTACTTAAGCCGTCACTTAGTAAAGATTTGACATACTATTGTATGACAAAACTGTCAAAACCTTTACTAAGTGATGGCCTAAGTAATCCTTAAAGTTCTCTGAGTGCGGCAGTTAGTCAGTTACTTTAAGTCATCCTTCTTGATAACCATAAGTTAGGCACGTTATTAAACTGCCGTCAACTTTTTTTTTTAATAATTTTTCTGTGTGTCAAATTGGTGTCAATATAGTCTCAAACTTTCAAAAGCTTAATAAAAAATACTTCTAACCCTGAATTTATTGAACAGTGGAAAATAACAATACCCTTGGTCCTGATTGTCCCAGCCACCACCACACAATAAACGCCAGTCCTTTTATAGAAAACTCTCAGGTCCCAGCAAATAGTCGTGTAATAATAAAAAGAACAAAAAAAACAGTTCTATAAGCTCAAGCGCCTTGCAGAAAAATAATAGCAAAGTCGGAGTTATGAGTTTCTGTATATTACTTATTTAAGTTTACGTTCTTCTGAGCAAATACCTCGACTGGGTTGTTTATTTTAATATTTTATTTTAGGGCTCTCTTTCATTATTAAAATGGAAGCAGATTATGAATTCTCATTACGTTTAAGACCCAGATTCTTATTGTGTCCGGTTTTCGGAGTTTCTAATTTGTTTTGTATTTATTTACTAAGTTCTTCTTACCTACACAAAGAGGGCTTAGTTATAAAGTAAACATAAAAATTAGGACATATTTGTATAGCTAATTTTAAAATTATGTACCCCTATGAGGATTTCTATCTAGACAAATTCTCTACTTTTAATAAACAGAAAATGCTGAATGTAAAAAACGAAGTCAGGCTTACACTAACAACAAGTACATTAACCATAAAAATCATATCATTACCCCATAGCCTCTGAAATATCTTGACCCCTGTACATCCCTTATCGGGGTCATTACTGCCTCCTATCAAAAATATAACTACAAAAACATATAAACAAAAAAAATGCAGAAATAAGCAGTACCTTTGTGCTCTTCTATTTTTTATATATTTTCCTTTTTTTGTATTTTGTGTGTACATAAATAAATAAATAAATAAATAAACCTCCTAATCTATAGCTTTACTCTAAATAAAAGGTGACCCAGACAGTTTTCATTGGTCACGTACGTTGTGTATTGTTGCAGGATAACTGTAAAAATCGTATTTGTATGAAACTCCTAGCACTTTTACGAAACACCAGCTCATGTTTTGTAACTTGTGAACAACGACGAAAAGTATGAAGGTTGATTAATAGATACGATTTTTAAGCAATGACAGAGGTGCTCATTCGCTACAAATATTTGGACCTTAGTCTGTCCGAATCAAGATAAGCTTATAGTGTCACTGGATATATTTTAGTTCATTAGGTATTCTGAGCTCCCAATATTTCTTCTTTTTCTTAGGCCAACAGTGGGGCTGTATGGGCTTGACAAAAAAACTCGTCGAACTTTCGGAAAAACTATTTTTTGAATTATCCTGCGACCTGCGACATAGATGAAACAATTCTTATAGTACATAGCTGTAACGACTGTGTTTACCGACTTATCTGGCACTTAGATAATAATCTCTTACTTTTGGGGTAAATCTTGCTATTGAGGGGGGGGGGGGTGTAGGGAAGTAGGGGAGTAGGGGGCGTAGGTGATATTAGCTTCAAGACCAGATAATCTTTGGTTTTGTGTAAATTTTCAGTTAGTTTTCTTGTCTTTAATGTGGTTTGTCTCACAAGTGTTTCGTTACACTTCTTCAATAAAAATACATTACTTTCTGCGGTACTCAGAGATATTTAATGATTATTTAAGCAGTCACTTAGTACAGATTTGACATAATTTTGCATGACAAAACTGTCAAAACCGTTACTTAGTGACGGCCTAAGTAATCGGCTTCAAGACTTACCTGAAGCAGCTGAGTACCAGTATTTTACATGGAGCGACTGCCTATCTGACCTCCACAACCCAGTTAATACTAAGTAACACGATATCCTTTGATAAGACTGGTTGTCCGACTTTCAGGTCACTTTATTTTTTTTAATTTTTTTTTTCACTGACTATCTGTAACGACTGCCACAGATCTGTTATACACAATATGGCAGCCGTGACCAACAGTTTAACGTGCTTGCCAAGGCATGGAAGAATCTCGATATGTAAAGTGTGGTCACCCATCCACAGACTAACCTGGGCAAGCGCGGCTTAACCTAAAGATCGACCCGAGTGCCAGTTAGTATTAAGCCACGAGCACTTTGTTGGTTGTCCTTAAATAGATAAAAAGCGAAATACGTATAGCTAACTATGACTACTAGCTAAATGTGTATAGCTAACTATGACTACTATAGCTAAATGTGTATAGCTAACTATGACTACTATAGCTAAATGCGTATAGCTAACTATGACTACTATAGCTAAATGTGTACAGCTATCACAAACGTATTATATCTATATTTTCTCTTGTCGCAGCAACTAGAAGCACTAGGATTTCATAGAACTGAATTCTATGAAGTCCATAACAAAGCAATTCTTTTACAAGAAAGACTTTCAGTCTATTTGATGTCATTTTTGTCCATCTTATTACTGACATAAAGGTATTCTAGTGTACAAGTTCACTGGTGACATTACGGTATAACAATTTTATTTACGTTATTCTTTTTGCCGACATGTAGGTACTTTTAGATTTATATTACACAACACCAGGCCTGTAATCTAAATCTGTTATAAGAGATACCGCGGCCTTGACATAAAGGGCGAAGAAGGAACATGGGTGGTTTTTAGTCACTAGAAGTCTGACAGTCCCTTTCGCTCTACCCAAGAGCGGGAGGTGTTATTTGATGATTTACCACCACCAAAAAATAGGCCTGTAATCCTTTTAAGGTTAGGCAGAGGTGTATATTATTACATAGACTAAATAACTGTGTCTGTGCGTCTAATAACATAATTGAATTGTGGGTATACAATAGTACAATAGTATTCCCACTCTTCAACAGTTATTTTTAGAACCCATATTTAATAGGGGGTGAGCCCCCTGACATCAATCAGTCACACATCTGGACACTGAGAAACTCTTTCTTGAAATATCAAGCAAGAGCTGAAACTAATTATTATTTTCATCTACGTCGTCGTAATTTTTTACGAACATACATATCTTATTTAATTACGAAACTTGTTTCAAGTAGTTCGGTCATCAGTTTCCTTTCTCATAAAAATAATAACATTTGCCTTGTAAATATTAAACTTACTGCACTGTTTTCCCCCGGGAAAACTGCTGCGCAGAATGCAAATTTGGGAGACCGGACTTTATGTAGGAAACAAAAAAAAAAAAAAAAAAAAACCCTAAACAGTATGTTATAATGCTCCAGCCTTTCATAACAAAAGGTTATAATACTTTACTAATAGATGGATTTATACTATGTATCATATCTCTGAACTTCCTCTTCTTATTGTCAAAGTTTTGACTTTGACTTTGACTTTGACATTGTATAGGCAGTAAGGCAAAAAATTCGAAGATAATATGTGACATCTACCAACTCGCACTGGGCCCGCGTGGTGGATTATAGCCCATCCCTCTTCTAGAAAGGAGGCCTGAGTCCCTGCAGTGGGAACATTATAGGCTGATGATGATGACTGCCTCGCATGTCTAGTGGACTGCTGTGCACGAGGACTTGGGTTTGATTCCCAGTTAGGGCAAAGTGCTATTGGGTTTTCCATTAAAAAAAATCTCAAAAGCAGCATATAGTTAGTCTGGAGTTGTGCCCGGTTGACGGGAATAGGTGAACCTTCTCTAACATGGGTATTTTGGCAAAATGTGAGTGGTACACCCACAATTTCGTCAGTTATGTTTGTTACGTCTTACCCTTCAGGAATTCTTGATGTTATGGTGTGCAGCTCATTCATAATTTAAATGCCTTCGTGAGTAACCGACCTATTAAAAACAGGCTGTTTATAATATTGGTGTAGCTAGTCCTAGTACAGCCCAATTACATTCTGAATCAAATATCCTAATCCTAACTTATATTATAAATGTAAAAGTAACTCTGTCTGTCTGTCGCGCGTTCACGCCAAAACTACTGAACCGATTTAAATTAAATTTGGTGCACATATAGTCTAGAGCCTGAGAAAGGCCATAGGCTACTTTTTAGTACGAAAAAGAAGGGGTTGAAAGGGGTGAAAAGATTACTTCTGGTCGCAATAACCGCCATCCATGCGGACAAAGCCACGGGCATCAGCTAGTTCAATATAAAAGTAAGTATATTATATAGGTATCAAATTCAAGGGAACACCAAGATTGTTTAAAACTTACTGTCTTGCTTTATAATAACTCTTCATATTGGCAATGAACTTAACCTTGTGCGACATAGAACCTATGCACTGTAACGCACTAGCGAGTAAAACCGTCGAGTTTATAGCCGCAGAAGCGAACCGAGTTAACCTTCTATCAACCAAAAAATACAATGAAATAAACGTTACATTTAGCCTCCTGATCAGACATTATACTCTGGAAACTAACCAACACCTTTTCAATAAATAGTGAGTTTGGGACACGCCATTTATTGAAACTTTGAACTTTCGTCTGCCAAAGTTAGACTAAAGTACCAGTAACTTCAGCTTTCAAATCAAAGCGTTTATTTAAAGAAGGCTTTTGAATCACCAAAACTACACATAAATCACGCCCTTTTATCATGGGGGTAGGCAGAAACCACAGAACGCCACTTGCTACGATCCTTACATACTCCTTTTCAATAAAAAGAAACCACAGTCTCAGTCACAAGGCATAATAACTGTGAATGTACTGTAGTGGCCCATTTCAAAGCGTAGATCTCTAGGAAGAAAAACGGGTAAGAAACTCCATGGACACTCTTTTATTTAAATCAGAATATTGTTTCAAATATGAATTCACCGATCTGAACCCAATGTCGCTAACTGCGGTACTGAGAGATATCTAATGATTACTTAAGCCGTCACCTAATAAAGATTTGACATATTATGCACTTTTGTATGACAAAACTGTCAAAACCTTTACTAAGTAATGGCCTAAGTAATCATTAAAGCTCTCTGAGTGCGGCAGTAAGTCATTTGCATATTCACTTTAACCGTTTTTCAGCCTTGTGCGTGTGTTTATCGCTCTTTAAGTGTTTGGTTACTGGTAAAGTGGCTGGTCATAAGAAAAGAATGATTAAGGAAAACGTGATGACAATATCGGCATTTCTATATCCCAAACAAGTTCTTGCAGTGTCCTTGTTTAAGAACCGTACTAAGTCAAGTACCTATCAGAACTAAAAAAAAAACATCAAGATAATAATTACCATTTCTGCGAACTGGGATGATCGTACAAAAGAATAATAATATGTAATGTATACCAACGGAAAAATAATCCTATGACGGAGGACACTGGAATTTTTATACATCAAAAAAATAACATGTTGGAATACCTGTGGAATACACACTCTCTCTCTGGAAGCATAATATCGTCCGTTTTTTTTCTTTTTTGGTGTGTCGGTAATCTTCAAATGAATTCTCATCATACTTCTTGTAACTAAAAACCACCCATGTTACTTCTTAGCCGTTGTGCCGACGCCGCGGTATCACTATCGAACAACCCGCAGTTCCGATGGAAAGCATAATGATGTCGTAGCAGAACATTGAGATAAAGAGGAACTGGTATCTTTGGTTAGGCCGCGCTTAACTTGGTTGGTACAGACCTAGGCAAGCACGTAATGACATTACATACCGAGTTTCCTCTGTGCCACGAAAAGAACGATAAAGAGATCCGGTTGTCATTAATTTGTAGATATTCGACAGTCGTTTGAGGTAGCCTATGGCGCAAAAGTATGAAAACCAGTCTTACCAAAGTATTAAAACCTGTCTTACCAAAGTATAAAAAACCAGTCTTACCAAAGTATGGAAACCAGTCTTACCAAAGTATGAAAACCAGTCTTATCAAAGTATAAAAACCAGTCTTACCAAAGTATAAAAAACCAATCTTACCAAAGTACGAAAACCAGTCTTACCAAAGTATGAAAACCAGTCTTACCAAAGTATGAAAACCAGTCTTACCAAAGTATAAAAACCAGTCTTACCAAAGTATGAAAACCAGTCTTACCAAAGTATGGAAACCAGTCTTTCCAAAGAGTATCGTATTACCCGGTACTAGCTGAGTTGTACAGAGGTAGTCCTTCCTACAAATATTATAAACACGAAAGTTTATTAGCATGTATTTATGGATGGATGGAAGGATGTTTGTTACTCTTTCACGCAATAACTGCACAATGGATTTGGATAAAATCTGGTACACAGATAGTTTAAAACCTGGATTAACACATAGGATAGTTTTTATTCCGATTTTATTTTTCCGTGGGATAATTTTCGAGTTGTAAATGGCGAAAATACTAGTTTTTCGGATGCATCCGGTTACACTGGCAGCCGACCCCAAACCCAAGATTGTTGGGGAAAGGCTATGCAGAGGATGATGAATGAGGAGCTTTCCTTGGCATACATAAGGGTATGGCGACCTCTTATCTTTCTGAAATCCTGATCTAAGAATGAGGTCATCATTCTGAAACATGACAAAGGAATGAAATAAAATAATACAAATAAAAGGATTTCCCGGTTTGTCCCACGCCGTGAATGATGCATTTTTTGTAGTAAAGCTTAAGGTGCGGTCTTAATACACATATATGTGTATATACGAGTGCACGACATATTTATGGATTTTGTAATATTATTTTTGTTCGGCTCTACAACTAAAAAGAAACTGCAATGTTCTCGATTATGACAAGGTTCAAAAGTTATACCCAGAAATCAAATCAAATCAAATCAAATTCATTTATTTGCCAGAATGTAGGTTTAAACACGGTTTGATCTTAAAACTATATAATGACTCCATTACATTCTACCATTACATATGGTGTGCAAATATATATTAACATTATAAACCAAAAAAAATACAATAATCCGCAACAACAAATATAAGATCTAGGATGGAAAGGAACACATTAATTAATTAATTGATGTCAAAGTTATATGTCAGATATAAAATTTAATAAAATGTCAGCTTAAGATTAAACAAATAATTGCAATTGATTATGTCATAACTATTTTGAACATCATTTATTACACATTTTGAAATTACATTTATTATAAGTTATTATTGATTTATGTTTCCCTCCAGTTCTGTTTCCAGTTTAAAGATAAACAAGTCGTTAGTTAATTACCTAACCAATTAATTAATTAGGGAAGATTACAGGTGTATGAACTGAAGAAGTCGTCTTACGACAAAAAAAATCGATTAAAATTGATTTAGAGTATTACAAATTTTAACAATAAATTCGGAGTTGAAAAAGATTGAATCATCAAGATTCTATTTATAAAAATGTTTCCTGCAATAGATTAACAATACAATACAGTAAACAAAATTAATTACCGAAATGAACTACACAGTTTTTATCCTAACACAAAAAACTTCAATGTAAGTAGTTGAAATAGCCGATTATTTTTACATTCGATCCGCTCAATTGATCCGTTTATCTTTTTCGACGCTTTTTTGCTACAGTTTTCATGATCGGTCGGCACTTCTTCTAAACTAATATTATTGAGACTGTCCTTATCTAGTTTCAACTTTGATAATAGCAACATTAAAAGGTATAATTACCAAAATTAAGTTAGATACTGGCTACTAATTCTAGCGTTCCAAAATTAAATATTGCCTATAGTAAATGTATAGTCGCAAGTAATTAAAGTTCGCGATTTTGTTTCAAGTCGTGTGCATTGGAATCTAACCTTTAATTCACAAGCTATTTGAGTCACAAGCCTGGCTCATGACACCGCTTATAAAAACTAAAAGCGACCTCAGTGTTTGTACCCTACCTAAAGTGAAAAGTGAATTTGTATTAATTCATTGATAAAACCCGCATTTTTTGTTGAAACCCATTTTATTGTAAACGTTTATTTTAGTTTTGTGTCAGTTTAATTTAGTTGTTGGTCTTGTCACTTGTCTCATCTATTAATAGTGCCTGTGGATAATGTCTGTGCGATTATTAATTTGTTTGGTGAGTTTATTCTAAATTATTATCTGATAATTAGTGTTTCATGTGAAGTATTATGACCTGAAAGATAGTTTTGAAAATTAAGGTGAAAATGAAAGAGTAATTAAAACTGCGTGGATATAGTGCTTTGGTTATATTTCTTTTCAGTGGGGAAATAAGGCAAACGCAGAATAAAAATATTTAGAAGGTAGGGTCAGCTACTGAAGTAACTTAACGTTTCGAAATTTCAATGATTTGATGCTTCTACCACAGGTTATTTTTAATGCTTCAGAAGATTATTTTTTCAATAACCCTTACTCCTTAATAACTTGTTAGTAACGTGTAAATATGTAACAAGTTTATATTTAAAAAACCTGCATTGGAAGTTTGAGTACTAGTGTTTTGCTCTACTTCTCATACTGACTGTACATAAAGTAAATAAATAGGAGCAAATAATTCTGGATCTATTTATTGTCTTAGTATTCTCATTTTTCATACTGAAGGCTCAAGAGAGCTAACGTGATACATTATTAAATTCCATACTGATAATAAGTCTTAGGGCTACCATTTAAAACCTATGTTTATAAATAACTAGCGGACGTCACGCGGTTTCACCCGCGTAGTTCCCGTACCCGTGGGAATACAGGCATAAAAAGTAGCCTATGTCACCCGGGGATAGTGTAGCTTCCCAACGGTGAAGGAATTTATCAAATCGGTCCAGTAGTTTCGGAGCCTATTCGTTACAAACAAACAAATCTTTCCTCTTTATAATATTCGTGTAGATTCATTTTAATTATTTTTTTACTGTTATTAGGACCTTTGTTACAGTAAAAAGTGATGTAATTTAGGTAGGTGGTACACTTCACCAGAGAAAAAATAACAAATCGTGACGTGAGTCGGTAGGAACCCTTGACGCATACTTCAAAAGTTTATTATACGAGTGCCTCTAGAGCGATTTCCAAATGTTATTCACCTCAATAATCAAAGGATTAATGATACAGTGTACTTATGTACAGACTTCTAAATAAAACGCTTGTTGCGTGTTGCTTTTTAGGCAATTCAGTGTACGATATTATAATGAATAGCCACATACAGGATGTAAATTAACCCTTCACGCAGCTGTCAACAAGCATTCTGTATATCAAATTAGTTGGTACTTAGTTTGATGTACTACGCAAAAGAAATTGCTGGGAAACGGTTTTTCTTTTGGGGTCAATAATCACATTTTACGGTAAAACTCAATGAAGCGCTCTTAAAACATGGTGCTAGTGGATGCTTTGAATAGTAAACGGGTCATGGAACTAATTTAAGTAAAGTTATAACCTGAAAAACTAGTATTTACAAAAACAGCTGTGCAAAATTTGGAATTTTGACCCCCAATATCTCCGTAACTGGGGGGTTCCCAGGTATGGTCTAGAACAAAAAAGTTATCGCAGTGGTGGGGGAACAAGTGCCTTTCGTTTGCGTTAAGGGTACTTTTACACCCTTTATAAGATTTATGAATGTTAAATGGGTTTCAGCAGCTGATTGCCTTGTTACTCTAGTAGTTACTCTAGTAATTGCAAGCGCTACTGCTGAGGTCGTGAGGTCGATACTTAGGTTGGGCAAAGTGTTATCCATCAGGTTTTCTATCAGGAATTTCTCAATTTCAGCCACGAAGCCTGGATTTGTGGCCAGTTGATGGTAACAGGTTCACCCCTTGTTACATGGATCTTAGCCATAACTGGCAAAACGTGGGATTAGTATTAGGAACACCTCTGCCTAACCTATATTGTGTCTAAACAGCTCTGTGCATCGATAGGTAAAAGGAGGGTAAAAGAGCCTTTGCCCAGTAGTGGGACATCACTGACTAGTAACAGTAAACTTGACAACACACCTTTGTGCATCAACAATACAAAGGCATATCAATATTTATTTCTTTTTATCATTCACAGGTTTTCATAACGAAAATTGCAGCAAGCGACTACCAAGCTACCTCACAATATGGAGCTTTGTCAAGATACATAAGTGATAATCAAAGAAATACAAGAAAAGTTATTACAGAACCTTTAAATGATTCTGAAGGCGGCGCAGCAGAAAGTATAAATAAAATAAACAGCACAGGCAATATCATCACAGTAATACCCCTTATTGAAGAGCAAGACAAAAAAAGAACATCAACTAAAAAACCAGATGGAACAACCACAAAGAGACCAGATCCTAACAAAGAAGAAATGGAAATAGAAAGTTCCCATACAGTATTTTCTTATCCACCTTACAGTTCTTATCAAGTTACTGAAAACGTAATAGATATACCTGATGACAGAACCCCAGCTGGTCCTATAGACACTAGCTACACTTATCAAACACCTATTCTAAATATAGCAAGACCAACAAATAAGACAGAGACGGAAAAAGTTACAGAAAAGGTTACAGAAAAAGTGACAGAAAAGGTTACAGAAAAGGTTACAGATAAAGTTACAGAAGCTGCTACTATAAAAAACAAAAAGAACCATCTAAGCATACTACATATTAACGCTCATTTTGATGATAAAGAGCATGTACCGCATGGGCATAAAGTGGGTGGGCTCCTCAAAGGTTTAAAAGCATATATCCATGGTTTTCAAAAAAGTGTCGTGGATGGTTTTCACAGCTTTTTCCATAAACATCATGGTGAAAATGATCATAGGTTTGGTGAACATGATCATGGGTTTGGTGAACATAGTCATGGGTTTGGTGAACATCATCATGGGCATATTGGACATTGGAACAGATTTGAAAGAGCTGTTGAGAATGAAGAGGGTGGTGTTGTAAGTAATGATGTTGAAAATGTAGATAAAACTGACTATAATGTACATGGACGACATATTGTTAATTTGAAGTGATTGGTTTTTTTGTGTTATAAATTCATTGTTTGTTGAAAGTTTTGCTTTAGTTTCATTTCGTACCCATTTTTTAAAAAAGTTTGTAAAAATATGTAGTTAACATCTTAAATCTTTTAATTGGTAAATCCTATCGATCATAATTTTATATTTCTTTTTTTATTTAATTTTTACGAAAAATTACACACACTTGCAGATACAGAGACAGATTGATTGATTGAGATGCTTAAACAGATGGTTGACAAAATCAAAAAATCAAAATCAAAATCATTTATTTCAAGTTGGCCAGTTACAGGCTCTTTTGAATAGTCGAACAAATACTAAATTTTAATAAGCTAATAAACTAAGCTACAGTCCCACTCACAAGGCATAATAACTGTCAGTGTACTGTAGTTGCCGATTCCAAAGCGTTGGTCTCATGAGAAGAATGGCAAGAAACTTCATGGATACTCTTTTAAATCATAATATTGTTACAAAACTTTGGTTACATCATTCATATCGAGATTGGTATATTATCATGTGAGAACGATGTAGCAAGTTGTGCACGATAAGTGTCGACAGTAAAGCCAAAACGACGATTTAAAAATAATATAATAATTCAAACAAGCCGTGGCAACTAAGAGGTGACCAGTCACAACTGACAGCACCCGTTCACGAGCATGACGCATGGATCAGCCACCATTCCACTCAACCATTTTAAAGGGAACGAAATGACCCGACACACCCGCCACCATCAGCGAGACATTTAAGTGAGAATGACACACTCTTAATCGCCAGGGCATATCCAAGTCAAATAAAAAATAGAAAAATAAATGTAGGTTTCCAGAGAATGACAGCTTTCTAGTACATAGTACTCACACAATATGTGCTATGCGACTATATAATACTAAAGAGATTGAATTTATACATTGCAAAGATAGTTGTACAATCTTCTTCTTCTTCTTTCTTCTTCCTATTAAATGCTATTCATTTAAGCGTCCTGTCCTTGTGGAGCAGGACCGGCATTGAGCCAAGCATTTTTATCAGCGATATAATCGTCTAACTTGTAATATGCTTGCTTGCATAGTGTGCGTTTGATACATGTTTTAAATTTCGTCTCATTCAGTTCAAGAATGCTTTGTGGAATTTTGTTATAGCATCTCAAACAGTACCCCATGAAAGATGAGTCTACCTTAGCGAGTCTGAAGCCTGGCTGCACTAACTGGTCCCTATTCCTAGTAATATAATTGTGTCTGTCACCTCTTTTACTAAAAAGATGCAGATTTTTTCTCACATACATTATGTTTTCGTAGATGTACTGACAATGCACCGTCATAATGTTAATGTTCTTAAATAGTTCTCTCAGAGAATCGCGCCTACGAAGACCATATATTGCTCTGATGGCTCGTTTTTGCAGAATAAAAATAGATTCAATGTCTGCAGCTCGTCCCCATAACAAAATGCCATAAGACATTAGGCTATGAAAGTAACTAAAATAGACCAGCCTAGCGGTATCTACATCAGTAAACTGACGAATTTTTCTAATGGCATATGCTGCTGAACTTAGCCGCCCTGCAAGAGATGTTAAATGAGCACCCCATTGTAGCCGTGAATCAAGCGTAATCCCCAAGAAAACCGTTTCATCTCCGAATTCTAGTTTCTCGTTATTTAATAGAATATCACAATCACTACTTTTAACATTCGGTAAAGCAAATCTTATGCATTTTGTCTTTTTTTCATTTAATACTAAATTGTTTGCTGTGAACCAATTATGAATCTGAAGTAGGGCTTTATTCACATCATCTAGCTTTTGAGCCCGTCTATTTATCTTAAAAATTAGGGAAGTGTCATCAGCAAATAACACCATATTCTGAGGTTGGTTTTTCAATAAATAGGGTAGATCATTAATATATACCAGAAAAAGGAAAGGGCCCAATATTGAGCCTTGCGGAACCCCCATTTTTACTTTTAAACCCTGTGAATTAACACCATTTATTTGAACATGTTGACAGTTGGTGAAAGAAGGTAAATTATAAGTTTTCGCTGAGAATATTAGGATAGCAGAAGAAACAGTAGACAGGCAAGAGAAATAAAAATAAGTAAGCATTTGGAGAGAATTAAGAAAATACTGAACAGGTTTTAGTGGCCAAGAAGTTTTTTACACAGATTTTAGTTCAGAAATACAGGAGGAGCATCAAGATATCACATCGTGTTATTAACTGCTGCGCTTCTAATAAAATATAAGAGTTTTTTCGATAAGTGCACTGCACAGAGCGCTATTGTTGAGAATTTCCTCAAAATGTCACTATGTCCTGCAGGGCTATTGCGTATCTTTTAAATGTCAGTGGCTCATATTGACCATGCAATAACTGTCAAATAGGTTATGGTTTAGTACAAAATGGAACTATTTAACAGTTAATTGATGGACACTATATGATAGATAGCCACTGTCAATAGCCCTGCGGGTCGAAAAAGTAATAAGATATAAATTCTACAGTTATCGCGAATAGTGACTTTAAATATCCAAGTTACAGAATTTATAGATTCACTCTATACTACTTTATATGTATAATTTCAGAACGTTCTAGTTTCCTACAAAATAAGCAAGGAAAACTGTTAAAATGAAATTCCGTGAACTAGATTCTTGAAGACTGGAATAAATATTTAAGACAGTGCAGGCGGTATTTAATGGAAGCATCGTTATTTTCCGACGAACGGTCATTAAAAAGGAACAGGTAGTATAAGGCTACCTATAAAAATGAACTTAATGTAGACTTGCAGTGGAATTAAGGCACTTAACTGTATTTATAATAGGGAAGTTAACAAAAAAATCTAATTAGTCCGTCAGATAGATTTCCAAAAAATATTGGACTCGTATTTTTTCTTTCTTCACGTAAACAAACAATGAAGACGATACAGTGCTTTGAAAACTCGTGTGACGTCATTTTCCGAGACATTATTATGACATTCTTTAGCGGTCAGTGACGTCACAACCCCCCACTCAAATGTTTGACGCGTTTTATCTTCGTCAATTTTTATTGATTTGATAAAACAAAAAATACATATCCAATATTTTTCGATAATCTAACAGACGGACTAATAACAATCATATTTTTTTAAGTCAGTAAACATCCATAGTATAGTACCACACCTAGTAGGTTAGTAGAGGTGTTAGTACACAAAGCCTGTTGTCATTATGCGACTATGTTGTGAAATGTGAGCGTATTCATTATGTAGGTACACGATTCCCGAACCATAACAAATAACCTAACATCACGCCACGTAATCCCCGAAGGGAGAAGTGTACCCAATAATATACCCACCTTTCGCCAATTATATTTAAGTCCCATGAAATTGGGGTCGAGCCTATTGCCATCAACCGGGCAAGAATTCAGACACCGTGGCTGTTTACTGAATTAAGGCATAGTGGCTGTTTACTGAATTTGGACACCGTGGCTGTTTACTGAATTTAGACACCGTAACTATTTACTGAATTTAGACACCGTGGCTGTTTACTAAATTTAGACACCGTGACTGTTTACTGAATTTAGACACCGTGGCTGACTGAATTTAGACACCGTGGCTGTTTACTGAATTTAGACACTGTAGCTGTTTACTGAATTTAGACACCGTGGCTGTTTACTGAATTTAGACACCGTGGCTATTTACTGAATTTAGACACCGTGGCTGTTTACTGAATTCAGACACCGTGGCTGTTTACTGAATTTAGACACCGTGGCTATTTACTGAATTTAGACACCGTGGCTGTTTACTGAATTCAGACACCGTGATTGTTTATTGTGTTTTTCCAGGAAAGACGGTAATAAACAGGAAAGACGTGCCTTGCGAAGCACAGAACGATTTTTTATCAGACAATCAGGTGAGTCAACCCTGCAATGTCCTATCTGGCGCACAAGGCAAACGCCTAAACCACTCAATCACGGAGGCCTAAAGGTACACACTAATAGCGGAAATGACTTCTCTATATACTTAAGTACATCTTATTGTTTGATTTATTCTAATCTATTGTAGAGCTCCGAACACGAAGTGAGAAAACTTGAACCATTTATTAGCAATACGATATCTATGTCTATCTGGTACAAGGTTCTATCTCTGTAACGGGAAGAGATAGCTTGGTGAAATATTTGCAGTTTCGGTGTTATCCGTACCTATCTTAGTTAATAAAAAATGTTCATAAAATGAAAAGTACTCGGCCAAACTACGTTAAATTTGTATGGGACCAAAAATTGCAACTATTCCGCATCAAACTAAAAAAGAATCACGTAACGATTTACGTGATTCTTTTTTCATCATCATATCATAAATCTCAGCGTAATCAGTGAACATACATAAAAAAAATGGCGATCGAATTGAGAACCTCCTCCTTTTGGGAATTGGTCTCAGTAGCAGCCATGAAGCCTGGATTTGTGCCGGTTGATCGCAATAGGCTCGACCCTGTTTACATGGGACTTACAACATATATCTGGCGGAATATGGGTGTTTTATAAGGTACACCTCTTTTTAACCTTTAGTGGATTACAGGGGTGATGTTGTGTCTGTTATGTAGAAAATATTGTAAGTTATGCTTTTGATTGTTCCTTGGTTCATTGGTCTGAAATTAAATCTATTTCGACTAAACACAAAGCCGCATTTATAACCTACCAAGAAAACGTTTATTTAGTTCTTTTAAACCAATTTTGTATTCTCTCCTAGAAATGCAAGTAAATGCTATCGATCGCTACGACAATTGCGCTATCGAATGACTTGTTCAATTATACTAATTGCTTGAGGGTCGGTAAGAAAGTCGAGCTATTCTAGAGTTAAAGCTAAACTCTTAATATCTATGCTATTATTATAAATGCGAAAGTTTATGAGTAGGTAAGTATGTTTGGTCCTCTTTCACACAATCACGGTTGGAATTGGGTATGGCACACAGGAACTTTACAACCTGGACTTGAATCGATACTTTATGAAGCGAATCCAGGACCTAACGTTTACCAGTCGCGCTTGCAAGCACTACACTAACGAGGTCATCAATTATTGCATACATAACCTCACGCTATTTAACCGTGGGTGTAAGTAGAAACTATTGAACACCGCCTACGCTTCATCCTATTGCGTGCAGTCACCAGAATCCTCAATATTTAGACCACAACCAACTAAATATTACACTTGAAATAAATCGGTCATTATTTCGTATTAACCATACGGGTGTGTATGTAAATAATGTGATTATAAACTTTCTAATTAAATAGCGTAATGTCATGTTATGTAATATTACTAGTCAAGTTCGTAATGCGGGCTAGCGTTCCTTTGACTACGCACTTAAACTAGAAAGCTTGGCATTGTTCTAAGGAAGAGAAAGTCTGAGTGCAACTGGTGATGCTGCAGATCTTGGCTCTGCATATTGATAAACTAAATTAAACATACAATATTGTAAGATTTTCAATAAAAAAATTGGGAGCATTTAAACATTGGTTAAACAACATCAAGCCTGTATTTCCTGATAGATTAAGTAGAGATAATGCTACAGACATTCCGCCATACATGGGGGCCTACTTTGACCTATGCACAAATTCAGTCTCCGGGAAATTGAAAAGCCCAATAACCCAACCCTTTCCAACTTAAGAAACAAAATCAGGACCTCATGTTTAGCAAGTAAATGGCTATACTTACAAGATATGGGGTTGGCTTTCGATAGTTAGATATTATATAACCAGGCCGATTGTTACGCCATTATTTCGACAGATTCTTATTTCATCGCAGTAAGTGTGAAAATTAGAGTAGGTATGTAATGCTCTTCGGAGATACAGTGTTTTCATCTTGGGTTAGCTTCAATTCAACGCTTCTCTCTGGATTCTTGTCTTACCTTGCCTCAAACTCAAGCAAAAAGCCCTCGCTGCATTCGACATTCATATTAGTGCCCGTGACGTAGTTCAAAAGCTGTTTTATTTCTATTAAT
The DNA here is from genome assembly GCA_932274075.1 of Diarsia rubi. Lineage (NCBI taxonomy): Eukaryota > Metazoa > Arthropoda > Insecta > Lepidoptera > Noctuidae > Diarsia > Diarsia rubi. The sequence continues at coordinate 936,953 of OW026432.1, forward strand.
GCATAATCTGCCACTCAAATCTGTGTGGTGCTTTCTTCAAAAGACCATCTCAGACATTAATCTGCATGGTCTTCATGTGTGTATTATATCAAGATGTCTGGGCCTTATTGTTAACCCAAACGATCCTACGACCGATGATACGACCTTTGGAGTTTCTTGCCGGTTCTTCTCCTTAGGAATCGACCAATGCATGGAACCGTGCCCCTTTTTGTCGACATGTTATAAGTGCCCATGTAGGCCTATGTGAAATAAAAATATTTTGATTATTGATTTTTGCCATTAAATCTATACTAGATAATATTATAAAGAGGAAAGATTTGCATTTTTGTATATTCGTGTGTATGTTTGTTATGAATCAATTCAAAAACTACTGCGGCGATTCTTTCAACTTTAGAAAGCTACATTCACCTTGAGTAACATAGGCTTCTTTTTATCCCTGTATTCCCACGGAAACGGGAACTACGTGGGTGAAACCGCGTGACGTCCGCTAGTCTACTACATGATAGTATTAAGTATCCCATCTAACATAGTAATTGACATAACAACACGCTTGTGATCTCCGATGGGTTTGGCAGTTATGTACCAGTACACCCCATTTCGACAGTTCCATGTAATAAGTGGGAGCCTAATGCCATCAACTGATCACAAATCCAGTCTACGTGACAATAGGGACGTTTACTGACTTAAAAAAATATGATTTTAATTATTCCGTCTGTTAGATTATCGAAAAATATTGGATAGGTATCTTGAGTTTTATCAAATCAATAAAAAAATACGAAGATAACACGCATCAAAGATTTAAGTGGGGGTTTTTGACGTCACTAACCGCTAAAAATGCCTGAGTAATGTCTTAGAATATGACGTCACACGAGTTTTCAAATCACTGTATCGTCTTCATTGTTTGTTTACGTGAAAAAAGAAAAAATACGTGTCCAATATTTTATGGAAATCTATCTGACGGACTAATTCTTTTAGTTAACTACCCTATTCCTGATGACTGACTCCGTCGATTCCCGGGTCGGGCACAGTGTTATTGGGTTTTTCCAACTACAATTTAATGCACTCAATAATGAATATCCCAACTAACCTGGCAATATAATTTATAACAATGATGATTAAATATAGATTTAAAGTGTGCCACGATTGAACTATGTGCCCTTGCGTTATTAGGGTTAATGGTAAATTAAACGATTCTTTATTTTGATTAAAGTTTCTAGGTTACTGTAGTACTAACATCACACTTCACACTAATATTATAAAGACGAAAGTTAGTGAATGTGTATGTTTGTTATTTCTTCACGCAAAAACTACTGAACGGATTTGGATAAAATTATACAGATAGTTTATTCGATTTTATCTTCTCGTGGGATAATTTTCGAGTTGTAGCGGGTGAAGCCGCTGGCAACAGAGTAAGGAATAAAATTTTTAAGATGAAGGATACTGTGTGTGTGTGTGCGTGTGTGTGTGTGAGACCTTACAGAACACATCGTGATAGGATAACACCGTGGATTAAATTGTGGTTTTGTGGATGACACAAAACAATTCGCGAGGTTAAGATACAAATAATGATGGCTTTAAGAGTAGAGGGGAGACCAGAAAAACGATGGATGGAAGGATAATAAGACTAGAAAAGAGAATTATAAGAGAATAATAATTGATAAGAATAATAAATAATAATAATAAAGAATAATAGAGAATAGAGAATTATATAATTCTGTCTGCGCCGACCTCAAGTAAATTGGGAAAATGACAAGAGAGTGATGGCGACGTCGGAAAAATGCCTTAATTATTGTATATCTAGCAAATTCTCTGATTCTTCACAATTTTTTTCTTTTGCTGTGTTTTTGAGAGCTAAAAAACTCACAAAATTCGCTTGACTTCGTAAATAACATGCTAAAATGTGTCAGGTTTTGTACCCTCCTAATAAATACAACAAAAGATTGGTCAGTTTTAAGATATTTCTCGCTAATCTAAAGTGTGTGCCTCTAAAGTGTAAGACGGCTAAATTTTACCTGCATGCTAATACTGTGTCGATGAACTGACCAACTGTTTGTGCTTCATTGAGCATAGAGATGATAATACCACAGGGTAGCTTTTATATTTTACATTTTTGTGATAGGATTTTTTTATGACGGAGTGTAATAAATTTTACTCACTTCTGTCACCTAGATCTTTTTTGTAGAATGTAGCCAATAGAGGTCAGTAAATAATTATCACGAAGGCAGCGACTGCAGTTGTGGGTGGACCTGTATGACCACAACTAATCTGTCAATGAACGACTAAGAATGAGAATTAATTTTAAGAATGGGAAAACTATCAGTTCTGTTTGCTGACATGATGGCAAGAAATACTGAATTAAAATAAAGGCAGAGACAACATAAAATTCTCTTTTAAAAACTGTCTCTAGTAAAACTTACCCAATAAAAAAACAAAGTTTGTAAAAAAAGCCAAGTCGGCGCAACTCAGATCTTTTACTGTAAAAAGTAGGAAGATCCACGTAATACCAACCAAGTCAGTTTATATATTTAGTCCCTACTTAAAAATCTTTGATGTTTAAAATAAAGTATTGACTTGGCCATCGCATGTCAATCAGTTGGTTTGATTCATACAGGTAAATTTCAGGCTTCTAATTTCATCCACAACGAAGTTATAGGGGGTCGAAAATGGCCTGAACTGGTTCGAGAAAAGGATGGTACGGCCGTGCCGCTTTATTGCTCGACTTGGCGGGGGCACTGCTGTGCCCCCAGATTTAACTTGTTAGGTCAAATCTTTATACTTTATTTGCTAGTTTAGTAGTGCTTTTTATTCGCGCTGAACAAAGTCGTATATATTCCGCATATGCTCAAATTAGCTAAAGTACTTTACTGACTTGCCCATACAAATTTGGGAAGTACCTCTACTTACCTGTCAATCAAGTAAGTAATAAACAAAAAAAGAACCTTACCAAACTCTAAAACAGGTTGTAAACTTCTCGGTATCATCATCTCTGAATATATACGGTGCTCGGGGCGGGGTCAGTAGCCGTGGATGCTGCGCAGTGCGAAGCTGCGCCGGCACAAGACGCACGCGCGCGAAACAAACATTCGAAATTTGAAAAGTGATTTTATTTTTTTGTGGTGAAAAAGAGGTTCGTATGTTTTTTTTTAATAAAAAGTTACAATTGATGGACTGTGTGAAGAATTATTTGGCGAGAAAGGAGGTGTCTCATGAGATGACGATAAATAGAGAAATAAGAAAGACGTAGACATGTTGCACCGACACCAAATGAATTGGAACAAGGGCTGGAAATTATGATGAAATAATATATTTATTGAAAATTTCTTTGATTAATAAAATCTTCAAAAATTCAAAGATCACATCTACCAAAACACACTGGGCCCGCGTGGTGTATTATAGCCCATCCCTCTCCTAGAGAGGAGGCCTGAGTCCCTGCAGTGGGAACATTATAGGCTGATGATGATAAAGTCTTAAGTTAACGTTTTAAAATTGTTTTTTCTTTTGTACTGTTGTATTTATTTATGATAATGTTATGCTAATGATTATAAATCTTTCTAACGTTAATAGAATCAAGAATCAGTATGTTTTTGGTAGTGATTCATCGCGATTTTGTTTACGTTTTCATTTATGTTATGACCGTGAATTATAGCTAACGGTTTTACAATGACTGACAAAGATCGTGCTAATTTTATATTTGTATTTTTGGTGTGGGCAAATTCCGCGTAAAATTTGAATTTCTTTATTTTGTTCTGAATTTGATTTGTGGATAAGCAAAGGTGTTTATTCCTTATATCGGGGGGGGGGGGGGGGGGGAGCGGGAGTAACGAAAAGGTCAAGACGTCTTTTTTAATTTTTTAAAATTAAATAAAAATAACTGGAACTCTGCTGATGTCATGACAGAAAGAAAGCGGTGAATATATGTAAATAAGTATTGTTCAACTAAACGTAATATTGGCAAACAAGCAAAATTCTATTCTTTGCACATTCTTTTAAAATGCTGTACGAATTTTAATGAGACTTTCGCTTGTTTGTCTCAGGATATATGTTTGAGTATAACCGTATGTACTGTACAGTAAAATATTAAAAAAATGTTAAAAACAGGATAATATCACGCCTGTTCCGAATCCGAAGGGTTAGGCAGGGATGTACGATTAGTCCACCCACAGTTTATCTGTTATGTTTTAGGCCATGTAATAAGGGGCGAACCTTTTCCCATCAACCGTACACAAATCCAGGCTCCATAGCTGTTCCTGAGAAATTTGATCCGGTAAAACCCAAAAACACTTTACCTGACTTGAGAATCGAAACCAGGACTTTGTACTCAGCAGGAGCTTGCGTCCACTATACCAACGACGTGAATATTTCTGAGTAGAAAAGATTCTTAATAAAACTTGTTAATTATCGAAGTACTATTCATAAGCACGTTTTAACACTAAACACTAGTGCTTACAAATTAAGTGTTCACACTAAAAGTCATTATTAACACTTATACATTTTAATTATTAAAATACCTGTGTCCAGGAATTTACCTAGTATACACATGTAGGAAGCTTCTGGAGTGAGGATGTGAGGAACTCGTGGTTAAATAATAACACCTTGTCATCTTCAGGTTAAGCTGTGCTAGCCTAGGTTGGGCCTTAGATGGGTTAAGCCCCATATTTCTATGGTAAAGACGATGGTCCCGGCGATGTGTTTTTTTGAGGGGTGGGAAATCATCAAATGACTCCTCCTGCTCAGGGCGGCTATTGCGTATCTTTTAAATGTCAGTGGCTATCATATTGTCCATGGATTAACTGTCAAATTGGTTATGGTTTATTACAAAATGGAACCATTTGACAGTTAATTGATGGAAACTAACTGCCGCACTCAGAAAGCTTTAATGATGCCTTAGGCCAGCACTTAGTAATAGTTTTGACAGTTTTCTCATACAAAAATATGTCAAACCTTTACTAAGTGACGGCTTAAGTAATCATTAAATGTCTCTGAGTACGGCAGTAAGTATATGTTAGCCACTGTCATTTAAAAGATACGCAATAGCCCTGCTGGGGTAGGGAGTGTCAGAGTTCTACTGAAAACCACTCATGTTCCTTCTTAGCCCTTTGTGTCGAGACTGCGGTATCTCTTTCGAACAACCCCGAAGGGCATCGTTTGTTGTAATCGTTAGAAAGTTCACCTAAAGATGATACGATAGCCTATGGTCAGACTTTCAGCTTCTGCGATTTGCAATGACTGAAAAAACCGATCTACACAATATGACCGCGAACAACGGTTTAACTTGCTTGCCGTGGAACCTCGGTCAATCAATCAATCAATCAAATCAATATAAATCATTTATTTCAAGTAGGCCAATTACAGGCTCTTTTGAATAGTCATACAAATACTAAATTTTAATAAGTTAATAAACTAAGCTACAGTCCCACTCACAAGGCATAATAACTGTCAGTGTACTGTAGTTGCCGATTTCAAAGCGCTGGTCTCATGAGAAGAATGGCAAGAAACTTCATGGACACTTTTTTAAATAATAATATTGTTACAAAACTTTGGTTATATCATTCATATTGAGATTGGTATATTATCATGTGAGAACGATGTAGCAAGATGTGCACGATAAGTGTCGACAGTACACCCAAAACGACGATTCAAAAATAATATAATACGGTACCTATGTAAAAGATGATCACACGTCCACGGACCAAACTAATCGAGCGCGGCTTTACCTGATGACTAATAATGTTATTGGATTGGTTGCCACGAGCTTCTCCACGAGAAGCAGAGCGCTATAACAAGATTATCCTATTGTACCTACTCTCGGCAGCTCACCTATGTTCAGTCCATAAGGACTGCACATAGGTGGGTGGTGGTGGTGGTGGTTTTTCATATGAAAAACAAATAACAACAACAACATTATCACCGTCTGTCTGTCTGTCGCTCTGTTTGTTCGCGATAAACTCAAAAACTACTCCACCGATTTTCATGCCGTTTTCACCAATAGATAGATAGAGTGGGATTCGAGGAATGTTTTAGTATATAATTTGACTGACGCGCAAAGATCGCGCAGTTCTTTTATAAATGTACTAGCTTGTGCCAGCAGCTTCGCCCGCCGCGTGGAGTTCGGTAACTGTCCCACGGGATCCTGCTACCGGGATAAAAAGTATCCTATAATCCAGGTTAATCCAGGTTATAAACTATATGTCCATATCATACATCCTCACATCCTCACAAACTTATTAATCGGATAAACTTACTAAAACTACTGAACGGATTTGGATAAAATTTGGGTCACAGATAGTTAATAACCTGAATTAACACATTGGATAGTTTCTATCCCGAATATATCTTCCCGTGGGATAATTATCGAGTTGTAGCGGGCGAAGCCGCTGGCAACACCTAGTTTAAAATATTAGTAGGGTTACAATCATCATCCCTACATGTACACTTTCATGTGCTTAAAACTCGAAGTCTCTCAAAGAAAAATATTAACATGTTTTTAACAAAAAAATCTTAACACATTTTCGGGTAGCAACGTAAAATATTTAATCAACATGTTGTTAAATTAAAACAATTTCACCTAACAAAGCCTTAAAAGGAAAATTAAATACATTTCATGCCCGCAGCGTTCCGTAAAACGCAATTACCAAAGTTCGTTATATCGACAGGTCGCCATTATGGTAACGAAATACGGATAAAATATATTCCGCATTTTATTTAGGGACAGGGAAAAGGCAATCTTATTATGGCCGTCTCTAATTAGGACTCGCTGATTGGACTGCATTTACATTTCGCTAGATATGTCCCAAGTAATAAGAGCCTATTGCCATCAATCGGACCTAAATCCAGGGGTGTGAAGACTGGATTTGGGCTGCTACTAAAAAAACCTTAATGGAAAAACCTAATAACACTTTCCGACCTCGGAATCGGTCTACACATACTTACGTAGTACTCGCGTTTGTGACCACTTGACAACAAGGCAGTCAGTTTAAATACACCTAAATAATTTCCTTTAAAAATTTTATAAAAGTTACAGCGAAGGGTTTTTCTTGAACATACAGTTGCAACACCAAACCTAGCAAGTTGCAATTTGATTTTTATTTACAAACTAGCCTTTGCTCGCGACTTCTTCCGCGTGAAATATAGCCTAAAGCCTTCCTCAATAAATAGACCATCGAACACAAAAGACTTTTTCCAATTTCAACCAGTAGTTCCTGAGATTAGCGCGTTCAACCAAACAAACAAATTCTTCAGCTTTATGATATTAGTAAGTATAGATCAGATCATCTTTAGAGATCAGTGACTTACTGTCAAAGAAAACATCTCACACAAAAAAAATAAAAAATACAGAAAATGTCATGTTTTAATTGGTTAGGTATAAAAAATATAAAATAAATCAAATTAATAATAAAAATATTCCTGAATTTGAATTAATTAGTTTATTTAGGGACAAGGAAAAGGTATTTTTTATATGACCGTCTTTAATTACTAATTAGGACCCGCTGATTGGTCTGCATTTACCGAAGTTTTTCGTTTTACAAAAAGTTTTAAGGCTGTCAACGACCCAGCAATAAAATTAGTTTAGCTAATCTGTGGAAGGATCAAGGAAGGATTTAAGGGTTTATGGTACTTTTACTTTTTAATTGGTTGGATTTGAAGCAGGTTTTATTTGGCTGTTAATTATTTGCATTATAAGACTTGAAGTACATAGGTTTATGAGTCGGATTGCGTTCATAAGTTGGTTGTTATTATGTCAAGAAAGCTATTCTGTTAATTTTCTATTATCGTCATTATTTTTCTCCGAATTTAATGTGAGTCGGTTTAGCATGACTTCTTTTTCCATCTCTATGAATCTCCATTAGTCTAAAAATAGTCTAAATCTAGTGAAAATCGTGATCCTTATCACATAAATAACATTTTGATGGTATGGAACCCTTAAACCAGCAGAGCTATTGCGTATCTTTTAAATGACAGTGGCTATCATATTGTCTATGGATTAACTGTCAAATTGGTTATGGTTTAGTACAAAATGGAACCATTTGACAGTAATTGATAGGCACTATAGGTTAGCCACTGTCATTTAAAAGATACGCAATAGCCCTGCAGGTCCGTCTGTCAAATCGTTTCTCTGGGACAGCGTCGAGCTTCATTGTCTCGGCGCTTTTCTTGTGGTTGCCTCTGTTGATTCTGGCTTACAGAAGTTACAGTGGTTTGAGAATTGTGTGGCGGACACAGATAAAAAAAATGTATTTCTTTTCTTAACACACTTAAGCAAACAAAATTTCATAAGTATGTCAAAAATCAAAGAGTTATATATTTATTAACTAACGAGATAAGATAAACAGATTAAAAATAGTATGTGTGTCTGACAGCCAATTAAAAGTCCTCACTGACTTTAAAACCAGCATTTATAGAATTATCCATTTATAATAGTCAGTTTTATGACTATGACTCAATCTTGTTTATAACTCCCACCTATGTTAATTACAATAATTACACAGATTAATTTTACGACAACAATAAAAGTAAAATTAATTGGCTTACACCTGTTTTCTAAGCTAATAACGTTGAAGTTGTTAAATTAATAGTGTTTATTCTATTAACATTATACTTAAATAATTATTTTATTTATGAGCGACAGGTTCGCTTAATATTTAGTTAGTTGAAGAAATAAGCTTCTGTTTTAGACGTTAATTTAACAAATCATCCAGACTTTTTATGTAGGTAAACGTAACTCGACACATGAATATTTAACACACCATTTTTTTTGGAATAAGCCCAGCTATACTAAATCTAAACCACTGCAACTCTTGAAATTCATAATCAACAGTGGTAAATGGTACGAATAAAATAATATTATTATCAATATTACCCGCCAAAAACTGTTACAAAACCAGTTAAAGCTCGAACTTAACACCATTGAAACTACACTTAACACAACCATAGACTAAGGATTAATTCCCAAGAAAATCCAGATTAACATAAACGCTATCGGAGCCAAGATACATAGTACAATAATGGCAAGAACAAGGACTGGCCCACTTAACCATAGAACCGGATTTGTCTAACGGTCGCACAGGAATCGCTAGATATACAGCCTTGTTTGTATACGAACTTGTTTTAGAATGACCCAGAATATAGGCGTACTTTGTGCAGAATTGCTCTGCGCTGATTGGAAATTGATAATGCATTCCTTGGTGTATTTATTGTTGTTTTGCTCGGTAATTAGTGGCTAACCAGGAAATGTATGCAATTAAATAATCCTTTTGATTTCTAGGAGTCTTTTATACTATAAAACGTACGTTGGGCCGTGATAGTTTAGTTGCGTGACCGTCAGACCAAGATATATATCTATAGGTACCTACAGCTTTTTTGTAGTTTAGGAAATTATTAAAAGACTCCTCTGGGCGGAGCGGTAGGGAGTAGTCTTGTGCTTGCTCGGTCATTTTTAAGATCGCTCTGTACTAGTTCATTTCGGACAGTGAACTAGTTCATTCTATTAGTTCTAATAGCTCTATTCGGTCTTCGCTCTTGGTAAGCATTTCCATAGAGCATAGCGCGGATCACTCACAGAGCAAATACGCACTCTAGGTTATACCAAAGACATTATTATACATAAACCACTAGGTATAAATAAAAAAATATATAAATGCAACATCTGTAATAATTAAATTAATCTCTGTTTAATATTACCACAGAGTTCACAGCTGCCATATTAGACTTTATGGCATTGAAATAACGCGCATCTCATTTCATTCTTGTGAATTCGGTTGATCGGGTTCGGATAGCATCGTCATTCGTCGGCTATTCTCTCTCGTTCTCAATCATTCACAGACACATCGAATGAAAACGTATCGTTTCTGTCACAATCAGTCAGACTGTATTTTCATTTCTCGTTCGGGCGATGTACGTGTTCGGAAAGAGCTATTTGACCTATTATAATATAATATAATATTCCACAACTATCACACAACGCCATCTAGTCCCAAGCTAAGCAGAGCTTGTGTTATGGGTACTAGACAACTGATAAACATACTTATATATTTCTAAATACATACATATTATAGATAAATTACACCCAGACACAGAACAAATGATCGTGCTCATCACACAAACATTTTTCCTGGGTGGGAATCGAACCCACGACCTCCGGCATAGCAGTTAGGGTCACTAACCACTAGACCAACAGGCCAGTCAATTATTATAATTTTATTAGACCGATTACAAGCCAGCGTTCGGAAACGTTTCTTCTAGTACAGTGCGAAGATAGTAAGATACGGCTCCTATTCGTTCATCGTTCACGAACTACACAAGACTAGTAGGGAGTGTCAGACTTAACTAACTAAAAACACCCATGTTCCTTCTTAGCCCCTTGTGTCCGAGGCGCGGTATCTCTTTCGAACTACAGGGATTTGAGTACCTACCCAAGACTTGCACCTCTGAATTCTTCATGAGATTATTTCATAAATCATGCACTGATTCTGGGTCATTTTTCTATAAGACAAATCTGTAGAAGGTCTGCATCCCTCAAAGCACAAGCTAATTGCCTCCGTGGTCGAGTGATTTAGGCGTCTCCCTTGTGACCCGGTGGTCGTGGGTTCGATTCCCACGGGAAGCATAGTTTGTAAAGTTGTTTCCAGTTTGGCTAGGATACTGCAGCCTTGAATGACCTGATTATCTAAAAAAGATGATTTCGTGCTTCGGAAGGCACGTTTAAACCGATGGTCCCGGCCGCTAAATGGTGGACGTCAAACCATGTCTGTGGCCCTTGAGGCGGTTAAGAAACTCTGACACTAGGGTTTGTGTGGTTGTTAGCACAAGCTGAATGAACTATTCTTAGTCCGGGAATTATGTTTATAGGGGATCAGACTGAGTCAAAAAAATATGATTCTAATTAGTCCGTCAGTTAGATTAGCGGAAAATACTGGATACGTGTTTTTTGTTTTATCAAATTAATAAAAATTTACGGACGCCTCAAAGATCATGAGTGGGGGGGGGGTTGTGACGTTATTTGTAGGTAAAAAATGTACTGACATGTGTCGTTTTCGAGGAGTTCACGAGTTTTTGAAGCAATGTATCTATATGTCTTCATTTTTTGTGCGTGAAATTACCAACCAATTTCACACAATTTCCTTATGCAAACACATCGTCAAGATATTCAGGTCTCTCTCAGACAGATCTCGAACATTCCCGTATAACGAGACACTTCTCTAACAATATAAACACAAAAGTGAGTTAACTGCCTACAAATAAAGGACAACATTTAATGTGTTCTGCTTCATCACATTACGGATGTACCAGCTCTTGTCTGAAGGTCGAAGTGTGGCTCAGACGTGCTGGCGAAGTTATAATCTTTTAATTCAAGTAACAAGACTGATAGTGTTAGTGACAATGGTTCAAACTATGCTATTAATACACTTACAAAGAATTTTATAATAGGGGATCGGACAAAAAAATAATAATTAGTCCGTCAGATAGATTTTCAAAAAATAATGGACACGTATTTTTTCTTTTTTCACATAAACAAAAAATGAAGACGATACAATGCTTCGAAAACTCGTGAATTCCTCGAAAACGTCACATGGTAGTACATTTTTCACCAACAAATGACGTCACAACCCACCATCTTTGACGCGTCTTATCTTCGTCAATTTTTATTAATTTGATGAAACATAAAACACCTATCCGTTTTTTTTCGATAATCTAACTGACGGACTAATTAGAATCATATTTTTAGACCCGGTCCGATCCCCTATTGTATTAACATTAATAATTGTATTATCCACTATCATTGACATTTAATTTTGAAATAACTGTAATTTAAATATATTTAATTGTACTACATGAGATAAAATTAAATAACTCTACTGTTTAATGCATGCTAGAATAGAATGATAAGGACAGACGAATAAAATGAATCTCTAAGAGCAGCAGGGGTTATTCGATGATTTCAACTGGCCAAAAAAAGGGGGGAAATGACGGCAACAGTCATTTGACTGACTGTTGCCGTCATTTTCTATTTGAATCTAATAATATTTTCACGTAAAGAGGAGCTCGTGGCTTAATAAGAACTGCCACTCGGGTCGATCTTTAGGTTAAGCTGCGCTTGCCTAGGTCGATCTGTGGATGGGTGACCGCCCATTACTTACATACCGAGTTTCCTCCGTGCCTCGGAAAGCACGTTAAGCTGTTGGTCCCGGGTGCCATATATAGATCTTTGGCAGTCGTTACGGGTAGTCAGTGACCTGAAAGTCTGACATCCAGTCTTACCAAAGGGTATCGTATAACCTAGTATTAACTGGGTTGTGGAGGTCAGATAGGCAGTCGCTCCATGTAAAATACTGGTATTCAGCTGCATCCGGTTAGACTGGAAGCCGACCTCAATATAGTTGGGAAAAGGCTAGGCAGATGATGCAGATGATGAATATTTTCACGTAAAAAATTATTAAGCTTACCCATAGATATATTTGTAGGGGCTCACTTGAATAATATATATACATATATCAAATAATGTCCTATATCAAAATAATATTCTTTGCTTCAATAGAAAATTCTACCATTTGGGAATAAGAATCAACATAAGTTTGTATAGGACTGGTTGAAGGAAATATTCTTTTCATCGAGATATTTTCTTAAGTGGTCCCCAGATAATTAGCGAGAACACGACCGATTCAAACCACTTTACCTTCCGACCTTTATGATCTTATGGGATTCGTAAGGTGATGTGAAAGTTATTAAGGTGGATATTGGTGGATCATGTTGGTGCTTCCCTATTTGTAAGCAATTTTGGGGTCACGGTTAGAAATAAAATGATTTGGATCCAACGAACTTGAGAATTTACCAAGACACTAAAATAAAGTACACCTACTGGTTTTTTTTTCTAATTAAACGTTGCCACTAGGAATTTCTCCTGTATCGTGGGTGCGTTTACAAACATTTAAACTCACATACACAGACCAAACAACCAGGCTCGAAACCACTATATTATGTAGGCCATACAAATATTTCAAACTACTAGGATCGAACCCGCAACACGCACTGCAGCAGTCCAATCGCTCAGTCAACCGTGCCGTTATTAACTTCAAAGACAGTCTTAATTTTTGTATTTCCAAAAATTATGAATTTTTGAGAAATATTACTATTTTCAATTAATCAATAATTTGTTTTGCTAAAAAAAAAATAACAAATGTGCTTGTTGTTTGCTTTTCGGTTTTTTCAGTCGGGGTTTTTTAGTTTTTTAACTACTTTTTTTAGATAATAATCTAAAAAGAACACTTTGTTTAGCCCAAGCCGTTGTGGCGTACAAAATTAACTTATACAAGCAATTACAATTAACTTAGCATACCAATAGATTACAATAATATTAATTTCTTAGATACTATTTTTATTTGTAGTATTTTTTTTTCAGTCCAGGATATACCTATAGGTCTTCCACTCTCTTTTCCATTTATTTCTATTTTGTAGTAGATAGTATGAATCAATATTATAATGTGTATGTAAGTACGAATTATTTCGCGTTAATAACTGCAAACAACAAATAAATACTACGTCCACATAGAAACTTCCATTTTTACCCAAAACAACAAATGTGAGTCCTCCCAACTCTCACTTAGACATTGTCTGATTTTGACGTGTTTCTTTTACGGGTTGTAAAGTTTACGGACGAAGGTTTACGAGCTCGTCCAAGTACAATGTCGGCACAAGTACACGTTAACTCGCAGACGAGAAGATTAAGAGTTCAGAGTTGTAGGGTCGCAGGTTGGATGGCAAAGTAGGTTAGAATTAGTAATAGGGAGGTTTACGGACTTAAAAAAATATTATTCTAATTAGTCTGTCTGTTAGGTTGTTGATAAATATTTAAAACGTTTTTTTTTTGTTTTATCAAATCAATAAAAAATGACGAAGATAAAACGCGTCAAAGATTTGGTGGGGGTTTATGACGTCACAAACCGCAAAAAAATGTCATAGTAATGTCTTAGAATATGACGTCACATGAGTTTTCAAAGCACTGGTATCGTCTTCATTGTTTGTGTACATGAAAAAAGAAAAAATACGTATCCAATATTTTTTGGAAATCTATTTATTTATTTATGTACACACAAAATACAAAAAATCTCAAATATCTATCTGACAGACTAATTAGATTTGTTTTGTTAACTTCCCCATTATTTGTTTGTTTAAGTTGGGAACGGTTATTAATTGTAAGCACGCATGTCTTACATTTTTTGTGGAACCCTACCCCTACCCCTACCTACCCTACGACTTATTGTCGGGCTTACATAAGTCTCCCTAAACCTTGTTTTTCTTGTCAGAAGTTTCTTGACAGTTCTTCTATATAGAAAACGATCAACCCGAACCGTGCAGCTTTACCCGACGTTTCATGAGGGCCCATGTAGGTCTGTGTGAAATAATATATTTTGATTTAGGTTTAAAGATATTTATTCTCAAAAAAGACAAAGTCACTTACATGAGAACAGGTGTCCTTAAGCTAATATTAGTAGTAAAAAAGTTCGTCACTGCGTTACACATTATTCAGTAGTTATTATACATTATTCAGTAGTTCAGTAGTTGCACCCATTCAGTGCATTCAGTTTTTGAGAATTTGCGGTAAGGTATTCAGATAGTTGAGTCTTGAATGCATTGAATGAGTGCACACCCTTTATACAAGCTGGTAGTTTGTTTAATTTTTTAGTACAGCTGCAGGTCTGTAGCTATATCATATATATAGGTACTGCTTCTAGGGCCGTGTCAGTGAATTAAGAGGCACATTAAAAAAGAAACACAGACTGCCTCGTTTGTTCATTGGCAGCAGTAAAAAAAAAAAAATATTGACAGGACGTAAGTTAGCGGAATTTTCGAATACCCTTTTGTATTAGCAAAATTAAAATGACATATCATAATTTGTTTTGTTTCAGATATCAAAATGATTCGGCACGCGGTTTTAGTGGTGCTTTCGTTATGTTCGCTAAGTCGGGTAAGTTGAATTCTCGAAGTAAATCTAAGGCCCCTAGCACTCTTTGCGGAGTGCGTGGAGAGGCGCCACGGCGCCCTCACTTTCCGTTTGACGCAGGTCCTCACCGGACACGGTTGTTTCGGGAGGTACCTGCACCGAATTAGGCGGAAGGAAACGCCAGGATGTCACCACTGTGAGGATCAGCCGGAGGACACGGTGGAGCACACCGTGAAGGTCTTCCCCGCTTCAAACGCAAAAATTGGCATCAACGGCGCCGACAACACGCGTTCCTGTAACGCGCGTCGTCAGCGCGTTTTTAAATACGTCGTTTGCTAGGGGCTTAAAACATTTTAGATACGAGCCATTTTTTTTTTAGCGTATCGATGGCAACCAAATTTTGTTAGACTAATACTGAGATACTAATTTCGCGCTTTCGATAGCGTCCAGCGTTTATATAGTACGGGCCATTTCTAGGAAAAAAAACTTGTTTCTATTCCTTTCAGTCGAGAAAACATCAACACAAAATATCTAAAAGCTATAATTTAAGGTGAAATCTTATATTTCTAGCTCTTATATGATATACAACGGTAGCCACAAAACCTATAATATCTAATGAGCAGTAGAGGCGATGAATAA
This sequence comes from Diarsia rubi, assembly GCA_932274075.1. Classification (NCBI taxonomy): domain Eukaryota; kingdom Metazoa; phylum Arthropoda; class Insecta; order Lepidoptera; family Noctuidae; genus Diarsia; species Diarsia rubi. Next base: position 952,527 of record OW026432.1, read on the forward strand.
TTCACTAAATTTCACTTTCATTCATGTAGTGTCATTGTTTTGCACATCACTAACACGTGAATTTCACTTTTACATACTAATGACATACTTAATTGACACTTGAGTAAATTAGCATATTTAATTGGTATGTTTTTCAATGAATTTAATGTGGGTTAGCAATACTTTGGTGTTCTTATATCAATTATTGTATGAGTTTGATGACAATTTTTTACACTTGCCTGGAAATGGCCGTCAACAAAATATGTAATTGTGAAAAGTCATGACTGTAAAAGTATTCTGACAATCCAAATCTGGAATCTTGTAGAATGGCTGTCAAAGATCTCCAATAGACAGCCGGGACCAACAAGAAACTCGGTATACTGGGTATAAACGAACCCTTCACGAACCCGTCAACCAAGCATTATGCACATCAAACTAATTACCCCTACGCAAAAAATATTGTTGGGAGTCGACTTCTTTTTAAGGGTGAAAAATAACATTTTACGGTAAAACCCAATGTAGCACTCTCAAAACATTGTGCTAGTGGATGCTTTGAATAGTTAACGGGTCATGGAGGTAAAAACTAGTATTTAAAAAAGTAGTGTTGAAAAAATTGGAACTTTGAACCTCAATATCTCTGCAACTAGGAGGATTCCCAGATATGGTCTAACACAAAAAAAAAATGATCGCATTGATTGGGAGAACAATTGGTTTATAATGAATGGTCAACCATCCAATTTGCTGTAAAAGTACTGTAAGCTCGGTGTCCTAAAAATAACCTAACTTAAACCCAACTAACATTTTATTTACTCAACAGGTTGACTCAGCGAAACAGCAAGTCCAACTATCAGACTCCTACCTTCCAGTGGCAATGCAGGTCATAGCCCATCTTACCGACCAGATGGCCTTCGAAGTCACCAATGACGTCACACCGCGGCCCACCACTAAACCGACCACTAGGCCTACGACCAAGCCTAGCACTTGGTCCACGAGTAAACCTGCTACTTGGTCCACGAGTAAACCTGCCACTTGGTCTACAAGCAGGCCTGCTACTTGGTCCACGACATCGAGGCCGTATGTGACCTTCAAGCCTACTAATAGCTGGTGGACTGGGTTTACCACTAAGAGGTTACTGATGCTTTGTATAAAATGCCTTTATTGGCTGACTTTGAAAACGACCAACAAAAAGAACTATAACTAAATGTTTCGTTGATAAAGGATATTGCGCCAAACAGTGGTGGCGCAATATCTTTTGTCCTAAACAAAATGATCAGTTGAAATTGGGGTGGGTATCTGTGGCGTTACAGTTTTGTATAAAACGCAATCGTCGCCTGTCAAACAGGCAACTATTTGACAATCTTTTTAACAATCGTTTTGTTTACGACGAGTATGATGATTTTCGTCGGCGCATTTCTCATGCTTGCACTTTATGATGAAAACTATTTGTAATCTAAAGTCGATTAGGATTCTCTATTTAGATGATGGTCCTTTTTAAAGTCAGTGTTGTACATACCTACTTATTTATAAGATTTATTCTAAGATGGGAATAATGGGTCTGAAAATGGGTAAAAGGGTCTTAGTTAAAACGGGCGTAAGTCCAACAGAATTTATTTATATGTCAAATCATAGCTTACAATAAGGTCTCCAAATTTTTACTACAGCAAAAAGTTTCAACGTCGCTGGAGGCCTTTACTTAGACCGAATCACAATGCTGCATTTTTCTGTATTCTTCAAATATTTGACTTCGACAGTCCTTTTTTTAAAGAAGAGAAAATAATGTGTTAAAGCTCAACACACACGGAAAAGTCTTAAAATCGATTAAGGATTGTAAAATTAGATGCTTCGTTAGGGAACCCTCTGGTTAAACTAGGTTTACAACTAGTTCAAAAATACTGGTCAAATCTTTGTCAAAGTACAGGAAAAGGTTACATTATATCGGTAGATTTAAGTAGATAAATTAATTCATATTTCAAGTGTCTCTATTTCTGTTTTCCGACAACTTAGGTTTTTTTGTATAAGAAAGAAGTCCAAATAATTTTCTTACTTTTTGAGATATTATTCAATTCTGTTGATCTTATACCCAGGGTTTTTAGCATAATGCCCATGATCCTTTATAAATAAAATATCTGAGGCAAAAACTCAGAGTTTGCAAGTGAACCTGTCTATTCGATATCCAAAAACAAATTGACTATACATTACAATCAGGAGATCATTGAAATACATTTAAATGAGTATAAAAGAGAAACGCCCCTGATTTTGGCTCGGGGGTTAATAAAATAGACAGTTTCATCTTTCAAAAAGATAATGCATTTCTGTAATATAATATTCATTTCAAATTGATTTATAGAAATTGGTTTCTGGACTGGGTTTCTAATCAGAATAACGGAAAAATATTAACTGGGAAAGTGGTACCTACTACCTACCTATTTTATGAGGTCGATGTAAGGCAAGTAATTTTCTATAATGCATGAAAGTGAGAATATTGTTTTTAAACACAAATTGTTTTCTATTCTCCAGAAGTGGTAATTTTATACGAGGAATTTTAAACAAAGCGCAATAAATTATTCCCACAATACTAAATTAATAAAATGAAATATGACTAAGATTGTATTGCAACTTTCACTATGACAGAAAACTTAAATGTGCTTGTAGTTACACCAGAGTGGCCTAAAATTAGCAGAAACCTAATGGGATAACAAACTTTTATTTCTGTTAAATATTGGTATGCCATTGATGTTATAACATATAAATCTCAAAACTTTATATTTACACTTTTCTCATCTATGTTTAGCAAAGAACTTCAACTTTGATAATAATATGAATTTCGTTACAATTCGTAAATTAGTACAATTCGTAGTAGCAATTAACAGCGTCTGAGATAATTTTCTTTGCGTTCTGCTAAATCAAACATTTTAAGCCTCCAGCACCTCAAAATTCACCAGTCATCTGGGGCTGGCCTGTAACGATGGATCATGACCTATTTGGACTTGATGAATAACCATCTAATTCTACTAGACGTTAGAACAGCTCACTGTCATAATAATAGTACCTATTTAAATGAACAGCTCTACTTCTTTAAAAGGAAAAAATCATAATAGTGATGATACCATCCGACTTACGGTGTTTTATGGTATAAATTCGCCTCACGTATTGTCAAATATAACGGTGTAAGTGGACAAGTACAATCAGCATCAGAAGTAGACTAACACAAAATATCACAGCAGGTTTTTAAATAAATACTTGTTAGATATTACTCGTTAGGTACTGACAAGTTATTGAAGAGTAAGGAATATTTTAAAGAATAATCTTCTGTAACAATAACAATAATAGCTGGAATCCTGTACATAAAAAAATAAAACTCTAAAGTATTTATAAGCTACTTCTATTGCTGACTGTACCTAATATTGAAGTGAGATCGTGACGTCATCTTTTATCATCGAATACGTGTTTTTCTTTAATGAAACCGGTTTTCAGAAAGAAATAGAGTCAGTAGGCGTGTCTTCGTAAATACGTATAGTTTTGGTCAAAACTGTAACCTCTGGTATAGCTTATTTTTTTTTATTAAAGTTAAGTCTAATCATTTCAAATCACTTATATAACTAAAAAATATGGTATTGGATGAAACTGTAAATATTTAAAACAACTTAAACTTATCTTTAAATAAGGTGGTGTTAAAAATTAAATAACGTGTTTACTTTAGGTCTTAGATTTTTCTTTTAAGGTACATTAATACATCAAAAATTCCTTATAAAAAAGTTAGATATATACCAAAGACTCCTTCTATTAAGTAAGGAATAATCCTAAATCCTAAATTGTCTATGGATCGAAGCTACAATGACCAATCCATTATTTATTATGAGGGACACAAATGGTGATACCCAATTTACATAAAATTTAAAAATTCTCTTTGACTGACATTTTAACCTAAAGCGACTATAAAATACGGTTTCTAAATCACGATAAGTTAAGGAAACAATATCAGCTAACAATTCCTACAAAAACAATTTTATTCTTACTAATTATCACCAATTCAAATTCCAGGACAGAACAGACAACCCCCCACCATAAGCCAGGTCTCTACGCCCCCTATTCCCCTCCTAAGCCCATCAGCAGGTACACCTGGCACCCTCAGCAACACCGTTTCGTCCTGCTCCCAGTAGAGAACCACGCCCAATACACCATACTACAACCTCATAAGACCAGGACAGAGGAACCACTTCTCTCTATCCCTCATGAGCAAATCAAGCCTTTGGTAGAACCGAGTCCTGAGACAGCCCCATATCTACCACCACACTACGACGTCAAAGTCAGCAGTCGTTCCGATGGATACGTCCTCGAAGACATTAGTGAGGATAACCTTCAGTATCTGTCAGATGATGTACGGGAGATGATCAAGATGGCGAAGGATCCTCATGATGATAGGCTGGTGGACGTGTGGGATGGAGTCAGGCAGGGTCCTCAGCCAGCGACGGGGAAGGCTAAGTTGTCGGCGGCAAATCTGAGGCTGTTGCTGCTTTATGATCTGTTGAGCAGGGATGCGAAGAGGCAGAGGCTTTCTGATTATAGCGTGAGTAACTCTAATTTTATAATAAATATTTAGTTGAAGTTTAACGAGATTAATACGAGTTTAAAATTCATACGTGATTTGTTTTCTACTGAGTTTGTCAAACAAGCTGTTTTTGTAACAATTTGTCAAAAGGGTGAACCAACTATATAGTTGGTTGGTTGGTGGTTTGAACGTTAATACATGATGGTACATGGATACATGTTGTGTATGGGTATGTTAAGAAAAAGTATTAAGTTTTGCTATAATAACAGAGAACTTTCGTAAATCTATTATTGTTTCCAAAAAAAATGGAATAAACTACAAAACGGCCCGTACCTCAAATCTTTAAGATCGTGGCATTACTTCATCTTAAAACTTCTGTAGCATACTTCTGTTTTAAAGCCTCAGCCGAAAGCAAAATGTTATTGGAATTTTTCATCAAGGTATTCTCAGCAGCGGCCCGGAGTTTATACCTATTTGTGCTCGGTTAATGGCAACAAGCTCTCCTTAATAACATGTAGTAAAGCAGTTTTAGAAAAACAGTCTTGAAGTATATGTTTTTAAATCGCTTCTCATCACGTGACTCTGTCTCCTTCTGGAATCTAGTTCTAAAGTCACGAGGGTCGGCACCCGCTGCGTTTGACAGGAACATCTCAAGCTATCGACGTTTGCGACAGGTCTGACACTTTCCGAGGAGCGGTTATGTAACTGAGGAATCTACCGGCTCTGTCAACTCAATGTGTAGTATCATAACACAACGCGTGTAATCTCTAAAGGGTTAAGCAGAGATGTACCATATGTGGGTGTATACATATATTATACGCACATTTTCAGTCAGTGTCAGTTGATAATATGGGGCAAGCCTTACTAAAATCAGCAAATGAGACCAAACTTAACAATCCTAACTTAATTAATATAATCCTAAATTAAAGTAGCTCTGTCTGCCTAAAACTACTGAACCGATTTAAAGATAAACAGTTAGTTTAGAGCCTGACAAAGGACATAGGCTACTACTGCCCCTTGCAATCGTAAGGGGTTGAAGGGGGGCCGCGGGTTGTACACTAGTTATCGCGGCCTCGACATAGAGGGCTAAGAAGGAACATGGGTGATTTTTAGTCAGTAGAAGACTCCCTTTCGCTCTGCCCAAGAGCGGAAGGGGTTATTTGATGATTTCCCACCCACCAAAAAAAGGGGGTTGAAAGGGGGGATGAAAAAATTACTTTTGCTCGCGATAACCGATATGCACGCGGGTGAAGCCGCAAGCGTCAGCTAATATAATTATAAGAAGAATAAGCGAACGAAAAAGCAACATTACCTGCAACTTTTTAATTAGTAATGCTTTATTAGCAGAATTAAAAAGTAAAAGGCCACTGGGCAAGTTTTTCAAGTCGAAATAGAGATATCTGTGAGAAGAAAGGCTTTTAGTGCCCAGCGTCCTTTGTTCGGTCAGCGTCTTATGAATAGGTACAACAAATAATAATAAGCTTTTCTCCCACCAATGGGAGTGGGAGAGGTTAATGCATTTTACTGCTTATCCTTGTGATATTATCTTTAAATACCACTGTATATATTAGTAAACAAACCGCGGTCATCGTTCCAATTATTTATTTCCGTAATTTATTAGTTCAATCGCCGTTTTATTTAAAAATATGTAAATTATACGACAACCCACGACCATTTATTATGCAGATATAAAATTATGTAATACTATCTTATCTCTGTGGTTTTGCTTGTGCAAATAATGATTTATTAGAATTCCTGTTGGGGTTTAATGAACAGATGAATTTTATAATATTTATTCAATTAGACTGGCCTGTTGGTCTAGTGGTTAGTGACCCTAACTGCTATGCTGGAGGTCGTGGGTTCGATTCCCACCCAGGACAAATGTTTGTGTGATGAGCACGATCATTTGTTCTGTGTCTGGGTGTAATTTATCTATAATATGTATGTATTTAGAAATATATAAGTATGTTTATCAGTTGTCTAGTACCCATAACACAAGCTCTGCTTAGCTTGGGACTAGATGGCGTTGTGTGATAGTTGTGGAATATTATTATTATTATTATTATTATTATTACTGTGTGAAGGAAGGAGGTGACTGCTGACTTGACGAGAAATAGAGAAATATGGAAGAAGGAGACACGTTGCACCGATCCCAAATAAATTGAGATAGCGGCAAGAGAATTATGATAATGATAGCGACCTATTTACTAGATTTTGCGGTAAATGTGTTTTTAGGGTTCCGTAGCCAAATGGCAAAAAACGGAACCCTTATAGATTCGTCATGTCTGTCTGTCTGTCTGTCTGTCCGTCTGTCCGTCCGTATGTTACAGCCATTTTATTCCGAGACTATAAGGATTACACAGTTGAAATTTGGCAGGTAGATGTATTCTGTAAACCGCTTTTTGATTTTTATATAAAAATAAAAAAATATAAGATTAAGAGGGGGCTCTCCCTATATGGAATTGAAACTAAAAAAACTTTTTTTCATCAAACCTACACATGAGGCGTATCTATGGATAGGTCTTCAAAAATGACATTGAGGTTCTTCAAATCATTTTTCTCAAAGTCAATCGTTTCAAAGATAGACACATCCAAAGTGGTAAAATGTGTGTGTGTCCCCCCCCCCCCTCTAACTTTTAAAGTAAGAGAGTGACAATTCTAAAAGAAATATATAATGTAGATCTCAACAAAAACTACCAACCAAAATTGGTTTGAACGAGATCTAGTAAGTATTTTTTTTTAATACGTCATAAATCGTAATTCGTAATAACTTAATTTAAAAAATACGCTGTTATTAAAACATCGTCAAAGTTACAACGAACTACAATAAGTTTATATTATGTTACTTGCTGCTACGGAACCCTTCATGGGCGAGTCTGACTCGCACTTGGCCGGTTTTTTTTTCTATAAATACTGCATTTTTTATTGATTAGTAACAGAATATACTCATTACTTGATCATGATGCCATTCGGTTTTCCCGATTTTAGCAACTAAAATCAATTTTCTTTTAGGAGCTCTTTAGTAGCTAGCATTTCTTACTTCAGCTGCAAAGACATGGCAAAACACCATTGACGATTGTTAGCTTTAGTTGCACAACTTTAAATATACTATATTCAAAAGAATAAGCAACCAAAACATTTTGGTAAATCTAATTCGGAAGCCCACCAACGAGTGATCGATTTTCTGTCACCCGTAAATTTCCCTAAGCGTCGTGTTACGCCACACTTGTGATCGATTGAGATATATTATGAAGCATATCGTCCATGACGCTACTCAAAAGTAACGCCTTACAAACTCCATCATCATCTGCCTAGCCTTTTCCCAACTATGTTGGGGTCAGCTTTCCATCTTACCGCAGCTGATGCTGCTACCACTATTTCACACATGGCATCTGCCTATCCGACCTCCACAACCCAATTAGTATTAGGTAATGCGATACCCCTTGGTAAGACTGATTGTCTGACTTTTGAGCATCTGGCTTACCTGCAGCAACTGCGTGTCAAACTCCAATCATTAATAACAGCCAAAATGTCATATCACAGTATTTTAAAATGAGATCTTAAGTCAGGCAAAGTGTTAATATTTACTTTTTGCATAAGGAATTTCGCAGAAGAAGCCCCAAAATATGGATTTTCTACCCCATTGATGACTTGAGTTTGACATTGACTTGCGTTATCTGGATGAAACGCATGTGATTAAAATAGTGACGGTTGGAGAGGGAGAGGAAGGCCAAAGAAAAGATGTATGGGTTGTGAGGAATGATATGAATGAGAAAGGAGTAAATGCTACCGTGATGAAGAATGGACAAAGAAAACGTGTTGCGCCGACCCCAAACAGAATAGGATAAAGTCAGGAAGATTATGATGATCTAGGTGTATCTATGTTTGTGAAATAACCTCATTGGACTGATATCTCAGTAGACTTGAGAAGCGTAGAGTTTCCGAGGCGTGGGTCTTAAAATGAACATGGATAAAACCAAGGTTATTTGGCATGTTCATGTAACACCCACTGGAAGTTGTGGACGACTATGTCTCCCTGGGACAAACGGTTCAGTTGGGTAGGTCTAACTCCGAAAAAGAGTTCGGGAAGTTGCGCGGTTTGTTCTCGTCCAACTTACCACAGTGTCTCAAGACAAAAGTCTATGACCAGTGTGTTGCATACGGGACCGAAGCGTGGCCGCTCACAATGGGCCTCATCAGAAAGCGCAAAGTCGCCCAAAGGGCAATGGAGAGGGCTATGCTTGGAGTTTTCGAGAAATGAGGACATCCGCATGAGAACCAAGGTTACCGACGTAGCCCGAAGAATCACCAGACTTAAGTGGCAATGGGCAGGGCATATTGCTCGCAGAACGGATGGCCGATAGGGCCGAAAAGTTCTAGAATGGCGACCGCGAACCGGAAGATTTTGCGTTGGAAGACCTCTCACTAGGTGGACTGATGACCTGTTGAAGGTTGCGGGGACTCGCTGGATACGAGACGCACGGGACCTGTCAATGTGGCAACACCTGGGGGAGGGGGAGGCCTATGTCCAGCAGTCTTTTGGCTGAAATGATGATGATGACTTGAGTAGGTCTGTCAAGGCCTCAAGGGATATCACCCGTTAAAAAAACATTAATTTGTTCGTATACAAATGTTTTTTTTTTAACGGTTGATATCCCTTTTCACATGTCGACGGACAAACAAACATTAGTACACTTTTATTAATCGAAACCAATTTGTAAAATTCGTCAAAGACATTCAAATATCATTTGTTTTGATGATGTTATTGACATCAAACATTTATGAAAATCTGTGTTAATGACTCGATTGCGAAGATTCGATAGGAAGTATATTCAAACGTCCAATACAGCGTAGAATTAAAATATTACTACGCTTATTTTATACGATTCAATTAAAAGTATTGTATTAAAACTAAATGATTTTGTTTCTCTGAAAAATAGACCACAGAACAGACGCTTCTGTTTAGGTATTTTTCTTTGTTCATTCAGCACACGGTACGTCTAATCAAGTTAAAGAAAAACAAAATTTGGCTGATCTGAAATAGTACGTGAAGTTCGTACAAGCGAGGTCAGGATATACTGGAGATGTGTCTTGATGCGTCACCGTGAACTTACACCTATTCACAAGATCGAAGAAAAAACCAGTGAGAAATATTAAATTATTGAATTTTGGTACCTACTACCAAAGTCATTCAAATAAATTTCTTTGGTTATTTATTAGACATATTGCCTTTTTGTTTTGGGGGATGGGAAATCATCAAATAAGGGGTCCCGCTCTTGGGCAAAGCGAAAGGGAGTGTCAGACTTCTACTGACTAAATATCACCCATGTTCCTTCTTAGCCCTTTGTTTCGAGGCCGCGGTATCTTTTACTACATCCCGCGGCCCCGACGGGCGTTGGCCCTTAAAGCGCGCGTGGAACACGAACGCGCCGTCGACACGGCCTGTCGTCGTCATAAGACAGACGGGCGAGCTAGCCCATCACTCACCGTCCACCGGCCCGCGTCTACGGCGGCAGGAAGCCGTCACGTGACCCCCGACGCCCTTTCACGTTCCGCCACCTCCTTGGCTAGCATTACTACTTCGCAGAAGGAGGCGATGGCGTCCCATTTTGACTGGCCTGTTGGTCTAGTGGTTAGTGACCCTGACTGCTAGGCCGGAGGTCGTGGGTTCGATTCCCACCCAGGACAAATGTTTGAGTGATGAGCACGATCATTTGTTCTGTGTCTGGGTGTAATTTATCTATAATAAGTATGTATTTAGAAATATGTAAGTATGTTTATCAGTTGTCTAGTACCCATAACACAAGCTCTGCTTAGCTTGGGACTAGATGGCGTTGTGTGATAGTTGTGGAATGTTATTATTATTATTATTCCGCCGTTGATGAATTGAGAGGGAGAGGAAATTGCATTTGAGAAAAAATGGTTTTAGGAACCTCTACGTGTCTGTAGACATTTTGCTTCTTTTTTTAATTTATAGTTATTTAATTATGTTATTATCCTATTAAATCTGCTACCACACGAATAAGTTTGATGAAAAAAGTATATTTTTTTATTTTTAGTTCCATTTAAGGGGAGACCCCCCTTAATCTTTTTTTTTCTTTTTGTATAAAAGTCGTAAAGCGGTTCATAGAATATATCTACCTACCAAGTTTCACTTGTGTAGTCTTAATAGTTTCCAAATAAAGTGGCTTTGGCATTCGAACGAACGGACAGACAGACATGACGAATCTATAAGGGTTCCGTTTTTTGCCATTGGGCTACGGAACCCTAAAAAACGTGTTGTGACCCTACATAGAATGAGAAGGCAGGAAAAATATGATATTTGTAAGATTTACAGTGTTCAATGAAAATATTAATGCATTGAACTATTACTGAATTCAGAAAGTGTGAAAGTTTGTTGTTGTGGTTTTTGGTATTGTTCATCATTTCAGCCAAACGACGTCCACTGCTGAACATAGGCCTTTGGTATTGTTAGTTTAGATGAAATTCTTAGATTTTATTCTGGCCTTGTTCCATCCACAGACCAACCTAGGCAAGTGTGACTTAATCTGCAGATTGATTCACGTGTTTATTATTATTCAGCCACGAGCTCCCCGAGTCCAATATTTACTATAAAAATACTGTAAAATCCCACACTAAAATTGTAAACTAAACTCAAAAGCTCTCATCAAATCATTACAACAAAGGTTTTCAACTCCAAAGTTATGGAGGCGCAAGAAGGTAATAACTTTGTATTATCCCCCGGTCAATGGACACAAGCCTTTTGTGACGCGATAAACTTTTACAACGATATCGTAAAATATTTTATCTTTATTGGAGACTTGTTAATGCATGTTGAAGGAGTATTCTTTAAAGTGGTCCGGGGTTTTCGTCAGCTGAAGATTTTCAGGTTCATCAGTCATGACTTTCAATTTCAGTTTTTTGGAACGATCATCAGCAATATATCTATTGAAAATCAAAATATTTTATTTCGTCATGAGCATTTAAAAATCGTCGAGAAAGGGTGCACGGTTCAGGTTGGTCGTTTCCTATGATTAGAACCGGCATGAAAAACCTTTTACGCTGGGTTTTTCAGCAAGAGCACCATTCATACACCTATCATCATCATAATCCACAAACCCACTACACCCACTGCTGGATATAGGTTTCTAGGCCTTTCTTTGCGGCTGCTAAATCATGGACCATTTTATCCATTTGTGTACCCAATATCTTGGTATTTTAAACTCTGCACTGCATTTTCGTGCAATTATCGCCATCATTTGGGGAAATTCTAATTAAAAGATTACTGAACGTACTGTGGCGACAGCGATATCTATCGCAACACAAGCGAACTAATTTGGCAAACCCTGCATCGCGCTATCAAAGTTATCCCCGACATAAGCGTATATGGAAAATCCCGACTCAGATATGTCGAGTTAGCCCACCAGGCACACGCACAACACCCCTCTGGTCGGAGGATCCTCCCTTTTCTATGGGGGATGAGGAACTTTACACCCTGTTCGTCATACCCCCCAAACGTACTATTGTACTGTCTTGCTTTTATATCAACTTTGTGAAGCACCCCGCGTGTCGAATTCTAGATAATATCTGGTCTGGTCATGACTTGCTGTACATGTTGGAGGTGTCGTCCATAGAGCCAGGTTTTAATATCATAAGTATACATACCTACCTCCTTTGAACCTTAGGACATTGTGTTTATTGGTAACCCATTTACCAGATTCCTTTGGTAGAACATTTTCCTTTATTCTTAAGTTATGTATTCTTAAGTGAATACCAGCTCAAGCTCACTAGCCAGCACGTCTTCAATAGAATTAATAACCTTTATACGTGTAAAAACAAAATAATAAAACTATTGATAGCCATAGTGGGGCCAATTTTACGAGGTCTTAAATTGTGCTCCCATGCGTTGACCTCGTGAACATCTTTATAAAATGTTTTGGGACAGATTTGAGCACTCTGATGCTAAGTAAGAAGGTTCAGTGTAATCAGACTTCGTGGTCTTCACAAAGAAGTCCTACTGGGTCAAGTGTCAACCTATTGGATTTAATGAGAAAACCCTTGGTAGGCCGGATAAGATCTTAACGTAAGGGCGGGGCTTCGTTCCATAATGTATATTACACATTACATCCTTGCTACGAATTAAATTTTGGATAAGATAGAAGCTCTACAATCGAATTTTGTAAAGGTTTCGAAGTTTTAGGCTACAAACGCACTTGGAGTTTATTGACATGTGGCTAACGTAGCGCCTAGAGTCAGTGCGTAGTGTGCCTTAGTGTACCACATTTTAACTCAATTTTTAAATTCCATATTTCTGCAGGAGTAATTACTCGGCTTTCATGATCTGTGATCCCATGAGAAGAAGATATGAATTACATTACATTCAGGAAAAATTACCGACGCATTTTTTTGTTTTTTGTCTTTGCCAGTATTATTTTCCTTTGAATGTATGTTCTGTCTCCACTCCTTAGGGTTCTAAGCTCTTGACATGATAGAAATGAGTACTCAAACATATTTACGGACGATTTTTCCTGGTTATGGCACTAATAAAGCCGTTTAGGGTGAAAGACCTTGTTCTAAAATATGGTCATTTTATATTACTTTTATAACGTAATCTTCTTCTGATTTAATGATGTTTTAGGGGCTTATTTTTATTTGGATAAACAGAGATATAAAACTGTGATTTAATGCACTCGTAAATTACTCATGAGGGATGACATTTATTTATTTAAGGTGCACCAATATAAACACAAGTTCTATATAAACTAGCACTGATTGCCCGACATTTTCCTGCACTGGGTCTATTTGACGCCCCCGCGAGGCACACAAAGTCAAAGTCAAAGTCAATTTTATTTGCATAACATAGGAAGTGAATACAGTTCTTAAATTAATAATAGGTCGCTATGTTATGCCAAAAGGCGTACAAATATAAGTTTGCATAGCATGCGAACTAAGAACAGAAAAATGCATCATGCGAGGTAAACACAAATTATTTGGTAGGTATGACAAAATTAATAGAATTATGATAGAAACAAATATTATAAAATGTCACAATATAAAGGAAATACTACAGTTAATAAAAAAAATAATAATAAATGTCAAATAAATTACCATTAGTCTCAATATTCGACCAGAAATCGTCTAATGTGTCTATTCTCCAGTCAAGATAAATAAATAAGCCTACATTAATTTATCATTTTGAAATTCATCAATCGTGTAATAACATTTTTCAATTAATAACAGTTTTAATTTGTTTTTAAATTGTGTAACATTTAAATATTTTATTCCATCTGGTATCTTGTTGTAAGTGCGTGGTGCCATGCCTAAAACGCTCTTTCTCACTAAGGCACAGTGTTACAGTTTTATTTAACTTGAAGTCTTTTTCCTATATTTATTTTTTATTATTGTATGCATTTGTGCCTTAGGGCAAATAAATGTCCCGCGATGACCTCCGGCCACCGTAGACGCGGGCCTGTGGACGGTGAGTGATGGGCTAACTCGCCGTCCGTCCGTCTCACGACGAAAACAGGCCGTGTCGACGGCGCGTTCGTGTTCCACGCGCGCCTCAAAGAGATGTCAGCAACATGGGAGGGGCCCGAAAGGGCCGACGCCTGTCGGGGCCGCCGGTAGTCCACCGGTTATCGCGGCCTCGACATAGAGGGCGAAGAAGGAACATGGGTGGTTTTTAGTTAGTAGAAGTCTGACACTCCCTTTCGCTCTGCCCAAGAGCGGGAGGGGTTATTCGATGATTTTACACCCACCAAAAAAAAAAAAAAAAAGCAAATAAATGTATTTTCGTACTTTCTATAATAAAACCACAATTCACCGGTTCAGTTTCGGCCCCATGTACTAGAAACTGGCAAAGAAAATGTGGTACTGATATCTCATCTCAATGCTGTAAACAACTCATTCAGAATGGTGCCAAAACAAGGTCGCTACAATTACAGAGATATACAAACAAGATAAAATCAACTTAATTCAATCAAGCAGATAGCAATGCTAAAGTTATGCCGTCGTAGTACAAACACAAGTGTTATGATCTTGTTTTTGTGTTGCCGCCGTCTGACCTCTGTTGCCAAATCTGCTGAAACCTTGATTTGAATAAACACTAGTTTTGTAAGTCATTTCATTAAGGGTGTTTGTCGACAGGATAATGTGTTATTCTATTAAATATTTTAACAACGAAATTAAATTAACTGACACTAAAAGAAATGGTCGCCTTAATAACCATTTAGCGTGTCAATGGCTATCGAAATGAGTCAGTTTAATAAAATAACTATTAATGTTTTTGGTGGGAGGAAGCCATTTCGTAATTCGCTCCTGGCCAATAAAGGGTCTCATTTAAAAGTTCTGTCAACTTCTAATTCAATAGTACCTAATTATGTATGAAGATGTCGTCATGCGGTTTAAGCATAAAACTGTAGTTCATTGAATTCAGTTGCAAAATAGTATTGGTACTAGACTCTTTCTCTCACGAATGGTGGGTGCCAGTAGGTGTCCTTAGGCCCTTGGATTCATAACATAACATCACGCCTGTAATCTCCGTAGGGTTAAGGCAGTGGTATACCCAATAGTAGGCCCAAATTTCGCCAGGCTTTCACAAATCCATACTCCGAGACTATTAATGAAAAATCCTGACGGTGTATTCTAACATGACCTCTCCTCAATTTTCAGGGTTTCTCCCCCGACGTGATGAAAGCCTTAGTGGACTCCTCAAGCGGTGGAGCGCGGGAACAGCTGAAGATGGCGTTATCCAAGATGGTGGAACGTCATGACTGCGGTCACGAGTATGCCAACAACAGGGCCAAGGAGATGGTCGTTGAGCTCGGCAAGGAAGAGACGGGCTTGTCTGCTAGTCTTAGGTATTTGGAGCCGCTTGTGTATAGCTACTAAGTGGATGGAGATAGGGAAGTTGTTTTTGCTAAATTGTGGAGTATCTATCTATCTTACGCCTAGTTCTGTGTTCTGTGACTAGAATATAGTAGGTGGTCTTTGTGGGAATCAGGGTTTGGCTGTATTAATATTCGGCGCTATAGCGTATAAATAAGAAGGTTCTGAAAAAGTTGAGGACAGGATTGGTCAGTCAAATAAATCAAGTTATTTGGAAGTCACTGAAGCCTTTCACCCAATTAAACACAAAATGTGGATTGAAATGCCGTGTTTGGAAGAGCTTCGTAAACATTCTGAGAGTAAACTAGATTTTCATTGAATCATTTTGATTCAACTTATATTCCACGACCTATAAATGTTTAACACTCAAGTTTTTAAACCAACAATTTAAAACACAAGGCTGCCAACTAACCCTGTCGGGGCCGCGGGTAGTCCAACGGTTATCGCGGCCTCGACATAGAGGGCGAAGAAGGAACATGGGTGGTTTTTAGTCAGTAGAAGTCTGACACTCCCTTTCGCTCTGCCCAAGAGCGGGAGGGGTTATTCGATGATTTTACACCCACCAAAAAAAAAAAAAAAAAAAAAAAAAAAAAGGCTGCCAACTAATGTGATAAACTCCTTAATTTAACAAAGACAGACATGGGACTATATCCCATAACACGCCATGACACACTACTTTCTGTTGTCAAAACGACTAACTCTTATCGAATAAGTTTAACTTAGCGTAGCGTAACTTAGCGCAACGTAGCGAAACAAAACATGAGCTGAAGACAGGTTTAGAGGTGCATTTATATTTAAACGACATAAAGTAATTATATTTATCATAGATGTAATAAAATTACTTACGAAATACTTTATTTTATTTTGCGTGATAAAAATATTTAAGTAATTTAAGTTTATGCATAGTGTATATCTAGTTTTAATTAGAAATTAAGATCTAAAACTCGAAAAGTTAAATGAAGTGCATTACTAAAATAGAAGGGAAATGTATCAATAAGGGGGGGGGGGGTCTCGTCGACGACGTGGACGACGACAGGCCGTGTCGACGGCGCGTTCGAGTTCCACGTGCGCCTCAAAGAGATGTCGGCAACATTGAAGGTGCCCGCCATAGCCGACGCCCGTCGGGGCTGCGGGATGTTGTAATAGATACCGTGGCCTCGACATAAAGGGCTAAGAAGTAACATGGGTGCATGGGTGGTTTTTAGTTAGAAGAAATCTGACACTGCCTTTCGCTCTGCCCTAGAGCGGGAGGGGTTATTTGATGATCCCCCCCCCAAAAGGGGTCTCGTCATAATTCGACACCAGAGGGAGTATGTTCACTACCACAAACAGCCACCAAACCTGTAAGCCTCAACAGGCGCGCCAGAGATGTAGGTATACCCAGATTTCACTACTAATTTAGCTTCAGTCCTTGTAATAAGAGGACTGCCTCGTTAATTTAGAGGCCACAAGCGTAACTACTTTACATACAGTTCTAGGTTCGATCTGGGTCGGGCAAAGTGTTATTTATTTGTTCTTTTTTTTGAGTCTGGATTTGTGCTCGGTTGATGGTAATAGGCTCACTCTCTATTACATAGAACTTGAATATAACTTGCAAAATCTAGGTGCACTTGTAGGTACACCTCTGCCTACACCTTCCGGGATTAACAGGCGCTATGATATCTTAAGTCATACAGTATTAGAGGTCGAAACTATATTTCATCTAATTTTATTAATTCTTCATGAAAGTAATGCGTTTCATTTAACCACGCTTTAATTTAAAGTGACACAGGGCTTAAAGTTTAAAGATATAAAGTACTTAGACAAAAGTTTGAGCAGCCAGACTTTTGACTGGATCAATTTTACATATTCATTGGAAATTAACTTATGCTGATTAACTTCTAAAGTTCACAAAATTATTTAATTAGAACAGAATTCTTAATTATTATTTTTTGCTTATTATATACTGGTCAAGTATCTAATTAATGTGGAATAGAGATTTGCAGAGTTACAAAGTTTGAAATAACTTAGTACTTATTACATTTCCATTAAATAATACTCAACGTCTGTGTTAATTTATTAATGCTTATTAAAATGTGAGTTATTATTAGATAAACACTAGGTTATTTAAATAAAATACACTACTACCAAATAATACGAATTGTATTTTTATTTATTTCCATCAGAATCAATCGATACATTGAATAAACAATAAATTCCACTCACGAAAAACAATAAAAAATGTAAATCAACAACACAATTCGATTAAGAAAAAATAAATGATGAAAAGTAATCCAGTTTTCCATCAAGTTCGCCTTCAGGCCTTGATTCCTAAATCCAATTATCGGTACCCAGTCAATCGCAAACGGTTATACGATTAAAATAAATAGATTCTTCTGTGACCGAGTAATTTGAGAATAGGGATTTGGGAGAATTTGAAGTCGTTTCGTTTGATGGCAGCCATGATTGTAATTTATCACAAGGAAAAAAGGAGCAAATGAATCTCTTTGTAAGCGAATGATTCTTAATGTAAAAAGAACTTCCTTGTAGCCTACGGAAATACGGGTAACTAACGAAATCCCTCTAGTTAGAGTGTCTTTTTACATTATCCAAACTCCAATTTTTTTCTAGGCATTAGGTAATCGTATCATTCACTTACACCATTTTTAAAAAGAAAAAATCGATACGTGAATTTTCATATTAAATCATTTTCTCGAAAGAATTATCCGCTCACCGTGAAACGTTAAAACTTTGTGATGTGATACTAAAAAAAAAGATGTATTCAATGATTTTCGCCAAAGATTAATGTATCAGAATTTGGACGGTGACTTAACAATTGTATATGTGTGTCAGATTGTTAGGATTTATTCTGTTAGGTTCGTACATAAGTTATTTTGTGGGCAGAAAATGGGTGTCGTGCGATGAAAAGACACTGGTACACAGTTTAAATATAAAAAAAAAAATTGAATTCACCTATCACATTCATTTAACACAATAAAGTGTTATTGGGCACAATGAATTGAATGAATTGTGCACAGTTGCGGGACATCTGAACTCCTCAGCGATCAGACACAGAATGTCGTCCTCGCTGAGAGCTCAATTCAATTCAATTCAATTCAAATTCTTTATTGCAATCCATAATGTACATATACAGGTGTTAAAATACATTAGACGAAACAATTATGGACCCTGTCGGGCACAGCAAAATTATAAAAATAGGTAGGAGAGAGGAAGAGCGCTTTTATCAACTTTCCATAACACTAAAACAATTAAAATAGGTAGGGGCAAGTGCTGTACCTATGGACGCTTTTACCTGTGGACACCGTTAATTCTGGAGAAACGGGCAACCCTAAAATTCTAATTTTAACGCAGCCGTAAGCATTTGTCTATGGTTGACAGATTTGACGTATCGCCATCTTTTTTTTCCGTTTTGTTTTTGTTATCGGCGCGCAGAAAGTTTTTGGACCGAAAAAGTAAGTTTTTTAGCTGTATTTGATTAAGTTTTACAGTGAAGTTATAGAACTTAGCTGATAGATTATATGTGCAATGTGGTCTCTGTAGTTTCTATCTTATTTTATTGAGTTTAACTAATGCTTTAACCAACGTACCGGTGGACATAGACCTATTATGTTTTTTTTGCGGAAATTTGTACCTATGGACAAACAACTGTGTGTACCTATGGACTGTCCACAGGTACAAAATTCATAATAATCCGCGAAAAGCTGCTGCACGAAGAAGAAAACCTGGAAGAACACGAATTTTAACAGATACGCCAGAAAAGGATGCTATATTAAATGACTCTTTAAAAAAGACCACTAAGAAGAAAGCTAACAAGAAGATCACTAAAATTACCTCTACTCCTATAGATATTTCTCAACCAAGTACTTCTACAGCTAATACTAGTTCCTCCACAATAACGGAAATCACGCTTTCAGTTGCCAGTTGCTCAAAGTCTTTTACCAAAAATATTGAAATATTGAAACAAGAAAAATTATCCTATGTTATGTGTTCGAAATGTAAAATTTATGCCAAAGATAGTAAAAAAATGCTTAAATGTAGTATAAGCCATCATAATTTTCATATTAAGTGTGTTCTACAGTCATACAGACAGAATTTTGATTCTGACGATGAGACTGAAAGTTTTGTATGCATGGCTTGCTTCGTATTAGCCGATGATAGCTTTAGTGATGAATCTACCAATAATTTATTTGAAGCTAAAAATATAATATAAAGCTTATGAATAATATTATTCATCAATAAAGCTATCATCGGCTAAAACAAAAACTATTGGAGGTAGGTATATTGTTTTGTTTTCTTTTATTTAGTTCCGTCCCCAGGTACAACACAGTCCATAGGTACAACTTTGCTGTCCATAGGAACAATTGAGTTATGAACCTGTGGACAAAACCGTAGTTTTTAAGAAAAGTTGATTATTTTCATGAGTATAATTCATTTCGAGGTTTAAGTTGATTTTTAAGAAAGGCTGATTATTATGTAAGACTGGTGATTTATTAAAAAATAATAAAAGTTATTTAGTTAAGATTTAAAAAATGTTTTATTTCGTTTTTTGGAAAATGTCCATAGGTAAAGCACTTGCCCCTAGACTTTTTTCGTCGTATTCGTATCTTTAATTTATATAGAAATTAATTATTATTTATAATTTGTAATATTATTATATTCCAGTTATATTAATTTTATTTAATGGGTGCATTTTTATTATTTAAACCGTTTAATTCCGTAAGACTAAAGTAAATTGGAAATTAGTAGATTATTTTATTATATTTATATCGTTGCTTTTTATTAAAATAAATTATTTATTATTGTTATATTTAGTATATATCTCTCAATTATTTATTTTATTTACTTATAATTTATAACATTATTGTATTTCAGTTTTATTGGGTGCATATTTATTATTTTAAAATGTCATATATTTACTAAATAATTTATTGTTTATTTAATATGCAATATTAATGAAAAGACAAAACCAGGTAAAAAGGAGGTATTCCTCCAGTCAAAAAAGTCAAATTATCAGAGCTCATAACATCACGACTCTGTAGAAGCTCGCTGTGGTGAGGGCAGACTTTCAAGTAGGCCGTGTGATGCCATCACTAGTCCGCTTCCGATTCAAATTCTAAATATTAAAAATCAGCGTGGTCCTTAAAGTGATCCTGTAAGATCCACATGTGTTTTAGAATTAATTTTCTAATAAACAACGGATGAGTAGTACTATTTAATTACCCGACTGCGGCTATGCCCAACGAGTGGGGTATTAAAATGAAGGGGGTATTAAAAGTCAAATCGTCCGAGAAGTATTATACGTACTTAATTAAAAAGACGGAAATAAAAAAGTAGTAAAATAAACCCGACAAAAAAAACTGAATGAAAATAAAAAAAATCTTCGTTTTATTTCAGACATTTTGGTCCATAATATTTGTTAGTAGCGACTTACAAACTATGTTACATTTAAAAAATTAGGAGATGACATTAAAGAATTAAGGGCGGCTTGCGCATCGTCGTTAAATACAGTTTTAGAGCGACGTAAACGCATTTAGTCTGCTAATTATAATTAGCGTCTTGCACAACAAAAATTTAGGCACTAATCACGTTTAACGAACTGTCAAAGTTAAATACCCAAAGATGGCTATTTAGCGTCGCTAAATACGTTTAGTAGCAATCGCACGTCATCATTTTGAGGTTATAGAAATTTTACTAATAATTTTTATAAGATTTTAAAGAGTTCGGTAGGAAGTTTGTAAGATGGATTTGTGGGAATTGTATTCTGACGACGATGAGGAGATTATAGAATATATCAACAGACCGAGGGAATTGTTTGAGAGAGCTGACTTGTTTAGAATGTATTCGGACGACAAATTCTTCAGAAGGTTTCGTCTAACGAAAGAAACCACTACAATTTTGTTACAGCAAATAGCCCCACATTTAAAAACCAGCAACAAGTAAGGAAATGTACTTATTATTAATGAATATTCAATAAACAGATAGGTAGCTAATTAGCTATTTTTGTTTGTTTTGCAGGATCAAATCAGTCACTCCTATGAACCAACTTTTATGTACGCTGAGATTTTATGCGACAGGAAGTCAGCTAATAACTTGTGGTGACATGATTGGTGTACATGAAAGTATGTGAAAGTATGTACATGTTGACTTGATGTGACAGTTGAAAGCTCGTCGGTCCATTTCACGAATTTTTTCTCTAAGAAATGCAACCATTTTGCTCTAAGTCAAGTGTACAACGCACGAATACGTAAAAAGGAACGCAAGAAACTGCTTTACCGACTCCCTAACTACGATTAGTTAAATTACCATCCAAACGGATGTGAGCAAGACCTTTTTAATTGTATTTAGGCTAAACATATTTAGCAAGATAAACGCATTTAACTAAATTCTGTTTAGACCAAATGTTGCGCAAGCCGCCCTTAAAAGCACATTGTAAATTTAACAAAACTTTGAAGCAGGCGATGTCCATTTAAATCTTAAATTACGAAAATAGAATGTACCCCGCCTCCTTGTAAGTTTTGTTTAATTCAAAATGTGCTTTTTATTTGGTTTTCAGATTTTTCAGTCGGGTTTTTTAGTTTTTGAACTACTTTTTTTTCTATTATCAGCTGGCATGTGTGATGAATTGATGACAAGGGCAATCATCATCTGCCTCGCCTGTTCCCAACTGTATTTGGGTCAGCTTCCAGTCTAACCGGATGCAGCTTACTACCATGGAGCAGCGTATCTGACCTTTTTTTTTTTTTTTTTTTGGTGGGTGTAAAATCAT
This sequence comes from Diarsia rubi, assembly GCA_932274075.1. Classification (NCBI taxonomy): domain Eukaryota; kingdom Metazoa; phylum Arthropoda; class Insecta; order Lepidoptera; family Noctuidae; genus Diarsia; species Diarsia rubi. Next base: position 974,708 of record OW026432.1, read on the forward strand.
CGAATAACCCCTCCCGCTCTTGGGCAGAGCCTACTATAAAACTATGAAAGTGAGGGGAAGGACACCTGCTAATGCGCACTTTTATTATCTGCTACCAAGTCACCTCATTGAGAACAGGTAAATGTCACAAAAGTAAGAGCGTCATAAATAGGCCTTTTTTTTTTTTTTTTTGGTGGGTGTAAAATCATCGAATAACCCCTCCCGCTCTTGGGCAGAGCGAAAGGGAGTGTCAGACTTCTACTGACTAAAAACCACCCATGTTCCTGCTTCGCCCTCTATGTCGAGGCCGCGATAACCGGTGGACTACCCGCGGCCCCGACAGGCGTCGGCCCTTTCGGGCCCCTCCCATGTTGCTGACATCTCTTTGAGGCGCGCGTGGAACACGAACGCGCCGTCGACACGGCCTGTTTTCGTCGTGAGACGGACGGACGGCGAGTTAGCCCATCACTCACCGTTCACAGGCCCGCGTCTACGGTGGCCGGAGGTCATCGCGGGACCCCCGACGCCCGGAGCGCCTCCCGCGGCGGCTGGGACGAGAGGTTCTCTCCCTCTCGCGTTCCGCCACCTCCTTCGCCAGCATCACTGCTTCGCAGAAGGAGGCGACGGCGTCCCATTCCTCCTCGCCCCGGACCATGGCTTGCACCAGGGCCGGGCGCGAGAGGTCGCCGCCGCCGATCGCCGCTACGAGAACACGGCGGGGATTTTGTTTTTTTTTTTTATTGGGACAAGCCCGCCACACTATTCCCAAACCACTGTAACTCCTGTAAGCCAGAATCAACAGTGGCGACCACAAGAAAAGCGCCGAGACATTGAAGCCCGACGAAGTCCCAGGGAAACGATTTAACTGTCTTGGATCCCGCAACGAAATTAATCAGGAAAGAATAGCGGAGGAGTAGGAAAAACAATAACAATAATACTAATAACATAATTTTCACTTCCCTCCATATCAGCAGGAGACAGAACTGAACAAGGCCAAACACGGCGGGGCTCCGCCCAAGCGGGGCACACCTCCACTGTGTGCTCCACCGTGTCCTCCGGCCGATCCTCACAATGGTGGCATCCGGGCGTTTCCTCCCGCCTGATTCGGTGCAGGTACCTCCCGAAACAACCAAGGCGTCATGTTCACGACCTTTACCTACTCTAAAGCCGTGTCCTAAGGGCTGCGAGATATTGCGACATAAAGGGCTAAGAAGGAACATGGGTGGCTTTTAGTGAATAGAAGTCTGACACTCCCTTTCGCTCTGCCCAATAGCGGAAGGGGTTATTTGATGATTTTCCAACCGCCAAAAAACAAAGGCCTTGTCCTAAACAAATCGATCATCGCAAGAACATGGTGACGTCGCGATTGATTTGGAAAACCCACAAGAGTTTTCACGCCACCGTGAACGCCGGTTTTGAAAACTTATTAGTGTCATGAGAACCCGATAATCGTAAGTAACAAAAATATCATACCATAGTTAGTAGGTAGGTACAATAAAGGCAATACATTAGTCTGTTGAAAAACCCCCAAGCGCGTCTTGTAAACAATAGGGTAGGTATTTCACCAAAAACAATCTAATTAGTGCGTCTGTTTATCGAAAAATATTGAATACCTACGTGTTTTTTGTTTTATGAAATAAATAAAAATTAAAATTAAAATTAAACGTATCATGAGTGGGGCTTTTGACGTCACTTTGTAGGTAAAAACGTACCTTACCTTGTGACGTCACATGACTTACTGTGACTTTTCGAAGCACTGTATCGTCTTCATCTTTTGTATAAGTGAAAAAAGAAAAAATACATGTCCTTTAGTTTTTGAAAATCTATCTGACGGACTAATTAGATTTTTTGGTAAATTACCCTGTTGCCTAGTCGCTCCACTGATCGCTTTGGCTAGAACACGCACCACACTTACAAGTCTACAAATCATCCAAGTAATAATTAGAAATTAATTTCTTGTCAAACAATAAGTCGCATCTTAACATCTGGTGCTCCAGTGTTTAATTATGAGATTAAATTTCGTCTTTCTATGATAAGAGCAAAGGCTAAAGAATAAAATTAATGTTAAATTTGTTTGAAAAGGGTTACGTCATGACTGCAGTTAATTTGCAGATTTAATAAATAATCACGAGGTATAAAAATGTGTGCAAGTATTTCAGAAAATTAATTCTGCTTGAAGATGAAAGTGGAAGTTACACCCCCACATACTTCGAATGAAACGCATTTCCAGAGCATTAATTTTCTACTTTCATGCTTCGTTTGCCACACCCAACAATCACTTCCAAACATACGTGAAGGCACCACCACATCAATGTGAACAGCTAGACGAGCCGAGCACCATTCACGTTATTTACAGAATTTGGTGTCCTTTTCACATCTGCGTCAATCTTTCCATCTCTTGTTGTTGTGTTCTTTAGAAATAAGCAGTACCTTTGTGCTCACATAGGTATTGTATTATATTATTTTCCTGTGCTATCTACTGTATGTACATAAATAGTAAAATATATAAATAAATATACAAACTCATTCGCTTGATATCTTATCTGATTTATTATAACGCTTCGGAAGGTACATTAGGCTGGCCTGTAGACGGTGACTGTCCGTGCGTCTTATGACGACGATAGGCCGTGTCGACGGCACCAGTGTTCCACGCGCGCCTCAAGGAGATGTCAGTAACATGGGAGGGGCCCTCAAGGGCCGACGCCCGTCGGAGCTGCGGGTTGTTCACAAGTTACCACGGCCTCGACATAATTATAGGGCTAAGAAGGAACGTACGTTAGGTCATTGGTCCCAGCTGATAAAATATGTATATCTCTGTCAGTCGTTACAGGTACTCTGACAACCAGTCCTATAAACCTGCATTCGATTTGACTGACTCGAACATATTTGAGATAAGAACAAACCAGACGATGACTAGACAGTACCACAACGCCAGCTACTTACATGACACGACAACTTTTTTTTTTTTGGTAGCGGCATCTCGCAGTTCAGTCTATGAGACTTCTGCTTAACCGGACAATCCCTGCAAAACTTACAAACAAAGTGACAAATCGCTAAGGGCACCCCCTGTGGGTTACGGACCTCGGCTTAGGACGTCACTATATCATTTTGCTTTTACATTCGTGCTAGCTTTAAAGAAACCAAAAAAAACGATGGATGGACTGTGTGAAGGATTCATCATCATTAGCCTATTAATGTTCCCACTGCTGGGACACAGGCCTCCTCTCTTTGAGATGGAATGGGCTATAATCTACCACGCGGGCCCAGTGCGGATTGGTGGATGTCACAAGTCTTCGAAATTTTGGTTCTAAGACATGCCGGTTTCCTTACGATGTTTTCCTTCACCGTTTTGAGAGGAGCGGAAATAAAATAAATTATACAAAGTAATGTGCCTGCCTGGGTTCGAACCCACGACCTACTGTTAGTAATTCGGGGCTGCCATCACTGTGCCACCGCTGCTCGTGTCAAGGATTAGCAGACACACAGACTGCTGACATGATGAGAAATAGAGAAGTATGGAAGGAGAAGACCATGTTGCACCAACCCCAAATAAAAGTGGATAAGGGCAAAGGAATGAATATTCGTGCTAGCTTCTTGTTTAAAGTATGTCTCAAAACCCTTTTTTTTTGCGGGTGGAAATTCATCGAATAACCCCTCCCGCTCTTGGGCAGAGCGAAAGGGAGTGTCAGACTTTTACTGGCTAAAAACCACCCATGTTCCTTCTTAGCCCTCTATGTCGAGGCTGCGATAACTAGTGTACAACCCGCGGCCCCGACGGGATGTCTCACAACCCTTGTCACAAGACGACAGAAGTACTTGTAAACAGTAATGCTAAATAAAACTGTCCTGACCTAGACGTCTGGGTTTTGTCTGTACCTACTTGTAGTTTATCTGTTTTGGCACTACGTTCTATGGTAATACGTATTATGGCTTTGTTTTGATGTTATTAGATGAAAATACGTAATGTTTTGTAGTAGCATAGAGGACCACCTACCAAAAGGATGATGGTGACCGGTGTTGATTAATAAAATGACATAACACAGAGCCTTTATAACGTCAATGATATTAACCAAAAATTGAGATCACCAGACACAGTTTTCAACCAACCATTATGACCAAAGTAACTTACACGTCGTAGTTTTAAGCAAAAACGGTCAATTATTCTGCAAACAGTGAAGCGCCTGTAAACAAAGTCATAGCATCGCTCAATTTGTGGTCTGTACGCAACGTTAAAATCTAAGTAGTCACCTCCGCGTCGCCGATGGAATTCATACCCCGGTTGTATCCAGACTTGACTACATTTGTTGGTACACTGCAGCTACATGTTTGTGCTCCGTGAATATTCATGAGGTCAATTTATTCTCAGCAGGATTGGGACACGTGTTGTGGGTACTGGTAGACCAACACGTCACCAGGTGGTCATGAAGTAGTGTTGATTCCAATTGGATTACTATCAATGTTAACCTGTCACTATCTACAACTTAATAGGGTACTTAACTAAAAAAATCTAATTAGTCCGTCAGATAGATTTCCAAAAAATATTAGACGCGTATTTTTTCCTTTTTCACGTAAGCAAACAATGACGACGATACAGTGCTTTGAAAACTCGTTGGACGTCATATTCTAAGACATTAGTATGACATTTTTTAGCAGTTAGTGACGTCAAAAACCCCTCAAATCTTTGATGCGTTTTATCTTCGTAATTTTTTATTGATTTGATAAAATAAAAAATACGTATCCAATTACTACGACTAATTAGAATCATATTTTTTAAGTCAGTAAACATCTCTATTACAGATGTACCAACCTAATTATGTCTAAGTGACTTAGATACTAGCATTTCTCCACATGTGGCGACACCTGAGTGAGGCATATGTCCAGCAGTGGACGTCTTTTAGCTGAAATAATGATGATAGCGTTGGTTGGTTGCTGGGGAGTTTGTTCCGTCACTTCTTCTTTCCAGCTAAACACTAGGAAGTGCCGAAGGATGGGCGTTTTGGAGGACTGTCTCTTGTAAATAAGTAGAGTAAAGTAAATTTTGACGTTCGAAAAGTGCTGATTATCAGCCTAATTTGAATAAATAACTTTTGATTTTGATTTTGGTCTTTGCCTCACTTTTGTTATTTTCAGAAATAATTCCATGGAAACGTCCTGTCCAGTCGTCCGAAAAGTCCTACAGCGCCATCTGACATCATAAATCTGACATCGCGCAGTTTAAGTTATCTGTATAATAGGGTGTAAAGTACCCTTAACGAAACCAAAGGGCGCTTGTTCTCCCAGTCACTACAATATTTTTTTGTTTACTATACCTGGGAACCTTCTGGTCACAGCATTCTGTAAATATTAGTTTTTCAGGTTTTATCTTCACTTAAATTACCTCCATGACCCGTTTAATATTCAAAGCACCCACTAGCACAATGTTTTAAGAGTATAACATTGATTTTTATCGTAAAATGAAAACAGTTTGATGTACATAAATGCTTGGTTGACGGCCTCATTTACTTGTTAGTCTATTATGCCGTTTTCAATATTAATAATAGTGTTATTGTTTTATATGTCCATCCAAAGCAAAGATATTTATGGTCCCGTACTCCAACTGACGAAAGGGAACCTCATTAAAACTGTCACACTCGGTAAAACCGTTTAATTTACAATTCCATATTGATAATATTATAATATAAATAAATTACAAAATCTCAATGATTATAGAGGAAAGTCACCAAATATGAAATAGTATCTTAATATGGAATACCTTCATTTCTCTAAGACTATAAGTATGAAACGCAACACTCGACCATCTTCTGTTCCATTCGGTCTATTGCACCACGTACGTGTTAGTAGACCGAATGGAACAGAAGATGGTCGAGTGTTGCGTTTCATACTTATAGTCTTAGAGAAATGAAGGTATTCCATATTAAGATACTATTTCATATTTGGTGACTTTCCTCTACTTCTTTCCACTTCATGGCACTTTCGTTTTACATTTTTTGTACAAAATTATTGTTATGATTATCATTACACCAATATAATAGGTAGGTACTGTGAAGCTCATTTACAAAGTAACGAAAATAAAAATAATTACTAAAAAAAACACAGGTTCTAAAATTAATACAAAAAAAAAGCTGTAAACACCTTCTTAAATAATACGAAGATACATACGCAACGACTTGCTAGCCAGTGGCGACTATTTGACGATTTGAAAACCACATATCTACATTAAATGTCTGTGAAATTTAATGTAGTGTATATTTGGAAGAAGCCCTCCACAATATTCTCACTGTTACTTCTGAATCCAGAATCAAAAGTGTAGTAACCACCAAAAAAGCACCGAGACAATGAACCTCGTGGAAGTCCAAGAGAAACAGTTTAACTGTCTTGGATTCCGCAACGAAATTAATCAGAAAATAATAAAAAATTAGGATAAACGTAATTTACACTTCCCTCCATATCAGCAGGGCAGAACAAAGCCAACACATTGGCATCGTTATCGACCAATTGGCTTTCAAGATGTGCAGAAAAACGAAAGATTTTAAAATCAAGTGACTGCGTGTGTAGGTAGTTTAACAAGCATAAGACCCTACAAAGCGGAGAAGAGCGTAGCGAAGAAGACACATACGGGAATAGACAAATCACTTAGGTTAATATCACGTCGCGTTTCTCATCTCTTTTGTGATGAGTCGAATCTTGCACATCTGTCCGCTACGGTCGACTCTGGACTTTGGAGTTCGGCCCTCAGCGTATTTTGATAAAAATAAACATTTATTGTAAACCTCAAGTTAGTCTGAAAATAGCCTCTCGTGAAATAAGTCTAACTACAATGTATGTTAAACCTCTCAAGCATCTAACATTACGTTTAGCGTTCAACATCAGTTCAATTCTAAATCATCAAATTCAATTTGATGATATAGAATTGATTATACCATTCTAACACAAGCCATTATTCTGTCAATCAACTACATACTCGTATTTTATCTGACATTTTTAGTATTTACAAGCCTTGTAACCTTAGGGATTTACTATTGACAAAAAACACAATTTTCGTACAAAGATAGGTAATAAGATCTAGGTAATATCCCATTTTGCTTTTTCCATTCGTCTTTCAGTTATCGCTGTGATTTTTATTTGACTACTAGAAGTTTAAATAAACAATAAAAACTCTACAAAGTAGCTTAAAGGTCAACATAAAAAGACATTACAGAAAGAGATCGTAGCGTGTCAAATGACCACGTCATTTGTTTTTTTTAATACAACTTTGCCCCACTCTAGGAATTTCTTCTGTATCGTGGGAGCGTAAACAAACATTTCAACAGTCTATTGCTCAGCCACTGTGCCATCAATATCGTAGTACATTTTTCGTTACTAGCTCAAAATGATAAATTAATATCATATCAATTATTGTTGTTTGTACATTAATAAACGTCTTAAATTCACAGACGGACAACGCACCGCATTTCTAATTTATCGAATTAAGTTGAACAAACTAAAGAACAAAAACCGAATTGTATCCATAAATTGGGTCCACAGTTCGTATCTAGGTACAATTTTTTGTCAACATACCTTCTTGATTCCATTCTAAAACGAAGCCTGTTATAACATTCCTTTATCTGATCCTGAGTTAGAACTAGGTTTAAATAACGCGGACAAACCTCCCCATACTAACTGTATTAGACTTCCAAAAAGTTCTAATATATAAGTAAAGGGTCCTTCTCTAGGCGTCTCCGGTTCTTCATCATCCCAATTAAATGGATCCTCTAGTTCATTCCAAGTATCGTTCTTTGCTTCGACCTGCTTATCAGAGAACAGATTGCTATTAACTAAAGCTGGTAAATAACTCGAATATATAGTTATTTTCTCAGGTTTCTTATCAGTTTTTTTATTAAGGCCTTCGACGGATAGTTCTTCAACGTCCCTGTCTTTGGAGATGTCGTTGTCTACCGGTTTCATGCCGTGTTTGTTAGGAAAGTCCTGGTCGTCTTGTAACTCGATCTTTCCTGCTGCTTTTGTTGTGGATTCTTGCTTTGTGCTGTTTATTCCGAGGAATCTGGAAATGGGGACAGAGATGTTCATATTAGAGTTTTTGCAGAATGGATATAGCCAAGTTATTTCGTAAAAAAGGAGAATTTAGGCTGTTGAGTTCCGGGTGTCAAATAAAATCTCTGACAGTTCTTTAGGATGCGAAAGACCAAACGCTTGATAACCAGCCTTAGCAAAAAGGAATCGTGGGACCATATAACTGGATTCTGGAGGTCCATACAAAAAACTGGTACTGCATGTGATTAGACTAGAAGTCAATCCAAACATAGTTGACGGAAACCCTTTGAAAACCTTCTTTTCAGTCAGGAAATAAGGCAAGGCAGAGGTTTTATATCATGCATGTTATGACAGGTGGTTTGTTTTGGTTAGGTTACATACCTTCGCTATTAGACAATTACAATAAATTATAATGTCTCATAACAACTGACTGAGAAATGAGTTAGTCGATAAACTTTCCGAACAACCTTCCGACATTTCCAAAACATTAAATATTCAAACAGGTTCATAAGTTATCGTTGTTTAATTCAATTCTAACAGAGAAACTTAATTGTAACAGAGATATCGATGAATGGTTCTATATAATATGCAATCGTTTAATTTCATTCCATTGCTAGGTATAGCAAGACGAAATGGTTTGAAACCGATTGTTGGGTTTGATTTTCGGGGCACAAGAGCAGCCTAGGACTTTAGATTTGTATCCGTTTGATGGTTATAGGCTGGTATGCCGTATTAGATGGGACTTATAACATAACTGGCATACTGTGGTGCTCTATTAGGGACTCGTACTGTGCCTAACCCTTCGCGGAATCAACAGTGGCGACTGTCAGATAAGCGAGGAGGTAGTGAAATCCCGTAGAACCAAACAACTGTCTTAGATCCCGTACCGATTATAATAATATTTGGGATCAGTGGAGCGGGCTTGTTGCTTGTGTTGCTTGCTGTGACAAGGATGTTATGGCTGGAAAGAAAGTGACTGCTTGGATGACGAGAAAAAAGTATGAAAGAAGAAGACATGTAGCATATAAATTACGATAAGGGCAGAGGGATGGTGATAATGATGAGTGTAACGTCTCGGTGCAAAAGTAGTACTTACTTGTATATCGGCGAGGTGATCCTCTCAGCAAGGTTGTTCGCGATCTGGTGGTACACGTCTATCGGTGGGTTCGTGCCCATGGTTGTGGGGTGGGTAGTGTACACCGACACAACGGTCTCCTCGAGGGGCAGGCTGGCGCATTGCTGGGACAACTGGAATTGAGAGAGGAACAGCGGTTAAGTTTAGCAGAAAAGGTTTCACAAAAATACATGGAAATTGGTTTATTGGTCGCCTCATCGGTTTGAAGTTCGCAAGCACGTAAGAGCAAAGCAGTTTTTAATGTCAGAAAAACAAGGAAAGCGAAGCAACAGTCACAAGGCATATTAACTTGTGAAGGTACTGTTGTAGCCCATTCCAAAAAGTAGATCTCTATGGAGAATAATGAGCATGAAATTCCATGTCCACTTCTATTCCGCATGAGTTCTCAGGTTTGATATAATTATCGATACGGGTAAAGTGTCCATTGATTTATGCCTACTCATAATCATAATCATAATACAGGTTGTTACAGATAGGTACTTATAAAGAGTGTAAATTAACACTTCACACAAACGTTAACCAAGCATTCTATCAAACAAAGTACCCCTACGCAAAATTTTTTGCTGGGAAATTACTTTTTTATTTGGGGTGAAAATGTATAAATCTTAAAACATTGTGATAATGAGTGCTTTGAATAGTAAAGGGTCATCTTAATCATCATCAGCCTGTAATGTTCCCACTGCAGGGACTCAGGCCTCCTCTCTAGGAGAGGAATGGGTTATAATCCACCACACGTGCCCAGTGCAGGTTGGTAGATGTCACATGAAAAACTATTATTAACAAAAACAGCTGTGAAAAATTTGGAACTTTGACCCCCAATATCTCCGTAACTAGGGGGTTCCCAGGTATGGTCTAGAACTGATTTTTTTTTGCAGTGGTAGGAAGAACAAGTGCCCGTTAAGGGTACGTTTGCGTTAAGGGTACTTTTACACCCTTTATAGGTTGGGATCCATGAAAGTAAAACTTAACAGCTGAAATACTAAATAGCACCAAAAAGGTTACCTGGGGCCTATGATATAAATGCCTATGATTAAAACAGCTTTGTTTATCGAAACAATTGTAAGTGTGTACTTCTCCCACTCATCAGCTTCTCAATCTATGTTTATATTTCAACACATTATTGATTGATCATGTTTGTTCACAAATGAGAACGATCATGTCCGCTGTGCGTCAGGTCCATGCAATCATTGTCCTTATAATATCACTGCTATACCCCTGAGGAGATCATTGAGTTGTGTATCACGTATGTGGTGTTACGTCGATTTGTTGTCATTCATTAATTTTATTGGTAGTATCATCATCATCAGCCTATAATGTTCCCACTGCAGGGACTCAGGACTCCTCTCTAGGAGAGGGATGGGCCTTAGACGCTATTATTCACTACGCGGGCCCAGTGCGGGTTGATAGATGTCAAATATCGTCGATTTTTTTGGTTCTAAGACATGCCGATTGCTTCACGATGTGTTTTTTCACCGTTTTGAGAGCAGTGGTGAAGAAATAAATGACATGCCTGGGTTCGAACCCACAGCTTACTGTACGTAAGTCGGGGCCACCATCACTGGGTCACCGCTGCTTTATTGGTGAGTATATAGATCTACTACGTTTCAGAAGGCGTCGTTTAATTGGAGAAAACCACACGGACAACAACCGACTTCGACTTTTGTTTTTCTTTTAATTTCGATTTTTTCCACCGACTTCAGAAGCTGATTCTTCTCCTGAAGTTTATTTTTCACTTTTTAGTTGTATTATCCCATATGTATAAACATTTCTTTCATTCCTGTATAAAGGGTGTAAAAGTAACCTTAACGCAAACGAAGGAAACTTGTTCTCCCCACCACTGCGATATTTTTTTTGTTCTAGGCCATACCTGGGAACCCCCCTAGTTACGGAGATATTGGGGGTCAAAGTTCCAAATTTTGCACAGCTGTTTTTGTAAATACTAGTTTTCAGGTTCTTACTTTACTTTAATTATCTCCATGACCCTTTTACTATTGAAAGCATTCACTAGCACAATGTTTTAAGAGTGCTACATTGAGTTTTGCCGTAAAATGAGATTTTTGACCCCAAAAAAAAAAGTCCTTTCCCAGCAAAAATTTTTGGGAAGGGGTACTTAGTTTGATGTAAAGAATGCTTGGTTGACGTTTGTGTGAAGGGTTAATTTACACCCTGTATATTTTTTGCATACATTTATTTCAAAAATGATAGGTACAGGATATTACAATTTTAACTTTCCATCGTCCATTCAGTACCACTGCACTCGATAGATGGCGCTGACCATGAAAATCGGCACTCCTCTGAATCGCGCTATGGTTTCGTTACACGGCTCTGTATATAGTCCCACGAATAACAAGACAAGTTAGTTAACATCCATTTTGAAATGACGAATTTTTGAATACCTAATCAGATGAAATATTCTGGATAGGGTTATTTATATTCTGTACTAATCGATTTCAATTATAGTTCTAACGGTAAGTGTACATGTCGAACTCCGCAATAGGGTAGAAAAATGTCAAAAAACATCTAATTAAAATATAGGACACAATACACGTTTGTTCTTTTTTCACGTAAATAAAAAATTTAGACGATACAGTTCTTCGGAAACTCGTGTCACATCACATTTTTTACATTTAGTACATTTTTACACTTTAAAGTAAATGATTTTTGACGCGTTTTATCTTCGTAATTTCTTTTTAGATGAGGTTGATTTATTATGGTTATTAGATACTTACGATTATTAAGCTTTATAGAAGCACATTAATTACCTGAAACTACCATTTTCCTGTTTATGAAAGCCTCTACATTCTCAGTCAAGGTCAACACGTCAAGTGTTGCTCTACTGATCCCAAAACACAGACTTCAGATAAAAACCTTTTAGCCCAAAAATGTTTACTTACATAATGTAGCCTCGTATGCGTTAACACATCACTATTCAAAAAGGGTTAAACGTATCAAAAGATAGATATTTAGGACGACACTAAGTAGTGAAATACAGTAGTATATTATAGTATATTACAGTAGTATCTTTTAGATTGTGTATCTTTTACTGTCTATTTACTTAGGTATAGTCACCGACTTCAGAAGCTGATTTTTGTTCTTAAGGTGGAAGCTCACATCTGGCCCGCGAAATTCTAATTTTCTTACGTTTTTGGCAATTTGCAGGCCAGTGCTTGGTTGTATGTTTATGAAAATTTGATTTGCGACTGTAAGACGTATGAAGTTACCGAATTATAACCATCAAAATTACTAACTACTAAAGAACGACGACTAAATTACTAAAGAATGACTTTTACATGCAAAAATCAATCTTGACATTAAAATGAACTTGGAGGGTTGTATTGATAATTTTGATGGTTATAATTCGGTAACTTCATACGTCTTACAGTCGCAAATCAAATTTTCATAAACATACAACCAAGCACTGGCCTGCAAATTGCCAAAAACGTAAGAAAATTAGAATTTCGCGGGCCAGATGTGAGCTTCCACCTTAAGTATATTTTTTACTCAGTTGCGTTTTAGTTTTTGCCACTTCTATTAAGTCCCATATTAGACGGGGTGAGGCTATTGTCATTAACCGGGGACAAGTCTAGGTTCAGTAGCTCCTACTGAAACTGGACAGAATTTTTTGATGAAATGACCTAGTATCACTGCCTGATCTGGGAAACGAAATTAGGACCTCATGTACAGCAGTCGCGCTTACGGCCGCTACACCAACAAGGCAGTCTCCTGAGATCCAAAAGACCGTACAAAACGGTCCTTCTGAACCCCACTCACTCCACCAAGTCAACTCAATAAAGGCACCACCTCACGTACAGACTATAAAACAACAAAATAGTTGCCACTAAAGGTGAATGCTAAACACCTCACAGTTCCTCAGCTTCCTTTTGATCTCACATTTAGGTTCCGATCCTTGAATACAATATGTGTGAGGTCGGTCCTCAAGTTATTTTCCCCAAAGTTATAAATTAAGTTTGGACTTTTACGTAGGTGTTGTAAGAGCAAGTTTTTTGGACGAAAATGTGCTTTGAATTTGGTTAAAGGTGTCTTCTAGAATACATGACTTATTTGATCAGTCGGGACCGCCACCACTGATTTTAGGTCAGTATAACTTTATTTTACAACCGAAAACAATGTTAATAAATAAAATACTGACCACCATTCTCCTGCTCTTATACCAATTTATTTGGTGTCGGTGCAACATATCTTCTTCTTCCATATTTTATCTATTTCTCGTCATGTCAGTCTCGTCATGTCAGCAGTCACCTCCTTTCTAGCCATATCATCCTTCACACAGTCCATCCATTAAGTTAATCTATTATTTCATACTTTCCAAACGGTTGCCATATATCTTATCTGGGACATTATTTGTCCCTAACTCGGGAAATGTGCCTGGACACAAAATCATCTTCCTGCAATGCTCTTGTCCTATATGTATACAATAAATTTATACCGTCATATCTCGTCTCGTCCTCAGTCTCCAATTTTTTTCTTCCATACTCTCTAAGAGTGGTGACCAACATAAAAGCGCCGAGACAATAAAGTTCGACGGAACCCCAGAGAATCAATTTAACTGCCTTGGATCCCGCAACGAATTTAACAAGAAAAGAAAAGCGGATGAGTAGGAAAAGTATAACGTCCACTTCCCTCTGCATCAGCGGGAGACAGAACAGAACAAGGCCAATAGACACAAAGGGACGTATAGAAAGTTGGGACAAGCCCAGTTGGCTAGCACCACATATAAATATTCTCTCCTGTCAGATGTCATCATCGTCAACAACAGCCTATTAATGTTCCCACTGCTGGGACACAGGCCTTCCTTTCTTTGAGAGGGAATGGGCTATAATGTACCACGCGGGCCCAGTGCGGATTGGTAGATGTCGCATGTCTTCGAATTTTTTTGGTTCTAAGACATGCCGGTTTCCTCACGATATTTTCCTTTATCGTTTTGAAAGCAGCGGTGATGAAATAAATTACACAAAGTAATGTGCCTGCCTGGGCCACGACCTACCGTTCGTAAGTCGGGGCCGCCACCACTGGGCCACCGCTGCTCTTGCTTTAATGTAACCCTCCGTAAATAACAGTCATCTAGATCTACCTAAATGCAAATCTAACACGTCCACCTAAAATCGAAACCAACCTCCCACGCCGACCACACTTGACCCCTCCCATCAGTTTTCCGGCCGCGTCACATTACTTTACATGATCTAATCGATGCATCCTTGTCTCCAATGCCAGTACTGCCAAGTTGCTGACACATTCGCGTCACGTACAGACAATGGCACATTTTGTATAATTGGGATTAGCCAGGCCTTCTGTAGGACTTTGGTCTTATGGGAGTTATGGAGGCAGTGATTCTTTTTGTTTCCTTGTTGTTAGTTGTTACTGAAATGTTTGTTTGGTGTGTGATTTTTTTAAGTTGGTAGGTAAATGAAAGATGACAGAAATTGGTGCTAATGTAACCTATTTGTAATAGGGTATCGGACAAAAAAAAACTAATTAGTCCGTCAGATAGATTTCTAACAAATATTGGTTACGTATTTTTTCTTTTTTCACATAAACAAAAAAATAAAACGATACAGTGCTTCGAAAACTCGTGATTTCCTCGAAAACTTCACAAATGTTAGTACATTTTTTACTTACAAATCACGTCATGGTCTTTGACGCGTCTTATCTCCGTCAATTTTTATTAATATGATAAAACAAAAAACACAATATTTTTCGATAATATAACTGACGGACTAATTAGAATCATATTTTTTTGACTCAGTCTGATCCCCTATTATTTTGTTTGTTCGAATCGGAAATCTACTTAGAATTTATGACCGAGCTCACTCAGGAGTAGGTACTCAGGACCTCTTCAAAAAGCCAGGCCAAATCAAACCAAGCCAGGTTTTATGGCTGGATTTCCTAAAGACTTATTATCAAAAAAGATTCTTTTATACTTTTACTTATATCGACTTACTAACATTTGACCCAAGGTTCATTTACTAATACCAGACCAGACAAAACATGTTGATTTCACAACAAAATAATAATAACATTTTATTATACGAGTACTACATGCTGATGAAAACCGCATCAAAACCCATAACACAGTTCAGAAGATCAAGGTGACCACACAGACAGACTCGAAATGCAATTTTATAAAATGTATAGAAATACAAAAATATTGTTAGGTCTTTACAAGTAGAGGAGTTTATGGCTTAATATTAACAGTCGCACGGTTCGACCTTCAAGGTTGGTCTGTGAATAAATGACCATCATTACAAACCGAGTTTCTTTTGTACCTCGGAAAGCACGTTAAACCGTTGATCCCGGCCGTCATTTATAGATCTCTCATAGTTGTCTTTGGCCCAGAAGTCTGGCACTCACTCAAGGGGTTCCGTATTGCTCAGTACTAACTAGGTTACGAGGGTCAGATAAGCAGTGGCTTCATGTGCAATACTAGCTATAAGTTGCTTTCGGTAAGACTGGACATCGACCCCAGTAAAGTTGGTTAATTGCTAGGCAGATGATGAGGTGGATATGAATTTTAAGACAGCAAATTATGATTTTTTTTTCTTCTCCAAGTCCTTTAAGGGTTCTCCAACACGGTTGAACGTCACAGGTCGACGCCCATTGTTTTATTCCTAACTAAGCACTCAATAAATTCAAACGAATTAGTAATAATCAATTTGTTTGACGCATGACGTGTAAATGTTCTGACGTACATACTTTCGTACACGTTAGGTATGTAGGGTCGTTTGAATGAACGTAAGTATCATCATCAGCAGTGTATCGGCTCGTTTGACTACTGGACATGGAAGGAAAGATGATTGATACAATGAAGGGTCATTGGGATGTTGCCTGACAACCAGTCTTATGTAGGAGTTTAGTTATAACCTGTAACTGAAATGAGGATACCGTTAAGCAGTCGCTCCATGTAAAACCAATTACTCCATCTTAGCGTGTCGATGGCAAATTTTCTTTAAATAAATATGGCTCAAAATTTAGCTTTGCGAACTCCGCTTGCTGATGTAGTCATAAGACCGTCAAGTGTGCAGGTGCTGCAGTGCAAGATGGAAGGTGGGTCATCCAATTACTAGAAGCCGATTGCAACATTGTTGAGGCGGCCGGCATGTTGAGGAAGATAATGTTGATGTTTGGGTGGTGTGGGTTGTTGCTATGTTTGGGATGAAGGATTGGGCTGATACTTGAAATTGGTCCCTTTCAAGGAATCAATTCGAGTTGCTTTCGTCCTACTATGCTCCGAAAGTGGCTTCGGTCGAAAACCATCGGAAAGGGCGAATTTCGATTAATTTTTTTTTTCTAATTAAGTCCTTTTTGTATCTATGCAGAGTAAAAACCTCGCTCTGCCATTTAACACACATAAATTAAAATATAAGATAACTAATTAAATAATAGGGTATTTCACCAAAAAATTTAATTAGTCCGTTTGTTAGATAATCGAAAAATATTGGATACGTGTGTTTTTTATCAAATTAAATAAAAATTGTCGAAAATAAAACGTGTCAAAGATCATGAGTGGAGGTTTTTGACGTCACTTTGTGGGTAAAAACATACTAATCTTGTGACGTCACACGACTTGACACGACTTTTCGAAGCACTGTATTGTCGTTATCTTTTGTTTACGTGAATAAATAAAACATATTTGTCCATTATTGTTTGATAATCTATCTGACGAACTTATTGGATTATTCTGGTGAAATACCCTATTATTTAATTAGTTCAAAAAGTAAGCGTCAAAGTATTCCTCCACATCGCTCTCATTTGGAAATGTGCATAAAAGACTGGCAGCATAGCCATGTTGATTGTCAATACTAATTATTAAGCCAAAGGAAAAGTCAGCCTTCTGCTCATAATTATTATTTATATATTTAACAATAACAATATGGTCACAGGCTTTTCAAAACAGGGTCGCTTTCATATCTTTAGAATTTATTCCGGAATGTAAAGGTTTAAAATATGTTAATATTAAACTTGCATAATTAAGAAGTTTCAAAACCGTGTGAAGAAGACTATAGAAACTATGTAAGTTATTTTTGGACCGATTTATAAGTTATATTAAAGTAAATGACCGCAAAAAAAAGTTTTTATTGAAGTTTTATGTCCCAAATAACTTTATTTGGAACCACTTGGACAAGATGTACCGTTTGGTGAACAAGTTTGACGTAAAACTGAGAGTTCTGATCGCGGTCTCTTGGTATAAAATTTTATTTTAAACTGTAGTATCTTCAACCAATCATAAAGCAATTGAAAATTGGCAGAAGAAAGAGAAGGCCTCTTCTCAACATTAGGTGATTCCGGGTTGAACTGAATGAATGAGTGAATGAAATGAACGTTTAAAAGACAATTGCCGAAAAGAGATTTTTCCTTGCGATTGAGTTGTGACCTGAGGATGCGTAAGTTACATCACTGTGACCTCTAATAAAAAGCCTTGTAATGATAACGCTTTTTCCTTACAAAGATTTCAAAGGAAAATATTGCATAGTTACTACGTTTATTTTTGGGCCTTAAAGATCTCTATCTTGAAAATGAACCATGAAAATTTTTGTTTAATTATCTTGGTTATCTTGATAACAAAAGTTTACACATTATAACAACATCATGACATAATCCCCGGAGGGTGAGGCAGAGGGGTACCCGTTAGTACACTCATATTGCAGCAGTTATGTTTAAGACTCACTGCCGTACTCAGAGATCTACACTAATATTATAAAGAGGAAAGATTTGTTTGTTTGTTTGTAACAAACAAACAAACAGACAAAAAAAACTACCGAAACCGCTCTGAAACTACTGGACTGATTTGAAAAATTCTTTCACCGTTGGAAAGCTACACTATCCCCGGGTGATATAGGCTACTTTTTATCCCTGTGTTCCCACGGGAACGGGAACTACGCGGTTGAAACCGCGTGTCGTCCGCTAGTATTTAATAATTACTTAAACCGTCCCTTAGTAAAGATTTGACATACAAAACCTTCACCTAATGCCGAACTCAGCAAAGAGCTTTAATGATTACTTAGGCCAGAGTATCGCAGTAAGTGTCAAAATCTTCACTAAAGAATCATTAAACGCCTCTGAGTGCGGCAGTCAGACAAGTTATGTTGTGGTGAACCGTTAGTACGTCGAAATTCAACAAAAATAACAACTTATCGACATCACCTAATTTCTTATTCCTTAATTAATTAAGATAATTAATTATAAGCAAAACTGCAGTAGGTCAACGAACTACATAATATGAAACAAGTTTGCCAATCACAGCCAAAGTTTGTGCTCCAAGATGGCAGCTGTTCGACCAAATCAACAGCTGGTGTTGTTCAACTTAGTTCTTGGGCCATCTGTACGTATAATATTACAATAAGAGTTTCATCTAATTGGAAAGATTGTGTAAAGTTGATGAGATTAATGATAAAAGATGGTATTTCCCTGATCGGGAGCATTCGCTTGGTAACAGTTCATTTGCACTTGTTTGTGCTCAAAATCGAATCTTCCATTGTTTTTACTTTAATTTTGCTCTTTATATGGTTACGGATGGGCTGCGGTGTTTGAAACGTACAATAGTCAATATCAATACATCGACGAAATAATCGATTTACTTATTACAAGTAACATTTAGAGCTCTGTGATCTCTCCCGATTCAGACGGGAGAACTCGCCATACTATACTTTCTGCTAACACCACCTTCACTCCATTAGTGTTTCTACATCTGATCTACACTAATATTATTAAAGAGGAAAGATTTCAATTTTCGTAATTTTGTGTGTGTGTGTATGTTTGTAACGAATAATCTTAAAAACTACTGAACCGATTTGAAATTCTTTCACCGTTGCGAAGCTACACTATCGTCGGCTGACATAGGATAAAAAGTTCCCTGTATTCCCACGGGAACGGGAACTACGCGGGTGAAACCGCGTGACGTTCGCTAGTCTACACTAATATTATAAAGAGGAAAGATTTGTTTGTTTGTAACGAATAGGCTCCGAAACTACTGGATCGATTTCAAAAATTCTTTCATCGTTGGGAAGCTACACTATCCCCAGGTGACATAGACTAATTTTATCCCTGTAGGTATTCCCACGAGAACGGAAACTACGCGGGGCGAGTTCTCCATAAAATTGAATAATTGCCCATTCTACTGTAAATGTACGTTAACAGTTGGAATGTATGGGAGAACATGTTGTTTTAAGAACAATATTAAGTTTGTTCTTGGGAATTATTTAATTATTACATAGATAGGTATATTGTGTGTACGCTCTTGACTAGTTATTTTAATTAAGGTCAAGCTTGACAGATGTCAAATCAGTTGTTAAATCAGCTCGACAACACTGTCGTTTCGTTTTTTTTTTCTGCTGCCTGATGCCCCACTTAAGTATTTTATTTGTTGCAAGTTAGAAAAAGAGGTTAGAAGCATCAGATTTACACTGAATATCCAGCTAGGGGTCTTAGCTTTGCTTCCGGATATCAGTCACTGATTATTTAATTAAAGCGAGATAGAGACTTAAGTGCCCTAGCGAGCTTTAAATGAAACTGATGTTAATACTGATTCATCATCATCAGCCTATAATTTTCCCTTAACAGGGAATCAGGCCTCCTTTCCAAGAGAGGAATGGGCTACAGAAAGAAAGAGAAAGAACTATTGTGTTTATTTGGCAATAAAAACTTAAAAAATAAACAGAACCAAATTCAAAATGATTGAGACTAGTAATGCCAAAAGGGCCTCAGCTCAGCATAATGCCAGATGGCATCACAAAGTGCACCACCTGACGCTGATTTTCATCTGCTGCCCACGAGTGCCGTACGCTCGAAAATATAAACACATTTAAAAATTCTACAATCAACTACGCACGCCCAGTGCAGATTGGTAGATGTCACATGCCATGATTTTGGTTCTAAGACTTGCCTTGTTTCCTCACGATGTTTTCCTTTAGCGTTTTGAAAGCGGTTATGAAATAAATGACGGGATATATATAATAAATGATGGGTTCAAACCCACGACTCACTGTTCGTCAGTCGGAGCCGCCACCACTGGGCCACCACTGCTCCTCTCCATGAGAGGGATGGGGACCCAGTTTAGGTTGGTAGATGTCACATGTCTTCGAATTTTTTGGTTTTAAGACACTAAATACTAAATAAGAATAGGTACTGATTAATTTAATTTATTTAGGATATTTATGAATGATTAACCTCGACGTACCTACAACGATAGATAACGGTTTTTGAATTAAACTTAACGTCATTAGGTACATTCATAATAGGGTAGTTAACAGAAAAAAATCTAATTAGTCCGTCAGATAGGTTTCCAAAAAATATTGTAGGTACACGTATTTTTTCTTTTTTTACGTAATCAAACAATGAAGACGATACAATGCTTTGAAAACTCGTGTGACGTCATACTCTAAAACATTAGTATGACTTTTTTTGCGGTCAGTGATGTCACCAACCCCCACTCAAATCTGTATCTTCGTCAATTTTTATTGATTTGACATAACAAAAAATACGTATCTAATATTTTTCGATAATCTAACAGACGGACTAATTAGAAACACATTTTTTAAAGTCGGTAAACATCCCTTTTGTGTTAGCTGCCACCTGGCAGGCACACAATATATATTTGCACTCTACCTGTGGCACTTTTGGCGTGAACCCAGCACAGGTTTACTTGTACGGTTTAACTGTAATACTAGAAATTTAACTACCTACATAAACACGACAAAAAAACAGTAAAGTAAGGATGACCAAAGATGACCTCTCGCTCTTGACCGCCTTTCTGTGCGTGATGTGATGAAAAACAGCTGATATAAGTTATTTATAGCCTAGTTCCTGCACCTAATCTACATACAAATTACGACACGGTTGGCGCAGTGGCTCAAACAATGGACTGCTGCGCTACGTTTCGCGGGTTCGATCCCCGCACGAAAAAAATATTTATATGACCTACAGATCGTTGTTCCGGGTCTGGGTATTTGTGTATGTGAATTTAAATGTTTGTGAACGCACCGTGGGTGCGTTCACAAACAGATACAGGATACAGGGGAAATTCCAGGAGTGGGGCAACGTTTTTTTAAAAAAAAAACACTAAACAAACATACAAATCTAACAACAACAATATTCTAATATAACACTTAATAGTTTTCTTCTTAAGTTAACGAGTTGCAAGAGAAATATGAAGAGACTGCCTATTTACCTACGGGGTAATACGAAATCGCTTGGAAGACTGCTTCACAGACTTTCGGTCCATTGACTACATACCATATCATGATAATTATATAAAGGGTGTAAAAGTACCCTTAACACATACGAAAGGCACTTGTTCTCCCCACCACTGCGATCATTTTTTGGTTCCAGACCACACCTGGGAACCCCCTAGTTACGGAGATATTGGGGGTCAAAGTTGCAAATTTTGCACAGCTGTTTTTGTAAATACTAGTTTTTCAGGTTATAGCTTTACCTAAATTACCTCCATGACCCGTTTATTATTCAAAGCATCCACTAGCACAATGTTTGAGGAGTGCTACATTGAGTTTTACTGTAAAATGTGTTTTATGACCCAAAAAAATAAAGTCGTTTCCCAGCAAAAAATTTTTGCTTAGGGGTACTTAGTTTGATGTACAGAATGCTTGGTTGACGTTTTTGTGAAGGGTTAATTTACACCCTGTATACTAGTGACGACTGTCAAAGATTACAAAGAGATTTACAGAGACTTTGTATAAGCTAGCTTTATTCCTATGATAGTTTTACCAAAAACTAATAAATAAAAGGAAATGCGTTACACCCAAAGGTATAAAACATCTATAGGAAGTTAGGAACACTGATTACATCTAACACACAATGCTCAACTTCCCTGTTCTAAACCAAGGTTACTCGGCAACCCCGCTTTGATATCATTATGATAAATAGGCAAATAATATGGACAAAGAGGCGAGGTGTTTGCTAATGAGCTCTAGATCAGTTCCTTTTAAAACAAAGACGACCTAGAGACTACCTACAGGGATAAGGATCTGACTAAACTGAGACAAATCCAGCGCGGGACACATTCACCCAAATCGCGCGGGACACGTTTACACAATGGCAGGCACTCGAAATACAGTCGCGCACAAATCAGACCCCAAAATTGATCATCTATTCAAGTTAGCCCAAACCCCACACCCCCAAAGAACCAACCCCAAAGGAGGGTTATGTGTTTGGCGTGTATGTATGTATGTATGTATGTCCGTTTCTTTGTTCCCTCATAACTCCTAAACAGATAGAGTATAGAGTAGGGATTTGAATAAAATATACGTCGTTAGATGCGTCTTGATGGCGCGAGTGGCTGACATTGAAATTAAAAAAAGAAAAGAAATTTGCGCATTTTGGGGGCCATTATAGCGTATTTTAAAAAAAATAAAAAAAATCTATTACTATCGGATAGGGTATAGAAATGAAGGGTTTTAAAAAGAGATTACAAAAATATATTACAATAAATGTTTAAAATAAATTCAAAGTCACAAATCATATAAACAAACACAAAAGTGAAATCATCTGCGAACATTTTTACGCGACCAACGAAAGAACAGACACAAAAGAACTAAAGAGTTTGAAATAAAAAAAGTAGTTAAAAAACTAAAAAACCCGACTGAAAACACTGAAAAGTAAAAACAAGCACATACAAACTTAGAAGCAGGCGGGGTTCATTTGAATATTAAATTATGAAATGAAAATAGAATGGACCCCGCCTGCTTCCAAGTTTTGTTTAATTTAAAATGTGCTTGTTTTTTACTTTTCAGTGTTTTCAGTCGGGTTTATTAGTTTTTTAACTACTTTTTTTATTTAGGGTTCTGTACCTCAAAAGTTATAAAAAGGAACCAATCTTACAAGAGTTCTCACACACTCACTCACTTGTCCATCTGTCTGTCCGTGTTTCCACCATCGATTTTCTTAGGAACGGGTGGACCTGGCAAGTTAACGCCCTTCATCGCTTCCCAGTGTTTTTTATATTTTTAAACGTTGCCCCACACTTGGAATTTCTCCTGTATCGTGGGTGTGTTTACAAACATTTAAACTCACATAAACAATCACAACCGACCCGAAGGCCATACAGATATTTGTTCCGTGCGAGGATCGAAACCGCGACACGCAGCGCAGCAGTCCAATCGCTCAGCCACTGCGCCAACCGCGCCGTATGAGGATCACACATATTATTATAAAGGCGAAATTTTGTGGGTGTGCGAGTGTGTATGTTTGTTACTTCTTCACGCAAAAACTACTGAACGGATTTGGATAAAATTTAGTACACAGATAGTTTATAACCTGGATTAACACATAGGATAGTTTTTATGCCGATTTTATCTTTCCGTGGGATAATTTTCGAATTAAGGCAACAGCTAGTAACTACTAAAAGCAGGACTAACTCCACGGTAACACATCTGCCCGCTAAGTGATGAAAACTTGATAACGTACAACACAGCACACAACATTTTTTTTTGGAAAATCGTCTAATGAGGAGTCATTTGATGATTTACCAACCCCCAAAACCACTCCTCCGCTCTGGATCCAGCAGAACTCGTCTTATCTAGTCATATCTTATCTTACCATTTTACTATATTTGTTTTAAGTCACGTCTTACGGATTTCTCGGTCAATGGCGCGACGGTCAATCGGTTTTCTCGGAGTATTGAACTATGAAATAATATGGTTATATAAGTAAGTAAGAACAAAACTTTGTTTCAGTAAACTTGAGGCGAGATCTACGAACGTCATTTAGCACATAAAAACGAAAGGATACCTACATAAAATCAAACTATAAAGAAAATTAAAATGTTTGTTGCCTAAACAAATATCGGCCTTACGACGGTGTTATTTAACTTAATTTTAGATCACCTGGTGATAATTACCACTGAAAAAAAATATTGCAACTGTTTCCGTCAGCATTCATTTCACATTTTCAGACAAGACAAAGACAAGCATAAAATCAATTTTATCTGGAAAATTGTTTTAATTGGTTTTCCTCAAATGAAATGGAAATATCCATCAGTAACAGCTCATGGTGGTGTGAGGATTAGTTCGAGATGGCTATAGAATAAACGATTTAACCTGGCTAGACAACCACACTAATATTATAAAGGCGAAAGTTTGTGAGTGTGTATGTTTGTTACTTCTTCACGTTAAAACTACTGAACGGATTTAAATAAAATTTAGTACACAGATAGTTTATAACCTGGATTAACACATAGGATAGTTTTTATGCCGATTTTATCTTCCCGTGGGATAATTTTCGAGTTGCTGCGGGTAAAGCCGCTGGCAACAGCTAGTTGAATATAAACTTGTACCAAAACTCGCAATACGACCGACATTTAGCGACAGTTTGTATGGGAGCGATAACTATCGTTTACAATTGAGATTTTTTGGTACAAGCTCATTCGACTTTTTGGCCTTGTTTATAAAGGGCCTGTGACGTTGCTACTGCTAGGATACAGGGTCTCTTCTCAAAATTTATTTGGAGTCGGCGCAGTATGTCGCCTTCTTCCATATTTCTCCATTTCAGCAGTCACCTCCTTCCTCCTCCCTGATGATGAATTTATTTGATATGATGATTTGTGTGGCTGAGCCTGCAGACCAAAATCAGTCCACTAAATAATGTCTCCTTGCTGTTCTTCCCCAGCGACGCCCTAATCCGAGGCTCGTGTCCCAATTCTCAATTCTTTATTGCGTACCATAATGTATACAGTTGGTAGGGAATGTCGGGCTCAGCATAGATAAAAGTAGAAAAGAGGAGGAGAACGCTCGGCGTTTAATAAGTCAAATTACGAGTTTATACCCCACAGGGGGAGCGTGGAGTCTCTTAGTTTGTAAGTTTGTTTGCACTGACTGGAGGCCATAAATTGGAATTGAATGCCCACAGGAAAGTCTGGTTGAGTAGTCGACAGCCATCGAATGGTTGAACTACGATAATATGCCAATCACAAAAAAAAAAACAAATTGTTGTGTTCTGTTCTGGATTTAATAAGTGTACTGGACACTTTTATTTTTTTCTTCTTGTCTCTGATATTCATAATGTCAATGTCATGTATACCTGTTATTTGCGTGGTACTGTATTGCCGATTTTAGACGTTATTCAGTTTAAATTGTAAATAAATGACAGTGCTGTTGGCGTACTCTTTACAAACAAATAACTAAATCCTGATCAATTGAATTCAATTAATTTATTTACTAACAATTTTTTACATCAAATAGGTAATAATGATCAATAATTAGATTAGATTAGCACAATAATATTGTTCACTACGTTCCAAAATACAGTGTTTATTTATGTTAATATGCGAAAGACATAGTATTGACATTATCAGTAGGCTTGATAACAATCAAAGTTTTCGTTATCAGGCGTCGGGGCTGCGGTTTGATCGAACATAATTCCACGGGGTTATTTAATGATTTCCCACCACTAAAAAAAAAGGTTGTACCGCCTGAAACCGCTTGTAAACACCGCGTGTAATTTATACAAAAATGTATGCATTTTTCTAAGAGGGGTATAGGGAATTTACAGAAAGCCTTCTGTGACGATCGTCCCTTATAGATTTCCTTAGATTTGGATTTACTCTACTTGGTGATATTCCTGCCTAACAACAGTTTTAGGGAGCGAGTATGTATTTTTCTAATATAGACGTGTGTTAAGAAAACCGGAAGCACACAATTATCCAGGTCTCATCATTACAATATTTACGAAAAAAAAAATTGAAACTGTTTTAAACATGAAATCCACTTGTACACAGCTTCTCCAACCATCCACCCAATAAACCAATAATAACTAAAACTTAATTAATAATATAACGTCACGCCTGTAAGCCCCGAAGGGTTGGGCAGAAGTGTACATAATCAATGCCTTCAACCGGGCACAAAACTAGTCTCTGAGGCTGTCGAGACATTCCTATTAAGAAAATTTTTTCCCTATCAAGGAATCGACCCCAGGACCTGATGCTCAGCAGTCACGCGACCACCAGAACAACGAGGCTGTTAAAACAAACAAAATTTAAAAAAAAAATACCAAAAAAAATCTCTTACCAAAATAACAGCAAACAAATTCAAAAAGCTCCTCATCATGATTTCGTAAATCTGAAGATTCTTCTCAAAAACGTCCACTTCTTACTACGTCGGAACCGAATCAGTCGATACAGGCGGGTGACGCGCGCGCACATTGAACTACGAATGATTGGATGCGCGTGCGCAGATCAACTTCGTCTTCAGTAGGGGGGCCACGCAACATGGGGCGATTTGGGACGTGGTGCGGTGAACAGGATAAATTAAATAGGTGTAAGGTTTTTTTTTCGGTAGGTAATATTTTTGAAACGTGGTGTGCGTTAATTTGATTGATGAATTGTCTATGTTATTTAACTAGTTTTATTGCATTAAATGGAGTTAAGATACAATATTATTTCCCTAATATTTATGATTAAGAGGGAAATAATATTGTTAATGATGATCAACAGCTTATTAATGTTCTCTTTTTGAGAGGGAATGGGTTATAATCTACCACGCGGGCCTAGTGCGTATTGGTAGATTATGTCACATGTCTTTGAATTTTTTGGTTCTAAGACATGCCAATTTCCTCACGATGTTTTCCTTCACCGTTTTGAGAGCAGCGGTGAAATAAATTACACAAAGTAATGTGCCTGCCTGGGTTCGAACCCAAGACCTACGTTCGTAAGTTAGGTCCGCCACCACTGGGCCACCGCTGCTCCCTCTTAATAATTCCGTTGTAATCTACTAATAACCGAAATTTCCAGCGGTCAGTAAATAATGTTCTCTAATGCTACATTACTTAATAGAACAATTTTCTACAAATTCGTGACAGTACTTTTATGAATGAGAAAGGAGTAAATGCCACCATGACGTGTAACAGAGAAGAATGGAAAAATAAAACGTGTTGCACCGACCCCAAATATAATGGTATAAGGGCAGTTTTGTTCCGATTGTGATTTTCTTTTTCTTTTTAATGTTACAACAGTATACTGAATGCTACAGAAACAACAACAACACTACAAGAATATACAACAACAACAAAAAAACGCGTGCGTATTCTGAACGCTTTTTCTTAACGTTACGACTTAAGAAAAAGCGTACGTGAAACACTGCTGTATGGTTCACCTACAGACCAATCTTACAATTTTACTTTAATTCAAATTTCTATTTTTAATATTTTATAATAAGGTAGGTAATTTTGTAATATTTATTTTGAGATTTCTGTGCTTACTAACATAGTTAATAAGTTCCTGTTGTTACTAATATTATGGATCATTGCTATCTGTTATTAAATAAATAATTTTTATAACACATTTGCTCGTAAAGGGTCTCTTATTTCACCAATTTCAATATCGTAATGTATCTCATTACGTACTTGTGCGGTAATGTAATGTAAATCGCACGTTTTAGGAAGATGCTCTGTCAAAACGAACGGTACCTACTTTTTTAAATCTTAGCAAAGAGTTTTTATTTCAGAAAAGTGGTCAACATTTTATGAACAAAATTAACTTTGGGAGATAAAATATAATAAATAAACATTTAATTCTTTAATTTTATTAATTTCGACAATAAATTACAACCATTAATATCTGTAGCAAAAACAAAAATATTAATTTACTTTAATAATAATACTGGCTGTTTTGTGCCTATGCCTGAAAAAAAATCGCATCGCTTATTTGTTAAGAAATAATAATCAATTTTACTAATTGCTCAAATTTTCATAACTGCTTTAATTAAAGATTTATTCGTTTAAGAAAGTCCGAGTTTTATTTATTTCCTCGCAAATATGTTATAAAACGTCGTATGACATACGTGCGCTTTGATAATTACAGCCTCTGCTTTCTTTTAGCCCTCGCCTACGGCTCGGGCAAGCAATATCGCCTCGGCTGTAATTTTCAACTTACCGCACTTATATCATAATGTACTATTATTATATTGTTTTTAAGTAAGATGTACTTAATATTAAGGTTTGTTCCCAGGTTTTGATGCTTGAGAATATTTTTTTGCCTATGACTTCCAGATATTTGAATAGTGTGGGCCACTGTCCATATCCTTCACGGTGTCTGACGCTACTTTCTGGCTGTTTCAGCGTCCACACACTGGCTGTATTGGTTTACCAAGACACACAAACTGTATACGTATGTATGCCCAACTTTAATGGGAGTTTTATGACTTATTTTGCATTGAGAAGACAAATGTCTCATACAATACCAACCCATGGCCACCGTACTAGGCCGCGACCCTGCAGGCGCGAGCGAAACTGCGTGTGCAGCCAACCAATTAGATCCATTGTTCATTGACAAATGTTATAGTATCGATATCTTTATTAAAGGCTAGGTTTTGCCTGCAGATTCACTCGCGAAATGGTCGAAAATTATCTTAAGGGACCGTTATTTGGGGTTAATATAGCCAATAGGACATTAGTCAAAGAATCATTGAAATTGGATCAGGGGATCTTAAATGGCCACTTTAGCAGAAGTTATAACACACTAAAATCATAAAGGCGAAAGTTTGTGAGTGTGTGAGTGTGTATGTTTGTTACTTCTTCACGCAAAAACTACTGCACGGATTTGGATGAAATTTGGTACACAGATAGTTTATAACCTGGATTAACAAATAATAATAATAATAACAAATTGTTTATTTTTCTCCACAAATTTCTACAGTGACATAAAGGTGGGGCATTATATTGTGGGAGACTGGTGCCTAAACTAGGCTCAAGGCCTGTATTTAAGGTCACCAGGAACTCCTCCATTTAAATTTAACAAATTATGTTATGTACTCGTACAAACGGTATGCAATAAGGAAATGTTAACATTTAACTTAGGGATTCTTTTATAAATAGGTTAGTTTTATTCCGATTTTATATTCCCGTGGGTTGTAGCGGGTAAAGCTAGTCGGATCATAAATTAATATGAATTGCGTTAAAACTCGTAAAATGGACCATTCATAAGAGTACTGCGTGTGTGACATTGAGGTATAATGTACTACGCACTAGTGGAAACACCTTTTCTTTTTTGGCGGGTGAAAGATCATCAAATAACCCCCCCCCCCCCCGCTCTTGGGCACAGCGAAAGGGAGTTTCAGACTTCTACTGACTAAAAACCACCCATGTTCCTTCTTAGCCCTATATGTCGCGGTAACTTGTGAACAACCCGCAGCCCAGACGGGGTCTAAAATATGCCTAGGCTCGTGTGCATTTCGATACTGTAGAAATAATTCTAAAAATATAAGTAAAAGTCAAGGAGTGACTTTTCACCAGTAATTACAACTATTATCTTTAAAACACACTTTAAAACAGACATGGAGTTTGAATTTGTGCCCTGTTGTTGATAATAGGCTCGCCCTTAAATACGTGGGACTTAAACAAATCTGGCGAAATGTGAGTCCACTATAACATACACTGTCACCATGTGACTTACATGTTATAATTTACAGAAAATATAGTCCCGGTTTGAATTCGAACCTACGACTTACTTGCTATAAAACTAGCAAGAAGGCCTACTGGGCCATCGTCTAAAATGCTTATCGTTAAATTTTCGAAAAGAATTAATAATATGTGAAATGACGAAAAACATTAATTTATACAGGGTGAAACGTCTGGTCAGATGATAACGTTATGACATGTTAAGCTGTTGGTCCCGGCTGTCATATTAAAAGCTGCGGTGTAAAAGTACCCTTAATGCAAACGAAGTGCACTTATTCTCCCCAACCACTGCGATTATTTTTTTGTTCTAGACCATACCTGGGAAACCCCTAGTTATGGAGGTATTGGGGGACAAAGTTCCAAATTTTTCACAGCTGTTTTTGTAAATACTAGTTTTTCAGGTTATAACTTTACTTAAATTACCTCCATGATCCGTTTACTATTCAAAGCATCTACTAGCACAATGTTTTAAGAGTGGTACGTTGAGTTTAACCGTGAAATGTGATATTAGACCAAAAAAAAAATCGTTTCTCAGCAAAAAAAATTGCGTAGCGGTACTTAGTTTGATGTTCAGAATGCTTGATTGACGGCTGTGTGAAGGGTTAATTTACACCCTGTAAATTTACCCTTCACACAGCCTGATCTTTGGCAGTCGTTACAGGAAGTCAGTGACCTGAAAGTCTGACCAAAGGGTATCGTATTACCCAGTATTAACTGCGTTGTGGAGGTCAGATAGGCAGTCGCTTCATGTAAAATACTTGAACTGTATTCGGTGAGACTGAAGCCGACCACAACATTGTTGAAAAAGGTTAGACATATGATGAGTAAGATAAGGTATAATTTAGTAGTTATCCTACATTTTTAGCAGTCATGATAACTGGACATTTACTTCACGGTAGGTATAAAATTTACAACATCCTGACGAAGAGGTCCATTGAGAAACATTTTTCTTTTGATGTATTAATTACTTTTGTATATCATTTTCTTCCTAGTTGCTTTATATGCCCTACAAACTAATGGCAAAATAATTACTCCTTCAAATGAGATATTATTTCACAATCTTTCAAACAAAACAGATGCAGCTTGAGAACTAAAGATTTGAATCAAGTTTTCCTAACTGCAACTACAATTTTGCAACACAAGTGATAAACAGGATGTAAACGAACCCGTCCAAACCAATGACGTATTATATATAGACACGTCATGAACTAACATGGCGGCGCTTCAAAACGGCGAAAATATTATATAACTACTTTTACGCTTAAAGAAAGGGAAAGAAAATATGACACCGTACAGCGGGATGCCTGTTGTCTTATGTTTCGCGTAGGTTTACACACACGATTTAAATTAAGAACAAACGTAGCATCGCGCGAGAGGTTGGTGCTTAAATTAAGAACAAACGTAGCATCGCGCGAGAGGTTGGTGCGTAACTAATCGCGATGTGGCCATTTGGCTTCATTTCATGTTGTCATTTTTGAGGGCGGACAACGTATCTATAGTTTTAATATATCAATGGTCCAAACCAAGCACTATGTAGGTAACCCTACGAAAAACTATTTTACACGTTTGAAATTAATTTTACGGTAAAACTTAATGTAGCACAGTCAAAACATTATGGTAGATTAATGTTTTGAATAGTAAACGAGTCATGGAGGTAATTAAAGTAAAATTATAAACATAAAAACCACTATTCAAAATAATGGACCTTTGGCCTTTGGAACTTTGACCTCTAATATCTTCGTCACTAGAAGGTTCCTAGTTCCATAAATGGACCAAAACAACAAAAATGATTTCTATTGACGGGGAGAACGGGGCCCGGGCCTTTCGGATTTGGAATTTATCTTTTTTCGTAGGCACTTAAACTACGAATAGGGTAGTTAACTAAAACAATCTAATTAGTCCGTCAGATAGATTTCCAAAAAATATTGGACACGTATTTTTTCTTTTTTCACGTAAACAAACAATGAAGACGATACAGCGCTTTGAAAACTCGTGTGAGGTCATATTCAAGGTATTAGTATGGCATTTTTTAACGGTCAGTGACGTCACAATTTGTTCCTTGTTTCACGTAAACAAACAATGAAGACGATACAGCGCTTTGAAAACTCGCGTGACGTCATATTTTAATACATTAGTATGGCATTTTTAACGGTCACTGACGTCACAAACCCCCACTCAAATCTTTGACGCGTTTTATCTCCGTCATTTTTTATTGATTTGATAAAACTTTGAAAGATTGTAGTCGAATCAGATTGATATGCTGTTCCTATGTATTTGTAAGTCGCATTGGTAGTTACTTCGCCCGTTTTTACCCTACATCCTCGTGCACGAGTGACGACTTCTTAACCAATGGGAACGCGACAAAGAATATCATAAGTTATCTCAAGTCCGCGGTTTTGCCCGCGAGGTTGTCGGTTATCGCGACCAACCTTTTCATCCCCCTTTCAACCCATTTTTCGCATTAAAAAGTAGTCTATCCTTTCACAGGCTACAGACTCAGCTAAATCAGTACAGTAGTTACGGCGTGGAAACGCAACAGACTGACAGACAGAGTTACTTTCGAATTTATAATGTAAAGAGTATATAGGATTAGCAGCCAGTACTAACGAAATAAATCTCATTCTCAACAAATAATCCTCACCTAAAAATCAGTTCCAACATTACCAAAATCAGGGCAAACCTACCCGAAAGTTGCACGATAATAACACTCGGTTCTTAACAACCACTCTCCGAAGATCAGCATAATATTGACGTAGCTCAGATTGAGGTCCACATACTATTAGACAAAGGTCACCGAACTAACTTTTACTCTAAAACTTGTTCGTTGTTCACTAAGGAAAAGTGATGGAATACCTAGTAGAAGGGTTTCCAGGAATTCCTTGTGGATAATAATTCATTTTATTATGAAAGAGGTGCTAGCTTCTGCACGTGGCTTCGCTTCAGTATGTAATGTATGGAAGTTAAACCACGGGAACGTTTTAAATGTAGCCTATGATACTCGGGGATAATGTGGCTTCCCACTAGTAAAAGAATTTTCGGAATCGGTTCTGCAGTTCCAAAGATACCGGTTACGGTTCAATACATAACTCTTTATAATAGTAGTATTGAGTTATTTACCAAAAAATCATGTTTTTTTTAGAAAATAAAATCTGTTGTAGGCAATCTTCGATAGCTAAACGTTGCAGTGCCTTTTTATTTTTTTTGAGGGGTGGGAAATCATCAAGTAACCCCTCCCGCTCTTGGTCAGAGCGAAAGGGAGTGTCAAACTGACTAAAAACCACCAATATTCCTTTTTAGCCCTTTATGTCGAGGCGGCGGTATCTCTTGCGAACAACCCGCCGCCCCGACGGGTCTAACACTCCCTGATGATGAATTGATTTGATATGATGATTTTTGTGGCTAAGCCTCAGTCTAAAAAAAGTCCCTAAATATTGACGCCACTCAGAAGCGAGTGTCAGACTTCTACTGACTAAAAACCACCCATGTTCCTTCTTAGCCCTTTATGTCAAGGCCGCGGTGTCTCTTACAACAACCCGCAGCCCCCCCGTTGAAGTGCCTTACATTATTATAATAGAGAACTATTGCGAAAATGAGTCGTTCATGGTAGGTATTCATTTAGGTTTATGGTAGTTGACAAAAAATATCTAATTAGTCCGTCAGATAGATTTTCAAAAAATATTGGACGCGTATTTTTCTTTTCTTCACGTAAACAATAAATGAAGACGATACAGTGCTTCGAAAAGTCGCGCGACGTCACAGTTTGGTACTTTTTTTTCCACAAAGTGACGACACTATCTTTGACACGTTTTATTTTCGTAAATTTTTATTAATTTGATAAAACAAAAAACACGTATCCAATATTTGTCGGTAAACTAATTTCTTTTAAAAATGATATTTTTTTAGTCAATCAACTACCCTATTATGGTTTATTTACCACTAGCTGTTGCCAGCGGTTTCACCCGCTTCAACTCGAAAATTATCCCATGGGAAGATAAAATCGGGATAAAAACTATCTAATCTATCTCTGTACCAAATTTTATCCAAATCCGTTCTGTAGTTTTTGCGTGAAGAAGTAACAAACATACACACTCACACACTCACAAACTTTCGCTTTTATAATATTAGTGTGATTGAAACAACGGGGCTTGTTTTCATTTTGAAACTAAACATAACATCACGCGCACGGCACATTTCACCAGTTATGTAGGTAGCAATGGGCTTACGCCCTATTACGTAGGATTGCTATTAACTGGACGAAATTCCAGACACCATGTCTGTCAGTAAGAAATTCCTGATGAACAAATCTCAATAACCCCTAGAAACCGATTCCAGGACCTCAGCAGCTACGTTTGCACCCACTAGACCAAGAAGAGGCAGTTTGAAACAATTTTTTTTTGAATTTTTTCGTGTTATTTGTATTCCCCATTTAAAGGGTGTAAAAGTACCATTAACGCAAACGAAAGGCACTTGTTCTCCCCACCACTGCGATCATTTTTTTGTCCTAGACCATAACTGGGAACCCAATATCTCCGTAACTAGGGGTAGTTACGGAGATATTGGGGGTCAAAGTTCCGAATTTTGCACAGCTGTGTTTGTAAATACTAGTTTTTCGGGTTGTAACTTTACTTAAATTACCTCCATGACCCTTTTACTATTCAAAGCATCCACTAGCACAATGTTTTAAGAGTGCTCCATTGAGTTTTACCGTAAAATTAAATTTTTGACTCAAAAAAAAGGCGTTTCACAGCAAAAATTTTTGCGTAGGGGTACTTAGTTTGATATACAGAATACTTGGTTGACGTATGTGTGAAGGGTTAATTTACACCCTGTATATGCAATTTCTAAAAAAAAACTACATATACCATAGTCACTCTAAAATAAACGATGCCACCCAAGAAATAACACTGAGTAGTTCAGAAAACAGACATTTGTAAGTTTCGCCTCAAACCCTCAAAGTTTCAACCCTCATTCACTGAACTACACAACTTATAAGTTTCCACTTTTCACTGCTCGAGAAGTTTTCCCATTTGTAGAAATTCTTTCTTGAATCAAGAAAATTATAAAGAAACGGAAAGGAATTGATATTTCATAACTAAAACTGGAAGCAATACGGAACCCCCCCCCCCCCCCGTACGGATCAAATATTTGTATGGCCTACAGATAGTTGTTTCGGGTCTGGGTGTGTTTGTGTATGTCAGACCGCAACGGTGTGCCCCACCGTGTCACCCGGCCGATCCTCACAGTGGAGACATCCGGGCGTTTCCTCATACCTTTTTAAGGGTATGGTCCCTGTTCTCCCTTCACCTACTCGCTGCCCTCACAGTCACGTCAGATGAGCAGACGCGAATCAGAGAGGAACAAGTAGGGTTACTTCCTCCAACAATCACACCGCCCGAGAACCCGTACACTGTTCACGTCTCCTGGCGGTGTGCCCCTCGCGTGTCCTTCTTTGTCTGGTCTGTCACACTTGGACCTTTCCGGCATGAGTACCTATATATCTACCGGCAGAGCTACAAGGATCATTGAGACGTACAAGCCCCACCACGATGGCGATGGAGAAGAAGTACGGTACCGAATAATTACAATAAAAACCGGCCAAGTGCAAGTCGGACTCATATATCTATAAAAAATCGCGTCTGTTGTATGCATTAAATATTTATTTTATTAGTAATAGGGTCCCGTTTTTACCCTTTGGGTACGAAATCCCAAAAAAGAGACACTACCTCATTCCATTTTATATTTTGTGAGCCGTTATAATCTTTATTGAGATTACCACCGAACTTCAATAAAGTATTGTAAATAACAATCATCCCTTAGTTTCAATATTGTATGTACAGTGATGTGGGTTGCTTTATTTTAGCTTAACTGAATTCCAAGTAATAACATAGATGGCGCTATTAAATTAATTAACACAGCGCCATCTACACAACAACTTGGAGAAACTTTTTGCCACTTAGTTCTACTACTTGCCACTAGATGCCAGTAGTGGATGTCAATTTAGTTATAGTTTTATTAAATTGTTACAGAATAAAACATTACGTATCATAACTGCATTCATAACAACATAATTAGAATAAATTGACAAGAACGAATTTTTATTTGGTATGAAACCATTTAAAAAGAGAATGGAAACATTATGCCCTGAGTTGTCAACACGTAACCATGGCAACGCGATGTATACAACTGTTCAGTGATTGAATGTCCACAGTAGATTTATGGTAGGTAGTTATTTGTTTATTTTCAAAGAGATGTCTAGCAAAATAACCAGTTTTGCCATTCCTAAACGCAGTCAGTTAGCCGATCACCGTGCAAAGCCATCTAAGACTCAAATAAGGGAGAAATATCACAGCAATACCCCAAAAAAATTGCTTAGTTCAAAGGCAGCAACTACCGCTTGCATTGAGAGCAAAAGTTGTTCAATCGGTGTTAGCGACCAGAAAGGACTTGTAAAACCAAAGAAAACTACAAAATCAGATTGCCTCGTCATTAAAAAAACTCAAAACAATGTCGTGGACTATTGTAAGAAGTGTGGGGACGGAAAAGGAAATGGTGAGACCCGAGGAAAGATCGACTCAATACTTAGCGCAGTAAATTTTAAATGCGTTAAAAACGACAATAAAGTTACTAGAAAGATATCAAAACCAGTCCAACAGTACTATAAGAACGAAAACTTTTACATTTACGAGGAATCACTCCATGATGCTAACAATGGCAATAACAATAAGAAAGTATCCCTGGATACTATCTCAGAAGCATCCGAAAGTCGCACAATTTCTAAAAACTCCATTTTTAGAATAATTTCTGACTCTGAAGACGAATCTGAATCTTATCTAGACCCAAACAGCGATGTAAATATCACGAAACTTAAAGAATTTAGGCAGAAAAACTATTTTGAATGCCATTCAGCGAAATCTAGAATTAAAAGTCGAGTCAGTGCTACAAGCTTGCAAGACCACAAATGTGTTTACAGGTTTTATCTAAACGAACGCTTATTCCCCGTTCCATTGAACACTGATCATAATAATAAGGTTCGTTGCGTCGAATGTCAGCTGCCAATGGATATAAAAAAAGAAAAGCCAGGAGACACAATCAATGGTACCATTCAAGCGAAAGTCAAACTCAGTACAGGAGACTCACAAGATATGCTTCTCTTGCTCCCTGTTAAAGAATCTTTAATTATAGAAGAAAGAAGAAAAGAGAATAGGCACAAAGATGAATATGTTTATTTTGGTTTGGTGAAATTAGCATCAGATGGTAATTCTATGTTTAATAGGAACTTGACAGAGAACTCCTTAGCTTTGAAATATCAGAAAGGCTATCACGAATACCAGGATGATGGCAGGTATAACTATAAAGAGATACAGGATGATGACGTCATCATAATTTAGCTTTACATCGTCAATAGCAATTTTCTGCTAGCTCCTGCCATTCGCTATTTAAAATTGCTGCTTCGGTTACAACTGTGAATTTATTTTCAAGGATGTTCAAAGGTATCTATAATAGTATATTAGTACCTGTTTATCAATTAGGTACGTTAATTATTTATTTCAATAGAAATAAACTTTATGTTCTTTCAGTCGCATTGCTTACTTTATTATTGACCCTTAAAGTATTTACTCTGATATTTAAAAAAAATGTTCATAAGGAGTTTAGACTTTAATATTTGGAAACATTAACTTTCATTCGCTTTCCCTCTCAAAGAGAAGAGGCCAGTGTCCCAGCAGTGGGAAAATTAATAGGCTGTTGATGATGATGGTGATGAACTTTCAGAAAACTAAAGCAAGTCTGTTCGAGTTAATTACCTACCACAAATTGTTCAATTTTATCTAGTTCATAATAGGATAATTGAAGAGATGTATAACTATTGTGTGTAACTTTTATTCAAAACAACGTGAAAGTAAAGCATGTTGCTATTTACAGTTCTTAGCTTGTTCCAAAAAGATGTGTTCAAATTTCAGAATGATATTCAGATTATCAAACGGAATACCATCAAAATCCCGAAAATTACAATCATCGGCTGTTTGGCGAAGTAGCAATCAAAGGTTTGATTGCTACTCAAATTGAGCCGCGCTACTTTACGCAAGTCAAACGAGACAACTAGCTCAGTGGCTCTATAAAATCTTTGAAGTTCTTTTTATTTTAAAGTACATTTGGGTCAAGTACATGTTTTGTGCTGGACAGCTGATTTTTGGCGTAAAATTGTTCGGATTTACGTTACGTTTACTTCGTTTCGTTTCGTTCAGATTAAGCAAGATAATAATATTTTTTTAATTTGCCGTTTATTTCCCACTGCTGGGACAAGGCCCCTCTCAAGTCCTTCCAAGTACCCGTTACCCCGACTATCCTTAAAAATATGCGTAGTAATAAAATTACTACAGAATCAACCTATCTTAAAATAATTATGCATAGGTTATTAGTATTACGCCGGTTCTTTTTTCTAGTAACTAGCATTTATCAAATAACAAATATACAAATAATGCCAAAGATTCATACGGACTTAAAATGATTGGTAAATTAATTTAAAATTCCTTTTCAATATTCCAGCAAACAAAACTAATAAATACCATTAATGTTTATGAAATCCTGTATTTAACTTTAAGTCGCACCCCACTATGGAAAATCACAACAATTATGAGACGAAATTGAGAAGCAATCATATTTCGCAACGAATCCCGCCACCGCGAATAAATATGGCGGCTGGTTCGCGCGCGCCTCAGTCCACATTGCGCATGCGAGAGAACTGTCACTTTCGTTCAAAAACCGCGAATTGAATGTGTTACATAGAGTGAAAAAAAAAAGTAAAAAAAATAAATAAAAATGTTTGATTCATTATTACTTGTGGTTTTTTTAACGAGTTTCGTGAATGCTGAGAACAGTTTACGTAAGTCTTATTTTATAATTATATTATTTTGAGTCATTATTCGGTTATGTAGTTTGGTTGTTATCGAATAGGCTGACTGTGAAGTTTAGTGCATTTCCTGTGCTTGTTACAGTCGATTAAGCATAAAAAGTTGTAAGTGTTTTGTTAAACACACTTAAGGTGGAAGCTCACATCTGGCCCGCGAAATTCTAATTTTCTTACGTTTTTGGCAATTTGCAGGCCAGTGCTTGGTTGTATGTTTATGAAAATTTGATTTGCGACTTTAAGACGTATGAAGTTACCGAATTATAACCATCAAAATTACTAACTACTAAAGAACGACGACTAAATTACTAAAGAATGACTTTTACATGCAAAAATCAATCTTGACATGAAAATGAACTTGGAGGGTTGTATTGATAATTTTGATGGTTAAAATTCGGTAACTTCATACGTCTTACAGTCGCAAATCAAATTTTCATAAACATACAACCAAGCACTGGCCTGCAAATTGCCAAAAACGTAAGAAAATTAGAATTTCGCGGGCCAGATGTGAGCTTCCACCTTAATGTGATTATCACGTCATTTAAAACATATAAAGTGCATTAGAGCTTAGGAGTCACCATATTACACTCATTATGTTGTATCACCTTAAACGTGACTGTACTGAAATTAATTTGGCATTATTTTACTCTACGTTTTATTAATAAAAAAAATCCTTGATATTAATATTGATCTAACAAAAACAATAATAAAAATGTTAACTGTCACTTTCCATTTTATCTTTCTGATTCGTTATAAAACAGAAGCACAATCACTTTTTTGGTTTATCCGACATTCTCAGATGAGAAATAAAAAATGTGATATAACCGTTAATTGGTTCCGGTCAATAGGTAGGTAGGTAGGTAACTAGGTACTTTCCTACTTACGGTAATGTGGATCAATTATTAAGAGGTAGGTTTATGATAAATATTTATTATTTTTAACATTTATACTATTTGGTACACTTCAATCTGCCTTAAAGGTCGGGACTAACAGGCGTAATGTTATAGAATAGTAATATTTTAATTTTTTTATTCACAATAAATTGGCACGTATAATTAACTCTATTACTTGATGATCTTTACCAAGACTACTTAGGATTTTTACCAAAATAACCTTGTAAGCTTTCTTAGCTAAAAGTCTTACGAAATAATACTTTGAAACCACAAAAAAATAACCATTGTTCCTGTTTTACTTAATGGGCAGTATTGCAGGATAGCAGTTAAACATTTATACACCCAACCTACCACAGTCCTTACTAACATTTCAAAGAGTTGTTTCCAAATCGTTTCATTTTAAAATACTTAAAAAAATAATCCGTATCACAATGCCTCCTGTGAGAATTGAACTCACGACCCCTGGTTTACGAGACCAGTGCTCTGCCACTGAGCCAAGGAGGCGATGGTAACATGCAATTCGTTGCACACCCCTATAAAACTCGGTCAAGCCGGTTAGAACAGACAGTATTGAACAACGGACACTGACATACAATTCAGTACACTACTGCCTGTCAGGGTCCTATCCGGGCTACGGGTTGTTTGAAAGAGATACCGCAGCCTCGACACGGAGGGCTAAGAAGGAACATGGGTGGTTTTTAGTCAATATTCTGGCAGCCCCTACCGCTCTGCCGAGCGGGGAGCGGGAGGAGTCGTTTGATGATTTCCAAAACAAATGGTATTGTTGTACTAAATCACATTGTATGTTAAATATGTAGTCGGTCCACACAACAGTTCTAAATTAAACTCAAATCACATTACATGAAATTCTATCCCATCGTATGACACATAACCACCACCACCACTCTGGACCTATAATAAGAGTTTGATACCTCAACATCGATTTTAAACGCAACCCGTAAATTCTAATCGATACATTTGTATGACATTGAACGACCTCTTCACAGATCACTTTTAATAATAACATTTCATACAACTTTTTACATTCCGCAATATAATTTAGGGGAAATTAAAACTTAAATTTAAACAAAATTGTAAAACTAAGTGCCTTCACGGCTGTGCCAAATAGACCCAGTTCTGCAAAATGCCACAAATTACAACTTACTATTCAAACTCAAACTCAAACTCAAAGCATTTATTTCAATTAAACCTTTATAGGCACTTTTGAATGTCAGAAGAACAATTCATAAAAACAAATCTACGAGTGCAATACGTCATTCCGAAAGCCACCACGCCGAATCACACGCCGCCGAATGCCAGCAACAACGAGCACCGCGAGTACGAAAGCACGCAACGACGCACACCGCTACAACGAATGCACGAGACCCCGAGTCACGGAACAACGAATGCAATGCGCAACCGTCGCCCCGCAACCCGGAGCCCCGCGCACCCACCGCCACGGCACACGCCGCCGCACGCCCCCGCACCCGCAGCACTCGCCGCCGCAAACATCCGGCACCGCGCAACTCGACGCAGCAACCCCCGGAACGACGCATTGCACTCTAAAGCTACAGTCACAGACACAAGGCATAATAACTTGTGAAAGTACTGTAGTTGCCCATTCCCTAGCGTAGATCTCAATGGAGAAGAAAGGGCAAGAAACTCCATGGACACTCTTTTCAATCAGAATATTATTACAAAATCTTGGTACATTACATCATTCATGTTGAGATGGTATATTATGTGAGAACTATGTAGCAAGACGTGCAAGTTAAGAGCGTCCAGAGTAAAAACATATAATAAATAAAAATAAATAAATAAACCATGGCAACTAAGAGATGACCAGTCTCCACTGACAGCGCCCGTTCACGAACATGACGCCTGGATCAGCACCATTCAACTCAACCATTTTGAAGGGAATTTAATGATCCGACACATGCGCCACCATCAGCGAGACATTTAAGTGAGCATGACATACTCTCAGACACCAGGGCAACGTCACTAAAAAATAACTAAATGTAAAAAGTGGCTTTACAGTACATAGTACTCACACATGTGCCATGCAATTATAAATAATATTAAGATATTGAATCTATACAATGCAAAGATATTCTTACAATCTTCTGCAGCCTCTACAATAACTTCTCATGATAGGTAATCAATGGTTGTGGAGCAGGCCCAGCATTAAGCCAAGCATTTTTATCATCATTTTAATCCCCTAACTTATAATATGCTTGCCTACACAGTGTGTGGTTTATACAAGATTTTAATTGCGTCTCATTCAGTTGAACAATGTGGGGGAGTCTACTTTAGCTAGCCTAAATGCTGCGATCTTACACATATGTGAGAACAAAGTACAAAAAAATAAAAATACGTGCAAGTTAAGAGCGTCCAGTAACCGATACAATAAACAAATTAAAAAATATATATATATCCATGGCAACTAAGAGATGACCAGTCTCTACTGACAGCGCCCGTTCACGAACATGACGCATGGATCAGCACCATTCAGCTCAACCATTTTGAAGGGAGCTAAATGATCCGACACACGCGCCACTATCAGCGAGACATTTGAGTGAGCATGACATTCTCTCAGCAACTAGGACAAAGTCACAAAAAAAAAAAAAATAATAACTAAATGTAAAAAGTGGCTTTATAATAGTACATAGTACTCACACATGTGCTATGAAATTATATAATATTAAGATATTTTAACAATCTTCTGCAGCTTCCACAATAACTTCACATGATAATCGATTTATTTGCCCCTATGGTTGTGGAGCAGGACCAGCATTGAGCCAAGCATTTTTATCATCAATGTAATCCCCTAACTTATAGTATGCTTGCCTACATAGTGTGCGTTTTATACAAGATTTAAATTTGGCCTCCTTCAGTTGAAGAATGTGAGGGGGTATTTTATTGTAACATTTTAAACAGTACCCCATGAAAGATGAGTCTACTTTAGCTAGCCTGAAACCTGGCTGAACTAATTCGTCCCTATTTCTCGTATTATAGTGGTGTCTATCACCTCTTTTGCTAAATAAATGCAGATTTTTTCTAACGTACATGATGTTTTCATAGATGTATTGACAAGGTACTGTCATGATGTTAATTTCCTTAAACAGCTCTCTCAGAGAATCGCGTCTTCGTAGACCATATATGGCTCTAATGGCTCTTTTCTGCAGAATAAATATAGATTCGATGTCTGCAGCCCGTCCCCATAGTAAAATACCGTATGACATAACACTATGAAAATAGCTAAAATAGACTAGTCTCGCGGTATCTATGTCAGTAAATTGACGGATTTTCCTAACAGCATATGCTGCTGAACTCAGCCGGCCTGCAAGAGATGTTAAATGCGGACCCCACTGTAGTCTTGAGTCAATCGTTATCCCCAAGAAAACAGTTTCATCGACAAATTCTAGTTTCTCTTGATTCAAGATTATGTCACAATCAGTACTTTTGACATTTGGTAGAGCAAATCTTATGCATTTCGTTTTTTTCCCATTTAATACTAAATTATTAACTGTGAACCAATTATGAACCTGCAGTAGGGCGTTATTTACTTCATCAAGATTTGTGGCACGTCTGTTTACCTTAAATATTAAAGAAGTATCGTCGGCAAACAATACCATTTCAGGTTGGTTTTTAAATAAATGGGGTAGATCATTAATATAGACTAAAAAGAGAAAGGGACCTAATATCGAACCTTGTGGCACACCCATACTTACTTTTAAGCCTTTTGAATTGACACCATTTATTTGTACTTGCTGATGTCTATCGTTTAAATACGATTTCATTAAACTGAGCGCAAGTTTCCCTAAACCGTAATGTTCAAGCTTTATGAGAAGGGTTTCGTGGTTGACACAATCAAATGCTTTCGAGAGGTCACAGAAGATCCCTATGGCATCTTGTGACTCTTCCCACGCAGTAAATATATGTTTTAATAAGGTGACACCGGCGTCAGTTGTACAACGTCCTTTGGTGAAACCATACTGTTTCTCATGTAAGATTTTATTGGTGTTAAAGTGGATGAGCATTTGATTAAGCATTACCTTTTCAAACACCTTGCTAAAAACGGGCAAAACGGATACGGGTCTATAGTTATTGGTGTCTTTACTGTCACCGGATTTAAAAAGTGGTATTACCTTGCTGTATTTCATAAGGTTAGGGAAGACTCCCTGGTCCACACACAAATTAAATATTAAGGCTAAGTACGGAGCTACAGTCTCAATAATAGCTTGACAAACTTTAATCGACAGTCCCCATAGATCTTCTGTTAATTTGACTTTAATTTCCTTAAAAACTTTAATGACTGCTATGGGGTTTATATGTTTAAATTGAAACTCAGCCGGACAGGCTGAAACGTTCGCTCTCAATAACTCAATAGAAAGCAGGGGTGACGAATTTAAGGTTTCAGTAGTTTTAAGTGGGATACTAGTGAAAAAATCCACAAATTCCTGAGCAACTTCGTTTTTAGAACTTAAAAGGCCACGTGAAGTCTCTAGACTGATATCATTATTATATTTTTTACTTCTATTTGTTTCACTATTGATAATTTTCCAAACTGTCTTTATTTTATTATCGGCCGATTTAATCTTGTTGCTAATGAATAAGGCTTTAGCTACTTTGCAAGCGTTTTTAAAGATTTTAGAGTAAGTTGCAACATA
Organism: Diarsia rubi; assembly: GCA_932274075.1. Taxonomy (NCBI): domain Eukaryota; kingdom Metazoa; phylum Arthropoda; class Insecta; order Lepidoptera; family Noctuidae; genus Diarsia; species Diarsia rubi. Next base: position 1,018,736 of record OW026432.1, read on the forward strand.
TTTATTAAAAGTTTCTGAGTTAATGCAAGGCCTAAGACCGTACAGCTCAAACAATCGCTCCCTACTTTTCCTAATGCCCTTCGTTGCCCAGTCACTGAACATAAATTTAGGGCAAATAGATTTAGTTTTCATTTTTATTGTATTATTGAACTCTGTGTGAATCACCGAAAAGAATTCCTCATAAAATAGATTTACATTGTCAATAATCTGGCTTGGAATGCCTAAATTTCTAATTAAATTATCATTAAACTTATTTAAATTGCTAGGTGTTATTTGCCTAGATTTTATTTGGAGTTTTTGTACTGGTATGTAGGACTCGAAAACCACGGATTGACCGCTGTGATCCGAAGGCAGGTAATTTACAATGGATTTATCCAAGTATTCACAACCACAAAAAACATTATCAATACATGTAGCAGAATTTGTAGTAATTCGGGTTGGTTCTGAAAACACGTTTAACAGATTGAATGATTTAAAAAGATGTAAAAATCTACTGGTATTAGAGTTTTTGTCTAAAATATTTACATTAAAATCACCACAGATAACTAGAGATTTATGACTAGTTGCAAGTTTTGCTAAAGCATCTTCCATTACTGACTCAAATATAGAATAGTTTTGATAATTTGGGGGTCTGTAAACGCACACTATAATATGCTTATCGAGCTCAACACAAGACAGCTCAATATTATATTCAACCGATAGATCAACAATATCACTACGAGTTTTAAATTTAATACAATTTTTAATTAAGATTAATGAACCCCCACGAATCTTAGATTTACGGTTAAAGCAACTGCCCACACTGTAGTTTGCGTAATTAATTAGCATCTCATAATCTCTTAACCAATGCTCAGTAAAACAAACAATTTCAAACTTTGTTCTTTCTAAAAACAATTCAATTTCAAGTTGCTTTGAAGAGAAACCTTGAATATTTTGATGAAACAATTGTAAGTCATTCTGCTTAGCCCCTTTTTTACATTTAGGTCTTTGAGAGCCAGAAGGTACAATGTTAGGGTTTGGTATAACATTAATGGTACTAGTATCTTCTGTTGTCTTACTAACTAGTTTAAATTATCTGGAGTGTGTCCCAAGACTCCCATGCTAACAGGCAATGAAATCTTACTACTATTGGATCCCACTCGAGAATCGTCTAAAGTTACACAAGGATTGTCCAAAGAAAAATTTAAAACATTGTAAAAAGAATTATTAGTATAATTACTAATATTGGCCGTGTTAATTATAGAACTATGCATCGACATACTACTTATGTCTGAGTGAATATTATAAACTAATAGCCTAGCTATTTTGTGTCTACAACTAATAGGTAGATACACATTACCCCGTGTCAACTTAAGTCTATCAACAAAACTGTTGGTATCAAAGTATATCATTCTGTCACTATAGTGACCAACTAAGAAATGAATATGCCTGTTTAGCATGTGAATATAATTATTTTTCCTGTTTGACAATTTTTTAAGGTATGGAAAAGCACACAATATTATTTTCCGACACTTCAACCTTAACAACTCAGTTACAAAGTTTGTGAGGTCTTCTGTTTTAATTTTTGAACTATTTCCTACAAATATAGTTAAATCAGTATTTATATTATTAACATTTTTAGTTACTGAGGCCACTATCTGTTGGTATGTTGACCCTGGCATACAATGATTTTGATGGGAAAAACTCAGGTTATTACTTATTAATTTACCTACACCTCTTCCTATACTATCTGAGAACATTATTGAGTAAGAATCATGACTGTCATAAATCTCCGGTTGTACCACTTCTAAATATTCTTGTGTAATTTCAGTTGTTTCTTGGTTGAGAATACTGTCCTGAAATGAATTTACAGCCTGGGATGGGTCCTCCATTCCGTCAGGCTGGACAGTATCATGGATGGGATCTGACTGACAACTACATTGACACGTTACCAACACATTTGCAGCAAGAATATGTTCCCTAATTTGGTTCTGAGAAATTAGATACCTACTAGAAAGGGAATTAAGTGTATCCCGAAGAACTTGTATTTCAGACTGCAAACGCTGAGTATCAATTTCATAAATTTTTATACTATCTTCTAATTTTATTTGATAATTATTTAACTTATTAACTAAATCAACACGCTCTTTTCTCATTGGAATATATTTGGAAAAGTTTTTATGTTGTTTTTTAAATTGATAGCATTTTTTAATTATTCTATTGAGTTTTGCATATTTTTTAATTTTCTTGTTGCTAACTCTGAAGTTCTGTTTCACTAATGAATCTTCAGTCAAATCAATAGTTATTAAGGGACCCCGGGGATTACAATTACTGTTTAATAATTCATTATAAAGGTGGTTTGTTTCTTGAACCTGAGTACATTCTTTTTGTTTTTGTAATATTAAGATACGACTATTGGCATGAATCAATTCTTCTTCTAGGTCCCTAATTTTATACAAGGCCGACAGGACTATTACAATCATAAACGGTACTTACAGAAACCATAAAGTATATTTTACAGCGCATAGTCAAGACACTATGGCATTTTACAAAGAAACCTAAAATAGTTTTAACCTAAAAAAAAACTTAGCTAAAAAACAATTATTTATTTATTCAATTATTGAAAACATTCAATAAGATTCCCAAAAAGAGTTCACAACGTAAGCAATTTAATAAAAAATCTAAGTTACGAATTATGCCTCCTGTGAGGATTGAACTCACGACCCCTGGTTTACGAGACCAGTGCTCTACCACTGAGCTAAAGAGGCGATGGCTACGAGCGCCTAGATTTGCACCCCTATCTGAGGTACTGTTGACGAATACTAATAACTAAATTCAACTTTATTTTTAGACTACAATCCATACTTTTGTTAGTATTTTAATGTTAGTAACAATGATGGTTAAGTAACTAGATTAATATTGTTTGTGTTTACAAGTTAACTATTTATTTAGACCTATGATTGTCACCCATTGTCTGTGTATGGAGCAATCTGGGGGTCTAAAACGGCCACTTTAGCAGATTCAAATATGAATTGGGTAAAAAGCGTACCTTTTTGAACTGCGTCTGTGACCATTTAAGAAAATAGATCAATTTACGAAAATAATATGAATTGCGTTAAAATTCGTAAAATTTGCTCTTTAACACATATTATGATCAGCTAAAGTGGCCATTTTAGACGCCCTGGTCTGGCAGCAATCAAAATCAAAAATCAAAATCAAAATAGTTTTATTTTACATAGGCCTACATGGGCACTTATAAAACGTCGGTAAAAAGGGGCACGTCATCAATCATCTTTATAACTATGTACGTTTAACTAAATTCAATCAATTACCTTGTTGAACAATGATATTCATTTTATTGTTATGGAATAGATAACACTTATTTCATAACATAAGTTTCAAGATAGTTTATTCGTGCAACATGAAATGGTCATTAAAATACTAGAAGTTTTACAAAGTATGCTTTCCCGTGGGAATCGAACAAACGGTCGCAAGGCAAACGCCTGAACCACTCGACCACAGAGGCAGTTATTGTGTTACATGCATCGAGGATAATCTGGTGCATGTGGTTAGATTGGAAGAAGACACCAATTCAATCAAATTTAGGTTCGTATTTGTTTAATATTGCTAATTAACAACTTGAGACATGTAATGAAGAAATCTATAGGTAAATGTTAGATTACTATTTCATTATTTTGTTTCAATTTATGCCTGCTGACTGCCTCATGTCTAGTGGTAGAAATCGTGACTCCTGCAGCATCAGGTCCCTGGTTTCAATTCCCAGTTTAGGCATTGTTATTGAGTTTTTCCATCAGGATTACCTACCTCAGTAACACACACTACCACAGAGTCTGGATTTGTGCTCGGTTGTACTATTCGGGTAGGTACACCTCTGCCTAGCCCTTCAGAGATAACAAGCGTGATGTTATATCTTGATATGGTGTAAAGATACGGATCACAGCCTTGGATTAAACAAAGAGTACGTTGGATAAATAAAGGTCCTGCAGGCTCAGGCCACCTGATTAGCCTTTTCCAAACTAAGTATGTTGGGTTCGGCTTCCCGTCTGACCGGATGCAGCTAAGCACTAGTATTTTTTCTTGTATATTGAATAGGTACCCTAGGAATCGAATTTTTTAAAATCAGTGTTCTCTTTTTTTTTGGCGGGTGGAAAATCATCAAATAACCCCCCCCCCCCCGCTCTTGGGCAGGGCGAAAGGGAGGTTATATGTCAAGGCCGCCGTATCTTTTACAACATCCCGCGGCCCCGACGGGCAAATCAGTGTTCCTTAATACATTCATTTATTAGGTCATTTGAACTTATATCAATTTTAGTTGATTCAATTAAAATCATCCCTCTCCTAGAGAGGAGGCTTGAATCCCTGCAGTGGGAACATTATAGGCTGAAGATGTGAATCAAAATCAAAATATTTTATTTCACATAGGCACTTGTAAAACGTCGACAAATTTAGAAAATATTTTACAAATTATAATACAGACAGTCGCTCCATTTAAAATACTGTTATTCAGCTACATCCAGTTTGCAAGGAAACTGACGCCATCATAATTGAGAAACAGCTAGGTAGATGATGAATACCTAATCATAGCAAGAACTAGGAATAATTGCTAAATCCGGACTCCTACGAAATTCCTGATGAAAAATCCTAAAAACACACAAGACTGATCTCACGCGAGGCAGACAATATATATATACAAACTCTCTTTCCCCCCTCAAACCAAACCAATCCGTAATCCAAACAGTTAACGATATAATCCAACTGCACACGTATCTAACATTATTAAACAGTGTACACTAACTTACGTCGACGATCATGCAATAACAACCAAGTTTCCGCGTTCGAGGCGCGTCGAGCTGCGGTCCGTGGCTAAGAGTAGGATCGGCTTTCACTAGATAAATGGAAGCCCTCGGTTACAGTAATCAAGTAATCAGGTGGTATAGGTAACAGGGTGTTACGTTATTACCTTTTCACTGGCTGCCTCATTGGTAAGGCTAAGCTTACAGCGGATTGGTATTACTTCTACTTGCTGTTCTTATTAATATGAGATAGAATCTGGAATGGTTTGCGCAGGAAGGTATAATACGATGATTTGTTTATAAAGTCTAAGCGTTTTTACCTTTGGTGATTGCAAGAGGTCCCCGGCAAGGCAAAGTGTTGTTGGGTTTTTACCTTTGGTGATTGCAAGAGGTCCCCGGCAAGGCAAAGTGTTGTTGGGTTTTTACATTTGGTGATTGCAAGAGGTCCCCGGCAAGGCAAAGTGTTGTTGGGTTTTTACCTTTGGTGATTGCAAGAGGTCCCCGGCAAGGCTAAGTGTTGTTGGGTTTTTTTATCAGGAATTCTACAATAACATACTGAAATCTGAGCTTTGTACCTGTTTAATGGCAATATAGCATTTTAAAGTGAAACTCGAAAATAACTGCTTCAATGTTCCTCTCCCTTCTTTTTCTAGGTTACCTAATGGTGGGTCATTCTGTTAGGTGTAATATTAAAAACGTTTTACTACTTCTCTAGCCTTTTCAGCTGAGCTAAACTTAGAACTTTACCAATGAGCGACCTACTAGAGGGAAATATATTAGGGTGATTTGAACTGAAATATCCCAAAGCGTTGTCGAGATATAGGTACTTGGTTTTTTAAACCCTAAAACCATTATTTAGTGTTCATTTCGTGATTGTTTATAAACAAACTGCGATCAATTAACAAAGTGTTGTATGGCAATGTCATCTTCAATTCTTTGTTGCATCGGTTATCGAGTGAGTCATGTCTTGATTATATTAGTGGTCGATTTTGTACTGTAATGTAACAGAGCTTAAATTTATAAACGTGAACCCAATTCGTAAACTTTCTGGATGACCTAAGCTGCCTAAATGTACATTACAAATTTTTTACAAAAGTCTGTGGCAAGAGTTACGAAAATCGATCCCAAATCTGATTGAATAAGAACCTACGAGACAAAACAATTGGACATCATCGAATTCTTAAGAAAGACTAACTGCCGCACTCAGAGAGCTTTAATGATTACTTAGGTCATCACTTAGTTAAGCGTGACAGTTTCGTCATACAAAAGTATGTCAAAAAAAGTTTGGAGTACCGCAGTGAGATATATCTTGAAGAGCCTTATTGAGACACTACCAATCCTTTCTCTCCCACCTAATCACCATCACCATTAACATCCAACTTCCTTAATTAAGCCGCGTGTGGTCTACAGTCACACAGAACCAATAACCGCGGGGTCAATACGACCCGTGCCCAAGGTCGCATAGGTGCGCGTGCGCATACCAATGAGGTAGGAGCCGATACAATGCATCTATTTACATGCAATGGTCACCGCGGTGCATGCCTTGACCTAAACGGTGTGGGGAAGGATTTTTGGGCTAGCTCGTGGGTTTTAATTGGAAAATGGCTTCAGATGTGTAGATAAGTAAAGTGACGAGCAGAGCACCTCCGCTATTCTTTTCTGATTAATTTTGTTGCGGGATCAAGACAGTTAATTTGTTCCTCTGGGACTTCGTCGAGCTTCATTGTCTCGTCGCTTTTCTTGTAGGAGTTGCAGTGGTTTGAGAATAGTGTGGCGGGATAGTCCCAAAAAATAATAAAAGCAGAGAGGAAAATTTTAAAGTTACTTGTTTTAATGGGGATCTTAACGATGTCTTTATTGACATGATCGAGTATCATAAGAACATTTAGGTTAATTACCCTCCTAAATATGAAGTTGTAATAAACATGCAAATGAATAAACATTAAACAGTTAAAATATACTCGTACATCTTTTTAGCCGACAGCGGCGAAGCCCAAAAGGAGGGTTACTAATATCTCAAAATAGTGAATCCAACTGAGTTTAACCCAAATTCAGAAAAGCATCAAACATAATTTTAGAAAAAAAAAACGTAGGAACAACAGTAAATATAAAATTACAAGCATAGTAACGAGCACTTATAGGTATCTAGTAATAAACTTAGGAAAACTCAAAAGTGAATTTGTTATGTAATACGGGCTCTTCTTTGAGAAAAGACCTATTTCGTAATAGTAACTATGACTTCCAAAAACCATTTGATGAAAACGTAAGACGTTAATCAATATAGTAGAACCAAATGGCTTTAAAACGTAAGACGTTAATCAATATAGTAGAACAAAATGGCTTTAAAACGTAAGACGTTAATCAATATAGTAGAACAAAATGGCTTTAAAACGTAAGACGATAATCAATATAGTAGAACAAAATGGCTTTAAAACGTAAGACGTGAATCAATATAGTAGGACAAAATGGCTTTAAAACGTAAGACGATAATCAATATAGTGGAACAAAATGGCTTTAAAACGTAAGACGTTAATCATCAAAATGGTTTTAAAAGTTGCTGCGTATCGATGCTCGTGCACTACGAGTACCAATGTTTTTTCATCGCCTGCAAACAGTAAAATTGATCCTCTCGACTAGTATGTGACTAATAGTAAGTGAGTGTGTGTATGTGTCAAGGATGCTGTTGTCATGATGTCAGGTCATTATCTCAAGCATCTGTCGTCAGTCCTGCTTGACAAGTCAGGCTTGCATCCTAGCCTCGACCGACATGAGTAAACGTTTTGTCGGTAAAACCAAAAATTACGACTTAATTTTGTTGAGTAGGTACCTAGGTACAGAGGCCAGTACTTGCTGATGCTACTACAATCGATTTTCTATTCTATATCTATTTACATAATATGTAAAAGGCAAAGCTGTCTGACTGAGGACCAACACACCTGCACAGGACAAACCCAAGAAACTTCAAATTTCGCACAAGTATTCCTCTTATTTAAGACGTAAGCATCCACTAAGGAAGGATTTTTCATAACTCAACGCCAAGGCGGTAAAATTTGAATGGAAAATCGACATTTGTACGCGGGCGAAGCCGCGGGCAAAAGCTAGTCCATTTCTTTAGTCTTTAGATTTGCAACTAAATTGCAAATCTAAAGACCATTGCAAATCTAATTGAGAAAAGATAGGACAAGAAAGACGGTAGACCGATTTGTTTGCTTATAAACATCTACCCCGCAATGACTTCAGTATATTCGTGATCATGGTGCTTGGAACAGCGCCGAAATATCGGGAAATCTCGAAACAAACCGTTTTCAGTATTAATAATAGTGTTATCACAACATGTCAGTTTAAAAACTTATAAAAGATTTCGAGTAATTTGTTATTCTGGCTGTGTATGTTTCTTGTTTGCAAAATAAGAAAATGATTTAGGTACAGAACATCGCTGGAAAGATGTATATGAGTTTCTCAGGTCAGGGAAGTATGTTAGAAAACGGGCCACGTGTGACTTAGACTCGAGAGTGAAGGGTTCCATACCATCAAAGGAGCCCTCTATAACTTTTAATTTATTTTTGTTGATCGGCAATAGAAATGCACTTTCAGTGTAATTTCAACTGTCTGCCTATAAGACATAAGATCTAGATGCAGCCTGCTGATAGACAGACGGGTGGACGGAGAGCGGAGGCTTAGTAATAGGTTTATATAGAAACTTAAGTGGATAGAAAATAATAAATTAATGATGGTAAAATACTATGAAATAAGAAAAAAACACAACAGGATAAGGTAGTAGCTCCTACATTAAATGCGCAATAAAAGATAGATTTGCATCGTAATAATTATCATATTTTACCGATTAATATTATTAATATTGCATGTACAAGTATAAACCCAGACAATGGAAAATAACTTACTAATTATAAAATTATATATTTTACAATTTATAAGTTTTTACAAGTCACTTTTTAAAATTAGATGGGGTTGGTCTTATTTATTAAATCTATGGGGTTGGTGTTTCAAACCACAGATTTTCAAACTATAAACTATATTATTTTTTACTCTGAGAATAAAAATTGCCGAAACAAACTCAGAGGTCATAGTCTATTTTAAGGTCCAGACATAATCTTATAGGTACTCACGTGAGTGAGGACTAAGCAGATAGTGTCTGACATGGTCTTTTGAAGAAAGAACCACACAGATTTTAATTTTATTCATTTAAACTACATACAGTTAAGGAAGGCGGCAACAAAACTTACTCGACCAGTATAACATATTGACCTTTTTCTAAAGCCGGTTAAAATTAACCTAGCTGCAATCTCGCCAGTACAAACGCAGCATGCAATCATATCTATATTTGTATGTTTGTCAACGGTTGCTCAAATCTCATGAGTAGACCCGAAGGTCGACCAGAGCACCTCTTTCATAACCACCTGCTTTTACCAATGTGGCTGCGAAATCACATGCAACGGCTGACGATATGGTTTCATAGCATGATGAGTTTCTAAATTAAGTCGAAAGGGAATTTGGTAATGGTGGTGGGCATTTGTGGTTTGGTTTCTTAATCGCATCATCAGCCTGTACCCACTGCTGGGATCACCTGGGAGTTATGCACTGTGCGGGCTCACGGCTTGTTGGTTGATGTTACATGTTTTTGAATCGTGGATTCTAAAACAGTTTATTTCGTGTCATTCATGAACAGATACATTTGTTTTAATTAACAGGTAAGACGCAAGCTAACAAAAGTAGTAATAAATTACCAATAGTCCACTCCCAAGTAACGGGTCTGGGTAGAATCGCAAGTTACCTAGTGTACAACGTACTAAGTGTCATCCTCTGGAATTCTGCCAAGGAACAAGATAATATTATGTCCGAAAAAGGCCGAAATACAATAGTCAGTGTTCCTAAAACACGAATCTCTGGCGCAAACTTTAACACGTTTGTACGGGTTGACGGAACTTTAAAAGAGCCCTTCCCTCGGTCCCAACTGTAGCCTCATGAGTCCAGCCATGGCGCCTAGCTACCGCAGATCGACAGCGATAGTTTCTTCAAATACCTAATTTTCAAAAGTCTCTCCGCCCGCATTTCCACTTAAAGTGATTTCCGAAACACAAAAAATCTCGGTTTATAATAGATGGTCACCAACCAAAGAAACCGCGACAATCAATCAATGCGGCTGTACCTTCATCGTGGTTTATAAGATAAAAAGATGCAGCTTTATGTAATCCATAAATTTAAACATAAATACATAGGAGCTTCATCATAATTATTATGCACAATGGTCAAGACAATCAAAACGAAATGTCAATTAATTAATTTCGTTATAGTTTGGCTAAAAAAAATTATTAGTCACTTACAATTCTCTTTAGAAAAAATTAGAGATCAAACAAGAATAACTAAAGGCTATTATCACATTTAATAATTTCACGCAAAATATGTACAGTACTGAAATTGAGATCTGAGAATCGATTTATTTAGTTAGTAAATCAAATACACAGTCACGTGAACGAAGCCACGTGCACGGCTTAGTATTACAATAAAGATTACCGTCATAGCTGTCAAAACCATAAATTATGTCTCGCACTAAAACCGGTTCAGCAGTTTCGGAGATAGTGACATACAAACGTGCAAGACAGTCTTTCTACACAACGAGTGGTAACCTTGGCCTTTTGGTTAACTCGCCGACGTTTCTACAAAGTTATCGATAGCTCTTTAACTTGCAGTTACGATAGTATTACGATACTGGTTAATATATTTTTTTTAAATTGTTACTTGAGTTTAGTAACGGGTTTGTTTTATAATCTAAGAGTGCTATTTGCGAATGTGCGCTGTAGTATGTAATAATACGACCATTTCTCTCTAAATAGTCTGTTCTTTTTTATTTAAAGGTAATTAGGTAGGTAAGTAAGTTTTCTGAAGGTAGCTGCAACTTTATTTAAAAACTTCTAACGTACTTTGGTCGAGATGTAATTCAACCATGAAAGAGAACCACTATATCTGTTGGTGAAAACAGCATGAAAATCGGTGCAGTAGTTTTTGAGTTTATCGCGAACAGGTAGACCGACAGACGCGGCGTTGGACTATCTTTTATTATATGTAGTGATAGTGTAACACCATAAATAATAATAATATTATGATGATGATCAACAGATACAATTATATTTAACAATATTTATTTAAAAGGCAAACAACGGTCTAATACACTTTATTTTTATACAGAGTGTAAAGACATACCAACGCACACACGCTTGCAACGTAGATGTGTTTCGGGTACAAAAACAGCTGTTTCTTACAAAAGTGTACAAAATGGCTGTTAAAAAAATATTATGGATGGGTTGTGTTAACAATGAAATGGCAAAAAAGGATGTCTCATGAGATGACGAGAAACAGAGAAGTGTGCAAGAAAAATACCTGCTGCGCCGACCACAAATGAATTGGGATAGCAAGATAATGGTGATGATGATGATGATGACGATGATGATGATGATGATGACGATGATGATGACGATGATGATGATGATGATGATGATGATGATGATGATGATGTAGGTAGCTGAAAATATTTTCTGTATGACCTCTCGATTTTTCAATAAATATAAAAATAACAATTTCGAGTGAATGACCATGTTTGGTCCCCAAACACGCGGCCATGCAACCAGCCTTGGCCTTTCTACAGGTTGATGTGCTTACAAATACTTGCTCAGCGGAATATCGGAGTTACGCCAATGTTATCTACTGGTGTAATGGTATTACGATCGGGTGGCAATAAGGGATCGGACTGAGTCAAAAAAGTGTGATTCTAATTAGTCCGTCAGTTAGATTATCGAAAAATATTGGATACGTGTTTTTTGTATTTTCAAATTAATAAAAATTGTCGAAGATAGGACGTACATATATAAAGTACTAACATGTGACGTTTTCGAAGAGTTTACGAGTTTTCGAAGCACTGTATTGACTTCATTTTTTGTTTATGTGAAAAAAGAAAAAATACTTAGGTATACGTGTCCAATATTTTTTGGAAATCTATCTGACGGACTAATTCGTTTTTTTTGTCCGATCCCCTTTTGTAGGTTTGGCTAAATAGATTGATACATAACATAATATCACACCTGTAACCCCCGAAGGGTTAGGTAGGGTTGTAGCCATTATTAGGTTATTTTTAAATCCCATGTAAAAGGAGACGAGCCTATTGGCATCAACCGGGCACAAATCCTGACTCCGTGGCTACTACTGATAAATTCTTGATGAAAAAACACAATATCACTTTGCCATACTCAGCAATCGAACCCTTATATTATAATCAGTCATTTTAAGCATACAAGGAGCTAGCTAGTGAAGTAGGTGATTACTTATAATTAGTTTTTTAAGAAGGTTACGTTATCAGATGTAGGTAAATATTTATATTCTGGACAGGATGGGCGCGGTGAGGAAAAGCCAGATGAAAACAGTTGAGAACTTGAATCGGTCGCTAGAAAATATACAACACCTTGTAGATCTAGACTGCGATGTAGTTTTACGGAGTAGTTTTTAATTTTTTTATAATAATATTCATTTTCAACTTTCATCATCTTTGTTTTGTTTTAAATAGTGTAAGTAATTAAAAACAGTAGGTTAAGGTAATTAAAGAAGTTACAAAATACTTTTCCTACAATCTATGCATTGTTTTAATAAATAAATAGAATTTAAGAGTTTGCTTGTAATTTCAAAATAACTGTTTTTACTAAATACAGATAAAAGCACATATTTTTATTTATTGTTTGCCTGTCTATCGGTCTGTCAGTCTAGCTGTCTGTTTGTTTCTACAAAACTCGCGGGATCGATTTCCCTTGTAAAAATATTAAAACACTCAAATTGAGAAATAATATTTTTACAAAAATTTGACGTGAACGTTACTATAAATAATTTTCAACAAATTAAATATTTTTAGGCTTCTTCCGCATCTAACATAATCCACATAATTTACATCTCAATAATTTCGCGCTCAGCTGAGTTGCACGCCATTGTCAGTTGCACTTACTAAGTCGTTGTGCAACTAACCGTCGGAGGCTGCAATTCGTATATGTCAGATGACATGAATTGCTGACACTATGTAGGGACGGTGCAGAAGTTCCAATTCCAATAATGAATGGTCCCTTTTTTAGAGGTTGGGAAATCATCATATGAATCCTACCGCTCTGGTCGGAGCGGAAAGGAGTATCAGACGTCTGCGGACTAAAAACCACCCATGTTCCTTCTTAGCTTTTTATGTCTTTGGCCACGGTATCTCGTGGTATTTATAGTTAAGTTTAAGTAATTACTTCCTAAAGTCCTATGTGAAAAGGGACAATCACTCTGCCCGACTTGGTACTTGAACTCAGAACCTCGTGCATAACAGTCGCGTAAGCGTCCACTTGATCAACGCGGCAGGTTTATCAAGTGGTAGGTTAGTACCTGCCATGTTCCCTGGTTCAAGCCATGGTACGGGGCGAAAGGGAATAGGACGCCGTAGACTCCTTCTGCGAAGCAGTCATGCTAGCGAAGGAGGCGGCGGAACATGAGAGGGAGAGAACCTCTCGTCTCAGCCGCTGAAGGAGACGCTCCAGGCGTTGCTTCCAGCCACCGTAGGCGCGGGCCTGTGGACGGTGAGTAATGGACTAGCTCACCATCCGTCCGTCATCGTCCGTCTTATGACGACGTTCGTGATCCTCGCGCGCCTTAAGGGGATGTTAGCAAAATTGTAGGGGCCCGCATTAGCCGACGCCTGTCGGGGCTGCGGGTAGTTCGATAGAGATACCACGGCCCCTGATACAAAGGCTTAAAGACATGGGTGGTTTTTAGTCAGTAGAAGTTTCACACTCCCTTTCACTAAGGAAGAGTCATTTGATGACTTCCATATCATTAAAAAGAGGTTAATACCAGCTATTATATGTGATAATCCAGACCGAGGGCTGACAGGCTCCAGACGCCTCTAAGACTTTAAGAATGGTCACCCATCCAAAGCCACACCGTTACCAGCACTTAAACAATGCATGGACCTATAACACCCTTCATTGATATTGTACCTTAACTTATATGCAAAGGGAGCATTGTGTTCCATTTCCATCACATTACTGTTTCATAAACCTTTTTGGGACCACCCTATTCACATTGAACATTGATGTTCTATTTTGAGAAGCCGATTGTTCCTAAAACTGACTAAAAATCTTATCAGTCTGACATTAATGGTCTTGCTGGTCAAATACGGAACACGATAGACAAAACTGAGTTATTTCGTGACTTGCGAATTACTTTGGTTCTTAAACTTTAATATTATAAATGCGAAAGTAACTTTGTCTGTTTGTCGCGCTTTCACGCCAAAACTACGGAACCGATTGAAATGAAATTTGGTACACAGATAGTCTAGAGGCTGAGAAAGGACATAGGCTACTTATTAGTGTGAAAAAGGGGTTGAAAGGGAAAGAGATTACTTTTTGTTGCGATAACCGACATCGGTCGCGTAACCAACATTAACGCGGACAAAGCCGCGTTCATCAGCTAGTTACTGTTTATAAAGTGTTTAAAAATACAAGGAATGTAGGGATGAGGCATGAGGTCTTGAGTTCGATTCCCAGATTCCTGATGGAGAAAGGTAATAACGGGCAAAGTGTTATTGGGTTTTTCTGTCAGGAACTTCTAAGTAGCAGCCAATTTTTGGGCCCAGTTGATGGCAATAGGCTCGCCCCTTACTACATGGGACTGAAACATAAGGCGGAATGAGCGTGTAGTAATGAATACATCTCTGCCCATCTCTTCGGGAATTACAGGCGTGATGTTATGATGTTGTTAGTACTAAGAAATGCATTCAAGAAGCCGTGACCATCTGTTGTAGTAGTGTTCTAAAGAGATACCGCAGCCTTGACACAAAGGGCTAAGAAGGAACATGGGTGGTTTTTAGTCAGTAGAAGTCTGATGAGTCATTATTTTGATGACTTCGTACTCTCTAAAAAAAAAGTGTAGGGTTTCTTTTGAACAAACCAGAGTAGGTACATTAATTGTGTATTGTGTAAATGGGGATATGTCCTGACTAATCAAAATATGATTAGTCCGTCAGTTAGATTATCGAAAAATATTGGATACGTGTTTTTTGTTATAACTAAATTAATAAAAATTTACGAAGATAAAACGCGTCAAAGATCATGAGTCACTTTCTGATAAAAAATGCCATGCAGTAGGACGTCACACGAGTTTTTAAAGCACTGTATTCTTCATTGTTTGCTTACGTGACAATAGAAAATAAAATAAGTACACTATTTTTTTTTTAATCTGTCTGACGGACTTATAGATATTTTTGACAACTATCCTATTTATAGTCAGCCATTGAAGCGTTATAATTAGTTATATAAGTGCTTAAAGCAAACCCAGTAAAACAATAAAATTCCGAAATGCTAACCTAAATTTCAACAATAAACCTTACCTTGACCAACACAGCACATTTAACTCAGAAATCTTTAAAACACCGGACAAACTGGTATTTCTGCACGATCCCGTTGTATTGTCACATCTGCACGCCATCTATTTGTTACAAGGTCGCCACAGGCGTCGGTAGTTGCCAAACAATATGGAGCCGGCAGAATTATTCCATAATCGTTGGGTAACGGTTAAATTTAAATATTTCCATAATATGTGGAAGAGGAAATTCACTTTTTGTCAAGGTTGGTGATGAAAGTTGTTACTGCAGCCTATCGGGGCGATCTTCAGGTTAAGCCACCTTTGCCTAGGTCGGTCTGCGCATGGGTGACCACCCATTACATATTATTATTGTATTTCCAGGCCATTCCAACAAACATTTGAACGACAAACAAATATTTGTACGACCTACAAGTATTTGTTCCGAGTCTGGGTGTTTTTCTATCTATAATATGTATGTATTTACAAATAAAAAAATGTATATAAGTAGTTTATCAGCCATCTCGTTACCATAACACAAGCATTAGGTTGCTTAGCTTGGGACTAGATGGCGTTGTGTGAAATGTCCAAGGATATTTATTTATTTATTTTATTTATTCCGACTTTGACAGTCGCTACAGGTAGTCAGTGACCTGAAAGTCTGACAACCAGTCTTACTAAGGGGTAGCATATTACCCAGTGTTAATTGGGTTCTGGTGGTTAGATAGGCAGTCGCTTGATGTATAGTACTGGTATTCAACAGCATCCGGTTGGACTGGAAGCCGAAGAAATACTGGAACTTCATCATCATCAGCCTATATTGTTCCCACTGCAGGGACTCAGGCCTCCTCTCCAGGAGAGGGATGGACTATAATCCACCACGCGGGCCCAGTGCGGGAACTTATGGATAATGAATTGACAAAAAACAAAGTTTATTGTGTTTTTTTTTAGTATCAACCTAGCATTTACGATCCACGATTTTTTATTTTATTTTAGTGAATCTAACCAAATAAATGTTTATTTGTTAACAGCTGAAGATTTCACAAAATGCAGACAAAAAGACGCAAGACTGAACGAATGTCTCAAAATGGCCGTTCCAGATGCACTCAGAAGGATGAAGAAAGGTAAGAAGTTCATCATCATTATCATCCTGTAATATTCCCACTGCAGGGACTCAAGCCTCCTCTCAAGGAGAGGGATGGGTTATAATCCACCTCGCGGGCCCAGTGCGGGTTGGTAGATGTCAAAGTCTTCGAATTTTTTTATTCTAAGACATGACGTTTCCTCACGATGTTTTCCTTCGCCGTTTTGAGAGCAGCGGTGATGAAATAAATTACACAAAGTAATGCGCCTGCCTGGGTTCGAACCCACGACCTACTGTTCGTAAGTCGGGGCCGACACCACTGAGCCACCGCTGGTCCGAAGAAAATAAATGTGCTTAATTGTTTAATACACTTAGACGATAAAGGTCCCATAGGTCCCCAGAGGTCCCATCCATGATTTGTCTACTTTCCTGGTCGAGAATAGCCAGTGGAAGCTACTTTTTAAAATGATATTTACCACTGTCGTTGATGTCTTTAACATCACAAGGTTGAAAATATACGGAATGAAACTTGATAAAACTCCTTCCAAATCTCTTTGTGTGTTGATAAACTGCTGTTTCCTTTTAACCTGCCATTTTGCTAAACGGAAATGTCAAGGTCAGTTCACACCTCTGACAAGTATACTTCTGTGGTTCTTATTAATAAGCAAGTGTAAACAGTCTTCAATTCGTACCGTTTCACCGTTTTCTAATCAGAAGTTTAAAAATCAGTAGCTAAAGTAAAGGAGTGTCAGACTTCTACTAACTTAAAACCACCCATATTTCTTCTTAGCCCTTGTGCCGAGGCTGCGGTATCTCGTTCGAACAACTCTCAGCCCAGACGGGTTCCCAATCAACTTTAACTTATAGGTAGGGATAAAGTTGAAATGGCTTTGCAACTCAAAAGAAACTCAGTTTTTGTGCAAACTACCAGTATTGGATATTTTTTGCACAAATTACATTCTAAGTAAGTATTCATTAATGCAAAGTTGCACAAAACAATCAACAAGCACACTGTTACGAGTTTGATGACTTAACAGTAAAGCAAGTGATTTGTGAACCACGCACGTGCTTCTCAAGTTTTTAAATTACCTTCCGCATTTCTGTTTGTATTGTAGGGCACACGATTTTGATAGGCTCAACGATTTGTATGCTTCTACTACTGTTCTTTTCGGGGACAAGAAAATTAAAATCGTTTATCTTGGCCTTATGTAAATCAGTTTTAAGGTCAGCGGCCCTTGTCTAAAAGAAGAAGTCAAGTCCTATCCTGGTTTAGAATATTAGTTTTGTTCTTTCATTTGGAAATGAGACTATCCCAGCCAATCTTGATATTGAAAAAAACATTGAAAACTATTTTTTGCGAATGTTAATGCTCTCCGCCTTGGGGCAGGTGGAAGTGTCTGTCACATTCTTAATCTCACAGTGTTCTTCAATTACCGTTGACGGGGTACTGAAATATTTGCCCGGTTTATCACGCATAGGAAAATCAAAGATCATTCCTCTGTCCTGATTCCCAGCAACGAGATATTTTATTCTGTTACTTTCTTCTAAGTTTGACGCCTATTTTTCCAGGTATCCCCTCACTATCAGTTCCGCAGATGGAGCCGCTGCACGTGAACAGCATAAACGTGGACTCTGGCTCAGGACCTGTCGTCATTACACAGATGTATAGGAACATTAAGCTGCATGGGCTCACTGACTCCGTGCTCACGTTGTACAAGTAAGTTACCTCTTATGTATTACCAGGTCAGATACAATTATGACGGCCAACGAGCGGTTACAATTTGACTGCTGTGTCGCTGGTTCGATTCCCACATGGAAAACATATTTGTATGGCCGACAGATAGTTAGTTGTGTGTGATTGTTTGTGTGTAAGTTTAAATGTTTGTAAACGCATGCACGATCCATAAGATTTTTTTAGTGTAGGAAAATATATAAAAAAAGAAGTATTATTATCATATTTTTTGTATGTACCTAATGGAATGAGGTCATTTCATTTCATTTCATTTCATTTCATTTATTCAATATAACAATTTACATTGTATCTGAATGTGTTACATGACATTTACAATCTGTTAAAAAATCACAAATAAATCAAAAAAATACATATCAAATCCGTTAAAAATCACAAAATTATAAATAATTAAACACAATAATAAATCATTGATTATCGCAAAAATTCCTTATTTCCGTATCAACTGATAATCTTCATTATTGTAATAGTTTATAGTAATTTTAATCAATAATAATGATAATTTACACAACATAATTAATACACAAAACCATAAGAATAACATATTAACTAACATTACAAATTTAAAATTCAATAATCAAAATAATAAATTTATATTTTTCATCAATATTATAACAGTGGGTACCCAATATCAAAATTATAATTCTTCTACTGTATATAGACACAGCAATGGAACAAGCTAACCAACCATGAATAACCCATTATCGGATCTTATCCTTTCTTCTTTTTGGAATACTTAGCCAACTCGACTGAATAATTGTGCGTGTTTGTGGTCTTGCGCCTTTAAGGTAATCACAATCAGTCTCGGTACTACTCATTTCATGTCAGCCATTATTTCCAATGGTCGAACATAAAACACTGCGAGAGGATCACGAAACGAATTCTGCAAGTTAAAATCCGATAAATATTAAAATAATTAAGTAGGTAACAAAAACCTTTTACTAAAATAATGCCATACGAAATTTCTTTTCCAGGGCTGATCTCAAAAACTACAGACTAAGGACAGACTCCATCACGCCTAAGATGGAGTTCATCGCTGACTACATCATGAGGGGGAGGATCTTGCTGCTGCCGATACAGGGGAAAGGCATCGCTAATATTACGATGGGTAAGTGTAACGCCATCTAGTAGGAAGTAGTGAAACTAGAAGCTAGCGACATCTAGTAGGTAATAGGGGAACTAAAAATATCGCCATCTAGTGTGTAGTAATGAAACTAATAGTAGGAAGCATGATTATTGAATGTTTAGTGCAGAGTTTGATTCCCAGCTCTTTCCCTGTAACGTAGTACGTTACATTATACACAAATCAAAACATAATAACTAATTTAACAATAAAAACACTACAACATTCCCAATGGACCAATGGACTTGGCTTATGAGTTTAACAGCTGCGTGAAATTGACTGAACAAGATCTAAGGGAATAAGCTTCTAGTTACAGCTTTTGCTTTTAATTAATAAAAAAACACTAGGAAGTGTTGACGTTTTGGGGGACTGTCTGTTGTAAATAAGTAAAGTAAAGTAAATTTTGACGATCGAAAAGTCCTGATTATCAGCCTAGTTTGAATAAATGACTTTTGATTTTGAATTTTCAATATTCTATGGTGTTTTGATGGCACGGTTGGCGCAGTGGCTGAGCGATTGACTGTTGCGTAGCGTGTCGCGGGCTCGATTCCCGCACGAAACAAATATTTGTCATAATTATGATCTACAGATATGTAGTTGTTCCGGACCTGGTTGTTCGCGTTTGTTTGTAAGCGCACCCAAGATACAGGATAAAATCCTAGTCTGGGGCAACATAGTACATACCTACTGACAAATGTGGAATTGATTATACGAAAAATTTCCTAAAACCCAAGTTTTACCATTCTAGTGAACCTGGCAGTGAAACACGACCTCATCGGCGAGCCGGTTGTGAGGGACGGACAGACATTCATGCACATCAGGGACTACCGAGTGAAGTTCAACCCTCAGAAGGTGGTGCTTCACTTCACCAACCTCTTCAACGGAGACAAGGTGCTCGGTGATAACATGAATGAGTAAGTTACGATGACAGTTTAATCTGCTAGGTTAAAATCAAACGCGGATACAGACAGGGGGCAATGGATGCAATTGAGACCCCTTTTTTTTTTGCCGAGTGGAAAATCATCAAATAACCCCTCCGAAAGGGACTGCAGACTTCTACTGACTAAAAACCACCCATGTTCCTTCTTAGGCCTTTATGTCGAGGCCGTGGTATCTCTTGCGAACAACCCGCAGCCCTGACGGGAATTGAGACCCCCTCCCCCTATAAATAGTTCATTATGAATTTTACATTAGTTTTAATTACTACAACTAGTATTTATTTAGTTTTAAATCCACCAGATTTAAAACTAAATAAATTCTAGTTGTTTATCAAGGATTTCCACCTTTTTTCAAATTGCCCCCTCCCCGCCCTGAACGAAGTCCTATAACCGTTAAAATAGGACTAGAAGAGGCACTTAGGGCACCGTCGGGGCCGCGGGTTGTACACTAGTTATCGCGGCCTCGACATAGAGGGCGAAGATGGGTGGTTTTTAGTCATTAAAAGTCTGACACTCCCTTTCACTCTGCCCAAGAGCGGGACCCCGGTTCTTCGATGATTTTCAACCCGCCAAAAAAAAAAAAAAGAGGGCACTTAGGAGGAGACCTGTCCGACGAAAACGTGATCCGACACCCATGCCATGACCCACTTGTCCGATGAATGAAGATAATCACATCGTGGGTGCTTAACCAAAGAAGGTCCATGATACGCTGGCGTCTGGGCTTCTTTTGAAGGAATAGGACGGAGAAGGCAAATTGCAAACAAACTTCGAAATGCCTGTGCCCAGCAGCGGGACAGAGTAGGCTGAACAAATAAAAAGGAATCTCATCAAAAACAAACTAACTACATGTTTGTTATTTTTTACCCCATACCACTTGATGCCTATAAAACGCTCTTACTTTTGTGACATTTACCTGTTCTCAATGAGGTGACTTGGTAGCAGATAATAAAAGTGTGCATTAGCAGGTGTCCTTCCCCTCACTTTCATAGTTTTATAGTAGGTACATCATTCCGATTTCGACCGGGGGGGGTCACAGAGATCACTGGGGTAAGAAGACTATGACGAACGCTGCGATGATAAGGGATGGCACACCAACAACTTCACCGTTTTTGGCTAGGCTCCGGTATTTGGGTACAATAAGGATCCACCTAGAGGTGATGGTGCACTGCCATTACATCTATTTGTGCGGTTGAGCAGCTTTGCTATGTTTAATTTTTAAGGGTAGGTATGGAAGCCGTTGTAACTTGTTACTACAGGAAAATCGGTTGCTTCAGCTTGTTTTTACAATGACAATCCTGCATTGTCTCTGTTATTTGAGATTATGATTCTTGTTTCAGATTCCTAAACTCAAATTCGGACCTCGTCTTCAGTGAACTGAAAGAATCTTACGAAAAAGCACTGAGTTCAGTGTTCCAGAATGTTACCAACGAAATATTTGACAAAGTACCAATGAACAAAATATTCCTTGAAGAGTAGTTTGTCATTACAAAGCTATGTAAGAATAGCAAGATTTCTTTGCTATTTGCAATAATTTTTAAAACATTCCTTTTGGGTTAGCGAGGAAAAGAAATACACCTTTACGATGTGGTATTTATTGAAGCTGCTTTAATTAGTATTCGTTATAATAAGTTACGGTAAATTAATAATAATTTTGAAATAAGTAAATAATTTTATAAAATTGAGTGCCTTTTTATTTAGTTTTACGCCTTTTTTACGCTTTACCAACAATTTAATCGGAGATGATTGAGAACTTTGAGAACCATCTCGTGTTCGTTCAAACTGAGTCTGCAGGGCTATTGCGTATCTTTTAAATGACAGTGGCTAACCTATAGTGCCTATCAATTAACAGTCAAATGGTTCCATTTTGTACTAAACCATAACCAATTTGACAGTTAATCCATGAACAATATGATTTCCACTGTCATGTAAAAGATACGCAATAGTCCTGCAGAACTGAGAAGCAACTAAAACCTTGAGAAAAGCGCCATCTCTTATTTGGTTCTAGTAACATTGTCGATGGATTGCTTTGGATGGCTGCTGCAAGATTGGAGCTCTGTCTTTCTTACTGGGATTCCTCTCATTCATTTCCACGTCCAGTTCCTCTTGGCGCCTCTGAGCTTGCTGCGCAGTCTTCAAACAGACTGATTTGCAGAATGCCTCGTTTATTATGACTACTGAAATTAAAATTACGATGTTCATTAGAATGATCGCCGGTAATTATAATAACAATACCTTATCGTCAGTCTACGATTCCCAGGAACCGAAAGCTGCAAAAACTTGATCTCAAGCAGTTTACCTAAAATTAGAACCAGCAGAGGTGACTAATACCCGTTTCGAAACATGGTTTGGTCATTTTAAATTATGATACTTACATATTCCTACCAAGAGCAGGTATAAAATGAGCCCCAAAATGAGGGCGTCGTAGTCCATCTTGGATATATCTGCAAAAACACAAATAAGCGAATAAGTCTTTGCTTGTTGCTAGTAATATTCTCACCATTCCACGTTTCGGGCGTCCACTGATTGTGCTCGGAGATGATTGCCACATAAGCTGTGCTGCGCAGTGGACGATCCAGTCTACATTTTAACATTAAACGAAGCCTAGTGCAAGCGCGTGGCTTCGCTGTGGATTGCTGTGGAGCAGCGACTGCGTTTCTTTATCTCAGATAGACCACTGCTTGGCAAAACTTCTTTGACTATGCAACAAAACTCCTCAACAAGTGCGTAAACGTACAGCACTTGTAGAGGAGTTTTGTTGCATAGTCAAAGAAGCTCGCTCAAAATATACTAACTAGCAAGGACTTGCTCGCTGAGGTCTAGTAGCTCTGATCAACGCCCTGACCGAGCAAACCAAACCGAAAAATATGAACAAAAATACAGCCGTATGCCAGAAATTTGTCACGAGAGTTTGAGCTTCAGGTTTGGACATCCTTAGCTGGAGACACTCTTCCTGAAATCTAAAACGAGAATATTAATTATTGTTCACACGTTGAGCGTATAAAGTAAAATCTAAATTTATAAGGACCTTGAATAGGTCCTTGTTATATATCTAAACTTTTGTCGGTGTGGGCATAGACTACATTCTCTTGGGGACTAACCAAATTAATCATAAAGGAAATTTTGAAAAAAATATTATGCTTTGCGGCCCATCTTAGTGGAGATTAGCTATCGGCGCGGGAGATATTAAGGTGCACAAGTGTGTGCGCAGGCACAGGCCATCGGGTGGAATAGGCGCTAACCAGTATTTTACTGAACTATGAAAGATTCTATTTGTACAGGGTGTAAATTAACCCTTCACACATACGTCAACCACGCATTCTGTACATCAAACTAAGTACGCAAAATTTTTTGCTGGGAAACGACTTTTATTTTTCGGGTCATAAATCTCATTTTAAGGTAAAACTCAATGTAGCACTCTTAAAACATTGTGCTAGTGGATGCTTTGAATAGTAAAAGGGTCATGGAGGTAGTTTAAGTAAAGTAATAATCTGAAAAACTAGTATTTACAAAAACAGCTGTGCAAAATTTTGAACTTTGACCCCCAATATCTCCGTAACTAAGGGGTTCCCAGATATGGTCTAGCTAGAACAAAAACATGATCACAGTGGTAGGGAGAACAAGTGCACTTTGTTTGCGTTAAGGGTACTTTTACACCCTTTATTATTGGGTATTCTTCGCCACCGAGAGTGACGAGTCGAACAGAGTGAGCCGATGGAACGGAAGGTGGGGTAGAATGCTCAATAATGTACTACTCAGGTGCACTGTCTGTTCGTTTTCGTTCTCATGGACACGACTGGGGAGAGATCAGGCGCTGGACCAACGTCTTAACGTGCTTGCCGAGGCACGAGGGTATCCTTGCGCCAACTTCCAAACTCTGAGCTACTACTGGGAACTAATGAAAAACCCAATAGCACGTTTTGCCCGAACCGGGAATCGAACCCAGGACCCCATGCTCAGCAGTCGCGCTTTGCGACCACTAGGTGGGGCAGATACATAGTAAAATAGCAATATAGCCAGGCGATTAAACGAGTCAAGTCTGCTTCCAGTCGGGCTGAATGTGGCTGAATAGGTTCCAATATTTTATACGGAGCGACTGCTTATATAATCATAATAAAGTCAGTCGTCTTGGTAACACTCGGTTTGGACTTTTTCTGTAACAGCAGCTTCTTCTTCTTATGTGTCGATGAAAAATAGGGTAGTTAACCAAAATAATCTAATTAGTCCGTCAGATAGATTTTCAAAAAATATTGGACACGTATTCTTTCTTTTCTCACTTAAACAAACAAGGAAGACGATACAGTGCTTTGAAAACTCGTGTGACGTCATATTCTAAGACATTTTTATGACATTTCTTACCGGTCAGTGACGTCACAAACCCCCACTCAAATCTTTGACGCGTTTTGTCTTCGTAAATTTTTATTGATTTGGTAAAACAAAAAATACGTATTCAATATTTTTCGATAATCTAACAGACGGACTAATTAGAATCACATTTTTTTAAGTCAGTAAACATCTCTATAGTCATTAAATATATTAAGCCCAAAATCCTGCAACGCGTACCCCTCTCGCTGATGAGCCAAGTTGTCAGGGCAAACATCAACTGTTCAGAATCTGCGATAACGACAAGCAGAACTTACCAAACTCAGAAAATAGTAGTCCAGTTTCCTTGCGCATGCCTGGCGTACCTAAAGAGTTCTCTAATCGACAGAAATGCAGCAAACACTACGACCAGGAAGAAAGTGGTATTGAGAGTTTGTATGAGCAGTAAAACAATGCTCATCGTCAGGATGAGTCCAGGAGTTGTTCATGGGACCATCACGGGAATTTTTTGACTGGCTGGCAGTTCTGACAGGCTGACAGTACGTCTTTGACAGGACTTGATTTTTTTTTCTTTCTTTTCTTTGAATAAGTAAGTCTGGTTGTGTTCTGTTGAATGAGTTTTCTTTACTATTTGCTGTGCATAAACGTCTGAGCAACCTTTCGTAGTATTCGCATTTGGCGCAGAATAACGAATGTTGGCGAATTTATATTATTACTAGTTGTTGCGTTCGGCTTCGCCCGCTACAATTCGAGAATTATCCCACAGAAAGATAAAATCGGGATAAAACTATCCTACGTGTTATTCCAGGTTTTAAACTTTATGTGTACTAAATTTTATCCAAATCTGTTCTGTAGTTTTTGCGTGAAAGAGTAACAAACATCGTTTATAATGTTAAGTAGGATAGCAGATATATCTATTTTTTTATTTCATAGTCAACAGTGGTGAACAGTGGTGTCCCAGTGGTGGCGGCCCCGACTTACAAACAATGAGTCGTGGGTTTGAACCCAGTCTGGCGCATTACTGCTACATAGTTTGTCTACTTAGTTTTGTCTTGCTACATAGTTCTCACATAATATACCATCTCAACATGAATGATGTAATGTACCAAGATTTTGTAACAATATTCTGATTTAAAAGAGTGTCCATGGAGTTGCTTGCCCGTTCTTCTCCATAGAGATCTACGCTAGGGAACTGGCAACTACAGTACTTTCACAAGTTATTATGTCTTGTGACTGTGACTGTAGCTTAGGAGTGCAATACGTTGTTTCGGGGGTTGCTGCGTCGGGTTGCGCAGCGCCGGATGTTACCGGCGGCGGGTGCTGTGGGTGCCGGGGCGCGCGGCGGCGCGTGCCGTGTTGGCTGGTGCGCGGGGCTCCGGGTCGCGGGGCGGCAGCGGTTGCGCGTTGCGGCGTGCATTCGTTGTTCCGTGATTCGAGGTCTCGTGCATTCGTTGTTGCGGTGTGCGTCACTGCGTGCTTTTTTTGCTTGCAGTGTTCGTCGTTGCGGGCATTCGGCGGCGTGTGGTTCGGCGTGGTGGCTTTCGGAATGACGTATTGCACTTGTAGTTTCTCGTAGTTTTGTTTTATGAATTGTTCTTATGACATTCAAAAGTGCCAGTAATGGTTTAATTGAAATAAATGCTTTGAGTTGGAGTTTGAGTTTGAGTTACTTTGTGTAATTTATTTTATCACACGCTCTCAAAACGGTGAAGGAAAACATCGCGAGGAAACGGCAAATCGGCATGTCTTAGAACCACAAAATTCGAACACATGTGACATCTACCAATCCGCACTGGGCCCGCGTGGTGGATTATAGCCCATCCCTCTTCTAGAGAGGAGGCCTGTGTCTCTGCAGTGGGAACAGTAAAGGCTGATGATGATGATGATGAGTGGTGACTGCTTGAAAAACTTCGAGGCTATGTAGATCGACGGGTGCCAGAGAAAGGATCCCGCAAATCACAACAGCCCCATACCTATAGCAGGAAGTCGCTGACATTATCCGCTTTTTAGTGGTCTTTTTTGGAAGTCGGTTAAAAATCTGACCGCACAACTAGTGTGACTGCGGTCGCGGTCCGTCGACTGTAATCACGATCGGGGCTGCGGTTGACGGTTGGGAGTCTACATTTAAAAAAAAAGGTATTTCAGGGACTGTTCGTGGTTCAGGCAGTCTTGTATAAGGGTTCATCAGCATCATTATCTTGCTCTTAATCCAATTTATTTGATGTCAGCGCAACAAGTCCTCTTCTTCCATGCCTCTCTATTGCTGGTCATTTCAGAAGTCACCTTATTTCTGGCCTTAGAATCCTCAACACAGTACATTCATTGTTTCTTTGGTCTACCTCCACTCTAATAGCCATTTACGTTCCAGACCATACCTGGAAACCCCCTAGTTTCGGAGATATTGGGGGTCAAAGTTCCAAATTTTGCACAGCTGTTTTTGTAAAAACTAGTTTTTTGGGATATAACTTTACTTTAATTACCTCCATGACCCCTTCACTATTCACAGCATCCAATAGCACAATGTTTTAAGAGTGCTACATTGAGTTTTACCGTAAAGTGTGATTTTTGACCCCAAAAAGAAAAGTTGTGACCCAGCAAAAAAATTAGCAGGGGTACTTAGTTTGATGTACAGAATGCTTGGTTGACGTATGTGTGAAGGGTTAATTTACACCCTGTATATTACATCTCAAATCCCTTAGTCAAAAGCCGGCTTTATTTAACATTTCCTCACTAAATTTTATTGGTATTTAAATAAAATTCAAAGTTATAAGGTAAACTTATCGTTTATTCCGTGAATAATAACAGATATCTATGGCATAGTCACTGGTAACATTACGTCGAAGAGATATAATGTAAATTAACTAAATCTTAGCCTCTAAACTTTGTTATTGTTGCACTATCATAAATACATGACCCCTCTTTGTACCTTAGTCGGGTAAAAACAATTTCGAGGAGCTTTTTATTGTATTTACGACAGTGTAATAATGTCTGCACATAAGTCACTAATATTGTGATGAACATCCTCTTTGATATAATTATAATAATATAAACTTTTATTAAAAAGTAAGTGAGAATGTTCATTTTGGGTCATCTGTTTACTAAATCATTTTTTTACAGTTTTCTTTCTTTAAAAAATACTTTTGGTGTAATTTTCAATCAAAAATAAAACCAAAATAATTATTATAAATTAATTTTATTATTTCAAGTAAACAGATGACATTTTCTGAAGGCTTGAGCGTTATAAACATTTTGTAGGTTTTAACACAATAAAAAATAAAAATATCTAAACCCCGTTACGTGAAAAACATTACAAAAAACAACACACATGGCGTAATTTAACTATTTGGAAACCTCATAACTTTAACCATGGGATCAAAACTAAAATCGAGAAAAAACTCTCCCTGCATAATGTTGACTTATGCAAAATGTGTTTATTTTTTTCACGATTTCAGGTTTTGATTCATATTAAAGATGAAATATGGGATATATTTCATCTATCGTTAAGGATTTTTAATATTATAGGTACTAATTAGATGTTTTATGGTTTTTTTAAATACACTTTGTAAAGTTATTGTGGATTGTGTAGGTACATTACTGTATACATTACGGTATAGGACACATCTTGTCCATTGCATAAAAAAGCCATGGCATTTAACATAAGCATAGCATTACAACATAGAATATTTTGTGACATCTTAATAGGAGGTCTGCTTAAGACCGAAAGATTAAAATCGTAGTGATATTTTACTTACATATTATTACTTCATTCATTAATTTAATTAAAATTAAATTATCTATTACAATGATAGAAGTGATATTATTTGCAAATTGTTTTTTTAGCCATCGAAGTTGTAATACTATTATTTTTTATGAAAAAAATTGTGGCCAAAATAACACTTTGCGGATGCCAATCTACATTCTATGTTTTTCCTACACTTTGAAACGGACGGTTGTATGGCAACTAGTGACATCTATCGTTTTTTTTTAAGAGTGTGCAAAAATATATCTTTTTTTAAGAATAAGTACTACAATGAGGTATGAAATTGGATGTTCATGTTGTTGTTTTTTGTTGATTTGCAATGTTATATTACCATTTCTTTATTTTTATAAAAAAATCTACGTGAATAGCTATTTCTTTTTTTTTTTTAAAAAACGCTACATATTTTATAAGCTCCGACCTCTCACAACCTATACAAAATGAGATTACTTTTAAACAAAAATTGCTGAATATCCCGGCTACTCCATTCGTGGAATGATATTTTCGTTAAATGCATAATTTCAAATGTCAAATAATTAAGTAATTTTTCTTTTAATAATTATTAATTAGTATATTTTTACCGGGAAGTTATAAAAAAGTAATTCTAGAACTTAAAATATAAACTTAACTTAAACTTGTCATCTTGTAAAATAAAAATTCTAGACAAATTCTGAAATATGACTATTAGTAACATTTTTCATGAATATTAAAAATAATATTTAAAAAAAAGTAGTTACTAAAAGTCTAAATCTGTCTGTAAAAAAGACTGTACCAAAGTTTCGCCTTTTTCACAAAAATTAACACAATTTGCTTATTTCTTTTTCAATGTGTTATCCATAATCATTCTAATTTTTCAATTTTCGGATAAACTTTGGTCCAATTTGTGAACTAAAAACCAAATAAATGTGGGGGCCAAGTTTCACAATATTACTTAAAAGCTAACTTAGGTCTAAAAATTGTAAACTGCTTGTGATCGTATTTAGCAAAAATATTAAATTAACAATAACTAAACAACAAAAGTTAACATTTGTTTTGCTTAGCACCATATCTAACCGACTTTTATTGAAAAACTGAGGGCTGGTTTATCTATGCTTCAAAGTTTCAAAATAAAACAAACCACCAGGCAAACATTTTCAAAATAAAACTCCTAAAATATTATTTTTGAAACGCCGATGCAATAAAACGGCGCATGAATATACTATAAAAAAATATATTTAGCATTAATATAATTAAATCAACACAAAATTTCATAAAAGTCGGTTTTAACAAGCAAATAGATGGAAACATTTGATAAATTTAAAATGGTTGATGGTTGCCATTTAGTAGTTGAAATTGTTAGTACACATTTACTAATCGATAGTTAGTACTAAACTATGGTTAAAATTCAAAGAATCGTCATAATTCTTGGGCGGATTACACCATTCTAACTAACGTTTGATGTAATCCTTGTTTTGGACAAATTGACTGTTTCAGTCGTTGATTAAGTCGAAGCCGGGTTTAAGCCGGTCTCTAAAGCAAAGTACCCACGGATACCTTACAAAAGAGTGATCTATTAAAATCGGAACTAGTCGAATCAAGTAAGTACCAGGACAAATCGCTTGAGACCGGTCCTTGTCTAATCCGTTTATAATCTTAGCCTTTATCGCTACATACACAAAGATATGCGATATTAAAGTCCATACATTTCCTGTCATATAAATATCACACTCGGCGCCAATCGGCTGCAATCCTTCACTGAACAATCACCAATTTAGTTAAACTTGTCTTCACAAAGTAAGCACTAACATAAGTAGTTCAATTATCACTGGTCAGCGTGTCGACGCTGTCGCCCGATTCCTGTCATTGGAACTGCGACGTGGAGGTAGACCTCCTGCAGCCAATGGACACTGGCGCCGGTATCCGCGACGAACCTTTCTTTTGGTCTTTCCTAGGAGCAGCCAACTGCCTTGTACTAGTAGATCTTTCTAGTTTGCCATCAGACATGACCCAGGCTGATGTGAAATCAGCATAGTCTGAGTCCTTAGAGCTAGTCCTGGATAGAGAATCGTCTCCTTTTGAATATGTCCTAATAATCTCCTTCATTTTCTCAAGAACTGATGCGTCGTCCTTCGCGGTTTCTGTAGAGCGTAAGATCTGTTCTAACAAAGGACTCAAAGGCTTTGAACTCGGTGGGGACCTAAGAGTAGCACTACTGGCTCTCAGAGGAGAATTCCTCTTGAACGCATCAGTCTGTGGGGTCTTAGCTCTCATTTTGGGAGATTTATTGGGGTTCTCAAATGTGTCAGCTCCCAAAGTAGGCCTGGACTTTACTTTAGTCTGAGTTGGGGCTGTTCTTCCGCTCCATGTGTTTCTGGCAGTTGGCGGCAGTTTTGGCGTCAATTTCGGTGACGTTTGCACGGGAGTCCCATTATGTTTCGGGCTTGGTGTGTTCCCTCGGCTAGGGGTCCTGTTTCTGACGGGTGAATGTGGGATGCGACTGGCTTGTCGGCTTCTTATCGTCTTCGTGGGAGATTGGGAAGCTTCCCGAGCAGCCCGGAGGCTCTTGCTGGGGGAGTCATTGTTCTCGGTGACGATCACCACGCGGTCGGGGCTGCCGCGGTTGGACTTCTCGTCGATGGAGCTGGGCTTCTTGCCCCCGTAGAAGGTGTCGGAGAAGTCAGTCTTACGTAGACCGGTGTTCAGGCTCACGTGCGTGTCGTGTCCGTTCTTGTCCATGTGACAGCCATCGTCGTGGTCGAGACGCTCTGGAAATAGAGAGAGGGAAAATGAAAAATTGGTCAATATTTTCTGATGAGGTTTGGTGAGACGAAGAAACTAAATGGAGTGAATATTTTCCCCAAAAAATCTTAATATTTATTGTATTTATTTAATAACTCTTGTACCTACTTATTTATTATAAATATGAAATTCAGATGAAGTTTAAACTCAACCAAGTATGATTATAACTTATAATCCTAGCATAACAAGCAAAGATTTAACCATAATTGTCGCCATTTACAAGTCACAAACCAGATACTGCCTGTCACGCCTTTTATAAAAATATTATAACACCTTTAATCTATCGCTTACATTACTCAGGTTTATAATTAATATCAACAAGCTAGTTAGCGACATTCTCATTCATAACCCTTTGGCTAACCCTCGGAGCATTAAAAACAGCATCTAATTTACAATGGCCATGTTTGGCGTATAATAACAGTTAGTTTCAGTTAATAATTCTGCCCATATCAGGGAATGTCCGTGGTCGTTTATGGTCAGGTCGTGGTAAGGACTTCCCTTTTCCGCAAAACTTTGCTTGGTTAACTTAATCGTTGAGAAGAAATATTTTATGAGGCTGTGAGATTTTCTCCGAGTTGTTTTTGTTTGGTGAGCAAAGGATCATGGTAAATGGGAACCTACTGCTACTGAAAGTTGGTCTTTAGAGCTACAAGATCCAGTTTCCTTCCTGTTTCACTTTTTTTTTGTCGTAGTTTGTGCAACTCTTGCCTAATGTAACTAAAGATAAAATATCATAAACATCGTGGCACCCTTGGTCAACAGAAATCGACTCACGTATCTAAGCCGTCATTGCATTTAATAAAGGCACATAAATAATTTAATCTACAAAGAATGCAGCAGTGCTACCGATACCCTTGACTTGAAAACTTCAATCACCTTTATCTTTTCGCTCATTTTCAGTTCGTCACGTTGTTTGATATAGAAAATCGCAGGTGTTGAAGAACGTGACATCTGGAGCGGGAAAGGAAAAAATCTTTCTATCTTTACTGTGTGTAAAAATCAATATAATGTGCGACTAGGTTACAAAAGGCTGATGAACTTAAAAATCAACTATTTTTTTAACATCATCAATAGGGATGCTTAGTGACTTAAAAAAAAAATATTCTAATTAGTCCGTCTTTTAGATTATCGAAAAATATTGGATACGTATTTTTTGTTTTATCAAATCAATAAAAAATTACGAAGATAAAACGCGTCTAAGATTTAAGTAGGGGGTTGTGACGTCACTCACCGGTAAAGAATGTCATACTAATGTCTTAGAAAATTACGTCACACGAGTTTACAAAGCACTGTATTGTCTTCATTGTTTGTTTACGTAAAAAAAGAAAAAAATACGTGTCCAACATTTTTTGGAAATCTATCGGACTGACTCATTAGATTTTTTGTTTAAAACTATTATATTATAAAGTTGTCTCCGAGTACTGTGTCAAAAGGGAATCGGACTGGGTCAAAAAAATATGATTCTAATTAGTCCGTCAGTTAGATTATCGAAAAATACTGGATACGTGTTTTTTGTTTTATCAAATTAATAAAAATTGACGAAGATAAGACTCGTCATAGATCATGAGTGGGGTGTTGTGACGTCATTTGTTGGCGAAAAATGTACTACCATGTGACGTTTTCGAGGAATTCACCAGTTTTCATTTTTTGTTTATGTGAAAAAAGAAAAAATACGTGTCCAATATTTTTTGAAAATCTATCTGACGGACTATTTTTTTTTTTTGCCCGATCCCCTATTCAAGGCTAAAGTAATTATGCAGTAATGGTACTCTATTTCTCATTGGCTTTTTTTTCATCAGGACTTTTTAGTAGCATAAACGAAGTCTGAATTTGCGCCCGGTTGTTGGCAATAGGCGCGCCCCCTATTACAAGGGACTGGCGCAATATGGGTGCACTAATGGTATACTTCTGCCTATCCCTTCGGGGATAACAGGTGTGATGTTATGTTTTGTCATAAATTACAGTAAATCTCACGTAAACACAGACAGCTAGTAACAAATATATTAGTTGCTCCTTATGTCCGCGCCCACATTCAACAACATTAAGTTATATCAATGTTGTCAAGTCCATTTTGGGCGGAATGTCGCTCACTGACTTGCAGGGTGGGCAGGAGTCCAGGTGACTAATGTGTGGGCTTGCTAGATGTTGTATTGTGTGGCATTTGTCTTTTGACCTTACATACAAGAAGCCAATCTTGTAATTGAACGGAATGTGGTTCATTGGTTAACTGTCAAGCAACACAAACATTAAATTAATTGACAGTGAAGAGTCAGTTTTTTTTTTAAATTATGTAAGACTTTTAATTGGTGAAGGAAAACATCGTGAGCAAACCGGCATGTCTTAGAACCAAACAATTCGAAGACATGTGATATCTATCAACACGCAGTGGGCACGCGTGGTGGATTATAGCCCATTGCTGAAAAGACGAGGCCTGGGTCCCTGCAGTGGGAACATTACAGGCTGATGATGAAGACTGTTAAACTGCAGGATCGGACCAGAAATTACCAAATGCAAAATAACAGTGAGGAACTATATAAAGGGCACAAGTAAATTAACAGTCGTTACAAAATGTTACAATGTCAAATGACTAAAACATCATTGCAGCAAAAAAGTCTTCACCATTCCTTTTAACCAACGAACAAAAAGAAAAAGATTATCAATTCAAAACCGTAAAATTTAATTGATCTCAAAACCAGCTTCCTACTGCTACTTGAAATAAATACTTAATGAGATTCTGGAGTAATAGAGAGGTGTGGAAGAAAATTAAGACATTCTGCGCCGAACTTAAATGATGATGATTCAATTTGACTGGCCTGTTGGTCTAGTGGTTAGTGACCCTGACTGCTAGGCCGGAGGTCGTGGGTTCGATTCCCACCCAGGACAAATGTTTGTGTGATGAGCACGATCATTTGTTCTGTGTCTGGGTGTAATTTATCTATAATATGTATGTATTTAGAAATATATAAGTATGTTTATCAGTTGTCTAGTACCCATAACACAAGCTCTGCTTAGCATGGGACTAGATGGCGTTGTGTGATAGTTGTGGAATATTATATTATTATATTATTATTATTAATTACAATTTTAATCACCTACTGCCATAGTGACAATATCATTCATACCTATTACACAATTTCCCTAACTCAACATCCTAAGTGGAAACATCAATTCTCAATAATTCAATATCACGATCAACACATACTTTATATTCGTGTTATTTACTGGAAGCGATACTGTCTTGTACATAATTAGAGACACTTGCGTGTAATTGCGAGTATTAGATAACGTTAATTGCGAACGCTTGTACGATGAGATAAACTTGGCATTATCGACTTCTGATCGAGGAGTGTGCTATGTATTTGCTAATGAGGAGACGGATACTTTTTGTTTGGTATTTCCACAACTAAATAGAGTTTAAATATTGCTGCTTACTTGGTGATATTTCTCATGTTTTTATGGTGTTTTCAATGGCAGAACTCTGGATTTATGCCCTGTTAATGTCAATAGGCCCGTATTCTACTACTTTTACATGGAATATAATAAATTACTGGTGAAATGCATACTAAAAAGTGTAGGTATAGATATAGTCTATCTAACTTTCTGGCGATAATAATATGAGTGATGTTGTTTTTGGTTTCTGACAGCCAAAGAACAAAAGACACATGTATTTAAGGAGTATTGGTTCTAAGGAGATTGTGCATGACATATAACTTGCATGCCTCGTGAGTCTGTTGTAGGCAATTGAGAGGTAATAAGTCAATGCAAAGTGACGACAGGATTAGGAATTATATAACTAACAACATACTGGATCGTATCGTCACCAAAAACGCAAGAATTTACGCAAGATTCCTATACAAGGAAGTGTTAACTTACAAGCTGATATGACGAACAAAAACAATTATGATTAATTCAATCATCATCATAATAAAATCGATTGACGTAATATCAATTAATATTATTAAATTAATAATGAATGGACACACAGATGTGATTGTTTATCATTCACAACCGTGTAGGACACCCAGTTTGGTTGCTCAAGGATGCCCATTGTTTTACATGGGTGAAATTTTGACGCAAATGGTTGATGTGGTTGACCGCTTGGCCATTAGTTTAACATGGAAATATACGTTCTGTAAGTTTTTTCCTATGTTTCATTCATAAGGGTTTCCTAGATGGTATCCCTGAGGTGGACAGAGTAAAGACTGAAAACTTAAGACATAACTATTGGGTATTAAATAAAGATTAAGATGTTGAACGGGTAGAAGAAAAATTTAGTAAAACTGTTACTATTGGAAGAATTTCGGATGTCCACTGATGTCAATAACAATTAAACCAGTGATAGACAAGCCCACAACACTATTTCCGCCGTAACTACTGAAAGCCAGAATCAACAGTAGCGGGTAGCGACCACCAGAGACTCAATTACACAGACACAGAAAAACTTCTAGAAGTTGTCGTTTGATTATGTTTTACTTCGTATCTAATTGTATATATATACTAGCTGAACCCGGCATGCCTTGCAATACCCTTTTTCCTACCAACTACCTGCCTACTACGTACCTACTACGTACCTACTACGTACCTACTACGTACCTACTACGTACCTACTACGTACCTACTACGTACCTACTACGTACCTACTACGTACCTACTACGTACCTACTACGTACCTACTACGTACCTACTACGTACCTACTACGTACCTACTACGTACCTACTACGTACCTACTACGTACCTACTACGTACCTACTACGTACCTACTACCTACCTACTACGTACCTACTACCTACTACCTACCTACCTACTACCTACCTACCTACTACCTACCTACCTACTACCTACCTACTACCTACCTACTACCTACCTACCTACTACCTACCTACCTACTACCTACCTACCTACTACCTACCTACCTACTACCTACCTACCTACTACCTACCTACCTACCTACAACCTAACTATCTACTTACCCAAAAAAAAAGAACAAAAACTATCCTATGTCCGTCTCCTGGTTTTAAGCTACCTCCCCACCAATTTCCAGCCAAATCGGTTCAGCCGTTCTTGACTTATAAATAGTGTAACTAACACGACTTTCTTTTATATAATTATATAGATTAATAGTTAAGCTAGTTTTAGTGTTTTTTGTATCATTTTGCTTGTTCCTATAGTTGTTATTAGATGTATTTTATTTTATAATTATATTGTCCTAATTAAATTATACTAAGTAAAGTGATGGCCAGAAACACAGGTTTAAATAAACCTAGATCGGGCAGGTCGCTATACAAACATTTGGAGTTAAAATTACCACTACTTGTAACTGCTAAATATTTTATAGTTATAGTTAACTTATAAGTACTAATTATAACTTTGTATGTGAAGCAACACTACTGTGCCTAAATGTACACCTTTTTTGTGTTATTTTTTCCCCAGACATCGAAATTCTCTATAATTATAATTTATAATTTTATAAAAATTATAATTATAATTTATAATTTTATAAAAATTATAATTATAAATTATAATTATAGAGAATTTCGATGTCTGGGGACATCGAAATTCAACGAAGTACCTGACAAGTAATTTAACTGGATTTTATTATGATTACTCTGGATTACGTAACAAAATCAATCAGAAAAGAATAGCGGAGTAGTAGGAGAAACCGGGGGTTGCCACTTTCCTCTTTCCATCTGTGATAGGCTATTCAATCAAACACTAATTAAATGAACTGTTACTAAGAAATATTTCTTAGTTCAAGACAGCTTGACAGATTTAATCCTTGCCTTCAACCCAACTAATTGTCACATTCCAAGTCTATAAACTTAATAACATAATCCATCAATTAAATCTTGGCTAAAGAATTCATTTACTCAACAAGATACCTTCAATATTATTGCAACAATCTCAGAAAGGAATGTCGCCCCAACAAAGAGTATTATCTAGCATATTATACCTACGAATGTCAGGCTTGTGCAATACTGTGAATGCTAGATAAATGTCCACACAAGCCATATTCGACACATGACTGTACTCTGAGGAATGTCTAAACATAGAACACATCTGTCAGATAGACTAGCAAAGATATACCTGTGTATAATAGACTTCTTATCTAACGATGCCTTTTTTTGTTTTTGGCTGGTGGAAAATCATCGAATAACCCCTCCCGCTCTTGGGCAGAGCGAAAGGGAGTGTCAGACTTCTACTGTCTAAAAACCACCCATGTTCCTTTTTAGCCCTCTATGTCGAGGCCGCGATAACTAGTGTACAACCCGCGGCCCCGACGGGATCTAACGATGCCTTGATTTGTGATTGGATGGATAGCCTATACTCCTGTCAGGATTTGTGCTCGGTTGATGGCTATAAGAGTAGAGTAGGGCTAAAGAAACGATGGATGGACTATCTGAAGGATAATGTTAGAAGGTGAGTGCTGAGATGACGAGACAAAGAAGTATGGGAGTGGAAGATATGCTGCACCGATCTCAAATATATTCTGGATAAAGCAACTATAGGCTAAATTACATGGAGTAGACACTTCTGACGAGATGTGTGTATGTTAAAGGAACTCTTCTCCCCTTTGGTGAATTACAGTCGTGATGAAATTATTTTGTCAAGAAAGACAATATATACGGCTGGCATATTAGGTTTTACAAAGTCGAAAGATCATATTTCGACAGTAATCGATTTTCAACTAAAATAATAATGGTGATGATGATGTCGAAAGCTTTTTCAGGAGAACTGAGATTAAACTGGTATTTAGACTAACGCACATGTACCGTGCATGTTACCTAGGTACTCTATCCACAATGTAACTTCA
Organism: Diarsia rubi; assembly: GCA_932274075.1. NCBI lineage: Eukaryota > Metazoa > Arthropoda > Insecta > Lepidoptera > Noctuidae > Diarsia > Diarsia rubi. The sequence continues at coordinate 1,056,480 of OW026432.1, forward strand.
GTCGACTCTTCATTTAGTGAGGACAGTGCAATTTAACGGTACGCTGCGACCAGTTGCGAAAATAATTGCAGGATGAGTGGCGTAAGTTGTAAGAGGAAGCGACCACTAAGCAAGAGTTAGCGGGCGGTTAGAAATTGTTTGTCGTTGCAGTATGGATGATAAGTGGACAGTGTTTAAAGATAGTGATTTGTAACTAACGACGCACAAACGATTTTCGGTAAGCATTTGTACGTAGTAATCTCTTATACCCTGTACATGTCACAGCATTACCCATTGATACTAAATTAAAGTAATCACAAAAGCTCTGTATGAGAAGTGGTCTTTACCCGCTAGTCGGGAAATTACAGGCACCAAAAAAACCACAAGCTACACATTATCGTCTTCTATTCATCAGCAAACGAGCTTAATCCATGGTAGTTCTCCAAAACTGCATTATGCATCATACACGCATACGTGAAATAGAGGAGGTGCGTCGAGTTACAGTATGTATTTGGTTTTTCTATCAGAGATTTCTTAATAACAACAATGGAGTCTGGAATTAAACCCGGTTGCTAGAAATGGGTAAAATGTGGATGTAGGTAATACTAGATACACTTCTACCCTTCGTTATGTTATGTTAATGTTTAAAACCGCGATCTCCTATAACTTGTACCACAAACGGTGTGTGCACAAAATATTCGTTCAGGTTGCACGTCTGTTTGCAGCGACATTTCAATAACACGTATATGACTCTGGCTGAAATTTACACAATACTACACAAATACGGCCATGTGTATTGTAAGTAAACATTGTACATAGACTAGACACGTGTGTACTGGTACAGGTGCCAGGAGTGTTGCATGTGTCTTTGGTCATCTTAGGAAAGAAGTTTGTATTGTGAACATGCCCATTGTCCTTTCAAAATATTTTTACCAGCAAAATAACAGAAGAAATAACTTCAGAAATTAATTTTGTTTGTGAGCTCGTTAGTTTGTATGGAGGGAGTAATGTGCAGAGCTTATGAACAATTTGTTTTTAACTGTTGTTTCGTACTTTATTCGTTGGTGTATTAGCTTGTAATTCACTAAGGGTTAGGCAGAGGTGTACTGAATAGTAACTCACATTTTGCCTGTATGTTGAAGTCCCATATAACACCATATTCAGATTCCGTGGTTGTTTTGGCTCTTAAATTACTGATAGGAAAACCCAGTAACACTAATAGGGATGTATACTGACTAAAAACAAATGATTTTAATTACGTCTGTAAGATTATCGAAAAATATTGGATACGTATTTTTTGTTTTATCAAATCGATAAAAAATGACAAAGATAAAACTAGTTAAAGATTTGATTGGGGGTTTGTGACGTCACTGACCGGTAAAAATGCCATACCGGTATGACCGGTAATAATGTCTTAGAATATGACGTCACACGAGTTTTCAAAGCACTTTATAGTATTCATTGTTTGCTTACGTGAAAAAAAAAATACGTGTCCAATATTTTTTGGAAATCTATCTGACGGACATTTTAGATTTTTCTTGTTATCTACCCTATTATTTATTTCTATTCAATTTGCTATTAAAATATTCAACGAGACAAAATACAGCTGTCACCGACATCCTATTTGCCGTTCATCTACACTATTTACATTAGCAACAGTCACATAATTACTGTATGTCCGTTTGTCCGTCTGTGTGTGTGTATGTTTGCACAAATGTCGAAACATTCCAGTGAGCGGATATTGTTTGTGCAATATTCATACAGAGTCGCCACTCGGGTAGTTCAAATAATGATTAAAATTGTGTATTGTGTGCAGTGGCTAAAGCTTTCAATCATATTGTTTGCTAAGACAAGTATTTTGTGGTTAAAAACAGTGGTAATTGTCGAGATTTCAAAAGCAAGCAGAATGGTGAAGGAAAACATCGTGAGGAAATCGGTATAGTATTACAACTGTAAACAGCTACCTAGCCCTTTCCTAACTATGAATACCAATATTTTACATGGAGCGACTGCCTATCTGGCCTGACCTGGCTTGACCTGGTGAAGGTTGCGGGGACCCGCTGGATGCGAGACGCACCGCGGGAGTGGTCAATGTGGCGACACATGGGAGGCCTATGTCCAGCAGTGGACGTCTTTCGGCTGAAATGATGATGATGATGATGATGACTGCCTATCTGACCTCCACAACCCAGTTAGTACTGAGTAATACGATATGTAATGGTAAAACTAGTGCTTTCTGTGACACGGAGGACACTGGTATGTAATGGGTGCCCATCCACAGTCTGACCTAGACAAGCGCGGCTTAACTTGAAGACTGATCCGATCGACTGTTATTTTTTAGAAACGAGTGGCTTAAGACATTTTCATGTTTGGTCCCATAGTCGAAATAGGGATGTTTACTGACATAAAAAAATATGATTCTAATTAGTCCGTCTGTTAGATTATCGAAAAATATTGGATACGTATTTTTTGTTTTATCAAATCAATAAAAATTTACGAAGATAAAACGCGTCAAAGATTTGAGTGCACTGTATCTCCTTCATTGTTTGCTTACGTGAAAAAAGAAAAAATACGTGTCCAATATTTTCTGGAAATCTATCTGACGGACTAATTAGATTTTTTTAGTTAACTACCTGTCTTGTTCATTTTCATAAATACTACACACCCCTAAAGTATCGCCAACGTTTAGCAAAAAATAATGGGACCACCATGATGGTCACCTACCTAAAGAATTCCTGTAAATATTACAGATGATGTCTGACACTCAGTGTAGAGTAATAAATATTTATTACACAGCCATAGACACCACTTGGCCATTAATTAGGACTGACTACAATGAATTAGTGCTTGTGCCAGATTCTAGACCATAGAGTGTAACGGTCCCATTTAAATTAAGTCCTTATATTGATACGAATAAGAGCAATAATCTAAATTGGCTAGATGTTGAATTGGGTAATATGATATTCATTGATGCAACACATTTTCAGCCATTAATCACACCCGAGGATGATAGCTTTGGGGCTGCGGGTTGATCGAAAGAGATACCGCGGAGTCGACATAAAGGGCTAAGAAATAACATGGGTGGTTTTTAGTCAGTAGAAGTCTCTCACACCCTGCCGCTCTGCACAGAGTGGGAGGAGTGATTTCATAATTTCTCAGCCTCCAAGAAAAAATGTTTGTTTGTGTTTGTTTTGTGTTTGTGTGTTTTTGTTGATTGTGTGTTTGTTTTGTTGTTTTGTGTTTGCTTTTACCTTTACCACCAAGATGTGCGAAAGTGAGGAAGAGCCTTAGTAATTACAGGTACTTTACAGACATAAATGACCTGACCTAGGTCGGTTTGACTAATTATGACACCAAATTACACATACACACAAATGGCTAAGGGTAAGAGAATGATGCAAATTAGCCGAGCTATCACAATTTTTGCAGACGAAGTCGCGGGTGAAGTGCTAGTTTATAATATGAGTGTACCTTTTTATGAGAAAGTATGTGAACAACATCTGAATTTCATACATTTGATTGCAGAAATCTAGAGCCCGAATAAGAACCCAACATTTGCAAGGTAAAAAATAAATATGACTAAACTCACCATTAAATTCTGCGTCTTCAATCGAGTTCTGGCTATGTAAAGAATATCTGTTCGTAGTTTTCGTTGAGGGAGATCCCTGCGTAGACCCGGCCACCACTCCTAGGCTTCTGTACCCTTCATCAGACACCTCAGATCCATTATCAGAAGCACTTTCAGCTGCTGGCGCCGGAGACACTGGTCTAGGACTTTTATTCCTGATTCCATGTGGAGTTGGGACCAAGTGGTTCGATGTCACGATCTTGGTCCTACGATCCGGAGATGAGGATTTCCTTGAGGGACTGATAGTTCGAGGAGCTAAATGCCTCCTGCTAGGAGAAGCAGCTCTGTCTAAGTCTCCTAGGTAGGGAAGACTGGTAGGAGCATCACTGAGCCTGTGATTCGACTGGTAATGTCCAGATTTAGGTTCCTCGTTGTATAACTTTGAGTTGTATTGAAGAGACATTGGCTCATAAGACTTCGGCTCAGTTTTGGTGTAGGGAAGGGAGGTCGGGCCAGCGTCTGGTCGTTCGTAAGTGACAGTGGCTCCAGCCAGGTCGTGTTTGGGGCGGGCCAGGCGCGCGGAGAGCGAGGTGCGGTGGGAGGCGCGGCAACGGCAAGGGTCGTGCTTGTCCAGGTAGTGGGCCAGAGTGTCCCAGCCACCGCCAACTCGGACCATCACGTGGGAGCGGAGGATCTGTATAAAGAGAAAATTTTGTTTAATATTTTTGAAGATAATCCGTTGTCTTTGTCCATAAACACTGCTTAAAGGTACGTTTAAACGTCTCCCAATCTTATCCCGCCTGTGTGAGTAAATTCATGGTAAATTCCATTGAATCTCAGTAAAACTAAACTAATATTCCCTTATAAAATAATTGAACTATTGTTATGTGAAGATACAAAACATTTAGACTTTGATATACAAAGTGCATGTGTATTTTACATACAGCCGTCTCTGTGAACAAATTCGTCGGAGTATCCAATAAAATTCTTGATCATCAAATAAAGGTACTCTCATATCAACACGTTCGATATCCTACTAATACTTACTACCTGATATTTATCTTAAACTATAGACCGATAAATAACCAACTCAGTACAATATCTCTTACTTTAACAGTAACCAAAAGAAATAGATTTACAGTACTAGAGAGAGAGTGCATTTAATTCGGAACCCGATCTCATGGTTCAACTTAAGAGCAAGCCGTTATAGACCAGCGTATAACAGGACTAGTTTATCTTGAGCCCTGTAGTACTCGTTTATTAGAAATTCCAAATAAAGATTCTCTGATACCGTGGGAATGCTACCTTGATACTCCCAATCAATACAAGTCTGCCGACCTCGTTCAGCTCTTAGCCTTGCAACCCTTAATATGGATCGATAGATAACATCCAACATACACTGACCCTTCCCTTCTAAACACTTGTTCCTAATTCGAGGTTTTCCTAAATTTGGAACGGAACATTAACCATTATAAATTGACCTGCCTCCTTATATAAATCATTTGAAACCAGAGGTCAGTTTCTAATGGGCGCCTATAAGGTCGAAAGTCGTTTTCTACAATGAGGCGTCCATTCGATTTGACCAAACAAGGAATCGAATAAAATGAATCATAGATCCGTCGTCGAGGGAATTGGAACGCTATTTGTATGACCTTAAAAGTTAAGCTTGTTTGGTGCAAATGGTTGTGCGAATGTTTTTTTTTTGTCATTAAAAGGAGCTTGGATCTATTTTTAGTGTTAATGAATATAGCGTTCGTTGTTTCGGACTAAAGCAGGCTTAAAGGCAATGTTTTGATACGAAATCAAAACGTAACTTGGTATATTTGGAATTGAGAATATTTATATCAATTTAATAGGTATTATATGTATAGAAAATAACGATTTTAACAGTGTGACTCTGCTAACTGTATAGGTACATTTTGAGTCATTATGTTTGTTACTTTAAGGTTTGGTTTTAAACTTCCGAAATTATGCTTTTTTTTCGTTAATTTCCATTCATTCATTTTATTCATTTACTCATTTGCTAGAAAGACAACATTATTCGCATTTAGGCTGCTATTCCATCAGAGATGTGGTATGCAGCTATACTGCGAGAATGTAATAGCTAAGCTGTAAAATTGTGTGACCGTTTCCACTGATACTAAGCTATTTGTAGCAGTGCGTGTAAGATGTGCTATGAAGATGCGCCGCCGCAAAGTAGCTGCGTGAGGAAGATGCGCAGCTCAACCTATGCGATATTGATCGATAGTAGGGAAGAAGCGAGGGCGGCGCGGTGACCCATAGCAGACATCCATAGCACGCATCAATAGCACGCTTCTTTCCGTATGAAAAACATATCTTAGTTGATTTCGTTTCCACCAGTGCTAAGCTATGTGCACCAATGAATATGATTGGTGGATATCAAACGCATCCACAGCTACGTAGCATAGCACATCTCTTGTGGAAAAGCACCCTAACAGAGGGATTTTCCTTATTTCATATTTTTACTACTTTTCAGCACTAAACAAAAAACCTACGTCTTCGTTTAATACATAATCCCAAGATGTTCATTTATCCTTGCAATTTCTTACATCTCATTCCAGGCTAACCAAACGGTGTGATCCTTTAAGACCTGGATATACGCCATACATTAATTACCCTCCCGCAATCGATTTATTGGGCGCCAGAGGGGTGGTAGCTACGCGAATTGCGAGAAGCGATTACGTAAAAAGATCCATATAAAGAATCAAGAAAGTTATTGGCAAAAATAAGCTGAAGGTCCCATCGGCATGAGTTTATATTATTAATAATTAATATTAATGGCAATGACAAGATCCTATGATTGATAGTTAAGGAGAAAAATTGTAGTAAGTTACAAAATTAGAGGCTACTTTGCATATTTATTTATGATGTTTAAATTTAATTTTTAATTTTTTTCAAGTGAAGAGGATGTGCTCTAAATTGTATAGATTAATATATATTTTTGTGAAAAAAATCCGGTGATGGTTGCGGAAAAAAACGGTTCTGTATGACCAGAATTTAAGAATATGGACGAAGTAATTGGAGTACGTGGGGATCTTAGCAGGTGGGGTTCTGTGGTTTCTGCCTACCCCCATGGGATAAGGGCGTGAGCTTAAATGTATTTTATATCTGTAATAACTCTCGTTTAGTTCATATTTAATGTTCTACAGTTTTGCTTATGAATCACGTTAGAAATAAACTGAAGCATCACTCACAGCTTGAAAGTACTTAACCAAACAAAACATACTTCGCGTCGAACAATTCCTCAAGTCATGTGCTTTAATGGGACCACGTCTAGACAGGAAACCTCATTTAGACCTACAACGAGAACAATTTCATTGATTCCCCCTTCCAGACGGAATTTGAGGACCTTTTATTTTCTTTCTTTGTTAATTTGATACAGTTATGATCGTTTAAACGTTGACAAAGCAAAATATGTGTAAGATCGAAGTAGGGGGGCGTTTTAGTTGCTTTTTAACCGACTTCAAAAAAGGAGGAGGTTCTCAATTCTAATTCTAAGATACGTACCTACTTTGTCTACGCTTGTTGGCAAATACGCTAATCTTAACCATGTGTACTCTGTAAGTGAATTTTGTAAATTCTTTCGAGTCAATAAATATCTTTAACCGTAATTCGACAGTATGTTATTTCTTTTTTTTGTATGCTCATTTCCTCATAACTCCGTCATTTGTGGATGGATTTGTAAAAACTTTAAAATTTTATCAAAATCAGTTTAGTATTTAGGTTTTTTTTCTACTGGCCTTTAAAACGTTACATGTCGCGTGGTGCCCTATATAAACCTCAAAAGCTTAAGGTATTCAGGTAACTTAAAAGTCAAATCAAATCATGAAAATGTAACTCACCCTAACAAAGATCAGCATCCTAGTATCACCAATCCTGTATTTTCCCTCCGAAACCCTCACCATCGGAAACTGGGTAGGACAAGAGCACCTCTCCACGAGGTCTCTGACTCTCTCATCCAAACTCCTCAAGTCATTCGTCACCAGTTGAGGCTGAGGGGCCGAGGGCACGAGACCAAGTGCCGAGTCATCAGGTCTCAGTTCCTCTCCTGCCAACTCTCTTTCTATCTGCTTTTCCATTTGAACCAAAAGCGGGGCTGGCATGCCAAGAACAGCTCCCTTTCTTGCAACTTCCAGAAGACATAACACCACATGCTTTTCATTCTTTCTCAGGCAGAGATCGTCAGTTTCGAAGAGCAGACATTCCAAGATTCCAAGTGCTTTTCGGCACCAGTCTATGAAATTGGAGAGGTTGTCTCTGGCGAAGAATGTGCCAGCCTTGGCTGCGGGGAGCATGTTGACAGGAGGTCGTGTACGGAGGGCCCTGGCTAAAGCGAGAGCATCGTCGGATTCTGGTTGTGGAGCCTCCATGATCAGGCGGGCTGAGTTACGGACTGCGTTTGCGTGCTGAAACAATAGGAAAATGTTGGGGTTAGGAAGCTGTTTGAGATATTTGAGTATCTGGAAAAATTTTATACGCAACTGTTTTTTTCAACTTTTGAATTCTTTCAACGATCACGGCACGGACACATAGAAGACGTCATAGAGATAGATCTTTGTCCAGCAGTGGGGTGATGCAGATTAACTGCAGTGATAGCGCCAGGATTTTCAAAATATTTGTTTTACTTTAGAAGCTCGATTTTGACTAATGTCTTACCTGTTGGTAAGCAATGATGAAGCATGCTTGCCTAGAATGAACTTACTTACTCAAAACTTAAAGCCAAAATTTTCGGTAGCCTTTGTTTTCCGATTACAATATTACAGAAGCATTGAATTCATACATGCATTCACGTTTTAGTTACATTGCCATTATACGTTGTCCTTCTTACCAAAAGACCATATTTATTGAATCAAGTGTAACAAAAAGTAATAATTTTCGATGACTATGTAAATATTAGTGAAGAAACGTAAAGGCGACCTATCGATCTTTACCCGTCTGTGTTTTTGTTCCGTTTTCATGGTCACGTGATATGTTTGACCTAGAGCGACGATGTCGAAGGTCAAATGATAGAAGAGAGACGGCATGTCCCCTTCTTCCGGCAGGATACGCTATGAGTGGTTTTGACAAACTGAAATGGCATCTAAACTATGCGTTATTTTGGGAATAAAATATGTCATATATTTTATTCCCAAAATAACGCTGGAACTTGGAAGCAGGCGGGGTTCATTGGAACATTAAATTATGGAATGAAAATAGAATGGACCTCGCCTGCTTCCAAGTTTTGTTTCATTTAAAATAGGTATGCTTGTTTTTTGTTTTTCAGATTTTTTCAGTCGGGTTTTTTAGCTTTTTGAACTATTTTTTTTTCAATTATATTCGGGTCGGCTTCCAGTGTAACCAGATGCAACTGAATTCCTGTATTTTACAAGGAGCGTATGCCTATCTGACCTCCACAACCCAGTTAGCACTGGATAACATAATACCCCTTGTAAGACTGGTTGATAAACTAAATATTACCACAATAATATCCTCTGCCACTCAGTTCCCACAGCCATTTCAATTTGTTTAACATAACAACAAAGTATTGTGTTCGTCGACATTTGCTCTGCCCGTGCCCCGACTGTACGTTAGCGCAATACTAAACAAGTGTCGCATAATACTGTCGCCGTTTGTATACTGTTATTAGTTTACATTTACTAATCTGCACTAACTTAGGGTGTGGTTACAATACAAGAGATTGTTTTAGTTATTGTTTGTTCAACGGATATGAAAAAGTTTTTTACAGTTTCAGGGGATTGTAGACCAGAGTATATGACTGATTACTCCACGCGTTCCCGAGTTAGTCGTCTTGATAGACAGACGGACAACAAGGAGATTCTATATGGGTTTTGTTTTGGGGTACGGAACCCTAAAAAATATTCTTAAACAAATCCTTTCTTTATCATTGTTTCATTATCTTGATTTGAGAACCATACAACACCAAAAGTTTAAAATTTATATAAAATCTTGCCGGTTTAACCTCAAGGGTTAGGCAGAGAGGTACCAAAACTGGATCAGCAGACCAAATAGACAGAATATATAATAATATATACTGGCACAAATGTAAAAAAAAAACAGCTTAATTAAGTGCAACTTTCACACAGTTGCACGTAAAGTTAGCAAGAATTACAGAGCTTTTACAACTTGAAGTTCACTCTACAAAACTCCTTTTGAACACACCTTAACGCTACGAGAACGCAGTAGGTAAGCAGAGTGCGTCCGCGCTTAGCATAATATTCATATACAATGAACTGCGAACAGAATGTCGCCACAGTTTCAATATCTTTGAACGGCGCATTTGTCACTCCTTGCTGAGAACTCAATGGTTAGTTAAATTGTTTATTTATGTTCATATGGTAATTTTTTAAGGTCAGGTTGTATGGTTAGGTTCTTGTTAATCTGGGGTAGAACGTTATATAACTATCTAGGTATCCTGCGAATTAACCTGGTCATTATCATCATCAGCATTTGCTTGCCATTATGTCAATTCATTTGTGGTCGGCGCAGCCGTTGCCGACTCGTAGGCACACCAGATAATCGCACCATCACGAATTTTATTCTCGTTTGTCACACCACTGATTTTTCCACACCATTTATTCCTAACTAGTGTTGTCCAAATTATACTGCTTAGTAAAAATAAAAAAAATAAAATTATGATTTTATTTTTTAATAAATTAAAAACTTTCAAATTACGGTTTTATCCCACTGAGGTTTTGTGACTACGGCGGTCCTCTATAATAATTTCACTTATATTTAAATTGAAATATACAAATTAAATTTTTCTTGTTTTCTACTCTTAAGACCGCGGTTTGGTTTTAGTTTTTATTTTTAAACTTATTTTTTTATTCATTTGCGTAGAAAGACCTTAGCTTCCCATTCTCAACTCAGCCACAAGCAAATGCATGCTTTCATTTCAAAGTAAAACTAACTGTAGTTCGGAAAGGGATAGAAAAAAAACTATAGCATTTACTTTAGACACTCTTTCTAAATACTTTCTCAAAGTTTTCAAGTGTAACGACATTAAAAACATGCAATATGTCACAAAAAAACAATCGTGTTACCAGTCAATATAAATCTCACTGCACGAATCAACAAACAAATAAATCAAAGTACGCTGTCAAAGAGTTTTTATGCAAAACTAACCGATGGCCATTATACATGTAAATTGTCAGATAATTACACGTTAAACGTGGTTTAAACGTTTATCACATTGTTACATGGACATTAGGTACGTGTAATAACTAATAACCGATTGGAGGCTAAACTCTATCTATCAACCTTTTGATTACAATGATTGGTGTAATCGATCAGAATCTATTTTTTTTTTCGTAACATCTAGAACTCTGGGAAACTTCTAGGCCACGAGATATGCGTATTGCGTCAGCGACTGAGGTAAAACCATCAGTAAAACAAATGAAAGAAGTTGTTTGGGTCGTGCTAAGGCAAATGGCGTGCGTTCGCGACAAAACGGCGTCGCAATTCGTGTCGCAAATAAATAAAAATGTTGTAGTTCACATAGGCCTATAAGGGCCTTTATAAAACGTTGAGGAAAAGTGCAGGGTTCCCGTCGCGGCTGCGGGTTGATCACAAAGATACCGCGGCCTCGACATACAGGGCTAAGAAGGAACATGGGTGGTTTTAGTCAGTAGAAGTCTGACACTCCCTTTTGCTCTGTCCAAGACCGGGAGGGGTTATTTGATGATTTCCCACCCGCCAAAGAAAAACAGGTGCAGTGTTCGGGTTGGTAATTACCTATGGAGAAGAACCGGTAAGAAACTCCATGGGTTTTACAATATTTTCAAGTCGCGTCACAAGGTGTGTCGTCAGTCGAGTCGCAAGTCGCATTGCTCGAGACCGTGAACTAGGCTTATACTCTAATCTATAATTATGGTGTTTGCAAAATGATGGTTACCTGTCTACATGCAAGTTTGATAACTTATTTCTTAACGTCATAACTTTGCTTGACCACTAAAGGAGATTAAACTACATTTAACAACGTATGTAGTAGCTGTTGCAAAAAAGGTTGAGGTTGCTCAAAATTCTTTTTTTTATATCGGTTGCCGCCGGTTGAAAGAAGAAAATGTTGAGTATGAATGTGGATGGGTAGAGGAAGACCACAGAAACGATAGATGGACTGTAAAGGATACTTTGGCAAGAAAGGAGGTATCTGGTTAGATGACGAGTAAGGCCTCGTTTACGGAGACGCGGGGCGTCGCGCGGCGCGTGCATAAGGCTCGTCGAGTGCTTTTTTATTCATTTAGTGAGAGACGGGTCCACCGCAACGAACGCTGCATTTTAAACTAACGAGCGAAAAATCGTCGTTTGAAATCGTTTACGTTTTCATACATCGCCATGTGCTTGAATTAAAAACGCACAACGCGCCGCGTCTCCGTAAATAAGGCCTAAAAGAGAAGTACCTACAAAAAGAACAATACATGCTGCACCGAACCATGCCTATTTTATAATGGGATATTTTTAAATGCATATCTGTTTATACCTACATATGCATTTAAACTTTTTTGAATGCATACCACAAAAATGAATTCTGTGCAAAAAAAACAATTATTGATTATCTAAACAAGTTCTAAAAAAAAAAACACAAAATTAGATGACTCTTTTTATCGAATTCACACCAAAATGTGGTTCACACATCGGAAAAATACGAATTGTTTATCAAAAATACTAACTTGCACTCTAAATCGTTCAGGTTAGGTTATGTGAGGTTTTTTTGTTTAGTTCAGTCAAACAGTTCTGCAAATACCATTAAATGGTATATTGAATTTGATTTATTTAGTGTGCATAATTTTTGTGCAAGTCAATATTTTTGGTTTAACTTTGCAATATTTTGTTTGCAAAAAGCGACAAGCCACGACGAGTATGAACAACTTTCCAACAAATGATAGCTAGGACCAACGGCTTCAACACAACACTTACGAAATGAAAATGCAAATGATTTAAACTTTTATTAGAATGTCCAGGCAAAGTCGATAGGCAGGCAATGAGGACGAGGCCTACCTAGAATGTCTGCCTACCCACTCACATAACATAAATGTCATTACAGTCATTTAAACACATTTCTCTCAAATTCCTTTACTGACGTTTCGCAAACAACGAGTCATTCCGTGAAATTACTGGACATAAAAGGAGATTTCTCGAAATTGAGTTTTGTCTCGAAAAAGTTAATAATACGATATAACATGTTATTTAGTGAGTTGACTTTGTGTAACGTGTTATTTCACTTATTTTGGTTATTGTTTATTCCAACGTTTATTGTTTTAAATGAACGCTTGTGGATTTTAATGGGTTTTATTGAGCGAGTTCGTTTTTTTTTTTGGGTTTGTTTCACTTGGGACTGTGTGTCTTGTCAAATATTAATTTTGAGTTATTGTCAATTTAAGTACCGCTTTCATTAACTGTAAGTTTTTGATTTCCTTTTCATTCAAGATTTTTTTTTGTGTATATACTTTTATTAGGTAATACATATCTAATGAAGAAATGGTATTGGGCCAAATAAGGACACAGATCAAACCATACCATGATAATATTGATGTAGTGGTAAACGCAGCCTGCTTACGACTACAATATGTTCCTGACTGCAGCTTGCCTTGCCTCGATAACGGCAATAAATGTGTAACTTTATAAAAAATACGTTGCAATAACTCCTTTTGACATTCCCACATTAAAAACTTTTTAAATTAATTCATATTGTCAATTAATTTATATTTTTAACCGACTTCCAAAAAGGAGGAGGTTCTCAATACGTCTGTATATTTTTTTGTAGGTATGTTTGTTATCGCATATCTCCGTCATCAATGAACCGATTTTCAAAATTATTTTTGTATTCAAAAGAATATACTCCCGAGGTGCCTCCATAGTCATCAAGTCTGATGATGGGATTCCAGGGAAATCGAGGGTAACCCTCATATTTTATAGGCACATGTAACAATTTCCATATATTTTCTAAAGCTGTTGATGTATTTTCATATATATTCTCAAAGTATTTTTTTCATTTTCAAGAATACACCAAATCGCTAGTTCTTAGAGGCGCAAACCTTTTTGTCTCATAATAAAGCCGTTAATACCAAGGCCTGCCTACCCACTGTCCACTTATTAACTTCAATACTACGACTCTTAACTGCCGAATTACTTTTTATAATATGTAGGTGTAATGATACGTTGCTATATTTTTTATTAATTTATTTTTATCGTAATTTTTGATTTGGTCGAGGAAGTGTTTAAACTCAATATTGAGGTATTTACTACTGTGCACCTTGGGTATCAATGGCTATGCTATTCTGTATTAAAGGAGTTTGGATTGTGTGTCTGAGATGTAAATAGGATCACTCCTTATTAATTATAGGATTTAGATACTTATTACTATACAAATGTGGATATTCTTTAGATGTATCTCTACCGTGACATTATATTACTGTAATGAAAAATTCAATTCACTTATTAAAATCTTTAAAAAACAGTGACTCACTGCATTATCGCAGATCATTCTAACAGATAACGAAGCATGTTATGATTCATGAAGTCATCAATATTATTGTTTAACATGGTATTTTAACCAAATTACTCATGCAGCCAATAGGAGCTCAACAAAAGACCACAGGACCTCATAATGATCCCATCAGGAGCTTGAGGTCAGCTTCCAGTCTAAGTCTAGATGCAGCTGAAAATTATAAATGTTTACATGGAGTAATGTTTATAACTTAGAGACTAGTAGCTAGGCTCTATCAGCCTTGGAAATATCATATAATGAGATAAATAAGTAACCGACAATGAGGACCATATCATAACATCACACCTGGTTCCAGAGGTATTCCTGTCATATCTACAGCAACCATGCAGAGGGAGAACGTATTGCCATGAATTGTACATTATTGTACATCAGATATTCTAGAAGAAAAGAACAATACTACTTTGCCCAGCCCAAGAATCAAACTCAAAACGTCTCTAAGGCTCAGCAGTTCGGGGCTGCGGGTTGTTCACAAGTTACCACGGCCTCGACATATAGGGCTAAGAAGGAACATGGGTGGTTTTTAGTCAGTAGATGGCGGTCACGCTTGGGACCACTACACTAACGAAGCAGTTAGGACTGATCCATGACCATAGATGCGATGACGTGGGACATATTGAAGGAGGGTATTTAGTATTCAATTCTCATCCTAAATATGTAAAAAAAATCAATAACCTTTACTTGTGAGTTGTGACGTAATTGTGCCATGGCCGCACTCCAGATCTCACTTTATTAGACGTTTATGTTTCGTCATTGTCCTGCGCCAGTTTTAAAATACGAAAGGAAAATGGATTATAGGTAGGTACCTAAGTCATTGATCCGGGCACATTTTCTGTGACAAACGCAAGGGTGCCGAGACTTTTCCGAAATATTTGGTGTGGTTCTGTCTGTTCTTTATCAGTATTTTTTTTGTTCATATTTGTATTAATATCATGTAAGCGTGTTTCAATATGTCCCTCGTTTAAACTAACATAGTGTATCACACTAATATTATAAAGGGAAAGTTTGTGAGTGTGTGAGAGTGTATGTTTGTTACTTCTTCACGCAAAAA
Source organism: Diarsia rubi (assembly GCA_932274075.1). Taxonomy (NCBI): domain Eukaryota; kingdom Metazoa; phylum Arthropoda; class Insecta; order Lepidoptera; family Noctuidae; genus Diarsia; species Diarsia rubi. The sequence continues at coordinate 1,071,600 of OW026432.1, forward strand.
CTACTGAACGAATTTGGATAAAACTTTGTACACAGATACTTTATAACCTGGATTAACACATAGGATAGTTTTTATACCGATTTTATCTTCCCGTGGGATAATTTTTAAGGTGTAGCGGGCAGAGCCGATGGCAACAGCTATAAGTAATGAATAAGTCCATGACCCAATACAAACAGCTGACGGTCAAACTGCGGAAATAAATGACACACCGACAGACAGTGATCATAAAACAAAAAAAAAACACAATTGATCATATTACTGAGGTATACCCGATACTTTCAGATAAATTAAATAATTGGCGTCTCGATCACCTGTAGAAGCTGAGTGGCAGTTGGGAGATTAATCACTTAAAAGGGTAATAAGATTGGCGCCATGCTGTCAGTTGTTCTTTTTTTTTTGGATAATTTTGATGTCATGTTTACGATGACTTCATAATAGTGTTGAAAATCTTTACAATTGTCTTGTGGTCGTTGATTTAGGTGTGGCTATTGTTGCCGGATATCATAATTATGGGGATCTTTGACCGCCTTTATGGTTAATCAAAAGTTCAAAAGTCTGATAAATCAGTCTTACTTTGTTGTGGACCCGTTTACATTGGAAGCCGATCGGCATGGGAGAAGGCTAAGGAGATAAGTTTTAAAGCAGTCATCTACGCATATATATATAATTCTTCTGTACGTGTGTTTGTCACTGAACTCCTACAGCTGGAACAGTTTGCATGAAACTTTTTGTGTGTGTTCAAGTGGATTCGAGAATGGTTTAGATTTACAATTGGACCCGGTAGGTGGCACTACTGTCCGGGCAGGACGAAGTCTGCCAGGTCCGCTAGTATAATTATATATTATGTGAAATCACGAGAATCAAAAGTTTTTCAGATTATTCTAAAATGATATTCTTCCTTTCGTTCATACTATGACACTGCTACAATGCAGCAAAATGCATTAAATTAAATTACTGCAGTAATGCTTTTTGCTGATAAAATGTACAAGAAATCTTTAATTTTACTGGACCCACTTTATTGTAAAAACCTACATTATAATTAATAAAGTATTCTATTTTATTTTTTAACTATCAGCAACCATATTTTGTTAAAACTTAGGAGTTGAAGAAGACTTCAACTCCTAAGTTTTAACAAAATTCCTCAAATCAGTCAAAATAATCCGTCTACTAAAAATGCTAGTGTCCATGTAGCTCTATGATAAGAACTGGATGCGTCATAACACAACCACCGCAGTGTCCTATTTCGCTATTTAAAAAGCACTACCAAACAAAGCGTTTCAGCTCAGTCTACACTCCAGTCAGTGATGTGAAACGCTAGACATATCCAGTGTGGGTACATCAATGTGGGACATACTGCTACCCACGTCTGTACGAGTCTAACGCGAAATTGTGATGATTCATTATTGTGTAATAAATGTTTTGTAAGTGTCAAAGTAAGTGTTCTTGTTTGGGCTGTCAGCTGTTTTAGAGACTGAATTTTCTTCACAAAATGATAAAGAAAAAATTGTAATCGGTGTTTTCTCTACAAGATTTCTTAGTCATGGGATAAGGCTGTTTTATTTGTGACAAGTCTTCAAACAATTTTGAATAGTGAAACGTTTGAGTCATCAGAATTTAACAAGTCAGTTAATAACCAGCAAGTAAAAATATAAAAGGAAGTTCTGGGGAAGACAGTTTCAACGGTATGTGCAACGAGAAAATGTGGACAGCAGAATAAGGTATAATCGAATCTTAACTAAAAATATTACATTACAGAACACCAATAATATAGAGTAATAAAACAAATAAGAACATGAAAGCACCAAAATCACATAACATCAAGCCTGTAATCCCCGAACGGTAAGGCAGAGATGCACGCAAATATAGACCTGCTTGTTTATTTGTCCAACGGGAATCGCACCGAGGATTAGCTTAGCTGTCACACTTGCAATTAATAGACCAACGAGGCATTAAATATCATAAACACTAAAGATGATTTAACGGAAAAGACCAGACTTAAATGGATGAACAAACAACCTACCTACAAACCAACAGCATCTATAACCAATAACGTTTAGCCATTGCGTCAGACATCCTTTTATTGGCACACGTTCGGTTCCGATCAGCCATTGTCAAACACTCTATCAATTAGTTCAAGGTTCCACTCCTACTACTGAGACGAAAAACAAAAGATGAACAGTCAATGAATGGAACAGCTGACGATCGCGAAAGAACGTTTTTTGAAGGAGACTTCGAGTGTGGCTCGGTCTCAGTCGGATATGGTAAACTGCAGTTTCTGTCAGTGCCCTCAGCTGGTTCGCAATATTTCTGTTCAAGTTTAAGGGTGAGGCCAAACGAGCGTGGCGGCGGCTACCTCTCGCGTTCGGCCCTGGTGCAAGCCATGGTCCGGGGCGAGGAGGAATGGGACGCCATCTCCAGCGAAGCAATGATGCTAGCGAAGGAGGTGGCGGAACGTGGGAGGGAGAGAACCTCACTTTTCAGCCGCCGCGGGAGACGCTCCGGGCGTCGGAAGCCACGTGACGGCTTCCGGCCACCGTAGACGCGGGCCTGTGGACGGTGAGTGATAAACTAGCTCGCCGTCCGTCCGTCTTATGACGACAACAGGCCGTGTCGACGGCCCGCCTCAAAGAGATGTCAGCAACATGGAAGGTGCCAGCAAGGGTCGACGCCTCGACAGGCGTCTTCCCGTTGCCGTGTTGCATACCGCGGCCTTGACATATAGGGCTAAGAAGGAACATGGGTGGGTTTTAGTCAGTAGAAGTCTGACACTCCCTTTGGCCCAAGAGCGGGAGGGGATATTTTATGATTTCCCACCCCCCAAAAACAAATGCCAAACGAGCGTAATTTTGGTGAATCGTGAGTCGCAGAATAGGGTATTTCACCAAAAAATTATGATAGAGAAGTGATTTATAAAAATAGTAGTTACTTTATTAAGTTCACTTTTCAAGTCCCTTTAATTATTACTTTAAGATTAACACTTCGAAATAAAAGTACAGGACCGGATTTGAAAGACTCACACACTCAAAAAAATTGCAATGGCCCAGAAATTAAGGATCCGTGGCTTAGGCCCCCAGTGGCTGGCAGCTACCACTTAAACACTACTACTTTTACGTTATTATTGTTTGTATACCATTTATAATGACTACTGTTATAATATTGACCATAACGTTTGACCTATTTAATTCCATATCAGTCAGCTTCCACGAAATGAGATACGCTTGGTGTTATATCCTTACGGATATTAAATGCGATTTAATACTCGGGCTATACTGGTCAAAAATATTCTAATTATATTTTACTAAAACAAAATGTTCATACAACAATAATATTGAGCGTGCCTGCTGAGCACGAGCTCCTGGGTTTGATTGCTGAGTCGTGCAAAGTGTTCGGCTTACTCATCAGGAATTTTCGCAATAGCAGACTCCGAAAAATCCTAATTAGACCAATGCTTTGGACGACCTGGAAATCGACCCCAAGAACTCATGCTCAGCAGTAACACTAGCGACGATTACACTAACAAGCCAGTCACGCTCATTAAAACATTCCACAACCAAGCATTCATAGTATTTAATCAAAACCTCATCTTTTTTTAAATTAATTAACCGCTCTGACTCACGACCCATCGTAAACTACACTTAGCATCTGACAAAGTTGATCGCGACACATAAATTGTCACATTAAGCGCAGCATCACATGCATTTACATCAAGCGAACATACACTTGACTCAATTAAAGTTCGATACACCGCTGTGCCGGCCGCCAAACCGGAAAGATCGGGGTTCAAGGCTGACGGTGCATTTCAGTTTCACTCTCGATTGAGAGAAATTCCTTTGGGCTTTTACTTTTGAATGCAGAACCTTTTTGCGGAGTTTTTTTATGCATATTTTGCTTTCGCTCCCTGCTGTCATCTATAAATCGTTGACAGTCGTTGCGACTAGCTAGAACCCTGAAAATCTGACAATCAGACTTTCCAGTGGTTATCGTGTTACCCAGTTACTGGATTGTGGAGGTCAGATCGACTGTCGCTCTACTTAAAATAAGCTGCTTCCGGTTATGACGGGAAAAAGCTGGACATAATGAGCTCTTGGTTTTAGGTAAAATACCCTTTCACAAATCTCCTTGTTATGCCAACGGGAATTCTGCTTTTCCTTTTATAATTGTTTACGGAAAGACACCGAAGGCTTTAATTTTGACTGGCCTGTTGGTCTAGTGGTTAGTGACCCTAACTGCTATGCCGGAGGTCGTGGGTTCGATTCCCACCCAGGACAAATGTTTGTGTGATGAGCACGATCATTTGTTCTGTGTCTGGGTGTAATTTATCTATAATATGTATGTATTTAGAAATATATAAGTATGTTTATCAGTTGTCTAGTACCCATAACACAAGCTCTGCTTAGCTTGGGACTAGATGGCGTTGTGTGATAGTTGTGGAATATTATTATTATATTATTATTTATAATTTTGAAAGTAATTTTCTGTTTCCTGAATGTACTAGTTTTTTGCCTAGCTGTTTTAATTACGAAATGTTTATTTACTGAACGGAAATGTGTTATTTTGATAACTTTCACGCCTTTAAGAGCAACGGAATCGGTACTAGAGAAAACTAAATATTATTTCAAAGCAGACAATGTTTGTCAAAGTCATTCTCCACTTCCATAACCTGAGGCACTCAAAATTGTCAATACAAGACTTCCTATTGATAAGAAAATGTCAAAAGGTCACGTCTAAGACTCTCCATCAATCAAAATAGACAGGTTCTTGGTCAAAGAACCAAGGCATGCGCATACGCCGACCAACAATACCAAATGATCCATTGAATTAAAACAACAATATATCATTATAAACGATTATTGATAAACTTGTCTATGTTTTGAATTCTATTGTATTGTTTCTTGATGCAGATACTTGCGACGCAAATTATAGAGTAGTTGCTCGCGAATTTGATGTTTTTATTAAACAATTATGTAAGTAAGAATATAATCTCAATAAAAATGCTCCTTCAGTCTCGTCTACTACTGCTAAGCATGAAGCCTTAGGTTTTATTCCAGGTTAACCAAAATACAAATAAAAAGATTTTTATCCGGTTAATGACAACAGACTCGCCCGCTATTATTTGAGATTTATACATAACAAGATGACAAAACACATTCCTGTTATGGAAAAATCTTAAAACAGCCTACAGATTAAAGTTCAGATGACCACTTTTACGATCTAGATGACCTCTCTAAACTCCGAACCCTAAAAAATAAAACAAAAATAGTAACAACGAATTCAGACCTTATTACAATGTTTTAAGATGCTAAAAACATCCAGGACAAAATTAAATGAGTTTCCTCAGTAGTAAAAAGTTTCTGTACTCACCTTGTTTCACGTTTAATTAAAACCGACTCCGTTTAAAGAAACTGCACGAACATCGGAGGATCATAATTAATGTGTCAATTTTTAATAACTTCCTCAAGGGAAGTCCTTAGTGGATGCTGGATACGACGAGAGTTGAAATTCTTGTATTACTCATTCTTATTTAAGATAAATGTATCGATAGAACGGTGCTTTTAAGAATTTGTGTTGAAATCGGTTCATGTGAATGTATTATTGCAAAGAGATGATGCTTCTCAGGTTGGGCTTGATTAGACACAATCTACTACTAGACTGTGTGATTCTATTAAAATAACATTTATTGAAATAAGTAGTTTATTGGAGCAGGTAAGTAAAATGACAATAAAATCTCAATCTCATATAAACGAAGAGTTAATCAGCGATGAAACACATAATAAAATATCCTGCTTCAGTAATAATGCAAATAAAACTATCAATTCTAACAATCAACCAATTAACAAACCCATAAATAAGACAAACGATATTAATAAAGCTCATAATAGTATAAAATTATAATCCACTGCGCGCATAGATGAATCATCGAATACGGAAAGTTATGATTAACTAATCACAAGCTTGGTCCAAGGTAAGATCTTGCTCCGCATCCGCGCGTATTGATCATATATGGTGATACTAGCTACCTGCCTCATGGCAAGGCTCAGATGCTAGATATAAGGCAATGTCAGGGTCGTCTAATTTACTTTTATTATTTACCTGCGTGATTGTACTAAGGTCTAGGTCAGAATTTGTGTCTAAGCATGGTCATAGGTGATTTGGCTTACTTGTTTGTTGCTTATCAGAATCCTTGGTTTTGTATGGTCATGTTTTAATGTAGTTTTGGGAGGTAATGAGCTGTTTTATAAGAATAATCAGCTGCATCAGGGCAGGAAATGTTTGCATGATTTACATTAGCATCATTTGAATCTCCGAAAGCTAAAGTTTTTTATGTATTCAGTGTAAACCATTTTAAATTACACAAAATTATTTTGAGCATGCATCACATTGTTAAAGAAAATATTTCGTGACTGGTTTAACAACCAAACATGCTCTCTCAAGCATAAACAAACATGCTTAACGTGAGATTAAACGGAAAACTTCACTCAGCAAAGATGGCTAATTGATACCGACGAAAACATTTCCCCTCCTTCCGAATTCTTTAAAACAAAAGTTTTGATAAGTGTAAACAAATAAGATCGATCGCAGTCAAAGACCGGGCGCAAGGGTACGACAGATAAAAATAAAAACAATTTAATTTACGATTATTTCATTCTTTCCATCCATCAACATAATAATGATTCTCATCGCGTCACATTAAAACATTTTTTTCTTCCGTATTTACGCCTTTTAGGGTAATCAAAGTCGTAAATCTCACTCGATAGTGTGAATTTTTATATGAGTCAGTCACCCCTGGTCGGTAGTGTGTGACCTTGCGTCGTGTGCGCGGCCTCGACTGGCGCAGGGCGGCGCGTTGCAGCCCTTATATGGTAGATCTCGCGCCTGCGCACTCGACACAACATGGCGCTTCACGTCACGTGTTCCCTTCCATCTAAATTTTTGCATTTATCGGCACAGAGTAGGAAATTGTTTACATGCTTTCTGTCTCCTTGAGTTTCGAGTAAATTCTTTAGTTACTACGAACATAATACGAGTCATATATTTATTCCAAATTAGGGCTGTAATAAAACCTGCTGGTTTCCTGTAGTTTGCACGCAAATGATTTTATCTAAAGCCCTTTTATGTCTGTGATAAGGAGCATGCAATAAAATGTCTAAATGCGGCCCTGTATGCTTAAAAGGTAATAAAAGTCGTTGCTCTCAATCAAGGGTTAATTTTGTCCTATCATTAAATTAGTAAACTGCAAAGCCCCCTTCCTGAATACTAGTCCCTTTTTTTCTGGAAATAATTTGGGACGACTTGCTACAAAAGGCTTAAGGGTTATAGCTGCTACCACATTTGCAAATGTTAAGAATCGGGTAAAATCCCATAATTACAATCACCATTACAAAAGTCAAGTCAACAAGTCAGGAGTTGCAGAGTTGCCTGGGACTTCGCCGACCTTCGTTGACTCAGCGTTTTTCTGGTTGTCGCCACTGTTGATTCTGGCTTTCAGGAGTTACAGTGGTTTACGAATAGTGTGGCGGGTTGAGGAATCTGACCATACAGACCTGTCTAATGATCGAGAACACCCTAAGAACATCAGTAGATACGAAAAACATCACTGCCAATTATTTGTTAGTCTGAAGTAAATGGAGGACATTGACTGAGCTGATGCAATAAAGACTAGTACTGCTCGATATGAAAGACTAGGTACTGCTTGATATATTATGCGCTCACAAACCAGGCGATGAATCTGCTAAACGCTTAGATTGATCGGGATTCAGATCTAGATCTGTTGAAGAGTAGCAATAAAGCTATTTTTAGTAAGTTTAAGTTATGCTGGCTTTCTGAACGTGTTGGAAGAAACTGGAAGACAAGTGAAGTCTTTTCTACTAAATAAAGGTGATTTTCCCAGTTCAACTGATTACTGACCTGTGCATGAGTGTACATAGCGGTTCCAACATCTGGATCACCCAAGAGTTATACAAAAAGAGGCATTAGTGAGTAATTTGTTTGTAATTGTAATATTGTATGGAGTATAATTACGCTATTGTTTGCGGGGACTAGCAGGGTGATGACCGCAGCAATCTCGACATGTCAGAGGTTTAGTTTTAAGATTTTGTATAAGTACTTAGTTATTATTTTATGGAAATTGGGGCATTTTTTTTAAGCGAATAGTTACTGTTAGTTTGGTATTAAACAAACGTGTTTAATCAAATATTTCCAAACTGTAATTGAAACAAGATTAATTGTTACGGTAGGTATTTTTTTCAGCGTATGTAGGTCGAAGTCTGTAACACCATAAGAATAGGTATTCTAATGTTCCCACTGCTGGGACTCCTCTCTCAACTATAAAAGCGCTATTAATAGAAAAAAAGGAATATTAGACGCCACTTAATTAATTGCCTTAATTAATAACAAGTCGTTCAGTGCCGAGACTTGAAAGTTTCACAGCCCGCTTTTATTATTTAAGCATTGTTTTAAGAGTCGCCTAAACTTATCTAACGGTAATAAGATAATGAGTCATTTATGCTATACTAGCCTAGACTAAAGAGGTAAATTAAGCATTATTAATACATGCATTATTAGTTGATTACTAAACCAGTACCTAGGTAATTCGCACAAAGTATAGGTTACAATATACTGTTATTTTATTATTCTTGCATAATTTCAACTCAATATGTATTTACATTTAATTTATTCAGATTTGAAACTAAACATGTGCCTAGTGATGTCGAAAACTTTAATAAAACATGTAATGTGCCGATTTGAATGATATAAAACATCGAAATAGCATTATAATGTCATAAAATAATATTTAACAAAATAAAAAAAGACAAAAAGATCTGCGATGGCCGGGAATCGAACCCGGATCAACTGCTTGGAAGGCAACTATGCTGACCATTACACCACCATCGCAGCTGAGAGACGTTTCGAAATAGTCGTTTGTTATCGGAGGAACGTTTGATAATGTGACGTAATGTTGCAGATATTTTTATAGTTCCGTTATTCGCTTTTAATTTATGTTTTGCTGATTTTTATCTTTTCTTATCGAATTTTTATTGCATGAATAATTTAGTATGTACCTACTAACAAAGTAATAGGCGACATTTTTGTCTTCGGCCGAGCTTGTAGAAATATGTATAAGTACTAACTTCTAACTTTTTATCAAACCGCTAGGCGGCGCTACCGGTACAGAAGTGAATGTAAAATTGTCACCCGCGGTTTAGATGATTCATTCGAGAACTTAGTTATTTTTAAAACTAAGTACCTACTAAGTTTAAATTATGCTTAGTTTGATAAAGTACGATTACTTACTTATATCTATAAAAATTACCTTTTGTGTTTTTTTACAAAGTAATTACGATTAGATTAGTACTTAAGTACTTTCTTTTTTCATTCTTGCAAATAAAATGGATAAAATCATCTAAATAACTAAACTAAAACTTTGAATTCAAAATACTCCTGTAGCTGTAGGTATTGAATCAAAACACTGGGAATACTTGGGAAACTTACAGAAAAATTAAAAAAAAAGGAAGATTTTATAATTATAGAAAAAAAACACGTAGGAATCTAACCCATTACTTTAAACTCAGTAACCGCACTCACAGCCACTAGACCAACACTGCAATTTCTTCAGATTAGCACAGAGTATGTAAACACAAGTAGGTACATAAACATGAGATGCGCGCGCGCCGCCTTTGTCGCACAATCACTTTGTAGATCGCCGCCGGGCGGGTCGTGATCTCCGAGATTTATGCGGGAGACCACGAGTTACGGATTTATGGGACCTAGTTCCAAGTATTTATTGGATTTTACACGCACCACAAGAACATAACATCACGCCTTCTAATTCTCAAAGGGTTAGGCAGATGTGTAACCAATAGCACACCCTCATTTCACATGATATGTTTAATGCCCGTGTAATAGGAGGTGTGCCTATTACGGGCACGACCCAGACTCTGTGGCTACTTCTAACCCATACCTGGGAGCCCCCTAGTTACGGAGATATTGGGGGTCAAAGTTTCTAAATTTTTCACAGCTGTTTTTGTAAATACTAGTTTTTCAGGTTATAACTTTACTTAAATTACCTCCATGACCCGTTTACTATTCAAAGCATCCACTACAATGTTTTAAGAGTGCTACATTGAGTTTTACCGTAAAATGTAAATTTTGACCCCAAAAAAAAGTCATTTCCCAGTAAAAAAAATTGTGTAGGGGTACTTAGTTTGATGTACAGAATGCTTGGTTGACGTTTGTGTAAATGGTTAATTTACACCCTGTAGGTATACCTACATATATTACATCTTGAGATATAATATTTTATCGCTCGTCATACATTTTTTGCGTGACGTGAAGGTTATAAGGGCAAGCCAAGCTTTTAGGCTTGTATGAAAGTACCACCACTACAACTGAAACCGTGAGAGCCTCTCTTACTTGCAGCATCTTAGGTATCCCATCCCACATCCAGCATGGTCACATCAGCTGGTCGCCCGTCTGTCGCGATAAACCCGCGACCCGCGGTAATTGCAGCGAGTGCGGGGCGACGCGGCGCGGCACGACACAGCGTGTTCCCACGACATGCTCGGAGGTGGTCGTAACATGTTATATTTATTTGTGATTATCAGAGGAGGAGACAGGGTGTAGGTAGACCGACCCTTCTGGAAGCGGGCAACCAAGCATTATTTACCTACGTCAAACTAAGTAACTCCACGAAAAAAATATTGCTGGGAAATCACGTTTTACGGGAAAACTCGATGTACAATGTAATACTCACACAAAACACAGATGCATTGAATGGATAACTCGATGTTTAATGAAATACACACTCAAAACACTAACGCATTGAATAGATAACTCGATGTACAATGAAATACACACTCTAAACACTAACGCATTGAATAGAAAACTCGATGTACAATGTAATACGCACTCAAAACACTGATGCATTGAATAGAAAACGGGTCATGGAAGATAGTACCTACTTACCTAAAGACAATTAATAACCACAAAAAATGTATTTTACAAAAAATGTGATAAAGTTGCAACGTTGACCACTAGTCTCTGTAACTAAAAGGTTCCCAGCATGGTATGGTGCAGAACAACCTCTCCTTCGGCGATTGCAGGCGTGATGTTATAATAGAAACAAAACCAAAATAAAACAGTCAGGAAGAATAGGTATTTTACCAAAAAAATCTAATTAGTCCGTCAGATAGATTTTCAAATAATGGTCAAGTATTTTTTAATTTTTCACTTAAACAAAAAATTAAGACAGTGCTTCGAAAAGTCGCTTCAAGTCGTGTGACCTCACAAGGTTAGTACTTTTTTACCCACAAAGTGACGTCATAATACCCACTCATGAACTTTGGCACGTTTTATTTTCGTCAATTTTTATTAATTTCATAAAACAAAAAACACGTATCCAATATTTTTCGATAATCTAACAGACGGACTAATTAGATTTTTTTGGCGAAATACCATTTATTGAATGACAGACAGAGATGAAGAAGTTTTATAAGTTTCGCACAGTAATCATGAAGCTATATATCTTGTTTTACGATGCCTTTAAACGTCTAGCCTTTACTTAATCCAGTAACTCAATCTGCGCTAGATGTGGGTGCCCTAAAGTCTAGCAAGTTTTCAGTAACCCAATCTATCTTAGCCCACCGGCATAAACCTTACGCCGGCGAATTAAGCAACTATCACTCGTTCAGGACAAATATATCAAGTTGTTCTTAAAATGCCTCGACCGGGCACCGAATGCCGACACCCACGCGTTGTTTAGTAAACAATTTTGCGTAATTTTCGCCTGTCCAAGTCTGAGTCTAGATTGTGGGTTAGATTAGGGGTGGCGAAGCTATGAAAGTTAGTCATAGGATTCGTCTTATGAGTTAGGAATTCAAAAAAAAATATGAATATCAAAACATTCCCCTCGTTTTGTCATCGTTATTGTTTTTCCGAATTGGGTAGTTAACAAAAAAAATCTAATTAGTCCGTCAGATAGTTTTCCAAAAAATATTGGACACGTATTTTTTCTTTTTTCACGTAAACAAACAATGAAGACGATACAGTGCTTTGAAAACTCGTGTGGCGTCATTTTCTGAGAAATTAGAATGACATTCTTTATCGGTGAGTGACGTCACAACCCTCCACTCAAATGTTTGACGCGTTTTATCTTCATCATTTTTTATTGATTTGATAAATAAATATATTATATATTTGATGAATAAATCCAATAACACTGTGGTTCACTGCCTCGTTGGTCTCGTGGTTTCAAGCGCGTCTGCTGAGCATGAGGTACTATGGGTTCGATTCCCGAGTCGGGCAAAGTGTTACTTAGTTTTTCCATCAGGAAATTGTCAGTAGCCACAGAATCTGGATTTATGGAAGGCAATAGCACAAATAGACTCGCCCTTATCACATGTGACTTAAACACTAAAAAAAACCTTGGGAATTATTAGGCATAATGTTGTTATTTTATGTTACTTATTGTAACTTACTTCAACAGGTCAATATGACCAAATCTATCTAACTGATATTCTCTTGAAACAGTCGGTGAAGGTGAAAGTATAAAACGAACTAACACAATATTCAGCTTTGCCAACCCTGCCTTCAGTCCAATCATTTCCTATCGAGCACATTTATTAAGGTGAAAAACGAATAGTCAAATACTTCATAGTATATTGGGTAATTTTGAAATATTAGCGGAGCGAATTGTCAATTGAAATGAGTTAGGCGAGAGGTGTGGCTACAGTGTAAGCGGTGACTGAAGGAAAAGATTTGAATTTTATCAAATAGTTAAGAATTTAGAGAAACGACTCTCAGAAGCAGTTCCATTATCTTGGAGTCTGCACGTCACGTGAAAAATGAGAGCCCGGCGCCCTGAGCCTTGGTGGAGCGATGACGATCTTCGCAGGGTGACCGGTAGTAACTAGTAGAGAATTGCTGAGAATCGAGTTGAGTGGCGTGCGATTGAGGAGGCCTATGTGCAGCAGTGAACTGCTGTAAGCTGATGATTATGAATGGATGACCTCGCAACCCAGATTACCTATCTACTCGTAGACTGTACTTATATTATGCAATTTTGCCTATTGGTTGAGCAAACAGTGAAGTTACTTAAAACCTTAACCAATATCCCCTCAATTCACAACTTCCTCGCTATCACAGCAACCATACCCCCACATTCCTTGACCGGCGACCCACTTGCATGACAAAAGACGGAAGCGCTTGGTTGTCGTCGACAACCATTGTCTGTAGCACCCTGTGCGTAATAACGGATGGGTGGCGTAACCATGGCCTGACAAGTAATGATACGGTTGGTGGGTATGCTGAAGATGGTTAGTTGAATGGTGTAATGATGGTTGTTGACGTGTTTGTCAAGTGGATAAATATGGGATTAAGTTTACATGATCCAAGTTAAAGGGGAAAATATACAAGTCCGTCTTTAGGCCTGAAGATGATGATGGTTTAAAAGAGAGTTGTGGTAGAATATGATCTGATCTCAACTGATTTTACTAGAAAGAAGTTGGACGAAAACGAATTTGGTAGTGAGACATTGTGAAAAGTAGATATTATCTTGACCAAAAAGACCATGACAAGTCAGTCATCAATCTTGGTAGACGACATTATTGGTCTCACAATTAATTTTGCTCATTTATTTATCTGGGGGCACGGCTACTTTCGTCTATTGCAGCATTTCTTTTTACCAAAGAATCTCACCATAACATCATCAATGTCTACTTCGTTAAAATCATGTCTCTCAAAACTAGTACACAAGCTAAACTTGTCACAAACAATCCCATTGCCTCCACACATAGCTGTCTAATACTGTTTACATCCTACGACACAATGCGTCGAGAACAACAACACATAACGGCATGTGTCGCCTACTCGCCACTCGCGACGTGCCCTGCCCTAGCGCCCTACTAGTGAATGTTGTTCAGTCTATGTCATCGGGCGGGAGACAACCTGATTTGGATGTGATGGGTGCTTTAGTGGACAGATTACTGTTAGAGGATTGTGTGGCAAGAGAAGAATGTTGATGTCTCGTCATCTCTTGGTAACGTGTTAAAGACTTCGGAAGTGTATATGGCATTGATGAATTTGCTTCCTCTTTTTTCCCGCCACACTTCCCGGTCCCACGGGATGGTACAACCGGTATAAAAAGTATTCTATTACTATCTGTCATAATTCATTCTAATCCGGTCAGTGGTTTCTGCGAGAAAAATAAACAAATATCCAGATATATGATGCATCCTCAGAGACGATTGCATTTTTTAAAATAATACCGGACAGATTCTGCCGTTGCTGTAGAGTACCTACTTATGTGATCAAATAAACTGGTACAGATACAATAATGTAAGCTGCCATTAACCACCAAGGTCAGTAAATAATATTTTTGAAGCCTTAATTTTTTTGAATACACAGTCATGTCAAGAGGCGCACGTGCCTTCGTACCAAGAGTTACAGATGTTAAACAGTAGCTCCACTTCAAACAGTTTCTTAATAAAATATTATCGTACACACTATTCTACAGAATGTGGATCTTGTAACCTGACAGACAGATCTATTTGTTGCTGGGGAGTTTGTTCCGCCACTCCACTTCTTCTTTCCAGCTAAACACTAGAAAGTGTCGAAGGGTGGGCGTTTTGGGGGCTGTCTTTAGTAAAATTCGACGTTCAAATAGTGCTAATTATAAGCCTTATTTGAATAAATGACTTTAGATTTTGATTTATAGCTTGATTGGCCATCATGCGTACTAATAGAACTTCTGTCTTTCCTCTGCACTTTGACACGCATATGCCAAACAAAATTGCTACTTGTCACAAGATCATGCAATTTTAACGGAGAGTAAGTAGTAGGTAGTTTTAATATATAATATTAAGTATATTATGTACTCAATATTATCTCATTAATCGCTGTAACGATGACGTCAGGGACCTTGAGTGTTTTAAGTTTAACTGATGATGTGATGATCGACACATCGTTAGTTTAGATAACATGTAATTGAGTATTGTTTTATTAATGTTATTTAATTAGAATAAAGTCAAGAAAATTGTTATTAAAATAATTTAGGTATGTACAAGTATCAAAAAAGGAAAATCTACAAGACGTTAAAAAGTCGACCATTTTGCTGTCATGTCATCAGGAAAAGTGCCCAGAACACTGGCAGACTGACTCTTTGCCGAAAATTAGGCGATTTTACCGAAGATATAAGTATTAAGCTGGTATTCAGTTAATTTTAAGTTCGGCTGCGACAGTATTTTATCATTTCAGGTTCCAGTGTCGTTTAAATAATTTGAAACATACCTTGCATCATTTTCTTAGTTATTATGTTAAAAGGTAATCTTAGCTTCTTGAAGAGTTGAACTTACCTGTAACAACAAACATAAGAAATATAAGCAAACGAGTCAGAAGAAAAAAGAAAAATGAAACACTTTTGCCAATTATAATAGGGATGCTAACTGACTAAAAAAAAATGATTCTAAATAGTCCGTCTGTTAGATTATCATAAAATATTGAATAGGTACGTATTTTTGTTTTATCAAATCAATAAAAAATTATGAAGATAAATCACGTCAAATATTTAAGTGGGGGCTTGTGACATCCCCACCGGAGTGTCCCCACGTTGCCGTCGTGGATGGGCTAGTGTGTCTCAGTGATCCTTGGAGCTCTGAGCTCTGCCGGTAGATATACTCATGCTGGAAAGGTCCAAGTGTAAGAGACCAGACAAAGAGGGACATGCGAGGGGCAGACCACCCGCAGACGGTCGTGAACAGTGTTCGGGTTTTCTGGCGGTGTGAAAAATTACATACTACTGTCTAAGAATATGACATCACACGAGTTTTCAAAGCACTGTATCCGTCTTCATTGTTCGTTTACGTGAAAAAAGAGAAAATACGTGTCCAAAATCTTTTGAAAATCTATCTGACGCACTAATTTGTTTTTTTTTTGTTAGCTACCGTATTAAAACAGTCAGTTAAAAGTTTATGTCGTATTACTTATCTGTGTTATATATGGCAGTCGCTCAAAAGGCTGGTATTTAGGCATATAGGTACCATAACGATAAGCGCCACCTAAGCTTCTCGTACCCCATTGTCTCCTAAAACTAACCTAATCGATGTAAACAAAGATCGATATCTCGATAATTGTCTGAATCGCTCCTTAATCGATAGTGGAGGTCGAATTACTCACTGTTGAGTAAACAAAGTCTGTTTGTGTGTTTGTTTGTATGTATACCTATATGTATATGCCCTTGTACAACCGTCTCAAGCAGGTGAGTTACTTTGTGTGTTCATTACAGAATCTTTGGCTAAAAAATGGATGAATAATTAATAAAACGCAATAGGGGATCGGACTGACTCAATAAAATATTATTCGAATTAGTCTGTCATTCAGTTAGATTATCGAAAAATATTGGACGTGTTTTTTATTTTATCAAATTATAAAAATAAAACGCGTCAAAGATTATGAGTAAAAATGTACTGATATGTGACGTTTTCGCGAAATTCACGAGCTTTCGAAGCAATGTACTTATCGTCTTCATTTTTTGTTTAAGTTAAAAAAGAAAATTAAATGTGTCAATATTTATTGGAAATCTGTCCTATCTGAGGGCCTAATTAGTTTTTTTTTTGTCCGATCCCCTATTGCATGTTGCTGAGATTATATAATATATTTACGCGATTAAATGGAATAAGATTATTTACGAGGAAGTCTGAAAGTGGCGCCGGTTACTGACGCATGTGGTGAGGACTGTTTTGAGTAAAAATGTGGATAGCTATAAGACTGGAGAAACTCATAAGAAACTATGGAAGAAGAAGACATGAAATTTTATCTCATCTAAATTCTAAAAGTATCCCTAACCTTACCATGTAGTATGAACCATGAGTGTATAGACTAGTGTGCACACTTGGGTCAAAATGTGATACGTATAGAACTAATGTCTATAATTACAACACCTTATTTTTACTAACTGTGTAAAGCTTTAACAGCCAGTTATTACATTATAAACGATGACTAATAAAAAAGTGATAGCAGTGGTATTAAGTGGCATCAGTTGTAAAAGTCAGCCGAGGCGAGTAAGTAGCTACTTGACTTGCCTGTGGACCGTGGGCGGCGCATATCATTACGACCAGTGCTGATGTTATAATGTGCAGTCCTCACGCTATGTGCGAATTACTATCGACACCTGATGAGTTCGGAGAAATATCAGCTTTTGGAGGACGGCTGATTGAGTCAGGTAATTTTTAGGGTTCCGTAGTCAATATGGAACCCGTATTGTTTTGCCATGTCTGTCTGTCCGTCCGCACTTTATCTTAAAGACGCTGAGTACTAGAAAGCTGTGATTTGGCATGAATATACCATTATGTTACACCAACAAAGTGCTAAAGTAAAATATTGAAGATAATTTTTTTTGAGTATCTCCAGTACACATAAAAGTGGGGATGACTTTTTTTTTCTCCCAAAGTTAATTGTGTTGGGCAGCATTGGATAGGTCTTTTAAAAACATTGTGAGTTTGCTCAAACAGTTTTTCGATTAAAGGATTTGTTTGTGAAATATTAAGCTTTAATGTTCAAATTTTTATTAGACTCAAGAGTGCCAACCACAGAACCAATAAAAGAGGACCTCTTTTATTTGTTCTGGGGTGCCAACCTAAACCACCTATACCAGTTGTGTTTGGACATGTGAAAAAATTCATGGTAGTAGCATAAATAACGAAAATAAAAGGACTAACAACTAAGGACTAAAGAACTAAGAAAATAAAAAAAACTATTACGGCAACTACGGAACCCTACATTGTGCGTGGTCGGACATACACTTGGCCGGTTTTTTAAACCTTAAAGTGTAAGTTGAATCATTCGCAGAAGAATATTCCATTTTGTTTCTTTTTTTTTGTGGCTTGAAAAGTGTCTGTGGTATGAAAATATGGTGAAACTTCAAGAGAAGATGGTATATATTATGGTGAAACTGCTCGTAGTTATTTGACTAACTGCCGCACTCAGAGAGCTTTAAAGATTACTTAGGCCATCACTTAGTAAAGGTTTTGACAGTTTTGTCATACAAAAGTATGTCAAATCTTTACTAAGTGACGGCTTAAGTAATCATTAAATATCTCTGAGTATCGCAGTAATCGTTTTCTGTAACTACGCTTACGCTGTATACAAAACGTACGGGACCGGTCAATGTGGCGACATATGCTATTATATAAAATAAATACTCTATGCGTATTAGGGATAGCCGATGTCTGTGTATCTCATACAGTATTATGATTGTGCGAAGATTCTCCAGTTAGTTTGTTTTATAATAGCTTTCCTATTGTTGACTGACAAACCTAATCAAAGTCATCATTTGTATCCAATGACGTATTATATATAGAGACGTCATGAACTAACATGGCGGCGGCGCTTCAAAACGGCGAAAATATTATATAACTACTTTTACGCGTAAAGAAAGGGAAAGAAAATATGACACCGTACAGCGGGATGCCTGTTGATGCCTGTTGTCTTTATGTTTTGCGCAGGTTTACACACACGATTTAAATTAAGAACAAACGTAGCGTCGCGCGAGAGGTTGGTGCGTAACTAAGCGCGATGTGGCCAATTGGCTTCATTTCATGTTGTCATTTTTGAGGGCGGACAACGTATCTATAGTTTTAATATATCAAATCAAATCATTTATTGCATGAAATATGGGTACACAAATGGATGAAAAAATACAAATAATAGACCTTTATACCATATCCTACCCTAAAAGGTGTGCATAATTGGATATACATCAAAACAAAATGGGATGTCAATAATAATAAACACATCATATTGCATAAGCATAACATTATAAATTAATTAATTAATTACATTTATCATTTAAATATTCATTAATTGAATAGTAGGCTTTATTAATCATTGTTTGTATCACTTTTTTCTGAAAATTCTAAAGTAATTGTGCAGGAGAACCCTCCCTCTCTTTCGCACTTCAGCTGCCTCTCTCTATCCCCCCAAACTACTCACTAATTGGGCCGTAAGTACTCAACAACCAAATTACCGAGCTTGCCAACTAAAAGTAAAAAACGTAGTGAACACGAGCGGACACCGAAGGCTGTGCGCGGACGGCGCGGGCGCTGTGGGCGAGACTTGATACAGTTTTACTTGATGGTACGGAGACAAGGCGATGTGGTTACATTAGGACTGTTGGAAATATTGTGTAGGACACTCATTTCCCAAGAAAGGACAACTTTGCAAGAAGCAAAAGACGACAAAGTTGTTGCCTGAGCAGTAAAAAAGTTTATTAAAGTGACATTCTGTCATTGATATCTTAAAAATGTACTGAGTTGACTTAGAGTACCGATAAGCTTCACGTCAAAGTGTTGGCACGGGTTCGATAGATAGGTAAGACACTGTGACCTTTCCAAACAAAAAAAAACATACTTACAGTTGAATTGAGAACCTCCTCCTTTTTGAAAGTCAGTTAAAAATAAACCAGTAATTATGTGCTAAAAAGTCATAGTTACTTGGAATCTTATAATCAAAGATTTTATTCACTACACAGTTTAACATTTCGTAAAGCTTATTGGATCAATCGGTACGAAGTACCTATTTAAGTCAGATACAGATAACCAAAGAAAACCAGGAAAGACTGCTTTTTTTAAATAAACCAATTATCTTGGAAGTCATACCTACCTTGTTAGTTTTTCCGTGTCTAGCACTAAAACAATGGTCACCACAAGCTACCGAGCGGCGCCAATGCCATAAAGGCGTCAAATTATCACAAATATAAATTGATATCTAATAACCGACTTCGTAACTTAGAGGTTATGCCACCCGTCATCATGGTAGCACTAGGTTTAATTTTAATACTGCCATTTGGAACTAAATAGCTGTTTAGTGGCTGTAAGCAGGTTATTTTGGTCAATGTATGCCTTAAAAAGCTGCTGGTTGTGATTATTATCTGTATTTGAACTCGTGCAGTTGGTCAATGAGTCTTTTTGCTGAGTAGGATAAGATTTTGAAGTCTTCTACTTGGTTTGTGTCAATATGGGTTGCATATTTCTAATAATTAAATAATTAATTTGGTTATTTAGAGTTAATAATAATAATAATTTTCTTTATTTGGGACAACATAAATGAACCATTTTTGTTAGTAAACAACTTACACACTAGGGTTAGTAACAACTTGGAATATACCAAAATTATAATTATTGAGTCATGTACTTACGAGGCATTTCCTGAGGACAATGATTCCGCATGAGATTCCTCAGTACAGGAGCTCTCGGGTCCTCGGCCACGACTTTCAGGATGCTATTGTCACTCCCCCGAATCCTCCTCACAAGCGATGCCACCTTTTTCCTGATGATGGCATGGAAACCATCTGTACCCGATTGGGCAAACATTCCCGAGGCACTACAGAAACGAGGGAGTTTCAACATCATCCTGAAAACATTGTTATACTGGACGCGCAAGGCATTTAGCGCAAGCTGCTCAACTTATTTTGAAGGTGAGCTAACATTTCGATTCTACGTCAACAAGTGGGCAACTCATCAAAAAACATTTTTTTGTGACAGTAATTTATCAATGATTGTCACGACTTTTGTCAACTTTTGCACAAAACTTCCATAATGACTAAGAGACAAAAGTAGTTAAAAAACTAAAAAACCCGACTGAAAAGACTGAAAAGCAAAAAACAAGCACATTTTAAATTAAACAAAACTTGGAAGCAGGCGGGGTCCATTCTATTTTCATTTCATAATTTAATATTCAAATGAACCCCGCCTGCTTCCAAGTTTTGTTTAATTTAAAATGTGCTTGTTTTTTGCTTTTCAGTCTTTTCAGTCGGGTTTTTTAGTTTTTTAACTACTTTTTTTATTTCTAACTTTGTTAGTTCTTTAGTGTTTGTTCTTTCGGTGGTCACGTAAAATACTTCGCAGATGATTTAACTTTTGTGTTTGTTTATAGAATTTGTGACTTTGAATTTATTTCAAACATATAGGTGTCACATATTTTTGTAAACTCCTTTTAAAACCCTTCATTTTGATACCCTACTCGATGGTAATGGTTTTTTTTTATTTTTTCAAATCCTAGATTTGACCCCTAAAACCAGCAAATATCTTTGATTTTTTAATTTTAATGTAGCCAGTGACACTCGCGCCATCAAGACGAATCTAACGACGTATATTTCATTCAAATCCCTTCATCCGTTTAGGAGTTATGAGGGAACAAACGGACATACATACATACATACATACTTACATACATACACGCCAAACACATAACCCTCCTTTTGGGCTTCGCCGCAGTCGGGTAATTAACGTAAAAGCGGGTGAAGCGATCTCGAAAATTTTTAACACCCTGTCTGGAAAATGTTAGGTTTTATTTTCGACCGTTGATTAAACTACAAGGGAAATAAAAGATTATTGAGTAGACTTGATTTAGAACTCCCAGAAAGATGGCTTATATCCTAATAGTGGGAGCGGTTTAGAATAATATATGTATATTATCTCTTGTATTTACTTTGCAAATATGACCGTGAAAGTTTGTGGGAATGGATATTTGTTACACTTTCACGCCAAAACGCCTGGATAAATTCGGATAAAAAAATTTTCAGTGCAGCATCAGAATAATACAGGTTTAAGGTTAAAATTAATGAAAATATTGAGTAAAATACAAATAACGCAAATGCCTCTTGTACTACATAACAAGAGATGACTTAGCCAGCTATTCTATAAATAGGTCAGGCGCAGATAAACCTGACCTGGTACTGACACAGTTAGGTCAAGGGTAGCACAATGCCCAGTGTTGTAACCGCTCAGTACACAGGGTCATTACTAACAATTAATGTTAACGGATATAATTAAGGTGGGGATGGACCTACTAAAGCATTACCTTATAATCATCTGGCTAGCCTTTTCCCCACCGTGGTGGGCTCGACTTCCAGTCTTACCGGATCCAGCTGAATAACGTGAAGCAACTGCCTATCTGACCTCCACAACCCAGTTAATACTGGGTAAACTCAAACTCAAAGCATTTATTTCAATTAAACCATTACCCATTTTTGAATGTCATAAGAACAATTCATAAAACCAAACTACGAGTGCATTACGTCATTCCGAAAGCCACATGCCCGCAACGACGAACACTGCAAGCAAAAAAGCACGCAGCGACGCACACCGCAACAACGAATGCACGAGACTTCGAATCACGGAACAACGAATGCACGCCGCAACGCGCAACCGCCGCCCCTCGACCCGGAGCCCCGCGCACGCGCCACCACGGCACGCGCCGCCGCGCACCCCCGCACCCACAGCACTCGCCGCCGGTAACATCCGGTAATCGATACATCTTGGTAAGACTGGTTGTCAGATTTTTGAGTCACTGACTACCTGTGATGGCTGTCCTATAAATGACAGCAGGGCAGCAGAGCAGCTTAACGTGCTTTTCCAGGACAGAGGACACTCGGTATGAGATCAGTGAACACCCATCCACAGAACAACCTAGGCAAGCGCGGCTTAACCTGACGACTAACCCGAGAGGCTGTTATTATTTAACCACAAGTTTATCCGCAAATTTTAAAAGCTTTAGGTACCTATTAGAATAAATTGGATGAATATTCGATTTCAAAACACCTCGTGATTGCCACAAAAAAAATAATTAAAAGATCTGATAAAATTATATTTTAAAAGTTAATTACCGACAAAGCATTTTTTCATAATTTTGATTTAGCAATTATTAGGTATAATTATTATTTCGAAAGAACACTTTAAGTGCATTTTTTGAGATTAGTCAATAATAAAAATTATATTTAAATAATGCAAAAGTGCATGTTAATGGCCAACTTGAAGTAAATGCTTCGATATAGTTTGTTATTGTGTATTTTTTTTTTTCAAGATATGGAAATAGATGTTAAATAATTTTAGCAGCGGCTAGATGCCCTAAAATATAAACATGTGACGCCGAAGGATATGACAGGACGACTGGGATTTCTAGATTCTTTGAGAATTGGATTATTTTGAGTTCTACTTGTTGCTTGTATAGTAATATAACGTAGTTTAGATTCGATTTCTGTCATAAAACATTACTCAACATTTTAATTATATCTATAGCAATCAAACCACTTAATAAACAGATCTCTCTCTCTATTAAAGTACACTAAACACACTCAGACACACACACTTAGACACTTAATGGAAAATCAATCAATTAAATCATAAAACTAACATTTTTATAATGTCCGCTAATTTCCAAAATAATCTAAGATCATAAAATTGAAAGTAACCGGCGAGTACATGCACGTACAAAACTGTTTAATTAACTTTCTATCTGTGAGAAGTTGTGTCGCGTGCGTACTGTCACGAACAAAAGTGGTTACGAGTAATCTATTTGTAAATATAACACGAGATTACTTTAATTACTCGGGCTTGTGTTAATCGATTCGTAATCGATTTCGTTATTGTGTATAATTAAAACGGTGGCGCCAAGGAGTGTTTCTCAGGTAGTTGTATAGGCATTTCTATGCGCAATCTAATGAAAAATGCGACTTGTCAGATTACTTTGGTATCTGTATATTTAACTTTGCTTTTAACTATGACATTTAATAATAATAAGTGGTTGGTAAATTAATCATCTATTTTTAACTTTTAATTTTTATTTTTATTTTTTTGAGACAAATGTAGTTCACACTGCTGGTGCCTGGTACACAGGCCTCCTCTCTGTGGGAGAATACACTGTGATCAACCACATAGTGTTTAAATTAATGTTTTCGAAAGTCAAAGTCAAAGTCAAAATATTTTATTTCACATAGGCCTACATGGGCACTTGTAAAACGTCGACATAAAAAAGGGGAACCTTTTGTGCACTGTTAGTTTTATCGACTTTGAACTTATATGAATCTAGCTCAAAATACTTGTGTAGTGTTTGTCTACAACTCATACAATTTCTCATCACACAACAAGTAGATACTAGTAATATTACGTATCACTTTCTCAGTACAATTAAACACAACAAGAAAACATAACATTATGTAAAAAGATTCACAATTGCAAGCGAAAGTGTCGATGAATTATCCAATTGCATTGAATCGATACTAACATCGATTCGTCTCGGCTCGTTATAATCGATAATCGCTAATCGAGATATTTGTCCGTCGGCCATGAAAGTCGCTTCAGGCGATCTATTCGATGTTTAGGATGGTTTTCCACAAGAGATGTGTGAGAAAGGTAAGCGGTGCGAGTCTAAGCGGACTTTGAAACCTTGTAATAAATGAGATAGAAAGAAAGTAAATAACGTTTATTGGAATTAAACAAACAAATCCCCGAAAACTAACAAAACAATGTTTATAAATTTTGAAAGGTCATCAAAATGATATGCCGCGGAGCTGTGAAACGGTGTGTATCTGAGTGGAGCAGTTACTTTTCCGATCTAGTTCCGATACACTATTTTGCATATATGTATATCTCATGCACATTCCTCACTCGCGTCGCTAGCATCTCTCACTTGGTTTGTCCTATTCTACTAAAAAGTGAAATAATCAAGACAATTTCTTTGTTTTAAAATTTGACGCTCAAAAATGTCTTAAAATTTGAATTTTAAAACCAATCTTCAATCGTTTTCTTCTTGAATTTCATACCAATCTAAAAGCATACACATTCCTCATGTGTAGTGTAAACGAAGCCTTAATCGTTTTGAATATTTTCCCGCGGTATGTTACGTAAGATGTTTAATTGAATAAAAATCGTGTGAATTTTGTGAGTGAGTGTACGTCATGTTAAAGTGCATGTTAGTTGGATAAACAATTAATTTCACTTTCTAGTTTACAGTTTTATTTCTTTGAGTCTATGGGAGCAATTTCCTGAGGAAAGGGCTTTTCTTAATTGGTCTAGAAGATTTGATTTCATTTATTACGATGTATGTGGTAATTAGTGAAAATGCTAGGAAGTGTCGAAGGGTGGGCGTTTAAAACATGACGTTCAAAATGTGCTGATATCAGCCTAATTTGAAAAAAATGCTTTTGTTTTTTTGTAAGAGGGAGTCTGGAAGAATATCATAATATATCTATTTATATAAAAATCAATGCCACTTTCCGTTGTAATTTTATAACTCAAGAACGGGCTCACCCATCCAAACAAAGTGTTAAGGCTTTGTTTAGACTATTTAGTAGATAGTTTAGGTACAGTTCGAACAAATTATCTTGGCAGGTCCGAACTTCGTGCAGAACGCTGCGCAGTAACATTTATAAGGAACCAAATGGTGACATGAGGTGAAGTTCGGGGGGCGGTAGTCTAGGCTAGAGATGCACCTTACATAAACACAATCAATCCTTTAAACGATCAAATATCGTAATCGATTAGTTTTATTTGGAATACGTTATTATTAGTGTTTAGAAGATATTTAAGTGAATACATTAACTAATAAAGTGAATTTAATCATTAATAATTGAGTTTTCGTCTTTTTTACATAAAAAATGTATAGTAACATTATGTTTCCTCTGATAAAAGACATGATTTACTTATATTTTAGAAATCTATTACAGATTTCTTGAATAACGAATGTTTACGAATATTTAAAACCTCAATATAAAATTGAATAGAAACATCTTTTTATTACTTAATTTCAATCGATTCGAAGAATAATCGATTAAACGACACCCATTGCACATGCACATGCACATCTCTTTTTGTTAACTTCGTGACCTTCGTGCAAGTTCGGCAATATTCGGTACGAGGTATTATATCTCAGTCACACGACAGCATTTGTTTGGTGTTTGTGTTGCTATCTCTGTCTTGAGCACATTCGATTAGAAAAGTTTTCGTTGTGTTTTTGTTTGTTGTTTTTAATATTACTGTTTTTTTTTAGTATTTGTTAGAAAAGTTAGTGGGCAGTTATTTCGTCAAATAAGCCACCAAAGTATAGTAGTGTTTTAAATCGCCAGGCGAGAAAAAATATTTACGATTTAACTCGGTATATGAAAGGGGAAAAAGAAAATGGAGTTAAAAATGTAGACTAGGTATCTAAAAGTGTTTTGATATTTATTTCATTTGTATTTTCTCACTGTATTAGGTACTTTCTGATCGTATATATGTTGATCTGGCAATAACAGTTTTCTTCGCGAGTATAAATGCGCAAAGTTCGCAGAGCCTATATTCAGACCTGTCAAGATAATTTGATCGTACTGTACGTGAAGTTTGCACAAAATCGGTCGAGCGGTTCTTCATTTATCACATTTTTTGTAACAAATGAATTCAATATTAGGCGGATCATTTTGTGTGTGTTCAAGTGGATTCGAGAATGGTTTAGATTTACAATAAGTCCCTGTAGGTGGCGCCACTGTCCGGGCAGGATAACGTTTGCTAGGTCCGCTAGTATTATCATATTCGTTAATTATAACCTGCAAATTACGATTATGATATAAAATCGCCTTTCAGTTTTTTTGCACTGGATGAGACTTCAAGTAATTGCACTAACTGGTTTTATCCAAAGTGATTCTCATAGAAACAGATCAAATACTGCAGAATTACTTAGAAAAAAATGTTTTAAAATAATTATAAGTAGAAGGTTATGTTTTTATATTTGAAAGTAAAATCATATAAATATCTAATTTATACCTTTAGGCTATAACCTTACAGTGCTCACATGTCACTATTAAATATTGCATATTTCACACATAATAATGAGATTAAAATAAATCACAATATTAATAAACCGAAATATGTATGAGAGTCACTTGTGACGCTTCACTGAAATAGCTGAAGCGATTCCGATGAATTCCACAGGAAAGTAAAGCGTATTTCAACATATTTTTAGACTATGAGAGTCATATCAGTATTCTGAGAATATTTTTTTATTTTTGCAAGAAACAAGGTCGACAGTTTTATGTTATTTCGAAACTGTTCACTTAAACTGACTTAAACCAAATCTTGAGATATTATGTTTATTATTATTATTAGAACAAAAATTGTGTAGTTTGGAAACCCAGGACCACTACAAACATTTTAAGGAATTTTTTTTTTTTACGTCGTGTTTCTAAAAACTGCCTGCAATATTCAAAAAATATATCATCTATAGCGTGGCTAAAATGCCAGTTGTTTTATTAAGTAAATAAAACCATCAATGTATTATTGACCCCTCACCGCCCGGGGCAACACTCCGTGTATCGAAATGCACCGTGTATTACAAGCAGCAAAGATTTAAAATTATATACCTCGGTAAATGTGAAGAGTGAACTTTTTAATATGTGTGAATTTTATTGATATAGCTGTCTGCAGGTTTTATGTGGAATTTGTTGAACATGAATGATGTATAACCAAGGTTTTGTAATCATATTCTGAATTAAAAGAGTGTGCATGGAATTTCTTGGCCATTTTACTCTGTAGAGATCTACGATAGGGAATGAGCAACTAAAGCAATGCCGTAGTTTTTATGCCTTGTGACTGGGACTGTTGCTACATCATTGTTGTATTTATTTTGACAATAAATTCAAAAGGGCCTATAACTGACCTATTTGAAATAGAGGTTTTGATTTTGTTTGTTTCTTATTTTGACTACCTCATTATCATCATCATCAACAGCCTATTAATATTCCCACTGCTGGGACACAGGCCTCCTCTCTTTGAGAAGGGATGGGCTATAATCTACCACGCGGGCCCAGTGCGGATTGGTAATGTCACATGTCTTCAAATGTATGGTATAGGTTCTATGGCATGCCGGTTTCCTCACGATGTTTTCCTTCACCGTTTTGAGAGCAGCGGTGATGAAATAAATTACACAAAGTTATGTGCCTGTCTGGGTTCGAACCCACAAAATACTGTTCGTAAGTCGGGGCCGCCACCACTGGGCCACCGCTGCTCTTCACCTCATTATAACGAGGTACATACTGCAAATATATTTGGCAGTTGTTACAGGTACTTACTCGCCTGAAAGTCTAACAACCAGTCTTACCCAGTACTGACTGGGTTGTGGAGGTCAGATAGGCAGTCGCTACATGTACAATACTGCATAAAGCCGGTTTTTAACCATATGTATAATTATACACTAATATTATAAAGAGAAAAGCTTTCTTTGTTTGTTTGTAACGAATAGGCTCCGAAACTACTGGACCGATTTGAAAAATTCTTTCACCGTTGGGAACCTACACTATCCCCGGGTGACATAGGCTACTTTTTATCCCTAAATTCCCATTGGAACGGGAACTACGCGGGTGAAACCGCGTGACGTCCGCTAGTCGGATATATACAGAGTGTTAGGTTAAACGAGGGACATTTTGAAGAAAAGGATTCAGTATTCGATTCTCGTCCCGAATATGTAATAAAAAACTATATCCTTAATTTGTGACATAAATGTCCTATGGCCCCTTAAGCTAAGGCTAGACAAATGATGCCTCTTTGGTCTTGTGTTTGCAAAAATTATTGCTGAGCTAAAGTCGTAAAGTCGACTATTCCGTGGCTGTTACTGTTTGCAAGAACCCAATTGATGGCAATAGCTTTTCCCCGATTACATGAGACTTCAGTGAAATTATGTATGTAACTACTTTAGCCTACACACCTACCTAACCTTTTGGTTAATATAAGCATGAACATGTCACAAATATATTAAGATTGATGAAATATCCACCTAATTAATCACCTGCCTAATTTCCTAGCACCTCGAACACCAACATTAATTCGTATCACCGTCAGTGCAGACTTGACGGTTAATCAATTAATTGGTAAGACAAAGCTGAACCGGCTGGTTGGTTGCTTCGACACGGCGCGGGCGCACGGTCAAGGACGGTCGCGGGCTAAGCAAGCTTGATAATATTATTATTATTATATTGTATTTGATATTATTTAATAGATGAATGAACTAGTAATTTAGGTGCGATACTGTTGCCTGAAAGAAAACTCGAATATGACAGATTTATTTGCAGTTATGTCCTTATTCTGAAGCAAAATAGAATTTGGGCATACCTTTGGGAAAATGCATGAGTTTCTGTGTTTTTACCCGACTACGGCGAAGCCAAAAGGAAGGGTAATTAGATTTTATTTATTAAGGAGAAGGGTTATAGAGGTCAGTCGTAGTCGCATGCCACCTTGCTAACGGCAACAGCAAACACCATGAAGGAGCATCAGGTATCAGTGGCATGCGACTACGGCGGTCCTCTATAATAATTTTACTTATATTTAAATAGAAATATTCAAATTCAATATATGAATATCAGACAAGAATTATTTTCTTGTTTTATACTTTTAAGACCGTAGTTTGTAGTCGGGTTTTAGTTTTTACACTTATTTTTTTATTGCAAATAATAAATACCTAGTAACAGTTGTATTATCCAGTACTAATTGGGTTATAGAGTAAAAGTACTGGTGTTCAGGCTGCATCCCGTTAAACTGGAAGCCAATCTCTCCATAGTTGGGAAAACATTAGACATATGTATAATGGACATAGATAATTAATTCCTAAGTTACTGTATGTGACAAGAACCAGATACAAAAACCCCACTGAAAAAACTGGAAAACAAAAACAAGCAGATTTTAAATTAAACAAAACTTGGCAGCAGGCGGGGTCCATTCTATTTTCATTTCATAATTTAATATTCAAATGAACCCCGCCTGCTTCCAAGTTTTGTTAAATTAAAAATGTGCTTGTTTTTTTACTTTTCAGTTTTTTCAGTCGGGTTTTTTAGTTTTTTAACTACTTTTTTATATCCAACTTTTTAGTTATTTTGTGTTTGTTCGTCCGTTGGTCGCGTAAAATTCTTCGCAGATGATTTAACTTTTGTGTTTTGTTTATAAGTTTTGTGACTTTAAATTTCTTTTAAACATTAGGTGTCATATGTTTTTGTAATCTCCTTTTAAAACCCTTCATTTTGATACCCTACTCGATGGTAATGGAATTTCTTTGTTTTTGTAAGCCGCGATATGGCCCCCAAAATCCGCAAATTTCTTTGTTTTTTTTAATTTTAATGTAGCCAGTGACACTCGCGCCACCAATACGAATCTAACAACGTATATTTTATTTAAATCCCTTCATCCGTTTAGGAGTTATGAGGGAACAAAGAAAAGGACATACATACATACATAGGAAACACATAACCCTCCTTTTGGGCTTCGCCGCAGTCGGGTAAAAAGTCATTAGTTTTTATTTCTTTGTTCCAACTTCAAAATTAAACACATCCGTGAGGTGACAACAACAATAACCGTCCTTTACATTTAAATTATTTTTTCTTCACAATAATTACAAAAAGAACGGATGCATGTTTCCATTGTGAGGTTACACCGTTTTTGGTAATATTTCTTAATCGCCTACCTTCCTGCGACCTCGTATCAAATAGTTCTCGTTTTATACAAAATCTTAATAACGGTGGATTGGCCACGGTAAGGTCGGGGCCGTTTGGGAAACCGCGAACGCTCTTAATGAGCTTAAATTAGGTTGAAATCAGAAAAAAAAACAAGATTAAACATGTCGGAAAATTAATTTAAATGTACTTACACAATAATGTTGTCTTGGTTTTAAAATGTAGCTGTGGTTTTTGATCAAAAGGTTCTATTAGGTCGCAAACTAACGCGTTTATTAATGAAAACTTACCGAATCTCCATTTATTGAAAGTTTTCTTACCGAAATGTTAATGAATTGTAGAATTGAACTTACCTGTAACAATAAAAAAACAGCAAATAAGTAAACATATTTTTCAACTATTAACTTATATAGAAAAACAAGAGAACATAATAAAAAAACGTAACGAGTAGTGGTAAATAATAAAATACTTTTTTTTTTTTTTTTTG
Organism: Diarsia rubi; assembly: GCA_932274075.1. Lineage (NCBI taxonomy): Eukaryota > Metazoa > Arthropoda > Insecta > Lepidoptera > Noctuidae > Diarsia > Diarsia rubi. The sequence continues at coordinate 1,102,322 of OW026432.1, forward strand.
GTGTGTGTAAAATCATCGAATAACCCCTCCCGCTCTTGGGCAGAGCGAAAGGGAGTGTCAGACTTCTACTGACTAAAAACCACCCATGTTCCTTCTTCGCCCTCTATGTCGAGGCCGCGATAACCGTTGGACTACCCGCGTCCCCGACAGGCGTCGGCCCTTTCGGGCCCCTCCCATGTTGCTGACATCTCTTTGAGGCGCGCGTGGAACACGAACGCGCCGTCGACACGGCCTGTTTTTGTCGTGAGACGGACGGACGGTGAGTTAGCCCATCACTCACCGTCCACAGGAACGCGTCTACGGTGGCCGGAGGTCATCGCGGGACCCCCGACGCCCGGAGCGCCTCTCGCGGCGAAATAATAAAATACTAATAATACAATTCATTACCTCCCTTTTTTTTTTTTTGGCGGGTGTAAAATCATCGAATAACCCCTTCCGCTCTTGGGCAGAGCGAAAGGGAGTGTCAGACTTCTACTGACTAAAAACCACCCATGTTCCTTGTGAGCCTTATAGGTATGTCGAGGCCGCGGTATTACCTCCCTTAGAGACAAGGACTAGTGATCAAGGAATGCGGAGGTTCTCAGCAATTACCGCATAAATCCATAATCTTAACTGCCGATATTTATACCAGTAGAATAATCAAAGAAAAACCTCCTTGGTGAACTCAAGATCGCATTACTAATCATTTCCTTTCATCGTCGAAGTGCATACATTCGGTCGGAAAAACAAAACAGACAAATCATCTCACCTTTTCCACATCTCAGAAACTCATAACATCACACCTGTAATAATCCGCAAAACGTACAGAGGGGTAGGGGCAGAGGTGTCCCTAATACACACAATAGGGATGTTCACTAACATAAAAAAAATGATTCTAATTAGTCCGTCTGTTAGATTATCGAAAAATATCGGATACGTATTTTTTGTTTTATTAAAACAATAAAAATTTACAAAGTATGTCATAGTAATGTCTCAGAAAATGACATCACACGAGTTTTTAAAGCACTGTATCGTCTTCATTGTTTGTTTACGTGAAAAAAGAAAAAATACGTGTCCAATATTTTTTTGAAATCTATCTGACGGGTTAATTACATTTTTTTTGTTAACTACCCTATTCGCCAGTTATATTTAAATCTCATGTAATAGTGGGCGAGCCTATTGCCATCAACCGCCCAGAAATCCAAATTCCACGGTTGCTACTGAAAAATCCTTATTAGACAAACAGGAAGGTGAAAACACCCCTAAACGTCCTACAAAGCCGAAATTCAAAATAGAACGAAGGAAGCGTTCGTATTCCGATCACATCGCGTTCGGGTGTTTCCGCCGAGGATTCGCGCGCGCTCGGGCAGTGAAATGGCATTTGTGGCATTTGGAGAATGCGACGCATCGGCGCATGGGCGAGTCGATGACATTTTGATGTCACTCTCTTGTGATTAAATCGGTGCTTGCATGCTGCAGGTGAATGATTGACACTTGAAATTTACTTTCAAATAATTTACAAATGTGTTATTGTTTAGATCTTATTTATGATCGCGTTCAGCAGTTTCTTTAAAAGAATTGTATTTTATTAAAGGGATAAAAATACACTTTTAAAGAAAGGAAGATCTAGTGATTTAGCTTGAAAGTTGAATAATGGCATCAAATGGACCTAAAATCCTACAGCAAAGACTTTTTTGCCAACTTCTTTTGGCTATCTCCTGACAGCTTCCAAAAGTAGAACGAAAGCCTTTTTCGAAAAACTCAATTCATTTGAAGTTTTCAATCCAATAAGTCATGCTAAATAATTAAATCCGAATGCCACAGTCAATATTCGTTGAGCTTACAATCTTCAAAACAATTCGCATAATCTAAAAAGGCGGTAAGGTCACCCAAAGTCATATTCAGTCATCATTAACATCCGTATATGCAACGGTCTAATCTTCAGTCATAACACAATAAATTATTAAGTCACCAACTTGACTATAATAATAAAAATATATTATTTTCATTGGAGCATCGTACTCCGGAGCGTAGGCGGAGGTTTATCGTCTATCATCTACTGCCATAATAGACGTAATACTTAGGCTGAGATTCATAAACGTACACGGCACAAGCAGAGTCTGAGCAAGAGGTCTTGGGTTTGGATTAGTCCCCAGTTAATTGCAATAGGCTCGCATCCTATAAACGTCTGCACCATTCTTTGGGTCCTCCTGGGACTCGGGTATTCACTCTACGAGGTTTGAGCTGTAAACCACCACGTGAATCCAACTGGTACTCATCACCATCAGCCTATTAATGTTCCCACTGCTGGGACACAGGCCTTCACTTTTCGAGCGGGAATGGGCTATAATCCACGCAGGCCCAGTGCGGATTGGTTACATACTCACACTTCTGTCAAACTACCCATGCAAGAAAAGATGGGGATATGTCTACGTGCTAAGTATCGTTTATAAATCTCCCACCTCAGTCCAATTTCATTAACAATTTAGTTTATGTTAATTGAGAGACAAAAAATCATGACTCAGTTGATTATAATGAATTGTAAAAGCCTGGTGTGGGATAAAAGGTTAATTTTAACTTGTAGATGATGGGTTGGTAACCTCCGATTGTTTATAGTGTCGGATCTTTGAACTTAGCTTTATTGTTAATAGATGAGGCTTTGATAATGGCGATAGGTTGTGTGAGAACTTTTGTCTTGTTGTAAGAGAAGGAGAAAAGACTGTGGATGTTATCAAAATATTATAATAATTACAATAGATTTTACCTTGAGAAGCAATGAGAAAAGTAGCCTTTAAGTAAATCCTAATGGGCAGGAAACAGCGAGAAACGGCAGTCAATGTGGTCATCACCATCATCATTATCATTCTCTTATCATAAGCACCTCTTTGGTTTGGGGTGAAGTATATCTTCTCCTTCTATACTTATATATTACTCGTTACCTTACCTCACCTCCTTCCGTACCATATCATACTTCACACAGGCCATTCATCGTTTCTTAGGTCGTCCTTCACATTCATACTCAAAATTTTCCTCATTTTATCATTTTATGGGACAACATCAATCATTCTTAGAAATTAGAAATAAATAAAAAATATATATAGTAAATATAGCAGAGAAGTGAAAACCCGAAAACTTATCACAAAATTTTAACAGAACAAAAGCATATTTGCGGAACGCAATTGACGCAACTCCTAACCAATCTAAGCCAGATAACCGAAACATAAATTCTCATACCACCAAGACATTGCTAACATTCAAAAACAAAAGACTCACAATTAAACCATAAAATCCACAATTATTTCATCTCGGTAATTAGTCAAAATTGCAAAGACGTTTGTACAGACCTTATGTCACTGAATGATGGACAAGTTGATAGCATCAGTCACGCAACTGTTACAATGTGGAATCAAATTAAAGTGCCCATTCGAAACAATTAATTTCGTAATAAATGTGTGAATTAGAAGAACAATAGCGAATTCACTGAGTCACTTAATAATTGGGAGCTACTGTTGCAGAAATTGCAGGTGGAGACACGAATTCTTTAGACTACGGAAAGAAAATTCGCAATTTTGACAAAATTCTGCATGCACCAAAAAAGGCAACAGAAGAGTAAAAACACTTTGGATTGTGTCCCTATCCGTCACCTGTACTTGCTAAGTCTGTATGCAGGCTTCTAAATTTCAAATAAAATTTACCTTTACATCCTCCCTTGGCTGACTGAACCCTTCATATAACCTTTACGTAACCTAGATTTCTGTTCTAATAAAATAACCAACGTCCTCTAATGTAAAGCCAAGAGAGTTACTTAATGAAATAATAACATGTCAAGTTTAGTACTCGTGTGGAGTATCATTGGGCGCTTGCCACTTGAACTAACCTCATTGTTTGTGGCTGACATGACATTATGACGTCAATCATCGATCGGTGTTGGTTTATTATAGGCACTGACTGCTAACTTAAGTGTTATTGTAGGTTCAAGTTTATGTTTAGGGATTTTCCTTTAGTTGATAATTTTGTTGTTAAAGGGGAAAGGAATATTTATTATATTTTGTGGTTTAAATTACACTACTTGACCTAGACCATTGAAGCTCTTTTAAGAAATTAGCATCGTGGGCATAAAAAATCAAAGAAGGAAAATAAGAACTGGAAATCATGAAGATGCCTTTTGCCCTCTTGTGGGCCGGCGGCGTAATTAGAGAAGCAGTAATACATTTTCATAAACTACATTAAAATTCACTAATTCAGCAATTGCAGCATCCACCCTAACCGCAATGATTCATAGATTTAAATCTCTGTGAAAAACCAAGTCCGCGACTATTGTATGTAATAATGTTATTCTTTCTAATAACTGTAACAGTCTCTTGTAATGGATTTAAAGTCATTTTGTTCACTTAATTGATCTTTCAATTACGCAATATGGTAATTTTTAGAGGAAATATGTGTAGTGTCGCAATAGTCTTTTATGTTACCGTCATGCTTTGAAGGGTTTGGCAGAGTATGTATTGTTTTATATCAAAAGATTTACTTCACTTGTCTTTCTTGCGTATTGCTTGCAGTTGATGGAAATATGAAAGAAGACTACATTTCAAGAATATTAATGAATAAATTGAATGCAGTATTCAGTTGACTCTGGATCTTTAGAAATGAAAAGTTTAGTAGTACTTGGAACCAATGCAAACACCAGTGCAAAGTGAAATTAATGACAAACAAGTATTTTTGTCTATTAACTATTTAGATCGATAAATTTTGAATAATTATATGCTACAATTTGCTACTTGCTTGCATATCAATAAATACTTAAATGTAACTAGTTCACATTCCTACTAGTTCATTCATGACCGGTGTTACTGTAAAATCACTTACTAAAGCGGTTAAACAGCAAATGATTAATTTGACATCACCGAAATCCCCAAATACGCCAATAACATGTCTATCATCACAGGAAAAACATCACCTAACAACCAAGTCAGACGTATCAACAATGGATTACGTCATTGCCAGTATCATACGTGACAGTTTGACACTTGACTGTTATACATTACTACGAACAAACATTTTGAACGATGATAAATAATGCATGGATTTCCGCACACCTGGGTTGGGCCCCTGAAAATGTCATGAGATGACACATACTGAAATGAGCAATGTACAGTCCTTCCCCAGTTGATTTACCTGTGAGTGTGACATAAATTAAGTCAACGAGAATAAAGGTCATTGTACTGCAAAATTAGAGGTATGAAATGACAGTATCAGTGACGAGAAAAATACGGACAGGATACTCAAAGAAGAAAGTAGGGATCAAACGTTGAAATTGGAATGAGCTGTCATCTGAAGATAGACGTATTCTTTCTTTTAATACAGGTGTTAGAGAAAATGTCGATAACGGTTAAGTGTAGTGGAAGAGCAAATAAACGATGGATGGAATAAGTGGAAGATGTGTTTAATACGAGAGCTATTACCACTAATTGAGAAGTATAAAAGAAAGGAATATTTTCAATAGGGATTAGGTCAGGAGCACTATGTTACAGGCGTTACGAATTTTGAAATTAGAGACACAAGTCACATTAGATAAAATTGCTATAGAATTCATGATGTCAATGGCCAGACGTGATGAAATATCTCTCAAAATTAAAACACCGCTACTACTACAAAGGAAGAGTATGACTACAGCGGACTCTTACAGACAGTTTCAAAACTTTTAAATAAGAAACATGATAATATTTTGCTATTTTGAAAACTACGGATTCAAAAACATTTTACAAGCTACCTAATTTCTCAATCGCCAAACACTGATGACCACTATACACAAAACTGTTCACTCTTTAACGATTAGAATTTGAAGTGGATGAGAATGCGGTTAGAATGAAAGCATCGAAGTACCAGCCCATGATGTTCCCAGTGCTGGTACTCAAGCTCCTTCTCTGTGAGAGAAAGGTGCCGCACGAGCTCAGTGCAGGAGATGACAGGACATGACAGTATCCTTACAATGTTTTGTCTTTATCGTCAAGGGAGGCAATCGAAAGAAAACGCTGGCGTATCGACAATATTGGGAAATAAACCGCACATAAAAAAAAAATGAAGGGACCAGCAGTGCGAAAACACAGGTGCAAAAAAATGCAAATGCAATGCTTGGGTTCTTCGACGACAGGTAAGTAGGAGCAGTAACCACGGGGCCACCATTGCTGCCAAATACGGGTAAACTTTCAAAATAGAAGAAAGTGTTCCTAAGTTTCGTCTAAGGCGCTCAGCATTTAAGAGCTCCATCTTAAGATTATGGCGTATTGTCTGTGCTAACAATGAGTTTGCCGACGATTGCGACACGTACTTTCTTATTACATTAAGTACGAACGCGCATGGAATAAATATACGTCTGTTTTGCCATAGGGGGATAGTGATGTGCAATGTGCATGTGCATAGCGGTTGCAGTTCCTAATTATGGCCGTGGATTGGGGGTCCAATAAAGCTTTCATAAAACTTTCTTCCAAGTCTCTTTGGCTATGGAGGAGGTAACTGATAAATTAATGGTGCGGGCATAGCTTTAGCTAGTTCTAAGTATTTTCATTGGGTCAAAATCAGTAAATGTCAGTTTCATTCAAAACAGTAATTACATTAGTTAGACTGAGACCCAGCCATGAATTTGACATCTACAATAAGCTTTCAGACCTTCTCCATTGGCGAGACGTTTGTGAAAAACGTCATAAGTGACAAAAAGTTGAGTCATTTCTGATTGCCACTAAATCATAATTATCAACAGATCCAACCCAAGATTCAATTCAAATGACTTCCTTAATAACTTTTACTTTTTAAGTATTTTTGCCACTAATTGGCTTAAAATCGCAAGGAAAAAACGTAAATATTCGTTTACAGTCAATTATAAATCAATACAGTATTAAATTGCTTGGACAATCATCTCTCTTTTATGGTAATAGCGTAATGAGCCAGCGTGTACAGGTGTCGAGTACCTGTCACGAGCGCTTCCTGATCCGATGGACGACAATTGGTGTTTTTACCCTAAGATTTTTTTTATCGTATTTTACTTGAGTGATGGATGACAAGTGGTGATTTTACCTTACTTTTTTGTATTTTTTGTGATTTATGATGAGAGAACTATTTTTGTTGAAATTCGCCGTTCGTCAATTTACAATTTATTGGGAGTATTGGCGCTGTAAAAATTGCTAGGAAAACGCTAAAATAGGTTTAACTGATAGAAAACGAACCACAATCATTGTCTGAGGTGCCCTTTTCTCTAGCATTGAGAAAATCGAATGGGTATAAAAAAAAACCATAACAAACAGAAATCCCCTTCATCATTCGGCAGATTCTTCTTTTCCATTGTCGCCGTCCCACCGTGATATATCCCAAGTTCTTCATAGTCAAGTAGAACAAGCGGTTACCACTTAACAATTCTATTTATGGTAATAGCCATAATGAGGTGTATGTAACTGTCAACCGCACGTATGTCACTTCCTGATCGCTCGACGTGAGGTGACAGCCGACAATCGGTGTTTTTACCCTTCTATATTTTTATGGTTGCGTTATGAACTTATGAGTTGTGAAATATCATGATTACTGTCAACAACTTAAGTAGATTATTACGTCCTATTTATTAAATCAATAAGTTTGAGGACTTGATAAATAAAAATCTTCACTTGATCAATGAGGTTGTGGATTCAGCAATTATTGCGCCAGTTTTCTTGTACTCACGTGTACCCAGCGTCTCAAGTGGGCAGTTCGATCAAGGGCCTAGCGACTACTCTCGAAAATCCTTCATAACTTCGAAATTAACCTTACTCCATATTAAGGTGTGGTAGCCCGCGAAATTCGAATTTCCTTACGTTTTTTGCAATTTTCCGGTCAGTGTCAAGAATGCCTTAATAACTCTTGACACTTTTATGAACTGAGACGGTTGTTTTAATCACTATTACTCAGTAAATAGACACTAAATTGTTACTGCCGCGAATCCCATTTTATTTAACATACGACTTGACACTGACCGGGAAATTGCTAAAAACGTAAGGAAATTCGAACTTCGCGGGCTAACTCGTCGCCTACACCTTAAGTTATTACATTAGGATTCATGAGTTTTAAAAATACACCTGGAGTAGACACAATAATTGTCCAACCGTGTTCGAGTTCAGGCACCTAACTAAATCTATGTCTGTAAGTGATACAGATCATCAGAATCCGGAGTGTGGGATTTAGCCGTAAATACGGGTTTCATGCTTTGAGAGTGAAGTTAATAACCGATGAAGAGCTTGCATGTGGGGGACGGTTCATAAAGATGGACTAAATACGTGGTAACTGTTGTCTGTGTCCCTTCCATTGCATATGATCCTAAGAGAACAGCGAATAACAAGACCTATTATAGAATAACTAGCTGTTACCAGTGGCTTCGCGCGCTACACCTCAAAAATTAAACCCAAGGAAAAATAAAATCGGGATAAAAACTATCCTATGTGTTAATCCGGGTTATAAACTATCTGTGTGCCAAATTTTATCCAAATCCGTTCAGTAGTTTTTGCTTGAAAGAGTAACAAACATCCATCACAAACAATATTAGAAGGATGAAGGAAACAAAGACGTTAGCTGCTAAGATCAGAAGGTATACTAATAAATTATCTTCAAAACTACACCTAGGTAAGTGCTTCCTGACTAAAACAAACAGCTGTGTCTGTTTATCGTCACGCGGTTCGATTCCCGTGTGAAAACATTCGCGTTTCCTAGACATGATGTAGTTATACCATTACTTAAGTGTCTCTTGTTAAACGACAAGCCATGTAATGGAAATATATACTTTGAAAAATAAAAAAACGGTTTTTAGTCAGTAGAAGACACTCCCTATCGCTCTGCCTTAGAGCAGAAGTTATTTGATGATTTACCACCCCAAAAATACCTTAGTATTGCCAGTCATGAAAATATTGTGAAATTAAGTTCTTCTACAGAAACGATCTATCTGAACCGTGCACCTTTTCTCCACGTTTTGTAAGCGCCCATGGTAGGCCATTAAATTATTTCATTTCATACAGGCCTACGCCTGTATGAAATGAAATAATTTAATTTCAGATTCTGATATATTTTCTATTGTCAAGTCGTAGACGTAGAAAATTCTTCAGCTTTTTTTTGATCACGTAAAAAAGTGCGCATGCCACCTTGCTAATGGCAACTAGCAGCTGACTTCTGTCTCAATGAGAACGCCATGAAGGCGCATCTGGTATATCAGTGGCATGCGACTACGGCTGTCCTCTATAATAATTATTAAATTATCTACTTATTAGACGATTTTTCTTGTTTAATACTTTTAAGATCGCGGTTTTATTAGTCTGCGTTTTTATTCGTAGTCGGGTTTTAGTTTTTAAACTTATTTTTTTTATTTAAAACTAGCTGTTGCCAGCGGCTTCACCCGCTACAACTCGAAACTTATCCCACGGGAAGATAAAATCGGGATAAAAACTATCCTTTGTGTTAATCCAGGTTACAAACTATCTGTGTACCAAATTTTATCCAAATCCGTTCAGTAGTTTTTGCGTGAAGAAGTAACAAACATACACACTCACACACTCACAAACTTTCGCCTTTATAATATTAGTGTGAAGTGTGATTGTGAAGTGTGATGTGATTATTTCAGTAGACTTTATATAGCAGACACCAAACAAAGTGGTATGACGCGAAGAACATAATGACATACATAATTATATGATTGTTATACATATAAGTAGATACGTGGGTACATCATGTCAATGTGACGTCATAGGTCATAGACCAAACTTGAAGATAAATTTTGGACTTAGGACTTGTTAGATGATCTGTCTATTCTATCTAGACTACTAAGGTATGGTTTGAATAAATAGTAATGATAGAAGCGAATAAGTTCTGATGTTGCTAACGGTAAAAGAGTATTTCACCAAAAAAATATAATTAGTCCATCAGATGGATTTAAAAAAAAAATGATGACATTTTTTTCTTTTTTCGCGTAAATAAAAGATGAAGACGATACAGTGCTTCGAAAAGTTGTGTCAAGTCGTGTGACGTCACAAGGTTAGTACTTTTTACCCACAAAGTGACGTCAAAAGCTCCCACTCATGATCTTTGACACGTTTTATTTCGTCAATTCTTATTAATTTGATAAAACAAAAAACACGTATCCATTATTTTTCGATAATCTAAGAGACGTACTTATAGATTTGTTTGGTGAAATACCCCATTGGCTAGAAAGGATGTGACGAGAAATAGAGAAGAAGACGAAGAAGACAAAATGTTGCGCCGACACCAAATAAATTGGCATTAAGGCAGGAGAATGATGATGTTGTTGAAAGCATAGCATCACTCACCCCTATTATCTTCTGGCGAAATGTGGGTGTACAGTCACGACCACTACACACAAAACACACACACATACACTCACACATGTACACTCGGCAAAGTTCAAACGTGAATTTCTCGTAAAATAACGAGTGCAACTTGAGATATGACCTATTTTTTGGTAATATGGGTTCCAAAATATTAGTTTCGTTACATAACATAAATATTTAATCAATACAGTAAGCGAAATTATTTTCTAAATGTTGCTAAGTGTATACATATTGATGCTGCTGTTTGTACTTGTTTTATGTAATGTAATTCCACAAAATATGTTTGTTAGGCCTATATATGAAGTTTATATGGATGTAAATCCTGGCACAGACAGGTGAAATTAAAAGGAACAGTCGTAAATCTTTTAGCAAGCAAAACTACCGGCAACAAATGAATCACTAGACAATAACGGACCAGTCAGCGCTATTTATAGAACGTCTAATCCTTTTTCATAATCTTTGACCAGAATTCATAGCATGTCGCGGAACATCCTGACTGAACTAACTATCCAAGATAACTTGACCTGTCTTCTCCAAATAATTGTTTAAACACCTTTCACAGGATATAGACCAAACTATACTGGACGACAGTAAGGAAGGAGGTAGCCATATTTGGCAAAAAATAAAAACCGTTTTAATCAGTTCTGAACTTTGTACCTTGGAAATAAAGTTAGTTTTCTAGTGCGTGGTTAGGTAAGGATTGAATAGTATAATAGGAACCTATTTGGCGTGTCGCATTATTATTTAGGCGACATTTTAGGTTTAGTTAGATGTGAGATAGTAGCTGATTTGGTTAGCTATTGTATGCAAAGTGGTTTAAAAGGACGAATTTTGGTTAGCGCCATTTATTTAACAAGAAATAAGTTCCAAAGACAGTGAACTGATTTGTGAAAAGATTCCGTTTTTTTTTGAGTTGGTAACACACCAGTGGAACTTCAAATAAGTGACGGATAGATTTAAATCCAGCAATATTTTAGTTCAAATTGTTTAATTACGACTTTATGATCTATCTAGCGTACCATAAATTATGATTAAGTATCTGAATCATCATCTGACCAGTTTTTACCCAACTATGCTAAAGTCGGCTTCCTGTCCAATCGGGTGCAGCTGAATACCAGAAATTTACATGGAGCGACTGCCTATCTGACCTCCACAACTCGGTTGGTATAATTGGTTACCATACACGTTAGTAAGCCTGGTTTTTAGTCTTTTGGGTCTCCTATAGCGACTGTCAAAGATGTAAAAATGCCAGCCGGGATCAACGGCTTTTTTTTTGGCGGTTGAAAAATCATCAAATAACCCCTCCTGCTCTTGGGCAGGGCGAAAGGGAGTGTTAGACTTCTACTGACTAAAAACCACCCATGTTCCTTCTTAGCCCTATATGTCGAGGCCGCGGTAACTTGTGAACAACCCGCAGCCCCGACGGGACCCGCAGCCCCGACAGAATCAACGGCTTATCGTGCTTTCCGAGTGACGAAAAACACTCGGGATGTAACATAGTGGTCACTCACCTACATTACCCATGGGGGTAATGCATGGGGGTGGTCGTGTTGTTGTGTTGTAGTCTATAGAGGCAAGCCCGGTTTTACCTGAAGATAGACTGTTATTATCAAGCCACGAGAATCTATATATGTATAGTTAATATATTACATTCTTTGTTATTTAAAGTCACATATTAGTTTCTGTCGCACTATGAATAATAGTAAACCAGTTATTCTAGTTTTACTTGTAACAATAAGCAACCTGTCTCTGTTTGTGCACTTAAATAGTTTATCTTGCTAAATAACTTAATACAACACTAGTGTTTATCTATTTGCTTTACATTATTTTTGTTATATTTAATGGATAAAGACGATAATTTCAAATTGAATAGTACATGGTGTCGTGAACATGGATGCTTGCTGTTACTGTGAATCTATTGGGGCCATTGATGGACGCTTCTGAAAGTGCCAAACTTGTTAGCCAATTTTGAACTGACTCAATAGGGATGTTTCCTGACTTAAAAAAAATGTGATTCTAATTAGTCCGTCTGTTAGATTATCGAAAAATAATGGATACGTGTTTTTTGTTTTATCAAATTAATAAAAATTGACAAAGATTTGAGTGAGGATTGGTGACGACACTGACCGTTAAAAAATGTCAAAGTACTGTATCGTCTCCATTGTTTGTTTACGTGAAAAAAGAAAAAAATACGTGTCCAATATCATCATCATCAGCCATAAGACGTCCACTGCTGAACAAAGGCCTCCCCCATAGAACGCCATAGAGAACGGTAGCCTGCCGGAAATCTATATGACGGACTAATTAGATTTTTTTGTTAACTATCCTATTCAAATTGCCATCAACACCTCTAGCTCTAAGGGTCGCAAGTGGAACTACTGCGCATGGGATCTATTCCCAGGTCGGGCAAAGTGTTATTGGGGTTTTCCATCAGGAATTTCTCAGGAGTCCGAACTTTAAAAAAACTCAACTACCATTATGTGGGTGTACTACATAAGGCAGAGGTCTAACCCTTCGGGAATTACAAGCGTGATGTTATTCAGAAACTATGATAAGCATCTAGCATATCAAAACCAATATAATTATACTCTAGCCTGGAGCCTTGTCAATTAACCAAAAAAGAACACAATTAACCATGCAATAACACCAATGTATATACAAAACCATGGCCCAAACATACCATACCGTATTTGTCAACAAAAACCTTACAATTGAAACTCATTCATCACTTACCAGACCTTCAAACCACGTAATTACAATTATAACCCCTAATGACTGCAGTATAAGGCATTAATTACGCTGTTAAAACATTTTATTGTGCCTCTAATTGTCGATGGTACACCAATATGGCGATCTGTCACATTTAGTGTTGCCAGCCGTGATATTTTAATTCCGTCCAAGAATTCGTTAATTGAGTGAAGAAATATATTATATAAATAGTCGCGCTTTATTTGTGGTTAGCGTAAGTTGACATGGGTCAATACTAAATTTGTCAGTTCAAATCAAAGACAACAATGAATATTATAGACCACAACTTTCTATTCATCTTTTGTTAGGAGTTGAAAGATTCTGATTAATAAATAAAAGAATTATCCTAACCCCAATATATGACTTTTAAGTGGTAAAGAGTACACAACGGAATTCATCCTCTTGTCTCCTATATAAATTAAACGTCCACTAACGAAAGAAAAGGCAAACGCTAGATGAATAGGGGACGATAGCACTGCTTTTCCCATCTGCGCCTAAAGGACCGAGGCATGATGGGAGTAACTTTTGGCTGACTAATTACCTCAAAAATCATAGCCAAAATACTTTTTGGGAGCCATTTTCAATAAACAACACTTTATTCCAATTGTTATTGCCAGCAACTCCTTTTTAATTGCAATAAAATTATTTTTAATTTCATTTATAATTGGCAATGCAAAACCTGCAGTTATGGAGTGAATTCCATATCATTATATACATTCGTCATATTTGTCAAGGTTCGAAACTTTTAAATTGATGATTACGTTCAAAAATGGTGGCCGTTGAAAAATATATAGGTACCTACTTATTTGCAGTCTCACACCGTTATTTTCGTTTTATATGAAAGGCAACATTAATTTATACACAAGAACCTCCTACATTATTTTAAATAAATAAATACATACAGCGCCCGTTGTGGGTTGGTAGATGATGAATGTCTTATAGAATATTTGGTTCTAAGACATGCCGGTTTCCTCACGATGTATTCCTTCACCGTTTTGAGAGCAGCGGTGATGAATTAAATTAAACAATAAATGCGCCTGAGTTCGAACCAACGACTTACTGTTCGTAAATCGGGGCCGCCGCCACTTGGCCACCGCTGCATTACAGTATAAAACCATTTTATTTTGTTATAACTTCAAATTAGATAGACACATTGCCTGTCTCATTGGCTGAAACAATGCATCTTCCGATTCTTTAGCAAACGGCAACAAAATGCCAAAACCGCCAAAAACTGACTTACCCACGTGGTATTCCAACTTCAACGACAATTTGCAATATATTTTTACAAATAAAAATAAAAGGAACAATGAATAAAGGAAATATTGGCAGAATTTCAGAGTAAGTTTACTTCAGAGAAAAAAAAACAGAGTTTACGTATACATATATCTATAAAAAAATATAAATATCTATACGTGTATGATTTGCTTAGGCATTCAATTTTATCAATAAGTCTAACCGTAATAAAAAAACATTTCTAAAACTTAGACAGTTATCTTTTCGATCTTAAATTAAAGTAACTACAATTTATTATTAACCGTACCCTGACAAGTTAAGGTTAAATCTGAACTTTATTCAAAACAGTTAAGTCCAATTACAATTGCTTAACAAAAAAGTAAAGTTCAAAGACGTTTGACACTCCCCGCGGTTAAATGTCACACTACCCATGTCAATGCATCGTTAAGGTCGATTTATATTTTTACGGATGTAATCGTGGTAGGGGACGTTGGGAAAAATCGGGCAAAGGTATGGGAATTTGGAGGAATTTGGGCAACGTGTTGTACAGTTTTTCATTAGGAATTTCTTAGTAGAATTTCAGTCAGATTGACGGCAATAGGCTCGTACCTACCTAATTAAATAAAACATAAACTGGCTTCGGGTAAATGCTTGCGTGATACTATGTTATTTTTGTGAATTTTCAAAGCTTCAAATATTTTAAACATATTTGATGAAGTGGATAAGGTTTATAGTTTAAGCCATTTAAAAAAAAATAGCTAAGTCAAAATAATTAACCTAAACATCAAACAAAAAATTATTTTACTGAAACAACAGTCACGCATACATTTCCTTCTATTTCCGGTGAAAATGAAAATGTAAATACCGTAAATATTTGTAATTTTCTTCCGTTTCTCGATAGTTAACTTTGAAATTACATTTTGTTCATACAAACAATCGAACGAAGAGGTGAATGAAAAAAGCATTTTTTTTAACTTAAAATTTATACAGCTAGCAATGCTGAATAATGGGGAATTATAGGAAAATCAAAACGTCGTTATGAAGAATGACAATAATTATTAATTTACTTATTTTAACTATAGGTAAATAGGTTCAACCCTGTCCCCTAAACAAGGCTAGGCCTGTCTCTACCATTAGAAACGAATTGAATTATTTTATCAATTTATTATTTTTTATTATTTTATCTTCTTCCGTAACTTATTTTATGAAAAAAAAAATAGATTATATTGCTTAATAGATCAGAAGATAAAGAAAATCATTTTGATTAAAAATACTTGTTGACAAACATCCATTGACATAATATACTCGTAACTAAAATGATTTGTAGCAAGTACTTTAAAACATTTGTATTACATAACGCGTCTTAATCAAAATATTAAAATAACTACACTAATAGTTACGAGTAGGAAGTGATCAAATAACTTTTACTTTTCCATAATTGTCGGACACCTGCGATCCGGCGACGTGTAGAACGCCCTTAACGACAAACAAATCACCAATTTACGTGCAAACTGCGGAAGTGGGCAACTTTTGGACATTTCACATGTTTTCGCATAAAAATGTCAATTATATTGTGTTTCTCAATAATTAAAACGATCGAAATCTCACGATCGAGATAATGTGGACTGATTAATTATTTTTTTATGCTGGCAATTAGCGACTCGTGTTTTTTTTAAGGCATTCAACCTTTTTAACCAATTATTGATCATAAATTAAGGAATTATCATTCAGGATCGAAGAATGATGAAGAGATTTGGCAGATAACACGACTTTAATACCCGCAGGTTTAGACAGGGGTGGACTTAGTACGGATCCACTCAAATCTGTTTGGTGCTTTCTTCAAAAGACCATCTCAATTCTCAGGCACTCATCTGCATGGGCACGCCACGATGACGGAGGAGTGGCTGGGGAGGTGCCACGGCACCCTCACCTTCTGTTTGACGCAGGTCCTCACCGGACACGGTTGTTTCGGGAGGTACCTGTACTGAATCAGGCGGGAGGAAACGCCCGGGTGTCATCACTGTGAGGATCGGCCGGAGGACACGGTGGAGCACACCGTGGAGGTCTGCCCCGCTTGGGCTGAGCTCCGCCGTGTTTTCGTAGCGGCGATCGGCGGCGGCGACCTCTCGCGTCCGGCCCTGGTGCAAGCCATGGTCCGGGGTGAGGAGGAATGGGACGCCGTTGCCTCCTTATGCGAAGCAGTGATGCTAGCGAAGGAGGTGGCGGAACGTGAGAGGGAGAGAACCTCAGGTCTCAGCCGAGGCGGGAGACGCTCCGGGCGTCGTGGGCCACGTGACGGCTTCCGGCCACCGTAGACGCGGGCCTGTGGACGGTGAGTGATGGGCTAGCTCGCCGTCGTTATTACGACGACAGGCCGTGTCGACGGCGCGTTCGTGTTCCACGCGCGCCTCAAAGAGATGTCAACAACATGGAAGGGGCCGACGACGCCCGTCGGGGCTGCGGGATGTTGTAAGAGATACCGCGGCCTTGACATATGGGGCTAAGAAAGAACATGGGTGGTTTTTAGTCAGTAGAAGTCTGACACTCCTTTTCGCTCTGACCAGGAGCGGGAGGGGTTATATGATGATTTCCACCCCCCGCAAAAAAAAGGCACTAATCTGCATAGTCTTCAGGTGTGTTTAACAAGATTATGTCTGGACCTTAAATGAGACTATGACCTCTGAGTTTGATTCGGATGTTTTGTCTCGAAGTAGTCAGGTACGAAACACCGGCCCCATCTAATTTAAAAAAAAGTGACTTGTTAAAGTGTTTGTAAATACCGATTTGCAAAAAAAACATCATTTATCATTTACCTTATATATCAACCACATTTTACAGTTATGTTAAGTCTTTTTTGTAAAGTAAAAGTGTTTAGTTACTCTTTATAAAATCACCTATCTGCCAGTAAAAATCCCGTCAAAATTGGTCTAGCCATTTCTGAGAATAGCTTACTGTTTTCCAGATTCAATATCACGTTTCAATTTCACGCATCATTTGGTACAAAAAGATGTTCAAATTAATAGAGTGTGACGACATATAACTACTCAAGTCATAAAAGATCAAAATAGGTCGCACAGGTGGTCTTAAACGATAGCGTTTACGATCCAATACCATACACTTACTTGAGGGGCTAGGAGTGGCTATAGGTCGAAAGGTTATGCGATAATCGCCCCTATTGTTTTAGAGTGGATTCGTAAGTAGGGTCAAATTGACGAATTCACTCTACAAAAAAACCTTAGTGTATATTCAAATCACATATTGACTCAATGTGTGATTGCAATATGGACTAAGTTTTTTTTTTATTGTCTGTCTGTCTGTTTGTTTGTTCTGGCTAATCTCTATCTGTCCATTATAAAAACGTTGGAAGAAGACATTGCCAGATGATTCCTCACTCGTGATTTCGCTCACCTCCAATAACAATTTTCACACGACTGATTGACTCGCTCATTCATTCCACGTTCATTCGTTCGCAGAGAGCGGAATTTGAACCGATACGTCGAATATTGTGATCGGACGAGAACGGAATTGTAATTATGTAAAATGTCTTTAACAAATTCCTGCCTATACCTGTCCATTGTTTGTGATTGTGTTTCAAATATTTTCGCAAGGCACAGGCATGGTATGTTTAAGGTATTTTTTGTAGCGTTCTTTATTTATTGTTTGAAAAAGAACAATTGTTTTCGTAAAAAAATATTTAAGGTTGGGATTGCAGTCAAAATTCAGATATATGCTATCAAAATTCTAAAGAGTAGTATCATCATCTGCCCAGTTTGATCCTAACTACTTGATCCTGACTTCTGCTTATACTAGAGTTCTATAAGCACAAAAATCTAAGCTGCACCGTAAAGCAAATACGAACGAAATAATTCCAAATACACAGTAACATTTACCAAACTAAAAGCAACAACAGCTAAACGTATTTTTCCTCTACAAATCAAGACATAAACTAAACGAACAGTTCTAAACGCAATCAAACAATAAAGCTGGTATGTAAATAACTTAATAGCTGAGCCAGCCAATAGGAAAGAACAGAAGCTAAGCTAAGAAGAGGCACTCTACCCACTGATACTTCAGCAGTTGTCATTTGGTGTTTGTATGGACTGTAATGAATGTTTTCAGCTTCATCTTGCCATTTTATACCGTTAATATTATTTATTAATTTATCAGATTTATCTCAATTATTCTCCAAAATTGGTCAGATGCCATTTTCTTCCATTCCTCTCGCTTAGCACTTTATCTCTTTGTCAATTTTATATTTTTCTCTCTGTCGCAATGTCATGTTCGCGTTCCATTCCTTAAGAGTTTAAATTAACTATTATCCCAGTTAGTTCACAGTTTTTCTTCCTTTTATACTTACGTGTATATTCGTCAACTCAGCGGCCACTCTCGATATCTCAACATTATAACACCATCCATCGTTTAGTTTGCATTCGTTCAACATTTTTCAAGGGCCAAACTACGTGAACCTTCTATCTCATCAACCTGTTCAGTTATAAAGGCTTAAGCGCTACACCACCTGCGCCGGCGCCTCCGCCCGCGATCACTGTAATTACCAGCGATGACTATCGCAAGGACGATGTGCCGATAGTCCGCTTAGCGATAGTATGTCTGTCGATAGTTCGATAGTAATGTCTGATTTAGGAGTGTCTGTTATGGTGTGATTATACGATTGGAAGGTTAATTTGTGTCTTCAGTGTTAAGTACTGGTTTGAGAAGTTCGATCTTCGGAAATAGAGTATTGATTTAGATTAATAGTTTAAATGGATTTCGGACGGACAGACAGACGTGCAACACTTTTCCTTTTGAGATACGGAAGCCTAAAAATGGTGTTGAAGTAGGTAACTACCACGGACTTATTCCGCTATTACTCTGGAGTCGGTATCATCACAAATTGTTAGCAGTCCAGAATGATTAGTTTCAACTACGGCTTTAATCTCTATTTAGCTACGAACGCCTCAAATTTATATTCCCGTGCTTTATATCAATGCCGTCTTGAGATCATTCATTTATCAACTAATCCATGTTCAACATGGCAGTGGACAACTTCTCTACTTCTAGAAAGCCAATTCTCAGTAAATAATATATCACTTATCAGTCAGTAATATACCAATTTAATAGTATTGTAGTATTAACTGTGCCTAATACAGTAATATGTTTTTGTAGTACGTCCTCAGACACTCCTAGTTCAAAATATTCCACGTTTTAAAACTAAAGTTACAAAACCGTTTAAAATTCCTCGTTGTGGTATATGAATCACGACGTACGCGGTAAATGTTATACTAACTGACATTTACAATCAATACTTACTGATAGCTATCGGAACACGTGAGGTACTTGTTACTGTACTGTTAACCTACAACTAGTCATTGCTAGTTCAGCACCGCCAGTATTTTGCTAGCTCATCTTCGGTCAGATATGTCTATAAGTATTGAACATTAAATTATGTCTATTTATCTCCATATAGAAGACAGTAACTTAAAGTAAAACAGATCAGATGAGGAATGAGAATGGATCTTACCGACATTGGATGTGATTTCTGTAACTATTTGAGAAGGAGAATTTGCAGTAGGTATTGAGAAAAGTTTTGAGTAAAAATGTCGATAGCCAAAGGATTTCAAAGAAAAGAAGGATTTATGAAAACCTATTAAGGGAGTACAAAAAGTGATTACTGAGATCACGAGTAACAGAGAAGTAAAAAAGCAGATATGTTGCCCTGCAGGGCTATTGCGTATCTTTTAAATGACAGTGGCTATCATATAGTGTATATCAATTAACTGTCAAATAGTTCCATTTTGTACTAAACCATAACGAATTTGACAGTTAATCCATGGACAATATGATAGCCACAGACATTTAAAAGATACGCAATAGCCCTGCAGATCTCAAATGGAAATATTATTGATAGGGTGTTGATAACAATCTAAATTGATTCAGTCCCAACTTTGACGACTAGTTTGACACTTTTATTAACGATAAGGACAGAAGATGAATGAATGAACTCATCTCTTCTAGCTAATACCATTTCTACAAGCTCCTTATTAGTGACCAATGCTCCGTTCAAATCCCTTGCAGTCTCCTTTCACTTCTCAGAACCTCGATTTAACAAACAGTTATCCAAAGATTTGGCTATCGGCTTGAACTTAGATCTCCAGATAAACATTTTATGTATTTCTATTGTAGAATAATGATTAGGTTTTTATTACCTGACCTCGATTGTATTGCCAATAGATTGTATTGATGTTATTAGCATTAGTACCTGCTTAATATATCTGTGTATCTGTGGTGCAATGTCTTTATTTATTGTCGTTTATATTTCGTCAAGGATTCGAGGAGCAGTGCAAATGTTTGCGTTCGACGTCAACTAGCTAGCTGCACATGTCTGCTATCTTCTCAAAGTCTTGATGCCAAAATCATGTTGCTATTTTAGCGACATCATCATCATTTGCACTCATTCCAGTATGACGTCATCATTCTTCTTCTTCTTGCACACTTCTCTATCACTTCTCACTTAACAGAAGTAACATACTTTCTTGCCACATCATCGTTCACACAGTCTTCCATAGTTTTGAAAACATAATTTTGACATACTTGCTGAGTGTTGTCCTCCATCATTGCAATATTTTTCCATTACTCATTACGCGTCTATTACTGACAATTCCAACACACTACACTTAACATGTGAAAACAGGCATGGATCCTATTTCAACACAAGTATGCTAATATCCCTTTTACTAACCGATCCGCCTATCATGCAACAAGCTTGCAAGTTATCAATTAAACCTTACTTAAGAATACATTAGAGGAAATTGTTGCTTTTAACAAATTACACGGTTTGACTGAAGATCATGAAATTCGGCCCAAATTAAGCCTAAAATACGACGTAATTTTTAAGAATTTCTTCTTAGAAGAGGTCATTAATTTTGCATTAAAGGCTACTAGTATGGGTATTTTTGATGGCAGGCATTTTAATGATGAATTTTGATTCTGTGGGGCCAAGGTTATGTTGTCTTAGAGCGACGCAACAAGGGATTAATGAACTAAAACTGATACAGAAGTTACTGCCAATACAGAAAACATTGATATTATAACCGTTATAAAGTAAGATGTTAGATATGGAAATCTAAAATCAGCCAGTGGTAAAAATAAAACATGAACAAGTAGAAACAATAACCCCTAATTTGAACTTTGCCCTGATCAAGTAAAAGTTTTAATTGACTTTGCAATTGCCATTCAAGACTGAATAAATACTGCTACAACATATCTGTACTGTACATACCTAAGGATCTGAAAAACATCAGCGCTTTAAAAGAAAAAACAAAAGATAATCTCGCACTTGCAGACACACTGAATCATCCTCACACAAACAATACAACTAACAACACCCATTCATTCAATGATAAGAACAATACTTATAAAACACATGTTCTTAACATTCAGGCCGGAAGTTTTGAGTGACTGCCACATGACTAACAAGCTTAAGTCTGAAAACGTTCAAACAAGACCAGAATAAGTGAATCATGGGCTAAAATAAAGGAGTTTGTTGAATTGTGAAACAGTTCATTGAATAATCTTGGGTTGGGTCAGCCTTTGGGATTGAGTTTCATTCAAGACTGTTTCCATTCATCATCATCTGTCTAGCCATTATCTAACTACGTTGCAGTCGGCTTCCAGTCTAACAGGAGGCAAGCCCGCCTCACTATTCCCAAACCACTGTAACTTCTGTAAGCCAGAATCAACAGTGGCGACCTCAAGAAAACCGCCGAGACAATGAAGCTCGACGAAGTCCCAGAGAAATGATTTGACTGTCTTGGATCCCGCAACGAAATTAATCAGAAAAGAATAACGGAGGAGTAGGAAAAACAGAAATTTCCACTTCCCTCCTTATCAGCAGGAGATAGAAAAGAACAAAGCCAATAGGCACACAGGGACGTATACAACTGGGATAAGCCCAGTTGCATAACTGGAGGCAGCTGAATACCGGTATTTTACATGGAGCTACTGCCTTTCTGACCTCCACAATCTAATTAGTATTGGGTTTTATACCAATATGATACCCCTCGGTACTGACTGCCTGTACCGACTGTCAAAGATCTTTAATTGACAGCCGGGAGCAACGGCTGAACGTGCTTTCTGAGGCATGGACGAAACTCGGTATGTAATTGGTAGTCGCCCAACCTAGTCCATGCGCGGCTGTACCTGAATATTGATGCGAGCGGCTGTTAATTTCTACCTTTTGTATCTTTGTGAATAGATTTTTTCTTGGTGTTGTTCCTTTGATCCTTGAAGCAAAGTGATATTGCCTTCAGGGTCTCGTTTTACTGTGAATGGTTTATGTGTAAGTGTGGGTAAGTAACACTTTGACCATGTAGCATACTTTTATTATGTATATAAGTACCACTAATGTGTGGCCTACTAAACAAAACATCTTCTTTATGATCCTAATAACTGCTCGTTCAAAAAATAATAATCCTCACAAAAGTAGCACTAACGGTAAAATAATGACAATTTCTATACATTTTTGCGAAATTCCTCCGTGCATAGAGGTGTGCCTCGAAGGTTGCTTGCGACAAACAAATCAGATGGTAAGACTTGCTAATGAGGTGTCACAACACTACTCTTGAGTCTTGACCACTCAAGGTCGAGGTGTATGAAAATATTTACTACTTTGAGATATTTTGTATGGTAGCAGGTGGCGTTTTTAAGTTTCTGCCTGTCGTCATCGGGAACAAACGTGAGTTTATGGATGTGTCAGATTAGCAAGAAACTTATCATAAAACCACGTCTGCAATCTCCTCGAAGGGTTAGGCAATAGTAATAGTACAAAGTTTACCTAACAGTACAACCACATTCAGGCTCAGATCTTGGTTTTGCTTTTTTTTATTAGCTTATTCAGTCCCACTGCTGGGCAAAGTCCTCCCCCATTTCCTTTCCAACTCTTGTGGTGTTTTGCATCCTCTGGCGAATCAGTCAGAAACGACTTCAAGTCGTCACGCCAGCTTTGCTTGGGCCTGCCTCGGTGACGACGATCGTGTTCAGGTTAGCCAGTAATTATGTAAAATTACTGCAATGAAGTCTGATCTAATTTCAGTACTACGGAAAATATTGATGTATTGGGAATTTTACAACAAAATGAAATGAGTAACATTTGAATAAACAGGATAATAAGTAGTTTCAACGATTAGTCACTCAATGACTGTAGTTTCATAGTATTCTATCATTCACTACTCATTCAATAACTATGTCGGCTTTCAACTGAAGTTACATGCAAATAGTTCCAAGTGTAGTAAATATGTAGCTATACCGATTTTCATGTTTGAAAAGGTCACCCAAGGAACGCTTTACAGAATGACTTTTGCCTGAATGATAAATGATGTTTATTTTGTTCAATCAAATGGATTTGGGCAGGATAACTAGCAAGGCGTAGTGATGACAGGTGGACTAGGGCTGTCACCGAATGTTGTCCAAGAACGGGGAAAATAAATGTGGGTCGTCCGGCGGCGAGATGGGCAGATGATATAGTTGCCATCGAGGGTAAACCTGGATGAGGCTGGCACAGGAACGTGGCGATTGGCACCAGAAAAAAAACCCAGCAGTGGGTAAATTCGTGCTGTAGATGATGATGATAAGCTTTGTCCCTCATACTGCACTGGCGATTACAATTATTTTATCATTTGATCTCTCACACTGCCGCACTCAGAGAGCTTTGATGATTACTTAGGCCATCATTTAGTAAAGGTTTTGTACAAAAGTATGTCAAATCTTTACTAAATAACGGCTATCTCGTTAATTAAAGTAAGTTTAGGTAGTCTTATGAATCTTTACTGATAATTTATTTTTAAATACTGCATACGTGATGTCTATTTTTAGAATGTATTATTGTAACATTTTATTGAGCCGATAACTTATCTAAAATAAATTGGCCAACGGGTCGCATTGTTAATGCCGTTTTTAACTTTTTTCCTTCTCAGATAACTTTATAGTACTGCGTGTTCGTTTAGGTCGCCATTGTAACATTAGGCTGTCTCGTTTGTCAAGTGGTCGCGAGCGCAAGTGCTGGTTCTGGGTGTGATTCGAGTTCGGGTAAAGTGTTATTGGGTTTTTCAATCAGGATTTTTTCAGTAGCAGTCACGTAGTCTGGATTTGTGCCCAGTTGATGGCAATAGGCTGACCTCCGTACCAATGTAATATTTACCTATTCTGGCTTTCCTACTCCTCCGCTATTCTTTTCTGATTAATTTCGTTGCGGGATCCAAGACAGTCAAATCATTTCTCTGGGACTTCGTCGGGCTTCATTGTCTCGGCGCTTTTCTTGTGGTCGCCACTGTTGATTCTGGCTTACAGGAGTTACAGTCGTTTCCGAATAGTGTCGCGGGCTTGTCCTAAATTATATTCTGACTTTATGGAAACTTTATACCGATAATAATGTAAATATTTAATTAATATTAACGAAGGTAAGGTACAGTTATATCTAAGGTTTATCTTAATTCGTGACTAACTTGTTCGATTTTGTAACCTAACCTTGAATTTGAAAATAACTGTAGGAGTGAATGAATTAATAATTCCATTTAGCTAATTGTTAAGTTTCTATTGTTGTAACGCAGATACCATCGGTTAATTAATTAATTAAAAGGTTGTTGTGACAATCGAAATTATTTATTAATTAGCTAACCCACGATTTCTTTTAGTAAGTGTGTAAGTTTACAACTCTGCTTATCCTCCAATCCGCCTCGAGCAAGCGTAGTGGTCAGTGCTCGCTTCTTTGTTCAGCACTGGGACAGTAATAAGTAAGTAGGTAAACTGTTGTAAAAAATTATGTTAAAGGGATGTCTACTGAGTTAAATAAAAAAAATATTATTTATTAGTCCGTCTGTTATATTATCGAAAAATATTGGATACGTATTTTTTGTTTAAAAAAATTGACGAAGATAAAACGCGTCAAAAATGTGTTTGGAGGTTTGCGACGTCACTGACCGGTAAAAAATGTCATAGTAATGTCTAAGAATATGATGTCACACGAGTTTTTGAAGCACTGTACCGTCTTCATTGTTTGTTTACGTGAAAAAAGAAAAAATACGTGTCCAATATATTTTGGATATCTGAAAGACTTTTTTTTTTTGTTAACTTCCCTAGTACAATTTAAAAATAAAACACTTTCTAACAAACTGTAATAATTTTCTGTTTTGTTGGGTACATTTAAAATAATGATAAAAGAAGACTAAATTTAATTTTAAGGTCTGAGAATAAATAAAAAAGTAATTTATTTATACATTTATAGGTAATTGTTTTTTACCCGACTGCGGCGAAGCCCAAAAGGAGGGTTATTACGCACCCTATGTTTAAAAAAACCTGTTGACATTGTGAGTTCTGGGGTCTAAAATCCGGGGTTTCACGCGTCTTGTCCTGGTTGCCTCATTTTTGAGATGGCAACCCTATCCTTAGGCAACTGGATCAAAGACTGAGTTTAGAAATCGGCAAATCTAAGCACGGCTCGTATTGTTAAGGTCCATTTCTTTCGAGGTCAGACCAGACCTTGATTGTTTTTATGGCCAATAGCTATCTACTTCTTGCTCAAGTGTCTAATTAATACTTAAACGATGTTTCACAATAGTAATTATGAATTTAGTAGCCATTACTGTTTCGGACGTTAATCCGACATGCAGTTTAGTGTCAATTTTGAAATAATTAGTAATCTTGATTGACATTTTAGGAGTCTTTAGCTATCTATTGCAAGTAAGAGATACAAATTGATACAAGTATTGATCACCACTCTCGACCACTAAATCATCATTCATTTGGGGTCGGTGCAGTACCATTATTATTCGTCCACTAAATATTAACAAAGAATACATCTATTGTAAAGAATTAGCGATTTCCGAAGTCGTCCCAAAAAGTCTGAAAACCTGTCTTACCAAGGCGTATTTATTACTGAGTAACTGGTCTGGGAGGTCAGGTAAGCCGCCATACCACGTAAAATACTGGGATTTAGATGTAGGTTGGATGTGGTTAGATTGGAAGCAGACCTCAACATAGTATGGGAAAAGAATAGGCCGACATCAGAAGACGAGTTCTCCTTGGATGTATATTTTTGTTTATTTTTTTTTTCGTTACTTAGGGTAAAAAAACCACTGGCTTCCGAAAGTAAAGTTATTTAGACACTTTAAGGCGCGGGTCAAATACGTATGGCGTATAGCGGTGGCGCGGGCGGCTTCCTATTCCATTCAAATTACCAAGTGCATAGAAATAAAGTGCAATTTGCACCGAAATGGCGCGTAATATCCACGCCTGAGTCACGACATTCCGTGTATCCAAAAATTGCGCTTTATTTCTATGCACTTGTTAGAAAATTTAAATGGAATAGGATGACGCCCGCGCCGCGCCACCGCCATACGTATTTGACCCGCGCCTAAGTGTTATGTCGAAAAACGTTTTTTTTTATAAAATAAATCTGTTAATTATGTAAACTGATGTAACTAAATAAATCAAACATGTTTTCATTACATGATACTGAATCACGCTTAACAGTTGTTCGCCGACCACTCGAGTTCAGTTAGTCGGTCAGTCTGTACTCTCGCAATCTTATCAATGGAGCGTCTGATAAGTGATAACGTTGTTTACCTACTAGTAACGATTCGTGACTGCGGCCGGCGAAAACATGTTCATGTTTTATTTATACAAATACGTATCAAATAATAGTTAAAATCAAAAATCAAAATCAAAATATTTTTTATTTCACATAGGCCTACATGGGCACTTATAAAACGTCAGTAAAAAGGGGCACGGTTCGGTGCATTGGTCGATTCCTAAGGAGAAGAACCGGCAAGAAACTCCAAAGGTTACTCTTTTAATCTTTTAAAATCGTTTGGGTTAACAATAAGGTATAATACACACATGAAGACCATGCAGATTAATGTCTGAGATGGTCTTTTGAAGAAAGCACCACACAGATTTGAGTGGACCCGTCCAGTCAGTGCAAGCATTTGTCAGATATCGTGGAGCTCGACTTATACCTTAAGACCTTGTAGTATGGTGATTATTAATTTATTTATGCTATGGCCATTCATTTTATGATTTTTAATTTATTTTATGTGAAAAACTTTTTGAATAAGTAGGGTAGTTGACACAAAAATCTAATCAGTCCGTCAGATAGATTTCCAAAAAAAATATTGGACACATGTTTTTTCTATTTTCACATAAACAAAAAATGAAGACGATACAGTGCTTCGAAAACTCGTGTGACTTCTCATCGCACTGCATTTTTACCACGTAGTGACGTCATAAGCCCCCACTTATGATCTTTGACGCGTTTTGGCTTGTTCAACTTTCATTTAATTTGATAAAACAAAAAACACGTACCCAATATTTTTACGCGACTACCCCAAAAAAAGACTTATGTTTTTTTAAGGTTCATGTATGTATGTATGTATGTTTGTTTGTGAGTTTTTCAATAATTTAACTGACAGATTAAACAGATTCATATTTTGTTTAGTCAGGAATCCTATTAGTCTGGTCATCACGGTCGCAAAAACTGGATATTAATTTCTTGTTTTGACGCTCATATATTCTATGCTTATTACTTGCTGAAAAAGAAAATGACATGTACTTCTGCTGAACAGCAAACATTAATTTACAAAAATCCCCGGTTTATGTTTTACTAAGGCGAAATAGATACATTATCTTTTAGTTTATATAAATAGAATTGAGACGTTTTAACAAAGTAACAGGTCTTTATTGAAAGCCAAAACCATACTCTGAAATGGCTGGACCGATTTTGACGAGACTCTACTGGCAAATAGCTGATGTCATATAGTCTAACATATGCTACTTTTATTTTAGAAATGGATTAGGACTCCGTGCAATGACAACAAAACCCCTGATACTGCAAACAAAATCCGATTCAAATAGGGAAGTTATATTTTTTTTTTTTATAATTTTACGTGAACAATTTCTTATCAAAATACACAATTTGTCAGTTTCTTATCTTTACCAAATTAATATAGCGACCATGAGAGCTAAACGCAATACTACGGAAAGCATACGAAAATAAATACAAGTGCAAAAAAACCGCGATCAATATGTCAAACTTGTTTGTAAAGTTTTGTTAAGTGATAAGTTGATATCCTTTCAGTGAGGTATCGTACGGTCGTTGAACCCTGGTTGAAACTTTGTTGTGGGATTTTATGAAAAATGGACGATTAAGTACCTGCAATGTTCTGTAAAATTTTGAGATTAGTTTCATTTTGGCACTGCTTTAGAGGGTAAAGACCTGAGTATTTGATTTTAATTGCATTTTTATGCGCACTCGTTATTGAGAAAAAAGGTCTTGAAACTAGGACAACAAAGTGTTGCTATAAGGGTTCCGTTCTTGGCAACTGCGTTATGGAACCCTAGAAATCGTCTGATAAATCGTACTAATAATTTAAACGCGAAAGTTTGTAAGTATGGATGTTTGTTACTCTTTCACGCAAAAACTACTAAATGTATTTAAATAAAATTTGGAACACAGATAGTTTATAACCTGGATTTACACATAGAATAGTTGTTATCCCGATTTTTTCTTCCCGTGTGATAATTTTTGAGTTGTAGTGGGCAAAGCCGCTGGCAACTAATAGTATCAAATAATTTTAGTACGGAGAGTATTTATTTCAAAAGATTCAGGAATTGACATTACATTTCTTTAAATTGTGACTGAAATGATGCGTAAGTCTGTCTACGTATTAATGATCTAATGTTTTTGCAGTACCTACATTAGTATTGTTCAATGATTAGTTCACAGTCACACGGGTAATCTGAAGTATTCATCGTTGATAATAAATTATTGGCCTCTTTGCTACGACAGATAATATTTCAGGAAGTTATTATTTAGTACTTTTCCTTATTATTTACCTTTTCATGACACAAAAATGTATCTAATGCTATTGACGTAGGTTCTCAAGAATCAGAATTATTTATTCGTTGGTTACAACTGAGAAACTCCAGATGGAAAAACACTACCTATAACATTTTGCCCGACCCTGGATTCAAAATCAGGACCTCACGCACAGCAGTCTTACTTGCGACCACTAAACCGACGAGACTGAATGAAGTTCTATATAAAATCATCATCGTCATCATCATCAGCCTATATTGTTCCCACTGCAGGAACTCAGGCCTCCTCTCCAGGAGAGGAATGGACTATGATCCACCTATGTCACATATCTTCGTTTTTTTCTTTTTGATTCTTATAAGCCATGCCGGTTTCCTCACAATGTTTTCTTTCACCGTTTTGACAGCAGGAATGGTGAAATAAATTACACAAAGAAATGCGCCTGACTGGGTTCGAACCCACGACTCACTGTTCGTAAGTCGGGGCCGCTATCACTGAGCCACCACTGCTCTTACTGATGATGTAGAATGATGAACATGAACATCCATATCCATTTGCATGAACTCCAGATGACTGTCCCTACCTACCCTGGATGTGCACGTGATATGTTTGTTTAAACAATTCCGTATTAGTCCTTAATGGTGCAGGATTTCCTGACGGGTGCCGATTACAAAGAGCTCCATTACTAGTATTATCTTCCTGTATTAGGGATGGAGCAGAATCTATAACACATATTCACTACTGCGGCAAAGTAAATTATAAACCACTAGGTACATAAAGGGTGTAAAAGTACCCTTAACGCAAACGAAGGGCACTTGTTCTCCCCACCACTGCGATATTTTTTTTGTTCAAGACCATACCTGGGAACCCCCTAGTTACGGAGATATTGGGGGTCAAAGTTCCAAATTTTGCACAGCTGTTTTTATAAATACTAGTTCTTCAGCTTATAACTTTACTTAAATTACCTCCATGACCCTTTTACTATTCAAAGCATACATTGAGTTATACCGTAAAATGAAATTTTTGACCCCAAAAAAAAAGTCGTCCCAGCGAAATACTTAGTTTGATGTACAGAATGCTTGGTTGACATATGTGTGAAGGGCTACTTTACACCCTGTATAAAGTAAAAATAAATAAATTGGACTCATTCGTGACTGATGGGCAAGAGAAGGCACAACACCGAGAGAGCTGGAAAGAAATGGGGGAGGCCTTTGCCCAGCAGTGGGACAAAATAGGCTAACGAAAAAAAAAAAAAAAAAATAAGAAGGCCAGAAAAATTATTACCGTTATTTTTTTAGTACAGTTGCCAGCAAATCTAGCTACCCGAATTTGGCGATAAAGTTGAAAATCTACTAATGGAATTTGACAGATTGTCAAATTCTGGCTGAGTATTCAGTTACTTGAACCTATTGTGTAAAATGCATGTCATGATAAACTAGTACACAATAGTATTTTAGAACAAAAAAGTTTAAAGCAAGAGGTGGAAATAACGGTATGTTGACCGCAAAACTGCATCAAAATATATTTATATGAATGACGTAAAGAAACTGTTGAACTTTATAATATTACACACTATACCACAAATAAATATTACCTACTACAAAATCATTCTCAGAACTAAATAACAGGTAAAAACATCTATATGTAGAAATTGGCGTTCACACTAAAGGACACCCAAATGGATGCCCAAATGATTTCTCTAATGAAGTTTGAACTCTCGACTAACGGGCCGATAGTTGAAAATTCAACAAAAGGTTATTATTCAGGCGTTTATTTAATTCTCGTTGGTGTAGTGGTCGGAATCGCGGCTGCAGAGCATAAGATTCTGGGTCAATTATCAGGTCACTCAAATTGTTATTGGGCTTAAAAATCAGGAATTTCTTAGTTTCCATGAACTCTGTATTAGTGTCCTGTTGATGGCAATAGGCTCCGCCCTATTACATGGGACTTAAACATAACACCTCTGGCTAACCCTTCAGGGATTACAGGCGTGATGTTATGGAGTCACTAAGCGTAGGAGAAAACGTGAATTCGGTGTAAAAACAAATAAATGTCATCAGACTTTATCCACAGCTAATCTAACGAAATAGCTGTCAACCAAATTCTTTTGCAATAAGCCTATCGATAAGCTTGTAGCGATTTGTCGTATCTCTATTGTTTTGTAATAAAATGTATGTTAATTCACATATTTGTCGCGTCTCTGCTATTATCATAATCTTTGATAGTAAGAAGACAAATTACTTCCCGTCAAGTTTTTCAAGTAAGTTGGCGCCAAAAATAGCTTTATATTCGCATATACTAACAGTCACAATGTGGCTTGTGTGAGGAATATAATTTATGTAACCATTCGAGCACTTATTTCTTGTGTTTTTCTTTGGATAAGTCTGCCACACTATCTCCATACCACTGTAACTCCTGAAAGATCAACAGTGGTGGCCACAGAAAAGCAAATTAACAGTCTTGAATCCCGCAATGAAATAAATCAGAAAAGAATAGCTGAGTAGAAAAATACATAATTTCCATTTCCCTCCAAATCAGTAGGAGACAGAATAAAATAAGGCTATTGGTACAAAGGGAGGTATGTTATCCGTTATTAAATGTATGTAATTGTAGCCGCTAAAGAAATAATAATCAACACCCCCACTAGCTTAGATTAATTAAAAAATAACCTACAAATTAAAGAGAAAACAAAAAAACTCACCCTGCACAAAGCAACGCCCGTATCCAGCCTATCCAAGAAGTTATCAGCCGTGATCCTGAGCTCCGGGTAGAGGACTGTCAGCCACTCAGCCAGGTCCTCTTTCATCGCATAAAGGTACTCCTCTGAGGACTTGAAGGGCCTAAAGGGCCTGGCCTCCAGGAGGACAGCGCCTGCGCTCGCCATTGTTGAGGAGTTGAGGGCTTAGATGGACATTACTGGTCTGGAACAATAAAATATTTCTGTTAATTGGATGTGTAAAGAAACAAAAGTATTAATCGGTGTCACACAGGGCTAAACTAATTGATAATAAAATAACAATAACCCAAAATATATAAAAAGAATACATATAAAAAAACTTAAAAATAAGAAATGTAACATTAAACTTAAAGAAGATTTCAATTAGAACTTCTTCATCATTTATGTGGTTAACCTGTTGTCAAAACTTTTATGCCGCTTATGGGACTTGGTTTTCCAAGCCGTGGAGAAATGTCTGTTGATCATTATTTAGGTACACTTTTACCTAAAATTAAAAAAAAAACTATTCAATAAATTAACAGCCAACTATAGAAATCCATTATTTTGTTTAATATTTAATGGTAATATGGATAAATTGGTGTGTAATTACATAGTTTAAGTAGGTAAGAGGGGACTGGCTCATTCATTCATTTTTAATTGTTATATTGTATGTTAAAGCCTACTACTAAAGAACTAACGATCACGAGTTCAAAGTTTGTCAATCAAGGATCGTACTGTATGTCGATGTCGTCAAATCGTGCTTCAAGTCAATAAAATTTGAAATAACCATCCCACAAATGGTTCCCTCAATCAAAAGTACCCATAAAAATATAACCTATTAACCCCTGGTTATAAACAAACATACATTTTTTATCCCAATTACAGATTTCGTAACTACTACATAACTATGATAAATGTCATTCGTATATTATTCCCAATTTAACAAGACCTGTCAAAGTAGCGCCACTTGCGCTGTCAAACGTCAAATCCAGTATATTTTAAATTAGTTCCGTATTCCGCCACCTATTATTACATTCTGGTGATGTGGTGTTTAAATACTATATCCTTGGTTGTCGAGGAATGATTTGACAGGCAACAGGCAATTGTTTGCAATTAGCCAGCGACTCAATTTGATCCTGTCAGGAATTTGACTTGTCTAGACGAATGAGCAAAAAGAGTGATTATGATTTTGATGTGACTTGCAAACATTAATCTTTGTGAAGTTAATTGAAATGGCTTGTGATTTTTGTCATTGACCTTTTTGGTGATGTCTTTTAGAAGGGTCAATTGCGTATGCGTGTTGTTATAAATTGCGGTACCGACATGAAAATAAATTAATATTGCGATCGAAAAGGAAATGATATGAAGAATTCCATCTTATCCTGTGTTATTTAGTCTAAGAAATTACTTGGATAGTAGAATACAGGATAAGTCTACAAAGATTTTTCTTAGATTTGAAAAGTGGATTTATTTTATATTGAATGCACGAATGTTTTTTTTTTTTGACCAAAATTAATACTGATACGATTCACAGTTTCTAATTAATATAAATAGTCGTCTTATTACTGTTTATAAGAAATTAATTAATTTTAATGTTAATCTAGGTGCTAAAAACTAAGCTTGTGACGTGTACCTTATGCAAAAAATACGTATCGTTAATATCGTATATACTTTTGATACCAATGACCATAATTAATTAATTAGGTATGTAGACTTAAAATATATCTGGCATTGAAATCTAATTGAGATTTCTACTCGACTTTCATAACTATTATTCCAGAGTTTTAGCCATCGAACCTTGAAAATGAGACCGCGTATCAGGAAAGAAAAGACCCCAAGAACGAAGACCAGACTGGGTGCAGAAGTGATTCCTACTCCTCCGCTATTCTTTTCTGAGTAATTTCGTAGCAATCGATCCAAGACAGTTAAATCATGGTTAAATCGTTTCTCTGGGGATTCATCGAGCTTCGTTATCTCGGCACTTTTCTGGTGGTCGCCACTGACAATTCTGGCTATTAGTGAAATGTTAGTGTAAGTGATTAGTGATTTGGGAATAGTGACGTGCGTCTCTCAAATGAAAAAAAAAGAAGCAAAATTTGGGTCCCTAACCCTGCGGGATCGACTGGCGCAATGTTCTGTTCATCACTAAAAGTCATCGTTCCTCTTTAACAAACAAAACACACAACAAAATGGGTTTTATAACATCCTCCATTATCAGCCAGTTACATGACCATCTGTTATGACTACAGTGGTGTATAATGGTGGTGATTGATTACCATCACTCATGAACACAGTGGTGCAGTGGTGACACAGTTCATTTACCCACACGCTCGGTCGCACTCCGCGGCTCAGTGCTCACTTTCGCGGGTTCCACTCCCGTGCCGAGTAATACTAGTTCGGACTCTGTTATTTAGTGCTTGGTGAAATTCTAGGTCTGTTTCGATGGGTTTTGTGGTGGTACTGGTGTTATTGATGAGTTTTTGACGGCACGACCAAGAAATATATTAGCCGTGATGTCTTCAAGGGAATGTTTCGGTTGCCGAAAGGCATCGCTGTCTTCAGAAGACTAAAAGACCGAGTTTTTAACCAACATTTATATTTTGTTATTTTTCAGGATCAGAACTTTGTGAACGTTAAAATTACATATTGAGTCCCAGAAGTCGTCTCTCAACCACCTTTGAGTGTCAAGATTCCACGCCAAAAAAATACAAATACAATTATAAATTCATAAGGTAACAAGCGATATTTGTCTTAGGCATAAATATTAGTTTGATGTTTCGAGGACACTCACAGGCACGGTGTCCGATTTTTTATTTTATTCCTTTTATTTCACAGGTTACGCACACATTGGTTAAACGGGGAGTGTTACCTTGTCTGTACAACCGCCAACCAGTCGAGCCACATTCACCCACCACAACTCTTACACCTCATCAATACTCATCATCACACATAATCGTTACTTGCGCATATCTCACGGCTCATTAGATAATACCAGAACACGATAGTTCTGTGAAAACTGTGATTAACAGACCGTTGACGATCAGGGTGCTTACTCTGGAATATAATTCCGATAGATCGACATTGGAATTATTAATCAAACGTCAAGGATTGGCTG
The DNA here is from genome assembly GCA_932274075.1 of Diarsia rubi. Classification (NCBI taxonomy): domain Eukaryota; kingdom Metazoa; phylum Arthropoda; class Insecta; order Lepidoptera; family Noctuidae; genus Diarsia; species Diarsia rubi. The sequence goes on from OW026432.1 coordinate 1,137,325, forward strand.
GACTCAGTAAAGTCCAGCCAATCCCTGACGTTTAACTCAACCAAATGACGTTTGACCAATGTCGATCTATCGGAATTATATTCCAGAGTAAGCACCCAGATGGATTGATGATCGATTATGTTGAATGTTGATTCGTTTGGTGCCTTTCAATTAAAAGCGATGCAAATAAGGCCCATAGCACACGGCGTATTATAAACGCGCTGAAGACGCGCTCTTCACGATCGCCCCGTGTGCTTAGGTTAAATCTCGTTTGAAGCGCATATACGCGCGTCATCAGCGCGTCGTCGGCGCCGTAGAAAATACGCAGTGTGCTAGGTGTCAGTGAGTTTCATGCTTTTGTTCTCCTTTAAAATTTTATTAAATCTAATTTAAGTGATTTAAAAAAAGAGATTTTAACCACGCACGGTTTTTGCCACTGTAGGGTTAAGGCCTCCCCATGGCTTTCCAATATTATATTTATATTCCTTTCCGTTTTTTTTTACAAATTGCCTTCTTCGTTCAATCTATTCAGAATGAGTCCAGTTATCACGTGATGATCAGCAGGGCTATTGCGTATCTTTTAAATGACAGTGGCTATCATATAGCGTCCATCAATTAGGTAACTGTCAAATGGTTCCATTTTGTACTAAACCACAACCAATTTGACAGTTAATCCATGGACAATATGATAGCCACTTTTTTTTTTTTTTTTTTGGTGGGTATCGAATAACCCCTCCCGCTCTTGGGCAGAGCGAAAGGGAGTGTCAGACTTCCTTCTTCGCCCTCTATGTCGAGGCCGCGATAACCGGTGGACTACCCGCGGCCCCGACAGGCGTCGGCCCTTTCGGGCCCCTCCCATGTTGCTGACATCTCTTTGAGGCGCGCGTGGAACACGAACGCGCCGTCGACACGGCCTGTTTTCGTCGTGAGACGGACGGACGGCGAGTTAGCCCATCACTCACCGTCCACAGGCCCGCGTCTACGGTGGCCGGAGCGCCTCCCGCGGCGGCTGGGACGAGAGGTTCTCTCCCTCTCGCGTTCCGCCACCTCCTTCGCTAGCATCACTGCTTCGCAGAAGGAGGCGACGGCTTCCCATTCCATATGATAGCCACTGACATTTAAAAATACGCAATAGCCCTACTGGGCAACAATCAGTGAAAAAATATTGTTGATGTTTTTTTACCTATAGCACACGCCATCCGTTAGCTACACACACACATATTATCACAACAAATACCTCCACCATGAATGACGCGTACAAATTCCTCGTAGTATCTACACGACTAGTGCCTAGGTCACGTCACTGATACCTAGATATCTAGGTCAACTCCACAGGATTACTAACACCTGAATAGTTCGCGTTCCTGCATCATGATGAGTGCCTTTGATGGGCCTACTCTGAGTTGTGTGAAGAATACTTACTACACTAATAAATTGAGAGTTGAGTTTGATTTTTGTGTAGAGATAATAGGTACAGGTACCTAGATAATCTATGGGAGTAACAGGCTTTAGGTCTGGGGTGAGACCAGGTACCATGACGTTTTAAAGAAGTCTTGTTTCATTCTTACTCTAGTAGTGTAGAAAGTAAAAAAACCCGACTTGGAAGCAGACGGGGTCCATTATTTTATCATTTCATCAATATTCAAATGAACCCCGCCTGCTTTAAAGTTTTGTTTAATTTAAAAGGAATGTGTTTGTTTTTTGCTTTTCAGTTTTTTCAGTCGGGTTTTTTAGTTTTTTTACAACTTTTTTTTTATATCCAAGTTTTTAGTTCTTTTGTAATGTTCTTTCATTAGTCGCGTAAAATTCTTCGCAGATAATTTAACTTTTGTGTTTGTTTATAGGATTTGTGACTTTGAATTTATTTTAACATATATTTTTGTAATCTCCTTTTAAAGCCCTTCATTTTGATACCCTACTCGAAGGCCCCCAACATCCGCAATTTTTATTTGTTTTTTTAATTTTAATGTAGCCAGTGACACTCGCACCATCAAGACAAATCTAACGACGTATATTTTATTCAAATCCCTTCATCCGTTTAGGAGTTATGAGGGAACAAAGAAACAGACATACATACATACACGCCAAACACATAACCCTCCTTTTGGGCTCTTTCGTCGTTCTATCTGTCGTTTTTCTACAAGGAATTGAACTTGATTTAATTATTTTCAAAAGCCTGTCTTGAAATCAGATAAGTACTTATCTGATTTCAAGACAGGCTACATAAATATTAACAGTAACTATAACAGTTAAAATATTACGTAGATTAACGATTCTAAAATTGAACAAGTTTTCTAGATTATTTACTCCTTATGAGGCAACATAAATTAATACACTTAACCAAAATTAATACACTACCAAAACCTGTGACCAAAACACATCAAAATATTTACATAAACAAAATGCATGACAGACGTTCTCATGCAATTTTTTTTCTTGTCAAACTTCAAGACGCCTATAAATTTTGAAAGGCGGGCAGAAAAACAATTGTTTCTGAACGAAAACAATGCCCGATGAGCATGCACGTGTGTTCAAACATCGCGGTAGGGTCAGCAAGACAATGGCAGATCCGACGGGTTGCGCAAGCGCACGCTCTGGTGACTTCCGTTGTCGCCGCGCTCTGTACTGGTAGCAGAACAAGTATCTCAAGTGATTTCAATTCTTTGACGTGGCGTTTTGTCGTATAAAAATGTAATAAGCGTTTTTGAATTATATTTCTTTTAAGTAATGTAAATAAGCAATTTCAAATAAGAATTTGTCAGGAAACGTTACGCGTTATTTTGTGAGGGAGAACATTTATATTCAGGAAAGTAATTGGTAAGTCGTAATAAAGATAAATGAATGATAATAACTGAATAATAAGTTATTGTGCGTAATATAGTGATATATTATTATAATCGGTCAGCCGTAATACATTTACGACAACAATTTAAAATCTATAAACTTGATTATATAGTACTATCGTTTAGCACACAGCCAAATTAAGGTAAAACTTGGCAAAACATTTTGTAAAACTGTGTGATTGTAGTGTTTTGGATCTGGGATGATTTATTAAATGAGATAGGACATATTTACAACAAACACGACATATAACACCTACATCCATGTTCTCAAAGTTTCAGTCTCGATTATTTTTGCAAACATTAAAATAATTTAATAATGTTTGTTTTGAGTGTTTGGTTTTTGTAAGTGTGTTTAAATGTTTTAATCTCACCCACGAAACAGGAGAATTTCTTAGAGTGAGGCAACGTTTAGAAAAAAAAACTTGTAACAGCGTAGATTGTTCTGCTACCACTACAGTTAGTAGGCTAATCTGTTTACAGCGCATCACACCAGTCGCCGCAGCATTTATTTCGAGTTTGCCACTCAACGCATTTCGTATGACAACACTATATTTTTGGAGCTTGACTTACAATTTACACTGAAGTTTCCGTGATTTTAATATTTTAGCGGCCACTAGAAAAGAATTTTATCGAGCGGGAACACTCATCGGGAGTGAAGTTTTTTTGAACGAATTGTGATGTTAATTTGTGCGAATGAGACGCTCTGACTCAAATAATAAATGACTCGAAGATGACTAGACTACGTGTACCTGTTGCCAGTTACAGTGTCGTCATCTGGCTTTTAGAACAAACTACTGGTAATCGCTTAGATATCGGTATCCAAAAGACTCCCTCTCGCTCTGGCCAAGAGCGGATTTGGAAAAAAAAAAGAAAAAAAAGATTTAATAAATTGACGATTTCGTTAGTCTAAGTCAATCCAAATACAATATTGACTTTCCAATCATAGCTATTTCTAACAATCATATTGAGTCAGTTTCTAACATTTATATTGACCTCCGGGACTCTTCACAAGGAATACAAACTTCGACTACAGAGGTTTAACTGATCGGCATTGCTTCCTTGTTTACCGTTAGTGTTAACTCCTAGGGCATGTGACGTAGCCTTGTGCTGCGGAAGTGATACGGCCTCGCACACACAAGATAAATTGATAGTGACGATTATCGATATGTAATTGACGATATATGTTGCATATGTGTCAATTTTGAGAGTTGTACGTTACAAAAAACACTGTTACCTTGTTACGGTGTACCTACCAACTTGCAATGAGCCAGCGTGGTGGATTACAGCCCAATACAATTATTTTTTACAGAAGAGACCTGTGCCTCAGCAGTTATTTGATTTTATTAGGAACAGGGTTAACAATAACGCATCAGTTGCGGGAAACGACTAGGAATTGTGCAGAAGAAACGGCAGACCGTTGCCGAACGAAGTCGGACATTCTGAGATTAAATGCTAATAATAAATGCAGAAGTTCTAGATGTTCGTGATGATGATGATTCTGGACTGCTAGAGGCTGATAATCATAATGACAACATCATTACATATGCTGATCAAAGGCAAAATGGTATTGGGACTGGCATTGACTTCTGAGATAACGACCGAAAGAGAAGTAGAGAAGATGAAGTGCTAAACAAAATTTTATTCGGATAAACACGATACTTGTTTTGGAAGACAAAACTGATAAACAGAGTGAAATAAAATAACTGGAATCATTATTCACTAATTCATATTTAAATTTAAGAGTCCGCAAACACTTTCTTTCTGGGTGTTCCCTTCGTTTTCGACACGGTTGAACGATGAATTTATGACCAACACTAAAAACCACAGATCTATCTCCAAAACGACTGCACTAATTGACTAACGAGGAATTTTCGGTAATTATTAATGATTCACTCTTGCCACATAAATAAAATTTATTTATAGTTGATTTACTTATCTATATTTACAAAGTGTTATTCCGGAGTTCTCGGTAAGAATTATTAGTCAACCGAGAGAAATGGGTTGGGTCTTACGTCTTTATTTTTATCTGTTTTATCTTTTGCGTCTTATACTGTACTGTGTTTATTGTTGACATGCAGTTTGGATTTTTCAGCTTTCAGATTACCACTTTCTAGTTTCCTTCTTCTGTTGCTGCTGCCAAGGCAGTCCCAAGTTCTGCCTTGGCAGCAGCATCTCCTGTGTTTATCTCAATTTGTGTAGCATGTTTTTCTCTATTAGTCGATATCTCTCTACTCGACATCTGTGAGATCTCCCACATTTGAATCGTGTTCTTTCAAAGCAAGAGTGTACAAGCTCTCTCTCTCTCTTCTAGACTCTCTCGTTTCATCATAATACCTCATCCACCGCTTTCCATCAGACGTGATCGAGGACAGAGCATGTCCATTTAGGAAAAAACGTATAGGTAGGTGCCACCTTCCTAGCCATTTAATTTTCCAGAGCAATGTCTGTATTTATATTAATTTCGATATTTTGTTTACAAAATAAGTATATTTCTAAATTGAACACGGAACTAAAAATGACATGACCACGATTAAATCAAAAGTATAACATGAAGCCATCGCTCATTTCTCAAACAGCAGCATAGTAAATAATCTTGCAACTCAGGACATCATAAAAATATCGAAAACATTAATCGAGCATGAAGTGAAAATAATACGATAGTAATGAACAAATAACAATGCCTTTCTACCGTAGAGGTAGATAACAGCTATCGGCTCGATACCGAGTTTTATATCGATAACAAGAAGTCATAAAAACCTTTCACGGTATTTTATAAAGAAGGATTTAAGTAAGAAGAATAGAATAAATTCGTCAATTAAAGTTCAGAGTAACTGATACTGGCGACGATAACACATACAATGTCAATTCATTGAACATTCGACATCGTACGTCGTCTCGTTGTCGTCGTCGTCGTATTGAAGTTATAAAACAAACAGACGCAATTTTCATACATATGAAGCAATAGATTTAGATAACATAAACATCACATCACGCTTTGTAGTCGCCGAAAAGTAAGGTAGAGGTTTAATAAGACACCTACATTGCGCCAGTTATGTTTTGGACACATTAGGAGACGAGCCTATTTCCATCAATCGGGCAGAAAAACCCGTTTTGCCCGATCAAAAAGGGAATCGGGCCCAGGCACCTCAGCAGTCGCACTTGCGCTCACTAGGCCAATGAGGGATTAGGAAGTATGCTACAATTGGGATGCTGTTCCTTAAATTGACACAATTGCTACTATAAGTGTTTCATTGATAATGATTGTGTTTGTCAACATCATTTAAAGTAAAGTCACCAAAAAAACCAAACATCAAATAAATATTTGTGATCTCCGTTTTGTACAAAAATGCGGACGTGTAAAAATAAACATCTAGCAAAACGCGATTTTTATAACGGTCCATCAATTTCTGCGAATAAAATCATTAAATTTGCCTAAAAACCGGAAAGCATAGATTTTTCGGTTCAGTAATTTCGTAATTGCTTAGTTCAATAGCATAGGTTACGTGTAGGTGAAGGATTTTAGTTGGAATGTACAACCAGTACGAGTGACTAGCCTTATCTGACCCCCTCTTCTGATACCACTTGCCAATTCTTTCTTTAGACGAGGGGTCAGGTGATGCTGGGCACTGACTGTACGAAAATTATAGGAACTTTGGAAAATCGTTTTTAGATTTTATTCAATAATTGGTGAGGTTAATGCTGGGAATAACGTTTTCAATTGTCAATGAGCACAGTAAACCTTGGACCAATCAGGGTAATGGTTGCTTTTGGCACATTTAAAATACCAAAGTTATGTGAAATGCGTCGATCCTAATTTACATACACATTTTGCTAATAGTTCACACTCATAAAATCTGATGTAAGTGAGCTCCTCAAGTAACTTATTTTATAGATTTGTATATTTCAATGAATTACTAAGGTTGAACCGCAATCAATCGATGTATTTAAAAGTAAACATTATTCTCTACTCAAAAATATAATCTAAATTCAACAACCACCTCCAAACACCTAAACCCACCATACACCATCTCATCCATCCACCCTACCATCCTTTAAACACTAAGCCATGACGTCCTCATTTTCAATGAAGCAAACATAAAATTGCAAACGTAACATATGTGTTCCATCTTTTAAATGTAGGACGAATTAGCATCTTAATCTTTTAACTAAACTCCCACGCGTGGTACCTACTATAAATGTAGTATACCCAATGCCCTAAATATGAAATAACTAGGTTATATAAACAATGATTCCAAAAACTATAATGGTTCAAATAATTATTTGGTTATATCTTCCAAAAAGTGGATCTAGTGCGAGTCACTGACGAATTGTTCTAGGACATGTCTAGGAGGCGTTAAAGTAAACTTCAACTTAAATGAGCAATTGGCAGACCAATAGCCACATGGGTTCATGACATTCTGAAGACCACGGATAAGAACATGGTTAAGACTTGAGACTAGTGCAGACCTGATGACACCAAAGCGAATAGGGCCACACTCAACTGGGAAACAATACTACTAAAGATGAAGGTGATGAATTGTGCTTCTTATTTATTTTACCAGACCATATTAATTCAACTTCAGTACGAAACTTAGTTCACGTTACAAGATAGAATTGGAAAAACAATGCGCAAAAGCTTTAAAACGACCAAAAAACTTGAAACTTTAAACATGTCAACGACATTCACTTAAATATAACATTCTGGACACGTAGACCGCCATATACTCTTAAAATAACACATGAGAGTCTTAATGTTCGTGTTTGAATACCAAAGGAAGCGACATTCGAGATATTTCAGTACGCATACCACATGAACTTGATGCTTTTTTTCTTATTTTTAATATTATTAAACATCTGCTCTGTTTTATCAGTACGTCTGACCAGACCAGACAGTATTTGTAAAGACACCGCTTCATTAAAGGCCGTTTGTGTTTCTTTTTGGACTTGATTCTGGGAAGTGGTTAGAGTTTTGTACAGAAGACAGCATATCAAGCTACTGCAATCTTTCTTACTCTAATACATTTTGAACTTCATCGCTATAGCATTATGTTCAAACTTGATTGGGAAAATTTGACAGCTTCTGCATCTGTTCTTGCCGAAATGAGTTCCGTCTTTAGCTGCGTGTCTATTGAGACGGGTTTGTCAATTAAGAATTTACACTAGAAGGATGCATATAAATTAAGTTCATTAAGTTAGGTGTGCATTCTGTTAAGCTGATAGATGTTACTGAACCTAAACTCGACGCTTTTACAGTGAATTTTAACTAATCAAAACATTGCTTGAATATGCTAGCTTGCTTGGTTCAGTAGATTGATGCCACTCTTTTTGAACTAAAGCAGCTGGATATTTTTGCTCTGAAAGTTTCTGTGACCTTCCAGCTTCACGTGCCTTTTCTCACCATGTTACAGAATGCAGCTTAATCTGTATTAAGCTCAAGCAGCAGGCCCAAGGTGCAGTGTTTGTTTCCTATTCATTGATTATTCGAATTATACGCCTTTTACATCTGGACCAGTTTACATACAAATGCTAAATGGATTGAAAAACGAGTTTGGAAATGCATATCAAATGTGTTATATGGTCTTAAAATTATAAATAGTTTTATTATTCTCGTTTTCCTTATTAAATTAATAATAACATATTGAGTGAATAGCATTCGTATCGAAAGACCATGATATTTAAATAATACTGAAGGTTTGTTTTAGTTTTACAATATTATTTGATATGTTTCTTAAGACCGTACCATCGTAAAATCTTATTTTGATTTTTGAGGTATGAAACGCTAGTATTGTCTTTGGACATTTACTAAATTATTTTGAATTTTGATTTAAAAGTCTCGAGTCAGGGTTTTTCTAGATCATGTTGTATAAGTCTGATGTATTTAGTTAAGTATGTTGTATTTAAGCTTCTGTATTAAGATTATTTGTAAAAAGTCTTTTGATCAATTAGTGTGCTTCATAAGTTGCGTATATTTTGGTAAATTTTTGTGCTTTTAGCTTATACAGTGTGATTCTTTATAATGTGCACATATCGAAATGGGGGAATCAATGCTTAATTTTATCGACGGAAAAATTATTAAAAAAAATCTAAATATTTTTTAATATTTTATATGGAATTTTTAAAAATTTTGTCTGCTACTGTGACCCCAGTGTAAACAAAACGGTGTAACTTTTAAACTAAATTATCTATCGCGATTAAACAAACTCCATAATGATTGGAAGCAATTAGGCGTCCTCGTAAAATGAAAATTGTGGAAAAAAACTACCCTCAATTGAAAATAAACACGTTTTTTGATCAAAAAAACTTTTTTTTTTCATAACTTTTTACATAAAATTGTTTCATCGCGATAGATAATTTAGTTTAAAAGTTACACCGTTTTGTTTACATTGGGGTCACAACAGCGGACAACATTTTTGAAAATTCCATAAAAAATATTAAAAAATATTTAGATTTTTTTAAATATTTTTTCCATCGATAAAATTAAGCATAGATTCCCTCATTTCGATATGTGCACATTATAAAGAATCACACTGTATATTTCCAGAAAGGCCCCTAAGTCGACCCACTGACCGATATAATTTCTACCAATAAGCGCATGTTACTACTACTAACACCATCGTATTATTACAAATAAGTCCCTAAGTATTTGTGAAATTATATAAATAAAAAGAAATTATGGCATAAATCCCAAGCCAGCATTATAACAGCCCACAGGGACATCGATGTTTACTTCCCAAGCGTTTATCGATACCCGATGATAATGTCGCAGTACGTCACTACACGCAAATATTATCGATAAGAAACTATCGATAAATAAATGTGTAGTATAAAACTGTCCAATTGTATCTAAGTCGATTATCAGTTTTTAAGATAACGATAATGTATTTAGACGTCATTGGTTTTTGATAAATTTCTGATACATTGTATCACCATGTGAAAGGCGTTGCAGTTGCATTGTACTGGATTTTACTGATATTACATATTTTATTGTTTTATTATCGCACTTTTTATGCTACTTGCTTAGCGATAATTCTTCGTAAGAGTTGAGCGTATTTTTTCTGAGTAAATACCAATTAACTTTTGCAACGCATTCATGTAAAATTTTAATGAGTAAATTTACCTTTTTAGAATGTATTTATTCCAAAAATCAATTAAAGTTGCCGAACCGTGATCTTCAATAAGTCATAAAAATCTAATTAGAATTTACAAACTAATTAAAACTCAATTTAAATACTCAATGGAATTAATTAAAACCCAAACCGTATCCTTTTTTGCCGACGCTACTAACAAAAGAAAAAGGTTTCTTTCAAACAACCAATAAAATAATCGAATAATCCCATAAACCACAATAAAAAAAAACCGTTACAACTATCCAACAACAAAAAAAACAAACCTTAACAGAAAAAAAACCTCGCCCCGTCCAAGTCGTCACACCACTATTATTTTAATACAACAAAATCCTTTTTTCGCCAAAAAAAAAAACTAAAAACACTACACAGATTTTTTATCGCGGGCTACGCTGTTCTATCGATGTGTCGATAGGCCGCGAGCGACGCGTCTTGTTTCCACGGGGGTGGCGGATCGACTGACGCTAGCTAGGCGCATCGGCGCGCGCGTTCCTCGCTGCGCAGACGCACCGTACCGACAGCAACGCAACCTTGAATGCAATTTCGAGATTTATCTTAATTTGTTCCTTTTCAGAATAATTGTGTATGGCAATTATTTAGTCTGAGTATTTAGATGACCATTGATTAAATGGGGTCTCTAACAGTGTTATGTTATGAAAAATAAAATTAATAGTCTGCCGAAGTAAGCTTGTATGCATAATTGGCACCACAGATTATTAGTACCTAAGTTCTTGTATTGTAAAACACGTCCTTTGTAAATGAGATTAAGATAATATTTCACTAATAAACTTGTTTCCGTTAAATATTTATTTTTTATAACATTTTAGTGTTACTTATTTATAATTTATTAATGAACTGATAGTGCTGACTTATTGTATGATACGCATTCTAATTTAATTTTATAATGTTTTATTTTAAATAGCAGATGTATTTAAATTGGGATGTGATACGGATACCTTTGTTGATATAAATATAACACACTTTATTTATTTTTATACTTACTAATGCTTACTTCAAGATTTTTTGATCCGGTTTACCTATGTCTGTTTTTCAATACTCATGCCTGCCCTGACTCTTATTAATTTGGTTTTCGTCTTATTCAAAGCCATGTACTCGTACAGTGTTTATTTACCTCATGTGATTACATAAATATACACCATAAATACATCATGTCGGAACAGCATGTGAACATGCCCCCTTGCCCTAATGCACAAAGATAAGAGGTTGATAAACTCTCTGATAAGAAAATCACTCACATACACAAACATAAAATACAACCCGAAGATAATAGGAACGCCATGAATTTTTGTTACAATAAAAACAAAAAAACTATGGTAATTTTGATTGAATAGACTAAAACTAAATTACATGTCTCACTGCCGCACTCAGAGAGGTTTAATGATTACTTAGGCCATCACTTAGTAATGGTTTTGACAGTTTTGTCATACAAAAATATGTCAAACCTTTACTAAGTGGCGGCTTAAGTAATCATTTAATATCTCTAAGTACGGCAGTAACATAGGTAACATAACGCTTGTAATCATACAGTAGTTAAGCAGAGGTGGACCCATTAGTTGTTGAACTAACACATTTTGCCAGTTTTCCGATAGAAAACCCCACTATCGGTGTTAGAATGAAGGTGTATAAAAAATCAATTAATATTAACAGCTGATTGCAGTGGTGGTTAATAGAAACGCTTGCAACCTACGGCCCCGTACACAAAAAGGCTAAGAAGTGGTGGTAGTTTTTAGTCAGTAGAAGTCTGACACTCCCTTTCGCTACGCCCGGAGCGACGAGGAGGATTCATTTGATGATTTCTCAACCTCCATAAATAAAAAGGTTCGAACAAACAGTCACTTTGTATAAATTATTTCATCACGATTGTTCTCATCAAATGAGCGATTGTTCACATCACTCGGAAACCAAATCCATCCTTAAACCAAAATATTCGAACACCCACTTTTACAGTCGGATTTTACAGTTCCGCGGTAGACAACCCGCGGAACTGTAGAATCCGAGCCTTTCCCGAGACCGTATGGTCTGTAAACTCGCTAACTACAACACTAAGCATTTTCTAAGTTCGTAGTAATTTCCACGGTTCTGCTAAACCATAAAACCGTAAGATTTCCTTTTCCAAGTGACGCGTATTGGAAACAATAACATACATGAGTTTCCCAAAAGTAGGCGGTGGTTACACTAATAGCGGATTAAAACCTCCTATAGAATAAGTATGTTTTCTGACAAAAAAAACTGAGTCCGTATGTTTTCTGACAAAAAAAATCTGCTAAGTCCGTCATCGTCAGTGACATTATCGAAAAATATTGGAAAGGTACGCGTTTTTTGTTTCATAAAAAAATAATAAAACTTGAGGATAAAACGCGTCAAAGATTATGAGTGGCGGCTTTTGACGTCACTGGCCGTTAAAAATGCACTGCAATGTGACGTCACATGAGTTTTCGAAAGACTGTATCGTCTTCATTTTTTGTTTACGTGAAAAATGAAAAAATATGGTGTCTTTTTGGAAATCTATCTGACGGAGTAATTTTTTTTTTTTTTTGGCAACTATCCTATTGATTTCGGAGGCCCTAACACGAGCGAGTGTTGCACATAAAGTAAGTACGTGGATTTTTTAAACGAAAGCACAATTAATTTGACTATCACATTTAGGTCAAATTGCAAATAAGTGCCTCTTAAGTGTAGTGGTCGCTAACCCGACTGTTGTGCATGAGGTCCTGGGTTTTTCCATCAGGAATTTCTCAATAGCAGCCACGAAGTCTGGATTTGTCAAATCAAATCAAATCAAATCACTTTTATTTGTTAACATAGGTAAAGAAATACAGATCTTGAGTTTGGTGTACAGAGCGCTATGTTATGCCAGGAGGCGTACAAATATGGTGTGCATCTAGCTCAAATAATAAGAATTAAAATAAAAAAAGATGTTGATTTCATGGATAATTAGACTTTCGAAATAAAATAAAACAATGAAGTACATATTATTATATATAAAAAAAAAACCGGTTTGTGACCGGTTGATGGCAATATGTTCGCCCCCTATTACATATACAGCACGGCACGTCTGGCTCAGTGGCTGAGTGGACTGCGGCGCTATGTGTTCCGGTTTCGATCCCCGCACGGAACAAATATTTCTACGACCTACAGGTAGTTGTTCCGGGTCTGGGTATTTGTGTATGTGAATTTAAATGTTAGTAAACGCACCACCGTGTGGGGAGGCTAAAAAAAAATAATTAAAAAACTGACGAATTGTGGGTGTTTTAATGGGTAAGGCAAGGGCTCTCTGATTTACCCCTCGGGGATTACGAGCGTGATGTTTATGGTATGTAACGTATGGGAAGTGTAACAAGATGATGACGTGAACATCAGAAGAAGACATGACTTAAGAAAATAATATTATTATGTAATTAACATTGCATTATGAAGCGGTGCTGTGATCTTCTGCTTATTATGGACGCCATCGACCATAGGAACATTAAAATGCTAAGACTGGCTTTTGCTCGCAGATTTGCTCGCGTTGTGGTTGAAAATAACCACACGGGAACCTTTAAAGTAGCAATGTAGTCTGTAGAATTTTCGGAATCGGGGTGCTTACTATCGAATATAATTCCGATGGATCGACATTGGAATTTTCAGCCAAAAGTCAGGGATTGGCTAAACTCACTGAGTCCAGCCAATCCCTGACGTGTAACTCAACCAACTGACGTTTGACCAATGTCGATCTATCGGAATTATATTCCAGCAGGGCTATTGCGTATCTTTTACATCACAGTGGCTGTCATATTGTCCATGGATAAATTGTCAAATTGGTTATGGTTTAGTACAAAAAGGAACCATTTGACACTTAGTCAAAACACACAGAGCCAAAATGATAATCAAAAAATCTGTCAACAGAGATACGCAATAGCCCTGCTGATCAGTAGTTCCGAAAATATGCGAATGGATAAATTCTGGAAGTGGCGCCGGTGACTGAAGTGGTGTGTGTGGTCATCGATTGTCGTGATATCGAAATTAGGGGATCGGACAAAAAAAACTAATTAGTCCGTCAGATAGATTTCCAAAAAATATTGGACACGTATTTTTCCTTTTTTTACATAAACAAAAAATGAATACGATAAAGTGCTTCGAAAACTCGTGAACTCTTCGAAAAGGTCACATACATTTTTTACCTACAAATGACGTCACAACCCCCTCATGATCTTTGACGTGTCTTAATCTCTTCGTCAATTCTTATAAATTTAATAAAACAAAAAACATTATTTTTCTATAATCTAACTGACGGACTAATTAGAATATTTTTTTTTTGACTCAGTCCGATCCCCTATTCCTATGTGGTTTGAAGGAAACGTCGTGAGGTAAGTTTTGGAATGTGTTTAAGAGTAGAAGTGGAACACCAAAGAAAAGATGAATGGCATGTGAAAAGTATGATATGGAAAAAAAGGAGCCTTTTGCCTTAATAATATTAGTGTGATATGATCTCGTGTCACAATGTTAGTTACCATACTCCTCCGAAACGGCTTGTCCGATTTTTATAAAATTTTATATGTATATTTAGTAGATCTGAAAATCGGCTACTATATATTTTTCATACCTCTAAGTGATAAGGGTTGTCCACCCAAAACATATTTAGTAACACATCAAAATTTCCACGGGAACGAAGTCGCGGGCATCACCTAGTATTAGTATAAAAGAGTATTCCGCGGTACTATAATCTACTACTTTGTATGGATGCCATCGACCGGCAGTAACATAACATCAATAAACTACATAAATTACAACCAGATAGTACTCACAATAATCATGCAAATAATTATAAATAATTAATATTCTTCTGCACACCTTGATCCCAAGATCATGTGTATCTTGTGTGTGAATGGCAAATGTTCTAGGATCAAAGAATTAATTAACAAGTTTCGCAAAGGTGTGAGTTACCAATTGACGACACGGTTGGCGCAGTGGCTGAGTGATTGAACTGCTGTGTTGCGTGTCGCGGGTTCGATCTCTGCACGGAACAGATATTTGTATGGCCTACAGAGAGTTTGTTTCGGGTCTGGGTGCCTGTGTATGTGAATTTAAATGTTTGTAAACGCACCCACGATACAGCAGAAATTCCTATTGTGGGGCAACGTTTTTTGCAGAATTTAAAGTAAATTTGAATGTTAAATACTAAGAAAAACAATTTATGACATTATTTTCTCCCATCTTTAGGAATCCCTACCTCGAAAGGTAAAAAAGGAGTCTTTATTAGATCACTCTCTTGTCCGTGTGTCACTACCGATTTTCTCAGATCCAGCAAGTTGAAATTTTTGTAACAAAAGACTGGTGTCAAGAAAACATTTTTTTTCCTACTTGTATTAAATTAAATAAAATAATAATAATTAAAGAAAATATTCAATGTATTTTTGTTTAACATTTTTCTTCAGCTTCATACCAAAAAACAGAATCATCTTACTGCAGTTGTCCCAATATTACTTGGGGTTGCCACAACACGTTTTTTCTTCTATTCTTCCCTGTCAATCGTCAAGTTATCATTTACTCTAAGCTAATTTTAACTAAGCTATCATTAACACACACACACACATAAAAACACAAAAAAATAACTTTTTGAAAACAATTTTTTTTTTTCTGTGCTTAGGTACAAAGCGATTATACTAAAATGTCATACAACATTGCTAATACCGTTCATAACTCTGGGAAGAGAACTGTGACCAGCGGGTCTAAAATGGCCGCTTTATCAGAATCCACTCAGAATCTTAGTATGAATCACGTTAAAAATTTAAAATTCTTAAAATGGACTTTATGGTCTATAAGTGTAAAGTCCATATTAAGAATTTTAAATTTTTAACATGATTAATATTACGATTCTGCTAAAGCGGCCATTTTAGACACCCTGAATTACAGGCTCGGCCTAGCTCAGACGTAGGCTCATATTTATTCTTTGTTTCTAATTCTAACTGCTTGTAAATACTGATGAATAGGTATGTATTTTTTTTTAAGGAGAAATAAACTTACTAACTTAATTTACACATTTTTCCTTTCCATACATTCCTCATAATTATACTTTATCGATTTTCTCTTTTGCCTTCATTTCCCTCTCGTACCCCCACGAAAAAAAAAACTGAATTAACAAATCCACCCGCTAATCGCTATCACTTCGCCCACACCTCAACAGATCAGCACATAACCAGCAATTATGTCGTTACAACAAGCTTTTACCATTGTCATCGATTAGAAAACACAACTAATGTGGGAATTTCATTAGCTCAACAAATGTTCAGCTTTTTATCATAGCATAACATAACATAACACATAAGAGCATGTGAAAATATAACGGGTGTTATGTATTGAAGCTGTTATAATATTGTAAGATTATTAAAATAGATTACAATAGTTGTTAATGTAAGAAGTTTTACGGAAAAGTGATATTATCATTATTAATTTGTAGATTAAACTACCATAACACAACATCACGCCTGTAATCTACGAAGAGTTAGGCAGAGGTGTAGTTATTAGTACACCCACGTTTCGCCAGTTATTTTTAAGTCCCATGTAATAAGGGGTGACCCTATCGCCATCAACCGGGCACAAATCCAGACTCCGAGTTATTGAGAACTCCCTGATTTAAAAACCCAATAACACTCTGCTCGACCCGGGAGTCGCACTCAGGTCTTCTTGATCAGTAGACCAACGAGGCAGTTATTTAAATCATTTATCATCAATCTATTGCCTTTATATCAATAAATTTGGGGTCCACACTTCTCGAGGCATTTACAATAAGATAATTTTTATGTATTATCAAATCAAATGAAAATAATATTTTTATTCCACATAGGCCTACATGGGCACTTATAAAACGTCTACAAAAAGGTGCACGGTTTGGTTCATTGGTCGATTCCTAAGGAGAAGAACCGGCAAGAAACTTTAAAGGTTATAATAATAATAATATTCCACAACTATCACACAACGCCATCTAGTCCCAAGCTAAGCAGAGCTTGTGTTATGGGTACTAGACAACTGATAAACATACTTATATATTTCTAAATACATACATGTTATAGATAAATTACACCCAGACAGAGAACAAATGATCGTGCTCATCACACAAACATTTGTCCTGGGTGGGAATCGAACCCACGACCTCCGGCATAGCGGTTAGGGTCACTAACCACTAGACCAACAGGCCAGTCAAAAAAGGTTACTCTTTTAATCTTTTAAAATGGTTTGGGTTAACAATAAGTTTAAGGGATATTTAGAGCAGCGGTGGCCCAGTGAGTCAGTCGTGGGTTTGAACCCAGGCAGGCATATTACTTCGTGTAAGTTATTTCATCACCGCTGCTTTCAAAACGGTCAAGGAAAACATCGTGAGGAAACCGGCATGTCTTAGAACCAAAAAAATCGAAGACATGTGACATCTACCAATCTGCACTGGGCCCGCGTGGTAGATTATAGCCCATTCCCTCCAAAAGAGAGGATGCCTGTGTCCCAGCAGTGGGGACATAATAGGCTGTTGATGATGATGATAAAGGGACATAGTCTTGGTCTTCCACACATGAAGACTATGCATTATTTTTATACCGTCCGCAGATTCCATTGCCCGTCAAATCATTACTCATATCTTCCTCCAAACATTCCGCTGTCTGTCCGTAACCAAATATAGTAATAACATTGTAAATACTGGAATGATAACCAAAATAACTTCATTACACATGTCACAAACACTCGAATTCCATGAAAGCCTCGGATTGACTCACCCGAGCACAGAACTTGCGACAACCTTCAGGTGGCCCACGCTACACTGAAAAAGGTAAATATATGGTCTATGGTGCTTGAATCCAAGATCAAGTACAAGGTTTTGATTATGTCATGGCTTCATGGAAGGTCCAGGGTTTTATTGCTGAAGTCAACCAGTAGAAATAAGTATGTAGGTAGTGATTACTTTTGTCCTGTAAAACGGGACTGATGTCATTAATTACACACCTAGTTTAAATTTTGAGGAAAATATTCAATGGAATACTGGGTATTTATATTATAGTTTTTTTGGTTTAGTCATGCTCTGTATTCGGTGCTAGAAACCCAAAGCCATATCTAAATTAGGTCAATAACTTACTAAAAGCTAAGTTAAGTAATGTTACACTGTCTGTCTGTTAGTCTCGTCGCTAGCGCTTCTGCTGGGGTCAGAGTAGGGTACTGAGTTTGATTCCCGGGCTGGGTAAAAGGAGGATTAGGGTTTTCAGTCACAAAAAAACTGCGCCCCTTAGACAAATAACAAAACGCGACAAAAATTCCTTCACGCATAAATTAATCACTAGAATAGGGATGTTTACGGACTTAAAAAAAATATGATTCTAATTAGTCCGTCTTTTAGATTATCGAAAAATATTGGATACGTATTTTTTGTTTTATCAAATCAATAAAAATTTACGAAGATACAACGCGTCAAAGATTTGAGTGGGGGGTTGTGACGTCACTCACCGGTAAAGAATGTCATACTAATGTCTTGGAAAATGACGTCACACGAGTTTTCAAACCACTTTATCGTCTTCATTGTTTGTTTACGTGAAAAAAGAAAAAATACGTGTCCAATATTTATAATTTTTTAACTACCTTAGTGTCTCACACTTTTGAACAAAACCCGTGACACATCTCAACCTAGTCCGTACCGCGTACGAGCTATCATGACTAAAACAAAAGGGAATAAGCAGAACAGATAACGACAAGGCCTGTTACCGCGACACACAGAGTACAAACTCAAAGTGATAGCTACACGGAACTAGATAACAGTTTACAACTTAACACAAACATTGTAAACAGTTTGCAGGGGAGATAATTTATGAAGCACCTGTCTTTAGCACTGTTCTTTGTTATTTTATGATATTTTATTAGTTTTGATTTCGTTTTAATTAAAAGTCAAGACTTTTGAATGGTCGCAGACGCAGTTAGAAAAATCATTACCCTTCCTTTTGGCTTCGCCGTAGTCGGGTAAAAATAGATCATAATAGGAAAATAATATTAATTGCGTTAAAATTCCTTAAATGGTCACAGGCGCAGTTACTAATATAAAAGGTTCATTCATCATCAACAGCCTATTAATGTTCCCACTGCTGGGACACAGGCCTCCTCTCTTTTTTAAAGGGAATGGGCTATAATCTACCACGCGGGCCCAGTGCGGATTGGTAGATGTCACATGTCTTCGATTTTTTGGTTCTAAGACATGCTGGTTTCCTTTACCGTTTTGAGAGCAGCGGTGATGAAATAAATTACACGAAGTAATGTGCCTGCCTGGGTTCGAACCCACGACCTACTGTTCGTAAGTGGGGGCCGCCATCACTGGGCCACCACTGGTCACACATAAAAGGTAAATTTTACGCTTTTTAACGTACTGGGGCCTCGAGAACTCTTCTCTATCAGACATACATTTCATCATCATTATCTGAGTCTGGATTTGTGCCCGGTTGGTGGTAAAACAACTTGCAAAATGTGGGTGTACTATTAGGCAAAGTTTTTTTTCTTTTTTTCACTTAAACAAACAATGAAGACGTTACAGTGCTTTGAAAACTCGTGTGACGTCACATTCTACGACATTAGTATGACATTTTCTACCGGTGAGTGATGTCACAATTAAGCCCCCACTCAAATCTTTGACGCGTTTTATCTTCGTCAATTTTTGTTGATTTGATAAAACAAAAAATACGTATCCAATATTTTTCGATAATCTAACAGACGGACTAATTAGAATCAATTTTTTTAGTCAGGAAACATGCCTATTGGACTGCTGCGCTGCGTGTCGCGGGTTCGATCCCCGCACGGAACGAATATTTGTATGGCCTACAGATATTTGTTTCGGGTCTGTGTGTTTGTGTATGTGAATTTAAATGTTTGTAAACGCACGGCTCGATACAGGAGAAATTATTAGTGTGGGGAAAAGTTTTTAAAAAGATCAATAAATAGAAGTACTACTCCGATTCAGAAAATTGTTTCACTCCACTACATTGTCATAGGTTAAGTACATTAAAAATGTTCCGATGGAACAATAGGGTATTTCGCCAATATACAATCTAATCAGTCCGTCAGATAGATTTTCAAAAACTAGTGGACACGTATTTTTTCTTTTTTCACTTATACAAAAGATGAAGACGATACAGTGCTTCGAAAAGTCGCGTCAAGTCGTGAGACATCACAAGGTTAGTACTTTTTTACTCACAAAGCGACGTTTAATAATTTCGTCAATTTTTATCATATTTATAAAACAAAAAACACGTACGTATCCAATATTTTTCGATAATCTAACAGACGAACTAATTAGATTTTTTTGCTGAAATACCCTATTTCCGACCATAATGTAATCCGGGTGTAAGTCTATTAACAAAAGCTAGTTTTAATAACCAACTCTCACGGTACCTTGAAACTCATAACCTCTAACACATTACCCTTTGTCTCAGAACTCGAACAAGGGCACTACTTCATTAGAAGGACGACTACAAAGTAACTCAGTCAAAGAACTAGACAATCGATTAAATTCTAAGAAAAAGAGAAAGTTGTCATTAAATATTTATGCATGAAATGTTCGTAGTAATAAGTAGGGCGGGCGGGCGGTGAGTAATACACAGAACTGGGCGGGCTGGGCGGACGTACCGACTTTGCGACGCCAAGTGGATTAAAAGTTTCAATGGCGAAATGTAACTTTAAACGTAATTTTTTTAAACAATAAAAGAAATCCTTTTATTGTTCACGTCAGTATAATCCTATTTCACTTTTCATTTAATGAAAGCTTATCACGTTTTTTTGAGTTCCGGAGCCAATGGCAAAAAATGGAACCCTTATAGATTTGTCATGTCTGTCTGTCCGTCCGTATGTCACGTTGCAGCTTTATTTGGAAACTAGACTACACAGTTTTAACTTAGTAGGTAGAAGTATTCTGTGAACCACTTTAAGATTTTGATCACACTAATATTAAAAAGGCGAAAGTTTGTGAGTGTGTATGTTTGTTACTTCTTCACACCTAAACGACTAGAGTAATTTTATTAAAATTTAGTATGGAGTTAGCTGACACCTTGGATTAACACATAGGATAGTTTTTATCCCGATTTTATCTTCCCGTGGGATAATTTTCGAGTTGTAGCAGGTGAAGCCAAATGGGCCTGCGCTTGACGACCGTCAAAAGGTATAGATAACGTCTATGATAGATCGAGTATGCTCAGAAGACAAGATTTTGCTCGCGGTTTTATTTGCGTTATGGAATGGAAACGTCTTAATAGGCTATGCCAGTCAAGATAATGTAGCTTTCTATTTGTTTGAGAGTTTTCGAAACCGTATCAGTAGTTCTGAAGATGACATTTGACATTTAATTCTCCATTTGAATCGGATTTTGTAAACAATTTCAAGTTGAATTTCTTTGCGCGGAACCTTAATATAGTAAAACCCTAAGTAACTCTTTATAACATCAGCTATATTCAAGTAAAAGTCCCGTCAAAATTTATCTAGCTTTTGGAGATTAACTATAAGAAATAGACAGACAAAAACAAAGAATTCATTGTAAGGTAGCCTAATTAAATCAATAAGTATAACGCGTGCAGTTGATTGTTATTACATCAGTATGTAAATTACCATCATAACATCAGGAAATCACACGTAATGCAGTAATACTCATAACTCCATAGCTTCAGTGAGCATTTCACACTCACACACATACTACACACGCACTCACACACACCCTCGTACATGACTCACTTCCCTAATTATGGATTTCCCCATTACAGCATTGCTATCTACTCTTCTTATCTATTAGATGATTAACGATGTTTTTATTAATAGACTCTTGTTAGGTTTAAGTGTTTCACGGAATATTGTTTATCTTCATAATGATTTTATATATAGATCTGTTTCCGGAAAATATGACTTCAAAATCATAACCAATGATTTTTACTGTTAGTTAAAAGTTGGTAAAGGATAGAATATTTATTTGTCTCACATGGCGTGCATACAAAATGACAATAAAAATAGACATACAGCATCATTATTAGTGTGTTTTTAAAGTCAGTTTCTGGATTTCTGTCTAAGCGGAAACAATAGATTATTTCACCAAAATAATCTAATTAGTCCGTCAGATAGATTTCCAAAAAATAATCGACACGTTTATTTTTCTTTTTTCACGTAAACAAAAGATGAAGACGATACAGTGCTTCGAAAAGTCGTGGCAAGCCGTGTGACGTCACAAGGTTAGTTCTTTTTTACCCGCAATGTGACGTCACAAGCCCCCACTCATGGTCTTTGACTCGTTTTATTGTCGTCAATTTTTAATTATTTGATAAAACAAAAAACACGTATCCAATATTTTTCGATAATCCAACAGACGGACTAATTGGATTTGTTTTTTGGTAAAATACCCCATTGTGTTAGTCAGGAATATGTAGGTAGTCGTCTGCCATATTGTCCAAGATCATAAGCAGATTCACAATTTGTTGTAGCACTGTCCTATAACGCTAGCTCCGATGCTAAGAATTACATTTTGCGATGATGCAGTCAAAAATGTACGTCGGTATAAGTTTTTAAACTGACATAGTCACTAGCACTGTCATTAACACTCCACACATGTACCTACAGCCAACCAACAACCTCAGTTTATTCGTGATTTTGGTGCTTGTAACAGCGCCGAAATATCGGGAGATGCAAACAATGAGTAAACATGGTAAATATCCCGTTTTGAGTATTTATGACAGTAAAAACGCATTTGTTTTGTATTAGCTGCCCAAAAGCTTATGTCACAAATGAATAGCATTGGTCTAGGGAGTCTGAAATGGCCACTTTAGCAGACTCAGCCGCAGTTAGGTACTATTATGAATGGACATTATCATATATTTTAATCTGCTAAAATGGCCATTTTAGACCTCCAGGCCTTTTTTTTGGTATGTGGGAAATCGTCGAATGACTCCTGCCGCCCCGGGCAGAGCGTTATGGGAGTGTGAGACTTCTACTGACTAAAAACCACCCATTTTCCTTCTTAGCCCGCGGCCTCGACACAAATGTCGAGGCCGCGGTATCTCTTTGGAACAACCCGCAGCCCCGACGGGACCCCCACGCCCTCAGTTCTATTTAAAACGGCTGTTTATCTTAATTCAAAGTTCCGTTTCGAATTGTCGGCAAAAATTCTATCAATTTCAAGAAGATTATACATAGTCATCTTTTCTCAAGACATACACATCATTACCAGTCTTCACGCCGGCGTCTAAAGCAGGGTTGGCAGTGGGCCAGGTGTTGGTAACGAGGTGCATGGCATGCACGTAATGCGCTAACTTCGGCCAATGACCGCTAGTTATGCAATTAACTGGTGTGGTTGACGGATGTGATGTACAGGATTATTTCTGTGGGGCGCAAGTGGTAACTGTGCAAATATTATACATAGAACAAGAGTCTGTGCTCTTCTGTATATACCATTGCATGAGATAGCATCACGCCTATTACGGAACGGTTAGGCAGAGGTGAGGCCAAACGAGCGTCATTTTGTGAGTCGTGAGTCGCGGAATTTCTGTCGCAGAAAATCTGCTGCAATAAGTTTCTAAAAAGTCCTATTTGATTCACACGTCGACGCAAAATGAGTTGTCTGCCGACTCACACAGCACAACACACACAATTTCTGCGACCGAAATTCTGCGACTCACAAAATTACGCTCGTTTCGCTTCACCCGGAAAAGAAAGAAAGAAAAAAAAATTATTGGTAAAAGAAATCGCTATTTAATTAATAAAAAGCTAATTTCGTTAGTTATGTTTAAACTAGCTTTTTCCCGCGACTTCATCCGCGTAGAAAACAGCCTCAAGTTGTCCTCATTGGACTATCCAACACAAAAATATTTTATCGATTTTAACCAGTAGTTCCTGATTAGCGTGTTCAACTAAACCAACAAACTCTTCAGCTTCATAATATTAAGTATAGATAATTTGTGTTAATGCAGTTATGTGTGTACATCATAGCAGTTTCTAAAAATAGTTAAAGTGCTATTAAGTGTAACCATAAAATAGGGATGTTTACTGACTTAAAAAAATGTGATTCTAATCGATTATCGAAAAATATTGGATACGTATTTTTTGTTTTATCAAATCAATAAAAATTGACGAAGATAAAACGCGTCAAAGATTTGAGTGGGAGTTGGTGACGTCACTGACCGTTAAAAAATGACATACCTACTAATGTCTTAGAGTATGACGTCACACGAGTTTTCAAACCACTGTATCGTCTTCATTGATTGTTTACGTGAAAAACGAAAAAATACGTGTCCAATATTTTTTTGTAATCTTTAAGACGGACTATTTTTTTTTACAACCCTATTAATAAATATATTAGCTATACACTACACTAATCTTCCACTACAGTGGGAATCTCCCACGAACAGACAATTCGATGATCACTTAGTATGTATGTAATGCGCGAGCGCATAGCGCTCTCGTTTTACGCCTGAGACCTGGCGATCTGCCAACCCTCTGAGCCTGTCCTGACTTGATCGTGATGCCATTTGATAGGGTTCCGGTAAGTGTTCGAGACATTGATGAAGATGGCGGTAAAATCAAGGTCTTGGGTGACTATTTCTGCTTGTTTTGAAACTATTATTTCCTTGAAGGTTAATCTCAATGTTATATTTCCGGAAAATAAATAAAAAGTAGTTAAGTTAAGGTTTTTTTTATTTGGACAAGTCCGCCACACTATTCCAAAGCCACTGTAACTCCTGAAAGCCAGAATCAACAGTGGGTCGCCACTGAAAGCCAGAATCAACAGTGGGTCGCCACTGTTGATTCTGGCTTTCAGGAGTTACAGTGACAGTTACACCAGAAAAGTGCCGAGACAATGAAGCTCGACGAAGTCCCAGAGAAACAGTTTAACTGTCTTGGATCCCGCAACGAAATTAATAGCGGAGGTATAGGAAAAACGTAATTTTCACTTCACTCTATAAAAGCAGGAGACAGAACAAGACACAAAGGGACAAACAGGGTGTAAACTAACCCTTCACACATACGTCAACCAAGCATTTTGTACATCAAACTAAATACCCCGCAAATTTTTTTTGTTGGGACGCGACTTTTTTAAGGGTTCAAAAATTAAATTATACGGTAAAACTCAATGTAGCACTCATAAGACATTGGGCTAGTGGATGCTTTGAATAGTAAAAGGGTCATGGAGGTAATTTAAGTAAAGTTATAACCTGAAAAACTAGTATTTACAAAAACAGCTGAGGACAATTTGGAACTCTGACCCCCAATATCTCCGTAACTGGTTCCCAGGTATAGTCTAGTACAAAAAAAATGATCGCAGTGGTGGTGAGGACAAGCGCCCTTCGTTTGCGTTAAGGGTACTGTCTTATACACCCTTTATACAACTGGGATAAGCCCAGATGAATAACAACACGGATAAAAATATTATCATTCAATTACAAAGTTTATCTTGAAGGAGGTTAAATCTAAGGGGGATTCTAGTTAGTCAACCTTCGTAAGACAGTTAGAGGTCTTTTTTTTATGTCGGGTGGGAAATCATCAAATAACCTCTCCTACTCTTGGGCACAGCGAGAGGGAGTGTCAGACTTCTACTGACTATAAACCATCCATGTTCCTTGTTTGCCGTTTATGTCGAGGCCGAGGTTTCTCTTGCGAACAACCTGCAGCACAATTACAGGTTTTGAGTTCGATTACCGGGTCTGGCAAAGTATTGTTGAGTTTTTTCATCAGGAATATATCGGTAGCAGTCACATATTGGGTAAGTGCTATTTACATTGGGTAAGCGACTACTATTTAGCACATACACAATTTTATAACATGGTTTTTTTTTCTTGTGTAAAGCGTATAGGACGGCTAGTACTGAAGCCTTACCGGTACTGGCAGGGGTACTTCCAGTCGATCTTGAAGTGCAGCGCCGTGCTTCAATGTACTACTGTGCACGAGAGACCGCGGACGCAGACTTTTTAATGCAACGTGACCGTGCTAAAGTAGCTAGATTACTTAAACCACAGACTGACGTCTGGGAGGATTTTTGTTTTTCCCACTCCTCCGCTATTCTTTTCTGATTAATTGCTTTGCGGGATCCAAGACAGTTAAATAATTTCTCTGGGACTTCGTCGAGCTTCATTGTCTCGGCGCTTTTCTTGTGGTCGCCACTGTTGATTCTGGCTTACAGGAGTTACAGTGGTTTGGGAATAGTGTGGCAGGCTTGCCCCAATTAAAAAAAAAAATGCCAACAAATATTCTTCATACCGTGCATAATTATTCCTAAAAACACCGGACCTATCTCAACACCTAGACATCATAGGTCATCAACCATTTAATGTACTGGCATACTCGACATAGCGTCGGTGACCTGGCTCTCTGCCAGGCCCATTAATACCTGTCGTAATGTTCACGCGATACCATTGATGTGGTGTGTGAGTTAAATGGCTACTACGGTCCATTTGTGAGGTTAAGCTGCGCTTGGTCCGGTTAGATAGGTGATGGGTGACCGTTTTTATGTCATCTTTAATGCTTAATGTCGTGATGGCCTAGTGGGAAGTTCTCGCTTCTTATGCCTGAGGTTGTGAATTCAAATCCGGGCAATAAGGTACTAGAATGATTTTTTTTGTTGGTTGATCACAAACGGTGAAGGTAAACATCGATCAGTGATCAATACTCTTGCCTTCTACATAAATATATATCGACATTCTATACCATCTCAACATGATTTATGTAACCAAGGTTTTGTAACAATATTCTGATGTAAAAGTGTGACAATGGAGTTTCTTGCCACAAATAAATTCTGCAAAGGAATGTTATCCAGCAACCATAAATATCAAAGTCATCATATCACTGGTCATACAAAATGTATATAAGGTACTTCCTGCACTGTTGGTACCTACAGAACATAGCGCCATCGTCACTCAGTGACCTGGCTGTCTGCCAGCCCCATTAATACTTGTCGCGTGGCGCACATTAATGCGACTTCCTTGCAATACGGTGTTCAGCCTGGACTGGACTGCACGATACATTATACAATTTTTTTATGTAAGTACTTTGTACCTACCCTTTCACAACGTTGTCCTATTTAACCCATAGCTTGACTGGTAGGCATTCTGCCTTTTACAATAATTATGTCCGCCTATGTACAATTATTGCGTGAAGTTTAAATAAATACATACCTTTACAGACATGAAATTATATCAGTGCAATACATGATGCATCAACAATATTCACCATAGTATATGCACACCATTTTCTGTTCTCCATTTCCCAATTATATGTTGCGGTCGGCTTTCAGTCTACCCGGCTGCATATATCCCACGGGAAGATAAAATCGGGATAAAAATAGTTATAAACTATCTGTGTACCAAATTTTATCCAAATTCGTTCGGTAGTTATTGCATGAAAGAGCAACAAACATCCATCTATACATTCAAACATACAAACTTTCGCGTTTATAATATTAGTAGGATTTGTAAGAGTGGTTGTCAGTCTTCTAATCTACAATAGTCGTCCGATGTAAAATATCTACTGGTATTCAGCTGGATAAGCTACTCGTGGGCATGTGATGATGATTAAATAGGGTAGTATGTGAATGCGGTGCGAATGTTTGCGGTGGCGAGTGCTGTGGGTGCGGTAATCTGTGGTGCGTGGCGGTGGGTGCGCGGGGTTCCGGGTCGCGGGGCGGCGTGCATTCGTTGTTCCGTGATTCGGAGTCTTGTGCATCCGTTGTTGCGGTGTGCGTCGCTGCGTGCTTTCGTGCTCGAAGTGTTCGTCGTTGCGGGCATTCGGCGGTGTGTGGTTCGGCGTGGTGGCTTTCGGAATGACGTATTGTGCTCGTTGTTATGAATTGTTCTTCTGACATTCAAAAGTGCCTGTGTGCTTTGAGTTTGAGTAGATAGATGAATAATTTTAATATTATCCACTAAGTTTCTGTGCCAAAATGTCACAGAAAAAAACTTGGAACATGCACCGACACATTAACCCACTTCTGTAGTACTTTCTGTGCCCTAAACCCAGAAAATACTCTGACACTAGCAAGGTCAAGAAAATAATGTCAAGGCGTCCATTTTTCAGCCTTACATAACTTTTACCCACACTTTGAACCCACGAAATATACGCAAAATTCTCCGTTAGATATAATACTTAATGCCTCACTCTAATGCAATATACCACAATGAATTATTGATATTATATCTCGATAAACTTATGTGATCAATCAAATAGTCATTTCGCGTAATGGCCGCCCGCGGCGACTCTGAGCAATGCCACTTTTACCTAAAGGCTAGCGTAGACGAGGAACTGAAGTCCAACTTCATCTGCATCAGCATTTTCACAACTATGAAGTCGGCTTACTGTCTCACCTGGATGCAGAACCTGAAACCTAGCTTTACTAACTCCAAGAGAAAAAATAACATCACGCCTTTAATCCTTGAAGGGATATGCAGACATGTACCTAATAGTACACCACCTACATTTCGCCAGTTTGTTAAATTTCCATGTACAGGGGGCGACCCTATTGCCATCAATAGGGCACAAATCCAGACTACGCGGATTTTTGCTACTGAAAAATTCCCAACGGAAAAACAGTAACCACTGCCCTACCCGGTAATCAAACCTAGGACCTCCCGGATATAAAGGGTGTAAAAGTACCCTTAACGCAAACGAAAGGCATTTGTTCTCCCCACCACTGCGATCATTTTTTGGTTTTAGACCATACCTAGGAACCCCCTAGTTACGGAGATATTGGAGGTCAAAGTTCAAAATTAGCACAGCTGTTTTTGTAAATACTAGTTTTTCAGGTTTTAACTTTACTTAAATTACCTCCATGCCCCGTTTACTATTCAAAGCATCCACTAGCACAATGTTTTAATAGTGCTACATTGAGTTTTACCGTAAAATGAGATTTTTGACCCCAAAAAAAAAGTCGTTTCCCAGCAAAAACAATTGCGTAGGGGTACTTAGTTTGATGTACAGAATGCTTGGTTGACGTATGTGTGAAGGGTTAACGGATTAACGGACAAAAAAGTTACACTACTAAGAGACTTTTATCTCTCGTCTGAACCTGCCTTAACCATTAATAAGACTTTTGTCAAAACATCATTATTCAGTTTGCGTATTCTCACAAAGTAATATAGCCCGAGGATTAGAAAGAATTGAGACGTAAAAACGGTCTTTGTTAATTTTCGTGACATTTAATTTTCTTATGTAAGTAAGTGTTAAATCTATCGCCATAACCCTATCTAAAGATTATAAAAAATAAATAAATCAATCTTTAGATCCGGTTTGATGGCATCCGAACATTCTAAAAATCAATGTGTAAAATTGCAACTGTAGGGAAAAACCTATGGGGTGCGAGAAAATGCGCTATCGATTCCCGTGCCCCTGAATGTTGTTCCCTAGGACAAACCCACCGCACTATTCCATAACTAAGGCAACTCCTCAAAGCCAGAGTCCACAGTGGTGACCACCAATAAAGTGTCGAGGCTATGAAGTTCGACGAAGTCTCAGAGAAGCAATATAGCTGTCTTTGATCCCGCAACGAAATTAATCAGAAAACTACACTGGAGGGGTAGGAAAACATAATTAAGTACCGTACCCCCGATTCATGTAAGTAAAAAGAACACAGAGGTACCCACCATTTATTCCTCCAGAAAGATACACAAGAGAAAAATCTCATGAAAAACATAAAACCTAAACAGTATCACGCCGAATCACTATATCGCGAGAAATGAGCAAAGGCTTCTTCTGAGTTAGCTCGTTCTATCATCGAACTCATTTCTGTCTTCAGGGCAAGATTGAGGTTCAGAGTAGGCTAGGTAGTAGACATTTCATATGAAAAAAGTTATTTGGATCATCAATAACAACTGCGAACTTATGTAGGAGTGTTTGTTACAACGCGACGCTTTCATACATGAATTATGAAATTGTTGAATTGCAGTAGTTGCATCCAGAAATCTCACTGCGTATTAAGATGCCAAAGTATACCATTTTTTTTTGGCGGGTTGAAAATCATCGAATAAGGGCTCTTGGGCAGAACGAAAGGAAGTGTCAGACTTCTACTGACTAAAAACTACCCATGGTCCTTCTTAGCCCATTATGTCGAGGCCGCAGTATCTCTTACAACGTCCCACAGCCCCGACGGAAAGTTTATCAATATTAGGTACATGTCAATTTTATGATAAATCTAGTAGAAAGCTAGGCTAATATACCTACCATACTCAGACCAAATAAAAAGTAGAGACGGAACTCTGCGAACTGCAAAGTGAGGCCGGTCAAACAACGCCTCGCCGTGTACATACACAATACACGCACATACGTACAACATAAATTACGATTTGGTCTTAAACTTTTTATTTGGTCTGAGACGTGTGTGCGTGTATGCGAGGCGTAGTTTGACCCACGTTACGCCAGTTATGTTAAAAAGTCCCATGGAATCCCTATTCTTTTGGGACTTTTTAACATAACTGGCGTAACGTGGGTCAAACTACGCCTCGCATACACCTCTCCCCCTGGAGAGCAGAACCAGAATCCATGGCTGAAAATTTCCTGATGAAAAACAAAATAACTCTTTGCCTGACCCGGAAATCGAAGCCACAACCTCATGCAAAGCAATCGCACTCACAACCACTAGACCAGCAAGGCAGTCTAGGTAATTATCATCATCATTCATCATCATAATTCTCTGTCCTTATCCAATTAATTTGGGGTCGCTAGTATTCCTAACACACCACTCCGTTTCTCGTCATCTCATGAGACACCTCACTGTAATAATTTTCTTAAATCTCAGGCTAATGCCTGCCGAGAAAACCCTTAACAAAATCGCTCCACATTAACTTGTAAACAATCACTAGAAATGCCATGACATTCCA
The DNA here is from genome assembly GCA_932274075.1 of Diarsia rubi. NCBI lineage: Eukaryota > Metazoa > Arthropoda > Insecta > Lepidoptera > Noctuidae > Diarsia > Diarsia rubi. The sequence continues at coordinate 1,168,120 of OW026432.1, forward strand.
TTCAACACCTAAACCCTACCTTCAAGCTAATAAGGCCTAAGAATACATTAACCATTGGTTCTTGAGATAGCCGTCACGAGAATACAACGAAATAATTGCGACCGTTCCCACGGGTCAGCTAACAGTGGGGTTTGGACAACGGGTTAATGAATTTGTTTAGATCTTGACCTGACTGGTGGGACTAGAGATTGGGTTCTATTACGTGTCCCTTTCGATAGGAATGGCCTTCGCCTTCTTTCTTTCTTTCTCTATCATGTAGACCTTTTTCAAGGCTGAACACTCATCAAATTTCCTCTCTGGGCGGAGCACAAGGACGTGTACTCTTACTGACAGAACCCGTCCGCGTTCCTCCAAATTTTCTTTGAGTTTTGAGGCCGCGGTGACATTTCCGATAAAAATCCGTGCTTAATCTGATGTCAGAGTTTTAATGACGCCCAGGCGCCTCTGACTTGGTTTTAGACGCCATTGAGATATATCTCTCAGGCATGCTGCAGTTTCCTCACGATAAATCCCTCACCGAATGACCGAAAGAAGTGAAGCCGTCTACAATGCCATAAATATTTTTTTAAGGCCTATGTTTTTGGACCGCATAAAGCTAAGTTCAGCGTTATATTATTGTTATTGTAATATAAAATTATGATTGATGGAATTGAACTAAGTATTAGTAATTATTAACAGAAATATTCAAATAAGACTGCAGCTGCACACAGCCGGTGTACAATCAAACACACGTTCTAATCACTTTGATAACACCTTTATTTCGACAGCCTAAGGTCGGTTTTGCAGTTCAAATGATAGTTGCGTGTACATAATAATTGTCTTAAGCAAACTACCAAGGTAACCGGTTTGTTCTGATAGAAACTCTATTTTGAAGCAGTAGGTTCGGTTTTCGTACTTCAAGTGATGGTTGACAGTATATTTAACGTCGTGTATACTGCATTCTGCAAAACAAATATTTTGGAAACACGCCAATGTAGTAAGTTGTGTGTTATGACAATGGTAACGACTGTGACTCACGAGATCTGATTCATTTGCAAGTCAAAAATTTGGATTTATTTAATGTTGAATGATTCAGTTGCTAAGGGAGTGTTTTTATACAGCTTTTTTCTGTGCCTAGAAGTCTGGCAGCATTGCCACGTTGGATGGCAACGCTGATTTTCTGACCAATCGATAGTCTCGGAAATAGTCGACCAACCGCGTGCAGCATTATCCCAATGTAATATAATGCAAAAAACTAGACAAAGCAACTATTGCCCCATCCTATCACCGCTTTCTTTTTTTTTGGCGAGTGGAATATCATCAAATAACCCCTCCCGCTCTTGCGCAGAGCGAAAGGGAGTGTCAGACTTCTACTGACTAAAAACCAACCATGTTCCTTCTTAGCCCTATATGTCGAGGCCGCGGTATCTTGCGAACAACCCGCAGCCCATCCTATCACCCCTAAAAGACCAATACCGTATGGCCAATACCGATTCATATTAAAGTAAATAGCAACTGTCACACCACACGTAATTCAACCACACATCTATATCACAAGCAATACCTTCTTTCATCCATCACCCATGCACATACCATCAAATAGAAAGTGAGCTATTACCATTGTCGCAACAGATCTGTAACATGACCTATGGCTTATCCAGCGGATAGTAATGAGCTGGTATCATTCAATCGGTTTGCAATCGTATAACTAATAGATATGCTAATGTATGGAGGTATGCGATATAGATTTTGTAAAGGTTGAATTTGACTTGTGTATGTAGTGACCTGAAATTTGAGATGGTATTCATGTCAAGTAATTGAACTATTATGACACTGTCTAAGGGGCATTGTGACACAAATTATTTAGTGTGTCAGTATTTACATGATCCTAAAACTCTAAATAATATCAGGGTGTTGATGCAGTCACATTGCTGGCATTCGGCGGCGTGTGGCTCGGCGTGGTGGCTTTCGGGATGACGTAGGTATTGCACTCGTAATTTTGTTTTATGAATTGTTCTTCTGACATTCAAAAGTGCCTGTAATGGCTAATTGAAATAAATGCTTTGAGTTTGAGTTTGGTGAGGCAGAAAGATGGTGGTAAATAAAAAAATAAGGAAAAAGGTGTAGTAGTTGTAATCAGGAAAAATAAATAGAAAAGTAAATATAAAATGGAAATAAAAAATGGGAGTATTTGGCACATGTCATAAGTGCACACATTCAACTAAAAAAAACTTAAATCTAAACCATGATTTGATGATCTCCAACCCGCCAAAAAAGACAGGTCTCGTAGAAGATGGCGGAGCGATCTAGATAAGACTAGCTACCAGTGCTCTACATTGTCCTTAGATCGGAGACAACATAGTGGAATTATGTACTCTAATAGTGTCAGTATCACTGATTAAGAAATGCAGGATATTTTTTTTTTTTTAAAACGTTGCCCCACACTAGGAATTTCTCCTGTATCGTGGGTGCGTTCACAAACATTTAAACTCACATACACAAATACCCAGACCCGGAACAATTATCTGTAGGCCATACAAATATTTGTTCCGTGCGGGGATCGAACCCGCGACACGCAGCGCAGCAGTCCACTGCCAGCCCACTGCGCCAACCGTGTCGTCGAATTCGCATGATTTTTGTCAAATTACCGCAACATTAATTCGCACATTCCTCAAAGAGTCTTGTTTATCAAACAATCAAGTAGCATAAGAACAAACATCTTTTAAAAAGTGCGCAAACAATGCACTGTTTTAGACAAACGACACCATGTTCCCGACAATATGTGACATGTTTGGTCGGCAAGTGCAAATTGAGTGGACATTAGCAAAACAAGTGGCACAACTGTACTTTTGTAGGGCGAGGTGATACAGCTAGCGGAAGACGGAAATCAGTAACAACAACAGAAGCTTGAAAACTGAATACAAAAAACTTCAGTTAAACAATAAGAACGGTAAAGAAGAGAAGTATGGAAGTAGGAACCCAGTGGATAAGGTGAAGAGAATGATGTAAATAATCGCGAGAGCATTTAATTTGGTCACATTTACTCTGTAGTGTGTAAACTTGCGTTAATCAAACATCAAAAGTAACTGGAAGACGAGGAAAAAATCCTGAAATTTTAGTAGTATAGTATTTAGGAAATCGCAGTCTGTGTTAGTCGCGGTCGGGGATTGAAGACGAACTTATCATGAAACTTTTATAGTGGGTGCCAGAAGACGGGTGTCGCCACCAAGGGAGGCCTCGAAAACGCTGGTGTGCAGATAAGACGGAGAATACCTACCGCACAGAGAGAAGAGTGAATGGCTATGGGGGGGCTTTTGCCCGGCAGTGGGACACTATAGGCTAAGAAATTCCCCGCTAATCGCTATCACCATTACGCTAACCTCTCAGTCCTTGAACCGTTACCCAACGTGTCCGGCGGTTAGTCCTTTGGTTTGCAAACAAATAACTATGAGGTTAAGTACACAGTTAAATCATTACTATTCTTGTATGTCCGACTTTTACACAATTTATCGCACTTTTTAAATGTGCAAAAAGGATTTAAATACAAACGTTTTAATGGAAATGTGATTTGCATTCGACATTAATAAGCCTTGTTGGCACAGTGACCACAAGCGTGACTGCAGAGCATGAGGAGATGGGTTTGGGTCTCGGGTCGGACAAATTTTGGCCTTATTAATCAGGAGTTTCTCAGCAGACTTCCACGGAGTCTGGATTTGTGTCTGGTTGTTGGTAATAGCCCCCTATTTCATGGGATATAACATAACGAGAATTTTGCAAATAACACCGTAGTTGAACAGAAGCTGGAGTAGAGATCGCATATCGAAAAGCATAGCTTGACATACCCCCCAGCTAAATAGACCGAAGGGGGGGCGTTTTTGGGGGACTGTCTCTTGTAAATAAGTAAAGTAAAGTAAATTTTGACGTTCGAAAAGTGCTGATTATCAGCCTAGTTTGAATAAATGAGTTTTGATTTGATTTTGATTAGACCGACGACGACGTCCTGAAAAAATTTGATGGATCAGACTGAATATGGAAGTCCGAGGACTGGATATTATGGCCACCTGTTAACCATGAGGATTTCCACATCCAAAAAAAAAACGGAAGTGAATGAAGGAAATGGCCTTGGTCGATGAATTGGCCAAGTTTTAGCCACCAAACTACATCTTATCATTTTTTTTTTCATTCAAACACATAACATATCAACATATCATATCATTATTTACTTTGTCTACTTTACAATCATTCAAGCATACAGTTCAGCACCGACCAGTGTACACAGGCGCCCACGCTGGCCCACTATGAGCCACAATGGCCGAGTTATTGCGATATAATCGCAATCGGGTCTAGGTCGCACTTTATAGCTTTTTTGTTACTGATATTTTATAGTCTTGGTGTAAGGAATATTTTTGGTTCTGAAGGGAACTGTGAAACTTTCATACAGCCCTCAGCTGTCAACTTGTGCCTTTTAGTTTAGTATGAGGTAAGCATGGATATGGTGAAGAAAACATAAAGTTATATAAAAACAGATAATTTATCGAGTAACAATAACATTACGCCTATACTAACCCAAGGGTTAGGCATAGGCGTACCTAAAGGTCACCTTTTTTTTTTTTTGGTGGGTGTAAAATCTTCGAATAACCCCTCCCGCTCTTGGGCAGAGCGAAAGGGAGTGTCAGACTTCTACTGACTAAAAACCAACCATGTTTCTTCTTCGCCCTCTATGTCGAGGCCGCGATAACCAGAGGACTACCCGCAGCCCCGACAGGACCTAAAGGACACCTCACGTTTCCACCGTTACGTATAGTTTTTTTTTTTTTGGCTGGTGGTAAATCATCAAATAACCCCTTCTAAAACCACCCATGTTCCTTGTGAGCCCTATATGTCGAGGCCGCGGTAACTTGTGAACGACGTATGTAAGATAACGTTGTGTAAGACGGACGAACGGCGAGCTAGCCCATCACTCACAGGCCTGCGTCTACGGTGGCCGGAAGCCATCACGTGGCCCCGACGCCCGGGGCGCCTCCCGCGGCGGCTGGGACGAGAGGTTCTCTCCCTCTCGTGTTCCGCCACCTCCTTCGCTGGCATCACTGCTTCGCAGAAGGAGGCGACGGCGTCCCATTCTTCTTCGCCCCGTACCATGGCTTGCACCAGGGCCGGACGCGAGAGGTTGCCGCCGCCGATCGCCGATATTTTTTTTTCTAGACCATACCTGGGAACCCCCTAGTTACGGAGATTTCAAAGTTCCAAATTTTGCACAACTGTTTTTGTAAATACTAGTTTTTTAAGTTACAACTTTACTTAAATTACCTCCATGACCCATTTATTATTCAAAGCATCCACTAGAACAATGTTTTAAGAGTGCTACATTGAGTTTTACCGTAACATGATTTTTGACCCCAAAAAAAGTCGTTTCCCAGCAGTAATTTTTGCGTAGGGGTACTTGGTTTGATGTACATAATGCTTGGTTGACGGCTGTGTAATGGGTTGATTTACACCCTGTATATGACAGCCGCGACCAACGGCGAAAAATATTTCCGAGACGCAGGGGTAACTTGGTATATAATGATTATCGTGACTAAATCATAATCATGATTAAAAAACAATGACATGATTTTTAGTTACATGGTTAACTAAAAATCATGTTAAATTAAACACAACACACATTTGTAGAGACGATGATGTGATCAAATGATGACACTGCGCACAAAAACTTGCTTACTACAAGAAGGTCGTAAGGTCATTGTCAGTTCGGTTCCTTAGTCATAGAATTAAAAGATAACTGTTTGAGTGTTTGTCTTTTACTTCATTGCAAACTGCTGTATTGAAGACAGCCGTGGTCGTATGCCACTTTGCTCTAAATTTAATGATCCCTTACGACTGTGGGATGTTTTGTTTTGTTAGGTAAGGTTAGGGTATGTGTCTTAGGCGCGTTCGTGCTACACGTGCGCCTGAGAGAGATGTTTTTTAGCAACATTACAGGGGCCAGCAAGGGTCGACGCCTGTCGGAACTGTAGGTTGTTTGATAGAGATACCGCGGCCCCGGACACAAAGGGCTAAGAAAGAACATGGGTGGTGTTTAGTCAGTAGAAGTCTGACACTCCTTTCCGCTCCGCCCAGAGCAAGAGGAGTCATTTGATGATTTCCCAACCTTCAAAAATCAAAGGGTATGTGTCATACCATCATGGCTGTCTTTTGAACATCACTATGAATATTTATCAAATGCATCAGAATATATTACAACTTGTAAGATATTAATTTACATAACATAACGATTTTAGCTAGAAATATCACAATTTCAGACGAGTATATTTTCTTGTTTCATACTTTTGAAGCGTGTTTTTAGTAGTCAGGTTTTAGTTTTGATAAGTCCTACCGCTCTGGGCAGAGCGGTAGGGGGTGCCAGACTTCTATTGACTAAATAAAAATCACCCATGTTCCTTTTTAGCCCTTTGTGTCGAGGCCGCGGCATCTCTATCGAATAACCCGCAACCTCAACAAAGCTCAATGTACCTTTTGTAAACTGTCAGGTACAGTCACGTGAGAAGCCTAGTGCTAAGTTTGACAGACAGCCGAAACATCCAAGACACTAGGAAGGTAGATGTAATGATGTCATCCGCCAGTGATTGTACACATTGACAGCAAAAACTAGATTGATCGTATTGAGTAATGCTACACAAAAAAAAATCAATATTGTTATGTTATGTACATAAAAGGTGATTATTGTTATTGAGGAAAAATAATATATTATTTGATTTCGATTGTTGTGTGGTTCTTGTTACTATGACGATATCTGTCCGTCTGTCATGGCCATCATCTCATTAAAGTGTTCTATGTTCTCATACAGCGTGAGTGCTGAGCGTGGGGTTCTACGTTCAATTCCCGGATCGGGCAAAAAGTTCTATTAAGTTTTTCTGTTAGAAACTTAGCCCGGAGTTTGGCGGTATAATACCCCCGTGCCTCGTAAAGCACGATAAGCCGTTGGTCCCAATGACGTATTATATAGTTATAGTTTTAATAATTATATCATTGGTTGGTCCTGTGCCAGATCTCTCTACGGTCGTATCGGTTTATCGTCTTATCAGGGTATGACCATCCACCACCACCATTTAAATTTTGTTATTAATATTATAGCAAGAGTTTTATTGTTTTTTTTTGCATTTAACATAATAATTTATAGTTGTTTTTTTTTGTCGGTGAGCTGCTGAGCTAGTGGCCTTTTGGCCTCGTACAGGACTAAGTTTGGTTTCATTTATTTTGTTATAAGGTTTAGAAACTGTTAATTATGTTTTCTAGGATCTTGTTTCTTTTTTTATGAAATTGTGTTGACTTGTGTGAGACCAATAAATACATTTTCTTTCTTTCTTTCTTTCTATAAAAGAACAGAGATAGCACCTTTGTCTGCACACACACTTGTGTACTATAAAATCTCCTGTGCCGATGGCTAATCTCCGCTGAGCAATCTTTAAAATTAGATTACATTCCAACTTCCTGCAAAGAATGACTTTCTTTGATGAGTTTACAAACTAAATCCTTACTTTCAATATTTTTTGCTTGACATAGAAAGCACAAGGGGATCAGAGTGTGTCCCATTTCACAAGCGGCGAGCGTTTAAAGTGCCTAACTACAACATCCGGTTATCAATCGCTCAATGTATCATTGAGTATTTCTACATATTAAACGTGTCCCCTTTATAACAGATCCCGGTATAGATTATCTATGGGTAGAGGGGACATTTCTTTTGTGTCACCTTTTTTTTTAAGTTTGAGCTAATAGAACTGGTAATTGTGTTAACCTTACTTTTAGACCCATTCATGGTCGCAACGATTAAAAGTATAACTTTGTAAATTATTTTGTCAAATAATATATAGAAATACTATTTAGATCTGACTCGTGAGGTTGTCGACATGTCGTGACATCGGACTAACCTGTAACGAGGCTCTTCTTTGGCAGCTGTATCAACGTATTCAGAAAACAGTACTTTTAAACACGGTGCATATTTTTTTTATGGTTATCCCTCTCAAGAGCCCTGAGAACTATTTTTTAATATTTTATTTCATTAAATTGAAAAAGGAAATGTTTTATAACGAATATAGAGGTGCTGTTAAAGGTTTTAACAAACTCGGCTCGGCAGTTAGCCTTACTCGCGGTCTACCTACAAGATGGACTCATAATCAGTAGGTGTATTATAGTTTCTTAATGAGGAACTTCTTGTGACACACACGGAAGATCTTGAGTGGTCTATTCCTGGCCACCAACGGCGCCACACAAATTTCAATAAATGACTAAAACTTATAGCAACACTCACTTATTTCAGTACTTAGTTTCACAGACATGACAGAGTTACGCCACTTACCCAGGACATCACGCCTGGCATCCATGAAGGGATAGGCAGAGGTGTACCTCGCCAGCAACACCCAACACTCCTGGAGACCAGACCAATGAGCCAGTGTAATAGATAGGACACTATAGCTTCTAATGTACATATGCTTAAGTGTTTGTAGAAATAAGGATGTTTGTCCATTTCTTAATCCAAAAAAGCAGTATTGCCTAGTTGTGGAAACAAGCACGATTATTAATTGTCCTTGATCGATACTCCACGCCTCCAAATTATAGCTAGAGTGCTAGGTATACTCATTTACCCAGGGAATTATATTCCCATGTTATATTAATTTGCCGTACGGAAATGACCGACAAGTCCTAGAGCCATCACAGACATCCGATATGATGTGACATCCACCAACCAACCAGCTGCAGTGGGTCCGTATGTTGGATCACAGCCAAGTTCCTCTAACCGAGAGGAGGCCTGTTTCTCAGCAGTGAGAAAGGTATAAACTGCTTATGCTAACGTCACAAACTTAAGTGTCAGTGGGTGGGAGGTGTCGGGTATGGCACATTGCTCGCAGAACGGATGGTCAGTGGGGTCGAAAAGTTGTAGGGTGACGACCGCGAACTATGGAGGTCTAAGAAACCAATTAAAGCTCGTTGGGTTGACGATATCGTCAAAGTCGCCGGAAATACGTAGATAAGTTACGCACAGAACCGGGAAGTATAGCAGAAAAGCGGGAGGCCTATACTCACCAGTGGGTGATTCCGGGCTGATATGACGATGATGATGACCGTGAATTGGAAGACGTTTCGTTGGAAGCCATCCCACTTTGTGGACCGATGACTTGATGAAGGTTACGAGGATCCGCTGTGTGAGAGACGTACGGGAATGGTCAATGTGGCGGCACTTCGGAAAGGCCCATTGTATAGGCAGCAGTGGACGTACCTATTTCGGCTGAAATAATGATAATGATGATGAACATCTTAAATACTTTACATCTACACATATCAAAGTCAACATGTGCAAGTTTAGCTATATGCACAGAAATAGGTCAGAGCACACATGCAAGCTTATCTAATCTGATACCGAAGTCAATGACCGCTCAAGTGGCTGACAATGCTCCGCGATTTGTGTGGCAGTTCCTGTGCTGTGACCCGATTTATTACAACGAGGGGAGTTCGATAGCCCTGATGAAAGATCGGCGTTGACACGGCCGGGGATAGATTTTTTTTTGTTGGTTTCTTAATTTGGATAAATTGGAGCATGTTTTGATCTATCAACATCATAGTGCACGCTCAAATCTTTGAACAAAAAAAAAATAGAAGACCAAATGCGCTGAGTAATGAAGAGCTTTGCTCCTTATTTCCGCCTGTCTGTGAAATTAATTGGCACATTCTCTGTTCCCCGGCCAAATGAATCTGATCAAAGTTCGAGTGAATCGGTTTCTTCTTTATAGGCAAGCTTACTCCATCATAAGCCATCACACATCAGACTAAATGCGCCTAAACGCATCACAGCTAGGTAAAATTAACAAAAAAAAAATGAGCAAATAATAATTATTTTCAAAAAACGAACGAATGAATGAATGATAAGTACCTTTGTGCTCTTCTTTTTTTATTTTTTATTTTTGTATTTTGTGTGTACATAGATAAATAAATAAAATTTAATGCGATAGGCTGAGGACTAAATGTTGTAGGTTACTTGGGAGAGTGCTATCTCCATCAATGGACGCAACTAAGTAGCTTGATTGATTACGATTCCCTATCTGACCTCCACAGCCCAGTTAGCACTGGGTTTACGATATTCCTTATTAAGACTGGTTGTCAGGCGTTCGGGTAGCTGACCATAGATAAAATAAATATATTGTTTCTATGATCTGAGGTAACGTTTGTCACAGATCTACAAATGAGCCGGGGCCAACGCCTTAACGTGTTTTCCGAGGTACAGAGGAAACTCGGTATAAGATAGGTGGTCACCCATCTACGAAGCAACCCAAGCAAGCGCGGCTTAACCTGAGAAATTTATCTTGTGTAACTTTTCATTTTTAGTGTTTTGCATAAGTCCGTTCGCATGTTTTATATTACATCCAGTTAAACAAAGAAACCTGTAATTGGCCATAGAAACTGTAAACACATACTTAAGTATTTTGTAAATTTATTTGTTGTATCGCTGTTGGTTTCCTAAATAAATAAATAAGATTGTCTCGAATGACTGTTAATGTTTAGCCACAAGCGAACCAGAAACATTTTTTTTACTTTACTCCTTTCACTAAACATTGTGATTGCTTAATGAATACTTAATTAAATAAACTAATAAATACAATTGCCCAACATTTATCGCACATATGCGCCTGAGTTCCTCCACGCATGCGCGTTATTTTTACGATAAGTATAACCCTTTCCTAACCTATTATGACACCCTTCTTAGGCGCACGTGGCTTACTGAATGTTATCAACGATATTTTGAACGTTATGACAATGTGTGTTGAGTTGAAAATAATTTGGACATTTTTGTCAAAGAAAACTTAAACTATTACGCAGTTTGGTTTAGTTTAAAGAATTTTTAATCTTGTCTGCAAGAAACTAAAGTTCTAATTTGCAGAAGGGAACTGAATATTAATTGAAGTAGTAGGTATTTGTGATGAAAAGCATAAAACATCTAAAACTTATTACGTAGCTTTTATTAAACAAATAAAACATTTCCAACCCTATCTGCTTTGAGTTTCAGATTAAAATTCAGTAACACTACACTCTTATACAGGATTATGGTAAATCATCCCCTATTCTAGATTGAATAAGGTTTATTTTCGAGTGGTATCGTTGAGATGCGTATACGCAGATGTTCCCCCTAATAACAACACGTGTTTGTTTGTCACTAAGTTTGTAACGATGCGGGCGATGCCCGGCGGCTGCGCTCGTATGATCGGATACACAAGTGTTATGTAATGGCTTTTACAAAAACTAAATAATTTTCAAACGGTACATCAATGTTCAAGGACCGACATTATTCCTTCCAACTAAGGTTATCTAGAAAAAAAAACACGTATAATATGTATTTGGACATTCATTCAAATTGTGAAATAACTTCGAAAGCAATGAAGGAGGCCTTTTCCCAGCTGTGGGACAGAGAAGGAAAAAATAAATTGTGATGAACAAACCTGATTATCTGATTCTTACTTGATCTGGTTATTACCAAGCCCCAAATTCGAAATGGGTAACAGTACTTTGACATAATTTAAGCAAGTATCGCGAAACCTACTTCGATGTAAATCTATTATCTCGGATTTTATGGTATCGGTAAATATAATATCAATAATGATGCCATCATGAAAATAGTCCCTGAGAAGCGAGGTAATTTCGATATGAAAACCTTTTCAAACGAAAGGACTAAAACTATTGCCACTAAAGTCATTCACTAGACGAGCTGGAAACCGTACATTCCATGTCCAAGCGACTTTCTACGCTTTAAAAATGACATTAAATAAAGTACTCTTAAAATCCCGATCGTTATCGACTGTACTCGATCTATTTGTCGAGGGTTCGGGTGGTCTCGGGGGCAACTAAGCTAATTCCGTACATGCTTTTATTGGGCAATAAAACTGTAACCCCTGTTTGTTGATGTATTATAAGGATACGACGAATATGGCCATATGGTAATGTTTATCAACTTTGTTTTCAAGAACAGATCTATTTAAAGGGAGCAGCAGAAATCAAGCAGTGAACTTGCTAAAACTAGCTAAAACTGCTTTCTGATATCTTGCATTTGGGGTTGAAACTCTGGTCATAGGGCCTAGTGGCCTATAGGTCCTAGTGCCCATAGGCTTTTCCAGGAAATTTCTAAACGCCTTGTTAACGCTTCCTCTGACCCAAGGGCTGGCTTTGGCCAGAGGTTGTTTGCCAAACAACGTGGCAACGCTGCCAGTCTCTTGGGCACTTTACCTGCTGACAGCGTAGAGGAGTTTTTCGATGCCCTTTAATAGGTGTTTTTTTTTTAGTTTAGTTTATGTAATATTTTGTTGTGATGTTTAGTATAGTCATATATGTATATAATATTAAGTATTTAATAAAGAATACACCGATAAAATGGATATACCGATTCAAAAGCCTATTATATATTAAGTATTTAATAAACAATACATCGATAAAATGGAAATGACGATTCAATCGCCGACACAAATATGACACGATGATATTTTACAGGTCACCTGTAAAAAAACACTTCCTAACTTGTGAATCAGCTCTTTTACAAGAATACATATTTGAATAAGTCCTACATAATCATTAATTTCTCTTTTAAAGGAGAGGATCAGAAGGATTCATGGTTCCTCAAAGTAATATAGCATCACGCAAAGCTGTAATCCCCGAAGGGCCTTCAATGATCTGTGGTTAAGGCAGTGATTAATCTAATAGTTCATCTACATCTTGGCTGTTGTGTTTAAGTACTATGTATTTAGGGAGCAGGAGCAGCGGTAGCCCAGTGGTGGCAACCCCGACTTACGAACAGTAGATCGGATTTGAACCCAGACACATTACTTTGTGTAATTTATTTTATCACCGCTGCTCTCAAAACGGTGAAGGTTAACATCGTGAGGAAACCGGCATGTCCTAGAACCAAAAAAATCAAAGACATGTGACATCTACCAACCCGCACTGGGCCGGCGTGGTAGATTATAGCCCATTCTCTCTCAAAGAGAGGAGATCTGTGTCCCAGCAGTGGGAGCATTAATAGGCTGTTGATGATGATGAGGGAGTAGGGCTTCCTCAATTAGTTCTGGTAGTATTATGAGGCTATTGAAATCTCATCAGTACTTGCGTTCACAGAAGAACCTACTGCTCCAGTTCAATAGGTACGTTAGATCCTGATGCGTATGCACTTAAAATGTATCGCAAGCGCCTTTGTTTGACGTTGTGCGGACGCTACTTGTAGGTGCTCGATACAGACCATAATCCCAGTGGATCGACAGTGATTGTCCGGGTGTGGTGATTGGCCTAGGATCTGCTCTCTGTATTTCCATTTAAGTTGAGAGTATTACTTAATACCTACAGGCAATTCAGTGATTGATGGTACAATAAACTGTGTACAAGTTAAGGTGGAAGCTCACATCTGGCCCGCGAAATTCTAATTTTCTTACGTTTTTGGCAATTTGCAGGCCAGTGCTTGGTTGTATGTTTATGAAAATTTGTTTTGCGACTGTAAGACGTATGAAGTTACCGAATTATAACCATCAAAATTATCAATACAACCCTCCAAGTTCATTTTCATGTCAAGATTGATTTTTGCATGTAAAAGTCATTATTTAGTAATTTAGTCGTCGTTCTTTAGTAGTTAGTAATTTTGATGGTTATAATTCGGTATAATTGGTTATATAGGTCAAGATGTAATATATATTACATCCCATAGTCAAAAGCCGGCTATTTGGTAATTTGACAGAAAGACGCATTCAGTAGGTAGCATTTAAAACATACTTACTGTAATTAAAACTCGACAGGTGCACTACTAATATCAGGTGGTCAACATTGACCATTACGTCCAATCAGCAATTAGTTATGGTGCCAACTTACCGAGCTGCATGATCAAGGAAATAATTATGCAATAATTGCAGTCAGAAGTTGTAAGAACTGCAAATATCACTAATTAGAAGTCGATGATTTTGATACGGATCATTATGTTCAATTCGGACAGTGTCGGATCTAAATGCTGGACTGTGAAACAGATAGAAGAATGATTGTATGTAACGGAGTTAAGAATGCTGAGATGATATGCAGAGTGACAACAATTGATACAGTTAGGAATGAGAAATAGAGATGATATACTAGAGGAAGTTCGAAAGTGGCGCCTGTTACAGAACAAAATAAAGGACGTCATCTCCTCGTATCTTGGTAGGGACGTGTAATGAATGAAACACAAATGATTTTAACCCCCCCTTTTGGGCTTCGCCGCAGTCGGGTAAAAAAAGGTGATGGATGGTTATGGATGGAGAGGGAGAGGGAGTAAATAAAAGATGGATGGATTGTGTGAAGAATTATATAAAAGAGGAAAGAAGAAATAATGTGACGTTGGAAAGGGAATAATGTTTGAAGAAAACTCGTTGCGCCGGCCCTAAGTAGAATGAGACAACTGTAGGAAAGTGATGACTTACGTTCAAATCGGAAGAATTGAGAACCAATTTCTTTGCTGTTTTTGGTCAAATATACAAATGCCTGTTGCTTGCATGGAGATGTGCTTGACTTTGTGCCACAGCAGATCTTTCCAACAAATTCCGCAACCCGGCCTTGCCAGTCCCAGGTATATTCCCGTCCATAGCTTTATGAAAAAACTTAGATTTTAGACCCAAAGAAAAAAACTTTTATCAGTAAAGGGGATAGAACCGATGTGGCATATCAACCTGCCCGCCATTTTGTTTTTTTTTTTCGACATCGCGGCCCACGGGGTAAGTGGTATACAGTATGGATAGAAGACGTATAGACGAACAAAAAAAGTCCAGTAACACGGTACCCCAAAGTGTCACGTAAGCAAGATATTTGAAGGTAAAGATCGTTAGTAAAAGTACAACGAAAATCATTAAATATTAAAAAAAAATGCCTTATTACGTGTATTGGCGTTACATTGTTTCCAAATAATACTTCCCAGGTTTATCTACACTTATATTATAAAGAGAAAAGATTTGTTTATTTGTTTGTAACGAATAGGCTCCGAAACTACCGGACCGATTTGAAAAATTCTTTCACCGTTGGGAAGCTACACTATCCCCGGATGACATAGGCTACTTTTTATCCCTGTATTCCCACGGGAACGGGTGTCGTCCGCTAGTTATTCTACGCACGAGATAATCGCTTCGCATCGCAATGAAACGCTATTTTATGTCAAAAAATAGCTAAATAGCTCTTACCTAGAAGTATGTAACTAACTACTCTCTTTGAATAAACAGTAATAATAATAATCAACGCCTATAGACACGTAAAGGTCTGTTTTTTATAATATGATCATTGTACTCATATGTCGATCTTTACCTTCAAATATCTCGATAACGTGACACTTTGGGGTACCACATTTAATTTTTTTTTTGTTCGCCTGTAGGTCCTCTATGCATACATACCATTTTCATCGTGGGCCGCGATATCATATAAAAACAAAATGGCGGTGAGTCGATATGCCAGCGTCCATACAAAAAAGTTCAAACCACTTTTAACACAGTATTTATATCCACACATAGCCTGAGCATAATAATTCACCATGCAAAATATTTACCCATACATCGCAAACTAATCAGATCAGATAGTGATCATGTAGGCAAGTCATCGGTATGTGGTCAGTGCGCATTGTTGACCTGCTGAGTGGCGCCAGCGACGGTTTATATGGACAGGGGATCGGCAGAAGGGTAAGTGTGCCACAATGTTCTCACTAGAGGAGCTGAGTCAAAGGCGCATTCGTGTTCTAAGCGTGTCTCAAAGAGATGTCAGCATTACGAAAGGGGCGATGCCCGTCGGGGTAAGGGAACATGAGTGATTTTTAGTCAGTAGAGGCCTGACACTCCGGACGGGTCACTTAATGGTTTCAAATACGTCTAAAAAATAATAGGGAGTTCAGGAAATGTTGGTTGCTGAAAAACTGATCTAGAAAGTAGCTCTGCCTTGCTAGTCTAGTAGTGGCACATACTTCTGCTGATACTTAAGTCCTGGTCTTGGTCTGACAAACTGTTACTGGGTTCCTACACTATGATATTTTCCGAAACGGCCTAGGGTCTGTCTTTGTGGGCGGTTGCTGGCAATAGGCTCGCATTGAATAATTTCGACTTCAAAAAAGTATTAGGCCAAATGTGGGAGAACTATTAAAGTTCTCCTATGTTTAGGCAGCTGTGACTCATCATCATCAACAGCCTATTAATGTTCCCACTGCTGGGACACAGGCCTCCTCTCTTTGAGAGGGAATGGGCTAAAATCTACCACGTGGGCCCAGTGCGGATTGGTAGATGTCGCATGTCTTCGAATTTTTTGGTTCTAAGACCTGCCGGTTTCCTTACGATGTTTCCTTTACCGTATTGAGAGCAGCGGTGATGAAATAAATTACACAAAGTAATGTGCCCGTCTGGGTTCCTACTGGTCATGTCGGGGCTGCCACCACTGGGCCACCGCTGCTCTACAAAGCGTGACTGCTGATAGAAAAAGTAAATAAAACTTTGATTCCCAGATCGGGCCTGCCAATCAAACCCAAGATTATGACCACTAACCCAACGAGGCTATGGTACTTTAAAAAGAGTGGAACTTCTGCCGAATTCCTGTCCATTAACATCCGCTGTGACCCACAAGTTGACACCGCCATTCGTATAAAGACTCCTGGCTGATTTATTTATACCTCACCAGCATTTATATCTGCCTGAACTCGAGACAGGCTAAAATTGTTCGTTAATGACATTCCTTGAGCACAAGAATGTATTGATCATTTTATATTAGTTTATCGGCGGATGTGGGCTCAAATAAACGTAAGATAATGCTGGTATTTGTCTGCGATGGTATTTATATTTGATCTTGAGGACTGAATGATTATGAATGAGTGGGTATTTATCTTCTTCTTGTGTCGAAGGGTCGGCGTTTTGAGAGACTGTCTCTTGTAAATAAGTAAAGTAAATTTTGACGTTCAAAAAGTGCTGATTATCAGCCTACTCGTAGTTTGAATATGAGTTTTGATTTTGATTTTCAATTGCTATTTGCTAACTATTGTTTTTATTAAATGTCTGGTGTTATCTATGAGGAGGTCTAGCTCCAAACACCACTCGGGTCGATCTGTAGGTTAAGCCGTGGTTGCCTCGGTTGGTCCTTGGATGAACCACCACATACCAACACTCCGAGGCAGGACAAGTGCGAGAGTGTACATACCTGCAGTCACGAGCACCAATAAGTGTCTTAATTTTCTGTGACTGTGTTGATTAACGTTTTACGTTTTCAGGAACATAAGTGGCGTTAAATCTAAATATGGCCACCATTCATGCAGAACTGAAATATTACTTTTGTTAACTTTGCACCGTTTCACCGTCCACAAATAAATCACACTAATATTATAAAGGCGAAAGTTTGTGAGTGTGTATGTTTGTTACTTCTTCACGCAAAAACTACTAAACGGATATAGATAAAATTTGGTACACAGATAGTTTATAGCCAAGATAACCACATAGGATAGTTTTTATCCCGATTTTATAATTCTGTGGGATAATTTTCGAGTTGTAGCGGGCGAAGCTGCTGGATGCACTTAGTAAAACATAGGTATTATTAGTCACATGCGTTTCATCCCTCCATTTTTTTTTTTTTTTTTTGGTGGGTGTAAAATCATCGAATAACCCCTCCCGCTCTTGGGCAGAGCGAAAGAGAGTGTCAGACTTCTACTGACTAAAAACCACCCATGTTCCTTCTTCGCCCTCTATGTCGAGGCCGCGATAACCGTTGGACTACCCGCGGCCCCGACAGGCGTCGGCCCTTTCGGGCCCCTCCCATGTTGCTGACATCTCTTTGAGGCGCGCGTGGAACACGAACGCGCCGTCGACACGGCCTGTTTTCGTCGTGAGACGGACGGACGGCGAGTTAGCCCATCACTCACCGTCCACAGGCCCGCGTCTACGGTGGCCGGAGGTCATCGCGGGACCCCCGACGACCGGAGCGCCTCCCGCGGCGGCTGGGACGAGAGGTTCTCTCCCTCTCGCGTTCCGCCACCTCCTTCGCTAGCATCACTGCTTCGCAGAAGGAGGCGACGGCGTCCCATTCCTCCTCGCCCCGGAGTTTCATCCCTCCTCATTTAAAAATATGAATATTGTTTTATTAATAAAACATATTACTTACTTAAGCAAGTATTAAAATAACTCCAGTAATCACAGGCACGGTCACCGGTCATTACGTTAGATAGCTGCAGTGACACACGGAAGGTCAGTCCGCCGCGCTACCTTGACCCGCGCGCCATCCTACCCGTCTGTGAGTCACACGTGCACGCATTCTCTTGTACAGTATGTAGCGATAATGAACGCACTTGACATCTTTCAATGTCCGAAGGGTTCATGAAAATGGTTGTGGAATGAGTCAGAACAAAGTTTTTGCAAAAACTACAAATATTTTGCAAAAAAAAAAGTCTCTAATAACTTTACACTCGGCAGGTGACTTTGTTTGTTTCATTGACTTGTGTTTTTTTTGGAAGTTTATTTCTTTTGCAAAAAGTCATCTGTTTATTTCATCCCTTTTATGTTGTAGTAAACCACACGAATTCTTTGCAACAAAGGCCAAGAAAAAAATAACCAATTCGCGCAATTCAAATAAAATAATTTTAATCTAACTAATATTCACGGAGAAATCGGAAATAACATGCGAGTGGCACACATAACCTCCCTCTTTTATATAAGACGGCTATAAAATAAACGTACCTAAACGACAAATGACCTTGTGTTAAAACTCTATCACAGAAATTACAGCGACACCAAAACACAACGTCAACAAATTCTCAAAATCTTATGACTAGTTAAAAATAGTTCTAATTAAAGGAATCATTACTTACGTAGCTTAAAACACAATTAAGAGCTAAAGTGAATCAATGCTATGTTAATGAAACGAATACCGTCACTTGTATGTTCGTTGATTACATCAGAGCTGGTGTTTTACCATTGGTAAACACAAGAACAGCTTCTGTCTCTCTTCTCCAAAAGTAACTGCAAGTTTCTGAAAGTAGGTAACTTTTTTTTTAAAAACGTTGCCCCACACTAGAAATTTCTCCTGTAACGTGGGTGCGTTCACAAACATTTAAACTCACATACACAAATACCCAGACCCGGACAACTATCTGTAGGTCATGCAAATATTTGTACCGTGCGGGGATCGAACCCGCGACACGCAGCGCGGCAGTCCATTGCTTGAGCCACTGCGACAACCGTGCCGTCAAAACTGTACTTCCCCGTCGGGGCTGCGGGTGGTTCACAAGTTACCGCGGCCTCGACATATAGGGCTAAGAAGGAACATGGGTGGTTTTTAGTCAGTAGAAGTCTGACACTCCCTTTCGCTCTGCCCAAGAGCGAGAGGAGGGGTTATTTGATGATTTTCCACCCGCCAAAAAAAAATTCGGAAATCGGAGGTAAACATTCGATAAAAACAAACTAAGTCACTGACTTCCACATGTAAAGTTATTTTAGGCTTTTATAGTGTTTTTTTGGAAGTCGGACATTTTTCACACTAGGAAGGTACTCGTACATAAGTTTGTGTTGTGCTTCGACCAAACTCATACATAGACACGCACAAGCACACCCGCACCGTTTGCTAGTATACGCACCTGACCTTTCAGTTGGGCAGGCAAAGTTTTAATAGCCATAATATATACAGTACCTATTAAGGAGGAGCTCGTGGCTTAATAAGAACTGCCACTTGGGTCGATCTTTAGGTTAAGCTGCGCTTGCCTAGGTCGATCGGTGGATGGGTGACCGCCCATTACATACCGAGTTTCCTCCGTGCCTCGGAAAGCACGTTAAGCTGTTGGTCCCGGGTGCCATATATAGATCTTTGGCAGTCGTTACGGGTAGTCAGTGACCTAAAAGTCTGACATCCAGTCTTACCAAAGGGTATCGTATTACCTAGTATTAACTGGGTTGTGGAGTTTGGGTTAATCTCCAATTCCCTAAACCGTAAAAGCCTTACAATTTCGCTAACAACACCAAAAACCTGACACCAGCAATTAAATCACTACCATAATTATAATGTCCTACTACGTTTGCCCCCCCCCCCCAACCCTCCACACGCGACCTAGATTAGTCAATTGTTTACTGTAATCCAATTGATTAAGTCTAACTGTATTGTAAGTACTTATCTACCTACCTACTGTTAGCCGTGAGTCACGTGTCCTGTGTTTTATGTAATTTAGGGAGAGTTGGGGCGAAAGGGACACGTGTGTTTGTTAAAGAAAAATCAGATTTTGGAACACAAGGACATGAATACCTACTGTAATTATATAGGAACTTGTTCACGAGAGTAAAATATTTATGTACGTTACGAGGAAAACATAACTAAACTGAAAAAACTAAAACTAAACTTACCTGCCGATATGTGGGTGTACCATTAAGAATACTTCTGTCTTTTCCTTCGGATATTACAACCGTGATGTTTTTTAATGTTCGATTTCATATTGTTTACTAGAAATACTACATGACGAAAGTCGAAGTTGATCAAAAACTCTGATTCAGGATTAAAACAGAGGAGTACCTTCTAATCATCATCATCATCAGTCTATAATGTTCCCACTGCAGGGACTCAGGCCTCCTTTCTAGGAGACGGATGGCCTATAATCCACCACGCGTGCCCAGTGCGGGTAGATGTCACATGTCTTCGATTTTTTTTGGTTCAAAGACATTCCGGTTTTTTCACGATGTTTTCTTTCACCGTTTTGAGAGCAGTGGTGATGAATGAATTACACAAAGTAATGCGCCTGACTGGGTTGGAACCCACGACTCACTGTTCGTAAGTCGGGGCCGCCACCACTGGGCCACCACTGCTCTCTTCAAATAGTACACCCATATTCCACCACTTACGTTTAAGTACCATGTAACAGGGTGCAAGCCTATTACCATCACCGGGCTCTAACCCAAACTCGGTAGGTGTTACTGAGAAATTCTTAATAACACTGCCAAACTTGGGTATCAAACCGAGGACCTCGTGCACCGCAGTTGCGTTTGCGACCACGAGAACAACGAGGCAGTAATCTTAGTAATGTCCACTTTATCCACTTCCACCATGCACTGAGGTGTATGTTACGGGTTTGTCATTTCCTATGTATTACAGGTGTGATGTTTTATAATGTGACCATCTTATATTGTTTACTAGACACAACACTACACACACACACATTCACAACACACACATACATACACTACATAAGAAAACTCTTAGTTG
Organism: Diarsia rubi; assembly: GCA_932274075.1. Taxonomy (NCBI): domain Eukaryota; kingdom Metazoa; phylum Arthropoda; class Insecta; order Lepidoptera; family Noctuidae; genus Diarsia; species Diarsia rubi. The sequence goes on from OW026432.1 coordinate 1,189,330, forward strand.
ATTATAGACTCGAGCTCTTAATTCAGTTTCAAACAGTGTTAGTGCAATTCAACCAATCATAATCTGACTGATCCACTTTTCCCACTTCCACCTTACACTGTACAAACGCGGCAAGTCTGATTGACGCGCGTAGGAGTATCTGATACGACGTACTGATAACATACTTGTGTTACTTCAACGTGCTTCATTTGGGCTAAATGCGTGCGCCAGTCCATTTGGATATCTTGATCCAATTTAGGTTGACGTTTAGCAATGAAATGTGGGTCAACGGATTTGGCTGTATCGGTTTGATGTGATAAATGTAGTGTGTTACGGAATTTGGTTAACATTGGGTAATTGGTAATAAATAGTCACCGATACTTATACTCGTTCCATTCGGGCCAAGACAAGGAAGTTATAAGACGCACCGAAAATGCCCAGAAGAGCTACATGTCCATGAAAGAGCTTATGAAAGGAGATCTTTCATGGTAACACAAGTGATAAATCATGGACTGCATTATTTACATTTTGACCTATGGATTCCGGACTTAGTATTAGACAAAAATTATAAAATCAAAACACTATCCGGGACTTCAAGCTTCAATTGAGCCTCTGAGCGTTCGGGCAGGTTATTAACCCCGGTCAACGCTCGCTAGATTTGATAAGATTCGACAGTTCTGAGAAACAACGGGCCGTATGTGACGTGACACACTGGTACACGTATGGTAACATACTATGCCTACTGTGGTACTGTGGCAGTTAAAAAAGCTTTGATGCGAAGGCTACTCTAGAAGGTAAAGACTTAATTGGAAAATGCCTGTGTAATTTGACTACCTACAAGAAAGTTAAATAAAAATATAGAAGGGATGAAACGCACGTGACATAAAAGTGATTGATATTAATGTTGATGTGAGAGGGAGACCAAGGAGAAGATAATATGGAAGATTGTGTAAGTTGGTGTAAGTAATGATACAAAAAAGGGGTAAATGACTCCGTGACGTCAAACAGGGGCAAATGCCCCTGAAACATGAGAAAACATGTTGCGCCGACCCCAAGTATAAAACATGTTGCGCCGACCCCAAGTAGAAAGGGGCAGGAAGGTGATGATGATGAATATTAATTAAAAAGAAAGAGGAAACATTTCAAAGAGTAAATAAAAATATATCAGTGTGTAACTTAGAAGATAAACCTAATATTTAAACATCCTCAAAGTTTAAAATCAGTTCTTTTTGAGAATAAATTTCGCAGTTCATAAAGAAGATAACTATCATTTCAAGTAATAACGAAGTTATCTTTCATAAATGCTGTAGTAATCTGCCTTAAAGTGTAATCCTCACTGACTGCCATGTTGTCGGCGCGTCGCTGTCACTGACCATATGCGCACGCGAGTATTATTTCGGCGTCACATTTGACGGCGTCGCGTTCCTTTTGGCACCCGATTGTGATGCAGTCTTGTAGTGAATGTCTTGATTACTCAGTGGCTCACCTGCATGAGGTTCAGCAGGGCTATTGCGTATCTTTTAAATGACAGTGGCTATCATATTGTCTATGGATTAACTGTCAAATTGGTTATGGTTTAGTACAAAATGGAACCATTTTTGACAGTAATTGATAGGCACTGTCATTTAAAAGATACGCAATAGCCCTGCTGATCCGGGCAAGTAACAATGCGATTTTTTTTTTATAATTTTATGAACTTTCTCGTAGATTAGACTACGTCGATAATATTATTTTATTTTGCAAATAAAAAGATAGGAAATTTAGTGCGGTATCGACTACATCTGTACAAGCTTTTGCTCCATGAAGACTGTAATAAAACGGATGGTTCCTCACATGTTCTCTTTCTGATATTAGAGTTCGAGCAGATTGTATTATCAGTATAAAAGCATGCATAGAATCAATGATATATTAAAACTATAGATACGTTGTCCGCCCTCAAAAATGACAACATGAAATGAAGCCAATTGGCCACATCGCGCTTAGTTACGCACCAACCTCTCGCGCGACGCTACGTTTGTTCCTAAATTAAATAGTGTGTGTAAACCTGTGCAAAACATAAAGACAACAGGCATCAACAGGCATCCCGCTGTACGGTGTCATATTTTTTTTCCCTTTCTTTACGCGTAAAAGTAGTAATATAATATTATTGCCGTCTTGAAGCGCCGCCATATTAGTTCATGACGTGTCTATATATATAATACGTCATTGAATAGAATAGAAAAGTGTGGCACAAGAAACGGAAAGCCTATTCCCAACAGTGCGTGATTCCGGGCTGAAATGATGATGATGAATTGGTTATATATTTCCCAACTCCCCCCCCCCCCCCCCCCCAAAGAAAAGAAAGGAAAATATAGCATGCGGCGAAAACGACAATTTAATCCAAAACAAAAAAAAACAATTAAATTTTTTGACGCTCTGTAATTCTTCCTTTTTTGATAAGTACTTGTACTTATATATTTGTAAATTGTAGTTTGTAAATATTCCAAATAAAAATTTGCTTTAAGATATAATTCAATTATAATTTTAACAAACAGTAAAAAAGCAAAAAAAAAACCTATTTAAAAAACAAAGTACCCAAAAAAGGGTTCAACACAGATCAAAGTAGAACCATATCAGAAGTTCAATGTCTACAATCAAAAGTTCTGCCTATACGGAAGTAGCCGATCTTTGCCGAGTGTTGCCGAGCGGTCACGGCCCTTGGTTAGCCGTTCATGGTCTAGCTATGTTTGGGCATCAAGTGTCTGTGTGACTCACGGCAATTATACTTGATGGGCAAGGAAATCTTTAGGGTACGTGTACTGCGAATGTTATGCCTTTTTGGATAGGAATCTTTTGAGGGTCACTTCCTATGCTAATAACAACAACAACATCATTTATTTCAGGCTACAATGGCCCACAGATATATCCTTCTTCCTATATCCTACTTATCCAAACTACACACATCAAAAGTGTCTAGGGATCAAGCATTTTTATGCGGATTTCTTGAGATTGAGATGTGGCTTTGTAATAAATTTATGATTTTATAAATTTATATGGATCCTTTTTGGTGCATTTCATAATTTGAATCAGGAACTGTGAATCAAATTCGAGTAAAAGATGAAAATCAGCTGTCAATATTTTCCCTATAAAAACATACAACGCATTGAAGACATTATTAGTGCTACTGTTTCCCTACTACTGATTAAAACCAACGTTATTATGGAGCGGCGACGTCATTTAAGCAGGGAAGAAATGCTCAGAGCCGTGGGAATGATAGAAGCTGGTTCCCGGCAACGTACTGTGGCTTTAGCTCTGAATACAAGTCAGAGTGTTATCAGTCGACTTTGGACACGTTACCGAAGCACTGGTACCGTGGCTGAGCGCCATGGAGGACGGTATCGCTGCACCACACGGAGACAAGACCGATACATTCAAATCTTAACTCGAAGAGCTCCAACAATAACCGCCATGATGTTAGCCGTGAGGCTTCATCACTCTTCAGGGAACTTAATTAGCCACCAAACAGTCAGAAACCGCTTGCATGAAGTGAACCTTCATTCCCGAAGACCGCTACGGGTACCACCTATAGCAATGCACAATCGTAGGATTCGATATCAATGGGCTCTTGAACACAGAAATTGGGCAGAAGAACAATGGCGTTTCGTGTGCTTTTCTGATGAGTCTCGTTTTGGTATGAGACCGGATACAAGACGTATACGACACTGGAGAACCCCTGGACGCCAACAGCGATTAAAATCCTGCCAGGAAGTCCATCCTTATAGTGGTGGAACCATCATGGTATGGGCGGGTATTTGGATCGGCGGAATAACTGAGTTGATTTGGATCAGAGGCAACCTCAACACTCAAATTTATGCTGAGACGATTGTATCAGACGTCATCGTTCCTCTACAAGTGCAAATCGGTCCCTTATTTCAGTTAATGCATGATAATGCACGACCGCACACCGCAAGAGTTGTAAGACAGACTCTCGCCGCAGCTAACATCAATGTCCTGCCCTGGCCTGCTCAGTCGCCAGACTTGAACCCGATTGAGCATGCATGGGATATGCTACAGAGAAGAGCTCTGCCGAATATGGAGGGTATCCAGTAGCAAGAAGACCTTTTTTTGTTGTTGCAACAAACATGGGCGGCCATTCCACAGCGTGATTTGGATGAACTCATTTTGAGTATGCCAAACCGATGTTCTTGTGTTGTTAGTGTTCGCGGTAGAAACACGGATTATTAATTGTTTAAGTTACCCAAAAATTTTAAAGAAAACTGTTATTTCAGTCTTTTTTTCGAACTTTAATGTTAGTGGTTCAAATGCCAAAAATCCCTTTATTAGGAAAATGGCAAATTTCTTTATTAATGCAAAGGTGACTTGGTTTATCGTTACTGTGACAAACGAAAACACTTTATTTGATGAATCCTTAAAGAAAATTTTAATTAATATCAATCAGGAGAAAAGTTATTGCAAAAATATATGTTGATCCCTAGACACTTTTGATGTGTGTATCATAACCTAACTAATAGAATAAATTCGAAAGTTACTCTGTCTGTCTGTATATCTATCGGGCTTTCGCGCCAAAACTACTGAACCGATTGAAATTTGGTACATAGATAGTGTAAAGTCTGAGAAAGGACATAGACTACTTTTTAATGCAAAAAAGGGTTGCAAGGGTTTTAAAGGGGGGGGGGGGGGGGTCGAAAAGATTAGTTTCAGTCGCGATAACCGACATCCACGCGGGCGAAACCCATCAGCTAGTTTAATATTATAAATGCGAAAGTTTATGAGGATGAATGGATATTTGTTGCTCTTTCCCGCAAAAACTTCTGAACGAATTTGAATGAAATTTAGCACACATAGCAGTTTATAACTTGAATTAACCCATAGGATACTTTATATCGCGGTAGTGTGATCCCGTGGGACAATTATGCTGGGACACGGCATGTCAGCCATACAAATATTTAGATGTAAATTTTATTTTATTTTATTATTTTTGGGAAACTTACAGCTAATACAGACAATGTACTTAAACAATAAACATTTGAAGGCCAATTACAGGTTTCCACAGATAAAATACTACATGTAGCATGCATTACTTATACATTTTTTAATTAGATATTACATAAAAATACTGATAATCATTTAAATTTCGATTACATTGCAATTACTTAATAAAGTTAAATACAATACCACTCACCTCAAATAATAATTAAACAATTAAAAATTAGTGATGTCATGTCAATTGAAATAATTAAATAATGTCAATATTGTACCTAGACGCCATAATAATCATTGTTCAAAGTTTTACATCCTTTGATTATCTATTGGTTAGACTGACGGTGTGAAAGAGAGATTCAGAAGTGAATGTGGGCGATGAAAATGAAAATCGACCCAAACAAACTTGAAGAAAGATATTTTATTTTTTCAAGTATGTTTTATTGTTATCCTTTATTTAACTTTTTACATATAAATTATATTTTTAAATATTCCCATACAAAATAATATAAAAAAAACATTTAAAAATATAAAAAATAGTAGCCCACCGGTATCGGGAACAGGGTCCAAGCTACCGGCAGTCAGGGCTCCAGAGAAAGGAACCTCCTAACAATGCGAGCCGTGTCCAGGAGTACCGCTCTCTGTATCAAGCCCCTGATCCAGCTGCCTAACGAGAGCCTCTTCAGATGTTGTTCGAGGCTCTTGGCAATTAAGCCATTGGCTGAAACGACTATCGGCACAATGATCGCTGAGTTCACACTCCACATGTCGACAACCTCGCGAGCCAAGTCAAGATATTTGATTTGCTTATCTTTCTCAGCTTTCACGAGGTTCGCGTCATGCGGGACCGGGGAAAATTATAAAAAAATAAAAATAAAAAATAAAATAAATCATTTTTATTTTTATTGTTATTGTTAAATATGTTATATCTGTGAGTGCCTCCCAGATACTCCATCACGGTTACTGTGAATGGATTGCGCAAACTAACATGGTGCACCCAACAAAACCAACCATCATATTGGGCGCCCCTTTCGTCACATATATAAAGGGCTAAGAAGGAACATGGGTGATTTTTAGTCAGTAGAATTCTGACACTCCCTTTTGCTCTGCCCAAGATCGGGAGGGGTTATTTGATGATTTCCCAAAAAGGGTAAGTGGCCGCCGGAGGTGGATTATCACTCTCCAGCCCTTATCCCAATTTATTTAAGGTCAGCACTGCATGTCTTCTTTTTCCATTCTTCTCTAATACGCGTAATCTCGACAGACATCTGCTTTTTACCCGACTGCGGCGAAGCCCAAAAGGAGGGTTATGTGTTTGGCGTGTATGATGTAAGTATGTATGTATGTATGTCCGTTTCTTTGTTCCCTCATAACTCCTAAACGGATGAAGGGATTTGAATGAAATATACGTCGTTAGATTCGTCATGATGGCGCGAGTGTCACTAGCTACATTAAAATAAAAAAAACAAAGGTATTTGCTGGTTTTGGGGGCCAAATCGTGGATTTGAAAAAATAAAAAAAATCCATTACCATCGAGTAGGGTATCAAAATGAAGGGTTTTAAAAGGAGATTACAAAAATATATGACACCTATATGTTTGAAATAAATTCAAAGTCACAAATTCAATAAACAAACACAAAAGTTAAATCATCTGCGAACTATTTTACGTGACCACCGAAAGAACAAACACTAAAGAACTAAAAAGTTAAGTTAAGTTGCTATATCATGCTTAACACAGTTCATGCATCGTTTCTTTGGTCTTCCTCTACTCTTATACCCATCTACATTCATATTCAATACTTTCCACACGAAATTTTCCTCCTTCCTCCGCAAAACATATTCATTCCACGACAACTGATTCCTACAAAAAAAAAATCAGTCACCAGCCAGTGGGTAGGTACCTAAAAATATTCATATTCCTACTTACATGTTTTTAAAACGTAAAAAAATTACATAAATATCATATCCTGGCGCCATGCCGCCGATTCAAGAACAGCGATATGATTGAAGGTCAAAAGTTATGATAAGCGATCACCTGAATAAGGCCAGGTCCTCAAATATTCGCGGAAGGGCCTTAAACACAGCTGTTTATTAGTTCTTCACGCTATGCCCATGTAGGGGAAACAGAATGCGCGTGAATCACTTCATATAAACTGTCTTATTCATTACTGTAAACTGTGTGTACTAGGTCAGATTCTTTTGAGTTTAACACTCTATTGACATTGGCATCATCAACATCAGCCTATAATGTTCCCACTGCAGGGACTTAGACCTCCTCTCCAGGAGAGGGATGGGCTATTATAATTCACCACGCGGGTCCAGTGAGGATTGGTAAATGTCACACGTCTTCGATTCGACATGCCGGTTTTCTTACGATGATAACCTTCACCGTTTTGAAAACTTTTTATATCTAAAATTAGAGTTAAGTTCTAACATTATGGCCTAGTGGTGGTTCGCAATGTCAGCCTGTTGGTATTTTCTGTGGCAGTAGATAGTAATGAGCTGGTATCATTCAATCGGTTTGCAATCGTATAACTGACTGATTTGCTAATGTATGGTACGCGAGACAGATTTTGTAAAAGTCGAATTTGACTTGTGTACCTAATGATCTGTTTTACATGGTATAACTTATGTCATGTGATTGTCCTATTAAGCTATTATCCACCTAGCCTTTTGCTAATAATGGTGCCGTCGGCTTCTAGTCTAACCGGATGCAACTGAATACCAGCATATTTTACATGGAGCACTGCCTACCTGAACTCCACAACCCACTAAGCACTGGGTGATATGAAACCCCTTGGTAAGACTGGTTGTCAGACTTTCAGTTTTACGAGGCACAGAGGAAATGCGGTGTGCAATGGGTGATCAACTGGTTACCATCCACAGACCGACCTAGTCAAACACGGTACTGGCGCGATAGAGTTTGCGCGGTCGATAATATAGTTTGATAATACACTTTGGATTAAATTTACAAAAAATGAAATTATTGTTTATTTATAAAATAAAATTACGATTCTGTTAGAAGATTACCTTAAAAATAATGAGTAATTTTTACATTTTCTTTAAAGTGATTCTAAGGTATAGCAGAAAAATCTTATTTGTAGATATTTTGTAAAAATTGCGATGTTTTAACATTTTCATTCTGCTATATTTTGTATTGAAGTCGAAAATATGATGAATAGTGCCACTAGTACACCATATGGTGATGCTATTTATATTTTTTTTAATCAAATCAAATCAAATCATTTATTGCATGAAATATGGGTACACAAATGGATGAAAAAATACAAATAATAGACCTTTATACCATAACCTACCCTAAAAGGTGTGCAAAATTGGATATACATCAAAACAAAATGGGATGTCAATAATAATAAACACATCATATTGCATAAGCATAACATTATTAATTAATTACATTTATCATTTAAATAATCATTAATTGAATAGTAGGCTTTATTAATCAAATACACTTTTAATTTATGTTTAAATGAAATATTTTTTTTTGCTTCCTTTACATTTTTGGGCAACTTATTATTATATTCTAGGACCCATACAAAATGGGCTCTTGTCAAACATAACAGTTCTGTGGCATATGGCACGAAGTGTTTAATGTTCAATATCGTTCGTAGTGGTATATGTAAAACTCGATCGGTATTTTTGCGGATCTAAACATTATTTTGAAAATTATTGAATGACTTGTGCCAGAAAAAGAACTTGTCTCTTATAATAACCAAAAGGAAGCTTCAAATTCTTTATAGATTTCCCACACGAAGCGATCAAAATTGTTCAAAATTAGATGATTTCGTGCACGGGGCGTTAGAACTTCGAACAATGTTGAAAAACATGTAGTTTGATATTTTTTAAATTTTAACAAGATGGGAGGGTTTTTTTTTCAACTTAACCACACAGTTGTTTTAATTTTGATCACAAGCTAAAATATCCTTGTACATAATTATATATTTTTAAACACTACACGCCTAGCCAGTTGCAAGGTACATCTCTATGTATGGGCACACCAGTAAGTGATTCATCATTACGAAGTGTCGCACTTATTACAAGAATACGACGCTCAATGGGTCAAATTCCTTGGAACTTATGACTTGGTAGGACTGTTTACTTTTAAAGGTATGGTAAGACCTAAATCCTTCATTGATACAGAATTGGTACGGTTCTTCGAAAGTGTGTTACGTTCTTAAGTTTTTAGAAATTAGTTGTTTGTTGCTATGAATAGCTGGGCTATTTTTTATAGTGATGAACGTCGGGTATATAAATAACGCAGATTAGTTTTCTGCAATCCTTCATTCCAGAGACTCCTCACAGGTCTTTGAGATTTTTTGTCTAACAGTTGCAAACCAGCGATCTTGAATAACATTATCAGGTAACTGTGTTTTAACCTATCCGCTGATACTCATGATGGCTATTAAAATAAAATCTAGCAAAAAATAATATTGTTTATTCCCGTTTATCTTTCCTTATGGTGGTTACCCAGAAGCCAATTTGATCATTGTTTGCACGACACAGATTCAATGTGTATATATAATATTTTTGTGAACCCTGCCTCCAAAACAGTGTCCTTAAATAAAAAAAGCGTAGACGTCTGCCATCCACCAACCCACTTCGGGACCGTTTTGAGGATTACAGAAACCCCCTTTCTGCGCCTGTCATACCAATGGGTGGCCGTGTGCAAATAGATTGCAAATAATATAGCCATCTATTAAGCTCTATTAATTAACCTCAAAACACTTTATTGCAACACTGCTGCCGCAACTACAAAAGGACAAAACCCCATATATTTGGCTCTTCCTGCGTTATTATGATTTTGCATCATTTGCGTACATTTCGGCACAAATTGCGAACGTTACAAATATTACAATAGAGCTGCTGGAAATCAAAACGTTTTTGGAAACTATCAAAATGGTATGTTGTGCACACGACACACTGAGTAGCGTTGGGGTCACCATGTGGTAGGACTTTTCTTGGATATCTCAAAAAAAATTGTAACGTCTGTCGTGTTTGAATTTTCTTTTGAATTGTTGTTTTGTAAATAGATCATACCCATACCACACCATAGTTTTACTTAAGTATTGTTTTTTCTTTTATGTTTTTTTTGTGTGTATGTTTTTTTGGGGAGTGGGAAATCATCAAATAACCCCTTCCGCTCTGGGCAGAGCGAAAGGCAGTGTCAGACTTCTACTGACTAGAAACCACCCCTCTTCCTTCTTAGCCCTTGTGTCGAGGCCGCGGTACCTTTTTCGAACAACCCGCAGCCCTGACGGGGTATGGTCACCCGACCATACCCCTCGGTCACGAAAATCGCAAGTTGCTTGACACCAGTCGCATTTATACTATCACCTAGAAATATTGAGTAATGGGCAAAATAATTTGCCTGTAAAGTCACTAGTGCCGATAACTTGCAATGTAAACAAAGTCAAAGTGAACAAACAGCGTCAAAACTATGGGGGTCACAAACTGTCACCCTATCAAACTAGGATAATAATGGATGAGAGGCTGCACTTGACCAGCGCACACACTGGTATACCTACTATCATATCTCTCGATCATCTCGATCATTGTCGGAATTCGGTCTAGAGAACTGTTACTAATTGACGATTTTGTTTTTGGTGTGTGCAAAATCATGAAATGACCCCTCCCGCTCTGGGCGCAGCGGAAGAGACTTCTACTAGACTTCTACTGACTAAAACCCACGCATGGTCCGTCTCAGCCCTTTGCGTTCCGAGGCCGCGGTATCTTTTCCAAACAGTCCCGCAGCTCCGGATATATACTTGTCCTAAGTTAACACCACATAGCTGGTCCCACTAGCAGCTCATCGTATCTTGCCGATCGTCACGTGCGAACAAGTAAACAGAGTATTATGGGCGCGCCGAGGATATTAGGGCACCCACTGTCATTCAGATATGGTAAGAACGGACCGGTACCCCACAGGCAGGTTGCAGTAGGTCAAGTTTGAGCAATGGTACTGCATTTTAGTTTTTATTTAGTAGGGTAAACTTGTTCTACATTGGCCTTGGATCGAAATAACTGGAAGTCATGGGGAAAGGCCTTTGCCCTGCAATGGGATGATACAGGCTAACAGTATCAGTATCAGTATCAGGGTAAACTTACCATAAACAATATTAATTCAAAAAAGTAAAGTAACCAGAAATTATAAAAGGGCCTCAAAAAACTGCTCCTCGGCGCAGTCAGGTTGTAATGTCCCCAAGAGACAGGCGGCATTGCCACGTTATATGACAACACTTAGTCTCTGGCCAAGGTAAAAGACAGCCCTTGTGTCGCAGGAAGCGTCAACTAAGCGTTTCGAAACAGGTTAGTTTCTTTAAACAGGCTACGAGCAGCCGGATCCCCTGGCCTCAGAGTTTCAATCCCAATGGTTGGATCAAACCAGTTGATGCAGAGAAAATCGAACATTGAAACAGAACTAACACGGCCATGAAGAAGAGAAGATATGGAATTGAATGAAGTTCCCGGTTGCAGTAATGTCAATAAAGTACATTACTGCCCCGATGGCATCGTGGTCGCAAGCTGCGACTGGTTAGCGTGAGGCCATAGGTTTGATTCCCAGGACAAACGAAGTGGTACTGGATTTAATGGTAGCCCGGTGTTGGGAGCGAATCAATCCCGTGCCATTGATGGCACATTAAGCCGTTGACCTGATCTCCATTCCGTCGTATTGAATTGTCGTACTTTTAGACAATGAAAATCAAAATCAAAACTCATTTATTCAAACTAGGCTGATAACCAGCACTTTTCGAACGTGAAAATTTACTTTATTTTACTTATTTACAAGAGACAGTCTTCCAAAACGCCCCCCCTTCGACACTTCCTAGTGTTTTAGCTAGAAAGAAGAAGTGGCGGAACAAACTCCCAAGCAACACATCTGTCTGTTAGGTTGGTTAGAAGAACCAGACTCGATACAATAGTAAGGTGCAAGCCTAGCTAGCTAGGTGCTAATGACTACAGACACAAATTTTAAGCAATAATTAAAAAGTATATAATATAAAATGAAAATAAAAGTAAAAGAAAAGAGTGCTTCTATCTAATATTTAATGCTGATGCTGATGTCTCAGCAGAGACCACCCTCTGCTGAGACATCAGCCAGGCTATGTGGGGATTGAACCCAGTAAAAACACCGCGGTAACTACTGTCTCCCTTACGAATGAGTTGATTGAACTGCTACACATGATGTTCACGACTATTTCAACTTCCTGAGCCATCCACATCCAGATTCTACTTCTAAGTGTCACTTAACTATACTTCTTCGTCTTCCCTGCCTAGCGGCAAATCCCCGTGGGTGTCTCGATAGCATTCTTGTGGTTTCGCAAGTCGTCCGGTAACAGGCTGCAGATCTAGGCGAGATACTAGCGCCGTGGAGGACGTCTTCATTATCATAGTATTTGGACATGCTGGTATTAAGATTGTCTTAATGTGTGTGTTGCAATTGAGGTTGGTATTGTTGGCAATAGATGGGGTCCTTGTAAGGGGCTCATTATCATTGTCATCAATTTTTTTTTGCCCTTGTTCCATTTTATTGGACGCCACGCGGTTTCACCCACGTAGTTCCCGCTCCCGTGGGAATACAGGGATAAAAAGTAGCCTATGTCACCCGGGGATAGTGTAGCTTTCCAACGGTGAAAATAATAATAATAATAATAAGCTTTGCCAATAAGCCTGACATTGTGGTGATGGATCGATCGGAGCGTCGCGCAATGATTGTTGATATCACGGTTCCACATGACGAGAACCTCGTGAAAGCAGAGAAAGATAAACAATACAAGTATCTAGATCTGGCTCGCGAGGTTGTCGACATGTGGCACGTAAATACAGCAGTCATTGTGCCGATAGTCGTGTCTGCCAATGGTCTAATAGCCAAGAGCCTCGACGAACATCTAAGGAGGCTCTCGCTTGGTAGCTGGATCAAGGGCTTGATTCAGAAGGCAGTACTTCTGGACACGGCGCGTATTGTCAGGAGGTTCCTCTCTCAAGAGCCCTGACTACCGGTAGCTCGGACCCTGTTCCCAATGCCGGTGGGCTACTATTTTTTATATTTTTAAATGTTTTTTATATGCTTTTTTGTAATAAATATTTAAAAATGTATTAAATATGTTAGAAAGTGAATAAAGGAAATAATAATAATATTCCACAACTATCACACAACGCCATCTAGTCCCAAGCTAAGCAGAGCTTGTGTTATGGGTACTAGACAACTGATAAACATACTTATATATTTCTAAATACATACATATTATAGATAAATTACACCCAGACACAGAACAAATGATCGTGCTCATCACACAAACATTTGTCCTGGGTGGGAATCGAACCCACGACCTCCGGCATAGCAGTTAGGGTCACTAACCACTAGACCAACAGGCCAGTCAAAAATCAAATTCAATCGTAACGTTGTCATTTGCTGCTTTTTCTTTCATATCATCACTCACACGGAGTGTGTGAAGGATCAAGGAAAGGAATCAAAAACGCTATCATTAGGTACTCCTTTTATTTTTGGCGGGTCACTAAAAGCCACCCATGTTCCTTCTTAACCCTATATTTATTTATTTATTTAAACTTCATGTACAAGAGTGGTACATAGGCAGACTTAATGCCACAAGGCATTCTCTACCAGTCAACCTTTGGGTCAAAAAGGATAGCACTGTGGCAGAGTACAAAAACAATAAAAATAAGGAAAATACCATTATACATTATGATAATACATAAACATACAGAGAGAATTAAATAAATAAAAAGATTCCTTTTTTTAACATCTGATCAACCCGCAGCCCCGATGGGATCATTTACTCCTTATTTCATCATATCATTCCTCACACTCTCCATCGTAACTCGCAACGCAGTCCTGCCTAGAGGTATCGGGTATTGACTGGTTTGTGAAGGCCAGGTTTGCAGTCCCTCCTTGTAAAATAATAGTATTAAGCTTCTTGTAAACGGATAACCGTTGCTTACTACACATTATTGGTAAATAGCCAGGCCAATGATACGGCCCCGTGTGAATGATACTACCTACTCCACTGCTGTTTCTCAAGAAAAACTACTTTAAAAAAAATATCTATATTCGGGAGCGACTATTTTGTGTTTGTTAGATAAAGTCAGCATCTGTGTATTGTTTTTCACAAATTAGTAAGCAAGCTTAATTTCTTCTTGTTCATTACTAGTGATGATGCATTCATAGAGCATATCAATGATAATTATGGAAGAGCGGAGTGGGTATCCTAATACAGGCACTGTTTTACCTAAATGGACGCTTAAATGAACGGATTATTCTAATTGTGACAATAATGTAAATGTATAATTGTATATCTGTATATTTTGTATGTATGTTGGATGTGTGTTTGTCTCATTACGACATCATTTTAAAGATGACTGGTTTTTGCGACAGAAAAATCTAAGCACGCACGCCTAGCGGAAAAACACCTAAAATCTGTTTGTAATAAAGTCGCTCGCTTATCAAAACAACATTCATTTAATAAATGAACTGAATCATATCCTATTAATTAATAATCTCATAAACATAACTCAAACAAAGCTCTTAATAAGCGCGTGCGCAATATAAACATTACATACAATTAGCTAGCATCGCATAAGGAAGTGTTTACACTAGACGCGACGCCCGGACCGGCCTGCGTCTGCGCGGCAAAGCTATTCATTATATTACTGTAAGTGTTATGCAGAACAGGAGCAGTAATTAAAATGACAGTTGTGATTGCTAATTAATGCATGGTAGATAATATCTAGTATGTAAATATATTGTATAGTGCTTTTTAATTAATTATGGAATCAGACTTTACTTTGCAGACATTCATGAGAGCAAAATGTATGCAAAATATTTAGTGTTTCAACATCTGCCTAGCCTTTTCAAGTTAATGTTGGGATCGGTCTTACTGGATGCAGCTAAATACAATTTACATGGAGCGACTAGTTAGTAGTGAGCGTTTATTCGGTTTGGGTATGCAACCTAATTCTCAATTTTCCCGCTGTATCCTGCAGCTTTTCATCGTCACATAGGACAATCCCCAAAATAACCCTCTACTAATTTTCTAGTGTTTTAACTTGGGCGAAGAAGTGGTACAACACTCCTCAAGCGGCATTCAGATTCATTCATCACTTTGTAAGGCTGAACGGTGGATGGAAACTTACTGCTAGGTAAGATCAACATCTGACATCATTTCAGCCGACAGACATCCACTGCTGGACATGCTCCCCCAAGTGTCATTACATTGACCCGGTCCCTTGCGTCTCGTAAGAAACGGATCCCCGCAACCTTCACCATATCATCGGTCTACCTATTGGGAGGCCTTCCAACGCAACGTCTTCCGGTTCGCGGTCGCCACTCCAGAACTTTTCGGCCTCATCGGCCATCCGTTTTGCGAGCAATATACCCTGCCCAATGCCAGTAAAGTTTGTCAATTCTTCTTCTTTTGCTAAGTAACATAGGTACATCGATCTTCGGAAATAAGTCTCTTTGCACATAACCACATCCTCTGTCCACGTTCGGGATGTTATCCCACTCGTTAGTTTTTGCGCGTCGCCTGCGCACCCACGCCTCCATCTAACTAGTAACATACTCATTTATGTACTAATGGACTTGTTCACAATTACGGAGATTATACCTGTTTAGTTCATCTTTGGTTAGACATGATTCGTTTTTGTAGAACATGTTTTTTTGTCGTTGTTTTGAAGAGCCTAATGTTAATTTTATACGTTTTGTTTGGGGTCGATAGGTGGTCAGTTTCGTTTAAGTACAACTTAACATATGTACACGTAAATTGAAAGAAAGAAAAGATGTTTATTTAGGAACAGGTCATAGGTCCTTCCCAAAGTGGGTTACAAGTTACAGCAGCCTGTCATCCAATCCGCTTTCCTAGTAACCACCTTTGTACCCGACTGCAGCGAAGCCCAAAAGGAGGTTTTTAAGGTTATCGGTTAAGTTGTGCGTTTCACGTACCACTACTACAATTTCGTAGTAATTTCTATAATTTGCTATTTGTAAGAGATACCTACGCAATTTAGGTTATTCGTGAAACCACTGGCTTTCGGTGATGAAAATTATTTTGATGAAATCTGAACAGCACGTAAAAAGTCAGTTCATTGTAAAAATAGAAACTGACCACTTTTTGAGTCAGGTGTCCTATTGTTCCAAACATAAATCATTCGGGGTATTTCTGATGATATATCCAGGAAAACTGACAAATTCAATCAATGTAAAATCGGTTAATTAGAATTGAATGCAAGTTCCCAATTTAGCTCGGTACTTAAAAAGGGTTGTGGTAATGACAATATTCAAAACAAATACCTACATACAAGTACACAAAATAGGTACCTATTAAATCATCGGTGATTTTCCGTCGACAGGAAAAATCCTTATACTTACAAAATGTGCTCTTACAAATGGAATCGATCAAAGCTCACGTATCAAGTTTTAAACTGCAGGTATCATAATATAAAGTACTTATTAAATGCGAAAATCGGTCCCGTTTAAAGTCACTGGCAATAAAATCAAGACAAGATTACTTAAAAGCTAAACAACAGTTTAATGGAAACAAAACGCATCAGAATAGTTCCAGGAGCCATTCATTACAATACACATCGTCGCGGCGGCGCCTGTGACTGTTAAGTTGACCGTCCACTGCTGCGTAGGATATGCACGGAGAAGTTTGTCACAATTAGCAAGGTGGTTTGTTTGTTTATCCGCGAGAAGCGTGACTGTGCAACGCAGTGGACGATTCTGCCTAATATTATTCTCTGGCAATTCATCCAAATGTATTTGGGATCGGTGCAGCATGTCTTCTACTTCCTTATTTTTCATGAGACACCTCCTTTCTTGTTGCTTATCTCATGCGAACATCTGACTCTCCAAACTGTAAGGTGTGTGGCAAGATAGAGGATGTGCACGTGCAGCATGTGTTGGTGGAATGTGTCCGAAATTATACTAATAAGAGAATACAGTTATAAACGCGATGAAATTGTCGGTAATGGATGTTGGAATGTTCCATGGTATTTTAGCTAAGCCTATATCTGAAGAAAGTAAGAAAATATTCATAAAAGCATGTACAAAAATATCGTAAATAAAGAAGATTAAAAAAAAAAATCATTTAAAAAAATCCATCCATCGTTTCCTTGGTCTTCCTCCACTCTTAAACCCATCCACATTCATACTCAAAACCTTCGACTATACTGTCTACATTAATATGAAGCAAAGCTCAGTTGTTCTCGTTGTGTCTGACTTCTGAGGACAGAAATCCTGGATTTAATTCCAATTTCGGACGAAGTTTCTTATAAACAGTATACGCTTTTATAACAAGTTGCCTAAGTCAGTTATAGAACTGACCGATGGAAAGTTTAAAAACTACATTAAACGTGTCCTTATTCAAAAAGCATATTATAAAATCAAGGACCACGTCGAAGATAAAAAAGTTTGGCTTTAGCTTCTGCGCATGCGGCTTCCCTGGTAACTCTTAGCCGGTACAAAGTTGTGGATGTCTCTAACTATTCTCAATTTTATTATTTATTTTTTCTCTTCCATTAAATTCTCTCTTTTACAGTGGTTTTTAATCATCCAGACGCCCTTTGGTACGAATAGTTACAGCACTGATATCAACATTTGTGCCTTACCTTCATTACAAAAATTTGTTAATTGATATGTTATGTACTTTTTTATTTTTACATTGTTTATAATTATATAATTTTTTATTATTGATTTGTGTCTGTAGTAACTCTAAAATGAACGTACACCTTACTATTGTATCGAGTCTGGTTCTTCTAACCAACATAACAGACAGAATGTGTTGCTGGGGAGTTTGTTCCGTCACTTCTTCTTTCCAGCTAAACACTAGGAAGTGCCGAAGGGTGGGCGTTTTGGGGGACTGTCTCTTGTAAATAAGTAGAGTAAAGTAAATTTTCACGTTCGAAAAGTGCTGATTATCAGCCTAATTTGAAAAAAAAAAAAGTTTCATTAAGTTTAGGAGTTATTCGGTAGCCAGAGATTGGGATTTTGCCCCCCGTGACCCCGTGACCCCGTCTCCATAGTCCTTCAACTGAACTCTGGCCTGTCATGTTAGATTGCCATCCCATTGGCCTATGAGAGTTAGGGAACAGAGTGCATCTGTGTTTGCTCATCTACTAGTGTTCTATAATTTCCCCCGCGAAGATGGCAGTTCTTGGCTCAGATTGGCCACCATGAAAGCAATCAGGAGGATTTACAACGCTATGCTATAGGAGCGTAGCTTTGCAGTGGAGTGGTGCCTTGATACCTCCTCATCCAACTGCATACAATCATAACGAGCTGTGATGTGTCGCACAAATGTATGAGTTAAGAGTAACACTGATATGTTATCTGAGATTCTATAAACAGATGAAGTCATGCAGGGTTGGGAGTATTCCTTTATTTTTAAAATTTGAGTGTACAGTTACGAACACCTCTGCGTAACCCTACGGGGTTAACAAGGCATTGTCTTAGGTATGTACAAAATTTGAAAATATATCTTGTTTCTTTATAATAAATGGTAGGAATTAGGGATGCTCCACAAACTCTATAAACTCTTAGTACCCTATTCATCCCGTCGGTTGTGGGTTGTTCCCGGGGCTGCGGGGTCGTCGAAAGAGATACCACGGCCTCGACACAAAGAGCTAAGAAGGAACATGTGTGGTTTTTAATCATTAGAAGTCACTCCGCACTTCCGCTCCTGCCCAGAGCGGGAGCAGTTATTTGATGATTTCGCACCACCAAAAATATAAATAAAAAGTACCCATTAAGTATTCATTAAAGTACTGAATCTATGAAAACTAGATAGTATTACTTAGACTAGATAATTGATTCATATAGCAGTGACGTCTATCAAAGATATTAGCATGAGAACTCGCCAGTTCTACACATCCTCGTTGCAACTGCATACAATTAAGGGTAATTGAGTTATCGGACACATGTTGAGTAAACAGATGAGATCAGACCGTACGGATGTGTGGTACCCTTTACAGATAGTACTTGTTAAGTTTCCAACATTACTTGACCCCCTCATACTAAGTAGTGGTGGGTGAAGAGGGATCAGGTTATACTGGACATCGACTGTACTAGTTATGTGGCTCTTGGCTTTGATCTTGAGTGGTTTTTAATTGATTTTGAATAGAGATGCTTTGTGAGGTAAACAATTTAAATGATGCTTTTTATTGATGATTCAGAGATATTAAGCGAGCTTAATGGTAGATTTTAGTCCACTTAAGTTGGTGACTGACTTGAATTTGGTAATAAGAGTTCTCGAGTTTGAAGTCAATGTTTGTGTGTGTGTGTGT
The DNA here is from genome assembly GCA_932274075.1 of Diarsia rubi. Taxonomy (NCBI): domain Eukaryota; kingdom Metazoa; phylum Arthropoda; class Insecta; order Lepidoptera; family Noctuidae; genus Diarsia; species Diarsia rubi. Next base: position 1,208,608 of record OW026432.1, read on the forward strand.
CTAGAACCACTTGTGACACTTTTAGGGGTTTAGATTTAAAAACCACTCAATTATCCAAATCCATTAGAAACGCCGTCAGTGTGGCCGAGTTCTGGTCAAACCAATTTGATTTGATTTGATTTGATTTAATAACAATGGGTAGTATCGTTATATTAGATACCTGTTTCATATATTATATTTATACATTTTTTTTTAATATTTTTTTTTATACAATTAATTTTTCTCAGAAGGTACACACATAAGTTTACACGCGTTCTATATTAAATACATCTAGTCAACAAATGCTTCCTCTCTCCTGCCTCACTTGTTCTTGCTGTAAGATCATTATGTAGTGTACAACTCGAAGGGACCCAGTTGCTTGAAGGTCTAGTTAGTAGCTACTGTCCTACAACATTACCGTCGAGCCACTTGCTACGTTTATTTGCAAGGTCCACCAAGTTGCTTAAAGGTTACGGCTGACCGTGCAACAAGTCATCATCATCATTTCAGCCAAAAGACGTCCACTGCTTTAGGTGTCGCCACATTGACCGGTCCCGTGCGTCTGGCATCCAGCGGATCCCCGCAACCTTCACCAGGTCATCAGTCCACCTAGTGCGAGGCCTTCCAACGCAACCAGTAATAACTGCATATCGGATGAGGTTCTTTTTTTGAGCTTGGGAAAATATCAAAGGAAAACAAGTCGCTCTGGGCGGAGCGGATAGGAGTGTCAGACTTCTACAGATTAAAAACCACCCATGTTCCTTATTAGTCCTTAGTGTCCGGACCGCGGTATCTCTTTTAAACAAATTCCGCAACCCTGGCAAGTTCTCCAGACACTCACGACTTCAATATGGGAGTATTTGTGTGACAAAAATATCTTATATTTTTTTTATTCAATGTGATTTAATAAAAATCATAGGTACTTTTCTAGTACAGCTTTTGTGATCCTTCTAGAAGCATCCAGAGATGATGTTTATCAGCAATTCGAACGCTAACCAATTAGAATGCATTCATATAAATCTGCTAATTGCATCTGATTGGTAATTAACGAGTATCAACTGCGCGTGCGCAGACTGCACGTGATCTGTCAACTGAACGATTCATTCGTTCATTAAAAGGTTTGCCACAGAGTGGCTTTAATGTACGTTGATTAAAATGTGTTTAATCTATGCCATATCTACTACTGTACATAACTAACTCATGCTATTTTTTCTAAAGCAATAGTAGCCGAAGTTACTCCTTAAGTCATGAGCTGTCTGCCAGGAAGTCCCGTCAAAATAGGTTCATCAGTTTTGGAGATTAGCTGAAACGAACAGACAGACAAACAAATACAACGGTTTTTTGTTATAATATAAGTTTCATATGCATTCCTCTGTAAAGAACTTGCAACGCAAACACACACTTCAATTTTATTTACCTGTGTATATAGATTTCACACATTTCTTAATAACCGTTACAATCAAATAAGGAAGAACTTCATAGAAAACGAAGTTACTTCACTCTCGCAGGTCTGCTTACGGTTCTCGAAATAAGTCAGGTATGCCTCATGATAACCTGTACCTACGTCTATTGCGAGGTACTTCGCCACGAGCATGGAATGGCATTTCAGTCATATTTACATAAGTCACAGCGTTATCGCGGTCTGATGACTGGCCAGGAATGTACAGATACACGCACAAATCATATCATGCGATGGGCTATTGAACCCCGTCGGGGCTGCGGGTTGTTCTAAAGAGATACCGCGGCCTCGGCACAAGAGCTAAGAAGGAAAATGGGTGGTTTTTAGTCAGTAAAAGTCTGACACTACCGGTCTGCCCAGAGCGGGACGAGTCATTCGATGACTTGCCACATCCCAAAAAAAAATGGGATATTGAATTTCTATGTATGATGCAGTTCTTGGATAGAATAATGGTCAGGATAAAGTGGTATTCTAACAGCAAAAAGAATAGGGGCCAGGATAAAGTGGCATTCTAACAGCAAAAAGAATAGGGGCCAGGATAAAGTGGCATTCTAACAGCAAAAAGAATAGGGGCCAGGATAAAGTGGCATTCTAACAGCAAAAAGAATAGGGGCCAGGATAAAGTGGCATTCTAACAGCAAAAAGAATAGGGGCCAGGATAAAGTGGCATTCTAACAGCAAAAAGAATAGGGGCCAGGATAAAGTGGCATTCTAACAGCAAAAAGAATAGGGGCCAGGATAAAGTGGCATTCTAACAGCAAAAAGAATAGGGGCCAGGATAAAGTGGCATTCTAACAGCAAAAAGAATAGGGGCCAGGATAAAGTGGCATTCTAACAGCAAAAAGAATAGGGGCCAGGATAAAGTGGCATTCTAACAGCAAAAAGAATAGGGGCCAGGATAAAGTGGCATTCTAACAGCAAAAAGAATAGGGGTCAGGATAAAGTGGCATTCTAACAGCAAAAAGGGAGTAAAGCGCTTTGCTCTTTAGTTATAAAACTGAGATGTAAAAAGTCAAGGATATGTCAGTCAGTCAGTGTCAGTATATGTCAAGTCGTATAATACCCTGCCTTTTTTTTTTTTTTTTGGTGGGTGTAAAAATCATCGAATAACCCCTCCCGCTCTTGGGCAGAGCGAAAGGGAGTGTCAGACTTCTACTGACTAAAAACCACCCATGTTCCTTCTTCGCCCTCTATGTCGAGGCCGCGATAACCGTTGGACTACCCGCGGCCCATAATACCCTGCCTGCGTCGAGGTTCCCAAGTTCATATAACCCCAACCTCTTTAATTCGCGAGCCTATTTAATAGGCGTCTTCTGGCTCGTCTCTTAGCTCTTTCCATCGTTGACCTCATCTCCGTCCTCAGGACAAGATTGGGGTCAACAATAGGCCCATATAATATTTTTTTTTTAATGATTCTGGCAACGACCTCATTATTTGTTAAGTCGACAGGACAACCGCTGATTAATTATAGAAATCAGTGTTTTTAAAACATCAAAGTTTTTATAATTTTTTGTGAGTGGAATGTACGTGATCCCTTGCCCGTTCCTTCTAGGATAAACAGATAATTGCAAATTCTTTAACAACTTCAAACACTTCCGACTCCACCTGTACCGGCCATATTGCACCGTGGTATGGCGGCACGGGTAACAAACACAAGCACATGCAATCACTGATAAGCTATCGATCCGTCAACTGGACACAATTATACCCAGTTTATTACTACGCTGAAGCATTCATAATGGAGATTGGATTACACAGTGCAGTGGAATAATTTTGTCATTATATAAATCTTGAATAAGCTTGCCTAAATTCTAGAACGAAGCACTAATATTGGGTCCTACTTATTAATGGCGCAAATAGCTGCTGTATTTCAGTATCAATGTTTTACTAATATAATTATCTATTTATTTATTTATTTTTCTTACAAATAATAATATTATGTGTGACGAATTTTACACTTTCAATGGAATGGCTTTTTTAAATTGTGTTTTTAAAACAAAACCACATAAAATATCTAAAAAGCTGCACAACGATCGCTGAGTTCACAGGAAGGGACAGTCAATAATCATTGCGCGGTGTTCACCTGTGGCTGAACAGATTTAGATGAGAGCCACAAGAATAAACCATTGTCTGGGAATAGAATATTTTCCGTACCAATTGTATGATGTCCACACCTACCTGTGAAATTACTTTGTATAATTTATTCCATCACCATTCTTCTCAAAACGGTGAAGGAAAACATCGTGAGGAAACCGGCATATCTTATAACCAAAAATTCGAAGATATGTTACATCTACCAATCCGCACTAGGCCCGCGTGGTGGATTATAGCCCATCCTTCTCGTAAAGAGGAGGCCTGAGTCCATGCAGTGGGAATAATATAAGGCAGATAATGACCATGATGATGATGACTCCTTTACTTCATTTTGTAAGATATTTTCATGTATTCAGAATTTCCAGTTTTATTTGTCTTACAAACAGCTGTTTTCCTTAATTTCCAAGAAGTCATACTTACCAAGAAACCAAAGATTTCTTTAAAACATGAATCGCTGAACAATAGTTAACATTCCCTTAGAGTTTAGATGTAATCGGTCGATACGGTGAATTCTGGTGAATTCTACCAACAAACTGACAATGTTTATTCATCATTACCTTGTAATTCACATTCTTGGTAGACTTCATCTGCCTGCCTAGCCTTTAAACAACTATGTTCAGGTCAGGTTTCTGTCTCAAGGTGCACCTGAATACCTGCCGTATATAAAGGGTGTAAAAGTACCCTTAACGCAAACGAAAGGCACTTGTTCTACCCACCACTGCGATCGTTTTTTTGTTCTAGACCATACCTGGGAACCCCCTAGTTACGCAGATATTGGGGGTCAAAGTTCCAAATTTTGCACAGCTGTTTTTGTAAATACTAGTTTTTCAGGTTGTCACTTTACTTAAATTACCTCCATGACCCTTTTACTATTCAAAACATCTACTAGCACAATGTTTTAAGAGTCCTACATTGAGTTTTACCGTAAAATGTGATTTTTGACCCCAAAAAAAAAAGTCGTTTCCCAGCAAAAATTTTTGCGTAGTGGCACTTAGTTTGATGTACAGAATGTTTGGTTGACGGCTGTGTGATGGGTTGATTTACATCCTGTATAGTGTGACCATCGTCACTGAAAACAAACGAACGAGTCATGGAAGAAACCAGACACACCTTCACAACAGTTCTTCGAAAACAAGTTTCCCAAAAAGATCACAATACGATAGAACTCCTACCTTAAGTGAATACTAAGTATCTTTACAGGAAAACTCCTCTTTCTGTAGTACTCCTTATATGATGGAAAAACATGTGGCTTCTTATTTGAATAATGGAAATAAGTTGCGCAATGTAAACTCAATTTATCGCATTGTTTTGCATAGTCAGACAAACAACTGATGCAATAGATTTATTTGTAGATTTGAGTGTCCATGCTTAAAAAGCTAATATTTATGCAGCTTCTGGTAAAACATCAAATGACTACTTTGCGCCGAGCAGAAGGTAGTGTCAGACCGTTACTGACTAAAACTCATCCGTGTTCCTCCTAACGCCCTTTGCGTTCAGGTTCCATTTGAAGAAGGTGTAGTCTGTCTTCTTCCATATTAAATTAGTCGTCATCTCTGAACTCATTAATTTAAGGTTAATTTGATCATTCCATACTCTCATACATTTGAAGACATATTCATACTTTACACTTTTCTCACGATATTTTCTTTAATCCACTTGTGACGGAAAACTATCAAAAGTAGTATGAAAATCGTGTTCGTGGTATAGCCATGTTGCTGGTGTTGTCGTTGTTGTCCTGACACTCCTGACACGGCAACATGGCCATCATCATACTACTTTTCATTAACAGGTGGTATCACTTTCAGACTTCCTCTCCTTGTATACGTGCACCCACTCATTTCTTATTTATTCCTCAACATCAGTTACGCAGAGGCAAACTCTACATAATGCTTAGTTTTCCTCTTGTTTTGATAAAAACTTACATAAATCACACTGATCACGTTTGTTAATAATACAAGCAAGCCTATGCAAGTAATAAGATTATTTTGTTACAACAGCCTGCTCACAGCGTGCCACCCTAGCCAGCCAATGACAGCTAACCATAACCATGCCACTCTAGCAAACCATAGCCTTGCCACTCTAGCATACCATAGCCATGCCACTCTAGCCAGCCAATGACGGGCAACGACTCGCGAGCCAATCACAGTCAAGCGAAGACACCGCCATAACCACCGGATGCCTCCGGTGGGGATATCAGTCTATATAATGCCCTGTAAGCTCAGTTTCGAGGTCTTGTCGCGCTCGATTGTGAAACCTGTAAGTCGAGACTCTGTCCAAATAAAATAATGAATCAGTTCCTGTCTATTTTTTTACCACTGTCGTTACAGTCAGAAGTGGTATCGAATAAAAAAAAACCTACGATAAAACGACGCTCTGCTACTTAAAAGTCAACGGTCACCTACTGTGGAGGACGAGGTCTGAAAATTCAAACGAAGAACGTTGATGCACACCGCCTGCAAGGAAAATATTGTCTCCCATCCCAGTATCACAGGGCACAAATTGAAAAAGCAGGCCACAATCTGGATGGAACACGAAGCGCCTACCCTCAGTATCGCATTGGTCATTCCATAATTTGACCTTGAAAACGAAGACTGCGGCCAGTAACCACCTGTGAGACACTTTGAGTTACAAGAAGTATCCATCTCTCTGCCAGCAACGGTTCTACGGTAAATTAAGACTACCTAAAGCTTGTCAACAGCAACCAAGAACATGGAAGGAAGGAACCGTCCTACTTCACGCTGAGAGCTGCCAGGAACCATGCATAAATAACAAGGTCAGTAAACATGCCAATATTTGCCAAATTAGCCAAATGCCATTAGCCAAATATATAAGCCAAATGTGTTTTACCATGGAGTGCCCCATGAGTTGATAATTATGCGAATCGTAGACAAAATAATTTGGTAAGCCCGTTAAGTAAAAATAATCATAGTCACTTAATCAGTATATTATCTCGGTACAAAAAATGTTTTACGAGTAGGTACTAGTTGTGTACTAAGGAGTTGAGAACTTTAGATGTACATATTTTAGTTCAAGTGCGCATTAGATTATCCAACAATAACAATTCCAAATTAAATCATGTAGATCAGATACTTATAAATAGCTACAATAATTTTATTAAACTATTATCAGAGATATAGATAGCATTCCTTGGCGATCTCTTGCTACCGCCAGCCGATATTCAAACAGTTTTAGACTTACTGGATATAGCTCTTGAGAAATTGAAAACGAGGAACTTAAAATTTAATAAGAGGAACTGTTAATTATTACATATTTCTTAATTAGGGTATAAAACATCATCTGATGGCATTCAACCAGGTTAATTTAAGTTGATCGTCTTAATTTCTCATCCCGAGTAATGTAAACGAAGTGCGTCAGTTTATTCTATCTAGTTCTATCTAGTTACTAAAGAAAGTCCATTCATAACTTAGCAATAATAGCTCGCCCGTATAACAAACTTACAAAAAAAAAAAAAAAGTACGATGTGGGTATGAGGCAAGTCAAATAAAACTTGTTATGGGAAAAAAAAATGTTAAAGGTCGGTATTAGTGATTATGTAGGTACGATCCTAGTTTTTCAACAGAAATTCACACGTATTGCAGGTATTGCACGTATCTTTTATAAAGTAGATTGAGGGTAGTTTGCGCCCTGTCGCGTTACAAGTCAGATAGAGTGTTTATCATGATTTTGGGCTTGAATCCCTTGCAGTGATAAAATTGTTGCCAAGATTTCGTATTATGACGTGTTATGTAAAAATGTCCATGTAATTCGGACTGTACTGCAGTACGCGATACAATGACTAATCATGATCTTATGCCATGTATTGCCCGATATTACTTTTCACTATGGTGACCGATGAGCCAAAGCCCAAGCAAGCTAAAACGAAAAGCCAAAGTCAAAGTCTATGCCTATCTTAGGTAAGTAGATCGTTCGATAGATGCCGTTTATTGTGTACCATTTAGAAGTGAACGATTAGTTCAGTACTGTGCAATGACAAGATGAAAAGCCGAAAAGTAGTATTGTTTTACTGCGAAGTAGATGTACAGATACCTATAGTGCGTAATTGTGTAATCGTTGATGGTAGGCTATAACGTAAACAAACCTTTACGGTACCAGATTAGTTGTGTGAGTTGTGACAAACTTCGCGCGATGGAAAATATTACAAAATGCATCATGACAGTAACAAGGAGTAAAACGAAGTTCTGAATTTTATAAATATCAACATAATTTCTGATTTCCAAAAATAACCCGATTTAGAAGTAAATATTATTATGTGACGTCATGTTTACATTGTGCGTAATGTAAAGGGGATAATGTAGGAAAGAGGGTTATGACATCCAATTCTTAATCTAACTTAGCTCTGATAATACATGATGTCCTGAAACGAGGCTGCGCCTGTGGGTATCTTGGGGGCCAGAGTTGTATTAACTTAACATTAGTACTTAATAGCTTTAAACACATAAAATTATATTGGAAAAATAGAAAAACGTATTCGTGTGTAGTGTGTTAGTGTGTATAAGTAATGAAGTTTTGCCATCGACACGCTAAGAATTATATATGTGTGAGTGCATGTGTGTGTGCGTGCGTTTAATGGTATGATGTAATTAACTTAAATTGGTTCTTCTTCATCCGATAGTTTGGCAAAACAGTTTATTTATCTTTTCTTACATGAAAAGTGTTTCATGTTTTTAATATCGCAGATATTAAGGAGTTCTTATAATACTGTTAATATAACAACCGGGTACCTTTAAGTCTTACGATTTATCCCAGATCGGGTTTCTAAACCAGTGCAATCTAGGCGCGGTAGGGTTATCTCAGATTAGAATAGCTGGAAAGAAATGGGACGTAACTTAGATACAAGGTGAAAAATGATAATTCAAATTCAAACTCTTTAATTCAGACAAGTGTCCATAGTGTTAGTAACAACAAAATAACTTAACGACTAGGGTTAGTAAACTTAGTAACAAGGCAAAAAAATAAAATAAAAGGAAAGGAAATATGTTAATAGTGTGATTTACAAAAAAAAACTATGATTATGTACTTTGGCGCCAGGCGATGACTACTGGCGGCTTAAATGCTTAAATGCTTTTAACATCACGCATGTAATACCCAATGGGTTAGGCAGAGGTATACTCATGAGTACACACACATTTCGCTAGTAAATTGAAATGAATTAAAAAGTGCTTATTCATGGTTACATCCGTGTTACAAGGCGTATTACTTCTGCCATACTGTAAAACAGTTATATTTAATTTAAATGTAACAACTTGTTAGTACCTACGTTTCCATCAATAACAACGACACTTTTACCTACAACTAAACATATTTATTGAACACAAAAGTTGACTATAACGTAATGCTATAACATTTAAGTTGCGTTAAAACACTTCAATTAATAGCGGTGAAGCCGCAAACATAAGGTAGTATGGCATAAATATATACTTATACAACAATAAATAATCATAAATGGAATCTACACATCTCTTGTAATGAGGTTTTTACATAGGTGTTAAAAACAAACTTCCCTAATTTATTTTTAAAATATATTTTCGTGGTACAGCTATTTTCTAAATCGTAAGGTATGTCGTTAAAAATTGTTGGTACTAAGCATTTCCTACATCTTTGTCCATAATAATTAGTACAAGTGGGTACCTATTACAAATTTTCTTATGCATTTATTCCTTTTCCTTCAGCTTAAAGTTCCATGCTATAGGGGGCTAGCCAGGTTAACTCTTGTTTGTTAGAAGATTGGTTTTCTGCCCATATTAAATGATATTGAGGAGTTAGGTAATGATTGACATAAACTAAGAAGTGTGAAAGGTCATATTATATGATACAACGGGTTTATAGGTTTAGTATCCGCTGTAACATATCGTAGCAGTGCTTTTGTCTGATAGCACCAGTAGTGTGAACGAACAATTGAAAACCGAAGATTTCATAAATCTCCTGAGAGGTCTATTGCCCCATTTTAACTTGGTTTTTCTGAGCTGACTTGTAATCACTGTTTTCTTGTTTCCATTGCGGGAGCAATTGTTCCAGGACGGCCGAATGTTACAACAGCCTGCTCACAGCGTGCCACCCTAGCCAGCCAATGACAGCTAACCATAACCATGCCACTCTAGCAAACCATAGCCTTGCCACTCTAGCATACCATAGCCATGCCACTCTAGCCAGCCAATGACGGGCAACGACTCGCGAGCCAATCACAGTCAAGCGAAGACACCGCCATAACCACCGGATGCCTCCGGTGGGGATATCAGTCTATATAATGCCCTGTAAGCTCAGTTTCGAGGTCTTGTCGCGCTCGATTGTGAAACCTGTAAGTCGAGACTCTGTCCAAATAAAATAATGAATCAGTTCCTGTCTATTTTTTTACCACTGTCGTTACAATTTTGAAAGATTTAAGCGTACAGACAGCGTGAAGCATCTTTGCTTTATGCTAAGTTATGAAAGATACGTCAGCTAGACCATTTCAGCACTAGGGCCTTAAAATCACTCCAGACGCAATGAATTCCCAGTGTCTGAAAGAAACAATTACATTGCAGACACAAAACAAAAATGTAAGACAGATATTTATACATTTGGAGATTTATTTCCCAAGGGACAGAGCCGACTCCACCTTTCACTTTTTACTTGAGAAAGGCCAAGACCTAATAATTAAATTGTTTTTCTTCCATCTTTTAATTTGAAAGGAAGTCGTCTATCTTGGTTTGGTCATATGTAATGAGGAGGGATAAAACGCATGTGACTAAAAAAGTGATGGATATTTTTGTTGATGGACGGAGAAAGAGCAGAAGAAAGCATAAAAAATATGGGTTAATAGGGGATCGGAATGGGTTAAAAAATATGATTCTATTTAATCCGTCAGTAAGATTATCGAAAAATATGGGATAAGTGTTTTTTTGTTTTATTAAATTAATAAAAATTGACTGGGATAAAACGCCTGGGATCATGAGTGGGGGGTTGTGAGGTCATTTGTAGGTAAAAAATGTACTGACATGTGACGTTTTCGAGGAGTTCACGAGTTTTCGAAGCACTGTATTCACTTAATTTTTTGTTTAGGTACGTGAAAAAAGAAAAGATAGGTGTTCAATATTTTTTGGAAATCTATCTGACGGACTAATTAGTTTTTTTTGGTCCGCCCCCTATTGTGTGAATGATATGAAAGAGAAAATAAATTAAATGACAGGGGAAAATATAACAATAAAACGTGTTGCAAAAAGCCTAAATAGTATGGAACAAGGGCTCAGTCGATAGTTCGTTGGCGGGAATTTCTGACAACAATGCACGGCATTTAGCGACGAACACGTTCATATTTTGATCGCATGGTGATGAGTGCTAGCAATTTCTGTCAATCTTAAAGTTGTCTGCCATGAAGCACTGCTCCTGGTGAATCACCAACTTTGTAGAATCCATATTATGATTTTACGTTTATAAGACGTGCAATATAGTCCCTCTTTTCTATGAAGGTGGACTAGAAGAACAGTATTATGCTACATCAGATAAGCTGTATTTACAAAATGTCACTGTCTTGAAAACAATATTTTCACTTATTATAGCCAAAATTATTTGTTTCCTGAATTGTGTAATTTTTTAACTATTCGTTCGACATCTAAAACCATCACTAAATTAGCTTAACAGCCTCGACTCCCATCTAACATGGGTGTTAAGTCCATGGCACCCGCCCCCCCCCCCCTGTACATTGGGGAGTTGGGGACGTGTGCGTCTAACGGGTACAGAAATACATCACCATCTGCACGCCATGTTGCGTAACTAGATACTGCAGCAGGGCTGCCTCTAAATGTGACATGGAGAATGTAAACAAAGGGTGGCTTTTTTGAGTTTTTTTTTACGGTTACTGTTGATGGTGAATCAATGTCTTCGTACGGTTACTGTTGATGGTGAATCAATGTCCTCGTACGGTTACTGTTGATGGTGAATCAATGTCCTCGTACGGTTACTGTCGATGGTGAATCAATGTCCTCGTACGGTTACTGTCGATGGTGAATCAATGTCCTCGTACGGTTACTGTCGATGGTGAATCAATGTAAAGGGTCGTGATTTTGATCTACGGTACAGGTAAAGTATTATTGGGTTCAGGAATTAAATAGTAGGTATTAGTCCAAATTTTGTGCCCAGGTTGACTGCCTCGTAGGTGTGTAAATGGTCGCAAATGCGACTGCATGAGGTTCGATACCCGGTCAGAAAAAGTAGTTAAACAACTAAAAAACTCCACTAAAAAAACCGAAAAGCAAAAAACAAGCACATTTTAAATTAAACAAAACTTGGAAGCAAGCGGGGTCCATTTTATTTTCATTTCATAACTAGCGGACGTCACGCGGTTTCACCCGCGTAGTTCTGTTCCCGTGGGAATACAGAGATAAAAAGTAGCCAATGTTACCCGGGGATAGTGTAGCTTTCCAACGACGAAAGAATTTTTCAAATCGGTCCAGTAGTTTCGGAGCCTATTCGTTACAAACAAACAAATCTTTCCACTTTATAATATTAGTGTAGATAATATTCAAATGAACCCCGCCTGCTTCCAAGTTTTGTTTAATTTAAAATGTGCTTATTTTTTGCTTTTCGGTTTTTTCAGTCGGGTTTTTTAGTTTTTTAAGTCCTTTTTGTATTTCCAACTTTTTAGTTCTTAAGTTTGTTCTTTCGTTGTTCGCGTAAAATTCTTCGCAGATGATTTATCTTTTGTGTTTGTTTATAGGATTTGTGGCTTTGAATTTATTTTAAACATATAAGTGTCAATATTTTTGTAATCTCCTTTTAAAACCCTATATTTTGATACATTCGATGTTAATAGATTTTTTTTTTTCAAATCAGCTTTATGACCTTCAAACTCAGCAATTTTTCTTTGTTTTTTAATTTTATAGTAGCCAGTTACACTCGCGCCATCAAGATGAATCTAACGACGTATACTTTATTCGAATTCGTTTAGGAGTTATGAGGGAACAAAGAAACAGCAGACACGCCAAACACATTACCGTCCTTTTGGGCTTCGCCGCAGTCGGGTAATAACAAACAGAGCAGCCCTACAATCGACATCTGCCTTTTAAGGCGTTCCAAAACGAATGCACATCACATCACATGAGGCAAGCGTGATTCTTTATAACGTTATGTGGTACTTTTAGTGCCGTTGTATCCTGCCCGTTGCGACATACAGCAAAAGTACCTAATGAATAAATTATTAGGAAAGCACCAGCCAAATGTTGCTGCTACTTGGATGTAAAATCTCTGTTTTTTATATTCATGATATAATGTGTTATAAACTACTTCTTCCAACCTCCTTGGTCCGAGTTGAAGTTTAGAAAAAAGAAGCATGGAGCACTATGACAGATGAAATGTCACTTGTCAGTGAACGCGCGCTCGGGATTAGTTACATTAGAATGATTCAAGTTGCACTGGAGCTGCGGTATACTACCAGAACTCCAAAATTGTTTTAAAATTCAAATGTCCTGTACAATCATCAGTCTTTACGGGTGAGTGTGTGGCTATATTGGAGGCGTGCCTATTTATAGAGTCTCATAGCATACAATTTGGTGTCATCTTTACTGATTCGCTTAGTTGCTTGCAAGCTTTGGAACAGAATCCTTTTAAGAGCAAACTTCACAGTCCTGTCCTGCTCCAAATTAAAAAGTCTCTTTCCTCTTGTGCCAAGAATCACAAAACCGTTCACTTGGTTTGGATTCCAAGCCATTGCGGTATTAGAGGAAACGAATATGTTGATTCTCTCGCTAAGAATGCTGTTACGTCCCAAGATGTTGATCTTAAATATTTCCAATGTCAGGGCTACGATTTGCTGGGCCTTCCAAAAAAGAGCTTGCTAACCTCGTGGCAGATGCAGTGGCAAAATTCAAGTAAACGGAAAGGTGCTTTCTATCACGCTATACAGCCTAATGTTACTCCCAAGCCTTGGTTTTATCCTTATAAAAAAATATCAAAAAAAGTGATATCTATTATTTGTCGTCTCCGTATAGGCCATTGTTGTTCTCCGGTTTTTCTACACAAAATCCGGGTCAGAGATACATCGCTCTGCGAATGTGGGTTGGATGAAGGTACTTTGGAGCACATTTTTTTTAATTGCTCCAATAATAACCCAGCCCATGACTTGTATAGTCATCTCCCTAAATTAAAGATCCCTGTCCCAACTAACTTTCCATCTTTACTAACACATTCTTCCCCAAAGCTCTTTCAGGCTTTGATGTTTTTTATCCGAGTAAATGATATCAAATTATGATTGTTTTAGTGTGGTTGTGGTGTGTCATTCAATGTCATATAAATATTTATCATTATATCTAACAATATTTTATCTGTTTGTTTCAGTGTACTAACACCCGTCAACAAGTCTCACATTAAATTCAATTAATTATCAACCAATTCATATTGGATTTAGCTTCTTGTCCCATTTACTAGGGTTTTTTTTTTGTCGCACGTTTTCTCGTAACACTTTGACATTGGCAGAATTGTCGACATCGGCACCATTGCCATAAAGAATAATAGAATAGAATAGTTACATTAGTTTGACTTTTGGGGGCAACGGGTGTATTTTGACTGGCCTGTTGGTCTAGTGGTTAGTAACCCTAACTGCTATGCCGGAGGTCGTGGGTTCGATTCCCACCCAGGACAAATGTTTGTGTGATGAGCACGATCGTTTGTTCTGTGTCTGGGTGTAATTTATCTATAATATGTATGTATTTAGAAATATATAAGTATGTTTATCAGTTGTCTAGTACCCATAACACAAGCTCTGCTTAGCTTGGGACTAGACGGCGTTGTGTGATAGTTGTGGAATATTATCATTTATTATTATTATTTTACTTTCTCTAATATATTTCGCTTACGTTTTCTAACAGATGATTATGATGCAAACTAGCCGATTGCGGCCACAGTGACTGCATTTCATGGCTTTCTAGTTCGGTTTTCAAGAGCTTTGTAGTGATGCTCTTTCATGTACTAAAGTAAGTATTACGGTCCAATAGTACTTATACAAGACCGCTAGTCATGCCTTAGTCTATGTTACTCGAGGATCATGTAGCATTCTCATGGTAAAAGAGTTCTTGAAATCGTTCCAGTTGTTGACGAATTTATTCGTAACAAACATGCAAAAATATAAATCGTTCCTCTGTATTAAGTGTAGATAAATAGTGTGCTCCTTAATTGAAAATGAACAAAGTCCGTGCTGAATTTTTGTTTTTTTTGATTACAGCATTAATTACAGCTCAAAGATTAAAATTGTGCCCGGTTGACGTCAATAGGCTCTGGATTTTAGGAGAATTATCTTAAAACAGCTCGTGGCTGAGACAGATAAGAGGAGCTCGTGGCTTAATAAGAACTGCCACTCGGGTCGATCTTTAGGTTAAGCTGCGCTTGCCTAGGTCGATCTGTGGATGGGTGACCGCCCATTACATACCGAGTTCCCTCCGTGCCTCGGAAAGCACGTTAAGCTGTTGGTCCCGGGTGCCATATACATATAGATCTTCGGCAGTCGTTACGGGTAGTCAGTGACCTGAAAATCTGACATCCAGTCTTACCAAAGGGTATCGTATTACCTAGTATTAACTGGGTTGTGGAGGTCAGATAGGCAGTCGCTCCATGTACTTACCGGATGCAGCTCAATACTGGTATTCAGCTGCATCCGGTTAGAGTGGAAGCCGACCCCAATATAGTTGGGAAAAGGCTAGGCAGATGATGGCAGATGATGATCTTAAAACAATGATGAAATTATTATTGTACCCTCGCTAGCTGTATTTTAAAAGGTCATGATCACGCTGAGATTAACATAAACAAATATTATCAACAAAAAAGTGTTTCCAAAATATATCTATCCGAGGAATGTTTGTCAAAATAAACACTAAACCAGCCAATGAACAACTCTTCCTTAAAACAAGGAAACAAAACGACGTAAACACAAACAAACGAGAAATGTAGCTTTGTTACAAAACCAAACACATTTACAGTACCTATCTGAAAATAAAGATAACACTCCAACCTAAATTGTACCTTAACAAAAACCAAAATAGAGTCTAAAATACGATGTGCCGTTTTCTGAAAACTACCCTTCTAAATACATTCAGAATGAAATCTTAGTTAAACTGAGATAAGGTTCAATTTTCAGTTGTAAGTCATTGTGTATGTAGTAAATAATCTTTTAACGGTTTTTGGTGAAGGAAGTAGGATATTGAATGGTCCCAATTTTGTGTGGGCCGTATTCCTTCCTTACAGGATATATTTGGGGTATAAATAACGTGCAGTAACGGTGGTCCAGCTGAGATTAGCTGCAGTGAGACAAATGGAAGAAATTAGAGATTTAAACATGATTTATAGCTTCTTCTCTTTATTTATTTAAACTTCAGGTCTATCCTCATCATCAAACTACCATGTTCCCACCGCTGGGACACAGGCCTCCTCTCTATGAAAGGGGATGGCCTATCATCCACCACGTAGGCCCAGTGCGGGTTGGTAGTCCCCAATAACACTTTAAGGGAACCTACGAACCTCATGCTCACATTCCCGCTTGTCACCACGAGACCAAAAAGGCACTCAAACTTTTAACTTTAAATCTATTTACCGTCGTCGCTTGCTGTTACTAAAATCCTCTATCCCTATAATTGCGAGACAAAAGCTAATAAAGATCGGAGCACACTACACACTCGGTGATTCATTGCGAGATGTGCTAGATACGATGAGCGACGCCGCTGGGACGCATCCCCTGTGTATACACGGTAGGGATGGGGCGTCGTGACTACAAGCAATATGTCGATAAAACTTAAAAAGTTTAAAAAACTATTATTGTTTTTTATTTCATCATCATTTTACCACAAAGACGACGTCCACTGTTGGACATAGGCTTCGCACAAGTGTAGCCACATTGACCAGTCCCGTGCGTGTTGCATCCAGCGGGGACCCTTTTTCGAAGATCTACTAATTGCAGCAAAGAAATTCTAGGATTGATTTGGTGGGTGACATCCCCTGTTTGACAACATTTTCAGTTTGATTGCAGTGGTGGGGAGAACAAGTGCTCTTCGTTTGCGTTAAGGGTATTTTTACACCCTTTATTATGACAAGAACAGTCGATCCATGTTCAAAATTGGACTTGAGTGGGCACTTAAAATATATTATGATTGTAATTATTATTTCGCTAAGTCACTATTACTCGTTACTAAAAACTTCGCGACCTCCACTCAAGTGACTAGTGACCACATACTTAACAAACTGACGTTTCGTCACCTCACAACTCAAGTGATATGCAAATCAATCATCGGGACCTGTCAGCATCGATTCGATTGCAAGACTCGATTGATACGGAGATCACTGATAAAATCAATCAGTGTGGTAATCACTATTAGAGTAATGGGTGATTGCGAGGTTTCGCCATGTTTGTCTAACAGGTGTGGTCGAGCTTTAATGATGTGTTGAGGTATTTTTTTAATGGTGTTAGATTTGGCCTTAGTAAGTAGTATCTATTCTTGTTTTGTTGGCACATAGGTCATCGTTTTACTCTCAACAAGGACTAAATTACTACACTCTTGAAACAACATAGGACCCCATTCATATCACTACTTACATAATATGTAAGTTATCACAAACAGACAGAGAGACGCGGCGGACTTTGTTTTATACATAATTATACACAAACAATGTTTTATACATAATATGTATAAAACAAAGTCCGCCGCGTCTCTCTGTCTGTTTGTGATAAACTCAAAAACTACTGCCCCGATTTTTATGTTGTTTTCACCAATGGATAGAGTGGTTTTAGTATATTATTTGACTGACATACACGCGGGCGAAGCCATGGGCATTAGCTAGTGAATGATCATCATCATCATCAACAGCCTATTAATGTTACCACTGCTGGGACACAGGCCTCCTCTCTTTTGAGAGGGAATGGGCTATAATCTACCACGCGGGCCCAGTGCGGATTGGTTGATGTCACATGTATTCGAATTTTTTTAGTTCCTTCTAAGAAATGCCGGTTTCCTCGCGATGTTTTCCTTCACCGTTTTGAGAGAAGCGGCGATGAAGTAAATAACCCAAAGTAATGTGTAAGTAAATAATAATAATAATAATAATAATATTCCACAACTATCACACAACGCCATCTAGTCCCAAGCTAAGCAGAGCTTGTGTTTTGGGTACTAAATGATAATATAATATTAATAAATTCGTGACGCTACTCAACGGGGCTTCCAGCTACCAGTTGTTTGCTTCCCTTTGTGTCTATTGGCCTTTTCTTGTTCTGTCTCCTGCTGATAATATGTATTAACTAAACGTATAACTGTTTGTTAAACTTAGCGAAACAGTAATTTTCCAATAAAGTCTCTGAGACATAGACAGGGTCCGGGTCACACTTTGCCAATGGCATTTCTTCGGATGGCCTCTCTACGGTATTTACTTATCGAATTGTGATATTAATAGAAATAATATTGACAATTCCAATGATAGAATTTAAAGCTGGTTTGGCACAGTCTGGAATCCCGTTTTAAAACTAGATTTGAGCTGATATTAGTTATGTAATCTAGCATTTCAGGATACTGGTCTAAAATTAATGAGCATCCGCGTCGATTTAGGTTGAAAATTCAACCTTAAAGTTGTTTTGGTAAAAAGGTGATGAAAAGACTACCTCGTTGGTTTTTTGGCCGCAAGTGCGACTGCTGGGTTTGATTCCCGAGTCGGGCAAAGTGTTATTGGGTATTTTCCATCAGACATTTTTAAGTAGCAGTCATGGATTCTCTGGTTTCGAGTCTGGTTAATGGTAAATAGGCTCGCCTATTACTCCAGGTGGACTTTTTTTTTATCCGGGGGTTGTGAAATCATCAAATAACCCCCCCCCCCCCCTTCTGGACACAGCGAAAGGGTGTGTCAGACTTCTACTGACTAAAAACCACCCATGTTCCTTCTTAGCCATTTGTGTTGAAGCCGCGGTATCTCTTTCGGACAACCCGCAGCCCCGACGGGCAACCCGAAGGCTCGACGGCCAACCGGCAGCCCACATAACTGGTGAAATGTGGGTGTACTATTAAACCTCTGCCTAACCCTTCGGGGATCAGACTTGAAGTTATGTGAAGTGAAAAATAATATTTTTTATTATTGAAATTTCAAGCTTCGTTCTGTCTCACAAGCTATAAAGTTAGGTTTCCAAACTCCCTATTAAAAGTTGATCAATATACTCGTAATAATGCTTAAATTTTTGACAACACATCAAAAAGCCAATCAGAAATTAAGCATTTATTTCGCTTGAATAAACTCACAATTGATCGCTAAACTTTTAGTTAAATGATTTGCATTTCTGTAGCCTTGCAAGGTGATACTATTAGGCACGTGTTACACTAGCTATTGTACAGTCGGTGTCTGAATTATCTGACCCATTTAACAAAAAAAGGGGGGAAAATAGGGAAGAGGGGTCAGGTAATGAAGGGCACTAACTGTACTTACACCAATGATATATTAAAACTATAGATACGTTGTCCGCCCTCAAAAATGACAAAATGAAATGAAGCCAAATGGCCACATCGCGCTTAGTTACGCACCAACCTCCCGCGCGATGCTACGTTTGTTCTTAATTTAAATCGTGTGTGTAAACCTGCGCAAAACAAAGACAACAGGCATCAACAGGCATCCCGCTGTACGGTGTCATATTTTAATTCTCTTTCTTTACGCGTAAAAGTAGATATATAATATTTTTGCCGTTTTGAAGCGCCGCCATGTTAGTTAATGACGTGTACATAAATAATACGTCATTGACTTACACTGCATTTTACAAAGAATTTTCTT
The DNA here is from genome assembly GCA_932274075.1 of Diarsia rubi. NCBI lineage: Eukaryota > Metazoa > Arthropoda > Insecta > Lepidoptera > Noctuidae > Diarsia > Diarsia rubi. Next base: position 1,227,920 of record OW026432.1, read on the forward strand.
CAACTGGAAATTAGTTTGTGACAAATTGTGTGGTTGGTGAAAAACGTACAGAGAAGAGTGGCAGGCTATGGGGAAGGCTTTTACCCAGCAGTGGGATAATATAATATAGGCTATGAAAAAATGAAGTTAATTCCTATCGAATTGGAAAGGAGAAGCACACCATCGAGAGAAATGAAAGGAATATGAGAAGGCTAACAGTCCAGGAATAGGATATTAAGGGCTAACCAAAACATATTAAAAAAAAAAAGTTAAATACAGAGATTGAGAAAAAAAACAACAAATCCCAAAACAAAACTTTTACAAAATGATACAATAGGAAAGCTGTCAAAAGCATAACAATGCATCAATGAGAAATGCAACTGTCAAACTGTCGACGCCGATAGCTACCGTCCTCTATAAAACGCGATAGGGCTTATCTAACAGACACTATTATCAGTTGCGTCAATGGGTGGCAGTCGTCCCACAAACTACACGCTCAAGCGACATGCGTGTAGCGATAAGTGCTGTAGAAAAAAAAGCTGCTTGAATCAATCGGCAAAACTAGGAATTGAGATTATCGGATGAACGCAAAGCTCTCGATCAGACCATGGTCATGGCCCATTCTGTTCTGTCTAATGCTGGTACGGAGGGAAGTGGAAATTATGTTTTCCTACTCCTCCGCTATTATTTTCTAATTAATTTCGTTGCGGGATCCAAGGCAGTTAAATTGTGTCTCTGGGTCTTTGTCGAGTTTCATTGTCGCCACTGTTGATTCTGGCTGTCAGGAGTTGCAGGGTTTGGAAACAGTGTGGCCGGCTTATCCCAAAAAAATATAATAATAATAATAATAATAATTTATTTACGTTCATAATAAAAAATTGCAGTACATGAGGAATTTACATTATGATAATAATCAAACATGTTTAACTACAGCAGCTGGGTGAATCACTGCTCTCCTAGCTAGATTGCTGAGTAATCTGTATTTAGAAGAGACAGTTACGACTCCATATTTGAGTATCACAATAATCATGTACTAAACTTTTAGCGCTTATAATATAAAGCAAAACACAAAACCAAAAATCTAAATCTTAAAACTAAAATTATATAAAACAAATTAGAAAGAGTAGTGCTGGTGTGGTGAGTCGAGTGAGTGTGTATATGCTTGTGTATGTGAGTGTGTGTGTGTGTGTTAGTGAATGTGTGTGTACATTTGAATAAATAACTGCGATGGTATCTGCTCACGAATACGACGCGACGCGACGTCGCGCTTAGACCGCATCGATTGAGGATGTGAATGGAGCATAATAAGTTGTGCCTTTTATTACTATTCAAGTATCGAGTTACTAAAAGCTTCGATTGAGAAATAGGAGCCATGTTTATTGGCTACTGAATGCATTAGTTGTTACGACATTATCGATTGTTTTAGTTTTAGAGAGCAGTTCGGAATGTCTCAAATTCTTGTACAAAGTAACCATGAAGTCCTTTATAGTCTGATGGCTTCGCAACAAACCTCGTAGAAGATAGCAGGACGATCTGGACAAAATTAACGACAAATGGTTCACATTGGCATTGAGTCAAAATAACTGGAAGTCATTGGGAGACTTTTGCCCAGCTATGGGATGATGCAGGTTATAAGTAGCCGTATTATCAGAAACTATATAGTTTCCTGCCAGATTTTCTCTAAAGGAAACAGCCTGAAACGTGCAAATTTTATCGGCGTTTCATAACTGCCCATGTAGGCCTATGAGTTTTTTTCTATTTTAGTATCAGATCAGGAGCTCGTGGCTTAACAAGAACTGCCACTCGGGTCGATCTTTAGGTTAAGCTGCGCTTGCCTAGGTCGATCGGTGGATGGGTGACCGCCCATTACATACCGAGTTTCCTCCGTGCCTCGGAAAGCACGTTAAGCTGTTGGTCCCGGGTGCCATATATAGATCTTTGGCAGTCGTTACGGGTAGTCAGTGAAGGTCAGATAGGCAGTCGCTCCATGTAAAATACTGGTATTCAGCTGCATCCAGTTAGACTGGAAGCCGACCCCAATATAGTTGGGAAAAGGCTAGGCAGATGATCAGTAATCATAAAATTTCTTGCCGCTTGTTCCCCATAGGAAATGACCAGAACCGTGCACCATATCTCGACGTTTTATAAGTCTCATCTAGGCCTACGTGTTTTTTTTTAATATCATTAACAGCAAACCAAAATTCATTGTACAAGCCTCTTAACCAGTCTTATGACAGACGTAGGCCGCTCTAGAAGCATTAATGAGCTGACAATGAAATGCCTTGCGTGGGCGCACCGCCTAGCAGTCGGTACAGTTACTACTTTGCTAGGCAACCGCTCGGAGCACACTTTAATTATCAAATGGTCTCGTAATTGAATATTTAATCATGTCACTGTCAGGTCGATGTTATTGTGTCTTGTTGATAGAAGGTACAGATTCAGAGTGCATCTGAGGATATTTTTTATATTAATGAAGTGTTACCATGCCATGTACTCAAATGGAGATTAGCGGTGGTCCAGTGGTGGCGACCTCAACTAACGAGTCGTGGGTTCAAACCCAAGCTTTTTTTAAGTCCCTTAGGGTAGAGCCGATTGCTATCGACCAGGCACCAATCTAAGCTATGCGTTCGCTACTCACAATGACAATGTCTACGTCATTCAGCTTGTCATTGAACTAACCCCAAATAGCTAATCCATTCAAATAAGTATGTAAATCTGTTTAGAACTGTCACTTCACATACAAGCTCGCCCCGCCGACTTCCCCTGTCACTCAGAAAATAGGTAATTATCATTGATTATCATATACTTGTCTTCCTGCCCGCCCGCTTCCGTATCCGGTATTAATATATTATAATTATTATGATAAAGGACAACCTTTTCGTGGCTAGGAAAGTTCATTGCTTTATATTGTAGATATTTGTGTTAAATTATTCTTAAGTTTGTTAAATACTTACTGCCGTACTCAGAGACATTTAATGGTTACTTAAGCCGTCACTTAGTAAAGGTTTGACATTTTTTTGTATGAGAAAACTTTTAAAACTATTACTAAGTGATGGCCTAAGTAATCATTAAAGCTCTCTGAGTGCGGCAGTTAGCTAGTTATATTTAAGTGAAAGTGTGCAGGGTACGTTGCTCTATGATGGCTGATGGAGCCGAAAAGTTCTGGATTGGTGACCGCGAACCAGAAAACGTTGGGATAGCTGGCCTACCACCAGGTGGACCGATGACCTTGTAAACGTTTTGGGAATCCGATGGATGCGAGACGCATGGGATCTTTCAATGTGGGAGGCCTATGTCCAGCAGTGGACGTATTTTGGCAGAAATACCTAATGATGATGGAGATTAGCGTATACACTGTACAAACGTAGTGTATTTTTGTTGTGTTAGGATTTTTTTACAATTATTGAACTTGTAAATTACTTTTTCATCATGAGACGTACAAGTCTTATCAATCATGCAATTCAAAATAAATTAGAGTAAGCATAAGCAATTAACAAAAAACCGGACAAGTGTGAGTTGGACTCGAGCTACGAGGGTTCGGTATAAACCGTTTTCTGATTTTTTCACATTACGTGTGCTGTAAGACTTCTTGCCCATGATTCCAGGTCAATGGAAAATACCCTATAGGTTTTGCTTTACCTTGCGCATGTAAATATGCGACATAAACGGTCGTTTCATTTCACGGCATTGACATTCAAGTGCATCATCTCCACGCATTCCTGAAAGAAGGGGTCTTGACAGACAGACAGACGGACAACAAAGAGATGCTGTAAGGGTGCCATTTCTGTATGTAACCCTAAAAACCGACTTAAATAAAAAAAAAACAAAATCAAATGTCAATGATTAATTGTTTTTACTACCGTTATCAATATTAATTTCAATAATCTTATTTATCTAGTCTTTAGTTTTCCATTTTTATGAATCACAGGATACTACTTCACTTTAATTTAACGAAACACATACTTTAAGGATTACCGTCCAATCTGCTTTAGGTATATAGGTTTCCTGTAACTAAGCAAGTACCTACATGATTAATATACGGTCGACATCATCTCATCTCCCCCAAGTATCGCCACCTTGGCTGGTCCCATGCGTCTCGCATTCAACGGATCCCATTAACTTTCATCATTTTATCGGTCCACCTAGTGGAAGGTCTTCCATCGCAACGTCTTCTAGATCTCGGTCGCCACTCCAGAACTTTTCGGCCGCATCGATCATCCATTTTGCGAGCAATCCAAGGTTACTGACGTAGCCCGATGAATTGGCAATAATATTTTTAAAAAAGAAAGTATATCCGCAGATAATATCGATAAATCACAAACTACGTGTCCCATCCCTACCGCTAGTAAAACAGATGTTAATGAACTTGGTCTGTTTGAAAATAGACCGGCGCAGGCGCCGATTCGATGTACGCATCATAATAGAACTTTACAGCATCACAAACATCGGGTTTATGATCTACATGCATGTTTGAATGCGGTATCAGGAAGCTTAAAACTTATGTTTGTACACAGTTGAAAAGATTTGAACTTTGGACTATGAAATCTGGACTTTGTGCTCTTAATCGTAGTGGACTTCAATCCCAGGCAAATGGTAAAAGTACCTACTACCTACTACTTTTTTAAGATTGTTTGTTTTATCATTTTTAAACGTAGACCACACAACGTCTTGTAATCTAGACTCAATTTTACATTGCAACTGTAAATGAAGACCAGTAGAAAAATAAACTAGACTATAAAACCGATTTTAGTGGGGCCAATCAGGTAATTCGGACTCACAAACTTTCTGTATACCGTACATCGGTATTTCGAACGACGGAGTAACGTAATACAGAATCGTCGGAAAGCTCCTTTCATATCAACAAGGATTTTTTCAAATCTGTTCTTGTATATAGCTATACTACTTAACTCATTTAATGACATATAAAAAATCATACTTTCGATTTGAGAACATTTTTTTTGGGCAGTTAAAACTGACATCGTAATTTTCCGGGAAAAAGACATTTTCCCACAAAACACATCCGTATGTGGTAAAATGTGTGTTGACGTATGTGCTCACCAGCACGTAGACCCACAATTAGTGGGCAAGATAATGAAATTATCGACATTTTATAATATACCACTTATTTTCGGCATCCTTATCTAACGATAGCGATACTCAACGTATCTCGGTGCTGTCGGTGCTGACTAATCTATTTTACCAAAGACAGCGGATTTTTGGATCTTATTTCTGGCTTTGCAGACTTATAGACTGCACTTTTTATTAAGTTGATAATTGGTAATATAAATAGCTGAAAGATATAGGTAGTAAACATTGAAGTGTTTGGCCCAGAGGTCGATTGAACGTGTCTTCTTTTACTGAGGCAATCAAAGTAATTTGGCCCACAGCAATCGAAAATTTCGTGTATAATTATGACCAGATTTTCTGAAACAGCCTAAAAAGTTGACCAGGTATAATGATTAAAGCCCTTAGCTTTTCCTAAACGTGATGGATCATGCTCTGGCGTATATTAATATACCGTACTCTGAACATACCTAAACCCAAATAGGTAATAAAATAAATACCGTAATTGTAGCACATAATAACAGTTTTAAAAGCTTTTCATTATCAAAGCTATGCCTTACATTGGACTAAATCTACCGCCTGGTCCTCTGTTTATCATACCCTCTTAGCTTTAAGCCTCTTTCCAAGTAGTCAGTCAGTTATAATATATACCTCAGCGCCACCTACCAGCTTAAAAACGTAAACACTGATAAGAATTCTTTATCAAAAGTCATTCATGTACTCTCAAGTCATCTCTTTATCGGGCATATTATGTTGTGTGAACGGTTTATAACACAAATCCATGTAATATCAGCTATGTATCTTCGTTTCCCAAACAATAGAAGAATTTAATCGCATTTTTATTGATAGTAATGATTATTTGTTGATTTACCGTTGTGCAGTAGTTGTGAGTAATTGCGATTACTGTTTTAGGTACTCTGTTTTGTCGTGAACCAGACTGATCGTCGGGGTAATGGCACTTGCTACCGGGTTCACTTGCCTCTAGGAGATATTATACTTTATCGTCGCGTATGAAGTTGACGGCAATGGTAAACTGGCAGCAGTCAGGTCGAAAAGGAACCAGCCTTGTTACTACGGTTTATCATATCGATTGGGCGGTTTCAGTTGCATTGGTATGTCTGTAAGCATTCTGTAAGGTTTATCTATGGGCCAAAGTTGCCTTCATTGCTTCGTTGCGTTATGTTATTCACTAATACTCGTATGTAGGTGCCTTAAAAACTACTTACATCATCGTCATATTATTGAGATTATTATTGAAACTAAACTTTTTTTGCTGATTTTACGTACAAACTTATTTATTCATAGTTAAGTAAGTAGGTCAAAAGCTAATAACACTTTTACACGAGGGCAACATTCCCAGCAAAGTTATGCACCTGTAAAACTAGTTGCATTACAGCGTGCCGGTATATTTAAACAGTTTATAGCGTACTACTTAAAAAGGCAAATGAGAATTAAAATTCAGTTTCTCGTACAAACTCGGTGCCAAGAAATTCTGAACACTGTAAAGGCGGTGCTCTACATCAAACCACGGCTAAGCTACACAAAAGCTTCGTTGTTTATGTACAAGTAGAACGAACGAACATAATCGTCATCATCATCATTTTAATTGAAAGACGTCCACTGCTGGACATAGGCCTCTCCCAAGTGTCACCACACTGACCAGTCCCGTGCGTCTCGCATCCAACGGATCCCCACAACACAATGCTGTGCACAACATTATTTGTACGCCTTGTAAGGCAGCACATAGTCCCGTCAGAGCTGCGAGTTGTACAAAAGAGATACCGCGGCCTCGGCACAAAGGCTACGAAGGAACATGGGTGGTTTTTAGTCAGGAGAAGTCTGACACTTTAGCGCTCAGCCCAGAGCGAGAGGAGTAATTTGATGATTTCCCAACCCCCCCAAAAAAATGCAGCACAAAGTGAGACAACTTTTTTAGATATCACTACGTCATGTACAATAAGAACGTATTATTTTTTTAATAGTTATATTACAGTGACATACGTATATTTGAATTTGAACTGTGAACGGTTTGAACTTCACGGGAGGAACATAAAGTTTCACAAACTGAGTTCGGGGCAATCAGACTCACCACGAAGGACACGACAGGCAAATATCAGTAGAAAATCAGAAATTACGCCTGACTTCGAGAGAGTTGAATTTCAAAAATCCCTGTAAAAAAATTGTGGGGTACAGAAAGCGAAAATAAAATGAAAACTTAAGAACAGCTTAGCTAACGTAGAAACACCTCCCCGTGCATATCCTGCGTTGCAGTGGACGCGCGACTTTATGCCTGTAATGAAACTTGTGTTTCAGTGGACAAGTTAACTTTTTAATTTAGTATTTTACTTTGTATGTTACAGTTTCTTTTACGTTTTACGCCGTGGAGGAAAATGGAGTTTTGCAAGAGAAAAATATGTTGGTTTCATTTATTGTTTATTTCCATTTCATTAATATCATGGAAATAAGGAAAACGAATTTTATTGGAAAATGTTCTTGGTATAAGTTTGTTCAAATATTATGTAACATTCGTATCTACGCTTTTAGGAGTAATGTAGTAAATCAGGTGGTTATCGTACCGTAACCAGTTAATATGAGTCCGCCTGAGAGAAATCGATTGTAACAACTGTTAAAGAGTATGAAGTAAATGGAGTGTTAACACGAGCATTCAGTCAAAATGTTACTTATTGTAACGAACATTACCTGGCACTGCGCCTGTTATTATCCTTCAAGATTTAGGCAACCTTATGGCTAAAAAATAAATGAAGGACGTCCTATTGAAAAACGTTACTATCACCCACACTTTTCAATCTCTACATGGATGCACTCATCGTCGCGCTCAGTAGTCGGCATGTGGGTTGCCATGTTGATGATGTTTGTGTAAACAATCTGAGTTATGCAGATGACATGGTGCTGCTGAGCGCGTCGGTTTGTGGATTACGCAAGCTGCTGAGTATCTGTGAGGAGTACTCGGGCAGCCATGGTCTTATGTATAATGCCGCGAAGAGTCAATTCATGGTGTTTCAGGGAGGCGCCAAATGCCCACAGCAAGTACCCCCTATTCGCTTGAATGATGTACCGTTGGAACGGGTGGATCAATTTAAATACTTGGGGCACTGGGTAACAGCCGATCTGAAAGACCATGTCGACATTGAACGGGAGCGGAGGGCACTGTCTAAGAGAGCAAATATGATAGCCCGTAGGTTTGCACGTTGTTCAAATCAGGTTAAAATCACGCTTTTCAAAGCTTTCTGCACCTCCTTATACACGTGCAGCCTATGGGCATCTTACTCACAAGCTGCTTACAGTGCCCTTCGTGTTCAATACAACAATGCGTTCAGGGCAGTGTTGCGGCTGCCCCGTTTCTGCAGCGCCTCGGGCATGTTTGCGGAAGCGCGCACCGACTGTTTCCACGCCACCATGCGCAAGCGGTGCGCGTCCTTGGTGCGCAGGGTGCGGGCTAGCTCCAACACTGTCCAGGGCCTGCAGTCTCTACAAAGATAGCGATCGCTTTACGACAAAATTCGGTCGATAAGCTATAACGATGCGGATTTAAGGTGGACGTGAGCCGGACGCGACCCGCCGGTATTAGCTACCAACTTAAATCCGCATCGTTATAGCTTATCGACCGAATTTTGTCGTAAAGCGATCGCTATCTTTGTACAGACTGCAGGCCCTGGCGATGATTGCTCAGCGACTGGATTGCCCCTACGTTGGGCATTGTTGTAGCAGGCATATTGTTGGGATTTGATTTCCCTTTTTTATGGCTTTCATGACTTGTATTATAATTTTCGCTTCTGACATATTAACTTAATTTCTTAATTTATTTGATTCATTGTTATTTAATTATTTTATTTTGTTCAATTATTTTATTTTGCTTTGTACTTTTGACATTATTTGATTTTATCAGACATTTATTGGTTTCTCACATTTTTATGAAAAAAATATTTTAATGTAATTTAATTAACTTTATTTTTTTAATCAGTCAGTTATTATTTATGGCACAAATAGTGAAGCCTGTGAAATTGGCCATGTGGATTGTTGTTGTTGTTTTTTTTTTTTCTGTCTAATATGGGTCAAATTACCTGAAATAAATGATTTATTTTTTTTTTATTTGTTACTATACCTCTTATTAAATACGTTACCCTATTAAATACGGCGATCTTTCATTTGTATTGTATCTTTTTAACTTTGAAAAAGTAATACATATTTCAGAAGTTGGCACTCAGTATTTAAAAAAAACTACTCTTTGGCTACATTATGCACCTTTAGCTTTTTCCACAGATATAAAAGGCTTAAGCGATACATCGTGCAATCTTTGAAAACCTTTCCTGCATTTTATACCGAAGTTGGTAAAGTTGTGCATTACAGAACTAAACCTTTGATGCTAGGACTATTTTGGTGGTATATTCGGCATGTTTTGAAGAAATCGTGATACGTCACGGCTACTCTTTGCAAAGGTCTTAAATTTCACAACTCAGAATACATAGTCATCTAGATTTTCATGCACAATATGCAATGCGTAGATTAACGTTAAAAAAAGTTTTGTAAAACAAAAATTGATATCCAAAAAAACAAAATAAGTCTTAAACCACTATTGGATGAGAGAGTTCCTAAGGTAGCAAAAATAAAAAATACAACCAAATTGAAAACCTCCTTGAGAACCTCCTCTTTTTTTAAAAGGTTGGTAAAAGAGGATTTTCCAAGGATACGCTAGTGTAGTTTAAAAACGAAAACTTTGCTCTAAAAATAAATCAAACGGTTCCACTTCATTTCGTATACAAACGTCGTTGCATTAACTTCAGTTGCAGCTGCAACACTTCACATGAATGACCCCACTATAAACCACTTGAAGGTTAAAAACAATTAAATATTACCCCAAAGATCTCCCCTATTTGGTTCAGTTAACAGCTTAATATTGAATAGCCCGCATTCCCCATGTCTGGCTACCAAATATAATTAAATTGGGTGAATTAGCCGTGACCAAATACGTTTTGAACGGCACCATCATAAAACATCCATAAAGATTATGTTGTACGGTCTTCTAGCAAAAGTCATCAGTCTGTGCAACGCGTTTTCTTCTACCATTCTGCCCTGTCAGACCTCATAGCATCATTTATTCCGTTCTCTTTCATATCACTCCTCACACACTCCTTCTATCTTTTCTTTGTCGTTTCTCTCACTCTCCGTCTATCAACGTTCATCTTCTATAAAAAGACATGAAAGGAAACATCAAAGAACAACCTTAACCTTAACTTGACCTTTTTTTGAGGGGGTGGGAAACCATCAAATAACCCCTCCCGCTCTTGGGCAGAGCGAAAGGGAGTGTCAGACTTCTACTGTCTAAAAACCACTCATGTTACTTCTTAGCCCTTTATGTCGAGGCCGCAGTATCTCTTACAACAGCCCGCAGCCCCGACGGACGTCGGTCCCCGTGGAACACGAACGCGCCGTCGACACGGCCTGTCGTCGTCATCATAAGACGAACGGACGGCGAGCTAGCCCATTACTCACCGTCCACAGGCCCGCGACCTTTACCTGACCTGGGAGTGGAAAACCTTCATGTCCCACCATAGCGTTTGCATCTAGTTAGACCAACCAAGCTGTCCAGAATTCACACAGTAAAGCTAAGAATAAGGTTTCGAAGATAAAGACAATGTCCTTGCAATCTACAGGCAATCTATCTACAGGCAACGTAGTATCATATATGGAGAAACCTAAAAGCTACAAGTAACAGTCTGCCACTGCCACAACACTAGCCTGGCGGTATTTATCATCCAGACACTATAAAACCTTTATGTCACCCACTTTAATCCAACTCATCTGCCCTCCTTATCCGAATTCATTTGGGATCAGCGCATCATGTATTTTTTTTCAAACTGCTCTGTTACTCCTCATTTCATAAGACATCTCCTTTCTTGTCATATCATCGTTTACAAAGTTTATCCATCGTTTCATTGGTCTTCATGTTATTAACATCCAACCAATCACCATCACTATCATCACTACATATTTAAAAACAAAGTCCTCCGCCGCGTCTGTCTATCTGTTCGCGTTAAACTCAAAAACTACTGAACTGATTGCCATGTTGTTATTTTCGCCAATGGTTGGAGTAGTTCTCAAGGAAAGTTTTAATATATAATTTGTAATACTTTTATTCGCGATAACCGTCATCCACGCGGGCGAAGTCGCCAGCATCAGCTAGTACTTAATAAAAATCAATCAGCTCTCGCCCTACATCTCGCCGTTCAACAAATCACATCCAAACAATAATATAAGTTAACAAGTAAATCGCCAGCATCCCTCGTCTGTAGCGGTCTGTTGTTGCATTTGAGCTCAGTTGACCCGGCGCTGTCTGAAGCCCATTGAGATGAATTCACTGCTTCCGATTGAGTTGGGACACTGTCGATATTTGTGCGACGATAAAATCCTCCTATATTTTTGGAAATTGTGAGGATGGTTGGATGATTGTTACTCTTTCGCGCAAAAAACTACTGAACGGATTTGATGTATATAACCTAAATTAACACGTAGTATACTTCTTATCCCGAGCGCTGGTATGATCCCGTGGGGCAATTATTAAAATACACACGGGCAAAGTGGGGCATTGACGGTAGTCAGATTAAAGAGCTCGTGCCTAAATAATAACAGCCGCACGGATCTATTTTCAGGTAAAATCGTGCTTGCCTAAATTGGTTCGTGACTCCGTGTTGACTATCGATGAAGGTGGCATACCGAGTTTCTTCCGTGGTACATATGGTATATATCTATAACAGTCGTTACAGGTAGTCATCATCATCATCACCGTCATCAGCCTATATTGTTCCCCCTGCAGGGACTTAGGCCTCCTCTCTATGAGAGGGATGCACTATAATCCACTACGCCGGCCCAGTGCGGATTGGTAGATGTCACATATCTTCGAAATTTCGCTTCTTAGATATGGCCGGTTTCCTAACGATGTTTTCCTTTACCGTTTTGAGAGCAGTGGTGATGAAATAAATTATACAAACAACAACTGACTAGGTAGTGGACTTGTGGATGTCAGTTTGGTAGTCGCTCCATGTAAAACAGTATTCAACTGCATCCGGTCAGACTGAAGGCCAACCCCAAAATAGTTGGAAAATGGTTGGGTACTTAGGTGATAAATCGGGTGAATACATGGTATATTTCTACGATTCATCAAGGGTCCATGCATTGTAGATGTTTGTTATCGTAGTATCATATACTAACAAGTTAACAAAAGCTAATAATGATATACTAGTAACCACAAGATAGTTTGAACTTAAAACAAAATCGCCCTTATTACAAAAGTGGTTAAATCTGGGTTTAACTTAGACTTGGTTTATCTCGCATGCCGTCCAGAATATTTAAAAGAAAGTGACGGCATGCGAGATAAACCAAGTCTAAGTTAAACCCAGGTTTAACCACTTTTGTAATAAGGCCGAATAAGTTTCACAAGTTAGTTAAGTTTAATTTAAATTAACTTTGCAAATACACAAATGTGAACAACGATTATGAGGAATGAGAAAATAAGATTCTTCAGCAACACAAGCACCGCTATCTGCAGTAATTGTCTAAAATCAATCTCGACACATCCATCGACACGTCTCAGCACAACACTATTCAATCAAGCGGGTTGGGTGCAGCGGAAATGCGCGTATGAATGCATTAACGTACTTAACTTGCACTGTTATGCTGCAGCAATGTTATACTTGTGTAGGTACAGTTTGTACGTACTTACTTAGTACAACTACTAATATTTGTCAGATTATTAAACAGTGGTTGTTACAGAAAAGTTGAAAGGGAATCGACTGTCGTGGTACGTGGGCATATGATGACGAAGGATGATTCGCATGTGAATAAAAGTGCGATTAAAATAAAATAGTGTTGATGAATGAAGTCCACAGGTTTGATTGATGGATTGTGTGAGGAATGATACAAGTTTATTGAAAACTCCTATAACCTTCAATAAAGGAGTTTTCAACACACTTGCTCATAAAATGGCTCTAATTTCACTGCTATTAGGCACATAATGACACCTGTACCTAATCAAACTGTGACTTTTCACGGCTATTATTCACAAGTGAGTAATAGATTTTTTTGGTTGAGTTGCTTTGTTCTTAAAAAAGTTTCTATACAAAAAGATCGTGTTCAATAGTCCAAATAAATTAATACCTTTTGCTTGCTCATTTCATGCAACTTCGTATTTAAATAGATAATTTCAACATGTACGTTTTTAATAAATAAAACTTACACTCAAATATATACCTAACTCTTATTTCTTTGTAATAATAAATAAAACTTTGAAGTCTCCATTTTGTACGTGGCCCGTAACTAGAACGCCATCCGCGAAAAGCAAAAAAAATGAAACCTCATTCTTGTAGTCTATGACTTACACAAAAGATTTAAGATTAGATGCCTTAATTTTATTCTTATCCGACTGCGGCGAAGTCCAAAAGGAGGGTTATTGTAACTTAGAATCGAGCATATGCAAAAGTTTCCTTTTCAAAAAGATTTCCAGCGCTGCCGGCTGGAATCAATTTCAATGTATTCTCATATTCGCCTTCAAATCTAGAGCTCAACTTTTCAATCGTTCGTCGTGATATTCGACGTCCACAAACTTCATATTCGCGAGCAATATACTCGTATCTGATCTATGTAACGCCTGAAAGATTGGCAGGCAATTTCCGAACTATAATACTTCAGGATTTATGCAACAGTGAATTTAAAATTGAATTTCTAAACTCCAATGAACATTTTGCACTCCGAGACTCCATTTTAAATGGATTTTTTGACGGAATAGAATTCTTTGCACCTTAATCGACCTCATTTAAATATTTTATCGATAAGGGAAGGGACGAGTCAGTGTTTTCGATAAAAAGTTATCAAGAAAGTAATAAAAGTTATCATGGAAATGAAGTTACAAAGTTCAAAGTGATGAAATAAAAGGAAATTCATTGCTAATTGATCTTTTGGACTATTTCATTGATTTCGCTATCGCAAACTCGATTGTAAGCTTGGGGACTAGGATGGTAAAGGCGTTATTAGGTTTATGACATTAGGAATTTCCTAAATAACAGACTGATGTTTGGACTTGTTCCCGGTTTGTAGTAACTAATAAGCTCGAAGCATTTTAAAACATTATTTCACGATAAATTGTAGCTCAAGACTTTTCAGCCTCCCCGTTGCGGCTGCGGGTTGTGCTAAACAAATACCGCAGCCTCGACACAAAGGGCTAACAATAACATGGGTGGTTTTTAGTCAGTAGAAGATTACAAAAAATCTTCTTTTTAAAACAAAGCATTGTTAAGCAAAGAAAACATCAAGTTTCTTGCTGGCTCAGATCCCTCGCTCCACACATTTAAAAACACGAAAAATCGTAATAATAATATTTCTTTATTTCAGATATCAGAATCCATACTTAATAAAATTCACAGCACAACAATTTTTTTTTTTTTTTTTTATATTAGCCTGCTCTGTCCCACTCCAGGGCAAAGGCCTCCCTCCACTCTTTCCACTTCTCTCGAACCCGCGCGTCCTCCTTCCAATTTTGACGGAACCGATCCAGTTCATCCCGCCATCACCTTCGTGGCCTGCCACGACCCCGTCTCACTGTGTCAGGGCACCAGTTTCCTGCTTTGGCCCACAGATTTTCCGGCATGCGGCAGACATGCTCTGCCCAGTCCCATTTGAGTTGAGCAGCCTTTTGGGCCACGTCAGCTATTTTTGTTTTGGAACGCAGCACTGTGTTTCGAACACGATCCGTTAATTTAACACCTAGTATACTGCGCTCCATTGCTCGTTGGCAAACCTTGAGTTTGGACTTCTGGATGTTTCTCAAAGACCAAGTCTGTGCACCATAGGTGAAAATTTACAATATCAACAATATCAAACAAAATTAACAATATCAAAATTTAAAATAAAAAATTTAAATTAAAAATGTAATACCCTTTCTAATTTAACCCTGAACAACCACTAACCAACACACACACAAACACACACAACTTTTGTTACTTTCCAACAAACCGAAGTTACAATGAAATACAGAAATGGAACAAAAAGAAGTAATTCGATTCGCAGAACGGTTGCGAGCTTCACGGAACTGTCTGATGGTACTTTTTGTTATAATTAACTGAACGCGAGTCTAAATAAGTTTGAATTCGTTAGTGCTGACACTGGATTGGTAACGAAGTTAGATTGAGGAAATCTGTTTTATTTTTAATTTTAGAAAGAGTTTCAGTTTCGTATATAATTAACCGACTTCAAAAAATGTTCCATTCATTTCATTGTATTCTAGGTCTTTCTCTACTTTACATAGAGTGTATAATAAAATGTAAATAATAAAGTCAATTGAGTACTTAAACAATTTCAATAGGTACTTATTATTCCGTCTTGAACAACATGAAAAAGCTGCTGAAAATATCTTCCGACCTCATGCATATTCTATCTGAAAGCTGAAAGGCTTCGAACGGCCTTGGATACACAAATAACGAGACCTAATCAATAATCTTATGCTGCAAAAGCTGAAAGAGGTCACGGATATTCTAGATCGACATTAATAGCTTCATAATGTTCATTGAAAATAAATCAGCACGTTGGTGACATCATCATCAATGAACATTTTGCACTCCGAGACTCCATTTTAAATGGATTTTTTGACGGAATAGAATTCTTTGCACCTTAATCGACCTCATTTAAATATTTTATCGATAAGGGAAGGGACGAGTCAGTGTTTTCGATAAAAAGTTATCAAGAAAGTAATAAAAGTTATCATGGAAATGAAGTTACAAAGTTCAAAGTGATGAAATAAAAGGAAATTCATTGCTAATTGATCTTTTGGACTATTTCATTGATTTCGCTATCGCAAACTCGATTGTAAGCTTGGGGACTAGGATGGTAAAGGCGTTATTGGGTTTATGACATTAGGAATTTCCTAAATAACAGACTGATGTTTGGACTTGTTCCCGGTTTGTAGTAACTAATAAGCTCGAAGCATTTTAAAACATTATTTCACGATAAATTGTAGCTCAAGACTTTTCAGCCTCCCCGTTGCGGCTGCGGGTTGTGCTAAACAAATACCGCAGCCTCGACACAAAGTGCTAACAATAACATGGGTGGTTTTTAGTCAGTAGAAGATTACAAAAAATCTTCTTTTTAAAACAAAGCATTGTTAAGCAAAGAAAACATCAAGTTTCTTGCTGGCTCAGATCCCTCGCTCCACACATTTAAAAACACGAAAAATCGTAATAATAATATTTCTTTATTTCAGATATCAGAATCCATACTTAATAAAATTCACAGCACAACAATTTTTTTTTTTTTTTTTATATTAGCCTGCTCTGTCCCACTCCAGGGCAAAGGCCTCCCTCCACTCTTTCCACTTCTCTCGAACCCGCGCGTCCTCCTTCCAATTTTGACGGAACCGATCCAGTTCATCCCGCCATCACCTTCGTGGCCTGCCACGACCCCGTCTCACTGTGTCAGGGCACCAGTTTCCTGCTTTGGCCCACAGATTTTCCGGCATGCGGCAGACATGCTCTGCCCAGTCCCATTTGAGTTGAGCAGCCTTTTGGGCCACGTCAGCTATTTTTGTTTTGGAACGCAGCACTGTGTTTCGAACACGATCCGTTAATTTAACACCTAGTATACTGCGCTCCATTGCTCGTTGGCAAACCTTGAGTTTGGACTTCTGGATGTTTCTCAAAGACCAAGTCTGTGCACCATAGGTGAAAATTTACAATATCAACAATATCAAACAAAATTAACAATATCAAAATTTAAAATAAAAAATTTAAATTAAAAATGTAATACCCTTTCTAATTTAACCCTGAACAACCACTAACCAACACACACACAAACACACACAACTTTTGTTACTTTCCAACAAACCGAAGTTACAATGAAATACAGAAATGGAACAAAAAGAAGTAATTCGATTCGCAGAACGGTTGCGAGCTTCACGGAACTGTCTGATGGTACTTTTTGTTATAATTAACTGAACGCGAGTCTAAATAAGTTTGAATTCGTTAGTGCTGACACTGGATTGGTAACGAAGTTAGATTGAGGAAATCTGTTTTATTTTTAATTTTAGAAAGAGTTTCAGTTTCGTATATAATTAACCGACTTCAAAAAATGTTCCATTCATTTCATTGTATTCTAGGTCTTTCTCTACTTTACATAGAGTGTATAATAAAATGTAAATAATAAAGTCAATTGAGTACTTAAACAATTTCAATAGGTACTTATTATTCCGTCTTGAACAACATGAAAAAGCTGCTGAAAATATCTTCCGACCTCATGCATATTCTATCTGAAAGCTGAAAGGCTTCGAACGGCCTTGGATACACAAATAACGAGACCTAATCAATAATCTTATGCTGCAAAAGCTGAAAGAGGTCACGGATATTCTAGATCGACATTAATAGCTTCATAATGTTCATTGAAAATAAATCAGCACGTTGGTGACATCGTGTATCAATGCCGTTTTGTTAGGTTCATATATATTTTTACCCGACTGCGGCGAAGCCCAAAAGAAGGGTTATTCTTGTATCATGTATGAGAATTTCTCCTGTATCGTGGGTGCGTTTACAAACATTTTAACTGGCATTCACAATCAACACATTTGTTTTTTTTTTTTTTTTTGAACACACCCAAATCGACAAAAAACTATCTGTAAGCCGTATTACCTGCTGATCGAGCCCGCGACACAGCGCAGCAGTTAAACCTGCTCATGAGTAACTATATCCTTAGGTTAGACTGGGTTAGACTAATTGTCAGAACTGGGAGACTGAATTCTTAACCTAGGCAAGTGCGACCAGAGCGGTTTTTATTATTTAGTCACGATCTTCTCAGAAATCTTTCAGGTACACGGCTCGTGAAATATTCATCGTCATCATCAACAGTCTATTAATGTTCCCACTGCTGGGACACAGGCCTCCTCTCTTTGAGAGGGAATGGGCTATAATCTACCACGCGGGCCCAGTGCGGATTGGTAGATGTCACATGTCTTCGAATTTTTTGGTTCTAAGACATAAGTTTTCTCACGATGTTTTCCTTCACCGTTTTAAGAGCAGCGTGAAATATTATAAATTAATTTTTTTTAATTATAATATTAGTCCGTCTGTTAGATTATCGAAATATAAGATAGATACTTGTTTTTTGTTTTAACAAATTAATAAAAATTTACGAAAATAAAACGTGTCAAAGATCATGAGTGGATCATGAGTGGTTTTGACGTCTGTGGGTAAAAAAGTACTAATCTTGTGACGTCACACGACTTGACGCGAAGCACTTTCATCTTTTGTTTAAGTGAAAAAAAAAAATATACGTATCCATTATTTTTTGAAAATCTATCTGACGGACTAATTAGTTTTTTTTTTGTGAAATACGCTATTATTGAAGAAAATGACGCGATGTGAAAAGACAATGTTGAAATCAGATTAATCCTGGCGTTGAGTGCTCTTCTTAATTAATAGATTAAACTCAATCGACTACAGTTTAGGACCTTTTACGCCTGTTATGGGGTTTATGGGGACGTAAAAATTCAAATGTAAATACAATTTACTAAATAACCTCCGTATGTTTACTAAACAACCCATAACACAAGTTTACGACATTATCCTCATGAGGGAGAAATAGAAAACATTCATAGTTGTCTCCCCCTTTATAAAGATGAAAATACACAAGATAGTAGCTTGTGGTATGGACATGTGATGCGAAGGAATGAAGAAAGTGTTGTGAGGAAAATGTTGAGTATGAATGTAGATGGGTTTAAGAGTAGAGGAAGACCAAAGAAACGATGGATGGACTGTGTGAAGGATGATATGGCTAGGAAGGAGGTGACTACTGACATGACGAGAAATAGAGAGGTATGGAAGAAAAAGATATGTTGCGCCGACCCCAAATAAATTGGGATAAGGGCAGGAGAATGATGATGAGTGGCTTGTAAATTGTCACATAACATCACGCTTGTAATCCCCAAAGGGTTAGGCAGAGGTATACACCCACATCCAGTCAGCCAGTCATGTCTAAGTAAGTCCCTTGTAATAAGAGGCGCGCCTATTGCCATCAACTGGGCACGAATCCAGACTTCGTGGCTGTTACTGAGAAATTCCCGATGGAATAGTACAATAACAGTTTGCTCGTCCCGGCAATCAAACATTGGACCAACAATCATAGTCACAACAACTTATAACTAAGAATTTATAAGTTCGACCATAAATTGGAAAAAATCATTTTTAAAGTTACTTGATGTCAGACTCATCATCATTTCAGCCGAAAGACGTCCACTGCTGGACATAGGCCTCCCCTAAGTGTCGCCACATTGACCGGTCCCGTGCGTCTCGCATCCAGCGGGTCCCCGCAACCTTCACCAGGTCATCGGTCCACCTAGTGGGAGGCCTTACAACGCAGAGTCTTCCGGTTCGCCGTCGCCACTCCAGAACTTTCCGGCCCCATCGGCCGTCCGTTCTGCAAGCAATGTGCCCTGCCAACTGCCACTTAAGTTTGGAAATTCGACGAATAAACACTAGGAAGTGCCGAAGGGGGGACTGTCTCTTGTAAATAAGTAGAGTAAAGTAAATTTTGACGTTCGAAAAGTGCTGATTATCAGCCTAATTTGAATAAATTACTTTTGATTGATTTGATTTGATGTCAGACTACGAGCCACTAATCACCTGTCATGGATACCATATTTTTTTTTGGAGGTGGGTCAAATCATCAAATAACTCCTTCCGCTCTTGGGCAGAGCGAAAGGGAGTGTAAGACTTCTACTGACTAAAAAACACCCATGCTTCTTCTTAGCACTTTATGTCGAGGCCGCGGTAACTCTTACAACATCCCGCAGCCCTGTCATGGATACCTGTGATCAACAGTTTAAAACGTACTTTGCGTGGCCCGGAGGAAACTCGAAACCTATCCACAGTCCAACCTAGGCAAGTGCGGCCTAACCTGAAGATTGATCCGTGTGTGATATCTCCAGTATTTAACTTTTACATGTCTATTCCCAGCTTTAAGTGACGGTCGTTAACTCACAACAGAGATGTAATATACTTATATATAGCTTGAGCTTTAAGGATCTGTGTCGATTAGTTGGGCAGCGAGTGCACCGTGTATCCTTGAAGTAGTTCATCTACTTACTGGTAATTTGGTGGTTTTATTCTAAACTTTAACTAGTGTTTCGAATGAACACCACATTTAAAGAATCAAGTAACACTCAGACGTACTCAGTGAGTCAGAGCTGCAGACGACATGGCGACGCCGACGGCAAGGATTGCGTGTTCAATGTGCCCCGCAGTACTACCCCACGCTACGCCACGCGGCTGACTCATGAAAAATACTGTAAACTTTTACGTAAGGGTAGCGTAAAATACATTCAGTGATAGATAGATTTTAAAATCTCTACATACTATAAATCAAACTGGATTCTCGCTGTATGTACGCTTACATCTTCCAAACTTCTCAACGGATTTTAACATAGAGATTTTAATGCGGTTTTCATTTAGAATAGTTATTTAGTAGAAAAGTTATTGTATTGCAAATGTTTAAAGTTATGCTCATAAAATGTGTATTTGACGAACAAAAACCATATCAAACAAAAATTATATCATCAAAATAAATAGTTAAATAATAATATATTAATACGTAAACAGACATAGATTATTGCCAGGAATTTGGCGCAGGTTCTCCCATTTCTGGGTAACATTTGGACAAATTCTCATATGAGTAATCTTAAAAAAACAAACACTACTTAATTTCCTATAAGAGTGAAACCTGATAAAGTAAAAGTGTCTGTATAAAGTACAAACAGAGGCCAATAATCCCCACAACGTTCGAGAGGCCCTTCACAGCCGCAGACAAACGCAACTGGAGCCAGACACAATATGTATACCTACTATTGATTCAATAAAGATAACTGCATTTGTATAGATAACACCAGACAGTTTTATCCGGAGGGAAACAGGAAGACTGCTTTGGTTTAAGTGAGCTTTTCAATAGAATGAGTGAAAGGATTTATGAGGCGTAAGTCTAGGTTCGATGCAAGTGGGCTCAGCTCGTTCACTCGGCGACCTCATATAATATCTCTGTCTTCAGGACAAAATTGAGGTAAAGAGTAGGCCCATCTACTTTGTTTTTGTAACGAATAATTAACTCATAAACGACATCTTCTACTTCAAAATTCTTCCACAATTCTTTCACGATTAGAATGCTACGATTGAGTAATAAAAGCTATATTTATTACAAGTTTAAAAAATAAATATCCACTCGTTTGAAGCCGGTACATCTCACACTAATTTTATTAAGGCGAAAGTTTGTGAGTGTGTATGTTTGTTACTTCTTCCCGTCTAAACGGCTAGAGCGTTTTTAGTAAAATTTAGTATGGAGTTAGCTGACACCTTGGATTAACACATAGGATAGTTTTTATCCCGATTTTATCTTCCCGTGAGATAATTTATGAGTTGTTGCGGGCGAAACCGCGGCCACAGCTAGTAATTTAATAAGAAAAACGTCGAAGGACTATTTGCCTCTAACCACCGCATTCCGAACGGAAATATAAAAGTTGCATACCGTCCAGAAATAAAACTCATCTTTGCTTAAATATTTAGCAAAATCCTAACATTTATAAAACTAGTTGAACTCTGACCCCACTAAACAGTAAAAGTGTTCAACAAACACACGCAGACCAACACACACTCAGTTCAAGTGTTGCTCTCAGCCGCAGACGCGAGACGGTTGCATGTCTACCGCCCGCTCTCGTGTGCCGCCCGCCGCAATACAAGCACTGCAGTAAAAAGCGACTGCACTAACTGATTTGAAAATATTTAAATGAAAAATAGAACATTACATAACGCATTTAATCCCCTACGGGATAGAAAGTGGTGTTTCGTCAATCTTATTAGTCCGTCTGATAGATTTCCAAAAGATATTAGATACATATTTTTTCTTTTTTTACGTAAACAAAAAATGGAGACGATACAGTGCTTCGAAAACTCGTGAACTCCTCGAAAACGTCACATGTCAGTACATTTTTTACCTACAAATGACGTCACAACCCCCCACTCTTCCCACTCCATCTTTGACGCGTTTTATCATCGTTTTTTTTAATAATTTGATTATACTAAAAACATAACAGATGTTCATGTTCACATGTAAATTAACTGTTTGTGCGGTTCTTAGTTTATATTCATCGATCGTGCGATCGTGTTACTTTGTTTATTGTTACCTTTTTTTTGTTGTTTTTTCTTTGTTTTCGTGTTTTATCTGTGGAAACCTGTAATTGGCCTTCAAATGTTTATTGATTAAGTACATTGTCTGTATTAGCTGTAAGTTTCCTAAAGAGAATAAAATAAAATAAATAAATAAAATAAACATCTATACAATATTTCTTGATAATCTTACTGGTGGACTAAACAGATTTTTTTTTACCTATTACATGGGCTAAACTCCGAGACTGCCACTGAGAAGTCTCTGATGGAAAAACCCAATTTTTTTATTTAACAAGTGTTTATGTTTGAAGAGGAAATTATGTTTCCAAAACACTTCTTCGAAAACTAGCTCTTACTGCACTACGATTAGATTCGAAATGCAACATATTTCGCACTCGTGCGGTAATCTTATTTTTCCGCAACCAAGGGAGGTAAAGAAAATTACCACAGATATTTATATTGTTATTATGTCCAAATTTTGATTTGTGTCTTTACAGCATAAATATTTTTTGAATATTAAATTGTGTTTGTAAAAAAAAATACTATAAATAAGCATAATTATTTAAATACTTCAGTATCGTTATTAGTTAATTTCTTCAAAAGTATATTGAAAAACGTCGTTTGGTACACGTGAGAATTTGTTATTGTATTTCTCGACCCCATGAACACCCTCGAATGCAATAACAAACTTTCCGCACTTGTATCAAAATGTACTATTTTCCTACTCCTCCGCTATTCTTTTCTGATTAATTTCGTTGCGGGATCCAAGACAGTCAAATCATTTCTCTGGGACTTCGTCGAGCTTCAATTTCTCGGCGCTTTTCTTGTGGTCGCCACTGTTGATTCTGGCTTACAGAAGTTACAGTGGTTTGGGAATAGTGTGTGGCGGGGTTGTCCCATTAAAAAAAAAAGTGTTTAAGTGTTACAAAAGTTTTGTCTCCGTACAATGTCTTTATTTTAACCTCAGAAACTTTTTCAAAGGTTATGTAAAAATTCCTAGTAAAAGGAAAAGTTATTAAAAACTTTCCGCAGGTACCTACCTAGACAGTCGCGTGTGCCGCCCGCCCTAGAGAGCCGCCCGCCCGCCGTAAAGCGATCGATGTCAACAACGTCGCGCCGATATAATGGTAATTACACGACGTTTTTTTTGTGTTCATTATTTATGTCGGAAAGTTAATAGTTTTTTTTTTATGGCTTATTTTGATAATTAGAAATTCGTATGATGTTTGTTTTGCATAGATTTTAAATATACACTGAAAACGGGATATTATTCCGTGCTCAATGCCTATAGTGTTTTAGTGATCCTGTCAGTTTAAATCCTTTTATATGTCAAAAACAAACTGATAGGTTTTTATTTATATATCGATTGTAATCGACTCGATATTTTGTAATTAACACATACTTGACTGGCCTGTTGGTCTAGTGGTTAGTGACCCTAACTGCTATGCCGGAGGTCGTGGGTTCGATTCCCACCCAGGACAAATGTTTGTGTGATGAGCACGATTATTTGTTCTGTGTCTGGGTGTAATTTATCTATAATATGTATGTATTTAGAAATATATAAGTATGTTTATCAGTTGTCTAGTACCCATAACACAAGCTCTGCTTAGCTTGGGACTAGATGGCGTTGTGTGATAGTTGTGGAATATTATTATTATATTATTATTATTACTTGTCACATCTAATAATACCATCATAATTTTACTTGCTTCAAAGATATTGTTGAAATCTTAGCATAACGGTACTTACCGAACTGAATTAATCATGATAATAAAAAATCTATTTTTATCAGTACCACAGATAACATGGCGTCACCAAAAAAATTACATCTTATGCGATCTAGTTATTTCAAGGACAGAATCTGTTATTTCGACCTCTCTGACATCTGGCCCTGTGGCGCAACGGATAACGCGTCTGACTACGGATCAGAAGATTCCAGGTTCGAATCCTGGCAGGGTCGCGAATACTCTTTTTGTATTTTTAATATTTCTGTTTATTTATTGGTGACTTTTCGCAGAGGTTTATCGGCGTAATTTTATAGTTGTTTTTAGGGTTCCGTACCTCAAACGGAACCCTTCGTCTGTCTGTCCGATCATTCCCCCAATTATCTCCGAAACTAGTGAGACTAAAATTTAAAATAAAAATATAGTAATTAGCTTAGCACTAAAGGAAAACTATAGGATTTCTCTAGGAAGTCTATGGTTATAAAATAACATTAAAAATCTCTCTATATTTACTAGAATGGTATGGAACTATAAAACGGCTAAAAAATTTGTTAATCCAGGTTATAAACTACCTGAGTACCAAATTTTATCCAAATCCGTTTAGTAGTTTTTGCGTGAAGAAGTAACAAACATACACACTCACACACTCACCAACTTTCCCCTTTATAATATTAGTGTGATGTGATGTGATACGACCTAATATTTCACCGATAAAATAGCAAAAGGTCGCAATCCATACAAATGAGGTCCTATTATGAAAATCGATAGTCCCCCTTAGTTATGACGTTAGGATAATTGCCCTAGACTCAACATAAAGTAGAATTATGGCTTTTATGGGATTAGACTGGCTCAAGTAGTGAATTGTGATGGCGGAATTAAAAATAGGATGGTATTGTGTAAAGAAGGGGTGTCTTTTTCTTTTCAAAATAGGGTTAAGAATTGAAATGAATGAGGGTTTTGCAGTTCAATTTTGCTTGGCGGGGCGAATTCGCTAACAGTTTTCTGACTAATAGTGTTTAATATTATTGTGTATTGATTGAGGGCAGGAGAATGATGATCTTTTCTGCGCATTATAAAAAATGTGTACTGCCGATGTCAAGAGCAGGGTCTAAGCTACCGGTGGCCTATCACTGGTGGCCCCAGAGATAGAAGCCTTCTATCAATGCGAGCACTTGGATAATTTTGCAGTGGTATTACAATTTTGAGTAGGCAATCAAACGTTCAGGTTGAGAGGGTTAGCGCGTTCCCTCTTTTCTATCCTCAGGACAAGGAGGATCGCGGGCCTGTGGACGGTGAGTAATGAGCTAGCTCGCCGTCCGTCCGTCTTATGACGACGACAGGCCGTGTCGACGACGGACGGCGCGTTCGTGTTCCACGCGCGCCTCAAAGAGATGTCAGCAACACGGAAGGGGCCGACGCCCGTCGGGGCTGCGGGTTGTTCGTAAGAGATACCGCGGCCTCGACACAAAGGGCTAAGAAGGAACATGGGTGGTTTTTAGTCAGTAGAATTCTGACACTCCCTTTCGCTCTGCCCAAGAGCGGGAGTGGTTACTTGATGATTTCCCACACCCAAAAAAAAAGGGTAGGAGGATACGAGGTCTAGAGTAGACGTATTTCGTCTAAAAAACACATCTAAACCAAATTCGATAATTTATGTAGTAGTTAAAATTCAATACGATGATCATTGTGGTCCATAATCGATCTTTTATCCACAGTAGGTATTGAATTTTAACTAGTAACCAAATAATCTTCTACGAACTGCGTTACTTACAAACCCATGAATATTGTATTAACCATGAATGCTACCTACATGGTGTGTTGTATGGCGTTATAATGGGCCCCATACCGCCGCGCCGCCGAACAATGACAGCTAAGGTTAAAGATGCAAGGATCTCAAACTACCTGCTTTAATGTCAGGAACGATGGGCCGTTTGGGTCAATGGTTCCGTTTAGAGAATAAAGGCCATGTAATTAATAGTATTTTTTTTTTGGCCTTAACTTGGTTCGATGAGTTTCTTAGAAAAGTATATATATTTATCGACCTTAAAATTATTGTTCCACCAAATCTAATTTAATTTGACTTAAACATATTCTTCTACAGCAGCAGCGGTTTGCTTGCATGCTCCCAGTACTCAAACAAAAAAAAAATAGGATTTCGTGGCTTATTAATCACTTACCGCTATGGTCGATCCTTAGTTCGACTCCAATATAGTTGGGCAAAGACTGCATATGCATGATCCGTTCGCAAACTTTGAAGTCGACTTTGGTCATAAAAAACTTTGAAGTCGACCTTGGTCATAAAAACTTTGAAGTCGACCTTGGTCATAAAAACTTTGAAGTCGACCTTGGTCATAACTTTGAAGTCGATCCTGGGAAAACCCAATTCGCTCCAAAGTTTTAACCACTCAGCCTAAAGCAGCAGTAATCATAGAAATTCTATAAAGCTGAAAGCAAAACCAACGAAGGGCCTAAACAATCGATACATTCGTGGAATCGAAGCATGTAAATAAGTAATGTATTAAACTTCAGCACGCTACCCTGCCAGACATATGCTTTCAAAAACTTAATCTCCTTAAGCCACCCATAGGCTGTTTTGCCTGTACGTCAATAGTAGCACTTGTCTACATAACTGAAAGTTTATTCAATAGAATACAGCCTCAAACGTCGTCTTTATTCGGCCTTATTACAAAAGTGGTTAAACCTGGGTTTATCTCGCATGCCGTCTCACTTCGATAATATTCAAAAGAAAGTGACGGCATGCGAGATAAACCAAGACTAAGTCAAACCCAGGTTTAACCACTTTTGGAATAAGGTGGTATGAGTTTAAAGACTCTCTTCTTACCCATATAGTCCAGAAATAATAATATATTTTTCTATAATCTGCCTAATTAAAAGTTCAATGCCGCAATTGCTAACATCTAAAGTTTCGTAACCAATATTGTATAGTACGAGTAAGTATTCAATTTCCTTTATGCCCCTTTTTATATCTCTTGGCAAACTATGTGCCCGAATTCTACATTCTATCGTGAAACCAGCGAACCCTGTCATTTATAAAATAATTGCTTTCCCTAACTTATCAAAGAAAGGTCATGTATAAAACTTTTTTTACTAACAAGTTGGATTATATTGTTGTCAGAAACTGAAGAAATGAAATACATAGTGTGCGCTTGGTAAATAATTATAAGTAGATCTGTTTTCCATTATTACCCAGCTTCGGCGGTTTATTATGTTAATTAAATATGGGAGCTGAAAGAGAAGTGTTGACTGAATACTTGTTTACTGTCGTAAAAAATGTGATACTAATTAGTCCGTCTGTTAGATTATCGAGAAATATTGGATACGTATTTTTTGTTTTATCAAATCAATAAAAATTGACGAAGATACAGCGCGTCAAAGATTTGAGAGGGGGTAGGTGACGTCACTGACCGCTAGAAAATGTCATACTAATGTCTTAGAGTATGACGTCACACGAGTTTTCAAAGCACTGTATCGTCTTCATTGTTTGATTACGCGAAAAAAGAAAATATAAGTACATGTCCAATATTTTTTGGTAATCTATATGACGGACTAATTAGTTTTCTTTTATTAACATCCCTATTGGTTATCTGGCGACGAGAAGACTTTGTCGCGTATTGGTATCGCGGGAAAAAACTCAGCATAGAGAGAGAGAGAACCACACCCAGTAGTGGTGACACCCCGTTGTAGGTGATGTGCAAGGGATGCAGTAGTCTGCTATTTATATGTACCTAGTGTGAATTATTAATCGGCAGACGTGCAGTATTATGTATAGTAGTATTATGTATTATATTTTGCGGGGCGTCTGCAATGACATTATAAGTATAATATCTAAAATTTTACCCAAGGAACCCTAACAACCTTGATTCAAACAGGAACGTGCCATCTCGGTCGCAGATCGTCTTAAAAGTTTAACAAAAAATGTAAATAATAGCCTCTGAGACCGACCAGGGAATAAACCAACCACTTTTTCTGTTTCTGTTTGGACCTGTTTTATTTGATTTTTGTTGGGAGAGGTGTGAATCACAACTATTTTGGGAATTCGCTAATTTGATTGTTGATAAGAGAGGTGCGAAGTTTTGCGAATCACAACTATTTTGGGAATTCGTCAAGCTGTGACGGGTTGACGATGAATGATTTTGATTGATAAGTCTTACTGCCGCACTCAGGGACTTAAATGATTACTTAGGCCAATACTTAGGTTTTGACAGATGAATGAATGAATGAATGAATGAATGATCTATTTCACTTAAGGTGGAAGCTCACATCTGGCCCGCGAAATTCTAATTTTCTTACGTTTTTGGCAATTTGCAGGCCAGTGCTTGGTTGTATGTTTATGAAAATTTGATTTGCGACTGTAAGACGTATGAAGTTACCGAATTATAACCATCAAAATTATCAATACAACCCTCCAAGTTCATTTTCATGTCAAGATTGATTTTTGCATGTAAAAGTCATTCTTTAGTAATTTAGTCGTCGTTCTTTAGTAGTTAGTAATTTTGATGGTTATAATTCGGTAACTTCATACGTCTTACAGTCGCAAATCAAATTTTCATAAACATACAACCAAGCACTGGCCTGCAAATTGCCAAAAACGTAAGAAAATTAGAATTTCGCGGGCCAGATGTGAGCTTCCACCTTAAAGAAAAATACGATAATACGATAATTCCAGTGATTCTCGCCACATAAGTTAGGTGGTCTAAGAATTAATCTCGTGTCCTAAAAAATTGTGTGTGTGTAAATCTTGAGTGCTAAAAAAGACTATATACCTAGATCATTAGATAGCTATAATCTGATGGATGGGAACTGTGAGGAATGATGGGAAAGTAAAAGGAGTAAGTGATGTAATGACGGTTTACCAGGGAGAGTGGAAACTGCCGAGACTGCGAAACTGTTTGAAAGAAATTCACAAAGAAGGAACATGGGTGGGTTTTAGTCAGGAGAAGTCTTACAGTCTTCTCCGCTCCGCTCCAGAGGGAAGGGTCGTTTGGTGACTTCACATCTACAAAAAAAAAGAAGAATGGAAGACAAAAACGTACTGCGACCTACTTTCTAGCCATATGTTCCTTCACACACTCGATCCATCGTTTCTTCGGTAATTCTCTACTCTTGGCTATAAAAGTAGAGAATGATCCAAGTTTTTAATGTATTCGAATGTACCACTGGGCACAAGCCTCATCCAATTCCTACATGAACAATGACAACATTCCTATTTAGTCTAAAATATATGACGAGACGTAAATTCCTATCTATAGATAAATCATTCCTCGTTGCGTTGCAGGCATTCATGCGGTTTTCGGCATTCAGCGTGGAATGTGACTACCTCCATTCTCCTAGGATTAATAATTCACGTAGGAATGTAAAATGTTACCTTACTATCAGAAGCACATAACCTTTTCGATTGTACAACTCCTTTCAGGATTGAAAAACAAAAAACAAAACAGTAAACAACACTAAGTCTCTGCTAACAAAACAACAATGTTTTCTTTTTCGGGTCCCATCAAAAGCTTGTTGGCACGGTATGTACTCGTACCATTCAATATGTAACGCAAAAATGGAAACATCAAAAACTCACCTCTAACAAAGGGAAACACTAGAAATCACAGCACAAATTCTAGATTGTTTTTTGTCTAGCACACCACTTTACACTGATTAGCTAACCTTTTATCATAAACACATGTCAAACCCGCGTTTTACCGCCAAAAAATTACGTCCACAGATAATAAACGAACCATAAATTATACTTTTTTTTAATATAACCTCTTTTTATGTTATAAATGTCGATTTATTGTGTTGTAATGTGGCGTTTGGACCACCCCGGCGTATGACAGCTGACTGGCGGACCGCGGAATTCGGGCGGAGGCGGCGCGCATGCGTCCTGCGAAATGAGGGGACGTGAGGGGAATATTTCGCAGACACCAAATCAGCTGATAAGGGGGACCTTCAAGTTATTTGGGGTGAGTAGAAGTGCGAGGTGAAGAGTAGTGGCGACCCAGTGGTTGCGGCCCCGACTTACGAACAGTAAGTCGTTAGTTCGAACCCAGGCAGGCGCATTACTTTGTGTAATTTATTTCATCACCACTGCTCTCAAAATGTTGAAGGAAAACATCGTGAGGAATCCGGCATGTCTTAGAACCAAAAACCAGCACTGCGCCCGCGTGGTGGATTATAGCCGATCCCTCTCCTAGAGAGGAGGCCTAAGTCCCTGCCAGTGGGAAAATTATAGACTGATGATGATGATGAGAAGTGCGAGGTATAAACTATCTTGGAGTCCTGGCTTGAGGAAATAATGCCAACTCTAAAGTACTTATCTCACATCTTTCTGATTTCATATCAAGCGTATAATAAATAAACCGTTCAAATTCCCAGTTTTAAAACTAGCATGAATGTTTGATTTGCTAGACTTATACTCACCACAGGTGTAAATTGTAAAATACCGAATAGATACTGGAGTAATAGATTTACCTTTATATAAAACTAGCGGACCTGGCAGACGTCGTCCTGCCCGGACAACAGCGGGTCCGAACCGCCATTGAAAATCAGCCAAAAAAATGTGATAAATGAAGAACCGCTCGACCGATTTTGTGCAAACTTCACATAAACCATCTACTAAATAGTCCGAACAAAGAATAAACATTTGTTTTAGATAGGTGATCTCGTTCTTGATTTATAAAATCGCAACGAAAAGTGGCATTGACTTTGATATATATTGATAGACTACACAACACGGAAGAAATAAAACATATTGTGCTAAGCCCAAGAGACAAGGACAGGAAAGTGATGATGAGTAGTTGTGTACGTTTTGACATCCATCAATCCGGTCTTACCACGCGCGGTATATTAGAGACCTGTGGCTGTTACGTGGTGGAAACTGATTAATATAATAAGCAAGTAGATAATTACTACCCATCATCACCCTAGCCTTTTCCAAAGAGATCAGCTCAGATCAGCAGCTGGATACCAGTATTTTACATGGAGCGACTGCCTATCTGATCTTTACAACCGGCTCACTGGCTACTTGTGACGACTGCCAAAGATCTTCAAATTAGAGCTGGGACCAAGCAACGGCTTAACGCAGACGCGCGCGTTGACGGTTTCCACGCTATAATGCGGAAGAAAGTGGCGTCGTTATTGCAAAGACTGCGCGGTAGCACCAACAGCATTTTGCAGTTGATTGCATCCCGCTACGACTGTCCCATACAGGCTCACTGGGTGGGAATAGTGACGGGAAGATTGTGATTTTGTGTGCCTACTAACACAAATCGTAAGAAAATTGTTACTACTTAACACTTAAATGGATTCTGTCCGAAATAAATGGTTAATAAATTAACGTGCTTCACGAGGCACGGATAATAAGCAGATAATCACTACTTTAAATGAGAGTAGGTAGAAAACCTATGATTTACCTACAAGCTTTAGTGATCGAAGTACATATATACTGCCTATACGATTGTATAGTATGGGCTAAAGCTATGTACTTTCTATAGTATGATAGATATGTAGGCCTGAAAGGAAGCTACATAATCTCTTTAGGACCAGCTCTCTACCTAAACTCAAGGCCATCGTATTGAATTATCCCCCTAGGACACGACGTCCGACCCTGTTAGTTTAATGTCTAATCTCTTCCACACCGTTGGGTGCGTTTGTGAAATATGGCTTAATCAGCCCCGCACAGTTTTGGAAGTAAAGCTGGTATGAAAATGTGGTAAAAGATTGTGTTTTAACGTGTTTATGAAGAGGAAATGGCATGATATTGTGGTAATAGCTGCATTGTTTAAACATCATAGGTAAACGATGCGATAAAAACAATTTGCATTTCAAAAAACACCAGCTTTTCATTAGAGTTTTGGGGGTGAATAGTCAAAAGGCGCTTTGACTTTGGGAATATGACCGGGAAGTGAACCTAAATCCAAAAAAATATGTTTGCTGT
The DNA here is from genome assembly GCA_932274075.1 of Diarsia rubi. Lineage (NCBI taxonomy): Eukaryota > Metazoa > Arthropoda > Insecta > Lepidoptera > Noctuidae > Diarsia > Diarsia rubi. Next base: position 1,259,833 of record OW026432.1, read on the forward strand.
TTCTGTGCTACAGTATTATCGACATATTTTATTTATGCTACACGACGTAAGCACAACTTTTCGGTAGGTAAGGTCCGGAAAAAATCGATGACCTATAATAAATCTACTGTGTGCCGTAAAAATGCCATAACAAGGGAGAAGCGCCGTAAATATCGTAATATATTGTTATGACAAGGATGCTCGACTTTCAATGAGGGATACGTGCTAACCGCGCAAAATATGAGATAAAAGCTACTTTTGATGGTATAAAAACACCACCAATATCTCTATTTTCAGCATTTTCCAAAATGTTGAAAATAGAGACTAAGACTAAGACAACCGGGGGGTAAATGCAAAAAGGGGCTTTTGCATTTACATACAAACTCACATGCATAAAGACAATCCTTTGCTATAGGGTAGGTTAAGCAGAAACTCCTGAACATTACCTGTTACTATTCAATTATTGCTGCGAAACGACTTTTATTTTTGGGTCAAATATCACATGTTACTGTAAAACTTAATCTAGCACTCTTAAAACATCGTGCTAGTGGATGCTTTGAATAGTAAACGGGTCATGGAGGTAATTTAAGTAAAGTTATAAACGGAAAAATATCGCAATGGTGGGGAGAACAAGTGCCTTTCGTTTGCGTTAAGGGTACTTTTACACCCTTTATACTTCTTATTACTTCATCTACGTTAATTTGATCACACATCATGTAAGTACGCCGGTTGCGAGTACTATATACCTACGTACCTGACCTTGTTGAGCAAAATCTCCACTTGGTGGCGATGTCTCTGATGAACCCGGATTTGGCCACAGGAGTTTGACACCCGGGAGCGGGCCGGCTGAATGGGTCGCGAACGTCATGCGTAGCAGTTCTCGCGGCTCACAGTGGTGTTTTAGTGGGTGCAGGCCGAACCCAACAATCTCCCGGATGCTGCGGTATGCTTTAGGCATTTTTCACTGCTTAATAAAATAAAACAACTTCAATGGGAGGGATCCCATTGTCCAGTCAAACCTGAGTTCTGTTGGCCTCATTTCATACCTATATTCTATTATCAAGGCCAAACCCTCTCTCCTGTGTCAAATGTAACTTTTGTAGCCTATGTAAGACAATGACTAATTTCAAAAAGGCTTCATTACTAGTTTACTACACTACCCCAATCACTTAAAAGGTCATATTGAGCAACAACCTATAACCGAAAAGAAACATAACATAACTTAAAAAACATTATTTCAGACCTTTAAATCTTTCCAGACAAGAATAACGTCATACTTTTTTAAAAAGTTGCTCTACAAAAACGAAGTCCAATGAGAATGCACCATAACGTAAAACCTAAACAAAATCCGAATTAATTTGCCGCCATAAACAACAACAGTCTCCTTTTAAATCCGCTGGCATAAAAGAAAATGGCGAGAGTCTCGTTAAAATATAATGAAGCGTGACAGATTACTCGTAGTACCAGCGACCTCCGACTGCCTTGTTAGTGAATGTTTGAGGGAAGCATTTTACCGACTTAATTAAGAGTTTGTGGGCTTTTATTACTAACCTTACACTGTTTTCAGGTAAGGTTTTATGAAGCAGAAGGAAGTTCTTACAAAAAATGAACATCATCATCTGCATAGCTTTTCCTGCAGGGCTATTGCTTATCTCTGTTGACAGATTTATTGATTATCACTTTGGCTCTGTGTGCTTTGATTATCTGTCAAATGGTTCCATTTTGTACTAAACCATAACCAATTTGACAGTTAATCCATGGACAATATGATAGCCACTGTCATTTAAAAGATACGCAATAGCCCTGCAGAGCTGTGTTGGGATCGGATTACTGCAGTCTAACCAGTAGGGCTATTGCGTATCTTTTAAATGACAGTGGCTATCATATAGTGTCCATCAATTATCTGTCAAATGGTTCCATTTTGTACTAGACCATAACCAATTTGACAGTTAACCCATGGGCAATATGATAGCCACTAGGCTGACATTTAAAAGATACGCAATATTAGCCCTGCTGATGCAGCTGAATACCAGTATTTTACATAGAGCAATTGTCCTCCTCAATCCAGTTAGTAGGTACTGGCCACTGGGTAAGTTAAGTACTAAACCCCTTGGTAAAACTGGTTGTCAGACTTTGGGGCCACTGACTTCCGCAACGGCTGTCAAAAATCTACAACTGACCGCTGGTCTGGGGCTTTTGATAACGCATGGTGGCCGATGCTACTCCTAAAACTGAAAACTCGTGGTTGCCCTAAAAACATATACAATCTTGTTTATTCGTACTTCTTGAATGGTTCCGCGAAACTCAAGCTCGGACATCATTCTATGTCAAAGTCCCTCACCATGGGATGCCCTCAGGGTTCGGTTATGGGTCCGTATGTATGGAACGTAGGCTTCGATGACTTCCTCGCGATTCCGCTTCCATGTGGCTGTTCATTAACCGGTTACGCGGATGACGGCCTGCTGCTCGTTCAGTCAAGTACTCGGGCTGGACTCGAAAATTTGGCTGACACTTGCCTAAAATTAATATCCCAGTGGGGCGCTCGTAACCGTTTGACCTTTGCACCACACAAAACGTTTCAACTTCTTTTAAAAGGTAATCTTAAATCATGTCCTAGTATTAAATTTAATAACGTTCCCGTGAAAAGGAAGCAGTCCGTGTGTTACCTTGGGTTTGTCTTAGAGAGGAATTTTTCATTCATTGAACACATAAAAACCGTCGGTGAAAAAGCTAAAAAGAACTTTTATGCCTTAACGAGAATATCTAAATCTACGTGGGGTTTATCATTTTTAACTCTAAAGACGATCTATGGGGCTACTTACTTGGGGTGTATGTGCTATGGGGCACCAGTTTGGGCCGATAGGGCCACCATAGGAGCGGCACGACGTAAATTACTTCAAAGCCAGCGGTTGGCTTTGATTTTCTTGTGTAAAGCGTATAGGACGGTTAGTACTGAAGCCTTACCGGTACTGGCAGGGGTACTTCCAGTCGATCTTGAAGTGCAGCGCCGTGCTTCAATGTACTACTGCGCACGAGAGACCGCGGACGCAGACTTTTTATTGCATCGTGACCGTGCTAAAGTAGCTAGATTACTTAAACCACAGACTGACGTCTGGGAGGAACTTTTGTCTGAATGGCAATGTAGGTGGGATAATTCCATCAAAGGCCGACACCTCCACCAGTTCTTCCCATCCGTTCGTGAGCGGCTGGCCAGGACATGGCTGGAGGTGGATCACTGTGTTGCCCAATTTCTCACAGGTCATGGTAACTTTAAGAGTAAATTATTTTCCTTCAAGCTTGTTGCCTCGCCTTTCTGTCAATGTTCTACATCTGACTGCGAATATGAACAATCTGCACATCACATCTTATGGGAGTGTAGTCTTTGGGAGAATGAACGTAATATTATGTTAAATAGTGTACAGGTTACTTCCGGAGTTATTTATTACACGGACCTTGTAGAAACTAGAACAAATTTCCGTGCGTTCAAGCATTTTTGTCATACCTATTATTGGAATCAAATATAACAGCTCACAACTTAGGACCCAGTAATATTAATGACAATAATATCCGTGGTGGTAGGCAACTGGGCTTATCCCAGTTGTATACGTCCCTGTGTGCCTATTGGCCTTGTTCAGTTCTGTCTCCTGCTGATATGGAGGGAAGTGAAAATTATGTTTTTCCTACTCCTCCGCTATTCTTTTCTGATTAATTTCGTTGCGGGATCCAAGACAGTTAAATCATTTCTCTGGGACTTCGTCGGGCTTCATTGTCTCGGCGCTTTTCTTGTGGTCGCCACTGTTGATTCTGGCTTACAGGAGTTACAGTGGTTTGGGAATAGTGCGGCGGGCTTGTCCCAATAAAAAAAAAAAAAACTGACCGCTGGGACTAACGGCTTGACGTACTTTCAGAGGTACGGAGGGCACTCATTAAGTAATGGGTTGACATCCATCCACGGACCAACCCTGGCAAACGCGGTTTAACTCTGGTTAATGATGATGTCAACCATCCATGTCGTGATGATGATTTAGATAGAGCCGATATACGAAAACACAACAACGATAGGGTACTTAACAAAAAAATCTAATTAGTCCATCAGATAGATTTCCAAAAAATATTGGACATGTATTTTTTCTTTTTTCACGTAAACAAACAATGAAGGCGATATAATGCTTTGAAAACTCGTGTAACGTCATTTTCTGAGACATTAGTATGACATTCTTTAGCGGTCAGTGACGTCACAACGGGGGGTTGTCAAATATTTGACGCGTTATAACTTCGTCAATTTTGATTGATTTGAGAAAACAAAAAATACGTATCCAATAGCTTTCGACAATCTAACAGACGGACTAATTAGAATCATATTTTATTTAAGTCAGTAAACATCCCTATTTACCTGACGCAGGATTCGAACCCAGTACCTTATGATCAGCAGTTGCGCTAGCGACCCCTAGACCAACGAGTCGTTCTGTATGAGTTACTAATTTGCCATAATAAGGTTAATAACCAAAGTAAAACTAACACGAAAATATTAACATTCAGAATTGGTAGCTCGTTACAGAAAGAGGTCACGTTACACTGAACAATAACCACGATTTACCGACAAACATGTGTAGGGACATGGTACTACTGACAGCGGGTAAGTTACGTTACTCTATAGCTTGCAAGATATAGGTAAGTTTTTATATCATCTGGCATGGTCACTAACACTGAAAACGGAATGTTTTACATTTAGTAAGTAGTCGCCGAAACGTGAAGCTTAAAGTCACTTGAAAGTGCAATTGAAAGGGCTATGCTCGGAATTTTCTTTCGTGATCGAATCAGAAATGAAGACATCCACATGAGAACCAAAGTCGTAGCCCGAAGAATTGACAAACTTAAGTAGCAGTGGACAGGGCCCATTGCTGGCAGAACGGACAGGCGATGGGGACGAAAAGTTCTAGAGTGGCGACAGCGAACCGGAAGATGTTGCGTTGGAACGCTTTTCTGTAAGAAAACAAAATGTTTTTCGAGGGCTACCCTAGCGCTTCCACTTTGAAGCTTAGCGGCTTCTAGCTTTGTTGAAATCAGATTCTGGATCTAGAGGCAATCGTTGAACATAATTCCCCGCTACTCTTATGCTATAAAATCCGCCTCGCCCACACTGCCACCTAGCGGCCCGTATAACAAGCTGTCACTGAACCGGCGCCGTCCGACACGTTTCCGGCACGCGTCGCCGTCACGACACGACAACGGCACGGACACGCGACGCGCTCGCTTTTGTTGTAAACGTGTTTCATTGGATTGTGCGTGGATGATACCTACAATGACTAGTTAATTAGGTAGGTTATATTATAATGCTTTTCCCTATGTCTACAGAAACTTAAATGTGCCGATGTCTATCCTATACATCGTTGCCTACGTGGTCGAGTGGTTTAGGCGTTTGCCTTGTGACCACCGGCGTGGTCGTGGTTTCGATTCTCACGGTACATACTTTGTAAAGTTGTTTCCACTTTGGCTAGGGCATTGCAAGCTTGAATCACCTGATTGTCTAATAAAAAGATGATTCCATACTTCGGAAGGCACGCATAAGTCGGTGGTCCCAGCCGCTAAATGGCGGTTGTTAAACATTGTCAGAGGCCCTTGAGGCGGTTTAGAAACTCTGACACTTCGGTTTGTGGGGTCGTCAGACCTTACAGCCCACACGATAAGAAGATCGTTTAAATTTCAGTTCGGCAAGTAAATAGACCAAGGCCAAGCTTTGCTAAAGAAGGAATATACAGTTGAGATTTATCCATAAGACGTCCACAGCTGGAGGTCTCCTTCATAGAACGCCATACAGAACGGAAGCCTGCCGTTTGCATCTACCGGTTGCGGTTGCGCGACTCTCACGATGTCGTCGGTCCACCTGGTGGGAGGCCTATCAACTCTGCGTCTTCCGGTTCGTGGTCCGTGCAGTCATCATCATCATTTCCTTGGCCCTTGTACCGATTTACTTGGGGTCGGATCGTCATGCAAGCATGTCTTCTTCTTCTATACTTCTCTATTTCTCGTCATGACAGCAGTCACCTCCTTACTAGCCATAACAGACTTAACCATGCATCGTTTCTTTGGTATTCCATCATCACATTACTACTTAACATGTTTCTCATTCATTCGCATACATCAAATCACATGTCCATACCACGATCACCGGCACCAATTTCAGACATACTCTTATGTTATTCCTCAATCGACTTCCAAAAAGGAGGAGGTTCTCAATTCGTCTATCTTTTTAGAGTTCCGTAGTCAATATGGAACCCATAAAGTTTCGCCATGTCCGTCTGTCTGTCTGTCTGTCCGTCCGCACTATATCTCAAAGACGAGCTGGTCTAGTACTAGAAAGCTGTAACTTGGCATGAACATACAAATGAGTTACGCCGACAAAGTGCTAAAGTAAAATATTGGAATTTTATTTTTAAGGTAGCTCCAGTACGCATTAAAGTGGGGATGATTTTTTTTTCTCGCTAAGTCCATTTTCCTTTAAAAAATATTGCGAGTTTGCTTAAACAGTTTTTCGATAAAGGGATTCGTTTGTGCAATATTAAGCTTAAAAGTCCAAATTTTTGTTAGACTCAAGTGTGCCAACCTAAAACAACTATGCGGGTTGTGTATGGGCATGTGAAAAAATTCATGGTAGTAAAATATATAACGAAAATAAAAGGAAAACTATCACAGCTACGTAGGCTTTACAAGTTTACGAGTAATAGTCGACCAACTTATAAAATGTACTTGTATGAATGATTTTCCTATACATAATGTATGGGAGCGGAGCGCAGGTCTCAAAACTGCAAATGTAATGTAATGTAAGTTAGTTTTATTTTTACAATAAAAATCATCGTTCGGAGGCAGGTAGGCAGGGTGGTTAATCAGTTTAGTAAGTTCACATATTTTGATGAGTATACCTACGGAACCATACATCGTGCGTGATCCGACATGCATTTTTTTTTTAAATGTATATACCCGAGGTGGTCCCATTGTCACCATTCCAGGATCTCAGGGAAATCGAGGGCAACCCTCAAATTTTATAGGCGCTTATCATATTAGAAGGTATACGTATTATATTAGGAGGTATTGTATTTATTAGGAGGAAGATATAACTCCTTCCCGTCGAGCGTAAGCGTGAGCCGGTGACAATAAAAACATACATGGGTACACACGAATAATGAACCTCCTCCTTTTTGGAAGTCGGTTAAAAACTAAATGAAACACAAGTCACCAGCTTCAGAAGCTAAATTACTTTTTGCTTTTTTGTATTTTCTTTTAAACGCACCGGGAAACCCCGTTATCTAAAACATGCAATGAAAATAACAAATGCAACATAAAACATAATATGGGTTCGGGGAGTCCCTAGATCTACTACAAGAATCGCGGAATCCTGATTCACTGTACTTGAACACTCAACATTATAAATAAGACTTAGCTCTTCCACCTTAGTTCATTATTGATCAAAACTTCAGTGCAATATGTACCATATTTTAATAACATCGTTACTATTTTTCGTGAGCACGAAAGCCGTGACCAAGCAAGTTACAGTCTCGACAAAGACGGGAAATATAGTAGGCTTCAAAAATAATGGGTATAATACGTTTTTTGGTGTTCCTTACGCGCAAGTGAATGAGAGTAACCCTTTTGGAGTAAGTAACATTTTTATTTGTATTTTTACCGTTAAAATCCCCTTCAGAATCTCGATTCTGAAATGTTGGTCTAAAATGGCTGCGTCATCATCATCATCATTTCAGCCGAAAGACGTCCACTGCTGGACGTGTCTCGCATCCAGCGGATCCCCGCAACCTTCACCAGGTCATCGGCCATTTTACACCTTTTAATGCAATACATATCTCAGCCATTTAGAGCTTTACAAGTTATTGTTTTACTTTCTACCGCTGTCCGTCAAAATCACACATATTTATTCTTGTTCTTAAATATATGCTGTTGGGTTTATAACACTAATTAACATTTTTTTCCATTAAGGTAGTGATCGTTGCGATTTCTGTTATAAAGTTTGACTTACATTGCTGACACCATAGGTTAAATAAAATAACTGTAAGAGGAGTTCTGCAGTTCAACTCTGTAGGCTCACCGCATTTAATTTACAAATCCGAAATCGCAGGGTCATTTTCGCAGCATTTATATATTTTTTTCTGTTTTAGAGCAACTTACCACAACCATATTTCCAAAAACCGTTTATTGCTAACGACTCCTCCATAATATGCCCTCAAGTTATCTCCAGACGTGGTGGAACCCTCCAATGTCTTACCCTCAACATATACGTACCGCATACGGCCACCGTAAACCACAGGGTGGCAGTATTGGTCTGGTTTTACGGAGGAGGCTTTGTCTTCGGTAGTGCCAGTGACTACGGAGGCCAATATTTGGTCAAACAGGATATTATCGTCATCACCGTCAATTATAGACTTGGCGCTTACGGGTTTCTGTGTTTGAATGACGAGTCCGTACCGGGAAACCAAGGCCTTAAGGACCAAATATCAGCGTTGAGGTGGATCAAGAATAATATAGAGGATTTTGGCGGAGATCCGAATAAAATTAGCATTGCTGGAGAAAGCTATGGCGGTGGATCAGTAGATCTACATCTTTATTCAAGATATGAGAATTTATTCGATAAAGCCATAATCCAAAGCGGTTCTCTTTACACACCTGGCTTCTATGGAAATGGAAACTATGAAGCTCCTCTAAAACTTTCTGCTCATCTAGGATATAATGTGACAACGACCAAAGATGCATTAAAGCATCTGGCTAAACAGACCCCTATTTCAGTGATGGCAGCAGCGAGAAATCTCTCCATGAGGCTCACACCTTGCAAAGAAATGCGCTTCAGAGGGATCCAGCACTTTGTAACCAAATGCATCAACCATTTAAGCAACTCAGATAGAATCAAAAAAGTAAAAATCATGATTGGTTACAACAGTAAAGAGGATTTTGGTACTTTCGTGAACCAAGAGAAAGACTTCTACGACAAACTGGGTAACATATTCTACAGGGATTTGAAGAGCAATTTTATTTTAAAGAATTGCGAGTTGGATAGATTGAGTGATATTTTAAAGACCTTTTACATGGGGAGCAAAAATATCGGTGTCGAATCTATGTTGGAGTTGAGTGATTATTCTTCGGACGTTAAACTGAATTATGCTGTGGAGAAATCTGTGTCTAAGTACAAGGAGCAGGCGGGGACGGCATATAAGTATATGTTCTCATATATTGGTGGTAGTACTTATCAGAATATGACGGGAGCCGGTGCGATACATACAGAGGAGCTGAAGTATTTGTTTGAAACCACTGCTGAGCTGACCTCTGCTGAGCAGAGGATGATGAGGGATAGAATGACCACCATGTGGGGGAACTTTGTTAAATTCGGGTGAGATTTTGAGTTTGCCATATTTCATCATACTGTCTTTTGTATCCGTACACAACCTACAAAAAATGTGTATGTGGATTCAAAATGTACTAAATACGTAGTAAAAGTTTTAGCGTCGGTATCCTTTCTAACTTCTATTTCATACCCCCTTTGTTTTGAGGGTGGGGCTCTGGGCAGAGCGGTAAGGAGTGTCAGACTTCTACTGGCTAAAAACCACCCATGTTCCTTCCTTTGCGTCCGAGGCCGCGGTATCTCTTTCAAACAACCCGCAGCCCTGACTGGCATTTTATACCCCTTCAGGAAAGACTGCCCCGTCGTGGTATACGTCGTTTTGTGCCTATTGACCATGTTCTGTTGTGTTTCCTGCTGATATGGAGGGAAGAAGTATTTATATATTTTTTCCTACTCTTCCGCTATTCTTTTCTGATTAATTTCGTTGCGGGATCCAAGACAGTTAAATCGTTTCTCTGGGACTTCGTAGAGCTTCATTGTATCGGCGTTTTCTGGTGGTCGCCACTGTTGATTCTGACTTTCAGTAGTCAGTGATTTTAAAACAGTGTGGCGGGCTTTACCCAAATAAAAGAAAAACATAATGTGTAGGTACACCTACTCTGCTTAACACGGATTACAGGCGTGGTGTTATGTTACGTTTATGTCGAGGGTAAGTGCCACAAGAGTTGTGCACGCCGTTTCAAAAATATCAATGCCTTTCCAGAAACCCAACGCCGCAAAACACAAAGCTCCTCCCTGTGATCTGGGAGCCTATCACCGGGAACTCCCGACCTTACCTGGACATCAATGTCAATATGACCATGAAGGACCATGCCTACAGGGAGAGGATGGCCTTCTGGGACCTCTTCATGCAGAGTTATGATAAGAGGTGTGAGATGGTGGAAGAGGATAAAAGCTAAATTTTAAGGCGTATTTATTTAATGCAGTCAATGTGGCGACACATAAGGGAGGCCTATGTCCAGCAGTGGACATCTTTCGGCTGAAATGATGATGATAAATTTAAATTTATTTATTTATTTATTTATGATGATGATTTATTTGAAATGTATTTTCTTTTGTCTGTTTTTTTTTTAGATGTAATTAATAAAGGCTGTACTGTATATTTGTTTTTATATTGAACTAGCTGTTACCCGCGACTTCGTTCGCGTACTTTGAAACCTAATGTGTGAGACTGCCTCGTTGGTCGAATGGCCACAAGCGCGACAGCATGAAGTCCTCCCGAAGTTTCGATTCCCGGGATGGATAAAGGGTTATTGGGTTATTCCGTCAGGAATATCTCAGTAGCAGTCACGGAGTTTGGTTTGTGTCCAATTGTTGGAAATAGCCTGTTCTCCTATTAGGTACATCAATATAATTATATAACTGGTGAAATGACTGTAGTACACGATATGATCAAAGTGAGAGTGATGACTACAAAAAACTTTTTTTTGGTAGCTCTAATTCAGGTCAGCAAAAGTTCGAATCAAAAACTCAAAAACACATAAAAGTGAAAAATTAACATCAGCAGAAAAATCAGCTTCTGAAGTCGGCGACATTACTTGTTTTTGTTTCATTTTGTTTTTTTTGCGAGCAACTTCAGAAGCTGATTTGAATTTTTTTTTTTTGCTTCTGAAGTTTTACTTTTTTGTGGTGTTTTTTAAATTATTCATTCGCGTTACACCACACGCCCTTAGCATTATCATCTCAGCCGCGTGCAATTGCCTTTTATACATCCCATTTTGCCGCCTAACATTCTGATTCACTCAAGACAGCAGGTCATGCCATGATTCTATAAAAAAAAAAAAAATGAGTCAGCCCGAAGCTTGGTGATGATTTTTGCACTGTCAGCAACAGCAATAACTAGGTACTGTGATGTGCAAGAAACAGGACAGGCAGGACACAATATCAAACCAGGTATCCCATCGTTTGTGGCAGAGTTATCAATGGATCTCCACCTGAACCGGTTGTCCTTGCTTCGATCAACATGTGTGCGGAGTTTATTCAAATAATCCACATCTGCCATGGCAATTCGTGTCCAGCTGGAGAGATTTTCAGCAAGCAACATTTGAATTATCCTAATGAGTGGTAACTTAGTCCCCTTCATAAACTTGATAGTAAAGCGCCCAGCTACAAAAGATTGCTATGAGAACTCTTGAAGGCGTCATACAATACGTTCCCTTTCGGGAGTTTTCTAGTACACAAACATAACATCACGCCTCACGCCACGGAATCCCCGAAAGGTTAGGAAGAGTTGTAATAATACTAATAGTACATTAGGGGCGCGCCTATTGCTAATTTGCTATAAACCGGACACAAGTCCAGGCTCTGTGTACCGAACACTACACTACACTACACGGCAGTTTTTTAGTAGATAAATAATATCCATGTTTCTTTTAATATTTGTTTAATAACTTAACACTTTCCATATTCACAATCGCCTACAATCAAATGCACTGCACGGTTTTTACCTGAACCTCATGGGTACACCAAAAGCAGTCCACTGCTAGACTTAAACCACTCAGACTGCACAGCCAGCTAAATAGGAATGATTACCGACTTAAAAAAAAAATATTCTAATTAGTCCGTCTGTTAGATTATCGAAAAATATTGGATACCTACGTATTTTTTGTTTTATCAAATCAATAAAAGTTTACGAAGATAAAACGCGTCAAAGATTTGAGTGGTGGTAGTAGGTGATGTCACTGACCGCTAAAAATGTCATACTAATGCTTTAAAGTATGACGTCCCACGAGTTTTCAAAACACTGTATCGTCTTCATTGTTTGCTTACGTGAAAAAAGAAAAAATACGTGTGCAATATTTTTTGGTAATCTAATGAATCACGGACTAATTAGATTTTTTTTGTTAACACCCCTATTCTTGGCCACTCTCTTCATCCATGTTTAATTTTTGTTTCGAGCTCCTGATATTTCGGCGTTGTTACAAGCACCATTATCATGAAGAAACTGAAGTTATATAATTCGAACAAAAAGAAAACATGGTAAATATCCCGTTTTAGTGGTTATGAATTTATGAGCGTTAGTAACCATCTCAGTTTAAGTTAACTCTCTTCGAGTTGCTACCAGCCACCCTGCTTGTATCACAGTCGACCCAACCTCAACATTTCTATAGGTTTTAAAAACTTTTGTTCCGTAGTACAGTTAAGTAGGTAATAATTAATTGAAAGTGGATTTAAATTTTATTTAAAATGATTTAAAATTAAATTAATATTTATGTTCGTATTGCCCGTCCCTTGTAGAACAGTGTATTTGGTATACAGCCAGCTAACTTGCATTAATTGTCAAACGCTGTATCGTTTGACATCTGCCAAGCCTTTATAAAAGAAAATTGTAATCAATATTGTCAGTGTCTAGAATTATATTAATTAGATCTGCGTGTATACCAAATAGCATGTTCGACTGTACAAGAATTGAGCCTGCGCCTTGAGACACGCTAATCAGACCCCTAAGGTAAGGGAATTGTGATCTATTATCGCTTGCTATATTGAATTAATGGTCTTCTAGTTAAGACTTGGCGTGTTCCGGCAGCACTGCTTCTTCTAACTCGGCGGAGAAGAACTGTCGCTGATGCGGAGGGGGGCGCTCTAATTTCACAGAGTGAAATAACGTCCTGTATAATTGTTAGAAACGAAGAATTGAGGTAAAGAGAGATGTCGGGACTTAGGAGTGTCAAAGCATAATAGTGATGTTTCATGACTAAACAAAAATATGATTCTAATTAGTCCGTCTGTAGAGTATCGAAAAATATTGGATACGTATTTTTTGTTTTATCAAGTCAATAAAAATTTACAAAGATAAAACCGCCGTTTTCTCGTGGTCCTACTATTTTGTCCTACTAGTAGGTCCACGAGGGAGACCAGTTTCTGTTCGTCCTACTATGACATATTGGAGTTGTAATCATTTATTTATACCACCTGTATATAATTAATACATACATTTGACACACGTAATAAAAGGAAGAAAAAAAACAATCATTTTGTAACAAACTAAAAATATGCTTCTATTATAAATGCTCCTATTATCTCATTTTCTCTAAGAAATGGCCTATTGGTATATTACTGTGAATTAATTGTAGCTGGTTTGTCATAACAAAGTTATCTCGATCCAAGTCTTCTTTTCGTCTACGTGATACATCATCGCTCGTTGTCTTGCTTTCCATTTCCATTAACACATTTATCAATCGCAGTATTGATACTGGTGTACACTTTTTCATATTTTTGTTTTTAAATCGAGAGTGCCAACTCTCGACAACATTGTTGGTACGATGACGTTCACCGTATATGCACCATGATGAGCGGTACTCTTTGCTCTTCCACCAAGTCGTTTTCATAAATTTCAGAAATTTAGTAATTTTTGGTGTATTTGGGCTTTCAGTCAGAATATAATCAATACCATTTTCAATTAGATCTTCAGGTAACAAAGGTAAAGCTGCACATAATACTACAATCCTTCGTTCGGGTTTTGTTTTTATTTTTATTTTCTTTGTGGCATTTTTCCAAAGGGCTTTTGATAAATGATAGTAACATTTTTTTAATTTCACTTCTGGGAAAATATTCAAAAAAGCATTAGCAATAGCGACCTCGAAATCAAGATAGATTTTTTTAGGAGTCCATTTTGGTATTTGGGATTTAATAATGCCAAAGAGTGCAGCATAAGATTCTTGTTTCTGACCGGACATGAGGGCATTTATAAGTGGTGTAACTTTTGTTTCTGATGATGATGAATCACCCATGTCTCCATGGATGATAAAAAGTTGTACAAATGGTTAAGGACAACTCTGGATCCATTTTATTACGTGTGTCAAAGGTAGGTATTAAATTATATACAGGTGGTATTAATAAATGATTACAACTCCAATATGTCATAGTAGGACGAACAGAAACTGGTCTCCCTCGTGGACCTACTAGTAGGACAAAATAGTAGGACCACGAGAAAACGGCGGATAAAACGCGTCAAAGATTTGAGTGGGGGCTTGTGACGTCACTCACCGGTAAAAAATGACATACGTCGTTTATCGACACTAGTACTATTATCTGAGACATCTTAGAATATGATGTCACACGAGTTTCCAAAGCACTGTATCGACTTCATTGTTTGTTTAAGTACGTGAAAAAAGAAAAAATATGTGTCCAATATTTTTTGGAAATCTATCTGACGGACTTTTATTAGTTTTTTTTTTTTGTTATCTACCCTATTAGAGCAGCGATAGCCTAGTGATGTTGGCCCCGACTTACGAGCAGTAAGTCGTGGATTCAAACCCAGGCAGGCGCATTACTTTGTCTAATTTATTTCATCACCACTGCTCTCAACACGGTAAAGGAAAACATAGTGTGGATCCAGCATAATCCTAGAATCAATAATTCGAAGACGTGACATCTAACAACCCTCACTGGGATTATAGCCCACTCACTCTCATACGAAGAAGGCCTGTCCCAGCAGTGGGAACGTTATAGGCTGATTTATGTATGTTGTACCTATGTAAGCATAATGACTGAATCGGTTTAAGCCAGCCACAATACTTAAAAGACATCGTTCGTGTGTCTGACGACGCGACCAGGCAACGCTGTTATTGCATCATCATCATTTTAGCCGAAAGACGTCCACTGCTGGAAATAGGCCTCCTCCAGGTGTCGCCACACTGACCGGTCCCGTGCGTCTCGCATCCAGCGGATCCCCGCAACCTTCACCAGGTCATCGGTTCAACTAGTGGGAGGCCTTCCAACGCAACGTCTCCTGGTTCGCGGTCACCACTCCAGAACTTTTCAGCTCCATTAATCCGTAACTATTCGGTTGATGCATTAATAATAAATGGCCGTCACGAGACGCCCGGCAGATGTCAAACAACTAATATATTAATAATAGAAAAAAAAACTGTGACCATCACTAATTGAGTAGCGTGGATCTTTCGAAAACGTAATAAGTATGTAGATCAAGAATCGTTCCAAAACAAACTTTATTGTAATGTGAATAGGTTGATTTTAGGTGGTATAGAGGATCACGCCATGACAGCGTCATGACAACTACCCTAAAAAAAAAAAAACTAGAGATTCAACATTATTTATATTTAATATACTTAACAAGTTGAAGATTAGCTACTACCTTATTTAAAATATGTTAAATTATACCTACATAAATATAATATTAACTACTAAAGCGACAATAAAACTTACTAACTAATAGATGTTATGTAACACTACGTATATCAATATAACGTAATATAGATTTTTATAAGAATGAAAGAATAACAAAAGGAAAACAAATCGAAAGTGAACAGGTATTTTCAAAACACTTCCTCGAAAACTGGCTAGTATCATACTAGGATTATAATATGCAACATGCAATATTCACAGTCCTGGATTTCTTTTATACATCGCAACAAGTGCGAAAATATAAATTTCCACAGTTATCTGATATCGATTTATTTCCCTAATAAGGTTACTGTTGGGTTGCAGCAAAATATTTGTCATTTTGTGTAAAAGTACCCTGAACGCAAACGAAGGGTACTTGTTCGCCCTACCACTGCGTTATTTTTTTTGTTCTAGCTACGGAGATATTGGCCGTCAAAGTTTCAAATTTTTCAAAGCTTTTTTTGTAAATACTAGTTTTTCATGTTATAACTTTACTTAGATTACCTCCATGACCCGTTTATTATTCAGAAGCATCCACTAGCACAATGTTTTAAGAGTGCTACTTTGAGTTTTAACGATTTTTGCCCCCAAAAAAAAAAGTCGTTTCCCAGTAAAAATTTTTGCGTAGGTGTACTTACTTTGATGTAGAGAATGCTTGGTTGACGGCTGTGTGAAGGGTTAATTTACAACCTGTATATCGGAACAAGTGCGCAAGTATTTTCGACAGATAACTGATATCCCCTTAATAATAAGGTCACTGTTAGGTTGCAGCAAAATATTTGTCAATTGTCACAATACCTATATAAGAATATGAACATGAATATAGAGATCTACGCTAGGCAACTACAGCACTATCGCAGTTTTTACGCTTTGACTGGGACTGTATTACATTATAATGTTATAATTATTTGTTTCGACAATTCAAAAGTGCCTGTAACTGGCCTACTTGAAATAAATGATATGATTTTGACTGAGGCATGCTATTATTCTCAAAAATACAGAAATTGACCATTGAAAACTTTTATTTGTGTTTGTTTCTTTCATTCTTAAATAGAAATATGCTATTTAATTCTACAATAAATTCTAAATTTTTGGCAACATTAGGCTTGTTACATAATTACCAATTAACAGTAAATAAGTAATATATACTATAAATAACAATAACTTTTCGTAGTAGAAGTTCTAGCACCACGTAAGCAATCAAAAGTACGAACTTTACAGGAGATTGCAAGGATACACAGTTTTGCCATAACTATCTATATGATACTAGCTGATGCCCGCGGCTACGTCCGCGTGGATGTCGGTTATCGCGACCGATGTCGGTTATCGCGACCGATGTCGGTTATCGCTACTAAAGTAATCCTTCATCCCCCCCCCCTTTCAAACTTTTACAACCCTTTTTGGCGATAAAAAGTAGCCTATGTCCCAGGGGCGTGCGCCCTTTATAGGCTCTTAGGCTTAGCCTACCTTACTAACTGAGCATTTCTTATAACTAATTAACGATGCAATAAAATAACACTATGTACAAATTAATCATAAAAAAGTTCAAACTCCTGTTAAAATACTTATAGCAATTTTTCGCGTCCCACTAAAACTCATTGACAAGGATTACGATTAGTACGAATCTTATAGACAAACACTCGACTTGTCTAAAACCCATTCATAATTGTATGCACATAGCGTCACATCGGTGCGTATGGCCGTGTCTATGAACCGCACACATACATAGATTTTCGCAATTTTAACGCAGCAGCTCCTACGACTGCAGCTGATTGGGCTGTGATTGGCTGCAACAACACAACCAATCTATAACCCGCGAAGTTCAAAATTTGCATTTTTTTGCAATTTGTAGGCCAGTGCTAGGTTGTATGTTGAATAAAATATGACTACATACGTCTTAAAACCGGGAATCATATTTTAATGAACATACAACCTAGCACTGGCCTGTAAATTGCAAAAACGTAAGGAAATTTTAATTTCGCGCTTCGCGAACTTCGGGCTTCCGTGCATAGAGCGCAGCACCTGTTTAGTTCGATGTTCGCAATATTGTCAACTTGTCACAGGACCTCATTCATTGGATTTCGTATAATCCTGCAAAAAATGTTGACCGCTGTTGTGAACAAACTCGATATGAAAATGATGCAATTTTATTTGCTAGTATTTTTCTATCGACAATAATAACCTAGAAATTATTTTTTACGTAAGAGGAAGACATTACTGTTTCATTGTTGTGACAAGCAATATATAATGCGATTTTGTTTTGAAACCGAAAACGTACAGTTAACGTTATTAACAGTAGTGTAAATATTAATTTTGTTGTGTATTACTTGTTTATTCACGTAACAAATAACAATGGTATTTACTTGTGAAGTTTGTGCTGATAATGTGTGTTTATTACATGTTAAAGGCAATAAGTGTTCTCAATTATCGGTCAGTGGGTCGTCTTAGGGGCGGATCGTATAATGATAAGATTCAAGTTGTATCTAAAGGTAGATATGTACCCGAATTACGAAAATTTATCCAAAATCTTGCAAGTTACGTGTTCTGTAACTATCACCCACTCACTTGGATGAGATATTTGAGGTGGCCGAATCTTTCTTCTGTTTGCATCGTCATTAGAAAATCGTGAGTTAAACCTTGAATAATGTGGTGAGTTTTTGAATGGTATTTAAAAGTTTTGTTTTTACAGGCTTACTTTTTTTTTTTTTTGCTGTCATTTATTCGTAGCCTACCCATCGTGGGGGACCACTGCACGCCACTGCTATGTCCTTTGTCAGGCTCTAGACTATCTCTGTAACAAATTTCATTTAAATCGATTCAGTAGTTTCCGCGTGTAAGCGCGACGGACTGACAGACAGAGTTACTTTCGCATTTATAATATTAAAGTAAGGATTGGTGGTTGGTTGGTTTGGATTGGTGGGTTGGGTTGGTAATTTGTGTTGACTTCAAATTAAATACAGACGTTGCTTGTTTCTGGGATGGGCTGAAACAACTCGTCTTGCGATTCTCCAGCAAACAACATGAAAAATTAAGCCTAAAGAGTCTTACGTGGTGTTAGAACTTCAATGACGTTTTGTACAAATATTGTATACTGTTAAATATATTTAAATGAATACTTTTTCACGTCATGTTTATAAATAATATGTATATAACATTATTACAAGAGACAAAATATACTTGGGTACAGTCGTAATTACGTTGGTCTTATAAACACGATCAAATAATTCAATAGTAACAAGAATTATCTACTACATGGCATAAGGACTAGTCCATATTAATGAAAATTTTAAAATAATTTTGAGCTTAATCTTCACTACCTAAAGTAAACGGACGCATGATGAAAGACCTTATTTGAAAACAAAATGATAAACATAATTTTACTATTTTGGATTTTATGATTTCGTTAAACTATTCATAATTTGTATGTTTTTCATTTTTCATAAATACATTTTCCTTAAAGTACTGTTACCATAAGCTATCAATATAATTCCCATAATAAACATTTATCACTACATTCCACCCCTCTGAAACCACAGAATCAACTTTATCAGAAATTCCAGATTTCAATTCTACTTCTCCAGAAATTCCACTCTCTAATTCTACTTCACAATTTCCAGTTGCCACTTCACCCAACTCTACTTCATTAATTCCAGACGCCACTTCGCCCAATTCCGATTGAAGTGGCTCTGGAATGTCCCGACCCTAGCTGTCTACGGCCTCATTCCTCGCGACCCACCTTTCGAAGAGATGCAGCAGTTCGAAGCAGACCTCAGCCAGGATGAGGGCTATGACCATCCACTCTAGGCGGACGTGGTGTCTGTCTGCTGCCCAGGAGGAGAGCAGTTCCAGGAGTTCCACGCAGTGGGATAGACGCTCGTTTAGAACCTGGTGGAAAAATAAAGTTTTAATGGCAGCGAAATACTTACAGTAGAACAGACCTTTTTTTAAGGATGAGAAATCATCAATTGACTTCTCCCGCTCTGGGCGGAGCAGAAGGGAGTGTCAGACTTCTGCTGACTAAAATCCACCCATGTTCCTTCCTAGCGCTTTGTGTTCCTGGGTCGCGGTATCTCTATAGTCCCGCAGTTTTGGTAAATCATTAAATAACCCCTTGCGTTCATGGGCAGAGCGAAAGGGAGTGTCTGACTTTTACCGACTAAAAATCACCCATGATTTATTTTTATTATTATTAGCCTTTTATGTCGAGGCCGCGGTATCTCTTATAACATCCCGCAGCCATCGGCCCTTGCCGTTGAGATGTCATCATCATTGATTGACATCTCTTTGAGGCGCGCGTGGGACACGAACGCGCCGTCGACACAGCCTGCCGTCAGAAGGTGAACGGACGGCGTGCTAGCCCATTACTCGTCGTCCACAGGACCGTTAGATAAAAGGCCTGAGGTCCCAGCAGTGGGAACATTATACTTACAGAGTATGCTTACAGAAGTTCTCAACATACCCTGGTCCGCCTGGAGATGGTGAAGTAAGCGACGGTCGAGGAGTAAAGTCGCTCCAACTGCTCCTCTTCCCAGTAGAAGTCGGGAGTGTCCAGCAGGTCTGACTCCACGTTCAATATGTGGCGGAGAGAGAACAGCTCGCCTAGTTTGCGAACTACCTAAGAAGAATCATTGTTTTATCCGTTATTGGAGATGAAGATTTCTTTAATACATATTTTTTAATTATTTTAATGTATCGTTCAAGTACCTAAATAAAATGAAATTAATAAAAAGATCTCACTGTACAAACTAAATAACCACATTTTCAAAGATAAATTAACTAATTGGTTAAAGTTGTTAAGTTATGATGAGTCTGAGAAACTTATTGAAATCACACTAATATTTTAAAGTTTGTGAGTGTGTGAGTGTGTATGTTTGTTACTTCTTCACGCAAAAACTACTGCACGGATTTGGATGAAATTTGGTACACAGGTAGTTTATAACCTGGATTAACAAATAGGATAGCCCTTAGCTGGCTTGAAACTTATCTAGTGGGCAGAAATCAATGTGTTGAAATTTTAAGTATGACTAGAAACCAAGAACTACAGGGAATAAGATCTCTTCCCAAATACAACAACTCAGGTGTACCACAAGGAAGCATTTTGGGGCCCCCTTTATTCCTACTGTACATTAATGACCTTCCTGAACACACACCCAATCCATGCACATTATTTGCGGATGACATTTCAATCATCATAACATCACCAATTAATACTGACATAAATAATTACAAAAATGACATTAATAACACAATTGACTCAATAATTTCATGGTTAAGCTGTAATAATTTACATGTAAATATTAGTAAAACAAAAATTATTCAATTTAGGACATATGGTCGTAAGCGGAATAAACTTGACATTAATTATAACGGACAACCTCTATTGGAGACAGAGGAAACTATTTTTCTGGGAGTAGCACTGGATGGCTACTTCTCTTGGAAACCGCATGTAGAAAAAGTTTGTAACAAGTTAAATAAATTCGTTTACGTTCTCTACACACTGCGAAAAACCTCGTCGCAGAGTACTTTGTTAACTGCGTATCACGGCTGTGTTGCTTCCACTCTACAATACGGCCTCATACTATGGGGTAACTCAACGGATGTGGATAAAGCATTTAGGGTACAAAAGAAATGCATCCGGGCCATTTGTGGCATTCCACCATGGGAATCCTGTAAACCGTTGTTCCAAAAATTAAAGCTTCTTACATTACCCTGTATGTACATTTTAGAATGTGTTAAATTTGTTCGGCAGCATTTTGATTTATTTAAAAAGGCTGATGACCGATACCCTCGTAAAGTAAGAGATCCAGATAGAATCGTTCTGCCTAGAGCGCCAAAGACTGCTCTGTATAAAAAGAACTCCTATAATATGTGTGGACTAATTTACAACAAAATTCCAAAGAATTTAAAAGACTTAACTAATCATTTATTTTTTGTTAAGTTAAAATTATGGCTTCTAGAAAAACAATTTTATTCAGTTAATGAATTCTTGAATAATGTTCATAAATATTTTTTTTTTGTTTTAAATTAGTTAATAAATGTTTTGTAAGGTGTTGTAGTAATTAATAATTATTTATATATTTATTATGATAATCTAATAAGAATTAATAATATTATTAATAGTAATTGTATAATAATATCGACATAAATTATGATGTATTGTGATTAAAAATGTAAGTAAATAATTTGCACGCTTAATAATAGGCTGGGAAATAAATAATTACAATTAACAATTATCATTTACGCTCTCATACTTTGGAAATGTACTATCTCCTATGTTACATACCTATGACTTTAATACAATTATAAAACCCAAATGTTTGCATGTCACATTATTATGACTAAGTAGGTATTATGGGTCTAAATTATTTTTGTTAAGACCGAAATTGTACCAATACTTTTAGCAAATAAATTGATTTGATTTGATAGTTTTTATCCCAATTTTATATTCCCGTGGGTTGTAGCGGGGGAAGTCGCTGGCAACAGCTAGTAGTGCAATAAAACTTAGTAGTAAACTTAGTCTTTGAATTTCTATTAATAATAATTTCACTCAATTATAATGCTAATTTTATTTTGTATAGATGTTAATTATGTAAAATTGTTAAGTGTAAAATGTTAACTCAAAAAAAGGCGATGAGATGTATATGACATCTAAAACGGCCGATCACCGACTACCCAAGATACGAGCATGTCTCAGTTTGGGAGTCGTAGGCACTAATTAAAATGCCTTTGTACACTAACCTCACTAAAATAGATTTTATTTCTTGTAATGCTTTTGTACTTTTTGAAGAATAAATAATTTATTATATTATTATAAGCCATATTGAAACAGCTTTTTGTTTTATATAAAATTGCCACACTATTTCAAACCAGTGCAACTAATGTGTGCCAGAATCAACAGTGGCTACCACCACTGCATCGTCGAACCATGAAGACCCAGAGAAACAATTTAACTGTAACCGCGCGGGATAATGTAATGTGCTGCTCCAAAACATATTGTAGCTGTTTATTTTCCCTGAATGCATGTCGTAGAACAAAACAATTCGAAGACATATGACATCTACCAACCCGCACTGGTCACGCGACGTGTATTATAACCCATCCCACTCCTAGAGAGGAGGCCTGAGTCCATGCAGTGGGAACATTATAGGCTGATAATGATGATGATTGTCCCGGAATGAAGACGTCTTCTGATTTCGACGTTAGGAACTCGATGTATAAGTTTTATTCCGAGGCTCTCTGTGCAAATCTGTCTCGTAAAGAAATAGTCACCTCTTTCTTATCGACGTGTGCCGCGCCGTCATGCTGCATGGCTGCCGTGTGTGCGCTGACGGACGCCGCCAGCGCCTCCAGCCGCGACTCCCAGGCGCCCAGGCGGGCAGACTGGACCATCGCGTGGCTGTAAGCAATATATTTATTTACTAACTTACGCCTGCGGCTTCGCCCGCGTCGAGTTCCTTGTTCTCCGGGATCATACTACCAGGATAAAAACTATCATATGTGTTAATCCAGGTTTGAACTATATGAGTGCAAAACTTCATCCAAATCAGTTCAGTAGTTTTTTAGAAAAGATTAAAAAACATCCATCCATCGTCACAAACTTTAGCATTTATAATATTAGTCATGAACACGTGCATCCTACCCAGTGTCACATATCGAGCGCAAACGTGATCATAAACGAAATTTCAGAAGTCCGTTCTCGGGGTTTGCCATCGAGCTATGGAGCGAAGCATACAAGGAGTCAAAATATCTGACCGTAAAAGGAACAGTACCACATACTATGTAGGCGCTTGCAATACAGCCGCCAAATTAAAATAGTACTGGATAGGCCACACCTGCCGTATGTCGCATCAAAATTGGGCAAAATTTGATTCAGATCACCCGGTGCCAGGTGCTAGAGCACCCTCAAGTTCGCGTTAGTTACGCGGCTGGTTCCGTCGTGCGTGCTAAAATCGGGCCGGCATCGGACTTCCCACCTGTTGGCCATACTTGCCACGTGGGCCGAGCCGGGCCGACGTAAAGAAGAGCTGGCCATCACCCCTACGCATCCAGCGTGGCACCTCGCTGCGGTCATCGCCACGCCGGCTATCAGGGCAGTACAGCACATCCCACAGGGATGCCTTAGGAGTTTGTGTCCGTAGACCTTCCCACACCCATTTTTTTAATTTAAATATATTTTATGTAGACTGGTTGCGTGGTCTTATTTATATTAACCTGCGCCACGCACCCCTTTTCCGTCACATTGGTTTGGGAAAAAAAAAAAAAAAAGTAAAGTAAAGTAGATTGGGATCCGAACAAGGCGACGCAGTAGGGCCAGAACGAGATGGCGTGACCAGCTGGACTCTTTTCAAAAGGATTGGGTCCCAAACAGCCATAGACAAAATTAAATGGAAAGAGGGAAGGGAGGCCTTTGCCCTGCATCATGTTCATCGAGGGACCATCATGGCTGAGAATTTTTTTTTAACTATCTACTCGAGTTTTTTACTTACCTAAATGTATACCTCTCCAATGAGTTATCCCGCTTAGGCACCAACACGAACGACGATTCTTGTAAGTTACACTTTTTCCTACAATTAAATTCCAAAATTTATTTATTTACCTTTGAATCATTTAAAAGATTAATGATTAAATGAATGTGCACACTTAGCGGACTAACTGACGACTCAGTGCAGTTTAGTTATTATGCTAAGTAGACATACACATAGAGAATAGTATAAAGCAAGGAAAAAGCAGGAAAAAGCGGTCTCAACATCACAACACTTTGTTAATAATGTAGCAATCGAAAAACCATTCTCTGAATGTGCATAGCTGTTTTAATTTTATAAAACACACACCTGCGCCCTCTAGTGGAGTTAGTGACAGGATCAGATTGAGCTCCAGACTTCTTAGACCGGCTTGCGTAAAGAACAAGTCACCATGTTTATTTATTCTCAATTATAGCCTAGCTTTTCATGAAAAATACTTTACCCTAGAAAACATTGTTTGCTACGTTTTGTGAGAAGTGATGAGACACATACGAGTATCTGGTGTCCCGAGCTTTACCATCCACCACCCAGAACTTTACATTTTCATGCTTAAAAAAAAGCTTGGGCTATAATTGAGAATAGTTTACCCAATTAAGTGCTGTCTATAAAACACAAGCATAGCAGTTTGAGTAAGTGCAAGCATATAAAATCATACACACATTGCCATAGAAAAAGAACCGTCACCATTTCAATTTAACAAAAGATCAGGGGGTCTAAAAAGGCCACTATAACAGATCATAATATGAATTGCGTTAAAAAGCGTAAAATGGACCTTTCATAATAGTAACTGCGTCTGTGACGATTTTATGAATTATAACGCAATTCATTTTATTTTCCTATTAAGATCTTTTATCCTAAATGGTCACAGTACATTAGTACACTTGTTAAAATTGTATTTATTTATTTATTTATTAAAACTTTATGCACAAGTAATAAAACCATACAAAGGCGGACTTAATGCCTTGGGCATTTTCTACCAGTCTACCTTAGGGGACCTAACCTTACCTTACCTTACCTTTAAAATTTTCTTACTATTTAAGTAGGTTTTGGTACAAAAAAGGACAAATAAACACAAGTAATGGCACAATAACTTACGAGCTGGGATGATAGACATAAGTCATAACTTCTCTTTCTTTGTCTACCACATCTCTAGGGTAGCTCTCTATTTCATATCTGAAATCAATTCAATTTAATACAATACCACATTATTTTCTATTATTTTTTTTATTTTTATTTATTAAAACTTTATGCACAAGTAATGAAACCGTACAAAGGCGGACTTAATGCCTTGGGCATTTTCTACCAGTCTACCTTAGGGTGATGCAGAGACATTACACAGTAGGTGCTTAACAGAAACAAAAGTTAGAAAATATATATACCTAACTTATAAAAATAAATACATACATACATATATACATAAAATATTTAAAATTTCGAAAGATAACAAGAAAAACTTTAACAACTTAGTTGTGAGACGAAGCTGCCAACTTCTTGCGAATGTGCTCGCGAGCTTTCATTTTGAAAGTGAACTGACCGTTTACTGTCCTGATCTCACCTCTCTCTCTCTTTTATGTGTATAGCGTTCATAGCAATGGAGTTAAATAACTCTGTTTATTTTCATTAGCAATAGTAACACTCCTTGGTTCACCAAAAATGATGAGGTGCACGACCATCTCAAAATCACAACAGTTGCTTCAGAAATTGACAAGCATAGAGACTGCATAAAGAATCTTATCTCGTCATCCAAACCCACTCATTGCTGAGTTGCTGAATACGTCATATGTGGTCAGAAGGTTGAAAAGAGACCACATACTCTGATTGGGAGGTGCAACGCTGGTTGCTCTACCATAATGACATACACTCTCGCAACTAACTTGCTTATGGTCTGGCGACCGATAGCTAATGGACAAGAGACGAAATTTTTTTTTAAAAAAAAATCAGTAGCTTTAATTGTTTTCCATCTGAGCTGCTTATCATCAACATCATCTCTGATGCCACTCCACTCAATTCTCGGCTCATGCTCGACTCTCATCCAGTTGCTACCAGCCGCCCTGTGAAGATCATTGCTCCACCGAGCGTCAGGGTGTCACATCTTGCAGCTCAAATTCACCTCAAGCGAATCAAGCGATTCAAGCTGCTTATAAATATCAAAATTAACGGACTTCTGTCACACAAGATAGTAAACGGACTGCTGTCAAGCATGTTAAAAAACAGACTTCTGTTAAACAAGTTAATAAACGGACTTCTATCACACAAGTTAATAAGTCATACAACAATTCTTCAGGTAATTATGTATTTCATCAAAATATATTTATGTCTACGTACGGTCTCACAAAATCCAGCACATTGCTGGCTTCCATCTCAGTGCAGTTCCAGAAGACGATGCCACCTTCTCTGAAGAATATGATTTCTCTTGGTTCAGCACCCACACTGTATACTGCATTTGCCACCACCACATCCCCAATTTCATTGGCTTTTAATCTAAAAACATTTCGAAAGTAATTTGTAGTATTTTCTGATAGTATAATAATATATCTGTAGAACTTGTTTAGTTTGGACTTTTAACAAAATGTAAAGTGCCAACTTATACTGGATTTGTTACCACTAGAGTAGGTACATTCTACTACAAAATACTTAGTTAACACTTCCAGTGACCCAAGAGCTGCCTTTTACCTTAGCCATGTGACAACGCCACCAGTCTCTCGAGAACATTACCATTTTTTGTACTGCAAAAATTCATTGAAAGTGATTTTTAACAGACTTTCAGATCATTCTCAATTTGCTTATTTAACTAAAGCTGCAGAATTGAATAACTAAATGCAGAATTTGTAGCATTTTCTACTAATGTCACCAGTATTATTCATCTTAATTTACTACAAACATTGCAGTTTCTTATTAATTCTTACATCATTCAAGTTTAGAGCTAGTTATGGTTAAAACTACGTACGTTCCGGGTTCGTACAGCTTCTGTTGAACGAGGGCTTCTTTCAGACTTTTCAGGTCATAGGAATTCGCTGTAGCATAAGCCAAAGTCAGATAATGCCCCTCTTTCTGTGTCAAATCTGATGGATTGGCCTTCTTATGAACCGTCTTCTTTTTTAATGGGATCGTGCCATTTTCTATCGGCACTGTCGGTTGTATAGCATCATTAGCATAATTCCTTACTACTGCTACGCTTCCAATACTAAATACATCGTTCTTTGGCAACAACAATCGGGTTTTGAGCACTGCAAAACCCACATCGGAATTGACAGCCGAAAAACATTTCGGTGCAGTACACCGAATAGTGTTAAATGCAATTCTTGATAAATACACAGTCATATCTAAGTCTTAGTGAATATATAGTTAATAAAAACGAGATATAATGCAAATTTAAATGCGTTTTAATAATTATTACATAAAGTTTGAGGTTATCCTTAGATTTACTGTTTTGACATCTAATATGTTTTAAGTTTTAACTTGATCTTGTGTTCTAGTCTGAGCATGGAAACGAGTCTTTTTGACAAATTCTGTTTGGTCTATTGGTGGGTTTTTGAAGCATTGATTTGGCAAGCAGTATAATATTAAATTGTCCGAAGAAGACTGACAGGATATAGGTATAAAAAGATGGATCTTATGGAACAGTAATCTAAACATGGTAATATTAAAGGAAACACACTTTATCACCATAATAAAAAACAACTAAAATATACCATACAACAACATATACCTACACAAATTACATTTTGTAACAAATTCAAAGTATTAGTAACAAAAGCTATGAAATACATTTAATACCTACCTCCAGTGAAATACTGTGTCATAATAGAATCACACTACTATTATAATGGCGAAAGTTTGTGAGTGTGTGAGTGTGTATGTTTGTTACTTCTTCACGCAAAAATTACTGCACGAATTTGGATGAAATGTAAGCACACAGATAGTTTATAACCTGGATTAACAAATAGGATAGTTTTTATCCCGATTTTATATTTCCGTGAGTTGTAGCAGGTGAAGCCGCTGGCAACAGCTAGTTTATAATTTAAAAAAAAACAATGTATTTTAACTAAATGAAATATAATTCATAAGCAATAAAATAAGGTCAGTTGGGGCAAGTGCCTCTACGGGGCAAGTGCGGCGAACATCAATATCTCCTAAACCAAAACCGTATTTAAAAAACGCGCCATAGCCTGTCCTTCGAAAACAAAATTTAGTTTCGGCATTAAATTATAGATGTCGTAACTAGGCATATTAGGAAGTAATTCGCCATTTTGATTTGGCCATCTTTTTTTTGTGGACGCCACGTTGGCAAGTGCTGTGCAAATCACGTACGAAACAGCAGAAAAACCACTAATGAGTGATTTAAACCAGGTAATTCGCATTCTCTAAACATTATTCTTCATATAACTGTAATTATTTTGTTTCTATCTCACAAGTAATTAATTTTATCGATGTTACATTTTTATAACCAAAAACAAGCGAAGTGAGGTAAGTGCGCCTACTAGAATTGGGGAAGTGCGGCACAATGACGCACTTGCCCCAAACCAGAAGTTGACAACATTTTAAAGGAAAAAGCTTTAATGAATTTTCAACATATTATATTGATCTTATATTATACTGTAATGAATTTTTCAATACCCTTTAAACTTTTTCTTTTCTATAATTTTGCTTGTACTTTGGAAATAAGTATGTAATCTGAGCATCTGAGCAGAGACCGCGAAGAAAATTGTCGCGCAACAATTTTAATAATGTTCATTAGTATGAAAGGCGAATGAGAAGGTATGGTCCTCTGGAACATATCCCGAGCAACCATTTTCTTTGCCGTGTCTGCTCTAGTTTACGTTATACCTATTGAGGTATACCTCAAAATGACTGATCCTTATTTTTAAACATATTCTCATATTCAAGAGAATAATTTTTATTGATTAATAAAATATTAGTGCCTTAACATATGTTTTTTATTTTTTTCTACTCTATTCACTAATGTCTTATAATAATCATAAAATTGTAATTTAACTGAATACCATGCTTCTTAGAAATATAAACACTAATAAAGCCCAAAACTCAAACTGGGGTAAGTGCGGTATACATTTGTTATCAGAGGTATAACAATACCCCAATGTTGAACACCTCTGGAAACAAATGTATACCGCACTTACCCCAGTTTTCGTTTTTTGGCGATAATAGTCCTTATTTTAATAGTAATACATTTCTGATTACAGAAACTATTTTTGCTCATAAGCTTTTGTTCGAAAAAAATAACCCTATTTTAATATTATCTAAGGAAAAGCCATTTATTGAGCTTAGCCGCACTTACCCCAGTCCTGGGGGCAAGTGCGTCTAGGCGTCTAGTTTTCTTCAAACACGTAAAATCATAACAAAACGTAGCTTATATTGCTGCGCAGAACGACCATTAATAACTTAAGAAACTAAACTATCCAGTAGTACCCACTGAACTTGTCTAGGTTTCATAGAAATAAAAATACTAACAACGAAAAGTAAAGTTTAAAAATCTATACCGCAATTGCCCCTACTGACCTTAACTTTTTTATTATTAATAAAATAACGAATTTAATAAAATATCTTAATTTGTAGGAACATGGGTTCGTGAACTTCAAGAAGTCTACAGACGAGAGAGCTCCTGACACTTAAATCTTCACTGAGCTCTCGGTTACTGCCGAAGGTTTAAGGATGTAGATTTTGGTGAGTGTCAGAGCAGACCTGTCTAGATGAGTGAGTCCTTGTACTTGAATATTTGCTTTATTGCAAAATAATGTTGTGTGATATTACACAAGCATTTACAATAGATGCTGCTACAGGAGGAGAATAATGTAGCACCCTATGTACAAGTAAACACCTGAATCTAGCTTTCAAGACACCAATTGTCCTCTCAATCACATTTCTTGTCCGGACATGTAGATAAGTGTAGTATGCTTCTGGAGTGTCCGGACTGGCATCATTAATTTGTGTCATCATGTATCTTCTTATAGAGTACCCAGAATATCCATTGTATCGTTGTAATGTGTAAATTGTATAAATAAGTAATATAGAGAACACATTTCATACCAAGTAACCATATTGCCTCATTTCTGCTGATAAGTTCTGTGTGTTCCTTTAGGGGATGATTTGACCAAGAATCAAGAGTACTTCCACCAAAACTAGCATCCACACTCATAATTTGCATATCCGCATTACAAATCTAAAATGAAATTGTTTCAGATTCTCCATAGAAATTTCGACTGAAGAAGAATTATGGGTAAGGCCGAGTAACTTTGCCGGTTTCATAGAATTGATCATGTCCTCAACTTTTGTGTCAATGAAACAAAAAATTGGTGACGATTCGTAACATAAACTTTTATTTGTCATAATCAATATTTATCCGCCTAAATAAATAAAAAAAAAACGTATGGTATATTTATGTATTTACACATTAATTTCATGTATTTTTAAAAACACCGCGTTCTGGTCCCATACAAAATTTGAGTGTCTATGACACCTTGCATTCGGAAGGGACCATTTACTCAAATAGTGAGATTGTAGTTCACAAAGTATTATGTTTATGTAATAGGTTGATACATGTAGGAAGGATACGTAAATTGCGATATAGCAAAGAAATTAAAAAATATTGTAATTAAATAATTCGAAAATAAAGTATGTCTCCAAATATTTTGCGTCCGTTACATTTGCCATCCGTTACCATTTTCGGCAGATTTTACTTCAGAAAGTGGCAATATCTAATTTATTTTTCAAACGGCAACACGATACTGTTTGACGTATAGGGTGACAAATACCTCAGGCCATTTTGTAAGTTGTGAGGTGAGGACGTATTTGTGCTTTCGGTGTGTTCTCGGGTGTCAAAATCTGATTTTCTTCAAAGTAAGTGAATGTATTGTCATATTTTACTTTATGTAATGTGGGTAATGGTAAGACGTAAAGGATTAATCAACAATTTTGCCAAAAAACAACAGAATAGAAAGTGAGGTTAGATTTTAACCATTTTACAAAGGCGTCCGTTACTGTCCGTAACTGAAGTCCGTTACCGTTCGTTACCGTCCGTTACCTAAAGCTTAGTTTACATGATACATTTACATTTACATTTTAATGGTGAACTGAACTTTAATTTAGTTTTTTAATAAAAAGGAAATTTAAGTTCAGTTCACCGGCTTGGTTGCGTAGTATTTTCAAAAATATGATAATTCTACATTAAGGAAACAATATTGGATTTACGCAATATTAATGTTCCCTAATTTTGATTAATAAGTAACATATTATTTGAATTTGAATTATAGAAAATTAGTTCTGGTGCATACCAGAACTAATTTTACCATACTGAAATACTGTTAAATTATTTAGTATAAAAAAACTTATTTGTTTGCCGTGATTTTTAACCAAAAACTATGTCCTTGTAATTAATTTAAGAAATACCTAACGACTCGACTTCGACTTTAAATCATATTCAGTAACTTGAGAGTTTTAAGAAAAATAATGTTACCCGTTTTCGTTACAAGTTATTAAATTTAAAATAAAAAGTTTGCCTGTACATTGCCCATGCCCATTCAATTTCGTTAATTCTTACACTAACTCACTACTTATCTATTTTTTTTTATCATAATCTGGTCCCTTCAACTGACAAGTTATTGAATACAATTAAAAGTAGAACTAATAATGATTATTAAACATTTTACGTAAAGCACCTGTTTTTTTTTTTGCATTTAATCTCGTAATGTAATTGCATGTAAACCATGCTTTACAATTTGTCGCGTTACCATCCGTAACCGTCCGTAACCATCCGTAACCGTCCGTAACCGCGATACCGGCAAACTTACTCGGCCTCACCCTTATGTATTTTACTTATAAATCGTTATTTACAAATTTTAATGTTATTTTGTTTTCATGAACTCAAGAATGTTTTTCCTCACATATATGAAATTTTTGTATATTTCTATTTTATTGTATAATTTTAAAAATAATGTCTGGTTAAATCTTTTATTTTAATAAGAAATACACACTTTAGTCAAATACACAAACCTTTTTTTTTATCATTGTTATTATTAAAATAGATATTAAATTTAAGTGTAAGTATGTATAATTCAATGTTGTAAATAAAAAAATATCTTACCAACTGAACATATTATATTGAGTGTTACTGTTTTCTACAGTAATACCTCTCTTCATTTTCTACTGGGCGTACAAGGTTAGCGAGTGCTCGAATCTTGAAAGTAATTCATCCCAACCTGAACAAGTGTTTCAAGTGAACAATATAATTATGAGAAGAAAACGTATTAAAAGGTTTCTTCCAGAGGAAATAAATTCAAGCGTCTTAAAAAACCGGCCAAGTGCGAGTCAGACACGCGCACGAAGGATTCCGTACAAATGGCTATCATTATCATCAGCATTATCTATAAAAATCGTGTTTGCTGTATGGGAGGCCACCATTTTTTTTTTGGCGGGTGGAAAATCATCGAATAACCCCTTCCGCTCTTGGGCAGAGCGAAAGGGAGTGTCAGACTTCTACTGACTAAAAACCACCCATGTTCCTTCTTCGCCCTCTATGTCGAGGCCGCGATAACTAGTGTACAAGTCGCGGCCCCGACGGGCGTCGACACTTTCGGGCCCCTCCCATGTTGCTGACATCTCTTTAAGGCGCGCGTGGAACACGAACGCGCCGTCGACACGGCCTGTTTTCGTCGTAAGACGGACGGACGGCGAATTAGCCCATCACTCACCGTCCTCAGGCCCGCGTCTACGATGGCCGGAGGTCATCGCGGGACCCCCGACGCCCGGAGCGCCTCCCGCGGCGGCTGGGACGAGAGGTTCTCTCCCTCTCGCGTTCCGCCACCTCCTTCGCCAGCATCACTGCTTCGCAGAAGGAGGCGACGGCGTCCCATTCCTCCTCGCCCCGGACCATGGCTTGCACCAGGGCCGGGCGCGAGAGGTCGCCGCCGCCGATCGCCGCTACGAGAACACGGCGGGGCTCCGCCCAAGCGGGGCACACCTCCACTGTGTGCTCCACCGTGTCCTCCGGCATGGGAGGCCCCCTTAATTAAATATTTATTTTATTATGTTTTTAGTATTTGTTGTGCGGCAACAGAAATACGTTCTTGAAATACAGCCTGTTGACAGACAAACGGACAGACAGACGCGAAGTCTTCGTAATAGGGTCACGTTTTTACCCTATGGGTACAGAACCCAAAAATTAAGCTCGCCCCTCCATAAAAATTCGTTGTCTTGCATTTTTATTTGTTACTTGCCTAATTTGGTTATACGATTAAAATACACATTAATTTGAAGATGTATTATATTTATTCAGTTAAATTTAAAATACCTATTACACAGTAATAATTTAAAATATCCTAATCTGCGAAACAAATTAAGAATTTAATCAAATCCTGCATCGCACAATCAATGTTATCTGCGACATTTATAACAACTCGACAGCAACTGTCAGGCAGATGCAGGATTATTTCGTTCTTAACTCCGTACGGGTACTAAGTAATGTCCGTACGGTTTTTGGCTATTTAAGTAGGTACCTACACGAGTATCACACGTGGGTTATTCTATGAGCTGGTCTCCGTTAGTCGCCGTGAACAAGGTGTGCAGTTTGCGCGCGAACTCGGGCCCCACGCGCCGCGCGCGGGAGCCGCCCTGCACCGCGCGCGGCACGCCGATGTCTGCCAGCGACGCTGTACTCTCTGCTGCTGGCGCTGAATCAAGGCTCTGAGAAATTAAATAAAAAATAGTAATCTACAATAGGGATATTTTTTTTTTTTTAACTAACTTGAATAAAATGTGATTATAGTCCGTCTGTTAGATTATCGAAAAATATTGGATACGTATTTTTTGTTTTATCGAATCAATAAAAATTGACGAAGATATAACGCGTCAAAGATTTGAGTGGGGGTTGGTGAAGTCACTGTCCAAAATGTGATACTAATGTCTTAGAGTATGACGTCACAAGTTTTCAAAGCACTGTATCGTCTTCATTGTTTGTTTACGTGAAAAAAGAAAAATACGTGTCCAATATGTTTTGGTAATCTATATGACGGACTAATTCGATTTTTTTTGTTATCTACCCTATTGGACAAGTGGAAGGAGGGAAGAGAGACCATAAAATGACTCCTCATGGTCTGGGCGGAGCAGAAGGGAGTGTCAGGCTTCTATTGACAAAAAATCACCCATGATCCTTCTTAGCGGTTTGTGGGCCCCGATATCTCTTTCGATCAGCTCGCAGCCCCGACAGGCGGCACATACCAACATCTCTCTGAGGCGCGCGTGGAACACGAACGCGTCGTCGACACGGTCTGTCTTCGTCATAAGACGGACGGACGGCGAGCTAGCCCATCACTCACCGTCCACAGGCCCGCGTCTACGGTGGCCGGAAGCCGTCACGTGGCCCCCGACACCCGGAACGCCTCCCGCGGCGGCTGGGACGAGAGGTTCTCTCCCTCTCACGTTCCGCCACCTCCTTCGCTAGCATCACTGCTTCACAGGGGGGGAAGAGTGGCCTTTAGCTTGCAGTGGGACTAGGCTTTTACTAGTACTATACTAGAATTACCTCATATAACGCAAGAGGCGACTTGTACTGCGCGCAAATTGCTCTCGATGTTTCTAGGCTGGACTGTGGGAGTATTGCTAGCATCTGTTGCCATAGTCGGCCTATCCCCACACCTGAAAATATACACATAGGTTTGGAATATAATGAAGCAATAGAATGAGAACGCCATCACAAAGGGAGAAAGTTTTTTTTAAATCAGAGTTATGAGTGACTTTACTCCGGTAGACAATCAGCACTCACTGGACTTAAAATACTTTGTACCGTCCCCAAACCACCCAAGAATGGGGTTTGGAGGCGATACGATCAGTTCTGTGTGTCTCTGTCTGTCTTATTCGTATGGGGGACACAGTTTTTTTGCTAAGCCATGACTAAAGTGGAGACTTAAAAACCTATAGGCCATATTCTTAGGGTACCTAGCTCCCATAGTACCTCCAATCTTATCAAGACATTTAAAACAATATAGGTAAATAACGTAACTGACCATTTTTATCAACAGCGATACAATTTTTGTTATCACCTCGCATGTAGAAACGGGCTTGATCGTCGCAGTCTCGTTTCGCTTTTCTGAAAAAAAAAAAAAATTAATGTTATGACTACGGAGCATCAAAAATATACGTTTAATGTTCGTTTTTACTAACACTCGAATCTAAACATATAGTTCAACTGAAATGTTGTGTTAGTGTTATATAAATAACAGCTTTTTAGTGTTCCGTAGCGTAATGACAAAGAACGGAACCCTTATACATTTGTCATGTCTATCTGCCCGTCCGCCCGTCCGTATGACACAGCAACTTTATTCGGAAACTATTAAGACATACAGTTGAAACTTGGTAGGTACATGTATTCTGTGAACCGCTTTAGGATTTTTATGTAAAAATAAAAAAATACATAGAATTGAAACTATTTTTTTTTAATCCGACCTACTTGTGTGGTGAAGTACTAGCTTAAAATGATAAATATTAATGTGCTGGATAGTCCATTTATCGAGGAAGGCCTTAGGCTTATAACATCAAACTCAAACTCAAACTCAAAGCATTTATTTCAATTAAACCTTTATAGGCACTTTTGAATGTCAGAAGAACAATTCATAAAAACAAATCTACGAGTGCAATACGTCATTCCGAAAGCCACCACGCCGAATCACACGCCGCCGAATGCCAGCAACAACGAGCACCGCGAGCACGAAAGCACGCAACGACGCACACCGCTACAACGAATGCACGAGACCCCGAATCACGGAACAACGAATGCAATGCGCAACCGTCGCCCCGCAACCCGGAGCCCCGCGCACCCGTCGCCACGGCACACGCCGCCGCACCCGCAGCACTCGCCGCCGCAAACATCCGGCGCCGCGCAACTCGACGCAGTAACCCCCGGAACGACGCATTGCACTCTAAAGCTACAGTCACAGACACAAGGCATAATAACTTGTGAAAGTACTGTAGTTGCCCATTCCCTAGCGTAGATCTCTATGGAGAAGAAAGGGCAAGAAACTCCATGGACACTCTTTTCAATCAGAATATTATTACAAAATCTTGGTACATTACATCATTCATGTTGAGATGGTATATATTATGTGAGAACTATGTAGCAAGACGTGCAAGTTAAGAGCGTTTAGAGTAAAAACATATAATAAATAAAAATAAATAAATAAACCATGCCAACTAAGAGATGACCAGTCTCCACTGACAGCGCCCGTTCACGAACATGACGCCTGGATCAGCACCATTCAACTCAACCATTTTGAAGGGAATTTAATGATCCGACACATGCGCCACCATCAGCGAGACATTTAAGTGAGCATGACATACTCTCAGACACCAGGGCAACGTCACTAAAAAATAACTAAATGTAAAAAGTGGCTTTATAGTACATAGTACTCACACATGTGCCATGCAATTATATAATAATCATCTTCATCACGCACTTAACTATTCCACACGGACGAACTGGCGAGCAAAAGCTAGTCTATAATATAATAATTTAGATTGGAAAGATTTGTTTTAAGTAGGTAACGAACAACTTAAAAACTATTGGACCGATTTGAAAAATTCTTTCATCGTTGGGAAGCTACACTCTCCCCGGGTGACATAGGCTACTTTTTATCCCTGTATTCCCACGGGAACGGGAACTGCGCGAGTGAAATCACGGGACGTCCGTTAGTAATGAATATAACTAACTTGGCTGGTGCTTCGGCGACCGCTTTGGTGAGCTGCACTATAGCCTGCGCCAGTTCACTCGCTGTGTTGGCTATCAGAGTATCACAGTCTGCTGATACCAACAGATCTGAAAACAACATAACATCACGCTTGTAATCGTTGTAGAGTTAGGCAGAGGTGCAACCATTACTCCACACACATTTTGCCAGATATGTATAGTTCCCATGTAAAAGAGCGCGAGTCTATTAGCCTCAAGCGGACACAAATTCAGACTCTGTGATTACTACTGCCAAATAGTCCGGTCAATTAAGACATCCAACGTTACACTAATTACCACCCGGCTGAAAATTGGTAGGTTGAAGTTATTCGAGTTCAAGGGTTACAAAAACCACGGTTGTTTCGGGAGGTACCTGCACCGAATCAGGCGGGAGGAAACGCCCGGATGCCACCATTGTTAGGATCGACCGGAGGACACGGTGGAGCACACCGTGGAGGTGTGCCCCGCTTGGGCGGAGCCCCGCCGTGTTCTCGTAGCGGCGATCGGCGGCGGCGACCTCTCGCGCCCGGCCCTGGTGCAAGCCATGGTCCGGGGCGAGGAGGAATGGGACGCCGTCGCCTCCTTCTGCGAAGCAGTGATGCTGGCGAAGGAGGTGGCGGAACGCGAGAGGGAGAGAACCTCTCGTCCCAGCCGCCGCGGGAGGCGCTCCAGGCGTCGGGGGTCCCGCGATGACCTCCGGCCACCGTAGACGCGGGCCTGTGGACGGTGAGTGATGGGCTAACTCGCCGTCCGTCCGTCTCACGACGAAAACAGGCCGTGTCGACGGCGCGTTCGTGTTCCACGCGCGCCTCAAAGAGATGTCAGCAACATGGGAGGGGCCCGAAAGGGCCGACGCCTGTCGGGGCCGCGGGTAGTCCAACGGTTATCGCGGCCTCGACATAGAGGGCGAAGAAGGAACATTGGTTTTTAGTCAGTAGAAGTCTGACACTCCCTTTCGCTCTGCCCAAGAGCGGGAGGGGTTATTCGATGATTTTACACCCACCAAAAAAAATAAAAAAAGGGTTACAAAAACGGGTTTTTCGCGATTTTCAGGAAAACGGTAAATTAAATCGTTTTTGTGACCTTTGCCCACAAATAACTTTTCATTCAGGTGTCGGATCGATGGGGACTTTTCACATTAAATTTATAATGGTGTTTTGAACAATACTACCAATTTTCAGCTGGGTGGGAATTAATGTAACCTTACCCCTATTTTCTGGTCTAATTAGACCGGATTAAAATTCCTGATGGAAAAAACCAATAACACTTTGCCCAGTCTACTCGTGGCAAGCAGAATACTGCTGGTATTTTGCTTGCCACGAGTAGACCGAGGAGGCAGAAATTAATTATGTACAGTAAAGAATTATACGTTTACCTGTTGTAGCTAACTGGAAGTCCATCTCCGTCATCGGGGTTCGATTACTGTTCAATGTCTGTCGTCTTGTTCCTCTGTGAACAGAATTTTGAGAGCCTCGGCCTTTCTTTCTATCAAACATGAAACAAAACAAAAAATTAAACAAATAAAAAATGGCCACGTATATTGTTAGCAGCGGTGGCCAAGTGGTGACGGCCCCGACTTTCGAGTAGTCAGTCGTGGGTTCGAACCCGGCCGCATTTTAATTTTCTAGCGTTGTTGCCCCACTCCTGTGCGAAAAGCTTGGTCGTGTTAGGGGCCTCCCTCCACTACTTCCATTTTTCACGAGCCCGCGCGTCTTCCTTCCAGTTCCTGTCTAGTTCGTCCCGCCATCTCCTCCGTGGGCTACCGCGACCCCGTCTCACTGTGCACCAGTTTCCTGCTATTTTGGCCCACAGTTGGTCTCGCGCATTACTTTGTGTAATTTATTTCAGCTTGCAGTCGCACAGCTGACGTATTGCGACACGTGAGGGCTCAGTGTATGCGAGCTCAACATCTAATGTATAATATATTATAAGCAGTGCACACATGTAGTACTCACTTGAAGTAATCGTGTACATTGAACGCGACCAGCGTCAGCTTGCAGTCGCACAGCTGACGTATCTGCGACACGTGAGGGCTCAGTGTGTGCGAGCTCACCATCTCACAGAGTTCTTCCGCGTCAGCTATGTAGACTGCACAGTCGCATCGCTCTTTGAGTGAACTTAGTTTAACCTGAAAAATACATTGTCTGTCTGGTTCTTCTAACCAACCTAACAGACAGATGTGTGCTGGGGAGTTTGTTCCGCCACGCCACTTCTTCTTTCCAGCAAAAACACTAGGAAGTGTCGAAGGGGGGGCGTTTTGGGGGACTGTCTCTTGTAAATAAGTAAAGTAAAGTAAATTTTGACGTTCGAAAAGTGCTGATTATCAGCCTAGTTTGAATAAATGAGTTTTGATTTCGATTTTGACATTCAAAATTGGGTTTGAACAACATAGTTTAGGTCATAAATCAATTTTACAATGTAACTAGAAGTTATTAAAGGGTATCATTTAAGCTATCGCCAATTTAATAAGTATTGTGTTTCTTAAGTAATAGGGTTTGTCCCCAAAATAGTAGGTTTGTCATCAAAACGTAGTCTCCAAACAGTATAAAATCAATTCCACAATAAATCACCTAAAAACATGGAGATATAGGCTCTAGTAGCAAATAAATGTTTTTGTATGTATTATAATAGTTCAGTGGTCTGTCTGCAGGGATTAAAGGAACCTAACTAACCGAACCTCGGGGTGACCTTGACGTCGACCCTCTAGGGTTAGGGTTTCTTTCAGCATTATTTGGTGACAGATCTACCATTCTGGGCACAAAACTATTGTTTATGTAATAAAACTATTATTATAAGAACGAAGTTTATATTCATCTAATGCACTACCTTTTTGTTGCTCTTATTTTACACATAATTATATTAACATTAATTTGATAATTCATTTCTGGAAACACTTTTTGTTTATCTGAGAACGAAAATATTTAGTGGTGACGTTTCTATATATTAGGTGATACAACTTGGTGACAAGAAATATAGTCCCCGTTATTAAAGACCATCATGAATTAAACTGCGGAACAGATTTTGATAATTTCTATGGGACCAATCAGAGAGTATATCCATGATAATGTTTTATACGATTCATAAATGGCGAAGTTATTTATTCAAAGACTGGAAGAGTTACAACTTAACACAATAATGATAATTAATAACAGTATGATAATCAGACAGCCAATTACAAGTCTTCATGTCTAGAGCTTGTCTGGTTTATTGCTAATAGCTCATCACCTAAAATATATAAAAACTAATATAATTGCAACAGGTTATGAGAACCTACTCTTTTTTTTAAGATGTTGGTTAAAATTCTGATTCAAACAAAAATACATCGCCTAATCAAACCAAAATATATAGTTCAGTTACTGACCTGCCCCCCCTCGCTACCTAAAGTCCTGGGTACAGTCCTGGTCCACACAAGTAGCCCAGGATTGCACAGCGAAGAAGTCTGTATAACATGTGCGCCGGTGACTGCCACCTCCCGTGGTATGTCAGCCATATACCACCGCGACCATAGGCTGGGGTGACCTTCAAGATTTATGTACTGTAACATAACATCACGCCTGTAATCCCCGAAGGGTTAATAGAGATGTTTACAGACTAGAAAAAATGTGATTCTAGAATATTGAAAAATATAGGATACACATTTTTTGTTGTATCAAATCAATAAAAATTGACGAAAATAAAACGCGTCAAAGATTTGAATGGGGGTTTGTAACGTCACGCGAGTTTTCAAAGCATTGTTCATTGTTTGTTTACTTAAATACGTCTCCACTTTTTTTAGAAATCTATCTAACTACCCTATTGGTACAAGCCCGCTAAACTATTCCCAAACCATTGTAACTCCTGAGAGCCAGAATCAACAGTGTTAATTGTGTTAAGCATAGGTGTTTTAATAGTACACCCACATATTTCCCGTTATGTTTGAGTCCTATGTAATGCAGGAAGCAAGTCTATTGCCAGAAACCGGGCATAAATACAGACTGTGCGGCTGCTACTGATAAATTGCAATTGCAACAATGTAGGCAGGGCATACCGCGCATGATGGTAGGTGGGCCATTGTCTTTGGGGATATTCCGCACACACAGTTTAGATCCCCAACCCGCACTGGGCCCGTGTGGTGGATTATAGTCCATCACTCTCCTAGAGAGGACGCCTGAGTCCCTACAGTGGGAACATTATAGGCTGATGATTATGAGTTGAGATCAGACACATGAAGACTAGGGGTCTTCTGAAGCAATTGTCTTTGCTACTGCCGGTTCGGAGCCTATTAAGAGATGTCCAATTTAGCCTCGGCAAACCATGTCAAGGTAGAAAGCTAATAGTCTTGTAAAATATTACCTTCATACACTCTCCAGGTTTGTATATCTTGTTAATTTCTGCAGCTGTCTTTTTAGCTAACTTTTCTACGGCCAGCTTCTTTTTTTTTATTTGTTTTTCTAACCCTTTCTTTGATTTCTCTTTACCATTTTGGCTCCCTGAAACGCAATAAAATATTTATAAAAGTATTGTGACCGGATTTTTAAATTTCATAGCTATAATGATGTAAATGGTCAGAAGTATATTGACATACACACATTCACAGACACTCACACCAATTCAATATTTGCATGCACACCCAATTAATTTGAGCAAATCTCAGCTATCTTATTTTTTGTTTATTTCAAATAGTTCTAAGTT
This sequence comes from Diarsia rubi, assembly GCA_932274075.1. NCBI lineage: Eukaryota > Metazoa > Arthropoda > Insecta > Lepidoptera > Noctuidae > Diarsia > Diarsia rubi. The sequence goes on from OW026432.1 coordinate 1,301,264, forward strand.
AATGTACTATCAGCTGTGAAGCTACATAACATGAAATAAAAAAATAAAACATAATATAATTATTACCTGCACTTTTCCATTCAAAAGGTATATCTGCCGGTTCTATGTCAACATCTGAACTGCTGTTACAGTCATAGTCGAGCAACTCATCTAAAGATAACAAAACATTTTTTATTGTTACCTAGTCATATCATTAATTTAATAAAAATTTATGCACATAATGTAACTTATTTCCTTGGGCATTTTCTTCCAGTAAAGGTGATGTAGAGACAAAAAATAGTAGAATGAAGAATGTGTTAGAATGCACCCAGAGTTATTTAAGAAACACCATATTTTCAAAAAGCACTAGGCACAGGAATAGAATAGTTATGCCCATAATTCCAAGGACAGCGCTATACAGTAAAAACAGTTATTCAATGTGTGTGCGTATATTTAATGCTATACCTGACAGTATTAAAATCTTGCCCATGTATAAATTTGCCTAGTGTCTTAAAGTATGGTTAAGGGAAAAGAATTTCTACTCAGTGACTGACTTTAATAAGAAGTTGGTAAATTAATAATTACCATTATCATTTACCCTCTGACATTATTATTTTGAAAATTTATATAATGACCTATCATACTATTACATTTAAATTTTAATGAATTAGGGCTTTAAAAATAATTATTAACCCTACCCTAAGACGATCCACTGACCCAAATGTTTGCATGTCATATTATTATGACAAAGTGTTATGATCTAAATTATGATATAAGTTATGACCGAAATTGTGCCAATGCTTTATTGCGAATAATTTGTTTTGATTTGAGTAGGTGCAATAATACAGAAAATCAACAAGAATAAATAGTAGGTTATATATAATCAGTAATCAAATACCTTTGTTACAAGTAACTTTGTCTCCAGCTCCTGCCACAGATGGTAGGTCATCATCACTCTCTCCAGAACTTACGAAGTGTACTTCCGCCATTTTAATTCAATATTTACATCTCGATTACAGCAATATTCACCGCATTATGCGAATCTAAACAATTCAGTAATTGTTTGTTTGCTTGCTGTTTTCCTTCGCGATTACCGGCGTTACCGGCTGTCAAGTCACAAGTGTCAACTGTCAAGTGGTTTTTTTTTTTTTTTTTTCGCCCTAAGGGCAGGCTAAAGTATTTTAACCATACTGCCTTGTCTTCCGTGTTTTCTTACGTAGTAAGTTTTATGAAAAAATGTTTCGTTTCGTTTCTCATTATATCATTTATTTTATTTATTATGTATTTCGTTGCGTTTCTAATTATATAATTTATTTTATTTTATTATTTCTTTCGTATTTTTTTTTGTCAAATCCAGTTTAAACGTTACTTTACTGTCAATGTCAAATATTCTTGAACATCATTTTACTTAGTTTCATCATTGTTTTCATTTTATTTTTTCCATTTCCAGTATTTTCTATTTTCCGAGCTATCTCCTCATATACTTAGGGTGGAAGCTCACATCTGGCCCGCGAAATTCTAATTTTCTTACGTTTTTGGCAATTTGCAGGCCAGTGCTTGGTTGTATGTTTATGAAAATTTGATTTGCGACTGTAAGACGTATGAAGTTACCGAATTATAACCATCAAAATTATCAATACCACCCTCCAAGTTCATTTTCATGTCAAGATTGATTTTTGCATGTAAAAGTCATTCTTTAGTAATTTAGTCGTCGTTCTTTAGTAGTTAGTAATTTTGATGGTAATGCTATACCTGACAGTATTAAAATCTTGCCCATGTATAAATTTGCCTAGTGTCTTAAAGTATGGTTAAGGGAAAAGAATTTCTACTCAGTGACTGACTTTAATAAGAAGTTGGTAAATTAATAATTACCATTATCATTTACCCTCTGACATTATTATTTTGAAAATTTATATAATGACCTATCATACTATTACATTTAAATTTTAATGAATTAGGGCTTTAAAAATAATTATTAACCCTACCCTAAGACGATCCACTGACCCAAATGTTTGCATGTCATATTATTATGACAAAGTGTTATGATCTAAATTATGATATAAGTTATGACCGAAATTGTGCCAATGCTTTATTGCGAATAATTTGTTTTGATTTGAGTAGGTGCAATAATACAGAAAATCAACAAGAATAAATAGTAGGTTATATATAATCAGTAATCAAATACCTTTGTTACAAGTAACTTTGTCTCCAGCTCCTGCCACAGATGGTAGGTCATCATCACTCTCTCCAGAACTTACGAAGTGTACTTCCGCCATTTTAATTCAATATTTACATCTCGATTACAGCAATATTCACCGCATTATGCGAATCTAAACAATTCAGTAATTGTTTGTTTGCTTGCTGTTTTCCTTCGCGATTACCGGCGTTACCGGCTGTCAAGTCACAAGTGTCAACTGTCAAGTGGTTTTTTTTTTTTTTTTTCGCCCTAAGGGCAGGCTAAAGTATTTTAACCATACTGCCTTGTCTTCCGTGTTTTCTTACGTAGTAAGTTTTATGAAAAAATGTTTCGTTTCGTTTCTCATTATATCATTTATTTTATTTATTATGTATTTCGTTGCGTTTCTAATTATATAATTTATTTTATTTTATTATTTCTTTCGTATTTTTTTTTGTCAAATCCAGTTTAAACGTTACTTTACTGTCAATGTCAAATATTCTTGAACATCATTTTACTTAGTTTCATCATTGTTTTCATTTTATTTTTTCCATTTCCAGTATTTTCTATTTTCCGAGCTATCTCCTCATATACTTAGGGTGGAAGCTCACATCTGGCCCGCGAAATTCTAATTTTCTTACGTTTTTGGCAATTTGCAGGCCAGTGCTTGGTTGTATGTTTATGAAAATTTGATTTGCGACTGTAAGACGTATGAAGTTACCGAATTATAACCATCAAAATTATCAATACAACCCTCCAAGTTCATTTTCATGTCAAGATTGATTTTTGCATGTAAAAGTCATTCTTTAGTAATTTAGTCGTCGTTCTTTAGTAGTTAGTAATTTTGATGGTTATAATTCGGTAACTTCATACGTCTTACAGTCGCAAATCAAATTTTCATAAACATACAACCAAGCACTGGCCTGCAAATTGCCAAAAACGTAAGAAAATTAGAATTTCGCGGGCCGGATGTGAGCTTCCACCTTAACACAAGTGTGTGAGTGTCAGCTTTCACGTCAATTTTTTTTTTAATATTCGTTCTAAACTATAATTATCTAAAATCACCAATACAATCGTCTCAGTTCATAAAGGTCTCTTGAGTGACTATTTGATTAAAACGGCATTTTTGAGACCTTTATGTACTGGTGATTTTAATCATTATTATTCAAATTTTCATTTTTATTATTACATTTGATAGTATAATACGCAGCGCCGCAGAGCAGAGCTGAGTATATTCAGCTCTGCGAAGTCAAGGTGTAGAGGTCACTTTAACGTGAAATAAGATTCTGTAGGTTCTTAATTCAAAATTACCAAACGAGTTAAACAGGGTGACCCGCTCTCTCCTAAACTATTCACTAGTACCCTCGAGGAGGTATTTAAATCCTTTGCTGATAAATGGACAACGCAAGACATTCCGATCAGTGATAGATTGCTATCAAACCTTCGTTTTGCAGATCATATCGTTCTTTCTGCTTCTGAAGTATATCATCGTCGTTCCACGCGCGCCTCAAAGAGATGTCAGCAACATGGGAGGGGCCCGTAAGGGCCGACGCACACTGGTCCCAAATTAAAAAAAAGTGGACATTGATAGTAGACCGCTGATATTTTTTTTTATTGTTGATATAATGATAACAGATAAGGCAAAAAATTATTATTGTCCTACTTCAAATACTTTTCTCTAAAAAAAATATTTTTTTTTTTTTGTATGGGACTGATTACATTTTACTCAATTTCTCAAAAACCTTAAGCGATGTCGAGATGGCATTCACATATGTTAGAAAACTAATAATTCTGAGTATTTGGCTCGAAGAAACTTATTGCTTATCTCTGCGTACTTTCGAGATAATAGTGACAGAAAATAACAATTTTTTTTAATGTTAATTGTTCGCTTTTTTTTAATCATAGCCTTACTCATATCACAATAGGTCCGCTGGCCAGCAAAATGGAGCTTCGACGCGAGTTTGCCGGGATAACAAGATGGCCGCTTCTCATGACGTAACGTAATACGGTCACGAATCGCGCGCGTTCACCTCAGTGTACAACTAAATGTGGTTGCGATAAGACGTGTCCTTATTTTTTCTGTGCGCTTGAAGAAATGCTTGTTGTTTGTTTGTTTTGTTATTGTTGTATTTTGAATCTTTGGATTTTAAAATCAAATAATTTTTGTTTGTCTTTCTTTCGTCGAATTTGTTTTCGTATTTTTTTTTTGTTAAAATCAAAGTCACTTTGTCTTTGATATCTTTGATTCTAATTTGTTTTCAATTTTCCTTAAAATTATAATATGTCCGCATTTGTCACCAACTTAGACATATACGTTGTTCTTAAATCAGGAGGTGGTTTTAAAAATGTCGAATTTTTATTTAATGCCCTTATTGAACGTATTGGTGTTGAATTGTCTTCCGAAGATTTGAGTAATATTAAATTATTTTGTCGTAATTTTTCAAGTAATATCTCAAAAAGATGGTCTGCTTCCAGTAGAGCTCAAAAGACCTTTCTTAACAAAAATTCAGACTGGTTACAATCCCAAATAGTTTGGCCAAAATGTCAAAATATCGATTTAAGCAGCATTTTTAAAGTTGCCGAGGAAGTAATTCCAAATTTCGAAACGCAAGTGGATACTCATCAATTAAGTTGTGGTACAAGTAAAAAACCATTTGTTGATATATATGATAAACAGAAGAAAAGGCGTTCTCTAACACTTCTAGATCACACAGAGGAGGAATTAGTTTATGCTTTATGTGCCAAATTAAAAGAGTCTAAAAAAACAAAATTAGCAGCTATATTAAACGAACTCAGCCAAAACAAGGAAAAATGTGAGATGGTACATGATGTACTATTCGCTAAAAAGACTGACAAACCGTGTTTACCAGATGATAAAACGTTAGCGCTTTACACTTCAACAAATTTGTCAAAATGGCAATATCGAAATTTAAGAACTATTCTTGCTTCAGAGAAAATGTATGGTCTTCCATCCTATCAAAAGCTCCTGGAAGCTAAAAAAACTTGTTATCCTCCAGAGTCAGACATAACTGTAACTGAATCTGATGCTAAGATAAGACTTCAATCGCTTCTAGATTTGACAACCAATAGGATATTAAAAACAATTCAGCACAACTCTGCCGACAAAAAATCGCTAAAAGTAATAAGCAAATGGGGTTTTGACGGGTCATCTTCTCAAAGTAATTATAAACAAAAGTCACACTCCGACACTAAAATTGACGATTCTTCAGTTTTCATGATTAGTTTGGTTCCGCTTCGTTTGGAAGAAGAGAGTGGTACTATCTTGTGGCAAAATCCTGCTCCCTCTTCAACAAACTATTGTCGTCCAATTGGCTTTATATTTGCAAAAGAAACAAATGAATTGATAAAGAAGGAAATTGCATCCTTAGAGGAAGAAATTCGTAATCTTGTTCCCACAATTGTAGATAATTTTGATATTAAACATGTTTTGTACATGACTATGATTGATGGGAAAATTTCTACTGTGATTTCCAATACTTCTTCTGCAGCTGTTTGTAATATTTGCAATACCCTACCTAGCAAAATGAATGACTTGAACTTTGTATCCAAAAGACTCATCAGAGAAGATATGTATAAATATGGTCTGTCTTCGCTTCATATGTGGATAAGATGTATGGAATGTATTTTACACATTTCGTACAACTTAGACTTCAAAAAGTGGGCTGCACGAAAAGAAGATAAATTGTTAAAAGAAATTAAAAAGAATTTGACACAAGAAGAATTCCGGGAAAGAACTGGTTTGTTAATTGACATAGTAAAACAGGGATTTGGTACAACCAATGACGGTAACACGGCAAGAAGATGTTTTGAAAATTATGAAGTATCTGCTGAAATAACGGGAATCCACCCTGATTTAGTCAAGAGATTTGCAGTCATTTTACAAACAATTTCATCTGGTCAACTTATTAATACCAACTTGTTTAGGGAATATTGTAAAGAAACAGCAATGCTGTATGTAAACTTATATCCATGGTATTACATGCCTTCAAGTGTCCATAAATTGTTGATACACGGTGCTGATATTTGTGAAAATTTCTCCTTTATTCCGATAGGCATGCTTTCCGAAGAAGCTTCCGAAGCGAGGAATAAAGATTTCCGGAATGTTAGAATGGCACATACAAGAAAAATCGGTAGAGTTCAGACTAATTTAGACATTATCCACAGCTTTCTAATTAGCTCAGATCCTTACATCAGCCATATCAAACCAAAGTTTGCTCGTTTACATAAACAGTTGTTTCCAGAGGCTAGTGCTTTGATCTTGAACAATGAATTGCTTTCGTTGGAAAACGAGGAAATAGAGATTTCTCAAGAGAATATAGACCCAAATATTAATCTTTCACCATAATATTTTTTCAGAATCGTTTGTGAACATATTCAACTTTATGTTTGCAGCTTTATTTGTCTTCATTTTGATTGTTTTTTAGAACTGATGAAAGTACTCCTTCAGAAAGGTCATAGCTTTTCAGTCATTAGTGAGCCCCCATAACCTCTTTTACAGAGAAGTCTCTTTTTATTTATTTGACATTACGCATACATTATAATTATGTGCTAAAGTAAGGCTATGATTAAAAAAAAGCAAACAATTAACATTAAAAAAAAAAAAATTTATTTTCTGTCACTATTATCTCGAAAGTACGCAGAGATAAGCAATAAGTTTCTTCGAGCCAAATACTCAGAATTATTAGTTTTCTAACATATGTGATTGCCATCTCGACATCGCTTAAAGTTTTTGAGAAATTGAGTAAAATGTAATCGCTCCCATACAAAAAAAAAGAAATATTTTTTTTACAGAAAAGTATTTGAAGTAGGACAATAATATTTTTTTGCCTTATCTGTTATCATTGTATCAACAATAAAAAAAAATATCAGCGGTCTACTATCAATGTCCATTTTTTTTTAATTTGGGACCAGTGTGCGACGCCCGTCAGGGCTGCGGGATGTTGTAAGAGATACCGCGGCATCGACATAAAGGGCTAAGAAGGAACATGGATGGTTTTTAGGCAGTAGAAGTCTGACACTCCCTTTCGCTCTGCCCAAGAGCGGAAGGGGTTATTCAATAATTTTCCACCCACCAAAAAAAAGGAAATACACTATGTCGACGAATATATTTTTATTTTTTTTTATTTTATTTATTAGGGATAACAAACAACTACAACATATATATAATGCACAAGGTTAACAATGTTAGAGTGATAATGTTGCAGTCAACTGCATTATCCGCAAATATACATATTTAAGGATCAGTGGTAGCCACTAGACGACATGACCACAATTAAGAATTAGGCAAAGTAAATAAATGACTAAGTACTATACAGCTGTAGCTACAAAATCAAAGCATATAAAATCAAAAATAATAATAAATTAAATTCACTTTCAAGTTACATTATACAGTTTATATATTTATATATATAAATCAATCAATATGTTTATATATTTCTAAATCAATCAAAGATAAAGATAAAGATAAAGATCATTTTATTTGTCAAAACATGCGTTTACATGCAAATGAGGCATGTAAGATGTTAAAATAGATTTTTTGTACGTACATGTTTCACCCTTAAGGCGTACAAATTTTTAAAATTTACAACAAAAAAATAAAATTTAAGTACCTACATAATTAATAAACATTAATAAGTCGGTAGAAATCATAAAATGTCACAAATATTCAAGAGCAATAAATAAAAAATGTCAGTAATGTACAAAAAACTTAGTTGAAGGCACTGCAATCCTAGAACTTGAAGTCTAAAATAAATATTGATAAGTCAGTAAATAAATTAATTATAAAGTGTCACAAAAATTAAGGTTAAATAAATAGAAAATGTCAAATAGTGCCACTCAAAAAGTCATAAATATTATAATAACACTTGTCTGCTAATAAATCTCGAATCTTTTTTTTAAACAAATTTACTGGCAATGTTTTGTATGCCTGAGGTATTTTATTATAAATTTTAGGCGCCATACAAAATACGCTTTTACCCATTAATACAGTTTTTGACGGATGCAGACACAGTTGATTATTGTCACGTCTGTTACGGGGGAAGGCGTCAGCTAGTCGTGGAAATAACTTTTGGTTTACCCTAACAAATACCGCAATTTCAAAATCATTTCATTTATAATTAAATTATACAATCAAAAATACAAATCAAAAATAATAATTAATTAATTAATTGAATTCATTTTCAAGTTAAATTATACAGTTAAGAAAAAATACACACATCAAAAGTGTCTAGGGATCAACATATATTTTTGCAATAACTTTTCTCCTGATTGATATTAATTAAAATTTTCTTTAAGGATTCATCAAATAAAGTGTTTTCGTTTGTCACAGTAACGATAAACCAAGTCACCTTTGCATTAATAAAGAAATTTGCCATTTTCCTAATAAAGGGATTTTTGACATTTGAACCACTAACATTAAAGTTCGAAAAAAAGACTGAAATAACAGTTTTCTTTAAAATTTTATTGGGTAACTTAAACAATTAATAATCCGTGTTTCTACCGCGAACACTAACAACACAAGAACATCGGTTTGGCATACTCAAAATGAGTTCATCCAAATCACGCTGTGGAATGGCCGCCCATGTTCGTTGCAACAACAAAAAAAGGTCTTCTTGCGACTGGATACCCTCCATATTCGGCAGAGCTCTTCTCTGTAGCATATCCCATGCATGCTCAATCGGGTTCAAGTCTGGCGACTGAGCAGGCCAGGGCAGGACATTGATGTTAGCTGCGGCGAGAGTCTGTCTTACAACTCTTGCGGTGTGCGGTCGTGCATTATCATGCATTAACTGAAATAAGGGACCGATTTGCACTTGTAGAGGAACGATGACGTCTGATACAATCGTCTCAGCATAAATTTGAGCGTTGAGGTTGCCTCTGATCCAAATCAACTCAGTTCTTCCGCCGATCCAAATACCCGCCCATACCATGATGGTTCCACCACTATAAGGATGGACTTCCTGGCAGGATTTTAATCGCTGTTGGCGTCCAGGGGTTCTCCAGTGTCGTATACGTCTTGTATCCGGTCTCATACCAAAACGAGACTCATCAGAAAAGCACACGAAACGCCATTGTTCTTCTGCCCAATTTCTGTGTTCAAGAGCCCATTGATATCGAATCCTACGATTGTGCATTGCTATAGGTGGTACCCGTAGCGGTCTTCGGGAATGAAGGTTCACTTCATGCAAGCGGTTTCTGACTGTTTGGTCGCTAATTAAGTTCCCTGAAGAGTGATGAAGCCTCACGGCTAACATCATGGCGGTTATTGTTGGAGCTCTTCGAGTTAAGATTTGAATGTATCGGTCTTGTCTCCGTGTGGTGCAGCGATATCGTCCTCCATGGCGCTCAGCCACGGTACCAGTGCTTCGGTAACGTGTCCAAAGTCGACTGATAACACTCTGACTTGTATTCAGAGCTAAAGCCACAGTACGTTGCCGGGAACCAGCTTCTATCATTCCCACGGCTCTGAGCATTTCTTCCCTGCTTAAATGACGTCGCCGCTCCATAATAACGTTGGTTTTAATCAGTAGTAGGGAAACAGTAGCACTAATAATGTCTTCAATGCGTTGTATGTTTTTATAGGGAAAATATTGACAGTTGATTTTCATCTTTTACTCGAATTTGATTCACAGTTCCTGATTCAAATTATGAAATGCACCAAAAAGGATCCATATAAATTTATAAAATCATAAATTTATTACAAAGCCACATCTCAATCTCAAGAAATCCGCATAAAAATGCTTGATCCCTAGACACTTTTGATGTGTGTATATTACTCTAAATCAACCATTTCAGTTACAATTAAATTATACAATACAGTGTGATTCTTTATCATGTGCACATATCGAAATGGGGGAATCTATGCTTAATTTTATCGACGGAAAAATTATTAAAAAGAATCTAAATATTTTTTAATATTTTATATGGAATTTTTAAAAAATTTTTCTGCTACTGTGACCCCAGTGTAAACAAAACGGTGTAACTTTTAAACTAAATCATCTATCGCGATGAAACAAACTCCATAATGATTGGAAGCAATTGCTTCCAATCATGCTTGTTGTTTATTTTCATTTTACGAGGACGCCTAATTAGGCGTCCTCGTAAAATGAAAATAAACACGTTTTTTGATCAAAAAAACTTTTTTTTTTCATAACTTTTCACATAAAATTGTTTCATCGCGATAGATAATTTAGTTTAAAAGTTACACCGTTTTGTTTACATTGGGGTCACAACAGCGGACAACATTTTTGAAAATTCCATAAAAAACATTAAAAAATATTTAGATTTTTTTAAATATTTTTTCCATCGATAAAATTAAGCATAGATTCCCTCATTTCGATATGTGCACATTATAAAGAATCACACTGTATATAAGAATTAAGAAAAAACTATTTATGTAATTATCATTACGATAAAAATTTTAAAATATTAGTTTTAAACTTATTCTTCGAGCATGCAAAAATGTGTTTAACTACCTAGGCCAGTTAGTTTCGTTCAACAATAGACAGGACAAGAGATCGACCGTCGCGTCGAAAATTTCTGGAGGAGCTACTGGTCCATGAAAGCGCTTAAGAAGGGCAACCTTCCCATCTCACTTAAGAGTAAGCTCGTCGGCATATGAATCCCGCATATTCTAACGTTTGGCACCCAGACGTGGTATTTGACGGATGCCTAAGTTCAAACTCAAGGTTTGCCAAGAGCGATGGAGCGTAGCATTTTAAAGATCAAAATCACCGATCGAATACGTAATAATAACATAATATAATATAATAACACCACAATCCGCTACAGGACAGGCATCACCGATGTTGGCGCTATGTTTGTGAGGTTGAAATGTGACTGGGCGGGTCACATCTCCAGGACCCATCCTGGAGATGTGACCCGCAAGACAGATAGGCCAGAATCATCACACAGTGGGTGCTTGAAGATTGTCGTCGTCGCTGAGGCAGGCCCAAGAAACGCGGCGTGACGAATTGGTTTCTTACTGATTGTCCAGAGAAGGAAAAACATCGGGAGAGATGGAAAGAAATGGGGGAGGCCTTTGCTCAGCAGCGGGACAAGGATAGGTTAAACAAAAAATACATTTGTTACTGCCGCGAATTCTATTTTATTTAACAACGCTTTGCCACACTGACCGGCAAATTGCAAAAAACGTAGGACAATTCGAATGTCCTACGTTATGGACTTTTATAATGATGTGTCACAAATTCTACATAAATATTATGTAGAATTTGTGACACATCATTATAAAAGAGTAGAGGAATACCAAAGAAACGATGGATGGACTGTGTGAAGGATGATATGGCTAGGAAGGAGGTGACTACTGACATGACGAGAAATAGAGAGGTATGAAAGAAGAAGACATTTTGTACCGACCACAAATAAATTGGAATAGGGGCAGGAGAATAGGGTATTTCACCAAAGTCCGTCTGCCAGATTATCGAAAAATATTGGATACGTGTTTTTTGTTTTATCAAATTAATAAGAATTGACGATAATGAAACGTCTTAAAGATCATGAGCTTTGGACGTCACTATGTGTTAGAAGTACTAACCTTATGACGTCACACTACTTGACACAACTTTTCGAAGCACTGTATCGTCTTCATCTTAATTTTGTTTTCGTGAAAAAAGAAGAAATATGTATCCATTATTTTTTGTTACCGTCTATCTGACGGACTTATTAGATTTTTTTGGTGAAATACCCTATTATGATGAAGGGACGCATGTTCGATTGTTTACACTTAAGTACAGTCTTGACGTAGAATCAGTTATTTCTAGATCAAATATATCGATCTGCGTCTTGATAAACCATTATCATCATTCTGTTAGAATAACACACGTACCTATTACCTATCTATAAGTTTTCACCGCCTTTCTAGGCATGACATTATTTACAAATCTTCTTGTTCATTGTTTTGTTCTTTAACTCTATTCTTGATGGATATTTCGCTATCTGGAAACAAATGCTGTTTATTTATCAATGTCAATTTAAGCGAATTGCGTTAATTGAAAATTTTAGAAGATGTGTATTTACTGTACTATACCTAAGGAGACATACGATTTTTTTGTAATAAGTACATTGTATCATCAAAGACATGATAAATCAGAATTAAATTCGTGATTGTAAAAATTGATGCCTAATCAGAATGCAAAATCGGTTAGAATCGATCGTCGTTTTGTACTTTACTTCATCGATTTTTTGGTACCAATAGAGGCACCCGAGCCAGACAATTTTAAAATTCGTAACAGTCTGGTCTATGAGAATCACAGATTTAATTACAAATTATTTTTCTTATGACTGGGCTCTGCTTACACAGAGCGTATCGTTGAAATGACTTGTTACTGTGTTTTGGATCATCTATGACAAAAACAATCGGCCGAAAAAAAGTCAGTTGCTTAAAATAGGCCACTTCCAAGTCGACGGGTTTTGTATGTGCTCCCTGCATCCAGCGGATTCCCCTTATTAGGTTATCGTTCAAACTATAAGAATCTTGTGGCATACATTAAAATTAATCGCAAAAATAAGGTAGACATACCTACTACAGGTATTCTGTTACAAAAAAAACTTATATGTCATTCAGGATCCAGGTAAACGAAGTGCTCCTCTCGTTCATCTTGAAAGACTTAAGACTGAGAGACCACTTGATGTTCCCTCGCATTCATGGATGTAATTAAAAATTATTCAATGAAGAATCTCAATTGCCCATTTATAACTCGAAACGCACCACAACAACAATAGGTACTGGCAGAAGTCAGCGCACGTTTAAGTTCCTACTACACCACAAGTGCGGTTAGGGACCGTGAAAAGAATAAAGAAAACATAAATGCAGACAGACTGGAACAAAAATTAGATCTATTACCAAGGAGGCAAGAGTCAAATACTCAAGATCACATCACAACAGCCGTACACTCAAAGCCCATTTCAGAAGCAAACATATCAGGCGACAACGCTTAGGTATTTACGTTAAAAAGAACAAATATGAACGCAGCTTTTTTTGATCTCTCGTGTCTGTTTGTTCTCAAATGTTTGCTCTATGTCTGCACGGAGGGCTACGCGTTCCCTCCACTCCAGTACGGCTTTGTTTACGGGTGCGAGCGGGCGTTGCACCTCACGCGGTTCCTCCAAACCAACGCGCACGCGTGACTAATTTAAAAATAAAACTTATATTTGCTGTTGCACATCCTGTCTTCAACGACCAAACTGACTTAAAACGATCATCCCCAATTATTTGATTTCTACCAAAGTTTGAGTCTTGAACTTGCTGCAAAACAAAAAAAGTTTTGATACGCATTCCTTTCCAGGCGTGCAAACTTGTGCTAAATATTTCAGTATTTTTATTTCAAAGTGCTATGCAGCCAAGTCTGCTCCCCAGTGTTTAGTAAATATTTGGAAACCGAACGTAGAGATTAATAAACAAACTGTAAACTGTGTGAACATTATGGATGAGTATTTAAAATTCTAAATCATAAAAAAGTTAAAATGGATTGGCGCGAAAAACTGTTTGGAAAGGTGTTGGTCAAGTGCGAATCGGGGACTCAGAATGGGAAATTTGAGAATATTTCGACGTTGGAGGCTTTGCCCGATTGTGTGGAAGAGGGCGAAGGGGCAGTGTGCGGAATATACTTTTCCTTCGCGAATATAAGTGATACGAGTGACGATTTTGGTGTTCGTTTGGAGGAGGTCTACAAACGTGTGCATCCTCGGTTGAAGGTGGTGCAAGTGGTGTTGTGGGCTCATGTTGGCACTCCTGAGGGTCTGGTGGAGCGAGAGGCAGGCTTCCGGAGAAGTCTGATGGGGAAGCAGTGGTTCGCGGTGCCCTTCCATGATGTTGATACTAAGGTAAGAATATAATTTACAGAAATGCCTAGGCTTCTTTTCTTTTTTTCAGAAGTTAGAGACTTCGACGTAAGACTGAAGTAATAATATGTGTAAGAGCTACTCAAATAATAATGTGCTTGGTAGACATTGTTAAACTATTCAGTTCAAAATATTGGCCTCAAAAGACAATAACTTACGATAAGAGTCGTTTTGGCTCACTACCCAGTCTGGCCCTTTTCCAAAGTGCATAAAAACCTCATTCGTGTGTATAGAAATGGAACCTCTAACGACGTTGTAGGTATACAGTTGAAAACAGAATATGAAACCTTCAGAGTAATTTGAAAGGAATATATTATATCACAGATTCTACGTTGTTAATATAGTTTTGTAATATTTTGCCCACTCAGAAAGGCCAGGTCAGATCTTTCGCTTTAGACCACAATAAATAATTCCATTTCCAATTTGCGTTTGTGATATATTTTATCTTTATTTGTTTATGCCTGCGTGCAATACATATTTCTAGAAATAACCAGCGTTGTTATAAACCATTTTTCAAATTCGTCGTTACTCATCGCATTTTGTTAATTTAGAATAGCTTATTAACGAAACTATAAACACGTCTTACATTTAAAGGAATAAATACATGCTACCTACACGGTTTTTTAAAGAACACAAACAAGTCGTTACTCTAGCTTCATCATTGTTCTCATGCCCTTATTCCAATTCATTTGTGATCGGCGCAACATATCTTCTGTTTCCATACTTCCCTGTTAGGTACTCGTCTTCTCATGAGGCACCTCTTTTCTTGCCATATCTTTGTCTTTTTCTACGCTTATACCCATCCACATTGATACTTAATCGTCACTCCAGCTTCGTGGATTCTAAAATCCCCAAAAAATCGATTTCAAGTATCTCGACACATAGCAGCAAATACCTAAACTCTTAAATGTTCATCCTCACTAATTGACGTCTTAAAACTCTCATGATGAAACCACTAATAACCTCTTTGAATATTCGACAGCTAGAAAAACAGATGTGGAAGCTTTCAAGCAAATTAAACAAATTAATAATTATGTAAGAGCGAAATATCTCAAACGTTAAACTGCTTATAACATCAAACGCTTGAGTTAAAACTTCGCGCAAACACTTTGCCTTTAATTCCGTTTTAATTTATTTTATTTAAATGTTACCTTTGATACTTTTGGTACTTATTTTGCTTGCGGGCTTTGGGAGCATGATTGTTTTTTTAGCTATTGATAACGTTAAAGTCAGTTTTTGAATGGTTATAATTTTACATTCGTTTATTTGCGAAATTTGTTCACATACATCTTAACTTGAAATAAAATATTACCCACCCTATCAGCACTAAACATCAAACTGAATGACCTTCTTTTTGTTTACAAAAGGGTGTTAAACAGGGTGACCCGCTCTCTCCGAAGTTATTCAAAGTTATTATAATAGTTACAAGCAATCCTTAGGAGATAATTAGCACGCTAACAGCCTCATAGGCAACTATAGACATTGAAGGCTGAAGCAAGAGGTTTACAAACCTCCGATTTGCCGACGTCATAGTCCTTTTTGCCCCCGCAGCCCTGGAACTACAGACCATGCTCCAATAACTGAGCACGGCCAGCTTTAGGGTGGTAAATCGATCTAAAGCCCAGCTTATGACCAATAGCGCGGTCGAGGTAGATGAGCAGGAAATACATTATGTCAATCAATATATCTACTTAGGTGTTTTCCTTCGATAACAGGCAAGAAAGAGAAATCGATCGCCAAGTCGAAAACGCTTGGAAAACTACTGGTCATTTCATTTCATTTATTTCAGTAACAATTTTTACATCGTATCGAAATGTCACTAAATAACCACCATGAAGAAAGACGCTAATAAAGGGTGATCTTCCCATCTCCATGAAGAGCTGATTCATATTTTGTGGACACTCTCCCACGTCGACAATATAAACTGCACAATATCCATTATCCATTCCATCAATTGTTACACAATTACGTATAAACCTACCTCTAAGTGCATACATCCCACAGTAACGAATGACAATGGGCATCACAATTACATGAATAACATGCAAGTGCATTAAACCGTGATATTGTAAACGTGAAAGTAACACTCTCTGTTTGTACCTTATTGTGATGATCGGTTGTACATGATACGACATGTGCGACATGTGACTTATCTTTCGTACACCCGATATCGTTTCCCGTGGGATGGGACCTTCACACGGGCCTTCAAACATCAATCTATCAATCAAATTTGCAAACCATTTTGAAAAGCATATAAATTTAACAATGATCTTTTGCCATTAATTAACTGGGTACAAATCCAGACTCCGTGGCAGCTACTGAGAAATTCCTGATGGAAAAACCCCATAATACTTTGCCCGACTCACAATTGTTGGTCCTATTGAAAATAAAGTTCAGTTTGATGGTCTTTAACACACCCTTGGATATGAACACGGCTTTTTAATACACGCTGTATAGGTATAATATGTTACTGAATGTACTCCTGTGCATGATACCATGTCGTTCTTTGTCGGCCATGTCCGTTCACTCACAATTTGCCGCGGCCTACACGCGATGTGCATCGCTATTATGACATTTATAGACTTTGTCCCTGTTGATAACAAACGCTTAGATTCTGCGAATTTGTCGGTAGCAATAGAAACAACACAACGTTTGAATACATTATGTTACATTCAGATATATGCTAGAACTTATAATTTGCAACACAAAATACTACAGCACTAATCTACGATGCCAGTTCTTCTGAAGATCGAGGCGAAATAGACAAAAAAACAACCATTAGGATAGTTTTTGCAAAATTTTTTATAATAATAATAATATAATATTCCACAACTATCACACAACGCCATCTAGTCCCAAGCTAAGCAGAGCTTGTGTTATGGGTACTAGACAACTGATAAACATACTTATATATTTCTAAATACATACATATTATAGATAAATTACACCCAGACACAGAACAAATGATCGTGCTCATCACACAAACATTTGTCCTGGGTGGGAATCGAACCCACGACCTCCGGCATAGCAGTTAGGGTCACTAACCACTAGACCAACAGGTCAGTCAAATTGAAATAATTAAAAGTAATTTTAATACACACATTAACATTAATTAAACTTATTTCACTCATACCACTATTCCAGCTAAATATTATAGATTTGTGCAGTGTGCACGACTGCATTTTCTAAAAATTGCTTCAAAATCCTGTGATAGTTAAGAATGCTACGCAAACACCTCGCAGAATCCATTACAAGCCATTCCACCGTAGATAAATACGACCAATATCAGTCTTAGAGTACAGACAAGTCATTAATCACAGACCATTTCCGCGTTCATCTATAAGAGAAGAAAAAGCTCCATCAGCAGATGGTCAGTCACACGTAAATTTTCAGTTATGGGGGTGAAACCTCTCGACCTCGGTCGTATATTACCTACTGGAGGTAATGAATTAAGTCTGTCATGTTCTACCCCGATGTCTGAAAACCGAGGGCTGATTATGTTTGGTAGCAAAATTATCCTATTTATAATTGTACCTATTATAATACTGTACTTCATTAACTAGAAAACTGTTAATATTTTTATTTACTTTTCGATACACATTGATAGAGTTCTCTAAGTATATTTTTGTTTTAAGAAACATTTTTACAATATGAATACTTCCAGAGATATTATGGCCCGTAATGTATGTGTCCATCTCTTGGAAGCGTCTAAACCACACTTCTTCGATAAATATATGTTAAAATAACTTAACTACCGATTATTTTGTGGTCCTTTACTTAACTACAAATAAGTTATTATGGTTTTTTTGCCATCATCTCGAAAATTATAAATTAAATTGTTGGGTTTAACGGCTTTCTAGTAAAAGGACGGTGGAATAGCAGCAGGTACCTAGGATTCGCCTATAAACATCAAAAGATAGTTACTCTAAGTCAGCTGCTAGAGATGTTGCCAAAAATTAAACACAAGTATACCCTGTTACTGGGGAGTTTGTTCCGCCACTTCTTCTTTCTAGCTAAAACACTATAGTCGAAGGGTGGGCGTTTTAGGGGATTGTCTCTTGTAAATGAGTAAACTAAATTTTGACATTCGAAAAGTGCTGATTATCAGCCTAGTTTGAATAAATGAGTTTTGATTTGATTTTGACCCCATCTGTCAAGAGCTTTTTATTTCCAATGAAGCTGAAACTCGTTCAATTATTATATAATATTGACCCTGACAACTTATAAAAAACGTTTAGATGTGCTGCCGTCGTGAAATTGGGCGATGATTATTTATTGATCGCACATTTAGTGGAGCTATACAGTGCAATCAATAAATTAATCACCGTCAACGACCAGTCACACAAAACTGTTACCAATGATACTACTATTACTGCAACAGATTAATTATAAAACAGTGATGATAAAGACTTTCTAAACGAAAAAGAAGAATAGGTCCTAGTATCTGTATACTGAATATTCGAAGTATTTTTACAAACAACATCGTCTTTGGAAAATTCAACCAAAGATGTATCAAGAAAGGCAGGACAATGCACCCCTCGTAAGTAATAACGCGAAATCCCCTCAAGAAGTACCAGGCGTCCATAAAATCCAAGGAATGAATAGCTCGCTCACATCTGCATAACTACTACTACCTTAGTAAGTTCCTAGGTTCATTGAAACGGGGCCCCCTAGTAATTACGGGTAAGAGCCGAGGGTTGCGTCAATGCCATGTATCACCCTAAATTACTCTCTCCACCCCACACTTTCGCTTGGAGGGGCTTTTTTACATGTACACAGGTGCGTTTTGATACATTAACGGAGCCTGTTTATATTAAACTAGGTTCTATCTACGTTTGCATAGAGGTTCTTTTAAAACAATACCCTTCCACAAAATTGTGGAGAAAAAAATTCCTAAAAGTTTTATACAAACCTTCTCTTGAATCTAATTTCGTCCAAGAGCCATGACAAGCACGTTCTTTGGAATTTCTTAGCTGTTTCCATTATGTAAATGAAAAGAAACCTTACTGAACAAGCAATTTCACTAATGCTAATAATTGTATTAACTTGAATCGGATTTACCGGGCCGATAGCCAGACAACATTGAGGTTTTTTGCGCAATCTTTTTTATTATAACCGTGTATTTCAGGCAATTTCATTTCATCTACATTTTTATAGACACGAATTTGGCAACTGGCGGAATCTTTTTGTAAATAAATTGAACAATCTCTACAACAGACAGGATTTAAGATTCCCCAGTTACCAAATTCAAACCTCAATTCTCGGTTCGGTAAATTATTCCCAGGTCTTCAATTTGGTCCCTACATAATAAAAGTTCATGTATTTAGATCTAAAGATTTCGCTCGGTTATCCCGCAGACCCCATATACCCGTAGGCACCCATTAAGTAAGGAATTTCACGGAATCCACTCGTGAAAGAGGGTGCAAATGATACTGACCCAACAACACTGACTTTCATTGGACGGAGCAAATGATAGGAGCATAAAAGATGAGATGAAATAAAAACTGATGAAAGCAGCGATAGTTTGCTATAGAAATGTGAGAAACCCTCCGATGAAATGAGAACAACGTAGTACGTATTCTTTTTGCTATAGGGAATAGCTGTGTAGCTGATTTTAACAAAGATAATAGAACGATCTTAAAGAGAACGCTATAAAAAATAAAATGTCTGCTGTATTTTCCTCGATCCCATAGGTTTGTAAGAACCATCATGATAGTAAAGTATCTATTCCTGAGACTTGCTACAAAGCTTTGCAAAAAACAAATGAACTGAAAGATAATTTGCTCTAGCTTCATCATTACCGGACGATTGCTTACAAGTTTATACTCCATATTTATAGTGCCGACTAAAGACCATTTTTAAACTTGGGTCAACTGTCGTTATCATGAGTTCACAACAAGGAGACATTAAAACCCACTAAATGAATCCTAGAATTCTTGGCCGCAATTGACGAATCACCGAATAAGGTAATTTCTACGTCCCGTCGGGGCTGCGGGTTGTAAGAGATGATAGATTTTATATTGAAAAGTGTGCGTTTATGTCAAATTATAAACAAACTGCAGCTGTCAATATGTCTAACGGGGCGGAATAAAGGCGTGTCAAGTCCGACTCAAGTTCAGTCCACGACTATTGATACCAGTCTATAAGTCTGAAAACAGTTTGAACACACACAGTCACACGGAATGCCCTGAGACCGGTCAGACATACACACACATTCGCACGAACGATTTAATTCAAGTATAAAAGCTTTGGCACACGTGTTCTTGATCGAGTTTATACGCAGACTTTATTATATCTCGTAGTTCAGTGTTTGTTATTTTTTTTTAATTTAACGTCTTTTTAGGGCTTGTTCCAAATGTTAACCAAATTTTACGTATCGATTTCTTTTCAAAAAATGTGTTACTGAATGAGACCTAATGCCTAGAAAAAAATTGGACGGTGACCAAAAAACATCTTGTGTAATACAAAACACTACCTAATACGAAGTTCTAAAGCCAAAATATTATTGGTAAAGACGGAATCTTAAATGTCATGAACTTAGCCCATAAAGGGAATCTGTTGAAAATATAATTTCAGACTGCATCGTCTAGTGGTAGTAAGCGCGATTGCTGAGCTTAAGGGCCTGGGTTCGATTCCCGCGTATACCCATTTGAAAGTCGTGTGCCACGTAATAGGGGGCGAATCTATTGCCACATTTGCCACTAAACGGGCAAAAATCTGAGGAAATTCTGATGGAAAAATCCAGTAACACTTTCCGCGACCTGGTGATCGGCAGTACTGTGAACTAGACCAAGGAACAGAATACTTATGTATACCTAATTTTGTATAACCTCAACAATAGGGTAATTAACAAAAAAATCTAATTAGTCCGTCATATAGATTACCAAAAAATATAGGACACGTATTTTTTCTTTTTTCACGTAAACAAACAATGAAGACGATACAGTGCTTTGAAAACTCGTGTGACGTCATACTCTAAGACATTAGTACTTATGACATTTTTAGCGGTCAGTGACGTCACCAACCCCACTCAAATCTTTGACGCGTTTTATCTTCGACAATTTTTATTGATTTGATAAAACAAAAAAATACGTATCCAATATTTTTCGATAATATAACAGACGGACTAATTAGAATCTAATTATTAAAAGTCGGTAAAGATCCCTATTTACGGAAACACTGACACAGAAACAAAGCCAATACACATAATATCCCGACATTCAATATTCAATATTCATAGTCAGAATTTAATTCAGAAATATGCAGCCTGTAGGAAATATTACGTTGAAACGGTTGGGGCTACCGATGGTAAAATGTTACTAGATTTAGGAGATATCTTAGCTGATATGACTCGCCGTCGGGGATGGTTTTAAATCTCTTCAGGGTTTTCAAGTTTATCCGATTTTGTGTTTGGGATATTTGGCGGCAGGTAGTGGTTTTCCGTCGCTTCCGCGGGCTGGTGCCACATAAAGGCTCGGTGACATATTGCAGCAGTGAAGTGTTACTGTACTAATTTAGTTTTTAGTTATATTTACTAACACAGACTGGTGCATGTCATAATGTATGTTAATCAAGGATAAGGATATATCTGTGGACCCATGTTGCCTAAAAATAAATGTTTCTCTTGATTTCATGGGTTAGAATTTTTTAATTTATCAAAACTTCGACCAATATTTTGCTTTCAATTTATAACCTTTTTGCCGTGGGCATTAAATTCTTGTACCGTTATTGAGATTCTTTTGAAAAGCTCTTTCGATTATTTTTGATAAGGTTTAAGTATGATGAGAAAACAATTTTTATGTTGTTATTTATTTTTAATTTATTGAGATTTCTAGTTGTAAATAAGTACCCAATAAAAAGTTGTCACTTTCGATTTACAATCAAGAATAATATGATGAAAAATCAAAATCAAAATATTATTATTTCACATGGGCCTACATGGGCACTTATAAAACGTCGGTAAAATGGGGCACGGTTCGGTGCATTGGTCGATTCCTAAGGAGAAGAACCGGCAAGAAACTCCAAAGGTTACTCTTTCAATCTTTTGAAATCGTTTGGGTTAACAATAAGGTATAATACACACATGAAGACCATGCAGATTAATGTCTGAGATGGTCTTTTGAAGAAAGCACCACACAGATTTGAGTGGACCCGTCCAGTCAGTGCAAGCATTTGTCTGATGCATTAATATTTTAAAGATACCACGGATTTGTGTAAAGCCTTACATTGTTATGTATTTTATGTTCATTTTAAGAGTAGTTCTTACAAAAATTAAAGGTAAATTATTAGCAAAACGTTTCAAAACATTTCTTTCACAAACCCACCTCTTATTTTAAAGCCGACCCTGCAATTCTCTTTACGACGGATTGTTACAAGTTACAACAGCAGCGTTGCATTGTTTGTTGCTGCAACTTGAGACTGCAACGATATTTATCACTGCTTTGTAACATCAGTGACCTGGAGAACAATAGCAACAATAAGTAGGTAGAGAACTTGAGATGTGTGGAAACATTGTAACCCTTCACGCAGCCGTCAACCAAGCATTCTGTACATCAAACTTACTTAGTACCCCTATGCATTTTTTTTTGTTGGGAAACGACTTTTTTTTTGGGGTCAATAATCACATTTTACGGTACTTATAACTCAATTTTGCATTGTCAAAACATTGTGCTAGTGAATGCTTCGAATAGTAAACTGGTCATGGAAGTAATTTAAGTAAAAGTTATTACGTGAAAAATTTGTATTTTCAAAAACAGCTGTAAAAAATTTGGAACTTTGACCCCCAATATCTCCGTAACTAGGGGGTCCCCAGGTATGGCCTAGAAAAAAAAAATCGCTGTGGTGGGGAGAATCAGTGCTCTTCGTTTTGCGTTAAGGGTACTTTTACACCCTTTAGGTACCAATATCTTACATGGAGCTGACCTCCACAACCCAGCTAGTACTGGGTTTAATACGATACCCCTTTGCTAAGACTGCTTTCAAGGACCGTAGACTACTTGGAACGACTTTCAAGAATCTACAAATTATACGCCGGTGGTTCGTGTGCCAATAGCTTTCCGAGGCACGGAGGAGTTTTGGTATAAAATGGGTGGTCACCCATTCACGGACTAACCTTGGCAAGCGCCGCTTAATCAGGATATTGAGCCAAGCTGCTGTTATTATTAACTAGCTTGTGCCAGCGGCTTCGCCCGCGTGGAATTCAAGAATTGACCCACGGGATCATACTACCGGGATAAGAAGTATCCTAAGTGTTAATCCAGGTTATAAACTATCTGTGTTCTAAATTTTATCCACATCCGTTCAGTAGTTTTTGCGTTAAAGAGTAACAAACATCCATCCATCTATACATCCTCACAAACGCATTTATAATATTAGTAGGATTAACCACAAGCTCCTCAATAAATGTTGAGAACAAAATCTAAGTACATAATCTTATACTAAACTAACTGGTGAAATAATGACTAACAATGATGATAATTATCCAGTCCATCTGACTAGTAAAATAAATCTACATCCTAAATTTCGAATTCCCCACCTCTAAATCTTATATTCCTCTCACTCCTTTTAAGGGAGGACTGTGAGTGAAATATAGCATAAAACTTGTATTACCCCCAACTCGGCGTTGTTTATACACATCATCAATACACGTCAACCACTAGGATCTGTGTACATTTCCCTCGAGGTATGAAACCGCTAAAACTTTCAAACTCGATGACAGGCTAACTGACAGCTAAGCTACGCTTTAAGTTTTAAGTGATTGACAATTTAAATGGCTAAAGGGAAATGGTACTTTTTGCTCTGAGAGTTGTTGTAATTTTTTATGATGAATTGTTCCCATTTGGCACGTGTTTTTCGTTTTGGAATATGGATCAGCAGTATTGCGTATCTTTTAAATGACAGTGGCTATCATTTAGTGCCCATCAATGAACTGTCAAATGGTTCCATTTTGTACTAAACCTTATCCAA
Source organism: Diarsia rubi (assembly GCA_932274075.1). NCBI lineage: Eukaryota > Metazoa > Arthropoda > Insecta > Lepidoptera > Noctuidae > Diarsia > Diarsia rubi. The sequence goes on from OW026432.1 coordinate 1,325,265, forward strand.
TTTGACAGTTTATCCATGGACAATTATGATAGCCACTAACATTTAAAAGATACGCAATAGCCCTGCTGAAGGACTATTATTTCTAAACAAGCGGTCGTTTTACATCTTTGTCACATACAAGGAGAGACCTATTTACCAAACATTCAAGGGTTTTGGTTTTGTTATAAACGGAAATCAGTAAGTGTGAGCCTTCCGCATCCGTGTCCTAAAACCACGCTTTCACACACACACAAGCAAATAGAACACCATTTACAGTAACACCCTGATTTTATGTAACTAGAATCAATGGCGTTGTACGAGTTCTGTGTGTCCTAGTTCTTAGATTATACATAACTACATTGATATCGGACTCCAGTGAAATCAGTTCTAAATGAAGAACTATCTGTATCCTAATTAATTTAGTCGTAACCACAGTAGTCAGCTCTTTGATACCCATAACATCTTTAACACAATCGATCCACCATGCATTTGGTCCGTATAGTCACATTCATACTCAAATCATTCCTCACAACAATTTTGTAATTCCACCACTCTGTGCCCTCCGAACATTTCCCTCAAAACAAAATCCTTTTTAATCTGTGGCTCGCATGCCTGGCTCGCTGTTGACACAGGATCACAAAGGACACGAGTCACTATCGCATTGTTCCCGGGGGCATTATCTCGGACCGCGGCCCTATCGGCGGGTCTGTCTGTGATACTACGTTGCCAAACCAACTTTACATGCACTCCAAATAAAATGGATGATTGTGTATTATTTTGTTGTAAAGTATGTTTGGCATTGTCCTTTGCTTTTTAGGTACCTAATTAGGCATTGTTTTGGGAAAGTTGTGATTGTGATTGTTTGACGACACGGTTGGCGCAGTGACTCAGACAATGGACTGCTGCGCTGCGCGATCCCCGCACGGAACAAATATTTGCATGGCCTACAGATAGTTGTTTCGGGTCTGGGTATTTGTGTATGTGAGTTAAAATGTTTGTGAACGCACCCGCGATACAGGAGAAATTCCTAGTGTGGGACAAAGTTGTGAAAGTTTTTAGAAAAAAAAAAAAACAAAAAAAAAAGTGGATGGGTTGTCTGATTACCCGGTAAACAACTGCGTTATAAAAATCTCATTCAAATTAGGCTTGGAATCGGTGAATTTTGTATTTTGTGGTCCAAATAGTCCCTCCAACCACACGACACGAGAGTTGTTGTGTTTCTCTAGAGTTGTAGCTGAGGAAAAAGCAGCACAACAAGATTCCCTGTGAAACACTATCACTATTTGCATTAAAGGCAAACAGAGTTTAATATAAAGCAATTATAAAAAAAAAAAAACTTTATACTAAAACATTGAACCGATAAAAAAACGAACTGAAAAGCGAAAAATAAAAATAAATCTGTAACCTTGCTAAGCTGCAATGTCAAAGCAATTTTGAAGTGGCACTTACAAACAATAAGCGAGGATCAATCAAGCTATCAGCTTCCATCATTGTACGCTTATGTAATTAATTTTCTTGTTTGTTTGGTTGCCTTCGTTGTTAAAACGTTGTCTCGCTTTCTAATTTCCTCTAAGGGGGATATTTATTTTTTCTGAAATCCACTTTGGACACAGCAGATTGAAAACATTCAATGGCGTTGCATTATTAGATTTAGAACCGAATATTCGAATAAGGTGTGAAACATCCTGCATTATGAACGAGCGCTGGCTGAAGTTGAGAGGCCTATTTTACGCTGCTATTTTCAAATTAGTTGTCTACCGATTTAATTTTCCGGAAATATTTAAGTTTATCGCTAAACTATTCGTGTTTCCAAATAATTGCTTCCCTCGACAGCCTTTTTTTTTGGCGGGTGGAAAATCATGAAATAACCCCCCTCCCGCTCTTGGGCAGAGCGAAAGGGAGTGTCAGACTTTTACTGACTAAAAACCACACATGTTCCTTCTTTGCCCTGTCCCCCCACTCGACAGCTTAATTTTTTTATCATCAGGCACTTGATGGCAATCATACTCTAACTAAGTCTATAGAAGTATAGTTCGAATTAATAATAATAATAAATTTAAAAAATTTTTATTTCATAAAAAGGAGATTGTAGTAAGAGGCGTACACAAAGTTATACATATAAGTTTGTACCAAGTCAGACAAAATCTAGTGAGTGAGAAGAAGAATTGAGAATGAGAGCTAGTGAGAATTGAGAAGCTCCCCTTTTTTTCTCGGTCAAAAAAGTCTATTCTATTTTATTCTATTTTTGTTGAATGGCAATTGAAGCCGATGTCGACTATTCTGCCAATGTCAAAAGTGAGATGGAACGGCAAGTGGTCAAAAAAGTCACTTAATTTTTCAATTAGATTCAAACAGATTAGCTATTTCAATTGTCATATTTAATATCCCACAAACTAAGAGGTATATTATTTTATTTAAAGTGGCAACAATGATGGATTATACCAATAAATTAGGTTAGATCCGCGTGAAATGAGGGTAGATGAACAAGGCCATAACGTAACTAGCTAATCCTAGCTTTACAAAATAGAGGTCTACGAAAATAGAAAAATAGGATCTTTTGGCGGAATAATGAAATTGGATTAGTTGGTAACATAGTAAGTATGTATTACATGAATGAATGAAAAGGAACATAGAACATAGGCAATAATATCACGAGGCTTGTGAAGAAGTCGTTAATTTTGCAACGTTAAATTTTGAAAGCATAAAAGTTAGTTTCATCCTCATTACAAAAATACGATAACCCATCTCATAGAGATGAGGCATGATGTCAGTGTCCCAACAGTGCAGTAAAGATTAATTGTAGGTAGGTTACTTACGCATGCTACATTTACCTCAATTGACTATAGCACCTAATAACATTAGTCTAACTAAGTGATCTCATTGCTTCGTGGCAAACCTAAGTCAGGCACCCTACGTCTCTCATCAGTCATCACACCTTACATCCCTCACACTTCTTTTGTGGTAGAACTAAGTACCTACATAGTTTTCAAACTAGCTTTATCCCGCGACTTCATCCGCGTGAAATAGTTTATTTGAGACTTTGTTCAAAAGAGCTCTGCAATCTGCATCTCTAAAATTAAATCCAGAATAGTTCACTTTTTACGTCAAAAGCCAAAAGTTATGACATCTTATATCTTAGTTCTCTCTGCCTTTGAACCAGCAATGCTTTACTTTGACAGCATTGTTTCAAACCCGGCCATCAAGTCACGTCACCCCCAATGCATGGTGCTCGGAAATGGAAACAGGAAATTCGCGCAAACTGAAAGCCGGAAGAGTTACGCCAAAATATCAACGAACTTGTGTCTGACGTTGTTTAGAGATTCATGTTTCTTACGATGTTTGGAGACGTCTTTTGGTCAATACTGTAATATTAAGTGCTAGGTTTCTTTTAACTTTCCTAGATATTGAAGTTAAGTCAAATAAATTAATAGTTTAACTCATTTCATACATACTAACATAAATTGACTACATGGACAGACAGAAGAAACAGATGGCTTGGACACAAAAGAGCCAAAAGTTGAGAGATTTGGAAGAGACCTAGGTACATTCAGCAGTGGGGGGGGCAAAGGTGGAAATTGTCCGTGAATAGGGCAGGTAATTAACAACAAAATCGTATAGTCCGTCAGATAGATTTCCAAAAAATATTGGACACGTATTGTTTCTTTTTTCACGTAAACAAACAATGAAGACGATACAGTGCTTTGAAAACTCGTGTGACGTCATTTTCTGAGACATTAAAGTATGACATTCTTTAGCAGTCAGTGACGCCACAACCCCCCACTCAAATCTTTGACGCGTTTTATCTTCGTAAATTTTTATTGATTTGATAAAACAAAAAATACGTTTCCAATATTTTTGGATAATCTAACAGACGGACTAATTAGAATCATGTTTTTTTAAGTCAGTAAACATCCCTATTAAAATCATCCTATGATAGTTAAATGAAACGGCTATAAAACTAGAAATTAGACCTGCGTCAATTTATTAACTTCCCAATAATTTCCCTGACTGGTCAAGACAAAATAACAGAAATTGTTAAGAAAAGAAGTTAGCATAATGAGCCTAATATGTTCCCACTGCTGGGACACCAGGCTTCCTTTCTTTGACCTGTCATATGTCGTCGAATTTGCTTCTAGGACAGGACACGTTTTAAGAGCTGTTTTTTTACAATTTTGAGAGCAGTGGTTATGAAATAAATTACACAAATGCACCTGCCTGGGTTTAAACCCACTGTACATAAGTCGAAGTCGCTACCAGTGGGCCACCGCTGCTCTCTACGAAAGGAAACATGCAGTCAATTGTCAGAAATTGGTAATACACACTAGTCAATGATGAAAGCTTCCTTCAGGAAATACATCTAGCCCAGGCTCATCATATCAATTGTTTCCTGTCATTTCTAATGAAGACTGAAAGCTAGACTGATATGTAGCACATCCTCTAATTGACCCTTACTTGACTTATATTCGCATAGGCGTACTTAGCGCTATGTTCCTAAGGGGTGTCGATAGACAATCGCTCTATGTAGAATAGATTCTGGTATTCATCTAAAGCCGGTTAGGCTGATAACTGACCGAAACAGTAATGTCAGGCCTACGTTGCCCCCCCGTATATTCAGCACCCAAAAAATCCGCAGTATCTGCGTTTCTTTTTTAAATTTTACTGTTAGCAGTGACACCCGCACCACCAAGACAAATCGAACGACGTATGTTTTATCCGGATCTGTTTATCCGTTTAGTAGTTAGAAGCCCTCTTGTGGGGCTTCGCTGCGATCGGCTAAAAAAAAACAAAAATACTCCTTACAAATATAGATAGGGATATCAGCATTGAACTAACAAAAGGCTTCCCATTACTCTGACTGGTACATTGGCCGACTCACCAATACAGACAGCATACCTTGCATTTTTGTACAATACGTGTCCAACTTTACCTGACCTCTGAAGAGGGCAAGTGGTATGAGCAGGGGGGTCAGGCAATGCTGGACACTGACTGTACAATCGTACCCGACCCGGTCGAGTTCACTCCCCTCGCTAAAATCTCGCCATTGTTATGCCATGGACGACATTTGTGGTCATTTTTTCGTCAGTTCGTTGTGGAATTTATTATAGATAGGAATAAAATTGATGATAATAATATATGAAGGGAGGTGGGTGGTGGAAATAGGGGCGCTTTTCGTGATGATTATCAGAGAAATTTTGGATGACAGGCTGAATAAGAATAAAATTCATGTGATCCTAATGCTACAGGTAAAAGTAAAAGGTAGAATGTTCATTAGATAAACGCAGATAACTATTAGCAAACTTCTATTACCTCACGGAATAACTATTGCAGCTTTGGCTTCCAAAATGGTACGTTTTTTTTTAAAACGTTGCCTCACATAAGGAATTTCTCCTGTATCGTGGGTGCGTTCACAGACATTTAAACTCACATACACAAATACCCAGACCCGAAATAATTATCTGTAGGCCATATAAATATTTGTTCCGTGCGGGGATCGAACCCGCGACACGATGCGCGGCAGTCAAGAAATAAATGATTTGATTTTTTTTTCAACTGCTTGAGCCACTGCGCCAACCGTGTCGTATGTCGTGTTCGTGAAAACGTAAAACGTTTAATCAACACAGTAACAGAAAAACACTTTTAAAAGTTGATTTGTGTTAATCATAACTCTCAAAGATCGCATCGAATTCCTGACAACAGACAGCCACCACATCCCATCCATAATAAAACATTGTCCAATAATTAACATAACTTCATTATCGCCGATCGCTATCGGGGCGTCGAACCCGCACTCCTTATGTGCACTACTCACGGCACGGTTCACTGAACTACCGGGGAATGTATTGGAGAAAATCAGTAACTACCCTCCGAGTTTTAGTGGAAAATATGTTTTAGCTGTCTTTGTGTACATGAATTCGTTGAAAGGGAAAGGGAATTTCCATTTGTTTTTTTTAATATTACTAAATACTGGACAGGCTGGTGCGTTTGTGGAATTTTTTTTTGGTGGTTAATTTTGGGCGCCCGGTTGATGGCTGACTGCTATTGTACTGTACTACTGGGACACACATGAGTCTTCTGTCCTCTGCCACTCTGTCCTAGAAACTTTAAAATGCATACATACATAAACTCACCCGCTTTTTGCTTTCGCACCAACAAGGTCTACGCGGTCTTTTCTGAAAAATCACACCAATATCAGCATAATATGTCTTTTTATGACGTTCCGGGCGACTCACATCGTACTTAAATACCTTTTGTTAGTCAAGTTTCACTCATCCCCTTAAAATATGGTACTCTTAAAATATAGTACGCATAGAAGGGCATCAAAACGTTAAATGCCGTCTATAACTCAAGTTAAACAATGAACAATTAGTAATGAAATACCGACAATTTCATTTCGTTTTAAAGACAATAAAGTTAAACCTCGTATAAATTACAGCCACGTTGGAACATTGCCTCTATTCTCTGCAGAACCCACACTTAACGGCTAACAATTTAATATTTCTGCGCCATAATACAAGTAACCATTTGTGGCAGAAGCGCAGCTAGGTCGGGTGGGTATATATATATAAGAACGTTGGACGTATGAAATTTAAAAAATATATTTAAAAAAAACCTTAAAATGCATGGAACTAATATGTACAGCATATGACAAATTCCAATCTACCTTGAACCGAATTCTATACCGATATAAAGTTGAAAATCAATAAAGCCTATTCTTCAGGGAATTACAGACACGATATTATATTGTGTTATCTTTAGGTACCACGACATGTCCATTTATTTCGCATTTCAAAAACACAGGAATACAGTTTCCTACCACGCATTTTACAGAATAGAAACCCTACAAAATCTCTTACAAACGACATTTAAAAAGAAGCAAGACTTAACTTGTAGCTAGACGTAGACCTAGATTGTCGCCACACCAAGAGCCCTCAAAACCTCTTGAAAGCGCCCTGCGGCGTTTTCTACAGACATTTACACTGCTTTCAAGCGCTACACCGGGCTTAAACACGCTTTTTATACTCTGTGGATGAAGAAATGGCGCGCTCGAAACCGCCATCTTGGATTTTGTAGATACGAGTATATGCGTGCGATGCAGGTTGTAGTTTGAAGGATTCATTAGATAACACTTTCACCTATTTTGTCAGGGACTGCAGTGTTCGGTTATTTTTTAACTTTCATTTGTTGCTAACTTTGATCATGGCTTGTAATAAAAAAACCACCAGTTCCGTTGTTTCAAACATTCAAACTCCTAACAACCTCAAGATAAGTTTCGGACCAACACAACTTCCAATTAGCGTCCGAAAGCTCAACCAAATTCATAAAATTCTCAGCTCTAGAGAGCAATCTACAGTACCCATGCACTTGAACACCGATAAAAACTTGTTCAGACTTCGGATATTATCCCACTCACCGAAAAATAACCCTTAATGACCCAATCTGCATTGTAGCGTATCAAAAGATATAAAGTTACTTATCTAAGGGTTGTAATCGCCTGTAATTTGGGTGGGGTGGCCAGTCTTGCGTGACACCCCCCCGTTCTTGCGTCAGTCTTCCGAAGAGCTCCTTAATCTTGGTTATTTGGTTGCTGGATGACTTAATTAGGGTTTTAGGGGAAAGTGCTTCTTGTTTTGAGTGAGGTCGTTGACTGGTGGTGGTATTGTAAGGATTTTAAGAGCCTCTTGCATAAAACAAGCGTCACTTGAGGTCCTAGACAATACGACGACCAGCGTTATTGACGACGGAGGAGACAGAAATGAAATATACAGAGGCCTTGCTTGCACGAGCGCGCTGTTTGCACGTAACGTAAATCAGTTGATAATAGGTACTCATTTAAAGTACTCGATTCACATTTAATATATTTTATAATTTTAAGAATTTACTCATATCTATAGATAATACTGACTGATAGTACACACGGCTACACATCAAGCTATATATTTCCAGTATAAGCTGGTCTAGCATTGCAAAGGATTTCAATACAATGCGAGATTAGCGTAAACTGGAAATGTATAGCTTAATGTGTAGCCGTGTGTACTTGTTGGGATTCTCAATTGTATTTTCGATGCAAATATTGACGTATCTCGTGAGTGAGTCTCTGTAACATACATCAAAAGGATGTAAGTCGTGTTTAATAAGAATCTCTACATAGACTTAACACTGGTGTATGTGGTAAGTCTATCTCAGACATTAATCTGCATCATTGTAAAGTGTCTTGTAAAATCTATTTGCAAAATAAATATCATTCATCCATCACATAACATTAGGAATTTTTGAGAGTTTTGTCTGCACTTTGTTGCCCTACCGTAAGTAATTAAGCATTGGAAAAATTGATTTACCTTTTAAAACTTATCCAAATATTGAATATAGCTTTTATATCCGCTTTTCATCAACACTAATTGAAATTCCACATCAGTCAAATGCAAAGAAACCATTTGAGTTAATTTAGACAGAATTTACCCGAATATTCATTTTATTTATTTCAGATTACGGGACCATAATGTATTGCCTCTCTCGCTTCAAAGCTAGATGTAAATATTATTTTCAAGAAGAAATTAGTGAAATGTATTGTAATTATTTATATTTGAAAAGGGTCAGAGCCTGTGTCTGACAGACGATATATAACTGCTCAACGCCTTGTCTGCGAACTGCGAAAAGTTTCTTGCCAGTTATTAAGTAGTTCAAGCAGTTCTTTATCAAGTACTCAGTTAGGTAGTTCTTGCCCTTTCTTCTCCACAGAGAACTACGCTGTGGAATGGAAAACTACAGCGCTGCCACTAGTTATTGTGCCTTGTAACTGTGGTTGTAGCTTCGTTTTCTTTGTTTTGCTGACATTCAAAAGTGACTGTAATGGTCTAATTGAAATAAATGCTTGGAGTTTTGATTTTATCTATAATATGTATGTATTTAGAAATATATAAGTATGTTTATCAGTTGTCTAGTACCCATAACACAAGCTCTGCTTAGCTTGAGACTAGATGGCGTTGTGTGATAGTTGTGGAATATTATTATTATTATATTATTATTATTTTGAGTTTGTTATTAGTTTAACTGCCGTACTTAGAGATATTTAATGATTACTTAAGCCGTCACTTAGTAAAGGTTTGACATATTTTTGTATGACAAAACTGTCAAAACCATTCCATAGTGATGGCCTAAGTAATCATTAAAGCTCTCTGAGTGTGGCAGTGAGTCAAAACGTTTATTGCGAACTAAGTCTACAATATTCGTGTTATGTTATGTTAGTACCTACTTAATTAAAACTCCCACAATCTATCCATCGCTTCCTTGGTCTTTCACTCCCTGTTCATTTATATTCGTTGAAGTCACATGCGAAAGTATGCAAACGTCCCAAACATACATTTGTTAAATATGATTTTTCCAATTTTTTGCTTGCAACATAATACTTACAGTAGAGCCACGAGCACGGATATGTATACACTTAGCAACATTCAAAGCCATTTTCTAGAAAAATAACGGTTTCTGCTGTGAGATTTCGTAAAACTATGGCTTCCAAAATGCTATGTTCGTGAAAACGTAAAACTTTAGTAGACACAATAGCCGAAAATCACTTTTTAAAATTGCTTCTCGTATTGTAACTGTACACAGTTTTTCTTTATTTACATAATTCTCTTTGCAATCGACACAGAAATAGCTTCCCATATTTCTTCCAATTCGGTACCCTTCAATGTTTGGGGGCCAACAAAGAAATCTTCCATAAAATGGCTCGGGTTGCCTACGTGACGTGAAAAGTAAGAGAAGTATTTACCTATTTTCTTCCATTGTATGAATGGGAACTAGTTGACCGAGAACGTTATTCAAAGTACCTAAGGAAACATTACCTGCAGGGCTATTGCGTATCTTTTAAATGTCAGTGGCTATCATATTGTCTATGGATTAACTGTCAAAATTGGTTATGGTTTAGTACAAAATGGAACCATTTGACATTTAATTGATGGACACTATATGATAGCCACTGTCATTTAAAAGATACGCAATAGTCCTGCTGGACCCATTGGATACTGGCTAGGATTAATAATACCGACTTTTAAAAATAGAAGGGAGAATTCAGCTGTTAGTTTTTCCTTTATGTTCTTTTGTCTTGTACCTATCTGTTTTAGGTAGATGTTTCAATTTTTTTAGAATAATGATGGCAAGAAATAAACACCGGGTACTTACAATAATAAGTACGTTATCTGAACAAGACGTCATGGATTTGATACCAGGTTCGTCAAAATACGTTTTTACATCAGGAATTTGTGCTCAAAATATAAATGTGGGTGCACTAGTATTAGATACATCTGTGTCAAATCTTCCGGGGATAACATGGGTACGCGATGTTATTTATGTTGTGTTACTCACAAAAAATACAGAATCTTATATCTATCACGCACTGGTACTGTGCATGCAAGTAATGAGTGGTTTTCTAACAAAACACTTAACAACTAGGGGCCTAATTATGTTCGTGGAGCGTGTATTTTCTCTCACGACTTTCTTTCATAGAAGTGAGAGTTTATAATTGTCGGAACATCATCATTTCAGTCTCTAGTTGCTGATAAAGTATCTGAAATATTCACTAGTATAAGTATTGGTTACCTTTTTCTGTACTGTTGTCTAAACTACAGGTTTTGACTCAAGGGATGTAAAACCTTTTTTTCATATTATTTTAGCGATAGAAAAGTTTATTATTATTGAAAGTTAGTTAACCGAGCAATCACACTAATGATAAGGCGAAAGTTTGTGAGTGCGTGAGTGTGTATGTTTGTTACTTCTTTACGCAAAAACTACTGAACTTATTTGAATAAAATTTGGTACACAGATAGTTTATAACCTGGATTAACACATAGGATAGTTTTATCCCGATTTTATTTTCCAGTGGGATAATTTTCGAGTTGTAGCGGGTAAAGCCGCTGGCAACAGCTAGTATGTACTTAAATATTGCTCAGTTAACTGACTGTTAAATTCTAACGTTCATTGAATAAGTACCTCGACTAAAAATTTGTTTTTTTCAGGACCTAGTCTTGAATCTAGAAAATATTGACAGTAACTTCCAACTGAAGTTACTCCTCCAAAATGTGTATTCTTATTAGATTTTACATTTCGAACTGGATCCGACTGAGTAATAAAAATATGATTCTAATTAGTCCGTCAGTTAGATTATCGAAACATATCGGATACGTGTTTTTTGTTTTATCAAATTAATAAAAATTGACGGAGATAGAACGCCTCAAATATCATGAGTGGGGGGTTATGACGTTATTTGTAGGTAAAAAATGTACTGACATGTGACGTTTTGGAGGAGTTCGCGAGTTTTCGAAGCACCGTATCGTCATCATTTTTTGTAAACGTGAAAAAAGAAAAAATATGTGTTCAATATTTTTTGGAAATCTATATAACGGACTTTACTATTTTTTTTGTCGGATATCTATTTACATCCCCTATTGTGCAATGTTTAAGACTTCCTAAATTATACGCAAGACCTACCTAGCGATGAGAAGATTCGTCTCTTTAGTTTGTTAGGATCGTATTACCTAGTACTAAATTAAGTCATTGTTGTAATTTCTTAATATAAATCTCGCGCTAATAATAAACGTAACACGTTAACTTTTACCACTGTTACACTTACACTCAGTTACTTCTATACAAGTCATAACAATATTATCTTCATAAGACACGTTCCACACATCCACTGCACCTTCATCCTCACCTTTACTCAAAGTAATCTCATTAAGTTTCCCACAAATCCCCATAGCAAAGTCACGTAAGCCACCAGCCACAGTCATGGTTCATTACACCATACATCAAAATGTCGGAGACAGCTTTTAGCATGATTGGCTACCCGCATTGTTGGCGTCAATAGGCGACGCCTATTGTGATGAAAACTGAGGCCTCTCCGTGTGCCATGAGGAGTGGGCGTGGGTTTTGAATAGGAGTATTCATAGTGAGGCTGGCTCGTTGATCTAATGGTTGGAATCACGACTAGTGAGCATCAAGTCCTTTCGAATCTCCTGTCGGTACTATCAGGAATTTGTCAGTAACAGCCACGGAGTTTCCTTAAACATAAAAGTAAAAAAAAACATATGTGGCGTCGTGGTGATCGAGTAGTGGTGATTACTGGTGATTACAGGCGATTGATGCTATGTTATATAAATGCAAAACGACAGCTTGTATCGATACTGTAAACAGTTGACATTAGGAGAGCACAAAGCTGAGCCCTGTGTTTTTTCCTACGCCACATAACATCTTATGTTTATTCCCTAGTTTTGCTTAGTCATGCGTTTTATTTTAACGTAAAAATATAAAGTATGTTAGTCAGTTTAGCAAAATCGGCAGACATTTTTACGCACATAAATTCGAGATAACGGCAAGGTTCGTGCCTCGCAAGCCCCCAAAGGATATGACTGCAGGACTATAACAGAATACTGCGTCTATGTTACAGTTCTAAACTGTTTGTCGGTCAAAAGTAGTTTTGACTGGTTTTATGAGTACAGAAAGGAACTATTTTTTTTTTAATGCGAAAATATCTGGCGACCATACATACATACATACTTCACCGGTGTGTTGTACCACGTACCTGACCTTTTTGAAGAACACTAGACCGATAAGGTCAGTGTACGTCCTGCTGCTGACCACCCAGTTTGTCTCATGGACGCGACTACTGAGCGTGAGGTCCGGTATTCGATTTCCGGAACGGATAAAAAGTGTTATCTATCAATAGTGACTCCCGAGGTAAGGGCCTAGGAAGCCGTTGATCCTGCGACATCAGTTCAATTCGGCAACAGATCTCTCTCTGGTTGTGCCAGATTGCCGTCCCACTAGACTATGAGAGAAAAGGAACACAGAGTGCACATGTGCAGACAGTGTGTGTGACAGTTGTGCCAAAATATCTCCCATGACAAATGGCTACTCTACGCTATGGTTGGCCTCCGAGACCGAAAACGGTCAGGAGGATTATATGGGAGTGATATGAAAATTTGAATGACGTATAATGTATGTCCTGCTAGTTCATCCCTCGTTTTAAGTTCTAATAGCACCATAATAATAAGTTCCTGTTCAAATCAGTCACCATTGACTGATTTGCAATTTTGCCTGTGACATCTCTACGTTGTTGCTACGAGGTATACGAAACGATGGAGGAATATTTCCGCGCCGCCGAATTTATTTATACGTTCAACGGAGCGTATTCTAAATATCATAACCCAGCTGTGAAGAGAAAAATGGTTTGTGTTCGAAGATTTTAAAGTAAATGAATGAAGAAAATGATTACAAAATCTTTGTATTCGGTCTTCTAACTGCTTTTTCTTTCTTTCGTTTCTATGTTACTTCCTTCATTTCACGGTATGAGCCCAGTAGGTAGCCACGTTTATTGCAGCGGCAGAGGCGCAGTTCAGGTCGCCAAGAGTACATGTAAAACACCTGGGGCACCCCAGCAGGTGTTCGAGGAACCAATAATACCCCACTTAGTTGCGCAATCGATTCAGGAGTCAGGACTTTCCAAAAAGGCCACTGCTGGTCTTCTCCACAACGGTCTTGTGGAGACCACAGCGGTGGTCTCCACCGTTGATTTTTGTACTACGCTACACTCAACTTTGTATGGTCAAAGGTTGAAGAAGAAAAGAAAAAACATTACATTTATTATTCAGAATAACCAATTTTCAAAGATTTAAATAAAAGGTGTAAAAGTCGCAAACGAAAGGCACTTGTTCCCCCACCACTGCGACATTTTCTTTTGTTTTAGACTATACCCGGAAACCCCCTAGTTACAGAGATATTGGGGGTCAAAATTCCAAATTTTTCACAGCTAAGTATTTTTGTAAATACTAGTTTTTCAGATTATAACTTTACTTAAATTACCTCCATGATCCGTTAACTATTCAAAGTATCCACTAGCATAATATTTTAAGAGTGCTACATTGAGTTTGTGTTACCGTAAAATGAGACCCTAAAAAAAAGACACAAAAAATTTTTGCGTAGGCGTACTTAGTTTGATGTACAGAATGCTTGGTTGACGGCTGTGTCAAGGGTTAATTTGACACCCTGTTTAGTGATAGGGACTTTGTTGATCGACCTTTTATCATAGTCCTGTCCTAACATAGTTCTCAAGTCTCAAGGGAACTCAAGTCTCTGAAATCGGTATAAAGAACTTACTTCCAACGTGTCAAAAGACGTTTGGTTCATCATCAGTTCAGCCGAAATACGTCCACTGCTGGACTCCCTCAAGTATCGCCACATTGATCGGTCTCATGTGTCTCGCATCCAGCGGATCCCCGCAACCTTCACCAAGAGTCATCGGCCATGGCCATTTGACAGTTTGAATTACGTTTATGTGCCTAAACGAGTCTGCCCACTCCACTCCGTTTCATTCATGGGTTCGGTAACACCACCCTAAAAGTACTTAATCGTAAATCTGACATTTTATCACTCTTCATAATTTTCTCTCCATTCCATTCACAAAAATAAATAATATTCGTCCATTATCGAACTAAAGGAAACTATATTTATTGTGACAGTTCAGGAAGTGCCGGAAACTTTGATATATCTGTATTTTCTCACAAGGGTCTTTTTATTTTCTTAAAGGTTTCGGCAATATCGTGAGAGCTTCGGCTTTGGACATTTTTACCGAAATACCGGCAGATAGCTTTTGTATGATAATATTGAAAGGTATTAAATAATACTATTATATAATATTAAATATTAAAGTACCGTTAAATATTTAATGAAAATTTGTGAACAGAAAGCATGTATTTTGACAAAAGGAATAGTTTCCTCGCTATCTCTCATTACTTCCAGGTACACACAGCTTCATTAAGTGGTTACCAAAAGACAAGTGAAAAAAGTTAAAGCCACCCAAGACAGCATAAATTATCCACACCTGATTTTTCACACCTCTGTATCTAAAAAAACGTAAACTAATACGCATAGTGAGTAATTGAGGCAGGTCAGTATACTTACAGGACCTGGTTGTCGATTGCATTACAGTCCTTTCATATTGAATATACCTCTGACTTAACATCGCTGTCAAAATCAAAATGATCTTTATTTTCGTAGCGATAAGATTGCTGTTGAGCTGCAGACTTTGAAAAGACTCTGATCTTTAAAACACTTGCAGTAAGGTTGTTATTGTCTGAGGTAAACTGTGAAAGGACTGTAGGAATAACGCGCGTCTTCCTGTGCTGTCGCGGTTATATTTAGAAGACTAATTATTAACAAGGTGCGTTTAGTTTATGGTAAACTGTGGTGGATGTGTGGCCCTGGTTTTAGGTCGTTTACACAATGGGCGATGTCGGGTGTTGGTTTACTTTTTAAACACCTTGACTTCTTGCCCCTATTCAATTCATGAGTGATAACTGATATTGGTTGGGTAGGTTTTTACTGCCAATCCTAACTGCTTTCTGTACGGTCTACTAGATGTTAGGTCTAATGGCGATTTATTTGGCATGAGATCTATAAAAATAAAAATAAAATGCAATTCTATTAGTCTCGCTAAAACTAGAGAACGGCTGAACCGATTTGGCTCATTCTAGTCTTGAAATATTCGTGGAAGTCCAGAGAAAGTTTAATCGGTGAGAAAGTGGTAGGTCCTGCAAGTAGGTATGGCAGTGGGTAAGGTACTTTTTGGTTTTAATGGTAGGTAGGTATATTTTGTAGGTCAGAGATACAAAAACCTACCAGAACAATCGCAATGCATGGATAAACCCGACAAAGTTTGAATGGTTACAACAAAGCAGTTGTGTCGTCATCATTTCAGACGAAAGATGTCCACTGCTGGACATTGGTAGTGCAGTATTATGAATAGAGCTAACGTTCTAAAATTTCTAGTAGGTGTAGTATTTTTATTTAAGGTGGAAGCTCACATCTGGCCCGCGAAATTCTAATTTTCTTACGTTTTTGGCAATTTGCAGGCCAGTGCTTGGTTGTATGTTTATGAAAATTTGATTTGCGACTGTAAGACGTATGAAGTTACCGAATTATAACCATCAAAATTACTAACTACTAAAGAACGACGACTAAATTACTAAAGAATGACTTTTACATGCAAAAATCAATCTTGACATGAAAATGAACTTGGAGGTTTGTATTGATAATTTTGATGGTTATAATTCGGTAACTTCATACGTCTTACAGTCGCAAATCAAATTTTCATAAACATACAACCAAGCACTGGCCTGCAAATTGCCAAAAACGTAAGAAAATTAGAATTTCGCGGGCCAGATGTGAGCTTCCACCATAATGGAACTTTTTTCTTGTGCCTCTAGGATGACGTAGTTCGAGTGGAACCTGATTTTTTACTTACCATACACAAATAGCCCAAAAGGAGGGTTATGTATTTGCTATCTATTCGTGCACAAGTGCAGATATCCAGTTTTAAGTCAAGACTATTAATATTTCGGAATGGTAGCCAGCTATACAGTTGTTAGTATGCAGGCAGCGTGCGCCGAGGTTGATCCTACGTGAGAGGAATGTACCAATAATATATTAATTTCCTATCGGAGTATTAGATAAGTTCGATGGTGAAATATATTGGGTTTGATTTTTACTGGAGTAGAATATTCTCGTTTATCTTTTAGTAAGAACCGTACGCAAAATTCTTTTACTATCACGTAATATGAAGTACTACTTAAGAAGTAAGATATCTACCATGTTTAAAAGCCCGTTAAATACATTTAGGCATTCACTGCCTTTTTCTAATCACAGATTCAATTAATTCAACATAAAGACTTTTCAACACACCTTAGAACTAACTATACAGGGTCACAGGGTGTATTTATGTACATCAAACTGAGTAATCTTAAGCAAAAAATATTGCTGGTAAACGTCTTTTTTATTGGGGTGGAAAATCGCAATAAAACTCAACTCACTGAAAACATTGTGCTAATGGGTACTTTAAATAGTAAACGGGTCATATAGACAATTAATGACAAGTTATTACCAGAACTAGAGATAAATTTGTACCGTTGACCCCAAGAATCTCCTTAACTAGATTATGTTTCCAAGCACGGTCCAGAACGAAAAAAATTGCAATGACAGAAAGAACGAGCGCCTTTCGGTTTTGTAATGTTCGGCCCAGTGCTGGTTAGATGTCACAATATGTCTTGGAATTTTAGGTTCTATATAAGCCGGTTATCACCGTTTTGAGAGCAGTGGTGATAAAATAAATTACACAAAGTAATGCGCCTGACTTGGTTATAGGTATGATTCAATGGTACAAGTAACATCTCTATCCAACATGGTCATTACACTGATTGATTGAGTTCCTATGTTTAGCAAGATAAGCACTCAAACGGATCGCGAATTATGGCCCAAAATTAGCGATTCGACTTTGATTGATGTCTGTTTACATGTTGCGCGTATCTTTATGGTTATCTAGGAGCAGTTATACTAGAGACTTTGAAACAAAATGAAGTACGTGGAATGAGTGGAGTGCAGCCTTGAGTCTTTTCGCAGGCCCCGTCAAAAGCACAGAAATGTGTGTCTTGTTTTTTGCGGATGGGAAATCATCAAGGTTAACCCTTCTCTTGATCTATACAGCCGTCTTTCAGAATTGAAAATTCCTGTTCCTATTAACTTTCCTTCTTTACTAACTCACTTTTCTCCAAAGCTTTGTAGTGCCCTAATTATATTTATCCGTAGCAACAACATCAGATTGTAAGTCGTAGTGTGGTATTCGATTTATTAAATTAATTTATATTACAAATATTATGTATTTATTTTCCTTTTTATATATTTTTTTATTAATACTTATCGACAAGTTACACTTTACGTGCAGTTTGTTTTATTTATTTTTCATAATTTAAATTATTTTCTTTTTTAATGCTGTCCACACACGTTTCTCCATTCCACATTTGACATTGGCAGAATTGTCGACATCGGCACAATTGCCATTCATAAAAATAGAATAGAATAGAATGTCTTGTTGTACTGACTAAAATCTACCCAGGTTCCCTTGGAGTTCCAGGGACGCAGTATCACAGAAATGCGTCCCTCTAGGATACTACTACGTTTCTAGGGACCCAGATATTGTAACATTCCTTCTCATTCAGTTCAGCATTGATGGAAAGGTCACAAAAGTTTTTATTGATTTATGCTTGCTACCGAATTGAACTTGAAAACTGTTGACGAGTCGTTGTTAAAATATGAAACGCAAATGATAGCTGGTCAGGTCAATAAAATTTGATATTTCTTTGCAGCGCCGCCTAACCCAAAAGTACAGCATCGCAGTAGGGGTTCCGACGCTGGTCATCCGAGGCCGTCACGTGAGGGATGCCCTGCTGGACGACGCTTTAGGGGAGAGGTTCCCCTGGCCTCCACCCCCCCTCACCGAAGTGTTGAGAGGAGTACAGCTGCAGGGAGCAGGGGAGAGTCGTCTGTACGAGCAGCTGCCGGTTGATGCTGTCAGAGTGTTCTACTTTGCGGCACATTGGGTATGTTTAAAAAAAAATCTAAGATTGTTCTCTATAGGTATATTATTAACACCTGTAACGGGATATTTCCCTTGTTTATTATTGGTTTCGAATTTCCGATATTTCGGCGCTCTTGCAAGCACCATGCACGCACGTTCAATCGCTTCCTCCGTTACAAATATTGATAACTAGTGGACGTCACGCGGTTTCGCCCGCGTAGTTCCCGTTCCCGTGGGAATACAGGGATAAAAAGTAGCCTATGTCACCCGGAGATAGTGTAGCTTCCGAACGGTGAAAGATTTTTTCAAATCGGTCCAGTAGTTTCAAAGCCTATTCGTTACAAACAAACAAACAAATGTTTCCTCTTTATAATATTAGTATAGATAATGTTAGTGACCAAGTCAGTTTAAAAACTTACTCGCCTTGTTTTAACTCTGAACATCCACAGGACAGAGGGCTTGACCTCAAGGATTCTACTATGCTTGTTAATTTATTTCCCTAATTTGAAAGTCAGAAGCTTTTTGGGCAATAAAATGGTAGCAACCACGGAGTCTGGATTCGTGGGCTCGCCCCCTAATATGTGAGACTTGAACATAGCTGGTGAAATGTGGTGTACTAATAGGTACACTGCTGCCTAACCCTGCGTGGATTACGCAGATGATGTTGATGTTATGTCATTCTTGTTTGATCAGTTTCTTACCCACCTGTACCGTGGTGGTGGACCGATGACCTGGTGAAAGTAGCGGGGACCCGCTGGATGCGAGACGCACTGGAACAGGCAATGTGGCGACACCTGGGGGAGGCCTCCAGCAGTGGACGTCGTTCGGCTGAAATGATGATGATGACTTTCTTACCTGCGTGTGTTTGTTCCAGTGTCCCCCATGCCGGTCGTTCTCTCCGAGCCTGTGCTCGGCGTTAGCGGCGGTGCGCAAGCGACGCACGAAGTACGCCAACACGCAGCTCATACTCGTCTCTAGTGACAGGTAGGCTTTTATTTTACTTGCAATGTATCATATAGGCTTATTATAGTCTCAGTTTAAGTTACAAGCAAGTCAATTATTTATTAGAACTTTTTTCTCCAATTTACCCCATGCTCGAGGAGATTTTAACAACTTCGCGGGCTATAGATTGGCTTGTGTTGTTGCAGCCAATCACAGCCCAGATACAGTCGCAGGAGCTGACGCGTTAAAATGGGTGAAATCTATGTATGCATGCGGTTCATAGAAGCACCGATGTGACGCTGTGTGCGTAAAATTATGAATGGGTTTTAGGCAAGTCGAGCGTTAGCCTGTTAGATTCGTACTATTCGTAGTACTTGCCAGTGAGTGTTAGTGGGACGCGAAAAATTGATATAAGTATTTTAGCAGGAGTTTGAACTTGTTTTATTATTATTTTGTACATAGTGTTATTTTATTACATGGTTAATTTATTATAAGAAATGCTCAGTTTGTAAGGTAGGCTAAGCCTAAGATCCTATATAGGGCGCACGCCCCTGAATGTATGCTTGTTATGGAACCTTGAAACCCAATTTTGAAGCAGATATCTTCAACCGATTGTGCTGCAATTTTGCACGCATGTGTATATCGCGTGATAATGCATTATGCAATATCATGGAGCTGATTTGATGATGGAGCTGGAAGGTGGGCATAGAAGCCCCGTATAAAACGACATTACCCCATCGAATTTGGGATGATATTCAATTCGTCTTGACTTAGGTATTGAGTCTCACAGGCCACTCTATGAGCTTCCGAAACCTGTGTGTTAAGTAAACAGTTTCAGTCGTTCTGATACTTTCCGATGTCCATCACCGGCGAAAAGCACAAAATTAATCCACGGTGTCAACCACGTGCCGGACAGCAAGAATGATTTTTTCAATACACTTCCTCGAAAACTGACTGTTATTGCACTACAAAGGTTTGACATGCAAGGTATTTCGCACGTGTACGGTAATCTTATTTATCCGCAACCAAGGGCGTTAAACCAACCATAAACGAAGTCCAAATCGATTAAAACATTGGAATTTTTCTAAAAAAGTCACCACCGGCTATGAGTCGGCGGTGTTTTTTTTTATTTCGTCATTTTGATTTGCGTCTTTATAGCATAAATACTTTTAATATTAAATTGTGTTTTTAAAAGAATATAAATAAACATGATTATTTTAAACAATAATTTTCTTTTATGAACAAGTAAACATTTATTTGATTTCTTAATTAAAAAAATATTTGAATTTTATATTTTTCCTGTGAGGCTGTTTAGCGGCTTCATACCTTTGCTTCTTCTCTTTTTTATGTTCTGTGTTCTTCTTCCTGGCGAAATCAAACCGCGGAAAAAAGCAAATTAAATCCTCTGACCAAGAAAAAAAGGTCCGAGATTAAATCATAGTCTCCTAAAAATTGATGACAAAAATACTTCTCGTTTTAACAGACGAATAAATATCACTTCTTAATCGTTTTTGCTACAAATCCCATCCAAATCATATACTTAATAGTTAAATCGTAAGTTATCAACACTTCTTCAATTATATTTCTCAGTTTACTCCAGACAATAAACCTTAGATTACCGCAGGGACCATAGAGTCTAGAACAGAGCCGCCATATTGTTTCATTACACAGCAAACTGGAACACTTGCTCTCAACTAGATTGGGTTGCTGATTTATTTCTCTTTGTTCTGTTATATTTCTGAAAGTTCAAGAAGGTTTTGAAGTTAGAACTGAAAGGTTTCTGAGGTGTTCGAGTGGTTATGACAGATCTTCGTCTTAGTTTTAAAGTTGTGGCTTAAATGTAATCTGGTGGCCGTGGCTCACCATGACATCTTAAAGTAAAGTCAATAACATTAGTTGCGTAATTCTTTACTAATACGCAAACAATTTTTATTAAAGATTTATGAAGCAAAGCTCACACCGCACAGCAGCATGAGTGGGTACGCAGTGGCTGAGCGATTGGACTGCTGCGCCGCGTGTCGCGGGTTTGATCCCCGCTCGGAACAAATATTTGTATGGCCTACGGATAGTTGTTTCGGGTCTGGGTGTTTGGTTTGGTGTGAGTTTAAACGTTTGTAAACGCACCCACGATACAGGAGAAATTCCTTGTGTTTAATATTTTTAAGCCATCCACTTAATTTGACATCGAAAGTAATTTTCCGCTATTTTGTGTTTTTCTTTTCGTTTAAAATCTTTCATAACAATGTAACGCTTTGTTCGGAATATTTTCCTCTCTGGAGACGTGTTCAAGTGCGATCATAAAACAAATATGGCGCCTCGACTGTTCAATTTAGAGCTCCTAATGAGTTTATTTGAGTTAGATCTCAATTGTCTGATCCCATTATATCCCTTTGTTCCTATCTCAGAGATTAATGGTAGAGATGAAGCTTTATGGTACTGCAGCCTACGCACAAGTTTTATACTAGGCAAAAATCTTACATTTTGTGCTAGAACTCATCGAAAACACTCTTTTTCTAATTGTAAAGTGTTTAGATAATTGTTTCTTGTACCTAAGCTAATGAAAATGAAACAAAAGAGAAAAGTTGGATTAGCCAAGTTCAACAAAAGTTGCAATTTCAAATCGTGCAATAATATTTATGTGTCCTTGTGGGTCGCATTATTATATACAGCATTACAAAAGTTCATTTTTTGTAAAAGCTCTACCATGACAATATTTGATGAATAAACATTTTTTTTTTTACATTAGTAAGAGTATTGAGATATTAATATTCATTTGAGTTCGGTTTCACTTGAGATTAGTTGAGATCCTTCCCAGTGGCTAAAATGGTAAAAGAAGTACTACCTTTTAACCATTTTAAATACCAAAGACAAGAGTATTTCTTTCTAAACAATTTTAAAACTACAAAGATGAAAAACAAAACTCGAACGCAATCTACTATTTGTCTACCCAGTTAATAGAATAAATAGCTATAGAACTAATTAAATATGTATTTTCCTCAAAGGAAAGAAAGTAAAAGATAAACAGCTGGCACGTTCAATGTTCAATGTTCGCTTTTCTTTTTCTCTGATTAAAAAGCGACGATTTCCTTTGTTACCAATCGGAATATTTTAATTAAATTACAGGAATCTCTTCTTTTTCATTTGCGGACAATAAGTTAAGAATTAATTTGTGTAGAATTTTGTAAGCGTTTTCATTACTCACAAAAGGAACTTTCATTTTCATTTTCTTTGTATCTATGCCCGGAGCATAGACAAGTACCTACCTACTGCGAACCAATTCGCCTGCAGATTGTCTTTGCTCGATATGAAAATAGCCTTTTCAACACACTTGCTCATAAAATGGCTCAAATTTCACCGCAATTAGGCTCATAATGGCACCTGTAATCAAACTGTGATTTTTTTATTGCAAGTGAGTTCTAGGATTTTTTTATTGGTTGAGTTACTTTGTTCTAAATACTTTGTACAACTTCGTATTTAAATAGATCATTTCAACGTTTTTAATAAATAAAACTCTCACTCAAATATAACTTTTGTTTTCTCTGTAATAAAAATAATTTCCCCATTTTGTATGTGGCTAAAATGCTATCCTCGAAAAACCAAAAAAAATAAACGACATTATTTTAGTCTATGGCCGATGTGACCACTGTTAGATGAAAAAAAAAAACAAAATATTTTTTCCCGCTATTGTGATTTCTTTACTCACAATTCGTTTTCACTGTTGGAAATGATGTTTCAGTACTCATACTCTTAAAGTAGATCATAACATGCCTGCGGAGCGGGTTGAAAGTACTACTTTTCAGCCCTAAGGAGAATCGCTTTCAACTGACAGCTGTCAAATTATTAAAAAAAAAAACAAGGTCTATTTTCACATTTTTATTGAACCATGTATTGAACTTTTTGTACATCCACTAAATTACAGCGCGATTTAAAACTAAAATAACATAAAGTTAACTTATGAATAAAATAAATTATATTATGACTTTAATATAATTTTGT
Source organism: Diarsia rubi (assembly GCA_932274075.1). NCBI lineage: Eukaryota > Metazoa > Arthropoda > Insecta > Lepidoptera > Noctuidae > Diarsia > Diarsia rubi. The sequence goes on from OW026432.1 coordinate 1,348,579, forward strand.
TTTTACTATTCCTCTAAAATAACATAGATTTCTGGGTGTATTTCACAAATACCCGAAACAAATATCTGTAGCCTATACAAATATTTGTTCCGTGCGGGAATCGTACCCGTGACACTCAGCGCAACAGTCCAATCGCTCAGCCACTGCGCCAACCGTGTCGTCAAACTATTACCCCCTTTCGGTACGTATTAAGTAACTTTCACCCCTTGGATAACAATGTACTATTTTAGTAATTTTCTTCACAAGTGTATTGAAAAACGTCGTATGATGCACGTGTGTATTGAAGATTACCGTCCTCGGCTCTCTTAGGACCCTCACCTAACGGCTCGGGTCTCAATGGTGCCTCAGTGGTAATCACCAACATTACAAACTTGTACCATAACGTACTATTATTTTTTTCATGGCACGTCGCCGTCCAAAAAGTACCAATACCAACATGACGAGTCAGAATCACAGTCAGATTTTAACCTTGTTTTCAATACCTGAAATGTACTAAAAACGGGTATTTTGGAACAACTTTGTGGCCAACAGAGTGTTGAAAATACAAAACAACTTTTTCTTATACTTACCTTTCAAATCTCTGTACACAACAATCTCTGTTTCCTGAAACATAAATAAGTTAGTTTATGTACTCAGACTATGTTTTTCTTCCACATCGAGACGGAATATAAATAAACATTCGGGTATTATTTACTCCAATAAGACAGTTTGCATGCTGAATAATAAACTGAGGCTCGCGCTGGCTGCTCTCGAGTTAGATCAAGTTAGGGTTGCCATCCAGAGTTGCGGAATTTGTTTAGAACAGTTACCGCGAGTCCGCGACCCTGGAACATTAGAAGGGACACGAATGGGTTTTAGTCAGTAAGAGTCTGACATTCCCTCCTGCTCCGCCCAGAGTGTGAGGAGTCATTTGAAGATCCTTTAAAAAAATGGGTTGCCATTGTCAAACCATTTGACTTGATGAGAAAATGGCAGTGCACTTCAAAAAGGTTGTATAAGTTACAAAATCTAAACTTACAAATATCGCGTGTCATACAAAATAATTAATTTAAACACAATTTTTTACATCAACAGCAATCTTTCAATGCGTTTGGCAAAACTCTGGCAAACATTTACATCAAACATTTTCAAATCTGTCTTTCTCGACTCGCGTAAACCGATTAAAGAGAGAATCTAGAAATTCCTAATACTCGTGCAAATCAAAAAAACCGGCCAAGTGCGAGTCCTACTCGCACATGAAGGGTTCCGTACCATCGTAGTAGGGGAGTCGCTTTTTTTTTTTTTTTTTAAATTATTAAAAATATTTTTATTATATGATGTAACTAAAAATTTATGCTTTTCGCAATTTTTCCTTTATCTGTGTTATAAGACGTTGCTTCGTACCAAATTTCAAGATTCTGAGTTCACGGGAAGTACCCTGTAGGTTTTGATTCCCTTGCGAGTGTCGAAAATTTGCGGCATAAACGGGAGTATCTTTTGATCGCGTTGACTTAGAAGTTTGATTTTTTCACAGCTCCAAGAGACCATAGACTTGAGTATTTGATATGAATTTCAGCTTGATACCTCCACGCGTTCCTGAGAAAAAAGGTCTTGACAGACAGACAGACAGACAGACAGACAGACGGACAACAAAGTGATCCTATAAGGGTTCCGTTTTTACCTTTTGAGGTACGGAACCCTAAAAATACGAAAAAAGGCATTTTTACGTGAGACATAATCATAAAATATTATTATTTTGTTATGGCAACCCTGCTCAGTGCAATATTCATAGGACAGTGTCGTTACAGCAAATTGAACCCGCTTGCCGGTCGATCGCGAGTTGACACGAAACTTCTTTCTTGCTAATGTTATTTTAACAAATTGATTAAGTTAAAGTCTATGTAGGTGCCTTTTATTATTTATTTATTTAAACTTCATGCACAAACGTGGCTTTTCATTTAAAGTCTGAACGAGGCGAGAGTTCCTTATAATAGGTAACTATGTATGTTTATTTTTGTAGGTTACAATGATCATAGTGATACATTTATGTATTGATAATATGCATGGTTCTCTTAATTCAAACATAATTTTATTATACAATAAGTAGTAGAAATTTCATGAAACGATCAAGTTATCATCATCTACCCAGCCTTTTCCTCTTTGGCTTACAATCTAACTGGATGCAGCTGAATGCCAGTATTTTACATGGAGCGACTGCCTATCCGACCTCCATAACCCAGTTAGTACTGGTAAGCTTTTGGTAAGACTGGTTGTCCGACTTTCAGGCTACCTGTAACAAATGTCGAAGATGAACAAATGACAACCCCGGTACCAACCGGTTTAAGTACCGTGCTTTCAAACTAGGAACTCGTATTAATGAATAACACTTAAGTACTTCATCTAAAATTTAAATGAATTTATCCTTTTAAATCTAAAAGGGTATTATGGTAAGTAACATAACGTTGGTGATACGGTTACCGTTTTTTTTTTGGAAAACTAGATAGGGCCATATGCCTCTAGCTCGTGTGCTATTATAACCTATCACGTTTTTTCTACGGTACGCTCTGATGACGCATATAGGCGCTTCAAACGAGATTTGAACGCAACCTGTAACCTAAGCATACGGGCCGATCGCGAAACTTACGTCGCGTCGTCGGCGCGTATACGCGCAGAGACAGCGATCCCAAATCGACCCGTACGCGCTTCAAACGAGTTTTGAACACGCTCCACTCGCGTTTGTATCGTGTGTTACACGCGCTTGAATCTATAAAAACGCGAAAATTGGCATCTACGGTGCTGACGACGTGTAAAATACGCCGTGTGCTAGGGTCCTATGTTACAATCTAAGCAATAGGCACAGTAACCCGTAGATATTCCTTGGCACGCTTCCAAATAGCACGACACCATAAAGCAGTGACTTTAATTGCATGCTGTTCTTTTTCTTATTTCTAGCAAACATTGAACTGTGGGTGAATGGAAAAATATTACGTATTGAGATAAAAATCACTTTTCCTGTATAGTTCTTAAAAATTAAAAGAAAATAAACGAAAAACAGACACAAGTTGAAAACAATAAATTGCAAATCTCCCGCCAAATTACCTCACCCACCATAACCACACAATGACATTCCAAATCCCTTTTTACAACCCCTGCCTTTTTGCACAGCCAGCATTCGTGGGTTTCAAAAATCGTAGCATCTGCGTCAAATATTTTACTGACATATCAGTTTTAGGTCTTCAGTAAATCTATTTGAAACTGCATCTCATTATGCTGTCAAAGGGGTGTTGGATCGCAGATCGTGTCGCGATTGCAGTCAGCTGAGCACGTGCTTTTGACACGCTTTGATGTCAATGTCCCTTTGTGATGACTGAAGTGTCATTATGGCATGTGCAACATTTTTTCTTTTTTTTTTTATGTGGTGCAACGCTTTGATGCTTTTGAAGATTAAGGTTTCTTAGGTGAGGATTGGAAATAAGTTGGTTTCGAAATTCCAGTCGTTTTTTCAATAAGAATTTCTCGTTTTCTGTTATAATAACTTTCTACATTTTATTGTAAAACCTATTTCTGTAAAATCTTAAGAATTTTTAAAATATATCTTTAGATATCAGCTTTTTATAACATTGTGGCATGTTTGTTCACGGAATGATATTCTAAATATGTCGTGGTAATCGTTTGTGAACCGATGTCTCTTCCACCCTGACTGCATAATAGCTTATTGTGGACATAATTTTCAAAGGGCCCACCAGACCTTAAACTTTTCGTTAGACCGTAAAGTTTTTTTTTCTAATTACTTATATCTCAGCGCTACCCACACAGCCGTCTAAGCGGGTTCTCATTAACTCTCAAAGAGTCATGCCCATGATAGTCGCGTTATGATAACGGCATGCTCTGTTGGACGAGCCCCTTTGATCATGTAGTGAAGTCGCATCACTATGCATGTCACACTGACAGTTTCCTTTTGTGGCGGGTAACACCATCGTTGGTTTCTTTTTTTAATGAATTTTCCATTGACCAGAGGTTTGAATTATTTTTCAACAATGCTGTTATTCTTCTACACACTTTTGTCAGCAGCGATGTGGTTTTTTTATTTTTTATGGATATTTTCATATACTTACTTAATCATCATCATCAGCCTATAATGTTCCCACTGCAGGGACTCAGGCCTCCTCTCTAGGAGAGGGATGGATCCACCACGCGTGCCCAGTGCGGATTGGTAGATGTCACATGTCTTCGAATTTTTTGGTTCTAAGACATGCCGGTTTCCTCACGATGTTTTGCTTCACCGTTTTGAGAGCAGTGGTGTTGAAATAAATTACACAAAGTAATGCGCCTGACTGGATTCGAACCCACGACTCACAGTTCGTAAGTCGAGGCCGCCAACACTGGGCCACCACTGCTCTCATACTTACTTAATACCTAACAAATTTAAACTATATTTCAATATTTTTTGTTAACTTGTAAACTGCGTAAATAAAATAAAATACATAGTAGTAATAGGTTTTTATGATATTTTTAACACTAAAAAATCTATTTATGTAAAAGTTTTTTTCCCCTATGACGTGGGACAAAAATAGCATATATCTGGTAATGTGTGTGTACTTTAAGGTACACACACCTCTGCATATCCCTTCGGAGATTACAGACTGGTTGATGTTATTTTTGTTTTTTTTTTCGAATAATAAAAAAAATGTGAAACAAAAATAAATACAATATCTGATAATTACTACAGGCACATCTACTTTAAAATGCATACAGTCCCCAAATTAGTTCGTACTTTCGTAGCTTCAAATAAGGCACGCTAAGGACAAACAAGGGCAGACAGCTGTCAGCCGTACCGTGTCATTGTTACCAACCTCATAAAACAAAAACAAGCAAAGCACTTCATATTCCAGTATAACCATACTGGAATATGAAGTGCTTTGCTTGTTTTTGCTTGTTACAGTTTTTTTTGTGGCATACAGATAGATAGATTCATTTATTTACCTGAAATATGGTATATTACATAAAATTTACATTATAAAATAACACATAGGTAAACATTAGTTCTTCATATTCCGCCTCCTAAATTAGGCATGCAAATTTTGTGACAATAACAATGAATGAAATATAAACGAATTGAACAAAATTATTAAATTTGAATGTCCAATAAAAAAAAAGTACCATCTCAATAAATGTCAAAATATTAAATTATAAAAATGTCAAATAAAATAATAATTAAATTACAAATTTTAAATAATAATTAATTTACTAATGTCAAATAAAAGTAGTCATTAAATTACAAATGTCATATTTAGTAAACAATAATATCATTTTCAAATAAAAAAAACAACAACAACAACCAACGAAATGAAATTACAATTTATGTCAATGGCTTCAAATAAAATAAAACTGTCAAATTAAATTCTATGTAACTTTTCAATTTTTCTTATAATTCATAACTTTACCTACAAAAACAGTTTTCTATAAGCCATGCATGCTTCTGAAATAAGTTGGTTCGCAGTTCTCTAATACCCTTCGGTATCTTATTATTAAATAATTACATATTTTTCCATTTTTCCAGCGTTTTTATGACAGTACGCTGTTCGACAACTTGGCATTGGCAATTTTGTTGGATCCCTTGACATTTTACCCACATTATAAAACATTTTACTTATTATTAATTAATTTACTTAAATTACTTTCTTGTTGTCTACTTTTAAGACCGCGTTTATTAGTCTGCGTTTTTATTCGTGGTCGGGTTTTAGTTTTTTAAACTTAGTTTTTTATTTGAATTTTATTGTTGTGTGTTATTAATAAATACACAATAATATTATATTACTTTCGTAATGTACTTTTCTACTTAATTTTCGTTTGTTGTTTGCATAATACGAGTCAATAACACAGATTTACGCTAGAACTGTTTGACCGCATTCTAAACGTAATGTTGACTAAACCTATAATATAATATACCTAGGTAAATATTTGTAATGTCCTTGCCAGGACCGTTCATTGGAAACCAAACATGTTATGATTATCTCAATTAAATTTTTTGCGAGGTAAGAAACTGACATTTAACTTCAGTCATATTTTTTTTAATAAAATTTATATAGCCTATATCACCCGGGCTGTTCTTACAAATCCATTAACACCTCATTTTTTAAAATCCGTTCAGGAGTTTAGGCGCTATGGTGGAAGATACAAGCATGCACACATACATAGACTGCCAAAATCATTACCATTCCTTTTGGCTTCGCCGTAGTCGGGTAAGAAGAATCAACATAAACCCTTTCAAACTTCAACAAATCCGTCAAATTTTCCATACACCGCAAGTAAAATTGCACAACAATAATTGCAAATATTCGGCAGCTCCCCCCTATTGAACACGGAGGGTGGATGACGTCACAGACTCGTCGCGCCAGGTAGCCAGACTAATGGTAGGGTGGCGGTAGGGCTGTCGAGCTCGACCGATCGATACGAGATGTAGCAAAGGGTTTTTAAAACTTATAAGTTCTGATTTATTTTGACTTCTGGAGGTGATGTGGTGTTAATTTGCTAAGTTCGTTTGAGGTTTGAATAATAAAATCTGCACTGATCAATCTTCATGGTGGTACAAGATATTTGGTCTATACGCAGAAATATTTATAATTCTAGTACACTGACAATATTGATTACAATTTTGTTTATAAAGCGCCGTCTGTAATGTGTGCCTGTGTAACACACACACCCGGTATCTGTTTGAAGTTAACTAGCTGTAAACCAATTCCCTTGTCCGACCGTACTCATCATCTGTCTAGCCTTTTCCCAACTATGTTGGGGTCGGCTTCCAGTCTAACCGGATGCAGCTGAGTAGGTACCAGTATTTTACATGAAGCGACTGCCTATCTGGCCTCCACAACCCAGTTAAACTGGGTAATACGATACCCTTTGGTAAAACTAGTTGTCAGACTTTCAGGTAACTACCTCTAACGACTGCCTAAGATCTGTATATGTCAACCAACCAACAGCTTAAAGTGCTTTCCGAGCCCCGAGGTACTAAGACCTCATAGTGTGTTAGAAAACATTTTAAGTTCCAGATGTCATTTCTTTGACTGTCATCATAACAGAAGAAGACAGACTACGCGGAGATGTAGATGATTAAGTAGATACCATACCTACATAAAGTAATTGCTCATCAAATCTTAAATATACAAAAGTAAACGGATAGGGGTGAATGTGACTGGCTGTACCATTTTGCATTGGTTATTTATCTGTTTTATGTCTGATCTGTTTTCTGGAACGTTGTGTCGCTTCTACGTAATGTTACTTGAGAATCGATAGCATCGGGTCGTAGAATTGTCTGTAAACTGATGACACGATATCATCAGTTTACAAACTCAATATGGTCAAAATCTTAATTCTCAGTATATGCTGTCAGTATTGTCAGTGAATACTGCAAACGTTCTATACTAAACCAGGCGTCTACTAAGAATTCTTTGTCTTGTATTTACTGTTACCCTATTTTTTCATGGGTAGAAAATCATGAAATGATTCCTCCCGCTCTGTGTGGAGCTAAAGGGAGTGTCAGACTCTTACTGACTAAAACCCATCCAAGTTCTTTCTAACCACCTTTCCATTCCAGGGCCGCGGTAACTCATTGGAACAAAATTCAACAACCCTGGCATTCGCAAATCTATGGCTGCACATCGTTTTACCCTTTCCAGAAACAAAAGCAAAAACCATGTAGGTACTCTAATTGAAAGCACCAATACAGAGGGCAACCGTAATGCCAGTGCCGCCACCTATAGTCCTTAAAAGCAATTCGCGCAAATTAATCGCTTTTGTTTCGAACCTCGCAGCAGCCCTAATTAATAGGGTTGTCCGTACGTCAGTTGTTAAGCTTGTAGGAAGTGTACGTCCAGCCTTATAATTTTGTATGGTTGGAAAAATTAACGGTGAAATACTGAAAGGTGATTTTATAACTCGATTTTTAATTACGTAATGCCCTCTCGTGTTTATAGGCCTGAAAATTGTAGCAGAATTTTTTTCTTACGTTTTGCCTGCTGCCACCACTGAACGGTGAAATTTTGAAGGATAAGTGTCTTTGTACCGTTTTCATGAATAGAATGAAATGAGGTCCGACAACATGGCTGCCTAAAATAAAATATTGAACAAACATCAATGGATTCGGAATGCGCCCCATCAAATAAATAATTGAATGTATCTGGCCAAAAACATCAACTTTTACTCGTAGTTCAAATAAAAGGATACTTGTCAAATTAAAAAAATCAAACACATAAAAATGCAATGCAAACCCCGGAATAATAAATAATAATATAATGGAATACGAAATTGGCGCGTATTTGCTTTTCATCCCATTTGTCTGTGAGTTGGCAGCGCCGACACAATAATCGGCAACTGGCAAATTCTGCATCTGTTTCCCGCCAATTTGTGCCGTAGTCATTTTAAAAAGACCGTTAAAATACAAGCCCAATGTGGTTTAACTAATAAAATATGCATGTGGGCTGTAAAGTGCTGTAATTTGAATAAGACATTCTTACACATTCCAAAAAAAAAAACGGCTCTTTATTTACTTGTCTTTCAACTGCAACATAATAATTATTGTATTACTCATTATTTTTTTCTGGCGTGAACAGCCAAACCCACACAACCTAGATATTAAACCGGCCAGCTAGCTTCAATCTAATATTATCCCCTTTCATTAGAAGTAGTTAAAGGTTGCTAATCAAAAGAAAAGCGCAGAGAAAAAACGCAAAGAAATAAATTTAGCCATAAAGCTTACGAAACTGGTGACAACAACACTACTACAAACTTGCACCAATTTTCTTACTTTGTAGTTGTCCACCCTAAAAATGATTACCTTCATAAAACCCGTTTTTATCTTGACGGGGCCAAACACAAACTTTATACAGCCTTTTTCCCTTAGAAAAGATAATTTTCTCATAAAAGTGAATGTCTGTAATAAACTCCGAAGGTTTTCGGTGCCCGGGGACTTGTCATTTTTTGAAGCTGGTAACTTTTCGAGAGCTCGTGTTTTTAGAAGTTTAAATTTAATTAAAAATAGGAGCTATTTATGATTAAAAATACACTAGAGCTATTTGTGTACACTAGAGGTGTTTGGATACAAATCATGATGGTTTGGTAAAACTTAAATTTGTTTTGTTCGTACATAGCTTTAGTAACAACAAGTTATTTTTACGGTGAAAATTTATAAATAGGTACCGGTAGGAGAAAATAACTGTGAGTTAGTCGTTAAACCAAAACATGGGAAATATTATCGACTGTTGGATTGAATTGTAAACCTGAGTAATACCAGACTTTTGGCCAATACATTTTATAATGTTTTGCAGTCAAAAGAGCCAGTACTTACGTAATAATTATATACTCAGTTTACCCATTTCATAAAATTACTATAGTTAAAATCCAATAGAATCTGTTCAGTGCCCTCACAACAAATCCGCTTTCATTCAAAAGCACATTATCGAAACATTCTCACAGATCTTTATTACATTTCCATCACACACATAATAAGCCGGCAGACGTTTGCACTTAAAAAGAAACCAAACGTCATTCAGTGAAAAGGGCGGGAATTATACGCGGGTTCTTGGAAGCGGGGAGCTCTGCACTGTCATGGCGACAAGGCCTTCTCGTTTCCCTACACAGTTATCGGCTTAATTTAATTGCGTAGCCCGTGGCCGGAGTGCTGTTTTGAATGGCTTTCCGCCACCGCTCCATTTGTTTGTGTTGTAAATGGAATTTGTTGTAAATACGAGCTGCTTGGTTATAGCGGAGCAACATTTTGTTTTGTACGAATGAAAACATGATAATGTCAAAATATAATGCCAAAAGCTGCGTGAATCAGGCTTTGTAAAAGCAAACAGTTCAAATTTGCCCAGGATAGATTTACTGATGTTGGGCGATTTCCTTGGGTCAAATAAAGAATTTTGCTCGTCCGAGTTCCGAAATGTGAAAACCTCCCTGTAAGTAAATTTTGTAAGTATCTAACACTATAAAAATACAACAAACTCGTTTTGAGCTTGTAGGAGTTTAGTTTATTTTCACTTTCATATGTTATTTTTACAATAAACTTGTCAGTTTATTTTTGAGGTTAGCTCCTTCGCAACTTGTAATAAAAGTTTGCTACTGAGTTAATAACCAACAAAAGGAGTAAATTTCTGTAACTACAAAGCATGTAAGTACTAGTATCTTTTCTCATAGTAACAACCTACTATCATAATCACCGGGTCAGCTATGCAGGTCCAGAGGACAACATTTTTGGCATTCAATGTAATGCTAAAACTATTGCTATTGATGTGTTTTTACACTGAGGCACCGCACACCACTTATAAACTTTGTTATTCATTTTTAACACACGAATTATGGTAATGTTTGTTTTAGTTTCCTCTAGCTGCGCTTTGACATTTCCATGTTTACATAGGCGTAACGTCAGACCCGACGCCATGACACTGCGAGCTGTTTTCGCGCTCTATTTAATTTTTTTTTCAAAAATGGCTTATATCTTCGTTAAACTTTACTTTATTACTGAAATAAAGGTTTTTTCGTAAATAAAAAAGATGTACCCACATTACGGAAGAGGATTTCAAAATCTTTCGTCATGCCTATTCTCCCACTTCTGTGTATAGATGTCCTCTTTTCCTGTTCTTATAAGAAAAGATAACATTACACAAATTGTACATTTGCACAAATCTGCCGTTCAGCGCAAACATAATTCGTTTGAGATTCGCTTTAAATTGGCAAATCGAGGTAATTACAAAAAACAAGTTCAATATGCTCGCATCTATAGATAGATATTGCAACGTACTTGATTTAAATTCCAAATGGTTGTGCATAAAACGCCATCGGGCAACATGCACCGTTCCCACGATTGACTCGCACAAATTGCACTCCGTGATATCATATCGGAATAATACGGAAGTTATATTCCGTGATTTGTATTGGTATGGTAGGTCTGGTGGATTTAAAGGTTGCATCCACACCACACAATCACAAATCAAATCACAAATCCCGCTCCTCCCGCTCTGGGCGGAGTGGTCAGACTTCTATCTAGTGACTAAAAACCACAAATATTCCTTCTTAGCCCTTTATTTTCCGAGGCCGCGGTATCTCTTTCAAACAGTGCCGCAGCCCTGGCAACGTCGGCCCTTGCGTAGCCCTTCCATTGTGCTGACATCTCTTTGTGGCGCGCGTGTAACACGTACGCGCCGTCCACAGGCCCGGCATTGCATACCCTGTGAATGCTCGGCTAGTTTCCTGGATATTAAGCCAAACTGTCTGTTTTTTACAAAATATATCCTAGACACTTATTCCCTATACGACTCCCGTATGACCAGAAACGACGGTCATCAAATACCCCACAGCAAATAACCATTAAACAAAGTTGACGCTTAAGGTTTCTCATAGACACAAGGTCCTAATAAAGCCCGTACGCTTACTGAACCCGGGTAACCCCTTACAGGGATACCCGATTCGGTTAAAGCGCCTATTAAGCGCCTGTGGGGTGCTGATAAACCACCCCGGTATAACGTGAATGTTGAGAAGGGCCAACCTAACTGGGGACTGTAGTAATTGGCGTTGTACGGATCAGATGGCGACGATGCAACATAAATATATTTGCCGCATTTTGGGTAGATTGGATACTAACCGTAATAAATGTAGAAAAGGGCTGGGTATGGAAGGTTTACTAACAAATCATTACACTCCAATTCAGCGATTCCCGAGCCATGCAAAGTATTATTAGATTTTCCCATCAGAAAATTCTCAGTAGCAGCCGCGGAGTCGGGATCAATCACCAAGAGCCTATTAATGTTCCCACTGCTGGGACACAGGCCTCCTCTCTTTTTGAGAGGGCATGGGCACGCCCAGTGTGGATTGGTAGATATCACATGTCTTCGAATTTTTAGGTTCTAAGACATGCCGGTTTCCTCACGATGTTTTCCTTCACCGTTTTGAGAGCCCGGTTGATGGCAAAAGGCTTGCCCCATGTAAATGAACAATGGGTGTACCATGTAGGTACTAGTACACCTTTGCCTAACCTATCGGAGATTACAGTCGTGATCCTTGTAACCACCAATGTGGCTAGTCTTAGCAGAGATTGCCCATCATGAAAGGAAATAATGTCGCGACACATATTTGACAAATTGTGATTTTTCATCAACGTTACAACTTTGTATAAAGTGGATTTTCTCTATACCCCTCTACACAGTCTCCCCCACTTTTAACGTTATCACTGTTTTATGGCGTAGACCCGCGCATCAGCGCCCCCTTGCGGCAGTTCATGGGTTTAATCCCGTCCCTGTAGGAAAGCGAATCAAATTCAATGGCCGTCCTCGTCGCTGACTACGTGACTATTGCAGTTTTAAACTGAGATTCAGCGTGATTGTTGGCGTTTTGTAATGTGAGGAGAGCATTTCTGATTTTTGAGTGGTTACAAGTGCGACTGTTGAACATAAGGTGCTATAGGATCGACTGCCGGGTCAGACGTTAACAAACAAAATCATTTAAAATGAATACCGAATTATCGATACACTAACAAAATATTTTTCACTGGGATTTAGAGTGTGTCAGATAATTAATTATGTAATTCTGTTTTTAGGTCCAAACCTAAAAACGGAACTGCTAAAAACCAGCACACACAAACAATAATAAACGTTGAGCAGTCAGCAACCAATGAATTATTTAGTGACGTGCATCCACCGGGATAGTAACCACAAACCACGGACAACCGCCACATATTAGCTATGCGAACAATGGGTTGCTTTTGTTGCTTATCAGGTATTTATCCCTCCCACCAGGATGGGACTGAAAAATAAACTAAATTGCCAAGTTTTATTGCAATGAAAAGTAGATAAGGATATTAAAAGAGTTTTGAGTGATCTTAAAAAAAAAACACAATTTTTGCGAGTCGCTGACAATCTGAAAAGCTCCAACTCAAATCTTCTCAATAATGGGTCCCGAGTTCCCGACAGTACCTATAAGTCGCTACATTATAAGACTTTTTGTTCATGTGTAAAGACTATGGAATTATTCCAATGTAACTTAATAATTACCTATAGTTATACAATATTACTAAACAGAATTCTAGACTGAACTTGTATTTTCTTTTCAGTTTTTAGGGTTCCGTAGTTATTTCAATTTTTTCAAATATTGTTTTTCAATAACTTTTCTGATTTCTCCCTTCTTCCCCCTCGTTGACATTTTCGTAAGTGAAAACTGGGTATTATAACTAACTACCCAGCAAAGTCCTAAGTGCCATCACAACAAACGGATTGGCTAGTGACGTCGGCATTAAATCATAAGGACCCAGTTGGACGCTCTGTCCATCCGCCTAATTATAATCCCTTGGTCGCTTCCTCGGTTTACATAAATAACCTAAGCGAAACCGGCAGGGCCATTTTGACCCTTTTGGACCTTATTTGAAACTATTTGTACCTATTTAGGCTCTTATCATTATTACCATAACTCACGCTAGGTAATATTAATAAACAAACACAAAAAAGGTTTAGGTTTTACTCGTAAAAGGCTGAGTAAAGGATAAACAAGCGAGGATCCTGAAATTCAATTATTTAATGCAATTGGCCCCATTCATAAATCAGAAGACAAAGAAGAAGACTTTTAACCACGTGTTCAAAATTGATAAACACAAAACCATTTTCATGACCTACTGGTAGGTATCTGAGATCATAGAAACAACAGGTTTGTATAGTATGTTTATGACTAGGGGTTTTATAATGGCCACTAACAGTTCATAATATGAACTACGTTAAAAAGCGTTAAATGGTTATGATCTGTTAAAGTGGCCACTTTAGACCCGCTACCTGTTGTAAGTAATAATAATAAATAATGTAATTGATTAATTAATTTTAATTTATTTTGTAATTATTAATAAACTATTAAATAGGTCATTTCTCAGCAGTGTTTAAACAATCCGATCACCAATAGTGTTACCGACCACCAATAAATTCTTGCCGTATCCACCTACTGAAACTGAAGTCAAGTTCGAGATTTTTTACATGACATAACACCACGCCTGTAATCCCCGAAGGGCAAGACAGAGCTATACCAAAAGGTATGTCTATTAAGTCTCATGTAGTAGGGGCGAGCCACAGATATAGATAGACCCTGATAACGCAAGAGCAAGTAGAGCAACACTTCGCGTGCCTAGCTTACGTACAAAAATCGTAAGTGGCCTTTTTCACGCTCAGTCTGCATCGGTGTATAGCGCTAGTCGGACGTCGCCGCTAGTGCAAAATGCGGAGGTTGGGGTGAAGGGGGCGCCGTACGCGGCGTATTTGAATCGTTTTGATTTTCCAGTTTTTTTTCATCACTAAGTAGTGCTTGTGACGTCATAAAACGTCAAAAAATGACGCGCTTGGTTTTCATACAAATCGTGATACTTGCGATATCTAGGTCTATATGGGCATGCTGCTTTTAAACGAGTGACTGTAATTTAAAGTTTTGAGTGACAAAAATCATTAATTTGGGTCATAGAATTACTAAGTGAGCGACTAACTGCGCGCGACGAGAAATCAACAGAACAGCAACTAACAAAAAATATTTGAGTTACTTAAAATGCAAAATGAGTAGCTTCATAATATTTGAGCGCCCTAATATTTGTTTGAGTGTCAACGGTACGTCCTGCATTTTTTTCAATATTTAACAAATGATTTATTTATACTGAGCTGCATTTTATCTTAAATTAAGAATTTCGAATAGGAAAACCACTTTACTTTCCCAGGCCTAGTCGACGGAGCCCCACTTCGCGGTATCCTAATTCAGGGTGGCTTAAAAAAAATAACCCCGAAGGGGATGGCGGGGTCTATTCGCTCGCTGACTTGACCCCGCCATCTCCTTCTAACCTAACCTGTTCGAGTTGGGGTGCCCAAAGCCCCGAGTTTGCTACGCACGCTCTTGCATCCAAGTTTTCCTAGTAGCAGGTTCGCAGGATATGTCGTGATCTCAGTTCGGTCACTTCCCTTACCGCCCTGTTTGTGTGAAAATAAAACACGAGGAATTTTGAATTGAAATGATGTAAATATCGTTATGTAAAACTATGTTAGTTGCCCTTTCTGTATTTCTAGTCGCTCACTTAGTAATGTAGCCGCTCACTTAGTAATTATGAATCAATATTCGTCGTTAGTTTAGTTACGGGGCTAATTTTAATGTAAACTTAGTATGTCCTCATTTTAAGTGTTTCTCTTCATGTTTTAAGCTTTTCATTTTTATTTTTTTGTCAATTTGTTCTTTCCTGTGTGAAACCAATAAATACTTTTTCTTTCTTTCTTTCTTTCTTATTTTTTCGCTTACTCAAATTCATACCGGTTAACTTATGCGGTATGAATTTGAGTAAGCAAAAAAAATTAAAACAGTATCTCATCAGCAGTCACTTGTTTTTTTTTAATCGCTCGTATAATTCTCGCTCGTATCTACGTTACGAGTATATCTCAGTATATCTGTGGGGCGAGCCTACTACCTTGAACCGGGCGCTAGGGCCATCCAGACTCCGTGCCTGCTACCAATTTTTTGTATTTCACGAATAACTATGTTCCCACAAAGCTTCCTAATTTGTACGAATAAAAGCAACCGATATACTTACCAATTCAATTGTATATTCCGCTGCTGTACGCAAAAGAAAACATTATTCACGTCTACCCCAACTTTCTCGACAATATAACTGTAACGAAATTTCGTTCCAAGAAAAATTTAATCAAAAAGCTCCCATGGATATGCTAATCTTCTGTTATTACGAAAAAAAAAAAGTAAACTTTTTTCACGATGTTCTATTTTTTGTAATGCTTATGTTGGACGGTTGTCACGCCGACGAAGTGTTAAGCAGGGATGTTTTGGATATGGAATTTTGGATCTGTATACGGAAATAGGAATAATATAATACCGGTTACGGATATTACATTATTTCGGATTATCAGCTAGTTTGGAATAATTTTGGTTACGGATGTTTGAATCTTACAGCACAATCTGACAACTGACAAGTGGCGGCTCGGCCGAGCAAAGCAGACACAGTGTATTACCAACTCTAAAAATATTTTTATCCCTAAAACTAAAATCAAAAACCCCTATAATCTCGCCATAAACTTGAAAATCCCATTAAAAAAATATAGTTGAATAAAATTAATGAATAATAATTTAGACTCCTCTTTTACCCGAAACCTTATTTTTATCGGTTTCGAACACTTTATATTTCGTATATCCGATAGTTTCAGTTACGGAGCTCCATGACATCCCTGGTGTAAATACTCACAAGTGAATTATTGCGGGAAAATATCGTCGAGACGACGAGAATATGCCTCACTTATTTATTTAGCGGAATAGAGACGGTTGCGAATAAACTTAATTTTGGAGGGTTACGTTATCTTATTTGAAAGAAATAGGGTTATGTCGATCCGGGGTCGAATGTGACTTGAAAACAAAAGATGAAGTCGTTGCATTATTAATTTATTGCGGCTCTTGGGCTATCTATATGCTTTTCAGAAATGTTTAAATAAGTGCAGTAGTATGGTATAGAGTGGCGTCGACAATACCTCTCTTGATTACTTTATTCTTTTCACCGGCTTGAAGACAATCTATTCATAAATAGAAAATGGCTAGTTGACACCCTACTGTCATCATCATAATTTAACGTTCAAAGTTACGGCCGTAAAACAGTAATGTGATCGTTAACTGCGTTCCGGTGGCAGTGAGCCTTTTTTGATATAACTAACTCCGTTTATTCCATAGGTTTATTCGTTTAGCTGTTAAGTGGGGATTTAGCTGGGAATTGGGTTTATTTGCAAGGGACAAGGCATTTGGTAAAGGTACGGTGTATGAACTATAGGTACTCCGCGCCACGAGAAGCTACAAATGTAAACAAAGAACTCTACTAAGTTACGTAGCAACCAATCAAACAACACCAAATAATTCCAGATTCTATCAACGAACCCAATATCGACACCTTTAAATATCGTCAAAGATCGGGCCGGGTTTCTTTACCTAATGTATTTTAATCCATAGGTACCTATTAGGCTTAAAATCAAATCATATATCATACCTACTTACTGATTTATCCCGGGATACGTTCGGCCAAAAAACACAACACTACAGCACAAACTTGTGTCGTAAAAAAGCAATTTGATCGCTCCTGCCTCCGCTGACAGCGGCAGAAAGTGTGCGAGTGTAATTTATTGTGGCGCCCAACTAACTTGGTATTGCGCGTGAATGCTAGAATATTATATACAGGAGCAGCACTTATATTCACCCTCTACCACCCTTTTAGATGTGTGAAGGAACGAGACGGATTGGCGGCGATTTTTTTAATGTTATTATATGGCTAAGAAAGAATGAAAACAAAATATTTTTCATCCCCCCATCTCGGAAAGAGTATTTTTGCTCTTCGATATCTATTTGCAAAAGCTGTTTTTATCCGCTTGAGGATAAAGTAAATGGAATTTAGAACATCGTGTGCACTAGGTTTGTGAATTCAAAACATCATTAAACCTAT
The DNA here is from genome assembly GCA_932274075.1 of Diarsia rubi. NCBI lineage: Eukaryota > Metazoa > Arthropoda > Insecta > Lepidoptera > Noctuidae > Diarsia > Diarsia rubi. The sequence goes on from OW026432.1 coordinate 1,366,046, forward strand.
TTACTTTTACCTCCATGGTGCCGAATTTATCATACAACTTTTTTTTAATTTGTTAGAAACTCAGACTTGGAACCTTCTTGGTGTACTTTTTTTTTAATTTGCTTTGCGCGCGCTATTTTCTTTTCACGTTATATTGTTAAAACCTTAAGTTAAAAATAAAAACAAGAAACTTTTAAACACGTGAAAAACCTAAAATGAGTGAATCGAGCTACGAAGAAATTTATTTGACGCCAACAGAAATGATCTAATTTTTCTTTTATTTTTTTATTTAGAATCCTTCGCTTGCTCGGTCGTCAAAATTGAGCACGCGGTTAAAAAGCAACTTTGCACTCTTATAACAAATAACTATGGTACATGCCAAACAAAAAAGTCGATAGGCTTGTATGGCTAATATAAAAAAAAAAAAATAATAATAAGAAAAGTTTATTTAGGAACAGTAACACGAGACATTATAGTATAACACATAAAACGATGGAAGCTGCAAAAGTATAAACTGTAGCGCAGCTTCCAACGCCCTTTTCCAGATACAGACAAAAAGTGCCAAGTGAGTATAATTTAAATTAGTAATTAAATTTAAATAGTTAATAATAGAAACAGAAAAGATATTAAAATGAAAAAAAGATTAAAAACAAAAAAAAATAATAATAATATAAAATTAAATGCATGATCATTGAAATTAAATCAAAATTTAATTAAAATTAAACCAAAATTAAATTCAAATTCAAATCAAAATTCAAGTAAAAATTCAAACCAAATTCAAATAAAAAAATAAGATCTGAATTAAAATTTAAAACATACATTAAAATCAATATTAAAATTAAAATCTCAAATTAAATCAAAATGAGAACCAAAATTAAAATCAAAATCAAAATTAAAGTAAAATTAAATTTAGATTTAAATTAAAATTAAATTCAACCAGATAAAATCAAAATCAAAAGTCATTTATTCAAATTAGGCTGATAATCAGCACTTTTCGAACGTCAAAATTTACTTTACTCTACTTATTTACAAGAGACAGTCCCCCAAAACGCCCACCCTTCGGCACTTCCTAGTGTTTAGCTGGAAAGAAGAAGTGACGGAACAAACTCCCCAGCAACACATTCTGTCTGTTATGTTGGTTAGAAGAACCAGACTCGATACAATAGTAAGGTGTAAGTTCATTTTAGAGTTACTACAGACACAAATCAATAATAAAAAATTATATAATTATAAACAATGTAAAAATTAAAAAGTACATAACATATCAATTAACAAATTTTTGTAATGTAGGTAAGGCACAAATGTTGATATCAGTGATGTAACTATTCGTACCAAAGGGCGTCTGGATGATTAAAAACCACTGATAAAGAGTAACATTTATGTAAGATAAAAGTAACATTTATGATTTGGGATTTGATGAGTGTTGGGTGAAAGGGTGTGTGGGTGAGAGATAAGAGGTGTGTGTGAGGTGTTTGTGATGTTCGTAGAAAGTGTGTTGTGTGGTTTTGTTGAGGTGTGTGAGAGAAAGATGAGTATATCATACTTCAACGAGTTTCTCTGTGTCCTCATAGTTTTGTAATTTTAACCAAGAGTCAAGTTTTATTTTGCAATTTTTCTTGGTTAATTTGAAGATGTGTAGGTTTTTGTTTAGCTTGTTGTACATTTTAGTGCTAATGTGTTTGAAACTACGACTTGCGGCTGCGGTTCTACGACACACAGTGTTACAAACCCTATTTGAACGACGTGTAGAACAGCATTTAGGTTCAAAGGTAAGTAGACTGTGTCTGCGAAGAATAGTCTGAAGAACAAATAGCTGCCTGACGGTGAGGACCTGACAGAGGGTATAAAGGGAGGATGTCGGATATCGAATTGGTTTCCTTGCCAGTACCTTCAGGACAGCTCTCTGCGCTCGTTCCACCCTTAGCATAACATTTTACCGGCACCGCCCCAGACCGTCAGACAAAACCCTAGAACAGACTGAGCGAGCGCCATGTAGACGGTCAGCAAACATCCAAAGTCTGCCGCGCCTCTTAGCTTTTTAAAAATATACATGAGTTTTCTCACACGAGCCACAATTGAAGTAATATGTTGTTTCCATTTTAAGTTGCTGTCAAGAATGACTCCAAGATATTTAATGCTAGGCGTATTTTCTAATCTTTCACATCCACAGTTTGCGTGTAAGTTTGGGCAGGTGTGTGCATGAATTTCAATAAGTGTAGGGGGCTGACTTGACATTATATGAGAGAATGTAATAAATTTGGTCTTATTAACATTTAGAGTAAGGAGATTTATGGTCAGCCACCTCATGACTGTACCCAAAGCGGACTCTGAATATAGGTGAGTTTCAGTCCAGTTCCGGCCATGAACAATTAGAGCTGTGTCATCGGCATAAGCTATAATTTTGCAGTTGGGTATGGATAACTGACGGAGTTCATTCACGTATATGAGAAAAAGTGGGGGTCGTAACGCTACCCTGGGGGACACCAAAAGTGATCGTCTCTTGGTGGGTGTGATAGTTTTCGAGCTTTATTATTTGCTTACGACCTGTTAGGTAACTCTTGAAGAGATCATGGGCCATCCCGCGAATACCGATATGCTCCAGCTTCGAAAGGAGTATGGCTATTGAGACAGTGTCGAAGGCTTTGAATAGGTCTAAAAAGATGGCAAGAGTTTAATATTTACTCTCCCAATGGCCAACGATCGTCTCTGTAAGTCCCAGCACCGCATCTTCGGTGGACTTCCCAGTCCTAAATCCATATTGATTGTCAGAGAGAAGCTTAAATTTCTGTAGGTATTTAGTGAGTCTATGGTTAATAACTTTTTCAAATATTTTTGAGAGGGTACTTAACACTGAAATGGGCCTGTAATTAGCGACATTCTCCTTGTCACCCGACTTATAGATAGGGCGAACAACTGCAGTTTTGAAAATATCAGGAAATATTCCTATTGAAAAGCATAGATTAAAGACAAAGACCAGAATCGGGCTAAGTATGTGACGAGTCGCCTTTACAACTGAGGGAGATATACCGTCAAATCCAACCGCACAATTGTCCTTAAGGGTAAGAATTATATTTTCCAGCTCAGAACTATCGACACAATGAAAGGCCATTGATTGTGGTGCGCATGGTATGGATGAACCCGGGATCTCATTGTTGGGACGACTGTCTGAGAGATATTTATAGAGGACAGAGTGTTTGACTTTAGCCGCGAAGAGTTCACCAATATTCGCAAAGTAACTGTTGACTTTGTTATTGGATTTTGGTGTTACCTAGCAACAATAGACCTTCAGATTTTGTTTTGTTCTGTCAGAAGAAAATATACGTGTCAAATGTTAATTGTACTTTGTAATGTGTTTTAAATTATTTTATTGAGTATATTTGAATTTAAAGCTTGTTCTCCTTTCTTCTGCAACCACTACCTCCAATTGGTTATGGGCCCAGACCCAGAAGTTTGTGAAATGGAGCTTTCGAAAATTCAAATTGTGAAACTTGACGGCCACAATTGGATATCATGGAAGTACCGGATGGTAGCCTTACTGAGAGGTATGGATGGACTCATGGATATCGTGGATGGTAAAACACAAAGGCCAGCTAGACCCGTAGATGGAAGCGGTGACGCTGTAATAGAATCGTACAATAAAAATTTACGTAATTTTGTGAAGTTAGAGAGTACAGCCCTGCTCTTGATAACTAATAATGTGACAGATGAGACACTAGGCAAAGTAATTAGATTGTCCACACCGAAAGAAGTTTGGGATGAACTCCATAGATTATATGAGGGACCTAATGAGGGCCGACTCTATGATATATGTTTGGATTTCTTCAAGCTTAAGAGGGATCCGTCAGATGACATGTCGACTCATGTATCGAAATTGAAAAACCTGTGGCACAGTTTGAAGGAAGAGTTACTAAAAGAAGAGAAGGTAGAGTTACCTGAAGTTCTCTTGATTTGTAAGATCCTTGATACGCTGCCGGAAGTCTATTTCTCGTTCAAGTCGAGTTGGCTGTTAATGTCAAAGAATGAAAGGACAGTAGAAAACATTACGAGCCAGTTGTGTGCACATGAAAAAGCGCTTAATGCTAAGATGGCTGATACTGAATCAAGTGATACAGCGCTTTATGTGAAGGTAAATAAAAAGGTTGCTAAGGAACATGACCATAGAGACCAAGGAACAATAAAAAAGTATAAATGCTTTATTTGCAAAGAACGTGGTCATCTCAAAAAGGATTGTCCAAGAGTTGGGATAAAAGAGAAGGAAAACAAAGTTCAAGGTTCTAACATGATGTTGCTGACGGTGAATTCAACAGATTCTAACAATGATCGTGATGATTGGTATGTGGATAACGGGGCCACTCACCATGTCACTATGCGAGGAGATCTGTTTCAAGATTTTGAACGTTTTGGTGAAGCTCACACGGTAACGACGGCGGATGGGAATGTGATTCAGGCTGTTGGAAATGGCACAGTCCATCTAGAAGCCAATGTTAAAGGACGGATTGAGAACCTCTATTTGAGAGATGTTTGGTATGTTCCCCAGATTAGCAAGAATCTTTTATCTGTGCTTAGTTCACAGGACAAAAACCCAACGAGCGTATTTGAGTCTCGGGTTACAAATTGTTCCATGAAGATCAATGGTAGGATTGTTGTAACAGGAACAAGGCAAAGATGTGGCGGTTTGTATAAGATAGATTGCAAAGTCGTACGCCCTGCTGTTTCAGTAAACTTAATTGAGCATGGAGATATGCTGCAACTATATCATGAACGTATGGGGCATCAAGATAAGAAACATGTCAAACGATTGATAAAGAAGGAGCTAGGAATAGAGACGCCAAATAGTGGAGAACTATGCGAAGGTTGTATCTTTGGAAAAGCGCACAGGCAACCATTTGGTGTTCGCGAAAAGGCTACGAAACCTGGTGAGCGCATACACTCTGACGTCTGTGGTCCCTTCCCTTCAAGTATCTCAGGATATCGATACTTCGTTTTATTTAAGGATGAGTATACACGGTACAGATATGTGTATTTCCTGAAAAATAAGTCTGACGTTTATGAAAAGCTAAAATTAATGTTGTCTGAAGCTAGAAATGCTGGACACAATGTTATAGAGCTTTTAAGCGATAACGGAGGTGAATACGATAACAAAAGAGTACGAGATCTACTTGAACAAACAGGAATAAAGCAAAGGCTCATTATGCCGTACACCCCAGAGCAAAATGGATGTAGCGAAAGGGAAAACCGGACCCTGGTCGAATCTGCTAGAGCAATGATGCACGCGCATGAAGAGATTCCTCAGAATTTGTGGGCAGAGATGATAAACACTGCTGTTTATATATTAAACAGGACAGGACCAACTTTAGTGGAACACAAGTCGCCTTATGAGCTTTGGCTAAACAAGAAGCCCCAAATAAAGCACTTGAGGATAATCGGAACGCCCTGCTATGCGCATGTACCAAAGCAGAGGAGAAAGAAATTGCACAAGAAAGCTACACGTTGCATTTTGATTGGATACGACAATGATGACGGGTACAGACTTTGGAACCGAGAGAGAAATTCGCTGGTGAGGTCTAGAGATGTCACTTTTAATGAGAAAATGCTGGAGTCTTCAATGAATGAACGCGATATTGAGACAGTCTGCGATCAGTTTAATGAAATTGAAGTGGTGCCTGTTACAAGGAGTTTGACGGATGATGAACAAAGTGTTCATGTTGAGCCCAATAGGGAAAGGGTCGAAGAAACAGACTATCCTAGTATAAGCATTGATGAAGGACATATAAGTGTTGGTGAAGAGTTCCACGATGCTCAGAACATTCTACCTGAACAGTCTATTAAATCGGGGGGAAATATTATCGAAGAAGATAATGTTATTGATGGTCTAGTAGACGATGTCATATATGAAGATCAAGATTACGATGATCACGAAGATGTGTTCCCGGAACAGATGGTACTTCGTGATCGCTCTTCGTTACGCCCTCCAGATCGATTCAAAGACTTTATCCTGAATGCTATAATGGGATACAACGAGCCAACGTCGCATAAGGATGCGATTAGAAGCCCAGATAAAGATCAATGGGAAGAAGCCATGGACAGTGAGATGAACTCTTTACAGGAAAATGACACGTGGAAGCTTGTAAGTCTACCTAAGGGAAGAAAAGCGATACCATGTAAGTGGGTATTTCGAGTAAAGATGAACGCTGATGGCTCCATAGATAAATACAAGGCAAGACTGGTCATAAAAGGTTTTCATCAGAAAAAGGGGATTGACTATGAGCAAACATTTAGCCCAGTCACCAGAATGGGGACTGTTCGTTCTGTGCTGAGTGTAGCAGCTAACGAAGGAATGGCGATGCTACAGTTTGATGTCTCCACTGCCTTTTTGTATGGCTCTCTAAATGAAGAGATTTTTATGAAACAACCGGAAGGTTATGACGACGGCTCCGGTCGAGTTTGTCTTTTACGGAAGAGTCTTTATGGGTTAAAGCAAGCACCTCGATGCTGGAACCGGTGCATTTTAGACTTCTTCAAAGAGATTGGCTTCAAGACAAGTGAAGCGGATCCTTGCCTTTTGATAAGGGAGAAAGGATGTGGAAAAGTCATAGTGACTTTATATGTGGATGATGGCCTCGTCGCTGGTTCCAGTCAGCAGCTCATAGACGAGTTTATTAAGGAGCTTAGTGGTCGGTTCAAAATTACCACAAAGCCAGCTTCCTACTTTCTTGGAATAGAGATTGAAAGCAGAGGAGACGGAATTAAAATAGTTCAGACGTCTTATGTACGGAAAATCTTGCGGAGATTCGGAATGGATACCTGTAAACCAGTTTCTACGCCGATCGTAAAAGATGGTACATCAAGCGAGAAAGTGGATATGAGTTATATGAAGAATAACTACAGGCAAATCGTTGGAGCCTTAGCTTACTTGATGGTATGCACTAGACCTGACATTGCATATGCTGTTAGTGTAGTCTCACGAAGTCTGGAGAAACCAGAAGAGGTAGACTGTGTCCGACTGAAGCGCATAATGCGATATTTGCAATATACGCCAGATCTAGGTATTATGTACAAGAAGCATTACAAGGAAGGTATTTTGGAATGCTACAGCGATGCTGACCATGCCGGAGATGTTAGCACTGGAAGATCCACTAGCGGGGTGCTGTGCATGTACGCGGGAGGAGCGATATCATGGCTAAGCCAAAGACAGGCAAGTGTTGCGATTTCAACTACAGAGGCTGAAATTGTTGCTGCAAGTGAAGCAGCCAGGGAAACAATATGGCTGGCACGGCTTTTGAACAAAATTGTTGTTCTTAAGAAGATTCCGAGCTTAAGAGTGGATAACGAAGCTGCAATAAGGCTAGCTGAAAATCCCGAGTTTCATCGACGAACTAAGCATATTCGGGTACGGCACTTCTTCGTTAGAGAGTTGGTTACTAGCGGTGAGCTAAATGTAAACAAGGTAGCCAGTGAAGAGCAGCTGGCTGATATATTTACAAAGCCACTCACCAGAGCCAGAATTCTCAAGATCTCAAATCTTATAGGTCTTTGCTGAGAGGAGATATTGGATTTTGGTGTTACCTAGCAACAATAGACCTTCAGATTTTGTTTTGTTCTGTCAGAAGAAAATATTCGTGTCAAATGTTAATTGTACTTTGTAATGTGTTTTAAATTATTTTATTGAGTATATTTGAATTTAAAGCTTGTTCTCCTTTCTTCTGCAACCACTACCTCCAATTTTTGTTCACAGACTGCGAAGGATCAGGACTGCGGTTTAGCAACTCAGAGGCTGAGTTTGTGCTTTGGCTTAAGCTTGCTACCCGTTTGACAAGTTTCCATGTAGCCCTTGGATTATATCTGGCCTGCCGAAATTCAGCACGTTCATATTCACACTTGACTTTTTTTAGAAGATTGTTGCAAAACGTGCGATAGCGACAAAAACTTATTTTGTGTATCTCATTCTGTGGGTGTTTTTTAAATTTACGATGTAGCTTATCCCTGTGACTTATGCACCTCAACAATGGATCAATTTTCAATGATTCAATCAAATGTCAGTGGCTATCATAATATTGCCCATGGATTAACTGTCCAATTGGTTATGGTATATTACAAAATGGAATCATTTGACAGTTAATGGATGGACACTATATGATAGCCACTGCCATTTAAAAGATACGCAATCGGACCAGCCATTAAACATAGAGTTTACTTCGTGCCTCGGAAGGCTCGTTGAGCCGTTGTGCCTGGCTATCAATTGCAGATCTTTGACAGTCGTAACAGCCTGAAAGTCTGACAACCAGTTCAACAAAAGGATATAAAGAAAGAAAGAAAGAAAGAAAAAAATATTTATTTGTCGCAGAAACATACCGAGCATCATATTTCCCGGTACCCCCACTTAGGGTTATCAAGAGTGAAATAGGCGCCCTGTGTCTCAACTGTTTGAATATTCTCCTTTAAAAAAACTAAACCGTAATAGAATAGGTTGTATCAATAACCTTAAGTGACGTACCTTATACCTAAATTCATCTCACTCATTCTGTTGTCATTCGAATATGCGGTAAGTTTACCTTGAAATAGTCAAAACGGGCCTTGCGATGAACTCAGTACATAAAACGTCAAAACATGAAGAAATTAACAAAATAGTCCAAGATTGCCTTTAATCCTAGATGAAGAATGTACAAACTGGCAATCCCGTCCTAATCCGTATTCATTGCACCCTACTTGGTTCGGAATTTACAAAAACAATCCCGCAGTGAGGCGTAGGCGGGACTGCGGGACTTGATAATAACAATTTATTTATGTACACTCTATGTTGCAATCAAATTTCTTGCAAGACCGACCAAGAAGTTTGCCCCTTACTATTTCTCTTTATATTGCGTTTGGGGAACTGTAACGTATTGCACATCAAGCTGCTACAAAACTGAAATTCAAATCCGTTCCGTAGTTTGAAAGATCTAAGCGTACAGACAGCGGGAAGCGACTTTCTTTTACACTAAATTACAAACGATACATTAACATACCTCTCATGTGTCATTGATCTGATTGGAGTGATTGCGCATTAAGACCCAAAACTTCCCGTCGGGGCTGCGGGATGTTGTAAGAGATACCGCGGCCTCAACATAAAGGGCTAAGAAGGAACATGGGTGGTTTTTAGTCAGTAGAAGTCTGACACTCCCTTTCGCTCTGCCCAAGAGCGGGAGGGGGGTTATTTGATAATGTCACACCAACAAACAAAAAAAAAATGCTGAAAACTTCGCTATGTTTAATATTTAACGCCAGGACTCGCCATTTCTTACTTTTTTGCGGATGGAAAATCATCAAATGACCCTTCCCGCTCTGGGCGAAGTGGAAGGGAGCTTTGTACTTACTAAAACCACCTATGTTCCTCTTTAGCCCTTAGTGTTCCGGGGCCGCGATATCTCTTTTAAACAGTCCCGCAGTCCCGGCATTGCCAATTCTGCTTGCAGTGAAGAACACACATCAAAGAAGAAAGATCATTTTTATGTATTTATGTATCGAGAATGGTGAGATTCTTCACACGTTTCGTCTCGGACTTTATTTATGAGAAAATTTCGTCTCGTTGTAAAAACAACGTATCAAAAGGGTGTTGTTATGCTCAGAGAGCCATCAAACAAACTGTACATTTTAGTATCGCCTCGTGCTGGCGATATTTTATGGCTCCAAAACGTTCTTTTATTTATTGGTTACAACATTCAATGCCATGAAGACGCCATATTTTATTTTAACGACGGAATGTAACTTTTATGGCTTGTTAACACTAAAAGGCAATGAATTTTTATTAGATTTAGAAGTTGTTATCTTAAATAAGTTACCTTTCAGTTATTAGGATCGGAGAGGTGACAATTAAAACGTTAATCATTTATAAGTAATGTAATATCATCATTAAATATTTTGGGTACCTACCTGATAAATAGTTTATTATTGAAACAGTAAATAGGGTGACTAACAATGATATATTAAAAAACCGATACTTAAACACGTGATTGTACTCATGATACCAAACAACTGTTACTATGGGACCAAACTAGAAAGAGCCAAAAAACAGCTATGCATTTAGGGGCAAATTTTATATGTAGTTACTGTACGATAAGTTGGAAGTCCTCCTCGTTTAGAACCAGTGCTAAATTTGCCAGTTACAATAATTAGATCATGATTAGGTCTAACAAAGACCCATGAGCTCACCTGTTCCGCAACAGCTTTCTCCAAGCTACTGAGATCGCGCTCGCAGTTCTTATCCCAATCTTAAGTACTTAGTTTAATGACATGTTCAAGTACTTGTGGCTCCAGTGATCAGTTGACTCCCCCACCCCCAACGCCCGACTTATCGCTTTTATGATTCGGAAGAAGTCGTCCTTGAAGAACGTACACTGACCTTACTGTTGATATTCTGCATAAAGATATTGGGATCGTAGCTGGTGGCGTTCTGTAGTTTCTGCCGTTTAGCCGTAAGTATAAATATTAATGTTTGTACCTTTCTCTAACCACCCTCTCTCTCTCTAAATTCCAGGAGTGAACAGTCCTACAACCGCACAATGCAGTCAGTCTCCTCAGTAGGCGCACTATCCGTGCCCTGGTCCACCACAGACGCTCGCCTCACCATGCCAGCAGCGCTAGGAGTCGCCGGCATACCCGCCCTGGTCATCACTGACGGCACCGGCAAGATCCTCACTGCGAACGGGAGGCAGCACCTGTCCGCTGATCCACTTGGATTTGTAAGGAGTTGCTACCTAATTGTCATATGTGTCGAACTAACGAATTTAAAGGAACCTCACTGTCTCAATTAATTTAGAATATTTTTTTTTTCTCGGCCGTACCGTAGGTCCTAAGTTCGATTCCCGAGTTGGGCAAAGTTTTATTGGGTTTTTCTATCGCAGTAATGGCCACAGATTTGTGCATGGGTAATGTCAATAGGCTCACCCCCAATTTTATTGTCACCGTGTGTAATAGGACTTGAACATAACTTTCGCAAAATGTGGGTGTACTCGTATTAGGTACACTTCAGTCTAACCTTTCGGAGATTACAGGCGTATAAAAAACATAATTATCAAATAATAAACAAGTTTTTCGAAAAATTCGGCTTCTTATAACTTCACTGAACCTTCAATCGAAATGAACAAAATTACATAAACTAATTTTTATATTGCCAGAACTTTCCTTGGGCGCAGCGGCCGGTTTCCGTGCTGACTGACCAAGCTCTTCTGAAGATGGCGCGTCACCCAGCAGTGGTCTTATTTATTGGTAAGAATTATTTGTGAAACTAGATCTAGCTCAAATTGATCTTTTTTTTGGGTGAAAAATCAGCAAATCCCACTCTGGGCGGAGCGGAAAGCAGATTTCTACTGACTAAAATCCTTCCGAGCCCTTTGTGTTTCGGGGCCACGGTATGCTTTATTTTTTAGTACCCTGCTGATCAAATTCTTGTCTCCTTTCCAGATGACGAAGACTCAGAAATAGAATTCGCCGAGTCCGTGATAACACCATCAGCAGAATCCTACTACGATGAGTGCAGCATACAGTTCCCCGGTTTTTGTCCCTACCAGAACTCCTCTGATGATGAGACCATGGACTTTGACTACCCAACGTCGAGGCACTCCAGAATAAAGAAGAAACCGTTCAAACACGTCATGTTTTATATTGGCATAGATGGAACTGACAGCGCGGATATGCTAAGAGAACACATAGGACTCGATGATGCAGTCCCCTTACTAACCGCCATAGATTTCCCAAAACAACGCATGGTAACCATGAAGAATGGTGATGAGATCACTACGGATTCTGTCCAGAATTTCGTTGATGCTTACCTGAGTGGGAATGCTGATTTTAAGCCGTTGCAGCCGTATAGTGAGAAGTGTTAGTTATCGTAGGGCACTTGGAGTGGGAAATACAATACATCTATGTAAGTGTAGAAAGGCATTTAAGGAAGTCAAAAGGCACTTGTTCTTTCCGTCATTGCGATATGTTCTTTGGTATGACTTATATAAGGGAACCTTCTTGTCTCTGATAGAGATACTGATCCATTCACTATGAAAAATTCGGAACTTTGACCTCTAAGGTTCTCAGGTACGGTACAGAACAAATAAAAATATCGCAAAATTTTACGGGGACAACACGTACCAGGTTTCGTTAAGGGTACTTTTCATCCTTTATTTTACCTCGATAGGCAAATAAATACTCCAAAATAATTAATGGATAAAGGCATTTAAATAAAACCTTGTCCACACTCTTGTAACCACTGCAAGTCACGTTTGGGAACGATAGTTTGGACCTAGCCTTACATTTGTTATTCCAGTATTATTTCAGTAGTTCTCTCCTTTTGAAGTAATTGTAAAAATTGTTTTGTAGACTCTGTAGTGATTAGTAAGTTCGCACCTTATTATTAATTATTTTGTATAATTAGTAAGTAACTTGTATGAATTGTAGAAAAATCCTCATAACTTTTTAATGGGTGTTTTATTGAAAGCTATTGTTACTAATAACAAAAAAATGTCTAAATAACAATAGACACAGTATTCTTAGTATTACGGGCATACTTATGATGAATAATTCCCGTTTGAGCACCTACTTTTGGGTTCATAGGCAAGGTATGGTATTCCCATTTGGTACTCAATGCCCTATGAAGCCCAAACAATAGGTGCTCAAACGGGAAACCGTCTTTATGATTGACTGCGGGTAGTCGCTCAACGCAACAACACCATGAACATATAAAACGATTTTATAATAAAAAACATTGTGGACACTTAATGAATCCGCTCAACATTTTACAAAAAATATGCAGCTCAACTCAACTAGCTCTGACTTTTATGTAATCTAATGAAATGATAAGAAATTAAACTTTTAGAAAAGCAAGTTAAATTGTTTTTTTTTCGCGATATCTATAAAGGAGGAGGTTCTCTATTCGTGTGTGTATGCTTTTTTATGTATGTCCACAGATATCTCCGTCAACTGTAGACCGATTTTCAAAATTATTTTTGTATATACTTTCGCCTTTATAATATTCTCTTATTCTCTTATTCTCTTTCTGATGATGGGATCCCCGGAAAATCGAGGACAACCCTCACATTTTATAGGCACTCTTTATATGTAAATTTTGACGCTCGAAAAGTGCTGATTATCAGCGTAATTTGACTAAATGAGTTTTGATTGTTTTTTTATTTTACTCAAGTACCACTGAGCGGGAGGGGTTAGTTAGCGAGCTAGTCCATCACTCACCGTCCACAGGGGTCCCGCGTCTACGGTGGCAGGATGCCATCACGTGGCCCCCGACACCCGGAGCGCCTCCCGCGGCGGCTGGGATGAGAGGTTCTCTCCCTCTCACGTTCCGCCACCTTCGCTAGCATCACTGCTTCGCAGAAGGAAGGGACGGCGCAAAAGGAGGCGAGAACACGGCGGGGCACACCTACACTGTGTGCTCAACCATGTCCTCCGGCCGATCCTCACAATGGTGGCATCCGGGCGTTTCCTCCCGCCTGATTCGGTGCAGGTACCTCCCGAAACAACCGTGTCCGGTGAGGACCTGCGTCAAACGGAAAGTGAGGGCGCCGTGGCGCCTCTCTAGCCACTCCTCAAAGAGGCGACTTTTCGCCACTATCGTAGCGTGCAATCCCTCAATCGAAAAAGTGTTTAGGCAAACTCACAATCTTTTTCCAAGACCTATCCAACGTCATCCCACACAGTAATAATAATATATTTATTTCAGACAATAGAAGCCATAAGCAAATAGTGACAAAACAGAATAGTCAGCCCATAGACAGATACTCGTACAAAACTCAACAAAATACAAAAAATAAATTAAAAGCATAAAACATTCACAAAATTACACATCAGAATAAATAACATATTGTTACAAAATCTTGGTACATTACATCATTCATGTTGAGATGGTATATTATGTGAGAACTGTGTAGCAAGACGTGCAAGTTAAGAGCGTCCGGAGTAGAAAGATATAATAAACAAATAAAAATAAATAAATAGACCATGGCAACTAAGAGAATTATTTATTTTTGTACTCTACCACAGTTCTAGGATTCTCATTGCGCGTATTCCGAGTGTGGTCCCTCAGTTCACACGCACATATCTATTTGACCAAGGTTCACTGGTAGAGAATGCCTTGTGGCATTAAGTCCGCCTATGTACCATGTTTGCGCATGAAGTCTATAATACCGATAAATCACACTATAGAAAAGAGAATAAATAATAATTATATAGAGAAAACTAAGCTAAGTACCTAAGTCACGTGAAAAAAAATCCCGTCTTAATGTGTACTAGAAATACCCTAAAAAATCTCATTTTCAATATTATATCCTACCTCTTTGTCTCATTTGTATATTCATGCCAAATTATAGCTTTCTTATTTCTGGGCATAACAGTAGATTTAAAATTAAAATAGGGTTTTTAAACAGTCATAATTATCAAGAAGCCTAGCGGGTTAGAAAAGTTAATTACTGGTAAGTCAGTGGCAAAAAAAAAAACAAAGTAATGTCACCGACTTCAGACGCTGATATTTCTGTTCTGAAGTTAATTTTTTCAGTCAGTGTTGTTTTGCAAAAAAAAGTTTTTACACTTGGATCGCTCGTGCCGTCCATTCAACAGGCCATAATGGTGATTTTTTTGTTACAAGAAACGAACAGTTTACTTTCCAAAATATTTATTCACTATTTATCAAGAAGAAAAACCAAAGGCTTGTTCCGTGTGGTCACATAAAATTAATACAACTTCTTTAAATATAAAAAGCAAAGGTACTGAAATAACTCCTCATAACTAAGGAGGTGGTGGTACTGGAGGTGGTGGTAATAACTCGTTTGGCACTTCTATGACACTCACTATTGCAGTAAAACCAGACGCGTCCGGATCCCATATCATTTCGGCAACAAAAGTCAAAAAAATATATAAAATTATGGTGCAATACAGAACAGGTACGACAGAATATTTTATCTGAAAATAACAAATGTCAATATTAGTACCATTTAGTAGCTTCTTAAAAATTTGTAATTAGTTTCTTTACAAAAAATATTTAATAAATACAGCATCCCGGTATCAGGAACAGGGTTCTAGCTACCGGGCGCGGTGGTCAGGGCTCCAGAGAAAGGGCCTCCGAACATTACAAGTCGTGTCCAGGAGCAGCATCGCTTTCTGCATCCAGCCCTTGATCCAACTATTAAACGCGAGCCTCTTCAGGTATTGATTGAGGCTTGTGTTTTTGTATTAAGCCATTGGCGGATACGACTATCGGTACAATAATCAATGATCAATGATGATGATGAATGTTTGACGGCACGGTTGGCGCAGTGGCCGAGAGATTGGACTGCTGCGCTGTGTGTTGCGGGTCGATCCACGGAACAAATATTTGTATGGCCTACAGATAGTTGTTTCGGGTCTGGGTGTGTTTGTGCATGTGAGTTTAAATGTTTGTAAACGCACCCACGATACAGGAGAAATTCCTAAAATGGGGCAGCGTTTTTTTTTTAAATAACGTAAAAATAAATAAATAACAAAATGATCGCTGAGGTCACGCCCCACATGTCGATAATCTCGCGAACCAAGTCAATATACTTGATTTGCTTATCCTTTTCGGTTTTGATGAGGTTCTCGTTGGTCTAAGATTCGATTTTAAATTAATTATTTTATTTCTATGAAACTGTATTAGAAAACTTCATCCGATACAGTCTGTTAGTGCAGTTCTCAGTTTCATAACAACCTCTCCGCCCGGCGCGGCTCAGTTGTGAATACAATAACAAACCCCATTTATATCGATAGTAGCTTTTGCCCGTGATTCGCCCGCGTGAAAATGTGGATTTTCCATACAAACTTTCATCCCCTACTCACCCCTAGGGGGTTGAATTTTGAAAGATCCTTTCTTAGTGGATGCCTACGTCATAAGAGGACTAAAGGTTTGGCCTCTGCGTTGGTCCTCAGTCCGTCAGCTTTGCCTTTTATATCTTTATATACATTTTTTTTCTGTACGTGTGTTTGTCACTGAAGTCTTCCTAAACGGCTGGACCGATTCACAATTGGAGCCGGCAGGTGGCGCTGCTGTTCGGGCAGGACGACGTCCGCCAGGTCCGCTAGTACTTATAAAGATAGATAGATGTACTATTACTTTTCCGATAGTATCAGCAGTCAATATTAATTTTCGTATAACAAATCAAACTAGGTATAACCGTGAAGTGGCTACACAACCTAGGTATAGCTTTAGTTTTTTTTGGGCTGACAAAAACGACAGTAAGTATGTGTGTTTGTTCCGGCCAGGGTTGCCATCTCAAAAAATTAACAACCAGGACAACACGCGTGGAAACCCCGGATTTAGAGCCCTAAACCCGGACATAATTATGACATCCTTCATCAGTAAATTTTTTTTGTGAATCGGTTCGTTGTTTGATCGCGGAGTGCGGGTGCAGTTCGTGTGGCCTAAGACTTCAATAATGGATATTAACGATGGAACACTAGATATCGTGTTCTGCCTGTCCCATTACTTGCTCATCACAGGAGCTGATGGACAGAACAGAAAATGCCCAACTCGTCGCTAAATTTTGGACTGACTCAGTTTAAATAATAATATTATCATCGACACGCTAAGATGATTTTTCTTTGTGTCTTTGTCAGAAGCACCACAACAGGTAGTAATGTTGTTACTAGTCTATCATAATTTATTATGACTATCAATTAGTAAAGGTAATTAAACACGCCATATTTACCATCATCTTAAGCGGTACTTTTCCAGCGTGATGGCAGTAGTAAGCCGGCGTATATTGAAAGGGTGCGCAGAATCCGAAATTTGATGCTATACCCACACCTAGCGCCGCAAGATACACCTTTGTTGGCCAAGGAAAAGGAGCCTCGATTGACTGCAATATAAATAATAAAACAGACGCTGAAAACGGTTAGGCACAACAAATTCCTACTATAAGTTAACATGAATTTGGATGATCATCAGTGAGTCAGTGACGACATTGAGGTTTTTTAGATATCAATAAAATAAAGTGAAAGAGCTATGTAATTTAAACTTTATAATACGATTAATAAATCCACTATTGACCACAAATCGAAATAGTTTCGCTTATTATAAATCTAGTATTTAGTCATGAGGATTCAAAAAAACGACGAAGCGCTTCGACAAAAGGTAATAGTGCCTTTCCGCCTGGCTCATACCTATTGGCGGTGGGCACTACTGTGGCTTCATGTTCTAAAAATAGTTGTTGAAAAACTAAAAAACACGACTAAAAAAAATTGAAAATTTAATTTTAGTTTTTTAGCCTGCGTCAGACGGAAGGTGGTTTTTTCAGCCTGCGTCAAAGAGGGGACTTACCGCCACTATGGTGCGTGCCCCGCACGGGGTCGCGACAGTTGCTCTCTCCATGTCGCCATGAGATTACACCGGAGGTCTGTCCGTTGAGCGGTGAGTTGCCGCAGCAGCGGAGTTATCCCCACTGCAGCGCCTTCGCGCGCCATTCATACCGTGAGGACTATCGCCTCCAGATCTCATGGCGGCAATCCGGCAAGGAGGCTCGCCGTCTCGCCGGAGATCGTGCGATACCCCCGGACTAGCAGGACAGTGACGGTCGGCGTCGGACGAGAGATGCGAACTATGACGAAACAAACATCCCATCCCTCCACATTTCATCAACACGGAGGAAAACCTGCCGCCCAGAAACGAACTGCAGTGGCCAATCTGGAAATCGCCTTCGGTTAAATCGGCCCAGGTTGGTCGCTGTAATTGGTCGATTTATCTATCTGGTCAATTAAGGTATCGTCGATCCATCCCAAGCAAAAAGCCAGTGTGGAGCCCCTTTGCAGGATATGTGCCACTTCCTATCCTGTCCATCCTGCACAACCACTTGTACCGTTTTTTTTTTGGCGGGTGGAAAATCATCAAATAACCCCTCCCGCTCTTAGGCAGAGCGAAAGGGAGTGTCAGACTTCTACTGACTAAAACCAACCCATGTTCCTTCTTAGCCCTATATGTCGAGGCCGCGGTAACTTATGAACAACCCGCAGCCCCGACGGGAACCACTTGCACCTTTCAGGCCTTACTAGAAGCAAATTATAGAGCTGTGCAGGTGGATACATACTAGTCTAATACAATTTGAGCTCATCGGCACGTAAAGAAGAAGAAGCTGGACTTATTTAAGAAAATCAGGCATATTTCTTTCTGTGCAAACGATTGTTTGTTGGTGTCATACAAAGTACTGAATCGTCAATCAATAAGTTACTTTACCATGGCCAATATAAAGGGAAGCCACATTGAGCACGCTGCCATGGCAGTCATCAAGTTGCATAGTATAGCTGCCACAAACACAGCAATCAATATTCCAATTTTGAAGTCCATCTCTGTTAGATCTTTAACGCTCCACGAAAGTTCACGATCCATGTGTGTGTGTTTACCAGAAGTGATAATCGCAAAAGCAGCTCCTGAAAAATATTTAATGTTTTTTTTCTCAAAAAGATATTTCATAATATACTTACTGCTAACAAGGCCAAAAAAAAGACGAATGGATTGTCTGAGGACGTCTAACAGGGAAGAATGGAAAAGAAAACGTGTTGCGCCGACCCCAAATAAAATGATGATGATGATGGTGATGATGATGACTGATGCTGCTCTTATAAAAAACACTAACATAATAAATTACGCATTATCTACAAAAAATTAACACGTAGGTATACAAGATGATTTTTAGTCACCGTAAAAATTCTGATATTATATTAATCTTTGGCGAATATTATTGATTTAATATGATGAGACTTTTATACCGTTTTTTTTTTCAAAAATGGTGTTAACCCCCCCCCCCCCCAAATGCTTAGAAAAAATTTTGACGATGACAAAAAAATCATCTTGTATACAAACTTTCGCGCGCAGAAGCAGAGGTGTGTAAAATTCAGTTTGTATTGGTGTCAACTGGTTTAAAATTTAGTTGCAAGATTTGACCACAGCACACTCGTACTAGCCTCCTGACATGGCAAGTTAAAATAGTGTTATGATAACGTAGGCCAGAGACATTATCATTACATTGACATTTATCTATAATATGTATGTATTTAGAAATATATAAGTATGTTTATCAGTTGTCTAGTACCCATAACACAAGCTCTGCTTAGCTTGGGACTAGATGGCGTTGTGTGATAGTTGTGGAATATTATTATTATTATTATTTATTATTACGCCGAAATATAACTCCATCTGCCTAGCCTTCTCCAACTATGATGGGGCCGGCGTCCAGTCTAACCAGCTATGCAGCTGAGTACCAGTAAGTATTTTACATGGATTTACAGTCTATCAGACCTCCACAAACCAGTTCATACTAGGTAATACTAATAGCCTTTGTTAAGACTGGTTGTCAGACTTTCAAGTCACTGATTACTTGTAACGAATGTCAATGTATTTGTGATGCTGTTCTTTGGGAGGACTCCAGATGCATGGAAAAGGAGTGTGGTCGTCTTATTACCCGACTAATAATAGTATGGTCAGTGAACAAAACCTACAGTGGCCTATTTGGAAACCCTGAATCGATAAACATCTACAAGTAGGTACATTAAAAACCTAATATTTGGTGTGACTTAAGATAAAAAGCATAGGTAAGTAAACCTTACGATCAGAGTGTCTACTAAAGTATCGACGCTGATGGTTTTTTTTTTTTTTAAAAATGTCCTGCACTAGGAATTTCTCCTTTACTTATCGTGGGTGCGTTCCAGGACAGTTAAACTCACATACCACAAACACCCAGACCCGAAACATCTATCTGTAGCGGCCATTCAAATATTTGTTCCGAGCGGGGATCGAACCTGCGACACGTAGCGCAGCAGTCAACTGCTGCCTTTTGATAAAAGCAAAAATATTATATTTCATTACCAAATGTAAAAATATAACCGTAGTTGCAGTTCTTATCAATAAACCGCCACCATAGAATTCCGGATTCTGGTTTCAGGTTTAATTCACTTTTTTCTGAAACAAAAACATAAAATGTATACTATTGCATAATTGCAGCCTATAATGTTCCCACGACTGGGATACAGGCCTCGTGTCTATGAGAGTGGCTGTAACCACGTGGGCCCGATTCGTGATGGTAGATGTCACGTCATGTTTTCGAAAGAGGATAGAAGAACCGATGTGGCATATCAAGCTGCCTGCCATTTTGATCTTTAGCTTCAAATATCTCGATAACTTGACACTTTCGGGTACAATGTTACGTCAGCGTCAGGATGACTGGAACAAACGAGATATGAACATGGGACCCTCTGAACTATTTATTACCTATTTGCTACTATTTACTACCTATAATGAAATATTTGCAACCTCTACGTTAAGAAATATATCAGCGTGCTTTGCTGCGGCCGTCAGCGTGCTTTGCTGCTTAGCATATTGTACTTTGTAAAAATTTATAAACGGTACTTACTTTTAACAGTGAAGATCTTTATAAAACCATAGCTCTTAGGAATAATATGTAATACGATTACAAATATAGCTGCAACTGTCGCATCTTTGACTCTGGAACAGAGAATACACAACTTAATGTATTGTTCTGTTTTATTATACATTTTAAGCACTTCTCATACTAACTGGAATGATTGCAAACAAAATGTAAATATCAAAAAACCATTTAAACACGATGTTTATACCTCGAACACACACAGTTTGTATTACTTTATTTATTAGAACCCGCGCGTTTTATCTACCTGCTATCTGCCAGTAAAAGCCCCGTCAAAATCAGCCCAGGAGTTTCGAAGATTGCACAATGGCGCGGCGGAACAAACAGACAAAATAGGAAGACAACATTTTATAAATTAGTTTTATTGTCATAAGCACCGTTTATACAGTACAATAGTTTCAGTATTCCAATAATTCGGGGTGCCCAGTAGTCTAGCACCCTCCGTCCGCGTCAGTTACAACTAAAATCTGGTGGTGCTTAGCTTTTAGCAGTGTGAACTAAAAGCTAAGCTGCACTTCTTCTATACATATATCCTCGGAAACGGTTTGACCGATTTTTATGAAATTTTGTGTGTGTATTCAGTAGGTATCAGGATAGGTCGTAAACGTCGTAAAGTACTTTTCACTCTCCTAACCCTACCCGAAGGTAGGGTAGGTAGAAAAAGGTGCAAAGCAACGCATGAAGGGCACGGCTAGTAATATAATGATATTGTCATAAATAGCAATGGGTATGGATATAATTAATTAATTTATGAATTACTACAGCGGTAGTTACAAAAATATTACCCTGGTAAACCTTTTATCTTTTCCGAAAAGTCTGCCCATCCGAAACCGAAAGCGGGCACCCAACGGAAGAAGCAGACGCCCAAGAAAGCTGCGGTAAATACTACGGAAATCTGTAATACAAATTTTAAAAAAAATAAGTACTAAAACCTTACTACGAATAAAAACGCAGAATAAAAAAACCGCGGTCATAAAAGTATCAAACAAGAAAAATCCAGTCCAGTATGTAGATAATTTGATAGTTATTATAGAGGACAGTCGTAGTCGCATGCCACTTATACCTGATCTTCCTGGCGCCTGATCCCCTTCATGGCGTTCTCATTAATAAAGAAGTCAGGTGCTAGTTACCATTAGCAAGATGGATGATGGTTTTACATTTTAGTTAACATCCTACTTTAGTCTAAAGTGTGATTTATGCCCTTTGCATAAAGCACACTTTACGCAATACTTAAAGTGTGCTTTACGCCCTTTGAGCCCAGAGGTATTGACTATCGATATATTGATAAGTTATCGTCACAAAAATCAGGAATGTATGAAAAATCTATGTGTATAATACTGATAATTTAAAAAATACCTACTATTTCATGTAAACTCATAGCCTTTGGTATTTCAGCTTTGTTTCTTGTAAAAACATTCTGTATTTCTTTTTTCTGAGCTTCTGTAAAACCTTTGCCAACCCTGTTAAAATATTATTTAGTAAGAAGCGTGTTTGTAAGGTTTAAAACTTTAAATAGATGTCGATTTCACACAACAGGACATTTATGTAAAAATCGAATCAAACTTGTGATAGTTTGATTTGATTTTTATCTTACGGTTGTTCCACGTCAAACTAACATAATCTACGTTTGTTCCACGTCAAACTAACATTACTTACGTTTATTCCACGTCAAACTAACATAACTTACGTTTATTTCACGTCAAACTAACATAATCTACGTTTGTTCCACGTCAAACTAACATAACTTACGTTTATTTCACGTCAAACCTATGTGCCATACTAGCGACCATTCGACTAACAAAGTGTGCTAATAATAAACATTTCGCCAGTTTTGTTTAAGCCCCATGTTATTGGGGTCGAGCCTATTGCCATCAACCAGGCACAAATCCAGAGTCCGTGGCTGCTTCTGAGAAATTCCTGATGGAAAAACCCAATAACACTTTGCCCGACCCGGGACTTACTTTTTGTCATTTATTTCATCACTGCTGCTCTCAAAACGGTGAAGGAAAACAACGTGAGAAAACATGTCTTAGATAGAACAAAATTTGAACATCTACCAACCCGCACTGGGTCCGCGTGGAGGATTATAGCCCATCCCTCTCCTAGAGCGGAGGCCTGACCTGCAGGGCTATTGCGTATCTTTTAAATGACAGTGGCTATCATATTGTCTATGAATTAACTGTCAAATTGGTTATAGTTTAGTACAAAATAGAACCATTTGACAGTAATTGATAGGCACTATAGGTTAGCCACTGTCATTTAAAAGATACGCAATAGACCTGCTGCAGTAGGTACATTATAGGCTGATGATGAATACCATGTTTCATGCAAATAAATGATTTATGCTTATGAGAATAATGATTAAACTCACTTTCCAACAAGCACGGTGTGGTAACCTAAATTAACAATGAACATAACAAAAGCCACAGGGAATGCGAATGCAGTATATGTTAAGTAGTTAAATATATCCGGCCATTGTGTCTTGTCCACCACATACCTGTGAATAACAGAAGTGCTAATCAATTTAAGTTTTTGACAGAATAGGGTACCTAGTTAACAAAAAAGAATGGAAATCTATTTGACGGACTAATTGTCCGTTAGATAGATTTCCAAATAATATTGGACACGTATTTTTTCTTTTTTCACGTAAACAAACAATGAAGACGATACACTGCTTTGAAAACTGGTGTGACGTCATACTCTAAGACATTAGTATGATATTTTTAGCGGTCAGTGACTTCACCAGCCCCCACTCAAATCTTTGACGCGTTTTATCTTCGTCAATTTTTATTGATTTGGTTAAACAAAAAATACGTATCCAATATTTTTCGATAATCTAACAGACGGACTACTTAATTAGAATCACATTTTTTTTAAGACAGTGAACATCCCTATTGGGGAGTGGCCTGACAAACAAAAATATGATTCTGTTAAGTCCGTCAGTTAGGTTATCGAAAAATATTGTATACGTGTTTTATTTTCTTAGTTTTTACCTCAGACCAAGAAAAAAAGAAAGACGGCGCGCCGCGAACACTAACAGTGAACCCACAAAAACCAAGTAAACATACACATTTTTATTTGTAGTAGCGTGGTTTTTACAAAAACTTTTTGTAAACAGCTTGAGCGCTGAGACGCCACTTACCGGTAAAAAATGTACTGAAATGTGACGTCACACGAGTTTTCGAAGTACTACCTGTATCGCTGCATATAAAAAAAATGTTAGTCCAATATTTTTTGGAAATCTCAGATACATTTTCAAAAAATATTGGACAAACGTTTTTTGGAACGGCGAACTTATTAGATTTTTTCTCAAGTAACCTATTTAACTTAAATAGGACAATACAACTTGCAATTTAACAGAGCAGACCACTTTAATTAAATAGACATAATTTAAAAAATATAACATCACGTCTGTAACCGTGTTTGAAAGTAAAGTAAATTTTGACGTTCTAAAAGTGCTGATTATCAGCCTAGTTTGAATAAATGAGTTTTGATTTTAATTTGTAATCCCTAAACGGTTTCAGAGAGGTGTACTAATAGTACACCCTTTTTTTTGTGGGGTTGAAAATCATCAAATAACCCCTCCCGCTCTTGGGCAGAGCGAAAGGGAATGTCAGACATCTACTGACTAAAAACCACCCATGTTCCTTTTTAGCTCTATAAGTCGAGGCCGCGGTCCAGTAGTTTCGGAACCTATTCGTTACAAACAAACAAATCTTTCCTCTTTAAAATATTAGTGTAGATACATACTGGTGAAAACATCCTCGGAAGAGCAAAGTTACGTACGAAGAGTGTATAATAGCTATACCACCTGTAAAACAACAATTTCTGTCAATGTTTTTTTGTTATCAAATGTAGGTACAGTCAGCATCAGAAGTAGATCACCACGACCACCACTCACACAGTTTCAGAGCAGGTTTTTTAATAAAAAACTTGTTAGATATTACTCGTTACAGACAAGTTATTGAAGAGTAAGGAATATACATACAGAAACTCACGTCCTTTTCTCATGGGGGTAGGCAGAAACAATTGAACGCCACCTGCTACGATCCTTACATACTTCTTCTGCCTCGTCTACATTCATACATCTGGTCATACACGCTCGTTGCCGCCGGTTACGAGTACTACGCACCTGTCCTTTCTGAAGAAAGGCACTAATAAGGAATATTTTAACGAATAATCTTCTAAAACATTAAAAATAATATGGAGTCCAGCAGGGCTATTGCGTATCTTTTAAATCACAGTGGCTATCATATTGTCTATAGATTAACTGTCAAATTGGTTATGGTTTAGTACAAAATGGAACCATTTGACAGTAATTGAAAGGCTCTATAGGTTAGCCACTGTCATTTAAAAGATACGCAATAGCCCTACTGCACATCAAATGATTCAAATTCCGAACTAACTAAGCTACTTCTGTTTCTGACCGTACATCGTTATTCTGCGGAGTAAGAATGGTACAGTCGAACAATCTAACAAGTATACAGCCAGCTAAAATTGCATTTACTTTTAAGATTAAATAGATACATTTAGAGACTGATGTCAAATCATATAGCGTTCGCGTGGCATCAGTCTCTTAATGCAAAACGCTATAAAAAACAAAATTGCAATCAATATTTTCAGTGTACAAAAATATAAAGATTTCTGCCTGTTTACTTATTAGCTTGTTCGACTGTATTATTGTTCCGCAAAAGTCTTCTATAGTTACTGTGACAAAGTCGTCCGATTTGTGTTGCAGAAAAGATCAGTCTTCGTTCGTTCAAACTTGGTTGGTAGTTTGCGAGACAGTTTTTTCAAAACCTGTCAATCACGAAATGCTGATTGACGAGAAATCAACGACTATTAGGACATTGTACTAATAACATTTGATAACTCTTACGTACCGATCGATGAAGAAGTTTGAACTGCATTATTAATTACGTAACGCAAATTGGTAACGTCGCTAATCTTTCCCGATGGCTGAAATACAAAAGTTACAGATAAACACACTTTTCAAAAAAAGGAAAATATTTTTTTTTTTGTGAGAGATCTAAAGTAGAATCTGTGTGTGTGTGGTAGATATGTGCTATGCTAGAGGGTGTTTTGTGTACGCCATACGATTTATAGCACAAACAATATTTAAAAGTAAATAGAAGTAAAAATCAATCACACGGCCAATCTATAAAAGTGAGTGATACAAGCGTCATTGCTGAAAATACCTTTTTATCTATTTTACAAAGGTCAAATGTTGGAATATAATACTGCACATAGCAAAGATGTTCTTTTACTTACGTCTATTTTTGTACACGCGCTAGTTACAAGTTCTGTTAGATTTAATGTCGCTATAAGCCGACTACTAAACATTGAAAGAAAGAACGCAGCTGAACTAACTTTGAATACTAACCTAAAAAAAAAAGAAATTTTAATACAAACAAGGCGAATTTCACTAATTAGGAGCTAGCCATCCTTGAAACACGTATGATTTTTTAAACCACTTCAAACCCTTGTTTTAAAGTGACCTAAAAAACCTCACGCTCCCATATTCATATTTTTTTTTATTATTTAAAATATCAAATCGTTTTAGAAAGCCTTACATTAAAAAATAAAGGAGATCACCCAGATAGGGCTATTATTATTTGAGTCAACTAAAATAAACACAATAATTAAATCGAGTTTATGGATATAAACATGTACGTTTATCATCCAGTAACATGTTGGATGGTACCATCCTTGATCGCTTATGCCCGGGATACACGAGGCCAGATTTTCAAGCCAGAATGGCAAGCTAGTGTCCGTAAGCTAGTAGTACTTCTAGCTTTTTTTTTTTTTTTTGTGGGTGTAAAATCATCGAATAACCCCTCCCGCTCTTGGGCAGAGCGAAAGGGAGTGTCAGACTTCTACTGACTAAAAACCACCCATTTTCCTTCTTCGCCCTCTATGTCGAGGCCGCGATAACCGTTGGACTACCCGCGGCCCCGACAGGCGTCGGCCCTTTCGGGCCCCTCCCATGTTGCTGACATCTCTTTGAGGCGCGCGTGGAACACGAACGCGCCGTCGACACGGCCTGTTTTCGTCGTGAGACGGACGGACGGCGAGTTAGCCCATCACTCACCGTCCACAGGCCCGCGTCTACGGTGGCCGGAGGTCATCGCGGGACCCCCGACGCCCGGAGCGCCTCCCGCGGCGGCTGGGACGAGAGGTTCTCTCCCTCTCGCGTTCCGCCACCTCCTTCGCTAGCATCACTGCTTCGCAGAAGGAGACGACGGCGTCCCATTCCTCCTCGCCCCGGACCATGGCTTGCACCAGGGCCGGGCGCGAGAGGTCGCCGCCGCCGATCGCCGCTACGAGAACACGGCGGGGCTCCGCCCAAGCGGGGCACACCTCCACTGTGTGCTCCACCGTGTCCTCCGGCCGATCCTCACAATGGTGGCATCCGGGCGTTTCCTCCCACCTGATTCGGTGCAGGTACCTCCCGAAACAACCGTGTCCGGTGAGGACCTGCGTCAGACGGAAGGTGAGGGCGCCGTGGCGCCTCTCAAGCCACTCCTCAAAGAGGGGACTTACCGCCACTATCGTGGCGTGCCCTATACTTCTAGCTTCGCGTAGGCAAAACTAGCTTCACTTCTAGCATGTTCCAAGCCAGAGCAGTAAGACAGGACAGTTTAGTAGAGAACTAGCTTGCTGTCCTGGCTTAAAAACGTGTATCCCGGGTATTAATGACAGAAATGCTGAGTAGACTTAGACTTAGACTTTGGTAGAACCACAGCCTGCGATAACGCAGGCTGTGGTTCCACCAAAGTCTACCACAATACCTAACCGGGATAAGGACTTGAACTCAACAACATACAACAGTGACTATTAAATAAAAAAATAAAATCCAGTTATTCTAGACTAAGTCATTGTCCATAATTATTATTAGTAGTAACAAAGGTATTTAACGATAAAATCAAAATCAAAATATTTTTATTTCACATATAAGTAGGCCTACATGGGCACTTATAAAACGTCGGTAAAAAGGGGCACGGTTCGGTGCATTGGTCGATTCCTAAGGAGAAGAACCGGCAAGAAACTCCAAAGGTTACTCTTTTAATCTTTTAAAATCGTTTGGGTTAACAATAAGGTATAATACACACATGAAGACCATGCAGATTAATGTCTGAGATGGTCTTTTGAAGAAAGCACCACGCAGATTTGAGTGAACCCGTTCAGTCAGTGCAAGCATTTATCAGTTATCGTGGAGCTCGACATATAACTCAAGGAGCTCAACGTCACGACGAACAATACCAAAGTAAGGACATTTGGGTGGGTCACTTATAGTACTCAAACTGACAGACAATCGTTAAAATTTAAGAAAGACCCACATGGTCCTCACATTCACAATATCAACTTGCACAACCACAGCTTGTTTCAGTAATAAACCAAGTCTTGGATTGTTACACGACGGAATTTTTTTTTTTTTTTTTAACGGGGAAAGCCTCTCTGAAACATTATCATTTACCATAATATACCGTGAAACATACTCACTTATCTGCAGAAAACTGTGAAGTTTCTCCTGAAGCTAAAAACCATAGAGCTATGCGTTTGTCCACGCCTGAGTTATTGAGCAGTACTATTAGCCACGAAGTTAGTACGAACAGCATCACAATATCCTATAAAGGTAAAGTGTTGTTTATAAGTTTTATAACACATACATAACATACAGGGTGTATACGAACCCTTCACGTAGCCGTCAACCGTCAGTGACGTCACAAGCTCCCACTCAATTTTTATTGATTTGAAAAAACAAAAAATACGTATCCAATATTTTTCGATAATCTAACAGACGGACTAATTAGAATCATATTTTTTTTGTCAGGTAACATCCCTATTAGTAGAAGTATTTAAACAGCATACGTTCATGTAACATCCGGCAGTCATGGCGGTACTCATTATACCAGCCATGGGCAGAAAAAATACAGGAATAAGCGATGTGTTGGGAACAGCCACTGGTTGCCATAAGTAGAACCAGAACATCCAGACCCACATAAGTTCAAGTTTTCTAATTTCCTGAAACAAAATTTAAATAGAAATAAAGTATGCTCAGATCTTGCTGCATCAACACAGCACTTTTTTGGATTTTGGGCTCCGAGCTGAGCGGAGCAGAAGGGAGTATCAGACTTCTATTACACTAAATACCACCCATGTTCCTTCTTAGCCCTTTGTGTCTGTCCGCGGTATCTCTTTCGAACAACCCGCAGCCCTGACAGGCGTCTGCCCTTGCCCTGCAATTTTGCTGACATCTCTTTGTGGCGCGTGTGGAACACGCCGTCGGCGCGGCCTGTCATAATCATAGAACGGACGGACGCCCGGAGGCCCGCGCCTCAGGGGCGTGCGCCCTATATAGGCTCGCAGGCTTAGCCTACCTTACCAACTGAGCATTTCTTATAACTAATTAACGATGCAATAAAATAACACTATGTACAAATTAAACATAAAAAAAGTTCAAACTCCTGTTAAAATAGTTATAGCAATTTTTCGCGTCCCACTAAAACTCATTGACAAGTACTACGATTAGTACGAATCTTATAGACAAACACTCGACTTGTCTAAAACCCATTCATAATTGTATGCACACAGCGTCACATCGGTGCGTATGGCCGTGTCTATGAAAAGCACACATACATAGATTTTCGCAATTTTAACGCAGCAGCTCCTGCGACTGTAGCTGAGTGGGCTGTGATTGGCTGCAACAACACAACCAATCTATAACCCGCGAAGTTAAAAACTTGCATTTTTTTGCGCAATTTGTAGGCCAGTGCTAGGTTGTATGTTGAATAAAATATGGCACATACGTCTTAAAACCGGGAATCATATTTTAATGAACATACAACCTAGCACTGGCCTGTAAATTGCAAAAACGTAAGGAAATTTTAATTTCGCGCTTCGCGAACTTCGGGCTTCCGTGCATAGAGCGCAGCACCTGTTTAGTTCGATGTTCGCAATGTTGTCAACTTGTCACCTCATTCATTGGATTTCGTTTAATCCTGCAAAAAATGTTGACCGCTGTTGTGAACAAACTCGATTTGAAAATGATTCAATTTTATTTGCTAGTATTTTTCTATCGACAATAATAACCTAGAAATTATTTTTTACGTAATAGGAAGACATTACTGTTTCATTGTTATGACAAGCAATATATAGCGCGATTTTGTTTTGAAACCGAAAACGTACAGTTAACATTATTAACAGTAGTGTAAATATTAATTTTGTGGTGTATTACTTGTTTATTCACGTAACAAATAACAATGGTATTTACTTGTGAAGTTTGTGCTGATAATGTGTGTTTATTACATGTTAAAGGTAATAAGTATTCTCAATTATCGGTCAGTGGGTCGTCTCAGGGGCGGATCGTATAATGATAAGATTCAAGTTGTATCTAAAGGAATTACGAAAATTTATCCAAAATCTTGCAAGTTACGTGTTCTGTAACTATCAGCCACTCACTTGGATGAGATATTTGAGGTGGCCGAATCTTTCTTCTGTTTGCATCGTCATTAGGAAATCATGAGTTAAACCTTGAATAATGTGGTGAGTTTTTAAATTGTATTTAAAAGTTTTGTTTTTACAGGCTTACTTTAATTTTTTTTTTGCTGTCATTTATTCGTAGCCTACCCATCGTGCGGGACCACTGCACGCCACTGCCGCGCCTATGGGGTAGCCGGAAGCTATTACGTCACCCGGAGTGTCTCCCGCAGCACCTGGGACGTGGGATTTTTAATCCAAATTGGATCCCTTATTCTTATCAAGTATGTCCTCGGCCAAATGGTGCCTGAGCTTTTTATTGTGGGTAGGGCTGTGTTATGTAGGCTAAATTGTCATAGTCGGCTGTCAGCAGCCAGACGTACTATTTTTAATCTGTTGTTTTAGCTGTTAGTCTTCCACAGATGATAATTAAAT
The DNA here is from genome assembly GCA_932274075.1 of Diarsia rubi. NCBI lineage: Eukaryota > Metazoa > Arthropoda > Insecta > Lepidoptera > Noctuidae > Diarsia > Diarsia rubi. Next base: position 1,396,363 of record OW026432.1, read on the forward strand.
AAATTTGTACTCACCTCATCCTTTTCCCATAGGGTTAATATTATTATCAATGGTACAATTGAGCCAACAAGACCCCTGAAGTTATTAATTCCTATGTTCTTAAATCGTTCACCAATCGTGGCTGGTTTTCTAGGGGGTGGGCCTTTGCTAAAAAAACATAATTACAGTATAATTGCTTTTGTAATTTAAACAGTGGGTAGTGTGTATGGTCCCAAATTGATTGAAAAATAAAAATATATACTAATATTTTAAAGATTGGTATTTGTTTGTTCTTTTTTTGGAACTTACGATTCAATTCTAAATAATTGTTTCACTGTTAGAAAGTTACATTATTCGCGAGTGCTATAAATAATATTGATGTCGTACTACGAGATATTAAATATTATCTCGAGTAAGCAGCGATAAAGTGTAGGTAATATATAATAATGGAAATAAAACACTTACAATGGATTTACCAAATACCTGAAAACAAAACAAATATTTATTAAAATCAACTTTATAGTTTCATACATGTCGCAGGGAAATGAGGATATCAGGGATTTCAAGAAATCCCGGAAGATGTCGCATTTTCTTGTTTAAATATTTCCAATTTAACAAGAGTACCGTGTGGAGTATTATGAACCCTAGAAATACCCCACACAAGGAATTTCTCCTGCATCGTGGGTGCGTTTCTGCGCTAATCGTGTAGATGACATGTGTAATGTATATGTATACAGGGTGTAAATCAACCCTTCACACATACGTCAACCAAGTCTTCGGTACATCAAACTAAGTACCCCCCTACGCAAAAAATTTTGCTGGGAAACGACTTTTTTTTTGGGGTCATTAATCACATTTTACGGTAAAACTCAATGTAGCACTCTTAAAACATTGTGCTAGTGGATGCTTTGAATAGTAAAAGGGTCTCATGGAGGTAATTTAAGTTAAGTTACAACCTGAAAAACTGGTAATTACAAAAACAGCTGTGCAAAATTTGGAACTTTGACCCCCAATATCTCCGTAACTAGGGGGTTCCCAGGTATGGTCTAGAACAAAAAAATGATCGCAGTGGTAAGGAGAACAAGTGCCCTTCGTTTGCGTTAAGGGTACTTTTACACCCTTTATGGTAGGCTTCTTGAATCTTGAAGGATCATCTCTCTATGTGAGGCGTTTCGGGGGACGGGGTGTAGGTCGTCGAGCTGAATCTCACCTAATCTCACGGGGGTGACAGAAGGGTATCGGCAAAAATAACATTTTTTTTTTCGCAAGGAACATGTATTGCAATCAAGCACAGAATAACGTGTTAGCACTTAACAACGCATTTTGATTAACTGCACGTTAGATTAGTAGGAGGAGGGTTTAATTAAGTCTCACGACATATCTCACCCAAGAAGGAGAGGGGGTCGAAAAATCGCCAATATTGTCCACGTAATAAATGGAGGCCCCCTTACTTGTAATTTCTTAGTAAAAATATCTTTTCAAAAATCTTATACTGTAATAGAGTAGTTGACTAACAAAATCGATCAGATAGATTTTAAAAAGATATTGGGCACATATTTTCATTTTTCACGTAAACAAAAAATAAAGGGTTTCGGCCGTCTACGAAACCGTAGTTTCGTAACTGGTTATGATGAAGCATTGATTTGTCCTTGTACGTAACTAGTTTCGATGAAGGAATTATTTGTCTTTGTACGAAACCACGGTTATGTACCATGGTTACGTACAAAGAATTTACTGTTATAGTATCGATGAAGGAATGATTTGTCCTGGTACGTAACTTGTTTTGATGGAGCAATTATTTTGGTGATTGAGGTAGTTCAGTAGACGCGTTGGCTGTCTACTGAACTGACCTTCATCTTGTAATGATTGAAAGTCCAGTTTGTGTTAAAATAAATAAAAAATCTGATTCATAGTTTTTTTTTATAGGTACCTACGATTTTTTTCCTCGGGAATTAAATCTGGCGAATAATAAAAGAATTTTGAAAATTGGTTCATGAATGACAGAGTTATGATCTTATTACCGACTCATACTGACTTGTTTTAATAGAGATATTTGATTTCTGTGGGGAGATGATTGGCCTCTCTGATTGGTCTGGCTGCTCAAATTTCTTTTTACCCTAGATTGTGATTTTGCACCCCAAATAAAATGTCGGTTCCTAGCAATAATTTTTGCGTAGGGGTATTTAGTTTGATGTGCCCAATGCTTGGTTGATTGGTCCAAGATCCATTTTTATTATAATTCGTTTATTTCAGAATCAAGAAACATTCCATTTTTTGTTTGTTAGTAAAACATAGCTATGTAAGTAAATTATTATTTCATGTCAATCAATTAAAAATTATCAATTATTAATTATTAATTCCTTAAAATTACTGGACATTATAAATAACCCCACCAGAACCGTGAACAGCGTTCCAGTGCCTCACAACCGGGCAGTCAACCCTTCCCAATATGGTATTCAGAAGGCTGTTGGTGCTGCCTCTCACGCGGTGCATCAGGGAGGCCACTCTTTTCCGGACTATAGCCCTAAAGCAGTCAGTATTGGCCTTAGCAAACTTACCTGATGCACTCCAAAAGCGAGGCAACCCCAACAGCATCCTAAAACCATTATTGTACAGGACTCGTAGGGCATTGAAAGATCTTTGCGTATAGCGGACCCACAGGCTGCAGGTTTAAAACGTCTGGCAGAAAGCTTTAAAAAGAGAAATTTCACTTCTTTAGTGCACCGCCAGCATATTGCATCTCACTGCCAACGCTCTACGTTCCCGCTCAATATCTAAATCATCTGATAGGTCCTCGCTGACCCAGTGCCCCAGGTACTTGAAATTGGTGACCCTACTTAACAGCATACCTCCAAGCCTGACCGGTGGAACGGTTTTCGGACTCTTATTACCCGCCTTGAAAATAAGTAGTTCACTCTTCTTACAGTTGTACCTGAGGCCAAGTGCCTCCGCGTACCTCTCACAGTTCCCTATGAGGTAGTTAAGGGCTGCATTATTCCATGTACTTGCAAAATTTCATATTATTGCAAAAATTCTTTGTACAAAAACAAATAATTCTTCCATCGAAACTAGTTACGTACAAGGACAAATCATCCTTCATCGTTACCAGTTACGAAACTACGGTTTCGTAGAAGGCCGAAACCAAATAAAGACGGTAGGTACAGTGCTTCCAAAAGTCGTGTGACGTCACAGTTATCACATTTTTAGGTTGACATTGAAAAATATATTAAACATTATATCATTAAATACAATTAAAACATATTTATTGTGCATGTTGTAAATGTGTTCAAATAAAAACACAATTCTTCTCAATAATAGACTCAGAACATTTTGTTGGCTGTGTGGTCCGTTTCATGCATTGTTTTATATTATCAAACTATATTTTTATCAGCCTCTCTCTCTTCATAAAACAATATACGTCATCAATATTTTTTCTCAACTGTTATGTAGGTAAAACCATTTCGGAAAACTTTTGTGCGCGGTGGTATTTCGTGACGTAGACAGACTGACGGACCAAATAGCGTACCGGCAAAAACGCATCCCCCCCCGCGCCTTCCTCATACCACCAAATAGACCGATAAATCGCATAGTGCGCAGCTTGCCTCCCAGCGTTAATTTTACATAGCCCGACCTGTAAGAGACAGACTAAACAGGATCATATTTTTTTAGTCTTAACACATCCCTATTTAGAGTAGTAAGAATTCAAACGCTAACGACTGCCGCCGTTCCTCTGGACCCGAGGATATGCGAGGCTGTTCGAAAGAGATACCGCGGCCCTGGAACACAAATGGCTAAGCAAGGAGGAACATGGGTGGGCTTTAGTCATTCCAACTTTATAGGTACTTACCCCGATAGTTTTTCGATGATCCCAATTTCTTGACCCTTTTGCTTCTTTCTGTAAACAAACAAAAAAAGGGTCACTGGTGTTTGTTTATGCATATATTATTTGTTATTATTATAATTTTCCCCGCGACACAACTTCTTTCCATGAGTAGTAGGTACTATCGGAGCATAAAAATAAAATTTAATTTGATAAATTATAGAGGACAGTCGTAGTCGCATGCCACCTTGCTAATGGCAACTAGCAGCTGACTTCTGTATCAATGAGAACGCCATGAAGGAGCATCAGGTATCAGTGGCATGCGACTACGGATGTCCTCTATAATTTATCAAATTATCTACTTACTAGACGAGTTTTCTTGTTTATTACCTTTAAGACCGCGGTTTTATTAGTCTGCGTTTTTATTCGTAGTCGGGTTTTAGTTTTTTGTTTTAAAATAATTTTAAAATAACTCGAAAGCGTGAGAAACAATAGTAGCACTTTACGTGTAGTATACTCTACTCTACCCAAGTCATTAATTTGAGGTCAGTGCAAACATGTCTTCTTCTACCATATTTCTTTATAATAATAATAATAATAATAAAACTTTATTGCAGACCTCGGTCCATAATGTTAGTAATACATGAAACATACTTACTTAACTAATATTAGTAACACACTTAATCAACAAGTACTTACAATACAAATAACAACAGACAATAATATACAACACAATGTAGAATACAGAACACAAAAGTACATAACTGACGTTCACCTTAGATACGCGACACAGGTCGACTCAAAGTAGCTTCTTTGAGTCGACCTGTGTGTGCAGTCTCATCCATCGGCCAAGCATCGGGCAGTCCCACCGGTCACTCAATGCCCTCAACATGCTGCTGCATGCTGTTTATCACACGTCATCTCATCAGTCCATCCATCGTAATTTTTTTCGTAATGTGAAAGATTTGAGTTTGGGAACTTGATCCCGCGATCTTGAAAGTCACGTTTCTTTGGCCCTCTCTTCTTTCACATTCATACACAAATCTTTCCACAAGGCATTTTCTTCACTCCTCTGCATCACATGGCGATACCACGACAGCCGATTACCACACAGTTTTTCACTCACCGGCGCCAGTTTTAGAATAGGGTAGTTAACAAAAAAAAAACCGGTCAAGTGCGAGTTGAACTCGCGTGAAGAGGGTTCCGTACGATGAATATAATAAATCTACCATGTTTTTTTAAATCTGACCCAAATTTGTTTGTGGTAACTAAAAAAGGTCCAGCGGTTAGGGCTGTGCGTTCAGTCATATCAGTCATTGAGTCAGTCAGGACTTTGAATTTTATATATACATATAAATTCACCATGTAATTTTTAGACCATGGACTTCTTATAGGTTTTCCTACAGAGAACTATTTTCTGTATTTTTTTCAAAATTTTAGGCTCAGTAGTTTCGGAGATAAGGGGGGGGAACGGTCAATTTTCGTCTATTTTCTTAAATAACTTTAAAACTATTTATTTTAAAATTATTAAAAAAATATATTTGAGACCCTCATAGTAAGCCCTTTTCATTTGATGTGTCACATGGTACAGTATGCAAAACTTTTTTTTTAATTTTCTTATTTGCCCCGTAAAAGCGACCCCCATATTCAAAATTCATTTATTTACTTTAGCCGTACATGTTTGGGTCACAAAAATCCATATGTATACCAAATTCCAACTTAATCGGTCCATTAGATTCGGAGCAAATTGGCTGTGACAGACGGACAGACAGACAGACAGACACACGAGTGATCCTATAAGGGTTCCGTTTTTTCCTTTTGAGGTACGGAACCCTAAAAACGAATCAGTCCGTCAGATAGATTAGACGTATTTTTTCTTTTTTCACGTAAACAAATGAAGACGATACAGTGCTTTGAAAACTTGTGTGACGTCATTTTCTAGGACATTAGTATGACATTCTTTACCGATGAGTGACGTCACAACCCCCACTCAAATCTTTGACGCGGTTTAACTTTGTCAATTTTTATTGATTTGATAAAACAAAAAATACGTATCCAATATTTTTCGATAATCTTAAAGACGGACTAATTAGAATCATATTTTTTTAAGTCGGTAAACATCCCTATTCTTTTAACATTCTGTTTTTTTTTTTTTACCCGTTCGCGTAACATCACACTTCCCCCTTATCATTGTTATCTCAACCATATACAAATACTTTTCATTCATCACTTTTGTGGCCCAACATTCCGATTTCATTTTCATTAACATACTATGAAAAACAAATTTAATCTTGCCGTTGAGTGAAAATTAACCTATAAATAATATTGTTTGGAGTTACGAAAAGGAAATCTGTGGATCGCTGATGATATTGTTCTTTCCTCCCCCATAACCACGGGACTAGAGGAAATGGTATGGCTCAGAATGACGGGTGTATCTATTGTTGCAGAAATGAAAATGTAAAATGTTAAATAAAAATAATGTAACAGTAATGTACTTGAATGTACCTTTATTATAATACAATGTACCTCCATGAAACAAGAACAATTACAAATACTTAGACCAAGAAAAAAAGGTTTTTTTTCTTTTTTTCATGGTCTGAGTACAAATAGTAAAGTGAGCCGCGGTCGTGAAAGTCAGAATGACGGATGAATCTGATAATAAATGATATCATTATGGTTACATAATACTAAGTACATTGAAATTCATTATATAAAATATAACATATTCATTTCTGCAACAATACACCCGTCATTCTGACCCACACAAATATGCTATAAGATCTTAGCGACACAAGCTTTGAGGATGAACATGTCCAAAGTCGAAGTCGTGAACAACAGGTCCAAGAGAATATACAAGATGTCCAATAATATATTACTAGGGCCAAGTAATCTCTTTCCATAAGGAAATTGCATGAAGAAAGGAAGCGTTACTGGTCTATGAAGAATAATTTTAAGGGCACACTCTACCCATGTCTCTGAAGCGAAAGCTAATGGACTTGTGTATTCTCCACATCTTGACCTACAGTGCTGCCCAACTTAAGGTGAAAGCGTCAGGATAGCCGCGAAATTCAAATTTTCTTACGTTTTTTGCAATTTGCAGGCCAGTGCTAGGTTGTATGTTGATTGAAATGTTGGACGCGAGTGTAAGACGTATGTAGTTACAGAATTATAATCATCAAATATAATTCGAGGAACGACTTTTTCGAGGTCAAAGTCATTCCTCGAATTATATGAACTTGGAGGGTTGTATTGATGATTTTGATGATTATAATTCTGTAACTACATACGTCTTACACTCGCGTCCAACATTTCAATCAACATACAACCTAGCACTGGCCTGCAAATTGCAAAAAACGTAAGAAAATTTGAATTTCGCGGCTATCCTGACGCTTTCACCTTAAATGGGATTGGGCAGAGCGTGTCTGTCGTAACAAGCTGTGGGGTCGTAAAGCTCACTGCCGTCCTACAAGTTATCATATATTTTTAGAATTTTGCACTTAACGGCTTTTTAGTGAAAGGACGGCAGCTCAGTAGGGCTATTGCGTATCTTTTAAATGACAGTGGTTAACCTATAGTGCCTATCAATTACTGTCAAATGGTTCCATTTTGTACTAAACCCTAACCAATTTGATAGTTTATCCATGGACAATATGATAGCCACTGACATTTAAAAGTTACGCAATAGCCCTACAGGATTAGTGCCCGGAAACAGTGACACGGGGTCGCGACAGACCACAAAGGAGATGGCGGGACGAACTGGATGTCTTCCTTTTTTAATTAATTGATTATTGTTTTGCTTTCGTAATAATTGTGGTGTATTGTCTATGACCTGGAATTTTAATTTTGTTTTGTTTATTTATCTTTGGACCACGATTTTTTACTAGTAGATACTGTTACTGACAATTTTAATTTTTAACATTTTTTTAGGTATAATGTAATAATTAAGTTGATGTTTAATGAATATTTGAATTTTATTAGATGAGAATGACATAACTGATTTAATGTTCCAATAAGAATTTAAGTTTTATCAATTTTACATAAGAAAATGTTTGCATGCCCAATGGTGAAATATGGCAGAACTCTGATGGAAACCTACTACTACCTACCTAAGTATAACCCATAATTATTTGCAAATAAATGCTATTCTATTTCATTGAGAATCGAAAAGAAGTTGCACAGAATCGTGACCGTCGGACTGAATAGAGGGAGGCCTTTGACCAGCAGTATAACAATATTGGCTAGCTTTAATAATAGATCTACTTACGGAGCCATGGTAATTTATTTTATCATAAAACCATAACACGACCGATATTTTCAGTCTGACTTATATGGTTCGAATCTGTCAAGTTATGAAAAAAATGACTTTTTCGTGAAACAAAAGACTTTTTTTGCATTGCCTTAAAATAAGTTTCCGAATTTGAGGTTTTTATACATCCCTGTTTAAAAAAAGTTTAAATTAGCCCTTAGAAGGCCTGACACGGTGTCACGAATCCCTCTCTGGAAGTGTCTGCTTCAAGGTCGATTATGTGCGTTTGAAACTGTGTTTCAGTTTGAAAGAAATGCTTGGGGTTTGTTTAATCATTAGAAGATCGCAGTTCACGCTAATTTCAAAACTATCGTTGAATATTTGATAACAAAGATTAAAACACGCGCTGTCTGGTTTTCGCCCAATAACCGCGCGTTCATAAAAACAAATTAAACGCAAACGTTTATTCGACAATTTCTTATTCCCTAAACCAAGGCGCGTGGTGCGGGGACTATTCTGAAATACTATTTTCTGTAAGTAGTTATTTTTTAACAACCACAACAACTGCGATTATACATATCACAATTTATGATAATCTCAAGAATTTTGACGAAAATACAAAATTGCACCTAGGCCCATCTATGCTATCTCTATGGATTATTCCTCTATGTGTTGAGCCAATTTCAATAGTAGGTAATTTTTCGGTTACGCAAATTCATACCGCTCAAGTTATTACAACAGCATCTCATTATCAGTCAAGTTTCTTTAGTCGCTCGTTTTATAATTCCCCATTGTAGATAAAATAGGGAATATTTCTTGGGCTATGATTAAAAAAAAATCCCGTGCTGCGAACATCGAGGTGTATTGTACTATTTAGGGTATTTACGTAAACTGCGAACTGCTCTTGTCTGTAACAACTTGAATTTGGTGAAAGTGATGAAACTACATTTTTAATTTAGTGTCAGTAAGCCTACATAGAATATATGTAACACTGGAACCAAAAGCAAAAAGACTAGGTTCCATTATCCAAATCACACTTGAGAGTTGCGAGTTTCTAAAAAATAAGTTAAAATTGACGCCAAAACCATAGCCGCCATTATTGTGAAATAAAATTTTCAAAATAAATTTCACGTGCTCCTGAACGAACGCGGCACCTAATTACTACATAAATTAGTAAAAAATCTATAAATCATGGCTGACAACGATGATCTTCTGGACTACGAAGACGAAGAACAAGCAGATCAATCGATCGCTGACGGGGCGACAGAAGCGGCGCCAAAGAAAGAGGTTAAGGGTTCCTATGTATCTATTCACAGCTCTGGATTTAGAGATTTCCTGTTAAAACCCGAGATATTGCGCGCTATCGTCGACTGCGGTTTCGAGCATCCATCAGAAGTGCAACATGAATGCATTCCGCAAGCCGTCCTTGGAATGGATATTCTGTGTCAAGCCAAGTCCGGCATGGGAAAAACCGCCGTTTTTGTGTTAGCGACTCTTCAGCAGCTGGAGCCTTCTGAAAACCACGTCTACGTCCTCGTAATGTGCCACACCAGAGAATTGGCTTTCCAGATTAGTAAGGAATACGAGCGTTTCTCAAAATACATGGCCGGCGTCAGAGTATCAGTGTTCTTTGGCGGAATGCCCGTACAGAAAGACGAAGAGGTCCTCAAAACTGCATGCCCTCACATAGTCGTCGGTACGCCTGGCAGGATTTTGGCATTAGTCAACAGTAAGAAGCTGAATCTGAAGCATTTGAAGCACTTCATACTGGACGAATGTGATAAGATGCTTGAATCTCTAGATATGAGACGCGACGTGCAGGAGATATTTAGAAACACCCCTCACGGCAAACAAGTGATGATGTTTTCTGCTACTTTGAGTAAGGAAATCAGACCAGTGTGCAAGAAGTTTATGCAAGACCCCATGGAGGTATATGTGGACGACGAAGCCAAGCTGACGCTGCACGGCCTGCAGCAGCACTATGTTAAACTTAAGGAGAACGAGAAGAATAAGAAGCTATTTGAGCTCCTTGATGTATTGGAGTTCAACCAAGTGGTTATATTTGTGAAGTCTGTGCAACGCTGCATAGCTCTAGCTCAACTTCTAACAGACCAGAATTTCCCTGCTATTGGCATACACCGGAACATGACTCAAGACGAGCGTCTCTCCCGTTACCAGCAGTTCAAGGAGTTCCAGAAGAGAATTCTAGTTGCCACCAACTTATTCGGAAGAGGGATGGATATTGAAAGAGTGAATATTGTGTTCAACTATGATATGCCTGAAGATTCTGACACGTACCTGCATCGTGTGGCACGTGCTGGCCGCTTTGGTACTAAAGGCTTAGCTATAACTATGGTATCTGATGAGAATGATGCCAAAATCCTTAACGAAGTTCAAGACCGCTTTGATGTCAATATCACGGAGCTACCAGAAGAAATTGAGCTATCAACTTATATAGAAGGCCGATAAATTACTAGATCACTCCATTCCTTTTGTACCAGTGTTTGAACTTTTTGAATGCCATGCAACCCTATTTGTAATTTGACGATTTGTTGTTCCGAGGCATTATTTGATTTACAGGTTTTTAATTATAATTTCATGCATATACATATATTTTTGTGACATGGTAACATGCCAGGCATTCAAAAAGTACTGTTTTTTTCAACACAAGTGTGTTTCAAATTATTTGACTAAGAAATATTCACTTTCCTGGGATGTAGTGTTTTGTGTGGTGTGTTCAAACACAGATTGCTCATATCCAGATACAAAGTAACTCTAGGTTAAAGATTAATTAAAGTAACATTTGATATTGTGATAAACTGGCTTTTATTTTTTTACTTGTATTTTTTCATACCAGAGAATTAAACAAGAACATTGATCAAGCTGTAATCAAAATCTATCTTGTCTAAAGTAATTTTGAAGATGCTGTTCAAGATTAATTTACAAATATTTACTAATTAATTTTATAATTTACTGCCCCACTGCTGGGGCTCAATTGTCGCGATTCTATGCAACTGCTTTCCAGTTCTCTAGGAAGACACATGAGTAGTGTGAACAGTGTACGTACCCCTCAGACCGAGTAAAAAGTATTTGGTCTGAGACCTACCCTTAAAATATTCGTTCATGGACCCTCTAACTCATCATCCACGCATTTCTGTTCTTTCCGCAATGTCCTTGCCTTGCCTTGCCTCGAAAGAGATTAAAAATAAATCCCTAATCAAATAATTATACCTAATCCCATTTTTTACGCGGGTGTCGTATCCTACACTAGCTGACCCACGCAACTTCGTATGCGTCACAACAATATAATTAACTTACAACCTTCCTCGATAGATCGACTATCCAACATAGTAATATTTTTAAATTAGTTTTCTAATGTTGAAAGAATTTTCCAAGGCGTCTGACTTTTGAGTTAAATCGTAACAAACAAAAAAGCTAATCTTTCCTCTCTATAATATTTGATAGAACCTTGGTAGATGTCACAATCTTCAAATTTTTGGTTCTAAGACATAGGTACCGGTTTCCTTAGGATGTTTACCTTCACTGTTTTGACAGCAGTGGTGATGAAATAAATTACACAAAGTAATGCGCCTGTCTGGGTTCGAACCCACGACCAACTGTTCGTAAGTCGGAGCCGCCACCACTGGGCCACTACTGCTCACAAAACAATATACAATATCACCTTGTAAATATTATGGTGCAATAAATATTTTGAATTTGAATTTCCCGGAGGCCAGAATCTCCACTTATCTACATCGGGACGCGAGGGCCGGCGGCGGACCGCGTAATTATTTTGTCGCGCGTACATTTTAACATTGCGATATCTTCTAAGATTTTTGTTTAAACTATATTTGAGTAAAATGAACAAATATTCTATATTAAATTTCCTTTCTAACAAACATAGTATTTATTTAGATATAGATTTATACCATAAGGGTTAAATAAGCTTCGCAAAAAAGTAATTCTATTTAACCTAACATTTCGATAGTAAAAAATGGTTACAGTGAGTCAATCTTAGTAGATAGATATATGCTGTCGCGGACTTATTTGTAGAACTTTTAAAAAGGAACATCTCTTTCATACCTACATAATATTTGCATAACTTAAACCATTTTCGCAGCGCACGCAACGGAAGCTCTCAATAAGGAATATCGTTTCCCGTTTTTGCAACATTTTTCATTTATGCTCCACTCCTATTGATCGTAGCGTGATGTTATATAGCCTAAAGCCTTTCTCGATAAATGGACTATCTAACACAAAAAGATTTTTTCAATTCCAACCAGTAGATCCTGAGATCTTAGCGTTCAAACAAACAAACTCTTCAGCTTTATAATATTAGTATAGATACTAGGTGCAGCACAGAAACTTCAAATACCTACAGGTAGTAGGTACCTATTTAAAAAAACATCTATTTGAATCGAACCGAATCGAAAATGGTTTTTATATAAGTAGGTAGGTAGGTACTACGTGATCTGGTCGGTTCGATTACATTATACATGTACGACATTGAACTTGATCTTATGTTTCGTAAACCATGCTAATTTTAAACCTACAGTAAAACCGATAGCATTGCGTAATCGTAATTAATAAGAGCTGCATATTTTTTTTCTGACAAGAATTATCTTACATACCTACTTAAAATTCATCGTAATATGTAAGTACACTTAAGTATCTAAGTACTGATTTATTACATTTTTAAATATTTAAAAAATAAAGACAAAAACCCTCCTTTTGGGCTTCGCCGCAGTCGGACAAAAACATGGCCCATCGGTATCGCGAACAGTCCAAGCTGAGCCAAGCTTCTAACAATACGAGTCACAGGGTTGAGAATTGAACCCTGGCCCTAGCGGGGTTACCAGGAAACGGTGTTCCGGTGTCATCGACGGATATTGGATAGTGCATAACCAGTCAGCAAAGGGTGCCCCGTGCCGCCGTGGCACGCGGCACAAACTACCACCCATCAATCATGCTGGAAACATCTAAATTATTTAGGCGGGAATCGACCCGAAAGAAACGGATTATGGGAGTGTTGCTGTTTCACCTACTTACATTATTTATTTTCGACAGTACAGTACCTGCCTACTTACATTTTTTATTACAAATTTAACCACAACGATTTTTTAAAGAACCTAAAGATAATCTACTAAACAGGAAAAACAACACAATTACAAACAAAAACAAAATCCTAAATAACAAAAAAGGTAAACAGAACTATCGCAAGTTCACTAAAATTGTACGAGTCGAAAATCTATAGATTCTTTCATGACGCATGACATTGGTTCTGGCTAACGACACACAGTTATTATAATAACATCAAGCTTTTAGTTCCCGATGCGCTGGGCAAAGATTAATGTTGTAATAAGTTTAGTTACATCAGTGAGATACCTGTGTAAAAATCCTTATTCCTATGGATTAGGTTAGCCTATCTATGCAACAGTCACTAAGTTAGGAAGTAGGTAAATAGGATGTTTTTAATGTTTTGTAAAAAACCTTGCAGAGCAGGTATTCGACCATGGTCAATCAAGGACATTAGTCAAACAAATAAACGAAAGTCACTATTGATGTTATAAAAATATTTATTCATAATGCTCAAAAGGTTGGTAACAAACACATCTATTTAGTTTTATTAACACACACTACTAATAGGTATGCAGTCATTTGCACACTTTGTTTCCAATTCTGATGGTAGCTAGGCTATAAAAACAATGACATAAGTATAATAAAACAATTATTTACAGAATACATAGTTGTAATGATTTGAACTGCACAACTGTCAATTGAAAATATGCAGAAGTTATTCAAAATAATGAAAGAGGTACAATGATGTTTACGTTTGGCATCAACTTCATTTTACTTTAACAAAATTATGTGCAAGTCTGTTATATTTCTACAAACAAAGAATTATGATTATATAATGTTTACACTGCCACATAAATAACAAAGAATTGTTAAGTGTAAAATAAAACTGTAATAATAATGATTGGTAGGTAGTTAAAAATTCAATATACATAGGTAGGTACTTACAAATATTGTATTAGATTTAAAACTTAACATTATACAACTAAGTACCAGTATCTTTTACCATAAAGTCCCAGCGTAGTAGCTTGTTAATGACGCAAGTAACATGAAAATATCAAGTGGTAACTTACAAAATGTGGTAGAAAACATCAGTGTATGTTACACAGATCATTTACAAGCATTCTGAATCCCCAACATTACTCAATTCAATCCCAAATAAGCACCTTTCTTGGGGCCATCAAAAGTTTTCTCATGTGTGAACCGGGTAATCAGGTCTAGTGCCCATTTGGGCTGGTCCCCAGGCACCATATGTCCCGCATTTCTTACCAAGATCTCAACCAATTTGCCAGCCTGTTTCACATAACCAGCTACTTCTCCATCTACCTTCCAAACATACCTTTTGGCAGTCTTGTAGTCATCAGCACCAGTAAAGTTGAGATTCCTGAGGTAGTTCACAGTCAAGGGGTAGGCCACAATGATGTCTAGTTGACCATTGTATATAACCACATAGTAGTGATCAAGGAGTTCTGATATCCAAGGGGCTACAGACTTCATAACATCTTGCTTTAGATGGCTTTCAACTACTGACCCATTGTTGAATGGTAAGTTTCCAACATGTATCATTTTTCTGACAGCAGTCTTTTGCAGCATTGGTCCAAAATCTTCATATTCAGTGTAGTCTTTTGTGTGCAAATAATTGAAGTAGAAATTGAAGCCTGTCAGATTTGTAAAGATACTTTTACCATCTATCATATCACCATTCAACAAAGAATCAAATGTGGCAAATGCATCATCCCATTTTCCTTGTTGTATATAGGATTTTGTTTTATTCTCATATTCTTCAAATACTTTAGCTCCATTAGAATCTATGAGACCGATTTGGTACAAATATTTACCATACAACAACTGATGTTCCGGGTCGCTCAAACCATTGCCAATAGCAATACCTTTCATGTTAATTTTCACTTTTGCTGTAGGGTTCTTCATATGTATGGTGTATGCAAGAGCAGGCACATACTTCCCTCCGTAAGACTCACCGGTCACAAAGAACTTGTTCTGCTGTAGCTCAGGGAAAAGCTGGAAGAACTGTACCAATGTGGTGTACAGCTGCTCACCAACCTGTGTCTCATCAGTGCAGTACCCTCTGCTGTCGTTCGTAAAGCTGAACCCAGTGCCCACAGGGTTGTCGATGTATATCATGTGGTGACTCAGAGCCCAGTTGTACTTCCTCCTCTCGAACTTATCTCTACGCACTCGAATGGGACCGTTTTCCGTGAAAAGGCCATACAAGGAGCTCGCGCCAGGGCCACCCTGTAGCCACACGACGACGGGCGCGTGCTTGTTATCAGGCACCATCGCAGGGAAGTACCAGAAGAATTGGTTTGAATCGTACGTCTTGTTCACAGTGAAATATCCAGCGTAACTTTTAATACGAAGACTTTCCGTAAAGGGCACGCGAGCAAGACGCCTGCCCTCCTCAATTTTCCCGCTCTCAACGTACGGAGTAAGGAACAACGGTGGACCCGGATCACCTCCATCACGCTCACCAAGGTTCAACTTCGGATATCGATGGAAGAAACCCTCGGCATTGAAAAATACTTGAAGTATCAGCAGAGCCCACAATGTGCGCGCCATCTCGACCCGAATACCGAGTAAACTGACGCAGTTAGTTGACTTCACCTTTTTATCATGTATCAGCGAATTCTAATAATAATAAATTGTTGTTTAGCCGGCTTATCAATGTGTTTGTTCTCTCGAATCACGACCGCAAATCGCGTTTCATCACAATACTTCTTGTGTACCTGCTCAAGTCAATGTTGCCACTTGCCATCGCAATCAGAGCAAAAATTAACATGCTTTGAATATTAAAAAGGTAATCTTCAGCTTTTTCTTCGTGGTTTTGTACTTTATTTCATAATAGTAGTGTAGCACCGCCTCATTTGAAATAGTCCAAATACCCTGGGGTACAACCCTGGTGAATACTCTTCTTACAATATTCTTTTCTAACTTTTTTAGAACTTCTAGATATTCGTAATCAGGTTTTTGAATGGACTTCCCGAAAGACGAAATGTCAACCACCAGTGTGTCAACTGTCAAATTTTTGTGTCTGTGTTTTGTTCCGTTCATGTTGTTTTCGTTAGTCCCACAGAGTACATTATACTGTAAAGAAAGTTAGTCCTAAATTACTCTGCGGTATAAAATTATTCCACTCTTACAAACAATGATGCGATGCGATACTTGATGTTGTTGGTTTTTATATGTGACTTTATAAAGTTAATGTGACTGGTATAATATCTGACTGTAATAACAAGATGCAGACAGAGCGTGATTCCTGCAAACTTTGGACACTTTTACTAGCATTATTGAGTACAGTTTCTGTGGTAAACGCAACATTATTCCCAAATGTGTACCCGCGGTTAAAACTGGATGGTAGATCGGCGAAAGATGCTGGTAATCCTCTCATGATCACTCCTTACCTCAAAAAAGGTTCGATAAAACTCGCACAAAACCTTTCGCGAGTATCTATTACAAATAAAATAGGATTCCGAAGTCACGCCGGTTTCATTACGATTGACGAAAAGTATAACTCCAATCTATACTTTTGGTACTTTCCGCCTTTTTCTAAGAATGAGGAGGCTCCCGTCGTCGTCTGGTTGCAAGGTGGACCAGGTGGAACCTCGCTATTTGGCCTGTTCACCGAGTTGGGTCCTCTTATTGCCAAAAAAGAAGGGTTTGCTTTAAGGAAATATCACTGGGCCTTAAATAATCACCTTATTTTCATTGATAACCCTGTTGGTACAGGATTCAGTTTCACAGACAATGATACTGCATATTGTAATGATGAAGAGTGTGTGGCAAAAGGATTGCACTCTGCTATAACACAGTTCTTCAAACTATTTCCACATTTAAAGAATAATCCCATATATCTTACAGGCGAATCTTATGCAGGAAAGTACATACCAGCCTTTGGGCTGTTTATACATAAAGAAAACCAGAGGAGTAATCAGAAACTCAACTTACAAGGAATGGCAATTGGTAATGGATACTGTGACCCAGTCAATCAGTTAGATTATGGGAACTACTTGTACGAACTTGGATTAATAGACAACAACCAACTGAAAGTTTTTGTAAAATATCAGAATGAGATAGTGAAACAAATTAAGGAACAGAATTGGGAGCAAGCTGACATTCTTGTAGACCGCCTGATGGACGGCGAGTTGACTAACTTTTCATATTTCAAATCTTACACAGGCTTCAATTACTACTACAACTACTTGCAAGCATCTGGAGGAGATGAAGATATGACTGTGTTCACAAACTTGTTGCATAATGACAATGTAAGACGTAGTGTGCATGTTGGAGGATTACCGTTCCATGACGGACAAATTGTGCAGTTACATTTAGCTCTTGACATGTTGAAATCTGTAGCTCCAGCAGTATCAGAACTATTATCACATTATAGGATGATGTTTTATAATGGGCAACTTGATATTGTTGTTGCATTCCCACTGACAGAAAACTTTTTACGTAATTTAAACTTTTCTTCAGCTGAAGAGTATAGAAATGCACAGAGGGGTATATGGAAGGTTGATGATGAAGTGGCAGGGTATGTGAAGTGCGCTGGCAATCTTACTGAGGTCCTGGTCCGAAATGCTGGCCATATGGTTCCACATGATCAACCAAAGTGGGCATATGACTTGATCACAAGATTCATTAAGAATGATTTTAATTTATAAGCATTTTGGGTCTTCGGTTATTTGATGAGATGTGATTTTTTATTTGCTTGAATTGAAGTGTAATGTTAAAATTAAAACCCTAGGTTACTTTTTTCTGTTGTATTTGGTAACATTAAACATTTATACGCATTTTAGGTTGTAAGACAACCAATCAAACTATACAAAGCGAGTCCATGTTAGACTGGAAATGTATACCTTGTTTAAGTCCTCATGTGTTTGTAATCATAAGACGTCATGGTCTATAAAATTGTGCTTTTAAGATTTTATATAATTTACATTCTTTAGGTATTACTACTAAGAACATGAACCTTAAACAATAGACAATGGAGAAATGGTCATGTTTCTTTTACCAACCTTCAACATCTTACTGTGGAACTCCCAAGCGTCGTATAGTCGACTTAGACAGAAGAAAGGGTCCCAAAAGAAGGAAATAGGAATGTTACATGACTACTATAACGATTATACCTCTCATGTAGACAAGAAGGGAGCCGTCGCTTCTTTATTGGGATGAATGACATCAGCTACCAAACGATCTCCGATTTCAAGACGACATGCGACAGTTTAACTTAGAACCTCATTAGACTACTCGCCAAAAATACTCGATGATTGACGTCTAAATTGCTGTCAGTCGCGAAATGCAATTTCAGCAAGATCAGCATGATATCCATGAAGGAATTCCACTTTGAATAGTGTAGTGTATTATGTACCATTGAACTTAAGCTGCTTTAAAACTATGCTTGTCAAGTACGTAGTAAGTTACTCTCGATTACCGTAATCAGCTTGTTTTCTTTCGTAAACACGGTGTTTTTGCCGATTTATCCGAGGCTAAAGCTGAATCCAAAACCAGCCAGAGAAGCAGGCGATCCACTATTTTTGACACCCTATATTGAAACGGGTCAAATTTCCCTCGCCCAAAATCTATCACGAGTGAGCCTGGCCAATTTATCAGAAATCAAAAGCCACGCAGGTTTCTTTACAATCGACCCATATTACAACTCCAATCTATATTTCTGGTACTTTCTGCCATTTTCTAAGAACAAGACAGCTCCTGTTCTCTTGTGGCTTCAAGGTGGGCCTGGTTGTAGCTCGTTGTATGAGACTGTTCGTAGAATTAGGACCTCTCGAAGCCAAACAGGGAAGATTTGTTACAAGAAAATATCACTGGGCACAGAATTATCATTTACTTTTCATTGACAATCCAGTGGGGACCGGATTCAGCTTCACGCAAAATACCAATGGTTTCTGCACCAATGAAGAATGCGTTGCCAAGGGACTGTATCAGGGCTTGCATCAATATTTTCAGCTATTTCCACATTTGAGGGACAACGATTTCTACTTGACTGGCGAATCTTATGCGGGGAAGTACATACCATCGCTAGGAATGGAAATCCACCGAGAAAATGCTAAAGGAAAATTCAAAATAAATTTAAAAGGCATGGCGTTAGGTAATGCTTACTGCGATCCTTTAAATCAATTAGACTACGGTAACTACTTGTATCAACATGGCTTGTTGGACGGCAATCAGTTAAAAGTATTCCAGAAACTTCAGATGAAGATTTATGTAACAATCAAGAGTAAGAACTGGTTGCAAGCGAACATTATGATGGATCGAATGATGGACGGATGCGTGACGCATTTCTCATTCTTCAACTTCTACACGGGGTATAATTTCTACTACAATTATTTGCGTACGTCAAAGATAGACGATAAGACACCTTTTCTAAGCTTGATGGACAAGAATGAGGTCAGACGAGGTATACACGTCGGGGGCCAAGCGTTTCACGACGGCCAGACCGTCCACCTGATGCTAGCAGCTGACTTCATGCAGTCCGTGGCTCCTGCCATCTCTGAACTATTATCTCATTACCGAATGCTGTTTTATAACGGCCAGATGGATATTATTGTGGCGTACCCCTTAACAGTCAACTTCCTGAATAATTTAAAGTTTTCCGCGTCTGACGACTACAAATTGGTGAGCAGAAGTATTTGGAAAGTGGGAAATAGTATAGCCGGGTATATAAAACGTGCCGGAAACCTCACAGAAGTGTTGGTACGTAATTCTGGACACATGGTGCCAAAGGATCAACCGAAATGGTCCTTTGATTTAATCACAAGATTTGTAAATAATGATTATGTAAAGAAAAGTGATTCTAGTAAGGAGAAAAAAATCAATATCTCTTAACATCAGTATTACGAGATATTGATCGTTTTCTCCTTACTATAATCACTTTTCTGTGAAGTTCTGTTTTTTTATGGAAATAAGGGGTCGTTTACAAGTTACTATTGGAACGTTCAAAAATTCGAGCGAAAACCATAGAATTCGGAAGATCGCGGTTTGGCAAGACATAAATCATGCACCTGCACGTTTAGTTCGTGTTGCAATCATGCACAACTAAGAGCTCCGTTCAAGCATGCAGTACCAGTGAAACTTATATTGAATTGCTGAAAGCATTGAATAAAGACCTTTAGTACCTACCCAGGTACACTTGGAAAGTAATATAACTTTGTGAACGTGTAGTGATATCAAAACTTTTCACTTATCTATTGTAGGTATTTCAAAGATTCGGGACAAATCAAGGCTTTACTTATACATACATACAGACATGACACTAACTCTCGCCATTTTCCCATGGGGGTAGGCAGAAACCACAGAACGCCGCCTGCTTCTATACTCCTATTGCCTCGCCCACGTTCATTATCTGGTCATACACGCACGCTGGTTGCGAGTACTTCGCACCTGTCCTTTCTGAAGAACAGTAATTACTACTAGAAGCCAGAATCCGGCAAAAAAATACGGCACTTGCAAATTGAAATCCCTAAGTATGAAAGCCATTTTCCAGGTCATCGTGCGGCATTGCCACCACAGAGTACATTGTACGAGGGTGCGTTTTTAAGTTCGCGGAATGGGAGGGTAGATGATAAAAATAGGTCATTATCGAGGTGGCCACGACTTCAGCCACTCAATATTAGTATAAATACCAGGTTTTGTCTTAATTGGGTCATTAGTCTTTGAACTATCGTCAAGCAAACAACTCAATCGGGAAGAAAGTGTGCATTATGGAAAAAAATCGAGTACCGTGCCGTAATAAAGTTCCTTACCAAGCAAGGAAAGTCAGTTCAAAACATACTGGAAGAGATGGAATCCGTTTACGGGGACTCTTGCCCGGGTAAAACCATGGTTTACAAGTGGCATTGTCTTTTTAAACAAGGCAGGACCTCACTTGAAGACGACCCGCGGCCCGGACGGGCGATCGAGGTGACTACTCCGGAAATCATTAAAAATGTCGAAAAAATAATATTGGAAGATGCCAGACTAAAGAAGAAACAGCTTGCAGTAATGGTTGGAGTATCGGATACAACAATTTTCAAAATTCTACACGATCATCTTGGCATGACAAAGGTCAGTGCAAGATGGGTGCCAAGAATGCTCACGCCGCCTCAGAAACAACGCCGCGTGGAGTGTTCTCGCACGTTTTTGGACCTCTGTAACGAAGATAAGGATGGACTATTGAGTCGAATTGTTACTGGAGATGAAACTTGGGTTCATCATTATGAGCCTGAGTCAAAACAGAACTCTATGCAGTGGCACAAAAAAGGTACACCACCACCCAAGAAGTTTAAAGTATCACAATCGGCTGGGAAAATCATGGCAACAGTGTTTTGGGATTCGGAAGGGATTCTGTTGACCGATTATAAAGATAAAGGCGTTTCTATAACCGGAGAATACTATGCTTCTATCCTCGAGAGGTTGAAAGAAAGTATTAACGAAAAAAGGAGGGGAAAATTGACCAAAGGTGTCCTTCTTCTTCACGACAACGCGCCTGTTCACAAGAGCCGTGTTGCGTTGGCTGCCCTGCATAAGGTGGGCTTCGATATTTTAGACCATCCACCCTACAGCCCAGACCTGGCCCCCAGTGATTATTACCTCTTTCCAAATCTGAAAAAAGAACTTCGTTGAAAGAAATTTTCAACTGATGAAGAAGTGAAGGACGCGGTTTCAGCTTATTTTTCGGACAAAGACAAAACATTTTTTTATGAAGGTATACATAAGCTAATTGAAAGATCTGAAAAATGTATTAGGGTAGCAGGTGAATATATTGAAAAAGAAAAATAATTTAGTATTTTTATTTTCACTCCTTGCCCTCCATTCCGCGAACTTGAAAACGCCCCCTCGTATATATATGAAATTGCCACTCACATTTGCGTTGTAAATACTGAACTACTGAAGTGGATAAATGTACATTGTAATATGTGGATAATAAACGCTTGTATTGCCAGACGTGTTTCCTTACACTTCCATACCTCATGGTCTGACATACGCGTTCCTGGAACTGAGCTTGCGAGCTATCGGATTGCGGGCACAATGTGCAATTTAGGAGGATTCCTATGTGCCTCGGGCATCTGTGCACAAACTTATTGTTTTACAACGAGAATATATATATATATGATCCCGACAGATTTCGGTCACAGCGACTTGGATCTGCCTATTAAGAGCATCGCTGGTGTGCCCTCAGGTGACTGACATAGCCAATTTTTGAAGAACAGTAATTACTACTAGAAAGAATAATAAAACGTGAATAATATATTAATAGCGCCAAGAGTGTGATTGACTTTAACTGTGTTGTACGAAGACGCTGACAGAAAGAAAAATGAGAGACAAGTTACTCCAATGACGAAAAGGAAATTATCATTGCTCAATTCCTTCGTTTTTCTGCAGTATTTTTTTATATAGTTATTAGATGCGATATCCGTTGCATCTGCCATATAACGTAAAATACCTTTTGTTGACTACGTCATGACCAAACCATCTAATGTAAAAGCATACTTTTCTCAATGATTGTCACTAACTGCTGTACTTAGAGATATTTAATGATTACTTAAGCCGTCACTTAGTAAAGGTTTGACATACACACATCAACACGGTCTAGGGAGGGATATTTCATACTCAATTAAATAACTCGAAAAGTACTGGCCGCATTGGAATCTTTTATACACCGATTTGTTTGTAATTTATCTCAGACTAATTCCAAATTCAAATTTTTGAAAATTCTTTTGTTTCGGTGGCATAAAAATGTCTTGATGTGTAGGAGAGGGAATTTTCATTTGTGCGAAATTTAGAAAACAATACGAATTAGGTACGTTTAGTTACAGATTTTTTTTTTAATTATTAAACGAAAGATAAAGTTAAAATTGAGCCATGGTTATTCGAGGTATTGTAGCCATGCAACGCCAACATTTGACGAGGGCGGAGATGTTACGAGCTGTGGGAATGCTGGAAGCTGGGTCTGTTCAGCGTAATGTTGCTGAGGCCATAGGGAAGTTCCTGAAAATCTGGCTACAGAAGATCAACTTTTTGCGCACATTTTTTTTTTTTTTTTTGGTGGGTGTAAAATCATCGATGATTTTACACCCACCAAAAAAAAAAAAAAAAATGGGGTTCGAACAACCCCTCCCGCTCTTGGGCAGAGCGAAAGGGAGTGTCAGACTTCTACTGACTAAAAACCACCCATGTTCCTTCTTCGCCCTCTATGTCGAGGCTGCGATAACCGTTGGACTACCCGCGGCCCCGACAGGCGTCGGCCCTTTCGGGCCCCTCCCATGTTGCTGACATCTCTTTGAGGCGCGCGTGGAACACGAATGCGCCGTCGACACGGCCTGTTTTCGTCGTGAGACGGACGGACGGCGAGTTAGCCCATCACTCACCGTCCACAGGCCCGCGTCAACGGTGGCCGGAGGTCATCGCGGGACCCCCGACGCCCGGAGCGCCTCCCGCGGCGGCTGGGACGAGAGGTTCTCTCCCTCTCGCGTTCCGCCACCTCCTTCGCCAGCATCACTGCTTCGCAGAAGGAGGCGACGGCGTCCCATTCCTCCTCGCCCCGGAACATGGCTTGCACCAGGGCCGACGCGAGAGGTCGCCGCCGCCGATCGCCGCTACGAGAACACGGCGGGGCTCCGCCCAAGCGGGGCACACCTCCACTGTGTGCTCCACCGTGTCCTCCGGCCGATCCTCACAATGGTGGCAACTTTTTGCGCACCTCAGAGGGACAATATTCCGCAGCAAGACATTGACAACCTTGTTCTGAGCATGCCGAATCGTTGCCGATGTGTTATGAACATCATGGGCGCTTTCTCAGACTACTAACTTCAAGTTTCACAAATTAAATGATTTTTCTATTTTTTTCAGTTTTTACTCACAAATTAAAAGTTAATTCATATGCGGTTTCCGTCTATGCTTCATTTTTTTTCCATAAAATCCTGAAATTTTAATCGAAGTACCTTAAACCATAATTAAAAAATGGTAGAATATTAAATAACGTAACTTTTAAATATATACATGTCATATTATAAATAATAAACACATTGATAGTAAGTCGCTTTTTTTAAAATATCCCTAGACCGTGTTGATGTGTGTACTTTTGTATGAGAAAACTGTCAAAACCTTTACTAAGTGATGGCCTAAGTAATCATTAAAGCTCTCTGAGTGCGGCAGTAAATCTTTAAACCGCAACGGTCGCGTCTCATTCCTCAATTTAAGTTACACCACACATGCTTCGCAGAGGCCTTACTTAATCTCATCACTTATTTTTTAAAGAATTATATTTTAGCTTAGTAAATAAAAATATAGATAGCAATCTCTAATATTATAAACTCTTTTGCAAAAAAAAACGAGCACTTTAGATTTTTTCTCTACTTCAATGAAGAAGAACAAGAAACAGGTTTTATTAATTTGATAAAAGAAAAATAATGATTATTGTGGATTATTCTAAAATTGCTTTACTATTGGCGCGAATTGCTGAAACGATTTTTAACTGATTACGATATTTTAAAACTTTTTGGATATTTTCTGCAAATTAAACAATTTAATCTTTCTTTTAACATTAAATACCACTTTTTGATATGAGTGATAAAGCGATAAGGGCTGGTAAAATTATAACCCTACTTGAAGAAGGTTGTTCGCAAACTTACGTGTCTCAGCGGCTAAATGTGAGTCGTTCAACTGTCCAGAGGACTTGGCAACGGTATCAAGAAACCGGTTCGGTCAAAAAAAGACCCGGTTCGGGAAGCAAACGATGCACAGAACCAAGAGATGACCGCTTTTCGATGAGTCAGGCGTTGCGGAATCGTAAGGCGTCAAGTGTGGACCTGAAGAAGAGCCTTGAAGAAGTAAGAGGAGTAGAAGTTAGCTTGTGGACGGTCAGGAGGAGACTTTTGGCTGCCAATATCAGGAGTTACCGCCCAGCTCGGGGCCCTAAATTACTCCGTGAGCACCGTGTTGCTCGACTTCAGTTTGCTCGGAACTGTGCTTCATGGAGGACTGGAATAAAGTATTGTTTTCTGATGAAGCTAGAATCTCTTTGTGTGGAGAGGACCGACGCTGGCGAGTGCTGCAAAGACCACGGGAACGCTATGCGGAAGTGTGTTCCGAAGAAATCACTTCTTATGGCGGAGGCTCCGTTATGTTTTGGGCAGCAATTAATTCGATGGAGCGTACGGAGTTACTTTTCACAGAAAATGGAACATTAAATGCATACCGGTACATAATGGAAGTCCTAATTCCATATGCACAACCCACATTGACTGCACTTCGGGAAGATTCCATTTTTATGGACGACAATGCTCGCCCGCACCGTTCTGGCGACGTGGAAGCGTACATGCAAGAAGTTGGGATCCGTCGTTTAGAATGGCCAGCTCGAAGTCCTGACCTCAATCCAATTGAGCTTGTCTGGGATGTTCTAAAGAGACGTGTAAGATCAGTGCAACCTGCTCCACAAAACATCAGGGAGCTAAAAAGAGTCATTGCAGAAGAGTGGGAATGTATTCCTCAAAACGTTATTAAAAACATCGTAGAAAGCATGCCCAGAAGGATTCAAGCTGTGATTTTGGCAAGAGGAGGTCACACTCGTGTTAGGTTCCAATGTGAAAAATAACTATAACATGCGATTTATCGCGAATAACATTTTAATTTATTTATTTTTGTAACGATAATTTTTGTTAGCAACACTGAATGAGTTGGGTGTGATGATGATTTTTGGAATCTATGAAGACAGAAATGGCGGGCTACGGATTTTAAAACATTGTATTGGTTAAACTGGATTTGTAAAGATCTTGGCTAAAGTAATACACTTCTGGACACATCTATTGGCCCACCTTAGAGTTTAGGTTTCGATGGCCCCACCGAAATATGATTGCTAGATTGAACAAAAACTGTTGATGCAGTTTTAAACCTGATACATTTTACCATCTTTTTCGATCGTATTGTTTTAAATTTGAATTCAGAATACCATACGACATGGAGCTACGCCTAACAAGTCGGATAATGCGCCTTGTTAAAGGCAATTGATTTTTGAATAAAAAACATGTTTTATCAAATAAAGGTTTAATTTAATAAAGCGTGTTGCCTCCATGGGCATCTACCACAGCTCTCATACGATTAGGCATAGAGTTTATCAACCGCTCTATGAAATTTTGAGGGATCATCTCCCATTCCTCTTCTATGGCAGTTTTCAACTCCTGCATCGTCTGGGCAACTGGCTGACGAGCCCTAACACGTCTTTTTAGCTCGTCCCACATGTGCTCAATGAAGTTCATGTCTGGGCTTCTGGCTGGCCAGTCCATAACTGTGATGTTCACATCCCGAAGCTATTCCCTGACGATGCCGGCCGCATGGGCTCTTGCATTATCATGCATAAAAAGGAAATTTGGGCCCACATAGTCCGCGTATGGTATCACGTGAGGTTCTAAGCACTCACGAATGTACCTTTCAGCATTTAATGTTGGCAGCCGTGGTCCTGTAACAACCTCAAGTTGAGTTTTGCCGCTCGCGGATATACCGCCCCAGACAGTCCATGAGCCACCGCCATAAGCAACCCTCTCTTCAAAGCAGCATTGTGCGAAACGCTCTCCCTTACGTCGGTAGACCTTCTTCCTTCCATCATTGCCATGTAACACAATTTTAGACTCATCAGAAAAGAGTACACGGCTCCAATCTTGCTGTGTCCAATTTAAATGACTGCGTGCGAAATGAAGGCGCGCTGTTCGGTGGGCTCGCGTTAGTTTGGGCCCATTAGCTGGCTTGTGTGGTACCATATCGCGTTCTTTTAACCTTCTCCGAACAGTTCGAGCGCTCACAGATACTCCGTGGAAGTCGCGAAGTTGGTTTTGTATCTCAATGGAGGTAAGGTGACGATTTCTCAAGCTGGTCGTCACGATGAATCGATCCTGCCTTTCAGTTGTGACCCGAGATCGTGGCCTTCCTTGGCGACGAACAAAGCCGCCAGTCTCTAGGTACCTCCGATAAACATTTCGGACCGCAGATCGACTTAAATTAAGTTGAGCACTCACGTTTCTTTGGCTGTGTCCGGCCTGAATAAGTGCCACAGCTTGGTCGGCGACTTCAGGTGAAGTATCCATAGATTATTGATAGAACCTCACCTTAATGTTAAGAATAAGTAATGTTTGTTGCAAAACCAAAGATATCAATCACTTTTTCAAGAATTAAATCCAAGTAAACCAATAAAACCAAGTTTTCTTAGTATTCGATTGTTTGATATCAACAAACAGGCTCCAAATTGTCTTTTGTTTCTTTAAATTCTGTGTTCGAAATTAAAAAAAAGACTATTGAATGAAATTGTGAATGTGCCAGGTTCAAAACTGCATAAAAACTTTTTGCTCGACCTAATATAAAATTTTAGCTAGGACCAAACGAAACTGAAAATACAAGGTGGGCCAATAGATGTGTCCAGAAGTGTATATTGTTGATTATTATAGTAGTCGTCTAAAACCAGAATATTTTATAAAAGAATTGAATAAACACTTATACTGAATAGCAGCAGTTTTATTACACTCGTTATTAGGTTTTTACATTTGTAACTTTATTTAATTAAAAAAAGTTTTAAAAAATCTTGTCTTTATTAATTTACACGAATTAAGCATACAGACTACGTCAAAGAAATAAATTTCATTTAATTAACTCAAATCGACCTAAGAACGTAAATTTCTTAAGGTGCCCGTTTTTTTTGCAAAAGAGTGTATATTTATGTTTATTAAACAATCTGAATTCTTCGCGTGGGTAAATAGGACGGGAGTACGAACTGTACTGTTGTAAAAGCAATTATTTCTGCTGTACTGCAATGTTGTATTATACGTAAAAGTTGTTATTTTAAATGTGCCTATGAGGAAGACAAATAAAACATTTTTGTATTATCAATTGTTTTAATTCATATTGCAACTATTTCTAAATAAATATTATGAACTAACTTATAATTAGAAACACAGTCATTTCCACTAACACAGAAGTTTAAAGGACAGTATTTTTGTCATAAGTGTAGGTAATCTACAGAACGCCATCACCGCTATAGAGAATAAAATAAAGTGAATGTAACTATCTCAGACCAAATAATACTTTTTATTTGGTCTGAGGTAACTATGTTATTACGTACATATGACATAAAAACCCAATCCATATAATTATGACTATGATAACCGTATGGCGGCGTGTGTGGCCCATACTGATATAGCCAAAATAACTCCAAAACCACCCCGTTTATGAAACGAAATGGTTTTGGTGGGGGGAGGCATAAGTTGTATTTTTTTTTTCATCAAATATTCGCGTTTTAGCGTAAATACATCAGGTATCAGAGGTAAGAATGAGCAGACGTCTCCCGTGACATATGTATAGAAGCCACAAGATTAGGTATAATTATTTTTTTGTCATATGGGTATTGTACAATTCGGCAGTTCGCCTTCTGCACCTTTGCCCTGCCTTTATTAGGAACCAAAGGGCTCTTGCCGTTCATTCAGTCCGGCCAGCAGGAACGCATGATCGCGAAAGAGTGCACATTCCGGTGTCCCAACTAATGAGTAAAATGAAACGATGATTGCATATTCGCGCAACCGATTAGTTTTGTTCGGATTTGGGGTAACTTAGCACGTTTTGGTTCGCCGAACAAAATAGTAACGACCGTTGTATTATAGCGACGATGGCTTCTGTAAGGACTACCGTTGTCACTGCGGGTTGCACGAAAGAAATACCGCGGCCCCGGAACACTAAGAGCTAACAAGGAACTTAGGTGGTTTTTAGTCAGTAGAAGTCACACTCCCTTCCGCTCCGGCCAGCAGGGCTATTGCGTATCTTTTAAATATAGACAGTGGCTATCATATTGTCTATGGATTAACTGTCAAATTGGTTATAGTTTAGTACAAAATGGAACCATTTGGCAGTAATTGATAGGCACTATAGGTTAGCCACTGTCATTTAAAAGATACGCAATAGCCCTGCTGAGCGGGCGAAGTCATTAAAATTTGGTGATTTCCTACCCTCCAAATAAATAAGGCTACCGTTGTTTTAATACTACCGTCCTTTTTCTTCTCACAATTTAACACACACGCTTAGTAATAATTATACAGAACATAATATATTATTTTAATTGGAAACTGTCAATACAGGGAAATTATATTGATATTATTATATTAAATCATTAAACAAATAAGGATGACTTGTGAATAATTATTAATATTTTGATAATTACCTACTGAAAATAACTATAATTCCATTTAAGTGGCACTTCAATTATTATTATCTACATTTTTATGACTTATAGGCTATTTTATCTAAGAATTTGTTGATGCATGTCTGTAAACTTATTTATTTATTTAACCTACCTACTTCATAGAAGATATAGCTCCTGTACAAAATGTCTGCAATAACTTCATAATCTATATTAACATTCCAGTTGCTATATTTGAAACGTTTTTAATGAAGTTATGAGTTAGAATACGGACGATAACTGGCCCCTTACTCACAACCACATTGATTTGGGAAGTCGTATCTCTTCAACGCTCACTTTTGTAATGCCAAAAAAAGATAGATATTACGTCTTGTCAAATAGAAATGTTTGTGAAAATGGGGTCTGGAATCGAATGTGTCACTGTCAGCTGAATGAAGCCCCTTCTATGAGAGTTTCATTGATTCTTTGGCCAACAGGACCCACTCGAAAAGGACCCGCGGGACCTGTCGGGTAAATCACATTATGACTTGGTCGACTCGTTTACAGTTTGACGCGGGTCCAGTAGTAAGCGGATCTAGTTGAGCAAAGCTTCTGGCTGTTATGTAACAATTGAACAGAAACTGTATGTGACGAGATATAAATTTTGTGGTGGGTTCCTATGAAATGTGAGCGGTCCCGTGGCATGTTAGCAGAACCACAAATTGATATTTACATGATCCGAATTGACTTCAGCCACTGTATTCACAAAAGCGTCGATTCGACAAGTTGTATGAGGCCTTTGCCCAGCAATGGGGTGACACAGGTTAACAGTAAGTTGCCCTCAAAAGGAAAACCCGAACCCTTCTAGGATCACTCGTGTATCTGTCTGTCCGACCATTCGGGGCACCTTATCTTCGAAACTACTGAGCCAAAAATTCTGAAAAAAATACAGTAATTAGTTCAAGACGTATAGATCACAGGGAAACCTATAAGAAGTCTTGGTACGGAAACCATGGCATTACGAAAGTGTGCAAGATAGATATAATGACTTTCCAAATCGAAGCGTTTGTGTATAAGGGGGGCAGATATACCTACAAATCCAATATAACAGGATCTCAAAAAACCACTAACAAAATACATCGCATTTTGAGAAATGTCTTTCCACAGTTTCGCTGTTTTCTTAAAACACGTGTCACCGTTTCTAGGCTTCAGAACGGGTCACGTAGTATGGGTACGTTCCCTTGTACATTACGCTAAGAGCGCAGTCAAGGCGTCTAGGAACTGTGCGCGTTGAGCCAGCGGCAGTGTGATGACGGAGGAGTCCACGTGGTCCAGACACACTGACGCGCCGCACTTGGTGGCTGCCTGCTCGAATGCTGCGCCGAACAGACTGGGGACAAACGGGTTAGGGTGATTGTTGCTACAACGGGGTGAATAGAGACGCAAGGGTGATTCGAGTTGATCGCGTGAGTATTGCGCTTTTGTAGAAAACAGTTTTATTTTGGAGGGGTTCGGCGATGTCCCTTGCAGCCTGAAAAACAGTGGACGGCCCGACTACCAGAACAATTATAATCATCTGGCTTTTCCTAATAGAGATGCTTCCTGACAAAATAAATCTGTTTAGTCCGTTAGTTAGATTATCGAAAAATATCAGATACGTGTTTTTTGTTTTGTTAAATTAATAAAAAATGACGAAAATAAAACGCGTCAAAGATTATAAGTGAGGGCTTGTGACGACACTCGCCGGTTACAATGTACTGTAATGTGACGTCACATGAGTTTTCAAAGCACTGTATCGTCTTCATTTTTTGTTTACGTGAGAAAACAAAAAATAAGCATTTTTTTGTCAGAAAAGATCCTTCTTAACTTGAGGTCACTTTGCAGTCTCACCGCATGCATTTGAAAAGGACTATTTACACGAATGCCCCAAAAAAAGAGTGTTATGTTTTTAGCATTCATGTTTTACATGGAGCGATTGCCTATCTGACCTGCCTCTGACAATGTATGTTGTCGTCTACGTACGTCGTCGTCGTCTACGTCTTGGAAAAACTGGTTGTCACTGACTACCAGTAACGAGTAACAGAAAAATAGTCAAACTCACTTCCTCGGCTCATGCTGGTACCTGGGCGACACGCCCAGCAGCAGACAGGCGCCGTGCGGGGCGGGCGCACTGGCCAGCACGGCCCGCGCGCCGCCCGCCCAGCGCGCCGCCACGCCCAGCCACAGCGGGCCCCGCACCGGCCCCGAGTCCGGGCTGCCCTGCAACGTCAGCTGCGGGCTAGTAGCCTATACCACGAGACTACTTATGGTACCGTCTCGAACTCATTAGTCTAGTGAGCGAGCGAAGCAAGCGTATAAGACCCCGCGACTATCCAGTGTTTTCAGGTTGGGTTACAATAGACATGACATCACATTCATAACATCACGTTCATCAGAAGCCTATGGGAGACATAAAAACATCGACACCATGTTAGACACTTGCTACACGATAAAGAACAACCATTGACCATCACGCTTGCAAGGTTGTCAAGCAATATGTGACCGCCTCGATCGATTCACCAAAAACGCCACAAACAGTGATAGCTCGTAAGATAGAAGATTTTCCTGCTAAGTGTTGAGAGAAAATAGCGATCTTCCGCCATGACTCATGACGGAAGATCGCTATTTTCTCTTTACAGCATGGCCCATAAACACTATTCATCCTGTTCTTGCCCCATTTTCTACAATACTTCTTACTCCTTACCTCCTGCACTATGAAGTAGCTGAACGGGCCAGCGAGATGCAGCTTACGTCCGCTGAGCGTGGCATGCACGAGCTTGGCCACGGCCTCCAAGGCCCGCTGCGCCGCCTGGCAGCCCAGCCGTCTGCTCTCGTTCTCTCCGCTCGCTATGTCGAGGGCTGCGAGCGCGTGCTGGAAGCCTTCTGCTT
Organism: Diarsia rubi; assembly: GCA_932274075.1. Classification (NCBI taxonomy): domain Eukaryota; kingdom Metazoa; phylum Arthropoda; class Insecta; order Lepidoptera; family Noctuidae; genus Diarsia; species Diarsia rubi. The sequence continues at coordinate 1,428,577 of OW026432.1, forward strand.
TTGGTATCGTCTCCTGTAAAGATAAGAACATAATCATTTAGTTTAGTTTAAGTTTAGTTTAACTGGGCTTTTATCCGCACTTAGCCTCTTGATTGGGCCATTGTGCGTGATGTTTAGAAAATACCTACTCCAACCAACATAGGTCGTCCCAGAATTGTAGCAGCCTTCCCAGACTACTGCAGGCTTCCGGGAGAGTTAATGGGGATCGTAAAGTTTGTGCCCGGTGATCTGCCACGCTCCTGCACTCTAGGAGTACGTGCCGTGGCGTTTCTTCCGCCTCCATGCATCCTCTGCACAATGGGCTATCAGTTACACCTATGTTATGTAGATGTTTGTTTAAGGAACAGTGACCCGTTAAAATTCCTATGATTTTACGGAGTTTGTCTCTTTTGAGTTTGATGAGATTGCGAGTAAACTTCATTGACGCGTCCGGAACTGCATCTTTTGTTTGCCTGCATCCTTCAATGTTTCTCCATTCGGCGAGGTGTTTTTCGGTGAACGCAGCCATGTTTTTATTTGGGCCTGAGGTATAGGCAGTAGTGGTTCCGGTCCAAATACTGTATCGCTCGAGCCTCTCTTGGCCAGCTCGTCTGCTGCGTCGTTACTCAGCGAGTTGCTGTGTCCTTTTATCCATTGCAGGGTTACACTATTCGTGGTTGCAATGAATTGAAGTGCATTATGGCATTCCAGTATTAGGACAGAGGTAACTGTGTTGTTTTTCAGGGCTTGAAGCACCGATGCACTGTCTGAGATGATCTTTATTTTAAAGTCTCTGACGTCTCTGGCTGCAACTGCTTGTGCCGCTCTGGTGATACCGATACATTCGGCTTGGAAGATTGTGTTTAATTTATCTAGGGTATTTGATATTGAAATGTTAAGATCATTCGAGAAGACGCCGGCTCCTGTACCCTGTGAGGTCTTGGAGCCGTCCGTATATATCCTAACTTCATTGATGCCAGAGCTATCTTCTACTTCCGCAGTGAGTTGGATGTTGTAACTTCTATCGAACACATGGTGACATAAAGTTTTATCCATGGGCGCCTCAAGGAGTGGTATTTCCTTGAAAATCCCCTGCAAAACTTTTGAGTGTGTTGTTTCTGTATTTACTTTCCATAGTCCGTTTGATCTTAGTCTTAAGGCCGTTGCCTGAGCTTCCTCTTTTATGACCAGACCCAGAGGTCTTAAATTTAAAAGAAACTCTAACGCTGCTGATGGAGTTGTTCTCATGCATCCAGTAGCTGCTACACTAGCTAAGCGTTGCAGGCTCTGGAGTTTCGTTTTCATTGTGGTCAGCTGAATTCTAGGCCACCATACAACTGATCCGTAGGTAATAGAAGGTCTGATGACTGACGTGTATAGCCAGAGTGTGATCTTTGGGTTAAGACCCCATCTTTTACCGACTAGTCTTCCGCACTGATTAAAAGCTATACAGGCCTTCTTTATTTTAGCCTCTAAGTGACTCGCCCAGTTCAATTTGTTATCAAGAATTATGCCCAGATATTTCACTTGTGTTGATAGGGAGAGTCTGGTGTTGAAAAGCTTTGGTAGTTGTAATTCTGGTAACTTCCTTTTGTTGGTAAAAAGGATAAGTTCTGTTTTATTGGGATTTACTGAGAGTTCTTGTTCTTCACACCACTCCTCTACTATTTGCAGTGCAGAGCGCATCACTTTGCACAGCATATCTTCAGCATTCCCGTTTATCAGTATAGCAAGGTCGTCTGCATAACCAATAGTGGTGTATCCTCTGTCATTCAGCTTCTTTATGAGGCTGTCTACTACTATGTTCCAGAGGAGTGGAGATAGAACGCCTTCTTGGGGGCATCCTCGTACTACCTTGGCTCTTGTGGTAGTATTTCCCACTATCTGTACCGCCCTTTTGCTAACATAATCATATTCCTACCCTTATCCTATTCTATTTGGGGTCGGCACAAAACGTTTTTTTTTTCCATTATCTCCGGTCAGACTGCATGATACCATTTACTCCTTTCTCCATCATATCATTACACTCACAGTACGTCCATCTTTGCAAAAAATGAGAACAGGAATAAGCAGCAATAGGTTACGATCATAGATATAATAAATAAGGTAACGATCGATTTGGGTGTACCTTAATATTAGTATGTCATCAGGTGGATGCATAATAAACACTTTCGGCACCAAGCACCAAACATATGGGTCCAACAAAAATTCGTTTGTGTGCTGTAAGTACCTACAAGCATACGCTGACTTGTGCATACCAATATAATTAGATAATGTGAACTTAACAGGGAAAGTGTTAATCATGGGTACCGTATGGCAGTCGCGGTCGGCTGATTGCCTGGTGAAGATAGAGCAACCTATAAGAAAAAAAAAATACATCGGCGCTATGTGAATGCACTAAGTGTCAACTTCGTCACAACAACAAGGTGGTGTGTGTGGTACACTAGAAGGTGGTGTGTGTGGTACACTAGAAGGTGGTGGGTGTGGTACACTAGAAGGTGGTATGTGTTAAACACTAGAAGGTGATGTGTGTGGTACTCTAGAAGGTGGTGTGTGTAGGACACTAGAAGGTGGTGTGTGTGGTACACTCGAAGGTGGTATGTGTTAAACACTAGAAGGTGATGTGTGTGGTACTCTACAAGGTGGTGTGTGTAGGGCACTAGAAGGCGGTGTGAGTGGGACACTAGTAGTGTGTTACAGTTACACGTTACATGTTCGATGAGGCCCATGATGGCGTACACGACGTCCATAGCTGCCAGCGTGGGCGAGTGCATGCGATGTAACAAGAAGGTGGTGTGTGTGGGTGAAGGTAGCTTGTGCTTCGGAGCGGCGGTCTCCAGGGCTGTGAGTAAGGAGCGCCGGAGCTCCACATCCATTGAACGGAAGGCCTGCTGAGCTTGTTGGAGAGGTATTCTAAAACAAAGACAGAGAAAATAGGTTTAAACAATTCCTGCTCTAGTCTCAAGTTCCTGCTGAACGCATCTGTCGAAGATGGAGTAGAGCTACCACTGAAAATGATTTGTATTGTCAGAGTATATCCGTACATTGTAGTAAAAAAAATGCATCAGCTTTACTTACTAGGTCAGTAAGGTTGAAACATTGTTTTATTGCCATCAGCCGGATCATTCTCAGTAGATCCATTGGCCAGATCCATGATGGATCTACTGGGAATTTGTTTTCTCATTAGATCCATCATTGAAATAAATGGATCTACTGAGAATACTTTTTCTCAGAAGATCCATTGGCCAAATCCATAATAAATGGATGGATCTACTGGGAATTTGTTTTCTCATTAGATCCATCATCGAACTAAGTGGATCTACTGAGAATACTTTTTCCCAGAAGATCCATTGACCAGATCCATGATTAATGGATGGATCTAGTGAGAATTTGTTTTCTCATTAAATCCATCATCGAAATAAGTGGATCTACTGAGAATACAAAATCTTTATTTTGAACAAAAAGGTTTACATTAGTTGGTGATAGAATACTTTTTCCCAGAAGATCCATTGACCAGATCCATGATAAATGGGTGGATCTAGTGAGAATTTGTTGTCTCATTAGATCCATCATCGAAATAAGTGGATCTACTGAGAATATTTTTTCTCAGAAGATCCATTGGCCAGATCCAGGATAAATGGATGGATCCAGTGAGAATTTGTTTTCTTATTCGATCCATTTAAAGAAAAAGCATTACACTATTTTTATAGTAGATTTATATTTGGTATCGAAATAAAAAAAAAGTAGTTAAAAACTAAAAAACCCGACTGAAAAGACTGAAAAGCAAATAACAAGCACATTTTAAATTAAACAAAACTTGGAAGCAGGCGGGGTCCATTCTATTTTCATTTCATAATTTAATATTCAAATGAACCCCGCCTGCTTCCAAGTTTTGTTTAATTTAAAATGTGCTTGTTATTTGCTTTTCAGTCTTTTCAGTCGGGTTTTTTAGTTTTTAACAACTTTTTTTATTTCTAACTTTTTAGTTCTTTTGTGTTTGTTCTTTCGTTGGTTGTGTAAAATACTTCGCAGATAATTTAACTTGTGTTTGTTTATAGAATTTGTGACTTTGAATTTATTTTAAACAAGTGTAATATATTTTTGTAATCTCCTTTTAAAACCCTTCATTTTGATACCCTACTCGATGGTAATGGTTTTTTTTTATTTTTTCAAATCCACGATATGGCCCCCAAAACCAGTAATTTTCTTTGTTTTTGAATTTTAATGTAGCCAGTGGCACTCGCGCCATCAAGACAAATCTAACGACGTATATTCCATTCAAATCCCTTCATCCGTTTAGGAGTTATGAGGGAACAAAGTTAATTCTATTTGTTATAAAAATAAATAAAGATGACGTAATGAGATTTATTTATGTGAAAAAAATGAATTTGGTTACTTGTTATGTACCGTGTCTGAAAGCATCTTTAAACAGTGTATAGGGAACTGGGTTTTATGAAGAAAGTACTTCCGTGTGACGAACACGGTCCGACCAGTGGTTGTTCATAATGTCACGTAAGCATTTCAGATGGAATCTATCCAAGGTGTGAATGTAAAAATATTCTCAGTAGATCCACTTATTTCGATGATGGATCTAATGAGAAAACAAATTCTCACTAGATCCATCCATTTATCATGGATCTGGTCAATGGATCTTCTGGGAAAAAGTATTCTCAGTAAATCCACTTAGTTCGATGATGGATCTAATGAGAAAACAAATTCCCAGTAGATCCATCAATTTATTATGGATCTGGCCAATGGATCTTCTGAGAAAAAGTATTCTCAGTAGATCCATTTATTTCAATGATGGATCTAATGAGAAAACAAATTCCCAGTAGATCCATCATGGATCTGGCCAATGGATCTACTGAGAATGATCCCATCAGCCGGGCTCAAATCCAGACTCCCTGGCTGCTGGTAGTAGTATATAGTGCAGTACATACCCAGTATCAGCCAACAGTTGCCTGAGCTTTGCGTGTCCCGCCAGCGTGTGCAGACGCAGCGCGGGCGCCAGTGCGGGCGCGTGGCACAGCGCCGCCTGCAGCGACCAGAGCCGGTACAGCGGCAGGCACAGGTCCTTCTCCAGCGTCACACGGGCACCCTGCAACAGTACGCAGCTGTCAGGTAGTGCGTCATACGCAACATGCGGCGCGGTCCCGCCGTGTGTACGCACAGTGCGGTCGTGCTCGGCGGGCGAGTGCGTGTGCACGTGGTGCGCGTCCAGCAGCGCGGCGGCCGGCGTGCGCGCGTGCAGCGCGCTCTGGGCGGCGCACGCCACGCCGCCCGCCCACACGCTGCCCCAGCCGCAGCGGGACACCCGCCACGCCAGCTCCAGACCTATGCAGGCGCTCTGGAAAATAAATAATAAGGAAAATCGCATACATAAACAGCCAGATCCTGAACCACTACCTGTAAACCTATTTCCCTTACGGTAATCTAATAATGTATACAGGTATGCTACAATGGAATAACTAAAACTTGCCAAACAATTAGGAAATTTGAAGACCACCATACAAATTAATGGTGTTCTAGATCATGTACAAAATTGCCTTCTATCTGACCAAACCTTTAGAGGATTATTGAGATGTGACCTTCAAATTATAAAAAAGAAGAAAACTAAGCCAACAACAGCAGGTTACTCACAGGCTTGCCGTAGTACGAGAACTGTGTGTAGTTGAACATGAGTGTGTTCCTTCTCTCTTCCCACGCGCGGCGCTCGCGTCTCCTCTCCACCATAGCCTCCAGACCCTCGCGTCCAGTCTCTGACTCCTCATTCTAACATGGAGGATAAAACACATACCTGTTAAACTTAACTCAAATATTTATTTATTTATTGGCCTATCTACAATTGTTACACTGTTTATCCTAATAATACAAACAATAAGATACAAGCACAATACACACACAGTAGTACAATATTACAGTTAAACCAGGTACTTGTGGACACTAACCGGGGTTCCTGGAGGGAACTACCTCCCATAATCTCCAGTGCAAGTGTGGGAAAGAAACAACAGGGTGGTTTTAAATCAGTTAAGAGTCTAACAGACCCCTCCACTGGCCTCAGGGTGGAGGACTCAGCAAACAACAAAAAAAGGCAGTTGTGGACTATCAAGGAGCGTGTCAGCCAGAAAGTTGATGCTGGAGGCCCACCAGACAAATACACAGCTACAAGAGTCATCCTAGTAAATCAATAAGCTCTTAGGTGATCACTAGACAGATTTTAGATTATCTATGATTTGAACATGTGTCTCTGAAATTAGTTAGTCCTAACTCTGGTTTGTCTTCTTTACATTACATATTATAAAACAAAGTCCCTCTTGCTGTTTGTACACTTAGATTTTGTAAACTACGCAATGGATTTTGCAAATTTCAGCAATAGATTAAAGAGAGTGAGTTAGCGGTAAGGGAAGGTTTATATGTAATATACATGCATATTATGGTAGAGAAAAACTAAAAAATTCAGTATCTACTAGGATTAATTATATTTAGAAATCTACACTAATATTATACAGATTTGTTTGTTTGTTTGTAACGAATAGGCTCCAAAACTACTGGACTGATTTGAAAAATTCTTTGCTACACTATCCCTGGGTGACATAGGCTACTTTTTATCCCTGTATTCCCACGGGAACGGGAACTATGCGGGTGAAACCGCGTAACGTCCGCTAGTAATAAATAAACAAATAATAATGTGTGTTACACCTAACACCTCTTAAATCTGATATAGAAATTATCAACAAATGAGGACAAATTGCTAGGAACTTGTTACTCAATAGTATAGAGATTGGATGACATAATTAGGGACTATCTTACTTCAATAACCATAATATTGAAATGAACTCACCTCTTCATCATCATCGTCTTCTTTGAATATATCATCAAAGTTGGGAATGTTTTCTTCAGTATCCTTATACACTAGCCTCACCTGTAATTTTTAATTTGAACTTTATTATGTTTGGCACAGAATCATCTGTATTGCCTGTAGAGCCTGTCAAAGAGAGTTTAAGTACATACAAGACCTTTAACTTTGAACACTCAAGCAAGGCCCCAAAACAAAGGTCTTTACAGATAAGCTAAGATTGGTTTGTTTTGTTTTTGAGGACTTGGTGTTTCGCAGCTTTGGAGGACTGTGTCTACCTGTTTATCAAGATAGGATCAGTCAAGTCTCTCCTTTCACTGCAGTAAAATAACAAGGTCCTGTACGTTATAGCTGAGAAACAGACAAACAATCATACCTGTCCATCACTATATACATTGCACACATCGGTAGGTTTGTGTGCATCCAGCACAAAGAACACCACTTCCTCTTCCGGCTGCAGGATGTCCACCAGGTCTATGGTGCCCCCGCAGTTCACCAGCACCACGTACTTAATCTCTTCATTGTTTTCCTCGTAAGCCTGCTTCAGCTCCGCGATACCCCCCACAGGGACCAAGGTATACGACACATTATCACATTTGAACAAACTCTGAAGTATTTTACAAGTACATATAGCATCTACGTCGTAATGAACCAATAATAACACCCTCTGAAATGAAAAAATAGTTCAAATAACCATTTTGATAACAAAGCTTGGTTGTAAACTAATAAACAATGCTTTTGATAAACTCACGTTTCCTAGTAGCTGATTGTAAAAATCGTTTTTAATATCTTCTATGAACATCTTGGCACGTCATGGACGTAATCTCGGGTGTTTTTTGATCAGGAAATCATATTTTTCGTACTTGTTACAAGAACAAAACTTTACGAAACACCGAATTCGAAAGAAAAACACCTGCAAGTTTAGATTGTCAGAAATGTCAAAATCTCTATTCCCGCCAAATATATCGGTGCGTTCAAAAACTGTGTCGTTATCAATCAGCTGATTTATTTATTGGATTGATTATTTCATTAAATTATAACATTCGACATTGATACTACAACCGACAACAAATAGATAACTACAATATTAGTACAACATTCCAGCATTTACGGCAGACAATGAAGGAGATGACGGGATGAACTAGATGTTTTCCTTTCCTTGAGAATTAGAAAGAAATAGGACAGAATCGTGTTCGTACGGAGTAATGGAGGAAGGCCTTTGCCCAACATAGGGTAAAGAGGTTAAAATGGGCTAGCTAATTTAATACTATTCTTTCTATCATAATGTTTGAATTACAAACACGAATGTCGTGTTCTAGTTTTAGGTGAAAACACGAGGGTAGCCCGCGAAATTCCATCTGTTTTCTGTTTTTTTAACGTCAGCCTTTCACCAACATAATTTCAGCCAAATTAGACGTCCACTGCTGGACATAGGTCTCTCGTCTTCCCTAAGTGTCATCACCTCATCACAATGAAACACTTCGGCCCACCTAGTAGGAGACCTTCCAACTCATCTTTTGCCGGTTCACCTTTCGGTCCCATCGGCCATTCGTTCTGCGAGCAATGTGCCCTGCCCACTGCCACTGCTGGCATATCTTAAAATCATTTGTTTTCTATCGTAACCTCTTTCCACATGATTATGATGTAGGTAGTTGATTGAGTGCGTATGTAGTACCTATGTACGTACTTACATAGAATGATGCTACGGTTACTGCTGGCCATCCATAATGACATCCGCTGAAAGTGATTACAACATTGGTTGTATATTATTATTAGGTATTATTTTTATAAAAAACGTTGCCCCACACTAGGAATTTCTCCTGTATCGTGGGTGCGTTTACAAACATTTAAACTTCACATACACAAACACACCCAGACCCGAAACAAATATCTGTAGGCCATACAAATATTTGTTCCGTGCGGGTATCGAACCCGCGACACTCAGCGCAACAGTCCAATCGCTCAGTCACTGCGCCAACCGTGCCGTCAACAGATGGATGGAACGGAACGGAACGGATGGATTTATTACAGGGATTCATGATCCATTGCTAGGCTGAAATGTCGAGAAACTATATTGGAAGTGGAGTGTAGGAAGACGCTAGAGAAAGGCACATGGAGGATTTACCTAAAATAAAAAACAGAGGCATTCAACTTACAACTCTTTATTGTTTAGATACAGAAGTTTTTTTGTAGTTTTCCGTGTGATGGGTTGCTATTGTATGCGCTATCGTGCCAGGTCGCAGCAAATTAGTAGACAGCGCTTGGAAATAGGATTGTATGAGGGACTCGTCTGTTTCTTCAGGGTATAGATAGTCTTTTAACTCATAACATAGATTTTCTTCGGGGCAGTCAAGAGCCCTTAGACATCCTGCATACTCTGACCACAAAAGTTTGCGCCATTTAACATCGTGCTTCTGGGCCAAAGGTACCAGAACGCAAGCAGCGAATGTTGGGTCACCATAACTCACTGATTGAAACTGCTCCAAGCATTGCGTGAAGAAATCTTGGAAATTATGCAGTCCAACCAGTTGTTTATCGAAATTCAACTTTGATTTCTTTTTGAACAAAATCCCCGTGCACTTCCTTAGTAAAACTTTGATTTTGGGATCTAAAAATAAAGAATTGTCGCAAAGGAACACGCACATGATGCGGCAAAGTCTGTCCGTTACATCGATATCGTTAAGGAGGTCAGGGAAGCACAGCTCATTGAATAATATCCACTCCAAACTGCATCTGATGATGAATTCTTTCTCAGCTGCGATTCTCTCTGCTACTTTCTTTGAATGTTCTCCAAGAATTCTAGGACTACTATCCACGTCTTGACTCCTGCTATACAACGTAAGAATCGGCAAATAAATCCAGTCTCGCGGCAATATCGTTTCTTGCCAACTCTTAAATCGGATATTAGGTCCTGTATCTCTGTAATTGATCGGCAATATCGTTTCTTGCCAACTCTTAAATCGGATATTAGGTCCTGTATCTCTGTAATTGATGTTTACTACTTTGCTGTAGCATAGCTTTATCTCCTCAATCGACGTCAAAACTTTCGAAAAGCCATCAGCATCCGTTAAGTTCACAAGATGTAACAATCTTTCAGCTGTGAACCAATGTTTGTTGAATACTACAAACCCAAACAGAAAATCTAATTCGTATTTCTTGTCATTCCTCAAGATGTAACATAATTTGTTGGCTACAGTATACAGCAAGTCTTTGCTTCCTTCTGAAATTTCGTATTGGGTAGACAGTTTAATTAAACTGAAAACAAAATTGGTTTCCATTCTCGTGAACCAGTTATCACACAAACTTGGCACTTTATTGCTAATCTTGCTCAAATACATCGACAGGTGCCTTAAAAATGTTTCGGATATTTCTTTGTCATTCACATAAGTTAGAAGATTGAACAGTGAAGCCAAAAACGGCACAGGTGATGCTATATTCAAAATTGGTAAAACTTTCTGTGGTGAGTCCATAACTGATCCTCCAAGAGACATCAAATTCTTGGTCAAATGTAGGTCTTTATTTTCCAATCCAGACAGTAAATTCGAACTGGGTATAAGATTTCTAACAATCATTTCAAACCCATGAGATTGTGACAAAGTCCTTAGGGAATCATTTAGGAATTTCATTGGAAGATTTTCTATCAAGGTGACAGTCTTGCAGCAGTCAAGAGCCGAACAAAGAAGACGTAGATGTCCACAAGTGTAACTGCTAGCATTTGACAACTGCCCCATCCATTTTTGCACACCTTCTTTGAGTAAAGGATAGATTTGGGTTTTGTAACTGTCCATACCTCCCAAGATACACCTCAAAAGTCTGTTCACTAGTTGTAGAACTACTGCTGCATGTGTTGCTGATAGAATCGAACACTCCACAAACATATCAGTCCCTTTCACATGCTTGTGCAAAGCAGTTACAATAACAGGAAACAGAGATTTGGCCACTTCAGTTCCTAGTCCAAAACATAGCAAGTTGGACAGAGTACAAAAAGCTTCTATCTGTATTTTCAATCCATATGTTCTGTCAACTCCAGAACTGATGTATTCTGATATAGGTTTCAGTACATCATATTTGGACAATACAATCCTGGTGACATCAATAGACTGCAAAGACATGATTCTGATGAACTTCAGTGCAGCCAATATGGGTCTTCCATTATAGACAATGCTGGGATCAAACACAAAGTTGGTGCTAGTTATTGGGATGAAGTTTCTTATAATTGTTTTCATCAAGTGTTCCATTTCAACAATCTTAAGTGCAGTTTCAACCGAGTCCCTTGCTAATCTGGACAATATTTGTAAAGAATATTGTACACTGTTAAAGTTGGGCCTTATTGTTTCCAAGATATAATACAGTCTCTGTAGAATTTCTGTTCTCTGAAGTGCTGTCATTATATCAATCTCGGCTAAATGGTAGTCGGTGAACTCGGATTCTTTTGACTGCAATTCTTCAATTTCGGATTTATCATTTTCTAGACAAGGCTGCAGTGTGCCTTCTTCGAAGCCAATCAAGGCATCTAAGCTGGCTTCATCAATTCTGTTGTAAACCAAGTTCCTCATGGCTCTCAGAGCAGGTTCTAGAATGATAACTTTGTTGTCATCCATAGCTATTCTAACTATGAAGAATAATTTGCTTATGGGTATTTCAATTACGTTTTTGTATGTGCCTGCGCTGTAGTATTCTAGAATACCTGCAATTGTGTTAAGAGCCATAACTCTTTGTTGAATGATAGTTGACCGAGTTAGTTCCACTAATTCAGTGATAGAATATCCTGGTCTATGTGGTTCATCGCCATGATGAAACAATGGCTTAGTTTTCTCATTATACTGCATAGTGTATGGTAAAAGATATCCATTGAAATCAAATCTAGCTTCATAGGGCTCGTCAGTTTTGATTCTCTTGCTTTCCTCTATGCCTTTCATCCATTCTAGTTTGTCTTTTTCTAATGAATCAAAATGCAGCCATTTATTAACACCAGGATGTGTTAAAACATCATTATCCCATAGATTATTGTTTTCTGATATTGCAATAGTAGTGTCCATGCTTTCTTCGACAGTTGAATTGTCTGTAGGTATGCTTACAAGTGCTCTTTCAGAGTTATGTTCAGACTTGGCGGCTTGTTGCCGTTTAGCTTTCAAAAACTCAACTAGTTTAGGATCTATGGTTGAAAGCAGCTTTTCCTGTTCTTCTAAAATATTCTGTTCAGACATTCTACTTAAAAGCTTGACATTTTCACTGTGAATGACGTCTGCATCCTGAGATGAAACTATAAAACTTTTTTCTGGCAACTTCATATTTTTCGTTTTTTTATTGGCACTACTAGTTGATGGTTCATCAATGTCCATATTTACACTCTCATTTTTACTTCCAATTTGAATTTCATTTCTCTTACTAAATATAGTTGATTTCTTAGTGGCTACAGGGAAACCTTGAGCTGGCATTTCTTTAGCATTCCATTCAACAAAATCTGAGACATTCTTTTCTACAATATTGCCTAATAATGAAGGAATAACTTTAGGGTAATAAACCTTGTCATCCTCAATTTCAGGTTCTGTTATCTCTGGCTCTTCAACATTTTTTTCTACAATGTCTCCCACAACAGAAGTGTCCTCAAATCGCGCCTTTTTCTTCGCCTGACCTTTAAGTCCTTTATCCTGAGCATATTTCGAGGGTTTTCGATCTGCGTCAGCACTACTGAGGCTTTTTGGACGTTCATGCGGTCGTAAATTAGTCACTGCAGCGGCAGGTTGTAAGTTCTGATTTTTTAGTTTTTCTTTTAGGAACTCGTCTTGCATGCGGAGGAGATCGTCTTCATCTTCACCGGGTTTTGGGCGTTTGAACATGATTTATTTAATAAGATATTGCTAACATCACAACCAAAGAAAGAATAAGTAAGACAACAGGTCAACAAGGTAGGTTATGGGTAGGTTATTGTTTTGACAGCTTTGTTGACAATTGACATTTAACATTTCATTTTAATTTGACAGTAAATTGTTGAAGTTCGCTTTAACAATTACGCCGCATTCGGGTAAAAAACTGAATAAATGAACTTCTTTTCTTGAGTTGCTTTCTACTGGAATGCGACAAGGTAGCACGCGAAATTGGAATTTTCTAACGTTTATTGCAATTTGCCGGACAGTCGTAAGTCAAGTCGTAATCAAGAATGCCGTTTTCATCAAATAGTCACATAAGACTTCAAGATACCTATGAATTGAGACGGTTGTATTCCTGATTTTAATCATTATTACTCAGTAAATAAACATTTTGTTATTGCCGTAAATCGGATTTTGTTTAACATACGAAACTCATACGAAATTGCAAAAAACGTAAAAAAAATGAATTTCGCGGGCTACTTCACCATAAATAAGAAGGAAGGATACCAAAAAAAGTAGTTAAAAAACTATTAAACGCGACTGAAAAGCAAAAAACAAGCACATTTTAAATTAAACAAAACTTGGAAGCAGGCCATTCAGGGTCCATTCTATTTTCATTTCATAATTTAATATTCAAATGAACCCGCCTGCTTCCAAGTTTTGTTTAATTTAAAATGTGCTTGTTTTTTGCTTTTCAGTTTTTCAGTCGTGTTTAATTGTTTTTAACTACTTTTTTTATTACCAACTTTTTAGTTATTTTGTGTTTGTTTATAGGTTTAGTGACTTTGAATTTCTTTTAAACATATAAGTGTCATATATTTTTGTAATCTCCTTTTAAAACCCTTCATTTTGATACCCTACTCGATAGTAATGGATTTTTTTTGAAGTCCCCGATATGGCCCCAAAATCCGCAAATTTCTTTGTTTTTTTAATTATTATAATAGTAGTAGCCAGTGACACTCGCGCCATCAAGACGAAGATCTAACGACGTATATTTTATTCAAATCCCTTCATCCGTTCAAGAGTTATGAGGAAAAAAGAAAAGGACATACATACATACACGCCAAACACATAACCCTCGTTTTAGGCTTCGCCGCAGTCGGGTGAAAGACTTAAAGCATTTACATCATTCAGAGCAAAATAAGCACATTTTAATCCCTTTAAAAGTACATCTATAAACGCACCACATTGACATTTGACATTGACATTAGACTGAAATATATACGTTTTGACTGGTTTTGACAGTTGACATTTACGAAAAACGACACAGCATGTGAGTATTGTGAGTTGATTTCGAGTGTTGAAGTTAACCAAAACAAACCTCAAAATGCCTAAAATTAAAAAGGACATTGATAAGCTGAAGCATCCAAACAGTAGAAAAACCTTAAAACTCATAAGCAAAATAAAGAAGCACGAGAAGAAGGATGAAAAAAAACAAGGTACACATATAAAACAAAATCTCCTTGGTGAAAAGATTCTGTGGTTCAAAGAGCGGATACCGGAAGAATGCGTGGTTTTAAATAAAGAAGAGACTTTGGGGTTGATAGAAGAGTATTTGGCGCGTTTTGGCGAAGAGTTGGAACAGATTGCTTTGAAGAATTCTGTTGGGCAAAGGAGAAATCGGCAACATGCTGGCAGAGAAGATATGATCAATTTTACCAAGAAACAAGAGCAAGAAGAGTTTGAAACTTGTGGCTTAGAGATGCCAGACCTCCTAGATCGTCAACAAATAGAAGTGTTGAAGAATTGGAATAAGGAACTAAGATACATTCAGCATTTCAAGCTGAAAAGAATAGCAAGAAAACATTTAATATAGCATTATGGCTTTTAATTTGTTGTTTTACCATTTAACCCTATTTTTCTTTGACCTTTATTCTTTAGAGAAAAGATTGCGAGAAGAGAGCGAGATTACTCAAAATCAGTTTGGGTTTGTGCCAGGTCTAGGAACAATGAATGCCACTTTTGCACTCCGCCAATTGTGTGAGAAGTATATGATGTGCACACAAAAACTTGCACGTGGTGTTCACAGTTCATTGATTTAGCTAGAGAAAGAGTATGATAGGATTGATAGGGATGTGTTTTGGGGGACTTTGAAAGAAAAAGGTATGTCTGGGAAGTATGTTGAGTTAATTTGTGCAATATACCATAAATCTTGTAACTACATCTGGTCAGCTACTGGCCACACCAATGAGTTGAGTGTGGTTTTAGGTTTGCACCAAGTGTTGGCTATGAGTTCATACCTCTTCCTGTTGGTTATGGATGCTTTGCTTGCGGACATACAGGAAGGGGAACACTGGTGCATGCTGTTTGCCTTGACACATATTTATGATTGGAGAAGATGGACCTGACATCCAGAGCAGATTAGAGAAATAGCAATAGAAGCTGAAGAATGTTGGCTTGAAAATCAGCAGAACTAAAAACGAAAACATTTTCTGATATTTTGGTGGTCTCCAGCTCTGGAGTCAGCGCTAGATGGCGCGTTTCTTTCTGTCTGTTCCGACTTCCGTTATCTCGAGTGAATACTCGTATAACACGATGGCGAAATAGACCTAACACGGGATGGATGAAATGGCGGCAGGTCATCACGGGAGCAATATGCGACTCCCGCCTTTAACTAAAAGGGCAAGATTTATAAAACAATGGTTAGCCCTGCTCTTTTAAATGGATCCGTATATTGGGCTACAAAATGGATGGAAAGGCATTTGCATGTATGTGGCTGAAATGCGAATGCGTTGTGTTACGCGAATGGATTAAATGTTGTGCACATGTCCGGGGCAGCGAGTGATCCCGGTGCCCACGACGGCGATGCAAGTGTGCGCGGGAACACCGGTGTTTTATTCAGTAGGTGTAGGTACGGGTCTGACATCCCTCCGCTGGCCCTAGGGCAGAAGCCGCGGAAGGACGTTGGCAGCTGGCTTTTAGTCTCCGATTCGTCGGGGCTGCGGGATGTTGTAAGAGATACCGCGGCCTCGACATAAAGGACTAAGAAGGAACATCGGTAGTAAAAGCAACAAGCTTCTGTAGCGCTTAAGAGTCCTTAATACGAATCGTAAACGCTCGCTTAGAGCTGAGGAGCGCGCCGAATTGACACAGAATATTTATTAAAGTACTTTATTTTATTTCTTGTAATTTTGTCTTATTAAATTTATAAACGAAAACTCTTCAATCGTATTCATTTTAGATCGAAGTTTTATATCTTATTAGTTTATTTGATAAAATTGTGCTAATTTGGAATATAATGGACGCTGAATCAAGACATTATTTTATGGCTTAAATTAGGCTTTCTTTACGATTTTTTCCTTAAAAACTCAAGGAATTTAAAGGAATTCTAGAACTCCAATAATCAAGTAAAATATTCAAAGTATCTTTTAGTAATTTTAGAATTTATAAGAATTGAATATACCTAACAATGTGGATTTGAGCGTCAAAGCTCCATCGCCAACGGTTTTTCTTGCAAACTGTGTTCGTAAAATATTTTAGTAAATTACACGAAAACAAAAATGAATATGTGTAACAAATAATTAAAATATCTTACTACTGCTGAAAATTACAGCGTCAAAAATCATGAATTTGCGTAAAAAATGTAATAGGACTCTTATTACAGCAGACTGACTCGTGTTTTTTTTTAATGTTTAGGCTTTTCCCATACCTACTAACGAGAAGTTCTAATAGATACTCCAAAATCTGTCATAGCCGATCCCAACATAGTTGGGAAAAGGCTAGGCAGATGATGATGATCCACCATTGTAAGCTTCCTCTACCATCTAAGAATAGAATCCAGTAGGAAATCGGAATACGGAAAAATCGGTGTAGGTCCTGTACGTAGGTACATTTGGGCACTCAAACCATAGATAATACACTATAACTCAAACTAGACGCGTGCGTAAAGTGACATAGCCTACTCTCTCTCTCTCTCGTCTTCCTTCACTTATGTCTATCGGAAATTCGGAATCTATACAATAGCCATTGGTGGTTACGGCCAGGTAAATATCAAAATCCTCTTGATTTTAGTGCCACTCTTGGCAGTACGGTCGTAGTCGTTGTGTAGCGATTTCTGTGGAGGCAGATGATTCGCCACTTCTCATTGCTGGCACCCTGCCACAGATTAGTACAGATACTTCACTCAGTAGAAAATTTCCAATACCTATTACGATAAAATTTGCCTACTCCCTCGTGTCAACAACCACTGTATGCTAAAATGCGCCTAAATGCTCAAGCGTACAGCAGTGATTGCTTCGCATCGCGCGATTCCACAGTAATCGCAGGGCTGCCTCTTCGATAAAATTAAATTAACATAACTTTTTATCTATGTTATTGAGTATGTTCTGACTTTTATGTGGCATTTAAAAATTTTACCATTTATAAAATATTTAACCAACTTAAAAAAAAGGAGGTGATCAGACATACATGGAGTGACGGAGGCCTGACCCTGCAAAGAAACAATAGCACACCTATAAAGGGGGGAGGGGGCTCAGCTGACTAAATTGGATTAGTACATCGCTTAAGTGACCTTCCGCTTTGTGGCGCCGTCCACGTTGTCCTGGCGCTCTCGTGGCAAGAGACGAGTAATGTGAAGAAAAAAATGAAGAACTGTAAGTAATGTGCAACTCTGTACCTACTTCTGCCGAGACCACCACTCAGATCCAGCTTGTACTCTTGGTATCCAGCCCCAGCGATGCTCGTACCCGACAGGGGGTGCCCTTACCGTGTAATCGCTTAGTTTGTTTGCCCTGGCTCCAGTTCGGTTTTCTATGCAGTCGAGAACCTTACGTTGAACTGAAAGACGTCATTCACAAAAAAAAACTGCCGAGAGCTGTTTCCTATTGAGTTCTTGGAATATAAGTTTATGTATAGTAGATGATGAACAAACGTTAGCGTTGGTTCATCATGTACTTTTCTTGTACGTCTAGGTAAATGGTAAACCACAAAGAGATGCCAAAATAAAACCACAAAGTTTGAAGAAAGATGACTAATTTATTAAGAACTATTTACAACTTCCATATGTATAGAAATAGGATAGTAAATGGAAACCAGCATTGAACACAACCTAATAAACAGTATAGGTAACAGCGCAAATATACAAAACAGTAAAAGCCCCAATACAGCTTGTGGATGGGAAGGAAACCATTCAAAGACAATCGCTATTTTTAGAAGTGACGTCGAACTTACTCACTGCCGTTATTTAAGCAAATCGATTTAAAAAAACATGTGATTCATTCATCAGACCAATGTCAGCTAAAGTTTTAAAGTTATAGTTATTAATATTGTTGTGTATTCGTCACTCTTCTTCATTTGAGAATGACGAAGTTCTCACGTCAGTTATTTATTAATTATCTGTGGCTCACGACCTTTGTCCGCGAGAAAAACTTAGAAAAATATTACTTTATTCAGAAATGTGTAGTGGTCATTTTAAAGCTTTTTGTTTCTTAGCATGGGGCACTGAACCTTTTGGGCAGCGCCAGTCAACTTATTTAGCCAATCATGCGGCAGTATGACAGGGGGCACGTAAGAAATGTTACCATTACAAAAAAAACATATATTTTATGCCCTAGCAATATTGTAAACTTGTGACATATATATGTGTTGCTTGACATAATAACAAAAACTGTTTCGAGGACATTCTTTTAATGGCGAAATTTTTATATTGTTATTTTATTAAAGTTTGAAGTATTCATAACTATTAATTTGGGTAGATTATATTAAATTGCTATTACAATTTGCATAAAACCTTCAGCAAGATTACTTGAATACGGTTTAACAAACCTTTGGGGAAGTAAAGGTTTTGCACAATGGCAACTAAATCAACGTAAATAAAATATTCCCTGACAAAGTTAAAACAATTTCAAAACTGCCTGAGGTATGTTGCGTTTTTTCCTAATTCCTTGATATTCCTTACCTTGATATTTCGTTGTTTATATTTCCCTAAATCGAGTCGAGCTGCTGCTCCTCCGTTTAACAGGGATTAACTCAAGTCGAATATAGACTTGATTTCGAGATTGAGATTCTTAGAGCATTTATAAGTTCAGTGCATCTTCTCATAGATTATACTATAATATATTTGTATTTTTTTAGGTTTCCTGACGGCGGCTACTTCATTTTCTAAGAAATGAAGGAATATCAGAGAAAATGCTTCAAATGCGAGCGCTCGCCACGTGACGACCCGGGTGTAAAGTTATTCCGATTTCCTAAACCTGGAATACGGAATAGCCTTCGGTATGTACAATCTAAATCCGCCCCTAAGACGACCCACTGACCAATATTTTAGATAAAGTCACTTTAGCTGTACACTTAAAAGTACCTATTGCCTTTCTAATCAATCTCATCAATTCTTTTACAGTTGCGAGTTAAGGGCGAAATATTGTTTGCCCAACGACGAGATTTCTACACAACTTTCAATTAAATTGAATGCTGAACCCAGAATGCTGTGTGACAAACACTTTAATAGGATGTCCTTCGTCAACTTTTCAACTAAAAAGTTGCAAAAAGATGCAGTGCCAGAGGATATTAATTAAATTAAGGTAATTTATAAACATACTAGTATTTAAAGTTTTCATAAATTGAACAATTTTGATCAGACACACTAATAATTTACAGACAAGGTACCGTGTAAAGCCATCTTGTTTCCGCTGCAAAGAGTGATTGTGATATCATTATGTATAGCTCCATGATGTCATGATGGTTTTAATACTTCATTTTTCGTTTAATCATAAGTGCAAACTGTAGGTAATAAAACATACCAATTATCATGATACAAGTTATTATGACTTCATTCCACCCCATTTTTTTTTTTACTTCTAATTAAAAAAAACAAAGAAATTATGATTGAAATCTGTCCACCGATTCTAGAGTTTTAGCGAAACTAACACCGCACGATACAAACATTTTAAATTAAGTTAAGCAATTAAATTATTCATTTCCTGCCGGTCAATTCTGTAATCATCACCCTGAATTCTTAAGCAGAGTGAGTGTTAAGTGAGCTGTCATTCCATTGATTTTTACAGGATGCTTGGGCAAAGACAGCGCACTTCACGCTCACTCCCTTGTAGTCACAGCGAGATGTTTACAGAATAGTAATTAGATAGCACAAGGTCTTACTTTTTTATCTTTTTTCTCAACCACTCACTTTTTATCTATCTGGTTCTTCTGTGACTGCAGATAGACTTGCTGTACTCATTAAAGAGGTAATAACGAAAACAAGTAAAAATACTTACAAACTATGTTTTTTTTTCAGACACATTGATACATACATAAATTTACACCTTTCTCCCATAGGGGTAGGCAGAAACTACAGAATGCCACCTACTACGATTCTTACATACTCCTTTTGCTTAATTTACGTCCATACAATACAAAAAAAGAAATATAATTATTATTTTCTATTTTTCAGGTTGTATATAATTGTTTTGATATTGGATTAATTATATCTGCATCTGTCTGTAACATGGATAGAGCCACTTCACAGAACCTTTGAAATTTAGGATCACTTAATTCCATCAATGTGTGATCTACCGCATCTACTAAAATGTTTTAGAAATTTGATCATGAAGTTATACACTTTGTGATCCAACTGGCAAAGGTATGAATAACAGTTTATTTAAATAAAAATTGATTGTTTCAAAAGTTCTGCATTGTATATTAATTATATTTTCATTTATTTACAGGCATTGCTAAATGTTTGCATATCAAGAATTTTTATGAGCTGGATAATGTAAACCCAACTTCGTGTTTGCTGCTACTTTGCGGCAAGAACACTTAAACCCGAATATGAATACTCAAGTTTTAAGTCACTCTGTTGCAGCTGGAATGTATTGTAAAATATCTACAGGTAATCTAATCACTAATCTACATTAATATTGTATCACAACATCAAATGTAACTAACATGAATAAATAAAACACATCTTATCTGCCTCAATTATTCATCAAAATCGCAATTATGACCAAGATAACAAATTTTAATAATAATCTTTCAGGTGAACTAACAACGGAAGCTGCTGTCACAGCTACTCTCTTGTGGCAAACATGGATAACATTTTTGATTGCCTTAACAGCAACACTCCAGACTAGAGAAAAGGGAAACAACATTCAACAAACCTTACTGGAAAAACAGCACACCTGAAATTATTTAAGGAAATGAAATTGTTTTCCAATCATTGTAGTTAGTTGGATGTCGCTCTAAACCACCAGCTATTGAGGGTTGGGTGTGGATGATATATGCAGTAGTTTCTTTTTTTTAAAGTTAACTGAACTATATCCCAGGCCTAGCCACGCGAAGATTGCAGCAAGACCCACTAGTTTTTTTTATTTTTTAAACTCATAATATGTTATATCTCGAAACAATAAAACAGCACATTTTATTCAGTACATATACTCTTTTATAGAAAATTAATATTTTAAAGCATGTTTGATTTTTCAATATACAAATATAGAATGTGCTGTTTTATTGGAAAATTATCCTGACAATCAATCACCCTTGAGGTCAGTAAATGTAATAATATACATAAGTTTTATTGTACTTTTCGTTGCAAATTGTAATTGTAAGCACTGTTGCAATATTAAATTGGTGATTGGTGGTGGTATTCTATTCTATAAAATACATGGTGAGCTTATTGTAAAAAGTAGAAATCAGTACCTCTAGACATTGTAATGAATACATTTTCTTTTTGTTTTTGCATATTGAATTATAGCATTTTCTGTTTACTATAATCCTAGTTGACACTAAAATACAATTAGTGTAAAATATACTCAGGATTATGTTTAGATGAGTCATATATTTATTATCTTTAACGTTTTGATTGTAAAATTAAATAGGTAGTGTTGTTATTGGTTTCACCATCTAGATTAATTATTTTAAATAGTATATTATTGTAATTTATACACACAAATAAGTAAAAAGTATAATTAGAACTAAAATTTGAATCTGAACTGATTTATGCAACTAAATTTTTCTGTTAGACTTAATTCTGTTCTTGATGTTTGTTTATATTTATTGAATTGATGTTGGTTTGATTGTAATTGAACTTTTAAATAAACTTTGTATAAATCATCTCCTTATTTTATTATTAAAACCTTTTAAAAACTTAAAAAACTAAAACCTGTAAGTACATATTTAGAATTGCCGCCACTAGAAGTTTATAGGGGGCGACCAATAGGTGGCATCTTAATCGCTTCTTGCCGCATTTTTTTTGTATGAAGTTGACATTCTTCTCCCGTAGGTGAGTATATGTTCTGTGCTTTTGGGTCTGATCAGTTTATGCTTGCCATAATCATTTTTAGACCCTAAGACTTAAGTACCTACCAAGACTTCATGTTAATCAAACCCACCCTATAGGTACCGAGGCCGAGGTGCCTAAAGTGCAAAGTTTTCAGTTCCAAAATTAAATATAAACATCAGAATTAAGTTAGCAAAGTCACTTTTAAACTACCCTAATGTCAGTCACGTAGACACTCTGGTAGGGTAACTGGACGTAGTTTTTAAATGGCTCTATGTATGGTACTACGGACGCCGTTTTTCGTTTAAAGAAAGTGTGTCTATGATTTCCTCAACGCATCCTTAAAATAAACATACTGATATGTCATACAAAATCAGTCATTAGATCACATACGAACAGCATCTTAAAATCAAAATTCGTGTTATTTTATGCTATTATGTCAAAATAATCAATTGCGAAGAAAGGGTAAAATGAGCTCAGCACTGTAGCACTTTCTAGACTACATCAAAATGAAGATAATAATGATCAAGTTTAACATCACCTATAGAGTGCTACAACAGTGGTCCTAGGATCTATAAAATTGCTTCTTCTTCTTTCGAGTCTCGTTGTTATACAGGTGGTTCCGACGATACGACATTATCCCACCTGTAATGTCTTTGCCAAATTCGTTCGTTACATTTTATTTCTACACGTTATTCGGTGCAAATTATTCCTAAGGTTAGTAACCCAATATTTGTTTAAAATTGTATTGATTTAGTTTACAGTTTAATGCTACTTAGTTTTTTTTCAATTCTTTCATTTCAGGATTTATTTGATACCTAGTTTAAAAATGTTCTTATGAACTAGAACTACCAGTGGTTTCATTTATTGTCGTATTGTCGGCACCACCTGTATTGTTTATTTAAAGTAATAAAATATTTTGAGTTAGTGTAAGTATATTTTTTTTGTAATCTTTGGATAACAGGACACGGGTAAAGAAACTCGAGATTTTGTGGTTTTTCGGAAATATTTGTTCTTAGTAAAATTAAAGTAACGCTTAAGGTGGCGACAGTCATTCATTCACAAAGTATACAAAAAAATACAGAATCACAAGCAAAAGGACTTAGTGCAAAATTCACAGGACCTTTGTATTCTACAGTCTTACGTTATCAAATCCACGTTTTTTTGCGTGTTTTTACTTTACTTGGTAAGTATATTAAGCGGTTCATGCTAATTAATTTATTGTTCTCCGAGAAATCTATGAAACACCTACTTTACTTGGCAAAGTAAAGCCAAAGTACAATCTGTGAATTTTGCCCTTAGTTAAAATAATTTTAATCTAGTCAACAAGTCAATTCATTGGTATAAAGATCTTTAGAGCGAATTTTATAACAATGTGTTAACTTTATTACAGTACCTATGCATTTAACAATTAAATTAAATATTATGCTCCATTTAAAATTATTTTCGTTACCTAGTGGTTGCTTTGTTTTTGGCGTTTCAAGAGATGGGACAGTAACTGTATTTTTTTTTGTCGATGGTTTAACCAATTTCAT
This sequence comes from Diarsia rubi, assembly GCA_932274075.1. Classification (NCBI taxonomy): domain Eukaryota; kingdom Metazoa; phylum Arthropoda; class Insecta; order Lepidoptera; family Noctuidae; genus Diarsia; species Diarsia rubi. The sequence goes on from OW026432.1 coordinate 1,452,028, forward strand.
TTCCAAAATCCTCGAAAGCAGCTAAAATTTCATTTTGTTTTGTGGACGGTTTCCCTGTAACTGCAAAGCTGCCTATATTGCCCCATCTCATATTTACCTCTTCTTATTTTACTTCCCAAGCCAAAGAGGCGGATAAAACTGGCATTCAAAGGATATATCAAACAAATGGATGGGTAATGTCCGAGTATATCGATAAAAAAAGATATTTTACGATATGCGTTAAAATGCTAAGTGATTGTTACTTAGCATTTTTATAGGTACATAACTTTTTAGGTTTTACGTGAAAGTTGTGAACTAAACCAAGATAGACTGATGTTCTGACTGAATGGGAACATGATATTAGAGCCATATTAAAAAAAAAGTGTTTCAAGAACGCCTAATAAAATACAAAAGCTAATGATTTCATCACAAAACTTTTGGTCGAGGTCATCTGAAACCGTTAACTACCATTATTATATGGAAGGCGCTTTTATAAGTTTGATCTGTTGTCTTAGGTTGTCTAACGTCATGTCTTTTCCACATTGGAATAAGTTAAAATAATCCTGCTTTAAGGTTGATGCTACACCAGATGCGCAATTCGATTTTTTTTACGTTTTTTGCAATTTGGGACTGTGATAAATGTGACTTTACTGAGTAATACTTATATAATTAAATAAATACAACCCTCTCAATTCATAAAGGTTCATTGAGTGACTAGTAGGCCACTTGGAGTGAGCCCGCGTACTGGGCGTGTGCGTGATCAAATGTTAATTAGTTAGTTATCTATCAACATAATCAATCTATCTCGATTCCATATGTTCTCAATTTGAAAGAAAAAACATAAAACACTTTCTCTCAGTGGACCGAACTCGATTTTTAAAGGTTAAAAATAAAAAATAAATCCTGTTTTGGAAAGTAAAAGTTGTCAAATCGTCGTAAAAACAAATACAGACAGAATAAATGTATAAATAATAACATAGTAAATAAATTAGATTTCATCATACTTCATTCGCATTTTAGGGAATATGTTTTTCCACACTTCGATAATGATTTTAAATGGATAATATTTGCAAGTCTATTTGAATGATATTAAATATTTTTTTTGTTTCATCATAAATGATTCCTTCAGGAAATTAGATCAGTAAGTATAGTATGAAATGAATTTCCAACATTATTTTGGCGGAAAAATGTATAAATCCGGATGAAAAAATATTAAGTGATCATGCCTGTGAACTTACTGGCATCTCATAATAGGGTAGTTAACAAAAAAAAACTAATTAGTCTGTCAGATAGATTTACAAAAAATATTGGACACGTATTTTTTCTTTTTTCACGCAAACCAACAATGAAGACGATACAGTGCTTTGAAAACTCGTGTGACGTCATATTTTAAGACATTATTGATTTGATAAAACAAAAAATACGTATCCAATATTTTCCGATAATCTAACAGACGGACTAATTAGAATCACATTTGTTTTAGTCAGTTGACATAAAAAAACTTATTTGATGCCCAGGGCCCAGGTATTTGGAAATATCCCGTATAAGTCCCGCATCTTTTTTTATCGTATCGCTTTCGAACTATAGTTTCTTGAAATAAGTAGGTAGGCTTTGAAAAATTTTATGTTTTATTTTTTACACATCGTCTAACTAACGAGAGGCATTTTCGTTATTAGCATCATAAGTAACAAACACTCAAAAAATATTAAGCATCGCGGAGTCTAAACGGGGAATTTTCGAATATCTCTGGGCATGAGGAATCATTTTTTTTTAATGACGGATCTATTTGGTTCATAGACAAAATGTATAATTTCCCGCCAATGGTACTCATAAAAAAGTTTTTGCTTAAAAACTTATAAAGTCGATATTACAATTCCAATCTCTACGCATCTATGCAACTAGGCACTTCAATAGTCTATTAAAATTATGTTTAAAATTAATATATCACTAGATATTTAGTTATCAAACCTAAGTAGTTTGCAGAAAATACATTTTCTTTCTTTCTTTCAACTGTTCAATACAATCTGTCAAGTTGTAACATTTAAAATATTTAACGTGGTTAATATTTACATAGGTAATTCTGAAATATCGTAGGACCTCTGTATCTAGAGGTTTATTTATATCGATACAGAGGAAAAGTAGTTTTTTTATATTATTCGTAATATTTCTTCTTAATTTATTTAGGAGGACGATCTACGTAACATTCTAACACATTTAAAATTAAGTTTGTAATAAATAATTCCTCAATATCATTCAACATCATATTCATAACGTATACAGGAGAAGCATCTTTCGGATTAGTTTTTATTTTTTTTATTTTTTTTTATAATTTCAACAAGAGAAGCAATATTTTTTTATTAAACTTACCCTTATTATTCTTTTTTTTTGTTCTTTTATCTACAACACATCTGATCGATTTAACTTCATTAGAGAGCAAAACTAAATAAACCGCGAAACAAACATCTCCAGACATGATATTCGGACTCCTCGTATAATTTACACTCATTTTACAAGCTTACACAAACTTAAAAAGTAAAATAAATCAGGTAAATAAAGGGAGATGGTAGAAGTCGTAGCCTCTCTGTCCCCGCGCGGCGAGCCAGATGTAAACCACGTGGTACGCGCCAGGGACGAAACAGATCATGCCGGCGACGAAGAATACTGCACCTTGGAGGCCATTCTCTGGTTCTGCGACGGCAAAAGCCCCCATGCCGAGGAGCCCTACACCAACCAGCAGTAGCACGACCGCTGCACATACCGTCTTCCAGTTCTCCCTGACCTTGGGATGGTTCCAGCAGTACATGGACTGCGTGGCCTCCACATACTCATGTATCAGCGAGTCTGAGTCCCTCGATGTGGTGTCCTCTGTGCATTTGTAGGTTTTGCCGCTGCAATAGAACGAGACCATTAGCAAACAGCTTATCAATGCGAAAAGTTACATGATGGCCGATGGCCTTGACTGGCAACACTGAAAAGGCTTGGCGTTGTGAATCATATTGAACGTTGTAAATACTTAAAGATGATGAAGATTACACCATTACTTGGTTTGAACGTGATTTGCAAAATGGTATCTTATTAGATTCAGGGTGATGATAGCAGTTTCTTATTAGAAAATAACTCCTGTAGAACCCTTTAACTAGAAATGGATGGATCGCTCTAGAGATTCACAAACTTATAAATTTGATAATATGTTGTTGATGCAGAAAGGCATCAAAGCTTCGAGAAACCCTATTTTTAAGACAAAATAATTGGAAAATTGGAAGAAGTTTGTTCTTTTTCTAGAATCGATTACTCAGATTTTGTCCGACCAGTACGTGGCAACCTGGACAGCTCAGTAATTTACTTCATTCAACTCCTAGAGGGTACAGTTAGTTGTACACGAAGGGTAAGAGAAGAGGTATGATATATCCTGTGTTGGGTCTCCATGCACTATGTTCGAGATCGGTCGATAATACCCCATCTAGGCAAATTGGATCGGCAGCGGTCAACTTGTCGTTTTTCTGTCGGTGCGATGAAGAGTGGATAGAGAGGGACGTATTTTTAAGATCGAGAAGAATATGGCGAGAGGCACTTAAATTCTTTCCAGGGTCAATTCGTACACGATTAGTAATACATGTACTTGTGTCTCTATAGATTGAGGCACTTTTCTTAAGGCCAGTGATTAGCGAGATGTAAATAGAGCTAACAACTGAAACGACTGTTCAAAATCAAAAAAATTCAAAAATCAAAATATTTTTTTATTTCGCAAAGGCCTACATGGGCACTTTTAAAACGTCGATAAAAAGGTTTTAATCTTTTAAAATTCGTTGGACAACTCTCGTCGGTGATGAGCACTGTCAGCGTCTCAATGGTCAACTTTATGTAGGTATCTCTTTAACCCTCTTTGGTACGTTTCTTTAGCGAGAGAAGACCCTGGATCTGATTCCCAGCTCGGGAAAGCGTAGTTTCAACAGACAGTGGCGGGATTTGGGCCCAGTTGATGGCAGTACCGCAACCCTTTACGATGGTCTGACTAGCATTAGAGCAGCTATTCACAAACAATCGAATCGGAGTCGAATCGAGTATCAGATTTTTGGATCGAACGATTGGCAAATGCTATTCACTGATTCGATCGACATGGTAAAAAAACAAAATCAAAACTCATTTATTTAAACTAGGCTGATAATCAGCACTTTTTGAACGTCATAATTTACTTTACTTATTTACAAGAGACAGTCCCCCAAAACGCCCACAATTCGACACTTTCTAGTGTTTAGACCAGACCCGCAATGCAACAACTTTTGCTTATATTAACTTAGTTATAATACAAAATAGCGCCGAAATTTCATAATGCGCTTCACTTGGCCAAGTATAGACAGAGATGGCGAAACATCGCCAGGGAAGAGGAGTTTTCAAGGGAGGATTACGAACCCCAGTAATGAAGACTACGATTTAAGGAGGAGGATGGCAGTAGGCTGGCCACCTATTAGGCTATTTACTTACAAACTTAAACATAACTAGCGAAATGTGAGCGAGTGTGGATAACAATTAGGTACACTTCTGCCTTACCCTTGTGGATATCAGGCATGACTTTATGTATGTTAAAATTAAATAGACGATAATCAATCGCTGCCTCGTGTCTCGTCGTCGCGTCGCTGGAACAGGTGTCTAAGATGGTTAACCAATTAGCTAACCACACGATACCATACTGAGATTTAAGCTTAGCATTGAATACAACCTTGACGTAACATCATGTATATTATTAATCACTTTCATATTTTTGTAGCGGATTTTATACACGACCAAACCTAACGATTTCTTTTAGCGCATTTAGGTACATTGTGATAGTGATCCTTTTTTATGCAAAACTAGCGGACGTCACGCGGTTCCAACCGCGTAGTTCCCGTTCCCGTGGGAGTGGGAATACAGGGATAAAAAGTAGCCTACTCAGGATGAATGTAGCTTTCCAATGGTGAGAGAATTAAAAAAATCGGCGCAGAAGTTTTTGAGTTTATTCATCACAAACATACATGCACACACACAAAAATAAAAAACTTTCCTCTTTATGATATTAGTGTAGATATCGTAATAACTGAAGCAGCTTGATAGTATTTGTTTTTATACAAAATATGTTTTTATAAAAAACTGAAAACAAAACAGATCCGAGGCTCTAAGTTTTCCTTGAACATTGATGCAATAACAGGCTGTTATCATTATCAAAAATGTTGTTTATTTTTATCAGGTTAAGCTGTTGATTTCATTGGTGTTGTTATTTTTATTTACGTGCATTCTTAGGAGTTACCTGAATGGTTTCATAATATTATCACACTTCACACTTATATTATAAAGGCGAAAGTTTGTGAGTGTGTGAGTGTGTATGATTGTTACTTCTTCACGTCTAAACGGCTGGAGCGATTTCAATAACATTTAGCTGACAACCTGGATTAACACATAGGATAGTTTTTATCCCGATTTTATCTTCCCGTGGGATAATTTTTGAGTTTTAGCGGGTGAAGCCGCTGGCAACAGCTAGTATTTAATAAACAAAGCAACAAATAACATAATATCATCACGCCTGTAATACCCGAAGTGTTAGGCAGAGGTGTACGGAACCATTCCACCAGGCAATTCTTGCGCGAGTTCCATTCGCACTTCGTCGGTTTTATCGTAAGAATAATGGAGATTTATGAACGAGGAAAGAACAATACTGAAAGCATATTAGTCAGTATTTAACTTTGAATTAACATTTTCTAGATATACGAATGTAAATATTTGTCGACTAATACGAATGCTATATAAACACAAAACATCAAGCCTGTAATCCTCGACAGGTTTATGGGTTGCACAGAGGTGTACTTTATACAGGTCAGGTAATCTTCAAGTAAATTATCCTAACGTTATGTCTATGGTTCACATATCTCATTTGACAGTTCCCTCCCCTCCCGCCTTCTGTACTTCTGTATCTAAGACGCCATGTTTGTTGGTCTGTCAAAACTTTTGAAGTTTATTACAGTTTCAAAGTTGATCGAGTTTAGTTCTGCGTTGATTTATTTCCGTAACTTATTCTCTCAATTTCTGAAGCTGTAATATTATCGTGCAACATGTACAACAAGTGCTGTGTTGTGACCTGTGCTAGTAGACGAAAGGACGTCAGTTTTCATATGTTTCCAAAAAGTGAGATAGGACTCAAAAAATGGTTACAGTGCATTAACTGCGAAAGATTGCGAAGCTTGAGCTTCCAAAAACTTCGCAAACAGTTCGTGTGTCGAAATCATTTCGAGAAGAGGTTTCTTTCAACAACGCGCGATAGAGTTCGTCTTTGCCCCGACGCCTATCCAACGTTGTTTACTGCTCGCGAGATATCCAGTGGTATTCCTCAACGCGATGCATTAATACCCGAACCCGACAACTCTGGTACGTACTTATTTGAATATACTGTCTTTTATATTTATTTTAATTTATGATTTGCACATGTTTTACTCTTTGCGCTACATGCAACCATGTACAGTTTATTAACACGTTGGCGGACAGTAACAACCACAGGCGTAGGCGCAAAGTACCTCCACACACACATTTAAGTTTCTACGCAAAATACCATGCATTGTGATACTACACCCGTGGGCAATTAATGAAACTAAGTAGTGTCTCAGTAGCCGCAACTACATACCATGACCCCTCCGTGCCTCAGATAGCATGGTAAGCCGTAGGTCCCGGCTGTCATTGGTGGATCTTTGACAGTTGTTACGGGTCATCAGAAGCCCCAAAGTCTGACAACCAGTCTTACCAAGGGGTATTGTATTACCCAGTTACTGGGTTGTGAAGGTCAGATAGGCAGTCGCTGCATGTAAAATACTGGTATTCAGCTGCATCCGGTTAGACTGGAAGCCGACCCCAACATAGTTGGGAAAAAGGCTAGGTGGATGATGAAGTATTAAAAGATTGTTGCTACGTCTGTATGCATCCACTATCACGGAAAGAGTGTTAAAGGATGTTGCATTACATTATGAGCTTCACAGTATGAGTTTTTTATGTATTTTGCGCAAACTATTGTATTGTGATTATAATTAGTGTTTATTTGTTTATAAAATTATAATAGTAATTAATAAATTTAATAATAAGTGAAATGTTTTTCAGAGAGTGTCAAAACTGATCATGACTATTTAAAAAAAAGGAGACATGTGGATCACACCTACTGTAAACCAGAAGCTTTGGAGAAACACTCAAAAACTGACAACATTGTTGTTAATGGTAAGTTTCCATTCAATTCTAAAATTATGATAAAGTTACAAAAAAATATTTTGATAGTTTTTGACTAAAGTTTTACCTATTGTTAATTAGCATGAATTAATATGAGTACAAATTTACATTTCAGAAATGGAAGTGGATGCACCTCCATTACAGACTTTGCCTTCTACATCTGGATGTGGACATGAAGTCATCATGGAACCAATAGCAGGTAATAATACAAATTGTTTAAATATTAGTTATGGGAAGTAAGTACCCATTCATAACTATATTTGCTACAACCAATCATTTATATTTTATCAATTAAGTTGAGTTATTAAAAAAATCTGTAAACTTACAAAAATTAACATTTTCAATCTATATAAATAAAAAGAGAAGTCCTGACTGACTGACTGATTGACTAACTCATCAACGCCCAGCCCAAACCCTTCGACCTAGAAATATGTAATGCGTATAGACACGCGCTCTTGTGTGCGTTTGCGTGTGCGTTTGCGTGTGCGTTTAGCTCGGGAGCGCGCTACCTGCAGATAGCGCGCTCCCGAGCTAAACGCACACAAAGACAATGTGCATGTAACATTTACACATACAAGTATGGCTCGCCTGCTTTCGTGAGATAAAAGAACTGTAACCTCAGACACAGTTGCATTATTGTACTTGATAGATGTGTAATGGGTTTTTGAAAGATTTATTTTTAGATTATTTTATTGTATCTTGTTCAATTAAATTATTTATTTTTCAGAAGCTGTGCATTGTACTCCATTTACAAAGAGAAGGCGGCGTATCGTACATACGAAAAATAAGCTGTCGCCGCACTGTTCTAGGCTTTATAAGGAATACGCTAAGTCAAGAAGGCAGCTTAATTTCAGTTTACGAGCCAAAAAGGCGTTGAAATTTTCAAAAGAAAAATCTTTTGAAAAGCTCACTGACAAACTAAATCCAATAGCAAAAGCTTTTTTATGGATGCAGATTAAACAGTGCACTAAAAAAGCCAGGGGTCGGCGATTCTCGGATGAAGAAAAATTGATAGCAATGGCAATAATGAAACAGAGCCCTAAGTGCTATAGATTTCTTCACAGGATATTTATTTTGCCATCCAAATACACACTCAACAAAATGATTTCTAAATTAAATATAGAATCAGGAATCAATCCTCAAATATTTGAAGCTGTGAAAAAAGAGGTAATATGTTTTTTTTACTTCACTAAAATAACTTGCCTTTAGTCTAAATTTTCTATTTTATTATTTTGTTGGCAAAATTTTTTATGAATGAATGTAAATAATGTTTTATTATATTGCTTTCAGGTCAATACTTGGGATGATAAAAAAAAATATTGCTCCATACTTTTTGATGAAGTGGCTTTAGAAGCGGCCTTGTCTTATGACAAACATAAAGACATTATTAATGGATTTGTGGAACTTAATAAAAAAACCAATGATTTTGCTGACCATGCCCTTGTGTTTATGTTACGGGGAGTGGTTCACAAGTGGCAGCAACCTCTGGCCTTTTATTTTTGTAAAGGAGCAACTTCTGGGGTTGAATTAAAACAAATTTTAAAGGACATGGTTACTGCTGTTGGAGACACAGGACTGAAACCTTTGGCTTTGGTGTGCGACCAAGGTTCAGCCTTTCGAGCTGCCTTGAAGAGTCTCCAAGAAGACACAAGGCGACTGCAAATAATTGCCGGTGAAAATATTGGTGAGTAGGTCTTGTCTTCTTCTGGCCATCCTTTTTTGACGGGCCCCACCCTACAAATGTTTTGGTATTTATTGTAACAATATAATTTTAATTTTCAGATGATGTTATTGTAATTAATGGACAGAAGCTCAGTGTAATTCACGATCCACCACACCTCATTAAAGGGCTAAGAAATAATTTTATAACTAAAAATATATCCATTAATGGAGAAATATCAAAATGGAATGATATAGTGGATGTCTACAAAACCGACTGCAATCATGCACAGTCGAGACTCCTCCATAAGTTGACTGATGAACACGTCATTCCAGAGAAAATAAAAAAAATGAAGGTAATTCTTTAATTAAATCACTTTTGTTATGATATTCAAATTCTCAAACAGTATTTTACTAAGTATACTCGTAAATGAATGAGCTCTGTAACTTGTAAAATTGTAATTTATATTATTTTATTTCAGGTGAAAAATTGCACTACAGTGTTCAGCAAGACAGTAGCTGCTACATTGTCATATACTGCTCAGTTTTGTAAGTTGCTATGCTGATGATTGATGATTTTTTATGACCTTAGTATTGACTAAGTATTATTTAATTATTTTATTTGTTGTAGCTCATTATGCAGATGGAACACAAGTAAGTTCTACTCTAAAGAACACGGCAAAAGTTGTGTCATTCTTTGACGACCTGTTTGATTCGGTCAATGGAACAGGCTTTACTAAGACTTCCAAAGGGAAACCTTTAAGGCAGCCGGTAACAGAAAAGTCGCCGCACCACGAATTTTGGAGGGAAGCGATAGAAAAACTAAAACTAATTAAATACGTCGACAAACACGGTAAGGAAACATCTGTGCCATCGTTAAAAAATTGGATAACAACCTTGAAAAGTTACCAGAGAGTGTGGCAATACTTAAAAGAAAAAAATATTAAAATTATGCGCCCGCGATATTTAAATTCTGATCCCATAGAAAACTTTTTTGGACAAATGCGGGCGTATAATTTTAGGAATACAAATCCTGATTGCCATGCTTTCAAAAGTACCTTTAAATCACTGTTGATCACGAGGTTTATAAAGTTTCACTCAGATAGCTACAATTGTGAAGAGGATTCAGGTAAACAGTTATTAAAATTAAAATCACTTTTTAATAAAGAACAAAGTAACTCAGAATCAGCAAGTTTTTCACTTGCGGATTCTGATTTAGTTAGTTCACCTGAGTCCTCTGAGCTATCGAACTGGGTTGAAAGTGAAAGCATTCAAAGCTCAACAAGGCAAGAAAGGATACATGTCCACTCACGTGCATTTACAACTGGGTGGGTCATAAGAAAAATTTTACAAAAAATAAAGTGTCAGAATTGCGAAGAAAATTTAACTAGTAGGGAATCCAATTATGATAAAAATACTGTAAACAATTGGATTTCCTTTCGAGAGTTCAAGAGCATAAAAGAAAAGAAATTGACCTACCCTTCAGAACATGCTGTGAGATTTTTTGGAATCATAATAGAAGAAGCAAACAAATACTTAGAAAATCAACCTGAACGGAGTCCTATTATAAAAAGTATTAAAAATCATATTAAATCTAAGTATTTCTTTGACTTCTTAAATTGTGAATTGCATAGGGATGCTGTTTCTGAATGCTTTCTCGCATTAACCTTAAGATTGGCAGTATTTAATTGGTGCAATGTTATTAATAAAATATTAAAAGGTACAGATGTCTTCAGACTGGCAAATAAACCTTCGTTACCTCAGATGCAATTAAAAGCTTTAAATAAATTTAAAACAAAATTAAAAAATAAAAAGAAATGAAAGTCTAAAAGAAGTTTTTTTTCCCCTAACATTCCCTTTCTAACATAATCTTAGAACATATTGCAATATTTGCAATAGCATTGCAATTATTGCAATATGTTCATAAAATGAAACTAAAAAAATTACCAATTCCTAGCAAGAAAACCGTGTAGGCTGAATCCGTACCACGCCATTGCATAAAGTTTCGCGCCGGAATTAAAAAAAAAAAAGCTGTCAAACATGATATGTGAACCTTAAGCGAGTCGATTTTTCTCTATGAGAGTGCCCTGTCTGAAGCTAATTGGTCTGTGACTTTATATTACACCCACACTTCGCTAGTAATGTCTATTCTATTCTATTTTTGTTTAATGGCAATTAAAGCCGATGTCGACTATTCTGCCAATGTCCAGTGAATTGGAAAAACAAGTGTGCAGAGTAAAAAAATAAAAACATGAATTTAAGCTAGTAATGTCTTAGTACCCTGCTATAGAAGGGCAGCATTTTGCCATCAACCGAACACAAATCTAGACGCCGTGTCTGCTACGGGGAAAACCCAATAAATAACACTGCCCAATCTGGGAATCGAGCGCAGCAGGGCTATTGCGTATCTTTTAAATGACAGTGGCTATCATATAATGTCCATCAATTAAATGTCAAATGGTTCCATTTCGTACTAAACCATAACCAATTTGACAGTTCATCCATGGACAATATGATAGCCACTGTTATTTCAAAGATACGCAATAGCCCTGCTGCAGGACCTCAGGCTCACTAATGACCAATAGTCGTGCTCGCAATCGCAAGCGAGCTCGACCAACGTTCCAGTCGAATAAACTGATTAAAAGCGGCGTTTTAAATTGATTTTAAAACGCCTAAAAATATGCTTTAATGATCTGTTGAATTTATGAAACATTCGTCTAGCGCCCAAAGTTCAATCCAAGAGAGCAGTTACATTTACGTGTCGCCTACGGTTAGTAAAAACCGCCAGTTTACACAGAAAGTCTTATAACTTTATGGCAGAAGTGAGATTAGGGTTACACGTGGTTAACATCCTAACGTGGTTAACACTAATGACTATCGAGAAGTAAAACGGAAAAGCAATTAGTAATAAATTTTATCGGAGATTATATTTCGGAGGATTTATCCTCAAGCCTTTGAGGATAAAATCCTCCGAAATATAATCTCCTAAACAAAAAAAATCCAGAACCATGTTTCACAAAGCTGCAAGGTATTTCACAAAACTGGCCAAAATTATCAATTGCATTAAAAAAGATTTATCTCAAGATAAAAAAAAACTTGATAACAAAAAAAAACCTGTTGTTTTCCAGACAGACATTTACGAAAAAGATATCAAAACTCTTTTCTTGAACGCACTTCATTTTGAAACACCACAGGAATAAAAAAATACGAAACCAGTCTTCTCCAAGGAAGGATATTCTCAACTGAGTAATACAAGTTGAATTGAATAAAAAGGAAGGCATTCTCAGTGCATTACTCATGGCTTTAAGTCTTTAATTGTTGAGTGCTCCGTATATTAATTAGAAGCAAGATATGGCAAGAGGTCACTGGATCGGAACAGAGGATGGTCCCACTTTAATATTGGGTGAATCATTTGGTATGAATAACATTCCCAGTAATGTCTGATGAAAATCAAGATGAATGTGATTCAGAATAGTATTTGTATTTGGTTAATAATAGAAACATGTATTCTTTTCAGCTTTCAAATTGCCAAACAATTTGTAAATTATATTTCTTTTTTTTTTAAGTATTCAGTCTACCTAGTAAGTAGATGACCTATCTTATCTATTGCCTTTCAAGGGACTGCTTGTAATATAAGCATATCAGAGAGGAGGCTCTCAGGAGACTCAGTACACTGTGGCAATTTTGTTTATATTTGATTGTTAATTGTTTCTGTCTAACAACCAGTTTTAAGAGGTATTGTGTAACTAAGCAACTCGAATTATAGACACTCTAGATTGTAAGTAGCCTAGTAAAACGCCACTTCAACAACATTCTCGGGAACTCACATCCAATTGCTACCAGCCACGATGCGAAGATCGTGTCTTCACCGTGTAAGGGAACCTATGCTTGCCGATACATGATTTCCACTCAAGAAAACGTCTACCCTAATGATCAGCAGTTCTACAACTAATTCACAACACTTTCTTTTGCCACTTCAGCTTACTTATTCTGTGAGCTACGTAGACAACTCTGGTTCAGGATGTAGTTTAATTATGTATGTCATTTCCATAATCCTTATGTAAGAGTGTGAAAACGATTGATCATACGAGAGGGAAGTTTTATCATTCATCTATTCTACATGACTGATTGTACGAGGTAAAATTAGTAATATTATAAACCTATGTATAAGCGTAATTGTAAAATAAGAGAATAACTTCTACATTCATAATAACCAAAGGGAAATACTTTACAAAATATGGGTGTTTCTACCTACATAATATTTGCTGGTGTTTTGTTTGTATTTACAGAATATGTGAGTTTCTTTCCGTGGTCAATTATAGGTTTCCCTGTATAACTGGGATAAAATAAAAGATGTTGGAACTGACTAATGCCAGATATTTCCAATATAACAACAAAACATACATATATGCAATACAATAGAAACATATTATTACAAGTTTCCTCTAATAAATTATAAGGAAATATTAAAGAGATGATTTTATTGTTTGTTTCAGCAATGTATTGAACAATAGCATAATTATTAAATTGACGCAAGAATTGAATTGGTTATTTAGAATTAGCTGTGAAATAATTTACGAATTTGAAAACTAGTAAGAAATTAAGAATACACATTTATATTGAACAATATTTTTTTTAAAACATCCATTCACATCCAAACATCATATTTCAAAAACATATCTTAATATCCAAACTATGCCTTAACTATAAACTTTACTTTAGCAATGGGCTAGTGTCCGCAACTCCTCACCTAAATCGCGTATTTTGCATACAAGTTACTATACACTTATACAGGATATATACAATAACATAATGCATAAATTCACATCTTTTTCCATGAAGGTAGGCATACCCTACAGATTACAGAACACCACCTTTTTGATTGTTACATACTTCTTTTGACTCATCTGCGTTAATTTATATGTATATATGCCAAATGAATCCAACCCAAGCAAGCGAGGCAAATCAGAAGGACAGGGTACAATGCACCTGCCTGTTTTCACTTCCAATCCCTACTAAATCCGCCCGAGTGTGTATCATTCAAATAAAAAGAGTTAAAAAAAAATATATTTTAATGTCATCAATTATCCAACTTGGTATGCAAAATAAAGGTTCAGATTATCATAATGGAGTTGCACCTGCACCATAAAATATTTAAAGTTACTGACTTGTGACATTTCTCACATGCTAAGGAGAGCATTCAAGGTAGACTGGTTTCAACAGGCTCTTTACTTTGTGTTTAACTGTGCCCATAATTAAGTACAAAAAAAGGAAATTGCTTCATTAGCTATGGGTTTATTTTTATTGTATTTCAATAATAAAATTGATTGTTTCATCTAGCAACTAAAAAATTGCTGGTGACTAAACCTATTAAAGTGTAGGTTTCTAGGACACAGTACTAACAAGATTAATTTTTGGTCTTCAATATTTAAATCCATTAAAAAATAAAAAGAATATGTTTGACAATTAGAAAATTGTGTCAATTAACTTAAGGACTGCCTATTATTTCAGTAAAAAAAAACAAACAGTAGGTACCACTACAGTTTGCATCGCATTTTATCTCTTATCAGGTCAACAACAAATTGAACGCTATCAATAAGGAACGGGTCAGTGTTCAAGATTAATTAGCGACCGCTAACAACTAATTAGCACGACAGTACGCCGAACTATCTCACTCTCAAACTAAGTAACGGCTACGAGGTTCAACTGCCTTTGGCCCAGTAAGGAAATATGACTCACGGAAAGGTCACGAACATACTGACATTTTAAAACAAAGACAATCATTTTTATGCCTAAAATTATGTGTGGATGAGAATAATGTTGTGTGTTAATAAGTTAATTTAATTTACCTGGCGATATTATATTCACTTCCATTTTTGTATTTGTTCTGTAAAGGCGATCTGTCTCCTGTGGCACCATAAACTTTGATGGCTTCATCGGTCTCCTCTTCGAACGCATCGTCGATTGAAAAACGCTTATCGCTGGTACCGAACGGCCTCGTCATGGTTAAATATTGTTGTTATCTGTCTGGAGATGTAAAATAAACATCACAGCGAACGCACGGGACAAAACACAGCTGTCAATTTGTCATATCAACATGCGCCATATTGATTACAATGCCAAAACACGATTGGAAATCTGCATGCAGTTTTGAAATTAATCTGTAGATGTAAAATAATAAAAAAAGACTTGAAGTGGGTTCTTAGTTCAGATTTCTTCTGAGTCACTCTGAAGAGGTAATAATCAAGAAAGAGCGAAATAATATAAATAGGCCTCAATTTAGGTGTTGAATGAAATATTGGTTTTTGAACGAAACAAAATCGAAAAATCTCAGTAAAATAATTTCACTTGATTATTACAGAATCCTGTCATGATTAATTAAAAAAATATGTAAATTGGCCTTACAACTCATAAACAGCAGATCGCCGATGGTAATAAGATAAAAAGGCGAGTTGGAAAGACGAGATGGGGAAGTTTTTTTATTTGCAACTCTTTCTTGAACCGTCAATGTCAAAGAAATGTCAAACGTCAATCCCGCATGGTGACCCGTGTTTATTTTTATGCTTCGGTATTGATTGATAAAACTAGAAATTGAAAATGGTTATCAAAGACTGGGCTAAAATATCACCTGGGCTATCAAAGCCCGTGTTATCTTGTATTGAGAAACAGGGGTTCAAGAGTATGACTCCTATCCAGGCAGCAGTAATACCATTAATCATGTCTTGTAAAGATGTGGTCGCCGAGGCTGTGACAGGATCTGGGAAAACCTTGGCTTTTGTGGTGCCGATGATAGAAATGTTGGTAAAGAAGCAGAAGGAGTCGCCATTGAGGAAGGACAACGTTTATGCAGTTATTATATCGCCGACTAGAGAACTGGCTTCGCAGATTTACACGGTAATGATGTTTTATAGTACCTCGTCGAAAACTAATCATTTAATTGCCTTTGTGAAATTGATACCCATGGACTGGATACTCACAGACTGGTACAGTCACAACTAATAGTGCCTGTTCACGAATTGTGATTTTTGTTTTTATTGTGGACACTTTTAACATGCACATCTTGCTACAATTCTCACATAATGTACCATCTTAACATGAATGATGTAACCAAGGTTTTGAAATAATATTCTGATTGAAAATAGTGTCCTACGTTTTAAAATGATGAACAGGTCTGGAGTACTTTCCCAGTTTTAATGCCTTGTGACTGGGACCTCAGGTACATTTCATTGTGTTTCTCTGTAATTCATAAGTGTCTGTAACTGGCATAATTAAATAATTGTTTTGTTTTTGAATTCATAAATAAAATCATAATTTCAAATTATTTGAGGCAACTATGGGACGGTTATGGGTTTGAATAAAACTAAGTTTAACAAACTTTTGCCAATTCACTTAATATGCATGAAAAAATATCAATCACTCAAATGAATTCCATTTTTTGCCATTCAGCTACAAAAAAAGTTACAATATACCATATAACTATATACCTATAACAATTTTCTCTTTTTTTTCAGGTGATAAAAGTATTCCTACAAGAGCCAGAGCTATCACACATCACAATAGCACTCCTCCTCGGTGGCCGGCCGGTGGAGGCAGACATAGAGACCATTCAGAAAGGAGCACACATAGCCGTGTGTACTCCAGGCAGGCTGGGAGACTTGCTAGCTGAGAGGAAACAGCTCAATCTGTCGGGAAGATTGAAGGAACTGGTTAGTTCCTGATGTGTATATCGTAGATGCTTGATATGAGGCCAAACAAGCGTAATTTTGTGAGTCGGGGGTCATCAGTAGGTGGATAACGCCATCTTCTGGCCTCTTAAAACAGTTTTAGGGGACACTCACTGGCCCCATCACATTGAACCCTAAACTGCAGCGAGTAGTGTTCCAGGTGCGCCTCTCTTAGACGTAACGAAGGCCACGGGGGTAGTTTTATACCTCACCACCCCCATTCATCTAGGACGACGCACGACGCGACGCTCGCTGATGGAGCGGGTCGACAGTGGCAGCGGTCGTCGTATTACACCCTAAACTGCCATTCGACGCAAGTGTGGGAGGGATCACTGTTGTGGTTTTAGTCAGTATGAGTCAAGGAATTAATTACTAAGTTTTGTGTTACTCTAACTTACTTGTGTAGGTACATAATTTAAAGCATGGTTATTTTGGAGTCCTCTGCATAGACGTTAACCAGTATTAACAACCACTCAATTTCTTTTATTCCAGGACATCTTAGTCCTCGACGAAGCCGACCGCCTCTTAGACCTAGGTTTTAGCTCAACCCTAACGACCATACTCCAATACCTACCACGACAGCGTCGTACCGGCCTTTTCTCCGCCACACAGACCAAAGAGCTCCAAGACCTTGTCAGAGCTGGCTTAAGGAACCCTGTCGTCGTCAGTGTCAAAGAAAAATCAACCATAAGCACACCTATTCTCTTAGAAAACTATTATGTTATCGTAGAACCAGAGGACAAGTTCTTGTTTCTTCTGAACTTTTTAAGAAACCGAAAGATAGCAAAGGGTCTATTCTTTCTGCCAACGTGTGCGTGTGTTGATTATTGGGCAGATGTGTTGCCAGTTTTCCTGCCAGATATAAAAATCTTTGCGATACATGGCAAGATGAAGCTGAAACGAAGCAAGATTTTGGAGAAGTTTCGACAGGCTGATAATACTATTTTGTTGTGTACGGATTTGTTAGCAAGGTGAGTCCTTTTGAATGTTTTTGTATTGTATTAATCTTTCGAAGTAGGACAACATAGCGCACGCCACGATAGTGGCGGTAAGTCCCCTCTTTGAGGAGTGGCTTGAGAGGCTGAGGTCTGACCCAAGTCCTCACCGGACACGGTTGTTTCGGAAGGTACCTGCACCGATTCAGGCGAGAGCAAAACGCCCGGATGACACCATTGTGAGGATCGGCTGGAGGAGCCCCACCGTGTTCTCGTAGCGGCGATCGGCGGCGGCGACCTCTCGCGCCCGGCCCTGGTGCAAGCCATGGTCCGGGGCGAGGAGGAATGGGACGCCGTCGCCTCCTTCTGCGAAGCAGTTATGCTAGCGAAGGAGATGGCGGAACGTGATAAGGAGAGAACCTCTCGTCCCAGCCGCCGCGGGAGACGCTCCGGGCGTCGAGGGCCACGTGATAGCTTCCGGCCACCGTAGACGCGGGCCTGTGGACGGTGAGTAATGGGCTAGCTTTCCGTCCGTGCATTTTATGACGACGACAGGCCGCGTCGTCGGCGCGTTCGTGTTCCACGCGCGCTTCAAAGAGATGTCAGCGACATGGGAGGGGCTCGCAAGGGCAGACGCCCGTCGGGGCTGCGGGTTGTTCTTCACAAGAGGTACCGCGGTCTCGACGTTAAGGGCTAAGAAGGAACATGGGTGGTTTTTAGTTAGTAGAAGTATGACACTCCCTTTCGCTCTGCTCAAGAGCGAAAGGGAGTGTCATACTTATCTATCATCGTCATTTCATCTTTATCGTCAAATAACCCCTCTTGGGGTTATTTGACGATTTTCCACCCGCCAAAAAATACCCTTTTTTGGCGGGTTTTTACAACCTTTATTTGTTCCTCCATGTAAAATTGAAGTTCGCCGGGTCCGTAACCCGCTCTAACTCCCATACTCTTCTCAGAGGCTTGGACATCCCCGAGGTAGAGTGGGTGGTACAGTGGGAGCCACCAGCGTCCCCCGCAGCCCTGGTGCACCGAGTGGGGCGTGCGGCGCGGGGCGGCGCGGCCGGCTGCTCGCTCCTGCCCCTATTGCCGGCAGAGGATGCTTACGTGCCCTTCATCAAGACCAACCAGATGGTGGAGCTGAAAGATTGGAGGCAGTCCAAGGATGAGATCAAGATAAGCCCTAAATTGAAAGAGAAGGTAGGTGGATTTTACAAGGAGAGAGAATGGGACTTTGCGAGCAGTGATGCTAGCGAAGGAGGTGAGAGCAGAACGTGAGAGGGAGGGAACCTGGTTACTGTAGATAGATCTCTGCCTAGTCTTTCCGGAAATACAGGCGTAATGTTATAATGTTATTTAGTTCATCTTTATTTACTAGCAGTTAGGTCTGCGCTTAACCATACCTTTTAAATAAAAAACCCATGTTTCTCATATTTGAGTAATTATGTCCGCCCGAGTTTAAATAAATAATAGGACATTGTTATCCAAGGGGTGAAAGTTACTCAAACTACTAGCGCCCTCACTACGTTACGGGTGCCAAACCTCTAAATAAGTAATTTACCCGAGGCAAACACTTCTTTACGAATACGAGGAAAGTAAAAATAATAACATAAATTGTTAAGTAACGGAAAAAATGAGTGTTGATTAAAAGGATTGTCGCTTTCCCGGTTATTTTGTTGTTTTTTTTGTCCTCTAGTCGTCCAGAAATGGCAATTTGTTTGCCGAAATCTATGTTATTTTAGAGAAATAGTTAAAACTAAATTATATTAAAGTCATAATATAATTATATTCTTGCACTTCTATTCTTATTCTTGGTAACTTTATGATATTTTAATTTTAAATCACGCTGTAATTTAGTGGTTGTATAAAAAGTTGGAACATGGTTCAAACATGGTTTTGCAGGCATGTTATGACCTACTTTCAGAGTATGAGTAATTAAAAAATCTTTTCAGGTCCTATCAATGCTCCACGAACAACAGAAACAAGACAGATCAGTCCTCGACAAAGGACAACGCGCCTTCGTGTCCCACATGAGAGCCTACACCAAACACGAATGCAACCTCCTTCTACAATTCAAGGAACTCCCTCTAGGGCACATAGCCACCAGCTACGGTCTTCTAAAGCTTCCCCTAATGCCAGAAATAAAGCAAGAGCATAAGGACCAGTTTGTGGGACCGAAGGAGAAGATAGATTTTAACAGTATACCGTATAAAGATAAGCAGAAGGAAGCGAGTAGGTTGCAGAAGTTGGGAGAGTATAAGAAGACTGGTGTGTGGCCGTCGAAGAAGAAAAAGAAAATGGTAAGAGCTTTTTTGATATTTTAGAGACTTTATTATCTGCCTAGCTTATTCCCTATTATGTAGGGGTCGGCGAATCGGCTTCCAGTCTAACTTGATGACGATGAATTCGATTCTTTTTACTAGTAAACTCGGTTTGAAACATGAAAATAGTGACGCATTTATAAACTTCAATTTTGCTGATATGTACTATTCTATTTTTTAATCAAAATTGTCCAAAACACCCTTGTGCCTATGATAGCCAAGCCTAATTAACCTGGATAGCACGCGAATACTGACATTGCCAAAGTTATTTATTTGTTTAGTACTTGGAGGACTTACAGCTGATAAAAAGTCAAAACCAACATAAAAAAGAAATGAAACCATAGTCACCAGAAAGCCAATTACAAATACTCACATATAGATTTGTAATAAAATTATTTATAGTGTGTGAGCACAAAACAAAAAAACCGGCCAAGTGCGAGTCCTACTCGCACATGAAGGGTTCCGTACCATCGTAGTAGGGGAGTCGCTTTTTTTTTTTTTTTTTTAATTATTAAAAATATTTTTATTATATGATGTAACTAAAAATTTATGCTTTTCGCAATTTTTCCTTTATCTGTGTTATAAGACGTTGCTTCGTACCAAATTTCAAGATTCTGAGTTCACGGGAAGTACCCTGTAGGTTTTGATTCCCTTGCGAGTGTCGAAAATTTGCGGCATAAACGGGAGTATCTTTTGATCGCGTTGACTTAGAAGTTTGATTTTTTCACAGCTCCAAGAGACCATAGACTTGAGTATTTGATATGAATTTCAGCTTGATACCTCCACGCGTTCCTGAGAAAAAAGGTCTTGACAGACAGACAGGCAGACAGACAGACAGACGGACAACAAAGTGATCCTATAAGGGTTCCGTTTTTACCTTTTGAGGTACGGAACCCTAAAAATACAAAAATTAAAGCCCACCGCGATTTAATCCGTTCTCAAACCTCGTTGGGTTGACGATATCGTCAAAATCGCAGGAAACACGTGGAAGAGGTACGCACAGGTCCGAGAAGTGGGTGATCTTGGGCTGATATTTTATAATGATGACAAAAAAAATTGATTCAATATTTTCTATCGTCAGGTGCAAACAGAATCGTGGGAACAAGCGAAACTAAACAAAGAAGAGCGAAAACAGAAGCGGAAAAAGCGAAAAGAACTGAAAAAGAATGACCCAGAGAGCGGAAAGAAGCGCAAAGGTAAAACAGTGACACAGGAAGAGTTGAATGAACTGGCAGCTGATATAGCGCTTATGAAGAAGCTGAAAAAGCGGAAAATTACTCAAGAACAATTTGATCAGCAGTTTGAAGTATAATAAAATGTACAAATATTTTATATGATTGTTTTACTGTTATCTCATTAAACATTGAAGAACTAGAAATGCACAGCCAAGTTGAACCATACCATTTCAAAACTTGTTCAGGTGACAATAGAACACCTGTTCAGGTGGAGATTCATAGATGATTCGGTCCTGGGTGTGAATGTGGTGTTCTCCACCAACGATGGGACACTTGATATCGTATCCTGGCCTTTTGGGGCCGAAGCAATTTATTTCATCAGTGATATTAACAGTGCGCGAGGATATTTCTGCTGTATACATCAGAATGAATGGCTGGTAACGGACCCTTAGGCACTAGAACAAGTAGGCTAGTGTGTTCAAAGCTTCATCATAATCATCATTTCGCCCGAAGGACGTCCACTACACTACTGGGCATAGGCTTTTGTTTTTGTTCCGGGGTGATAAATCCTCATGGATGTCTTCCGCCTTGGGGCGAGCGAAGGGGTCTGTCAGACTCGTACTGACTAAAAACCACGCCGGTGTTCCCTTGCGATACCTGCACCGGGGATCATGGAAACTAGTACGCCTTCTACGATCCCCGGCTAGTGACTGGACATAGGCCTCCCCGAAATGGTAGCATCCAGCGGATACCCGCAAACTACACTAGGTCAGCGTCAGAGCTCAGAAATTAATTAAACCTGTCCTTGCTGTTGTAACATGAGGGGGCCTGCAAAGGCAGCCGCATGCAACGACGACGCCCATTGGGGCTGCGGGTTGGTCGAAAGAGATACCGCGTATAAGAAGGAACATGGGTGGTTTTTAGTCAGTAGAAGTATGACATTTCCTTGTCGCTCTGCCCAAGACTCCCGCTCTTGGGCAGAGCGACAACGAATTGTCATATATAATGGGTTATTTGATGATTTCTCACCCACCAAAAAAGGGTATATTCCGCAAATAAGACGACTAATGAAAATAGTAAAATAAATATATATTTCTGTTCAACTTTCGTAGCAACATTAATGATCTGAGTATTACATATCAAAACACAACAAGGCACTTATCACCTATTTTATTTATATATTGACAATTTTATGTAAAGTTATAAAATTTCATATTAGCTCAGGGGCATTTGGCACTGAAACATTAGCACCGAATTAAGACATAATATATAAATCATGAATCGTATAAAAATGGGTTACATGGATACATAATAAAATTGAGCTTATTTTTGTAGGTATAGTATATATTTTATAAATTGAAAATGTTTTCTTTGCTATGCGACTGATTCAAAGATCACGCGAGTATATGACCCACTAACATGAACTCCAGTCACTTCCAATATAATGGGTAATGAAAGGCTTTAAATATTGCAGAGCCTTAAAATGCCTAAATCGCGAGACGTTGCTGAAACCCCTCTGCCCTCCCCCGCTTTTTAAGATATTCACTCTCTACTCAACGAAAGTGGATATTCCAGTATTACTGAAAACGGGATGCAGTATATAGATTAGACTAATAAATGACAGTCGTGTGTAACATCTTATAATACTTAATAATTTTCTTTCATGATATTTTCTCTACAACAGGCTGTGACTATAAATGTCCTCAAAAGTTTTTGTCAAGCCATATTGATCTTTTATTCTATTGAGTGAACGCTTAAAATCGTTCATAATCTCGTTTAAGTCATATCTGGTGACATCCTTATGTTTATACAAATAATTACACTTCATGACAAGAAAATACTGTCCAAACTAGCACCAATATATTAACATTCTTCGTTACTTTTTCTTGATGGTCTTAAAACCATTATGATACTACTTTAAATACAATTTTGAGTCTGTAGACCATCCAGCCTTATTACATCATTGTACAAAATTGTGCGTCAAATATTTTACTATTTTCAGTTTTCAACAGTCACATTTTCTAATAAAAAAGGAGTAGATATTTACAATAACGTGAATATTGCGATTCTGTTTTGAACATGTTTGTTTTGAGGCAGCTTTCATTGCGGCAAAATATCTCGATGTAGAACATCTACTGTTTTAATCGAGATTTTTTTATATCTTCGGTTCTTTTCAAAAGGAAGGTAAAGTTTAAACCATCAAAACACAAGCCCAAAACAACATTACACATGAAATATATTATTATTAAGGAAGCGTCTAAAGCGGTGGTAAGAGAAAAAAAACCATTACAAATTATTTAACGTCAAAATATTAACAGTCGAAATCCTAACATCGGGTGAATCGTCCAACGAATGTGTTATACTAAGAAACAAACCCCCTTACTACAATAATTGTTTATAAATTTCAAATAAAAAGTACTAGCACTAACAAAAGTTTTAACAGTGAAAATAATTAATTTACTTTAGCAGGTACTGTCGCGCTCACTCTTATTGAATGTCTATCGATCTGTATGGATGCGTAAGGTCACTCTTTTAGCGCGATAGGGTTTATATAACAATTTAAACTCATGAATATTTTTTATTTCTTTTCTTTCGTTCTTTCTAATGACTAAAGTCACGACAACCAATCAAATCACTTGGTTAGCTCATTGGATATATGTGAAGCAGTTCTAAAATAATGTGGGTTCGATTTCGACTCGACACATTCGTAGGACAGTTCGCCTTCTTGTCGATTATAAAATTTACACTAAGTACATTAAAAATAGCGCGTATTTATACACAAAAGGTTAAAAAAATGCTAAGAAAAACTCGATTATGAAAAAATAACATACAAAAGCGTCACTTACCTACAAATTGGTGAAATGTAGAACCAATTTTGTACCATGCCAGAAGTATTAACCCTAAAATATTTCTAAAGGTAATGATTTCAGTATGATACAAAATAAGTTCTCTACCATCATTTACACAAATATTCCTATAGGTAAAATCAAGCATTTTTTCATAAAAAATCATACATTGCTTTGTCATGATACTAAAACGAACTTCTAAGTTTACGCCATCATAAATTACATAAGAAAAATAATTGTCGTAATAATACTATTTAAAATTTAAACTATAATACTAACTGTCGAGGTGACAGCGCGACTTACTGTCAAATGTCAAATTTCATAACTGACATGACTAGCTGCCAAGGACCATAGAATGTATCCAATGAAATGAAATTAATACTTTAAACTGTGTTCATTGAAAACCGCGTCCTTGTTGACAATCCTATAAAATACCATTTAATTTGTGAGAAAAGAAATACTAAAAACGCGCTTGTTTAATGAAATTCAAGATGGCGACAGATTTTGGCGCCAAAATAAGAAAAAAATCTTACAAATCATAATATTGAAACAGCAAACTTATATTAACTAGGAGAGTATAGAAATAATTATTAATAATGCATTGAGCCAGCAATTTGTTTAGAAGCGTCGCGCTTTAAGTTATTTGAAAATATAAAAGATATACAAAAGCACCAAGTTACTGGACTCTTAAGCCTAACTTACAAAACCTTGGCGAATTTGACTTTTGGAATCATTTTAGTAAGAGTGTTAACATTTTTCGTTGTATGAAAAGATTAAATTTTCTTTTATTCATCCCATCGTCATATTTGCCTATTAAAACATTCCAACCGTCTAATTCGAATTTTAAAGCCTTATCCACACGGGTTTTCATATTTAATTGACAGTTCATAACACAGTACAACACTAGAAAGTGAGTTCATGAGAAACATGTGTGAACTAGGGTTCCTTTTAGTTATAATACGAATGTGTGAACTAAGTAGCAATAACCGGATATCTAGTATGACGATTTCATGGATATACAATCAGAAATGGTCCTATAGTGATCGAAGGACCAATTTTTTTATCTCATTTTGGAAAATACAAATTACAGCTTTAATTCTTCAAATCAAGTGTGATTTTTGTATGAATTTTAATGTTCCTTTCGCATCTGTCTCTTTACTATTTCACGTTATTTATAAAGGACACTGTAATTTCATGAATGTTTGTTCACATATTCGTAAAACACGAAACAATAAATAAAAGTAGCTTATTTCTACCAGCGAAGTTTGTGTGCCCACGTTACAACTATAATTGATTTGTTCCTACTATATTACTGTGAAATAGAATTTTATTTTATAAACAATGTGTAATCGATGCTTCCGGCAACAAATGTCGTAAACGCCATTTTGGCGAAAATGAGTTAAGAATGCAGCCCTACTTAATTTTTGGCGCTGCGTCGATCTAAAAATGTGAAAAAAATATTCGCCTAAAAAAAATACTTTTACACCCAAAATTTTTACTAGTATAATCAAGATTTTTTAGAAAAGAGGGTATGTATAACTCATATTGCTTAGAACCGAATAACCGTGCAGGTCGTATAATACAACGTACAAACAGCTGTCGGTCGTAAAAACATGAATACATAATTAATTGTAATTACACCCCACAATCATTTTTAAAACGTAAGCTCTGCTGAGAAACAATTGTCGTAATGTCACTTGGTCTTGGAGAATTGGTTTGAAAATTGAATTATGTAGGTCGTACTCCTAATTTTGTTAATATTTTCATACTAAAAAGGGGTCGTAACACAAAAAGTATAAATATGTCGCAATTACACCCAGTTAAGAAATTCAAATGTTTAATTTTTCTGAGAAGTAAATGGCGCTACTCACTGGATTTCAAGTAATTGTGTTTTACGTTCGTATCTAATAATTCAGAAAAAACATCCATAGATAATTATTACGGCCTGCTTTGGTCATGACTATTATTGAGGTACAGAAACCATCCGATGATGTAAAGCACATTTCTAGTAAATAAGTGGTGTAAATCTTTGATAGCATGCTGCACTTGTCTTTCGCCGAGTATAATTATACAGAGTAATCCTATAAGCAGAAAATCAAAAAGATATAACTAAAAAAAAAAAAAAAAAAAAATGTGTTTATTATCTTAAATCTATACAGTAAATTTGCCGGGGCTTCCCAGAAGGTAATCCGAAGATACCTGTGATGGGATAAACCTCGCTCTTCCTCGTATAAATTAACAATTGTTTATCTGTGCTAGTTATGTACAGTTTACACATTTTTAAAACAAAAAGGACAAATAAAAAGATAAAAGAATGAGAATCGTGTTTATGGCAGTGTGTTTAGTACAGATGTGTGTTTATAAGTGTGTTCATGAGTGTGAGGATGTATATTTTGTGTGTAAGAGTGGGTGTGTGTGAGTGGGCGTGTGTATGTGTGAATGTGTGTGTGTGTGTGAGTGGGCGTGTGTATGTGTGAATGTGTGTGTGTGTGTGAGTGTGTGTGTGCGTGTGTTGGAGTGTGCGTGCGTGTGTTGGAGTGTGTGTGTGTGTGTGTGTGTGTGTGTGTGTCAGTATGCATGGCGCTCAACCCAGAGTCGCCAAAATGCCTTCAACGGCATCATAAGTAAGTGTGAAGAGCCATTCAGTTAATGTCTTCTTACACTGGTACAGCTGCATAGGGTAAATGTGAAGTATGCGATTTACTTTATTATAGACGCGTGGGGCTTGAGTTACATTTTGACGACTGGCAAAGATTGAACGTGCTGGGTATGTAGGGGCTACAATATCACACCGTCTTTTTTTAAGTTTGTCATGGCTAAAGGGTAGAGTTTTGTGATATCTTAGTACCATGTGTAGCATATGGAGTTTTCTGACGGAGAGCAGCTTAGAGATTGCGTATAGATTTTCAGTAGGGAACCTGTAGGGTTTACAGTACATGACCTTAATCAAGGATCTCTGTGCCCTCTCTAGTTCTATAAAATACGACTTAGCTGCTCCACCCCAAACCGAGATACAATATATGATTAGAGGAAAGTCACCAAATATGAAATAGTATCTTAATATGGAATACCTTCATTTCTCTAAGACTATAAGTATGAAACGCAACACTCGACCATCTTCTGTTCCATTCGGTCTATTGCACCACGTACGTGTTAGTAGACCGAATGGAACAGAAGATGGTCGAGTGTTGCGTTTCATACTTATAGTCTTAGAGAAATGAAGGTATTCCATATTAAGATACTATTTCATATTTGGTGACTTTCCTCTACAGATTGGGCCAGTGCGATATATATTTTATTCTGTAGTTCTGCATTCAATACGTGTCTCAGAGATTTGAAAACCCATATGAGTTTTCTCACCCTCGCTATAGTTAGTTCGAGGTGTGGGAACCAGCATAACCTTTGATCTACTACTATACCTAGGTACTTGACGGAATTTACCTTATGAATTACAGGGCAACTACAGGTAGATAGGGTTGGCGTAAGACAAGAATGTGTGTATAACTGAAGAGGAACAAGAAAAGTTAAAAGATCACATCCTAGAAAAGAAAGCAAGCTATAGAAGGTTTGCTGCTCATCAAAAACTACATACTCTTAACAATGATACTGTCACTTCTAGTTTCGACTTGCAAAAAGTCTTAATTCACGAAAATATGCAGTCTATAATTTTACTATTTACGAAAGTAGTACTCAAGATGGATATTGCTTCACATGGGGAGAAAGTGATAGAAAAAAGGGCAGCGATGAAATCGCAACTTGTTTGTATCAATATTTAAAAATTGCTGATGAAAAAGGCATTCGGAATTTACTATTCTATTGCGACTCGTGTGGGGGACAAAACAAAAATAAAACCGTTCTAGCCACATTAAATTATTATTTAATGTTTTCTAAACACTTACATGTTATCCAAATAAACTTTTTACTGCCGGGACGTACTTATATGCCAGCAGATTCAATGCATGCTACAATAGAGAGGGAAGTTAAAAGAATCATAGTTTGGAGTCCATCTCAGTGGCCTTCATTTTTTCAATCAGCTAGAAAGCGGCCAAGGCCTTATATAGTCAATGTGATACACTACTCAGATTTTTTGAACTGGAGTGAAATAGCATCAAACACTTTTACAAAAGAAACCTTAAAGAATATTAATTGGAGAAACATTAGAGTAGCAACTTTCAGAAAGACCAATTTAAACCAAATAGAACTCAAGTATTCAATGAAAGAAGATGCAATTACACATCGAATCAAGTTGTTCGAGTTGTCAAGCGTAAAAGAAAGGGAAAAGGGAAGAATAAATCAAAAGAAAATACAGAAGAAATGTAAGAATTACAATACAATCGAGTAAAGCAGTTGACTCCAAAACAGCTATATACGGATAAACTACCAATTACCGCAGCTAAATACAAAGATCTGCAACGATTGTGTGATCAGGGGACAATACACAAACGGTTTCATGCCGAATACAAACAGCTTCCTTGTCAGTCTCATAATGTCATTGATACTCTTCCTGAGACTGACGAGGAAGATGAAATTTCTGATTAATTATCTTCTATCAGAAAATCAGGTCTTCAAATTTCTGGTTAATAATCTTCTATCCAATGACAGAAGATTATTAATCAGAAATTTGAAGACCTGATTTTCTATAATTCGTCGTCGTATTATGATTTACATCTACTTTTTTATTATCTTGTCGATAACACTTTCCCATTTTCACCAACGACACTAAAAGTTAGGTAGACCATAGTACAGAAGCTTTCCGAACAAACAAGATCTAGAAAGATGAACTACCTAAATTTTTAAGGGCGTTAGTGAAAATGGGCATTGTTTATTAAAATTATTAGAGCAGTAAGCTTGGTAGAATGTTTACTTATATTTTTTTGTAATTCATTATCAATACGTTTTAAAAAAATGTCGTGATTATAAAATCTTTATGAAATCAATGAAACAAAATGATTACTTAACATTTTGAATTATGTCTGGCTGGTTAGGTACGCCGTTGGAGGTAGAACACTATAGGCATCTTGTAACAAACGCTTGATTAAATTATACGGGACGATGCCTATAATATACTTACTTAAGTGTATTTTTATACCTTTAGGACCTGCCAGGTCCTAAAGGTATAAAAATTTCGAGCCGCGACACAAACAATGATGATGAATGATGATTGATGTACAAGATCCTCTAATGGAAATTTAAGTGATTGGTTTAGACATTTTTTTACTTTGTATTTGTATTAGTGCCTTGCTTAACATTATTTTGATTAAACGATGACGGTCAATGAATAAAAAAACCTTTTTTAATTATGTCAATTTGTGTTTTATTTTATTGTTTTTATTACAAGTAATGAAAACTCAACTTACAGTCTTAAATTCATTGATTTGCTTCAGATATTTCCATGTTTGTTACATACCATCGCATCAGATCGTGGTGTTTACACTCATTTTTATTTCAGTATATGGTTTTTAAAACCAAACCCAGAACTATTGTATTTAAAAACTGGTGCATACTTCTAACTTCCGTTAGAAAAATCGTTCTCCATTGATTTGTAAATACCAACTTCTTGAATTTTCTGGGGTGTATGTCCAAGCTAACTTTTAAAATAAGGCTTTGGCATAAATAGCAATAATATATTATGAAACACCATCGTATTTTACGTATTTCTTGTATAGAACACAATTTTACAACTTTTAAAGTTAAAAAGATATAAGCCAAAAACGAAATATTTTTTTGTTTTTCGTTGATTACCAAAAGTGCTATTTTGGTGTTTACGACCTTTGTTGTCGGAAGCATCGATATAATAAACGCACAGCCCCTCATGTTGTGTCTCGGACTATGAAATTGAACAACTTTTATTCTACTAGTTCTTGAAAATCGCAGTTTATTTTTTACTTCCAGTAGAGATAAGGACGTCGCCTGACTAAAAATAATATGATTCTGTTTAGTCCGTTAATTAGATTATCGAAAAATATTGGTTAAGTACGTATTCTTCTTCATTGTCTTAGCAATTTAATAAAAAATTACGAAGATAAAACGCGTCATGGGTGGGGCTTGTGACTAAATTGACTGAAATTACTGAAATGTGAGGTCACACGAGTCCTCGAAGCACTGTATCATCGTCTTCACTATTCGTTTACGTGAAAAAAATGTGTCCATAATTTTTTTGGAAATTTAAGTAATTAACTACTTTATTTTCGTCTACCGTATTGTCACGATTAGCTGATCAACATGTATGGTAAAACAAAAATAAAAGTTATGAATTTCTAAATCAAGGAACAAAACTTGTTCTATAACATGGTCCGAGTTGCCCCACCACAGGTTGTGCGTTTATTATAATACACCTTGTATAATTATGTAAAATCCTTTGAAGATAACGCAAGTAGCCTTGAATATAGCGTTCATTTTTAGCAGTGAAGTATATAGTTCTCTGTTTGTAGAGCAATAACAAGAACAATATTACATAGCATTTTGTGCTTTAGAAACTTGGTCCTTTGAGTGACAGCACCATGGTGGAAATTGGAATGCGTCGAATGGTTGCGAATTAAGAATAAAAATTCTGTTCGCACCTGGTTACAAAACGCAGTTGTGAAAACATCCGGAGGGGTTATTTCACCTTTCTAACTTCGGCACGTCCAAGATAGTTTTAAAGAACTATGAATCTATCCCTATAGTTTCAATTTTAAGTCAGTATTTTATGACTAAAATCTGTTTATTCAATTCCATCATAGCTCTTACTTAGTCTAAACATACTCGTAACTCGGCTAAAGGCTATCGCGCTAACATTGACAAAGCACGCACAAATGTAAGGTGGGTGGACCATGGAAGGCCATGCTCCTTTGAAGGCCGACTATAAAAAAGTCATATTTATAGTCACGTGATGACAAATTCCTTCTACTCAAACAAAACTCCATCATAGTCAAGGACACAGACGCGGCGGCGAGTCGCTCGCGTTGCTATTTTGTCAGTGAGATCCCTCGCTTTGTAGACTTCGGTCGGCGACGTTAAAATTGTAATTCGCGCGCTCAGCTAAAGGTAAGTTTTTATGTGAATAACCTATTATTATCGGTTTATTTTTACTGTAAATTGTTTTATAAGGATTTTTTGTGGTACTAAAGAAAAAATATAATAAATATGCTTCGATTTTAGTTAAAATATCGGTAGTGTTCCTATGAAAGCCGGTGGCTCCTTAAAAGGCCAATCAAAAACGGACGGCCTGCCTGACGGTTGGCTTTGCTAGGGTACATGGGCTTTACTAAAAACATTTACTACTGAACATATACCTAAACACAAAAACAAAGAAAAGCATAACAACAAACCAGCAAACGAGTGAAAAAAGAAGGCAAAAGACTGAAAAAAGAAAGCAAAAGTTGAAAGATAAGAAAAGTGCAGGAGGTGAAGAAAAAGAATGGCCTTACAAAGAACAGACCCATAAGAAGGCCATTATAGGTAAAAAAAATATATTTATAATTTCATTGTAAAACGCATTAGAAACTTATTTGTTTTCGATATAATACTCATTACTATCATTTTTATATAATTTCCATTAATATAACCTTAGTTATATGATGGTGTTCAATGAATGTTCGTTGAGTTTTTTTAAAGAAGATTATAATGTGATAGGCATTTAATTTATCATTTAAATGAAAGAGCTTTTTCTGTGGTTTTAGTAAAAGCGGATATTTTGATAATTACAATTGTAGTTTTAAGTTGAACGACTGATTTATAATATTGGCTTTGTATGGAGCCTTGTTCCCTACAAAGCCGTTTAGAAGAGCTTTATAAAAGTTAAGTTTAAGAAACAGCGATTACATCTAGAGTAAAAAAAAGAAGTTTGTATGATACACAATAAAACAAAGTGTTAATAATTTATTAGTTTCTTTTATTTATCCAGTAAATGAACTAATAAAAACTGTTCATTCGTTAGAGTGGCCTTCCATGGTCCACCCACCTTACATCACAAAAACAGCTTATACAAAATGACTTGTGACAGTAAATTATTTCATTTTAAAATGAGTTAAGGCACATAATTTTATTTCGCGTTTTTATCACTTCACTAAACTTACTATTTACAAAATTATTTTTAAATAAATAGGTGGAGGCAACTGGCGGACAGGAATACTCTCCATGTATCAAAGGACTGTGTGTCCATTGGATAAAGTCTTTTTTGCTAAAATTTCCTCGATTTATTTACTTTTTGAGACTTATTTACCAAAATACAAGTTTTTTTGGATAATATAAAAATGTGGGGCACATATTTCTGCACGCCAGTGTACTCCTATTACGAAACAATGAAACTTCAAAACATTTTTTTATTTTTACAAGCCCTTACTGCTTACTCCCGATACTAATTACAGTATAATATTATTGTCAAGTTTATTGTATTTTATTCAAATGTAGTGACATTTCATCATTAATTTAGTTTGCCGATATAAATTTTAAACTATTTTAAGTATTCTGCGTATGTGCAAAATATAATTATCTTTGAAAACAGTTAAAATGAATATCGACGCGTCAACTTTGTGTTTTTTAATCCAGTGTAACTATTATTAAAATTTAAATAGAAGAGTCTTCAGACAAAAAAAAGTTCCATGAAGGACAGTTTGAGGATAGCCCTCCGCAAACTGACAGAGTGCATTCCGTTCATTATTCTGAACCATTTTCCACCGATTTTTCTTTTTTAATATTTTTTGGAAATCTATCTGACGGACTAATTAGATTTTTTTTTGTCAAATACCCTATTCACCTCACCAGTCTGCGGAGGGCTCTCCTTAAGGACATGTATGTTAACATACTGTATAAATTACATTGCTTAATACTTAGGAAAATACTGAATTAATATGTTTAAAAATATCGAATTATTTTTGTGATATCGCTAATTATAACACTTGCGAGGTCCTTGTTAAGTAAAATTCAGTTACATCCAGTAAGGAAATGACCTCAAGAAAAAAAGTATGATGACAAAAAAGTATGATGACAAAAAAGTATGATGACAAAAAAAAAACATTTACATCCGTTTAGAAACCGACCTCAAGGAAAAGAGGGATGTTGACACAAATGGCCCTGGTTCTTACAAATTTTTGTCATCCCGTCCCACCAGATAAAATAACACAAAGTTCAGTACCTCCTCCCCTGTTTCCTGGTCCTCAGACCTCGTCAGGAGCCATGGCATCATCGTCATGGTTGTGCGGCGGGCTGGCGGGAGGCGCGGGGCTGGGCTCGGGCGCCGCTGCGGGCGCGGCCGCCTTCGCCGTCGCCTCGAGGGCGCGGATCCGGTTCTCTTGCTTGACGATCACGGATTTCAGTTTACGGATCTCGTCGACCAGGTCTGATAGTTGTTTTTCCTGGAGTGTGAAAGAGATTTATTTTGGTTTAGTTTATACTTTTTAAAGGCCTCGTTGGTCTATTGGCTTTTCCATCTAGAATTTCTGAGTAGCAGTCACGAACTCTAGGTGTGTGCCCGTTTATTACAGGCGTG
The DNA here is from genome assembly GCA_932274075.1 of Diarsia rubi. NCBI lineage: Eukaryota > Metazoa > Arthropoda > Insecta > Lepidoptera > Noctuidae > Diarsia > Diarsia rubi. Next base: position 1,485,372 of record OW026432.1, read on the forward strand.
ATGTTATGCCAGGTATGTAAAATGTATAGAAACATCATTGCTAACAAAAAATACTTCTACTTCTTAGATATACAGGTGATGTCAGTGTACAATTGGCCCCACTGCTGATATGCGGATGACTGAACATAACGTTTTGAGAACGGTTCTTCAAGACATCATCATCATCATCAGCAGCCTATTAATGTTCACAATGCTGAGACACAGGCCTCCTCTCTTTTTGAGAGGGAATGGGCTATAAACTACCACGCGGGCCCAGTGCGAATTCGTAGATGTCACATGTCTTCGAATGTTTGGTTCTAAGACGTGCAGTTTTCCTCACGATATTTTCCTTCACCGTTTTGAGAGCAGCGGTGATGAAATAAATTACACAAAGTAATGTGCCTGCCTGGGTTCAAACCCACGACCTACTGTTCGTAAGTCGGGGCCGCCACCACTGGGCCACCGCTGCTCTTCAAGACATATAACTCGGGAATGTAAGTTCTAAAAAGAAACCGACTTCCAAAAAATCACTATAAAGAGGAAAATTATTTTACTTTAGGAAGCCGTTGACTTGTTTCATTGCCTTTTGTTTGTTATTGAGACTATAATATCCATCAGGAGTTTGTCAGCCACAGAGACTTGATTTGTGCCTTTTTGGAGTCGTTTAAAAATGCTAACACTTACAATGGCAGCAGTAACAGCCGGCGGCGGCGTAGCAGAGGCCGGGGTCCCAGCATGACTGTCGTCTCTCTTATGCGCGGGAGTGGGAGAGCGGTCCTTGTCCTTCTCCCTCTCCTTGGCGCCGGCCAGTGCGTTGGCCTTCTTGCTGACGTGCAAGCTCTGCGTGGCGCGCCCCGACACGTAGCCGCCCTGCACGACAAGAGCGCGCTCCTGTAGTTCGGTTAGGGGGGCCCTACCTTATAGCATCTGTCTTTGAATGAGCTTGTTGGCTGGATTTCGTTGGGGGGGGGGGGGGGGGCGTTGGTGCGCTGTCTTTGATTTTATAGTATGATAAATAGAAGTTTTAGGCTTTCTTTATTTTTCAATTATGTTGACAACGGTATTGATATGAAAATAAAGCGATTATTTGTAATACAGGAAATGGAAAAAAAAATAGAGAACGGTTGCTTATTTGCAGATGATTGATAGAATTACGTTTTTATGATTCGTAGAATGTTTGTTCAATTAGTGTTCAATCGAATCACTTGGTATCTTATCTTTGAATTAAATCATCAAAAGTCAAAAAGTCAAAATATTTTATTTCACATAGACCTACATGGGCACTTGTAAAACGTCGACATAAAAAAGGGGCACGGTTCGGTGCATTGGTCGATTCCTAAGGAGAAGAACCGGCAATGTGTCACATTGTGTCGGTGGAAATATTCAGTAAGGGGCATTTATAAAACTGTTATCCTACGTTTGACCTTACGGATCTCGTGTAGTTTAGTTTATTTATTAATAATTTAAAAAATTACAGGTCAGATTTTGAAAAACTAAACTAAAAAAACGACTCATTATTCATTAAAAACCTGTACCATTAACCGTACTTTGCGGTCTCAACCATGAATAGTTGGTGCTTTTCCAATATGCGATTTGACGGCTAGAAGCTAGTACTCGCGCGACGTGCGTCTACTAGATAGACATACATAAACATCTATAGTCTATCCATATTCTATCATTGTCTCTGTATTTCGTCAAACGATAGACATAAATAGAACGATATTTTAACGACGTCTTACTTAAAAGCAATTTATTATACAATAGGGATGTTAGCAAAAAAAAATCTAATAAGTCCGTCATATAGATTACCAAAAAATATTGGATACGTATTTTTTATTTTTTCACGTAAAAAAACAATGAAGACGATACAGTGCTTTGAAAACTCGTGTGACGTCATACTCTAAGACATTAGTATGACATTTTTTAGCGGTCAAATCTTTGACGCGTTTTATCTCCGTCAATTTTTATTGATTTGATAAAACAAAAAATACGTATTCAATATTTTTCGATAGTCTAACAGACGGACTAATTAGAATCACATTTTTAAAGTCAGTAAACATCCCTAATTTGGCGATACTTGGCTTATTTAGCTTTATCTATATATATAAAAGAAAGTCGTGTTAGTTACTTCACTTATAACTCAAGAACGGCTGAACCGATTTAGCTGAAAATTGGCAGGGAGGTAGTTTAGAGCCAGGAGAAGGACATAGGATAGTTTTTGTTCTTTTTTTTTTGGGTAAGTAGATAGTTAGGTTGTAGGTAGGTAGATAGGTAGTATTTAGGTAGGTAGTAGGTAGGTAGTAGGTAGGTAGTAGGTAGGTAGTAGGTAGGTAGTAGGTAGGTAGTAGGTAGGTAGTAGGTAGGTAGTAGGTAGGTAGTAGGTAGGTAGTAGGTAGGTAGTAGGTAGGTAGTAGGTAGGTAGTAGGTAGGTAGTAGGTAGGTAGTAGGTAGGTAGTAGGTAGGTAGTAGGTAGGTAGTAGGTAGGTAGTAGGTAGGTAGTAGGTAGGTAGTAGGTAGGTAGTAGGTAGGTAGTAGGTAGGTAGTAGGTAGGTAGTAGGTAGGTAGTAGGTAGGTAGTAGGTAGGTAGTAGGTAGGTAGTAGGTAGGTAGTAGGTAGGTAGTAGGTAGGTAGTAGGTAGGTAGTAGGTAGGTAGTAGGTAGGTAGTAGGTAGGTAGTAGGTAGGTAGTAGGTAGGTAGTAGGTAGGTAGTAGGTAGGTAGTAGGTAGGTAGTAGGTAGGTAGTAGGTAGGTAGTAGGTAGGTAGTAGGTAGGTAGTAGGTAGGTAGTAGGTAGGTAGTAGGTAGGTAGTAGGTAGGTAGTAGGTAGGTAGTAGGTAGGTAGTAGGTAGGTAGTAGGTAGGTAGTAGGTAGGTAGTAGGTAGGTAGTAGGTAGGTAGTAGGTAGGTAGTAGGTAGGTAGTAGGTAGGTAGTAGGTAGGTAGTAGGTAGGTAGTAGGTAGGTAGTAGGTAGGTAGTAGGTAGGTAGTAGGTAGGTAGTAGGTAGGTAGTAGGTAGGTAGTAGGTAGGTAGTAGGTAGGTAGTAGGTAGGTAGTAGGTAGGTAGTAGGTAGGTAGTAGGTAGGTAGTAGGTAGGTAGTAGGTAGGTAGTAGGTAGGTAGTAGGTAGGTAATAGGTAGGTAGTAGGTAGGTAGTAGGTAGGTAGTAGGTAGGTAGGTAGGTATGTATTTAGTAGGTAAGTAGTAGGCAGGTAGTAGGTAGGAAAAAGGGCATTGCAAGGCATGCGGGTTCAGCTAGTCTAAACTTATATTACAAAGAGGACAGATTTTATTTTATGTTTGTTTGTTAAGATTTAACAACTAGTCGGCCGATTTTAAAATTCGATTACTAATAGAAAGCTACATCTTTAACGAGTGACATAGACTATATTACATGTTCAAAATACACGCGGACGAGTTGTGGGCGAAGTGCTAGTTGAATATATTACAAGTGATTTGATTAAACACAAATAGGTAAAATTATTTATAATGAGAGTGGCATTGAAAACCCAGATTATTGTGTTTTTAGTGCTATTAGACTAGTATGTAGATAATTGATTATTATTTTTCGATAGAATGAATAGCAATTAGGGTTCCCAAAATAAGAAGCCCAAAAATATTAATAAGTAACTTAAGATAAAAAAACAAGTTAGTAACACGACAAAAAAAGAACAACAAACTCGATATGAAAAAACTCGTAGTTATTGAGACACAACACACAACAGACAAAATAAACGCACATTAGAATCGTTAGAGGCAAGCCAACAGGAACATTCAAGACGACACTTAAATATTGGTCCTAAGGACCTTGGGGGAGGCTGATGTTTGTCACCTTATGTCGAGTACACATTAGTGTAACGTAAAGTGAAATGTGAAACGTAACACAAATGAGCCGTCCACACTTATGCAATGCTACATTAAATGTAGCGGAATTTGTTTCAGCGTGTGTTACATTTCATGTTACGTTACACTTATGTATACCTAGCATTTGTAAAACAGTCTTATTTAATACGTTGTCGAATCTCATGTAAAATATATTAAAATAACAGCAAAAAAAATCTAGTAATGATTCGCACCTCAGAAGGAATTTCTCCTGTACAATGGGTGCGTTTACAAACATTTAAATTCACACACAAATACCCCGGAACTATTTGTAGGCCATACAAATATTTGTTCGGTGCCGGGATCGAACCCGCAATATGCAGCGCAGCAGTCAATCGCTCAACCACTGTGCAAACCATGCCGTCAAGTTAAATGAGGTATTAGCCTAGTTTTACTGGTTGTTAATTTCATATGAGATTTTTCAGCGTGATATTAAATTTTTGTGTTGATCTGCAGGGCTTTTGCGTAACTTTTTAAATGTCAGTGGCTATCATAGTGTCCATCGATTAACTGTCAAATTGGTTATGGTTTGGTACAAAATAGAACCATTTGACAGGTAATTGATGGACACTATGATAGCCACTGACATTTAAAAAGATGCACAATAGCCCTGCAGTTCAAACGGGGTGTCTATTCCGTGTGGTTTGAGCGTTATAGAAATTTTGAGAAACCGAAAGATATTGTTATCAAACAAGAATGAAAAATCTAACAGGTTTTTATGACTTGTTTACATCTATACAGGGTGTCCAAGAACCTGGCGTCCAACTGGATTCCCACGATGCCCCAAGTTCTAACAGTACTCAGAAAAATATTTTAAAAAATCCACCCCATGTACTTACAGAATTATACTGATTTCAAAAAAAAAGGGGAAATGAGCACCCTGTGACATACTTTTGAATGCTGTGACTGCTAATGCTGATAATTTCGATATTTCTTGGAGGTTTTGTAATCTAGGGTATTGCTGTGTCTAAATAGAATGTAAAAATAAAGTACTTATTGTACCATTTTAAAATAAAATATTATTTTAACTAAAGGTGATATGGAAAACTATTGAATTTCGCAACTTTGACCGACTGTAGTGTAAAAAAAATGTACCAAAATAGTATGGCAAGTGACGTCAAATTTTGACGCGTTTATTCCTCTTTTTAAAAAGGTATAATACTTACACATTAATTTGAAAAAAAAAATTTTTGATAATATTTTTACTCAACAACCCAATTTTTACGAAGTGCCTACCTACTAACGGTAACTGTCGGACCCTTTCTTATCTTAGAAACTGTTATGTTACTACTATTATTTACTTCGGTTCCAAGAGTGAGCAAGAAGGAAATACACACAGGTAGATGGGTTCCCAGTAGAATAAAAGCAAAGAATGTTAGTTTAAAGATATTTTATTACAATAAATGTTCAAAATGTTGACCACCCGCGGCAATACAAGCTCTCACTCTCCTTAAAAAGGACCGCTTTATGTTTCGCGAGTAACTTTTTTGACGTATCACCTGCACTGCTTGTGTTATCTTCTCACGAAGGTCAGCGATGTCATTAATGGGCTTCGCATAAACGAGCTCCTTCATAGTTCCCCAGAAAAAAAAATCCAGCGGATTTAAGTCAGGTGAGCGGGCTGGCCACGGGATTGTTCCTGATCGCCCAATCCACCTGTTCGGGTATTGCTCGTCCAAAAACTCTCTAACGGATACGCGAAAATGTGCTGGACAGCCGTCGTGTTGGAACCACATATCTGGTGGGGTCTCTTCTATTAAGTTTGGCAAATCATTTTGAAGAAAATTTAAATATGATTCGCCAGTCAAATTCTCGGGCATCTCAAATGGACCAATAATATTCCCACAGAGAATACCGGTCCACATGTTCACTTTGAACCGGTACTGGGATCTATCTTCTCGCATCAAGTGCGGATTTTCCACATGCCACTCGTGCAAGTTGTGTAGGTTCATGTAGCCATCCTTCTTAAATGTTGATTCATCTGACCACAAAATTTTGTCGATAAAGTTTTCGTCTTCTCGATGTTTTTGCAGGATTGTTTCACAAAACGCGACTCGGCTCGGATAGTCTCGAGGTAAAAGACTTTGCACTCGCTGTACGTGGTACGGATGATATTCTTCTTTTTGGAGAATACTGTGTGCTGTGCTCTTCGGTATCCCCGTATCAGCTTCTATTCCTCGCACAGAGATGCTTGGATTTGCCGACACCGCCTCTAAAACTTCATCGCGTATGAAGTCATTTACGGGTCGTCCTTCACCAGCTACTTGATTGGGGAACCGCCCGTCACATAGTGATCTGTGCACATTAATGAAAACTCGATGGTCGGGATATCGCGTAGCCCTCGGATACCTTTCTCTGTAAAGTCTCGCTGCAGCTCGTCCATTACCTCTACATTCTCCATAAATGTAGTGCATATTTGCGTATTCTTGCGGAGTGTAGGTCGCCATGGTAGCACACACAAAAGTATTATACCTTTTTAAAAAGAGGAATAAACGCGTCAAAATTTGACGTCACTTGCCATACTATTTTGGTACATTTTTTTTACACTACAGTCGGTCAAAGTTGCGAAATTCAATAGTTTTCCATATCACCTTTAGTTAAAATAATATTTTATTTTAAAATGGTACAATAAGTACTTTATTTTTACATTCTATTTAGACACAGCAATACCCTAGATTACAAAACCTCCAAGAAATATCGAAATTATCAGCATTAGCAGTCACAGCATTCAAAAGTATGTCACAGGGTGCTCATTTCCCCTTTTTTTTTTAAATCAGTATAATTCTGTAAGTACATGGGGTGGATTTTTTAAAATATTTTTCTGAGTACTGTTAGAACTTGGGGCATCGTGGGAATCCAGTTGGACGCCAGGTTCTTGGACACCCTGTATATGACATAAAGTTTTTAGTTTCAATTAAAGCATGCTAGTTCATGAATCATGTCAGCAAAATGTAAATAAGCCATTTCAGAGTGACTAGAGTTAATAAATATCAAAAGCATACTTACCTGTCTGTAAAATTATTGCAAAAAAAAACTTATATTATACACAAGTCACATGCCTATTGACAAATATCATAAAATACTAAAAACTACTTATTTTAACACTATTTCTTATGGCCGTTTGTACATAGACTCATTGAATAATAGTATTTCGCACTCCGGATATCACTTGTAAGATCTCGGAAATATAAAAAAAAATTGATAGATGCTAAGAAGAAGAATGTATCGTACATGGTCACTTGATCAATGTACCAGTATCTATCAACACTCCCAGAACAGCAGGGCTATTGCGTTTTAAATGACAGTGGCTATCATAGTTCCATCGATTAACTGTCAAATTGGTTATGGTTTAGTACAAAATGGAACCATTTGACAGTCAATTGATGGACACTGATAGCCACTGGCATTTAAAAGATACGCAATGGCCCTGCAGGGCTACGAATTTGGCGCCTTGAATGGCGTACTCTTTCCATTTATAATATAAAACAAATAAAGGGTTTAAATACTCGTATACCCTTAACGAAGCCGCAGGCATTTGTTTATTCCGTCTTTGCGATCATGTTTTTGATCTGCACCATACCTGAGAACCTTCTAGGTACGGATATATTGGAGGTCTGGGTGCTTACTCTTGAATTTAATTCCGAGATCAACATTGGAATTGTCAGTCAAACGTCAGGGATTCGCTGGACTGGTCTCACTTCGATAATATTCAAAAGAAAGTGACGGCATGCGAGATAAACCAAGTCTAAGTTAAACCCAGGTTTAACCACTTTTGTAATAAGGCCGATAGAGTCCAGCGAATCCCTGACGTTTGACTAATATCGATCTATCGGAATTATATTCCAGAGTAAGCACCCAGTTCCAATATTTTCAAACTTTTTTTTTCTATATTCTTCTTTCAAAGTTGATAACTTTACTTAAAATGACTCAATAACCCGTTTACTATTCAATGCATCCATACGCACAATGTTTTGAGTGCGTCACACTGCGTTTTACCGTAAAACTTTATTTTTAATCCCAAAAATAGTTTCCTAGCAATAACTATTTGAGTAGGGTTGCTTAATTTGATGTACAGAATGCTTGTCGGCTTCGTCGGAAGGGTCTGTTTACAACTTTTGTTCGCAAGGCAGACTGCAACAATGAGTGTGCTGCAGTCTTACCGGCTCTCTTTCGTCATCCATACAACCATCGTTTCTGTCTAGTAGAATTACTTCATAACTTTAGTCTTAACAGACTTCGTTACGGTTTCTACATACTTTTCTCCCAAATACTAAGATTTTCTAAACTTATTTATCCAATTTTCTCTATAAACAATGTACACCGGATACCGACAGATATTTCAGAACCAAAAATATTATTAATAAAATTCAAACATAGTTTAAACCTAATATGAATGCAATATTTGTGAATATGCAAGCCCTGTATTTATCTTTTTAAAATGAGCCAACCTCAATCTTGTCCTAAGGGCAGAGATGAGGTCTTGTATCTATTAAAACAAGGTTCAGTTTTGCATTCCCATTTATATTCAGGAAATTTTCATTACAGACATAAAAAAATTTTGTAAAAAAAAGTGACGTTGCGCGTCTTGTTCGCTTATCGCGAATTATCTGTCAAGTATCCGGGTACACGTGCTAACTAGACCGGACTGAAGATCAAAACCTGACTACCAAGCTTTCTATCATTTGTACCGCGCCTTTGGCCGTCTTTATTGCCCACCAAGAGAAGCTATAATTTTCGTAACTTTACTCAGTTATATAGCGAAAAATCAATCAAGAACTAATCATTCCAAATCCGATTCGAGTGTAATGTTACTTAGTAAAACTTCTTTATTAACGAAAATGATACTTTCTCGTGGCGCGGAGTATAGCTGGTTTTAATGATCTATCAGGTGTCCGGATACACGTGCTAATTTGAACGGACCGAGGATCAAAACCTAAGTACCAAACTTGCTATAATTTGGACCGTATGTTTGGCACTGGAGTCCTGCAGTGTGGGCCCGTGGGGTACCTTGAGCGACATGGTGCAGGGCTCGGCGTCTTCCCCGGCGAGCCACTCGTCGGCTGTGAGCGACGCCTCGTCGCTCAGCGTGTCGGGGTACAGGTCCTCTTGGAACAGCTCCGACTTACGCGGCACCGTCATGGACACCACCTTTACGCAGACATAACTCGTAATAGGCACACACTTGAAAACGACTATTTGGGTTTGATCGACGATATCTCCGCGGCAAATCATCGGACACGTTTTTTGAATACGGCAAATTAAAGAACATTAAATTGCCTAAAAGAACTTTGGCAGACAAATAATTGCAAAAACAAAAAATGTTGGATGCCTGCAGACCTTTTTGAAGAGAAGTGAAAGTTTAGAAACTTTTAGTCATAATTCTCATGTGTTGCGAGAATTGCGGTATCATCTGCATATCGCTGTAGTGGTATAAAACTGGTCCGGGTGAGTATAGAACTGGTCCCAGTATACTACCTTGTGATACTCCCAACTTTAATAACATGACTGGAAACGAAGATTTGAATTACCTGAAGTTTTATAAAACTATCGGACTGTCACATAATCAAGAATCCATCTCCTAGAGAGGAGGCCTGAGTCCTTGCAGTGGGCACATTATAAGGCTGATGTTGATGATGATAACAGAATCGAACATCTTATGAAAATTGATATATTTAGTGCTGAATACTGAATAAGTTTATTATATAAGCTATTATCAGATATTAGTCACATACCTGACACAGTCCGGAGTTGTTGAGTCGGTAGAACTTGGAGATCTCGCAGGTGGCCACGTCGCAACCTCGCTTAGGCATCATGCCGATGCCTGACGAACAACAATTTTACAATTAACCACCAACTTCGGAGTCGTCATCTTTCTGCCCTCTCCCCAAATGACACGAAGAAGTGTAAAAAAAAGTAATAAAATAACATTTTCGTGAATTCTTAACAGAAGTCAAATAGCCAATTATGTTGGGGTTGGCTTTTTTATATGAAATGGGCCTACTCTTGACTACAATCTTGTCCTGAGGGCAAATATAAGGTCGACAACGGAACGAGCTAACTCAGAAGAAGATTTACTCGCGATTTAAATAAGCTGGGGGAAAAAAAAACCGATGCAGGCCGGGAATCCCCCCCCCCTCTTTGGCTGTGCGCATAAAAAAATATGTAGCAAAGCGCTTCGCATGGGTGATAGCCTTAAGTACGTCACGCTTCCAGTCTAACAGGATCCAGTTGAATTTTAGCCAGGAACAACGGATTAATTGTGACTTATTAGTCAAGGCTTAGGTTTAATTATTATAATATCTCTCACCTCTCTGTGGGTCTGGAGTTTGGAAGGTGTTGATGTAGTGGACGAAAGGCGGTTCTGGTGTCACCTGTAATTTATACCACAAGAAGTGTAATTATGGCATCTTTGAATAGCTCACTTCGACTGTAATCCACCTCTGTACTTCTGTAAAAAAAACCTCGGTCTCTTTTTTTTCTGGCGCTTGCGTACGACTGATATAATTATGGTTCAAGTGACGTTCTAGTAAAGTCTTGAGCGTTTGTATCCGGGCTTTGAATAGCCGAACACAGGTGTGCCAAAGCATTATGGACTTACAGAATTATTTAAATACGAGATCGGCGTAGAGACGAAAACAAATAAAGACGTTATTATGTTGATAACGCAATTTCGTATTGTAGAATGGTGGCCCGTACGACGACGTCGTGTCCTAAAGGTATCTTCAAATCATCATCTGCCTAGCCTTTTCCCAACTATATTGGGGTCGGCTTCCAGTCTAACCGGATGCAGCTGAATACCAGTATTTTACATGGAGCGACTGCCTATCTGACCTCCACAACCCAGTTAATACTAGGTAATACGATACCCTTTGGTAAGACTGGATGTCAGACTTTCAGGTCACTGACTACCCGTAACGACTGCCAAAGATCTATATATGGCACCCGGGACCAACAGCTTAACGTGCTTTCCGAGGCACGGAGGAAACTCGGTATGTAATGGGCGGTCACCCATCCACAGATCGACCTAGGCAAGCGCAGCTTAACCTAAAGATCGACCCGAGTGGCAGTTCTTATTAAGCCACGAGCTCCTCCTAAAGGTATCTTCAAATGCAATGGCTATTTTAATTCTCAACGCAATTGTATCCAAAACACGATAGATTGCACACACCGTTGCTGGTGTGTACTCACCTCAAAGTACCGTATGACAGAGTCGCCCTTGCCGCACAGGAAGATCATGTTGGTGTCGGGGTCGTAGAGCGGGAACATGACGCCGTTGCTGGTGTCTATCTCGACGGTGACTATCGGCTCGTTTAGCGCGTCTGGTGTACGGAGGGAGTACTGGCGCTCGGACATGCGACTGAACCTGGTGCATGACAAAAGTATAATTTAGAATAAAAAGAGAGAATCAAGAATGAAGAGAACCAAGGATACCGACGAATTGTCAAACTTAAGCGGCAGTGGTCACATTGCTCGCAGAACAGAAGGCTTATGGAGCCGAAAAGTTTTGTAGTGGCGACCGCGAACCGGAAGATGTTGCGTTGGAAGGCCTCCCGCTAGTTGGACAGATGACCTGGTACCTGGTGGAAGAGTACTTACCCGGTAGTGAAGACGAGTCCATGCTTCAAGAAGATAGCGCGCGATGCCTTGCTGCCCTCGTGAGCGACCGCCTCCGACTCCACCTCGCCTTTACGAGGGTCGATGATCCTGAGGAAGGGGAGAACATTTACGTGATTTATATCTTCCTGGTAGGAGTAAGATTTTCATTAAATAGGCATAATATGACTGACATTATAGACATCTTTAAAATTGATTACAGTGACATCTTTAGCATTGACATTTAGGTTTGTCAAGGATGGCTGATGTAGGAGGCAACGTACATTTAAACAGGCTATGAGCACTATTTGCTCTCACGTAACATACAAGGTGAATATTACTGGGTAAGGCTCATAGGTTGATATCAGGTAATTTTTATTTTACTGAATTTAGTCAATTATTGAATATCGAGGTTATTGACAAGTATTCAATTTACATAGTGTAAAGAGACCCATATTAAACTCCTACGACAGTCCGTGATTGTCGTGACCCTGATTTGACCTAATTTACCTCAATCTGTCTTGTTTAAATCTAAGTTTTTGCTAGAATATTTTTATCAATTTATATAAAAATCAATGCCACTTTTCGTTGTAATTTTATAACTCAAGAACGGGTTCAACTATCCAAACCAAATATTTAGGCATTGTTCGGACTACTTAGTAGATGGTTTATGTAAAGTTTGCACAAAATCGGTCGAGTGGTTCTTTATTTATCACATTTTTTGTAACAAATGAATTTAATAAATGGCGGATCATTTTGTTAATGGGGATTTTGCTGTCTTGGACCTGGTAGATGGCGCTGCTGTCCAGGCAGTACGACGTCTGCCAGGTCCGCTAGTTTTAAATAATTTAACATAACATCACGCCTATAACCCTCGAACGGTTCGGCAGATTTGTACCCATAAGTACAGCCACATTTTCACCAGTAATTTTGAGTTCCATGTCATAGGAGGCGGGCCTATTGCCATCAACCGGGCACAAATCCCGACTACGTGGCTGCTACTGATAAATTCCTGATGGAAAACCCCAATAACACTTACTGGTTTTAAATTACTTACATATTGCCTCCCTATTATAGACTCTGGACACAGGTAGGCTAGAGCAAGGAAAACCTGTTCAGGTGAAGATTCATAGATGACTCTACTCTGGAGTGTCAATGTGGCGTTGCCCCACAAACGACGGGACATTTGATATCGAGTCCTACCTGTCCTGTTGTTTCCACATCACAGGAGCTGATAGAGGCTACTGAAAGTCTCAAATTTTGTCGCCATATTTTGGGCCGACTCAATTTGAATTGGCATCGACACGCTAAGAAGAGATTCCAGAACGTACCTGATCTTCTTGTCGCGGCAAGTGGTGAGCAGCTTGGAGCCGGTCCAGTTCCAGCAGGCGGAGTAGATGAGGTCTGGGTGACAGTCCAGCGTGAGTAGCACTTCGCCCGTGCCCACGTTCCATATTGCTATCTGGTAAAGGTAATCGAGGGGTTTTGAATTGCTGAGGAAATTATATAAGTCAGGGATACCATAAAAGGGATGTTTACCGACTTAAAAAAATATGTTTCTAATTAGTCCGTCTTTTAGATTATCGAAAATATTGGATACGTATTTTTTGTTTTATCAAATCGATGGTACATGTCATAGAACTCACCTGGTTATCAGATCCTGCAGTGAGAAGGACATTCTGCGCGGTGGGGTGCCACAGCACCAGTCCTACGCGACGCTGGTGGAACACCAGATCCACCACCGGCTCCGTGAGGGTGCGGGACAAGCCACCGTCCGGGATCTGCCATACCTGGGTCAGGGATGAGAGGTTATTGTATGGTGCTAGAAGTCGGGCGGAAAATGGGTGATAAATGCGAGGATTATGAATGATCGACTTGGGTCGGCCAGCATGGGTCCGAAACACGAAGCTTGTTTGTCAGTAGAAGTCTGCAATACTTCTTAACACGCCGTCCCGAGGAAGTCATTTGACGATATTCCACCCGCCAAAAATAAAGGCATGCTTGGTCCTTTTTCAGTTTCAAATGATTTGCCCAATACCGATGATTTGACCAATGATTTGACCAATCCGTAAACCCTATTGTCCTTACCTTAACGACGCAGTCCTCAGAGCCGCTAGCGATGACATTGTCATTATGTGGACACCACGCGATGTCAAGCACGGGGCCTTTGTGTCCACCCACAAGTGGATGGTCTGCTGGTATACGCCCAACCTGGAACAGGGAAACACATTGGTTAGAAAACGATATAGAGGTCGATACAGATGATGGTAGACGACAGGAGGTCATCAACGCAGGGCATGGATACAGAAGTTTTAGGGTACATATCTGACGGAAGATACGCTGCGTATCCTAGGTCGCGTAACGCGCAAATAGACAATAAATAGTAGAACATCCAACCTTACACATATTACCGATGGTGAGTTTATAACTACATCGATCGATGATACGCCCGACGTATCTTCTGTCAGATGCGTGTCGACCATTAAATGTTTTGACAGCACGGTTGGCGCAGTACCTGAGCGATTGCCTGCTGTATTGCGTGTCATTAATTCGATCCCCACACGGAACAAATATTTGTATGACCTACAGATAGTTGTTCTGGCTGTTAGCGTATGTAAGTGTAAATGTTTGCAAACGAACCCACAATGCAGGAAAAATTCCTAGTGAGGTATAAATTAATACAATAATATTATATGCGTTCTACTTGCTCAATAATATCATTATCACGAAGTCATCAGTCTCGAATCCTGCCTCCTTTTAGTTTAATTTTAATTTCAGACAAACGTTTCAGTAATTGAATTCAGACTGAAATTCTACTTTTAAAATTACTAATTTCACTTCCTAAAGTCAAAAATACAATGTGAAAGCATTAGGTAATATAAAAAACACACACAATTTAATTATCTGTAAACTTCGCGCAATTAATTATTTCGCGTTGTCTCTGAAAATTATGGGCGCGAAAACTTTCACATGGACTAACGACCTAGTGAAAGTCGGCCATATTGTTTACGATAACACGTAATTAAACATTTTTGGCGCCACAACTAGAGTATAAATCGCTAATGTAGGTCGCCCAACGACGACATTTGAAACTTAATACAAATTAATTTTATTTAATTAATGAATGTGTAATGGCAATGGTTGCAAAATGCATCAGTGTATTTTATAATATTTATAGCTTTTGGTAATTTTAATAATCTTTCTAATATTTACACTCGTAAATAGTGTTACATGTAAATATTATAGAATCCATGGTCCTCAAATACAGGTCTAGCAGGGCTATTGCGTATCTTTTAAATGACAGTGTCTAACCTATAGTGCCTATCAATTACTGTCAAATGGTTCCATTTTGTAGAATAGAATAGAATAGAATAGAATAGAATATGTATTTATTCGTTAGTGGACAGCAGCAACACAAAAGAGCAGCACATACATAAACAAATAACAACAAACAGCTAAAAAAAAAATTTTCTTTGTACTAAACCATAACCAATTTGACAGTTAATCCATAGACAATATGATAGCCACTGTCATTTAAAAGATACGCATGCTGATCTAGTTTGGGGGTTATGATCTCATTTGTTACAATACACTCGTGTGCTCTCTTATTGTCACTCATTGTAACATGTATTTTTAAGTGTCAAATAAACATTTTTCTTTTTTAATTATTCATCACTCTGCTGTCCTTATTCCATTTTATTTGGGGTCGGCGCAGCATATATTCTTCTTCCATACTCCTGTTAAAAGACGAGTAGTATTGAACCACAAATATATCTATATCTGTGTGTAGAACTAACTCAAAATGCTAAAACGATACCGAAATGCTACAAGCCGGCCGTTCAAGTACTTTGATGTGTTGTTACTTGGGTAGCCATACCATTCTTCACTCAGTCAATCAATCTTTTCTTTGGTCTTTCTCTACTCTAAAATAATCACTTCATTTTGTTATACATATAATTCAATATTTACTATCCAGTTTGCAGGGACTAACTGGTAATTTCTCAGTCAGTACCGATAAGCTTCTTTATTTCGAAACAGCATTTAAGCCATCGTATTTCTTCAGAATATAATGTTCTTAATATTTATTGCTACATTAACTTTGTTTACAGTTTTAAGTACCTATTTTACATGACATGCAACCTCCAACACTCGGGACGAGACTAAAATATGAAAAGACAACTGCTTTAACCTCGCGCAAGCCATAATTCCTTTTAATTCATGAAAACTGAGGTAAATAGGACACAAATCAGCGTCCAAATGTCGTCTGAAAACCACGAGTTTTTCGCCCACAATATAAATAGGAATTCCTAACAACATTGTGGATGGCCAGAATAAATATAGGTTACGAAAGTGTGAATATTTTTAGGTTATTTCTAGTAGAAACATGTATATTTCGTTTGAGTTTGAGACTTGTTAGCCAATATTCAAAAGGGATAGAGATAGAGCACAATACATTTGTGTCAAATAGTCCTGCAGGGCTATTGCGTATCTTTTAAATGACAGTGGCTAACATTTAGTGTCCATCAAATAATGTCAAATGGTTCCATTTTGTACTAAACCATAACCAATTTGACAGTTAATCCATGGACAATAGGTTAGCCACTGTCATTTAAAAGATACGCAATAGCCTTGCAGGACCATAGCTGGCTCCTCTGATTCAAGTGCAGCGGTGGCCCAGTGCATGGCGGCGGCCTTAACTTACGAGCAGAAAGTCGTGGGTTCGAACCCAGGCAGTCCCATCACTTTTTGTAATTTATTTCGTTACCACTGCCCTTAAAATCTATGAAGGAAAAGCAGTGAGTACGCTGATTATGCTATTGTAGATGACGTAATTGCAATCTCGTATATGTCACCTTGGCAGTTTAGGTGGTGCTAGGTTCCGCATTTCCGGGAAGAAAGCATTAACTGATAAAAATAATAATTTCGTCATTATTAACACATTGCTGATAACACATTATTTATCGGAAAAAATCATAAGAGATTATCGTGTAATCGAGATTGTATGCGTAAAACTGGAAGCTACCGACTCAAGATTTGCATGAGTCATGAATTCGAATCAAAATTGTGGTGTAGTATGACGCGGCAAACCCTGAGGCTTTGAATATTTTTCTTCTAGGTACCGGATTGATGATTGCCTGTCAGACAGTTTTTCGATTGGATTCAAGCTCATCCCGCGATGGTTGCCTTGGTCTACAGTACAATAATGCCCTCAAGCGTTTGATGACACTCACACTGGTTATGTAGGCCCATTACTCATCTAACATCTGCGAAGTTCATACAAGGGAGGGTGCGCTAAATATGCATTTCGCGGAGGTTTTATTTATCCACCCGAACGCAGTGCAAACATTCACAATATGTGGAAAAGTAATCGTGTTATTTTCTGAACATTTTGAATAACTACTCTATATAAACGTAGGAGGTGACTGCTGAAATGCCGAGTAAGAGAAGAAGAAAACAATCATACTGCGCCGACCCCAAATTAATTGAGGTACGGGCAGGACCATGATGATAACGATGACCCTATGAATAAACGTATGCATCTTTACCGTTCGAACACAATATCCCAACATTACAATCTAAAGAGAAGTTCGTATGTTGTAATAGGGGATCGGACTGCGTCAAAAAAAATATGATTCTAATAAGTCCGTCAGTTAGATTATCGAAAAATATTGGATACGTGTTTTTTCTTTTATCAAACTAATATAAAGTGACGAAGATGAAACGCATCAAAGATCATAAGTGGAGGGTTGTGAGTGTCGTGACGTCATTTGTAGGCAAAAATTGTACTGACATGTGACGTTTTCGAGGAGTTCACGAGTTTTCGAAGCATTGTATTGTATCGTCTTAATTTTTTGTTTATGTGAAAAAAGAAAAAAATATGTGTTCAATATTTTTTGGAAATCTATCTGACGGACTAATTAGTTTTTTTTGCCCGATCCCCTAACTGTATCCTAGCAACACAAGATCAATATAATCTCGAAGTTTCAGGTATACCGGATTACATCATAGC
The DNA here is from genome assembly GCA_932274075.1 of Diarsia rubi. Lineage (NCBI taxonomy): Eukaryota > Metazoa > Arthropoda > Insecta > Lepidoptera > Noctuidae > Diarsia > Diarsia rubi. The sequence continues at coordinate 1,502,828 of OW026432.1, forward strand.
GTAACATTTGATCAAACGTTTGGCCGAATATTTATGCTTTTCGCCGTGTTCCGAGGAGATGGCAGGTCGCCAAACGACCATTATTATTACAGTGCGAATTCCCGCGGTGTTCCGGACTGCCACGGTGTTACTGTGTCACATATTCTGGTTGAATGCAGCACGATCCTTTTAGTTCTTGACATAATCAGGAGGGCGCTTTGGAAAACGTCGATGGCAGCGTTTGTATCCGCCTATGGCCAAGCGCCAAAAGAACTATGCAGCGCTATAATAACGTTGTTGCGGAATCTGTTCGTCTCCGCGGTCTTGGAACGCAAAGGACATTTTTTTTTTAAAAACGTTGCCCCACTTTAGGAATTTCTCCTGTATCGTGGGTGCGTTCACAAACATAAACTCACATACACAAATACCCATTAGAAGGACCCAGGATGACTTTTAGGCAATAAGAGTCTGATACTCCCTTTTGCTCTGCCCAGAGCGGGAGGCGACATTTGATGAACTCTCAACCTTAAAAAAAGCGGTATGCTAACGTTACTGAATAAAAATACTGGATTAAAGTTGGGTACGGTAGAGGTGATTATTCAGTACCGTCTCAATTTCGTGTTGTTTTCCTATTTGTCTATTCTCCGCGAGATTGCCAGTAACACCAAGGGGTTGCTGGCTTTTCTCGGGGAGCTGGGGTGGATCGAGTGATATTCCCACCCGCACGTAAAATACGCGCATTGAGCGTGGAGTTGCGGACACCAGCCCGTTATACATATACTTTCCTATTTGTCGAACAACGTGATAATTTGAGTGTCAACACTCAACCGTGATGATCGATGTTTGAAGTCGTTATACGTAATTCACGACCGTATCTTTGTGTGAATACAGAACAACCGTAAAACCGTAAGGAATTCGTTTTCATGTACTACATAAATACATAACATCGCGCCAGCAATCCCCGAAAGGTTAGGCAAAGGCGTGACTAAGATGGTACCCCAAATTATGCCAATGTGGTAATGATATAGTTTACAATCAATGAGTTTTATTTCCCATTCGTCGAGAAAAAGCAAGAGTCGTCCCGTTCTATTCTAATTTGGCAAGAGTCTGAGCAACTCCAGACATTCGATCCGGTGCTGTCCGGAGTTTTGGTCACAGACATTTCGGAGCGAAATCTCGATTTTCTTGACACAAGACACTTCTTGATGAATCACTAATGTCTGTACTCAAAGAGATTTAACAAGCTATAGAGACAAAAGTCAAAAGTTTATAGCGAAGACATATCTGCTTAGATTGATACGCTACTATTTTCCCGGATCCATCACCAATACTGTTCCCACAGCTGGCACTCCGGCCTCCTCTCTATGAGAAGCAGTGGTCTAGAATCCACCACGCGGGCCCAGTGCAAGTTGGTGGATGTCACATGTCTTCGAATTTCTGGTTCTAGGACATACCGGTTTCCTCACGATATTTTCCTTCACCTATCCGATATTTTCCTTCCCGTCTATAACTTTTTACATTTAAAGTGCCTTTTGACCGCGGATATGCTGGCGTGGTCATCGAAAATGAACCGAACAGGGCCCCGAGTCTGCTATTCAATAGTTTCAGAATGATCTATGACTGATCTCATAATTGTTGATTTTGACAAGTTTGGTGTTGTCAAAATCAACAATTATGAGATCAATGATAGACCATTCTGACACTATTGAATAGCCGACTCGGGGCCCTGATCATCTTAGCCGCATGAATAGTCTAACTAAGTCCTAACTCCGATAGTGGGCTTTCTGTATGTTATTTTCTTTCAAATCTGTTCAGGTGTTAAGTCGTGAAAATCACTTTCAAATTTGAGCCCTAATGAGGATCCCTTCAGTTGTATACTATTTCGATCTCGAATGTCCAGCGGTGCCTTTTCAGGTTCCAAGAATGCGTCCTATTAATAAATCATTCATGTGCGAAACAATCAAACGGTTGATTTATCTTCATCGGGAGCGGCGCACGCGCAGGTGCGATTGACACGTGTCAGTGCAGATATACTGGTTGCCTGAACACGTGGGATATTTGTGTCATACTGACAGTTGAGTGATGCTCATCTTTTAACTTCAGAAGAGGGAAATTACCAGTGCTCGGAAACGAGGTCAGTTTTTTTGCAACGGGTTTAAGAAAGTTTTGGTATGACGGGAAATGAGACTTTATTGAAGCACTTCTTACGAAAGCTGAAATTTTAATAGCTATAGGAATGTTCTTACTGCTTCCTTTAAACAGCAGGTCTTTCTGGCAGGGAAAGACTCTGAAAGTCTTTCAGAGCCTTTGGAGAACGTAGAGCAAAGCCTCCAATTATTATCAGACCCTAAGACTGAACAGATTTACAGAAGCTTAAACGAAAACGATCGAAAGGATTGTGTGGACACGTAAGCATTATTACATGCAATATACAAGTGCCTAGGAGTTATTCGGCCGTAGACCGGGCCCACTCGGGCTAGTGCCTGCAAGGGTTGCGGAATTTGTTCGAAAGAAATACCGCGGCCACGGAATACAAAGAGTTAAGAAGGAACTTAGTTTTTTTTTTTTTTTTTTTGTCTTAACTCAATGTGTATTTTTAATTTTAAGTTTACTGTTTTTTAAAGCCCTATGCCGCACTTTATTGTACTTAATAGAAGTTAAGTGCAATACCTCTTAAAGGTAAACATTAGTGTTATGCGTGTAAAGTCAGTGCTAAGACTTTTGTGCCAATAAATAATATTGTGTCCTAACGAACTTACGAATGTGTATGAATGTGTAATATAAACTCAGTGCAAAATGATTGTATAGGTAAGTATTAGCCTAAGAACTAGTGACAGTAAGGGTTGTACATAATTAGAATAAGATCTAATTGTCTGCAGTTTGTAATCTTTTTCTGTGATAATAAAGACTTTTAAAAAGAAAAAGAAAGAAGACTCCCTTCTGCTCCGCCCAGAGCGGGAGGTGTCATTTGATGGTTTCCAATGCTTTAAAAAAATTGATATTTAGTCACATTTTTTAAAATTCCTAACTAAACAAAACCCTTCTTTTGGCAAACGAGGAACCGGTAATCGATACTGAATCCTAAACCTCATGCAATAGGTGTTTGTGCATCAAAACGTTGTTAATCGCGCTACACACGCTTCGCATTGCACACGACGCTACGGTTTTCTCGGCCTGCGTAGGCGGGCCCTCGATTTCCGTCTGCCGAATTATTACCCAATACACAAACATACACAAATAGATTCCTTAAATAATAACGGCTAATTATAGAACGCTTTTGAACAATGAAATGTATTGCGTGTATGTTTAACGCGTGGTATGCTATTTTCTTGATGTATCAACGGTGATTGATATTCATGTGGTTACTTCCCAAATTAGGTTTCGTCTTCCTAAGCTAAATGAAAAATGAATAAATTTTTTGAATTCGTGAATTTATCAGCCTATAATGATCCTATAGTGAGGACAAATGCCTCCTCTCTGAGAGGCAGTAAGCTGCAATCCACCACACGGGCCCAGCTCAGTACAGGGAAGCGGTTATAAAATAAATTACACGTGCTGCGCCTGTTTTCATTCGACTCTTCGACCTGCAATGCAACTCGTTGCTGTCTGTATGTTTGTTACGGTTAATCTCCGAAACGGCTTGTTTGTTTCAGAAAATAATTAGGGTTCCGTGCTAAAAAAAAAATATAACCCTTATTGCTAACAAAATCCGATTCAAATATGGAAGTAATATTATTTTTATGATAATTTCAGGCAAACGACGCCGACGGTCTCGGGGCATAGCTAGTAATAACATAAAACAGTCGACCGATCTTTTTATTTGCGTATTTTCTGTTTTCTTTAAAACGTTTATTAGCAACACTGTTATTGTTACAGCCAAAACAATCGTCCCACACTCGCATCGCATCGTAAACTTGGCCATATCAATGACCAACATTGGATAACCCAACCAATTGTCATCTTAAATCATGATCAACTAATATTAGCCCGTAGTACAATATTTGTAATACCTAAAAATAGTAGAGGGTAGTCATAAATATTGTGTGATAGCCAAAAATCGCAGCCGTTAGTCATTATTATCGATGTTTCATTTATGGCGTACGCAATGATAATGAACGCACGAATGAAGCTGAATCATCGACGCGAGGAATATATTTGTATGTTGGCATGTTTAATGATGAATGCAACACTGAAAGTACTGCACGCCAACGCATCTAGTCTTAATTTGTCTTGGATAGCATACAAATTAGAAGCTAATTGAAGAAAGGAGACTATCTCATGCGACATATTTTACTAGCGGACGTCACGCGGTTTCACCCGCGTAGTTCCCGTTCTCGTGGGAATACAGGGATAAAAAGTAGCCTATGTCACCCGGGGATAGTGTAGCTTCCCAACGGTGAAAGAAATTTCAAATCGGTCCAGTAGTTTCGGAGCCTATTCGTTACAAACAAAAAGACAAACGAACAAATATTTCCTAGTGTAGACAACGATTCATTATAATATAAGATATCGCATGAGATAGTATCAGATATAAGATATTTTAGGCATTATTATGAGAAAGGTGGCGCAACCTAGGGGAGGCCTATGTCCAGCAGTGGACGTCTTTTGGCTGAAATGATGATGATGATGAGAAAGCAAGGATGATATGGGAAGAAAGGAGGTGACCCATGACTTGACGAGTAACAGAGAAGTATGGAAGGAGACATGCTGCACCACCCCCAAATTAATTGGGATAAGGGATAGAGCATGACGAAGGTGATTAATGAGAAAGCACGGTCTATCTTGGACCTTTACACTAATATTATAAATATAAATAAATAAATAGGGGTATTTGTTTGTTAGTTTGTATGTGGGCGGTAATCTCTTGAATTAATGAACCGATTCTCAAAATGTATTCACTGATAGAAAGATAAATTATAAGGTATGTCCTATGGGCCGAGCTATCAATTTTTTTTGTGGATGTAGTCGCGAGCGTAGTGCTAAGCAATCCTTACTTTAATATTATAAATGCGAAAGGAACTCTGTCTGTCGCGTTTTCACGCCAAAACAGCTGAACCGATTCAAATCAAATTTGGTACACGGATAGTCTAGAGCCTGAGTAAGGACATAGGCTTTTTATTGCGGAAAAAGATTACTATGGTCGCGATAACCGACATACACGCGGATGAAGCCGCGGGCATCAGCTAATAAATTATATACACCTTATTGCTTGGTCTGTTGACGTTACAAAGATGCGACAAAAATTATATTGACCGAGATTGACAGAAATCTACGCCGATTTATTTCAGACGTCATCTCGGTCAATAAGCTTTCAATAAAATATCATTACTCCATTTTAAAGTTCCCTAAAATTGTGTCCTAGTCGACAATGTTTATCTCAAACATCCGCTATTGGTCCTATCGCCTTGCCGTCCTTTCCTCACACACAAATGATGATAGCACATGAGCCGTCATTACTGAACGGAACATCTAATCAGAAAGCCGTCTGTCCACGTCCAGACTCGACCTTGTCCGGTATGACCGTATGTACGGGAATAGCCTTGATTGCGAATGGCATGATGTAAATGTATGAGTGGAAATGTAACGGAGGTTATATGAATTTAGATAAACGGATTTTGGGAAGCCTTTTTCTTAGAATGTCGATGGCATCTGGAACTTTGGAAGATAAATCGGTATCGGAGATAAGACCGCCGCCGCCGGTGTACTCATAGAATTACCGATGTCGTAAAATAGCCGTGTATCAATTTTGGTGTACAATAAAGTATCTTCTAAATATGTAAAATGAGACAGTCAAACTTTTTATTTTTTGGTGTTCGGAAATCATCAAATAACCCCTCCCGCTCTTGGGCAGAGCGAAATAGTGTGAGACTTCTACTGACTAAAAACCACCCATGTTCCTTCTTAGCCCTTTATGGTTTGCACGTGCAATTAGTTGGGCACGACGGACAAATGACGAGGTTCAAGAACATAAAGGAAGCAAACAAAAGAGCTGTCCAGGTCGCATGTACTGAGCCGGACAAAATTTGAGTTATCGAATCGAAAAAAAGAAGAAGAGAGAAGCGTAACGGTAACGCATGTAAAGGATTCAAGAAAAAAATCGGCAAAAAAAGGAACCTGATTTTAGCACTTTTAAAACACGTTTGGTCAAGGGTTTTACTTTTATCATAATGGAAGACGGGAAATCTTAGTTCAGCTAGAAAAGGTTCGAAATAGGTCACCGGTTATGCCTTCTTTTAGACAGCGGCATTGCTAAACAGATCTATTAAAAAAACATTAAGTCAGCCACTTCATCTTAATGAATTTATAGCAATTAACTAAAATTTATGACAGTTTGCTGTAGAAACATTCAGTCAGCCGTTTCAAGGAATACAATATTTAGGTCAACGTGTGATAATTCATTCTGAGAATATCTCTATCCCGTTCCAGAATAATTTTGAGACGCAGAATAAAGTCTATATCGCGAATAAATAAGTCTAAGCTTGAATCAGTTTTGAGTAAATTTTCTATTTAGAGATGAAATGAGATGGGCAGACGACATAGTTGCCATCGGAAGAAAATCCTGGACGAGGCTGGCACAGGACCGTGGAGAATAGCACAAGAAAAGAGAGGGCTATACCCAGCAGTGGGTGACTTCAGGCTGTGGATGATGATCATCATAAATTGACAGGATAAAGAGTAAGACCCTGGCATCCTGGTGCCGAATAATGCGGTCCAGGGTGCTTACTCTCGAATATAATTCCGACAGATCGACATTGGTCAAACGTCAGTTGGTTGAGTTAAACGTCAGGGATTGGCTAGACTCAGTGAACCCAGCCAATCCCTGACGTTTGACTGACAATTCAAAATTCAATTCACTGACAATTCTCTCTTATCTTGTCTTTCGAGCTTACATTGACTGCATAATGCAAAAAGAGTGCGTGAAAATGAAGATCGTAGCGGGGTTCTGTAGTTTTTACCTACCCAAATGGTAAAAAGGCATACCTTATGTATTTGATGCAACATACGGCATATGTCGCATCAAAATTGAGCCAAAATGGCTTCAGATTGGGTTCCGAACAACCAAACCAGGCGATGCGATAGAACTAGAAGGAAACGGTAAGAGGAGCTGGACTCTTTTCAAAAGGATTGGACCCAAACAGCCATAGACAGAGTAAAATAGAAAGAGAGAAGGGGGGTCTTTGCCCTGCAGTGGGACACATCTTGCTCATAATGTATGTATGTCGGCAACTAATAACTGAGAGCACAAAAACAAGGAACACTATTCTCCATTTCATCATTCAGGTTGCCTACCGTGAGAACCACAGAGCAGTGAGAAACTGCGTCGGATCTATTTTCCGTGCGCATACGCAATGTGGGGCGCGTTAAATTTACGTGTTTCGTTTATAGACATGTCCAGTGGTTTCCACACGAACTTGACACGTTGGCCTACGGAGTGAGTTTATTGAGCTTCTAATGGAGGAGCTACTGTTGCTATGCCGCCGATTTGGTGCTAGACTTCCTGGGATAATGTTGATTGATATCGGATGTCAGTGATAGCAGTAATAGTCTACGGATGTGACAGTTGGACTGCTAAGGCATGGGTCTCGAGTTCGAACCCAAATCACTGGCCTCTGAGGTCCCTGAACGGCATAAAAATTCAGACACTAGTTTATGCACTAACCATACAATAAAGAACACTGACTTTGGACTTCAGAGAAGGAGTTCGTCAGCTCTGTTTCGGGATAGTGAGATTCACCTTCTGCATTTGGCTAGGAAAATTGAAAGAGGTCAAAGATGCCACAAGACTTTGATAATGAACAAGAGATATAAAACATCGGAAAGAGACCTCTTTTCCAGAGTATATATTTCTTTCTCGATCAAACGATAACATCGAAATATCTTTAGTTTGTTATCTAAAGCTTTATCCGCGCTTGCCTTGACTGGTCTGTGAATGACCTACCATGAAATAACCTGAGTTTCCTCCGTGCCTCGGAAAGCACGTGAAGCCGTTGGTCCCGGGCTCCCGGCTTTCACTTGTAGATTTTAGACAGTCGTAACAGGTAGTCAGTGGCTTGAAACTCTGTCTTACGAACGGGTATCATATTACCCAGTGATAACTGGGTTGTGGAAGTCAAATAGCATTCACTTCATGTAAAATACTGTTATTCACCTGGATCCAGTTAGACACGAAGCCGACCCGAAAACAGTTGTAATAGGCTAGACAGATGATAATGTTAATAAGGCTTTGTTTAAGTCTTTTGCAAGCTTTATGTACTCTCTTTAGTGGCCAGGATATTGTATAGTAAGTGTGACAGTAAAAACCAACCAACTGCACGGTCCTGGACTTAAAAGAAGCATACGACAGAGCTTCACAGGCGAAGACGTACTGTTCGGACAAAATTTAAATCATCTACTCGAAAAGGAGAAGAAGATAGAGCACACAAACAAACAGTATCTTAACACGTTATTGTTGTTAAAACAGTGGCATTGTTTAGGATACTGTCTCACCGATGCTCCCACTGAAGGTCGAAGATTACATCTTATCGGGCAGATAACGAAGGTATGTAACGAGGCGGTATTACGACTTTACTACGTTTTACGATTAAAAGGACATGTTACAGGCTTGAAAAGCTGTTGGCATGATTCGGCACATTTTGACTAAGTTAGGCCCCAAATGCCAATATTTAAGTTTTTTTTTTAAGCCACACTTTATCTCTCCCGTATCGTGGTTGCGTTAACAAACATTTACACTCACATATACAATCCAAAGACCCAGACCCGAAACAACTATCTGTAGACCTCTGTAGACCATACAAATATTTGTTCCGTGCGGGAATCGAACCCGCGACACGTAATACAGCAGTCCAATCGCTCAGCCACTGCGCCAACCGTGCCGTCACCCCCGACCTGCCACACCTCATCATCATCATTATCCTGGCCTTATCCCAATACATTTGGGGGTCGGCGCAGCATATCTGCTTCTTCCAAACTTAAACTTTACACTCTTACTCGTAATCTCATCAGACAAGAAGCAAAAGCAAGCCATATCATAATAATAAAAAAAATATATATAATCCTTTCCACGGTCCATCTATTGTTACTTTGGCCTTCCTCACTCGTATACCCTTTTATTGTGGGATGGGAAATCATCAAATGACTCCTCCCGCTACCGCAGAGCGGTAGGGAGTGTCAGACTTCTACTGACTAAAAACTACCCATGTTCCTTCTTAGCCCTTTGTGTCGAGGCCGCGGTATGTCTTTCGAACAACCCGCAGCCCCGACGGGGTACTATACCCCTTCACATTCATACTCAAACTTTCCGCACGGCATTTTCCTGATCGCATAACCGATCCCGACCCCAAATAAATTGAAAAAAAGGAAAGGCAATGATGATTTATGCTTTGTGACTGCGATGTAGGTTCATCTTTTGTTTTTAACTGCAACTTAATTTGGCAATTCAAAAGTGCCTGTTATTGGTTTACTTGTTTTAAACCTTTGAGTGCAATGAATTTGAGGAACCTGTTCCTGGCATTTTAATAACGATCGTGTGACGAAAAGTGGTTGGATTTTTAAAGTGTGAGTCACTGATTATGGTGAGGCATTCCTTATGGCTTTATAATATGCGGTTCTTGGTAAGGGATACATCCGTGGACTTTGCCTGGCCAGGGAGTTAAAAAAGAAAGATAATACTTCCCATTTGTTTTTTTTTTGCATTTTTTCTTGACGTTGCACATAACGTAATGATCAGACTTGTATTGTAGTCTAACTGCCTTTGTGTGGTTCTCTCAGTGCTAATCTGGAGGTAAACACCAAAGACAACAACTCCATTCATCAGAAACGAATGATGCACACCGTCTACGGCTCTGTAAATGGTGTGTGAAATTGAGACTGCCGTACTTTAGTGTCGATGATTTAATTGATGGCTTAAACAGAGAGCAGCGGTGGCCCAATGGTGGCGGCCCCGATTTACGAACAGTAGGTCGTGGGTTCGAACCCAGGCAGGCACATTACATTGTGTAATTTATTTCACCACCGCTGCTCTCAAAAACGGTGAAGGAAAACAGCGTGAGGAAACTCGGCATGTCTTAGAACTTTCGAAGACATGTGACATCTACCAATCCGCACTGGGCCCGCGTGGTAGATTATAGCCCATTCCCTCTCAAAGAGAGAAGGCCTGTGTCCCAGCAGTGGGAACATTAATAGGCTGTTGATGATGAAACATCACGCCTGTAATCCCTGAAGGGTTACCCATAAGTAGTAAGTAGTACAGTATCTTTGAGTCGTAACAGGGAGTCAGTGGCCGGATAGTCTGACAACATGTCTTACCAATTACCCAGTACTAATTGAATAATAGAAGTCAGATAGGCAGTCGTCCATGCAAAACACTGGTATTCAGCTGCGTACAAGCCGATGCCAACAGTTGGGAAAAGGCTAGGTAGATAATGACTTCGAAATAACAAGAAAAAGTGATCTTTTGTTCATCCTCTCATACCCTCAAATATTCAACGATATACGTCGTCTACCCATAATGTTACCACTGGTGGCCTCGTGAGACACAAGTCCCTCAGTGAGAGAGAATGGGAATGGAAGGGTTTTAATCCATCGGGCCTGTGGACGGTGAGTAAGGCTAGCTCACCGTCTTATCGCGACGACAGGCCGTGTCGACGGCGCGTTCAAGCTCCACGTGCGCCTCAAAGAGATTTTGATGTCAGCCACATTGCATGGGCAAGCAAGGGCTGACGTCTGCCGGTTGCCGCTGTTTGTTCGAAAGAGATACCACTGCCCCGGTCACAAAGGGCTTAGAAGGAATATGGGTAGTTTTTAGTCAGACGTCTTTTTTTTAATTTTTTTGGCAGGTGGAAAATCATCGAATAACCCCTCCCGCTTTTGGGCAGAGCGAAAGGGAGTGTCAGACTTCTACTGACTAAAAACCACCCATGTTCCTTCTTAGCCCTCTATGTCGAGGCCGCGATAACTAGTGTACAACCCGCGGCCCCGTCAGTAGACGTCTGACACTCCTTTCCGCTCCGACCAGAGCAGGAGGAGTCATTTGATGATTTCCCACGCTTAAAAAAGAAACCCACCACTGATGAATGTCACATTATCATCGAATTGAATTGATAAATGTGCATATTAACAAGAAATCCTACTATGTATATGACGTATTCTAGATATAATATCGTTTATCAATACAATATGCATTGTAAGTTCATGAAGATTTTTTTTTTTTTTTTTTTTTTTTTTTGTTTTTTTTTAAACGTTGCCCCACACTAGGAATTTCTCCTGTATCGTGGGTGCGTTCACAAACATTTAAACTCACATACACAAATACCCAGACCCGGAACAACTATCTGTAGATCATACAAATATTTGTTCCGTGCGGGGATCGAACCCGCGACATGCAGCGCAGCAGTCCATTGCCTGAGCCACTGCGCCAACCGTGTCGTCAAGATTAGATATTAGATACGTTATCTACAACATACATGACATGACATCACGACTGTAATAGGGTAGTTAACTAAAAAATCTAATTAGTCCGTCAGATAGATTTCCAAAAAATATTGGACACGTATTTTTTCGTTTTTCACGTAAGCGAACAATGAAGACGATACAGTGCTTTGAAAACTCGTGTGACGTCATATTCTAAGACATTAGTATGACATTTTTAGCGGTTAGTGACGTCACAAACGCCCACTCAAATCTTTGACGCGTTTTATCTTCGTCAATTTTATTTGATAGGATAGAATAAAAAATACGTTTCCAATATTTTTCGATAATCTAACAGACGGACTAATTAGAATCATATTTTTAAAGTCAGTAAATATCCCTATCCCTATCCCTAGTCAAAGAGTACACATTAGTACCCCTTCATTTCGCCAGTTACATTTAAGTCCCATGAAATAAGGGGTGAGCCTATTGCCGTCAACGGGGCACAAATCCGTGGCTGTTACAGAGAAATTCCTAATGGAAAACCCAGAAACACTACATACTACACGTTATCTAGTCCGTAAGAAAGGACTAACATTCGATAAACATGTTTGAGGGGTTACTCAAATATTTTTGTTTGAATTTCCTTGTTTGTTGGCGAAAGATAAGATATACGTAGACTTTCTATCATTAATAATATACGCCAGCCAGGTAGTTCAATGCATCGGCTTTTTTTTTTGGATGGGATATCATCAAATGTTATCCCGTTTTGGGCGAAGTTGAAGGGAGTGCCAGACTCTTACTGAATAAAACCGCCCTATGTTCGTTCTTAGGCCTTTGTGTCCTGGGGCCGCGGAATTCGAGCAGGCCCGCAGACCCGGAATCAGCATCGCCTGGCTTGGCTCGCGGGATTCCTCTAAGTGGATGATCTTGAGCCAAAGTAATGCCGCTTAGTGTGCGTTGCAGTATGGAGTTTCATGGAAAGAGTTCAGATTCCCGAAACTGCATAAGTTGAGGCCTCTTAGGATCTCTAAAAATCGTTTTTTTAAGTACGAAAACATTCCTAATTTGCTATCCATATACGGATGTATGTATTAGGTAAATCTCTAACCCTTCGGGAATTAAAGGATGTCATGTCATGTTGCGATTTTACGTTTCTACTGTAAATTTAACTATACAATACAAAAACAGACATACAATAGGGAAGCATCACGTAACTGATATAATTTGATGACACAGCGGCGAAGCATGCGTCAGTTAGTAAACATTCACACCGCGGTTTTATTTAGTCAACCCATTGTGGAAGCCATTGTCTTGTACAATCTGTTGTGGTACAGCTTAGATACATATTATGTCTATAGCTGTTCGAACCCAGGCTGCATTACTTTGTGTAATTTATTTAATCACCAATGCTTTCAAAACGGTGAAGGAAAACATCGTGAGGAAACCGACATGTCCTACAACCAAAAATTCGAAGGCATGTGAAAATTACAAATCTGCTCTGGGCCCGCGTGGTGGATTGCTATAGATAGACCATTCCCCCTCATATTGAGGAGGCCTGCGTCCAAGCACTTAGGACATTATAGGCTGATTGATTATGCTTATGCCTAAACTATACGTCGAGTGTCCTCAACTAAACGGTATAATTTAAAAATGTTTATCCATGCAACTATAAAAATGACTCCGTCTGTCTTATCCATTCATGTCTTGGCGGATTACGGATTACGATAATAGGGTATTTCAACAAAAAAAATCTGATTAGTCCGATAGATTTCCAAAAAATACACGTATATTTTTCTTTTTTCACGTAAACAGACGATGAAGACGATACAGTGCTTCGAAAAGTCGTGTCAAGTCATGTGACGTCACAAGGTTAGTACTTTTTTATCCAAAAAGTGACAAGTGAAATTTGATAAAACAAAAAACACGTATCCAGTATTTTTCGATGGTCTGACAGAGAGACTAATTAGATTTTTTTTGGTGGCATACCCTATTGTACATGACCTGGTAACCAATGCTTTCAGAGACAAGGAGTAACCTCGATATGTAATGGGTGGTCACCTATCCATGGACCAACCTAGGCAAGTACCTACAGCTTTACCTAAAGATCGACCTGAGCAGCAGTTTTTAAGTCACGAACTTTCGCGTCACGCTATCGTTTATTCAATTATCTTTTATATCATTCCTCAGACCTTCCGTCCATCCATCCATATTTTTGATGGTCTTCATCTTCAGATATATTGAAATTAAACGTCTGTCGGTCACGTAATGTGTGCCCCGGTAACCACCAAAGCGGAGACGAGCAGAGCGAAGAGATGTGCCAATTTCTTTTATTTTTTTTATAACATGGCTCCACACTAGGATTTTGTGTGTCGTGGGTGCGTTGACAGACATATAAACTCACATACACAAATACCCAGACCAGTGCCATCGAAATTCGACCAATCATAAGAAGGGCGAAAGACCAGATGTAAATTTTAACTAATGTGATTGGCCGATTTCCGCACATCTCCACCCGTCTCCGCTCCACTTCTCTTTGATGGAAGCCGGGCTTAAAGTTACGACATATGAAAATATCGCCGTGAATATGAGGATATAGTGTCTTACGTTACGTGAAACACAATAACGTATTACAGCACTCAACAAACACTTGTCATTCCCATACTCAATAGTTTTTGTGTACGATGCGTGTGCGCATTGTTTGGAGCCATTGTTTATCCGTATCTGTTGCACAATGAACGCTATCTGTCGCCTCGGGGTATTGTTCGATTGATAATTTGATAACAAAGACTTGCAAAGAAAGGGAAGGTTGTGTTGAGCTTCAATTGATAATAATGTCTGGTTTTAGCTGCCTAGGTCTAGTAGTCGCAAGCTCGAGTGCTGTGTGCATAAGGTCTTGTGTCCTATTTTCAGGTCAGGCAAAGTGTTATTGGGTTTTATAACGAGGAAACAGCAACGGAGTCAGGATATAAGCCCAGTCGATGGCAATGGGCTCGCTTCTTTTTGGGAGTTACTTAAAAAGGCTCGAACTGGTATTCTAAGGGAATTTTAGGCTTTCTGGGCGCCTGAAAAAAGTCTGACTGACTGCCGCATTCAGAGAGCTTTTATGATTATGACAAAACTGTCAAAATCTTTACTAAGTGATGGCTTTATCGGGATTTTGCAGCAATCTGTGTCCTTAAGAGCCTAGGAAAGTGTGGAAGAAAGGGCAACTAAATCGGATAAGGGATATTTAAATATAAAAAACAAAGGGACATAATCGGCTTCAATAAATACAAATAGAAGTACTTAATAGCTACAAGGAAAAATAAATGTTTCTAATCCCATATCCACTGCACATAACATAATATTATGTTCCATACAAATGTTTGAATAGTGATTATGACTGAGCAAACCACTTGTTCCAATAGTGATGATAATACACTTTGTGTGACAGATACAAAAATAACCTTTAGAATTTGTTAGAGGCGATAAAACAGGAATTTTCTAGAGCTAACACTATAAGTTAGATTACTTTATTACCAATGGCTTTGTTCTTCACTTATACATTTGTAAACTTTAAGTTAGGTGTACAAATTCTAGGATTATTTTAACTTATAAAAAAAAACATTTATTTCACACAACTTGATCCATTTACAATTAAATAATTTAAATAAAGTGAAGTCAGTATTAAAAAAAACTACGTACCTACTTATGATGTAATGTAACAAACATCACACTTTTAATTCCCAAAGAGTAAGATGTATTTCTCTAGTTCACCCACGTTTTGCCCATGCCATGCCATTTAGGGCCTTGCCTTTGTAGCAGAGGGCGAGCCTATTGCCAACAACCAGTTACTGATACTCCGGCTCCAACTAACAGGTTCTTGATGGAATAAGGGTTCGGACAAAAAAAAACTAGTTAGTCCGTCAGATAGATTTCAAAAAAATATTGGACACGTATTTTTTCTTTTTTAACATAAACAAAAAATGAAGACAATACAGTGCTTCAAAAACTAGTGAACTCTTCGAAAACGTCATATGATAGTACATTTTTTACCTTCAAATGACGTCACAACCACATCTTATCTTCGTCAATTTTGATTAATTTGATAAATCAAAAAACACGTATCCAATATTTTTCGATAATCTTACTGACGGACTAATTAGAATCATTTTTTTTTGAGTCAGTCCGATCCCCTATTCCCTGGACGTTACGTCAAATAAGAATTCTCTTAAATACACATTAAGGTTAACTCTAGATGACACACAGCTAAAATCAAAAATATTGCAAAATCTAGACATACAGTAGCCCAGGCTCTGAGTAATTATTACATCACAATATAGTAAAATCTCATTCTCATGACTGCTCAAAATCCTGCCTCATAGTCATACACTTTCATTGGTCTATCTGCACTAACAGTTAAAAAAGTAACAATCTTTATTACACTGATTATCATATTCCGAACATAGATAGAGCAACGAATTACAGTAATTATCCACTAATTTGTGATCAATTAACATTCGTAATTATAATGAAATGCTAGAAATTAAATCTTTTAATGGAATCAGTTTTTTTTTTAAGAATTGAATATACGAGAAGACTATTTTATAATATTCTGCTGGATTTAAAATGTGTTTGTATTGAAAGGCGACTGTTCTTTTTGGTGAAAAATAAATTAATCTAAGTTTATTTAGTGTAACAAAAAATACATACTCATCATGACTTCCTAAAATGCGAAATCTCTAAAAATAGATCATTTTAATAATACTTTAACTGCTATCAGAATATCGAAAAAGTAAACATGGCAAATATCCCCTCACAAGTGCTTAAAATAATTGTCATTAGGTAGGCACGAGTAATTCATGAATAATTTAGAGTGTTCAGGAAACACCCATACACTCAAAACTTGATAAGATAGTCAACTTCCTTTCCCATTCATAGGATTGTGACATTCATCAGCCATTGATAAGGCTAAAATAATTTTGATTTTCACCCTCACCACAACCTAGTCTATTTGAGATGGTTGATGATGGATGGCGTTTGCCTTGTGACACGGTGGTCGTGGGTTCGATTCCCACGGGAAGCATTCTTTGTGAAGTTGTTTCCAGTTTGGCTAGGACATTGCAGGCTTGAATCACCTGATTGTCAGACAAAAAGATGATTCCGTGCTTTGGAAGGTACGTATAAGACGGTGTACGAAATGGCGGTCGTCAAACCCTGTCAGGCCCTTGAAGCAGTTTAGAAACTCTGACACTAGGGTGAGTGGTGTCGCTAGACCTTACTGCCCACACACAAGATGATGAAACTTTTGATGTGAGATAGAGAATGAATAGTATTCTCAATGGGTGTCCAAAAGGTCTAAGGACTCTTAGGAACAAGAGAACTCAGTTTGTGATTATGAAATCTCTTTAGATATTCATAGAGCCATTTACCAAAATATAAGTGTGACTTTCGAACCTCTGGGCAAATTTCGGACCAGGAGTTACTATAAGGATTTCATTCCTTCAATGAAATTTTTTATTAATAAGTTTTTATGAATACAGAGGCCTTCTCGAAGATTAATTAACCTGTTTTATAAAATCGAGAAATAAGTTGTACATCATCATCATCTGCTTTTCCCGACTTTGTGCGGGTCGGCTTCCAGTCTAAACTGATGCAGCTGAATAGCAGTATTTTACAAGGAGCAACTGCCTATCAGACCTCTGCAACCCATTTAGTACTGGGTAATAAGATATCCTTTGGTAAGACTGGTTAAATTAAGTTGAACATAAAATGGTATATTTTAATATTACATTTAACACTACAGTATTTACAAAATGATTTCCAAGATTTTTTACGTGATGTTTTAATGCCAATTAAGACTAAATTCTTGTACAAAATTAGCCTTTAAAATTAAACACTTGTATTTGGAAGCTATCAAGGACTTGTGAAATAAAAATGCAAAGAAATGGAGTCATTAACACTTTAAAAACAACCTTGGATTCATATTCAATGACTCCAGTGCAAAAAAACGTGCAAATATATATATACAACTAGCTGTTGTCAGTGGCTATACCCGCTACAACTCGAAAATTATCCCACGTGAAGACGAAATCGGGATAAAAACTATCCTATGTGTTAATCCAGGTCCTAAACTATCTGTGTACCAAATTCTATTCCAATCCGTTCAGTAGTTTTTGCGTGAAGAAGTAACAAACATAAATACTCACACACTCACAAACTTTCGCCTTTATAATATTAGTGTGATACTATTAATAATAAGAATTTTGAAAAGTATTGGATTAGTAATATTGATGTGAGTTTAGAAAAATATTTGTCATAGATAAATATCCTATGCCACTTGATAATAGTCACCCATGAGAAGTTTTGGAGCTCGCCTTAAACATGTAAACTTACAACTTACCCCTTTAAAATTATTAAAATATTTTATTAGGACTCATTGAAAAAATAAAATTCAATGAAAATAAATTAAATTAATTTATTAATTTTAAATTGTACCTTTGATGGGGAAAAATACTACTAATGATAAATACTGTAATTACCCGGGCTTTTCCGATCCTGATAAATTGATCAATTTTACAATAATATCAAGGTAAATTTGAATCATTTTTGGAATTTCCTCAACAGCAAATCCATATTTAAACCATTATTCGCAACTATGTTGGGATCGGTTTTCAATCTGCATTTTAGCTGAATACTTGTGATTTACATAGAGTGGCTATCTGAGCTCCACAACCAAGTTGTTAGACTTATAGGCCAGTGACTGGCCTGTAATGACTGTCAAAGGTGCTATAAATAGTAGCCGTGACCTACAGATATTTGTGCTTTCCATGGCACAATGGACACTCAATATGTAACACAAATATTTAGCCATAAGCTTCTCAATAAAGTCATATTATAAAATAAAAGAATCTTTAATTGGGTTTACTATCTTCTAGATTCCCACAATGCACATCAAAATGTTCAATATTCGCCTGCTCTTATACCAATTTAATTTGTGATTCCCATGTAAGACATAGCATATCTTCACATACACATTAAAATATTTTACTTTATGACCTACAACTTTGCACAAGCTGCCATAACAACTATAGCCTGAAATTACTATTATTTTGACAGTTTCAAATGTTACATTATCTTATCAAAATATACTTTGGAATGTGGATAAAAACAAATAAATGAGGATTATGGCTGATCTTGTGTCTGCTTCAGTAGGTATTTAAAACTATTTATTGACTCTCATAGTTTTAACTATGAAGTATCTGGTGCAAAGTTCTCTGATATATTTTGTGTAATATGAGATATCAACATAATAAAGTGTATTTTTAACTACTTGAAAATGTACACATATACAACAAAACTAGCCTCAGGCAAAAGTTTTACTAAATTTTATTTTACCATTATCAAGTTAGCTTCAAGTTAAGTTTTAATTCATCAAAAAAACCTGCTTAATTCACACTTGCAAAGCAGTAAATCTGGAATTATATTCCTAAGTAGTTATTTATAAACCTGCAAAGTATGACTAAGCGTCTCAGTATAATATTTCCAGTCCTAAATTACAAGTAGTTCAGCAAATATTTTTTACATTTCAATCTGAGAGAAATGAGTTAAATGTTAAATTAAATAAACTCACCTTATTATGTGGCAGTACTATGAAGGCGCCTCCGCCGGCAGACTCGACGATTATAGCCAGAAACTTAGGATTCACCGCACAGAACGTAGAGTCCCAAGAACTTTTTGACACTCTTATATTATCATAACATTGCTCACGTTTCAGGGCCTGCCCGTAAACATGGCGGAACTTAGAACTGCGCACCACCCTAAACGACATCTGTAACGCGAAAAGTAACCAGTTAACAACAATACAAACAACAACTATCCGATTATTTCACATAAAACATAACCTATACGCCACTGTGACCTATATTTTGACACTACAATTATTAAAGAACTCCAACTCACGTTTAATTAAATAGAAGAAATGATTATTATTACACTAGAAAATGCAATGAAAACATTTGAATATAACACAATTGTTTAGAAGAAAATAAAACTGAGAGCTACTAAGGATCGAAGGGAGGACGGTTGGGAAAACGAGCAAACTCCATATTTGGTAATGCCTGCAGCAACTACTTTTAGTGATGATAATCTCGTTTTGAAAGGCAAAACTAGAAACAAAATTGCTATTAGTATAGTTAAAAAATCTAGAAGAATTTTTAAAGTGCTTTAAATAATTATTTTACTTAATTTAAAGCTATTTCTTAGTTTATTTTAGAAGAATTTTTTCGTTATTTTTGAACGCAACTCCTACTTGTCAAACCACTGTCAAAATGAGGAGTTTACGGATACATTCATGGATAAAGAATTCGTTTATATTGAATTTGATGCATGTATCAAGCCTTTTGTTGAAATAAAACAATTGATGTGTGTAGTTCACTTACTTTAGGAACATCCAATCGAGATCTTTCGACATATTTGGTCGCCTTTGGTGTCTGAGCATGATAACTGTGGCAACGTTCTCGCCCAACTCGTTTGGCCACGGGGGCTCTTTTAATATCGGGGCTTGTAAAACTATTATGCCTCTTGACATTGTTGTCCTACGAAATAAGTACAAAAATTGTTGGTACTGTAGAAGTGAAAATGAGATTTGAAAACTATGCATTCAAATAGATTCAAATGTTTTAAATCTTGACACTGCAAATAAAAAATACAACTCACTCTGTCCACAGCATCTACTTCCATAATGAATGAGCATGTAATCCAAATTGATGATTTAACTTATAATGACGATTTGATTCCTTCGATTTTAAAAGTACAGAGCACTTACTTACAACCACTGTAAAAATTAAAATATGTAGTGTATGAAAGCGAAGGTAGTTGATAAAAAAATATTCTGACCTTCTATTTTAAATTATTTCAGTTTATTTACCTGTACCATGATAACATAACACTTTATAAAATATTTTAAATATTATCAAAGTAAGATATTACAAGAAATTATTGTTTATTAGGAAAGTCTATCGATAAAAAGTTTAAATCTTTTGCTAGAATTTTACATTGTTTATTGAACGGAAAGAAGATCCCCAGATTCGCGATGGATGGAGACTGAAATAAAAGGCGCCTTTGAACCATAACATAGTACATAAAAAGAAAGACAAAAAGATTCTAAAATTCTAGACTGTCACTAGCATTATTTATACAGAAAACGGGAAAACGGGGGAACGGATTTTCAGTACAAATAATAGAAAGACAAACGTTGTGGCATACGTTACTCATTCGTTCCACTTGCTGAAAATATGCCACCAGTGTATGAGTTGTTTGTTCGCTACAGGAACTGTTGTTCGCTACAATAAGCGCCAAATTAGTACACACATCAAAAGTGTCTAGGGATCAACATATATTTTTGCAATAACTTTTCTCCTGATTGATATTAATTAAAATTTTCTGGATTCATCAAATAAAGTGTTTTCGTTTGTCACAGTAACGATAAACCAAGTCACCTTTGCATTAATAAAGAAATTTGCCATTTTCCTATTATAGGGATTTTTGACATTTGAACCACTAACATTAAAGTTCGCAAAAAAGACTGAAATAACAGTTTTCTTTAAAATTTTATTGGGTAACTTAAACAATTAATAATCCGTGTTTCTACCGCGAACACTAACAACACAAGAACATCGGTTTGGCATACTCAAAATGAGTTCATCCAAATCACGCTGTGGAATGGCCGCCCATGTTCGTTGCAACAACAAAAAAAGGTCTTCTTGCGACTGGATACCCTCCATATTCGGCAGAGCTCTTCTCTGTAGCATATCCCATGCATGCTCAATCGGGTTCAAGTCTGGCGACTGAGCAGGCCAGGGCAGGACATTGATGTTAGCTGCGGCGAGAGTCTGTCTTACAACTCTTGCGGTGTGCGGTCGTGCATTATCATGCATTAACTGAAATAAGGGACCGATTTGCACTTGTAGAGGAACGATGACGTCTGATACAATCGTCTCAGCATAAATTTGAGCGTTGAGGTTGCCTCTGATCCAAATCAACTCAGTTCTTCCGCCGATCCAAATACCCGCCCATACCATGATGGTTCCACCACTATAAGGATGGACTTCCTGGCAGGATTTTAATCGCTGTTGGCGTCCAGGGGTTCTCCAGTGTCGTATACGTCTTGTATCCGGTCTCATACCAAAACGAGACTCATCAGAAAAGCACACGAAACGCCATTGTTCTTCTGCCCAATTTCTGTGTTCAAGAGCCCATTGATATCGAATCCTACGATTGTGCATTGCTATAGGTGGTACCCGTAGCGGTCTTCGGGAATGAAGGTTCACTTCATGCAAGCGGTTTCTGACTGTTTGGTCGCTAATTAAGTTCCCTGAAGAGTGATGAAGCCTCACGGCTAACATCATGGCGGTTATTGTTGGAGCTCTTCGAGTTAAGATTTGAATGTATCGGTCTTGTCTCCGTGTGGTGCAGCGATACCGTCCTCCATGGCGCTCAGCCACGGTACCAGTGCTTCGGTAACGTGTCCAAAGTCGACTGATAACACTCTGACTTGTATTCAGAGCTAAAGCCACAGTACGTTGCCGGGAACCAGCTTCTATCATTCCCACGGCTCTGAGCATTTCTTCCCTGCTTAAATGACGTCGCCGCTCCATAAATAACGTTGGTTTTAATCAGTAGTAGGGAAACAGTAGCACTAATAATGTCTTCAATGCGTTGTATGTTTTTATAGGGAAAATATTGACAGCTGATTTTCATCTTTTACTCGAATTTGATTCACAGTTCCTGATTCAAATTATGAAATGCACCAAAAAGGATCCATATAAATTTATAAAATCATAAATTTATTACAAAGCCACATCTCAATCTCAAGAAATCCGCATAAAAATGCTTGATCCCTAGACACTTTTGATGTGTGTAGCTCAGTTCCAGTTCGACACAGTTTACATTACCAAGAAGAAGATGTTAGTACATATTAGTTCCATGCCCATACTTAATTTTGACGTGACTGACAACAAAAATACCTGACGAACCTGTTCTCTATATAGTCTGTGATACCTGACACTGACACTGACATTTTATCTTATCTGTGGTAGTTCTAGTAAATAGAAGAATCGTGGAAATTGACGATTGCCGAAAATCGGTGATTTCTAATAAAACATTTTATTTATTTTCCGATTTTACTGCGCACAAAATACGATGTTTTAATAAGATTTTGTTTTGAACAGTGATATTTTAAAGGAACAATCATGGAAGCTGCAGTTTCAAAGGTAAGCAATTTATGAAATTTTCATGATATTTTTTGAATTTTTCAAGTAGGTACTTGAAAAATTCAAAAAATATCATGAAAATCACTCGTTTTTCAATTTTTTATTTTATTAGTGTTTCGGCTAATAAATGCACTAAATCATAATAAGAATTCGTTAAATCATGTTCGTGTCCAATATGAACTAGAAAAACAATCATTTTGATTCAGTGAAGTTACAAAAAATATGTATTTTTATCCTCTTGCTTTCCCTGCGCTGAAATACCTATTTCTAGCAGTACATTTCAAATACTTAAATGGTTTAATTTATCGAAAACTATACCTAGTTACTTAATTAACAGCACTCCAAGCTATCAAAACCATACTTTATTGGTGTTCTATTTATAATAATGAGTACTTATTTATGGTTAATGTTACTTACAACCGCAAGAAAATGTTCTAATTGCATAAGGTTTTATTAAGTACTATAAACCATATTACATTTTTCCTTGGTTTATAGGACTTGAATCATCATGAACATGGTTAGTTTGTTAGTGATGTCACTAAATGATTTCTCTTTTGTAATTATTGCCTCATCTGATGACTCTCTATGTAAATATTTGATAAACATGTATGTCTCAATTTCATAAGTATTTTTATTATGTTGACCTTTTCACTTTAAGACTTCCGTAATGGTGAATGTCTCAGATGTTTTTATAATTTAAACATTAGGAGTTGCTCTTTAATTAAGTGAGGGAGGAGGTGGGGCTCTGGGTTGTTCAAAAGAGATACCGCGGCTTCAACACAAAGGGCTAAGAAGTATAAGTACAATGGGCTAGTGTCTGCTACTCCACATCCAAACGGCTAAGAAGGATCTTGGGTGGTTTTAAGTCAGTAGTAGTTTGACACTCCAAGAGCGGGAGGAGTCATTTGATGTTTTCCCTCACTCCAAAAATGAAAAAAAGGGGGGAGGATGTTAGAAAAATTGATTAATCCCAATCTTGTGGGAGGATGTGATAGACAAAAACGAGATATTTCAATGACCTAATAAGCCATTATAGTATCAACATTAACTCATTAAATTTTAACTCACTTACTCATTTATAAGAATACCTTTTACCCACCTATGACAGAGTGGAAAAGAAGGTACTGATAGTTTTAATCTTGAATTATTTTGGGATAAGTTGTTATTAATTCAATGTCAAGTTTATAATGGTAAAATACTTAGGTTATCACCCAATCACATCAAATTATTACTTTATCTACATAGTATAGCTTTATAACTTATTTGGGTTGTTTTACATGCTCTTGAGTCTAAAGTAAACATTTTGATAAAGTAACTAAAATATATCCATAGCATAAAATGTTCTCTTACTATCTTTGTTACATTTTAACATTATGCTATAATGTGATTTTCTTTTACACTGATTCTATACAAATATTACGAAGAGGTGAAATCACCGAATATTCTAATGGGGGATTCCCAAGCGTCATAACTATGTTTGTGACAGGATAATTTTGAAATATAAGGAAACCAAAATTTCAGGTTGGTCTAGTAATATAAATTTCAAATGCCAAATGCCTCATAAAGGTATTATTGGTAGAAAATAAATTTAAGTTTCGTGTTGTTTGAATATTAAATGAGTGATTGATATCATTGATAAGTCTTTAAATAACTTCTGTACAACAGTAAAATTACCTACCTGGAACACATTATTTAAGTTTTGACCTGAAAAAAAAAGTGTGGGTAGTTGTAAGAGATACCCTGGCTTCGAGATAAAGGGCTAAGAGGGTACATGGGTGTTTTTAGTCAGTCGAAGTCTGACATGCTCCTTTTCGCCCTGCCCAAAAGCGGGACGTTATTTGATGATTTTCGGCCCGCCAAAAAGAAATAGCTGAAATAAAGTATGCCAACAAATATTAAAAGTAGCCAAGTCTTAGTACAGCAGTACACTAGTATTTAACAGAAGTTGAAATATACATATAACTTCATGACATCACATTTGTATTTTGTAGAGGACTAAGCAGATATGTGCACAAAACTTAACGTAAAATTCCTTACTTAGTACTTACTATCTATCTCTGTCAAGTCAAGTATGCATTCTTAAATAATGACCCACAAATAATATTCTAATAGCATTCTTATCACCCATATAACATTTTCTAACATTGTCCAATGTCAGTGTAAGAGTCAAATAATAAATTTCAAGGTCAAAGACCTCATGGCTAGATAATAACAGCTGCTCAGATTAATCTTCAGGTTAAACCGCGCTTGCCTAGGTGGGTCGGTTGATGGGTGATTACATACTGAGTTTCCCTCGCACCTCGGTAAGCATGTTAACCGATTCAATGCCCATGACGCGCAAGTTTTCTTTTTGTTCCCGACTGTCATTCGTAGATCTGTGACAGTTGTAACAGGCTGTGGTCCGAAATATGACAATCAGTCTTAAGGCTGCTACACTCAGGCGAGGAATGGGACGCCTTCGCCTCCTTCTGCGAAGCAGTGATACTACCGAAGGAGGTGGCGGAACGTGAGAGGGAGAACCTCTCGTCCCAGCCACCGCGGGAGACGCTCCGGGCGTCGGTTGCCACGTGACCGTAGACGCGCCTGTGGACGGTGAGTAATGGGCTAGCTCGCCGTCCGTCCGTCTTATGACGACGACAGGCCGTGTCGACGGCGCGTTCGTGTTCCACGCCCGTCGGGGCTGCGGGATGTTGTAAGAGATACCACAGCCTCGACATATATAGGACTAAGAAGGAACATGGTGGTTTTTAGTCAGTAGAAGTCTGACACTCCTTTTCGCTCTGCCCAAGAGCGGGAGGGGTTATTTGATGTGTGAATAACGATTTATCGTAACGTGTGTAGCAGCCATTACCAAGGGTTATCATTTACCCAGTGCTAACTGGGTTATGGCAGTCAGATAGGCAGTCGCTCCATTTAATATACTGGTATTCAGCTGCACCAGATTAGACTGAATGCTTAGCTTACGACTATGTAGATGATGATAAATAACTTTCAAGGTTTTTGCAATGTTGCATACTGTTAGTATCTATGTTTATTTATCATTCAGCTGTAGTTAATGACTGAAATATTTTTCCATTCTGTTCTAATTTATTTTACCTTATCTTTACCTATCATAGTAATTGCTTCCACCGTTTTTGGTGTTTTTTCTGTCATTAATGAAAAAAAAAAATTGAACTTTTTTTGAGTGGTTTGTTCATTGTTTCCATGTGGCTATAGGACCCGTTTTCATGCATAAAGAAACTACCGTAAGTAACTTTACTTGTCATGTTTATAACTACATAATTATAAAACAAGGTCTGTCTGTCTGTTCGCGATAAACTCAAAAACTACTGCACCGATTTTCATGCTGTTTTCATCAGGCTCAAATCCAAATTTCGTGGTGGCCAGTTTCCTGTCGGGATAACGCACACTATTTAGAGTCCTAGACCATAGATTAACCAGATAGACAGGTAAACTGTACCTAACTGTGTTTTCATGACAATTACACGTACCTAATTACGCATTCGTCACAACTCACATTAGGTTCGTCGTCAGTTAACGTTGCACTGTATTATTATCGAAACATACAATTAGTGGTTGCATGCGCGCATGATGAGCATGAAGTCTTTACTTCGATTCCCGGGTCGGGCATTGTTATTGGGTGTTTTCATCTGGAATTTCTCAGTAGCAGCTGTTGGGATCCCAACACTAAGATTTAGTCGATGCGATATACGCACATCACTAGCGCGTCATCTTCAGCTTGTACCTACGTTCAACATTGACCACAGTAATAACGGGATCGATAAAACAAACATAATTAGACATGTACATAGATAACATAATTTAAAAACTATTGTGTATTTGTCAAGAACCCAATTAAAAGTGTATAATTAAAAAAGTTTGGTTTGGCTTTACCTCAGCAGCAACGAATGGAGTCTGGATTCATGCCCGGTAAATGGCAATAGGGTCGCCCCCTATTACATGGGATTTAAACATAACTGGCGAAATTTGGCTATACACCTCTGCCTTACCCCTCGGGATTACAACCGTGATGTTATGTTATAAAATAAGTTGCGTCAGTCGTAGATAGAAATACTAGTTTCTAGTTGTATCTAATCTTCACGACCTCAAAACAATTTTTTTAATCGGTAGCAATTACAATAAATTTTCGTCTGTTAATTATTATCACTTCGGGTGGCTATAGTAATGAGATTATAAGTAGTGTTTCTTTGATTTTTAACCGACTTCCAAAAAGAAGGAGGTTGTATGTAATTTTTTTCTTGATGCGATTTTGTAGGCCAATGACACATCTCTAAAACCAAGTTATAGCAAACTGAATGAATCTTGAGTACGCGCCAACTTGTTCCTCTTGTGTCCAAGTAAGAGTCAGAGTGGTACTCAAAATCTGCCTGCTGTAGTTAACGGTTCAAGTTCAACCCTTAGGGGCTCAACCTTTTTTTTTTGGATAGGTGTTCATCTAATGACCCCTCCCGCTCTCGGTGGAGCGAAAGACTTTTACTGACTAAAACCCATCCATGTTCCTTCTTGGCTGAGTTCCGGGGTCGCGCTATCTTTTTTTAACAGACCCTGCAGGCATCGAACCTTGCAGACCCGCAGCATGAAAGGGGTCTGTGACACGGCTGCGGGATGTTGTAAGAAATACCGCGGCCTCGACATAAAGGGTTAAGAAGTAACATGGGTGGTTTTTAGTCAGAAGAAGTTTGACACTCCCTTTCGCTCTGCCCAAGAGCGGCAGGGTTATTCGATGACTTCCAACCCCCCCCCCCCAAAAACTAACGGGATCCGTGACGTCTCTTTGCGGTGCTCGTGTAAGGGTTTATCCTTTTCTGCCGCTCAGAACCCTAATTTGCTATGGCGAGAAATAGATCGTTAATTAGCAGACATGCGGCAGATTCAGATTGTTTATTTGTTAAAATAGGTTATAGTTATAAAAAGATGTTGATTGTGTTGTTGATTCGAAGACATGTGACGTGACATCCACCAACCCGCACTGGGCCCGCGAGGCGGATTATAGCCCACCCCTCATCTAGAGAGGAAGCCTGAGTCCCTGCAGTGGGAACATTATAGGCTGATGATGCATCGCAGTATTGCGTCTTGGCAGTATCGACGATGCGTTCTGCAGCACGCTCTGTTTCTCACTGATGATGAAGGGTCACATTTACGCAGACGCGGCCCTCCAATTTGGGCACACGACATACATCCAAAGATTAGTAATAAGTAGTTACGTGATTTCATACGTAATAGCAGGTTTACTATCATATAGTTGACAGATTTAATCACTAAGCCTCAATTAAGTTTACAGCGATAGATAAGCAGTAATATGAGCGTTTATCATTAGTATACGTAACTATATGTATTCGCGAACTGTATGTGGTATATATGGACGAATTGCGGTGATTTTCATACAAAATTTTAGCGAAGATCATCTCCTGCCAACCCTTTCTTAGTTGGCTTCCAGTGTAATCGATGAATGATGAATCAGATCATCAGATGTCCAAATAATGCAGCTGAATACCAGTACGATGTATGGAGTTACTGCCTATCTGTCCTCCACTACCTGTTTCTGGATAAAATAATAATATACTAGCCTGACGCCCGCGTGGATATCAGGCAAATAATATACTACAGGTTTCGTCTAGAACCACTCTATCCATTGGAGAGAACAGCATAAAAATCGGTGCAGTAGTTTTTGATTTATCGCGAACAGACAGATAGCCGCGGCGGAGGACTTTGTTTTAATAATAATATTATTTAATTCTCATTGTGATTCTCATAGGAAGCTCGAACCAGTCTTACCAAGGACCTGTCCTTTCAAACTTTTGGGATCTTGGGCGCAGAATTTTGTTTCGTGACTGTCTCTATCTGTCAGTCAGGCCTATTAGACCAACAATGTAGGTACATTCACGTTAAGAGTATAGGTCTTAAGCATAACAGTAGAGTACAAGTTAGTAAATATTGATGACCGATGACCTATTAACTGGTCAGGCAGTAAAGGCACGTCTATTGTTTAGCGGGCTCCTGATAATATGCGTAAACCATGCGAACATGCGGTATATAAAATGGCAATAATTATTCATTAATCAAGATTTATTTTTTTATTTGGTATGATCTTGGTGTCCCACTTCAGGGCAAAGGCCTCTCTTTCCTCTTTCCCTGTCTTTTGCTATATGGGCCCAATAATTTTGATGAAAGTCTAGGTCGTTACGCCATTTCCTTCATATCCTATTTATTTGAACTTTTTTGCATAAATCCGCAGTTCTGATAGGATTACTGGGTATTTCCATCAGGACCTTCTCAGTGGCAATCAGTATTTTGTGTCCCGCTTTATGACAATAGGGTCACCCCGACATAACGAGCGAAATGTTGGTGTACCCTGTGGGTATGGGTAGACCTCTCTACTCGCGGTAAACAACTCAGTCACAACACAACTTTTCGGCCACATCGACCATCCAGACAAACTTGACCACATAATAATAATATTAAGATGTCATGGCACTTTTATTAAATAATGATCACCAAATACCTACCTAAAAATTATCACGAATTTTGATATTCTGTTTCATGTAGTCAGCATCTAGCGTGTTTTTGCTGGTGTTGTTACGTAATTCTAATTGCTGTTATTTATCATAACTGCGATGCTTAGGTCCAAGGTTCACACTGTTGGTTTTTTTTGTTGTTCTGACCGGTTGTATAAGTGTCCAAAGAACTTACTAAGTGTTTGGGAAAGTCTACATTGGACTGGCAACTCCTTCTTTCTAAGATGTGTATATCTTTTTGTTTTGTGTAGGATGGGAAATCATCAAATGACTCTTCCCGCTCGGGGTAGAGCTTTAGGGAGTGTCAGTCTTCTACTGACTAAAAACCACCCATGTTCCTTTTTAGCCCTTTGTCGAGGCCGCGGTATCGCTTTCGAACAACTCACAGCTCCGACGGGCGTCTGCCTTTGCGGCCCCTTCCATGTTGCTGACATCTCTTTGAGGCGCGCGTGGAACACGAACGTGCCGCGAGACGGCCTGTCGTTGTCATAAGACGGACGGATGGCGAGCTAGCCCATTACTCACCGTCCACATGCCCTCGCCTACGGTGCGCGGTGGCCAGAAGCCATCTCGTGGCCCCCGACGCCCGGAGCGTCTGGGACGACAGGTTAAATAGGTCACCCATCCACGGGCCAACCTAGGCAAGTGCAGCTTAACCTGAAGATCGGCACTTATTATTTTGTCACGAGCTGTGGATTCCTCTTAGATACTCACAAAAACACGGTCCTCATAACAAGATAACATCTCTCATCTTATATCCTTCATATTTCAAGAGTATGTTTGAGCCTTTTAGAATCAAATGATTACCTACACCAAGATCTGCCCGTCATGTTGTTATGAAGATCAATCAACAAATAGGTACAAACATGTTGTTTATCGAGGCCAGGCAAGTTCACACGTACCTATGTAATCAGCCAGTTGTTTAAGCTCTACAAATAAAATACTCTTTAATATTCATATTAATTTTATTCAAACGTTATAATAAAGAACTCTTGGCTAAATAATAGCTGCTCGAGTCAGTCTTCAGGTTAAGCTGCACTTACCTAAGTTGCCCCGTGGATGGATTAAGTACATAGTTACTGCGAGTTTCCTCTGTGCTTCGGAAAGCACGTCAAGCATTTGGTCCAGGTTTTTATTTGTAGATCTTTTGCAGTCGTTACCGGTAGTTAGTGACCCGAAGGTCTGACAATCCGTCTTAACAAGGGGTATCGTATTACCCAGTAGTAACTGGGTTGTGACCCAGTGAGCAGCGGTGGCTCAGTGGTGGCGGCCCCGACTTACGAACAGTAGGTCGTGGGTTCGACCCAGGTAAGCACATTACTTTGTGTAATTTATTTCATCACCGCTGGTCCCAAAACAGTGAAGGAAAACATCGTGAGGAAACCAGCATGTCTTAGAACCAAAAAATTCGAAGACATGTGACATCTACCAATCCGCACTGGGCGCGCGTGGTAGATTAAAGCCCATTCCCTCTCAAAGAGAGGAGGCCTTTGTCCCAGCAGTGGGAACATTAATAGGCTGTTGATGATGATGCTGAACTGGGTTGTGGAGGTCCCATTGGGAGTCGCTCTATGTAGACTAAGCTTCTTCCAGTTAGACTGGAAGCTAGCGTAGTTGAGAAAAGGCTTGGCAGATGATGATGATGGCAAATTTTATAAACGCAAAAGTAAATTCTATTTGTCCTACTACTAACAGACTGAACAAAAATAGAAAAAAATGGCAGAAGGATAGAGTATTTGGGTATTTCGAGACATAGGAACTTTTGGTTCCTAATGGGTGGCCGTCGGTTAATTTGGACAGCCACGCGGGCGAAACCGCGAGGAAAAGTTTGTCGAACGATAAACAATCATAATTATTATTATAAGTACTTAATTTATCATGGAGTCGTAACATTAACAGGTCAAGGATGTATTCGGTAATATTTTTATTTAGTTGTAACATAGCAACTGTGTTTAATATGTAAATGCGATACTCCATTGAGGTGCCCATAAAATGAAACAGGTTTTCGAAGACTATTTGGAGGAGGTTTCGGAGGTTGATTCATTATCCTACTAAAATCCGCCACTTTGGGTGGTTTGGGGTGGAAACTAGAGCCGGGTTCGAGTGCCCACAGCCTTTTTAATTAAATTTCGAACTTCCTGTGACTTAACGGCTGTCTTTTTCTTTGGCAAGAGACTAAATGTTGCCATACAACTTAACGCCAGTCTCTTGGGCATTTCACTAGCTGGCTGCGTTGAGGATGAGTTTTTTATGCACTTTTTATAGTTCCTTGTCAGTTTATATATTTTGTTGTTATGTGTAGTATAGTTAAACATATAATGGAGTTGAATATCACATCCTACTTCCGATATTTAGACTACATCTTTTCGTTTTTTCTTGACCTTATACTTGGCTTAGTTTTGGAGGATTTAAATTCATTCGAAGGCCATCACTGGGGAGTGATGTAAATCCAGGGCGTCCAAACGATTGACCCACTTGCGGGCCTAATTTGAAGAAATAAATCTTGTGTGACTTAGGTAACTTCTAGGGAGAACTTTTGGTTAAACGAAATTGCTTTTTGGATGTCCCGCAGCGGTTTCTGTACCTATTTGTTCAGGGAAAAGCTAGATAGTTTTTTTACGAATAATGCTAGAAAGTGTTTGTGCTCGATCTTGATGAGAAATCTATACTTATGTTAATAAAGAGGTAAGTTTGGATCTAAGAGATAATCTTCATAGCTACTGATCTGATTCTGAAAATTCTTCTACTTTTTTTTTATTATTTGCCATTTATGTCCCACTACGGGGTAAAGGACTCCCTTTTTCGACCCTTATCCCTATCCAGCGCTGTTGTCCGCCAATTCAAAAAGAGTCGATTTCGTCTTGCTATCTCCTTTTGGCCCTGCCGCGTTGCCTTATGCTGCTGTTCGGGACTCATTGTGCGGATACTTTAGCCCATAGCTCCTCCGGCATATGACAGATGTGGCCAGCCCAGTTACATATTATTATGAGCTTGGCAGCCGTGTGACCTACATCGGCAATTTGAGTTTTGGAGCGCAGTAAGCTTCACTCCAAGGATACTAAGCTCCATTGCTCGCTGACAGACCCCGAGTGCGGAGCTCTGACGCTTGGTTAGTGACCATGTTTGCGCTCCATAGGTGATAGTAGAGGAAGAATGCTCTTCAGCGAGAGAGGGAGGGATCCCTTCATTATTCGCTTCATCGACTAAAAAATCTCTTCTAGGCGGACTTCTTAAGCAATATTATCACCGAGTGTATATGCTATATTAAAAACATTCCCGTAAAATAATTTTCAACCATAACGCAATCGAAGTCGTGGAAGTAAATGACATTCTAGGCCCTGATGTTATCTATCAGAAACTATTTGAAACAAACATAACACAAATAGAACAATCAATTTTTTGTCCCAAATTAATCAACGGAATTGCTCCAAATCATCTTTATTGAAGAACTAGCTGTTGCCCGCGACCTTCGTTTGGGTGCGTTCTCTTGTTGAATTGGATTGTTACCAATTTTAAGGGTTTTTTTTTGCACAGAAACCTTATATATTTTTCTAAAATAGAAGCAGCCTAAGTTACTTTAACATCTGCTAGTAAAAGTCCCGTCAAAAACGATCCAGCCGTTTCGGAGATTGGCTGGAACAAACAGACAGACGGACAGAGATATAAATAAAAAGAAAGATTTTTGTTTTAAGTACCGCTATTTTGACACAACAAACAGACACTTTAATAGGGAATTTCACCAAAAAAATCTAATTAGTCCGTCTGTTAGATTTTCGAAAAATATTGGATATGTGTTTTTTGTTTTATCAAATCAATAAAAATGACGATGATAAAACGTGCCAAAGATCATTAGTGGGGGCTTTTGACGTCACTTTGTTGGTAAAAAAAAGTACTAACCTTGTGACGTCACACGACTTGATGCAACTTTTTGAAGCACTGTATCGCCTTCATCTTTTGTTTAAAGTGAAAAAAGAAAAAAATACGTGTTCATTATTTTTTGAAAATCTATCTGACGGACTAATTAAAGATTTTTTTGATGAAATACCCTATTGTATTTATTTGTATTTGTGTGTTTTGTGTGCAGTGTGTTTGTGTGCATTGATGTTTAAATGTATAAATTGAGCGGTAAAATGTTAGTGCGAGCGCACTTTATTAGTGTAGTAGTAGATCATGTATACTCGGTTACGGTAACTACTCATTTCGATGATAAAACTGGATGAGTCACCGGTCACACAATCGCATCGACCTGTCTGATTATTACGTCACGCCACTGTTTGTTTCATACGATCAACTTTGAAGTTTACTTGTTTTGACATCTTTGTATAACTACGTAATTTGTATCTTTCGTTATTAGGGAGTCTGGATTTGGTTCAAGGCAGCTGAATACGAGACGAGACGTTTAATAATAACTTAAGCCATCACTTAGTAAAGATATTGACACTTTAGTGAAGGTTTTGTATGTCAAATCTTTACTAAGTCACGGCTTAAGTAATCATTAAATATCTCTGAGTGATGCAGTAAGTCACGCTATTTGCCAAAGGCATAATAAGCAAAACAAAGTGTCTAAGAAGAGATTGAGTACGGTAGTAAGTGTGAGAAATATACCTACGTCATTTCTTAATCACAGTGTCTAAGCTGATATTTAATGTTACTTAGTACTACCTACCACAGAAGATGTAAAACGATGCTAATTATAATTATTATAAGTGACACTTGTCTCTGTCGTAATTATTATTACTGAAGTGTTGTGTACACGTGGTACTGATTACCTCTATGAGCTCTACTCGTAATACGACGCAATAACGTAAATCTAGGAGCGGTCATGTCTAAAGAGTATGTATGCCTTGTTTTTGTTCCGGTGTGGATAATTCTCATGGATTTTCTCCAGCCTGGGGCAAGCGGAGCGGTTTGTCAGACTCGTACTGCGGGGCGAGCACGGGCGTACCCAAGACGTTGGTGACAAGACGTTATAAATTATGTCATGTCTTAGAATTTGTCATAAATGCTAGCACGGGTACCACATGTGATATAATTTAAGACGCGACTTGTCTTTCTTGTTGCTGACTTCATAGTGTGACCTAGTATATTAAAAAAATAAAAATGTCTATGACCATCTGAATAGGCGACCAAATAAAATAATACGTATAAAAGAGCACAGTTCATACAGTTAAACAACTTTTTAATTTTCTTGGGTACTAGTTTTTTATTAGTGATCGATGGTACTAATTCATTTTTGACATAACACGTACGCGGCACGTCTTTCATTTTCTTTTTTTATTTATTATTTGATAACTTGCTACTAACTAAAAGTTCTGTTTTTCTTTTAAAAGTTTGATGTGATTTGTTTTGAAATATATTTGTCAGGCGGAAAATCCGTTGGAACTCCCTGTCTGGCAACTCGAACGGATTAGAGGAGTCCCGAATGTTTCTTCGGAATATTTTCCTACTTTGGACCTCTTGCCTTCGGGCAAGAACATAATTATAATAATTTACTGCCATTTGATGCAGTAGTAAGCAGAAAAATATACTTAGGTATATTTTTAATTTACTTTTATCACCACCTCCGAACGAACGTGATATAAACGAGCATATTTATCTGTCAAAATGTGACATTTGTTACAAAATGGGTGCGCCCATATTAGCAAATAAGACATAGGAGTCCCAACTAAACGTCAAGAAGTTATATCACATATCAAGAAATTATCTTACGCCGCCGTGCTAGCATTTAAGACAAAACGGTTTTATCGCCCAAACTGTGATAAAATGTGTGACTCATGCCATGTCACTGTAGGCCGTGCTCGCCGGGCTGCCTTTAAACCATCTCTGGTATTCCCTTCCTACACTGGCAACGGGGATCTTGGAAACAAGTGCGCCTTCCACCACGGCCTTCTAATGGGTGGAGTGAGGTGTAAAACTCCCCCCGCGACTTCCTTTACGGGCACGCGCGTAACACTACTCGCCACCGCCTCGGGGCCACTTATATGAAGGCCGGAGATTCCCAAGTCAGACTACTGGTGCTCATTTTAAGCCTGCCTTACAAAGTTACATGTTGCCTGGTTTTTAAAGAACCTGTTTATATTTGTGTCTAAAATGCTACAATTATGGTTGTTGCAGACAAAACATCGCACGGCGATGGCGATCCTCGCTTTTTGCAATGCTGGAGCGTTGGCTGCGGCCACCAACCTGGTCATCACGCTCAATCCTGAAGACAAGTAAGTTTAGATCTACTAGGCGTGTGCCATGTGAATGTCGCAAGGGGCAAAAGGAAGAACTTCCGTAGGAATTAATAAAAAAAAAAACATGATGGAATTTTCGCACAACAGTTCCTCAGGCGGTTCCTAAGGTCGGGACTGCGGAACTGTTCGAAAGACAAAAAGACATACCGCAGCCCCGGACCACAAAGGGCCAAGAAGGAGCATGGTTGGGTTTTAGTCAGAACAAAACTGACCCGCCTCTAGTGTGAGGGGTCATTTCATGATCCACAAAAAAAAGAACGAACTAACATTCAAACTTTTAAATATTTCATGATGGTAGATAGAAATTGCCCACAAGAGTTTCTCAAGGGGTTCCTTTATGGGTTACATAAGTTCATGTTTCTAGACCATGTAGACCCAGAGGCAATGTATCATCCTGCAAATGAGTTAATGAATAAATTAAAAGCAAAACTCCAAGGGTAGATAATATACCAGTTTTTAAAATAGCTTCCTATGATGGAGACTAAAAACCATTATGGAAGAAGAATCAAGATTTTAATAATTAAATTATTAATCCACTCAAGTCATCATTCAATTCATCTTGTACCACGTGTTCAAGCATTTATAATAATAATTATGTACAACTCAGTACACCTTACAATTACTACATCGTAAATAACAGCCCGGAAGTTATCAGTCAGACAGGTGTGACTGCGTAGCATGCGTAAGGTTATAAGGGTCGCCATAATGACGTCATTGAAGACACGGACACTTCCGCTGACGAAGACAAAAGACATAACAGTCATATTACTTATTTATTTATTTTAGGATTTCCAACTAAACATATACACAAAATGACAAAACATTATTAGATAATGGACAACATAAAGTATTAGGTAGGTGTCCTCTTCATTTATAGGAAAACATGAGTCAAACTACAAAGCCCATAATAATTCAAGTAATTGATGATTGATGAAAAATTTAATGATTGATTGAATTATATATTTTACTGCTAATAGCCGAAGTATGGCTAAACCTAGTTTTAGCCGGCTACAACTAAGTGTAACCGGCCACATGCGGTTAAACCTAGGTGTATCCTACTTATCTCGGGTTAGACCTAGGTTTAGCCTTCATCATAGCGGCTAGAACTAGATGCAGCCGGACAACGGTGGTTAAACTTCGGTATATCCTATTTATCATCGGCTAGAACTAGATTTTCAGTGCAGTTAAGCATTTTGGTTTTGTTTATCTTGCAAATACGTGGTACGTGGTACGTGGTACGCCATTTGTACGTCGAAGTCCCTTCTAACCTGTATATTTATATGGGCCAATAATGGCCACCCGATGCGCGATTTATCCCCGAATCTGGACACCTGACACGGCCAACACATTATTTGCTCAGATATGCTTGACAACACACAGGCTCGAATGTCTATCGAATTGTACGACGCAAGTGGGCTTGAAGACATTCGAGAAGGGCGTTCTCTACATATTCTGTTTCACTGGGATGCCTTAGGAAGGACCAAGTATAAACGAATATCTGTGTGTGAACCAATAAGTGCAAAACTGTTCTTGATCAAACTACTATGAATACCAGCTGTTCCATAAACAATAGGGCATTTAATATAGTGTTCTGCGTGTCCTTAATTATTTGGGACTTGTCCGACTCTCTATTCCCAAACCACTGTAACTTCTGAAAGCCAGAATAAACAGTGGCGACCACCAGAAAGGTGCCGAGATAATGAAGTGGTACGAAGTCCCAAAGATACAATTTATCTGTCTTGGATCCCGCAACGAAATTAATCAGAAAAGAATAACGGAAGAGTAGGTTACTTCTATCCATATCAGCAGGATATATCCTGTGTTTGTTACCATAGGAACCAAACACATCATCATCAGCCTATAATGTTCCCACTGCAGGGATTCAGGCCTCCTCTTTAGGAGAGGGATGGGCTATAATGCACCACGCGTGCCCAGTGCGGGTTGGCAGACGTCACATGTCTTCGGATTTTTGGTTATTAGACATGCCGGTTTCCTCACGATGTTTTCCTTCACCGTTTTGAGAGCAGCGGTTATGAAATAAATTACACAAAGTAATGCGCCTGCCTGGGTTCGAACCCACCACCTACTGTTCGTAAGTCGAGGCCGACACCACTGGGCCACCGCTGCTCCTTAAACACATACCACCATAGAAACTGATGGACGCTACCGAAAGCGCTAAAATGGTAGCTCAGTTCTGGGTGACAATAAAACGGTAGCTCAGTTCTGGGTGACAATAAAACGGTAGCTCAGTTCTGGGTGACAATAAAACGGTAGCTCAGTTCTGGGTGACAATAAAATGGTAGCACAGTTCTGGGTGACAATAAAATGGTAGCTCAGTTCTGGGTGACAATAATAAACCGGTATCCTTCTTCTTTTACACATTATTTTGATTGCGGACACACGAAGGAGAAGAGCTTATTGTTGTTACACTGCAAAACTCAAAACCGCCTTCTTATACAAAGAAGGCATGATCATTAATCGCTACGTTCTCGTTCAAGATGGAAATAAAAATCACTTGCCTAAACTATACTCTTGCCACGGAAATATAGGCAACCTCCTAAAGCTCCCCCAATTCATCAAAGATGCGGTGTAACAAACTCCCCAACCAATCGGGAAACCAATCTAGCTCTGTCAACAGTTTTATAAAGTTTCAAATAACTTTCGTTTTTCCTGCAGACGTCTTCATCCTCGGTTTCAATCAATCGTATTATTGAGCCTCAAGCCGACGAATTGCTGTAATATCGATCTTTATGTACTGTCAGCTAAATACTACTTATTAGTTTCTTTTCCCTCAGGAATTTCAGTTTGGATTTATGCCAAAAGGTTTGACCATCATCATTTCAGCTGAAAGACGTCCACTGCTAGAAATAGACCTCCCTAAGTGTTGTTAGATTCAGTGTCGTGCGTCTCGCATCCAGCGGATCCCTGCAACCTTCACCAGGTCATCGGTCCACCTAGTGGGAGGTCTTCCAAGGCAACGTCTATCGGTTCGCGGTCGCCACTCCAGAACTTTTTGGCCCCATCGGCCATCCGTTCTACGAGCAATGTGCCTTGTCCACTGTCGCTTAACTTGACGTAGCACGAAGAATTCCCAAACTTATTTTTACTCCTATCCAAACAGAGCAGGAGGGCTATCGCAGGCTGCCACTCTCTTCAACTTCCACTCACAAAGAGGAGGTCTGTGTTGTGGCACTATCTTTTCAAAAATGCAACAGTCGAATTTACCTGCGTATTCCAAAAGTAATCGATCCTTGTCTGCGTGTAAAGCCTGACTTTGCCTAAGCATTCAATCATCATTTTACTGTCTTGTAAACATGACAACTCAACCATATATTCGAACAATTAAACGTTTTCCAATGAACCCAGTCCTACATTGATACATACTTCAATAGTTTTTCAGTTCACTGCTTTATCGTAACGTTCGTCGGAACGTCATTCTGCAAAGACGAGTTGTTTATGGATATTGAACTAGATGGTCTTTGAGTAGGAGTAATTTTTAGAATTTTGATATGCATGCTTTTCCCGTTAAAAGAATTAAAATATGAGACTGTATGTCGAAGTAAAGCCAAATTTTACCGTGCGAACATTTCAACATCCGAAATCATATATTACGTTGGCGTCTAAAAATTAGGGAACAGACCTAGTGGTCGCGTTTACCAGGCAAACGAACTCCGGAAATAGGTCAAGTTTTAGCTCATCGACTTGTCAGAAGTGGCTCGACCACGACTGCCAAATTTCGTATCTATGACTATAGGCTAGGTTTTGTTAGACCAGCTTTTTGTTTACGAAGCAACGAACGAGATATACGAGTATCTTGCATCATCTGCCTAGTCGTCTCTCAACTAGGTAACTGTTGTAATTGGCTCCCAGTCTGACTGGATGCAGCTAAATGTCAGTATGTTACATTACATGCCACCTTTGGAAAATACTGCCTATTTTATCGGTACAACCACTGAGGACGACGATACATAAAGCTACAGCACCATCCGATCTTTATGTTTGGTGGTTGGCTAATTATCACATTTTAATGATTCTTCCCTGCAGTCTCGGCCGGGCGGAAGGGGGTGTCAGAAAGGTTGCGGTGTTCGAAAGATATTCCGCGGCCCCAGAACTCAAAGGGCTAAGTAGGAACATGGGACAGGTCTGACACAGCCTTCCGCTTCGCCCAGAGCAGGATTTGATGATTTCCCATATATAAAAAAAATATGTCTAAACCTGTGACCCTCGCCTAAAGTGACTGTAACTGAAATTAAGCTTAAGCATAACGATCTTAGTTGTCTAATAAAGAAACTTGGTATGAGATGATAATTTCCTTAGCTATATCTCTCCCTAAAAGACGATGCAGTAAAACGTTACAAAAGCTCTAACAATAAAGCTACATACCCAGAAATAATATTAGCTACATATTACCCTATTTCGTCCGTTAATAAAATCTCCATGCTTGTTTTTCAAACAATGTGGGTCGTTCGGCGATGTGCCGACCTTGACATACTCTTACAGCGTCAATATTTGCACTGATACATGTGCGATTAATAGCGTAGGGTTGCCGCTGCTATACAGCTGGGTATTAAAAATAAAACAAATTCAAATCTAATTATAACATAACATCACGCTTGTAATCCCCGAAGGGTTAGACAGAGGTTTACCTAATAGTACACCCACATTCAGCTAGATATGTTTAAATCCCATGTAATAGGGCCGACCCTATTGCTATGAACCGGGCAGAAACCCAAACTACGTCGCTTCTACTGAAAAATTCTTGATGAAAAAACCCAGTAACACATTATATAGCAGTCACGCTTAAGACTGCAAGACCAATGAGGCAGTGGTGAAAATCAAAATATTTTTATTTCCCATAGGCCTACATGGGCACTTATAAAACGTCGATAATAAAAAGGTGCACCAACAACAACAGCTACTGTTAGCACTATAAGCCTATGATAAGTAGTTTTTATACTTAACGAAGGAGAAACGTCATCATTGCCTGCTCTTATCCCAATTTATTTAGGGTCAGAGCCGCATGTTTTTTTCCATATTTCTTTATTAAGTTGTTATCTTATGGATCACTTAGCTTCGATCCTTACCAAATCATCTTTAACTGCCGCACTCAGAGAGCTTTAATGAATACTTAGGCCATCACTTAGTAAAGGTTTTGACAGTTTTGTCTTACAAAAGTATGTCAAATCTTTTCTAAGTGACGGCTTAAGTAATCATTAAATATCTCTAGTAAATCCATCGTTCCTTATGTCTTCGCCTAATCTTTAAAGGAAAGGAAACATAAGCATAGCAGTATAATTGTAAAATGATGTTTCTAACTACTGATAAGCAACCGGTAAATGACATACTCGTACAATTACTTTACAATCCATATCCTTTCTTGTATCTAGTTATACTAAGGCCTTCGACGAGGTGATATAACCAGTCGTCATGTGATGCGAGGAAATGAGAGGAATGTTGACAGAAACGTTTTAAGTATGAATGTGGATGCTTATCAAGCAGTATCCACCGCATGCAAGTCAGTCGAAGAGCTATAGACCGAGCCATGTTGAGCATCTCCCTCTAAGACCGGGTGAAAAAAGTACAAAATAAGGAGAGCAATAGCAAAAGTGATAACACAAGAAAAGAGGAACTGCGTGCCCCATTTATGTAGTAGACTAAAATGGAAGATGGGGGTAGAAAGTGCTGGAAAGATAGAACACGGACGTGATGCAATAATGTGGGAAGACAACTGACTAGGTCGATAGATGATGTCATTAAAGTGGCCGTAAGTATTAGATAGCTATGACACAAAACCAACAAAAGTGTAGAATTTGCAGGAGACCTACTCTCAGCATTGGTTATGCCAATGATTGAAAAAGATAGAAACTGGATGGCCATAGGAGTAGGGGAAGACCGAAGAAACTAAATTATTTGTGCGAAAGATATTATGGGTAGGAAAAGGGGGACGAAGAAGTATGGAAGAAGACATGCGACCCTAAATGCATTAGGAGGAGAGCAGGCTGAGGATGATGAATTATGCAAACACACTATTAAAAAAAGGAAAAGTTTGTTATTTTGTATGTAGATGATAGTCAGTGTAACTACTTATCAGCTCTCAATAAAAATGTTACTAGTTGAAAGTTAAACTATTACCGAGTACCATGGGTTACGTTTCTTCGACGCGGACGAAGTCACGAACTTAGCAAGTTTGTTATACAAGATATTACAGGTTTTGTAACTATTATTGAATCTGGCAGCCCTAGGAATTACCGCCTTTGATACAACACGCGATATTTTAGGAGATCTCTGACGTAACAGATCTCCGTTGTTTAAATTGTTTAATATGATGATGGCGGATGATGTTTGATACTTTGAATATTGCAGTGTAGTTTGACCTTGTAAGATTACTAGTCGTATAATATTTAGGGCACTTCTTGAGAACTTGTTTAAAATAAAAGGATTAAACCTGGTGAAGGTTGTGGGGATCCACTGGATGTGAGACGTACGGGACCGGTCAAATCTATGTCCAGCAGAAGACTTCTTTCGGCTAAAATGAAGTTGATGATGATGAAAAGGAGTATTAAATGTATATATGAGTGCAGGGAAATAACGCAGTGACAGGATAGGAAATTTTGTATAATTAATTATTTATGACACCCCTTTTTTTTTTTTGGCGGGTGAAAATCATCGAATAACCCCTCCCGCTCTTGGGCAGAGCGAAAGGGAGTGTCAGACTTCTACTGACTAAAAACCACCTATGTTCCTTCTTAGCCCTCTATGTCGAGGCCGCGATAACTAGTGTACAACCCGCGGCGCCGACGGGCGTCGGCCCTTTTGGGCCCCTCCCATGTTGCTGATATCTCTTTGAGGCGCGCGTGGAACACGAACGCGACGGCGAGTTAGCCCATCACTCACCGTCCACAGGCCCGCGTCTATGGTGGCCGGAGGTCATCGCGTGATCCCCGACGCCCGGAGCGCCTCCCGCGGCGGCTGGGACGAGAGGTTCTCTCCCTCTCGCGTTCCGCCACCTCCTTCCCTAGCATCACTGCTTCGCAGAAGGAGGCGACGGCTTCCCATTCCTCCTCGCCCCGGACCATGGCTTGCACCAGGGCCGGGCGCGAGAGGTCGCCGCCGCCGATCGCCGCTACGAGAACACGGCGGGGCTCCGCCCAAGCGGGGCACACCTCCACTGTGTGCTCCACCGTGTCCTCCGGCTGATCCTCACAATGGTGGCATTTATGACACCCTTCTCCCACACTTTTTGTCAGTTATGATAAAAGTCCCATAGACCAGATAAATGATGGCAATGACGGGGAGAATAAGTGCCTTTCGACTTGGTTAAGGCTACTTTTACACCCAAAACCCCTTTACGTATATAGCTATATCTTTTGTGCCAAAAAAATCCTTATTACTTTG
Source organism: Diarsia rubi (assembly GCA_932274075.1). NCBI lineage: Eukaryota > Metazoa > Arthropoda > Insecta > Lepidoptera > Noctuidae > Diarsia > Diarsia rubi. The sequence continues at coordinate 1,545,635 of OW026432.1, forward strand.
CCATACTCTGCTGGATCCGATAATAGCCACACTCTGAAACAATTTTGGCATATTCCAATATGATTCTGAATTGGGGCCTTGAGTCAAGTCTCTCAACGATTCAAGTGGGACCTTCTACGCAGGCCCGTATCGAGAACCTTGATCTCAACCTAAGTCGGGGTCTCGGCGGGTGCCAAGACACACTTTAGATTTTGAAGATATGTACAAATGTGATTTCTTGAATATGGTTTTTTTCAAGTTCAATGCGGTATAAATTTGGATTATAATCTTATCGGACTGGATTAAGAAATTGGGTTCGTTTTTCGTTGGTTCCATTTTTACGATGGTCCGTATAACATACGAGGACGTCTCAGCGAGTCGCGAGGTCGTAATTGAGATTTAGAAATCATCATATTATTTCAGCCGAAAGACGTCCACAGCTGGACAATGGACATAGACCTCCCTTAAGTGTCGCCAAGATGACTAGTCCCGTGTGTCGAATTTTGTGTCCGCATCCAGCAGATCTCCGCAACTTTCACCGGATTAACTATTAAAAATCTTAAGTTTACTGACAAGCAACGCAGAACCAAATCTCTGGGTCTACTCGAGCATAAAATGAACAAAACGATTGGCCAACTTCAGCATGTTATTGAACTTAATTAGTTATACTTTCTTCTCTTTTCCAGGATCACAGTAAAGCGCGGCAGTTTGCTAACGGCTCTCGGCCTCGTCTACTTCATGACGCTGTTCGAGCTGCTGAATGCAATGGCTCTGTCCACCGGCTCCGGCGCCCGCTTCCGACACAAGTACCGTCTCAGCTGCGGCGATGTGTTTGATATTACTAACAAGTACGTATTTGGAGACTTTACTTAAATGACATACGGTTGGAAATGGCATGACAGTAGAAAATTAAGTTTTTTTCCTCTTCCTCTGGTATTCTTTTCTGATTAATTTCGTTGCGGGATCCAGGACAGCTTCATTGTGTCGACGCTTTTCTGGTGGTCGCCACTGTTGATTCTGGCTTTCAGGAGTTACAGTGCTTTTGGAACAGGCGAGGCAGGCTTATCCCAAAAAAAAAAATGTCAATCGCAGTCCTGTTAAACACGGCATAAACAATTTTATGCCATAGAAATTAAGGTTCTATTTTAAGATTAGTTGATTTGCGTAACACCGAAATTCACCTTCGGACGAAGACTGAGACGGCAGTGACCGGGCGATGCGCCTCAAGTGTACCTAGGCAGGACTTTGTGCTTGACGTGGAGATGGCCGATGGAGCATGGCTTTGACTTTGACTGCTGGCCAAAGACCTGCCCAGCCAGATGAACTAACTGCCTTAAGAAAGGCGGCTTCGACAGATTTTCTGGCGTGACTTTTCTTTCGTGAGTTTTCTTTCAACATTTGACTGCCTCGTTGGTCTAGTTGTCACAAGCGTGAATGTCTCACACGAGGACCTGGGTTCAATTCCCAAGTCGGGCAGAGTGTTATTCGATTTTTCCATCTGCAATTTCGCTGTCCAGACTGGTGTCAGCAGTGCAGGCAGCGCTGTCTTGCGTGACGGGCGCCATCGTGTGCCTGTGGTCGTGCTCCCGAGACTTCCTGCGGACTTCCCACTACATGTCGGAGGCCTACGCGTGGTTCGGAGCCTCCTACTTCTTCTATGATATCTGGAGCATGTATATGGTGAGTGGTTTTAGTATTTCCAATATTTCCAGATTTAGGTTGTGCGAGTGTGCCCATTAAAAGTCCATAATTAATTATTAAAAAAATTACTTCATGCTGCGCTTCTTTGATAATATTTTTTTTTTATTGTGAAATGGACTGGTCTTGACCTCGAAATTGCCTGATTGAAAACGATGGATGAGTATGATGGAACGAGAGTACCCGGAACTCTAGAAGATGCCTTCACTCTAGCTTTGAAGACAGACAGGTTAAATGTGGGCGGGAACGCAGATACGCAGAGAGTGCCATACTTTTGCTGTCCTTATCATATGATAAGGACTCCCACTCGCTCTCGCTCTCTGTCCTTATCCCAATTGGCTATTTGACTACTGTTAAAAATTCGTGGAAATGGCGGAATGAAATATGACGTCACGTGTCTGTAGCGCTGTCTTTGTCTAACAAGTCATTTAAAATCAGTTAGTTTCTAAGCCATTTTTTGATCGAGTTTATTACTTTGTCACACATCGTGTTATTTCTGTTGTTCTTTGAAATAACATTACATTTTCGTGAATTTTTAACAGTAGTCAAAGAGCCAATTCATTTGGGACAGGCGCAACAAGTCTTCTTCTTCCATACTTCTCTATTACCTTTCTAGCCATATCATCCTTCACACAGTCAAACCTCTGTTTCTTTGGTCTTCCTCTACTCTTATAGCCCTCAACTCTAAAACTTTCTGCACGAAATTTTCGTCTTTTTCTAAATTTAAACTTCTTTGGTACCCTACAATCTAATATTCCAGGTACACGTCCAAATGCACTCAGGCGCAGACGTAGGAGCCCTTAAGCGCCGCCCCTCAAAGAACGGCGCAGCGCCCCTACCCTCAGGAGACACCGCTGTGGTGAAGAAGCCAGGCACCTCCTTCCTGGACTACGTCAGAAACGAGCCCGTCATACTGATGCACCACCTCTTCATTGGGGGTTTTGGATTCCTCTTTATTGTGGTGAGTGGACCCATCACACTTGCAATTCCTGAAGGGTTTTGCAGAAATGTACCTAACAGTACAGCCACATTCGACCGGTTATACGAGCCGTCGTTTTGCATTCACGTCAAATTCAAGGAGATGACTTTACTAATGATTCTCGACCCGAATCAATAATAAAAAGTTTTTTTTTTTTTTACTTTATAAACGGATCTGTAAATGTGAACCTTCCGTCTTAAAACGCGACTCGTCTGCTTCGCACCCTATAAACGCACTTTCACACACACAAACATACGCAAACGTTTATTCGACAATTTTTATTCACTAAACCACGGCGCGGGGTTAAGAAATATTGTTAAATTTTCATCGATTTAAATTAACATGCATGAGCAGGTACCGTAATTTAAATTGATTTTATGCCTATCTGCTGAATTTTGACGAGAATGCAAAACTGCACCTTTTATTTAAATCCCATGTAATGCAACCCTTTTGTTATCAACCGAACACAAGTCCAGACCACGGCGTCTATATTTTATGCCCGGTTGATCGCACCAGTCTGCATAAGAAAAACAAAACGAATAAAATGGTTGTATTTCATATCGCCGCCGCTGCTCTCAAAACGGTGAAGGAAAACATCGTGAGGAAACCGGCCATGTCTTAGAAAATAAACAAATCGAAGACATGTAACATCTCTCACCCCGCACTGGGCATCGTGGTGTGGTGGATGAATAGCCCATCCCTCTCCTAGAGGGGACGCCTGAGTCCCTGCAGTGGGAACATGATGATGATGATGACTCCATCCATTTCAGTATCTCCGCGGCGACCTAGGAGACTGCACATTCGGCTTCGTCTACCTCATGGAGCTGTCTACCCCGTTCGTCTCCGTACGCAGCATCCTATCCCGGATGAAGCTCAAGTCTTCCCGGCTGTACGTGTGGAACGGCATCCTGATGCTGATAACGTTCTTCGTGTGTAGAGTCATCAGTCTGCCCTACGTGTGTTTGATATACAGCCGGGTTGTGGGACTGTCTTATATTGAGGTGAGTTGGTTGTTAATTATCATCATCCTAGGATTGTAGGTCTGCTCGTGGTGTTTCAGTGTTATTTTTTCCATGCGAAGTAAAAGCCTACCGCTAAAGTAGCATCCCCTAAGAACAAGAAATGCTTCCCTTTTTTTGGGGACGCTACTGGTCCAGTAATAGGGTATTTCACCAAAAAAATCTAATTAGTCCATTTGTTAGATTATTGAAAAACATTTGATACGAGTTTATTGTTTTATCAAATTAATGACGAAAATAAAACGTGCCAAAGATCATGAGCATGGCTTTTGACGTCAATTTGTGGGTAAAAAGTACTAACCTTATGACGTCATACGACTTGACACGACTTTTCGAAGCATTGTATCGTCTTCATCTTTTGTTTACGTGAAAAAAGAAAAAGACGTGTCCATTGTTTTTTGGAAATTATCTGACGGACTAATTAGATTTCTTTGGTAAAATACCCTATTGCTGTTCCCTCAAGACGTATGTAGGAGGACCACACTAGGAGGCTTTCTGTCCAAGCATCCCTAACTCCACGCTCCTGTGCCAGCTTCATCCCGGTTTTACTCGCGATGGAAAAAAAATCATATGCCCATGTTAGCGCTCCCACATAGACGGTGACGCTTGGGTTCGATCCCCAGATCGGGCCGTGCCGTTGATTTGATGTTTGCTGACAGCAGTCTAGATTAGTGCCTTTTGATACTCCATGAAGCTTAAGCCCTCCTGTTAATGTTGAAAATGAGGATACAAAAGATCTTGAGCTCGATCCCCAAAACCATAGCAAATACCAACCATAGCTAGTATTACGAAATATTTAAAAAAACTTAAAATATATATTTCTACTCAATTCCAGGCAATAAAATCCCTACCAACGGGCTGCAAGGTATCCATCACGATCCTGCTGGTGCCCCAGCTGTACTGGTTCTGCCTGATGTCGAAGGGCGCTCTAAAGGTGCTGCTGCCGAGCTCCAGCGCCTCCCCCCCCCCAGGGCGCAGCAAGAGCAGCTGATGCACACGGCGCCGCTCCCATCGCCAGCGCCGCAACTTGTGTGAGTAGTCTTCATACTGCAGCAGGCGAGACCAGGGTACTTCATCTTATAAAGGAGTTACACGGATCTTTTGGCACTCGAATGGCATTGACAGGGAAGCGTTGTTACTGATTTTCAGTCTTGTTTTGTTTTTATTTCAATGTGGAAAACCGACAGAGCCATGCAGGAAGTCCAGCACCATCTCTTTTCCACACTGGAATAAGAATAATACAAAACTGCTTTAAGACGTCTTAGTAGGGCACCTGTTCCTATTTTTGCCACGAGCTAAAAGATCCCTGTACTACTACTTTATAGTATTAAGTATAACTCTGAATTATGGCGCACTGTCATGGAGCTGTTTCATGGACACTGCCGCTAGATGACGCGTCTTGTCACTAATTGGTACGTTAGCGCTCTCGCGGCGAAACTTGCTGTCTACTCATATAGGATACATTATGACATTATAACCAAGACTTTGTTTGTAACAAAGCTGAGGGTGAGACCCGGTTTCCACCAAAGTGGAGACGTGCAAGATTCGATCATAAACTGAGAGACATGCAGTTGATTTTAATAAATTTGAATAATCTATTCCCGCACTAGACTCCTCTTCCCTTTGGTAGAAATCGTGTCTAAGATAATTTTCGTAATAAAATATACATATTGTCAGAAAGGTTACGCTGACCAGGCAGGATGAATGGTTATATTGTTATTTAAGGCTTTGTTTTGGAGCCTATGTTGGTGCTACAATATTGATTATAGGAACGATGGAACGGTTATTTACTGTGAGATTCAACGCCAAAGTGTATTATACATGTGAGTTTAGACGAACGCACTGATAAAACTGAAAGGATGATGTTATCGCGGGGTTATCTCATCTCATAAGTTTCCCCCTATTGGTTCAACATTAGCTCCAATCAAAGCGTTAAGACTGCATGCTTTGGTGGCTCCATCTGTCGATGGTAAATGTTAGTTGATGTTGTTTGTGTCCGACGGTAGATGGCGTTGTAATTAATTTTGGACAAACACCAAAATTAAGTCAAGCTCATCGAGTATAGTCGTTTTAGGTAGATATATAATTATGAAATTGATATGGCCACGTTAAAATATATATATTTCTAAGTCATTACTGTATACAGAAGTTCGTTAACGAATATCTCGAATAAAAATATATATTTGACGTCGAATAGTTACCGGTAATCTCGAATGTTGCCTCAATTTTGTGTAGAATATGACGTTTTCATTATATCTGTCGTTTCGCGGCTTAGCCGGTATTGTTGTCTTATTATAAAAATACTGAAGTTTCACTAAATAATGTCAAAAATAATAAATCTTTATTTTCACTCGTTTATTTTTCGAATATAATTATTATACATACTTGGGTTATGAAGAACGATAAAATGGTCCTAATAACTCAGCCAATGTTTTGATTCCAAGAGACATAAGTAGTCGTCTGCCTAATCCTTTCTTCCATTTTTATAAATACTTTTTATCATGGCATTTAGCGAAATCTTTTGACAAACCATTGCTACTTATCATGTCTTCTTTCTGACTTGAAAAAGGGATTTCCAATTTTTGAGACATCTGCATTCATTTGGAGGCATTTTCTAAATATTCTTAGTATTTTTTTAATACGAGCCAAACAATGCTATTTTGTATAATATAAATATATTTGTATATTATGTGGCCTATAAACAGAAAATGTGTGTACTAATAAGTTTGACAGCACAATATATGTCATAGGTGTTTAGCTTATTGTTTAATCGATGCCTTTAGACTCAAAGGGCGTATCCACCAAAACACGACTTTTACGTACAGCCAAAAAAAAACAGTTTCAGGTGAGTTTTTTTATTGCTAGAATAAAAAAAAACTACAGACAAAGTTGCTAGAATTTTGGGATAAAGAACATGGTAGAATAACATTTAAAATAAATTTATTTTAATTTACGACCCAAATAAAAATAAAACACGTTTTCTTTTTGAATCGCTAGTCCAAATATTTTGACTGTACCCACTTTTTTGCGACTATCTGAATTTTAAATATACCAATCGAATGAGGACGATAAACTAAGTATGACTGCATCAAAATCTCATTTTGGCTAAAATGGCGGTTACTCCCTTTGACCCTAAAGATATCGAAGGGATTGCTTGCACTGTACTCACTAAATCTCTGTAAGTAATACACGTTCCATTTTGATAGTAAGGTGACTCGATGGAGGGGATCGTGGCGAAAATAAAAACAGCCGCTCGGGTCAATCAAACGTCAGCCATGTCGAAGTATACGAATGTGTGGATCACATCAAAATTCAAAAGAAGTATCTAAGGTGGTACGGTCAGCAAACGAACTAGCTTAACACTTCGATATTTTCATTATTTGGTATACAGGACTCCACCTATTATTGTTGATGTTTCAGAAGATTATTCTTTTAAATATTTTTTACTCTTCAATAACTAGCGGATAATATCTAATATTTTTTTTATTTAAAACCTGCTGTGTTAATCTACTTCTGAGGCTGACTGTACCTAACGTTTTACAGTACCAACGGCTTAACGTGCTTTCAGAGGCACGGTGGAAATTCAGTATGTAATGGAACGTCACCCTTCCACGAATCGACCTTGGCAAGCGCGGCTTAACCTTAAGATTGACTCGCAGGACTGTTATTATTTAGTCACAACGGTCTTCTGAGTACCTTGCCATCAAAGTTCACTTAAGAAATACATGCACAAAGCTATATAATCTATCTATGTTACTGAAAAATAATGTACCTAAGGGCTTAACACCAATATGTAGGTAGTTCATAAAAAGGATTTATTTTTGTAATCAAATCAATTCTGCCTATTGTAGAATGGATAAATACTGGCTGTTTTAACCTACTGTCTGATAAGAAGTTGAAGAAAAAAATTAAAAGGTAATAAGTGAAAGAATAACGTCTACTTCTAATATAATATCAGTTAGTTAGTTTTCAAATTTTATTAATTCTAATCTTCGCGTGTCATTCAAGTCATGTAGTTCTCCGTTTTACATATGAATTAGTAGATTAATCTTCAACTTTGAATGGCCTATTGTTTCGAAATAAAATATAAATATTAATAACTGGCAATATTTTCTGGGCTACTGAAACCATCTTTGATCCACTGCGAGAAAGAGATGGAGCTATGCAGAACAGATCGTGCCGTCTATTTTCCGCAGTATTTTCGATCACTTAAAAATAGACACCCTGACCGGCCACTTTAATAGTTTTCAAAATCAGTGAGGGTAGTTCGTACGTTCGTAGTACCTCTGGTCTCAAAGGGCGTATAACACATTTTTGGTGACATCTAAAGTGTGATTTATGCCCTTTGCGCAAAGCTCACTTTACGCAAAGCTCACTTTACGCAATACCTAAAATGTGATTTACGCCCTTTGAGCTCAGAGGTATCGAAATGTTAATATTAATGCTAACTGTAATATCTGTGTCATTGTTAACGGATAAGATGTAGTCGTGCAAATGTTAAGCGCCAAAAACATAAAAAAAATATACACGAATGTCTGTTGAAAATTAAAAATGGCTGCTCTTTTTTTTAAATTGGTTGCGTTGAGGCTATTTTTTATGACTTAATTCTCTGTTCTCTCTGTAAACAGAGAATTAAGTCATTTTTATAGTGTAAGTTGTATTATAGAAACGACTGCAAAAAATTGGTTCATATTTTATTCGTGTCGATCTACGACATAATTTTGTTTATTTAAAAACTCTAACAAAGGATGTACACAGATTACGTAAAATAATTAATTTAAAAAAGTATCACGTAAGTGTACTCCTTCACTTACAGAGAGCCCACAGCATGCACAATAAAAGTGTGTAGGTAATATTAATTTTAAATGTTATTAGTCGACACCTGAACTAAATTGGTTGTTATCACGATTCAAAGTACACAATCAATTAATGAGCACTGGAGACGCGTAAATAGAGTTTTGAGATTATCACTAAATTATTCATATGCTGGGGTTTTTGTTTTGTTTATTAATTCGTTTTACGGCGCGTTGTGGCTTTATCTTCATTGTTTTCTAGCTATAGCTTGTTAAATTATTTGTTATACAGTAATATGTTAAGTCAGGGAAATTAATTGTTAAACAACTGGACTACTGACTTAAATTTGCCGTATTCCGTCCTTTAGGCGCTTAGATGACATTGTCAGGAAAGCGCTGATGAAAATTCACAAAAATATCTGTTAAAATTATTGTATACTTCATAATATATGATAACAGCATAATGCTAAAAGAATCATGCAGCGCCTTAAATACAAATCACAACTGTCATTCTCTGACAGTAGTTTGAAATGGTTACACAGCAAATGGGTGTAAAGTATAGTAATTTGATTAACAATAAATTTCTCTGATCTGGTATGTGTGTGAATGCGAACTGAACTGAATTCTTCCGATATTACCTTACTTCCGGTATGCCAAATAAAATTCATTCCAATATTTCTAGAATCTGCAATAGGGATGTTAACAAAAAAAGCTAATTAGTCCGTCATATAGATTACCAAAAAATATTGGACACGTATTATTTCTTTTTTCACTTTAACAGACAATTAAGACGATACAGTGCTTTGAAAACTCGTGTGACGTCATACTCTAAGACATTTGTATGACATTTTTTAGCGGTCAGTGGCGTCACCACTTAAATCTTTGACGCGTTTTATCTTCGTCAATTTTTATTGATTTGATAAAACAAAAAATACGTATCCAATATTTTTCGAAAATCTAACAGACGGACTAATTAGAATTACATTTTTTAAGTCGGTAATCATCCCTATTTGTTCAACACAAAGTTATTTTACTAATCGCATTTTATATTAGACGTAAGATTTTTTATGTAATATTTTGATGCTTCTTTACTTCTTACATTATGGGATTACCAAGTTACTAGAGCTTAGACATCCAAATATATTTTCTAATCAAAGATTATAATAGACATTTACTTAGCAGACAAAAGGCCGAAAATAATTTAAGTATTGTGTGATATTTAGGCCTGCTTGCACCACAAATAACTGACAGCGTTTTTCACTAACCTTTTTTAAAACATAATTCTCATTTTCCCAATCATTTGAAGAATGTTAAACGTTCAACACATTAAGTAAGTAACTGAAAATTTCAATATTCTATAGCAATTATGAATCTTAAAGCCCTTTTTTTTTTGGCGATTGTAAAATCATCGAATAACCCCTTCCGCTCTTGGGCAGAGCGAAAGGGAGTGTCAGACTTCTACTGACTAAAAACCACCCATGTTCCTTCTTCGCCCTCTATGTCGAGGCCGCGATAACCCGTGGACAACCCGCGGCCGCGACGGGAAATCTTATAGCCCTTGAACGCGGTTCGAATGTGCTAATTCCGTTTGATTTCTTTAGAGGAAATCGCCTCAAATGAGTTATGATGAAAGCGGGCCTTATTTTTATTAAATTCATTTATTTTATAACATAATTTAACCAGCATTTATTACTTGTATTCTAATGATAACATTGTAAATCGCAGCGTAGGTACATCATTACGAAGGGGTACGTTTCAAACTCCCGAAAGTTCATAATACCTATGATTGTAATACCGATATCCTAAACACCAAAATTCAAAATACCGAAAGTTTTAAATGTAGTGACTAAAAAAGTGATGGATATAATTATTGATGGATGGAGAGGGAGAGGAAGGCCAAAGAAAAGATGGATGGATTGTGTGAGGCATGATATTAATGAGAAAGGAGTAAATGCCACCGTGGCGTCTAACAGGGAAGAATGGAAGAAGAAAACGTGATGCCTCGACCCCAAATAGAACGGAATAAGGGCAAGAAGATGATGATGATGGTGATGAGTCGTTATATCGAAACACAAAATACCGATATTAAAATGCCCGAATGGACGAAATCTAGTCTAGGGTTAGCGTTTCCGTCATCAGGTCGACGGAGCAAAAGCGCGGAAGGCGGCAAGTTTAACAACTTCGCTGCCAGCTCCGCAAATTAGCGGGGTGCGGGGTGAGCGCGGGGTGCCGGCCCCGCTAATATGCGGAGTAGCGCCACTCGGTTTCTATGAATTAGTACGCGCCCGGCACTGTTAAAATATCATAGATAGTTTTAAATGAACCATAATACATAAAATAAACTACTCCGCAAAATTGCGGACTTGGCACTGAGGTTGAAACTGTCAATCTGAGTGCCAGGTCCGCAAATTCGCGGATTTTTCTTATTTAGCTTTTTCTTACCAAAAACTCCTAAAACTATTTAAATATTTCCAAAATAAAAATATTGAAACGTCCCCCATGCATATTTTACAAAAAAAATACATTGGATTTTCTCATGACGTCACCAAATTCCAGTTGGCAGCGAAGCTGTTAAACCCTACAGACAGAAAGAAGCCCCTTTAATCTTTAAAGGAACCTAACTAACCCAACCTCGGGGTGCCCCCGACGTCGACCGTCTAGGGTTAGGGTTTCTGTCTGGTATTTGTTATTTGAAATGTCTTAAACTTAGGTGTAATACCTGTTGATAAACAAACATAACTTCAGGATTTTAAACTTTCGACCATAACCACTCGGCGCGCGGCGTTTCAATTTTCGGGATTTCGTCCATCGGTATTTTAAAATTCAGGATTGTGATACGTACCCTTACTAAGATATCTTCTGGTAACGGATCTTCATCATTTTACATACTATTCGGGTGGCTCTGAACATTTTGGTCACATGTAAAAAGCTTTCGCACCTTTACGTCTTTATTTGATATAACCTAAGGTTCAATTTACGTCGCCTTTTTACTGGCCAAAAAGTTTAAAGCGACCTATGTACTAGATTACGAATTTTTATATTAAAATAAATGAGCTTAACACGTAATAGGGTTTGATGCACTTAGTGAAATATTTGTATTTTGTGTGATGGTTCAAGTCTGACTGTTATGTTCCTATAGAGGCCTATGAAATAGGTTGGGAGGCCTAATCTTAGAGAAAAGAATAAATTATTGTTTTAGGGTTATTTGGAAGGTTGAGGGTTTCTCACGGCCTACTGCATCGAAACACGATTCGGGACTTTTGACATCACACTGTAGATCTGTGTCGCTTTCGTCTAAGAAATATTCGTTGTTTCATCTAAATAGAATTTGTTTTACAAATGTATGTAGACAATGGTGCTTCATAAAATCTCGAATTATAAACTGATTGAATGTTTCTGCTGCATTGAATATAATTTATTGATTATTTCGTAGAATAATTTTGTCCTGACGACCTTATGCATTGGGTCGTCAATTAAACATTGCTTTTTATAATAAATATGATTACATTGCAGCTAAACTAATGTAAAAAAAAAACACTAATATGGTGACTTGAAAATATTTTGTTTCTTCCAATATGTGTGGTGTTGTGTGTACAATATGTACGAAACTAGTGTTACCAGTGTTAAAAATCTAATTATGTAGTTTATTGTTTAGGCTGGCAAGCTGGGCGAGTGACGGATTTTTGTAATAAGTTATAAATAACAAGTTACTAATGGTTTTAGAGAACATAGTCATTAATAGCAATGTTGTAGTCATAACCACTTTAGTGTGTAATAGTTACAAACAAATTGTAGAAGAATTATAATTAATAATAAATTATGGAATAGTTACGGCCGCATTACTATAACAAACTATCGTGTTTTTCAAATAAATTATGCGTTTGATTTAAATACAATAACCTTTTTGACTTTGCCGTAGTCGGCTAGAAATAATGAATTTATGCGAGACAAATCACCCTCATAATTATCTAGAATATCGTACATAAACCTTAAAAGAGAATATACTATTTTAATTTAATTTAACTAGACCTACATTTTTTCTAGCTGGCGAAGACTCATGGTTTAGCCAAAACTATCGGTTACAAGAAGGCGTAAAAGCCAAGGGTCCGTTCACACAGACGGTCTCGGAGAGGAGAGCACATCTTTCATCACGTTTAAAACTGAGTTATGAGTCATTGTAATAAGGTTTATTTTTACACTACCTGTTGCCAGCGGCTTCGCCCGCTACAACTCGAAAATTATCCCACGGGAAGATAAAATCGGGATAAAAACTATCCTATGTGTTAATCCAGTTTCTAAACTATCTGTGTACTAAATTTATCCCAATCCGTTCAGTATATTTAGCGTGAAGAAGTAACAAACATACACACACACACACTCAAAAACTTTCACCTTTATAATATTAGTGTGATTATTTTATTTTTGAGATATCTTGAGAGCAGACCTAACGCGTAGTGACATGTAAAAATAAATCTTATTACAATGATTAAAAACTCTGGTTTAAACGTGATAAAAAATCTGCTCTCCTCAGAGCCGGTCTGTGTGAACTGTAATGGTCTTTACGCCTTTCTAGCCTCTTGTTAGGTTAGTAAATGACGTCACAGTGATGACGTTTGTCGCCGCCCAGTTTAAAGCTAGTCAACGTGACGGTATATGTGATAATGATAACTTGTTGCAATGACTGTTTTGTATTAAATGTATCCGATATTGACGTAATGTTTTATTTTGAATCCTTTTTCCTTTATTTATTGCAGAATGGAACTATGGTCGCACAAACTTTCTACGAAAAATGTCTGTGTGACATTTTTCGTAGGAAGTTTGCTTGGGATGATAAACTGATTACGGTACTTGTCTCTTCCCCCTTGTATTGTCTGCTGTTGAGTTCAGAGAACTTATGGTTTGATCGTGAATATAAAAGTACTATGTCATTTGTGTGTGTATTAGTTGCCGAGAGTACCCTAGAGGTCCTGCAGGGCTATTGCGTATTAGTCTTGTGTAGTTCGTGAACGATGAACGAATAGGAGCCGTATCTTCGCACTGTACTAGAAGAAACGTTTCCGAACGCTGGCTTGTAATCGGTCTAATAGGTCAAATAGCTATTTCCGAACACGTACATCGCCCGAACGAGAAATGAAAATACAGTCTGACTGATTGTGACAGAAACGATACGTTTTCATTCGATGTGTCTGTGAATGAATGAGAACGAGAGAGAATAGCCGACGAATGACGATGCTATCCGAACCCGATCAACCGAATTCACAAGAATGAAATGAGATGCGCGTTATTTCAATGCCATAAAGTCTAATATGGCAGCTGTGAACTCTGTGCCTCTGTGGTAATATTAAACAGAGATTAATTTAATTATTACAGATGTTGCATTTATATATTTTTTTATTTATACCTAGTGGTTTATGTATAATAATGTCTTTGGTAATACCTAGAGTGCGTATTTGCTCTGTGAGTGATCCGCGCTATGCTCTATGGAAATGCTTACCAAGAGCGAAGACCGAATAGAGCTATTAGAACTAATATAATGAACTAGTTCACTGTCCGAAATGAACTAGTACAGAGCGATCTTAAAAATGACCGAGCAAGCACAAGACTATTGCGTATCTTTTAAATGACAGTGGCTATCAGATCGTAACCATCAATTACTGTCAAATAGTTCCATTTTGTACTAAACCATAACCAATTTGACAGTTAATCCATGGACAATATGATAGCCACTGACATTTAAAAGATACGCAATAGCCCTGCAGAGCAAATTGTAGGTGTGTTGGCAACGACTGGAGAATACATACATACATACATACACTCACGCCCATTTCCTATGGAAGTAGGCAGAAACCACAGAACGCCACCTGCTACGATCCTTACATACTCCTTTTGTCTCGTCTACATTCATACATCTGGTCAGGGACGTAGCGTGCCCACGGTACCCACCGGCTTTCCTTAAGGAAAATTACACTCTACGTAGTGTCTAAGTAATCATGTCATGTCAACAAAGAAAGCAACAGACAGCGCCAAATAAGCCGGTGCTCGGGTGTCAGAATTCAGAACTAAATTCGTATGAGCGAGTTCGTGACCTCTATCGAAAGCCGAATATTATCGGGTTATAACAAGGCAGGAAAAAAAATCGTGTTACGTCCCCCCGAAGGGCAGGAAAATTATTTACTAATTCTTTACTTACGATATTCTCAATGCTTCTACAGCAGCTACACATTATTTACTATGTAGTAGGTACTTACTGCATTGACTGCCTCGGTGGTCTAGTGGTGGGGTGCAATTCCCAGATTGGGCAAAGTATTCATCGGGAATTCGGGAATTTCTCAAAAGCAGCCACGGAGCCTGAATTTGTGACTTTATGAACCTCCCTGATATACATTAGCGCGACATGTAAGTATAAAGTCACGTAACCTACTACGGTCACAATAATTTCGTCACGTAAGTATTAATGACTCACTATGACGCCAGTGTTTGGTCACTGCGTATAATGTATAAAGTACCTACATGGTTGTCGAGATCGTCAGCACTATGACGCCATAGTGCTGACGACAATATGGTGACGTTACCTTAGAAAATAGGGGACCTATTGATGAGAAATTGAGAACATTAGGGTCTCAGAATACAATGTCATGCTTGTCTTGTGACGGAGAATTATAATAAATAATAAAGATTTAATGAAAATAATGGAGTTCAAATTATGTTTCTTAAATAAATCCAACACAATCAAGCTCAGATTAACGTTTTAACAATTAACTACTCATTTTCTCATAAATCTCAGGTGACATTAGGTGGAGCGGGAGAGATTCAAGTCAAATATCTCAAGATCTCACCCAAGAGGGAGGGGAGGCGTTGAAATACTGCCAAAATAGTCTCACGCAGTTAATGGTCGTCCCCCTTTTTTTTGCGGGTTGAGACATCATCAAATGACTCCTCCCGCTCTGGGTAGAGCGGTAGGGAGTGTCAGACTTCTACTGATTAAAAACCACCCTTGTTCCTTCTTAGCCCTTTGTGTCGAGGCTGCAGTATCTCTTTCCAACAACCCGCAGCCCCGACGGGAATGGACGCGTAAGCACGTGACGTTAGACCGCGGCGGCGCTTCAAATATAATCGGTAGTTGCTCCCATTAATTAAAAATAGTTGTTTGATTCTTATCACAACTTCTAATTGACCCTTATCAGTGTAGATCGAAGATAGTTGTTTTTGTTAGGGCTTCTGGTTTTCACAATTACTTGAAATGCCTTGAGGAAGTTGGCAGTAAAAAACAAATACTCATAAAATACCTTCCTTTGACGGTTCATACGATTGCTGGCTAGAGTTTAAAAATTCTTACGTTAGTACAAAGACTATTTAGCCACAATACTCTATGCGTTAGTATTATTCATGATCGCGATGATTTAGATCCCGTTCCTATACATAAAGTGATGAAGAAATCAGATACAGGTATATACAGACTTGTTCTAACGGCTGACGAATATTTTAAGGAAATATAACATATAATACATCATGCTTGTAGTATCCGAAGGGAGAATGTCGTGTCGATCTTTACTTTCAAATATCTCGGTAACGTGACACTTTAGGGTACCATATTACTGGACATTTTTTTTTCGTCTAAGTATATATCCTCTACCCATACATACCACTTTCATTGTGGGCCGCGATTCCGAAAAAGAATCAAAATGGCGGTGGGTCGATATGCCAGCTCTCATACAAAAAGTTCAAACTCCTATCGCCATTTACCCATTTTTGGGAAAAACCGATGTTATATTTATGGTATAAGGAAAATCTCTTATCTATGTAGGCATGATGTAGGCACATAGTTAATCATTGTATGACAACGTATCACGCTTATTCTAGTGGACACCTTTAAATAAACTTCACCATTAGAATAAACTTCATAGGAACACCATGACCTGCATCTGTGGACAGTTCAAAATCAGAATATTTTTTTCACATAGGCCTACATGGGCACTTGTAAAACGTCGACAAATGGTTCGGGTTGGTCGATTCCTATGGAGAAGAACCGGAAAAACTCCATGGTTACTTTTCGATGTTTTCTTACTAGTTCACTTTGTATTATGTAGGTACTTTCGTCGAACTTTGGGACCTTTTACCACAGCGAAATTGATAACCTTGTTTTGAGCAAGAAAAATCGTTGCAGATGTGTTACACCATGACACTTGGGAAAGTGTCGTGGGTTGCAACTCTTGAAAGCCATCTGAATCAACAGTGGCCGGTCACGACTATAGGTAGGTGGGTGACCTGGCACCTGCAGTTACACCTTAAATCAGGGCATACTCGTATAATAACTAGTCACGCAACTTATTGGAGGAAAATCAAGGATTAGTGGGTAAGTATACTTACATATTTGTCATACGTAGCAAATAGTCACTTCAAAGTCGAGTCACAAATGATTACCTACAATCACTATGAATTCTATGATCATAGCCGAATAGCGCTAATTTTTGATAAAACACATAGATTAGGTACGAATCAACTCCTACCTAAAACTATTATCGACTGTTAGTTTTCCCTTTATTTATTTACATCCGCGAGTTTTCACTCAACTAATCAGAGCGGTGACGACATCACTATACAGTTGGAAAATACGGAAATATCAGAGATTGTTTAAACTGATTACTTATTTTTAGATAGCGATCATTAGTACCACTCAAATTACTGACATCCTATCGGGACATTCCCGACAGATAGCGAACTAGAATTTGTTAAATATTTCAATTATTTCATCAAAAATATGTTATAATATGTCTACCATAACATAGCAGACCAACCATGCATTTTTAGTCATTTCTAGTAGAAACCTATTTGTAACCTCGACAAACACTGATCTTGCTATACAAATGATATCTAAATTGTACATGTACAATCAGAAAGTGAGGGACCTATGAATGGTCCCTGAGAGACACCTCGAAACAAAACAGCTTTGAACTGATTTGAATTTATTTGGGTATTGGGACTGATTGCTCATGATTGTCCAGTAATTTAAAACTAATTGGTAAGCATCAAAACATAAAATAAACTTGCTTCACTCTGTACAACAGCTTGGCCGTATTCTAGAAAATAAATTACGATTAATTGGTGTAGATTTTCAGTCTCTAGAAAAAGTAGGTAGAGTTGACTTCCTATTTGATTTACCAATAAATTATTGTTGTTGTGAGAATATCTGGTGAGCTGGTATTATGTAAAGTTAGGTGGTTATGGGTTATTACGTTTATTAATTTTTTTACAGGAAATTAATTTAAAATTAAATTATATTAGAATATTATAATTATATTATTATTTGTCTTTATTCCCAAATTGGTTACAATTAAATTGATAAGATATCTATGACTATCAACATTTCGCATAGTCGGTAAATTTTAACAAAAGTCTAATAAATTAATTCATATCTTATCATACTAATTAATTGATATTTATCTCAATCACTACCGTGATTGGAGCTCCTAATCCTAGTGGAAGTTAATATGGTAGCCGCTTTTTCGGCAATCTTCAGTAGTATCTAAGATGTTAATGAAGTCGGGCTTGCTACTGTTACTGGTGACTGTTCTTCAGGTAGGCTTATTCTACAAAAGGGTTCTGGGTTTTGTTATAGAATCTCATCTACTCATCATTATAATTATCAGATCGTAGCTCCCAGTACAAGACCATTCCAATACAACTAAACAACTTTATTTAACTTAGACTTCGTACTTTGCAGGTATCCGGGCGTTACAAAAACGTGGAACCAGACTTCATCGAAAATGTAATCCAACGCGGTTAGTACCATTTTTTTAAAACCTATATGTCTTTTGCGGTTTATCCAAACTTACAGGCATCTAACTTTGTTACCTACATTATTTTTAAGATTTATGTTGTGTTGTACCAATTTTAACATGGAATAAATAATATTTATTAATTCCACCCTATCTATAATCCTGCCTACGCATTTGGACCGTCTTACACTTCTTCAGTTTTTACATGATCACTTGCTGTAGTATCCTCGTCAATCATTAATCGCAGTAAGCCCTAATTTTTGCTCCAGAGTCCGAGGCGCTAGATTCGTCTCCTTCAGGGTCACGTATAGTTTCGGGCTGGGAGGCTCAGCCGGGCCAGCACCCTCACCATGCAGCTCTTCGTATGGTGAGCCCCATCGGTGGCGTCAGTGGCTGTGGAGGATCCATCGTGTCTAAGGAGTGGGTCATTACTGCAGCGCATTGTACTGCTGGGTAAGGATTTATCGATGTTGAACGCAAGCTTTTAGTATTAGATATAGCCCTGCTTTGTACAATGGTGAGCTTAAAAAATATGAGATCATCGTTGATGAATAATCTTCTGTGTACAGCTACGTACATTTTTACATACCTTTTTCGGTTAAGTGAATCATACTGCTTGGGTAACTAAGTGCCGTTTCACCTCGAACCTCACTGGTCCCACTAACCTGGCTGCCAATTGCCATGAATAATTCATCATCTGCCTAGCCTTTTCCCAACTATGCTGGGGTCGGCTTCCAGTCTAACCGGATGCAGCTGAATATCTGTATTTTACATGGAGCGACTGTGTCATGATTAGTCGACAAATTTTCTCATCATAATGTTGTGTTGTTATTTCTAACACAAATATTTTCTTCTTCAGTCGCGTGACCGTAGTCGTCCGCGGAGGCGTGGTGTCCCTCACCGACCCGGAGTACATCTTTGAGACCACGGAGTACTACAACCATCCTCAATACAACGACAATCTGCCGGCCGTAGTGC
The DNA here is from genome assembly GCA_932274075.1 of Diarsia rubi. NCBI lineage: Eukaryota > Metazoa > Arthropoda > Insecta > Lepidoptera > Noctuidae > Diarsia > Diarsia rubi. The sequence continues at coordinate 1,564,857 of OW026432.1, forward strand.
AACCACACGACATTTCTGTCGTGAAGGTGCCACGCCCTTTCGTTTACAGCAGTGAGTATTTATTCATTCATCGTCATAATTTTAGCTTGGAACCACCTACTGTGACCTACTAACCCTTCCCGTTTCATTCTTATGCCACATATATGTTTCTCGAGATATTGGGCATATCAACAATCCAATATTGGCAATAATGGTCTTATGAGCTTAACTCCATTAGCCATATCTATATTTTAACGATTTAAAACCACCACATTTTTTAAATGGGAGCGCTGACTGATGGTCATATTCCTTTGAGATTGCAAATGGAGATATATATATTACCAACACTGTTGATGTAGATGTGTTCTGGTTGTAATTCTAATTCAACATGAATAATAGAACCATATTGTCACGGAAAAAAGTAGCATTGCACAGTGTATTCCTATTATTATAGGGAGATGCCTATGAAATTGTTGCTTTTTCTCAAGCCGTCCTTCTTGCTTATCTTTAGGTTTGCTGAAGGCGATTCGCGTACAGTCGCGTGCTGATGCGTACCGGAACTACGATGGCGAGGTTTTCTACGCCAGCGGTCACGGCAGGACATGGACTTTGGGTCAGTATCTCAAATATCACCAAAAGAGTTTACCTCAAGTTATGTGCTATTGGAGAGCTGTAAGCCCTAGTAGTAACCTCGAGTTGTATTGGTATTTCGTCACCTTAACTACAAAAATTCTGATGAAGAACATCGTGAGGAAACCGGCTGTGCTTAAACCACAAATAGCGAAGGCTTGTGACATCTATCAACAAACATTAGGTTTTCGTGGCGGATTACAGCCCATTTCCTCTCAATAGATGACTATGCCATGTCCCAGAAGAGGGAGCATTATGATTGCTGAATATGCCATGCTTAGTCCTTCGACTAAGAAGGAGTTAGTGGGGCTGTTTAAGGTATCTACCTTGTTCTCTTGTTATTATACATTCAACACGTCATCATGGTGGGGTAAATACATCAATAATGTTATCAGTGACTGCCATGCAAAGATAATAATCTTAGATCTGGCACGATTTATTAATCACTTGACAAACGGTAGGAAGAACTGATAAAGATTGCTACAAAGTTAAATTAAGATCTCATTATGATAGTACGAAAACAAAGAACCTAATCTAGAGGGACAAAAAACAGTGGCATAAGTTGTCATCTATGTAATAAACACATTTTGACTAATTACAAGAATAGCAAGCAAATTGCCTGAAAGTGTAACCTTTTTTTTGTTGGGAGGTGAAAATGCCTAAAGCATATCGCACCGTCCGGGGAGACGGCGCGGTAATGTGCACCCAATAAAAAACACCGCCGTAAACCTACTGTCGCCTTGTTGGATGGGCCACGAAAAATGGTACGCATGACATTCGTGACCCATCCAGTGCAGCCCGTCTCCGGGCTCTAAGTTGCTTTTGGGGATGTCCGGGCTCACTTGAGACATCGCCACCACTTATGAGGCCCGTGCTATGCGACGACGATAGACTCCCCGGTCTATCGCCCGCTGGCACATCCTAGGGCGGCATCAGGTCACCATGGCGCCTCCTCCGCCGCCCTGTCCTCCTGCGACGGAGCGCGTCAGCGAGGGAGTCTTCTTCCCTGACGCGCTCGGCAACCCGAAAGTCTAACCTAACCTAACCTGCAAATTATTTTCACCTAAATAAATCGATAGATAGGTTCCTACTTTATAGCCGAAAGTAATTCCACTAATTTTGGCATTGGTAGAATTTCAACTCTCGGTGAAACGCATTTAGGTTATTCATATTTCTCCTAAATATTCCAGGTTCCGTAACAGAGGTGCTGAGATGGGTGTACCTCCGCGCCATCTCCAACTTGTCATGCGCTGGCACATTCGTGAGCGGCATCATCATTGACACCTCCATCTGCGCACGGTTTTACAACGTCACCTCACAGTCTACTTGTCAGGTAAGCTCTACATCCTATTATATTCTAGTTCTACATCATTTTACATGACGAGCTATGGTTTACGAGGCTGGCTTCGGTTAACTTTTCGGCCACTTTTGCTTCCCGGCACACACCTAGGAAGTGGTGGGGTAGGGTGGGCGTTTTGGAGACTGTCATGTCTCCTAAACGCCTATCCTACGCTATTTAAACTAGAAAATACAATTTTGAAACTTAGACAATTTGAATTGCACGGGCTAACCCTGGTGCTTTACGGTTTCCTCTGACTGGTAGTGAAAACGGCAATTAAATTAATTTATTAAGCTCTTCTGCGACATTCTCTTCTTTCATTTTGTTTTACAACTTTTTTCTTTTTATCAGGGAGACAGTGGAGGCCCACTGGTGCATGTTGGCTCCGACGGTGTTCCCATCCTCGTCGGAGTAACCTCCTTTGTTGCTGGAGGGGATTGGGGCTGCCACTCTGGGTTACCTGCTGGTAATATTTGTATTTATTTTATGCCTGACTTGTTTCTACTTATCCCACATATATACGCTTACTATAGAAGATAATTTATTTGATCTGTATGAAAATTAATTTAATTTTGCCAGGTTTCATCCGTCCGGGACCTTACCTCTCATGGTTCGAAGAAGTAACTGGTATTGACTTCGAAAATCTGCAAGAAGATGATGACAGTGAAGAACAGTCCACAGTTCCGGCTACGGTACCGACTACGGAACCAACTACGGAACCGCCTACGGAACCACCTACGGAACCACCTACGGAACCACCTACGGACCCGCCTACGTTACCGCCGCCTACGATACCTGACGATTCTGGTGAAGATAGTGTAGAAGACGAAACTGTTCCACCGGAGTCTGAAGAAGTTGAGCCGGAATCACCGGAAGACGAAGACGACAGTTCAGATTCTAATGAAGATGAAATATCGCAACTTCTGAAACGCCTCGAAGTGAAAGTCAAAGTCAAGGTCAGGTTCAACAAATACAAGGTCAAGAAGGAAGTCGAAAAGGAAAAAGAGATTAGCAAGCATCACCATCATTAAATGAAATAAAAGTAATTAAGATATTTTTTAGTATTTGTTTATTTACTTTTAAATGTTTGGCCTCTGCTATCGTAATATAATAAATTGAATGATTGTGTTACCACATTTTACTGGTTAAAAAAATAGGAAATTACTGAAATGCAATAGTTCTACTGCAAAGCACTTGCTTTTATAGTTATTATAAAGATTTTATGCATTTTTCTTGCTGCCATAAATACTGCAATAAATTGATCAAGATTCATACAAAAAAGTTTTATTTATTTCTGACCCTGAGTCCCTGATCTGTTTTGAAAGCTAGCAACATCTACCCGTTGTGTCATCTTATGTTTTTTACGTCATTCTCAAGTATTGGAATCTCAAGCATGTAGCTTTTGTGATTTTTCATACAATTTATGAATAAACATTTGTTTTTTAAATGAAATGGAGGGACCGAATACTAAAGGTAAGTTATGATGCCTGTTATGACCCATATTATAGTGTTTAAAGTTAATATTTAGTCATGTTTTGGGTGCAGAACCTGTCATGCGAATGTGTGGGCGATTCTTGTAAGTTAACATGAATTATCTTTTGTTTGTCCTGCGCCTCGCCTTTGTAACTTAGCTCTAACTTGATGCTGATTGAATTTATATTGAAGAAGTTTACAATTAGGCCTTAAAAACCAATTTATAGAAGTGTCAGCTAGAATCTAATAGTTATGTTTACTTCCGCGACGTAGGTTCTAAGTTGAAGGATTTATCATAGTTTATATTTTGCCTCATTAAAACCGATATAACATTAGAAAGGTATTTGACATTCAACTGCAACCATTTACGAAAAAATATAGGTTTACTATACTTCCATTAGATTATACATAATCTTTGACTCAGGTAGCCAATTTAATTTATTCAGTAAACCACAAATAACAATTAACGTGACTATTAAACTGGTTATTTGCATCAACAAAGCCGTGACGAGGCCTCTAAAATGTAATATTCATATGATTTAAAGAACATGTGATCTTATTTTGTAATGGTTATGATCACCGTATAAGTTATCCTTTTGTATTATACGTACTAGCGGACCTGGTAGACGTCGTCCTGCCCGGACAGCAGCGCCACCAACCAGGTCCAATTGTAAATCTAAACCATTCTCGAATTAACTCGAACACATGAAAATTTTCATTAAAATTGGTCCAGCCATTTAGGAGGAGTTCAGTGACAAACACACATACTTACAGCAGAAATATATACAATGTGGAGCAGGACGATTGACATTCCTCTAAACCACGTAAAGAAAGGCATGCTCTTGACCCGTATACAAAAAATCAATCAAATCCAATGACTACTTTAGCCACAGGAAATTATTTTTCATTTTCTTATTTTTCAACATGATGTAGATCGGAGTCCGTAATAATAGGTAAACATTGTAAGGTCAGGAACCTGTGCAAAAACCTACGATTCTATTCTCAACGTCTCAATACGCTTGAAAGACAGAGAAAGGTGTCATACGATCCCACTCTGACGCGCCCCGCACACTCCCACAAAATACTACAATTATAAAGAAAAAGTAATATTACTTACGCAAATAATGCATTAGTGGTGCATAGAAAATTGCGAGTGTGTGTGTGAGCGGAATTTTTTTCGGCAAAAAGTCCTTGACTCGGTAACTATGTCAGTCAGTGCATAGCGGCGCCCTTTGAGGAGAGCACACGCCTACTTTTTTTATCACAAGACGAGCCGCGCGCGCATTGTCGTGATTTTATGAAAAGTTTGTTGTTATTGTGATTAAAGACGATTTATGATATTTGGATTAGTGCATAGGTTACTGTGACTTATTGGTGTTAGTGTAATATTAGTTATTTAGGCATTTATTAGGTAGCTAGTTTTGTGATTTAGGTTAAGTTAGCAAGTTTTTTAGTTTAATTATGCCTCAAATAAGTTTTTAAGTGATTAATTATTCAATCAGTGATCTTTTATTAATTAACAACTCGCAACTTAGTGAGTTTATGCCGCTGATTTGTTGTTCTCCGATAAAAAGTACCTACGCCCAACATCGCCGCCGCTCGCTGCACCCCGCGCACTAGGTCAGTGACTTTTCGTAGTTAAAGCGTGTTTACTTTTTATGCAGTTGATTCTGCTATTTATTTTGTTTGAAAATTGCAATTTTTAAATTTTCCACTAACTACTAATCTTCGTGTTTTAAAATGTTTCGATGGACTAGTACAGTGCTAGTTTTAATTTAATGTCGTAGTTCCAGATCCACATTGTATAAAGATTATGATAGCATAGAAATACTACCTGCATTGATATTTAAACACTTAAAATAAAGTTCATTTGTTTCTAAATGAGCCTACATTCAACCAATCGGACAAACCAAATGTGTATCAATAACAATATTACAAGTATGTCAATTCTGATTGAAGCTTTTTTGACAGTTAGACAGTTGACAGAATAACATTAAAACTGAAATAATAATACTCTGTACTTCTGCTAAAATATCTAAGCCTTTGTTTGTGGGTTGGGAAATTATCAAATGTCTCCTCCCTAATAATTTCTAACAATCCTTTAAACCTTCACCTGATGATGATGATGACTTCCAGAGTCCCTCAGCTGTGCGGGGTGCTTAAATGACATCGGTGATGACGACTATGTGTCCGCACTCAACCAGGATTGGCATAAAGACTGCTTTCGGTAAGATATTATAATATTATTATTTCACTGCTTCAGTGGTGAGTGGTGGTGATCAACGAGGTGCGTGCATGAGGTCCTAGGTTTGATTCCCGGGATTAAACTGTTATAGGGCTCTTTCATCATGATTTTCTCTGTATCAGCCACAAAGCCTGGATTTGAACCTAGTTGATGCCTATAGGCTCGCCTGCTATTACACAGGACTTAAAAATTACTGGCTAAAACGAGGGTACTTATACTATTATTAGGTAAACCTCTCATCACCTTTTTTTTTTTGGGGGGTGGGAAATCATTAAATAACCCCTCTCGCTCTTGGGCAGGGCGAACGGCAGTGTCGGTCTTCTACTGAGTAAAAACCACCCATGTTCTTTGTTAGTCCTTTATGTCGAGGCCGCGGTATCACATACACATCACCACTTTTGACAATTGTAACTTGTCACACAATAGATTCCATGCATATTAGTACCTACTTAATTAAAATAACAGGAATAAATTAATCATACTTTATTTATTTACAACATTATATTTAAAACAATAGTGTTGAACAGGCTTTTCTCGGAACATAGTCAAATATCCAGTGATTTTGTTAGCTCAAATACCAGTCATTTCAGCGCGTTCTTACTCTCAAGTTATCCCTGTTCCCTAGATAACATAAATTGTGATCAAAATCAAGAGCAGGCCCTTCATCATTCTGTTGTCCTTATCCCAATTCATTAGTGGTCGGCAGGGGCGGATCCAAATTTTTTTCTGGCATACAATTTTCTAGCGGCTCCAGAAAATTTTCAAAAAATACATACACTCACATCACAACCACTCACAACACTATTCCGAATAGGGTATAATTATGTATTAGTCCGTTTGTTAGATTATCGAAAAATATTGGATACTTACGTATTTTTTGTTTTATCAAATCAATAAAAAAATACGAAGATAAAACGCGTCAAAGATTTGAGTTGGGGTTAGTGACGTCACTAACCGCTAAGAAATGTCATACTAATGAATGCCCTAGTAGAATATGACGTCACACTAGTTTTCAAAGCACTGAATCGTCTTCATTGTTAGCTTACGTGAAAAAAGAAAAAATACGTGTCCAATATAACTACCCTATCGAATGCCACCTCGCACATATTTTTCGGAGGCGGACAAGACACGACTTCCTTTAGTTTTTTCTGTATCTGGCGCCTGGCATTTATTCTACCTGACTTCTCGCAGGTGGCTTTTGCTTCACTGGACTATCCTGTGGGTGCCTTGAGTATAATTCTCCAGCTAGGGCGTAAAAATTTACTAAAGTGACAGTGCACTAAGGACACCCCTTGCGGGTACGAGGGCCTAGGGCGTCGCTGGGGAAGGCAGCAAAGAGACAGGCTGGATTTGAGTGAGATTGAGGCTGAGCGCAAGTTTCAAACTTATACTCCAAAGACATTCAGATATTACTAGTTATACTCTAATATACTCCTTCCTTACGGTACTTTATCCATTCTTGTTACACGTCCATCTCAACTAAAAAATAATTTTACATCCATCTTCTTCACAGCCTGATCGAGTCGTCTGTCACCGTTTAAAAATAAGCATAACCCAACAGTAATTCCAAAGCTATGCCACAAACAAACATTTACTAATTCTAAGAAACCACTCACATGAGTAATTTCATAACTTGGGTATCATATAACATAAAAACATGCAATACTTTAAGTTAAGGGGTTCCCCTTCTAGGCGGCCATTAAACCTATAACTGCCCTACGTGTTTTATGCCTCGCGCATAAAGTTACGTGTTGACGTCATCAGGATCACGTCACGCTCCAGAAAGTTATGGGGTCGCATCATTACGGCTTCCCATAAACCCGATGCCTAATAGACTAGCCATCGATTTGTCACATTCTCGTGCTATATCGTTGACAATATCTAAGCGTTATTTTCATGCTTACGAATGTAGATGGGTATAAGAGTAGAGGAAGACCAAAGAAACGATGGATGGACTGTGTGAAGGATGATAGGCTAGGAAGGAGGTGACTGCTGACATGACGAGAAATAGAGAGGTATGGAAGAAAAAGACATGTTGCGCCGACCCCAAATAAATTGGGATAAGGGCAGGAGAATGATGATGATTTTCATGCTTACGAATATGAAGATTAAGCTTCTCTAAGCGATAACTGGTGAAATTGCCCTCCTTTTCCGGAACTGAAGTTTGGGAAGCACTTTGGTGGGTTAACAAATACCTAGGATAATTTACAGTAGCAGCTGGAGACTAGGTTTGCTCCTGGGTACTGGCTAAAGAGAAAACCCTCAATGAGGCTGGCACAGGACCGTTGAGATTGGTAGGTACAAGAAAAGTGAGGCCTATATCAAGCAGTGGGTGAATTGAAGCTGTAGATGATGTTGATGAATGTCAAATGGGAAATCAATAGGAATCCCATTAACTCCTCGCGCGCCTTACGAACACCATCTGTACATAAAACAATGGCTTTTTAATTGTGTCTATAATAAGGCGCTCAAACAGTTAAAGGAGAAAGGGGTATAATATAACCAATATGATGTGACTGACCTGTTGGTCTAGTGGTTAGTGACCCTAACTGCTATGCCGAAGGTCGTGGGTTCGATTCCCACCCAGGACAAATGTTTGTGTGATGAGCACGATCATTTGTTCTGTGTCTGGGTGTAATTTATGTATAATATGTATGTATTTAGAAATATATAAGTATGTTTATCAGTTGTCTAGTACCCATAACACAAGCTCTGCTTAGCTTGGGACTAGATGGCGTTGTGTGATAGTTGTGGAATATTATTATATTATTAATATTGGGCGTACTTTTCCCTGCAGAATCGGTTTTTTTGCATAGACGAATGCATCTGTAACAGCTGATTGTGAGGTCCTGGGTTGTAAGAAGCTGCTTCCACACTTTTGTACCATTTGCCGAAAAAAAATGTGCTTTAGGTAAATATCCATCTGGAATTCGGATCCCCAGTCATGAGGTCACTCACCCGACGTAAACTAGCGCGAGACAAACAACTCAAATCCTTAAGTATTTTTGGCAACCTCCTTGCTTCATGAACTTGAAAACGAGGCCAACATATAAGTTTTCCAAGCTATTCGGTTTTCTTATGTCTAGGCCAGTTGCCAAATATTTGTTGCCTCTTCTAGTTCATTAAAGGTCATACTTTCTTGCCTTGCACGAGAAATAAGGTGCCAAGTTTTCAGTTAAAAGGTCTTCAGTAAATACGCTGAACATTGTCTCGCCAGACAGTCGTTGTTGAAAAACTGTGTATTGATTCCGTATAAGAAATGGTCTACTTCAATAATTCTAAACCTTAATATCATCATAATCTTCTTGTCGTTGATCCATATTACTTGGGACCGGCGCAACACGTTTTTTTCTTCCATTCGCCTCTGTTAACCGTCACGCTCTCATTTACTCCTTTTTTTTTTAATATATTTCCTCACACAATCCATCTATCGTTTCCCTGGTCTTCCTCTCTCTCTTTATCCATCCATCATCACTCTTTTAGTCACATGCAATTCGTCTTTCTTTATAACATGTCCATGCCGAGACTGTCGATTCCCTTTCAACTTTTCTGTGGCGCAACTTTTAAACTTCCTCTAATATACTTGTTCCTTACTAATCCTTACCTTATCCAATCTTGCTGCAACAAACAGTTAAGCGTAACATAATATCACGTTTGCTATCTCCGAACCCTGTAGTATGCCCATATTCTCCAGCCATATTTAAATCCTAGGTATTAGGGAGCGAGCCTTTAGTCAGCAACCGCGCGGGCACAAATCAGGTTGTATTCGGGTTGTTTCACAACCTGTTAGGTTGACTTACGATCCCATGCAGGGCTATACGTATGACGTGCCAACCATTGATCAAGTGATAACCTTCTTTAGTGTGTCAATAGCAATCTGAATTGTGTTAACCCAAAACTGAGCTGGTAAGTTGGCGCTTTCGGTAGCGTCCATCAGTTCCTGCAGTGTACAAACAACAGGACACGCAGGACATGATATTAAGTCCCCATTGTGATCACCTCTTGTGTCCACTGCTCAGGTGCTCAGTATGCGACGCGCAGCTGTCGACGTGGTACTTCGAGAAAGCAGGTCTGCTGTTCTGTCAGAACGACTACTGGGCACGCTACGGCGAGAGCTGCCAGCAATGTGCACAGGTACCTAATATACTTCCAAGGTCGGGTTCCTATTATTGGAATCAAATATAACAGCTCACAACTTAAAACCCATTAATATTAATAAATTATCCGTGGTGCTACGCAACTGGGGCTTATCCCAGTTGTATACGTATGTGCCTATTGGCCTTGTTCTGATCTGTCACCTACCAATATGGAGGAAAGTGGAAATTATGATTTTCCTGCTTCTCCGCTTTTCTTTTCTGAGCGGGGTCCAAGACAGTTAAATTGTTTCGCTGGGACTTCGTCGAGGTTCATTGTCTCGACGTTTTTCTTGTGGTCGCCACTGTTGATTCTGGCTTACAGGAGTTTCAGTGGTTTGGGAATAGGGTGGCGGACTTGTCCAAAAAAATACTTACCAGGTGTAAATAGACATTTTTCGAAGCCGTCAACCAAGCATTACAGTGTGTTGTTAAGGGTCTTTTTACACCCATTAATAACCGATATGCTGACCAGGTGATAACCGGCCCGGTGATGGCGGCGGGGGAGCACCGGTTTCACCCGGAGTGCTTCGCGTGCGTGGCGTGCGCTCAGCACATAGAGGACGGGGAGCCCTACGCGCTGCTTGAGCGCTCCAACTTGTACTGGTAAGATTTTATGTAGTCCTTCAGAAGTTCAGCATAGCATTAGCATTTATAAACAATCAAATCGAAATCGAATCGAATATGTCGTATGTCTATCTTTTTTGGCATTACGAGAGTGCGAGCGAGACCTCACTTCGGCCAGGGCCTTTTGGTTTCATACAAGACCAATTTTAGTTAAATGTATTTCATGTTCAGTTTTTCGATTTACTGTTTTAGTGGAGTGCCGTAAGATCGCCTCGGAATTTCGCAATGTTTTTTTAACTTCTTCATTTGGGCTTTTATCAATGCAGTCCAACAGTTTGATGGTCAATGAAGATTCATTGACCGGCCCTGGGTTTCGAGATTTTACAATATTTAGGCCATAATACGCTTCACTATTTACTTTTCATCACTTTATTTTGTCCTGTGTAAGTTAGTTTCTTTCTTTGTTTGTTTTCGTTGTAAAGTACATGTTTGTTTGCAGCGGCAGTTGTTACGGCAGCACGGTGCGGGCGGTGTCGCACTCCATCCGCGTGGTGCAGGTGGCGCCCTCCAGCGTGCGCGTCACGCAGCCGCAGCCGCACACCATCACTGTCAAAGAGTAAGGCCACTTCACTACCACTACACTAGCATATAGGGTCACTGGTCATTATACTTGCTAGCAGTTAAGATGTTAATAACGGTCATTGACCCACCTACATTTAAGTATTAAAGTTCTTAACTTTGTCGTAGGGGCTACGGGTTGTTGTAAGAGATACCGCTGCCTCGACACAAAGGGCTAAAAACGAACATGGTTTTTAGTCAGTAGAAGTCTGACATTCCCTTTTGCTCTGCCCAAGAGCGGGAGGGGTTATTTGATGATTTCCCACCCCAAAAAAAAAAGTCTTAAAAACCAATCGAATTGAGAATGTTCTCCTTTTTGGGAAATCGTTTAAAAATAAGCCTGTTCATGTCGTGAATCGTCATCTATTTTGGTTCGTACGAACAGAGATTAGTTAAAGGGCAATTAAAGCTGGTCTATTGACATCTTAACTGGCAACAATTATAGTCACCGATACTTAAGAGCGAATACGCCGTACGGCGAAAATGTTTTCTGCTAACTACACACGTCAACACGGTCTAGGGATATTTTTAAAAAAGCGAATTACTATCATTGTGTTAATTATTTATATGACATGTATATATTTAAAAGATACGTTATTTAATGTTCTACCATTTTTTAATAATGGTTAAGGTGCTTCGATTAAATTTTCAGGTTTTTTGGAAAAAAAATGAAGCATAGACGGAAACCGTATATGAATTAACTTTTAATTTGTGAGTAAAAACTGAAAAAAATAGAAAAATCATTTAATTTGTGTTCATAAACTTGAAGTTAGTAGTCTGAGAAAGCGCCCATGATGTTCATAACACATCGGCAACGATTCGACATGCTCAGAACAAGGTTGTCAATGTCTTGCTGCGGAATATTGTCCCTCTGAGGTGCGCAAAAAGTTGATCTTCTGTAGCCAGATTTTCAGGAACTTCCTTCAGAGCTCTTCTTTGCAGCATATCCCACGCATGCTCAATGGGATTTAGATCTGGCGATTGAGCAGGCCAGTCTAAGGCCCTAACATTGTGTGTATGTAACCAAGCTGCTACCGTTCTCGCCGTGTGTGCCCGGGCATTGTCGTGCATTAGCAGGAAATCTTACCCCATTTGTGTTCTGTGGGGCAAGATTACGGGCCCCAGCACCTGTTGGACGTATCGTTCTGCCGTCATTGCCCCGCACCCAAACGAGATTCGTCCGTCCTCCAAGACCAAAGACTATACTCTATGTCCAAGACGAATTCCTGCCCAAACCATAATTGTTCCTCCTTGGTATGGGTGAACTTCCTGAGGGTTCTGAAGACGGCTCCATCGTCCAGGAACTCGCCAAAAACGCGTCCTTCGTGAATCTGAATGGAAGCCGAACCTGGATTCATCCGTGAACAGCACATTGGACCATTGCTCACGGCCCCAGTCCACGTGGTTCCGAACCCATTCTAATCGTCGTCCACGATTGCTTCTCCGTAAAGGTGGGACCCGGAGTGGTCTACGAGAGCGTAGATTGCTTTCATGCAGTCGCCTTCTTACAGTTTGGTCACTCACAAGCACTTGGTGTTCCACTCGCAGCCTTTGGACCAATTGAGTCGCCGTTGCATTTGGTTGAGCTCGCGCAGTAATTTGCAAAAATCGGTCTTGTCTGGGGGTAGTGATGCGACTTGGCCCCCGGTGCCTCTCCGCTACTTCACCTGTGGCACGATAGCGTGTCCACAATCTTGAAATTACATTTTGGTGGGTCCCTATGGCCTCAGCAACATTACGCCGAACAGACCCAGCTTCCAGCATTCCCACAGCTCGTAACATCTCCGCCCTCGTCAAATGTTGGCGTTGCATGGCTACAATACCTCAATTTTAACTTTATCTTTCGTTTAAAAATGAAAAAAAAACTGTAACTAAACGTAATTCGTACTGTTTTCTAAATTTCGCACAAATGAAAATTCCCTCTCCTACACATCAAGACATTTTTATGCCACCGAAACAAAAGAATTTTCAAAAATTAGAATTTGGAATTAGTCTGAGATAAATTACAAACAAATCGGTGTATAAAAGATTCCAATGCGGCCAGTACTTTTCGAGTTATTTAATTGAGTATGAAATATCCCTAGACCGTGTTGATGTGTGTATTAAGACTTATGTATAGAATAGAATAGAATAGTATTTATTTCTGAGTAAGTATATGGTAGGTACAAGATCTTAATATAAAACAGTATCACATACACTACCGTTGCCGGTGTAGAAATATTATCAAAAGAAATATTGTATAATATTGTATCCTGCATAAGTTAATAAAATTTCATTAAAAATTGGTTCAGTTAGTTCAAATTTATTTTTTTATGGTATTCGTACGGCGCGAAAAGTGATTGTACTCATGATAACAAACAAGTTTGCCAAAAAAACATTTTTTGTATACTCTTTTACTTTTGTCACAGATAAGTAGGTTCATTAATTATTGCTGGTTTTAACCAAAAAATAACCAAAACCGCTGACTATAAAGTTTAAATATTTATTAATTTAATGTTGGGAGCTACTAATTAATGTTTTTTTACAGAAAAACTTTGCTATTATTGTTTCTACTAAGATAGTCTCCAGTGTGATGACTAACCGAATTGTTTTATTTGTTTCTGCCATTACAACAAATCTGTGTAACTTTATACGTCAAATTAGATACGCTAGCGAAACTCTGTTCTTCTGTAGACGTGATATGTATCGGCCACTGGTCGTGGACTTACTTGATGTATAAGTTAAGTCAAAAAGCGCTAAATAAATGAACTACTAGAATTAATACGTAAAAAACGTGCAACAAATAATGCGTGTTTCCCTCGTGCATTTTAATCATACCCATCAAGTCTGCAGAGGTCCACAATTTAATGTAAATTAATTAACCTTCTGTAGTCACTAACGTGGAATATACTAACAGTGCTAGCGGGCGATGCGGAGGAAAGCTGTCGGCGGCGGCGCGAGCCATCCTACGCGCAGTACTGTCCGTGTGCATACAGCTCACGTGCCATAGGTACAACAGCTTGTTGTGTGTGTGACAGCTTGTGTTGTAGACAGCTTGTAGCGTACACAGATACAAGTCATCATGCGGCAGCAAGCTGTCGGCGACGTCACACATGTATACGTCTCACTTGCAAGCTTATGCTTAAACTGTGTTGAAGGCATGACTTGCATGAAAAAACTTAGATTTGTTAGATCTATCTTCTCATGATTGTGCCTTGTAGTAAACAACAAACTGTGTGCCTGCTTATATTAGAATAATATTATCATCTCTACTCATACATGTACTTGTGGAGTGTAATGTGCAGTAATAAGTTCATTGACCTGTTGATTGTAGTTTGTTGCTCAGTGACAATTATGCCAATCAGACTATTACATTCTACCATTTCATTGACAACAACTTCCTTATTTCAAGGCTATTTCACCACATAAATGTTTTATATTATACTAGAGGTGTTGCCAGCGGTTTTGCCCGCTACAACTCGATAATTATCCTACGGGAAGATAAAATCGGGATAAAAGTATATCCTATGTGTTAATCCAGGTTATAAACTATCTGTGTACCAAATTTTATCCAAATCTGCTCAAAAGCTTTTGCGTGAAATAGTAACAAACATCCGGCCATCCATCATACATATTATACTTACAAACTTTCCTGTTTATAATATTAGTAGGATAAAGGCCCATCTGTGTTTAAAAGCTTGACTGTCATACTTGTGTTATCTAGATTTATCTATATTTGTGTTCTATAAGAACATATATCGGTAGTCCGTTGAACAGATTGTATCGTGCAACAAGCAGACAAAAGTAGCCCTTACGGTGACGATATTTTAAAAGTTAATTTACAAGAACAACGACCGTTTTTGACGGAAGGAAGTTACTTTCCGAAGTATCGTCAATACGGACCTTCATGAGTAGTTATGACTATGAGCAAGTGTCCGATGAGTCAGCCGCAGTGATTACTAAGTACTCATTAAAGTTCATAAATACACGTTTGACGATAAAACAGTCGCGTTGAACTAATTGATGGAAAGTGACAGAGTTTTTAAAATATTTGTTTGGAGGTTTTCAGCCGTTTTTTCATAACTCAGTATAAAAACAATAAGGCATCCTTATTACATCATCCTAGATTACATTTGTGGGCAGTATACATTAGTTATATAATATTAGTGTCATACTTTTTTAAGTCGGTAAACATCGCTATTGGGATAAGGGCTAGATAATAACGAAAAATATGACATAGTGTCAACAAAGAACATTGTTCGGCGTCCATACATCGTTGGCCTAAGAACCAACAGGGTGATGAGTTTGCTTACTTATAAATTAAACATATCTAACGTAATTTGTACCATTACGTCTACCTACCTCACCAAGGATCGATGTGTGGTGAAATGTAATGAAATTGGACATCATTTTGTACACGTCATGATGAATTAATGTTGCTGAGTACTACTTTTAACAGAAGATTTTTTTTAACTGGTGATTTAGTGCTCAAAATGTTGATGTGAGAGAGAATCCAGCTATCAAGGGGTACCGAATTGCAGTCTTACCAATGAGGAGGTCAGATAGGCAGTATCGCTCCATGTAAAATACTGGTATTCTGCTGTATCGGCAAGTCTAAATGCCGACCCCAATAAAGTTGAGAAAAGGCTAGACAGATCGTGAGAGAGAATACATGGTTTTTGTTTATGCCTCAATGTCCCTTCCATCTAATATTCAGTAGCCCCGTTCATTATCATCATCATTTTAGCCGAAAGACGTCCACTGCTGGACATAGGCCTCCCCTAAGAGTCGCCACATTGTCCGGTCCCTTGCGTCGTCGCATCCAGCCGAGCCCCGCAACCTTCACCAGGTCATCGGTCCACCTAGTGGGAGGCCTTCCAACGCAACGTCTTCCGGTTCGCTGCCGCCACTCTAGAACTTTCCGAACACTAGCCCCGTTAGCATTACTAAATTTCATTTTCCGTCCCCTTAAAATCCGCAACGTTGTCCACTTGTAAAGTATCCCTGTATAATGCACACACTGACACAGTTATTGAGTTTAATACAAAATTGTACTTTATTTAGGAGAAAATAGGGTTTATTTTGTCTTTATTTACGTTAATATTTTGCCCAATGCATTAAGTGACGTATATGTACACATCATTTAAATTCCCATCGATTGGTTGATAGCTGCATTTATTACTCATTATGATTTCCCTGTGTTCGTCTGTACAATTGCGTGCTAGTGTAATATTTTACTGTTTTTTTAATAATTTTAAGTGATTGTAATGTGTATTTGGCATGGTGACTGTTAATTTAAGGTAATATTGAAGTTTAAAATGTTGAATTGTATTGTTTGAACGTGAATTGTGTTCTTATTGTGCTATATTTGAATTGGAAACACGAGGTAAATTAATAATAACGATTTAAAAATATGGATTTTTGTCGGACTTTTGCATGTTACTTGAGTTGTATTAAGTTGTAGCAGTTTGATGTTTTATATTTAGGCTAGCCTTTTTAGGGTTCCGTAGTCAATATGGAACTTATAGTTTCACCATGTCCGTCTGTCTGTCTGTCCGTCCGGCCGGCCGTCCGTCCGCACTATATCTCAAAGACTTTGTACTAGAAAACTGTAATTGGGCATGAATATATAAATGAGCTACGCCGACAAAGTGCTAAAGTCAAATATTGTTTTTTTTTATGGTATCTCATAAAATCATCGTTCGGAGGCAGGTAGGCGGGGTAATCAGTTTAGCAAGTTGACATATTTTGATGGGCAACTACGGAACCCTACATTGTGCGTGGTCTGACATGCACTTGGCCGGCTTTTTTTTTTGGTGGATGGAGGGTTATGTGTTTGGCGTGTATGTATGTCTGTCTCCTCCCTCATAACTCCTAAACGGATGAAGGGATTTGAATAAAATATACGTCGTTAGATTCGTCTTGATGGTGCGAGTGTCACTGGCTACATTAAAAAGGAAAAATTGCGGATTTTGGGGGCCATATCGCGGAATGATGAAAAAAATCCGTTACCATCGAGTAGGGTATCAAATTGAATGCTTTTAAAAGATTACAAAAATATATGACACTACATGTTTAACAGAAATTCAAAGTCACAAATCCTATAAACAAACACAAAAGTTAAATCATCTGCGAAGAATTTTACGCGACCAACGAAAGAACTAAAAAGTTGGAAATAAAAAAAAAGTAGTTAAAAAACCCGACTGAAAAAGCTGAAAAGCAAAAAACAATCACATTCACACACACAAAACTTGGAAGCAGGCGGGGTTCATTTGAATATTAAATCATGAAATGAAAATAGAATGGACCCCGCCTGCTTCCAAGTTTTGTTCAATTTAAAATGTGCTTGTTTTTCGCTTTTTTAGTTTTTTAACAACTTTTTTTTTGGGGTGTGGGAAATCATAAAGTAACCCCTTCTGCTCTGGCAGAGCGAAAGAGACTGTCAGACTTCTACCGACTAAAAACCACCCATGTTCCTTCTTAGCCCTTTGTGTCGAGGCTGCGGTATGTCTTTCGAACAATCCGCAGCCCCGACAGGATTGCTAACTCCCTGATAATGTCTCATACTGGTTTTTTGCTGTCCATGCGTGCCACAAATAGTGACCTCATCTTAGGCCTTTTCCCTACTATATTGGGGTCGGCTTCCAGTCTAACCGGATGCAGCTGAATACCAGTATTTTACATGAAGCGACTGCCTATCTGACCTCCACAACCCAGTTAATACTGGGTAACACGATACGTTAAAAAAATGAACAAATAATGACCTAAATTAAAAAATATCCTCGATCCATACGGTTAATTAGTCTGTGGTGACAAGGAAAAGTATTTTAATATATTATATTTTGTAACGAATTATATTTTAAGCCTGCAGTGGTTTCACATAGCAACTGGAAAATACTTCAGTAACCAGCATTTTGAATACTAGCTTGCTAGAGAGAATTATTTTGTCACATGAGACAACTACTGTGAGAAACTTATTATTTTATTATTATTAGGATAGAGAACATGTACAAGCACAGATCAGTATTTTCTTGAATATTCTTCCCTTTCTGTCACTACCTGCAGTACTCAGAGATATATAATGACTAGTTGTTGCCAGCGGCTTCACCCGCTACAACCCACGGGAATATAAAATCGGGATAAAAACTATTCTATTTGTTAATCCAGTTTATAAACTATCTGTGTATCAAATTTTATCCAAATCCGTTCAGAAGTTTTTACGTGAAGTAGTTACAAACATACACACACACACTCACAAACTTTCGCCTTTATAATATTAGTGTGATTACTTAATTAAGCCGTCTCTTAGTAAAGATTTGACATACTTTTGTATGACAAAACTGTCCAAACCTTTACTAAGTGAGGGTGGGTCTAAGTAATCATTAAAGGTCTCTGAGTACGATGAATGTACCTTATTATGATAACTACAAAAACAAAATACTTGTGACGGACCTCTCGCTCCACCAAATGACGCCTTTACGTGCCAGAATGAGATATAGATACTCTAAAACTCAAATCCGTGTGCACGCAAATATGATTTCTACCTTAGTCTTTATTAGGTTGATATTACTCACACAACGTTTCAACCTTCAGGATCGATTCGTCATGCGGTGTGTTAACTCTCCACATCGGGGACAGGATCCTGGAGATCAACGGCACTCCGGTGAGGAACAGGCCGCTGGATGAGATCGAGAGGGCGCTGGGGAGGCCAGATGCGGTCATACAGGTAACTAGTAACGGTTTAATGAAATATAGAGTAAAAAAAAAGGAGTATTTTAAGCTTGGTCGATGCTGACGCAAGTCTACGATGAGGTTAAAAAAATTAAAAGAACCAAGAAAAATAAATTTAAAAAGACAAATTTTAAGTAATTTTGCTGCTTTATACATAAAGAAGATGAATAGAATAGTTTCTTGTAGGCAAGGCACTTTGCAGACCAAATTCAGTCTGCTACATTAAAACCCGGAGAGGACATAATTAAAAGAATTTAGTTACCGTTCAAAACTAACGGCATACAGTGAAACAACCACCACGGTATTATAAAACAACCACCACGGTATTGTAAAACAACCACCACGGTATTACTCGTATAAAACAACCACCACGGTATTATAAAACAACCACCACGGTATATTATAAAACAACCACCACGGTATTATAAAACAACCACCACGGGATTACAAAAGACAAACAAAGCATATTTAACTATGGCCTTTGAATTTGTTTCGGTTGCTTCTTAGAGTAGTCAATTACGAAACACAGGCCCCTTCTAGTTTTAAAATGTGACTTTTTAAAGTGTTTATAAAAAAAACCTTTTGCAAAATAAGCATAATTTATCTTTATTTCCAATTCCAGCTAACCATCGAACACACACCAGATCCAAACACAAAGCGCACACAAACAAACACAACACACACACAAACACAGTCAGAAGAAGACAAAACAAAACACGACCGGCCTCCGGTCGAAAGAAAACTTAACACCAAAGACGACAAACAGAGACACTCGTGCGAGAAAGAGAGAAGAGACGCCGAGGGGAAGAAAGAGAGGTTGTTTAAGAGGAAGGGAGGGGAGGACGCAGGGAAGTGGCTGAATAAGAGGAGGCAGACTCCCTCGTCGCCGTTATTAGGAGATAAGGAGAAGAGTAGCAGTATGTCGAAGTTGCTTGATGCGTAAGTATTTGAGTTTTTGTTTAGTTTTTCCCTGTGGGACTTTTATTTCTTGAAAGAGTACTTCAACTCACTGTATAGAAACTTTTGAAAGTCTTATAACTTATTAACAAAACCACGCCTGTCGTGCCGAAGGGTTGTCGAGTTGTCGTAATCACGACTGTTGAGTATGAGGTCCTGGTTTGATTCCCGGTTTGAGGAAATTACCATGGGAATTTTCCATCAGGAATTTCTCATTAGCAGTCATGGTGTCTGGATTTGTGCCCGGTTGATGGCAAGCTTGGCCCCCACATAACTGGCGAAAAGATCTTGTTCATGGATGTATGGAATCCCGTGTCAAACTGTCATTTTTTTTTCAATTTTTTTTTTATTGTCTTCATTTATCATATTAACTCCTACAAAAGTTCTTTTTGTAAACTAAATCCGAGTTTCGGAGTAATTTTATAAAATCGATAATAACCTGAAAACCAGGCAAGTAGGTATTGTAGGGAAACAAACCTCTACGATGCGAAGTCTGTCGAACTGTCAAAATCAACTGACGGATCTAACAGAACGACTTTTGAACTGGTTGTGAGAACGCCATTTAAAGGGAGTAAAACAATATTTATACTTTTATACTTTAAATTAAATTCCTTCTTCATAAATCAAATCCCAGCCGCATAATGTCGTAAAAAATTATGAATATATATTTTTTTTTTTTTTTTTAATAGCCTGTACTGTCCCACTGCTGGGCAAAGGCCTCCCCCAAATCCTTCCAAGTGCTCTTTTCTTGAGCCACCTCAAACCAACCCTCGTAGTGCGCGTCCAGATCGTCTCGCCACCTAAAAAAATAATTACTATAACATTTTGATCTTGAAACTCGAAAATTCTTGGTACGAGTTTCGGTCATTGTCTCATACTACTTTACCCAGCTAAAACACTAGGAAGTGTCGATAGGCGCGTTTTGGGGAACGGTCTCTTGTAAATTTTGACGTTCAGAAAATGCTGATTATCAGCCTTATTTGAATATAAGTTTTTTTTTATTGTAGCGTGGATGGCGAAGAGCCTAGCGGTGTGCTGTGTGACCTGAGCCGTGCGCGCTCGTTCAGAGCCGAGCCCGCGCCCGGACAGAAAGTATTCAGAGCCTGCGATCTACTGCAGGTAACATTTTACACTCTTTGTCTTTGGTCTGCAAACTTATTTTCGAAGCATTTATTTTTTAATGAGATCCGTGACAGGTACTTACAGTACCCGGCCATAAATATTGCACACCTTTGTACAGATAAAGGGCAATTATACTATATAGTTAATATAATATAATTGTTAATATGTCAGTATTTTTTTTCTTCACACTTGACTCACTATTTCTCTCTCTCACACACACACCTACACACACTCACGCTCTTTCCCACACAGGTCTTGCTATAATGATCCTTAGTAATTTCTTCTTTTTTTGTATTCATATATGTATTCGTATTGAACAGGGTGAACTATTGGGCTCTGGGTTTTTCGGCGAGGTATACAAGGTGACTCACCGGGACACCAACGAGGTGATGGTGCTCAAACAGCTGTACCGAGTAGACGAAGACGCGCAAAGAAACTTCTTGAAAGAGGTGAGCAAGGAACTGACCACTAATAGTACTATAGTCTTTTTTTTTAGGGTGGTAATTATCAAATGACTTTTCCCGGTCTGGGCGGAGCGGGAGGGAGTGTCAGACTTGTACTGACTAAAACCACCCATGTTCCTTCTTAGCCCCTTGTGTCCGAGGCCGCGGTAACTCTTTCGGACAACCCGCAGCCCTGACAGGCGTCGGCCCTTGCGAGCCCCTGCAATGTTGCTGACTTGTGCTATAGCCCCACGTAGCGCCCGTAATCCCAGGCGGGATAGGTAGTGGTGTACCCAAAACTACACCCATTTGTAGCCCGTATACAATTACGTTAAAGCACCACCTGAATAATTTATAAATTGTTAGTTTTTTTTATTATCAAGCAAAACCGTCACTTATATCATGTATCAAAATTATTGTTTTCCTCATACAAGTGATAAATTGTATATTCTTTTTAGCGAAATAAGAATAATGAGCACGCATTTTTAGAGGTATTTCTGAAGTAATTTTGAGGTATCTACGAGTAAATCTCCCGTCGGGGCTGCGGGTTGTTTTTCGCTTTGCCCAAGAGCGGGAGGGGTTATTTGATGATATCCACCCACCAAAAAAAAAAGGTATCTATATCTCCCGTCGGAGCTGCGGGTTGTTGGAAAGAGATACTGCAGCCTCGACACAAAGGGCTAAGAAGGAACATGGGTGGTTTTTAATCAGCAGAAAACTGACACTCCCTTCCGCTCCTCCCAGAGCTGGAGGAGACATTTGCTGAACACCCACAATCCAACAAAAAAAACTATCTGTATCTCGGTGGTAGTAACATCGCATTCGTGATTAGCTGTTAAGGTGTTGTTTACATATTTTTGTAAATAAATATTTGTGTCCCAGGTGGCCGTACTTCGTTCGCTGAAGCACCCTAACGTATTGCGCTTCGTGGGCGTGCTGTACAAAGACAAGCGCTTGCATTTAGTCACCGAGTACGTCGCAGGAGGCACGCTCTATCAACTGTTGCAGGTACGAAGCCAAAGAGTAAAGTATATAAATTACGAAGCCAAAGATATTCAATACAATGTTTTTTTATATCTCATAAACTCATAACTCTAGGGTTGTACTCTATTAGTAATAATAATTTTAATAAATCTAGTCTTAACTATGCATTTTCAGACCACATCTAATAGGGGTTATTATCAAAGTTTTGAAAGAATGTGCGTTTAATATTGATGTATACGAGTAATTCATATTTAAAACGTAAGAAAATGCGACGTTGACATTATGTCTCGTGAATATGTTTTACTTATGTATCGTTGACATGGCAAAAGACACGCAGCGAACGGCAAGAGCGACCACGAGTTCGATGAACTCTTACCTTGGCAAAAAGTGTTTCCGGAGGGCCATTCCTTACCCTGTGTAACATCAAAGACGCTAGGATTAGCCGCCACTACCGGTTACAAGGACATAGTTGTCAGCTGAATCATCACACTGATATTTATGCTTCTGCCCTTAGGACTCGTCCGTCCCGCTGAGCTGGCGCGACCGGGCGCGGCTGGCGCGGGACGTGTCGTGCGGCGTGGGCTACCTGCACCGCATGAACGTCATCCACAGGGACCTCAACTCGCACAACTGTCTCGTCAGAGAGGTACTCCACAATAGTAGTGGTTAATATATCATATAGCAAAATAAAGCACTGTGCTTAATACACATATCATAACGCAAATGCTATCGTGGCTCCCACAAGTTGCTATTTGCTTATTGCTTTTACATCGCACTCTCTGTCTCTGTCGGTCGCGCGAAAAGCAGCAAGCAATGAATAAGCATTAAGCAGGGGCGGGGCGGGCGCCGGGCAGTCGTCGCATGCTAGCGTAAATAAGCCTATAATTGCTTTAGTGTAAATACGCCTATAATTGCTTTAAATACTAACTTATTTTATTTCATAATAACATTTGTTCAATTATAGACAGTCCTAAGCCTGAAAAGTATGAAGGAAAGTTTATTGTATTTTTAACGGTTCTGTTTTATCGTAATTCATAAACGCGATGTAATATTCTTTTATAGCATGCATCATGATATGCCTACGCGTTTAAAAAAGCTTGCTTTAATAAAGCATATAAAAAAGCTTGTGCAAGTGATTGCCTTAAAGCAACTTTGAACACCACTACTCCACAACTGTCAAACACTCGATGCTCTTTCCCGGAAAAGTTTCCAGCATGTACTACTCGTCTGTGCAATAGAATAGAATACATTTATTTTAAGATAATAAAGACCGAGAAGAAGAGAGCAGTGGTGGCCCAGTGGTGGCGGCCCCGACTTACATGCAGTGAGTCGTGGGATCGAACCCCGTCAGGTGCAATTTATTAATAAATTACTTTGTGTAATTTATTTCATCACCACTGCTCTCAAAACGGTGAAGGAAAACATCGTGAGGAAACCGGATGTCTTAGAACCAAAAAATCGAAGACGTGTGACAGCTACCAATCTGCACTGGGCCCGCTTGGTAGATTATAGCCCATCCCTCTTCTAGGGAAGAGGACTGCGTCCCTGTAGTGAGAACATTATAAGAGCCAAAGACGAGAAGAAATACCTTAACCTAAATATACATACTTATCGTGCAAATGATGCGTTTTCCTCTTATTTTCCGAGTTGAAATAACACACACATCAAAAGTGTCTAGGGATCAACATATATTTTTGCAATAACTTTTCTCCTGATTGATATTAATTAAAATTTTCTTTAAGGATTCATCAAATAAAGTGTTTTCGTTTGTCACAGTAACGATAAACCAAGTCACCTTTGCATTAATAAAGAAATTTGCCATTTTCCTAATAAAGGGATTTTTGACATTTGAACCACTAACATTAAAGTTCGAAAAAAAGACTGAAATAACAGTTTTCTTTAAAATTTTATTGGGTAACTTAAACAATTAATAATCCGTGTTTCTACCGCGAACACTAACAACACAAGAACATCGGTTTGGCATACTCAAAATGAGTTCATCCTAATCACGCTGTGGAATGGCCGCCCATGTTCGTTGCAACAACAAAAAAAGGTCTTCTTGCGACTGGATACCCTCCATATTCGGCAGAGCTCTTCTCTGTAGCATATCCCATGCATGCTCAATCGGGTTCAAGTCTGGCGACTGAGCAGGCCAGGGCAGGACATTGATGTTAACTGCGGCGAGAGTCGGTCTTACAACTCTTGCGGTGTGCGGTCGTGCATTATCATGCATTAACTGAAATAAGGGACCGATTTGCACTTGTAGAGGAACGATGACGTCTGATACAATCGTCTCAGCATAAATTTGAGCGTTGAGGTTGCCTCTGATCCAAATCAACTCAGTTCTTCCGCCGATCCAAATACCCGCCCATACCATGATGGTTCCACCACTATAAGGATGGACTTCCTGGCAGGATTTTAATCGCTGTTGGCGTCCAGGGGTTCTCCAGTGTCGTATACGTCTTGTATCCGGTCTCATACCAAAACGAGACTCATCAGAAAAGCACACGAAACGCCATTGTTCTTCTGCCCAATTTCTGTGTTCAAGAGCCCATTGATATCGAATCCTACGATTGTGCATTGCTATAGGTGGTACCCGTAGCGGTCTTCGGGAATGAAGGTTCACTTCATGCAAGCGGTTTCTGACTGTTTGGTCGCTAATTAAGTTCCCTGAAGAGTGATGAAGCCTCACGGCTAACATCATGGCGGTTATTGTTGGAGCTCTTCGAGTTAAGATTTGAATGTATCGGTCTTGTCTCCGTGTGGTGCAGCGATACCGTCCTCCATGGCGCTCAGCCACGGTACCAGTGCTTCGGTAACGTGTCCAAAGTCGACTGATAACACTCTGACTTGTATTCAGAGCTAAAGCCACAGTACGTTGCCGGGAACCAGCTTCTATCATTCCCACGGCTCTGAGCATTTCTTCCCTGCTTAAATGACGTCGCCGCTCCATAATAACGTTGGTTTTAATCAGTAGTAGGGAAACAGTAGCACTAATAATGTCTTCAATGCGTTGTATGTTTTTATAGGGAAAATATTGACAGCTGATTTTCATCTTTTACTCGAATTTGATTCACAGTTCCTGATTCAAATTATGAAATGCACCAAAAAGGATCCATATAAATTTATAAAATCATAAATTTATTACAAAGCCACATCTCAATCTCAAGAAATCCGCATAAAAATGCTTGATCCCTAGACACTTTTGATGTGTGTATAATCTGTTGTATGCGGACAGGACAAGACGGTGATAGTGGCAGACTTCGGCCTGGCGCGCATCGTGCAGCGCACCGCTAGCAGTACGCTGGAGCGACGCAGTCCACATGCCACGCTGCGACGGAAGCGATACACCGTATGTCTTTAGTTATTTTACTTCTCAATTTGTGACTGTACAACACAGCGATAATTTATCATTTTGTTACTGCGGTACTCAGATATATTTAATGATTACTTAAGCCGTCACTATACGTCACTTATTATTATTATATTATTATTATTATTACCTTTTGATGGCCTAAGTAACCATTAAAGCTCTCTCAGTGCGGCAGTTAGTCATGTTTATTAATTCGTGAAAACGGCGAAGTAACTATTTAAAATTGTTACGTTGTTAACTATCATAAACTCCCATTTTTCAATACAGAATGATATTATACACATCTTTAACATTGATTAAAGCAAGGATGGCT
The DNA here is from genome assembly GCA_932274075.1 of Diarsia rubi. Lineage (NCBI taxonomy): Eukaryota > Metazoa > Arthropoda > Insecta > Lepidoptera > Noctuidae > Diarsia > Diarsia rubi. Next base: position 1,590,743 of record OW026432.1, read on the forward strand.
GATGTAGGAGGTAACGTGCGCAAATGTACGTTGCCACCTACAGGTAGGTGGTAGGAAGAGATTTGAAGAACCGGCAATTGGTCCGAGAAATTTTGAGATTGATATGGTGGGCGATGTCTCCCTGTTGTCATGTGAACGACAGTTGACCCAAGTTCAGAAACGGCCTTGAGTCGGCATTATATATAAACGCTGGTGGTCTTTAATGCTGTTCACGTTGTGTATCAGGTAGTGGGCAACCCGTACTGGATGGCGCCGGAGATGATGAACGGCAACGTGTACGACGAGAAGGTCGATGTCTTCTCCTTCGGCATCATACTGTGCGAGGTGAGACGAATACTTCCGACTTTAAAAGGAGGAGGTTATCAATTCGACGATCTTTTTTTTATGTATGTTCCCCGATTACTCGAAGATGGCTGGACCGATTTCGACATTTTTGTTTTGTTTGAAAGGGTATACTTCCCAAAAAATAAAACACAAAAAAAGTGAAAAATAAGCTTTAGAAGAAAAATCTTTTTCTGAAATCGGTGGCAAAAAAAAAAATTAAATCAAACAAACAAAAGTCACCGACTTCCTTTTTGTGTTTTTTTTTGTGAGTTTTCACTTTTTGCGTTTATTTTTTTGTTAAAGTTTTTTTATTTAAAAAAAAAATACATTTTAGGTCCTTAAACCAGAGGTGTGTACATAAAAGTGCTCCCACATTTCTACAGATAATTCGTGTTCTCCGACGCGTAAGCGTTTTTGTTTATGCGCCTACACGTAGTTGGCAAAATGTAGGTGTAAAAAGACCCTTCACGTAGATGATAATAACTTGTTCTCTTCGTCATTGCGATCATGGGCTTCGGGAAACTTCGGGTCAAACTTCCAACTTTTTTTTAAAGGTTGTATTTTATAAGTAGCTTTTAATGTTATAACTTTACTTCAAATTAGTCCATGACCCTTGTAGAATAATGCATCCATCAGCACGTTTTTCAGACCTACCGTAGAACGTGAATTTTCCTTCCAAAATGTCGTTTTCCAATATATTTTTTTATCCGTAGCACGCTTGGTCAATGGATCATTCCCACTAACTAGTGAGAACGATAAGTCCCATTAATTCTACTGGTCCTATTAAACAATTTATAGTAGAACTAATGGGGCTTTTCGTTCCCACTAGTTTTACGATATAAGGGTTTTACAAAATCGTAAAACCAGCGGGAAAAAATACGATGCATTTTTGGCGGTACGCTATTGGTCCGTCGTTCTCAAAATACTATCGCGCTCAAAAGTTTTACGAAATGGTTTTACATAACAATTGAGAAAAATGATTTATGACGTAAATTGTATTATGAAGAGAGAGGCCGATAATAATATTATTGATAATTTAAAACAATACATGAAACGGACCGCAGAGGCAACAAAATGTTACGAGTTTACAATAAGAAGAATTGTGTATTTAATTGAAGACATTTACAACACACACAAAACGTGTTTCAATTCCATTTAATGATATTTTATAAAATACTGGCTGAACCCGGCATGCCTTGCAATGCACTTTTTCCTACATACTAAGGTAGGAAAAAGGCATGCCGGCCTACTACCTACCTAGTACCTACCTACCTACCTACCTACCTACCTACTGCATACCTACTACCTACCTACCTACCACCTAACTGCCTACTCCAAAAAAAAAAAAAAATCCTATGTCCTTCTCGTGGTTCTAAGCTACCTCCCCACCAATTTTCAGCCAAATCGGTTCAGCCGTTCTTGAGCTATAAATAGTGTAACTAACACGACTTTCTTATAAATATAGGGTGAAAAAGAACCCTTAACGCAAACGAAGGACATTTGTTCTCCCCACCACTGCGATCATTTTGTTCTAGTCCATAACTGGGAACCCCCTAGTTACGGAGATATTAGGGGTCTAAGTTCCAAATTTTGCACAGCTGTTTTTGTAAATACTAGTTTTTCAGGTTTTAACTTTACTGAAATTACCTCCATGACCCTTTTACTATTCAAAGCATCCACCAGCACAATGTTTTAAGAGTGCTACATTGAGTTTTACCGTAAAATGTGATTTTTGACCCTAAAAAAAAGTGGTTTCCCAGCAAAAATTATTGCGTAGGGGTACTTAGTTTGATGTACAGAATGCTTGGTTGATTATGTGTGAAGGGTTAATTTACACCCTGTATATAGATTTTTCGATGTCAACCTATTAATAAGCAATATACGCAGCCACAAACGAAAAGCTAGTTCGAAAATAAAACAATAGGCAGAGTAGTTTCGTGCGCGAGTGTACCCATGCGCAATCACCCCCTCCCTCCCCCAGCTTTCCCCTCATCGTTCATTTTATATGGCGGGACATATAATTAAGTATACCTATTCTTTCTTTTTCATCTCCAAAAAAACAGTACCTCCTGCCTACTTCTATTCTCCTAGTTGTTTGTGCCGTACATGTACCCTAAACTGTGTGATAGAATGAATGAGAAACTTGAGTCCCTGTGAGTCCCTGATGTAAGCTGGTTTTATCGTTGAACTAGTGCCAATGAGAAGTCCCATGAGTTCTACTGTAAATTAATTACCACCTTGAATCGTAGAACTAGTGAAAAAAAACCCACTAGTTCTATCGTAGAACTGTGCAGTAGAACTAGTGAGAATGATCCTGGTCGGTAGCTTGCAGGTACACCCTTACCTTCGTGGATATACAGTCGTGATTTTATGTAATACTTGTGTTCTACAGATAATAGGGCGCGTCTCAGCCGACCCCGATTTCCTGCCTCGACGATCAGACTTCGGGCTGAACGAGCCGCTGTTCGTGGACAAGTTCTGTCGGCTAAACAACTGCCCCGAGCCCTTTTACAGAATCGCTTTCCTGGCCTGCCATCTGGACCCCGATACTAGGTATACTATACATAACTATAGTTTTCAAGTGAGAAAAGTGATGTGACCTAATGAAATGGTCATATTGTTTGAAAATTATTTTTAGAAAGCAGTTTCAAAATGATACAAACTGATGTTTCCCTTTCACAGGCCACCATTCGAAGTGATTGAAATTTGGTTGGAGAGCATGGTAATGTACATGTCCCAGCCTGGCCCACTGCCGGCCACGTTGCTGGCCGACATCGTGCAGTACTCGCGCGGCTCGGCGCAGCGCGGACGCGGACAGGGCTCGCCCGACTGCTGCCAGCACAGGTACGCATGTCACTAGTGTGATGTACTGGCCCAGCCTGGCCCACTGCCGGCCACGCTGCTGTACTCGCGCGGCTCGGCGCAGCGCGGACGCGGACAGGGCTCGCCCGACTGCTGCCAGCACAGGTACGCATGTCACTAGTGTGATGTACTGGCCCAGCCTGGCCCACTGCCGGCCACGCTGCTGTACTCGCGCGGCTCGGCGCAGCGCGGACGCGGACAGGGCTCGCCCGACTGCTGCCAGCACAGGTACGCATGTCACTAGTGTGATGTACTGGCCCAGCCTGGCCCACTGCCGGCCACGCTGCTGTACTCGCGCGGCTCGGCGCAGCGCGGACGCGGACAGGGCTCGCCCGACTGCTGCCAGCACAGGTACGCATGTCACTAGTGTGATGTACTGGCCCAGCCTGGCCCACTGCCGGCCACGCTGCTGTACTCGCGCGGCTCGGCGCAGCGCGGACGCGGACAGGGCTCGCCCGACTGCTGCCAGCACAGGTACGCATGTCACTAGTGTGATGTACTGGCCCAGCCTGGCCCACTGCCGGCCACGCTGCTGTACTCGCGCGGCTCGGCGCAGCGCGGACGCGGACAGGGCTCGCCCGACTGCTGCCAGCACAGGTACGCATGTCACTAGTGTGATGTACTGGCCCAGCCTGGCCCACTGCCGGCCACGCTGCTGTACTCGCGCGGCTCGGCGCAGCGCGGACGCGGACAGGGCTCGCCCGACTGCTGCCAGCACAGGTACGCATGTCACTAGTGTGATGTACTGGCCCAGCCTGGCCCACTGCCGGCCACGCTGCTGTACTCGCGCGGCTCGGCGCAGCGCGGACGCGGACAGGGCTCGCCCGACTGCTGCCAGCACAGGTACGCATGTCACTAGTGTGATGTACTGGCCCAGCCTGGCCCACTGCCGGCCACGCTGCTGTACTCGCGCGGCTCGGCGCAGCGCGGACGCGGACAGGGCTCGCCCGACTGCTGCCAGCACAGGTACGCATGTCACTAGTGTGATGTACTGGCCCAGCCTGGCCCACTGCCGGCCACGCTGCTGTACTCGCGCGGCTCGGCGCAGCGCGGACGCGGACAGGGCTCGCCCGACTGCTGCCAGCACAGGTACGCATGTCACTAGTGTGATGTACTGGCCCAGCCTGGCCCACTGCCGGCCACGCTGCTGTACTCGCGCGGCTCGGCGCAGCGCGGACGCGGACAGGGCTCGCCCGACTGCTGCCAGCACAGGTACGCATGTCACTAGTGTGATGTACTGGCCCAGCCTGGCCCACTGCCGGCCACGCTGCTGTACTCGCGCGGCTCGGCGCAGCGCGGACGCGGACAGGGCTCGCCCGACTGCTGCCAGCACAGGTACGCATGTCACTAGTGTGATGTACTGGCCCAGCCTGGCCCACTGCCGGCCACGCTGCTGTACTCGCGCGGCTCGGCGCAGCGCGGACGCGGACAGGGCTCGCCCGACTGCTGCCAGCACAGGTACGCATGTCACTAGTGTGATGTACTGGCCCAGCCTGGCCCACTGCCGGCCACGCTGCTGTACTCGCGCGGCTCGAAAACAAAAATAAACAAATATGTCAGACGTATTAACTCTATTCATGTTTACAGGAAGGACAGTTGCTGCTCTCGACTCAGTAAAGCGGAGAGTGAGGTTAGCGTGCCGGACTCCGGAGTACTTAAGGTAACAATAAATACCTACTCATTGAATGAATAGATTACGTGAAATTAATTAAACATTTTTTGAACCTTAAATCAGATAAAAAGCGAAAACTTATCTTTTAAATGGACGATAGACAAATCTGTTCCACGTATTGTCTGCGGAGCAAAATGACGTGAAAAATATGCAAAGCGTAAAAGTAAAAAGATTATAGAATGTAGCCTCACTGATTGCATGTGTGTGGAATACACAATGTTACTACTGAGTAAGAGAACTTGGATGCAAGAGAGAGCGAAGCGAGCTCGGGACTTGGTGCAACCCGACTCGGACAGTTTAGGTTCGACGTGGGTGACGGGGTCTAATAAGCGTGCGAAATAAGTCTCCAACATTTGCTTCGTGTTGTTCTTAACTCTGAGAGTGTTTTGTGGTTGCGTTACAATAGTTGGTTTTTCTCAAGAATGAAGCATATTGTTTTCATGGGAAGTCGATACACGACCAGGGATCCAGGGACCAGGATCAAGGAAGAAGATACACAACCAGGGTTTTGCCCCTCCCAACCTCCTCCACTTACCAAACGATACAATTGATTTACCATATTGGAAAAATTATCTTACTAACTAATCAAATCTTAATTTCAACATTTTAGTCGAATTCCAACGCAACTCTAGCAGTTCCCGAACGAAGCTGGCGCCTCGGCAAGTGTGTCTCCGCGACCCACATCGGAGCCCGGCCACTGGTGTGTGTGACCAACCTCAGCCGCAGCCACCACGCGCTGCACACGGCTGGCTACATCCTGCACGCTGCGGGGAACAAGATCAACATTACTAAGGTAACATTACATCGGAGCCCGGCCACTGGTGTGTGTGACCAACCTCAGCCGCAGCCACCACGCGCTGCACACGGCTGGCTACATCCTGCACGCTGCGGGGAACAAGATCAACATTACTAAGGTAACATTACATCGGAGCCCGGCCACTGGTGTGTGTGACCAACCTCAGCCGCAGCCACCACGCGCTGCACACGGCTGGCTACATCCTGCACGCTGCGGGGAACAAGATCAACATTACTAAGGTAACATTACATCGGAGCCCGGCCACTGGTGTGTGTGACCAACCTCAGCCGCAGCCACCACGCGCTGCACACGGCTGGCTACATCCTGCACGCTGCGGGGAACAAGATCAACATTACTAAGGTAACATTACATCGGAGCCCGGCCACTGGTGTGTGTGACCAACCTCAGCCGCAGCCACCACGCGCTGCACACGGCTGGCTACATCCTGCACGCTGCGGGGAACAAGATCAACATTACTAAGGTAACATTACATCGGAGCCCGGCCACTGGTGTGTGTGACCAACCTCAGCCGCAGCCACCACGCGCTGCACACGGCTGGCTACATCCTGCACGCTGCGGGGAACAAGATCAACATTACTAAGGTAACATTACATCGGAGCCCGGCCACTGGTGTGTGTGACCAACCTCAGCCGCAGCCACCACGCGCTGCACACGGCTGGCTACATCCTGCACGCTGCGGGGAACAAGATCAACATTACTAAGGTAACATTACATCGGAGCCCGGCCACTGGTGTGTGTGACCAACCTCAGCCGCAGCCACCACGCGCTGCACACGGCTGGCTACATCCTGCACGCTGCGGGGAACAAGATCAACATTACTAAGGTAACATTACATCGGAGCCCGGCCACTGGTGTGTGTGACCAACCTCAGCCGCAGCCACCACGCGCTGCACACGGCTGGCTACATCCTGCACGCTGCGGGGAACAAGATCAACATTACTAAGGTAACATTACATCGGAGCCCGGCCACTGGTGTGTGTGACCAACCTCAGCCGCAGCCACCACGCGCTGCACACGGCTGGCTACATCCTGCACGCTGCGGGGAACAAGATCAACATTACTAAGGTAACATTACATCGGAGCCCGGCCACTGGTGTGTGTGACCAACCTCAGCCGCAGCCACCACGCGCTGCACACGGCTGGCTACATCCTGCACGCTGCGGGGAACAAGATCAACATTACTAAGGTAACATTACATCGGAGCCCGGCCACTGGTGTGTGTGACCAACCTCAGCCGCAGCCACCACGCGCTGCACACGGCTGGCTACATCCTGCACGCTGCGGGGAACAAGATCAACATTACTAAGGTAACATTACATCGGAGCCCGGCCACTGGTGTGTGTGACCAACCTCAGCCGCAGCCACCACGCGCTGCACACGGCTGGCTACATCCTGCACGCTGCGGGGAACAAGATCAACATTACTAAGGTAACATTACATCGGAGCCCGGCCACTGGTGTGTGTGACCAACCTCAGCCGCAGCCACCACGCGCTGCACACGGCTGGCTACATCCTGCACGCTGCGGGGAACAAGATCAACATTACTAAGGTAACATTACATCGGAGCCCGGCCACTGGTGTGTGTGACCAACCTCAGCCGCAGCCACCACGCGCTGCACACGGCTGGCTACATCCTGCACGCTGCGGGTAACAAGATCAACATTACTAAGGTAACATTACATCGGAGCCCGGCCACTGGTGTGTGTGACCAACCTCAGCCGCAGCCACCACGCGCTGCACACGGCTGGCTACATCCTGCACGCTGCGGGGAACAAGATCAACATTACTAAGGTAACATTACATCGGAGCCCGGCCACTGGTGTGTGTGACCAACCTCAGCCGCAGCCACCACGCGCTGCACACGGCTGGCTACATCCTGCACGCTGCGGGGAACAAGATCAACATTACTAAGGTAACATTACATCGGAGCCCGGCCACTGGTGTGTGTGACCAACCTCAGCCGCAGCCACCACGCGCTGCACACGGCTGGCTACATCCTGCACGCTGCGGGGAACAAGATCAACATTACTAAGGTAACATTACATCGGAGCCCGGCCACTGGTGTGTGTGACCAACCTCAGCCGCAGCCACCACGCGCTGCACACGGCTGGCTACATCCTGCACGCTGCGGGGAACAAGATCAACATTACTAAGGTAACATTACATCGGAGCCCGGCCACTGGTGTGTGTGACCAACCTCAGCCGCAGCCACCACGCGCTGCACACGGCTGGCTACATCCTGCACGCTGCGGGGAACAAGATCAACATTACTAAGGTAACATTACATCGGAGCCCGGCCACTGGTGTGTGTGACCAACCTCAGCCGCAGCCACCACGCGCTGCACACGGCTGGCTACATCCTGCACGCTGCGGGGAACAAGATCAACATTACTAAGGTAACATTACATCGGAGCCCGGCCACTGGTGTGTGTGACCAACCTCAGCCGCAGCCACCACGCGCTGCACACGGCTGGCTACATCCTGCACGCTGCGGGGAACAAGATCAACATTACTAAGGTAACATTACATCGGAGCCCGGCCACTGGTGTGTGTGACCAACCTCAGCCGCAGCCACCACGCGCTGCACACGGCTGGCTACATCCTGCACGCTGCGGGGAACAAGATCAACATTACTAAGGTAACATTACATCGGAGCCCGGCCACTGGTGTGTGTGACCAACCTCAGCCGCAGCCACCACGCGCTGCACACGGCTGGCTACATCCTGCACGCTGCGGGGAACAAGATCAACATTACTAAGGTAACATTACATCGGAGCCCGGCCACTGGTGTGTGTGACCAACCTCAGCCGCAGCCACCACGCGCTGCACACGGCTGGCTACATCCTGCACGCTGCGGGGAACAAGATCAACATTACTAAGGTAACATTACATCGGAGCCCGGCCACTGGTGTGTGTGACCAACCTCAGCCGCAGCCACCACGCGCTGCACACGGCTGGCTACATCCTGCACGCTGCGGGGAACAAGATCAACATTACTAAGGTAACATTACATCGGAGCCCGGCCACTGCTGGTACCACAAGCCGTGCACCATCACACCAAGGGCATATTGCGGACCGCGCAGCGCGCAGTAACAAGGCAAGGCGCGGTGTGCTGCGTAGTGCCCCCCCCCCCCCAGTGCGCACGCGGGACTGCGTCACTCAATCGCATTTCATTCTCATACAACGCCATAAATATTTCATTTAATAGCAGGTCACGCCACAAACTGCACCGCATCTTCAGAAATATACCCTAAACTATACATCAAACAGAATAACATTGAGCAAATTACTCTCACAGCCTTCGTTCACGTAAAATTACTCAATCGAATTTTGTTAACAAAATCAAGGGTCAATTTTTTTGCGCAAACCCTTTTATTAAAATTGCTAACTGTTAAAAAATGGACATGATAAAGATTTTCCTCTATGTTGCATTCAGTAAAAAGCTATTATTTTCATATCACAAACAAACACTACAATTTTATAAATTTATATAAATATGCAACAAGGATTTTGGATGCCAAAGTATTAACTTATCCAATCTCCCATCCCAGGTGGACGACATAACAAAATGGCTGGACCCACCGCCACTGAAGCGTACCTCACCAGACACACACCTCAACGAGTTGCAAGAGAACAAGACGCGCAAGGTGGAGCCCGACGACTACGACGGAGCCCTACCCGCCTTCCTGCGCAACCAGTCCGTCGAGGGGCTTGAATCGCAGTACAAACATGAGGTAAAGAAAGAGATATAAAATTGTGGTCGAAACTCTGGGAAAACCGTAGCAGGTGTGTATCTGCCTACTTCCATGAGCAAATGGCGTGAGTTAATAAGAAATAAGAAGAAATCATCAGCCTATAATGTTCCCACAGCTGGGACACAGGCCTGCTCTATGGGAGAGGGAATGTGCTATAATCTAACACGTGGGCCTAGTGTGGGTTGGTAGATATCACGTCTTTGAATATTTGGTTCTGTATGTTTTCTCCTCACTTTGTTATCCTTCACCCTTTTTATGAGAGCAGTGATTTTAAAATAAATTACACAAAGTAATGCACCTGCCTATGTTCGAACCAACGATTTACTTCTCGTAAGTCGAAGCCACCACCACTGAGCCTGAAACAAACTGTTTTGAAATACTAAAACTATATTCATTTCCAGGTCGACAGTCCCCTACCGTTCTGCCGCCACATCAGCATCCCCAACAGTAGCACTGTCCACGTGGACGCTGACACTGACTCCTCAGATGATGACGAGGACACCATCACTACGTGGCATCGCAACGTGCAGACATTCGACAAAATGGACGTCGATCCCAAGAGTGTTATAGCCACCATCGTGAAGAAAGGAGAGAATTTACTCTCCAAAAAGTCCAGTTACGATGTCACTGATGTTGTTTTAAGAAACCCTGAGTGTCTCACACATGAGAGAAAAATACCCGAAGTGGATTGCAGAAGATTCAATATTGACTATCTCACTAAAAGCCCGGTTATGGCCGCCGGAGTCAAGAATATATCTAAAGCCGTAGAAAAAGACAAACCGCAGGAAAAGTCAGGGTTCTTCCAAAAGAAACTACTATCACCGAAGTTTAGCAGATTATTCAAACCGAACACCGCAGAAGTAGTCAGAAATAAAGATGTTGAAGACAAAGATAAGTCCAGGAGTAAGTTCTTCGTTCAACGACCTGCCTCTCCAAGCAACATCGGGAGGTCCCACAGGGTCAGACCCTCAGAGTCTGACAAACCAGTCCACCACGACGTTCTCAAGTCAGACATCAAACTCGCCAGCATGGGGAAGCCAATGACGCCCATATTCCGACGGCATTTAGCCGAAAGACCTGACTTCGCTGACGGTAGGTTCAGCTACCGAGATCGCCGATCCAAATACGATCAAAAACCTACCGAAGACTCTAAATTTATAGATTTAGGACGCAATAGGATTAAGACTCCTTTAGGGACGTTAGAACAGGGCACAAAGTTGACCCCTTTGATACGAAGCTCACAAATGAATAATATAGCGGCTTTAGCCACTGTGCCAGAGAAAAAACTTGTAGAAAAGAAAGTTAGTGAGGATCCTGGTTTGCCCAAACGTCGAGAGCCGGGGATTTCGCGAAGTAACTATGTTAGTCTTGCTAATTTGAAGATTAACGGCAAAACGAAGGACGTTGATGACAAGTGCAGACATACCGCGAATGAGGACTCGCCGCTAGAACGAGTTATTTAGGTCAGTTCGCTTCCTAATAGGTGATGATAGAATTGGCGTTATTCAAAGGGCTTTAATGATAATGGGGTAGGTGCAACAAAATGCCATTCAATTCATGCGTCATCGCTGTTTGTATCTGGAAAATGCTCATTCTATCTTCTCTCAAATGTTCGGTCAATACTGGCACTTTATTTGAGGTATTTGTTCAAATATTCACTTCGTAATTTGATCGATTAAAAATGTACTGTATACCTTTGGTAATAATGTTAATTTTTACTAATTAAATAATGCGAATATTTGCCCAATTAAGCCAAGAGCGCCAATATTGTGTCGTTTTACAAAAATATTTGAAGTCTTGCCACGTTACAGTAGTTATACAATTGTTGATTCGTTGTACTTACCACGAATGCTTTTTTACGGACCGTTATAAGCGCTTGAGTGTGCCGTGTCTGTGAACCAATGGAAAGTAGCTTTGCAATTTTCTAACAATGTCCAGAACATAGGAGAATGCCAATTTTTTATTGACAGGATCGTTCTCGAAACAATGATTTCAATTTTTTCACATTTCTTCTTTTATGTAATTTACATATTTTTCTTAAATTGAAATGGCTCTTCGGTTATATTTTCGAGTTTTTTTCAAACTTTATATACATTTAGAAGTATATGCAAGTAATCCTACATTGGAACTCTCCAGTCGTGGCAGTACCTTTCGAAAAAACTGCCTTCTAAGACATTTATCTGCTGTGAAATGGTCCCTTAAAACCACTTGATCGAAATAATAGTATATTTTGAAGTATTAAACTGCTGGTTTCACAACCAATCTTTCAATATTTTCGTATTTATATTGTTAGAATTACATTATGTACTAGATTTGATACCCATTCCATGATATCTTTAATATTCGTAAATCCACGCTTTTATATTCCATACATACCTAAAATATGTATTTTACAAAAATTATTATTCTAATAGAAATCTTGTATTTAAATATAAATCTATTTATTTAAATAACCTCCTGAACTGATAATAATAATCTCATCTGGACAGATATTAATGAACTCTTATGTATTGTAAATCAAAAATCATGACCTAGGTATGCAATTTTGATGCTGCATCGATAGCTTTGAGTCTTGTCAATTATTAAAATTGAGATTTCTACAAGATGACACTACGTTTTGATATAATATAGCATTATGTATAATATAATAAAAATAACTATATTATTTTAGCAATATTTTGAAAAGTGGACTCACATACATGTGATCACTTCCTCTTATTGTGGTGACTTTGAACCATAGGATACTTGATATGATTACGAACTAACATTATCTTGGCACAAAATGTGGTTGACTGAACACAGTATAACATCACGCATGTATCCACGGAAGGTCTACACTACCTGCTCATCCCTTCAACTAATTTCTTAGCCAAGGTAATGCTAGTCCGGAATCATCCTGCGGTTATTAGTCAAAAGTCGAAAATGATGACAAAACAATTGGGTTTTTCTTGTAAATACAATTTATGTACCTTTAGTATTATAACGGGGATTCCCATGGCTATGCCACATGGAGGGAAAGTACCTTGAATACTGTAGATGGTTCATTTTACTGAAGGAAGACATTACTTTAATTTAAAAAACAATTTAAACTGCATTCATAGATTTTTGTAGTGGGTTCGATTCCCGGTTCAACCATCTAATTATTTAAAAAATTATGAATGTAGTTTAAATTTTTATTTAAATTGAAGTAATGTCTTCTTTCAGTAAAATGTTTCATCGACAATATTCAAGGTACTTTCCCTCCATGTGGCATAGCCGTGGGACGCCCTGTATATTTGTATATATTAGAATCGGGTGTTTACTTGTTCATTTAGGTGCTTTTGTTTAAAAACATATATTTTGCTCGTTATGAAAACTTTAAATAAATCACTTTTAGAGTGGAATAGTCGCAAATTTTTTATAAATTGTAAAAGTAATTAAACTTCAAATGGTTTGATTACAAAGTTAAAGCTATTGTTACTTCTTAAAATTGGATCAGTATTCGCTTGACATGTTCAGAGTCGAAATAGACTCTAGCTTAGAGTCTCTAAGATTCAATTTGCGACGCAGTTAGCTTCACGCATTTGTTATAGTGTCTTAAGCAGATATACGGAAATATACACAAGTTGTTTTCTATAAGTAAGTTATATTTGTACCGTATTTATATTGTAGATCAAATGTTTGAGTATTAAAAAAAAACATTTGGGAATTGATGGCGAAATGATGCACACCTAGAACTTTAGATAAGCTTAATCAGTCTATATGGTTCCCATTGTTGGGAGTTGGGACACAGGTCTTCTCTCTATGAGCGAGAATCCACCACGCGGACCCCTAGTTTACTGAAATTTGATATTTTTGGGTCATGTCCAAGCCGATTACCTCACAATAAAAAATAATTAGGTAATGTTTCGCAATAAATTCCCAACTACCTATTATAGTAAAAATATTATTTTGCAACAACAAGGAAGTCCCATAACATTCTGTCCAAGGAGTCCATATGAACATATAATTACTAACGAAATAAGAATTTATATGATTATCTATCTATACTAAAATCTGAACGCAAATCTGTGCCATTTATATGCCAATGTACAGTCGGTATTTACTGACTAAGCTACTGTCGATTGAAGTTTCGCTCAGGTGTAACACAAAATAGTGGTTTTTAGTTTTGCATTAGTTAGGTGCCTGTCTTTCATGGTCACCCACACCATAACACAGAATAGTACCATACCTAACATGAACTTCTCACGAACGCGAACCGCCGCCTAAAATAATTCTTTATGGTGGTTATGGCGGTTCGCGTTCGTGAAAAAAGAGTGTGTTCATAAACAAAAGTGTGTGTTTGTACATTGTAGTGAGCCAAGCAAACAGTTTATTATAAAAATTAACGGTTTCGGGTCGGTAAGCCGACCCGAAACCGTTAATTGTTACTCAAATATTTAAAAAAAAGCTTTTTTATGGTAAGCCATAAAAAAGCTTTTTTTTAATATTTGAGTGAGACATCCATCGACGAGTTTTTATCTAAGTATTCATAGTCCATTTGAAAACTTACAAAACCACGACATTAGTGTAAGTTACTGGACAATACAACGGTGGAAATTTTACATGTCTTAAGGGACTTAACGTGCTGTTGCATTTTCAACTTAAGCTCCTGAACAAAAGAATGCAAATTGAACAGCAAACTCTGTATCCCTTACCTCAATTCAAATTATCACCGTCTTTTTTTATTTTAACTGTATTAATTTATTAACATTTTAGATATTATAATTAAAATGTAGAGTTAAGTTTTATTTCTTAGATTTTTTTATGAAGTCTGATTTGTACTTTTGTGACACAGGGTGCCATTTTTTAATGTAATGCGATGTTAAATAATGCTATGATTGGAATTTGAAGACAGGAATGTTAACGATGATTTTTAAAGTAAACTTTCTTCTTACTCTCAAAACATTGTGGAAACCAGTGAAATTTAAAGTGCTTAATAATAAATTTCTCTGAATGTACAATTTAGGGCAGCCATTCCTCCCGCTATGTGGACCGATGACAAGGGAGTTTAAAATGGCCACCTGAGCAGATCATAATATGAATTGTGTTAAAAAGCGTAAAATAGACCTATTACCTAATAGTAATGCGTCTGTGAACATTTAGGAAAATAGATCATAGTAGGAAAATAATATGAATTGCGTTTCAATTCGTAAAATGTTCACAGACGCAGTTACTATGATAAACAAATCATTTTACGATCTTTAACGCAATTCATATTATGATCTGCTAAAGTGGCCATTTTAGACCCCCAGGTAAAGTTGTGGGGATCCGCTGGATGCGAGTCACGGGACCGGTCAATGTGGCGACACGGGGGGAGGCCTATGTCCAGCACTCCAGCAGTGGACGTTTTTTGGCTGAAATGATAATGCCTGAAAAATATTTTGATTTACACACGAGTTTTTAAACTTACTTAAATATTTATTAAAGACGGCAATTTTATTCCAATCATAGCATTGTTAGAAATTAACATATAAATCAAGACAAATTAAATCTCATTTTGTATTAATTACTGTAATTCGTTTTCGTCCGACATTAGGTCGAGCTCATGTTTACTTATCTGTGATACGTTATGTTTGTAAACGCCGCAATAACAAGTATTATAGGTGTCTCTTAGTTTTTAAACATACTTTTTTATAGTTTAGGATTTGAACGCTAATGACGCTTACTGTACACCAACTGGTATGTATACACTTTGCAAAATTGATGGCTAGTTTCACGTAAAATAATGCCCTTGGAGGAAAATGACGTGAGGAAAGTTTTGAGTTTGAATTGGCCTTCTTCTACTCTTATAACCCTCCCTGGGTTATAAGAGTAGAAGAAGGCCAAAGAGACGATCAAAATCGAAATCAAAACAAATTATAATACGTATAATTAACAGCATATTATATGTTATATTATTATTTATTTAATTATAATTGTTATTATATTTTTATTATTAATTTTAATTGGGATAACAGCAAGAGATTAATGCTGATGATAAACATCGCGGCTTTAAAATAAAACATATTTTTTAATATTATCAGTTCTAAAATACAACATAAGTAAAAATCAATGCAGTAGGAGAAAAGTAATTGCTAAGTGTATACATGTTGATGGTGGTGACTGTTCACAAGTTATGACAAAATGTTTATCAGTATTATTTCATGCGATGTAAATCTTTTGTCATGTTTCTAGCGCTTGGCGTTCATAAGATAAAGATATATTTAACACATTATTAACAGTTGTAACATCGAGTATTCCGTCTCCTGCATTCCAAGCGGTTTTGTATATTCTACCTTTTGTATCTGTTTCTAAGTACAAATGAATAAAGGAATATATTCAGATTTTTGTGTTTTTATTACTGTTAATACAAAAACTCTTACTTTCTACCGGTAAGGAGATCCTTACACATGTTCTGCTTTTTACACGACTGCTGTAAAAAGGAGTTTTATGTATGTGTCTTTATTCCGCCATAACTTCTAAAAGCGTAAACCTACTTCGACATGTCTATGTGATATGTTATGATTACGTTAAAATCTTTACGGTATCTCGGGTAACAAAGACTGAACAGGTATAAAATAATAATGGTCTAAATCGCGGATAACTTTAGAGGACGATTCAGAATCCATGAATTCTTCATGTCACATACTACATATAAATGGCACTGTATTTTTGTACTGTGTTGCTGTAGTAATTTTTGCTGCTATGTCGCTACAAGGGGTTACAAAAATCTACTACTAATGGATTGCATTATACCTGCAGTAGCTTCAAGAAGTGGGTTCGCAAAAGAAAACACAATTAAACCGTAAAATATTCTTTATTTGTAAACAAATTCGAAATTGGGTATTCAAATATAACGGTTAGAACGTACATAAGGAACATAGAAAATATATTGCGTTCTTAAACAATATCAGTACTAATGTAGTATCTACAGAATATAACACAATGTATCGACAAAAGTTTATCGATATAAGTTTATAATTATTCGACAAATTCTTGAAACCATGAAAGAAACTAGTCCACGGGTTTTGTAGATTACTTTCGACCTCTACTGATTAATCTACAGACGTTTAGTTATTCTTCTTAGTACGTCGTACAATAGGGATGTTAACAAAAAAAATCTAATTAGTCCGTCATATAGATTACCAAAAAATATTGGACACGTATTTTTTTCTTTTTTTACGTAAGCCAAACAATGAAGATGATAAAGTGCTTTGAAAACTCGTGTGACGTCATACTCTAAGACTTTTTAGCGGTCAGTGACGTCACCTATCCCCTCTCAAATCTTTGACGCGTTGTATCTTCGTTAATTTTTATTGATTTGATAAAACAAAAAAATACGTATCCAATATTTTTCGATAATCTAACAGATGGACTAATTAGAATCACATTTTTTTATGTCGGTAAACATCCCTATTTAAATGAAGTCAGCCCATTGTGTCAACAGGTTTGTAGCGTCCATCAGCACCTGTGATGTGCAAGCAACAGGACAGGTAGGACACGATAACAAGTGTCCTGTCGTTTGTGGGGCAACACCACATATATACTTCAGGGCAGAGTCATCTATGGATCAGTTATGTTAACAACACAATTAGTCCCCTAAATGACTGCACCGATTTTCACGAGATTATTACTGGCCGATAGCCGATGTTATAAGCAGTAAGTTAGTCTTAGTTTTATTTTAGAAAAAACGGCCTGTAGGTAAATAAGTCGCTTTCATGGTTTCAAAGAAATTTCGCGATATATAAAAAGTAAGCTACGTTAGATAGGAATAGTGTGCACAATAATATTGTCATACATTGGACATCGAGGGACAGTACCTAAAGGATCGAGTTTACCAAGAGGTGACGTCGTAGCGCGTAGGTACTAGGATGTTGGATATACATAGAAAATGGGTTTTTACAAGAATTTTCTAATTATAATAACATTGGTATCCTAATTATGAGCTTTTAATTTGATGAAAAAATAGTGTTATAATTCTGGTGCTCTTACATTATTCATCTTTGAAGCAAACGTAGAAGAAACGAAAATGATCCCATATTAATATAGAAAAAAATTGACGCAGATTACACAGACACAAATAGCTTCAGAATATCAAATTCCCTTATAAATGATCTCCAAAACATTTCAAATTTTTTGTCACCGGAACCACAATATTAGTTAGCGCAATACTACAAACTTTTCATTTTAGGAATTAGATATTCCGAATCTACTTAAATATCGTGTAAGTAGCTATTACTAGGTAAAGTTGCCAGCATATCAAGCTACTTGAAACCAAAAATATCTCCCAATCAACCATGAACCTAACGCCTTAGCGATAAAGTTCAAAATGTACACTTCTCCTGCCAAGTTTAAAACATTTTTTTTTGTTTGTATTCTAGAAATTGCCAAGTCATCATAGCTACGTATAGCGACGACTCGGAGGTAAGCTGTGGGTATTGTGTGCTGACTGTTTGGCACCAAAAGTGTTAAAGAAAATTGACAGCTAGTAGTAACTTAATCTCCTGGCATCTGTACATATACCTTAACAGCTAGTACAACCTGAAAATAACTAATGTAAGTGCTGCATGGAACTTTACGAGCTTGAATACGATCATACGAGCTCTGTTGGTAAGCATTTGTGACATTATTGTGATTAGTATAGGGAGAAATGAGAGACCTTAGCTCCATTAACGTCATGTGCGTTACCCAGGCAAAATGTTGTGCTTTAGAGGTGAGACTATAAAAAACATTAGTGTATCATGAGCAATTTGTTTTATGATAGCAAAATTATTTAGTTGAGAAAAACAGGTTTTGCTGGAATAACGTTTGCAACTTTAACACTTGCCATAGTCTCATCTCTATAAAGCGCATTTTGCCAGGTTAACGCACACGTTCAACTTCAAGCCCAGCCGCTAGACAAACCACGCAGCACTCGACAGCAATATAGATAAATCACAACGCGTTGATAGGAATTATAATATTAGTGCTATTAACGTACGGACGTGCTTAAAACTAACTGTGAAGTATGCATCGAAAAATAATATTCATTCTGTTTTAGAGATTTACTGCGTTTTGCTAGCTAATCTATTTAAGTGCATGTAATTAATATTAAGTAACTGTTAAATAGCAATAAATATGGTCGAAGTTCTGTATTTTAGCTGCAAGGAAGCCACAATGAGAGAGAACTATCAAATTAGTTTATTACAAATAGGCTTGCGTTTGGCTGCAACTCGCCTCATATATGTTTTTAAAAAACGTTTCCCCACACTAGGAATTCCTTTTGTATTGTGGTTTCTGGGTGCGTTTACAAACATTAACAAAAAAACGCACAAGAATAGAGAACCTCCCCCTTTTTGGTAGTCGGTATAAAAAACTTACACATACAAACAGCCAGACCCGGAAGAACTCTGTGGACCACAAAGATTTGTTCCGTACGGGCACCGAACCCTACCGATTATCCCCATTTGGCAGTTCCTAGCAGTCAAAATACAATCCGTTATAATACAATCTCCGGCCTGTAAGTAATAAACCTTCCTAATCGAGTTACTTCAGGATACTGTCAGAGAAAGCGTTTATTAAAACGAGACCGTAACGCAAAGAAAAAGATAAAACATTTAAACTAGAAGTCCCAATTCTAGTTGTCACAACACCGATGCTAATGATCTAATCAACAGCTAGAACTAACGATACAACTTCGTGCTACCTCCTCTTCTCGTAAATTACTGCGTACTGATTTAGCAATTAATTTTTACCCGACTGCAAAAACAGGGTTATGTTTTTAACGATGTCACACGATCCCTAGCTCCATTGTGAATAGTTTTCAAATTGTTAATGTTGATAGATAAAACGTATTAAAAAAAAAACAAAACGGCAAGAAAACATTATTGTTTGACGTCTCAGGTTTTTGAGCTATTTATACAAGATGATTTTTTAGTCACCGTCCAAATTCTGATATATTAATCTTTGAAGAAAATCATTGAATACGTGTTTTTTTTATTTAGTATCACTAAATACAAAAATATTGAGATATCACAAAGTTTTAACTTTTCACGGAGAGCGGATAATTCTTTCGAGAAAATGATTTAATATTATAAAATATTACGTTTTTTTTTAATGGTGTAAGTGAATAATGCCTAATGCCTAGAAAAAATTTGGACGGTGACTAAAAAATCATCTTGTATACTAATGTTGAACGATGACCGATGTATTATGAAATGTCAGATCAAACTACAATGCAAACTCAAAATGACTAGTCGAGCCTAAACTTTATGCAGCTGAATACCAGTATTTCACATGAAGAGACTGCTCGTGTTGCGAACAGACCTCCAATATAATACTCTCTGTCAAATATTACTACTATTTAAATTATATTTTTATTAGGTGTTGCAGCGGCTTCGCCCGCTACAACTCGAAACTTATCCCACGGGAAGATAAAATCGGGATAAAAATATTTCCTATGTGTTAATCCAGGTGATAAACTATCTGTGTACCGAATTTTATCCAAATCCGTTCAGTAGTTTTTGCGTGAAAGAGTTAAAAACATACATACAAACTTTCGCCTTTATAATAATATAAAGGGTGTAAAAGTACCCTTAACGCAAACGAAAGGCACTTGTTCTCCCCACCTGCACCACTGCGATCATTTTTTTGTTTTAGACCATACCTGGGAACCCCCTAGTTACGGAGATATTCGGGGTCAAAGTTCAAAATTTTGCACAGCTGTTTTTGTAAATACTAGTTTTTCGGGTTGTAACTTGACATACATTTCCTCCATGACCCTTTTACTATTCAAAGCATTCTCTAGCACAATGTTTGAGTGCTACATTGAGTTTTACCGTAAAATGAAATTTTTGACCCCAAAAAAAAAGTCGTTTTGTCAGCAAAAAAAATTGCGTAGGGGTACTTAGTTTGATGTACAGAATGCTTGGTTGACGTAAGTGTGAAGGGTTGATTTACACCCTGTATAGTGTGCTGTGATGTGATTAAATGCGAAACTGATGATATTGTCACTCCATCACGTCAGAACTGATGAACGGATCTGGATATTTATATAATAACCTGGATAAAACGTAGAACTTTTTATCCCGGTATTGTGATCCCATGGGACCATTACCTACTATGCAAACGAAGCAACGGGCATTCGTAGTCGTTAGTTCGGATTATATCTCAATGATAGCTTATCTATCAACATCGACAATCTCCACTCCATTCCTTGAACGTACCTCCTTCCCGTGTGTAAAACTATATCAAAAACCATAGTATTGAGTCTATACCTACCTAGTCTATATAAATCAGGTATACGTGGTAATTTAGACATTACTTACACATAGTTTCAGACATGTATTTTTCTTAAACTACAACTAGTATTTTGACTAAGTTTAGGTGAGCCGTGTTTTTTGAAGATGAGAGCTTTTTAAGTAAAGAATTAAGTTAATAATACTTTAGAATCAGTATTTGAGCATCTTGTTTTATGTTAGTTATTATAAATAAGTAAAATCTCTCGACTCGATTTTTAAACAACGATTAAATAATTTAATAAAAACAAATAACTTTTTGATGAAAAAGCAAATGTTCATATAAGCTTTCATCTTTCAAACAAACACATACGATATTTCGCATTCAAAGAATTCTAGTTTCATAATTCATTCAATGAAATTCTTTGAGTACAAAAAATATTTTCATTTATCTTCCCACCGTCCTAACTAGATAATAATATTATGTTTAAATGTGTTTACTTTAAAACATGCAAGTGCTTGATATGTGCGAATATTTGCTAAAATTGTGAATTATATTGCTGGTTTCTTATAGCTAGAAATAAACTGAGATTTTACGCCCGAAGACGTTGACAGTCTTATTTAAGAAATAAGCATGATCCCTTGTTTGACCAGGGTACCTTAAAATAACAGAAAAAAACTACTTTAAATGTAACATTGGTAAATATGGAATATACAAAATAAATTACGTATTCATGATGTCTTAAAACAATGAGCTACAAAATGACATTTAAACGGAAAGTTCTAATACAAGATTTAAAACTGACATGGTTACTAACACTATTATTTAAACTGAAAACGGGATATTTACTTATTATTTCGAGTTGGATATCCCGCTTTCAATATCAATAATAAGTTCTAATACGTAGGCATATAAGCCTTCAACAACACATCTTCGAATCTTTTCCATACATGGCTTTATCTAGCAATCATGATCCGTTAGAATAAAATATTAGAAGAAGTGTGGTTGACGCTAAGACATAATTATGACTGGAGAAGGCCTAGTTGACATAGGACTTGGGGAAGCCTCTAGGCCAATAATAAATACTCTATTCATTTGGAGCTTTTTAGGGGAGGTACGGTCCAAATGGACACTAGTGCACCTGTGATATTTATTTTACGAGCGTTTCTTTATATCAACTGTATATGCCATCTCCAGTCTAAAAGCATAAGAATATAAGCCATACATCATTGCAAAGCGTTTTAAATAAATACTCAAAAACATAACTTAAAAAATTATTAAAATTCGACTACATTTTATTATCATTATTCGTTTAGCACTCGCTTTTTAAATTCGTTCCAGCTGCTCTATGAATTGACCTTGTCATTTGATTCTAAGGTCAAATATTGCTCTATGGTAGTGCCTGGACCAACCATTCCTAAACATTCTCTCGTAAACACACATTCCGATAAGACTTACGCGTATTTTTGATATTAACTTCAATAGAGGGATATTTTGTATGAGATGTAAATTCAAACAATTTATAGAATTTTGAGTTTCAGAACGGCAATAGCGGTCGTTGTTCTTGCCAACATATATCGATTCACTACAAAGTACAACGTATTAAAAAAAACTGCAGCCAAGTGCAAGTCGGACTCGCACATTCCGTACCATTGTAGTAGATATTGGTAGATTTTCCATGTTATTATAGGTACTACTTACAGGTTTTCCTGTAATCTATAAGTGTTGAACTACTTTTGTATTTTTTTCAGAATTTTTGGCTGAGAAGTTTCAGAGATAAGGGGGAGGGGGTGGTCGGACAGACAGACACACGAGTGAACCTATAAGGGTTCCGTTTTTCCCTTTTGAGGTACGGAACCGTAAAAAATGTTGAGGTTCAAGATAGATATTAATAAAAGGCGTTATTGATTCCTTCTAAGAAAAGCAATACGTCGAATAAATGTTTCAAAGTCGATGACCGCTAATGCTATGCTAAAACGTAGCAAGTATACAATTTGTGGTTAAACTATTTGAAAATCTCTCAAAATATTATCTGCATATCCCTTCTTATAATACAATTCACCCCCGAGGGGTAAATAGCCCCCTTTTTTCTCCTCACGACCTTCCACATTCGATTAGCACCGACTTACTACGAGTACATACAAACACATCTAATGGGTGTCTAAAATTATGGACTAGTGAGGCAAGATGTGGCGGGGTTCTGGCTTTCATACAAGACCCGCGTGTTGTTACTGAGATTAAATGGACCTTTTACGTCGAAGATCAGGTGCACTTCAGTATACCTTCGTTTTGTTTTAAAGAAACGAAACAAAGAAATTTTTTTATCTTGTGTATTAAAGTTCGGAATCAGAAACACGCGTTTGTAAGTTATCTCAAAGCAAAAACAACGTGTCAGTCATCTTTCGCTAGTTCTTGTATGGAATACAGATGTTTTCGTTGTTCGCCACAAGCTCGGTGTGAGATCAAACAGTGTTGTCGCAAGTCGACAAGTGCCGTCGCTTATCGATACATAGTTTTAGTACATAATATTGGCACATAGTTTCTATAATCTCATATTTACTATAGGGCACTAATTACATTAAGTAACATACATTTTTAGGAGGTAAGTCCCCTCATGTCAGTGTGAGAATCTCTTTAGGAATTTAGGTATTACACACATCAAAAGTGTCTAGGGATCAAGCATTTTTATGCGGATTTCTTGAGATTGAGATGTGGCTTTGTAATAAATTTATGATTTTATAAATTTATATGGATCCTTTTTGGTGCATTTCATAATTTGAATCAGGAACTGTGAATCAAATTCGAGTAAAAGATGAAAATCAGCTGTCAATATTTTCCCTATAAAAACATACAACGCATTGAAGACATTATTAGTGCTACTGTTTCCCTACTACTGATTAAAACCAACGTTATTATGGAGCGGCGACGTCATTTAAGCAGGGAAGAAATGCTCAGAGCCGTGGGAATGATAGAAGCTGGTTTCCGGCAACGTACTGTGGCTTTAGCTCTGAATACAAGTCAGAGTGTTATCAGTCGACTTTGGACACGTTACCGAAGCACTGGTACCGTGGCTGAGCGCCATGGAGGACGGTATCGCTGCACCACACGGAGACAAGACCGATACATTCAAATCTTAACTCGAAGAGCTCCAACAATAACCGCCATGATGTTAGCCGTGAGGCTTCATCACTCTTCAGGGAACTTAATTAGCGACCAAACAGTCAGAAACCGCTTGCATGAAGTGAACCTTCATTCCCGAAGACCGCTACGGGTACCACCTATAGCAATGCACAATCGTAGGATTCGATATCAATGGGCTCTTGAACACAGAAATTGGGCAGAAGAACAATGGCGTTTCGTGTGCTTTTCTGATGAGTCTCGTTTTGGTATGAGACCGGATACAAGACGTATACGACACTGGAGAACCCCTGGACGCCAACAGCGATTAAAATCCTGCCAGGAAGTCCATCCTTATAGTGGTGGAACCATCATGGTATGGGCGGGTATTTGGATCGGCGGAAGAACTGAGTTGATTTGGATCAGAGGCAACCTAAACGCTCAAATTTATGCTGAGACGATTGTATCAGACGTCATCGTTCCTCTACAAGTGCAAATCGGTCCCTTATTTCAGTTAATGCATGATAATGCACGACCGCACACCGCAAGAGTTGTAAGACAGACTCTCGCCGCAGCTAACATCAATGTCCTGCCCTGGCCAGCTCAGTCGCCAGACTTGAACCCGATTGAGCATGCATGGGATATGCTACAGAGAAGAGCTCTGCCGAATATGGAGGGTATCCAGTCGCAAGAAGACCTTTTTTTGTTGTTGCAACGAACATGGGCGGCCATTCCACAGCGTGATTTGGATGAACTCATTTTGAGTATGCCAAACCGATGTTCTTGTGTTGTTAGTATTCGCGGTAGAAACACGGATTATTAATTGTTTAAGTTACCCAATAAAATTTTAAAGAAAACTGTTATTTCAGTCTTTTTTTCGAACTTTAATGTTAGTGGTTCAAATGTCAAAAATCCCTATAATAGGAAAATGGCAAATTTCTTTATTAATGCAAAGGTGACTTGGTTTATCGTTACTGTGACAAACGAAAACACTTTATTTGATGAATCCTTAAAGAAAATTTTAATTAATTTCAATCAGGAGAAAAGTTATTGCAAAAATATATGTTGATCCCTAGACACTTTTGATGTGTGTATTTATTTAATTTTTGTAACATTGGTAAATATGGAATATACAAAATAAATTACGTATTCATGATGTCTTAAAACAATGAGCTACAAAATGACATTTAAACGGAAAGTTCTAATACAAGATTTAAAACTGACATGGTTACTAACACTATTATTTAAACTGAAAACGGGATATTTACTTATTATTTCGAGTTGGATATCCCGCTTTCAATATCAATAATAAGTTCTAATACGTAGGCATATAAGCCTTCAACAACACATCTTCGAATCTTTTCCATACATGGCTTTATCTAGCAATCATGATCCGTTAGAATAAAATATTAGAAGAAGTGTGGTTGACGCTAAGACATAATTATGACTGGAGAAGGCCTAGTTGACATAGGACTTGGGGAAGCCTCTAGGCCAATAATAAATACTCTATTCATTTGGAGCTTTTTAGGGGAGGTACGGTCCAAATGGACACTAGTGCACCTGTGATATTTATTTTACGAGCGTTTCTTTATATCAACTGTATATGCCATCTCCAGTCTAAAAGCATAAGAATATAAGCCATACATCATTGCAAAGCGTTTTAAATAAATACTCAAAAACATAACTTAAAAAATTATTAAAATTCGACTACATTTTATTATCATTATTCGTTTAGCACTCGCTTTTTAAATTCGTTCCAGCTGCTCTATGAATTGACCTTGTCATTTGATTCTAAGGTCAAATATTGCTCTATGGTAGTGCCTGGACCAACCATTCCTAAACATTCTCTCGTAAACACACATTCCGATAAGACTTACGCGTATTTTTGATATTAACTTCAATAGAGGGATATTTTGTATGAGATGTAAATTCAAACAATTTATAGAATTTTGAGTTTCAGAACGGCAATAGCGGTCGTTGTTCTTGCCAACATATATCGATTCACTACAAAGTACAACGTATTAAAAAAAACTGCAGCCAAGTGCAAGTCGGACTCGCACATTCCGTACCATTGTAGTAGATATTGGTAGATTTTCCATGTTATTATAGGTACTACTTACAGGTTTTCCTGTAATCTATAAGTGTTGAACTACTTTTGTATTTTTTTCAGAATTTTTGGCTGAGAAGTTTCAGAGATAAGGGGGAGGGGGTGGTCGGACAGACAGACACACGAGTGAACCTATAAGGGTTCCGTTTTTCCCTTTTGAGGTACGGAACCGTAAAAAATGTTGAGGTTCAAGATAGATATTAATAAAAGGCGTTATTGATTCCTTCTAAGAAAAGCAATACGTCGAATAAATGTTTCAAAGTCGATGACCGCTAATGCTATGCTAAAACGTAGCAAGTATACAATTTGTGGTTAAACTATTTGAAAATCTCTCAAAATATTATCTGCATATCCCTTCTTATAATACAATTCACCCCCGAGGGGTAAATAGCCCCCTTTTTTCTCCTCACGACCTTCCACATTCGATTAGCACCGACTTACTACGAGTACATACAAACACATCTAATGGGTGTCTAAAATTATGGACTAGTGAGGCAAGATGTGGCGGGGTTCTGGCTTTCATACAAGACCCGCGTGTTGTTACTGAGATTAAATGGACCTTTTACGTCGAAGATCAGGTGCACTTCAGTATACCTTCGTTTTGTTTTAAAGAAACGAAACAAAGAAATTTTTTTATCTTGTGTATTAAAGTTCGGAATCAGAAACACGCGTTTGTAAGTTATCTCAAAGCAAAAACAACGTGTCAGTCATCTTTCGCTAGTTCTTGTATGGAATACAGATGTTTTCGTTGTTCGCCACAAGCTCGGTGTGAGATCAAACAGTGTTGTCGCAAGTCGACAAGTGCCGTCGCTTATCGATACATAGTTTTAGTACATAATATTGGCACATAGTTTCTATAATCTCATATTTACTATAGGGCACTAATTACATTAAGTAACATACATTTTTAGGAGGTAAGTCCCCTCATGTCAGTGTGAGAATCTCTTTAGGAATTTAGGTATTACACACATCAAAAGTGTCTAGGGATCAAGCATTTTTATGCGGATTTCTTGAGATTGAGATGTGGCTTTGTAATAAATTTATGATTTTATAAATTTATATGGATCCTTTTTGGTGCATTTCATAATTTGAATCAGGAACTGTGAATCAAATTCGAGTAAAAGATGAAAATCAGCTGTCAATATTTTCCCTATAAAAACATACAACGCATTGAAGACATTATTAGTGCTACTGTTTCCCTACTACTGATTAAAACCAACGTTATTATGGAGCGGCGACGTCATTTAAGCAGGGAAGAAATGCTCAGAGCCGTGGGAATGATAGAAGCTGGTTTCCGGCAACGTACTGTGGCTTTAGCTCTGAATACAAGTCAGAGTGTTATCAGTCGACTTTGGACACGTTACCGAAGCACTGGTACCGTGGCTGAGCGCCATGGAGGACGGTATCGCTGCACCACACGGAGACAAGACCGATACATTCAAATCTTAACTCGAAGAGCTCCAACAATAACCGCCATGATGTTAGCCGTGAGGCTTCATCACTCTTCAGGGAACTTAATTAGCGACCAAACAGTCAGAAACCGCTTGCATGAAGTGAACCTTCATTCCCGAAGACCGCTACGGGTACCACCTATAGCAATGCACAATCGTAGGATTCGATATCAATGGGCTCTTGAACACAGAAATTGGGCAGAAGAACAATGGCGTTTCGTGTGCTTTTCTGATGAGTCTCGTTTTGGTATGAGACCGGATACAAGACGTATACGACACTGGAGAACCCCTGGACGCCAACAGCGATTAAAATCCTGCCAGGAAGTCCATCCTTATAGTGGTGGAACCATCATGGTATGGGCGGGTATTTGGATCGGCGGAAGAACTGAGTTGATTTGGATCAGAGGCAACCTCAACGCTCAAATTTATGCTGAGACGATTGTATCAGACGTCATCGTTCCTCTACAAGTGCAAATCGGTCCCTTATTTCAGTTAATGCATGATAATGCACGACCGCACACCGCAAGAGTTGTAAGACAGACTCTCGCCGCAGCTAACATCAATGTCCTGCCCTGGCCAGCTCAGTCGCCAGACTTGAACCCGATTGAGCATGCATGGGATATGCTACAGAGAAGAGCTCTGCCGAATATGGAGGGTATCCAGTCGCAAGAAGACCTTTTTTTGTTGTTGCAACGAACATGGGCGGCCATTCCACAGCGTGATTTGGATGAACTCATTTTGAGTATGCCAAACCGATGTTCTTGTGTTGTTAGTATTCGCGGTAGAAACACGGATTATTAATTGTTTAAGTTACCCAATAAAATTTTAAAGAAAACTGTTATTTCAGTCTTTTTTTCGAACTTTAATGTTAGTGGTTCAAATGTCAAAAATCCCTATAATAGGAAAATGGCAAATTTCTTTATTAATGCAAAGGTGACTTGGTTTATCGTTACTGTGACAAACGAAAACACTTTATTTGATGAATCCTTAAAGAAAATTTTAATTAATTTCAATCAGGAGAAAAGTTATTGCAAAAATATATGTTGATCCCTAGACACTTTTGATGTGTGTATTTATTTAATTTTTGTTCTCATTAATTATTGCAGATTTCTATCATTCTACCTAAACTTTAATAATTTAGAATATATTATCTTCAAACGTTTTCGATAGTTATAACAATTTTAATATTTAACAAATGATTCCATTAGAAGTCAACTAGTTAGGCCCAGATAGCTTATACATAATATCCGAATAAAAAAAGACATCGAAATACAGCGGTTAAGCTGTTATAAAATACGATAATATACAAATAAGAAACTCAACATCGAAAAGGCAAATATTAGAAAATGTCCCAAAACTAAGACACTATAATATATTTTATAAAGTTCTATCATAATCAACTTCAACTCGTATCATCTGAAGTCTTAATTTTTTCTCAAAAACATAATAAACCTCAACTTTCTTTATGGATACCGAATTCTCATCACCATTAACAATTTAGAAATAAGGCTCCACAAAAAATTTTAAGTCCAACCCAAGGGTGTAAAGTCACAAGTCACTTAAGATTTAGACATGAGAGGGGTAGGGGTTGTTCAGCGGGGCGGAGTGGCGGCAGCGAGACGTTGCCGAAGTCTCGCGAACTTTCCGTGGACCAGCCTGAGTTGCGAGCGAAGTCTCGAAGAGAGCTCTCGCTGCAACGCCTGCACCTCCACCAGTTCACGACGGAGCTGCTGGTAGTCCGAGCGCACCTGGGTGTAGAGACTAGTGTTATGGGGTGATGATGACATGTAGGTCAGCTCCGGCTAACGCAAGCTAAGCATGGCAGTTGAAGTATTGAAGATGCAGACGAAAGATCTCAAGGTTAACATGTTTGGATCCTTTAGAAACGATTTCGACAGGAATCGAGTGTTAAATTGTATTAATTTTGTTAGTCGGAGTTGACTTACTATATTACAAAATTGACACAGTCAAAAACATAACTGAAAATATTTAATATCAATATTACAATATATTCTGTTTGACCCTCATATATTTTCTTTTACTTATGTGACATTTTTAAACGAATATTTGTGTCTGTGTCAATAGAACGCACAAGATGGAAAGAAAACAACTAATGGCATGAATATGGTCGCCCATATCTTGAAGTATCCTGATGGGTTCGTGAACAAGAAGTAACGAATAGGAGAGAAAATAACATAATAGATAGAGAACGGAAGCTGGACAGTAGACAGAACACATACATGAATATCATCTATTTTGTTACAATTATACGAGGCGGTTGGTTACTGCAAAGGACGTCCTTTTTCAATTATGTAAAATTTTAGTTTCCTAATATCATCTTCCTGCATTTTTTCTTTGTTACTTGGGGGCTTGGGGTCGACGGAACACGTTTTTTTAATAGGGTATTTCACCAAAAAAAAAAAAAAATAAGTCCGTCTGTTAGATTATCGAAAAAAATTGGATACGTGTTTTTCGTTTTATCAAATTAATAAAAATTACGAAAATAAAACGTGTCAAAGATCATAAGTGGGGGCTTTTGACTTTGTCACTTTGTGGGCAAAAAAGTACTAACCTTGTGACGTCACATGACTTGACACTAATTTTCGAAGCATTGTATCGTCTTCATCTTTTGTTTATGTGAATAAATAAAAAATGTGTCCATTATTTTTTGAAAATCAATCTGACAAAATAATTAGTTTTTTTTAGTGAAATACCCTATTCCATACTCTTCTGTCAACCGTCACGCTATCTTTTACTTCTTTTTCTTGCAGATAATTCCTTACACAATATTTCATACTTCTCTAACTCTAATATTACTCTTCATATCACCAGATTTTCTTTCATGCCATATCATGCTTTCCACAATCCATCCATAATTTCTTTGGCCTTCATACTCAAAAGCTTCCTTACATCTTAAATCTTTAACCATCGAACAGTTATTAATGCTTAGACCAAAGCCACTGCCGACTTATCGATACCGATATTGAAAGACATTTTCGATAATATTCAAGCAAAGCGTGGCCTAATCACCAGATGATTGTCACATCAGCAGTAACGAGCCGCCTCATCTAATCAGACGCATATCGAAGTCGCGACATGTAAGTCCGCGACGTAAGCCGTAAGCGGCCCCGACTTCGGAGGCTTTGGGCCAGGCTTCGACTTTGTACCACAGCCAAGCCCGGCTGAGAGCTATATATCGATAAGCATGATCTTGTGGCTTGTCGGTTTTCGCGTAGAAAATTGGGTGTTTTGTTTTTTTTTTGTTTTTTTTTGTTTCATTGTTGCACTGAGTGAACTGGGGAGAAATGGACATACAAAAAAAAATACCGCTGTAAAAAAGGGAGAAAAATGAGCCTTGCTAGATAATATCAAAAATATGGGTTTTGTTACTCGTACGTACAGGTAAGGGTTACTTCACATTATTTTCCGCAAATGCGCCCCTTTTTCTTAAGGGCGGGGACTGTATATTACCATGAACTTCAATAATTCAATTGGGTAACAAGAATTACGGACAAAATAAACGACATTTCTACGAATAACTTTACTGTAATCGCAGTGATTTTACGAAATACTAAAACTAGACCTTTGGATATTGATGGAATTTAAGGAATTTATAGAAGATGTAAAAGGCGAAGATTCCTTTTCGGTGAGTCCAGAATCATATTTTGACATAAAAGCTGACTCAGTGCAACGTTTTAGTTACAATTAAAACATCAGAATTTTACTGTAATTAGTTACAATATTAAATTGATAATAGAAAAACAACAAGCCATAAGCAACATGACTGTATAATCAGTAATCTGACCTGTCACGACACTAACGATTGGCTGAAAAATAAATATTATATTTATACATACATATTATCTGCTACATATTGGGTTGGCGGGGCGCTGCATTTAGTGGGCGTATGCATACTTGTGTAGACAATACAATGTGAATAACATAACAGTATACACATTACAGAAAAAGGAAAGTAGATAAAGAAAGTTTTCTATTCAGTTATCTATCAACAATTCTCTCAGAAGGAAGGAACCACATGATTCTACCTTTTTTCTTTTTTTTTTTTTGCGCGTGGAAAATCATCAAAAAACCCCTCCCGCTCTTTGGCAGAGCGAAAGGGAGTGTCAGACTTCTACTGACTAAAAACCTCCCCATGTTCCTTCTTAGCCCTTTATGTCGAGGCCGCGGTATCTCTTGTGAAGAACAACCCGCAGCCCCGACGGGCATGATTCTACCTACAGTATAGATTGATTGATACTGTACAATTTTACTTCCTTCTCGTGCTGTAGTGCAAAAATTAGTGTCACAGTTTTTAAGCTGCCCATGGCCCTCTGACTTGACTTTACACGTCGTCGAGAAATATCTCTCAAGTTTGCTGGTTTCGCAGTTACGCACATCATCATCTGTCAAGCCTTTTCCCAACTATATTGGGGTCGGCTTCCAGTCTAACCGGATGAAGCTGAATACCAGTTTTTTATATGAAGCGACTGCCTATCTGACCTCCACAACCCAGTTAATACTGGGTAATATCAAACCCTTTGGGAAGACTGGTTGTCAGACTTTCAGGTCACCGACTACCTGTAACGACTGCCAAAGATCTATATATGGCAGCCGGTACCAACAGCTTTACGTGCTATCCGAGGCACGGAGGATAATGGGCGGTCACCCATCCACAGACCAACCTAGGCAAGCGCGGCTTAACCTAAAGATCGACCCGAGTGGCAGTTATTATTAAACCACAAGCACCTCTCTGTTCGCGGTTACGCACATGAATCCGAAAAATCAGAGGCGTGTGTGTCCCGGGTTCGAACTTGAGCCCTATGACTTGGCAGTCTGACGTTCCCAGCACTAGGTTATCACTGCTTCATGGCAATCATGTGCTGAATTTAAGGTAACCGTTTGTGACGATGCCCTATTACCTATACCCTTGTCAGCTGTGTTGTACAAGGACAACCACTCCGAAGGCACAAAGCCCGATTCGGGACATGCAAAGCTAAATGTGTGGGCCAGCTTCAGTGAAACTTAAATGTGACACATAAGGACTACATTCCTCTAGCAATTTCTATGAACGATTTCTCGATTCAAGAGGCAGATACTAACAAACTTTTTGATAAGGGTACCTATGGGTCTTTCTAAAGAAACAGTCTCTTGGTTCATTGAATTACCAGTTTTAACCAATATTATGTACCTACTACGCTACTAGTTTGTAAGATACTGTCCTTTTCTTGTCCTGTTTATTATTAATAGCCCGTAGTGTTAATAAATATTAATAACGCATACTATTGTTAGTGTCAAAGCTTCCTCAACTCGAAACATGCGCGAGTACCAAATTAGTCACACTGACAGTACACACAGAGAAGTGACTAACCAATTGTTTGTTAGTCATACCGGGAATTTATGACCATTTATGAGATACAAAGTGAATTACACTAAAGTACTACTATTTCGAATTAAAGGTCAGCAACTAAGAGTCTAACAAAAAAAGAAAAAATATTGAATTGTCAAAAGTGTTTCTATACAAAAAGTATTATTAAATTGAATGTACTGAATTCTTAGTGAGTGGTGTACTGGTGTTCATCACCAACCCAAATGTTAACAGCTTCGCTGCCAACTGGAATTTGGTGACGTCATGAGAAAATCCAATGTATTTTTTTTGTAAAATATGCATGGGGGACGTTTCAATATTTTTATTTTGGAAATATTTAAATAGTTTTAGGAGTTTTTGGTAAGAAAAAGCTAAATAAAAAAAATCCGCGAATTTGCGGACCTGGCACTCAGATTGACAGTTTCAACCTCAGTGCCAAGTCCGCAATTTTGCGGAGTAGTTTATTTTATGTATTATGGTTCATTTAAAACTATCTATGATATTTTAACAGTGCCGGGCGCGTACTAATTCATAGAAACCGAGTGGCGCTACTCCGCATATTAGCGGGGCCGGCACCCCGCGCTCACCCCGCACCCCGCTAATTTGCGGAGCTGGCAGCGAAGTTGTTAAGTACTTGAAAATTGTTATAGAAATAGAGTCCAGTAATGGCTTCCTGTTATGTTTGAAATTGTTGTTCTTTTGACTGTTTTTGTTTAATAAACCAGCATATTATTCACACGAAACCATGTTTAATTTTCATGTTCCTCTGTTGAATATTTAGATGCTTAATAATTTAAAACTCATGTTCTTAGTCGTACACTTCACTTTATACGTCAGAATACTTTGCATTATTATGCTAATTTTATTTGCAAAAGCGCTCTAATTAAAGTGTGCCTCTGTTCTACGTTTGCACTAAATTATTTTGTGAATATGACAAAAGTATTAAAAGTACGTAATTTATAAATGTACATTTTACTGGTTGCAACAGGGAGGGGTTTATGAAAGCGGATTAAAAAAGGCGGGATTATAATCTTAGAAAATCTTCATATTTTTTAAATATAACATGTTGATACCCATATTAATATACTTATTAACTTAGGCAACTTTTCGGAAAAATATCCAAATAGCATTAATATTTCCCCACTCCACCCCAAAAACTTTTTGAACTAAATCCGCACAATTGAGTAAATCTCAGCGCATGACAAAGTAATAATGGTAAAGCTCCACTCTCACCTCAGAGACAGACTTCAGCAGATGCATGATGCACATGTCCTGCGTGTTGATGGGAGCCACCAGCTCCTTCTCCACATTATCCATCTTCCACTCCATCAGGTCTAACTGCTCATCTGTGCGCTTAACCTGACACACAAGTTACAGGTTTCAGAAATTTATGAGAAATAAGAAAATGCGGTATTTTGACTGATGTAGCGAGAAATAGATAATGGATCAAATTGTGCCCAGTATGACAAGGTCTTTGAATTATGATACTAGTGTTCTGTGCACAGTTTGTTTTAGTCATTTTTATGTGAATATATCTTTCAAACCCTTCCCTAGCTACCTAGCTTCCCTACCCTATCTTTTTTCCCTCTCCCAGAGAGGAGGCCCGAGTCCCTGCAGTGTTAACATTATAGACTGATGATGATGATGATGATTAGTTATCAAAGGCTAAAAAGAAGCCTAGTAGCTACTAAACCACTTTTATTTGCTTCTTTTTCTTTTGGGATAAACTAGACAGCGATGAGTTAAGATTAGCATGAATTTATTAGGAAAAATTATATTACGTAAATTAACATTTTTTTAATTAGGAACTTGATTTATATTTTTTTCTGAACTAGATTTTAGAAGGCTGTATTTATATATATGGTAGGGTATACATAGGGTATTTGTGTATGTGAGTTTAAATGTTTGTGAACGCACCCACAATACTGGAGAAACTCCTAGTGTGGGGCAACATTTAAAAAATATAATATATATTAATATTTCAGATAACATAATGCCAACTCCAAAAACAGAAAACTGCCCACATTGCCTAAGAAAAAGCCAAGGCTGACCACCTACTAAATAGATATACTTCCGTACTCAGAGATATTTAATGATTACTTGAGCCGTCACTTAGTAAAGGTTTGACATATTTTTGTATGAGAAAACTGTTAAAACCACAGATAGACCCTAACTTTATTTAAATTGGGAGGCAATCATATTTATCAATACCAATAGTAATGGAATAAGATTCATATAATTGTATAGTAAATACCTAATACATAGAGGCTTTGGCTCAGGCTTTGAAATAATAATTATACTTGTGTGGGTTTCCTGTACTGTTATTGTGGATGAATCCACCACTAGAGCATTGAGAATGATAACAACAGTTGCTTTAAGTGTAATGTGATGCTGGGTATCGCATCATGTCAGAATTAAATAAGATACTTGTACAATATTGTCCTTGCAACTTTATAATATTACGCTTCTCCATACACTTCCAAATTGACATAGAAATTTTATGTATTGAATGAACTACTAGGCAGAAACCTACATGAGAGCTGCATGGATAACATTCTACTTAAAATACAGCAGCTAAGGCTTCGGCATACAAAATTATGTAAATATTTAATGAATTCGAACGAGGATGTGTAAACAAAATGTTTACATACGTTACCGACTGAAAATTTGATATCGTTAAACATGGCTACGGGTTATAATGATATTTATGCAAAGGACGCATGCCTCGTACTGCCCTCCAGCTGCATATTCCACCAGTTTATTATTTATTGGGAAGATGCGGCTCTGTGACCTACATTTCTATCCGCTAATAACTGTACTTTATTAGTTAGACAATGTCTATAAATAAAACTGTTGACTCACCGTTTCCTCGAGCTCTTCTACAGAAATTTCTTTATCAGTCATTTTGAGACACACTTATTAATTTTTTAGTCAAAATCTAAAAGAAAACAATAGACTTGAGCAAACCGACCGACCATTTTTCTTCCGTGAAAATGACAAAATTGACATTTCACATTTATTGAAAATGTCAAGAGCGATAGGACAATAAAACGACGTCTAGAACTCTAGACTGCGCCACTGCGGGCCGGAACGTTACTTAAAATATAATGTAGAAACGAAACGTGAGTTTGAGCGGGAACTTTTAAATAATGATGTTCACATCATCACCCGGTCGGTCGTCTGTTTTAGAAGTCATCGAGGAGCATATTGGAATCCGCAAGTCTATATGGCGTCGGTTTATGAAATTATTGATCTTATCGAATTCATATAACGTAAGTTAATAGTTCCCATATTACCCGGATTACGAGAACAGGCCTATAACTGCTTATTTTGTACTTTTCGTGTCGCTCGATTCAAATAATAGGTACTACCCGGCCAGTATAGTCACCTGCAGTGCCGAGCAAATTGGAAGACATTTTGAAGACAGCCAAAGTTCCGCTATGTCTGAAGTCCCGCCTCTATAACCAGTGTGTCCTGCCCACAAAGACGTACGGTGCTGATACATGGAAGCTCACGCAGGAGACTGTGTACAGATTGAGAGTTGCACAGATAGCCGTGGAGTGTTTCATGCTAGGCGTAAGACTTATAGCTCGAGTACCTCACGTCGAAATTCGAAAACATACAAAGGTTTTCGATATTGAAAATCGCACATTAATGGACTCATTGTTCACTTATATGAAGTTGGTCAGGACATCTAGCAAGGCGCAGTGATGACAGGGGGACTAAGGCTGTCACCGAATGGCGTCCAAGAACAGCAATACAGCATAGCTATTCACAAAACCAAAGCCGAGGTAATGGATTCGAGTGTCATTGCTGACAGCTATTTACTATCGGAAGCGCAATCCGAATTAGGACGCCATTTTGCACTATACCATAAGCAAGAGTCGTTGCGTATCTATTTAAAATAAAAATCGTTTTTGGTTATATTTTTTTTTACTTGACGAATATTCAGAACAATCTACAGTAAAACTTATAAAAATACTCATTAAAAATAATTTAATGGCTCTATAAAATTTTTCGCCACGAGTGATTATCTACTACAATATCAATTAGCTCGATTGAACGCGATCGAGTCGTTACTCGAATTTTAGTATGACACTCGCACTAAGCATAAAGGTCGACTCGGTTTCGATTCGATTGTTTGTGAATAGCTATGCTGGATAAATAAGTGTAGGTCGTCCAGTGGCGAGATGGGCAGACGACATACCATCGGGGGGAAAACCTGGAGGAGGCTGGTACCGTGAACAATGGCACATGAAATGATGCTGTCAACAAGACGCAAAAAAAAAAGCCCAGCCAGGTATTTACCATTTTTATCATCAACGGCGAATCCAAAACGGGTGGTCGATTTCTGGAAAAAACTGAAGGAAAGTAAAATAAAACCAAAACTAAATTATATACACATTTATTTTTTGTCTTTAATTTTTACACATTTAAGAAATGTAGACGAGATTTAGTGACACTATGGAGCCATTGTGGCCATATGACGTCCCGATATTACCCTTTATATAAACCTATGGTTGCGTTTTAACAACTACATATTAAATTCACGTGTCCTTTATATCAATATCCACTTATATAGTAAACTAGGAAAATATTAAAATCGAAAACATGTTCCAATCCATGTCTAGTCTAGTATTCGTCAATATATTTGTCAAAACTGCAGAAGTGGAACACACGAAGAATGATTCGATTTCATTACTTTCCTAGTAATTCTAAGGTATTTTAACACTTAGAACATTTAGTTTTGACACTTCTAAATTGGAACATTATTATTAAAAAGCCGTACAAATTAATTGAGAGTAAAGTAACAGCTATAGGTACAGAATATCTTTGAGTAATTTGATTTTATGAAACATATTTAATACTTTTAAATTCAGTTCGAGACAATACAGAGGTTGCGTGAGGTCAGCAAGCTTGTCTATAACAATTAAAAACCATAGTATCTGAATAGTGTATGAAAAGCGAATGGAGCATTATAATTTGCGTTTGGGAATGTATCTATAGTGAACGAAGCAACTTCTATATTCTGTCGAATCGATTTAGTTAGATTTACAGACTAGCAATTCGATTATAATTTAAAATCATTAAAATAATTTTAAATCATTTTCGCGCCTTTTTAGACGCTTATTTTCATATTTTGAAAGACTGGTGGGAACATAGAATACGATATTGCACGTTCATTCGATACAAATATAGTATGCTAACATCCGATATACATACAATAATTAGTATTTATATTAAAACTATGTTACATCCTCAGATTGTCTGTGACAGTCGTTCTGTAAATAATTTAAAAAAAAAGAAACTAACATCGAGTTATTAAATAAAAAAACACTAGGATAATTTGTACAAAACAAATCATTAAAATTCCATTTATTTCGTATACAAGAATGTACCGCGACGATATTGACTTGGTCATGTATAAATGAAAGTAAAAAAAAAAATATGAAGCGCTCAATCGGCTTGAGGTTCACGGTCGTGAAGTATGTATTCAAGTATTAATAAGTATAGATACGTAACGTACTTAAAGTAAATCTTATGCACGTAGCATGTAGATCATTCTCACTAAACTTGTGTTGTGACGTCATCACATACAGCGTGCGTGCCCGCAACTTATACGTACCAAATTAATATTTGTTACTTGTTGTTGTTACTCTACAAGATCTAATTCAATTAGCTAACCAACACTTATGAGTGGTATTACAAAAAAAAAAAATAAACAATTATCTAGAGATAATTGCGAATACTATTTAAAAAAAAAAACATCAATTCATTGTTTTACTTCTTTTTTTTATTTCTATAAATCATAACGTCTGTGGTATCTCGCTAGGTAATTAAATTCTACTTTGTATAACTAAAATAAATTAAAATTATTCAATAGTTTTTATCGAGTCAACAAATATTTGTCATGGGCAAGAATAAGGGAATAAATTTAATGAAGGTACCGAGACGAACACTATCAATTCGATGAGTGCGAGATATCTCTATTCTATTCTATTTTTGTTTAATGGCAATTAAAGCCGATGTCGACTATTCTGCCAAAATAATCTGTAAAAAATAAAAAAGAATGTAATGTTCGATAGATAAATTAGATTCTTCGACACCACATGATCTTGTCGGATTAGTACGGGACTGACACAAGAGAGATATCTCACAAAAACATGACATGTTACGTTGACATAATGTCACGTTGCCACTTGTTACGCAAGCCGTAGTTGTGACGTCACGACACGCCACCTTACACAAGCGCGTCGTCTCGAACCCGACGCGTCCCCTTTCAGTGTTTGCGAACTTGCCTATAATATCATATAAGGACTGTGTGTGTTATTATCATCAGTTTCCATACAAATTGACTTACGATATGTAATACTTCAACATCAATATTTATGTTTCCAAGGCAACGGGTGTCGTGATATGGGAAAAAATATTGTAGAAGGAAAGTCTTAGGATACATAACTATTATTATTTTGTGACCTTTCATTGGTACAGACAAATTATTTAGGCCTCTTACCAGAAGCATTTAACTAATGAACTACTAAATAAGTCTGCAACAGTTTACACATATAAAAAATATCTTTAGGCCTTCCTTAAAAGCGCAACTTACATCAACAATAAATACTTCGTCACTAGATCGACACACAGTCCGATTCGAAACGTCAGTTGTCAAACACTCAAAGGGTGTTCTATTAATCAGTCGTAGCTCCGCGGACCGGTCAGTAGGTGTCTGACCGTCGACCCGAGCGGTCGCGTCGGAGGGTAATAAACAAAGAGAGAGAGGAACTATTGGTGCGGCGTTCATTTGAGCGCGTCTGTCTGCTCGAACTTCTGCTCGCTGACCGACACCGCGTCGGATGAGAGCGCCTCCTTCAGCGGTTCTACGCAGTTCTTTGGGATCAGCGTACCTGGAACATGAACAATAGTCTCAAATATCAGATAAAAGTAGCAAAACTATCGTCATTAATTATTCTCTTGTCCTGATCCCAATTAATTTGGGGTCGGTGCAACACGTCTTCTTCTTCCATACTCATCATGGGGTCTAAAATGGCCACTTTAGCAGATCATAATATGAATTGCGTTAAAAATCGTAAAATGGACCTTTTATCATGGTAATTGCGTCTGTGAACATTTTACAAATTTTAACGTAATTCATATTATTTTTGGAAATGTATTTTCCTAAATGTTCACAGACGCAGTTCCTTTTATGATAATAATGTATATTTTACGCTTTTTAACGCAATTCATATTATGATCTGCCAAAGTGGTGGTGGATGATGATGGAGAGATAGACAGTCGCTCCATGACATACACTGGTTTGTTTTTATTTCCTTCTGGGGCACGTTCAGGTAGTGGGCGACCCGCTTCCTCAAAGCAGGCGCCCACACCGGGGACCCGTAAAGGGCCATGGACCGCACGATCCCCGCATGGAGCCTCCGGCAGGAAGCGTTTGGGCCCAGATTAGGCAAGAGCCACTTAAAGGTAGCCGCGGCCCGCTCCAGTCTGGGAGCCAAACGTCGGAAATGCTATTTTAAACCCCCTGAGATCTCCTTTTTTTCTTGCCATATCATTTTTTACACAGTTCACCCAACTAACCTAACTAGCAGCGGTGGCCCAGTGGTGTCGGCCCCGACTTACGAACAGTAGGTCGTGGGTTCGAATCCAGGCAGGCGCATTACTTTGTGTAATTTATTTCATTACCGCTGCTCTCAAAACGGTGAAGGAAAACATGGTGAGGAAACCGGCATGTCTTGGAATAAAAAAAATCGAAGACATGTGACATCTACCAACCCGCACTGGGCACGCGTGGTGGATTATAGCCCATCCCTCTCCAAGAGAGGAGGCCTGAGTCCCTGCAGTGGGAACATTATAGGCTGATGATGACCCAACTAAGTAAAAGAAATGCTGGCGTGACGATCTGCAGGGCTATTGCGTATCTTTTTAAATGTCAGTAGCTATCATAGTGTCCGTCAATTAACTGTCAAATGGTTCCATTTTGTACTAAACCATAACCAATTTGACAGTTAATCGATGGGCACTTTGATAGCCACTGACATTTAAAAGATACGCAATAGCCCTGCTGGATTACCTTATTCTTAACAAATTGGACGGAGAAGGCAATAAATAAGCAAACATTTAAAGCCATGGGGGAGGCCTCTGCCCAGCAGTGGGACAGCGTTCTCTTC
Organism: Diarsia rubi; assembly: GCA_932274075.1. Lineage (NCBI taxonomy): Eukaryota > Metazoa > Arthropoda > Insecta > Lepidoptera > Noctuidae > Diarsia > Diarsia rubi. The sequence goes on from OW026432.1 coordinate 1,631,613, forward strand.
TTCTTAGCCCTTTGGTCCGGGGCCGCGGTATCCCTTTCGAAAAGTCCCGCAGCCCTGGGCATCTCTATCTCTTTCAGCCCCGCGTTAGTATCCAGCCCTTGTTAGTGAGTCGCGGCGTGTACGTACCGACGATCTTGAGTCCGTCGTCAGTCTTGATGCGCACGACCTGCATCTTGTTGAGATGCGCGCGCGCGTTGAGCACGTGCTCCACGCGCGCCCACACGGCCAGCACCGAGCCCGCCAGCACGTGGTGCGTGCGCACGCGCAGCCCCACCTGCGCAACGTGCACGCCGTTACAACCAACACCCAGCTCACTTTCATTTACTTATACGATTACACAATCACTGATACACTAACTGCCGCACTCAGAGAGCTTTAATCATTACTTAGGCCATCACTTAGTAAAGCTTTTGTAAAAAATTATGGCAAATCTTTACTAAGTGACGGATTAAGTAATTATTAAATATCTCTGAGTACCGCGGCAAGATACTGATGTCAAGCGAGTTTCTTCATGTCGAACGCTTAAAAAAAAAACAAATTTTCAATCAATATCGTCAATGTAGTAGAATTCTAAATATTTCCGCTTGTAAACCATTGCATACTCCAGAACCGTCAAAGGAGACGTAATCAGTATAGCTATTCACAACCATTCGATTGTCCGTCTTATCCAATCGATCCATTGTACTATCGACAATCGCTATTCACAAAACCGATGCCGAGTAATAAATTCGATTGTGATTTGAGATAAAGATATCAATCCTGCCGACAGCTATGCTGGCCTGTTGGTCCAGTGGTTAGTGACCCTAACTGCTATGCCGGAGGTCGTGGGTTCGATTCCCACCCAGGACAAATGTTTGTGTGATGAGCACGATCATTTGTTCTGTGTCTGGGTGTAATTTATCTATAATATGTATGTATTTAGAAATATATAAGTATGTTTATCAGTTGTCTAGTACCCATAACACAAGCTCTGCTTAGCTTGGGACTAGATGGCGTTGTGTGATAGTTGTGGAATATTATCAACTAATCTTTCACCACGAGTGTTTAGTAGTACACCACCATGTCAATCGAATTTTTGTGAATAGCATTTGTCAATCGTTCGATCCAAAAATCTGATACTCGGAAAAAGTGTCAAGATCGATTCGACTTCGATTCCATTGTTTGTGAATAGCTATGCAGGTACAGTTCGATTTGGGAAGTTAGCTGCGAGTGCAGGTGCGCGCAGGTACAGTCAAGTTGACAATGATTTAGGCTTAGTTTAATTATTTTAATAACTAAGTGTTTTAAGTTCTGTACTGTTGTATCGTCCGCGTGGCATATGTAAACAAATTAATGAAAAAGTAATTTCACACAACCAACAACAGTCTAAACTAAATTTAAATAACAAACTGATGAAAACAAAACAGTTGATAACAATAAAAAACTCAACAGAACAAAAACAAAAAAAAACTTAACAAAACGATTAACAAAAAATAACAAATTATTAAGAGCTCAACTATACGTAAACAGGAACGCGCGTTCGTGTGCAGTATACAGATGTAACTCAACACTAGCACTCGACGCGGCGGCCGTCTCACCAGCGATCGCAAAATTGCGTCCTGACATCGGAACGTAGGATGTTGCGAGCCGCCATTAAGTTGCAATCGTAGTACATAACCGTGCAGAGTGCATACCTCGCAGTCGGCCGCATTCCTGCAGACGGAGCGCCAGTAGGCGTGCGAGCAGACGCGCTGCGACGCGCTGTACTGCGTAGTACGTAACCGTGCAGAGTGCATACCTCGCAGTCGGCCGCATTCCTGCAGACGGAGCGCCAGTAGGCGTGCGAGCAGACGCGCTGCGACGCGCTGTACTGCGTAGTACATAACCGTGCAGAGTGCATACCTCGCAGTCGGCCGCATTCCTGCAGACGGAGCGCCAGTAGGCGTGCGAGCAGACGCGCTGCGACGCGCTGTACTGCGTAGTACATAACCGTGCAGAGTGCATACCACGCAGTCGGCCGCATTCCTGCAGACGGAGCGCCAGTAGGCGTGCGAGCAGACGCGCTGCGACGCGCTGTACTGCGTAGTACGTAACCGTGCAGAGTGCATACCTCGCAGTCGGCCGCATTCCTGCAGACGGAGCGCCAGTAGGCGTGCGAGCAGACGCGCTGCGACGCGCTGTACTGCGTAGTACATAACCGTGCAGAGTGCATACCTCGCAGTCGGCCGCATTCCTGCAGACGGAGCGCCAGTAGGCGTGCGAGCAGACGCGCTGCGACGCGCTGTACTGCGTAGTACGTAACCGTGCAGAGTGCATACCTCGCAGTCGGCCGCATTCCTGCAGACGGAGCGCCAGTAGGCGTGCGAGCAGACGCGCTGCGACGCGCTGTACTGCGTAGTACGTAACCGTGCAGAGTGCATACCTCGCAGTCGGCCGCATTCCTGCAGACGGAGCGCCAGTAGGCGTGCGAGCAGACGCGCTGCGACGCGCTGTACTGCGTAGTACGTAACCGTGCAGAGTGCATACCTCGCAGTCGGCCGCATTCCTGCAGACGGAGCGCCAGTAGGCGTGCGAGCAGACGCGCTGCGACGCGCTGTACTGCGTAGTACGTAACCGTGCAGAGTGCATACCTCGCAGTCGGCCGCATTCCTGCAGACGGAGCGCCAGTAGGCGTGCGAGCAGACGCGCTGCGACGCGCTGTACTGCGTAGTACGTAACCGTGCAGAGTGCATACCTCGCAGTCGGCCGCATTCCTGCAGACGGAGCGCCAATAGGCGTGCGAGCAGACGCGCTGCGACGCGCTGTACTGCGTAGTACGTAACCGTGCAGAGTGCATACCTCGCAGTCGGCCGCATTCCTGCAGACGGAGCGCCAGTAGGCGTGCGAGCAGACGCGCTGCGACGCGCTGTACTGCGTAGTACGTAACCGTGCAGAGTGCATACCTCGCAGTCGGCCGCATTCCTGCAGACGGAGCGCCAGTAGGCGTGCGAGCAGACGCGCTGCGACGCGCTGTACTGCGTAGTACATAACCGTGCAGAGTGCATACCTCGCAGTCGGCCGCATTCCTGCAGACGGAGCGCCAGTAGGCGTGCGAGCAGACGCGCTGCGACGCGCTGTACTGCGTAGTACGTAACCGTGCAGAGTGCATACCTCGCAGTCGGCCGCATTCCTGCAGACGGAGCGCCAGTAGGCGTGCGAGCAGACGCGCTGCGACGCGCTGTACTGCGTAGTACATAACCGTGCAGAGTGCATACCTCGCAGTCGGCCGCATTCCTGCAGACGGAGCGCCAGTAGGCGTGCGAGCAGACGCGCTGCGACGCGCTGTACTGCGTAGTACATAACCGTGCAGAGTGCATACCTCGCAGTCGGCCGCATTCCTGCAGACGGAGCGCCAGTAGGCGTGCGAGCAGACGCGCTGCGACGCGCTGTACTGCGTAGTACGTAACCGTGCAGAGTGCATACCTCGCAGTCGGCCGCATTCCTGCAGACGGAGCGCCAGTAGGCGTGCGAGCAGACGCGCTGCGACGCGCTGTACTGCGTAGTACATAACCGTGCAGAGTGCATACCTCGCAGTCGGCCGCATTCCTGCAGACGGAGCGCCAGTAGGCGTGCGAGCAGACGCGCTGCGACGCGCTGTACTGCGTAGTACGTAACCGTGCAGAGTGCATACCTCGCAGTCGGCCGCATTCCTGCAGACGGAGCGCCAGTAGGCGTGCGAGCAGACGCGCTGCGACGCGCTGTACTGCGTAGTACGTAACCGTGCAGAGTGCATACCTCGCAGTCGGCCGCATTCCTGCAGACGGAGCGCCAGTAGGCGTGCGAGCAGACGCGCTGCGACGCGCTGTACTGCGTAGTACGTAACCGTGCAGAGTGCATACCTCGCAGTCGGCCGCATTCCTGCAGACGGAGCGCCAGTAGGCGTGCGAGCAGACGCGCTGCGACGCGCTGTACTGCGTAGTACGTAACCGTGCAGAGTGCATACCTCGCAGTCGGCCGCATTCCTGCAGACGGAGCGCCAGTAGGCGTGCGAGCAGACGCGCTGCGACGCGCTGTACTGCGTAGTACGTAACCGTGCAGAGTGCATACCTCGCAGTCGGCCGCATTCCTGCAGACGGAGCGCCAATAGGCGTGCGAGCAGACGCGCTGCGACGCGCTGTACTGCGTAGTACGTAACCGTGCAGAGTGCATACCTCGCAGTCGGCCGCATTCCTGCAGACGGAGCGCCAGTAGGCGTGCGAGCAGACGCGCTGCGACGCGCTGTACTGCGTAGTACGTAACCGTGCAGAGTGCATACCTCGCAGTCGGCCGCATTCCTGCAGACGGAGCGCCAGTAGGCGTGCGAGCAGACGCGCTGCGACGCGCTGTACTGCGTAGTACATAACCGTGCAGAGTGCATACCTCGCAGTCGGCCGCATTCCTGCAGACGGAGCGCCAGTAGGCGTGCGAGCAGACGCGCTGCGACGCGCTGTACTGCGTAGTACGTAACCGTGCAGAGTGCATACCTCGCAGTCGGCCGCATTCCTGCAGACGGAGCGCCAGTAGGCGTGCGAGCAGACGCGCTGCGACGCGCTGTACTGCGTAGTACGTAACCGTGCAGAGTGCATACCTCGCAGTCGGCCGCATTCCTGCAGACGGAGCGCCAGTAGGCGTGCGAGCAGACGCGCTGCGACGCGCTGTACTGCGTAGTACGTAACCGTGCAGAGTGCATACCTCGCAGTCGGCCGCATTCCTGCAGACGGAGCGCCAGTAGGCGTGCGAGCAGACGCGCTGCGACGCGCTGTACTGCGTAGTACGTAACCGTGCAGAGTGCATACCTCGCAGTCGGCCGCATTCCTGCAGACGGAGCGCCAGTAGGCGTGCGAGCAGACGCGCTGCGACGCGCTGTACTGCGTAGTACGTAACCGTGCAGAGTGCATACCTCGCAGTCGGCCGCATTCCTGCAGACGGAGCGCCAGTAGGCGTTCGAGCAGACGCGCTGCGACGCGCTGTACTGCGTAGTACGTAACCGTGCAGAGTGCATACCTCGCAGTCGGCCGCATTCCTGCAGACGGAGCGCCAGTAGGCGTGCGAGCAGACGCGCTGCGACGCGCTGTACTGCGTAGTACGTAACCGTGCAGAGTGCATACCTCGCAGTCGGCCGCATTCCTGCAGACGGAGCGCCAGTAGGCGTGCGAGCAGACGCGCTGCGACGCGCTGTACTGCGTAGTACGTAACCGTGCAGAGTGCATACCTCGCAGTCAGCCGCATTCCTGCAGACGGAGCGCCAGTAGGCGTGCGAGCAGACGCGCTGCGACGCGGTGTACTGCGTAGTACGTAACCGTGCAGAGTGCATACCTCGCAGTCGGCCGCATTCCTGCAGACGGAGCGCCAGTAGGCGTGCGAGCAGACGCGCTGCGACGCGCTGTACTGCGTAGTACGTAACCGTGCAGAGTGCATACCTCGCAGTCGGCCGCATTCCTGCAGACGGAGCGCCAGTAGGCGTGCGAGCAGACGCGCTGCGACGCGCTGTACTGCGTAGTACGTAACCGTGCAGAGTGCATACCTCGCAGTCGGCCGCATTCCTGCAGACGGAGCGCCAGTAGGCGTGCGAGCAGACGCGCTGCGACGCGCTGTACTGCGTAGTACATAACCGTGCAGAGTGCATACCTCGCAGTCGGCCGCATTCCTGCAGACGGAGCGCCAGTAGGCGTGCGAGCAGACGCGCTGCGACGCGCTGTACTGCGTAGTACATAACCGTGCAGAGTGCATACCTCGCAGTCGGCCGCATTCCTGCAGACGGAGCGCCAGTAGGCGTGCGAGCAGACGCGCTGCGACGCGCTGTACTGCGTAGTACATAACCGTGCAGAGTGCATACCTCGCAGTCGGCCGCATTCCTGCAGACGGAGCGCCAGTAGGCGTGCGAGCAGACGCGCTGCGACGCGCTGTACTGCGTAGTACATAACCGTGCAGAGTGCATACCTCGCAGTCGGCCGCATTCCTGCAGACGGAGCGCCAGTAGGCGTGCGAGCAGACGCGCTGCGACGCGCTGTACTGCGTAGTACATAACCGTGCAGAGTGCATACCTCGCAGTCGGCCGCATTCCTGCAGACGGAGCGCCAGTAGGCGTGCGAGCAGACGCGCTGCGACGCGCTGTACTGCGTAGTACATAACCGTGCAGAGTGCATACCTCGCAGTCGGCCGCATTCCTGCAGACGGAGCGCCAGTAGGCGTGCGAGCAGACGCGCTGCGACGCGCTGTACTGCGTAGTACGTAACCGTGCAGAGTGCATACCTCGCAGTCGGCCGCATTCCTGCAGACGGAGCGCCAGTAGGCGTGCGAGCAGACGCGCTGCGACGCGCTGTACTGCGTAGTACATAACCGTGCAGAGTGCATACCTCGCAGTCGGCCGCATTCCTGCAGACGGAGCGCCAGTAGGCGTGCGAGCAGACGCGCTGCGACGCGCTGTACTGCGTAGTACATAACCGTGCAGAGTGCATACCTCGCAGTCGGCCGCATTCCTGCAGACGGAGCGCCAGTAGGCGTGCGAGCAGACGCGCTGCGACGCGCTGTACTGCGTAGTACGTAACCGTGCAGAGTGCATACCTCGCAGTCGGCCGCATTCCTGCAGACGGAGCGCCAGTAGGCGTGCGAGCAGACGCGCTGCGACGCGCTGTACTGCGTAGTACGTAACCGTGCAGAGTGCATACCTCGCAGTCGGCCGCATTCCTGCAGACGGAGCGCCAGTAGGCGTGCGAGCAGACGCGCTGCGACGCGCTGTACTGCGTAGTACGTAACCGTGCAGAGTGCATACCTCGCAGTCGGCCGCATTCCTGCAGACGGAGCGCCAGTAGGCGTGCGAGCAGACGCGCTGCGACGCGCTGTACTGCGTAGTACGTAACCGTGCAGAGTGCATACCTCGCAGTCGGCCGCATTCCTGCAGACGGAGCGCCAGTAGGCGTGCGAGCAGACGCGCTGCGACGCGCTGTACTGCGTAGTACGTAACCGTGCAGAGTGCATACCTCGCAGTCGGCCGCATTCCTGCAGACGGAGCGCCAGTAGGCGTGCGAGCAGACGCGCTGCGACGCGCTGTACTGCGTAGTACGTAACCGTGCAGAGTGCATACCTCGCAGTCGGCCGCATTCCTGCAGACGGAGCGCCAGTAGGCGTGCGAGCAGACGCGCTGCGACGCGCTGTACTGCGTAGTACGTAACCGTGCAGAGTGCATACCTCGCAGTCGGCCGCATTCCTGCAGACGGAGCGCCAGTAGGCGTGCGAGCAGACGCGCTGCGACGCGCTGTACTGCGTAGTACGTAACCGTGCAGAGTGCATACCTCGCAGTCGGCCGCATTCCTGCAGACGGAGCGCCAGTAGGCGTGCGAGCAGACGCGCTGCGACGCGCTGTACTGCGTAGTACGTAACCGTGCAGAGTGCATACCTCGCAGTCGGCCGCATTCCTGCAGACGGAGCGCCAGTAGGCGTGCGAGCAGACGCGCTGCGACGCGCTGTACTGCGTAGTACGTAACCGTGCAGAGTGCATACCTCGCAGTCGGCCGCATTCCTGCAGACGGAGCGCCAGTAGGCGTGCGAGCAGACGCGCTGCGACGCGCTGTACTGCGTAGTACGTAACCGTGCAGAGTGCATACCTCGCAGTCGGCCGCATTCCTGCAGACGGAGCGCCAGTAGGCGTGCGAGCAGACGCGCTGCGACGCGCTGTACTGCGTAGTACGTAACCGTGCAGAGTGCATACCTCGCAGTCGGCCGCATTCCTGCAGACGGAGCGCCAGTAGGCGTGCGAGCAGACGCGCTGCGACGCGCTGTACTGCGTAGTACATAACCGTGCAGAGTGCATACCTCGCAGTCGGCCGCATTCCTGCAGACGGAGCGCCAGTAGGCGTGCGAGCAGACGCGCTGCGACGCGCTGTACTGCGTAGTACGTAACCGTGCAGAGTGCATACCTCGCAGTCGGCCGCATTCCTGCAGACGGAGCGCCAGTAGGCGTGCGAGCAGACGCGCTGCGACGCGCTGTACTGCGTAGTACGTAACCGTGCAGAGTGCATACCTCGCAGTCGGCCGCATTCCTGCAGACGGAGCGCCAGTAGGCGTGCGAGCAGACGCGCTGCGACGCGCTGTACTGCGCGCGCCACCACGACTCCGCCTCGCTGCTCTCCACCTTGCGGTACTTCTTCTCTATCTCCGCCAGCGACTCCAGCCGCAGCTGGAGACCTGTGTTAGGCCTGGAACAGAACAATTATGACTAATTTCAAATCGGTGGATGCGAAATGCACGGCAGGCAATGTGGGAACACCTGGGGAAGGCCTATGGCCGCTTTAGTTCCCGTATTCTTGAGCACAATAAAACAAACGATTCAAAATGGGAAGATTTATTGTCAAAATCCTAGCTCCTATATTACAAAATGGAATGTGGATGTGGTGGCTACCAAGCGTTATACCCTTATTGATCAGCCAATCAGGTATTCAGGTATAACATTGAGTTTATTGCGAACGGACAGACAGACGCGGTGGAGGACTTTGTTTTATAATGTAGTGATTGATAGGCCTACACTTGCACTTGTAAAACGTCGAGAAAAAGTGCACGGGTGGGTTTGGTCGTTTCCTATGAAGAAGAATCAGCAAGAAACTCTATAGTTATTCTTTTAAATTGATTTGGTTTTACAATAGTTGAACGAACTGACCTGTATATCTGGAACATGATATCCTTCTTGGTGATCTTTTCTTTCTTAGTGTTGGTAATGGCGGCCACGCATAGCACGGAAGTGTATTTGTTATTGCGCGCTTGCTGCGACACGTAGAACCCTTCCTTGGGACCCGTCAGCTCCGACCACTTCTCTAGGGCTTCGGTCCAGTCCATGCCGCGCTGTGGATGAGGTAAGTCATAAGTTGAGGTCGTCCCAATAGGGGATCAGACTAAGTACAAAAAAAAATATTGATTGATTGATGTTCGTCAGTTAGATTATCGAAAAATGTTGGATACGTGTTTTTTCTTTTATCAAATCAATAAAGATTGACGAAGATAAAACGCGTCAAATATCATGAGTGAAAGCTTGTGACGATACTTAAAAATGTCGTTGAAAAATGTACCGACATGTAACGTCACACGAGTTTTCGAAGCACTGTATCGTCTTCATTTCTTGTTTACGTGAAAGAAGAAAAAATATTTTTTGGAAATCTATCTGACGGACTACTTAGTTTTTTTTGTCCGATCCCCTATTGAAGTAGGTGCGTGATGGCCGTGCGTACCTCGGAGTGCACGGTGTGCAGCTCGACGGGCGCGCGGCCGGTGGCGTGCCTGCGCACGAACCGCAGGCAGCGCACGCGCCGTACGCGCTCGCCGCAGCTGCCCAGGTCCAGGATGCCCAGGTCGAACCGACCGCTGCGCTTCGCTGAGATATAACAAACCATGACTACATATAAATAGGTACTAGCTGTTGCCTCCGGCTTCGACCGCGTGGAAGTCGGGTTTCGCGGCCAATAGTAATATTTTAATCCCCCCCTTTCAAAGCCTTTTTCGCATTAAAAAGTAGGCCATGTGTGTGTAAAAAATGACGATTTCATTTAAACCGTTTCATTAATGTTGACTTGAAAGCGCGACAGAGATACTTTCGCATTTATAATGTTAAGTACGGATTGAAAATCGCGTTACGAAACTCAGATGGAGTTTGGCAGGACACCTAGCAAGCCGCAGAAATGACAGGTAGACTAACTGCCGGACTCAGAGATATTCACCGAATGACGTCCAAGAACTGACAAATAAAGTGGCGATTGCAAGTCCGAAAACGATTGGATCAAAATAGAAAATGAAGAGGGGTAAGCGGGATAGAACACCATAAAAATAACACCAATGATATAAATTGATTAAAATTCAAGATGGCACCTATAAAAAATATCGGTTTTGTCGTCATGTGTGTCATTTTCATGGAGTTCGGGGTCGCCGATAACGAAAATGCGAAACGAAATTAGTATAAAGGGATGACGAAAAACCAAATTATAATTCTCATGTTCTTCTTCGTCTCATTCTGTTTTTAAATCTGAACCCTAACCACCGATTAGGTAAAGACTTATTAATTTCATTTATTTCAATATCAGATTACAGAGATTCACAATTATTGTAAGTAACAATTGGAACTTATAAAACTGTGTTAGTAAGTTTACAAAAATTTAATCACAAAAACACATAATTACAATTAATTACCAAAATACATTATTATTATTGGCTTACCTTGCTCCATAACAGCGGCGAGCGTGTCGGTGAAGTACTTGAACAGCCGGTTCTGTAGCTCCACTGGCATTCCCAGTATCCTGTTCAAGAACTTCGACATGTTGTTGTAATCCTATGGACGAGACAATAACATTATAATATGTAGCTGAATAATAAATGTTATGTAATCTTAGACTCTTTACAATGAGAATTTAGAAAACACGGTGGAAGGGGTGGAAGGGGTACAATTGGCTATTTGACTACTGTAAAAAAATCACGAAAATGTGATGTGTGAAAAAAGTAATAAAATCGATCTAAAAATGGCTTCATTTTAACTGATTTTAAATAACGTGACAAAGAAAGCGCTACAAAAATAATAAATGTACACACGACATATTTAGTAGTATTCTCAAAATGAAGATGTCACCTTATCTAACTGCAGCACGCCGGGCGCGGTCTCGCTGTTGACGATGAGGCCCACACCCACGAGCGCGGAGGCCACATCCTGGAAGAAGTCCCCCGAGTAGTCGCTGGGCGGCGGCACCAGTGGACTCTCGTACTTCATTATGGCGCGCATCACTGTTTCTAACGCCGCACGACCTGGGGAAATGAGGAATAACGTGACTAGCAGTTCAGGCTAGCCTCAAGGTTTTTGCTCTGCGTTGACAGCTAGGGGTCCCGCTTTCTCGCAAGAAACAGTATTTCGTCCAGGCGCTTGGCCACGGTGGACGCTAGATCTTACCATATTTGTTATCAATATTGAACTGGCTGAGGTCGCGCGTCTCGGTGGCGCGGCGGTCGCCGTGCGTGAGCGCGCCGAGCGACTCCAGGCGCTTGGCCACGGTGGACGCTAGATCTTACCATATTTGTTATCAATATTGAACTGGCTGAGGTCGCGCGTCTCGGTGGCGCGGCGGTCGCCGTGCGTGAGCGCGCCGAGCGACTCCAGGCGCTTGGCCACGGTGGACGCTAGATCTTACCATATTTGTTATCAATATTGAACTGGCTGAGGTCGCGCGTCTCGGTGGCGCGGCGGTCGCCGTGCGTGAGCGCGCCGAGCGACTCCAGGCGCTTGGCCACGGTGGACGCTAGATCTTACCATATTTGTTATCAATATTGAACTGGCTGAGGTCGCGCGTCTCGGTGGCGCGGCGGTCGCCGTGCGTGAGCGCGCCGAGCGACTCCAGGCGCTTGGCCACGGTGGACGCTAGATCTTACCATATTTGTTATCAATATTGAACTGGCTGAGGTCGCGCGTCTCGGTGGCGCGGCGGTCGCCGTGCGTGAGCGCGCCGAGCGACTCCAGGCGCTTGGCCACGGTGGACGCTAGATCTTACCATATTTGTTATCAATATTGAACTGGCTGAGGTCGCGCGTCTCGGTGGCGCGGCGGTCGCCGTGCGTGAGCGCGCCGAGCGACTCCAGGCGCTTGGCCACGGTGGACGCTAGATCTTACCATATTTGTTATCAATATTGAACTGGCTGAGGTCGCGCGTCTCGGTGGCGCGGCGGTCGCCGTGCGTGAGCGCGCCGAGCGACTCCAGGCGCTTGGCCACGGTGGACGCTAGATCTTACCATATTTGTTATCAATATTGAACTGGCTGAGGTCGCGCGTCTCGGTGGCGCGGCGGTCGCCGTGCGTGAGCGCGCCGAGCGACTCCAGGCGCTTGGCCACGGTGGACGCTAGATCTTACCATATTTGTTATCAATATTGAACTGGCTGAGGTCGCGCGTCTCGGTGGCGCGGCGGTCGCCGTGCGTGAGCGCGCCGAGCGACTCCAGGCGCTTGGCCACGGTGGACGCTAGATCTTACCATATTTGTTATCAATATTGAACTGGCTGAGGTCGCGCGTCTCGGTGGCGCGGCGGTCGCCGTGCGTGAGCGCGCCGAGCGACTCCAGGCGCTTGGCCACGGTGGACGCTAGATCTTACCATATTTGTTATCAATATTGAACTGGCTGAGGTCGCGCGTCTCGGTGGCGCGGCGGTCGCCGTGCGTGAGCGCGCCGAGCGACTCCAGGCGCTTGGCCACGGTGGACGCTAGATCTTACCATATTTGTTATCAATATTGAACTGGCTGAGGTCGCGCGTCTCGGTGGCGCGGCGGTCGCCGTGCGTGAGCGCGCCGAGCGACTCCAGGCGCTTGGCCACGGTGGACGCTAGATCTTACCATATTTGTTATCAATATTGAACTGGCTGAGGTCGCGCGTCTCGGTGGCGCGGCGGTCGCCGTGCGTGAGCGCGCCGAGCGACTCCAGGCGCTTGGCCACGGTGGACGCTAGATCTTACCATATTTGTTATCAATATTGAACTGGCTGAGGTCGCGCGTCTCGGTGGCGCGGCGGTCGCCGTGCGTGAGCGCGCCGAGCGACTCCAGGCGCTTGGCCACGGTGGACGCTAGATCTTACCATATTTGTTATCAATATTGAACTGGCTGAGGTCGCGCGTCTCGGTGGCGCGGCGGTCGCCGTGCGTGAGCGCGCCGAGCGACTCCAGGCGCTTGGCCACGGTGGACGCGAAGCGACGCTCGCCCGCCAGGTCAGAGATCAGGAAGATGTACTCGGGAGCGTTCACTTGGTTGGATCGGTGAGTGCGACCTGTGAGACAGATGCGCAAAGGTTAAACATGGCTTACGACGTGCTGCGACATGCGGCTCGAAGGACCACTTTTATACAAAGTTGATACGACAGAAAGGCTTTCCTTTAAACAGCATTAACTAGGTACCATTTTCAAGCTCTGTACCAAATCAATTAAATAGGAGCAGTATAGTTTAGTCGCAAATGATTTTTTAAGTTTTTGCCCCGTTTGAACACGATGTATCTTTGTTAACAGCTGATTTTGTCTATACACATAGGTCATGCACCTTAAAACGATAAATCTGAGATGCGTTGTTGCCGCTCTGACGCAACTCACAAGTACAACCAAATATTTTCGCTAAAAGATGGCAATGCAAACAAGGAAGCAAAAAAAATACACACACGTGCACTTTCACTACGACAGTGACAATCATAGCAAAACATCCCGCGCGTAAAAGAAATAGAAATAGGTCACTGTGTTGCGCCGCCCGACCGCTTAGACGCGACGCGCGCGTGCGACGTTGCCAATTTGTTACCTAGGTATCTAAGGTCAGTTAAATTTATTTTTAAAAGGTGTTTGTGTTTTACTCTGATTTGTAAGCTATTTAGTTTATTTGAAATAAAAAACCTCATTTTTGGTGCTTTTTATTTTTGTACCGTATCGAATTAATACTACACGTTGTGGAATGTGAGTGGTCGAAAACCACAGATTTTACCATAAAGTAACACTAAAGTTACGTTAAATGCTTAGCCTGCGGTTTATAACGCTACGGCAGCTATTAGTCTACTAACTTAATAAATAAAATTTGCAATTTGCCTGTACGTAAACCGTACAACCAATTTTAGTTAAATGAATAATTTATTTTTACACTTTTCTTATTTATATATTTTTGTAATTTTGGTTAATTGTATATTTTTGGTTAGATGGAGAACACAAAATTCATACGTAGCTAGTGGTAACAAGATACAAATTCCAGTTCAATGCCGCGAAGGGAAAAAATCTTATTTGCACACTCTTATTTTATTTCGAGGAACATTATATTATATTTGTGGACTCACCAAACTGTTGTACAGCTCTGTCGGCCGACCACGGTAGCTCGAGCGTGATGTGTACCCTCCGCCTTTGATTCCGCGCTCTAAAAACAACAGGATGTCAGCGAATATTAAAACGATTAAGAAAAACATCGACAGGAAATCGGCATGTCCTATGACCAAACATCTGAAAACATGTGGCATCTATCAACTCGCACTGGATCCGTGTGGCGGCCAATGCAAGCGTTGGTTGTATATCTCGAGGGGCACGTCATATTCTAAACGGCTCTCGTAAACAATCGGAGGTAAGAGGAACAGGCTGCAAAGTTCCTCATCCTCCATAGAAAAGGGGATCGTCTGACCACACGGATGTTGTGTCTGTACCACCCGACACGTTGTCGTTCGACTGCGGGAAGCTTATCTCGCTTAAACATTGCTTGCGCGAATTTTAGTTCGTAGGTTGGGAGATTGATGTCACTACAGTTTTATAGTATGATTTCCACCGCGAAAGAGTAATGAGCCGGAAATAGCTAAGCAAAGTGGACTTCGTTTTCATGACATAGGTTTACGTTTTCGCCAATAAATAGTTTAGACACAACAAGAAGATTAGAGCGGGCTCATTTTCACTATTTTTGCCTGCTGAGTTATTTCCGCTCGATTCTTTGTTGGTGGAAACACATGTTAGCAGTTTTCTCTTGCGAGGTTATAGAAGTCAGTAATTATGGGTCCGCTTCGCTTGCAGTGAAAACCGGTCTCGACCGTCGCCGCCCTTGTTCTGCTTACCTCCTATCGCTCTGCAGCGAGATACCACTGGAGGCGGCCTCAGAGATGATGGCGACGTCCTTCTGGCCGTCCATAAAACGCTGCTTCTCCGTCAGGTTGAGGGTCTCGAGAGGTACGTCTGCTTCTGAACGGCTCTCGTAGAGGATCTGACCGTCTTCTGTTTGTACCACGCGTCCTTTGCGACCTGTCATCTGTGGGGAGATAACACTTGTTAATTTTCGTTGTTTGGTTTACGTTCGTTTTTTTTTCAGGAGGATTGTTTGTTAATAATACCTGCCGCTCGGGTTGATCTTTAGGTTAAGCCGTGCTTGCCTAGGTTGATTTGTGGATGGATGAGCAAAGCACCCATTACGTACCGAAAATCCTGCAAGCCTTGGAAACTTTGATAATCGTTACAGTGGCGCCAGAGTCTGAAAACCAGTCTTACCAAAGGGTATCGTATAACTCCGTACTAACTAGGATGTGGAGGTCAGATAGCAGAATTCAGTTTACTGGAATCTGACCCCAATATAGTTGTGAAAAGGCTAGGCAGGTGATGATGATGAGGTTAACTTCAGATTAGTTTGTATGTCCTGGCGGGCAGACGCTCCAGTGGAGGTATGACTGTGACGTACCTCGGCCACGTTGTCGGTCCCGCCGAGCTCGTCCACCAGCTGGTCCAGCGTGTTGGGCGGCAGGCGGCGACCCAGGCGCTCCACGTGCAGCAGCAGTTCCTCCTTCATGCTGCAGGCGCGCTCGATGGCTGAGCGGGGCGGTGGCTGGTTGCGGGCTGGACCTGCAGGATCAAACATACATTACTATTTCTGAAATCGACCGTCGGCAAGGTCGCTGCAATCAGCATTACGCAGTGGCGTGCAGTGGTCCCCCACGATGGGTAGGCTACGAATAAATGACAGCAAAAAATAAAATAAAAGTAAGCCTGTAAAAACAAAACTTTTAAATACCATTCAATAACTCACCACATTATTCAAGGTTTAACTCACGATTTTCTAATGACGATGCAAACAGAAGAAAGATTCGGCCACCTCAAATATCTCATCCAAGTGAGTGGGTGATAGTTACAGAACACGTAACTTGCAAGATTTTGGATAAATTTTCGTAATCGGGTACATGTCTACCTTTAGATACAACTTGAATCTTATCATTATACGATCCGCCCCTAAGACGACCCACTGACCGATAATTGAGAACACTTATTACCTATATATATCATGTAATAAACACACATTATCAGCACAAACTTCACAAGTAAATACCATTGTTATTTGTTACGTGAATAAACAAGTAATACACAACAAAATTAATATTTACACTACTGTTAATAACGTTAACTGTACGTTTTCGGTTTCAAAACAAAATCGCATTATATATTGCTTGTCACAACAATGAAACAGTAATGTCTTCCTCTTACTTACGTAAAAAATAATTTCTAGGTTATTATTGTCGATAGAAAAATACTAGCAAATAAAATTGCATCATTTTCATATCGAGTTTGTTCACAACAGCGGTCAATATTTTTTGCAGGATTATACGAAATCCAATGAATGAGGTGACAAGTTGACAATATTGCGAACATCGAACTAAACAGGTGCTGCGCTCTATGCACGGAAGCCCGAAGTTGGCGAAGCGCGAAATTAAAATTTCCTTACGTTTTTGCAATTTACAGGCCAGTGCTAGGTTGTATGTTCATTAAAATATGATTCCCGGTTTTAAGACGTATGTAGTCATATTTTATTCAACATACAACCTAGCACTGGCCTACAAATTGCAAAAAAATGCAAATTTTGAACTTCGCGGGTTATAGATTGGTTGTGTTGTTGCAGCCAATCACAGCCCACTCAGCTACAGTCGTAGGAGCTGCTGCGTTAAAATTGCGAAAATCTATGTATGTGTGCGGTTCATAGACACGGCCATACGTACCGATGTGACGCTGTGTGTATACAATTATGAATGGGTTTTAGACAAGTCGAGTGTTTGTCTATAAGATTCGTACTAATCGTAATCCTTGTCAATGAGTTTTAGTGGGACGCGAAAAATTGCTATTAGTATTTTAACAGGAGTTTGAACTTTTTTATGATTAATTTGTACATAGTGTTATTTTATTGCATCGTTAATTAGTTATAAGAAATGCTCAGTTGGTAAGGTAGGCTAAGCCTAAGAGCCTATATAGGGCGCACGAACCTGGCATTACGTATGTGTAAATCTAGACCAGAAACACTCATTAGACGTCCAGTGCTAGCCTGCCCCGCGCGCCCGGCACGCAGCGCACCCGCACGTCACAGCTGCACGCTGCACTAGTGCGGCCGCGCAACGCAACGGCTTCCAGTTTGCGCTCGCCAGAATCCAGAAACACTCATTGAGCGGACAATAGGGGATCGGACTCAAAATAATATAATTCTGTTTAATCCGTCTGTTAGATTATCGAAAAATAATGGATACGTGTTTTTTGTTTTATAAAATTAATAAAAAATGACGAAGATAAAACACGTCAAAGACCGTGAGTGGAGATTTGTGATATCACTTGTAAATAAAAAAACGTCACATGAGTTTTCGAAGCACTGTATCGTGTTAATTTTTTGTTTACGTGAAAAAAGAAAAAAAATTAATAATTTAATTTTTTTTTTTTGACGACGCCGTTGGCGCATTGGCTCAGGCAATGGACTGCTGCGCTGCGTGTCGCGGGTTCGATCCCCGCACGGAACAAATATTTGTATGGCCTACAGATAGTTGTTTCGGGTCTGGGTATTTGTGTATGTTAGTTTAAATGTTTGTGAACGCACCCACGATACAGGAGAAATTCCTAGTGTGGGGCAACGTTTTTTTTAAAAAAAAAAAAATTTTTTGGAAATCTATCTGACGGACTCATTAGATTTTCTTTGTCTAACTAGGTCCATTTACACTTAGTATACTAACCAAGATAAAGTCCGTTGGTCCCAACAGGAGTGCCAGTAAGACTGTGTCCAGCCGGTGTGGTCACGGTGACAGTGGCAGCGGGTGCTGTGCTGTTCTTACGTTCAAACATCGTCTCTATTTTATCCTGTGTCGTTGAGGGTTTCTTCTTCGGTGAAGAAGCCTTCTTCTTCTTCGTTGGCTTCTTTTTCTGACGACCTAGCCACGGTTCTGTGGGAGAAATTATTGTGTTGGGTCTATATCTAGCGGTTGAATACAAATACATAACAATAAAATCTTGGGTTACTGCATCAGTAACACTTTTCAAATATAAGCGGAAAGGAGACAGGGAGGCTTTTATAGCTATACTAGCGGACGTCACGCGGTTTCACCCGCGTAGTTCCCGTACCCGAGGGAATACAGGGATAAAAAGTAGCCTATGTCACCCAGGGATAGTGTCGCTTCCTAACGGTAAAAGTATTTTTCAAATCGGTCCAGTAGTTTCGGAGCCTATTAGTTACAAACAAATCTTTCCTCTTTCTAATATTAGTGTAGATTTTTTAACTGTGATATGCACAGATATAGCCGACAAATGAAAACGTGCCCAATACGCCACCGTCGGCTAAAGCAGACAAGAAGACATTTTTACTTTATTTATTTTTTATACGAAGTGTCAAATAAAGTAATGATGATACGGGTGATATTTTATTTTGTGTCTTGGCGTGGGAAGAAAAGCAGATCAGATACGTTTAGAATAATGCGTTTAAAAGGTTAAGCGTCACTTACCATCATCACTGTCACTGCCGCCGTGGAAAGGATTGAAGTCGGAGAGTTCGGAGTCGGAGCCGGGCGGGCGACGCTCCTCGTCGGACTCCATCTCCAGCTCATCTTCAGACCCTCGCACAAACTCGTCGGATGAAGAGCCTCCCCGCTTGCGCTTGGCCGCTGCGTTGGCTTGCTGACGAGCTGTTACTGTGGGGTCACGGGAATGGAGTGATGAAAAAGTATACATCTAACTTAAATATTCACTTACTTATTTATCTAATCTACGTTTTAACGCATAATCAACCATTTTATATATAAACGTCGCTTCCTCTGGTAAGGGGATAGCAAGTATACTATTACATATACCAGTGTCGTGTAAACTAATGCCGTAAGCAATCCGAAAATAAATCCTCTCCGCCTCATTCCGAATACGGAATGTATTCGGAATGAGGCTACACTAAAAACTAAAACATGAAAAACATCTTCAATTACATCAAATTCAGTACAGTTCTTGGAAGGAACTTTGCCCATTAGTTAAGAAATAGGGATGTTTACTGACTTAAAAAAATATGATTCTAATTAGTCCGTCTGTTAGATTATCAAAAAATAATGGATACGTATTTTTTAGTTTATTAAATCATTAAAAATTGTCGACGTCAATTTTTATGACGCGTCAAAGATTTGAGTGGGGGTCACTAACCGCTAAAAATGTAATATTAATGTCTTAGAATATGACGTCACACTGTTTTCAAAGCACTGTATCGTCTTCATTGTTTGCTTACGTGAAAAAAGAAAAAATACGTGTCTGACGGACTTATTAGATTATTTTTGTTAACTAGCATCAGCAGCGCAAGCGTTACTGCTGATGCTGAACCGCTAGACAAAACGAGGCAGTCAAATACCCCTCCGGCCACCGTAGACGCGGGCCTGTGGACGGTGAGTGATGGGCTAACTCGCCGTCCGTCCGTCTTACGACGAAAACAGGCCGTGTCGACGGCCGTTCGTGTTCCACGCGCGCCTCAAAGAGATGTCAGCAACATGGGAGGGGCCCGAAAGGGCCGACGCCTGTCGGGGCTGCGGGTAGTCCTCTGGTTATCGCGGCCTCGACATAGAGGGCGAAGAAGGAACATGGGTGGTTTTTAGTCAGTAGAAGTCTGACACTCCCTTTCGCTCTGCCCAAGAGCGGGAGGGGTTATTCGATGATTTTACACCCACCAAAAAAAAAAAAAAAAAAGGCAGTCAAATACACTTTGCTATCGTGACTGTTTAAGTTATAAAACAAACATTTTCAGAGCCACTATTCTATTCTCAATGTTTTACCAAAGAACAGCGATATACTCGTATTATTTAAAAAATAAAAATCATCGTCTTTTTTTTTGCATTAATATTTTTATTACTTTTAATTTTTCTTTGAAGCGTGTTGTTAATTTTCTGCTTGTTGTATGCTGTGAATAATGCTGTTGGTTGCATAATTCTTAATTCTGTTTTATATATTTATGCTTTAATGTAATTAAGAATCAAGGGGCTTGTGAATACGAGGACTGAACTCACATTTCCTCTTGGAAGTGTTGGCGTCATCATCAGCTGGCGTGCTGCTGTGCTTCCCGTTCCGCGCGGCGGGCGGCGCAGGCGGCGCGGGCGCTGCCAGCTGAGCGGTCGCGCGCGGCGCCTCCAGCCCCAGCAGACGGTTGATGCGCGAGCGGTCGGGTGCCGGGAAGTGCTTCTCTACCAGAGTTTGGAATACTCCCCTGGAACGAACACATATATGTTTAATAGGGTAGTTGACTTAAAAATCTAATTAGTTCAGTCAGATAGATTAAAAAAAAATGGATACGGTATTTTTTTCTTTTTGCACGTAAACAAAAAATTAAGACAGAATACGTCACAGTGTGGCACATTTTTTACCAGAAAGTGACGTCACAAGCTCCCACTCATGATCTTTGACACGTTTTGTTTTCGACAATTTTTATTAATTTGATAAAACAAAATAAACGTATTCAAAATTTCTCGATAATACAACAGACGGAATAATTAGATTTTTTTGTGAAATACCCTACAAGACAGAGGACAGACTAGACAAGAGGTCCTTATACAGGTATCGTATTCGTGGTCTACGGGACTGATCGAAAGAAATACCGCAGCCCCGGAACACAAAAGGGTCATGTGTGGTGCTGAGTGAGTATAAGTCTGACACTCCCTTTCGCTCCTCCCAGAGCAGGTATTTTTTTATTAATTTTAAAAACGTTGCCGCACTCTAGGAATGTCTTCTGAACAGTGGGAGCGTTCACCAACATTTAAACTCACATACACAAATACCCAGACCCGAAACAACTATCTGTAGGTTACACAAACATTTCGATGGCTCCCACGCAGAGGGTCGGAACTTTGTTTTTGACTAAAACCGTTTATTATCTATTACTAAAATCCAAATTTTAATATCTTATATAAATAATGAGTTTTTTAATGGATAATGGTCTTAACATTTAAACGCTCCCGCGCATAAAGTCGCGTGGATAGTTCAGACGGTATGCTCCGATCGATTGGTCCGCGGCCGGCCAATCAGAGCACAGTACCGACCGCGACGTCAAGTCGTATGTCAACAGTGAAGAAGTTTGCTTTTAAAAATAAAACAATCGATTGTTTTTGTTATTGTTTATGTAGTTTAAGGTGTACTATTAATAGTTAAAGTAAAATGAGTAACGTACGTGCTTCCAAGATTATGAAACTAGTGTTAAATGAACAAACAAACCAAAATAGTGAAGTAACGGTCGATGAAAATTTTGGAAATGGTAAGTTTTACTGATTTGTTTTGTATTATAATTATTTTACTTGTTTATATGTGTGGTACGAATATAATAATTAGTATGTGATAGTGTTGAATAGGACTCAACAGACGAAACAGTGATTACGACCGTTCCGACGCATAACGTCGGGACGTTTATGTTACGACTATATGCGCTGTAATCAAACGTTACCAGTGGTCAGTTAAGACTTTATACTACACAACAATTTAATTATAGGAGTCGTAACTTATACTTACGACCATTTGCGATGTTTAAATATAATAATGAGTAAACGCATAAAGACGTATCATAGACATACGGCTTTATGCTCCGTTAAAAAAATAAGATACGATTCTCTGCTTTTCAAATTATAGTTAAAATATCATTAAAATAAATTTTCTAACTGCTTTGTTGGTCTAGTGGAAGTAAGCATGACTGGCGGGTTCGATTCCCGGGTCGGGCAACATATTATTGGGTTTTTCAATTTCGAAATTCTCATAACATGGAGTCTGAACTGCGCCTAGTGTTTGACAATAGGCATTACAATGGGACTAATAACTGGCAAAAAGTGGGTAGACTATGTTCTCTTATCTCTAACCTCTCTAAACTCTGCCTATCGCTTTGGGGAATAAAACCCGTAATGTTGTTTGATTTAACCCGTAATGTTGTTTGATTTATGTTAATTGTCTAACACTTTTTATATGTGTATTTGTTTCTTGTGTATAGTTTTTAACTAATTGCAAACTTGTATTTTTAGAATCACCGGTACCACTTGAAGCTGAAGACCAGTGGGATCAGTATAAGACGATGTTCGGGCAATCTTTTATTAATAGTACAACAAGCATTAACAACAGTAGTATACCAAGTATTACCGAGGTAATAAATAATCCAGACGCAATGTTACCCTTAATTTCATCCCCATTACCAAATGAAAGCCCTACAGAACGTGTGGATTCAGAGCCATGTGTTGAAAAAATTTCACACGAATCAGCTGATATAATAGAACCTTCACTGGACATAACACCAATGCCCTCCCCAAATAATGAGTTTTTGATGGCCACTTCGTCTCCACTATTCAGAAATTTATCGATTTGTGATGCTGAGAATTCATCTAGTAGTGCCAGTAGAGCCAATACACCACACCTGAGTAACGCTTCAAGTCAGGACTCTTCTGTCTGCTCATCAAGTGAAAATACGCCGTCGGCTAGAGTTGCAAGAAGACGTCACCGTCGCCGTGATGAGTGGAAAGATATTAAACGAAAATGTTTAAAAAATTTAGGAAAAGCGTATATGAGTAGGAATGGAGTTCAGAGAGATGAAAAGATTTTAAAACCACCATGTCCGGATACTTGTCGTCTTAAATGCTTTCAAAAGTTTGATGCACACCAACGGGAACGTATATTTAGTTCTTTTTGGAAAATTGGAGATCACAGTCGACAGTGGGATTACATCGTCAACCACACCGAAGTAGGCGATACTAAGTATCCCTCTACGACGAATCCTGTGTCTAGACGTAAGAGATCTGTTAAGTATTGCTTATCTCTTATTGAATCTAATTCTGACTTACCTAATAAAGTGTTCGTTTGCAAAACGATGTTCCTAAATACACTTTCTATTGGAGAGAGAACTGTTCAAACAGCTTTGGCGAAATATCGCTCTGGTGGTGGCTCTGTTTCCCCCGATCGACGTGGTGGAACTAGAATTATAGTCTTAGACGACGAAATAAAACAGGGTGTTTTAAAGCATGTCAAAACGTTCCAGCCCGTTGAATCTCACTATGTACGCAAAGATACAAGTAAAATTTACTTTGACGGCGACCTTACATTTACAAAAATGGTTTCTTTGTACAATGAGTGGTGTATAAGTGAAAATATAACTAAAAAGGTATCGACAGTTAGACAGTATCGTGATATCATAAACCAAAACTTAAATATATCGTTTCACAAGCCAAAAAAAGACATTTGTAACGAGTGTCATATATATAATGAAAACAAAAATACAATGACGGAAGAAGAAAAACAAAAACAAGAACTTCATATAAATAACAAGATGAAAGCTAGAGAAATGAAGGCAAATGATAAAAAAGAAGCATTGGAAAGTGGAGGTAAAATAGTTACAACGTGTTTCGATTTTCAAAAAATATTAAACTGTCCTCATGGCAATGTCGGTTTATTTTATTATAAACGAAAATTATCCATTTATAATTTTACAATATTCGACCTAGCGAGTCAAGAAGGTTATTGTTACATGTTAAATTTGACAGATTGGGGTAGCTTGACCTGCTGTCGTCTTTACAATAGTTTTCAATCCTTAATTTTAGGTGATTTTAATTTAATTTAGAAGATTTTTTATTTCGTTTTATATAATTTCATTTCCTTTTATGTTGATTTTATTATAATTATCATGACGAAGATAGTGCGAGTATACATATCTTTTATTAAGTTTAGAAGAGCCAGTTTTAACCTTATGTTTTTTTAATTAAAAGTTTATAGTAACGTGACTTAAGAAGACTGAATTACGCGTTAAGAAGACTGAATTATGTTCCTATGATGAGAGTTATTGTAATTAAATTGATTTGAGGTGAAATTTTACGGTGGTTTTTATTCATCAACTCCCTTATTACGACCCCCTTTTAGAGAGATATGATAGTATACACGTCGCATATAGTCGTAATTCAAACTTACGACTTTATACGTGTTGTTTATATCACGTTTATGAACGCATACAGTCGTAACAATAAGATACGACCTTTTTTTAATAAGTAAATAGTCGTAAGTAAGGAAAACTAGTTTTTTTTGGTAACTACAATTCCTTGTAATATCCAGCACCTGGGGATACATTATTTAACTAATAATTGACAGGTTAGTGCAAAAATTTCTGTTGAAAATCTTTCACAATCATTTTTATCAATAACGTATACTAAAATGCTCTCCTGAGAAAAACATTTTTTTAGCCTTACGACTTTATGCGTGGGAGGCGTCGATTTGTTCCGTGCGGGGATCGAACCCGCGTCACGTAGCGCAGCAGTCAACTGCTTGAGCCACTGCGCCATCCGTATCGTCCTTTCATTTAATGATGTCCCCCACTCAAACAAAAAAAAAACACGCACCTCTTTCACCTCTTATTTATGTGCGTATTGTGTAATGACCAATTGCTTTGGTGTAGGAAAACATTGTAAAATAACCCAGCATGTCTGAGAGATATTTCTCGACGGCATGAGAAGGCAAGTCAGAAGCCCTGTGCAGCTCTAGCATAAAAACTGACACCAGCAGGGCTATTGCGTATCTTTTAAATATCAGTGGCTATCATATTGTCCATGGATTAACTGTCAAATTGGTTATGGTTTAGTACAAAATGGAACCATTTGAGAATTAATTGATGGACACTATATGATAGCCACTGTCATTTAAAAGATACGCAATAGCCCTGCAGGTTAGGCATTGACCAAACAATCGGGATGTTTACTGACTTTTAAAAGTGTGATTCTAATTAGTCCGTCTGTTAGATTTTCGAAAAATATTGGATACGTATTTTTTGCTTTATCAAGTCAATAAAAATTGACGAAGATAAAACGCGCCAAAGATTTGAGTGGGGGTTGGTAACGTCACTGACCGCAAAAAATGACATACTAATGTCTTAGAATATGACGTCACACTGTTTTCAAAGCACTGTATCGTCTTCAATGTTTGTTTACGTGAAAAAAGAAAAAATACGTGTCCAATATTCTTTGGTAATCTATATGACGGACTAATTAGATTTTTTTGTTAACTACCCTATTATAATAATGATGATGAAACGTTCTGCAGCTGAATTGTAGTATTTTAAAGCAAAGTTATTGGCCCTACCCTTGCCATTTCCTAAGTAAAGACAGAAAAACATAATTGGATAACTAGTGTGTTACATGACACAATACAGTAAACTGTAAACTACATCAGCGTAATACTTCATTTCTGACTAAAAGGACCGATAACAGCGGTCAGCCCGCACAAGAATAAAATCGACACAAAAAATATCATAACTTAATATTTTTTCCAAATTGAAAACATTTCTTAAAAAAAAAAAAAAAATCTAATTATTATGTTTGTAAGAGGTTATTATATTAGCGATCCAATGGTCCGATGTTAGTGACAATGTCAGTTTTAAAACTTATATCAGACGTCGTCCTGCCAGGACAGCAGCGCCACCTACCGGGTCCAATTGTGAATCTAAACCCTTCTTGCATCCAATTGAACACATAGGTACGTAAATTTTCATCAAAATCGGTCCAGCTGTTTAGGAGGAGTTCAGTGACAAACACACGTACAGTTCGAACAAATTATCTTGGCAGGTCCGAACTTCGTGCAGAACGCTGCGCAGTAACATTTATTAGGAACCAAATGGTGACATGAGGTGAAGTTCGGGGGGCGGTAGTCTAGGCTAGAGATGCACCTTACATAAACACAATCAATCCTTTATACGATCAAATATCGTAATCGATTAGTTTTATTTGGAATACGTTATTATTAGTGTTTAGAAGATATTTAAGTGAATACATTAACTAATAAAGTGAATTTAATCATTAATAATTGAGTTTTCGTCTTTATTACATAAAAAATGTATAGTAACATTATGTTTTCTCTGTTAAAAGACATGATTTACTTAAATTTTAGAAATCTATTACAGACTTCTTGAATAACGAATGTTTACGAATATTTCAAACCTCAATATAAAATTGAATAGAAACATCTTTTTATTACTTAATTTCAATCGATTCTAAGAATAATCGATTAAACGACACCCATTGCACATGCACATGCACATCTCTTTTTGTTAACTTCGTGACCTTCGTGCAAGTTCGGCAATATTCGGTACGAGGTATTATATCTCAGTCACACGACAGCATTTGTTTAGTGTTTGTGTTGCTATCTCTGTCTTGAGCACATTCGATTAGAAAAGTTTTCGTTGTGTTTTTGTTTGTTGTTTTTAATATTACTGTTATTTTTTATTATTTGTTAGAAAAGTTAGTGGGCACTTATTTCGTCAAATATGCCACCAAAGTATAGTAGTGTTTTAAATCGCCAGGCGAGAAAAAATATTTACGATTTAACTCAGTATATGAAAGGGAAAAAAGAAAATGGAGTTAAAAATGTAGACTAGGTATCTAAAAGTGTTTTGATATTTATTTCATTTGTATTTTCTGACTGTATTAGGTATTTTCTGATCGTATGTGTTTATCTGGCAATAACAGTTTTCTTCGCGAGTATACATGCGCAAAGTTCGCAGAGCCTATGTTCAGACCTGCCAAGATAATTTGATCGTACTGTACAGAATTATATATTGTATAAAGATCATGATGAAGGAGAATCTTGATTAAAACAAAGACGAAATATGAAAAATTAAAAAATATTGAAATCGATTCAATTTTTTTAACGTTCGATATCTCACATCTTACATATCGAAACCGTTACCTGTCGAAACCTTAACTCAGTGATGGCCTCAGTAATCTTAAGGCTCTATAAATACCAAATTAGATAAACTGTCAAAACCCACAACAATTTTTTTTAACGTCAATGTCACAATTCAATAACAATATCAGCGGTCAGCTGTGTCGGGCGACCTCGGGCAACCTCGGTAACGGTTCGTTCACCCGACGAGCGCTCGGGGCCGCCATTACGGTTTTAGAGCTGTCAATAGTGTCAATTTGTACACGAGTTCAGCGCAATGCGAACAGTGTCAGCAAAGAGTTGTCAGAGCATCGATTTTAAACGCTTTGAATGTATTTCAACAATGTGCGCGTATAAACTAGTAGAATTGTATGTTTCGATGCGGTAAAGTGGTAATCTAGAAGCTAATTGATGGGAAATAGTATGTTTTACGTGTTACGTCAGTGATAAACATCATGTGCTCCAAACAACAACTAAAGTGTTTTTTAAGTACAATATCAGAGAATGCCGAATTTCCTATATTTATTTACGTATCAGCTGAGAAGTACACTATCTTGATCAAATGTCGAGTTGAAAGTAATCGTAACGCTGAATTCTACAACGATTACGCTAGGGAATGGATCAACAAGTTTACTAAATTCACTAAAACTGGATGGATTGTTAAATCATGTTTTCCGCACATCAGGAGATTATTGTACAGAAAAGTTTTTGTATGCCATCATTCTAGTCGCAATAAAAGAA
This sequence comes from Diarsia rubi, assembly GCA_932274075.1. NCBI lineage: Eukaryota > Metazoa > Arthropoda > Insecta > Lepidoptera > Noctuidae > Diarsia > Diarsia rubi. The sequence goes on from OW026432.1 coordinate 1,658,778, forward strand.
AGACGCCAGAACAGTCTAGTACGAAAAATAAAAATTGTCAAGCGAAGATAGACTTCAAAATAAAGTTTATAAATCGTAACACTATTAAAAACGATATAACGTTAAGGGACGGTTTGAATTTAACAATTTATATAGACTTTGTACACTCGCATGCCGTAAAAGCGACAGAATCTTTCAGTTTGCTGAAATGTTGCTCAGACACCGACGAAATGTTCCACAAGTATTTTTCTGAAGGCCATACGACAGTTACAGCGAAAAATTACCATGAGTTATTCTTACTATCAAAATTTGGGTCCAGCAAACATTTGTTAAACGGTGAAATAAATCCCACGTTACAACATGTAGTCTACCTGTTCAGAAAGAAAAAAAAACAGGGGTTGGCCCCCAAAGTAGCCGACATCATGAGGGAGAAGGTGAAGGCTTTAGAGGAGTGCGGCGGTGTGTTGAGGCACACAGATGATTACAGTATTACGGTCGTCATCACTCCATTTATGAAGAACGTCCTGTCTGGACATCAACTAGACTGTATCATAGTAGATAGCACAATTATAAAGGAATGCGTTGTGTCCTTCTTCTTAGTTCCCACACCACTGGGAGCGCTACCCATCGCCTGTGTGTTACATCCACAGATTACAGAAACCAGTTTCAGTCAGGCATTCTTTTCTACAAAACTACTGTTAGAAAATCAGACCTTAAAAAGTTTCGAACCAACCAAGATCATGACAAATCAGACTGATCAACAATTGTATGCTTTAGATGCAATATTTTCTGATAAGAAATTGTTTGTGTCGCGTGCATCTTTGATTGAAGAAATATGGAAGACGATTTGTGAGGGAGAGGCAAAGATTGATAAAACACAACAACATGATGTTATGGAGTTATTTTCTTCACTATTGCATGCAGATAATTTAGACGAAGCCGAATTATTTTACAAAGAACTTGAAAAGTATTTGAGCGCTGTGGAATATGCTACAAAACTCAAAAAATATCTCTCTAACATATGGATAAGACGAGACGAATACATAACACCAAACAAAGTGGTAGATATATCTTTAAGAATCTTAAAACAGTTTTTATTAAACAGGTGCAATGCCTACAACAGTTTAATCATGATAGATGTACTGTTGAATATTTTAGACAATCATTGGTGTCAAATACTGCATGCACATTTGAGAGGCACACTAATCATAGAAACTTATACAAAGTTCTTGCCGTTGGATAAAAGGGTGATGGAATCTTCAGCTGGTTCCAAACCAGCTGGTTCCAAAGCAACTGGTGAGCAAAGGTTACAGAGTACAACGAATTATGCAACATTAAGAGCAGATACTTTGTGTTGCAACTGTACCAAAGGAAGGAAAGGCGAGTTTTGTGCACACTTATGTGCTGTGTTACACACGGTTGCTATAACAACCTCTGTTCCCGAAGAGAAAAGAGCATTTTACACAGCATTGGCTGGTGAACACCAAGTGAAAGTTGAGCCAGAAGTCCAATCTGAACCTGAGTGTGATGATCAAGAGGAATATCACATGGAAGAAGCTTGCAATGAAGAAACAAACGAGCATGCAGTAGTAAAACAAGAAATAGAAGAACACAGCGACCCTTTAAACGATGAAGAAGAAGAAGAAGACAATTCTGAGCATAACTCGACCCAAACTGATATTGTTGATGTGAAAAAAAGGTATTTAAATGCACTGAGGGCTCTGAACGATGAATTTAGAAGAATAAACCAAATGTTTAGGCAGAACCCTAGTGCGTCTAACTTGGACACTATGAAACGTTTAGCTAGAGAACTAAGTAAAATAAAACCGGTTGAGAAAATTAACTTAGAGAATATGTTTTTTGAAGATGAAGTGAAAGAAAATGGCAGTGATATAGACTGTAACTAGATATATTTATTATATAGAAATATAATCATGAGTCCAAAGAACTTTAATTATAATAATGTATAATATCTTTTTTTTTGCTAACCTTCCACCCTTTTTTTCTTTTTATTCCATGGTGAAAAATCCTAAAGGTTGTCATCCACCCTTTTTGTTTTGTTTGGTGGAAAATCATCAACACCCCACCCGCTCTGACTTCTACTGACTAAAAACCACCCATGTTCCTTCTTAGCCCTTGTGCCGAGGCCTCGGTATCTCTTTCAAACAACCCGCAGCCCCGATGGGATGACCTCCGCCTTTAGATGAGCAGAGGGGTCTGTCAGACTCTAACTGACTAAAAACCACCCCAGTATTCCCTACCTACATTTGCATCGGGGATCATGGGAACTAGTGCTACCTTCCACTTGACAACATCGATCAGATCCAGTGTGTTTATTTGAAAGCCAAATTTGAAATCACAGGTAAAGAATGTCATACTAATGTCTTGGAAAATGACGCCACACGAGTTTTCAAAGATTTTTTGGAAATCTATCTGACGCACTAATTAGTTTTTTTTTGTTATCTACCCTATTATACAAAACGCATCCCGAAAAATCCGAGGTTTCAAATTTCAGAACTTTTTAATTTTTTATGGATAATTATTAAATGACTTCTCCCACTCTGGGCAAAACGGAAGGGTGTGTCAGATCTCCCATCGGGGCAGCTGGTGGTTTGAAAGAGATACCGCGGCCTCGAAACACAAAGCTAAGCTTTTTTAGCCTTTTGTGTTCCGGGCCCGCGGTATCTCTTCCTCTCCGTCCCGCAACCCCCGCAGCCGTCAGCCCTTGCGGACTCGTTCCATTTGTTGACAGCTCTTTGAGCTATGATTAGGACTCACTTGGCAGTGGAGACGAAGTCGGAGAGCTCGCCGTCGTCCCTCTCGAGCTGGTCCAGCGTGCGCGCCTCGCCCGTGCTCTGCAGACCGATGACCACGCACTTGCCGCACTTCACTGCCTCGCGAGCTGTCACTACTGCGTGGTTCACCTAAGGAACAAAAAAAAAACATGATTACAGATGCCATCATCTTTTTTCTTTATGGGACAAGTACGTCACACTATTCTCAAACCACTGTAACTCCTGAAAGCAAGAATCAACAGTGGAGACCACCAGAAAAGTGCCGACACAATGAAGGTCGACGAAGTCCCAGAGGAATGATTTAACTGTCTTGGATTTCGCAACGAAATTAATTACAAAAGAATAGCGGAGGACTACGGAAAAAAAATTCAATTCCTTCCATATCAGCAGGAGACAGAACGAAATTATCTGCCTAGCCTTATCCCAAATATAATGGTGTCCTGCTCGGCAGCTTCCTGTCTGACCAGTGTGAACACTCTTGGATAAAGGACAACCAAACATTGAAAGCTCCGGTGCTTCTCGCAAGAGTACACGTCATGTAGGCCTACTTTTGTGCGTTAGATAGTCATTCAGAACGAATTATCACATCTGATCTATTATTGACACCTCTGCACCCTGTTTTTTTTTTTTCTGTATCTGTCCATAGCTAAAAGAGTCTTTAAGCACTTGATTTTTAGGGGTGATGAGGAACAGGATGTAAAGTTCCTCATCACCCATAGAAAAGGGAGGATCCTCCAACCAGACGAGTGATGTGTCTGGTGGGCTAACTGCCCGACATATGTAAGTCGGGATTTTCTATATACGCTAATGTGGCGGATAACTTTGATAGCGCGATGCATGATTGCCAATGTTAGTTCGCATCTGTTGCGATAGATGGCGCTGTCGCCACAGATTGATTGGATTTGTGTATGTGTCAAAAACCCGGATAAAAATATAGCTCTGGTATTTCTTTGCTAGTATGGTGAACACTTCCAACTGAGCCCATTACCAGAATACTTTACAAGTATGCAACCACATTACATCTTATAAAACAAAGCGGGTAGGTCAGACTTACCTTGGCAGCGATACACAGGTACTTGAAGAACCTCTGATGCGCCGACCAGAACTGTCCCCACATCGTCTTCTTCATCCTCGACTCCGCGTTGATCAGTTCTGCAGCCTCCGTGAACCTTTGCATGGCCATTACCCACTGTTGACCAAAAATACTATGTACATCATGACTGTAATCCGCGGAGGATTACGCAGAAGTATACTTAATAGTACACCCATATTTCGTCAATAGGGGATCGGACAAAAAACTAATTAGTCCGTCAGATAGATTTCCAAAAAATATTGAACACGTATTTTTTTTTCACATACACAATAAATGAAGATGATACAGTTATACGAAAACTCGTGAACTCTACGTCACATGTCAGTACAATTTTCACCTACAAATGACGTCACACACGACCCTCACTCATGATCTTTGACGCGTTTTATCTTCGTCAATTTTTATTAATTTGATAAAAGAAAAAACCCATATGCAATATTTTTCGATAATCTAACTGACGGACTAATTAGAATAATATTTTTTGACTCAGTCCGATCCCCTATTATATCTAAGGTCCGTAGCACACAGCGTTTGTACGGCGCCGACGACGCGCTTATGACGTGCGTATACGCGCTTCAAACGCGATTTGAAGGCAACCTTGTAACCTATACACGAGAAAGCGTCCGTGAAACGCGCGTCTTCGTGCATCGGCGCGTCTTCGTGCATCGGCGCGTCTTCGCGCATCGGCGCGTCTTCGTGCATCGGCGCGTCTTCGTGCATCGGCGCGCAGATACAGCGATGTTAAACCGACCCTTTGTACGCGTTTCAAACGAGTTTCGAACCCGCTTCACAACGCACGTTTGTAGTGTTCCGCGCGATTGAATCTATAAAAAAATACGCCGTGTGCTAGGGGCCTAAGTCACATGCTATTTTAAGAATTTGACGATTTGCTAAATAGATGTTCTGCTATGCAGACCATCTGATACATGGATATTTTGCTAAGTAGACTTACTGCTCATTAGACGTTTCGCGTAGTTGGACATTTAACTACTTAGAGCATCTGATCCGGAGGGGTTAGGGTAACATGCAAGCTTTACGACTAATAGTATAACTAAATAAACAAGACTATATTTTTTTTTAAATGGTTTGAAAGTATCATCACTGTAATGTTCTCAATACACCAAGAAAAAATCTTTAAGCTTGTACTGACCAGTGCCACAGACTTGTCGTAGGTCTCCTTGAAGGCGTCCGACAGAGGCACCTCCTCGATCTTGAAGGACACGCCGTGGAAGGACAGCTGTCGCGCGATGTACATGCCGCGGAGCTTCATGTCCATGGCTACGATCTCCATCGCGCCCACTCCTCTGGACACAAGGAAACATACATGAAGATGGTGATCCACAAGGGTTAGACAGAGGTGGACGGTGCGCAAGTGTCTTCACGCAAGGAACAAATATCTGTATTATTTTCTTTAATATGGACAAGCTCGCCACACTGCTCCCTGCCTACTGTAACTCATGTGCACCAATATCTACCAGAAAAACTCCAAGACAATGAAGCTCGACGAAGTCCCAGATAAACAATTTAACTTTCTATGATCCCGCTACAAAATTAATTAAAAAAGAATGGCGTTGCAGTAGGAATAACACAATTTCCACTTCCCTCGATATCAGCAGGAGATTTATCTTTTGCTAATAGAGTTATTGGTCTTTGCCTGTTAGCCTTTTTCTGGTTTAAAATAACAAGTCCAATGGGCACAAAGGAACGTATACAACTGGGATAAGGTCAGTTGCCTAGCACCAGAGACAACTATTACCATTCTTATTAATGGGTCCTAAGTTGTTAGCTGTTATATTTGATCTCTTTGCCCGTTCTGGGAATCAAACCCCAGGCCAAACGTTTAGCAACCTCGAGATCTATGAGGAAGTCAACATTCATAGTGGGAAATATTCATACTACATTTATTTTTTTATTTAGCCCGTATTGTCCCACTCCTGAGCCAAGGCCTTTTACATTCAGAATGCTGCGCTCCATCGCTCGTTGGCAAACCTTGAGTCTGGACTTCTGGATGTTAAATAATCCAAAATTGAATTACAAACCAAAAAAGTATAAATCCAAAAGTGAACACCCACCTCTTTTCAACAGCATTAATAAAATCCATGAAGGTGGGGAAAGGCGTCCCATCCCCCCAAATGCCCAGGCGCACCATGTAGGCCATGTTGCGCGGCTCGCTGGCGCCCGTGGCGGACGCGTACACCACGCGGGCCTTGGGCAGCTTGTTCTGCAGCTCCAGCGCCGTCAGCCCGGTCTTGGTCGCCTTGCCTGAACCCACTGGGCACAGGTTCTTGGCTTTGTGGCACTCGTCGAATACGATCTGGTGTTTGGTGTTCAGGAGTTTATAGTATAACAAAACATTTATCTATTCTCCGGCGAACATTTGATATGATACAGTTTGTTTTATGCAAGTGAATGTTTGTTGGGTAGAACACTGGCCAAGTTTACTGACTTAAAAAAATGTGATTCTAATTAGACCGTTTCGCGTGTGTTAGATTGTCGAAAAATATTTGAATACGTATTTTTTGTTTTATCAAATCAATAAAAGTTGACGAAGATAAAACGCATTTGAGTGGAGGTTGGTGACGTCACTGGCCGCTAAAAAATGTCATACTAATGTCTTAGAGTATGACGTCACACGAGTTTTCAAAGCACTGTATCGTCTTCATTGTTTGTTTACATGAAAAAAGAAAAAATACGTGTCCAATATTTTTTGGTAATCTATATGACGATCTAGTTTTTTTTTGTTAACATCCTTATTCTGTAGTTGGGGTGAATATTTATGCATGCGCAGCAGTATTGAGTTTATCGATAGCAAAAATAAGTTATTTTTTTATATTCACACGTACATAATCGCATGCCCTTTTTACATGGAAACATAAACATAGGTAGAAACCACAGAACGAAATTTGCCTATTGTTAAGTTTATATTGCTTGAAGGAGAAACATGTTATTTTACATCAATAGACTTCTTATTGGTTTTCTACAGGAAATCCTATAAGAAGTATATGGATGTAAAATCAGTAAGTGTTGAACTGATCTGTATTTTTTTTTTCAAAATCGTTGGCTCAGTAGTTTTGGAGATAAGGCGGGGGGGGGGGACAGACAGACACACGAGTTATCCTATCTTAAAGCACAGAATGTATGTTTTTAACATATAAATTTGTAAGACCTCCTCGTTAACCGTTTCATAATAAAGGATACACATCCATCGAAGTCGTCCCCGCACCACTGCAGCAGCTGTTTGAGCCTGGTGCGATACTTGGTGGTAGTTGACTGCGTCTCACCGATGAGCGCGGAGTACGTGCTGAAGATGACTCCCTTCTTCACGTTGCCGTTCACGGCCGACGAGATCTTCGCGTATTTGAACTAGGGGGAGAAAATTGTGATGTTATTTGAATTGGAATAGACTACAATTGAGCTTGAAGCTTTTTTATTTTTTCAGGTTATCTAGGTGAGCTGATTACGAACTCCACAACGGTCAAAAAATAAAATTCAACATGGCACCAACAAAAATTTTCAGATTTTCAAGTCGCTGATATCGAGAAAGAGGGTCAAACAAACAGAAAAAAAACTAAAATGATATTATTCCTTTATTTTATTGGGTTTCCTCTTTCCTATTCTTGACGCTTCGTCACCGGTAACCATTGCTGTGATACAGGCGTCGTTTTGCCTCGTTCGCATATTATATATCATTTAAGACCTCTCCTTTAAATCAAAACAAAGTTTTTGATTACCTTATTTAGCGGATGCACATCAATCTTGCCGGCGCCGATATCCCTGAGGTCCCTCTCGGCGTCATACTTGAGGTCGTTGGACACGGACACCCAGATTGCGCGCTTGCGGCCTTTGATGTAGTTCTCAAAGATGATGCCGGCAATTGTGCGACCTTTGCCTACACCCGCGCCGTCACCTAAAGGGCACAAATATTTGAATAAGCATACTCAGTCTGTACACGTTAGGAACATCGCAATATGGAGTTTAGTCAATGATTCTAGATCACCCAGCGTACAAAAAACACTTCTAAAACATAGAAGGCGCTGATTACCAAGTTTAGACAAGACGGGTCGGCGATTTGAGACTTTTTCGGCCTTATTACAAAAGTGGTTAAACTTGGGTTTAACTTAGACTTGGTTTATCTCACATGCCGTCACTTCGACAATATTCAAAAGAAAGTGACGGCATGCGAGATAAACCAAGTCTAAGTTAAACCCAGGTTTAACCACTTTTGTAATAAGGCCGATAGAGTCTATGTGGCTTACCATGACATTTTAAAGCTGTATTAATTTTTTTTTATATTCCAGTTTGTAAAAAAGGTTGGCACACTGGTCGCGTTGCTACCCTGAAATAAGAATAAAACAATACTACTTTCCGACGTCATGGTAACTACAGGTTCCCTGGTGATGTTCTCCGTCACAAAGGTCAGAAACGTACAAAATAATCATAAAAACTAGATATAAATTGTAAAAATCACATTGGTTCACCGACTTTAGAACACAGCCTCGTTCCCGAGAGACGAACCACTGGATCATGGTTAACAATAATCATCAAGTAATCATTCTCTTGCCATTACCGCGATTTATTTCTCGGCGCAGTACGCCTTCTCCCATACTTCTCTTACCATTAATTGCTATAATTTAGCTACTCACCAATAAGGAAGCCCGCCCGGGTGCTATCAGGCAGCAGATGCTCGTGCGCCTGCGAGGCGTACACCACGGCCTCCAGCTGCAGCGCCGACAGCAGTCCGTTGCGGATGGTCTCGTCAGGCAGACTCACTTTGTACGTCACGTCTACTGGCTCCACTGATGAGAGGGATGCTGTTTCGACTACTGGGTCCGGATGCTTGCGGCCTAGTTTTACTGAGGGGGGAAATTGAACATCATATTATTCTCCTGCTGTTATGCTTTATTTGGGTGTAAGCGTAGTATGACTAGTACGTCATCTCACTAGTAACCGCCTTTCTAGCCATATCATCTTTTTTATTATAGAAGATAGTATTCGTCCATCGGAGTAAGCAATAATTGAATATACAGTATGTTAGTTTGAACGAGGGACATAATTGAAACCTGTTATAGGGCATGCTTTCATGATACTAATAAAAATATGAACAATTTTTTTTTTGACACTGATTAATAACAGATAATTCGAAAAAAGTCTCGCAAACGCGTTTATCACAGAAAATGTGCGCGGATCAATGATTTTTAGGCGTAATCCATTTTCCCTTCATATTTTAAAACTGGCGTAGGACAATGACGAAACAGAAACGACTAATAAAGTGAGCGAGAGCGTGCGGGGACGATGGTATAATTATGTCACAAATTAAGTTTATAGTTTTTTTACACATTTGGGACGAGAATCGAATACTGAATACGGTTCCTTCAATATGTCCCTCGTTTAACCTAACACCATGTATAGCCATGAATGTGAATATTTGAAACCTAGACAAAATCAGCCCACTAACAAGAAAGAGATATTGCAATAAATGAAGTGTTACTTACATTTAGGCGGCATATAATCTGCGTATGTTTCAGCGACGCCCATTTCCTCATCATCTACCTCTTCTTCGTCTCCTCCGCCCATCTACAAATATCAAACTGCCGTTTCAGTACATCGACTTCTTCCTCACACATTTCCAGTGCCTTGCAAAGGCAAATAAAAAGCCTCGTCATCAATTCCAACTATGTACTTATTGTAATAAAGTCTTACCTTTTCCGGCTGCCACATGTTGCCCGGTTTGTTCTGTGCCCAAATAGGCCCGACCTGGGCAAACTGTCCCAGCATACCAGCAAGTGGGCCACCCATACCCGATTGGATAATTTGGTTTAAGTTCTGCATTAAGTACGAGTTCATGCCTGTCATTCCCACCATCTCCACTGTTGATAAACAAAGGGTTAATTGATACTAGATGGCGCTGTTCTCAATCGTTTTATTTTGGGTTACCAAAACATAGATGGCGTTGTTTTAAGTTTCGGTAAAAATCGATCGTTCAAAGATAATTATAGTTAGAGGACGTTGGAGTGGCCGTAAACGACATTCGCGTACGATTCTTGGAATATTCTTGAAATATCTTGTATTTAATTATTATTTGATGAATAAAATTGAAGAAATATATTCAAACAACTCAGTTAGAGCCACTTACACGCCACTAACTACGTATGAAATAGAAAAAATAAGTTTATACTACACCTGCTTGGAAAGTACCTTGATACTTTATCAAATTTACGGTAGAAAGTACGTCATTGCATATCGAACAAATATGCGGGGAGAAAACGCATCTGAGCGGGAGAGAAAAGTGTATGAAAATCCATTTCTTACGTGGTTTTTCTTTTTTAATTTTGGGTAAGACTATGCGCCGGTAACCTAAATATCAAAAGCCAAAAAGTTTTTACAGTGAGTTTTATCTCCAAGTTCGCAAAATGGCACTGGCCACTAGCTGTGTGTTGGATGGGGTCGGGCTGGCAGTGCGACCCTGCGGCGTAAACAATTTGAAAAAAGAACATGTAAATATTGCAGACGCCATTGGCGCCATTTTCAATTTGTGTGTTGTTTGAGGATTCAGTTTTCGTAGAAAGTAAAATAAAACTATCAAAATGATAAGTAGTGATAGTGATGATGAAGATTTTTCAACTCCGCCGCAGTTGAAGGAAACAGCAAAAATACTGATTGATAACCTTTTACCACAGAAATCAATTAAAAAATATAATAAAACTTATAACGATTTTTTGCAACGGAAAAGTGAAAAAAATGCGGCATCTTTTTCTGAAACTGTTTTGCTAGCTTACCTATTTCAGTGAAAAAGCGCAAAAATACAAACCAAGTACGTTATGGTCTATGTACTCAATGTTGAAAAGTACTATATTGACAAGAAACGACATAAATATTCAAGAATACAAAAAACTTACAGCATTTCTGAAAAAAAAGTCGGAGGGATTCCGTAGTAAGAAATCAAAAGTGCTTACTACAAAGGATGTTTATTCCTTTTTGCAGAATGCTCCAGATGACAAATATTTGTTGATGAAGGTAAGTTTATGAACAAAATGCACTGGTTTATGATTTATTACGTACCTATTTATGAGTAGAAATCTAATAGGTTTTCATGTTTGATATTTTTGTTTACAGGTTATTTTGATTTTAGGAGTAAATGGGGCCTGTCGTTCGCAAGAACTTGTGGATATGACAACAGACGATATCGAAATCCTCGAAAATGGAATAATTGTCAATATTCCTAACACAAAAACCAAAATTCAGCGATCATTTGTTATATCAGGCTTATTTTATGAGATAATGAAGAAATATAACGAAATTCGCCCCAGTGACCCCAAAACCAATCGGGTTTTACTACAATATAAAAACAAAAAATGTACGAAACAAGTAATTGGGAAAAACAAAATAAGTACTGTGCCAAGAGAAATAGCTTCCTACCTTAATTTACTCAACCCACTAGAATACACTGGCCACTGCTTTCGCAGAACTTCAGCGACTATTCTTGCCGATACTGGTGCTGATTTAACCACAATAAAACGCCACGGTGGTTGGAAATCGTCCGCTGTTGCAGAAGGTTACATAGAGAATTCCGTAGGAAACAAAACACGAATAAATAACCAAATATCGGGATCGATTAATGTGCATCAAGACTCATCTCCTCAACCATCAACGAGCGCGGCGATGCCAAATGCTCCTCAGCAGCCAGTTGCCCCTTTGGCACCACAGCCTTCTACGAGCGCAGTGCCAACAGCACAGCCAGTTATTCCTCCTACATTGTCGCAAACATCTCAAACAATCATTAATGGAAAAAGTGTTACATTAAGCTTCACTAACTGCAACAATTTCAATATAAATTTCAATTAGTAAAGATTTAGTTTTTTATTTTCCTCGTAGGTGTAGTATAAAGCACTATGTATCACTCGAGAGAAAGCGCGATTCCCGATCTCGGGTGTTTTAAAGCCCTCGCCTACGGCTCGGGCTTCAAACGACACCCTCGACGGTAATCGGTCACTTTCTCCTCTCGGTGAACAATGTACTATTATTTATTGCAATAAAATTATATATATATATATATATTATATACGGTTATTGATAGTCTCGTATACCTTTATAATGCATTACTGTATACAAAAAACAACACACATAAAAGGAAGTAAAATTATTTGTACTGGCCATTCTCTTTCAAATCATCTTGCGCAGCCCAGAGGAAAACTATATAGTAATTAAGACGAAGAAGAATTAAAAGAAAGAAGTAAGACTGACATCAACTACTACTAAAGGCGAGTTTCGCTTGTAAAACTCAACGCGATTAGCACGTTTAACTCCGTTCTAGAGCTATGAGTGTAATTACTGCGGTGGAATTATTACATTGACTGCTCTTGAAACTGGGGGTATAGATGTGCTGATCACGATGAACCTTAATGTTGATTGGTGAAAATCGCCCTAAGTTTTGTTAAAAAATATTTAAAAAATACAGTAATAATACAGAGTGTATAAATCGACACGCAAGCTGTTGCCACGAATTTAGCACCTGATTCTAGACCCCAATTATTTGTTACTTTATAAAAATCTGCTACCATACACGGCTTTAAAAAAAAACTGCATTAATGCAATATTTTTTTTTCAATAACTATAAAAATATTAACGTTATATTTTGTTATTTGTGTTGTCTACTGTGTGCACATAAATAGTAAAATAAATAAATATTATGAGCTCAATTATGCGTATCGACGTTTTTTTACATTCTGTATAATAAGGGGTTCGAGTCACCACTACACTTAATAGTATGTACAAAAAATCCACGATATATTAGTACTCAAATAAGCAAGACTTATTAACGTAAAAATCTCAACAGAGACCCGGAGGCTAGATTTTTTTGATCGCAATAAGATCGCCCCCTATAAATCCGGCGAAATATGAAGAGGACTATTCGTACAATTCTGCCTACTACCCTTAAAGATTACCAGCGTAACGCTATGATTGTGATATTACACCAGTCACATATGGTGCGTTTTTCATATAAAATTAAACAAAATCTAAAAGGACTGTTGTATGATCGATTATAACGCGAGTTAGTATGTTTCGTGCTATGTCTAATGCCTCTGCGTCTAGTTCATTTAACTGATGCATTTGTAAAGGTTAACCAGCCTTTTAATCGCTTTATCACTGGTGTGTGTATGGGTAATCACTTTTGACATCAATCATTATCATCTGATTTTGTTGTCATAGTTTCCCTAACTATGTTGGGGTCGGCTTCCAGTCTAACTGGCTGCAGCAGAATACCAGTGTATCCCGTCGGGGCTGCGGGTTATCCAGTAGGGGCTGCGGGTTGTTATACAAGCATAAAGGGCTAAGAAGGAACATGGGTGCTTTTTAGTCAGTAGTATGATACTCCCTTTCGCTCTACCCAAGAGCGGGAGGGGTTATTTGATGATTCCCCACCCCCCGAAAAAAAAAACCAGTGTATGTCTTGGAGCGACTGACTATCTCTCCTCTATAACTCAGCTACTGAGTTACCCGAAATCAGTCTTACCAATTGGTAAGACTTTCATGCAACTGATGCTTGAATGACTTTCATGCCTTTATAATATTAGTGTGATTATAGTGTGAAGTGTGATAACAGCCGGGTCCAAGGCTTAACATGCTTTTCGATGTAGGTGGGTAGGCACCCATTCAAAGATCAACGTAGGTAAGTCCTCATTTACGGAGACGCGGGGCGTTATGCATTTTTAATTCAAGCACATGGCGTATGAAAATATGTATGAAAACGTTAACGATTTCAAACGACGATTTTACGAAAAGCGATTTTTCGATCGTTAGTTTAAAATGCAGCGTTCGGTGCGGTGGACCCGCTTCTTAGTAAATGAATAAAAAAGCACGCGCCGCGTCTCCGTAAACGAGCCCTAACACTGGCTTTACCTGAAGATCAATCCCGAGCGGCTGTTATTATTTAAGCCACGGAATCTGGTTGTCAGATTTTCGCTTTTTTAGGGTTCCGTACCTCAAAAGGAAAAAACGGAACCCTTAATAAAGGATCACTCGTGTGTCTGTCTGTCTGTCTATCCGTCTGTCACAGCCAATTTGCTCCGAATCTAATGGACCGATTAAGTTGGAATTTGGTATACATATGGATTTTTGTGACCCAAACATGTACGGCTAAAGTAAATAAATGAATTTTGAATATGGGGGTCGCTTTTACGGGGCAAATAAGAAAAAAAAAAAAAAAGTTTTGCAAACTGTACCATGTGACACATCAAATGAAAGGGCTTACTATGAGGGTCTCAAATATATGTTTTTTAATAATTTTAAAATAAATAGTTTTAAAGTTATTTAAGAAAATAGACGAAAATTGACCATTCCCCCCCCCCCTTATCTCCGAAACTACTGAGCCTAAAATTTTGAAAAAAATACAGAAAATAGTTCTATACAGAGACTTCTTATAGGTTTTCCTGTAGATTACAGGAAAACCTATAAGAAGTCCATGGTCTAAAAAGGTAGATATATTATATTCATCGTACGGAACCCTCTTCACGCGAGTTCAACTCGCACTTGACCGGTTTTTTTTAAGAATGTTTACGGACAAAGATCATAATTTTACCGTTTCATAGGCTTCGTACGGTGTCCCAAGAAAAAGTAGCTGTAGAAAATATTGGGCAAAAGGTGCAAACGTACGTGCAACGTGAATGTCACGTTGCGAAACAGCTTACAAAATATTAACTTTTAGGTACTAAAGAAACTTTTTGAAATACCTTTGAAACTGTTTACACAACATCTTTAAAGGGTAAGAGCATTTATCAGTCTTCCAAACTTTCACCCTCTTTTATATTTTTTTCTTGCAAAATTAAACGGTTGTTACGATTTCTAAAGCTTCTATACAAACTTTTACACGCAGCCTTTTTTCAATAAACAACTTTATTTCGCGTTAAACAAAGTTTCAGTTACATAAACCAACCAGCTAAATACGTAGAACTACATTGAAATAAGGTCAAATCTAAAACTATAAATAAAGGAGAAAAGCAGGGCAGGTCTAGGTTCTATTAGCGACCAGACAGAGCGATATGTCATGAATAATTTAGCGAAACTGGCGCCAATCAATATCGATTGTTAGCTTGCATACAACTTTACAGAAATACATCTATCTAAGAATAAAAATGTTAGTAAGTGCAGCCCGTAAAGTTAACTAAAGCTTAGAAAGAAATTTTACTATGTCATCAACATTCTCTTGCCGTTATTCCAATTCATGTGGGGTCAAATGTATTGGGATAACGGGTCAATTATTAACTACGGATACGTTTAAATAGGAATCAAAAAAATTATACATGCTGCTTTTGTATGGATTTATTTACATCAAAATAAATTATCTAGCGCAACTCCGCAAGACTAATACGATTTGATGATTATTCTGTGGGTTAGCGGTTGCTAGTAGTATCATTAATCGATGTTTTTTTTTATACGAGGTATAACATGATAAACGTACAAACCCTTCTTTTTTTTTTGGCGGGTGGAAAATCATCAAATAACCCCTCCCGCTCTTGGGCAGAGCGAAAGGGAGTGTCAGACTTCTACTAACTAAAAACCAACCATGTACCTTCTTAACCTCTATGTCGAGGCCACGATAACTAGTGTACAACCCGCGGAACGTACAACCCCTGACGTGGTGTATCCGTCCGTGAAACTGAAAAACTTATGTTTAACGATTCTTTGATTTTAAAAACATAGAACAAAAATTCTTCAGTTTTATATAGCCTGAGTGACCATGCGAGACGCACGAGACCGGACAATGTGGTGACACCTGAGTGAGGCCTATGTCCAGAAAGGACGTCTTTTGGCTGAAGTGATGATGTTGAAGATGATGACCATGCGAGAGGTTGTGAATTTATTATGTTACATCTTGTATATGTATCTGGTGTTCGGAAATGGACATATGTCATGTGGCTTTATAACACTTTTGTAATAAGGCCAGTAGAGTCCATAACGTCTGTGGAGTTGCATCAGCTAATTTAATTTAACCTTATATTTTAAATAATAAAATATATGTAAATATAAAAAATTAATCCACAAAAATATCAGCATGCATAGCAACTTCTACAGTATAATTAAAATCACCTTGTACATGTTACATAGCGGGCACTAAGTTTATTAAAATTCCTTGATTCCAATTCACGTTATTTCCACATAAACCAACGAAAAACAAGTTGAATTCAAAATACAACTATCGTAAATGATTTTGTGTGGGCATTAAGGTTTATTTGCCATACATTTTCAACAGTCAAAACAGTTGTAAAGAAAATTTAACTTTATGTACAAGCAGTTACGGTTACTTTTCAGAAATCGCATGAATTGGAAATAAAAACGCAGATACACCGTACTCACTCTGAGCGAGTAGGGAAGCGGCGCTGAACGCGGCAGAGGAGCCCGCCGCGAAATGCGACGGCGGGACCATGGCGGGCGCTACGCAAAATCACCGGTTTTATAAGCAGACGGACGGAAAGTCATATGTCTATCTCACTCATATTCGTAATGCCAGAAAGAGATAGACATACGACTCATAGAATCGAAGTGTTTGTGAATAAGGATGGCCTAGTGGTCTACCATGACGCCTTAATGCAGGCTTTTTATAGTTTCGATGGGCAATTTTTAGTTAAATAGTATTTGCATATTTGGACCAGATTAAGTCATTCTCTTAGTGACTCTTCTTAGTGAACTGGTCTAAATATCCACCACAAACGAGACCTCTTTTAACTTATCGTCCACTAAATAAAAGTGCCATTTAATATGTGACAAATAAAAAATTACACCTTAATTACATAGGTGTCTTTAGTAGTGGACAGTTGGACCAAGCTCCATAGATTTTTGGCCATTCTCCTTTGGCCCAAAATGTGGCTATGCAAACTGCAAGTGTTATCATAAAGATCAAGATCGACAAATGTGCTTGTGTCAGGGCATGCAGCGCAAGATGGAAGGTGGGCCATTGTCTGTGGAGATATGCCGCAGACACACTTGAGATCTGCAGGACTATTGCCTATCTTTTTAAATGTCAGTGGCTATCATAGTGTCCATCAATGAATTGTCAAATGGTTCCATTTTGTACTAAACCATAGCCAATTTGACAGTTAATCGACGGACACTATGATAGCCACTGACATTTAAAAAAATTCGCAATAGCCCTGCTGAAGAGATTGTCTTTGCTACGGCCAACTTGGGTTTATTTTAGTGTGGAAAAGAGATGGCGCTAGACACACTGTATAGCTCTGTCGCTTTCCCACACGGAATAAAATTTTAAAAAGAACCTGTTTTAAGTCGTCATGGCAACCCCACTGAAACACTTCTAAACATGACTGGGTAAAGATTTAGTTAAACCTAATAATCAATCGGTAGCCCTCCCTAATCGGGCATGAAACGAAAGATACGATTTTCAGCAAGAATGAGCGAGACAACTCTTTTCAAATGTCATCAACAACCTTACAGAAACGTACTCATATGTTGACGTGACGCAGTAGGGCGAGTAATGTAACGATTTAAATCTTGAACCGGTTGCGAACACAGATAATACAGTACAGTACATTGGATGTCAGTGTGCGAAATTACCACTAAATATTTTTCATAATTTTTAAGTGAAAATGACTTTATTGTAAAACGATATTGGATTTCAATACGTTCGTTCTACATTCCTACGAAATTGTCAAAAAAATAATGGAATAAGCAGAAAAAAAAACGTTAAATTCGATGTAATTTTATAAAAAGCCGCTTCCACACTTTTGACGGAAAAAATGTACTTAGTAAACATGCATCCGGTGCGTAGTTATAAAGAGTGAATAACAGAAATAAAACAAAACTGAACATTCACAAGAGCACGTTCACTCTAGTGGAGTCTGATATCGGTTTAATAAATAATATAAGCGAGACTTAAGGCGGCATTGTGCTAACAATGTAATGAAAACGGTACCACCATATTATTTTTTGTTTTTGAATAAATTTAGGAAGTTATACATGAGGTAGGAAGTTAGAAAATCGGTGCATAGTTTTTTTATGAATCTTAATCTCAATCTTGTCACAAATTATTTCTGTTTAATTAAGTTTTTATACCTTACTAGCATACATACATACATACTAGTCCACCATACCTGCGTGGAGGGCTAAAATTGTCCCAATGGAATGGGATAAAAAGTATCCTACTAACTCAGGTACGTCGTCTAACGGTGTGCCAAAGAGCATCCAAGTCTGTTAAGGCAGTAAAGCGCCAAAAGTTGGATTTTGAGTAAGTATGTAGTAAGGCTTAAACAAGAAACAAAATAAAAGTTCTTACGTCCGCCTCTGCCTAGGCCGGCCAAGGGTCCCATGAGTAATGGTTTGGAGAGCGAGCTTGCTGAAATCTTGATGGGTTTCACATTTGTGGCCTGCCCAAATGCGTGGCCAGACGCCGCTGCGAACATACAAAAAAGAATAAGAACAAATGCTTCTTTTTTATTAACAACTAGCGGACGTCACGCGGTTTCACCCGCGTAGTTCCCGTTCCCGTGGGAATACAGGGATAAAAAGTAGCCTATGTCACCTAGCGTAGCTTCCCAACGGTGAAAGAATTCAAATCGGTCTAGTCGTTTTTAAGTTTATTCATGACAAACATAGACACAAAAATACAAATCTTTCCTCATTATAATATTTATTGACAATAAAAGGGCATCAAAAACGGCTTCCCATTCCCTTTCGCTCCGGACCATGGATTGAACCAGAGCCGTACGCGAGAGGTCACCGCCGCCAATCGCCGCTACGAGTGCACGGCGGGGCTCCGCCCAAGCGGAGTAGACCTCTATGGTGTGCTCCACCGTGTCCTCCGGCCGATCCTCGCAATGGTAACGCCCGGGTCTTAGCAGACCTAAAGTTGTTTCTTACAAGTAAAGCAATTTTGCCTTCCTAAATGATTATTTTATTGCAATGGAATGTAAACTTAGTCAAGTGTGACATAAAGTGTAAAGTTCTGAAACCTTATGTAACGTAAGACTCACCTGCAAGTGGGTTTGTGGTAGGTTTGACGGTGACCTGTGGTGTGACCGTGACTTTCTTTGCTGCCATGCTAGCCGCCGCCGCCAGGGTCTTGCCTCCACCTGATCAAATAGTCATACATTAAATAGGACACTAGTTAAGTATAACGAGCTGGTGGTGTCCCGCAACTCCACGTCCAAAGCGCATTATGTGTACAGGTAGGAACGTTATTCGATCCACCCCAAAAAGAAAATAGGACACTAATGTTACAAGAAGGAATATTTGTTAATGTAGAACTAAAATAAAAAAAAAAATTGAGTACTTTAAACATTTTATGCAACCACCAATTTGCGCAGTCTATGAGATTCGGAGATGTCGAAGTCAGAAATTATTCCTGAAAAAAAAACCAGCGAAGTGCGACTCGAACTCGGCAACAAAGGGTCGTAGCACCAAACAATAATTATAATAACAATGTTTGTTAGTGTAAATTGACTATTCATACATCAATTGACACTCAACCGCAAGATAAAATTTGCTTTTCATATAAAATTCGTATTATGTATTATGTTAATGAAAAGCAAACTTACTACTCTGCAGTATAACGAATAAGTTCAATATCTCGAAATCTAAATAAATCAATAACTTACACTTATAACTTAATTATACCAATTTTTGTTGAAAGTTCTTTTCACATTATAAACATAATTAGCGAATGTGGGAGGTGCGGGTGGGGTATAGGTACCTACACTTCTGCCAAACCCTTCGGGGATTACAGGCGTGATATTATGTCAATCCTTTAGGAAAGTTAGGTATGGGGTATTGAGCTTATTTTGTTACATCCTGTATAATCATGGATATACTAAAATTAACAGAAATGTCTACAAAAGCCAGAAATTTCTGGGCATACTATTAATGGATATATGTATGTGGATATTGGTAACAATTGTATATTTAATATTTATGAATACATACAATGTCACCTTGATAAATATTAAAATGCACCCTTGAATGATATTCAAATATATTAATATAAATATTTACATGAAATTGTAATAAAAACGGTTCTCTGTTGGTTTCCATCTTGATCTGTTAAATGCAAACAGAAAATAGTGTTTCTTTGTCCAAACAAAAATAGAACAAGTCAATTTGTTTAAAAAAAGACTTAAATATAAATTATTATAAACTAATAGAATCAGACGTTATTCATACCTTTTTTTCCCTTTCATAAAAATACTGGTTATTAATTTCTTTCATTCATTTTTATTTGTACAAGTTCATACAGTATGTATAATACAATAGGGGATCGGACTGAGTCAAAAAAATATTATTCTAATTAGTCCATCAGTTAGATTATCGAAAAATATTGGATACGTGTTTTTTCTTTCATCAAATTAATAAAAATTGACGAAGATAAAACGCATCAAAGATCATGAGTGGGGCGTTGTGACGATTTCGAGGAGTTCACGAGCTTTCGAAATCATCGTATTTTTTTGTTTATGTGAAAAAATACGTGTCCAATAGTTTTTGGAAATCTATCAGACGGACTAATTCTTTTTTTTTTGTCTGATCCCCTAATTGTAACATCGCGTCTGAAATTCTAAAACTAAATATTTAAGCAACATCATACATGCAACCGAACCAATGCAGGTTCGATGACTTAATTAAGTCAGAAATGTCTCGACGGGCGCGGCATGTAAAGTCAAGTCAGAAACCCATGGTCAACATAAAAACTCTGAAACCAGGGTACTAACCACACGAAAATAAAAGAAAACTTAATATTTTGCATAGACATTCAAATAAAACTAAGTTATGCTATATCAAAACAATATCTATACATAAAAATACAAGTTTACAAACTAAAACCCGACTACGAATAGAAACGCAGACTAATAAAACCGCGGTCTTAAAAGTATTAAACAAGAAAAATCGTCTAGTAAGTAGATAATTTGATAAATTATAGAGAACAGCCGTAGTCGCATGCAGCCACTGACACCTGATGCTCCTTCATGGCGTTCTCATTGATACAGAAGTCAGCTGCTAGTTGCCATTAGCAAGGTGGCATGCGTCTACGACCCGCGCTATTCTTACGAATCTATTGACACCTCATTTATTAAAATACGTTCAGCAGTCTAGGCGCTACGGTGGAACATACAAACATACATACATAGACTGCCAAAATCATTACCCTTCCTTTTGGCTTCGCCGTAGTCGGGTAAAAATTGCAAACGTACATTAGATTTTTTTTTTCACGTTTCCCCACACTAGGAATTTATCCTGCATCGTGGGTGCGTTTACAAACATTTAAATTCAGATACACAAACACACCCAGACCCGAAACAACTACCTGTAGATCGTACAAATGTTTGTTCCGCGCGGGGATCGAACCCGCGACACGCAGCGCAGCAGTTCAATCACTCAGCCACTGCGCCAACCGTGCCGTCAAGAAATTTAGCTGGCATAAATAAATAAATTATTAAGATTTAAAAATAAAACTGACCTGGCACTTCCAAATTGTCGGGATCCACATCATCATCAAAATCTGAGTCGTCAGACGGTGTCGGTGGATTGTCCTCGTCGTCATATGCTGTCCGTTTAGACTAAAATAATAAAACAAACGATATAGTCAGCCACCAGAATAATGGCAGAAGACGATGCGTAAAAGCGCTAAGATCTTAGGAAGTTAAGCTCATAGCGCTTTTTTCAAGTACTGTCAAAGATCTAGCAGTCAATGACAGATGGAACCAACGATTTAACGAGTCTCGGTATGTAAAATATGGTCACACATCCAAAGACCTCCCTCCACGGCACGGTTCCACTTGAGTTTAACGTGCACGGTAATAATAATAATAATAATATTCCACAACTATCACACAACGCCATCTAGTCCCAAGCTAAGCAGAGCTTGTGTTATGGGTACTAGACAACTGATAAACATACTTATATATTTCTAAATACATACATATTATAGATAAATTACACCCAGACACAGAACAAATGATCGTGCTCATCACACAAACATTTGTCCTGGGTGGGAATCGAACCCACGACCTCCGGCCTAGCAGTCAGGGTCACTAACCACTAGACCAACAGGCCAGTCAAATTTATTGTGCCGCGAAGCCGAACACTGGTGAACATCTCCCGCCTACATTACACAGTGTAGGACATCGTGGGGTACGTGCGTCAGGAGACCAAATACGTGGTTCGAGTGCAGTTGCTTGAGTCGCACCGCAACATCAACTTTTAAGCGTTCATGGAGCGAATACCATCATGTTATCTGCACCTCGCCTTGGAAGATTTTTGGCCGCAGGGAGTAGTGTTCCATTGCTTCAATGGGCAAGTGCCACACGAACGCACAGTGACAGTGCAGAACTGAAGTGGTACTAAATTATTTTTAAGGTTCTATTCACTAACATAGATTGTGTTGTTTATCATAAGTATGTTAGTCTGTTAGGTATTTATAACTATGGCAACTTTGTCCTAAATATTATATAGGACAAAGTTGCCTGAAAATAAAGAAATGTAATGTTACCTAACCCTCAAGATCGACCCGTGCAGAGTACTACGCTCTCCGTCTGTTTTTATCTCCATGCATAAATAAGTTTTAATATTCGCCTCTTTTATTTAAAAATACTTTACAGAGTTTTACCTTGTGTGCCGACTCGCAATCCCTAAGATAGCTCGGGGAAATCCCGAAGTGCGTGCTAGCTCACCACTTCCACGCCAGTGTGACTCATTATCCTAAACGATTAAGCTCTGGAACCTTCTATACTATTTATGTAACTTAAAAATATCATGGCTCAATTAATTGATTGACGACATTTATCGACGCGAAGTTGGAGGGAATCTTGAGGTAGTCGGAAATATTTACTTAGAGGTTTGCGCACTAATTCAGTGAAGTACATCATACCAAGCACTGCTGTTTCTGTACTGCCAATACGTTTTAAAGAGTTTTTTTTTTTTAAGTTCTTGTTCCAGTATTATGTCCAAACAATATAAGCAATAATTGGAGTTTGTTTTGGGGGACTGGGAGGAGCTCGTGGCTTAATAAGAACTGCCACTCGGGTCGATCTTTAGGTTAAGCTGCGCTTGCCTAGGTCGATCGGTGGATGGGTGACCGCCCATTACATACCAAGTTTCCTCCGTGCCTCGGAAAGCACGTTAAGCTGTTGGTCCCGGGTGCCATATATAGATCTTTGGCAGTCGTTACGGGTAGTCAGTGACCTGAAAGTCTGACATCCAGTCTTACCAAAGGGTATCGTATTACCTAGTATTAACTGGGTTGTGGAGGTCAGATAGGCAGTCGCTCCATGTAAAATACTGGTATTCAGCTGCATCCGGTTAGACTGGAAGCCGACCCCAATATAGTTGGGAAAAGGCTAGGCAGATGATGTTTTGGGGGACTGTCTGTTGTAGAATTTGACGTTCGAAAAATGTTAATTTTCAGCCAAATTTGAAGAAATGTCTACTGTTTTTGATTATTATTGAATTAATATTGTATCAGGCGAATATTAGAGATGCGAGAAGGGCAACAACGAGAAAAGTGGAAGGAACGAGGGGAGACCTTCGCCCAGAAGTGAGAGAGCTCGCGTTTTCAAAAAAAAAAATATCAGGCTATTATTGTCCCACTTCAGCGCAAAGGCGGTTCCTCATAAAAATAAAGGCATGGTTAATTGAGGATGATCACCAGGCTTGGTCAAGGCGGATTGAGATTTCAACTTATATCACTTATTATAACTTATTGGCGGCTTCACCCGCTACAACCCACGGGAATATAAAATCGGGATGAAACTATCCTATTTATTAATCCAGGTTATAAACTATCTGTGTACCAAATTTCATCCAAATCCGTGCAGTAGTTTTTGCGTGAAGAAGTAACAAACATACTCACACACTCACAAACTTTCGCCTTTATAATATTAGTATGATTATTACGTGCATGTTTCCACATTATGTTTACCTACCTTCACTATCAAAATCAAAAAAAAAAAAAAACTAAATGTTTTTATTTCACATGGCCTACATGGGTACTTATAAAACGTCGATAAAAAAGGGGCACGGTTCGGTGCGATTCCTAAGGAGAAGAACCGGCAAGAAACTCCAAACTATATCAAACAACGGTCACTTCCAGGTTTCCTATCTCTGTTTTACTTGAACAACATCATTGATCATCATCAGCCTTTACGCAACTATGGGGGGGTATTGGGGTTGACTTTCAGTCTAACCAAACACCAGTATTTAACATGGAGCGACTGCCTATCTGACCTCCACATGCCAGTTCGTACTGGGTAATACAATGACCCGTGATATGACTGGTTGTCAGACTTACGGGTCATTGACTTACTTTAACAACTGTTATAGATCTACAATTGTGTGCCAGGACCAACAGCCTACAGAGGAAAGATTTGTTTGTTTGTAAATAATAGGCTCCGAAACTACTGGACCGATTTGAAAAAATCTTTCACCGTTGAGAAGCTACACTATCCCCGGGTGTCATAGGCTACTTTTTATCCCTGTATTCCCACGGGAGCGGGAATTACGCGGGTGAAACCGCGTGACGTCCGCTAGTCTAAGATAAACTTAGAAAGTACATAAAAGATTTGATAAAATAGGTTATCTAATATTAAAATCACAGTATCATTTGAATAACCTTGACCAATCAAAGAATCCAAGTGCTAGGACTATAGTATTGACCTTGGTTTCTATCTATCTAGAAATAGTCCCAAGGTCATTTCTTCCCGACATAATTTGCGTTTGGATTATTTACTATTATTCATAGCATGACTTGTATTTTAGTACTAATCTGGGTGCACAATATTTTTCTACAAAGCAACAGGTCACTTTGTTTGTGTACAGCAGATTGTTGGTTGTTTGTGTCAAGCATTTTCTTTGTAAAGTTTGTAAGACAGTTTACTATGTATGTTTGCTAGCACCAATATGTATTATACCCTTATCAACGTCTAGAAGCAATTTTCGCCTGGTGTATTCATTATATTTTCATGTTACGTAACAAAACTAACATTTTGGAACCCATATTGTTAGTATATCTCAAAGTTGTAATAGTTATTGCTCAAAGTGTATACATGTATAATGACTGAGGGTGTTCCAGCTTAGTTTATAAGGGTCAAAATGCTATGTGGTTATGTATCTGCCAGTATCAACTACTGTTAGCATCAGTAATCTTTTGGCAGTGGCAAACTTACAAATAAGTTTGTGGGCCGTTTATTTAACAGCCAGTGCTCTTTAATTTGAGAAGAAAAACATAGTGCAAGTACTTTCTTCTAAGACATGGTGATCACCGTCTATAGATCTATTATCCTAGACTGAATGCACATTGTGGATTAAGGACCACACACACAGTGACTTCATGTTTACTTTTTTAAAACTTAATGTATAGTGGTATAGTCAGTTTCAGAAGATTAAGGAATATTTTAAAGAATAACCATAGGAAACATTTTTTTTTTAAAAAAAAAGCGTTGTCCCTCACTAGGAATTTCTCCTGTATCGTGGGTGCGTTCACAAACATTTAAACTCACATACACAAATACCCAGACCTGGAACAACTATCCGTAGGTCATACAAATATCTGTTCCGTGCGGGGATCGAACCCGCGACACGCAGCGCAGCAGTCCATTGCTTGAGGCACTGCGCCAACCGTGCCGTCAACACACATTAAAAATAATAGCTGGATTTCTGTACATCAAATAATTAAAATAACGAAATGTTAAGCTACTTCTATTGCTGACCGTATGAAGTACATAGGCAAACTTCATACCACAAGGCACCATCTACTTGTCAATCTTTAGTGTTTATCTTGCATAATAAATATATCAGATTTGTGCAAGTGAAATATCAGTATTTCCAACACAATAGAAAGTGAACACCATGTTGTATTGTTAATTGCAAACTGCTTACATCTTTTTACAAATACATGTGAGATTGAAAACCCCATACCTTTTTGGAACTGAAAATTCACTTATGGCTACTTACAATAGGTCTGGCTTTAACATATTTATTACAGGCTGATTATGATATGTATATGCTGGTTCTAAGTGTTATTTTGTCATGGTATTGTGCATGCTATTATTGTTTATGATAGAGATAAACTCGGCCAAACAGTGTAAATGTGTAGGTATGTGTGTGTGTGTGTTACTTTAATGTTTCTTTTCTTTCTGGTTGAAAATGTTTTACAAAAACTTACGCCTTTTCAAACTAGAAATTGCCAACTGCTATCATCCTTTTACACTCATTTTATTTTGTCCACATTCATGCATTTTATCATACACTAGATTAAGCCCGCGGCTTCGCCCGCGCCAAATTAATATTAAAAAGTTCCTCAAGAACCACTCTACCCATTGATAAAAACAGTGTGAAAATCAAAACAGTAGTTTTAGAGTTTATCGCGAACAGACAGACAGATGTGGCAGAGAACTTTGTTTTACAATAATATAGTGATCAACTTTTTCAATTTCTTGTTTTGTATTTGAAATATTATGTTTATTAAACCAATTAATAATCTTAACTTAGAATTGGATGCAAAAAACTCGTAATTTTGAATTTCCTTACACATCTATCTTAATTTTTTTAATTATCCTTCAAAAAATCATAGGAATTTAAACATTTGAGTACAAAAAAAATCTAAAAATTAAATCATTATTAATAAAATTTATTTTTTCTTTTTCCGCTCTTTCCTCTCATCAACCATAATATTATCTCTAGGGTAAAATAGTACAGACAGCAATAACAACATTCGTTATTGCTGTCTGTACTTTTTTTTTTAGCAATTGACTAACCCAAAATATTATCTCTAGGGTAAAAAAGTACAGACAGCAATAACAACATTTGTTATTGCTGTCTGTACTTTTTTTTTTAGCAATTGACTGCATGATTTTTTTATTTTTTTTATTGTTCTTATATTTTATCGGCGAGAGCAGCGGTGGCCCAGTGGTGGCGGCCCCGACTTACGAACAGTAGGTCGTGGGTTCCAACCCAGGCAGGCACATTACTTTGTGTAATTTATTTCATAACCGCCACTCTCAAAACGGTGAAGGAAAACATCGTGAGGAAACCGGCATTGCTTAGAACTAAACATTCGAAGACATGTGACATCTACCAATACGCACTGGGCCGGCGTGGTAGATTATAGCCCATTCCCTCTCAAAGAGAGAGGAGGCCTGTGTCCCAGTAGTGGGAACATTAATAGGCTGTTGATGATATTTTATCCGAGACTATTATTTCCAAAAGTAAAGTCAGCCTCATCACACTAAATTGTACAATATTTTCCAACTGAAATAAAAATCAAATGTTATGACGGTATAATTTTAGAAGACCTTGACTTTGTTCAGATAAACAATATCTAAATGTTTCTCTATTTAAATTAATTCACATTATTTCACATTTCATTGCAACATAGACATAATTTTAAACTCATAGAACATGGTTAGTCATTGTTATCAATGTGAAGTTATTATTTTTGAGGAATGAGGAAAAGTTAAGTATATTGCCTAAATGTAATATTAAAGGAATTAGTTGTTCGCTTGAATTGTAAAAGTATTAGGAAAACGATATCTGTTACTTGCATTTCCAGTACTAAAAACCAAACAATAACCAAAACATTTACAATTATTTAAAATTAATGTATTAAGCCAATCATTCCTGCTGCTTTTAAAATGAAGTATTTCTCAATTTCAATATAATCCATAATTAATTACATGAAGGATATAATTATCAACCAAATGTAGAAAGGAAAACAATATCATAGACAAGTTTTAAGAGTAACCAGAATAACACAACTAAAGTCTTGGCACAGTCTGAAATAATACATTACCTATAGTTGGCAAAAGCACCAAAATACACTAAAAACCTTACATAACTGATAACATGGTTTTACAATGTTTTTTTTTATTACTATTTTACTTTCCACCATGATAAGTAAATGCATGCATTGAGCAACTCCAAAAATTATATCTTATTGCTTTCAATTCTTAGTAAATACGCATCTATGGGAACTATATTAGGAATAGAATATAAATAAAAACGAATAGTCTCATTTACAGCGTCCAAATTGAAGTTATCATCGATCTCAATGCGTTAGCACCGCATTGTAGCAGTGTGCTAGACATAGGCACAGTGCAGTACTTCAAGACGTATTCTAACACTATACCTAGAACCTTCCAAGAAAATCAATACAGCCACACCCAGCTTGAATAATTAAGTCCCCGGGAACACGATCATATTAATAATATAACAAAGAAACATTGAAATAATATCACATGTGAGATCGACATCACCTTTGACAGTTTTTTTGGTTAGAAAAATTGAAAACAAAGAAAAAAAAACGAAAAAATCCTGTTTTTATGACCTTCGTTTCCGTGTGAAAGCTATTTCTAGGATAAACCCGGTTTTTAACATTGTAAATATTAAGAAAAATGATGAGAACACATTTTTCACCAAAGTAAAGTTTGTAAAAAAGTATCAAAACAAAAAACTATCATTACCATTTTTTTAGCAGAAAGTGACGATTTGAAGCACTACAATAATTAAGTTTTTAATGTATCTGATTCACAGTTGTACTAGAACACTTCTTTTTCACTCACTTATGAAATATTAGCGAGACACTTCTCATTTCATGTAATAAAAAACGCAGACGTCCGAACGGCGGTCAGTGCTTCCGCCATATTAAAAAAGCAGAGAGAAAAGAAACGTTTGTTTCGGATACATGTCGGACTCGGAATACAACACGATGACGGTTCAGAAATTTTTGACTCCACAAGAAATATTTTAATTTAGGCAAAGCACATAAAAATAGTCTGATTAAATTATTTCTATAATAAAATAAGTTGAATCATTTACAATTTTCTTTACCAACAAATCAAATGTTGGTTTTCTTGCAATTACGATGTATCCGAACGTTCCTCTGAAATGCGAATGAAATGTTGAGTTTGCTGATAAAATATCTATCGATAAAAATATTTTATTTGTAAACTTATTTCTAAAATGATTGATTATTTGTCATCAAATACTTCGTTTAAAAACATATGTTTATGAAATATTGGTCAGTTTGGTTCCCCTCACTCATCAGTTATTTAAAAGTTAGTTTTGCTGATTAAACCGTTCGTTCTGAAAATTCGATAGTTACATTATCTCGACAGTTTCAATAGTGTTCCAGTTTCTTCGATGTTTATGTTCACCATAATCACCATGTTTAGGATATTCCATCCACGAACGTGGTTAAAAAATCAAGTCATGCGAATTCAATTTAAGCGGATCGCTTATTGCACAAAAAATCGAAAAATTTGCAAAATAAACATCATTAACCTATCATTTATGAGGACATCGAGCACATCGAGCAGCCCAAAACTGTAAATTTTTCTAAATCTTGCTTTAGAGGTAAAGTTGAAAATGTTTTAAAGTTTAAGCTTGCTTGCTTTCGTTTAAACTCCATTTCATTGTATCCAAATTTAGTTGGTTTGTTTAGTTTGGTTCTACCATTTTGATAAAATGAGATTAAGTTTATCTGTAACACTTATCAGTGGAAATGAAATGTTTACTTTAAGTCAGAAAAAATATAATATTATTATTTTTTTTTTGGAATATCTATCTGTATAACTAATAAAAAGAGAAGTCCTGGCGTCAACGCTCAACCCAAACCCTTGTTTTGGTGGAGAATCATCAAATGACCCCTCCCGCTCTTGGGTAGAGCGAAAAAGAGTGTCAGACTACTACTGACTAAAAACCACCTATGTTCCTTCTTAGCCCTATATGTCGAGGCCGCGGTATCTCTTACAACATTCCGCAGCCCCGACGGGCCTAGCCCAAACCTTTAGATCTAGGAAGTCAAAGCACAGAGGTTCGCTTTATAATGTCGACAATGAATAAAGAAGGATTTTTCGAAATTTAACCCCAAAGGGAGTAAAATAAGAGCTGAATATTTGTATGTTAAAACGATATTGTCGCGCGGGCAAAGCCGTGGTCAGAAGCAATTTCAAATATATTATCGATACTTTAAAATTGTACTATTGGAAATCCCTATAAAACTTGACAGTGACACTGACTGCTGAGATGACAAATGAGATTTCATTTCACGAAATGACGAAAGAGCTATTGCAAACTTGCAAACAAAGACTACATTATTTTAATAGGTACTACTTAATTAAAAAACTATTGTTAGTACATATAATTACAGAAGACCACATACAAATAAATAGTTTACCCCTGTACTGAGACATCCCGCCCCTTCAAGATAAGCAATATGGAGATACCTCCATAAAGACCACCAGACGAACGAAGTGCCTCAATACAGGTGCACGTACATCCTCAGCTATGGTTTTCAAGATGCTTTTGTGACTCCCCCGCACCCTCCTCATAAGTGAAACCAATTTTTTTTCGAATGACGGCAAGAAAAACATCAGTCTAAGTCTGCACAAACATCTCAGAGGCACTGCAAAAACGAGAAAGTCCTAACAGTTAAGCTTTACTTACTCAATTTAGGAAGGATAAAACGCAAAACACAAACACATTTCAAATTCACACACTCCACACACACATTCACAATCTATTTTTTTTAGTTAAAATTAAACTGAACCCCGCCAACTTCCAAATTTTGTTTAATTTGAAATATGCTTTTTTTGCTTTTGATTTTTTAGTCTGGTTTTTTAGTTTTTTTACTACTTTTTTATTTCCAACTTTTTAGTTCTTTTGTGTTGGTCGCGTAAAATTCTTAGCAGATGACTGTGACTTTGAATTTCTTAACATACTTATAAGTGTGTTATATTTTTGTAATCTCCTCTTAAAACCCTTCATTTTGATACCCTACTTGATGGTAACGGATTTTTTTTCAAGTCTGCGATATGGCCCCCAATATCCGCAATTTTTAATTGTTTTTTAATTTTAATGTAGCCAGTGACACTCGCGCCATCAAGACGAATCTAACGACACACACACACACACACACACAAACACACACACACACACACACACACACACAAACACACACACACACAAACACACACACACACACACACACCAAACACCTTTACCATTTTACTTACATTCAAAAGTTTGTCTCAGAAAAATCAACTTGACATTTAATTTTTTTGGCTTTTGACACACGCCCATTCGCGCAAGCGTCCTACGCCGTCTTAGATCAGGACACGTGACCATCATTCTCATTATTATCCAAAAAAAGTGCCAAAGAAGTTTTCACTTCAAAAAAATACATACACACGAATAGAGAACCTCCTCCTCTTTGGAAGTTGGTTAAAAACAAGATTGAGACACTGCTTTATTTAGGTATTATGTTATTGCATTAATGGTGTAAATAACAAAAACATTATACAAGTAATTGTTTTACAGCAGACAAAATGGATTCCGAATACGACCTGAAGTTCGAGGAGATAAAGAAGTATATACCATTTCTCGACAGCATTATCAAAAGACTGGAAGCTACTGGCGGCGGACCTGGGTGCTTGAATCCCCGGCAGGCGCAGATAGATAAGATCCGATCTTTTAGAGACTTGCTCTTAAACAAGAAGAAAAGGTAATAAGCATGTTTTTAAATCATTACTGAATTTTTCTGAGTTTTTTAAACTAGTTTTTGTGTCAGCTTTAGTTATTATTGGTAGTTAATTGCGACACATACTTGTTTTATACACACGTATTATGTTTTTTTATGAGTTTTATTGAGATGGGCGTTGAATTTAATACTAGTATTTGTGTATGTGAATGCAATAATTATTGCAATAAGGCCTTGCAAAACCGAGAGTGGTGCAGGCTCTGGTAATACTTCCTTGAAGCTGATGTGGTGATGCACCAATATGTGGTCTCAGTGGACAAATACCTTACCCCGCTTTCTTTGGCTAGACGAGAACTGTCGCAAGACTGTTGTATTGGATACTAATAACCGCTCGGAGGTATGGCAGAGCAAGGAGTTATACGGACGCGTTTTCTGGACCTTTCACGGACCCGATGTAGACCTCAGCGTCTGCAGAGCCCAACAAAAGAAGTAAAAAAAAATTGCGCTATCGCTTGTTTTTTTTTTAATTCGACTATTTACAGCTCAGGATTGGTGCCCTGAAACAGTGACGCGAGGTCGTGGCAGACCACGAAGGAGATGGCGCGACAAACTGGATGTCTTCCTTGAGAATTGGAGAGACGTTGCACTGAATCGTGACCATTGGAAGGAATGAAGGGAGGCCTTTGCTCAGCAGTGGGACAACATAGGCTAGCTATAATAATAATATAATAATTAATAATGGAGCGCAGTATACTAGGTGTTAAATTAACGGATCGTGTTCAAAACACAGTGCTGCGTTCCAAAACAAAAATAGCTGACGTGGCCCAAAAGGCTGCTCAACTCAAATGGGACTGGGCAGGACATGTCTGCCGCATGCCGGAAAATCTGTGGGCCAAAATAGCAGGAAACTGGTGCCCTGACACAGTGAGACGGGGTCGTGGCAGGCCACGAAGGAGATGGCGGGATGAACTGGATCGGTTCCGTCAAAACTGGAAGGAGGACGCGCGGGTTCGAGAGAAGTGGAAAGAGTGGAGGGAGGCCTTTGCCCTGGAGTGGGACAGAGCAGGCTAATAAAAAAAATTAAAAAAAAAAAAAAAAATAATAATAATAAAAAAATAATAATTATTAATTAAAATTATTTAAAAATTAGAGGGACAAGGGAAAAATAAAAATATTTTAATGTAACTGTACCTAACCTGTGCCGTAACTTGTTAATTTATTAATATTTACAACATATATTTTTTTATAATATATCAAAAAAAAAATTATCTATTTAAACGAGCAATTCTTGTAATATAGTCGAATCTGAATCTGGGATACGGCTCCAACGATTTTCATGTTTATTGCGAAAGTTTGTAAGGATGGATAGATGTTTGTTCCTCTTTCACGCCAAAACTACTGAACGGATTTGGAGGCATGGACTTATGGCATATAGATCAAAATCAAAAATTTTTCACCTAAGGTTACATGGGCACTTAAAAAACGTCGACAAAAAGGGGGCACGGTTCTGTGCATTGGTCGATTCCTAAGAAGAAGAACCACCGGCAAGGAACTCCAAAGGATACTCTTTTAATATTTTGAAATCGTTTGGGTTAACAATAATAAGGTCCAGACATAAAACACACATGATGACCATGCAGATTAATATAGATCGTTTACAACCCGGAATAAAACATGATACAATTTTATCTCGATAGCATGATCTAGTGGGGCAATTATCGAACTCCACGCGGGAGAAGCCGCAGACATAAGCTAGTAACTGATATACTATAAGTGACTAATCGCTAAGGAAACCTGCTGTGGGGCTCGGACCTCGGGTTAGGACGTCACTGAGGGGGCACAGGAGGTGCCCTTAGCAATTTATCAGTTACTAGCTTATGACCGCAGCTTCTCCCACGTGGAGTTCGATAATTGCCCCGCGGGATCATACTACCGACATAAAATTGTATACTATGTTTAATACAGGTTGTAAACCATGACATCTACCTATATGCGATATTTTTCCACCAAATTCGTTCAGTAGTTTTTGCGTGAACGAGTAACAAACATCAATCCATCCTCACAAACTTGCAATTTTAATATAAGTAAGACATGCCTCTGGCAGGAGGCCTTAAACTCAAGGCATCCACAGATTTTTTTATTTAGAATGCTTTGGTGACAGTGGTCCTACTCCTTCAGCAATCCACATCAACTATGACGACAACAGTAATGAACAATAATGTTACCGAAACGTGTTTGGTTTTTTCGGTAAATCGTGTTTTTTTTTAATGAAACCTAGCTTGATCGATTTATCGCCCCGAAAACCCCCATAGGTACTAAATTTTATGAAAATCGTTGGAGCCGTATTCGAGATTCAGTACAAGAAACAACACAAGAATTGCTCGTCATATATAGATACGTATTATTTTTTTTTTGTTTTATCTCGTTATTTTAAAATATTATTTATTAGCTCTTACCTTTCTTTTTTTCCCTTGTCCATCTCATTTTTCAGTAAATTGTAAAATTTATAAAATAAAAAGAAGTGCGCCCAATTGCTTTTTTTAACTTCTTTGTTTGGACTTTTACCAATGCAGTCCGAAAGTTTTTATGAAGATTCATTGACCGGCCCCGGATTCCGATATTTTACAATATTTATGCCTTACGGCACTCCACTATATGTATAAAGAAAATAAACTTTTAGTAGTGTATTAACTTAGTACGAGTAGTTGCAGCTTATTTCAGCCCAAAAAATGTTCATTATTATGAAAATAAGTAAGATAAATGTTTAAAAATACCTACATATTTTGATAAGACTTCAGCATTTTCATATCTTTACATACATAATTCTCATTTCTTTAATAAATATTTAAAAAACCGATTTAACCGGTTTCCTAAACAAAACCCGAACAAAACGGTTTTCTTAATCAATCCGGTTTCTGCATGCCCTAATCTCGGTGCATCTCCACGTCGGCTTCAAGGAAGATATTTATTACCAGAGCCTGCACAACTCATGGTTTTGCAAGGTCTTATTGTAATCATTATTGCATTCAAATACACAAAGAAAATAAAATAATGAGGATAACACGCTATGTAGGTACAATTAAAGAAAATTTTATTCCAAGTCCGAACAGCAGGGCTATTGCGTATCTTTTAAATGACAGTGGCTAACCTATAGTGCCTTTCAATTACTGTCAAATGGTTCCATTTTGTACTAAACCATAACCAATTTGACAGTTAATCCATAGACAATATGATAGCCACTGTGATTTAAAAGATACGCAATAGCCCTGCAGTGCACGACACTTCATGTCAAATCAAATGAAATCACTAAAATGTCATTTATTGAGATTATTTGGCATAATTATTACAAAAAAAATAGTTGTTTTTAGTAATATCTGGCATAAAGTACGATATTGTTTAAACAAGAAATCGAGTCATTGTGTTGTTGTTTGTTTTTTAGGATGAAAATGGAGAACTTACTGAAATGTGAACAAATAATGATTAATTTGCACGCAAAACTTGAAGAGATAGGACGTGTATCTAAAACTAATTGAAATACAAATTGTTAAGAAAGCTATTACGTACTTTTATTACCTTCCTAGTCTTCCTACTTATGTTTTAATAAACCTATCCCACTACTAACAACTATTTTTTTTGTCTTCTACTGGACGTTTACCTACATCAAAATGACGACAATTTACATAAACAAAAACTGAGATGGGTAGGTACACCAAAAGTTAAAGAAATCAATCTAGCTGAGA
Organism: Diarsia rubi; assembly: GCA_932274075.1. Classification (NCBI taxonomy): domain Eukaryota; kingdom Metazoa; phylum Arthropoda; class Insecta; order Lepidoptera; family Noctuidae; genus Diarsia; species Diarsia rubi. The sequence continues at coordinate 1,693,854 of OW026432.1, forward strand.
CATCGTGTCAAGTAGGAAAAACAATACAAAATACAATAGCAAAAGGTGCATTAAAATTCGCAAAACTGCAAAGAATAACCATTTCTAATCTGGATAGTGAAGCAGGATCTTGATAATCTGGATAGTGGTAGTCAATGTCTGACTGCCTTTTGACATCGTCTTTGTTCCTATCCTCATAAACAAATAGAAGCGGCAGGTGTGAGAGGAAGTTCAAGGACTACCTCATACACGAATATAAAATGTTGAGGTGGTAGAGTACGTCAGTTATGGTGTAAATGTCACGTACGAAGTCCCACAGGGAAGTGTGCTGGGCCCTACATTATTCCTTCTTTACATCAACGACATTTGTAAACATTAAAATCAATCAATAATGCTAGAGTATTTACTTAAGCCTTATGCCGACTAAACTACTGTAGTATTTTCTGGGAATTCTTGACACAATGTTGCCAGAAGTGCTGAAGCTGATATTTATCTTTAGGATAAGAAGTAGTAGGTCAGCTTCATGGTTGGTGACCGTTAGACAAGTCTCCACACGATGGTTGGTTATGTTGGTGGTTTGGTTGAGAGGCCTTTGCCTATCAGTGGGATAGTGAAAAGGCACATTGATAAAAATAATGTGAATCTATCCCACATGTGTTCTTCCTTAGAACAGGTAATTCCGTAGGGTGTGGTAGTTTGGGAGGTAAGCTTTGTTGTTGTTGTTAACGCTTCGAAGTCTGCCCTGAAAGCGCATTGACGGCACGGATGGCGCATTGCAGTGGCTCAAGCAATGGACTGCTGCACTGCGTGTCGCGGGTTCGATCCCCGCACGGAACAAATATTTGTATGACCTATGATAGTTGTTCTGTGTCTAGGTATTTGTGTATGTAAGTTTATGTTTGTGAACGCACCCACGAAACAGGAAAAATTCCAAGAGCAACGATGTTTTAAAAAAAAACATCATTGGGTGGCTCTGAATTGCATAGTCGTAACATGTCTCCGCGACCGACACTTCGCTAAGTGGGTTTTTTGGTTGTGTGTATTGTATTATATGTGGGGTTCCATAAGGGACAGTATTAGGTTCCTTCTTGCATAGGATATGGTGCTGTTTATTTGCATAGTGTTAATTATAGAAAGTGTACTTATTTTGGCATAAATAAAACTTCAAATATTCTCGTGATCATTTGATCGTTTATTAGAAACAAAATAAAAAAATAAAACTCAATATGAACATAATTTCGAAATCAATAATGCCAATTTCAATTGAAAATAACATTGCAATGAAAAAACTGAAAATCACAGGATAGACAATACTATTGACCACATCTTCACACTAGCCTTTATTGAGCTAGTTGCAGAAATTTTATCTTAAAAAGTAATCCCGTAATAACCTTATTATTTGAAGTAAAATTTACAAAAAAAATCTCCATAAAAGCTTTAAGTGCAAGTTTAGTCTTATTTTTATAAAATCCTACACTCAATAACAGACTAGTGAATAATTTACAAACATTAATGTCAGACACTCTACTCTATTGAGGCTACACCAAGGCATCAAGGGAACCCCGGGGTGGAGGGTTACACTAAACCCTCACGTGATTAAACCATTTTAGGGCTACGGGAGGTACCTTCTTAACAACTCCTTGATACCTTGGCCATGCCCATTTTAAAATAAAACCATTTACATAACACACAAACAATGGAAACTTCAGATTCCATATTGTCTTTTGTTTTACAAAGAAACTTATTTCCATACATACAATTGAATTAGTAGTTTGAAACGATATGACAGATAACACGTTGTATCATTCGATTGCTAGTACTATGCACCTGACTTGTGTTATCATTTTGTCGGCTTTAGCCGACTGTGGCGTGTTGGGCACGTTTATTTAAGAACCTTTATTAGATCAATGCTTTCATTATTTACCGTTAGATGACCACCACAAATTCTGTCTCAGCTATCCTTAAAACATTAATTACAACGAACTTACAGTTAACCACATCGTCATCGTTGTTCTGCTGCCATTATCCCAATTCATTTGGGGTCGGCGCAGCATGTAGCTTTACACATTTAACTATATGAACGTAATTCAATGATAAAATGTTTGATATTTTTATAATTGAATGACGTCATGGATTTCCGCTGATTGATATAGGTAAATTATCATTGAATTATGATAGGAATTCCTCCTGTACATTATGGCAATACCAGTTCTTCTAAAGTCGGCATTGTAACTACATCGTTTTTTGTCTGGACAACAAAACTACACCGTGTATTAGATGCAGCATTTTCAATAGAGGCGCAGTCATTAGTTTATTTACAAAACATTCAATTAGAGAATCAGGAAAGAAATGGCTTTCGTAAGTTAAGCTTAAGTCATTTACAAAAACGTTTTTCTCAATATAAAATTGCCAAATATTTTCTTAACAATTTTTATCGATCGACTTACACTTTATTTACGAAAGGAATGGTATTAGCTAAGTGCATGCAAAAGCATACTCTAATGCCACTAGGATAAGAGTGAATCCACGAACTCACTAGTCTTTATTTCTTACCTAATAGATATCTGTACACCAAACATTATAATAATTTATTACAGTGAATTAAAGAGTCCATGTTTAGTCGACCTTGAAGGAAATTAATTTCTTTTTCTTTTTAATGCATGGATAGGTCAGTTTCAAACTTTATGGCGGAAGTTAGGCGCGAGTAACGTTCTGCGCCTGTTTACCGGTTCAAAATTTAATGTGGTTTTGAACATCTAAAGTAAAGCTGCCCAGAAAACAATTTTAATTATCAGCGAGGCGCAGAGGATGCATTGTGAACTATTTATAGGACGCGCAGAAAGATTAATTTAAAATTACTGAAGACACGGAGTAACTTGGAAAACGAAACACTAAGTCGACTACACAATGGTTAGTATAATTCTAAAGTTGAATATTCTCCCAGCAAATCTTTTAATGTTAGAGAGATCACAATAGACATCTTTTTATTATTATTATAATAATTTACTTACAACCACAATATTATTATTCTAACAAACATTATTCTATTAGATTAAACCGTATCCGGATTTGTTTTGTACTTGGCTAATAGTAGTATACAGTTTGAATGTAAATTAACTTAGCAACGTAAGAAACAGGGCTCGTTTACAGCCTAGGACGGTGCAACTTGCGTGTGTCCTTCGAGTGAGTACCGTCTAGCCGTATAACCATCATACGGGCATCGGACATCAAATTTAGACGCCGCGGCTGCTACTGATAAATTATTGATCCTTCATAACGATGTCATTTGTGGAGATGAATAAACGTTTTTTATTATTATTGATGGAAAAGCTTAATTACACTTTGCCTGACCCAAGAATCCCTTAATCTCACCTCATCAGCCGCGATGGCCGCTTCGTGACCACTAAACCAATGAGGCAGTAAGTATATAGCATTAACTATCTACAAACCTTATAATAACCCAGACAACATTTGACACATAGTCTAAACTCCGCCTAAACATTAACAAAATGTTGTAACATCTAGATTTCCCCTACACTAAGTGTCTCATTCATTGATCTTGTAGACGGTGACATTTGTATAGTTCACTCACTCATACCGCATATGTTGACAGTGACATTTGAATAGTATTGTCTCGCTCACACATAAAGCAAATTGCATCTTTTGTTTCATGCGGTATGTGCGAGCTAGTTCATCTATGGTGAGGGCACATTTGTGTGTCCTGTTGTTTGTTCACAGGAACTGATAGACGCTACCGAAAGCGCCAAACTAGTAGCTCAGTTCTGGGCCAAAACAATTTAGATTGCCATCGACATGCTAAGTCAATTCAATTAAATCTCTACAACATTACTTTACATATTTATTCTTGTCTAAAGTGTTCCCAAGTGTTTTGTACTCAATCATCTACCTCCAACTCAAGTTCGATGTCCGCCAAGCTGATTCTCCGAAGTGTGTTGATGATCATGTATCTTGAGAACAGGACGTAGAGGTGTCTGAACCAGACCATTTGGGAGCGGTGGCGTTTCATTGCGCGGACGATGCGACGGCTTTCGGTCCATCGGAGGAAATATCTGAAGTGGGGAAAAATATTTTTTTTATGAAATATAACACTGATAGACTGAGGAGCTCGTGGTTTAATAATAACTGACAGTCGGGTCGATCTTTAGGTTAAGCCGCGCTTGCCTAGGTTGGTCTGTGGATGGGTGACCGCCCATTACATATCGAGTTTCCTCCGTGCCTCGGAAAGCACGTTAAGCTGTTGGTCCCAGCTGCCATATACAGGGTGTAAATTAATCCTTCACACAGCCGTCAACCCAGTACTGTACATCAAACTAAATACCCCTACGCAAAAATTTTTGCTGGGAAACGTCTTTTATTTTTGGGGTCAAAAATCACATCTTACAGTAAAACTCAATGTAGCACTCTTAAAGCATTGTGCTAGTGGATGCTTTGCTTTGCTTTTTTAAACGGGTCATGGAGGTAATTTAAGTAAAGTTATAACCTGAAAAACTAGTATTTACAAATACAGCTGTGAAAAATTTGGAACTTTGACCCCCAATATCTCCGCAACTAGGGGGTTCCCAGGTAAAGTCTAGAACAAAAAAAATATCGCAGTGGTAGGGAGAACAAGTGCCTTTCGTTTGCGTTAAGGGTACTTTTACACCCTTTATAGATCTTTGGCAGTCGTTACAAGTAGTTAGTGACCTCAAAGTCTGACAACCAGTCTTACCAAAGGGTATCGTATTACCCCGTATTAATTGGGTTGTGGAGGTCAGATAGGCAGTCGCTCCATGTAAAATACTGGTACTGCTGCATTCGGTTAGACTAAGCCGACCTGGGTGCTTACTCTCGAATATAATTCTGATAGATCGGCATTGGAATTGTCAGTCAAACGTCAGGGATTGGCTAGACTCAGTGAGTTCAGCCAATCCCTGTCGTTTAACTCAACCAAGTGACGTTTGACCAATGTCGATCTATCGGAATTATATTCCAGTGTACCACACCTCACCCAGAACAACACCCACCCAGAACATAGTTGGGAAAAGGCTAGGCAGATGATGATGAACACAGATAGACTGCCTCGTTGGTGGACTGGTTGCAAACGCGACTGCTGAGCATGACATCCTGGCTTCGATTCCCGGGTTTGGCAAAGAGTTACTGGGTTTTCCCCATGGCATTTTTTGGTCATAGAGTCACGGAGTCTAGCATGGCTCGCCCTCTATTACATAACGGGCGATATGTGTTTGTAGCTACATTTAGGCACCTTTGCCTAAATAGTAAAAAAAACTCAAAAATACATTGGCAAAAAATCCCGTATCGTCAATAGGGATGTTTACTGACTTAAAAAAAATTGATTCTAATTAGTACGTCTGTTAGATTTTCGAAAAATATTGGATACGTATTTTTTGTTTTATCAAATCAATATAAATTTGACGAAAATAAAACGCATCAATGATTTGAGTGGGGGTTTTTGACGTCACTTACCGCAAAAAATGTCATAGTCTTAGAATATGACGTCACACTGTTTTCAAAGCAAAAAAAAAAAAAAAAAAACTATTTGTATGCCATTTCATCCAGATCTTCTAGAGTCTAAATTACTGCTGTGATTGAGCTACAAACATCCATCCAAACTTTTGCATTTATAATAGTGGTAACAGCGGTGGTAAAAAGGCTGAAGAGGAACCACCTTCTATAAGTGGGAGGCGCAGCACTGGCTGCTCCACCACAACGCCATTCGACCATGGAATGCATTCGCTTATGGTCTAACGACCGATTGCAAATGGATAATTATAATAAAAATAAAAAATAATAATAATAGTGGTAAGACATGCACCAAACAATTTCCATAAAACAAGCAATCGCATAGCTCAACAAACACAAAATTCTTAATATTTAACTCACCTTTTAGAAGACAGTAGAAAGCTTAGTGGTAGATCCAAGAATCCTATGTACTTTCTGAATAAGTTAACAGAGTCTAACGTGTATACTGCACATCCTGGAAGTAAAAACATGTAAATAAAAATGTATACAATATAACTGTTATATTTAGAGAATTTGGTGAAAGCTGCGGGGACCCGCTGGACACATAGACCGGGCAGTGTGGCTGTGGCGACACCTGTGTGAGGCCTATGTCCAGCACGTCTCTTGGCTGAAATGATTTAGATAATTTCAGTGTCTGACAGAAGGTTGTTTTTGGTCAAAACCCGAAGCTAATTAACTTGCAAGCACCACAACCTTTCGATTTCTTACCATTTTTTCAATCTTAGCTCTTTGTTTCATTTCAGCTGAAGTCAAAGGTGAGGAAAACTTTGGTCAGACACTACATCATTTATTATTTATAGCAGGCTAATTATAATCACATAACTGTATTGACAAATAATAAATCAAAAAAGATAGATCGAAGACAAGTCCTAAGAGAAGCCTAGTATCACCTTTTTTCAATATTTTAAATACAATCACATTTATTATACTTACTTTCAGGTATTAACTTCTCAACAAACATATAAGCAACCGCATAGAACACGGCTGAATGATTTGCATGAGCGGACACACCTCCCCGATCAAATGTAACAAGCGTATCAAAATCTATGGCTTCTAAGTGATGGTTTATTAATTTAGCTAATACAGGTACGGGCCATTGAACCTTCGGGTCATCTATCAGTCGATCGTCCATTATTATACAAATATTCTGGTTTGGTACACCAAGCTCTAGACATGCATCCCATAATTCTTTTCGTCTTATCCGTCCTTTTCCTTCATAGTTACCTAGAAATTTAAAAAATTTGCTCGTTAGTATGATGTTGAAAGGATTTTTATGGAATGTTATGAGAAATTTCTAATTAAGCAGAAGGAATGTAATCACCCAATTAACATTTTGACCTATAAAACATAAACATGAAAGGAGTAATAAAGTTCAAAGATCAAATTATATCACATACCATTGGATAAGCACAGTACATGTACTTCAGCACCCTGTTCGCACAATCTGAAGATCGTGGGCCCGAAAAACATGCATTCATCATCCGGGTGGGATATCACTACCAGCACTCGTTTGGCGCCTAAAGCACCGCGCGTCCGTGTCGGCAGCCGCCGTGCGTAACGCCGGTACACCATAAAACACACAAAGAAGTACCCGAACAGCCATAATCTTATATATAATGAAAAATTCGTAAAATACAACAACAGTTCCGCAAGAAACTTCACGTAAAAATTGTAGAAAAATTCTATGTCATATGGCGAGTCATTAAGTAACATTTCTGACTAGAACTAGGGGAACTATTGGTCGACACAATAAATAAGGGTGTTTGTCGTCTATTATAACTAGTTGTTAGCATTTAATCCTATTTACATTAGGAATTTTGAAAAATCTAAATTGTACTTTCTGATACCGTCATTATGACGTTTCTATGGTACTACAGTGTTACCTGTCAATGTCAATCTCTTTCACTCAATGTCAGACGGCGTAAAGAACCTTACACACTTGCAATGCAATTGCAATGCAATGGAGCAGTTTCGTACGTAAAACCCAATGCCATGCTGTTTCATACATTTCATTTCATTCATTCATAGAGTGTAATGTTGAACGAATAATAAATGACAGACAACAAGACTGTCAAAGTTGTTGAGTTCTGTTTTTTTTTTCTGTGTTTGACGTCTTTCGTAAAAATAATTTACGAGAAATTGTTCTGAGACTGTTAATTTGTGATATCCTACGTGCTATTCAAGATGATTCAACCGGACTACCCATCAGCCTTGGGCTTACTGTCTCATTTAAACTCTGACGAACTGAAGGAAATGCTAAATGACGACACCAAATTCGATTCTGTGCTAAAAGATGTAAAACAGGTAAAAACAAAGAGATTATTAATTAAAACTATATATTCCTATTAAATTGACGATTCATTCTTTTTAAGAAGCGTTTTAAGTATCTCTACTCTTTCGATTTCGGTGTCTGGTGCGTACACAATGATAAAGTTGTTAGAGGATGAGTCATTGTTTAAATTAAAATAAACATGCAATATCAAGTGCCTCACACACTGTTATCTATAAAAAATCTTTTTGCAGTCTAGTAGCGAGATAAATTCATGCCTAGCCTTTATTGTAACCAGACAGCAGAATATGTACCAGTATTTCTATGGTACTGCATTCCACCACCAAAACACAGTTACTGATAACACAATATAATTAAAAACTAAACCTTTTTCATAACAAACGAAGTAGCAGATCCTTTTTTTTTAAGTTTTTTTTATTTTAAAATTGGGTTAATTGTCAGATGGCTACCATTAATGTACAAATGAATAAATGTGTAAGACTAATATAATTATGCTGTGCTATTTGAACAGACAGCATTTATCTTGTAAGATGCCTTCGATAGAAGCAGGCATAACCAATGTCTGTGTTCAGTAAACTAAGAATAAATAGTTTATTTCTTTATATTGGATTTAACAATCACTTCAAATATTATGTTCATCAGATAACATAAGGAACATGATATGATAACTTGAGGATTAGTATTTGAGATTGTCTGTAAAGGGATGAACCACACAGATTTGAGTGGACCCAACCAGTTAGTGAATGAACATGTTGTGAACTCAAAATCAAGAAACTCAGGATTCACCTATATTTTTAGATTTGATTATTAGGTAAAACAAAGATTAAGGTCAAGGTAAAGTTTAGTTATATAACCAAGTTCACATGTGTGTTATGGAGAACAAGGAAAAAGTTAAATCTCGAATAAAAAAATATTTTTAAGAAGGTAACATTCATTTCCTGTCTACTTCTACGGGAAAATGGTGTAGTTTCATGCATTTAGTACCGTACATTCTGACGGCTGAACTGTTTTCTTTCCTGATGCCCTTTTCAACCTGTTTAAGGTTGAAAAGTGGTTGACTGTCAGTTACTGCTGTAGTTACATTGAAGAGCTTGAGAGTTTCTTTCATGCCTTGGAAAGCATGTTAAACTTGTCCTGGCTTTTATTGGTAAGTCTTTGACAGTTGATATACTGGCTCAAGAGTCTGAGAATCAGTCTTACTAAGGGGTTTTGAACTTACCAAGTTACCTGTACAAACTGTGTTGCAGTATAATTAGTATGCAGGTCTAATAGGCAATCTCTACATGTAAAATACTCGCCCCAAATACACGCATTTAGTCTTAAATAGTTGGTTAAATTCGAAGATATAGGACATCTCCCAAGCTGCACTGGGCCCGCGAGGTAGATTATAGCCCATTCCCTCTCAAAGAGAGGAGGCCTGTGTCCCAGCAGTGGGAACATGAAAAGGCTGTTGATGATGATGATGATGAGTTGGAAAAAGCAAGAAGTTAATGATTAGTATATGCAATACTTTTTATTCCAGTAGCACATATGTTTTTCAACAGACAAAACCTAGAAAAATAATAAACTATTTGTTACACCCAGGTTAAAGATTGGGAGACAGAACGAGAGATGACAATAGCCAGCAACAGGTCTCTTGCCGAGTTCAACCTTGGCAAGGAGCCTGAGCTCGACGAAGCTAAGCAGCAAGTGCAGGACAGGTCAGAGATGGGTGAGCAGCTGTGCACTCGTATTCAAGAGCTGCTAGAAGAATATAGTGAGTCTACTATACATATTATTTTAAAAGCTTAGGTGATTGTTCTGATGACTTAGAAGTAAAAATAGTTTGCCCACTACTACACCATACCATACCATGATTCATTCATCCGTGTATTATACAATCAGTTTCGTACAGTCACTATACTTGGTTAAACTCTATAATACCATGCCATGCCTGATACGTTATGGCACGGTTATGGTATGGCCGTATGGTGTTCAAGGCAGAATCGTTAAGGCCTTGCCTCTCATACATAAGGTTGTGGTTTCAAATCTGGGCAAGTACTAATGTGTTTTTTTTTTTCAATCCATGTGTACTTTTAAGTTTATATTGGACATCAGTAACATTGATGAAGGGACACCACGCTTATCATGTGTGTATTAATTTTGACACCAAATTCGCCACAATCGTCTTGTTTCGTACCCTTTTGCTTTGGCCATTTCTAATACTTTTTTTAAAACTTGTAATTTTGGAAAGAATACGGGAGAGCTTTTAAACCCTTACAAAAATAATCAAACGATGTCATATAACTAGGTATGAACATTTTATGAGGTGGGATGAAACGCATGGGACTAAAAAAGTAACGGATAATCTTGTTGAGAGGAAGAAGGCCAAAGAAAAGATGGATGGATAGTGTGAGGAACGATATGAAAGAGACAGGAATAAATGACGCCGTGACGTCTAACAGGGCAGAATGGAAAAATAAAACATGTTGCGCCGCCGCGCCGGCTTCAAAAATAATTTAATATACACACATCAAAAGTGTCTAGGGATCAACATATATTTTTGCAATAACTTTTCTCCTGATTGATATTAATTAAAATTTTCTTTAAGGATTCATCAAATAAAGTGTTTTCGTTTGTCACAGTAACGATAAACCAAGTCACCTTTGCATTAATAAAGAAATTTGCCATTTTCCTAATAAAGGGATTTTTGACATTTGAACCACTAACATTAAAGTTCGAAAAAAAGACTGAAATAACAGTTTTCTTTAAAATTTCATTGGGTAACTTAAACAATTAATAATCCGTGTTTCTACCGCGAACACTAACAACACAAGAACATCGGTTTGGCATACTCAAAATGAGTTCATCCAAATCACGCTGTGGAATGGCCGCCCGTGTTCGTTGCAACAACAAAAAAAGGTCTTCTTGCGACTGGATACCCTCCATATTCGGCAGAGCACTTCTCTGTAGCATATCCCATGCATGCTCAATCGGGTTCAAGTCTGGCGACTGAGCAGGCCAGGGCAGGACATTGATGTTAGCTGCGGCGAGAGTCTGTCTTACAACTCTTGCGGTGTGCGGTCGTGCATTATCATGCATTAACTGAAATAAGGGACCGATTTGCACTTGTAGAGGAACGATGACGTCTGATACAATCGTCTCAGCATAAATTTGAGCGTTGAGGTTGCCTCTGATCCAAATCAACTCAGTTCTTCCGCCGATCCAAATACCCGCCCATACCATGATGGTTCCACCACTATAAGGATGGACTTCCTGGCAGGATTTTAATCGCTGTTGGCGTCCAGGGGTTCTCCAGTGTCGTATACGTCTTGTATCCGGTCTCATACCAAAACGAGACTCATCAGAAAAGCACACGAAACGCCATTGTTCTTCTGCCCAATTTCTGTGTTCAAGAGCCCATTGATATCGAATCCTACGATTGTGCATTGCTATAGGTGGTACCCGTAGCGGTCTTCGGGAATGAAGGTTCACTTCATGCAAGCGGTTTCTGACTGTTTGGTCGCTAATTAAGTTCCCTGAAGAGTGATGAAGCCTCACGGCTAACATCATGGCGGTTATTGTTGGAGCTCTTCGAGTTAAGATTTGAATGTATCGGTCTTTTCTCCGTGTGGTGCAGCGATACCGTCCTCCATGGCGCTCAGCCACGGTACCAGTGCTTCGGTAACGTGTCCAAAGTCGACTGATAACACTCTGACTTGTATTCAGAGCTAAAGCCACAGTACGTTGCCGGGAACCAGCTTCTATCATTCCCACGGCTCTGAGCATTTCTTCCCTGCTTAAATGACGTCGCCGCTCCATAATAACGTTGGTTTTAATCAGTAGTAGGGAAACAGTAGCACTAATAATGTCTTCAATGCGTTGTATGTTTTTATAGGGAAAATATTGACAGCTGATTTTCATCTTTTACTCGAATTTGATTCACAGTTCCTGATTCAAATTATGAAATGCACCAAAAAGGATCCATATAAATTTATAAAATCAGAAATTTATTACAAAGCCACATCTCAATCTCAAGAAATCCGCATAAAAATGCTTGATCCCTAGACACTTTTGATGTGTGTATTTCGTTTTCTACTATGAATGTTAATGTTGTTTTTTGGCCATCAGAAACAAAATCAGCGGGCATATCGCCAGACACAACGCAAGCACTGCTACAGACAGCTGCAGCAGAATCTGAGGAGCAATCAGAAAGTCTAGCGCAAGACTTTCTCTCTGGCAAGATACCGGTGGAGAAGTTCCTCGAAGATTTCGAGCCTGCTCGGAAGAACATGCATTTAAGGAAGTTCAAAGCCGAAAAGATGGCTGAACTACTCAGGTCAGGAAATCAGAACTCATTCGGTAATGGATACGCGAAGCCCTACCTACCGTATCCTAGCTACGGACCCCCGCAGGGAGTCCCTAATGTGCCATACCCAATGGGACCACTAAATATGCCTATGCCAGGCATGTACGGAAACCACTTTTGAATTGAATGTGTTCATAGGATCTCGTTTCTATAGATTATCAATTTGTAGATTTAAAATATAAATATGAATCATATATTGTTTTATAGTGACTTGTTGTGCCATTACTGGCCTCACTTTTAAATATCTATGTCATGTAAAGAATATTATATTATTACGTCATTGATTGACTGATTGATAACCTTATAAATGTGTCAAAGGCGGAAGTTTTGCAAACATTGGCTCACTGTATTCGATATAAAACAAAAAAAAAAATACATTGAAAGTGTTGTTGAATTTTCAACTTTAGGCGATGTGCTGAATGTTGCAAATTCAACAGCCCGCTCAACGTCGTTTTCGACATTTTGATTTTCATTGTCGCGGCCCAAGAGATACGGCGCTGACCCCTAATATATTGGGATAAGAGCACGATGATGATAATTTTGCAACGACTTTAGCGAAACCTATAAACATGACGTCATCTATTTCAGGCTAAAATTACCCATAGATATATACATACACCTTATAAACTAACACATATAAAGTAGTAGTGTTACGGCCGAATACTGAAACGCTACTCAATTTTAAGTTGCCCTTAAATCTCGTTCTCTCTGTTACTTCAGCATAGAGCGACCGAGACAGCACTAGATTTGAGCGTTACTTATATTTGAGTGGCGTTTCAGTATTCGGCCGTTAGTGGCATACTAAAAACCTAAAAGAAGAACACCTTGGTCAGGTTACATAGTACAATATCATCATCTGGGTCATGACTTGGTGTCGGCTACCAGTCCAACCGCACGCAGCTGAGTTGGTATTCGCAGATAGGCAGTCGCCCCATGTAAAATACACTAGTATTTATCTATCTGACCTCCACAACCCATTTAGTACTGGGTTTTACGATATCCCTTGGTAAGACTGGTTGTAAGGCGGGTTACCATATCTTGTTGGCTTTACCTAAGTTTCAGCATGTTAGCAATTAATATTTTTTTATTTTATTTATTTATTTATAACCAACTTACACTAACAGTAACACCACACATACTTATAAGTTAAAGGTTGAACATAAAAATTACACAGACAAAATAATTAGTAATATAAAAAATACAACCAAACAACAACAAAATTACAATAAAAATTAACACATTATAGTGAAACAAAAAAATAATGAAATCATAAAAATTTAACAAAAACTCGTTTTACCGTATCGTAACTATATTATAGTACTCGGAATACAGTTTCTTTAACCCGAGGAGATAGTACTGGGAGTGGCAATGGACTCCAGGTAACGGGAAGCAGTGGTAAGGAGACTCAGATCCGTACTTGCGAATATATCTAATGATTCGTCATACATTTAAATATTGTTGATATGGGTAAGGGCTAGAAATAGCGGGCTGGTCTTAAGAGTTACAGTGCTAGTTTGAGGAATCGAAAAAAGAGGACGTTGGCGTGGGCGAAGAGTGTGCCGGATAGGTAGTGGGATGTTAAAAGATATGTACTGTAATAGCAGGGAATTAAAATGGGAGCCTCGAATTAAGTAAATGACATATTTAACTTCTGAATATTGAAAAATGTCTGACAGTGAGTCTTTGTTTACAAAACCTATCATATAAATACTTTTAATTTAATTTATGTATCTTTAGTTTTGTATTTTTTACGTTAACAACATAAAAAGAAGTTATAGGAATTGGGTATTTCACCAAAAAATCTAATTAGTCCGTCTGTTATATTATCGAAAAATATTAAATACCTACGTACTTATATTTTGTTTTATCAAATTAATAAACATTTGCGAAAACAAAACGTGTCTAAGATCATGAGTGTGACGTCTCTTGGTGGGTAAAAAGTACTAACCTTGTGACGTCACACGGCTTGACACGACTTTTCGAAGCACTGTATCGTCTTCATCTTTCGTTTACGTGTAAAAAGAAATAAAATCGTGTCCTATTTCTTGGAAATCTATCTGACGGACGAATTACCTTTTTTCGGTGAAATACGAGTACCCTAATGTTTAGTCAATATTATCATTGGTTAGAAAATGATCATTTCTTTATCAGGGAGTCTAAAATGACCACTTTAGCAGATCTTAATATGAATTGCGTTAAAATTCGTAGAATAGAACATTCATAATAGTAACTGCGTCTGTGAGAAGATCTATTATGATCTGCTAAAGTGGCCATTTCAGAACCCCTGTTGGATGGTGTAAAACGTTTTCTTTTTGAATAATAGGTAATTGCACCAATTGAAATGTAAAATTCATATTGCACATGTCTATAAAATAGTTCATTGACGAAATGGCACCAATAAATTCAGTCCCAGAAGTATGTTGAACTCGTACCGACGTCACCACAGCTAGCTACCCAAAACTGTAAAATTCCCAATCAACCTTGAACTTTGAAGAGCAGCGGAGGCCCAGTGGTGGCGGCCCCGACTTACGAACAGTAAGTGTGGGTTCGAACCCAAGCAGGCGCATTACTTTGTGTAATTTATTTCATCACCCCTGCTCTTAAAACGGTGAAGGACAAAAAACATCGTGAGGAATCTCGAATGTCTTAGAACCAAAAAATATTCGAAGACATGTGACATCTACCAACCCGCACTGGACCCGCGTGGTGGATTATAGCCCATTTCTCTTCAAGAGAGGAGGCCTAAGTCCCCGCAGTGAAAACATTATAGGCTGATGATAATGAAGATGATGAACCTTGAACCTAATGCTTTAGCGATAAAGTTGAAAATGAAATATAGGATTTTGAAAAATTGTAGTAGCTTAATGTACTAGCGTCTGAACATTAAAAAAAAACTTGTAAGTATGCGAAGATCAATGTTATGTTTTATAAATCGTGAGAGGGGTGCATTTTAATAGAACGTCATAAATACCATGGTATCATGCCTGCAATCTTTGAAGGGTTAGACAGAGGTGTAACTAATAGTACACCCTCCGACGCACCGAAATTGCTATCAACCTATAACAAATTCAGGTTCTGTGGCGGTTAATGAAAAAATCAAAGTCGTTATTGGCAATAACCCTATTGGCTCGCCTTTGGAATCGCAGGACCTGACTCACACCCTGTTTAAATGTTGTAATAGATGTTAAATGTAATCAGCCATTTGCAATTTTGAGTCTTTAGAGCTACTTACAATCTGTCAAATTTCTTTAATACATTTTTAACCTTATCGCTAAAATTATCGGGGAAATTTGAGTAGCTGGCGTCTTTAGGAATGGGTGTTACACTGTCATTCTCGTCTCTCAACAGAAGTGTTACGCTCCTCGTGAAAACGTGCCCAAATGAGTCGTACACAAACAGCTGTTTTTTTTTTGTAAACAATGAATTATGTTTGTGGGGGAGGGGTGTGGTCCACCTGCATAGCTGTATTTATGTTATATTTTAACAAAACTTCAGTTCATAAGTGGTATTGAAAGTTTTAAAAAAAACCTAGACTTTGACGATATCTCACAGATTAAAGAGGATTCCTCTGAGCAACGGCTGAGGGAACTTTGCGCCGACTTGAACTTTACCTAGGCATTGTGGAATGTTATTGCAAATGGTCTTCAACATGCGTATTGATACACAGCACCGATTGGTCACTGTTTTTTTTATTATTATTGTAATAGAAGTACAGTTCTCTTACTTTTCGTCGTAATTTAAATGATATGTCAATTCTATTTATGTAAATTCGCTCATTGATGCCGATTTCACTGCTTTTGTTAATCAGCAAATGTCTTCTCCCACTCTGGGTGGAGCAGAAGGAAGTGTCAGGCTCTTACTGACTAAAACCCATCCGTGTTTCTCCTAATGCCCTTTGCGGTCCAGGGCCGCGGTGACTATCGAAAAAATTCCGCTACCCTGGCAGTTAAGATCTCACGTATTAGTTTCATGATTTCCACATAATCTGTTGACAAGCATTGCTACATCCAGTATCCCTCTAGGGACACATTTCAGTCTAGCTTGAGTTTTCTGAGCGTCAAGATGAAGGGACTAGAGACGTCTCGATCGACACATTTCCTTTACCATTAGGGGTCCGTCCTCACCTACCACCTCGATGGAGAGCATATTTTAATCAATAAACAAGATATTTGTACCTCAGGGTCCGTTACACCGGCCAGCTCGGAGGGTAGAGCAGATTTCTTATCACGTTTAAAACAGAGTTTTGAATCATTGTAATAAGACTTATTTTGACATGTCACTATGCTGAAGAACAAATTGCTCTGAAGAACAAAAGTGACATGTAAAAATTAATATTTTTGCAATGATTCAAAACTCTGTTTTAAACGTGATAAGAAATCTGCTCTCCCCTCCGAGCTGGCCGGTGTAACGGACCCTAGAGGTACAAATATCTTGTTTAGGGTACAAACTATAATTTGTCACATTTTAGTTTGGAGACATAATCCCGTCATCTTGACGCTCACAGAGCTTTAATAGTTCCTGGTAAAAATGAATATTAAATCAGTATGAGGGTACTCATAATATTCATTTTTGATGTGGCAACATCGGCATCGAATGAGGTTTTGGCGTTAATTAAGTGTAATAGATGTTTCATTGATTATTTAAAAGATAAATTGTCCGCTTGATGTTGGTGCTTCGTAGAAGAAATGTGATTTAAACAATGATATGAATTATTTGTCTAATAATAAGAGGTAATAATGAAATAAATACTTTTTTGGTCAGCCATGTTGTTGTTTTTTTTTTATTAAAATCAACCCCAATATACTCCCTTTTCTTTGGACGACGAAAGCGATTATTGACTTATTTCTCGTTTAAAAATATACAATGGGATATAACGGCTGTAATCCCCGTTCTGCTTTGAAATAGTAGGTAGATCGCCGACAGTTTACATCTTTTTTTTTGGCTGGTGTAAAGTCTTCAAATAACCCTTCCCGCTCTTGGGCAAAGCGAAAGGGAGTGTCAGACTTCTGCCCGTCGGGGCCGCGGGTTGTACACTAGTTATTGCGGCTTCGACATAGAGGGCTAAGAAGGAACATGGGTGGTTTTTAGTCAGTAGAAGTCTGACACTCCCTTTCGCTCTGCCCAAGAGCGGGAGGGGTTATTTGATGATTTTCCACCCGCCAAACAAAAAAGTGTCAGACTTCTACTGACTAAAATCCACCCATTTTCCTTCTTAGCCCTTTTTGTCGAGGCCGCGGTATATTTTTCGAACAACCCGCAGCCCCGACGGGGGACAGTTTACATGTATCTCGTTTGTCTAGCATGAGGATTTGGGATTCCCGGGTAGGACAGTGACATTGTGTGGAATTCTTCAGTAGCAGCCGCGGAATGTAGATTCGTGCTAGTTGATGGCAATAGGCTAGGTCCTAGCCATGTCCATATCCTAGCCGCTAGGACATGGACATGGCATTGGGACTTAAACAAAAGTGGCGAAATCTGGTTGCACTATATTAGGTACTATCATCGGCACGATTCTTGAGCGCTGACCCTCACCTGCGCAAAAGTGACTTATTGAGTCCCTTTTGTGGTATGAAGTGAGGCGCGGGTCGGGGAAAGTACAGTAATTGGCCCGTAGTGCATCGCGTCATAGCCGTCACTCGGGATTTGTTCTTTACTCCTGCTGGACGCACCTCACGACGAATAAATAATAAACGGGTGTGCGTTTCGTTTGTGTACGATGCGCACAGCGATCCCCACTCTTCCGCCGAGCGCGCTAGAACCGTGCCGGTATCTGTACACCTCTGCCTCTACTAACTCAAGAAGTTAGTGGTTTGTGAAGTGTGGCGGGCTTGTCCAAAAAATAACCAGTAACCCTATACAGGGTAATTATTGTTGTAATTTAACCCATCACACAACCGTCAACCATGCATTCTGTACACCAAACAAAGTACCCCTACACAAAAACTTGCTGGGAAACGATTTTTTTTTAGGGTCAAATACCATATTTTACGGTAAAACTCAATGTAGCACTCTTAAAACATTGTGTTAGTGGATGCTTTGAAGTAAACGGGTCAAGGAGGTAATTTAAGTAAAGTTATAACCTAAAAAACTAGTATTTACAAAAATCAGCTGTGAAACTTTGACCCCCAATATCTCCGTAACAAAACTGGTACGACGCGATCTCCGACGCTCCAACACACGATCTATAGAAAAAGCGATTGAGCAAAACCGGGGGTCGAAAGTGTTCGTGCAGTCACTCGGGAGGAGCCACCTGACGAAGTTGACCAAATGTAATGGGGACAGCGTCGTTTCGAAGCCGGAGATTCTCTCGAAGTTGAGAACTTCTATAGCCAGCTATATGCGTCACATGCATCTCGACCCGATCCCGGAAATGAGGACTCAAGAGCCACCTTTTTTTTTTTTTTTTTTTTTTTTTGGTGGGTGTAAAATCATCGAATAACCCCTCCCGCTCTTGGGCAGAGCGAAAGGGAGTGTCAGACTTCTACTGACTAAAAACCACCCATGTTCCTTCTTCGCCCTCTATGTCGAGGCCGCGATAACCAGAGGACTACCCGCGGCCCCGACAGGCGTCGGCCCTTTCGGGCCCCTCCCATGTTGCTGACATCTCTTTGAGGCGCGCGTGGAACACGAACGCGCCGTCGACACGGCCTGTTTTCGTCGTGAGACGGACGGACGGCGAGTTAGCCCATCACTCACCGTCCACAGGCCCGCGTCTACGGTGGCCGGAGGTCATCGCGGGACCCCCGACGCCCGGAGCGCCTCCCGCGGCGGCTGGGACGAGAGGTTCTCTCCCTCTCGCGTTCCGCCACCTCCTTCGCCAGCATCACTGCTTCGCAGAAGGAGGCGACGGCGTCCCATTCCTCCTCGCCCCGGACCATGGCTTGCACCAGGGCCGGGCGCGAGAGGTCGCCGCCGCCGATCGCCGCTACGAGAACACGGCGGGGCTCCGCCCAAGCGGGGCACACCTCCACTGTGTGCTCCACCGTGTCCTCCGGCCGATCCTCGCAATGGTGGCATCCGGGCGTTTCCTCCCGCCTGATTCGGTGCAGGTACCTCCCGAAACAACCGTGTCCGGTGAGGACCTGCGTCAGACGGAAGGTGAGGGCGCCGTGGCGCCTCTCAAGCCACTCCTCAAAGAGGGGACTTACCGCCACTATCGTGGCGTGCCCTGCACGGGGTTGCGACAGTCGCTGTCTCCATGCCGCCATGAGATCGCGCCGGAGGTCTGTCCGCCGCGCAGCAATTTGCCGCGGCAGCGGAGTGACCCCCCGGCGCAGCGCCTCCGCGCGCCATTGATGCAGGCGCGCGAGGACTATCGCCTCCAGATCCCACGGCGGCAATCCGGCAAGGAGGTTCGCCGCTTCGCGGGAGATCGTGCGGTACCCCCGTACCGTCCTCACGGCCATGACCCTTTGGGGCACGTTCAGGTAGTGGGCGGCCCGCTTCCTCAAAGCAGGCGCCCACACCGGCGCCCCGTAAAGGGCCATGGACCGCACGATCCCCGCGTAGAGCCTCCGGCAGGAGGCGTTTGGCCCCCCCAGATTGGGCAAGAGCCACCTAAAGGCAGCCCCGGCCCGCTCCAGTCTGGGAGCCAAACGTCGGAAGTGCTCCACGAAGTTCCACCGGCTGTCGAGGACGAGTCCTAGGTACTTCAAAGTACACTCGACGCCGATGGGAACCCCTCCCACCATTAACTGGGATCCCGACGGCAGCGCATTCCCACGTCCATGGAAGCCCATGGCCTCCGACTTGTGAAGCGCCACCTCGAGACCCAGCTGCCGGATCCTCTCTACGACTATCGCAACCCCGCGTGTCAAACTGTCAGCCGCCGCCTCGTACGACCCACCCTGAGCTAGCACCAGCGTATCGTCCGCGTAGCAGACTACGCTGACGCCGCTAGGGAGGTCGGCGCGCAGCACCCAGTCGTAACCGATGTTCCACAAGGGCGGCCCCAGAACCGATCCCTGTGGAACACCGCACGACATCTCTCGCCGGTTCCACTGTCCACTCAAGAGCCACCTTAACCCGCCATTTCACAGAAGACCTGCCTGAAGTCAGCCAAGACGAAATTGAGGCGGCTCTTAAACAGCTTAAAAATGGAAAAGCCCCTGGTGAGGATGGGATCACGACCGAGCTCCTGAAAGCGGGTGGACGTCCTGTACTGAAGAAGCTTCAGGAGCTCTTTAACTCTGTCCCGTTCTCTGGGAGAACTCCGAAAGCGTGGCAAAGGAGCGTGGTCGTTCTTTTCTTTAAGAAGGGTGATAAGACTCTTTTAAAGAACTACAGACCTATTTCGCTTCTTAGCCACGTATATAAGCTGTTTTCAAGAGTCGTCACAAATCGTCTGGCGCGAAGACTCGACGAGTTTCAGCCACCGGAGCAGGCCGGGTTTCGAGGAGGATACAGTACCGTGGACCACATTCACACAGTGCGGCAAATTATACAGAAGTCCGAAGAGTATAATCGGCCCCTGTGCTGTGCGTTTGTGGACTATGAGAAGGCTTTTGACTCTATCGAGACCTGCAGGGCTATTGCGTATCTTTTAAATGACAGTGGCTAACCTATAGTGCCTATCAATTACTGTCAAATGGTTCCATTTTGTACTAAACCATAACCAATTTGACAGTTAATCCATAGACAATATGATAGCCACTGTCATTTAAAAGATACGCAATAGCTCTGCTGGTTTGTTTTGGAGTCTATGCAGTGATCCCAAGTCGACTGGCGATATATCCAAGTGCTGAGATGTCTTTATGAAAGCGCGACAATGACCGTCCAAACTCAGAACCAGCAAACTAAACATATCCTACTACGTAGAGGGGTAAGACAAGGGGACGTAATCTCCCCGAAATTGTTCACCAACGCGTTAGAGGATATGTTTAAGACGCTGGACTGGGAAGGACGCGGCATTAATATCAACGGCGAGTACATCTCACACTTGAGATTTGCAGATGACATCGTCATACTAGCCGAATCGCTGTACGACTTGCAGCAGATGCTGGACAGCCTAGT
The DNA here is from genome assembly GCA_932274075.1 of Diarsia rubi. Classification (NCBI taxonomy): domain Eukaryota; kingdom Metazoa; phylum Arthropoda; class Insecta; order Lepidoptera; family Noctuidae; genus Diarsia; species Diarsia rubi. Next base: position 1,715,024 of record OW026432.1, read on the forward strand.
TCATTCTTCTGCGCGCATCGGTCTCCGGATGAACTTGGACAAAACCAAGGTTATGTTCAACGAACACATTACTCCGGAGCCAGTGGCTATCAATGGCGGTGCTCTCGAAGTTGTTCAAGAATACGTTTACCTCGGGCAAACTTTGCAGTTTGGTAAGAACAACTTTGAGAGGGAGGCTAGCAGAAGAATTCAGCTGGGCGGGGCGGCGTTTGGGAAACTTCGTCGAGTCTTCTCGTCGCGTATTCCCCAGAGCCTTAAGACTAAAGTCTTTAATCAGTGCGTCCTACCTGTTATGACTTACGGAGCCGAGACGTGGACACTCACGGTACGGCTGGTCCATCAGTTCAAGGTCGCTCAGTGAGCTATGGAAAGAGCTATGCTTGGAGTTTCTCTGAGGGATCGAATCCGGAATGAGGTGATCCGGCAGAGAACTAAAGTTGTCGACATAGCTCACAGAATAAGCAAGTTGAAAGTGGCAATGGGCCGGCCATATCTGTCGCAGAATCGATAACCGTTGGGGTAGACGTGTTCTTGAGTGGAGACCGCGAATTGGCAAACGTAAGGTGGGACGCCCTCAGGCTAGGTGGAGCGACGATCTTCGCAGGGTGGCTGGTAGCAGCTGGATGAGAGTTGCCGAGGATAGAGAAAAGTGGCGTGCAATTGGAGAGGCCTATGTCCAGCAGTGGACTGCTATATGCTTATGATGATGATCTCCGTAACTAGTGGGTTCCCAGGTATGGTCTAGAACAAAATGATCGCAGTGGTGGGGAGAACAAGTGCCCTTCGTTTGCGTTAAGGGTACTATTACACCCTTTATTTTTGAGACAAGCCCAGGCGTTATGTTAAAATTATGTATTTTCAAGTGTCTTATTCAAACCTACAAGTTTATAACAGAAAAAAATCACAACAGATTAAATTATTTTATTTGTGTTGGCCTCAAAATATTCATAGTACATTTTACAACAAATGTTATTTATTACATTATACTTATCAATGCAAGAACTTTGGAACTTCATTAGCTAAACATTTAAAAATTGACAATTTTAGCAACTATAGATAACTATGCATCGATAAAATTTTCTTTATCTACTTAGGAAATGGAGCAAAATACTTAAAAGCTTAAAGAATTTACAAAACATGCATCCAAGGACCTGTTTGAGGTAAAAAAAATAAAATAAAATAATTTGTGTACTTAACTTTATTTGGTAACTGCAACAAATAAGCTTTAACAACATCAAAGCAAAGCTTCTATATATTACAGACCTCCGCAGTCGCACTGTAGTCTACACGCAACGCTGTGGATACCAACGTTGTGTAAATGGAAGTTCACAAGTCAACAGTTAAGTACTGGGTCTTAAACAGAAGCACTAGGCGATGCTAGAAGCGGGTTGGCAACAATTTCACTAAGACTACAAAAAAAAAAGACTACTGCAAATATATTATATCACGCTGTATTTGATGTAAAACTTATTACAACATAAGTAAAAAAAACTTAATTTAAAAAAAAAGTGCAATATTAAGCAGAAACGCCGCGTTCACGGTTCCCCCGAGTTCTCGGAATTAGTGGAGAACTGCGCGTCGGCGGGAGCAGTGAACGAGCCTTACAACACAATAAATGGCTACATCCAATTATTTGTTAAAACAGGAACATTAGCAACGAACTCAAAGATCCACATAAATTTGATATTGTACTGATTCAATGATTATATCCACTGATCCCACACATTGCGTGAACACAAGAGAGCGAACAAAGATTAAGTAGCAAACGATAGTAACGTCACCGTCGGTACAAACTGGAATGTCACACAATTATTAAAAATACTGATTTGTTAAATAACAAAAAACTTATTTAATACAAAATATATTTGAAAAATCACTAGCCGAGGATGTTGCAACCTGAACCCATTTCCCAATAAATAAGTTAACGAGGTTACCATAATAAAAATAATCCCATAGACACCGCACCTTAGCTTATCATTCACCTTGCAACACCCTCACAGAACCCAACTACCAGGGGTTGCCACTGTTAAAAAAATATTGCACCGACAATTTATAAATGTGTCAGAACTAACATACGGTACTATTGCGCTGAATTAATTAATTTATAATATAAATACACAACAGATGAGCTTGTGGCTCTAATTAACAGAACAATATACTGTGGCCGCTGTCAAACCGGTCTTGTTGCAATCTAGTTGTCAAATTGAATTACATTTATATATTTTTTAATTAATTAATTAGGTAACGACAACACTACCTGTTAACCACTGACTACATCGACTTATTAGTTATTAAATATTATCTATACCATATTATATCATTTTTCTAATGGTAATCTATGCCCTCACTTGAACCGAGATTGCTTGTTCATTGGGTAATCGGTACACTTCTCTATATCATACATATTATTGATTTATTAAGCATTACAATATAGAAGGAGTGAAAGTTTTTACATAAATTAATATATCCGCATTGTATTTCAACTGCCAGCAGTTGTTCTCTAGTGTTACCATGAAAAAAATGTGTAGTGGGCAGAGCCTGATGGCAACATTCTTACTTTGACAATTTCGACGTACACTTATGCGCGCATTAATCTCATTATGTTTAATACAACTCGTAAAAATAGGAAGTAAAAAGAGAAATGCAAAGTAACTTCATTGAATAAATAAATAACTTTACAGTGCCATTGATTCTACAAAGTTCATAATTTTCGTTCTTATTACATAAATTGGGGACCACGCAAGTAGGTTGAGCGTTTGATTGTAGATGTTTAATGGTGTACTTATGATGGTGCTAGGACCTCAGTTTTCCATGGTAACACTAAACGCAATCTCAGGTTAGAATTAGCTCGGGCAGTGAGCGTAAATCGCCGAGCGCGGACATTATTGCTTATAATGAAACCACCGAATGGCATCACTCCAGAACTCTATTACACCACGCAATCAATTCACAAATCCTCAAATAAACTGAGCTACATTATACTATATAATGGACAAAACATTATTGTTTCCAACGCGTGAAATAACCCCTTTAGTCAAACGCCTAACATTTATATAATAAGTCTAATACCGAAATGAATTTTAAATTCAAGTATATAGCTTTTTCAAGCATTTGGTTATGAAGGAACGCTTGGGGGGCTGGTGGCAGGTTGGAGCCGCGCCCGACGCTCGCTACGTTCGCTCGCACGCACGCACACACGCACGTACGCACGCTCGCACGCACGTACACGCACGCTCGCACGCACGTACACGCACGCTCGCACGCACGTACACGCACGCTTACTCCTGCTCCGCGCGCATACCGCGAACCTCTCCCTCGCGCCGCAGTTTCTCCAGCTCTTCTTTGGTGCGATCCTCGATGGCGCGAATGTCCGCCATGGTCATTCCAAACCAGTCATCGATTGAGCAGAAGACTTGTCTGGAAAATAAGATAAAATTGATAAGAAAGCGTCATTTGACGTTTCCATTTCCCTACTATGTTGGGGTCGGCATCTAGTCTGACCAGATGCAGATGAATATTTGTATTTTACATGGAAGGGTTGCCTTATTTGCCTTTCACTCCAAAACCCAGTAACTAGGAGACAAAAAACCTTTATCATAATATATGTATCGGTTTTTTGTCCCTTCGAACGGACACCGGAACGGAACCACATTTTATGCCTAAAAAGGATTTTTAACAAAGCTATCGATTGTATAATCTGGTTTCTATTATGACTGTATGTTTTATCGAATAGGGTAGTTAACAAAAAAAAATCTAATTAGTCCGTCAGATAGATTTCCAAAAAATATTGGACACGTATTTTTTCTTTTTTCACGTAAACAATGAAGACGATTCAGTGCTTTGAAATCTCGTGTGACGTCATTTTCTGATACATTTGAATGACGTTCTTTAGCGGTCAGTGACGTCACAACCTCCCACTCAAATCTTTGACGCGTTTTATGTTCGTCAATTTTTATTGATTTTATAAAAAAAAAATACGTATCCACTATTTTTCGATAATCTAACAGACGGACTAATTAGAATCATATTTTTCTAAGTCAGTAAACATTAGGGATGTTGTGAAGATAAGATACTATCTGACTTATTAATAACTATCTTTTAATTTGGTGAAGAAATAAAATATGTCACACAAAAATCAGAGCAATTACAAAATCTAAAAATGCATTAGCTTTTATGCATAAATAAAAGCTGAAGTAGAAATGGGCAGGTCACCTTGCGAGGCTCTCAGACCAAAGATGGACACTAAGACCAACATTATGGAAGGGCCCGCTAGGGGAAAGAAGTAGAGTACCACTAACACGGTGGGAGGACGAGATTATCAAAACAACCAGCTCAAATTGGAGCCAAATAGCAAAGGACAGAGACACTTGGAAAGCTTTGGAGGAGGCCTTTACCTAATCTGGGGTCCTTGCAAATGAAGATAATTAAAAAAACTAACAACTACATTAATTAGTACATGGAACTAACCCACACATTCCTACTAGAAATAAAACAGCCTTTTTTATTTTAATGAAACTGAGTGCAAAATAATTAACAACGAAAGACACTAAGACTACTTTTTTACACAAATTTCAGGAAGGATCGTCGGATTTGATGATAAAATGTTTGGTTTGCAAAAACCGTTTTTTTAAACTAGACGGGGCTGGTGTTTCGTACCTGACTACCCAGAGAAGAAACAAATTCAGAGGTCGTAGTCTGATTTAAGGTCCAGACATTATCTTGGTCAACTCACATGAGGACTACGCAGATTGGTGCCTTTCGGCCATTGGGCCCCTCCCATATTGCTGACATCTCTTTGAGGCGCGCGTGGAACACGAGCGCGCCGTCGACACGGCCTGTCGTCGTCGTTAGAGGGACGGACGGCGAGCTAGGCGCAGATTAGTGCCTGAGATGGGCTTTTGAAGAAATAACCCCCCCCCCCCCCACCCCTTGTAACATAGAGCTTACAGCTTAACAGTAATACTAAGATAAAAATGTAACTTACCTATGGAAAATGGTAAACAACCGCCGCTCCGACTTCTGGATCACATTTTCTACTTTGCTCTGAAAATAAACAACATTGCAAATTAGTGAAAATAATGAAAATCAATTATCAATTCCTTTTAAGAACTGAAAATACAGCCTTATTTGCTGGCAGTTTCAAAAGATGGAGCCCTCAACACTGAAAGTGTTAAATGCAATTGAGGAGTGTGTATTTAATTTATTTTGACTTTAGCATCACTTGGCATCAGAATATCAGCTCTGGAAACATTTTTTAGAAGCTACAGCCCGTGATGAGAGATACATATCTGTGTCTTGTATAAGTATAGTCTTTACTATTTAATTATATTCTTTTGTTTTTATTCTTATTTTGTTTGTGTTGTGCGAGTCTAATAAATACTTTTTCTTTTATTTTTAAATCTTCATCTGTATTAGTTATTAGTGCCTAGTATGGTATTGTTTTTTTCTGTAAATAGAAAGAAATAAAGAAAAAGAAAGAAATCATATTGAACACGTATTTCTTTTTTCACGTAAACAAACAATGAAGACGATACAGTGCTTTAAAAACTCGTGTGACGTCATACTCTAAGACATAAGTATGGCATTCTTTACCGGTCAGTGCCGTCACAAACCCCCACTCAAATCTTTGACGCGTTTTATCTTCGTAAATTTTTATTGATTTGTTAAAACAAAAAATCATCATCATCTGCCTAGCTTTTTCCCAAGTGTATTGGGGTCGGCTTCCAGTCTAACCGGATGCAGCTGAATAACAGTATTTTACATGGAGCGACTGCCTATCTGACCTCCACAACCCAGTTAATACTAGGTAATACGATACCCTTTGGTAAGACTGGATGTCAGACTTTCAGGTCACTGACTACCCGTAACGACTGCCAAAGATCTATATATGGCACCCGGGACCAACAGCTTAACGTATTTTTTGTTAAAACAAAAAATACGTGTCAAATATTTTTCGATAATCTAACATACGGACTAATTAGAATCAGATTTTTAAAGTCAGTAAACATCTCTATAAGCCAGGCCTTTGTACAGCAGGTGGTCAGTGCTAATAAAAAAAAACTGAGTGTGTACACCAACCTGCAGTCCAAACCACTTGAACTCAGCGGTGACAAGTTTGTAGCACGTCATGACAGGCTTCACATCGTTCTTCCAGTTGGCCCCGGTGAGCGGGCCGCGGTTGGTCTTGGTGGACTTGAACTTGGTGGGGTCGGTCTCGACCTTGTAGTCCGCAGAGGGCAGCGGGTCGTTGGCAATGTCTATGTGGATCACTTCGCGGTTTTTTAGCTTCTCCGGGGGCAGTTCATGTACCTGGAATGGAGGATAATAAATATGAATATCATGGGTATATTTGACTCGTTGATCTAGTGATCGCAATCGCGACTACAGAGCATCACATCCTTAGTTCGATTCCGAGGCCGGACAAAGTGTTATTCTAATTTTCCATTAGTAGTTGTGGAGTCTAGATTTGTGCCCGATTGATGGCAATATGCGGTGGCCCAGTGGTGGCGGGCCCGACTTACAATCAGTAGGTCGTGTGTTCGAATCCAGGCAGGCACATTACTTTGTGTAATTTATTTCATCACCGCTGCTCTCAAAACGGTAAAGGAAAATATCGTGAGGAAACGAAACAAAAAATTCGAAGACATGTGACATCTACCAATCCGCACTGGGCCCGCGTGGTAGATTATAGCCGATTCCCTCTTAAAGAGAGGAGGCCTGTGTCCCAGCAGTGGGAACATTAATAGGCTGTTGATGATGGCAATTTGCTCGCCTCCTTTAACATGGGACTTAAACAGAGCTGGCGAAATGTGAGTGTCCCTTCTATTAGTTACACCCCTGCCTAACCCAGTTAGCACTGGGCAATACGATACTCCGTAGTAAGACTGGTTGTCAGATTTTCAGACCACAACTACCTGTAATTACTGTCAAAGAGCTTCAAATGATAGCCAGTGAAACTCGGCATTTAAAGGTCACTCATCCATGGACCAACCCAGGTAAGCGAGACTTAACCCAAAGATCGACCCCGAGCGGTTGTTAATATTTAACAACCAGTTTCTATGTTTGATGATGTGTGATTTTCAAACTAATAAAATAAGATTTGACTTAAAGGTTAAAAAAATTTAAACTCTCAAAAAAATTTAAATCTCTTTGCAAGAAACCAACATCGACATGTCGAATATTTATAACCGTGCGAAGCAGCGGCAGGTCGCTTGATATATAATTTATTAATTGATGATAGGTACGTGACCACAGATATTTTAAATATCATGCAGCGTCATCGTGATATAAACAATTTAATATCTATATATATAAAAATCAATGCCACTTTTCGTTGTAATTTTATAACTCAAAAACGGCTCACCTATCCAAACCAAATGTTTAGGCTTTGTTCGGACTATTTAGTAGATGGTTTATGTGAAGTTTGCACAAAATCGGTCGAGTGGTATCTTTATTTATCACATTTTTGTAACAAATGAATTCAATAAATAAATAGCGGATCATTTTGTTAATGGGGATTTTGTTATTTGCAATTGGATACGGTAGGTGGCGCTGCTGTCCGGGCAGGACGACGTCTGCCAGGTCCGCTAGTTATTTATAAAAAATCTTTTAACTAGAAAACATAACTAGTTCTCGTTGTTTTAGGGTCAAGTGCGACTGTTGAGCATAATGTTCTGGTAATGTCTAACAATTTATCAGTAGCAGTTACTGGTCCTTTTTCTTTTTTATTTCAAATATTCAGCCTTTTTAAAACAGAACATAAGTTGAGTTACAATTTTGCTCCACTAGTAAAATTACCACATGTTCCACACGTTCCACTGAGCGGATAACCAAACAAATAAATACATAAATGACCTTAACATGAACGAATTTTCGTCCACTCCGACCTCGAGACCCACGTCACAGTGTAATGAGTACAGTAATCTCATTACTTCTGATAATACCTCAGCTCGCGTGTGCGCTGTAATTACAGTCAGTTCATGTCACATCCACTTGGAAGGGTCACTAAGTGTTTTTTATATACATATATATTCTGTTGAGTATAATTGCTTTATTACCAAAAGGTTGTATGTCAATTGCATGTCGGAATAAGATATAAAGGTGCTCCATATCATCATATGCTTAGACTTTTCTCTCAACTATGTTGGGGAAATGATGACATCCGCATGAGAACCAAGGTTACCGACATAGCCCGAAGAATAGGACAGTTTTCAAAAAAAAAAAAATAATTAGTCCGTCATATAGATTACCAAAAAATATTGGACACGTATTATTTATTATTTCACGTAAACAAACAATGATGACGATACAGTGCTTTGAAATCTCGTGTGACGTCATACTGACCGCTAAGATATGTCATGTGTCTTAGACACATGACAGTGACGTCACCAACCCTTACTAAAATCTTTGACGCGTTTTATCTTCGTCAATTTTTATTGATTTGATAAAACAAAAAATACGTAGCCAATATTTTTCGATAATCTAACAGACGGACTAATTAGAATCACATTTTTTTTAGTCGGTAAACATCGCTATTGCCAAACTTAAGTGGCAGTGGGCAGGGCACATTGCTCGCAGAACGGATGGCAGATGGGGCCGGAAAGTTCTGGAGTGGCGAACGCGAACCAGAAGACGTTGCGTTGGAAGGCTTCCCACGAGGTGGACCGACGACCTGGTGAAGGTGGCGGGGATCTGCTGGATGCGAGACGCACGGGACCGGTCAATGTAGCGGCACTTAGGGGAGGCCTATGTTCAGCAGTGGACATCTTTCGGCAGAAATGCTCTCACGTTCCGCCACCTCTTTCGCTAGCATCACTGCTTCGCAGAAGGAGGCGACGATATCCCATTCCTCCTCGCCCGAGACCATGGCTTGCACCAGGGCAGGACGCGAGAGGTCGCCGCCGACGATCGCCGCTACGAGAACAGACTTTCTCTACCCTCACCATCCAAAAAAAAGTTCAAACGCCGTAGTTGCATTTCTAACAAATTGTGACATTGAACAAAATGCGAACTGTCTTTAAAATATTGGAATTACGCCTTAAAATAGTTCTTTAATTTCAGTTTTTTACACAAGAACACACAAAGGAACGTGGATAAAGCAAAGAGAATATTTGCAAGGCTTTCAGCATGTGGCATACGGTGGTTTCTGCCTATTCGAATCTAAAAAAGCGAGTTTTTATAAAACACTAATTTTCTTAAATAAACGTCGAACTAAAAGTCAAAGATCAAGGTATATTTTAAAGTCATGGTTGTAACTGTTTTAAGTGAAACACTATTCTATGTGGAGCTATGTAGGGCAACATTTGGAACAACCTTGTGTGGAACTTGCTCTACATTTTGTGAAGCTTTTTTGGTGGGAGTTTTCGCAGGGTTCGAAATTATTATTCTCTATTCCACTTAAGGCAAGCTGGGTTGTCCAGGTAATATTAAAATAGGGCTGCGGGACTGTTTGAAAGAGATACCGCGACACCGGAACACAAAGGGCTAAGAAGGAACATGGGTGGGTTTTAGTCAGTAGAAGTCTGACACTCCCTTCCGCTCCGCCCAGAGCAGGAGGGGTCTTTCGAGAATTTTCCAAAAAAGTTACTATTAGAAATGACTGCCGAGAAACTTGAGTAATAGTTACTTTATGATTATTTAACCTTTTTTGACGTTTAAACGACTCTCAACTTTTAACATCTTTTATGAATAATTACCCTTTAACTGACTACATGGTTGCTTTATTTTATCAAAAATAATTCTACTGTGTCCTAATTTTTATCTATTGTTATGGCTATGCTTAATATACACAAACCTATTTACACTGCTTCACACGCCCACACAAAATCTCACTACAAGAACTCAAATACCTCACTACTCAACAAAAATTGAAAAGCCCCCTTTTACCCTCTACATAACCGTACTTTTATCCTCGGAAATTATTTATCTCATTACTAACAGCAGCTACACAATATATTTAGTACGTTTGATAAGCATTCGTGATATCTCCACACATCTTCCTAGTGCTCTTGTTTTAATTTCTAAAAAATACCAATGGCTCTGCATCTTAATGATATAATTAGTGAAATTGATAGTAGTTCTGTGTCTAGATCTCTTGTATGCTCCCCTGAAAATATTCAACAAAATTTGACTGGAAAAACTTTTAACGTGCTTCATACTAACATCCGTAGCGTAAACTGCAACTTCAATCACCTTATTACCCTCCTGGCTCGAATTAATACGCAATGTGATGTTATCATTTTGTCTGAATGTTGGCTCAGTAAAATAACAACTATCCCCTCACTTGATGGATATGTCTCGTACAAATCTAAACATACAAATCAGAATGACGGAGTTATAATGTATGTAAAATCAGATATTGAACACATAACCTTAGAACCCACTATACAAGACGCTAACTGCCTGATAATGAAATTCAAAACAGAATTAGTAGTTGTGGCTGCTTATCGTTCGCCATCTTCTAAACGAATTGATAATTTCTTTGATACCCTAGACCAAACCTTAGAATCACTATCGTCCTTCAGAACAATTACCCTGATTGGTGACCTGAATATCAATATAGGAAGCAATACAAATGACTCTCATTCCGACACCTACCTAAATACCCTGGCGTCTCATTGCTTACTCGCGGCCCATACTTTACCTACCCGGGAAGGCGCCTGCCTAGATCACGTGATGCTAAAATCTAACAAAAGCTCAACCACTATAGTCATGGACTCTCCAATTACTGATCATGCCCCCACACTTTTGTGTTCAGAAGCTCAAATTCCCTATCGCAAAATTAGAGGACTCATGACTCGAATTGACATCCCTGCTGTTGTTTCCGAATTATCTAGAACTGACTTCACAGTAGTTTTTGCAGCTACTGACGCCAACACGGCTGCTTCTGAACTCGTCTCCAAGATTTCAACCACCGTTATGGCACACTCTAAAGTAGTTAAAGTTCCAAGTAGGAAAAGATGTTTAAAGCCTTGGATAACACCGGGACTCCTGCGATGCATTAAACATCGGGATAATTTGCATAAAAAAGCACAATCGTCTCCGAACGATCCTATTTCACAAATGATCTACTTCAGATACCGAAATTTCTGTAATAATCTTTTAAAGACTCTTAAGAAACGATATGACACTAATGAGATAGCCAAAAATAAAGATAACACGAAAGGATTATGGAAAGCAGTTAAAAACATAGTTAACCTCAGTAAAGAAAGTATGGCTCCTGTTGAGCTTCTTAAGTTATCTGAAGATAAGGTCAAGTCCCTTGATCAGGTTAATAATTACTTTGCGAATGTTGGTTCTTGTTTTGCCTCCAAAATGTTCCAGTACGACCCAAGTTTGGTGGCACAATTAAGTGGGGTATCTACCAATTGCTCTCAGAATATGCCACTATCATCTATGAGCCTACTAGACACAGACGAAGCTGAAGTTGAAAATATCATACTTAATCTTAGGAGCAACTGTGCTACTGGTTCTGATGGTATACCATCTGATATATTAAAATCCGCACGACATTCATTAGTTCCCCCAATAACTCGCGTCTGTAACTTGTCGCTAGCAACGGGTGTTTTCCCGGACGTGTTTAAATCTGCTTTAATTAAACCAATATTTAAGGGCGGGGACAGACACAGTGCCAATAACTATCGCCCTATATCAATCCTCACATCTATATCAAAAATACTAGAAAAGATCCTAAATGCGAGACTTATTGCCTACCTCGAAAAGAACAAATTCATTGCTAATAATCAATATGGATTTAGAAGAGGTTTGTCGACAGAGGACGCGGTACTTGAACTCACTGAAAAGATTGCAAAGCAGCTGGACAGCGGGGCCAAGGTAGTGGGCGTCTTTCTAGATCTTGCTAAAGCATTTGACACTGTGTCTGTTCCCCTACTGATAGATAAGATGGAACGTTTGGGGATCCGAGGAATAGTGCTGGATATATTCCGCAGCTATCTTACCAATCGTTCTCAAGTCGTTCAAATAGGTGATATTACAAGCAATAAAACAACCCCGACATTCGGTGTACCTCAAGGAAGTGTACTCGGTCCCAGTTTATTCCTTATATATATTAATAATCTATGCTTAACACAAATACCAAATTGCAACATAATATCTTATGCTGATGACACTGTGTTAATAGTTTATGGCAAGAGCTGGGACCAGGCTCGCCTATTAGCAGAAAACGCACTTGCAAAAATGATGATATGGCTAAAACTTAACCTGTTGACCCTAAACATCGACAAAACTAAATTCATCACTTTTTCCCCAAATAGACATACCCAACCACCCGCTGACGCTTATAACATTGTGGCACACGTCTGTAGTACGCAAATGAGCCGTTGTAATTGTCTGCCGCTTACTCGAACACAAGACATAAAATATTTAGGCATCTGTATTGATAGTACCCTCACCTGGCATAGTCACATAAATAATCTGGTGGGAAGAATCAGAAAATTGTTGCCAATCTTTAAGAAACTGAGAGGTTGTTCGGACGCCAAAACAATAACAACTGTATACACTGCGATTGCGCAATCACTACTACAGTATTGTATAACTTCATGGGGCGGAACCGACGCCACATCCATGCTCCGCCTAGAACGTGCACAACGAGCGATCTTAAAAGTTATGTTCCGAAAACCGTGGAGATATCCTACAACAGAGCTGTATGATAATTGCAAGGTTCTAACAGTAAGGCAACTTTTTATTCTCAGGGCTGTACTAACTAAGCACTCCTCTCTGTCACCAAATCTAATGTCTCAAGGCCGAAGGGCTGGGTATTGCACCGTTGACCGGCACCGTACTAAGTTAGCAAGACGGCAGTACTATATTGCTGGCTCCCGGTTATACAACACATTTAACAAAAAAAAACAAATCTACCTTCTTTCGTATGGTCGTTGCAAAAATTTACTTAAATCTTTGCTACTCACCTATGACTACCGAGATACTGAGGATTTATTAAAGTAAAAGCCAGTGCCACACTCTTCCTTCTTCCACCACACACACACACACACACACACACACACACACACACACACACACACACACACACACACAACACAACACAAACACTCGCAAACTCTCAACTCCAAACTTTCAGCAGACAAAGCTAGCATTATATTTTCAATTTTAGTTGTATAATTTCTACCGTTAGCATTTTTTATTTAATATTTTAGTTTAACCCGCTTTATTGGCTAAATCAGTGTAACCCTTGCAAGGTGAAGGCACTGGCTCCTGTAATACAGTTCATACTAGCACAGGAGTCAGGGTTCACAAATAATATGTTGTACTTAAATTATGTCAATAAAGATTTTTATTATTATTATTATTATTATTATTTGCCATCATATTATGTACTATTATTAAACGTGATATTTTGCAGACGTTACGTTTTTTATGTACTCGCAAACATTAATAAGTGCTTGTTACTCAATGTCATAGGAACCAGTTGAGCGATCTTTGTACCCTCTCGCGGTCGACTGAGTAAACGACGATCATGTAGCAAATACATAATGACAACTTATAGGTACTTAAACTAGCTGTGTCTTATAGTTTCATCCGCTATTCGGCTCCTAACGGTCGTAGCGCGATGTTAGTCTTGACGCTTTCTCAAGAAATGAGCTATCAAATGCTTTTGCATTTTGCAGTCTCGAGTTTCAATCCAAGACCTCTGATTTTTCGGATTAATGTGCCTATTAAATAATTATCACTTGCTACAAGGCAAAATGGGTATGTACGGATCGTAGCAAGTGGTGTTGTGTGGTTTTTGGGGGTAGGTCCATGTGAAATAGGCGTGATATGTATATCTTATCAAGTCGTGTACTGTACTGCAAGGAGGAATGGGACGCCGTCGCCTCCTTCTGCGAAGCAGTGATGCTAGCGAAGGAGGTGGCGGAACGCGAGAGGGAGAGAACCTCTCGACCCAGCCGTCGCGGGAGGCGCTTCGGGCGTCGGGGGCCACGTGATGACTTCCGGCCACCATAGACGCGGGCCTGTGGACGGTGAGTGATGGGCTAGCTCGCCGTCCGTCCGTCTGACGACGACGACAGGCCGTGTCGACGGCGCGTTCGTGCTCCACGCGCGCCGTAAAGAGATTTCAGCAACATGGAAGGGGCCCGCAAGGGCCGACGCCCGTCGGGGCTGCGGGATCTTGTAAGGCATCCCGCACCCTTGACATATAGGGCTAAAGTAAGGGGAACATGGGTGGTTTGTAGTCAGTAAAAGTCTGACACTCCCTTTCGCTCTGCCAAAGAGCGGGAGGGGTTATTTGATGATTTTCTTCCCCCCAAAAAAAAAAAAAAAGTCGTGTAATGTACTCACATTGTACTGGTCGCCGGAGTCCGGTACATGCAAAGACTCTATGCAGATCACGAAATTCTCCTTCATGTAACCTGGATTCTGAAATAAGAGAAAAAATATGAAATATTCCTGTTTTAGAAAAGGTAAACGGTTCAAGTGGGAGCAGCGGTGGCGGCGCCGACTTACGAGCAGTAAGTCTTGGGTTCCAAACCTGCTCTCAAAACGGAAAGAAAACATCGTGAGGAAACCGGGATGTCTTAGAACCGAAAATTCTTTTACATGCGAATGCGACCTCTACCAACGTACACTGGGCCTGCGTGGTGATTATACTGTATATAATCACCACGAACAGTGGGTGATGTCTGGCCAAAATGATGATAATGAAAATGGTAGCTGGTCGGTCGGACTTGTTTAGTATCAATAATAGGGGATCGGACTGAGAAAAAAAAAATATGATTCTAATAAGTCCGTCAGATAGATTCGAAAAATATTGGATACGTGTTTTTTCTTTTATCAAATTAATTAAAATTGACGAAGATAATACGCCTGAAAGATCACGAGTGGGGGGTTGTGACGTCATTTGTAGGTAAAAATTGTACTGACATGTGACGTTTGCGATCGATTCTTAATTTTTTGTTTATGTGAAAAAAAAGATAGGTACGTGTTCAAATCTATCTGATAGTATTTTTTTGTCCGATCCCCTATTCGTTATTATCAATAAAGCGGATTAATTTCTGATCGGGTAAACAGCTATCTAAGCACTACTCATTGCATCCATCGGGGAACCGATGACGTAATTTTAAGTCATGCTTGTGGCTGATGACAGATTTTTTTGTGCTAAGTTACTAAGTATATTGTACAGAATGATATTTATGTCTGTAATAATGTCGTCACTTTTTTCAAGTACTTTTTACATCTTAATATTTATGCTTAACGAATCGTGTGTGTTGTGACTGAAAGACTGGTGAATATAAATGTTGATTGACGATTGAGCAACATAATAGGATAATCATAAGCTATTAAAATAAATGCTTTGAGTTTGAGCTGTTTCTGATGGGCTCAAAGTGGCTCAAACCAATTCAGTGTCGATAAGTGCGATCACTTCTTAGCTTCGTTATAGTACAGTCAAACAAGGTATTTGGTATACACGCAGAAATCTTTGTGATAGGGTATTTCGCCAAAAAAGATTTGTTTGTTAGATTATCGAAAAATATTGGATAGGTACGTGTTCTTTGTTTTATCAAATTAATAAAAATAGACGAAAATAAAACGTGTCAAAGATCATGAATGAGGGCTTTTGACGTCGCTTTGTGGGTAAAAAAGTACTAACCTTGTGACGTGCCTTTCGAAGCACTGTATCGTCTTCAATTTTTTGTTTAAGTGAAAAAAGAAAAATTATCCGACTGCTTAATTAGATTTTACATTTTATTCTAGTACACTGACAATATACTGAGTGCAATTTTGTTTTATAAAGTGTTTGGCTAGGACTGATGTCAAACGCTGTAGGTACCGTTTGACATCAGTAGGTATATAAATGTATCTGTGTAATCTTAAATGAAAAGGCAAGTTAACTGACCGTATACTTATTACTTTGTTCGACTGTACCTATATCTAGGTCTTAGCCAGACGCTTAGTTACAGCAGCCACGCTGTCATGAAATTCAGGTAAAAACCGTGACTGATATCCACAATCTAATCTAACGATACAATGAATATAAATTGACACAAACCGTTTTTATACACATACAATAAAACAATGATGCGAGCCTTCCGTATAGTACCTAGATGATATAGCCTTTATATCTATAGGATTAAAGTTTATTTTGGCGCAGCCTTCCTAGGATAACTATTAAGCCTTTATGTTAGCGGGGTTACGGTTTATTTTGGAACAACAGCTGGTATTGATTAAATGACTATTAGTCGTTGATAAGATATGGTTATCGCTTCTTTAAGTGAGGTAATAGTTGTGTTCGTATTGCCTTATCAAAGGTGGAAGTTGGCTGAAATAATACCTTGTAGTTCCTTTTTATTTTATTTTTGACATCTGGAGACCGCAATTGGTTCATTGATTTTTACATGGGCAACAGTTGGACATAGGCTTCTCCTAATCTGCACTAAAAACCCAGTCCTACATCTTTTGTATCGAGTATGACCCAGCCAGTCCAGCCACCGTTCAAAGCCGTCCAAATCTACGCTTGCCGAGACGCGGTCTCCACTACAGAACTTAATTGAACTCCAACGGACACTGAATTGATTGGATTTAGATGTGTTGCTGGGAGTTTGTTCCGCACCTCTACTTCCCAGTTAAAACACAAGTGCAAGTGCCGAAGCGCGGGCGACTATCGGCCAAATACTGAAACGTTAACTCAATTTTAAGTTGCCCTTAAATCTCGTTCTGTCTCCGTTACTTCAGCATGGAGCGACCGAGACAGCACTAGATTTAAGGGTTACTTATATTTGAGTGGCGTTTCAGTATTCGGCCGTTACTCTTGTAAACTTTGACGTTGAAAAAGTGCTGATTATCAGCCTAATTTGCATTAACTACTGTGGCGACACTAGGGTGCGGTCTATGTTTAGCAGTGGACGTCTTTCGGCTGCGAAGACAATGATAACGACTTTTGATTTTGTTAGAACAAAATAAACTTGATTTTCTCACCGTAAGCACAGTCCGGCAGTAAGGATAAGCGTTCCACGCCTCTTCGTGCACCTCGAGGGATCCCTTGGGCGCCAGCAGCCTGATGAAGGCGGGCACCTTCGACGCCAAGTGGTAAATCTTGTAGGTGTACTGCCCTGAAGAGAACTTGCCTCCTGCGGAAGATAAAGCGGTGTTATATGTATATAATTGGTTTTGGCATATTTTGGAGTTACAAATGCACCGTGAATTTTTGGTAGTCTTACATAGGTGGTCAGTTTAATGTATCCTATAGAAATGTCTTTAGTCGGTTTTTTTTTAAACCATCAATTAAGATAATAGGTACAGTCAGTGTCCAGAATTACCTGAACCCTTGTATAAAAAAGAAAAAGGCAAGTGGGAAGAGGAGTCAGAAAATGCAGAGCAACTGACTGTACATCAGAATATACAGTCCGCGCTCTCAACAGGCTGTTCCTTACACGTCATGAGTCTTAATTAATAATGAATAACATTTTATGTATTAAGAAAAGTAGGCTGCCATTGTTAGATAACTAAAAAGTCACGGTATATTTGTTTTTAACTAAAAACTACATGATGTCGTTGATCTGAGAAGAAACGCCAAAACAAAATCAGAGGTCTCAGTTTTCTTTGAAGGCCTGAATTCGTCAAGTCATTCGAGGACCATGTTAGTGTGCGAGATAGCAATTTAAGAAAAAAATCACAAGCATTTGAGATCATCGAGATAATTGCTGATTCGATGTTAAAGAATCAAAGTTCAACAGTGAACATTTTAACAGCGTTTAAAGTTGAAATTCGAACTGTGGAATAATATTTCATGTTATTGCTAGCGAGAAAGACCTCAAAATGTTCATCATAAAGCCTGTAATCCCCCTAGGGTTAGGCACAGGGTGAGGGGGATACCACCTGCCGATATAAATAGTACAAAATTTCGAAAATGGGCAATGGATGATTATTTGATAGCTCAGCCAAGTACAAGAGCATAAAACAAAGTCCTCTACTTTCAACAACTTATCTAAGTATTACTCAACTTTAAACTATTATAGCTTATTTCGATTAGATACATTCTCGACAATTTATACCAACATTTAACTAAAGATGAAATTACTTGAAGACAAATAAAATCGTAAAATGGGTTCAAGTGAAATTAAAAGTGAATTATTACTTGACATATTATAGCTTACGTTATGTAAGGTCGTTTGTTAAATCATCAGCTATAAGGAAAGAGATAATGTACATAATCATTGGTAATAAGTTGCATTCCTTAAAATGGTTTATGTAGATAACTTGAGGTATCAAACTAGTATCACCTATTTTAAGGGTACAAGAATCACCCAGTATGTTTTTGCTTACTGATTGATACTTTTTAGAGATGTATCATAAGACCCTCCCAAATTTCTGAAAGAATAGGAGGACAATGAACTTATAAGTTTTGAGTAGAATTTGGATAATAATTAGAAAAAAAAAATAAGCAGAATTAGACATTATTCGAGCTTTAGAGCAGAGAGATGTGCCAAATTCGACTAATCACAGGAAGGGCGTCAGACCAGAATGTAAATTGTAACTAATGTGATTGGCTGATTCCCGCACACTTCCTCTCATCTCCGCTTTGGTAGGTTCCACTGTACCGGAGCGAAGCAAAGCGGAGACTAGGTGTGCCACGATTCACCAATCACATGGCTTGAAATCCACATCTCTTCTTCAGCACTACAGCCCCGCTCCGCACCGCTCCACTCCGCCTCAGTGGGACCGCAACCTTATACCCTAGGTTAGCTAGAAAAATGACATGCTGACATAAAACGAACTCGACGAACGAGTGAAACCGAGCAACGCGTGGCGAAAAGCCGAGGACGCCTGAACATGCACCGAATAGCCCCGAGAACGGGCCGAACACGCATCGATCTATTCTCTATGTTGCTAGAGAGAGACTTGCATAAATACCGCGATTTCGTTATCTTGCTGCGCGCCACAACACGAGGAGTTTTAGCGTCGTTCGAATGTCGACCTAATGTTGATGTTCTAGAACACAATTTTCAGTGTATACCGCTCGGTTCTCTGATTGGCCGCCGAGCGGAGCAGATGGCTGTCAATGGCTGGTCGCACGTGGCGTTATAATGTTGTTATTAGAAGCGGTCAAGTTCATAAACGGTAATGGGTAAATCGGTAAAAAGCAGATTTTTAAATTATTTTATTCTCGTAATATTTCAGTATTACCACGTTTACAAGATCAGTCATGTACTATTATTATTATTCACGCCTGTAATCCCCTAGGGTAAAGCAGAGGTCTACTGTATCCCTGGCGTGCATTGCCATCAACCGGGCAACCCGCTGGATGCGAGACGCACGGATCCGGTCAATGTGGCGACACCTGGGGGAGGCCTATGTCAAGCAGTGGACGTCTTTTGGCTGAAATGATGATGATGATGGGCACTAAATCCAGAGTCCTAGGCTGCTACTGAGAAATCCCTGATGGAAAAACCCAATAACACTTTGCCCGATTTGGGAATTGAAGCCAGGACCCGGGCAGTCGCGCTTGCAACCACTAGACCAAAGAGGTAGTCATATTACTTGACCCCTAACACTGACCCCGTGTGAGATAAAAAAAAAAGAATGAATGGCCGCATGTTTGAATATCTGCACCATTTCTTTTTTGTCTGACCATAATCAAGTTTTTGATTGGTTTTTATCGATTTTTCTAGACAATGGCGGGGATTGATGGCTGTCTAGTCTTAATTGAATTGTAAAAATAGAAGAGGTGATGTACCGAATACGTGGTAACCGTTTGAGAACCGATGTCTTTTCACCTTTTGTTTGGAGGTTTAGAATTCATCAAATTACTCCTCCCCCTCTAGGCAGAGCGGTAGGGAGTGTCAGGTCTTCTACTGACTAAAAACCACTCTTGTTCCGTCTAAGTCATTGTGCCGAGGCCGCGGTATCTCTTTTGAACAAACCGCAGCCCCGACGGGGTGTCCTTTTTTAAAACCAGCCCCGTCCTTAACTCTTTGGGTTGACGATATCGGCTAAGTCACGGGAAACACCTGGATAAGGCTGCGGTTCCACTGAGGCGGAGCGGAGCAGAGCGAAGACGAGCTGTGCTGCGATTCCCAATCACATGGCTTGAAATCTTGATTGTGGATTTCAAGCCATAAAATTCAAAAAACTATATTTTTGGCTTCGGTATCGATTGTAGATCACACCCCAAGTATTATATTAAAAAAATATTCAATGTACAGTGTTGACTTTCCTACCATTTTATTATATGTTTCTAGAGATAGTTTCATACGGATATAACACTAAAAGGTTCGATTGAGACAACGCTGATTCGGAATAGTGCTTAAATGTGCGACACAACCTTTAATGTCGTGTTTATTTAGTCAAGTGCCAATAGGGGATCGGACTGAGTCTAAAAAATATGATTCTAATTAGTCCGTCAGTTAGATTATCGAAAAATATTGTATATAGTGTTTTTTGTTTTATCAAATTAATAAAAATTGACGACGAAAAGACGCGTTAATAAAGGGCAGTAAAGGACCGATAAATGTGGCGAAAAAATATGAAAAGTGGTGGCCTCTCTACCCAGCAGTATGTGATTTCGGACTGATACGAAAGAGGAAGACAGAATAGAGTTAGGCCAAAAGGCACAAGGAGGCTGCTGTCAGTCCCGTCGGCGCTGCGAGTTGTTAGAAAGAGATACCGCGGCCTAGACAAAAAGGGATAAGAAGGGACATGGGGAGTTTTTATGTCTCAGTAGAAGTCTGACACTTCCTACCGCTCTGCACAGAGCGGGAGGAGTAATTTGATGATTTCTTACACCCCAAAAAAAAAACAGGATAGCAAGCTAGTGTCAGTAAGCTAGTACTTTTTGCTTCGTGTAGACAAGACTAGCTTCATTTCTAGCATGTTCAAGTCGCAGCAGTAAGACAGGACAGTTTATTAGCGAACGAGCTTCTTGGCTTAAAAAACTGGCGTCGTATATCCCGACTAATTCGAGAAAACGCAATATACGCGACTAATGAAGTTGTGACGTCATTTCTAAAGGCAATGCTGCACAAAGTGGAGGTCGCGAGTTTTTGACCCTGAAGTCAAATTGAAACGTCGAATGCGGTGACGTCATTCGTTGCGCCATCATCGCGATCTAGTGTTTGTTTTGATTTAAAGAAGCTGCTTGATTTTAGGGTTCAGCTGCAAAATGATACAGTCAGCTTTACCGACTCATTGCCACCATAATTTTCAAGCATACTTTAGCCAGGCCCCGAACATTGGCCGACGAGCATTGCAGCAAGGGTGACGCACCTAGAGCGTCATTGAGGCCCCCTGTGATGTTTTATGCGTATTTCACCGTTATTTTGCGTAGTACTAAAGAAAAAAAAAACTGTTTTTAAGTAATTTCGATGTGACGCTCCAGGTGCGTCATGGGCCTCCCGTGATGTTTGCTTATGACGCGCCTGGCGCGTCATGGGCATTGAATCGGTTAATAACCGTAATTGATTTTTACACTTATCCTATGTTATTTAAGGTAGGGGGGCAACACGTTTTATTTCTTCCACTATCCTCTATCCAGCCAAACAAGTGGATAAGTTTCAGAAAATTGCAAGTAAGGCCAGATCGCTACTCGCGCAGATCAGGGGAGACTGACACAAAGAGGGGAGGCATGTCGATGTATTCAATAAAGGGCAAAAAAGACTGCCATGATGGTGACGATGCCCGTCCCGCTATAATTTACTACATCAAGTTATCATTCACTGAACAGCAATGTTACAAATAGTCAGTCCCTATTACAAAAAGGTGGACATCTGTGTAAACTGACATGACACGTCATAGTTTGTAACAACAAACAGTATTTGCATAGTTTATACATATAATGGGAACCCGCATACTAGAGGTGTCTGAAACATCTGTCCTAGATCAGTGTTCGTTTATAATACGACTTATACGTTTACGTAAATCAGCATCGCCTCAACGCGAGCACGAACTGTTCGAGTTGAGGGGTTCATTCATATGTATCACCAAACTGCAACGCACACTCTCAACATTGGAATCGCCTTCTATCGGGATCAGGCAGTAAAACAATGGAAACTTCGCGGTGTCCATCACTGACTCGTCTACCAGTGGTGGACAGCAAACCAATTTCTGATAAGAATTCTCGGTGTCCACTACTGGAGGAAAAGCGGGAGGTGGACCCTCGCACTGGAAAATGACGGTTCTGGTTCTGATTAATAGAACAGAAAGCATGGACAAATGCGATTATGTGTTGCTAGATGAGGTGCAGCCTTAAAGGTATAATTCCGAAGGTGACCAGGACCGCAAAACCTGAGCGGCAAAGCACCCCAACCGTAGTAGCAGACAGCAACGACATGACTGGATTACTCTTAGTGTCGGATACGGTTCTAACGTTTTATCTGTACCACAGAACAGTTAGGAAGACTTTGTACCAGTTACTACAAACCTTGGAAATAAATCTGGATGCGCTTGTGCTAGAAGAGAGGGCCAAAGTCACAGATCACAACCACCTAGCTGTTCAAAACATCTTGCATCAGTCTGCACTCCTGACGGTCGGACTATTGCCTCGTTACGCTGCTTCTGAACCTCAAGTTTTCCACATCTGCAACCTTACCTTGTGTCGCAGATGTGGGAGTAAATGGCGGTTTCACTTTCCCGACCGAGAGGCATCTACGTTTCTGAGACGCTTCGTCAAAAACCGACACGGGACAGAGATGAAGTAAGGAATATCTAGCCTAGACGAATGCTCCGATACTCTCTTAAGGTCAGGTGGCTGTAGGGCACGTGAATGTATACAAGTAACAGTCAGTGCCCTGCATTATCTGACCCCTCTTACAAAGAATCTTTCCTTTTGAGGGGTCAGATAATGCAGGGCACTGACTGTACACTCGATCAATATTTACCCTACCTCGGAGTGTAAGCGCCCAGCCACGATAAGAGAGACTAATGGGCATAGCATACCACACGCGCAGGCTTCAGCAGTCTTGCCTGCGCAACGTACCGTGTGCAACGTGTTATCGCGCAGGCAAGACTGTGGTGAAGCCTGCGCGTGTGGTATGCCCCTTAGGTATTGGCTAAATGCCTCCGTCGTAACATACGTACGTAACAGTAGGAAAATAATGTTACTGCTTGTTTATTCGTCGGTCCATATTTTTGGATTAGCTTCAAATAGAAACCGTGTGAAGGAAAACAACACGTTTATTGTAAAGTGTTCAATCGGCGTCACCGGGCAATTATTTCGGCTACCTAAGATTTCTGAATATTGATGTTTGGAATTTTGAATGGCATAAATAACATCACGCATGTAATCTCCGAAGGGTTGTACAGTAGTGCACCCATTTAGGTAGTCATCACACCCACATGTCGTCAGTTAATTTGAGGTTCCATTTATTAGGGGTGACCCTATTGTCATCACCGGGCTCAAATATCCAGACTCCGCGGCTAAGCAATTTCTGATGGAAAAACAAAATAACACTTGGCCCACCCTTGAAATCTAACTCTGGACCTCGTGCTCAGCAGTTGCACTGGCGAAAAGAGCATCGAGGCATGTTAAATATTCGATTTACATTTAACTTCTGCGGAAGTTTTAATTTTAACGAACACCTTGGGAGCGACGTTGCAGCATACTATTTCTTTAATGAGTTATAAAATGCGATGTCTGTGGCGCGCACAGCTCCTGTGACGCATCCACCTTTACACGATCATTGGTACACGGCAACTTATCAAGCTATAGGTACTTGTCCAGCAGTATTTTCTTTTTTTATGAATGACATTTCGCAGTTCAACCTAGGAGGTTGGCTACTGCGTAACCGGACAAAGAGAGTCAGGGCAAACATACAAACAAAGCGACTATGCCCTAACGGAGCACGACCTGTGGAGTACGAGCCTAGGATTAGGGCGTCGCTGGGGGAGGACAGCAAGACAGGCTGGATCCGAGTGGTGTCATTATTTATGGATTTTTGGCTGTAGCTAGGGTCGGGGAGGATACATTTCGAGTATAATAATTATGACCTCCTTTGTATGTATAGATTCTGCTAGAACTGCTAATAGCTTGATTGGTGGCCGTGAGAACTCGTTCGGTGGTTGCGAGTACGATAGCCATCTGACCTTTCAAAAGAACTTTTTCACATTTAAGTATCCAATAAATAACGCAATGCGTTTTTTTATCTATATATACATATTACGTAGATAAGGGTAATAATTTCGGCCTATATGTTGAAGCTTCCTACAGCCTAGGTCAATATTTGAATAAGGCTTATAGATAACTCTTGCTGTAATAAAATCTCGGCAAATGTTATCATATTGTAGCGTCCTTCATGAAGGATTGTTCTAGACCTGCAACACGTTTCAGAACAAAATCATCATCCCGAAAAAAAAATCAGCTGTTAAATTTGGGCAAGTACTTACTTATTGAAATTATCTACACGAGCCTTGTAAATGAGGCGCTATTTAGTGTAAGTTTATAAAAGGTCGCTAAAATAAAATAAATGTTTGTTAAATTATTAAAAAACTCTAACCATGACCATACCACGTTAGTTATTCAATATTTACGTTACGTTTTTTGCTAATGTTAACTATCTTGGTTCAAAGTTTTACAGTGGATGCACATTTTGTTTTATAAGCTTGAAAAGGCGATTAAAAATAACTTCCGGACGTTATTTAACATTATTTTTATCATACATATAATTACATATTTTTTCAGGGTTCGAAGCGAGTACAGCCTTAAGATTGAAAGATTTTTAAGATGAAATTCAGGTTTGAATTTCATCTTAAAAATCTTTCAAGTCAAAAAATACTCAACAATTTATAACATTATCTAGTCGGAAAACTATACTCGAAGTCAAAATCACGATTTGACAATGAAATTCAATGTAATCAATGCACTTAAGACACTATTTTTACGTGAAACACTGTATTTTCTCGTTTCTATTTTCGTCTGAATGTTAACAGAATATGCACCCACGCGACTATACTCAAACCTTCGAGTGTGAATAAGGCAAACTACAGAGCGCCTTAGAAAATACGAATACTTGAAGGATCGCAAGTCTACGTTGTGAATGTTAATGGTACGAAAACTTTTATAATTACGTAATTACGGTTCAAAATACAAGAGCAGTTTTGAGTTTATACTACTAGCACACTTTTGTTAGCACCTTAGAACAAAATCTCAATCTTAATAGTGGAAATTATTAGAACATTTAAATGACGGCACTAATATAGCTAAAAGTACATTTTATATATTTTATACAATGGCGCTCTATCGCTGGCTTTTCCGGTATGCATTTTGCTTACTTAATTTAATAATAAAAACGTTATTAAAAAAAAACTATTTTTTCCCTCAGGCTTACGTATCAACCATGCTACTGCAATAATTATTAAATTTATCAGGGGACCTTAAATGGCCACTTTATCAGGATCATAATAGCATAATAATATGAATTACATTACAATTCGTGAAACGGTCACAGAGTGACAATTCATAATGTAACTGCGTCTGCAGGTGTGTTTAAGATTCTACTAAAGCGGCCATTTTTCAAAACAGTTATGTTGTGTGAAAATGCGTACTAGCGTACGCATCAGAAATGAGAATTGATACATAAGTATTTTCATACGAACTAGCAGTTTTTGGCATTTAAACCATACGTAAGAAACACGAGTGCAAGAATAGCATCAAGACAAAAAGCCAGCGGTCTACAGCCTGTATTCATACACTAACAGAAACATTGAGGGCATACTAGCGTTGCAAACTGGGAAGGTACCACAATCTGACGTGTCCGCCGACATCTTTGGCATAACTTGATTAGTTTTCAGTCTTCTTTCATCGTCTATAAATCCAAGTGATGAGTTAGGCAGGGAAAAAAAACAAATGCCAAAACAATTAGGCAACAAAAAAAAGTAGGGACGATAAAGAAAAATGAAAAAAATACAGGTGTTTTATGGATACCAGCTTTAACAGAGCAGCACGCTCGCAAAAATAATCACGCAAAAAATATGATTATTAACCGATTTCCCAAAAAGGAGGAGGTTCTCAATTGACAACATTTCAAAACTGACACCACCTTAAAATAAAAATACCATTTCTTTATTTTCGTATCCTGAGTTCATACATGTATTTTATTTATTTTTTGATTCCTTTATTTCTGAGAAAAAAAATGAAAACCAAAAAACATGTGATGACGTCATATTTACGGCAGAATGATGTAGTTATCTTTGCCTAAGCATTCAATATTTTTTTATGAAAACAATAATGTCAAACAAGACGTCAATTTGTCAATGTTGAATGTCACTGAAGTTTACATTTTTCATAAAATTGAACAATTTATTTTTCAAACTCGACGCTTTACGCTTACTGTTAGTATTATCAACTTTTGATTGATATTTCCCCAATAAAATGGATCCCAAAGAAACATATACGACAATAAAGGAACCAAAATATTGTTTTGGACCAGCCTGCGCCAACGAGTATGACAAGCTGCCAAAGTGACAACGACAAGACAAGTGTGACAATTTTCAATTTTTTTTGTCGTGTCACAGTAAAGCAAAGGTTATATCGCCATTCCACCGTAAGAATGACGTCATTTGGCGCTTACGTCTTTTTAGAACGCGCCGAATTTAAAACTTAAAATTATGAATGAAAAGTACATAATTTCGAAAAACAAAAAAATATGGGTGTCCTAGTTTTGGATTTGCTTTTATATTACTTAATAATACTCACAAGTTGAAAATATGAAATGTTGTCAATTCGATTGGTATGTTTTTTTTTATTAACTAAAGAGGGTTAAGGTGAAAGCGTCAGGATAGCCGCGAAATTCAATTTTTCTTACGTTTTTTGCAATTTGCAGGCCAGTGCTAGGTTGTATGTTGATTGAAATGTTGGACGCGAGTGTAAGACGTATGTAGTTACAGAATTATAATCATCAAAATCATCAATACAACCCTCCAAGTTCATATAATTCGAGGAACGACTTTTTCGAGGTCAAAGTCATTCCTCGAATTATATGAACTTGGAGGGTTGTATTGATGATTTTGATGATTATAATTCTGTAACTACATACGTCTTACACTCGCGTCCAACATTTCAATCAACATACAACCTAGCACTGGCCTGCAAATTGCAAAAAACGTAAGAAAATTTGAATTTCGCGGCTATCCTGACGCTTTCACCTTAAACGGTAAAAATTACAAAATATTTTTATATATTTTAAAAATTGATGGCAACCTGAGACGGTTGAAAAAATGTTTGTTTCCTAGTAATTCCTAGGTGACCGGGAAGTGCCCCAAAAATCACTGCAAAATATGTATTTTTTTTCACTATTATAATTTTTTTTTGCACCAAGCTCCTCAGGCCGTAAACAAATCAAAACAATTACGTGCGATAAGGAAATCCGTTGCAAAAATAAATTATAAGAACCGGAATAATAATTTAAGAAAAGTCTGTTTGTTTTTCTCAATCATGTACCTTCTGCATGAGGAAATTTTTGCTGTTCTTTTTTGCATATCATGCATACAGGGTAGATAAAGTGTTGGGAGACCAACAGCCAGATGGGTGGATTACATTCAAAGAGCAAGAGTTGCTTAGGACTCAACCACGGAGATATGGCGAAAAAGAAGTGGAAGCTTTTATGCAGTTGTGGAAGGATCCAGCTAGCCAATGTGTCGGGGGTTCGCTCCCCGCACGGAACAAATATTTGTATGGCCAGCGGATAGTTGTTCTGGGCCTGGGTGTTTGTGCATATATGGCTTTAAATGTTTGTAACCCACGATACAGGAGAAATTCCTGTGTGTGGGCCATGACATGTCGACGATTTTCCATAACATTTTAACGCCCTCTAAACTATTGAGGTCGCACCTACGAACGTGACGAAACGCTAAAAGTTATCTTAACGCAATAAAAAGACATGCTTGCGAATACAATGCGCGCACGAACAATCAGCGCGCGTAGTTACGTGCCAAATGTGTAACGTTCATGTTTTATTGGTGCTTGGACAGACGTCACTGTGCCTATCGATGGTTTGAAAAAAATAAATCAATTGTGGCTGTGCTTGAGCTCTTTGTTGAATTAGCAACTCTGGTATCACAAGCCTTTGATCCCGTGGACCCGCGTCAAGCGATGACTAAGTTGACCAACTCAAAGTGTGACTTGGTCAACTGATCCCGCATGTTCAATTCGAGTGGGTCCAGTTGACCAAATACTCTCAGCGCCGAAAGTTACGAATGCTATTGTACAGGTTATTTAAAATTTCCGCGATCGAAATAGCTCCTCAGACACGATAAAAAAAATGAATTCCGGTCTGTATTCCCCGAAGGGTTAGGCAGTGATGTACATAATGATTTATTACTGTGTGCTTATAGTTTTAATCACAATCAATATTATAGTATAAATTGGAGAACTTGTGTGCAGCTATGAGTTAAGATAAATATGCCATTTATGTTAGACGCGGGCTTTGACTTACTTTTAGACTAAGTCCGAACTGAACTAATTTAGAAAGCCAACGACTTCTAAAGCTTGCATCAACTGATAGAGGGATTTGTTGAGTAGAACCAAAGCTATAGATTAAGATTTCAAGTCAGAATCCAGTTTTCTTAGGTTGAGTAATTACTGAGTTCTAATGTAATTTTCGTAAGTAGCTACCGTCAACCGTTACCGTTCTCCAATTTTGTGGTATCAATTATTTATGAATGGGAAACAATAGCAAAGGCGTCGGACCACCTACCCAGTTACCCACCCTGCATGTTTCCTGCGCCGTAATAATACAGTATACCAGTAACCAGTCATTTGTAATGGTTTCCGCAGCATGCTGTGATTACAGGTCTAGCATTAGCACTTGACACAGAACGCATACTACAATGTTTTACTAAGAGTATAGTCGGGAGAGTATTGTGCCGATAATGACAGTATTATAAACTAGCTTATCACCAATTAGATTATACATAGATTACTCTGGAAACTGATCATAGTGTTAACCTACTTTTAATGCTGACTGTCCACTTTAACCTTCACTGCCAAGATTACCAAACATTTAAAGCACGTAATTAAACTTAATATATTATAATAATAATTAAATAAAAACGTCATTTACTGTTGCCATACGCATGTCGAAAAACCCGTTTTGTCTCAAAATATAATTGAGAACTTGTTTCAAATATCAGGTTTATTTACAACACGATTTTGAAGTTGCCTATGGTTACTTCATAAGCTGTGAGAAGATATTATGCATCTTCTTGATTTTATACAATTGAAGAGGGTTTAATTGGGTGGTAAGGACACTTGTTTAATATATGTTCAGGGGGGCTACTATCATCTCTTATAGCAGTTGTGGGAAAGAGATGGGACTATAGTACGTCCTGCTATGAAATTATATGAGAAAAATATCGTGGGGAAAGATTTGTATATGAATGTGATTTGCTATTAGAGAAGGGGAGAATTCGGGGACTTGGGGGGGCCGGGGGTGGATCGAAAACCTTTCCCACCCACAAGCAAAATACGCGCTTTAAACGTGGAGTTGCAGGCACCAGTCCGTTATACAATACAAGGAAGATTTAAAAAATATGGATGGAATCTAAGAAAGATGATAGAAAGAGGGTGAATTATGAGATGATGTCGAATAGAGAAATATGGATGGGGACATGCTGCGCCGACCCTAAAAAATGGAATAAGGCCAGGAGAATGAAGTCTTGCTTCTCTATCTCTTTCCCACATTTAAGTGAGATTAAATACTGCTACAAGAGATGGTGGTAGGACCCCAGGTCCACAATTGAGAAATATGCATACAATCAGAAGCACTTAATAAGACCGTGTTTTCTGAGTGTTCGTTATTAGTATACAGCTAGATCTTCCGCACAACGACTGGTCATTCACGAAACGTTTTTTCCTTGATTAGAAGAAATGTGTAAGAAAAAAAATATAGTTTCGTAAATTAACGGATCCTGTTCTAAACACAATACTGCGCTCCAAAACAAAAATTGCTGACGTGTCTGTATGACATGTCATGTCTACCGCATGCCCGACAAATTGTGAGCCAAAATAGCAGGTTCCGTCAAAACTGAAAGGAGGATGCATGGGTTCTTGAAAAATCAAAGGAGTAGAGGGATGCCATCGCCCAGGAATGAAACAGAGCAGGCTAGAAAATGAAAGAATAAAAAAAGAGATATCCGCTCTCTAAATCTTTTAAAAATATTACCATTAAGGCAATATATATACTTAAACAAAACCCTTTTTTTTTTTTTTTGGTGGGTGTAAAATCATCGAAAAACCCCTCCCGCTCTTGGGCAGAGCGAAAGGGAGTGTCAGACTTCTACTGACTAAAAACCACCCATGTTCCTTCTTCGCCCTCTATGTCGAGGCCGCGATAACCAGAGGACTACCCGCAGCCCCGACAGGACAAAACGTACCCTTGAGGCTCAGAAATACTCAGTACTGTTACCTATTACGCCAAACGATAGCTGACAAAGGTTAATTGATCCAAATCATGGAAATTGACGTGGGAACGTATCGCAGTCGAACGCCCGGCGAATGCAATCGACAATGAATTTCTTTTAAAGGACAAATTAGTATCGATTTCCGACATGGTGTTTGTTCAACGTATGTTTTTGGAGAGACACCAACGCAATGTGAATACAGTAACGTCAGTAACACGGGGGTGAATAGAGATCGAAGTTTGAAAGGGATTTTAACATTGAATTAATTTGATATGTTACCAAAACCAGTAGTGTTTTTATTTGCATAAGTTTACTTTATAATTTAGACACGTTTTTGGCAACATACCATTTTAATTCCGTTTCAAAGAATTATTTATATTCACCCCTGTGTTTCTATTCAACCCATTTTACAAAAGTCACCTGACTATTCACATAGCCTTGATACGTTTTGCTGTTCTAAGAATATTTACTTTTATAACTACATAATTATACAGTATTTATGTACTAGAAAGGCGAGGCCTTTTTTGGGGGATGGGAAATCATCAAATAACCCCTCCCGCTCTTGGGCAGAGCGAAAGGGAGAGTCAGACTTCTACTGACTAAAAACCACCCATGTTCCTTCTTAGCCCTATATGTCAAGGCCGCGGTATCTCTTACAACAGTGAGGCCTTACATCATCATCTGACTAGCCTTTTCCTAACTTTATTGGAGTCGGCTTCTAGTCTTACCGGATGCAGCTGAATACCAGTATTTTACATGGAGTGACTGCCTATCTGACTTCCAAAACCCAGTCAGTACTGGGCATTTCGGTAGTACTTAGTAAAACTGGTTGTCAGATTTTCGGACCACTGATTACCGGTAACGACTATCAAAGATCTATGAATGAAAGCCGAGAACAACGGCTTAACGTACTGCTAAGGAAACTCAGTATGTGATGATGGACACCTGATAAAATCCTTACCGTAAAAAAGAATCAGCTGTCCCAATCGAGGTCATAGTATGGCACAGCTCGAGAATAAACGATACAATGATGCTCCCATGGAGAAAGATTTTCAAGTTGACAGTCTATAACACATTTCATTTCCACACGCCCCGCTAGTCTCAGCTGTTGGAAACACGGCTTTATCTGAGCCCTCTTCTTGTGTACATACAAGAAGGGGGTATAATGTAGCTGTTCCTAAATGAATCAAACTATCACTTACCAAGGAGTGGGTAATCTTTGAACGGCTCATTTTTTACTACTTCAATGCCCTCGCCACCACCGGTTTCGTTTTTGGACACCTCCGCCACGCAGTAAAGCTGCCCCACTTGGTACTGTTGACAAAAAAGTTCATTAGTAAGGTTTTTTGGCGACAAGACCGCTATACTATTTCCAAACCACTGCAACTTGACATCCATAATCAAGAGAAGCGACTACCAGAAAAGCGCCGAGACAATGAAGCTCGACGAAGTCCCAGAGAAACAATAACGAATAAGTGTTTGTTATTTTTCGTTTATGGTGGTCCCAGAAACGAAGCTCACATTGAATGGTCGTTGGACTGAGTCGTAAGATGACGAGCAACAGAGAGAGAGCACTGTCGTGCACCCAGATTTATTTCATTCCCACTACTATCAAAACAGTGAAGAAAAACATAGTGAGGAATAGGGGATCGGACGGGGTAAAAAAATATGATTCTAATTAGTCTGTCAGTTAGATTATCGAAAAATTTTGGATACGTGTTTTTTGTTTTATCAAATTAATAAAAATTGACGGAGATAAAACGCCTCAAAAATCATGAGTGGGGGTTGTGACGTCATTTGTAGGTAAAAAATGTACTGATACGTGACGTTTTCGAGGACTTCACGAGTTTTCGAAGCTCTGTATCGTCTTCATTTTTTGTTTATGTGAAAAAAAAGAAAAAAATACGTGTCCAATATTTTTCGGAAATCTATCTGACGGACAATTTTTTTTTTTGTCAGATCCCCTATTCGACATGTCCTTGAACCAAAAATGCGAAGACATGCGACATTACCAACGCGCACTGGGCTCGCATGGTGGATTATAGCCCATTCGCTCTTATAGAGAGAAGGCCTGTGTCCCAGCAGTGGGAACATTATAGGCTGATTATGCTTATGCCTTTATAATGATTTCTGTCTCATTAGTCAAGTCTTTATACCTAAGTTATAAAGAAAATAAGTACGTTGCGAACCTCCCCGGTAACAATAACCTTAGTTTACAAGCTATTAGCTTGCAATCGCGTGTGCAATTATAATAGTGGAGCAAACAATAACGCATTAAATACCTATTATTAGAGCCGCACTCTTTATTGTAACCTTCGTCTTGACTTCTTGACATTTAAGTACACACTACACTATTTACTGTAAGAGAAAATAGGCTAACTATTCATTGCAGGCTAGCTTCAGAAAAAACCCGGGCCCGGAACACAAAGGGCTGAGAAGGAACATGGGTAGTTTTAAGTCAGTAGAAGTCTGACACTCCCTTCCGCTCAGAACAGGAGCAGTCATTTGATAATTTTGCAACCACTTCAAATTCAACATGAAGACGAGTGAAGATAAGACGTGTAAGAGAAGAATATGTGCGCGTTTTATTTTCTTATTCATGTAATCAAATATTTATGCTGTCTAGGTTTTGGTACCTATGTTTTTTCACGAAGTGACCATCTGAAAACCAACGCTACAATTTGATCTTAATCTTCCAGCCCTTGCATCATGTGATTTGGGATAAGCGCAACACATTTTCTTCTTTAATTTTCCCTTTTCCCATTGACGCATTTAAACAGCACTAGCGGTCATCACGCGGTTTCACCCGCGTAGTTCCCGTTCCCGTGGGAATACAGGGATAAAAGCCTATGTTACTCAGGGTGAACGTTGCTTTCTAATGATGAAAGAATTTTTGATGGTTTTGTGCAGGTGTTTTTGAGTTTATTCATAACAAACATACACACTAAAAAACAAATCTTTCCTCTTTATAATATTAGAATAGATGTAGTCAAACAAAATACTGACAAGAACCATGACAGGAAGAAAAATCTCTCTAGTCCCTACAGTACCAAATCCTCGATTCGTAACGCAATTGCTTCCACGATTCAACTTACAGAGCGTGAGCAAAAACTGCAGTTTTATTTCCAAAGCTCGGAATATCGATCTGGTTGAAAGCCGAGTAAAGGTGACGTTATGCAACTCATAGAAAACTGAGATATCTTTGTTCCTTTTCATCTTTTTGATTGTGACAGTTTCTTGGATTGAAAGTCGTCCTTAAGTGTTTAAAATAAAATGTTAAGACACTAGGAATTTCCCCTATACCATGAGAGCGTTTACAAACATTTAAACTTACACAAACCAAACTCCCAGACACGGAACAACTGTCTGTAGGCCGTACAAATGTTTGCTCCGTGCGGGGATCGAACCCGCGATACGTAGCGCAGCAGCCAATCACTCAAACACTGTGCCAACCTTTCTTCTTTAAAACCTGAGATGTATTTTCAATACTTTTTTTCTTAGTGCTGACTTTTATATTTATAGGAACTGTTGTGTAAAATAATATCATGTTTTTAGATTCAATGGTTTATTTAGATTGTGTGTTGGCTGTCAGTGGTTTATCTCTTGGAATTACTATAATTAAATAAACGCCGAAGATGTCTATGATACATGAATTCAGTCAGTATTGTCGACATTTCATTTTGGTATTCGGCTGCGTCTGGTTAGACTGGAATATGACTCCAACAGTTGGGACAAGGCTAGGCAGATTATGATTGTCGTCATTTCTCCCATAATTTACGGTAATTTATTATTTTATTTATTTTTATTATTAGCCATTTGTGTCCCACTGCAGGGCAAAGGCCTCCCTTCCCTCCTTCCACTTATCCCTATCCAGTGATGTTGTTTGCCAATCCCTGCAAAGAGTCGAGTTCGTCTCGCCATCTTCTTCTGGGCCTTACGGTAAAGAGTGACTTATTTGTGATGGGTCTAATTTATCGACAAAATGGATGTTTAGTGATTACTGACTAAAAAAATATGATTCTAATTAGTCCGTCTGTTAGATTATCGAAAAATATAGTATACTTATTTTTTGTTTTATCAAATCAATTACACTTGACGAAAATAAAACGCGTCAAATATTTGAGTGGGGGTTTGTGACGTCCGCGTGTATGTCGCAAATATTAAAAAAAATACGTTTTATATTTCCGACATCCACGCGGGCGAAGCCGCAGGCAAAAGCTAGTATACCAATAAACAACCAGACAACATTTCAGTGTCAAGGACACATTAGCTTTTAAAACACGGATTTCCATGCCTATTTTATATCAATTAGTATCTTTAAGACTGTTTGCACGTTTTAAGGTAACGCAGTTTCCTTAGTACCTTGCCCCCACATAATTGTTATGTTATGTACACGTAAAAACATGACGATATGTACGGTCAGCAGCAGAAGTAGCTTGACAGTTCGGAATTTTAATTATTTGATGTTCAGGACTCCAGTTATAATGTTTTATGTTTCAGAAGTTTATTCTTTAAAATATTCCTTACTCTTCAATAACTTGTTAGTTACGAGTTATATCTAATACGTTTTTATTATAAAACGTGCTTTGCAAATTTGAGTAGAGTTAATCATCTTCTGATGCTGACCGTACATTCATGTAGATGTCAAAGACAATATTATAATCGTTATAAATACTACCATAAATTAAGAATAAGGAAGAGTCTTTTTTTCAATGATGTAGTGTGTTTTTTTTTAACCTGTGGCAAGGTTACAGTGATTAAAATCATATTGTAAAATAAATTATTTAAATGTTTAGTGTTTGATATTAATGGATGGCTGTTAGTAGTCAAGTTTTTACAGGCTTACATAGCATCACGCCTCTAATCCTCTAAAGAATAGACAGAGGTGTACCTAATGGTAACTGGCCAAATGTGGGTACATTTGGCCAATTATGTTTAAGGTTCATGTAATAAAGGCGACCCTAATGCCATCAACCGAGCAAAAATCCAGTAACACTTTGCTCGACCCAGGAATCGACCGCAGGACTTTCTTGCTCAGAAAGTCAAAGAGTCTAGAGTTCTAGATCAACGAGGCAGTCTACAAGGCATATATATACAAGTGCAAATCAAGTTGATTTCTGAATGAAAATGTCAGCAAAAAGACACGGTTCAGCTAGCAAAATGTATATCGTATTACTTCATCACTAAAATGATAAAATAAAGTCCTCCGCCGCGACTGTCTGTCTCGTTCGCGAAATCGCGATAAACTCAAAAACTACTGCACCAATTTTCACGCTGTTTTGACCAATGGATAGTGGTTCTCGAGGAAGGTTTTAGTACACCAATTGGCCAGTTTTTGACATCTACGCGGGCGAAGCCGCGGGCATCACCAAGTGTAAACTAAATGACAAAATGCAGGTTAGTGTTGGCCAAATTCCCACAGTGTTATCAAATTTGATGACACGTAGGAAGGTGTGTTCACAAGGCTTAAACCAGGAAAAGGTGATAAGATTTATTTATCAATTGGAATGTACCGTCATAGATAATGTCGTTATAAGTAGGCTAACATACCATTGGCAAAATAAGTTATTAAATAACATTTATTTTACAGCAACATTTTGCATTTAGGGCTATATGAATGGGCTGCGGGATGTTGTAAGAGATAACGCGGCCTCGACATAAAGGGCTAAGAAGGAACATGGGTGGTTTTTAGTCAGTAGAAGTCAGACACTCCCTTTCGCTCAACCCAAAAGCTGAAGGGGTTATATGATGATTTTCCACCTGCCTAAAAAAAAAGGCAATGAATGTGGATAAAGTGAAATTTGTATGTAAGGATCATGGTAAGTCGATCGAGGATCGGCCGGAGGACACGGTGGAGCACACAGTGGAGGTGTGCCCCGCTTGGGCGGAGCCCCGCCGTGTTCTCGTAGCGTCGATCGGCGGCGGCGACCTCTCGCGCCCGGCCCTGGTGCAAGCCATGGTCCGGGGCGAGGAGGAATGGGACGCCGTCGCCTCCTTCTGCGAAGCAGTGATGCTACCGAAGGAGGTGGCGGAACGCGAGAGGGAGAGAACTTCTCGTCCCAGCCACCGCGGAAGGCGCTTCGGGCGTCGGGGGTCTCGCGATGATCTCCGGCCACCGTAGACGCGGGCCTGTGGACGGTGAGTGATGGGCTAACTCGCCGTCCGTCCGTCTTACGACGAAAACAGGCCGTGTCGACGGCGCGTTCGTGTTCCACGCGCGCCTCAAAGTGATGGGCCGCGGGTTGTCCACAGGTTATCGCGGCCTCGACATAGAGGGCGAAGAAGGAACATGGGTGGTTTTTAGTCAGTAGAAGTCTGACACTCCCTTTCGCTCTGCCCAAGAGCGGAAGGGGTTATTCGTTGATTTTACACGCGCCAAAAAAAAACAAAAAGGATCATTGTAAGCTAAAAAAAAAAGGATCGTTGCTGCGTATTGTTTGAAAGAGATACCGCGGCCTCGGGGCCGCGGTATCTCTTTCAAACAATATATCTCTGTCAAGTATGAAACGATATCCTAGTATATAACGATATCTCTGTCAAGTACGAAGTCTGACAATCCCTACCGCTCCGCCCAGAAAAGGAGGAGTCATTTGATTATTATCAACCATACAAAAAAAAGGATAATTGAAGGTGGCGTTCAGTTGATTCTGCCTCCTCCCATTTAAAATTATTATTATTATTTCTGACTGGAAAGATCCACCCAAATATGTGTAGTTCTTTCTTCAAAAGTCTATCTCAGATCTCGGATATTAATCTACATAATCATTATGTGAGTTGACCAAGATTGTGTCTGAATATTAAAAGAGACTATCATCTCTGAGCTTGTTTCAGTTGTTTCTTTTCAGAGTTGTCAGGTACAAACACCAGCCACATCTAGTTTTAATAAAATTACATGTAAAAGGATTCCTAAAAACCTTTTTGCAAAATAAACATAATTTAATCAGAATCTAAAGCCAAGGAAGCAAATAACACTATGGAAGTAACTTAAAAAAAAAAAAAAAAAACTTTTTCAACTAACCATACTTCTACCTACCCCATCTGAGTTCACTAGTGTTACAGTCATAATATAATGTAAAAATATAAACATGTCCTCAGCATAATTTTGTATGAATATGCAATTAGTAACCAGCTCACCAAAATAATGATGAGCTGATCAATATTAATGTTATAAAACAAACTTTTGCATTGCAAAATTGGGTCAATTTCATAATTAACACGCAAATTTGATTTTAGAGTTACTCTTAATGGTCTTGCAGGAGTATAATGCCCATTTTTTATTAACAAAAGTAACAAATAAATGCCTAAATTTAAAGCATAATGCTGGGGATATTCCACATATCCTCAGCGTTTACCTACTGACCATCAAGACAAGTGGAAGAATGCGGGAGGCCTTTGCCCAAGAATAAGGCAGATCAAGCTAAAATAAAATGTACTAACAGAAAAACATCTTCTCAGAAACAGAAAAAGCATTACAGTGTAATTCTAATAAGGCAATAATTTGAGTATCCCATAATTTTGTTGAAACAAAACACAGGGAATAAGTTAATTTGAATAGATACTTTGTAGCCTATTTTCAATCTATAATCATATTTAAAAGAAATATGTTTGCTGGAAAGATTGGTTCAATTCCAAATATTCTATCACTCCTTAACGTGTAGGCAAGCTAAATTGGTTTAGCCGAAATTTGGTAACAAGTTGGGCTATTTCTCTTTCAATTGTTACGCTAATAAGCTATATTAGTTCCAAAAGTCATAGGCTATATTTAAGACTTTCTGCCTTGCCTTTTTCCATCTATGTTAGGTCGGCTTCCTGTTTACCAGATGCAGCTGAATACACAAAAAACAAATTCTGATGTCCCAATCAAGCTTTCAATAATACTTGATCCAAATGTATATATAGCTGCTTTTTTAGTTTAACTTGTAAAGATACATGACTCCCTCTTTGATCTAGTTGTAGCACAGCATTACTGCCTAGTGTTTGGTCTTTGGTGTAATTTCCAGGTAGTGTAGTGTTATTCAGTTTTTTTGAGGAGCAGTTATAAAGTTTTAATCATTACCTTATTGAAGGCATAATTCTGTTAAACCATAACTGTCACAATGTGGGTGTACAGTAGATACACTTCTGTCTAACCATTCGAACACTACAAGCCTGATGTTTTGTTATAATACAATAGGATATAAAAGAAAAAAATTAACAGGTACCTTATTAACTACCGAAATAAAAATCGCTGGTTCTTGGTAGTGAAAACAAAAGTGTAAAAAGTCAATCAGAAATACATAAACAATAAGTATCAAAAAATAGACAAAAGGTATAAAAAAGAGGCTTCAAAACATAAAGCCTAAGGCAGACTTGCACATTCTCCCCTTTTTTATGAAATGGGCAGCTTAATCAGCTTTTGGAGGGGCCTCCTGAATGTGCCGGCCTCAGTGGCGACATCGGCCACTCGTACTATCCCGTCTCTGCCGGGGAACAACCTCGCCACTCGGCCTTTGGGCCATGAACCACGCGGTAAATTTGAGTCACATATTACGACCACATCTCCTTCCGCAATTGACGGCGCGCTGCCTCCACCCCTTCTGGGTGACAGCGAAGGCAGGTATTCTCGAACCCATCTCTGCCAGAAATGATCGGCTAGTCTGAGTGCCCTCCGCCAATGACTTCTACTCGAGAGGTCCGACTCCTGAAGCGTGGCAGGAACAGGACGTCCTGGTGATCCATTTAGGAGAAAGTGAGCTGGGGTTAGTGCTTCTTCGGCATTACGATCGAGTGAAATAATAGTTAGGGGCCGTGAATTTACTAAGGCTTCAGCTTCAGCCAGCACAGTTCTGAGTACCTCATCAGAGGGAGTCCGCTCATGGAGTGATACTATCAGCGCTCCCTTGACACTTCGGACAAGGCGCTCCCAAGCTCCACCCATAAATGGTGCCGAGGGCGGGATGAAACGCCAGTTTATAGACTCGTTGGCAGCGTATTCTTCAACCGTATCACCGTATAACTCTCGCAGTTCCCGGCTGGCCCCAACAAAGGCAGTGCCGTTATCGGACCAAATCTCCAATGGGGTTCCTCGGAGTGACACGAAGCGGCGTAGGCACATGATCACTGAGTCAGTCGATAAGCTGTGCACCAGATCCAGATGTACGGCGCGGACGACCAAGCATGTGAATAAGGCTACGTAGCGCTTCTCCTTTCTTCTGCCAACTGTGACATAAACGGGCCCAAAATAATCGAGACCGGTGAATGAGAAGGCTCTTTGATGATGAGCTAAGCGAGCTTCTGGCATATTTCCCATAGGTGGTTGGAACGGTCTAGCACGGCGCAATTTGCATAGCTGACAGGTATGGGCTACGAATCGAGCAGCGTTTCTGAGTCCAATAATCCAGTAACACTGGTGAAGCTCGTTGATTACCAAATCTAGGTGTGAATGCGCGGCCTTCTGATGATATCTATGAATCAAAAGACGAACTGCCGGGTGTTTACCACACAAAATTATTGGACGCTTAACGTCGTCTGATACGGCTGAGGCGGCAACAATGCGGCTTGACATTCGCAGCTGATTATCATCATCAATGAATGGCGACAGCTTGAACAGGCGGCTATTACGAGGCAACGGCTGTTGGTTCTTTATTCGCAAATAATCTTCTTTAAAGGAATCGAGCTGAGACTGCCATAAGATGTGGGTTTCGGCCAGGCGTAAATCATTTGCTGTTATTTTCCCTGATACATTGAGGTTATTGGAGACATTAGGAGAGGATGTGCAAGAGGGAATAAATGTACATAAACTTCCTTCAAGACGAGTTAAATTGGCGACAACGCCTCGTCTTTGTAGACTACGCACACGCAGTAAAAAAATGAATTGATGCGCTTTTGCTGTTGCTCGCACCATCCTCAACCATGAGCTAAAACGCAGTGGATCCGCGGAGACTGGTGCGGGCAGGTCAGTATCAGTGATAAGATGAACATGATGTTTAAATTCTTCGCGGCCTAGACCACTGACATCGATCAAGGGTTCAGTGGGCCAGTTCGAGGAGAGCAAGAAGGCAGGACCTGAGATCCAACGAGATTCTGGAGTTAACTCAAAACGTTTGGCCCGAGTTGCATCATCTGCTACGTTTAAATCACTCGGAATCCAACGCCATTCACTGACGTCCGTTAGCTCCAGTATCTCACCTACTCTATGAGACACGAAAGGCTTAAGAGTGCGAGCGTCGCTGCGAATCCAACCTAAGGTCGTCATTGAGTCACACCAGAAAACTCGTCTCGTCGGTTTGAGTCGGTGGGCTTCGCATATAGACGTAGCAAGACGAGCAGCCATCAGAGCACCTTGGAGCTCTAAACGGGGAATTGAGACAGGCTTAAGGGGGGACACGCGAGCTTTGCTACATATAAGAGAGAGTCTAACTTCACCACTGCCGTACAGAAACCGCCAATAAGCGACAGCGGCAAAGGCAGACTCACTGGCGTCTGAGAACACATGAAGTTCGCAGCCTGCTAACTCAAAATCATACAAATTATAGCGACGTGGAATTCGTAAAATAGAAACAGAGGATAAATCCTGAAACCACGACTTCCACGCAGTGTTGTCATCTTGAGACAGCTCCTTATCCCATTCCAAACCCTTACGCCAAGCGTCTTGAAACATGATGCGGCCTCGAATAACGATTGGCGCAATGATTCCAAGAGGGTCATAGACTCGCATCACCCGAGCTAACACCTCTCGCTTGGTGAGCTTCTGTGGCAACACACCCTTATGGACTCCCGTATTAAAACCAATCACGTCACAGGGGGGGTGCCAGATAAGGCCAAGCGTGCGGACATGACTAGCCAGGTGACCTAAATCTACGTCATTTACAACGGGCGCCTCTAGCAAGGACTCTTTTGGTAACAACGAGAGCGCCATGAGATCGTTTGATATCCAGCCTCGCATCTCAAAGCCAGCGTGAGAATGTACTTTGTAAATGTCCGCAGCCAGCTTGGCTGCTTCATGAACGTTGTCTAAACTAGTGATGCAGTCATCCATGTAGTGATCGTGTAGAATTACTCGAGCTGCGTCGGGGTATGTATCCTGCCACTCTAATGCATTTTTATTTTTGATATGGATAGCAGTAAAGGGGCTGGACGCAGCGCCAAAGATCATGGATGACATGCGGTATGTACGTATAGGCTTATTCGGATCGTCGCGCCACAGAAATCTTTGGGCATCCCTATCTTTTTCAATTACTTTGATCTGAGGGAACATTTCACGAATATCAGCTGTTAGAGCTACTTTGCCCTCACGGAAGCGCATAAGAATACCTAAAAGAGGTTGCAAAAGGTCTGGACCAGTTAATAACATTGAATTTAATGACACGCCGTGTGACTTGGCGGCTGCGTCGTGTACCGTTCTCAACTTATTAGGTTTATTTGCATTAATTACTCCGAAGTGAGGAAGGTACCACAACGGAGACCCCAAGTTAGGAGGAGCTAAACACAGTTCAGCATATCCCTTTGACAGCATATCATGGATATTCCGACCGTAGCGTTCAGCATAGTCGGGATCTCTCACCATTTTCTTTTCTAAACTAAGGAACCTAGACACAGCTAACTTGTAACTATCGGGAATTTCCAGTTTATCAGCCTTCCACAATAAGCCTACTTCAAAGCGGCCACTGGGCAGACGGCGCGCGGTACGTTCGAGAACTTGCACGGCGCGTTCATCATCGGCACTACGAGCTTCCTGTTTAGAGATGCCGATTGAATCAATTTTAAACTGCTCCCTAATAAGACCTTCCAGCATCAACTGATCGTTCGCTATATCAGGTTCGTCAACCGTGGTGTGGTTGATAACATCGACCAGTTTAGTTTTGCTGCAACCGAAACCATACAAAACCCAACCCAAAGGAGTTAAAATAGCTACGGGTTGTTTCTTGTTTCCTTTGCGCGTAGCTTTAGCAAGAGATAAGTGCCAGTTGTCAATGCCTATAATCAGCATGGGCTTAACGTCTTCGTAGCAAAATTCATTTGAAATGTCTGCCAGGTACGGATACTTACGCACGCTCTCAAGATGCGCTGACTGCCGCGCAGCGCCCAAGCCGCTCATCGACCTGGCTCGCTTAACGGAATGAATTTCATTCGAATGACGGCCTTTTATTCTGAAATCGACGTACTGAATTTTAACATCCATACCTAGACCACCGACACAGTCTAAATGAATGCGTTTTTCTTGGCCCATGCAACCAATTTGAGCCGCCAGCTTAGAATCTATAAAAGTGCCTGTAGAACCGTCGTCCAGCAAAGCGTACGTATCAACGCTACCAGAAGGTCCCGTAACGGTCACGCCAACTATTTTCAACAACGGCCGAACTGCAGGTTCCGCGGCTGATAAGGAGGATGCGTGAGCCAAGACATCGTGATCCGAATCGTCAGACGATGGCGCGCCGGTCTCGTCACAGGCTGCGGGCGCGCTACACTGCATCGGCGCGCTGCACGTCGCGGGAGCGACCGCGCTGGATGTCGATGGCTCTGCGTCGTATTCCACGTCGACATGCGCAGTGAC
Source organism: Diarsia rubi (assembly GCA_932274075.1). NCBI lineage: Eukaryota > Metazoa > Arthropoda > Insecta > Lepidoptera > Noctuidae > Diarsia > Diarsia rubi. The sequence goes on from OW026432.1 coordinate 1,757,919, forward strand.
TGCACGCTCAATGTTCGACCCGTGTAATAAAGCATGGTGACGCATGTCACAACCTTCTTCTGAACACACTCTTTTAATACAAGAAGTTTTATTTTTGTGCCAACCTTTCTTTAAACATCTATGACATATTTTATTTTTCTTAATAAATTGCCAACGATCATTTATTGTCATTTTGACAAACCTATCACAAAACTTCAATTCATGTTTTTGTTGACACAACGGACAAATATTATTTGTCGTAGATAATTTTTCTGTTGAAATCCTACAATTTTGATGATTCGTTTCAGCTACTACATTCACCCGATCCCTGCCTCTGTTATCAGTGTAAGGACGTGCTACAGTAGGCAACGAGCAGTCAATGGCGCCGCCGAACCTACACTGCAAGTCAGCTTCACGAGAGAGGAAGTTGGCAAATATTTCTATTTTAGACAAGCTGCCATCGCACAAATGAGCGTAATCCAACCACCGTGGTCGCAATAGCGGTGGCAGCTTGCTCCACAGTGCCTGAAACAGCTCGGGCGAGCGTAAGTAGTCCGGCTGATTTAACAGGCGGATTACTTCCACACAGTTTTGTACTCGGCTGGCAAAAATAAGGATATCTTTGCTATCGTAGCTTACCTTAGGCAGCGCACGTTTCACAGATACTTCATGCATCACGACGAGCTCTGGGCGGCCGTAGCGCGCGTCGAGCGCAGCGAGCACCACACCGGGGGCGCGCGCCGTCGCCAGCAGCCCTGCCACTACATCGCGCGCCGCTCCGCGCAGCGCATGCGAAAGCCTCGCTAAATTATCGGTTGCCGATACATTTTGAGCTGTATTTTCGTACGCACGTTTTAAAGCTAGCCAATCTAAATAGGACTTGCCGTCGAACGTAGGCAAGTCAGTCTTCGTAGGAGTTTGCTTGTTAACTTTGTTGATTAGTATTCCGAGCGAGTTGATTAAGCGAGTCACTCCTCCATCTTCATTACGATCTTGGTTGAGAGCGTGTGTGGTCGCGACAGCATCTTTGCTGTGGGACGCTCCCATGTCCAGTGCCTCACACTGGGCTGTATCGCCGTACCTGAAATGTGGGTTGGCACTTGAAAAATCTCGCTCATCGGGATTAGGCACTACATTTTTTACCCAATCTTGAATACTAGAGCAGCTACGCATGCCGTGGCTGCCGCGCTGGCTGGCGTCCGCTTCTATGGCGGCGAGCTCAGCTTGTAATTGAAGCTCAGCGACCTGTCGCTCTCGCTCCAGTGCTTTTTGCTCTCGCTCCAGTGCTTTTTGCTCTCGCTCCAGAGCTTTATGTTCTGCAGTTTTTTGCAAATCAGCCAAGTGGCGCGCGTGCTGCGCCTGTGCCGCCAGCTGACGCGCCACGATGGTGGCAGATGAGCGTGAGGTGGCGGCGCTGGCCGGGCGGGAAGGCGCCGGAGCCGCGGCTTGAGGGGGCAGTACCGCGCTCTGAGGCGTGGTCGGGGCAGTCTCCCTCGCCACAACTTGGGTGCCGTCTCCTGCACACTGGGCGGCCGCTTTTGCGCGTTTAGAACTTGCTGAACGTGTTTCCATTTTTCCGTAGATAGGACCAATATTAACTACCGAAATAAAAATCGCTGGTTCTTGGTAGTGAAAACAAAAGTGTAAAAAGTCAATCAGAAATACATAAACAATAAGTATCAAAAAATAGACAAAAGGTATAAAAAAGAGGCTTCAAAACATAAAGCCTAAGGCAGACTTGCACATACCTAATTAAAACTAAGGTAATATGCGATTTTACCTTAAATCATTAATGCCCTAAATGGATAATGAAATAATACATATTAGTGTTATAACAGGATTATAAACTAATACATTCTCCTATAGATAAGTTATATTTGGCTTTGATAAAGCTATGAGTAATAAAATGAGGTAAATTACATGATTATACTACTGACAGGTTTTGTGAAATGCACTTAAAATATCAGAATTTTATCCAAACCAATAACTTGTTCTTTTTTGTATCTATGAATGAAAAAACCATGCAGTGTAGTTCCTGCTTTTATAAAAAAGAGTTTCAAAGTCTACAGTTCTTATATAGGTCAATCTATATGCATGCTAACAAAGAAGTGGCTGTTTAGTTTGATACCTTTGCCTGTATCAGTAAAGACTGGAAATATGGGAAAGCTTTGGTGTTGTTTACTGATTACCAGTAAGTACTGAAGCAAAAACTATAGTTAAAAAAACAATTTGACATTTGAATTCTACAGTTATGAAGGAATTTTCCTCAAGACATAATTAGAGCATGATTGATGGTAAAGGCTTGTGCCTAATTACATGGGATTTAACAATAATAGTGAAATGTAGGTGTTGCTGTTTGCTATAATACACCTCTGGCAACCCCTTCAGGGATACATGCAAGATGTTATGTGTATTTTGCAATGGTTAGTATTACAGATTACTACAATTTACAGTTGTGTAATGAATCAAAACCCAGACATGATTCAAATCTCCACTGTGCACCAAATTGCATTGTCCCAAAAAATCAATGAGATTTTTGCTGACCTAGTTTCCCAACTATTGTAAATATAACAGTAAATCACTATTCCCACAAATAGAGTAAATATTAATTACCTACCTTAAACTTTTAATACAAAAATCTAATTAAAGTACTTAGAAACCTAGGTAAGTAATTGATGTAGCTAGGTTTCAACCATTGTTTCGAATCATATTCCTACTCAAGGGTTTGGCAATAACATCTTGACTACATTACGACAGACTTGACTCAATGTTGCAGAATATCTGGTTTCAAAGCCAGCTTATTGTCCTTGAAATTAACTTAGAGAAAAAATCTTACCTCTTCAACTGTAAGGGGGAGCGTCACACGGCTGCAAACAAAGAGAATTACGTTTAATTTTCCCTTTTATTAATTCTAACAATGACACAAACATCTGTTAGATAAATCCGCGGAAATTCACTGCATTCGCGGATAAACCTTGACCCACAGATCTGTCACTGTCACTACCTTTTTTATATTTCGACAATTTATCTCAACTATCTCAATTAAATGTTACAATTAAAGCTTCACTTCACGAACAGCGATTGCTGATAAGGTGGAACAACTAGGCGGACCGTGGCAAATTTTCAAGTAGATTGGCCAAAAATCGATTTGTATTCGCGAACAGTATAACCTTATCATAATATACTCACTATTCCTTGATAATCATGTTGTATATTTATTTTGTAACACTTTAAATGCACATCAGACAGTTCACTACCACCTTAAAAGAAGACTTATCACAGAACAAGACTTGAGCGATGGCCCGATTATTGGTAGATTATTATAATTTTAATCTATGACCAACCAATGAAAATGACAAGGCGCATGCTTCGTTATGACGCAACGGATATTACGTCAATGTTTCCAGTTACATTCCGATATAACTAAGGTAGATTCATAGTTTTTCTCCATTTACATAGAAAAACAGACTATTACAATCAATAAATAAAAAAACTACATTTAATCTAAGTACTAAGACATTTTTCGGCATTTTTACATTTTGAAGACTATTATAGAATAAAGTTATCAAGGCGGTTGGTGATCAGCTGGTGATTTTAATGTGAAATGGAGCGCAATGGAACCGGAACTGCAAACGTTTCTTTTTAAGGTATATTTACCACGCAAGCAAATGATTTATTTATTTATTCCAAGTGATTTATTGGGAGAATTAGATTTAAACAGATAAAACTATTTTTACAATTTCACAAAAAGTTTTATTTTCTGATTTCTCCAGAAATCAGAAAATAAAACTTTGACGTAACAAGAATTTGGATACACTTCTAATAAAAAATAAACACAAAACTTAATTTTGAAGTGACTCACTCACACTACTTCTAATAAATTATAGAATAAGAATTTCTTCTGAAGATATTCACTCTTGTAAAAATTTATATAAATATACGTGTAGAGACGAAAATTTGTTTTCATTTTATCAAAGTGTTTGCGTGGGGGGGCCTAGATTCGACATTTAATGTTGTATCCGATCTCCGCCGTCATAGTTTCAGTTTGACGTGAAAGACAAACATTGAATTGAATGAATTTTTCATTCATACAGAAAATAAATTACTATCAAAATGCAATAGAAATGCTGTGATGTGATACGAAGTGCATACAATATATTTTCTATCTATCGTGCCTATATTTTTGAGATTACTTTCTACTGCAAGAAGTTATACTTCACAAATCAAAAATGAGTTTAGTTGGAAAAAAGTGCGAATCAATATCGATGCTCGATACGAATAAAGACGGCGTAATTGCCAGTGGAATAACTCCCGAAGATGTTCTAAGACTTGATCGGATCACTGATACATATATGTGCAGCCCTGAAGCCAACGTGTACGACATAGATTTCACGCGATTTAAAATTCGTGACTTGGAAAGTGGAACAATTCTGTTTGAGATCGCTAAGCCTCCGACGGACTTCGGAATTGACAGTGAGGGCACTGAGGATGCGCCGGAGGAGCCCCTGGACCCCAATGCCGGGAGGTTCGTCCGCTATCAGTTCACGCCTCAATTTTTGAAACTTAAGACTGTTGGAGCCACGTAAGTTTGTATAATATTTATTTATTCAGCTGATATTCGCAGTGTTGAATTGAAGTATTTAAACTGTGTAATTGTCGTATGTCTTTAGACTTGTGGACTCGAAAATTCAAAGAAGACTTGAAAAGTAAGAAAATAATAGATTAACAAAGTAGACTTTACCATTTTTAAAAGCAGCCCATTTGAGTGACCTTCAATAACTTAATTGATTTGTCTGTGCACTGTGGCAAATCGTTTATATAAATGAGAAACAGGATGGGCCCAAGAACACTCCCTTGGGGCACACCGCAAGTTGTATGCCTAATGGATGACTTGTGAGCAACTTCTGTTTTAGAACTAGGACACATTTTATTAAAACTGTGATTTGCTTTCTTCCATTTATATAAGTTTTGATTAATCTCAATATATTTCCTTGGACACCATAACATTCTAATTTATCCAGTAATATTGCATGATCCATGTGATCGAATGCCTTACACATGTCCATGAGTACTGCAGCAATAGGATTGGTTATGTCAACATTATTAACAATATTAGAAACTGACTCATAGACTGCGTAGTTAATGTTTCTGTTTTTCCGAAAACTTTATTGTTCTTTGGCAAGTATACTCTCAGAGATTTTTGAAAATACTGGTATTAAGGCTATTGGACGGCAATTTCAAATGGTAGCTTTGTTGCCTTTCTTATGAAGGGGCTTTATTACTGTTGTTTTTAATTTGTTCGGGAAGTGACCAAGTTCTATGCATAGGTTAATTACAAAACTTAATACGGGTGCAATTAAGTGAAAACAGGTGTGTTTCTAGTACTAATTTAATCGTTGTAACATTACAGTGTAGAGTTCACGGTTGGAGCCCGTCCCGTCAACCACTTCAGGATGATAGAGAAGCATTTCTTCAGAGATACATTACTCAAGACATTTGACTTTGAGTTTGGTTTCTGTATACCATTCTCAAGAAATACTTGTGAACACATATACGAGTTTCCGGCATTACCCCCGGATCTAGGTAAGATTATTTTATTTTTAATTTGCACTCATTTGTTTCCTGAGATCAAGAAACAAATACAATAAACATAAACGGTCATGTCACACCATACGAAAATACAGACAAATATTTAGGCATAACATTAGATGCAAAGCTTGGCTGGTAAGCTCTAGTTAAAAAGAAATGCGACAAGCTAGAGCGTCGCTACTAGTCGATGTACTGGCTGATAGGAAAACATTCTTCGCTGTCAGTACCTACACAACAAAGTACTTTTGTACAAACAACTTATGGTATTCAGCTTTGGGGCTGTACCAAACAAAGTAACATCAAAATTATACGGCGTTTTCAAAACAAAGTACTCAGAGGAATCGTTAATGCACCCTGGTATATTTGAAATAACGACCTTCATCGGGACCTCAAAGTAGATCTCGTCATAGATATAATCAAATAGAATGGCGAAGCTCATGAACAAAGCCTTCACCATCACGTGAACATCGAGGCTATCCAGCTCCTCAACAACACGGACATAGTGAGAAGGCTAAAATGGACAAAACCTTTCGAGCTAATTTAGTAAAGTTTTAGTCTAATGTAGTGAAGTGAGTGGTACCCATAAAGAACACAAGAACAAAGTGTCTTCCCCTGAATAGAGACAATAAGAAAAGTGTTAATGGACACATTCTTAGACATAGTCTTCCTGGCAAATTAAGTCAAAATAAAATTGCTCATTAGCTTTATTAAGTTAGATTGTATTTCATAAGATGTAACCATATTAGGACACATCATACAACGAAAAAAAAAGAAACAAATTATGTCTGTCTGTGTATCCAATCATCAGCCTAATTTCTTCCTAAACTTTATTTAGGCTCAGCTTCGTGTCTAACCAGATGCAGCTACAGGTCACAATCTTAGAATTGTGCAATACAATACCTCTTCTAAAATTCTTGCTATAGAAAGAAAAAGTATTTTTTTAAAACATATTTAAAAAAAACACATCAATTTGAGAACCACTTCCTCTTTTTTCGTCAGTTTAAAAATAAAGAAAAAAATTATAACATGACAAATGATTCATTATTTTTACGTTTCAGTGGACGAAATGATTGCTGCGCCTTTTGAGACCTGTTCAGACAGCTTTTATTTTGTGGACAACCATCTGGTGATGCATAACAAAGCTGATTATGCTTATAATGGAGGCATCAACAACTAGTCACAATTATTTTTTAAATTAAATTGGCACCATGCATCGTTTTCGTGATTTAAATTTCTTATAAGACACTGTTTGACACAAGAAAATGATTTCTTAAATTTGTGAGTAGGTACCAGTATGTTATATGTACATACATGTTCATGAAAGATTAGGAAGTAGAAGAAAAGGTGTGTTGGAACTTACTGCCCTATTATAAGATGCAATAAAGCACAATCTTGAAGAGCTTGGAGTATAAACAATGTGTGCCTGTGTGGTTCAGTCAGGAAAATTATCTGCCTATTTGTGATTGTGAGTACCTTTTGGAATCTCTTCACAGAGTTGTTAACAAATGGAGTACTAACTAGTTCTTAATATGAATATGGGTGGTTGGAGGCAGGACTCTTTTGAGATTTCACAGTCATAGACTGTATTTAAATCCACTAGTCAATGCCAAATTGGTGAGCTGTGCTCCATAGTTTACGTAACACACATAATTTACCATTTGTATCAATATTCCAAAAAAAGTCTGTGCTTTGTCAACCATTGTCTATCTTCGGACACGCAATATTGAGACCTAATATGGGGCTGTACTGACCACGGAACATTATAGATTAACGAAATCAATGAAATTCTAAAACACATTTAGAAAATGTTAAGCGCAACTTGGTGTGGAAGAAAAAACCATGCTGTAGCGCCCAAATAAATTGGGATAAAACAAGAGAATGAAAATGATAAAGTGCATTTAGCAATTATCTCGACCTCATACATCCGTAGTACATATAATTACCAATTATAAGTGTCGTACTACCGATGCACTGGTTTAACTGAACGGACAACATTCTTTCTCGATCATATTTGAGTACTCCATTTGCGTACAAATCTGAGTGCAAAAACACAGCACGACTTTTTCGATCCATCACACTTATATTAGATAATATTTGTGATCTTATTGATTGTGATTTTTACACATTTTAACGTAAATGACATTAATGTGTACTGAACTTAAATTAAGGGAGAGTTTCGTTATGATGTTGCAAAAGGTTGCACAAGTTGCTTGCACCTTTTTGTGTTTTATAATAATTAAATAGAATGTTCATTTAACGGGAATCCAATTTTTGGTGGTCTTTACTACAGTCCTTTCAAAGTTATCGCACGCATGGAGACACATCAAGCTATACTTTTACAGTAAAACATGGCCTCGCTTTGTATAGATTTTCCGTACATACAATAAGAGACCCGCATGATTTGATTTTGTAAAGCTTGATAGACCCTCGTGCGTACTTCTGACTTGAAATGACTGTCAAGCAATAATGTTTGGCTGCGGGTTGTTCGAAAGAGATACCACGGCCTCGGCACAAGAGCTAAGAAGGAACATGGGTGGTTTTTAGTCAGTAGAAGTCTGACGATCCCTACCGCTCTGCCCAGAGCGAGAGGAGTCATTTGATGATTTCCCACCACCCCAAAAAAAAAGTCAATAAAGTTTCTGTCACATACAAGTCTGTCAGGATTACAGTGAGCTTTATTTGCATGAGAATATGATTGATATTAGCTTGCAGCTGTCAGACATAAAATAACTGTGACAGGACTATACCTATTAGTTAATTCTTTTTATTTGGCTATTTGACTACTGTTAAAAAATACGAAAATGTAATGTTATTTCAAAGAACGAACAGAAATAACACGATGTGTGAAAAAACTAATTAAATCGATCAAAAAAATGGCGTAGTTTTAAAGTTACTGATTTTAAATGACGTGCTAGACAATGACAGCGCTACAGAAATATGACGTCATATTTCATATCGCCATTGTTACGTAGGTAGTACTACTGGCCATTTCGCGTGACAAGGATAGAAAGTGCCCCTACCAAAAACTTCTAAAGCATGTAGCTACTCCATTTTTTCATCGATTTTATTACTTATTTCACACATTGTGTTATTTCTGTTAATTTTTAACAGTAGTCTATAGCCAATTTTGACCACCGTTTTGGAAGGGACTTAGGTGTGATTTCGTGAAAATACGGTAAACAGGGCAAGAAGTTAATAAATGAATGTAATGTTCTAAAGTTTTAACATTATAATTTTATGCATTTTATTGAAATAAAATTGATCTCGATATTAACGAAGTTAACTGAGCAATGACATTCCAAATTTATGTTTAAAATGTACGGTTTTAAGTTTTTTTTGTTAATTAATTATTTAGATTATTTTGAATGTACCTACTTTTTATTGTTATAAATTGTCTAATTTAGTTATATGGTTATTATAAATTTTATTTGTTAAAGTAGTCTAAAAGTATTCCCAACTTTAAGACCTGCTCTTAAAGTTGTCAATGCTTCACAAGGTACCACCAATATCTTGTACACTACACGTATTTGAAGAAAATAAATATCGACTTAACGTCAAAGCATGTAGGTATATCATTACCTTACATATTTTCTGAAATCTATTCACTATTAAAATAAAAATCCCAATGGCACTTTCAGTGTTTTCACAATTATTGTTTTTAATATTAAATGGATTAAAAAGTGTTTCACTTTATTGTTGTCTATGTTTTATGCTTTTATCGACTTTATAATAATTTGTAATTGGTGCTTTCGATTTGCAATTGTTCTAGTCCTACTAAAGTTTAATATTAGAAAAAAATATCAGTCACTGGTGATTGTAAAATAAGTAAAAAAATAAATATATTTTTTCAGTGTAAGCTGAAACAATATTTGACTTTCATAATGCTTTATTTTGAGTTCTATAAATAATTTGTTTTTACGGCTATTTGAATTAAATGATAATACAGGGAGACGAAACTGGTTGGTAATAATATTTGTCTTTTCTTATAAACAACATCAAGTTTTAATCTAAAGGTGTGTACCGATTATGTAACATGTTGTATAACTTCTGTTTTATAACTGTGTTATAAAATATTTGTAACATGACATTCAGGCTTCACAACACTGAACCATGTTATACATATAACTACGTTTTATAGTTTTATAACATGTTATGTTATATGACCTGTAAGCACCTTAAAATGGAGATTTAGAAGTCTCATTGTATGGGAAATCTATACAAAACGAGACCTTTTTATGCTGAAAATTCAAAACTTGGTCGTTGTGTGTACCTACATTCACACAAGTCATAATGAGGACATTTAAATCTCTTAAGTATTGCCAGTTAATCGAATAAGGGATAACAAAAATTCTAAAATATGCATATTATTTCTTTAGTAAAGAGGTAGAAGAATCTAATTTTCAACATCTTCCGAACTTGTAATTTACCTGACATGAGGATCAATATATCAAATTAATTTAATATCATCTGTATCCTTCATTTTAAACAAACTTTTATGGTATTTAAAAATGGCGGCAATTAAATAAAAAGTAAAAAAAACTTTTATTTTAGTGTTCAGCTAAAAAGGATTTTAGATTTAAAAAGAATCCCAAAATTCCCGTTTCATGCCGTCCATGTTTTATTTAATAAAGTGACCTTTTTTAATGTAAACTTTAATAATACGAACTTGATGTGTTCAGTATATTATTATGAATTTTCGTTTGAAGTCATTTGATTCTTGTAACTATGTATACTAGTTTAGTTGTAAAGCTGTATCTACACTGTGTGACGCTTGTATTAGGCTGTGTCTATAAAAGCAAGACGAAGAAGTATTCATGTACCTAATCCAAATTATTTAAAAAACTGACATAATTAGTATATTCCTAATTTATTTTATTATACATAATATATTTGGCGTCCAAGTAAGAGAGGCTAAAGTACGTAAGTTCGATTTTTCAATGGATATATTTGTATTTTAAGTTTAGGAAAACTCAATATGCTAACCACTGCCCCGAGTTTAGATGCTGAACTGAATATATGCAGCCTAGGCTACTACTTAATAATACGTAATGTAGAGACCTTTAAGTAAGAGAGGGACAGATCTAATTAGAAAATAAATTAATACTGTCTTAGGGACGATTTCTCAATTGTCAGATAAGTTTTGTCTGAAACCATGCTCAGCTTTTGTAATAGTGAATTGGTACAATTTCTACAGTTATTTATGCTTGATGATTTATGAAGAGCTGTGGGCCAAAAAGCCACTTTTTGGAGCTCTGACACAGTTAGAAGGCGTCGCGGTAGACCTCGTAGAATATGGCGAGATGATCTGGACAAGACCAACGACCAGTGGTCCCCATTGGCCTTAGATCGAAATAACTGGAAGTCATGGGGAGAGGCCTTTGCCTTGCAGTGGGATGATACAGGCTAACAGTATCAGTAGTATTTATGCTTCGTCTTAGCGTGTCGAGGTCAATTTTAATTGGGCTAACCTAAAACTTCGCGACAGGCACTTTCAGTAGCGTCCATCAGCTCCGGTGAATCCTGTTATGTACAAAAATAGGACAGGCAGGACAGGATATCAAACGATGGGAGTTTGTGGGTCAACTCCGCGGCACATTCATCTATGAATCTCCACCTGAACAGGTTCTCCTCGCTTCGGCCAACCACATAAGCTGTAAAATCGGTACATTTTTTCTTCAGACCACCTTAAACTGACGATTGAGAAATTTGAACATAGTAGATTAAAAAAAAAGTATTTAGGAAGTCCCTCAAAGGACGCTGACTCGTTTTTTTTAAATTCTCAAATACACGTGGGGCCTAATAATATTGAATACCGTTTTATTATTGATAAGATGTAGGTATCTAAAGATGTGGGTTAACGAACCTGTTAGTGATAGACCTCCTAAAGTGTAGAGTCGAAGACGATTTGGAGTAATTCTAGTAACTCGATACACGCTGCGAGGTTTATGTAAAATCTTCAAGACCAGTCACTAAATGCATTTGGTACTAAATTTAAAAAAAATCTTTTAATTGTTTGAAGTTGACAGTAACGTAACAGTAACGTATTTCGCGGGTATTGTTTTTAAAATTCAAGATGGCGCTGTTAACTCCCGATACCACCTATTAGAACCATGCACCCAATATACGTGTAATGCATTTACTGAGTTGTGTTGCAAGTACTCCTTAGTTTTTAGAGTTTTAAATTTTTGTCTGAATAAGTAGGTCCAATACATTGTGTTCTTTTATAATTTACCAAGTGCTTAAAATACTTCTTATCATGAGTTTTTTGATAGGAAAGTAACTGTGTGTTTATTAATATTATTGAATGTATTTTTGTAAGAGTCACAGACGGTACATTAAAAATTTTACAAAGACTTTTTGTATACCCGTATTCTGAAAAACCATTTTATCTTACTGATAACTCTCGGGCCTTGTAATAAAAGAAGTATTAATTATTCAAAAAAAATGTCAAACATGTACAAAAAAGTGCTTTATTTGTTTAGACAGTGTAATTTTTTTTTTTTTTTTAAAAACGTTGTCCCTCACTGGGAATTTCTCCTGTATCGAGGGAGCGTTCACAAACATTTAAACTCACATACACAAATACCCAGACCCGAAACAACTACCTGTAGGCCATACAAATATTTGTTCCGTGCGGGGATCGAACCCGCGACACGCAGCACAACAGTTCATTGCTTGAGCCATTGCGCCAACCGTGTCGTCAAAATTGTTTGTTATGTACCTATTATGCAGGGTGGAAGTGATAGACACGCGATAACGGTGACCCCGTTCTCATCATTTCGGAACCACCCACCCCGCAGCACTACTTATTACGCGTGATAGTCTCTTTTCTTTTGATTTTATCTTTACTGCGGTACTCATTGCTGCACTCAGAGAGCTCTAATGATTACTTAAGCCAACCCTTTTTTTTTTTTGGTGGGTGTAAAATCATCGAATAACCCCTCCCGCTCTTGGGCAGAGCGAAAGGGAGTGTCAGACTTCTACTGACTAAAAACCACCCATGTTCCTTCTTCGCCCTCTATGCCGCGATAACCGGTGGACTACCCGCGGCCACTTAAGCCATCCCTTAGAAAAGGTTTTGACAATTTCGTCATACAAAAGTATGTCAAACCTTTATTAAGCGACAGCTTAAGTAATGATTAAATATCTCTGAGTACCGCAGTCAGAGATATTGAATGATTTGACATATTTTTGTATGACTAAACTGTCAAAACCTTTACTAAGTGATGGCCTAAGAAATCATTAAAGCTCTCTGAGTACGGCAGTAGGACTCGTCACAAAATAACGAGCATGAAGCAAACCGTTTAAATGGGTTAGGTTAGAACTGTAGCCAACCGCCTACATCCGGGTTGGTGCTGTATTATTGCTTGTTAGGATTTGTGTATCCTGACACCACAGTAAAACCCCGAAATCGGGTTTGACCGGTAACTTATTTTTACAATATGCATGCATTCGGCGGCACGGTTGGCGCAGTGGCTGAGCGATGGACTGAGCGGGTCGCGGGTTCCATCCGCACAGAGCAATTATTTGTATGGCCTACAGATACTTGTTCCAGGTCTGGGTATTTGTGTATGTGAGTTTAAATGTTTGTAAACGCACCCACGTTAAAGGAAAATTCCTAGTTTGGGGCAAAGTTCTTAAGAAAAAATAACCGGTTTCACGTTGTATCTTTCACCCTATATTTGCTTTTACATTTGTAATGACCGTTTGTGCTCACACTTAATCGAACTCACCGTCACAGATCACATACACTAGTTTTGTCGATGAAAAATAAAGTTGATAAAAATTTATTTGAAGTGTTTCTTTTCATATTGTTATACCCATTTTCTCAAGCACGGGGTGATACCTTCGGTAGAAATGCCTTAATAGTATGGAGTGGTGAACCATCATCTGTCTAGCCTTTTCCAAACTAAGTTGGGGTCGGCTCCCATTCCTAACCAGCAGCTGATGCAGCTGTATACAAGTATTATACATGGCGGGACGACTGCATATCTGACCCCCACAAACCAGTAAGTGCTTGGCCACAATGGCAGCGCGGAGCGGGTGCGGGAACACGCGCGCGATTGTGCCTGTCCGCAATCGAGACCGTGGCTTCGTTCCGAGCGTTGTCGTGTCCAGTGTTTGTCAAAATATAATTTGAAAGAAGAAGACTTGTTTTTACCCGACTGCGGCGAAGCCCAAAAGGAGGGTTATTTGTTTGGCGTGTATGTATGTATGTCCGTTTCTTTGTTCCCTCATAACTCTTGATGGCGCGAGTGTCACTGGCTACATAAAAAGGAAGGAAGCAGGCGGGGTTCATTTGAATATTAAATTATGAAATGAAAATAGAATGGACCCCGCCTGCTTCCAAGTTTTGTTTAATTTAAAATGTGCTTGTTTTTTGTTTTTCAGTCTTTTCAGTCGGGTTTTCTAGTTTTTTAACTACTTTTTTTATTTACAAGTTTTTATTTATAATATGTTACTGTTAGTTTTTCCTAAACAAATAAATAAAGTTCAAATTATTTTTTTTTTCTCAATCATTGTAGTGACAATGTTTCGACATCCACAATTCTTCAACATTTAATTGTCAAATACGCCATCCCGGCAACGCGCGCAGTCTGCTCAAGAGATTTTTGAGATCCCCTTCCCGCGCGGGTAGTCGCTTGCCGCCCACGCACTCACACTGCGGACACTTGTATGGTGCAAAGTTGCCCGCGCGCTCTCCCCGCGTTACGTAGCCCGCACCCGCGTGTGCCCACTATGGACGCTCAAATGAAGTTCATACGTTTGAGAACGACGCGCCGCGCCGCGTCCGCGCTTGCAGTCTGGCCTCACACTTGGTAGGTACTGGATAATACGATACCCATTGATTGGTAAGGCTGGTTTCAGATTTCCTGACCACTACGTACACCAGTAACGTCTGTCGAAGATCTACTACTGACAACCGGCAGGAACCTACTCCTCCGCTATTCTTTTCTGATTAATTTCGTTGCGGTATCCAAGACAGTTAAATCGTTTCTCTGGGATCTCGTCGAGCTTCATTATCTCTGCGCTTTTTTTTTGTTGTCGCCAGCAATTAGCACGGGAATCTCTGTATCTAATGACCCATCCACGAATCAATAAGGCAGCTCTGCAGGGCTATTGCGTATCTTTTATACTTATGTCAGTGGCTATCATATTGTCCATGGATTAACTATCAATTTGGTTATGGTTTAGTACAAAATGGAACCATTTGACAGTAATTGATAGGCACTATAGGTTAGCCACTGTCATTTAAAAGATACGCAATAGCCCTACTGAAGCGTTCTTATTTTTAGACGTTAGAAGTGTGATCTAATATTATTATGAGTCAGCGTTTTCGGCATACCACAAATGATTGAGACAGAACAACGTATGTCGGGTCATCTAGGTATATAAGCTTTACAAAATAAAAGAAGCGTCTACATTTTTAAACAATTTATTGAATAGAGAGAATACAAATAAAATGGGTAACATTATCATGTCCCTGCCCCTGGCTAATACAAAAAAAAATGAGAAAACAAACATAAATGGTTACGTAAACATTACATTGTTGATTATATAGTAATTAATATAAAGATTATTTGTCGCACTCGGAGAGCTTTAATGATTACTTAGGCCATCACTTAGTAAAGGTTTGACAGTTTTGTCATACAAGAGTATGTCAAATCTTTACCAAGTGACGGCTTAAGTAATCATTAAACATCTCTGAGTACCGCAGTAGGTTTAGAATAATTAATGAATACAATAATATTTTTTATAAGCTTGGATAGCTACAGTTAGGGCTCAGACGAATCTGCGAGTGTTTATTTATATTTATGGTCACGCGGCTATTCGCGCCAGTTTGAGCTTCTCTATACGAGTTAGTTGAGAGATTTAATTGGACCGAGGGAATATGGTAGTTGCCAAAAAAAAATCTAATTAGCCAGTCAGATCGATTTTCAAAAAAATTTGGACACATATTTTTTCTTTTTTCACATAAACAAAAAATGAAGACGATAAACGATAAAACTCGTGTTGTTTGTTTTACCACGTAGTAACGTCAAAAGCCACTCATGATCTTTGACGCGTTTTAACTTAAATACGAGCCATTTTTAAAAATTGGTCTTTAAAACACTTGCAACCAGATGTCTGAATATGGATAGCTTACAATGGTAATGGGCTTCAATACGATAGGCTAGCTAGATGACATATATAGGCAATATTACATAAATACGCCAACTTTTCGGATCCATCTTCATCATACAGCCTTCGAAAAATATCCTTTAGGTAGATCGTGTTTTCCCGTATTTAATAATAATATAAAAAAAATATTTTAATTGAAATCGGCATTTCGATACATAATATTTGGAGATCGCCTTTTTAGCAACGAATTTACTTGTATTTGTGTCATCTAACAATCTTCATAGTTTACCCGGTCTACCACGCCCATTTTCATCACCATCCTCTAATTCAGAATCATCTATGATTTTTGAATGTAGCATTAAACTTATTAAAAAATATCTTAATGGATTACATGGTAACTTAGTTCTAGAAAATATTAAATAATTGAACCTAACAATATTTTTTGTCAATGGCAACCATGTTGTATCATATAAATTCTGCCAAAGACTTGCCAGTGGTAAACCCTAACTGGCAACACTTGACAAGTGTTTCCATATTTCAAAACTGGAAACATTGCAAGTATACAATAATGTGAATACAAAAATGTAGCCCTTATTTTGTCTTCCTTTTATTAAAATATGACATGGGCTTTCATTGTGCCTTTCTATCAAAGTTAACATCATTATATTGGCAGCCTTTATAAAGACTTCCTTAAATATCAGTAATAAATGTTCCAGTGTTTACCCACTAGTTTGACAATTCTGTTTAAAATACTCGTCATTAAAGCATTCGTATATGACATTAATTTTTGACAAGTTTTGTAAGTCGAAACTAGTGGACATAAAACATGTTTTATACCTTGGTACATACTTACCATTTGTACATAAGATAAGAACCATAGGCATTAACTTTCCAGGACCTCTTAAGAATATCTATTAATAACAATTTATAAAATAGGTAATTATAAAATTTGTCTCTCCCAGGGAACCATTCTAGGGCCCTGTTACCTATCAAATAAGACAAATATAAATATTATCATGTTGAAGCGGCTTTTGACCTTACAGTTATTTTACCAGCGATTTTGTATCACACTGACCTTTATTTTGGTTGGAATAAGGTAGCTGTTTGGTTAATTTCAGAAATAAAATAACTGTGCTTCAATGTTACAACCTTATTCATAGATTAAACATGCAATTGTTACTGCCACGTCTCTTATCATTGGCCTAGTAATACAAAATTTAACACAATAAATGCCTTAGACCAATATTTTTACGATTATACTTCTATATTAATTAAACTTCAATTTAACACAAAGGTAATTTTTCATTAAATTATAATTGAAAATATTTTTATTTAGGTTATTAAGATTGAAGTCGATTTACAAAAATATTTATCGACAAATGTTAGCATGCATTGTAAATAAGACATCAGTGTAGACAATTTCTTATCAGGTAACGACAGGGAGGGGTTGAGAATTGTGATTGGCGTTATGATTTTTCAAGTAAATAAAACAATCCGCTTGATAAGAATCTTAGTCACGATCGAACATTAAATGCAGACAATTTCATCAGGCAATACTTTAGTAAGATAGTAGTAGGCTGGTCTATTTTATTATTAAATAATGCTCATTTTACTATATTTTTGGAATGGTAACTTTAAAAGCCTATAGGGGTGGGACCACTTACAAAGTTGGTTCAGCGCACTTAAAAGCGCGAAAAAGTGCACATTTTGTACATAGAAGTGATATAAATATAAAAATCATCCACTTTATCATATATTTTGATTTCAATCGGACATAAGACAGTATCAGGAACTCTTCGACTTTATGCAAAAATAAAATCATATAAAAGAAATAAATATGTGATGAGTTATGAAATATCTATATTCTATTTTTTATTTAAAATATAGAATAGTAAACTCATGTTCGAAAATTAAATATAATAGCAAAAATCTCCTACCTCTATTTTATCAAAAATAGTGTAGGTATATAGATTTTAGAAAAGAGTTGTCTGACGAGATGAACGGTAATTGGTAAAGAGGTATGGAAGAAGAATACATCATGTACCGACCCCAACTACAAAATTGGGGTGCAAGGTAATGACGATGATGGAGTATATGTATATTAATTATAGATTTTAAGAACCGATACTAATGTTGGTTTCTGCATAAGGTTGAGGAGTTCCAGCAGGGGTATCGCGTATCTTTTACATGACAATGGCTATCATATAATGTCCATCAATGAAATGTCAAATGGTTCCACTTTGTACTAAACCAAAACCAATTTGACAGTTAATCCATGGACAATATGATAGCCACTGACATTTAAAAGATACGCAATAGCCCTGCTGATACTGTCTTATGTCTGATTAAAAGTTTTTTTTACGAATAACTATTTGTTTTTAAACCATTTAAATAAACTGTGCCAAGTTTGATTTTGCGAAGTGCACCTTCTGCGATGGAGCCCACTTGACTAAGATGGGGCCCGCACCTACCTGCGCATCGTCTCAGTTAAATGCATTTAAGCTAGAAAGCATAAATACAACTTCGCAAGAAGTGAACAAATGGCAGATCCATAATAAGAGAATCTGCCAGGAGTTGCCATACAAAAATCTCTCTCTCTCTGCCTTCATGTAAGTATTAGATGGCTATTTTTTTAGTTTTTTATGGAAACCTTGTACTTCAAACAAATCATGCTGATACATTTCTGCATTGTCACAAAGATTTAAAAAAAAGTAGGTAGCGACTGTTTCACATATTCTCAACCGCTCTTTATTCATTTACAAACAAAATAAGATGTATGCATGCTGCCAAAATCATTGTATTCTTAATTATGATTCCTACCTCTCCCGCGCTGATTTTTGCCGAAACCTCTCTTTTCTTCATGGACCTTCTTTATGAAAAACTTGTAAGTCATCGCGCCGTTGTTGAAGAAAGTATTAGCGTGCCACACTGGCAACACCGCGCACTCTCCCGCCTTAAAAACATCTTCTATCTTGTCGCTGGATGAGCAACAATTGTCTGTGTACATGTATTTCCTGCGGTTTTCGCTTTTATTGAACACATGTATTTCGTACAGCCATTTCATTGCGCTGAATTTAGTGCCGATAAGCTGAACGGCCATGTAGACTTTGCCGTCAGTCTCAGAAACTTTGACATGGAGTAGGAAGTTGTAGACGCCCATAAGAACGAGGTGGACTTGTTGACTGTTGTTACGAACGTTTGTTAGTTGCATCTCCGTGTCGACGTTGGTTTCACGTCCGTTTGGATGCACGCTGTCGAAATGGCTTGATATTTGGCTCAGTTTACCTGTTAAGGAACGAAAAATGTATTTAAGCGGTTTATGGGCGTTAAGGTTTTATATGTGTTCTATAAGTTCTCAATACACGTCTTTGGAAATTCAACAGCTAACTAATTTATTGTTTGTGGAAGTAAGAGAATTTGCCGCCCTTTCAGAAGTAGGTACTTATCTGCCTACTAGTGCCTACCCTTTTACTAGAACCGAACTATGTTGCGGTCCGGTTTCGGCTAAAACCTGTTGTTGGTTGCTGGCAAAAGGCTCTCCATTTCGTGCGACTTAAACTAAATTGGCGAACGTAGTGTGACAAATCCATAGAGAATTATAGAAGTGTCGTAATGTTTAAAACAAAACTGTTACCTTTCCAGTGACAGGTTCCGAACACAGCAGTGAGAGGACACTGTTGTTCCTTGAAAGGACACTCCTTGACATGATTTTCCATATCTATTACCTTGATGAACAACTTACAGCCTTCAGATGAGTGAGGGCATGATACTTTCGTCTGAAACGTAAAAAAAATAGGAAACTTATTTTTTATCTAATTCGTCTTAATGCTGGGAAAATTTAATTTAATTTATTTAATTTCAGACATCAATGATCCATTATGGTTAGTAACAGTTAGAACTTATAAACTATGTTAGTAGGCACACAAAACAATCATTAAATAATATACAGGGTGTTTGGAAGGGAGCTGTACATACGCCTAGGGTAGAAACTAGGGATAGTCTGCTACCTACCCCCGCCCATTATATTGACCTTGGCCTCAAGGTTTTTTTTTAATTTATTATTATTTTTTATTTGACTTTTTTATGATTTTTTGACTAAAACTACCTGTAGCTCAAAATCTATCCATGGGACCGGTCGGCTAATGGTCTTGTTTTAATCGTTAGAGTCTTAGGGTCCTGCAAAAAATTATTTTACACCAGAAAATTGTGGAGAAGAAAAGTTATGGGGCCTGAAGTACCGTAGTAAGGTAAAGAAATAATTTTAAGGGCAA
The DNA here is from genome assembly GCA_932274075.1 of Diarsia rubi. Taxonomy (NCBI): domain Eukaryota; kingdom Metazoa; phylum Arthropoda; class Insecta; order Lepidoptera; family Noctuidae; genus Diarsia; species Diarsia rubi. Next base: position 1,777,880 of record OW026432.1, read on the forward strand.
CTTTCTATGGGGTTTAAAAAAAAACTAACAGGGTTGGAGTTCTTCTGATTTTTTTAAAACATCCTTAGTCCATGCCCTTTCTAACGATATGCTAAAAGTGTAATTATCACTTTTAGTTTTAAAGTTATTAATTAATTTCCGCAACTAGGGCACTTCAAGCAAAAATTTCAACTAATGAAAATTAAATGTGTTCGATCGTAAAAGGATGGCAAATGAAACAAAAAATTTGGTAATGACTAATGTCATTAAATTACAAATTTTAATTAATTACTAATTTTAATTAATTACAAATTTTGTTCAAATTGATGACCATTGACCTGTAAACATGCTCGGCACCTCTTCCTCATCTCCACGGTCACCGTTCTAAGCAGCAGTTCCTCGCGCATTGTATCGAATGCGGCGTGGATCCTGTTAATTAGAACCTCCCTTGTTGGTACTTCTTCTGCGTACACCAACTCTTTCGCCCTTCCCCAGACGTAGAAGTCGAGTGGGGTAAGGTCAGGCGACCTTGGGGGCCAGGGAATTGGCCCACCCCGACCAATCCAAGAATTAGGAAAGCAGTTGTCCAGAAGCTCCCTCACTGCTAGGCTCCAATGAGCAGGACAGCCGTCGTGCTGGAAGACTATGGGCCGATTTTCGTCAAACACTTCTTCCGCTAAATCAGGCAAATCGTTTTCGAGGAAATCTAAGTAGTTTTGCCCGTTTAGGTTGTCTGGCAAAAAGTGCGGCCCTATCAACCGATTACCGATGACGACTGCCCATACGTTCACGGAGAACCTTCGTTGAAAACCTCTGTGCCTCTTGACTCTCGGGTTTTGATCTCTGGGTGCCCAGTGATGGAGATTGTGGTAATTTACAATTCCTTCCTTGTCAAACTTGGACTCGTCAGTCCAGAGAATACTCCGTAAAAAATTAATATCTTCCACGTCCGTATGGAGCAAGTGGCGGCAAAACTCCACCCTTCTTGCATAGTCGTTATCCTCTAAGCCTAAAACAATAAAAATATCAACGTTAGCGGTTTCCTTATGAATTAGTAGCTATGTAACATTGATTGCTATCTCTGTCTTTCCATTTCTCTCTCTCTCACACACATGCTCATGTTAATTTAAAAATTGCCTATGAAATTCACATGCTAGTTCATTACATAAGAGCTAAAAACAAAAACTTTATGTAAAAAATTACCTTGAACAGGGGTGTAGTGGAAAGGATGACGTCCATTTTTGCGAAGAACCGACCAGACTTTCCACACGCTTAAACCAAGCGTCCGGGCTACGGTTCTTACGCTTCTGGTCGGATCTTCCTCAAATTCAGCCAATATGCGTTCTTCCGCAGCCAAATTTGGTTGAAATCTGTTCACGGCTGGTTCCCGGAAATTTAAATTTCCGGTTTCTCGCAGACGCCGATAAGTTGAGCCAAACGTTTGGTGGTTAGGCACTCGCCGGTTAGGATACCGTTCTTGATAAATCCTCCGTGCCTCGCGCCCATTGCAATCAGCCATTCCATACACCACCAGCATGTCGGTGTACTCTTCACTGGTAAATCCAGCCATTTTGCCAACAACAAGGTAACAAATAACAAAACTTAACAAAAACGAAGTAATAACAAACTCAACAAAATTAACGAAAACAGTGGAGCGTCGTAACGGCAAGTACGTAAGTTAGCTAAGATGGGTAAATCTCGACTGACTAACAAAGACCCCAACGAGTTACCTGCCCGGCCCCGTCGACCCAAGAGCGAAAGAGACATGACATGACATGTTTTGTCTCTTACATGTTGCTCTCGTGTAAGAGTGAGACAACAAATTTGCCAACTGTAGGCCAAACTGGTTTAAATTCTGGAAATTACATTTGTCTTACAAATGTCGACTCGTGGTGGTAAAAGTGCCCTAGTTGCGGAAATTAATTAATAACTTTAAAACTAAAAGTGATAAATACACTTTTAGCATATCGTTAGAAAGGGCATGGACTGAGGATGTTTTAAAAAAATCAGAAGAACTCCAACCCTGTTAGTTTTTTTTAAACCCCATAGAAAGTTGCCCTTAAAATTATTTCTTTACCTTACTATGGTACTTCAGGCCCCATAACTTTTCTTCTCCACAATTTTCTGGTGTAAAATAATTTTTTGCAGGACCCTAAGACTCTAACGATTAAAACAAGACCATTAGCCGACCGGTCCCATGGATAGATTTTGAGCTACAGGTAGTTTTAGTCAAAAAATCACAAAAAAGTCAAATAAAAAATAAAAATAAATTAAAAAAAAACCTTGAGGCCAAGGTCAATATAATGGGCGGGGGTAGGTAGCAGACTATCCCTAGTTTCTACCCTAGGCGTATGTACAGCTCCCTTCCAAACACCCTGTATATCCATTATGGTTAGTAACAATTGGAACTTATAAACTATGTTAGTAAACACAAATAAAAAATACAATATAAATTATATCTTATTTAATAAAAGCCACAGAGGCATGTAGGCGTACCCAATGGAACGTTTGCTAAGCCTGCCCTTGGTGTCGAGGACAGCCTCCAGACGAAATGTTGCAAAAGTAGGTATGTTTTTACGGATTGACGCCATTAGGTTGAACCTTCACGATTACAATAAGTAATATGCAATAGCAACAAGTTCTTCCTAACGTAAAAGATAAACAAAATATATCGCAATCCGAGTCTACTGGGTCGTTAGCGTTAAATCATGACATGCCACTGTGGGGGATTTCCCGAACGAGTGCTATCGAAATGTTGCCAGGAACAAAAAAAATATGTATTCTTTCATAAATATTTAAATCATAGTAATGTCATGCTGGCGTGGCGACCTTGAAACCTTTGTGACAAACTGGACGGAAAAAACCGCACCGAGGGAAGAGTGTAAGGCTATGGGGGAGACTTTTGCAGCAGTGGGACAATATAGACTAACTGCGGTACTCAGAGATATTTAATGATTACTTAAGCCGTCACTTAGTAAACATTTGACATATTACAATTGTATGAAAAAGCTGTCAAAACCTTTACTAAGTGATGGCCTAAGTAATCATTAAAGCTCTCTGAGTGCGGCAGTAAGAGTAAAAAAAATAAAAATGTAATACCTGAGCAATATGATTTTCAATATCATAATTCCTCACGTTGGTAATAGGTCTCTTGCAGATACCGCATGAACGGCCGCTAGTCTTGCAGTCATCGCAGGAGCTATGCCCATTTTGGCATTGGAATATTTTCATGCCATATCTTGAGTAGCAGGTTGGACAGTCTAACACATCACGTTCTTTTTGCGAGTTACGATTTCTAAAGTAAAAAATTGAGTTGAAAAATCATTGGCATCATGCAGGACAGTAGGGCTATTGCGTATCTTTTAAATGTCAGTGGCTATCATATTGTCTATGGATAAACTATCAAATTGGTTATGGTTTAGTATAAAATGGAACCATCTGACAGTAATTGATAGGCACTATAGGTTAGCCACTGTCATTTTAAAGATACGCAATAGCCCTGCAGGACAAGTTGAAATGCTATTGTCTATGGATAAACTATCAAATTGGTTATGGTTTAGTATAAAATGGAACCATCTGACAGTAATTGATAGGCACTATAGGTTAGCCACTGTCATTTTAAAGATACGCAATAGCCCTGCAGGACAAGTTGAAATGCACACAATAACATCAAAATCAAAGCATTTATTTCCTGTAGGCCAATTACAGGCACTTTTGAAATGTCGACACAAATAAAAAATAAAAAGTCGCTTTTCAATCATTACAAAGCATACTAAATAACTGTGAATGTACTGTAGTTGCCCATTCCCTAGCGTAGGTACATAGATCTCAATGGAGAAGAACGCGCAAGAAACTCATTTCATTACATTCAGCTTTTTGACAACTATTTAGAGGACATAAATAAGACTAATGCAAAAAAAAGAAACGGTATAAATCGTTGTTGCCACTTTAGAACCTCTTATGTGAGACTTTTGGCAAAATCATTTTTTTACGCCAGCGTTTTTCACATTCTGCAGCTCCATCAAATGCAAAAATTCTCATGTTATACGACGATTTAATCGTCATTTATTTACCAATTTCAAGATCTACAATGTTCTTCCTACTAAAATGTTGGTAGACGGTTTATATCGATTTCCTCATATAATTGCATTTTAATCACACCTATGAGGTCTTCAAGACGCAACGACGATTTGGTAAAATGTTACAAAAACCGTGGGTCTCCTGTGACGTACCTGCTAACTGAGCGCGCTCTTGGCGATGGCCCACGAGGTGCCGTAGGGGCAGATGGGGCTGGCTTATGCGCCGCTGGCCTATTGTAGCTGTTAGACAAAACACATTGACATAATAAAACTGTGCTTTGGAGTTAGATGAGGGTACGCTGGGTGCCAATCCGCACTGGGCCCGCGTGGTGGATTATAGCCAATTCCCTCTCATAGAGAGGAGGCCTGAGTCTCCTCAGTAGTATCTATACATAACATAATATCACGTGTGTAGTCTCCAAAGGGTTAGACAGAGGTAGTTTTGTAAGAAACTCGAGTCTTGGAGTTCACAATTTGGAGTCCTTTGTAAAAAGACTTGAGTCCTGCCAAAAATAACTCAAAGGTTATTTGCGTTTAATGCAATTTAATTGTTACAAACTTTTATTTGTCGATTTATTTTCAATCAGTAAATAAATATGGATGACGATATAAAATCACCTGTATTACCTATTGTAATACACAAACTCAAGTTCATGACTCAGTCTAGATCAAAGAACTTAAAAGATTCGAACTCAGAAGGGCTCAAATGGCTCGGACTCATGTGACTAACGAGACACTAGGAAGTGTCGAAGGGTGGGCTTTTTGGGAGACTGTCTCTTGTAAATAAGTAAAGTTTTGACGTTCGTGGCTTTTATAACGAGTGTGTCCTCGGCCAGAAAGTGCATGAGCGTTAGCTTTTTTAAGTAAGATTTCGTTTTTTCAGGTTTTTATTACTGTACTGAATGTAAAATGTGAAAAACGACGTGAATTTAGTTTAAGTTTAAATGTTTACTATTTTATTTTCTTTTGTGGCTGTATTGTGTTGTTCACACTCTTTTTTTGTAATCTGTTTTTAGAAGTGAGGACTTTTAATTGGCTATCAGCCTCACATACAATTTTTAATTCTGTTAATCTTAGCTGTAAGTCTTCCATAGTTAAATAAAAGTCCTGAAAAAAAAAATTAAATAAATAAAAGTTAAATAAATAAATAAAAGTGCTGATTATCAGCCTAGTTTGAATAAATGAGATTTGATTTGAGTCCTAGTCTTGAAAATGTACTCAAGTCTCGGAATGAAGACTAAAAGGCTCGAGTTTCTAACAACACTAGGTAGAGGTGTACCCATTAGTACTTCCATATTCTGCCAGCTATGTTTAAGTCCCAAATTATAGTGGGCAAGCCTATTGCCATGACACAAATCCAAACTACTGAGAAATTCCTGACAGAAAAACCCAATAACACTTTGCCCGACCAACCGACCATTGTAACTTTTGTATACAGGGTGTAAATTAACCTTTCACACATACGTCAACCAAGCATTCTGTACATCAAACTAAGTACCCCTACGCAAAAATTTTTGCTGGGAAACAACTTTATTTTTGGGGTCAAAAATTTTATTTTACGGTAAAACTCAATGTAGCACTCTTAAAACATTGTACTAGTGGATCAGCAAATTTAAGTTAAGTTATAACCTGAAAAACTAGTACCTATTTACAAAAACAACTGAGTAAAATTTGGAACTTTGACCCCCAATATTTCCGTAACTAGGGGGTTCCCAGGTATGGTCTAGAACAAAAAAATAATCACAGTGGTGGGGAGAAAAAGTGCCTTTCGTTTGCGTTAAGGGTAAGTACAAGTAGTTTACTTGTTTATGTAAGGTTTTTTTAATATATTACTTTGTTGTTATATCCTAGTTGTGTTTTAGCTATAGCCCCTTACGATGCCTGAAAATAAAATATTATTTATTATTATAACTTACTTTGCAGTCTGTCTATAGTTATTGACAAACACGAAGTCTTGGTTTGGAGAGGACGCTGGCGCTGGCCGGAACTGGTTATTGTTGTTTTGCATATAATAGTGGGCGTTAGGGCTCGAGGGGCCCTGGCCCTGGTTGAGGTTTGGGTAGACTGCAGGGTAGCCATTGTTGAAGAGCGGTTGGGGTGCTGGCAATGGCGTTACGGGCTGCTGTAATTGATTCCCTGAATAGCTGTAGGGCGTTCGGTCTCGTTCCATACTGTAACAATGTGAATTCATGATAGTGATTGTAGCCATATTGTTGTTGTGAGCATCCGCATGAGAACCAAGGTTACCGACGTAGCCCGAAGAATCGCCAGACTTGAGTGGCAATGCGCAGGGCATATTGCTCGCAGAACGGATGGTCGGTGGGGCCAAAAAATTCTGGAGTGGCGACCGCGAATAGGAAGACGTTGCATTGGAAGGCCTGCTACTAGGTGGAACGATGACATGGTGAAGGTTGCGGGGACCCGCTGGATGCGAGACGCACGGGACCAGTCAATGTGGCGACACCTGGGGGTGGCCTACGTCCAGCAGTGGACGTCTTTTGGCTAAAATGATGATGATGATATTGTGCCGCTGATGGGCATAAAACCTCCATCCATTCCTTCCAACAGTCACGATTCTGTGCAACGTCTTTCCAATTCTCAAGGCAGACATCCAGATCGTCCCGCCATCTCCTTTGTGATCTGCCGCGACCCCGTTCACTGTTTCAGGGCACCAATTCTGAGCTTTACAGGCCCACAGCTCGTTCAGGATGCGACAGACATGTCCTGCCCAGTCCTATTTAAGTACAACAGACACTTTTGAGCCACTTCAACATTAGGGATGTTTACTGACTTTGGGGGGTGGTGACGTCACTCACCGGTAAATAATGTCTTAGAAAATGACGTCAAAAAAAACAAAAATACGTGTAAAAAAATTATTGAAAATCTCTCTGACTAATAGATTTTTTTTGTTAACCTCCATTTTTAAGGGTTCCGTAGCCAAATGGCAAAAAACGGAACCCTTATAGATTCGTTATGTCTGTCTGTCTGTCTGTCCGTCTGTCCGTCCGTATGTCACAGCCATTTTATTCCGAGACTATAAGGATTACACAGTTGAAATTTGGCAGGTAGATGTATTCTGTAAACCGCTTTTTGATTTAAAAGTTAGAGGGGGGGGGGCTCTAACTTTTAAAGTAAGAGAGTGACAATTCTAAAAAAAAATATATAATGTAGATCTCAACAAAAACTACCAACCAAAATTCGTTTGAACGAGATCTAGTAAGTTTTTTTTTTAATACGTCATAAATCGTAAATCGCAATTTACCGTTCATTCAATCAACTCAATTATAAAAATAATTAAAAAACATTTAATTACATAAACTTAAACCTTATGCATAAACCGTGAACTATTACTTTCTAATAATCTAATAATAAATCTGTAATAGGTGCCTGAGTAAATAATAATAAATTATAATTCGCGCGGGGCGTGGCTTGATCGGTAGCGGATTGCGGGGAGCGCGGGGGCAGGTTTCCGACTGCGCTTACCCGAACGGGCAGACACGTGAGGCCAGGGCCTGCAGTCTGTACAAAGATAGCGATCGCTTTACGACAAAATTCGGTCGCAAAGCTATAACGATGCGGATTTAAGGTGGACGTGAGCCGCACGCGACCCGCCGGTATTAGCTACCAACTTAAATCCGCATCGTTATAGCTTTGCGACCGAATTTTGTCGTAAAGCGATCGCTATCTTTGTACAGACTGCAGGCCCAGGCGTCGTTGACACTCGTGCGCGCGGAGCAAATTTTTCGATACATTTGCGAATGCTTAATATTGTACGTTTACGATTTGATACTGTTTTCGTTGGATAAAATTAATTTTAATATATCGAAATTATTCTTATAAACTCATTCACTGCCTAGAAATAGGTAAACACTAACCTACTATAAAACGTCAACCTAATAAAAGTTTGAGATTTTCTGTTCATTTCCTTACATATAAATACGTAATATAGGTACCTACCTACTTCGATAATACCTAATCATATTAGAATAAAACTTAAGTGTTATTTTAAGTATGAATTCCTTGGCTGATGATACTTTCTCCTATGTCATCATCTGCCTAGCCTTTTCCCAACTATATTGGGGTCGGCTTCCAGTCTAACCGGATGCAGCTGAATACCAGTATTTTACATGGAGCGACTGCCTATCTGGCCTCCACAACCCAGTTAATACTAGGTAATACGATAAGTACCCTTTGGTAAGACTGGATGTCAGACTATCAGGTCACTGACTACCTGTAACGACTATGTATTAAACCCAAATAACGTCCCGGAAGATGACGTCGTGCGAGCAATTCATGAAAAATTGTCTCGTCATACATCTTTCTGTCCGCGGGCAGTGGGTCTCTTCGGGTACCCGGAACTTATTGAGCCTGTGCCGCCAAATGAGTCTCATATATATATATATGCTAAGGAACCCTTCATGGGCGAGTCTGATTCGCACTTGGCCGGTTTTTTATGCTATTTGCGTTTTGTAGCGCAGTGTAGAATGCGAAAAAATATTAGTTGCTCCATCCATACATTTATAGTCGCATAAGGGCCGGAATCCACCAAAGCGGAGACGAGCAGAGCTGAGAAGAGAACTCTGCCCAATTCGACCATGAAGGGCGAAAGACCAAACCAACCACGCGTGTAAATAACGAATGTGATTGGCCGATTTCCGCAATCTCCTCTCGTCTCCGCTTTGGTGGATACCGGGCCTAACTCGAAAACATTACAACGCAGCAGATTCTTTTTTTCATACTTTAGAGATAGTCCCCTTGTAAAAGTTGCTCCTATTTATAAGTGGTGACTAACTACCGCACTCAGAGAGCTTTAATGATTACTTAGGCCATCACGTAGTAAAGGTTCTGACAGTTTTTTTATACAAAAGTATGCCAAATCTTTACTAAGTGACGGCTTAAGTAATCATTAAATATATCTGAGTACCGCAGTTAGTGTACTAATCACCCTGTTAAAGAAAAGTAATAAAGATAGGTTCTTACCCGTTTGAAAATACGCCAGCACTAGTTTGTGTTGGTGACAGCTGCTGGTTTAAGTTGAGCACAGCTGCTTTGGCTGCCTCTGCCTGCAGATTCCTCTGAGCGGCTGCCCTCGCAGCAGCTTCCTGCCTTCTCTGAGCTGCTTCTTTATTACCCTCCTCTAGTTTCCTCTGAGCAGCTGCTTTTGCGGCTACCTCCTCGAGTTTTTTCTCGTATTGCTTCCTTTGAGATTCAAGGAGACGCTTCACCTGCGCCTCCGACATTTGCGGCCTGAAAAAAAAGAGTTGTGAACTTATGATACATCATTCATATCATACGCGGCCGCCACACACTCGACGTGGCATGGGAAGTAGCGAGGAGACAATAGGCAGAGACATAGTGTGGCCACTTTACTCGTCATGCCGCACGTCATGCTCCTCGTCCTGCCCATCGCTGCCTATGTTGTCGGTTTTTGTTTTTGTAGGAGCGTCGCGATTAATTGCGCGAGTAGAGCAGTGTGGGCAGAGCGGGCAACATCGCGGCAAATAGCGGCAGCGCGAGGAGCGTAGTGTGGCGGCCGCAATTGGTTAAATCATGCACTAATATTTCATCACACAGATCGACCTAGGCAAGCGCAGCTTAACCTAAAGATCGACCCGAGTGGCTGTTCTTATTAAGCCACGAGCTGGACATATTCACATTATAACTTTTTTTTTTTGGACATATTCATTTATTGGACATATTCACATTTTAACATTTTTTTTTTTTTTTACGTTTTGACTTTTTTTTAATTGTTTTATTTCTGTCGAAGATAACATAGGTATTCATATTTTGGTTTTTTTTATTTTTATTTTTAATTGTATGATTTTTGTTATTTCGTAAATGTTGTCGTTGTTATTGAATTATTGTTTCATATTTAAAAAAAAAATAATTATAATAGTACTATTGTCCATAATTAATTAATTGTAATATTTTTAATGTGCATGTTTTTTATGTTTTTATTTATTGATGCTTATATGTATGATTTCAAACACAATGTAAATTGTTACCTGAATAAATTGAATTGAATTGAATCATTAAATCATATTTAACAATGAATCATCATCATCTCATTTCGAAAAATCGCAAAAATTACTTTTCGTAACCCTTGTCAGACTTGAGGGTCGCTGACTACCTGTAATTAAAGCTGCACGATTTACATGCTTGCTTTCAGAGGCGCGAAAGAAACTCGTTACGGATTAACCTTGAAGATCGACCCGTGCGGAGCGGATGTTATTAGTTTGCTCCTCAGTGCAATGCTGTGCATTGTTAGGTTGTAGGTATATTCGTTAGCACGTACAGTTGTTGCCCAGCATTACCTGACCTCTCGAATAACGAAAAACAGGGCAAGTGGCGTGAGAAAGGGGGTCAGGTAATGCTGGCATTAAATAATAACACAGTCGACCATGCGTCCATGAATGATAATTATATCTTACACACGGACATTTTCTAACCACAAACATTTATTTATTGTTAGTGATATTTATTAAATATCATAACATTTATAACATCACGCCTGAAGGAAGCGAAGGGTAATCGGGCACAAATCCAGGTTCTGATGCTAGTAGTGAGTAAGTGATATTGGAAAGATTCAAAATCATTTTATCCAACCCGGGAGTCACACCCAAGACCTCACGCTCTGCAGTCGCGCTTGCGCCCACTAGACCTATGAGGCAAACATAAATGGCGAAATATGGGTGTTCTATTAGGTACACCATTGCCTTCGGGATCATAGGCGTGATGTTATGTGAACATTTATGTATAGTGAGGGTTTTTTCTCATGATTTGATTATTCCGGATTTTGATAATAGCCGCATCCGTTTTGTCGGCTTGCTTGATAGTGGATGAGTAAGTAAATGTAACACTAAAAATATTGACAAATAAAATAAAAATAATATCATCAAAAGTTATTCCAAAACAACGCTTTTCGTTAAATTCCACAGACAGTCCTATCACAAGACTTATATTATTTTTTAGTGTATTATCTATGGTCCTACCAACTAATAATGAACCTCTTTTCTGTGGATGGGAAATCGTCAAAATTAAATGACCTCCTCGGGCCACGGTATCTCTTTTGAACAGTCCCGCAGATAATTATACTTTGACACTCGTAAACGGAACCAGCAGCATCGTTATTTTCACCTAACAGCTCTATGCGAGTCATCCAAGCATCATAAGAAGATTCGCTTTTAAGGTGGAAGCTCACATCTGGCCCGCGAAATTCTAATTTTCTTACGTTTTTGGCAATTTGCAGGCCAGTGCTTGGTTGTATGTTTATGAAAATTTGATTTGCGACTGTAAGACGTATGAAGTTACCGAATTATAACCATCAAAATTACTAACTACTAAAGAACGACGACTAAATTACTAAAGAATGACTTTTACATGCAAAAATCAATCTTGACATGAAAATGAACTTGGAGGGTTGTATTGATAATTTTGATGGTTATAATTCGTTTAATTCGTTATAATTGATTCTGTGTAAGATTCTAATATCCGTACCCGAAATTATCGGAAAATCCGAAATAATTCCATATCCGTACCTGTTTTCGAAACCGGTATAATATTATTCCTATAGCCGTGTCCAGATCCAAAATTTCATATACTTAGGTACCTACATAGCATCCCTGTAATAATCAGAACATCGATAGTGTTATGTATATTATACCTAAAAGTAAATAAAAAAGTACGTCGGGGCCGCGGGTTGTTCGAAAGAGATACCGCGTCCTCGCAACAAGGACTATGAAGAAACATGGGTGGTTTTTAGACAGTAGAAGTCTGACACTGCCTTCCGCTCTGTCAAGAGCGGGAGGAGTTATTTGAATATTTCCCACCGCCCCCAAAAAAAAACGCTTATTTTTCTTTACATTTTGTAGATGCATCTTTTCTTTAAACTACAGAATACGACACTGATGTTGAAAATTTGATTTGCGACTGTAAGACGTATGAAGTTACCGAATTATAACCATCAAAATTATCAATACAACCCTCCAAGTTCATTTTCATGTCAAGATTGATTTTTGCATGTAAAAGTCATTCTTTAGTAATTTAGTCGTCGTTCTTTAGTAGTTAGTAATTTTGATGGTTATAATTCGGTAACTTCATACGTCTTACAGTCGCAAATCAAATTTTCATAAACATACAACCAAGCACTGGCCTGCAAATTGCCAAAAACGTAAGAAAATTAGAATTTCGCGGGCCAGATGTGAGCTTCCACCTTAAAAGCAAATAACAAGCACATTTTAAATTAAACAAAACTTAGAAGCAGGCGGGGTCCATTCTATTTTAATTTCATTTCATAATTTAGTATTCAAATGAACTCCGCCTGCTAATTTAAAATATGCTTGTTATTTGCTTTTAAGTCTTTTCAGTCGGGTTTTTTAGTTTTTTAACAACTTTTTTTATTTCTAACTTTTTAGTTCTTTTGTGTTTGTTCTTTCGTTGGTCGTGTAAAATACTTCGCAGAAAATTTAACTTTTGTGTTTGTTTATAGAATTTGTGACTTTGAATTTATTTTAAACATATAAGTGTCATATATTTTTGTAATCTCCTTTTAAAACCCTTCATTTTGATACCCTACTCGATGGTAAAGGATTTTTTTTATTTTTTCAAATCCACGATATGGCCCCTAAAACCAGCAATTTTTCTTTGTTTTTTAATTTTAATGTAGCCTATGACACTCGCGCCATCAAGACGAATCTAACGACGTAGGTATATTTCATTCAAATCCCTTCATCCGTTTAGGAGTTTTGAGGGAACAAAGAAACGGACATACATACATACATACACGTCAAACACATAACCCTCCTTTTGGGCTTCGCCGCAGTCGGGTAAAAACACGAGGTCCGATATTACGATTTTGAAAGTCTTATGTAATCCTTAATCGTTTTTGCCATGCAAAAAAAATACATACGCACGAATAGAGAACGGGTCAGTGGGTCGTCTCAGGGGCGATCCTACTTTTTGGAAGTCGGTTAAAAAAATAACAGACTACCGAATTAAAATCTTAGGTCGAGAGTTGGTAAACTACAGTGCATTTCAATTTTAAATGATAGGACTGACCTCGCCCCAAGTTGTGACATTATCTGACAAATCGAAGAAGTTGAGTAGGGTCAGAAAAAAAGATAGTTTGAGTATTTTTTCTTTTAGGAAAACGTATTTCAAAAACAAAGTTTTAGATTGGCCTTAATCTAGGGAAAACCTGCGCACAAAAACAAATCGATCAGTTGCTTACAAAAAAGAAACATATTCAGTTGCAAAACATTAAACAATTGGTAAATAAACTGTATTTAAATTGGTATCTGAATATTCCCATTTTTTCGAACAAAATATTACAAAGTTAAATAAAAATTATGCACATCAAAATAAATATGAAAGAAAAGAAGAAGAAGAAAGAAAAGATTTTATTGGTTTTACACAGGACAACGCAAACTGACAAAAAATGAAGATTAAAAGAAACACTTAAAATTAGGACATACATCCATTACATTTAAATTAGTCCCGTATGAAGCCAAAAGGCCACTATCTCAGCATGGTGCTATAACATTTAGGACAAATGTCACAGCGCTGGTATTCTGATAGAGCCAGGCCAAACAATAAGGAAGCCAGAAGTAATAATAATAATAATAATAATAAAGCCATTTATTCCAAATCTCACTTACGCTATAATATATTACAATGTTTGTTAGTAGGTTATGCTTAAATTTAAGAAAGTTTACTTATAATTAATGTTAGTATACTATTTATGAAATTTGGACCCCTGTTTGGGTAAAGGCCTCCTCCTTCCTTTTCCATGACTCCCTGTCCTTGCCTGACTTTATCCAGTCCTTTCCTGCGACGTGTGTTATGTCATCAGTCCACCGTCTTATTTGTCGACCAACATTCCTTTTCCCTGTTGGTCCTTTCCATCTTGTGGCTTCAATTGTCCATCTTTTGTCTGAGTGTCGTGAGATATGTCCGGCCCATCTCCACTTAAGTAGGAGTGCGTGCCTGAGAGCATCGGTGAGTTTAGTTTTTTGGCGAATGTTTTCGCTCCTAATTTTATGTATTCTTCTAATTTTTAACATGCTCCTTTCCATTGCTGTTTGACTGCATTTGATTTTTTGTTTTATTTTATTTGTAAATGTCCAAGTTTGGCAACCATACAACAAGCAAGGTAGTAGGCATGTATCAAATACTGTTCTTTTCATTTGTATGCTATAGTTTCCTTTAAATATTTCTTTTAATGCCCAGTATTTCCTCCAAGTTGCGTTGATTCTTCTTGTTACTTCTTCTTCGTTACTTGATGTTTTGAATGAGATCTGCTTCCCCAAGTAGATGTATTCGTTGACGTATTTTATATTGTTACCTTTTATCACTATCTGGCGTTTATGATTGTTAGTTAATATTTTAGTTTTATTCACATTCATTTCTAGTCCGATTTTTGAGCTTTCGCAGTCCAGTGATCTCATCATTTCCTCTAGGTCTTTGGCAGTTTCAGTAATTATGACAATATCGTCAGCGAACCTCAGATGGTTTAAATAGTGTCCATTTATGTGCACTCCCCTATTTTTCCAGTCTAGTTTTTGGAAAATATTGTCGAGTACTGCTATAAACAGCTTCGGGGAAAGAGGATCGCCCTGTCTGACGCCTCGTTTTATGTTTATTTCGTCTCCTCTAGTTTCTAATTTAACTCTGCTCGTACTTTTTGTATAGATATATTTCAAGATATTGATGTATTTATAGTTAATATTAGATTGTTGTAGTGCGTTCCATATTGAACAGTGACTGATGCTGTCAAAAGCTTTGCTGTAGTCTATGAAGGCCACATACAGAGGTCTATTGTATTCTCTGTATTTTTCTATGACCTGTTCTAATGTCTGTATGTGGTCCATTGTACTAAAACCTGATCTGAATCCTGCTTGTTCCTTTGGTTGCTGCTTATCAATGTCGTCGGATATTCTCTTTAAAATTATGGATGAAAAAAGTTTGTATATACTTGCTAGCAGGCTTATGGGTCTATAATTCCCTATATCCAAGGGGTTTCCTTTCTTGAAGAGTAGAATTATGTCTGATGTACACCATTGTTTTGGTACTTTTTCTTCGTCTAGTATCATATTAAACAGTTGCGTAAAATGGCGTGTTAAAACAGGTGCTCCAATTTTAAGAGCCTCATTGCATAATCCATCAGGTCCGGGACTCTTCTCAGTCTTCAGCTTTTTCATATGTTCATAAACTTCGAAGTCTTCAATTCGTCTGATGGAGTCAGTTGTGTTCACATGAATTAATTGTGCGTTCATTTCAGTGTTGTTTTGTTTGCTGTATAAGTTTTTGTAGAAGTTTGTTGCATGGTTTATTACATCTTCTCTAGATTTTGTTTGTAGTGATTTATGCTCAAGTTTTTGAATCCATGACTTGTGTGTAGTTAGTTCTTTGTAGGCTCTTTTGATACTTCTAAAGTTCTTGATGTTCCTTGAAATAATGTCGTATCTGTGGTTGTTGTAGTCCTTACGGATTGACCTGTTAGTCTCTTTGTATATTCTGCTAAGTTCTTGTTTCATATCTTTGGTTTTATTCTTTGTGTGCAGTAGGGCCGTACGCATTTCGATAAGTTGAATCGTGTCTTTGGAGAAAATATTGTGTTGTTGAGGTTGTGTAGGATTTTTTGATTTAAGGCTCTCTGCTACGCCTCTTTCCAGGATATTGTAGTAAGTTTGGATATCAATACAGTCTGTTTCTATATTTTCTGTGTGTGTTTGTAGGTTTTTGATGTAGTTCTTGATTTCTGTTTCTGTCTTGGGGATAACAGATGGTGTTGTGTAGGTTTTTCTGCTTTTTGCTGGACGACTTAAGAGTAATGTCGCTCTCACTAATCTGTGATCGGAAGACAATTTAAATTTGCTTAGTACCTCGATATTAGTTATAAGTTTGTGGTGATTTATCATTATGAAGTCTATTTCATTTTTTGTTTTTTGGTCGGGTGATAACCATGTCCATCTGCGGCTATCTTTCTTTTTGAAGAATGAGTTCATTATTGACAGTTTGTGTTGGTAGGCATAGCTTAAGAGACGTTCACCTCTTTCATTACACACTCCGTAGCCATGTTTCCCCATTACTGGATAATAGTTCGCTTTTGGACAACCTATTTTGGCATTGAAATCTCCCATGACTATGACCTTCCCTTCCGTCTTGGTGTGAGCATATTCAATGTCTTTATAGAATTTTTCAATTTCCTCTTCTGTTGATCTCTCCGTCGGTGAATATGCTTGGATTATTGATAAGGAGAAGCATTCAAATTTTAGTTGTAAGAGTGCTACTCTCTCAGAGATTCCTATAAAGTTGGTAATGTTGTTTTTATATATTTTTTTAATTAGCAATCCCACTCCATGTAGTCCTTTAGTTTCGCCGATGTAGCAAAAGATAAGGTTGCTGTACTCTTCGATATTGCACCCCATTTTTCGGATTTCTGCGAGGCCTAAAATGTCCCAACTAATACTTTTTAGAGCATTAGTTAATTCTAAGAATCGTTCTATTGATGCAAGTGTTCTTACATTATGAGTGCAAATTTTGAGGGTTTGTTTTATATCTTGATCTAATTCTGTATTTGGTGGAGGGTTGCAGTCTAATTCCCCACGAGGACAAGTCGGGTTGGGGAATGTTTTCTTTCGGTTTTCTTTAAGTTCTTGTGTATTTAAAGTTTTGTTCCGGTGGCTGATGGTAATATCCTATGCATTTTGATCAGTTGGCAAGGTGACAGAAGACAGAGAGTTACTTCTATTCCTCATTACATCGAAAGCATTAAGACGATATGTTTTTGCTGACAATTGTTGTTTGCGAGGGTTTTCTTCCACATTAGGCGAGGTTGATGTTTCCCTCTTGCGTTTCTCATTTCCTGATTTCCCCTGTTTGATAACTAGCTTGACTCGACACTAGAAAGAAACTACAGACAAAACTGGAAGAAGAAAGGAAGAAAGGCAATTATGCATACATAAACTATGACAAGCTAGTTATCAGGAAGCCAGAAGTATGTGAAGTTAAATAATTATGAACTACAATATTATCTGTCTTTTTCAAGAGTAAAAATGGCAATATACTTATTGTGTAAACTACCAGGAGGTCAGAATGGTGAAGTAGTAGTGTCATCATTGAATACTGCATGGTATTAAAAATGTCTATAGATTTGATTAAGATATTTCTATAAACAATATCAATACCACCTCTAAGTTTCTGGCCTCCTGGTTGGTGATCAGCCAGGTGAACTTAGGTGACTAACCCACATTTTTTTCTTATCTATTGCGTTTGTGATTTAATGCATTTTTCTTATTTTTTTACCAATGTCCTTATTTTGGTGGTCTGAATGATTTCTTAAAGTTTGTCCATATATTTTAATAGGACCTTATTTCATTTATGCCACCATTTGCTTGATTGAAGTCAAAATAGATGTAGGCCCAGTTAACCATTATCAATTTTTAGAAGGGGCAACTGGTCCGAAGTTTCATAGTGGGCCAAATGACCCCTAACCCTTACAAAAATGTCCTCTGAAGACTTGTTTTGGGCATGGTGTCAAAGTCAATTTGACTAGTTTATTGTGATCTCGATCATTGTCGGTCTGATGCCACATTGATAATGGTTATGGCATTTTTAGGAGCAAACTCAGACTAAAGTCAGATGTTGGTGTGCGTTGATGCATTTTAGCATGTTTGTACTTTTGGGGAATTCTCCGCAGTTATGTGTAGTACAGTGGTTGTTCCAGGACAATAATACCTAACGATTATGAAAATGGTGCTTGCCACGTATATGTTATTGTTCTTGCACGGAAGCGGAGCAGAAACTAATTAATCGACTAATCACAATGGTTCAAATAATATAAGCTGTTTGTGTATACATACACCTATGTTGAGTTTAATCGTTTGTAAACGCACTGCCCACAGTACAGAAGGAATCATAGTGAGGGGCAAAGATTAAGAAACACTCATTAATTAAAAAATAACTTTCCGGAAACTAATTAATCGACTAATCACATTGGTTCAAATAATACAAGGTGTTGATTTGCATCCTCGTCAAATTTCAGGAGGTTGTCATAAAAGACATAAATAATCAATTGAAGTACGGTAGCGGGTAATAACTAATAAGCGCTGCTTTTTTTTTGTTGTTGAAATTTAACAGTATTTCAGAATTAAACCCTTAATTCAATACAAATAAAACAGAATCACCCGACTGCGCACACAGCTACAATGCAGCTGAGCTGTGTGCGTGTGTGTCGACGTCTGTACCTACGAAATGCAAGCCGCGTGCGCTCGAGCGCGACCGAGCCATGACCGGTAGCAATCATTTTACCTAATTTTATTTCGAAAACCACCTACATTATTGTCATAAATTTCGCTTAATAACTAACTCATTTTTGAGCATCATTGGAATACGGATTAATCTTACTAATGACAGTAATACTAGTCGCCAAAGAAAAGTTCACTGACCTGATATCAGATGATTAATAAAACGTTAGTTTTGCTTTATCCTTCAACCTAAAGTTTTCGTAGTGATTTTGTTTTTATTTGTGGATTAAATTGGTTGATTTGAAATTTTCTTTCCTACTTAACGGGTTTAGGACCGGCAATAATACCTACCTTAGTTGGTGTACCGATCCACTAAGTCTAAAAATGTTTTCTACGTTTGATGGAAATGGAAAGACGTGCTAATTAAGTGTATGTACCTACGTGGTGATACTTTCGACTCTTAGGTATTATTGGCGTAGTTAAAAATTTGAAATCAAATTATTTACACTAATAAAATTGATTAAGCTAACAACGTATTTACAAAATGTACAAATAAATAAATTACCTACTTAAGTTACCCGGAGGTATTGTTCAAAGTGGCCACCATCACGCTCCTCGCACAATCGAGCACGACGTAGCTGGTTTTCCTTCACCTTACGTAACACTAACACATTCGTTTTTATTTTAAAGTGTCGAAAGCACTAATGATCCTTGCACGTAATTCTGTTACACTTGTCACTTCCTCCGTGTAAACCCAACATATCCTCGACAACGTGACGCAACAGCTCCAGGTATTTGGCACTGTTGAGGTACCCATCAATGAAGTAGGGTCCAAGCACATGTTCCCCTATTATGCCAGCCCACACATTCAGTCCAAACCGCACTTGGAACGCATGCCGTTTGGTTACGTGCGGGTTATGGTAGCGGTGAGCCCACCAATGTTCGTTATGAACATTGTAGACGCCAACTCGAGTAAATAAACACTCGTCCGTCCACAGGATGTTGGCGTCTTGGTGTTCCAGCAACCAGCGACAAAATGTAATCCGCACGGCATTATCACCTGAGTGAATGTCTTGTGCCTTGCGGTAGTGGAACGGGTGTTGCAGTTCACGCTTCAGTAGGCGCCACACTGTGGTGTGGTGCACTCCAAAGTGTTGACCAGCCTCCCGCGTGCTTGCCCGTGGGTCTCGCTGGAAGTACTCCAGGATATCTTCTTGCAAGGCGACAGGCAGGCCTACGCTGCCGCGAGCTTGAGCATGCAGGGGAACGTCAAACTGCCGATGATCCCTCAGTCTTTGCGTAGCAGCCAGCATGACACTCTGTGATGGAGGTTCCCGATCGGGAAACATTTCGGTGAACATCTGGATGGCTCGTCGTAGGCTGTCTCCACTGATGGCATACAGACGGACCATCTCCACCAACTCGACATTTGAACAGTTGTCCGTCATCTTGCACTTTGTACCTACGTCTCAACGATGTACCGAGAAGCGAAATTCGCAAAGCACCCGCACGCTTCGGCGACATCAAACACACTGTTAGTTCCAGAGCCGCGGGGGCGCGGCTAGGAGCGTGCGCGCACCGTGATTGGGGTAGGATTGACTACCTACGAATTTATTGAATGAACGTTGCGTATGCGTTGTGTATGTATTGTTTGCTTTTGTTTGTGTGTAAAAGCGCGGTTATAGGGCTAGTAACAGACAGGCCGCGTTTAAATACGGCTGGTTTACACTTACGGATTTCCGCAAATAAGAAAAATAAATAAAAAAATACCTACCCATTTTATTGTTGATTTGGGTCGAGAATCATTAGCATAATTACGTCCTTGAATTTGACTAGGATGCAAATCAACACCTTGTATAAGCTGTTTGTGTATACATACACCTATGTTGACTTTAATCGTTTGTAAACGCACTGCCCACAGTACAGAAGGAATGATAGTGCGGGGCAAAGATTAAGAAACACTCATTAATAAAAAATAACTTTCCGAAGTGTATGGTTTTTACTTAATTGCCACCGACTTTCCCAGAAATGTTTTTAGTTGACCCTTTTTTTAATTGATATCCTTCACAAATTCTTGTCATTTATTTTCATAATTTTATATTCAAATGGACTCCGCCTGATCCAAGTTTTGTTTTTTAATTTAAAATGTGCTTATTTTGCTATTTAGTTATTCCGTCGAGTTTTAAGTTTTTTAACTACCTACTTTTTTAATAGAAGTCGATTTCAAATAAAAAACACATGACACCGCTCATGTTGGCAGAGATTGGCCGATTTCCTCAATCTTCTCCGCTCCGCTGGTCTCCACTCTCCACCTCAGTGTAAACACACCCTTATACTTCATGGACATTTTTTGTCCACAACGTGGTATTTATGTTAAAACCCGGTCAAGTTACGTTCTCGAAATCGTAAAATAATACTACGAACCCAGTCTATTGAATAAATTAGCATCAAAAAGTAAAGAATATTCCTTATCTACCTACAACAAACACAACAACAATTATTAGAAAAAAAAAACCCAGACTGAAGTACGATCTAAACAAACTCACATACACCTACGCATTCCAAATTATATTTTGTTTTGATGACATTCTGTAATCTCAACTCTAAATTAGATTACCAACCTATTAACTCAAACAATCGAATAAATAAAAAACTTACGAGTTTTCTTGATTTCTCCTTCTACTGCCATCATCTGATTGTTCGTTTCCCATTTTAAAACTTATACAATCAAGTGACAAATTCAACAAAAACTTCTCCCGACGATCACGGAGAACTTTATTATCCGATATTTCTAGATATACTGACTGAAACAAAGAGACACAAGCTATAAATATGACCCACTTGAACGACCACACGTCTTAATTTTGTTATCGCTGCTGCTGTGCACAAAGTGCATGTGTCAATGTGTGTACTGTGTGTAATAGGAGCATTATGTATGAGCCAAATAGCATAGACAAAAATAAACAACTCACACACGCACAACTCCATGCTTGGCCACTGAACTTTAGGGATGTAAAGGTATCGCTAAATAATAAGTTGAAATATTTTGTTCAACGTAATTAGAATTTGCGGGACAAAGAGAAAGTTGAACAACGGTATCCTACGAGTATTTAAATTCTTATAAATAAATAACTTTAAACTGTCATCCGTGTGCTAAAAGTGTCTTTCTTCTGCCTAGCTTTTCCTCACTTTAATTTTTATTTAAGGTGGAAGCTCACATCTGGCCTGCGAAATTCTAATTTTCTTACGTTTTTGGCAATTTGCAGGCCAGTGCTTGGTTGTATGTTTATGAAAATTTGATTTGCGACTGTAAGACGTATGAAGTTACCGAATTATAACCATCAAAATTACTAACTACTAAAGAACGACGACTAAATTACTAAAGAATGACTTTTACATGCAAAAATCAATCTTGACATGAAAATGAACTTGGAGGGTTGTATTGATAATTTTGATGGTTATAATTCGGTAACTTCATACGTCTTACAGTCGCAAATCAAATTTTCATAAACATACAACCAAGCACTGGCCTGCAAATTGCCAAAAACGTAAGAAAATTAGAATTTCGCGGGTCAGATGTGAGCTTCCACCTTAAGTACAATCTATCAGATGCTGTAGAGTAGGATCGTGCAGTTCTTCCCACAATAGCAGGTTCGTTATGCCAGTCTACCTCTACATCTCTTATGTTCGAGTAGTTGCAATATTTTCTTGACCATATGTTCCTTGCCTCTTTTGATCACGCTACCATAACATCTCATCGGGCTCTCGATAAGAATCTCTGGTTCAAGGATGATTTTGAATCTACCACAGATATGCTCATTTCGTACTTTGTCTAGTCTCGTCCCGCTTCCAGACCACATCCATCAGCATTTTCGGTTGTTTGCTAAAAATGATGATGAATATAGCCGGTTCAATCACTTGTGACAGTTGAATTTGTTCTGTAGAGAGTGAGACTAGCTGATGTTTTATTCTATTTTTACACGACTGCGGCGAAGCCCAAAAGGTGGGTAATTAATAAGGTAAGCAATGTTAAGACAATAGAGGGCAGTAAAAGAGCCTGCTGACATGACATCTGACCCTTAGACGCTATGCTCATTTTAATAGTGGATACTGGATACATTTAAAAATAAATATGACTTTTAGTTTATTTATGTTTATGGCACTTACAAACTAGCTGAAATATTGAAACCTCTATACAAAAATGACAAATATAGTAAATATCTCGTTTTCAGTGTCAATGATAGTGTGCAACTGTGCACTGTAATATCAAGAAAAATATTTGAGTATATACACCGCAATATTTTAAGGTACTACGATAATATTATTTTTCACTCCGCATTTATTTTTTGCAAATAATCATCACCTTCATTTAAATATTTACTGCTTTCGATATTAGTGTTTATAGGTCATGCGTCGCTATCGCTACAACACTGGCTGAGATAGCACCGGAATTCACCAACCATAAACAACCAAAGCGATTTATGGCCGCGTTTCAGGTAGAATATTTGTGGGACAATTAACATATATGTGGTTCATTTTCTTATTCTTCTTCACTGCATAATATAGATTTATTACTTTATAACAAAGTATAAAACCAGTGATACTTTTTATTGAATTTCCGAAGATGACCTGAAAAAATAGAAATGGATATTATTCATCTCGTTTTTGACGTGATTTGTTGTTCTCATAGTTTTTAACTACACTAACTTGTGCCATCTACCGACTACAAATTGCATTTTTTAGTACTAATAACATTCTGTGACCTGTGACATTGTTTGACATTGACTCGCTCGAGTTTCTGTTTCGTTCCACAGTTGCCAGCTTTACTGATTAATTAGTAGATCTATGAATTACAAAGCGGCATTAGAAGAAGTCTATCAGTTTTTATATAAATGATAGAATTTGAAAAGAAAAGTACCGTGTTATTGATATTTAGTGACAGAGTGTAGGAAAACCTTACTAAATTTCTGTGCGAAAGTTTAGTCAGCGGATAAACAGCCAGAAAAGTTGTACAATATTTCGAATTTAGTTCATGAACAAATACATCCGATAGCAACAAGAATCATGTTTGAGTGTGGTGTAGGTAATTACGATGCAGTATTTTATTTGAAATAAAGTTTAAAAATATTTAACTAATTAGTATACTCTCTTCAGTATTGAGCTTAGGTACATAATGAAAGGATTTATTGATTGATGGATGATAGATGGTTCTGGGTACTGTTTTAATAATAACACAAACACTAAGTTTTTGTTATTAAGCCTCACGTTTGGTTATGTCTCTTGGGGGAACGAAAATAGGTAATTTCATCTTTTGATAAAAAAAGTTTTTGCTGCTTTTTAAGAATTTACTTGGCAGCACTGTTTCTGTCAAATTCAGAAAAGTGTTGTTGACGGAGGTCGTCCGAATTTTTCGCTAAATGCTTGAGATCCGATGAAGACTTGATGAAGACAGACCGCTTGTAATTTAATCATTTTAAGTAAAAAGTGCAATAATGCCTCACTTTAGAATCGAAACTAATGTGCCTAGGAGCAAAATTCCTCAAGATTTTGTGTTGAAAGCTGTGCCGGTATTGGCGAAGGCTCTTGGTAAACCAGAACAGGTATTTTGTTCAATTAATAAAATTCATCTATGTAGGGGTAGGCAGAGGCACACCCACATTTTGTCAGCTATGCCGCAGGGTCTCTGCGGGCTTACTTTTTTCTTGGAAAAATAATTGGGTTCATAGTTCATTTTTAAAATTTATTATACTCAATGCATACTGGTAAACTTAAAATAAAAGAAAATAAATTGTACAAATAATCAGAATTAGCAAAAATACTCTGGGCATAAAAAGAACACACAAAATTAACCCATTTATTTTTGCATCTCCATTTTCTTTCTCAGCTGGTCTGCTCTGCATGCATTTTGTGTGCATTTTAAAAATAATTAGAGTCATGAAAATAAAATGTGTTTTGAAACATATACTATGATTTGTAAAATGAGGTGAATAGCAACGCAGGGATAAATTGTGACAAATCTTTTAAAGGAATTCTAATATTGAATTAGTTTGGTTTGTTGCAAAGAAGGTTTCTGAGAAATCAAGTAAATTAAAAAAAGAGTACTTGTTGGAACAAATTGTATTAATTACAAGTTTAAAATTCAATAAGTTGCGTTAATTCACCCCTGTACTATTCATCCAGTTTTACCCTGTTTTATTTATCCAATCAAACACATATTACATAATTCACTGTTTTATTATCCAGGATTCAATTCACAGGTTGTGCAAAGTATTATTGGGTTATTCTATGTATTTCTCAGTGGGAGTCACGGAGTGTTCACTTGACCTGCAGGGCTATTGCATATCTTTTTCAATGGCAGTGGCTATCATATTGTCCATCAATTAACAGTCAAATGGTTCCATTTTGTACTAAACCATAACCAATTTGACAGTTAATTGATAGCCACTATGAAAGCCACTGATATTTTAAAAGATACGCAGTAGCCCTGCTGGTTTCATAGCAACAGTCTCGCCTCTTTTTAATAGAGAACTGAGACATAACTGGGCAGTATGGGTGAACTTTTAGCTACCCAGGGGTATTTCTGATTATGATGCTATAAACCCTTCAAGTATGAAAGATCTAGTCATTATATTTTGACAGCACAGTTGACACAGTGGCTAAACAATCTGAGCGAGTGTAGCAGGTTCTATTCTTGCATGGTTCAAATAGTTGTATTACATACAGATAGTTGTTAAGGGTCTTACTGTTTGTTATTGTGACTTAAAATTTTAAAAAATTCACTGACAGTACTGGAGAAATATGAGTAAGTACCTAGTAAAGGGCAATGTTTTTAAAAAATAATAATTACTTATTACTTTTCAGTACTGTGTGGTGTCCGTCATTCCTGATGTTCTGATGAGCTTTGGTGGGACAGAGGAACCCTGTGCTATGGCCAACCTCATGTCAATCGGGGCACTTGGAGTAGAACAGAACAAGAAGCACGCCAAAGTACTGTTTGATCTGGTGGAAAAGGAGCTTGGAGTCAAGAATGATAGGTAATGTAAAAAAAGCATAGGCATAATTAGCATATTCTGATTCCACTGCTGGGACACAGGCTTCCTCTCAATGAAAGGGAATGGACTACAATGGTGTAATTTATCTATAATATGTATGTATTTAGAAATATATAAGTATGTTTATCAGTTGTCTAGTACCCATAACACAAGCTCTGCTTAGCTTGGGACTAGATGGCGTTGTGTGATAGTTGTGGAATATTATTATTATTATTCCTTTATTTAACTATAAACATATAAATTATATTTTTAAATATTCCTATACAAAATAATATAAAAAACATTTAGAAATATAAAAAATAGTAGCCTACCGGTATCGGGAACAGGGTCCAAGCTACCGGCAGTCAGGGCTCCAGAGAAAGGAACCTCCTAACAATGCGAGCCGTGTCCAGGAGTACCGCTCTCTGTATCAAGCCCCTGATCCAGCTGCCTAATGAGAGCCGCCTCAGATGTTGGTCGAGGCTCTTGGCAATTAAGCCATTGGCTGAAACGACTATCGGCACAATGACCGCTGAGTTCACTCCCCACATGTCGACAACCTCGCGAGCCAAGTCAAGATATTTGATTTGTTTATTTTTTTTATTTTGTTTATATTTATTTATTATTATTATTATTATAATGAAGCATGTGGGCCCAGTGCGTACAAATGCAAGAAAAATAAATTTCTTCAAGCAATTTAAGCTGTATCATTACAGCATTAGGCATGTAATTTATTGCATGTAGAATGCTTGCAGTTGATTTTCATGATTTCACATTTATAAGATAAGATTGTGATAAGATTTCTTTATTTATTCACATTAAAATCTTGAATTGTACATTGTGTTCACATCCCTTTGCCTTGTAGGCCTTGTGGTCACAAGCATAACTGCAGGAGGTGAGGCCGTGGGTTTAATTCCCGACATAGACAGACTACTACTTTGACTTTCCATTGGAAATTCAAGCAAACCTTAGTTCAGAAGTTGGTGCTACAATAGCTACATAAAATAGTCGTCATATTGTGCCATAAATATAACCAATAATAGATTTTTCATACTGTTCAGATAAAGGTTTTTGTCAATTCATCATTGATGTTGAATTTTGATTACTGATAAAGTCACGAGAGTGCCACAAACAATAGAAGAAACTTACTTAGCGATAGTTTTCAATGACCAGCCAAATTTTAAAATTAAGATCTAGAAATTAAACGGGCCACTGAACAAAGGTTGTTGTTGAATAAAAAATCATCATCATCTGTCAAGCCTTTTACCAACTATGTTGGGGTCGGCTTCCAGTCTAACCGGATGCAGCTGAGTACGAGTATTTAACCTGGAGCAACTTCTACCTGACCTCCACAACCCAGTTAATACTGAGTAGTACGATACCCTTTGATGAGACTGGTTGTCAGACTGTCAGGTAACTGACTACCTGTAACAACTGCCAGAGATAGAGAAAGAAAGAGAGAGAAAGGCTGTAAAAGTACCCCTAACGCAAACGATGTGCACTTGTTCTTAGCGGCGATCGGCGGCGGCGACCTCTCGCCATGGTGCAAGCCATGATCCGGGGCGAGGAGGAATCGGACGCTGCGCGCCGTCGCCTCCTTCTGCGAAGCAGTGATGCTAGCGAAGGAGGTGGCGGAATGCGAGAGGGAGAGAACCTCTCGTCCCAGCCGCCGCGGGAGGCGTTCCGAGTGTCGGGGGTCACGCGATGACCTCCGGCCACCGTAGACGCGGGCCTGTGGACGATGAGTGATGGGCTAACTCGCCGTCCGTCCGTCTTACGACGAAAACAGGCCGTGTCGACGGCCGTTCGTGTTCCACGCGCGCCTCAAGGAGATGTCAGCAACATGGGAGGGGCCCGAAAGGGCCGACGCCCGTCGGGGCCGCGGGTTGTACACTAGTTATCGCGGCCTCGACATAGAGGGCTAAGAAGGAACATTGTTGGTTTTTAGTCAGTAGAAGTCTGACTCCCTTTCGCTCTGCCCAAGAGCGGGAGGGGTTATTCGATGATTTTCCACCCGCCAAAAAAAAATAAAAAATGGCACTTGTTCTCCCCACCACTGCGATCATTTTTTGGTTCTAGACTATAGGTACCTGGAAACCCCATAGTTACGCAGATATTGGGGGTCAAAGTTCCAAATTTTGCACAGCTGTTTTTGTAAATACTACTTTTTCGGATTAATTCTATCGATTCGATTATTTTATTCGGGTTTACAAAGCATCCACTAGCACAATGTTTAATAGTGCTACATTGAGTTTAACCGTAAAATGGGATTTTTGACCCCAAAACAAAAAAGTCGTTTCCCAGCAAAACAAATTGCGCAGGGTTACTTAGTTTGATGTACAGAATGCTTGTTTACATCCTGTATATGGCAGCCGGGACCAACAGCTTAACTTGCTCTCTGAGGCACGCAGGGAACTCGGTATGTAATGGCGGTCACCCATCCTCAGACCAACCTTGGCAACCTAAAAGTAGACCCTAGTGTCAGTTATTAGCTCCACCATAACATACGAGGAACTATAAAAAAATAATTGCATTTGAAAATGGCTCGTGGGGGTGCGCAGGCGACCGCCTAATAGGAATCAATCAAGGCACTTGTGTGAGTGCGTGCACCTCCAAAATGTGTGTACTGGTTCCTATCGAGGTTCCTTTCGAAGTTCCTCAATTGTGCTGTTGCAATATCCACACGTTCGCTTTTTAGTGGTGAATTAGAATCGATAACATCGAAAATATTATTGATTTAAAAATTGGCCGGGAATTGAAAACTGAACCTTATAAACACGTTACCCTGCTCAGTCGTGCAAAAAGAAACAAACAGCACATCTGCAATACAGGTGTTTTAGATGACGTAATGTGAGGCCATTCTTTACTTTTGTAAACAATTCCCCACTACCTAGCATTTGTATAAATCTATTAACAAAACAAGACTCATGGAATTCAAACATTCCTACTGGAATTGTAATGTTCACACCTGTTTTTATCACCGCTAAGCGATAGCTAAAATTAAGGCCTAGTTATTATTACACTTATACACATTTCGGACTTTCAACCCTCACCAGTGACGCCCTTTTTTTTTTTTTTTTTTTTGGTGGGTGTAAAATCATCGAATAACCCCTCCCGCTCTTGGGCAGAGCGAAAGGGAGTGTCAGACTTCTACTGACTAAAAACCACCCATGTTCCTTCTTCGCCCTCTATGTCGAGGCCGCGATAACCAGAGGACTACCCGCGGCCCCGACAGGCGTCGGCCCTTTCGGGCCCCTCCCATGTTGCTGACATCTCTTAAATGTGGAACGCTTCACGATTTTGCGTGTCATCCTTGCGCAGGGGCCATGCTAATCTTCTCTGTATCGTTCCAATTTTAGTATATGTACTGCCGAAGCAAGTACACCAGTGACGCCCTAAGTTGTTAATCGAGGCGCGTTCCCAACAGGGGGTGCCCTAAAAGCATTTTATAGCGGTATCTCTTTCGAATAACCTGAACACTCGCGCCTACCTACAGGATAGACCGGCTAACCAGAAGCCAGCTTCACAGTTTGACCTGCGAGACGCGATAAAAAAAAAACAAAAGATACCTTTTTTTTTGGCGGGTGGAAAATCATCGAATAACCCCTCCCGCTCTTGGGCAGAGCGAAAGGGAGCGTCAGACTTCTACTGACTAAAAACCACCCATGTTCCTTCTTAGCCCTCTATGTCGAGGCCGCGATAACTAGTGTACAACCCGCGGTTCCGACGGGCGTCGGGCCTTTCGGGCCCCTTCCATAATATGTTGCTGACATCTCTTTGAGGCGCGCGTGGAACACGAAAGCGCCGTCGACACGGCCTGTTTTCGTCGTAAGATGGACGGACGGCGAGTTAGCCCATGACTCACCGTCCACAGGCCCGCGTCTACGGTGGCCGGAGGTCATCGCGTGACCCCCGACGCCCGGAGCGCCTCCCGCGGCGGCTGGGACAAGAGGTTCTCTCCCTCTCACGTTCCGCCACCTCCTTCGCTAGCATCACTGCTTCGCAGAAGGAGGCGACGGCGTCCCATTCCTCCTCGCCCCGGACCATGGCTTGCACCAGGGCCGGGCGCGAGAGGTCGCCGCCGCCGATCGCCGCTACGAGAACACGTCGGGGCTCCGCTCAAGCGGGGCACACCTCCACTGTGTGCTCCACCGTGTCCTCCGGTCGATCCTCACAATGGTGGCATCCGGGCGTTTCCTCCCGCCTGATTCGGTGCAAGTACCTCCCGAAACAACCGTGTCCGGTGAGGATCTGCGTCAGACGGAAGGTGAGGGCGCCGTGGCGCCTCTCTAGCCACTCCTCAAAGAGGGGACTTACCGCCACTATCGTGGCGTGCCCTGCACGGGGTTGCGACAGTCGCTGTCTCCATGTCGCCATGAGATCGCACCGGAGGTCTGTCCGCTGCGCAGCAATTTGCCGCGGCAACGGAGTGACCCCCCGGCGCAGCGCCTCCGTGCGCCATTCATGAAGGTGCGCGAGGACTATCGCCTCCAGATCCCACTGCGGCAATCCGGCAAGGAGGTTCGCCGCATCGCGGGAGATCGTGCGGTACCCCCGTACCATCCTTACGGTCATGACCTTTTGAGGCACGTTCAGGTAGTGGGTGGCCCGCTTCCTTAAAGCAGGCGCCCACACCGGGGCCCCGTAAAGGGCCATGGACCGCACGATTCCCGCATAGAGCCTCCGGCAGGAGGCGTTTGGCCCCCCCAGATTGGGCAAGAGCCACCTAAAGGCAGCCCCGGCCCGCTCCAGTCTGGGAGCCAAACGTCGGAAATGCTCCACGTCCACGAAGTTCCACCGGCTGTCGAGGACGAGTCCTAGGTACTTCAAAGTACACTCGACGCCGATGGGAACCCCTCCCACCATTAAACAAAAAACACCTTGCTTGTTGATAAAAATAATAACGCTTCATAATCTGTGTCTCCTGCACCCCCGGGCGTCGTTTCTTTCATCGTACATCACGCTGTCACACATTTGTTTGATTTTGGCGCTCCTTACTTGAAGGCTGGAAGCCTTCCACTTCGGCGAAAACTTCGGCCCAGTTAAGCCGAAGGTGAGAGTCGAAGCTGAAGCTTCGAATGGACACTACTGTGGGGGCATAATCGACTATTTGACTACTGTTAAAAATTCACGGAAATGTAATGTTATTTGAAAGTAACAGAAATAACACGATGTGTGAAAATCGTAATTAAATCGATAAAGAACTACAGACCTACATGCTTTAGAAGTTTTTGGTGGGGGCATTTTCTATCCTTGTCGCGCGAAACGGCCATTTTGTTTGTACTACGTAACTATGGCGGTATGAAATATGACGTCACATTTCTGTAGCGCTGTCTTTGTCTAGCAGGTCATTTAAAATCAGTTAAAACTAAGTCAATTTTTTATTGATTTTATTACTTTTTTCACACATCATGTTATTTCTGTTAGTTTTTTGAAATAACATTACATTTTCGTTAATTTTGAACAGTAGTCAAATAGCCGATTGTTTACGGCTACACGATTAGCCCAGACCAAACCTACTACTTTTGTAAACACTTCATCGAATAAATTTGTTTAAATAATTGTTTATTGACATAATAACTCTGGATCGGATCCAAGTCTACATGAAGGTACCTACTTACATACATATTGATTTGTTATCAATATTGAGTAGGTAAATCAAGTCGCGTATGTACTCGAACTAGATTATAAACTACGATAATAATTAGTAAAGATATCTAAATTAGATAATTAAATTGTAACATAAAAACACGCTTGTAAACTTCGAAAGGGTTAGGTAGAAGTGGTTTAGTAAAATAAGCCAGTTATGCCTCTCGTCCCCACGTAGTCCAGGTTGCGCAAGCGCTAAGTACCTACTACTTACTGATCATGAGAGCATGGGGTCGATTACCAGATCCGTGTTTAGGATTTAGTTAGGTGGATGGCAATACGTGCAAACCGAGGGCACGAAGTTGTAGGTCCTAACAAATCAAAACAGCACTAAATGGTGCACTCCACGAATCTACGAGGCAAGCAATAGTATGAGAGGAATGGCGTCGAATAGGGTATTTTACCAAAAAAATTAGAACTTAAAAAGTTAGTCCGTCAGATAGATTTCCAAAAAATAATGGACTCGTATTTTTTCTTCTTTCACGTAAACAAAAGATAAAGACGATACAGTGCTTCGAAAAGTCGTGTCATGTCGTGTGACGTCACAAGGTTAGTACTTTTTTTTACCCACAAACTGACGTCAAAGCTCCCGAGATCCTTGACACGTTTTATTTCCGTAAATTTTTATTAATTTGATAAAACAATAAACACGTACCTATCCAATATTTTTTGATAATCTAACAGACGGACTAATTAGATTTTTTTGGTGAAATTTCCTATTGTGAAGCTTCCCACTACCTCTGTCATGACGACCATGAACACTTTGCCAAGAGTGTGACGACAGAGAGAGAGAATAGGTGCATCCCGCGACTGTACTCTAGAAGTTTACCTACATAATAACTCAAAAAAAACTTTCCTCACGACATTTTCCTAATTCCTCGGCGTCATAATTATTGCTAACTTTTTCAAATAACTTTTCAGTCTGGTACTTTTAGAATTCCTTTTTTAAGAACTCATTCCTAATTCTATCCAGTCGCGACTAACTAACTTCGATATGCAGTCTTATTTTGATACGTGGCCAACGCAATGTTTACATAGTCAGCTACATATTGACTCATGGTTCAACTGCTATACAGGGTGTTAAGTTAAACGAGGTACATATTGAAGGAGGGTATTCAGTATTCGACTCTCGTCCCAAATATGTAGAAAACTGTAACCTTAATTTGTGACATAATTGTCCCATAGTCCCCGCACGCTCTTCAGGTCTCACTTTATTAGACGTTTCTGTTTCGTCATTGTCCTACGCCAGTTTATTTTAAAACTGGCGTAGGACAGGGAAATTAAGGGAAAATGGATTATACCTAAAAGTCATTGATCGGCGCGAGACTTTTCTGAAATGTTTGGTATGGTTACGTATTGGTAACGGGATATTCAGTACAAGCTACAGTAAAACTTATAGAAATACCTACTCATTAAAGATTTTTTATTGGCTACATAAAATTTTTCACCACTAGTGTTTATGTACTATCATGTCGATCGAATTGTATTTGCCAATCGTTCGATCCAAAACCCTGATATTCGAAAAAGTGTCACGAACGATTCGACTTCGATTCGATTGTTTGTGAATACTGGAGTTGATATCATGTAGGTAATCGATTTATGAAAGTGACTGCCAAGAACCTCTTAAAGTCATTAGCGCGAAATCAACGATTGTTCGAGACAATTGGATATTTTAAATAAATAGTTTCTGAATACTTGAAGTGTTGTAGATAATTATGGTAACTGTAATGACAATGTAATGTATAAGTACACATTGTGGAATGCAAATAAAGTTTGAGTATTGAATATTGACAAAGTATAAAACCAAGAGAATTTGAATGCTGTAAAATTTGATAAGTAAAAACAAAGACTAAAGAAGCATTACAGTTGAATTCTCCAAAGATTAGTTAAGATATTTTTTTTGTCAAAATCGTCTTTTTGCGTTACAGAAATGACTTGCAAGATGTTGCTTCTAATTTTATATCAGTCATGTTTTGCCCGGTGTACAGATACAAGATGTTTTTGTTTTAGTCACCGTCCAAATTCTGAAATATTAATCTTTGGCGAAAATCATTGAATACGTGTTTTATCTTTTAGTATCACTCAATATAAAAATATTGAGATATCACATCACAAAGTTTTAACGTTTCTCGGAGAGCGGATAATTCTTTCGAGAAAATGATTTAATGTGAGAGTTTCTCGTATTGGTTTTTTTTGTAAAACGGTGTTAGTGAATGATACCTAATGCCTAGAAAAAATTTGGACGGTGACTAAAAAATCATCTTGTATAAAAAAATCAAAACCAGTTACAGGCACTTTTGAATAGTCGTACAAATACAAAATAAAAGAAGCTACAGCTACAGTCCCAGTCACAAGGCTCAATAACTGAGTGTGTACTGTAGTTGCCCACTCTCTAGCGTAGATCTCTATGGGGAAGAATGGGCAAGAAACTCCATGGACACTATACAGTGTGATTCTTTATAATGTGCACATATCGAAATGAGGGAATCTATGCTTAATTTTATCGATGGAAAAAATATTTTAAAAAATCTAAATATTTTTTAATATTTTTTATGGAATTTTCAATAATGTTGTCCGCTGTTGTGACCCCAATGTAAACAAAACGGTGTAACTTTTAAACTAAATTATCTATCGCGATGAAACAAATTTATGTAAAAAGTTATGAAAAAAAAAAGTTTTTTTGATCAAAAAACGTGTTTATTTTCAATTGAGGGTAGTTTTTTTCCACAATTTTCATTTTACGAGGATGCCTTGCCCTAATTGCTTCCAATCATTATGGAGTTTGTTTCATCGCGATAGATAATTTAGTTTAAAAGTTACACCGTTTTGTTTACACTGGGGTCACAGTAGCAGACAAAATTTTTAAAAATTCCATATAAAATATTAAAAAATATTTAGATTTTTTTTAATAATTTTTCCGTCGATAAAATTAAGCATAGATTCCCCCATTTCGATATGTGCACATTATAAAGAATCACACTGTATTGTTACAAAACCTTGGTTACATCATTCATGTTGAGATAAAAAGGTAGAATACAGTATACCAGCGTCAAGTAATTTTTACCCGACAACGGCGGAGGGTTATTAATTCGAGAAATAGTTTATCGTATATAGGAGTATTTTGGGGATCAGACGTTTTTGAATAGGGTAGTCGACAAAAAAAATCTAATAAGTCCGTCCGATAGATTTCCCAAAACTATTGGATTATTCTTTGTTTGAAGACGAAACAGTGCTTCGAAAAGTCGTGTCACGTCACAGTTTGGTACATTTTTACCAAACAGTGACGTCAAATGATCTTTGATACGTTTTATTTAAAAAAACGCATATCTAATATTTTTCGATAATCTGACAGACGGACTAATTAGAATCATATTTTATTAGTAAGGAAACATGCCTAAACATTTTGAGAATTGGACATATTGACCGTGAACGTCTTGATAGCCCACTGGTTTTACATGATGGAAGGTACTGACCCACAAACGGTAACCACAACCGGTTACATAAACACTTCGATACGGTAAGTAGCCCGAAGAATTGCCAAAGTTAAGTGGGCAGGGCACATTGCTCGCAGAACAGATGGTCGATGGGGCCGAAAGGTTCTGGAGTGGCGACCGCGACCCGGAGGACGTTGCGTTGGAATGCCACCTACATGGTGGACCGATGACCAGCTGGTGAAGGTTGCGGGGATCCGTTGGATGCAAGACCTTTAGTGTAGCCTTTTCAGTACTTTTCGCCGGTTTTATTATGTAATCTTCAAACAATATTTGACTCCATCCATGATCCCATTGCCGGCTGTAAAGGCGCTCCTAATACCTAAATTGATTTTGTGGACGGTGTGTACCTAATGGAGCCTAATGGCTATCGATACTCGTATTATTAAATCATAATTTTATTAATTAATGGGGACTATGACATGATCTTATGCCCCGGTGCCAATTGATATAGGTACCAATAAGCGACCTCTGATTTTTACTATAGAATAGGGTTGGCACGAACGCGCGGTGTATGGTGGGCTGAATTTGTACGTGCCGATTTTTTTTTGCTAAGTGTCACGGAGAGAATAAGTGCGTCGGTTTTGTTTTAAGGGTCTTTTTACAGCCATTATTAAGATTAGTAAAAGTACACAACCGGTCTAACTTATAAACATCTTCGTAGCAACTACCTCAGATACATTTATCAAAGATCTCATTAGCCTCACCATACTTATTAGGTTATTACCTGATAAGGTGTACATGTATCGCCAATATTTATTCATAGTCATGCACGTTTTCACTTAACTACTAGTGCTGTAATGAAACCACACAATCATTTTTCAAAACTCTGTGGCGACTGTGGCTCCACTTAAAAACTCCATTATTTTCCCCAGTTCTTGGACGTTATTCAGTGACAGCTTTATTTTACTACACCTGTAATCACCGCGCCTTGCTTGGTGTCTTGTCCAACTCCGTTTGAGTTCCATAAAATTTTAATAAAATAATATTCACAAAATCCCTTCACTCCTTTTAAACCATAGTGTCAAGGTGAACTTCATTGATTCATAGAACACGTGTAAGCTTCGGATAGTTGAGGTCAGGCAATATTATTACACTAAGATGCAAGTGCAACATAATAGTATTATTATTAGGGGGCCGACTGAAGATTCTTCTTTGACTAGAAAAATCACCTTCGGCCTAACAGTCAGCTTCGGCAAAAATTGACGGAAGTTTCCGCCGAAGCCGAACGTTTGAATTTTGAAACGTTTAAGGCACGATGTAAAAGGGGAGGGGGCTACCCATCTTACTGTTATTATTTTTAACCGACTGAAGGTAATGTGTTTATAAGCCGATATGATATTATTTGTGGCACTATAGAGACCAAACGCTTTTTGCGCGCGTTTTGATGATACTCTTGCGATTGTCAATTAAGATATGACATTAGAGCAATCAAAAATCATATTACTAAACCTTGCTCTGGGCTAAGGCCTCCCGCCATTATTTCCATACAATTTACAGATAATATGTTTTTGTTTCAGGATGTACATAACATTCCAAGACAACACTACGGGAACCGTCGGATACAAGGGCACCACCTTCCATGCCATATTCGGATAAATCAGAAATACTGTGTGATCAGTATATTTTGACAGTTCTATAGTCCTTAAAATGTAACTTGATTAAAATGACAGCTGGCAAACTAATGGGACTAGTAACTTAGATCATTTTAATATTTATGTATTTCTATTTTTTTGTTTGTTTCAGTCCCGTACTAACCCGACAAGATCCACGTGGTGACGAAAAACTTAATTTGCGATCTTGATTTAACTAAAATTACATTCATGTTTTTATCTTCTACCTTGCACACTTGTTAATCCAATTCACTGGACATTGGCAGAATAGTCGACATCCGCTTTAATTGCCATTAAATAAAAATAGAATATCATATCGCAATAAATGATTAAAAGTGCACTTATATGCAGTCAGTATTTTACGCTACAAATAAATAGGCATTTAATAAGGCCAATTAATAATAATAATAATATAATAATAATATTCCACAACTATCACACAACGCCATCTAGTCCCAAGCTAAGCAGAGCTTGTGTTATGGGTACTAGACAACTGATAAACATACTTATATATTTCTAAATACATACATATTATAGATAAATTACACCCAGACACAGAACAAATGATCGTGCTCATCACACAAACATTTGTCCTGGGTGGGAATCGAACCCACGACCTCCGGCATAGCAGTTAGGGTCACTAACCACTAGACCAACAGGCCAGTCAAATAATTCAAATTAGTCAAATTCAATATAAAAAAAAATATTTGGCTAAATTATCATCTTGACATCATTCATTTTAATCAACTTAAATTTTAAGAACTATAAGGTACCTAACAAGTTTACTGCTGTCTTAGTGTTCATATTTTAATCATCTACTAAGCTATACTGGGCTTTCAGTTATTATTATTAAATCTATTAATTTTAAGAGGTTTTCATGTAAAAAGAATCAATAAAGATTGTTACTAACGGTTTTATATTGCTGTTTTATTTATTAGTGAGAGATTATGTGAAGAATGATATACTTAACAAGAAAGAAGGTGCCTGATGTAATCATCACACTAATATTATAAAGGCGGAAGTTAGTGAGTGTGTAAGTTTGTATGTTTGTTACTTCTTCAAGTCTAAACAGCTGTCGCGATTTTTGGAGTTAGCTGACGTTGAAATATTAACGAATTAAGGAAGAGGACGTTGCGCCGACTTAAATTAAGGGCGAGAGTAGGAAAATTGTGATTAATTTGTGAGAGATTTGTGCTGAAAATAGTTATTTCAAACAACAAATTAACCTTCTGAACGCTACGGTCGGATATAGCCGACAAAGAAACGTATTTTTTTTAAACTATGACTAGACGATTAAAATCACCGTCTGAGTTCGAGTGACTATTTGATGAAAAAGGCATTCAAGAGACTTATTTAAACTGACGGTTGTATTGGTAATTTTAATCATTATTATTCAGTAAAGTCACATTTGTCCATTTGTCTAATCCTATTTTATTTTACATACAACCTGACACTGATGGGTACATTGCAATTTGCAAAAAACGTAAGAAAATTTGAATTTCGCGGGCTACCTTGTCGTAATCCGTTAGCTGTAAAAAATAATATTTTTGTTTTGTTTCTTCACCTTGCTTTCTCAGTGGCCAGGTCATAAGCACGGTTTAAACAATATCGAAACAGCAGTTAGCTATCTATGACTTGTAAAACTTGGAGATAAGATTTTTTAAATTCGAGTTGGCGTAAAGGCCTTGGTTTCATTTAGGTCAAAATGTCTCAAAAAAGTAGCTGTCAAACTCAGGAAATTTATTGAATTGAATGCAATGAAATGAATGCAATGCTTGCTTGAGCAATGTTGATTCTTCTTGTGTCGCAGTGCATTTAATAAATAATTAACTGTCGTAAAAATTACGGCTTCTTCTAGTGTTATATAGTAGCAGCGAAACGCTGAATTATTGAGCGATCGTCTTCAGTAAAAGACGCAAATATGGATGAAAATAACGTGGAGCAGACGCCTGCCTCCCAAAGGCTCACAAATGAAGACTTTAGGAAGCTCCTCATGACGCCTAGAGCTACACCAGGGGGCCCTGGCAGCTCACACCCTACGGGCTCGGTGCGTGAAGCCATGGCCAACTCAGGGTAAGCTGTTTTTCTTACCACATTGTTGTTGAGGGAGTTTGTATTTGTTGAATTCTATCAGACTGAATTGAGATAGCCTATTAACAACTTCGCTGCCAGCTCCGCAAATTAGCGGGGTGCGGGGTGAGCGCGGGGTGCCGGCCCCGCTAATATGCGGAGTAGCGCCACTCGGTTTCTATGAATTAGTACGCGCCCGGCACTGTTAAAATATCATAGATAGTTTTAAATGAACCATAATACATAAAATAAACTACTCCGCAAAATTGCGGACTTGGCACTGAGGTTGAAACTGACAATCTGAGTGCCAGGTCCGCAAATTCGCGGATTTTTTTTATTTAGCTTTTTCTTACCAAAAACTCCTAAAACTATTTAAATATTTCCAAAATAAAAATATTGAAACGTCCCCCATGCATATTTTACAAAAAAAATACATTGGATTTTCTCATGACGTCACCAAATTCCAGTTGGCAGCGAAGCTGTTAAGCCGCTTCTGCTTCTGTAGTTTCCGTATGAATTTACTCTGTTCAAATCCTGTAATATTTATTTTATTGCAACTAAATGCAAAACTACAATGCTGAGTCTAAATTGAATGCATGCATTTTGTTTATAGACAATATTATTGGCTTAACTTACTTAGCATTTCCGCCCCTAAGATGACCCACTGACCCATTTCACCACTTACCTAAATCTTTCAGCTCAATGGCACCACCAGCTGAAAACAAAGGTGAACTACGTAGAAAAAAGAAATCTTACTATGCAGCATTAAAGAAGCAGGAGGACAATAAACTGGCTGAATTAGCGGAGAAATATAGAGACCGAGCCCGTGAGAGGAGAGATGGCAGCAATGAACTGGGGCCCATGGACCCTACGAGCAATACTAGTAGTGCATACAGGTGAATATTTTAACTTAATTCGAAATATTTACTTAAATTCAACCATTAAATCAAAAACATGAAATATAATTATATCAAATCGAGGCTCATAAATTATAGCTCAGTCTGTCCGTCTTATGACACTGTGCACGTTTGTGTTCTGCGTGCGCCTAAAAGAGAAGTCAGCAATACTGTAGGGCTGAAGCTTGTCGGGGGTGCGGGTTGTTTGAAAGAGAAACTGCGGCCTCGACACAAAGGGCTAAGAAAGACCATGGGTGGTTTTTATTCAGTAGTAGTATGACACTTCCTACCACTCTGCCCAGAGTGGGAGGAATCATTTGATGACCGCCCACCTTTTAAAAAACAGAAAAGCTCATAAATTATGTAAGTTTGAGAGAAGACATGTTGAGCTGATGTCTATTCATCATTCTCAAATTCAAATTCTTAATTGCATAAATAAAATAAAATACTATCATTTAATTCGAGTATCACTGACTTATATCATAATTCAAATACATTTAACAGTCACATTACATTATATACACAAAATAAAATTAAATACAATAAAAATTTTCATTCATAGTCATTCATAGTCATATTAAATTCTAGTTAGTCAATAAAATATAGCTTACGTCAATTGCATCAACCTGCCACATGTTGCTTACAACAGTGGGAGATAAGGAAATAAATAAGTTGTTGTTGTTAAGGAAATAAATTCTAGATACAATAGGGGATCGAACAAAAAAATATAATTAATCCATCAGATAGATTTTTAAAAAATATTGGACACGTTTTTTTTCTTTTTTCACATAAACAAAAAATGAAGACTATACAATGCTTCGAAAACTCGTGAATTCCTCGAGAACGTCACATGGTAGTACATTTTTCACCAACAAATAACGTCACAACCCCCCCCCACTCATGATCTTTGACGCGTGTTATCTTCGTCAATTTTTATATTTCCACAGAGCTGTAGCACCTGATGTGAAGTCAGGAATGGATGCCAAAGAGAGAAGAAGACAGTTAATCCAGGTTTGTTCATTCACATGAGATATTGCTTAAATAAAAGGAGTTGCAAAAAATGCACTTACATTAAATTAAAAAAATCTTTGTAAAATATTAGTTTAAAAATAAAAAAAATAAAAAATATTAAAGGAGAAGTTTCAAACAAACAAACTTGGGGAGGATGTCAAAAAAAGTCGCAATACGAGCATGACATTATTTATGACAATCATAAAAAACAAAAATTAAAGTATGTAACATTTTTTTTAAATTTGTATTGTATTAACAATTTCTTGAGGGTGTTGGCTGAACGAGGTAAGACAATTAAAAAATTAATTGTCGAGACCGAAAATGTGACCATTTTGTTGGCAAACCGTTACGTTTTGTATTTACCTATTTACATTTTTTTTTTCGTATTTTCCTATTTACAGGAATCCAAATATCTTGGTGGTGACATGGAACATACCCATTTAGTAAAAGGTCTTGATTATGCGTTGCTTCAAAAGGTAAGTTCTCACCCTATTTGTATCTCAGTTAAAGTATGTTTGTCACACAAAAGAATTCGCCATGCACTAGATTCTGTTATTCTGCATTCTTGCCTATTATTAAAGAAAACAATATGTTAATATTTTGGTTGACCAATCCAGCATGCTGGAACGTCACCTTTTATGTAGGGTTTAAACATAACTAGTGCTCGCAAGCACAAGCTCTTGAGTTTGGATAAGCTCAAAAATTATGAACCTGATCAGTTCGATAATAATACTTTCTTTCAATTACTATGAGGACCTAGGTTCGAATTCCAGGTCAGTTAGGGTTTTTGCGCTATGTCAGGGAAAGCCCTGAGATAATGCTTTTGCGTTCAGCAAACCTCCGAAAATAATGGTATGACAAACCTTAGCAATCAATGTGTCTTACGACGGCACTATTACACCTTTGCCTTACCGTTCGAGGGTAACAGGCGTGATGTTCTGTGCAGGTTCGGTCTGAGATCCAGACGCGCGAACAGGAGGTAGAGGCTGAGATGGAACGCCTGGTCACGGTACCCGTCGAACCTGTCAAGGAGAACCCCGTCAAGGCGAAAGAAGCGCCCGTTGTAAGTACTACTTTAACTGTTTAATGTCGTGTTATTAAGTTAAAATTCAATTGAAATCTCAAGTGGTTTAGTATTTTTAGGACCAAGGAAGTGTCACTTTTAAGTACTGCATTAACAACTCAGTGTTTGTGATTGTGATGAAGTTCAAATTACATTCACATCAAAATTGGTTAACGATGTTTAAGAATCCCCTCCCTCCCTTTCCCCCTTCGTCCCTTTTAAGGACTGCAATAACAATTTAATTTTAATGTCATTTGTGGGATGAAGTTCAAATTCCATTGATACCAAAATTGGTTTAGGATCTTTATTTGTAAATAAATGTAATTCGTTATCAGCAGGAAGAAGAGATGCAATTCGAGACGACGATAGCTAAGAATGTCTACAATCTGATTCAAGACCAGAAGTAAGTGACAGCTATTTGTATTAATCTGCATAAAAACAAGTACAATATAATTATTTATAGTATTATTAACTCATCATAGGTTCGCGCCGCATATTTTCACTGCATTATGGTAAAAGTCTAGCCGTTCGACGCATATTTTGCCCCGAAGTTTTTTTTACGACATGCCCGACGCGAATAAATATTTTTTAATTACTCATACTCTGAAAGTAGGTCATAACATGCCAGGGGAGCGGGTTGAAAGTACTACTTTTCAGCCATAAGGAAAATCGCTTTTAACTGACAGCTGTTAAATTATTAAAAAAAAACTTAGTCTATTTTCACATTTTTATTGAACCATGTTCCAACTTTTTATACAGCCACTCAATTACAGCTCGATTTAAAGGACAAAATAAGCGGGAAACCAACAACTCTCATTTTTTCTTGAGTTAATAATTTATGTTCTTATTGTCCTCGTATTCGTAATAAATAACAGTGAATAAAAAAAAAATAAAGAAAAAAAAACTACATATTTAGTCCCTCCAACTTTTAGCGCCCTCGGGACTAAATAAGTAATTTTAGACCCTTGGATAACAATGTACTATTTCTTTCTTTTCTTTTTGAGGATTTTTTGACGACGCACCAGACGGATCAATAGCGTACCACCAAAAATGCAACGCATTTTTTCCGGTACGCTATTGGTCCGTCGTTCTCAATGTACTATAGCGCACAAAAGTTTTACGAAATGGGTTTACATAACAATTGAGAAAAATGATTTAAGTTTGACGTAAATTGTTTTATTTATGGAGAGAGGCTGATAATAATATTATTAGGCTGATATTATATATTACCGGTGAGTGACGTCACAACCCCCCACTCAAATCTTTGACGCGTTGTATCTTCGTCAATTTTTATTGATTTGATGAAACAAAAAATACGTATCCAATATTTTTCGATAATCTTAAAGACGGACTAATTAAAAACATATTTTTTAAAGTCAGTA
Source organism: Diarsia rubi (assembly GCA_932274075.1). Lineage (NCBI taxonomy): Eukaryota > Metazoa > Arthropoda > Insecta > Lepidoptera > Noctuidae > Diarsia > Diarsia rubi. The sequence continues at coordinate 1,820,390 of OW026432.1, forward strand.
AACATCCCTATTTAAAAAAATTGCATGAAACGGACCGCAGAGGCAACAAAATGTGGCGAGTCTACAGTGAGAAGAATTGTGTTTTTAATTGAACACATTTACAACACACATTTATTTATTTAATAAATTTAATATATTTTTGATGTCAACCTACTAATAAGCAATATCCAAAGCCGCAAACGAAAAGCTAGTTCGAAAATAAAACTATAGGCCTAGTAGTTTTGTGCGCGGGCGTACCTATGCGCGAACACACTCCGGTTTTCCCTCACCGTTCATTTTATGTGGCGCCAACTATAATAGTGTGCGAGGTTGCCATCAACCGGAAACAAATCTATACTCTGTGGCTGAGAAATTCTTCATGGAAAAACCCAATAACACTTTTTTCGTTCACCAGAAATAAAAAGGTCCTCCGCAACGAGATGTTCGCTCCCGGCCGCATGGCGTATGTAGTAGAACTGGATGACGAAGGCACCATAGACAGCGACATCCCGACCACGCTCACGAGGAGCAAGGCAGATGTCCCCGAGATGGATGAGAGTCGCTCAGCCTCCAGTGCCAATGATGTGGTGTTGGATAAACTGGCGCAGATATTCTCGTATTTAAGGCACGGACGACATCGCAAGCTGAAGAAGACTAAGGTATGTGGGGTTTGGAGGTTTTTGTCGATGTTTCACCTGGAATATTGAAAAAGACCAAGAGTAAACTTAATATAGTTCTTAAGTTTTTAATTTTCATAAATTTATTGCAGGACAAACCCACAGAGAAGGGCCGCATCGTCGACGACTCGATCTACGGCGAGATCGGCGAATATAACGCGGCCGAGAGACCCGACAGGAGAGAGGACAGGCCAAGGACAGGCGGCTACTTCGACAAACCGGTGGACGATGAGAAGGACGGTAAGGTTACCCAGTGATGTGCATAAAAGCCAACAATAGGGCAAGCAGACTATCCAGAAACCCTGACAGCATGAAGATTTGTAGGTTATAAAGACAAGCCAAACTTGCAAGCTTGTATGAAATTGTGATAATAACAGAAATTGTGGCAAATTATAAAGAAAAGCTGAAAAGTACGCCGAATGTCAGAGCGAGCTCGAATATTTTAGCACTACATTGGATAGGTTACATTTTCTTTTGAGCTTTCATACAGGTGTTATGTAAGTACTTAGACAGCCAATGCGGAATACTATTGAGAATCAAGACATTGCAAGAGCGAGCGAAGCGAGCTCGAAAATGTTCACACACTCTCGGGAAATTCGATTATTTTCGTTCATTCATACAGAATTGCGAATAGGAGGCACTCTGTCAACTTTTGCAGAATCGAGATGAAAGTTGTATTTGTGAGCGTAGCCAGCGAGAACATTTTAAGATTTCGCCTCGGATAGGTTGATCGCTTGAATTTCGGGGGGGAGGGAAAGATGTTCCCGAGATAAATTCTAGGATTATTCTCTATTCATCTACAGGGTTCTGAAGTGGCCCGTCGGGGCTGCGGAATGTTGTAAGAGATCCCGCAGCCTTGATATATAGGGCTAAGAAGGAACATGGGTTGTTTTTAGTCAGTAGAAGTCTAACACTCCCTTTCCCTGGAGCGGTTCTGAAGTGCAACATAGTACACCCGAGCGTAATATAGAATTTCCTTATGTACCCTTCTAGTGGAGCTCCCCGGCCCGGTTCGCGGCGAGGAACGTTCCCGTCGCTCGGCAGCCCTACTGTCGCGTCTGGCGGCCGAGCCCGAGGGCTACGCCGAGTGCTACCCCGGCCTGAGGGAGATGGACGACGCCATCGACGACTCCGATGATGAGGTGGACTACACCAAGATGGACGCCGGGAATAAAAAAGGGCCTATTGGTATGTGTTTTATAAGCTTTTATTCAACTTGCCGTGTGAGTTTGTTAGTATGTACCTACAGTCAGCATCAGAAGTAGATTACCTCTACTCAAAGTTTCACAGCAAGTTTTTAATGAAAACTTGTTAGTTATTTCTCAGTACTAACAAGTTAGTGAAGAGTAAGGAATATTTTATACAATAATCTTCTAAAACTTAAAAAAAACAACAGTCCTGTACATGAAATTATTAAAATTGCAAAATTTTTAGTTACTTCTGGTGCTGACCGTACATATATTGGTCAAATCTTGCAAGTGAATTTCAAACCAGTTCGCCCCAACTGATTGAAATGAAATTTTGCACACACCTGTGGTTCTGGTGACAATATTTTTTTATGAAAGACATTTATATCCTGCAGTCAGTTCACCTTCTCACGAGAGAACTCTTCAACTGTTTATAGCGCGGACACCAAACTTTGTATCAGCTGCTTTTGTGCTGTCGGAAATAAAAGCAAATAAACCGTTGACGCATGATCAACAAACATACAGAATTTATATCACTATAAATATTATAAAACAAAGGCCTCCGCTGCGTCTGTCTATCTGTTCGCGATAAACTCAAAAAGTACTGCATCGATTTTCATGCTGTTTCACCAATGCATAGAGTGGTTCTCGAAGAAGGTTTAGGTATATATTTTTTTCTAAATTCAACCCCGAAGATAGTTAAATACAGGATGAAAGTTTGTTTGTATATTATTCGACATACACGCGGGCGAAACCGCGGGCAAAAGCTAGTTTATAATAATATTCAGGAGTGTTCTGTTTTTATTAGGGTTCCGTATCTGAAGGGTATCCAGCACATTTCGCCAGTTATGTTCTGTTAACCCTTTAGGGATACCTCTGCCTAACCCTTCGGGATTACAAGCGTGATGTTATGTTATGTAGATCACATGATACGGATGTAAAACTAAGTAATTACGCCATACATGTATTATTCCTTGATTCTTAAAAAACTCTTCTATATAACTCTTACTATAATAATATGTAAAATGTGATATTATAAACCTGAAGAGGTTGTTTGTTTGTTTGGTTGAACGCGCTAATCTCAGAAACTCCTGGTTGAAAAAGAAAAAATATTTTTGTGTTGGATAGTCCATTTATCGAGGAAGGCTTTAGATTATATTCCACACGGACGAAGTCGCGGGCAAAAGCTATACTACTAAGCTGTGACAAGGATTTATCAATGCATCGACATCATTGTAACCAATATTCACCACCAGGTCGTTGGGACTTCGACACGCAAGAAGAGTACTCAGCGTACATGAGCAGCAAGGAAGCGCTGCCCAAGGCCGCCTTCCAGTACGGCGTGAAGACGCAAGACGGACGCAAGACACGCAAGACTAAGGACAAGAGCGAGAAGGCAGAGTTAGACAGGGAGTGGCAACAGGTATGCTGTGTTTTGTCTCTTTCTATAGTAGATATATGAGGAGCAAGGAAGCGCTGCTCAAGGCCGCCTTCCAGTACGGCGTGAAGACGCAAGACTAACGACAAGAGCGAGAGGGCAGAGTAAGACAAAAGTAAAGTGGCAACAGGTATGCTGTGTTTAGTCTCTCTCTATAGTAGATATATGAGGAGCAAGGAAGCGCTGCCCAAGGCCGCCTTCCAGTATGGCGTGAAGACGCAAGACTAACGACAAGAGCGAGAGGGCAGAGTAAGACAAAAGTAAAGTGGCAACAGGTATGCTGTGTTTTGTCTCTTTCTCAACATCATTAGCATTCTAGGAGTCCTTGCAGGTAGGACTAGTGGCCTGAAAGATTGACAAGCAGTTTTTTTTCCAAACGACACGGTGAACCATTTACCTCTCATGTTAAAGTCGGGTTCCAGTCAAATGCAGCTGAATACCAGTATTTTACTTGGAGCTCCTTTCCTATATGACCTCCATAACTTACTTATTTAGCACCGGGTAACACGGTACCCCTTGGTAAGACTACCTGTGACGACTGTCGAAGAACGATTCGAGAACTTAATTCTGTATGCAATGGATTTTCACCCATCTACTAGCCAACCTTGGCAAGCGTGGCTTAACGTGGAAGATCTCAAAAACCACGGGGTGTTATAAGTTTGACGTGTCTGTCTTTCTGTGTGTGTGTGTGTCGGTCGGTCTGCGGCATCGTATCCCGAACGCATGAACCGATTTTGATTTTGATAGGTGCATTAGCCGGGAGTGTTCTTAGCTATTTTTGAAAAAATAAAAAATTATGAACATATCACATTTTTTTTTGTTACAGATCCAAAATATAATACAGAAACGTAAAGCCCCGCAGCCCACAGCTGATGAGACTGCATACAAGGCCGCCAAGTACTAGCATCCAGAGCCTACACCTGCTAGAAAGACTTGCTAGCAGGTGTAGGAGTACTACAGGTCTACAAGATATAAGTTTTTAAACTGACATAAGTACTACCGTACTCAGAGATATTTAATGATTACTTAAGATGTCACTAAGTAAAGGTTTGACATATTTTTGTATGACAAAACTGGCAAAACCGTTACTAAGTGATGGCCTAAGTAATCATTAAAGCTCTCCGAGTGTGGCAGATAGTCACTAAACTAATAGTAACATAAACACTAAAAACGGGATATTTACCATGTTTCCTTATTGCTACGAGCTCCCGGTATAACTGGTGTACAATATGGTATTTTACCAAAAAAATCTAATTAGTCCGTCTGTTAGATTATCGAAAAATATTGGATACGTGTTTTTTGTTCTATCAAATTAATAAAAATTTACGAAAAATAAAACGTGTTAAAGATCGTGAGGGGGGCTTTTGACGTCACTTTGTGGGTAAAAAATTACTAACCTTGTGACGTCACACGACTTTTCGAAGCACTGTATCGTCTTCATCTTTTGTTAAAGTGAAAAAAGAAAAAATACGTGTCCGTTAGTTTTTGAAAATCTATCTGACGGAGTAACTAGATTTCGTTGGCGAAATTCCCTATTAGTTACCACCATATGAATTTTATTATTATGCTCGATAGTGTTGATATTTGTATAAGTAAATATGAAAAAGGGCTTCGTTCTAGTCTAGATAAAGTTGATTCCGGTTTGTGACTTTTGTTTCAAATATCTTCCTTCACAATTTCTACAGATAACTACGCGATGATGATACTAATTTTCTACTTTTACGGTGCCTTTATTCCGTAGCATTTTCGGCGGTTTTTATTACTAGTGACGTCTTGTTGAACGTACAAGGGAGCAGTATATGCATTCACTTCGAAATTGTAAACTAAATGAAAATGTACACGAAGTTTTCTACCGGTAGTGTAATTCAAAGTTGTCTATTAGTTCATAATAATGTGTATATAATTATGTACCTATACAATATATATCGGAGATTTGTGGCCACCATCAGTGATCTAGCGGTCGCTAGCGCAACGCTAAGCAAGAGTGTTATTAGGTTCTTCTATCAGGAATTCCTCAGGATATGTGCCAGTTAGATGGCAATAGGCGCCCCCCTATTGGACTAAACGAACTGGCGATATGTGGGCGTAGTATAAGGTGGTGTACCTCTGCCTAATGTCAAACTGAAGAACTGTTTCTGAAAGTTTTTCTGTTTTATAAACCGTATCATATGCTCAAATATGACAACACGTCTCTGTCTCTGTTTGCGCTGTATATCTACTAATGTTGTTTGTTGCAAAATCAAAATCAAAATATTTTTATTTCACATAGGCCTACATCGGCACTTATAAAACGTCGGTAAAAAGGGGCACGGTTTGCTGCATTGGTCGATTCCTAAGGAGAAGAACCGGCAAGAATCTCCAAAGGTTACTCTTTTAATCTTTTAAAATCGTTTGGGTTAACAATAGAGTTGCAAGAGCCCTTGCATATCCACAGGGTCAAATACATAGAGGAAGGGAAATCGAAGCACAAACGTTTACTAACATGTTCAGTACAGTAATGTTGAAACAACAGTTTATTTTTTCGGTATGATGTACTTTACACGTGAATACCGTGTGCGCAATGTCCCTTCTACCTTGCATAAAATAAGCACAATTTGGCTAGCTAATTAACAGATTCAGATTATTTATTTGTTTACAATAATTTACAAAGAGATGTTACATATTTGCAGAATTGTGCAGTGCAGATTGTTTCTTTTAGCGTTCGAATATCATTGACCGGACAAACATTCACCAACAGCGGCCCTGTTGGTGAATATTTGTGAAACGGAGGAGCTTAAAGTATAAATGAATGAAAGGGAATTAAAATCGCTTGTTCGCGACTATAATGACATAACTCCAAAAATAAGAATCCAGGACAGCGTTAGACTAAAAGTATTTTATATGATTGTCAAAATATTTGGCACCTTTTATTAAAAATGAATATATTTCAAATTTCCTTACATACTTTCGTTAATTGTATTTTAAGCCACAAACAGCATAAAACAATCGTTAATTTATGTGGAAATATTATTGTAAAACTTTGAGTCTTCCGATTATGTACGCCAAAAGATTCATATATCTCTATACCCATGAGGTCAGTGAAGTTTTCCTAGTATACACTTTTAGTTAGTGTAAAATTGTAAATATACTAATGATATATAATATAAAGTGTTCACGTCAAACTGTGTTTTAATTTTAATAACTATCTATTTATTTATTTAAACTTCATGCACAAGAGTGGTACATAGGCGGATTTAATGCCACAAGGCATTCTCTACCAGTCAACCTTAAGGTCAAATAGGACAGCACTGTGCAACAAGCTACAAAAAAAAATAATAATAAGGAGATAACCATTTTGTTATATAAATAGATATACATAAATGGGTACATACTAATATATATTATTATAGATACAGATAGAATATAATAATCTAATATACATATAATATATATTATAATACATACAAAACAGTCTAAAACACGAGAAACCTTATAATTATCACTGTGCCCCGAGATTTGATTATGAGCAATTTCCGTTTACTATCCGGTGTAGGGTATAGGGGTGTTTACTGACTTAAAAAAATGTGATTCTACACTCTTTTGCAAAAAAAAACGGGCACCTAAGGAAATTTATGTTCAATACTCAATACTCAATACTTTATTGCATTCCATATGTATAAACTTATGTGGTAAAATTATAATTAGATGACAATATGGACCCTGTCGGGCACAGCAAGAACAAGTGAGTCAGGAGACAGGAAGCATTTGTTGACTAGATGTATATAATACAGAACGTGTGTGAACGTATGTGTGTACTTTCTGAGATAAATAGATTATAAGTTCTAAGGTCGATTTGAGTTAATTAAATGAAATTTATTTCTTTGACGTAGTCTGTATACTTATAATCGTGCAAATTAATGCGCGTGAAGTGAATTCGGGCAATTAAAAGAAAAAAACGTTGTATTCTTTAAAACCGATGTACACGCCCAAACAATAAGAAGTGGTCGGCAATAAAGACAAGATTTTTTTTTACTTTTTTTAATTAAATAAAGTTACAAATGTAAAAACCTAATAACGAGTGTGACCTCCTCTTGTCAAAATCACAGCTTGAATCCTTCTGGGCATGCTTTCCACGATGTTTTTAATAACGTTTTGAGGAATACGTTCCCACTCTGCTGCAATGACTCTTTTTAGCTCCCTGATGTTTTGTGGAGCAGGTTGCACTGATCTTACCCGTGTCTTTAGAACATCCCAGACATGCTCAATTGGATTGAGGTCAGGACTTCGAGCTGGCCAATCTAAACGACGGATCCCAACTTCTTGCATGTACGCTTCCACGTCGCCAGAACGGTGCGGGCGAGCATTGTCGTCCCTAAAAATGGAATCTTCCCCAAGTGCAGTCAATGTGGGTTGTGCATATGGAATTAGGACTTCCATTATGTACCGGTGTGCATTTAATGTTCCATTTTCTATGAAAACTAACTCCGTACGCTCCGTCGAATTAATTGCTGACCAAAACATAATGGAGCCTCCGCCATAAGGAGTGATTTCTTCGAAACACACTTTCGCATAGCGTTCCCGTGGTCTTCACAGCACTCGCCGGCGTCGGTCCTCTCCACACAAAGAGATTCTAGCTTCATCAGAAAACAATAATTTATTCCAGTCCTCCAGAGTCCATGAAGCACAGTTCCGAGCAAACTGAAGTCGAGCAACACGGTGCTCACGGAGTAATTTAAGCCCCGAGCTGGGCGGTAACTCCTGATATTGGCAGCCAAAAGCCTCCTCCTGACCGTCCAAAAGCTAACTTCCACTCCTCTTCTTCAAGGTTCTTCTTCAGGTCCACACTTGACGCCTTACGATTCCGCAACGCCTGACTCACCAAAAAGAGGTCATCTCTTGGTTCTGTGCATCGTTTTCTTCCCGAACCGGGTCTTCTTTTGACCGAACCGGTTTTTTGATACCGTTGCCAAGTCCTCTGGACAGTTGAACAACTCACATTTAGCCGCTGAGACACGTAAGTTTGCGAACAACCTTCTTCAAGTAGGGCTATAATTTTACCGGTCCTTATCGCTTTATCACTCATATCAAAAAGTGGTATTTAATGTAAAAAGAAAGATTAAATTGTTTAATTTGCAGAAAATATCCAAAAAGTTTTAAAATATCGTAATCAGTTAAAAATCGTTTCAGCAATTCGCGCCATTAGTAAAGCAATTTTAGAATAATCCTCAATAACCATTATTTTCTTTTATTAATTTTAAATTTGGAACGTAAAGAATCATGCCAGGATGCTTCAAATAACAATACATCGTCTAATTAATAAAACCTATTTCTTGTTCTTCTTCATTGAAGTAGAGAAAAAAATCTAAAGTGCCCGTTTTTTTTGCAAAAGAGTTTATTTAGTCCGTCTGTTAAATTATCGAAAAATATTGGATACGTATTTTTTGTTTTATCAAATCATAAAAAATTACGAAGTTAAAACGCGTCAAAGATTTGAATGGGGGTTGGTGACGTCACTGACCGCTAAAATGCCATACTAATATCTTAGAGTATGACGTCACACGAGTTTTCAAAGCACTGTATCGTCTTCATTGTTAGTTTACGTGAAAAAAGAAAAAATACGTGACCAATATTTTTTGGTAATCTTTAAGACGGACTAATTAGATTTTTTTTGTTATCTAACCTATTGTGTGACAAATTTCATAAATAATGATCAGCCAAAACTTTTGCATATCATCATCATCAACTTCGCTGCCCTTGACTCATTTCACTTTTCTTCCAACACACGTTACGCTATCATTTAGGTACATGTTTAGCGTGCAAACCTACCTAGTACTCCTAGTAGTGGTGCCCACGCTAACCTATTGTAATGTGTGTATATTGATCACTTATTAGACCGCTCAAGTCAATATAGAATAAGAATAATTGATTGTTTTAAAATTACAATCGTTGCGTTGATCCCTAAAACCCCACACTAGGATTCCCTGTGTCGTGATGAATGGGAATCAAATTGTTATGCTTAATGCAAAATCACTGTATCTTTTAGCACTGTCAGTGGTGAACTTTTGACATTATGCGAAGCGCCTGCGAAAAAAAAATAGCTACGTGGACTATGGACGAGAGCAGCGGTGGCCCAGTGGTGGCGGCTCCGAATTAGAACAGTAAGTGGTGGGTTCGAACCTAGGCAGGCGCATTACTTTCTGTAATTTATTTCACCACCGCTGACCACCACACCGAAGGAAAACATCGTGAAGAAACCGACATGTCTTAGAACCAAAAAATTCGAAGACATGTGACATCTGCCAAACCGCACTGGGCCCGCATGGTGGGTATGGCCCAGTGGGAACATTATAGGCTGATGATGTGGACTATTAGTAGGGGAGCCTAGACCATCGTTTGCATTCTGTGAGGACCTGCAGTGAGGACAGATGTAGGAAAAAAGAGTAAGTAGGGTTCTTCAGCAAGCATGTTATAGCTTGAAAATGCCTGCGTAGGGCGTGATGAGAGAACGCTTACGGACTTTTGGTTTGAAATAAGAATCTTATAGGAAAACGGTAATAAATGGTTACCAAAATACCCTTTTTTTTGGCGGGTGGAAAATCATCAAATAACCCCTCTCGCTCTTGGGCAGAGCGAAAGTGAATGTCAGACTTCTACTGACTAAAAAGCACCCATGTTCCTACTTAGCCCTGTATGTCGAGGCCGCGGTAACTTGTGAACAACGACGGGGACCAAAATACCCTTTTTTTTTTTTTTTTTTTTGGTGGGTGTAAAATCATCGAATAACCCCTCCCGCTCTTGGGCAGAGCGAAAGGGAGTGTCAGACTTCTACTGACTAAAAACCACCCATGTTCCTTCTTCGCCCTCTATGTCGAGGCCGCGATAACCAGAGGACTACCCGCGGCCCCGAATACCCTTACGTACGTTTTTAGGGTTCCGTAAGCAACAAGGGACCCTTTTAGTATTCCAAGCATTTTCTGAGGAGGGTTCACTCACGAGGACTAATGTGTATACACTTTGAACTTCTCGCGGAATAACAATAAATTTTCGTAATTTTATGGGTAGGTACCAAAATAGTATGCTCGTACCTACATAAAATTACAATAAAAAGATTAGGAGAAAATTACTACGTAAATAAACAGCAACAGAAGTAGCTTAAAATTGCGGAATTTTAATTATTTGATGTAGGTACGGAACTTTAGCTTTTATTTTTAATTTTTCAGAAGTTTATTCTTTAAAATATTCCTTACTGTTCAATAACTTGTTAGTAACTAGCCATGTAGCCACATCTAATAAATTTTTATTAAAAAAACCTGCTTTGAAACAGAGTAGTGTTTATCTACTTCTGATGCTGACCGTACTATTCATATGAATCAAGTCGCCTGTTATTACTTATTAGAATACCATCAACTCACGGCATCCTGCTCGAGAAATACCTTATCTATACATGTACAATAGCAAACCTATACAAAAACCTAGTGATTATTTTTAATTAGATACCGACTTCAGAATCCAATACAGAGGAATTTTGCCTAAATTTTTTGCTTCCATATAAAAAACAAACTCCATTTCACGAACAGCGAAGAATTTTAATAACTACGTGTGACCCTAAGTGTTCATCTAATAAAGAGATAACGGCATTGTACTGAGCAACTTGCAAATGTCTGTATACTTCATGATTAGCTAACGTTCACACACAAATTATTTCTATTTCGCCCCATTAGCTCAGAAGAAACGTAAGCCAAACAATTACCCAATTAGAGCGCAATGAACACCCGCAACCTCCTGCAACTTGTTATTCACAACAAACGGACGTCCACAGAGAAAGCATCCGCTGGGAACTATCTGAATATCGATCGACCTTCAGGTTTCACTGTAACAGCTAACAGGACAGCAGTGCGGCATACCATCACGTCGCGCCTGCTGACGTGGAGAGAAACGCGGCCAAATTCGCGACGATTCGTTTGACACAATGCCGGTTCATCGGCACTCATGTACCTACCTACCCGAGTACCCGTACCCGTCCGTAGAGCCGTCTTCGCAGGTGCGTGCGCGCAGGTACGGCCCGCGCCCGCGCCCCTCCAGCCCGCCCCGCGACCCGTGCCCCCGCACCGCCATCTTGAATTCCGCTCACTCAGACCCGCGCCCGCCTCGCGGCCAGTACGTACACTCCGCGCGCAACCGATCCGCGACATATTTGTGTTTCCAAGTGATTCAGTGTCATGTTGTGATAGTGCAGTGACGAAATGGAGTCGACGCCGATATGTCGGTGCCGCGTGCTCTACCTCGGCTCCGCGGTGCCGCAGCAGAGCAAGGACGGGCTGCAAGGCATCCAGGAACCGCTGCGCGAGTTGTATCCGGAAAAGGGAGCGACTAGCGGCGGCATCGACTCGTGGCTGTCCGTGTGGTCCAACGGCATCCTCCTTGAGAACATCGACGAGAGCGGCTCGCGGGTGGCGCGTTTCTTCCCCATCTCCAGCCTGCACTACTGCGCCGCAGTGCGCCGGGTCACCGTGGAGGGCGCGCCGCGCTTCCTGCCACTGGACTCGCCCTTCGCGCGCGCCCCCGCCCCGCGCCGCCCTCCCCTGTTCGCCGCCGTGCTGCGTCGCACGCAGGGTATCAAGGTGCTGGAGTGCCACGCGTTCATCTGCCGGCGCGAGGCGGCGGCCAACGCGCTGGTGCGCTGCTGCTTCCACGCGTACGCGGACAGCTCGTACGCCAAGCGGCTGGAAGCGGAGCGCGCGCCCTCGCACCTGCCGCCCGACCAGGACGAGGAGCTGGAGGCGTACGATGGAGACGAGAACCACAAGGTGTGGGTCGGCGAGACCGAGCGCGACGATGCCAGCGACGACATCCCGCACCCCGCACGTGCACCCCGCCCCCGCCAGATAGCGCGCCCGGCCTCCGTGCCGCCGCCGCCACCGCCACCCGAGGAGCCCAAGAAGAAGACCGCTACTGCGAAAAAGACGAAAAAGAAGTCATCAGCGTCAGCTGATGAGTTGTACGCGGGCCCAGCGCCGGTGATGAACGGACGATCACTAGGCCGCGCGCCGCCCGCCTGGGCCGCTGGCCACCCCATGGTACTGGTGGCCCACCCGGCGGCCACGCTGCCACACGCCCGCCCCGCCACGCTGGGCCACCGGGGGCGGGTGCCGGCCGCGTTGACGGCAGGGCCCTTTCCGCCAGGTCCCCCTGGCCCGGGCCGGGGCCGCCTGCAGTACGCCACAGTGGATCCGAGACGTTCGAAGCCTCCCCCCCCTCCGGCGATGAAGGCTGCGCAGAGCATGACGGGGCTGGAGGCCGTGGAGGACGCGGGCGGCATCTACAGGAAGAAGGGTCACCTGAACGAGCGCGCGTTCTCGTACAGCATTCGACAGGAGCATCGCAGCAGGTCGCATGGCTCTCTCGCCAACCTGAAGTTTGCAGCTCCACCCGAGGTGAGTGTCTAACACTTATTTCTCAATATTTTCTCATCCCATCAATAAATTCCTTTGGAACGGAAGCCATAGGACGGTCTCTAAAGGGTGTTATAGACCGGGCGCTTCAAGGAAGGCACATTAAGGTCCGCATTCCACGACAACCGGTCGGTGGTCGGGACTCAAACCCAGGTGTTACGAGATACGAGTTCCATTTCCGGCATCTTTTCCATAATTCTTTAACCCTGCCGTTTATAAATATTCATGTTAGGTCGATCAAAACCCGTACATGTAGGGTCAAGATAATAAAATGAGAGGCAACAGCTTTCTCTACGTAATTAAGTGGATTCGCTAACAAAGGGTCGGACTTGGCAGGTCCCGGCCGATTACGTCATCGGCATGTACTTATATATATATTTGTGTGTGTGTGTATGTAATTATCGTGTCAAGAGCGATTGCTTGCAAAATCATTTTCGTACGTAGTTATAGTGTATGAAATCATTACTTGATTTCGCAGCTGGTATTTCTTGGGATTTGCGATTTTTTTTATCGGTGTCAGATGTACAATGAAGGTTACTTATTTCAGCTAATAAATCGAACCTAAAACTATATACAGCCAAGAATACTTTTGAAAAGACTTCCTACTAATTTGTGCCTTAATCTGGGCCAAATTCGTTCATTTTATATAATTATGACTTCTATTATGATTCTTCAACATTTTTTTTTACTTTTTCACAAATATGCATATTTTTGTTAATTAACAATTTGGTCGCCAAACTTATCAATTGTAAGTCTAGGTATCCTAAACGTAATGGCAGTCTTTACGTTAGTTTTTGGCGTTATCAAGGTGCCATTGAAACAACCTTCAAAGTGGTAATTTAAACGTAATTTAACTGTTTTTCTAGCTAAGCCAACTACTTTAAAGAAACTAAAATATAAACATCACAAAATGCTTATAAAAAGTGTAAGTTACTGTAAGCCTGCGTCATCCCACGGCTAGATAAGGCCTGTTTTCATGACTTCGCGTCGAAATGATGATGATGTAGGTACATAAAGATGTTACAGTAATTTTATTTTGACATATCCTGCCTGCCATAACATGGCGTGCAAATGTCTTTAAAATAAGAGAAGTAACATTCATTCATTCATTCATTTATTTATTCATTTACAATTTACATTGTGTTGCACATTACTTATTAAAAAGAGAGAAATAACACAAGCAGAAACAAATACACTATCGGTCCGTCCGTTACGGACGGGACGGGATTTCAGCAAATTAATACAATGTCAGCAAAATATTTTGACAACAAACAAATACATGTCTGGTTAATAGCAGGTACAGTGTCAGATACAATGTCTAATTATTAGCAGGTAGGTATGTAAATTATGTAAAATTCAATGTCAAAATTTTTTTAAATAAAAAACCGTCGGAAGACTTCTTGTTGTTTGACTGTGTGATTGATTTACTTTTTAGGATCCCTCACAATCAGATCCGTTTTCGTGAAAAACCCGATACCTTAAATATTTAGAATATGTCATTAAGCATGTACCCTTCGCAAAAATCCTGCATTTTATACAAATTTTCAAATATTACAACAACGGCATCGCCTTCATCATTGTCTCTCTCCTATTTTACTTGGGGTCGGCGCAACACGTATTCTTTATTCATTCTCTCCTATCAGACACCACTGACTGCATCGCCTTCTCCTACCACTGATAGCTTGCATCATCCCACAGCTGGGCAAAGGCCTCTCTCTCTCCGTGACTTCCAGTTGTTTCGACCCGAGGCCATTGTGGACCACTGGTCGCTACTCTTGTCCAGCAGTTCTATTGCGTATCTTTTTAAAAGTCAGTGGCTATCATAGAGTCCATCAATTAACTGTCAAATGGTTCCATTTTGTACTAAACCATAACCAATTTGTCAGTTAATCGATGGACACTATAATATAAAATGATACGCAATAGTCCTGCTGATCGTCCCGCAAACTTCTACGAGGTCTGAGATCGTCCTGCAAACTTCTACGAAGTCTGGCACGACGCTTTCTGACGAAAATAGAACTAGATACTTACAGTTATAACAGCACTTGTCTAGCAGAAGGCACGAAATCAACTTCAAATAAAAAATAACACTTCGGAACAACATCCAGGTATTCTAAAACGATGTCGTAATAGCAACATGTAGGTAGTTATTTCATTGATGAGTATAACTATTTACGAAATCTATCGGTCAAGACCAAAGCATACATAAGTATTTGTATAATCCATCCATATAATAGTAGCCAGTAGTGATATTCAAGCGGTGGAATCCACGACACGAACCTATGAACTTTCGGATTCGTGTGTATATTGATAGGTAACTATCAACAACCCGCAGCTCCGACGGGAATAACCCGCAGCCCGGACGGGAATAACCCGCAGCCCCGACGGGAATAACCCGCAGCCCCGACGGGAATAACCCGCAGCCGCAGGTTCAACGGGAATAACCCGCAGTCCCGACGGGAATAACCCGCAGCCCGGACGGGATAACCCGCAGCCTGGACGGAATAGGCTCACCCCTAATGGGACTTCAAATCATAACTGGCGAAAGGTGGTCGTACACCTTTGTCTAAACATTCCGGGATCACAAAGTGATGTTATAGATTTCTTACAGAGAGGCTTGTTTTGCAGCACTGGGAACAAATATATGAGAATAATGCAGACTAAACCAGGCACTAATTTTAGGTTTACATAAAGCTTATATTAGCTTGAACAGACGTCACGTGAAAGGTTTTCTAGCCTATACAGGTCACAGTTCAATTTCTTCGCACAAAATTAGATGCATGCTATAACGTATGGTGTATTGTGCAATTTATTTGTGAAATAATCACGAGTCAAAGGTCGACGTGTCACGCGATAGAAGGGTATAAGAAGACAATGTAAACTACATACCATTACGCATGTAATTGGATTACATGCGTAATGTTAAATCTTTGCAAAAAGGTGAGGCAGAGATGTGAGGGAGTCAGGCCTCCTCTCTAGGAGAGGGATGGGCTATAATCAATCACGCGTGCCAGCGCGGGTTGGTAGATGTCACCTGTCTTCGAATTTTTTAGTTCTAAGTTTTCTCACGATGTTTTCCTTCATCGTTTCAAGAGCAGCGGTGATGAAATAAATTACACAAAGTAATGCGCTTGCCTGGGTGCGAGCCCACGACTTACTGTTCGTAAGACCGTCTTACCGCTGCTCTTGAAGGCCTAACTCCCTCACATCTCTGCCTCACCTTTTTGCAAAGATTTGGAAGACGGGACCGCCACTGCTCTTAGTAATTTTTAAGTCCTATGTTATGGAGCGTAGCATTTTGGGTGTCAAAAGTGGACGTTGGCAAGAAGGCTGCTAGACTAAAATGGGATTGGGCGGGTCACGTCTGCCGCATGCACGATGACTGCTGGGCAAAAGTCTCAACACGACTGCCGGAAGATGGACGGCGCCGCCGAGGCCGGCCCAGAAAGAGGTGGCGAGACGATCTGGACGCGCACCACGAGGGTTGGTTTGAGGTGGCTCAAGAAAAGAGCACTTGGAAGGATTTGGGGGAGGCCTTTGCCCAGCAGTGGGACAGTACAGACTATTAAAAAAAAAAAATATATATATATATGTTTTGGAGTAACGAATAAAGGAATAACCTATTGCCATCAATCGGACACAAATCCAGACTGGTTTTGTACAAAAAATACATAAGATAATAGGGATGTTTACAGACTTAAAAAAATGTGATCCTAATTAGTCCGTCTGTAAGATTATCGAAAAATATTGGATACGTATTTTTTGTTTTATCAAATCAATAATAATTGACGAAGATAGGTACAACGCGTCAAAGATTTGAGTGGGGGTTTGTTACGTCACTGACCGGTAAAAAATGCCATACTAATGTCTTAGAGTATAACGTCACACGAGTTTTCAAAGCACTGTATCGTCTTCATTGTTTACTTACGTGAAAAAAGAAAAAATACGTGTCCAATATTTTTGGTAATCTACTCTTATATGATGGACTAATTAATTTTTTTTATTAACTACCTTATTATAGAAATCATGTGATGATAAAGAGACAAGCAATAATAACTGTACCGAGTCTTCAAACAACATTTGAATGTATTCGTCTTCTTATAAAAATGTATCGTATTTTTAATTACCTAATTAGTGTAGTTTTGTAGTTAATGTCTGTTGAAATCCGCATTGAATTAGAAATAAGTAGAAAATTTTAGGAACAACTACAAGTCGAGTCATAGTAATTGCCAGTTAAGTTTTTAGTTTTTTTTTTTTGGTATTTGTTAAAAATTTTATGTTATTTTTATGTGTATTAGAATTAATATAAGTATATCTAAATATTATTATTATTATAAATTGATATTGTTACCTACCTATTGTAGCCTACCACAATGATGTCTTGTTTGACCCTAAGGTTGACTGGCAGAGAATGCCTTTTGGCATTAAGTCCGCTGGATTAACTGTCAAATTGGTTATGGTTTAGTACAAAATGGAACCATTTGACAGTTAATTGATAGACACTATACGATAGCCACTGTCATTTAAAAGATACGCAATAGCCCTGTTGAACATGTTTTCTTTGCTTCCACCAAACAAAGTTCTAATAAAAGAAAACTGACATTAAACCTTGACCTAATTTAGACATTTCTTCAATACCAGTATTAAACATTCCATCACGCCTATAATACCTGAAGGGTTATGCAGAGGTGTACCTAATGGTACACGCACATGTCCCATGATATAGCGGATGACCCTATTGCAACAATAAACCAACAAACCACCACAAAACACTCCCACCAAAAAAAAACCGACCAACAACCACCAACAAATACTTTTTCTTTCTTTTTTTATTGCCGTCAACCGGGCATAAATCCAGAGTCAGTTTCCTGTCTCCTTTTAGAAGTCGGTTAAAAATCAGGTCCCTGCCATCCCACAAGTATCCCAGCAGATAATAATTATAGTTCAATAAACTACAGTTGCGTTGCGTTAGCGACACGTCGCAACTGGTTTGACTGCCGGCGACTAATCGCTGTTACGGCACAGAAGTTGCGACACGCGACCGACTGCATGCGAACGATCTTCACGGCTTAATGCGTGTGGATACAGCAGGGATGCTGCTGTAAGAAACTTGTGTGTCACTTAATACGGAACATTACAAAATTCATGGATCCCCATGATACATGATAACTAGAAATAATTGAGATTTTCAATCGAGGAAACTTGGCAACAGACTGTCTTTTAACAATAAAAGAAGACGATACAGTGCTTCGAAAAGTCGCGCGACATCATAGTTTGGTACAAATTTTACCAGAAAGTGACGTCACCGGCCCCCAGTCACGATCTTTGACACGTTTTATTTTAGTCAATTTTTGTTAATTTGATAAAACAAAAAACACGTATCCAATATTTCTCGGTAATCTAATTAGAATCTTTTTTTAGTCAGTCAACTACCCTATTAGTTCAGTCTGGCAATCATCTTCAAAATTATGTTGTCACAGATAAAAAAAACCCTGTTTTCTACTTTACAATGTCATCTAGACAATACATGATCCCCAATCTCACAATGATGTAATAAATTACGTACCAGTGGCCATTACTTGCTCAAGTTATTTTAAAATAAACAGCTAACACACATAGACTATTTAAAAAACCAAACATGAATAACTCATCACACCACTCAACGTCATTGGCCGAACCGTCACAAAAAACTTTACCTGTAAACTGCAGGTATCAATAAATATTTGTTGTTATTGCAAACACTTCTTGCTGCATACCGAACGAGCTGTGGGCCCGTACAGCACAGGAGAGGGAATGTTTCATGACTAAAAAAATATGATTCTGTTTAGGCCATCAGTTAGATTATCTAAAAATATTCGATACGTGTTTTTTGTTTTATCAAATCAATAAAACAAAGATAAAACGCGTCAAAGATCTGCAGGGTTATTGCGTATCTTTTAAATGTCAGTGGCTATCATAGTGTCCATCGTTTATCTGTCAAATTGGTTATGGTTGGTGGCAAAATGGAAGCCCTCACATCACAAGCCCGTGGGGAAGCCCCCACGGGCTTGTGATGTCAACACGTGGTTAAAAATGTAGTGCGATGTGATGTCACATAAGTATTCGAAGCACTGTATCGTCTTAATTTATTTTTTATGTTTAAAAACAATAATACACTGTCCAATATTTTTTGGAAATCTTATCTGACGAAGTAATTAGACTTTTTTTGTCAACTACCCTCAGACCAAGAAATAAGATAGACGGCGCGCCGCGAACACCAACAGTGAAGCCACAAAAACCACGCTACTACAAGTAAACATACACATTTTTACTTGTAGTAGCGTGGTTTTTGTGGCAACTACCCTATTGTGCCCAGAAACAGTGATACGGGCTTGCGGCAAACACAAAGGAGATGGCTGCACGACCTGGATATCTTCCCTGGGAATTGGAAAGAAAGAAGCAGCACAGAATGGTGATCGCTGGAAAGAGGAAGGGTTTTACCCAGCAGTGAAATCAAAATCAAAATCAAAACTCATTTATTCAAACTAGGCTGATAATCAGCACTTTGCGAACGTCAAAATTTACTTATTTACAAGAGACAGTCCCCCAAAACGCCCACCCTTCGACACTTCCTAGTGTTTTAGCTGGAAAGAAGATGTGGCGGAGCAAACTCCCCAGCAACACATCTGTCTGTCAGGTTGGTTAGAAGAACCAGACTTGAGGAATATGAGTTGGCTGTAATAATAATTATAATAAACTTTAAATAGCGGCGGTGGATCGATTAGAGCGACGCGCAATGATTGTTGATATATCGGTCCCAAATGACGAGAAGCTCTTTAAAGCCGAGAAAGATCAGTAAATCAAGTATGTTGGCCCGCGAGGTTGTCGACATGTAGGATGTGATCATTGTGACGATAGTCATTTCAGCCAATGGGTTAATTGCGAAGAGCTTCGATCAACACCTGAGGAGTAGCAGGCTCTCGTTAAACAGCTGGATCAAGGGCTTGTTACAGAAAGCGGTACTCATGGATACGGGTGGATATGAATATCGATCGATAGGCTGCAATAGGGGATCGGACTGAGTCAACAATAAAAAAAATCTATGTAGTCGACAGTTTATCGAGCGGTACAAAAAACAACACAAGGCACGCCTAACCCTGCATACAAACCCACTAGTCACTGAATTGATAAACCCGACAGCGGTGGTAAAAAGGCTGAAGAGGAACCACCTTCTATAAGTGGGAGGTGCAGCACTGGCTGCTCCACCACAACGCCATTCGACCATGGAACGAATTCGCTTATGGTCTAACGACCGATTGCAAATGAATAATTATAAAGAAAAAAAAAAAAAATGTAGTCAATTGTAGGTACAAAATGTACTGACATGTGACGTTTTCGAGGAGTTCACGAGTTTTTGAAGCACTGTATCGTCTTAATTTTTTGTTAAAATGAAAAAAGAAAAAAATATGTGTTTAATATTTCTTGGAAATTTATCTGACGGACTAATTTGTTTTCTTTTGTCCGATCCCCTATTTTATATGTTATTGAAGTAGTTTAGTACCGCCATACGCTGATATGGTAACGAAATAGAATTTATAGAAAAAGGCTTTAAACTATTTTGAATTCAGCAGCTACTTAATTCTTTTACAACTTTGGTCTCTGTTAGAAATAAAATACAAAGGTTTATGATAAAACAAGCCTTCCATATTTTATTTTCCTTATTACCAAACATACATCGCCACGTTTTCCTTAATAAATCACGTCATCAGAGTTTCAAGGAATTACTTAGACAATCTGTGAGTGTAATATAATTTATGGTTATATACGCATTGAAGATGATTTGATGATTATTGTGTTTGCGGTAAAATATAAATTCACTTTTGTTCAGAAGAAACTATTTTCACTTTTCATTCAGTCAGTAATCTATCAACAAGTCAAAGTTTAACTTGAGTTAAAGTTATAATTAAAGATAAAAAAAATTGTGATACATAATTTAGACAATAGGGTAGCTAACAAAAAAAATCTAATTAGTCCGTCAGATAGATTTTCAAAAAATGTGCTTTGAAAACTCGTGTGACGTCATATTCTAAGACATTAGTATAGCATATTTTACCGGTCAGTAACGTCACAAACCCCCACTCAAATCTTTAACGCGTTTTATTTTCGTAATTTTTTATTGATTTGATAAAACAAAAAATACGTATCCAATATTTTTCGATAGTCTAACAGACGGACTAATTAGAATCATATTTTTTTCAGTCAGTAAACATCCCTGTTTGTATTATCATGATTTTTGATTCATTATTTTTTTGACCATACACAACTATGTGCACGCGTTGAAGTCTTTTCTATGATTTTCTTTGATGTCAGGGGCCGACAGTGCCATTTTATAGGCACTGGAGTCCGAAAATTCGGTGGTGCATGTCTTGGATTTGAAGTAGATACCTATGATTTGGCAATACGATAGTCACACCACTGGACAGTAACTACTTGGATTTACGCTGTAACATTATAACACTGTAAAACCTAATCATTAAAGAGTAACCATGGTCTTTCTAGCCGGTACTTCTCCATAGGAATCGAGCACCGCGAACCGTGCACCTTTTCTCAACCTTTTATAAGTACCCATGTCGGCCAATTTTGATTTGATTTGCATCTTAAATCGCTTCGTTAGAACATGATATTTTCTTCCAATATGCATATGCATTTTATTTCCACAATTATCACTAAAACTCCCTATCCAACTAACAAACGTGAACGCAAACCAAATAACTTAATCAACTAACTTCATACAACACAGTTACACTGCACTACTCCACTTAAAGGCCGCGGTTCACCGTGAGACACCTTTTGTCAATTTTACCATCTTACACTAACCACAACACAATCAAAAACCGACCCTCTTACTTTCACAATAAGAGTTGTGTGAGGTGTATATGTAACGTGGTGTTTGAGGTCCCACGGTGGATGGACGGGTCAATGTTCCTAGGTTATATTACTTGTAACGTTTTTTTTTTCTTTAATGGGGGGTTTGATTGAAGGGGAGTTGCTGAAGTAGTTATTATTGATGAGAGTTAATTGATATGTCTGGTTTTAGCTGTAAAGTGGATCGACGATACGGTCGCTTGGTTAGCCGCTTGGAGTTTTAGAAAAGGTTTTGATTCCCTGGTGGCAAAGTGTTATTGGGTTTTTCTATCATTTCTATTTAGTAGCCACGGAGTGATTTGTGCCCGATTGTTGGATATAAGAGCACCCCCCATTACGTGCGGCTTCAAAATCACTGACGAAGTGGATAGGAAGGTGTTAACCTTTGGGGATATACAGATTAGATGATTGTATTGGCACGCGGCTTCTAGCATAACTGCACTGGGTTGTGGAAGTCAGATAGGCAGTCATCATCATCATTTTAGACGAAAGCCGTCTATCACTTGTAAAGAAGTAAGGATTCCGGCAAGCGCAGCGCGTGCCCTGTGACCTACGATCTCTGTGCTCGGACCTCATCGGAGACACATGCGTTTTTTAAATCTTTTTCTTACTCTATGGCTTTTTCGTTGTTCGATCGAATTATCAATTACTCTGTATTGTTCCCAAGTAAATTAATATACAGATATACTGAAAAGAGAATCCAAGTTTAGTTTTTCCCATAATTAAGTTCCCTTTTACACTGAACATAAGCCAAAACAAGTGTCGCTGCATTGCCCGGTCCCGTGCGTCTTGCATCCAGCGGATCCCTGCAACCTTCACTAAGTAATTGGACCATGTATGTAGGCAGTCGCTCCAGCTAAAATACTGGTATTTACTATTCAGCTGCAACCACTTAGAGTGGAAACCGTCCCCAACATAGTTGGGTAGAGGCTAGGCAGCCGATGACGACACTACTTATCTGACGGGCCGTCCGTCTGTTCGCGATAAACTCAAAAACTACTGCACCGATTTTCATGCTGTTTGCAACAATGGATAGAGTGTTTCTCGAAGATGGTTTTAGAATATAATTGGACCGACTCGAGTCCACGTAGGCGAAACCGCGGTCATCAGCTAGTGGGAAATAATTCTACAAACTCAGCTTACTTTAGCCATCGTCCATTGCTCCTACAGCTAGATGGATCTGCTCCATAATTATCACTTTCGCTGTATTTCATCATTTCATAATGGCGGCATATCTCGATGTTATTAACAACGTACAATTACAGGCGATAATTGTTATTCGTTCCGAGCCAGCAAACTTATTTCTGAAGCAATATTATGCTGATCTAGATTGTGTGGGGAAAAACATTATTTGATCAGCTGCACTTGATTCTGTTGGTAACAAGAAAGAAATGGATTAGTTTTGGATTTGAACAGTTGTTTGGTCAATATTATCACACTAATATTATAAAGGCGAAAGTTTGTGAGTGCATGTGTATGTTTGTTACTTCTTCACGTAAAAACTACTAAACGGATTTGGATAAAATTTGGCACACAGATACTTTATAACTAGGATTAACACATAGGATAGTTTTTATCCCGATTTTATCTTCCCGTGGAATAATTTTCGAGTTGTAGCGGGTGAAGCTGTTGGCAACAGCTAGTTTTGTGATATAAATATGTACATTCAGATATTGCTTTCTTCTTCAGCGTGGGGTGTTAGCACCTAACCTAAAGGTTTCAGAGATATAATAAAATTTAAATAAAATATCTTTATTTAAGACCTAAGCAGTACATAAGTAGTTAGTGGTTAGTAACAAACTGTGCTTACATGCTATGTTAGTGTTGCAACTATGACGGTAGAAAATAACCTTAGTAAATTATAAAATTACTTTTTCTCAAAATTAGCAAAACTAAGTAACCCTATGCAAAAAATCTGAAAGACTTTTATTTTTGGGGTCATAAATACAATAATTACCTCCATGACCCTTTTACTATTTAAAGCATCCACTAGCACAATGTTTTAAGAGTACTACATTGAGTTTTTACCATAAAATGTGATTTATAACGCCAAAAAAAAAATCGTTTCCCAGCAAAAATTTTTGCTTAGCGGTACTTAGTTTGATGTACAGAATGCTTGGTTACTGTGAAGGTTGGTGGTTGGTGTGAAGGGTTACTTTACACCCTGTATAACTCTCATGTTGTCATTAAACAACGCCTCGATTGTCGTCACTAGTTTTGAGAAAATATTTTGTAACCGGTACTTGTTTTTTGTCTAATTCACTTTTAAAAATGTGGGCTGAGGGGTACCTAAAATAGTAGTAATAGTAGTAGTCAGTAGAAGTCTGACACTCCCTTTCGCTCTGCCCAAGAGCGGAAGGGGTTATTCGATGATTTTAAACCCGCCAAAAAAAAAAGGGGTACCTAAAATTAATTCGTATTTCGGCAGTATGTCTGAGATCCAGTTATACGTTGTGATATTTTAAAATAGCAAGTGGAAATAAGTATTTTTTTTTCTTTTATAGTAAGATAAATAAAAATAAATTGGATTAGTTTGTGAGTTGAATCCTTAACAATCCAGGAAAATACTTTTACTTTAGTGGAAGTTTATAAATATTTCTCCAGAATGAAATTTTGGGCTGAAATATTTGCTGAATGTCTCAACTTTTAATTTACGTAGTATTTGCTGTGTTCAGAGATAACATATTTTCTTTTGTTCTCAGTACCTACCTACACAATAACAAGAAAAGAAAAACAAATTACACACTTCAAAAAACCTTTCTGCAGGTCAGAGACATTTAATATTACTACTGCAGGTCCTAGTAATCGGTTGGTCCTAAAACATTATTTTCGTTTGTCCGTTTAAAACAGTTATAATTGTCCACGACCACGCAAACGTGTACTATTTTTAAGGCTATCAATCATAGAGAGAAGGCGACCATAAACAAAAAAAACTCTAGGTATCCATTACTCATAATGAAAAGCCACATAAAAAAAAACAAATGGCCTACAATGAGACCTTGTCACAGGCAGTTAATCTGACAAATCAGGGGTTACTAGCAGTACAGTTAGCCGTCGTAACGTGTGCCAAGTGTGTTATTACCATAGCTATGTGTAGTGGGTCTGTCCCATAAAACAGAAGTGTGTACAATTAGTGATAACGGCGTGGCTTGTCAATCGACAGTTCTAGGGTTGTCTTTGGACAGAATTCGAAAAGTAAACATGTTGTTGTTTATGTTTTATTAGTCTAACTTTATAAGATTTTAAATTTTATCGCTAAAGCACAAGGTTTATAAGGTTTGACAAGCCACGTTATCACTACGGACATAGGGATGTTTTGATGATTTTAACGTTTATGATTCTGTCAATACATCCGTGTACCGCAAATCACATTTTAATCAACTTACAAACGGAACCTGTAAATTGCAAGAAAACGTTAATAAAATGAATTTCGTGGGCTATCTTGGTGCTCCCCTCGCCTTCCACTCTAAGTGGCCTACTGGGTAATACGATTCACCTTGGTAAGACTGGTTGTCAGATTTTCGAGACTGTCTGTAATGACTGTCAAAGATCTAAAAGAACCCTCCTTTTGGGCTTCGCCGCAGTCGGGTAATGAAAGCTGCACCAAACGGCACAACGTGTTTTCCGAGGCATAGAGGGAACTCATTATGATATGATGGCATGATGGTCACCCATCCACAGACGCTTTTTTTTTTTGGCGGGTAGAAAATCATCGAATAACCCCTTCCGCTCTTGGGCAGAGCGAAAGGGAGTGTCAGACTTCTACTGACTAAAAACCACCCATGTTCCTTCTTAGCCCTTTATGTCGAGGCCGCGGTATCTCTTACAACATCCCGAGCCCCGACGGAATCCACAGACCCTGTCGATAAAGCCACGAGTTCTTTTCCTTTTCTCAAAACCCTTTAGACTGTTTTTCGGTGATTGAACTTATCTGTTTTGAACTTGTTGGAATTATAAAACGGGATATATACCAAGTTTACTGTTTCTTTGTTAGTAACCATCGTAATCATTCTCTAGCCCTTATTCCAATATACAGACATATTGAAGGAAGATATTCAGTATTCGGTTCTCGTCCCAAATATAAAAAAAAACTATAACCTTAATTTGTGACGTAATTGTGCCATGGCCCCGCAAGCTCTTCAGATCTCACTTTATTAAACTTGTTTTGTTTTGGCCATAGTCCTACGCCAGTTTTAAAATATGAAGCGAAAATGGATTATACCTAAAAGTCATTGACCCGCGCACTTTTTTCTGTGATAAACGCAAGGGTTGCGAGACTTTTCCGAAAAATATTTGGTACTAGCGGACGGCACGCGGTTTCACCCGCGTAGTTCCCGTTCCCGTGGGAATACAGGGATAAAAAGTAGCCTATGTTACCCGGGGATAGTGTAGCTTCCCAACGGTGTAAGAATTTTTCAAATCGGTCCAGTAATTTCGGAGCCTATTCGTTACAAACAAACAAACAAATATTTCCTCTTTATAGTATTATTGTAGATTATTATTATAGTGTAGATGGTTCTGTGTGTTATTTTTCAGTGTTTTTTTTTTCGTTTATATTTTTATTGGTATTATGTAGGCATACCCCTCTTGCGGGTTTCAATATGTTCCTCGTTTAAACTAAAATACTGTATTTGGAGTCGATGCAGCATCTTCTGACTCCATGATTCTATTAAGTAGCAGTCATCTCATCAGTGGAGGTTCCTTGCCATGTCAGCTAAAAAACTTATCGGCAGTCTATGACACCCCTGCACAGACTAATCAATATAGCGGTTCGATGTCACAGTTTTGAAGCTCATTGTTTAACAGTTCAGTACACAATGATTACCGCGATATTTTCCTTACAACACAATTACAATGGTCTAGTCTGGGAATTGTTTAGTGTGTCAACAACGAGTCTGTTGAGATCAGAGACGGTTGCCGTGGCTTTGAAGATAGTGACTAATGATAGCGATAAGTTCGTGGCGGTTTTAGTTGTTGCTGTGTGAAAATTATTAAGTTTTAATAATATGAATAAGGTTTATCACCAAAAAAATCTAATGACGGACTCGTCAGATAGATTTCCGAAAAATAATGGACACGTATT
This sequence comes from Diarsia rubi, assembly GCA_932274075.1. Classification (NCBI taxonomy): domain Eukaryota; kingdom Metazoa; phylum Arthropoda; class Insecta; order Lepidoptera; family Noctuidae; genus Diarsia; species Diarsia rubi. The sequence goes on from OW026432.1 coordinate 1,847,089, forward strand.
TTTTCCTTTTTCACGTAAACAAAAGATGAAGACGATACAGTACTTCGAAAAGTCGTGTCAAGTCGTGTGACGTCACAAGGTTAGTACTTTTTTACCCACAAAGTGGCGTCAAAAGCCCCTACTTATGATCTTTGACACGTTTTATTTTCGTACATTTTTATTAATTTTATAAAACAAAAAACACGTATCCAATATTTTTCGATAATCTAACAGACGGACTAATTAGATAATAATTTTGGTGAAATACCCCATTACTGTAAAATGACAATCGCATGTGATTTAAATAGTGATGAATATAAGTGTTGATGGAGAGGAAGGCTAAAGAAAAGATGGATGGATTGTTTGAGGAAAAATATAAAGGAAAAGGGAGTAAATGATAGCGTGACGATACTGACGATTCGTCATCAGCCTATAATGTTCCCACTACAGGGACTCAGGCCTCCTCTGTAAGAGAGACAGACAGGCAGGGGAAAATGGAAGAAAAAACCTTGTTGCGCCAACCCCAAATATCATCAGGCAAAGGCAAGTATAGGATGATGACTGCAAAATAACATAACCACGAAAGCCTGTTATCTCTAAGAGTATGCCTAATAGTACAGCCACAGTTTGCGAGTTATGTCTAACTAGCTGTTGCCAGCGGTTTCGCACGCTACACCTCGAAAATTATCCCAAGGTTAGATAAAATCGGGATAAAACTAACCTATGTGTTAATTCAGGTTACAAACTATCTATGTACCAATTTTTTTACAAATCCGTTCAGTAGTTTTTGCGTGAAGGAGTAACAAACACTCACAAATTTCGTATATAATATTAGTGTGATTATAGTGTGACAAACTTTCGCCTTTATAATATTAGTGTGATTGTAGTGTGATAATATTAGTGTGATGTAAAACCTGCAAGTTTATCGCCACCAGCCGGCTACAAATTCAAATTCTGTGACTGACACTGATAACATTTTGACAGTATATCCCAATAACACTTAGCCCGACTTTGGAATTGAATTCTCCTGACCTCATGCTCTGCGACCAACGAAGCAGTTAATGCTAAATATGGTAACAAAACGTCGCTGAACGACTACATCACAAATGGAATGGATATTTGAGGATGGCATTAAAGGAGGTGCTATTAGAAAACATTTCTCTAAAGCTGTCTTAGATGGCAGTACCAATTAGTTCCAACTATAGATAAGCGCTATAGAAAACTTAGCCATGTAGTCAAAGCCCTCAGGATACCACGACATAACTCGAGTCCCATATTTCTATCGATAGACATCTGATGCTGACCAAAACGTTACCTATTGTTAATTTTAAAAATAATTTTCCTAAGAATAAAAAACGAACATTGAATTGTAAAAAAAAAAAAACATACGTCCGTCGATTTGTCATAATTCCACATTCCTAATTAATATGATTTTTATTATAAGATTATACGAAAAATTTCGTGTTCGTTAAAATTGTATAATGTTTAAAATATGCAATCTTTGTCCTTGATAACATTCTTGACTTTGACCCCGCCGAGAGTTTGGTGACAACATCCTCGGAAATTGAGTCTATTCTGAATATTATATTGAGTTGAACAATATATCCATTTGAAATTATCGTTTTCTTGGACGAAATTAACAGCCGTGATAGCCTTGTGGTGTAATCGTTGGTCAAAGGTTCCAAGTTCGAACCCAAGATACGCACCTCTGGGTTTTGCATTCATGTGCGTTGTTGAATGCAATGTTCCTTCTAAGCCCTATATGTCAAGGCCGCGGTATCTCTTACAACATCCCGCAGCCCCCACGGGCAAACCAGTGTGCCTTTTTTTTTTTGGCGGGTGGAAAATCATCGAATAACCCCTCCCGCTCTTGGGCAGAGCGAAAGGGAGTGTCAGACTTCTACTGATTAAAAACCACCCATGTTCCTTCTTAGCTCTCTATGTCGAGGCCGCGGTAACTAGTGTACAACCCGCGGCAAACCAGCATGCTTTAGAGATATTTCTGGTCGGCATGCAAAGTCATGTCAGAGGCGCCATGGGTGGCATACAAACTCTGACACCACGTTAGGCACTAACCATACGACAAAGAGGAAGAACAGTCTTGCCTAGAATATTGTATCCATTACAAGTGGTAGTTTTATTGGATGGATCAGTTGTCCCTAGGCCCTTTCCCAAATGAAAAAAATGAAACTTTTTTCTTTTTTTATTAAAGCGTTGCCCAACACTGGGAATTTCTCCTGTATCGTGGGTGCGTTTACAAACATTTAAATTCACATACGCAAATACCCAGACTCGGAACAACTTTCTGTAAGCCATAAAACAATTTCTTCGTGCGGGGATGTAACCCGCGTCACGCAGTGCAGCAGTCCACTGCGCCAACCGTGCCGTCAAACCGTGCTTTATACAGCATGTCTCAGAAAGGTGTGGATAGACCAAGTTAGTGACCTGCAGGGCTATTGCGTATCTTTTAAATCACAGTGGCTATCATATTGTCTATGGATTAACTGTCAAATTGGTTATGGTTTAGTACAAAATGGAACCATTTGACAGTAATTGAAAGGCACTATAGGTTAGCCACTGTCATTTAAAAGATACGCAATAGCCCTGCTGGGCCCCAAGTCTGCTATTCAATAGTCGACGGCACGGTTGGCGAAGTTGGTCAGGCAATGGACTGCTGCGCTGCGTGTCGCGGGTTCGATTCCCGCACGGAACAAATATTTGTATGACCTACAGATAGTTGTTCCTGGTCTGGGTATTTGTGTATGTGAGTTTAAATGTTTGTGAACGCACCCACGATACAGGAGAAATTCCTAGTGTGGGGCAACGTTTTTTTTTTTTTTTTTTAAATAGTGTCAGAATGATCTATCACTGATCTCATAATTGTTGATTTTGACAAGTTTGGTGTTGTCAAAATCAACAATTATGAGATCAATGATAGACCATTCTGACACTATTAAATAGCAGACTCGGGGCCCTGGGTGTCTAAAATGGCCACTTTAGCAGATCATAATATGAATTGCGTTACAAAGCGAAAAGTGGACTGTTCATAATAGTCACTGCCTCTATGACCATTTAGGAAAGAAAATAGATCATAAAAAAAAAATATGAAAAGCGTAAAATGGTCACAGACGCAGTTTCTAATTTGAAAGGTCCATTTTGCAGTTTTTAATGCAATTCATATTATGATCTGCTAAAGTGGCCATTTTAGACACCCAGAACTTTCTTCTTTCTCCCAACATTGTGTTCGCGAATAGCAAAACAGCTGTCCCATACAAAATCCTATAGGGTAGTTGACTGACTAAAAATTGTGATTCTGTTTAGTCCGTCTGTTAGATTGTCGAAAATTTTTGGATACGTATTCTTTGTTTTAACAAATTAATAAATATTGACGAAAATAAAATGTGTCAAAGATCGTGAGTGGAACTGGTGACGTTACTTTCTGGTAAAAAATGTACCAAACTATGACGTTGCGCGACTTTTCGAAGTATTATATCGTTTATACCATACCTACTCTAAAAAGCTTATTTTATTCACGCAAAACAGTGAATAAAAAGGCCTTTTATTCACTGTTTTGTTTTTATTCACTATTTTGGTGTTTGAATTTGGAACACAAAAATATACCCGGTCTCTATTTCAATGCTTACACAAACTCCTTGCACTAAGATTCGAAATTCAAAACTCTTTGGTGCAAATAAATTCTCGAGATTTGATTGGTCGATATTTGCGACAAGGAGTTTGGCATTAGATTAAAAACTGTTTTGTGTTCTTTCCTGCCTTTATAGAAAAAAAAAAAAAGTGAATTGGCGCCATTTCAAATACTTACTGTGAATTGTACGGACACAAAGTTTAGTGTTAAGTACTTTATAATAAATAAATATCGTTTCACAAGTTGACCACCCTAGTGATAATAATAAGAATATTACGCTTAATTTCAGTAATTGCTCTAATTTTAATGTCCATTTCAATTAATGTAACAATTCTTATTTCTTGATTAAATTTCTATTTTCGCTTAAATTATGTATTTTCTCGTAGTCATGGTATAAAGTATAGTATGCAACTCCTGAATAAAGTACGAATTTATATCGAGGGCCATGAATCACACGCGTCGTTCAGGATTCTAACAGTTGAATCACTCGCTGCGTTCGTGATTCAATCATTAGAATCCTTCACTTGCTCGTGACTCATCTACGGCCCTCGCTTTAAATCCGTCCTTTATTCACTAGTTACATAATATACTATTTCATTTATTGTTGACGTGTAAAAAGAAAAAATACGTGTCCAATATTTTTTGGAAATCTACGGATGAAGACGGACTAATCAGTTTTTTTTTGTCAACTGCGCTATTGTATGGGACAAGACAACTAACCAACTATCAGAAATTTTACTACGCATACTCGACGTGTGAAAGAATTTGTAAAAGCGGGCTAAGGGAAACTTGTTCTTAGCTATTAACTTAAGAGATGAATGACCAAACATTCGAAAGTACTAAAACACCGTGTCGAAGTATCTTCAATACCTTTATTATTTACATAACAGCTGGCCATTAATTTCTACATTTTCATTAAATGAATCGACATTTCTTTCCTCCATTTTGTTTTAAGTACAGTTTTTATGGGTGTGTAATACTGTGATTATAACTTTCGATTGAACGTTATTGTTCGAAAAAGATTGCTACATTGAGGGTAAAGTCAGAAAAGGTAATTGTGAAGCAAGTTGCCATCTTTATTAGTCCGCATATTCAGTTAAATTGACGCCCTAAAACAATTTGGCGTGTTCAATTGTATAATGAAATGAAATGTTGAAATGGCTACACTATTACATACAACAACAATTATATCGTCATAATGGTAGAACAGTGGTGGATCTGATAGGAAGTAATATAAACTCCAATGACTCATTAGAGTTTCTCAAAATAAATCCTGTTGATCAGATGTATGTAAATTGAAACCTCGTTGGTCAGTGATAAAGCTTTTTTTTTCATTAGCCTACTCTGCCGCATTGCATGGCAAAGGCCTTCCCAATGGCTCCCGTTGGGCTGCGGGTTGTTGTAAGAGATACCGCGGCCTCGACATAAAGGGCTAAGAAGGAACATGGGTGGTCTTTAGTCAGTAGAAGTTTGACAGTCCCTTTCCGTCTGCCCAAGAGCGGGAGGGAAAATTTGATGATATTTCACCCGCCAAAAAACAAGGCCTCCGCATGGCTTTCCAAGTTTTTTACAATTTGCCTTCTTCGTCCGATCCGTTGAGAGTGAGTCCAGCTGGGCTATTGCGTATCTTTTAAATGACAGTGGCTAACCTATAGTGCCTTTCAATTACTGTCAAATGGTTCCATTTTGTACTAAACCATAACCAATTTGACAGTTAATCCATGGACAATGTGATAGCCACTGTGATTTAAAAGATACGCAATAGCCCTGTAGATCGTCACGCAAACTATTATGAGTAAAAATAGTCCTGCAAATGTCATGTCCTGGAATGTCATTTTGACAGATTGTTTAAGTGTTTATAAGACTTCAAACAAGTATATTTGAACATATCAACAATAGACTGTGCAACACACTCCCTCGTTATAGTGGTCACAAGTCGCAACTAGGTCCTGAGTTTGATACCCCCAGGACGAGCAAAGTGTTGTTGCATTTTTCAATAAAGAATTTCTCAATAAAAACCAGGAATAGGAATGTTTACCGACTTAAAAAAATGTGATTCTAATTAGTCCGTCTGTTAGATTACCGAAAAATTATTGGATGCGTATTTTTTGTTTTATCTAATCAATAAAACTTGAAGAAGATAAATCGCGTCAAAGATTTGAGTGGGGGTTCGTGACGTCACTGACATGTAATGAAACATACAAATGTCTTAGAGTATGACTGTATCGTCTTCGTAGTTTGTTTACGTGCAACAAAGAAAAAATACGTGTTCAATATTTTTTGGTAATATACTAGTCTACGACTAATTAGTTTTTTTTTGTTAACTACCCCATTTTGGATTTGAACCCGGCTAATGGGAACAGGTTCACCCGCTATTACAAGTTACTTAAACGTAACTTGTGACATGTATGTGTGCTATTAATATTATAATAGGTACACTTGTGCTTATCTCTTTGGGGAATACAGGTGTGATGTTGTGTAATGTTAAAATATTCTCATTTGTTTCACACAAGACTTTAAACAATACCTTTATTTAGTTCAATGACAATTTCGCACACAATTGTGAACTTCGATTCTACGACTAATTAGATTTTTTTTGTTAACTACCCCATTTTGGATTTGAACCCGGCTAATGGGAACAGGTTCACCCGCTATTACAAGTTACTTAAACGTAACTTGTGACATGTATGTGTGCTATTAATATTATAATAGGTACACTTGTGCTTATCTCTTTGGGGAATACAGGTGTGATGTTGTGTAATGTTAAAATATTCTCATTTGTTTCACACAAGACTTTAAACAATACCTTTATTTAGTTCAATGACAATTTCGCACACAATTGTGAACTTCGATTTTCAAATCTCGTCAAGCCTGTACAATAATGACCTAATTGACGCCTCTGTCGTCACTTCAGTTGCCAAGCGTGAAGATAAGGAAACGCCTCGATCACGTTCCGTCACTTTCTCGCTAACGGGACTCGAACCCGCTCTGTTGCGAAAACCGCAGCGTTAAACGCTACAGCACTATTGCGTTATGTCGCTGAGTTCGGAAAAGTAGTTTTGAAGTAGTTATACTATGTACATTGAAGTTGTTAAGTATTTTAGTTAGAAATATTGTTTTTTGGGGAAACTTTTGCCCGTTGTGGTCTAAACCGACAACAATAAGTCGTGGGTTCAAACCCAAGCAAGCGCATTACTTTGTGAAATTTATTTCATCACCGTTGCTCTCAAAACGGTGCACGAAAACATTGCGAGGAAACTGGCATGTCTTAGAACCAACAAAATCGAAGACATGTGACATCTACCAACCCGCACTGGGCCCGTGTGGCGGATTATAGCCCATCCCTCTCCTGGAGGGGAGGCTAAGTCCTTGCAGTGGGTACATTATAGGCTGATGATGTTGATGGTAAAATACATATAAATATAATTTGGTTTTTTTGTTTTAATCTATCACTTATAATCCCTAATCTATTACTAGTCTTCAGATTTAGTAATAAAAAAATACTTAAAAGTGTTGGTTACAGTTATGTTTAAGTTCCATGCAATAGGGGTGAGCCTATTGCCATCAACCGGGCACAAATCTAGACAAGGTGGCGGCTACTGAGAAATTCCCGATGGAATCGAGCACTTAGTCCGGCCGGGGAATCGAACCTAGGGCGTCATGCACAGCAGTCGCGCTTGCACCCACTAGACCAACGAGGCGGTATTTTTAAATATATTTTGTCGAAATACCTATGAACATTAAAAATCTCTATATCATAAACTGAACACAAGTTTACCCAGTACTATACAAGATTAGTCACCGTCCAAATTCTGAAATATTAATCTTTGGCGAAAATCATTGAATACGTGTTTTATCTTTTAGTATCACTCAATACAAAAATATTGAGATATCACATCACAAAGTTTTAACGTTTCTCGGAGAGCGGATAATTTTTACGAGAAAATGTTTTAATTTGAAAATATGTCGTATCGATTTTTTTTTCAAAAATGGTGTTAGTGAATGATACATAATGCCTAGAAAAAATTTGGACGGTGAGTAAAAATCATCTTGTATGTATTGTCAGTTTCTTTCGAACGATGGTTAATTATTATTAATCAATTATTTGTGTAATAACTACCTAACGGAGCGGACTACTACTTAACGGAGCTAAAGAAAACCTATTAAAAACTCGACAAAATCATAAAAATTACATGCAACTTCACATTTTTATATAAAAAGAACTATTACTACACTTTAAGTATTCATTAACCACATTCATCAAGATATTGCTTATTCATAACTTCACAAAACTATTTAAAACTAAACCTTATCTGTATACGAATAAAGTCTCTTTTCGAAGATGCAACTACACCGGGGCAAGCGCAGCGAGCATTACATCAATGTTCGAAAGTAAACTCTACCGTAATAAGAATAAAGTTGACTTGAGACTGGAAGTTGCATGTTTGCGGCCACTTACGACCACGTTGTAAATTAAACCTTATCAGAGAAACGATGAAGTCTCAATTGGCATGTTAGCAGGCGTAAGCGCAGCAGACTCGCGCATGCGTAGTTGCGCAACAGTGCTGGTATGCGCTATGTACGTGTTGTAGATATATAACTAAGTATACAGCTGATCTGTGTGTTAAGAAAAATAAAATGTAACAGCTGGTGTATGTTCTACGTTTTCTTGGTTTTTCTTAGTTAATTATTTTATTTCATATCATCATCTGTCTATAGCCTATTCAATTATGTTTGGGTCAGCTTTTAAACTATCCAAATGCACCTAAATACCAATATTCTACATGGAGCGATAGTCTATCTGACGTCCACAACCCAGTTAGTGCTGGGTAAAACGATACCCCATTGTTAAGATTGGTTGTTTGACTTTCGCGCCACTCTGTAATGACTGCAAATCTTTAAAATACAACCGATACGATCGGACGGTATTTTAACTGTTTCTGGTACCTAGATGTGCTGAACCTCTGATGTCTGTACCTCATTGAATTCGAACCCTTAATTTTTAACTCACACTATAAGCATAGATGAGAAAATAGACTGGACTGATGATGATGACGAGTCTATAACCTCTACATCATAATTCTGGTCCACCATCACCGGACCACTGCTTTCCCGACCTTGTTTAGGACTGAAACTAGCTTAAAACTGGCAAGAATCAATCTAGCATGCAACCAAGGCAACATTCCGAATACCAATCAAACAAAACCACAACAAAACGATTGTAACAAAGACGCCACATTTCAATTCACGTTTCTATAACCTTAGTATATGAAAACATGCTATTATCCGGTAGATTAGGCACGTAATTTATACTTATAGTGATGCGCTATCCGATAGTTTACTGTATCGATAAACTGTATGCGATACTCAGATATTTTGGATCGATACAAAATTACAATAGGATTAGGTTCGCATCGGGGCCGGGGTCGTAATAATTGAATGTCTGTGTTTTCATATGGCGGCAGTGATCACAAATACGGTAACTTATAACTTGAGTAGTCATTAGATAATTATTATTCCATTCAAATGCTTCGCGGTGTCCACCAATGGCCTGCTGTGCTCGTCTTTGTGTTATTAGAAACTATTCCACTGTCCACTACTGGTTGACAAGCCGGTGGTGGACGGCGGTAAGGGCCGCTTCGATTCGATATTGTGAGATTTAAATCGAACACATTCGATACGACCCTAGGAATCGTGTCGTATAGTTTTGATCCCTATCGATAAAAAATATCGATACATGGATTGCAAGGATGGCATGGATTCCCTATAGTGTTATCGTCCAGTAAGGTGATTAGAACAAATTAACATTGATGGGGGATATCCTTCTGTGTGTTGCCTCTCATTTCCCTTTTTATATTGGTATTGTAATGAGCTTGCGAAATTGTTCGGTACGCGATTTAGAAAATTCTGGTAAGGTCGAAAGTGTGGGGAATTTTATTACTTTAAAAATAAAGCAAGCTGCGTCGTTACTTTGAGCACGAGTTGAACAAATCGAAACCAGGACTTATTCGATTCCCAGATTAGGTATAGTGGTTTATCCATTAGGAATTCCTCAGTACCACTCTGAATTTGCGCCCGGGTGATGGAAATAGGCTCGCCCGGCGCCCCCTTTTACATAGAACTGAAACACTGGCGTTTTTTTAGCTCAAGGCCCGAATACCCGTCATATTTACAACTTTACAAAGAAACTCACTACATTCACGAAAAAATCCTCCTTGAAAGGTAACTTAAGAATTACCCTCAATTATAATCACGAGTATAAGAACCTTCTTGGTCCTTGATATCCAAGTACCAAAACACTCTGTGTACGATACTGCTAATGCCACAACTGGCCTAGGAATGCGGCGTCCAACTGTTCTAAATACAGCCTCGCTTTGTATGCTAAGCGATATTCACCCCTCTGTCTATAGAGCTAGAATCCCATGTAGATAAAGAGAATAGTCTATTAATTTATGCTAAAACGGAAAGATCAGACTTTAGATGTTGGAGTTTAAGTTTCAATTGCATGCACATAGGTATAGTTAGTTTATTATTCTATAGTTTTAGGTAGCTCCTGTTTACTTCACAAAATTTAAGATGAAGAACGCATAAAATAGGATAAATACATTTGTTGATATACAATGAAGCTATGGTTTTCCATGAGACGTGATTGTGGTCAAGAACAGGTTCATTTCCAAAATAAAAAATCATCATCATCAGCCTATAATGTTCCCACTGCAGGGACTCAGTCAGGGTCTGCGGGATGTTGTAGGGCTGCGGGATGTTGTATGGGCTGCGGGATGTTGTATGGGCTGCGGGATGTTGTAGGGCTGCGGGATGTTGTAAGAGGTACCGCGGCCTTGGCATAAAGGGCTAATAAGGAACATATGTGGTTTTCAGTCAGTAGAAGTCTGACACCACCTTTCGCACTGGCCAAGAGCGGGAGGGGTTATTTGATGATTTCCACCCCACCAAAAAATAAAAAAGGGACTCAGACAGGCCTTTCTAGGAGAGTGATAGACTATAATCCACCACGCGGGCCCAGTGCGGGTTGGTAGATGACACAAATGTCGTCGACTTTGTTTTGGTTCTAAGACTTCGTACTCGACTTCGACTTAAGTTTCCTCACGATGTTTTCCTTCACCGTTTTGAGAGCAGCGGTGATGAAATAAATGACAAAAAGTAATGCACTCTGCCTGTGTTCGAAGTTGGGGCTGCCACTACTGGGCCACCGAGCACCGAGTACATACCACCACCGAGTATATCCTTAATGATTGGCCAGACATAATGACAGCCGAAAAATTAGCATTTGCACAATTTCTTCAAAATAGGGTGATTTGCCAAAAAAAACTAATTAGTCCGTCTGTTAGGTTTTCAAAAAATAATGGACACGTATTTTTTTGTTTTATCACATTAATAATTTACGAAAATAAAACGTTTTAAAGGTCATGATTGGGGGCTTTTGTCGTCACTTTGTGGGTAAAAAAAGTACTAACCTTGTGACGTCACACGACTTGACGTAACTTTTCGAAGCACTGTATCGTCTTCATCTTTTGTTTAAGTGAAAAAAGAAAAAATACGTGTCCGTTAGTTTTTGAAAATCTATCTGACGGACTAATTAGTTTTTTTTGGCTTTTGACTTTTTCTCTTTTGTCTATTTGGCTTCCCTGACCGACCTTTACTCGACTTGCCATCATAACCTACCTGCAACGACTTGCGTACAACGATTTTCTTTAGAAAATATTAAAGTTAAGTTTAAAAAAAAAGAAAGCATTGCGTAACATTTTCATTTTTTTTTTTTTTTTTTTGCGAAGATTTTCTTTTTGACATTTTTATATTATTTCTATTTTTAATTCCATTAATTTAATTATTATGAATTTTGATGTCAATGACCTCTACAAATATTTGTACACCTCCGGGTATAACATGGCGAGCTTGTATTTTTTTATAACAACTATTTATTGTACCTGTGTTAACAAATGATTAAATGATTTATGATTTATGATTTATTTATGATTTAACATCATCACGCCTGCTTTCCCGCAGAACTGCACCTAATGGTACACCCATGTTTCGACATAGTTATGTTAAAGTCCTATAGAGGCGTGCCTATTGGCATCAACCGGGCACAAACCCAGACTCCGAGAATACTACCGAAATTCCTGATGGAAATTCCCAATAACACTCTACCCGACCCGGGAATCGAACCGGACTGCATGCTCAGTAGTCGATAAAGAAAGGTTAAAAACTAAAACGTTCAGATTTTTTAACTATTATTTCCAAGAACTTTTAAACCCTGAACACGCAAGTAACAAATGCCTTATTTCAGTTATTTTGCAAAACTAATTTCCGATTCTATCAAGTTAGCAATTTTATCAATTAAAACGCAAGCATGCAGTTTCAACATTTTGTGTTGCTTCGCCAGCGGTTTCCGAAAACTGGCGGTAATTGTCAAGTTTTGCAACGTTACTGTACAGTGAATGATGAAGTAATGCCTTGGGAAGATTATCTTTTTAAATTGTTTCAAGAGTTTTTACTACAGCGTGTATGAGAAATGTATGTATGTTTAAAACTAGGTGTTGTCCGTGACTTTCGTCATGGTGAAGTTATCGAAGACTTTATCTATTTGAATCGGATTTTGTTAACAATATCACAGGTTTTCTTTTTTTGCACGGTGTCCTATTCTTTTTTCTAAAATAAAAATAATAACATAAGTTACTCCTTATAACTTTAGCTATCTGCCAGTAAAAGTCCTGTTAAAAAGGGTCCAGCCGTTTTAGAGATTAGCCGAAACAGACAAAAACGGAAAAAAAAAGTATTTTTGTTTTCAATAATTATAATGTTAAAAACAAACAGACACATTATTTTTTTTTGTTTTATTTATAGAAGATGTGGTTCACACCTACAATCTGACTAACTTTCTTCATGGGACCAAAATCGTGATTGCGAAAAATTATCAGCTGCCCATAAAAAAATATCAAAACCTCTTCATCAGTCTAGAGCAGACTACTGCTAGACAAAGGCCTCTTCAAACACACATCACTCAACTTGATTATATCGGCAACTCCCATCCAGTTGCCATCACCCAAAAGGGGTTATCCTAATGAGATTAATTACATAAACATGATCTAATCTCAACACCTAATCATAACCTCGCGGGTCAGACGGTTTTTTTTTTAAATATGTTGTAGATGATCACACATTTCCGATACACGCTGTATAACCTTCTTAAGGTTTTTTTCTATACGACTTCGTGTATTGAAGATCCTTGATGAATAATATTGCGGTTGTTGGATTTTTTCCTAGTTTTTTAGTCTGTGGTGATGCCATAAACATTCTATTGTCTGTCTTTTTTCTTCGTTCTGTGTTGTTTTTAGGCATAGTTTACATGGAGATTTTTATTTATTACTAGCGGACCTGGAAGACGTCGTCGTCCTGCCCGGACAGCAGCGCCACCTACTAGGTCCAATTGTGAATCTAAACCATTCTCGAATCCACCTGTACACATCTGAAAATTTTCATGAAAATCGGTTTAGCCGTTTAGGAGGAGCTCAGTGACAAACACACGTACAGAAGAAATATTTATAAAGAAAATAAGCTGGTATCTTCTTTTTATTTGTGTCGCTGGCATGAAAACTTTTATATTTAACTAGAGAGGATGCTTATATTTGATGGCTGATGATGATAACTTCGTCACCTCCGTCAGTGACGGCCTATCTGACCTCCACAACCCAGTTAGCACTGGGTAATGCGATACCCATTTTTTGTTTTTTTTCGTTTTGGGAAATCATCAAATGAGTCAAACCACCCATGTTCTTTATTAACCCTTAGCCGAGGTCACGATATCTCTTCAGTTTGTCAACATAAATGTTAGCCAGGATCTTGTAAAAATAAGAGTGTTTATTGAAATTCTTGCCCACTCTTCTCTAAGTCTGTTCAATCTCCTTATTCCTCTTGTCTTTTACCCGACTGCGGCGAAGCCCAAAAGGAGGGTTATGTGTTTGGCGTGTATGTATGTATGTCTGTTTCTTTGTTCGCTCATAACTCCTAAACGAATGAAAGGATTTGAATAAAATATACGTCGTTAGATTCTCAGTCGTTAGAGTCTTGATGGCGCGAGTGTCACAGGCTACATTAAAAATAAAAAAAAACAAAAAAAATGCGGATTTTGGGGGACATATCGCGGATTAGAAAAAAAAAAACCTTTACCATCGAGTAGGGTATCAAAATCAAGGGTTTTAAAAGCAGATTACAAAAATATACAACACTTATATGTCTACACTAATAATATTATAAAGAGGAAAGATGTTTGTTTCTTTGTTTGTTTGTAACTCCGAAACTCCGATTTGAAAAATTCTTTCACCGTTGGGAAGCTTCACTATCCCCGGGTGACATAGGCTAATTTTTATCCCTGTATTCCGACGGGAACGGGACCCACGTGGGTGAAACCGCGTGACATCCGCTAGTTTAAGATAAATTCAAAGTCACAAATCCAAAACAAACACAAAAGTTAAATCATCTGCGAAGAATTTCGAAACGACTCACGAAAGAACAAACACAAAAGATCGAAAAAATTTGAAATAAAAAAAAGTAGTTAAAAAACAAAAAAACCCACCTGAAAAAATTGAAAAGCAAAAAACAAGCGCATTTTAAATTAAACAAACCTTGGAAGCAGGTCCAGTCCATTCTATTTTCATTTCATAATTTAATATTCAAATGAAACCCCGCCTGCTTCTAAGTCGGGTTTTTTAGTTTTTTAACTACTTTTTTTACCTTAAAAACTGCCTGTAGCGGTCTCATTGAAATAAAAGCTTTGAGTTTGAGATGTGAACTCGGCTTACTTTAAAAGCCTAAACGATGTGTGATGTAGCAAACTATAGTAATTTACTAGCGTGTAGATCGACTTGCTTGCCACGAAACACGGCATAGCACTTTGTTGTAGTAGGCTTGTATTGCTGAAGCTCCTACGAGTTGGTTGTCTATTAGCCAAATAGCCATTTTGTTTTTTTGTGATCTGCTGTTTCCATACGTTTAGTTGAATAGGTTTAAAAATGTTGTATGGTACCGGTTTTGTTTTTTTTTGAGATTTTGATGAATGTCCCGTGGATAAAGGTGTTCAGTTTCAGGGTCCTTTTTAAATATGACCACATCTTTCTGATCATGCAAAAAGAATTTAAAGGTTCCCATAAAACCTACCACCAATTGGACCCTACTACTAAGCCCCAGTTACTATCCGTCAGTCTGTCCGCGGACTTGAAATTCCCGTAATGTCCCTTTTTTATGGGGGGTGGGAAATCATCAAATAACCCTTCCCGCTCTCAGAGTGAAAGGGAGTGTCAGACTTTTTTTTTTTTTTTTTTTTTTTTTTTTTTTTATTTAAAAAAAAAACGTTGCCCCACACTAGGAATTTCTCCTGTATCGTGGGTGCGTTCACAAACATTTAAACTCTGCACATACACAAATACCCAGACCCGGAACAACTATCTGCAGGTCATACAAATATTTGTTCCGTGCGGGAATCGAACCCGCGACACGCAGCGCAGCAGTCCATTGCTTGAACAACTGCGCTAACCGTGCCGTCGACTTCTTCTTCGACTAAAAACCACCCATGTTCCTTTTTAGCCCTTTATGTCGAGGCCGCGGTATCTCTTACAACATCCCGCAGCACCCTGTCATGTCTCTTCCACCCTGTTTCGGTTTCACTCTAAATTAAAAACATTGTACCTACTGTCTCTTTGGTCTTGTGATTGCAATCATGACAGCTGAGCATGAATGAGGAGAGAGTTCGATTGTCGGTGGGGCAATAAAATTGTCATAGGGTTTATCCATCAGCAATTTGACGGAGTCAGTATCCGCGCCCGATTGATGGCAATAGCTCCGATCCCTATTACATACGACTTAAACATAACTTGCTAAATGTGGCTATACTACTAGACTGTCTCTAAACTGTCCCTAAACCTTTAGTGATTACAGGCGTGATGTTATCCTACTAATATTATAAATGCGAAAGCTTGTGAGGATGTATGAATGAATGTTTGTTGCTCTTCAACGCAAAAACTAATGAACGGATGTGGATGAAATTTAGAACACAGATAGTTTATAACCTGGATTAACACATAGAATACTTCTTATCCCGGTAGTATGATCCCGTGGACAATTGTCGAACTCCACGCAGGCGAAGCCGCTGGCACAAGCTATGTTTTTTAAAAGACATAATTTTCAACGAATGTCGCAACATCAATTGCGTTTCTATTCACAGTTTGATATCTATTTGATTATGTTTAATTACATCAGCACGAAACGATTCAATTAAGGTCAATAGCTTCACTAATTATATTCAGATTAAGTACATTCTTATTACTTGTTGTACCAATCAATCAACATGATTTTATAATAGGGTTAATGTGATTTAACATTTATTTGTCGTTAAGTTTGATAGTATAAGACGTATTATTAACTTAGGGCCGGGTTTTCAATCGACAGTTAACTTCTCTCCAGAGAATAAGTTTGTCAATTTGTCAGTTTTCGGATGTAAATTCTGTTAAAACGTCATATTTTCTCTTCAGGTAGGTAGCGCTAAACTTGTCACCATTTACATCGACATCGAATGAAGAGGAAGACGTTCTGCAGCCACAGGTCCTGGTCGTGTAGTATAAAAACAGACTTAATATCTGAACAATTTTGTACCAGTCAATCTTAGGGTGATGCAGCGATAGTTATTCTTGTGGATTAAAATCTTCTTTATGCGGCCGCCACACACTCGACGAGTGGCATGGGAAGTAGCGAGGAAAGGAGGCAGAGGCATAGTGTGGCCACTTTACTCGTCATGCCGCACGTCATGCCCCTCGTCCTGCCCATCGCTCCCTATGTTGTCGGTTTTTGTTTTTGTAGGAGCGTCGCGATTAATTGCGCGAGTAGAGTGTGTGGATGAGCAGCGCGAGGAGCATATAATAGGCTTGCTCCCAATGTTGGTGTACTATAGGTACACCTGCCTAACCCTTCGGGAATTAAAGGCGTGATGTTAAGTTAGGTAAGCTCTTCTTAGGAATACAAGTACGGCATTCATTCTGTGTGGTCTTGGTACGGTCAGCAACAGAAGTAGCTCAACATTTCGGAATTATAATTATTTGATGTACAGAACTCCAGGTGTTATGTTTAATGTTTCAGTAGATTGTTTTTCAAAATATTCTTTACTCTTCAATAACTTGTTAGTAACGAGTAATGTCTAAAAAGCTTTTATTTGAAAATCAACTTTGAAACTTTTTGTTTCATGTTCCTTCTTAGCCCTTTGTGTCGAGGTCACGGTATGTCTTTCGAACAACTCGCAGCCTGATTTGAACTTTGAGTGGTGCTTATCTACTTCTGATGCTGACTGTACCGTAGTACTGCGGTAACGGTGACTCGACGGGCGGTGTGTAAACGATGGTGATTCTGAGAAAAAGCCCTACAAACTACAATATCTTTCTCAGATAAAGAAACAGATTCACACGCTTTAAATGGTTTCTTATTACCTTAACGATTACTAGTACTTTGTGTTATGTACTTCACTAGCTGTTGCAATTGGTTTCACCCGCTACAACTCGAAAATTATCCCACGGGAAGATAAAATCGGGATAAAAACTATCCTATGTGTTAATCCAGATTATAAACTATCTGTGTACCAAATTTTATCCAAATCCGTTCAGTAGTTTTTGCGTGAAGAAGTGACAAACATTCACACAAACTTTTGCCCATATAAATATTATTAGTGTGATTATATAGTGTGATCACTACTGCTCTCAAAACGGTGATCTTCTTCTTAGGGTGTCTATGGTAAATCTTCACTAATTAAATTAAATTTTGACCCAGTATTCAGCTATGTGAACTCCGCTTGCTGATGCAGTCATAAGATCATCATGTGTGCAGGTTTAAGGGCAAGCAGCGCAAACGGTGATGAGAAACATCGTGGCTTGGGACCAAAAATTCGAAGACATAGGTTTTCTCGAAGGACGAAACTCTGTGTTCTGTGTCCCACCACTGGGCATATTGTAGGCTGAGAATACTAAGCTAGGCAAACCTATTGCCGTCAATCAGACACAAATCCAGACGTTCGTGGCTGCTACTAAGAAATTCTTGATGGAAAATACCACTTTGCTTGACTCGGGAATCGAACCCACGACCTCCTGTGCAGTAGCCGCGCTTGCATCCACTACACTAACGAAGCTATCCAGTACTAAAATTAAACTTTGTTAAGTTCCAGTAAACTTTCTAAAAACATAAATTCAATTAGTTTGATTTATGCTTATATAGTTGGATATGAATTGTCTTCAAACTGGTTATGATATCACATGATCAGTATCGTCAGCCGTGGGAAAGAAACAATCGTTATCTAAGAAAGAAAGAAAGAAATATGACTCGCGTGGAGTATGAATGTGTACTTTTTTCTAATTAAAAATAAGTAATAAGTGTAATCTCGAAGGGCGAATCACTGAAGTTTAATGTCATATGTTTGTGGTATGTTGCGATACTAATTTACTACTTTTGTGATCAATAGACTTCGGTCTTAATTATTAAATGACATATTATCACGCTTGTTATCTTCGAAAAGGTGGCAGAGGTGTAAGTCTGTTTTATTTTCGTTTGCTGTAGGCACAACTGTAGCTGTAGGTATGCATGTGGCACGCGCCCAATAATATTACATTTTCATTTAAAAGGGGCTTCATTCTTGCTGCCCTCCTGTATTTACAGCTAGTCTTAGCCTGTAAGTATTGTACATTAAATGCAATATACTAATAAACTCAGAGATCGAACCTTAGACCTTAACACAGCCACAGTTGTGGGTGGCCACAGAATTTTCTTAAGAAATCTCTTTCATCCTAGGTTCTTTGTAGCAACCTGTAAAACTTGTACAGTTTGAAAAAGTAACTCTTCGTGTCAATTAAACATTAGGACATCTCTCCTACTCGGGGTCAAAAATTTCGTTTAACGGTAGAACTCAAAGTAATGCACTCAAAACATTTGCTGTTAGATTCATTTAATAGTACGGGAGTCGTGGAGGCATTTAAACTAAACAGCATTAAATAAAAATATATACATTTACCCCATAAAAAAATGTCGCAGCGACGAAGAAAACAAGTGCATTTCTGCTTCGTCAAGGGTATTTTTACACCCACTATGTAGTTTCCTATTCCGGCTTCCTAAACAGATATATTAGTTATCAAACTAGCTAAATGTAAGGCCACAGTATAAGCCACTGTCATAGCAAGTTCGGCAGTATTTGTAAAATGCGGTCTGCCTTGGCATACGCGTGCAACGGAACCTACATCTTTGATGGTTAAAAGATCTTGTTTTCCTTCACCGATGACGATGATGTACAAGATTTTTAGAGAAAAAGAAAGAGATTTTTAAAGAATTTTACTCAATTTGAGTGTTTTTTTTTTTAAGAATTAAAGTATTTTTATTTGTAGTAGGTACATAAGTTAACAAAAAGTAGAGATGTCATGTTATTAAAAATGATCGCTATGTCTTGCCGTCAACGGCGTACAAATATTCAGTTATAATCATTTCTTAATGTCTAATAATTGGTAAAAAATTGTAAAAAAGAAACATTCAAAATAATACAGAATCAGTATGCCTTTGGCGTAGGGAAGCGCATTATTTTGGTGTTTTATTTCTCTCAAAATGAAACATCAAAACATCGTAAGGAAATCGGCATGTCATAGAACATACAAAAATTCGAAGACATGTGACATCCAGCAACCGGCACTGAGACCGCGTGGTGATATAGCCCATTCCCTCTCACAGAGAGGAGGCCTTTGTCCCAGCAGTGGGAACATTATAATATAGGCTGATGATGATAATGATAAAATGGTCATTGCCATCGATATGAAATATTTAAAATGGAGTGGATGGATGGATTAAGTCATGGGGTAAAAAAAAAATTTCGAAATCCTTATTTTTATTAGTAAATCGGTTAAGAATCAACTTACACTTTTCGTAAGACAAAAATAGAAAATATTGAACATAGTTTACCTTTAAACACAAACAATCTTCGCTACCTTGAAATGTCCCGTCTCAAAGACTAAGCACGAACCGAAATTTGTTTAAAAATTTAAATAACATATCACTTAAGAAGTAATTTAACCATTATTTTGGTGACACCATTGTTTGCCGTGTCACGCTAATTTAACTTGGCTAAGCACTTGCTTTCTTGTTTACATATTTAATATATAAAACGAGAATATTTTGTGGTTGTAGTGTTGCTACCGAAAATGAGGCCCTGCTTCGGGTTCGAATCTAGGTTAGGCAGTGTTTGTCATTTTCTCTCACGAAAATGTTGGTTTCTATTGACCAAAGAGATTGAAGTAATATTTGAATGTCTTTGATTGCTATTGACAAACGATTATTATTGTACAGACGCCAAGTAGGTACGTCAAACTATTCATCATCAACAGCCTATTAATGTTCCCTCTGCTGGGACACAGGCCTCCTCTCTTTGAGAGGGAATGGGCTATAATCCACCACGCGTGCCAAGTGCGGGTTGGTTGATGTCACATGTCTTCAAATTTTTTGGTTCCAAGACATGCCGGTTTCCTCACGATGTTTTCCTTCACCGTTTTGAGAGCAGCGGTGATAGAAAATTACACAAAGTAATGTGCCTGCCTGGGTTCGAACCCACGACCTACTGTTCGTATGTCGGGGCCGACAAAGTACAAAAAGTCCGGTATTTTCTTTAAATGTCCGGAATTTTTAACGGAAAAAATAATTATAAGTCTGGTAGCCTTTAGTAAGACTGCCAAAGATCTACGAAAAACATCTACTTTCGAAGCAAGGAGGCATCCCTTCATGTAATGGATAACCCATCCATGGACTGACCTCAATAACCTGTGATCGCCCCGTGCGGCTGCTCTTATGTTAGCCAAGGGCTTCCCATCAAACAAACAGGCATGCTTTTGTTTATTTTTAAGGGGGTGGGAAATCATCAAATGACTCGATCCCTCCTGTTTTGGGGAGAGCGGTAAGGAGTGTCAGACTTCTACGTACTAAAAACCAACCATGTTCCTTCTTAGCCCTTGTACCAGTTAAGAACTTAAGATTATTCCAGTACAACTTACAGATTTGCCTATTGAACAGCCTTGTATTCAATGGCGTACCTACTTATTGAGTAGCATTTCTGTGGCCGGCCTCTGTTCCAGTTTCTCTAAACGTAGGCACGGCGACCGGTCGAGATGAATCACATTTCCGAATTCTTTTATACCGTTAGGTTTTGACCACAGATAAAAATATCATACTTTTTGTTAGGTCTATCTACTTTCCGGAGAAGTATGACTATGGTACATTTTAACAGGTTCATGAAAAACTTTAAGATACAGACGCCAGCAGCCGGCAGGTCTAGTTACCCGAAACTGTCATTTTTTTTCAATTAACCATGAACCTGCTCGCCTAACCTGATAAAAAAACTAATACCAAATACGGTTTCAGCACCCAAAAATACATAGGATTTAGGTAAATTGGTTGAAAAAGTTTTTTCGTTGGCCTGTGTTGTTGACCAGGGGTCTATTTATGGCCACTTTAGCAGATCATAATATGAATTGCGTTAAAAAGCGTAAAATGGACCTTTCATCGTCCGAGACCATTTTACGAATTTTAACGGGATTCATATTATTTTCCTAATATGATCTATTTTCCTAAATGGTAACAGAAGCAGTTACGTTAAGGCAATTCATATTATGATCTGCTAAAGTGGCCATTTCAGACCCCCTGGCTGGTCCCGTAATTTAAATTGGTTATTTATGTCTTTCATGAAATTATGACAATCTCCTGCATTCTGACGAGGCCCGAGGATGCGACACGGCACCTTGTATAGATATTATGAATGATGAACACGAAGTTTCCCCACTTTTGTTTTCTTATTAATTAGTATTAAGCCACGATGACTTAAGCCTTTAATAGTCTTATGAAAGTGTATTTTTGAGCATTAAAGTGAGTATGCTTGCACCATTGTGTGCGGCAGATATTGTTGGTTTATACAGTAATGGCTTTTAAGCACCTTTATTTGTGAATCGCAACTTTCCTGTAGAAAATGTCTAATGTCTTCTATCCATACATTTTATATCATAAAAGCGAAAGTAACGATGTATCTTCTAAGAACGATAAAAGGAAAATTTATTAATTATAATCATACCACAAATTCTACTTCTTTGTCTGCCTAGCCTATTCTCAACGGTGGTGATGGGGTCGGCTACCAGTCTAATAGGGATGATTACTGACATATACAAATATGATTGTAATTGGTCCGTCTGTTAGATTATCCAAAAATATAGATACGTTTTTTTTTGTTTATCCAAATGAATATTTTTAATAAAAAAAATATTTAAATATAATAATTATTATTTTTAATTATTAATGTATTTTTTTTTAGGTAAACATTTTTTCTTTCTTTCTTAAATCAATGAAAATTGACGTCATAAACCGCAAAAAAATTACATACTAATGTCTAAGAAATATGACGTCACACGAGTTTTCAAAGCACTGTATCGTCTTCATTGTTTACTTACGTGAAAAAAAAATACGTGTCAAATCGAAATCTATCTGACGGACTAATTACATTTTTCAGTTAACTATCCTATTAGATGCGGCTGAATTCTTGAACCCAGTTAAGACCCGGATAAGAGCAGAAGATAACTTCAGTCCTTCGAGCGAGACAAGCCGTAGGCAGGTCTATCATATACATAAGATCACGCCAGTAATCCCCGAAGCGTTCGGCAGTGGTGTACCTAATAGTAAGTCCACATTTCGCCAGTTATGTTTAAGTTCTAAGTAAAAGCGGGCGACCCTATTGCCATCAACCGAGACTGTAGCTGCTACTGAGAAATTCCTGATGAACTCACCCAATATCGCTTTGACCGGCCCGGGACAAGCCCGCCACACTATTCCCATAGCACTATAACTTCTGAAAGCCAGAGTTAACAGTGGCGACCACAAGAAAAGCGCCGAGACAATGAAGCTCGACGAAGTCCCAGAGAAACGATTTGACTGTCTTGGATCCCGCAACGAATTAATCAGAAAAGAAAAACGGAGGAGTAGCAAAAACATGACCGACCCGGGAATAGAACCGTGAAGTCGTTCTTGCAACGATTCGAAACTCAAAGATTTATTTCTGTGAGGAGGTTAAATTTTCTCTATGGTATATCGTTCCAGTATGATTGTTTCTTTACTCTATAGATAGAAACTTTCACTATCGGTATGTCTTCAGTATCCGTGAAAATATTAATCGAGTGAGTCAAAGTAGGATTTCGCGTAGTATTGTTATGACCAAGTTTGTATAGTACGAGCCATTGTGTGGCGTAAGATGGCCCATATGATAGCCGTTGTCCGTCTAAACTTCTAGTTTTTGGTCTAAGCACGTGACATGGCGTTTCGTTTCGTATTTCTTTGAGTAATTAATTGATATAAGTTTTTAGTGGCTTTGGTCCATGGCTGCGCTCGCGTGCAGTTCGGTTATTAACCCACAAGAACGTCGTGCTAGTATAAAACTTCCAAACTTAGGTTTGTTAGTACCCGTTAGCCTATGTTCCAAGTCAGAAGCCTATGGGGGTCTACAATCTCATCAGAGATTATAGACCCATAGAGCATAGACTTTCTTCTATCGGTATGTCGAATTTCATCGGAATCCGTTCAATTGTTGCGTTGTGAAGGTGCTAGGCGTGACCTACAAAGTGGAAAGAAAGGATTTTATTGAAAAGATTAAAATGTCAATCCAGTACTTTTTATAATTACGCAGTTATTTTTCAAATAATCTTCTTAGCAAGCTCTTATTAGGAATTTGTTCTGTACCGTGGGTGCATTTGTGCAACATGCGTGCAATTATATGCGATTCTTCCCTCCTACTCAACTGCCCGTATGAAGGCAATCGATTCCCTTTCAACTTTTCTATAACTGGGCGCAACTCTCATCCAGTCTTCGAAAATCTTGGTAAGTGTTTCTGGAAATAAGTATAGTGTAAGCTTTTTTCACCATTCGATTATGGAACCTTGAAAAAGTGTAATCGTGCAACTATACGGCTGAATAGCAGGCTTGCAGATTGCGTCTCAACATGCCAAAGCTCATTACAGAAGTTTAACTTACTCCAATGTAGTTTGCGGAGACAAACTTTTAAGTTCAGGGGATCAACATCGTTTACAAGAGACCGTCCCACAAAAGGCCCAAAATTTCAACACTTCCTAGTGTTATAGCTGGGAAGAAGAAGTGGCCGTCGAAGTCCCCAGCAAAGTGACACAAAACTTTGTTTTTTTTTAAGAATTTTGTCAGTCACCCTCTGCCTGTATGTCGGTCTGTCTGCCTGCTAGCTGAACGACTAAATTAATTTGATCATTATAGACTCCATGACTTCTCGTTCTTCCTAACCAGAGACAATGTAGACCACTGGTTGTTGTATTTGTCAAGCTCGTCACTCCATCTTAAAGGAGGTCTGTTTAGGTGCCAGAAAGTTTGTTTCTTTTAATGAGAATTCTTTTTTCAAAAGGGACGTAGCCCCTTTGTAAATGAACCTTTTTTCTTTTAAAACTTACTTAATGACTTTATCAACATCAATTCGCAGTAGTTCCGAAACGAAACGAACTATGTTATTTAAACACTAAACATCACAGTTTCATGGTGACCTACTATAATTGTAAATTACGCTTTGTTTTCCATTATTTACATAGTTATTGCTGCTGATACTGATTATTTTCTAGTGCTTGGTTATGGGAATTTATTGTTTATTCTAGAGCAAACTTTGCGAACGGGCAAGTAAAATGAATTCTAATATTTCTGTGCAAACTTGGACGTATAAAAAGTAAAAAAAAACCTTGTGAATTTCAAAAGTCTGTAACGGAAGTTCTTCACTTTTTTTTTGGCGGGTGTAAAATTATCAAATAACCCCTCCCGCTCTTGTGTAGAGCGAAAGGGAGTGTCAGACTAGTCAATACTGACTAAAAACCACCCATGTTCCTTCTTAGCCCTATATGTCGAGGCCGCGGTAACTTGTGAACAACCCGCAGCCAGATGTAAATACCTTAGATTTATGGGTATAACTATCCATTAGCTACTAAAACCTAAGTATATGTACTTATATCCTTCAGGTCTTTCGGCGCAAGAAAAGAAAAAAAAAAGTGTTAATTTTTGTCTCGCAGAGGATACAATACGACAAAACAAAAATAAATGATAGATAAGCCATTAAAAAAGTAATTTTTGTATAATGAAGATAATTAGTGCATTCGTTAGCCTTTGCATTACTTATGTAGCCACGATAACATGATGATAAGTTAATTAGAACAACCCATTGAAATGTTAAAACCGGTTATTTGTAGCACAGATAATAAATAAAATCTTCTGGCTGTTATTTCACACAGGTGGGCTTGGCCACACATAGTTTGCAAAAGAAATTCTGTTGAGAATTTTATTTATTTTTATTATAATTCTAAGTATTTTATTTTGATAGCTTCAGATGAAAATAAAAAACAGATTATTTTAATTTCAAATAATACTGTTGTCTATGTCTCTAATCTTAATAAAAAATATTAAAACAAACTTTCATAATTATTATTTAATTTAAAACTGGATCAAGTTTGCTAATTTTCGATGTCAATGAACTTTGATGAAAAATTAGTCGAAGATAAAAATACATTTATGTCTGTCATTAAGTGATGAATTTTATGGCTTGCAAAAGAAAGTTGATGATTTATTGCAGCCAGGTGGGGTAATCATGGCCAATGATAAAAAGCTGATGTAATAGTGGACACTGATTTTCACTTTTTTTCCTCACCATAGAGTTTAGATTACAATGGAAAGACGTTGAAGACCAGCGTTGCCTACTGCGTTTACACAGTGGGCCATTTGTTTTTTTTATTAACAGGGACATTATCAAATGACGCCTCCTGCTCTGGGCAGAGCGGAAGGGAGTGCCAGACTTCTACTTACAAAAAACCACTCATGTTTTTTCTTAAGCCTTTGTGTTCCGGAGCCGCGGGATCTCTTTCCGAACTGTCCCGTAGCACGCAGGCGTCGGCCCTTGCGGTCCTCTTCCCAGCATTGCCCACTGCCTTTAAACAGTGGGCCACTGACCCAAGAAGCCAAGAATGAATGAATAAAAACGGCCTCAATGCTTATCTCTTGATGGTCGTGACAATCGATTGAGGGGAGTAGGTTACTATGGTGGTCTATGCTAATCGCAACTGTTGTCTGTTACCGACAGATCGCATGCCAGCGTTCGGCCTTAAACTGTGGTGGTTTACCGATATAACTTCTAGACTTGTCTCTGGTCAGCAGAAATTATGTTATCTTCTTAAGCATGTCTCATTTCCGAGTAATGCACAATATGCGAGAGTTATTTAAACAAAACTACAGTCTCCCAATATACTTAGAAAATATAATTCGCACAATCAAGCATTAATTTAAAAGATGATCATTGATTACACCTTCAATGACATATTAAAAAAAGCATTCCGAATCGATGTTTGGGCGGGACCATCGAATGTCAATCGGTCAGCGACCTCGGTTTTGGCGGGAGAAACTCGACGGGTGAGACTTTTTTCTTTGCATTTTACTTTCTCGCGGCACACAAGTTTTGGAGGCTGGCAATGTCGCATCTAGAATGAAATAAGGCAACGAAACGTGTAAATTTGATTTGACTCAGTACCTACTCTTACTTATTGTTATATTTGTCTTTCTCTTTTAAACACAGAAAGTTGTTTGATTTCGACAGTCTTGTGCGATATCTATCTATTGAATACTTGTTTTGTGACGCTTGTTATATAATTTTTACACTTCATTTATTGCTATTAATAGATTTTTAAACGAACCATCATTTTAAATTAAAACAATGATTAATTCAAAGTGTCAACATTTTTTACCAGCTGTCAAGTACTTGTGTCAAACTCAAGTAGGTGGCTGTCAAATTCAAATGCTAAAATATCATCCTACGTAATACCCTACTACAAGATACCTTTTACCGGTCCCGTAACAGCAAGATAGTTGAATGATTGAACTAAATGTAATGAGGGCCACTCAGCTGATTGTGTGAAAGCTGCAACCTTGAACGGGCGTCGCGACGTGAATGGAACTGACCTAGAAGCGGCGCTGTCGAATTCATGATAGGTTCTAGCGGTGAATTTGAATCTATGTCTACGCATAAAGATTTAACTGGGCTCGCATATTTGTGGGCTGTGATGATTTACAATTTGCAGAAGATTCAGGATTGCCTGTTGTAGAATTCGCAATATTTTATTGAACGATGCGGACGGTTTAAGTAATAAACTCTCTACGTGACATCCCGTTTACATCTACATGTTAACTGGTATTCCACACTTAGTTACAACGATTTGACAGTGCCAGCGCCCCATTCATAATTAACCAAAAAATTGTTAGGATGTGTGCCCGGTTGTGGGTAATAGGCTCGCACACTATTACGGACTTTGACATAACTGGCGCAATGTGGGTGTACATTAAGTACACCTCTGTCTAACCATTCGGGAATAGGGATGTTTACTGACTTAAAAAAATATGATTCTAATAAGACCGTCTGTTAGATTATCGAAAAATTTTGGATACGTGTTTTTTGTTTTAAAAAACCAATAAAAAATGACGGAAGATAAAACGCACCAAAGATTTAAGTGGGGATTTTTGACGCCACTAACCGCTAAAAAATGTGATACTAGAATGTCTTAGAATATGACGTCACACGAGTTTTCAAAGCACTGTATCGTCGTCATTGTTTGCTTACGTGAAAAATGAAAAAAATACGTGTCCAATATTTTTTGGAAATCTATCTCTCGGACTTATTACATTTTGTTAGTTTAAGTACCCCATTACAGGCGTGATGTTATGTAATATGTCTTACTAAACTTGCTGTTCACAATTAGAGGTTTTCTAGACACACCAGCAAGGAGTTTCTCGCATTTTTTCACGTGACTCCGAAAAATCAGAGGAGCGTATTTTGGGTCCGAACTCGAGGTATGACTTGGCAGTCTGACGGTCACACACATCACCTGCCGAGGTAGTATTAGCACAAGGTATTAAGTATTATAGGCCCTATATTATTTTTCTAATAAAATTTTACAAATTTTAAATTCATGACAGCGCCTAAAGAATCTTGCAGCTCTGTCCTACTAATTAGGCATTAGTAGCTCTAACAGAGCTGCAAGATTCTTTGCAATGCAAAAGTTTGTCACTCTTTCACGCAGAAACTAATGAACGTATTTGGATGAAACTTTGTACACAGAGTTTATAACCTGGATTAACTTATAGGATACTTTTTTATCCCATGTAGTATGATCCCGTGCGACAACGACTCTGCGCTGGCGAAGCCGCAGGCATAAGCCAGTCTACACTAATCTACACTTATATTATAAAGAGGAAAGATTTGTTTGTTTGTTTGTAACGAATAGGCTCCAAAACTACTGGACTAATTTTAAAAATTCTTTCACTGTTTTAACTACTGGACCTTTTTAAAAATTCTTTCACTGTTGGAAAGCTACACTATCCCCGGGTGACATAGGGTACTTTTTTATCCCTGTATTCCTACGGGAACGGGATTTACGCGGGTGAAACCGTGTGACCGCTAGTTCTTTATAATTTTGTAAATAAAAGTAGAAGGTTTCGAAGTTAAAAACATATGTTTATAGCCATCCATTTAGTGTTATACATGTGGAAGGCTATATTGTCAGATTACGACTACATTATGCGAGGCCACTAACCTGCTATAAAACTAGATTCTTTAGTTACTGTTTATACGTTTGTATTGGAATTCCCATATTGCTTCGCAAAAACTTATTTATAGGTTTATTTCGTGGCATTTCTAGGCGATAAATGCGTCTGATATTTAATGCTTATTACACACTATAGTACCCTGTATCCTTGTTTATTATATTTACGGATAAGGGTTGGTAGATGTGTAGGTATCTTATCGGCATAAAACACACCAACAAAATATAATTCTTATTTCAGTTGAATGACGTCCACCTGTTGGATATAGGCCTCCCCCAAGTGTCGGTCGCCAAATTCACCAGTCCCGTGCGTCTCACATCCAGCGGATCCCGTCAACCTTCACCAGGCCATCGTCCCAAACCAACAATATATGATACATAAAAGTAAAATTACACCCAACATACATATATTAATAAAACATGACAATATAGTTGCACACCTCTCGCATTCTTGAGGTAACGTTAAGTCAGTCTGTCTAAAAATGAAAATAAAAGATTGACCAAGGTATGACATACATTTGGAATTTGCGTGCTAACAATAGTCACAGACCACAGTTAACCTGCACTTTGCATAGCCAATCAACTGCTTATGTCAATTAATTCAGCACGACTCGGCGTGTATGTGCGTCTGTCACGCGCTTTCGTCTCGGGAACTTATCGTGTCGCCATCATGGCCGCTGGGCAGTGTTTTATATATTTCAGTAAAGGTCAGTTTGGACCTCGATCTCATTCAAAAGCTTTCTTTAGACGATTTTCTTGTTAAGAAATTGCAATCTTCCAGCAAGGGCTAACTTTCAAGGTAACTTTGTTCAAAAGTGTACATTGCATCCCATTTAAGCCGCCTTTTGACTATGGGATGTAATATAATATATATTATATATTACATCTTGAGCTATATATTACATCCCGCGTTTGAGATGTTTATATATTATAGCACAGTGTGAACGGTCGTGTACAAAATGTATGATGAGCGATTAAATATTATATCGCAAGATGTAATAGGTACACGCTTTTTTAATAGGGGCCGGGCACACATCCGGACTGATTTTGCCTCACACGGGAATCGAACTCAGGACTTCTTGCATAGCAGTCGCGTTTATGACCACTCAACCAACGAGTCAATCAGGCACTCCACGTATGTCAACATTAAACATGGTATCAAACTCAGTTGACGTTGTTGCAGAACAAAACATGATGTGAATGTTTTGAAATTCCAAATTGTCTCTGCGTTGTTTCATATTTTTTATTTGGTAAATGTTTGTGGCCAGCGATTTTGTAGAGAGTAATCCAGTGGTGAACACATAATCTCAAGCCTTTTCTCCATGGTGTTGTTGACAGGCAGACACATATCAACGCTTTCTGTCGCTGAAAACGAACTAAAAAAAAAACAGTTTTTTTTAGTGTGCCCTGCGCACATTACTCGCGGAACGGATGGGTGATGGGGCCGAAAAGTGCTTGAGAGGCGACCGCAAAGCGGCAGACGTTGTGTTGAAGGCCTCCCACCAGGTAGCCCCGGCAACCTTTACCAGGTGACCGCTGGATGCGAGACGCACGAGACCAGTGTCACTTGGGGGAGGTCTATGTCCAGCGGTAACCGCCATCTGACTGATGATGATGAATCTCATTAATGATCAAAGATCTTCAAATGTGAGCCAGGACCAACGGCTGAACGTGCTTCCCGAAGCTCTGCATCTTATGCCATTCCTAAATCATCTCATCTCATTGAACTGACATTGTAGCAAACAAGTTGAAACATCTCAGTAATTGTGCCTTGAGGCCCGGGGCAGGTATCTACTTTGATATTTCCATTGTCCGTGACTCCTGAGGCACGCCAAGGCCTGTGCCTAATAACAGCTATTAGGGCTTCACGGGAACCTGTACTACGCATCTTTGGTTGCAACAATTTGAAGGGTTCTTGAGTGTTTTGATTTAGTTGCAGGGATGATGAAGAATGTAGGAGTACTTTAAGTTTAATGTTTATACATAAAGTAACTTTACATGTGTTTGTCCAGTTATATATAATTTTTTTTTTAAAACGTTGCCCCACACTAGGAATTTCTCCTGTATCGTGGGTGCGTTCACAAACATTTAAACTCACATACATAAATACCCAGACCTGGAACAACTATCTGTAGGTCATACAAATATTAGTTCCGTGCGGGAATCGAACCCGTGACACACAGCGCAGCAGTCCATTGCTTGAGCCACTGCGCCAACAGTGCCGTTAATATATGTCCAGTTATATTGTTTTCATATTATAATGTGTGATCCAGGGGGCCATTAACAAGAGACTAGATTGTGGGCTTCCCATTATTTAATTATATTACCTGTATAATGAATGGTTACAGAATATTGAAAAACGGGTCAAACTATACTTGGAACCTTCAAGTTCTAACTTTACTTAAATACTATTTAACGCACAATGTTTTGAATGCGTTACATTCTACCTTTATCGTGGTATTTCATACAAAAACAGGTTGCAGCAATAATTTTTGCATAGTTTAATGTACACAAAGATTGGTTGTTACCTGAAGGGCCCGTTTACATGCCCGTCGGGGCTGCGGGTTGTTGTAAGAGATACTGCAGCCACGACATAAAGGGCTAAGAAGGAACATGGGTGGTTTTTATTCAGTAGAAGTCTGACACTGCCTTTCGCTGTGCCCAAGAGCGGGAGGGGTTATTTGATGTTATTCCACACCCCCCCAAAAAAAAACCGGTCCCTTTTTTAAAATACAGTATGTAAACATACACGACATACTGTATTTCTACTCGAACCTAAGTACCCTAGGTTCAATATTATTTTGGTAATCCACGACTTGCTACCAATAGTCAATGATCGCGCATCAAGTTAGGTTCATGCTAAGTTACTCTTTCTAGGTGACACGGTTTTCATTGTTTAAGGCTTACTTAACGGGCTGTGACCATACATATTGTTTCACCAATAATTAATATTTAAATTAATCGATGGATTTGTTGCAACATCAATACGTTCGTGTGCAATTTCTATTGACAATTTATCGTGTGGTTAGTACCTTTTTTTCTGGGAGGTGGGAAATCATTAAGTAACCCCTCCCGCTCTGAGCAGAGCGAAAGGGAGTGTCAGACTTCTACTGACTAAAAACCCATGTTCCTTCTTAGCCCTTGTGCCAAAGCCGCGGTATCTCTTTCCCGAAGGGCTGTGGTAGTGCCTTATCTGGTGTCAGAGTTTTTATGCAGCCTCCGAGCCTCTGTCTTGGCTTGATAACATGCCGTCGAGAAATATCTCTCAGGCATGCTGGTTTTCTCACGATGTTTTTCGTCACCGAAGCAAATGATAATTGTTCATTACGACCATAAATTCGAAAAATCCGAGTTACGAGTAACTGGCAAAAGAAGTGTGTGTCGTCCGGCGGCGAGATGGGCCGACGCGACGGCATAGTTACCATCAGGGGGCAAACCTGGATGAGGCTGGCACAGAAACGTGGAGATTGGCATAAGAAAAGAGAAGCTTATACCCAGCAGTGGGTGAGTTCAGGCTGTGGATGATGATGACGAGTCTTGGGATTCCAGTTAAGACCTATGACTTGTCAGTCCAGCGGTCATACCATTAGGCCATCACTGCTTAGGCCAGTGATAAAATAGGGATGTTTACTCTCTTAAAAAATATGATTCTAATTAGTCCGTCTGTAAGATTATCGAAAAATATTGGATACGTATTTTTTGTTTTAACAAATCAATAAAAATTGACGAAGATAAAACGCGTCAAAGATTTGAGTGGGAGGTTGTGACGTCACTGACCATTAAAGAACGTCATACTACTGTCTCAGAAAATGACTTCACACGAGTTTTCAAAGCACTGTACACTGTACTGTCTTCATTGTTTGTTTACGTGAAAAAAGAAAAAAATACGTGTCCAATATTTTTTTGGAAATTTATCTGCCGGACTAATTAGTTTTTTTTAGTTAACTACCCTATTGTACGAGATCTTTCTTGATCGGTCAACGGACTCTAATCTTCTTTTTTTCGAGAGGTTAGTTAATGCTTAACCTTGTGTCAGACTTTTTATATCGTACATGGACCTCTGATTTTAGCTTTTTTATTTTGTGTTTTGGGAGTGTGGGAAATCATCAAATGACTCCTCCCACTCTTGGCGTAGCGGTAAGGAGTCAGACTTCTTCTAACTAAAAACCACTATGTATCTTCTTAACCCTTTGTGTTCGGCGCCGCGGTATCTCTGTCGTACAACCCGCAGTCCCGATGGCTAGCTTAACATGCCATTGGCCTCTAATAGGTCGTTTAAAATAGTCCTACGGAAAGCTATTATGACAGATTTGTTAGAGTAAACAGGTTTCAGACAAAGATATCTAAACATATCAAAGTTTGACTGGGCAGCAGAGTGCCTCGTTAGTCCAGTGGTCGCAAACGTGAATGCTAAGCACGAGGTCCTATGTTCTTGGGAACAAGAATGATCAAAGTTTTGACAAGCCAATTTATCCCCTTATTGACACCGAACCTTTCCCAACACACAAGTACCAACAAACTACCAATATCGGAGCGTACATTCAAATGCGCGTACGCAGACGATTAGCACACAGGGCATGCGCGTCGCAGTGCAAATGGACAGCGTTTGCATAGCTGGCCGTAGAAAGTAAGACGAGCGTCCGTTGCGTTATGTGTATTCATTACGATTGCTATTTAATGGGATGGGCAGGAACCATTTTTGTGCAGAGAAATCTTTGAACAAATATTTTGGTATAGAGCGGATATTTGGGCAAGCAAATTTGTCACAGGTTTCTGAAAGCCTTTTAGTTTTGTATAACTGACACTAACTTTCAATATTCAGAGTGCGCTCAGCTCGTATTAACAGCCGCACGGGTCGATCTTCACGGTAAAGCTGCGTTTTCCTAGGGTGCTTCGAGGAAACCGAGTTTAGATCGTGCCTCGGAAAGCATATTACGCCATTGGTTCTAGCTGTCAGATGCTGATCTCCTCTGACTATCGTTACGCGGTAGTTAGATGGCCGAAAGTCTGACAACCATTCTATTCAACCAAGGGTATGGTCTATCCCGTCGGGGCTGCTGGTTGTTCTAAGAGATACCGCGGCCTCGACATAGAGGGCGAAGAAGGAACATGGGTGGTTTTTAGTCAGTAGAAGTCTGACACTCGCTTTCGCTCTGCCCAAGAGCGGGAGGGGTTATTCGATGATTTTACACCCACCAAAAAAAAAAGGGTACTTGTTCTCCCCACTACTGCGAATTTTTTTTTTGTTCTAGACCATACCTGGGAACCCCCTAGTAACGGAGATATTGGGGGTCAAAGTAAAAAAAAATTACAGCTGTTTTTGTAAATACTAGTTTTTCAGTTTAAAACTTTACTTAAATTACCTTCATGACCCGTTTACTATTCAAAGCATCCATTAGTACAAAGTTTTAAAAGTGCTACATTGAGTTTAACTGTATAATGTGATTTTTGACCCCCAAAAAAAAGTCGTTTCCCAGCAAAAAAAAAATTGCGTAGGGGTACTTAGTTTGATGTACAGAATGCTTGGTTTACGTTTGTGTGAAGGGTTAATTTACACCCTGTATTTATGGTATCGTATGATCCAGTACTAACTGCGTAGTGGAGGTTGGATACGCAGTCGCTCCATGTAAATACTAGTATTCAGCTGCAACCGATTCGACTGGAAGCCAACTTAGTTGGGAAAAGGCCAATCAGATTATGATGAATCTACAGACAGACTGCGAAGTTACACAATGCCTGTATGACTTTGTAGTTCTTTACTGTTTGTAGTTACTGGTTACATTATCAACTTTCCGCTTTGTGTTAGCAAAGAAAGCATAAGGAAATGACTTAGCTAAAATTATGTGAGTAGTTTTGTTTATTATGCAAAATCATAGCTCAGTGATTCAGATTTCATTTTCACGTAATTCGTCAGGTTATGCTTTTTTATAAGCCTCGCCTTTTCTCAGCTGTGTTAGGGCCTACTTTCAGTTTTGCAGGTGAATACGAGTACCTCACGGGTTCCCTATGTTACTTCGAAACACTATTCTGCGAAAATTATTTCACAGAAAACCGAACCGAATCGAAGCTGTCATACTGCGACGTTATGTTTGGTCTACGCGTTTTTTGTTCGATGATTTTATTTACACCGAAAACCTTTTTTTTTTTGGGGGTTTGGGAAATCATCAAAATAACCCCCTCCCGGTCTTGGGCAGAGTGAAAGGGAGTGTCAGACTTCTACTGACTAAAAACCACCCATTTTCCTTCTTGGCTCTTACGTCGAGGCCGTGGTATCTCTTACAACATCCCGCAGCCCCGACGGGCGTCGGCCCTTGCGAGCCCCTTCCATGTTGCTGACATCTCTATGAGGCGCGCGTGGATGACGAACGCGCCGTCGACACGGCCTGTCGTCGTCATAAGACGGACGGACCCGGACGGCGAGCTAGCCCATTACTCACCGGCCCGCGTCTACGGTGGCCGGAAGCTGTCACGTGGTCCCCAACGCCCGGAGCGTCTCTTACACCGACAACCTTACATCGTTTCACCAACGTTTGTTTGTTCTACTTATGTAACGTTACTTCAAAAATATTTAGTCTTGACTTATGGAAATTATGTTTATTCTACTCCTTCGCTATGCTTTTCTGATTAATTTCGTTGCGGGATCCAATTTTAAGATAGTTAAATCTTTTCTCCGGGACTTTGTCGAGCTTCATTGTCTCGGCGCTTTTCTGTTGGTCGCCACTGTTGATTCTGGCTTACAGTGGTTTGGGAATAGTGTGACGGGCTTGTCACAAAAAAAGCCTCGAACCCTTGTAATTTCTGATAGTAGCCAGTAGTGTCACCAAGTACACAACCCTCTTGTCTGGGGATCCTCCCGTGTTACTTAGGGAATGAATAACTTTAGCCCCTGATTCTCTGAAATAACTTCTAAAATGTTTGTGTTATTTTTGTGTATCACACCTGTAATCTCTGAAGTTAAAAAGAGATGTATATAATAGTACATCGACGTTTCCCCAGTTATATTTAAGCACAGGTTTAAGTTCCATCTAAAGGCCGAGACTATTGCTTTCAACTAGGTACAAATCCAGATGCGAGCTACTAGTGAGAAGTCACAAAAATATTTAAATGAATCGCTTTACAACAGAATTACATCACGATGACACCCACATTGTGTCGGCACTCGATTCTCAATACATTTTAAAACGTCAATCGACAAAATATAAAGTTAAAATGATAGCGTGGGAACTCCACGCACTTCCTTCGCAGTCCTCACTATAAAATGACTTTGAAATTGCGTGTGCAGTTATGCCAATGGCGATCGTAATGAGGTTTGATACTTTTTTCTTATTTTGCAATGACATTTGTCGTAATTTGACAGATTGTTGGGGTAGGTCGGGGACATCTCGAAATGGTGTTTGTAATTGGAATAGGATGAGAAATTATGTCGTATCCAACTTTATTAATGCAGGTGGACTAAACACAACTAAACTAAAATGTAAACCAAGTTGGACATCATGTTCATCATCATCAATCTGTTCCGCCGTTAAGGTATAAAAAGGTTACACTGGCTTTGCATTTTTATCATCATCATCTGATTAATCGTCGCTACCCCCATAGAAAAAAAAATGTGTAAAGCATCACATCGCGTGAAAATTTACCAACGATAGTCACCGTGATAATCAAATCAAAGTGATCATGCATTTGAAACGTCGGAAAACAGCAAAGTCAACACTTTATGAGCTGTTTTTAAGCTTTTGTTGTAAATCAAACCTTTCTATATGTCTAGTTTATTGCGTCATTGTTTCCGAGGTGTAAATTGTACGTGTCGTGTAGTTATCAACATTCCGAATAGCAATAACTTAGCACGTAGATATCACCACGGTAATAAATAATCTGACAAAGAATGAGCTTCATAGGTTATTGCTATTTTGTGCTAAAAACTCTACACATTATTTTCTGCTAATGGTCGCTTAGAAAATTGTTGTTTATTTTCATTAGTATTTTCACTTTACTATCTGCTTTGCCATTGATCTCGAATTAAAAGTCGAAGTATATTTGGTTGCCCGTCGGGGCTGCGGGATGTTTTTAATCAGTAGAAGTCTGACACTCCCTTTCGCTCTGCCCAAGAGCGGAATAACCCTTTATTTGATGATTTCCCAACCCCCAAAAAAACACGAAAGTATATTTGGTTTCGGTTGAGTGACTACTCTGTATTTTCTTCACGTGATTTATTTATTTACACACAGGAAAATAACGAAACATAATATTTAAGTACATAAGTACTACTTATTTCTTAAGAATTTTCTGCTAGCTGAAAAAAGAGAAAAAAAAAACTCATTTACAAGAGATTTATAGCAGTTTATAAAATTATGAAATGTACGCCCAATGGTTTCTTTTATTTTAAAAGTAATGATGATTGTGGCAATATGTCTAGCTAAAGTTGAAATGGTCGGGTGAAGTCCGATATTGTTGTTTCAGTAATTTACTACTACTACTACTAGCTGATGCCCGCGGATTCGCCCGCGTGGTTGTCGGTCAAATTATATAAGTACTTCAATCTTTCTCAAGAACCACTACCCATTGGTGAAAACAGCATGAAAATCGGTGCAGTAATTTTTAACTTTATTTATTTATTTAAACTTCATGTACAAGAGTGGACTTAATGCCACAAGGCATTCTCTACCAGTCAACCTTTGGGTTAAAAAGGACAGCACTGTGGTAGAGTACAAAAACAGTAAAAAAAAGGATAATACCATTTTGTAAACATAATACATAAATTGGTACATAAATACACAGATAGAATTAAATAAACTAAAAGATATTTTAATACATACAAATACGAGAAACCTTATAATAATTACATACTAAGACTAGGGATTAGATACAACAACAGACAGACAGACAGACGCGGCGGAGGGCTTTGTTTTATAATATGTAGTTATAGTCATGACTAGCGGACGTCACGCGTTTTAACCCGCGTAGTTCCCGTTCCCGTAGGAATACAGGGATAAAAAGTAGCCTATGTCACCCGGGGTTAGTGTAGCTTCCCAAGGGTGAAAGAATTTTTCAAATCGGTCCAGTAGTTTCGGAGCCTATTCGTTACAAACAAACAAATCTTTCCTCTTTATAATATTAGTGTAGATTACAGACGATGTCTGTCTTTTTGACACTACACCCACGCGTTACTGCTAAGCATGACCCCATGAGGTCCTGGGTTGAATTTCTTAGGTCCGGCAAGTATTATTGGACTTTCCATCGATATTTCTCAACAGCAGTCTGGACTATGGATTTGCGTTCGATGGTGCTCAACTCCAATTTCATCTGATTACATAACTGGCGAAATGACTGGCACAAACACACGGTATACAGGGTGTAAATGAACCCTTCACACATACATACCAAGCATTCTGTAGATACATCAAACTAAGCACCCCTACGCAAAAATTTTTGCTGGGAAACGACTTTTTTTTTTGGGGTCAAAAATCACATTTTACGGTAAAACTCAATGTAGCGCTCTTAAAATATTGTGCTAGTGGATGCTTCGAATAGTTAAAGGGTCATGGAGGTAATTTAAGTAAAGCCTGGTATAACCTGAAAAACTAGTATTTACAAAAACAGCTGTGCAAAATTTGGAACTTTGACCCCAAATATCTCCGTAACTAGGGGGTTCCCAGGTATGGTCTAGAACATGAATCTAGGTCTAGAATCGCGCAGTGGTGGGGAGAACAAGTGCCCTTCGTTTGCGTTAAGGGTACTTTTACACCCTTTATATAGATAAAGATAGTTCATAAAATTAACAACAAAAAGTACACGCACACACTTAACGTCAAATACGAAGCAATTCAATTGTTTAGCATTAACCAATACAATTTAAACCAACTTCCTTCGAACGTTCAAAATTGGGTAAAACGGTCAATTTTACGAAATAGTTCTTAATTCAAAATCGCTTTATCCGTTTAAGTTCGTGCGTGTAGCGAAATATCCCACGTTCAGCCATAAGGAAATAATACCCGCTTCGGTATTGCGCTGTAACCGTTGCGCAATCGTTATAACTAGTTATTTATACGTTGTGAGAAACGTTATCGTTATTGAGTATTGGGTCGAGGGCGAGGGTGCCCAAAGGTGACATGTTTTATTGTTGTGTCATTTATGTAATTGGTTTCATTTGTTTATGTAGGTCGTCTTTATGATGCCGTTTCTTTAATCGATTTCAATTTAATTCAACAATTATCCATACTCTGACAGGTATCAAATCTTCATAAAGACGGGTTGCACTATTTTAGCAATGATTAAAATAGATAAAGTTAATAGCTAGAATTCAGAATAGACAGGCATTGTCGATCGATGGTTAAGTTAAAATATTGTGATGACTTTGTATTTCACTTAACCTAGAAGTCTGGGGCTTCACACAAAAATGTACAATAGGTCTATTTAATTAGTTAAGCCTCGCTGACCCTGTATTAATTGAACTTGAGGTTTTTCTTAGTCCATCGGGGCTGTGGGCCGTTCGAAAGAGATACCGCGGCCTCGACACAAAGGGCTAAGAAGGAACATGGGTGGTTTTTAGTCAGTAGAAATCTGACTCTCCCTTCCGCTCTGCCCAGAGCGGGATGGAGCTATTTGATGATTCAAAAGATTTTCTTAGTGACTCGATGGCAATTGGCAATCTGTAATTAATGAACTAGCTCATTAATTACAGATTGCCATCGAGTCACTAACTTAGCTATGAGTTTACCAGCCTCACTAGCGTCCATCATTTCATGTGAAGTGCAGGCATCAAGTTTGTGGAACAGCACCACTTTTGCAGTGCTGACCAGGATCGCCTAGCAATCTTCATCAACAGCCCTTATCTAGAGAACACTGATATCAATAATGTGTATCTTAATAACTCTGCCCATATTAACGTATTTACTTCTCAATTCTAGGTGGAGTCAGGTCGCGAAGAACTGAAGAAGGAGCGAGAGATCATGCAGCTGGTAGCAGGCTTGCAGCTGGGTGAGGACGAGCGCCGGGAGTTGCCGCACGTCATGCGACAGAGACATGCGCCTAG
The DNA here is from genome assembly GCA_932274075.1 of Diarsia rubi. Taxonomy (NCBI): domain Eukaryota; kingdom Metazoa; phylum Arthropoda; class Insecta; order Lepidoptera; family Noctuidae; genus Diarsia; species Diarsia rubi. The sequence goes on from OW026432.1 coordinate 1,886,444, forward strand.
GTAAGGAGACCAACAGTTCGAGGCCTATTTGGTCAAATGGACCCACAGGATCAGTCGACTAAGTCACATTCTGACTTGGTCGGCATGTTCACAGTTTGACGCGGGTTCAGTAGCAAGCAAGTCGAGTTGACCAAAGACTCCAGATCGCGAAGACCTGCAAAGCTATTGCCTATCTTTTAAATGTCAGTGGCTATCATATTGTCCATGGATTAACTGTCAAATTGGTTATGGTTTAGTACAAAATGGAATCATTTAATTGATGGACACTATAAGATAGCCAATGTCATGTAAAAGATACGCAATAGCCCTGCTGGAACAGGAGCAGGATATCAGGCAACTGCATTTGCCTCTGAAATGTTGATTGATTTATTCATGCTGATCGCAGGATTGGGCGACCACTGGTCACGCCAGTGGTCGCCCAGTGGTGGCGGCCTCGACTTACGAACTGCGAGTCGTGGGTTCGAATCTAGTCAGGCGCATTACTTTGTGTAATTTATTTCAACACCACTGCTCTCAAAACGGTGAAGGAAAACATCGTGAGGAAACCGGCATGTCTTAGAACCAAAAAATTTGAAGACATGTGACATCTACCAATCCGCACTGGGCACGCGTGGTGAATTATAGCCCATCCCTCTCCTAGAGAGGAGGCCTGAGGCCCTGCAGTGGGAACATTATAGGCTGATGATGATGATGATGATGATCGCAGGATTCTGTTTCATTCATTCTGATTTTTATTAGTGAAGATTGATTGATTTTTTGTTTTTGATTGTCTCACGTACTATTTTTAATCTGTTTTGTTAGGTGTTAGTCTTCCATAAATTATATATAAATAATAAGTCGAATTATACGAGGTATTATAGTAGCTTATTTTAAGCTTAATTACAATAAATATATAACAGGGCATACAGATACGGGGCATGTAAATATATTACGGAACTATTTATTTAAGTATATTGTCAATTCAAGGATTTACATAATTTTGTGTTATTACTTAAAAACCAGTTTATTTTTTAAATATTTGCACATATTTAAGTAACCCAATCAAAGAGCAGGTAGAAATAAATACTAACCCAATCAAATATTACATCAATTTCAAGGTCATGGTTTTAAGTTGTTAAATATTCAACCAGTTTGTCTTGGCAGCCCATAAACCATAGAATAATTGGATTTTGCAATCGTATGTAGTGGTAGAAAAAATACTTCCATGGCCACTACTTGTATTGAATACTAAGTAATTGGATAAGTGATTCAAAATACGAAAACTAATGGTTATTTAAAACCACTCCCATCGTTAATTGCTAAACACATTTTTACGCTGAACATAAATATTTAAATCACTCAGTCTTTGTCAAGTTTAAAGGATTGTCAAAAACAAAAATATGGTTTAAATTTGTGGTGTCTAGTAGCCTTTATACTAGAGCAATTTCAAAACAAAATCATTTGATTGTAATCCCCCTTATACAGGGTGTAAATTAACCCTTCACACATACGTCAACCAAGCATTCTGTACATCAAACTAAGTACCCCTACGCAAAATTTTTTGCTGGGAAAATTTTTTTTTTTGGGGTCATAAATCACATTTTGCGGTAAAACTCAATGTAGCACTCTTAAAACATTGTGCTAGTGGATGCTTTGAATAGTAAACGGGTCATGGAGGTAATTTAACTAAAGTTATAATCTGAAAAACTAGTTCTTACAAAAACTGCTGTGCAAAATTTGGAACTTTGACCCCCAATATCTCCGTAACTAGGGGGTTCCCAGGGATGGTCTAAAACCAAAAAATGATCGCAGTGGTGGGGAGAACAAGTGCCCTTTTTTTTTTTTTTTTGGTGGGTGTAAAATCATCGAATAACCCCTCCCGCTCTTGGGCAGAGCGAAAGGGAGTGTCAGACTTCTACTGACTAAAAACCACCCATGTTCCTTCTTCGCCCTCTATGTCGAGGCCGCGATAACCGTTGGACTACCCGCGGCCCCGACAGGAGAACAAGTGCCCTTCGTTTGCGTTAAGGGTACTTTTACACCCTTGATGTATGTAGCAGAAGAAACTAATCACCGAACTTGTAAAAGATAGAAAAATATACAAATATTTATGATTTGAGACAGACCTGAGATATGTCTTAAAAATTCAAATTGGTGCATTTTGAACTACTTTAATAACAGGTGCCAATCTGGTCTACATATTTGACTTTTTCATCTCCTTTTTCGTTGATTTACTGTATCCATTTATTATGTCATCTACAGAAAAGCCACCTAAAAAAAAAATTGCAACATAAATATTATGACAAATCTAATATTATTTTATATCTATTTCAGATAACACAACGCCACAGCTGAAAGGGCGCCATCTATCGGCTGATGACGAGAGTAGCGCACCATCGGAGCCAACACATTTTACCTCGATCACGAATGTAAACGAACACAACCAAATAACTTGTGCACACAAATAACAATTGATTAGCGACGTTTTATATGAAATAACGTTACGTTAACGTTACGTTAACGGGAATTTAACCATGGTTAGGTTAAACGTAACGTTTGAGAAAATATCAGTTTTTTTGAAAGGTGGATATTTTTGGGTGTCGTTGGTCCTTATAAAAGGCTCATCATAGCTATCTGTTAATTCATTGCTGAATTTGTGTATAAGGTGACAAGTGAAGTACTTACCCAAGGTGTAAATATGTCAATATGTTTACATAAGAAATGCTGAAAAACTTTACTCGAATTATATACAAAAATAGCAATGGGTATTATTAAACCGTAAAATATAATAACCCAATTTCAAAATGCGAACGCCAGAACGTTCATAGAATCGAATCGAGGTTCTATTTAATCGATTTGTCACGAACGTTCTCGATTTGTTTCCGATTATTGATTAATTACTTTAGAAATCCGTACCTACGCTAAACAGGGTACCTAAGAAACTGTAATTTAATTATTTCTAGTAATTAAATATCGATTTTAATTCACGGATGTTAAAAAAACATTTGAACAATGATTGCATGAGTTTATACGCCGCTCGAGGCCGCGTGAAGGACCAATTTTATTGTTTTAAGTAAAATTTAAAGGTTATGTTGTTAATATCATTTGTATATTTCATTTAAATATGTTTAGTAGTTAAGAGCACGTTTGGTAATAAACTAATTGAATTATAATTGCGTCATTAGAAGTTTAGAATACGTTAAATCATCTGCCATATTGTTTATATCTGTCAAATCGAACATGTCAACTTTCTTTCATCATCACATGGTATTTAGCTTAATTCTCTAGCTACAATAATATCTACAAATAGTCTACATATTAGCGCTTTCATAAAACGTAGAAATCTTCAAGAACTCGTGACTTTAGTGTAGATAGTCTACCTACATTGTGTGGGCAAGACAATGCAAGTTCTCTTGTCAATAATTTTAAAGCCAGATTGTTTCCATTTGAGTCGGGTCTACTCAGACTTAAGAAGTCCTTAAATTCTAGCCAAAATACCAATTAAAATGAGAGATATTTTAAAATCACAAAATAAATTCAGTCGATTATATGCAAAACGAATCATTTTTGAGGTGACAATGACATTATTAAAACGATCTTGAAAGTCAAGATCATTTGGTGGGCGATGTCGTTTGCATTCTTTCTATTACGAGTATCTCTAAAGCTGCCAGTCTAACAAGGTGTGGCTGAAAATTTCTTGTTGTACGTTGTTGTACAAAACCTGGAGACCTGGCTTCTGACTACCGTTGTACAATAATCTTTGGTGAGTCATACCACGCAGAACTAACTCTGCCATCGGCCATCTTGATTTTGGAAAACAATTTTCTATACGTCCTTCTTAGTATTGGGTAATGAGATACCGTTAAGACTAGTTGACAGAATTTCGGTCCAGTGACTATCTGTAACAACTAATGATCTACGTATGACAGCCGGGATATGAACAGCACAGAGAAAACTAGTATGTAATGATGCTTATCCGTCAATGAACCTTGTGAAACGCGGCTTATAGTTGAAGATTGACTCGTGCGGCTGTCAAAATTTAGCCACGAGCTCAATTTTCACATTTCTGGATAATAATGACGTAGTATTAATTAATTATAAGACGTGCTCTTGATATAATTGTATGCATCTAGTTTAAGCACTATATAGTCATTTTTATACCTATTTAATTGTGCCTTAATATCAGAGAAAATGGTTAAGTTAGTGTGTATTCCGGTATAAGAAGTAATAAGTCAGTTATCGAGTATTTTATCATTATTTCATATTTTATTTTTATTGATTTTTTTTTCATTCGAGTCCTGTCATATTTGAATATTAGTATTTTTTTTTAATTAAATTGTCAATTGCGAGTGCTTTTATTTTCACTATTTTTGTCGTCCAATAAAGAAATCATTGAATCGAGTGAACGAAGCATTGAATTGTCTATAGAATTGCAAAATACTGTCAAATGTTCTAGAATTGTCTATGTAATCATGAACTTAAATTCAGAAATAAACATGTATGTGATTTCTGGTTTTAAGGAAATTGAACATGGTAACCTTTTTTCCGGTAACTGTAAGTCTGAAAAGGCCCTGGATGTACCTAAAACAAGATTTTGATAGTTAACATGTGTACAAAAGTAAAATATTAGTCAAGTAGAAGGAATATGGTAAGCTGGTATATATGTATAGGATAGGTAGGGTGAAACATCAGTTGTAACGCGCTTATTATCCTTAAAAGACATCTGCGAAAGTATGAATGCCCTCGCATCAAAGAATATCGATAGAGAAGGTCTGCCTTCATTTCGTCAGTTAATAATGTCATGAAAAATATGTTATTTTTTAATGTAAGCGTGCAACTGGTGATTTTCGCAATATTTCTTAGTTACAAGTCTTTGTTCTTCAAAAAACATTAACAACGAATATTATTTTATATTATTACCTATTTAATTACAGATAAATAAATGTCAATGAATATAATTTTAAATGTCTTGAGAAAGTTAGGTATTGTTTAAAGCGCCATGTCTCGGAATTATTACGAACTATTGGCGCTTGTACCAAGTATTATCAGTTATCACGAGAATGTCATCCAATAAAATAACTGATTACTTATTAAGAAAACAAAAACATATAATAATTATTATAAAATTAATGTAAATAGTAAGAAAACGTTTTCACACTAAAAAAATATAAAAAATGTCATCATCAAATATTTTAGGCTATGAGTGCCATTATGAAAGTTTATCATTCCTAGTTTATTTTTTTATAATTATTTGTTAGGTAGGCCTTGCCTATTACGTGGGACTTATATAGGCATCGACACGATAGGGCTTGCATCAGACGAAACTAGTAAATAAGCTAGTCACAACACTGGCAGAGGACACTAAAATGAGGTCAAAATGTATGTATCGCATTGAAAAAATCGTTAATACTGTTCTGAATATCCTAGGATTTCTTAAAAAAAAAACGATTTATATCAGTGAATTGCGAAAATCGGCGATAATGATAACTGTGCTCATCAATTGTAGAATCTCTAGGATTTAAGTTAACGATTTTTCCAATTATTCTGTTTCATATTGTGGTAGGCCAGTGTACTGAGTAAGTTGCTAGCTTCATTAAGTACTTGCTTATTTACTAGCCTCATATTGATTATCAGGCTTAGTCTGGGGTTGGGCAGTAAATTGGTTATGTATGTTATAATTATTATTAGAAAAATATTTTATCGAAAAAAACTCAATGCAAAAGATTGAAAATTGTACAATATTCTTGTAGATACACGTAAAATATTCTATGATTTATGTTAATTTTGTATGGTGAATTATTTCAACGAACAGACAACGATATTGTATTCATTTATTATTAAAGTTATTCAATTAAATGTAGTCTGTAACATATAAATATCGGTTTTTATTTCTGTGTGCAACCTAATGTGGGTTTTCCTTTTGACACTCCTATTCATAGAATTCTACTTTTTATCGTCGATAGAAGAACTACGAGAACAGATGCTAGCACATCAAGCTGCTAAAATTTGCCAAATGTCTTTTGTAGATTTTTAACTTTATCGCTTTAGGTTAGGTTAGGTTCAAAGTTAATTGGTAAAATTAGTCAGTTTCAAGTAGCTCGGCATGTCTGTACCCTACCTACATGTTTGCCAATATTTATAAACTATTCAGAGAGAAAGGAACACCGACGCACAAATGATTACTACGTATTCAGAGAATTATGCCGATGTTTTTTTTAAATCTGCTGTTGTCTATGAAAGTACAATACCACGCGTGTATGTCCCTTAGACCCTGTGTGCAGAGTAAATATTTGGAGTGGGCGTGTATAAGTAAATTCGAAACTATGACGAAATGCGGAAAATACTCTAAGGAGTCACGAGCCCCATTTTGATGAAAAGTGAAACCGCATAATAAGATTTTTGAAAGAATAATTTTCCTTGCCAGGAGTCGAACGCACAGATTTCGGAAAAAAGACAAATTGTGCTAACTAATGCGTTGACCACATCATTGTGTATTTTGTATCAATAGTAAAGAAAAACAAAATGGAAAGCGGTCAGACACTGTCTAAATAAAGACAAAAAAATCAAAAACAAAGCCAAAATCAATTTTAAGTAACAATGTTTATAACAACCTTATTTTACATACAGCGCCACCTACCGTAAAACGTCAATAATATTACTAAGTCATCGATTGCTGATCCAAGCAATTTGAAAAGAGAAAGTTCTATGACATGTAAAGATATTCATTAACTGTTGTATATTTACGATCATAGATGGCATGACGAGATTATTGATACTGATACTGTAACTAACAGAGAAAATTTATGTTCTGATCTCATGGGTCCAGATTCGGTTCAGGTATCCTAAGGTCCTTGTGACCGGGCGCGCGGAGCCCCCTTTTCTTTGTCGACCATCTCTAACCCTCTGCTCAGCATAGGAGTTCCCCATGCCTTTCCAAATGTGTTTAAAATTTGCCAGATCGTTTCTCGCGCCTGCCTGAATGCAAGAATCACGAGAGCGCCCAGGGTAGGAGCGCAGTTCGATAAGCGAAACTCGTGGTTTAATACTAAAAGCAACTCGAGTCGGACAAAATAAAAATTTACATTTTTTTTATTTCACATAGGCCTACATAGGCACTTATAAAACGTCGACAAAAAGGTGCACGGTTCGGTGCATTGGTCGATTCCTAAGGAGAAGAACCGGCAAGAAATTCCCAAAGGTTACTCTCTTTTAATCTTTTAAAATCGTTTGGGTTAACAATAAGTTTAACAATAAGGTCCAGATAATCTTGGTATAGGTAATACACAAATGAAGACCATGCAGATTAATGTCTGAGATGGTCTTTTGAAGAAAGCGCCACACAGATTTCAGTGGACCCGTCCAGTCAGTGCAAGCATTTGTCAGTTATCGTGGAGCTCGACTTATAACTCAAGGAGCTCAACGTCACGACGAACAATACCAAAGAAAGGACATTTGGGTGGGTCGCTTATAGTACTCAAAGTGCCAAACAATCGTTAAAATTAAGGAAAGACCCACATGGTCCTCACATTCACAATACAAAATATTCTTTTCGTTACGTAATATTTTCATGTTACGTTACGAAAAGAATATTTTGGAACCCAGGTTATCATAAAGAAGGTCAAATCTCATAGTTGCAATAGTTATATGAGAAATTCGCGTTTGAACTTTGACAAGTGTATACATATTACCGCTATAGTCGCTGCCGATGCATTCTGGCTAGATATGGTGTAATAGACGATCTCTGATGCAATAGAGCCGCAAAACAGGATACGCTACACCTCCTTTCTTGACGCCGCGCCGTGCACAACTAACTGCACCCTCCAGGATTGGAACGAAGCAAACGACAGAGCTGTCCAGTTTGCTAGGTAGGTACTGGTCAGATAAAGTCTGAAATCTAAGTCATCGATTCGAGAAGAAGATTGAGGTCAGACAGGCAGTCGCTTTTTGTAAAGTAGTGGTATCAGCTGTATCCGGTTAAAAGACTAGGGATGCCGATGTAAAATAAATGTTACACCTTAGGGTCATGATGGAGCAAAACAATACGTACGTATAGGCAGACAAAATCGTTTTAAACAAGCAATACCCCACATATTTCAGCAACATCATTCACACATTTTTAACCGACGCAATCAAGTAAAAAGTAAACACAGTAAGCACATGGATATCCACAACTTTACATAATCCTTCCGTAGCCGTAAGAGGGCAGTAAAGCATTTACATCATAAACATTATGTAGGTACACACACTTCAGCCTACTTTCCATTGCTTGTTTCACCTAAATATTTAACTTTTAGCACATGTTCGAGTGTTAATTGGTCATTAGCGAGATTTTTGACGAAGATCTCATGGTAAATGTGACGGATTCATGACAGAAGATGGCTGAGGTGACCTAGTCCGGATTGTTATGGTCTCGGCGTCTGTTAGAGCAGTGATAGTCTAGTGGTGTGATCGTCGGACAGCTAACTTATAGGTCTCGAGTTCGAACCCAAGACATGCACCTTAGGGTACGCCACGAAAGTGGCGTTAAGTCCCCTCTTTGAGGAGTGGCTTGAGAGGCACCACGGCGCCCTCACATTCCGTCTGACGCAGGTTTTCAGCGGACACGGTTGTTTTGGGAGGTAATCAGGCGAATCAGGCGGGAGGAAACGCCCGGATGCTAGCATTTCGAGGATCGGCCGGAGGACATGAAAATTTTAGAAGGACTCTCCATGATCTGCTTGTAAACAAAAGTTACTAGTCTCTAAAAGAATTTCTGTCCGACAAGTTTTTGCTTAGATATAGTCCTACCCAGTCATGATGTGTTTTGATGACCTACATACTTTATAATGTTCTTTTCAGTAAAATCGATTTTTTAAATTTGTGTGTAATGTTTACAAATTGACATTTTAATTTGTTATGAATAATTTTATGTATTTTGTTTAAGTTTAGGTGTATTATTTGACATGATTTTTTTTAATAGTATGACATGTGATTATTGTATGCCCTACGGGCGGGACATAGCTGATCCAAAATTTCAACTATTCAAGAACTTTACCTACACTACCTACCTATGATCCACAATAAAATATTTTGAATTTGAAATTTGACACGCTGGAGTACACCGTGGAGGTCTGCCCCGATTGGGCGGCGCCCCGCCGTGTTCCCGTAGCGGCGGTCGGCGGCGGCGACCTCGACCCAAAGGGTTAAGAAGCAACATGGGTGATTTTTAGTCAATAGAAGTCTGGCACTCCCTACCACTCTGCCAAGATTACCTGGGCATACTCTACAGACCTACCAGAAATGAAAACTGTTTAGATCATTTTATGCTTAAATTAAACAAACAAAAGATCTCAGCATCCATCGCTATATCTTCTATCTATATATATAAAAGAGAAGTCCACTCACTGACTGACCACTCATCACGAAATCTCGGAAACTACTGGGCCGTGAGGTCTAAAATTTGGCACAAGCACTCTCTATGGGGTGCAGGCGCGTACTAAGAAAGGATTTTTTAAAATTCGCATCCCAAGGGGTTGAAAAGGGGTGTCAAAGTTTGTATGAAAGTCCTACGTTTTTAAAGTTAGAGACATGAATGTGGGCCTGAATGTTCCTTTCGGCCTCTAGGTGCTCACTAAGAAAAGGTTTTACGAAATTCGGCCCTTAAGGGTATAAATAAGGGTGTTTAATGTTAGTATGAAAAAAGTTAAAGATCCAAATTGAATCTTACGGCAACGCGTTATTGCATACTTTACATTGAAATTAGAATTCGGAAGCCAATAAAGATCCAAATTGAATTTTACGACAATGTGTTAATGCATATTTTACATTGAAATAAGAAATTTCTTGAGTTCCTTTATCTTCAGTTTATAGGCAAATTTCTAAGTGGCCAGTATGTTTCATTATTATGCAGGCGTCTGCTGAAAGGTAATGAAATGAGGGTCCGTTCTAAAGTTTTTATGCCAATTTCTATGTGGCCAGTATTTTTCAGTATGCCGCCAGCACCTATACCGAGAGCCTTGGGCAGAAGAATTTTCTGAATTATTACTAGATATTGGTGATGGCAATATTTTTGAAGAAGATGGGCGAATAACCATTCCGAGCACCCTTTGTGATGTTGTGGAGGATCTGGACAGTCTCACTAACAGAATATATTCCAACATTAATCAGGCTAATGTAACTTTTTTAAGAGAAAGAGCCATTCTCACTCCAAGAAACGATTCTGCTAACAACATTAACAACTATTTGTTGGAGAAACTTGTAACTGAAGAAGTATCATATAAATCTGTGGATGAGGTACTGGAGGTTGAAGATGCTGTTCACTACCCTGTGGAGTTCTTAAAATATAGTCTCGACCCACCAGAATTACCACCACATGTACTCCACCTAAAAGTTGGTGAACCAATCATGTTACTGCGTAATCTGCTACCGCCCAAACTATGCAACGGGACAAGGCTGCAGGTCCGCCAACTTCAAAAGAACGTGATTGAAGCAACTATTTTTACAGGCGTTAATCAAGGAGAAACAGTTTTTATCCCCCGAATTCCACTTATCCCTTCAGATTATCATTTTGAATTCAAAAGACTACAATTTCCAGTGAAAGTTTGCTACGCAATGACTATCAACAAAGCACAGGGCCAAACATTAAAAGTAGCTGGGGTGGACCTGAGAAAGGATTGTTTCTCACATGGGCAGTTATATGTGGCGTGTTCTAGAGTCAGTTCACCTGAAAACCTCATAATACTGCAACCAACAAATAAAACACGAAATGTAGTTTACAAGGAGGTCTTGCAGACTTATAATAACCGGATGTAAAAACGAGCCCAAGTTTAGGGTTGCAGATTTACCTATAATACAATAATTTATTGGTATATAGCCGATCGATTCCTTTTCTGTAATCATTCCTTGCTTCTCTTAAAGCGATCACTAAATCTGTTCAATAGTCTGTTTTTTATTTTTCCGTATACAAAGGCTCCAAATTGAGACCCGTTGCTTTCGCTCCTTTCGCTCATAGACGTCGGTCCCTCTGTCACATTATACTCTAGCGGCTAAACCTTTGAAGGAAGCTACAGCCTTCATATTTATACTGAGTGTAAAATGTATGTGGAATATTTTTTAGAGCTCATTATCGCTTCTTAGGACGTTTCCAAACCTTGCCTCGAAGATTACGTATACCAATTTTCGAATTAATTTGAAAAAACAAGCCACGCTGTAAAATTGAAGGCCCGTTTCCACCCCGTTTAATAAACTCTGATTTTCGAAAAACCCTGATACACATTATTCTTTATTTTATTCTTTATATTAACGTTTACCAAAAAATAATAAAATTTTAGAAAATTTGAAACACATTGAGAATTTTCTCATTTTTATATTACAACAAACTTCATTTTGAGTATGGATTAACTAAGCCTATAGGTACAATTTATAACTTCTGCATTTGGTACGATTTAGGGTTCTAAATGCAAGATTTCCGAAGTGCGCTTGGTCTGTATTCTTGGAACATTAACTTTCAAACTAAATCTCATAAACACCAATGTATGAAACAAGCGAGTGAAACCGCGCGGGTACAGCTAGTCTATATATATAAAAGAGAAGTCCACTCACTGACTGACCACTCATCACGAAATCTCGGAAACTACTGGGCCGTGAGGTTTAAAATTTGGCACAAGCACTCTCTATGGGGTGCAGGCGCGTACTAAGAAAGGATTTATTATTATTCGCACCCCAAGGGGTTGAAAAGGGGTGTCAAAGTTTGTATGAAAAATCTTATTCCTTGAGTGAATAAACTTGAAACTTGGCACGAATATTTATCTAAGTAAATTATGATTTTTCTGATTTTTGTTTTTCTAAACCACCCCCTAAAGGGGAATTGGGGGGTCTCAAAGTTTGTATGGAAAAATTTTAACGCGCAATCCGATTAACTCAAAACTCAGTATATATATATACTTAAAATCAAAAATAAAGAATAATGTGTAACAGGGTTTTTCGAAAATCTACCTCTAACGGGGTGAAAAGGGGTAGTCAATTTCAAAAGGAAGGATTTTACTGCGTGGCTTGATTAACTCGAAAATTGGTGTAAATAATCTTTGAGTCAAGCTATGGAAATATCTCAAACCTATTTTTAAAGAAAGCGTTTTTGGAAATTCGACCTTTAAGGGGGTAAAAAGGGGGGATATTGTTTGTATGAAAAATCTTATTCCTTGAGTAAATAAACTTGAAACTTGGCACGAATATTTATCTAAGTAAATTATGATTTTTGTGATTTTTTATTTTTCTAAACCACCCCCTAAAGGGGAATTGGGGGGTCTCAAAGTTTGTATGGAAAAATTTTAACGCGCAATCCGATTAACTCAAAACTCAGTATTTATACTTAAAACAAAAAATAAAGAATAATGTGTAACAGGGTTTTTCGAAAATCTTACTCTAACGGGGTGAAAAGGGGTAGTCAATTTCAAAGGGGAGAATTTAACTGCGTGGCTTGATTAACTCGAAAATTGGTGTAAATAATCTTTGAGTCAAGCTATGGAAATATCTCAAACCTTTTTTTTATATTCCACCCCTGTGGGGGTGAAAACAGGGAATACAATTTACATGAAAAATGTTATTCATTTGGTTAATCCTATTTGCCTCAGTAAATAATAATGATAGGCACTTTTAGGTTTTTAAGACCACCTTTTTTTGGTGAATGGGAAATCATCAAATGACTTCTCCCGCTCTGGGTGGAGTAGGAGGGCGTGTCAGACTTTCACTGACTACAACCCCCCCGTGTTCCTTCAGTTGCCTGTGCCAGGGCCACGGTATCTCTTTCGAAGAACCCGCGACCCCAGCGGTAAAACAACCCCTCAAAGAGGATTTAGGGGGTGTCAAAGTAAGTAAGGTATTTTTTTTAATTCGATACTAATAGAGTCTGGCAGTTTGAGTACTTTAAGTGGCCTACACAAATGTCCTTTCTTTGATATTGTTCGTCGAGTCTTTGAGCTTCTTAGGTACAGAATTGCTACGATACACGATACGACGACTACGATTACGATTACTTACGATTCATACGATTGTTTGTTTTTATACGATTACTGACAAATGCTTACAGTGACTGGACAGGTTCAAATCAGTATGATTATTTTCTCAAAATACTATATCAGACGCTAATCTACATGATCCTCACAAGATCTGACCAAGATTATGACTGTACTTTAAGACACTTTAGCCCTCATGTAATTCGAATATTTGCAGGATTACTCCTGTAATAAATATAGTAAACATGACGTTAACAAAGTAATCTTGCTGAAGTATTATAGAATACAAAAATGATAGTGTGGGACGTAATTACAATGGCTCATAAGGGTGGCATTGAGGCGTTGAACAGATCTCTTCAAGATATAAGGGGAAATAAGTCATAAACTGGTATTAAGTGATTTGCCAAGACTTGCGAAATACAACAAAAACTGCCTTGCAATGTGCGTACGTATTTATAACAAAATACCAAGTCGCTTTAAAATATTGAACTCGAGAAAATTTAAGATAGAATTACACAAGTGGCTTATTGAATGTAATTTTTACAGTTTAAAAGATTTAATGGACGTGAGATGTTGATTCCTTTTGTCAAAATATAAATTTTTGCATGCTATGTTATATCTTAGCGAAACATGTTGAGCTACTGTAATAATATTAACATCAATGTATACCATGTTTTACGCAAATAAATGATTTACTTACTTACTTACTTACTAAAAAGTTAATGGGTGGTGTAACGGTATTGCTGGCTGGCGATTTCAGGCAAACTCTACCAGTAGTGCCAAAAGGAACTAGAGCCGATGAAGTTAGGTCATGTCTTAAGAGATCTATTTTATGGCCTCAGGTTAACGTCCTCAAGCTCTCGAAAAATATGAGGGTACACTTGGGAGGTAAAGAGTCTGCTGGTAGATTTGCAAAACTCCTACTTGAAATCGGCAACGGTGACTACCCGACTGTTGACGGAATGATAACTATCCCGGAAAATTTGTAACTACGGTTCAGGAGTTAATATCAAAAATTTATCGAGATATTCTCATATTCACGATATGTCTATGGAATGTTTGTGTGAACGTGCCATACTTACCCCGAAAAACGACCAAGCTGAAGCTATCAATAACACACTGCTGATGTCTTTTGACGGGGAAGAAATGGTATATACTTCGATAGACACGGTGGTCAACACAGATGACGCTATCAATTATCCCGTCGAATTTCTCAATTCATTGAAACCACCGGGTCTTCCATATCATAGGCTTATTCTGCGCGTGGGCACTCCTGCAGGGCTATTGCGTATCTTTTAAATGACAGTGGCTATCATATTGTCTATGGATTAATTGTCAAATTGGTTATGGTTTAGTACAAAATGGAACCATTTGACAGTAATTGAAAGGCACTATAGGTTAGCCACTGTCATGTAAAAGATACGCAATAGCCCTGCTGTTATGTTGTTGCGAAATTTGAAACCACCTAAACTGTGCAACGAGACACGACTGAAAATCAAGGCGTTACATCGCAATATACTTAGTTGAAGCCACCATTTTAACTGGGTGTGCGAAAAGGAAAACTGTATTTGTACCACGAATTCCTTTAATTCCGAATGATCCTTCTGTTCGAATTTAAACGATTACAGTTTCCCCTCAAAGTCTGCTTTGCAATGACTATAAACAAGTCCTAAAGGCAGACACTAAAATTTGCGGGAATAGACTTGAGAGAAAACTGTTTCTCACACGGGCAATTCTACGTAGCTTGCCCACGCGTAAGCTCGCCCCGTATTTTGGTAATTTTGGCACCAACTAATAGATTAGAAGTGAAGAATATTGTCTATAAAGAAGTTTTGTAGATGCTTTTTTTCTATTAGTACCTATTACTTTATTTATTGAACCTAAAATCAAAACGCTAAAACTAAAAGGCTACAACTAAAACTTCTCAATCAAAATCAAATTATGCGCGAGCGAAGCCGCGGGCAAAAGCTAGTGATACAATAGTATTACAGATCATTACACCACACTTCTATCCTTATCAAAAAATAAAAAAATACTTCAATTGTTAACAAAACTAAATCCACTGTGAATTTCGAGCAAGCACTTAGGTACATGCAAGAAAGTGATATAGCAGATTTACTATTCTGTAATGATCCTGAAACTCTTACTAACCTACCAGTAAACAAACTAGCTGAACCTCTAAATAAAAATACTATTATTACTTAAATCCCCAATAGCATGCGCATTATAAAACGTTGAATTACGCATTATATACTAAAAATGAAGCTTGTCACGGTGGTACCATACCACCGTAACAAGCTTCAAAAAGATAATAAAAGGGATCCATTTAATAACATATAAAAATCACATAATTATATAAGCTATAGAAATCACTGTAATAATCTTATAAAAAAAATTAAAGGAAATACGAAAGAGAATTAATTACAAAATCAGTCACTAACAATAAATTATTTTGGAAGAACATTAAAACCATAACTTTTACAAATAAACCCAACAATTGTAATTCAGACCTACTTCATACATTATAAAATCGACTCCTTCAGAATCAGTTAATTATATTGACGAATATTTCTCAAATATAGGTAAGAGCCTTGCTCAAAAAATTCAGCCCACTTTGGTCAATGATCACGATAACCTACAATACAACCCAACTCCTTCGTTATGTTGGACACTGACGATGTTGAAGTGAATCATATCCTAATGAGCCTTAAATCTGATAGTGCGTCTGGTTGGGATAATGTTTCTACTGCATTTCTGAAACACATAAAAAAGGAGGTTGTTCCCATCATCACACACCTTGCAAATCTTTGCTTTGGTAAAGGCATCTTCCCGACTTCCTTGAAACTGACCATAATTACGCCAGTGTACAAGGGTCCCCACCCTTGTACACACAGAGAAGGTGTCTCCAACTTCAGACCCATTTCTGTATTACCTCCTATATCCAAAGTAATGGAAAAACTTATAAATATAAGACTTTTGACATACCTGAATGACTTCAACATAGTTTCTGAATCACAATTTGGCTTTCGTCGAGGTATTTCCACTGAGGATGCAGTTACTGCTCTAAGTACTCATATTACCGAAATGCTTGATAAAGATAAAAAAGGAAAACGGCATTGTTAGATTTAAAAAAGCATTTGATACCGTCTGTCCCAATTCTTATAAGAAAGCTGGAAGATTTCGGTTTTCGCGGAATGCCTCTAAGCCTTTTCAAGGATTATCTAACTAGCAGGAAACAGAGGGTTAAAGTAGGTCAGTACACTAGTGAGGACGTAAGCACGACATACGGCGTCCCTCAAGGAAGCGTATTGGGATCTACACTGTTCCTTATTTATGTCAATGAACTCTGTAACATTAATAACTCAAACGCGAAAGTATTTTCTTACGTGGATGATACTGCTGTCGTCTTCAGTGGTGATGTAATGGATATTGTATTTCACGTCTTGAAATGGAAGGGCGGACTCTCCTAACAAAATCTGCCTAGAAGGAGGATCCAATCACTAAATTTTGTTTAGACCTAAACTTGTTTTACCAATAAACTATTTTATTATTATTTTTATCAAGAGCGGGAGGGGTCATTTGATGGTTTCAAATGACCCCTCCCGCTCTGTGAATTTAGTTTAAGCTTGAATGTTAACTGTATTCTTTTTTTTTGTGTTTTTCACACTCTTTCTTTGTAATCTGTTTTTAGAAGTGAGGACTTTTAATTGGCTGTCAGTCTCACATACTATTTTTTAATCTGTTAATCTTAGCTGTAAGTCTTCCATAGTTAATAAATAAATAAATAATGTACAGTATGTAACACGACCGGTTGAATGATAATAGTTTGTGGTTAGATGTTATCTCAATATGTCCAAGGAGGCTTGATTCTGCAAATGAACCTAGAAGTATCCGCTTATCTTAAAATCTAAATAGGATTACGGTAGCTACTCTTGGCAGTCTTGCTAGCGTCATTCTTCAATTCTTGTTCCGAGTTACAAATATTTTCCACAGGGCTCGGCGGGTGTCTATTGCTTTTACGGCGTTTTTCATATAATTTAGCTTTACGGTCGCCTGATACGTGGTGTGGTGTGGTGTCACTCTGATACATTTTAGAAGATAATATGGCCTCAATCATAGACTAAAATAACCCTAAAATCGAGCTATAAATTACGAGGAAAATCAAAAACAAATCGAATTTATTTATTATCGATGCTTTATGGTCGCTTACTATTAAAAAGCATCAACCAATAAACTCTTTAGAAATAGTCAACGCTTTGACAAGGGTAGACTCTTGTTTCAACCATCTGGACCACACCGTAAACTAAATCAATCGACAGCACAAATCAAGCAACCGATACAACACAATCAATCATTTTCATATATAGATCAGTCATTGCAAGAAACGAATTCGATTACTCTTGATATTAATTAAAGATCGTACAGTCATTGTCCAGGATTAAATGACCCCTGTTCTTAGAACACTTCCCTTCTGTTTCTTTTTATGAGGGGACAGGTAATGCTGGACACAGACTGTACCACAGGCTATATGTCTCAGCTATAAGAGTTAATCGCTCTTGTTTGCCGACCGGCAAGCAAATACGAGAAGGTGGTATTTGTAATTAATAACTGTACTTGGCGTGTGTTTGTGCGCATATATTGGTTAGAAACAGATGTGTTACTTGGGCGGGTTGTGTTGAAATGATATTGGAGTTTTCTGCCTACTTGTATCGCAGTGATCTATGAATTAAGATTATAATAAGTATGTTATGTCTGAGTCTTTTTTCTTTTTTTTTAGTCCAGAGGCTAAAAGCGTGGGAATATTTCAGTCACTCTTAAGTCAAACGATAACATTGCAAAACAGCACACACAAAAATCAGATTGAGATCAGTTCAGCCAAGATAAGAGAAAGACAGTAAGAGATAGAGAGAAAAGGAAATTGAGAGAAAGAGATAAGGATTCCAATGTGTTTGTGTTTAATCTAACGAAAAGTTAGACCGACACAAGTTTGCCAAGCCAAAAGTACGTGTACTTGCACGTATGTACCTAAATCTATCCCCTCCCCGATTATTGCTAGTGGCTTTCCGAGACGCTGAGCCAGTAGAGTTAAACCAGCCCATAAATAATCTCTCTCAGATACAGCCTATCCCCTTTACAACCTAAGCCGAGGTCTGTACCCCATAAGGGGTGCCCTTAGCGATCAGTCACTTACGGCCGAATACTGAAACGTTACTCAATTTTAAGTTGACCTTAAATCTCGTTCTGTCTCTGTTTCTTCAGCATAGAGCGACCGTGACAGCACTAGATTTGAGGGTTACTTATATTTGAGTGGCGTTTCAGTATTCGGCCGTTACTGCGGTACTCAGAGATATTTAATGATTACTTAAGCCGTCACTTAGTAAAGATTTAACATACTTTTGTATGAAAAAACTGCCAATAACTTTACTAAGTTATGGCCTAATTAAGCATTAAATTTCTCTGAGTGCGGCAGTTAGTTAATATACATATAAGTTATATGCCTCTGTCTGGAGGCTTTAAGCTCAAGACAACTACAGGATTTGTCCGGTTAAGTAGGCAGCGGAAGCCAGCGTCCTAGGCTGACCAACGAGATGCCCTAACAAAAAAAACCTACATGTTTTATCGTCCCGAGTGAATCGTCCTATCTGCAGAACAGTTACATACTCGAGCACATGTTCTTGACACGGTGCGCGGGTATCGCAACGGATACCAGTGGTGATAGCTGCGCGCTTTCTGACCGTCCGCATCACTCCACGACGTCATCTGACGTCTGCGCCGAGGTGGGGCTGGGCAACTTTTCGTCTTTTGAACGGCAATGTTAACACGAAGTTGAATAAAAACCTAAAATGTTCCCACAGCTGGGACGAGGCAACCTCTGTGTGAGAGGGAATGGGATATAGTCGGTGGATTATATCCCAACTCCCACTGGGCTCGCGTAGAGACGGCCCAGTGCAGTTTTAGGACATGCCGGTTTCCTCAGGAAAAAAAACGGGCATCCAAAAATACTCGGTCAGAAGTCGTTACTTCTTTTGTTTTATTGTTTTGCCGCTCACATTCTTACTATTGACATTCCTACTATTGACATTTTGATTATTACGTAAGTATTATTATAAATATACCAAATTAAATTCAACTTCAAATTAACATTTTGCATGCTAGTTTTAGCGCAGTAGCAGTAATTGTGTGAACTACAGCAACAAAACCTGACCATCAATATTGTACTACAATTCTAGCAAATAAATTTCATTTCATTTCATTTCACTGACTTTCGAAAGTGAGATTTTAGACTTTTTTGGAAGTCAATGGATTTTTTTGTGTAAAGTTTTTTATTTTATCCTTTATCGTTGCACCACACTATTTTTTTGTCATGTAAATTTACATTTAAATTAGAAGCTATTAAGAACTATCATGAACCAAACTACTGACCAATTTGGATGAATTTGACTGCGTGTATGACCATCTGATCAAACACTCACGATGCAGATGCAGAAAACTACGTTAAAATCAATGTATAATATTTTATAAATGGATAAAATACATTTTAAGAAAATAAATGCGACCGTGTCGGTCGCAGCACTTAAATTTAACGTGCACTTCATATTACTTTAAACTTTAATGAAAGCTGAGTGTTTACGGGCGACACGCAGCGACAGCGACAGTGACTGTCAGAAACCTTATCTTGTCATCTCTACCAGTCAGGCGCGCGAGGATGGCTGCAGCCGGAGGGACGCTGGACGGTAAGAAAGCGGGCTTCGGTCGTGTACACTGTCGAATGTTTCAGTCGCTGTGATGTAAGCGACAATGGATTCTAGGCTTTCTCACCACCATGTAATTCTGGTTCGAGTTGTCTACTCAGTGAAGCGGGGAGTTGAAACACACGAATAAGTAATGTGTCTTCCTTACAGCGAATTTTGTTTAGAACTGGTTCATTAGTTCTGGGAATTAAGCCATACATACAAACTTTAACCTCTTTCTTTATTATATTTGGATAGAAGTATGGATAACACTCTAGTGGGATTAAGGCATTCCACTAGGGTGTTATACATACTTCTAAAAACGAACGACGTTGCTTTCTTAGGTCAAAGCAACGTCTTTCGGTTTGTGGTTGCCACTCCAGAACTTATCGGCTCGATCGGCCATCAGGGCAATGTGCCCTGCTAACTGCCACGTAGGTTCGGCAATTATTCGGGTCTAGTGTAGGTTATTCTTTTGACCTGGTGAAGTTTGCGGGTATCAGCTGGTTGCGGGACGCTTGTGACCGGTCAATGTGGTGACGTTTTGGGGAGGCTTATGTCCAGCTGTGGACGTCTCTTATGGCTGAAATGATCATGATCAAAATAGATAACACATTGACGATAGATAAGAAATACGACTAACTGCGGTACTCAGAGATATTTAATGATTACCTAAGCCGTCACTTGGTAAAGATTTGACATACTTTTGTATGACAATATTGTCAAAACTTTTACTAAGTTATGGCAAGTTTTCATTAAAGCTCTCTGAGTTCGGTAGTCAGACTCAACCTATAAATTAAAGAAGTCATACAGAAGTATGTCAAATCTTTCCTAAGTGACGGCTTAAGTAATCATTAAATATCTCTGAGTACCGCAGACAGTGGCCTTACATTTATATTATCCCCATTACTGCTCTCGTCATATCGTGATCCGAGTTCTAAGTTAACCGATTACAGTACGCCTGTGACCATAAGTAACCCGCACCGTTTTCCCAGACCACCATAACATAAGCATGCGAAGTAATACAGATAACTCTACTGTCACTTATATGCGCGCGCGGGTTTGCCCGTGTAGATGTTAGAAAACGTACAATATATGACACATATATCACTTAAACGTACCACTCAATCAAAAGTATCCCATATCCTAAGAGATAAGGCCACCACACTATTCCTAAACCACTATAACTCCTGAAAGCCGGAATCAACAGCGGCGACCACCAAAAAAGCGCCGAGACAACGAAGTCCCAAAGAAAGCATTTAATTATCTTGGATCCCGCTACTAAATTAATTAGAAAAAGAATATCGGAAAGGTAAGCAAAAAACGTAATATGAAACATAATTTAAAGTAAGTGAAGGATAAGATTAAAAAACATAATGGAGACTGACTGGAAAGGATGGAAGAAAATTTGAATGGCGTGGCACTTATGCTTTTCCTGTGCACATTTTAAAGTGGCAATGGGCAGGGCACATTGCTCAAAGAACGGATGTCCGATGGGGCCGAAAATTTCTAAAATGGCGACTGCGGACTAGAAGACGTTGCGTTTTAAGGCCTCCCACTAGGTGGACCGATGACCTGATGAAGGTTGCGGGGACTCGCTGGATGCGAGACGCACGGGACCGGTCAATGTGGCGACACCTGGGGGAGGCCTATGTCCAGCAGCAGACGTCTTTTGGCTGAAATGATGATGTTGAATGATGTGCATATTTTTGCGGCGGTGCTCCATCTTGCACCCAGGCCTCTATCTGTCTCGTGAAATTGAAACAAATTATATTACAAGATGTAATGGATACTTCTAGGTCAAACATAATAGTCGTTTTGCCATGAAAAGGTAACACACAGACAGATTTACTTTTTCATCTATAATATTAGTAGGTATGGTTGTATTTGTACGCTCAATGTTAAGGCCCCTCGTAGGCACTTTCATGGTCTCAGGAGTGCGTGGCACTCGGCTTTCTCGTTTACATTAGAAGCTATCGATAACTAAGCTGTCATATCGATTAATTATGGAGTAAGGGAGAGTGTGTATGAAGACAGAATGAGCAAGTTTGCTGGTCTATCGAACAAACCTCTTTAGGCTGATAGGGTATTTCACCAAAAAAATCTAATTAGACCGTCAGATAGATTTTCACAAACTAATGGACAGGTATTTTTTCTTTTTTCACTTAAAAAAGAGATGAAGACACAAACAGTGCTTCGAAAAGTCGCGTCAAGTCGTGTGACGTCACAAGGTTAGTACTTTTTTACCTACAAAGTGACGTCAAAAGCCCCCACTCATGATCTTTGACAAATTTTATTTTCGTATTTTTTTAATAATTTGATAAATTAAATAATACGTATCCAGAATATTTTTCGATAATCTAACAGACGGACTATTTAGATTTTTTGGTGAAATACCCTTTTATTATCTGCATTTTCTTTTTTCAATAGGACGAGCTCGTAGGCTTAATAAGAACTGCTACTCGGGTCGATCTTTAGGTAAAGCTGTGCTTGCCTTGGTCGGTCTGTGGATGGGTGACCGCCCGACATACCGAGTTTCATTCGTGACTCGGAAAGCACGTTAAGCTGTTGGCCCCGGCTGCCTTATCTTTGGCAGTCGTTACAGGTAGTCAGTGAACTGAAATTCTGACATCCAGTCTTACCAAAGAGTATCGTAATATATTATTAGTATTAACTGGGTTTTGGAAGTCAGGCTGGAAGCCGATCCCAACATAGTTGGGAAAAGGCTAGGCAGATGATGACTTCCTTTTGTCAAAAGGAAGGAAACAAATCATAATGATATGAATATGAGGAATGATTTGAAGGAGAAATAAGTAAATGATAGCGTGACAGTTGACAGATAAGTATGGAGGAAAAAACGTGTTGCACCGAACGATTCACTGGACATTGGCAGAATAGTCGACATCGGCTTTAATTGCCATTAAACAAAAATAGAATAGGACGCGAGTAACATAGGACGAGGGTTGGAATGACAGTGAATCATTTATGTCAAGTACGACTGTTACAGGCACTTTTGTAGAAAGAATTACCAAGGTATTGACAGAAGTCCCGTCGGGTCTGCGGGTGGTTCGCAAGATATACCGCGGCCTCGACATATAGGGCTAAGAAGGAACATGGGTGGTTTTTAGCCAGTAGAAGTCTGACACTCCCTTTCGCTCTGCCCAAGAGCGGGACTTATTTGATGATAGTTGACTAATTTGTGTGTACATAAATAAATAAATAAATAAAATCGGATCGGTTCTTTAAAAAAATAGCATCTTCGAAACCTGGCTCTTTCATACACACTCTCGGCATATTGAGTTAGTAACTAGGGTTTCTCGCTCGAATGTCATAATTTAGTAGAAGTTTTCTCTCTATGGCTGATGTCATATTACGTCAGTAGACATCACATCAAAGAAAGTTTTTTTGTGGCCGTAATTATGAATAATATTGACAAAATAGTCGGGAGAAAGTTTTTGGTATGGCACCTGTTTAGTTAGTTACTTGGTTGGATATAATGGATTTAATTAAAGGCAGTTCAATGTGTAGCTTGAAAAAGCAAATAAAAGGAAATTGAAAATGAGTTTTCATTAACACAGATTTTTCATAAACACAAAAGGAACATTTTGCGAACGTAAAAGTATACTCTCGTAGTAGATACTTCTTCACAAAACCCTTGACACACCGATCGCTTCATATTAGCTGAAAAAATAATTAAATCAAGATTTAATAAACAGCAAATTTCACTTGTATTAAGATGAATCGTGGATGTGCATATGTTGAAACGAACTCAAAGGCAGTTGACCACTGGCCGGCACGAACGTCGCACGCAGCCGCGCTTTCACGCTTCGAAAAAAAAAAGTTTATGGTTCTTGCGCGCGTAAATTGAACTTGTATAATCTGTGATGTGTAGTGAACTCT
The DNA here is from genome assembly GCA_932274075.1 of Diarsia rubi. Taxonomy (NCBI): domain Eukaryota; kingdom Metazoa; phylum Arthropoda; class Insecta; order Lepidoptera; family Noctuidae; genus Diarsia; species Diarsia rubi. Next base: position 1,910,043 of record OW026432.1, read on the forward strand.
AATTATTTTTATTGTTCAAAGTTTTTGAATTTGTTATAATCATATTGGATTTTACGAGGTGATTCTTTTGGACTTTATTATGGTAAGTGTTTTTACTGTAATTATTAGTAGCTATTGAAAGGAATGACAATTGATTCAAAATATTTTATGTAAATACTTTACTAGCAATGTCATTATGTTGGAAAAAAAGGATATTGGATTTTACATGTTTTTTTTTTGTATTAGAATGAGTGAGTGAATCATAAGGAAATCTTATCAATATGGACATAATTTTGTTTTTGCCTTGTTAATACGTGTGCGCCGGTTTTCCTATTCTCGGATAATAATATAAATATCACCAGAATAACAATAAAATAATGTAATTAGTTGTTTACCCATAAATAAAATAACACACAATGTACACTAAAGAATTAAATAAGAAAACAATAAACAAGAATTCCTATAGAACCAGTTATAATTTTACTATGCCCATTTGACTTTGACTTTTGTTCAACAATTTTCTAGCACATTGCAATAACTCGAAAGTTCTAAGTAAAAGTTGCGAAGCCCAAGACTTCGTGATTTACTCGGGTACCTAAATAATCACGGCATTACAGACGACTTTCTACCTTATATAGCCAACTTTAAGGTGAATTGTTATGTTGGTTTTGTGTATGTATCAATTTGTAGTTACTGATGATAAATATTTATTATATTTAGTAACGTTTGCTTTAATTCATTGTGCATGAAGAGAATGAAAGTGGTAGCTAGAGAGTGTGGTCTCTTGTGGTCAGCGCAATGGTGATGGCATGTCGTTATATTACTAATTAGATTCTTAATTAAAATTGGGATAACGAGTGGGTAGTTGTCATTTTAACATAATATGATAATGTTAACATTGCTCTATGTCGATAATCCTGCTTTTGCTACGACCAGATCTGACACTGCTTGTCTATAACTTTGTGTTAAGAGCGAAGAAATGTTGTTGTGGTCATGTAGATATTATAAATCACTTCAATTCTTCAGTTTTCACGAGACAATTTCATACATTGCTGTCTCTTGTAGTACTGTTACATGTATCCACATCTGAACAGACAATTTGGCTTTAAGTGACTCCATTGTTGAGTCCTGAGCGAATGTGAAACATTACCTGCAGTTTTGTCCTGTTTGTAATCTTTAGTAGACCATTCAAATAGTATTATTTATTAAAAGCAACAGAAACATAGAGAAGTAGATCACCATTTCATTCGTTTTTTTTAAATCATTCTTTGGTCTATGCTTATGTCAGTCAATCTTGTTTCTGCCAACCATCGACAATTTCCACTGACTGCTTTTACAAAATTACCTATAGTGATGAATTTATAATTGATTGAATTGCCACTGATTGTCTCTTGTCAATGACTGACCCTGCCTGAGTTTGATGGCGTCAGAGATGGGATTTTCTCTTATTTAAAATAATGACAGATACTCTTTCATTCTCTATGCCCATGAATTGACCTTCGATTTCATTGATGAGCCTCTTGCGGAATCATTCTAGCGTTAATTTGATCATTAAAATACCATATTTGGTATCACAATGTCTATTGTTAAAGATATGGAAAGACCCTTTGTAACCTTTGTTAATGGATATGACATGAGAGCATATAGCCAAAGAAATGATATAGCCAAATCATGAGTTGAAACATGGTTAAATTAAATATGGTTGGAAAAAGGATGACTTCTGAGTTGGTATCAAATAAATTGGCATCAAATAAAAGGACAGGAGTATGATCCATGATTAGATGACCAGTAACTAAACATTTTTTTAAATAGGTAGTTACTACAGAAGCAATGATGCGGCTCAGTGCGGAGTACGCTTGCACGCTTGCCTAAAAGAAACCGATTCACTCGAACCCTGATTTGATTGATGTCTCAAAATGTTACTAAATTCCAATTTAATAAAATACGGTGGAGATTCCTTTGGTCTGGTACCTATCTAAGATTCAACCGATTTATTTGATTGAAAGATAAAATAAAGAGATGAAAATTTGAAGTAAAGTAAAGTTCGTCTTCTGATAACTTACGTAACTTTCTTTCATTTACGAATAAGCAACCAATGATTGAGCAATTAGAGAAATAAAATATAATAATGCATTTAAAATAAAATAAAAAACTACCAATAATTTGATTGAAAGCTCAAACGAATAGCGACTAGCAGATCGAATAATTTTATAATTACTAATTTATTTTGACAGATTCTGACAGAATGATAAGCACATTGGATGGACTTAATTGATAATGATTACGTTTTAAAAACTTAGTTGGTCTAATTATAATATTATGTTGTATTTTTCTTATCGAAAATATTTGTTGTTGGACAAAAGAAGATGAACCTGCCTTTTTCGGTAAAACTTGGAATGAAACAGCATAGTATAGTATAGTGCAATAATACCTTCATGGTCAAAATGTAGATCAGCAGGGCTATTGCGCATCTTTTAAATGACAGTGGCTATCATATTGTCCATGGATTAACTGTCAAATTTGTTATGGTTTAGTACAAAATGGAACCATTTGACATTATTTGATGTACACTCTCATTGAGAGGGAATGGGCACGCAGGCCCAGTGCGGATTTGTAGATGTCACATGTCTTTAAATTGTTTGGTTCTAAGACATGCCGGCTTCCTCACGATGTTTTCCTTCACCGTTTTGAGAGCAGCGGTGATAAAATAAATTACACAAAGTAATGTGCCTGCCTACCCTACTGTTTGTAAGTCGGGCCGCCACCACTGGGCCACTGCTGCTCTAAAGGAAGATACTAGAGCTTATTTCCATCAAATACGACCAAGAACGCGTCAATTGTCGTCTTAGCAATACGTATCGTTCGACACATCCAGCTTATAAACCTAATCAATGCATAAAAGCATTTGTGCAAATACTAGTCGATTTAGCTACAACTATTTACTATAATAACCCATAAAAAACTAGTCTAAATTAAACAGAAGTTGTTCTAAACGATCTCTCTTTAATATTTATTTGAGTAACCACTTAGCCTCAGCTAATTGCCAGATGATTATACACGCGTGGGTGCCCTGGGCATCTGAGCAGCCATCTTTTATTTTATATAACATCTAGGTATTTATAAGAAAGAGCCTTGTTAGTCTAGCGGTTGAAAGCGCTACTGGTGGATCCGGCCTTGGGTTTGATTTAGGGGTCAGGTAAAGGGTTATTGGGTTTTTTTAGTAGAAATTTCTCAGTAGCAGTTTGGAGTATGGATGGTTTTCGACTTACCCCTAATAAATGGCACCATAAACTTCATTGGCGAAATAAGGGTCTACTATACGGTACATCTCTGTCAACATAACATTATGCCTATAATTTTAACACAGACTTTTTGTAAGACAGAGGGCTGCGGGATGTTGTAAGAGATACTGCAGCCTCGACATAGAGGTGTACCTAATTGTCCACCCTACATTTCCCCAGTTATGTTAAAATCCCATGTAATAGGGGTGAGCCTGTTGTCATTAAACGGACCCAAATCAAGACTGTTACAGCTAAGAAATTCCTTAAAGAAAAAATTAATAACACTCTGCCTTATCTTTAGCATACCGACCGTGTGGTTATAAATGTTATGTAATTTATAAAAAGGAAGTAGGTAGTTACTAGGTTGTTCGTTAAAATTGATTAATTTCCTTTTAATGGAGGTGGGATTATTTGTGATCTTTTAATTGGTGTTTGATTGACAAGATTGGGGTTTTTAACTGTTTGTAAAAGATTGATTCGACATAAATACGGCCGATTAAAAAATTTACGTAAATTCTTATGATAGGAGACTTTGAGTAATGTATTTTTTTTGACTATGTTAGTAAGCTCTGATAAAAACAAACAACAGTAAAAATATCGGTGCATCACTGCTGCGACAACCCATAAGTAATTTTGCACGGTGCACGGTTCCGGTTGGCCGTTTCCTATAGAGAAGAACCGGAAAGAAACTCTATGGTTACTCTTTAAAAATCAATTATGCTTAGGATGCTGTTGGTGCTGCCCCACACCCTGGGAAACCAGGGCACCTTTTACGTATAACTCTGTTAAAACAAGTATCGTCCCTATTTCAAATAATAAATACTCGTATTTTACTAAAATGTCACTTTAAGCCTTTCAAAGGTACCGTTAAAGTGAACTTATTCTACTCACACTAGAAGTGAAATTCACCACATCGAAAATGTAATTATTTCTCAAATACTCGTAGTGGTGTGCTCCAAATTAAATTACAACTTTTGTAGTTTCCCTTTATTTATTGCTCACAAAAATGCGCCGTGTCTAATTGCTCTACTTCTGTTGCTTGGTATAATAATTGTCTTCGTATGTACAGTCACAATCACAATAAGTTAGTGTGGCCTGCATCTGCCTAGGCCTTTTTCCAACTATGTTGGGGTCGGGTCCCACTTTTATTTGATGCAGCTAAATACCAGTATTTTACATGGAGCGACCTCCACAACCCAATTAGTATTGGATAATATGATATCCCTTGGTAACACTGGTTGTTAGGCCTTCGAGAATATGCAAGTAACATTTTTTGATAACTTAACGACTTTATTCGACATACTATGGTTGTCGGAAGACGGACGGCGCCCGCCGTGGCCGCAAATAAAGAGATGGCGTGATGATCTAGACGCGTACCACGAGGGCTGGTTAGAGGCGGCACAGGAAAAGAGCTCTTAGAAGGAATTGGGGGAGGCTTTTGGCCAGCAGGGGGACAGTATAGGCTAATAAAAAAGAAACGACATTATATTAAAAAATATGATTACTAATGCGCTGTGTACCTATTCCTTTCGGATCGCAAACTATTAAACCACAGCTGTGTTACGAGTATACATAAAATCAGTACATAGTTCTCCCAGGGTAAAAATCATCAGCTAGAAAGAAAGAAGTCAAAATGCCCCTGTATTTTGCAAGTAGCTTTCAGCTCTAATAGTCGACATCTCTCTCACCCTGTATTTAGTCTTATTTGATTTCATTCTTTGGCAATAATAATAATAATTTATTTAATCAAAATAACAATGTTAACATCAAATAGTAATTTCTATAAATGCACTTATCTTAATACTAGTTAACAAAACAGGTAGGTGTTGCAATCAGCACCCTTATTAAGTTATGAAATAACTTGTAATAAGTGTATTTATAGAAATTGCTATTTGATGTTAACATTGTTATTTAAAAAATGTTGCTATTTGCTTTCATTCTTTGGTAATGATTTCTAGATCACTGATTACTTACACAACACAACCATTCACAAATGCCTAAATATGTGCATATTTACTTATGACGTCAACTGTATTTCTAATCATAAAGACAGGTTTAATTTAGAAAATAGAGTCATAAATAATAAATTAATGCTTTTTTTTGAACGCCTGTTAGTTGTAATTTGGTTATGTGGATAAATTGATATTTTCATTCTTTACGATAGGCTCAGAGATTGTTTAATTAAATTTGTTCCTTATTAATGTGTAATGTGTTAGTTGTGTGCGTTTTACTTTTGGTTTTAAGATTAAGTATACTTGTTCAACCTTGAGAAAATGATCCACGAGAAAATGAAATCTGTTGTAGAAAATTTTACACTTTGCGCTTTTCTAAAACACTAGCGGACGCCACGCGGTTTTAACGGCGTAGTTCCCGTTCCCGTGGGAATACAGGGATTAAAAGTAGCATATGTTACTCAAGAGAGAGTGAGAGTATTTTAGAAATCGGCGTAGTAGTTTATGAGTTTAATCATCACAAACATACAAAAATATAGATCTTTCCTCTTTATAATATTAGTGTAGGTTTGACATTTTTTTCGCGAATCTACATGAAAGTAATGATTCCCTTCACCCATATTTAGCTTGTTATGTTTTAGTCTCATGTTATAGGTTAGGGGATTAACCAATAGGAGATTGGACTGGGTCAAAATAATATGATTCTAATTAGTCCGTTGGATACGTGTTTTTTGTTTTTATCAAATTAATAAAAATTTACGAAGATAAGACGCGTCAAAGATCATGAGTGGGGGGTTGTGACGTCACTTGTGGGTGAAAAATGTACTTGCATGTGACATTGTCGAGGAATTCACGAGTTTTCGAAGCACTGTATCGTCTTCATTTTTTGTTTATGTGAAAAAAGAAAAAATACGTGTCAAATATTTTTTGGAAATCTATCTGACAGACTAATTATTATTTTTTGTCCGATCCCCTATTGTCATTAACCGAACTGGCACATATCCGAGACCGTGGCTTCAACCATTGAGCAATTCTTGATGGAAAAATTCAAAACAGTTTGCTTAACCTGGGTATCGGTCGCCTTTGCGACTAGACAGACGAAAAAGTCTTACAGAAAAAAGGATTAAAAACAACAATCACTCGAAATGTAATAATTTTACGTTAATGAACTAAGTAGAAAGTATAGATTTCACTGTCTAATCTCATCGATTGCGTCTACAAATTCAAATTAAATGTATATCTTAGAGCATTCAGAAACAATTTCATAATTTTATATACTATGCTGATTGGCTAACTAGTTTATATTAGATGACTCTATCAATATTAATAAATGTTAATTCGGTTTTTTGGTGAAATGTTATGTTTTTACGATGTGTTGTTTATTTTTATGACAAGTATGATGAAGGATTCTGTGACGTCAGACGCGGCGGACACCATTATGTGGTTCATATAAAAAGTAATTATGATTGTGTTTTTTTAAATCAGAATTTTTTTAAATGACTTTTAGGTTGTGATGTTGTAACTCGTAATCAGTTATCGTGGCCCTGCGTGACCTGTTCTTCGTTCACTACACACATCTACCGTGAGGACCAAACAAGCAACTCAGTACTGAGCTGATACAATTTAGATTGCAATTGGCACACTAAGAGAAATTAGATCGTGGTATGGGCATGTGATGCGGAAGAATGTGGAAAATGTAGGGTGGAAAATAGAATAGTAGATGTCTATAAGAGTAGAGGAAGACCAAAGAGACGATGGGTGGACTGTGTGAAGGATGATATGGCTACAAAGGAGGTGACTGCTGACATGACGAGAAATGGAGAAGTATGGAAGAAGAATACATGCAACCCTAAATAAATTGGGAAAAGGAGATGAATATATGAGATATTATAGGGATTATGTCAGGTGGTTGCTCATTAATTTTGACGACACGGTTGGCGCAGCGGCTGAGCGATTGGACTGCTGCGTTGCGTGTCGCAGGTTCGATCCCCGCACGGAACAAATATTTGTATGGCCTACAGATAGTTGTTTCGAGTCTGGGTGTCTGTGTATGTGAGTTTAAATGTTTGTGAATGCACCCACGATACAGGAGAAGTTCCTAGTGTGGGGCAACGTTTAAAAAAAAAAAAATAATCTATGCTCGCACGGGTCATTGACATTATTTAGATACTTATGCAGACGCATTTTTTGTTGTCTTGTCTTGTAATTATTTGCCTCTTTTAATACTTGAATATATTTTTACGATTATTATAAGTTTATTTATAGTTTGTAAATAATATGAAATGGCATGCATAATTTAATTGGTTTATGATATCACCTGTCGAAATCACTTAGCATACACGAAACTGCATCGACCTTTTCGCCAACACTCTCATCTGGTACAATTTTCGAAACTTGATATCGATGTTCGCAATATGCTTTAAATTAATTTGCTCTTATTAATATTTAATTATTCCAAAATCGAGAGCTGGGTATACCAGTTTCTTATGCTTGCCTATTTGAAATCTTTATACGTAACGTCTGTCTTTTTGTAGTATTTGAAACCTTACCTAATGAGTATTATCGTCATCATCTTCTTCTTATGGAGGGGAAGGGACATTGACGCACAAACGGTTACCACGTTTTCTGTATTGACATAATTCCCAACAACATAGACTTAGATTAGGTAATTCATATGAATATTAAAAAAAAACACCGATCGAATTGAGAACCTCCTTCTTTTGGGAAGTCGGTTAACAAAGATAGTCGCGAAAAATATTACCCTTTCCTTGCAGTCGGGTCAAAACTGGGAGTCTAGTGGTCTGCTACGTAACGTGTCGATGACACTTCAAATTAAGTCAGCCAAAAATTTGGCGACGAGTCTGACACTTTCAGTAGCCTTCATGAGGTCCTGTGATGTGCAAAAATAACAGGACAGGCAGGTCACGATATCAAGAGTCCCATACTTGGAGAGCAACACCACATTTACACTCCGTGGCAGAGTTATTTATGAATCGTTAACAGGTTTTGCTTGGTGCGGCTAAACTTCGCCCAGCATTTACCTATTTAGAGACTTTTGGTACTTAGTGGTACTAAAAATAAAAAATAAACTAAAAATAGCACTAAAAAGTGGAAAATAAGTTTACTTCCGAAGTTGGTGGAACTTAGTTCAATGAAACAAACTGTGTTACCCAGCTTTCAGATGTGGACTGGTCACAGGAGTCCACAGGTGAATTCCTTCTAAACCGAATCGTATAATTCTACTTGCTACAATAATTTCTACGTTGTGAACAACAAGTCCCAAATAAAACTGGATATTGTTATTTGAACACCAGCAAGTTATACTCTAACAAAGTACACGTTTAGACAAGTAACGTTTGCCTGCGAATCTCGACCTAGTTTGGAAGCCTAGCTACTTTCATACAACCTGTCTTATTTGACTGATTTGCTAAAATGTGTCTTATTTAAATGACTGCCACAACACTCATTGCAGGTTTTGTCAAGTGAAACTATATTCTGGTCTTAATGTTCGTTTTGGAGGGTTTTAAATCTAAAGATATACAAAAAACCCGTTGCAATGGGGCTGCGGGTTGTTCGCAAGTTACCGTGGCCTCGACATGTAGGGCTAAGAAGGAACATGGGTGGTTTTTAGACAGTAGAAGTCTGACACTCTCTTTCGCTCTGACCAAGAGCGAGAGGGGTTATTTGATGATTTTCCACCCGCCAAAAAAAAAAAGATATACAAAAATGTGTGTGTGTGTGTGTCTTGTATCCTACCGCAATGTTGTATTATTTAACTTAAAGGTTGACTGGTCGAGCGTGTTTAACCCAAACAAAACCACGCCGCCGCCGCCGCCGTACTTGTATCGTAAAGTAACTTTTGCTTGCGGTTTCCCTCCCGTTATGCTGGAAATTAACTCAAGGGGACGCTTTAAATGTAACCTTTGACACTCTGAAATAATGTAGCTTCCCATTAGCACAAGAAATTTTCGAAATCGGATCAGTAGTTCCGTAAATTACCCTCTACAATACAAACTATAAACAAATATGACCTCTCTATAATATTTAGTATCGATTAGTGGATTTTCCTTTACCGCAAAACGGTGATTACTTAGTGGTTTTAATAAAATATCTTTAATGAGAGAGAGAACCGCTAATGGGTAAATTGGTAAGTCATTCTAGTGGTTTTAATCAAAGTTTTGTGATTTAGCGTCGCCAGGTTAATCATATACCTTTCGTCATTAGACAACTTAACAAACTCATATTTATAGCTCATAGACTTTGATTACCTTTAAAGTTCTAGAGAAAATAACCTCCCTACTGTCAGGCAAACTATCACTGTGGTTTTCCTTTAGGAATTTCTCTGTACCACCACTAGTAGCCACGAGTCTGGGGTTGCGTCCGGGTGATGGTAAAAGGCTAGCCCCCTATAAAGAGGTAGCCCGCGAAATTAGTTTTTTTTTTACATTTTTTGCAATTTTCATCAAATCGACACTCAAGTGACTCAAGGAAGTAATATTAACTGAAAGGGTTGTATTGGAGATTTTAATCACATTAATCAGTAAAGTCACATTTGTTACGGTCGCGTAATATTCTATTTTATCAAACATACAACCTGACACTGATCAGCAAACTGCAAAAAACGTAAAAAAAACTAATTTCGCGGATTACCTTGATGGGTTCACCTTAGGAATGTATGTGTGTCTGTTATTTCGTGGTATGGACATGTGATGCAGAGGAATGAGAAAATTGCAATATAGAAAAAGTACCTATGAATGTAGATGGTTATAAGAGTAGAGTACGATCGCATCGACATAAATAATTAAATATCGATGAGAAATTCAACACTCATTACGACTTCTGACAGTAAAAGCAATGACAGTGAATACTTTTTGTTGCTTACCCTACTTTCAGAGTGACTTGTATTTTTGCGACGCACTGTAGGTCAAACGTAAAGTGTAAAGTTTGTAGATTTTTATAATAAACAAGAGGATTTTAGGTTTTAGTAATAGAAAATTATCAATGAATCGAGTAGCTGAAAATCTTACTAATATTTTAAACGTGAAAGTTTGAAAGTACGTATGGATGTTTGTTACTCTTTCACGCAAAAACTACTAAACGGATTTTAATAAAATTTGGTACACAGATAGTTAATAGTATAACCTGGATTAACACAAGGTTAGTTTTTATTCCTATTTTATCTTCCCGTGGGATAATTTCGAGTTGTAGCGGGCGAAGCCGCTGGCAACAGCTTATAGTATTGTTATAAAACACACCTCGGTTTATGATCTGTATTTGATAATCAATCTTGAAAAAAAATATTAGATTCAGTCTACGAATATGTATGCTCATGGCAAAGTTTAAACGCGACGAACGAATACGAATATGTATGCTCATGGCAAAGTTTAAACGCGACTTTTCGTGAAGTAACGATTGCGACTTTGCAATGTGACCTACTTGATAATAATAATAATAATATTATTTTGGCATTTATAGAATTCCAAAATATTAGTTTCGTTACGTACCATGAAAATTAAATCAATACGTATTGCTTCTAAACGTTGATAATTTGACAAGTGTTTTAGTACTTGTAACCGTACACGTGCGTACTTACTTGCAACCTATTGCCAAGTAAAAAAGGATCCTATGATTATAATATATTGTCTACAATCATTTTACATTACTAGCATAGATTCCCTCATTTTGATAATATGTGCACATTATAAAGACTCACACTGTATACATATTGTTATAACACGGAGTCCTCCGCCGCGTCTGCCTGTCTGTTCGCGAAAAACTAAAAAAACTACTGCACCGATTTTCATGCTGTTTTCACCAATGAATAGAGAGGTTCTCGAGGAAGGTTTTAGTAATAATTTGTCAAGTTCCGACAACCACGCGGGCGAAGCCGTGCGTGGTCATCAGCTGGTTTCTCCATTAATTTTGAATGGTTCTATCTTCTTTCTCTTTTACGATAGATACAAAAAGTATCACAATAGGCTATAGTACTACCTATTTCTATAATAGTAACATTTCACAAAGAATTTATCGACAAAACAATAGAGGTGCAACAATAAAACCTTTCAAAAACCTCGCTATAGATATCGTTGAGTGCAATAAGACAGTCATTGTATAACCCTTTTTATTGTAGTAGGTATTAGTAGTATATCCATCCGTATTGCCCTTTCTTTATTGTAAACAATAAAGAGAATTTCATATATTTATTTCGACAAAAACACAAATGAAAAGTTTAGAAATAAGCAAGAAAAAGACAGGTCTCATCTATCAAAATTAAATGCTTATGCAAAGTTTCGTGTCTTGTACTATTAATCTATGAGGAGTTATTTCTTTCGTTAGTCAGGAGACGATCCTGTGTAGGATCACGTCATGTTGGTCATGAAACTATATTGTCACTAGACCTGAAGGTGTGTGAAAAATATCAGCTCAATCAGATTTAAAATTCAACCAGTATTAAATTCAGCAACAAGATTTGACCCAGAGATTCTAACTAACTAACAAAGGAAGTTAACTAAAAGCTTGTAATAAAGATAATATATTATATCACATTTCTATCAACTGCACATTAAGTTAAAGTGCGTAAAAAATTGTTTAGTGAAGAGATGCGTGAGTAAGCAGTTATATAATACAAATAATTAATAGTAAAACATTGTTTCAACGCAAGGTCACTTAGGTACGGACTGTAACTCAGAAAGCAGGCATAAATGAGAAAGCCTTAACGACTCTCACTGGTACTTTACTAGTACAATATTTCAAAGGATCAAGTTCATAGATATAGAATCCCGTACCAAACTGTGTCAACATCAAACTTTGTTTTTTTTTGGTTACTTTTATATATTAACTCCTACAAAACTTATTTTTGTAAACTAAATCCGAGTTTCGGAGTAATTTTATAAAATAGAAAATATCTCAAAACCAGGCAAGTAGGTATTGTAATGAAACATCTACGATGTGAAGTCAGGCGAACTGTCAAAATCAACTGACAGATCTAACAGAACAACTTTTGAACTGGTTGTGTGAACGCCATGTGTAGGGAGTAAAACAATAATCATACTTCTATACTTTAAATTAAATTCCTTCTTCAAAAATCAAATCCCAGCCGCTTGATGTCGTTAAATTTTTTGAAAAATAATTATTGTAACATTTTGATCTTGAAACATGAGAATTCTTGGTACGAGTTTCGGTCATTGTCTTTTGAAGTTCTATGTTGTAAGCGTGGCAAGCCCGACTGCTGAGCATGAGAGACATGGGTTCGATTTCCATATCAAGCAAAGTGTTATTGGCGTTTTCCATCGGTAATTTCTGTGTAGCAGCCACAAGTCTGAATTTGTGTCCAGTAAATGGCATGAGCAGTGGGTTTGAACCCAGGCAGGCGTATTAATTTGTGTAATCTGTCTCATTACCACTGCTCTCAAAATGGTGAAGGAAAACATCGTGAGGAAACCGGCATGTCTTAGAACCAAACAATTCGAAGACATGTGACATTTTGACTGGCCTGTTGGTCTAGTGGTTAGTGACCCTAACTGCTATGCCGGAGGTCGTGGGTTCGATTCCTACCCAGGACAAATGTTTGTGTGATGAGCACGATCATTTGTTCTGTGTCTGGGTGTAATTTATCTATAATATGTATGTATTTAGAATATATAAGTATGTTTATCAGTTGTCTAGTACCCATAACACAAGCTCTGCTTAGCTTGGGACTAGATGGCGTTGTGTGATAGTTGTGGAATATTATTATTATATTATTATATATTTATCAACTCGCACTGGGCTCGCATGGGGCTAAGTTCCTGAGTTGGAACATAATAATTATGCTGATGATGAAAGTGCAATAGGTTCGCCTACTTAATTATACCTCTGCTGTTAATTAGTGGTTTGGTTATACTTGCGACTTTTACGATGATTCAAGTTGTAATAACTCAAAAACCCGAGTTTCACTGATTAAAACTATTACTACGGTGTTAGTGTAATGAGATTGTTGCAATATGCCTGAAAACTATAAAATATTTATGTTAATACTAACGTCCCTAGTTAGCACAGCTTTCGTCTTCAGCTTTCTTCCGATTTAGAGATTTTTTATTTAGTACCTATTCACGTTTTTACTTAACTAGTTTTTAAACAGACGCGGCGTAATCTTCGTACTGCCAAGTCTCAAGTTCAAACCCAAGACACGCACTTCTAATTTTACAGATTCTTGGTCGTATTTAAAAATTATCACTTGCTTCGGTGGTGGATGTCTTAGAATAAAAAAAAATCGAAGACATGTGTCTACCAACCCGCACTGGGCACGCGTGGTGGATTATAGCCCATCCCTCTCCAAGAGAGGAGGCCTGAGTCCCTGCAGTGGGAACATTATAGGCTGATGATGATCGGTGGTGGAAAACATTGTAAGGAAACCAGCAAACCTAAAAGATATTTCTCGCCGGCATGTAAAACCAAGTCAGAGGCCTATGGCGGCATTGAAACTCTGACACGGTTAGGCATTAAAATTTAGGACACGACAAAAAAGAAGAAGCTGGATTTAATTATTATTAACCAGCTGATGCCCGCGGTTTTACCCGCGTAGATGTCGGTCAAAATATATACTATAACCTTCCTCAAAAACCACTATCTATTGGTGGAAACAGCATGACATTCGGTGAAGTAGTTTTTGATTTAATCGCGAACAGAATGCAGACAGACGCGGCGGAGGACTTTTTTTAATAATAAGTATGTAGTTATATTTACTAAATCCTTCCTCGAAAACCACTCTATCTATTGGTGGAAACAGCATGACATTCGGTGAAGTAGTTTTTGATTTAATCGCGAACAGACAGCCAGACACGGCGGAGGATTTTTTTTGTAGTTATGTGTTAGAGCCATACAACTTCCGGAATTACTTTTCTAAATTATAGTAATAGTTTTCTATGTTCGTACCAACATAAAAGTACACTCAATAAATACAGTAGGAGTATATAAAGACGGTAGGTACATAACAATAAACACAGTTTATTATACTGTCGTGTATTATATATAATCATCGTCATAGCGTGTCGATGGCTATCTAAAAAGGGATGTTTACTAACTTTAAAATATGATTCTAATTAGTGCGTATGTTAGACTATCGAAAAATATTGGATACGTATTTTTTGTTTTATCAAATCAATAAAAATTAACGAAGATAAAACGCGTCAAAGATTTGAGTGGGGTTGGTGACGTCACTGACCGCTAAAAATTACATACTAATGTCTTAGAGTATGACGTCAGACGAGTTTTCAAAGCACTGTATCGTCTTCATTGTTTGTTTATGTGATAAAAGAAAAAATACGAGTCCAATATTTTTTGGAAATCTATCTGGCGGACTAATTCGTTTTTTTTTTGTCCGATCCCCTATTGTGTAAAATTGGGCTACTAGTTTGGCACTTTCGGTAGCGCCGGTTCCTGCAGTGAACAACCAGCAGGACAGGCAGGGCACGACATTAAGTGCCCCATTGTTTGGGCATATAACGATGGCGGACCAATCGCTTGTGAGGATATTTTGACTGACGAAGAGGGAGAGGAAGACCAAAGAAGAGACGGATGGATTGTTTGATTAATATGAAGAAAAATGTAGTACCTTCCTTAATGATAGCGTGCGTGACGGCTGCCATGGGAAGAATTGAAGAAAAAAGCTCGTTGCGCCGACCCAAAATATCATGGAACAAGAGCAGGGCAGATAAAATGTACTGTAAATACAAAAAGCTGCCAAATGTACAAAAGTATTGCTGCTTGATACTGTACTGGATAGTGAAATGGTTGCTGTTATCTACACTTCTACACTAATAGTATAAAGAGGAAAGATTTGTATTTTTGTGTATATGTTTGTAATGAATAAACTCAAAAACTACTACGCCGATTTCAAAACTTCTTTCACCATTAGTAAGCTACATTCATCCTGAGTAGCTAAGCTACTTCTTATCCCTGAGTTCCCACGGGAACGGGAACTACGCGGGTGAAACCGCATGACGTCCGTTAGTAACGGATAAAATTGCAATGTTGAAAAGCTTAACTTATTATAAAATACTACTCGGCTTGAGTAAATAGAAGAATTTAATAACTTTCGAAGCTAGAAAAGATTTACGTTGACATAAAACTTATCTTTGTGAAAAGTAAGAATACGTTACCTACATATGTCGGAGTAAACATTATGTACCTATATGTAGGGTATTTTAATGAGAAACGATTTATTTTTATTTTTAATTGTATAAAAATAACACAGTTCAATTTTGAATGTACTGAAGTAACTGATATTTTTAAAATTGTATTAATTTAAACAAATTTTAAGTACCGATTACTACGGATAGCGGGTATGATATTTGTACTGTGGCGGGTAGATAATTTAAGTTATCAAATAAAGTAGTATGTAGATAACTCCCATCTTATAGGCAAAATAAGACTCAAGTGTCTGTTTGTTTCGTCGGGGCTGCGGGTTGTTCGCAAGAGATACCGCGGCCTCAGCACAAGGGCTAAGAAGGAACATGGGTGGTTATTAGTCAGTAGAAGTCTGACACTCCCTTTCGCTCTGGGCAAGAGCGAGAGGAGTTATAAAAAATATATATAGTGTCTGTTTGTAATTTCAAATTTATAGATTTTTTGCCTGTCTAAGAACCTCTCCATCCTGTGCATTATAGGGGCATGTTCACCTTTTACTTCAAATAAAAACCATCTTTATCTTCTTTCTAACTTACAAAAATCTTCAGATATCTTCATACTAAAGATCTGAAAGGGTATATAGCGTCATATAGTACCGGTTGATCGATATAACTGTGCAGATATCGGAGTACACACACGCGATGACCTACTTAATGCAAATGGTCTAAGACCATACGCGTACTCAGCAGTATGCCGTTAAATGATTACCGAAATAACGTGCCGACAAATGGAAAGTACTTGTGTGATTCGCTTTTAATTTGTGACCGGTCCGTCTGTAGTCGGCCATGACTTTGGGTAGAGTCAAGTTAGATTGATGGAACGTAAAAAATAAAAATATCACGAACGGTTGCTTCGAAAAGGGTTATGTAGAAACGTGTAATACCGATGACAAGCTGTCAGGCAGTTTGGTGGGTACGAGTGTAAAATGTTTGGTCATGATTTATTATTATTTTTGATCCTTATTTTAAAAATAATTAATTTTAGCCATCTAGAATCCCTCTGTTAGCGTTATGTTAGCTTGGTGCACGCTTTGGTGCAAACTGTGGGTACAGCAAGCCATCAATATAAAATCAAATAAAATATCACTGCAAAATCTTGATACAATAATACGAATATTTAGAGAATGTGGACCTGATGAGGGTTAGACTAGACCCTCATCAGGTCCACATTCTCTATGTAATTAAGAGTGCCACCCTGAATCGCTTTGCTAATAAAAATAACTTGCATACTCTTTATGGGGAATGAATAGCCCGTAATGGTACACTAAATGCGGTTTCTTACTTGCTCCTAAGTAGCAAATTACAAGGTATTTATTTTGCAAAGTAAATATATTCTAGCCGTGTTAGTATTTTCTCAGACTGGCTTACGGTTCGTAATTGATAAAGCGGAGCCATAATTAGTGTCTAAATGCCATTTTGTAGTTACCGTTCTTAAATCGTTAAAGTTTATAAATTGCGTGTGTGGGCAGTAATCTTCTAATTAAAATACTGCAAGTAATCGTATTTTTACCCGACTGCGGCGAAGCCATAAAAGAGGGTTAAATGTGTTTGTAATGTAATGTATGTTTATTATTTAGTAATAATTACTGCTCAGAGTAAAGATTCAGCATCTAAGACACCAATCTGACCTCTAAAACTCAGTGATTGGGCACAACACAATACAATAAGGTAGTTACCAAAAAACAAAATATTATTATTTTGTCAGATAGATTATCAAAAAATAGTAAGTAAGTAAACAAACAACGAAGACGATACAGTGCTTTGAAAACTCGTCTGACGTCATATTCTAAGACATTAGTATGACTTTTTTTACCGGTAAAGTGACGTCACAAACCCCCACTCAAATCTTTGACACGTTTTATCTTCGTAATTTTTTATTGATTTGATAAAAAACAACAAATACGTATCCAATATTTTTCGATAATCTAAAAGACGGACTAATTAGAATCTTATTTTTTTTTTGGTCAGGAATCCCTATTTGTCAACATTGAAAGCAGAAAGGATAAAATTTTTCTTTATTTTTAATGGAGTTCACATAACATCACGTATGTAATCCTCCAAGGGTTCAGTAGAGGTGTACCCCATTCTTCCTCAGTTATTTCAAAGTCACTGCAATAGTGGGCCAGCCTATTGTCATAGACCGGACACAGATCCAGACTCTAAAGGGTGTAAAAGTACCCTCAACGCAAACGAAGGGACCTTGTTTTCCCCACCGCTGTTATCATTTTTTAGTTCTAGACCATACCTGGGAACCCTTTAGTTACGGAGATATTGGGGGTCAAAGTTCCAAATTTTGCGCAGCTGTTTTTGTAAATACTAGTTTTTCAGGGTAAAACTTTACATAAATTACCTCCATGACCCGTTTACTATTCAAAGCATCCACTGGCACAATGTTTTAAGAGTGCTACATTGAGTTTTAACGTAAAATGAGATTTTTGACCACAAAAAAAAAGTCGTTTCCCAGCAAAAAATTTTGTGTAGGGGTACTTAGTTTGATGTACACAATGCTTGGTTGACGTATGTGTGAAGGGTTAATTTACACCCTGTATAGCTGCTGCTCGTACTGATAAAATCCTGTTGGAAAAATTTAATAATCCTTTGGCCCCCAGTAACCTCATGCACAGTTAGGCTTACGACCAGTAGACTATCGAGGCAGTTCTTGGAGTTCAATAGGCTCTTAATAGATTCCAACCAGCTATTGGCACAAACTATTTGTTTTGAGATAAGTATAGTAAAGATGGCTAGTCTACCTACGTGATGTTCTACATATTTGTATGAAGTACCGTTATTTTCAATACGGGTGTTAAAGCATCTCTTTGCCTTATAGAGGGGACAAGTTTTACGAATGTTGATGAGCTGGGGGGGGGGGGTGTTTGTTTCAGTACTTTTTGTCTCCGGAACAAGATTAGGAAGTGTTGAAGGCAGTTGGAGGAATGTCGTATGTAATTTTTAAGTTCAAAGAGTTGTAGCCAATACATGTTTCATTTTTGGTTTGATGGACAGGGTGTAAAGTTCCTCATCGCCTATAAAAAAGGGAGGATCCTCCGACCGTGTGGTCGGTGGATTAGTTAGACCTCCCGTTGTTAGTTCCCGTCGGTGTTGTGTCTGGTGGCCTACTGTCCGACAGTTTTTCTAATTTGGGTACGAGCCCAAATAGGTAGCGCTTTAACAATGATGTAAGTTCTTCATACACTACTTTTTGTCTGCCTTTTGTACCGATACAAGACGAGTGGGACGTCATGTTTTATCCGTTTTTGTCTTCGTCATCAGCCTAAACAGCAGGAGTAGTTTATGGGTAAACGATAGCAGTCGTTTGGGTCTCTTCACGTTAAACCGCGGTTGCCCATGTCCGTGGATGGATGACCAGCAGGGCTATTGCGTATCTTTTAAATGACAGTGGCTAACCTATAGTGCCTATCAATTACTGTCAAATGGTTCCATTTTGTACTAAACCATAATTAATTTGACAGTTAATCCATAGACAATATGATAGCCACTGCCATTTAAAAGATACGCAATAGCCCTGCAGGACCACCCATTATACATACCGAGTTTCCTCCGTGCCCCAGAAAGCAAGTTCAATCGCTAGTCCCACCTGTCAATTGCAGATCTTTGATTGTCGAGAGCAGCGATGGCCAAGTGGTGGCGGCCTCGACTTACGAACAGTAGGTCGTGGGTTCGAACCCAGGCGGGCACATTAGATTGTGTATTTTATTTCATCACCGCTGCTTTCAAAACAGTGAAGAAAAACATCGTGAGGAAACCGGCATGTCTTAGAACCAAAAATTCGAAGACATGTGACATCTACCAATCCCAAATTACCAAAAAGATTTTTCAGTTTTTCCAGTCGAGTCTTTTTTAATTTTATTCAACAACAAATTCTCTTGCATATCATTTACAAGGCACGGAGGAAATGAGAAACGTTACATTCATCAGCTGCCCAACACGCCGTGGCAGCTGCAACAACCAGCTAAGGGGAACGGCTACCATCATCTGTGTTGCAAATTATAAATTAAATCGCGTTCAATATGCATTAGTGTTTTGCATACCCGTCTTGCACAGTCATCATTAGAATGCCAGATTTCACATGATCTGTGCGCTAATTGATTTTGTAATGGTACTGGGGTGGTTCGCAGTTCCAGTTTGTTCCAGTATTTTTGTGGCAGGATAGTTTTCTTATTCCTGTATAGAAAGAGATGGTGCTAGACACCCTGCAGCGTTCTGAAAACAATCGTACTTTAAGACTTCTTGGTAACCCCACAGGGATCAAAGTTGTTTGTGAACATTTTCTGCGTCGACTAGCTGGTTGTGTGGTTTTCTTTGTTTGTACTTTCTTTTAAGGGTTCAAATAGCAAATATTTTCTTTATTTTCTTTTGTCAGACATGACTCATCATCATCATTATCTCCGCCAAAAGACGTCCACTGCTGGACATAGGCCTCCCCAAGGTGTTGCCATATTGACCAGTCCCGTCTGTCTCGCATCCATCGGGTCCCCGCAACCTTCACCAGGTCTTCGGTCCACCTAGTGGGAGGCCTTCCAACACTACGTCTTCCGGTTCGCGGTCGCCTCTCCAGTACTTCGGCTTTCTAACTTTCAGCTCTATCGGCCATCCGTTTTGCGAGCAATGTGCCCTGCCCATTGCCACTCAAGTCTGGCGATTCTTTGGGCTAAGTCGGTACCTTGGTTCTCATGCGGATGTCCTCATTTATGATTCGATCACGCAAGGAAACTCCGAGCCCTAGCCCTCTCTATTGCCCTTTGGGTGAATTTGAGCCTACTAATGAGGCCCATTGTGAGCGACCAAGTTTCGGTCCCGTATGTAATCACTGGCAACAGACACTGGTCATAGACTTTCATCTTGAGATTGAGACACTGAGGTAAGTTGGACGAGAAGATACCGCCCAACTTTCCGAACGCTGCCCAGCCGAGTCGGATTCCACGATTGACCTCTTTGTCGAAGTTTTACCCAACTAGACCGTTTGTCCAAAGACATAATCGTCCACAGCTTCGAGTGTAGAGTCTCCGATCTTGATAGGAGTGGGTGTTACCTGAACTTTCAACATAACCTGGGTTTTGTCCATGTTCATTTTAAGACCCACTCTTTCGGAAGCTCTACAGAGGTCATCGAGCATTGTACTGAGGTCTTCCATGGTCTCAGCTATGACCACTATATCGTCGGAAAACCGAAGGTGAGTGATGTACTCGCTGTTGACGTTGATGCCAAGTAATCTCCAATCCAGAACCTTGAAGATATCCTTCAGTTTCGGAGATATGACGTCTCCCTGTCTCACACCGCGCTGCAGAAAGATAGGTTCCGAAGTCTGGTCCTGAAGTTGGACTGACATGGTGGCGTTCTTGTACAAACAATTCAACACCTCGATGTACCGGTAGTCGATTTGGCACCGTTGGAGAGACTGCAGTACAGCCCAAGTTTCGATCGAATCGAAGGCTTTCTCTTAGTCCACAAACGCTAAGCAGACAGGCAGTCATGCCTCATGAGGTAATAAATATACAAGTAGCAACTTTTATTTTTTTATACAAGGAAATAGCTTTTGAATTTTGTTTTCTGTGATACATATATTTATGCTCATGTCATGACGCATTTAATGGGCAGTCTTTTGCAGACCACCTTTGAATGGACTTAAAGAAGTGTAATTTCTTAGTCAGTCTCGTAATAGAAAAGATCATTAATTCTAAAGTATTTTATCCTTTCCTCATCGAACGTCAATGGCTTGACCACTGAGTATTTTGTCTTTTCCGTTTTTACTCTAGTACGGTTATCGTACTAAAAAGTACTCAAGTAAGCTGGCTTTGGTCCGTTGTATAAAATATTGTTAAGTCTTTGACATACTTTTACCAAACTTGTAAATTTTAGCAGCTAGCTCGTTGCTCAAGAATGTTACCAGTCAAATGACACTTAAGTTTTAGGTTAAGCATATTAAAACAGTTGTCGAAACTCACCGCTTCTTTATGACCAAAGTCACCATTGCGTTTGTTAAAACCAGACTTCGCCTTTGTTGCCATTTCTCCTTCAAACAATGACAGTTTCACGCCAATTCTGTTCTTATTATAAATGTCACTGTCAAAGTTTTGACAGGATTGTGGTCAAGGATTCAGCTCATGCAGCCTTTCTTTAGTTTTGTTTCAAGTTCGGAATGACTATGCGGAACTTTTATTGTTATGTTTTTTTTTGTTTAGCCGCAGCGAAAGTGAAGGTCTAAGGTCGCGCTAACAAGATTTTATTTAAACCTCCTTTTCGGTGCACAATGGATCATTATGGAGCGTTTTTTTTTTTGTGGTCAGTCATTTCACTATCGTTTAGAAGTTTAGAACTATTAAGTACAATTCGTTACTTTCAACGTCTTTGTACTAAGTTTGATAAGGAATGTTCGATTTCTGTGGTTCCTGTTATAAATTAGTCGCGTTTGTTTATCCGTTCAAGATGTTATCTCAGATAATCTATATTCCAGTGTTCGATCGAGTCTTAACTCAGCTTTCTACACCGTCGGAAATTAATACTTTCCGTCGGATCTCCCCGTCGGTGTACCAGTTACAGATTACGTGTAATGCGACGCGTAATGCTAGGAAATGGAGAGACAAATCCATAGAGACACCATCACTGCACTCAAATAGCGTCTGATGATAGGTGTAAGGTTCAAATGACTTATAATAACTGTGTAGAATTACATGATGATATGTTACAAGTTAAATGAGGAGTTAAAAGAGGCAGGGTAATGTTGAATGTTATGGTGTAAACAAACAAGTTATATCCATTTGCGAATTTCTAGTTTCTCCATGCTTTGTAGAAATCGGATTAAAGTAAAACTTACTGTATTTTTTAAATGGGATGCTGGTTTTTGGTTGTGCTCGTAAAATCACAAGAGTTCGTATTAATTACGAACTATTACATCACTTCTAAGGTTTCGGTAAAAGTATTAAACCAAATTCCTGTGGAATCACACTATGTATAATATAATCAAACTAATCACACTAATATTATCAAGGCGAAAGTTTGTGAGTGTGTGAGTATGTTTGTTACTTCTTCACGCTAAAACTACTGAACGGATTTGGATAAAATTTGGTACACAGATAGTTTATAACCTGGATTAACACATAGGATAGTTTTTATCTCGATTTTATCTTCCCGTGGGATAATTTTCGAGTTGTAGCGGGCGGAGCGGCTGGCAACAGCTAGTTAGATAATAATTATGTATTAATCAGGGCCATTGAATTTCAATGAACAATAGTTATCTTTATCCGAACATAAAAACAATAGTAATATGTAGATTTGTGAATTCAATCTAGACTTAGATAAAACTTGTTTATTGTTATTTAAACGAAAGCTTGAGAAAGTATGGGACTCTAAATTACATCAACTTGAGATTTTTTAATAAAAAAAGACAGATTTCGTAATTTTGTGAATGGAATGGAATAAAGTTTAGTATTCAAACATTCTAGATATGTGCGTAGGAAGCCTAATAAATTATTTAAATATCTAATGATCGTGTTACACAATACGTTTCTGACTGGATTGTGTGCCTAGCACTTTTATTTTAATGTGATTTACTCATGAAAGAGACACTCTTGATAGTGGTGACATGGATGTTCAAGGACAATATGAAATTGTGATAACTCGGCTAATATGCATGATATGTTATAATAATGCATGCATAATATGATTTATAATTTATAGAACACTCACAAATACCCAGACCTACTTTGTAATAGTATGAGTTTTTAAAAAACTATGTCCTTAGCAACATAAGTGAAGGAAAAATATAATTTAAATAAATAAAAGTTTGTAACTTGTAAGAATATTCATTTAAATCCGGACGTTACAAACAAAATCGACGAAAATAAAAAAAAAATGTCACCGATTGATTTCCATTCACAGTATTTAGTATTCGAACTAAAAGCTCTAAGCTGAAGGTTATCAGAATTGAAAGTACCCTTCATTCGGCCATGTCTGCCTTGGGAATGGAACGTAACCGTTCGAATCGATCGATTCGAGGTACGATTACTTGAATCAGTTAATACAGTGTAGTAGTTAGATTTGTAAAGACTGTCCCAGATGACCAGACTGCCTCGTCAATTTTTTTTTTTTTTTTTGGCGTGTGGAAAATCATCGAATAACCCCTTCCGCTCAGGCTTCTACTGACTATAAACTACCTATGTTCCTTCTTAGCCCTTTATGTCGAGGCCGTGGTATCTCTTACAACATCCCGCAGCCCCGACGGGCAATAGGAGTATGAGGTCGTAAGTTCGATTCAATGGTCGGACAAATTGTTATTGGACTATTTACATCAGGAATTTCGCAGTAGCGAAACCACGTGAGTGGCCGCTGAGTCTGTACTTGTGATGGGTTGATGGCAATAGGCTCGTCCCTTATTACATGGGACTTAACATAACTAGTAATACATGTATGTATTATTAGGTGCACCCCTGCCTAACCTGTCAAGGATTACAAGCGTGATGTTATGTAAAAGTACTGATTACATTAGAAGTATTTTTATTTGGCATCTATCCTCCTGGTAGTTTGTGGGACGATACTACCTACCCTTTATTTTTTTATGAATATTAATTCCACTTTTCAATACCTTTCAATACCTTCTTCCTACTTCTTTTTGTGGGACGATACTACATACTTATCCTTTTTTTCTTTAAATATTCATTCCACTTTTAATACCTTTCAACGACTCCTTCCTACTTTTGCTCTCTTGGTAGTTTGTAAGACTTTTCTAGGTGCACCTCTGCCTAACCTGTCAGGGATAGAAGGCGTCATGTAATGTAGAAGTACTGATTAAATTAGAAGTATCTTTATTTGGCATCATCTTGGATCTACTTCCTACCAAAGAATAGGGTAGTTAACATAAAAAATAATAATTAGTCCGTCAGATAGATTTTAGGACACGTATTTTTTCTTTTTTCACGTAAACAAACAATGAAGACGATACAGTGCTTTGAAAACTAGTGTGACATCATTTTCTGAGACATTAGTATGACATTCTTTAGCGGTCAGAGTCGTCACAACCCCCCACTCAAATCTTTGCCGCGTTTTATCTTCGTCATTTTTTTTTTATTTGATAAAACAAAAACTACGTATCCAATATTTTTCGATAATCTAACAGATGGACTAATTAGAATCAGATTTTTTTAAGTCAGTAAACATCCCAATTATTTAAAGCAGTCCACTTTTTCCACTCAGTTGAAATGCTTTATTCTTCAGTACTTTTAAAGTAGATAAAGTGACACTTTGAAGTGTCACTATACCTATTATCCAGCCACTCTTTATCATTATTTATTTCTCTTCTTAGCGCAAAGACACTAATTACTCGACAAAATGATTACAAACGCCTAACTCGAGACGCTCTCGTCAATCACGCGCGTGTAACGGATTAGACCGAGTTCCTAGTAGGAAGTGCACAGCGGTGCGTACGCGCAGGTACCGTCGCGTACGAAACGCTTACGGTGCTGGTATTGTGTGCTCTTCTTTTGTTTTAAAGGAGGTTAAGGTTTAACGGAGTGTTGTTTGTGTGTGTGTTGACATTTTATTAACACCGGGTTAAAGTAATCGAAATGACGCGGAAATGCATCTCATCAAATGTTTAATCCAAATGTGTGTTATTTAATATGAGTGTTTCTACAGTCATATTAAAAACACACGAGAACTGGAACTAAAATTACTAATTAATTACACGAAATTGGAACTTTAGGTGATTTGACAATGACATATTGTGGTTACCATTGACAAAACATGGAGTGACAATGGTTCGCCTAGAACTCACGGTCGTCCATCGACATTATAGCCCGGTTAAGTAGGCAACAAACTCTTTAAGTGGAACTGAGATTATCATTAAAAAAACGAACTATTTTAATTTAGTTCCCGACTACACTATTACAGGCTCACCTCAATAAATATTGAACCTAATTAAACGTAACGGGCTGAAAAAGTTTAGCGATAGACTGTACACATAATGTAACTTGTGTTCGATGGTTCTAGTTTTAATTGCTGTGTATTTGAGTGTGCAACTACAGAACAGTAAGTATATGGTGTGGTAATACTTCGTGGATTCATAGTGACAGCCTTTAATTGGTATTATGACATGATAACATAACATCACGTCTCTAATCCTGAAGGGTTACAAGCCCACCACACTATTCCCAAATCACTGTAACTCCAGGGCCCCGAGTCTGCTATTCAATAGTGTCAGAATGGTCTATCATTGATCTCATAATTGTTGATTTTGGCAACACCAAACTTGTCAAAATCAACAATTATTCAATGAGATCAGTGATGGATCATTCTGACACTATTGAATAGCAGACTCGGGGCCCTGAAAGACAGAATCATCAGTGGCGACCATCAGAAAAGCCCCGAGACTATGTCCCAGAGAAACAAGTTAACTGTCTTACTGCCGCACTCAGAGAGCTTTAATGATTACTTAGGCAGTCACTTAGATAAGGTTTTGTCATAAAAAAGTACTAAGTAAAGACTTGAAAAAAAAATGATTTGAAAAATTACCATCGAGTAGGGTATCAAAATGAAGGGTTCTAAAAGGAGCTTATTATGTCTTTGATTGACTTTGATGTAGACAGCGATGTGCCTCATAGTACACCCACATATAGCCATTTTTTTTCCTCTGGCTTATTTCGCTATATTTATGGCAAGTCCCGTGTATCAGATCCTATTGCCATCAACGGCATAAACCGGGCACAAATCCAATTCCGTGACTGCTACTTTACAAGTAATCTAAATAAGCAATTTTGAGCATTTTTTGAGGGTTCTAGTTCTTAGAAAAATAATGTATTATCAAAAAGAAAGACATCGGGGCGTACAAGTAGTTAATATTTATTATTCTGTAAAAATCATAGATTTATAGTCATTAACAAGAAAGAAAACAGGCGAAAGCGTTTCTATGGAGAAAAGACCTCCCGCATTTCCTCTTAATATTGGTAACAAAATAATTCGAATTGAATAATAGGTAAAAGGTTTACTTACAGACAACCATCATGCACCACCATAACACACCCATATGTAACTCCTCATCTTAGCAATTAGCTAACTCCATATCTTAGCAATGTATTGTATAGTTATTAAATTGTAAATCCGATTGGCTGTAAGTTTAGTTTATTGTCGATAAAATTTATAGAGCTGTAGATTTTGTGAACAATAAATAAATAAATCCGAATTGAAACTAGAGCCTCATGAAACTGTCGTATTACTTATCCTTATCAAGTAAAAGAGGGTAAGTAAATTAACAATTGAATTTAATAAAGAGATAAGGGGTAGAAAAAACAGTGATAAATAAAAAGATAAGGCGTAGAAAATAGTGATAAATAAAGAGATAAGGGGGTAGAAAATACAGTACAAAAACGACAAAACACGGACCTACCTAGCTCAGCGGTCGCATTTGCGAGACACAATTTTTTTTTTCACATTTGTGTTTAGTTATGTTGGTTACTATTTTCACTAAGTACTTAATATATGAAAGTGATTAAGTTATGAATCGACATCACACTAATATTATAAAGCCGAAAGTTTGTGAGTGTGTATGTTTGCTACTTCTTCACGCAAAACCTACGTAACGGATTTGGATAAAATTTAGTACACATATAGTTTATATTCTGGATTAACACAAAGGATAGTTTTTATCCCGATTTTATCTTCCCGTGGGATAATTTTCGAGTTGTAGCGGGTGAAGCCGCTGGCAACAGCTAGTGGATAATAATAATAATAATAATATTCCACAACTATCACACAACGCCATCTAGTCCCAAGCTAAGCAGAGCTTGTGTTATGGGTACTAGACAACTGATAAACATACTTATATATTTCTAAATACATACATATTATAGATAAATTACATTATTAATTAAATAATAGTTATCTGGTAACGATCTCTGTATAACCATAAAAATAATTTAATTATTCTATACATTTAACGTAAAACATAGTAAACTAAATCACAAATATGTTTAGCGCTACTCATTATTTAGTGTCAAGCAAACGGGTCTACAATTCACAAATTATCGTTGAAACTGTCACAAAATCACTATAATTATGAATAGTGCCGACTTTACGAAGTAATAAGTATAGTATTATTAGCTTTACTCGGTCTAATAGGATAGCGTGTGTGAAATTAGCATGTGAGAAAATTTTAATAGCATGAATTTGTGGAGAATTACATTAATTATCAATCATTCATGTTTGTAAGTGTAACTATTGATGCGCACTTCACAACTTCTTTTGAGTTGGACCTTGGCAATGAGTTCAAGCGTTCTAAGATGTGGTTTTACTTTTGTTTGGGATCAATTTTCAATAAAGAAATTGAGAAAAGTTGAAAGTGTCAAAAGTACACACATTCTAAGTAGTTTAAGATTAAATTATTAAGTTTAGTTGTATGGCAAAAAGATTAATGTAACTACTCATCAATATATACATATAAAATCAATGCTACTTTTCGTTGTAATTTTATAACTCAAGAACGGGCTCACCTATCCAAACCAAATGTAAGTCTTTGTTCGGACTATAAAGGGTGTAAAAGTACCCTTAACGCAAACGAAGGGCACTTGTCCTCCCCACCACTGCAATATTTTTTTTGTTCTAGACCATACCTGGGAAACCCCTAGCTACGGAGATATTGGGGGTCAAAGTTCTAAATTTTTAACAGCTGTTTTTGTAAATACTAGTTTTTCAGGTTATAACTTTACTTAAATTACCCTTACCTTTTTACGATTCAAAGCATCCACTAGCACAATGTTTTAAGAGTGCTACATTGAGTTTTACCGTAAAATGAAATGTTTGACCCCAAAAAAAAAAGTCGTTTCCCAGCAAAAACTTTTGCGTACGGGTACTTAGTTTGATGTACAGAATGCTTGGTTGACGTATGTGTGAATGGTTAATTTACACCCTGTATAGTGATGTGAAGTTTGCACAAAATCGGTCGAGTTGTAACAAATGAATTAAATAAATGGCGGATCGGTGCTGTCCGGGCAGGACGACGTCTGCCAGGTCCGCTAGTAGATATTATAATAAACTGATTTTTTAAATATATTCCTATAGTAATTACTACTTGTAATAAGTAACGTCTATCATCTGCTGAATCAATTTCAATGTAGGTGATAGTTTTTTCAGGCATTTAAATATTAAACTGTTTTACAAATTGGACTCACTGTTTCCTGTTGGTCTTTACCTTCTAATTATTTAGTCGATCGACCATACTTTTTGACAGGAACTATTTTTGTAAAGTTTTCAATATATAAAGCGTCGCGCATCGCGTCTTTGTCCCTCTAATTAATACATAATTATAATAATTTTCTCTCGGCCCTTCGTGTGGCAAATCATTCTGAATAACGACCTTGCAGAGTACTCAAATATAAACCATGTCAATGTGTAAAGTAACCAATCACTTTATATTCGAAGTAATCCGAATTCGTTCGGCTCGAAAGTCGGAACGCTTCGGTAAACTCCGGAGAACTTCGATAGAAGTCGTTTATTCCGTGTGATTTGAAATTATCTTTGACGGGTTTGCTGGTTGATTTGTGCACGTAATTTTTGCCGTTAGAGGTATCGAAGTTAATGAATCTAAGACAGATTTAGCTGCGTAGCTGTGGGTTACTTTTAGATTTGAATCTAGACGTACACATGATATGATAAGTTAACACATAAACAACATCACGCTTTTAAGCTCCGAAACGATTGGCAGGCGTTATGTTATGTCAAAAAAAGGTTGATTGTGTGAGGATTCAATTGCCACCCAAAATCCAATATCTGGAAACCCTGATGTACAAAACCATTTACCTGAATGCCAATGTCAACCGGTCTCAAAGTCGTAACTTGCAATAATTTATTGCATCAAAAGCATTTACTGTACTTCACATACATTTATTTGGATTAACTTTCTACCGAATAAGTTTTAACGGTAGCTGTCGACGAGTTAATTTTGGTGAGCTGAAAATATTACGTTTCTTGATGAGTTTTACATTATCAGCAAATCTGCATTAAAGTGTTGAAGATCATTTAGGGAATGATGGTGCAGGCTTTGCTAAAGGCTTAAGGCTCATATTAATTATATGCCAGATGACTATCCCAGGGACTACCTCTATCTCTTTGAATAAGTAGTACATTTATTTATTTAAAATTAATATAGCAGCATTACAGAATTATCCAATATTTAAAACACAAAAAATGACAATTATATTAAACATTAAATTAAATTAAACCATAGATATTGTACAGGAACAAAAAAATAACTAATAATAAACAAACAAAAAAAGAAAAGTTGCCTTTCGTGCATCATTAATCAAAACCAACTTCATGCCAGTATGGAGTCTGGAGGATATGCCCCACGTCCTCTTCTACCGATCCTGCACAAAGCACTTGCTTTTCGATTTAAACGAAGCCAACGATAGAACTGTGCACTGCTACCTCATCGTCATCAACTGCCTACCCTCTCCCCTGTTCCCCTCTGTTGGTATAAGCTTCCAGTCTAACCGGAATAAAGTATTCAAGGAAGTATTCGCTATGCAGAAATCATGTAGATCTCTCCATAGCAAATACGTCTGTACATACTGTTTGTCGGTGTCTTGTCCTGTGAAATGACGGGTTTCAATAAAAGTGTTCTTCTAATATTTATAAAAATTGAATCAAACATGTTCAATGACATATTTAGTCAACGTTTTTCGTAACTGCAATTGAATTCAGCCTAAAGTAAACGATACTTCATCATCAAGAAATATTTCATCCGACTTTCACACTCCTTTATATATTTTAAAGTAACGACCACACTATTAATAGAATCTCTTTAAGTCAAAGATATAAATAGTTGGTTTGAAATCTAAATTGGATGCAATTTGTCTAAATGAAATCGTAAAAATATTTTTGATGATTAATTTGAGAAAATTATTTGATTGATGTATACCATATTGATGTATGATGTATTAGGTTACTAAATTAAGTAGCTTGTCGATGGGCTGATACCTACCAACTGTTTTACTGGGTCTACCAGTGGTTTCGCAACCCGAAATAATAAAAAAATATTGCAAATCAATGCTCTTAATTTTTTTTGTGAAGTTGTATTGAAATTCTGTCCTTCATTGACCACATTTGGGGAAAAAGTCAACTTATTGGTTAAGTAGTATTTCAAGTAGGTAAATAATACCCAAACATAACGCAAGTTATGCGTATTGTATAATATTCACTTGCTTCTGTGAAGGAGAACATCGTAAGGAAACCGATCCAGCATGTCTGAGGGATATTTGTAAAAAGGGCATGTAAAGTCAGATATCAATGGACGGCATTATGCTCTGACACCAGAAAGATTATTTTGAAAATTTTACGGGTCATCTATTTAGTCTTAGAATACAAACACAGACAAATGTTTCTTGATCTCTTTATAAAAATAAGAAAACCCCACCATAAGTCGACGAAAACGATTCTTTACAACACGATATACTTTTTCATTCTCCTAAATAACTATAATAATACAAGCCGTATATCACAAGGAATCGTAAAAACACTGAATTAATTAACAATTTCGTCTTCATTGCGAACTTTCACTACAAATGTTGAAATATAAAGTGAAATAACTTAGATAATAAATAAGCACAATACATAAAAATAAAAACTTTTTTTTAATAACATTCTGATCAACAAAATCGAAACTGTATTATATAAATGTTATGCCTAAATTACTTAATTTGAATAACGTACCGGTTTTCTTTGGGTGTAACTATCAATGGTGTCTTACCGGTTCTATGATGTCGGTAATGTGGTTAGAAGTAAGATTTTTATTAACAAAATATTTGAGTTGTAATTTTGTGGTTTTTAGGGTTCACCGAAGGAAAAAAGAAACCACAACTGAATTGGGGTAGGAGCAGAAGTATAATAAAACAAAACATTGCATTTTTTAATTTGTTGTCGTCTCGTTTGTAGATCTTAGAGATTCCATTACATACTAAGTTTCTTCCATGCCTCGGTAACCACGTTAAACAGTTGGTCCCGTCTGTGATTTGGGGATCCTTTACAGTCGTAACTAGGTAGTCAGTGACTCAAGAAATCTGACAACCAGTCTTACCAAGGGGTACCCAGTACTAACTGGGTTGTGGAGGTCAGACAGGCAGTCGTTCCAAGTAAAATTCCGATATTCAGCTACATCTGGTAAGAATGGAACTCAACAGGGTAGGGAAACGGCTAGGCAGATGATGATGACCTTGAAGATACCATGGTCTCCAATTAGCAAAATTATGCAAAATGCAGTCCATATTAATATCCATAACCATTTAAAGGAAAACCATCCAGTAGTAACGAACAAGCTACAGAATATTATATAACTTAAGTAGTTAACGACAGCGGGCATACGAGAAATTAATAATATAGCAGACATTATTTCTGTTGAGTACACTATTAAATATGATATGCATTATGCATGATATGTTTTGTTTTCTAGTTGATAACTTAATGCTAGTTAAATGATATATTGAAGTAGTGAACTTGAGGATATTGCAGACGAATTGTATTATAAAATAGAATTGAATAGAATTTATTTATTTTTAGTTAACAAAGACCAGCTAAATATAAATTACTATTAATAAACATTTGTGTTATTAAAAGCAACTTAAAACTGTGTTAGTAGCACGTCACTAGCACGATGGTTTATTTTAGCTTTGTTCATTAACTACCGCCTTTATATCGTAGGTAATATTATATGAACTTAGCAATTTAGTTTGGGTCGGATATAATTAAAAACTGTGCTTTCATCGTCATCATTTCAGCCGAAAGACGTCCACTGCTGGACATAGACCTCCCCCAAAATTCGCCACATTGACCGAACTAAAACTCGGTTACGTCTATCGGCAAACGCTGTATTTATCGATAGACGTAACAGATGTTTAGTTTTAGACAGCTTTTCAATTTATTACTAGTTATATATGACTGGTCTTATTTCCACCGTAATCTAAAGCCTTGATCCAAATACATATACTCTTATAAAACAGATACTTTCTACAACGATATAATCTAAGTCCCTGTCAATAAAACTAGGCTAAGATAAGTCCCACCAGCATATCTTTAAGCTCATAACTTTTAGTAAAAGCCGCTAGCCTGCAATTCTCCCTTACACCGTTACGGCAAAATGTAGCGCCAGTAAGGTGGG
Organism: Diarsia rubi; assembly: GCA_932274075.1. Lineage (NCBI taxonomy): Eukaryota > Metazoa > Arthropoda > Insecta > Lepidoptera > Noctuidae > Diarsia > Diarsia rubi. The sequence continues at coordinate 1,942,576 of OW026432.1, forward strand.
CAGTGGGTTTTTGTGCTACCATACTGGTTCTGCCAGTAACTAGGTTATGGTACAGCGTCCTTTATGATATCAGTACTTGGATTTATGAATAGAATCTAATAAATAAAGTAGATAGAGGTATAGTGCAATGTAGTTCTTATTAAAAACAAAGTGAGTCGTGTACATTCTGATTGGTATTATAAAATAATGAAAAAGTATATTATTTTGAATATAGAATTACTAGTAGACTTGTGGACTACATGGAAAAGACAATGACCGAAACTCGTACCAAGAATTATTCTTAAGTTTCAAGATCAAAATGTTTTAGTAATTATTTTCATAATTTTTTTACGACATTATGCGGCTGGGATTTGATTTTTGAATGGGGAATTTAATTTGAAGTATAAAAGTATGAATATTGTTTTACTCCCTAAACATGGCGTTCACACAGCCAGTTCAAAAGTCGTTCTGTTAGATGTGTCAGTTGATTTTGACAGATCGGCTGGCTTCACATCGTAGAGGTTTCCCTACAATACCTGCTTGCGAGGTTTTAGAGGTTATTTTCGATTTTATAAAATGACTCCGAAACTCGGATTTAGTTTACAAAAATAACTTTTGTAGGAGTTAATATGATAAATGTAGATAAAAAACAAAGTTTGATGTTGATGCAGTTTAGTACGGGATTCCATATATCCACGAACATGATCCATTGATGTGTAATTGTGAGAAATGGAAGGAAGTGGAGGGATACCTTTTCCTGTCCTGCTCCTGGGGAGTAGGACAGAGCAGGTTCGAAAAAGGGTATGAGAAAAAAATATCGTGTGCTATTCCTGACTATGATAGATACATTGCAGAGTCAGGAATAGCACATGCAATATTTTTTGACTGTGCCTTTCATACATATCCGTAAAATATATCCATCCAAACGTTCTTTTGCGTTTGCCTTGTGACCCGGTGGTCGTGGGTGCGATTAACCACGGGATACTTTGTAAAGTTACAGTTTGGTTAGGACATTGCAGTCTCGAATCATCTGATTGTCTGATAAAAAGATGATTCCGTGCTTCGGTAGGCAGGCACGTATAAGCCGGTGGTCCCGGCCGCCAAAAGTTGTTCGTCAAACCATGTCAGAGAGGCCCTAGAGACGTTTAAGAAACTCTGACACTAGGGTTTGTGAGGTCGTTAGACCTTACTGCCCACACGTTTACACACACAAGTATAGAAATTGTCATTTTTCATCTATGATTGATGATGCTTATTAAATAGTTTTAAGTATAATCTTTGGTAAACAATCGGTAATGTTGTTAATATCCGTACTAATATTACTACGCCAGTATCATTCGTTTCGTTGTTTCGTTTAGTTGTAGCATTTCCTAGAATTTATTGAATTGTGGGAAATGAAAATATCTTTAACTACCTGCTATAAAGTTGTTTATGGCTCATTAAGTTATGATTTATTTTCTTTCTATTTACCTGGTACGATATTTATAGTTTTATAAATTAATAAAATGATGATTATCGGCTGTCTAATAGATATACATTATTTTTATTGAAAGAAGCGATGCTAGCGGGAATTTACGTCAAATACGGAATATGCCTTACACGAAAGTTTGTGAGCATGGATGTTTGTTACTCTTTCACGCCAAAACCACAGAACTAATTTAGACAAAAATTAGCTCGTAGATAGTTTATAACCTGGATTAACACATAGGATACTTTTTATTCCGGTAGTATGATCTCGTGGGACAATAATCGAGCACCACGCGGGTGGAGCAGCGGGCATGAGCTGGTGTTTTTATTATATTATTAGTCTTTAATATTTCTGGTTTGTATAATCCAGATACGGGTCCATTGTTGGTTAGTTTATTTATTTATTTATTTATTTATTTATTTATTTATAAACACACACTATCTTTACAGGCAGACCCAATACAATAGTGGTTTGCAATCAAACACAAGATAATTTGAAAAAACTTACGACTAATACTATAATAAAAACATTAAATTTTAAAAAATAACTTTTAAACTTTTAAAACACTACCAAACAACTTAAAAACAAAAACAAGAACAGTAAAAATTAAATATAAGAAACAAAATTTAACAAAACTCTTGCGAATTCACTCAAGCTGCACGCGAATATGTCGGTCCTCTCATGCACTTCATTTAGGACACGTATTGTGCGGGTGAGGGGTGTTTTTGAAAGCAAGTTGGTCTTGGCAATAGGCACGGCCAGCAGTGGCGGTCGCCGCCGCCTCCACACGTACCGGTCCGGCACGCACAGCTTCAGGTGTCGCAGCACTCCTGGGTTATGAGCAACTCCACGCAGGAGCTTTAGCACATACGCCGCGAGTGTAAATTCCCTGCGCACTCTGAGTTCATTGTATCCCACCATACCCAGCACAAACAGTGTAGGATACATTAGCGGGTAAAATGGGTAAACTCCATAAAGTTTGAAATACAAGTGTCTTGTAAACTTATTCTGTACTCGCTCCAGCATGACATTGTATTTCACTTCATGAGGAGCCCAAATCACTGCACTGTGTTCTAAGTGACTTCTCACTAACGCGTCATAGAGCACCCTAGTTAATAATCCATGTCTTTAAGGTCGTGGTTCTATAATACTTTTCTTCTTAATTCGTCTCAATTTGCAAACAACAATACGGTAATTAAAATTCTAATAAGTCCGTCAGATAGATTTCCAAAAAATATAGGACACGTATTTTTTCTTTTTTCACGTAAACAAACAATGAAGACGATACAGTGCTTTGAAAACTCGTGTGACGTCATGTTCTATGACATTTTTTGCGGTTAGTGACGTCACAGTGACAGTGAAGCCAATCCCCATATATTTGGGAAAAGGGCAGGTAGATGAACATGACGTTTCATGTCTTTGGATATTTTCGGACCACTGCTCAGTGATAGACAAAATATAACATCACGCCTATAATCCCTGAAGGGTAAGGCAGCTGTGAACCTTATAGTACACTCACATTTAGCCAGTAATGTTGAAGTCCCATGTAATATGGGCCGCGCCTATTGCCATCAACTTGGCACAAATCCAGACTCCGTGGTTGCCATTGAGAAATTTCTTACGGAAAAACACCATAACAACTGGGAATCGAAGTCAGAACCTCATGCTCAAGTAAAATACAATGGCTCCAAATTATAATTGCAATAGAATTGTAATCAAATGAAACGGAATATTTCCACAAACACAATGTGAGAGTCACGTTTTGCTAATCAAACTCATTCAATGGGTAATTCAAAATGCAAAGCAGTTTTCAAAAACCGGTAGCTTTTGAAATGTCATTCGATTCGATTTCTAATTTCATACCAAGAATACTTACAGAGAGATATACTTACGTAGTGATGGAGCATACATCACCATGTAAAGGATATTTGCAGATCCATTACCGGCTAGGCAGTCACTCCATGAAACATACATAATTTTTAGTGTACTTAATGCCAATTTTTTAGAGTCACTCTCGGCTGCCTTATAAAGGGTGTAAAAGTACCCTTAACGCGAAGGACACTTGTTCTCCCCACCACTGGGATAATTTGTTGGTTTTAGACCATACCTGGGACCATACCAATATATCCGTAACTAGGGGTAGTTACGGATATATTGGGGGTCAAAGTTCCAAATTTTGCACAGCTGTTTTTGTAAATACTAGTTTTTAGGTTATAACTTTACTTAAATTACCTCCATAACCCATTTACTATTCAAAACATCCACTGGCACAATGCTATAAGAGTGCTACATTGAGTTTTACCGTAAAATGAGATTTCTGACTCCAAAAAAAAGTCGTTTCCCAACAAAAATTTTTGCGTAGACCTACTTAGTTTGATGTACAGAGTGCTTGGTTGACGTATGTGTGAATTGTTAATTTACAGCCTGTATGTCGATTCAATAGCTAAGAATTTTATATCGTTCTGGCTCTCTTAGTATTTGGAAAAATAATTACAGTAAAGTTATTTATTTAACCTTCTAAAACATGGAAATAACGTAGGTACTCAAAAAAGATTGGAGATCACTAAAACCAGTTTTTACCAAAATTATTTAATCGAAGGGCAATTAATTGGGCGTGAAAGCCAATATATCACTCCATACTTTTCCTATGAACTTTGTTGCGTAAGATTGGCCTCAAATCTAAATATAGAAAGAAATATTTCATTTTTAATAAGATTTGGAAATTGGTTTTCACTTTTTTTCGAAGAATGATAATTTCTAGCTATTTTTAGTCTAAGTCAATGTGATATTAGATAAGTTTAATTTAGTTTATTTTAATTCAGCTTAGATCTACATAATCTATATTGGTATCGAAACAAATAAAAATAAAGTTGAGGCGGGTCTGTATAATATAATATAATGGTTTATTTACATAATCAAAAGTGAAATACTTTTATTATTTGTTGAAAATTGATCGCAAGCGCGACTGACAGCAAAATGAGGTTCTAGGTTCGATTCCCAGATCGGTCAAAGTGTTTAAGGTTTTTCTATCGGGAATTTATCTGTAACGGCGACGGAGTTTTACAATATAGGCTCGCCCTCCATGTTTTTTATTTTTTTTTGGTTGGTGGGAAATCATCAAATAACCCCTTCCGCTCTTGGGCAGAGCGAGAGGGAGTGTCAGACTTCTACTGACTAAAAACCACCCATGTTCCTTCTTAGCCCTATATGTCAAGGCCGCGGTACCCCTTACAACATCCCGCAGCCCCGACGGGCGTCGGCCTTTGCGGGCTTCTTCCATGTTGCTGACATCTCTTTGAGGCGCGCGTGGAACACGAACGCGCCGTCGACACGGCCTGTCGTCGTTATTAAGACGGACGGACGGCGAGCTAGCCCATCACTCACCGTCCACAGGCCCGCGTCTACGCGTCTACGACGCCCGGAGCGTCTCCCGCGGCGGCTGAGACGTGAGGTTCTCTCCCTCTCACGTTCCGCCACCTCCATCGCTAGCATCACTGCTTCGCAGAAGGAGGCGACGGCGTCCTATTCCTCCTCGTCCCGGACCATGGCTTTTACCAGGGCCTGACGCAAGAGGTCGCCGCCTCCGAGGCTCGCATTACCTGACATGGCATTGAAATATTACTGGGCTAAATGTGCGTGTCCGTGTCTTATTAACCATTCAGGCATTACTGAAGTCGGGCGTCGTCGGGACATGGCGATTACCGGCCGCCGTAGGCGTGGGACCCTAGATGGCGAGCGTTGGGTAACTTGCGCGCCTCAAAGAGTTGTCTGCGTAGTAGACGGAGCCTACTATGGTCAGCGCCTGCGGAATTTGTTCGAAATAGTTACCTCGGTCCTAGAAACGCGAAGGGCATAAGAAGGAACACGGATGGGTTTTAGTCGAAAGATTGATACTCCCTCTTGCTCGATCTACACTGAGAGGAGTCATTTGATGATTTACTATCGTTAAAAAACAAAAAAACAGCAGCTTTATTAATCGACTGAGTACGTCGTAATAATGCTAATTAATGATAAATATAGAAATGTATGTGTAATTGTCAATTTATAAATAGCGTTAAATCTAAAATTACAATTACCTACTACATCACTTAAATTATCTACTTACTAAAGCAGTGGTAATATCAAAAACACTTTACATATTACCTATTGTATTTTTTTTTCATTTCCGTATGCATTCAAATATATGTATTTCTATTTCTGCAGGGCTAACATGCGCATGTCGACATATCTCATAAACGAGATGACAAATTTTGTCGATCTCGATTCGTTTGTCACTTTTCCTAACATGCGCACCATGCTCGAGAAGATATCTCGTCGTGACTTCGCCATCTCGACGCGAGATAATCAATGTTACCATTTCATGAAAACATACCATAGTCTAGTTAAGTAACGCTGGTTTCATTCGGTCAATATTGGTGGAAATTGCGTGAACGCTGCCGTATTTGTGAACGCGACTTTAAAATTGTCTCTTTGACATTTTGTCAATCCAAAATTTGCCCTGATTGTGGTTCGTTACATATTTTCAATACAATTTGAAAAATTGTTGGATTGTAGGCTAGAAAGAAGATGGCTTTGGCTTCAAAGAGATTGTAAGTATTAGATCAAAATCCCGTCACAGCTGGCGGAGATGCTTATTGCTTATTAGTTTATTAGCAACTCTTTAATCAATGTTCTTTAATTACTTCCAAAACAAACCGTGTGAAGAATGCATTTTTCTACGAGTTTTAAGATATGTAATCATAATATTACGTTACATTATCTATCTCGATGAAATGTACTAACTGTAATGTACAAAATAAACACACTATGCCATACGTAAATCAATAACTATTGAATGTTCACTATTCAGCAAGTACGAACTGCCATTGCTGTGAAATATTAATTGTAATACCAACGAAAGTTTACTTGTTTTATTTATTTTATTTTTTTATTTTATTTACTTTTACTTTACTTTACTTTTCTCTTACTTTACTTTACTTTTACTTTACTTTACTACCAGAATCATCTTCCTCTGTATTTTTCTTGCTTCCCTTTCCTCATACACAGTTAATAGATAATTATAGTACGGCACCGCCATTATACTTAAATTGTTTTATAAATTTTACAGAACACTGTTACCCCTTTTTCAGTTTTTTCTCAGTTATTCGCGGTTTCTCGTCTACGAAAACCATCGACGAGAAACTTGTCATAGGAAAACGTCAAAATTCGACTAAATATAGCGCGCATGTTAGAGCCTGACGACAAAAACAGGTTTGACAGAACGACATGAGTTCTTTAGCAGAACGACATGAGATTTAAGTGGCGCCATGTTAGCTCCCATCGACAAACAGACATATGTCGTCTCAGCACGAGATAATGCGTCGACAAAATGTTGTCGACTTGCGCATGTTAGCCCTGCTGGAGACAACTCACTCGGGTTCATTGTGGGGTCAAAATAATAAACAAAATTATTGTATAATCTACATTCCGCCATGTATGTTAATTATTAACATTATCCAATCTATGTTTTTAACATTCATAACATAACACAACGATTACCCTGATTATTAAATATATTATAATGTCGTAAAATTAGGTAAAGGTTTATGTTAAATAGAATTAAATACTAACAACACTAACATAGCATGTAAGCACAGTTTGTCACTAACCACTTACAGCGTATGGACTGATTAAGTCTGAAATAAAGATATTTTTTTATTATTTTTTTTTATTTATATTGTACAGTGGCATTGTCTACTAATTGTGAAAATGATTGTATTTATGTATTTTTTGAAATGCTTCGTTTCCATCGTGAATGTCTGATTAATATTACGACTTATGACAGATAATGACTGATTTATTTTTGTAGCGTTGTATTTTTCGAGTGAAGTGTTATATTAATAGTATTAGTTTAAGGCGTGGATATACGTGAATTAGCCTTGTTTAGAATACATTAGAACATTTTTTTTCCGAAACTAGCGCCGGATTAAAAAAAAATACATGTTAATCTACACAATCTAGCTAGAGCATGTCTTATTCACGATTACAACAAATTAAAATTTAACATTATAAATAAATATGCAAAGTAGCCTCTGTTTTTGTAACCTACTACCATTTTTCTCCTAGACTATCAATCATAGGATATTTTTATTGCCATCAATAATATTATATAAAGTCATGCCGAGGCGGCCTTCGGCTTGTTTTTGCCAATAACTTTCTTGATTCTTTATATGGATCTTTTTTACGTAATCGCTACACGCAAATCGCGTAGCTACTACCCCTCTGGCGCCCAATAAATCGGTTGCGGGAGGGTGAAATGTCAGTGACGTATATCCAGCCTTTTTTTTTTTGGCGCGTTGAAAATCATCAAATAACCCCTCCCACTCTTGGGAACGAACGAACAAACGAACGCGCCGTCGACACGGCTTGTCGTCATAAGATGGACGGACGGCGAGCTAGCCCATCACTCACCGTCCATAGGCCCGCGTCTACGGTGGCCGAAAGCCACCACGTGGCCCCCGACGCGACATCCGGAGCGCCACCTGCGTCGTCTGAGACGAGAGAGAGATTTCCAATATTTAAATCCTACTTACAAGTGTGTTGAAATTCTGACTGATCTTTTTTAGGGTAAAAACGGGACCCTATTACTAAGACTTCGCTGTCTGTTCGTCCGCCTGTCTGTCACCAGGCTGTATCTTAAGAACCGCGATAGCAAGATCGTTGAAATTTTTACAAATTATTTGTTTCTGTTGCCGTTATAAAAAAAATACTAAAAACAAAATAGAAATTTAAGGGGGGTACATATATGGTGGGAGGGGTTCCCATCTGGTGGGAGGGGTTCCCATCGGCGTCGAGTGTACTTTGAAGTACCTAGGACTCGTCCTCGACAGCCGGTGGAACTTCGTGGAGCATTTCCGACGTTTGGCTCCCAGACTGGAGCGGGCCGGGGCTGCCTTTAGGTGGCTCTTGCCCAATCTGGGGGGGCCAAATGCCTCCTGCCGGAGGCTCTACGCGGGGATCGTGCGGTCCATGGCCCTTTACGGGGCGCCGGTGTGGGCGCCTGCTTTGAGGAAGCGGGCCGCCCACTACCTGAACGTGCCCCAAAAGGTCATGGCCGTGAGGACGGTACGGGGGTACCGCACGATCTCCCGCGAAGCGGCGAACCTCCTTGCCGGATTGCCGCCGTGGGATCTGGAGGCGATAGTCCTCGCGCGCCTGCATCAATGGCGCGCGGAGGCGCTGCGCCGGGGGGTCACTCCGCTGCCGCGGCAAATTGCTGCGCGGCGGACAGACCTCCGGTGCGATCTCATGGCGGCATGGAGACAGCGACTGTCGCAACCCCGTGCAGGGCACGCCACGATAGTGGCGGTAAGTCCCCTCTTTGAGGAGTGGCTTGAGAGGCGCCACGGCGCCCTCACCTTCCGTCTGACGCAGGTCCTCACCGGACACGGTTGTTTCGGGAGGTATCTGCACCGAATCAGGCGGGAGGAAACGCCCGGATGCCACCATTGCGAGGATCGGCCGGAGGACACGGTGGAGCACACAGTGGAGGTGTGCCCCGCTTGGGCGGAGCCCCGCCGTGTTCTCGTAGCGGCGATCGGCGGCGGCGACCTCTCGCGCCCGGCCCTGGTGCAAGCCATGGTCCGGGGCGAGGAGGAATGGGACGCCGTCGCCTCCTTCTGCGAAGCAGTGATGCTGGCGAAGGAGGTGGCGGAACGCGAGAGGGAGAGAACCTCTCGTCCCAGCCACCGCGGGAGGCGCTCCGGGCGTCGGGGGTCCCGCGATGACCTCCGGCCACCGTAGACGCGGGCCTGTGGACGGTGAGTGATGGGCTAACTCGCCGTCCGTCCGTCTCACGACGAAAACAGGCCGTGTCGACGGCGCGTTCGTGTTCCACGCGCGCCTCAAAGAGATGTCAGCAACATGGGAGGGGCCCGAAAGGGCCGACGCCTGTCGGGGCCGCGGGTAGTCCTCTGGTTATCGCGGCCTCGACATAGAGGGCGAAGAAGGAACATGGGTGGTTTTTAGTCAGTAGAAGTCTGACACTCCCTTTCGCTCTGCCCAAGAGCGGGAGGGGTTATTCGATGATTTTACACCCACCAAAAAAAAAAAAAAAAAAAAAAAGGGGGGTACATATATAGGGTATACATACAACAATCGCGATTATTTTGCCATTTTAGATTACGGTACGGAACACTTCATGCGCGAATCCGACTCGCACTTGGCCAGCTATATGTTTTCGTGTTGTGTTAGTTCTACATACATGGAGCCAAGTAAAAAGTTAATGTATCTGTCTTAACTCGAAACTTCAAACGTATTGATGCGCTCTTGTCACGCGATTTAACATTTAGAATTTTAATTAGCGATCACACCACGCTTAATAATTTGCAAATTAGTATGATTATAGGGTATGATGATATTGAAACTTTATTTGTTTAGCAGTATTGATTGGGAAGTAATCAAAAATTGTTCCTTCCTCCCTGTGAGGCTCAATCGTCCAACACTAGTATAGTTCCTAGAATTCGTCTGTTTTATCTAGCCTTTTCCAAGGGGTTGGCTTCCAGTCTTACTGGACGCTGAATGTTAGTTTATTTCAGGAAGCGACTGCCTATCTGACCGCCGTAACTCAGCTAGTACTGTATAATACGCTTTGCGCTTTGGTAAGACTGGTTGTCTGACTTTCAGGCCACTGACTACCTGTTGTAACGACTGTCACAGATTTATTATTGCTTTCCGAAGCAAGGAGGAAACTCGATGATAATGTAATCGATGATCAGTCATCCACTGAGTAACGTCGCGCGTCGGTAAGGTTAGGCACGGCCTAACCTGCAGATTGACCCGAGCGGCTGTTATTGTGCAAACAAATATTATTCTATTTCATCGAAGTTCCTCATTTTATTTTTCTTTTAATACCAAATCAATAAAAGTGATAACAATCTTATAATTTTTAGTTCATGTTCATGATATAAGGCAAATTCGCAGTTAAATCAAACTGATCAAAGATAATAACTTTATTTGTTTAAAGGCTAGGGTTGCCATTTCCTTAGGCAAAAATAGCTTAAAATATTAATTCTAAAAAAAAAAACATCCCTCTAAGGACCTTTAAGGCTTTCGGATAATTTACCTTCCTTTTATTTTTTGCGATTTATCTAGGAATCATGGATGAACGTATCGAATTATCTAATATTAAATCTTCAAATTAAATAATATTCCAAACATGAAAGAGTTGCGTTCTCGCTCGCTCTCTAATGTAATGGCTTCAATTACACTAAGGTGTGCGCACTCCGTACAAAAAACTATATTAATTTTACTAAACTAAGATTGTGATATTCCTCATTTATATTTTTTCCTTTCGTCCTCATTCATCATTTTAATAAGAGATACGCACGACCACTTACCTGTTGTAAATCAGAAAAGTACTAAATACAGTTGTTAAGAGACTATATTATATATACTTGACTAGCGGACGTCACACGGTTTCACCCACGAATGACGTTCCTGTTCACCCGGGGATAGTGTAGAAACCCAACTGTGAAACAATTTTGTAATCGGTCCAGCAGTTTTTAAGTTTATTAATTACATACAAAAGATCCTCCTTTCCTCTTTAAAAAAAAGTTAGAGGTAGTTATTAACGTCTTTTTTTTAACCCGACAGCGGCAAAAAAAAAACTACGCTGAAAAAGTATGAAACAACATTTTCAGCATCCTGAAAATGTTGTCGACAAAACGACTATCTGTAGGCCGAAACGACTATCTGTAGGACGAAACGACTATCTGTAGGCCGAAACGACTATCTGGAGGACGAAACGACTATCTGTAGGCCATACTAATATTCGTTCGGTGCGGGGATCGAATCCGCGATACGTAGCGTAGCAGTCAACTGCTTGAGCCACTGCTCCAACCGTGCCGTCCAATTAAGACGGTTCTAATGATACCTCATACGTCGAGTTCCGATAAGTAGATTAGGAGCTATGAGGGACCAGATGAACATACTCACATACATACATAGCCAGTCAAAATCTTAACCCTCCTTTGTCGTAGTCGGGTAAAAATATTATTTTATTTCGTGGTGATCTTCAAATAATTATTGTTTACATAGGTAGTAATTCCCTTACGACGTATTAACACCGCGATTTTTAGATAAAAAAATTAAAAAATATTTTTTAAATATTGCAACATTTGCATCGTCCTTTCCCGTTTGACACACGAAACGTCACTTTTCTTTTTCGCGCGTTATTGACACCGCAAGAAAAAAGTTCTTTCTCGTCCAATTATTCGTTTTAATTATGATTACTCTAGAATTCTATCGAAATAACAAAATACAGTCAGTATTAAGCGCATCGTTAGTGAAAATCGTAACCTGAGACGCAGAAATCTGAGCAAATACCTACGGACGACGCTCACGCAGCCGACCACAGCAGTGAACTTGTAACCCTTGTAGCCCTACCATTAGGCGTAAGAATGCCTGGCTCTAACTGACCCCAGGATAAGTGACATCTACAGTGCTTATTCAAGCGCTACGAGGGCCATTAACACTGTAAACCACATGTGTGCTGTAAGCTTCTTAAAGTATTTTCCAGTGGGTGCGCGACACCCCAGTAACATATATTTCCTATGTACTAGCTGGAACTTGAACGATCAGTGCGTGACACGAGATGTCCTTAGCAAAGTCATTGGACAATGCTAACACTGTAAATGGTACCTATTCTCAGCATAGCAGGTGAGTTCCATGCCCAGGTATATTTAAAACATATGAGTACCCTATGTTACTTGCTGTAAAGCAAACTATCAGTGCGTGACACGAGATGTCCTTAGCAAAGTCATTGGACAATGCTAACACTGAAAATATGTATAATCGGCATAGCGGGGGAGTTTCATTTCTATGTAAATTTAAAACATGTATTCTATGCTAGTAGCTGCATTGCAAACTATCAGTGTGTGACACGAGATGTTCTTAGCAGTCATTGGACAATGCTAACACTGAAAATATCTTTAATCGGCATAGCAGGTGAGTTCCATGTCTATGTGAATTTAAAACATGTATCCTATGTTAGTAGCTGCATTGCAAACTATCAGTGTGACACGAGATGTTCGTAGCAGTCATTGGACAATGCTAACACTGAAAATATCTATAATCGGCATAGCGGGTGAGTTCCATTTCCATGTAAATTTAAAACATGTATCCTATGTTATTAGCTACATAACAAAATATCAGTGTGTGGCACGAGATGTCCTTAGCAAAGTCATTGGACAATGCTAACACTAAAAATACCTATAATAGACCTCACAGTCGAACCCTAAATCCTGACCCTGGTCAGATAAATTTATAAACATGTTTTTAATCTATGAGCACAATGGTTGCGAGACAACCTTGCATATCAAATGTGCATTATAGTCTTGCTAATGCATATAATATTGCAGTGAATGCGAGACCATACTTTGCCACCTGAAATCTTATCAGCGAATACAAGTTACTCGACAGCCCTATTTGCATTCTGCTGGCTGACACAGAGTTATCATGATTGCACATGCTCTATTGAGATTCTCTCAGCATGTCATGGCCACAATTTTTGAAATCTCTTCACAGCTTCTTCATTAAGTATGATATTATGGAAGCATCATTGGTTATAAATTAAAGTTACCTAAGCACATAACCAACCAAATGCAAACAATATTAAATGTATAACCATTTATTTTCTGGATAAATTAAATGAAACATGGTTGAAAATACTATTCAGTGTAATGTCCCAATACTCAAAACAATTAGTATTGAGAGGGAAAAGGTTTATAGACTGACAGAATTTCGAGGTCTTAACAGCCTGTCAATGACCATCAACCAAACCTGTTTTAGTTCCAGTTCAAATTATTTTAACTCTGAAACCCCACCCCCTTTTAGGAGAAGATAATACATATTACCATTATATTGTATAGGCCCAATCTAAAATAACATCCCCAATAGTAACTTGTTGCTTTACCCAGCAATCTATTGGTACAATATTAAATTAATCATGTTGTAATTTAAAATGCTATTAAAATTTAACTATGCCTTAAAGTATTTTCAGGGAAAATCACTTAGACCCTACCTAATAATAACAGACAGGCAACTTGTTGTGTCTGATTAATACATCATAGACATGCAAACCACTCATTTATATATAGTAAGCATGTAACCTCATTTATATGGGCAAACATAAAATATCAAGGATTCACACAGACTAAAGAAGAATTTTAACTTTTCATCTGGGCATTTGTTTTCTTTACTACTTTTACTCTATGATAGTATGAGTAAGTACTTAAGTGAAACAATATAGAAAACAAAGGGGGGGGGGGGAGTGTACACGAGTGCTGACATGAAGGATTGTGGTTAGAACATTGAGATATTAGGTGCCACATATTTCAAGTAACAAATCTGGAGCTTTGATTAATAAGGATGTGTCATTGAGAACTCAAATAGACAATTATTTAGGAAACTTTGTAAGTTTTCCTATGTTCTTTACCCATATGCTGAGTAAAATTATAAATAAGACCGTACTGCTGGTGGCTTACCACCGTTAGGTTGTTTTTTACCTTGCAGTATACACTTATATTTTGAGGTAATACCTTCATGGGTAACATTTTGAAAATATACATGTACCTTTACACTGTATATTTATGAATCATGTATTTTTGACAAAAACAATAATAATATTATTGTCGAAAGCCTGCATTGCTCAGGTAAACTACACTGAAACAGAGTTTATGTACACTAAAGTGTGTATTTTGCAATCACCCAGATTGTACACTAAAATATCTAAACAAATGAAAGAGTAAAAGCCTCAATGAATTTAAAAACAGACCTTCACAATTATTGATATACAAAGTAGTGAAAACTGATATAATAATGACCAATGTCATTTTATTTGCATTGTTGGTCTGCTGCCTCGTTGACCTATTGGCTGCAGGCGCCGCTGGGAATGGGGTCCTGGGTTCGATTCCTGGATCATGCATAGCAGAGCACCAGTATTGGTGCGCGGAGCATTTTTTTTTCCATTAAGAATTTCTCAGTATCGGGCATAGAGCTGGATTTGTGAGAAATGTGCCCCAGAACGGGCATAATGAAACTTGTAAATATTGTCCTGGAAATGGGTCATTATTGTTGGTGTATTTAAACTACAAAAATGAACGTGAATATAACATAACATCTCGCCTGACATCCCCGAAGGGTTAGGCAGTGGTGCACCCATGTAATAGGGCTGTAAAAAGAAAGAAATGATATTTGACATAATCTTAACAATTTCAATCAAATCAATTTTATTTGCTCTATATTTTGTAGAACATTTAATAACTATTGTTTTAGTGTTGATGGATCGCCATGGTATTCAATACTTGACAATAAAATTTGCAGTCAACATTTTCATAGAAAAACATTTCAATTTGACGCTCAAGCAAGTCCGAGTTATGTTTCCAGTTAACAACGGTACACCCTAAAGTAAATTGAAAGGAGAATGTTTACGAGTCAGATGCTCTAGCTAGATATTAGAAATACATGCTTAATCAAACTAAGAACCACAAAAAGCTTGAAAATACCACAGAAGTCTTGGATACCACAACAAATAAAATAATAATGGAAGAAGGAAATTAATAACATCAATCTCAATCTCGTCTGGTCAATCAACTACCTATTATTTTCAAAACTTTTATTTATACTAATCACTGTGATGACGAAACATAAATATCTTGAAAGTACCTCCATTTGAAAAATTTACAATGAACAAATAGAATAATGCTGGGATTTCCCCATTGTTGTTCACAGCTTGTTTTTGAATGATTAGCTATATTGTTGATGTAACATAATTATTAAAGCAGCAACATGTTAGCATTTGCCGCTCGGATCATAAATGCAGCTGCATTTTACTCCAGTGACAACCTGAGAATTATTTGATACACTTTATCTACAGTACAATACTAAAATGTACGTTTGATTTAGGCTAGCAGAATAGTTACGTTTAAACTCGTTTTATAGGGTGTTAAGGTCACCAATGTTCGACGAATGATGTTGGCTCGTATTAGATAACGATTGCCATTAGTTCTTAGCTCTTCAACATTCCTTACGTGATCAGATAAAATCAATTTATCTTTTTTCAGCATAGTTTGCGACTGGAAACTTATTTCGTGTTTTACACTCTCAAAACTAGTTTTTATAAAACCGTAACGTCCATTTTTCCGTATACTGTTTTTAACAGATGCCTCAAAAAACACTAATTACCTATTGTCTTTCTAAACCATTTTTATTCACTTTATTTTATACAAAACGTGGGGCTAGACTGTGACCTTACATTTTTTTGGCTCCTACCAGGAAAAAGTAACATTACAGTCTAAATAATATGCAAATGCCATGCACTATTTGACATACTTAATAATATGGCCCTTGTAGGTAGGAGTTCGTTTGCGAAATGGTGCTGATGTCGTGCACGCTCCCAATATGTGTGCACCTGTCTAGTTACCTAAACAATAACGTTTTTTTACTTACATCGTCAAAACTTTGACATTTTGATGCATGTAATTTTAATATCAAATGAACCAGATTCTATTGTTATGCTTTTATTTTACCTTTTTGAAGCAATTCAATTTTATGTAAGTAGGTACCTAATTGGAGAGACATTTTGTATGTAGGTATACCTACTTTTTACTTATACAAATCACAAAATAAATTAATTTGATTCCGATAAAATCTATCAAAATCTCATTTCAGGGTCATAAACTGATAATATAGGTACTTAGAACAAAATTTAAAACAAAGATATTTATTGTTCTGCAAGCTCTTTATTTTAACCCATTGGAGTAATGAAGCAGTTGTTAGGAATATCAACCCCTATTATTTCAAAGTTTGTTATATTAAATTGAAGTGAAACTGGTTTTTTTTAACTCCATGTCTAACTTCTCACAGTACAACACAAACAGCAGATCAAATCAGAGCTGGCATCAATTGAATCAGACATTGTTGATTTTTTATTTGCGCGGCGGCTGGGAAGCCGGCCGAAGTTACCAATTTAACGTGCACAATATCCTTAAGGTTATAATACTGAGGCTATAATATTCCATAAGTAAGGAAGTCACAAGTAATGTTCACAAATTGACATCCAGAATTATTTGTATTTTATTCAATTACTTAATAATTATTGCAGCCAACTCTAAACATCTACCTATGTAAACAATAATTATTTGAAGATCACCACGAAATAAAATTGGGAATCAAACGAGCTTACCTGTTAAGCGAAGTCTTGATTCAAATTTTATGAGTGGTGATCTGAAAAATAATTATTACCCACCCACCACTAGCTAACAACCCCAAAGCTGCAATAATTAGTATACCTAATTAAATGTTAACCTTTCAGGAAAACTAAGTTAATGTAGGCATTTGGAACTACTCTGTATGGGAAACAGAGATCGTTCCTAACGCTATGATCTCTAAAATAAGTGACGTTTCGTGTGTCAAACGGGAAAGGACGATGCAAATGTTGCAATATTTAAAAAATATTTTTTAATTTTTTTATCTAAAAATCGCGGTGTTAATACGTCGTAAGGGAATTACTACCTATGTAAACAATAATTATTTTTCAGATCACCACTCATAAAATTTGAATCAAGACTTCGCTTAACAGGTAAGCTCGTTTGATTCCCAATTAGTATTACTTGATAAGTGAACGCCATGTTGCCACAGCCCATTTTAAGTTGTACTTATTATGCAAATTAAGTTAACTCTATGTCATTTCCGCAACTAACAATTTACTAGTGTTTACAATTTAAGTACGTCTTCTGTTATTCAATTACAATCACTTACTTCTTAGACAGCTCACTGACTAAGAAGACTACTAGTTGAGAACGGCTATAATTATAGTCAAGCATGTTGTGGACATGTCTTGAGGAGGGATGAAACACATGTGACTAAAAAAGTGATGAATAATAATGTTTATGAATGGAAAGGTCTTCCTTTAAAATGAAGGAAGGAAGGCCTAAGAAAAGATGGATGGATTGTGTGAGGTAGTTTATTGATATGTTTGTGTTTTTATGTTTAATACTAGCTGTTGCTTCGCCCGCTACGACTCGAACTTATCCCACGGGAAGATACAATCGGGATTAAAACTATCCTATGTGTAAATCCCGGGTGTCGGTTAACTCCATACCAAATTTTATTAAAATCGCTCAAGCCGTTTAGACGTGAAGAAGTAACAGACATACACACTCACAAACTTTCGCCTTTATAATATTAGTGTGATACTTTTTAATTATTGCTTAAAATTTGTGTCTGTAGTCAATAACTTGCACCTTACTATTATATCGAGTCTGGTTCTTCTAACCAACCTAACAGACAGATGTGTTGCTGGGGAGTTTGTTCCGCCACTTCTTCTTTCCAGCTAAAACAATGGGAAGTGTTGAATGAAGGGTGGGTGTTTGGGGGACTGTCTCTTGTAAATAAGTAAAGTAAATTTTGACGTTCGAAAAGTGCTGTGTTTATCACCTGAGTTTGAATAAATGATTTTAGATTTTTTTTCTTTATAAGAACTGCCACTCGGGTTGATCTTTAGGTTAAGCTGCGCTTGCCTTGGTCGATCTGTGGATGGGTGACCGCCCATTACATACCGAGTTTCTCCGTGCCTCGGAAAGCACGTTAAGCTGTTGGTCCCGAGTGCCATATATAGATCTTTGGCAGTCGTTACGGGTAGTCAGTGACCTGAAAGTCTGACATCCAGTCTTACCAAAGGGTATCGTATTACCTAGTATTAACTGGGTTGTGGAGGTCAGATAGGCAGTCGCTCTATGTAAAATACTGGTATTCAGCTGCATCCGGTTAGACTGGAAGCCGACCCCAATATAGTTGGGAAAAGGCTAGGCAGATGATGATTTCTTAAAGAATAAAAAAAAATGCTGCTTGATACATTTTGACTATGTAGGTATCACTTGTGTACCAATTTCAAGAATAATACGCCCTATGATCAGCAACTTTTATCATTTTAGGATATCGGTTCGATCTTTTTGGTTAGTTGGCTAGGTTGGTCTGTGGATGGTTGACCACCTGTAACATACCAAGTTTCTTTTTGGGGGGTGAGAAATCACCAAATAACCCCTCCCACTCTTGGGCAGAGCGAAAGGGAGTATCAGACTTCTACTGACTAAAAAACCACCCATTTTCTTTCTTAACACTTTATGTCGCAGCCGCGGTCTCTCTTACAACATCCCGCAGCCCCGACGGGCTTCTGTTGGTCCTGGCTGCGTGTGTGTGTGTGTGACCTGAAAGTCTGACAACCAGTCTTACCAATGAGTGTCGTATTGCCCAGTATAAACTAGGTTTTGGAGGTCAGATAGGCAGTCGCTCCATGTAAAATACTGGAGTTGAGCTGCATCCAGTTAGACTGGAAGCCGACCCCTACATAGTTGGGAAGAGACTAGGCAGTTAATGAAATACTGAAACCCATCACATCTGAAAAGTTTTAACAATAGGGGATCGGACTGAGTCAAAAAACAATGTTTCTAATTAGTCCGTCAGTTAGATTATCGAAAAATATTGGATACTTACGTGTTTTTTGTTTTATCAAATTAATCAAAATTGACGAAGATAAGATGTGGTTGTGACGTCATTTGTAGGTAATAAATGTACTATCATATGACGTTTTCGAAGAGTTCACGAATTTTCGAAGCACTGTATTGACTTCATTTTTTGTTTATGTGAAAAAAGAAAAAATACGTCTCCAATATTTTTGGAAATCTATCTGACTCTTTTTTGTCCGATCCCCTATTAATCAAGAACCAGCCAGTACATTAACAGTTAGTGTGACAACCTTACATTACACGCAACTGTCTCAGTATCACGCGCCTGCAGTGCACGAGCCAAGCATATCCGAACGCGATACCTGTGTGTGAAACTTGCAATAAGTGTGTTTTTATAAAATTTCGTGTTGATTGAAGTTTTTTGTGTATTTTGTTACCCGACCGCGGTTAAAATAAAAGGAAGGTTATGATTTTAACTAGCTTTGGATAGATGATGATAGATGTTGTTCACTATTTACTCGTCGTATTTTGACGATAGATGTTGTTCACTATTTACTCGTCGTGTTTTGACAAACGAGGTTTCGCAAAGTTATTGTTAAGATAATGTAAAGGTAACTGAAAATTTATATCTGATGGCGCAAATGACTAGAGCACATCTAGATCTAGAACATGCATCAGAATAATTTCCAATGCTTTTTAAAATATTTTAAAGGCTTTCTTTATCGCGATCAATCAATCTACAAGCTGTTGTTTTGCATCGTCGTTAAATTCAAGCAAGTAATAATGATTCTCGACTCAAATCAATAATAAAATGGAAAGGTACTATTCAATCGGTAAGTGAACCACCCGTGTTAAGACGTGGTCCGGCTGATTCTCCCCTATGACCACGCTTATACACAAACAATCGCAAACATTTACTCGATTATTCTGAAATACTGTCAATATATACAATCAAAAAACAGCTTTTATGAATTATTGACAGGAACCATAACATAAATTAATTATTTATTTCTTTTATAATGCAAAACTGCATACATACATTTTTAATTCGATATTTTTATGCCCGTCTAATAATTTTCTATTTCTATAAACCACAAAGTGATTAAAAATTCACTAGCAGAAACAGACAACAATATCCCTAATTAAAAAATCAAACATTCTCTTAAAAAGTCATAAAAATCATTAAAACTTTCGTATTTCGTCTGGTTTTCGCCGCCAGGATATGCTTATGTATACAAACATTGTAAATCATCGAAATTGTTCTGTCACGTATTATATAAATAGTTATAGATAATATGGTAATGCGATGGTTTTAGTTTAGGTAACCGATTGATTTACGACAATCTTATTATTACGTATTTTATTCCGAATTTGGATTGAGGAATGCTCTTTCTTTTTATTAGCTTTTAAAAGTCGCTGTTTTTTTATTAGCTTTTAAAAGTCGCTGTTTTTGAAGACTCGATTGTCGTTTTACAGGAGCCTGTGGGTCGTGACAGATCAAACTTCAAGTTATGCTGGGATTGCCTAGGTGGATGGGTGACGACCCATTACATACCGAGTGTCCCTTGTGTCTCGGAAAGCATGTTAAGGTTCCGGCTGTCTCCGTCGGGGGTGCGGGATGTGGTGAGAGATACCGCGGCCTCGACATAAAGGCTAAGAAGGACCATGGGTGGTTTTTAGTCGGTAGAAGTCTGACACTACCTTTCGCTCTGCCCAAGAGCGGGAGGGATTTGATGATTTCCCACCCCACCAAAAAAAAAAGGACAAAAAAGGTTCCGGCTGTCATTAGTAGATATTTGACTGTCGTTACAGGTAGGGGCTGAAAGTCAGACAATCAGTCTTAACGGGGTCGTGGAGGTCTGATAGACAGTTACAAGCTACGCAGAGCATTCATAACATAACATCACGTCTGTAGTCCCCAAAGGCAAGGCTGAAGTGAACCAAAAAGTACATCTACATTTAGTCAGTAATGTTTTAAGTCCTTATGTCTGACGAAATGTGAGGGCGAGCCTATTGCTACTAACCAGGCCCAGACCAGGCCAAATCCAGACTAATTGGCGGCTACTGAGAAAATTCCTGATGGAAAAACCCACTTTGCCCAATCCGAGAATCGAAGACCTAAGACCACTAAACAAACGAAGCAGTTATGATAATCATTTTAATGGTTTAATTTCCTCGTTTTACAACGTTGATATAAGCTGTCCGCGATCGAGGCAAGTAGGATAAACGTAACTGTTCTCGTCCGTCGCGCAGGGTAGCCGCATCAGTTACCGGTGCACGCCGTTATTACATGCGATTGAATGCGCGGCTATCATTCTTATTTGTAGCGGAGATTTTTTTCTTGTTAATCGTTTCAGTTCTATCTGATTTTGAATAATGTGAAGGTATGTTTTATTCATTGGTTGACCTTAGTAGAAAGGGTTAGATAGGCAGAACAATTAATGTCAAATACTAATATTGAGCTGCATCTGGTTAGACCATAAGTCCCATGAAAATATGCCTTTTTTTTTTTTTTGGTGGGTGTAAAATCATCGAATAACCCCTCCCGCTCTTGGGCAGAGCGAAAGGGAGTGTCAGACTTCTACTGACTAAAAACCACCCATGTTCCTTCTTCGTCCTCTATGTCGAGGCCGCGATAACCAGAGGACTACCCGCGGCCCCGACAGGCGTCGGCTCTTTCGGGCCCCTCCCATGTTGCTGACATCTCTTTGAGGCGCGCGTGGAACACGAACGCGCCGTCGACACGGCCTGTTTTCGTCGTGAGACGGACGGACGGCGAGTTAGCCCATCACTCACCGTCCACAGGCCCGCGTCTACGGTGGCCGGAGGTCATTATGCCTTGCGTTTGATGATTATCAAGCTTTAATTATAAGATGTGCAACTGTACAACGTGTTTTTCATACCCCGAAAGGAGGTATAGGGGCCAAATAGTATTTTATAAGTAAATTATGAGAGAAACATCTAGAATATGTGGTCGAAAAATACATAGTTTCGAAAGCTTTTATGTTCCATTGATAAATACGAGTAGGTAATTTTCATTAAAACCAATCAAACCAAATTTTGACGGCACGGTTGGCGCAGTTGGTCAAGCAATGGATTGCTGCGCTGCGTGTCGCGGGCTCGATTCCCGCACGGAAAAAATATCTGTATGACCTACAGATAGTTGCTTCGGGTCTGGGTATTTGTGTATGTGAGATTAAATGTTTGTGAACGCACCCACGGTACAGGAGAAATTCCTAGTGTGGGGCAACGTTTTTTAAAAAGAAAGAAGAAAAGAATAAATAATTAAATAATAATTAAATAATAAATAATTCGACGTCGTCTTATTTCACGTAACATAATAAAAATAATTAAATAATAAAAATAATTAAATAATAAAAATAATTAAATAATAATTAAATAATAAATAATTCGACGTCGTCTTATTTCACGTAACATAATAAAAATAATTAAATAATAAAAATAATTAAATAATAAAAATAATTAAATAATAATTAAATAATAAATAATTCGACGTCGTCTTATTTCACGTAACTGACTTTATCGAATTAGATTGTATAAAAAATGAAAACTACACTGCTACTCTAGAAACTAGACTTTCCTAGTTTTAATTTTTCCTACTAATATTATAAATGCAAAAGTTTATGAGGATAGATGGATCGATGAATGTTTGTTTTGCTAGTCTTTTACGCAAACTTAGCAGACAGACAGTTTATAATCTGTATTAAAACATAGGGTACGTTTTATCCCGGTATGCGGTGTTAGTATGATTCCGTAAGACAACGAACTCGACGCGGGTGGAACCGCAGGCATAAGCAAGTTAATTATTTGATATGGTGTCATTCATTTGAGATATGTTATGATGAGATAAAAAAAATGAATGTGCTCGTCTATAATTTAATCAGACCAGTTTTAAATTACCATACCATTAGTATTACTTAGTGAAATGTAAATAAGCTTTACCATCAATTATAATGACATTATTAGACTTGACCGCTACTGTCCAATTCCTAATAGAAAGGTTTCCACTGAATAATTAATTTAAAGAATGTATTCAGACTTTTACGTAAGTTCGGGTGTTGATATTACTAATACCTACACTTTCCCGTAGACGCAATGTACCTATTTCTTAATTATACAAGCGCACTGCTTTGCGCGATTCCCGGGTCAGGCAGGGTAGTCCACCGGTTATCGCGGCCTCGACATAGAGGGCGAAGAAGGAACATGGGTGGTTTTTAGTCAGTAGAAGTCTGACACTCCCTTTCGCTCTGCCCAAGAGCGGGAGGGGTAAGTCGATGATTTTACACCCACCAAAAAAAAAAAAAAAGGCAGTCTTATTGAGTTTTGCCATCAGGAATTTATCAGTAGTATCAGTCACGGTGTTTGTATTTGTGCCCGATTAAAAGGCTCGCCCCCTATTTCATGGCACAAAAGTATAACTGGCGAAATATGAAGGGATAGGCAGACATATCCTTTTTTTTTTTTTTTTTTGGTGGGTGTAAAATCATCGAATAATCCCTCCCGCTCTTATGCAGAGCGAAAGGGAGTGTCAGACTTCTACTGACTAAAAACCACCCATGTTCCTTCTTCGCCCTCTATGTCGAGGCCGCGATAACCGGTGGACTACCCGCGGCCCCGACAGGAGGCAGACATACCCCTGCCTTACCCTTTCGGGATTATAGGCGTGATGTTATGTTATGTGTGTATGGGGGGTGGGGTTTGGTAATCGCACCACGGGGTCATATGCTACCAGGAAAACCAGTCAACTGGACAGCCATGGGTCGAAACAAAATTTGTTTGTTTGTCTATACAACCAGCCTCCGAGTTATAAATGTCTTGGCAATTTGGAACGTACAAAAAAAAACTGGTCAAAGTAAGTGTTCAACAAATCAATAGGGTAGTTGACTGACTCAAAAAAATATGATTCTGTTTAGTCGGTCTGTTAGATTAACGAAAAATACTGGGTACGTGTCTTTTGTTTTATCAAAATGATAAAAAATTAATAAGATAAAACGCGACAAAGATCAGCGGGGCGAGAGGAGTCAATCATAGGAGTCCCAACTAAACGTCAAGAAGTTATATCACATATCAAGAAATTATCTTACGCCGCCGTGCTAGCATTTAAGAAAAAACGGTTTTATCGCCCAAACTGTGATAAAATGTGTGACTCATGCCATGTCACTGTAGGCCGTGCTCGCCGGGCAGGAGTGGGGAGTTTTGACGTCACTGCGTGGTTAAAAATGCAGCGCGATGTGACGTCACGCGAGTTTTCGAAGCACTGTATCGTCTACATTTTTTGTTTTCGTGAAAAAAGAAAAAATATGTGTCAAATATTTTTTGGAAATCTATCTGACGGACTAATTAGATTTTATTTGTGTAATAGGTAGGTACATAATGCATCAATCTTCCAATTCAAGTAAAAACTCCTCAAACATTTAGTCCTCAATTTACCTAAGTACCCACAAGCCATAACACCCGTTACTTACTTTACTTAACAAGATGACTGCGCGTGTTTCGACTTTTCTAAAAGGAAACCCGGTCAAGTGATCTGCGATTAACATACCTCACACGTTCGAAATGAAAGCAAATCATAATAAGTACATAAGATAAGGGCTATTCAGAATTCATTATTCATCATCGTTCTTCGGTCCTTATCCTATGTTATTTGGGGTCTGGGCAACATGTTTTTTTCTTCTATACTTCTCTATTTCTCGTCATGGATATTTATATTGGACACATATTTTTTCCTTTTGCACGTAAACCAAAAATGAAGACGAAACAGTGCTTTGAAAACTCGCGTTAAGTTTTGTGACGTTGGGCTGCGGGTTGTTCACAAGTTACCAGAAGTCTGGCACTTTCGCTCTGCCCAAGAGATTATATATATTTGATGATTTTCCGCCCGCCAAAAAAAAAAAAGTTGTGTGACGTGACAAGGTTTGTACTTTTTACCCACAAAGTGATGTTAAAAGCCCCCACTAATGATCTTTGACACGTTCTATTTTCGTCAATTTTTATTAGTTTGATAAAAGTAAAACACGTATCCAATATTTTTTTTTCGATAATCTAACTACAGACGGACTACCTAATTAGATTTTTTTGGTGAAATACCCTATTATGTAAGCGCCATTTAAAGCTCTCTTTTAGTTTGTCAACCGCGTAATTTATTTTATGATGATCTAATTTATGTTTCATGAATAATTCAATATTGAGAAAGGTTTGAAAGTGGTGTTGAGTTTTCGAGATTCGCAGATGCATCGGATTTTGAAATTTTGGGTTGTCTATGGTTTTGGTCAAGGTCGGCTACTATTACTAGCAGAAATCATTTCTTTTGCAATGAATGGCGGTACAAGATAACATCTAAACGTTGTAAAAGCAATTCCAACAACAAACCGTAGGGTACACAGGAGTATTACAAATATTTATTTCTACTCAATTCTACCGTGATCAATTAAATAAACAGAAAAAGTAGGTACAGTTTTTAAGATTGCATCCTGCCTGCCATCAAAAACAGCATATTTTATTATTTTGGAACACGTGAAAATTAAACCCTTGAAATAATTGTCAACAAAATCTAATTCAAACGGCAAATCTGCTAACCAATACTTTAAACTCAGTCTAGGCACTGTTATACAGAAAGTTCAACCCACCTAATGATGCGGAAGGAAAATGATCCTTTTGTTTTGAAACGTAAAATCCGTAAAGTAATATTTTGTGAACAATAGAAGTGGAAACGCGACGTTTGTAGTTCTCCATTGTGAGGCGTACGCGTCGCTTGTGCGGTTCATAAGGTCTTGTACTCTTGTGTAGCAAAGAGGTTTAGATTTCGATATTATTACATTTTGATCGCACAGTCAGAACAGAAGCGGACGAACTCAAAATTACGGCGAATCGTGCTAAACACCTAAATCTAATTTTAATAAAATCGTCTAGCGAATCAGTTCAAAAATCATATAAACTACTAGTAGTTTAGAGAAGAAGGAATAATAGCCGCTCGAATCGATCTTTAGGTTCTCATGCTTGCCTAGGTTGGTCCGTGGATGGGTGACCCATACATATCGAGTTACCTCCGTGCCTCGAAAATCATGTTAAGCCGTTATGGTCCCGACCTGACGGTCATTTGTAGAACTTTGACTGTCCTGTCGCTACAGGTACTCACGAGTGACCTAAATGTATATCGTTTTACCCAGACCTAACTGGGTTGTGGAGGTCAGATAGGCAGTCGCTTCATGTAAAATACTGGTATTCAGCTGCATTCGGTTCGACTAGCAAAAACTTTAACAAAAAAGTTAATTTTGATGAACGATTCTAGTTAATTGTTTATTTGATCTAAAATAAACTCGACCTTTAATTTAAATCTAATTCCCAATCTAACTAATATGCGGATGTCATCGTAATAAATCAAGGCGATTGCATTCTCGTTGATTAAGTCTTGGGTGTTGCAAATTGTTTCGGCACTAGGGTTTACACAACGAGATAAGAAGAAATCTCAATTGTACGGAATGACGAAAGGGGTTTAAACTCTTTTGTTTGGAAGCTGGCATATCGACCTTTTTGTTTTTTGTTTTTCTTTAGAAATCACGGCCCGCGATGAAATGTATGGGTAGAGGACACCTCAGACGAACAAAAAATGTCATGTAATATATTATGTTACCATAAAGTGTCACGTTATCGAGATATTTGAAGGTAAATATCAACATATGAGTATATTTATATATTTATTTAGTACATGGAGAACTTACAGCTAATAAATACAAACAGAAAGAAGAAATCGTAGTCACCAGAAAGCCAATTATAAGTCCGTATAATTATATGACCACATAAAAACTAGTCCTGTTACGTGTCATAAGACATTTTTTTGATCATCTAAATGTCCTCTATCCATACTTTCATCGTAGGCAAAATCTAATCAAAATGGCGGGCTGGTTGATATGCCACATCGGTTCTATCCCCTTTATTTAATAAATAATGCAAACCTGCAGGGGTTCTGTATTATTGGAATACTCTTTCATGTATTTCCACGAAAGATTCAGCAAGTCTATAAACAAAAGTTCACAGTTTCAGAAAAGATCTTGAATAAAGACTTATTAAGTACCGACTATTTATTTGTAAAAAAAAAAATATTGGACAAGTTATTTATTAATCAGTCCAGCCGTTTCGGAGATTTGCCGCAAAAAAAAAAAAAAATCTTACCATTTAGGCTTTTAATAAATTTACCATATCACACTTCAACTTAACATTTGAAGATTAAATTAAAACTTAGCATTGTCAATAATAAAATAAAATACCCCATCAAATATAGATTTCACAGCCCTGTCCAAGTCACTCTAAAAACTTAGTTTAAATCTAACCTTGATATTAAAAATGCATTGAGTAAATCAAAACGGCTCACAGTTTATTAAGTTCTGCTCTTCAAATTAATAAAATATCTACCTATTTATAATTATGACATATCGATGATTTGTGGGAAGGTTTTCTGTTTTATTATTTTAAAATAAATCCTTTTATACATATTTATTGAAGTTGGCAATATAAATAGATCTTCCAGAAATAAACTTGCATCGAAATTATTGGAGGGTGTGTTAAATATTGCACCTAAAGACAAAGATGAATATTTTTGTCCCTGAATAAATATTTACGAGCGATAGAGGAGACAAGGACAAGACGAAGAAAATCTTAATCTAATACTTGTCTCTACGCTTGTTAGGTAACATCCATGTATCAAAATCGAAAATATTCGATATGAAAATATTCCCAATAACAGCTATTATACATATCTAAGTATTTTAAATCTCTTTGACCAAGATTTTTAGACGTCTTACGTTTCTTACGTTAGTCTCATGTTTTAGAGGGAGCTACAGTGTTAATTCTATACAGGGTGTTAATCAACCTATCACACAGCCGTCAATCAAGTATTCTGTACATCAAACTAAGAACCCCTACCTACGCAATTTTTTTTGCTGGGAAACGACTTTTTTTTGTTGAAATTTACATTTTAAGGTAAAACTCAATATAGCACTCCTAAAACATTGTGCTAGTGGATGCTTTGAATAATAAACGGGTCATGGAGGTAATTCAAGTAAAGGTATAACCTGAAAAACTAGTATTTACAAAAACAGCTGTGAAAAATTTTGAACTTTGACCCCCAATATCTCCGTAACTAGGGGGTTCCCAGTTATAGCCTAGATCAAAAAAATAATCGCTGTTGGGGAGACCAAGTGCCCTTCGTGTGCGTTAAGGGTACTATTACACCCTCTATGTATGCAGCATGTACCAGAAAGTTGTGGACATATTTCAGGGTGTGGTTTAGACCATAAAATTTAACAACTATCTCCATGAGCGGGACGAACTGGCTGTCTTCCTTGAGAATTGGAGAGACGTCGCACTGAATCGTGACCGTTGGAAGAAATGGAGGGAGGCCTTTGCTCAGCAGTGGGACAACATAGGCTAATTATAATAATAATAATAAAATCTCCATGAGACCATAATTGAAGTTGCTATAAAAGTCCAGCCAGTCCAGTTCAGTGGGCTATCCAGTACAAAACTTTTCAACTTATTCGACCCAAATATTTTCTTGGGACAGCTGATGTTTTATCCCCGATTCCGTTTTCTGAGAAAAAAGCTAAGAAGGCATTGCACTGCTAAGCTAATCTACACAAATTTTATAAAGAGGAAAAGATTCGTTTGTTTGTTTGTAATGAATAGGCTCCGAAACTACTGGACCGATTTGAAAAATTCTTTCACCGTTTGGAAGCTACACTATCCTCGGGTGACATAGGCTACTTTTATCCCTGTATTCCCACAGGAACGGGAACTACGCGGGTGAAACCGCGTGACGTTTGCTAGTTACTTATAAATAACTCAATAACACGGCCGATCTGAGAACCGAATTCAAGAACGTATGCTCAGTAATGGCGCTCTCATGAAAGGTGTATTTTTTCTTTTACTTTCAATTGCATTGATGTTTTGTATCAATCGGTACAAGTCTTTGATATCGTCGGCTCCTATGTATATTAATTTCAATAAGAGTAACATTTCAAAACATATTACCAAACACAAATATCATTCCGGATCATTTACTTATTCAAATCAGTATACAAATTACATATTAACAATAATACGGCTTGGAATCATTTAATTCAATTCGCTTCATTTCGCCAAAAAAAACTTTCACTTTCTCCTTTATAGGCTCATTTGCATAGTTAAATCAACAACGTTTGTCTATTCAAGATTAATACGATAATTTTATTATGACGTGTCAATGATCTGACGGGTTGATGACCTTGTGACAGCTGAACTCGTGGTTTAACAATATCACCCAAACGGGTCAATATTTTAGATTTTTTTCGACACTCCTCCGTAAGCCGTAGGTTCCATGGCAGCAGCCATGTTCAGATTTTTTGAGGTAATCGGAAGATAGGAAATCTGTCGATCTACTTTACTAAGGGCTCGGCATGTAAAGAAAACATGGACAAACACGGAAAGGAAGATGCGATGTGATGATGTTCGTGTGATGATGATGATGGGAGTGACTGCCTACCTGTACACAATTTTTTTTTTAAAAAAACGTTGCCCCACACTAGGAATTTCTCCTGTATCGTGGGTGCGTTCACAGACATTTAAACTCACATACACAAATACCCAGACCCGGAACAACTATCTGTAGGTCATACAAATATTTGTTCCGTGCGGGAATCGAACCCGCGACACGCAGCGCAGCAGTCCATTGCTTGAGCAACTGCGCCAACCGTGCCGTCAACAATCCAGTTAGTATATATGTAGTTATAAAGTAGTAAGACTGATTGTGAGACTTTCGGGCCTCTAAAGTTCTGCCTGTTGCGACTGTCAAAGTTCTTCAAATGACAGCTGGGACCAACGGCTTATCTCGCTTTCCGAGGAACGGAGAAAACTCAGTATCATCATCTGCCTAGCCTTTTCCCAACTATATTGGGGTCAGCTTCCAGTCTAACCGGATGCAGCTGAATACCAGTATTTTACATGGAGCGACTGCCTATCTGACCTCCAAAACCCAGTTAATACTAGGTAATACCTTACCTTTGGTAAGACTGGATGGACGGAGAAAACTCAGTATACAGGGTGTAAATGAACCCTACACGCAACCTACACGCAAAAGTCAACCAAATTTTAAAAAAATATTCTGTATTTCAAACTAAGTACCCCTACGCAAACAATTATGCTGGTTCAAATATTATACGGCAAAACTCAAAGTAGCACTCTTAAAACATTGTGCTAGTGGATGCTTTGAATAGTAAACGGGTCATGGAGGAAATTTAAGTAAAGTTATAACCTGAAAAACTAGTATTTACAAAAACAGCTGTGAAAATTTTGAAACTTCGACCCCCAATATCTCCGTAACTATGGGGTTCCCAGGTATGGTCTGGAACAAAAATATGATCGCAGTGGTGGGGAGAACAAGGGTCCTTCGTTTGCGTTAAGGGTACTTTTACACCCTTTATAAAAAGGGTGGTCATCTATTCACAGATCTACCTAGCCAAGTGCGGCTTCAGATTTAGATTGATTCGTACGGCTGTTATTATGTAGTCACCATGAAGATAATACAGTGAACTATTTCAATATACTCAATCGGTTGATGGCGACAGAAACATAATTTCTCGATTTTTCCACACCTATTTTACCTTTACATGCTGTTTCTCAACGCTCAATGTCCTTCCAGCCAGTTTGTGGTTATCACAGGATATGTGGTAACTTCACTAGAGAGTTAAACTACCATGCGTTGCAGGATGTGCTAACCACATCATTTTCAAATCGATTCTCGCTCGTCGTAAGAAATTTTTGTAAAAAATATTATAAAATCTTATGTCTTAGATCGATTCAACAAGCTAAAACAAGTCAAAGAAAATTTACTCCTGCATTGATGTCCAATGGTAATCTGCCTAAAGGAAATAGTTTTGAAAATTGCTTGAGTGCAAAGGTCCACTGTAAGTGTAGGCTGATTGATGATGGTGATGAATGTTAATTAAATATTATTTTATTGACATAAATAATACTATTGTTTCAGGTGTTCTGGATAGTTGGTGATGGTGTGCTACAATGCTAATAAATATTGGGCCCAAGGCCCATCGTCTTGACAAAAAGTAAGTAGTTTAGAAATACTTTCATCATTTAACTTTTTTTTTGGGAGCTTGGGAAATCATCGAATAACCCCTCCCGCCTTGGGCAGAGCGAAACGGAGTGTCAGACTTCTACTAACTAAAAACCACCCATGTTCCTTCTTAGCCCTTTGTGCCGAAACCGCGGTATCTCTTTCGAACACGGGTGGGTCATCATTAACCCTCGGCTTCGTCGCAATCGGGAAAATGCTTGACTACGCACTTGGCGAATGAGGTGTCGTTGGTGACAATGACTTCCTGCGGACGTCAGCGTTGGGTGGCTTGCCATCCGATCAGAACCAAGCTCTTAACCATGCTTCAAAGAGTTGTCAGCCAAGAAGACGGTGCTTGCCAGGGCTGCGGAATTTGTTTGAAAGAGTCACCGCGGTCCTGGAATGCAAAAGGTATTAGATGGAACACAGATGGGTTTAAGTCAATAAGAGTCTGATACTCCCTTTGCGCGGAGCATCATCACCAGAATGATTGATTTAATTATTTCTTGCTCTAGCCAGATTGATGGGAAGATTCTAATTGTGATTTTTGCAGTTTTTTTGTTATCATATTACCCATAATTAGATGAAACGTTTTCGCGGTCAATAAATTAGTTCGTTGTCATAATCTGTGATAATGATGACAAAATAATTTTGAAAGTGCAGTAGTTCCTAAAAATAATTTGTTTCCTGCTTTTCTACTTACATCGGAAACTATTAATGGTCGTAAGGATACAACTAATCCCTGATAATAAATAATCTCTCAATTTTAGATACCTACATAATGTTTCCGTTGATTTGTTTAGTCGGTAATTACTTCAGCATTCCAATTACATAGAAAATCTGCATGATTAATTAAACATGTAATTTGGGAATGCACGCAATAGACATTTATTTTTATTTGGTATATCCTAAATGAGAAATACCTACACATAACCTTAATATTATAAACGCGAAAGTTTGTAAGTATGTAGGTATGTGTATGGATGGATGTTTGTTACTCTTTCATGCTAAAACTACTGAACGGATTTTGGTAAAATTTGGTACACAGATAGTTTATAACCTGGATTAACACATAGGATAGTTTTATCCGAATTTTATCTTCCTGTGGGATAAGTTTTGGAGTTGTAGCGGGCGAAGCCGCTGGCAACAGCGGGAGTATTATAAGCCTATATTGCCCCACAGCAGGGCAAAGGCCTCCTTTCCTACCTTCCACTTTTCGTGATTTAGTGCGTAAGATGTAGTCAATCCATTCAGAAAGAGTCCAGCTTAACCCACCATCTCCTTCTAAGGCTGCTTTCATGTCGTTTCTTGCTGGTCAGACTGCACTAAGGCAGTGTCTGGAGCAGGTTAAAGCTATACTACTTAAACAAATAATTCTATAATAATACATTTCTATGACATGTATAAGTCAATGAAACTATAAAGGGATATTAACCACTTCCTTCCACATTTTCGTGCATCGAAACTGTCGGACTTTGCGCGAAAAATGTAAATTTTAGCCATAAAATTTTTTTTTTAATATAAAGCTTGTTAAGTAAAGTGAAATCATGTGTTTTTGATTTAACAGAAATGGCTGCATTTATTTCTACTGAGTAATATGATTACGAAATCAACAGG
The DNA here is from genome assembly GCA_932274075.1 of Diarsia rubi. Taxonomy (NCBI): domain Eukaryota; kingdom Metazoa; phylum Arthropoda; class Insecta; order Lepidoptera; family Noctuidae; genus Diarsia; species Diarsia rubi. The sequence goes on from OW026432.1 coordinate 1,975,265, forward strand.
TTTTAAGGGGATTAAAGTAATCTTTGGTAGGTAATATTGTTGTTATACGAATATTTTTATCGACATTTCGAAGAGGATAAATGAGTTCTATTAATAAAGCTTTTGACGGCTTTAAGATGGTGTTAAACAGTTATATTTACCTGAGAACTATATTTAAATATTTTACGAATTCATCTGGTAGTCGCGGCCGTAAAAATGGGGATTTTTTCGTCATTTGTGGAGGGTCACATTTTATTTACGTATTACTGTTATTAACTTTCTACGACCTCAACTTTAGAAAAATATTTTTGCTCTACTATTTAGACAGGAAAAAGGGGAATAAATACATTTGTACCCCTATTCCTTTATAATGTTTAAATTAGTCTAAAATATACTCGTAGAGGATAAAAATCACATAATGCCTTCAAAACTATCAAACGCGCGACTGATTGCCGTTTGCAAAAAAATAAATGACAAGTGATAACTTGATTGCAAGTAAACAGAAGTGGTAATAAATCTAATAATTGGTATGTTAGCACAGATGTGTAATGTTACGTGACAGGTCACATTTTCGTTAATCTATGACGTACAGTCATGGGCAATAATATGTATACACTTGATAAAGTTTAAACACGAATTTCTTATGAAATGAAGAATACAACTCTGAGATATGACTTACTTTATTATAAAATGAGTATTAACTACCGAAATAAAAATCGCTGGTTCTTGGTAGTGAAAACAAAAGTGTAATAAGTCAATCAGAAATACATAAACAATAAGTATCAAAAAATAGACAAAAGGTATAAAAAAGAGGCTTCAAAACATAAAGCCTAGGGCAGACTTGCACAGTGAGTTCCAAAATACTAGTGTCGTTACGTATAATAAATAATCAATACAGTAGGTGAAAATTTCTTCTAAACGTTGCAAAGTGTATACTTATTGATGCTGTTAACTGTACCTATGTACTTATTTAATAAATGTAATCTAATGTTTTCGTGTGTACATTGTTTGGAAATTATGTTTTAATTAGAAGTCATTAAGGTTGTTATTGTAGCTACACAATTGTAGGGCAAAAGCCTTCCTCGACCTTCTTAGAGAGTACTGTATGAGGTCATATTGGCGGACAACATTTTTGAAAATTCCATAAAAAATATTAAAAAATATTTAGATTTTTTTAAATATTTTTTCCATCGATAAAATTAAGCATAGATTCCCTCATTTCGATATGTGCGCACATTATAAAGAATCACACTGTATAACTATTACCCTTCCTCGATAAATGGACTATCAAACACAAAAATAATTATTCAATTCCAACCAATAGTTCCCGAGATAATAAGACATAACAATAATTGTGAGTGTACTGTAGTTCCCATTCCCTAGCGTAGATCTCTATGGAGAAGAACGGGCAAGAATCTCCATGGACACTTTTTTAAAACAAATTCTTACTGTATGTGTATGTGGTCGGTGTCCGCAACCGGTTCGCAATCTGTCTGTTTGACCGCACCTTCAACAACCAACATTGCTATCTCTAGTCCATAGCCCATAGAAATATCTGCCAAACCACAAAAAGGATATTTCGAAGTCTAAACCCCACATTACCTCCACGTACGATTATTTTCTTCTATGCGTCTCAATGTTATGTAGACAAACTGTTTCTAACTGCGGTTGGAAAGTGGTGGGATTGCGAAACTATACAACATAACATAACATCACGCCAATCATCCTCGACGGGTTAGGCAGAGGTGTATGCATTAGTACATTCACAAGTTTTGTTTAATTGACATGTTATAGGCGTCGAGCCCATTACCACTAACCGGCCACAAATCCAGACACCGTAACTGTTACCGAGTAAATCCTGGTACAAAAACCAAATAACACTTTCCCCCTTTTTCAAATAACCCCTCCCGCTCTTGGGCAGAGCGAAAGGGAGTGTCAGACTTCTACTGACTAAAAACCACTCATGTTCCTTCTTAGCCCTATATGTCAAGGCCGCGGTATCTCTTACAACATCCCGCAGCCCCGACGGGAATAACACTTTGGCTGACTTGAAATTCGAACTCAGGACCTGATACACAACCGCGACCCTTAGACCAACTAATCAGTTATTTTCTTCAAGGCGTCACTGTACATACATTGTTTCTGACCGCGATAAGAAAGTTATAGGAATGCCAAAGTATAATTATTATTTAGCTAAGTATTTGCATATATCGTATATTGTGGGGGACCAAGCCTGCTGTTGTTGGATGACATTTTGTATGAATCATACTTGTCTTTCTGCATTCTTAGCCGATTAAAAAAAAAATATCAAAAAATAAAACCGACTTCAGAAACACCAAAAAGTGAAAAATACTTCACAAGAAAGAAAGCAGCCTCGGAAGTCGGTGGCAAAACAAACCAAATCAAACAAACAGAGTCACCGACTTCAGAAGCTGATTTATTATCTGAAGTATATTTTTCACTTTTTGATTTTTGTATCTTGTTTTATGTATAAGCCAAATTTCTTTTAAAAATTGCTATGTGATATATAGGCTTTTCTTGAATTCATGCCTAGATACCTAGATAGACCTTCACATCTTTGGTGCCGCGTTGTTCTAGCCACATCGTCCATCTTTAAGTAAGTCCTGATTATCTCTGGGAACTTCCATTTGCGACGAGAAAATAGAGTCAAAACTCCGAGTGTTGGTCGAATAGAGCTAAGCTCATAATAGAGCCTTTAAGTTTAGTCTAAAATTTGTCAGAACTGGCATTAGTGTACTTCTGTGAATTACCTGAGTACTCTGTATTCTTAGGGGAGATCATTTTGGTTCAATAGATGATGTTTTTAAAGACCAAGATTATGTCTGGACCTTAAACTTATTGTTAACCATTTTAAACCATTTTAAAAGATTAAAAGAGTAACCTTTGGAGTTTCATGCCGGTTCTTCTCCTTGGGAATCGACGAATGCACCGAACCGTGCCCCTTTTTTTATGTCGACGTTTTACAAGTGCCCATGTAGGCCTTGAAATAAAATATTTTGACTTTGACTTTGACCCGCCGGGATGACCGTGTTCTGATAAATTAACTACATCAAGAGTTGCCTTGGTCCAATGTTCCCCATAATATGACTTGGCGATAAATGTAGCTGGTTGGTATAACCAGTATGACAGACATGCAGACGAGGCAAGAAGCTTCTAGAAGCTTACAATTTAAACGTAAATTGCCAACAACGAGTACAAAGCGTAGATATTGAACGCACGTTAAACAGTGCAAAACCAACATACCGTTACGATATAAACGATACTAAAACCACTATTATATAGATACGCAAAAACGTGTTATTACGGATCCATCGATCATTCGGTCAATCAATCAGAACGAAGGTAATCGATCATTGCGTTCGTAACTGAATGCAATTGCTATGCGATACCTGGGTGGAAACAAGAGCTATAGCATAACATAACATCACGACTGTTATCCCCGAAGGGTTAGGCAAAGATGTACCTAATAGTACCCACGTTTCAGCAGTTATACAGGGTGTAAATCAACCCTTCACACGTAGGTCATTCAGTACATCAAACTAAGTACCCCTACGCAAAAATGTATGCTGGGAAACTACTTTTTATTTGGGGTCAAAAATTTCTGTTTACGGTTAAACTCAATGTAGCACTGCTAGAACATAGTGCTAGTGGATTCTTTGAATAGTAAAAGGGTCATGAGGTAATATAAGTAAAGTTACAACCTGAAAAACTAGTATTTACTTACAAAAATAGCTGTGCAAAATTTGGAACTTTGACCCCCAATATCTCAGTAACTAAGGGGTTCCCAGGTATGGTCTAGAACAAAAAAAATATCGAAGTGGTGGGGAGAACAAGTGCCCTTCGTTTGCGTTAAGGGTACTTTTACACCCTTTATTTATGATTCCATGTAAGCGGGCGTATCAAGCTTCAGGTTAAGCCACGCTTACTAAGATTGGTCTGTGGATACTCGAACACACCAAATTTCCCCCGTGTTTCGACAAATACGTTAAGCCTACAAGTAATGCTGGCTGTCGTTTATAGATCTTCTTTACAGTCGTAACAGGCATGCACTGTCCTGAAAGTCTGACAACCAGTACTAAGAAGTATAATATTGCCAAGTACTAACGGGGTTATGGAGGTTAAAAAGTCGCTCTATGTAAAACAAGCGGACGTCACGCGGTTTCACCCGCGTAGTTCCCGTTCCCGTGGGAATACAGGAATAAAAAGCCTATGTTACTCAGCGTAAATGTAGATTTTTAATGTTGAAAGAATTTTTCAAATCGGCGTTGTAGTTTTTCAGTTTATTCATTACAAACATACACACAAAAATACAAATCTTTCCTCTTTATAATATTAGTGTAGACTAGTGTAGACTAGTGTAGACTAGTGTAGACTAGTGTAGATGTAGGTAATGGTTTTCATTGGTATCCAGTTAGATTGAAAGCCGAACCTATTGGCAGATGATGATTATGTGGGAACGAAGCTTGTGCCTTATTTTGTGTTATTATAAGTGTGTTTGTTTGTAACTAGCTTACTCCGCGTAACTTTGTCTGTGGTACATAGGAGAGAGAAAGGGTTACATTATTTTTTTAATATTTTACGTTGTTGCTTTGCTTCTGATTGTAGCGTGATATTCTATTATAGTATTATGTAGCCTTTCTCGATAAATAGGATGTCCAAAACTTTTTACTCTATTATTATTAAAAAAAAAAAATAAGATATGTTTATTTCAGACTACGTAATGTCCATAATTTTGTTAGTAACAAATTAAACTTAAGACTATGTTAGTATGTAAGCAATGTATGTAGTACATTTTATGTTGTGTCTACTTCCTTTTTTATTCGGGACAAACTTGCCACACTATTCCCAAGAATACAAGTAAAGCGCCGAGACAATGAAGCCCGACGAAGTCCCAGAGAAACGATTTAACTGTCTTGGATCCCGCAACGAAATTAATCAGAAAAGAATAGCGGAGGAGTAGGAAAAACATACTTTCCACTTCCCTCCATATCCGCAGGAGACAGAACAGAACTAGGCCAATAGGCACACAGGAACGTATACAACTGGGTTAAGCCCAGTTGACTAGCACCACGGATATTATTGTCATTATTATAAACGGGTCCTAAGTTGTGAGCTGTTATATTTGATTCCAATAATAGGTATGACAAAAATGCTTGAACGCACGGAAATTTGTTCGAGTTTCTACAAGGTCCCTATAGTAAATAACTCTAGATGTAACGCTATCCCTCATAATATGATATTACGTTCATTCTGCCAAAGAATACACCCCATAAAATGTGATATGCAGATTCGTCATATTCGCAGCTGAGTTCATTTGAGGCATGTGCCAAATAAATATGTTTTCTTTCTTTAACGATATAAACTTCGCTTCAGATGGTGACGTGCGAGAACGGCAGCGCGCCGCTGGGCGGTTTCCGCCTGGGCGCGCGCGAGGATGAGCCGAGACGCGCACGCGCACCGTCCGTGTCCTCGCTCTCCTACAAACACAAGATCGACGCGCTCTTCGACGACACGCGCTCCCTCACCAGCCATCACTACGTGCCGGTGCAGCTAGAGAGAGAACCCAAGGTACCTATTAATCACGATACGCCACGTTCGGTTCTCGAGGAAGGTTTTAATATCCAGGGTGTTAGTTTAAAGGAGGGACATATTGATTTGGGATTTATGATACTAATAAAAATATGAACAAAAAACAAACACTGATACATAACAGACAGGACCATACCAAACATTTCAGAAAAGTCTCGCCACCCTTGCTTTCATCACAGAAAATGTGCACGTATCAATGACGTTTAGGTATAATCCATTTTCCCTTGATATTTTATAACTGGCGTACGACAGTAACGAAACAGTAACGTCTAATAAAGTGATATCTGGAGAGCGTGCGAGGGCCATGGGACAATTATGTCACAAATTAAGGTTATAGTTATTTTGTGACATAATTGTCCCGAGATATTTGGGACGAGAATCGAATACTGAGTACCTACCTAACCTAACACCCTGTATAACTGACATCCACTGCGGGCAAGTCTGGAGCCCTGACACAGTTAGACGGGGTCGCGGCTGAGCGACTAGAAGATGGTGTGATGATTATTGAGAAGAATCACACCATCGTGGGAAGTAAAAGGAATTGAGGGGATCCCGTTGTCCAGCAGGCCTGCAGCGCAAAAAAAAAAAAACGCAATAGCGTATCTTTTTAAATGTCAGTGGCTATCATAGTGTCCATCAATTAACTGTCAAATGGTTCCGTTTTGTACTAAACCAACACCAATTTCAGTCAATCGATGGACAGTATGATAGCCACTGACATTTAAAAGGTACGCTATAACCCTGCAGGAGTGCAACAGTACAGGCTATTAAAAAAAATACTGATCTGTATCGTTCATTGGGTTGGTTAGAACAAGGTCGGTTAGTGGATGGGTGACCGTTCCATTACATACCGAGTTTCCTCCGTGCCTCGAAAAGCATGGCAACCTGTTAGTTTCAGCTGTCATTTGATCAAGATCTTTGAGAGTCGTTACAGGTAGTCAGTGGACGGAAAATAACAAACAGTCAAATCTTACCAAGAGGTAATTTAATTACTAATTACTCAATACTAATTGAGTTATAGAGATCAGATATAGCTGTTGCCAGCGGCTTCACCCGCTACAACTCGAAAATTATCCCACGGGAAGATAAAATCGGGATAAAAATGCTATCCTATGTGTTAACCCAGGTTATAAACTATCTGTGTACCAAATTTTATCTAAATCCGTTCAGTAGTTTTTGCGTGAAGAAGTAACAAATATACACACTCAAACACTCACAAACTTTCGCCTTTATATTATTAGTGTGATAGAAGTTGAGTTGCATTTCTCATGGATGTAAACATCAACTTAAACTGAACAGATGTCTCCGAGAATTTCTAGTTTATTTAATGACGAAACTCGTGCATTTGTTGTGACACATTGATGAGGCATGGGAAACAACTTGTGATATCACAATGTTGTTACATTCTTGTCTGCCTTAATTTAGCATACGAATAAAACATTATCAGCATATAATGCGGCCGCCACACACTCGACGAGTGGCGTGGGAAGTAGCGAGGAAAGGAGGCAGAGACATAGTGTGGCCACTTTACTCGTCATGCCGCACGTCATGCTCCTCGTCCTGCCCATCGCTCCCTATGTTGTCGGATTTTGTTTTTTGTAGGAGCGTCGCCATTACTTGCGCGAGTAGAGCGGTGTGGGCAGAGCGGGCAACATCGCAGCAAATAGCGGCAGAGCGATGAGCAGCGCAAGTAGTGTGGCGCGCGGCCGCATAATGTTTCCACTGCTAGGGCACAGGCCTCCTCTGTAGATGTCAGATTTACTGGCTATTGACGACCTGTAACGGCTTTCTACAAAAATAACCGGGACCAACCGTATAACGTGCTTCCTGAGGCACAGAAAAATTTCAGTTTGTTATAGATCCATCCACAGCCCGACTTTGTTCTAACTAACCCAACCCAATGAACAATACAGATCAGTTTTTTTAATGGCCTCTAATGTCCCACGGCCGGGCAAAGGCCTCTCTCTATTCTTTCCATGTGCTCTTTTCTTATACCTCGAACCAGCCCTTGCGTATCACAGGTAACTTGCCATGACGTCTTAAAGTTGAATAGTTTTAATCTTACTGTCTAGTAAGATTAAAGCTATCCCACTTTCTTCACCACACCACTGATCAGTTTACAAAAAAAAAAAAAACGAAATATAACAATGCAAAATTAGACCTTAATTAAGAAATTATGGCATCTGTAACTAACAAAATAATTACGATGACTTACAATGGGTTTCAAGGGTACTAGAACAAGACGCTACAGTTACAAATTACATACTTACGTATGAAACATGTAAGACTTGATTCATGTAACTATTACGACAAACAAGCCCAAAGATTGCAGATGTCGAAAATAGTCGAAATGTTAATTAAGTCATAAAAACCTTGGAAGTACCTAACACAATAGGTTTGTAACTCATCTTTTTGGGATATCGTAATCGTCACGTTCTTAATGTAGGTAGGATTTTTATGATGTCATAGTTCTGATTTCTTCTGACAAATACATATGTATATTGGCATAGAGTATATAATATGTATCAACATAAATATATATTCAAACCATCAATACAGATAGAAACTGTAATAGACTGACATAGTGCATAGTAGCAAATAATTGCAAGAATTCCAGGTTATTTAGGCTTTAATTACCGAGAAAATTCGTAATGGAAGATACATCTCCTGTCTTAATTAAATTAATATAGAAAAGTTTCACTCATGAAACATCAGGGTAAGCACGTCTGCACGGTCTACTTATAGCAAGATATAGTTATTATAATACAAAGTTATACACGGATGCTACAGCGGTTATTGGATTAATTAAAATAAACATTTACGTTGAGAATTGTTTTGTTTATCGCCAGACAACTGCTGGTTTACTCAGTTTATTTTCATAATACACAAAATATTGACGGAAGATCCATAGTGAATCACAACTTACAACATAATCTTCTTGTTCGCAGGCGAATTCAACGCAAGAAGGCAAAGTAACGATCTACGAAGATGACGATGGTTACTGTCAAAGCAAAGTCAGTAATGCCAACAATACAGTGCAGGATCGCATAGAGCGTATGTTCGCGGACATGGCAGGCGAATCCAAGCAGGCGATCGAGTCCATCGGCGTGCACATTTTCAATGTGCACTACCTCGGCTCCACGCCCCTCCACAGCAAGGTCACCAGCCTCTCCGGACTCCAGACACCCTTAAGAGACCTATACTTCACGTATAGGAGAAATTACCGCCATAAAAACGGCCTGAACGGACGATTAGAAATCTCAAAAAGTGGACTCAAAGTCCGATACAAAGGAGATAAAGGCGACCTCGAGCAACTGAACCCATTCCCCACGATAGCAGTCTGGTCAGCCGTGAAGTTTGTCGTCCAACCCTCCGAAGAAGACGACCACGATCTCTGCTACGCCTTCCTGCCCCTTATAACCGATCCTGATAACATCGACCGACAAGCCCTTTTCAAAACTTTAGAGTCACCAGACAAAAAGTACATCCTCTCCCACAACGAAAACTCGCATTCACCCCTTTTCGCTGTTGTGATGAGGAAGATCGGCGTCGCGAAGCAGCTGGAGTGTCATGGGTTTGTATGTCAGACGACAGAGGACGCTATTGTAATAGCGGCCACGTTATACAAATCGCTGATGGCGCACATGAGCCGGCAGGGTCACAATGACAAGAAGACGCTCAAGAATCGAAACGGAGTCAGCTGTATGAGCGTTGGAAGCAGCATGTCGCCAAACGAAATACCAATGAGGCCGCCGCGCAAGAAGAGAAGCACATCTTCACTCAGTGGCGACAGTGACCGAGCAGATGGGTTCTCTGCCTGCGAATCTTACACAGAAAAGCCCAAGCTGGAAAGGACGAAGAAGTTATCTTCAGAGAGCCTGCCGCGCCCACCCCCACCTCCGTCGATTCATCCCGCCGATGTGAAAAGAATCACAGTAGAAGAAGTGAAAGCCAAGTTGGATTCTATAAAGCATAATGACACGAGTGGCAGCGATACGCAGGGCTCGAAGAAGTCCGTAAAAAAGGCTCAGAATCCCGGTCTTCGTCAGATTCAAAACCTCAAAAATGTGAACAGCAGTGAATCGTCCGTCCGAAGCAAGGTGTCCGAGAAAATAGAACTGTTTAGAGAGTTAGAACGACGAAAAAGTTTGCAGAGACCACCGACATTACCTCCGCCGATACCTATAAAGCCACCTTCGGAAGCCCCACCGGACCCTCCCAAAGAGCCGCTAAGGAGGAGTCAAAGTGGCAGAAAGTCTATAAACGAATCCGGAGACATACTGACAAAAGTAGCCATTCCTCGCTCGGGTAGCTTCCTAAACGCGGGAGGACTAACTAGGTACAAGTCGATTGGACACAGGTATGTATTTCTAAATTGTTCTAGTGTATAAATCAAGTGTTGAAATTGGTTGTTAGTAATTTCGTCGGCACGCTTGAGCTGTTATTTCCTTTTACCCAGTTCACACTGACATCTTGAGTTTTTCACATGATCAATATGTTTGTTCGGATTGCTGTAACGAGAGGCGCATATAGCGTGCTTAGTGGAGTGTGTCGGCACTCGCATGCCCGTAATTGTGGCAACGCAAGCGCGTCCGCTGCATTCCTCTGATCCAATACGCCGCCGAGTTATTTTTAACTATCATTACACTTGCAACATCCTTATTGCGAAAGCCAATGTACTCTGCTTTTTTTGTTACTTTTTTCCTATTTGTGCTGTCGTTAATTTGATCAGTGACTGGCTAAATCTGCTCTATTGTGCAAACTTTGGCTCAATTATAACTTGTAGCATGCCTGGATTAACTTGAGGCGAATCTTACAAATCATTGTGGTATATGATAGTTGGCAAATGGCAAAAGTTGTTCGATATAATTATTTATATATTCTACTTTCAAAATATTGTACAGTGCAATCTCTTTTCAAAAAAACCCAAATACTTTTGATAAAGTGCTCTCGAGTTCTTTTGTCGAATTGAAATAAAGTTTGAAGGGAACAAAACCGTCCATCTTGTTATTGTATTTATCTCCACAGAAAATTAATTATTTTACGTATCAGCACTGCCATCCCAGCAATGTCATTCACTCACGCAAAGAACCATGCATAACGTTATAAATGATGCTGTGACTTTTCAACTCTTATTTTAAATTCCAGAAACAACGGTAAGAAAGGAGGCGGCTCACCGTTAGGGTTCAATGAACTTTTTAATGAATTCAAAGTTCAGGAGAACTTGCATTCGATGGACGAGATCCTAAATGCCATAATAGACGCTGAAGGGATGTCCTTCAATGATCTGAAGCCGATTTACAAAGAATTCCTACTGAAACTAGCAGTAACTTTAACGAAAGACGAAATCTTTCAACACAGCAAAGCAATAATGAAGAAACAAAAGAAAAAGATATTAAGAAGAAACAGTATGTTTCAAAACAAAAGACGAAAAATATTAAAAGGGGCGAGTGGTCTCCGAATGGTCTTCCGAATGCCGTTCGGCAAAGACATAAGAGCTAAAGACAGCAAACCTCCCGGATCCGTCGAATTAGCGAAAGACCCGGTCTCCGAAAGTTCCGTGTCTACCTCCAGCTACGATTTGCGGCAGTTTCGTCCCAAAGAACCCATGCTACCTCCCCCAAAACGACAAGCATCGAGACAAAGGCATTCGAAAAGGTCCGACAAGATCGTCCATGTTTCAAAAAGAACTGGAAAATCCAGGCCGGGAGAGAGGACTTCAACGTCTGAAGACTCGGATTTTCTTACCCTGAGTAATAGACTTGGGTGTCAGAACAGGAATAGTTCGAGTGGCTACGTGTCTTGTTCTGAATGTGAGTCTGAGAGTTGTGTGGACAGATGTTACTGTTCCTTGAAAGGTGGAAGCAAAGCCAAGTGCTATTGCTCAGCGGTCGAAACTAAGGATTCGGCGAAGTCGAAGCTTTTAAGTAAAAGCAAGAGCTGTAAAGATTGTTCGAAGTGAGTATATTTTAAATTCTAAAGCTTTCTTTTTTCTTTATCATGTGCTTAAAATGATGCCACAGTTTTTATTCTGCATCTATGAAACTCTCACTCGACTTGAAATGCAATATAATAGGGTATTTCACCAAAAAAATCTAATTAGTCCGTCAGATAGATTTCCAAAAAATAATGGACACGTATTTTTTCCTTTAACACGTAAACAAAAGATGAAGACGTCGTCGTGTCAAGTCGTGTGACGTCACAAGGTTAGTACTTTTTTACCCACAAAGTGACGTCAAAAGCCCCCCCCTCCCCACTCATGATCTGTAACATGTTCTATTTTCGTAAATTGTTATTGATAAAATTAATTTATAAATAAATCAAAATAAAAAAAAATAATTCTATTTTTAATTTGATAAAACAAAAAAACACGTATCCAATATTTTTCGCTAATCTATCAGTGCGTAACTCCCTATTGTGCATATAAAATACTAGTATTCAGCTGCATTCAGTTAGACGGGAAGCTGACATCAGCATAGTTGAGAAAAAGTTAGGCATTTATGAGTTAGGCCACAACAACAAATTGACCTTCTCTAACACGTTTTACATAGAACCCTCCAGATTTAGTTATTACTAAAGATTTTTGTATTTCTCTCAAGACTCAACGAGATACATCATTAGCCTCAACTTTAGATTTCGTCAAAACACAAGTATTTCGCAAACTTTAAAGATTTACAAGAAGCAAATGTATATTGCTTTTAGAATATCGAAAGTAATTTAGATATATTTTGCGATAATGGTTGCAATAAAACTAAAAGTGAGTTTTATCGATTGACGCAATGGCCGTCCGGTTTATGTCATTGACATTTTGTTAGATAGTGGCTAGCACTTCAGATATTATTTGATTACCTATTACACTTTGTTGGGATGAAGATAGTAGATTCGAATTTTGTGAGCTTTTCAACTGTCTTTATAGGTTCTCGTAATGATTACTCGAGTCATACGTACATAAATTGTTACTGATATTATTATCCAGAATATAATATACTAGCGGACGTCACGCGGTTTTACCCGTGTAGTTCCCGTTCCCTTTGGAATACAGGGATAAAAAGTAGCCTATGTCACCCGCGGATAGTGTAGCTTCCCAACGGTGAAAGAATTTTTCAAATAAGTCCAGTACTTTCGGAGCCTATTCGTTACAAACAAACAAAGAAATCATTCCTCTTCATAATATTATGCAGATAGACTAACTTGTCGGTCTTGTGGTCGCAAGTGCGACTGCTAAGCATGAGGTCCTAGATTTGATTCACGGGTCAGGCAAAGTGTAATTGGGTTTTGAATTTGTGCCCGGTTATTGATAGCAATACGGACTTAAGCTTAACTGTCGAAATGTAGGAATACTATTAGGTACATATCTGCTTAACTGTTATCGGATTACAGGCGTGATATTATTAATATCGCATGACAATAACATTAAAACATTATATTCAATGACACGTCAAAAATAATAAATAGTACATGGTACAAGTGTGTAATGTTGGTGATTACCGCTGAGGTGCCATTGAGACCCGAGCCGAGAGCCGAGAACGGTAACCATCAATACATACGTGTATCATACGACGTTTTTCAAAACACTTGTGAAGAAAATAATACCAAAAAAAAGATTTTCAACAGTAAACTTAAGCGGCCTTAATGCCCTTCTCGCATGCCGTCTCACTTCGATAATATTCAAAAGAAAGTGACGGCATGCGAGATAAACCAAGTCTAAGTTAAACCCAGGTTTATCCACTTCTGCAATAAGGCCGAAGGGGATATGTAGGTAGACCTGCGGTTTGTTTGAAAGAGATACCGCGGCCCCGGAACGCAAAGGGCTAAGAAGGAGCATGGGTGGTTGTTAGTCAGTAGAAGTCTGACTTCCTTTTGTTTTCCCAGAGCGGGGTGAATCATTTGTAGATTTCCCACCATCTAAAAAGGGCATATACAGGGTGTAAACGAACCCTTCACACATACGTCAACCAAGCATTCTGTACATCAAACTAAGTACCTCTACGCATTTTTTTTTTCTGGGAAACGACTTTTTTTTTTGGGTCAAAAATCACATTTTACGGTAAAACTCAATGTAGCACTATTAAAACATTGTGCTAGTGTATGCTTTGAATAGTAAAGGGGTCATGGAGGTAATTTAAGTAAAGATATAACCTGAAAAACTAGTATTTACAAAAACAGCTGTGCTAATTTTGGAACTTTGACCCCAATATCTCCGTAACTAGGGGGTTCCCAGGTATGGTCTAGAACAAAAAATGTTCGCAGTGGTGGGGAGAACAAGTGTTGTTTCGTTTGCGTTAAAGGTACTTTTACACCCTTTATGTATAGACACGCTGGTTTTATGTCAAATAGAAATATTCTGTTCTTTTAATTTAATTTATTTTCTGCATCTTTTTAATTGACAGCCACTGTATTGTTTTACGCATAGATTGAATTTATCAGAATGTAGCGTTAAGAGAAACGGTTTTACGCTTCATAATGACCACTTAACTTAAGTAATAGGGCAAACAATAACTGTAATTAAAACCCTACCACTAAAATTATGAAATCTCGAACATTACTTTAAATAACAAATATTCATAAGAGCGATCCACACACATTTATTAACTTAGTTGTTTTAATGAAAAATTTCTCTACTTTCGACGTCTTCAACATATCAACCAATAGGAGACTCAGAGATAGTAGTATTAATTATATTAAATATCCTTTCATACAGTTAAAACTCGACTTTATAGCCCCAAGTTATAGTTGATTTTAGTGGTAACTGGTTGGTAGTAGAAATGAAATGTGGTAGCTAATCAGAGCGTGGCAGACGGCTGGACATGTGAGTTACTGAACTGAATTAAGAGTTATTTACAGTTGAATTTAGGAATTAATTTCACCAAATATTTGGCTTGATTAGTGGAATTGTTTGACGATTAAATGAAGTTTTAGTAGGACTGGTTTTTTTTTCTAAATAAAATTAAAGAAAGAAAAATCACAGACGAAAGTAAAATTTTTTTTAGAAAACGTTTATTATTTTTTGTAAATAGTTTTTATTTTATCCTTGTTAGTTGTGGTTTTTCATGCAGAAAGTCAATGAAACAAAACTTATTTTCCGCTTTTTTGTAGAAGTCATTTATTTTTTCCCATTAATGTACCTTCGGATCAAAACCTGCACGCAAAAATAAAACTTTCCGAATACATAAACATATTTTATACTAAGTTAGAATACATACAACAATATTCAACAGCTTCAAGACGAAAACTAAACTGCTAATCAAAATATCTTTATTTTACGTTTTACAGCAACCGAATAAAATTTCTGATCACTGAAAAAAAAACTTTTAACAAAGTACTTTGTAAATTCCAGGGAATGTGACGACGGCGACTTCAGCTACTGCTCCTGTGACTCTGAGAGCTGCGCCGACAGTAACAAATGCTACTGCACCGGGCCTCGGAGAGTACAGGCCTCGCACAGTATGGAGTACTTGCGTAGCCCCTCCAATATGTACTGCGATAGAGTGCGGACAAATGAGGACAAGAGTGGCAGAACTAGGTGAGACATTATCATTTTCACAAGTCAATAGAGGCCTCCCACAGTAGAGCAGGCCTCCAATAACTACTGCGACCGAGTGAGGATACATTAAGATAAAAGTGGCAGAACTAAGTAAGATATTATCGTTGTTACATCACAAGTTATTAGAGGCCTCCCACAGTAGAGCAGGCCTCCAATAACTACTGCGACCGAGTGAGGATACGTTAATACAAGAGTGGTAGAACTAGGTGAGATATTATCATTGTTACAAGTCAATTGAGGCCTCCCACAGTAGAGTAGGCCTCCAAGAACTACTGCGACCGAATGAGGACACATTAAGACAAAAGTGGCAGAACTAGGTGAGACATTGTCAATGTTACAAGTTACTAGAGGCCTCTCACAGTAGCGCAGGCCTCCAATATCTATTGCGACAGAGTGAGGACGTCATGAGCACAAGTGTGGCAGAACTAGATGAGCCATGTAATTTACAAGTTACCAGCAGGGCTATTGCGTATCTCTGTTGACAGATTTATTGATTATCACTTTGGCTCTGTGTACTTTGATTAACTGTCAAATGGTTCCTTTTTGTACTAAACCATAACCAATTTGACAGTTAATCCATAGACAATATGATAGCCACTGTCACGTAAAAGATACGCAATAGCCCTGCAGAGCGGTAGAGCTAATCTTGTGGCGCAATATTTTCTTTTGTTTTTGTAAAAAATAAGTACCTTCTAATAAGTACCTACTAACCTATCATAAAAGTTATTCGTAGGTTGAAGAACCGTCAAGAGGGCTCAGAATATCTCGATAACTCTTTGGGATATTTCAGTTCAAAGTTTAGTGTGACCGCCAAAATTGAAAATCACCCACCGATATTATTCTATATTGTCTTTTGCTAAAAAGTGGTGTAAAATGTTCCAGTGTTAGGACAGGCAGTGCGGGCGGGCGCCGCCGCTCGGCGCGCGGGCGTCGCGCACGCAGCTCGGACAGCGTGGCGCTGGACTACGAGCTGCTGCTGCAGAACAAGCCTCGCGCCAGGAACATGCAGCGTCTTACTGGTAACGATCAACATTTCATTCATATTAAACTATTTTTACCCGATTCTGGCGAAAATCCAAAAGGGGGGTTATGTATTTGAACTAGGTATACATAAAAGGTGTAAAAGTACCCCTAACGCAAACGAAGGGCACTTGTTCTCCCCACCACTGCGATCATTTTTTTGTTCTAGACCATACCTGGGAACCCCCTAGTTACCTACTACCCTAGAGGTATTGGGGGTCAAAGTTCCTAATTTTGCACAGCTGTTTTTGTAAATACTAGTTTTTCAGGTTATAATAACTTTACTTAAATTACCTCCATGACCCTTTTACTATTCAAAGCATAAAAATTCAAGCAAAAAAAAAGTCGTTTCCCAGCAAAATTTTTTGCGTAGGTTTAAGCTTACTTAGATTGATGTACAGAATGCTTGGTTGACGTACGTGAGAAGGGTTAATTTACACCCTGTATATGTATTATGTATGTCCGTTTCTTTGTTTACTCGTAACTTGGATTTGGATGAAATATACATCAGACAGATTTTTCAAGGTGGCGCTCCATTAAAATTAAATAACAAAGAAAAACCGGCCAAGTACATGTCGGACCACGCACAATGTAGGGTTCCGTAGTTGCCCAACAAAAATATGTGAACTTGCTAAACTGGTTAACCACCCTGCCTACCTGCCTTCGAACGATAATTTTTATTGTAAAAATAAAACAAACTTAAATTTGCAGTTTTGAGACCTGCGCTCCCATGCAGTATAGGAAAATATTACATACAAGTACATTTTATAATTTGGTCGACTATAAATCGTAGTTAGTATAGTTTTTCTTTTATTTTCGTTATACATATTTGCGACTACCATGATATTTTTCACGCGTCCAAACACAACCCGTATAAGTGGTTTAGGTTGGCACACTTGAGTCTAGCAAAAATTTGCATTTTAAAGGTTAATATTTCACAAACAAATCCCTTAATCGAAAAACTGTTTAAGCAAACTCGCAATATTTTTTATAGACCTATCCAATGACATCCCACACAATAGACTTGGCGAGAGAAAAAGAAACATTCCTACTATAATGTGTGTCCCTAAAATAAAAAAATATAAAACAATATTTTACTTTAGCATTTTGGCGGCGTAACTCATAAATTCATGTCAAATTATAGCTTTCTAGCTACTAAGAGTCTTGAGATATAGTGCGGGCAGACAGACAGACAGACACACAGATATTGACTACGGAACCCTAAAAATGGCGGGTTTAGGGTGCTATATTGTAAAGTTCGAAGATTTTTCCGTCCATTGGGTAGTTTTACCGATTTTTTTTGTATTACCCAAACCTCTTATGGGGTCAATTTTGCCACCATTAAAAAAAATTGGTCAAACAAATCGTTAAAATGTATGGAACAACTGATTCTAAAATTCAAGGAGTTTACCAAGATTGATTTATGAGGTGTCTGTCTACTCTCAGAACTATGTTGGCATCTTACATGAAGCGGCAGTTGTTAAATAAAAACTTTTCGTCCAGTCCGCAGTACAGGGGCGGGCTCACAGGAGGCACTGTCGGTGAAGAAGTCAGCAGAGATGGCCGCGCTGTTCGCTGATGTGCGTCTGTCGCAACGCACCGATGTGCGCGCACTCAGCGGCGCCGTGCGAGGGCTGGGCCTCGCGGGCCCCGGGCTGGGTCCCACGGGCCCCCCGGCCGCGCAGTGCGGGCCCCGACAACGGGTCCCTGCAGCCGCACTGTTCGCTCACGCCCCCCTCAGCAGGAACGCTAGTCTAGAAGACACGTTAGGGTACTTACCCTAACACGAGGTTTGCGGAGACTCCGTTTACGTTGATTTTGCTAAAATAAATAATTGTTATTATTTTTTTGCAATAATTATTAACTGCGATAGTTTTTTATTATTATTGTTTTTTGCAACGTAATCAGGCGTAATGAAATTTTATACTAAAGCAACTAAATCAAGTCATTGATTCATGTTAAATGATTGTACAAGTAATGACTTTGAATTTGGATGTATTTATAAATATTGATCGAAGTATTTTATATGATGAAATGTTTGCCTTGCTCTTGCTGTAGTCGTGATCCTGTTTATCTTGTAAATACATCTGAATGAAGTCACAAAATAAATCCTAAAAACTTCTGTATAATAATATAATTGCGATGAATCAGGAACTTTTGATATGGATATATAATGTATGTATAGTTACAGAAGCAAAAAGCGAAAGTTTGTGAAATAATAAAAAAAAATATTTGTGAAAGCGGTAAGTAGTCACAATTTTCTTTCACAAATAATATCAGATGAAACACATAATATTTTTTATTCGAATAAAAAAGACGAAACCAAAATAAATGAAAATCATTCCAAATCATGGAAAGTGCAATATTTTTTTTAGATAATTAATATATTTTTAACGAAATGTGCAATATATGTTTTGACAAAATTATTTATTAGGTATCTACACGAAATACGAAATGGGGAAACTATGTCATTGTTTGTGACCTATAATGGCGTTTTGTTGACGTTTTAAAATACACATACCAAGGGCTTGGAATCCGGGTAAAAGAACCATAGTGCCAAAAAGCTGCCGAAAGTAAAAACTTTTTGGAAGACCAGCTCCGTTTAAACGGTGTTTTTAGCTGTCCCAACCGTTTATAACTGTTTCCTATAGCTTAAACAAAATAGCATGCTAAATAACGTTAAAAACGCGTTATTAAAAAAAACACGTTTATTTTCTTTTTTCTCTTGTCGCTTGAAAACATCGTCTAAATGCAGCCAAATAGATCGTGACACATGCTTTCTTGATAAAATCAATTAAAAAATCTTGTATATTCACGTATCGTTACTAATTTTTGTATCTCATACACGTATACCACCTTATTTTAAAATAAGGCTATTAAGTATATCGAATGTTAATGTTAAAACTATGTATGTAGTTATTTATTTTTTGAAAATAACCTTTATACATAGAATAATTTAGTGTGCAGTGTGTGTATTGGATTATGTAGGCTTGAAATTGGTAAATAGTTCTTACGTTGATTTTAAACACATAATATAACATCACGACTGTAATCCCCGAAGAGTTAGCTAGAGATATACCTATTATTACCCCCACACAGCTATATTATTTAAGTCCCTTGTGATAGGGCTCAGCCTACCCCTTCGGTGTTAATAGGCGTGATGTTACGTTTTTTTCAACACTAGCTAGAATGCGTAAACTATCTCTTCATGGGACAAATGTTTCTGACGTAAATCGCTGCTAGCCAGGTTTCGGTTCCTAAATCTGCTTTAGTTTTAATACACACCCTGTATTAATAGTAATAATAGGATGTTTCCTGACTAATAAAATATGATCGTGTTCAGTTAGTTTATCGAAACATATTGGATACGTGTTTTTTTTTTTTATCAAAACGAAGATAAAACGCATCAAAGATCATGAGTGGGACATTGTGACGTCACTTTAAAAAAAAAACTACTGCAATGTGACGTCACACGAGTTTTTAAAGCACTGTATCGTCTTCATTTTTTGTTTACGTGAAAAAACAAAAAAATATGTGTCCAATATGTTTTGGAAATCTATGTGAGGGACTAATTAGATTTTTTTAGTCACCTAGCCTATTTATTGCTAGTAGGCGATGGTCTACTCTAGTCTAGAATTAATCACTACTCTATCACCGACTTTAAAACTAGCGCGATAAAACATCTAATCTCTCTGTTCCAAAACATTTTAAGTAACGAAAACGTAAACAAATGAGTCAGACACACATTTTTTTTGCTCCTATGATCCTTTTTACAGCGAGTTTAAAGGTTGCATTATGGCAAATCAGGAGTAGAATATTAATGGAAGGGCTATGACTTTTGGATGACATTAGTAATTGTGCCACTTACAATAATGTAAGAGTTTGAGTATGCCTATAATAATTGTGATCCTAAATAATTTCTATTACAAATACGAAAGTAAATTTGTTATCTTTTTACGCCTAAACTATTGTACCATCTTGGAACTTCGCTTAAAACTTGTCAGGTGAACATAAAAGGACATAAAAAATCTATAATCAGTAAAACAACAATAACGTTCTTATGATAATAGATGGCGCTACGTAGTTTTGCGAATCATGATTTAATTATATCATTATAGAAATGTAAAAAACATTGTTTTGACAAAAATGGCGAAATTGTTTTAATACATTTAATGTGAGTAAACAATTGGCTTATCCCTTCTCAAAGCAATATTATTTTAATACGTTTCAGTGTGTGAAAGAGATGAATCTATTACACATACGGCTAAGAGGGTGAGGTAACGTCGGTCCGGTTAAGCAGCAGCCAACCTGTTGCGTTGCGGTTGTAGATCGCGAATTTGTTTACACTTTCGGTTAAAACTTTTGGAATGGGGTTTAATGTTATTCTGCATAGCGCGAAGACGTAAAATAAAGCCTATCTTTGCTAAATCAAGTATTGAGATATAATTAGATCTTTGTCTCATCTCAGCTATGAAAAACTACGTAAGGGTGCAAACAAACCCGTTGGGAGCAGCGGGTTGTTCGAATGAAATACCGCGGCCTGCTTATAGGGCTAAGAAGGAACATGGGTGGTTTTTAGTCAGTAGAAGTCTGACACTCTATACCGCTCTGCTCAGAGCGGGAGGAGTTATTTGATGATTTCTCACCCCAAAAAAGGGTGCAAACAAACCATGTAACATTTTATAAAACTTTTCCTAAAACACGTCTACAATATCACAACATTGCTAATCTGTCTACTGTATCATGTTATGTTATTTGTGTGGACGCACCCTTATGCTCAGGGTGGATAAAAACTGAAAAACTTTGACCAATCATCCCTCTAGACGATAATTCAGTAACTGCCGTACTTTATTACTTAGGCCATCACTAAGTAAAGATTTTGACAGTTTTGTCATACAAAACTATGTCAAATCTTTACTAAGTGACGGCTTAAGTAATTATTAAATATATCTGAGTACCGCAGTAAGTGTCAGTGAAAATTATCCTATAACGATAAGTAACTACTGGATAAAATGTAAAAAGATTCAATTTTTTTTTTTTCAAAATATTTTCATCATTTACGAGATAATTTTTGCTTTACGAGGGCTATTTTACACCTTGAAATTGAAACTAAAGAGTTTTTATTCTTGAAAAAAAAATCATTTTTTTTTTTAAATATAATGAGACTGGTTTAACTATTTTAATATGAAAATTCACGCAGCAATTTATTAGATTATTTTATTTTCATTATAAATAATAATGTTCTTCTTTTTATATTTACCTACATAAGAAGTTAGGCGCCTGTCTCACCAATCGTAATTGTAAAAATAATTATTAAAGAAAATAATTTTAAAACTAGGATTTAATCTAAGATATAATTTTTAGAGAAAAGTCCATTTTGATTCTCGGCATAGGAAATCTCGTTAATTAGTTTTTATTATTTATCTGAGAATGGTGATTAAATAGAAATGAAGGTGAGACATATGCTTGAAAATGTCTTTTGTTGTATTATCTATAAGTATATTTAGTGAAATGTGGAGTATACTATAATATTTATCTACCTACTATTGAAATTAAAATCCATTTTACGGAAATAAACCTATGTGAGAACGTTTTTATCATGTCCATAGTTTTTCTTGATGCACAGTTAAAAAAAGGCAAGGCCAAGTGTATCCTAGATCTATGGGTTCCGTTCACACAGACCGGTTTGGAGACGAGAGCGGATTTTTGATCATGTTTAAAACAGAGTTTTGAATCATTGTAATAGGATTTATTTCACCATGTCACTTCTTTTGTTATTGAGAACTCTTGAGAGCAAACCTAGCGTGACATGTGACTCTCCCAGCTGGTCTGTGTGAACGGCGCAAAAGAAAATATGTTTTTACAAAACTGTTCGGTGAAATGATTTTAATTCCAATCCAATCTATTCTTGTATGAATATAATATTTAAGAGTGAACTGTCGATCTTTGTAACCGGTGCAATGTTTTGTGCAATATTTTGTTAGATATCTAAGCCTGTGCGCAAGTCAAGTGCAATATTTTGTAAATACAATCATTATGATAATAATAGTTTGTTGTTTTATTTTTACCCGACTGCCACAAAGCCAACGTTCATAAAAAATGGTAGGTACTTATGAGTTTTAGGCATTTCCAGAATTAGTAAGAATTGGCCATTCTAAGAATTAGGCTATTTTGTGTTTGATCTGTATCTATGTAGGTACCTATGCCCGTTTCTTTGTTCCTTCATAACTCCTAAACGGATAACCGGATTTAAATAAAATGTACCTACGTCGTTTGATTTGTCTTGGTAGCGCGAGTGTCACTGATGGCTTGAAAGAAGATGACATTAAAATATACCTAAAAGCAAAACACAAATTGCGGGTTTTGGGAGCCATAACTAGGAGTTCGAAATAATACCCGACTACGGGTAAGCTAAAAGAAAGGGTTATGGTTTTAGCAGTTTAAGATTTGATTGTAATATTTTTATGAAAAATCTGATTTTATTCCAGTAGTTATTAAAAATTAACGAAGAATTAGACATAGACGTTGCAACAACGCAACCGTAGAAAAAACTACAACGACTAGATCCAATTTAGGTTATTTAATAATAATAATTATGGAATCAATCTCTCTTTTTCCGGCTACTAATATTGGCCGAAAAATGGTACCTCACTACTTTTTTTGTTTTATTAAAACAAGCAGATTATTTTTGGGAGATACTACAGACGGCCAGCACATTAGGCTAGGTGCACAAAACAGATACATTTTCCAAATCAACTTTGAACTTAATACTTATTATATCGATAAATTTGAAAATCTATTATAAGAAATTTGACAAAAACAGATGACAAAAATTATTGCTATGCTGTAATTATTTAACCTACGCTAATAAATTAATAAACTAATAAAATGTGTAATCAGTCAACAAAGAGTCCCTGTTGTCTCATTATGTAATTACATTATTCAAGAATCGTTAGAGAATGATTCTGAGTGGAAAGGTGGTGGAGTGGTGTGTAGTGTAGTGTTGTAGTCGTGATCCTGTTTATGTCGATATAACCATTCTAAAAATTATGGTGACCTCTTTTGCTTCGGTGTTTTGTCTCAGAGCAGTCAGATATAAAACTCCAAACTTAACTAGTGATCTCATCAGCTGATAATCAGCTTCAAGTACACTGTGTTACCATCTGGCATTATACATAGCTGCGGTTTGATATTATCAGTTTATTACTTTTGTATAATTTTTAAGGTGTTTTTTGTTAATAATGCAAAATAAACAAAATTCAGAGCAGCGGTGGCCCAGTTGTGGTGGCCCTGACTTACGATCAGTAGGTCGTGGGGTCGAACCCAGGCAGGCACATTACTTTGTGTAGTTTATTTCATCACCGCTGCTCTCAAAACGGTGAAGGAAAACATCGTAAGGTAACCGGTCTTAGAACTAAAACATTCGAAGACATGTGACATCTATTAATCCGCACTGGGCCCGCGTGGTATATTATAGCCCATTCCTTCTCAAAGAGGTGTCCCAGCAGTGGGAACATTAATAGGCTGTTGATGATGAAACACAATTTGTTTTCTTTCTTCTGATTTAGTTTATTCAAAAAATTTACTCAAACTCAAAGCATTTATTTCAATTAAACCTTTAAAGCCCTTTTGAATGTCAGAAGAACAATTCATAAAAACAAAACTACGAGTGCAATACGTCATTCCGAAAGCCACCACGCCGAATCACACGCCGCCGAATGCCAGCAACGAGCACCGCGAGCACGAAAGCACGCAGCGACGCACACCGCTACAACGAATGCACGAGACTCTGAATTACGGAACAACGAATGCACGCCGCAACGCGCAACCGCCGCCCCGCAACCCGCCGCCCCGCAACCCGCAGCCCCAGGCACCCGCCGCCACGGCACGCGCCGCCGCGCCATAAAAGTGGTATTTGTCACTAGCAGCCACGGAGTTTGAATTTGTGCATGGTTCATAGTATTGGCAGTCAGTGGTTGGATAACACACAGAAACAGTACAGGGCTCTACGTGGCCAGTACAATAATGCGTTCAGGGTGCTTTTGAGGCTGCCTCGCTTCTGTAGCGCGTCGGGGATGTTTGCCGAGGTGCGTGTGGATTGTTTCCATACAATCATGCGCAAGCGGTGCACAACCCTGGTTCGTAGGATGCGGGGCGGACGCAATAGTATCCTAAACGACTCTCTACTACGTGAACCACTGCTACATGGTTAACCTACAGACTAATAATACAATTTTATTTCAATTCCTGAATCCAATTTTAAAGTAAAGATGATTAAATTTGTTTAATGTTCATTTTCAAATTCAATTTAATTTTGTAATATTGATTAATATGTCTCCTATTTCATCGGACTTGAAAAGTGTAACTGGTTCGAGAAATGGATGGTACGGTCGTGCCGCTTTATTACTCGAATTGGCGGGGGCACTGTTGTGCCCCCAGATACTTCAGCCAGAGCTCGTAAACAAGTATAGGTTTATTTATTATCCTGATTCTAATTATCATTTCACAATACATAATAATAGGGTAGTTGTCAAAATAATATCTAATTAGTTCGTTAGATAGATTTCTAAAAACATTGGACACTTAGTTTTTCTTTTTTCACGTAAACTAATAACCCTCCTTTTGGGCTTCGCCGCAGTCGGTAAAAATAAAGACGATACAGTGCTTCGAAATTCGTTTGATGTCACATTGAAGTACATATAAAGGAAAGTGACGGAACAAGCTACCACTCATGATCTTTGACGCTTTTTATCTTCGTCCATTTTTATTCATTTGATAAAACAAAAAAATACGTATCCAACGTGTTTTTTTGACAAAACAGAATCATATTTTTTTTTGGTTAGTAAATAGAGATGTTATATTGCATCTGATTCCCCAGTGCGATATTGCAAGCATTCAGGAGTATGCAAAATAACAGCGTGATGTCAGTGTGTTGTAAGAACTCGACTAAATATGAAGAAAACCAACAATTTGTGTAAATAAGCAAACTAAAATCGTTGAAAAAAAAAGGCCGGAAAAGGAAGAAGAAGAAAAACAACATAGTTCGCCGTTGAATTCATTTAGCGAGGACAAACAATAATGCTGTTAGTCTATGGTGTTACGTTAAGTTCACTATCGACAATGTCCCAACCCTATAGCTTTGTACAGAGTACTTTTTTATCATAGACATTTTTTATAGAGCCTTGTCCATGTCCATCTTTATTATTATACTCTTTGGTCTTGTCTATGACTAACGATGCACCTATTATTTTCAATCTCTATTTCTCTAATTACGGTAGGTACTTCATGATAATGTTATGTACATAGGTAATTGTAAGTACTAGAGCATTAGAATAAATATTATATAAAGTTGAGTTGTTGATTGTATCAGTCTCAGATGTGATTTTGTGTCGAAGAAGATGTGAACATTTTTGTTTTGTTTGTGAGAAAAGTTAAAGTTTTTTCGCAATAAGTACCATTATGGGGGCCAAAGCATCTAGACAACTGGAGATTCCTCCACAGTAAGTACTTTTTGTAATCTTTATTTATTTTATGAAGGGTTTGATCAGACATGATCATGCCACCCTCATAGTCCTCACAAAGAGCTCCTAGCTACGTTTAATGCTTATCTTGACTAATTTATAAATACATAAATTGCCTCCTCTGATAGAGGACGGGTCAGAATCATAATCAAAACTCATTTATTCAAAGTAGGCTGATAATCAGCACTTTTCGAACGTCAAAATTTACTTTACGTTTATACAAGAGACAGTCCCCCAAAGCTAAAACACTAGGAAGTGTCGAAGGGGGGGCCCCTTCGACACTTCCTAGTGTTTTAGCTGGAAAGAAGTGGCGGAACAAACTCCCCAGCAACACACTGTCTGTTAGGACAAATATACCATTTTAAAAATTATAAAAACAAAAAAAAATATTAAAACATTAAAATAAAGAAAACATATCAGTCAACTAATCTTGGAGAAAGATAGAAACTTATATAACAAACAAATAAATAACAGACATTGTCTTGTGTTCAACTCAGTGACCAACTATTCTTATCATTTATGTAGTTGTAATGGAATAGTAAGCCAAAGCAAAGCTTTAAATGCATTAATTGTCAAGTCTAGAAAAGAAGATGGCAGTTGGTTATAAAATTGTTATAGGTACCGAGCCCGACAAATGAACTATAAATTGTGTAATGCCGGTGAAAAGGAGCATGTAGTTTATGCTTATTTCTAGTGTTAAAGTTGTGAATATCACTGTTTTTAGTGTACAGGTGGATATTTTATTTGATATATAAAATGTTGGCAAAGATGAACTAATAAAATCAATAATACATGCCCATTTCCCGCAGATCCATATCATATTCCAGCATAAAACTGTTAAAAACCCTCTCAACCTCTCTCTGGACACACTCAGCCAACACATGGTAAACATCCTCAACTATGTCACACTCAGCACATTTTGGTGAGTTAGATTTGCCCATCATAAAGGCAATTTTTTTAGCGGAATGTGCCCAGACAGAAGTCTTATGGCAGTCACCACATCTGTTCTAGACAAACCAGAGTCTGCAAACCAGGGTGAATGTGTAAGGCGAGGCTGTATGGTACTATGCTCTTATACCAGATACTTTTGGGTCATGATCTCTCGTCAAAATGCTCGCTCCAAATTTTTGTACACTTTTCCCTAACCATGTATAAACAGTCCGTAAACAAGGGTAACCAGTTAAATGGTATTCCATTAAAACTAGCTTCTCTGGCCAGACGATCAGCTTCTTCATTACCTGTTATGCGCACATGTGAAGGTATCCCTTGAATTTTAATGATTTTATTACTAATTCTAAGTTTACGGAGTGACTCAAAAATTCGACGTGCATCGAGCCAAATGGAGAACAGCACTCTTGGAATCCGTCAAAATTGCATATTTCCCAGCCATAAAGGAATCGATGTATGAAATTGCCTCTGCCATGGCGATCAACTCCGTACATAATAGAAATTCTCGCTTGAATCATCAACTGAATATAGCTATTTGTGTGAGGGTCATAAAGTGCCACACCGCTACTGCCATCATCGTTTTTCGACCTGGCCGTGTATCTACACTAATAAAAGAGGAAAGATTTGTTAGTTTGTTTGTTTATTTGTAACGAATAGGCTCCGTACTCCTGGACCGATTTGAAAAATTCTGTCACCGTTGAGAAGCTACACTGTCCCCGGGTGACATAGGCTTCTTTTTATCTCCGTATTCCCACGGGAACGCGAACTACGCGGGTGAAACCGCGTGACGTCGGCTAGTAGTTTATAAAAACGTGAATAAGTATTTATCAAAAAATCATTACAAATCTGTTGTAATTCACAAGGTTTTTATTGATGTTCCAGCTTACAAATGGTCTTAAGTACCGGTTTCAGTAGGTACTACAGAAAGATCAATACCACTAACCCATATGTCCAACGAAAACATTTCTATCTGTTTCGTTGAGTAAACTAAAGTACCTACCTATTTTTAAAGCTGTCATGAATTTAAACTAAAAGGGGTTTTTTCTTGTGCCTTCAATACTTAGGTATTACGACAACAAATAGGTAGGTACTCGGCTTATCTAAGATGTTAATAATATCATTACCTATCTGAAAAGTACTTGCACCTAAACCAAAACTTGCCAGCAAGATACCTAATACCTACGAGTACCTAGGTACCTACCTCAGTGGTTGAAGATGGAGTTCGCATTCCATCACGTGTATTGCGATGCTTTTAATAAATGCTCTGTTAATACGCATGCATTGGTTTTGTATTTTGTCCAGCTTTCCCAAGGTAATATGTTTTAGAACTACCTACTCATACAACGCGCTAGCATAATCTAACCTACTCCGAAACATAGTGTGACTGCCTGTCAGAACTCCTAATATTTTAAGAAATATCTTAGTCTTGATTCTTATTTAAAATTCACCACGACGTTTCGAGCCACTTACAAACACATTCTATTTTATGACTCGTCAGCTTGACACCTTACCCTAATTAATAACGAAACGATATTTCTTATTTTAAAGAAATATTCGACTTCCTAGAAAGGCATAATACTTTTTTACTTAATGGGAAAGGACCGAGACATAAGTGGCAGCTGACATGCCAAATGTTTAAAGAACTCTTAAGAAACACTAAAACATTCGATTTCTAGGCGCAACTCACAAGAGCAAACCCACATCTGTTGGCAATACACCCCGGTCACTCACAATTGAGAAGTTTCGACAAAAACAGCAATAAAACAACCCTTGCGAAAGGATGGGCTGCAAGCCATGCGTGCAGCGTGGTGTTTGGGAGAGGCTGTTGGTTTTACACCGCTTTATGGATCGGTCGATATGAGCGAAAGTGGAATTAGGAGACAATGGTTAGCACAGAGAGGCTATGCCCAAGTGGGTGATTGCAAGAGTGCGATTGTGATTGAATAAGTTAAATGTAGTTTGGTCCAAAGCCCTGTTTAGAGTACTTAATCTATGAGTATTATCTGTGTGTATTTGTTGGTGAACGACTGGGTGAGTTCTTTATTACAATAATTATCCTAGCCTGATGGAGTAATTAAAGTTCTTCCAACTAAACACACAGAAGCGTGTTGCTGGGGAGTTTGTTGCGCCACTTCTTATACCCAGCTCCTACACTAGGAAGTGGTGACGGGTGGGCGCTCTTGGGGCTGTCTGTAGGGTTTTGATGGAGTTGACCTCCAACTCCATTGTAAAATGATTCTGAGTTTTGATTATCAACTCTATTATCTGATGATTCTTGAATTATGTGTAATTACCTACCTGCCAATTAGCGTTTTTGAGTTTTGATTCTCAGCCCCAATATGACCAACCATAATAGTGATTCTAAAATAATAGGTACCTATGTTCTTTAACTTGGACTAATGATTCGGCCAGGCTAAAACAAACACGTGTCTTGCAGATGCGCAAGCTGTACAAAAAGTGCACACTATCCATGGGGAGGGATTGGGATGGTTTGATACCATATCTACTTTATAACCAGTCTGATGACTGTTAGGGACCACTACTGATAGCATGATGACCGACGTTCTGCCGCTGAAATAGCCGCCTTGTCACGTTTACCAGTTCGAAAGAGCTGCTAGGGACAATGTTCAATTGTTCACTAGGAGCATGATACCGACGCCTTGCCGCTGAAAAGCCGCCTACGTCACTTGGAAGTGTTGTTCTGAGTAGGTAGGTACCTACTTCAGGTGCAGATGTAAAGTATCGTGTAAGTCAAGACTGACTAATTACCGATTACGCTAGCGTAAAGGTTATTTACATGAACTATTGGTTGAAATAATAATATATTTGGCAACCCGCAGTTATAAATTATAAACCTTTTGAAACCTCTTCCAATAGGTACCTACCTATTTTCAATGACTATGAATTCCTTTGTCTGATTGACTATAAGTCAAAGTCAAAGTCAAAGTCAAAATATTTTATTTCACATAGGCCTACATGGGCACTTGTAAAACGTCGACATAAAAAAGGGGCACGGTTCGGTGCATTGGTCGATTCCTAGGAGAAGAACCGGCAAGAAACTCCAAAGGTTACTCTTTTAATCTTTTAAAATGGTTTTAAATGGTTAACAATAAGTTTAAGGTCCAGACATAATCTTGGGACACACATGAGGGCTATGCAGATTAGTGTCTGAGATGGTCTTTTGAAGAAAGCACCACACAGATTTGAGTGGACCCGTCCAGTCAGTGCAAGCATTATATAGGTATCTTTCGATCCTTTCCTTGTTCTATAATGATACGAGGTACTTATTGGACTTATTTATGTTAAGGAATTGATTTCTATTAGTATGGTGGGGAGACGCCCAGTCAGGGACGAGCCTCACAGGAGTTACAGGGCTTAGTGGTGGAGGAGCTCAGCCCTTTCCCTACTTATTGGGGAAACCGATTGTAACACTAACATTAGGTACCTACCTACCTACTATGATTTAGGAAAAACGAAAATTGTATCAGCCTGGGGTAATTTAGGAACAGTCACAATAGCTTGCTTTAGCTATGTAGGTAGGTACCTATATCCGTCTCAAAACAATTGGGTGCATTCCCAAACTAGCACCGGTCACAGCTTTAAAAATATTTAATAATCTCAAACTTTTACCTCTCAATTCATTTATGTGCGCAAGGATCTGTCCAACCATAGACCCAGATATCTAACGTTATCTACCACCTCCAACTTCATTTCGTTTATAGGTAGTTAGGTACATTTACATCCACAAATTCACTTCGAAAATCTCTTTTAAAAACGCATTTTGCTCTTTGTTGGTGAAATATCTAACCCAATTTTAGAAAGCAGCTCAACGAATTTATTTAGGCCTAACTGTATCTGTTTGCTTCCATCCCGTACATTATCACAACGCATGTACTTACCTATATCGCAAAATCATCAGCGTAGGTAGGTACCTACATATTGCTAAATGCTAACATTGATACTACTGCAAATTTTATTAGTAGGTAGCCAAGTTTAAAAGCAGTGGGGAAAAAGGGTCACCTTTTGCCAAGCCGCGGCACGCATACCTACTTAATGAAACTGAGTCTACCTTCACTCATAATATCTCACTTTTAAAAAAATCCACAAGTACCTACACTTTAAAGAACTAATTCCTAATTGTTGCATAGTACCTACCTACATATTAAACTTTTCACGTCGACGTTATTGTACCTATGCATTGTCGATATCTTTAAAGGCAGCTGCTATAGTCATCTGTAGGTAATTATGAGAGAAACCGGTTTGAACATCGATCACTAATAAAAAACTAGATACACAATCGGTGACAAAAAAATGTCCTCACCGAATGAGCGCCCACTCGAACATTTGGGTGCTCTTTTAGTCTAGTAGCATTTGAACGCTCCGACGGTAAACATGTCTCAGTGCTCGTTTAAAAATTGTAAAAATCACACATCCAGGACCCTAAAAAAGGATGGAATTTCATATTTTCGGTAAGTATTAATATTATCATTATTTAATTGTTATCACTGTATTGTAAATACTGATATTTTATCAAGAAATCATTGTAAAAACATTTTATTTTAATAAGTCGTATTGCATATTAGGAGTTATAAGGCATCTCAATTGTAAAGACCCTTACTAAACGTACTTAATCATACTATCGCATGCCCACTTAAATTGTTCGAGTTAAGTGTGTTGATTCTGTTCCATTTGTTGGAGACGCTATTGTTTTTTTTTTATTATTCATTTATGATTGTTTTTTTTAATTATTTAATGAGAATTATTATTTAACATAATAATTCAGTCCTATTCTTTTTTTTTTGTAACATCTCTTTAGTATGAACATTACGTCAATAAATGTGGACAATAAAACTAACAATACAAACATAACTATTTAAGCACCATTGTTACTAACACCAAAATACTAACAAAATTATGGACCTTATAGTCTGAATTCAAGTTTTATTTAATTTTTAATAAATTTCTTAGATTTTACACGATCTTTCTTTACTTACTTTTTATATTTAGCAACTATTGAATTTAGATTTAGGTTGTTTGTCAAGCAATATCTTTAAATTTTTGAATAAATAAATAATGATGACTGTTTAAATTACTTTCATTACTAAATGAATGAGGTGCCCTATCCAAAAACATATTTTCATTCAGGTAAATTATAACCATTACACCTAAACACCATAGAATAGAATAGAATTTGTTTTATTAAGTAAACCAATTTTTTAAAACAAGTCGAACAAAATTTAAAAATTTCAATTTCAATAACAAAAAATATAGGGCAGTTCGACTCCATTCATTCCTTGTCCAAGCGACGAGGCTCGGTCGTTAATTTTTATTGCTTTTTATTGACACTTTGTAATTCTGACCTTAAAACATGCGTGTAAGGTTGAATTTGGTTGACCAACGAGTACCGGTCGTAAAAATTTATTGCTTTTTGTACGTAGCTTTGTGAATACAACTTTAGGCAATGTGTTTAAGGTTGAATTTACATTAATGTATATTTATTTCAACTAGTATTAGGCCTAAACATTTGGCGACAGTTTTTAGAGAACTTTTGTATGGGATTGTGTATCTAGTTTTTTATTAGTGATCGATGGGTTTGAATTATTAACACCAAGCTTGTCAGATTGTCTAAAGTTGAGTGATTTTTTCTAAAGCCTGTTGTTTTGTAAGATAAGAAATTATTTCTCTCAATGTGCCACTCTAAACGTTTTATCATAAAGAAATAGGTAATAACCCTTTAGCCACATCAGTTTCCGCCACATTGCTCTTTGACAGATTTTACCATCTAATGAATTACATAACTCGTGCCATGATTTATCACGAGCTTGGCGGATAAATAAAAATAAAATAAAATTTATTTGGAACAACTTTAAAGTACAGGATACAAAGAAAAAACGAAGATAGGTAACTACAAAAGTAAAATAGGTACTGTAGCTCAGCTATCAAGGCCCAATTCAAAATACAAAATTATACACATAGGCATTGTTCCAGATTAACTAAATTAAAAAATAATATAATAATGAATGAGAAAAAAAAAATAAGGTAATTTAATTGAATGTACACTATGTGGTTGAATTTATATGTAGAGTGTGTGTGTGTTTGTGTGTATTTGTATGTGTGTGTGTATGGTGTGTGTGTGTGTGTGTGTTTGTGTGTTTGTGTATCTACCGAGTTTATGACACTTAAAGTTGCTCGGTCTCATCATAGGACAGGGATAAGCCAGGTGGTCACATTCCTCTTAAGCAAATTCCTAGTCATAGGGTATATTTTATTTTTCTTATTTAAGGCATCACTATCACTATCACTATCACTACATAGTATAAAACAAAGTCGCCTTTTCTGTCCCTATATCCCTATGTGCGCTTAAATCTTTAAAACTACGCAACGGATTTTGATGCGGTTTTTTCCAATAGATAGAGTGATTCAAGAGGAAGGTTTATACGTATAATACATGCATCATGTACTAAGGCAACATTGCTAATTTTAGAGGTTTCTAACGTGATGTCGTAAATTAATCTATTTTTTTGGGCTTATTTAGCAATTTAGCAAAAACGCTGCCTAAACCCTACGAGTTAGATCAAATTAATGTACTACAGTATTGTACACCATAAAAAGGTCTACAAAAAAGTCCGCGATGGTATATGTTTATATTTTAGGGATAACCCACATTAACCATTTTAATTGTTTACTTTTTACGTGAAAAAATGGCTTATTTACGAAGCTATTTTAAGCAATACGGCATTAATCCTTATCGAATTAAGTACCTTAAATACAGTGTGCAATTAATATAGATCAATATGGTTCCTTACAGCATGTAAATTAAACAAATATTTTCGGAGATAGGTATTACAAATTTAAAATTTGCGTTTGCGGCGGGCGGTACCGGTCGGACGGGGCAGTGCGGGGAGGCATGCCTATAAATAGCGCGTCGGAGGCCGCGGTTCTCCTTAAAGCACTTTGAATTTAGCAGCAATCGGACGCGTTTATTATCGGAGCTCTCTAGCGAGGAAAATAACAGTACTTGATAAAAACGTGCTTTTCAGCGCGACAACGTATCAGTTAATAATTATAAGTTACGATAAATAATAATCAATTAATTTAATAATAAGGAAATTATTTTCAAAAATCTTAAGTTCAGAAAAAAAACTTAATAGAATATAGCTATCTTTTGTTCTTGATGATTGTAGATTATCTTTTGTTTTTAGTCACACGCATGGCAAATTATTTTTTAGGTGTTTTTAATTTAATTAAAATCGTATTTTAAGTTGATTTCATTAAAATCGTAGTTTAAGTTATTTCAGTAAAAAAAAGAAAAGAATAGAATAAATATCTTTTGTTTTTTATGAATGTTGATTATCATTTGTGTCTAAATGGTAAGTATTTAGATGTTTTTTACTGCGGCAGATAGGTAGCAATAATATGGCAATTTGTTCATAGTTAGGTAATCATACATAAGTCTAGAACTTAGTCAGTCTTAGTCAACTCTGAGTCAACTTTGTTCAGAAATTATAAAGTCATGTCTGGAAGACGTCGTCGTTCGAACATAGGTCGTAGTTCAGTGAATGCTAGAAGAGAAGATCAAACCTTTGGCCACATGTCAATAAATTAGAGCTTAAAACTAATATGAGGGTTTCGTCATCTTCACGTGAGAACAGGCTATTTCCAGAGATGCTGCTAAAAGTTGGCAATGGAGAATTAACACAAAGTGAGGGAAGGATTAACCTTGAAAACCTTTGTGTTTTGATAGACAACATCCAAGAGTTAGTCAACAAAGTCTATCCTGACATTGATGACATAAGTTACAAGACAATATCTTGGTTTAAAGAAAGAGCGATTCTGTCACCAACTAATGAACAAGTAGATAAGGTAAATAACTTGATTCTTTCAAAGATTGATGCGCCGACGAAAATATACTACTCGGTGGATACTGTTCTCGATTTGGAAGAAGCTGTTCATTTTCCTACAGAGTTTCTAAACTCTTTGAACCCGTCTGGACTCCCTCCTCACAAAATGGTGTTGAAAGTAGGTTGTCCTGTTATTTTATTAAGAAACCTGAATCCACCTAAACTTTGCAATGGCACGCGTTTGCTGATAAAATCACTGAAAACTTTCATAATAGAGTGCACAATACTCACAGGATGTGGTACCGGAGAAGATGTATTGATTCCCCGAATCCCTCTGATACCATCGGATTTACCCTTCCAATTTAAACGTTTACAGTTTCCGGTAAAGACATCTTTTGCAATGACCATTAATAAATCGCAAGGTCAAACCTTCAACGTTGCAGGCTTAGATTTGAGCGTTGACTGTTTTTCACATGGCCAACTGTATGTCGCTCTTTCAAGAGTAACCTCAAGAGAAAACATGTTTGTATTGTCTAATGACAAGAAAGCTGTGAACGTTGTGTATAAAGACATCCTGTAATATATTAATTGTTGTAAAAATAAAATAAATACCTAGGTAAAAATGTAAAAAGTAAATAAGTAAAAATGTGTAATGTAATAAAAATTGTATGAATTTAGATATTCCAAAGATAGCAGGAAATCTTCATAGTAAGTATAGGGAAAGAGGAATTGTTTTACTCCAAATTGAATGCGTGCAGGCCAAGGGCAGTAATGAATGAATCAAAAATACTGGATCGATTTTAATCATGTTTTCATTGAGTGACATAGGCATATATATTTTATGCCCGTGCAAAGTCGGAGCGGGCCGCTATGTTTTTATATACAACGTTCATAGTTTTTCTGTAGTGTATTTAATTTAGTATCAGCATTGCACCCGTGCGAAGCCGGGGCGGGTCGCTAGTTAAGTATATAGTTTAGAACTGGTGTGAGTAAGGTGGCGACTGACCAACGCTAACCTACTGTGTTCGGTCGGACAGACTGTTGGCACGAGCGACGGTTTGTAAGGGACTAAGGGAAATTTTGGAGATATTCTTATTTTATCTTGGAATATAATTAAATTATTAGGGCTAGGGTTACGTCGGAATTCAGATAATGCTAGACGCCTTTTTCAGCTACACATTAGGATAGGGTTGCCTCCCAATACGGTTTAGGTCTAAACTTATTGCATGGATTACGGTTTATTTTATAATGTGGT
Source organism: Diarsia rubi (assembly GCA_932274075.1). Classification (NCBI taxonomy): domain Eukaryota; kingdom Metazoa; phylum Arthropoda; class Insecta; order Lepidoptera; family Noctuidae; genus Diarsia; species Diarsia rubi. The sequence goes on from OW026432.1 coordinate 2,010,983, forward strand.
ATAAAACGATCCGCTGCCATGTTTAAACAATTTACAATTGTGTCATATGATTTTTGGAGGTCATCCTCATAAAATTCAAAATCATTAAACAGGGCTTCTAACAAATTTCGATGGGATGCCTACACACATCAGGTGAGGATGATTGAAGCTCACAGTTTACGAATTTGATACGTGTGGAACCTGTACTATCATTTAAAATTACAAAATTACTTTCCAAGACACAATTTTCGTACGCTTCCTGTAAATTTTCCTGTATAATATTGTTCCGCTTCCTTCATTTCTTGCTAACAGTAAGCATTCGGGTCACGCATCACGTCGCCTGTATCTCTTATCATTCTGTTCTTCGGTAATAATCTCATTAATTGTTTTTGCGCGAACCGGTGACCGCAGGTAGAACCTATCGGTACACACGGGCGGCCGCCGCCGCCGTGCGCTGGCTTGTCGAGCTCCTCCGCGCAGTAATCGCGTCAAGACGTAAACAAACTATACCTACCTAACTAGACGAGCGAATGCGATCACCTCGTACGAACGCCACACGAGACTCTGTATTTCGTACATGTAAATATGTAAATAATGTCTATTAACTGGAGCTAATGTTTAGGAAGTAACATACCTACCTATCTACAAAACAATACATCTGCGAGGTCAAGCTTTGTCTGCCGCGGTCAGTTTATGGGTCGGCGTCCATGTTTTTAACTCTGTTGAGACCCCTCAGGCCCTCAGTGTTTTGAACACCATGTGAAACCGTGAGACCTGCGTCTTCTGTTACCCATTCATCTCCACTTGGCTAGAACAAAGTGTTGCAACAGAATTTCTTGATAACACTTGTGTCTGATTGTAATCAGTCGATTACAGTCAGTGTTTGAAGTGGTAATTATCATAGGCAAATTGAAAGCCAGTTCCAAAAGTAGGTACTTATCTCTTCGAACATTGAGTATCTTAGCGTTGCATTGCATTATTCCACTGTGTATTAAGGCTAGGTACATATTATTACCTATTTTTGTATTAAGTACCTTGTTTTAATAAAATTTAGTTTAATTAATTAGGTAAGTTTAAATTAGTAAAACTTTGATATTTATATCTTAGTAGGTAGGTACCTATAGTCTTTTTATTTAAGTTACGACAACGTTTTGTGTGCATGCAGTGTTTATCTATAAGTGATTGTATACAATATAGGCGTCAATAGGGGTGGGATCCTAAACGTCAACCACCAAAACATCAACAATCAAAATATCAACACCATACTTTTACCTACATATAATCAACAGAATCAGAATATCATTAGTTAAGCGGTTTAAAATGTCAACACTTAAGATGATCAACGAATCTGAAAGTCACTGATTTACAACATAAATTGTTCACTTGACCAACATTCTGCATTACATTACACAAATTGCATTATTTTATAATTAAACAATAGGTAATTAATATTATAGGTTTATTTCATGGTACTCAATGGGGTAGAAATTCAATTAAGAACCGAAGATTATGAAATTCATTATTTTTTGTAAATATTAGGTACTCATAAATAAAAAAAAGCTTTTTGCAAATTGTCAAGTCACAGATATTAACGGTTTACGATACCTATATAATTTTTTAAAGTTTCCATACAAATTGGACAATAACACCATTGTAAATTTACAACCATTTGTAAATTTACAGGTTGGACAAATTGACATTGTAGACGTCAAAGTTGACATTGAAATGTCAACTTTGTTCCGCTATTGGTAACAGTGAATTTTAGTAATTTTTATTAATATTAATATAATTTTACTTAAAAAAAAAGTTTTATGCATGCGCGAGTGAAGCGCGCTCGGGACTTGGGGCACCCCGACACGGACAGGTTAGGTTAGAAGGGGATGGCGGGTGGCGGGGTTGACCGAGCGAACGTAGCGACTAGTAGCGAGCAATTAGATTATTAGTCCGGTAAAATTAAACCAGAAATAACCCTCCTTTTGCCGCAGTCGGGTAAATGGGGGTAAGGTTACACTAATTCCCACCCGGCTGAAAATTTATAGGATTGTTCAAAACACTATTTTAAATAAAATTTAAAAAGTCCGCTGCGCTAAGTCCCGTTAAAGTGAAAGCAACAAGGTAAGTAGGTACCCCTCGAAATTCGAATTTTATTACGTTTTTTGTCAGTGTAAAGTCGTATGTTAAATAAAATGATATTCTCGGCAATAAATGTTTATTTACTGAGTAATTATGATTAAAATTAATATATATAAAAAACAATGAAAAAAAAAATTAAATGATAATAAAATGAATTATGAATGTTTATATGTATATATTGTTTTTTTTTTGTTATTTTGTAGCCTACCACAATGTTTTCTTGTTTCACTCTAAGGCTTCAAAAAAAAAAAACATCATAAATAATTATGCAAAGTAGCCGCTGTTTTTGTAAGTAACTACCATTTTTTTCCTAATCTACCAATTATAGGATCTTTTTATTGCCATCTTAACACACTATCACACTAATATTATACAGGCGAAAGTTTGTGAGTGTGTATGTTTGGTAGGTACTCTCACTCACGCAAAAACTTAGTACTGAACGGATTTGAATAAAATTTGGTAGGTACACAGATAGTTTATCCTGAATAACACTTAAGATAGTTTTCATCCCGATTTTATGTTCCCGTGGGATAATTTTCGAGTTGCAGCGGACGAACCTGCTATACAAAGTAGTAGTATTATGTAAAGTCGTGCCGACCCCGACCTTTGGTTTATTTTTGCCAATAACTTTCTTAATTATTTATATGAATAGTGTGTCTCGGCGTTTGGACATATTTTCTTATTCTTTGGCGGAATTCCAGAGGGTGACACTTAATAATTATGTTTTTATTTTATTTTATTTTATTTATTTGGTTCACCAACGACTGTTTACACTAATAATAAACTTAATACATTTTTAAACAAAGGTAACAGTGTAACACTCACTTATAGGTAAACACCACAAGCGCAACATTAATATATTTTTTAGTAATCTAACCATTATAACCAAATGTTAGTGACAAAATAACATATTAACTATATTAGGTTAACAAAATTAAAAGAACAGAAAAAAACAACTAAAAAAGAGAAAACTGGTAAGTTTTGTATCTTATTACAGATCAAACAAGGATTTCAAGAACTTAGACTTTAGCCTTGCTAGGGAGTCATGATGTAAGTCAACCAAATCACTACTACTGTTTATGACCTTGCAAAATCGGGCGTAGGGTGAGTTAGATCCCAAAACAGTTCGTCTAAGTGGAGGATAGAGTGGAGCGATGGAGTTGCGTGGGATTCTTGAAGGAGCACGTAAGTTACAGAGTCCTAGCAGCCTAGGGCACTGAATATTATTTTTCAAAATTTTGCACATGAATAAAGCGTCATTAAATTGCCTCCGCTTATCTAAACTGCACATGGCAAAGTGTTTCAATCTCTCTCTGTAAGATGGCTTTTTTCTAGCTATACCAACCGAAAATGCTAAATGCCAAAGGAAGCGCTTTTGGACACGTTCAACGCGCAAGCTATGTATCGCATAGTGTGGTCGCCAAACCACACTACAGTACTCTAATCTGCTCCTAACTAAACTGTTATATAAAATTATTTTTGTTTTAAGTTTACGGAATGTTCTACAATTTCTTATTACAAAGCCTAGCATTTTGGACGATGATTTTATAATGTTGTCCAAATGAGGAAGGAAAGTTAATTTTCTATCGAACAGGACTCCAAGATCTCGTACAGTATCCACTTCCTGTATTATTTCTTCATTGATTTGATACTTAGAATGTATTATGCTACTTTTTCTTGTGTATTTGACATGGTAACATTTTCCCGAATTTAAACACATTTCATTATTATTACACCATTGAATTAGCCTATTAAGATCCATCTGTAGATACATTGCGTCTTGTTCACATTTCACTACTCTGACAAATTTTAAGTCATCCGCATAAATAAAAATCTCGGAGTTCTGAAAGCACACAGGTATGTCATTTATAAAATAAATAAATAAAATAGGCCCAAGGTGTGAACCCTGGGGAACACCTGAAGAAATTTTATAAACAGAAGATTGAAAACCGTTAACGACTACGAAAAAAGTTCTATCTGTTAAATACGAACTCAACCAATTCAGCAAAGTGCCAGTAATGCCGTAAGCGCTCAACTTTTGTATTAATATTTTGTGACAAATTTTATCGAACGCTTTGCTAAAGTCGGTGTAAATAACGTCTGCTTGGTGACCCGAATCGATAGCTTTAAATAATACTTCAGTAAACGGCACTAGGTTTGTGCTCGTGGAGCGTGCGCCTACAAATCCGTGTTGATCATCGCTTAAATATAACTTTAGATGGTTTTGAATGTGTGGGCAGACAAGGGCCTCGAATACTTTGGCAAATGTCGAAAGAATTGAGATCGGTCTATAATGTGATACTATATCATCGGTATCAGATTTATGTATGGGGACTACCTTCGCCATCTTCCATTTTGACGGAAACACGCCAGAAACCAGTGATCTTTCAAAAATTTGCATGAGTGGATAGACTAACGCTGACGCACATTCTTTAATAAAAATGGGTGGGATTCCATCTGGACCTGCGCCTTTATTACAGTCTAGATTTTGTAACATTTTAATCAGCATTTCAGGGTTTATATCAGGGCTTGTTAAGCTTTGGCTGTTATTCTCTAACAAATTTAAATATTCGGGAATCTTGTATTTATTTCCAGTGTTGGGATCAGTTATGTAAACAGAGGAGAAATAGTTAGCGAATAACTCGCATACCTCCGTGCCATTGGATGTTGTATTTATTCCGTCTGTCATAGTCATAGGATATGCACTAGTTCCTCCGCGCTTGGCTTTTACATGTGTCCAAAACATTTTCGGGTTATTTATTATTTCTTCTTCTATATCCTTGATGTAAGCATTATAGCAAGTAGTTGCCAAACTGTCACAACGTTTACTAATAACTTTCAATTCAATTGCATCTAAAGGATTTTTATACTTACGTTGATCACTGTATAATAATATGAATAAGAATAATTTATTTCAAAAAAAAGTAGGTATTACAAAAATGTACATTTAGGTGCAGTAGTGTTATTTCTAAACAATTGTATAATTAGTGCTTATAAGTAATATATAAGTAAAGTATATTTATCTGTTGCAATAGCTGTGTTGCTGCTTGGGGCTGGACTTTTAACAATTTATGACTACTTTTGTTAGCTGTCTTATCTGTTAAAACAAATGTATGTGTTAATGAATAAATAAATAAATGTTTTTTTTACGTAATCACTACTTTCAAATCGCGTAGCCACTCCTGGCCTCCAATAAATGGACGGAAGAGAGAGACGGTTTTCTCCTTTTCTGTAGATGTTCCCGCTTCCGCAGTACATACTGCAAGAGTTGGAACATGGCAATCTATATCCACAAGCTCAGATAAGGCTGCGTCCGAAAAGCCCATCACACTTCTCAGATCAACACTGTCACAAACAGGCCAGTTGATGTTTTTTTCCAACCACTTGCGATTAATTACACGATTCATAAAAGTTTTTTGATTTCTACTTGACTCTATCCACTTTTTATTTAAATTTACACAAAAAAGTCGACAGAACTCCTTGATTCGGTTCTTGTCTTCTTCAGAAACTTCGGTAGTCAAGACAGAAATGATACTTTCATACAGAAACATGATTTTTCAGATCACCGCCACTTCTTAATTTCACAAAAAGATCTAGGTTGGTACAAAATCCAGCCATAGTTCTAATGTAAATATAAAAATACAAGTATTTCACTGTGTTCACAAACAAGCGACAAGAGCGAAACTAGATGGACTTAATGAATGTCTTTATCTCAAGTAGTGGACATAACAGTGAGTGAAAATTATTCAGCCAATCAGAGACGAGCATTTTTCGATGACTCATTAGTTATGCGCTTAGCCGAGTGCACAAACAAATGAGTCATCAATCACAATGCAGGTGCTACCGATAACATGCAATAATAACTAAATCTCTACCAGAATTACTAGTTATAAGTACGTATGCGCTATTAAAACTATTTATTTAACTAAAAAGAAGGTGAAAACAGCCAAATGAGACAAAAAATATGCTTTGAATTTATTTTAAATGACAAAAAAATTCTTCCAAATCATTTTTTTTTTACCGAATGATTACTCGCGCTGCCGCAGATGGCCGGCGCAGATTTTTTTTTCATGGATAGAGAATGACCCTAGCTATCATATACTTACGCCACACACTCAACATATTAGTACAATTGAAGAAAAAAAATTAAACGTGATTCGCTCCATACAAAAAAATCTAATTAATTTTTTTCAAGACAAACTATCAACTTTAGAAGAATAAAAGTTGTCAGGAATAATATAACACCTCATATAAAAAAAATCGCATCGATATAGGAACATAATTGTTGCCTAAGTCCACTAATTTTCAGTATGGGCCCACTGTGTGACATGATGACTAAGGAACACTATTATTGTTATGCTGTTATATTCGATAGCTTAGCGGGAGCAGTCTAATGAAACTCGTGGACTGAATACAATAGTGTATTACGTTAAACAATAGAAGTAAATAAGATAAAAAAGGAAAGCGCGGAATCTCCGCCGCGCGCCGGGGTAAAATGTGAAGTGAAGTTGCGGGCCGCGGTGCGAGCGAGCCCCTCACCTCCGGTCGGACCAGCCGTACAGTCCGTCGCAGGGATGTCTTATACAGGGTGTAAATTAACCCTTCACACATACGTCAACCAAGCATTCTGTACATCAAACTAAAAAAAACAAAAAAAAATATCTTGTTTTTTTGGGCCAAAAATCGCATTTTACGGTAAAACTCAATGTAGCACTATTAAAACATTGTGCTTGTGGGTGCTTTGAATAGTAAACGGGTCATGGAGGTAATTTAAGTATTTGGATCTTTGACCCCAATAGCTCCCCGTAACTAGGGGGTTCCCCGGTATGGTCTAGAACCAAAAAACGATCGCAGTGGTGGGAAGAACAAGTGCCCTTCGTTTGCGTTAAGGGTACTTTTACAACAGCCTTTATAGACACAAAACACACACTAAAACATTGATAACGAGATATTTACCATGTAATTTTTTGTTTCGAGGTCACGATATTTCGGCGCTGTTACAAGCATGATCATGGATAAACAAGAGAGAAAACATGGACAATAATAACGATAAAGTAAACATGGTTAATATCCCGTTTTTATTGTTTATGATAAGCAAGAATTTATTGCAGCAGTAGGTACGCGCATAGCACGCATAGTCAACTTTGAATTTGATTTTTCACTTTTTCACTTTTTGCCTTTGTTTTCAGGCAGCAAATGTCTGATGCACAGGTGAGGCGTCACGAAGCTGTTTTAAAAGAGCAATCTGAGAAAGAACGGCCGGAGGAGGCGTGCATTGCGTCACAGATACATTTCTTGGAAGCAGCCGAAATTGCTACCGATTTAAGGAGATGCCCGAACGAGGACTTTCTTGCCGCACAGAAAAAACTGCAACTAGTCGCCACAAAATTAGTTGCACAGAAGAAAACACAGGAAGAGGCGTTTGTTGCAGCGCAAAAGAAACTGCAAGAAGAAGCTGCAAATTTAGAAGCACGGAAGAGACTACAGGAAGAGGCGTTTAATGTAGCACAAATGATATTGCAAGTAGAAGCCGAAAAATTAGGTGCACAAAGAAGTAATCATGAGGTTGCCTTCACAACCGCGCAGAAAATAGTCCATGAAGAAGCTGCCAAAAGAGCACAACAAAACGAAGATGCTCAAAGAATACAACAAGAAGAGGCCACCAAGAAAGCACACCAAGAAGAGGCCGCCAAGAAAGCACACCAAGAAGAGGCCGCCAAGAAACCATGCCAAGAAGAGGTCGCTCATAGAGTGCGACAAGAAGAAACCGCAAAGAAAGTACAACAAGAAGAGGCCACTAAGAAAGCACGGCAAGAAGAGGCCGCCAAGAAAGCACACCAAGAAGAGGCCGCCAAGAAAGCACACCAAGAAGAGGCCGCCAAGAAAGCATGCCAAGAAGAGGTCGCTCATAGAGTGCGACAAGAAGAAACCGCAAAGAAAGTACAACAAGAAGAGGCCACTAAGAAAGCACGGCAAGAAGAGGCCGCCAAGAAAGCACACCAAGAAGAGGCCGCCAAGAAAGCATGCCAAGAAGAGGTCGCTCAGAGAGTACAACAAGAAGAGGCCGCTCAGAGAGTACAACAAGAAGCGGATGCTGCTTGTAGAGTACGACAAGAAGAAGCTGCTCAGAGAGCGCAACAAGAAGAGGCCGCTCAGATACGACAACAAGAAGAGGCCGCAAAGAAAACACACCAAGAAGAGGCCGCTAAGAGAGTACAACAAATAGAGGAAGCTTTAAAAGCATACCACAAAGCGGCCGCTAAGAAATTGCAACTAAAAGAGGCCGCCGAGAGAGCACGCCAAGAAGAGGCCGCTCGTAGAGCAAAAGAAGATGTCGCTCAAAGAGTAAAAGAAGAAGAGGCCGCTCAGAGAGTACAACAAGAGGAGGCCGCCAAGAAAGCACGCCAAGACGAAACCGCTATGAGAGAACTGCTACAACAGTGTGCTGCCCGGAGATTGCAACTAAAAGAGGCCGCCGAGAGAGCATGCCAAGAAGAGGCCGCTCGTAGAGCAAAAGAAGATGTCGCTCAAAGAGCAAAAGAAGAAGAGGCCGCTCAGCGAGTACAACAAGAAGAGGCCGCCAAGAAAGCACGCCAAGACGAAACCGCTATGAGAGAACTGCTACAACAATGTGCTGCCCGGAGATTGAACCTAAAAGAGGCCGCCGAGAGAGCACGCCAAGAAGAGGCCCCTAAAAGAGAACTACAACAAGAATATGCCCCCCGAAGATTGGAACTAAAAGAGGCCGCCGAGAGAGCACGCCAAGAAGAGGCCGCTCGTAGAGCAAAAGAAGATGTCGCTCAAAGAGCAAAAGAAGAAGAGGCCGCTCAGAGAGTACAACAAGAGGAGGCCGCCAAGAAAGCACGCCAAGACGAAACCGCTATGAGAGAACTGCTACAACAGTGTGCTGCCCGGAGATTGCAACTAAAAGAGGCCGCCGAGAGAGCACGCCGAGAAGAGGCCGCTCGTAGAGCAAAAGAAGATGTCGCTCAAAGAGCAAAAGAAGAAGAGGCCGCTCAGAGAGTACAACAAGAAGAGGCCGCCAAGAAAGCACGCCAAGACGAAACCGGTATGAGAGAACTGCTACAACAATGTGCTGCCCAGAGATTGAACCTAAAACAGGCCGCCGAGAGAGCACGCCAAGACGAAACCGCTATGAGAGAACTGCTACAACAGTGTGCTGCCCGGAGATTGCAACTAAAAGAGGCCGCCGAGAGAGCACGCCGAGAAGAGGCCGCTCGTAGAGCAAAAGAAGATGTCGCTCAAAGAGCAAAAGAAGAAGAGGCCGCTCAGAGAGTACAACAAGAAGAGGCCGCCAAGAAAGCACGCCAAGACGAAACCGGTATGAGAGAACTGCTACAACAATGTGCTGCCCAGAGATTGAACCTAAAACAGGCCGCCGAGAGAGCACGCCAAGAAGAGGCCCCTAAAAGAGAACTACAACAAGAATATGCCCCCCGAAGATTGGAACTAAAAGAGGCCGCCGAGAGAGCACGCCAAGAAGAGGCCGCTCGTAGAGCAAAAGAAGATGTCGCTCAAAGAGCAAAAGAAGAAGAGGCCGCTCAGAGAGTACAACAAGAAGAGGCCGCCAAGAAAGCACGCCAAGACGAAACCGCTATGAGAGAACTGCTACAACAATGTGCTGCCCGGAGATTGAACCTAAAAGAGGCCGCCGAAAGAGCACGCCAAGAAGAGGCCCCTAAAAGAGAACTACAACAAGAATATGCCCCCCGAAGATTGGAACTAAAAGAGGCCGCTGAGAGAGCACGCCAAGAAGAGGCCGCTCGTAGAGCAAAAGAAGATGTCGCTCAAAGAGCAAAAGAAGAAGAGGCCGCTCAGAGAGTACAACAAGAAGCGGCCGCCAAGAAAGCACACCAAAAAGAAACCGCTAAGAGAGAACTGCAACAAGAATGTGCTGCCCGGAGATTGCAACTTAAAGAGGCCGCCGAGAGAGCACACCAAGAAGTGGCCGCTCGTAGAGCAAAAGAAGAAGAAGTCGCTCGAAGAGCAAAAGAAGAAGAAGCCGCTCAGAGAGTACAACAAGAAGAGGCCGCCAGAGAAGCACGCCAAGAAGAGGCATCTAAAAGAGAACTACAACAAGAATATGCCACCCGGAGATTGCCACTTAAAGAGGCCGCCAAGAGAGCACGCCAAGAAGAGGCCGTTCGTAGAACAAAAGAAGAAGAGGTCGCTCGTAGAGCACAACAAGAAGAGGCTGCTAGTAGAGCAACAGAAGAAGAGACCACTCGTAGAGCACAACAAGAAGAGGCCGCTCGTAGAACAAAAGAAGAAGAGGCTGCTCAGACAGTACAACAAGAAAAAGCCGCTAAGAACGTACGCCAAGAAGAGGCACCTAAAAGAGAACTGCAACAAGAATATGCCGCCCGGAGAATGCAACTAAAAGTGGCCGCCAAGAGAGCACGCCAAGAAGAGGCCGCTCGTAGAGCAAAAGAAGAGGTCGCTTGGAGAAAACAAGAAGAAGAGGCCGCCCAGAGAAAACAACAAGAAGCAATAGCTTCAAAAGCATATCAAGAAGTGGCCGCAAAGGGAGAACAGCAAAAAGCAGCCGTTATGAGAGCGCGACAAGATGAGTCTGCAGGGAGAATACACCAGGAAGCAATTTTAGGTTCAATGGGGAAACAGCTACAAACTATTATTGCAGTACAGAAAAAACGGCAAAACGAAGCCGTTAAGAACGGACTACACGAAGAGGCTCCCAAGGGAGCACAAGGGACAGCTGAGCCGAGGTAAAATTTTTACATTTATTCAATTGAGTTTGCTTTGAAAAAAACTTGACAAAATTTTATACCAAACATTTTGTTTAGTTTCTGTGTGAGGGAACTGTTATTCCATATTAACTTTTACAAATTATTATTATCTAAGTACCTAACCTTTTCCAAACTACATTGGGTATGGCTATATTTTTACCAATGAAATAAGACAAAGTCGCCTTTCGTGACTTACCAATTTCGATAAAAAGAAAAAATATCCCAATTTATTATTGATTTGAGATGAGAATCAATATTCATGAATTTGACCGGGATTCTAAACAACAGCTTGTATAGCAGACTTTAAAATAGTTGGGAAAAGCTTAGGTCTTTGAAAATAGGTATGTAAATCCTCCAGTCTTATTATGAGTAATTAGCTGATGCCCGCGGCGTTACCAACGTGGATGTCGGTCAAATTATATACTAAAACCTTCCTCAAGAACCAATCTACGCATTGGTGAAAACAGCATGACAATCGGTGCAGTTGTTCATGAGTTTATCGCGAACAGATAGGCAGACATACGCGGCGGAATACTTTGTTTTTTATTATGTAGTGATTAAGTGATTACATTTTAAATTTCCTCGGCAGGGCTCATAACTTGGCCAAAGGAGCTGACGTTTTGCGTTGGTGTGCTACGTGTTTCACAAGATCAGTAATGAAAACGTTTGAATGTGACAACGGGCATGGGTCCTGCGAATCCTGCAAGAATAAGGACCTTGAATGCGGCGTCTGTTTTGACAATCGTAACACTCAGGTATTTAATATACATTTCTATCGGTAAACGCGAATAAAAGAGTAAGAGCAATAGGGAATTTAGGGGGAAATTTGGGGGCCACAACAAATATCTAATTAGTCGGTCTGTAAGATTATCGAAACATATTGGATAAGTGTTTTTTGTTTAAAATTGGCGAAAATAAACGTTTCAAAGATCACGGGCTTGTGACTTCACTTTGTGGGTAAAAAAGTACTAGGTAACCTTGTGACGTCACACGATTTTTGTTTTTTTTTTTGGTGGGTGTAAAATCATCGAATAACCCCTCCCGCTCTTGGGCAGAGCGAAAGGGAGTGTCAGACTTCTACTGACTAAAAACCACCCATGTTCCTTCTTCGCCCTCTATGTCGAGGCCGCGATAACCGGTGGACTACCCGCGGCCCCGACAGGACGTCACACGACTTGACACGACTTTTCGAAGCACTCTATCGTCTTAATTATTTGTTAACATGAAAATTTTATTTTTTGAAAATTTATCTGACGGTCTAATTAGATTTTTTTGGTGAAATATCCTTTTATGGTTGCCAACTTTTATTTGGAGAATAGAGTAATGCATGCGGTGGTGACCAACCAGTCGATGTTAAAAGAGCTCGGCTCGCTGTTCACAATAGTGTGCTGGGCTGGGAAATAATATTGGGTGCCATAGCCAATACTTTTTTATTTTAAAAAGGCATGAAAGGATAGGATAGAGTTGAGGAGAAACGGTGGCCCAGTGGTGGCGGCCCCGACTTACGAACAGTAGGTCGTGGGTTCGAACCCAGACAGGCACATTACTTTGTGTAATTTATTTCATCACCGCTGCTCTCAAAACGGTGATGGAAAACATCGTGAGGAAACCGGCATGTCTTAGAACCAAAACATTCGAAGACATGTGACATCTACCAATCCGCACTGAGTCCGCGTGGTAGATTTAAAGCCCATTCCCTCTCAAAAAGAGAGGAGGCCTGTGTCCTAGCAGTTGGAACATTAATAGGCTGTTGATGAACCCACGAACAACGATATTTTTTAACATTTCAGATGAGAGTGCATTGTCCTTACGAGAGTAAGGGTTGTGTGGTTTTAATAAGGAAAGCAGACATGGAGATTCATTTAAAAGAGTGTCCTTTCAAGAAACAAGACTGTCCCCTCGCTTCATCACATTTTCCCAGATGTCAATGGAAAGGTAAGATTTGAACCCGTCGGGGCTGCACTGCGGCCGCTGCAGGTTGTACGAAAGAGATACCGCGGCCTCGACATAAAGGGCTAAAAAGAAAAATGGGTGGTTTTTAGTCAGTAGAGGTCTGACAATCCCGTCGGGGCTGCGGGATGTTGTAAGAGATACCGCGGCCTCGACATAAAGGGCTAAGAAGGAACATGGGTGGTTTTTAGTCAGTAGAAGTCTGACACTCCCTTTCGCTCGGCCCAAGAGCTGGAGGGGGTTGTTTGATGACTTACTACTACCCAAAAAAAAACTCATTTGATGATTTCCCAACCTCCATAAAAAAAGCAAATTTCACCATCATTATGCCTGCCCCTATCTCAAGTAATTGAGATCTATGAATTGGCAGACCACACATTCAGGTACAGGCAAAGGTATCACTACTTGAATTAAAAAAAAAAAACAATTGTAAATTATACCGCTTAAAACTTTCTTTCAAAAAATATATCTGAAGATATATTTATTTATTTTTATAAATTACATTTATAACACATATAATAATTAAATTACTTAAACAAAGCACACAAACCTACGAAAATGAACGCGATTAACCTCAAAAATTAACTGTAAACGACTACATGAAATATTTTTGTATTGTTTTACAGGTGAAATTACTGAACTATGGAGTCATTTCTCTAAAAAACATCAAAAAAACCTTCTTCGTACCGTTGGCCACGAAATGCAAGTGAATACAATGCATGTAAACATCAAACGATACGTCTGTCTCGTTAAATTTGGCTACTATTTTATCTTCCATCTGAAAATATCCCAAATATTGAACAAAGTGTTTATAGCTGTTCAGCTGATCGGCACAAAAATGAGTGCCAAGAAGTGCCTGTATGAAATACATGTGTATAACAAAAGCGATAACCGCAGGAAGTATGTATATACAGATAATTGTAGATCATCTATCGATGAGATAGAAAATGTTTTTGAGGCGGGAGAGTGCGCAGTATTGCCAATGAGGTACGCTAACACTTTCATAGACAACGGAGTCTTGACACTGAAGTTTTTTGTCAAGAGAATCGAGGAAACGGAGAGACGGAGTACAAGTGCCGTTAGGAATCAGCGCAGAAACAGTAAGACTTCTTCATTTTGCTAAATAAATCTTGTTCCCTTTACTTTGGGACATTTGCATTGTAACTCTGTGTATGCTGCGGGCTGTTTGAAAGAGATACCGACGCCCCGGACACAAAGGGCTAAGAAGAAACATGGATAGTTATTAATCAGTAGAAGTCTGACACACCCTTCCGCTCCACCCTGAGCGGGAGGGGTCATTTGCTGATTTCAAACCCTCAAAAAAAAAAACTATGTGTGGGTGAATCAATATTTGTCTGTTTGGTGTACTGAATTTTTCTACTTATTCTCTATTTACTTATTTATTGAATACTTGGACAAATAGGGTAGTTAACCAAAAATATCTAATAAGTCCGTCAGATAGATTTCCAAAAAATATTGCACACGTATTTTTTTCTTTTTTCACGTAAACAAACAATGAAGACGATTTAGTGCTTTGAAAACTCGTGGACGTCATTTTCTAAGACATTAGTATGGCATTCTTTACCGGTGATTCATATTTTACTGGTCTGTTCACATAAACATCGTACAAATTTAATCTCCTCACTGAGAGCTAAGAATAACAGAGCCTAACCTGAGAATCCTCTAGAATCGAACCAATCACCTCATATTCAGTCATGTTAAGAAGCGCCTGCGACAACTAAACTAACGGGACTGAGTTTGATGATTGATTTTCTCGTTTTTTGCAGATAATTCCGAAAGCGAATATGAAGATAATGATTTAAATGGATCAAATACATCACTGACAGACGATACAGGATATACACCGCAACAACCCCGGAAGTGGGTTAACTCAAGGTATCGCTCAACTGAACCATGAAAATTTTAATTCCTGGCCACAAGGCGAACCAAACCGACTCTCCTACCAATAGCAATAAAAGCACTGTTAACTAGTGTAATTATTGTTTATGTTATATTTTTACCTCATAATTAAGGATAATATAGGCTATTAATAAATGTTATTATTCTCCTAAGATTTGATGCTTTAGAATTTGTGATTTTTATAAATATCTTGTGCACTAATTATGTAATTTAATGAGAAACAAATCAAAACAGTTTCTATTATACCGATTGTAATTTGCTGATTTACGAAAAATTTTGGATTCGTACTTTTGGTTGTTGTGTAAACGTTATATTAACATTTTTATTATAATTTTCAGTTTGTTTATTATTTTGTGTTTTTAAATTACTTACCTCGCATGGACATAGAAAGTTCCTACAATAAGGCGTTAATAAAATCATCCATGAGGATGATTTTACCTGGCTGTCAACGAGAAATTTAATCGCAAACCTTATTGCAGACTTTGACAATCTTATTCTGAGTCATCACATTGGGGTGCTGACAAAAAGAAATTGTCATAAAATTGTATGTGAATTGTGTTCATAGGATAAATTTTAATGAATGTAACTTACCCATCAAATTGATTAATTAACATAGTTCATAAATATTATGTACTGACCCATATGGACCCTGTAGTTCGAAATAAAGAATTATTTGATTTGATTTTATTTTGGTTTATTTATTGCTGATTCACTGGTCAGAAAAAAGGTCAACCATTCAGATTCTCGCGACAAGCCTTTCATTGTATGTTTAAATCTTCATGGATACCCTTCATCTGGGGAGAGCGGAGGGTTATACCGCACTTTGGGCATGGCTAGTCCGGTGCTGACTCAATCTTAAGATCGCCGCCCGCAGGCCCCTGTAAGCATCTAAGGCTCCGGTTTCACTGAGGCGCAGTGGAGCGGTGCGGAGCGGGGCTGAGCCGCGATTCACCAATCACAAGCGGAGTGGAGAAGAGATTTATGTAGATTTCATGCCATGTGATTAGTGACGGCACGGCTGGCGCAGTGGCTCAGGCAATGGACTGCTGCGCTGCGAGTTGTGGGTTCGATCCCCGCACGGACCAAATATTTGTATGGCCTACAGATAGTTGATAGACGACATTCCACGCATTCTGTGACAAATCGCTAAGGGTTATACCCCCTGTGGGGTACGGACCTCGGGACGTCACTGAGGGAGGGCAGCAAAGGGACAGGCTAGATCCGAGTGAGATTATATAGGGGGTGGTTGTTTAAAACTACTGGCCCAGCATCGCGAGTTGGCTCTAGCAAGGGTCGCGGAGACTTGTTCCTTCCAAAGTTCTGGTTTTTATACCCGTTGTACGTCAGCTTCATTGATGTCGCGTATACTTCACACGTTGAATGGTAGATGGCGTTAGTAGTCTGTAGATACTGTTGCTATCATGGTATTATCGACAAGCTGTGCCCGCGACTTCGTTCGCAGTGGTTGTCGAAAACTAAAATTCTTCGCTATGTAAAAGTACATTAGGTAACTTACAGCCCTGCGTTAACTTACTGACGCTGTAGACAATAACCTTCAACATGGGTTGTTCGAACGAAATACCGCGGCCGCGACACAAAGGGCTAACACCACACCACATCTATATGACGGCATGGTTGGCGCAGTGGCTGGGCGATTGATTGTAGCACTGCGTGTCGCAGGTTCGATTCCCACACGGAACAAAAAAAATATGTCGTGGTATTTTATCTAATTTTAAGATGAAGGCGACGAGGTAACCCGCGAAATTCTTGATCATAATGATTAAGGTCTTCTTGAAAACTATAAATTCATATATCTTAGATAGAGGGCGCCGATTACGATGACAAAAAGACTTAATATATGGTATTTGGCACCAGACAGCAGCTTGCTCGACTTGGACCTAAGGGGCGAGCCAATGCGGCGGCGACCTCTCGCGCCCGGCCCTGGTGCAAGCCATGGTCCGGGGCGAGGAGGAATGGGACGCCGTCGCCTCCTTCTGCGAAGCAGTGATGCTAGCGAAGGAGGTGGCGGAACGCGAGAGGGAGAGAACCTCTCGTCCCAGCCGCCGCGGGAGGCGCTCCGGGCGTCGGGGGTCCCGCGATGACCTCCGGCCACCGTAGACGCGGGCCTGTGGACGGTGAGTGATGGGCTAACTCGCCGTCCGTCCGTCTCACGACGAAAACAGGCCGTGTCGACGGCGCGTTCGTGTTCCACGCGCGCCTCAAAGAGATGTCAGCAACATGGGAGGGGCCCGAAAGGGCCGACGCCTGTCGGGGCCGCGGGTAGTCCAACGGTTATCGCGGCCTCGACATAGAGGGCGAAGAAGGAACATGGGTGGTTTTTAGTCAGTAGAAGTCTGACACTCCCTTTCGCTCTGCCCAAGAGCGGGAGGGGTTATTCGATGATTTTACACCCACCAAAAAAAAAAAAAAAAAAAGGGGCTAGCCAATTGATCGAGTGTTTGAGGCGCGAAATCTAGGTCTAACCATGGACGCAGACCTTCGTTTTGAGAAACACGTAGCAGAGTGTGTGAGAAACTCGTTTTATCGCCTGGTCTTGCACTTATAAGATGAGGCCTTATTTATCCGAACAACTACGGGAACAACTTGTGGAAACATTAGTTTTATCTAAGTTGAACTACGCCGATACCACGATACTGTGTATGGCCATATATACAAAGGGTACAAAACGCGTGCGCTCGATTTTGTTACAACATTCCACGTAGAAGTCATGTCACACCCTTTCTAAACAAGCAATCCACTCTTAAAATGAAATCAAGACGCAAACTACACTTAGCATGCCTTCTGTTCGGTGTGGTCAAATACCAAAATCCAGACTACTTGTATGATAATACTATTAATATAATAATAATATTCCACAACTATCACACAACGCCATCTAGTCCCAAGCTAAGCAGAGCTTGTGTTATAATTTTTGGAGGAGGTTTAAGGATATCTATATTTGGGTTTTACTTAGACAATGAAACACCGCACGGTTGCAAGATGGACGACGACTTTTTATTCTCATAATTCAGTAACACAACTTGCATTGACAGTGGCGCCACGGCGCATAGCGGCTAATAGTGAAAACATTTGTTGCACAGATAAATAAGTATCATAGATATGCATTCATTTTAATACCCCCCCTCAACAAATATTTTCTTTCAATCTTTACATTCTATGTTTTACACTGTACTTTAATATACTTCAATTACACAAACAAATCTTAACTTGGCTGGCTATGCATTAACAATTCAACTTGTTTGAGAACTAACTTAGCTTATTTACTTTATTTTCCTATGCATGAATGGCCAGCTGATATGAATAGTACCTAACCTAAAAGTTTACAATTCACACAATAGCTTAAATTCTAATACAGTAACTTGACAAACTTTTCAAACAAAGTTTTACCTAAAGGTTTAGTGAGAAGATCTGCCAAGTTATCTTCTGTTTTAATATACTGCAAAGACATACATTTTTCTTTTATTTTGTCAATGATGAAGTGATATCTGATATCCAAGTGTTTAAGCCTTTTATTATTTCCATTGTTGAAAACCAATTTTATAACTGACTGGTTATCTTCATAAATAATCACATCATTAATGACAATATTGAAATCACATAACAAATTCTTTAACCAACATGCTTCTGTTACAGCCATACTTAATGCAATGTATTCAGATTCAGTGGATGATAGTGATACACTGAGTTGTTTCTTACAACACCATACTACACTACAATTAAACACTTTAAAAATGTAACCCGTTGTAGACTTTCTGTCTTGGGTGTCACCAGCCCAATCTGCGTCTACAAAGCCTTGCATTCCTGTGCCCGTGCTGCTGTATACTAATGCAAAATCTAAGGTTCCCTTTATATACCGTAGAATACGTTTTAATGACTTATACAACATAACACTAGCACAGTGTTGATATCTACTAAGAAAATAAACTGACACACATAAATCTGGTCGAGTACCACATACTGCATACATTAGGCTGCCTATAAGTTGTCTACGCTTTCTTTCTATTATTGGATTTTCAGATTTTTCCCTTTTCAACAAATCAAACTTGTAATTCTGGTCTAATGGAGTTGATATAGGTTTGCAATTTGACATATTAAAACGTTCCAAGACTTTAGTTAAATATGTCTTCTGACTGATTATTGTTCTGCATTTATCTTGTTTGATATCTATGCCTAAATAACTAGTTGCTAACCCCAAGTCCTTCATTTTAAAGTTATTATGCAACTCTGTTTTGAAATTTTCTAAAACCTTATTTTCAGAACAAAACATAAGTATATCGTCTACAAATAGTAAAACGTATAGTTCACATCCGTTTAGTTTCCTATAATATAAACAATAATCATTTTTTGATCTATTGAAATTTTCTTTAGTCATGAACTCATCGAACTTTCTATTCCAGCATTTAGGGGAACTTTTCAAACCGTATAGGGATTTATTCAGTTTACATATTTTACCATTTGGTAGCTTTAGGTATACTATTTCATCTATATCACCATGTAAGAAAGCGCCTACCACATCCATTTGATGGACTGGAAGTTGTAGTTTATTGGCTACAGCTATAAATACTCTAAATGTTGGTAATTTGGCTACCGGAGAGTATACTTCTAAATCAGTGTCTGATTGCTCAAAACCTCTAGCAACTAACCTAGCCTTGTATACTTTTTCTCCACCTATTTGTTTGACTTTGAAACACCATTTACTTGATATAACTTTATTTCCACTTGGAATACTATTAACTTCGGTCCATGTATTGTTTTCTTTCAGGGTGTCTAATTCAATATTCATAGCCTTTTCCCATTCTTCTTTTTCTTCTGAATTTAATGCATCTTCCAGAGTGATTGGTTCAGTGTCAATGGATAAGAGGTTTGTGTCATACTCTGATAACCATGATGGTTTCTTTGTTACCCTACCTTTTCTTGTTACCTCTTGTGGTTTTTCTTGTTCTATTGCTTTATCAACTGAATACTCTTCTTCTGAATCTTCTGCAGACATTATTCTTTCCTCTTCTGGACTTGATATTCCCTCCATGGGAATTTCTAGATTCTCTTCTAGCTCTGGTGTCTGTGATCTGTCTTCTTCTTCACAGAAACTATGATATTCTTCTACTTCTTTGTTATCATTTTCTATTTCTTGCTTATCATTTTCCATTTCCTCTGTTTCAGAGTCTGTGATAGTAACCGAGGGTTTACTGTTCTGATCCTGTCTATTTTTACAAACCTTTTGCACATTAATAAACGTACCTTTTATGAATGTTACCTCTCTTTTTACAAGAACATCATTTTTATGTGGGAAATAAATTCTAAAACCTTTTGTTGTTTCACTATAACCTACAAAATATCCTATTTCACTTTTCAGCTTTACTATCCCATTTCTTACGCCGTTGGTCAGGGATATGTACTCCTACCTTTGATCCAAATACTTTCAAATTATTTATGTTGTAGGCTTGCTTTTTATACCAAAGTTCATAAGGAGTAACACCGTTTAATCTACTTTTACCAGTTCTGTTTAAGACATAAACAGCTGTGTTGACCGCTTCAGCCCATAGGGACTTGTCCAAACCACTTGACAATAGTATAGTTCTAGCTGCTTCTGTAACTGTGCGCATTTCACGTTCTATACACCCGTTTTGCTGAGGTGTGTATGGAACACTAGTTTGGTGGATAATACCTAAACTATCTAATAGAGATTTCAATTCTTTATTTGTAAATTCTAAGCCACAGTCTGACCTTATTGTTGTAACTTTGTATTCAAGATTCTTAATGACATATTTTAAAAAAGTTTTTATTTTGTTGTTTGTTTCATACTTATTTTTCAGAAAATAAACCTGTTTGTACTTTGTGTAATCATCTTTTATTAATAAGTAATATTTGGCACCGCCTAATGATGTGGTTTCCATAATACCACATAAATCCATGTGTAAAATTTGACCAGGCTGTTCTGCCCTATTTAGACTTTGTGGAAATTGTTGTTTATGAGTTTTGCCAAGGAGACATGGCTCACATGTGAGTTCCTCATGTTTATCTGCACTAAAATCAATGTTACACTTATTTAACATTATTTTTACTTGCTGTATGTCTTGGTGGCACATTTTTTGATGCCATTCTGTTAGACTATCAAAAGATTTACCTACATAAGCTTTTTCATCTGTATTGTATCTGAATTTCATGATAAATACATTATTTTTACGATAAGCTACAGCACTAACCTTTTCTTCATTATTTTTCCTCAAATAGCAACACTCTTTTTCAATTGTCATATTATAACCTCTATCTGCAGCTGAACTTGCTGAAAATAGATTTATTTTTATAGCAGGGACATGTAGGACATTATTTAATGTTGAACTGATCCACTCTTTACCATTATACGCCTCTAATTGTATAATACCTGTACCTACAGCTTTTATGACTTTACCGTCACCGATTATGATTGGTCGAGGACATTCTAACTCTTTGTATTTAGTAAACATGCTAACACTGCTACACATGTGCTCTGAAGCTCCACTATCCATTATCCACAGGCTGCTGTCTGATGTACTATAAAATGCTGATGACAACACGGACACAGGGAATGCATTACCTTGCTCGCTAGGCTCATTTTTCTTTACACCTTTATTTTTACTATTTTTGAACCAACAATCAACAGACTTGTGATTTGACCTTTTACAATAAACACAAATATTACTTTTTACCTTGTTTTTACAGTTCCTTTTTATGTGTCCTGTCTTGCCGCATTGGAAACACTTTCTGCTGGATCTGGATGCTAGTGCTGCTGACTCGTTACTGTCTTGCATGCAGGTCGTGGCACGCTGTTCCTCGATAAGTAGTCTTGCAGTTAGCTCCTCCATCGTGCGCTTCTCTGCTGGCACCGACTCCCATGCTGACACGAAGTGCTGATACTGAGAGGGAAGAGATGACGTAATTTTGGTTATAGCCATGCTCGTACTGACTTCTGCTTTGACGTTTTTCAGCTTGCATAACAGGCTCTCGAATCTGCCTAAAAATTCCGTGACTGTTTCTTTTTCTTCAAATTTCATTGAGAAAAATTTCTGTTGAAGAATGTGAACCGACAATTCTCCCCGTTGCTCGAATACTGTGTGTAGCTTGTTCCAAATTTCCTTCGACGTTTGGCAGCTCACAATTTGCGCAAGTACTTTTTCAGAAATGCGTGTGACCAAAATACTTTGAGCTTTGGCGTCCTTGTTCATCCATTTTTCGTATTCTTCTGCCTTACCATCTGAAGGAGGCTGGACTGTACCGTCCACGATGCTTAGAAGATCTGCCGCCCTTAAGATTATCTTGATTTTGTATGACCACGTGCACCAGTTTTCGACGCCTTCCAGTAGTTGTTGCTGGCCGACAAAACCAACTGCTGGCGTGTTTCCCAAGGATTCCATTGTATTATTGCTATACCGCAATGCTTAATATTCGTTCCTTGTTGAGATTGGACCTTTACCGGTCCGTCCGACGCGACGTTTTCCCGCGTGGAATTTTCCACTCGTCGTTGTCGTTTTAGCTGCTGATACCGCAGCGACCCCAAAATAATTCCTCTTGGAGATCTGACTCCTGTGAGCGGGATCTGGGCCCATAACCTTTTGGAGGAGGTTTAAGGATATCTATATTTGGGTTTTACTTAGACAATGAAACACCGCACGGTTGCAAGATGGACGACGACTTTTTATTCTCATAATTCAGTAACACAACTTGCATTGACAGTGGCGCCACGGCGCATAGCGGCTAATAGTGAAAACATTTGTTGCACAGATAAATAAGTATCATAGATATGCATTCATTTTAATAATAATAATAATACTCCTGGACACGGCACGCATTGTTAGGAGGTTCCTTTCTCTGGAGCCCTGACTGCCGGTAGCTTGGACCATGTTCCCGATACCGGTGGGCTACAATTTTTTATATTTTTAAATGTTTTTTTATTGTTTTTTTTTGTAAAGAATATTTAAAAATGTAATAAGTTTGTAACAAAATAAATAAAGGGAATAATAATAATATTCCACAACTATCACACAACGTTAACGTTAACGTTATGGGTACTAGACAACTGATAAACATACTTATATATTTCTAAATACATACATATTATAGATAAATTACACCCAGACACGGAACAAATGATCGTGCTCATCACACAAACATTTGTCCTGGGTGGGAATCGAACCCACGACCTCCGGCCTAGCAGTCAGGGTCACGAACCACTAGACCAACTTGCCAGTCAAGTCAGGCCAGTCATAAGCTGAGTTGGATAGCTAGTAGAAGGGAATGAGGGAGAAGACAATGTTCGCAGCAACTCTCAACTCAGTCGCATAGCTCAGCAGCTTTCGTTATGCGACTTCAAAAATATGGAATAACCTGCCACCACCGTTAAGACTTATCAAGTCGATAGACACATTTTAGAAGTCGTTTACGGCAGTTCCTCATAGAAGCACAACGTAAGCTGGATATGGTTGCTCTAAATGTCTCAGTGATATGACGTTCCTACCTTATATTATTGTGGACGAAATGCATGTAAAAAAAATAAAATACTTTTATAAATACAGGGTGTAAATTAACCCTTCACACATACGTCAACCAAAACTCAATGTAGCACTCTTATGTTTTAAGAGTGCTACATTGAGTTTTACCGTAAAATGTGATTTTTGGCCCCAAAAAAAAATTCGTATCCCAGCAAAAATTTTTGCGTAGGGGTACTTAGTTTGTGCTAGTCGATGCTTTGAATTTATTTATAGTAAACGGGTAATGGAGGTAATTTAAGTAAAGTTATAACCTGAAAAACTAGTATTTACAAAAACAGCTGTGCAAAATTTCGAACTTGACCTGAGAACCAAAAAATTACCGCAGGGTGGGGAGAACAAGTGCCTTTCGTTTGCATTAAGGGTACTTTTAGGCGTTGTCCTAATAGAGCGCGACTACGCGATCATCGCAAGTTCGCGCGAATTTTAGTCGTACGAATCCGCGATCAAACGTATTGATGTCGAAGAGGTGTCCTGATTTAAATTCGCGCGATGCGGTCGCGCGACTAAAATGTTCTAACGACCTTAGGATGATCGCATCGCTTACTCACGCGAAAATCGCGTAGTCGCGCTCTTTTAGGACAACGCCTTACACCCTTTATAAAATAATGTGTAATCCGTGAATAGTTATCGTGCCAAACAGATTTTTTATCTAGCGCCTGTGCCATTTCTCTATATACTTAAATATTCTCTTATTTTGTTTTGTTTTACACACTTACGATATTTGTTGTTTCTATGTTTCGTTTTATGTTATATTTTTTTATTTTTTGTACACACCTTCAATACATAATTATTTAAGTAAATATTCACGACAAACATTGACACAACATATAAAACTGTTTTACATCCGTAACCACTCTAAGTCAGGTTCAGTTGAAAACCAGCGTCGGGCACTAGTTGACTGGCATTTTGCTGAATTGGACCTTTTTGGCGCAGTCGTGAGGCACACAGTGGCACGTCTTGTTTATTTCTTAGTCCTTTTTTTATATACTATTTTACATTGTGTGTACTTGGGGTATGTGCCAAATAAATGCATTTTCTTTCTTCTTCTTCTTTATTAATACCCCAAGTTCAAGTTCAAGTTCAAGTTATTTATTTCATAACAAAAATACATTTGTGTCGAAATATTTACACAGTAGGGACATAAAAAAAAGGAACATAAACAATTACAATATAAATAAATTAGTAAGTAACCTCGTCCCACAGCCATCCTAAGTTAAAACGTCTATCCTAATTAAACTAAGTTCACAGTCATACTCGTATTAATACAGAAACAAAGTCCCTAGCAAAATACACTTTATATCATGAAAAAAAAAACTTTTAAGAAATATTCAGTAGAAAAAAAAAAGCAAGCAAAAATCTAAGACAAGTCAAAGAACAATCGATACAGTTATTTAATTTAATAACTATTTTTAAAACTTTGGTCATTGCAAAATTCGTCAATAGAATAATAGGCTTTCTTGATTAACAAAGCCCTGAGTTCATTTTTAAACATGTTCACATTCTGAATATTCTTTAATTCTGTTGGTAATTTGTTAAACAGATTGACAGATTGCACATGTGACGAGTGTTTGACAACATTGAGCTTTGCCTGCAGAATAGTAGGAAGATCTTTTCTGCGAGTTTTTATTCTAGTTTTCCTTTCATCGTCTGTTTCAAAGTCGTTTAAGTTTTTTAATAAGTGAGTAAGGAGAACCAAAACATAAAGACATGGCACCGTTAAAATCCTTAGCTTAATAAAATACTCCTTACATGATTCAGTCTGGTTTAGGCGAAGCATGGTTCTTAATGCTCGTTTTTGTATGGTAAAAGCTGCTTTATTATTATATTTGTAACTATTTCCCCAAAATTTAATGCTATATCTAAGTTTAGATTCAACTAGGGCAAAATAGACGGTACGAAGTTGGGCACCAGACAAAATATCCCTCAAAGATCTGATAGCATAACATGCACTACTTATTGAATTCGTAATTGAATTTAATTCTGACTTCCAATTTAGCAAAGAGTCAATTTGTACCCCTAAAAATTTCAAACTTTCTACTATATCAATTTTACTGCCCAAGGATTCTACGTCTATTGTAACTTTGTTCCTTACTGTAGATCTAAATATCATACATTTTGTCTTACTTACATTTAAATTAAGATTATTCATAGAGAACCAGCTTTCACAAGCAGCTAATAAAACATCTAATTTACATTTTAAGGTCTCCATATTGTCAGCAGCTATAACAGCACTCGTATCGTCAGCAAATATTATTAAGTCAGCATCTGGTAAAATGTTTTTAATGTATTCAGTTAGATCATTAAGAAATATTATAAAGAAGATGGGGCCCAATACCGAACCCTGAGGAACACCTCTAGTTACTGTAAATAGTTTCGATTTATGAATTTCTTCCACACCTTCTTGAAGCGATTTAATTTCGACGTACTGTTTCCTATTATTCAAATAAGAAGCGAAAAGTTTCAAAACGTTTGCTCTGATACCGTAGTGCTCTAACTTATCCAATAGAATGCAATGTTCTACAGTATCAAACGCAGAACTTAGGTCTAGGAATAAGCCGGCAACTTTAAGTTTATTGTTCAGTTTATTTACTACGTTGTTAACTAACGAGTCTATTGCATCTAGTGTCCCTTTATTTTTTTGGTATCCAAACTGATTACGGTTTATTATTTTAAGATTACTCAAATGACTTACAAGCCTAGATTTGATTACTTTTTCAAAAAGTTTCGATAGAACCGGTAACAATGAAATGGGCCTGTAATTGCCTGGATCCGTTTTAGCACCTTTCTTAAGAAGTGGTATAACTCTGGCTAATTTAAATTGGTCAGGAAAGACGCCTTCATCGACGCAGTTATTTATTATTTCAGC
The DNA here is from genome assembly GCA_932274075.1 of Diarsia rubi. NCBI lineage: Eukaryota > Metazoa > Arthropoda > Insecta > Lepidoptera > Noctuidae > Diarsia > Diarsia rubi. Next base: position 2,037,145 of record OW026432.1, read on the forward strand.
TATTGGGTATGCCAGTATATCTATATTATCTTTGATTACATGCAGAGGTATTTCATCGTGTCCAAAGGACTTTTTAGCATCCATACCCTTTACCATTTTATAAATCTCTATCGGCATTACAGGATTAAAAACCATAGGCTTATCCACTCTGTCTGTATTCTCAGTTAAATGTCTCATAGCTAGTTCTGGATTACCAGTATTTATGCCTTTACTGTTGTCAAACTTATTTGCAAAAATGTTAGCAATGTCTGTTGGATTACAAATTATTTTATTATTATGTTTAAGTATTATATTATCATTTTCGAAATTATTATCAATTTTTTTCCGAGTCTTATTAACTATTTTCCAAATTTCTTTGCTAGGATTAACAGCTTTATTTATTTGATCAGATACTTCCTTTTTTTTTGCGTTCCTAATCACCTTTTTATAAATTCTAAAATACTGTTCACGATATTGTAATAACGATATATCACACTCAGCTTTATTTATAAAATTTAGTAATCTCTTCATTTTGCTGGATATCCTTATACCTTTTGTTAGCCATTTAGATCGACCAGTTCTTTTTAAATTTATTTTAACTTTACGTTTTTTAAAAGTATTTGAATGTAGTTCTTTAAATTTTCGTATAAACGTGTTTGTACCTAAATTCCAGTCGCGCTCCAGTAGTTTTTGCCTGAATGCACTATTATTCTTTTCGTTATATAATCTACGCAATATGTATTTCGAACAGACGCATTGTGTGGAAGTTACTTTTTCCAGATACGCTGTACAAAAGAGGGCTGCGTGTCCATCCGCTAATCTATTGTGGTCAATGTCTGTACTACTAACATTTCCATCACAGGTGTTGGTTAATATATTATCGATACACGATTCGGAGTTATTTCGAACAAATGTAATTGAGTCAAATAAATATCTAAAATTATAGCATGTCAACAAAGAAGTAAACGAACATCTCTTTTTGTCATGTTTTGTCAAGTCGATATTAAAATCACCGCAGATAAAGCATATTTTTTTGACAAAGTACTGCAGTAATTGTTCCAATCTCTCTAGAAAATCGTCAAAGTTTTTATCTACTGGTGTTCTATAGCAACAGATTATGTAAGAGTTAGTCTCAATGTCCTTTACTCCACATACCTCAAAGCTATTCGTTTTATACAGCCTTTTACAAATATCCAACTCCTCAACTTGTCTGTTTTTATGTGTCAATACTAAAGTGCCACCTCTTGCTTTTTTTAACCTTGTGTTGCAAGAGCTTATAATATAATTACGAAAATCAAATTGTGATACCATGGTTTGGTTTAAAAAATGTTCACTTATACAAATAAAGCTTATTTCGTTTGGTAATTCTGTTACATACACTTCGAATTCATCCTTCTTATTATTTATGCCGCATAAGTTTTGGTGAAAAATCGTGACATGTGAATGACTGTCCTTAAGTAGAGCCAAGCCGCTCAAACCACCCGCCAGGGTACTAATCTCGAAAAAGCTGACTGTGTTGTTCAGTTTCCTCTAAGGATGGATTTGAATATTCAGAATATGTGTCAATTTCTAATATAAGTTGCTGTATTTGATCAAATATACTACATATACCTCTATTATTTACATTTCCATGTTTATTATAAGACAAGAAGTCATAAGTCAAATTTAAGTTTGAGTCAATTAAATAGATATAATTATGAATTAAATTGTCATTATAAATTGTATTATTTACGTTTCCAAGTTACGCACAATATTTATATACTGATGCTAGTCATCAAAACAGACTTTAAATCCAAAAATGCTGGAAATGTATTCTGTTGGTTATACTTTAACACCCTTACGATTATTTTTTCAAATATGTACAAAAACGATTTTTCTACAGATTAATTACTTACATTTATTTATTTACAAGACAAGATGATTTTTTGGTCACCGTCCAAATTTGAATGTATTAATGTTTGGCGAAAATGTGATTTTTTCTTTTAGTATCACTCAATTCAAAAATATTGAGTTATCATCTCAAAGTTTAATAAAAGAAAATATTACGTATCGATTTTTTTCAAAAATGGTGTTATATAGTGAACGATATACGAGTATGCCTAGAAAAAATTTGGACCGTGACTAAAAAAACATTTTGTATGTACAGTAGATGATTTAATTTTATGTCTGTGTTGCTATCTACTCAGGTCGGGTGGCGTAAGGTTGTGCACACATCCCGATAGATGGCGTAAGGCGTCGTGTTACAAGACTTTGTTTTTAAAATTTGTTTATGTTATAATAAAATTATTATACTTCTTATTTAATAAATAAATCTTACAGATATTTCAACTCGGTAAATTTATTTTAGTTCTATGTTTTCCTTCCCTCTCTCCCGCATAGATTAGGTTAGTAGGAGTATACCTACTGACAACTGTGTTTTCAAATATGGTGACACAATTACGATGCAACTCTGCTAGTCTTGTAGTCGCAAACTTTTAAGGAGATTGATATTCTCATGGTTGCTTGTATTTTTTCTTTTTGAGGTTTAATCTTCAATTGACTCAGAGGAGTCAATTGAAGATTAAACCTAACCAGACGAGAGCGTCTGGGCAGAGCGTAGGAAAGTGTCAAACTTCTAATGACTAAAAACTATCCATGTTCCTTCGCAGCCCTGTGTGTCCGGGCTCCGGTATCTTTGGCAGCCCCGGCAGGAAACATGGCATGCTTGGTTTGCATACGTTATGGGACGAGTCTCACAGAGCCATGCGGTGGCGGAGCATGGCTTTTCCGAAACAAAACCAAACGGAAACCGACTGTAGATATTACTAATATAACTATGATTTAGGAAAAACGAAAATTTTATCAGCCTGGGGTAATTTAGGAACAGTAGGTAAAATAGAGAAGTATAGTACCTACAGGACGTCTAAAATGCCCACTTTAGCTGATCATAATATCAAGTCGTGAGTCGTCTGTGTCTGTGAACATTTTACGAATTTTTACGCAATTCATATTATTTTACTTTTATGATCTATGTTCCTTTAAGGTCACACGCGCAGTTACTAATATGAAAGGTCCATTTTACGCTTTTTAACGCAATTCATATCCTAATGGTCTGCTTAAGTGGGCATTTTAGACCTCCTGTAGGGCTATTGCGTATCTTTTAAATGACAGTGGCTATCATATTGTCTATGGATTAACTGTCAAATTGGTTAAGGTTTAGTACAAAACGGATCCATTTGACAGTAATTGATAGGCACTAAAGGTTAGCCACTGTCATTTAAAAGATACGCAATAGCCCTGCTGGTATGCTTAGCCCTTTGAGAATTGCAGGCGTTACGTAGTTGCATATTTATAAACAGGTTACTAATTAAAAATCGAAAGAACCTCTTACTTATAAGGCAAGCTTAGATAAAATGCATCGTAACGACGGAAGTCTAAACATTTATTATAATTACCCCGTTTTAGGAAACTAGTATGTAGCAGAAAGTATTTAGAACATTACTTACATAGGGGCAGTGTACCAATGTATGCACATAACATCACGCTTGTAATCATCGAAGAGTGAGATAGAGGTTTACCTACATATTCAAAAGCAATGACCACTGCAACTCCTGAAAGTCAAAATCAACAGAGGCGATAAACAGAAAAGCGTCGAGACAATGAAGCTCGATGTAGTACCAATTAACTGTCTTGGATTCCACAACGAAATTAATGAGAAAAAAAATAGCGCGGAGGAGTAGGAAAACCACTTACACTTCTCTATAAAGGGTGTAAAAGTACCCATAACGCAAAGGAAGGGCACTTTACTGTAACAACTTTATTCCATGTTTAAGGCAAATAAAGACTTATCTTATCTTATCGTTCTCCCCACCACTGCGATCACTTTTTTGTTCTAGACGATACCTGGGAACCCCCTAGTTACGGAGATATTGGGTGTCAAAGTTCCAAATTTTGCACAGCTGTTTTTGTAAATACTGTTATAGTTTTTTATAACTTTACTTAAATTACCTCCATGACCCGTTTTTTTATCAAAGCATCCACTAACACAATGTTTTAAGAGTTCTAAATTGAGTTTTACCATGAAATGTGATTTTTGACCCCAAAAAAAAGGTCGTCCCCAGAAAAAAAAATCTGAATTGCCCAAGCATTTATGCAGGTGACTGACTGTACCTACTACGTACACATCTGCCTAACCCTTTTTATTGGGGTTTGGAAAATAATCAAACAACCCCTCCCGCTCTTGGGCAGAGCGAAAGAGAGTGTCAGACTTCTGCTGACTAAAAACCACCCATGTTCCTTATTAGCCCTTTATGTCGAGGCCGCGGTATCTCTTACAACAATCCCCAGCCCCGTCGCCTAACCCTTCGGAGATTTCAAGCGTGATGTTTTGTAGCCAAGGTAAGTTATGGTCGAAAAAAAACCGACTAATGTTGTGTAATTTTTTAATGTTGAAAATCCTTTCATAAAACATGATATTATATTCATTTACAATCTACATTAACTTAAAAATAAATTATAAACAAAAAAGATCGTTCCATTGTTTTTTTATTTATTATTTGCCTATGGTTATTAAGTAAGAAAATAACAATTCAAACACCATTTTAAGTTGATTGAGCTTTTAAGTATTACACAGAAACGAGCTTATTATTATAAGTCGATTTCATTTAGATTCCCAATAAAACGATCCAAAATACATATGGAAAAAAGTAATTTTTGAAAGATATACAACATACACTTTGAAAAATATAACAACAAATGTAATTTAATGATTTTAATATTTGTTCTTTCTCCAATCACGTAATAATTATTGATATTTTCTTCGATAAAATAACATTTTATAACAATATATTTTATAAAATAACAATTTCTTGAATTTGTGTTCTCTACATATAATATAACAAAAGGTACTTCATTTATATTTACAAAAGTAAATTATTATTATATCTGTGACATTTAGCGCACTTAAATGAGTATTTATAAATACAAATCTATTTCGTAGAGGCACTTAATTGATTTATAATTCCTAAAATTAACACACTGCTGACTTACGACAAACCTCGTAGAAACAGGTAAAAATCAAAAAGAGGTTTCACCTACTCCGCCATTTTTACAATCCAGTAGTATGTTAAAGAAATTTGTGTCCATTAATATATTTAATGAATGAATCAGGTATTGACAACAATCCTACAGGCTTCCGCCTTCGTCCAACTTCAAAAAAAAAACATACGGTTTTTGGTTCTACAGTTTCAATATTCCAAAATTAACATTTATGTATCTATTATGGCATTCAGTACGGTCTGACAGTACCGAGTCGTCCCCTTGGTATCGGCTCCGCGTAGCTGTGGCGGAACTTCGTCTGTTGTCGGTCCGCTAGGTCACGGAAGTCCCGATAATCTCTGTCGTAGTACCTCTCTCGGTCGCCCTCGACGTATGACTGTCGCTGGTCGTCTAGCAAGCGGGAGCGACTGAACGCCCTCTGGCGGTCGTTCCAGTCTCGCCTCCTGTCTTCAATCACTGGCTCGATAATCTCGTCCTCTTCGATGCGTCTGTCTAACTCCCTCCTGCCGCGTCGCTCGAAGCTGTCGAACTCGTCCCTGTGTGGCTTAGGCTCAATCCTGTTCAAGTACTCCTCTGCGCCGTACTCGTATCGCTTCGCGTCGTCGCGCTTCCTGCCGATGCGCGGGAGTCTCTCCATCTCCCGGTGCGGTAGATCCCGCGGCATGTCTCTCGGCAAATCCCGCGGTAAGTCTCGCGGCAGGTCCCGCGGGAGGTCCCGTGGTAAGTCCCGCGGGAGGTCCCGTGGTAGGTCCCGCGGTAGGTCCCGCGGCAGGTCACGCGGCAAGTCCCGCGGCTCGATGTCCCGCATCCTGTCAGCCTCCTTACGCCTCTCAGGCTCGCGATGGCGCTCCAGGTCGCGATGAGAGCGCTCAGGCTCTCTCCGGGAGCTCACGTCTCTGTGCCGGTCCTGTCGCTCGTCCCTCCTTTCCTCGTCGGGGGAAGAAGTCGAGCGACTGTTCCGCTCCAGCATGCTTCTCCGCATCGCCATGTGCGCTTCCAGCTCTCTGTTGAACCTCTCCCGCTCTAGATTCATGAACTTTTCTTTAGCTACGTTGAATCTGTCTTTCGGAGACGCTTCGGCGACTTTCAGGCTGCCCTCGCTTGCGCCCCTTTGTAGCTTACCGAACCTTCGATCTTCGACCCTGTCGATGCTCCTGTTGGAAGGTTTGGTCTCCGCGACGTACCGTCTTCTGTAGTTGGTAGTATCATCTTGGAACTTCTCTACTGGTTTCTCTGGTTTGACGCGTTCCAGTGATTCGTGTCGGAACCTTCGTTCGAAGGTCTGGTCGCGGAAGGGGGCGAGTTGGTCACGGAACTGGTCGGAGAAGTCGTCGGGGTAAGCTCGGTCGTAGTTGCGCGGGGAGAGGGCGCGGCGCGCAGGGGAGGCGCGACGGGGGGAGGGTGCGCGGCGTGGTGGAGACGCGTCGAAGGCTTCGTGCATCATGTATGCGGTGCTCTCTGCCCAGTCCTCTTCTGAAAAGATAGAAAAGTTTGGTTAGTGTTGATGAAAAAAAAAACATTATTTTGTTGTTACAATTGGGAGAAATCTTCATTCTTTCATACAAAAAAAAAAAACTGAAGTTTTCTGTCTCAAAAAGACAATCAACGACATCATTTTTTGTTCTAATAGAAATGTTAAATGAATAACAATATTCTGCGAAGCTCAAAAAGTTAGCTAAACGGTAAACCATGGCAAAACGTTACGTGGAATGTTCTGGTCTCTCAAGATAAGATTAGTTCCGCATTATCGCACGAAGCAACTGCAGTTACTTGTGCCAAAAACTGCAGTTTAGTGTGGTCTTTATTACATCTTGTTTTTATATATTGAAATTCCGGTGTGTGTGCGTGTGTGTGTGTTCGTAGCTGTCGTCCTCCTAAACGGATTCACCGATTCTGATTGTAATGTATGACACTGTCTTCGACATTCAGAAACTGTAGCAAGCAAACTTTAATGTTTGTTGTGTAACGCACAGTCGAGATGCAAACTAAAAAGCTACTAGGTTTACTGAAAAATTCTCGCGCATTTAAACCTGAAGTAATAGCTCTTATTGACAGCTAGAAGCAGACAGATAGAAGCTCAGCAGGGCTATTGCGTATCTTTTAAAAGTCAGTGGCTATCATATTGTCCACGGATTAACTGTCGAATTGGGTATGGTTTAGTACAAAATGGAACCATTTGACAGTTAATTGATGGACACTGTCATTTCAAAGATACGCAATAGCCCTGCTGTTCACTGTTGTCGTTACACGCTGAGATAGGAACCTATTGACCTTGTACGGGGACCACTTTAGTGAAATGTACCTATGTCTTAGGCCTATTTATTTATTTTATTTTTTTCTCTTTGGGAAACTTACATCTAATGCAGTCAATGTACTTAATCAATAAACATTTGAAGGCCAATTACAGGCTTCCACAGTTAAAACACAAAAACAAAGAAAAAACAACAAAAAATACGCATCTCATGTTCATCATCATAATTATGTTTTATTGCAATTTATCATTTTGTTATGTCCTGTGTGAGACTACTAAATTATTTTGTTATCTTTCTTGGTCACACACGTTTCTAGGCCTCCAGAATAGATCAAAAATATTTGCATGAACGAAAAACCATGTTTAATTAATAATGCACAACATACGTAAGTAACTGCATTACAACCAAGCCATAACGACAACAGCCACGAAAATACAAAAAATAGATTATCTACACTAATAATATTATAAAGAGGAAAGATTTATTATATTTGTAACGAATAGACTCCGAAACTTCTGAACCGATTTGAAAAATTCTTTCACCGTTGGGAAGCTACACTATCCCCGGGTGACATAGGCTACTTTTTATCCCTGTATTCCCACGGGAACGGGAACTACGCGGGTAAAACCGCGTGACGTCCGCTAGATGTAGATATTCAGCACCATGGGTTAAAAAATCATAAAAATACTTCTGAAATACAACTTATAGGTATCAGTAGCCTACTTTTATAATTTTATGCGCCTGACTTGTTCGGAATGAAACGTAGTGGTCTCACTTTTGTGTGTAACGGTATTCCCATCTCCGTAACACTTGCTAACATGTTTTTAAAGAATTGACATAGATAAGAACCTGTAGACGAATCGTCGTAGGGTTGTCAAAGAGTTTAAAGTTTTTTTTTTTTTAGTTGTATCAAATTAGTCTATCGTTCTGCCTAGCTTATTCCTAACTCTGTTGAAGTCTGTTTCCAGTCTAACTGGATGCAAGTTATTACATCGAGAGACTGCCTCAGACCTTCAGGAGCCAGTTTTTTTTTTTTTTCGCTGGAGTGGGAAATCCTCACGGACACCTCGGCTAAAACAACACTCCTGCCCCACCAGTGTTTCTCCCAAGAACCTTTGTTTTTGAGGTTTTGCCTTGTTTTTATATTTTTCTAGATTACAGAATCATAACGTGTGTCACGGTTGGCGCAGCGATTGGCTGCTGCGCTACGTGTCGTCGCAGGTTCGTATTACTTACCAGGTAGTTGTTCCTGCCATGGTCTGGCTGTTTGTGAATATGAGATAAATGATTATAAACGCACCCACACGACCCGGTAGAATTTCTCGGAATGGGGCCACGTTTTATAAAAAAATCATAGAGTACCTAAGCATAAGATTATCATTCAGACAATTCAAGTTAAACATAGCCGGCGGTGTTAAATCAGGTCACAACGCAATGTTCGAGTTATAGGTAACTTAATATCGTGTGTATCCAAACACGCACCTGTCAAGTTATTTTTAAATCAAAATAGCGGTTGTTAAACCAGTTACTATATTTTTGATTGAAGCATAAACGTAAGCGCACATTAGACGCTAACCGGGGCGCAGCGTATCACATGGCAATAAAAATATTGAATAGACTCTGTGGGGCCCGCCTGTAGTCAGCTATCATTACTAGAAAATTATTTTGATCCTGACCATTTCTCTGCCTCTCTATACGATGGCTAGCCATAGACGCAGGATATATAATAATATTATTTTCGACAAGTGTGTTTGCAAACACGGGTGCTCTCACTTTCATAGTTTGATAGACTTGCAACCCGATCAGAGAAAAATCTGACGCAGATCCAAAATAACGATTGTCAAAGGTTGTTACTGAAATATTCCTTAAAAAGCCTGTCCTGGGCATCGAATACTGGACTCCATCAACGGTCACGCTTGTGACCACTAAATCAAAAGGGCAGTTAAGTTTAATAAAAAAAAAATTATGGAAGATTTTTGCGTCCTATTTTTATGTGTCAGTCTTTAGAAAGCTTAAACTGTGTAAGATATTAGCAGCGATAAATATGCTGGTTATTTTATTGAGATTATGTAGCTAATACTGGTATTCAGTTACATCCAGTTAGACTGGAAGCCGACCCCAACATGGTTAGGAATAGGCTAGACAGATGATGTACTTCCGTAGTGAAGTAACTCTAAACTACAACCTCAAACCAAATAAAAAGTAAAGACGGAACTCTGCGAACAGCAAAGTGAGGCCGGTCAAACTACCCCTCGCCGTGTACATACACAATACACACACACACGAACAACATAAACTACGCCTTGGTCTTAAACTTTTTATTTGGTCTGAGGCGTAGTTTGACCGGCCTCACTTTGCTGTTCGCAGAGTTCCGTCTTTACTTTTTATTTGGTCTGAGACTACAACGAAAAGTTACAACAAACCTCATTTCAACTGTGACCTCAACATGAGAACAATAGCATTTCACACCAAATTACTTTCTCAAAACATTCTTACATTTAATTTACACTTTTACATTTAATTTATAAGCAGCCATTATTTTTAAAAGACTTTAATTCTGGATCTGGAACAATTATTGTTAAGTACATTTTGCTTAGAGTTGATGACCATGATGCTATCCAGCCGATTTCGGTCACAGTGACTGCATGTGTGGTGGCAGCCCCGACTTACGAACAATAAGTTGAGGGTTCGAACCCAGCCCAGCGCATTACTTTGTGTAATTTAATTCATCACCAGTGCTCTCAAAAACGGTGAAGGAAAACATCGTGAGGAAACCAAAAATTTGAAGACTAGTGACATCTACCAATCCGCACTGGGCCCGCGTGTTAGATTTGCCCATTCCCTCTCAAAGAGAGGCCTGCGTCCTAGCAGTGGGAATATTAATAGGCTGTTGATGATGATGATGATGATGACTGCATGTGGTGGCAGCCCCGACTTACGAACAATAAGTTGAGGTTGAAAAGTTAGTACTTTAATTGCAATGTTTGTATGCAATCATGTATGTGCTTTCGTCGTCAAAATGGTATTTGCAAATGACATAACAAATTGCTTAAGAAATCGCTATACAGGGTGTTTGGAAGGGAGCTGTACATACGCCTAGGGTAGAAACTAGGGATAGTCTGCTACCTACCCCCGCCCATTATATTGACCTTGGCCTCAAGGTTTTTTTTTAATTTATTATTATTTTTTATTTGACTTTTTGACTAAAACTACCTGTAGCTCAAAATCTATCCATGGGACCGGTCGGCTAATGGTCTTGTTTTAATCGTTAGAGTCTTAGGGTCCTGCAAAAAATTATTTTACACCAGAAAATTGTGGAGAAGAAAAGTTATGGGGCCTGAAGTACCGTAGTAAGGTAAAGAAATAATTTTAAATTAAAAAAAAACCTTGAGGCCAAGGTCAATATAATGGGCGGGGGTAGGTAGCAGACTATCCCTAGTTTCTACCCTAGGCGTATGTACAGCTCCCTTCCAAACACCCTGTATAATGTCGAATGTCTGATTACTAGCAAATGTTGGTTATTTTGTAATTATTCTAGTATTTAGTGTATGACCTACAAATGTAGATTGATTTTAATTTGCAGTTGATGATGATTTGAGTCTGGTTTGTAACGAAATTATGTAATGAGAGTTTGGATATATTAATGTTTGTTACTCAATCACGCCAGATGGGCTAGATAGACTATAGTCTGTAGTTCTAATAATATAATAATCTCATTGGCATTTCTTTTCCACACATATGAACATCAAAATCACGACGGCACGGTTGGCGCAGTGGCTCAAGCAATGGACAGCTGCGCTGCGAGTTGCGGGTTCGATCCCCGCACGGAACAAATATTTGTATGACCTACAGATAGTTGTTCCGGGTCTGGGTATTTGTGTATGTCAGTTTAAATGTTTGTGAACGCACCCACGATACAGGCGAAGTTCCTAGTGTGGGGCAATGTTTTCAAAAAAAAAAATATTCTCTTGAACTACTGTCGCAGCCAATAACTAATAGCTTCAGTTTTTTTTGTGTATGCCAAAACTTGCTCTAAGCCCTAGTGTTGGTTGGTTGTCCGAAAACTGTGGGTTGTTCGAAAGAGATACCGCGGCCCCAGACTCAAAGGGCTAAGAAGGAACAGCGGTGGTATTTAGTCATTAGAAGTTTGACGCTGTTCCGCTCCGCCTTCAGCAGGAGTCATTTGATGGTTACCCACACTCCAAAGCCACGATTCTAATAAGTCCGTAAGTACTTTTGTTTGTAAACAAAGTCCCCTTCTGTTATCAAATATACTTGCATAAACCACACGCCAACAAAAGATACAACTGCTATAAAAACAAAAGAATCGCCACCGTGAATACGAAGGTCGTACATTGAAAATCTTTTCAAGACAATCCCTTCTTTTTCATCTTTGGGAATACTAGTATCCACAATGGAAAATCATGTTTTTTCTCTGTCGCACGATGATGAGTTAACCATCTTTTGTCTCCGTCGCACAGTATTGTTTTTAATGCGTGGGAGTTTCTTAGCGTGCTATTTTATGTTTGCGCATGTGAAAAACGGACATATTCTTCTCTTTTGAGGTTAGTTAGTTAGTTTTAATGGTGTGAAGGGATTCTCTTCTATTAATCTGCGTGGGTAGATGGCAACAGTGACTTGGAACAATCTTCAGGTCAAGTTACGCTTGCCTAGGTAAATCTGTGGATAGGTGACCGAAAGATATATAACGAGTTTGCCGTAAAACAGCCGGTTTTTTTTTTTAAAGGAAACTTGCACGATAGTGATGTTAACAAAAAAAATCTAATTAGTTCGTCATATAGATTACCAAAAAAATATTATTACACGTATTTTTTTCTTTTTTCACGTAGGCAAACAATAAAGATGATACAGTGCTTTGAAAACTCGTGTGACGTCATACTCTAAGACATATATATGACATTCTTTAGCGGTCAGTGACGTCAGCTACCCCCTCTCAAATCTTTGCCGCGTTGTATCTTCGTCAATTTTCATTGATTTGATAAACTAAAAAATACGTAGGTATCTAATATTTTTCGATAATCTAACTGACGGATCCAACCAATTAGAATCACATTTTTTTAAGTCAGTAAACATCCCTATTTTATTCACAAAATCAACCATGTGTCAACACTGCACGCAGTATAATTCTATAATCTATTACTTCAAAGATAGAGATTTGATTCCCTCGTCAGGTTTGGATCAAGAAGGTGTGAACAGTTTTTAGGCAAAATGTTTCACAATTCATTAGGTGTGTATGCTTTGATATGATGAAGGTTGTGGTCTTGAACTATTTGAGTTTATTATACGTTGCAATGGTAACAGTATGTAGTTTAATTGCATGTTTTTTTTTTTTTTTTTTTTGGGACAAGCCCGCCTCACTATTCCCAAACCACTGTAACTTCTGTAAGCCAGAATCAACAGTGGCGACCACAAGAAAAGCGCCGAGACAATGAAGCTCGACGAAGTCCCAGAGAAATGATTTGACTGTCTTGGATCCCGCAACGAAATTAATCAGAAAAGAATAGCGGAGGAGTAGGTATTGCATGTTTTTATTGAAGACATCGCTGGTTGAAAAGTAGTGTGATTTGTGTGTTAATTATATGAAAAACTAGCGGACCTGGCAGACGTCGTACTGCCCGGACAGCAGCGCCACCTACCGGGTCTAAGACAGCAAAGTCCCCATTAACAAAATGATCCGCCATTTATTGAATTCGTTTGTTACAAAAAATTTGATAAATGAAGAACCACACGACCGATTTTGTGCAAATTTCACGTAAACCATCTATTAAATAGTGCGAACAAAGCCTAAACATTTGGTTTGAATAGGTGAGCCAGTTTTTGAGTTACACAATTACAACGAAAATAATTTTCGTAATAAAAAATATCAATACCACTAATTTAGTTAGTGGTATTGATATTTTTTATACATATATATTGATGTTTTATCAGCTGCTGGAAATTTTCCTATGTTAGGCCAGTTTCCAGTCCAGGCAGCTGAATACCAGTATTATAAATAAAGCGACTATTTCAGTAGTAATTCAACTTTATCGAGGTGCACTGAAAGTGTGTCTAACTACAAATTAAAAGTTAGAGGAGGCACACACATTTTACCACTTTATAAGTGTCTATCTTTCAAAGGATTGACTTTAAGAAAAAAATATTTTAGAAATCGTGAAGCGGTTCACAGAATACATCTATTTACCAAGTTTGAACTGTGCAGTCTTAATCATTTACGAATTAAGTGGCTGTGACATACGGACGGACAGATAGACATGACGAATCTAAAAGGGTTCAGCTTGCTGCAATTCGTCTACGGAACCATAAAAAGAGCGACTAACTATCTGATCTAGTTACTACTGGGTAGTAAGTAAGGTATCCCTTGTTAAGACTTGTCAGAATTTTGGGCCACAGATCATCTGTAACTACTGTAATTTATCGACAAATGACAACCAGTATCAACGGCTTAATGTGCTTACCGAGGGACGGAGGAAACTCAGTATGTAATAAATAGTCACCCATCCATAGACCGACCTAGGCAATCGTGGCTTAACCTGAAGATTGATCCGGGTGGCTGTAAGAATAGGACTGTAGGAGGGCTGTAAAATGTTTACTGACTTAAAAAATATGGTTCTAATTAGTCGTCTTTTAGATTGTCGAAAAATATTGGATACGTATTTTTTGTTTTATCAAATCAATAAAAAAATACGAAGATTAAACGCGTCAAAGATTTGAGTGGAGGGTTGTGACGTCACTCACCGGTAAAGACTGTCATACTAATGTCTTAGAAAATGACGTCATACGGGTTTTCAAAGCACTGTATCGTCTTCATTGTTTGTTTAGGTACGTGAGAAAAGAAAAAATACGTGTCCAATATTTTTTGGGAATCTATCTGAAGGACAAATTAGTTTTTTTAAGGTAACATCATCAGGACCTCTTCTCCTATAGGAGGTTAAGGTTTATTTAAACTTAAGCTTAACAAATTCCTTTCAAACGCCCTTTCAATTCTTTAAATAAAGATAATTTTGTGAGTCTGGATTTGTGGTTCATGACAATAGGTTCGCCCTGTATTACTGGGCGGTACCTAATGACATCATTCTTACACCTTCACTACAAAGTCTTTCCTGATCCAAACCCTTTTTTTATAACAAAACAATTAAGAACACAAACAACAATGGCTTGATACCATGTTCTTAGCATTAATTACCGGCTTATGACGTCACTTCCTTTAGAAAACGACTCCCATACTGTAATTGTATAATAATAACATGTTTGGTTTTACATTGAAGCTATTATAGACGTAGATTATTAAAGAATGAGATAGGATAAATAAAAAAATGATACCTATCTGTGTGTCATTTTAATTAATAGAGAGGAATATTTTTGTTTAGATATCAACTTCATCACCATCATTTAAGCCAAAAGATGTCCACAGCTGGACATAGGCCTCCCTTAAGTGTTGCCATGTTGACTGATCCCGTGCGAGAAGGTACTTATAACAAAAAAAAAACATTGTTTTAAATTTTTATCGGTCCGTCTACGTCTGTCCGTTTGTCTAACTGTCTGTTTGTTCCAGCTAAACTTTTTGTTTTTTAAAACGTTGCCTCACATTAGAAACTCCTATTTCGTGGGTGCGTTTACAAAAATTTTAAGTCGCATGCTCAAACCAAACATCACTCTGTAGAACAACTATCTGTAGGCCATACAAATATTTTTCCGTGCGGGGATCGAACCCGCGACACGCAGCGCAGCAGTCAGCCACCAATAACAAAAATAATCTGTGCTGTTAAATCTTCTGCGAAGAATAGGCGTGACGACATAGTCAAAGAATCAATGATTTAATGATATTAGGGGAAATTACATACGAGAAGGATTTAAAACACTGATTTAGTTTTATTTAAAAAATTAAGATTAGTAAGATTTTTAATAAAATAAAAGATTAAAATACTGATATCGGCCATTTTGATTGAAACACCAATCATAGCGCACTACGTCACGCCAATGTAAACATCACTAGCTGTCACTAGCTCACTGTGTTGTTTTGTTGCCGATTACGCATTTGGATATTTTTTTTGTTACTACAATACTTTGTGAACATCTTTAGCAATGGAATCAGGCTTTGTAAAAGCAAACAGTTCAAATTTGCCCAGGATAGATTTACTGATGTTGGGCGATTTCCTTGGGTCAAATAAAGAATTTTGCTCGTCCGAGTTCCGAAATGTGAAAACCTCCCTGTAAGTAAATTTTGTAAGTATCTAACACTATAAAAATACAACAAACTCGTTTTGAGCTTGTAGGAGTTTAGTTTATTTTCACTTTCTTATTTTTACAATAAACTTGTCAGTTTATTTTTGAGGTTAGCTCCTTCGCAACTTGTAATAAAAGTTTGCTACTGAGTTAATAACCAACAAAAGGAGTAAATTTCTGTAACTACAAAGCATGTACTAGTATCTTTTCTCATAGTAACAACCTACTATCATAATCACCGGGTCAGCTATGCAGGTCCAGAGGACAACATTTTTGGCATTCAATGTAATGCTAAAACTATTGCTATTGATGTGTTTTTACACTGAGGCACCGCACACCACTTATAAACTTTGTTATTCATTTTTAACACACGAATTATGGTAATGTTTGTTTTAGTTTCCTCTAGCTGCGCTTTGACATTTCCATGTTTACATAGGCGTGACGTCAGACCCGACGCCATGACACTGCGAGCTGTTTTCGCGCTCTATTTAATTTTTTTTTCAAAAATGGCTTATATCTTCGTTAAACTTTACTTTATTACTGAAATACTTTATTTCAGTAATAAAGTAATGTTTTTTCGTAAATAAAAAAGATGTACCCACATTACGGAAGGGGATTTCAAAATCTTTCGTCATGCCTATTTAACGCGACCAACGAAAGAACAAAAAAAAAATTAAAAAATTGGAAAAAAAAATCAATTGAAAATTGGAAATTGGATTGGAATTGGAAATTGGAATTAAAAAGTTGGAAATAAAAAAAGTAATTAAAAAACTAAAAAACCCGACTGAAAAAACTGAAAAGCAAACGGGAAGTAGGCGGGGTTCATTTGAATATAAAATTATGAAATGAAAATAGAATGGACCCCGCCTGCTTCCAAGTTTTGTTTAATTTAAAATGTGCTTGTTTTTTGCTTTTCAGTTTTTTCAGTCGGGTTTTTTAGTTTTTAACTACTTTTTTATGTAATCATTGTACTCATTTATCGATCTTTACTTTCAAATATATCTCGATAACGTCACACTTTGGGGTACCATGTTACATGACATTTTTTGTTCGTCTTGGTGTCTTCTACCCATACAACCATTTTCATCGTGGGCCGTGATTTCTAAAATAAATCATAATGGCGGTTTGTCGATATGCCGGCTTCCGTACAAAAAAAATCAAATTCCTTTATTCTAGATCCAAGTGACAATTCCACTTATATCAATAACTTCAACCTGGTTGTAATACCAGAAAATAAGCACAATAGTTAAGTTGTGCTTATAATATATAATAATATAATAAAAAGTCTCTTAAGAAATCGATATACCTACCAGTGACTGTTGACCAACTGTGTCGTAAGTCGCACGCACAACTTTTCTCGACATTTGAGCGCAACCAGATTAATTTCATGAAAGCAATCTAAGTATGTATTGTACTGTTTTGGAATAATTTAGGCTATGTTTCCGCTGTGTATCTGTTGGTTCATTTTAGACTATGTGAAGTGTTCTGCATAGGTATTGATAAGCAATCGGATCGAAAACGTATCGAATATGTCGTATTTTTATCTCGCTCGCTCTCCTAATGAAAAAAAAGATAGGCATGACCACAATATTTTTCTCAACTATTTTGGGGTCGGCTTCCAATATTGCTGGATACAGCTGAATACCACTATTTTACATGGAGCGGCTGCCTATCTGACCTCCAGAACCAAATTAGTTTTGAGTAATATTATGATACCCTTAGGTAAGACTGGTTTTGGAACACTGATTATTACGACTGTCAGAGATCAGCCAACGCCTTTTATTTTTGGCGGGTGGAAAATCATCAAATAACCCCTCCCGCTCTTGGGCAGAGCAAAAGGGAGTGTCAGACTTCTACTGACTAAAAACCACCCATGTTCCTTCTTAGCCCTATATGTCGAGGCCGCGGTAACTAGTGTACAACCCACAGCCCCGACCAAAACCCACAGCCCTGGCGGGATCAGCCAACGCCTTAACGTGCTTTTTAAGGCACGGCGGTAACTCCGTTGTAATAAGTCACCCATCCACAGACTTACCTAGGCAAGCGCGTCTTAACCTGAACATTGATCTGAGCTGCTGTTAATACTTATCGAGCCACAAGCTCGTCTGATAATATTATGTCTCTACCGTAAATCAGAACAAATCAAATTCATTTATTTGTCAGAATGTAGGTTTACAGAGTTTGAATGGAAACACTAAACAAACATAGAATTATTTATCTAACCATAGAATTTTTCAACCAAAAAAATATTTCATTTTAGAAATATCTGGCATAGAAATATTTATTTATAACTAGCTGTTGCCAGCGGCTTCACCCGCTAATCGGGACAAAAAACTATCCTATGTGTTAATCCAGGTTATAGACTATCTGTGTACCAAATTTGACCTAAATCCGTTCAGTAGTTTCTGCGTGAAGAATTAACAAACATACACACTCACAAACTTTCGCCTTTATAATATTAGTGTGATATCTATAGTTTCCACATACCACCCTAATTGAGTAACGAGATATAGTGTGCACGTAATCATGGAAAGTCCACAGCAGCTTCGAATGACTACAAACAGCAATGAATTCTCTATGACATAGGTAGTTTATTTACACAGACATTATTAATCACCAATATTACATGAACATTTATGTGAGTAATAAATAACTAAATACTACGAAATACTTTTTTAGGGTTCCTTACCCAAAGGGTAAAAACGGGACCCTATTATTAAGACTCTACTGCCTGTCTGTACGTCTGTCTGTCACTAGGATGTATCTTATAAAACATGATAGCTAGACAGTTGAAGCTTTCACAGATTATATATTTCTGTTGTTATAAATATTTGTGGGTCTCGCATACAACAAACGTGATTTTTGCCGTTTTTGTATACGGAACCCTTCATGTGCGAGTCGAACTCGCACATGAAGGTGGTTTTGGTACGACTCGGTTGATGATGTAAGCTGGGCGGTCACGAGGAATGACCGCATTCACTGACAATATTGAGGTTTTTTGAGGAATTGATTATAATTTAACAGAAGATAATTACAGATTTACTTAAACCTGTTTGACATACAGAGCTAACGATGTTTTTTTATGCTCGACGGGGCTTAGGGATGTCGTAAGAGATATCACGGCCTCAACATAAAGGGCTAAGAAGGAACATGGGTGGTTTTTACTCAGTAGAAGTCTGACACGTTCGCTCTGCCCAAGAGCGGGATGATTTCCCACCACACCAAAAAAAGGATGATTTTTCAACAGAGAAGACAGAAGAAAATAAAAATTCGAAAAGCTGTGGGTTTTGTAAATAATAAATAAGATAGGAGCATTAACCACAAAAAAGTGGATCAGAAAGAAGCATCTCAAGCCCCTGTTTAGTTGTGGTATAGTAGGTACCTACTTCCGATGTCCTGATGTTTGATGAAAGCCGTTGACGCAATTATATGTTATTATTATGCATGTACCAGAAATATTTGCACGACTGATAAGTCGAATATAGTGAGACTAAAATTATTTTACCACCTGATTATGTATGTACCTATATTCTGGCAAATAAATAAATTTCATTTCATTTCATTTCATTTCCGACACCGGCAAAACTAATATTTTTAAGAGACTTCAAAAAAAGGAAGAGGTACTCAAAAAGGTCAATGAAACAAACAAAGTCACACGAAAGCACAGGAGACATAATAGTCCAAACAAAAGTAAACTTTAAAAAAAATATTTTATTTAATTAGAAATATTATAATTAACGAAACGAATACCATATGCCAATAAGATTTCGTTTATCAACATCTATCTAGCCTTTTCACAACTTTGTTGCGGTCGGAGGGCGGGCCTATTGCGATCACTTGGAATTGAATTGAGATTTCGTAACTACCACTGAAAAAATCCTGATGAAAAAATTCGTTCATCAACATCTATCTAGCCTTTTCCTAACTATGTTGCCGTCGGCTTCCAGTCTAACTGGATGCAGCTGTATTTCAGTACTTTATTAGAACGACTGCCTATCTGACCTCCACAACCCAGTAATACGACACCATTTGGTAAGTTACCTATCGACGAATCTACCAAAATACACCATTTAGGTATCTATTAATTTTATTTATCCAATCATATTCATAAACGCGGAAATATATTTTTTTTGTCAATCATGGGTTCAGTCTCATCTTGAATTGTTATAAAAACACCGGACAATCATGTCGGTTATAATGATACACGCAACTGCTTTTTTTTATTATTTTTGCAGGTAGGTAACTATTAGCATTTTTTACTGTCTGGGGTACGAAAAGGGATGTACGAATACTTCAAAGACAATTGGACCAATAGGGGATCGGACTGAGTCAAAAACACTGATTCTAATTTGTCCGTCAGTTAGATTATCGAAAAATATTTAATACGTGTTTTTTGTTTTCAAATTAATCAAAATTGACGAAGATAAGATGTGGTTGTGACGTCATTTGTAGGTAAAAAATGTACTATCATATGACGTTTTCGAAGAGTTCACGAGTTTTCGAAGCACTGTATTGACTTCATTTTTTTGTTTATGTGAGAAAAAAAAAATACGTCTCCAATATTTTTTGGAAATCTATCTGACGGACTAATTAGTTTTTTTTTTGTACGATTCCCTATTGCCATAGTAAGATAGGCCTAGTAAGAGTTAGGTTGGTGGACAAGAATAATAATGTAATCAAAACAGTGCTAATAAAAACATAAGCCTACAAACTAAAACCAGACTACAAACCGAGGTCTTAAAAGTAGAAAACAAGAAAATAATTCTTGTCTGATATTCATTGTATTGAATTTGTATATTTCAATTTAAATATAAGTAAAATTATTATAGAGGACCGCCGTAGTCGCATGCCACTGATACCTGAAGCTCCTTCATTGCGATTTCATTGATACAGAAGTCAGCTGCTGTTTTCGTTAGCAAGGTGACATTCGACTACGACTGACCTCTATAATAATTTTACTTATGTACGCCACGACTTAACTGTTGCTTTCGGACTTTTTACAAACAAAAAAATAATAAGCGTTTCTTTTAGATAATACTATTGTCATTTTAGTCCACACACACACACACAAACAAAGAGCAGATTTTGTCCGATGTCCTTTGGAACTGTAATGTTTCTCTAGACATGATAATAATATATAACGTTTATCCTAGGTCTGGGGTGCTACTAATAAACTTAACTAGTGCTCTTTTTTCTGTATTTAGTTGTAAAAACAAGTTTTCATAAAAAGTGTACTCACCACTGGTGCTATGATTATCATGCTGCCTGTACTCATTTCTCTCCGGCGAGGGGGCAAGATCACTGCCTATCCCGGAACTGCCTCCTGACGACTCCAGCTTACGCCTGGCATTCACCCCCACGATGTTCTGGTTGAGGCAGCGTCTCGTATCGATGTTGGAGAGGTTCCCTTTCTGGCGGTGGACCGTGTCGTAATCCCGAGGGGGCAGGAGGATCGGGCTCTTGCCTGTAAGATTGAGGGGGTGAGTGAGTAGGGGTCGAGTGAGTGGGGGTCGAGTGAGTTGGGGTCGACCGAGTGAGTGTTAAACTTATTCTGTTGACATTATTTAGCGTTTATTTTTGAAATTACAGACAAATTAAATGCTTCTTTAAGTTCAGGGGTACAAATGGTGGCCGCGGTACAGTAGTTATCGCAGCCATAGAGGGCTAAGAAGGAACATGGGTGGTTTTTAGTCAGTAGAAGTCTGACACTCCCTTTCTCTCTGCCCAAGAGCGGGAAGGGTTATTCGATGATTTTCCAACCGCCAAAACAAAAAAGAAAAAGGGGGTACAAATGGTTTCCTATTTTATCATGACATGAATTATGAAAAACTTACTTTAATTACAAAAAAAAATCCTTAAAATAAGGCACTATGCTGTAAGCATGGTTTGGCAATTATATTAAATGTTTTCTGTTGCAACAGAAAAGCTAGAATTGGGCAACATACTTAAATACACATATAAAAAAATAGCATACATAAAAAGTTTCTTTAGTTGAGCTTTTTGATGTTAAACAAGTAAATCTTTTAAACATAATTTTGGAAGTAAAAGGTTCCTTCAACTTTTTTGTTATACGATATTACAGTATTTGAATTGTGGAGGTCTTCATCATCAGGCTTTCAAATAATTATTGATCCAAATCTTAGTAGTAGTATAACTTTAATATCACTTTAGTGTGGAACTGAGATGGGAGCTATACAATACTTAGCTAACTGCCATATTTAGATCTTTGGCAGTCGTTACAGATAGCCAGTGGCCTGAAAGTCTGACAACCAGTCTTATCAAAGGGTATCGTATTACCCAGTTCCATGTAAAATACTAGTATTCGGCTGCATTTAGTTAGACCGGTAGCCGACCCCAATATAGTTGAGATATGGCTAGGTAGATGATCAGAGATGAAGCTATATCGGACGTCTAGCTTCATCTCGCCCCACACTGAACCAAAATTAAAACAAGACTGCTAAAAGAGACTTTGGTAAACCACCAGTATGATAATATGGTTAGTCACAACAATAATAGGGTATAGTTAACAAAAAAAATCTAATTAGTCCGACAGATAGATTTCCAAAAAATATTGGACACGTATTTTTTCTATTTTCACGTAAACAAACAATGAAGACGATACTCGTGTGACGTCATTTTCTAAGACATTCTAGTATGACATTCTTTACCGGTGAGTGACTCACAAGCCCACAATCAAATCTTTGACGAGATTTAACTTCGTCAATTTTTATTGATTTGATAAAACAAAAAATACGTGTCCAATATATTTCGATAATCTCTTTCTTTGACGGACTAATTAACATCCCTATTATAACCATAAAACATCACATTTTTCTTTGACAAAATATATAGAAATAATAAAGCTCAAAAGTACATACATACCAATACCGATGCAAAAAGCCGTGGAGAAGCAAGCCACATCTACCTACTAAAATAAAAGAAATGACTGACCTAATCCCCGTTTACCTGTCGATAGCTTTTGTTTCAACTCAGCGGCCAAACTGTCATACAGATTGGCCACACATCTCTCTTCGTTGCTCCCAGAGTCAGATTCCCTTGACACTTCGCTCCCTAGAGACGAGTCTGGAGGTTTCTTCGAAGCTGGTAAGGCTCCACGCATTTGTAATTTGCGCTCGATGTCCGCGAATTTCTTCTGGTTCTCCGGTCTGTCTATGAGTGCTTGTAGGTGCGTGTAAAGCATTTCTGCTGTGTGGTCGGAATCGCATCTGTTGACAAGAAAAAGAGATTTGAGGTTTTTGGACATGGCTGCGGGATGTTGTAAGAGATACCGCGGCCTTGACATATAGGGCTAAGAAGGAACATGGGTGGTTTTAGTAAAAAAAAGGCTTTTGGACAAACAATTACTAACATAATTATATACAGAGTCGAAAACATGACGCTACCCGAAACTGCCAAAGCTCTCCAATCAACCCTAAACCTAATGACTAAGCGATTAAGTTGAAAATATATTAAAGAAATTGGACAAATTGTAGTAACATGATGTCCTGCCGTCTGTTCATTGTCAGGAAGTACTGATAATACATTTTCGTAAGTAAATATACGTCTCCCGTTCTGCGATATAACACCAGATAAATTGATTTTGATCTTATGGGTGCTCGACTGCAACTGCGAGTTTGTATCGTAAAGGTAAAGTATTGCCCCGTCGGGGCTGCGGGTTGTTCACAAGTTACCGCAGCTCGACATATAGCGCTAAGAAGGAACATGGGTGGTTTTTAGTCAGTAGAAGTCTGACACTCCCATTCGCTCTGCCCAAGAGCGGGAGGGGTTATTTGATGATTTTTCACCAGCCATATACGTTTTGGGAAGCTATATTTTGTTTTACTATAATGATTATCTTCCTGGCCTTGTCCCAATAGGAGTCGTTGCTACTATTTTTTTTTTCAATTCTCCCCTCTCCTACGTCACAGCAATATTTACTCCTTTCTCTTTTACATCATGTATTGATTTATTATATCAGAATCAAAACCATTAATTTCGAACTGACTTCAAACAAAAGTGAAATATTTTTTTACAATATTTACAAAAATTTTTTTGATGCCCTGTATTTCTTCCGCTTTTGATACTTGTATTTTAATAAAATATTAGCTCTGGTTCAATTTTGGCATATTTTTGTAAACCATGTTATTATCAAGCAAATATTACGTAACTACTGAGTTGAGTACACAATCCACGTCGTGCCTCAAACTAACCACTATTGCAAAAAGCTATTGTTTAACAGCTAGATGTCCAATTCTCATGCAAAACGTCAAGATAAATATTACAATATAAAACCATTTTCATCATTCATCATTACTCGTGTCTTTGAAACACGATCGCTCTATGACAAAGTGTCTATTGCAAAACCAAAGTCACGCATACGCATTCCGAGAGCACCCGAATGAGAGCCGACCGCCCCCGAGTGCCGAGGTAATGTCAAAGTTGATTACAATATGGCGACCTCATCTGTCAAATGTGACAGTTGGTGCAATAGGCGGTAAAAAGGTTGGGTCATATTTGCCAAGGGAGGATTGAATAAGTTTTCTGTTTATTCTGTCTCGTAATACTTTGTGCTTTCAATGAACTGAGTAGAGTTTGATACTCTTAGTGTAATGATGGCAATTAAAATGCCATTCATTTCCCAAGTTTACTAGAAAAGCAGCAAAAGTAAGAGGTATAGTGAAGACGGATAGTGTAAGTTTTGACGTTTAAACTTTTCTTAACTACAATCTCAGACCAAGAAAAGACCTTTTTTTCTTGGTCTGAGACTACAATCATAACAGCCAATTAATCAATGTTGAAAATCTGTCACAGATTTGAAAGACATCACCAACATCAACAATGCTCACTGATCTAGGCTTAAAACGCCAGAGTTCACAGGTGTCATGGCTACTCCGATACCAGTCGAACTTCTATCGCAATGCACCGGTATCTACTAAGAACGGATGTGTCGTAAGAAGGACCAGGCATAGGTGGGCCGGCCCTACGATTACCATAAACTATAAAACATTAGCATAGAGTTATGTCATCCGAACTGGCTGGTTATACAACCTTGTTTATGTGAGAATGAGAGCGGAGTGACAGATGGTTGCAGTGATTCGGTTCGAGATTTGAATGGTTATAAAAACTTTATGTTGTCAGTTTGTCGCTTAAGGTGAAGGCGTCGAGTTAGCCCGCGAAATTCGAATTCTCGAAGTCTCAGTTCACACAAGTGTCAAGAGTGATTATTTGATGAAAAAGGCATTCTTGACACTTGTATGAACTGAGACGGTTGTTTTGGTGGTTTTAATCATTATTACTCAGTACCTAAATAGACAATTGTTACTGCCGCAAATCCCATTTTATTTAACATACGACTTGACACTGACCGGGAACTTGCAAAAAACGTAAGGAAATTCGAATTTCGCGGGCTACCTCGTCGCCTTCAGCTTAATAGATAGCAAAACAGTTACGCCTGTAATCCTCGAAGGGATAGGCAGAGGTGTACCCGTTAGTTCGCCCACATTTCGCCAGTAATGTTCAGCTAAGTCTCATGTAATGGGAAGGCGTGCCTATTCCCACCAAGCGGGCCATACTTCGTGGCTACTACTAAGAAACTTCTGTTGGAAAAACCTAATAACACTTTTCATGACCTGAGAATTGAACCAAGGAGAAGTCTAAGCAGGAGTTTAGACTTATTCACCAACTGTTGCCAGCGGCTTCGGCCGCTACAACTCAATAATTATCCCACGGGAAGTTAAAATCGGGATAATAACTATCCTATGTGTTAATCCAGGTTATAAACTATCTATGAACCAAATTTTATCCAAATCCGTTCAGTAGTTTTAGCGTGAAGAAGTAACAAACATAACACAATATTAGTGTGATTTCATCAACAGAACCAAATAGTTTCATCACCAGACAAAATAATAACCACATTCTATATTAAATACCAGCAATTTGAATGTATAATATAATCAAATCAGATATTTAAAGCTACTGATTAATGCAGGTTTGTCAACTGTTGGTCCGTACTCCACACATGAATGTCATAGGTATTATTGTATAAACCAGATGCCTATTAAACCTGTTTGGTTGGTGGGTTGGTGCAAGCAACCTGACTTTAACTATATTGTTGTGGGTTGGTTGGTACAATGGTATTCAAATAGCCTTTTAGTAAGATTTGGTCCATCGGTTTTAGACTTAAAAGAGGAACTCCTGGCTAACTTGTAACAGCGTAAACCCGTGCTTGCCTGTTGATGGTACTATTACTGACTTCCCATTACATACCGAGATTCTTCCGTGTCTCGAAAACCATGGTCCAACGGCTTGCCATTCAGGCTGTGATTTGTAGATCTTTGACAATTTGTCAGTGGCCCCATAGTTTGGCAACCAGCCTTACTAAAAGGGTGTCTAATTACCTAGTGCTAACTGAGTTGTAGAGATTAGGGGCTCGCTTGCTAGAAGCTAGATTTGTCACGATGCCAATAAGGGATTTCACCAAAAAAAAACTAATTAGTCCGTCAGATAGATTTTCAAAAAATAATGGACACGTATTTTTTCTTTTTTCACTTAAACAAAAGATGAAGACGATACAGTGCTTCGAAAAGTCGTGTGACATCACAAGGTTAGCACTTTTTTACCCACAAAGTGACAAAAGTCCCCACTCATGATCTTTGACACGTTTTATTTTCGTCAATTTTTATTAATTTAACGGACGGACTAATTATATATTTTTTGTTGCAATACCCTATTGCCAAATATTAGAGGTAGTGCACAGACTACTTTGGTCGCTAAACTGATGGATGATGGAACCGAAAGATTCAGAAATGGCGACCAGAATCCGGAAGACACAGCGTTGAAAGGCTTCCCACTAGACAGAACGATGACCCGATGGGGAGCGCGGCAGGGAAACCCACAGACTGACTGGCTGTTCGCACAATAAATGTGGGAGCATAGCGCTTTGTTCGGGTTTCTGGAACTTAAACCGAAAAAGACGAAGTACGTGCCCGATGATGCTATGTGGAAGGAAGAGTTTCATGTGCCATGAACATTTTTTTATCCCACAGCTGGGCAAATGCCAAGCTCACCTCTTTGAACTTACTTTACAGTTGAGTTCGTTCCACCATCTTCTAAAAGGCCAGCCAGGACTATTGCATATCTTTTAAATGACAGTGGCTATCATATAGTGTCCATCAAGTAACTGTCAAATAGTTCCATTTTGTACTAAACCATAACCAATTTGACAGTTAATCCACGGACAATATGATAGCCCTGCTGGTGTGTTGTAAAAGAAAACTGGAATAATATAGACAACACTCATATTTTTTTCCATATATTTCGCTCTAGCTACCGATCATTTTGCAATAGAATTCTAGATAGGTTATTTAAGAACATATTGAAGACATTTAAAGGTTACATTCCAAGAGAGACATCACCTGCGTAGCTGAAGTTATTTTAGATAATGATGAGTGAACTAGGTACCTAAGAGTTAGTAATTAACATGAAAATTGATATCATGCGACGTAATTGAAGATGATTGTGTTATTTCTTTTATGTTTTTGTTTTCCGTTCATTCTGTAATTTTTATTATAGTTGAATATATTTATAAAAATATGTACACGTATTTTTACATGTACCTACATGGAGAAAAGCTTTAATGGGCATCATAAATATTATCGTCATTGCTGTCAACGGGAATTGTGCCTAGAAGGCTGACAGGATTGACAAGCTGGATGGTACTGCTGATTCTTTGGCAAAAAATAAGCCAACCCTTCTGGTCACGGGAAGCCGGAAAAGTCGACAACCGCTTAGCGATGTCCCGATTATTTCTCTTTATGCAGAATGTGCTTCTAATTTTCTTCATAATGTTTTTTATTAAAAGCTTGACTTATTAGTAGGTAATTGATTTTTTAAGCAGTTGAGTTTACGTTAAAGATAACACCGATCGATAAATATGATAAACCTCCGAACATCTCGTCAAATTAACAAAACAGTACCTAGGACATTCAATTAATCTTAGTTATTCAATAATTAATTAATCCTATCAATTTTAATCCTCTATAAAGTAACAGTCGACGCATCTGACATGCGCGCGGGCAACACAAACGAAGCGATTCGAACTTACACGATTCGCTCCGATGTTCGAACTCACTCGATAAAAGAATGTTGACATTTTAATGTCAAGGTTGTCAATTGTCACTTGGATCTTGTACATTCCTGTTTAAGAAAAAAATATATGACTGTGAACGTTTAATTTTAGGGGATACGCAGTCGTAAGTATGTTGAGGAGGCGGCTGGAATAGACTGGATGCGGAAGGTGAGGTCAGAATGTTGTGGCGTAGGTTTAGACATGCCTATATCCAGCTGCTGACTTGACGAGGTTCGCAGACGCGGGCCCGCACTAGCCGGTGATCGTGGAAGGCGTACTAGTTTCCATGATCCACGGTGCAGGTGTGGGAAGGGAGCACCGGGGTGGTTGTTAGTCAGCTAGAGTCTGACAGACCCCTCCGCTCGCCCCAGGGTGAGACGGGCTCGTAACTAAAGGAGCTTAAAAACACGACGAACAATACCAAATAAAGAAGGTTTTGGCAGGCCGCATAAAGTAGTCAAACATCCAGACAATCTTTAAACTAAATCGAACAAGATAAAATAATTATACGACCCACATGGTCTTCCACCAAATAGTCTTTTTTACCCGACTGCGGCGAAGCCCAAAAGGAGGGTTATGTGTTTTTTAATGGGAAGTCGTCAAATTATCCCCTCTGAGCGGAGCAGAAATGAGTGTCTGACTTTTACTGACCCCTTGTGTTCCTTCTTAGCCCATTGTGTTCCGGGTCCCACCACATAAGTCCCTGATATTCAAGCGCAGTATAAGTTTGTTCTAATAAAAAGAAACATAGTATGTATTTTAAATAGGTATTACTTTATGTTAAGACGAGGTTCGCAGACGCGGGCCCGCACTAGCCGGTGATCGTGGAAGGCGTACTAGTTTCCATGACTCCTGAAATACAGATATTTAATATCTAGTTTTGGAGTCAGGGCCTCACAAATATTGTATAAAAAATGTTTTGCAAAATAAATAATTTATTATTTATTATTAAGAAGATGCGCAAAGTGCATACCTCAATACAATACTGTGCTCAATTCTGTGACTGCGACCTTTAACCAAAAAGGTAATTTATCTGTTTGCTTGCTCATACGCTGTAAGAATTTCAATTGAGCAATGTTTGTTCAGTAAACATCGATGCTTTTATAGGCGAGTGATCTCAGCAGCATTTAGGTTACGGCTAACATTCTAACTCACTCAGATTATTGATTTTACTTGTGGCGACATCTATCGTATCACATAAGAACTAATAATTAGTTATCATGTGGATTCGTCAATTATTGACAAATCCTACATCGCGCTATCAAAGTTATCCGCGACATTAGCTCCTATAGAAAATCCCGACTTGCATATGTCGGGCAGTTAGCCCACCAGACACGACACTTGTCTGGTCGGAAAAGTATGGATATGAATCACACTTTATACACATATTATAAAGGCGAAAGTTTGTGAGAGTGTATGTTTGTTACTTCGTCACGCAAAAACTACTGAACGGATTTAGATAAAATTTGGTACACCGATAGTTTATAACCTGGATTAACACATAGGATTGTTTTTATCCCGTTTTTATCTTCCCGTAGGATAATTTTCGAGTTGTAGCGGGTGAAGCCGCTGGCAACAGCTAGTCGGATATAAGTTTCTTCGGGGTTGTTGCCAAGTACTAGGATTTGTGACCCGTTGCTGGCAATGGGCTCGCCTCCTACATAGGACTTATTTAACCTTAAATGTACTTGTTCTATTAGCTACAACTCTGCCCAACCCTGCCCTGCCCAGTTGTTGTGTAGTGTTTTGTAATGTTATTTATGTAAATAAAATCTAGATATGTGTTAGTAGGTTCTGAAGTCTTTGTAGTGTGTCCGACAAAGAATCGAGTTGCAGTTTTGTGCCAACTGTTGACCAATCTTTGGCTTTGTACTGTCTTTGTTTATGTTTTGTTTGTTGGCAAATAGGATCATGGAAAGCGATTGATTACCAAGTATGAACACAATAGAAGAGTACATAAAACTCACTTGTTGAGGTGGAATTGCAGACGCTTAACACATAAGCAGACAACTAAGAAAGGCCTTAAAATAATTATAAAGATTTTTCTTTTTAACGCACAATATTATATTATTGTTACCCCCAAACACTTAGGCAGTCGTATAGGCAATAGTACACACCCACATTAAAGCCACGCTAATTAAAAACCCAGAAGGAGAAAGCAGAATGAGCTTTTATAAAAGCATTGATTAACAAACACTCAAGATTGCAATGAAAAGTAAAACGCGAGAAGGCAGGGGTTGCCATGTAGTGAGAAAATATCGGCTTCTTTACAAAGTACAAGTCGTTCCCGCTGTTTGAACGCTTATATCTCTGAAACTACGAAACGGGTTTTAATGCCGCTTTCATCAAATGATAGAGTGATTTAAGGAAAAGGTTTATAAGTAGTATAATACATGCTTCCATGCGAAGCCAGGGTGGGTCGCTAGTCTAACAATAACAGTCATCTCTCGAGTGATCCGAAGGCTGTAACTCATTCCGTAGGCGATACGAAGCTGCCTGTCACTGACTGCTCACAATAGACATCCTCAAGGTCCTTAATAACAAGTGTTACACACAGCCGAGGCACTGTTTCTTTTAGTACGTAGGTTGTAACGTGTGAATTATTCTGCTGCTTACCTACTTTGGCTCTTTTTCAGAATAGGGTAGATGAATGACTAAAAAAATATGATTCTGTTAATTCCGACTGTTAAATTATCGAAAAACATGGATACGTGTTTTTTTAATCATCAAATCAATACAAATTGACGAAAATAAAACGTGTCAAAGATCGACGTCACTACGTACGAAAGAGTGACGTCACTTTCTGGTAAAAAATATACCCAACTGCGACGTCGCGCGACTTTTCGAAGCACTACTTACATCGTCTTCATTTATTGTTTACGTGAAAAAAGAAAAACTACGTGTCCAATATTTTTTGGAAATCAATCTGACGGACTAATTAGATTTTTTTTTGACATTACATATTATACCCTATTTAAGCTTACCGCCACTACAGTCTATTATTAAATGTATTTATGGTCTAAACTAAACGTAACCAAACAAACACGGATGTCAACTAAACAATGTTTATCATCATCATTTCAGCCAAAGGACATCTGCTGGACATAGGCCTCCCCCAAGTGTCGCTCATTGACCGGTCCTGTGCGTCTCGCATTCCGTGGATCCCTTACAACCTTCAGCAGGTCATCGGACATTACACATTCTTTAGATCAATTACAAGATCACTATGCAAATGAGAGGCAGGTCAGTTTATACTGGTTGATGATGTGATTTTTAATTTATATGATTATCCTGTTCTATTTGACCTCTGACAGCTGAGTCATATGATCCAACCATTCTGTTTTGAATGTCAAGGTGAAGAAGACTCTTTTAGTAAAAATGTAAAAGGAGGATAGTGCAGTGATAGGTAGGTGAAGGTTGCAGGCATCCGCTGGATGCGAGACGCACGGAACCGGTCAATGTGGCGACAGAGAGGTCTATGTCCTGCAGGGGACGCTGATCGACTGAAATGATTATGTTGATGATGATACGTAGGTCTTTGGTTGAATAAGTATTATAGAATTATACCGCTAAACACATAAAATAATTGTAGCCATCAAATAACTCTTATTATAAATTATTTCTCGGTTCCGGTAAGCAAAAATTTGTACTCAAAAATGTTTGTCATGATGATATCATAATGACCTTACCGAGACCAATCATATATTTTATAATCTGTGGCATAATTTGACATGTTTGTGCGCTGTCATAGCATATAACAATTCCTGTAATAATCGAGTGTCACAGCAAATCGATTTCATAAATAAAAATATTGATACAAGACAGAATACAACGATGCCAGTGCCAAATAAAAAAAACCCGGCCGCCATCTTTAATTTTCACTTCACGAGGCATTAACAAACTATCTTCTTTATAACACCCAAACGTGTTCCATTGTTGCCGCCAAAACTTATTTGTAGCGACGAAATTCAAGTGAAAGTATTCTTTTATTGAAGTCAGCCATATTGGAACAGCTGTCAAAAGTCGCGAGCTGTCAAAAGGCGTGAATTACTCACGATACGTGACCATTGGTTCGGTGAAAGGGTAGGTATTACAAAAAACGTATGGACAGAGATCGATGGATATGTTTTCGATTTGTTTATTCGTATATGTGTTTTCATGTCTTTGTCAGAGGTCGCCCTATTCACCTTTGCGCTAGAAATGCTTTTATTTATTTTCTTATTCATTAGAAAGTATACGCTATCCTTGATTTTAAAGAGCGGGGTTTTGCCACACCTTTGCCCTAATGATTTTATCGTCATTAAAAACAAGTTTTTAAAAGCCACAATGGAGGTTAAATATTGAGGTATCAGCAGGTGTGATTAATCTTAAATTTTAGTAAATTCTTTGCAAAAGGCTACAAAATGTCATACATCATTAAGATAGTTTGTGCCTCGTTCGTGGAAACAAGTGTATTAAACTTACTAATATGGAAATATTTCAACACAATCCAGCATTATGAAATTTCGCAAATCATTAAATTTGTTTGTCTCTTTATATCGAAAACAAGTTATGTACCAAATAGGTTTTGAACTTTTAGCCATGCTGTACAGTGCGTAAGCAGCAATACATGTCATGTTGTTACAGATTTATGTTTGTAGTGTCTTAATCCTTATATCTTTCCAGAATTTCACCAGTATGTACTTTACAGATTTACGGCTTCTTAGCTTCTATGACAGTTTACTTTTTTAATCTGCGATCATGACAACCTAAATAATAAATTTTCAGCCAAAAATACAGGCTGGAAGGAACATCGACGCACAAACGGTTTCCAACAAAAAAGGTCGCATTTTTAAACCAAACCTCTTTTCCAACTCCAAGTAAAAACAAACTTAACTCAAGAACAAGCTTATAAAATAGACATAAGTGAAGCATAGGCCGTATTTTACTGTTCAAGTACTACAAGTTTTATGGTTTTCATTTAAATTCTAATCAAAACGGCTTCTATTATACAGTATCTAACGTAGGCTTGTTAGGAAGATTACCAGTAGTGCTTGTTAGGGCTACTCCTTCCCATCGGGGCTGTGGGTTGTACACTAGTTACCGCGGCCTCGACTTAAAGGGCTAAGAAGGAACATGGGTGGTTTTTAGACGGATAAAGTCTGATACTCCGTACCGCTCTGCCCAGAGCCGAAGGAGTCATTTGATGATTTCCTAGCCTCCGAAAAAAATGGGCACTCCTTTTAAAAATATTAGAATTTTATCTGCTGGCAATTATTGTTTTTCTGTTGTAGGGTTTTTCTCTAACTTGTGCAAATTAATAACAGACTATTATTGACTAGCTTTTGCTCGCGGCTTCGCCCGCGTGTTTGTCGGAAAATATCCCACGGGAACGTAATACCGTGATTAAAAGTACCCTGTTTGTTAATCTAGGTAAACAATGAGGCCGTCGGGGCCGCGGGTTGTACACTAGTTATCGCGGCCTCGACATATAGGGCTAAGAAGGAACATGGGTGGTTTTTAGTCAGTAGAAGTCTGACACTCCCGAGGTATTTGAAGTAAAGCAATATTAAAAACTATTATTTGAATAAAAAAACTTGTGAAAACCTAGAAACTTAGACCACCAATTTCTTTGCAACTATAACGTTCTTAGCTATGGTCTATGGTTTCTTGCTTTTTATTTTTCTAATGTTGGCTTCTGACTACAAACTCACTACAAAGCAGCCATTTTAAGACACAGCCCTAGGTTATTGCCAGTCACTCACTACCGGTTTTAAAACCTTTTTGCAGCTATTATACAGAGAAGCGGCTTTTAATTTAAAATCTCAAGTGCCCGTACTCGATATCAAACCGCCTAGATGATTGTCGTAAACAGGAATCGTTGTGGTGATAAGATTTACGTATAGAAGGCGTTTTAAAATTATGTGGTGAGGGCAATGACCTTGGCTTCTTGAATGAAAGTTGGTTTATATGAAGAAATTTGTTAGACCATAGAAGGTGTTTATGTAAATAATTTTACGAAGATATTTGTATGAATATTTAACGAATAAGTAATAAAAATATTGAATGAAGAAAAAAATACCTACCTATACCTAAGTCCTCGTAAAATGGTCGAATGGAAAGTTATATTTATATTTATTTGAAAGATAGGCAGGTACAAAACATAATTTAAACAAGTTGAATTGTTTGTAAAATTTAATATTTTTATCTTAGAAAGTGCCACTGCTTTTCATAACTTTAATGTAAGAAGATTTGCTCGAGTTGGGGGGGGGGGGGGGTAATGCCGTGTCCCCAGATATTCACGTAGTACTGTTTTATCGGTCTCATAGACTAACAAGCGGGAAGGTATAGGTAGGACAAAATAATAAGTTTAGATTTCACGTAAAAACGTTCAATAAAGTTCCCAATACTGGGACAAAAGCTAAAAAAAGCAAAAAAAACCCTTAGGTACAAACCTAACCATTCGACCCTTACCTCTGAACCGAACAGTCATTAAACAAAACATCTTCACTGACACATATAAACCATCCAATAACCATAAACTTTATTAGAAGTAGGTCTCGGAACGAATTCTCCGCGAGCCTTTGCTAGATGTCGCTGTGACCTCTAGATGCGCAAGCGCAGGAACGTGATATGCCAACCGTTGCTACATTGAGATGGGAATCCTAAAGTGGTGGTTTTGTGCATGTATTGCAAGCATTATTTTGAAGGATAATATGAGAGTTAATGTTTATATTAGTCTTTTTTTTTGTAAAAATCTAAAGTATTTTTTTCCAAAGCCTATAATATACAGGATGAATTTTTAGTCACCGTCCAAATTTTTTCTAGGCATTAGGTATCATTCACTTAGTCCATTTTTGAAAAAAAATCGATACATAAAATTTTCATATTAAATCATTTTCTCGAAAAAATTATCCGCTCTGCGTGGTCACAAGTTAAACGTTAATAATACTACACTTGCCGCGCAAATATTCAATGAAAAAGGCAGCGCTCACCCCGCTCACCCCCACCCCGCTACACCTGCGCGACACATTTATGACATCTATCATCTATCGTTAGTCGGTCTCGCGCGCGCACCCTTTCGCGACGCAAGCGCTTACTTCCGTGTTCCCGGCGTTCCCACGCAACCCGCCGGCGCCGGCGCGACGGCGCCCCGTGCGTATCGTGAATTTATTTACAATGTCGTCGTATTCCCACCGCGAGTATTACGAAATGGTGCGATCCTACATACTGAGTGGTGAAAGCTTGAACGGTGCCCGGAGACTGTACGAAACCGAAAGTATTCCTCGCCTTCGCAATCAAGGAATAAATCCCTCATTACCAAATCGCCAAACGATTTTGGCCGCAAATCAGAGGCTATTAGACCATGGCCAATTTATAGTACCTACACACGCTCAAGGACGGGGCAGGCCGAGACTCGCAGTGGAGATCGAAGAAGATATCTTCGATTTCTTTGAACGGAGCCCTAGATCCAGTACGCGAGATGCAGCGCGGCGCTTCGGCGTAAGCCAATATGCCGTGTGGAAACTTCTCCATTCTGCCGGGTTGCACGCGTACCATTTTCAAAAGGCACAGGCCTTGAACGACGCAGATGCAGTTCCCCGTCGAGCCTTCTGTGAGTGGCTGATTGCACACCCCGATGCTAACATTTTGTGGACTGACGAGGCCTTGTTTACTCGAGTGGGGCTGTATAATCATCATAATGAACATTGGTGGTCATTTCGAAACCCACACATGATACGAGAAACGTATCACCAAGTGCGGTTCAGTGCAAATGTGTGGGCTGGAATTGTCGGCAACAAAATACTGGGGCCATATTTCATTGAGGGACGGTTGACCGGGGGCACGTACCTAGATATGTTACGCACAGTAATTGCTGACTTCATGGATGACGTGCCGGTAATCTCCTATCGAGATTTTTATTTTCAACAGGACGGTGCACCGCCTCATTACTCCGCCGCCGTTCGTAATTATTTAAACATCGAACACGGTGATCGTTGGATCGGTCGCGGGGGGCCCGTCGTCTGGCCACCCCGGTCACCAGATCTTACTCCATGTGACTTTTTTTTGTGGGGTGAAATAAAACGACGAGTGTATGTGGAGGAAGCCCAAAACCTAGACCAATTAAAACAGCAAATTGTACGTGCATTCGACGAAGTTAAAAGTGACACTGTAGTGCTCAATAAAATTAAAAACAATGTGCAAAAACGTGCAAGACTCTGTTTAGAGAGAAACGGTATGCATTTTGAACATTTATTAAAGTACTGTTAATTTGATTGTTGATGATTTTGATTAAATTTTTATTATTTGTACATAAGTTGATTCAAATTTTTTAAATACGCCTAATAGCAAAACGTTTTGGCTCAGCTTTTATTAAGGTCTCAAGTTCTTATCTAATTAATTGATTTTTACTTTATTTATACGTACTTAATTGATTAATTAAGGGTTAGATTCTAATCATAGTGAACATAGCACAAACCTTTTGCTTATTGACGGTCCTAAGCCCGTGAAAGTATGAAGGGAAAATTTGCAACTTTGTTTGTATTGTGTTATCAATGAATTCCGGCGGCGCGCGGCGCGCGGGGCGGCCCGGCTCGCGTAGCTTCACCTAGCGCGTACGCACGGCGCGGCAGTGTCCAGAAACATAAACTTTTTATAGATAACTTTGTGAAGTGATATCTCAATATTTTTGTATTGAGTGATACTAAAAGAAAAAACACGTATTCAATGATTTTTGCCAAAGATTAATATATCAAAATTTGGACGGTGACTAAAAATTCATCCTGTATTGTGTCCCACTACTGGGTCAAGGCATCTCCTCTCTTCCTCCAAACCTCTCTGTTTTGTGCAATTTCTGCCCACGCTTGCCCCACGAACATTATTAGATCTCGTGTTATTAACTTATTACCTTCGCCGCGGTCGACCTCGTGTTATAGGAGTTTTTTTTTTCAGATCTAGCAATAAACAAAACAATCCAATAGGTAAGTAGATTTTAAATATTTTTTTCACTGTTTTCACTTACATGTATAGATAAACAAGTTAAATATGGTTTACGTTTGATAAAGCACTAACTCAAGATACCCCCTTCAATTTTCTATTATTTTTTGTTATTGGAGTTTGGCTCCGTCTCGTACCGTCCGCGGTCAGCGGAGGCTTGGCAATAGGCTTCCGTTGGGTACGGAACCCAAAAAGCTAATTGCCACCATAAATCTGGGCACCAATCATAAATTAAAGGTAGAGAGAGAGATAGCTAACTTAATTGTAGTTCAAAACCTACACTCTTTTAATATACACCCACCCTAACACTGTAAAACCTCAATAGAAACAGCCAATTTCCATTTAAATAACAATTATTATTATTTCCTCTGGCAAGCCTTTGAGATATTGTTGTTGGCAACATAAATAATGCACGCTAAGCTCACAGAGTTGCACAAAGATGCGATGCGGGAGTTGCAACACTAAATGTCAAATGTCAGATGAAGATGCCACCTTTTGTTAGCTTTTGTGTTCAATATTTAGTTACTAGCTTTTGGCTCGCGAGATCGCTTGCGTTAATTTGGAATTTGAAAAGTTTCTATTACCAGTACAATTATCATCAACTCAGCCGAAAGACATTCACTGCGTAGGCCAACCCTCAAGTGTCGCCACATTAACCGATCCCGTGGGTTTCGCATTCAGCAGATTCCAGCAACCTTCACCAGGTCATCGGTCTACGTAGTGGGGGGTCTTCCATCGGTACGGCTTCCGATAATTTCCGGAAAAGTTTCCAAAGTAATATAGTTTAATAATATTATGATTTGAAAGACACGTGGAATCTATAATTATAAGTATTTCTTTTTGGTATGAAAGGTACTCTATCTGCCGTACTAAGATATATTTAATGATTACTTAAGCCGTCACTTAGTAAAGGTTTGACATATTTTTGTATGAGAAAACTGTCAAAACCATTACTAAGTGATGGCCTAAGTAATTATTAAAGCTCTCTGAGTGCGGCAGTATACCCGTTTCTGCACACATGACAACATACATAGAAAATTTCAGGATGGGCATGAAAAGGTAACGAACAAAC
Organism: Diarsia rubi; assembly: GCA_932274075.1. Taxonomy (NCBI): domain Eukaryota; kingdom Metazoa; phylum Arthropoda; class Insecta; order Lepidoptera; family Noctuidae; genus Diarsia; species Diarsia rubi. Next base: position 2,074,832 of record OW026432.1, read on the forward strand.
ATACTTTTACGTTTACAATGTTAGTTTGGATGGTGTGAAAACATGAATGTGTGAATGCTAAATGTTAATGAAACCTAATTATCATAGCATAATATTACGGTGCTGATAAGCCCTGCTGTCCCAATTTTGGAGCGATTTTTATTTAAGACTAGCGGACGTAACGTTTCCCCCGCGTAGTTCCGGTTCCCGTGGGAATACAGGGATAAAATGTAGCCTATGTCACCCGGGGATAGTGTAGCTTCCCAAAGGTGAAAGAATTTTTCAAATCGGTCCAGTAGTTTCGGAGCCTATTCGTTACAAACAAACAAACTTTCCTCTTTATGATATTAGTGTAGATAATTTCTGTGTTAGTCTTGTAAAAATGTTTCTTTTCAACAAGCATGAATCGGTATATCATGTACCTAGTACATCCATTCAAACTTGACAGCATGGTTGGCTCTGCAGTGGCTGAGCAATTAGACTGCTGCGCTGCGTGTTGCAGGTTCGATCCTCGCACGGAACAAATATTTTTATGGCCTACAGATAGTTGTTTCGGGTCTGGATGTACCGTGTTTGTGTATGTGAGTTTAAATGATTGTAAACGCACCCACGATACAAGGGAAATTCAAGTGTGGGGCAACGTTTTTTTTTTAAAAAAAAAACTATATGAATATCATTGTGTTCTACTATTGCATAAGTGGCTACCTACAAACCTAAATCGATTGTTTTCTAGGCCTTGTTATCAGGTAATCACGGCAGCCGTATCAACAACAATGAATACAGTATTCGATTTACTTATAGTAAATACATAAACCTTTACTCTTATCATCACGCTTGGTTTTGTTATGGGGTCAGTAAGACTCATTTACAGTAACAGTTTATGCTCTTAAAATCGCGAAGTTCGTACTGGGTTTCCGTTATGGGTTCAGGCTTTTTGCAGGCTTATTTTCAAAGAGGATGCCTATCTTCTAGCAATGAGAACTATGTAGTCTGATTATGATGTTATTGACTTCCTAGTTTAGTGGTCGAGAATGCGGCTGCTAAGCGTGAGGTCTTGGATTCCATCCTAGGTCGCCCAGAGTCATTGGGTTCTTAGCAGCCACGGATTCTGGATTAGTGCCCGGCATGGGGGTTTTATCATACCTGTGGAAATGTGGGTGTATTACATAGAGGGTGTAAATTAACCCTTCACACAAAATCAGCTGTGCAAAATTTGGAACTTTGACCCCCAATATCTCCGTAACTAGGGGGTTCCCAGGTATGGTCAAGAACCAAAAAATGATCGCAGTGGTGGGGAAAACAAGTGCCCTTCGTTTGCGTTAAGGGTACTTTTACACCCTTTATACCCCTGGCTGACTCTTTGGCGATTACGAACGTTACAATATGCTATAATAACTGTAGCTTGCAGCTGTGAGAATTTATGTGCAAATAAAGAAAAATAGACTTTAGAGAGTCGTCATCGCTAAAACTCATAAAATGCGCATGACTAGATCTACTATAAAACCAGTCCGGAGACACTTGATATTTAAGATGTGATGTGACCTTACAATGTGCTAAAAATGACATTCGTTTCTTACAATTTAGAGATGACTACACTTTGTTAAAAGTAGCTAATAAAAATACGATTACCTAATTTAAGAAGTGTTTTAAACTTATTACTCAATTAGCTTTTGCCCGCCCGCGTCAATATCGGAAATATCAAAAATCGATGTTCCATATAAAGTTTTACCCTCTATTTCAACCCCTTGGGGTTTAATTTTGAAAAATCCTTCCGTAGTGGATGCCTACATCATCAGAAGAATACGAGTGCAAAATTTTAAGTTTCTAACCCTTAGGGTTTGGGGTGTGCGTTGATCCTCAGTCAAACAGCTTTGCTTTTTATATTACTCAATAATACTTTTGAACAAGACTGATGGAAACATGACGGGAATGTAACCGATTGAAGTAAGCTAATTTTTTTAATCTAGGATTGTGGAGGTTGTCACAAGCGAAGCCTAAGTGTCCAACAGTGGGCGATATTGGGCTATGGATAACGCGATGAAGTCAATCTACTGCAGTATCCAGATGATCTGGGATCCCAGATGCACAGGATCACAGAGAAGCTATACTGAAAATCTCCCTGCCACTACTTTTTCTTATATAAACTTGAACACTACAGATCTTACAAAAAAAGTAGGTACGCGCTTCGTCAAACATCGTCTAACTTCGAAAATTTTGACGTTCACATGTATGGAAATTGAAGAATGGCATTTCTTTCCTGGTCTATCTGTACTGTAATATTATTAGTTTTTAGTTATTTTGCTCACGTTTTAAGTTATTAAGCTTAGCGTGTAACTGTGTTATGTACATTGTGCAATAAGTAAATAAATCGTTATGGTGTTAAAGTGGATGTGATGGTATTTTGCGTGGCAAATATATGACACTAAATAACATTAATGCGTTATAAATTGCTTCTAAAACTGTGCCCTAAAAGGCTAATGCGTTATCACTACTCGATTTTGAACTCACGGCACTGAGTTTAGAGTCGAAAATTCTAAAAACGGGCACGAGCCTACTTAACCTTGGCTTAGTAATTAATGGTAGCCATTAGGGCTTTTATTTGTCAAATAAATTGTCTAGTAATACATTATTACATCACCAGCATAGAAGATGGATGACAAGATTATTATCAGGTCACATAACGGTTCATACTTTGTTGACAAAATTATACAATAAAATATTATGGTTGAGTAAGTATATACGAAAAAAAAAGCTTGCTTGCCTATGGTATCGCCGAATGCACCAGCACGGAATACGTTCCAATTTTGCGATGGTTCATAATCGTCATTTGCTGCAGCGTAAAATGGAGCGGGATTGCTTTTACACACTAATATATGCACTAAGCTGAACTGTCTATTTTGACATAAAATAAATAATAGATAATTAAGAGTTGAGCAGCGGTGGCCCAGCAGTGGTGTCGGCCCCGACTTACTAACATTAGGCTGGGGTTCGAATCCAGGCAGGCGCATTACTTTGTGTAATTTATATCATCACTGCTGCTCTCAAAACGGTAAAAGAAAACATCGTGAGGAAACCGGCATGTAATAGAATAAAAAAAAAACCAAGACATGTGACATGCGTGTGAGACGCGTGGTGTTTTATGCCCTGTCCCTGCAGTGGGAACATTATAGACTAATGATGAAGAGTTGATAAATGATTTATTTCTGATATTGCTAACAAAGTTCAATTTGGTTGAAACCGTGTCGTCTGACCAGAAAGAATGGAAGAAGAAAAGGTCGCCTGCCCCAAGTATAATGGTCAAGGGCAAGAACATCCTGGGGTTACCAGGAAAATAATATCTGGCATTAAAAAACTCAGTCCTGTCGACAAGCACCGTCACGTAAAAAGAGCTCGGTACCTCTACCATGAGTTTACACAGCCAAATCTCGCAAGCGTCTACGTAAATTATTTGTATGAAATATCGTACAGCGCCTCTAGCGGTCACGGAAAGAATTACAATCCGTAACATGAGCGCTATAGATGACGATAGGTTAAAAACCTAACGTAATCTATTCTATAGTTACTAACGTTTTTCAGCTGTCACTATACAAAACGGTACCATAAGTCACTAATTTCACTGAACCTATCGAATAATTCGCTTACTATAGTGGTTACGTAGCTCACTAGCATTTTGGCGTGTGAAACATATGTTTACAACAAAATTATGTACGTTTTTGAGTCTAATGCAGTCAAAATAATGTCTGCAAAGCTTATTTGGTATGAAATATGTCAGAGGCCGCTGAATTTGAAGACCAACGACGTGAATATCGTGAATTTTGAGAAATGATTTTCCGAAATGAGAGAACACCAATTGCAAAATATAGATAAATGAAAGTTTATTAAACTTTATAGACTATCTAAGGAATACTTTAGAGGTTTGTTCATATGTATGAATAATGTTACGGATTTGATGTCAACACAACGAGTTTCATTAGAACTAAAGGTACCATGCAGTTCTCTCAAAACAAAACACAATAATTTTGAAGAAAGTTGAAACATACCTTTCTATGAACTCTACCAACAATTGAAACTGAGGCACAGGGTCCTCATTGTTTTAAATAATCTGTTTGAATCTACTAATGTAAACTGTTAAACCACACAACACAGCTCTGTAACACAAGGTCAACAAACAGAATTACAAATTGAATACACGACAGTGACATATTATAAGGAATAAAAATTCAAAAACCACTAAATACTATAAGTAGTCTAATAACCGTCAACTTTTCTATTTTGTCGGTTTATTTGTGTATATATCGTTCTCTCCTCTTATTAGTGGGAAAGAAAGAAACAAAACTTGAGTAGAGTGAAGTTAGCTAGACGACACAATCTATCGAGCTTACCTTAGCGCCTGCGTAAGACTCCGTAAATCTCATGGTGCAAGCATTATCGAAATCTATTTGATACACGTTAGCACGCTAGCGAGTTCTACGTTAGCGAGTAAGTTTTCTATGACAACTCATGGTAGAGCTACTGAGCGCAATGGAGGGGATATAGTTGCGTATTATCACACTAATATTATAAAGGCGAAAGTTTGTGAGTGTGTGAGTGTGTATGTTTGTTACTTCTTCACGCAAAACTACTGAACGGATTTGGATAAAATTTGGTACACAGATAGTTTATAACCTGGATTAACAAATGGGATAGTTTTTATCCCGATTTTATCTTCCCGTGGGATAATTTTCGAGTTGTAGCGGGTGAAGCCGCTGGCAACAGCTAGTAGGGTCATAAGTGTGATTGTCATATATTTTGTCATTAACAATTTAAAAAAAAAATATCAGGTTTGACGTAGCTGCCAGTGTTCTTTTTACATGACGCGACCTATATCAGCCCTGACAGCTCCTAAACAGCAATGCACTAACCTGTAAGCATGCACATGGACCGGGCATCCAGTCAGTGGATTATACAGCAACAGCACACACGCGACTACATCTGCTTGGACCACCGCACTGGTGATGCTGCCGTGCGGAATGAAGTGCTTGATCGTCTGCTGTTTGCCTTTCGCTGTCACATTCTGGATTATCTTCAGGCCTTTGTGGGATACCTGCGTAGAAGAAGAGTTGGTTATTCATAAGGTTTTATTGGGGAAGGCTGAGTAGTTGGTTACTTTGGAAGCTACACGTTACTGTTCTAGTCAAGAAAATAACAGTTGCTAACAAGACCTCTGTTTCACCATTTACCAATGATATATTAAAAGTATAGATACGTTGTCCGCCCTCAAAAATGACAACATGAAATGAAGCCAATTGGCCACATTGCGCTTAGTTACGCACCAACCTCTCGCGCGACGCTACGTTTGTTCTTAATTTAAATCATGTGTGTAAACCTGCGCAAAACATAAAGAAAACAGGCATCCCGCTGTACGGCGTCATAATTATTTTCTTTCCCTTTCTTTACGCGTAAAAGTAGTTGTAAAATATTCTTGCCATTTTGAAACGCCGCGCGCCGCCATGTTAGTTCATGACGTGTCTATATATTATAATACGTCATTGCCATATACCAACTATTTTGGAGTCGGCTTCCAGACTTACCAGATGCAGCTAAATATACACATTCTAGAAAGTACTCGGTAATATTATACCTCTTGGTAAGACTTGTTGACAGACTTTCAGGTCACTAATCAAAAATAAATAATGATTGCCAAAGATCTACAAATAATCCGGGGCCAATGGCAATTGGTACAATTTCATTGAGATTTATGTTTTGTAGATTTTCAGTGTTGTGTTAAAAAAAACTGAATTGGGAAGTCTTGCTTCACTTCGAGTGATATTTTATCTTGACCCTCATACTCGAAAATACTGAATAACAATACGGACATAACTTCTTTCAATACACACCATCAATCAACTACTCGGAACTAAGGAAACTATGCAACCATTGCTAACAAACAGTCTTATATAACTCTGTTAGTGGGTAACGTAAGAACAAACAGATCAATTAGAACTATTGTAAAACTTTCACTGCCATTCTATAGACGGATCGAAATGTTCGGAACTAAAGAACGATGGAATGCGATGATACAACCGTTCGGTGTATGCTTCATTCTTTGATTTTGACATTATTATTATTATTTATTATTATATTTTTTTTATGTATATTTTTTACTATTGCATTAATGTTATTTTAAAATGTTAATTATGACAATTATCATCTCATATTTAGTATTCGAATTAATATTAAATTATGAAGTGATTATTAACTATTTATTAATTATTAAATGATTATTAATTATTTAATTTTTTATTTGTGAAAAAAACAATAATTTTTTATTTTTTTATTATTTTTTATTATGAAATTATTATTATTATTGTATAGTGAAATGATTCAATTTTAATTTTAACAATAATTGGCAACCCTATCATATAATGCAATGAATATTATTATTATCTATCTACGCAACTTCTCGAAAATAAAGTGCCGAATCGTATACAAGGTTTGAACAAGGAAGAACAGAGGGCCGACTTCGGTAAGGGTATTTTTACACACATTATATTTATCTATGTTTAATTTGGAAACGCAAGGCATACCGTTGAATACCGTTTATTGAGGCAGGCAGTATGTTAGGGACGCGGATTCATAAAAGAGATTAATTAACATCTCCTTAATCAGCTCCGAAGGGATCCCGATCACATACCTAAACAAGCTTTGGACTGGAATCCCCAAGGGAAAAGAAAAACCTGGCGCCGCACCGTGTTGGCAGAAGCGGCGAGCATCGGAGTGACGTGGAGCGAGGTGAAGCGTGAAGCTCAAAATAGATCGCGATGGAGGACATCTGTGGACGCCCTCTGCCCCATTTAGGGGACATAGGACATTAACTATCTAAAGAATTGCCTGCATTGTAGTCAAGTCTAATTGGATAATCACGCTAAGTGGACCTGTTGTCATATCTACACTACAAAGTCCTGATGTTGAGATAGCTTGTTTCTACAGCCCTTTGGCTGAATACCAAAAGGCATAAAGCCGGATATTTATCTTAATTTATTTGTTTATTTATTTTACTATTTATGTACACACAGTACAACACAGGAAAATAACAAAATATAACATTTGAGTACAAAGGTACTGCTTTTGTCTATATACCTACTTTTCTCGAGATTATTGGTTCAGCTTTTATGAAATTGTAAGCGTAATGGCACACTTAACACAATGAATGGTAGGGTCACAAAATGTCAACCGTGTGAAAACTCTTTACTTTTAAATAACACCAAATAATAAGAAGGCAATAACATATTTCTGTCGGTATGTATGTCAACAAAACTGAGTTTGGGTGCGCCCTCGGTACTTATAATAAACTTTATTTTTCCTTATTGCTATAACACACCGAGGTATGATGAAATGCAAAAACATTCGTGAGAATTTCGGAGTAACTAGAAAGTCAGGATCTGATTATGCCAGCCAAGTACTCAGGTACCCGAAATTAATCACATTATTGTAAATCTACTTATATATTTACCTCTGAGGAGCTCGTAGTTAAAAAAGAAAAGTCGCTCGTTTCAATCTTTGGGTTAAGCCACGCTGGCCTGGGTTGGTCGGTGGATGGGTGCTCATTACATACTTGAGTTTCCTCCGTGCTTCAGAAAGCACGTTAAGCCGCGGTCCCGTCTGCCATAAATAGATCTATGGCAGTCGCTAAAGGTAGTCTGCCAACCAGTCTTACCAAAGGGTATCGTATTACCCAGTACTAACTTGGTTATGAAGCTCAGATAGGCAGTCGCACTTTTTAAAATTCCTACTGGTATTCACCTTTTTTTTTTTGACCGGTGGAAAATCATCGAATAACCCCTCCCGCTCTTGAGCAGAGCGAAAGGGAGTGTCAGACTTCTACTGACTAAAAACCACCCATGTTCCTTATTAGCCCTTTATGTCGAGGCCGCGGCATCTCTTACTCCCTTTCGCTCTGCCCAAGAGCCCAAAAAAAGGGGTGGAGACCTGGTGTCCTGAAATACAGACCTCACGGTCTAGCTTAGGCACCAGTCTCCCAAAGTATAATTATTTCTGTTCCGTATTTTTGTATTGATACCTGACTAATGTACCTATATTGTGGTAAGGTTCCCCGGCCGGGTGAATTTTGTCCAAGATAGCGACCGGTCATCAGACATTGCCACATGTCAGCTAGTAACTACCAATATTTTAAAATAGCTATGACGAAAACGATTGAACTCACTGAAAGTTCTAGTAATAAGAGATTGTACCAACCTGTAGAGTAACTTTAAAAGGCTCCAAATCTCGTGCTCTCTCCTCCAATATCCTGATGGCTGGCAGAGCGAACTCCTCTCCCCTTAGCCCGCGCGACTCCTGCGCACCCAGGAACCACACGTAGTACGACGCCTTCTTTATGTCTTTCTTTAACCGTAGCGCCATCTTGTGGGCTTATGTCATTGTTGGGCAACTGAAACAAGGAGAAACTGTTGTTAGCATAATATAACATAAATCACGCCTGTAATCCCCGAAGAGAAAGGGAGAGGTGTACCTACCAGTTTCTTTGTGCGACAAAATCCTTATTGAGGAAATTCGCCGAGGAACCAGAGTCACCGACATAGCTCACAGAATATGCAAGTTGAAGTGGTAATTAATGGGTAGGCCATATCGCTCGAAGAACTGACAACCGATGGGGAAGAAAGGTTCTCGAGTGACAACCAAGAACCGGAAGACGCAGCGTTGGTAGGCCTCCCACCAGGTGGACCGACGACATCGTGAGAGTCGCGGGCCACCGGTGGATGCATACGGCAGGCTGCCATTCGTTATGGCGTTCTATGGGGGAGGCCTTTGTCCAGCAGTGGACGTCTTATGGCTGATGATGATGATGATGTACCTACCAAAGGGTATCGTGTTACTCAGTACTAACTGGGCTTCCACAACTCAGATAAGCAGTCGCTCCATGTAAAATACTGGTTTAGGTACATCCGGTTAGATTGAGAGGCGACCACAAACTTATGTAGTCGGGAAAAAAATCGATCGTGGTGATTATTTTCTTGGGCTACCAGCGTGCGTGTATGACTAAATGTATGAACGTGGACGAGGCGAAAGGAAGGTGTATGAGTCTTTGGCCAACTGGACCAAGTAATAATGTGATTTGGTCGACAGATCCCGCGGGTCCATTTCGAGTGTGTCCCTCCCGGTCCAGTTGACCAAAGACTCGTATGTTATGTTTCTGCCTACGCCCTTTAGAAAAGCGCGTGAGTTAATGTGTGTTTAAACGTAGACAAATAAAAGAACCCTTAAAAAACGAATAGTTACACAAATATAAAAGCCAGTCAAAGAAAAGTCACGTAAAGTTAATAGGTAAAACAAAACTCTAAAAACCTAGAAACCTATAATTTCAGCGAATGTTGTTATTCATTAAAGTTTCATAACTGTCTGAGAGTTTGACACAGATCTCTAAAGTTCATTAGTTCATTAATTATACTTTAGCAGATGCGTCTTTGTTGCATAAGTAGCTACTGCAACTAAATCAAGTCACTTTTATTAAATAGATACATAACTTTAGTATGCCAAGAAATGAATACATAAGAGGAAGTCTTAAAGTGGCACTGGCGACTGAAAAGTTGTGTAGTAATCGGTATTTTTATTTAAATAAACGTTGCCCCACACTAGGAATTTCTCCTGTATCGTGGGTGCATTCACAAAAATTTAAACTCACATACACATACCCAAACCTCCGGGTTTGGGTATGTGTATGTGAGTTTAAATTTTGTCGGAACAACTATCTGTGGGCCATACAAATATTTGTATGGCCCACAGATAGTTGTTCCGACAACTATCTGTGGGCCATACAAATATTTGTTCCGTGCGGGGAGCGAACCCGCGACACACAGCGCAGCAATCCAATCGCTTAGCCACTGCGCCAACCGTGACGTCAAATTGGTAGTACGGTTGTCGTGGTATGTGGTACATGTGATGCGAAAGAATGAGGAAAATATCGTGAGGGAAGGTTTTGAGTATGAATGTAGAGGAAGACTAAAGAAGACGATGGATGGACTTTTTTTTTTAATGTGACAAGCCCACCACACTATTCCCAAACCACTGTAACTCCTGAAAGCCAGAATCAAGAGTGGCAACCGCAAGAAAAACGCCGATACAATGAAGCTCGACGAAGTCCTAGAGAAACGATTTAACCGTCTTGGATCCCGCAACGAAATTAATAAGAAAGAATAGCGGAGGAGGAGTAGGAAAAACATAATTTCCACTTCCCTCCATATCAGCAGGAGACGGAACAGAACAAGGCCAATAGGCACACAGGGACGTATGTAACAACTGAGGATAAGCCCAGTTGCTTAGCAACCACGGATATTATTGTCATTAATACGCTCAAAAACTGGAATCGCTGATGTAGGAACGGCTGCCGGCTTGAAATGGGATTGGGTGGGCCAGGTCTGCAGGATGGATCAGAACCGTTGGGCCAAAGTCGTCCAGTGGGTGCCAGAAGACGGGCGTCGCCGCCGAGGGAGGCCTAGAAAAAGCTAGCGTGACGACCTAGATAGCGTTCGTGACGAAATGGACGGAGAAAACCACACAGAGGGAAGAGTGAAAAGCTATGGGGGAGGTTTTTGACCAGCAGTGGGACAACATAGGCTCCAAAAAAAACTGGGTCAAAAGTTGTGAGCTATTAAATTTGATTCCAATAAAAGGTATGACAAAAATGCTTTAGCGCACGGATAGACTGTGTAAAGGATGATTATGGCTAGAAATGAGATGTCTGATCAGATGCCAAATATCAGAGAAGTATGGAAGAAGACATGCTGCACCAACTCCAAATGAATTGGGATAAGGGTAATGCGGCCGCCACACTATGCTCCTCGCGCTGCCGCTATTTGCCGCGATGTTGCCCGCTCTGCCCACACTGCTCTACTCGCGCAATTAATCGCGACGCTCCTACAAAAACAAAAACCGACAACATAGGGAGCGATGGGCAGGACGAGGGGCATGACGTACGGCATGACGAGTAAAGTGGCCACTATGCCTCTGCCACCTTTCCTCGCTACTTCCCATGCCACTTGTCGAGTGTGTGGCGGCCGCATAAGAGAATGATGAGAGAATAGTACTATGTCTGTCTAAGATCGACCCGAGTGGCTATTAGGGTTCCTGATTTTTTCTCAAAGTCAATCGTTTAAAATATATACACTTCCGAAGTGGTAAAATGTGTGTCCCGCGACCCTCTAACTTTGAAACTAAGAAAGTGAAAAATCGCAATAAAAAATTTCAACCAAAATTGATTTCAACAATACATATAATTATGGTAATTCGTTTTTGAGATAAAACCGCAAATATAACTTTGTCATTCATACAAACACTATCAAAAACAAACTTATCACAAAATATGTTTTTCTGTTGCTACTTTGACAAGAAATAATACAAATTAAAAGGGTGTCTTTACTACGATGGTACGGAACCCTTCATGTGCAAGTTTCGTCTTGCACTTGGCCAGTTTTTATTATTATTTAGCCCCAAATTCCTCCAAAGAATATCCTAACTTTTAAAAACATTAGTATTCAAGAACGTATCTTGAAATTCTTACATAAGTCGGTAACGGATCATTTACGAGCACATTATTTCTAAGTCAACTCTTGATGCATAAGCTGAATTATAAGCAGATGGAACATTCCTTTCGATTGTGATCTGGTGGATGGATTGATGAAAAGATGTTAGGATACGGACGAAATAAACGTTGATAAAATTGTGTCGTATTTTCTCTCTTCTTCAATATTGACCGCCCAATGCTGAGTGTAGGTCTTTTCCAAAATCTTCCCACTTTTGGAGGTTTTGGTGTCTTGGCTATCCAGTTTAATCCGTATATTTCTCAGTTCCAACCAATGATGCCTCTTTGCCTCATTGCCTGCCAGAAACTGCGGTCTTTCATCTTCTAACATGAAACTGAAGCTCTCTCAAAAATAGATTAAATTAGATAACGCAAGAACACCTATTTCATGTGCCCGGTTTAAAGTATTTTATACTGAACGTGGTTACTGTCGGAGCAAGCTAATTTGTTTTAAGCAATTTTACAACTCAAGAACTTAATAGGGAATCGGACAAAAAAACTGATTAGTCCGTCAGCTAGATTTCCAAAAAATATTGTACCCATATGTTTTCTTTTTTCACATAAACAAAAAAATAAGCCGATACAGTGTTTCGAAAACTCGTGAACTCTTCGAAAACGTCACATGATAATTATTACATTTTTTACCTACAAATGACGTCACAACCTCATGATCTTTGTCAATTTATATTAATTTGATAAAACAAAAAACACGTATCCAATATTTTTCGATAATCTAACTGACAGACTAATTAGAATCATACTGTTTTGACTCAGTCCGATTCCCTATTATAGACATTTAATAGGACAATAACGTTTCTATATAGTAACTTGTTTATGTAGTGGTAAGTAGATAACTGTATCTTCGGGTACTGACCAGACATGATGTACTCTGAAATCAGTGGAAGAAAACACTTTAAAAGCTCGTGAGGAAACCAACAAGTCTTGCAAACAAAGAAATCGAAGATAAGGGTCATCCACCAAACTGCAATGGGTCCACGCGATTGAATATGGTGGACCCTCACAGTGTCTGCGTTCCAGCAGTGAGAAGGCTTTATATGCCATACTAAGATTGTGATAATAACAAATCTTACGGCCGAATACTGAAACGCTACTCAATTTTAAGTTGCCCTTAAATGTCGTTCTGTCTCTGTTACTTCAGCATAGAGCGACCGAGACAGCACTAGATTTGAGGGTTACTTATATTTGAGTGGCGTTTCAGTATTCGACCGTCAGAGAGCCGAATATTGAAACGCTACTCAATTTTAAGTTGCCCTTAAATCTCGTTCTGTCTCTGTTACTTCAGCATAGAGCGACCGAGACAGCACTAGATTTAAGGGTTACTTATATTTGAGTGGCGTTTCAGTATTCGACCGTCAGAGAGCCGAATATTGAAACGCTACTCAATTTTAAGTTGCCCTTAAATCTCGTTCTGTCTCTGTTACTTCAGCATAGAGCGACCGAGACAGCACTAGATTTGAGGGTTACTTATATTTGAGTGGCGTTTCAGTATTCGACCGTCAGAGAGCCGAATATTGAAACGCTACTCAATTTTAAGTTGCCCTTAAATCTCGTTCTGTCTCTGTTACTTCAGCATGGAGCGACCGAGACAGCACTAGATTTAAGGGTTACTTATATTTGAGTGGCGTTTCAGTATTCGGCCGCCAGTGTTTCTTTGGACCAAAATAAACTCGCAACATATAAAAACCTTATCAAAATTCTACCCACTGTCATTTGCCCTGTTTTAAATTTTGGCATTCTGCACATGTGGTTATTAACATCCGATGATCGAATACAAAGTCGAATCGAATGTAAATTCGGCGGTCATATTTTGTGGACGCAACATGTTACCTAAGAGGTGGTTTAAGTACTTTGTAATAGTGCTAAATCATAGTTAGCGGTTTCAAATGTTAATAGATCTCAAGGTTGGGACTTGGCCCTTTGTTTTACGAGTTTTAGAACGATGTTTTCTGTTTTGTTGAATCAAGATTATCCTTCTGCCCTTGGACAAAATAACATCCAAGCAATATAGGCTGCTTAGCGCAACACGTTATTTATTTTCATTGGGAACTTTTTTAAACCCCCTGAATGTCATTCCTTATTACCCTTTCTTTTTTTTTTGGATGGTTATCAAATATCAATCAAAATCATCCCGCTTTTGGGCAGAGCGAAAGGGAGTGTCAGACTTCTACGGACTAAAAACCACCCATGTTCCTTCTTAGCCCTTTATGTCGAGGCCGCGATATCTGTCAAAAGGGCCATGGAGGTAATTTAAGTAAAGTTATAACCTGAAAAACTAGTATCTACAAAAACCGCTGTGCAAAATTTGGAACTGAACCCCAATATCTCCGTAACTAGGGGGTTCCCAGGTATTGTCTAGAACCAAAAAGTGATCGCAGTGGTGGGGGGAACAAGTGCCTTTCGTTTGCGTTAGGGGTACTTTTACACACTTTATGTAGTGATAATAATTTCTTTCTATAACTCATCCTACGTAATATAATTCAGGCCATTAACACCCACTAGAAAGGTTATAATGACCCTAAATGACCCTTATTATTACTTCTCTTTAATTACGAAAAACAATCATTTCACAGCGCTTTATTTACCTTCTTAATAATCTAGTGCAGACCTAATATTTAAATTGCGATAAAACAAAAAGAACGGTGAAAATCTACTAAAAATATCTCACGCGTGGTTGCTCCACCGGCCTTGGTGTCATTATAATTGGTTGCCAGCAACCAACACGCTTGTAAATGACATTAGGCGAATTGGGCAACCTGTAATTGTCTTTACTTCGTAATTTGAATGTTGTGTCGTGGTTGCTCACAGTTCTTTTTTTTTTTATAAAACGTTGCCCCACACTAGGAATTTCTCCTGTATCGTGGGTGCGTTCACAAACATTTAAACTCACATACACAAATACCCAGACCCGGAACAACTATCTGTAGGTCATACATATATTTCATATATTTCTTTAGGTTCATAATGCTTGGAAAAGCTGTTTTTTTCGTCTAACGATCACTTCTGCAGGTCAGACGACTTTGGTATCTTAAATTACTATGTGTGATCGATTTATTCATTAGAATATATACAATAACATGTTTCCTCACTAGAGACTCGAACTCAGGGCCTCATGGTCAGCAGTCGCACTTGCAAGCACTTGACCTATAAGGCAAGTAACAACCAAATTGTTTTTAAATATGGCAAATATTTTCAGACCGTTTCGCACTTTTACAACGAATTGATAAAAGTTAGCTTAGCAAAACCAACTTGGGTTAGTTCATCGCCATCATCATCATCAGGCTATAATGTTCCCACTGCTGGGACTCAGGCCTCTCTAGGAGAGGGATGGGCTTATAATCGACCACACGAATCCAGTGCAGGTTGGTAAATGTCGCGGTTCGAACCCACGACTTACTGTTCGTAAGTCGGGGCCGCCACCACTGGGCCACCGCTGTTCCCAAGTGCAAGTTACTTAAAGTTAACTATTTATCATAACTTTTTAAAATCTCCAATGGGGATGTCTACTGACTAAACAAAATGTGATTCTAATTAGTCCGTCTGTTAGATTATCGAAAAATATTGGATACGCATTTTTTGTTTTATCAAATCAATAAAAATTTACGAAGATAAAACGCATCAAAGGTTTGAGTGGCGGTTTGTGACGTCACTGACCGGTAAAAATGCCATATTATGTCTTAGAATATGAAGTCACACGAGTTTTGAAAGCACTGTATCGTCTTTGTTTGTTACCGTGAAAAAAGAAAAAATACGTGTCCAATATTTTTTGGAAATCTGTCTGACGGACTAATTACATTTTTTTCTACCTTAATCTAAACGAAATGTTTCCCCGGTAATGTTTTTCGATTTTTTGCGATCAACCAGAAACCGCAATGGCGTTTCGCATCACGAAAATAAAATCAAATGTACATTACAGTTGTGTTGTATTAGCATTTGGCGGAGCCCCGGTTGAGACACCGTTAGCTGGTGCACCGATTTGGAGATACGCGATCTTTGACGAACTTACGATTGTGATAACAAAATGTTGCTTCTTCTGGCATAGCTCGTTTCATCGTCGACATCATCTCTGTCCTCAGGACAAGATTGAGATCAAGAGAAGACCCATTTAATACATACAAAGACTAAACCTGATTATTATTCCACCAGTACGCTGAAAGAACTAACACCGACCAATGCAAGTGTAAATTAAAAATATTTGCGATCTAAAAAGCTTGTGAGCTTAACATATGTGCTGGTTGTAAGACCACCTAAAAATCCTAAATAATGTCGTTGAGCTCAAACCTATTAGTGAAAACCTATTTGCAATATAAACATCATTTATCTAGCTAGTGGTCATTAGTCTAAAGTTTTAGGCACTCTGACAACAATAACATGCTCGTATATTACTGATATTATTTTGTTAGAGGGTGACAAAAACTGTTCCCTTGTTCTATTCTAAAAAAAAAAACGAAACTGCACTTGCAGACGTTTTCTAGCTTTAAACTATTTTGAAAATAAAATAGACTCTCAGCAACCAACCATCTAAGCCTTATAATCATGAAAAACTTACTACATAAGTGCTCAAACCATCACATGTTACATTTCATGTCCCCTTTTCAACACATCCATCAAGAGAAGGGGCCTTCTAATCCATCCGTCCACCTGTCCATCCATTTAATAAATTTGCCGCTAAAACACACTCCGTATTAAAAGTAACAGCGGCCATCATATACCGTAATAATAGAAATAATTCCATCAAATTACGGCCTTCAATAATGGGTACTGTATCAAGCGATGGACCGTTGAAATTCAGGTTAATAGAACCAAGTTTTTTTTTGTTTTAAGATTGTGTTTGTAACCCGCATTCTCTTTGAGATTCTGGTTATTATCCAAGATTAGGATGATGGCCTAGTCCTATAGGTACTTATTGAGGGACATGGACTTCAAGTTACATAATTGATCTTCTATATAAATAAAAAAAGGAGTCCTGACTGACTGACTCATCAACGCCCAGCTTAAACCCTTGGACCTGGAAAGCTGAAATTTTTGCAGAAAGGTTTTTCGAAACTCCACCTCTTAGAGAGTTAAATATGGGATGAAAGTTTGTACGGACAATTGTCATTTTCATGCGATAAGTTCAGTGCAGAGCTCGAATCCGCGACACGCAGTGCAGCGGCCAATCGCTCAGCCACTGTGCCAACCTTGCCGACATTCAGTTTTTATCAATTCAGTAGACACAGTGATCTAATGACACGACAAGCGAATTAACAAAACGTAAAGTAAACTGTTAATTATCTATTTCACCAAACAAAAACAGTACGATAACTTCACCAATTCATACCTTTGTTTTGCTGTCGTAACTTGTACGCCATTTTGATTACATCATAGCCCTGTATTGTATAATTGAGAAGTAAAAGAAAAAGTTTTGATACTTTCTCGCTGTATCGATGCGAAAAGCCTTGAGGTTATCACGATAAGTGGACGTTATCTGGCTTAATTTATGTTGTGTTATTGGTAGTGGCCCTGGGGTATTTAAGGTCGTGGATTCAAGTATCAAGTTGTGTTAATCGAAATATTGTGGCACATTTTGAACGAAAACCTTCACTAACTGGGTGTAAAATTACCATTAACGAAGATTAAAGGCACTTGCTGTCCTCGTCAATGTGATTATTTTTGGCCCATACCAAGGAAATGTTGTTACCGAGTTATACGAAAGTAAACGATCCAACTTCTTCACTTTTTAAAGTATTTTTTTACATTACATATATCTATTTAATTCCTGTAACATTCAGGGCATCAACTAGCACAATGTTTGGAGTGCGTACATTAAGTTCTACCAGAAGACGTGTTTTAACACCCCAGAAATGAAGTCGTTTCCCAGCAATATTTTTTGCAAAATTACTAGTTTAATTAGTTTCATTTACTTCAAGGATCCTTAGTTGACGGCTTCGCGATGAGTCCAGTGAGGTATTCCCATCTGAGCACCGATTTTTAGAGCACCTAAGTTTAGAGCACCAAAGCTATTCCCATCTGAGCACTTATGATTTGATCTCGTTTATACCTTGTTTGTGACGGTGATTTGAATCATCGGCAACAGATGATAGTGCATTTTTCATAGGCGATACTAAGAAGAATATAGATTTCATTCGTATGATCCTGTTCTCAAACCCGCCCCGAGCATACAATTTAATTAAAATCGCTTTTACATAAAGTTCCTAAACCCACTATTCAATATCATCTACTATGCTATCTAAACGATCTCACACAATTTGAGCACCGTTATGCAATAGGAAACGATCGTAATATGAACTGACACACGGTTCCAACCGCAGGCTATGTTGTAAGACTCTCAGTAAGAGAAGTTTGGAATTCGCATTGATAACATCGTTTAGATCTGTAGGAACAGGGATATATTTTTGTGTTTTTGGTGTGAAAATAAAGGTGTCATCGCGCAGATGATGACGACGAGTTATAACTGATATAAAGACCGACGGGTTTCATTCATTGTTCGTTCACCTTGCCATAACTTCACCATTTCATTCACTGCAGCCATTACTCCTAATCATGCGCGTTCAACCAGTAATTAAGAGAAGACGTTACTGTCAGTGAGAACGACTTGACCGCGTTGCCTCGTTGCGCCGCATTGTTCTGTCGCATTGTTTGATCATGGCTGAGTTTTGAACGTGAGTGTATGCTGTTGGATTTATTTGTGTCATCTGTAGGAAATAGATTTATGATATTTCTTATACAGTATAGAGTATAGTCACCAGCACATTGATCTACTACAAGCTATCAAACTTTGAAAGATTTTCAACTTAATCGCTAAAGCCTTAAGTTCAAAGTTGATTGGGGAAATAAGACAATTTCGGTTAGCTTAATGTACATGTCGCTCTCGAATATGCAGCTGCACTGCATCACATTTGCCATACTTTTCATAAAATTGTTTAAGTAGCTCTGTCTCTCTCCATTCCGCGCTTTATAGTAACGTCCGTTTGTTTGTTAGCCTCACAAACGTCTCACTGCTCAGCAAAGGCCTTGCTCAGTCCTAACCTCTCCATCATCATCATCATCATCTGCCTAGTTTTTTCCTAACCAATTTGGGGCGGTAAATTTCGAAGACATCTGACATCTACCAACCCGCACTGTGCCCGCGTAGTGGATTACAGCCCATCCCTCTCCTAGAGAGGAGGCCCGAGTCCCTGCAGTGGGAACATTATAGGCTTATGATGATCCACACCAACTGTTACTCTAAAATAATCCCATTTAACAATGAACCTTCAATACAGTAAAAGGACCAATTACCAACGTGACCGTACTAAATGTCGGTACCGTTTAGACTCCCTACAATTATCTGACAGCACAACTACATATAACTACTTTTTCTTTCTTTCCGACACGAGCGTGTAACTGAACTGTGTCAACGGTTACACGTAACTAAAGGTTAAAGATGGCCTCCCACGGTACTGGAATCACCGAGACATCGATGATATTTTGTCTTGTGACTTTTTTGTAACATAACATAGGTAATATCCTATAATCCATAAAAGCCTATAATCCCCGAAGGGTTTTACCCATTAATACACCCACATTTCAACAGTTATTTTTAAATCCCATGTACTAGGCGGCAAGCCTTTGCTATCAACCGGGCAAAAAGCCAGACTCTGTGGCTGCTACACAAAAATATTCCTGATGGGACAATCCAATAACACTTACCTACCCAGACCTGTGAAACGAAAAAAGGACATACACGGCAGTCGCAGTAGGTAGTCTCTTTTTATATTTTACAATAATTCATACTCGTAATTAAGTGCCTGTAACTGGCCTACTTGAAATAAATGGTTTGATTCTTTTTCATTATGTCCATCTCTCATTTATAATGGCAGTAGACACAGTTATAACATCTGTCTATCAATAACAGTGTCCTTAATATTCTTACGGATGTGCCCACTATTCAGTAAACTGTCATACATTCGTAACCACACCGGTACATCTTCAAACGGTGATTGGAGTGTCGTGTGAGCATACCTTAACGCGTCAACTAATAATGTTAAAATTGCCACGCGCGAGCCGTTAGATATACAGTTACTGGTACCGGTGATGTAATGTGGAGGTCAACTTTATACTTAATTGTTTGGCAATTAGTGGTGTTATTCGCTTGGCTGTTTACCTTTTTAAATGGCGTAATTTTATTTTGATTGTGAGGTTAGTGGTGATTCAATTCAATTCAATTCAATTTATTTGTCAAAAACACGTGTAGGTTCACAATCTGTTGGAGAGATTACTAAAAAATAAAAATAGTTTCAACATGTTTTGCCTATAGAGGCGTACAAATGCAATAATAATATAATCGTCACACAAAAATTTGTTAAAAAGTTACGTGAAATTAAATACACAGAAAAAAACAAAAATAATAATAATAATGATCAAATATAAAATTAATAAAAGTAACAAAGAAAGGAATTAATAAAGTAATAATTGGTAACAATAATCAAAATTTAATTTATATAATAGTTGAAATCAATATAATAGTCAAAATCAAATTAATATACTAGTTAAAATTAAATCAATATAATAGTCAAAAATCAAATTAATATAATAATCAAAAACTAATTTAAAATAATGAAAATAAAATTTATAAAAAGGTCTAAATTACATCATTCAAATAGTCGGCAACATTATAGTAGCATTTATTTACTAAAAGTTACTTCATACTTTTCTTAAATCTATTAATATTCAAATCTTTGTATGCCTTTGGTACCTTGTTGTATAATTTTGGAGCCATGCAGAATACACTCTTGCCCATGAGAGCTGTTTTAGCACTATGTAAACGAAGTCTCCGATTATCACGTTGACTTCTTTCGGAACCTTCTGAAGACTTCGGAAACAGTTGGGGATTATTTTTGACGAATAATACCGTTTCCAATATATACAAGGAAGTGATGTATTATAAAGACGTTTTAGGAGCATTATATTATGTTCAAAATATGTAATCTACTGTAGATAGATTATAGTCTAGTATTTAATAATAACTAGCTAAACCCCGCGACATTTTTACAATAATATAATTTTGTCATAAGATTTTATTTATTTTGATCTCTTTCAGAATTATCGTTTCAAAAACTTACTTTCGCTAAACAAATTATTTACTTTCAAGCCTAAACAAGCATGCATGTAATGATTTACGATGAAAACAAGCCTGTTTTGTCTAAAAAAAGAAAGTCATGAATTTTAATCGATATCTCAATATTTCCTTTTTTCGAACAAAATATTACAAATTTAAACCAAAAATACTGTTTTGCACACAAATTATGCACACTAAATCAATCGAATTCAATATACTATTGAATGGTATTTGCAGAACTGTTTGGCTGAACTGATAACAACCTAACCTAACCAAAAAAATATTATAATGGCCTCACATCATGTCTGCGAAAATGTACTTACTAACCTAACCTGGACGATTTAGAGTGCAAGTTAGTATTTTTGATAAACAATTCGTATTTTTTCGTATTTTTTCGTAGGACTTTTTTAATTACCAATTGGTTTTTTTACACAGCATTAATTTTTCTGGTATGCATTTAGATAGTTAGTGGAGTTACCTAGTGTGCTGAAAAATTATACAGATATGCATTTAAAAATATCACAAAAAGAAATATAGAGAATGTTCCAGTGGTCCCTTAAATCTTGCAAGAATAGGGTAGTTAACAAAAAAATCTAATTAGTCCGTCAGATGGATTTCCAAAAAATATTGGACACGTATTTTTTCTTTTTTCACGTAAACTCACAATAATAATAATAATAATAATGATTTGAACACAATGAAGACGATACAGTGCTTTGAAAACTCGTGTGACGTCATTTTCTGAGACATTAGTGTGACATTCTTTAGCGGTCAGTGACGTCACAACCCCACACTCAAATCTTTGACGCGTTTTATCTCCGTAAATTTTTATTGATTTGATAAAACAAAAAATACGTATTTCTATAAAAAAATGGATATGATTGTTACAGATTCAATGACCGATTACCACCTCAATTTAATATTAAATAACTTTACAATCTAGATGACAAAATCCCCAACATTTTCGAGACACGTAATATTTCGTCAGCCTGGCACGAAACGGTCGCACGCACAAAAGGAGTTTTTTATTTAACTATTTCATTTTGTTATTTCTGTCTCGTGCTGATTGTGACATAAGTTATACCCCGGGGCAATGCGTTATCCCCTTTGTTTGGAATGGGGGCAAAAAGTTCACCTGAATTCGTCGATTTTTTAGATAAGATCTTTGTTGTAACTTGCAGTACGTCTATTGAAAGATATTTTACCCGACTGTGCGACAGCGAAGAGAGCTTTATCTTTGTCATGTAGGTAATGAACATAAAAGTATTGCAAGTAAGTAGGTACCTAAAAAAGCGTCAATTTATTTTTATACTTAGTTAATTTTTTTATTTGCAAAATGTACTTGCTTCACTAATTAATCAACAGTTACGTATGAACTAGCATTGATAATAATTAACAAAAAAGCAAGTTGATAATTTCAAACCCTGCCCACTCAGGTTAATTTCCAAAGCTTTTAAAAGTTACAACTTTAAAATTACAAGAAATGTTTTAAACATTTAGTCATCTGAAACCCCCTGAGGCTCCCATTTGTATAATCTTACCAAAACAAACCATTCCTATTCGGAGTCACGTACGAATATACTGGCGAGGCAAAAACATTAGGAATCGTACCCACACCGTGTTTAAACCGTGACTAGCAAATAACAATAGGTTATTAAACTTCGACGGAAGGTAGCTATACTTTTACTTATAACTTCACGTTATGTACTTTATATACCCACGTAGGAAACACAGAAATTATATTATCAGGGTATTGAAGTGATAATAACAATCCAGCTGAATACAAGTATTTTAGGTAGAGCGACTGCCTATCTGACCTCCACAAGCCAATTAGTACTGGGAAATGCGATACCTCTTGGTAAGGCTGTTTGTCAATTTTTCCGGCAACCGAAAATTCTGACACCCAGTCTTACTAAGGAGTATCGTATTATCTAGTATTAACTGGGTTGTGGAGGTCAGATAGGCAGTCGCTCCATGTAAAATACTGGTCTTCAGCTGCATTCGGATAGACTGACGCAGACCCCAACATAGTTGGGAAAAGGCTAGGCAGATGATGACCTTATGACAGCCGCGGCGCCGCCGGCGGGCGGGTCGCTTGTCTGCACTAATATTCTCAAGAGGAAAGATTTGTTTGTTTGTTTGTAACGAATAGGCTCCGAAACTACTGGACCCATTTGAAAAATTCTTTCACCGTTGGGAAGCTACACTATCTCCGAGTAACATAGGCTATTTTTTATCCCTGTATTCCCACGGGAACGGGAACTACGCGAGTGAAACCGCGTGACGTCCGCTAGTATAGAATAATCTACATATCTATCAAACCCTTACTCAACAAATTCCTCACGACACGTATCTCAATCTTCCTCCAACAACGAAAGCAATAGTCCCCATACAAAGTAACTCATTTAAATAATCATACAACTTTATTTGACAATAAAACTCAATCACAGATACAATAAAACGATGTAAATAGGTATTATGATGTCAATGATAAAACTGCACAATGCCACAGTTTAATAATACGCAGTAATCTAAGTTAGAATTGTGTTTCATATGATTGGCTTTTGTTTAGAATCAGCTATTGAATTAGAACTAGGTTACTAGTTTGATTGTTATCTAGATTTTTTTATTTATTTTCTTCGTTGATTATTGGAGATCAAAGATGTTTTTATTTTTGTGACAGTCTATCTATACTAATATTATAAAGCTGAAGAGTTTGTTTGTTTGTTTGTTTGAATGCTAAGTCGTGTGTTGGATAGTCCATTTATCGACGAAGGTTTTAGGCTATATAACATCACGCTACAACCAATCCTTACTATTGTATCGAGTCTGGTTCTTCTAACCAATCTAACAGACAGATGTGTGCTGGGGAGTTTGTTCCGCCACTTCTTCTTTCCAGCAAAAACACTAGGAAGTGTCGAAGGGGGGGCGTTTTGGGGGACTGTCTCTTGTAAATAAGTAAAGTAAAGTAAATTTTGACGTTCGAAAAGTGCTGATTATCAGCCTAGTTTGAATAAAAAAAAAAAAAAAAAAAAAAAAAAAAAAATAGGAGTGGAGCACAAATGAAAAATGTTGCAAAAACGGGAAACGATAATCCTTTTTGAGAGCTTCCGTTGCGTGCGCTGCGAAAATGGTTTAATTTATGCAAATATTATGTATTAAAGAAATGTTTCTCTTTAAAATTTCTACAAAAAAGTCTGCGACAGCACATATCTATCTATTAAGATTGACTCACTGTAACCATTTTTTACTATTGAAATGTTAGGTTAAGTATAATTATTTTTTGCGAAGCTTATATTATAAGCTTAACCCATATGGTATTAATCTATATCTAAATAAATGTGTTTGTTAGAACGAAGATCTAATATAGAATATTTGTTCCTGTTACTCTATATAGTTTAAACAAATATCTTAGAAGATATTGCAATGATAAAATATCCGCGTGACAAAATAATTACGCGGTCCGCCGGCAATCGCGTCCCGATGTAGATACGTGGAGATTCTGGCCTCCGGGAAATTCAAATTTAAATTCAAAATATTTATTGCACCATAATATTTACAAGGTTTTATTGTATATTGTTTTGGCAGCAGTGGTGGCCCAGTGGTGGCGGCCCCGACGGCGACGCCCCGACTTACGAACAGTTGGTTGTGGGTTCGAACCCAGGCAGGCGCATCACTTCATGTAATTTATTTCATACCACTCTAGAGAAGAGGCCTGAGTCCCTGCAGTGGGAACAATATAGGCTGATGATGATGATGATGATGATTGTGTATTTAATAGTAAGAGCCTACTTATTTATTCTCACTTTAATAATGTAATATAAGGTCCTACCTAATATTATAGAGAAGAAAGATTGTTTATTTTTTGTTTGTTACGATTTAACTCAAAAATTACTCAGACGACTTTGAATATTTTTTAAACATTAGAAAACTAATTGAAACAATATATCTATGTTGGATAGTCGATCTATCGAGGAAGGTTGTAAGTTATATATTATTGTGACGCAGACGAAGTTGCGTGGGTCAGCTAGTAATTCAATAAATATCCACATGTCACGGGCCAAGTTTAAACTAGGCACAATACAGATTTAACGGATGCTTCTGAGAAAGTCCTTGTAGAAAAAGTCTAAAATATTTCGCACTAAACTGGGAATTGCACCCCAGTCATCAACTGGGGAGCAAAAGGCTCGGCCCCAATAATATGAGACTTCAGCAACAGTGGTTTCGAAATAGTCCTAAAGCCTCTGATCATGGCAGTAAAAATGTTTTGTCAGTTTCGAAGGATCATATTTTCTTTACTTATTAGTTTCTGAAAAAAGGAAACGACAGGGACGTGTCTACAGTACACCGCGAGTTTACAAAAATGAACTGTTTTAGAAGCATTACTCATAAAGAAAAAAGGGAAATAAATTCGCTCTTAACCTACTGCTACTTCATTATACCACTCAAGGCGCCTACGCATTTGTTTTTCATACATTTAGCTCTAAATGAAAGTCGGAAACACGAACAATTAAAGCGAACATGCACTAACTACAGTCTGTAGTTTTTACTACAAATTCTTCAACGAAACTTGTACAGTCAGCACCAGAAGTAAATTAACACTACTCTAAGTTTCAATGCAGGTTTTTGAATAAAAACTTTTTAGATATTATTACTCGTTATTATCATGTTGCTGAGGATTAAGGAATATTTTTAAAGAATAATCTTCCGGAAAATTAAAGATATTATTAGCATGTCTACCCGCATTGGGCGGGTAGACATGTGCGCGCAGACGTGCATGTCGCCAATTTAAATGATTTGTAATTTATTATTTATTCAAGTGTTAGTATAAACTTAACTGAATAGGTTAAGTTTATACTAACACTTTATGGATCTATGGTCTAAACTAAATATATAAATTAAATTAAATTAGGTGGACTCCTGTGCATCAAATACGGCCAATCGGTAATCGAGACCGCCCAGCTACTTCTGTTGCTGACCGTACATTTCTGCTGAATTATTCCGTTTTGTCGTTTCATGGTTGATGTATTGGAGTGTTCAAGTGGATAATGATATAGGATTTTTTATTTGTTGAACATGTTTTTGTGATTTTGGGTAAGGAAGGAATTTTGTTGCGTGTTCTCTTTACGAGTTGTTTATGTATTGCAGATGTTCGAAGAATGTTAAATTGCTTGTCAAGGGTAGATTTAAAGGAACTATATATAAACAGTAAGAAAGACTTCTTGAATTAACTTGTTTTATATCTTTGCTACTATGTTTCCAGCTTTATGAAAAGGGATGTTTACTGACTTCAAGAAGTATGATTTTAATTAGTCCGTCTGTTAGATTATCGAAAAATATTGGATACGTATTTTTTGTTTAAACACGTCAAAGATTTGAGTGGGGGCCTGTGACGTCACTCACCAGTAAAAAATTACATACTAATGTCTTAGAATATGACGTCACACGAGTTTTTACCGTATTCATTGTTTGCTTACGTTAAAAAAAGAAAAAATACGTGTCCAATATTTTTTGGAATTCTATCTGACGGACTAATTACATTTTTTTAGTTTACTACCCTATTGAGTTTAATAATTCATTATATTACATTTTATTAGCCACTAAACTTACCACAACTTGGTGTATCTTATAGTAAACCCACATTACGCCGGTTCTTTATTAATTTTAAAGTCCCATGTAATTGCCACACTTGGCAGAAATTCAAACTCCGTGGCTACTATTGAGAAATTTCGGATTGGAAAACCGTATCACACTTTCCTTGCTAGTTATATGACCCTTATTATTGGCGCCTTTCAACCTTTTAGTGATGTGGTCCCTACCACATCACTAAAAGGTTGAAAGGCGCCAATAATAACTCATACCTTATGATAATGACTAGTCAGCTCATCAGTGAGTATAATGGCACACTCATTAGCCTGCTTACCCCGATACAGTTGAACTAGGAACTAAAAAGTTTAAAGCTTTTATCCAACAATTGTTAGGAAGTGGAAATGTGAAATATTGTTTGTAGTAAGGAAACGGATATGAAACGGTAGGATTATGTTTAGAAAAAGAAATTGGCACGAGAAAGAGGAACATTTTGGTCGAAAAAAATCTAAAAATTGCACTGAAAACAATGATATATTAAAACTATAGATACGTTGTCCGCCCTCAAAAATGACAACATGATGAAGCCAATTGGCCACATCGCGCTTAGTTACGCACCAACCTCTCGCGCGACGCTACGTTTGTTCTTAATTTAAATTGTGTGTGTGAAACTGCGCGAAACATAAAGGAAACAGGCATCAACAGGCATCCCGCTGTACGGTGTCATATTTTATTTCCCTTTCTTTACGCGTAAAAGTAGTTATAAAATATTTTCGCCGTTTTGAAGCGCCCCATGTTAGTTCATGACGTGTCTATATTATAATACGTCATTGACTGAAAACAATAAAAAAATCTATTTTTTATTTTTTTCTCGCATTGCAGGCTAAACAATGTATTATGTGTTGCAAGTAACTTGTAACTAAGTAGATTTATACATCTGGAAGCTTCTAATTAGCAAATGTCTTAACTTATGTACGATATTTAAAATTATAATTAGTCTGTAAGCTTTCTTTAAAAATAAATAAATAAAATTTAAAACTTGTAATGTCTACTACAGAAATATTAAGGATCAAGCTGCTGATCTGCTACTTTAGAATTATGATGATCGGTGAGACAGTGATAAACTTAGGGTAGGTACTTACGTACTTACGTACCTACCTACCAAAAAGGTTAAGAAAATTCTTTTGGAAATCGTTTTAGGATATAAAACACATTGAAAATGTTTGCCAGCTCATTTTCTATTCTCAAAGCGAATACCGGAAGGAACTTATGACTAAACCACCGAGTTTTTTGCGTTTCAAAAATATGGCGTCAGCTAAAAAATGGTCATCGATCATTCCGCCATAACTTTATCAAACATGTCACGGACACCATAGGAAATGAACTATCAATTATTAATAACTCAAATAATGTTATTACATGATGTAATAGCGCATATTGAATAGACAGCTGTCATGGCGTAACTTCCGGAGACGGAAGTATGACGTCACTGAGGAGCTTTCGTTTTAAAAGCTTTTTGCTTTATTGGCAAGTGAGTTTTGTTTGTATGTTTCTTCTTTTTAAATTGCTTTAATTCTCTTAAACTTGTCTAAACGAGCTCTTTCTGAATACGAAATAAACTTCTTAGCCCAAAATACCGTAGTCCGTGAAATTTAAGTATTCTTACGATTTAGCAATTTGTCATTCAGTGTTAGAAAACAAGACGAAACGAGGCCATATATTATATATCATAAAAATAAATTGTCTATACTAAAATACTAATAACTTAGAACAATATTTTTATAGGATTTAAAAAAATATATTATTCTAAAGTAAGAAGAAATTAAAATGACAAACTCAAAAAAAAAATGATATAATGATAATATTTTTATACTTATTAAACTTTGGATAATATTTACCTGTCAATATAAATATGGATGTCTTTATTCGCAGATCTGTAACAAAAAGAAAAGAAAATCATTATTAAAGTTTGTTTGTATGTGTCACGGTTTTACAGCTGAATGAAACTCAATGAAACTGCCATACGAATAAACCATAACTTGGGTTTTGTGAAAAGGTTTTAAAATCGCCTCCTTGGTAAAGTGGTCGCTAACCAAACTGCTGAATATGAGGTAGTAAGTTCGGTTTTCGGATTTGGCAAAGTGTTATTGGGTTTTTCCATCAGGAAAAATGATTTGATTTGATTAATTGATTGAATTTCAGGAATTGTCTGGAGTCTGTATTGTTACGTCGGTCATCTAGAATCTTCGAGAAACCTCGCCAATAACTGTGATACGCGTAAATTCTAGTAGGTACCTACTTACATTCTGTAGGTAGTTACGCGCGGCGTCAGCGGCAATTGACATTGTAATTTCGACCGTATGCCGAGGGCGTAAAGTATTCATCCTTGTTGGTCTTTAAGTTTATTTTTTTTGTTAATGTTTTTGTGAATGCTTTATGGAACAATAGGGAATGTTCACGAATATTTTTTGTGTCTTTGGGATATAAAAGGACCGAATGAGGACGAAGCGATGCAGTCTACTTTTAAGCGAGACAACAAAAGGTTCGAAGAGATATCTAGTGCGATAAAGTGTTCAGTATGTGATTTGCGATTGTGTATAAGCGTTTTGCGAGTAATAAAGTTAATTCGTGTGTTTAATTGGTAGTGTTTTTATTTATCCCATACCCAGCTCGTAACAGTATTTATGCCCAGTTGATGGCAACTACCCATGGGATTTTAACACAACTGGCAAAAAGTAGGTGTACTTATTTGTATCCCCCTGTCTAACCTTTTAGGTATTACAGTTGTGATGTTATTGTATGTATGTTTGTTTGTTATTTTAAAGCAAAACTTATTTACATTGATAATCAGTAAGAACAGTAATAAAGTTTTACTGTCCGTTCATAATTTTATGGTAACTTCTTGTGCAAATCGTATAATTATGTTTAACTTACACGTATTATTTGTTTTATTACCCAGCATTTACTCAGTACCTACCTGTGTTTACTGTTTGTTTGTGATTATCTCGGAAACTGCTTGACTTTGTTAGCTACAAAATACCTGAACGTACCCGTACCGTCAAAATTTGATACAATATAATAATTTCGCCGACTATGTACTTAAAAATAATTGAAGGGCTGAGACTATTTGAGTCTCACTCAAATTTTTTTTATGGCAATCGATCAGCTGGGCACAAATTTAGACACCATGAATGTTTCTGAAAAATACCTGATTGAAAATCACTTTTCCAGAACCGGTAATCGAACCCATAATTCATGCTCAGCAGTCGTAACTGCAGATCAATGGTGGCCCAGTGGTGGCGGCCCCGACTTACGTACAGTAGGTCGTGGGTTCGAACCCAGGCAGGCATATTACTTTGTGTAATTTATTTCATCACCGCTGCACTCAAAATGTTGAAGGAAAACATCGTGAGGAAACCGGCAGGTCTTAGAACCAAAAAATTCGAAGACAAGTGACATCTACCAATCCGGACTGGGTCCGCGAGGTGGATTATAGCCCATTCCCTCTCAAAAACAGCGGAGGCCTGTGTCCCAGCAGTGGGAACATTAATAGGCTGTTGATGATGAGTCGTAACTGCGACTGCTAGAGCAACGCAGCCGTGAAAATACCTAAAGACCTACCTACTTAATTATCTCTCGTACTTTAATTATACAACAAATAACATTAAAACAGAATAGATTAACACAACATTAAAACCCATCTAACACAAGCCCTTATCAATTTCGATTAAAAATTCAATTCACTGCCTGTGCCTACGACATTAGTGGCCGCAGCAGTTAAGTCTCGTTAAGTGCTAGCCTTATCGCGGGGTCGACGACCGGTGATAAGGAACTATTAGCATATCAACTTATAAACACACTTTGGATTGTAATAAAGGGAATTGCAGAAAATCCACATAGTTAGGTCAAGCCGTCAAACGCTTTCTTTGACTTGAATTAAGGATTCGTTGGTAGTAGTAGCAAGTGCGATTGCTGAGTAAGAGGTCCTAGATTCGGTTCCGGGAAAAATATTATTGGGTGGGGCCTGACCTGGATGTGTGCCCAGTTAATGGCAATAGACTGGCGGAATGTGGCTGTAAGTACTATGCGTTAGATAGTACACCTCTGCTTAACCTTTTTTGGGATTACAGGCGTGATGTTATGATATTAATTTTTATAAGTATTACTCATCTGTCTCTCTTTTTATATTTGACAAGCGTTGCCAGCGGCTTCAGCCGGTACAACTCGAAAATTATTCCACGGGAAGATAAAATCGGGATAAAAACGTGTTAATCCAGGTTATAAACTATCTCTGTAACAAATTTTATTCAAATCCGTTCATTAGTTCACTCACAAACTTTCGCCTTTATAATATTAGTGTGATAGTCCTGTTTTGCTTTGCAGTGGGTCAGTACCTACCAGCAGGGCTATTGCGAATCTTTTAAATGACAGTGGCTATCATAATTTAGTGTTCATCAATTTACTGTCAAATGGTTCTATTTTGTACTAAACCATAACCAATTTGACAGTTAATCCATGGACAATATGATAACCACATATAAAAGATACGCAATAGCCCTACAGGAGGGAATTCTTTGTACGAATTGGCATTTCGTAATTCTTTTTGCCATGCACCTTGACGTTTCTAGGGTTGGAATTATTAGTCGAATTAGGTCAATCGACTACATTAGTGATGGTTAAACTGACTATTTATCATTGAGATTAAGTCCGTTTTGGGTAATTCATGGGTAATTTGGGGCAAAAAGCTACATAATATATGTAGGTACATACTTATAATTTAGTCATTGATATAATATTCGCAGCGTTTTATTAAGCCGCTTCAGTATTCTCAGTAGGAATTCGGAATAAATCATCATTTATGTGATCAATCAATTGAATTATAGGAAACGAATATCTAAAAAGCAACACAAAACAATATTTCATAGTATTTTTGCCATGAACAAAGTTTGTGAACACATACATTATCATCTTGTCCACGTTTTCTTGTGGTCGAGGGTCAACCACCCTGTACCCGTAACCACGAAGAAAAGCTAAAAATAGACGACAAAAAACAGAACTTGTGGATTTTATATTGTCTTTTAATCTTTTTGCTTTCAAAGTTAGTTTTTTTTTTGTAAAAATCTACCTTAATTTAAACTAAATAAGTAGGTACCTTGAACAAGTTGCATTATAATTTATGAGAAGCTTCTACTGAAAGTAGTATTATTTTTCAAATTTCTATTAAATATTTTATTAAAAAAAAATGTGTATAATTAACAATTGTTTATCTGTGCTAATTAGGTATAGTTTACACATTTTTAAAAGAAACAAATACACCAATAAAAAGATAAAAGAATAAAAGAAAAAATTACAATCGTGTTTATGGCAGTGTGTTTAGTATAAATGTGTGTTTATAAGTGTGTTCATGAGTGTGTGGATGTATATTTTGTGTGTAAGAGTGGGTGTGTGTGTTGGAGTGTGTGTGCGTGTGTTGGAGTTGGTGTGTGTGTGTGTGTGTCAGTATGCATGACGCTCAACCCAGAGTCGCCAAAATGTCTTCAAAGGCATCACAATTAAGTGTGAAGAGCCATTCAGTTAATGTCTTCTTACACTCGTACAGCTGCATAGGGTAAACGTTAAGTATGCGATTTACTTTATTATAGACGCGTGGGGCTTGAGTTACATTTTGACGACTAGCAAAAATTGAACGTGCTGAGTATGTAACATATCACACCGTCTTTTTTTAAGTTTGTCATGGCTAAAGGGTAGAATTTTGTGATATCTTAGTACCATGTGTAGTATATGGAGTTTTCTGACAGAGAGCAGCTTAGAGATTGCGTATAGTTTCAGTAGGGAACCTGTAGGGTTTACAGTAGGTACATGACCTTAATTAAGGATCTCTGTGCCCTCTCTAGATCTATAAAATACGACTTTACTGCTCCACCCCAAACCGAGATAGGTACAATATATGATTACAGATTGGGCCAGTGCGTTTTATATTTTATTCTGTAGATCTGCATTCATTACGTGTCTCAGGGATTTGAAAACCCATATGAGTTTTCTCACCCTCGCTATAGTTAGTTCGAGGTGTGGGTACCAGCTTAACCTTTGATCTATTACAATGCCTAGGTACTTGACGGAATTTATCTTATGAATTACAGGACAACTACAGGTAGATAGGGTTGGGGTAAGACAAGAATGTATTCTAATGTTAAAGTCAGGCGCAGGCTGAGAGTTTGCGTATTTAGTAAAGCAGACGTAGTTGGTTTTTTGGTTTTTATCATAATTCATAGCGATTCTATAAGATTGTATATTACTTTTATTATTTATATATGTAGTCAAACCAAAGCTTAACAAAAATAGTCCACAACAACAACAAGTAACGATTAAAATACTTATCCCTTTAATGAAAACTTTTAATCGATTACAACCGTATAATCTTCTTATCGTAATCGACTAAGCCCCTAATTGCACATCACTACGGCCTTAGGCGCTAAAAAGCTTGTCTATGGAGGTCAATGCCCCGACCATAGACCAGTGATCTTCACAAGTAGTATTTAGTTTTGGTACCAATATAATTATTTAGTCAGCACGAGTATACCTTCAGGGTAGGTAATGCTTGGGAGACAGGCAGAGGTGTAAGTTACCGTTTTCTGATTTGTAAAAAAAAGTGATATACTGAGGCGTTAAACCGTTTAAAACTATTGGCCTTCCACTAAGTTGACCGATGACCTAGTGGACGTTACGGGGATCCGCTGGATGCGAGACGCACGGGATCGGTCATTGTAACAACACTTGGGAGAGGCCTATGTCCAGCAGTAGACGTCTTTCGGCTGTATTGATGATGATGATGATAATTGGCAGACCTAAGTAACTAAGTCTGTGACCATTTACGAAAATAGATCTTAGTAGGGAAATAATATGAATTGCGTTAAAATTCGAAAATGGTCACAGACGCAGTTCCTATTATGATACGTCCATTTGAAGTTTTTTTAACGCAATTCATATTAGGATCTGCTAAAATGGCCATTTTAGACCCCCAGTAAAATGCTAGCAAGATGTAGTTGGTAAGACTTGGATGGGACTCGCAAAGTCCAAGAAAGCAAGACAAAATTGAGGAATAGCCTCAGCAAGCAGCCACAAAATAATGATAATTGATAAATAATTGAAATTTTAAAGCACTCATGAAATCATTTCCATTTAAATAGCAACCAAAACGATTACGTAAAAAAACATGACACAGTTACAAATATTTCAAAACGTGAAAGCACAAACGTACCACGCAATGAATTAACCATACGACGAATACACAAAGTTTCCCATCCAATGCTTGTTCAAAACCGCACATGTAGATTGTAAAGGCTTGCCAAGCCAGTCATGTATAGCGAATAAAGCGAAACATTTGAAATGTAGTGCAGGGAGCGAAAGTTTTCGTACATTTTGTCGTTTATGTTCGACACTGAAACATTTTTGGTTAATAGTGTCACAGTATGTGTTTTAGGTGATATTGATAACAGGTATTTTTGTTGAGAAAGTAAGAGTAGGTATGTGGCAGGTATTTATTGCGGCTTCCTTATCGGTCAAATGTTTTGTCGGTTACTGATGAAAGCTTTAACTGCTTGTTTAAAATGAAGATAAGTCTATAATCTTACTTCTTATTAATATTGTAAATGCGAAAGTTTTTAAGGATGTATGAATGTTTGTTACTCTTCCACGCAAAAACTACTGCACGGATTTGGATGAAAATTGGCAAACATATAGTTTATAACCTGGCTACATACAGTATGTTAGCTTGAACGAGGGACATATTGAACCTGCTATATGCTTGCATGAAACTATTACAAACATTAACAAAAAAACACAGCTACATAAGAGACTGAACCATACCAAACATTTTTTTTTTACTCCGGAAAGTTCTCGCAACCTTGCGTTTATCACAGAAAATGAACGCTATCAATGAATTTGAGGTATAATCCTTTTCCGTTCATATTTTAAAACTGCCGTAAGAAAATATCTAATAAAGTGAGATATGGAGAGCGTGCGCGGACAATGGCACAAAGACGTCACAAATAAGGTTATAGTTTTTTTACATATTTAGGACGAGAATCGAATACTAAAAATCCTTCAATATGTCCCGCATTTAACCTAACACCCTGTATAACACTTTTTATTCCAGTGTAGTATGATCCTGTGGGACAATTATCAATTTGTTCACAGGCGAAGCAGCAGGCACAAGAGTTCAAACCGAGGATTATTTTCTTCGAACCCAAACTCAATGGTGAATTTCAGCTCAACTCATCTCTAAATTAAACTAGTCATAGCATTGAATTGGTAAACCTCAAAGGCGGCAAAATAAGGTGATATTTTTCGAAAACTTAAGCTATTATTAAAAATTTCCTTGACCATTGGCTTTCAAATTCATTTAAAATTTGTGTCAAATCATTGGTTGCACGCACGTACCTAGAATTTGGTATTAAACGTAAAGTTGCACGATAAAACCTTATCTAATTCAAGGTTTAAAATCTTTAAATTGGTACTTCCTTGTAAGAATTTTTCTTTACATAAGGCAACAATAGGCATGTTTACAGACTTTAAAAAATGTGATTCTAATTAATCCGTCTGTTAGATTATCGAAAAATATTGGATACGTATTTTTTGTTTTATCAAATCAATAAAAAATGACGAAGATAAAACGCGTCAAAGATTTGAGTGGGGTTGGTGACGTCGCTGACCGCTAAAAAATGTCATACTAATGTCTTAGAGTATGACGTCACACGAGTTTTCAAAGCACTGTATCGTCTTCATTGTTTGTTTACGTGAAAAAATAAAAAATACCGGGCCGAATATTTTTTGATAATCGGATTCGAATAAATTCGGACTAATTAGATTTTTTTTGCAAACTACCCTATAAAGTTAACAGTGTAACTGCGATACTCAGGGATATTTAATGATTATTTAAGCCGTCACTTAGTAAAGATTTGACATACTTTTGTATGACAAACTGTCAAAACCTGAGTGATTACTTAATTCTGAATGCGGCAGTATTATGACACAGTTTACTTAATTGAACTTTATAACCGATGCAGATGAACACAAGTATTTTACTTGGAGCTACTGCATATTTGACCACCATAACCCACTTGGTACTGGGGTTTATTGATACATCTTGGTAAGACGGTCGCCAGACTTTAATAAACCCTCCGCTCTTGGGTAGAGCGAAAAGGAGTGTCAGACTTCTATTGACTAAAAACCACCCATGTTCCTTCTTAGCCCTATAAAGGGTGTGTAAGTACCCTTAACGCAAACGAAGAGCACTTGTTCTCCTTACCACTGCGATCATTTTTTGGTTCTAGACTATACCAGGGAACCCCCTAGTTACGGAGATATTGGGGGTTAAAGTTCCAAATTTTGCACAGCTGTTTCTGTAAATACTAGTTTTTCAGGTTATAACTTTACTTAAATTACCTACATGACCCGTTTACTATTCAAAGCATCCACTAGCTCAATGTTTAAAGCGTGCTACATTGAGTTTTACCGTAAAATGTGATTTTTGACCCCAAAAAAAAGTCGTTTCCCAGCAAAAATTTTTGCGTAGGGCTACTTAGTTTGATATACAGAATGCTATGTGTGAAGGGTTAATTTACACCCTGTATGTCAAGGCCGCGGTATCTCTTACAACATCCCGCAGCCCTGATTTGACTACCTGTATCGACGGTCAAAAATCTACAAATGACAGACAGAACCAACGACCAAACGTGCTTTCAAAACATAGAGGAAACTCCATGTAATGGGTGAACACCCATCCACACACCAACCTAGGCAAACACAGCTTAACTTGAAGATTAATCCAAACGACTGTTATTACCAAGCCACAAGCCCCTCTCTCCCGATTAAGGAAATAGGCGTGAATATAACTGTCAGTTGGCCGGTACTCACCATACTTAGACGTACCTAAATACTAGGTGGTAAGGTGGCGTTTATAGCTATATAGGTATCTAGGTATAACGCAGCCGGCCTAGGACAGGAAAGGTAACGGTGCTTGGAACTTAGTGCTACGGACTGGTGCCTAGTTAGCTCCTAGGTTTTATGTGTTAATGACTGCATTGAGGTTGTTTGTAGTTTGCATAGATTACCTGATTATAAATATTGGATATGGAGACTTTCAATAAAAACAGTATCAAGCAAGGAAGAAAAAGACAAGTGTATTAATTGGCATTTATTCCAAAAACACCTTTCATCAGCCTATTAATGTTCCCACTGCTGGTACACAGGCCTCCTCTCTTTGAGGTGGAAAGGGACACCACGCGGGCCCAGTGCGGATTAGTAGATGTCACATGTCTTCGAATTTTTTGGTCTTAAAGACATGCCGGTTTCCTCACGATGTTTTCCTTCACCGTTTTTAGAGCAGCGGTAAACTAAACAAAATAAATATGCTAAGTTTTTAATTCCAAAAGGTCATTAAAAACTAATAATACTAATAACAATAACAATACAAAATTAAATAACGAATAAAACGAGTACATTTTGGATTAGTTCAGGGTATTTTTACAGACATTAGA
Source organism: Diarsia rubi (assembly GCA_932274075.1). Taxonomy (NCBI): domain Eukaryota; kingdom Metazoa; phylum Arthropoda; class Insecta; order Lepidoptera; family Noctuidae; genus Diarsia; species Diarsia rubi. The sequence goes on from OW026432.1 coordinate 2,111,628, forward strand.
GTACGTACGGTAATACGATTAGATTAGGTTGTGGAGGTCAGATGGGCAGTCGCTCCATGTAAAATACTGATAGAAGATGCATCTGGTTCGACTAGAAGCCCACCTCAATAAAGATGGAAAAAGACTAATTAGATGATATGAGTGAAAAAAACTGATTCGCCGAATTGCAGAGTATGTAATCAGATGGAAGACATTTGCTGATGTATTGTGTCCGCAACAGGTGCGAGAGGGAGGCACTTATGAGGAAATTAAACTTAAATAGGCTTAACGTAGGATTAATTCAATCAATTTTGTTCCCACCAACGTTAGAAAGTGCAAAAACGTTGTGTCGTTTGATAACAGTCCTTCATACGTGACTTCTGTATTTACCCCATAATTTAATATTCGTATAACTGAGTAGTTTAGATCACGTGTTACCTAATTATAAGTTATAAAGTAATAATAGCAAAAAGGCACGATGGGGTTGGCTTATCTGTTTTGACAAAAACCCCAATACAAATAAAGGCGAAAAATAAGTAATAATAATAATAATAATAATATAACAATGTGGACTCAGCGATCATTGTACCGATAGTCGTTTCAGCCAATGGCTTAATAGCCAAGAGCCTCGACCAACACCTGAGGAGGCTCTCGTTAGGCAGCTGGATCAAGGGCTTGATACAGAGAGCGGTACTCCTGGACACGGCACGCATTGTTAGGAGGTTCCTTTCTCTGGAGCCCTGACCGCCGGTAGCTTGGACCCTGTTCCCGATACCGGTGGGCTACAATTTTTTATATTTTTAAATGTTTTTTTATTGTTTTTTTTTTTGTAAAGAATATTTAAAAATGTAATAAGTTTGTGACAAAATAAATAAAGGGAATAATAATATTTTTTTTATGAGTTTTATATGAAATATTTAAAAATGTAAATTTTATGTGAATAAATAATTAAAGGGAATAATAATAATAATATTCCACAACTATCACACAACGCCATCTAGTCCCAAGCTAAGCAGAGCTTGTGTTATGGGTACTAGACAACTGATAAACATACTTATATATTTCTAAATACATACATATTATAGATAAATTACACCCAGACAAAGAACAAATGATCGTGCTCATCACACAAACATTTGTCCTGGGTGGGAATCGAACCCACGACCTCCGGCATAGCAGTTAGGGTCACTAACCACTAGACCAACGAGATTTACTAAATTTACCAACGTATTTTCGGTAGGCAGTACAATACATATAGGTAATTTAATGTGAGTAAAAACATAAATATATTATTGGTAACATACCTGCCACTTCAAAGTATATTCACCACAGTCAAAAACTCAACACACTTTAGATTTCCGTCCTCCTTTTAAATCGTAATAAACAAGCACCAACTAACTCACACAAAAAACAAACTCTAATGGTTCTATAAAGCGTCCAGTCATTACATTTTTATGATCTGGACAAGGCATAAAAACTCACGTTGTATAGACCTGCAAAAACTTCGGGCATTTTTTCGGGTAATCGGTACACATGGTGATGAATTAAGCTTTATATTTCCAGTATACAGGGTGTAAATCAACCCTTCACACATACGTCAACCAAGCATTCTGTACATCAAACTAAGTGCCCCTACGCAAAAATTTTTGCTGGGAAACAATTTTTTTTTTTTGGGGTCAAAAATCTCATTTTACTGTAAAACTCTTAAAACATTGTGCTAGTGGATGCTTTGAATAGTAAAAGGGTCATGGAGGTAATTTAAGTAAAGTTATACACTGAAAAACTAGTATGTACAAAAACAGTAGTGCAAAATTTGGAACTTTGACCCCCAATATCTCCGTAACTAGGGGGTTCCCAGGTATGGTCCAGAACAAAAAAAATATTGCAGTGGTGGGGACAACAAGTGCCCTTCGTTTGCGTTAAGGGTACTTTTACACCCTTTATAATATGGCTTCAAACTCCTCGATATTTGGCTTGTTGTCTTAGAGTCGATTCCCGGGTCAGGTAAAGTTTGATTGGGGTTTTCCATCAGGAATTTCTCAATAACAGCCATGGAGACTGGATTTGTGTCCGGGTGATGGCATTAGGGTCGCCTCCTATGACATGGAACTAAAACATAACTGCCTAACTCTTCGGGGACTACAGGCGTGATGTTACGTTAACTATCCAATACCTCAAAACTTAGCTTAAATCACGCTAAGTATTGCTTAACTCGCAAACAGCGCTCTAAATCGAAGGTTACTAAATAAAAAGTCGAATGGCACGCTGCGCCGCGCATGCGCTGTCAACGACCGGCGCAGGCGCAGCCGATGTGCCACGCGCGCTATCGTGTACTGTTAGTACACTGAGGGACCCTCAATGGTGTTTGATAATTATGGTAGCTTTAGGTTACACTTCGGTCTTCAAAATCGGTCTAAAGCATAATCTTTAATGCCTCATTGGTCTGGGTTTAATTCCCTGAACAGGTATAGTATGGGCTTCTCTAGTCACACTTCTGCCAAGCCCTTAGGGGATAACTGGCGTGATGTTATGTGTAGCGAGAGTTTAGCTCAACAGTAATTTTATTATGCAAAATGTTCATGTCAGTGACCAAATAAATTGTGATAAGCTGCATGAAAAAAAAATTATCGAATATAAAAGACATACAAACAAACTAGTTTGAAATTGTATGAATAAGGTAGTTGACCAAAAAAAAATTTAAGGGATCGGACTTTTGACTCAGTCCAATCCCCCATTAGATTTTTTTTAAAAAATGATTCTAATTAGTCCGTCAGTTAGATTATCGAAAATTATTGGATACGTGTTTTTTGTTTTATCAAATTAATCAAAATTCACGAAGATAACATGTGGTTGTGACGTCATTTGTAGGTAAAAATGTACTATCATACGACGTTTTCGAAGAGTTCACGAGTTTTCGAAGCACTGTATTGACTTCATTTTTTGTTTATGTGAAAGAATACGTCTCCAATATTTTTTGGAAATCTATCTGACGGACTAATTCGTTTTTTTTTGTCCGATCCCCTATTGGTCCGTCAGATAAAAATTTGGACACATATTTTTTTCTTTTTTCACGTAAACAAAAAATTAAGACGATACAGTGCTTCGAAAACTCGTGTGGCGTAACAACGCACTGCATTTTTTACCACGCAGGTAGTGACGTCAAAAACCCTCCACTCATGATCTTTGACGTGTTTTACCTTATTCAACTTATATTCATTTGATAAAACAAAAACACGTACCTATCTAATATTTTTCGATAATGTAACTGACGGATTAAACAGTATCATATTTTGTAAAGTCAGGAAAAAACTAGAGAAGTTTTCTCGTCTCCCAAACACAACATGAAGTGCTGTCGATACAACCATTGATAACCACTACCTCTGTCTGCACCGTAAACAGTAAGAGCGTGAAGATTCAGCTATGACAGCATTCCAGAAGTTTTTGTACCCATTAACCCAGCATAGGACTGTGTTGTCAACACCTCGTGACAAAGAAAATTCAACTCCATCGGCCAAACTTTAAAGCTCATGAAACGGTTTTGATATTTGCTATCGATTCTGCACACAGGCTGATTTGAACTTTGTGACGTAGCAGTTAAGCTTTAAATTAAACTACATGACAGGAAGAAGCGGAATTTCCAGCTAAGTTCTCATACATGTTTTATTTATCTACAAGATAGTTCCGTTTTAGCAACACCAGTGATATCGATAAGTAAAATGGTTCAACAAACAAAATCAGCTGAAGAAAACATAACATCACGCCTGTGATCCTTACAGGGTCAGGCAGAGGTGTACCTAATAGGGATGTTTACTGACTTAAAAAAATATGATTCTAATTAGTCCGTCTGCTGGATTATCGAAAAATATTGTATACGTATTTTTTGTTTTATCAAATCAATAAAAATTGACTAAGATAAATCGTCAAACATTTGGGGGTGTTGGCACTTACCGTACCGAGTCTCATACTAATGTCTCAGAAAATTACGTCACACAAGTTTTCAAAGCACTGTATCGTCTTCATTGTTTGTTTACGTGAAAAAAGAAAAAAATACATGTCCAATATTTTTTGGAAATCTATCTGACGGACTAATTAGTTTTTTTTTTGTTATTTACCCTATTTTAGACCCACGTTCTGCCAATAATGTTTATGTAGACCCCCCTAGTAGGGTGTGAGCTCATTACTATCCACTGGATACAAATCTAGACAAATGTTTTACACAAAAAAAAATGACGGATGTTTGTGACTTGCCATTACTTTCAATAAGTGACATACTTGGGTAGCCCCAAAGATAAGCATGACCTATATCTTTAGTTATTTCGAAATCAATATCTGTGTCAAGATAAACATGGAATGTGAAGAATTTCTTTAAGATTTGTGACCGGAAATATTTTGAAAAGATAAGATAATATTATTATGCAATAAATGTGATGGCTGTTATTTTATTTTCAGCTGAAAATAACGTCTAAAATTCATATTTCGGTAGAGTTTTTGTTTACTCTCAAGATAAAAAAAAAATCCGAGCCTTGCTTGTACGTATTAATAGCCAGCGATTTAAGTTATTCTTAGTTTGGCCTATTGAGTTTTCTTCTATATAAAACTACTGGGTTGTTTTAAAAAGAATGCTTTCTTATTCCAAAAATATAATTTTAATTAATTCTATTTCCATTTCGTCCTTTCATATTCTTCTACGGCGCATGTTTTTTTTACTAACAATAGCACATTTTCAATTGTAATATGATATGAGACAAAACTTCAGGACGAACAAAGAATACATTTCATTGATTCCTATCCGAGGCCCACCTTCGGCAACTTCGCCAATTTATTCTATGAAGGAACACAATCATTACATTCACTACAGTCTTCAAACAAAGAAAACAAAGAATCAGGAATAAATAATATTACAATTAGAATTTATTAAAATGTTGTCGACCTCGGAGTCTCGGAGTAGTAAACAACGATTCCTAACGTAGACAGGTAGGAGAACTGTAAATAATTTATTAATTAAAATAATAAATAACACAATATCACGATAATAGAGGAAGCCTGTAAGTGTCACCGGTGACGGAAAACTTGTGTGGCATGTGATACGGAGTAATGAGGAAAATGTCGTGAAGAAAGTTTTCAACATGAATGTGAATCGAAATCAGAGCATTTATTTCAAGTAGGCCAGTTGCAGATTGCCGAAAATACAACAATAATTTCTGTCTGTAAAAGAGCAGTGGTGGCCCAATGGTGCCCTGAATTACAAACAGTTGGTCGTGGTTGTGTGTTATTTATTTCATCACCACTGCTCTCAAAACGGTGATGGAAAACATCGTGAGGAAACCGGCATATCTTAGAACCAAAAATTCGAAGATATGTGACATCTACCAATCCGCACTGGGCAAGCGTGGTGGATTATAAATTGAATCAAATCAAATAATTTTATTCGCATAATATGGGTAAATAGATGGTACAATAATGTAGCAGTTAAGGTCCTCATATTAACCATTTCTGGTTAATATGGTAAAAAGACGATAATATGTTCCGCCGACCCCATTTTTTTTTCTGATTAATTATTTTACTGTTGATTTTGGCTTACAGGAGTTACAGTGGTTTGGGAATAGTGTGGCGGGCTTGTCCCATTAAAAAAAAGACACCATTCTTTGCGTTTAGTAGCGAGTGGCTACTGCCTGATATGAATCACCTAGGGTCGAACACTCAAACTCTAAATAGATCCAGATTATTATGATCAGGGAACAGAGAAACGGTAGTGAATTCAACAGACTGGCAGTTTGCAAAATAAATGTAGAAGCAATTGGGATCAGGAAAGGCGTGATCATTCATCATAGAACTTAAGGAGTTCTATGATTGATGTCAGCAACATGGGAGGGGCCCGTCAGGCCGACGCCCGTCGGGGCTGCGGGTTGTTCACAAGTTACCGCGGCCTCGACATATAGGGCTAAAAAGGAACATGGGTGGTTTTTAGTCAGTAGAAGTCTGACACTCCCTTTTGCTCTGCCCAAGAGCGGGAGGCGTTATTTGATGATTTTTCACATGGCAAAAAATAAATAAAAAGGAGTTCTATGATGAATGATCACGTCTTTTATCGCCAAAGGATTAGGCTGAGATTGTTTTATTAGAAGACAATCTACCAAAGCATCAATCTCATTGAGATAATGCTTACACAAAAATGAAAATATTTTGTCACTGTGACAAAAACTCGATTAAGGCATGAAAATTACCTAATAGTAGGTTTGTAACGTCGCACCGTGTAATATTAAATGAGAAGATTATTAAAACTAAAACAAGTACCCACACTCTATTGAATCGAATTCGTTCAGCATGATAAAGAAAAAATTGGAACTGTCTAAACCACTCTTCACCGTTTTGGGAGCAGCGATGATGAAATAAATTACACAAAGTAATGGGCTTGCCTGGTTTGGAACTCACGACCTACTGTTCGTAAGTCGGGGCCGCCACTACTGGGCCACCGCTGGCACTGTTCGGCATGTCTTAGAACCAAAAAATTCGAAGACATGTGACATCTACCAATCCGCACTGGGCCCGCGTGGTAGATTATATCCCATTCCCTCTCAAAGAGAGCAGGCCTGTGTTCCAGCAGTTGTAAAATTAATAGGCTGTTGATGAAACCACTCTTTACACTTTTACTAAATTGAAAATCTATCAAAGAAATACTGGATGACAATAATTATTGTAATAAGTTTGGATTACTATTGCCTTCGTCTTGTTCCGTCTATCGCTCGTAACCATTTGAATGTATTTGTGATAACATAATAACTTAGTAAATTAAGATTGATTAAAATTCGAAACAATAGGATATCTAATGAATGGCCCTTTAAATCAATGTTAAACGAATTAATCTCTTCATAATTGATGCTGTATTTGGGAAGATTCTAAACAAAGCCATTGCGTGGGATGTTTTATAATCGGTTTGTTAGTATGTCAATGGTGTTGAAAAACCAATTCATCCTTCAGTGATATGGAGTAAGATGAGTGTAAATATCATTATTGGATAATGATATTTACACTCTCCTAGAAATGGGAAGATCCTCCGGCTGACAGTTGTCGCGTCAATTTGTACGGTCACTTAGTAGTACTTCAGTTGCATGATTCAGGATTATGTAGTTAATTCTTCATTTTGATACCTTTTATTAGGGTAGTTAACAAAAAAAACTAATTAGTCCGTCAGATTTCCAAAAAATATTGGACACGTATTTTTTCTTTTTTCACGTAAACAAACAATGTAGACGATACAGCGCTTTGAAAACTCGCGTGACGTCATATTCTAAGACATTAGTATGACAGTTTTTACCGGTGAGTGACGTCGCAAACCCCCACTTAAATCTTTGACGTGTTTTATCTTTGTCAATTTTTATTGATTTGATAAAACAAAATACGTATCCAATATTTTTCGATAATCTAACACACGAAGGGACTAATAAGAATTACATTTTTGTAAGTCAGCAAACATCCCTATTATGAAAACAATATATAGAAACCAAGAAATGATATCTTCTTGAAGTAAGTAATTTTTTTGTTATTATTTTGTACTCTATCACATTGTTGTCCTATTTGACCCAAAGGTTTACTAGTAGAGAATGCCTTGTAGCACTTAGAATCAGAATCAGAATGCTTTATTTATAAACATAGGTCAAATTACAATAATGATGTTACAGATAGTTAGGTCCTCTATGTTTTGCCCAGAGGCGTACAAATATATCTCATTAACATTGTCTTTACTTTAACGCAAATTTCTTATACTAACACAAATGTTATTATTATAGTGTATTTAGGCTATGGGTCTTTGTTACCTGAAAATAGATGTATTCAATTCTATTTTAAACTATTAAGTCTGCCTATGTACATGTAGTTTAAATAAATATCTATATCTAGCTGTGATAAAAATCATACATTCGATTTCATAATTCTAATTCCCAAAAGTAAAATACACACATATTCAATCAAACACCTTCTAATTCAAGTTTAAATTTGTTCAATTCAATTGAGCTAGAGCCATAATTCAGCATTAGTTCCAAAGAATTCATCAGAGCGTGTAGTAACAGGGTCAGACAATCAATCATCGACTCAAATAATTGATTGATCGATTGATTTAACGTATCTACTTGAAAGACATCAGTCGGCATTATGGAGGTTGAATGGACGGGTACATTTTGATGTAAATAGTATTTTGTGAGTTACTTTTAATAGCTTTTTAAGTGTAAAAGTGGAAGAAGTGGAGGCAGGCCTTTGGCCAGGCAAAGCAGAGGCCCTAAAAATCCTTAATCCTCTCCTCCCGCTCTGGGCGGAAAGGTAGGGAGTGTCAGACTCCTACTGACGAAATACCACCCATGTTCCTTCTTAGCCCTTTGTGTCAGAAGCCGCGGTATGTCTTTCGAACAACCCGCAGCGTGTTTTGAAAGCCCTAACGGTTAATTATTGAAACTACAACTCGTTTACATATTCTTCCTACCTTCCAACGACTACTTAAAAAAAAACTAACTACTATCTATTATTAATAAGGTTAACGTGACACCGACAGACTATTTGGTCGCACAAGTTATTGGTTAGTTACCCGTTATAAACTCATTGGTACGGTAGTTAATATACTCGTATTACTTTATAACGGTATTTTATTTACACAGTTTAAAAAAATATCAAACGACGATCTCGTGGGCTAAATATAAACAAACGACCTGGCTGATCTTTAGGTTAAGCGCTTTTCCTAGATGATTCGTGGATTGGTGACGATCATTACATACTGAGATACCTTAGTTACTTATGTCTCCGAGAAAACGTTAAAGCCACCGCAAGCGGAGCGGACCTGTTAATGACTTATTTTGCCTCGCAATAGAAAACTGCTTACTTACATGTTTTGCTTGCACCAACAAAGGTTCGAGCGGAAATGACTCGGTAGGCAAAAGAGTAAAAATTAGCTCGCTCATGTTTCATTTCTCTGTTGCGGTGGGAATCAGATTCTCTTTCTTGGTGGAAACGTGCACCGTATTTTATGAAAACGAAGTCCGTTTCGTTTAGCCATTTCTAGCTCACTACTTTTTCGCGGTGGAAACCGTACTCCGCCCTGTCACTTGTATTTGATAGTCTGATAATTGATTTGGATAAAGCAGCCTATCTTCTTGGCCAACATAATATCCATAGTGTCTCAAGACGAAAGTCCAACCAGTGTGTGTTGCCACAATGGGCCTCATCAGAAATCTCAAGTCACCCAAAGGGCAATGGAGAGGGCTATGCTCGGAGTTTCCTTGCGTAATCGAATCAGAAATGAGGACATCTACATGAGAACCAAGGTTACCGACGTAGCCCGAAGAGTCGCCAGACTTAAGTGACAATAGACAGGGCGCATTGCTCGCAGAACGGATGGCCGATGGGGCCGAAATGTCCAGGGTGCTTACTCTCGAATATAATTCCGACAGATCGACATTGGTCAAACGTCAGTTGGTTGAGTTAAACGTCCGGGATTGGCTAGACTCAGTGAGTCCAGCCAATCCCTGACGTTTGACTGACAATTCCAATGTCGATCTATCGGAATTATATTCGAGAGTAAGCACCCTGGAGTGGCGACCGCGAACCGGAAGACGTTGCGTTGGAAGGCCTCCCACGAAGGTAGACCGATGACCTGGTAAAGGTTGCGGGGACCCGCTGGATGCGACACAGGACCGGCCAATGTGGCGACACCTGGGGTAGGCCTATGTCCAGCAGTGGACATCTTTTGGCTGAAATGATGAAATCGGCCGTTTTAGAACTCCAGGTCTTTAAATTCTATGCGTTGTCAGTCAGACAATCTATCATGAACACTTAAATGTGTTAGTATGTTAGTGAACCCATTGAAATAATTTACTTGGCTAGGTTGGGCCTTGTTTGTGTATAGAATTAGTTATTCTTCACGCTAACTTTCCATATGAGGATGGGCTGTACTTAAAGTGTCATTCAAAGTTAAGGTTATCGATCTCGATTTGAGAATTATGTATGTCATATCGATGAACTGACTGCTTCGTAAAGGGTCCGTTTACAGCTTGTTAATGAGGAGAATGTCTTGCCATTTTTATTTGTTTCAAAACTGTCGATCAACATCATCATTTCAGCCGAAAAACTTCTACTGCTGCACAAAGGTATCACCGCATTGACCGGTCCCGTGCGTCTCGCATTTATCGGATCCCTGCAACTTTCACCAGGTTATCAGTCCACCACAACGTCTTCCAGTTCCCGGTTGCAGAACTTTTCGGCTCCATCGGCCATCCGTTCTGCGAGCAATTTGCCCTACCCACTGCCACATAAGTTTGGCAATTCTGTCGATACTACAAAATATTTTTTTTGATAGAGATATCTATCGGGCCGATGATCCAGCAAATTTTTCCTCAAACCGTGTCAAAATATTGCAGTAGATACGAGTATTGCATTATACAATAACGTCTGCGAATTCCTTTTTTTTTCCAAAATAATTCCTTCAGTTACCTTACACAAAAGACCGGAATAAAATGGTCACGGAATCAAAAATATATTTTTGAGATATTTTAAATCAATAAAAAATGCATTGTATGAAACAGTAGGATAAAAACGGATGCTTCTAAAAGAACATACGAATTTCAAAGCATTCAAATGTAGAAACCTGAAAATCATGATTCTATTGCGTTTTCTATTTAATAGTAACTTAATATATAAAAATATAAAATTGATTCGTTACAAGTCGTTACGGACGTATTGAAATGTTTTTATTGCGTACTAAAAATCAAGGAAAAACGCAATTGCACAAAACTAGCCTTTCGCTGCGTCTTTGCTTGTGTGTGCGTCATTAAAAAGGAGTTATTGTATAATGTATGGCATCAATGAAAAGATTATCCAGTAAAAATTTATACTTCTAATTTAAGACGATAATACTGCATCATAATAACCGATGCTTCTTTGTGTATTTTTATGGTCATCGCGAAGTGAGTGAAGTATGTTTCTTCTAAAGAATAATCGACTGCTCCATTGATTGCACGTATAAAATAATATAATACACACGTATTATAAAAGGAATTACCGACAGTAAAATTGCTTTTCAAAAAGTTTGTCTGCAATAGCTTTCTACTGGATTTACACAAGCTTTTGGTAGCTTATTTCAGCACTAGTCTATCATTAGCTTATGATAGGCTGGTATGTGGCTCTGCCCAGCTCGTACGCCATCTCCTGTGAATTCTACCGCGTAGCCTTCTGGCTGTGTCAAGGTGGATATTTGGCTTACAGCTCGTAGGACGCGGCAGACCAATTTCAAAAATAAAACATATGATTTTAATTGATACACTAATTACCAATCAACATTGACAGCTGGCCCTACCCACATTAGCAGCATGCATGCGTCACGCGCGACCTCTAGTGGCACGTGAGAGAAAACTGTGCGTGCCATTATTTTGCACTCAATGTTAATGTGTTGATTATGTGTTTGTATTGAGAGTGGTGTTGTATGGAGAAGTGTTTTTTAAGAAAATGAATAAGGTTAGAATATTATTGTTGAAACCTGAGGTAGACACGATTATTAAAATAACGCTTTGTTTCAATTTATGATGACTACCTGTCAAAGCGTAGCGCTCATAGCGGGTTTCTTCCGAGACTCGGAAAGTTTGTTAAGGCGACAATAAATGCCCCCGACCTTGAGCGAGTTGGTGAACCTTGCGTCACACCCCGCGACCGCGAAACGCATCCCCGCAACGCACCCTCGTAATTTCGTAGGGTGACTTTACGTTACAAAATAATAGTAAGGACTATCCCGCCCGATTTTTTATCACCATACAAAATTATTTTCGGGAATAAGAATACGCGATTTACAAAAAAAAAAACTAATGATTGGACTTAACAAATAAAATACTATGACTTTATATGTTGCTTGTAGAATTATTTGCCTAAAAATTAGAACGATCACATGTGTTTTTGGTATTTTTTTTATTCGTTAAAAGATATTTTTAGAGGTATACACTAGAAAACAGCCCCAGTGTTATAGTTGGGAATTACTACTAATAAACTTTTCTAATCTATTTAAAAAATAACGCACCAATTCACGGAAGTAACAACATCACATAGCCGAAGTTCCAATGAGTAACATATGTGTATATTTTAGCATAAGGATGCAAAGCAGTCAAACGCTCTTACTTAGCGACTGAACGCTAAAATATTTCGAAATTGTTATAATAATATAATAATAATAATATTCCACAACTATCACACAACGCCATCTAGTCCCAAGCTAAGCAGAGCTTGTGTTATGGGTACTAGACAACTGATAAACATACTTATATATTTCTAAATACATACATATTATAGATAAATTACACCCAGACACAGAACAAATGATCGTGCTCATCACACAAACATTTGTCCTGGGTGGGAATCGAACCCACGACCTCCGGCATAGCAGTTAGGGTCACTAACCACTAGACCAACAGGCCAGTCAAAAAAGTTACTAATATTGGAAAAACAAGAAGGCCATAATTTGTAAAAATAAGTTTATTACACCTTGTTAATTGCATTTTCACGCTTTACATACAACATCAATCATTTCCTTTTAGACATATTTTTTTTATTTCAAGCTTTTCTACTTCGACTTCCAATCTAACCGGATGCTTCTGAATACCAGTATTTTACATGGAGCGACTGCCTATCTGACCTCCACAACCCAGTTTGTACCTACTTAGTAATATGATACATCTTGGTAAGACTGGTTGCCAACTTTTCGGGCCTTCACTAACTGTAAACGACTACCAAAGATATTGACGGAACGGTTGGCGGTAGTGGCTGAGCAATTGGACTGCTGCGCTGTGTGTCGCGGGTTCGATCCTCGCACGGAACAAATATTTGTATGGCCTACAGATAGTTGTTTCGGGTCTGGGTCTGTTTGTGTATGTGAGTTGAAATGTGTGTGCTGTTTGTGTATGCGTTTGTAAACGCACCTACGAAACAGGAGATAATCCTAGTGTGCAGGAGATAATCCTAGTGCCACATTAAAAAAAAAAAAAAAAGATCTCTAAATGGCAGCAAGGACTAACGGCTTTAGGTGCTTTCCGAGGCACGAAAGATATTAATGTAATGGGTGGTCACCCATCCACGGCCCAACCTAGGCAAGTGCAGCTTATCCTGAACATCGACCCGAATGCTCAAAATCATAATATATACCTACATAAAGGGTGTAAAAGTACCTACCCTTAACGCAAACGAAGGGCACTGGTTCTCCCCACCACTGCAATATTTTTTTTGTTCTAGACTATACCTGGGAAACCCCTAGTTACGGAGATATTGGGGGTCAATATTCCAAATTTTTCACAGCTGTTTTTGTAAATACTATTTCTTTAGGTTATAACTTTATTTAAATTACCTCCATGACCCGATTACTATTCAAAGCATCCACAAGCACAATTTTTTAAGAGAGCTACATTGAGTTTTACCGTAAAATGTGATTTTGACCCCAAAAAAAAGTTGTTTCCCAGCAAAATTTTTTGCATAGGGGTACTTAGTTTGATGTACTTACAGAATGCTTGGTTGACGTATGTGTGAAGGGTTACATCCTGTATAAAGGAAAAAGTATAGCTTGGAAAGGGTTTATTTTACCTTAGTCTCAAATAGGGTTGCCATCCTTCCCGATTTTCCCCGGATTTGTCCTAGTTTAAACCCCGCTCGGACGGTCCCCGGGCGCCCGTCCGGGGAGCGTCCGGGCGGGGTTTCATGTGTAGTCCGTTTTAAAAAAAATATTTCTTGGGCCACCCGCGACATATAAACTGTACCCGCACGCCGCGATCAACCGACGAACCGACTCGCTAAAAAAATTTGACTGATGAAGTGATGACATTTCCAGATTTAGGGTTCTAAAATCCGGGGTTTTCACGCGTCTTGTCCTGGTTGCCAAATTATTGAGATGGCAGCCCTAGTTTCAAAGAACGTTGACTCCTGTCAAAAATAGTACAAAGTCAGTCAAAAGTCGTACCGCGCGCAAACCAGCAAAGGTGTTCATTGAACGGATGTTACGTAACCAAATTGCATCATTCCATTAAGTACCTTTAGCTCCATGGTCGTGAATTAAGCACAAACTGTTGTTTGTTAAATTCAACGTATTTAATACTTACTCAGAAATGGTTTTGACTGGAATTTCAGTACGATTTAAATTGTATGTATGGCCTTTTTCCGAAATGATATAACATCACGCCATGGTATCCCCAAACGGGTTAGGCAGAGCAAATCCTTTGAGCCTATGGGCCGTAAATCCAGACTATGGCTGCTTCTAATAAGTTCCTCGTGGAAAAACCTGATAACACTTTGCCTGACCTAGGACTTGAACCCTGGTTTCGAAAAAGCACTCGAGGTTTTATGCTCTGTACCCGATATAGCTATAAAAACATTTTCCGAATTTTGAATAATTTTTAAATAATGCAATTAACACGTTTTATTTCCTACAGAAAATGTAGAATACAGTTCATGGAGTTCTTTGTCAATATCAATTAGTATTTTCCTGCATGAAACAATAAAATAAAATCAAACCAAATTGCTTTACACAAACAATTTACCCCAGCTAACAGAAAACGCGGCCACGTCTTCATCATTCACCAAACGAACCACCCGAAACAACCTTCCCCTTGCGTTCAAAACTAGCTTAAAATACAAGTTTCTACAATACACAACCTGTGCAAACGTCTCAGCTAGTCTCAAACATTGTCCACTACCAGTTGCCCTCCAAACAAGGCTAGTTCGACCGGTCACATTCCTTTTAGCTCGCGCGTTTTGTTTTTACACAGCATACATGCTTACGGTACTCAGGGTTAGCAGTGTTACTGGGTGCACTGTGTAGGTTAGACTGTGTCCTGGTGTGAAATAGGTTTTATATGACAGTTTATGTCTATTTAAATGCTATTTTTACCCGATTACGACGAAGCCCAACAGGAGGGTTTGTTGATAATGTGCTTGTTTTTTGCTTTTCAGTTTTTTCAGTCGGGTTATTGAGTTACTGAACTACTTTTGTACGGTTATAGACCTCGCTTTAAACCTTAACACTTAGAATAGTGTTTTAAAGTAAAAATACTTACAAAATAAACGGTGAAAATCGCCAGATCTGGAAAACAGAAAACGTTTCTTGTTAAAATAAATTTGATAGGTTACTGTTGCACAAGCAGGGGGTTTAAAATGGCCACTTTAGCAGATCATAATATGAATTGCCGAAAATTGGCACATACACACACAGTTACTTATTATGCATAGTCCATTTTACGATTTTTTTATTTTTATTTTTCATATAAATCTGCTGAAATGGCCATTTTAGACCCCCAGGACTTCCTCGTTGGTTTAGTGTTCGCAATAGCGACTGCTGAGCGTGAGGTCCGGGGTTCCCGGGATGGGCATACTATTATATATAGAATTTTTTCAGTCAGGGAGCCCCTTTAGCATGTGACTTAAACACAACTCGCAGAATGTGTTTTAATTTTTAAGTACACTTCTAACAACTGAAAGACTGAAAATGATGATTGCAAATTTTGGATATCTTCAATAGATAAGACAATCAATATTATCAATTTATTTCCAAGCATCTGAGGCCCACCTTACATACTAACATAAATATGATAAAATACAATTTGCGTTAATTAATAGTTTTTTTTTTTGGGCCCTGGGAAATCATCAAATAACACCTCCCGCTCTTGGGCAGAGCGAAAAGGAGTCTCAGACTTCCACTGACTAAGAACTACCCGTGTTCCTTCATAGCCTTTTATGTCGAGGCCGCGGTATCTCTGGCGAACAACCCGCAGCCCCGACGGGAGTAAATAGAGCCTTAAAACTCCATAATTATGTTTGTAACACTTCACTAGCACTTGCACTTATTCTACAATAATATAATACTGTTTAAAGGTGGATATACCTAGGTATTAAATGATTATTTTTCCTAGGCTTAAATTCAAATTTGTCTTCGAAATAAACTGATGTCTTACTCAACCACCTTTCTGCACAACTTCTATTTACACGCTGTAAATAAACAACAAACACTTGAGCCTAGGCATAAACATGGAGCGGCTAACTTATCAATAGTTGTGACCTTGTAAGCTTTCGCCACCAGAGGTCAGCACCGGCGAAAGGTAAATTAGTAGTTACGAGCAACTCTATGCATTTCTCTGGGCTGCTGATTGTTGTACGAGTATGTATGTAGTTTTGTGTGGAAGGCCGGTGTATGGTGGCCGCGGGTTGTACACTAGTTATCGCGGCCTCGACATAGAGGGCTAAGAAGGAACATGGGTGGTTTTTAGTCAGCGCTCTGCCCAAGAGCGGGAGGGGTTAAAAAAAAAGGCTGGTGTATGGTGGTTGAGTGTTTTTGAGCTTAAGTAAGCTATACAGGGTGTAAAGTAACCCTTCACACATACGGCAACCAAGCATTCTGTACATCAAACTAAGTCAACATGTTTTGCTCGGAAACGAGTTTTTTTTTGGAGTCAAAAATCACATTTTACGGTAAAACTCAATGTAGCACTCTTAAAACATTGTGCGAGTGGATGCTTTGAATAGTAAAAGGGTCATGGAGGTAATTTAAGTGAAGTTATAACCTGAAAAACTAGTATTTACAAAAACAGCTGTGCAAAAATTGGAACTTTGACCCCCAATATCTCCGTAACTAGGGGGTTCCCAGGTATAGTCTAATAGAACAAAAAAATGATCGCAGCTAGCTTTTTTTAGACTGTGGGAAATGTTTTAATGACTTCTCCCGCTCTGGGCGGGGCGGAAGGGAGAGTCAGACTTCTACTGACTTAAAAACCACCCATGTTCTTTCTTAGCCCTTTGTGTCCGGGGCCGCAGTATCATGTGTAAATGGGTGGTTACCCATCCACACAATCGACACAAGTGTTATTATTAAGCTACGAGCTCCTCCGAGCAACACCGAAGCAATTAATGGAAAATAATGTAAAAAATGCTGAACACAGAATCAGAACACAGAATCATCAACACATTACATTCAATTATTTAAAATACTTAATACTTAACTTCTGAGACTTTCGTAAATTACCAAGAAAACTAAAAACAAAACACAATCCAACTTGCAATACCTCAATTTATTAATAATTCAAACAATGGATAAGCAAAAGAATTTGCACATACAGCCAATGACACCAAAATATCACGAACAACCTAACTTACTTAAAAATTGTTTCAACCCGAACCGCACTTGATACCGATTACGCAACCGCTTATATCGATTTTCCGGAAGAATCGATTCTCGGTAATTTGCGACTTGATACCGAAGTCGGCCAAGTGCTTGACAAATCGGCCGATGAGACCATTCTGATGGGGCGAGCATTTTGAGGCGAACGAAGAATTTGCTGGTAAAGTAAATAAGTAAACTACGAGTATCACAAATAACATCACGCCAGTGATTCTGCGAAGGAGGCAGAGGTTTGCCCAATAATAGTACACCCAGGCTTGTTATAACTAAACTCTCATGTAGGTAATAGGGCGCCTATTGCCAGCTGTTACTGAGATAATGGTGACCCTGATTGAAAAACTCAATAACATTATGCCCGACCTGTGAATCGAATCTAGGATTAATGTTCCCACTGCTGGGACACAGGCCTCCTCTCTTTGAGAGATTTGATGTCACATGTCTTCGAATTTTTTGGTTCTAAAAATTCGCCGGTTTCCTCACAATGTTTACCTTCACCGTTTTAAGAGCAGCGGTGATGAAATAAATTACACAAAGTAATGTGCCTGCCTGGGTTCAAACCCACGACCTACTGTTCGTAAGTCGGGGCCGCCGCCACTGGGTCACCGCTGATGTCTTGTTTTACATAACATCGAGATAAAAAATAAATTTAGAAAATATATAATGTATACACGGAGGAAACTTAGTACGTAACCAACGTAACGGTCCCATCCACAAACCAGCCTAGGCAAGCGCAGCTTAACCTGAAGAAAACACAAGCTACTGTCTTTATCAAGCAGAAACAGATTAGAATGAAATATTTTCGTATGAAAATGGACCGTACACAACACACACACATCAAGCTATTCTTATTTAGTACAACCTGATCCCACTTTGCCTGAGTTTCCCGTACAATGAGAGACCAGCTTAATTTGGTTGTTCGTACCTACATAGTACCTACCTACATACGTTCATTTCAGTTCATCTCATACTCAAATCTGCATACAACATACTGTAGATAAAAGGTAATCTGTACACAATGACATCACGATGAGCTCATGCCGATCAACTCTGACACTATCGCAGACAAACATGGCGATTAAATAAAGATTTTTTACCAAAGCTATGGTCGTAAGCACATTGTTTTTATATTAAAGAAAAAACATTGCGGTGATATTACACGAAATAACCAGCTAGGTCGCTAGGGTATACTTACTACCACAGAGTTGACGTAGATAACGCAAGAGCAATACTTCGCGTGCCTAGCTTACGTACAAAAATCGTAAGTGGCCACTTTTGCGCTCAGTCTGCATCGGTGTATAGCGCTAGTCGGACGTCGGCGCTGGTGCAAAAGGCAAGGGGGCCGCCGTACGCGGCGGTGCCTTTGAATCGATTTGATTTTCCGTTTTCCATCACTAAATAGTGCTTGTGACGTCATAAAAGATAGTCAAGAAATAGCACGTTTGGTTTTCAAACAGACCGTGATACTTGCGTTATCTAGATCTATCTATATCTGTGCCTACTACAGTCTTCGTTCAAAGTTTGGGCTGTTAATGACAATTTGAGCTGTCAAAAACCCCATTACACCTTAGGGTAGAACCCCAGAACCCACTGTGTAACATAGAACGTGACTGAAATAATGTAAAATAATAAGCAATAATCTCTTATAGAAGAGAACACAAGATTTATAATTGATTTAAAATCAGAACAAACTTCGTGGTTCCATTTATTTGGTACCATAGACATTTATCAGTTTTTTTTTTAACTTTCCTTTATAAGTCGTATTCTTGTAAAGTTTTTCACTTGGATGATTTGAGTCCAAGGCCCTTAGTATAACCAAACAATCCTTATACCTACACGATGCAATATTTCGTCACTAAGTGATTCCATTGATAACCACTGCAGTTTATAGTGTAACAAGTGTAACATTACACCTTTAATAAAACTTAGCAATAATGGCTAATTAAACGAGTCGCACCGTGTATATTCTACAAATCTAATTAATTAAGCGCATTATGATAACTTTTCTCACGCCTCTCGACTTCTAACTGAGTAAAAAGTAGATCGTTTACAATTTGTATGGTTAATATTTTTACGAAAACAACGTGAAATTGTGGATGTAGCTACTTAAGCACACCTCTGCTTTACCCTTTGGTGGTTACGAGCACGATATTATGTGGTTACCTATGTGATAAGAATTACTTAGTGTAGAAATACAGTGACCTTCACAGATAGGTGAGTTATTTCGACGTTTTAAATCAAAATCAAGTCGATTTATCGTCATTTATACGTTTTTACGGCTTTTTTAATCGGTAGGTAATCAAATGGGTATTTGTGTATGTGAAGTTTAAATGTTTGTAAACGCACCCACGATACAGGAGAAATTCCTAGTGTGGGACAACGTTAATAAAAAAAAAAAAAAAATTGTCATTCCATACATTTTGACAGAGTAGTTATTCCAATTTTGTAGGATTTACCAGTTTTTTTTCTTAATTACCGATGTTTTTCTATGCGCAAATACTGATAAACTCTTTCTATACGAACACACATACTTACACAACTATTCTAAAATCTGCTCGAAAGTGAAAACCTTAAAATACCTTGTATAAAAACAACAAAACATTGTAAAAAGTAACATCAAACCATGACCCGAAAAAGGCCTTAAATAATCCATTTTAAGCTTAAATTCCGACACCTAATCCTCAAAAATATTCAACGAGAAAAAAAACTGGTTACAAACAAAAAAGGAAAAGTATTAAAATTCCTAAAAGACGGCACGCGATCGGGAATCGAACCTGTACCCATTATCAAGACACGCCTACACTAAAAAAAAGGTGACCCAAAATGTATGACCGCGCACACAAGTGGGTTTCAAGAAGAATTTTGTTGATAAACAGGTTGACCGTGTTTTGTTTTTAATTTTTGGGTGTAAAGAACGTGGATAAAATCTTTGGCTTGGAGGCTGTTTAGGGTCAAGGGCTCAGAGTTAAGCAAAAAAAAACTAAAAATGAAAACTTATTTTTATCATGTTTTGCGGTTCTGTGTGTTCTGTATGTTTCATTTTGCGTCAAGCTGCAGTTCGGACTTTTGCGTATTTTAGCCAAATCGCCAAAGTAACAAAAGATTTCATAAATTAAGTATCATTTCTTTTGGGCTCTTAATGTGTATTATTTTTACAATGTATCCACTATTTGGTATAATTTATTTACCTACAATAAAAATCCTAACACCTTTTCTATCCATCTGTACCAAAATATTATGATCCAAACTAGTTATGTCTGTAAGTTGTAAGATCTAGCGCTGCTCGCCTCGACGTAAATAAAAAAAAACAAAAACTAACCTCAGAGGATATCACCTTCCCTCCCTACTATTGTGCATTGACTATTGATACCTCTGCATTGTTAAAGACCACTGGTGTGATGAACGAACAGGTTCAATCTTACTTCAATATGGGTACAAGATAGACGTCCTTTATTGCAGAATTCTTTCCATCATTCCGGACACTTAGCAATAGGGCAGTTAACTAAAAAATCTAATAACTCCGTCAGATAGACTTCCAAAAAATATTTAACACGTATTTTTTCTTTTTTCACGTAAGCAAACAATGAAGCCAATACAGTGCTTTGAAAACTCGTGTGACGTCATATTCTAAGACATTAGTTTGTCATTTTTTTGCGGTTATTAACGTCACAAACCCCTACTCAAATCTTTGACGCGTTTAATATTCGTAATTTTTTATTGATTTGAAAAAAACAAAAAATACGTATCCAATATTTTTAGATAATCTAACAGACGGACTTATTGTTAGTAGAATCATATTTTACATCCCTATTATTTAGGATTAATTGCACCTATATTCCCTGAAAGGTTAGACAGAGGTCGACCTAATCGTGTACCTACATTTCGCCAATAATGTTTAAGTTCTATAATATAATAGGGGGTGAGCCTATTGCCAACATAATTATGACCACAAAAGCAACATTATTATGTACTTTTTTATTAGCCATTTGTGTCCCAGTGCAGGCCAGAAGCCTCCCGGGATGCCTAATTTCCACTTATCCCTATCCAATGATGTTAATTGGATATTATTATGTAATTTGACGAATTTGTGCGACATGATAATGCAGCATAAACTCATATTTGGATCGACCAGTTCGCGTTGCTCAGAACAAATCAATTTGTGTTAGAAAATTATTGCAAGTCGGCAATGTATTACTACTTATATAATGGATGTTTGATTGAACTCGGCAACAAATGCTTCAGTTGTTGTTGCGGTTAATCTTTTTTTGGGCTTTGAAAATTTATCAAATGACCCCCTCCCGCTCTGGGTGGAACGAGATTGTCAGACTTCTACTAACAAAAACCCACTCATGTTCCTTCTTAGCCCTTTGTGTTTCGGGGCAGTGATATCTCTTTCAAACAACCTACAGCCCCGTATGACGTCGGCTTCAATCCGACATCATCATATACCTTAACATTCAAGACCAAATACCCTTGTTTACAAAATCAGTGCTTCAATTGCCACCACAATATTTTCGACTGTTCTGCCCACCACATAAAGCTATGATAGCATCATAGCATGCAATGACACAGAAACCTTCGAATTCGTTTAGCTATATAAATGTAGAACACTACGTAATACATATGTTTATGTAATTGTTACAATGTGCTAGATTTTTTGGTTTGACTTCAAAAGATTTTAGACTAAAAGTTATGCAGGTCGGATGCGGAAGAATTGGTAGAAACATTATGAAATACCTAATCTAAGACATGCATATTTCTAGCTACACAGTGTAAACGAAAATAAACCATGACCAATCTTGTTCATCATCTACCAAGTCTTTGCCAACTATAACCAACACTTTTACTTATATGTCAAAACTTTTAACATTGCTTAAAAACTATGTCGCTTAACTTCAGTGTATTAAAGTGCACCAAGTATTACTATTTTGGGTATCCTGTCTAACCAGATGCAGCTAAATCCCAAAATTTTACACTAGCGGACGTCACGCGGTTTCACCCGCGTAGTTTCCGTTCCCGTAGGAATACAGGGTTAAAAAGTAACCTATGTCACCCGGGGATAGTGTAGCTTTCCAACGGTGAAAGAATTTTTCAAATCGGTCTAGTAGTTTCGGAGCCTATTCGTTACAAACAAACAAACAAATCTGTGTAGAAGTGTAGATGGAACGACTGCCTATCTAACCTCTACCACCAAGTCAGTACTGGGTATTAGCTTTTGGCAAGACTGGTACCTAGTCAGACTTTCTGGCCACTGATTACCTGTACCGACTGACAAAGATCTACAAATGTTAGCCAGAACAGAGGACTTAACGTGCTATACGAGCCATAACCCACGTACTGTGTAACACGATACAGCTTGGCAAGACTGGTTGTCCACCAATAACTCAATCATGGAAGAAAAACACAAAATTGCAGTCGAAAGAATTCGCAGGATCACAAGTGAAGAAAACATCATTTATCCCACCAATTTACCTTCAATATAGAAACAAAGTACACCTACAGCCTTTAATAACCATGTGACATAGGTTTTTGCACTAATAAATTACAAAGGTCGATCATGTCTTTGACAAGTTATCCAAGAGAGAAGGTTATACAAGAAGGTTGGCTACATAACTGCGTGACTGTTCTGTTATAACTTGAATGGGTAATGTCAATCGATACATATAAAAATCTATTACAATGTCATGTGCATTCATTATTCTCTAGATACTAGGTGTGATGTTAACAACGTAAGTATTCAAGAGTATTGGTGTTAGTAACACAAAGGGCTAAGAAGGAACATAGATGGGTTTTAGTTAGTAGAAGTCTGACACTCTCTTCCGCTCCGGCTAGAACCGGAGCGGTCATTTGATGATTTTCCACCCACAAAAAAAATATGATATAAGTATGATGTTAGATGTCAGGTAATCTGAAAAGTCTCGGATACCAGTCCACTATGCTATTCCCAAACCACTGCAGTTCCTGATAGTCAGAATCAACAGTAGCGACCACCAGAAGGAATAGGGGATCGGACTGAGTCAAAAAACAATGATTCTAATTAGTCCGTCAGTTAGATTATCGAAAAATATTGGATACGTGTTTTTTGTTTTATCAAATTAATCAAAATTGACGAAGAAAAGATGTGGTTGTGACGTCATTTGTAGTTAAAAAATGTACTATCATATAACGTTTTCGAAGAGTTAACGAGTTTTCGAAGCACTGTATTGACATCAATTTTTGTTTATGTGAAAAAAGAAAAAATACGTCTCCAATATTTTTGGAGATCTATCTGACGGACTTATTAGTTTTTTTTTTTCTGATCCCCTATTATCACAGCTAAAGGGACGCACAGGACCAAGAAATGCAGCGGAAAAGGGGAGGTATAGGCAGTTTTCCGTCCGGAATCAGTGGATGATTCTGGGCTAATAATAATGAATTAATTTTTATTTACAATATTTACAAACAACAATTTACAGAAATCAAATTATAATAAAATATATACAAGTATCAAAAAGGGAAATATTACAGGGCGTCAAAAATTCGTCCATATCGCTGTCAACAGGAAAAGTGCCCAGAAGGCTGGCAGCATTCCCACGTTGGATGGCAATGCTGATTCTTTGCAAAAAATATTCCAGCCCTCTGGTTACGTGAAGAGTCGACCACCCGCTTAGCAATTTCCTGAAATATTAAGCGGGCACTCGGACCCAGTGTTTCAACCTCAAACGGTTCAAACACATAACTACTAATTAAGTTATTATATTTGCGCCGTTTGAGGTTTTCAGCACCTGCAGCAACCGCACACAGCTCACCGTGCTAGGAAGATGAGATGGCGCAAGGGTGTCGACACAAGTTGCGTCCCATACCAAAGGCCTACCCAACTTCCATGGCATTATGGTCATACCATCTGGTCTCTTCCCATCGACGCGTGAATTCGTATTAATACTGGCATCAATCCGCTAAGAAAGGATTTTGAAAAAATCTAACTCTAACGCTGAGTGCGGCAGTAAGAAGGTGAAGTAGAGGTTGAAAGTTTGTATCAAAATCCGTCACCAGGCTAAGCTTATGGGGTGATTATTTGTGTCATATACAGACAAGTGTCTACCTACACTGACAACCAACACCATATAATGTATCAATACGGCAGTATCCTTATAGGGCGAGTAGTATTCAACGGTATAAAGAGACAACCTATTAAATAAAGTACCGGTGTCTATGGGTAGGTCATGGCAGTTGGTCGAGCAGGGTATTCATGCTCAGTTGTTTATGGCATTATGTCTTATGGCATTTTGTTATGGGGACGAGCTGCAGACATTGAATCTATTTTTATTCTGCAAAAACGAGCCATCAGAGCAATATATGGTCTTCGTAGGCGCGATTCTCTGAGAGAACTATTTAAGAACATTAACATTATGACGGTGCATTGTCAGTACATCTACGAAAACATAATGTATGTGAGAAAAAATCTGCATCTTTTTAGTAAAAGAGGTGACAGACACAATTATATTACTAGGAATAGGGACCAGTTAGTGCAGCCAGGCTTCAGACTCGCTAAGGTAGACTCATCTTTCATGGGGTACTGTTTGAGATGCTATAACAAAATTCCACAAAGCATTCTTGAACTGAATGAGACGAAATTTAAAACATGTATCAAACGCACACTATGCAAGCAAGCATATTACAAGTTAGACGATTATATCGCTGATAAAAATGCTTGGCTCAATGCCGGTCCTGCTCCACAAGGACAGGACGCTTAAATGAATAGCATTTAATAGGAAGAAGAAAGAAGAAGAAGATTGTACAACTATCTTTGCAATGTATAAATTCAATCTCTTTAGTATTATATAGTCGCATAGCGCATATTGTGTGAGTACTATGTACTAGAAAGCTGTCATTCTCTGGAAACCTACATTTATTTTTCTATTTTTTATTTGACTTGGATATGCCCTGGCGATTAAGAGTGTGTCATGCTCACTTAAATGTCTCGCTGATGGTGGCGGGTGTGTCGGGTCATTTCGTTCCCTTTAAAATGGTTGAGTGGAATGGTGGCTGATCCATGCGTCATGCTCGTGAACGGGTGCTGTCAGTTGTGACTGGTCACCTCTTAGTTGCCACGGCTTGTTTGAATTATTATATTATTTTTAAATCGTCGTTTTGGCTTTACTGTCGACACTTATCGTGCACAACTTGCTACATCGTTCTCACATGATAATATACCAATCTCGATATGAATGATGTAACCAAAGTTTTGTAACAATAATATGATTTAAAAGAGTGTCCATGAAGTTTCTTGCCATTCTTCTCATGAGACCAACGCTTTGGAATCGGCAACTACAGTACACTGACAGTTATTATGCCTTGTGAGTGGGACTGTAGCTTAGTTTATTAGCTTATTAAAATTTAGTATTTGTTCGACTATTCAAAAGAGCCTGTAACTGGCCAACTTGAAATAAATGATTTTGATTTGATTTGATTTGATTTGATTTAAGTGGAAACTGATTCAACCTACTTGAAGGGCCTGGTACTATGACCGTTTGCAAGTCGTTTTAGGGCGTTGGCGAGCTTTTTTTGATGGTAATTGGTCTCCTTGAGTTATAAGTAGAGCTCCGCGATAACTTGCAAATCCTAGCACTGACTGGACGGGTCCACTCAAATCTGTGTCGTGCTTTCTTCAAAAGACCATCTCAGACATTAATCTGCATAGTCTTCATGGTTGTATTATACTAAGACTTTGTCTATAGCTTAAACTTATTGCTAACCCAAACGATTTTAAAAGATTAAAAGAGTAACCTTTGGAGTTTCTTGCCGGTTCTTCTCCTTAGCAATCGACCAATGCACCGAACCGTGCACCTTTTTGTCGACGTTTTATAAGTGCCTATGTAGACCTATGTAAAATAAAAAGATTTTGATTTTAAGACACACATAATTTACCATCTCAATATGTATGATTTAAGCAAGGTTTAGTAACATAACATGTCGCCTGATAAGTATAAGTCTCATGTAATGCAAAATGTGTCGCAGGTTTGATCACTGCACAGACCAAATGTTTGTATGGCCTACAGTACAGATAGTTTTGTTCTAGGTCTCGGTATTTGTGCATGTGAGTTTAAATGTTTATGGAGGCACCCACGATACAGGAGAAATTCTTAATGTAGAACAATGTTTTTTAAAGAATGAATAAAGGGTCGAGCCTATTTCCATCATCTGGGCGCAATTCCAGATGAAAAAACCAATATTACTTTGGCCGATCTGGGAATCGAATTTAGAACTTCGTGCACAACAGTCGCACTTGCGACTACTAGACCATTGAGATAGTCCCAGCAATGGTATAATTTATCAGCTAGTATACCTTTACTACCAGATAAATTATAACTGCCATTTATAACTAACGAAGCACTTTAGTTTGACATCCGTAATCCAATTACTGTAGTAATGAATATTATCTATCGAGTTACGTGTAACGGGTTATATCATAAGTAACGGTTAGTTTAGCTGCTAATCTTGATGGTTATGGCAATATGTCTGCGACAGTTATCGTGGCGTTCTTTGATAGTCTATGATTAGATGGAAACGTTTTTGAGACGTAACTATATAAATAAACCTAATGGAATTAAATTAGTTGATCATAAATTCATAATAGGATCATATTAATATGAATTGCGTTCAAATTTGCAAAATGGATCATTTTTATTAGCAACTGCTTCTGTGACCATTTTACGAATTTTATCGCAATTCATATAATTTTCCTATTATGATCTGCTAAAGTGGCCATTTTAGACTCCCTGTTAGTTTTTCTGACCCAAACTTGAGGTTAAAAGATCTGCTGTTCGGGTAATATTCAGCGTACTAACGACAACAATTATTTTAAATGACACACAAAAGATCATATCAGAAGTGGTATTTCCAAATAAAGTACACCAACATTTCGTCCCTTAGTTTCGGCAGATACATAAGTTCTCATAACACTCATTTTCTTTTGCCAAAAAGCAAGTGAAATTCGCAAACTGCCACCAGTTTACCGCAGAACAGGATTTGCCGCGAGGTCAAGAATGCAATGAAACGTTTCTTAGTAGAAAGTACATACATAATACATATGTATATCAATTGTTTTCACTCCCTCGCGTAGCGTGCATTTTAATGATTATAGTAAAAGTGATTTTAGATTGAGTAGCTTTAGACGTGTGATATCAGTGCCGTTTTGCTGTCAAAGGAGTCTGTTTATACCGTACCATAACATGATCGTGCTATGAATGTATCAGGCATGTAAATAAACATGACATTAATAGGGATGTTCACTGCCTCAAAAAAAAAATCTAATTAGTCCGTCTGTTAGAATACGTATTTTTTGTTTTATCAAATCAATAAAAATTGACGGAGATAAAACGCGTGTAAGATTTGAGTGGGGGTTTGTGACGTCAATAACCGCTAAAAGATTTCATACTAATGTCTTAGAATATGACGTCACACGAGTTTTCAAAGCATTGTATCGTTTTCATTGTTTGCTTACGTGAAAAAAAATACGTGTCCAATATTTTTTGAAAATCTATCTGACGGACTAATTATTATTTTTTAGTTAACTACCCTATTCATTGTTCTTTCCCAGGCACGGGAGTACAGTGCCGCCAACTTCCAAACTCCGGAAAAATTCAGAATAAAACGGAGAAATTTCTAAAAAAAAACCCTAAGTCCTTAACACCAAAAGTCGTTGGTCTTACGCCTATTTTATCTCCGGTCGTGTAGAATAGCATTTTTTTTTTGGAGAGTGGTATATCATCGAATGTCTCCTCCCGCTCTGGTCAGAACGGCAGGGAGTGTCAGACTTCTAAGCCACCCATGTTACTTCTTACCCTTTTTGTCGAGGCTGTGGTGTAGGATGGCCTTCCCATTGTATTACGAGAGCGAGCAGAGAGTGCACCTGTGTCTGCGCATACACTTGTACACTATATTATCTTCGCTAAGGTATTATTGTGCACAAGTGTGTGTGACATATTATTACCATATTATTAACAGCAAAAGACATAAATAAAACTCCTCATTGCCCCGTATCACCTAACACTGATTACGTACACTTTGCGCTTCACTTTGCGCTACACTTTGCACCACACTTTACATACCAGAGATTACCATAAACATACGTAATTAAGAACTTAAGCATTCTTATTATTTCCTTTTATTCATTTACCAGTGATTGGATTTGCATACTCTTTCTTCCTGACGTTAATGCTTCCTTCTATAAATATTGATAGAACTCTCTGTTTTAATTCTTTTATAGTGCAATAGACTGGTTGTTATGCCAGTCGGGTTTTTACGTGAATATAATTAGAATGTAAATTAGTTTGTTTTGTGAAAAGTGTATCAAAATATTTCGTAATAATTGTACTGATACTGTTATCCTGCATCCCACTGCTGGGTTAAGGCCCCCCATGACTTGCAATAGGGGATCGGACAAAAAAAAACTAATTAGTCCGTCAGATAGATTTCCAAAAAATATTGTAGACGTATTTTTTATTTTTTCACATAAACAAAAAATGAAGTCAATACAGTGCTTCGAAAACTCGTGAACTCTTCGAAAACGTCATATATGATAGTACATTTTTTTCCTTCAAATGAAGTCACAACCACATCTTATCTTCGTCAATTTTGATTAATTTGATAAAACAAAAAACACGTATCCAATATTTTTCGATAATCTAACTGACGGACTAATTAGAATCATTGTTTTTTGACTCAGTCCGATCCCCTATTGTTTATAACCAAGGCCAGTGTGGACCACTGACCGCTAGTCTTGTCCATCTCTGCCCGTTATCTTCTACGAGATCTACCAGGACCCGCGACGCGCGACGCCTTGTGTTAGGGCTCCAGAAAGTGGCTATTTTGACCCACAGATCATGAAGTAATACATGTTTATTACAAAAATTAGCAAAGCATATTTTTTTTTATTTAGTGACTTTTATAATGGAAATGTGTACCTATGCCAGTACCATCATACCTTAAATAGACATTGCTCATAATCAGGAACCTGAATGTACTGAATTTATGCTAGCCGGCTTTATAAGATGATGACAAAATTATAACAATCTCACTGAAATCTGTACACAACAACATAACCGTCACAAACACAATCAGAATGACAATCTTTCCACACAATAATATTAAAACCATTTAATTTACGAACTGTCAAGGAAGATATGAACAGTTAGTACTAATAAAAACATAAGTAAACCATGCAAATCTAGATAAATAAGTTTACGTTCAATCTAACCTCCTTGCTTATCAAGATACCGTTTATCTTGGTATTATGATCTGTAATGGCTGTATGTCATTGTGGCGTTTACTTGTAATTAAAAAAAAAATGCCCGCCATTTTGTTTTGTGTTGTGAGATGGCGTGTGATAGGTAGTGTTGTTTTTGTTTTTGAGATAGAATATTGTGATGATAATATTTATAACGTCACATAAAATCATAGTCTGTAATGCCCGCAGGGGCAGACAGAGGTGTTCGCATTGGTACACCCTCATTTTGACAGAACACATGTTTAAGTCCCATCCATTAAGCGGGCACAAGTCCAGACTCAGTGCTGCAGCTGCAGTGTTTTTTTTATTTGGACTGGGTTTGATTTTATCTATATTTTAATGTTTGAATGTTAGGTCCGCAAACAACCATATACATGTAGGTACACATAATAAAATGGTAAGTGGTCCAAGGTGTAAACAATAAACCGGAAAATTACAGACATTTTCAAAGTTACCGTTGTATACCCATAAAACAGCTCTAATCTGCCTCAGATAACACATTCTGTGTACGTTTTCTTATCAGATGATTCACTAACCTTTTGCCATGAATTATAATCTCGGGAAAGACATGTCAACGGCGGGAAAACTAGCGTAAGTGACATTTAACGCGCTGTTAAAAAGCAACCTTCGTTTCACAGCAGTAAGTTGAAAATTCAACATCACGTTCAATGTCAATTGCACCCTTCCTTTCAAACGTTGGCGTTTGATCATCAAAAGTAATTAAAATCTACGGTTAAGTAGCTACTACGACTAATGCTTGGCTCAAGTTGAACCGGTTTTTTGTACTTTTATAAACATTCTTTGTAACAGGTGCGGTTTACTTTGATTTAATAAAACGCAGTTTATTTGCGAGATTTTTTGTTATGAATTTAGGTTAAGTTTTTACTGGTAAGGGTTATTACGTGAGAACCGTTTATAGATTAGCGTTTTGATAAGGTTTATAGTGTGTAGGTACTAAATGTACCTACGAAGGTTGTTGAATTAGTTCTAAAGAATTACACCGTTCCAATAACGCAAAGGGCATTATGAGAAACACGGATGGGTTTTAGTCAGAAAGAGTTTCACACTCCATTCTGCTCCGACCAGAGCGGATCATTTGATGACTACCCATCATTAAAAAAGCCTTTTCTTCTCACGATATGGAAACATTGAATGAACTCCGCCCTGGCGAGTGTGGAGCGGTCTGAGGGGTTTTAATGGACCTTGTTTAACCTAGATCGGTGTTTAGATCGTGTCGTTTCTCAAGTATTCCAAACCTAACCAATCTATATTTATTCTTCTAAGAATGAGTACTGTGGTGAGATGGAATGAATCTTTTATTTTATCAACATGGATAGGTAATTATTATTCTAAATATACTGGTTCATACTTGACACAGAATATCATTTTAATTATCTCAAAAATTAGATATACGGTCGAAATGTTAATTAAAATTTTTGAAATGAATGAGAATCACAAGGTCAAGCGAAACGAAAATATCAGCATGGCAAAATAATTACGTGATTACAAAGCAGAAACTTTCTTCCATCCCACATTCACACTTATTAAATTTAATCAAACGTATCACAGTAATTGAAAACCGTAACTTAAAAAAAAAATGTAACAACAAAACCTTAATTCGAACGCGACTTTAATTTGACAGCTGTCAAAATGCGCGCCAAAACACGCGTCGTCAGGAAATGAAAGTGGAGTTTTACGTGTAAAACTATTTGCTTGAAACTCTTTGGTTGGTCAGCTTTCACGAATTTATGTTTCACACGTTTTCGAACGTAGCTGTGTGTATTTGCAGTGTGTAGTGATATAATAATAAATTGTGTGGGAACCGTTTAGTTACTACGCTTTTTATTTTCAATTACATATTGTCAGCGTAGGTGCTTGAACCTATATAGTGTACAGCCTTGATTTTCAACTTTCGATGTTTGTAACAAACTTTTTAAGGAACAAGAATGCATTTGTACCGTTTAATTTTTTAAGACTTATGATAAAGAGAATACTTTTTTATGATTTCATGCACCTATTTCAAAAGTAAGTGTTTTTTTTTTGTTGTTGCATACTGAATTCTTAACTCACTAAACTTCTAATATCTTCATAATATCTTAAACTTAACAGGCAGTTGATACTTTCAAAAATCTAAAAATTGTAATATCTTTTTTTTTTTTTTTGGTGGGTGTAAAATCATCGAATAACCCCTCCCGCTCTTGGGCAGAGCGAAAGGGAGTGTCAGACTTCTACTGACTAAAAACCACTCATGTTCCTTCTTCGCCCTCTATGTCGAGGCCGCGATAACCGGTGGACTACCCGCGGCCCCGACAGGCAAAATTGTAATATCTTCTCACAAAATTCATACTGGTCTTTCATTTTAAAACAAATTACTTGAACATAAAAATTCCTACCATTGATGAAGAGAAAAGTAACATTCTGAATGCCACATAAAATGTAATAGGTAACTCTGCTTTATTCAACAAAGATATGAAACCCCTCAATTATGAGCAAAATGATTCATCTGTAATCTGCAATATGGTTGCATGTTATTCATTTACTATGTAATTATATTATTATAAAAGTTATTATAAAGCTGGGTTTGCAATGGCGAATAAAAGTTTGACAGCATGTGGCTTGACACGTAGGCAACAAATATGAGAGTTATTTACAAGAGGATTCCAAATTATCTTTTTTTTATATCTATAGCCTGTACTGTCCCACTGCTGTGCAAAGGCCTCCCCCAAATTCTTCAACCAGAAGCCACTTCGAACCAGAAAAAATAAAATAAACCATTTTGAAGAAAATCTGATAAATATCCATGCTGATTCATAACTTGATTCCTTCAGCTGCATTAGGGACGACTACTAGTTTAATTGATTCGAGCTAAAACCCTCCACAACACAGTCAGTACTGGGTAAAACAATACACCTTGGTAAGACTGACTGTCAGACTTCAATGCGACTATTATTTATCTTAAATACGGGATATTTACCATGTTTCCTTTTTGCTTCGAGATCCCGATATTTCGGCGCTGTTACAAGCACCATGATCACGGATAAACTGAAGTCATTGCGAGTGGATGGTTTAGAGCAGACAAATCGGTCTACTGTCTTTCTTGTTCGTTTCTTGCGTTCGGTACCACAACCATTGTCACTCACTACACGATTCTGTTCCCGACACACAAATTCGCCGTGTCTACTGGCGAACTTTTTTTTTTAGACTTTTTAAGACTGTCAAAGATCCGCAAAATGACAGCCGGTGTCCCAACGGCTTAATGAATGATCACTCATCCACGTACCAACCTAGGCCAGCGCCGCTTTACCTTGAATCACAACACGTGCGTCTGTTGTTATTCAACCACATTTTAGATCGCTTGTGTTAACTCGAAACTGACATATTTGCCAATTCATAGTTCGCCTTGTAAAATGCCGTGGTGTGGTTGCAACGATGCGTGGTGAACTGGTGGGTACTCGGCTTTACAAAATTAATAATTTTATTCAAGTGTATGGAATGATGAGCGTAATGTCTTGAAGTTTGTAATTAAAAAGACTAGCTAATTATACATAGGTGTAGAAAAGTAATGAAAGCTGCACGACGGTGTTACCAAAACCAATTACATCTGATCTCTAATTCCATAGAGACTTCATAATAAGCTGGAGCACGTGAACATTTCTAAGTGTTACCATTGACGTGCTGTCTATAGTACCCACAGCATTTAGAAGCAACCAAAGAGTATCATCTCTCTATACTTTTCCCAACTATGTTGTATGGATGGACAAAATGATACGGCCAAGAAACTCCATGGACACTCTATTTACTCTAAAACTTTATCAGCGTATGCAAATCGAGGTTTAACGATGGCCTTGATTTAAGCGCACTGTTCAAATTTAACAAGAAACTTAGATAAGATGTTAATCCATATTTCGTGTGGCGGTGTAAATTAATGCGAATGAATTCGAATGAAGGTGCTAATTAATTCAGTTAGTTTTTAGTAATTTCATGGGCTAGCTATGACGAGCAGTCTCACCACAGGGTATCATTTATTCCCCATTGCTAACTGGCTAGATAGGTAAGATAGGCGGAAAGCCGATAGACGGGAAGCCGACCCCAAGATTAGAAACACACATAGACATAGTTGGAAAAAAAGCGAGACAAAATGGCATGGTGATTCTTTATTGTGTTTGAAGTTGAGTGTAAGAATCGATAAGAACGCATTTCTTGTCAACTCTTTATTGTGGAATAATAGACGTTTAAAAAAGTGTTTTCATTCACAATATAGTCTAAAACATGTACTGCTCAAGCCAAAATACTCCATATGAATTCTTCTTAAATTTAATATTATGTTAACAATAATCTGACTTGATCACTCTTACCCCCGACATAATTACTAAAAATTACATCAAATCAACAACTTATCAATCAAATCTCTCGTTATAAATATACATATACGTGTAGACAAGTCAGTTACCCAGTATTTATCATCATTAAGTGCACATTGCTGCATCGTCGGCAACGTAATCACGTAATAACGTAAAAGTGAACATAAGTTCGCGTGATGAATGCGCTGCCCGTACCTCTTATCTTTATGGGGTTCAGGTTTCCGCACTTAGTCCTTGAAGTGGACCATTGTGCGTGAGCCATGGTGGCCGATTACTCCAACCAGCCCACCTCCCTCCAGAAGCAGATCAGACTTCCCGGTCTCCTCAGGGCATCCGCAAGGGATCTTGGTGTACCAAGGGTCTCCTCACGAATCTTGGTAACGCCTGTACACTCAAGGAGCACATGCGCCACCGTTTCCTCTGCCTCCATGCATGCTCTGCACAGGGGGCTGTCAGTGATACCTAGGTTGTGGAAGTGTTTATTTAGTGAACAGTGTCCGTACCTCTTTAGTGATGCTCTTATATAAAATGCGGTTTTTTGCATTAGTGTGGTAAGTAAATAGGTTGGTAAATAAGGATGATTTAACGGTAGAATTTCGTGGTGGTTTCGTTTTCGTGGTGTTATTTTTTTATTATGATTTAACATAACATAACAACACAAAGGTGTACCTAATTTATGACAATCAATATGTACCTAATATTACAATATTTAAAAAATCTAAGGTGTACCTAACCCAGGTATCACCAGATAAGCTCCATGTGAAAAGGGCGAGCCTAATGAAAAATAATAAAACCTCCGTGATAGCTACTCAGAAATTTCAATGGGAAGCACCCAATAAAACTTAGCCCGTCCTGGGAATCAAACTGAGGTCCTCATGCTTCCCGTCGGGGCTGCGGGTTGTTCACAAGTTACCGCGGCCTCGACATAAAGGGCTAAGAAGGAACATGGGTGGTTTTTAGTCAGTAGAAGTTTGACACTCCCTACCGCTCTGCGCAAGAGCGGGAGGGGTTATTTGATGATTTTCCACACGCCAAAAAAAAAGGATCTCATGCTCAACAGTTGCATTTGACCCACCCCCACCCCAGCAAACTATAGTCTACGTCACTATTTAATACAGCAATAAAACAAGCAAACAAGCATCAAGTAATGCATTCTATTCGAAGTATGCGTTAGTTAGCAGTTTAGCACTCAACACATCCGCGTTCAGACATGTTATAATTATGTCCCTCGTAACATTTTCAAGATTGTACATACCATTGTTGTTAGGGCACTCAACTTGAACCCTAACTACTGGAAGCAGTAAGTCCTAGATTTTTAAGCCAGGTTCGAAGGGATAATAATGTGATAATGAAAAAATAAAATAAAAACTGTCAAAGATCATGAGTGGGAGCTTTTGACGTCACTTTGCGGGAAAAAGTACTAACCTTTAGACGTCACACGACTTGACGTGACTTTTTTAAGCACTGTATCGTCTTCATCTTTTCTTTAAGTGAAAAAAGCAAAAATACGTGTCCATTATTTTTTTTAAATCTATCCGACGGAATAAGTTTTTTTTTAGTAAAATACCCTATAGATTGTGTTTTGAACCAATAGGTAAAGGTACTTACAAATTAAACAGGAAAAATCACCAGATCTGGGAAACAGAAAAAAGTTTGTTGTTAATGATTGTCTTAAGTAAAGTAGGTAGGTCGAGTTACTATCTCGAGAATCATATACAAACCACAACCATATACACACATCAAAAGTGTCTAGGGATCAACATATATTTTTGCTATAACTTTTCTCCTGATTGATATTAATTAAAATTTTCTTTAAGGATTAATCAAATAAAGTGTTTTCGTTTGTCACAGTAACGATAAACCAAGTCACCTTTGCATTAATAAAGAAATTTGCCATTTTCCTATAAAGGGATTTTTGACATTTGAACCACTAACATTAAAGTTCGAAAAAAAGACTGAAATAACAGTTTTCTTTAAAATTTTATTGGGTAACTTAAACAATTAATAATACGTGTTTCTACCGCGAACACTAACAACACAAGAACATCGGTTTGGCATACTCAAAATGAGTTCATTCAAATCACGCTGTGGAATGGCCGCCCATGTTCGTTGCAACAACAAAAAAAGGTCTTCTTGCGACTGGATACCCTCCATATTCGGCAGAGCTCTGCTCTGTAGCATATCCCATGCATGCTCAATCGGGTTCAAGTCTGGCGACTGAGCAGGCCAGGGCAGGACATTGATGTTAGCTGCGGCGAGAGTCTGTCTTACAACTCTTGCGGTGTGCGGTCGTGCATTATCATGCAATAACTGAAATAAGGGACCGATTTGCACTTGTAGAGGAACGATGACGTCTGATACAATCGTCTCAGCATAAATTTGAGCGTTGAGGTTGCCTCTGATCCAAATCAACTCAGTTCTTCCGCCGATCCAAATACCCGCCCATACCATGATGGTTCCACCACTATAAGGATGGACTTCCTGGCAGGATTTTAATCGCTGTTGGCGTCCAGGGGTTCTCCAGTGTCGTATACGTCTTGTATCCGGTCTCATACCAAAACGAGACTCATCAGAAAAGCACACGAAACGCCATTGTTCTTCTGCCCAATTTCTGTGTTCAAGAGCCCATTGATATCGAATCCTAAGATTGTGCATTGCTATAGGTGGTACCCGTAGCGGTCTTCGGGAATGAAGGTTCACTTCATGCAAGCGGTTTCTGACTGTTTGGTCGCTAATTAAGTTCCCTGAAGAGTGATGAAGCCTCACGGCTAACATCATGGCGGTTATTGTTGGAGCTCTTCGAGTTAAGATTTGAATGTATCGGTCTTGTCTCCGTGTGGTGCAGTGATACCGTCCTCCATGGCGCTCAGCCACGGTACCAGTGCTTCGGTAACGTGTCCAAAGTCGACTGATAACACTCTGACTTGTATTCAGAGCTAAAGCCACAGTACGTTGCCGGGAACCAGCTTCTATCATTCCCACGGCTCTGAGCATTTCTTCCCTGCTTAAATGACGTCGCCGCTCCATAATAACGTTGGTTTTAATCAGTAGTAGGGAAACTGTAGCACTAATAATGTCTTCAATGCGTTGTATGTTTTTATAGGGATAATATTGACAGCTGATTTTCATCTTTTACTCGAATTTGATTCACAGTTCCTGATTCAAATTATGAAATGCACCAAAAAGGATCCATATAAATTTATAAAATCATAAATTTATTACAAAGCCACATCTCAATCTCAAGAAATCCGACAACAATCCACACTTTTGATGTGTGTATTTTACCGACGTTTTATAAGTGCCCATGTAGGCCTATGTGAAATAAAAAATATTTTGATTTTGATTTTGAATCATATACAAAGTGAAGCCATGTTTATACTTGAAATGTGTAGCTTGATATGTTGCCGTCTAACTAAAATTAAAATGTAGCAAAAACATTTTCAGATACCTACAGTTTTCATAAGATCCTATGCAATAACACACTACCATAGAGCTACCGTAACAACCCATAGGCAACTTTTATGGAAGACGGAAGCTTTAAAATTGTACATAAAAAACATGTGTTTTGATATGTCATTTATTTTAGTTATCAAAAGTTATATTAGTTTAAAACTACAAACACAGATTTTTATCTCCGTCCATACATTTATGTAAATAAGATAAATTCAGGCTCCATAAACTCGTATATAAATCAGATAAAAATCATACAAGTTGTGTTTGTACGAGTAGGTAACATTACTTACAAATTTATACTATGCAAATTCTTACTAACAACATTGTGCCGAATACTTCTAACCTTGACACGTCTGACATTTAGATTTTGAATACTTACTTTTAGTTTTAAAATACAAAAGAGTTAGATATTACTTATTTGAAGTGTTTTTAATGGCTTATTAGATAACCCGCGTGCCATTCGATTTGGGCCGTTCAGACTAAGTACCCATGTGACGAGGTTGTAAATATTCTTTTGACATTACCGCCATTTTGGAATGATGTTCTATTTAGTTTGAAATCAAAATGGTCGTCACGGCTATTCTTGAAAATAGAATTCTCAAAATAGAAGCATTAAGTAATGTATTACACAATATGTTTTAATATTGAAAATCCCAGCATGTACATGTATGGGTGACCACCCATTATACCGAGTTTCTCGGCTCCATGTAAAATACAGGTATTCAGTTTCATCGGGTTAGACAGAAAGTCCACCCCAACAAAGAGTTAAACCAAAATAATAGATAATTACATAGGTTTTGGGCACAGGTTTTTGGTATACTTTATGAATAAGGATTAAGCTCAACTATAACAGGCTTAATGGGCTTATAGTACCCAATAGGTTTTCGATATAAAGGTATCCATATCAGATTACATTAAAATTCAAGTCACAAACCCAAATACCATTTCTTTATGAATGACGCATTGTAGTCGCTATTGGTACAATAACTACTTGACCTGTATAATTACTTTAATGTGTGTATTTCCTATTTTGACGTAAGAAAATATGGTGACTAACGGTTCTTACTTGGCATACGTTGTCACACCAAAAAATGTATTTATTGCATCTGAGCAATGCTTAACATTCAGCAGCTCAGCAGTTGCGCTGGCGATCACTACATCTGCCTTGGTGGTCAATTAATAAGAGGTAATGGGTAAATAGATAGTAATCAAAATTTTGTGTGATCAGCAGGGCTATTGTGTATCTTTTTAAATGTCAGTGGCTATGAGTTTGTGAGTGTATGTGAGTTTGAACGTTTGTAAACGCACCCACGATACAGGAGAAATTCTTAGTAAAAGCAAAGTTTTTTATTAAAAAAAAAAACTGCCAAATGGTTCCATTTTGTACTAAACCATAACCAATTTGACAGTTAAGCGATAGACACTATAATAGCCACTGAGATCTATAAAGATACGCAATAGCCCTGCTGCAGGGCTATTGCGTATCTTTTAAATGACAATATTGTCTATGGATTAACTGTCAAATTGGTTATGGTTTAGTACAAAATGGAACCATTTGACAGTAATTGATAGGCACTATAGGTTAGCCACTGTCATTTAAAAGATACGCAATAGCCCTACTGGTCATCCATTTAATCTGCTCTCAGCTGTGTAAAGAAAGTTTACACTTAGAAATCTAAACTTACGATTACACGAATCATCCTAATCCGCCCTTATACCAATTTATTCATGACTTCTTCCATACTTCTCTGTTTCTCGTCATATCAGTAGTCTTTTATAACAATATCATCCTTCACATGGTCGAAACATCGTAGAAACGTATGCACCTCGTAGAAACTAGAACAAATTTCCGTGCGTTCAAGCATTTTTGTCATACCTTTTATTGGAATCAAATATAACAGCTCACAACTTAGAACCAAGTTATATCCGTGGTACAAGGCAACTGGGCTTATCCCAGTTGTATACGTCCCTGTGTTACTATTGGCCTTGTGTGTCTGTTCTGTCTCCTGCTGATATGGAGGGAAGTGGAATTTATGTTTTTCCAGTATTATTTTCTGTTTAATTTCATTGCGGCATCCAAGACAGTTAAATCTTTTCTCTGGGACTTCGTCGAGGTTCATTGTCTCGGCGCTTTTCTTGTGGTCGCCACTGTTGATTCTGGCTTACAGGAGTTACAGTGGCTTGGAAATAGGTAGAAACATCGTTTCGTTGGTCATTCTCTACTCTTATAGCCACTA
This sequence comes from Diarsia rubi, assembly GCA_932274075.1. Classification (NCBI taxonomy): domain Eukaryota; kingdom Metazoa; phylum Arthropoda; class Insecta; order Lepidoptera; family Noctuidae; genus Diarsia; species Diarsia rubi. The sequence continues at coordinate 2,151,099 of OW026432.1, forward strand.
CATTCACACTTAACATGTTTATCACTACATTTCTCATATTTCTTCACATCACTTAAGATTATACGAATAAAACTAAAATTAATTTACCCATATTTCTCCAACCATTAAAACAGCTCAGCTTAGAGAAAATGAGCTTAAACTAAAGTAATAATAATATAATGAATGAAAGAGGCGAGTCATCGCAAGCGCAGGTGAAAGCGGTTGCTTTTGCCTCCATCTGTATATCGCCTTAAGCTTTAATACTATGTTGTGTTTAGCCTAAGGCTTCGTGTGTTTGGAGTCGGTGTAAAATTGTGTACGTTGGATTGGCAGGTAGGCACGTCAATGAAAAAACTGTGCAGTTGTGAGTTGAACTCGCGCATGAAGACCGTACCATCAAATTTATTTTTTGCTCTTTGAGTGGCAACAGAAATGCACAATCTGTATAAAAATTTCCTACCTGTTACAGATCATGAGAACAGCAGACTGACAGACAGACAGACGGACGGACGCGCATCGGAGGCTTAGTTATTACTAAGGGTATCCAACGTCCTTATTATCGTGACGATGAAATTGGATTTTTGTTGTGGTTTTGCATTGACAATAGGTTAGTTCATATTTCCAAAAATATTGAACACGTATTTTTTCTTTTTTCACGTAAGCAAACAATGAAGACGATGCAGTGCTTTGAAAACTCGTGTGACATCATTTTCTAAGACATTAGTATGACATTCTTTATCGGTGAGTGACGTCACAACCCCCACTCAAATCTTCGTCAATTTTTATTGATTTGATAAAACAAAAAATACGTATCCAATATTTTTCGATAATCTAAAAGTCGGACTAATTAGAATCATATTTTTTTAAGTCAGTAAATTTCCTGTAATCAATACAAAATACGGAGCAATTTAATATAATCTTATTAATAATATTTTCAAGTTAACCCATAGGTAAAATAATTGCTATTTACTTTATTTCCTATATTAACCTATCAAGGTTTATTGCTCTTATTTGTGTATTTTATTTGCTTCATGAACTTGATAACCCTTTTTAGATTGTTATTACCAACCATAGAAAATTGGAAATTACTCTGCTGGCATTGGGTTGTGGCGGGCCCTATTATTTCCTATTTTCTGGCCATGTAAAATTGTACTCGTAATATGTGTTCAGATGCATCCGGTTAGACAAGAAGCCGTTAGACAGATGATGATTACCAGAAAGAAGTGGTTTTTAGTCAGTAGAAGTCTGACACTCCCTTTCGCTCTGCCCAAGAGTGGGAGAGGTTATTTGACCAAAAACCTGGGTGGTTTTTGGTCAGTAGAAATCTGACAAGGTGTTCCGTCTTAGCCCTTTACGTCAAGGCGCGAACAACCCGCAGCCCCGACGGGCGTCGTCGGCCCCCTTCCATGTTGCTAACATCTCTTTGAGGCGCGCGTGGAACACGACCGCGCCGTCGACAAATCATAAGACAGACGGACGGCAAGCTAGCCCAATGGCTCACCGTCCACAGGCCCGCCTTGCTTTACCCTTAACATTTAAATGAATGAAAAGTCAACTACATCCAACCGTTTAAAGTATTACACTATCAATGTGGAATGTCGTCTAAAGGCCGCAGTGTACAAATAAATATATTATATACACACAGAAACTTGTTTTGCATGTTCACTTTATAGCCATTTTCAATCTCCGGTAACTTCGTAAACTGCGAAGTTCCAGCTTTCTTCTGTTAATTGCTTTTATATGGGTAATGCTTAATAGTCAATGATGTGGCTATTTGATTTAGTTAAACGGAAAACTATTACCGTAAGCCAAGTCTGTAATCTTCAATCTAGCTATACAAAACTAGTATTTACTGATCTCTTATTGTACAGAAAACTTATGCAAAGTGAGGTCAAGTTTTAATGGAACTAGTTAGTCGTTCTATTATTTGTATTTTGAATCCATATGGCCCATATTTAAGCAAAAATAAACGATGTGATTTAAATCGAATAATGTAATAAAACTGCTGCTTTCTGTAATAAAAGATTTTTTTGAATTAGGTCATTAGTTCTGTAAATTACTCCCACATACAGGTTTACAAAAAAAAATGTCAGTTTATTTATACTAGCGGACGTCACGCGGTTTCACCCGCGTAGTTCCCGTTCCCGTGAGAATACAGGGATAAAAAGTAGCTTATGTTACCCGGGGATAGTGTAGCTTCCCAACGGTAAAAGAATTTTTCAAATCGGTCCAGTAGTTTCGGAGCCTTTTTGTTACAAACAAACAAATCTTTCCTCTTTATAATATTAGTGTAGATACGAAATCTGCTGAATATTCTACTTATGCTCATCCTACAGTAAGTACTTATTTATCTATTCTTCCTACGTTTGACCTACAGCACCTCTCAATGTCATTGACCCATCTCACAGCTTTCCTCAAACAGAGATAACGTTAGTAAACTAGAGATAAGAACAGTAATTGGCCGCTTGTCTCACTCAACGGTCCTATTCTACTCAAGCTAGGTTAGGGTTACCATTATTTATCTATAAACACATAGTATAAAAGTATAGTAAAAAAAAAGTAGTTAAAAAACTACAACACCCGACTGAAAAAACTGAAAAGCAAAAAACAAACACATTTTAAATTAAACAAAACTTTTAAGCAGGCGGGGTTCATACTACACACATCAAAAGTGTCTAGGGATCAACATAATAATATATTTTTGCAATAACTTTTCTCCTGATTGATATTAATTAAAATTTTCTTTAAGGATTCATCAAATAAAGTGTTTTCGTTTGTCACAGTAACGATAAACCAAGTCACCTTTGCATTAATAAAGAAATTTGCCATTTTCCTAATAAAGGGATTTTTGACATTTGAACCACTAACATTAAAGTTCGAAAAAAAGACTGAAATAACAGTTTTCTTTAAAATTTTATTGGGTAACTTAAACAATTAATAATCCGTGTTTCTACCGCGAACACTAACAACACAAGAACATCGGTTTGGCATACTCAAAATGAGTTCATCCAAATCACGCTGTGGAATGGCCGCCCATGTTCGTTGCAACAACAAAAAAAGGTCTTCTTGCGACTGGCTACCCTCCATATTCGGCAGAGCTCTTCTCTGTAGCATATCCCATGCATGCTCAATCGGGTTCAAGTCTGGCGACTGAGCAGGCCAGGGCAGGACATTGATGTTAGCTGCGGCGAGAGTCTGTCTTACAACTCTTGCGGTGTGCGGTCGTGCATTATCATGCATTAACTGAAATAAGGGACCGATTTGCACTTGTAGAGGAACGATGACGTCTGATACAATCGTCTCAGCATAAATTTGAGCGTTGAGGTTGCCTCTGATCCAAATCAACTCAGTTCTTCCGCCGATCCAAATACCCGCCCATACCATGATGGTTCCACCACTATAAGGATGGACTTCCTGGCAGGATTTTAATCGCTGTTGGCGTCCAGGGGTTCTCCAGTGTCGTATACGTCTTGTATCCGGTCTCATACCAAAACGAGACTCATCAGAAAAGCACACGAAACGCCATTGTTCTTCTGCCCAATTTCTGTGTTCAAGAGCCCATTGATATCGAATCCTACGATTGTGCATTGCTATAGGTGGTACCCGTAGCGGTCTTCGGGAATGAAGGTTCACTTCATGCAAGCGGTTTCTGACTGTTTGGTCGCTAATTAAGTTCCCTGAAGAGTGATGAAGCCTCACGGCTAACATCATGGCGGTTATTGTTGGAGCTCTTCGAGTTAAGATTTGAATGTATCGGTCTTGTCTCCGTGTGGTGCAGCGATACCGTCCTCCATGGCGCTCAGCCACGGTACCAGTGCTTCGGTAACGTGTCCAAAGTCGACTGATAACACTCTGACTTGTATTCAGAGCTAAAGCCACAGTACGTTGCTGGGAACCAGCTTCTATCATTCCCACGGCTCTGAGCATTTCTTCCCTGCGTATATGACGTCGCCGCTCCATAATAACGTTGGTTTTAATCAGTAGTAGGGAAACAGTGGCACTAATAATGTCTTCAATGCGTTGTATGTTTTTATAGGGAAAATATTGACAGCTGATTTTCATCTTTTACTCGAATTTGATTCACAGTTCCTGATTCAAATTATGAAATGCACCAAAAAGGATCCATATAAATTTATAAAATCATAAATTTATTACAAAGCCACATCTCAATCTCAAGAAATCCGCATAAAAATGCTTGATCCCTAGACACTTTTGATGTGTGTATTTTAATTTCATAATTTAATATTCAATTGAACCCCGCCCGCTTCCAAGTTTTGTTTAATGTTCAGTCGGGTAAAAATAAAGTCGCTCCGGATGTTTGTACGCTTAGATCTTTTAAACCACGCAACGTATTTTTATGCAGTTTTCAGCAATAGATTGAGTTATTTAAGAGGAAGGTTTATATGCGGTACATTGCACCAAACCGCTCTGATATAGCCCATCCCTTCTCATAGAGGAGGCCTGTGTCCCAGCAGAGGCTGATGATGATGATGCACAAATGCAAAGCCAGGACAGGTCGCTAATTCTTCCATAAATGTCACTACGGACTTTTTTATTTCAAAGTCAAAACAAATATGCACAATGTGTGAAATCGTGTCCGGACCACGAACGCTCAAATAATGTACTCAGATATCTGCGTTTATCCGGTGTCTCCAGTTAGTTCATCATCAACATAATTTCAGCCGCAAGACGTCCACAGCTGGACATAGGCCTCTCCCAAGTGCTACCACATTGACCGGTCCCGTAAGTCTCGCATCCAGCGGATCCCCGCAATCTTTACCAGGTCATCAGTAAGTCATTGGTATAGTTAGTCCAAAATCTGTCCATACCGTTTTGATCGATACTGTAACGGGATTTGATTTTAGAGAAAAAAAAATATCTTTCGGATTTACAAATTGGGAAATCATTAAATGACCCCTCTAGCTCTGGGCGGAGCGGAAGGGAGTTCCAGACTTCTACTGACTAAAACCCACCCATGTTCCTTCTTAGCCCTTTGTATTGCAGGGCCGCGGTATGTCTTCCGAACAATCCCGCAATCCCCGCCGGAGTAATGGTTACTCTAACTGGGGCCTAGATTTCAAAGATGGTGGTCATAATTCGAATCGAATCATCTTGTGATACAGGCTGTGACATCTCGAGGTGAAATGGTAAAATGCTCGTGTTGAGTTTACATGCTTGAGAGATAAATAGAATATCATGTCAAGTAGGCAGGAAATAAAGAAATTGCAGTCAATTTTGTGCTAAATAAAAACTATTGGAAAAAACACTGATCAATTCTTGGGGCTTAGGTTAAATTATAATTTCTTGAGGGCTTGTGGTTAAATTATAATTGCCAAAGGGCTCGATCGAATGTTAACCCTATCCTATAGGACGGCCCTTTTTTATGATTTTTGACAGTACAAGTAGGTTAAAAAAGATCGCTTTAAAATCATTTTTTCTGTAATTACTTATACCTAGAAGTGCAATAATGAACTGTTTCTAATATTTCTATGGTTAGAACTTTTAAGCATGAAATGATTATATTCTTGCACTTAAACTGGGTTCATGTTTATAAATTGTGAAATAATTAAGCACATAAGTGCGTGCAGCTTGAATACAACATAATTAACACATGCGTGTATCATTTCCTTGATTAGTTAGAGAAACCAGCTATTAATATTGTAATTAATTATCGGTAATTAGTTATAACTAGGAATATGAACAAACGAGTTTAAGTGGTTCCAAATATTATCTTGGTTTACACCCGGTTCGAATAATATTATGATCTTATATGGTATGGCATGTCCTTTTAAACATCAAATGCATTGGTTTGGTTGTTTTGTTGGTTTGGAAGCTCTAACGTAGCCCGCGTTTCAATTTTATTAAGTTTTTTGCAATTGGAAGGCCAGTGTCGGGTTTTATGATGAGTTAAATATTATTCGCGACCGAAATAAATATGGCTTTACAGACCTTTCGTCCATTTAATCCCAATGAATGACTATTTCATGAAATAGTGATTCAAATAAACCTGGGGTTTGTATTGATGATTTTGATTACTACATAAATTATGTTTTACCGTCGCAAATCATATTTTGTTCAACATCATATAGCGTAAAACTGACCTGCAGATTGCATAAAACTAAGAAAATCTTAATTTAGCGGGTTACCATGGCGCTACCGTTTTTTTTTTGGCGGGTGTAAAATCATCGAATAAGCCCTCCCCGCTCTTGGGCAGACCGAAAGGGGGTGTCAGACTTCTACTGACTAAAAACCACCCATGTTCCTTCTTTGCCCTCTATGTCGAGGCCGCGATAACTAGTGTACAACCCGCGGCCCCGACGGGTTGGCGCTACCCCTTAAACACCAATGCAAAGTAGATTTCGTATCCTTTCACCAAAATAAACCAATCCAAAAGTGACCGTAAAAACAAAAAACAAAAAAATCATCAACAAAATCTTAAAACCGGTTTACATACAAAAGTTAAATCACTTCACATCAAACAAACAACCATGTAAAAAGGTACATCTGCGCAACTATTTGATTCGAACGATTCAACTTGTCTATAGACACGTAACGAGTTGATCACAAAGATTTTGAAAGCGTTATGTAACTGACTGTCCGTGTGGACTCACTTTCCAATAACTAGGTACGTATATGCATGGCTTGGTAACTTGGTGATTTGAATTAAAAAAGGAGTACCTAACCATGGCGTTTCTTCCCGGTTCAGCTCCATAGGAAACGACTAACCTGAACCGCGCATCTTTTCTCGAAGTTTTGTAAGTGAAATAAAGTAAGAAATAATGTAATGTGTGTATGTATGTAGTTTGCGTATGTGATTTTAATTAAATTAATTTGATTTCTATTTTTTGTATTTTGTTATAACACAATATGTGATAGCATCATTATATGAATTAATTTTATTGCTTAAAAAAAAACATTTGTGAGTGTGTTTTATTGGTGTTTTTTTTTCAAATATATTCCAGATTTCAAAAACTGGGACGTCTTTAAAATAGTAGAGTAAACCATTATTGAATGCTAAATAATCTATTGCAAATAAAATTTAATTAAAACATTCAAGTTTTAAAATATTTTCCACACCGTCTTATTACAAAAACAAAATAAATTAAAATATGTATAGATTCTCAATCATCTTCTCTAAAAATTTTGCTGGTAATTTTAAATATGCCCGGTATTTGTGAACTCTTGTGGCTTTTCAAAATTGATCAATCATTTTAACAAAATAATAAATTCATATAATTTAATATTAATATTCATTTAATTAATATTAGTATAATTGTTGGTTTCAATATTAATTTTAAATGAATAAATACGCGAAACACAGAAGCTGATTTATTCAAAAAGACTTAATGAAAAATATGTAGAAAGTGAGCAGCTGCAAAATTTTATGTCCCCAAGTTATCAATTCACGTAAAATCTTATCCGCGAACATTACATTTACAATCAGCGGCAGTTTTTGGAAGATTCAATTAACCTTAATGCGATGTACGTTCTTATGTACGGACATAAACCTGAATATCGTGTAGTGGGTAGTAGTTTCAAATTTTCAGTGTGAAACAGAGCTCCAAGAAATTGGAAAGGAGTATATTTAGTTAAGTAGATATATCTTAATTGTGTTATGTTATTTGATTCTGTTTTTTACAGGACGGAAGAGGTGTATTTGATTGACCTTCCGTAATATTAGGTACATTTATTTTTTTCCCCTAGTTTTAGATACGTTTCATTCTAATAGGGACTTTTAACAAAAAAATCTAATTAGCACGTCAGATAGATTTTCAAAAAATAATAGACACGCATTTTTTCTTTTTTCACTTAAACAAAAGATGAAGACAGTGCTTCGAAAAGTCGCGGCAAGTCGTGTGACGTCACAGATTAGTAATTTTTTACCCACTAAGTGACGTCAAAAGCCCCCACTCATGATCTTTGACACGTTTTATTTTCGTAAATTTTTATTAATTTGATAAAATAAAAAACACTTATCCAATATATTTTTCGATAATCTAACAGACGGACTAACTCGATTTTTTGGTGAAATATCCTATTAGGTTCGTTTGAAATTAGTTTTCTTTTATTCAATGATCAGAATATACAGTATGTTAACTAACAGAGGGCGTTCCCGTCAACCAAGCATTCTGTATATCAAACTAAGTACCCCTACTCAAAATATTTTGCTGGGAAACAACTTTTATTTTTGGTGTCAAAACTCACATTTTACGGTAAAACTCAAAGTACCACTCTTAAAACATTGTGCTAGTGGATGCTTTAAATAATTAATGGGTCATGGAGGTAATTTAAGTAACGTTGGAACTTTGACCCCCAATATCTCCGTAACCAAGGGGTTTCCAGGTTGGTATTTTTTTTTAGCATGTATGGATGCTATACTATTGCGGGTTAACGGGAACGCCCTCTGTTAGTTAACATACTGTATTACGCACACAAACAACCCCTACGAAACTCCTAGAACTGTGTATTAAACATATCACTGCTTCACAGAACATGTTCTGATCCCAATCAATAATTTCATAGAAAGTGTTATAATTACATACAATTAGCTACGTCTCATTAATTGTTTTTGCAAGTAAACGTCAATTTTGTGTCGTTTTAAGTTTATTACTAACATAGCGTGGAGCAGTATCGATCGTGTGATCTTGTGCACATTACATACTTGTGGTTGAGTTTACATGTAACATGCATTCTTTAGTTTTTTACTGTTTGTAATTATTAATTAGAAAGAGTTTAGAATATCTCATTAGTGGTTACATGCCAGGATCCTTGAATAAGTACTCTATTTAATGGTTGCGATCAGTTTTCTTACACGCATCAAAGCCCATTATTAGTTTTGAAGAGCTAAGCGGTCCCACAGACATATTCATCATTATGTGTGGACGTGTCTCGCATCCAGCGGGTCCCCGCAACCTTCACCAGGTCATCGGTCCACCTAGTGGGAGGCCTTCTAACGCAACGTCTTCCGCTTTGCGGTCGCCACTCCAGAACTTTTCGGCTTCATCGGCCATGCGTTTTGCGAGCCAGCCTAGCTGTTTTTTTTAGTTGCGCCCATCATTTTATTTTGCCAACAACTCCGAAATTTAGGCGATCGCAGTACGGTTGTTACAAAGACACAGACAATACGAGTAAAATAAAAAAATCAAAATCAAAATATTTTTATTTCACATAGGCCTACATGGGCACTTATAAAACGTCGGTAAAAAGGGCCACGGTTCGGTGCATTGGTCGATTCCTAAGGAGAAGAACCGGCAAGCAACTCCAAAGGTTACTCTTTTAAACTTTTAAAATAAAAGTAAGTATGTAAAACACTTAATGATATGTGTTATTAAAATATCAATTACAAACAACAACTCTTACAATTCACTGTGTCGTAACTTACTAAACTAATTAAGTCATTGTTTATTCTAAGTTTTGTTTGTTTTTAAGTGAAACGTGTTAAAAGTTTCTATCAACATCTCTTTAGTATTATTTTCTTTGTCTTCTCTACTCTGTCAATGTTTACCTGCCAAACCAACTTTACTAAATGGTTTATGACTTATTTGATTCTTATCTTATATTTGAATTAACACTGTAGTTTGAATTTATAATCTTGATACTTTTGGGGTAGATTACTTTTTTGTAGCTTCGTTGAGAATCTTTATAAGTATCAAGGAACCTAAATTTCGAGTACGAAGTGTTTTAATTTTAATTTGCATGCTGAATGTAGTAAGCGAAGTATATGTACCCTTTTATTTATAAGACCATGTTGTACCATATTTCATGCAAATAAAGTATCTTGAATCTAGTAAGTACTACTTTCTAACAAAAGGTCCTGCGTTCGATTCAGATAAAAGTTTAACATCATATCTCCGATCTCAGAGGCTCGATTCCAGATTTGTCAAGATTATTGCAATAGGCCTGCAATAGTCATAACTGACAAATTTTTTTGTACTGTAGGTATGACCTATTCTTAAACAATCGAAAAAATCAAGTCGTGATCCTCCATTTTAACTTTTGTTCTTGGTAACCTTAGCTTCGATAATCAGACAATTTAACATAATTCAATCTAAATTTATAGTAAGTAAGCAGACATTCAGACAGACATAAAACGTTGTTATAACTACATATTACTAACTGCTTATTGTCTAGGCGAACCTTAAACCTAACAAAGAAAACTAAATCTTACCACACACCCGATAAGACTTGAAATCCAATGTCTAGTGCAGAATAAAAACAAAAGTTCAAACTTCATATTTTATGCTCATGATAATTTCAAGTGGGTTCACAATGTGGAAACCAAACCCGAATGATACTCTTATACAGTTAAGATAGAGTTTACAATCGTCAGTAGTATCTGAAATTAGTTAAGGTCCGTAGAGATTCAAATGGAACATTTTTATGTGAGTCAGGGGTGGTCGAAATGTCAATTACAGTTTATTTATTTGTTGTAATTTTCTAACTGCGAAGGATTGGAAAGGAACGCAGTATAATTTGTAAGAGAATTGGGTAAACGACGCCAATATTTGGAGGATTATCGAAGGAAGAATTATTATATTCTTCGAGTGCAAAAGATATGTATAAGATTGTAGAAATTTTTAGTTTTTAAATAATATAATATGTGTAGGAATAAAGCAGCCTAATAAGAGAGACAGATAATTTCTCCTGTATCGTGGATGTACAAACATTATTTTATACTCACATACACAATCAGCCAAATCCGAAACAACTATCTGTAGGCCATACAAACCGCTCAGCCACTGCACCAACCGTGTAAAGCAAGTGAAGCATTCTCACAAAAACGCTCATATTTAAATATTTAACATGATGTCCAATATCAACCATATCGCGTGAAAGAAAGTAGCATCTAGAGTGAGTGGGCGTAACATCACATGTTCTACGACTTTCAAGTTTAAAACTGTACACTAAACTGATCATCTGATAGTCTCGTGAAATGATACATCAGACTATGGCTCCACAAATCTAGGAATGTTATAGTTTTAGGAAAGTTGTCTTTAGGTATCTTTTAGGATCAGAATGGTGTCTAGTTTCTGTTTAAAAGATAAAACAGAAACTTTATTGTTTATTCACGTCTACAACTTTGAAATTTATTCGATTTCTAATTTCTTTTGCCTTTTCAATTTCTATTTTCTCTCTTTTACGTATGAAGGAAAAAGAGTTAGTCTTCATCATTTTCTGCTTAGTTCAATTTATTTAGGTTTAACCGAGTTCTTAGTATTCTTCAAAATCTTCATGAAAAAAATAATGGAGCACTTTCCTAGAAGTGTTGGTCGAAAAAATAGAACTAGCCAGCTCTTATTGAAATTCTAGTTTGAACCTTTCCATTACAAAAAAAGGTTCAATAAATATATTTGTATATAACAGTACACGCCATAACAGTCAGTTACGGCTATTTTAAAAACTATTTAAAAAATGCAAGTATCAAGAAGGTTTACCTCAACTACAACCGCGAACGTTAACACCCAGTATAATAAACATGGCGGTTCGTGCCCTTCCTGTCACGCGTGGCACGCTCGCTATGTTCTATATTATGTACTGTTGCTAAAACTATGTCTTAATTATAAATAATTACTATGTTTAACAGTTGGTGCAATGTTTAGTATTGTTGGTTGTAATGCTGAAAAATATTTATGTTCTTGTGTGTCTGTAGAAATGGTGTGTTTATAAATAGGTTTTGATCAATATAATATATGACATAACACTCATCGTTTGGTAATAGCAATAGCAGTATAATTATGTTAACAAACAAAGAAAATAGAACACACACAAAAATTAAAAGAGTATAATTAATATTCAAAGTATTAATTTTAATGTGGATTTTTTCCATTGGTTTTTTTAGTTCCAAAAATAATATTATTGAGCTTTTAGTTCTATCTATATAATACAGTGGGCGTTTGTTAACTAGATTCTTCACAATTTAATGTTAAAAATAATTTGAAAAAACTACTTAACTAATAAATTAATTCCCATTCATGCATTAAATCTCGCGTTGATGTCTTTTGTTCGGCCAAACAAAAATTGCTACAAATAAAATGGGTATCATTTAAGCTATCACCAATTTAATTAGTTTTGTGTTTCTTAAATAATAGGGTTTGTCCTCAAAATAGTAGATCTGTCTCCAAAATGTAGTCACCAAACAATGCAAAATCAGTTCCACAATAAATCACCTAAAATCATGGAGATATAGGCTCTAGTAGCAAATAAATGTTTTTGTATGTATTATAATAGTTTTGTCCTAATAAGTATATAAGCAAACTAATTTAAAGGTATCATAATAATATATTATGTCACCAGAAATTTTCATTAAGTTTCAAAAAAACTTAACTTTCCGTCAGCAGGTCGAAGGAGCCCCGCTGCACGGGGCTCCTATTTCTGTCTGCAGGGATTAAAGGAACCTAACTAACCGAACCTCGGGGTGACCTTGACGTCGACCCTCTAGGGTTAGGGTTTCTGTCAGCATTATTTGGTGACAGATCTACCATTCTGAGCACAGAGCTATTATTTAAGTAACAAAACTGTTATTATAAGAACGAAGTTTATATTCATGTAATGCAATATAATTTTATTAATAATAATAATAATATTATAATTCATACCTGGGAACAATTTTTGTTTATCTGAGAACGAAAATATTTCGTGGCGATAGATCTATTTATTAGGTGATACAACTTGATGACAAATATAAATTTTGGTGATAGAAAATATAGTTCCCAAATAAAATTAATTACGCAGTCAATATTCTGTTTTCATAAAAAAAAAACTACTTGAATATGAACTGTACTAGCTATGAACAAAAATAGGTGTGCGTTAAAAAACTTGAGATTAACTTCGGAGTCTTGAACTCTTGAGGAGCTAGTGGCTTAATAACAACTGCCACTCGGGTCGATCTAAAGGTTAAGCCGCGCTTGCCTAGGTTGGTCTGTGGATGGGTGACCGCCCATTACATACCGAGTTTCCTCCGTGCCTCGGAAAGCAAGTTAAGCTGTTAGTCCCGGCTGCCATATATAGATCTTTGGCAGTCTTTACATGTGACCTGAAAGTCTTACCAATGGGTATCGTAGTATGCCTGTCGGGGCTGCGGGTAGTCCTCTGGTTATCGCGGCCTCGACATAGAGGGCGAAGAAGAAACATGGGTGGTTTTTAGTCAGTAGAAGTCTGACACTCCCTTTCGCTCTGCCCAAGAGCGGGAGGGGGGTTATTCGATGATTTTACACCCACCAAAAAAAATGGGTATCGTAGTATTAACTGGGTTGTGGAGGTCAGATAGGCTGTCGATCCATGTAAGATTCTAGTATTAGCTGCATCCGGTTAGACTGGGTGGGAGCCGACTCTAACATGGTTGGAAAGAGGCTAGGCAGATGATGATGGAACTTCGGAGTCATCTAACTTCCTAAAGAAGTTTTATGTCACCTTTAGCATCCTACCATCGTCATGATTTTGAGTGCGAACGATGATCATGAAAAACACAATTTATTGATATTAGAGCTAATAACAACATACTAATTCATCAAACCAAATCAATGCAAACAAACATCGCCCAATTTATCAACAATGACACTTTCAAATCGATCAACAAATACTGTTTGGCAATAGTTTTATAAACAAACAGACATACAGACAAACAAAATTCTTCTCTATGTAATTATTTACATGATGTTCAAGCGTTACAATGCATCAATTCTCTGTTTGTTTTTGAGGGTTTTATTGTGTTTATAATGAGCTGGTTCTATTGCGATTATGTGGAGTTAAAGTAGTGTTATTGAGATTTGCCGCGTGGTGTCCTTGGCCAGTTTAATATTTATTTAAATTTAATAATATGTATTAAATATATTCATTAAAAAAAATATCAACGACAATTCCTTCATGTGCCTTGACCATTGACGTTACAACAATTAACAATTTCGTTGCCATCATTGTCATGTCGAATAATTATTCTTTTCGTGCACTATCGATTTTTATTTAATCACTATTTAATATTATCTACAAATTAATCGGCATTTATTGTTATATTATTAGTATTAACACAAACGATGTAAGGTTTAGAATGAGGAAATAGGTATATAACATAACATCACACTTGTAATCTCCAAATAGATAGGCAGAGATGTACGTAAAACTGCAACCGTTATGCTTAAAAGGTTGATGCGACAAGATAGCACGCGAAATTCAAATTTTCTTACGTTTTTCTCGGTTAGTGTCAAGTCGTATGTTAAATAAAAAGCGCGGCCGTAACAAATGTCTATTAAGAGTAATAATGATTAAAATTACCTAAACAACCGTCTCAGTTCATATAGGTCTCAAGAGTGAATATTTGAGGACTTGACACTGACTGCGGAATTGCAAAAACGAAAGGAAATTCGAATTTCGCGAGGTACCTTGTCGCCTTCACCTTAAGTATCGTATAATTTATTAGACTTTAATTATATTTAATTTAACTTAAACATAACGGGTGTCGTTTATTATTAGGGCGAGTCTATCACACTAATCACTCTATCACACTAATCACACTAATATAATAAAGCCGAAAGTTTGTGAGTGTGTGAGTGTGTATGTTTGTTACTTCTTCACGCAAAAACTACTAAACGGATTTGGATAAAATTTGGTACACAGATAGTTTATAATCTGGATTAACACATAGGATAGTTTTATCCCCATTTTATCCTCTCGTGGAATAATTTTTAATTGTAGCGGGTGAAGCCGCTGGCAACTAGTAAATATAAAATTTTGGGCTGCGGGATGTTGTAAGAGATACCGCGGCCTTGACATAAAGGGCTAAGAAGGAACATGGGTGGTTTATAGTCAGTAGAAATCTGACACTGTCTTTCGCTCTGCCCAAGAGCGGGAGGGGTTATTTGATGATTTTCCACCCGCCAAAAAAAAATATAAAAGGTAGCTAAATGTCAAATATACTGTTGAAGTAACAAGTAGTAATTATCCCAAAAAAAATCTAAAAAAGTAATCATTTTACATAGACAAAAATACACCAACATTTACATGATTACATTTACATTTTACTTTATTTATCTTCCCGAATCTATTGTTGGCAAATAACCTGAACTTCTTGAACAATAGTTCACCACAAAGTTCAACAGATAGGTTCTGAAACCTTTCGGTCACCTGCTGACATTCTAACTGAGCTAGACGTTCTTGAACTCAGGAGCATTTTACTGTCACTGAATTCTTTTTCAGTTCAAGATCAACTGTTAAACTGAACTTAATTTTTTATAAATATTAATATTATTGACTACCTCGTATGTCTGTCTAGTGGTCACAAGAGTGACTGCAAGGCATGCGGTCCAGGGTTCATATTCCAGTTGCCCCAGTAATCCCAGCTGGCGGCTCGGTTGGCGCAATGGGTAAGCAATTATACTGCTGCGTTGCGTGTCGGGTTCGATCCCTGCACGGAACAAATATTTGTACGGCCTACAGGTAGTTGTTTCGGGTCTGGGTATTTGTGTATGTGAGTTTAAATGTTTGTAAACGCACCCACGATACAGGAGAAATTCCTAGTGTGGGGCAACGTTTTATTTTTAAAAAAAGTTGGGGAAAAGTTTTATTGGATTTTTCTATCAGAAATATCTCAGAAGCAGTGATGGAGTCTGGATTTGTGCCCAGTTGATGGCAATAGGGTCACCCCCTATTACATATAGGACTTAAACATTAGTGGCGAAATGTGGATGTACTTAAGCTACACCCCTGCCTAACCCATCGGAGATTACAAGCGTGATGTGTGTATGCATTACATGAACAATGTATGCGCGGTTCAAACTCACGACCTTCTACTAACCATCGGCAGTTCGCGCCTAAACCGTTGAGCTATCGCCACTTCATTCGAACCCACGACCTTGCTATCACCAGTCAATGCCTCAGCGTACAAGCTATCGATCAACACAATGTACTTACAATATCCGTGCGTACAGTCAACAAAACAGAAAATTTGTTTTTTGTTTTGTAAAAAAGTCTTCCAATAAAAGTCACAAATAACTTTACTTTCTGTCGCTGACTTTGTTTGATTTAGTGGCTTTTTTGGCACCGACTTCCGAAAGTACAGTTATTTTAGACTTTTTTCACTGATCTTATTGGTGCCGTTCTTCAGAAAGGACAGGTGCGTAGTGCTCGCAACCGGCGTACGTGTATGACCAGATGTTTGAATGTAGACGAGGCAGAAGGAGTATGTAAGGATCGTAGCAGGTTGGGCCGCGGGTAGTCCAACGGTTATCGCGGCCTCGACATAGAGGGCGAAGAAGGAACAGGGGAAGGGAGGGGTTATTCGATGATTTATATTTATACACCGACCAAAAAAAAAAAAAAAAAAAAAGGATCGTAGCAGGTGGCGTTCTCTGGTTTCTGCCTGCCCCCATTGGAAAAGGGCGTGAGTATATGTATGTATATTATACGCTTTTCTTTTTTAGCCTTTTATCCTTCTGTACCTATATAATGTTTATAAAAGTAATTTCAACGATAATTATCATCTAATTGCAAGCTGAAGGATGTGTATTTCTGACCTGCATACTAAACACTTTTGTCGGCCGTACAAAATAACTTTGTACACACAAATTGATCGTCAAATGCACAAAGAGGCGTGAACGAACACTTCATAATACAAACAAACTGCTGCACTAATGAAGTTACACAGTTTAAATGATTGCTGTTTAGTTAAGAGTACGTCATGTTTATTTTGTATGCAAAGGTAACTTAATATATTACTCGGAATTATACATATTATTGCTTGTTTATAAGACGCGAGTAAATAACCTCGTAAGAAAAAAGTTATGATCCAGATTCGAAAGGTGCTAGTAAAATATAAAGAACCCTATGTGCATTCTCACATAGGTTCTTTATATTTTACTAGCACTCCACTCGCGAGTCGCGAACAGAGTCTCAAACTGTTACCGTAATAAAGTGTTTTTAACACTGTTATTAAAACAGTTATAACAGAAAAACACTTTTAAATGTAACATAATACAATAATGATACCGAATCAAACTGTAACTTTTTATATGTGTTAATAAGTGTTAATCTGTGTAACTGAAATAATCAGTGTTAGTATAGGTTTAGGTGTTTAGTAATTGCACAGTACGGCCACAACGCGTGGCCGTAAGAGTGACAGAGAAACAAGACCTGTTACACTTAACACTGTTAACACTTTTATATCTGTTACAGATATGTTACGGTTACACTTTAGTAAGTGTCTTGGGTTAACACATTGAAAACACATTTAATAAGTGTTACTACTAATTTGTTACCAATTCAACATGTTACACTTATAATTCTGTTACTCTTATGAAGGTGTTTTTAAGCCCCTTTTGCGACTTTGCAAAAAATGTGATTGCGCTGCCAACAGCACCCACAAATAATGTAGCTTTCTTTCAGTATGTAGGAGATTTTTTGCATACAAACTTACGAACCAATTTTATCTCTTATAACATTAGTGTAAATATCATATTCATATAAGTTTTATAAGACAACGTCAAAAAATCAAAAAGAAAATACTAGCTCAATCTCACCACAACTTTCACTATTGAAATCCTTCAACAAAATCATATTAATGATCAGTAATCACGCTATGACTAAAGGAGGCAAGGCACTATGAGTAATATTATGTATATTCATACCATACCAGGTGTAGGCATGATAGAGAAAGTCCAAAAGATAGGAAAGTGAAAAAGAAGTCTTTAGAAAGATTGAATGATTTAAGATTTGTGCAGATTTATAAAAGAGGAGAAAAACTTGAACAGTTTTTGTGGGCTGAGAACTTGATGGAAAGTGTTTTTTGCCATTTATTACTGTCGCCTATAACATCAATGGAATAACGAATTAAAATGTGTTAAACATTCATAGCACAACATCACACAGGGTCTAAACTGGCCACTTAACAGATCATAATGTTAACCATAATGGACAGAAGAATGACCCCTATAACACAGGTTTTACCTAGCAGGGTCTTTGATCATTTATTTTGTTTTTTATGTGAACATTGATTATGTGTTTTCCATTTATGTGTACTTTTTTGTGTCAAATAAATTATTATTATGTCCTTTATTTCTTTATTTCTCATAAAAAAAAACATTTAAAAATATAAAAAATAGTCGTCCACCGGTGACGGGAGCAGGGTCCAAGCTACCGGTGGTTAGGGTGGTTAGGGCTCCAGAGACAGGAACCTCCTCACAATGCGAGCCGTATCGAGGAGTACTGCCTTCTGAATCAGGCTCTTGATCCAACCGCCAAGCAAGAGTTTGGACAGGTGGTCGTCCAGTATTATTATTATTATTATATTAATTTCGTTAAAAAGTTCTCACAGACGCAGTTATGTCTATTTTACACTTTTTAACACAATTCATATTATGATCTGCTAAAGTAGCTATTTTGGACCCCCTGTAATACCCGATGAGTGTACCTAAATGCCTGATAGGAATCCCCATAAAATCAGAAACGGTTTAGTCGTTTTACCGTAGAAATCTGTAGACAAGCAGACAAGGCTCACTTTTGCACATTTTATACCGCGTTAATATAGGTGTGTAAGTTTACACAATACTAAAGCCATAGAGTCCATATAGTACTTAGTAATTAAACTAGAACTAATGATTTATGGTCCTACACCGAGTTACAAGAAGGACGTATATGTTAGAGGCAATAATTGCTTCATTATCGCTCATTAAGATTCACGTAGGTATGCGGTATACGGAAATAATGCAATAGGTAGGTATCTACTTGTATCTCGTTTAGTATTGCCGGTTTTGTTATTAAACATAGTTTAGGTCCGTTTTTTTAAGATTTCGGTGCGTTGTGTTAATTATAAACATTCACAGCTGTTACAAATGTGATCAAAGTTTTGTGAAAAAGAACGCGGCTAAATTGAAAGGTTGCACTTGAACGAAAATGTGCCTCTTGTATGAGCAGAATACCGCAGATATACAAAATCTAAGCAGCCATAACCTAAATTCCTACTCAAACAAACCAGGTTGCTCAGAAACCTTTACACTTCCGTATTTACGGGAATTTACTTAAGAAAGTGGAAATAGTGTATAGAAGAGCGCGCAAATTATATTTTCTTAGTATTTATTGGTTTCACACAAGACAATAGGTACAACATTGACAAAAATTAAAGATTAAAAAAGTGAACTTAAGAGTAACACTTGAAATTAGTAAATACATAGGTACATTAAATTTAAATTAGTCCCGTACGAAGTCAAAAGGCCACTATTTCAGCATGGTGCTGTAACTTTAATTTGGTGTTTGGTTTTTCTAATCAAGCGTGCACCACCCTAGGCAACATTGTCACTTCACATCAAGAAAGTTGTGGCTTAATAATAACTGCCAATCGGGTCGACCTTTAGGTTAAGCCGCTATTGCCAAGGTTGATCTGTGGATGGGTGACCACCCATTACATATAATTACCTCCGTGCCTCGGAAAGCACGTTAAGCTGTTAGTCCTGCCTGCATATCTATGATCTTTGGCTGTCGTTATAGGTAGGTGACCTGAAAGTCTGACAACCAGTCTTACCAAAGGGTATCGTATTACCTAGTATTAACTGGGTTGTGGAGGTCAGATAGGCAGTCGCTCCATGTAAAATACTGGTACTCAGTTGTATCCGGTTAGACTGGAAGCCGACCCCAACATAGTTGGGAAATGGCAGATGTTGATCAGGCGAGTTGCTAAACACAAGCCTATTTAATATAAAAAAACGAATGCCCAAGACTCTAGTAAATATTGGAGAAGTGTAATCATGCGTCTAAAGAAGGCAAACAAGGGCTATATTACATTTATTTCAAGCAAACTACAGAGACGGAATTATTCTGAAACTCTCTTGTTTCAAATTAAATTATAAAATTCCAGCAAACTATTTCATAATATCTGGGCTAAACAAAATGAAGTAACTTTCCGTTAGTTTGCTACAGAGTACAGACAGATCGTGAAATCCACTTCAATGTAAAAATCTTGTCAATTTTGCAACGACCATTAATAGTAAAACTATGACTACCTTGTCAAACATCTAGGTTTAACGTTTTAGTAACTGCATAGACTCATGACTGCAAATAAATCGATAATTCTCTCCACAAAATATCGATTAACCCTAAAATTCCATCGTAGTCAAAAACTCGCAATACTACGACCGAAGAATCTTAATCCGCTAATTTAAAAACCGGCCCATCCGATAGGCAATCACCTCAATTTGCCATACAACACCTAAACAGCCCAAAAACTCGTATTGACATTCGCAAACGACAATTTCTTCACTTTTACCCGTGTGAAAGTTAAATTTCTGGCTTCAATTAAAACTTGGCCCAGTTTCCGTACATTATCCTTGAGAAAACGTTGATTTTAAGTCTGTGAATTAACTTCACTTTCTGAGTTTTAAGCCGCAAAGACAATAAGGTTACAATCACTACATTAATAAGGCTAATAACCTTCTTCACAGAACTATCTTAAAAACAGTTTATTGTGATGATATTTCATTCATTGACCTTCAAGTTTTAACTTAAAATGAAACACTACTCTCAGAGAAAATGGCTTTACAACACACAGCACACACACATTCAAATACATAGCTAAGTTCCGTCTAAGTTAACTGTACTGTAAGTTACTAAGTTCACCACACAGCTTAAATACGATCTAAAACAAACAAAAACCCGTAACGAATCAATAAGATTAAAACGTTTTTGTAACTAACCTTTTCAATCCAAATGGCAATCCCGGAATCTTATAGAAATTGTTACCAAAAAAACACTTGAAAATATTCTTACAAATCTGTTGTAACACTGTCCTTGAAAACGAGAATTTTACACACAAAACTAATCGAAAAGTTATATTTTATAACGTTATGATGTGTTTAAAAATGTTTCGTAGAACAAACACAGTTAGTTAGCGACACCAATTAATAAATTAGTAATGTTTCGTTGAGAACTGTCGCGACGTACGACCGTGTGGCGCGGCGACTCGCGGTTAACTAAAGGAAGAGAAGTGAGAAGACACGTCACTCGCTGCGTCTGAGCACCTCACCTTTACTTATTTTTAGATAAACTCAATGGTCTTGATACTTTGATCAAGACAGGCCATCTTTTTTTTGAGAGGCTTTACTTTTTGGTGCACGTGTTTTGTTGTTTGTTTGAGTTTTTATAACATTCTCAGTTTTCAATTAAAGTGATATAACACTCATGTTAAAAAAAAGCTCCTAATTACATTGTTAAAGATGATTTTTCTACAACAATATATCATTAATTTAAAGTTAAATGTAATTACCGAAAACGTGTTAAATGTTTGAAATCACCGCCTCATAACAGCATAAATAATTAATTACTATTAGGAAGCTAACATTACCGGATCGTTTTACTAACTAAACATAATTAAGGAAATCCACGATTGCACGCTGGTTTCTTTGTTTTGTGAATATTTCTCCTTGAACTTATCTTTCGGGGCTTCTTTAATACTTCAAACAATAATGATATTAAGAAAACGTACAAGTTTATTTGTTGATTTATGTAAGTTATAATATTTATATAGTGAAAACTTCAAGCACAAAGTACACAAGCGTATATAATGCCATAGGCATTTTCTACCATCAACCTTTGTGTGATGCAGCTCAGAGACAAGCAGTGGTAATATTATTGATTTAGTGTGGTATACCCATACGGGTAAAAATTTACATTTATCAAATTTGGCCTAGAATGGGCCATTGCAGAGTTAATGCCTTGAACCTTTTACTTACCTAATATCAATTTTAAAATGGAACAACACAATAGGGAGATAAGATAAATCTTAATAAAAAGAAAGGCTTTATCAAAAGATAACAGAACCTAACTTTTGGGAGGCGGGTGTGAAAACTTGTGAGGGTACAAACTTTTACTCTAAAAAGAGTACCTAAAGTTAAGGGACGCTACAGAAATCTCGGCCCGGGCACATTTAGTGCTAAAATCAAATCATTAGTCTTTTTTTTTAGATAAATAATGTCAGTTATTATTATCATTGCTCATTTGTGGTTATTTGTTAAGTACATTAGGCAAAATTAAAGTTAATAGAGTGTAGAACTTGGATTCTTGATTTTATGACTTTCGTGCGATAATTTCATGCCTCAACGCGTAACCCGAATTATCTATCGCAGTTGCAATAGAAGTTGAAATTACAGTCCATCAAGCTGTTAATTAAACAGAAATAATGTAATTTGTGCCCCGTTGTTAGTTTTTAACCATACGAATGATAATTACACCGCAATAATTAACACTTTAAAAGGTCATTATTTAAGTTTTCTTTTATCCGATTTGACAAAAACTACCTATATTTAACAAAAATATGAACAAGCAGCAAAAAAGATTACTTACAATTATATCATCAGTTCATCACACAGTTAAAAAAAAATGTTTGTTTATTCACAGAGACATACTTTGACAGAATAAAACAACAAAGACAATCATGGTTATTTTGCACAATACATCTTATTACATATGTGTAACATACATAAAGTCATGACCTTACCCCATGGATAGAAATCATAATCAATGCATTAAATATAGTATCATCTAAAATCTACCTTTTATATCACAATTAGATCTTATTTTATTGTACCTATGTTTAACAAATTGCAATTTAATTTTTAACTCTTACAAAAACTCGTCTAAAAACAGCATCAACTACAAGTACCAAGACATCACCGTCGCACTACACCTAACATCTCGCGTCCTCGTTATTCGTAGTCACACAGAACACCTCTCTACGCTCCACCTAGCTATTCCACATTCATGCGTGCCAAGCGTTTGGCAAACGTTAACACACCGAAATCTATACGTATGTGTTTACTTGTTTTGAAATGCGGGGTGGACAGACATCAAAGCAACGGTATTGCTATTAGAAAAACATGTTTTTAAACCTCGTTGAATAGAAGTCAAATGGTTGAATGTCTTTTGGTCGATAGATGAAAACAGCACATGAGGCATTTTGTTTGTGACTTTTCAACCCCCACGGTTGGCGCAGTGGCTGAGCGATTGGACTGCGCTGAGTGTCGCGGGTTCGATTTCCGCACGGAACAAATATTTGTATGGCATACAGATATTTGTCTCGGGTCTGGGTGTAGTTGTGTATGTGAAGTTTAAATGTTTTTAAACGCACCCACGATACAGGAGAAATTCCTAGTGTGGGGCAACATTATTTTTTTTTTAATACAAAAATTGGGGACTGGTTGAGACGTGTCATCCTGGAAAAATAATTCAAGTGGGTCTAATAACACAGGCAAGTCCAACTTTAACTTAACTTTAACTTTAACTTTACTAAAGGCTTTTTTCAACGAAACGTGCTGTTAAATTGGTTTTCATTTGCTCAATTAATTTCTTAATGTAATTAATACAAATTTCTCACAAGCAATAATAAAAAAACACTGATTCAAGAATTTACTGATTGTCAGTCAACGAAACATGTTATCATTGACCAATTATTTTAAATCAAATCATAATTCATACTGTGATATTATAAATGCTAAAGTATCTATATAGTGATCCTTTTTCGCGACTAAACGGCTGATTGAATGTTTATCAAATCATGCAAAGAGAAGATTGCATCCTGAGGAAGGATATAGACTACAATTTATTTCTGAAAAACATATCAACATTTCCAGGTGAACGAAGTCGCGGGCAGAAGCTAGTCAACTATAAACTAATCTGCCAAATTCTAAATTGTTTTAAAATAAAATTCATGACATTTATAGAAACGGTAACTAAATAATTACTCACAAAACCACTACAAATTCTAATAAAAGACCTATAAACAAAAAAAATAACATAGTGATCAATAAGTTTTAGGTCACCTAGGAATCGAATGCCACTGTTAATTTAATTTACACACACCTGCAAACTCGACCTATACAAGTATTGAATAGTAAAAATACCAGAAATAAATACCTGATCTCTCAATCTATGGCCTCTAAAGAACAGGTTCCAAAATACTTCGAATATTTTACTCCTAAACATCGATTTAACACTGAACTATTTTTATGGCGTCAATTAAAGATTTCTCTATGATTTTGAACTGTGATTTTTAGTGTCTATGGTAGTTAGTCAGGATACTATTAAAAAAATGGTGTGGAATTTATGGTTTTCTAATTGGTTTTGATTAGGGATGAAAGGTAGCTAGGAAAGTCGACCATTGGCCCTGTACTTGATTATTTTCTATCTTACGAAAGTTACGAAAGAATATTATCAACGTCAAAATGGTTTTTTTTTCTTCTTTGACAGCTGAATGTCAAAGTGTTGCCACTGGTAATACTACACCCAAACTTTGCCAGGTACATATAATCTCTACGAACAAAATGGGGCCGAGCCTAATGCCTTCAGTCGGACTGGTCCACTGAGAAAAGCCACTTAGAAAAACCCAATAGCTCTTGATACACCTGAGGATCGAACTCGGGTAATCTATTAAACTTCACCGTTCCGTGCTTATGAAATTCGTCTAGAATCTGCATAAAAATCACCCAAACCAGGTCACACAGATTCCACATTAATCTTGTCCAATAAACGTTATGTACAACTAAACGGTATATTACCAATAAAATATAATTTACAACAAATTTATGTAATGTTTCCAACGGTTATATGAGTTCGCTCACGGCTTGGTTTGGACTAATTATTTTACAGCTTGTTCTAATTAAGTTAGATTAGCGTACTGACCCTATTGTTGGTTTGTATGTTGTTATTTAGGCTTTGATATTTGACGTTTCAAGTTTGGTTTATTGTCATAATTTCATCCGAAAGTCGTCCACTGCTGGACATAAGCCTCTCCCAAGTGTCACCACATTGACCGGACCCGTGTTTCTCGAATTCAACGTATGTAACCTTTACCTGGTCATGGGTGCCTACTGAGAGACAAGCCTCTGGGAGATGAAGTGGGCAGGGTCACATACCTGCAAAGTTTGGGTTTTCGGAAATTCTGTATTGCCAATTTTTTTTCATGTTTTAACTTCACCGCTTTGAGAGTGGTGGTGAAGAAAATAATTTCACGTAGTGCTTGTTACCATGACGGGTGTAATCTGAGAGGGGCTCAAACAAACAGAGTCCCATATTAAACAGTAGGTGTAATCGAACGGTGATATGATTAAGATGAAACTATGCCCGGTGGCCCAGAGAGCAGCGGTGGCCCAGTGGTGTCGGCCCCGACTTACGAACAGTAGGTCGTGGGTTCGTATCCAGGCAGACGCATTACTTTGTGTAATTTATTTCATCACAGCTGCTCTCAAAACGGTGAAGGAAAACATCTTAAGGAAACCGGCATGTCTTAGAACCAAAAACTTCGAAGACATGTGACATCTACCAACCCGCACTGGGCACGCGTGGTGGATCATAGCCAATCCCTCTCCTAGAGAGGAGGCCTGAGTCCCTGCAGTGGGAACATTATAGGCTGATGATGATGCCCGGACCTACGATTAAAGTCGATTACCACTGGGTCACTGGTAACTATTCGACTTTTTGCCTATTATTAAAAAGCGATAGTAATATGTATAACATCATGACGCCTGTAATCCCCAAATGGTGAGGCAGAGGTATATCATTTAATAGAGACACGAATCCAGACTACGCGGCTGCTTCTGAAAATTAAAAAAAAAAGAAAGAAAGGTAAGCGATAGCATACTACATACTCACGCCTTTGTTTTTCCCATCGGGGTAGGCAGAAACCACAGACCACCACCTGCTACGATCCTTAAATAAGAGTACCTACTCGTTTTGGCTCGTGCTCATAAGCGATATTGTCTGTAAGAAATATCGTTTTAAAAGTAGATGAACTCTTACATAAAATGTCTTTTCACTTTGACCCAAAAGTCTTCGCTACAAAGATCACCTTTCAAGATAAATTTCCATTACATCATAAAGGCGGTATCAATCAATACAACATACTGACACAATACATAATAGGTAATATTACATTTCCTTTTATATAATTCAATAAACAACCAAGCGAGCAATCGTTGCACAATTCTGAAGAATGCAGCGCGGGACAATTAGCCAACTATTACGTGAATGTGTGACAAGCTAAATATAGAAATAGATGATAATTAGTAGCTGTGTTTAAGTGGTCAGGATTGTTATGTAAACAATTTTGTAAGTTATTGTTCATTGAGGATCTTCAATTCTTCTCGAATCGATGCTTTGAATTTTGTCCGACCCAGTACGTAGCAGTCTGTTCGGGTTATATATCCAATACAACCTTTCACATAAAGGAGATAACATCATGGACCATAGAGGAAACAACTACTTACTTGTACGTTTTTCTTCCAATCATTTCAGCCTGTCGGAGACGTACTAGACATCAAGCTGCTCGCGAGATCCCGATCATCCGAAATCTCGCCTCATTTTTCGAGATCAATCTCAAAGCATACAATGACGAGATCTCGGTTGAGATTGACGAGATCGAGTGGCAGTAATCAACGACGCATGACAGTCGATGACTGGGAAAGCAAAGTGCGCATACGAATGACATAAAATGACGGTTTTTCGACTAGCGACCGATTATCTGACAGCACTCTAAGCACTATTTGTTTTTTTACCAAGCTATTACCAAAATCACTCTTAATTTAAAAGTGTTAATTTAGAAGTGATTTTAGAAATGCTTTGATTTTTGTTTTCACTTTCATTATCTTTGTTAAAATAAGTACTTTCTTTAGAAGAGATTTTAACATAACTTATGTAAAAAATTATAAAAATAAAAACTACTCTTCAATTATTTATGTTGTGTATTTATTACTCGCATAATAATAACAACTACTAAGCATTTTCAGTCATGTTTCAGTTATCTAATTAAAACAAAACTATTAGAAATCCATTTGAGATCCATTCGAGATCTCGATAATACTGAGATCTCGCCGAGATTAAATTTCTGATCCCTCGAGATCTCTACTTAGCGATCTCGTCTCAAGATTGTATTCCCAAGCTGCAACTGCGATGCTCGCAAACACTACTGCAGCAAAGACGTGGGTTCAAGTCCTAGGTCAAGCAAAGTTCAATCAATCGGTCCTTTTTCCGTTAGTAGCTTGAAGGTTGGATTCGAGCACACATTATACTGCAACTCTGCGATATTGTTTATTTTTTTACCTAATTAATGTTAACACATATTTAAACATGAATCACAGTTATTTGATAACTTTTGGTTGTTTTCGATCTAATCTATGAATAATTATCAATGTTTGTAGGTCGATGACACATAATGATTGATAGATTGTCTGTAGAATGGAGGGCATTGACTTTTGAAATATTAATAGGTAAACGTCATTTGTAATGCGAAACCTATAGAGAAGATATTTACAGGGTGTTAGGTTGAACGAGGGACATATTGAAGGCATTCATTATTCGATTCTCGTCCAAAATGTAAAAATACCTTATTTTGTGACATAATAGGGTAGTTAACTAAAAAAATCGAATTAGTCCGTCAGATAGATTTCCAAATAATATTGGAGACATTTTTTCTTTTTTTCACATAAGCAAATAAGAAGACAGAGACAGTGCTTTAAAAACTCGTGTGACGTCATATTCTAAGACATTAGTATGACATTTTTAGCGGTTAGTGACGTCACAAACTCCCACTCAAATCCTTGACGCGTTTTATCTTCATAAATTTTCATTGATTTGATAAAACAAAAAACACGTATCCATTTTTTTCGATAATCTAACAGACGGACTAATTAGAATCATATTTTTTTAAGTCAGTAAACATTAATATTGTCACATGGCACCCGTACGCTCTCCAGATCCCACTTTATCAGACGTTTCTGTTTCGTTATTGTCCTACGCCAGTTTTAAAATATGAAGAGAAAATTGATTATACCTAAAAGTCATTGATCCGCGCCCATTTTCTCTGATAAACGCAAGGGTGGTGAAGACTTTTCCGAAATGTTTGGCATGGTTCTGTCTGTTATTTATCAGTGTTTTATTTTGTTCATATTTTTATTAGTATCACGTAAGCATGCCCCCTGTTTCAATATGTACCTCGTTTAAACTAACATACTGTATAGTTTTCGTGCCCATTTTTCTCGAAGGGCACTCTCAAAAGTGTTTTGTTTTTTTTAATAAGTCATTATAATATAAATCCAACTCCAAGTCTTCCTCTCCCTCTCCATCCATGAAAATTTATCATCATAATTCTTTTTGTATGGTTTGTTCCTCCTCATCACATGCCCATCGAAACCAAAAAAATACTTGAAAATACTTTAAAAATAATTATCATCATCATCAACAGCCTATTAATGTTCCCACTGCTGGGACACAGGTCTCCTCTCTTTTTCTGTCCCCTCCTCGAGAGGGAATAGGCTGTTATAATCAACCACGCGGGCCCAGTGCGGATTGGTAGATGTCACATGTCTTCGAATTGTTTGGTTCTAATCGGTTTCCTAGCGATGTTTTCCTTCACCGTTTTGAGAGCAGCGGTGATGAAATAAATTACACAAAGTAATATGCTCGCCTGGGTTCGAACTCACAACCTACTGTTCGTAAGTCGGGGCTGCCACCACGGGCCAATCGCTGCCTAAAATAAAAAAAATATATCCACATTTAATTATATTCAGTAGATCTGTCACCAGTGTGGGCCGAAATTTGTGAACCGAAGAAAGTTTGTATGTATGTCACAAGTGTTACAACCTGACTTGGACCGGTCCGGACCGTCTTACGACCCGCACGACTGATATGGTCAAATTGTTTCTGCCCCGCGGTAGTGCCCGCCGTTTCTGCTTTTTTTACTTTTTGCTGAGCTTCTAAGTGCCGTAGCGTGATGTTAAATAAACTTCTGCTTTTTTAAAATCCGACTAATTTTGCCAGAGCTACGCGCGATCAAATAAACTCTTCAGCTTATAATGATGACGTAGATGAGTAATTATGAGTAATAAATGACACAGTTATCTACATCTACACTAATATTACAAAGAGGAAAGATTTGTATTTTTGAGGGTGTGTATGTAAGTATGTTTGTAATGAATAAACTCAAAAACTACTGCGATTTCAAATTCTGTCACCATTGGAAAGCTACAGTCACCTTGAGTAACATAGGCTACTTTTTATCCCTGTATACCCACGGGAACGGGAACTACGAGGGTAAAACCGTGTGACGACCGCTAGTCTATAAAATAAACTTCAAATCAACACTTTTCACTTTCGATACTTTACGTGACCAAAGAAAAGGTGGCTGGACTAGGTTATATCACTAGAAAAGAGCTGACTGCTGATATTCAGACGAGTACCTATTGAAGAAGTATGGATTTGAAGACATGCTGCACCGACCTGGTCAGTCTTAGGGACAGTCGATTATGAACAAACAAACTTTACATTTTTTATAATATTACTTTACACAGGTGACTGACACACTATCCAATGGATACTAATCGGTTTATTGCTTATCTTATCTTTTTAACGGTTTATTTTGTGATCTTTATGATGGGTTTTAAAAGAATGTTGATTTAATCTTTATGATAAGTTTTCGCATTAAGGGCCACCTATTTGGTGGGAACTATAACGGCCTATATGGACACCTGAGTGAGGTTAGAGACAGGTGGAAGTCCCTTTCACTGTTTCGTATTTGTGTATCAACTTTCAAAAGGATTGAAGTAACCTAAAGTTTTACTGTCCCATAAGATTTTGACTTTTCTATCATCATTTTTGCTGATAGAATATACATCATCATCATCATTTCAGCCGAAAGACGTCCACTGCTGGACATAGGCCTCCCCTAAGTGTCACCACATTGACCGGTCGAGTGCGTCTCGCATCCAGCGGATCCCCGCAACCTTCACCAGGTCATCGGTCCACCTAGTGGGAGGCCTTCCAACGCAACGTCTTCCAGTTCGCGGTCGCCACTCCAGAACTTTTCGTAGAATATACATTATCCTAGACTTTTGATTCATTAAAGATATCGCAAGCGCAAACGAGTTGTCAATCGCAGACGCTTAGGGTATGAACCTCATCTAGCAGCACGAAATCACGCTTTTCCATACTTCTATCCTTTTCTGGCTCAAAATCATCATTTGTGGTGTATGTAGTACCTAAGCTGTGTTGCAAATTATGCTCTGCGCCTACGCCTATTACCTATTCGCTATCCTGGCGATTCCTGCACTTTTAGTCCAAATACAAGCAGCCGAAAAGATCTTTGGGCTGCCACAGACGACGCGATGGAAGTGGCGAAGTTCGGAGTTCGTTGACAAGCCACGAAGAGAATCACAGAAGAAAAGAATAATATCTACTGCCAATGTTTAAATGAACAGTACCTACCAAGCTTCTAGGTAGATTATCTGTTATTTCCATGCAAGGTTTTCTAATCCAACAACCACAGCATTGACTGTCAGATCAACACGTATTCAGTAAATTATATGCCGGCACAGTCCCCAACAGACATACCTACGTTATTACAGGTCTGTTCCTACATATTTGTGTCGATAATAAGCGTTGCTGCACCAGCTGAGGTTATTAGGGGGAGAATTATGTCGATAGTTGTGTTGGGGACCAGGATTTAGATTAAAATTCTGTGTGAGACGGATGCAAATTGATATTGTTGTGGTAATTGATGATTTGTTTTATAGTTGTGCTTGGGCTAACATAATATCACGCAATAATATGTAACCCCGAAGGTCTAGGAGAGTTACGTGTGTAAATAATAATAACTTCACCCATATTTCGCCAGAATATATTTAAGCCACACTTCCATGTAAAAGAAGACGTGCCTTTGCCATCGATTGGGCACAAATCCAGACTTCAAAAAGAGTACCTACCTACGATGCAATACCTAGCTTAATTGGTTGTTAGGTATAAAAGTTGAAGTAAGGTCAACAGTTGTTGTAAGGTTTGAGGTTTGACTAGGTAAGTTAGTATGTAGTCCAAAAATTTGTTAGACGTACCTAATTCACTTTTTTATACACTTTTATTATAAGTTTTAAATTTTCCATACCAGAAATGGTTAATATGAGGATCCCTACTGTTGTATTATGTAATGCATTATGTACCATCTATTTACCCATATTATGCGAATCTATTATTTGATTTGATTTGACCTCAACAAACATAAAAAGACTTAAACTTAACGGGACAGGTCAATGTGGCGACACCTGCTGGGGGGGGGGGGCGCTATGTCCAGCAGTGGACGTCTTTTGACTGAAATGATGAAACTCAAAAAAGGTCTTGTAAAAATATCCTTCTCAGTAAAACCAATTGTTTGAATTTCATCTGCACACAAAGTATGATTTCAGCCTAGCTAGAATTTCTAGCTAAATCACACAGTTACAGAACCTTGATTTTATCTCTCAGTGTAGGCTTAGATTAATTTATACTTTATAGTGTGCGTGCCAAGTTTATTATGTCATAGTTATTTTGATACTACTATTCCTAGTTTATGTACTATGCATGAAATGAAACCATGAAACACGCCTATTTGTAACGTAAATAGACATATTTTGCTTTGCTAAATTTATGACCTGATATGAGTGATACTGATTACATACTGGACCGAAACGTGGTCGCTCACAATGAGCCTCATCAGGAAGGTCAAAATCACCTGAAGAGTAATGGAGAGGGCTGTGCTCGGAGTTACCTTGCGAGATCGAATCAGAAATTAAGACATCCGTATGAGAACCAAGGTTAACCGACGTAGCCCGAAGTGCTCATAACATGGATGACCGATGGGGTCAAAAAGTTCTGGAGTGACGACCGCGAAGTGAAAGACGTTGCGTTGAAAAGCCTCCCAGTAGGTGGACCGACGACCTGCCACCTGTGACCATGTTAGAGGCCCTTTTTTTTTTTTTTTTTTTTTTTTTTTTTTTTTTTTTTTTTTTTTTTTTTTTTTTTTTTTTTGGTGGGTGTAAAATCATCGAATAACCCCTCCCGCTCTTGGGCAGAGCGAAAGGGAGTGTCAGACTTCTACTGACTAAAAACCACCCATGTTCCTTCTTCGCCCTCTATGTCGAGGCCGCGATAACCGTTGGACTACCCGCGGCCATGTTAGAGGCCCTTAGGGAGGTTAAGACACTCTGACACTAGGGTGTGTGGGG
Organism: Diarsia rubi; assembly: GCA_932274075.1. Lineage (NCBI taxonomy): Eukaryota > Metazoa > Arthropoda > Insecta > Lepidoptera > Noctuidae > Diarsia > Diarsia rubi. The sequence continues at coordinate 2,183,072 of OW026432.1, forward strand.
TCGTAAGACCTTACTACCCATACCCACACGATAAGAAGAAGAAGACCTGGTAAATTTAGTGAGGATCCGCTGGATGCGACACACACGGAATTGGTCAACGTGGAAACACTTGGGGGAGGCTTATATCCAGTAGTGGTCGTCTTTCGACCGAAATGTTGGTATCTGCTTCTATATAATCAATCGCAAGATTCCGTATCACTTCTTGAGACCGAACCTCCGCCAAAACCCAAACAATTATATGTCAACCCACACATAAAGTCACTTCACCCACTTAAGACATTACTGTACTCACAGTTAATTTCAATCCATATTTTACCAACCAGTTTCGATCTTACCACTTGTAAGTACGACGGACGGTTATCGGTAACCCACCAGACTGATGCGGACAGGTAGTGTACCGTTGTTGCCGCAAAAAATCTTTGAATAGGACTTCACTTGACAAATGATTGTGGATATTACTTTGCACACAATAGAAAGGTATTCTTAGGCCGTAGGCAGATTTTTTATCTTCATTTGTTTGCTGACGGGATTCTTGGTACTCGGTCAGGGTTAATTTTTGAACGTATAGGAATTATTGTTTGCATAATTATGTAGTTACAATCATATACGAGCCGACCAAGTTTATGGCGAAACCATTGCTCAAATAACGGCATTTTGTTTGCAAAAATAAATAAAATTGGAAAGATCAGGGAGTCTAAAATGGCCACTTTAGCAGAACATAATATGAATTGCGTTAAAAAGCGTAAAATGGACCTTTCATAATTATTAGTAACTGTGTCTGTGACCATTTTAAATTTTTTAACGCAATTCATCTTATTTTCCTATTATGATCTGTTGACCTAAATGCCCTGGAGTGTATGCGGTGTTGCCCTACAAACGATGGCACACTAAATATTGTGTCGAGCCTGTCCTATTGTTTGCTCATCACACGAGCTGATGAATAATACTGAAAGTGCCAAACTCGTTGCCTTTCGGGCGTCTCAATTCTAATTTTCATGGACACGCAAAGAAGAATATTCTTATAATAGAGATACAAATAAAATACATCGTTAATTATTGTAAAAGTTTTCCCACCTTTTCAAGAAAAAAAGTAGTTAAAAAACTAAAAAACCCGTCTGAAAAGACTGAAAAGCAAAAAACAAGCATATTTTAAATTAAACAAAACTTGGAAGCAGGCGACCCCCATTCTATTTTCCTTTTATAATTTAATATTCAAATGAACCCTTTTTTGCTTTTCAGTCTTTGCAGTCAGGTTTTTTAGTTTTTTAACTACTTTTTTTATTTCTAACTTTTTAGTCGCGTAAAATACTTCGCAGATGATTTAACTTTTGTGTTTGTTTATAGAATTTGTGACTTTGAATTTATTTTAAACTTATAAAGGTGTTATATATTTTTGTAATCTCCTTTTGAAACCCTTTATTTTGATACCCTACTCGATGGTAATTGTTTTTTTTTATTTTTTCAAATCCACGATTTGGCCCAAAAAACCAGCATTTTTTTTAAATTTTAATTTAGCCAGTGACACTCGCGCCATGAAGACGAATCTAACGACGTATATTTCATTCAAATCCCTTCATCCGTTTAGGAGTTATGAGGGAACAAAGAAACTGACATACATACATACATACATACATACTTACATACATACATACACGCCAAACACATAAACCTCCTTTTGGGCTTCGCCGCAGTCGGGTAAAAACTGAGAACGCTTAACACTTCTCCAGTAATGCTCCGAGAGGTACCCAATGTAACCTTAAGATGTGTTAAATGTACTTGCAATCCGCACTACTGAACCGATTGCACAAATGAGGTGTCAATCGATTCGTCTTAGAAACGCGCGTGAGCTTATTATGAGCGGTAATGTTGTTTCACATTCTAATACCATTAATTTCAGGCTACATTGTGTATGGAAATTACATTATTTGCCTATCACCTAGGCTATTGATGGTGCTTCTAAATAATATAAGTGGAAAGTTGAGCGAAATATCTAGGTAGGCACCTACTGTTGGAATCATCAAAAGATTCCTTTTTTTCTTTTCCTTTTTTAAGTAGCTAAGAGGTTCTTAATTCCCAAAAGTTTATTTTCGGTAGTATGCAGACACGTAACTTAGAAGACTGATAGGAATTAAATGAATTAAATAAAATTCCCTATTGTAGGGTACTACAGTAGGGGCGAGCAGTGACGGATTAAGACTATTTGATGCCCTAAGCAATCCATGCCTGTGGCCCCCCCTATCCGTATATCAACGAGAATTGGTCTTTAAACCTGTACCGCCTAAAAACATTAGTTTTTTAGGGTTCCGTAGTCAATATGGAACCCTCAAAGTTTCGCCATGTCCGTTTGTCTGTCCGTCCGCACTATATCTCAAAGACTCCTAGTACTAAAAAGCAGAGTTACGCCTACAAAGTGCTAAAGTAAAATATTGAAAAAAAATTGTTAGGGTTTCTCCAGTACACATTAAAGTGGGGATGATTTTTTGAAGTGAAACTTCTTAATATCTTTTAATTTGGATTTTTTGTCACAGTTTGTGGCAATAGTGTCACGGGCGTGTGAAAAAAAGCGTTACGGCCGCTTGGGAGCGAGATATCTCAGGAACTATTGGTTGGAATTGAATAATTATTTTTGTGTTGGAAGTCCATCTAGCAAGGGAGATTTTAAAAATTATATAATATCACGCTGCAACCAATAGGAGCGGAGCATAATTAAAAATGTTGCAAAAACAAGAAAAAAATATTTCTTATTAAGAGCTTCCGTTGCGTGCGCTGCGAAACAGTTTAAGTTACGCAAATATAACGTAAGACGGGATTGTTCCTCTTTAAAAGTTCTAAAAAAAGTCCGCGACAGCATAATTATGTCTATCAGCGATGGATAACTCACACTACTTCTATTTTTTAAATTTTAGTAACTTTAGTTAACTTTTTTACTTATAAAATGTACGAGTACTTGTATGAAATATTTTCTTATACATAATGTATGGGAGCGCCAATCTCAAAACTGCAAATATAAGTTTGTTTTATTTTTAAATAAAAATCATCGTTCGGAGGCAGGTAAACAGGGTGGTTTATCAGTTTATTAAGTTCAGATATTTGGATGGGCAACTACGGAACCCTACATTGTGCGTGGTCCGACACGCACTTGGCCGGTTTTATTTTTTAAATAAGATGATGAAATGTAACGTAGGTACCATATAAGTGGAGTAGGTGCGACAACAAATAAAAACAAAGCATAATTTATTTTTTTATTGAAATGCGCCTTACCCGCGGGTTTTCCGGGCATTGAATTCACGCAAGATAGTTTATATTACGTCTAACTTTTTAACATATCGGACTCTATGTATAACATCGAGCCTTTCTTGTATCATCTTTGACCTTTTTTATTTTTTATGAAGAACAGAACTTAGTAAGTAGTAAGCGACTGCGACTGTCCTCTATAATTTATCAAATTATCTACTTACTAAACGAATTTTCTTGTATAATACTTTTAAGACCGCGGTTTTATTAGTCTGCTTTTTTTCCGTAGTCGGGTTTTAGTTTTTAAACTTTTATTTTATTTGAATTTATTTTTGTGTGTCATTCAATAAATACGTAATAATATATTACTTTAATAATGTAATATTCTACTTAATGTTGGTTTGTTATTTACATAATACAAGTAAATAACACAGACTAGACCGCGAGAACTGTTTGACTGCAATCTAAACGTACCTATATGTTGACTTGAACTATAATATAATATATATTTTTGATGTACTCGCCAATACCTTTTATTTGATACCAAACATGTTATTATTATCTCAATTTATTTTTTTTCGAGCGTAGAATTTGACATTTCAATTCCGACATAAAAATAAATGTTAAAATTTATATAGCCTATGTCACCCGGGCTATTCTTACAAATCTATTGACATTGACACCTCATTTATTAAAATACGTTCAGTAGTCTAGGCGCTACGGTGGAACATACAAACATACATACATACATAGACTGCCAAAATCATTACCCTTCCTTTTGGCTTCGCCGTAGTCGGTAGAAACAACACATTTGATCGACACAGATTTGCGGGGGCCCGCGGAGAAGGGGTGGTTTGTGATTGGATGCTGGGCAGCGAGTGGGCAAGCTGGTTATGACTCTAGGTCGGACTCTTACTTACGAATTTTCAAATTAGTCCTAGAAACTTTTTTGGTGTGGTTTTTGGTGACGTGGGAGTGAGACGTGATGCCGGACGGATTTTTTTTGTGCTTCTTCTGGTGCCGCCCAGATGTGATGCCCTAGGCAATTGCTTCAAATTCAAATTTCTAATTCAAATGTTTTTATTTGTAGCACATAGGTAAAAAGAAAGTACAGGTGTCAATATTAATAATGAACGCTATGTCCTGCCGTCAACGGCGTACAAATATTCTAATAAATATACAATTACATATAAATAATTGTTAAAAAAAAATTGTTAAACATTCAAAATTAATAGCTCAAATAAGTAAAAACTATTAAAAAAAAAGAAATAACAATAATAATGTCCAACTCAAAATTAAAATAACAATAAATTACTGAAACAGCAAAAACATTGAATTATTAAAATACAAATAGTTTAAATCATAAAATTGCTTCATTTGATTAAGAGTTAATCCACCACTGGGGACGAGTCCTGAGTAATAAAAATGTGATTCTGCTAGGTCCATCAGTTAGATTATCGAAAAATATTGGATACGTGTTTTTTGTTTTATCAAAATAATCAAATTTTCGACGATAAAACACGTCAAAGATCATGAGTGGAGGCTTTTGTAGTGCGATGTGACGTCACACGAGTTTTCGAAGTTCTGTATCGTCTTCATTTTTGGTTTACGTGCAAAAAGCAAAAATATAAGTCCAATATTTTTGGGAAATCTATCTGACGGACTAATTAGATTTTTTTAGTCAACTACCCTATTGTTTCAGATTGCATGATCTTCATATGATTTGACCAAAGTCTTGACTTTACAAGAAACAGTGACCTCTGTGTTTCTTTTGACTGTTTCCTCTCAGAATATGTAGTCAGGTAAGTAATACTGGCCCCATCTAGTTTTAAAACATAACATGATGTGCCGAGTTCACATACACAAATACCCAGACCCGGAACAAGTACCGTGGGTCATACAAATATTTGTACCGTGCAGGGATCGAACCCGCGACACGCAGCGCAGCAGTCCAATGACTCAGTCACTGCGCCAACCGTACCGTCAAACAGAAACATACACAGCATCATCATTTATTTACAGCAGAAATAAATATGATTAATATATTGCCACGTTTTAAGATTGTTTTTTTTGGATTGTTCTTAGGTTTCCATAAGTAGAATAGCTACTCGTACCTACCTATAACGAAACGAACCCTTTTTTTTGGGTGGGAAATCATCAAATAACACGTCAGACTTCTTGACTAAAAACCACCCATGTTCCTCCTAAGCCCTTTATGTCGAGGCCGCAGTATCTCTTACAACATCCCGCAGCCCCGACGGGATGAAATGAAACGTAGCCTACCTACCTAAGCCAGGTTAAAAGGCAGATCTAAATAATTTATTTCTAGAAATCGACCCATGAGATCATCCTTATTAGTAAGATTCAATACACAGATCATACGTACCTCTAATAAATAATCTCTAACATATAAGCATTTATTTTTCGTAAAGTCAAGATGGTTATCTGCCATCACTCAGAGCAGTCATTTAAGCAAGTTATTTACAAGTTCGATCGATCTTTTATAAAAACGAACTTGATTAGCAGGTTCATTATCAAGTAATTAGATAATAACCGAGCGATTGAAGTTTGTCCCTATAAGGGTCCGTTCACACCAACTGGCTCGGAGAGGTGAGCAGATTTTTATATCACGTTCAAAACAGACTTTTGAATAAGATTTATTTTGACATGTCACTACGATCAAGAAAAAAATAACAAATTGCTCTCAAGAACAAAAGAAGTAACTTGTAACAATAAATCTTATTACAATGTTTCAAAACTCGGTTTTTAACGCAGGAACAATCTGCTCTCCTCTCCGAGCGCGTCGGTGTGAACGGACCCTAAGTTGCGTCGTTGTGGCTTTTATAACGCCGGGTTTAGATAGCCGGCAACATTTTTAACTGACTTCAAAAAGGTTATCAAGCTTGTGGCTGTATAAAAACAGCCGCACGGCTCGATCAACACTATTACAAAGGTCTGTCCGTGGTTGCATGACCACTAACATTTCAAGTTTAATTTGACTCTCGTAAAGCACCAAGCACATTGCTCCAAGCTGTCATTTGGAGATCGAAGTGGCCGGAACGTCCGATAACCAGCCTTGATAAAGAGTGTTGTATTACCCAGTACAAACTGGGTTGTGGAGGTCAGATAGGCAGTCGCTCCATGTAAAATACTGGTATTCAGCTGCATCCGGTTAGACTGGAAGCCGACCCCAAATGGCTAACACAGATAAGGAAATTAGTCAAACAATTTAATCGTTGTAGAATATCAGAAAGTCGGTCTCCTTCATGGTCTCAGAGCTTAGAGTGGAAGCACCAGGGATGCGCAAATTTCCCCTTTTTATTTTTTGAAAAAGCTTTGACCCCATTTCTCCTGTATCGTGGGTGCGTTCACAAACAGTTAAACTCGCATACACAAATACTGTAGGTGATACAAATATTTGTTTCGTGCGGGGATCGAACCCTCGACACGCAGCGCAGCAGTTCATTGCTTGAGCCACTGCGCCAACCGTGCCGTCCAATTTCAGTAACAACAAACTATGATGTGCGATTTAAATGTTGTCCCTCGGCATGATAAGATTCCATCATACACCTGCTCAAAATGATCATATCACCAATGATACAGTTCACTTACTGCAGGGCTATTGCGTATCTTTTAAATGACAGTGGCTAACATAAAGTGCCTATCAATTACTGTCAAATGGTTCCATTTTGTACTAAACCATAACCAATTTGACAGTTAATCCATAGACAATATGATAGCCACTTTCATTTAAAAGATACGCAATAGCCCTGCTGGTCACATATGATTGATGATGTATGTTATTTCTGACAGACTCAAATTTCTCTCGTCTCGAAAGTTAATGGCAGGGTGTGATCGCTTCAGGCAATGCAATTTGTTATAGTTTAAAATTGATTTTTCCTTGTCGAGATGAACTTGAAGTGTAACTAGAGTGTTATAGTTTGGCAATGGAAGATTCTGGAAATAATGAGTTATACATAGACCTACCATACAGGTACAGGCTTAAAAAAAAAACAAAAATATGAATTAGAATTTATTTATTTGTAAGAATGCAGTTGTACATTGTATGGTGTTACAAATAAATAAATTCTAATTCTAATGATGACATAACATTACGCTTCTAATTGTCGAAGGGTAAGGCGGAGATGTACCTGAGAGTACAGCCATTTTTCGTTATCGTCAAGATGAAAGGATCAAGTCGCCAGTTCATATTTATAAACACAAAGGACTAAGCTGTTTTACGTTCGTTACATCACCATCTCAGGGCCAGTTGAAAACCAGCGTCGGGTACTAGTTGCTCGGCAGTTTGCTGAACATGACAGTGGCTAACATATAGTGCCTATCAATTGCTGTCAAATGGTTCCATTTTGTACTAAACCAACCAATTTGACAACCAATTTGACAGTTAATCCACAGACAATATGATAGCAACTGTCATTTAAAAGATACGCAATAGCTGGTCCTATTTGGCGCACCCGTGAGATGCACACACTATTTTATTTTATTTTTTCTGTTAGTATTTAACTTTACTTTTATTTTTATTGTTTGATGTGTGCACTTATGTTTACTTGTAGTAGTTGTGGCTTCACTGTTGGTGTTCGCGGCGCGCCGTCAATTTTTTTTCTTGTGCTAAGTAAATATTTTTTTCTTTCTTTCCAGTTATATTCAAGACCCACGTATTAGGGGACGCCATCAACTGGGCACAAATCCAGGCTTTGTGGCTACTACATAAAAAATCCTAAACTTCCCGATCCGGGAATTGGACTCAGGGCCTTATGCTCCCCGTCTGGGCTGCGGGTTGTTCGCAAGGGATACCGTGGCTTCGACATAAAGGGCTAAGAAGGAACATGAGTGGTTTTAGTCAGTAGAAGTCTGATACTTCCTTTCGCTCTGCCTAAGAGCGGGAGGGGTTATTTGATGATTTCTCATCCTCAAAAAAAAAGTGCCTCTGCATTTGCACTACACATGTGGCGAATGATTTTTATAATATCTTTTCACGTCAATATTTTCTATAATACGAGAAATCTAAATCAAAACAGTTTGAAATAAAACACGGCATACAATATAAACAGATGATATAATTATTTTGACACTGTCAACTTATAAATATTACATTAAACATTAGGTACCAATGTCTTTACAACATAATGTATTATATTCACTACGTGATAACTTTTTAAAACAAATTAGTCAGTTTGAATAGGCAATGGTATCAAACTAAAGTGCCAGTGTTCCCGATAACCCATTGGAAATGTGTCTTGAATTTAATTTAAATAAAGAGATATTTTTGGCGAGAATGCCTATTTTTTTTTTTAGATAAAATATTATTCCAGCGAAATTATTCTTAATAATACAACAAAATTGACGTCAAAAAATATACTTACGTCAATTTTTTTTTAATTTTGTTTAAAAAAAAATGCAAAAATAACTGCCTAATGCAATTCCCGCCAAAAATGCCTTTTAATCACAGAAATCAACCCCTAACATCTAGTACTCAGCATCACTGTGACTAGAATTAAAAGTAAAAATTAAGAAAAAAACACGACTGCTTAAAAATTACGGAATGATCATCTAAACCTAATGTCCTTTCAAAGTTATTTTATCCCTGGTTTTAGGCATTCAAAATTGATTTTTATAGGGATTGAGTTAAAGTTGCTTGTCAGTTGCTGTCAGAGACAAAATAACTGTCAAAGAACTGTACACTTGCGGACATAAAAATTTGCCCACTCGATACAGATAACGGATAGCACAATATTTTTTTATTAAATATAAATAACCGTTAAAAACTACTAAGAAACTGCTATAATAATAGTTATATAGTTTTATAGAAGTGATTATTGTGATGAGCTGTAGGCACTTCACATCATGTAGATAGAAGCGTCGTTGCGATGTTTGGGAAAAGGCAAGAATATTTGAAATGATCAGTCAGTTACCACAATTATATTACTTACATAAGAAAAAAACTATAGGCTCGACCGAGAAAAGGACTTTTCGTCTAAAATAAACCGTTTTAAAGTGATTTATGATATTAACGTATTACAAAAAAAAACTATTTTAGACATATTTTTAGTTCAATAAGTGTTTTTCTGTAATAAATGCTAGCTTAACACGAAGTTGCTTTAATTTAAAAACAAATTCAAGATATGTTGTGGAAATTCATAAAGTATGGAAGTTATTGTTAAGTTGAAAAAACAAATTAAAAGTTGTTGTTATTTCTAAACCATGGGCACCCTATTATGTTTTTTGAAGTTTTCTCTAGCCTATGTCACCCGGGCTAACGCAAAGAATCTAACAATATCACATACATCAAAATCAGTTCAGGCGATTTAAAGTTATGGTGGAATAAAGAAACTCACAAACATACAAACATACATACATACATGAACGTTAAAAACATAACACTCTTTTTTGGGGCAGTGTAAAAATATGTTGAAACACTTGTACTTAATTTGTTTTATTGGCGAATATGTTTTAACACGACGTCACTGAGACTGGCCCAAGAATCGTTGGCGTGACGATTTAGACTCGTTCCCAACTGATTGGCCAGAGAAAGCAAAACGCCGAGACAGACGGACAGAAATGGGGAAGGGGAGAATAAAAAATATATTTTTCTAAATAGAAAAGTCCTTTTATCAGTCGAATACCTTCCCAAACATAACATCGACGCATGAAATTGAAAGAGTACCCTATTGTGTAAATCCGAAAAAGTCCTTAACCATTACGCTATCGTCTGGTCTATAACTCCTAAAACTGTTGTCTATTCCTGTCAAACATCAACTGGGTTGCTAGTCTAGTCGATTTTCTAAAATTTCCTCAAATTTAGTTAAAAATGTGTCTTATTGTCGATGTGCTACGGTTTGTATTATCTAGTGAAATAAATATATTTGGGGTTTTCGAGTAAGCAGTAGTAGAAACTTGTGTCATTTTCGATCTGTTTTGTTTTCTCGCCTTTTTTTTCTGGATTCGATTTTTATCGAGACGCAACGCTATTTTAGCACCATAAAATCTATAGCAGCATTGGAAAGAACATGGCAGTTTATAAAAGTAGTATTTCAAAGCACCAGAAACATTTCATTTTACTTTTTTAATCAACTACTACTCCGTTACCCGAAATCACCAAAACTATGAAAGATTTAGGCTATTTTTATTTGGTAACTTAATACTTTAAATATGAAAAAATTAAACTAATATTAATATCAATCATGTCAATGTTTTTAAATATATTTAGGCCAAGAGTGAAAAATACTGATGGTCCACAGATATAAAACCACATAATTAAGAAACTATTGACCCTTTATTTTTGGTCAGCAGTGTACGATGAAGTGTGTATATATAATTATATATTCCACGTACAAAAGTCCACATTAAGGATTAAATGCGGAAATCGAACCCCTAACATCGAATACAGAAGTATGTATATATATTTGGCCGAAAGTGTACAATGAAGCGAATACAAAATGTCCGTAGCCTCCATATTGAGAACAAAAGGGATATGTAATTTTTGGCCTTTGTTTAGACCAACAACCATGGCACTCACTCTTAATCGAACAAGATGTATAGAAAACTTATCATTTTTAAACGGTAAATGATGAATTATTTGGAAACTAGTTCTATTATAGATGTAAAAAAAATCGATTCATTTTTCGGGTTGAAAATAACATTGACCAACTTGTTACCACGAATTCAGTACATTATTCAAGCACCCCCCAGCGTAGAACATTACTGTTTACGAAAATAAAACAAAAAAGTTTTTTATCCAAAAAAAATGCAATAATTACGAGGTTGAACTGTTTGGAACAATAAAAAAATCAACCCTGGTGGGTTTAGAGTAATGTAATGAATTTATCGTTTCAGTTTAGGCATCAATGACGCTGTATTTAATTTTTTCATATTATACTTCTTATGCTTTCTAAAGATACTACATCAGAACTACAGTTTCCACTAATAAAATGGAAGAACATTAACATTCGCTGCGATATCACATAAAACATTTTAGTATACTTCATACACACTAATACAAGTCAAGTAAAACACAATAACAGTCGCTCTTTGAGGGAGAAACATATACCGGATAGAGAAGACACCTAAGTACAAACGCTTACCAAGTATTCAGTACATAATCCCGAAGACATTCCAAATTTTTCATCAAAAATTTCAAAAAAAGTGTTTGGTACACCGTCTCCGTCTAGATTTTTCAGGGCTCCAGTTGGCAATATTCGGGACCGGAATAAATTCTGAGCCGGAATCCGGCAGACATGGCTTATGACCGATAAAATAAAATAAATAGTGAGTGTTTGTGATGAAGTATTGAAAACGCAGTAAGCATTAAAATTTGTGCGTCGATATCCTCATCTACTGAGTATGTCTCGTTGTTTTACGTAACTGAAAATTTAAAACAAGAAAAAAGGTGCCTTGCTTAATTTTTTTAGACAAAATCAAATTTCAAGTGCATTTTCAGTTCCGTAAAACAGTCATATCATACAAGAATACATTACGGGATACATTTATTGAAGCTCATTTTTTTTGTATAATCCTACATGTAAAGCTTGAATGTAAGATCTTTTAAATAGGTGTGGATTAATAAGACTATCATTATAAATAGTACAAGTCAAGCTACATGAAGAAAAAACAAAAATATACAAAAGATGTAACTTTTCTGTCCCGAAGTGTAATCTCTTTACAAAATATACAAAAAGGTTTACCTTTCCATTCATTCAGAGTCATTGGAAATTGACAAGAATATAGTAAAACGTCGAAGAATAAGGCGCTAAACACTCATGGCAATCTTATGATTGTATACTTAATAGTTAGAATATTCATATAATTTTAATGTTGCTACGTAAGAGGCGAGAATGTCGTTGGGTAGTGTTAGACTGGCAAACTACCTATGAGATATCGCTTTTACCCAATCATCATCATCATCATCATCATTTCAGACGTCCACAAGCTGGACATAGGCCTCCCCTAAATGTCGCCACATTGACCGGTCCCGTGCGTCTCGCATCCAGCGGATCCCCGCAACCTTCACCAGGTCAACTCAATACCATACAGCATAACATCACGCATGTAATCCCCGAAGGTTTAGGTAGAGGCGCGACATTTTTAATTTTTATTTGATAGAACAAAAAACATGTATCCAATATTTTTCGATTTTCTAACAGACGAACTAAACAGCATGATTTTTTTTAGCCAGTCAACTACCCTACTTCTATCAATATGATATCAAGTAGCTACACTCCACTAGAAGCCTGTCAGCCCAACGCGTTACCCAACATAAAAGATTCAATAAGTAAATAAATAAAAATCACAGAGACATACATTTTGCGTTTCGCAAACCCATCTATAATATCTCTATCAAGATGTAAAGATACTACAGACCTACCGTTTTATTGAGACGGTGCATCTGGTAACACTGAGACAACTGCTATCAGTTTCTAAAGATAGCGGTATTTCAAGCCCTGGGAGAGAAAAATGATATGATAGGTACCGGTATAACACCGATACCGATTATAAAATAATAGTACAGGTACTACATCCGGTACCGGTACCAATAGTATAGCTTCCTACCGGTACCACACCAAGGAAAATAGTATCGGTTCGCAAAGATACCAGTGGTTGAAGCTCTACGACAAAAGTGTGTGCGTTTGAGCGGTACCGGTATAATACCGATACTGTTTACAAAGTAATAATAGAGGAAGTCAGGTTTTACATCTGCTACCGGTACCAACTCAAGGCCAATGATATCGGTTCCCAAAGATACCGGTACTTCAAGCCCCCTGACACATTGTCTTAGTAAACTGATAGGCATGTAGTAAAAATATCTTTACGTTAAAATTGCGTGTACCTACCGCAAAGTAAAAAGAATAAAATCTGCTAAGAGTAACATCGAACAACACTAGAACATATTATAATTCTAAACCTGATAGGTTAATATCATCCAATTCTTAAAATACTGATTTGCTATTGATGACTCATATTAATGGGTAAAATTGGAAAGAGACGGACGATATTTTTTTTATTAACACTTCACTTCTACAGATATTTCTACCGTGCGGGGATCGAATCCGCGACACGCAGCCACTACGCCGACCGTGCCGTCAACATCACATGTTTTTTGGAGTTGCCAGACTTCAAAATATTCTTAGGCAGCAAAATACTGAGGCCAATGAGTAATCTAATTAAGACTGGATTTGTTTCTTCCATCCCTTTTAATTTAACCTAATAGTAAGAGACAGCAATACTTTAAATTGAGTTCACAAAAATCAACAACACAGCTAAAATAACTTGTTTCTGATTCGACCGTAAACTTGTTTCCTTTAGATTAAACACTTATACAGCATATATCAGGAATGTGTATGGATATATTTGAAGGTACCAGACCATAAAACTAAAGAACCAGTGTACCAAAATCGCAATCAGCTGTTTCATACCATGAAATTGGTCATACATCCATATGGTCATATTGGTTTCTGTCATACATCCTCGACTCAAATGTGTGTCAACTGATTGTAATGAAGAAAATTGTCCAGCGTCAGGATTTGTGAGGCAGAGATGTACGGTCACCAAGAGAAGTAGCTTAACATACAGAACTCCAGCTATTATTTTTAAAGTTTCAGAAGATTTTTTATTCATAATAAATAATACCTAACAAGTTTTTATTAAAAACCCTGCTTTGAAACTTTCACTAGTGTTGAGCTATTTATGTTGCTGACCGTACCAATAGTACACGCCAGTTTTATTTAAGTCACATGTTATAGTAGGAGCTTATTGACATCAACTGGGCACAAAACCGGGCTCCGTGGTTGATGTTGAGAAATTCCTGACACACGATAACATTTTGCCCTAAGTTTTTAATACGACAAACTTTTCTGATACACGCTGTACAGAAAACCAATTTCCAGTCACGTTAAAATTGGATGTAAATAATCCTAATTATGATCAAGGTGTCTCAACCAGAGTCCCAGCATTAACTTTAGTACATGCATTACACAGTTGTACATCTCACTGTCATTCAGATTATTATTCTCGTCCCAATTCAATTTTCTACTTTTACAAGAAACAATTTTAACAAACAACCTACTTAAGATACTTCGTATGAAATATCTGCCGTCGCCCTCGGTACAAATTCGACAGTCACAATTCCTACTAATTTCTACGGAAGTATATGATTGTTTTATTTTGGCAACACCGCGGGAATCCGTTCGGGATATGATTATGGTGGGCACGATGACGTTTGAGTTAGTGTTGCCCGGAGACAAAAAGTTCTTTTGTAATTTTATAAAGTTTGAGTTTCGGTCCACATAGCTGCCTTTTTGAAGAATTTTGGAGGATTGACCTAGCTCGGGCGAGCGTCGATTTCTTTCGAGGTTTTCGCTGCTTTTAAATTCTTGTTTTATCAGAACTTTCCTTCTCAAATCTGTCATCATATCTTGGACACCAGACCGTCTCTGTCTCACTTTACTTCCCTCCCCTTGGTTCCACTCCACAGATATGCTCCTATAGAACGGCTTCTGTACTTCAAAGTCTTGGTCCTCATCATCAGACGTGTTCGTTTCAACATCATCAGCAGAATTTCGGAAGAAGTCCCTCAATCTGCTGATTTCTGGTGAAACTGGACAGCTGGTACTGTTCCTTCTATTCGGGATCTCCAGTCTAAGTTTCGGTCGTTGTTTTTGGACCAAATTATCTACTGAATTGTTTTTAATACTGTCAAAAGTTCCGGCGATAGTGAAACATCTTTGTAGTTTCCTTATTTGGGGGGACACACTACCGCTTGTGGCACCCAGACCTTTGTAGCTTTCATTCAACACCGCCAACGCTAGATCTCTTTCTGAGAACGTTTCCACACCAAAAGATGCACGCCTGCTTCTCGCTCTGTACGGAGAAGCGGGGATATCTTCGAAGCTCCTGTACCTATCGGCCATACTGTCTATTCCTTCCGAGTCTACCGTCCACAAAGACCCAACGCTTCCTGTTTCGGAACCTATAGCCTGCAAGTGATTGAAGATGTCGATGCCCCGATCAAGGGAGACAGACCGCTGCAAGGGAATATCGTGCTCAAACCTTTCGTCGTAAGCTTCATTTTCGTACTCTTCACTCTCTTCGAACTTGTCTCCGAGCCAGCTGTCAAACTCTTGGGTCCCGAGGTTAAGGTTTTGAAGTTCTTGTCTGAGGTCTAGTTTTGATACAGGAGGGTGTCTGATGTCGGAGTACCGTCGATGTGTGTGTGCGTGGTGTGGTGCGGGGGGGATGGAGTGCCTACGCGAGGGCGGGGGGGGCACCTGCGGCGCGCGGGGAGGGCGGGTGGGGGGAGGGGGTGGCACGAGCCAAGGTTGATAGGGAGCGACGCTGGAACCCGCCCACGGCGAGATCAGACTCAACAAAGAGCTTGCGAAAACTGAAACACAGAAAAAAAATTGTCTGAAAATTAATTCGATTTTAATGAGGGTCTGTTTTACCGTGTTCTCATGCTTTTGCAGATTTAAAACGACTGTAAGCAAACGTACGCAAGGGCGATTTTTAATTACATCAATCAGTTCACTTTTTTGGCATGCACCCAGTAGTTCGGTTTTCAAAAAAAAACTCGCAATGAAAATTGACCTCTGCAGACATGGGTTAGTTTAAAACTTTATACGATGATCACAATAGAACGAATAATTCTATCAGAACATGGTAAAACGACCCTCAACGTTAAAGACATACAATTAATAATTACATATCATAAAATTTGTTGCTATAATACAAATTATTTCATAACTTGAATCCAGCAAGTAGTTAATTGAATTTAAAGGATTCGCATTTTTTTTTAATAAAAATTATCTTAAATAAAAGGGATGTTTACTGAGTTAAAAAATATGATTCTAATAAGTCCGTCTGTTACGAGTAGATTATCGAAAAATATTCGAGTGCGGGTTCGTGACATCACTAACCTCTAAAAAATGTCATACTAATGTCTTAGAATGACGTCACGCGAGTTTTCAAAGCACTGTATCGTCTTCATTCTTTGCTTATGTGAAAAAAGAAAAAATACGTGTCCAATATTTTTGGATATCTATCTGACGGACTAATTAGATTTTTTTAGTTAACTACGCTGTTCCAAACAAAAAGCATTTCAGTTGATCCCATACACAAAATTGGAAATAAAAGAAGATTGTGGTACAGAAAAAAACATCCCATATCGGGAAACCTTGGATCTCTAATACACCTAGGAATTAATTATACTTATTTAAAATAATTAATAAGACTATAAGAGTATCTATCTACTGCATGTGTGAATGTGAAAGCTGTGTAAATTAAATAAACTTATAAATGTTATTTATTAATAAACTTATAATATGCAGTCAAGTACGACTTCTTGTTCGATTTGGGGGACGCTCTGAAATGATAGTACTGACGAATGGTAAATTAAAATAAAATGATAAATTGAAATAAAACACAGAAAATTATTTTAATATCCATGTACTTGGGTTTATTTAGCTGATTATTTTATAAGCCATTATGCGATGTTTTATGTAATTATGCGATGTTTTATGTATGCGGCAGCCCCGGTGGCCACATGCCCGAAATTATATTGAAACATTTATGGCATTATTATTTTATTTTTATTGAAAAAGAACGACAAAAAGCTGCAATCAATATAATATATATTATCAGTAAAGTTAAATTATTTTCATAAATATTAAAAAAACTGTTTTATTTTAAATTAAAGTGGCGCCTCTAAAAATACACCCTCACTATTAAAAAGGTGTTATTTCGAAGATCGTACCAGCTTACGCGCGTACACGCGCGCCACGGTATCCACTGTAAATAAATAAAAGCCGAACACACGCTTAATCCGACGTGTTTTCTTGATTAAAATGACAGCTGTCAGCCAAAGTGAAGACTTATCGTCGTTGCGTCTCGCGCTCATACGAGCATATACTCGTATGCGAGTTCCACGTGTGGCAAAGGCGCGCGTATATGCGCCAAATTGGTTCGTACAAACCAAGATTATACGCAACGAAAATATGCTTATCTAAAATCAGAAATTGTTACTTATTGATTGAAATTAATTCTTGCAAGATCTTAGCAAATATCACGTGGAAAAATATCATAAAAGCCATTTCATTCCACATCAAGTCCTCGTCAAAATTTCATGCCTTCTGTTGAAAAAAAAAAACTATTTTTTTGTGGCTACATACGTAGCTGATACCACAAACAACCTCTCATTCTATTTTTTGCGCGAGCTGTTTTCCCAACAAAATTATGAGTCAATTTAGATTCTAGGTTAGCTTTCGTGGCGTCTATCTTTTTGAAGACGCCTTCAGCGGACTAACGCACCGCGAACCTTTTCTCAAAAACTCCCAACTGTATTTAGGTGTTCCCCAATCGTCAGCCCCATTCAAGGCGTCCCCCAACGCCCCCAAACGTACCGCAGACGCAACACATCTTCAATACCAAGGGCCGAAAGAGATTCTTGGAGGCGGCGAGCGTCGACCCTCTGCGCGCGACGATAGCGCCAGTCGGAACCTACCGCGCGGGGAACAAACAAACGTAAACAAAAATAGAAGGGAAAAATAAAAATGGGGGAAGGGGGGAAATAAAATCGGTCAGTTTTTTGTAAATTAATTTTCTGCGGCCTCCTATGCATCACAAGAGGTATTTGCTTTGCAGTGAAAGACATCATAAAAGCTAGTATATTTTTTTTTTAAGTTTTTTCATTAATACACTGTAAGTATTATTGGTACCCAAGACATCAGTCAGGTTCAAATATAGGTCATAGAATGTCTAGGTGTCTGTTTCCTACCTATTTATCAATAATAGTAATAATACAAATCTTAATAGTATTTTTATTTTCCAAAATTAGCATTGATCTACAGCACATTCAAGAAGTACTGAAAAATATATAAAAAAAAACTTTTTATTCAGAAAATTATGGAAAAAAAAAAATGTGCAATAATGAGATCTTGCTGACCGTACAATTTATTAGCAAGATAAAAAATGAAATAAATGAAAAAGTGCTGGACATATAAAATGTGTGTAGGGTTAAACAAAAAAAGGATTGAGGGATTTAGGGTAGTGGTCAAGCGTGAAGCGTTTTCATGACAGTGTAGTGTCGAATGTAGTATTAAACATGCAACACAGTGCATTCGTATCGTGCGCCATCTCTTTCGGCCCTGGTTGCATTTTCCATACATATTTTGTTTAAACTACACAAAAAACACCTAAAAACAAAGAAATTTTGAATAAAAACAACCAAAGAGTTTCTTAGGGCTAAAATTGTTCATGCTTTTAGACAAAAAACATACGGGAAAAATGTACCAGAACCAAATATAAGGTGGAGTGTGAGGTTAGGAAGTGGACATAACAGGACGGATTATTTTCCCATAGACAAACGTGCGTCATACAAAACCATAAAGAAGTGGAAGGGGTTTATGTACAAAAAGAGAAGGAAAAATTATTTTCAATTCTTCTGTTTGACCCGTGATATAACAATTTACAAAGGAAGAGTTAGTATTGATGAAATGTTAATGTAAGGTGATTAAAATGTGGGTTAAATAATTTTATTAGTTTCTTTAATTCATCTCATTTTTCCCGACTGCAGCGTAACCCAAAAGGAGGGAATGTAAAAATGAGAGGAATAAGGTTATAACAAATTCATGAAATATTGATGTGATTTATGTGTAAGGTATATAATATACATTAAATTAGATCCACAATTTATTAATATTACAATACCACCACCATGAAGGAGTCCAAATAGCAATGAACCGACACACTGATATTACGATTTTAGAAATCAAATACAATACTTCAAATACACTGTGCATAAATAAAGAGCTGATGCACACATCAATTAGGTAGAAGGAACAGCGACGATATAAACTGTCGTCACGTAATCAATACAGAATGGGGATGTTTACTGACAAAAAAAATGTAATTCTAATTAGTCCGTAGGTTAGACTTTTGAAAAATATTGGATACGTATTTTCTGTTTTATCAAATCAATAAAAATGTACGAAGATAAAACGCGTCTAAGATTTGAGTGGGGGTTGGTGACGTCACTGACCGCTAAAAAATGTCATACTAATGTCTTAGAATATGACTGCACACGAGTTTTCAAAGCACTGTATCGTCTTCATTGTTTGTTTAAGTGAAAAAAGAAAAAGTACGTGTCTAATATTTTTTGGAAATCTATCTGACGGACTAATTAGTTTTTTTTTTTGTTAACTACCCTATTAGACTTTTTACAAATAAGTATTCTTTTATTAGAATTATCTGGCGTCGCAGATCAGTAAGCACTTTCTGAAATCTGGAGCGAAATACAAGTACAAACACCTACAGTCATAACCACTAAAATATATTATATAATGGATATAGAAATATCCTGAACGAAGCCGAAAGTCATTTTTCTCTCTGTCATTGCGATATTTTTTTATTCTCGTATCTAGTTACGGAGACGGTCAAAGTTCTAAATTTTCCACAAGTTTTTTTATTCAACTTTTTACTTAAAATGCCCCCTTGAGTCCCATGACCCATGAAATATGATTCTAATTAGTCCGTAAGTTAGATTTTCGAAAAATATTGGATACGTATTTTTTGATTTATAAAATCAATAAAAATTGACGAAGATAAAACGCGTCAAAGATTTGAGTGGGGGTTGGTGACGTCACTGACCGCTAAAAATGTCATACTAATGTCTTAGAATATGACTTCACACGAGTTTTCAAAGCACTGTATCGTCTTCATTACGTGTTTACGTGAAAAAAGAAAAAAAAATCGTGTCCAATATTTTTTGGAAATCTATCTGACGGACCAATTTAAGTTTTTTTTTGTTTACTACTATTTGTGTACAAATATTACTTTAATTGGTTCCAAATTAACGAAAGCGTCGAATATTTAAACTACACAACACCACATATAAGAACCGACATAAATACCCTACCCTGAAAAATGTCGGAAAGAGAAAGGACCTATACCTGCTGTCTATCTCTTTCTCACAGTTGTTCCAACAACAGCTTGAAAATGTACTCACAACTTCCTGATGCCACTATTCCTCTTCCAGGGCGCGTCGTCCGGTTCCGCAGGTAGGGGACCCTGTACCGGAGCCTCTTCCTCTTCAGGGTGGGCTGTGCTCACTGAGGGAGATGTGTCGGAGCCACTGTGGATGAAGCCATGATGAGGATTCAGTTGCGTAAGTTCTTTTTTATGTAATGCACTGCTCGGGGTCGGCCAGACAAGACCAGTGAGTCGAGGCCACAGTATCTCTTTCAAACTACCCGCAGCCCCGTGATTTACTTTTCGACCTTTATGCCCATTAAACAATCGTACCTGTCATGTTGCTGGTCAGTCTGCAAAGCATGCAGCTGTTCCTCAGCGCGGCTGAGCTTCAACTTGAGCTCGTTCCGCTCATGCAGGATGGCGCGCAGTTCCCGCACGCTGAACGTTGGCTTCGAGGACTGGTCGTCGTCGTCAGCGCCGTCCGGAGTCGCCACGCCGCATGTTGGGCACTTCTGCCAATGACAAGTGGGATGTTTTTAGTAATTATGAAGATAGAATTCGCATTAAAAACAATAAATCAATTTATTAAACTCTATTTTCTGCTCACAATAATAGGTACAGCTGTCAAAAATACAGCTGTCTATAGTACAGCTTTCAAAATTGCAAAGTATTTGCCATTTACCCGAAAAAAACTTGAGTGGTTGGTTGCTTCCATTTTTTCTGACACGACCCCGTCGAGGACTTAGTATATTTTTTTTTAAATGTAAAATCATTAAATGACACCTCCCGCTCTAGGCGGAGCAGAAAGGAAGTGTCACTTGTGGGAGGCGCTCCGGGCGTCGGGGGCCACGTGATGGCTTTCGGCCACCGTAGACGCGGGCCTGTGGACGGTGAGTGATGGGCTAGCTCGCCATCCGTCCGTCTTATGACGACGACAGGCCGTGTCGCCGGCGCGTTCGTTTTCCACGCGCGCCTCTAAGAGATGTCAGCAACGCCGACGCCCGTCGGGTCTGCGGGATGTTGTAAGAGATACCGCGGCCTAAGGGCTAAGAAAAAACATGGGTGGTTTTTAGTCAGTAGAAGTCTGACACTCCCTTTGCCCAAGAGCGGGAGGGGTTATTCGATGATTTTCTACCCGCCAAAAAAATAAAAAAATGGGAGTGTCACTTTTACTGACTAAAACCCATCCGTGTTCCTTTAAATGCCCTTTTCGTTCTAGGGCCGAGCTCTTTTGAACAAATTCCGCAACTAGTAATATACAAACCTTGTTCTGTGCGCTGTCCTGTTGTAGCGCGGCGATATCCCTTTGTTGCGACTGTACTATGGCCGTCAGCTCTGAACGCTCCTCGCAGACCAGGCGCATCTGACGAGAAAGGAAAATAAGAGCATTAAATTGTGTGAGGAAAGTTTTGAGTATAAATGTGAATGGCTTTATGAATAGAGGAAGACTAAAGAAACGACGAATGAACTCTTTGATGCATGATATGGTTTGAAAAGAAGTGACTGTAAAAGTTGTGACGCTATGTCCTTTACACCGTGTGTATTTATGTAAAAATAATCTAGGCATGATAAAAAGTAAAAGACGATGCTGTATACTGATGTTTTCATAATTTAGATACGACGAAATTCTTATAAGAATGATGAAGCGACAAGGTGGCCAGCGAAATTCTTTGAAAATTAAAGTTTCTTTGAATTAAGCGGACTATCCTGAGACCTTAAATTGAACTTTACCTTAAATTGAAGCAACGTGCATTTAAGTCCCAGTCCAGACAAGATACGGTAACATAAATAAAGTAGTTAGTAGTTGCAGCTTGCACTAACGTGTTCGAGAGAGATTCGGTGCCAAAAACATTACCAAGCGGCTACACTGGAGCAGTGTTCGTTCTGATTCGAATTTAGGGGCTTAGGAGTTTTTGGCACCGATATGCCTTATACGGCCCGCATAAGACATTATCGTTCATCGACCTTCAAAATTGTAATTACTGCATTAAAAATGCTATTAAGGTGAGGCTCATACTTAAGGTGGAAGCGTCAGTGTCAAGTTTTATGTTGATAAAAATATGATACGCGATTAAGTAATAGGGCTTTATTGAGTTACAATCATCAAAACAACCCTTTAGTCCGTTAGTTCGGTGCGATGTCAAAAAAGCACACGTGTAGAGACAAAAGAATACGATTAGCTTTTGTTTAAAAGATAGCACTAGCAAATGATATCTAGATATTTTACACTACCACGTAAAAGACATAGGAGAAATGAGAACTGTTTTTAAACTTTTTGGAATGGAACCCTACCTACTTAGAAAGAGACAATATTATTAGGTATAATGTATGCATAATGTACAAATGTGTTATTGCGTGAATTTTACTTTGAAAACCACCGGTATTTTTTCATAACTCGCTCACATTTCCTATGTTAATGATGATCCTGCCAGGCCCCAGTTGTTTATATCGCAATGGTACATACCTCAGGTTCTAGGTTGGACATAAAGCTTTCATACAAGGTACACCCCGTCAATATCCGTTCTGTATTATTGAGATGCAGCTGGAACATACAGACATGACTAAAATAGGGGTGATTTTACAATTTTGAAACTGTTTCCAGTCACCGCTTATACCTACCATGATTATTTTCAAAAAGCTATGTTGCGTTAACGATTTACATATACATACATACATAAACTCACACCCGTTTCCTACGAGGTGAGGGTAAGCATAAACCACAGAACTCCACCTGCTACGATCCTTACATACTCCTTTTGCTTCGTTCACATTCAAACATCTGGTCATACACGCACGCCGGTCTAATATTGATAATTTCAACAAGCAACTATTTCTGAACCTCCGCAGAAAGCACAGGATGAGGCAAATTCGACCCAATTTTAATAATTAATTGAATAAATCAGCTTTCCTGACTCGATTAGGGTAAGACAAATTGGACCCAATTTTAACAATTACTTTTATAATTAGATTGCAAATAAATGGGTTATCTTTGACGCTTTCGATATAAATATTCATAATGAGCAAGAACACGAGTATACCAGTTAATGCATTTTAGTTAATTGTCGGATTCTGGCAACAGGCGAAGTACAGATAAACTTTTCTTTTATCGTACAATTCCATAGAAATTACACCTTTACCTAACCCATAGGGGATTGCAAGCGTGTTGGTATGTAGTCTACGCTAGTAACAACATCACTTGTTTAAAAACATTTCCTTAACTCTGTAGTACATACAAATAAAACACGTTACCCTCCTTTTCACCGTCAAAGTGAAGCAATCGATACACTAGCTAATTCCAAACGTGTGTCAAATATAGGTACCCACACACACTTATCGCTAACACTAAGTGGATTAGTCTACTCGTGCTCAGTTCAGTTTGTTTATATCTTCACGCTAATATTCTTTGAAGACTTCAGTAACTCTTCAAAGAAATAGGTCCATATTTTCCTTTTATTTGTTGTTTATGAAATATTATTATTATTGGTCCTTAATCAATCAACAAGGCTTATAATACCAGCCTATCACTGTCTCAATGCCGGTCAAAGGTCTATTCACTTAGAGAGATGGCACGAGCATAGCTTACTCAAGACGGATTTGTTGTTTAATTCCAAACTTACATTCAATTTATAAGTATGATGTACGACTTAAAGGCGTTTCGAAATTTTGCTGGTTTACACATTGTTAATTAACAAACGAAGACTGATATACCCTTTTGCTAAATTAATCAACGACTCAAAGGAGACAGTTTAATAGAAAGGCTCGTCTTTTGTATATCCTGGGCTCTTGACATCGACGTCTTGCTTTAGTTTTAAGGTTTAACATAAAGTAGCATATTTTGGAGTATCCGACTTATAATAATGAATGCAAAAATAAACATAAAAAATTAATGTGAACGCATGCTCTTCCATGTACCAGCACATGTTACATCATAACACAAGAAGCCTTGAGGAGGATGATTTATCCTGCATCAATGGCGCGCGGAGGCGCTGCGCCGGGGGGTCACTCCGCTGCCGCGGCAAATTGCTGCGCGGCGGACAGACCTCCGGTGCGATCTCATGGCGGCATGGAGACAGCGACTGTCGCAACCCCGTGCAGGGCACGCCACGATAGTGGCGGTAAGTCCCCTCTTTGAGGAGTGGCTTGAGAGGCGCCACGGCGCCCTCACCTTCCGTCTGACGCAGGTCCTCACCGGACACGGATGTTTCGGGAGGTACCTGCACCGAATCAGGCGGGAGGAAACGCCCGGATGCCACCATTGCGAGGATCGGCCGGAGGACACGGTGGAGCACACAGTGGAGGTGTGCCCCGCTTGGGCGGAGCCCCGCCGTGTTCTCGTAGCGGCGATCGGCGGCGACCTCTCGCGCCCGGCCCTGGTGCAAGCCATGGTCCGGGGCGAGGAGGAATGGGACGCCGTCGCCTCCTTCTGCGAAGCAGTGATGCTGGCGAAGGAGGTGGCGGAACGCGAGAGGGAGAGAACCTCTCGTCCCAGCCGTCGCGGGAGGCGCTCCGGGCGTCGGGGGTCCCGCGATGACCTCCGGCCACCGTAGACGCGGGCCTGTGGACGGTGAGTGATGGGCTAACTCGCCGTCCGTCCGTCTCACGACGAAAACAGGCCGTGTCGACGGCGCGTTCGTGTTCCACGCGCGCCTCAAAGAGATGTCAGCAACATGGGAGGGGCCCGAAAGGGCCGACGCCTGTCGGGGCCGCGGGTAGTCCAACGGTTATCGCGGCCTCGACATAGAGGGCGAAGAAGGAACATGGGTGGTTTTTAGTCAGTAGAAGTCTGACACTCCCTTTCGCTCTGCCCAAGAGCGGGAGGGGTTATTCGATGATTTTACACCCACCAAAAAAAAAAAAAAAAAAAAAAAAAGGAGGATGATTTATGCTCGACCATGCCATGTCTAAGTGCCTCAGCACTTTGAGTCTCTCAAATGCGGGAAACGAATTTATATAAATTTACCGATTATTATTTTTTGGAACTAAGTGCACTTTCAAAATAGTGTTGTGTATTGATTTGGATGACTATATGAGCAAGGTGTCTAAAGAAACGATAGAAACCCTGTGTGAAAGAAGAAGTATAATGCTCAATCTATCACGAAGCTTTAACTCGCGCCTTCGCTCCCGTTTTTACAAAAAAAATGACTCAAAAGAGCGTTTTAAATGTAGCCTATGACACTCGGGGATACTGTACCTTCCCGTTAGTGATAGAATTTTAGAAATTGGATAAGTACTTCCAAAGATTACCCCTACAAACAAACTTACAAACAAACAATTCACACTTTATAACATACGTATAGAAGACATGCAGCCCCGACCTCAAATACCAGGAAAATTATGACGAGTATGTATCCAAGCCTTAACTCAACCCCATCTCCGTCATAAATCTTCTTAGCCTCTTAAGTGCGATCCTATGTAGGAGCTACGAGCTACGCTATTACTCAGACAAACAAAATGTGCACTTTCAGAAGACATGATACTTCCATGCAAGGGCTACCCAGACAATTGGTAAATTCTATTGAAATATTTGTTTCCAAAGGAAACAAATATGGTGGGTGGGTGGTGGTGGTGGTGGTTTCTGGTTATTTCCATTCAAACGAATATCAACTTTGAAGCAGTGTAAATTAAGTCGATTTTTAATGATGAAATATATTTAGAACTAGCTCTTGTCTGAGGCTTTATTCGCAAGGAAATGCTGATTTGTTTTTGCCGTATTTTCCAGACTAAAATATCCATTCAGACGTTCTGAAGTGATTGAGTAACCAAAATTCATCCATCCAAACTATCGCACTTTACTTAAAAACATTAAGATTATATCATGATCAGTGGTCCACATCGGCCCGGTCGAAAAAAATGTAGAGGGAAGGCCTTTGCTCAGCGGTGGGATGACATAGGCTAACAGTAACATTAAGATTGTTCGATGTTATAAAGGAAACAACCTATTATATACTGTGTGTATTTGAAAGAGTTTTATTTTCCAAACCACATTTGTTTACATGTTTTGAAACTAAATCTTGTGCAGTATTAAGTAGGTACGTTATTTACCGCTGCTTGTGGCAGGTGTATGTTTCAGAAGAAAATGTATAAAATGAGGGGAAAAACTTTTATCATTGTTTTGCGGTAAGGGAATGGTTGAAGCAAGCGATAAAATACAACAAAAGCTTTATAAAACAGGTGGATTATGCAAGCATTTTATCGAAAATGTGCATATATTATAGGAGCAAGAATAATTCTACAAAATTAATGTGTAGTTAAATTTGTGATAACAGGGAATGTTTTCTTTAAGTGTGTATTCAAAGCTTCCATTTCCTTCTCCGACGGTAAGTATCGTAAACCAAAATGCATTCAAATTATGTTTGTGTTTAGTTTAAATATGGAAATCGTTGCCAGAGACAAAACTCATCTGTACATAGGCCCCAAATGAGGTGACTCAAAATGTAAACTCATACAACTCAAACAAAAGTATATTTCACAAAAAAGACTATACATTTTTATTTTTTAACTGGCACGAATAAATGCCAGAAGCAAACAAAAAAATAAAAGAAAATGACAATGTGACATTTTCCAACAATGACGTGTTATGTCAAACGTCAAGTTCCTGTCATTCATTCCTTGACATTCACAAGCTTTCAGTACAAACGAATTTCGCCTCTAAAAGTAGAAGAATACGAACATACCTGATTCTGTATCGCCTTGTGCTTCCGCCTGAGGTCCCGGCTGACTTGTGCCAACTTCTCCACTTGATTTGACAACTGGAAAGTGTCCAAAATAGCCATATTTAGTCACACACTCAAAAACCACAAATTTCTAACACAATATATCTTCTTTCTAAAACACGTGACGGTACTATGTAATATGTTATAGTAAATTGAAAATACTATCTTAACGTGTTTATCATTTGACAGCTAAGCGGAGATAAAAAATATTTGGGCGTCAAGTAATTGATTTCTTCTTTTATGATAAGATACTGTCATTTTGTCAAGATTCGGGGGGTTTGTATTGACAGGTTTATTTTTAGATCGGAAGAATACAAGGTCTTCGTTTGTTGTTGTATTGATTTTGTGGTGATTTTGCAGATATTTCGAATTTCGCTGGAAGCAATTGATTTAAATACTGAAAAATGGAACCTAGCTTTGGATTGCAGGCTACCTTAACTTAACAATGTTTTAAGGCCTCAATTCATCATCACCATCCATAACGTGAATTCACTCGCAGCTGGGTATTACTGCCATGCCAAATGTAAAAGCGTTAAAAGCGGTATCTTAAGGAAAGTCAATTTCGAGAAAATTGAAGTTATGTTATTATAGTTTGGTACAAACATTACAGATGATTACGCCTAGTTTATAAGATGAGTTTTTACTCGTATGTAAGGCATTTGATGCAATTATAATCAACTTTACACGTTGTTTTAATACACCGTTTTTGAACTTAACACTTAGTTTTTTGTGCCAAGCTCCCAAGTTCTTGTGCCAGCCACACAGACCTCAACTCAGTTCTGATCAATAAGGAAAAGCGTAGGTTAGTCTATCGACTTTCTATTATTACTTTTTTATCAAGACTAAAAATTAAGCCACACCTACGCTCTTAAAGCTGACAAGTAAAGTGTACCAAAATTTCCCTCAAGAAAAAAAAGCAAAAAAGAACAACTCTTATTGATTCTATGAAATTGTTTCGTCAGTCTATAGATTGTTGCCCAGTGGGCGGTCGCTATAAAGCCGACACCCACGGCGCAAATTACTCGAATAACCTATAAAGAGACCGTGTTCTACTCAGGCTGTTGTTTTTAATGGGGGTGTCAATGTATTTGTAAACGTTTTTGAAGTGAAAACTTCTTTGGCGGCGTTGTGCACTTTTTTGGGATGGATAATTTTTTTTTTAACTTGCGTCAGGACACGTGACCTGATCGAAAATTCGTAAGACGGCGCAGGGCGCTTGCGCAAATGTGCGTGTGTGCAAAATGTGAAAAAAAAAAAATGTCAAGTTGATTTTTCTAAGAGATGAACTTTTTAATATAAAACACTAGTTATACTCGTAATTCCTAAGTGTTACATTTTTTTAAAGTAATATCCATTGTCATGTTTTAGTACGACAGCGCAATAAATGAACACGAAAAGAAATTAACCACATAAATGATTGTACTTGTATGCTGATACAGTGCTTTGAAAACTCGTGTGAAGTCATATTCTAAGACATTAGTATGACAATTTTTAGCGGTTAGTAGCGTCACAAACTCCCACTCAAATCTTTGGCGCGTTTTATCTTCGTCAATGTTTATTGATTTGGTAAAACAAAAAATACGAATCCAATATTTTTGGATAATCTAACAGATGACTATTTAGAATCATATTTTTTAAGTCAGTAAACATCCCTATTTTGTATTTCCAATAAGGAAAGAAAATCAATTTAATTTTCACGGTAAAACACAAACCGCCTTCTGGAAACACCCGACCACTTCGGAAATAGAAAAGGAAATTTAGAATCTAATTAAGTGAAAATCGAATCCTGGCTCAATTTTTAAAAGCAAATAGATGTTTCTGCCATCGTAGGAGCGTTATCTAAGTCTGCTGTAAGTTAATTGTATTGGCGGAGACGGCCAAATTGCCAGCGGCTATGGTAGCCAAGATCCATATATACTTAACTAGAGATTTTGTGGTTTGTCCGCTTCGTGGAAGTGGACTTTCTTGCAATTCTTCTCATGAGACCAACGCTTTGGAATCTGCAACTACAGTACCTACACTCTCAGTTATCATGCCTTGTGAGTGGAACTGTAGCTTGTTTATTAAAATTTAGTATTTGTTCGACTATTCAAAAGAGACTGTAACT
Organism: Diarsia rubi; assembly: GCA_932274075.1. Classification (NCBI taxonomy): domain Eukaryota; kingdom Metazoa; phylum Arthropoda; class Insecta; order Lepidoptera; family Noctuidae; genus Diarsia; species Diarsia rubi. The sequence continues at coordinate 2,212,106 of OW026432.1, forward strand.
GGCCTACTTGAAATAAGTATTTTTTTTTATTTCGTTTTAGACTTACAGGATGTTTTGTAGACGTACCGAGACATTTTTAAAAGGATTAGTCTAATATTATTATTTTCATATTTATTAGGTCTTTTGCAAACATAGAAAAATATTTTCTTCCTTTTGTATTGATTGATATATTGTTATCATTATCTGTTCCACCCAAATGCATAATACTTGGATTCAAATACCAATATAACCACCACCATTCGCATACACATTTACACACACCCTGTGACTGCTCTGGTTGTGATATTTTGTTTTTTGCTGTTTATTTGTTTATTTATTTTTAACCGACTTCAAAAAGGAGGAGATTATTATTCTATTTTTTTTATCCTTTTATTTAAATTATTTATAATTGTTTGGTAGGAAACATGTTACCTGCCTGTTTATTAAGGATGCCACTAAGTGAGGCCTTTTTTTTAAACCTACTTCAGGCACCAGCTCTCACAATATAAATATAAAATAAATAAATAAACTTATTATTGTTCCCTTTATTTATTTTTTTAACAAACTTAATACATTTTCAAATATTTCTTATAAAAACAATAAAAAATCATTTAAAAATATAAAAAATTGTAGTCCATCGGTATCGGGAACAGAGCCCAAGCTCCAGAGAGCAGGGCTCCGGAGAAAGGAACCTCCTAACAATTCGAGCCGTGTCCAGGAGTACTGCTCTCTGTATCAAGCCACTGATCCAGGTTATTATAATTACGGACATAGCATTTTCGAACTCATACTACTCGTATTACGGTTTATATTATATAATTATGGTTTATGCGGTCTATATTATATTATCTGAAGGAAGAAACTGTATTTATGCGAGAAAATCGTGTTTGATATATGTTGCCTGTTCTCATATTAGGGGTAGTGACTGTACATTCTAGATCTCACTTAATTTTCATTTATATTTCATTTTTAATGACAGGTTCACTAGGTTTTATGGATGAAAACTAGGACATCACTACCCCTCGTCACCATCAGTCTCCTGGCCTTATGGCAATTTATTAGTTCTCATCTCAGCCGTGAGCATACTCACACAGTCAATCTATCATTTATTTGGTCTTGTAAGAAAAATATGTCAGTCCTTTTTCCAACTGCTCTGCATACTTAGCTGTAGTTACACAATCGGCTGTAATACGCACTTAACTAGCACGCTGTCCCTTGAGGGCCCCGATAGGTACTTACCTTATTTATTATATCTATAGTAGGAGTACCTCATATAGATACCTCTCCAACCAAGCATTCTGTACATCAAACTTAGTATAGTTTGTACTGAATGCTTGGTTGACGGCTGCGTGAAGGGTTAATTTACACCCTGTATATACTATTGGCATGGAAAATTCTGAGCCTGCGTATTTTCTGTAGAAGTGCGGCGAATATCGTATATCGGAATCGCTGCGTCACGGTCAGCCGTCGGTAGTTACGAGCAGACATCGTTTTCCAGTGAATGCTTGAGCGAAAACTAATACACATACACCAACGTTGTTTACTGGGAGCCTGGTACCGAAATGCTGACGTATTTTTGTTAGACATTAGATTTTATAGGTTTTAAAAGGTTGTGGCTTTGCTTTGTTTTGATAGCGATATAAATAAAATATTGCTCTTTTGTCTTGAAGTCTGTTATCGCGGCCTCGACATAGAGGGCGAAGAAGGAACATGGGTGGTTTTTAGTCAGTAGAAGTCTGACACTCCCTTTCGCTCTGCCCAAGAGCGGGAGGGGTTATTCGATGATTTTACACCCCAAAAAAAAAAAAAAAAAAAATTACAATCATCAACAATAGGGTAGTTAACAAAAAAACAAACAAATAAGTCCGTCATTTAGATCACCAAAAAATATTGGACACGTATTTTTTCTTTTTTCACGTAAGCAAACAATGGAGACGTTGCAGTGCTTTGAAAATCTCGTGTGACGTCATACTCTAAGACATTAGTATGACATTTTTTAGCGGTCAGTGACGTCGCCAACCCCCACTTAAATCTTTGAGGCGCTTTAACTTCGTAATTTTTTATTGATTTGATAAAACAAAAAATACATAGGTAACCAATATTTTTCAATAATCTAACAGACGGACTAATTAGAAACATATTTTTTTTAAGTCAGTAAACGTCGCTATTGTTCCCGTCTTTTAAGAATGAAGGGATCGTTTCCAAATTCCAGTAAATGCTTGTGCGAAACCCCCCCACATACGTTTCGTAGTTACTAGTACCGCGACAAAAAGGCTATAAACTGTATAGAAGTATTTCTTGAAATATTACTATTTGGCATGTAAGTTAGTCAAAACTTGTAGAAACGTATGTTACAATATCGTTTGCTTTCAAGAATAGCATTTTATTTGTTACAATTCGTCTGCTTACAGAGGTTTCTCATTGGCAAAAACGACGACAAACTTTCATCTTGTATCTATTTTTTTTCTAATCCTTCTTACCAAGCTATTACATTCATGATGATCTCTAGGAAAACTTCATATGCTTCTAGAACCCAGCGGTTTAGGACGTGTGTCGTCCCAAATGATGACTTCAAATAACTTCTTTTTTGTTAGTAGCAAATTTACTCCGGTGATTGGAACCGTGACTAGCAACCATTATCTACGCTAGCGACATAGCTAGGTCATAAGAATGACAAATAATTTGAGTGCTTACTTAGTCAAAAATATTTTCGCAGATCTCCTATAGCAACCGTTATGCCAGAATTCCTGCCCTTTTACAAGTTGACTAAGCCGTACAGTATGGATTTATGCAAATGTTACCATGTCTCCCCTTGGTTAGCATGACTCACAGACGTTATAGCCGTCTAAGAATGCCTATTTTCGATCGTTCGGGGATAGGAAGGAAGCCAAATATCCGCCACGAGTACATACACATGCGTATCGAAAAATGTAGGCAAACTTTCAAACACAGTCCAGACGTGTAAATAAAAATTGACAGCACCAAGACCATTCGCAGTGGATGATCTAGCTTATGTAATAAAAAGATCACAATCGATTACATCTTTATTAATGTCATGGCTAAATAATAACAGATACTTGGATCAATCTCCAGGTTAAGCGGCGCTCGCCTAGGTTGGTGTGTGGATGGATGACATACCAAGTTCCTCCGTGCCTCGGAAAGCACGTCGAGCGGTTGGTCACGGCTGTCACTTGTAGATTTTTTACAGTCGTTCTATGTAGTCCGTGGCCCGAAAGTAAAGGGGTATCCGTATTACCCAGTAGGTATTAACTTGATCGTGGAGGTCAGATGAGCAGTCGCCCCATTTAAACCACAGTTGCATCCGGTTGGACTGGAAGCCGATCTAACCCCGCTAGGCAGAACTGTCAAACACTGTCTAACAGAAACAGTCTCATACTTTAGTTTAAATACCACTTAATCATTCCATCACGCCCACAGTCGAAGATTTGTGCGAAGTTATTGATCAAATAAAATAGATGAAGTCCTAAGTGAGTTTTAATGAAAACAAATTGCCGACTATTGAAAGCGTGGGATTTGCAAAGGTTAATTTGTTCGGAGATGATGAAGATGGATTATTTGTTGGCGTTTTCGTCTTGAGGAGTTCGAAGATCTTATTTTGATGTGAACAATCACATTTTACGGTAAGAATCAATGCAACTCAAAACATTCGATTCATTCGATTTTTAAAAATGATAACAATTATATAACCAGTGTTTGTTGCTAGTGATGACTTATGGCAGAGAGACATGGTCCTCAACTGCTGGCCTCTTAGAGAAGCTCAGAGTCACGCAACGAGCCATGAAGAGAGCTATGCTCGGAGTTTCTTTGTGCGACAAAATGCGAAATGAGAAAATTCGCCGAAGAACCAGGGTCGCCGACATAGCTCTCAGAATATGCAACTTGAAGTGGTAATAGGCAGGCCACATCGCTCAAAGAAACGACAACCGATGGGGAAGAAAGGTTCTCCAGTGGCGACCACGAACCGGAAGATGCAGCGTTGGTAGGCCTCCCACCAGGTGGACCGACGACATCGTGAGAGTCGCGGGCAACCGGTGGATGCAAACGGCAGGTTGCCGTTCGGTTCGTTATGGCGTTCTTTGGGGGAGGCCTTTGTCCAGCAGTGGACGTCTTATGGCTGATGATGATGATAACATTAAAATACAGTAATAGAGAAAAAAATGTGAAAATGTTGGAATTTTGACCACAATATGTCCGTAACTAGAAGGTATGGTCTAGTAAAAAATATATTTATTACGGAAGTACAAGTGCTTTTCGGCTTCGTTAGGGTACTTTTACACTTATTAAATCGATGTCCAAAAAAAAAGAGGCCTTCACCCAGCAGCGGGTGAATTCATGAAGTGGATTATGCCAACCTAACAGACAGATGTGTTGCTGGGGAGTTTGTTCCGCCACTTCTTCTTTCCAGCTTAAACGCTAGGAAGTGCCGAAGGGTGGGCGTTTTGGGGGACTGTCTCTTGTTAATAGGCAAAGTAAATTTTGACGTTCGAAAAGTGCTGATTATCAGCCTAATTTGAATAAAACGTACACTGCTGGACATAGGCTTCCCCCAGGTGTCGCCTCACACACATTAACCGGTCGCGTGCGTATCGCATCCAGCGGGTCCCCGCGACCTTCACCAGATCATCGGTCCACCTAGTGGGAGGCCTTCAAACGCAACATCTTCCGGTTCGCGGTCGCCACTCCAAACTTTTTGGCCCCATCGGCCATCCGTTCTGGGAGCAATGTGCCCTGCCCAGAGCCACTTAGGTCTGGCGACATCGGGCTACGTCGGTAACCTTGGTTCTTTATTTAACTACTAAGACTTTTTAAAATACTACCAAAACGAGCAGTTAAATAGAAATCCGGTACCTTCCTCCAATATTAACACCTCAATTTAGTACCGTCCATGAAGATACACCTCACATAGGCATTAAATTAGGCCGAACCACACCTAGTCCAGATTTACAGCCTACAAACCTCCTAGATAGAGATTGCTTATACGAAACTAATAAAGCTTTACGAGGTCGTTCCAGACACATATAGAGTAGACACAATAACAAATCTACGTGAAAATAAAACTGTATTTCGAATACAATTTTATTTTCACGTAGATTTTTTTGAGCGAATTAACTCACGGCTGGAATCAAAGAAGGTTAAGGCAGAAACTTAAACCCAAAGCATTTATTCCAAACATACCTGTGACGGGCATAGTCAAAAATAAGCTACCGTCAGTCCAGTCACAGGCTTAATAACTGTCTGGCACGTTGCGAGACTGCTCAAAAGATATAGGTACTGCGGCCCCGAAGTCAGTAGAACTCTGACACTCCCTTACGCTCCGCCCAGAGCGGGATGGGAAAACATTTGATCATTTCCTATCGACAAAAAAAACCATAATAACTGTAGATGGGCTGTAGTCGCACATTCCAAAATCGTATATCCCATTGAGAATATTAGGCAAGAAACTTCATAGACACAATAGTTCATTAAAATTCCACTAGCTATGTTAGCTATTTCCATCACATATTGACATACTAGCTGTTGCCAGCGGCTTCACCCGCTACAACTCGAAAATTATCCCACGAGAAGATAAAATCGGGATAAAATCATGTTAATCCAGGTTATAAACTATATGTGTACTAATTTTTATCCAAATCCGTTCAGTAGTTTTTACGTGGAGAAGTAACAAACATACACTCACAAACTTTCGGCTTTATAATATTAGTGTGATTCAGACGGAACTCGTACTGAAAAATCCAAATGGAATGAATTAACACTTTGACCAACCTTTTTATTAGGAATATCCTTATGGATACCCTCTGCCCGGGGCGAGCGGAGGGTTATGGCGAACTCCTAAAACCCACTGTAATAACTAACTAATACCATGTGTCGGTGCCCCGGAAGATACAAGTACATTCGCGCGACCTGGCAATCGAACCCTCAAGGACTCATGCTCCGCAGTTGTCCTGACGACCACTAGACATCGATACAATAGGGTAGTTAACTAAAAAAATCTAATTAGTCCGTCATGTAGGTTACCAAAAAATATTGGACACGTATTTTTTCTTTTTTCACGTAAACAAACAATGAAGACGATACAAGGCTTTGAAAGCTCGTGTGACGTCATACTCTAAGCCATAAGTATGACAATTTTTAGCGGTCAGTGACGTCTTCAACCCCACTCAAATCTTTGACGCGTTTTATCTACGTCAATTTTTATCGATTTGATAAAAAAAAATACGTATCCAATATTTTTCGATAATCTAAAAGACGGACTAATTAGAATCAATTTCTTTTAAGTCATTAAACATCCCTATTCAATCAGTAAAGAAAGATATGCAAACAGTATTTAAAACCGTGTAAATCCACTACCCACTATTTATATAGAAATTGGAAATAGCAAAACTGAAATATTTCACCTGCCTGAAATTCACAATCCTCGGTATTGAAGTCGGTGAAGTTCAGGTGGGTTTTCGCCGCTACCCAATCTGGAAATTGGAATAACAGCGTTGCTTTGTGACTGAAATAGATACTTTCGATTTAGGTACTTCTACGGAGGAGCACTTACAGAAATCACTTAAGAGTAAAGCAATAGGTGCTCTAAAATTAGGTGCTCAAACGAGAATACTTCATATATCTTACGGTAGGTACCTACTTATGGAGTTTTATAGAAAACTTGAAAAAAGAGTGTACTTTTTTTTTTTATAAAAACGTTGCGCCACACTAGGAATTTCTCCTGTATCGTGGTTGCGTTCACAAACATTTAAACTCACATACACAAATACCCAGACCCGGAACAACTATCTGTAGGTTATACAAATGTTTGTTCCGTGCGGGGATCGAACCCGCGACACGTAGCGCAGCAGTCCATTGCTTGAGCCACTGCGCCAACCGTGCCGTCTAACTTAATGTGAGAGTGTGTCAATACGAGTTTGATCCACAAATAATGGTGCACTTAGTATCGCGTCCACTATTGTTTGTTTGTCGAAAATCTGAGAGGACACAACTTATTTTTATTTTCTTTGATACGCTCAAAAAATTGTATGAGCATTAGCACCTTTTTTTTGCAGTGTGGGAATTCATCAAATGACTCCTCCCGCTCAGCAGAACAGTAGGCAGTGTCAGACTTCTGACTAAAAACCACCCATGTTCCTTCTTAGCCCTTTGTGTCGAGGCCGCGGTATCTCTTTCGAACAACCCGCAGCCCCGACGGGGACATTGTTATCTTAGTAGGCCAAAAGTTGCAAATATGAAAATAACAAAAATCCAAAAGCCAGAAAACCCCAACAAGGCCCACCACAGAATGGAGCCAGCAATTACTCCCAGCACTTAAATAAAAATACAAAATTCAGTTGCTATTCACTCTAAAAGCTGACCAGAAACTTGCACAAGTCTCTAATTTATGCAACGACTGCAACCCACCAACTCTATGCAAAATAAGTACTACATTAACCTATTTCGACCCCTTGACCCCAAAAGCTGAAACGGGGATCAGAAGTGCCTAGCTTTATAATTATAGGAATATGAACCTTACTGCCGTGGTATTAGTTTAGTTTCTGTTGAAGGATTGTGAGTTTTAAAAATAGTAGGTGGTCCTGATATTTGAGATCGGAAGTTCTAGATAATGTCAATTCGATTATCTTTCTAGGTAGGTATAGGAAGGTTCGTTATTCGATTTACACTAGGAATACCATAAAACATTTTTTCTAAATTAAAAAAGTCGTTTACTGGTAAGTTTGTAACGCTACTTCGAGTCGTACAGGCATAGCGTAACGGTGATTCCAGGGGGCTAAATTTGACAAGGCATATCAATGTAGCAATAGGTACTTCAAAAAAGTACTATAGTTGTAACAAATTACTAACAAAATGAACTTTATAAAGCCATCACTTATACATACTTTCCTACGTAATCAATGCAAATTTTCTTACTTTTCATAGGTACTTACTTAACTTTAGTTTTTGAATAAAAAAATACTTTAGGCAACGTTTTTGCAATTCAAACACGTCATGAAGAAAGGAAAGGAATATTTCAGATCATAATATGAAACGTATCCTTTTCATGCCGTATAAAATAATAACTTTTAACGCAGGTAGGAACATTAACTTTATTATGCGTGACACGTAAAGTGCTATCATAATGAGGGCTTTGTTACTTTGTAGATGCAGAGTGAATCTAATTTTTTATGTATGGTAGAGTAAATAAAAAAAAAGAGAGCAGCGGTGGCCCAGTGGTGTCGGCTCCGACTTACGAACACCAGGTCGTGAGTTCGAATCCAGGCTGGCGCATTACTTTGTGTAATTTATTTCATCACCGCTGCTCTCAAAACGGTAAAGGAAAACATCGTGAGGAAACGGCATGTCTTATAATAAAAAAAATCAAGGACATGTGACATCTACCAACCCGCACTGGGCACGCGTGGTGGATTATAGCAGCCCATCCCTCTCCTAGAGAGGAGGCCTGAGTCCCAGCAGTGGGAACATAATAGGCTGATGATGATGATGGGAGAGAAAAAAATGAGAGGAACTTAGAACAAAGCTAGTTGCTGTAAATTCCAGGATGGGTGACCGTTGCAGATGATATTTCACCAAGGTTTGTCGTGTTATGCAGTGCCTGAATTGTGTTCCGCATAAAATACTGGTGCTGCATCCGGTTTGACTGAAAGCCCTTCCCAATATAGTCGGGACAAGGCTAGGCAAATCAAGATTCAAAAGTCCTCCATTTTTTGGAGAACGGTCGTTTAAAACCTTGCCTTATGTCTGGAAGTTTTTACAGGATACTATTTTTAGGTGTTCATTTATTGGGCTAGCCGTAAAATTACAATGGGCCCAACGCAGTAGCAAGTCACAATGTTCCGTAAGTGCCAGTTTTTTTGACACCCGTCTGCTTTTACGCTCAGATTCGGGGCTAATCCAGGCTCAATAATAAATCTGACCTAAATTGACAAAAATGAAAAATCTATGAAATGTCGACTTAATTTTATCAGCGATAACGCGATGCAGTTTGTTTTTATAACATGACATAAAAAATCATTGTATGTACCCCTACCCTCAATGCAATCTGTGCGAATTAAATTGTAAGCCTTCGTGTCAAGATTTGTTGCAGTTTATTATGATAAGAATCTTGAACGAACCGATGCGATGTGCTGTTATTTGATAAAAAATTAAACATTCATCTCTAACTTCATCATCAAGCCGGCTTTTGACTATTGGATACAAAGGGTGTAAAAGTACCCTTAACGCAAACGAAGGGCACTTGTTCTCCCCACCACTGCGATATTTTTTTCGTTGTAGACCGTACCTGGGAACGGTTACGGAGATATTAGGGGTCAAAGTTCCAAATTTTGCACAGCTGTTTTTGTAAATACTAGTTTTTCAGGTTAAAACTTTACTTAAATTACCTCCATGACCCGTTTACTATTCAGAGCATCAATTAACACAATGTTCTAAGAGTGCTACATTGAGTTTTCGTAAAATGTGATTTTTGACCCCAAAAAAAAAGTTGTTTCCCAGCAAAAATGTTTGCGTAGGGGTACTTAGTTTGATGTACAGAATGCTTGGTTGACGTATGTGTGAAGGGTTACTTTACACCCTGTATATTACATCTTGACATGTAATAAAAAGAGTGTCAGACTTCTACTGACTAAAAACCACCCATGTTCCATCTTAGCCCTTTATGTCGAGGCCGCGGTATCTCTTACAACATCCCGCAGCCCCGGGTACGATAACCCATGGTCACTGAATACCTGTAACGGCTGTCAAATACCCGGACTACCGGCACCACTAATGTCAGCCGGGATAAACGGCTTAACGAGCTCTCTGTATGAAAAGCCATACGTTTTCTACAAAACTGCAATACTTAAACGGTCAAAACGTATGGAACAGCCTTTATATTTTTTTAAATTTCTATGTTCAGAATAATGTATTACCTAAAGAAAGAAAGAAAAGACAGAAAGAAAATTGTGTTTATTTGGCAATAAAAACTTAAAAAATAAACAGAACCAAATTCAAAATGATTGAGACTGCCAAAAGGGCCTCAGCTCAGCATAATGCCAGATGGCAACACAAAGTGCACCACCTGACGCTGATTTTCAGCTGCTGCCCACGAGTGCATACGCTCGAAAATATAAACACATTTAAAAATCCTAAAATTCTAAAACTTTTTTTTGCAAAAGATAAAAATAAAAAAAAATAAAAAATCTACGAAAATCAAATGTGTGTGTGTGTGTGTACCTACGTGGTAAGTTACCGTTTTAGCGTCGGTCCCTTTTACCTTATCTAACACTAGTGTTTTGTTTTGACGTATGATTGAAAGGGCTTGTGTTTTAAGCTTGCGTGCATAACTAACGCCACACGCAAATAAATAATCTATTATGTTAAGCGGAAATACAACAGTCTAAAATATTATAATAAAATCAAGTAGGTAATGCTCTAGTGTAGTTAGGTCCTTTTCAAAATCAAAATCAATCAAAATCAAACTAGGCTGATAATCAGCACTTTACGAACGTCAATATTTATTTACAAGAGACAGTCCCTCAAAACGCCCCCACCCTTCGACACTTCCTGGTGTTTTAGCTGGGAAGAAGAAGTGGTGGAAATAACTCCCCAGCTACTGTCTGTTAGGTTAGAAGACCCAGACTCAATACAATCCCGTCGGGGCTGTGGGTTGTCCGAAAAAGATACCGCGGCCTCGGCACGAGGGCTAAGAAGGAACATGGGTGGCTTTTAGTCAGTAGAAGTCTGACACTCCCTTTCGCTCTGCCCAAGAGTGGGAGGGGTTATTTGAAAATTTTCCAGCCCGAAAAAAAACCCCTCCAACGTGTCGACGATTCCCTTTACAAGTTTCGACCAGAATTCTGCCACCTCGATGGCGTTGGTGGTGGCTTCACACAGGTTCCTCAAAGTGCCGATGTAGTTATACTAAGAGTAGGTCAGTAGGTGGGCATTGATTAAGGAAGAAACTCCACAGTTGCATTCACTTTTATTGGAATACCCCCACCGGAACAAGTTGTACATGGCTTCGAAAATTCTAACAGTAAGCTATATTCAACAATTCCTCATCTGCCTAGCCTTTTCCCAATTATGTTGGGGTCGGCTTCCAGTCTATCCGGATGCAGCTGATTTATGCAGCGACTGCCTATCTGACCTCCACAACCCCGTTTACACTGGGTAATACGATGCCCTTTGATAAGACTGGATGTCAGACTTTCAGGTCACTGACTACCTGTAACGACTGCCAAAGATTCATACATGGCAGCCGGGACCAACAGCTTCACGTGCTTTCCGAGACACGGTGGAAACTCGTTATGTAACGGGTGGTCACCCATCCACACACCAACCTAGGCAAGCGCGGCTTAACCTAAAGATCGGTCTGAGTGGCAGTTATTAGCCACGAGCTCCTCTTCCCTCTCTTTATTCAACAATTATCTATTATTTACATTTATCGGCATTTATCGATTTCAATATAGAAAAAAATTGCGTAGCGTTAAAGCTATGGCTTCTTTCCTAGCCATAGGATTTGCTCACAAGTTCATCATTAATTTATTTACGGTCAACCACAGCAACAAATTGTCTGAAGAATTTACCACTCCGTCCCTCCTATAAAGTCTTGTCAATATTTAATTTTTCACATATGTATCGTATCACGTCCGTGTTCCCTAAGGCGGTAGACAGAAGTGTGCTAGTTGAACTAGCACTTGTTTGTCTGGTTTGGAGGATAACCTGTGCCGTCTTCCAAAAAGAGGATTTTATATTATATTCGACTGACCTGTTGGTCTAGTGGTTAGTGACCCTAACTGCTATGCCGGAGGTCGTGGGTTCGATTCCCACCCAGGACAAATGTTTGTGTGATGAGCACGATCATTTGTTCTGTGTCTGGGTGTAATTTATCTATAATATGTATGTATTTAGAAATATACAGGGTGTTTGGAAGGGAGCTGTACATACGCCTAGGGTAGAAACTAGGGATAGTCTGCTACCTACCCCCGCCCATTATATTGACCTTGGCCTCAAGGTTTTTTTTTAATTTATTATTATTTTTTTGACTAAAACTACCTGTAGCTCAAAATCTATCCATGGGACCGGTCGGCTAATGGTCTTGTTTTAATCGTTAGAGTCTTAGGGTCCTGCAAAAAATTATTTTACACCAGAAAATTGTGGAGAAGAAAAGTTATGGGGCCTGAAGTACCGTAGTAAGGTAAAGAAATAATTTTAAATTAAAAAAAAACCTTGAGGCCAAGGTCAATATAATGGGCGGGGGTAGGTAGCAGACTATCCCTAGTTTCTACCCTAGGCGTATGTACAGCTCCCTTCCAAACACCCTGTATAAGTATGTTTATCAGTTGTCTAGTACCCATAACACAAGCTCTGCTTAGCTTGGGACTAGATGGCGTTGTGTGATAGTTGTGGAACATTATTATATTATATATTATTATTATTATATATTATTATTATTAAATTACCCCGTACACCGTTACTACAGCCCAGCTAGTAAGTACAACATTATTTGTTTGTATCACTTATTTATCACTTTTGGAAGTCATGGGGAGAGGCCTCTGCCCTGCTGGGATGATACAGGCTAACAGCACCAGAATCAGTATCACTTACCAAAACAGTCGTACACTGTTTTCGATCATTTATGGAAGTCGCCTCTGAGGCGTAGGTCTCCCCCAGTTTTCTCCATTTTTCCCTATCTCTAGCTTGTCTCCACCAGTCAGGTTCACACCTCTATCTTTAAATATTACATATCTCTACTGCGTTTTCGCGGCCTTCCTTGCTTTATTTTCCGACTCTTAGTACCAAGTTTATATGATTTTTGGAGCAACTTAATTATGTGTTATTTTTATTTATGGTAGAATTAAAGGTTTTTTATTAATGTAGTCTTAAAAACAAAAAAATGAGTCAGATATACTCTAATAAAGATAAAATTCTATTCTATGTTTGGCTCTCAAAATTCGGACGAATATCCATTAAAACGATTCTATGCAGACTTTAATCAACAGTAATGTAGCAATAGTTACCTCAGTCAAAAATACTGGCTGAAAGAAATAAAAGAAAAACCTTTACATTTTTTTTTATCGAGGTTTTTATTGAGGTTCATGTTCGTATTACAAACATGAACCTCATCGTACATCTCATCAACTCACTAAATAGACCCGAGCATAATAATTCAAGGTGTAAATAAGCAAGGAGGTCTCGTAACGAGATTTTCATAATGTTATATTAAATTTTTCATTACGACTGGGCTGTTTGTATTCTAACCTTTTGCGCTATGACCTTTAGGGTTGCGTTTGCGTGGGCGACATTTTGATTGAGAAGGGCAGTATTTTCATGAACTATAGAAGAAAAATGTATTTTGTGATTCTTGAAGTAGTGTTTAAGTAATGAAGAAGTTATATAAGGGTAAGTAAGCCCACACATTTACGTGACCGCACTTTTCGAACTACAGGCTTTTGGGGGCACCAAAACATCGAAAGATTAATAAAATAACTAAACATTATATCACACTCATTTTGAAAATTGTGTTATCGCCCGCGTGGATTTCGATAATCAACCCACGGGGTCATACTACGCGGATAAAAAGCTCACAAATTCATACGCGCACTTTCTAGATACTAAGAAGCCACAAAAAGCCACCTGCTACAGTCCTAACGTACTCCTTTTGTCACGTCCCGATTCATACTTTTGGTCTTACACGCAAATTCTCTAGCGTACCTAACTTAAGCACGGGCACTTATATTTTTTTTTAAATTAACTTGTGAAAAATTACACACAGTTATAAATCATCTAAGACTATATTATAAACCGTGTTTTTCAACTCAAGTCATAAGAAATATCAGTCTGAAGCATCAAATATCTATTAGGTACCAAACTTTTTTTAACACTTCAAAACAAGCCGCTTCCTACCATGACGCAGCACAAAGGCTAACGACATATCAACACCACAACTGATAACACAATTGGACTCCCTAGGAGTAGCCTTGATGATACCCGCGTAGCCTTGTGTATAAAGTTATTTGTGTGTTTACACCTGAAAGGCCTTGAGTAAGCGATAAGGTGATTTGTTTGGGTGTTTTTAGAAAGCCTATCGGATAATAGTCAATAGAGATGTTTCTTGACAAAAAAAAATATGATTCTAATTAGTCCGTCTCGTCTGTTAGATTATCGAAAAATATTGGACACGTATTTTTTGTTTTATCAAATTAATAAAAAAATACGAAAATAAAACTCTGTAAAGATTTGGGTTGGGGTTTTCGACGTCACTCACCGGTAAAAAATGTCATTCTATGTCTTAGAATAAAATTAGTCCATAATGTTTTTAGAAATCTATCTGACGGACTTATTAGTTTTTTTTTTGTTAAGTACCCTATCCTAGTGGCGACCATAAGAAAAGCGCCGAGACAATGAAGCTCGACGAAGTCCCAGAGAAACGATTTAACCGTCTTGGATCCCGCAACGAAATTAATCTGAAAACAATAGCGGAGGAGTAGGAAAAACAGTATTTCCACTTCCCTCCATATCAGCAGGAGACAGAACAGAACAAGGCTAATAGGCACACAGGGACGTATACAACTGGGATAATAAGCCCAGTTGCCTAGCACCACGGATATTATTGTCATTAATATTACTGGGTCTTATGTCGTGAGCTGTTTATATTTGATTCCAATATTAGGTATGACAAAAATGCTTGAACGCACGGAAATTAGTTCTAGTTTCTACAAGGTCCGTGTAGTAAATAACTCCGGATGTGACCTGTACACTATTTAACATAATATTACGTTCATTCTGCCAAAGACTACACTCCCATAAAATGTGATGTGCAGATTGTTCAAATTCGCAGTCAGATGTAGAACATTGACAAAAAGGCGAGGCAACAAGCTTGAAGGAAAATAATTTACTCATAAAGTTACCATGACCTGTGAGAAATTGGGCAACACAGTGATCCACTTCCAGCCATGTCCTGGCCAGCCGCTCACAAACGGATGGAAAGAACTGGTGGAGGTGTCGGCCTTTGATGGAATTATCCCACCTACATTGCCATTCAGATAAAAGTTCCTCCCAGACGTCAGTCTGTGGTTTAAGTAATCTAGCTATTTTAGCACGGTCACGTTGCGTTAAAAAGTCTGCCTCCGCGGTTATTTGTATTTGTGAAAAGCAGAAGAGAAGCTGCTTTTCACCGCATAAGGCCCGGTTTCCACCAAAGCGGAGACGAGCAGGGCGAAGAGGACATGTGCCAAATTCGATCAATCACAGGAAGGGCGAAAGACCAGATGTTAAAACGAATGTGATTGGTCGATTTCCGCACATCTCCGCTTCTCTCCGCTTTGGAGGAAACAGGACCTTAAACTCGCATTCATTCATCATTATTGATATTTCATAACATCAATGATATAAACCAGCTATGCCATAATATACTCATTCAGACGAGCCTAGTAATAATGTAGTTCCGTATGCCATCCGCTGTTGCCGGCAACTTACACAACGGCTCTGATTTTCATTCGACTAGCAATTATTATGACGAGGGTACTTCCCATTAGACTGGAACTCTTTATGTAATGCGATTAACGATTATCTAATTAATAATCTTAATGGAGTAGAATAGAAGGGGTGAAGTGTGAAGCTTCCTTTTCCTGTACTCTGAGGATCGAACCAGGGAGAAATATGGGGTTAATCTTTCCGGCATTGGCATACATAAGGTTAATAAAACAAAGATTACGTTTTTAAATTAATTTTGATGTTTATAAAATTAAATGACGAGTTTGTCACAACTCACCTCTAAACGGTTTATCAGAACTGCCCAACAGTGCCTGCTTCTTCACAACGGAGTTGAGTTTGGCTTTCAGTCTAACCATAGCGAGTGCCTATCTGACCTCCACAGCCCTTTTAGTACTGGGTATTACCATTTCAAATAGGGATGTTAACAAAAAAAATCTAATTAGTCCGTCATATAGATTACCCAAAAATATTGGACAGGAATTTTTTTTTCACGTAAGCAAACAATGAAGACGATACAGTGCTTTGAAAACTCGTGTGATGACATACTCTAAGACATTAGTATGACATTTTTTAGCGGTCAGTGACGTTACCAAACCCCACTCAAATATTTGACGCGTTTTTATCTTCGTCAATTTTTATTGATTTGATAAAACAAAAAATACGTCTCCAATATTTTTCGATAATCTGACAGACGGACTAATTAGAATTACATTTTATAAAGACAGTAAACATCCCTATTATGTCGATGAGTAAGACTAGTTTTCAGACTTTCGGGCCCCTGAATATGGTCCATGTTTCTTGCAGTTATTAATAATTATGTGCGATTCGAAAGTTAGTGTTCGACAAATGCCTACAACAACAGACCAAACGTCATGTCTTTGTTACTAAACATCGCAACACTTGAAAAACAAAACAATCGACAACCAATCTTATCGCGAAAACATCGTATCTGAAACTCCGAACTGTGAATGGGAAGAATGCTCAAAAATGAATTAGACTATAATCACCAATGCTTAGAATAAATACCAACAAGCTAAAAACTGTCTTGCGAAAATGGAAACATAATAAGTACAAAAATAATAATTTCATGCAAAAACAAGCGCTTACATGACTATACTTTCGAGTATTACTTGAAAAAGTAGCAATAAAACCCTAACTGATAAATTACACTTTGCTTGACCGGGAAATTATTCGCAGGTCCTCATGCTTAGCAATCACAATTGGGACCACTAGAAAAACGACGCAAATAAACCACAACAAATATTTGCTAAACAATCTTATCGCGAAACAGATTGTGAGGATCAAAATGTGGATAAAAATGCTCGCAGCGTTGGAAAATATTCCAGAGATTTTAATAAAAGAGAGAGACATTTCAATAAAAAGGAAGGGATGTGCGCAGCCACGCGAGGACGTCGGCTTATTGAACCAATCTATCACTAGCAGTTGAAGCCATCGGCGGGCTAGTACGCGCGAATTGAGTTATTTTTATTTAAAGCTGTGATGAAATTCGCAGATGGGTCACCTGAGGTAGATTGTGCGGCTTCCTATGAGGGCTTACACAGATGGCGTTTATTTTAGTATGTTTTTTTTAATTAGGACATCTCCGCCACACTATTCCCAAACCACTGCATCTTCTAAAAGCCAGAATCAAAAGTGGCGACCACCAGAAAAGCGCCGAGACAATGAAGCTCGACAAAATCCAAGAGAGACAAATTAACTGTCTTTAATTCCGTAACGAAATTAATCATAAACAGACAGAGTAGGAAAACATTTTTTTTTTTATTAATATTCATGTGCACCGATTACACTGAGATTTATGATCCGATTTACGTGATTACTTTTTAGTTTGATGCGAAATAGTTGCCATTTGGTTCCATAAAAAAATAAATTGTAGTTTGGCCCAGTACTTTTCAAAACAATAAAATACAATTGTATTCTATTGTTTGAAGAAGTGTGTTTGCATTTAAGCCATCTGTCAAACCACCTGGTTTACCCGATGTTGTTTCCTACCTTTTCAAGATTCCCAGTAAATGACGTTTCCGTGTAACTCTATTATACCCGTCACACTAACATAAAGCTAGTCTCGTTTATAACTTCAAAAAGCCCTTTCAAACAGCAATGTTGCTCAGTCGCAGATATGGACGTTTTACTTTTCAACATGAAAGAAGTACTTTCCAAGGCCTATATCGCGTCGTATTCTATGTAAAATGTCTGGCAAATTCCAGACACACACCTATCATTTACTCCTAAATACATACACGTATAGAATCTCAAGCGGCGTGAGTATACGTGCGAGGAAACTATATTTTTGAGCCGTTTGGGGTTGAAACTGGGGCTGTGGGGTCCGAGAGCTTATAGCCTGTTAAAGGAAAATATCTAATCGAGACGCCTAGTTGACGCTTCCCGTAGCCCAAGGGCTGGTTTTTACCTTGGCCAGAGGCTAAGTGTTGCCATACAACATGGCAATGTCGCCAGTCTTGATCACATTACCAGCTGACAGCGTTAGGTGTTAGTTTTAGATGCCCTTCTATAGTTTCTTGTTAGTTTACTTTCTAGCTTTTAATTAATTATGCGATACGCACGGGACCGGTCAATGTGGCGACACTTGAGGGAGGCCTATGTCCAGCAGTGGACTTCTTTCCGTTGAAATGATAATGATGATGAATTCGTTATGTATAAAGTAAGTTTATATCGACTTGATCTTCTTAATATAAACACCTATTTAAGCATTCCAAGCAAACTCCAAGACGCAATAGACTTTTTGTTATCATTCCCATTAAAGACAGTCTTTACTGCCTAGTTTCACTTTACTGCGACATTCAATCTTATCGCTAAAAACATAAAGACTACGTTGTTAAGTTGAGATAATGTTTACAGTACGTCGTTCGAGGCTTTATAGAGGAGCGCAATTTATGGATGTGCCGAAGTTAGGCTGGGGGGCTGATGAAAAGGTTTCAGGCTATATTTGGACTCGGTAATAGATTGAAGATGTCTGTCTACATTACTTCGTTTTAACATGAGGTTTTTTTCAAGGATTTACTAATCTGTTAGTGGATGAGATAGCTGTAGGCGAATGTAATATGTATACTTGAGACAAAAGTTGCGAGCTTACAAAGGAAATGGGAATCTTAATATGTAATCTCAATTCGTAGTCGAGATCTACACGAATTTTGGCATGTTCATTTATCGATGTCCCGCAAACACGTTGCCAGTCGAAGATCGTAAAACATTTTATTAATATTTATTTATTTGCCTGACTGATAGACTCTTAGGGTTAAACCATATTTAGCAAATAGCAGCATCTAACAGACCGGGAATGCAATATAGCACGAGGCAGCGTCGACGATGGGATCGGCAGCACTATCTGGTTCTAGCAAATGCAGAAAAGAACAAGAACATGGAACAGTGCGATTCCATGCTGCTACATGAGGCTGCTCTCAAAATGAAGAAAGAAAACATCGTGAGGAAACCGGCATGTCTTTTTTTTTTGGCTGGTGGAAAATTATCAAATAACCCCGCTCTTGGGCAGAGCTAAAGGGAGTGTTAGACTTCTACTGTCGAAAAACCACCCATGTTCCTTCTTAGCCCTTTATGTCGAGGCCGCGGTATCTCTTGCGAACAACCCGCAGCCCTGACGGGAAATCGGCATGTTTTAAAACCAAAAAAATCGAAGACATGTGACATCTACCAACCCGCACTGAGCCCGCGTGGTGAATTATAGCCCATCCCTGTCCTAGAGGGGAGGCCTGCGCCCCTGCAGTGGGAACATTATAGGCTGATAATGACATGAGGCAACCTTGAGGCACCTATACAAATCCTAGGACTAGAATCTAAAATGGCAAAGCGATGTCTCGAAACTTCTAGACACGAAAATCGAGCGACGAATATTCCATATCATGAAAAGATAAAAAGTTTTAACAGGGTAACAAGACCTAAAGGATTTACAGCTAAAAACTTCACCTTCAAAGCAAGAACAAGTAATATTACAAGAAGGCTCCGTCACTTGAAACTCTTTTATAAAAGTTCTTATAATTTTCATCGGAGCAAATTTGTTCTAGAATAAAAGACATTTCAGCGTACTTTGGGGGATGTCAAAGGCTTATTATAGAGTTTTTTTTGTTTAGATACGAGTTTATAGATCTTTTGGGTATCGTTGGAGACAATTCAGAAGATTAGATCAAAGTGGAGAGGGCTGTTATCAAAATGGAGACATCACAATATGTAATTTTCTGTTGGATACGCATTTAAACCGGTCCTTTTTGAATAAAACTGGCTTTTCGCATTCTTATTTTCTGCAAAAAGGTGTAATACTAAGCGATTCACCCAAAAATGGGGATCTGTCAATGAGCTGAAAAACTTTATGAGTAAGGAAGCTATAACACACAGACCTGCTACATCAACGAAGTTTATTTGCGCGTGAATTTATAGGAGACGGGTTTTCATATAAGGTGGAAGGGACACAGAAACTGAAACGGCCTTTATTATTAAATTAGGCAGGGAATGTACTGAATAAGTCTCACTACGATAATATTCAAAAGAAAGTGACGGCATGCGAGATAAACCAAGTCTAAGTTAAACCCAGGTTAAACCACTTTAGTAATAAGGCCGCCAAGGTTTAATTAAACATATTCAGTACATTCCCTGCCTGATTTAATAATAATTTACAAATCTATCGGCAGACCACGAAGGAGATGACAGGACGAACTTGATGTCTTCCTTGAGAATTTGAAAGAAGTTGCACAGAATTGTGACCGTTGGAAGGAATGGAGGGAGGCCTTTGCCGAGCAGTGGGACAGTATGGGTTAGCTATAATATAATGAAATCAAAGTCATCCTCGAGGGCCACGTCCATTTTTGAAACCGCTCGTCTTTGGGTTTAAACAGTCTGCGATCAATCGACGCGACGGTATCTGACATAATATTTTGTATCATCAAGTCAATTCGTATGCGCTGACGAATAACGTCGGTTGACCACTAAGATCTAAAGAGAATCTGATCACGTCACATCTGACAGTTTTCTTTAACTTGGCTGAAAACTGCCCACTACGTAGTTACATACGAGCAATTATTTTCCGCTGCGCAATACAAAAACACCCTTACGAACGTAGATTTAAAGAAGCTTTTTAAAAGAATCTACTCACGCTATCAATCAGCTGCTGCTTTTCTTGTAGCTGCAACTCTTGGTGACGTAACGTGGCTCGCTGTTTCTCTGCCGTGCTGCTAAGCCGGGATAGCACCTCTTGGTCGTGTTCCCGCGCTGGTGACGGTGGCGCACTTGACCCTGTGGGAGACTGGACCTTTAGTTTTGGTGGATTAAGTGGATTTTTGCTTAGAGGAGTTGGAGAATGGAGGTTGAGAAATCGTTAGTATTATGTGGAAAGATACAAAGAGTCACTTTTATGACAGTAGGTGGACAAGAGTCCCAAGTACACATCAAAGCAGTATAGCGGCCGACTTACAGCATTTCTGTATCGTTTTCGCATTTTAAATTAGTTCTATATTAGCATTGCAAACGTTTATACGACTAACGTTAATAGGTTGTATAACACATACATACATACATAAACTCCCGGCCTTTTCCCATGGGGTTAGACAGAAACCACAGAACGCCACCTGCTACGACCCTTACATACTCCTTCTGCCTCGTCTACATTCATACATCTGGTCATACACGCACGCCGGTTGCGAGTACATGTATAAGTACGTACTAATACTGTCATTACGCAGAGAAGTGATCCTACAAGATTTTTAGTACTCTATACAGGGTGTCCCAGAACTCAACGTCAAGCCGAAACGGGGTGACAGGATTGATCATAACCATCACGAGAAAAATCTGAAAAAAATCTATCCCATGCAGTTTGAGAATTATGGGCATTCTAAGAAAAACCTAGAAATTTTATCAAACTGTACCATTTTTCGGTTATTGTGGTTATTCTTTTTTATTTTTGTTCAT
The DNA here is from genome assembly GCA_932274075.1 of Diarsia rubi. Classification (NCBI taxonomy): domain Eukaryota; kingdom Metazoa; phylum Arthropoda; class Insecta; order Lepidoptera; family Noctuidae; genus Diarsia; species Diarsia rubi. Next base: position 2,233,526 of record OW026432.1, read on the forward strand.
TTGAACTTTGGAAACGTAATCCTAAATAACATTTCTAGAATCCCAATAAAAAATAATGACACAATTGCCTTAGTCGGGCATATCTTCGAGAGTTAATCTCCTCAGCTGCTTGAGAAATGCGTTCACGCAGGTCGGCTACGTCCTCACTGGGCTTTGAGTAAACTTTTTCTTTTAAAACTCCGAATCAAAAATATTTTAACTGAGATAGCAAAAATCGGGTTACTTGAGGTTTTAATTTTTTTACTTTTTTTTATTGTATGGAACTAACAAGTATTGTACCATTTTAGAATTCTGATTAAATGCGCCAACTTTTAATGCCACTTGCCAAGGCACTCTAGTACATTTTTTATAAAGGAGGGCCTGTCAAAGTCGACGAATCTCCAAATTTTTAAATTCGTAGTTTAACAAATAGTCTCAATTCTCGGAGACTTGAGGCATTGTGTCATTATTTTTTATTGGGATTCTAGAAATGTTATTTAGGATTACGTTTCCAAAGTTCAAATGAACAAAAATAAAAAAGAATAACCACAATAACCGAAAAATGGTACAGTTTGATCAAATTTCTAGGTTTTTCTTAAAATGCCTATAATTTTCAAACTGCATGGGATAGATTTTTTTTTCAGATTTTTCTCGTGATGGTTATGATCAATCCTGTCACCCCGTTTCGGCTTGACGTTGAGTTCTGGGACACCCTGTATTATTACCTCTGCCGAAACCTGCGGCAATCACAATTTTGGATGGTACTTATACTTATTTTTGTACGTATCGCATTTAATACAGGGTGTAAATTAACCCTTTACACATACGTCAACCAAGCATTCTGTACATAAAACTAAGTACCCCTACGCAAAAATTTTTGCTGGGAAACCACTTTTTTTTTGGGTTAAAAAATATTTTTTTACGGTAAAACTCAATGTAGCACTATTAAAACATAGTGCTAGTGGATGCTTTGAATAGTAAACGGGTCATGGAGGTAATTTAAGTGAAGTTTTAACCTGAAAAACAAGTATTTACAAAAACAGCTGTACAACATTTAGAACTTTCAAGTTTCACCCCCAATATCTCCGTAACTAGAAGGTTCCCAGGTATGGTTCGCAGTGGTGGGAAGAACAAGTGCCCTTCGTTTGCGTTAAGGGTACTTTTACACCCTTTATAACAGTGCATAGAGGTCACATTGTCACAATCTCTTCAACTATAAATCTGTAACATCTATTTGTTGGAGACGACTTATCTCTCAATAGATAGATACCTGTTTCAATTATATCTATACATATATTTTTTATTATTTTTATACAACTAATTTATCTCAGAAAGTACACACATACGTTCACACACGTTCTATATTATACCTATACATGTAGTCAACAAATGCTTCCTCTCTCCTGACTCACTTGTTTTTGCTGTGCCCGACAGGGTCCATATTGTGATCTAATTATAATTTTACCACCTAAGTTTATACATATGGAATGCAATAAAGTATTGAGTATTGACATCAAATAGAAACTCGATTGTCTAATTTTGTAGAATAAACATCGTGACTTGCTTTCAATAGGCAGTGTTTAAGAACACGCTGTATTGTTTATGATCGTTTTAGAAAACTGTTTTACATCTGTCACATTACTATTCTAGGTTCAGAGGAAAGTCAGAGCGTCGGGTACCAGTTGCATGGCATTTTGAAAAACTGGGTTGACTATTTGGCAGAGTCGTGAGACACAAAATTCCTTTTTTATAGTTTTTTTGTGGCTTACGCCGACATAGTGCCCGGAGATGTCTCAACACTTATTCTTTTTTCCATCCTCACATTTCAGAAATAAATAATGTTTATTTGGGACATGCCAAACATGTCAATGTCAATGTGTCAATTTCTTTCTTCATACTGAGGACCAGCTATCCAGTAACTAGGCTTTGGAGTGAATATAGTGGTGTCTGAACTGTATCTGTTTGGGCTAGGAGCTGAACATGGACTGTACTACCACATCACAGCTTTATAAGACGGATAAGTCCATTATTTTAGACTGAAATGAGGTTATATGAAGGTCTGTCAAGCCCGGGAGAGAGCGAGAGAAGTTTTTCACTAAGTAGTTTAGAACTTTTTTTTTTTCGTTTGGCGGGTGTAAAATCATCAAATAACCCCTCCCGCTCTTGGGCAGAGCGAAAGGGAGTGTCAGACTTCTACTGACTAAAAACCACCCATGTTCTTCTTAGTCCTATATGTCGAAGCAGCGGTAACTTCTGAACAACCGGCAGCCCCAAGTAGTTTGGACCTCAGTTTTTTATGTGCCGTAAGATCACCAATATTAACCGTAGTAATTTGGCTATTCCAATAAGGTGAAGTTAACCAATGAATCATTCTGCATAATCATAATAATAATACATTGAATGAATAAGACACCACATGATGTCACCTGCATAAATACAACAAAGACATATAAGTATAGTATTTGCTATACATAACTATTGAAGATGTTTTTCATATTTTAGTGGAATGTGTTCGGAATGAGGCGGAGAGGATTTCTTTTGGGGTTGCTTACGGCAGCTTACATGAGATCGGTATAATTATGTAATAGCATACTTGCTATCCCCCTAACAGAGGAAGCGACATTTAGGTATTTATAAAATAGTTGATTACGCTTGAAAACGTAGATTAGATTAATAATTTAAGTGAATATTTAAATGACCAAATATATGTCTGTTACTATGGGGATGAAATGATCATGCATGATCAAATCCTCTGTTTTACAAAAAAGAATTAAAATAAAAAGTTATGTTCAGCAAAAAAAAAATACTGAGTAAGTATTAAACTCAATAAATCCATCATCTGCTTGGCCGTTTCCCAACGTGGTTTGGGTCGATTTTTGTCTAACCGGATGCAGCAATTACCCTCCTTTGCGTCGCGCAGTCGGGTAAAAACAGTTAGGGCTTTGAAAGTGCAATACAGCATTGCATTAACATAACATACAATTTATTTATTTTTGGGGACCATCAAATGACTCCTTCCCCTCTGGGCAGAGCGGTAGGGAGTGTCAGACTTTAACTGACTAGAACCCACCCATGTTCCTTCTTAGCCCTTTATGCCGAGGCCACGGTATCTCTTTCGAACAACCCGCAGCCCCGACGGGGACATAACATAGCATCACGCTTGTAATCCCCGAAGGGTTAGGCAGAAGTGTACCCTTTAGTAGGTACACAAACTTTTCGCCAAAGGAGTTAACAAAAAAATCTAATTAGTCCGTCAGATAGATAACCAAAAAATATTGGACACGTTTTTTTTCTTTTTTCACGTAAACAAACAATGAAGACGATACAGTGCTTTGAAAACTTGTGGGACGTCATTTTCTGAGACATTAGTATGACATTCTTTAGCGGTCCAGTGACGTCACAACCCTCCACTCAAATCTTTGACGCATTTTATCTTCGTCAATTTTTATTGATTTGGTAAAACAAAAAATACGTATCCAATATTTTTCGATAATCTAAAAGACGGACTAAGTATAATCACATTTTTTTAAGTCAGTAAACATCCCTATTATGTTCAAGTTCCATGAAATAGGGGGCGAGCCTTTGGCCATCATGTTGTATTGCCGCAACTTTGCCTAATGAAAAGCAAAGCGATCTAGGGCGGAGCACGCTTACCTAGAAAAAATATCGATAGCTTACTTCACGTAAAATGTAGCAACGCTAACTGCTAATATGACGGTCTTATCTGCTGTCAAAACCACCGAGTGTGATAATTCGTGAAATGATCTGGCCGAGTTCACATGAACACGTCAATGAAGCCGAGTTAACACTAATCAGGCGTTAGACGTAACTAAACCTGTGGCTAAATAGACGGTCATATAGGTGCCGCTACAGTGGGCCACACAGTTTTAAGCACGCACGTGTACAGCTTCACTTTGTGACAATTGGACAGGAAGTGACTAATAGATAAGTATGGAGAAAAGACATGACAACGGCCCCAAATAATAGGGATGTTTACTGACTTTAAAAATTGTGATTCTAATTAGTCCGCCTGTTAGATTATCGAAAAATATTCGATACGTATTTTTTGTTTTATTAAATCAATAAAAAATTACGAAGATAAAGCGCGTCAAAGATTTGAGTGGGGGTTCGTGACGTCACTGACAACTAAAAAACGTCATACTGATGTCTTAGAGTATGACTTCACACGAGTTTTAAAAACACTGTAGGTATCGTCTTGTTTGTTTACGTGAAAAACTACGTGTTCAACATTTTTTGGTTGTCTAAATGACGGACTACTTAATTAGATTTTTTTTGCTAACTACCCGCGTAAAGCGATAGCGTTAAGGACTGAAAGAATGATGATTGAGATGGTGTTTTCAACTGCGGGTCACGCAACCACTAAGGTTGCGTGACCCGGTTGAGCACCGTTTAAAAAAAAATGTGTTGGGGTCGGCTTTCAGTCTAGCCGAACGTAGCTGAATACCAGTATTTTACATGGAGCGCCTGCTTAACTGACCTCCACAATCCAGCTAGTGGTATGGATACTCTGACAAGGTACCCTTGCTGAGTCTAGTCAGACCTTTGGGCCCCTGACTACCCATTGAAGACTGTTACAGATCTACAAATGACATGGCAGCCGCGGCTAACGCCTTAACGTGATTTCCGAGACATGGAGGAAACTCGGTATGTAATAGGTGGTCACCCATCCATAGATCAAACTAGGCAAGCGCGGCTTAGTCTGAGGATTGATCCGAGCGGCTGTTATTATGTAGCTAAAACGCAATCTAACGCAATTTACGTGACTGTTAAAAAACGAATCGCACAGCCAACGTTACAAACCCCTCCGAGCACTTCCTTCATAGCAGTGGACGGTCGACTTTACTCACGAGCGAAAGGACATGATGCCACGTACGGAACCGAGATAAAATAGCACGATTGATGCAAGAACACCATTGTTACTGTGACTCAATATTAGATAGTATCGTGGTTGAGAACTGATGGTTTATTAGATTTAGACGGCACGTTTTGTGTTTTGTCTTCTTCGCAAGTTTCTTTAGTCCAATAGATAACATGCAGACATAAAAGCACCAGTAATCCCCGGAGGGTTCGACAGAGGCGACCTTACGGTACACAGAGATTCGTTGAAAAAATGCTATTTTAACCCCGGGATCTCTATTTTTTTTACTTCAAATTAGCGTGTTGACTATCCAATCAATATCTAGCCAAAATTAACCTCCGGTATAAAATATGTCCTGGCGAAATGAGCCGACGACATAGTTGCCATTACGGGAATATCCTGGATAAGGCTGGCACAAGACTGGTAGAGCTGCCAAACCCAGCAGTAGGTTAAGTCGGGCTTCGGATGATAATAATGAATATGGTAGTCAAAAAAAATCTAATTAGTCCGTCAGATAGATTTCCAAAAAATATTGGACACGTATTTTTTCACGTAAACAAACAATGAAGACGATACAGTGCTTTGAAAACTCGTGTGACGTCATTTTCTGAGACATCAGTATGACATTCTTTAGCGGTCAGTGCCGCCACAACCCCCCACTCAAATCTTTGACGTGTTTTATCTTCGTCTATTTTAATTGATTTGATAAAACAAAAAATACGTATCCAATATTTTTCGATAATCTAACAGACGGACTAATTAGAATTTTTTTAAGTCATTAAACATCCCTATTGTCCTGATTTGAGCTTTGGTCATAGGTACTTAGGGGGATGCATATATGTATAATCAACTATAAGACACCTAACCAATCCCAAAACATGCGCCTCGATGCATTACTTCATTAATCTCTTATTCCCCGTAGGTGCGGGTAATCTGGCTGTGATGTCGGTCTGAAATGCCAAGTTTGTGCCACTGACACAAGAGATATATTATCATCATCTGCCTATTATTTTTCTGTCTCTCTCTTTTTTCAGTTTAAACGGATGAAGCTGAACACCAGCATGTAACATAGAACGACTGCCTAAGTATCAAGATAACTCCCACAAAACTCGTGAATGGAACGTTAAAGCAAGAACTTGCAGGGAGCAAGAACATCAGAATTTCAGCTCATATTCTGCATAATTGCCAGAGAATATTCCGTTCCAGTCGTTTGCCTTTTACATACAAATTCCAGAGAGAATCGAGTCAGCGAGAATGCATGCTAAACATTCTGAGTTTCATGAAAAATAATAAAATGTTCTACGCTAAAAGAAGATATGCTAGCAATGGAGCAAATTATAAAAGTAAAACCCACGCGTTGTAAATAACTACTTAGAGTGCTGTGTGTGCCTGTACTTAGAGTGGAAATACAAGATGCAATTTTGAATTCGCATCAAAATTCAGGAGATTGTCATGAAAGACATAAATAATTATCAATTAAAATTACGGTACATCAATAATTAAAATACGCAGTTTTTTTTTTAGTTCATAAAAATGTAACAGTGTTTCAGAATAACCCCTGCGCCGTGGTTTAGGGAATAAGTATTTATGAAATGAATGCGCGTTTACGTATTATATATTTGTATGTATTATACGAAACTCTGGTTATTGATGATAATATTACCGTGGTTATAGTGTGAGAATCAGACTTGCAGAGTTTTATCACGGGAGGTTCACATTTACCGATTTCCGTTTTAATGAAAAGAAAAATATCTACCCATTGATTCGGGTCGAGAATCATTAAAATAATTACCTCCATGAACTTGACGCAATAGGGGATCGGACTGGGTCAAAAAATATAATTTTAATTAGCCCGTCTGTTAGATTATCGAAAAATATTGGATACGTATTTTTTGATTTATCAAATCAATAAAAAATTACGAAAATAAAACGCGCCAAAAATTTGAGTGGAGGGTGATGTTTGTGACGTCACTCAACGGTAAGAAATGTCATACTAATGTCTTAGAATATGACGTCACACGAGTTTTCAAAGCACTGTATCGTCTTCATTGATTGTTTACGTGAAAAAAAAATATGTGTCCAAAATTTTTTGGTACCCTATCTGACGGACTAATTAGTTCCAAGCTACAACAATCCGTCAAATTATTTAGTCGAGTTTCAACTTTATTGCTAAGCGTTGACAGTATTGGGTAGCTTAATGTGCTGGCGTCTGTACAATCTTTGACGGACTCTAGGGAGACCCAGGGATTGAAGTCCGGATGTCTCACACAACGAAACTAATCAGAAAAGATATGTTTATTATGTCGTATCATTTTGACTGTTTACCATAGGGAATATCTGGGGGCACGGCAGTGCCCCCGCCAAGTCGACAAATTGTACTATTTGATAATAATAATAGGAGGACAATGACAAACATGTCTTCTTAATATTTATGTTTTGGATATAGCCTAACCTGTGGTCTAGAGTTTTTATGCCTCTGACTTGGTTTTACATGCCATTGAGAAATATCTCTCAGGTATATTTAAAGCTGGTTTCGGCACGATGTTTTCCTTTACCGAAGCAAGTCATAATTTTATTACAATACGCACGGGAATTAGAAAAATTGGAGGTGCGTGTCTTTTTTTTTCGCGTGGCGAGTGGAAAATCTTCAAATAACCCCTTCTACTCTTGGGCAGAGCGAAAGGGAGTGTCAGACTTCTACTGACTAAAAACCACCCATGTTCCTTCTTAGCCCTATACAGAGCGTAAATCAACCCTTCACACATACGTCAACCAAGCATTCTGTACATCAAACTACCCCTACGCAAAATTTTTTGCTTTAAAACGACTTTTTTTTTGGGGTCAAAAATTTTATTTTAAGGTAATACTCAATGTAGCACTCCTTAAAAATTGTGCTAGTGGATGCTTTGAATAGTAAAAGGGTCTTGGAGGTAATTTAAGTAAAGTTTCAACCTGAAAAACTAGTATTTACAAAAACAGCTGTGCAAAATTGGGAACTTTGACCCCTAATATCTCCATAACTAGGGGGTTTCCAGGTATGGTCTAGAACAAAAAAATTATCGCAGTGGTGGGGAGAACAAGTGCCCTTCGTTTGCGATAAGAGTACTTTTACACCGTTTATGTCGAGACCGCGGTAACTTCTGAACAGCTCGCAGCCCAGACGGGAAGTGCGTGTCTTGGATTCGAAATCGAGACCTATGACTTGGCGGACCGACGGCCACACCTCTAAACAAACACTCCTTTAATAGAATGTCACACACAAGGAATGAACGAAAACAGGAACATTGCAAAAAATGCAAAGCTTGGTTTTGATCAAGCCTATCAGAAAATCAAATCGGGTGATCTGATGGCTAATCCCTTGTGATTGAATGACCAAAATACAATCAAGCCTTGAAATTCCATTTGTAAACAGATTAACTGGAATAGGGAATTGGTGACAGTCTGTTAGCAACGCAATCCAGAATTAGACTTCCGAATTCCCCGACTGCGTATCGCCCTAGCCTTTTTCCAATTGATTGCGCTACTTTTTTTTAGGAACGACAACTGTCCTACAAATGGGTTTAGTGGTTGTAAGCGTGACTACTTAGCATGAGGTTATGGATTCGATTGACATGTCGGGCAAAGTGTTATTTCAGGGTTTTTCCAGAAATTTCTCAGTAGAAGCCACGGAGTCTGAATTTTTGTCTTGTTGATGGCAATAACCCCCACACGAAAAACCCAATAACACTAAAGATAGGACAAAAATATTAAGAGAAAGAAAGGAGTAAGGTATTGTCATGTTTATCTTTGACTTGCGAGTTGACTGTACAGTTCTCTCTAGAGACGCACTAGACCCAAACTTGGGTCGAAACGATGTGGGCGCGGGAAATATCGCCACTAAGTTTTCTTCAACATTCTCAATGAACGACCGCTGAAATAAGGTGTATGAAGCTACAAGTTTGAATTTATTGATATTTTTTGTTCGGTTTGCTATGAGTTTTATTTGAGCTATGTATTTACTTCATCACCGCTGCTCTCAAAAAGGGTGAAGGAAAACATCGTGAGGAAACCGGCATGTCTTAGAACCAAAAAATTCGAAGACTTGTGACATCTACCAACCCACACTGGGCCCGCGTGGTGGATTATAGCCCATCCCTATTCTAGAGAGGAGGTCTGTGTCCCTGCAGTGGGAACATTATAGGCTGATGATGATGACGGTGGGACGGCCTTAAAAGGAAATGCGGGCGGAGCGACTTTTGAAAATTAGGTACCTATTTAAGAAACTATCGCTGTTGCTCTGCGAGAGCTAGGCGCCCGGGCGGCAGATAAGGACAACTGCAGATCCGACTCAATAGCTTAAGTAAAAAGTCATATTTCCAGGTTTGGCTCTCGTCTATTTCATCCTCCAATATTGTACCAATTTATAAGATATTTTAGACACTTATTAAGAAGGATGTATTCTGCAATGTGCCCCTATGTTTTTCTCTTTTCGTTTATAGTTGTCAATTTGTCAAATTTTCGTTAATTAATGTCAACACTAGGCTTGTGTTAACAGCGATCTAAATAAGCAATTTTGAGCTTTTTTTGAGGTATCTAGTGCTGAGAAAAAAATAATGTATCATCAAAAAGAAAACATAGGGGGCGTACGAGTAGTTAATATTTATTATTCAGTAAAAAATCATAGATTTATAGTCATTAACAAGAAGCGTTTCTATAACAGGCGAGAGCGTTTCTATGGAGAAAAGACCTCCCGCATTTCCTCTTAAGATCTGTGGAGCGACCATCTTCGCAGGGTGGCTGGTAGAAACTGGCTGAGAGTTGCTGAGAATCGAGCTGGGTGCCGTATAATTAAAGAGGCCTAATCCTGCAGTGGATTGCTGTAGGCTGATGATGATGATGAGTGATGATGATGTGCCATGAGTGTGGCTGTTTGTGACCAGAAATGTGGGGCAAGAATCGAAGGAGCTTCAATAGAGACAGCTTGGAGGTAAACATAAGCATAAATCCGAAGTAAAATAAATAAATAATCTTATGAACACACAAATGCGATTAATACAATCATGAGCATGTCTCACGACACAACTAAACCAAAAACTTAAGATTCGTTTTAGTAACTAGCTGTTGCCCGCGGCTTTGCCCGCGTGGATGTCGGTCGGTATTATATACTAAAACCTTCCTCGAAAACCACTCGACCCATTATTGAAAACAGCATGAAAATCGGTGGAGTAGTTTTTGAGTTTATCGCGAACAGACAGACAGATAGACGCGGCGGAGCACTTTTTTTATAATATGTGTGTGACGATGCAACAGAAAACCTCAATGTCTCCTCATAATACATCTTCGGTAAAAACCAACAAAAACCCATACAAAAAGAAAAATAAAATATCTTACAAAGATTGTAAAGCTCACCGTCTGCAGGCGCATTGATAGTTCTCCGTAGACGTTTGTTCTCGTCCTGCAGCCGTGAAACAGCCGTCACCAGTTCTGCTGACTCCGTCCGCCATTGCTCTTCGATCGCTTCTATTTCCTATAAAACAAGAAAAAAACAGTTATTAAAATATTCAAGAGCCTAGGGTAATACATAGAAGTAAAGATACACTGTAGGCCTGGTACTGAGACAGACTGGATCAAAGAGGCGACAGTTTGGAGCCCCTTTGCAAGATATGTGCCATAGACTGTCCTGTCCATCCTGCGCAATCATTTGCACCTTTCAGGGTTTGACCGAAGCAAACGTTAGAACTGTGCAGATGCCTACATACTGGTCTAACACTATTTGAATTCATTAACACGTTAAGAAAAAGAGAGGTGCATGAACAGGGTGTTGTATCGTAGGCTAATGGGAAATCATCAAATCATTCCTCCCGCTCTGGGTGGAGCAGGAGTGTCAGAATCTTGCTGACTAAAACCAGCATGTTCCTTCTAATGCCCTTCGCGTTCCAGGGTCGCGGTGACTCTTTCGAACAAATTCTGCCACCCTGGTAGAGTTGTACCGTAGCGGGTAGCTTGGATTCCTATGCCACGCAGAGGTCTGCAGGCCAAAGCATCAATCATATCCTCCCTAAACAAACCGATCCCTATTTTCCGCCACCTTGGAATTAACAGCCTCTAGTAGCCTTTAATATTACCCAAACACACTCAGTTAAGTGGACTGTTTTTTTTTCAAAATGTACTCCTATTCTTTCGTGTTTAGTTTACTAAGCAAACATTGCAGAATGAACGACGCAATTACAGTAAATGTTTGTTTGAGCTACCTCGTAAAAAATTAGAAAAAGCTTGTTGTTCAAATATCTTCGTAAACAGTATTTATATCGTCAACTGCTGAATAAAAACCCACTGAATTGACGTTAAAGGAATTAAATTGAAGTATAATTTTATCTAAGACATGTGTAAAATTCGAAGACATGTGACATCTACCAACCCGCACTTGGCACGCATGGTGTATTATATCCACATAATTCTTAAATTAATTCAGTAGGTTTCTCTCCTAGAGAGGAGGCCAGAGTCCCTGCAGCGAGAACATTATAGGCTTATGAAGATAATAATTTCATCCAAAGGATCCACGTCCTCCATCATCTGGCTAACCGTTCCCTATGTTGTTGGCTTCCAGTTAAATTAGATGCAGCAGTATTCCATTATTTTACAAAGAGCGACTGCCTATCTGACCTCCATAAACCAGTTAGAACTGGGTAATACAATACCACTTTGTAAGATTGGTTGTCAATTTCTGGCTACTGACGACCTGCAACGACGTCCAAGATTCCTACAAATAATAGCCGAGACAAACGGCTTAACGAGCTTCCCGAAGCATGAAAGAAATTCGGTAAGTAATGGGTGGACCCGTCCACGAACCAACCTAAGCAATCGCAGCTTTACCCTGAATCAACCCTAGCGGCTATCGTTATTAAGCCACAAGCTCATTTCCGTAACTTAAAAAAAATCCGTCAGTTACTAAGGCGTTAAAAGACAACAGACAGACATCTGTCAGTCTGTTGAAAAAAGAAAAAGTTAATTGTAGAAGGTAAATTACCACCACGGAAAAGAATCACGATTGTCTTCATGATCATTCTCAAAACTATGCTCTTACAAATGAACAGCATTTTACAAACATGTTTCTAAGAAAAACATAACAAAATATCCAATGTGACAAATGCCCAGTTTCATAAACTACGAACACAAGACGAAACAATAGTCCAGTTAATTAGTCATAGCCCAACAGAGCGTGTTGATTGATGAATGAATGCATAATCGAACACATAACAGTCTGTTTACTATACTGTTGGACGTAGTACCATAGACAGTTAATTAACGATCTAGCTTGTTTGTATAGATTATCTGTGGCGCAACAAACATGGCGGCTTTAGGGGACATTGTAAATGTCAACCGTTTGTCGGTTTGGGTATGTAACTTTGATCTTGTTGGAGTAGGAGCAGGTCCATGAAATGATGAATGGATTGTAGTTAGAAAGAAGATAAGTAAGAAAGAAGACATGCTTCCACGTACAATGGTTCACTTCAAGACCTAAGTGCGGAAACCAAATCCTTAACATAGAACACAGAAGACATGCTTCGACGACCTTAAATAAATTGAGATAATAAGAACGATCATGATCTTCAGCAGATATTTACAATTTCGAAGAATCACTGACCTAAAATGGTTGTTGACACGACCCGAAAAAACATATCCCCATGAACGTCAGCCTCACGTACCATAGAGCATTAAAGTGGAAATGTGAATATCGTGAATTAAAGAGATCAACTCTGTCAAGCAGCAAATAATATTGGTCTATTCATTCGCAGCACTGGTTTTCCAAATAAAGCCTAAGATAATTTCATAATATATGAATCAAATGTCAGTCCTAATAAACCGGCTAGACCTAGACACAGCTGTTGTTCCAGTCAGTTCAACCCTCCCTCGACCCTCCCTAGAGGCTCACAAAACTAAATGATGTCATTTCTCATTAAATTCAGGCTTCCCTATTCCGATTGAAACAGAACAGTAACAAAAACGTACGGTTGGTTGAATTTTTTGGACATTTCGGAGAAGCCCGAGGAATGAAAAATTATTAATGAAAAAAGTTGTGCAAATAATGTCGTGCCCTTTTCCAGTTGTTAAACAGAATTCGATTCGAGTGGTTTTAAAAAAGGCCTTGTGTTGCAGAAGAAAAATACAGCCAGAATATTTAAGTTTTCTGCTCCATTATATGCTCAAAACGCTAGAAGGGATAACAATGTCAATCAATGACCTTTTCCCAATACGAATACTTTTGCTTACTCTGTCTTCAATTCTCGCAAAGTTTGCACATACATTCAAAATTACAACGGACACAATCTATAGAACATCGGTCCCCTCGTCGACGTCAGCAAACACCAACCGCTGTAATAATATTACGAAGTTATACCCTGTCCATCTTCATATAACCGTTTAGTTGACTCAGAGCACGTTCGAGAAATAGGGAGGTCTATTCATAGCCAACCACAGGGAGGGATCAATTCGAATAAATCAGCATACTACCTGGAGAGTGGAAACGTATAGAGTTTCTGGTGAAGTCTTTGTCCTCTCCTCGTTGGAAAATCCATATTCAATAGGTGCTGAAAGCCGATAAAAGCTCATGTGAATATGCGTTGACACGTGCCGAGTTTTAGCTGTCTATTTTTGCAGAGTGCTTTTGGTTCGATTGGCCAACAGGATTGTTTTACATGTAGCTGAATATTTGTTTGCTAATAGAAAATATGCAAGTCCTTGATTCGAGGAAAATGTAGTGCAGAAAATTTTGAGTATGAATGTAGATGGGTATAAGAGTAGAGGAAGACCAAAGAAACGATGGATGGACTGTGTTAACTGTAAAGGATGATAATTATGGAAAAAAGGGAGTTGTCTCATGAGATACGAGTAAAAGAGAAGTATGGAAGAATAAGAAATGCTGTGCCGGCCCTAAATAAATTGGAGTAAGGCCAGGGAATGATGATAATGATGAATGTTTTCTGAACAAATTCGTGAAGCGAATGTCCGCAGCGAGTAAAACCTAGCCACTAAACAATAGCTTTCAATATCACACCGGTCAAGGTCGTTGCTGTTGATACAAGTATTTCATTTACTAACAATGTCTCTATTGCGATTGTACGGACGGACTTACGGCATTTACCAGATAATGTTTATCTTGAATTTGTACTTGATGTTACATAAATACACGCATGATGACCTTATAAAATTTGTAATACTAGCCGTTGCCCGCGAGTTTGTTCGCGTGGAAATTTTGTTGTGTTTTATCGGAATCTTAAACTTTGATGTAATTTCAAACTATGATCTATTTATGTGCAAATATCATTCAGAATATCCGTTCAGCCATTCTGGCGTGGTTGAGTAACAAACTTCAAAACTTTCGCATTTATTATTAGTAGTATGATGACAGTAAAAAGTAAGAACTAACATTTGCAGTTATTTGTAGACTCCACGTTGATCTAGGGTTGATAAGTGAATCTAATAAAATTATCAAATCGTTATTAGGTATTTTTGTCAAGAATAGGGATGTTTACTGACTTGAAAATTTTTATTCTAATTAGTCCGTCTGTTCGATTATCGAAAAATATTGGATACGTATTTTTTGTTTTATCAAATCAATAAATATTGACGAAGATAAAACGCGTCAAAGATTTGAGTGGTTGGTGACGTCACTGACCGCTAAAAAATGTCATACTAATGTCTGAGAGTATTACGTCACACGAGTTTTCAAAGCACTGTATCGTCTGCATTGTTTGTTTACTTGAAAAAAGAAAAATACGTGCCCAATATTTTTTGGTAATCTATGTGACGGACTAATTAGATTTTTTTTGTTAACTACCCTATTCCATATATAGCAACAAATCGGAATCTTGACTTGTCCTGTTCACGACCGCAGGCTCACCCTTCTCTTAAATCGGACTGAAGTATATGACGGCGTCGCCGTTGTAAACAGCACGTGCAGCGGGCCAGGTGCGCGGCGCAAGGTGTCGCTAAGGCCGCAACACTCTCCCCACTGCTCGGGCCGGTCTATTTAAACGAGCGCTCGGCATGGAGGAGATCACGCCTCCCGCTGCGTGTCAAGCTGGGCGTGTATAAAACTTATATACGCTCAGTATTGACGTACGCCGCCCCCGCCTGGTTCGCCCTCACGAGCGAGGGCCACAGGAAGCTCCTCCGCGCGCAGCAGAACCTTGCGCTGCGGACAATCGTCGGTGCCCCTCGCTACGTGAGGAACGACGTCATCAGTCGAGACCTCGGGACTGAGAGCCTGGACGACTTCATCCGCCGCCTTGCGTCGGTAATGTTCGCGCGTGCCGACGCATCTGCTTGGCCCCACGTCAAGCACATTGCGCCCTGGCACGCGCGCCCTCCCGACGCGAAGCCCCTCCCCCGCGACCTGGTAGCGGACAGTGGCCCCACCCCGGCTGTGACTCCCAGGTAAGCTGTACCAGGCTACACACAGCTTACCTGAACAACACGACTCCACCTACGACTCGCACCTAGTTGTTGTGGCGTGTGCTAAGTTAATATAGGCATGTCACACAACTAACACACACATGCATCTCTCTACACTCGCGTAGACTCACGCGTGGGTCACGGCTGCGGGCCCGTGGCCTCTCGCAACACTGGACGGTGTCACACAACACATTGCCGCCCATACACACACGTCGGCCCCTTAGTCCGGACCGCAACTGGCTAGCTCTGGAAACGGGACGGACGGGAGCCACACATCCACTGTAGGTGCGTCGTAAGTCGGCACCTCTGTCGCTGGTCGTCCTCCGCTGGGCCTCCTCCAGGAAACCGGGGGTCTCACCTGGTGGGGATGGACCGCCGGGGTGCTGTGAAGCAAGCAGTGCCGTACAAGCGGCGCTGTGGCGCGCCTGCAGAAACTCTCACAGCAACCACCCACATGGGCACGTATTGCTGTTGCGTGCCCACAAGGCCCAGCCAATATGGCAAAACTATGACGGGCCCGTATTTACGGGCCGAGGTAAAGCCTCCGCGGCCAGGGGGCGAAGCCCCGGGACCGCCTGCCGCGTCCCCTTGCGGGGACGCAGCGCAAATCATCTCTTTGAGGAGATCATTCTTGTCGCAGGCTTGGCCCGGTGCACATGCTGTAGCGCTTAGAGTTTTTTTTTAAATTATATCTGAATTAAACAGTGGTTTATTTTAAATAACGTGCTATTGGAGTAAAAGTTTATTACCGCTATATTTCGTAGTTTCATTTAAGATGTTGGACCCTCTGCCTTCATCAGAAGTGGGATCGGATCCACCTTCCATTAATTACAGTAATGCAAAGCTATGCTCCTGGCTTTTGATTCTGATCTACCGGAATGCGATATTGTGAATTGGTGTACACTCAGTGAAACGATAATTGTGAAAAATAAATTAGAGGGTGTAGCCCGTGTGTGGTGTAGTACTTTGCGAAGCTTCACATTGAATAATCAATAATGGGTCATCGTGGCCATGAGTGCCGGGAACAAACGGAAAGCCTCTTCAAAAAAACCTGCCTGCTGCAAAAACTGAAATACCAAAGACAGCCGTTACGTGCTTTGTATGCAGTGAGCAGGGACACAGCCAATTCCTGCCCAAAGCGCTGGAAGAAGGAAGACTTCACACCAAGCACCAGTACTAAGCAAGTGTACCTGTGTTCCAGAGCAGCCCGTAGAGTATTACAGATAAGTGGTGCAGATTTTCGTTTTACATTTAACTTTGGTTCGAAGGTTTCAGGCTACAGCCTTATGAGGCAAAGCAACGGTCGATCCGAGTGGCCGCTCCTCTGACCTTATTGCTATTAATACCGCAGTTCCTCAGGGGTCTGTTCTCTACGCGACACTTCTCTTACTGCACATTTATGACCTCCTTGTTCCTGGCATTGATGGGCACGCAGATGACAGCACTGTCATGGTGAGTTATACATCCAGCGCAAAAGCTGGGATGGAGTACATTCATAGAGAGGCCATGGTAGAGCAAACGAGTTCAGGTTTAAGTCTTTTCTCCAAGTAGGGTGACAAGAATCTGATTGATTTCAGCGCCTCCAAAACACAAGTGTCAGTTCTCCGCCAAAAGGAGTCCATTCAATCTGGCTCCTTTCCGGAGTTCATCTGTACAAGTTACTGAAAGTCTCGAGCTTCTTCGCACGAAACGCGAATAAGAACTTCGGCGCCTACATTCAGTCAAAAGGTCAAAGTGCAGCAAAAAAAAAAAAGTAAAAAGTAGTTTCGTAACTGGTTACGATGAAGGAATGCAGACTGTGCTTTGGAGAGTGTGCGCAGAAGCACCACAAGCTTATTTCACCGTCTCCCTTCTTCCATCGGGAGACTAGACGTACTGCAGGTTATCACCCATACCTTGTCGATGTTCTAAGCATTCGTACGAAGCGCTTTGCTAATTCTTTTATTATGCGCACGGCCAAGGAGTGGATCTCCCTGCCTGCGTCGATTTTCCCGAGTTCATATAACACCAATCTATTTAGGTCGCGAGTAAATAGGTTTCTTCTAGGTAAGCTCGTTCCATCGGCGACCTCATCTCTGCCCTTAGGGCATGAATGTGGTCAAGAGTATGCCCATTTCAAATTAAAAAAATAGTTATCTCGTTAACGGTGAATAATTTCATGAACAAGTGATCATTAACAACATATAGGTATGAGCAAAGTAACGTGCCTCATAATCAGCCATAAGATGTCCCCTGCTGGACAAAAGGCCTCCCCCATAGAACGCCATAACGAACGGCAACCTGCCGTTTGCATCCACCGGTTGCCCGCGACTCTCACGATGTCGTCAGTCCACCTGGTGAGAGGCCTACCAACGATACGTCTTCCGGTTCGTGGTCCGACTCGAGAACTTTTCTTCCCCGTCAGTTGTCGGTTCTTCGAGCGATGTGGCCTGCCCATTGCCACTTCAACTTGCATATTCTAAGAGCTATGTCGGTGACCCTGGTTCGTAACGTGCCTATTACAGATTAAATGTCCAACTACTACACAAAATCGCTTAATTAAAATAACATGTCATGTATTACCGGTTGAATGCCTTAATGAGGAAATACTACTAAATCGTGATATTTTAGAACATGGGATTTCGTGTAACATTAGCGTTAATGATTTGACCCTTACTAAAACCAAATTCTTTATCAGTTCTTGTTCAGTAGTCTAAACAATTTTTCAATTTTTTACAGTTGTTAGAGGATTATAAAGGTTACGTTAATTTATAAAAATTGGGAATAAATTTTCGAAAGTATGTTGCTAAACCGATGAACTGCCTAACTTGAGGAACAGTTCCATGTGCAGGAACGGAAATATTAAGGGACCTTTTAAAAAAAGGGCTGTATTGGAAAATTACCGGTACGCGTTAAGATATGTTAACGGAACCCATAGGGTCTACAAATATTCTCACAAATATTTACGTGAAGTGCCTCGTGGTCAAAATTGTCTAGTAGATATCGCGAAAAAATTATGATGACGTGACGGCGGACAGGATAACGATATCCTTGTTCATAAAAGTAACCACGAGAACAATATCATGCCTAACAGCAATATAACTTTTTGGCTAATAGTGATACCGTGTCTGTGAATAGCGATACTATATCGATTAACAGTAGCACAGTGTCTGTCGTGGAG
The DNA here is from genome assembly GCA_932274075.1 of Diarsia rubi. Classification (NCBI taxonomy): domain Eukaryota; kingdom Metazoa; phylum Arthropoda; class Insecta; order Lepidoptera; family Noctuidae; genus Diarsia; species Diarsia rubi. Next base: position 2,251,978 of record OW026432.1, read on the forward strand.
GAGTTCGTGGCTAAATAATAGTTGCCATTCGGATCGATTATTAGGTTGGGCCGCGCTTGCCTGGGTTGGTCTGTGGATGGGTGACTGCCGGTTTCATGCCGAGTTTCCTCACTGCCTCTGAGGGCTTGTTGGGCTGTTGGCCTCGGTTGTCGTGTGTGGATCTTTGGCAGTCGTTACAGGTGGTCAGTGTCCTGAAGTTCTGACAACCGGTCTTGGCAAAGGGTATTGTATTGGCTTGGTTGTGGGGGTCGGATGGGCGGTCGCTCCGTGGGGAGTACTGATATCCGGCTGGATCCATCATGGACTGGAGGCCGACCCCGACATAGTTGGGAGGGGCTGGGCAGATGATGATGACAATATCTGCTGACTCCCGTTCTTTGACAGCAACCACCGGTAGTCTGATAAATCGTGGTTCACTTTTGAGTCAACAGAGTCTTCTAGCCCAGATTCAATTACTTTGATTACTAAAGCAGTCGTACATTGCTTATCGAGACCATTAATATGACGATAAAAAAAAAACAAAATATATTAAAATTATTAATTTGCAAAAACAAGTGGACCTGAAGTGTCAGCAATGACTGGTCCAGGGATTTTCGCAGGGTCGTTAAGTGAATAATGACTAGGCCAAAAGTTTGAAGGCTCATTAATGAGCGGTCCAAAATCAGTAGCAAACTGAAGGGACAATCTGGACCAGTTTGCTAGTATAAGCCCTGAAGGCTCAATATAGAGCGGTCCAGGCTGCTGGTATATGCCCTGAAGGCTCAATATGGAGCGGTCCAGGTTGCTAGTACAGGTCCTGAAGGCTCAATATTGAGCGGTCCAGGTTGCTTGTGTATGTCCTGAAGGCTCAATATCGAGCGGTCCAGATGTATCTGAAGGGATGCACCGGACCAGATTGTAGTCAGGATGAACGAACATCACTCATAAATGTTTCCGTCTTTCAGATACTGTTTGATGGAACTGCGCGAACGAGGACGTCCGCACGTCAGTATGGCCGTGACGGCGTCGCCGTTGTAAACAGCACGTGCAGCGGGCCAGGTGCGCGGCGCAAGGTGTCGCTAAGGCCGCAACACTCTCCCCACTGCTCGGGCCGGTCTATTTAAACGAGCGCTCGGCATGGAGGAGATCATTCTTGTCGCAGGCTTGGCCCGGTGCACATGCTGTAGCGCTTAGAGTTTTTAAATTATATCTGAATTATACAGTGGTTTATTTTAAATAACGTGCTATTGGAGTAAAAGTTTATTACCGCTATATTTCGTAGTTTCATTTAAGATGTTGGACCCTCTGCCTTCATATACATAACTGGTAAAATAAATGGATGTAATTTAGGCTTCACCTGGCTTATCCTACAAATTCTAATTAATCAAACAGGACGACATGTAGAATTTCAATTTCATTTAGTGCAGAGGTGTTCAAGGTCTAAGATAGTTGTTTCGTATTGACTGGACAAGCCGAGTCTGTCGGCCCACAAACTGGGATTGAATAACTTTACATCTAATGGCTTTATAGAAGAGTGAATGAGTGTGTTACTTGTGTATGGATCAGAATGTTGGGCCACAAAAGGGATAAATGAAAGGCAATTGCATGTGGCTGAGATGAGAATGCTAAGGGGAATGTGTGGTGTGACGCGAATGGATAAAATAAGGAATGAGTACATAAGAGGAAGTCTGAAAGTGGCGCCGTTGAATGAAAAGTTGTGTGGTAATCGATTGGCGTGGTATGGACATGTGATGCGAAGGAATGAAGATAGTGTTGTGAGGAAAATGTTGAGTATGAATGTAGATGGGTTTAAGAGTAGAGGAAGACCAAAGAAACGATGGATGGACTGTGTGAAGGATGATTTGGCTAGGAAGGAGGTGACTACTGACATGACGAGAAATAGAGAAGTATGGAAGAAAAAGAACATGTTGCGCCGACCCCAAATAAATTGGGATAAGGGCAAGAGAATGATGATGAATGAGTGTGTTACTTTAGAAGAGGACATAATAACTATAAACATTTTGAATGCGACTGCCTATCAGACCTCCACAACCCAGTCAGTACTTGGTAATACGATAACCACTTGGTAAGACTGGCCGTCAAGTTTCGAGCCACTGATTAGATGTATGTTACCTGGATCGTAGCAAGTACCATGCCGCGGCGTTTACACCTTGAAAAAAGATTTGTTTATGTATGATTGTATCCTAGTGGTGTGACCATCGGACTACCAACTCAAAGGTCTCGCTTGAGTTTGAACTAAAGACAACCACCTCTGATTTTACGGATTCATGCGCGTATTGTATATTTACCACTTGCTTCGGAGAAGCATCGTGAGGAAACCAGCATACCTTTTTGGGGGGGGGGAATCCTTAAATAACCCCTCCCGCTCTTCGGCAGAGCGAAAGGGAGTGTCAGACTTCTGGCTAAAAACCACCTGTGTTCCTTCTTAGCCCTTTATGTCGAGGCCGCGGTATCTCTTGCAAACAACCCGCAGCCCCAACGGGAAACCATGCCATATATGCATGTCTAAGAACCAAAAAAATGAGACATGAAAAAAAAGAAGACATGTGACATCTACCAACCCGCACTGGGCCCGTTTGGTGGATTATAGCCCATCCCTTTCCTAAAGAGGTGCTAGCCCAACACTCACCGTCCACAGGCCCGCGTCTACGGTGGCCGGAAGCCGTCACGTGACCCCCTAACCCGCGGCGGCTGGGACGTGAGGTTCTCTCTCTCTCACGTTCCGCCACCTCCTTCGCTAGCATTACTGCTTCGCGAGAGGTCGCCGCCGCCGATCGAAACCAGCATACCTGAGAGTTACTTTTCGAAAGCATGTAAAACCAAATCAGAGGCCCATGAGCATGGGTCGCGGGTTGTACACTAGTTATCGCGACCTCGACATAGAGGGATAAGAAGGAACATGGGTGATTTTTAGAAGGCCCATGAGCATCTTAAAAACTCTGACACAAGAATATTATTTTCATACTCCAACAGGTAAGAAGTGAAGCATTGTATTTCGTAAACACCGCTCTTAAAAATGACCGCAAAGTGATTGCAATGAATTATTACGCAAAATGCATAAAAATTTAGTAACTGCGATGTCAAATATGTATAATTTTGCTATAGTAAACTGTCGATGTATCGCAATAACCTGCTCTCTTTAGCAAATAGGTTGGTAAGCGATACAAGGTTGGTATCAAATATGAAATTAGTTCGTCAAAATATAATCCCTATGATAGCATATGGTTAAGAAATGTCGTAACATAGAAGCATCGTATAGCAAGCCTTAAGTGTGAGGCAGAGGGACAGACATAATTCATGTTGGAAGCCCGCCACGCTACTCCCAAACCACTGAAAGTTAGAATCAACAGTCACGACCATCAGAAATCCGCAGAGACAACAAAGACCCAGGAAACTTTCGCATCACTACATCCTCGTCCGCTGCATCTGTGTCTGTCTGTTCGCGAAAAACTTAACAAATACATACCGATTATGCGTACCGATTATCATGATGTTTTCACCAATGGATAGAGTGGTTCTCGAGGAAGGATTTAGTAAATAATTTGTCAAGTTCCGACATTCAAGCGGGCGACGCCGCGGGCATCAGCTAGTTTATAATATTAGTTAGGATTGCCACACGACCAACGTTAACCATTACCTTGAGGATGCTTCTTTCTTGGACAGCTATGCGGGTGGGTATATAAGATTCGACCTTCTCTTTTTAATTTACGATTTTCGACATCCGAGGCAGTCGAAAGGGATGAAACATTCTTCTGTGGGCTATAAATATAGGAGCCGGTTTGAGATGGTACGTTTCAAGTTTAAGAAGGCATATCCAAATAATTGTTGATTTCCCAATAAGTTTCTGATCCTAAAGAAATACTTTAAAAGGCCTTTATGGGCTCTTTGGGAAATCAAACTCGTTACACTTATTGTTACCATGAATAACCTTATAGCCTATTATTTTTTTGGATGTTCGGAAATCATTAAATGTCTCCTCCTGCTCAGAAGGCAGAGCGGTATCCCAGTGTCAGACTTCTACTAAATAAATACCATCCTTGTTCCTTTTTAGGCCTTTGTGCGAAGGCCGCAGTATCTCTTTTGAACAACCTGTAGACACGACAGGATCATGAATAGCCTAAAGCAAGATATCCAGTTCGTTTGGACAGCATAGAATATATGCAAAATAGTACTATACATGCAGCCATGCAGCACAACCAATTCTGTGACTCCATTTATTTGATTGTTATGTCATTTATATGATCTTTAACGAAATGCCAACCGCAAGACCTTGATTCCAATAAATCTTTTTATCACCATTCATGTTTCACTAAAGCAGATGGATTTAGTGTTTTGTAATGTAGTAAGATAGTATTTAATTGTGTTTTCTGACCAATCAAACTATGCAAAACGAATATGCGGATCTCTCTTTGTACAGGAAATTGTAATGTCATGCGGGAAATGTAAAGTTTGATGTGTCGCCGCGTTTACAAACATCAGCTGTTCTAAGGGCGAGTCCACAACACTGCGTTGCGCCGCGCGCCGTCGCATCGCAAAATGTGCCACAGCATTGTATTGATATACGACACCGCAACGCAGTGTTGTGGCCTCGCCCTAATGATCCCACTTCTAGGTCTTCGGCCACCTCTCTGCAAAGCGGAGCGGAGGGTGCCGCAATTCACCAAACAAGCCCAGTGCGGTTAGCCTACTTAATATTTAAGTCTCTCCTGAACTCAGCCAAACTCCAACATGTATTTTCCCTCTCCATAATATAAATTAATCTCAATACTATCTCAATTTCCCAATAATATTTTCTTCGTCAGCAAATTCGCAGATAGGCCCCGAAGTGATCAATTTTAATCGTATTTCAGTTGTGCACATCAATCATTGGACGAAGCCCACGGGCGGGCTAGCATCGCTCCGATATTCGCTTTTATATTGATTTGGTGAGAATTGGACTACTTTTATTGTGGATTGAGAGTCTAGAAACAACCAACGTTTAAAGACCGACATAGGCAAGCGCGTTTTAACCTGAAGATTGATCCGAGCTGCTGTTATTAATAACAATAATAATAATGCTGAACAGTTTTAAAAAATGCAATTAGAATTAAGCACAATACATAACATGAGCAACTGTGCCCGAGCTAGGCTGAGCCTGTATTTCAGGTCGCAGTTCTCTTCCCAGTGTTTTGGGCGGTAAGAACAATGGTTGGACATTTCGTTTAATCGATTTTTAAATACAGACATAGTATATAATTAATTTCCAAAAAAGTTAGTTTGCTTGATGTTGTTGTATAACTATAGTGAGGTGATTGTGAGTGTTGTGGTGTAGGTGTGTATTGTATTGTATTGTGGGTGTCTGTGTGTTGTGAATTTGTGACGATTGTGTGTGTAGTGTTAGTGATTTGATATTATCTAACCACGAGCTCCTCCTGACTTTGTCTACATTTCATAGTAATTATGACACTGAGTCCGCCTTTGAACGCGATGAAATTCACCATAAATTATATTGTTGCGGTTAAAACGTGAATGTTGAGGTAGATTAAAAAGTTGGCTTCGAACCTTAGTTCTAAGATTGGTCACGTTGCGGAAAAAGAAATAATAAAACGATTTACAAAAGGAAAAAGTGGGCGTCAGTGCAAACGACGGGAGCCCATCCGAGTCACGTGTATGTCAGACAGGTAGGTATCTAAGAACGTCGAAGAATCTAAAGTAGAATTCTTTATTACCCTCGCTTTGGGGAAGCAAAATATCGGGAGGAAATCAGCATGCCTGAGAGATATCTCTCGTCTCGTCGTCTCTCGTCGTAAGGCCAAGTCAGAGCGTCGGGGGCCTCGTGATGGCTGCCACCGTTAGGCGCGTGCCTGTGGACGGTGAGTAATGGGCTAGGCTAGCTCAACGTCCGTCGTATGACGACGACAGGCCGGCACGATTGTGTTCCACGAGCGCCTCAAAGAGATGTCAGCAGCAAAGGGCTAAGAAGGAACATGGGTGGTTTTTAGTCAGTCTGCTCCGCCCAGAGGAGGAGTCATTTCATGTTTTCCCCCCGTCAAAAAAAACCTAGGTAGGTATCTATGAATGTAGACGAATCAAAATCTAGCCAAGTGCATGTCGGACTCGCAAATGAAGGGTTCCCAAGCAAAGCGGAAAAAAAATGGCGTTTGTTGTAATTTTTATTTTATTTTGTTTTGTGATTGGCGTGTATGTATATTCGTATGTATGTCCGTTTTTAATATTTGCTGTTATAGCGGCAACAGAAATACATAATTTGTGAAAATTTCAACTGTCTAGCTATCGCGGTTCATGTGTTACAGCCTGGTGACAGACAAACGTACAGACTGCTAAGTCTTAGTCCCGATTTTACCTTTTGGGTACGGAACCCTAAAAAGGAGTATCCAGTCAATGGAAGATTATTGCGACAAATGACAAAACAGGCTGTTTCTGCTACGATATCGTATAGTGTATCTTCTATTCTATTGAAAATAGCTTAAACCAGTTATAAATAATCTTCGCAAGTATTCAACATTCCTCCCCTTATCGATCGAGAGTACTTAGCCAGTTACGTTGTTTGCAATTAGGGCACGAGCGCTCTCCGTCAAATTAGATCAGCTCTAAATTAGTCTGCCGCTAACCGAATCTAGCTGGAACCGCTACATCATGTAATTATGTTGCTACGGTAAATTATATTACACTTACAATGTTCAGAAAAGACTGCCTCGTTCGTTTAGTGGTTGCAAGCGCAACTACTGAGTATGAGGTCCTAGGTTTGAGTCCCGGGTCGGACAAAGTGTTATTGGGTTTTCCAGTAACAGCCACGGATTTTGAATTTGTGCCCGGTTGATGGCAATAGGCATGCCCCTCTTATATGAGCAATAAAAAAAACATAAATGGCGAGGTGTGGGCGTAGTAATTAGGCACACACCTCTGCCTAACCCTTCGGAAATTACAGGCGTGATATTGTATAGAAATAATATTACTTTTCTGAATAGTTTGCATACAATTCAGCACAAAACAGAACATGATTAGATTTTTTATCATTGGTACTGGAGATAATATTTGAAAACTGATATAGCAGTAAAATACAATGTAAATAAACATGAGATACGATGTACAAATAGAATACATTATCAGTCCAGAAACATCCTCGATTATAAATGGCCGACCCCCAAAGGCCGTGGAACGAATACTTATTAAAAACTTGTTTTTTTTTAATCCTCGATATGGCCCAAAATCCGCAATTTTTCTTTGTTTTTTTAATTTTAAAGTGGCCAGTGACCGCGCCATCGAGATTAATCTAACGACGTATATTTTATTCAAATCCCTTCATCCGTTTAGGAGTTATGAGGGAACAAAGAAACAGACATACATGCATACATACACTGGGCTTCACCGCAGTCGAGTAATAAGAGGCAAGCCTATTGCCATCAAATGGCCAAAAATTCCTTATGGAAAAATTTGATTTTGAGTTTCATAGGCTTTGCAATATGATCACACTTTAAAGTTTAAAAAAAAACGCATAAAAATCCACATAGTGAGATAACCTCGCAGACAAATGCGATTCCGAATCACATAGTACTGAGAGATTTCGAGATAAAAGCCCAGTCACATATTCAGTTTCTCGTTTAACGCCAGCCTAGCACATAAAACGACTCTTTTGTCACGTAATTACTCTATCTGTTGATCTAAAATGAAGTACAGAAACATTCTTGAATAAGAAATGCCGTCCAAAAATGTTCTCATCATAATTCAAACTGAAGTATTTGTTGCATCATCAAAATTAAGAGCTCACTCTGTTCATTTAACGACATTGGATTTAGTTTTGGTTATGTTTTTTGAATTGTTAATTGAATATGACCAGCAATAAAACAGAACTTCTTTAGAGATACCACCTATTTCAAATCCAAAAAATCTTCGCTTGTTAAACAGTTGCTCTTAGCAGACACCAAAATGGCATCCACAAGTGACATTCGTCATTAAAGCCGAAAGACGTCTACTATACTCAGTTATCTTTCATGATTTAATTCACGACTAGTCCTTCGCCTGCTGTCAAATGGCTGGAAACCGCTGGTATCTTAATTTTTGGCTGTAGTTGACCGGCCTTTGTCCTTGAATTCAATCCATAAAGACATTTGTGCTATCCACCAACTCCCGTGTCCGCGTGATGGATTAGAAACCCAGGGTAAAGCACACCTAGAAGAAACTGATTCACTCGAAGTTTGAACAGATTCAGATTATAATGATCGGGGAACAGAGAAGCCGGTAGGGAACTCCACAGACTGGCGGTGCCACTCAACTTACAGATAGACCTGATTCTGATATGAAGTTACACAGTCTTTACAACTTGAGGGTTTTGTCATCAGCTACGTCACTACCTACCTTCGGTGACTCCAGCCGTAACGGCACATTATGTAAAACATTGCTAACACTTTATTATACTACGATAATGAAATGAAAAGTAAAGTGGTGGCCTTCGATACTGTTAGTGGCTTGAACGTGTAGTTACAGTTTTTGGGTAAGTAACGGTTTCATTAATGTGGGGTTTAGTGGCCCTTTGCTAACTGGCACTTAACCTTTAACTACACTGTAATCTGCTCTAGTTAATTAAGTTTATAGAGGTGTGTTTGATGCGGTATTTAGTACCGCGACTGGTTAATCAAAACGCCAGAGGAGGCTGCAAATACAATTTCCATTCTTCTTTTTTCTAAATATAACGGTTTGACTATGACCTACACAATCACACTAATATTTTAAAGGCGAAAGTTTGTGAGTGTGTATGTTTGATACTTCTTCACGTCAAAACTACTGAACGAATTTGGATAAAATTTGGTACACATATAGTTTATAACCTGGATTAACACATAGGAAAAGCAAAAAACAAGCACATTTTAAATTAAACAAAACTTGGAAGCTTTTTTGCTTTTCAGTTTTTTCGGCGGGTTTTTAAGTTTTTTAACTACCTACTTTTCTTTTACATGGTACTTAAACATACTTGCGGAATGTGCTTGCACCTAAGCCTAACCCATCGAAGATTACAGGCGTGAGAATGTATGGACAGCTGTCATCTACAGAGACATAATCGATACAACTTCATAACACCGTGCCAGGATGATCTAAACCCGTCAAGAATGATTAATACTCGTTAAAATCGTCATCATCAGCCTTTAGTGCAACATAGAATGCAATAAGCGGCCACTCATGCATGCAGGCCGGAAACTAGGTAGGTAATTATTCAATTCAATACAATACTAAGCCTGGTTTATAAATTCTTGTTGCTTTGTTACCTTATTTATTAAATGTAGATTGTTTTTCTTTTTTTATTAATATAATGAAAACATGCTTTTGCGTTGTACTTTTGTTTACATGACATAGCAATAAACTGCGCGTCGAGAGTCCGACCAAACGTTTGTATCTGTCCCATAGCTGGGCAAAGACCTTAACTAGTTTATCCTAACCCTGCCGGAGTTTTGCCTTCGCTGGTCAAGACCGAGTCTAAATCGTCAAGACAGCGTTTCTTCGGTCTCGGTGACGATGACTTCAAGAGTAAATTTACTTTTACGTAAGTTTACGTTTTATCAGTTTTTTAGCACTAGTGACGATCTAAGATGGGTTGGACTTCGATCGTTCAAATCAAATCAGGCACAATATTTAAGTAAATGCTTGCGATCGAAAACGATCGGTATCGTTCCAATTACGATCAATGAACGGCGTTGTTATCGCTCGATCATTCAATACGTCGAAGACTATGTAGCCTTAATTAGAGCGCTTGAATTTATAATCGGGGTGTTTACTGACTTAAAAAAATATGATTCTAATTAGTCCATCTGTTAAATTATCGAAAAATATTGGATACGTATTTTTTGTCTTTTCAAATCAATAAAAATTGACGAAGATAAAACGCGTCAAAGATTTTAGTGGGGGTTTGTGACGTCTCTAACCGCTAAAAAATGTCATACTTATGTCTTAGAATATGACATCACACGAGTTTTCAAAGCACTATATCGTCTTCATTGTTTTCTTACGTGAAAAAAGAAAAACTACGTGTCTAATATTTTTTAGAAATCTATCTGACCGACTAATCACGTGTTTTATATTTTTTTAGTTAATTACACTATTACATAGGTTCCGCGTAAAGCCGTTGGTCCCGCCAGCTATTTGTAGATCTTTGTCAGTCGTAACAGGTATGTCAGATGGTCAGTCGCTCCATGTAAAATACTGGTTTTCAGCTGCATCCGGTAAGACTAGAAGACGACCGCAACATGGTTACGAAAAGGCTAGACCAATGAGATTAGCAGTTAATTTTATATTAAAAATTATAGCTCGGTACCTACTTCAACAATAACTTTTAGCACAGAGAAACATTTTACAGCCCAGTTAATATAAATCGACAGAGAGAAAAAAACCTATTCTCTGTAGTCCTATAGCAACACAGATATCTTTTGTTTTTATTTCAGTTCATGGCAGCGCATTCACCACCGGTCATTTCAACCGGTTCTCCGAGTTCTCATTCATGCAGAGACGTAAGAAAATATTAAATTAAAATATTTTGTGCATGATGAATGCGTTTTTTTTTTAAGTATATATTTTTTCTGTTAGGAAGCAAGGATAAAAAGTTCATACATGAATCATTGAAAAGGCTAGTTTATTTCATTCACGGCATGTTCTAAATTTTAATGGACTGACGATTTACCGAAAACGAGCAGGAAAAGATGCGCAAGGACAGTCCTAAACAGGACATTGGTAGCATCATAAAACCATGGGGGATAGATACAGGCTTAAGAAATTGAGTTAACAAGTAACCTCATTAAAGTTCAATATAGTGTAGCACCAAGCTTATCAGGCGAAAGGGAGATGATTGATTAACGGCCGAATACTGAAACGCCATTCAAATATAACCCTCAAATCTAGTGCTGTCTCGGTCGCTCTATGCTGAAGTAACAGAGACAGAACGAGATTTAAGGGCAACTTAAAATTGAGTAGCGTTTCAGTATTCGGTTCTCTAACGGCCGAATACTGAAACGCCACTCAAATATAAGTAACCCTCAAATCTAGTGCTGTCTCGGTCGCTCTATGCTGAAGTAACAGAGACAGAACGAGATTTAAGGGCAACTTAAAATTGAGTAGCGTTTCAGTATTCGGCCGTGAGTCTGATATTTTTAGAGTAGCGGCGGTACATTGACCTAATAAAACCTATGCTTCACTCAAAAAGTCACCAAAATTGTGACGGAACATAATTTTCGGGATTTTTATAGTTATTCATTAATCAGGTGTATTAATGTGAACGAGGCGAAAGGAGTCTAAGGGTCGTAGTAGGGCGTTACGTGGTTTCTGCCTACCCCCATTGGAAAAAGGCATGAGTTTATGTGTAATATGTATACACACAAGTGTATTTATTCAAAGATCGAGTTTTACTTATTAATCGGTTCCAGAACGAGCTAAAATTAACAGGGTGTAAAAAATCTGAGGTCTCGGGTGAAGGCTTTGAGGAGTCAAAACTATGAAGAATGGTGGTCCAGTATTGAACAAAAACCAACACCATTTGTATCCAAAACGAAAAAAAAATAATACTAAACAAAAATCCATCATTACGATAAAAACAAACGTTACAGTAATAAATAAACATGTAATACGAATCCTTGAGCAAATTACATAGATTACATACACGACATGCTTGCATACTTCACGCATCTCTCTCGGTAAGATTAGCATATGGCCATGAGAAAACTGCTAAACATGGGTGCACGTTCTTGCGATAGAAAATTAAGTAATTAGTTGCGATAGAAAATTAATTAGTCACTACATCTTACACAGAGAAGACTTGGATCACAGAAGTGGTACGCGAATTATGGTAGGTTATGTGTTGCATTTTGGAGGAGGCCTTTACCCAATCTGGGATCCTTGCAAAAGAAGATATCTAACAAAACTAACAACTACATTTAATATAAGAAACTAACCCACTGACACATTCCAACTAGAAATTATGTTAATAATTGTGAAACAAGCTAGGAATTAACAGGTTTTTTTGTTTTTATTTACTCGTATGTGTTGTATTTAGAGGATAACATGAAAGAATTCGTAGAGACTTGTACGGTACATCCACGGAAGATTCAGCTAAAAATTACGTATCGTGACGGGGTTAAAATGACGTTGGTCTGGCAGTCAAGGGATCTCCCTCTATTAGGCACAATAAGTGTTCCTAAATACATAATGCAGGACCACAGAGAGAGGAAAGATATGTTATACTAAAGCGTTTATCTACCTTATGCTGGCAAGAACCTGCAAGAAGCTTCTGGCTACCATGTGTAACTGTGGTTCTAACGCAGTTCAATCACTAACAATGGAACCGCTAACTGTTTTAAATTCTAAAACTCTGAGTTCAATATCCGTAACATTGCAAATTGATCAAAACACGGAACTTTTGCCTAAATGCTGTGGGAACGACCTATTGTGTGGATAATTTAGTAATGAGCAAAGGCGACTATAACTGTCATAATGAATGTAATCATTTTAATATTACTTAATTACAGAAATTACGAACATAATTATATTCACTTGGGGATAGAGAAGACTAAATTTCATAACCCACTTATATCACTGTACCGGATGGAACCAATTCATCTCATTTCAACTAGCTCATTACGAACGAAGGCGGTGCTTATAGAAAATAAGGTGAAACCCTATTTCACCTTATTTTCTGACACGGAGTCACATATTTTCATGTTGCTATCCTTGTCTGATTTTTAAAACGAGCATTCCCGCTTTGTTAGATGAGGTTCAACCCTAGATGTACGTTGCAGTATGGATAGAGTTTCATGTAATGCGGAAGCCACACACTCGACGAGTGGCATGGTAAGTAGCGAGGAAAGGAGGCAGAGACAGTGTGGCCACTTTACTCGTCATGCCGCACGTCATGCTCCTCGTCCTGCCCATCGCTCCCTATGTTGTCGGTTTTTGTTTTTGTAGGAGCGTCGCCATTACTTGCGCGAGTAGAGCAGTGTGGGCAGAGCGGGCACCATCGCGGCAAATAGCGGCAGCGCGAGGAGCAGTGCAAGGAGCATAGTGTGGCGGCCGCATAAAGAATCACGAAGGCTTAAATTGAGGCGATGCTGGTCCCTGAAGTGCCTTTAGCCGTGGATTGGCCTTTAAGTTTCACTAGTCCAATTACAAGGTCATTCATCATCTTCCTGCACTTGTCTCATTCTATTTGGGGTCGGTGCAACCCGTTTTCTTCTTCCATTTTCCTCTGTCACACTTCACGGAATCATTTACTCCTTTGTTTTCTTTCTTTCTATCTCTTTCATATCATTCTTCACACAATCCATTCATCTTTTCTTTATCTCTTTATCTTAACATTAATATGCAGCACTGTTTTAGTAACCTGCCTTTCATCCAATATCCAATTACCCGTAGATTAGACCTTGTAAAATGTTCGTCTATTACCTACAATGTAACTCCCTTATTGGGTATGCGTGGCCGGGAAAGTTGACCAGGTTTATAGATTAATGTTCGAAGTAATGCGATTGCTTGCAATACTACTTAACTGCACCTTAAGTGGAAAGCTTACTCCACGGTCTTATGAGTTATTTAGTTTTCTATTGGAATCTATTAACAGTTATTACATTGTGGAAACCACTAAGTTATAGCTACGGCACACTTATAAGCAATGCACCGGATTGGTATCACAAAATCGTATTTTTAACCGACTGCAGCAGAGGGTTATGATTTCAGTCCGTATATGTGTATTATAGAAGTTAGATAGTTATAGCTGTGATAAAGTTATTTCAAAAATAAAACTAGAAGTCTACCATTATCAGAAACAAGGTTCAAGGAATCGGTGTGGCGGTCAGGGTTCCAGAGAAAGGAACCTCCGAATAATAAGAGTCGTGTCCAGGAGTACCGCTATATGGTATTATAAAAAGTTCCATGACCATTATTATAAGCTGTTTTCGGCACAAATTACCAACATAAAATTGCGGTCTGTACGAAGTTAATATATTTTACGCATTGCGAATGCGGTCGTGGTTTTGAGTTTGAACCAATGTTTCATGTGTCCAAAGATGGAGACAGGAGTGAGGGCACTTCTAGCAGTGCCGTCACTATACTTTAGTCGCGCTAAGTGAACACAGAAGAGTCAGCTCGCACTTCTCCGATAAGTCAGTCCAGTCAGTTCAGTTGTTTACGTCCCTGTGTGCCTATTGGCCTTGTTCAGTTCTGTCTCTTGCTGATATGGACGGAAGTGGAAATTATGTTTTTCCTACACTTCCGCTTTTCTTTTCTGATTAATTTCGTTGCGGGATCCAAGACAGTCAAATCATTTCTCTGGGACTTCGTCGAGCTTCATTGTCTCGGCGCTTTTCTTGTGGTCGCCACTGTAGATTCTGGCTAACAGGAGTTATAGTGGTTTGGGAATAGTGTGGCGGGCTTTTCCCACAAAAAAAAGTAAGATACGATACTTTTATTGGTATGTCGTAAATAAAAACGTTGCAATCTTTAAGCGTCATTGAACGACTTTAACGATTTAAATATTTGGTTGTGTCCGAGTCACAAAAATACAATATCGCGATTTACACCGCCGTGTGGACGAAGCTTTACAAAAGAAGCTTACAAAATACTTTTACTTGAAATCACCTGCCATCCGAGCTTTCACTAGCTTGAACTTAACATTTAACTTTCACTTAATAACTATTTAAGACACTATTACCTATTAACTTGTATTACACATTACATAATAATATAATTATTAAATTTTTCTCGTTGATTATTTTTTCTGGTACTCACTAATTCTGTTATGTTTTTTTTTATATTTTTGGTGAGTCAGTATTTCGGCCTGTCATATATTTAACCAAGTTGTAAAAAAGGTGGAGGTCATATTGTTATGTATTTATTTATGTGTGTGTGAAGCTATTCATTATGCTGTTTAATCATATTATTATTTTAAAGAATACAATTTAACTACATTGCAGCTTTTATTTACTTCAGGTTTTAGTTTGATATTGGGGATTTATCTGAATTTGATTCTTAAAAATAGACTTTATTGAGTATATTGCATTAAACTGCTTTTTTAACGTCATAGAGTAGGTACAATACCATACAACAAAATAATCAAAAAACGTAGATTACACATGGGATATTATACTAAACAAAATTTTCAATTATACAGCCCTTTTTTTTTTTTGGTGGGTGTAAAATCATCGAATAACCCCTCCCGCTCTTGGGCAGAGCGAAAGGGAGTGTCAGACTTCTACTGACTAAAAACCACCCATGTTCCTTCTTCGCCCTCTATGTCGAGGTCGCGATAACCAGTGGATTACCCGCGGCCAATTATACAGCCCTTGATGTCATATCTCGTAAGTGACAGTATTTAGTTTAGTTAAAAACCGTGAAAGCTTAAAACAGTCTTTAAAATAATGTGATATTATTATGAAACTGGCAAACATTAAAATCAGGTTCCTTTGAAACTCAAATGGCAACAAATAAATCAAAGTTAAACAAAGTAAACTAGCTCTAAACAATTTATAGACCAATAAATTATACTCTAGATTTTCCTAGAGTGGGCTATCATAAAATAAACCTCTTCAGATATTAGTTTTATTGTGTAAAGTGAAAGTTTATTAACTTGTCTATTGTAAATTGTTGCTAGATGCTTTAAGATAATTTTGACTAGTACAGTCATCAGCATTCATCAATGTAATTTCTATGTTACGAGCGCGCGCCCGTATCAATATTAAAAATCTTTGATGTTTTAATTAAAAGATTGACTTGACCATCGCATCATATTGGCCTGTTATTGAGTATCTACTTGTGATTGAATTGAGAGATGAGATTTTGTTTGTTAGTACTTCTGATTCCACATTTTTAATGCTGTTTGTGACCTTTCTTGCAATCGCATCGGTGTGCATGGCATCCTCTACCATTTCTACATGCCTGCCCCAAAAAAAAAAGTGTTATTTTTTAAATGTTGTTTCTGAATTAAAGCAGGGTCTATGTCATATAATAGCTTATTTTTATTAGTCAGTATTTTAGATGTGAAGGCGCGCACTCTAGCCTGTTATACAATGGTATATGAGTGTTTACGGACAATAATTGAGATATTTAAATAAAATTCTTCTTATTGTGTAAGCAGTAAGATATAATGACTCCACACACCCTAGTGTCAGAGTTTCGAAACCGCCTCTAGGGCCTCTGACAACCCGTCTGGGCTGCGGGTTGTTCACAAGTTACCGCGGCCTCGACATATAGGGCTCAGAAGGAACATGGGTGGTTTTTAGTCAGTAGAAGTCTGACACTCCCTTTCGCTCTGCCCAAGAGCGGAAGGGGTTATTTGATGTTTTTTCACCAGCCAAAAAAAAAAGCCTCTGACATGGGCACGCCACGATAGCGGCGGTAAGTCTCCTTTGACGAGTGGCTTGAGAGGCGACACGGAGCCCTGACCTTCCGTCTGACGCAGGTCCTCACCGGACACGGTTGTTTCCGCAGGTACCTGCACCGAATCAGGCGGGAGGAAACGCCCGGATGTCACCATTGTGAGGATCGGTCGGAGGAGCACACCGTGGAGGTCTGCCCCGCTTGGGCGAAGCCCCGCCGTGTTCCCGTAGCGGCGATCGGCGGCGGCGACCTCTCGCGTCCGGCCCTGGTGCAAGCCATGGTCCGGGGTGAGGAGAAATGCGACGCCGCCGCCTCCTTCTGCGAAGCAGTGATGCTAGCGAAGGAGGTGGCGGAACGTGAGAGGGAGAGAACCTATCGTCCCAGCCGCCGCGGGAGACGTCCGGGCGTCGAGGGCCACGTGACAGCTTCCGGCCAACGTAGACGCGGGCCTGTGGCCGGTGAGTAATAAAGTTCGTCTTATGACGACGACAGACCGTGTCGATGGCGCGTTCGTGTTCCACGCGCGCCTGAGCAAGCCTCGCCAAGGGCCGACGAAGAGATACCGCGGCCTCGACATAAAGGGCTAAGAAGGAACATGGGTGGTTTTTAGGCAGTAGAAGTCTAACACTCCCTTCCGCTCTGCCCAAAAGCGAGGGGGTTATTTGATGATTTCCGACCCCCCAAAAAAAAAAGTGCCTCTGACTGAATATTGAAATAAAACATTAAATTATGTATTGATTACAGGTTAGTCTATATCCAATGAGAGTCTGGTGCTGCTAATCATAAAACAGTCCTATTGTTGAAGTATTCAAAGCAATCGTAAACCTACCAGTACATTTGAAAAGTATAAGGAATCTTACTGAACCTAGAATCCTGTAGATTCTAGGTTCAGTAAGTTTCCTTATTAAGCCACAGGTTAACAAATATTTTTGGATAAGTAATTTTTTTAATTTATTCAAAACATTAAGCTTCCTTATGTTGAGTAGTGTTATCAGTCTATCACCCTTAAAATTTAGATAGTAATAAGATAACATACTTTAAAAACAATGTTTCCGTTGTTACAAATTTATACCAAGCATGTGAGCATATTTTGTACAGACACTATTAAACCAGAAGTTTATGCAAGTTCAAGCAAAAAGGTCAATATACATGGTTACTTTGAATAATTACATTGACTAACCAATAGCATTATTCTATTCTTATATCAAAATATTTTCTAACAATCGGAATAAAGCAAATTTTGTAGCCCGATGTTGAAGAAACTATACTGTTTTTTATTATCTCAATGCTGGGAGCAGTCAGTCAGTCATATCTTTGCAAAATTCAGGTTGATAAGTTCTAGTGACATTTAGTAAACAGAAAAAATCAGGGTCACCCAGATATTTTGCCAATATTCAAGACGGGCTAGTGGGCCTACAGGGAAGGTGGACTCGTTGAAACAATCAAGGATAGCTGCCATAGCCCTTATACTATTGAAGGGCTACATGCAGAAAACTATCCTAAAAATTAGAACATAGATGACCGTCCAAGTTCAGAACAATTAATGATGAAATAAACCCTTTTTTTAATAAATAATAATTTTGCTAGGGCACCAGCTATTATATGTAAAAAGTATGAATGTTGCGGTGAATTATTATTGACAAATAACTACAAAAAAATACCACATGAGACATTATTTAGTTCAGTTTGTGTTGAATGTTGTATGTATTACTTCTAGATATCTAAACAACAACAACATACATTTTTATGAGTCAACTTATAAGTGAGATAGATCTTTTTCGAGATTTGAGTCACTCGATAAATGGAATTGTCGGAGAGACAAATTATAAAAATTTGCATAAATTGCATTTTATTTTACATAATGAAAGCA
Source organism: Diarsia rubi (assembly GCA_932274075.1). Classification (NCBI taxonomy): domain Eukaryota; kingdom Metazoa; phylum Arthropoda; class Insecta; order Lepidoptera; family Noctuidae; genus Diarsia; species Diarsia rubi. The sequence goes on from OW026432.1 coordinate 2,270,189, forward strand.
TGACTCCATTTAAATAGAAAGAAGGTATTACATCACTTTTATAACCACAAAAGTTTTAACAGTTCCTCAAAATTAGTTAACCAACCAGTGAACCAACAAATAGGATGCCTAACAACTTTTTAAATCAATTATCTAAAAAAGAAACAAGACTGGCCAGTAAGAAGCCACTCAAATGGCAAACAAAGTTCTAAATATGAAAACAAAATTTAAAACTTTGTGTACTCACAAAAAATGGGTATAATAGAGGCCAGTTATCGTTTGGACGTGAACGGTGGCTTCGTAGTGGACACAGTCGCGCAATACCAGCGTCCGAGCCGTTCTGTTGCAACGCAGCCGATGCATTCACAGGTGACGAAACATCAATGTTTCGTGTATTCGGTGCTCAACACGCACTAAAGCAACTAATAACACCTATTTGCCTAACAATGACCTCTACCACCTACCTTCTCGAAACGCTGCCTGTATTCAGCCTTCTCAATCTTATCGTTTTCCAACTGGGTAATCTTCGCCGTCAACTCCTGCAGCGCTTGATTCTCCTTCTCGTTCCTAACCGCTAGGTTCTCCAGCAGTTCTAGCGCATTAATCACCTTCGGCAGCAGCGCTGTAACGGCGTCAGGGCCGTATTTTTCGATAATTATCTCACATTCTTTGCCAATGTCCGATGCCAGGTCGTAAACATCGACGACGGTGACTTCGTCGTCGAAATCTGGCATCTTGGCGGAGAAGCGCCTGCGGTACGGCATTAAAATCACTTGGTTTTCACTTCACGGCACAACATAAAAATAAAAGTTACAGTAAACTAAACACCTTTCGCAAGTGCGCCATCATTACTGAAAAAGTGAAATGTCAAATTGACTAGTGTAGGGCCGCGCGACACAAATATAACTGTTTTCGGTTTTTAGTTATGTCAATAACGATAACGGTTCGTTAGATATTCGATTCTTTTGCATATTTTACGTGTGGCAACACTTATTATTTACAAATAAAACTACACTTATTTTCGATTTCACCATTGAAGTGAGATTTATCAATCCAAAAGTTTTGGTTGTTTAGACAATAACCATCCTTTTGAGCTTCGCCACAGTCGAGTAAAAACATGTGTGATGCGAGAAACTCATGTGGTAGTAGTAAAATGATATAACAAAAAAAAATTGCACTGTACTAGATATAATAATCAGTAAAATTATTTTATATTTATAGTAACCCCACGTAACAAGATCATACGAATCCGTTGTTAGTATTTCAGGTTCTTTTGCCCCACTTCTGGGTTAAAGCCTCCCCCCTAGCACTCCGCTCGTCCCTCTGTGTGGTTTTCTTCTTCGAATTCGTCAGCCAGCATTTTGCTAGGCGTACCTCGGCGACGACACCCGTTTTCTAGCACCCACTGCGTGACGACTCTCGCCCATCGGTCCTGATTCATCCTACAGACATGGCCAACCCAATCCCATCAGCGATTCTAGTTTTTGAGCGTAATGTGGTATTGATATTCCAGGTAAATAAACAAAATTACTAAATAAAAATAAAGTAACATTAGAGACGTTTAAAATACTGTAATTTCGAAATCAATTCGAAATAATTTTAACGAATATGAATTCAGTAACGGTGTAAGTAGCTGTTATCGAATTCATATTTGTTATATTAACAACTGCCCATCACTAGTGTCAGATGAGAGAACGAGACACAGCTATATTAGTGTCTCTTTCTACGTTTGGATACACTGACCAGTGGATACGAAATCAATCAAATCGTGTATAGTGTGCTTTCTGTTTTAGGGCATTCTTACAAAATAATAATGACACGAAATCTGATTCACAGAATAGCTTCGTTAACACTTTATTTGTATGCAATCGATCACAAATTATCTTATGTACTGGTATCACTCACTACGTTCCTTTATGTAATGACGTCATATCCGAAACATTGTCCGACTTTTGAAATGGTCTCTCTACAATACTTCTATGAGATTTGATTTATTTTTGAGCTCCTATTCTACGAGAAAGGTAATTGATTCGGTTTATATCTTACTTAATGCAGTGAGACTAACTTTTAAAATGAACATAAAATATTTATCAGGTTCGTTTCGTAAATTCCGTCCCAAAAACTCGTAAAAAATAACTCTACGCATCATCCACAAGCCTAGAACATGTAAGCATTACATTTACATGGCCATGTTTATCACACTGATAAAAGGATGTCGCTGCTCGCAACATATTGTTAGTTTTCAAGAGCGTTGTTAAAATATCGATTATTAGCGAGTCTCCACGCGCGAAGCAACAGTTGAACGGAATCAACAGGCCCGAACGCGCGGCGCCACTTTCCCGCGTCTCTTGAACATTTTTAAATATTTTTTTATTGTTATTTTTTTTAGTGCAATGAATTTTCAAAGTAAAGCGAATAAGTATGTGTGTCCAAATGATCGACAGTTATCTTTGAGAGCAAAGTAAGTGGTTTTAAAACTTTTATTTTTGACACAGCTGTGTGGTTTTGTTTATATTTTGGAGTTTCAGCGTCCCTTTGATGTTAATTAATGTTTTACGCGGGATGAATTTGATTTCTTGTCATTTATTCGGGCTTGATAAAAATAGGCTGTAGGCTTGTTTTGTGTTGAAGCTATAAATGTGACGCGATTTTCCTTGATAAAAAGTTGGGATGCTTGATAACTTTTAAATTCACTGCATAATTTTGGTTGTAAGTTAAAAATGTCTTTTTCCGTTAATTCAAGGACTTAGATTAAATAGAGTCGAGAGGAAAATATCCACAAAATTGTACGTACATACAGCTAACAGTAATTTTCCTTTGAAAGAAATTCGTTGGTCAGGTGATGTTTTGTACCATATAGGTACGTGGATTTATATTATTATAAAAAGTTGTAGCCTACAGAAGTCTCTGACAGTCTTCTGTAGGCACTTACATGAAACTATACAAAGCTGAAATGACAAGGGTTTATAATTTCTGCGAATAGGCACTTGTATTTTCGCATTTATCACTTTTATTATCTGGATCATCTAAAATGTCAAGCCGGATTAGGTATTCTTATTTGGAGACTTGACATAGACGAAATGTTGCATTTACGTACATAGGCACTTAGGAATTCTGTAGTTAGCTAAGTAACTACCCACTGGTTTCCATAGTGACATGGTGATGTATTTTTTTGTAGTGCACGTTATTTTTAAGAAGGGATCTATTGAATCAAAAACATCGGTAGGGTACCTAATCCAGTTTTGTAAATATGAGACCCGTATTCAAATTACAGTAGGTAGGTTCATTTTTGTTTAAATAAATGATGACGAAATATTATCACTATGAACACGTGGGAAAACAAGTGACGTCATCAACACACAGTGATTATACGAAAATAAGATACTGATTAGGCTCTAGGTTGCATATAGGTACTTAATAGCTTACAATGTATAAACAGTTGGGTGGGACTCTCACACCGACCGCGGGCCACCTACCCAGAGAGCAGGGCTGTTCTCCGGGTCGGTGGCTCATCTGTAAGTAGGTAGGGGTCTAAGTTTTGGGTCGTAGTTAATCTGCCACCCAGATCCAGTGCGGGTTGGGGCTAAAAGAACTTTTATGCGTTAACAAGAATATCCAAATCTTCGAGGGGTTTATCTTTTTTAACTCTAAAGACGATCTATGGGGCTTCTAACTTGGGGTGTAGGTATGTGCCAAGCCAGCGGTTGGCCTTGATTTTCTTGTGTAAAGCGTATAGGACGGTTAGTACCGTCTTACCGGTACTGGCATGGGTACTTCCTGTCGATCTTGAAGTGCAGCGCCGTGCACTTCAATGTACTACTGCGCACGAGAGAGAGCGGACGCAGACTTTTTGACGCAACGTGACCATGCTAAAATAGCTAGATTACTTGAACCACAGACTGACGTCTTTTTTTTTTTTTTTTTTTGGTGGGTGTAAAATCATCGAATAACCCCTCCCGCTCTTGGGCAGAGCGAAAGGGAGTGTCAGACTTCTACTGACTAAAAACCACCCATGTTCCGTCTTCGCCCTCTATGTCGAGGCCGCGATAACCAGAGGACTACCCGCAGCCCCGACAGGCGTCGGCCCTTTCGGGCCCCTCCCATGTTGCTGACATCTCTTTGAGGCGCGCGTGGAACACGAACGCGCCGTCGACACGGCCTGTTTTCGTCGTGAGACGGACGGACGGCGAGTTAGCCCATCACTCACCGTCCACAGGCCCGCGTCTACGGTGGCCGGAGGTCATCGCGGGACCCCCGACGCCCGGAGCGCCTCCCGCGGCGGCTGGGACGAGAGGTTCTCTCCCTCTCGCGTTCCGCCACCTCCTTCGCCAGCATCACTGCTTCGCAGAAGGAGGCGACGGCGTCCCATTCCTCCTCGCCCCGGACCATGGCTTGCACCAGGGCCGGGCGCGAGAGGTCGCTGCCGCCGATCGCCGCTACGAGAACACGGCGGGGCTCCGCCCAAGCGGGGTACACCTCCACTGTGTGCTCCACCGTGTCCTCCGGCCGATCCTCACAATGGTGGCATCCGGGCGTTTCCTCCCGCCTGATTCGGTGCAGGTACCTCCCGAAACAACCGTGTCAAGTGAGGACTTGCGTCAGACGGAAGGTGAGGGCGCCGTGGCGCCTCTCAAGCCACTCCTCAAAGAGGGGACTTACCGCCACTATCGTGGCGTGCCCACAGACTGACGTCTGGGAGGAACTTTTATCTGAATGGCAATGCAGGTGGGATAATTCCATCAAAGGCCTCCACCAGTTCTTTCCATCCGTCCGTGAGCGGCTGGCCAGGACATGGCTGGAGGTCAATCACTGTGTTGCCCAATTTCTCACAGGTCATGGTAACCTTAAGAGTAAATTATTTTCCTTCAAGCTTGTTCCCTCGCCTTTTTGGCAATGTTCTACATCTGACTGCGATTTTGAATAATCTGCACATCACATTTTATGTTAGTGTAGTCTTTGGCAGAATCAACGTAATACGAGTACTAAGTTAAATAGTGTACAGGTTACACCCGGACTTATTTACTACACACATCAAAAGTGTCTAGGGATCAAGCATTTTTATGCGGATTTCTTGAGATTGAGATGTGGCTTTGTAATAAATTTATGATTTTATAAATTTATATGGATCCTTTTTGGTGCATTTCATAATTTAAATCAGGAACTGTGAATCAAATTCGAGTAAAAGATGAAAATCAGCTGTCAATATTTTCCCCATAAAAACATACAACTCATTGAAGACATTATTAGTGCTACTGTTTCCCTACTACTGATTAAAACCAACGTTATTATGGAGCGGCGACGTCATTTAAGCAGGGAAGAAATGTTCAGAGCCGTGGGAATGATAGAAGCTGGTTCCCGGCAACGTACTGTGGCTTTAGCTCTGAATACAAGTCAGAGTGTTATCAGTCGACTTTGGACACGTTACCGAAGCACTGGTACCGTGGCTGAGCGCCATGGAGGACGGTATCGCTGCACCACACGGAGACAAGACCGATACATTCAAATCTTAACTCGAAGAGCTCCAACAATAACCGCCATGATGTTAGCCGTGAGGCTTCATCACTCTTCAGGGAACTTAATTAGCGACCAAACAGTCAGAAACCGCTTGCATGAAGTGAACCTTCATTCCCGAAGACCGCTACGGGTACCACCTATAGCAATGCACAATCGTAGGATTCGATATCAATGGGCTCTTGAACACAGAAATTGGGCAGAAGAACAATGGCGTTTCGTGTGCTTTTCTGATGAGTCTCGTTTTGGTATGAGACCGGATACAAGACGTATACGACACTGGAGAACCCCTGGACGCCAACAGCGATTAAAATCCTGCCAGGAAGTCCATCCTTATAGTGGTGGAACCATCATGGTATGGGCGGGTATTTGGATCGGCGGAAGAACTGAGTTGATTTGGATCAGAGGCAACCTCAACGCTCAAATTTATGCTGAGACGATTGTATCAGACGTCATCGTTCCTCTACAAGTGCAAATCGGTCCCTTATTTCAGTTAATGCATGATAATGCACGACCGCACACCGCAAGAGTTGTAAGACAGACTCTCGCCGCAGCTAACATCAATGTCCTGCCCTGGCCTGCTCAGTCGCCAGACTTGAACCCGATTGAGCATGCATGGGATATGCTACAGAGAAGAGCTCTGCCGAATATGGAGGGTATCCAGTCGCAAGAAGACCTTTTTTTGTTGTTGCAACGAACATGGGCGGCCATTCCACAGCGTGATTTGGATGAACTCATTTTGAGTATGCCAAACCGATGTTCTTGTGTTGTTAGTGTTCGCGGTAGAAACACGGATTATTAATTGTTTAAGTTACCCAATAAAATTTTAAAGAAAACTGTTATTTCAGTCTTTTTTTCGAACTTTAATGTTAGTGGTTCAAATGTCAAAAATCCCTTTATTAGGAAAATGGCAAATTTCTTTATTAATGCAAAGGTGACTTGGTTTATCGTTACTGTGACAAACGAAAACACTTTATTTGATGAATCCTTAAAGAAAATTTTAATTAATATCAATCAGGAGAAAAGTTATTGCAAAAATATATGTTGATCCCTAGACACTTTTGATGTGTGTATATACGGACCTTGTAGAAACTAGAACAAATTTCCGTGCGTTCAAGCATTTTTTGTCAAGCTCACAACTTAGGATCCAGTAATTTTAATGACAATAATAACCGTAGTGCTAGGCAACTGGGTTTACCCCAGTTGTATTCGTCCCTGTGTGCCTATTTGCTTTGTTCTGCTCTGTCTCCTCCTGATATGGTAAGTGAAAATTATGTTTTTCTTAATCCTCCGCTATTCTTTTCCGATTCATTTTGTTGCAGGATCCAAGACAGTTAAATCGTTTCTCTGAGACTTCGTCGAGCTTCATTGTCTCGGCGCTTTTCTTGTGGTCGCCACTGTTGATTCTGGTTAACAGTAGTTACAGTGGTTTGGGAATAGTGTGGCGGGCTTGCACATTAAAAAAAAAAGGTGCGGGTTGGGGAGGCTTCGAACCTGTGTGCTTGTCATGATTGTATCCCTTTTTTATTTATGGATGAGAATTTTTTAAATAACTCCTGCCGCTCCGGTCGTAGCAGAAGGAAGTCAGACTCTTACTGATTAAAACCCATCCGTGTTTATGCTGCCTGCCTGCCTGCCTTTTACGTTCTAGTGCCGCGGTGACTTCAACCATGATTCTTCGAGGTGACTCTTGAACAAATTCTATAACCATGATTGTGTACCTACGGTCTACTAAAGCTATTATAAATGAGTCTGCCCACTACAAAGTACACTACAACAACAAGACTACTAGTACAATGGCGCTATGAACGTATCAGGCACGAAAAGAAACATGACATAGACGCCACGTGCCAAGCACGCAGCGTCAACAACTGCCTGCGAAAATATTTTGACAATAGGCTCCGGAAATGACACGCCACGATCAAAAGATCACCTCTTTTATTTGTTCTGTGGCCACGATGTTGGGCGGTGACGGCAAGTTCAAATGGGCATAAGTCACACACTTTACAATACAACAAAAAAAAAATTTTTTGCCTGATACGTTCATAGCACTCTCATAGCGTGGTACGGTTTAGTGGGCGGAATTCTTTATGCTGTTGACTTGATAAGATATCAAGAGTCGTGTTAAAAGCTAGCTTCCTAGCTTGTTGAAGTTATCTTCCATTCAAACCAGATGCAATTTAATACCAGTATTTCACATAAAAAGAGTGCTGATCTAACCTCCAGAACCCAAGTTAATGTTATTTGACCGTTGAAAAATAATTAAACTTATCTCGAAGTAGGGTGTTTTAATTGAGTAAGTTGGTTTCTCTTGGCGGACCAAACTCAGAGCTAACTTTAGATGGGTAGGTAACGTCTGACCGTAATGAGCCAAGTTTCTTAATCAATGTCTATAAATTAGATATCTAATGGTTTGACTTGCCTTGTGTTATTGAAAGTTCAAAGAAAACATCACAAGTTGACATCTACCAACCCACATTTTACCTAGTTAGTGAGCAGTGGCGGCCCAGTGGTGTCGGCCCCGACTTACGAACAGTAGGTCGTGGGTTCGTATCCAGGCAAGCGCATTACTTCGTGTAACTTATTTCATCACCGCTGCTCTCAAAACGGTGAAGGAAAACATCGTGAGGAAACCGGAACCAAAAAAAATCGAAGATATGTGACATCTACCAACCCGCACTAGGCCCGCGTGGTGGATTGTAGCCCATCCCTCTCCTAGAGGCCTGAGTCACTACAGTGGGAAAATAATAGGCCGATGATGATGAGAGATGTTATAGGTACTTAACTTGTTATATTATAGATTCAGGAACTTATGATATCCTTTTTTTCGGGGGGTGGGAAATCATCAAATTACCCCTCCGCTCGGCAGAGCGAAAGGGAGTGTCAGACTTCTACTGACTAAAAACCACCCATGTTCCTTCTTAGCCCTTAAAACATCCCGCAGCCCCGACGGGGGAACTTATGGTAGCACATCAAAGATTTCCATTTATACATTATTTAATGAGTAATGTGGACCTTCTAATCTATCTTGGTAAGACTGGTTAGACTTAGGTACTTTTTTCAGCAGTCACTGTGGTTAGGGATCCTAACCACAGTGACTGCTGAAAAAAGTACCTAAGTACTTAGGGAAAATGTGTAGGTACTACGAACTCCAGAAAACGATTTCGCTCCTTTACTAAAAATAAAGAAAGAATAGTACATTGTTATCCAAGGGTCGAAAATTACTTATTTAGTCCCGAGACGGGGTTTGGCGCCCGTAACGTAGTGAGGGCGCTAATAGTTCGAGGGACTCAAACTCAAACTCAAACTTAAAGCATTTATTTCAATTAAACCTATAATGCGCGGCAATAAGCTCGCGCTATTACATTCCCTTAAGTTTAAGCTTCTCATTAATTTCTGTTGCTCAAAACTCAAACTGAAACTCAAAGCATTTATTTCAATTAAGTCATTACAGGCACTTTTGAATGTCAGAAGAACAATTCATAAAAACAAATCTACGAGTGCAATACGTCATTCCGAAAGCCAAAAAAAAGCCAACGCCGAATCACACGTCGCCGAATGCCAGCAACAACGAGCACCGCGAGCACGAAAGCCCGCAGCGACGCACACCGCTACAACGAATGCATGAGACCCCGAATCACGGAACAACGAATGCACGCCGCAACGCACAACCGCCGCGCCGTCCCGCAACCCGGAGCCCCGCGCACCCGCCACCACGGCACACGGCGCCGCACGCCCCCGCACCCGCAGCAATCGCCGCCGCAAACATCCGGCGCCGCGCAACTCGACGCAGTTACCTCCGGAACGACGCATTGCACTCTAAAGCTACAGTCACAGACACAAGACATAATAACTTGTGAAAGTACTGTAGTTGCCCATTCCCTAGCGTAGATCTCTATGGAGAAGAAAGGGCAAGAAACTCTATGGACACTCTTTTCAATCAGAATATTATTACAAAATCTTGGTACATTACATCATTCATGTTGAGATGGTATATTATGTGAGAACTATGTAGCAAGACGTGCAAGTTAAGAGTGTCCGGAGTAAAAACATATAATAAATAAAAATAAATAATTAAACCATGGCAACTAAGAGATGACCAGTCTCCACTGACAGCGCCCGTTCACGAACATGACGCCTGGATCAGCACCATTCAACTCAACCATTTTGAAGGGAATTTAATGATCCGACACATGCGCCACCATCAGCGAGACATTTATATGAGCATGACATACTCTCAGACACCAGGGCAACGTCACAAAAAAATAACTAAATGTAAAAAGTGGCTATATAGTACATAGTACTCACACATGTGCCATGCAATTATATAATATTAAGATATTAAATCTATACAATGCAAAGATATTTTTACAATCTTCTGCAGCCTCTACAATAACTTCTCATGATAGGTAATAAATGGTTGAGCAGGCCAAGCATTGAGCCAAGCATTTTTATCATCAATTTAATCCCCTAACTTATAATATGCTTGCCTCCTACACAGTGTGCGTTTTATACAAGATTTTAATTGCGTCTCATTCAGTTGAACAACTACTTACTTAAGTTGACTAAATACTTATGTAATTTACCCGCGGTAAACACTGTGCTTTTCATTACGAATACGAGTAAAATAAGAACATAAATTATTAACTAAAGAAAAAATGAGTGTTGATCGAATATTGTCGCTTTCCCGCTTATTTTGTTTTTTTGTCCTCTGGTCGTCCAGCTATACAGCCAGTATTTTTCATGTTCATTATTTAAAAAAATGGCAAAGATTTTGTCGAAATCTATGTTATTTTATTTTAGAGAAATAGTTAAAACTAAACAAAATTAAAGTCATAATATTATTTTATTGAACTTAATGTTATTTTAATTTTAAATCGCGCTGTAATTGAGTGGCTGTATACAAAGTTGGAACATGGTTCAATTAAAATGTGAAAATAGACCAAGTTTTTTTTAATAATTTGACAGCTGTCAGTTGAATGCGATTCTCCCTAGGACTGAAAAGTAGTACTTTCAACCCGCTCCGCAGGCACGTTATGACCTACTTTCAGAGTATGAGTAATGAAAAAAGTATTTATTGGTCTCACACTGGACAAGTAATTAATACTTAATATCGTTTTTAACTAAGTCACGTCTAAATCGGTCCAACCCTTTTGTGTCTGTTTTGGTCCAGCTACTCCAAGAACTCCACTTGGACTAGCTGGACCAAAACAGACACAAAATTAGAAACAAAATGTTATTTTTTTGTATTTAAAGTACCGTAATTACTTTCACCTGCATATAATAATAATAATAATAATAATAATAATATTCCACAACTATCACACAACGCCATCTAGTCCCAAGCTAAGCAGAGCTTGTGTTATGGGTACTAGACAACTGATAAACATACTTATATATTTCTAAATACATACATATTATAGATAAATTACACCCAGACACAGAACAAATGATCGTGCTCATCACACAAACATTTGTCCTGGGTGGGAATCGAACCCACGACCTCCGGCATAGCAGTTAGGGTCACTAACCACTAGACCAACAGGCCAGTCAAAAAAAATAGTAATAGTAAAAACCTGTTATTTTCAAGTAATAAACTCAACTTCAATTTTATTTTTTTAATGCACCAATATTTCCAAAACTTTTTATTTACTCAAACCAAACACCGACTGTCCAATAGTTAAAATGTTAACTATTGGACACTTGCGGCCTTATTACAAAAGTGGTTAAACCTAGGTTTAACTTAGACTTGGTTTATCTCGCATGCCGTCTTACTTCAATAATATTCAAAAGAAAGTGACGGCATGCGAGATAAACCAAGTCTAAGTTAAACCCAGGTTTAACCACTTTTATAATAAGGCTGTTGGTGTTTGCTTTGAGCTCACAAACCACAGTTTGGAAACAAAATAAATATGGCTACTGGCCAGTGGGGAGTTCACAGGAAGCTTCGATTTGACATTCTGGCTATAAACTAACATTTGTCAGCCATGACCTAATAAAAAACCGGCCAAGTGCGAGTCCTACTCGCACATGAAGGGTTCCGTACCATCGTAGTAGGGGAGTCGCTTTTTTTTTTTTTTTTTTAAATTATTAAAAATATTTTTATTATATGATGTAACTAAAAATTTATGCTTTTCGCAATTTTTCCTTTATCTGTGTTATAAGACGTTGCTTCGTACCAAATTTCAAGATTCTGAGTTCACGGGAAGTACCCTGTAGGTTTTGATTCCCTTGCGAGTGTCGAAAATTTGCGGCATAAACGGGAGTATCTTTTGATCGCGTTGACTTAGAAGTTTGATTTTTTCACAGCTCCAAGAGACCATAGACTTGAGTATTTGATATGAATTTCAGCTTGATACCTCCACGCGTTCCTGAGAAAAAAGGTCTTGACAGACAGACAGACAGACAGACAGACGGACAACAAAGTGATCCTATAAGGGTTCCGTTTTTACCTTTTGAGGTACGGAACCCTAAAAAGTAACAAACAAAAAGGCCAGAGAAAAAAAATTATGTGTTAAATCAATTCGAAAGTTTGCTATTTCATTAAACAGTTTCATAAATGCTTTTCTCGTTTTTAATCATCATGATCTGTCTAGCCTTTTTCCCGTATACAGTTGAATATTATTATTTTATCTGACCTCCACAAAACAATTGGTTGGGTATCCCTTGGCAGGACTGGTTATCAGGCTTTTGGGCAACTGACTACTTGTAACGACTGACAAAGATCTTCAAATGACAGTTCTTCTAGACTACATGCTTCAAAAACGTGTTTTCCAAGGCTCGGAGGTATCTAGTTTAACACAGTTGAAAATCTATGGAAATACTTAGTGATACAAACAGGACCACCGCGGAAATATATTTTTCCAACTAAATCGGTTCACAGTTGGTGAAGAACAACGAATTCAAAACATTTTCCTGTTTTGGAAGTCCGCTAAAAATAAGAGAGATCCTGTTTTAACAAATCCAAGCATTATTAATTCAGAGATCCACAATCAAAAACAGCTTAATAAACGTTCAAAAAGACACATTCAAATTAAGAACCTTTTTCTTTTTTTTTGTCTATGAAGAGTTTTACGTAAATTAAATGGAGAGAACGCCAAACGTTTATTTAATACGAGTATGTAAATGAAAACGGAGCTCAAATACAGTTCTGAATTAAATCCCTTTTTTTCTAAAGAGTGGGTTGAATTCTGGCAAATATCAATTTGGCTCCCACTCTTGAATCTTAACCCGAGGGAGTAGTTTAAAGGTGAAGGATTTCTGAAAGTTTAATTCGAACAGATTTGAATCGAATACTAATCGAATATTGGTGATTAGATGACAAAACAACAACAAACAAAATAAGTCCAGAGTATTTAATCAAGCTAAAGTGTCTAAATTTATTAGATATATAAACACTGTCTCACAGCCGCAAGTAGTCAGGTAGCTGTCACTAATGTCAGCTGTCAGTTTCCACGAGTGGCGGGAAGTCTGTCCCTTATAGATGTGAAAATCAATTTTTCAACCCTCGCAAAAGAATTTTCTTTATTTATTTAAACTTCATGTACAAGAGTGGTACATAGGAGGACTTAATGCCACAAGGCATTCTCTACCAGTCAACCATTAAGCCAAATAGGACAGCACTGTGGTAAAGTACAAAAACAATAAAAATAAGGATAATACCATTTTGTAAACATAATACATAAATTGGTGCATACTAATACATAAATATACAGATAGAAAATCAAAATGTACAGGATACTTCACGTAAACTCAGAATCTTGAAATTTGGTACAAAGCAACGTCTTATAGCACAGATAAAAGAAAAATTGTGAAAACCGTAAATTTTTACTTACATCATACAATAAAAATATTTTAAATCATTTATAACTTTATTAGTACGGTACCCTCGGTGCGCAAGTCCGACTCGCACTTTGCCGGTTTTTCCTTAAGGTGGAAGCTCACATCTGGCCCGCGAAATTCTAATTTTCTTACGTTTTTGGCAATTTGCAGGCCAGTGCTTGGTTGTATGTTTATGAAAATTTGATTTGCGACAGTAAGACGTATGAAGTTACCGAATTATAACCATCAAAATTACTAACTACTAAAGAACGACGACTAAATTACTAAAGAATGACTTTTACATGCAAAAATCAATCTTGACATGAAAATGAACTTGGAGGGTTGTATTGATAATTTTGATGGTTATAATTCGGTAACTTCATACGTCTTACAGTCGCAAATCAAATTTTCATAAACATACAACCAAGCACTGGCCTGCAAATTGCCAAAAACGTAAGAAAATTAGAATTTCGCGGGCCGGATGTGAGCTTCCACCTTAATAGGTTATGCACCAATCTGTTGTCAACTACGCGTTTAGTTCGCACGTAAAGACAGCACAATCAATTCATGGCGGTGTCCTTGCTACGCTATCGCTTGTCATATCCGTTTCCTGCGTTTGGCACGAACTAATTTATTTATAGATTTCTTTGTTTACCTATATTTGATTTTATCAGATATATAGCGGAAGGGTAATGAAAGCACTTGTCAATTTGAATCTGATTTTGTCTTGTCAATGTTGACTTAGGATCTTAGAGCAGTCGCGGGGGAGGTTTACACCTCACTCCCCACGTGTACTGGAGGAGGCTCGCAAACGCAGGCACAATCCAGGGATCGTGGAAGGCGCACTAGTTCTTACAATCCCCGGTGCAAGTGTGAGAAGGTCAGTTATAATCTAACAAAATCCTTATGTCTGTCTTATCAAAATAAAGCAAAAAAGGACCATAAATAGCAGCGGTTCGCAAACTTTTTAAGTTTGCGGTTCATTAACAGGTTTGGTATTCTGTCACGGTGCCCTAGCTAGTCGAAATAAGATACAATGATCCTAGGCAAGGGCGGATCCAGGGGGGGCAAGGTGGCACGTGCCCCCCCAGACGATTATGGCATTTCCATCACAATACATACTTATAGGCACATCAAATCATAAAGAGTTGCTGTTTAGACAACAACTCTTTATGATTTGAAAATTGAACCAAAAAAGAACTGGTTGATTAGTCAACCAGTTCTTTTTTGGTTTAATTTTATTTGTCTGCCTGCGAATAATATATGTCACTCGATTTTTGAAAAACATCAAGAGCCGCTTGCAAAAATTGCAAAACACATTAGATATAAACAATTAATCCTGAATCCCCGTTTTCGACCGTACTTTCAACTTTCTGGGACAGATATTTAATATTGGTGCTACAGTTCCGAAAGTCAGATCTTTTTATTAAGAAATTTTCTCTTCACTTTAAATTGAAATAAATGTTAAACTGTTTCAGAGATTGTATTTGAAAGAAACCAAACCCCATTTTTTTTGTTTCAGTTAAATGTTTAAAATTGCAATTTTTGCATGCGGATCTTGAATTATTTAAAAAGATACGTAGGAACACGCTGTTCCGAATTAAATGACACATCGTTCATATTTTTGTAGGCGGAGAAAAAAAAATTAAGCAAACATGTGTGTGCCCCCCCCCCTCCTCCCTCTCAAATCCTGGATCCGCTTCTGACGCTAGGTAGAATATCGACACTTAAATATCTGCAATAATATAAAACTGAGTTGAATAAATATCGCAACACCAAAATACATTTGAAAATCCGGCTTCACATAAAAAAATAGAATTGCAAAAGGGTATGAGAATTTGAATTTACAGTTCTAGATTGTATTTTGGACCGATATCCAAAAATAGTATAAGTATGTAAGTATTTATATAAACTTGAAAGATGTTCCGTGAAAAGGACACTAGTCTTGTGAACCTTGTTATGTATAGTCTAATATGTATTCTGTGGTATAGTATAACCCCCGTCGGGGCTGCGGGTTTTTGTAAGAGATACCGCGGGCTCGACATAAAGGGCTAAGAAGGAACATGGGTGGTTTTTAGTCAGTAGAAGTCTGACACTCCCTTTCGCTCTGCCCAAGAGCGGAAGGGGTTATTTGATGATTTCCCAAAGGTAAAAAAAAGGTGTACTAACTAAACTTGCAAAGCTATGTTTCATTTGTTTGTGTAACGTTGTTGTTTCAAACAAATTAATTAGCTTGCTCCGACAGTAACCTCGTTAAATAAGGGATCTGCGAAGTAGGTGCTCTGGTGCTATCTAGATACATATTATATCTATATCTGGGGGTCCCCTCTTTAGTATCAACGGGAGTACCAGGGCACGAACCTTTGCGAACCAATGCCACAGAGCAAGTGTATCTTCACAAGTTCCAATTAAGTCAATAACAATTCCTTTCCTATTGACAACAAAGTTTATTACGGTAATCATGATTTACATTGCCGTGCGGACCGTTTTTCAAACAGAGTGTGACTCTCACAATGCAGAAAATAATGACTGGGAAAAATCTATTTTTGGTGGGAAAAATCACGGATTGCAAGGTTGGAACAAATCCAGCTTCCGTGGTTGCTACTGACCAATTCCTGACGGAAAACCATGCTCAGCCTGAGACACGAATCCATAGGACCTATAGACCATCACCTGCCAAGCCTTTCCCAACTATGTCGGGGTCGGCGTCCAGTCTAACCAAATGCAGCTGATTATTATTTATTTATTAAAACTTTATGCACAAGTAATGAAACCGTACAAAGGCGGACTTAATGCCTTGGGCATTTTCTACCAGTCTACCTTAGGGTGATGCAGAGACATTACACAGTAGGTGCAAAACAGAAACAAAAATTAGAAAATTTATACAGTGTGATTCTTTATAATGTGCACATATCGAAATGAGGGAATCTATGCTTAATTTTATCGATGGAAAAAATATTTAAAAAAATCTAATATTTTTTATGGAATTTTCAAAAATGTTGTCCGCTGTTGTGACCCCAATGTAAACAAAACGGTGTAACTTTTAAACTAAATTATCTATCGCGATGAAACAATTTTATGTAAAAAGTTATGAAAAAAAAAAGTTTTTTTGATCAAAAAACGTGTTTATTTTCAATTGAGGGTAGTTTTTTTCCACAATTTTCATTTTACGAGGACGCCTAATTGCTTCCAATCATTATGGAGTTTGTTTCATCGCGATAGATAATTTAGTTTAAAAGTTACACCGTTTTGTTTACACTGGGGTCACAGTAGCAGACAAAATTTTTAAAAATTCCATATAAAATATTAAAAAATATTTAGATTTTTTTTAATAATTTTTCCGTCGATAAAATTAAGCATAGATTCCCCCATTTCGATATGTGCACATTATAAAGAATCACACTGTATGCATACCTAACTTATAAAAATAAATACATACATACAAAAAAATATTTAAAATTTTGAAAGATAACAAGAAAAACTTTAACAACTTAGTTGTGAGACGAAGCTGCCAACTTCTTGGCGGATGTGCTCGCGAGCTTTCATTATAAATGTGAACTGACCGTTTACTGTCCTGATCTCCTGAGGGAGTGCATTCCAGAGGAAGACCGCCTGGACAAAGAAGGACGATTTTATAAAGCCAGAGCGATAAGAAGGACAACGTAGAAGCGACGTATTAGTATTTAACTTGGAGCGACTAACCTAACCTAAGAATGGTTGTCAGACTCTCATGCCAAGTTAACTTCCTGTGACAGCTGTCACAGATCTACAAATGACATTCATTCCCAGTCGCCCGCGGGGGTGACTTCTAAACACACACTTTAATTATATGTTTTAATAAAAAATAGTTTATTTATAATTTATATTTCCATTTAACATTTAGATATGGCATGATTTAAAAGGTAAAATAACAAAGTCTGTGTAGGAAACTTTATTTCAATGTTATCATCAATTAGGTAGATGTTTTAGAATAAATTTCCTTATTATTTTACTCTTCACAAGAAACAAAGCAATGTATAGCGAAACTAAAGTGGGGCAATGACTTCCCAGTCACCACCGGTGGCGACTTGGATTTTTTATTCCCATTTGCCTCCGGTGTCAATCCCCGCGGGGACGACTGGGAATGAACGCAAATGACAGCCCGTTGAAAACTCGGGATGTAACAATGATATATTAAAACTATAGATACGTTGTCCGCCCTCAAAAATGACAACATGAAATGAAGCCAATTGGCCACATCGCGCTTAGTTACGCACCTACCTCTCGCGCGATGCTACGTTTGTTCTTAATTTAAATCGTGTGTGTAAACCTGCGCGGAACATAAAGGAAACTGGTATACGCGTAAAAGTAGTTATATAATATTTTAGCCGTTTTGAAGCGCCGCCATGTTAGTTCATGACGTGTCTATATACGTCATTGGGATGTAATAGGTCCCATCCACGGACTAACTTAGGCAACCGCGGCTTAACCGCTTAACCTAAAGCTCGAAACGAGCGGCTGTTCATATGTAACCACGAACAGTTTTACAAATTAAAACCTTATTACGCAAGTACTAGATCATATTTCACTGAACCTAACTCCATCATAAAAGCTGATATTCAATAAGCATTCAGCACAATATCGTTCAAGTCTTATCGTAATTTATTTTCTCCAATAAAACATTTCTTTCGTGTCGTGTCATATGTCAGTAAGTCTACGCTCCGTTGGCTTGTCAATGGTAATAAAATATGGTGTATTTCTGACTTGATATGTAATACGACGGTATATCTTGTTGGATTTAGGGTTTGGGAGTGATAGGGGTAGCAGGTAGCTTTATTTGTCTTGATCTCGGGTGTACAATAGGGTGGTTAACAAAAAAATCTAATAAGCCCGTGAGAATGATAGATTTCCAAAAAATATTGGACACGTATTTTTTCTTTTTACACGTAAACAAACAATGAAGACGATACAGTGCTTTGATAACTCGTGTGACGTCATTTTCTGAGACATTAGTATGAAATTCTTTAACGGTCAGTGACGTCACAACCCAACACTCAAATCTTTGACGCGTTTTATCTTCGTAATTTTTTATTGATTTGATCAAACAAAAAAATTCGTTTCCAATATTTTTTTATAATCTAACAGACGGACTAATTAGAATCCTATTTTTATAAGTCAATAAACATCCCTATTGTTTATGTTCTTATTTGTAGTGTTGTTAAAATATAAACTTGAACAGTGTTTGACGCTCAGATTCTAGTCAAGCCGGATATCTGTCTGACGGATGACTGTCTATTAGTGGCTATCTAATCTTCAAAACCAGTTTGTAGGTACTGGTGTGGTTACAGGAAATCAGTAGCCCGAAAGTCGGACAAATAGTCTTTCCAAGGGATATCGCATTACCCTGCGGTAATGCGATATCCCTTGGAAAGAAAGATACGTAATAATAGCCCTGCTGGTAAACCAAGTGGAGGAGATCGTGGATAAATAATAATAGCCACTCGATTCGATTTTCAGGTAAAGCCGCGGCTCCCTGGGTTCAGTAGCCCGAAAGTCGGACAAATAGTCTTTCCAAGGGATATCGCATTACCCTGCGGTAATGCGAAAGACTATTTGTAAAGATTACAAATGTCAGCCGGGACCAAACTTATCGTGCTTTGCGAGGTACGAAGGAAACTCAGTATGTAATAGGTGGTTACCAATCCACAAAACAACCCAGGGAGCCGCGGCTTTACCTGAAAATCGAATCGAGTGGCTATTATTATTTATCCACGATCTCCTCCACTTGGTTTACCAGCAGGGCTATTATTACGTATCTTTTCAATGACAGTGGCTATAATAGTGTCCATCAATAAACTGTCAAATGGTACATTTTGTACTAAACCATAACCAATTTGACAGTTAATCCATGGACAATATGACAGCCACTGACATTTAAAAATACGCAATAGCCCTGCTGGCCGATATTGGTTACTATATCAAATAGGTTACTATCATTTTACACCACAAATGTTCTAAAATGAACATTAAAACATTTACTTAAATATATTATTCTGAGAATGGAACAAAAGCAAACGAGAAAATAAATCCAACAAAATCATGTTTATCGTATCAAGTGGTATCGTAAGGTTATCCTCAATATTATCCTGTTTCAGTGTGGTCGATACGACGATTCCAGATTCTATGTCAGACACACGACTCTTGCGCCCGGTTTCCAGCAAAGCGGAGACGAGCAGAGCGGAGTGGAGATGTGCCAAATTCGACCAATCACATGAAGGGTGAAAGACCAGCAGGGCTATTGCGTATCTTTTAAATGTCAGTGGCTATCATATTGTGTAACTGTCAAATTGGTTATGGTTATCACTTAAACGTGGCGGGTGTGTCGGATCATTTCGCTCTCTTTAAAATGTTTGAGTGGAATGGTGCTGATCCATGCGTCATGCTCGTGAACGGGTCCTGTCAGTTGTGACTGGTCACCTCTTAGCTGCCACGGCTTGTTTGAATTATTATGTTATTTTTTTATGTCAGTGGCTATCATATTGTCCATGGATTAACGGTCAAATTGGTTATGGTTTAGTATAAAATGGAACCATTTGACAGTCAATTGATGGACACTAAATGATAGCCACTGTTATTTAAACGATACACAATAGCCCTGCAGATATTTATTTTATCTAATGTGATTGGCCGATTTCCGCACATCGCATCTCGTCTCCGTGTTGGTGAAAACCGGGCCTAAGGCCCTGTTCACGGTAATACCGTGGCCCCGGAACGCAAACGGCTAAGAAGGAATATGGGTGGGTTTTAGTCAGGAGAAGACTGAATACCTTCCGCTACGTCTAGAGCGGGTCTTTTGGTGATTTCCAAACCACAAAAAGAGGCCCCGTTCACGGCTTCGTGCGATGACACTTGACATGCCTTTAGAAACTATTCAGTCTTGGTGTAGCTTTGCTCCGCAAGCAGTATGGCCGTGTCGTGTTTCGTTTGAGGGAGTAGCCTGTAACACACTTATCTATTGGTCCTGTATTAGGAATAAATGAGAGATTTCTTTTGTATTTTAATCTTCGCGTAATTTCAAAATTCTCCTGCCTCTATCCTAATTTATTTGGAGCTGGTTCCATACTTATGTATTAGTTTCCATATTTCAGACAAGGCATCCATCTTTTGTTTTAGTCTTTCTCTACTCTTATAGGCATCTACATCCATCATCCATACTCAAAAATTTTCTTAAAACATTTTCTTCATTCCTCCGCATCACATGTCCATACAACGACAACTGATTAGCACACAACTCGCTTCAGTCACCGGCGCCACTTTCAGCCTTCCTCTTACGTACGCTGTTGTGTATCTATGTTGTGTCTTAATAGATAGGCAATGACGTCTAACAAAATGAATTACTATTAAAAGTATAGCACCTTACTAAAAACGATTGTACCAGATTGCAATAGTTACTCTAAAGTCTGACGATCAGTCATAATAGGCGCTATTATGTGGTAATCGCTCGATTTAACTTTCTGGTAGGCAGCAGCTTACGTTAAGACTGGAATCTGTCCCAATTAAGTTGGGAAAGGACTAGGCAGATGTATAGCCGCTATCTCATAAATCTATACGTTATCAGCAAATCTATAGTATCCTTCTACGATAAATAAATATGATCGTGAATGGGTTGGTAGAGGCGTATGTACTTACGCCCACATTTCAGAGCTGAAAAGGTTAAGAATGTTAAGCTCCCACGGGGCCATGGTACGCAAGATTCTCGGCATTTGGGCCAAAAGGCCAATATTTGATCTAATAACTTTTGTGAAAGACATTCTTGTTTATTTGTTGTTATTCACGGTTTGATTCACGTGTTACATTTTTGAATTTGTTATGAATAAGTGGCTAGCATAAAACAGTGGCAACGCTCGCATCTTGGTTAGAAATTATTATACATAGTTTAATGTACAGCCTTCTTCAAACTAACAGGGTGCATTTAGGGAGTCTAATCCTGTTGGGGCTGCGGGTTGTTCGCAAGAGATACCGCGGCATCGATATAAAGGGCTAAGAAGGAACGTGGGTGGTTTATAGTCAGTAGAAGTCTGACACTCCCTTTCGCTCTGACCAAGAGGTCATAATATGAATTGCGTTAAAATTCGTAAAATGGACCATTCATAATAGTAACTGTATCTGTGAACTTTTGTCATATACGAATCATACATATTTAATAGATTTAAGGTTAAGTTATTGGTTATAACCTAACCAATCACAGAAAACTTCAAAAACGACAGCTGAGAAGAAAATACAAATTCTAGGCGCGAAATTTGAATATCTGATTTTTGAA
This sequence comes from Diarsia rubi, assembly GCA_932274075.1. Classification (NCBI taxonomy): domain Eukaryota; kingdom Metazoa; phylum Arthropoda; class Insecta; order Lepidoptera; family Noctuidae; genus Diarsia; species Diarsia rubi. The sequence goes on from OW026432.1 coordinate 2,291,799, forward strand.
GGACAGTGGGCAAAATTTAGAATTTTACAATATTTTAGATGGACAGGAACCGTGAAGTATGTTTTGTGACTTTGAAATCACAATGGGCAGGACGAGGATAAACAAATCATACGAATTTTAACTCAATTCATATTAGTTTTCTTTTATGATCTACTAAAGTAGCCATTTTAGACCCCCAATTACTCCTTATTTTGAATCATATTCCACCGATCCTGTTTTTTTTGAGACGTGAACAGGTAACAAACAAACTAACTTTCACCTTTGTAATATTCCATTTAATCGGATAAGGTTTCCAATATTATGTGACCTTCGTCCGCTCTATAAGTCTTTTAAATCTCTTTGTAGTCAACCTAATTATTGGGTAACATGATACTTTTACACTAAAACGCAGTGCTGAAGTACATAATCCGCTTATGCGCTTGAATAGGTATGTAACCTACTTTCTCCACAAGTTTTTTCCTGACGGTAATAACAAACAAAAAAACTTTTTCTAATTATTTTCAACCAGCTAGTTTGGCGTCTGCCTTTGTAAAGAATTTCCAATTTTCAAGGATTAAAATTGTATGTTGTCCTTTTTTATTAGTTTCAAAGCTCTCTCACCTCTATGAAAAATTACATCTACATTCGTTTGTTAATTTTTCTTTGAAGTTAGCAGACAGGATTTTTTCAGATGACCACAGAGATGGGGCAGATTAATTTCACATAGTGTTGATACAAAATTCGATTCGTGGATGACCGGTCTTCACAAAACAGATTCATCTCTCTTTATATATTTTTTTCTATCTTTATATTTTTTATTCTTTTACCTAAATGATTCCCTTTCAAACTTCCTGTAGTAAAGGGTGTTATTTGACCCTTTACGGAACCGAAAGGTAGTTGTTTTCCCCGCGCCGCGCGTCGTTGCGATATTGAGTAGCCGTTTAGTGTTCAATGGATGAATCAGTAGTGTTTTGAGGGCATTTCATTGAGTTTTACAGTAAAACGAGAATTTTTGCCCCAAAAAAAGGGCGTTTCCATAATTAAGTTTCAATAATTTATAATTTGGCGTAAGGTTACTAAGTTTGATGTAAAGAATGCTTGGTTGACGGGTTCATGAAAGGTCTTTTTACACCTTGAATAATTTATAAAGATACTGTGTACTGAAATGAACGAATGCGGGCGTACCCGCGGGTCGAAGCTAATCCTTACTATACATATAATAAATATTAATTATTCAAATATAATATTATAAATGTGAAAGTAACTCTGTCTGTCTGTCTGTTGAGTTTTCATGCCAAAACTACTACACTGATTTAAATGAAATTGGTACGCAGATAGTCTAGAGCCTGAGAAAGGACATAGGCTACTTTTTATTGCAAAAAAAAGGTTGTAAGGGGATGAAAAGATTAGTTTTGGTCGCGATAATCGACATCCACGCGGACGAAGATTCTATCATCAGCTAGTATTCTATATTTCCATACTCTCACCGCACATTTGCAACTATTATAAGCGCGCCCACAGCCGCTCAACCCGCCATTGTTTCGGAAAATTGCAACATTACCACCATACTCGTACACTCACGAGCACTAATATACATACATTTTCCTAAATAGGTATGTTAACTGACTAAAAAAAATATGATTCTAATTAGTCCGTCTGTTAGATTATCAAAAAACATTAGAAAGCGTATTTTTTGTTTTATCAAATCAATAAAAATTGACGAAGATAAAACGCGTCAAAGATTTGAGTGGGTGTATGTGACGTCACTGACCGGTAAAAAATGCCATACTAATATCTTAGAATATGACGTCACACGAGTTTTCTGAGCACAGTATCGTCTTCATTGTTTGTTTACGTGAAAAAAGAATACGTGTCCAATATTTTTTGGGAATCCATCTGACGGACTAATTAGATTTTTTTGTTAACTTCCACCCTATTGCAAAACAATCTTCGCGAGACATAACGGTGGGTAACCTGGTCTGCAATTTTTTCATAAAAATCTTCATCTGCGTAGCCTTTTCTCAACTATCGGTCGGTTTCCACTTTCCAGTCCAACCGAAAGTAGCTGAATATCAGTATTTTAAATGAAGCAATATCAGTATTTTAAATGAAGCAATATCAGTATTTTAAATGAAGCAATATCAGTATTTTAAAAATGCAAATTGTTGACGTTGCTCAAAAGGCTGCTATACTTAAATGGGACTGGGCAGGACATGTCTGTCGCATGCCGAACGAGCTGTGGGCAAGTAAAGCTCAGGATTGGTGCCCTGAAACAGTGACTCGAGGTCGTGGCAGACCACGAAGGAGATGGCGGGACGAACTGGATGTCTTCCTTGAGAATTGGAGAGACATTGCACTGAATCGTGACCGTTGGAAGGAATGGAGGGAGGCCTTTGCTCAGCAGTGGGACAACACAGGCTAGCTATAAGCTATAATAATAAAATGAAGCGACTGCCTATCTGACTTCCACAATCCAGTTAATACTGGGTAATACGATACCCTTTGGTGAAACTGGTTGTCAGACTTTTAGACCACTGACTGCCGGCTAGCCGGGACCAACAGCTTAACGCGCACAGGAGGAAACTCGGAATGCAATGAGTACTTAGTCTAATCACCCATCCTGAATATAAAGGGTGTAAAAGTACCCTTAACGCAAACGAAGGGCACTTGTTCTCCCCATCACAGCGTTAATTTTTTGGTTCTAGACCATACCTGGGAATCCCCTAGTTACGGAGATATTGGGGGTCAAAGCTCCAAATTTTGCACAGCTGTTTTTATAAATACCTACTAGTTTTTCAGGTTAAAACTTTACTTAAATTACCTCCATGACCCGTTTACTATTCAAAGCATCCACTAGCTCAATGTATTAAGAGTGCTACATTGAGTTTTACAGTAAAATGTGATTTTTGACCCCAAAAACGTCATTTCCCAGCCAAAATTTTTGCGTAGGGATACTTAGTTTGATGTACAGAGTGCTTGGTTGACGTATGTGTGAAGGGTTGATTTACACCCTGTATGAGTTTCTAAATACTTAAATAATAAAAAGAACAGTGGGAGAACAACACTTTTCGAATTTGTTAAGACTGTTGACATATTTTTTTTATTTTTATTTATGTTGACATATTGGTTCTCATGACTGTACACGCATTTATATAGGTGTATAGGTATATTTATGTTTAGAAGGACGGCTTAAAACAGGTAACCTAGTTTCCGAGTAACTGCTGCCATTTGCATGCAAGTCACGGAAGATTATTTTCTTATGTATTTTAAAGTTGGTATTATGATATGTTTACTTATTTTCTTAAATATAAGTAAGTTAATCGTAGATAATGAAAGCAAAAGCAAAACAAAAACAGTTTTAATGATAATTTAAACTGGCAAAGTCAATGTACAAGGATTAACTTAAGTACATTACTCTATTAAACCCTTGGGGTGTTTGGTCATGATTTTACGTTTATTAATAAAAGAATGTGACTTACCATTCGAATAACATGTTACGATATGTGACGCAAGAGAAAAGAGCACATGGAAGGAATAGGGATGTTTTCTGACTAGAAAAAATGTGATTCTAATTAGTCCGTCTGTTAGATTATCGAAAAATATTGGATACGTATTTTTTGTGTGATCAAATCAACAAAAATTTACGAATATAAAACGCGTCAAAGATTTGAGGGAGGGTTTGTGACGTCACTGACCGATAACAAAAATACGTGTCCAATACTTTTGGGAATCTATCTAACGGACTTATTTTTTTTTAGTTTACTAACCTATTGAAGGAGCTTTGCCTAGCAATGGGAAGAGCAGTCTAGAAAAAATGGGACCACATTGAGAAACTACTCTTCCAAAAACTACCCAAATCATTTTAAGTGAGGCTATAAAATTAGTTTTATTTCTATTTATTCAATTTCTCCAAGATCCTGACTTGATGATCATGGGACCATCTTTCATGCTAAAAAAGAACCAAATCAGTCCAGCCATCTTCGAGTATTCGGGGAAATTACGTTACAAAAAAAAAGATTTCACGAATTGAGAACCTCCTCCTTTTTCAAGTCGGTTAAAATACGTCGATCGTCGTCGTCAACGTTTTTGAATTGAAATTCTTTATTTCAATGTTATGTTGCATCTTTAGGCAGTTTTGTTGTATGTTTCTATCATTTACTATCTTTTTCTTCTTTCGATTCGACAACTCAAATGTTGTCCTACGTAGCAACCTGCAGGGCTATTGCGGCTTTTAAATGACAGTGGCTATCATATTGTCCATGGATTAACTGTCAAATTGGTTATGGTTTAGTACGATATGGAACCATTTGACAGTTAATCAAAACACACAGAGCCAAAGTGATAATCAATAAATCTGTCAACAGAGATACGCAATAGCCCTGCAGGACAGCTCTTTCGTTTGCCTCGTTAAAGTCTTACGATTACGACTGATTTTGTCTTGTCTTATTTACGATGATTTTTAGTTTACTTATAAGTTATCCGATATACAGGGTGTAGATCAACCCTTCACACATACGTCAACCAAGCATTCTGTACATCAAACCTAATGGTACTAAGTTTGATGTACAGAATACGGGTTTTTTTTGCTGGGACCCAATTTGTTTTTGGGGTCAAAAATTTCAATTTACGGTAAAACTCAATGCAGCACTCTTAAAACATTGTGCTAGTGGATTCTTTGAATAGTAAAAGGGTCATGATGGTAATTTAAGTAAAGTTCATCATCATCATCATCATCATCATTTCAGCCCGTCATCACCCACTGTAACCTATATTTTAATTGGCAAGCAATTACATCCCGAATTCGCTATAGGGGTAATTACAATCTGAGAACCCTAGGACCCACGCCCAAGGGCAGTACGGGGGCGGAAACATCAATACGGACACATTGGTAAACAAATTTAGAGAGGTGCAATTTAGAAGTTGCTATTGTTATTGTTACTGTTAAATGTTTATACAACGTCTTTTTCTCTCTAGGGTATAAATGAGACCGTAATTTCATGGAATAATTTTTTTCACCTTTCATTTTTATTTGTATTAATTTTTCAAACAAAATAATTTGAAAAAGTCACGACTGACTAAGTGTAAAACACTCATTTATTTCTTTTTTTGGGGGGTGGGAAATCATCAAATCATCTTTCGCTAGCGAAAGGGAATGTTGGTGTTATTTCTTAGCCCTTTATGTCGAGGCCGCGGTATGTGTTACAACAACCCGCAGCCCCGACGGGCGTATGTAAAACACCCATACGTAAAATATGATAACGTAGCACTTTCTTAGCTTTATATAATCTATTTTATCGGTTCGTGCAATTTATCAGCTGGGTGCCCGAGTTTCTCTTAGAGATTTTTTTAAGGAGATTGGTATCCTCACTGTTGCTTCTCAGTTCATCTTTGCCAACATTTTATATATTAAACAAAATATCCACCTGTACACTAAAAACAGTGATATTCACAACTTTAACACTAGAAATAAGCATAAACTTCGCGCTCCTTTTCACCGGCTTCACAAAGTTCATAATTCATTCGTCGGGCTTGGTATAACATTTTATAACAAACTGCCATCTTCTTTTCTAGACTTGCCATTTAATGCGTTTAAAGTAAAATCTAATCTTTGTTTAAAAGCGTACTATTCCATTAACGACTACTTAAATGATAAGAACAGTTGGTCGCTGAGTTGAACACAAGACAATGTTTGTTATTTATTTATGTTCTTTCTCCAAGATTAGTTTACTGATATGTTATGTCTTTTTTTTATTATTATAATTTACTTTTTTATACTTGCCTTACTATTGTATCGAGTCTGGTTCTTCTAACCAACCTAACAGACAGATGTGTGCTGGGGAGTTTGTTCCGCCACTTCTTCTTTCCAGCAAAAACACTAGGAAGTGTCGAAGGGGGGGCGTATTGGGGGACTGTCTCTTGTAAATAAGTAAAGTAAAGTAAATTTTGACGTTCGAAAAGTGCTGATTATCAGCCTAGTTTGAATAAATGAGTTTTGATTTTGATTTTGATTTTTGAAGTACACATCAAAGCAGTATAGCGGCCGACTTACAGCATTTCTGTATCGTTTTCGCATTTTAAGTTAGTTCTATATTAGCATTGCAAACGTTTATACGACTAACGTTAATAGGTTGTATAACACATACATACATACATAAACTCCCGGCCTTTTCCCATGGGGTTAGACAGAAACCACAGAACGCCACCTGCTACGACCCTTACATACTCCCTTTGCCTCGTCTACATTCATACATCTGGTCATACACGAGTACATGTATAAGTACGTACTAATACTGTCATTACGCAGAGAAGTGAACCTACAAGATTTTTAGTACTCTATATTATTACCTCTGCCGAAACCTGCGGGAATCACAGGCGTGAAGTTATGTATATTATTTATTTTTGGATGGTACTTATACACACATCAAAAGTGTCTAGGGATCAACATATATTTTTGCAATAACTTTTCTCCTGATTGATATTAATTAAAATTTTCTTTAAGGATTCATCAAATAAAGTGTTTTCGTTTGTCACAGTAACGATAAACCAAGTCACCTTTGCATTAATAAAGAAATTTGCCATTTTCCTAATAAAGGGATTTTTGACATTTGAACCACTAAACATTAAAGTACATTAAAGTTCGAAAAAAAGACTGAAATAACAGTTTTCTTTAAAGTTTTATTGGGTAACTTAAACAATTAATAATCCGTGTTTCTACCGCGAACACTAACAACACAAGAACATCGGTTTGGCATACTCAAAATGAGTTCATCCAAATCACGCTGTGGAATGGCCGCCCATGTTCGTTGCAACAACAAAAAAAGGTCTTCTTGCGACTGGATACCCTCCATATTCGGCAGAGCTCTTCTCTGTAGCATATCCCATGCATGCTCAATCGGGTTCAAGTCTGGCGACTGAGCAGGCCAGGGCAGGACATTGATGTTAGCTGCGGCGAGAGTCTGTCTTACAACTCTTGCGGTGTGCGGTCGTGCATTATCATGCATTAACTGAAATAAGGGACCGATTTGCACTTGTAGAGGAACGATGACGTCTGATACAATCGTCTCAGCATAAATTTGAGCGTTGAGGTTGCCTCTGATCCAAATCAACTCAGTTCTTCCGCCGATCCAAATACCCGCCCATACCATGATGGTTCCACCACTATAAGGATGGACTTCCTGGCAGGATTTTAATCGCTGTTGGCGTCCAGGGGTTCTCCAGTGTCGTATACGTCTTGTATCCGGTCTCATACCAAAACGAGACTCATCAGAAAAGCACACGAAACGCCATTGTTCTTCTGTCCAATTTCTGTGTTCAAGAGCCCATTGATATCGAATCCTACGATTGTGCATTGCTATAGGTGGTACCCGTAGCGGTCTTCGGGAATGAAGGTTCACTTCATGCAAGCGGTTTCTGACTGTTTGGTCGCTAATTAAGTTCCCTGAAGAGTGATGAAGCCTCACGGCTAACATCATGGCGGTTATTGTTGGAGCTTCGAGTTAAGATTTGAATGTATCGGTCTTGTCTCCGTGTGGTGCAGCGATACCGTCCTCCATGGCGCTCAGCCACGGTACCAGTGCTTCGGTAACGTGTCCAAAGTCGACTGATAACACTCTGACTTGTATTCAGAGCTAAAGCCACAGTACGTTGCCGGGAACCAGCTTCTATCATTCCCACGGCTCTGAGCATTTCTTCCCTGCTTAAATGACGTCGCCGCTCCATAATAACGTTGGTTTTAATCAGTAGTAGGGAAACAGTAGCACTAATAATGTCTTCAATGCGTTGTATGTTTTTATAGGGAAAATATTGACAGCTGATTTCCATCTTTTACTCGAATTTGATTCACAGTTCCTGATTCAAATTATGAAATGCAACAAAAAGGATCTATATAAATTTATAAAATCATAAATTTATTACAAAGCCACATCTCAATCTCAAGAAATCCGCATACAAATGCTTGATCCCTAGACACTTTTGATGTGTGTATCTCTATAGTCTACCATGAGTTACTGAGCTATTTTTGTTACTATTACCATAGTTTTTTTGTACCAGCCTTCTGGGCACTTCTCCTGACGGCTCTAGAACCAACGAGGCACTCAATAATATTTAATTCAATTCTAGAATTATACACATACATGAGATTGTATGGAAAATCTAAACGGAAGCTTCATTATTAGATTATTACTGTGTGTCAGTCAACCGAAACACAAATTCGACGCCAGCTCCAAACTCAATCAGCAGATACAGACTGATTTAGTTACAAACAGTCCTTCACACGCACATTTATCATATTATTGTTTTGTTTATTCATTTATACACATGTTTCATATATTTTTAACATACAGGATGAAAAATTAACCCTTCACACATACGACCACGCATACTACCAAGCATTCTGTACATCAAACGTCCCCTACGCAAATTTTTTTGCTAGGAAACGACTTAATTTTTTGGGGTCAAAATCCCATTTTACGGTAAAACTCAAAGTAGCACTTTTAAAACATTGTGCTAGTGGATGCTTTGAATAGTAAAAGGGAGGTAATGTAAGTAAAGTAGTAACCTGAAAAACTAGTATTTACAAAAACAGCTGTGCAAAATTTGGAACTTTGACCCCCAATATCTCCGTAACTCGGGGGTCCCAGGTATAGTCTAGAACAAAAAAAAATATCGCAGTGGTGGGGAGAACAAGTGCCTTTCGTTTGCATTAAGGGTACTTATACACCCTTTATTACTGTTTCAAACAAATAAAGAAAACAACATTTAAAAATAAAAAAATAAAACAGATCGCCCATCGGAATTAGGAACAAGTTCCAAGGTGCTGGTGGTCAGGCCGGGGAGCCCTGACAGAGGAACGTTCTTACTTTGCGTGTCATGTCTGCTTTCTAAATCAAGCCTTGGACCCAAGCCAGCTTGCATTTTTCTTTGGTTATTTGGTATGGCTACCTTAAGGAAAGTTATCTCAAAACTCATTCCCTGAGGTCATTTAATAAGGGATTAAAGTTTGTATGGAACTTCGTTCCGCCTATAGAACACGGCTTAACTTAAATAATACTTTCAGTCTACAAAACCGTTCAATCTTATAAAATTCAAAGCCTGGCTTTTACCTCTCAAGGTATACAATGGAGAGGCTTATGAACGACTTTAAGTAAAAACGTTTCCGTTCTCACTCGATGGCACAATTGTTTTTAAATTGAGGCTGCCTTGTTTTAGTTTTCTTGTAAAACAGGACCACAATATCGGAAGGCAGCCATTCGTGGCTGGTCTTCGGTTTTGTTATCCTTCCTTTAGGAAATGTATGAGGTAACCTCTCCCGTATTCATACCTATACGGGAATATGTATTTATTTAATGCACAATGCACATAACATACCTAATTGAGTATTTTACCAAAAAAATCGAACTAGTCCGTCAGATAGATTTAAAAAAAATAATAGCCCCGTATTTTTTCTTCATTCACGTAAACATAAGATGAAGACGATACAGTGCCTCAAAAGTCGTGTCAAGCCGTGTGACGTCACAAGGATAGTACTCTCATGATCTTTGACACTTTTGCCACGTTATAGTGGCCATTTGGCTTCGTACTAATTTTAATTTAACTAATTTTGGACTAATTTTAATTTAAAATAATGTATGTCCTAATTTTAAGTGTTTCTCGTAAGTTTTAAGCTTTTTTATTATTTTTTGTTAATTTGTTCTGGTCCTGTGTGAAACCAATAAATACTTTTTCTTTCCTTTATTTTCGTATTTTTTTATTAATTTGATAAAACAAAAATACGTATCTAATATTTTTCGATAATCTAACAGACGGACTAATTAGAATCATATTTTTTTAAGTCAGTAAACATCCCTATAATACGACACGCACATGAATTTGAAAAATCAGGCGTCTTGGATTCGAACTTGAGACCTTATACTTAGCATAGATAGCTTCTCGGTGACTTAGAAGTAACACTGCCATAAACGATAGTAGTTCAAGCTCTAAGCGTGTAGTTCAACTGTCGGGGCCGCGGGTAGTCCAACGGTTATCGCGGCCTCGACATAGAGGGCGAAGAAGGAACATGGGTGGTTTTTAGTCAGTAGAAGTCTGACACTCCCTTTCGCTCTGCCCAAGAGCGGGAGGGGTTATTCGATGATTTTACACCCACCAAAAAAAAAAAAAAAAGCGTTTAGTTCAAGCCCTTCAATACTCAAGGTCAATGTTTATTCCCATTTCACCACCAGCAATCACGAAGATTACCAGCACACTTACGCGTCATCGTACCCACTATAGCAAGAGTTACGACGCACTGAAGCGTTCAGTTGAATTGCCTTTAGCGATAACGCGGTGAGACGACAAGCTTTCAATCAATCATTCTATGTTGTTGCCATTTCCTATCCCTTTTTGGAAACCGGAAATTTGAGTGACTATTATTACTAGTACGGCGGCTAAGAGATACTATTATGAATGTGAATTCACTGTTAACATTTTCTATTAAAATGGGGAATGTTTTGTTCCAAATCTCATGAAAGGTGACGGAAACTTAATGAAAATGACCTTATTATTTATTTATTTATTTAAACTTCATGTACAAGTATGGTACATAGGCGGACTTAATGCCACAAGGCATTCTCTACCAGTCAACCTTTGGGGTAAAAAAGGACAGCACTGTGGTAGAGTACAAATACAGTACAAAAAAATAAGGATAATACCATTTTAACCACCATGCCATTTTACCATTTTTTTTTTTTAATTTTTTTTATTACTGTGCAATGTAATAAAAAAACCGGCCAAGTGCGAGTCCTACTCGCACATGAAGGGTTCCGTACCATCGTAGTAGGGGAGTCGCTTTTTTTTTTTTTTTTTTAATTATTAAAAATATTTTTATTATATGATGTAACTAAAAATTTATGCTTTTCGCAATTTTTCCTTTATCTGTGTTATAAGACGTTGCTTCGTACCAAATTTCAAGATTCTGAGTTCACGGGAAGTACCCTGTAGGTTTTGATTCCCTTGCGAGTGTCGAAAATTTGCGGCATAAACGGGAGTATCTTTTGATCGCGTTGACTTAGAAGTTTGATTTTTTCACAGCTCCAAGAGACCATAGACTTGAGTATTTGATATGAATTTCAGCTTGATACCTCCACGCGTTCCTGAGAAAAAAGGTCTTGACAGACAGACAGACAGACAGACAGACGGACAACAAAGTGATCCTTTAAGGGTTCCGTTTTTACCTTTTGAGGTACGGAACCCTAAAAAAAGGTCGTGGCCTAATAACAACTGCCCTATGACCCATGGCTACTTACAGCATAACTAATAGTGTGGGTTTAACATAACATAGTTACTACTTTTGGTTTGGTCAACACATTTATAAAATGACGGGGTGTGTCCGAAACTAAACCTAGCATCTATTGGGATAGTGATTTTAATACATTGCTCGCCTCGACAACCAAATGGGTGTTCAATTTTAGCGTGATTTACGTACAGTATTTACACTTTTACTATCTGTAAAATTGGCCATGACTTGATTTTTTTTTTATTTTTTTTTATAACTTTGGAAATAGTATGTATTTTTCAAATCTGGTAACAGGCATAAATTCACTTAAGCTAACCCTCGAAATGGTTTTAAGACAGCGCTTGAAAAAAAAAATTAGGCATGCCCAATTCCGCAGAAGTTCATAAGCCATGGTTGCTTATGGGCGTAGAATAAATGGGATATAAATTATATTTGTATCATGCATATTATATAATCTACACTAATATTATAAAGAGGAAAGATTTGTTTGTTTGTAACGAATAGGCTCCGAAACTACTGGACCGATTTGAAAAATTCTTTCACCGTTGGGAAGCTACACTATCCCCGGGTGACATAGGCTACTTTTTATCCCTGTATCCTAACGGGAACGGGAACTACGCGGGTGAAACCGCGTGACGTCCGCTAGTATAATATAATGCGACCTAGCATTTTAATGAAAACAAACACACCATTCCGCCCGTTTCCCGTTTCAGTTGATTACGAATATTTCGCGTCTGTGTTTGAAGTATTAAAAATTAACCTCTCAGAAATGTATGAATTCGTTGAAAACTCCTCAAAGACCTTCTCTACATCAAAGAATTAATTATGGATTTTTTTGTTTTTGTCTTTTTATTTTTCGCATGTACTTATGCAAAAGCATATAATAATATTGTTATCGTTCCGGGTACTTAATTTTAATACAGCACTTACTGGGTTGTGGAGGTCACATAGGCAGTCGCTCCATGTTAAAATATTGATATTCAACTGCATCCGATGAGACTGGAATCTGACCTCAACATATATATGCTTTTTTTTTCCCTGGTAAACAAAAACCAAATCCATTACACAATTTACTATTTTTTTTTTAAATTGCCTTTCCAATGATACCTTATAGTCATATGTCTACCATTGATTTAGGGTTAAAATGACTTTGAAGAGAATTTTTAAAGAGGTACGATTTTTGTGACGCCGAGTGCATAAGAAAAAGTCCAAACAGACGATGACTTACTGCATGTCCGTATCGTGGTTGCAAGCATGACTGCGGACCGCGAGGGAGACCTTTCGACTCCCGAGTATGGCAATGTTATGTAGTAGTTTTCCAATTTCACAGTAGCCCGGAGTTTGGAAATTGGCGGTATGATACCCTCCGTTCCTCGAAAGGTTATTCAAAGCTGTTCTCTCCCCAATCGTATCGGATTACTCGTACCGTCACATCGAACTGACTGTACGCTTTTTTTTTTTTTTTTTTTTGGTGGGTGTAAAATCATCGAATAACCCCTCCCGCTCTTGGGCAGAGCGAAAGGGAGTGTCAGACTTCTACTGACTAAAAACCACCCATGTTCCTTCTTCGCCCTCTATGTCGAGGCCGCGATAACCGTTGGACTACCCGCGGCCCCGACAGAACTGACTGTACGCTTGTGTAATAATAATATCTTGATCTTATTATCTTTTTGTCTATAATAATATCTACGCTATAATTGGCAGGCCTTTTTTTGGGGGGTGGGAAATCATCAAATAACCCCTCCCGCTCTTGAGCAGAGCGAAACTGTCAGACTTCTACTGACTAAAAACCACCCATGTTCCTTCTTAGCCCTATACGTCGAGGGCACGGGGACCATAATACTACTACTACTGCATCGATGATGAGCAGAGTCCGTGGTAGCACCAACACTGTCCTCAGAACGTTAGCGTGCAAAATAGACAGTCCTTTTAATGTGTACTGGGGAAGTGTACACCTGCACAGAAATAGGAAATAGGCTAAGTTGTTTTTGTGTAACTTGTTTTGTTTACTAACAGATTACTAACACCTTATTATTTGATATTGTTTCTGTGTACCACTAACAACCCCACAAACTCTCTTTGTATTTTTTTGTATGGACGTATGTCTGAAATAAAGATAAATTATTATTACATTATTATTATAATAGTGTACAACCCGCAGCCCCGACGGGCAAGCCTTAATTGAATACTGAAGGAGGGCATTTCTTTGTACTCAGTACTTTCGTGTTTCGTTGCAACTCGCCTGATATAAACGCGATTATTTGGCCTTTGGTGAAGCACGTTTGCCCGGAAGAAACCGATTTAGGCGAACTTTTAAAAAATCCAGATAATAATGTTCGGGAAGTAGAGAAACCGGCAGTGAATTCACAGACTGGTGGGTCGCAAAATAAAAATACATACACACGAATAAAGAACCTCCTCCTTATTGGAAGTCGGTTAAAAAGAGGAAGCATTGAACTTTATTCCGGTTCGTGGAACTTAAACAATTTACTGTTACTACTAACCTTCTTGAGGAGGCCTGTGTCCCAGCAGTGGAATCATTAATAGGCTGTTGATGATAATGATGACTAACCTTCTTTAGTACTAAGTGGTTTCTTTGTGAGGTAACTAATGCTACAGAGTACCACCACCAAACATATTTTTACAACCAAGAGAAACAATGGTTGTGTTGTGACTTGCAAAATATTTAACCATTTCTACACTCAGGACAAGACTGAGGACATGAACAGGCTCATTAAATGTAAAAAAAAACAGTTCCGTTTTGTCTCTCGAATACAAACGCATCAGCAATGGCTCTGGGAAATTAAAAGAGCACTGTAAACCAAAAGTAGAACGATATTTACACAATTATTTGATTTTTTAAACCAATTCCACACTCATTTGTGTTCTGAAAAATATCTAGACTTGTCTAGTTTTCATATTAGGCTGTTATTCGGGATCATACCATTGCCTCTGCTTCAAACTGAGAAAGCAAAGCAAATTAAATCAAAGTTTTATAACAATTACATAAATACTTTTCGTTCTAATTTATTATTTCAAGAAGTTATAAATCAAACAAAAGTTTTATGTATCCACAGAACCCTACCTCTGATTTTGAACGGGGAAAATAAAAGAAAGCTTCTAATAAACTAATTTGTCTGTATTATTAAGCCGACTAAACATTTAAAAGAAAGCGTCAAGTAAAGTTTGTTGTCTTCTTAATTTATAAATCACCATCTAATTCACTAAGTCAGCCACGGATTTTATAACTGACCAACATTTTACGTTTTAAAGCTTCAGCATAAATGTTCCTTTATAAAAATATAGTTCAGCCATATCAACTTGGAACCATTCGAAAGAGATACCGCGGCCCTGGAACACAAAGGGCTAAGAAGGAACATGGGTGGTATTTAGTCAGTAGAAGTCTGACACTCCCTTCCGCTTCACCCAAAGCAATTTTTCATTTGATCATTTCCTACCCACCAAAACAAGGCATCTTTTTTTGCAAAGGGTTTTAATTCCTACCCTTTAATTGATTAAAGGGCATTTTTCACTGCAGTTCTCGGCTCCATAACTGTCTAGCCTAAGGCTGGGGTGTGAATTCCGCCTCGACTGCAATAATAAAGTTTCCCCAACTTGTATTAAAACGTACTATTTACCCTCTGTGTTTCCAATACTAAAATTTATTATAAAGCCAGGTCATTCAGATAATCTGTTGGAAAATTACGTGTATCATCGATAATGGAAAATTTTCCAAGAAAGTGCAATATCATACCCACATCTACCGAGAACTATTGATGAATCAGCTTGATATAGTGGTTAATTTACTGGAACAGTACAAGTTTCCAGAACTGTAAGTTCTGTGTCACAGTGACAATCGAATGACAGTATAAGTTCTCGTTAAATTAAGTTTATGATTATAACTTACAATGACCATAACTCATTGTAAGTTATAATCATAAGTTTTTACCCGACTGCAGCGAAGCCCAAAAGGAGGGTTATTACTGTATTTGGAAGGAACAGTGGTTGCGTTTCTCCATATAAATATTTATTATTCCCCTTTTTTATTCACGAATAATGCCTCTGGGGGAAATCAAGGTCTGCTGTAGACACGTCCCTGCAATTAACTCTTTTTCAGCTACTAATTATCACTTGCTTCGCTGAATGAAAACATAGTGAGGGAATCAAACCAGCATGCCTTCTTTTTTTTTTGGCGGGTGGAAAATCATCAAATAACCCCTTCCGCTCCTCTTGGGCAGAGCAAAACGGAGTGTTAGACTTCTAATGACTAAAAACTAAGTAACTTTTGAACAACCCGCAGCTAGGCCCCTCCCATGTTGCTGACATCTCTTTGAGGCGCGCGTGGAACACGAATGCGCCGGCGGCGTCGCGTTGACACGGCCTGTCGTCGTCATAAGACGCACGGACGGCGAGCTAGAAACCAGCATGCCTGAGAGACATTTCTCAATTGCATGTAAAACTAAGTCAAAAGTCATGGACGGCATAAAAACTGTGACACCAGTTTAGGCAATGAGCACATGATAAAGAAAGATTTTCGTATTACAGTATTAACTGGATTGTGGAGGTCAGATAGGCAGTCGCTCCATGTGAAATACTGATATTCAGCTGCATCCGGTTAGACTGGAAGCCGACCCCAAGGTAGGGAAAGGCTTGGCAGGAGATGAAAGAAAGATTTTACATAGAATTACTTAGTTTGATGCTACCTAGCATCAAACTAAGGTTAAATGATGGAAAGGCTTAATGTCTTATTATTATTTAGGTAGGAATTACAAGTAAAATTGGTTTGTAGTAGAAACAGAAATAAAACTTCTACCACCTAAGTGACACTGGGGATTGAAGAGATTAATATCACAGTTTTGCAGAAACCAAAGCCATCTAGTAATTATTTTCTAAAACTTGATTTCAACGTTCACAGAAAAATAGGCCCTAAGGTATCTATGCAATTTTGCAGGTGACTGTACAAAACGCTTGGTTGACGGGTTCGTGAAGGGTCCGTTTACACCTTGTTGAACATACTCGAGCGAGCGTTCCCCTTGCTATTTATGTCATAATATTGATCAGTTGATCGCGAGATACACTAATCCGCGGTTCGATAACTTTGCACCGGCGTGTGCTGACTCATGTTTATTGATACTCATATGAAACAAAAAGGTGTTAAGGTAATCGCTTTTTTTTATTTGCATCTGTGATGCCAATGATTGTTTGAATAAAACGTAGTTATCATCATCATCATCATCTGCCTTTTCTCAACCATGTCGGGGGGTGTCCAAAAATTAAATACTCCTGGCATATATCTCAGGCAATGGCTCTGGCTGGAGGTTATACAAAAGACCGAAGCGTATAATCTGCCTCTCTGTTTAGCGTTAGTGAACTACGAGAAAGCCTTCGATTCGATCGAGACTTGGGTTGCACTGCAGTCTCTCCAACAGTGCCAAATCGACTACCGGTACATCGAGGTGTTGAAGTGTTTATACAAAAACGCCACCATGTCAGTCCTACTTCAGGACCAGACCTCTGAACCTATCCTTCTGCAGCGAAGTGTGAGACAGGGAGACGTCATATCTCCGAAACTGTTCACCGCTGCACTGGAGGAAGTCTTCAAGGTTCTGCATTGGAGAGGACTTGGCATCAACATCAACGGCGAAAACATCACTCACCTTCGGTTTGCCGACGATATAGTGGTTATGGCTGAGACCATGGAGGACCTCAGTACAATGTTCGATGATAGCCTGTTGGTCTAGTGGTTAGTGACCCAAAAAAAAAAGATGGCGTTGTGTGATAGTTGTGAAATATTATTATTATTTATTATTATCTCAGTGGAGCTTCCGAAAGACGGTCTTAAAATGAACATGGACAAAACCAAGGTTATGTTGAATGTTCATGTAACACCCACTCTTAACAAGATCGGAGACTCTGTACTCGAAGTTGTGGACGATTATGTCTACCTGGGAGAAACGGTCCAGTAGGGTAGGTCTAACTACGAGAAAGAGGTCAAGCGTCGAATCCGACTCGGCTGGGCAGCGTTCGGGAAGTTGCGCGGTATCTTCTCGCCCATAGCCCGAAGAATTGCCAAACTTACGTGGCGAGAACGGATAGCCGATTGGGTCGGAAAGTTCTGGAGTGGCGACTGCGAACCAAAAGATGTTGCGTTGGAAGGCCTCCCACTAGGTGGACCGATGACCTGGTAAAGGTTGCGGGGACCCGCTGGATGCGAGACGCACGGGACCGGTAAATGTGGCGACACCTGGGGGAGGCCTATGTCCAGCAGTGGACGTTTTTTGGCTGAAATAAGTCCCCCTTTGTACAGTTTTGTTACTAGTACATATTTAATAAATAATATAGGCGGCCGCTCTATGTAACATACAGGTATTTCGCTGAATTCGGCTAGACTGGAACACAACCTAAATATAGTTGATAACAGGCTTGGCTGATGATGATGATAGCGATGACTTCCTCGTGGGCAATAGTCGCAATGCGAATAATGAACTTGGGATTGTAGGTTCTATTCCCAGGTGTTTAGTGTTTTTGGGGTCAGAAAATATCAGGAAACAATTTCTCAGTTATAGGCTGTGCCGGGTGGAAATCAGTAGACTTGGCCCTTTTAAACTAGAAAAAAGTGGATTTACTACAGGTTCACCTCTGCTTAACTCTCCGGGGATTACAGGCGTGATGTTGAGCACCTATTGTATTTAAATCTAGAGGTCAGCAACCCAGAGTATCGGTGAAGGAACTTTCCATCTTATCTCTTTAACTATAAGTGTAGTTTTTGTAATTAAGCGCTTGTCATAGATACGACTCTTATCAGATAATTTGTTCTGTAAAGTGTCTTTTGCAACTTTAATGTTGATTTTAGTTTTTTTTAGGCTTGTGTTAGTTGTAATACTTGTAATTAAAAACGACTTTCACATTTTCCTGCTGTATAATTTTATTTTTTTTATTTTTTTTTATAATAATCTAAGAGCAGTGGTGGCCCAGTGATGGAGGCCTCGACTTACGAACAGTGAATCGCGGGTTCGAACCCAGTCAGACATTCTTTGTGTAATTTTATTTCATCACCACTGCTCTCAAAACGGTGAAGCAAAACATTGTGAGAAAACCGGCATGTCTTAGAACCAATATTTCGAAGACATGTGACATCTACCAATCCGCACTGGGCCGGCGTGGTGAATTATTATAGCCCATCCCTCTCCTAGAGAGGAGGCCTGAGTCTCTGCAGAGAAAACTTTTTTTTTTTAAACTTTGCCCCAATCTAGGAATTTCTCCTGTATCGTGGGTGCGTTCACAAACCACAAATACCCAGACCCGAAATAACTATCTGTAGGTCGTACAAATATTTGTTTCGTGCGGGGATCGAGCCCGCGACACGCAGCACAGCAGTCCAATTGCTCAGCCACTGCACCAACCGTGCCGTCGTATACTATAGGCTGTACATTATAGGGTGATGATGATGATGATGATGATGATAATCGCCCGTATTGCTTTGTTTACAATACAATACGGGCTAAAATACTCATAATCAAGTTCTTACAAACCAATGAGTGGTCATACCTTAAAAAACGCCTTGAATTGAGACCTCCCTCCTTTTTTCGTCAGTAAAAAACTAACACACATTTAATTTCATCATATTCCTCGTAGGTCATAAAACAGCTAAACCGACATTCACCAGTTATTTCAAAACACAACATCACGTCTGGAAACCCCGAAGCTTTAGGCAGAGGTGTACCCATTAACCTTTTGATCGCCACGGTGACGGTAGCCGACAAATGAAAACGTGCCCAACACGCCACCGTCGGCTATAGCCGACAAAATACGTCATTATTTTTAACTTTTAAACTAGAAACTGGTGTCAAATAAAATAAAATAATAATTTTGTAGAGATTTTTTTTAAAGTTATTTGTTACGAACAGTAGGTTCGAACCCGGGTGCCTGCCCTGTAATTTGTGTATTTTATTTCATCACCGCTGCTCTCAAAACGGTGAAGGAAAACATCGTGAGGAAACCGGCTTAGCTTAGAACCAAACATTCGAAGACATCTGACATCTGCCAATCCGCACTGGGCCCGCGTGGTAGATTATAGCCCATTCACTCTCAAAGCGAGAACAGGCCTGTGTCCCAGCATTGGGAACATTAATAGGCTGTTGATAATAAGATTAATACACTCACATTCCGCCATTTATGTTAATCTCATATAAGAGGGGACAAGCTTATTGCAGTCAGCCGGACACAAATCCGGACTCCGTGACTACCACTGAAAATTCCACTTTGTCTGCCATGGCAAACGAGCCGGGGACCTCAGCACAAAACCCACGTACAGGAGACCCACGAATCAGCTCAAGGAAATCCTAGAACCAATGTTAATAATATTGACTCCTTTGTCCTTCAGGTTACGCACAGGATGGAGTGCCGCCCGAAGCGAGCCTCCTCTGACTACGAGTGAGAGGGAAGCCATTGCTGCCGTCGTGAAGAGAGCCGAGCAGGTTGATGAAGTGGAGGCCAAGAGGGTCGGTAGGCTGGTGGCTAGACTTGAAGGTAAGAATCCTTCACCTCTCCTCTTCTGCTCTTATGTCAATTTATTTGGGGTCGGCGCACCATGACTTGTTTTTACGTACTTCTCTGTTACTCGACATCGCATCAGCAGGCAGGCGCAGTGGCTAGGGGATTTGACTGCTGCGCTGCTTTTCGCGTGTTCGATCTTCGCACGGAAGAAATATTTGTATGGCCTACAGATAGTTGTTCCGGGTATGGGTGTTTGTGTATGTGGCTTTAAATGTTTGTGAACGCATCCACGATACAGGAGAAATTCCTAGTGTGAGGCAACGATAACAAAAAATGGCATTCTTTACACAGTTACACCAAAGAAACGAAAGATGGACTGTGTAAAGTATGAATGTGGATGGTTCCTCATGATATTTACCTCCCAACTTCAACTTTATGCATCCGAAATAAAGATCAGTTTGGAAATCAATAAAATTAAAAAGCCTCTGTGATTTTCACATTGCTGCAATATTAGACGCAACTACACTGCAGCATATCATGACCAACACGTATCGGGCAAAAAAATATTCTTTGCATTAAAAAGTATTAAACAGGGTTGGTCGGTGACAGTGACAGTGGTGACAGTGGTGACGGTGTTTGTCTCATGTCATGCACGTAACGTATCGGTACCGGTAATACACGCAAAAATATTTATAATTCTCACTGACAATATTGAGTGCAATTTTGTTTTAGAAAGAAAAAAAAACACTGATAAATAACAGACAGAACCATATCAAACATTTATCACAGAAAATGTGCGCGGATCAATGACTTTAAGGTATAATCCATTTTCCCTTCATATTTTAATATGAACCATTTTGTACTAAACCATAACCAATTTGACAGTTAATCCATAGACAAGATGATAGCCACCACAAAAGTTTTAGCAGTTATCAAATTAGTTTGACATCTGCAAATTCAGATCAGCCACCAGCGCCCTAGTTTTGCTAAGCATGGGCAAAATGTATGCGACTGCGTGGTCTTAGGTCGGGCGGCAAAAATCAATATTTTCAAAAAGCACCCTCCAAAGCACTCGTCAATTCCTCACTACAATGGTTACTTACACTAGTAACCATAAATGATCCAGTAGTCACGTGTCAAAGACACTTTGATCTTGTCGCTCCCATGGTGTTTATCCCACCTTTCATCGCTCTGGAAGGTGTGATCCTGAGTGTATCATAAAGTATCGTTCCACCAGACCCAACCCGTCTTAGCCCGTCTATAACCTCAAATGCCCGTCACCCAAGGAGCATTTCTCGGGGGCGAGTTTTGCCCTCCCTGAAGCAGATTAGTTTGCCGACGAGCGCTCTGGAGAGTTCTGGACCCACCAAAATGCATAAAATACCCAAATAAGCATCTCCCACTACGTTGGAACAATACATATCATGACAATGACAATTAGAGCCATAAGAGCAATTAGATGTTCCGTTCGAACTTTTGAAGGTCCTTGTTTTGCGCAGAATCTTAACACCGCAATTCAGCATTATGACGTAATGATACAACACCATCTATAATTAAAAACATAACTATTTTCACAACATTCGAAAATTCAAACTAAGAACTAACAGTTGGTGGATTAAACAATGGCCAATTGCATAAACATTTACATATTATGCCGCGACATTTGCACATAAATCTGATCTCTAAACACAACTATTGGTTTCTGGTTCAACCAATAAAACTCCCGTACACATCCTTCGTAGCAGTAATCGCTTGAAGAACGAGTTCTCAATTAGAATGTGCCATAACTGAGACCATTAACGATAAAACGGTCAATTAATCATTCCAACGTTTTATAATTCAGTTCTTTCATTAATCACTCAATTCTGTAGAGGTGGGACTGTAAAGAGAATGTTTTATTAATTATTAGGTATGCCCTGCGACTTTCCTCCTCGTGAAATTATTATTACAAAACATTACTTCTATTTCAATCGGAGATTATTAAGAATTTTAAGGGCCTTAATTTTTTTGCTCGGAAACCTAATCATTTCCCCTAAATAAAAGTTTCGGGGATTAAAACAAACAGACTGGTAGATAGTAGGACAGACAGACCGATAATAACCCTCCTTTTGGGCTTCGCCGCAGTCGGGTAAAAATATAAACAATATTTTTTTGTTGAGTTTCAGTGGTTTGGGAATAGCGTAGCGCGGGCTTGTAACATTAAAAAAAAAATGTCGGCTGAATTGATTCGTTCGTTTGTTTCATCCGTTCTGGGTACTTCGACAAACATGCTATCCCATTAAATAAAATAATAAGTAACTTTATTTTAATGTTGTCCAGGAATGCGTCGCTCAGCACAAGGCCCTGCCCCGCGGACCTGCCTGCTCTGCGGCGAGGCATCTCGACTCCTCGCACCTCTCCGAACATGCTCCATCTGTAGAAACACAGCCTGCTCTAAATGTGTCATAGAAAATCTTACACATAGGTAAGTTATTTACGACATTTATTTAGAAAAACATATTTAGAAAAACATGTGCCCCAACACTTAAAGAAGAGAACTACATGTAGGTACTATAATAATTATGCGCCTTAACAAACAAAAAAAAAAGAAATTTAAATGAAAACGACAAAAGAATCATCATCAGCCTATATTGTTCCCACTGCAGGGACTCAGGCCTCCTCTCTAGGAGAGGGATCGGCTATAATCCACCACGCGGGCCAAGTGCGAATTGGTAGATGTCACATATCTTCGAATTTTTGGTAATAAGACAGCCGGTTTCCTCACGATATTTTCCCTCACCGTTATGAGAGCAGTGGTGATGAAATAAATTACACAAAGTAATGCGAATAAATTAAACAAAGTAAATGCGAATAAATTAAACGCGAATAAATTACCCAAAGTAATGCGGATATTACTTTGACGAAAGAATAATCAATCTAAAATAGTAAATACAAGACAATCAATAAACATGTCACTCAATATCGTGACGTAGGGCTTTCCATCAGGAATATATCAGTAGTTACCATGGAATCTGGAGTAGTGCTCGGTCGATGGCAATTTATATCTCATCTCACACTCGACCCCTATTAGAAACTCGCTGATTGTGGGTAAGCTATTAAGTACACATCTACTTAACCCTTTAGGTATTAGGGGCGTTATGTTTGTTGTGTGGCACTTATTCAAAATCGGGAAACAATGGCTGTCGAAATCACCTGCTTCTAAAAAAGAAAGTATTTGCACATCGGTCGCTCTTTCAATAGTTACTCATCAGACAGCGCAAAGTGTTTGTGTTTGTTTTTTATTTTGTGTTAGTGTGTTTTGGTTGTTTGTGTTTGTTTGTGTGTGTGTTGTATTTGTGAATGAAAATAATACTAATACTACGTTCATGAACTAGTAAAATTCATATTTCATCACGAAAATGAGAATCGGTGTGTCATTTTCTCGGTCCTGAGTTTCGATTTCCAAGTTGGGCGAAGTGTTATTGGAATTTTTCATCAGGAATTTATCAGTAACAGCCACGGAGACTGAAATTCTAGCCGGTTGATGGTAAAAGGCTCGTCCCCTTTTTCATAGGTCTTAAACATAACTTGCTAAATGTTTGTGTACTAATGAGTACATCTATTCCCTTCGGCAATTACAGGGTTTATGTTGTGTTACAAAATATGATTCTAATTAGTCCGTCTGTAAGATTATCGAAAAATGTTGAATAAGTATTTTTTGTTTTATCATCATCATCATTTAAGCCGAAAGACGTCCACTGCTGGACATAGGCCTCCCCTAAGTGTCGCCCACATTGACCGGTCTAGTGCGGCTCGCATCCAGCGGATCCCCGCAACCTTCACCAGGTCATCGGTCCACCTAGTGGGAGGCCTTCCAACGCAACGTCTTCTGGTTCGCGGTCCCCACTCCAAAACTTTCCAGCGCCATCGGCCATCCGTTCTGCGAGCAATTTGACCTGCCCACTGCCACCTAAGTTTGTTTTATCAAATCAATTAAAATGAACGAATAAAAATATAAAACGCGTCAAAAATTTGATTGGGGCTTTTGACGTCACTCACCAGTAAAAAAATCATACTAATGTCTTAGAATATGACGTTACACGAGTTTTCAAAGCACTGTATCGTCTTCATTGTTTGTTTACGTTAAAAAAAGGAAAAAAATGTGTCCAACATTTTTGGAAATCTATCTGACGGACTAATTAGATTTTTTTTGTTACCCTATTCTATATTCACATGGTCACATTCCTTCTAACTGGATTTTCCATTAAAAGCAACAAACAATGTTACAAACAGATTAGTTGTTCCAGTTACAACAGTGTGTGTTCATTAAACCGCATGCCGCATGTTCATCCTCTTAATATAATCCTTTGTACGGGCGGCCTTTATGAGATGAGAGGTGGCAGGCTGTAATCTGCCAAACGGGGCCAGTGCAGCTTGAGGTACTGCACAAGAACTGTTAGATGCTGATGAGTTTTTGTTTGTAATGTTAATCAAAAAAATAAGAAATAAACAGTATTTATTAGTCTTGCACAGAACAAATAAAAACAAATATGTTGAATTAACAATAAAACAGAGCAGTGGTGGCCCAGTGGTGGCGGCCACGACTTACGGAGAGTAAGTCGTGGGTTTGAACCCAGGTAAGCGCATTACTTTGTGTAATTTATTTTATCACCGCTGCTCTCAAAACGGTGAAAGAAAACATCGTGAGGAAACGGCATTGCTTAGAACCTTCCAAAACATGAGACATGTAGTACCAACCCGCACTGGGTGTGCTGGATTATAGCCTATTCCTCTCCGCTAGAGGAGGCCTGAATCCCTGCAGTAGGAACATTTTAGGCTAATGATGAACAATAAAATAAAATAACATTAAAAAAACATACGTAAATGGTGGTGTAGAAAGCCAAAAGATGACACGGTCACAGTATAAAGAAAACAATAATCACTGATTGGTAACACATTAATTATGTCCAAGCCTGATCATGATAAATTGACATTATTATATCGTTAGTGATCTCAGAGGAGTTACGGGATCTAGATGACATGTCAAGACAATACATCTCAATCAACCCATGTGTCTTTAATTTAATATTGGCATATTATAATATCGTGTGTCCTGGCTGGTTATGTACGCACAGCTCAAACTACTGGAGGGATCGTGCTAAAGGCATATACATATTATAGTCCTAGTGAACTAGTGTTAAAAGTTTGTATTTTAATCTGTCACCTCGCATCTTCGCGCTTTAGTACATGGGACTATATTAATATAATATACTTATTTACTACTAGCTGTTCACCCGCTACAACACGAAAATGATCCCACGGGAGGATAAAATCGGGATAAAAACTATTCTATGTGTTAATCCAGGTTGTCAGCTAATTCCATATCAAATTTTATTGAAATCGCTCCAGACGTTTAGACGTGAAGAAGTAACAAACATACACACTCACAAACTTTCACCTCTAAAATATTAGTATGATAATATAACTGAAGAAAAGGTGTAAAATTGAGTCACTTCTGCCTAAACCTTCAGGGATAACAGGCGTGATAATAATGTTAAAAAACTAATATTAATAATACTCATGACATGCAGAGTTTTGGTAGCTAATAAATTAAAGAACTTGCATGCTTTTTGCAAAAAACGGCAAATATTCTTCACTCCCAAATAAATTCAAAAGAATCGTAATTTCTCCAAAACTTGCCATTTCAATACCCTTCACCACAAAACACTAGCTTAATACTTAAAGTTTACTTTAAAGAAAGTGAACAACACGACACGAAGTGAAACAACCGCACTGAATGGAAAGTTCCTTCCCAACTTCTGAGACATAAGTAGCTTTTGTTCTTGAACAATGGGCTTCTTTGTTCATACACTGTAAACAACTGACGGTTGACTTTAGTAGGTACAATTTTCAGTGAAGATTGAAAAGTGAAGTAGAGAATTGGTGTTTGTATTGGGTCTGGAAATAATGAAAGATTTATTTTGTGATGGTGGTAGAAAGAGATGTGTGATTCTTACATCTTACTAGCTGTTGCCAGCGGCTTCACCCGCTACAACTCAAAAATTATCCCACGGGAAGATACAATCGGGATAAAAACTATCCTATGTGTTAATCCAGGTTATAAGCTATCTGTGTACGAAATTTTATCCAAATTCTTTCAGTAGTTAACAAACATACACACTCACAAACTTTCGCCTTTATAATATTAGTGTGATTATTGTTGAGAGAGTAGCGATGGCGCAGTGGTGGCGGCCCCGACTTACGAATAGTATGTCGTGAGTTCAAACCCAGAAAGGCGCACTACTTTGAGTAAATTATTTCATCACCACTGCTCTCATAACTCTGAGGAAAACATCGTGAGGAAACCGGCATGTCCTAGAACCAAAAGTTCGAAGATTTGTGGCATCTGCCAATACGCACTGGGTCCGCGCGGTAGATTATAAGCCCATCTCGAAGAGAGGAGGCATGTGTGATGTCCAAGCAGTGGGAACACTGATGATAATTGTTGAATACTTTCCTTGTGGGACGTTTGGAAGTACTAACAGCGTGAGATCCTCAACGATGCTCTGCGGACACCTCTTTACAATCTCCCTAGAGATATGCCTAATGCCAAAACAGGCGATGCACAGAGGGCGCTTTTGACAGGTCTCTCATGAGCGGATGGTGGGTGATCACCGGAGTCGTTTTAGTGAGGTAGGAATCCCACACTTCCCGGTCTTACCGAAAAAAACCGGTACCGGTTGGAAAATTGATATAGGATTTGTCCTCGATGACAATATGCTCACTCAGAATCTTAGTAATCACCTACGGCACCTTGGGGCAGTGGCTAACCGATAAGCTGCTTTGCTGGGTGTGGCGAGTTGATACCTGTGTCATACATTCTTCCATTAATTACTCTCTTTTACAGTGGTTTTTAATCATCCAGACGCCCTTTGGTACGAATAGTTACAGCACTGATATCAACATTTGTGCCTTACCTACATTACAAAAATTTGTTAACTGATGTGTAATTTTTCATTATTGATTTGTGTCTGTAGTAACTCTAAATTGAACTTACACCTTACTATTGTATCGAGTCTGGTTCTTCTAACCAACATAACAGACAGAATGTGTTGCTGGGGAGTTTGTTCCGTCACTTCTTCTTTCCAGCTAAACACTAGGAAGTGCCGAAGGGTGGGCGTTTTGGGGGACTGTCTCTTGTAAATAAGTAGAGTAAAGTAAATTTTGACGTTCGAAAAGTGCTGATTATCAGCCTAATTTGAATAAATGACTTTTGATTTTGATTTTTGATTGATACAGGTATACAAGTACAGTAAGTAGTTCCGGGTCAAACTGTTTGTGCATGTGAGGTTAAATGTGTGTGCCTGTCTGGGCTGCGGGTTTTTCGAAAGAGATACCGCGGCCTCGGACACAAAGGGCCAAGAAAGAACGTGGGTGGTTTTTAGTCAGTAGAAGTCTGACACTCCCTTCCACTCTACCCAGAGCGGCAGGAGTGATTCGATGATTTCCCAACATCCAATAAAAAGGAATAGGGTAGTTAACAAAAAAAAACGAATTAGTCCGTCAGATAGATTTCTAAAAAATATTGGACGCGTATTTTTCCTTTTTTCACGTAAACAAACCATGAAGGCGATACAATGCTTTGTAAACTCGTGTGACGTCATATTCTAAGACATTAGTATGACATATTTTACCGCTCAGTGACGTCACAAACCCCCACTCAAATCATTGACGCGTTTTATCTTCGTCAATTTTTATTGGTTTGATTAAACAAAAAATACGTATCCAATATTTTTCGATAATCTAACAGACTGACTAGTATCACATTTCTTAAATCAGTTAACATCCCTATTATGTTTCCCTACAGGAGAAATTTCTAGCGTGAGGCAAAGTTTTTTGTTTCAAATAAAAAAATAATTGTCTCTCACAGAGAAAGAGTATCCTATCTCATTGTGATCATTGTCACTCTCTCGCCCTTATCCTAATTCATTTAAGATTGGCACACCATGTCTTCTTCTAAAAACAACCTATCTAAATTATTTTTAAGCTTCCCCCAAAGTACTGATCTAATTAAGTAACTGATGTATTAATCGTGCAAACATAATTAATAGATTTTCGCAAAAATATTATTATTTAAAAACTGATACATAAACTAACAAGAAACTATAAAACGACATCGAAATACTGCTCCTCAACGCTGTCAGCCGGTAAAGTGCCCAAAAGACTGGCGGCATTGCCAGTTTGATGACAACACTTAGCCTTTGGCCAAGATAAAAGCCGGCCCTTGGGTCACGAAAAGCGTCAACTAAGCGTTTTGAAATTTCCTAAAACAGGCGGCTATGAGCACTCGGACCCCACGGTCAAGCAAACTAATTCCACCTTTTTATCCTCAGATCTGCACTATACTCCAGAGAAGCTTACATGTGCAACCTCTGTGCTGAAACCAGAGAAATGTGGAAGAAGTCAGGAGCCTGGTTCTTCAAGGCACTGCCGAAATATATCCTGCCTGACAGGAGGACTACTGGGAGGTACCTCGATTCGGAACTCGCGAGGTCTTTGCAGGTATAAAATTTAATTTATTAAAAATACTGGCCAAGTGCAAGTCGGACTTGCACATGAATGGGTCCTTACCATTGTAGTAGATTGGAGAGATTTTCCATGTTATTGCAGCACCATAGACTTCTTATAAGTTTTCCTGTTATGCATATATACTCGTAAGTGTTGAACAAAACTCTGTATTTTTTTCAAAATTTTAGGCTAAGTAAGATAAGGGGATGGGAATGGTCGGACAGACAGACAGACACACGAGTAATCCTATAAGGGTTCCGTTTTCTCCTTTTGCGGTACGGAACCATAAAAACATCATTTAGAAACTAGATTCAGGATTGGCACTGCCCGCTTTCCCCCAATATAATAAATTACCTACAAGTAAGTATACACGTGCAAGTGTGATATTTTGCGTTTTTTTTTTAAAACAGCCTACTCCGTCCCAATGCTGGGCAATAGCGTTCCTCATGGCTTTCCAATTTTGTTTTCAATTTTCTTTCTTCGACCTATCCGTTAAGAATGAGTCCTGATCGTGGGCGCGTTTACAAAACATTTAAACTCGCATACCTACACAAACAGCCAGGCCCGAAACAACTAGCTGTAGGTCATACAAATATTTGTTTAGTGCGGAGATAGAACCCGCCACATGCAGTGTAGCAGCCATATTAATATGTATATTCTAGCATATATCATTGCAACAAGTAACACAAACCTAACTCATCGACTCGTGTTTCACCGCTCCACGAGGCATTCTCGGAAGATCGACTCGACTACGTGTGGAGTTCGAAGAAGTTCATTACCTTAATTCATGCACTGGTTTCTGTTTTCTTTAATGTGTAACGGGCGCCTCGCGACAGTATTATTTATTTAAAAGTCAAATACATCAGTGGTATAGGCGGCTTTGATGCCATAAACCAGAAAGTTGATCTTTAAATTATAGGTTAATCATAGTATAACTGGGTAATCCAGCTGCATCCTGTTTGACTAGGAAGCTGAACCCAACATATTTGGAAAAATCTAGACAGATGATGACTCATAACATAAATCGTTCGTACTGCAGAATGTACTATCGTGTACTAAGTAACTAATTGAGTATGAAATGTTTTAGCTTCAAAGAAAATAAGTACTAGTTCTCAATATTATTATTTTATTTGAAAGGTTGTCATTCTTTTCTCAAATAAAGATTTACAATTATGATTACAAAGGAAGATATAGTTGGTCTTATTTATCCTGTAGTAGCAGTAGTTCAGATGTTGGTTCAGTTGACCGAACTAGTGCAACTAGTGCAAGTACAACTTTTGTTCTTAATTGGTCTAAACCGAACTACTGCTACTAAAAGTTGCACTAGTTCGGTTTAGACCAATTAAGAACAAAAGTCACAACTTTCGTAAGGAACAGGTAATGAAAAACCATATAGAAACTGTTTCAATTACTTTTATGTGATTCCGAAAATAGTAACTTAGGTACTGTAAAAAGCACAGTTTACCTTATATTTCCATTCAGTTATTTTCCACAAAAGCTTAGTATGTATTTACCTACGTCCTTCATTCAGTACAGTATTGAAAAATAATCCGTTTAAAGGACTTAAATCCAAAACAAATTGTAATCTCTAGCAATGAGACTGGCAATCCGATTCAATAGTAATTCTGCATGTGTGTTATAAGGCCCGTGTCCCACACACGACGTGGAGCGACAAGCTGTCAGACTATTTGCCAAGTCAAGAAAATTGCAAAAGATTACTGGTCTCGTTTCAGAAAAAATACGTATTATCTTTGTATTTACCCACACTAGGATTTTTTTCTATATCGTGGGTGCGTTAACAAACATTTAAACTCCCATTTACAAACAGCCGGACCCGGAAGTACTACCTGTAGTTTTATAAATATTTGTAACGTGTGGAAATAGAACCCGCGACACGTAGCGCAGTGCAGTTAATCGCTCAGCCAGAGCGCCAACCGTACGGTACCACCCTTTTTGGGAATAGAACCCACGACACAGGGTATCCAAAGGAATGTCAACACGATTTGACAGTTGTCCATACTCTGAGTATGTTTTTAAAACTCATGAATCTGAATATAATAGGGAGTAGGGTTCATTTCGAAGTTCCTTAGTACTTTCGGTTGTGCCCGTATCTTCATTGATGGATTTAGAGTTTAGTAGAAGAAGACTGTACTGTGATAAGTTTCCGCTACTCGCCGAGCGACGGTGGGACAGTAGCCTAAGCCCCTAGCGGATTAAAAGCTAACTAGCCATGTAATGGGTGGAATTCTATTTTAGTTCGTAGTGGTTCTGTTGTTTATTTTAGTAACATCCGCTTACCGGCTACTGAATGTTTGATCAAGTCGCTTTTAATTGAATGTGTTGTCATTTTCATTACTGTTGTAGTCACTGGTTGACATGAGTGTATAATAACGTAGTTATCATCATCATCATCAGCCATAAGAGGTCCACTACTGGACAAAGGTCTCCCCCATGGAGCGCCATAACGAACGGCAACCTGTCGTTTGCATCCATCGGTTACCCGCGACTCTCACGATGTCGTCGGTCCACCTGGTGGGAGGCCTACCAACGCTGCGTCTTCCGGTTCGTGGTCGCCACTCGAGAACCTTTCTTTCTCATCGGTTGTTGATTCTTCGAGCGAAGTGGCCTGCCCATTGCCACTTCAACTTGCATATTCTGAGAGCTATGTCGGTGATCCTGGCTCTTTGGCGAAATTCCTCATTTCGGATCTTGTCGCACAAAGAAACTTCGCGCATAGCTCTCTCCATGACTCGTTGCGTGACTCTGAGCTTCTCTAAGAGGCCAGCAGTTAAGGACCATGTCTCTGTGCCATAAATCATCACTGGCAACTCACCCCCGTCTTACCGAATAACGGAGCCCCTGGTGAAATTACTATATATACTTCTTTTTATCAAATGTTCAGTCCGTAACCGGTGTCTGAGCTTTTATGCTGACCATGGACTTCTGACTCAGCTTTATATACCGTCAATAAATGTCTCTCAGACATGCTGGTTTCCTCATTATGTTTTCCTTCACCAAAGCAAGCGATAATTACACAATATGCACATGACTCTGTAAAATTAAGGGTACGTGTGTTGGATTCGAACTTGAGACCTGTAACTTGGCAGTCTGACGGTCACACTAGGCTATCACTATGTATCCAAAACCATACTTAATAATATAAGTGCGAAAGTACTTAACTCAGTTTGTTTGTTACCTTTTCACGACTTAACGGCTGATTCGTATCTTGATGAAAGGCAAGGAAAAAGATTGAATTCTGGAAAAAGACAGGGAGTAGGTATCCTTTCTTTTCTTATTTTTCTTTTCATTATCTGACCATCTCTTGGCATATTATCTTGAAAAAGGTTATTATGTTATTGGGATTTTTCTTATTGTATGGGCAATAAGATCTAGCGACCCCATACACCCTGTACACCCTGTGTCAGAGTTTCTAAACCGCTTCAAGGGTGTCTGATACCCGCCGCGGGAGGCGCTCCGGGCGTCGGGGGTCCCGCGATGACCTCCGGCCACCGTAGACGCGGGCCTGTGGATGGTGAGTGATGGGCTAACTCGCCGTCCGTCCGTCTCACGACGAAAACAGGCCGTGTCGACGGCGCGTTCGTGTTCCACGCGCGCCTCAAAGAGATGTCAGCCCGTCGGGGCCGCGGGTTGTACACTAGTTATCGCGGCCTCGACATAGAGGGCTAAGAAGGAACATGGGTGGTTTTTAGTCAGTAGAAGTCTGACACTCCCTTTCGCTCTGCCCAAGAGCGGGAGGGGTTATTCGATGATTTTCCACCCGCCAAAGGACATCACGGCCTCGATATAAAGGGCTAAGAAGGTACATGGGTGGTTTTTAGTCAGTAGAAGTCTGACACTCCCTTCCGCTCTGCCCAGAGCGGGACGGGTTATTTAATGATTTCCCACCCCCAAAAGAATAAAAAAAAAAAAGGGTCTCCGACATGGTTTGACGCCCACCATTCGGCGGCCAGGACCACCGGCTTATACGTCCCTTCGAAAGCACGGAATCATCTTTTTATCAGACAATCAGGTGATTCAAACCTGTATTGTCATAGCCAAACTGAAAACAACTTTTACAAAGTATGCTTCCCGTTGGAATCGGGCAAACGACCTCGGTCACAAGGCAAACGCCTAAACCACTCGACCACGGAGGCAGGTTCCCACTGATAGCAGTTTTAAAGTACATTAAATCTTTTGAGTTAACACACATACTGTCCTTCTAGAGCACAAGAGGATCTAAAGAAGATTATGATAATCAAAGCAACTCCAGCATCAAAGCAACGCTATATCACAAGTAGAATAATTTTACATAAATGTATAATTATATAAATTATGGTTCACCGCCATAAAGGACATCCTGAAACTGCTGAACACGTGATTAGGGAACATTTTTTATAAGTTCAACTATAAAAGTAGACTGCCAGTGGTCTGGTCCAGCGGTCGCAAGCGCTTCTGTGCATGAGGTCCTCGGTTCGATTCTTTCTGAGTTACAGTCATGGAGATGGATGTTTGATGGCAATATCGCATAACATGGGACTTAAACCTAAATGCCGAAATATGGATGTACAAAATTAGGTACACCACTGTCAAACCCTTCAGGTATTGCAGGTGTGATGTTATGTTATGCCAACTAAGTAATTGACTCGTTAGGTAAAACACTAGTGCTACGACCTATAAAGGGTGTGAAAGTAATCTTAACGCAAACGAAGGGCACTTGTTCTCCCCACCACTGCGATGTTTTTTTTGTTCTAGACCATACCTGGGAACCCCCTAGTTACGGAGATATTGGTGGTCAAAGTTCCAAATTATTCACAGCGGTTTTTATTCATCTAGTTTTTCAGGTTAAAACTTTACTTAAATTACCTCCATGGTCCGTTTACTGTTCAATGCATCCATTTGCACAGTGTTTTAAGAGTGCTACATTGAGTTTTACCGTAAAATGTGACTATTGACACCAAAAATTAAGTCGTTTCCCAGCTAAAATTTTTGCGTAGGGGTACTTAGTTTGATGTACAGAATGCTTGGTTGACGGCTGTGTGAAGGGTTATTTAACACCCTGCATAATCATACATTTGTATCGTTGTAAACACAGTATCTATGTTCAGTGGGAACATTAATAGGCTTTTGATGATGATTTTGATGAATATTATTGTCTAATGTCAGTTGTAACACACATCAATAATAAAACAAATATGCTTAAGCTACATAAAGCCTTCATGCATAATGGGCGTGCTTACGAGTACACGTGCATTGGTTATACATTATAGCGCTATTCGTCCTTCACCCAGTTACCTGCGGTAACACAATAGCTATAGGAATCACTGATTTCAACACGCCACGAGCTTTTGAATACCTGCATCAACAGTTCAAAATACCAACAGACTGCTGAGCATGAGGTCTTGCGTTCGATTCCCCGATCGGGCAAAGTGTTATTGGGTTTTTCTATCAAGAATTTGGCAATGGGGTCGCCCCTTGTTACCTACATGGGGCCTTAACATAGCTGGCGAAATGTGGCTGTAAAGACTGTCAAATATTTAATATACTAGGTGTTGCCAGCGGCTTCGCCCTCTACAACTCAAAAATTATCCCACGGGAAGATACAATCGGGATAAAAACTAACATATGTGTTAATCCAGGTCATAAACTATCTGTGTACCAAATTTTATTGAAATCCGTTTAGTAGTTTTTGCGTGAAAGAGTAACAAACATCCATCCATACATACATACTTACAAACTTTCGCGTTTATAATATTAGTAGGATTATGGCTGGGACCAACAGCTTAACGTGCTTTCCAAGGCACGGAGGAAACTCGGTATTTATTGGGGGTCACCCATTCACGGACCAACTTAGACAAGCACGGCTTAACCTGAATATCGAGCCGAAGTTCTGTTATTAGTTATTATTTAGCGACTAGCTCCTACTGGTGTCTGCTTACCTCCATGGCGTAAGTTTCCCTATGTATGAGCCCAACAATCATACAAGAAAGTTACATAAAGTCGTACATAAAAGAAACATAATAATAAAATCAGAAACAAACAAAGGTCGCACTTATAGCTTTGGGCCATTTCTGGCAGGCAACCTTCGTCATAATTCGCAGCCTTTTCCAACAAAATGCGGGACTTAGGGTTTTCCTTTGACGTTCCTCTTTACACTAATATTTTCTACGTTTTTTGACAAGTTAATTAGGGTTTTCTGGTTCGCAAACCGTTTTCTATTAAAAAATTGTGTTAAAACTAGCTGATGCCCGCGGTTTCACCCGCGTGGATGTCTAAAACATGACAAATAGGGATGTTTACTGACTTAAAAAATGGATACGTATTTTGATAAAACGCGTCAAGGATTTGAGTGGGGGTGACCTCACTGACCGCTAAACTGTATCGTCTTCATTGTTTGTTTACGTAAAAAAGGACAAAAATACGTGTCCAATATTTTTTGGTAATCTATATGACGGACTAATTAGTTTTTTTTTTTTGTAAAATACCCTATTGCTTGAAATTAGAACTGTCATAAGTAAGAATTCTTAGATTGACTTTCTTTAGTGCAAATTTGTTTATATTGCATAACAATGGATAAATAAGTAAGAAGAAACT
Organism: Diarsia rubi; assembly: GCA_932274075.1. Taxonomy (NCBI): domain Eukaryota; kingdom Metazoa; phylum Arthropoda; class Insecta; order Lepidoptera; family Noctuidae; genus Diarsia; species Diarsia rubi. The sequence continues at coordinate 2,326,681 of OW026432.1, forward strand.
TACACTCAAGTAATTTCTTTGACAGGAATAGTCTACACTAAGAATAGTCACACTAGAGGAAACTCTTGACGTTTTATAAGTGCCACATAGGCCGAATTTTTTTTTTTCTCTTATCCTAGTGTTCATCAAAATGACGGACCCTAATCTTATTACAATCTAGCCTTGTATATAGACTAATAAGTAATTTAATTATACCTTAAACTGTTAAAAATATTGTCTTTACGTACTAAGAATGTGTCCATTGGCACTTTTCTTATTGTCTCTATTAAGGAGAATACACTTTTTCTTGTGTTTTTTTGGTAACACTTGTGCTACATTACACTATTCACTAACACGAGCACTAAACACTAACTCGAACGGTTTCGTTCTTTTTAGTCTTCTCACTATGTCTGTGTGATCGAGAAGCTGGATCGCCTCAACGTTCACATGCTTATGAAGTCTCTTGTCGTGAGCTTCTGCAGATTTTTGAATCACTTTATGGATGAACTCCACGTTTAGGTCCCGATGGAGGTCATCATTTCGTACGTACCACGGTGCATTTACAATTTCCCGCAGTATTTTGTTCTGGAATCGCTGAATTATTGATGCATTTGTCTGTTTGGTGCAGCCCCACAGCTGAATACCATAAGTCCAAACTGGCATCAGGACTTGTCTGTATAGTAACAGTTTGTTCTGTACGGACAGCACGGAGTTTCTTCCAAGCAGCCAATACTCATTCTTTTGGACAGTAGGTCGAGTTCATTTTTTTTTTTCTTCACGTGAGTTTTCCAGCGTAGCTTTGCATCAAGGGTCATACCGAGATACTTTGCTGTATTTTCATAAGGTATTTGGTTGTTATTAATATAAACTGGAAAATACCGTTGCTTTTTGTTGGTAAAGTCTATATGTACGGATTTGGATTCATTTAATTTAATCCTCCATTTTTTGGTCCAGTCATAAACTTGATTAACAGCCATTTGAACCTTTTCTACTGCTTCTTCGTGGCTGTCTCCAACGGCCATTATGGCTGTATCATCAGCAAAGGTCCCAATGGTATTGTTTTCGGATTCGGGTATGTCGCAGGTGTATAGTAGGTACAGGACCAGACCTAACACACTTCCTTGCGGTACGCCAGCTTTTATTGGATTAAGTTCTGAATAACTATCTTCTTGTCTTATTCTAAAGACTCTGTTTAAAATGTAATTTTCCAATATGTCTGCAAACGGTTTATTATAGGCCGAAATGAAATATTAAGTTTTGAGTTTCTGCATACTCACATGGAAAAATAGCGTGAGTCTATAAAGGGTGTAAAAGTACCCTTAACGCAAACAAAGGGCACTTATTCTCCCCACCACTGCGATATTTTTTTTGTTCTAGACCATACCTAGGAAATGGAGGTCGAACTAACAATTTTTTAACAGCTGTTTTTGTAAATACTAGTTTTTCAGGTTTATAACTTTACTTAAATTACCTCCATGACCCGTTTACTATTCAAAACATCCACAAGCACAATATTTTAATAGTGCTACATTGAGTTTTGCCGTAAATTGTGATTTTTACCCCAAAGAAAAAAGTCGTTTCCCAGCCAAAATTTTTGCGTAGGGGTACTTAGTTTGACGTACAGAATACTTTACGTTTGCGTGAAGGGTTCATTTACGCCCTGTATGTGTATGAGTATTATTCTATCTTCATTTTATCGTTAGCTATGTTCGCCCCTCTTTGCGCTACGACGGATATTAGTTCGTTGCCAGGATGTTTGACTTTCGGATTTGTATGTACATCGACAACTACACAAGGAATTCCAATTATAGGGGATCTGAGGGTGAAGCCTTTGGAAATTACGTGTCAACAAGATTTTCAGTGGTTAGAAGGGAACACTTAGAGGTTAATAGATACGGGATTGTTTAATAATAAGATAATGAGCTTGAGAGCAGGGGTGGCTCAGTAGTGGTCAACTTACGAACAGTAAGTCGAGGGTTCGAACCCAGTCAGGCGCATTATTTGCGTAATTTATTTCATCAACACTACTCTCAAAACGGTGAAAGAAAACATCATGAGAAAACTGGCACGTCTTAGAAACAAAAAATTCGAGGACATGTGACATCCAACAACCCGCACTGGGCCCGCGTTGTGGATTAAAGCCCATCCCTCTCCTAGAGAGGAGGCCTGAGTCCCTGCAGTGGGAACATTATAGGCTGATGATGATGATGAATGAGCTTGAATATAAACAACTTACGCGTTACAGAGAACCGTAGATCATTTTGATTGATGATCCCAATCTATTACTTAATAGGCTTCTTTTGAGTTAACTTGTTCCATCTATGTCCTCAGTACGAGATTGAGATGCAGTAAAAAACCGGCCAAGTGCATGTCGGACCACGCACAATGTAGGGTTCTGTAGTACGGCTACGGCTAAACTGATTAACCACCCTGCCTACCTGTCTTCGAACTATGATTTTAATTGTAAAAATAAAACAAACTTTCATTTGCAGTTTTGAGACCTGCGCTCCCATACATTATGTATAGGAAAATATTTCATACAAGTACATTTTACAAGTTGGTCGACTATTACTTGTAAACTTGTCTTAGCTGTGATAGTTTTCCTTGTATTTTCGTTATATATGCTACTACCACTGTGATCATGCGCTACGCCGTAGCACCATAACAGCTACGTCGTAGCTCGGCGTAAATGATATAAATATTTAAAAATAACAATTAAAAAGGTCATAGGTATCAAGAACAGGGTCCAAGCTCCTAATAATGTGCACCGTGTCAAGAAAAACCTCTTTCAGAATCAGGATATGACCTGAGATTAATAATTAAACTTATAAATAATTATTTTCGAAAAACATTTAATAACAAAAAGACAGGGTTCAAGCTAGCGATGGGTAAGGCGCTACAGACAGGAACCTCCTCACAATGCGGGCTGTATTGGCCTTTTTCAGGAGCTAAATCCAACTGCCTAGTAAGAGCCTCGAAAGAATGTTTACCGGGAATATTGCACATCAGCGGGTCTAAACTTTAAAATTTTAACGTGATTCATACTATGAATCTGCGTGGATTCGGATAAAGCGGCCATTTTAGACCCGCTGGCCATTAATCGGTCTTCATGATTCACCTTTTATAAAATCTTTAAGCTTAATGTCGTACTAAATGTCGTACTGTCGTTTTTGATGTAGTACTATTTTTTTTTTGGACATTGTAATTTCATAATGTTGTTCAATTTGTTTGAATGTCAATATGTAATTGTTATTGTCACAAAATTTGCATGCCTAACTAAGAGGCGGAATATGAAGAACTATTGTGTACTTAAGTGTGATAAAATCTGTAAAATACCATATTTCAGGCAAATAAATGAATCTATCTATCTATCTATCTATCTAAATGAAATCATTATCATCACCAGGAAGCCGGCAACAGCAGCAACGAGGGTAAGACGGACTTGGAGTCAGGATCTCCACTCAGCGTCCACGCGCCCTCGTTCTCCAGACAAGCCAGCAATACCGAGAGCAGAAAGTCTATCACATCACCTCATGTAAGTACTCTTTTTTTTAGAAGAAGAACCTATAATGTTAGTTTTAAACTTATGTCTCGTAATTACATAATAGGGTAGTTAAAAAAAATCTAATTAGTCCGTCAGATAGATTTCCAAAAAATATTGGACAGGTTTTTTTTCTTTTTTCACGTAAACAAACAATGAAGACGATACAGTGCTTTGAAAACTCGTGTGACGTCATAATAAGACATTCATATGACATTTTTTAGCGGTTAGTGACGTCACCAACCCCCATTCAAATTTTTGACCCGTTTTATCTTAGTCAATTTTTATTGATTTGATAAAAAAAATACGTATTAAATATTTTTTGAAAATCTAACAAACGGACTAATTAGAATCATATTTTTTAAGTCAGTAAAAATATTGGATACATGTTTTTGTTTTATCAAATTAATACAAATTGACGAAAATAAAACCGTGTCAAAGATTTTTTTTACTTTTGACGTCACTTGGTGGGTATAAAAGTACTAACCTTGTCATGTCACACGACTTGACACGACTTTTCGAAGCACTGTATCGTCTTCATCTTTTGTTTACGTGAAAAAGGAAAAAATACGTGTCTATTATTTTTTGGTAATCTATCTGACGGACTAATTAGATTTTTTTCTTAAATACCCTATTGCTAAGATTGAGGCGTTACACTTTTACCAACAAAATTGATCTAAGTATAAAGGAGATAACAATTTAGTAGGTATACGTTATCTGTACAACATTATGTGTATTTAAATGGCTTTAAGCCTCAAAACCGACAAAAGATTTGAGACCGGGAAACGGGGTATTTTATTTCGATTTCGTAGAATTACGGTCAAAAAACTGAATACATATTAATGTCGTCAGATTAGGTAAATACATTGTATTATTAGTCTATTTGTTGAGTAGACGTATACATAAAGAGGTTTTTTTTAATCGTTGACCCACACTAGGAATATCTCCTATATCGTGGGTGCGTTCACAAACATTTAAACTCACGTACACAAATACCCCGCACATCGACCTCGTTTCTAACTTGTTTTACCTTTTGGTCGGCTTCTAAAGATCGTAAAAATAACCCTATATCCTTCTCCGAAAATTGAGCAGATGCTTAAAGAATTTTCAATACACTTATCGCATTACTATAAGGTTCAGAATGCAGTGTATTTCCACTCGTGTTTCATTTTTCATTTATTTCTACTAGTCTTTTATTTTTACAGAAAAATGAAAACTAAGTCCAACGCGCGTGGTTATATTCCTATTCCATTATTTATATTATTTCCATATCCTTTTTTAAATCTCGGCAAAGAGCAAAAGCAGTAAAACGCCAGTCGATTGCAATATATTTATACGACATATTCTGTCTTAAGATACCTTTGTGCGTTAGTGGGGTTCAGTGGGTTTTCAAATGTCCCTCCTTTGAATTAACCTACTGTATAAACCCAAAAAAATAAGCTGTCGGTTTGTCTGCCTGTTTGCCCCGGCTAATAACCGAAACAGCTAAATCAATTTGGACGGGACTGTTACTGGTAGATAAAAAAATAGAAATAAATATTATTATGCAATCAGTTACAAAGGATATTATTATTTTTAAATAATAATACGTGCAAAACACACTCCTATAATTGCTAACGAAATCCGTTGGTCAAAGTCATGTTTTTTCATAATAATTTCACACAAACGCAGGTCGTCGGTTTGCGGACTACAGCTAGTCTATAATAAATGCAAAAGTAACTCGGTCCGTTAACCTTTTCATAAATTAAATACTGAACAAGTCTTCTATTATTCAATAGGGGATCGGACTGAGTCAACAGAATATGATTCTAATTAGTCCGTCAGTTAGATTATCGAAAAATATTGGATACGTGTTTTTTCTTTTATCAAATTAATAAAAATTGACGAAGATAAAACGCGTCAAAGATCATGAGTGGGGGATTGTGACGTCGCCTTTGTAGGCAAAAATTGTACTAACATGTGACGTTTTCGAGGTTTACGAAGTCAAGTTCGAGTGTCAGATTTCTACAGACTAAAAACCACCGCTGTTCCTTCTTAGCCCTTTGTGTCGAGACCGCGGTATCTCTTTCGAACAACCCGCAGCCCCACCGCCAATAGGGCTCCGATTTAGATTCACATGTCATCAAGAAACATCTCTCAGGCATGCTGGCTTTCTCACAATGGTTTCTTTACCGAATAAAGTGATAATTATAAAAAAAAAAAAAAAAAAAAAATGTATATAAGTAGTTTATCAGCCATCTCGTTACCATAACACAAGCATTAGGTTGCTTAGCTTGGGACTAGATGGCGTTGTGTGAAATGTCCAAGGATATTTATTTATTTATTTATTTATTTATTTAATTATACATACAATACGAAAATACATCAGAAAAATCAGAGGCGCATGTCTTCGATTCGAACTACAGACTTGGCAGTGCGACTGTCATTCTACTAAGCTATCACTTCTTGTCTAACCTAGGTTACGACGCAAGATAAGTACTTATTTTCTTAAATAAAACATCACCAAGTCGTGAATAAAATTTTACCCGATCTGTAAATCGTATTAAGGACAAACCAACTAGACCAACTTTTTTTTTTTAACGACTTTTTTTTCTAATACTATACAGGGTGTAAATTAACCATTCACGCATACGTTAACCAAGCATTCGGCACATCAAACTAAGTACCCCTACGCAAAATTTTTTGATGGGAAACGACTTTTTTTTTTGGAATAAAAAAACACATTTTACGGTAAAACTCAACGTAGCACTATTAAAATATTGTGCTAGTGGATGCTTTGAATAGTAAACGGGTCACGGAGGTAATTTAAGTAAAGTTTAATCTGAAAAACTAGTATTTACAAAAAACAGCTGTGCAAAATTTGGAACTTTGACCCCAATATCTCCGTAACTAGGGGGTTTCCAGGTATGGTCTAGAACTAAAAAATGATCGCAGTGGTGGGGAGAACAAGTGCCTTTCGTTTGCGTTAAGGGTACTTTTACACCCTTTATTATCATGGTATAATTTCCAACTTCTACACATTCAAACCCGCGGGCATTAATAATGTTATCATAGTGTCTTCGTAAGACACTGAGCACATTATAATAACCAAATATTAGCAATAACTTCCATACTCTACGCACACAACATGTATAATTATATTAATTATGAGTATAATACAAGTCAATTAGTGTTACATTGTTGTTCGTCGACATTTACGGTAAGAGGGTTTCCATCCTTTCTGATTTAATTAAACCAGGAAGGTACGCCGTACCATACCAAGACCTTGCTATGAACATATGGGCACGGAAAAAATACATGAATATCTTAGGTAATATTATATATAATTTATCACAGTTTTAAAACTCCGCAGCAAAATGAAAGGGTATTTAACAAAAAAAAACTAATTAGTCCGTCAGATAGATTTTCAAAAAAAATGGACACGTATTTTTTCTTTTTTCACGAAAACAAACAATGAAGAAAAGAATTTAAAAACTCGTGTGACGTCATACTCTAAGACATTAGTATGGCATTTTTTTGAGTGTGCAGTGTACCAATGGGTGAACTCCTATCTAACTCTTCGGAGTTTCCAGGCGTCATATTATGTATGTAAACAGTAAAAAAAAATCTCCGAAAATACGTCCCTCAATTTTTGTATAAGGCCAGGATTTCGTCAGGACTTTTCCAATTTCGCAATGGTAACCCCACGTATATATCATGTGACAGCCAGAATATGCTCAGATGAGCGTAATCGGCGAGTGACGTCACATCGTGTCGACAGCCAGTATCAATGTTTACTTTTTGCATGAATTCACTTTCCTGGTAACGTATTGGATATTTTGTCAGTGGAGGAAAATGGCGCTCTTAATTGCCTTTTTTTTGGAAGTAACTGATATTGAAACGCATCCGTTGGTACGCGAGGCCGTGTAAATAAATTGGTCAAAGGTGATGCGAGATAAAATACATTTTTAATATCTATTTGCACCGACAAAATGTAAAGTTCATATAGGTTGCCAGCATGCCTGAAGGATATTTCTCGATGACATGTATAACTGTTCTCGATATTTCACTGATAATTTTGTGTCATTTTTGTTTGAACATGGTGGGTATAGAAAGTCATAATTATAAACGCGATAGTCTTTTATAGTTTTGTTAAATATCAATTTGGTACCCAATTGTTGTCAGGTCCAATCAGAAAACAATGTTTTCATTTTAATTTACCACCTCTAAAAAAACACACTTTTTAATCTCGTTGCCCAAGTGCCCACTGATATATCAACGACATAAAACAATTGATCATTGCTCATACTAATCACTTAAATTGACGATACTTCTAACAAATAAATTAAATCTTTTTCATCATCATCATCATTTCAGCCGAAAGACGTCCACTGCTGGACTTAGGCCTCCCCTAAGTGTCGCCACATTGACCGGTACCGTGCGTCTCGCATCCAGCGGGTCCCCGCAACCTTCACCAGGTCACCAAATCTTTTTAGTTCCATCTAAATTATAATCTTAGTAAAAAATCGTGTCAATGTCGAAATTATAAAAAAATCATAAATCGTCATAAAAATAATCAGGAACCGTTATGGCTCATGTCTCTGAAGCAGAAACTAATGGACATAAATTCTCCTCACATGACCTACGGTGCACAAACTTGGTATATATTTGACTAACACCCAAACGTCATCATCGACGATTGACAGTTGCTCATTTAAATTACGCTTCTAACAATAAGCTAAGGGTATCTTCTTGGGCTGCTGGATGTAGTAAGAGATACCGCGGCCTTGACATATAGGGCTAAGAAGGAACATGGGTGGTTTTTAGTCAGTAAAAGTCTCACACTCCCTTTCGCTCTGCCCAAGAGCGGGAGAGGTAATTTGACGATTTCCCAAACCTCAAAAAAAAAAAGGTATCTTCATCCCTTCATCTAAACTCAGTTATCTATCCCCTACTATTTGCGAAGTACGCACGTTAACTGAGCTTAAAGGCTCGGTAACGTGATTGTGGCGAACAGTAACTGTATCGTAGTTAACTAATACTGCAAGCTATTTTCTACTTGTGTAACTTGTATTAGGTGTTGGGTAGCTGATGAGGCGCTGGTACGTTGGTGCCGGGGAACATTCAATAAAACATAGAAAATAATAAAATGTACGTCTGTATTGGACCAGTGTCGCAGTTGTAAGGGATTAGTTTTGCCACTTTTTATATGAAGGTTTACATTTAATGTTGGTGTTGCAAAATAAGAATTAAAATCTCCAACACTACTAACATCGTCTGCCGTGCCTTTTTTTGACAACCGACACACACTCACGCACATGCACACGAACACACACACACAAAATCACACATACGCACACCTTCCTAGATATAAGTTAAATTTATTTTGTATGTACACTCCTACATTATATTTTTTTTTGTTTTAGAAGAGCGGGGTCTCCTAACACAGGTATTTCTTTTACTTAAAAGGAGGCCTCTATGTATGTTTGAATACTGTAGAAGTTTTTATAGTTACTGCAATTTTTTTTTTTTTTTTTTTTTTAATAGCCTGTACTGTCCCACTGCTGGGCAAAGGCCTCCCCCAAATCCTTCCAAGTGCTCTTTTCTTGAGCCACCTCAAACCAATCCTCGTAGTGCGCGTCCAGATCGTCTCGCCACCTCTTTCTGGGCCGGCCTCGGCGGCGCCGTCCATCTTCCGGCAGCCATCGTGTTGAGACTTTTGCCCAGCGGTCATCGTGCATGCGGCAGACGTGACCCGCCCAATCCCATTTTAGTCTAGCAGCCTTCTTGCCAACGTCCACTATGCTCGTTTTGGAGCGCAGCGTGGTGTTTCGAATTCTATCTTGTCTTTTGACACCCAAAATGCTACGCTCCATTGCCCTTTGGCATACTCCAAGGCGGAACTTCTGAGTCTCGGTGAGAGACCATGTCTGAGCACCGTAGGTTAGGACGGGCAGAATGCACATGTCGATGAGTTTGCGCTTCAGGGAGACCGGAAGATCGCCCTTCATTAGCGTCTTCATGGACCAGTAGCTTTTCCAGGCGTTTTCGACTCTGCGATCGATTTCTGTTTCTTGCCTGTTTTCGAAAGATACTAACTGGCCCAAGTAGATATACTCATCGACATAATGTATTTCCTGCCCATCTACCTCAACCCTACGCTTAATGCTGTTGGTCATAATCTTGGTTTTGGACCGATTCATAGTTAGACCCACAAAAAAAAATTATATATTAAAAAAATATTACAATATTTTTCTAACTATATTGGGGTCAGCCTAACCGAATGCAGCTAAATACCAGTATTATAGCCTCCAAACCCTAGTTAGTACTGTACAAAACGATCCCCTTATTTTTCCTACTCCTCCGCTATTCTTTTCTGATTAATTTCGTTGCGGGACCCAAGACAGTTAAATTGTTTCTCTGGGACTTCGTCGAGCTTCATTGTCTCGGTCAGGTCCTGGCGCTTTTCTGGTGGTCACCACTGTTGATTCTGACTTTCTGAGATTTTCAGGAGTTACAGTGGTTTGGGAATAGTGAGGCGGGTTTGTCTAAATAATACGATACCCCTTGCTAAGACTGACGTCAGAATTTAGGGGCCATTGACTACCAGTCATCGTCATCATCATCATCATCAGCCTATAATATTCCCACTGCAAGGACTCAAGCCTCCTCTCTAGGAGAGGGATGGGCTGTTATCCACCACGCGGGCCCAGAGCGGATTGGTAGATGTCTCATGTCTTGGATTTTTTGGTTCTAAGATATGCCGGTTGCCTCACGATGTTTTCTTTCACCGTTTCGAGAGCAGTGGTGATGAAATAAATTACACAAAGTAATGCGCCTGATTGGGTTCGAACCCGCGACTCACTGTTCGTAAGTCGGGGCCGCCACCACTGGACTACCTGTACCGGCTGTCAAAATCTATTAATGAAAGCCGGAACCAACAACTCACCACTACGTAATGGACAATCAATTAAAATCAAACGAACTTCATTTGAGTGAGTGATTGCCGATTGAAATTCGATAATACGAGTATTTTAGGGATTTTACTGACTTAAAAAATATGATAAAAAAAAAAAAATGTCTAATTAGTCCGTCTTTTAAATTATCAAAAAATATTCGATTTGAATTTTTTGTTTTATCAAATCAATAAAAATTTACGAAGATAAAACGCGTCAAAGATTTGAGTGGGGGTTTGTGACATCACTAACCGCTAAAAATATCATACCTACTAATGTCTTAGAATATGATGTCACACCAGTTTTCAAAGCATTATCGTCTTCATTGTTTGCTTACGTGAAAAAAGAGAAATGTGTCCAGTTTTTTTTTGGAAATCTATCTGACGGACTAATTAGATTTTTTTGTTAACTCCTACACCCCTCAACATGTATAAACAAGTCCTAAACTTATAAGCATTTAAAGTAAATTTCTTCACTTTATTTACAATATTTACAAACTACAATTTACAGAAATAAACCTATAATAAAATATATACAAGTATCAAAAAGGGAAGAATTACGGGGTGTCAAAAAATTCGTCCACACCGCTGTCAACAGGAGAAGTGCCCAGAAGGCTGGCAGCATTCCCACATTGGATGGCAATGCTGATTCTTTGGCCAAAAATATTCCAGCCCTCTGGTCATGTGAAGAGTCGACCAACCACTTAGCAATTTCCTGAAATAATTAGTGGGCACTCGGAGTAAAGTAAATAAATTAAATACAAAGATACAAACACAAAATTTAAAATAGCTTTCATAAATAATCTTTTATCCTGTGTTTGAGGTTCAAAGTACTCTTTGAGAGAGGTATAGAGAGCCTCTGGCTCCGGCTATTTCTAGTTAAAATATTCTGTGAAAAGGTGCAGAGATACCGTGGACTATAAACTAAGTTCCGAGAAATTTTGACCACGAAAATGTACCAGTAGGCATAAATAAGGTTAAAGGCTATTTTTTAAGCACTTTTAAACATTTGTAAAATTAAAGTGAAATGTATTGAATAAACCGATCAAGTGTGAGTCGTACTCGTGCTGAAGGGTTCGTAGCAGGGTTGCCCTTTCAATTTATTTTTATTATTTGTTGTTATGACGTAAAAAAAGATGTGTGGAATAAGAATACCTATGAATTAGGATAGAGAAAGGCGAAGAGAAATGAATTAGGATAAGGGCAAAAGAAAGATATTGTTATAGCGGCAACGGAAGTTGAAACAGAACTCTTTAAAAAGAGTTGAATAGTTACCCGCTTTTTGAAAATGTCAACTGTTTCTCTACTACTGAACACAGACACTGGCATATGAACGGACAGCGGAGGTTTAGTAGGTAATAGTGTTTCGTTGGTTACACTTCGGATACGGAACCCTTTTTTTCCGGGACCTCTGGGCAGAGCGAAAGGGAGTGTCAGACTTCTACTGGCTAAAAACCACCCATGTTCCTTCTTAGCCCTTTGTGTCGAGGCCGCGGTATGTCTTTCGAACATCCCGCAGCCCCGAGGACGCGCCAAAAGGTACTAATAAAATGTACAGCAAAATCCAAAATAATATAGAATGTAACATAACGTTCGAGTTCGAAACATTTCTTTTCTTGTTTTATTAATATACAAAAACAACAGAAGGTACAATGAAAGCGAATTCATAATAGAACAACCTTCAACTAAGTTTGTTCTTTAATTTCTTTCTTATTGGGTTCTTCCGTACCCAAGCGAAAGTGTGGAACATAGGCACATAGGTGTAGAATTATGATTTTCAGACCTTCCGTGGGAATATTCGACTGCCTCATTGGTCGAGGAGGCGCTAGCAGGCCTGGGTCCAATTACCTCTGCGTCAAGTCCTGTTGGGGCTGCTGGTTGTCCCGTCTGGGCTGCATGGGTGGTTTTTAGTCAGTAGAAGAGAAGTCATTTGATGATTTCCCAACCTTCAACAAAAAAAAAGTTTGGGAAAAGTGTTGTTCGAATTATCCATCAGGAATTTCCCAACTGGTCTGTATTTGTACCCAGTTGATGGCAATGGGGTTTGGATGTATTATTAGATTATCTCTGCCTACCCCTTTGAGCATAACTGCGTTGATTTTTTCCCGTATAGTGGTGCGTCTACAAACATTTAACCTCACACACAAGCAGCCAAACCGAACTCGTGACAGACAGCGCAATAGTCAATCGCTCGACCTCTGCCGGATTTTTTTGCGGGATTTTCATATTAGGAAGAAGAAGTTGTAGCTACCCATGTGGCACTTCCCTAACATTCTTTATTTGCACATGTTCCCCCAAAATCGGCTAAAACTATACTTAATGAAAATACGTACAAAAGACCTTCAATGTGCGGAGTGTGTACAAGAGTTACAAGTCCGACTTACTCAAAGCATTCAACTGAAAGCGATATTAAGTATTCTTAAGTGTTTACTAAGTAAAGGTCAACGCTATTTGTTCATTAAGTTATACTAAGTAAGTAATACACTTAAGACGGTTCAGCTGGTTCTTATGTACAAGTCGGCACACGTTAATGTTTGCAGCTCATTTCTGCCTCTTTTTTCATTGGTTGCAAGAGCCACTGCTGAGTATGAGGTTCTGGTTCTCCTGCCTTCCCCACATCGGATTCTCCTGCTTTTATCTCAATTTATTTGGGTTCGGTTCAACAAAATCAAAAATCATAATCAAAACTCATTTATTCAAACTTGGCTGATAATCAGCACTGTTCGAACGTCAAAATTTACTTTACTTTACTCGTTTACAAGAGACAGTCCCCCAAAACGCCCACCCTTCGACACTTCCTAGTGTTTTAGCTGGAAGGAAGAAGTGGCAGAACAAACTCCCCAGCAACACATCTGTCTGTTAGGTTGGTTAGAAGAATTAGACTCGATACAATAGTAAGGTGCAAGTTAATGACTACAGACACAAATTTGAAGCAATAATTAAAAAGTATGTATACTAATCTTAGAGAAAGAACATAAATAACAAACATTGTCTTGTGTTCAACTCAGCGACCAACTATTCTTATCATTTAAGTAGTCGTTAATGGAGTAGTAAGCTTTTAAACAAAGATTAGATTTTACTTAGTCTTTAAACGCATTAAATGGCAAGTCGAGTCAAGAAGATGGCAGTTTTTTAAAATGTTAGACCGAGCCCGACGAATGAATTATGAACTTTGTGAAGCCGGTGAAAAGAAACGCGTACTTTATGCTTATTTTATTTTCTGTTAAAGTTGTGAGTAGCACTGTTTTTAAAGTACAGGTGGATATTTTGTTTGATATATATAATGTTGGCAAAGATGAACTGAGAAGCAACCGTAAGAATACCAATCTCCTTAAAAATATATCTAAGAGAATCTCGGGCACCCAGCTGATAAATTGCACGAACCGCTCGCTTCTGCAGAACATATATATTTTGAATATCAGCAGCTTTACTCCACAGCAGAATACCGTATTACATAACGCTGTGAAAATAACTAAAGTAGGCTAACCGTGCTGTATCAACGTGAGTGAACATATCTTCTTCGTTCTTACTTCTCTATATCTCGTCATGTCAGCAGTCACCTCCTTCCTAGCCATATCATCCTTCACACAGTCCATCCATCGTTTCTTTGGTCTTCCTCTACTCAAAGCCATCTACATTCATACTCATCTACATCTATATTTTACTCACAACATTTTGTGACATGTAATCAATGGGTGGAAGTCTCGACACCCTGTCTTACAAATTAGTAGCTTAATCTTATTGCCAACTGGCTTGTGAAGATAAGATATGTAGCATCTTATACTGGAACCTGATTCCAACATAATTGAGAAAATGTTAGGCAGATGGTGTTTGTTTTACAAACACGTTTGTTTTTCAAACACAAAGTGAGGAAGTGTATTCAACATAGGATATACAGTGTGTTAGGTTAAACGAGGAACATATTGAAGGAGGGTATTCAGTATTCGATTCTCGTCCCAAATATAATATATAAAAAACTGTCACTTTAATTTGTGACGTAAAATATAAAGGGAAAATGGATTACTTATATCTCAAAGTCATTGTCATTTTGTGTGATAAGCGCAAGGGTTGCGAGACTTTTCCGAAATATTTGGCATGGTTCTGTCTGTTATTTATCAGTGTTTTTTTTTGTCCATATTTTTATTAATATCATGTAAGCAATTAATATTGCGGGTTTAAATATATCACTCGTTTAAACTAACATACTCTATACCTCCTCATCCTGTTTTGATATCTAAAAACAACACACCAATAGGGATGTTAACTGACTTAAAAAAATATGATTCTAATTAGTCCGTCTTTTAGATTATCGAAAAATATTAGATAGGTATTATTTGTTTTATCAAATCAATAAAAATTGGCAAAGATAAAACGCTTCAAAGATTTCAGTGAGGGGTTGTGACGTCACTCACCGGTAAAGAATGTCATACTAATGTCTTAGAAAAAATGACGTCACACGAGTTTTCAAAGCACTGTCTTCATTGTTTGCTTACGTGAAAAAAGAAAAAATACGTGTCCAATATTTTTTGGACATCTATCGAATTTTTTTGTTAACTACCCTTTTACCGCCGTGAAAGAACCTCAGTCGAAGGATATTTACTTTCCTAGCTCAGTTCACACCAATAACTTTTCGGTTCAAAGATGAGAGAAATGCATAAATGAAGGGTTCTTTCTGTCCATTAACTTCTTATTTCTATAGGAAGTCACATCACGCTTTCGTTCCTAAAATAGGTAAACATGGATGTACAGACGTCAGCAGATCAAACTACCACAATCAGTCAAATTCTTGTAATTGATTTTTAACTTTATCACTGAAGCTTGAAGTTCAAGGTTGCTTTTAAAATTTGACAGTTTCGGGTAACTTTATGTTCTTGTAACGTTTTAATAGCTTTGATTAAATTCCATGCATTATGTAAGTATAAACCAGTTCTAACTTCGTTGTGGAGGTAGATATCAGTCGCTGCATATAAAAATATCATCAACGTCATCGCATCTGATCGGCCTAAAAACCGACCCCAAAATAGTTGGGAAAGGCTAAGCCGATGCTGATGATGATTAAGTCCTACTTATAAAGATTCAAACCAATAGGGTAGTTAACAAAAAAAATCTAATTAGTCCGACAGTTAGATTTCCAAAAAATATTGGACACGTATTTATTAGTTTTTCACGTAAACAAACAATGAAGACGATACAGTACTTTGAAAAATCGTGTGACGACATTTTCTGAGACATAAGTATGACATTCTTTAGCGGTCAGTGACGTCACAAACTCCCACTGAAATCTTTGACGCGTTTTATCTTCGTTAATTTTTATTGATTTGATAAAACAAAAAATACGTATCCAATATTTTTCGATAATCTAAAAGACGGATTAAATAGAATCATATTTTTTTAAGTCAGTTAACATTCCTATTGTAAGGATTTCCTATGTATTTGTTAACATATTTTTAGACTACTAAATATCTAAAGAACATAAAAGGTAGTCTGAAATTCTCGGAAAAGTAAAGGCCTTTTTCACAATTATACCTCCGGGCGAGCGCGTTTTGATGAAAGTAAAAGACAGGTTTGAAATATTTCATAAAGAAACATTCATTCAGTTGCACTTTTTTGTCTCTATTAGCATCTTTTAGTTAGAAGGTACTCTTTTAAAGAAAAAAATTGTCGGTACAAGTACCTTTTTTTAGAAACAGCTTATACACCTGTTTTATGACTGCCTTATTGGATTAATGGTCGTTAGCGTGCCTGTTGAGCATGAAGTTCGATTCCCGGGTTATTCTTTCTTTCTTTTCTTTTTTCTTTAAAAAAAAAAACGTTGCCCCACACTAGGAATTTCTCCTGTATCGTGGGTGCGTTAACAAACATTTAAACTCACATACACAAATACCCAGACCCGGAACAACTATCTGTAGGTCATACAAATATTTGTTCCGTGCGGGGATCGAACCCGCGACACGCAGCGCAGCAGTCCATTGCCTGAGCCACTGCGCCAACCGTGTCGTTAGGATTTTCTATCAGTAATTTCTCAGTATCTGCCATGGAGTCTAGGTTTGTGCCCAGTTGATGGCAATAGCCCCACCCCCTTAATACATGGGACATCACACATCACACTAATATTATAAATGCGAACGCTTGTGAGTGTGTATGTTCGTTACACTTTCACGCATTCATTACTGAACGGATTTGGATAACCAAGCATTCCGTACATCAAACTAAGTACCCCTACGCAAACATTTTTGCTGGGAAACAACTTTTTTTTTGGGGTCAAAAATTTCATTTTGTGGTAAAACTCAATGTAGCACTCTTAAAACATTGTGCTAGTGGATGCTTTGAATAGTAAAAGGTAATTTAAGTCTCGTATGCGAGACGCACGGGACCGGTCAATGTGGCGACACTTAGGGGAGGCCTATGTCCAGCAGTGGACGTCTTTCGGCTGAAATAATGATGATGATGATGAATTTAAGTAAAGTTATAACCTGAAAAACTAATATTTACAAAAACAGCTGTTCAAAATTTGGAACTTTAACCCCCAATATCTCCGTAACTAGGGGGTTCCCAGGTATGGTCTAGAACAAAAAAAATATCGCAGTGGTGGGGAGAATAAGTGCCCTTCGTTTGCGTTAAGGGCACTTTTACACCCTTTATAGTTTATAAAGATAACACATAGGATAGTTTTTATCCTATGTGTGTTATGTGTCCAATTTTATCTTCCCGTGGGATAATTTTCGAGTTGTAGCGGGCGAAGCCGCTGGCAACAGCTAGTCAACATATATCTGACGAAATGTAGGTGTACTATTAGTTACACATCTGCCTAATCCTTTGGGAATTACAGGCGTGATGTTGTGTAGCATACATAGCCCCAAACAAGTAAGTTGGCACAATCAGTCTACCTATATCGTTTTCACTGCTAAGTCACACTGACAGGCTCAAACCCAATTTCCCCGAAACGCCAGGGGAGCGTCGGGAGCCCGTGGCACCTTTGGATTGAACGACACCATATTTCGACCTCAAAGGCCTGAACATCAAACAGGGCGTCTAAAATGGCTAATTTAGCAGATCATATTTTGAACTGCGTTAAAAAGCGTAAAATGGACCCTTCATATTAGTAACATAGATCATAATAGAAAAATATTTTAAATTACGTTAAAATTCGTAAAATGGTAACAGACGCAGTTACTATAATGAAAGGTCCATTTTACGCTCTTAAACGCAATAGGGATTGACAAAAAAATCAAATTAGTCCGTCAGATAGATTTCCAAAAAATTTGAATACATATTTTTTCTTTTTTCACATAAACAAAAAACGAAAACGATACAGTGCTTCGAAAACATCGCACTTCATTTTTTACCACGTAGTGACGTGAAAAGCCTCCACTCATGATGTTTGACGCGTTGAATCATAATCATTTTTTTATAAATTTGACAAAACAAAAAACACTAATCCAATATTTTTCGATAATCTAACCGACGAACTAAACAGAATCATATTTTGTTTAGTCAGGAAACATCTATCCATATTACGATCTGCTAAAGTGGCCATTTTAGACGCCCAGTACTTGAAACGCGTCAGCACGCCGTCAAAGCGTTTTATTAAAGCTACTGAGGAACACCCCAAACCAATATTAGTATCGACCGTCCGATATGTCCCCACCAAGGTAGAGAAACATCGCTGACCTGCAGGGCTATTGCGTATCTTTTAAATGACAGTGGCTAACCTATAGTGCCTATCAATTAACTGTCAAATGGTTCCATTTTGTACTAAACCATAACCTATTTGACAGTTAATCCATGGACAATATGATAGCCACTGTCATGTAAAAGATACGCAATAGCCCTTCAGCAGGGCTATTGCGTATCTTTTAAATGACAGTGGCTAACCTATAGTGCCTATCAATTACTGTCAAATGGTTCCGTTTTGTACTAAACCATAACCAATTTGACTGTTAATCCATAGACAATATGATAGCCACTGTCATTAACAAGATACGCAATAGCCCTGCTGGGCCTCGAATCTGATGACCTCATTCATCACCTTCCTTCGAGAGAATTGTAAGATAAAGAACTGCCGTTAGATGAAACACAATATTTTTCTTGATCGTGTGGTTAGTTCACAGGCAGGCGTCCGCCCTTTCAATGTTGCTGAAAACTCTTTGAGGCGCACGTGGAACACGAACGCGCCGTCGCGTCGTCGTCATAAGACGGACGGACGGTGAGCTAGCCCATTACTCACCGTCCACAGGCCTGTGCCTACGGTGGCCGGACCGGAATTTATGTTAGTAGGTACCTAACGTGGACTCAGAGATTTTGTACCGCTCAAAGACTTCTAAAAAGAACGCGTTCCGTTTCCATTAAACTCTAAGCTTTAGAGGGAAAATATGTCACATACAATGTGTTCGACCAAAGACTACTGATATTCTAGGTAGGTACTTACTTATATAACAAATATTTGACTAGACGACCGGACAAATTGTATAAAAGGAGTTTCAGTGAGTGCCTACTTGGCGATTATTAAAAACGTGCTCTCATAATATCTTGAATACTAACCATTGAAAGAAACAAATAATAGCATTTTTATCTCTTAGATTCGTTGCTTAAATACTCGAAAATGATCGAGCATAATCATTCGCCGTTTTCAATAGCACTAAGGAATTTCCAATCGAATGCCCAACCTAAATAATAGGTGTAAACAGACTCAACGCTATCGAAAGAAGCCCACTTGTTCGTTCTGCCATTGCGATAATTTTTAGGGTTCCGTACCTCGAAAAGGTAAAAATAAGAACCCTTTTAAGATCACCGTCTTGTCTTGTCTGTTTGTCCACCACCTGTTTTCTCAGGAACAGGTTAATCTAGCAAGTTCTATTTTATACCAGATACTGATGTCTATATAGTCCCTAATGGGTGTATAAAAATCAAGGTCCTGAGACAACGATAAAAGAGACATAGTAGGGTAAATTGTGATTTTTGCAAAAACTTGTAAGTACCAAAATTTACCTTAATTTAAAAAAAATATCTTTTTTTTTCTGGACCATACCTGGCAACATGCGCAGCATGCGCATGCTATTACGTATATTTTTAAATGTCAGTGGCTATCATAGTCTCCATCGATTAACTGTCAAATGGTTCCATTTTGTACTAAACCATAACCAATTTGACAGTTAATCGATGCCACACTATGATAGCCACTGACATTTAAAAAATACGCAGTAGCCCTGCAGGGCGGGCACAGTGCTATTGGGTTATCTATGGTAGTCGAATTTATGCCCAGCTGATGACAACAGGCTGGCCCTCTTACATTATTATTTATTTATTATTATTAGCCATTTGTGTCCCACTGCAGGGCAAGGCCTCCCTTTCCTCCTTCCACTTATCCCTATCTAGTGCACTTATCGCCATCTTCTTCTGGGCCTGCCGCGTTGCCGTTTGCTGCTGTTTGGGACCCATTGTGTGGTTAGTTTAGCCCATAGCTCCTCCGACATGCGGCAGATGTGGCCAGCCCAGCTCCACTTAAGCTTGGCAGCCGTGTGACCTCTTTTACATAGGACTTTATTTATTTACTGGACTTACACGTAACTGTCAAGATGTAGGTGTACTATATAAACTAAACTAACCTAAACAACTAACTATAAAAGAGCATCGAAAAACTCCTCCTCAACGCTGTCAGCAGGTAAAGTGCCCAAGAGACTGGCAGCGTTGCCGCGTTGTATGGCAACACTAAGCCTCTGGCCAAAGAAAAAGCCAGCCCTTGGGTCAGAGGAAGCGTCAACAAGGCGTTTGGAAATATCCTTAAAAAGGCTGTGGGCACTAGGACCCCACGGCCCTAGAGTTATTAGTTTCCACAAAGGTTACTATTTTTACGTCGCTTGAGGTTCTCCGCAGCCGCAGCGGCAGCGCCAGCACAACACGAAGAGCTTGGAAGATGCGATGGCGCAAGAGTATCGACGCAAGTTGCGTCCCACACTAAAGGCCTACCCATCTTCCAAGGAAACAAGGACATGCCGTCCGGTCTTTTGCCATCGTCGCGTGCCAAGCCATTTGGCTCTAAGACAGTTGGGACGCCAACGGTAACAAGAGCTCGTCGGATGATATCGTTTATGTTATGGTGTACTATTAGGTGTACCTCTACCCTTGGGGATAACAGGCTTGATGTTATGTTATGTAATACTTGGTTGATGGCTTCGCGAAAGGTCTCACATTGTTGGAAATTCAACTCTCTGTCCTAGGGAGAGCGTTCAAAATTCAGCAAAGAGTTTGAGGTACTCCTGCTGTTAGTGTATCCATAAGTCTGTGGGTGTAATAAATGATCAAAACAGTAATTATCTTATTTATTTCAGGATCTACGTATATTTCGTTTCGGTTTACAATTTTCACAGAATTCGTGGAAAACATAATTACGCTATAATTCATGAAATTCTGTTAATAATCTAGTGGTAGGTTTTTCCGCTTAAAGGAAACGGATCGTTTTTCATCAAATCATACCCCCACTCTGGGCAGAGTGGTAGGGAGTGTCAGACTTCTACTGACTAAAAACCACACACGTTCCTTCTTAGCTAGGCAGGAGCCGGCCGTTGCAATGTTGCTGACATCTCTTCGACACGACGACACGGGCTGTCGGTCGTTGTCATAAGACGGACGGATGGTAAGCTAGCCCATTACACACCGACCACAGACCCGAGGAAACGTACCATTTTTTTTTTTGAGGATGGGAAATCATCAAATGACTCTCGCTGTATATGTATGAAGCCATTAATATTTAAACTCCATTTTCATTGTCTACACTAATATTATAAAGAGGAAAGATTTGTTTGTTTATTTGTAACGAATAGGCTCCGAAACTACTGGACCGATTTGAAAAATTCTTTTACCGTTGGGAAGCTACACTATCCCCGGGTGACATAGGCCCAAATCCCTGAATTCCCACGGAAACGGGAACTACGCGGGTGAAACCGCGTGACGTCCGCTAGTTGTTCATAAAGTAACGTGTTCCGTGTAAAATACTGGTATGCAAAATTAATTATTAATTAATTAATAATTAAATAAATTAAAATTATTTGCAAAATTTGGAACTTTGGCCTCCAATATCTCCGTAACTAGGGGATTCCCAGGTATGGTCTAGAACAAAAAAAATATCGCAGTGGTGGGGAGAACAAGTGCCTTTCGTTAGCGTTAAGTTTACTTTTACACCCTTTCTATGCCAAAATTGTTTAATGATGACAAAATTCCTCGAAACAGTTCGATATTTGAACCGAAGGCTCAGCCTTTGAATTCAGACTTCCACAAAAATCAGGTCAAGGTATTTTACAGGAAGTAAATAACTCCTGTAAAATACCTTGACCAGGTATTTGTTTTATTTTCCCAGAATCATTTAAAAATAATCCTCTTTAGGCTATACCAGGGCCCCGAGTCTGCTATTCAATAGTGTCAGAATGATCTATCACTGATCTCATTCTGACACTATTGAAGACAATTCTGACACTATTGAATAGCAGACTCCGGGCCCGGGGATGGCGAACCAATGGTATGCGTTTCGTTGGGGGCATGCCACACAATATTTTAGGCACGCCAGCTTGCTTAGAAATCGTTTAGCAGAGGAGTTCAATTCAGCTTCGGCATGCATCCTACTAACAGTAATCTCTTACAGCCCTTGAACCCTTAACCCAACCCAATGTATACTCCCGCTTTGGGCGGAGCAGAATTGTGTGTCAGACTCTTACTGACCAAAACCCGTGTTCATGCCCTTTGCGTTCCAGAGAAGTAGTAGCTCTTTCTAAAAAATCCTCCTCCATTTTACTACTCTAATATACCTAAGTTTTATTTCATCATATCAGTGACAACAAAAGTCACACTAAGTAATGTTACTTTTAGAAAGTACAAAGCAAAAAGTTTTATTTCTTGGTGTTAAGTGGTTGAGAGACCGACCTTATTTGCGCCGCACTACAGAACTGTTCCGTGTTGAAATTATGTAGTTTAATTATTTTCCCGAGATCTAAGTAAAAATTATTTGACGGCACGTCTATGATCTCAAATACACATTTCTTTAAAAAAAAAAGGTTGATTCATAAAGGTACGCCATCCCTGTTTAGCTATACCTTATGACCCAAATCGATGTTTTTGCCGGCAGGAGTGGCCTTGAGAGTAATCCTACAATGTTTTTATTTCTGAAAACACAAGTAGAAAAAATAAATTACACTCGAGTAAATGCTGGAACGTGTATGTTAATGTAATATGTTTATTGGATATCTATTATTCTCTGATATTTGTTTGTGTGAATGTGGGAGTATGAGGCACTTGAGATATTATGTATTAAAAGGTATCTGTGGTAAGTATGGACAATACATTATACAAGTCTTGGTAAACAAATGTTTTATATACTTATTAAAAATTCAGCTCTTCAGGTAAATAGAAAAAGAGATTATGGTAGGTATTTGTTTATCTTTATATTAAAACAGATATTTTAATCCTTTTTTTTCTTAATTGAGTTAATCACTAAAATTGTGCTGAAGATGGCCGTCAGTGAATGAGTAGCCCATATCTCGGAAACGTTTTTTTTTAAACTTAAGAATATTTTGCCTTATACAAATCTTGTTTGCATGTATTGATCGCAGCGATCTAGACAGGTTTTATGAGTAGCCGCTATTTAAAAAAAAAAGTCAATAGTTGGCCGGGCAAGCTTCATACAATTTAAAAAGTCTTAAAAATCCCTTTCTCCATGATCCATACCACAGAGTACATTATACTATATTGAAAATCCATACTGCCAAACAAAGGAACCACAAGCAACATTTGAACATCGAACAAATTAATGTTCTTTTTTTTTAAACTCAAACGGGCATCTTATTATAAAACAGCCAGTTCTAAAAAGGCGGCAACTGAAATACCACAGATAATTAAGTTAGCAGACAGATAAAATGGCGGGCAATAAAATGAAAGTAATAAAATATGAAAAGAGTTTTCCATTTTATCTGCAAACGGAATGGAAAGAAGTAGGTAAAGTGCATAAGCCGCTTATCTATCCATTCAAGTTTTATCAGAAGCTGAGCTCTGGAGCAACGGAATATTGCTTAGAAGTTATATAGTACCAGTCATTGGAAAGAAAATTGGGAGCCGTGGAAAGTTTGATTAAAAGAAAATTTGATTTAAAAGAGTGTTCATGAAGTTTCCTGCCAGTTCTCCTCCGTGGAGATCTACGCTTTAGAATGGGGAAGGGGAACTACAGTATTCCCTAGTTATTTTGCCTTGTGTCTGTAGCAAAAAAAAAACTCGAAGTTTTTGTTTTTTTTTTACATTTGAAAGTGCTTGTAATGGTCTAATTCCAATATAATTATGCTTTGAATATAAGTTACAGAGGTCTTCGGTTATAGTGTTGTTATTTTCTATCAATTTTTATGTGTAGGTAAATTAGTTGAAAAACAACGGTGTTAGTTTTCTATCCGATTGGACAACGTTGCAAAAATACCGAACACACGAAACTGTTTGGCTAAAACCTTTGTACAAGTGAACCTGATAAACCCATCGTTCCGAACAAAGCTAGGTAGCCTAGAATTAGGTCCTATTGGAATCGTTATCTTGTGGTTAGTACCTAACCTCGTGTCAGCACACACACACTTGACTCTATAATGCTTTCGATAAATATCTCTTACGCATACTGGTTTCCTCACTACGTATTCCTTCACTGGAGCGTGATCCATCCAAATAATCCAGATGATGAATCCAAATAATCATTCGTACTACGTGTCTTGGGTTTGAACTCGGGACGTATGACTTGGCAATCCATCATAATAGGCCAAAACTGCTTACCTCATCATAAATCTCTTACCCTTATCCCAGTTCATTTGGAGTCGCGGTCTTTCTCGTCATCTCATGAGACACGTCTTCTTTTGCCATATCATTCGTTACACAGACCATCCATTGTTTCTTTGGTCCTCTACTCATATACCCATCCACATTCATACTCAAAATCCTTCCTCACGACAATTTCCTCATTCCTCCGGATCACATGGTTACCTATTCAACTATAAATGCAATATAAATACTTATGATGAAAAACAACACACGCAGACGCAGTCAGAAGTAAGTAATAAAAAATTCCGCTAAACTAACCAATAAAACTCGGTTAACTTCCCACTTTTGTGGAGTATCACTTAATTATCGCAGCTCATTAAACCGTGGTGTTAGGGAAGTAGTAAACATCTAAGCGAAGGCTAAACAGATTCAAATCACACACACACACTCGTGGAGCTCGAAATAGATTTTAACTTCGGTTCAAGGAGGTTCGTTGTTTTGTTTGTTGGTTTTATTAGAAACTTTTTCGATAAGCAAGTAAAAAGGAGATGTATTTATTGAACGGCTGGCATTTACCTTGGCCTGAGGCTAAGTATTGTTATACAACGTGGCAACGCCGTCAGCCTCTTGGGCATATTACCCGCTGACAGCCGTTTGATGCCCTTTAATAGTATGTTGTTAATTAATTAAATAGTTTTTAATTAACAGTTTATAGAATCAGTTGGCTCTACTTAGATTATGCATAAACTAGACCTTATAACTTTATTGAGCAGGTAGATCATATACGTGGAACCCTAAGCGATGTAGCCCTTAAGTTCCTGCACATACTGCATTATCTTCTTACGATTGTCTAACTGTCCTCCACAACCCAGTTACTGCTGAGGAATAAATCCTTGTAAGACTAGTTTTTTTTTTGTAAGACTAGTTGTCAGACTTTCGGGTTACTGTCTACCTGTTACGACTTTCAAATTTTACAAATGACAGCCTGGCCAACAGCTTAACGTGCTTTCCAAGACACAGAGGAAACTCAGTATGTAATGGTTGACCACCCATCCACGGACCAACCTAGATCCGAGCGGCAGTAGTATAGATAGTCAAGGCCGTCTCTTATAAATAGATGAAGGTTTTAGGAAATGAGCGAGCAATCCGCCGCCGCTACAATTACTGTCCCGACGGTGGTCCTCAAAGGTATTAGCTGAGACATACTGACCTATTTACAAGGGTCGCTGTCTTCCTTGCGTTGTTTAGATAAATTTTGAGATCGTATTGACGTTAAACCCCTTGGGGTGTAAGTCGAGCTACACGATCACTGCCAAATGCTTGCCTTGACAGCACAGGTCCACTCAAATCTTTGTGGTTGTTTCCTCAAAAGACCATCTGAGACACTAATCTGCATGGTCGTCAAATGACTTGACCAATATCTGGAGTTTAAAAGACACATTGACCTCAGAGTTTGTTTCGACTATTTCTGCTCAGAGACTCAAAGTAGTCACGTACGAAACACTACTAAACCTAGATGTGGCTTATCTAGTTTAAAAACAGCATGATGTGACGTGCAAAAGTGTTTTGTAAAAACAATTTACAGAAATAAACACAAATAAATATGTCTCTTTATTGAATCTTTGGTCAACTGAACCTGGACATTAAAACTTAAAAAAAAAAACAATTTAAAATGCGACTTGATCGTCTAATCCCATGGTTTCATTTCGAGTAGGTCCAGTTGACCATAGACTATTGTAGGAAAATCTAGTATTTCGCCTGTTATCTCCGAGGGGAGAGTCAGAAGTTTACCTAATAATTGTACACTCCATAATACATGGCAAATGTGGGTGTTCACCCGCATTCGTTAGTGCAATAGGGGCACACAACCGGACACTAATCCAAACTCCGAAGCAGTTACTGAGAATTTTGTGATGAAAAATTTCAATTACAATATCGACTTGGAATGGAAACCAGCACCACATGTTCAGCAGTCGTTTTAGCGACCACTAAACCGACGAGGCAGACAGACGAGCAGTAGGTTATAAGTAGTTGTGCTACTAATTGCGGTGTGACGTCCACTGGGACGTCTGTTGACAATAGTTCGGCTAATGAAACAATTCCCAATTTGCCGTTCACTGCATGATGATTGATGAAGTGTCAAACCAGATACCTAAACATCTACTAGCGGCCCGGGCAGACGTCGTCCTGCCCGGGCAGTAGCGCCACCTACAGGATCAAATTGTGAATCTAAGCCATTCACAAAATGGTCCGCCATTTATTAAATTCATTTGTTACAAAAAATGTGATAAATTATGAACCGCTAGATCGATTTTGTGCAAACTTCACATAAACCATCTACTAAATAGTCCAAACAAAGCCTAAACATTTGGTTTGGATAGGTGAGCCCGTTCTTGAATTATAAAATTACAACGTAAAGTGGCATTGATTTTTATATATATAGATAGATAGATGCTGCGGTCACCTTTTGGCTTTCAAACAAAGCTATTTTTTGACATCGTAATATAATCTGAAATCTACTTTATTTCACGCGCTACTTTATTTTACTTTTGTCCATACATAAACCCTAAGACAAGCAGGTTTCCCTACTTTCCCTGTCTTAATAGAGAAAAAATAAGTTGCCTCAAAAGTTTGAAAACTTTTTGATACAATACGACGAAGTTTCTTTCCAAGGACTTTTTTTTTAAAGTTCTGAGAGTTCACAACTTTTTTTTTTCAACAACTGAAATACGTGACCACGGAGCAATTAAAATTTCGAGATCGCGCGGTCAAAGTCAAATGAAATCAATGATCAAGTGCAGTATTGCAAAAATATGCGACAATAAATTATTATGGCCTCGAAACAATTTCATAGACAGTTGCAATAATATACATGACGAAGGTACTTAATACTTATGAAATTCATTAAATATTGCTTTTCTCAATAAAATATAATAGGCTTTTGGCAATTCCTTTTCAGATTTCACATACCCAAACAATTTTTTCCAAATCCCATAGATCAATCCTCTGTGAAACTGTTTTTATATTCCTTACAAACCGTAATTCTAGGAAATCGTAAGATCAAAATAAACAAGCACATCTTGTTTTTCAATAACCAAAAACAAAACAAACAAAGAATATTAAACAGAACATTACATTGTTGAATACCAATTGAGTGGCAAAATTACAAGATTTCTTTATCCTACGCTCCGCAACTGTTTCCCTTGAGGTTGTTGGGACTGATTTTGTCAGAGATTATAAAAAACATTGTAGAGACACGAGCACGTGTAAATACTAAACAGGTACCACAGAGTCACGACAATATCGTTTTTCAATAACGGTTTTGTCTCCGAGATACCTATTTCTATAATAATATGGGTTCCAAAGTACCTAGCAGGTTCGTGAAAACGGTACTTAATCAGAACCGTATGAGAAATTAGCTTTTATCCATTTTATTGTACCTACGCTTGATTTTTTTACTGATGACTATAAGGACTCGTTTACGGAGACGCGGGGCGTCGCGCGGCGCGTGCAGAAGGCTCGTCGCGTGCTTTTTTATTAATTTACTGAGAGGCGGGTCCACCGCAACGAACGCTGCATTTTAAACTAACGAGCGAAAAATCGCTTCTCCAAAAATAGTCGTTTGAAGTCGTTAACGTTTTCATACATCGCCATGTCATCATCATCATCATTAACAGCCTATTAATGTTCCCACTACTAGAGAGGGAATGGGCTATAATCTACCACGCGGACCCAGTGCGGATTGGTAGATGCCACATGTTTTCGAATTTTTTGTTTCCTCACGATGTTTTCCTCCACCGTTTTGAGAGCAGCGGTGATGAAATAAATTACACAAAGTAATGTCCCTGCTTGGGTTGGAACCCACGACCTACTGTACGTAAGTCGGGGCCGCCACCACTGGGCCACCGCTGCTTTAGTAACACTAATTTGTCAGACTTTTCGGCCACTGACAACCTACTACTGAAGATGTCTCTGGAAACTATGAAAAAGTATGCTCAGAGCTACGAACAGTTTAAGGAACTATTAAAACGTACCTACCCAACAATACGTGAATTTAGCAAAAGTATTTTATTGCTACAGTTACTGTGTTCCTATACTTTGGTATGGAGTGAATAATACCTCTACTAACAACGGTCTCCCGCGGCTATCCGTAGTCTGTAGCTGACGCCTTCTATTTATAAACGCGTTATATTCTCTCTGGTTATATCTCGGTGATATTTTATTTCTTCTTGAGTGATATTTGTGGTGTAAGTTTCCTACTTTAGTTTGTTGATGAGTCGTTTAGGTATGTTGTTTAGTTTAGTGGAAAGAAAACATGGTAAATATTAGTTTTCAGTGTATTTGATGGTTTTAGTGACCAGTTTAAAAACTTTTTTTTTACACGATTGCCCAAAAAGACGAGTGTTATTTTTTTTTCTTACTCAGCAAAAGCGTTCGTTCTTAAATCTACTGCAGGGCTATTGCGTATCTCTGTTGACAGATTTATTGATTATCACTTTGGCTCTGTGTGCTTTGATTAACTGTCAAATGGTTCCATTTTGTACTAAACCATAACCAATTTGACAGTTAATCCATGAACAATATGTTAGCCACTGTCATTTAAAAGATACGCAATAGCCCTGCTGGACTTACAAGTAATGGTGATAACAGTGATGTAATATATTTAAAAAATATATGAGCCTAACATTCGCTACCGTAAAGCTTGTGAACCTCCGATTTGAACGTCAAACTGTACAAGAGACAGTCCAGAATAATGTGTATGAGATACCTTATAGATCCCGTGGCAATGGGCATTTTGTAATCTCTGTCTCCTACTCCAAATACTATGGAGGGTGTCAGAAAGTCTGCTTTTAAACCAGGGCACATAGATTAGGCATATAGATTACCAAAAACTATTGGACACGTATTTTTTCTTTTTTCACGTAAACAAACAATGAAGATGCAACAGTGCTTTGAAAACTCGTGTGACGTCATACTCTAACATACGACGTCGACGTCATACATAACATCAGTATGTCATTTTTTAGCGGGCAGTGACGTCACCAACCCCCACTTAAATCTTTGACGCGTTTTATCTTCGTCAATTTGTATTCATTTGATAAAACTAAAAATACGTATCCAACATTTTTCGATAATCTAACAGACGAACTAATTAGAATCACATTTTTTTAAGTCAGTAAACATCTCTATTTTCTATGTATAGGCTACAAAATCAACATAAATGTAGGGTAACGCCCACTCTCACTAAATCGTATTAACTTAGTAATTTCGCCCTAATGGTATTCATGGAATGTTCTAAATCTGTCACCCCCACCAAACCTACCCACGGGATTTGGAACTGGGGTATTAGCGGATCTGAGATTTAATTATAGGAACTATTTAAGTTTAATAAGCCTGTAATTCGTCCTACTAAACGAGTTAAAGTAGGGAAGAAACATTTCCAGCCACGGAGTCTGGAGTTGTGCCCGATTGATGGCAATAGGCTTTAGGCCTTTACAAGGATTCTCTAACTGGCGAATGTTTTGTTATGTTTTTATTCGTTTATTACAATTTTATTATTCTGTAATAATTCCACAAGAAGTTGAAACACAAGTCTTTTCTGTAAGAAGGGAGTCACGGCCCCAGTAAGAGTTGGTGCATGTCAAATGTTTTCGAATTTTTAGTCCTAGAATACCTACACATACATCAAATAACAACCGGGACCAACATCTTAATGTACTTTCCGAAGCACGAAAGAAACTCGTTATGTAATAAGAGGTCACCGATCCACAGACCAACCTAGTCAAGCGCTGTTTGACCTGAAGTTTGATCCAAGTGGCTCTCTGGCGATTTACAAACCACCTCAATAGTGCATCAACATCACATAACTGTGTTTTATTCAGCAAAGCCAAAGTATGTACTAATTCTTCCACGAGAATGTCTATTATTATTATTAGACATTTACGTCCCTGTCCACGGCAATTCCTTTTCTATTAATAGAATGACGAACAATTAATCTTTTAACGACACGAACGAACGAATTAATTTTGACGAAACGGTTCGCGCAGTGGCTCAGGCAATGGACTGCTGCGCTGCGTGTTGCGGGTTCGATCCCCGCACCAACCAACATTTTTCGATAATCTAACAGACGAACTAATTAGAATCACATTTTTTTAAGTCAGTAAACATCTCTATTTTCTATGTATAGGCTACAAAATCAACATAAATGTAGGGTAACGCCCACTCTCACTAAATCGTATTAACTTAGTAATTTCGCCCTAATGGTATTCATGGAATGTTCTAAATCTGTCACCCCCACCAAACCTACCCACGGGATTTGGAACTGGGGTATTAGCGGATCTGAGATTTAATTATAGGAACTATTTAAGTTTAATAAGCCTGTAATTCGTCCTACTAAACGAGTTAAAGTAGGGAAGAAACATTTCCAGCCACGGAGTCTGGAGTTGTGCCCGATTGATGGCAATAGGCTTTAGGCCTTTACAAGGATTCTCTAACTGGCGAATGTTTTGTTATGTTTTTATTCGTTTATTACAATTTTATTATTCTGTAATAATTCCACAAGAAGTTGAAACACAAGTCTTTTCTGTAAGAAGGGAGTCACGGCCCCAGTAAGAGTTGGTGCATGTCAAATGTTTTCGAATTTTTAGTCCTAGAATACCTACACATACATCAAATAACAACCGGGACCAACATCTTAATGTACTTTCCGAAGCACGAAAGAAACTCGTTATGTAATAAGAGGTCACCGATCCACAGACCAACCTAGTCAAGCGCTGTTTGACCTGAAGTTTGATCCAAGTGGCTCTCTGGCGATTTACAAACCACCTCAATAGTGCATCAACATCACATAACTGTGTTTTATTCAGCAAAGCCAAAGTATGTACTAATTCTTCCACGAGAATGTCTATTATTATTATTAGACATTTACGTCCCTGTCCACGGCAATTCCTTTTCTATTAATAGAATGACGAACAATTAATCTTTTAACGACACGAACGAACGAATTAATTTTGACGAAACGGTTCGCGCAGTGGCTCAGGCAATGGACTGCTGCGCTGCGTGTTGCGGGTTCGATCCCCGCACGGAACAAATATTTGTATGGCCTACAGATAGTTGTTCCGGGTCTGGGTATTTTTGTATGTGAGTTTAAATGTTTGTGAACGCACCCACGATACAGGAGAAATTCCTAGTGTGGGGCAACGTTCTTAAAAAAAAAGAATAATAAAACTGATCTTCATTGCAACAATATAATTAAGCCGTCGCGTCGGACGTCGGAATGACGCAGAGATGACTCTGCGTCATTCCGACGTCATATTTATCTCTACTAAGCGTTGCTACGAGAAAACGTGGACCATTTTTACCCGAATGGTGAAAATAAACAAACGGTTGCAAGCATATAATATCTAAAAATGAGCCCTTGGTTTCGATTCCCTGGTGAAGCAAAGTGGGGCTGCGGGTTGCCTCGGCACAAAGGGCTAAAAAGGAACATGGGTGGTTTTTAGTTAGTAGAGGAGTCATTTGATGATTTACCCCCCCCCCCCCAAAGGCAAAGGGTTTTCCATGTGCATTTCGAAGTTGTAGTCTAGAGACGCGATGCGTGGGAATCGAAGAAACTGGTCTTTAGGTGTACCTACTTTTGTTACAGACTCTAGTACAATGAGCTACCCAAAACTGAAAATGTTTTCCAATCAACCTTGAACCGATAAAGCCTTAACAATTATTTATTATTTATGATACCACTAGCTGTTACCGGACCTCTGTCCGATTGATCTGACTTTTTTTAACAATTTTAAGGGTTTTAATATTTTCGCACGCAACCCTATACGATTTTCTAATATAAAAGTAACTCTTATAAGTCCTTATAACGTCAGCTATCTTCCACTAAAAGTCTCGTCAAAATCGGACCAGCCGTTTAGGAAATTAACCGGAGCAAACAATAATGAAAATACTCGTAAAATGTATTTTTTTTGTGTTAATTTTAGTAAATGTTTATGTTATTTTGAAACTACAAACAGACACTACAATATTATTTATTTGTTCAGTAATCATCAGGACTCAGTCCAGAAAAACTCAACCCCATCTATTCTGTGCACAACCACGAAATTATTCGAAAAAATCTGCAATATCAAGTAAAATTCCCATTGTCTAACGTCCCATTTCCCATTATACGTCATGGATGCGTCATCTCGTCTCAGTAGGAGGCGCATGGTAGACAATTCCTACTTTTTATTGATTCCCTGCTGATTGGGGTCGACTCAATTTGTCAGGGGCAGACAATAACGCGACCTGATTGATTCCAGTTTGATGGATTTATAACGATTGTACTTAATTGTATTGTCTAATGGATGAAGATTATATTGATTAAGTTTCAAGTGCTGGATTAATATTCTTGCGGGAAAGGTTAATATTGTACAGTATGTTACGTTAAACGAGGTACTTAATTAGGGAAGGTATTCAGTACTTACCTATATGATTCTCGTCCGACATAATTATGTAAAAAGCAATAACCTTAATTTGCAACGTGATTGTGCCATTGTCCCTCACTCTCTCTAGATCTCACTTCATTAGAAGTTTCTTTTACGCCATTGTCCTACGCCAGTTTTAAAATATGAAGGTAAAATTAATTATATCTAATATTCATTGACCCGCGCACATCTTTTGGAATAAACGCAAGGGTTGCGAGATTTTTGCGAAAAGTTTTGGTATGGTTCTGTCTGTTATTTATCAGTGTTTTTTTTTGTTCGTATTTTATTAGTATATGCACTATTACGGGATTCAATATGTCCCTCGTTTAATCTAAAATACTTAACAATAACTGCCGCTCGGTTTTATCTATGGCTAAAATCGTGCTAGCCTAGTGAGTTTACTTCGGTGTAGTTTTGTATGCACGGCATGTATCCGCGACAAAAAAAAATTTCTTTCTTTTTATGGTCACACCTTACTAAATACCTCCTACGTGTTGTGTAGGTAGATTCTCCGGATCCCTACTTTGTTCCAGTTGAGTAACTTTTAGGAACAAAATAATTTTGACCTAAATGACGACAGAAGTGATGGATATACCTACTATTAAATCAACGACGATAACGATTATACGAGATGCTTTATTTTATTTTATTTATTCAGAGACAATAAACAGCTACAATAGTGCTGAAACAGAGTTAAGATAATACAGAATATTAACAATATTGCAGCCCACTACATTATTTGCATAGACTGCATATTAACAAGTGAGAATATGATAATGAGTAAGATGCCACAAGGCAGTCAAAAAGAAAATTAAAAAAAAAAATTGATCTGAGACACGCAGAAGAAGATTACTTGGAAGGATATTGGGGAGGCCTTTGCCCAGCAGTGGGACATACAAGGCCGTTGAAATCAAATAAAATCCCATAGCCGAGATAGGGATACCTACCTATTGTCCACAGTGTGTCTTGGCAGATCTCGCTATTGGTTATATGTCTTAGCCGGTTTTATCACTGTTTTCCTTCGCTTTTAAAAGCAGGGTTGATTAAATAAGTTACACAAAGCAAAGCCTGGCTGTGTTCGCAACCTGGGGCAAATCTCCTTAAAAATGTATCCCAAACATAAAATCGTTTCTTTTTTTTTTATTTTAAATCTAGAACTTGAAAAACCCCATCAGCAATAGCCCCAACTAAAAAACGAAAGAAAAAAAATCTAGCTGGCACAGTAAAAACAGTTTCTTAGAAGAAAACAAGTTAAATTAGGTTTTAAAAAGATTCCTGTAATATCATCTCTCATAGATATAACTCGATAACCAAGCAGAGCCTTAGCAACAGAACCAGACGATAAAACCTGTTGCCATGGCAACGCAGGAGACGCGACAAACTGTCACGTGTCAATGTTAATAATTCACAGACGGTTGTCGCTGAGGATTATAATCTGATAGACGTACTTGCAAACAGTCTGAATAGGGGAGTTGACAAAAAAGTCTTATTAGTCCCGAGTCCGTCAGATAGATTTCCAAATAATATTGGACACGTTTTTTTTTTTTTTCACGTAAACAAACAATGAAGACGATACAGTGCTTTGAAAATTCATGTGACGTCATATTTTCTAAGACACACACGGTGAGTGATGTCAAATACCCCCACTCAAATCTTTGACGCGTTTTATCTTCGTCAATTTTTATTGATTTGATAAAACAAAAAATACGTATCCAATATTTTTCGATAACCTAACACACGGACTAATTAGAATCATATTTTTTTAGTCAGTAATCATTCGTATTAAAAAAAATCCCTAAAAAAACTACGGAACCCTAAAAATGCTCCAAACTGTTACGGCACAAGACTTTTCGAAGCACTTCATATTTCGATCACGTGAAAAATGAAAAAATCTAGGACACATGTTTTTAAGTAGTTTTTTTTGTCAACCCATTTTCACAATAGGGTTTT
This sequence comes from Diarsia rubi, assembly GCA_932274075.1. Lineage (NCBI taxonomy): Eukaryota > Metazoa > Arthropoda > Insecta > Lepidoptera > Noctuidae > Diarsia > Diarsia rubi. The sequence continues at coordinate 2,361,326 of OW026432.1, forward strand.
TGTGAAAATGGGTTAGGAATAAACCAGTGATAGCGTAGGTGATCGTCGGACTGCCAAGTCATGGGTTGGCCTCAAGTTTGAATCCAAGACACGCACCTCTTATTTTTTGGACCTTATATACTGAAGAATGTAAATTGGTATTTATAATACAGATCTAAATGCGATCTAGTTCATTTTTAGAATTGAATGATATTCCTGATAAACGTGTACTACTATACTACGCCGTATTATATTTTTCAGAGGCGTTTTTTCCTTCGTGGGAAACATCGAAAACATTATTTATTACAGAATTTCCCAAAGCCTTTATCAGACATTTTCCAGGCTTCATTACCATATTTAATTCAAATTAATTATTTTCCCGGAACCTCGGTATCATTTAAAATAAATAAAGAAGGATGTTCTCAATTTGGTTGTAGCTATTTTATTTAGCTTTAGCTCTGTAATTTATAAACCATCATCATCATCAGCCCATGTTCCCACTGCAGGGACTCAGGCCTCTCCTCTCTAGGAGAGAGGCACCACCACGCGGGCCCAGTGCGGGTTGGTAGTTGTCACATGTCTTCGAATTTTTTGATCCTAATAATAATAATAATAATATTTCTTTATTTCAGATATCAGAATCCATACTTAATAAAATTCACAGCACACAAACAAAATTAACAATATCAAAATTTAAAAATTAAAATTATAATCAGTCTTAAATTTAAAATCGGACTCAAAAACAAAAATTAAAATCAAAAATTAAAATCGGACTCAAAATAACAAAATTAAAATCACAATCAATATTAAAATTAAAATTAGACTCGCAAACAAAGTTAAAATGTCAAATCAAAATCATAATCAGAATGAAAATATTACTAACAAAATAAAAACCAAAATAATCCTAATAAATTACTGCACCCGCCCCTGAGTCATTTGCTTGTTTGTCATTACATTAATCATAAAACAATGGTTAATGTAACAACAATCAAACCTGTTCGCAAACACGCTCAAGATGGTGTTGGAGGTGATCCGGAGCCTGCGCCCCAGAGATGTGCACCGCTTTCGCATCGTCGTGTAGAAACAGTCGAACGGGCGTCGGCGAACATTCCCGACGCGCTGCAGTGCCGGGGCAGCCCCAACAGCACCCTGAACGCATTATTATACTGAATACGGAGAGCGTTGTACTGCTTCTGGGTATATGACCCCCACAGACTCGCCGTGTACAGGGACGTACAAAACGCTCTGAAAAGAGTTATCTTGACGGCCCCCGAGCAACGAGCAAACCTGCGGGCGATCATATTGGCCCTCACAGACAACGCCCTCCGCTCCCTATCGATGTCCGCATCATCCCTCAGATCAGAGGTCACGATATGCCCGAGATATTTAAATTCTTGAACTCTTTTCAACTTAACACCATCCAGTTTAATAGGTGGAACAGACTCCGGACAACTTCGACCCCTGGCCCGAAAGATCATGCATTCACTCTTCTTTGCATTATAGAGTAAACCGTGATCCAGCGCGTACCGCTCGCAAATGCCCAGCAACCTGGACAGACCACACACCGAGGCGCTCAGCAGCACCATGTCGTCCGCGTAACTAATATTGTTCACACAAACACCGTCAATATGGCAGCCGACACGGGTACTGCTGAGCTCCTCTATCAGTGCGTTCACGTACAGGTTGAAGAGCTTCGGTGAGGTCAGCCCTCCCTGCCTCACCCCGCACTCCAACCTGTACGGCTCCGACAGAGCACTCGACCATCGAACGACGTTGACCTAAGACATGCCGGTTTCCTCACGATGTTTTCCTTCTTAGAGCAGTGGTGATGAAATAAACTACCCAAAGTAATGCGCTTGCCTGGGTACGAGCCCACGACGAACTAGCCACTGCCAGCTCTCATGCGTAATGTGATGTATAAACCAAATGTGAAAGTATGTGTTTTCCGATTGTTTCTATAGAAGTGTCCTCAAATTCAGTTCAGTACTTTGGTTTTTTCTTCTTGACCTTCGCCTTCTGCTCGAGTTTTAATTCATTCCCGGCTGCTATGACAAAAGATCTAGCTACATACATAATGTTTTCATTTCAATAATACGAAACGTATATTCTCGTATAATATGAATAAGAAACATTTCAAAGCTGCTTAAAAATACAATCGTAAGTAATGAAAACATGTAAAAGGAAAATAAATGATGTTTCTGTGTGATCTGCCGTATTGGGATTTGTGAGTCTTTATTTAATATGTAGATATGAATGTGCCGACGACTAAAAATGATCTAAATCTTTTTTTTTAAACGTTGCCCCGCACTGGAATTTTCTCCTGTAACGTGGCAGCGTTCACAAACATTTAAACTCACATACACAAATACAACACCCGGAACAACTATGTGTACTTCTGTATATAGGTCATACAAATATAAAGGGTGTTAAAGTACCCTTAACGCAAACGAAGGGCACTTGTTCCCCACCACTACGATCATTTTTTGGTTCTAGACCATACCTGGAAAACCCCTAGTTACGGAGATATTGGGAGTCAAAGTTCCAAATTTTGCACAGCTGTTTTTGTAAATACTAGTTTTTCAGGTTATAACTTAACTTAAATTACCTCCATGACCCGTTTACTATTCAAAGTATCCACTAGCACAATGTTTTAAGAGTGCTACACAACAACACGCCTGTAGGTACAGGCGTGTATATTTTGATTACCTAATCAACTAAGGGTTTTGGCAGAGATGCTCCTAATAGTACACCGATATTTCGCCAGTAATGTAACAGGAGCAAGCCTATTGTTATCAATCGGGCTCAAAACTAGACTCCATGCTGCTATTGAGAAATCCCGGACAGAACAGCCCAATAACACTTTGCCCGAACCGAGACTCGAACGTAAGACCTCATGCTCCGCAGCCGCTGTTTTACTCCTACAAAATAGGGGGCGAACTTATTGCCATCAACAACCAATAAAAGACAAATCAATTATTATCCTCCTCCAAAAATATACGAATAACCACCCTGTTTCACATCAACGCTGTCCTTAATTGATTTAACAACCCAACCTCCTATAGACGCAATAAAAGTGATGGCTCACCATCCTAAGGTCATTAAGACCTCACGCTTGATGCGACTCATAAAATACCTAATGGGTTTCTTAATCGTTCGTTTATAGAGTTGTGGTTGACTGCACCACGTAATTCTAACGTCAGTGCAGTTGCAATTTGTCGATTAAGAAGTCTTAGATTAATATACGCAGCCTAGCACAATAAATAGCACCAATAGAAATACACTTATTAACGTTTAGAAGCAATAGGGGATATGTCTGATATATGAGTCAAAAAAATATGATTCTAATTAGTCCGTCAGTTAAATTATCGAAAAATATTGGATACGTGTTTTTTGTTTTACCAAAATAATAATTTACGAAGATAAGACGCGTCAAAGATCATGAGTGGGGGGTTGTGACGTCATTTGTAGGTAAAAAATGTACTAACGTGTGACGTTTTCCAGGAGTTCACGAGTTTTCGAAGCACTGTATCGTCTTCATTTTTTGTTTATGCGAAAAAAGAAAAAATACATGTCCAATATTTTTTGGAAATCTATCTGACGGACTAATTAGTTTTTTTTGTCCGATACCCTATTATCGCTCACTGCTTTGATTTTATTTGCATGCTATGCAACGAAACTAATATTTTGGAACCCATCGTACTTCCTACTAATATTACAATGTTTGTTACTATTTCACGCTAAAACTACGGGTTTCGATAAAATTTTGCACACAAATAGTTCAACTCATAAAATACTTTTTCATTACTGAAAGTAGGTCATAACATGCCTGCGGAGCGGGTTGAAAGTACTACTTTTCAGCCCTAGGGAAAATCGTTTTTAACTGACAGCTGTTAAACTATTAAAAAAAAACTTCTACTTGGTCTACTTCACTTTTACTGAACCATGTTCCAACTTTTTATACAGCTACTCAATTACAGCGCGATTTAAAGTTAAAATAACACAAAGTTCTTAAGAATAAAATTTTAGTAAGACTATATTATAGAACAGTTTTAACTATTTCTCTAAAATTACATAGATTTTGACAAAATCTTTGCCATTTTTTTTAATGATGAACATGAAAAATACTGGCTGTATAGCTGGACGACCAGAGGACAAAAATCAAACAAAATAAGCGGGAAAGCGACAACATCCGATCAACACTAATTTTTTCTTTATTTAATAATTTATGTTCTTATTTCCACGCGAAATCACAGTAGGATTATCATTTAAATAGGTCATATCTTAAAGTTGCAATCGTTATTTCAAGAGAAATTCGCGTTTGAACTTTGCCCAGTGTATCTCTGGGTGTCTCTGCCTGTCCACCAGAACCAACACCCATCTGGTCTGCAACTCCTCCCTTTTCTATAGCCCCCCCCCCCCCCCCCCCCTATGAAGAACTTTTCTTTATTACCCCTATAAGGTCTGGCAAACGTCAAGTAACGAGCTTCTTGACGTTAATAGCCTGCATGCAGTCAGCATTTTTATTGCGCACTTAGAGCTTTCTCTTAGCTAGCTTCTTGGTTATATCGTGTTCTGAGCTCTCTACGTCTGCGATTGGCGTCATAAGAAGATCTCTTTGAATGGTAAATGGTGTTTATTTTGCAAATAGGTTTTATACAAACACTTTCACTTTTACACGTCTTTTTAATAAGATGGGGCCGGTGATTCATACGGCTTCTGCAGGTACTGAAAACCCTAATGGGCGCCAATCATCATCATCATCATTTCAACCGAAAGACATCCAGTGCTAGACATAGACCACGTCCTCGTCGGCCTCGATATGTGTCTCGCATCTAGCGGATCCCCGCAACCTTCACCAGATCATCGGTCATAATTGGGGATTGAAACCGCTAAGAATTGGTCGAGGAAATCGCCAAGCGGTTGGTTGGTCGACTCTTCACGTGATCAGAGGGCTAACCTATTTTTTGGCCAAAGAATCAGCATTAAGGACTATTCAACGAACGTGGCTCTTTCCTTCTGGCCACTTTTCCTGTTGACAGCGATGTTGACGAAGTTATCTACGGCCTGTTATTCTTCCCTTTTTGATACTTGTTCTTTTTTATAATTAAAGATATGTAATTGTAGGTCTACCTATGTACAATAGAGCATAAGACAGTGGTTACAGTATCTTAAAGTGACCTATCAAAGAACACAGTTTAAATCGAATAGGATACCAGCTTATACTGGTTCATTCAGCGTTTACGTGCAGCCAACCATCTTATTAAACAAGTTTTCAAAATGAAACCAAACTTCAACAATAAACTTTAATCATGGCGGCTGTTGGATATTCCACTTATCGTGTCACTGAAAATCGATTGCTATTACCAGCCAGCATTAAACACATGTTATTTACGATCTTCCATATCACTCCCCCCATAACTTATCGGTGGAATATGCAAAACCAGCGATGAAAGCGCTTTAACCTAGTAGGAATGCGGCTGTTAAGTATATCAGTACATTTTATATGCAAATCGGGTAATGCAGTCAAGCGGAATTGTATCGAGGCGCTCTTTCAGCTTTGTTTGAAGAAGTTTCATCATTCGTGGAGTTGAAAGACCTTCAGATTGACATTTAGACGGTTGCTACTTGCTAGATTGCGCAAGATATATTCTAAACTAGGTGCTGCCAGCGGCTTCGCCCGCTACAACTCGAAAATTATCCCACGGGATGATAAAGTCGGGATAAAAACTATCCTATGTGTTAATCCAGGTTATAAACTATCTCTGCACCAAATTTTATCCAAATCCGTTCAGTAGTTTTTACGTGAAGAAGTAACAAACATACACTCACAAACTTTCGCCTTTATAATATTAGTGTGATTGTAAGAATAGAGATATTTTACTAGTCTAGTATGTTTGAATATATAACTTAAATCTTCCTTTAACGTGCTCCGAAAAACTATTTTGGTCAAACGTATTCTAGATACTTACTTATGTAGATAGATATAAGAAAGCCAAAGAAAAGATGGAAAGATTGTGTAATAAATGATATGAAAGAACTACTACCGTGACGTCTAACCTGGGAGAATGAATGAAGAAATAAAACATGTTGCACCAACCCCAAACAGAATGGGACCACATAATGATCCTAGCTAAATTTATTATCTCATCTTTCTAGGATCCATACATCGACTGGAGCGAAACAGACAACCTTTCCCACGGGTTCAGCGGCCTCAGCCTCCACAGACAGGACAGCCTCACCCAGCGACCCTTAGCAGCCCTCAAACGGACCGGCAGTAAAGGCAGTGCCTACAGCCTCCGCAGCATAAGGAAAGAGATGGCCAAGCCCAACGCACAAGTTGAGAGGCCTCCCACGATACCTGATGCAGGATTTGGAACGCTGGAGATCAAGCTGGCGTATGAGAATGCGACATCGTCATTGGCTGTGACGGTGCTGAGGGCGAGGGGCCTCATTGGAATGGATATGACTGGGCTTTCGGATCCGTTTTGTAGATTGGAGGTTTTGCCTAGAGGTGAGTTTATTGGATGCGTTCGATTGATAATTGCTATAAGCTATCAAAAAGGTTGTAATTATTTTGGAAGGCGTTTTGAAACTTATTGCCAATTGTGTAAACCTTCGAATTCGTAATCAGGATGATTTATCAATGCCCTCCATTTTGTAACCAAATTGATTGTGTCATGTGCATCAGTGCATGATTATGTATCCTGAAGAATCTACCCAGGGCCGTAGGCAGGAATTTAGTTCAAGTGGACTTCTTTAATTTTATTTATCTCAAAAAAAGTAGTAGGTACATTCAGATAACCTGTAAACACAATTGCTTAGTATCTTTCAAAACTTTTCTACAGTCTAAGCAACTGCATACTACCGATAATTTTTGCTTTGCAACTCAGCACGTTGTCTCCAAAGCCAACATTTTGCTTGTCAACCCTTCCTTCATTAACAAAACCCCTACTCTCACTTTTCCAGAAGGATCCTACTCCAACAGACTGCGTACGAAAACTGTCCACAAAACCAAGAACCCTGAGTTCAACGAGACGCTGCACTTCTTCGGCCTCACGGAGTCTGACCTCGCCGTTAAGTCCTTGGAGATCGTGCTGTTTGATGATGACAGGTAGGACCATCGATGTTCTTGCCCATCATAATGATGTTATCATCGTTTTCACGTTTTGACGTTAGTGACACCCTTTCAAATCCAAACGCTTTGTTGGATCTGATCAGTGGTTGAGGCGATTGACTGCTGCGCTGCGTGTCGCGGTTTCGAATCCCGCACGAATCAAATATTTGTATGACCTACAGATAGTCGTTCCGGGTCTAGATGTTTGTGTATGTGAATTTAAATATTTGTAAACGCACTCACGTTACAGGAGAAATTGCTAGTGTGGGGCAAGGTTTAAAAAAAAACAAATGTCGTAAAAATAACATTTGTACACAACATTTATTATTGCAAAATTCAGAAAATACAATGTACTCTTCGTAAAAACAGTCATTAAAGAATCGAAGATTTTTGTTAGTCAGCTACAATATATACTCGTACATATTGAGATCTATTATAAGGTCTTATTATCTTCAAGTAGTCATATCATAAGTGGATAGCAATACAAAGAAGGCAGATAAAGCCCGGGTAGTAGTTATCTATCAACTTAACTCTTACGTACAGACGACAGAAGTCTCCTAAACTTGACAAGTTTGGGTCCCAAAACTTTGTTACTAGAACGTGTCTGGAATGACACGTGCCCAAGTTGGATCGATTCTCGGATCGGGGTTACGGTTAAATAAAATACTGAACACTTTGTCGGAAAATCATGAGATATCAACAACAAATTTATCTGCCTAGTCTTGTCCTATGTTGGGATCAGGTTCCTCTCTCTGAACTCTAAACCTTTCATCTATTCAGGCCATGCGGTCTCTTGCAGTGTAAACCGTGTGTGTTTAGGTTGTTCCCCAAGTCGCTCCCATTTTTGTACCAACTGCGTAGGTATTCGTTATTATAAAGGGTGTAAAAGTACCCTGAGCGCAAACGAAAGGCACTTGTTCTCCCCACCACTGCGATCATTTTTTTGTTCTAGACCATACCTGGGAAACCCCTAGTTACGGAGATATTGGGAGTAAAAGTTCCAAATTTTGCACAGCTGTTTTTGTAAATACTAGTTTTTCAGGCTAAAACTTTACTTAAATTACCTCCATGACCCGTTTACTATTCAAAGCATCCACTAGCACAATGTTTTAATAGTGCTACGTTGAGTTTTATCGTAAAATGTGATTATTGACCCCAAAAAAAAACGTCGTTTCACAGCAAAAATTTTTCGTAGAGGTTTGTTTGCAGTTTGATGTACAGAATGCTTGGTTGACGTATGTGTGAAGGGTTAATTTACAGCCTGTATACGTTGCCGACTACATTAATGAACATAGAATACCTAAGCAAAGTGTGATTTTTTTTATTTATTCCTTTTTACTTATGAATTTGTGCCCGGTTGGTGGCAATAGGCTCATATAAATATCTTTATCGTATAATTTAATGGTAACCATTTTCATACTGGCCTCTCCAAACCGTACAAATGCATCGTCTCCTGTTTCTTGTTGCCACTGGCTATGCTTACTAATAAAATGTCCCTCTCACAGCCCCCAATGCGCCCAAAAGTAGGTCAAACAGTACTTTACTTTTCCACTCGAAACTCGAACACGTGTTGAACATACTTTGAGGAAATAATTTACGTATTGTTATTAAGTGTGTAGTCTCAAAACGGTGAACGAAAATATTGTGAGGAAGCCGTAGACCCAAACATTAGAAGACATAATAATAATCAAAATAAATTAATGCACATAATATTATCTTCACCGATGACCTGGTGAAGGTTGCGGGGATCCGCTGGATACGAGACGCACGGGACCTGCAGTCAATGTGAAGACACTTTGGGGGGACCTATGCCCACCAGCATGGATGTCTTACGGCTGAAATAATGGTGATGATGATGACATAATTTTAAAAACTATCTTTCGCTCCCCAGATACGGCTGCGACGAGATGGGCTCATGCACGGTGGCTCTTCGAGAATGCACTAAGGCCCCCGCACAACTACGGCTAGCCCTGTCAGGGTCTTCAGGCTCAGAACCCACTGGCCCAAGAGTTCTACTGGCGTTGGTCTACAGTACCAGGAGAAGGGCACTGGTCGTGACTATATGTCGAGGAGCTGACCTGCCCCCAAGGGATAGTAACGGATATTCTGATCCGTTTGTTAAATTGTAAGTTTTTGGTGTACACCGTGATATTGTTTCTTATTAAGTATTTTCGAATCGCGAAAAAAATCTATTAGTCCAGTCACTTTAGGCATTTTAAACTCCAATCTGCGGAAAAAAATCTAGTGAGCTGAATTGAAATAAAATTGTATACACCTTTATTACGGCGCGGCGATAAATATGACACTTATATTAGAGAGGTCTAGGTACTTAGTAAAATCTACTATACTTATATGATGATGATGATGTTCCGTATTTTATTGTTTCGAGACTCGTCCCTTTATACCTGCTACTACCTGTCGGACTGTTTGTTTTTTTTCCGTTTTTCTTGCCAGCGACTTCAGATGTTGATTTTTCTGCCAGTGTCAGGTGTCAGGTTGTACTTATGTTAAATAGAATAAGATTCGCGACAGAAACAAAATTAAATGTAATGTCACCGACTTCAGAAACTGATTTTTCTTCTGAAGTTTATTTTTCAGTTTTTGTGTTTTAAAGTTTTTTTTTATATTAGAAAGGGTGTCACTCAAGGAAGTTCACACTTCACACTAAACATTTGGTAATAGATTCTATACCAAATGTTTAACAATACCTACCACTGGTGCGTACTATGATAATAATAACTTTTCTTTCTTCTCAGGCATTTGGATCCTGACCCGTACCACAAGAAACACAAAACATCGATAAAATGGCGAAATCTAAACCCAGTGTGGAACGAAGAATTTCTTTTCGAAACTCGCCCAACCGAACTTTCCCGCCAAAATCTGACGTTGACAGTTTGGGATAAGGACTATGGCAAACCCAACGACTTTTTAGGCTGCCTAGTTTTGGGAGCAAGTTCAAAAGGAAGGAGGTTGAAACATTGGATGGATTGTATAAAGTTTCCCGACCATCGCCACGAGTCTTGGCATTCTTTAACTGATACGCAGCATCTATAGTTATTTATTATTATGTGTTAAGTTTTATTTTTCATGTAAATAGTACGATAAATGACATCAATCTGTTCAAATTGTCTATGTTAGCTGGTTATTTTTTGTATTTTTTAGCTTTTTACATCGTCGGTACAGTCAGCTTTAAAAACAAGTAGGTATATATCCAATTAGGTAGGTACCTACCTAATAATATTTAAAAAAAAATGATTTCATCTTAATATGTACATTTAGGTCTATAGTCGGTGATTCGGATTTAGAAAGTGACGTCACTTTCTAAATCCGAATCTCCGGATGAAAATAAAATTATAATTTTGAAGGTATGTGATGAACACATAAAATAACCTTCTTTAGTTCTAAATAGCCCCAAAATTACTGAAAATCTTTTAGAAAAAAATGTAATAATAAATGAAGTGAGCTTCAAAGTAAAAGGGCGTTTTATATTCTTGTAAATAAAATTATATTATATTATATAGATTAGAACTCTGGAATTTGAAGAAAACTACTTTCTGAAGGTTCTATTTACCAAAACAAATTGATAATGGGCGCCCTTTTGCTTCCATATCTGTTATTGGGACTGTGAAAATTGTTAAAGTTGTATCAAGATTTTAGTTAAGTTGTATTCAAGTACTTATTTACGACGATATAAATTATTGATTGTATTTACAAAAAAAAAACATACTTAGCTAGAAATTATTGTTCAAATAGGTATATCGACTCCCGTTAGATATTAGGTACCTAGGTACTTACAAAATTATTATCAAATAATTACAAAATTATTATAAATCAGAAATAATTTATGAAAAATTAAATGTTTTGTAGAGTTAAATATCAATAAATGAATTGAACAATATAAATAATTAATGATGCATGTTAAACTTAGTTAAGTTTGAATCTATTTATGAGTTAAAGTTAAAAGTTGTTGAAAGTAATTTCTGTGTATTTTTGTACTTTGCTGTTTCAATTTGCATGTGCCAAAATGTATCTTTGAAGTTTAGAAATTAAGCTAACGACTGTCTTTATATCGTGTACCTTCATAATACTGTGAAATAAACGTTTTCGAAACGAGTCGCTGTTTAATTTGTTGTGAAAAATTGAGGTCAGTAGGTACTTAGTATGTATTAATATTGCTAGTAAAATATAATGTTAAATATTATACCACTCCACATCTATGGGACTTTAGAAAAATAAATTGCCGTAGTGATTCATGTCATTTGGAACAAAATGTTTCTGGTAAATTAATACAAATCGGTTTTGCCAAAATGATTCAGGTCTTGAGTCTAATTTACCAGAAACATTTTGTTCCAAATGACATGAATCGTTACGGCACAGATGAAGAATCGTTACAGATGTGGGAGTGGTATATTTTCAGTATATCTTTTACTAGGGAGCAGATAATAAAATGAGTCTTAGCAATATGAAAATAAGGCTCATTTTAGATTGGTTCAAAAAATCTAGGTTCACTATGGCCACATGGGAAAGAGATAGCTCAGGCAAAGCTGGATGACATCAAGTCTATGATGCATTTAATCCCAGATGACAGTAATTTTTTTTACAAAAAATTAAAAGGGAACAAAAAGGTAACTGATGATGGTGATGGATTTGGGACCCTTGATTTTGACATTGAAAGAGGATTACTTCTGTAAAGCCAGTTAACGTTTTATTATTCATACCTACTCACTCTTTATATGAAAAATTTGCGTAGATATTAAACTGATTATGGAAGTAATTTGGAACATTATTCCAAAATTAATTTTGACACAGACACAAATTTGAATACAAAAAATTTAAATTAATTTAATTAATTAATTAAACTAAATTAAAATTAATTAATTTATTAAATTATTTAACTTATTAATTTAATTATTATTTTTTTAATTTTAATTTTTTGATACAAATTTATTTTTTGCTGAAATGATCCAGACGATGTTTCTCTCAATCTTTTAAAAAGTAGCAGCAGCTGTATATTGTAAAACATACTATTAGAAACAATATTCAATATTCCAAATATTGAAACCTTATAAGTAATAAAATCGAAATGTTTAAATGGAAAAACTTCGTCTGAATGTTTAAACTGAAATAACTCAAAATGTTCATTGTAAGGTGGAACATTTTGGCACAACTCGGTCCAATTGAGAACCTCCTCCATGTTGAAGTTGGTTAAAAATTATGTTGACTACCATGCTGCAACACATCGGTAGGTTTTTTAAATAGGCAGGTACCTATTTAACTGCATTACAATCAATTAAATTAAATACAATAAATAAAATTTTAAAGCCACAAACTTATAAATGTATGAAATGAAGACAAAGTTACATGTTTGCGAAAAACGAAACGCACAACCTGAACGCAGTAACAAAACGTCTAAAAAAAAGTTGTTTTGTGAACTTTTTTGACATGTAGGAAATCGTGAGAAAATCGTATTTTAATCGAAGTAGTGAATAGAACTTGTTGAATTTAACCTAATTTTGTTTGTTATGTGTTAATATAAGTTAATTACAGTATGGCGTTTCTGTGTCCAGTAAGAATTAGAAGGGGGAAGAAGAAGAAATGTAAGTATTTAGCTTTCATTGGGAACTTTTCAAGTCAATGACCTCAGACTTTCTATATAATTATAAATATGTAAAACTAGTAATTTCATCCTGTTTCACCTGACAACCTGTACGCCCAACACCCTTGAGACCGTGAGAACCTTAATTTAGGTATTGTAAAAAGCTAGCTAAACAAAAAAAGTGGAATGACCATAGATGCAAAACTTTTTGAATGTGTGATTCTGACCACAACTTTTTAAACTTACTAACTTTAAACATGATCTAAAAGGATAAATTATTCAAATATATCCTAAACTTAGCTTTGAAAACTAGTTCTTATTCATTAATAAGCTTCCTTTCTGTGTAATCAATAGTTTAGTGATAAAATATAACATGCATGACTTAAAATTGTTAAACTATTCAGTAACAGTTAATTGATTTATCAGACACGCGAGATTGATTGCACAGAACACAATCAATGCTTTATGACTCACAGATTTCACTTATTTTTTGCAAATGTGGTCAGTCAAAATAAATGTAGTATTTTTTCAAGTTTTACATAGATTCAATAGTACAAAATTAATCATGTTTAATTTTTAAGCACAAATTAGATAGAAGTACCACTAAAAAGGATATCTTCTAGACAATTTCCTTGTAGAGAATAAACTATTTGAAAGGATTTACTAGCTAATAAAATTGTTTTGTTTGTGATGGATGAATTTCTCAAACTCAAAGCATTTATATTTAATAGACCAGTGACAGGCATTTTTGCTACAGTCCAGCCATAATAACACATAACTGTGAATGGCCTGCCTGGTTTTCTGGATACAAATCCATACAAGCCCTTGACTTAATGTTAATAATTAAATTACTGAGAATACCAGCATGTCTTAGGTATTATTAAATAATGATGACACAACACAACTTTTTAATTTACTTTTACTTTTATATTGAATTTGCTAACCAACCCATAACATTGGTACTTTTTGTTTTTTTTTTTTTTTTCAAATAAGCCCTCCCGCTCTTGGGCAGAGCGAAAGGGAGTGTCAGACTTTACTGACTAAAAACCATCCATGTTCATTCTTAGCGCTATATGTCAAGGGTGCGGTATCTCTTACAACATTCCGCAGCCCCGACGGTCGTCGGCCCCCTTTCATGTATAACATTGGTACCTAACAATACTGTCAAACTCTCTCTGAGTGATAACCTGGTGACCTGTAATACAGGTGTTTCACTACCTACCACAGGCACTAGTGATTCACAACCATGTAATTTACTTGCTTATGCCTATAAAGATATTATTGACATCCACCAACTCGCACTTTGCTTGTGTGTTGGACTAGACCCACTCGTGAAGGGAAGTCCTATGTCCGAGATGATTATGTTCATTTTTGTTCCAGCAAGCAGCGGTGACTCAGACAAAGACTTATCACGTCCTGGCTCAGGGCTCAGCCCGGGCATGGGACGTATCACAGGCTCGGCCAGCATAGAGACCCTTGTGAGGGTCGGTATTGAGAAGGAGCATGGTCTCAGTCCTGACTCAAAGATGGTGGTCCTGCATGACTTCGCTCCTTGTGTTGATGATGAGTTAGAGGTTAGACCGCTTTTCGTTAAGTTTGGTAATGTTTAGACTGAACATAATCAAACAGTATCTTTTCCAACTTAGTATAATGTACCTGCAAAGCTTATCCATTTGAGAAATGTTTGAAGAATTTGGAAATTTGTCTAAACATTTTTTTATCATTATAAGCCTTTTGACAGATATTTCACAATCGGTTAGGTTCTTGAGATGTTTGGTTTGTTGTAATATCTTTGTGCTTATTATATATAGCAAAGATCTCCAACTAACTCCACTTTTCTCCACAACTACGTTAATTTCGTCACCCCTTCGCTTGAGTGGTCTTCCTGTTGGATGAGTACCAGTTCATCACTAATAGGGATGTTTACTGACTTAAAAAAATATAATTCTAATTAGTCCGTCTGTTAGATTATTAAAAAAATATTGGATTCGTTTTTTTTAATTGAATTTTAAAATCAATAAAAATTGACGAAGATAAATCGCGTCAAATATTTGAGTGGGGGTAGGTGACGTCACTGACCGCTAAAAAAAGTCATACTAGTGTCTTAGTTTTCAAAGCACTGTATCTTCTTCTTATCTTCATTGTTTGCTTACGTAAAAAAGAAAAAATACGTGTCCAATATTTTTTGACGGACTAATTAGATTATTTTTGTTAACATCCCTATTACAACCACTTGTCTATTCATCTGATAGTAAAGCCTGGCCATTTCCATTTGACTATTATTTACATAACATCACGCCTGTAATCCCCGAAGGGTTAAGCAGAGGTGTACCTAATAGTTCACCCACATTACACCGTTTATATTTTAAGTCTTATGTAGGAAGCAACCTTATTGCTATCAACCGAACTCAAATCCGGACTCCATGGGTGCTACTGAAAAATTTCAGACTTATGTATGTCCTGTCTAGTCTAGCAAGTGTGGCTTAACCTGAAAATAGAAAGGAAGAAAGAAAACAAATTCATTTGGCACATGCCACAAGTGCAGACAACAGAAAAATAAATAAATAAACTTAAATCTAAACAGAAAAAAAGAGATCTCACGGCTGTGCCAAATTCAGCTCAGCAAACTGGCGAGCAGCTAGTACCCGACGCTAGTATTCAACTGGACTTGAGATGGTGATGTAGATGTGATGAAGATTAATATCAACCCAAGAACTGTTATTATTTAGCTCCTAACTGCTCAGTCAATAAAACCAATACTTGATATTCCAGGTAAAACGCGGCCAAATAGTAAACGTACTGTACCGAGAGAACGACTGGGTGTACGTGATCGTGGCGGAGTCCCGGCGCGAGGGCTTCATCCCGCACTCGTACTGTGCGCCCTGCGAACACCACGACCTCAAGAAGAAGCTGCCCCGGAGTCGGTCTCCCACTGATCTGGCGCATCGAGATGTTTCACAGTAAGTAGTAGTCTTCTTCTGCTTCTTGAATCCATAATTCAGATTTTGTCCGTCCATTACAGAGGGGGCAATGGGAGCAACTGCCCCTCCTGAATCTGAACAAATACATCATTTAAATAATAATGTTACGTACAATTGCACCTCTTGCATATATTTGCGGTCAAGAGAGCGGTACCGCATGCTGAGTGCAACTCAGGAACTAATTTGGCGGAATAAAAACGAAATATTCTAGTTGTATATCACTTGATTCCATTTATTATTAAAAATTTAACTTTTTTTGTTAGGCTAATAAAATCATATAAAACTTGCCCTTCCCAAAATTAAATCCTGTATGTAGTAACAAGGACAGCTCTGTCTTTGTTTCATTAAAATCCTGTAGAGTGCAGTTAGATGTGCACGATGGGCAAGAGAGGAGGTAGCATATCCTGTGTTGGAGCTTCACACTCGCATTGTATCCGAGAAGGTCGACTTGTACTGTGCTGATGTACAAAACTCAAAGGTGTAAACAAGTGCAAGAACTGGATCACAATCAAAGTCGAGAAAAAAAAAAAAAAATAGTTGAGACTATTGCACCATACTTAGCTTCAATATTTAATTTGTGTGTAGACCGAGGGGTTTTCCCAGATTTAATGAAACACAGTAAGGTCATACCTCTTTTCAAATCTGGTGACAGTAAAGATACTAATAATTATAGACCTGTATCGGTGTTGCCAGCTTTTAGCAAGGTTTTTGAAAAAGTTATGCTTAACCAAATGCTCAATCATTTTAACACCAACAGAATCTTACACGATCAACAGTACGGTTTCACTAAAGGACGTTGCACAACTGACGCCGGTGTAACTTTATTAAAGCACATATTTAATGCGTGGGAACAGTCCCAAGATGCTGTAGGAATATTTTGTGACCTCTCAAAAGCATTTGATTGCGTGAATCACGACACATTGCTTTTGAAACTTGAGCATTATGGACTAGGTAAACTTGCACTTAGTTTAGTAAAATCTTATCTGAGTGAAAGGCAACAACATGTTCAAATAAATGGTGTTAATTCACAGGGTTTAAAAGTAAAAATGGGGGTTCCGCAAGGCTCAATATTGGGCCCTTTCCTTTTTCTAGTATATATTAATGATCTACCCTATTTATTGAAAAACCAACCTCAGAATATGGTGTTATTTGCTGATGACACTTCCCTAATTTTTAAGATAAATAGACGGGCTCAAAAGCTAGATGATGTGAATAAAGCCCTACTTCAGATTCATAATTGGTTCACAGCAAACAATTTAGTATTAAATGAAAAAAAGACAAAATGCATAAGATTTGCTTTACCGAATGTTAAAAGTAGTGATTGTGATATTCTATTAAATAACGAGAAACTAGAATTCGTAGATGAAACGGTTTTCTTGGGGATTACGCTTGATTCACGGCTACAATGGGGTGCTCATTTAACATCTCTTGCAGGGCGGCTAAGTTCAGCAGCATATGCCATTAGAAAAATTCGTCAGTTTACTGATGTAGATACCGCTAGGCTGGTCTATTTTAGTTACTTTCATAGCCTAATGTCTTATGGCATTTTGTTATGGGGACGAGCTGCAGACATTGAATCTATTTTTATTCTGCAAAAACGAGCCATCAGAGCAATATATGGTCTTCGTAGGCGCGATTCTCTGAGAGAACTATTTAAGAGCATTAACATTATGACGGTGCATTGTCAGTACATCTACGAAAACATAATGTATGTGAGAAAAAATCTGCATCTTTTTAGTAAAAGAGGTGACAGACACAATTATATTACTAGGAATAGGGACCAGTTAGTGCAGCCAGGCTTCAGACTCGCTAAGGTAGACTCATCTTTCATGGGGTACTGTTTGAGATGCTATAACAAAATTCCACAAAGCATTCTTGAACTGAATGAGACGAAATTTAAAACATGTATCAAACGCACACTATGCAAGCAAGCATATTACAAGTTAGACGATTATATCGCTGATAAAAATGCTTGGCTCAATGCCGGTCCTGCTCCACAAGGACAGGACGCTTAAATGAATAGCATTTAATAGGAAGAAGAAAGAAGAAGAAGATTGTACAACTATCTTTGCAATGTATAAATTCAATCTCTTTAGTATTATATAGTCGCATAGCACATATTGTGTGAGTACTATGTACTAGAAAGCTGTCATTCTCTGGAAACCTACATTTATTTTTCTATTTTTTATTTGACTTGGATATGCCCTGGCGATTAAGAGTGTGTCATGCTCACTTAAATGTCTCGCTGATGGTGGCGGGTGTGTCGGGTCATTTCGTTCCCTTTAAAATGGTTGAGTGGAATGGTGGCTGATCCATGCGTCATGCTCGTGAACGGGTGCTGTCAGTTGTGACTGGTCACCTCTTAGTTGCCACGGCTTGTTTGAATTATTATATTATTTTTAAATCGTCGTTTTGGCTTTACTGTCGACACTTATCGTGCATAACTTGCTACATCGTTCTCACATGATAATATACCAATCTCGATATGAATGATGTAACCAAAGTTTTGTAACAATATTATGATTTAAAAGAGTATCCATGAAGTTTCTTGCCATTCTTCTCATGAGACCAACGCTTTGGAATCGGCAACTACAGTACACTGACAGTTATTATGCCTTGTGAGTGGGACTGTAGCTTAGTTTATTAGCTTATTAAAATTTAGTATTTGTTCGACTATTCAAAAGAGCCTGTAACTGGCCAACTTGAAATAAATGATTTTGATTTGATTGATTTGATTTGATTTGAGTCATTCATTCAAATTAGGCTGATAGTCGGAGGCGTCATGTGGGATTTTTACCTCGCCAAACCCGGGGTGGGCTTAGGGTAAAGGTTTTGGCCACAATCCTCACATAAGAGGAGGCAAAGTTTTCTCTTCTGCTTTAAGTTCTGTCTAAGTCTCCATGGAGATGTTGAAGTATACCAAACTTACTTTATTTCGATTCCTCTCTTCCCAGATTATCGGTATCGGACGGCGTAACAAACGACGGGCACTCCGAGCTAGGCAGCGAGGGAGAGGCGTGTCCGTTCAGCAAGGATCCCTCCGGCCGATACGTAGTACTGTACACCTTCACCGCGCGCGACGAGAACGATGTCGACGTGGAGCGCGGCGAGTTTGTCACCGGTGAGTGTCCGTAGCGTGTCCGTAGTGAGTCCGTAGCGTGTCCGTAGTGAGTTCGTAGCGTGTCCGTAGTGTGTCCGTAGCGTGTCCGTAGTGTGTCCGTAGCTTGTCCGTAGTGTGTCCG
Source organism: Diarsia rubi (assembly GCA_932274075.1). Taxonomy (NCBI): domain Eukaryota; kingdom Metazoa; phylum Arthropoda; class Insecta; order Lepidoptera; family Noctuidae; genus Diarsia; species Diarsia rubi. The sequence goes on from OW026432.1 coordinate 2,380,238, forward strand.
TAGCTTGTCCGTAGTGTGTCCGTAGCGTGTCCGTAGTGTGTCCGTAGCGTGTCCGTAGTGTGTCCGTAGCGTGTCCGTAGTGAGTCCGTAGCGTGTCCATTCAACAAGCATGTCTCTGGCCGATACGTAGTAGGTACTGTACACATTCACCGCGCGCGACGAAAACGATGTCGACGTGGCGCGCGGCCAGTTTGTCACCGGTGAGTGTCCGCAGCGTGTCCGCAGCGTGTCCGTCCGTTCAGCAAGCAATGATAGCCTAGTGGTGTGACTGTCAGACTGACAAGACATCGGCCTAAAGTTCGAACCCAAGACACGAGCACATGCGAATAGGGGATCGGACAAAAAAAAACTAATTAGTCCGTCAGATAGATTTCCAAAAAATATTGACCACATTTTTTTATTTTTACACACAAACAAAAAATGAAGACGATACAATGCTTCGAAAACTCGTGAATTGTATGACGTGACGTCACCAACCCCCACTTAAATCTTTGACGCGTTTTTTCTTCGTCAAGTTCTTTTGATTTGATAAAAGAAAAAACACGTATCCAATATTTTTCCATGTGTCTAACTGACGGACTAATTAGAATCATATTTTTTTTGACTCAGTCCGATGCCCTATTATCCATTCCAAAAGAAAACATCGTGAGGAACCTGTCGGGCCTACCTATAACGATCTCCAAATGAATGTTAGCCGGGACCAATGGCTTAACGTGCTTTCCAGAGCACAGAGGAAACTCTGTGTGTAATGAGTGGTCACCCATCAACAAACCAAGCTAGGGACGCCCTGCCTAACTTAAAGATGGACCGAAATAACTGTTATTACTTACTGCCGCACTCAGAGAGCTTTAATGATTACTTAAGCCACCACTTAGTAAACAACGACGTAACTAAGTGACGGCTTAAGTAATCATTAAATATCTCTGAGTATCGCAGTTAACCACGAGCTGGCACAAGAATGTCAAAATACTGTGTTACTGCTGTTGTACTTATGTGCATGTTTTGTGTGTTTCAGTTCTAAACAGAGAAGACCCAGACTGGTACTGGATAGTGCGCAGCGATGGTCAGGAAGGCTTCATACCTTCTGGCTTTGTGTATCCTGCCGTTGTTCCAGGTAACTATAATTATAACATTTAATCATCAGCTCAGCTGAGAGCTGCTGGGGAGCCACTAAAGAAGTGTCTCTGTGCGACTTCTTAAATCTACTAAACTGCACTAGGGATACGGTTTTCACCACCATTTACTACAACAAACAATATACATTTATTCTCAGGCAACGTTGGCCCATAGATAAAAGAATAATACCTTACAGACTAACATAAATATAATAAAATAAATTATTTATTCCGGAAAACAAAACTCGACCCCTTCCATGCAGTATTTCCTAGTTCAGGGGTCACGACCATCTTCCCGTCGGGCCTGCTGGTCCCGTCGGGCCTGCATTTGTTCGAAAGAGATACCGCGGCCTCGACACAAAGGGCTAAAAAGGAACATGGGTGGTTTTTGGTCAGTAGAAGTCTGACACTCCCTTAGGGGTTATTTAATTCCCCACACCACAAAAAAAAATTTTTGCTCACGACAACATTGATGTAATGTTTATTCAAATTGTAGAAGTCCTTTTTTTTAGAATTGTTTCTTTGAAAAAGCTTTACTTTAAATATTTTAACTCTGTGTTCCAGCAACTCAACCCGACACAACACAGCCCATCCTATCACCGCCGCCAACGAATCCCAACAACTCATTGTTGAACAACAAGTTAAACAACGCGCAGCCACAGGATAGCGACGGGCGATACCACGGCACTGAACTAGTCATGCTCTACGATTATAAGGTAGCTTGATATAACTTTACTTCATTAAACTTTTTCCTGACTACATTGGTACTGGTATTTTAGTCTAACTGGATGCAACTTAATACTGGCTGCACCCAGACTAACATTAATATTTCGAATCCCTATCTCATTTCTAGTTTATAGACCGAATTAATAAGCCATTGTTTCATGTACATTTATGCTGTACTTTAGACACGCGACAGGTTATAGTCCAGTCAAAGCATTTGAAATAACAAAAATTAGCTGAAAATTGATTGAATGTGAAAAGCCCCCACGAATCCTGTGTGCTAAAAAAGTAATTCAAGACCAAAAGTCAAAAATATTCTTAATTAGTTTTTCGTTGTTATTGCAAAATTATAAATATTAAAATTGTCTAGAAAAATTTTACACTTTCGGGTTTCCTAAGTTGTTTCGAACGCCGCTGTTGCGAATTATTTTTCCACTGCGTCACAGGTTCGAAAGCTCATGGACTCGAATGAAGTAGTCTCGAAAGACGCTGTTTCGAAAAACATTTTCACTGCCTCATACGCTCGAATGATTGAATGATTTCGATTTATTTAGTCATAAAGAGCACAGAAAAATATTTAAGCAGTAATTAAATAAAATCAACAAATTCGGTGTCAACATCAACATTTAATATTATTAATAATGTACTTTTACGTTTGTTGTTTACATCGTATGAGGCAGTGAAAATGTTTTTCGAAACAGCGTCTTTCGAGACTACTTCATTCGAGTCCATGAGCTTTCGAACCTGTGACGCAGTGGAAAAATAATTCGCAACAGCGGCGTTCGAAACAACTTAGGAAACCCGAAAGTGTAAAATTTTTCTAGACAATTTTAATATTTATAATTTTGCAATAACAACGAAAAACTAATTAAGAATATTTTTGACTTTTGGTCTTGAATTACTTTTTTAAGCGACTTCTTCATTCGAGTCCATGAGCTTTCGAACCTGTGAGGCAGTGGAAAAATAATTCGCAACAGCGTGTGTCGCAACACCGGTTCGAAACAACATAGGGGACCCCTTTTTTTCCTGTGTCACTATTTTCGAAACATTGCTTCTACTATAACTGAACTCTTTGGAGCAGTCATTTGAATGATATCCAAGGATATATATATATATATATAATTTAGCAACGTGTGCCCTCGAGGCCATCTCATAATTGTTATTTATCTTTATGGAGATATCTAAACCTACACTACACTGACATAATATCTTATCAGACATCTTGTTTGTTTGGTGCAGGCGCAAGCCCCGGACGACTTGTCCGTGAAGCGCGGCGAGTGGGTGTACGCCGACCTGACGCAGCAGACCGTGGAGGGCTGGCTGTGGGCTCACGCGCCCAAGTGTCGCCGCTCTGGCTTCATACCCACCGCCTATGCACGAGCGCCGCACACTACGTCACTATGAGCCGTACGCCGAAATGACGCAAACTACGTCAGCTACGTGACGCGCACTACGTCACTGTCAGCTGTACGCCGAACTCACGCATTCTACGTCACTGAGCTGTACGCTACGTGACGCAAACTACGTCACTGAGCTGTACACAATCTGACGCACACTACGTCACGTGCTTTGTAAGCTCCCCTGACGTTATCTATGTCATTAGGGCTGTGCATTCGCCCGACGAACTCTACGTCACTGAGCTGTACACTGGTCTGACGCACACTACGTCGCTGTAAACTGTACACAGATCTAGCTAATGCTGTGAGTACAGCTGTGCCAATTGCGTCATGCAGTTTTCTATTAACTAATTGACTTTAAATGAACCGTTAACAGATGATTGTATGACGATTTACGTTAATTTAATACAGGCAGATTCTTTATGTGGCCCATGATTACATTGTTTTGGGCTCAGTAACATAGTAAAATATCATTTAAGGGTCCCCAACAAACTGTTTAACAACAGCAATGACTCAAAGAGCTACTCTTCACAATTAGCCGTTGATTTGATCTGCCTGTATTTCATCCATCGCCTAAATCTTAGCCTAAAGCCATATTCTATGTAAATTATAGGAAATAAGTTTCGTCTTCCCTATTATTAAGTATTTCATTCCATTATTTTAATATTAAATCGCTAAATATACTCAAAATGTTAACGTTTATGTAAAATATACTCCGTCCAAATTCGTCTGATTTTGACAATACGCTTCGTACTTTTATATGAATATTTTTTAAGTATAAGATTTGTATGTAATTTGTACTTAATTACTTATTAAATAAAATGGTTTTAAACTATCTGGTTTTTTACTTCTTTACTCAACTGCCCAAAAAAGGAGCGTTATGTTTTCTGAGTTCATGTTTGTTTTTTTATGCGTTGTTTTATCCCACCATAACGTCTAAACGGTTTGGTACCTTTAGAATATCTGCGCGTTATGGCGGACAACGCAACATGTGAAAATTTAAAAATCATAATGTTGTACAGTGGAATAAAAACCAACTTTAATTTTATTTTGCAAAAAGAATATGTAAATTCGATATGAGTGTGTAGATTTTGCCAAACCCTATCGACAAACGTAATGTGCTAAGTAACCAATAAAACAAAAACAAAAATAATTCTCTAACTAAAATATAATTTACAACCCTCAATTCAATTCCAACAGAATATTCTTCTTCTTCTTCTTAGCTTGCTGTTTGATATCATCTTTAATCTTCCATGCGTCATATTGCTCTTGAACTTTCTTGATATCCTGTTCAGTAACTGTGATGGGTAGCTGTAGCTCCACTTGTTCACTCCGTATTAACTTCAAAGCATCCAGTTTCTGCTGTAAATATGGGCCTTGCTGACTTTCAAGCAAATTTCGGTAATCAGCCAGTTTCTGGTTTCGAATATCGTCACAGTGCATCTCCGTGAGTTTGCGGAGTGATTCCATGCGGGATAGCTTGTGGAAAGATCTGTAAGTTTACAAATGTTGGTGTTGAAATACTGTTTGAAGCTTTCAAGATTTATAACTTAAGTAATACTGTCACCTATGGGGTATCATCCGATCATTTTTCGATCACGAACCACAGGACCCAGTCAACCCACAAATGAAAATTCTGCAATGCAATTTTAGTTTTCACCAAAATAGGACTTTCTAGTTTTTCGCTATCCTCATAGTTTCGCAGTTTGGCCATTCATACCCCAAAAATTCGCTGTATAATGTAAAACATACTTTTTTGAGCCCCTGTATATTGTGAACCCTTTGAACATCTTTCTCCTGCACTTAGCCTAATTATTTGGTGCTGGCTCAGCAGTATGGCTATCTCCTTCCATACTTCTCTATTAGTCGGCATCATTTGAGTATTAAGAATCAGTCATAGTCAAGACAGACTTTGACCATGGTTAGAGAATAAGGGATCGGCCAAACAAAAACTAATTAGTCAGTCAGATAGATTGCCAAAGAATATTGAACCTGTTTTTTCTTTTTTCACAGTACAGATACAGTGCTTCCAAAACTCGTGAACTCCTCGAAAACGTCACGTCAGTAATTTTTTTTGCCTACAAATAACGTCACTAAACATTTCTTATAAATTTGATAAAATAAAAAACAAGTATTCAATATGTTTCGATAATCTAACTGACAGACTAATTAGAATCATATTTTTTTGACCCAGTCTGATCCACTGTTTTTATGTGATATAGATAAACTATATTCTGGATGGTTTGGTCCAATATTAAAATTCACTTACTCTGGATGGCCTTTGTATTCAATATTGAGTTTCTCCAGAAGCCATTCGTACTTCTTGTAGTCATATTGTCTCAAGAACTTCAACAGCTTCTTTCTCCTGTCAATGCGTTCTTGCACAAGTTGCTGAAAAAAGATATTATAATAATGTGATCAATGCTGCCAATCTCTTGGGCACTTTACCTGCTGACAGCGTTGAGGAGTTTTTCGATTTATAGTATTATAGTTAGTTTGTTTTTAGGTTAGTTTAGTTTTTATATTTAGTATAATCTCTTTTAGTCTTTAATTAATTTATACAATATATTGTTAAGGTCTGGAAAAAATCATTTAAGATAACATGTGATCATCCATCATAATTGGCATCGGATAGAAGATAGAATAGACGGAAGATATGGCTTGGATTGGATTTAATTCATAAATTATGTCCCACAAAGGAATACTATTACGATTGCAAAAACAGTCCATCCGAGACCCTGGCTATCCAGCCAGGGCACAGATAATATTATTGATTTTAACCTGAATAATATTATTACCTTCATTTTCTTATTTCTAGGAAACTTATCCATAGTGTCTTGTAGGTAACGTATCTGTCCTGTGAGGTATGCAACTGGAAACAAAGATGATTTATTTGAAGATTTAGATAGTTTTTTTTTTATTAAGTTAGAATCTATTGTGAACATGATGATTGTAGGTTAACCATTTTATGCATTTTTTGTTATTAGAATGACATCAAAAACGTGAGGAAAGTATTGTTGAAATTTTTTGTTTGCTGGGGGGGCATGGCTACTTCAACTGATATTCTCTTTTATCTACGCTCTTTATTATCGTTTTCTGCTTTGAATGTTTTGTAACTTGTGCGAATAATTGATTTATTTTATCATACTTTTAGTTTCAGCTGTAGTGTTGTCATACTGATGTCTCCGCACTCGATTCACACATTCCTGTTTGACTAAACGATTATACTCTTTGCGACCTAGGTGACCCACTGAGAATATCTTCTTCACTGCTTCTGATGCACTGGAAGATGAAGTAAAATTTTCATTGAAAGAAATAATTTTATTTGATTAAAGATTGCAAATAGTTAGATTGGAAATAATATAGCCATAATAACCAGATAATGAATTAAATTAACTAAATTGTGTGTATTTATTATTTAATGGATATTTTGATTAAAAAAATATTATTTCATATAGCTCTAAAGTTACTCATAACTAGAATATATTTATTTAAACTTTATGCACAAATGTGGTAAATAGGAGGACTTAATGCCACAAGGCATTCTCTACCAGTCAACCTTAGGGTCAAATAGGACAGCATTGTGGTCGAGTACAAAAATAAATAAATAACGAGAATACTATTTTGTTAACATAAATTTATTGTACATTATTAAAACAATTTAATGTATTACTTATTTATTTTTTAAAGAAAATTATAGTCTGTGTTATAATTATCAGCTCATACTAATGTCTTATCAGATCATATAACTGCAGTTATTCTTTAACTTACTCTTTAATTTCTTCAGTTAAAGCATACACCTGTCCAATAGCGCTCTCAGGTATAGGAGGCAAGCCTTCTAAGTCTCCAGACTTCTCTGGTTTGTAAGCAGGCACATAATCTGGCCGTACCCATTTTACATTTACTGTGTGCTTGATACCACGAGATTGAACTATATTACAGACTAATCGCCGCAACATTGCGACTACAGATTTACTGCCTATTGAAAATAAAATGTACTGCGAAATCAGGTAACCTCAAAATCATTTGACTTTGACAATTTATTTGACATCAATTTTTTATGTCGCGTTCCAGGTTTTAACTTTACGGTGCTCGAATTCTAAGCATGATTGTAATTAATTTTCTATTCGTGGAAAAGGGTGCCAACTGGAATTCGCTTCGGTCGCTCATTTGGTGCTAGACTTGGCTAGACTTTCTCGTGAGGGATCGAAAACTCTCTGCACTAGACTGAGTTAGGGTTGCGCTATTAGCAGCACAGAATAGCACATCGTCATAATTATTCACAAACAAGTTCCTATCCTTTTCGGTCGCTCTAAATCTTCATTATTTTGAAAAACGAGAGACTGCCTACTACCACCTCATGCATCGTCGATGCTGCGCGGGCGATAGCCATTCCCGCTGTTTCTCGTTCTACCAAAAGCCGCTAACAACATTATTTTTTACTGTTCTAGATACATTCTTTTAGAAGTTCCCTCTTCAAATTTTTATCCTTTTGCCTAGATAGGTATAATTGTAGTGCAGTGATAGTCTAGTGATTGATGCAACCATCGGACTCAAGTTCGAACCCAAGACACTTAACTCTGATTATTCGGCTTCTATGTGTTTTGCAATTTAAAAACTTTCCTCGGTGAAGAAAAACATCGTGAGGACACCAGCATAATTGCTGACATTAAATACACATAATATAAACACTACTTGAAACCCCATATTTTGTCCTTTAGAAAATAAGTTAGGTCTGGGGGCTCTGGACTCTTACTTTAACAGTGTTGGGGTAGGCTTCCAGTCTAACTGGATGCAAAAGTATAAGGTATCAAAATAAAACTCAGCATTTCGTGAACATTCATTTATTGCTTTGTGAGTATGAAACCTCAAACTTACAAAAAAAATAAGCAATATTTTGTACTAATGTACCACTCCACATGACTGTACAAACTACGATAAATACGAATACATTCTCTTATATACAATTTCAGGACAAAAAAAAACATTATTATTACATTAAACTTATAAAAACATTCCAGTCCCCGTATTCACAAATGCTTCGATTCGATTCGGAAAGTCGTATGTCTGTCTTTTTTCGGCATTCAGAAAGCGAGCGAGATAGATATACGACTTTCCGAATCGATATCGGACCGAAGCATTTGTGATTAAGGGCCTGTTTTAATCACTGCTTACAATAAAAAAAAAATACATATTATGATTTTGCAACATTTTTGTGTAACTATGGCAGTGATTCGGTATCACTAAGGAGATTTTATACTGAATTAATTTTTTCAAGACAAATTTTATTAATTATCCTTTTGTTTAAACTTTACAATTTTAAAATCGGCTCTCAAGCCTACCCTGTTTACTACCAATTTTCGACAGATTTTAGAAAACCAGAAAGTTCACAAAATTAAATTTTGTTTGTTAACAAAAGTTAAAAGAACTAGAATAATGTGGAATGTAGCATAAAGCAAACTTTATAAAAGAATGTAGATTTTAAAATAAACCATTTAAATAAGAACAATTTTAAATGAATGTCACTACAGTTTAGTTTTAGGTTCAAATTCTGCTAAAAACTAATCGCTAAGAAATATATTGATTTCTGCTATCAAACAAACGAATATAAGTTTGATGATATTTACTTAATTTACATAAATACTCTGTATTTGGCACCATGGTTGGTTACATAATTTATCGTAAAAAGCACTTGTCGTTTGCCTATTTTTAAAACTTTGTGATCTATCATTGCTGATAAAGTTTAGGACACTTTTTGTGCGTAAATATGCATTGGTATGGCCCGTATAGGCAACTCGGTTATAACCAGTATTCTTAACGTGTCAATTGGGTCGGCCCTAAATTCGACTACAAGTTTAGTACCTCAGAAGGCAATTATATAATTAAAATACTAGGTAATTAATAGTAAGGTGTTTACAAAAAATTGCATAAATCATGAAAAGCTACTTTTTGTGAGTACTAAAACCACAGCGTGAACTATGATGTGAAAGTAAAATTAATAAAACTAGAATTTTAACATTTTGTTCTAATATAAACTTAGCAGAATTTGAGACCTACATTTACCTAATCCACAAAAAACTACAGTTATAGAATAGACATTAGATAGATTTGCACACTGCTATTTTTAATTATAAAATTACCCAATATAAGTTTGAATGAAATGCAAATTATTTTTGTGTTAATATTTTGAGAAAGTCTCCCTCATAAATTGTCTTTAAACAGCACGTTAGGATGCTTTTAGAGAAGGATAAGTTGAGTATTAGTAATGGGTATATATGGTGACTGGTAATTACTGAACAATACATATACACGTGATTGCACTCATGAAAACGAACACCTTTCCAAAAGCAACATTTTTTATACTCAATGTCCTTTGGAAAAGTTATCTTTGGTAAGTATCGGTAACTAATTACCAGACGCCCTTTAGTATATGATATCCATTTCTATAAAAAAAAAATGTAAATATTAAACATATAACTTAAGAATAAGAAGGGAAAGATCATGAGATTTTCTAGAAAAAGAATTAAGGAGTTCATCATAATTAGCATTTCACAAACTCAATATCAATTACATCATTTAAAATTCAAACATTACTAACAAACTGTTATTTTAAAACTGTCTATAGAGAAGGAATGCGACCTCTGACAACTTACATGACGAATTCATTCCTATTATTATTATAAAAAATCCTTAATTTTAATACTGGACATTATTTAACTACTTATTATTAATCATCATATTATTATATCAACACGAGATACAAAAAATGTCTTTCAATCGTAAATACTTAAGATTAAATTGGGGCCAGCCCCTGTAGTCACAAACGCTTCGATTTGATTTCGATTCGACAATTTCTTTCTACGACTAATCGGACTTTCCGAATAGAAATGGAATCGAAGCGTTTTATGAATAAGGGACCAGGTTAACTAGATTTTTTTATTGTGAAAATTTCAAAGTAGTTTTGTTATTAAATGAATGAGTTAAAGATTCGGACAAAAGACTATGTTAAATATTGTTTTCAGTCCAATCACAGCAAATATTTTTATGTTTATATTGAGTTCCCGATATTTCGGTGCGCAAGCGCCATGATCGCGGATGAACTCTGGAACTCAATATAATACCCGAAGCGTCCGGCAGAGACGTGGCTTTAAGTAGGTACACCCATATTTCGCCAGATATATGCAAGTCCCATGTAATGGGATTTATCGCAAAACTTCCATGAATATTCGTCAAAATACTAAAGAATATCTAGCTAACCCCGCCATAGCATAAATACAAAGCTATTTAACCGATACAATATTGTATGTGAACAAAATAAATAAATAATAAACGTTATAACATAATATCTACCACAGACTAGGTACAAACCTTATTCAAAATAACGGGAGATATCAAATTAAATTAGGAACAGCACCAAACGTTATTTTTTTTGGAATCGATATAATCACATGAAATAATAAATTAAACATTTTTATTTTATCGTTATGACCTTTAGAACGTAAATTAACCAATACTTTAAAACTATTAATTGAACTATAAATAAACAAACTATAAGATTTTCACTTATACCTTTTTTATATAAGTTTTTAATGTATTAGCTTATTTTTTAAACTTACAATTTGATGAAGAGTTTGGAAGACCAAAATAAACTGAAAAATAAAGACATAACATCACGCCTGTAATCCCCGAAGTGTTAGGCAGAGTTGTACATAATCGTACACCCACATTTCCCCAGTTATGTTTAAGTCCTATGTAAAAAAAGGGGGGGGGGGGATCCTATTGCCATCAATCAGGCACAAATACAGACAAAAAAAGGTTTGCTTACACACTTTAAATCTGCCGGAATATAAACTAATGCCATTTTTTTTTCAAATTATCTAGTGAGCCCAACAATTTATAAAGGGCTGTTTTGAGCACCTTAGCTAAAACTAGTCACTCATTATTGTATTATCCTATCCTATGAATACTCAAATAAGTCTTATGATCCTAGCTTTGTTAGCAGGCTAGTTGTGTGACCGTCGGATTGCAAGTCATAGGTCTCCAGTTCGAACCCATGACACGCATCTCTGATTTAGCTTTGTTGGCAGGCTAGTTGTGTGACCGTCGGATTGCAAGTCATAGGTCTCCAGTTCGAACCCATGACACGCATCTCTGATTTAGCTTTGTTGGCAGGCTAGTTGTGTGACCGTCAGACTGCAAGTCTCCAGTTCGAAACCATGACACGCATCTCTGATTTCTCCGATTCATGTTACTACCTACCTGGCCAAGACCACCCAATCATACCCTTGGTAAGACTGAATGTCAGACTTTTGGGTGACTACCTTGTGACTCGGAAACATGTGATAAATAAAAACTTTCAAAGATTAAAAGTTCTACAAATGACAGCCAGGAGGCATGTTAAGCCGTTGGGGCTTAATATGCCTTCCGAAGTAAGGTGGTCACCCATCCACAGACCAACCTAGACAAGCACGGCTTAACCTAACCCGAGTGGCAGCTATTACTTAACCACGAGCTCCTTAATATGGCTTCCTGACCAATTAATAACTTTGTTTTGAGTATCCATAGGCAACTCACAAGCACATTAGTGCATCGGTGTTATACAGCGTTGATATGAGAGAGGGGCATTAAATTACACTACGCATACTATACGTGATTAGTATTAATTCGAAAAATGAGGATATTTTTTTTCAAATAAACTAAATAGCTTACGAATCAGAGTAGAACGCAATCACATTATAAATAAATTTAACTGACCTTAGATACCTAGGTAACAAATTGGCAACGTCGGACGCGCGCGTCGCGTTAAAGCGGTCGGGCGGCGCAACACAGTGACCTATTTCTATTTCCTTTACGCGCGGGATGTTTTGCTATGATTGCTACTGTCGTAGTGAAAGTGCACGTGTGTGTTTTTTTTTGTTTCCTTGTTTGCATTGCCATCTTTTAGCGAAAATATACATCGTGTTCAAACGGGGCAAAAACTTAAAAAAATCTTTTGCAACTAAACTACTGCTCCTATTTAATTGATTTTTGGTACAGAGCTTGAAAATGGTACCTAGTTTATGCTGTTTAAAGGAAAGCCTCTCTGTCGTATCAACTTTGTATATTAGCTAGTCATTTATACAGGGTGTAAATCAACCTTTCACACGTCAACCAAGCATTCTGTACATCAAACTAAGTACCCCTACGCAAACATTTTTGCTGGGAAACGACTTTTTTTTTGGGGTTATAAATTTCATTTTACGGTAAAACTCAATGTAGCACTCTTAAAACATGGTGCTAGTGGATGCTTTAAATAGTAAAAGGGTCATGGAGGTAATTTAAGTAAAGTTACAACCTGAAAAACTAGTATTTACAAAAACAGCTGTGCAAAATTTGGTTTTTTGACCCCCAATATCTCCGTAACTAAGGGGTTCCCAGGTATGGTCTAAAACAAAAAAATGATCGCAGTGGTGGGGAGAACAAGTGCCCTTCGTTTGCGTTAAGGGTACTTTTACACCCTTTATATTACATAACATAACACGCCCGTTTAAATATTAACGCTACATATATATAAATTATTATTGTTGTAAAGGCAAGAGCTATGGGTCGGGCGATAGCTGTTTTTTTACTTATGAATGTAAAAATTATGATAATGCTTGTGTTTTGGGAACCTTTGGAATGGAAAACTGTATAATCACGTCTGTAATTCCTGAAGGTTAAGACAGACATCTATCTAATAGTAGGTAGGAGCCATATTTCACCAGTTAAGTTAATGTCCAGCAGCGGTGGCCCAGTGGTGGCGGCCCCGACTTACGAACAGTAGGTCGTGGGTTCGAACCCAGGCAGGCACATTACTTTGTGTAATTTATTTCATCACTGCTGCATGTCTTCGAAAGTTTGGTTCTAAGCCATGCCGGTTTCCTCACGATGTTTTCCTTCACCGTTATGGGTGCAGCGGTGATGAAATAAATCACACAACGTAATGTTTCGAACCCACGACCTACTGTTAGTAAGTCGGGGCCGACACGACTGGACCACCGCTGCTCTCATGGGACTAAAATATGCCGAATCCTTCAGGGCTTACAGGCGTGCTATTATATAACCATACAAGTATTGGCTCCATTCAAAACGTTTCCAATACACCTTTAATTACCACTACTAGCCTGACCATTTATTATTATTATTATTTAATAACACTAAAAACTGTCCATATTAAAGCAACACCTCTGCTATTAATATAACAACGTTCACACCGTGAATTTTGAGAAAAACTTTCGTTACTAACTCACCTTATAAATATACATAACATAGTATGTACATTTAAATTGTAGCCTAATTTTATTTATCCACCGTTCTTTTGAAGCGTCGGAACTCTTTGGTAAGACATAAAACCTTTTTTGTGAATATTGTCTATGGCGAATGTCTATGGTTCTTTTTTTAATTTGTTACGTTCGGATATTCCACGAAATGCCCAGTCATTTAGTGGGATACTCAGGTATATTTTTAGGGGTAAACTAAACCCTTATAAAGTTTTCTAGTATGTACAATACAATTTAAGATTATCGGATAAAATAGGATACATAGAGACGCAGGGATGAATCGAGACAAAACTTGACAAATATAGTATCAACAAGAACTCTATTGATTTACTAAATGATTATAATAGTATACCTACATTTGGCCAATTATGTTTCTAGTCCATTGAAATGTTACATTTAGCGTGCATTTGTTAGAGGATTCAATGACTAAAAGTTACTGGACAAAAGTTGTAGATAAATTATTTGCAACAAAACCTGTTAACAATTTTTTGTTATGAGACCTATTTTAACAATAAAAACCATTTAAACCCCCTTTTTTTCCAAGATGGCTGCCGTGGGACAAGGGTTGCAACCCCAAAAACTTGCATTCAATTTTAAACTGACCCCCCCATTTTTTGTAAAAAATAAAATTGCGTCCTGTAACAAATGCACGCTAAATGTAACATTTCAATGGACTATTAAGATAGGTACCAGTTCCCTTTCAAAGTTTTATCTAGATCCACAGCTGAGTCTGTATCTAGCCAGTTTAAGTATAACATATCGGCATGAGAACGGTGTGCAGAGCGTGGTGCGGCAGACGTAGCCAGCGCGATACAGTAGCGCGTTGCTGCAGCGCGTTGCTGCAGCGCGTTGCTGCAGCGCGTTGCTGCAGCGCGTTGCTGCAGCGCGTTGCTGCAGCGCGTTGCTGCAACACTACCTACTACCGCCGCCTGCGCCGCCGCGCTGGAACGATTCAGACGACATTATTAGTTAAACAAAAAAAAAGCTCACCAGGACTAAACCAAATCATCAAAATTTTACAATAAAACAGAACATATAAAAACACTAGCTGTTGCCAGCGGCTTCACCCGCTACAACTCGAAAATTATCCCTAGGGAAGATAAAATCGGTATAAAACTATCCTATGTGTAACATACACACTCACACACTCACAAATTTTCGCCAATCCAAAAACTCAAAAATCAGAGAAAAGTAGTAGTAAAACGTATGGAGGGTAAAACGATAATTTGGACAAACTTTTATTTTAATAGTCATTATCATGGAAGGAGGACGCGCGGGTTCGAGAGAAGTGGAAAGAGTGGAGGGAGGCCTTTGCCCTGGAGTGGGACAGAGCAGGCTAATAAAATAAAAAAATAAAAAATCATCTGCAAAGTCTTCTCCTCACTATATCGGGGTCAGCTTCCAGTCTAACTGGATGCAGCTGAGTACCAGTATTTTACATGGAGCGACTGCCTAACTGACCTCCACAACCCACTTAATACTGGGTACCCTTTGGTGAGACTGGTTATCAGACTTTCAGGAAACTTACTACCTGTAACGATTGTAAATGATTTACAAAAAAGAGCCAGGATCAACAACTTAACGTACTTTCCGAAGCACGCAAACGTCTAAAATAGTTGTAGACTCAAAACACACAATACGAATTTCTCCTGTATCGTGGGTGCCTTTACAAACATTTATATTCACAGGGGTCAAGACGGGTTTGCGAACCCGACAAGAACAGTGATCAATTCTCTTGCTATCTCTGTATGAGAAGAGGCCATTGTCCAGCTGTGGGACTAAAATTTGGGACAAGCCCGCCACACTATTCCCAAACCACTGTAACTCCTGTAAGCCAGAATCAACAGTGGCGACCACAAGAAAAGCGCCGAGACAATGAAGCTCGACGAAGTCCCAGGGAAACGATTTAACTGTCTTGGATCCCGCAACGAAATTAATCAGAAAAGAATAGCGGAGGAGTAGGAAAAACATAATTTTCACTTCCCTCCATATCAGCAGGAGACAGAACTGAATAAGGCCAATAGGCACACAGGGACGTATACAACTGGGATAAGCCCAGTTGCCTGGCACCACGGATATTATTGTCATTAATATTACTGGGTCCTAAGTTGTGAGCTGTTATATTTGATTATAATAATAGGTATGACAAAAATGCTTGAACGCACGGAAATTTGTTTTAGTTTCTACAAGGTCCGTGTAATAAATAACTCCGGAAGTAACCTGTACACTATTTAACATAATATTACGTTCATTCTCCCAAAGACTACACTCCCATAAGATGTGATGTGCAGATTGTTCATATTCGCAGTCAGATGTAGAACATTGACAGAAAGGCGAGGCAACAAGCTTGAAGGAAAATAATTTACTCATAAAGTTACCATGACCTGTGAGAAATTGGGCAACACAGTGATCCACCTCCAGCCATGTCCTGGCCAGCCGCTCACGAACGGATCGACGCTCGAGAACTGGTGGAGGTGTCGGCCTTTGATGGAATTATCCCACCTACATTGCCATTCAGACCGCCGAGATAGAAAATAACAAAAACACCAACATACCGATAGCCATTAACGCGTCGCCCGGCGCTCGCAGACCCTATTCCCGTTTCTTGCCCTTCTTCTTACCCAATCGCTTGCTATAATTCTGTGCGAGCGCATTCACTATCGACACCACGAAGTACACGACCATGGCCAGCACGAACTTCTCCAACAAACTGGATAGCACGGAGCCCTGGTTGTCTGCGGGGGCTGAGTCGTTTTTGTGTAAACGAGCCTTTTGATTCCGGAGGAACTCTAGTAAGGGAGCCTCTACTCTTGGCCCGATGTATGGTATCCTTTCTACCCAGGAGAGGACTTGGCTGGAACAAAATGAAGGTTGGTTAGTAATGTTATCTGCGCAAACACAACGCGCTCGTGTACCGCCAACCTGCAAGCACCTACCGACCGCCACACACTGAGTGAGCTACGGCGTACTCTGCCACTGCAATGCGCCCGAACTGCGCTCGCCACTTGCCCGCATCGAAGCTCATGAGGAACTAACACCACTCATTTTATTTTTTGAAATGGCATCTCGCAGTTCGGTCTAGGAGACTGTCTTCTGCAAAAAACTACCAGAAATAACACGATGTGTAAAAAATAATAAAATCGATCAGAAAACGGCTTAGTTTTAACTGATTTTAAATGACGTGTTAGACAAAGACAGCGCTATAGTAAACGTGACGTCATATTACAGACCGCCATAGTTACGTCACTGTATGGCAGTTTCGCGTGACAAGGATAGAAAGAGCCTCCACCAAAACCTTGTAAGCATGTAACCTCCATTTACTTATCGATATTATTACTTTTTTCACACATCGTGTTATTTCTGTTAGTGCTTTGAGACTCCATCACTTAGTAAAGGTTTTGACAGTTTTGTTAAACAAAAGTATGTCAAACCTTTACTAAGTGAAGGCTTAAGTAATCATTAAAGCTCTCTGAGTGCGGCAGTTACAGTAGTCAAGTAGCTAATTGTAACTTTATCACGCAACACGGATCAAATCAGACCATAATTTTAATTACACAAGTGAAAAAAAAATGGTACTCACCCAACCAAGGTCTCATTAAACGCAATAATCACAAACATCTTCTGTATATGCATCTTGATGACAGCCTTGCCGATCACGGTGGCGCCGAAGAACGTCCAGAATGGAACCAGGAAGTGTCCGCACGTGAGGCCGGCCAGGTCGAACAGTGGGTTGGGTACGGATGCGCAGGCCAAGATACCCGCGAAGCCTACTTTCTGGACCAGCTTTTGTACCATTTGTTTTGCTCTGGAAATTTAATGTTGAAGGTTACATGGAGATAGATTGTATCTGTTATGTTTTGTGGGTAGTAATAATCTATACTAATACTAGCGGACCCCGCTGATGTCGTCCTGCCCGGACAGCAGCGCCAGTGTTTTTAATCTATCCAAGAACCCATTGAAATTTCCCCGTTTCATCCTAATCCGTCCAGCCGTTTAGGAGGAGTTTAGTGACATACACACGTACAGTAAATTTATATATACATATATAGATTAGAGACTACTATCAGAATATTGTTACAAAAAGCTTGGTTAAATCATCTTCATCGACAATTTAAAGGTAGTTGCACGTATCATGTTTTGTGATTATTTTGGACAAAATTAGTTAGACAAGGTTAGTTTTCTATGGCCAGCTAAAATTTAAAATTAAGAGCTAGATATCAAACCGAAGGAGCATTTTAAATTATGATTATGAAAATAACAGTATGAATTTGAAAATGTAAAAAAAATGTATTCCTTTACCTAGCGGTAATCAATGTACTTGTGTGCGTACGCGCACCGCCAAATTTATGTGTACTAACTGATCTATCGAGGTTGTTGAACTCAAAACTTAATTATTAATTTTGACTTTTAAATGATAAGCTGCAAAAAAAAGTTGACGTGTAAAATTGATAGTAAAAAATAGTATGCTGTTATTGTACAAGTTCTAACGCAGTTTTTTGGTAAGTTCAAAGACCCATCCACAGGCTTTTAATTTTTTACTAAGATATGCACACATGTGACCAAGTTACAAAGGCTTTATATATAAGACTAGCGGACGTCAAGCGGTTTCACCCGCGTAGTTCCTGTTCCCTTGGGAATAATACATTTTATAAGTAGCCTATGTTACTCAGGGTGAATGTAGCTTTCTTAGGGTGAAAGAATTTTTGAAATCGGCGCAGTAGTTTCTGAGTTTATTCATTAGAAACATACATACAAACAAACATTCAAATCTTTCCTCTTTAATAGTGAAGATTTTTATATTTTTTCTTATTTCATATGATCATCATCAGACCAACAACATACTTGAGAAAAGGCAAAGGCATAACCTTTGCCTTTTCTCAAGTATGTTGGGCTTGAATTTCCAGTCTAAACGGAAGCAGCTGAATACCGGTATTTTTACCCGACCCCGGCTTGAGGGCTTATGATTTTGACAGGCTGTGTGTGTATGTATGCGAGCATGTTCATCATCATAGCTCCTAATCTACTTATCGGAACTCGACATATGAGGCCGCTGAACATAGACTATGTGACGTGTCACAAAACTCGAAATGGCCCCCTCTAGCGTACAAAAAGTAATGTGTTAAAAAAAAAATGTTTAAATAAAAAAATTGTTTAAATACAAAAAAAATGTTTAAAAAAAAATATTGCTTAGATAAAAAAAAATGTTTAAATAAAAAAAAATAAAAACTAATACCCGACTGTGAAAACCACAGCCGCAGTCATATTTTATAGGTACCAACCTTGTTTATTTCAGAAAATCTTGTTTCATCCTTTTTTAGCGTCGTTTTTTTTGTCGTAGTCGGGTTTTAGTTTTTACTTTTTTTTATTTATATGAAGCGCATGTCTGTCTGACCTGCACGACACAGTAAGTGGGTAATACGATAAGACAAGTAAAACTCCTCTTGCTACTCTCTTGGTTGGTGGCTGTCAGACTGGCTGCGCGTAATTTGGCGGCAGGTCCCCTAGTCCAGTAAGATATCTCACCTGCCAGTCCTGGAGTCATCGCTGGGCGCCAGTTCCGCCACTCCGCCGCCAGACAGCCTGGCGGCGCGTGCCATGAAGTATGGCGGCAGCTCCCCTAGGGCGGTCCCTATACCCCACATCATGGACTCGATGCGGACCTTCGACATGATATTCCATATCGTCACCACGTAGTTTGGGTCGATTTCTGCTGGACATATTATGCTGGAAAAAGAAAACGATGTTATTTACTTTTGTCAATGGAATAAGTACAAAAATTTCAACTTTGTTCCATAATTGATGAACTGGGCTGACTTGGGTCTATGTTGAGTATTAAATGTTAAGAGGGGCCCTCTCCCCGGTCAGTCTATCGTCATCGCGAGCATGGTCGATAAGATGTCGATAAGCGTTATTTCATCCAGGGCAATGTTTGCAAAACACGCAAAGAGAAAACAGTGATAAAGCGATTGTATCCGGCGTATCTGGCGAACGTGGATCCGCGAACAAAAGTGGTTATTACTAAGTATGCCTGATGTTGTTTTGTCGTGGAACAGCGATCAAGCAGTATGACGGGATAGCGCCGATCCACGTTCGTACCCCACAGGGGTGTCCTTAGCGTGTAGTCAGTCAGTTCGTGAGTTTTGTTTGCCCTGGCTGGCACCCGCAGGATAGTTGATGAGGTGAGATGACATTCTCAAAAAAAAACACATTCGTACCAAAAAAGGTAAACAATAGAAAGAAAGAAGAAGAAAGAACATGCATTTATTTGGCACATGCTACAACTGGCTACAAGTACACACAATGTAAAATAGTATAAAGAAAAAAGGACTAAGAACTAAACAAAACGTGCCACTGTGTGCCCAATTCAGCCAATAAAAAGGTCCAATTCAGCAAAATGTCAACTGCCCGACGCTGGTTTTCAACTAAACCTGACTTAGAGTGGTTACGGATGTAAAACAGTTTTATAAGTTGTGTCAATACTCACTCATTAGGATAAGGCGGCTCAGGGAAGTCGAGCGCGCCGCACTCGTAGGCCGCCAGCGTGACGCGCGCCACGTGCGGGCCCAGGTACAGCACGAACGTGTGCAGCCCCGTGCCCAGCCCCACCGAGCTGCACACGCCCAGCACCACCCACCAGCCCCACCATGCCAAACTGGATATTACTACCTGCACACACAAGGGCAAACATTTATACAAAGTCTTCTCATGAACCAGTCAACTAAACATTCTGTACATCAATCTAAATGACCCTAAAATTATAGCAGAAATTACACTTTTTTTCATAGTACAACATTCAGAATCCCCCCCCCCCCTCCAGCCAATTTTTATTTTTACCCGACTGCGGCGAAGCTCAAAAGGAGGGTTATGTGTTTGACGTGTATGTATGTATGTATGTCCGTTTCTTTGTTCCCTCAAAACTCCTAAACGGATGAAGGGATTTGAATGAAATATACGTCGTTAGATTCGTCTTGATGGCGCGAGTGTCATAGGCTACAATAAAATTAAAAAACAAAGAAAAATTGCTGGTTTTAGGGGCCATATCGTGGATTTGAAAAAATAAAAAAATTCCTTTACCATCGAGTAGGGTATCAAAATGAAGGGTTTTAAAAGGAGATTACAAAAGTATATGACACTTATAATTATGTTTAAAATAAATTCAAAGTCACAAATTCTATAAACAAACACAAAAGTTAAATTTTCTGCGAAGTATTTTACACAACCAACGAAAGAACAAACAAAAGAACTAAAAAGTTAGAAATAAAAAAAGTAGTGAAAAGACTGAAAAGCAGGCGGGGTTCATTTTAATATTAAATTATGAAATGAAATGAAAATAGAATGGACCCCGCCTGCTTCCAAGTTTCGTTTAATTTAAAATGTGCTTGTTATTTGCTTTTCAGTCTTTTCAGTCGGGTTTTTTAGTTTTTTAACTGCTTTTTTTATTTAGTAGCCTGTAACAGTACAGGGTACTTAAAAACTGCGGGGCAAAGGCCTCTCTCAACTCCTTCCAAGTGCTGTTGTCCTGAGCCACTTCGACCCAGCCGTCGTGGTGTGCGTCCCAGATCGTCTCGCGACCTCTTTCTGGGCCGGCCTCGGCGGCGCCGTCCGTCTTCCGGCAACCATCGTGTTGAAGCTTTTGCCCAACGGGCATCGTGCAAATATTTCATTGGTAACATAAATTGCTATACTGTTTAATTAAAAAACAATGCATTGTTTTATTTTTGACCCTCCACTAAACACCCGTATTTATATGACGCTTTCGTATTCAACAGATGGACGGAGTAGGAGGTCAAGGTAATTCCGAACATAGTCCTGTTTTCAATGACCCTAATCAATAGTATCTCAATTACTAATAGTGTAGTGGTTTTCTAAATAAAGTCATAATTGGGTGCGATAACAAATCTAAATATTTACCTGTACATAAGGCTGATGTGGCCCACTAACGTAGGAAGATATAACTGTGCCTGACGTTGCTGTAAATATCGTCAGCGCCAACAATTTGTATGCTAATAACCTAAAAACAAAATACAATTAAATTAAAACTATCTTTGAGTTAAGTCATTGTATGAGCTGCGTGCCGCGAGTTCGATCCCCGCACGGAACAAATATTTGTATGGCCTACAGATACTTGTTTTGGGTCTGGGTATTTGTGAATGTGAGTTTAAATGTTTGTGAACGCACCCACGATACAGGAGAAATTCCTAGTGTGGGGCAACGTTTCTTCAAAAAAATAAAAACTCATACTTGTTATTTACACCGTCGCTTTACCGTCTTAAGATTGAATGTCACTTGCACAAAACGAGAAGATCTATTTATCTATATGACCGTCGGACAGTTTAAAAGTGAGTGAACTTTGGATACTTTCAACTAATTACCTCAGTATGTTTTTTTAGTCAGGTATGGTAAAGCAATTCGCAAGTCTCTGATGGCTAGATAATATAATTTGAAGATCATGATATAATTTGTTTGTAAACGATCTGCTTTTAATGTGAATGTTTGGGGTGACAGATCTCGCCCTTTTTTTTGGAGGGAAATCATCAAATGACTCCTCCAGCTCTGGGCAGAGCGGTAGGGAGTGTCAAACTTCTACTGACTAAAAACCACCCACGTTCCTTCTTAGCCCTTTGTGTCGAGGCCTCGGTATCTCTTTCGAACAACCCGCAGCCCCAACGGGGTAAGATTTCACCCATAAGCCCAGTTTTTACCAAAGCAGAAACGAACGCCGACAGAAGACGAAGGGAGCGAAGAGGAGACGTGAAAGAATCGAATAATTACAGGGGAGG
This sequence comes from Diarsia rubi, assembly GCA_932274075.1. Lineage (NCBI taxonomy): Eukaryota > Metazoa > Arthropoda > Insecta > Lepidoptera > Noctuidae > Diarsia > Diarsia rubi. The sequence continues at coordinate 2,402,551 of OW026432.1, forward strand.
AGAAAGACACAATCTGTATTTCAACAAATTAATCTGATTGCCCTCTCTTCGATCCACAAGTCCACTCTTTGGTGTATACCTTACTGTAACAAGACAGTGACTAATAGTAGTGTATTTACCTCTGTACTCCTGTGGAGATCAATATGACCAGTTCTTTGAAGAAGTATTCGAGTGTGGTGAGGGGTCGCCTCCATAGCACCAGGCTGTCACTGTCCATTGGTGTGCTTTTACTCCGGCTGGAACACATTACAATATCATAAGACAAAGACAGAGAAGTATGGAAAAAGAAATTGCGCCGACCCCAAATAAATTGGGATAAAGGCATGAGAGTGATGATACATAAAGGGCAATGGCCAAAAATAGAAAGCCAACACTGAAATACCCCCAAGTTATACCACAAATAGTCTTATTCATGTTTTAAATCTTGGCCAACCATTTTCGGGAGTCAAAAATAATTAAATCGATTGGGTAAGGCGTAAAAATAAATGTCAGGTTATTATTACACAGACACGATGGTTACATAAACGAAGACTACCAAACCACCTTTACCTAAACCTTTACGAAAAGGTTACGTCAGTTTGTGAAAAACAGAATTCCAGTGAAAACCACTTCGTTCACTAGGTCATTATTTATGAAAGCTTTAAATTGTCCATCGGACGTAGAAGGAAGCGGTACTAAAACAGCTATTTAAAAATTAAGAAACCTTAGAAACTGTGCTCCATAGTGATTGTGCTATTGTTTATCAAAATAGGCAAATACCTAACACGCGCAACCTTCAACTTGAAATTTAAGAACCAGGGACTTAAAACACCTTCTTATAGGTTACAGCATTATAAGTACGAGGCCAAATGAGAGAGAATTTCTGTCACAAAAATTCTGCTGCAATAGGTTTCATACAAAAGTCCTATTTGATTCACACGTCGACGCAAAATGAGTTGTCTGAACACAAAACACACAATTTCTGCGACCGAAATTCTGCGACTCACGAGTTCACAACTCACACAATTATGCTCGTTTGGCCTCACCCAAAGTGTTAAATGTTGAATTGGTAACAGCCATTTGTATGACATTCTTTAGCGGTCAGTGACGTCACAACCTCCCACTCAAATCTTTGACGCGTTTTATCTTCGTCAATTTTGATTGGTTTGATAAAACAAAAAATACGTTCGATAATCTATCAGACGGACTAATTAGAATCATATTTTTCCAAGTCAGTAAACATCCCTATTCATTTGGGGTCGGAGAAGCATGTCTTCTTTATCGCAATTACTCGTCATCACATGACACACCTCCATGATCATATCATCCTTTACACAGTTTATCCGTTTTTTTAGAGTGGGTATAAAGTGGCTTTTAAGATAGGGCACCAAAAAACTGTCTACCAAGACCAACAAACCTTATAGGATCACTTAGTTGTCCGTCTGTCAAGATTTTGTTATTATGTTATACTAGCTGTTGCCAGCGGCTTCAACTCGAAAATTATCCCACGGGAAGATAAAATCGGGATAAAAACTATCCTTTGTGGTTATCCCGGTTATAAACTATGTGTGTACCAAATTTTATCCAAATCCGTTCAGTAGTTTTTGCGTGAAGAAGTAAGAAACATACACACAAACTTTTGCCTTTATTAGTGTGATAGTGTGATGTATGCACGTCATGTGATCAAGTCCCTATGGCATTTTTTTTCTTCCGATTTTTCTTTTAACAAGTAACCGACGCTTTCATCAATCAACTGCCATGCGCCGCTCCACACGCTAATTCAGAGAAAGCACGAAGATGGCCCATCCACAACCACTGGCCACTCGCCACTGTCCACACTGATAATCTCAAAATACTGTTGTGTACTTTCTCTATTATAATGAATAGCGTAATTTTATTTGTAACTAGGCTAAGTCAGTACAGCGAGGAATTAGAAATCAAAGCGTTTCGAAGGCTGGATTTGAAACTAGTTTGGTTCTTGTGACAGGGTTGTTGAACTTAAGTTGTAATGTTAGAAGTACGTAACGCTCGCCAGTAATCGCCGTAAGGTTAATTAGGTAGAGGTGTAACTAATAGTACACTCATATTTTGCCACTTATATTAAGTAAGTAAGTAAGTAAGTAAGTAAGTAGATTTTATTTTGCAAATATGGGTACAGTACATGGTGGTTAACAAATAAGAGGTAGGTTCAGCCATATTTTACCAATCGGCATGCAAAAGACACAAGTAAATAAGCAAATACAAGTAGATACACTGAATATTTTTAACACAACTTAAATAGATCACTGCAGCACAATTTATAGACCAACATAATACTACTACACTACTATACTATATTATACTTTAATTTTCTACGTAATAGCGACAATCTATTACTATCAACCGAGCACAAGTCCAGATTCTGTGACTGCCACTGAGAAATTCAAAATCAAAATCAAAACTCATTTATACAAACTAGGTTGATAATCAGCAGTTTTCGAACGTAAAATTTACCGTCTTACGAACTACGGTCGTGGATTCGAATCCAGGCAGGCGCATTAATTTGTGTAATTTGTTTCATCACCTGCTCTCAAATCGGTGAAGGAAAACATCGTCAGGAAACCGGCATGTCTTAGAATAAAAAAAATCGAAGACATGTGACATCTACTACCAACCCGCACTGGGCCCGCGTGGTAGATTATAGCCCATCTCTCTCCTAGAGAGAAGCCCTGAGTCCCTGCAGTGGGAACATTATAGGCGGATGATGATGATGACTTTACTTATTTACAGAGACAGTCCCCCAAAACGCCCACCCTTCGACACTTTCTAGTATTTTAGCTGGAAAGAATAAATGGCGAAGCAAACTTCCGAGCATTATTTAAGTGTTATATTGAATTTTACCGTCAAATGTGATTTTTTACCCCAAAAAAAGTCATTTCCCGAAAATTTACACCCTGGATACACCTCGCCTCTTGTACACGAAGTCTAAATAAATAAATAAACTACAGACTATCATTCGAGCATTCGACGCAAGGTTAGGACATCAAACGTCAGTAAAATTAGCCTATATCCGCCAACAAGCACAAACAATCGATTGCCCGTGAACTAAACTAATACTAGATTGTCCATGAAAGCTAAACCAACACCAAAGCTAAAACAATAGAAATGACTAGTCCAATAAATAAACCAAAAGGGATGCGTTGAATTGAAACCTTTCAAACTGTTTGTGCAAGTGCAAAGTAAACATATGGCATCGTTTTAAAGTGAGGACGATGTGTTATAGAGAACACTGTTTTGGTTACTCGAGTTCAGTGCCAGTTCATTTATTATAGGTGTTACATAAATAAAAACACTTTCTCTCAAAAGCAATTAACCTATTTCCAATTCAATGACATAATATTGACAAAAACTAATCCTCTAATACATTTTCAATATGCCCCATCCCCCGACCGCTCTAGAACCTTCTAATTTATTAGAGTAAGCTAACGAAGCCGAAGGGTAGTTATTGATGCATCTAATATTGAGTTTGAGTAGTGGTGATCTATAAATAAACAGAGTGTCACCCCCACCTACTTATTTCAGGACAAGCTTCTATGGGTGCGCGTGTGAAGTTAAACATAATTATCAATTTTTGTTACTAGGTAACTTGAACCTTTTGAAGATTTTGGGGAAAATTGACCGAAGTAGGCATTTTAATCATCATCTGTCTAGCCTTTTCCCAACTACGTTGGGGTCGGCTCCCAGTCTAACCAAATGCAGCTGAATGCCAGTATTTAACATGGAGCGGCCGATTTAACAATCTTTGGGAGTAAATCTGCTAATTTACTTGGTACCTACCTACTTCTCGATTATCGTCGGACGGAAACATCACAGTCTCTTGAGGTTCAACCCTTAGTGTATATACATAGCACTCAGATCCGCAATTCTATTCGCTTTGATATATTTCAGTTCTCATACGTTTTCGAGCACACAAATTCTTTAAACATATGACAAGACAAGGACATGACATGTTTTAACACCTTCTGTGCCAGTGACCCACCTGGAGGGCCCACTTGCAATATGTATGGCGGGATGGCACATGAGCTCTATGATATGGAGGTGGGAGGTGGAGTCGAATGTTTTAAAATTGTTTGATTTCGATATTCATTATACTTTTTGCTGTGCTCGACAGGGCCCATAATTGTACCCTAACCTTGCCCATTGTAAGATGTACACATTATGGAATGCAAATAAAGATATTAAGTATTGATTTGTTCAAGTCGAACATTCCAGGTCTTTCAGTACCCGGTGGATAAGGTCTAAAATGCTGTTTCTCTGTACCTGATCTCCTTAGGATGTGGGTGATGGAGTCCGTTGCGCGGGCGCTGCTCGGTATCAGCTTGCACTGCCGCCGCCAGTTTGTAGTACCCGAGACGGGCGAGCTGATGGCAATAGGAGCGACTATTAATTATTGCAGCAGTTCCTAATTTACAGGATAAAAGTTGCGACGAAAATGACCATTACGACGGTGGAAATTTGAAATGGCGTAAGGAACATGCGTTTCAGGAGGTCTATTCTCTAAGCACGCAACCCGTAGTTTCGGCCGAAGATACGGGCGTTCATAGATTAAGTTAGGTGCCCGAACTAAAAAAATAATGTCATCACGATTGGATAGTTGTCCATACTCCGGGTGTGCAAAACTCAATCGAAAATAATAGGGAGTAGGGTTCATTTCGAAGTTACTTATTACTTTCTGAAAGGTCCATCTTTGTTGACTGACTTAGAGAGTAGCGCTCCAGTGACGACAACTCAAATTTCCACTATCTGTTCAGAGTCTGCAGCCTAATCGCATAAACCACTTAACAATCAAATATATAGCTACTTTCTTTTGGACATTACAACAATGTTTTCTCGATAATTTGTTCACAAATCTGTCTTTTGGACAGCGAAACAACGCAGTAAATCTTCTTAAACGACGACTATTCAAGAGTGTTATATACGATTAGCCGGGTTTCTCGCAATGAATCATGATTGTACTTTCATCCTGTAATTTGTAGCTAGTCTGGTTTGGTTTGGAATAAACTAAAATGGTAATAAAAGAAACGTAACACGTAGTGAGAAGTGTAGAAATTGATTTTGATAAAAAGGCGTGTTTTGGTGAGTGTTTGGTATTTAAACGCGAGACCGAGGCCTAGACTGCAGCTTGTCTCTATGGGTAGTACTCCAGACCTCTCGGATTCCCGAACGTGGTCAATTATAGAACCAATCTTATGTTTCGGTGTATAGGTGGTTGTTTAACGACATCATGCTAGTCCCCCTTGGAGGTTATCATCTGTTTCAGTGAGCAATCCTATGGATGCCTCTATTTTTTGGATGTATGGGAAATCATTACTTAATGACTCCTCCCGCTCTGGACTGAGAAGAAGGGAGTGTCACACTCTTACTGACTCAAACCCATCCGTGTTACTTCTAATGCTCTCGAACAAATTCGGTAACCCTGGCAGGTTTATAAAGGCATCGAGCTATTATTCGAAATAGGTCTCAGTAACTCGACAAATCTTGTTATATTAAAGCCAGATTGAGTTCTTATTCACACTATACTCGTTATCGTTGTCACACCATGTCATATAATGAACGGCGGAAACTGTTTTATGACATGACCACAGTTAGTATGCGCGTGAGCATTTACTAGGCATTGTTATTTCGACGTTTTACTGACTAATGCAGGCAATGTCTAGGTTATGAGGTATTCATAAACAACATATTTAATGAAATGGATATCGTATTCCGGGCCTCAATATATAGACTGTCTAGTTTGTGGCTCACTAGCAAATAACTTCTGATTTTATTTTTTGTAGGTGTTATTTTTTGTCGCTCACAAGTTACGTAAAAATAAAAAATATGGGCAAAGATAAAAGCACACTGAAGTAGAAGTTGCCGTGGGCGTCTGGGGCCCAATCTAGGCACAGCCTAGCCTATCTTGGTAGCATATTATAAAGAGACGAGGCAGAATAAAATTAAATGATCAAAGGTCCTGTTGTGCACGCAAGAGTCAACAAGACATGTTAGAATTAATTATAGATTTTTACCTGTATGTCCTATTATAGTGATATTAATTTGATGGTTTAACATATACTTTCCCACGGCTGGGCCTCCTCCAATTCCTTCCAAGAGCTCTTTTCCTTATAGTGATTTGTTTTCTTTTTCATGTCGTTGGCACGACAATTAGGGCTCAGAGGGCAGGATGGGAGGTAAAACATAGTTTGCGACACAGCTCCAAATTGCAGCGACCTTCAACGAGTGGGTGGAGCTTGTGTCACTCCCCGCGACCGTGAAACGCATCCCTGCAATGCACGTTCGTAATTTCGTAGGTTTAACTTTACGTTTCAACTAGTAAGTACTGTCCAGCCCGATTTTTTATCACCATACAAAATTATGTTTGGGAATAAGACTGCGATTTACAAAAAACTATTGATTGGACTAAAAAGTAAAACACTTTGACCTTAATAAAGGATGTAAAAGTACCCTTAACGCAAACGAAGGGCACTGGTTCACCCCACCACAGCGATATTTTTTTGTTCTAGACCATACCTGGGAACCCCCTAGTTACGGAGATATTGGGGGTCGAAGTTCGAAATTTTTCACAGCTCTTTTTGTAAATACTAGTTTTTCAGGTTATAACTTTACTTAAATTGCCTCAATGACCCGTTTACTATTCAAAGCATCCACTAGCACAATGTTTTAAGAGTGCTACATTGAGTTTTACCGTAAATTGTGATTTATGACCCCAAAAAAAAAGTCGTTTCTCAGCAAAAAAAAAATGCGTAAGGGTACTTAGTTTGATGTACAGAATACTTGGTAGACGTGAAGGGTTCATTTACACCCTGTACGTTGCTTGTACAATTAATTACAAAAAAACAGATGTATTTTAGTATGGTTTTTACTCGTTAAAAGATTTTTTTTACAGATCCCTTTGAGATTTTATTTTTAGTTTAAATTAATTGTATTATAGGGGAAGTCTTCAAATAACTTCTTCCGCTCTTGGGCAGATCGAAAAGGAGTGTAAGACTTCTACTGACTAAAATCCACAGATGTTCCTTCTTAGCCCTTTGTGTCGAGGCCGCGGAATTCCTTGCGAACAACCCACAGCCCCGACGGGAGTATTCAAGTGCACCATTCGAGCGAAAACAAGCATCATCATCATCTTCCTTATCCTTTTCCCAACTGTGTTGGGGTCGGCTTCCAGTCTAACCGGATGCGTCTGAATACCAGTATTTTACATGGAGCGACTGCCTATCTGACCTCCACAACCCAGTTAGTACTGGGTAATATATACCTTTTGGGTAAGACTGGATGTCAAACTTTCAGGTCATGCACGATTTTATGTAAATTCAATATTGTACTTGGGTTAATTTTCTCTCATTTGTCTGTTTTGTGGAACATAATATCAATATCTATTAGTACCTGAAATTAATTTTATATTATTATTAGGCCTTGGTGGCCAGACGATCTATAAATAAACAAGTTCATTACTGCCTCTCACTAAAGCGATCATGTATGAAATTGAAGCTGTCAACTAAAACGTGGTTCTTGCGTCAACAATGAGTGTTAAGTAGGTGCTTTAGTTTGTAACATATCACATCACGCCTGTTATCCCCGAAGGTTCAGGCAGAGGCTTAGGTACCTAACTACAACGACATTTCACCAATTATTTTTCAAGTCCCTAGTTTAGAAACAACGGTAATCTTTAACCTCCACTGACCATCAGCATTTTTTTTTTAAGTTTTCCCCACACTAACAATTTCGCCTGTATCGTGGGGGTGCGTTCACAAACATATAAACTCACATACACAAATACCTAGACCCGAAACAACTATCTGTAGGCCGTACAAATATTTGTTCCGTGCGGGGATCGAACTAGCGACACGCGGCGCAGCAGTCAATTGCTTGAGCGACTGCGCCCACCGTGTCTGTCTGTCAGCGGGCTTTATCTCATGATCCGTAATAGAAAAGGTGAAATTTTCACAGACTGCGTATTTCTGTTGGTACTTAACAAACCACCAAATTTAAGGAGAATCCCCTACTAGATTGTGCCTAACCGTACAACTGCCAAAACTCCTCAAACCACAATTCTAGCCTAAAATAAGCTATTTACGCATTACACCAAATCACATCACAACCACGTTACATGAAAGCTTGATTGGAATATGATTGAACGAGTACGAGGAATTTAAACGATACTAGGGAAACTTTTCACAAACATTAAGCAACACTTGGTGGCCAATCTGGAAATCTCTCTGAGCCCATGTTGGCCGCTGTAGATATAATCTACGCAAACGGGGTATCCTCAACTCATCCCAAACAAATTGCCAGTGTGGAGCTCTGCAGGATATGCGCCACCTCTTATCCTGCCCATCCTGCACAACCACTTGCAACTCTCAGGATTTAATCGAAACAAAAGATAGAGCTGTGCAGGTGGTGGAGGTACATTTGGTCTGCCACAATTTGAGCTCATCGATACGTACCTACGTGCCCAAATGTTTTTGCACTGGTCAAATCTCAAGTCTCGGCGGAGAGCTGAACGTTGAAAATTTTATTTACAAACTAATTTACTTACTACTACTTACTCATTCCTGACTGATTGGCCAGAGAAGGCACAACACCGAGAGAGCTGGAAAGAAATGGGGGAGGCCTTTGCCCAGCAGTGGGACAAAATAGGCTAAATTAAAAAAAAAAAGAAAAAAAAAAAATTACTTACATGTTTTTTAGATGTTAGTAAAAGTGAGAACAGACATTTAACATTGACATTTATTTTTAATTTTTTGATAAATAAAGCATTTAAAACGACTGGACGATAAAATAAATAGTTGATATCATAGATAGAAAGTGCAAAGAGCATGCGAAGTAGAATGATCAAAAATGAAATTACGTACAATAAAATAAATGCGTAGTTATTACTTTGTGGAACAATATTGCCAATTGTGAAGGCTTGTAAATGGTTTGTCGTTAATTGCCTCAATATACATTTTTGTGTTGTTAGCTGTAAGCCACCCAACACAAATTAAAATAAAAGTTTAAGAATTAAAAATAAACTCGCACGAAAAAAAGAATTAACGACATCTCCTCACAATGAATTCTAACCAAAATAATGTCTTAGTATTTTTAGTTTCATATTTTATTAGTTCTAAAAGCTTTGGCATTCACGAAATAATCACTAATCACAAAGTCGGTCAGTAGAAAAAAAGGCTGAGGTAGAATTTCATTAAACGAACTAGTAAGTAGGCTAAAATGCTCGCTCTAGCAAAATCATTGTTCTAATAATATCAATTTCGATTACAGTTTCTGCTAAATCGCACATTTTAGACCCTGAACGCAATCAGAAAATCTAAAACGCGTTTAAGAGCTGTCACTGTCAATATTTCATATCAATAATAACATGCTCTTGAACGCAGTTTAGATGTTTCAGTCCTCGATGACAGTCGATCACTCACAATAGAATTAAACTGCTAGCTGGGAGGTGGCTTTCACACGACCTGTCCAGTCCAGACACACTGATGCAATAAGGGGAAATGCCAATTTACACCGTTTACATACCTACAGCTAGACGTTATGTAGGTTAGGTATAGGAGGAATCTCCAAACAGATCTCAATAGATTGGACATAAGATATCGACTACTTACGGAATAGACGGTCACTAAATTAAAGCAACGGAAGAGAAGAGTGATTGTTTGTGGCATTATTCGGTCTACACGAACAAGCACTCCATAGACTGTATATAAATCTTAAATACATAAATCAATCATTATAATTATTATAATGATTCCGAAATCCTGTTCTGCAGCTTAAGGTGGAAGCTCACATCTGGCCCGCGAAATTCTAATTTTCTTACGTTTTTGGCAATTTTCAGGCCAGTGCTTGGTTGTATGTTTATGAAAATTTGATTTGCGACTGTAAGACGTATGAAGTTACCGAATTATAACCATCAAAATTACTAACTACTAAAGAACGACGACTAAATTACTAAAGAATGACTTTTACATGCAAAAATCAATCTTGACATGAAAATGAACTTGGAGGGTTGTATTGATAATTTTGATGGTTATAATTCGGTAACTTCATACGTCTTACAGTCGCAAATCAAATTTTCATAAACATACAACCAAGCACTGGCCTGCAAATTGCCAAAAACGTAAGAAAATTAGAATTTCGCGGGCCAGATGTGAGCTTCCACCTTAAGTTCCAGAAATGTAAACATTAATATTGGAATAAAGACTATAAAACTTGCAAATAAAATTCAGTTTCCGCTACAACTTCAAACATTTTTATGACTTTAGCAATCGATCTTCTCATTCCGAAATCAATTTCAATTACATTGGCTTAAGATTGATGTTTATTTAAATGAAAATAACATCAGATGAAAACGGAATTGTATATGTTTTGTACATAATATACAAATCCGTTTTCATCTTTGATTTTTATTTGGGTAGGCTATACTATCAACTATAGATTTGCCCCGCGGTTTCACCGGCCGTTTCTTTTTTTTCTCGGATGAAGTTGTAGCGAGATTTGAAGTAATCTATAAGGTGTTAAGCGGACCCTTCACGAGGACGTCGTCACTAAGTATTCTGAAGTCAGACCTCATACAAATAAGTAACTCTACGCAAAAAATATTGTTGGCACCGACTTATTTTGGGGTGAAAAATTGCGCTACCTTAAAAGTCACAAGTGCCTTTTACCTTCGTTCAGGATATTTGTACACCCATTATAATCTTCACAAGTAGTTTTTTTTTTTTTAATTCGACGTTTTATTTCGAACGAACACGTTCGAAATACTGGCGCCGTCAAACAAACAAACGTAATACTTCCGATTTCTTTTTAAAATTTATTACTTACCTTTTTTTATTGCAAAATCTAGTCTTGACCTCGAACACGCCTTATGGAAAGCTGATGAAGAATGAAGATGGAACGATATGCACATAATGCCTGTTCACTATTGCTTTGAACGCAAAAGGGTTGTTAAATGTGTCGGAGCTGCGGGTTGTTCAGAGATACCGCGGCCCCGGACACATAAAGGGCTTAGAGGGAACATGGATAGTTTTTAGTCCGTAGAAGTCTGACAGTCCCTTCTACTCCGCCCAGGAGGAGTCATTGGATGATTTCCCATCATCCAAAAAAGGGTTAAATGTGGGAGCAAAGATGAGTCGAGTTCCACACCTGGGACAGCCCAGGTGTGGAACTCGACTCATTAACTCATTAACTCGACGTATTTATTGAATAACACACAAAAATAAAATTCAAATAAAAAAATAAGTTTATAAACTAAAACCCCTACTCGGGTTTTAGTTTATAAACTTATTTTTTTTAGGCGCATGTTTGACATGATAGTAATTGTACATTCACCCATAGGTGAACAGGAACTATGAATCTCGTTAAAAACTGAATTGATTGGTTGGCTATACAGCTTCGTTTGTTTACGAGACAACAGACAACAAACTGATTCTGGCACGTACTGTTTGTTGCTTTAAGTGTATGCCAAAACAACAAGATTATTGGAAATTCTGTTCACTATTGTTGGGGTTTTTATTTGCTGTTAAATCGCGTTATATGTTTGTAAAATTGTAAATCCGTGCAATAAAAGCTACTACTTCTTACAAAAATAGGAGACAACTTTGCCTTAACAGTACAGTCATTAGGTTAAAAAAACAGGGGTTACTTGGAAAGTTTTCCAGGAGTTTTGAAAATAGATGGATTTGAGATTTATAGACTTTCATATAAGAAGCAAAACGTTCAGAATATTAGCAACCTCTTTTTTTTAAGCTATATATAAATACAAAGGAATATAGCAAACACTTAAAGTGATGAGTCTAACGACCGTTTTCGCTGAAGTCCTTGAATTGACACACTCGTATTGTGTGGCAATTTGTGTGTCTATGTCAGGTTCAGTTGAAAACCAGCGTCGGGCACAAGCTGCTCGGCAGTTTGCTGAACTGGACCTATTTGGCGCCCCCGTGAGACACACAATTTTATATATTTTTTTTTTGTTCCCTGTTTAGTTTCTAGTTTTTGTATTTTTTGTTGTGTGTACTTATGGTATGTGCCAAATAAATATGTTTTCTTTCTTTCTTTCTTTCTTTGATACTTGCAATTTTCAATAATAAACAAAGGCAGTGTCTGAAGGCGGTCATCGTCACAGAGGCAGGTTCAAGACACGCTGGCGTGGTCATTTGGGCTTCGATTGGCCGGAGAAGTCTAAACACCGAGAGACGGAAAGGAATGTGGGAAGCCTCTGCAGTGGTAAAGAATAAGCTAATTAAAAAAACATCACACTTATCACACTAATTACAAAGGCGAAAGTTTGTAAGTGTGTATGTTTGTTACTTTTTCACGCAAAAACTACTGAAAGGACTGGGATAAAATTTGGTAGGTACACAGATAGTTTAGAACCTGGATTAACACATAGGATAGTTTTTATCCCGATTTTATCTTCCCGTGGGATACTATATAATTTTCAAGTTGTAGCGGGTGAAGCCGCAGGCAATAGCTAGTAGGTATAGGTATCACACTAATATAATAAAGGCGAAAGTTTTTAAGTGTGTATGTTTGTTACTTTTTCACGCAAAAACTACTGAACGGATTGAGATAGTTTAGAACCTGGATTAACACAAAGGATAGTTTTTATCCCCATTTTATCTTTATGGGATAATTTTTGAATTGAAGCGGGCGAAGCCGCTGCCAACAAATGTCAGACTTCCGGATACTTATAAAATACAAGTTGATAGTACAGGTTAACAGTTTCTGTTCATTGAAATGAGGTCCAAAAAACTGGCCTAGTGCGAATCGGACTCGCACATGAAGTCCCGTTTTTAACCCTTGGGTACGGGAACCCTAAAAAATATTGAATGAAAAAAGGAAATCCGTGAACTGGCTACGTTATAAAAAGTGATCATTTCACACTTTCACTAAACTTACTCAACCGGCTACCTTCCTACTTTAGACCACTTTAGTCTAAGATGGTACAGTCACGAGCACCCACGAATCAACTTTTAAAATTGATTTTCTCTACGTTTTGCGATTTACGAACATGCCATTTTGGAAGTCATACTATTACGAAATAGGTGTTATTATCTCAAAGTACACCCAAGAAAATAGCTTTAAAATTTTGCTAATTGTATGGCTATCTATCTGAGAGCAGCGGTGGCCCCGACTTACGAACAGTAGGTCATGGATTCCAACCCAGGCAGGCACATTACTTTGTGTAATTTATTCCATCACCGCTGCTCTCAAAACGGTGAAGGAAAACATCGTGAGGAAACCGGCATGGCTTAGAACCAAACATTCGAAGACATGTGACATCTACCAATCCGCACTGGGCCCGCGTGGCCCATTCCCTCTCAAAGAGAGAGGAGCCCTGTGTCCCAGCAGTGGGAACATTAATAGGCTGTTGATGATGATGTATGGCTATCTTAGGTAGGTAGAGCAAAGTTGTGAGCGAGTGGCGTCCAAGGCATGGAAAGAGAAGTGTTTACTACTTTGGTAATCCGGCAGCGAGATGGCCAGATGATATTTTTGCCACCGCGGGAATATCCTGGATAACGATGGTACAAGAGCGTGGAACTTGGCACAAGGAAAGAGTGGCCTATACCCAACAGTGGGCGAAGTCCTATAATAATATGACGATGTATGATGATACATATTTTTGCTCGCTGTACAAGTACCAATGAAACGGGAAAAAAAAGTTAAAATATAATTCCTTTCCGACATCTATTTACACAAACTGTCAGCCATGACGTTCTTGTTACGAGGAACATAATGTTTTGGCATTTTTCCTCAACTGACGCACCCAGAGAAATTCCCAATTTCCCTTTAATTCCCAATTTAAAGTGTGAGTCGTTATTTCTTATTCGCATTCCCTCTGCCCGCCGCCGCGCCCTTCCTACGCGTGATTATTATTTGGAAATATGTTAACAATATTATGGATATTTTTTTTACGGAAATCAATTATTCTTTTAAAAGTAGCTTAAGATAGACCTTATAACATCAGCTATCGCCAGTAAATGTCCCGTCAACCAATCGGTCCGGCACTTTCGGAGATTAGATGGAACAAACATACAGACATATGGATTTTTTTTTAATGTTGTTTCGGTATAATTACCGTAGTTACTTTAATATATGCATTCAGTAAAAAGCTGTGATCTTAATATAATCACAAACTTACACTTTAATTTGATTAAACTGTCTAGATTTATAGAGATGTACATGCCTTTAAAATAAGGAAAAATGTATTTTTGCAAAAACACTTTCTGCGAGGACCCATCACACACAGTCGTAGCAGAAAATGTGCGTTAACCTAATAACATAAATTTAAGACTGTTACGGTACTGTTTTTTGGAATCTACTGTTACTTTTCTTTTTAAAAGACGGCATGAAAGTATACCACTGCGATAATTAGATTCACTCTAATAAATTCTAATTATGGTAAAATTTTAAACCGTTAAAAAATTATCTTTTTGAACTACTTATCTTTTTCCGTCTGTTCTTGGGATCAGTCTGAAGCAATTACTGACTCACTATCATTAGGTCAACGAAGCAACATGTTGGTGACTGTACTAGTAATAGATAAAAGTATGACTGCATGTACTTCACTACTAATATGTGATAAGCAAATATTGTGATTGCATTACAAATATGTTATCTATTAACGGCCCAATCGATATAATATTCATTGATACTGATTTGAGTAAACTGAATATAAATTTAGAAGCTGATGGAACTGTCTGTCATGGATTTTTAAAGATAAATGATGTATTGCTTCCAGCTGGAATTGGGTCAATAAAGGGTGTAAAAGTACCCTTAACGCAAACGGGCAAACGAAGGTCATTAGTTCTCCCCACGCCTACGATCATTTTTTGGTTTCAGACCATACCTGGGAACCCCCTAGTTACGGAGATATTGGGGGTCAAAGTTCCAAATTTTGCACAGCTGTTTTTGTAGATACTAGTTTTTCAGGTTATAACTTTACTAAAATTACCTCCATGACCCGTTTACTATTCAAAGCATCCACTAGCACAATATTTTAAGAGTGCTACATTGAGTTTTACGGAAAAATGTGATTTTTGAGCTAATTAGGGAATCCGGAATCAAAAACTAATTCTTGCATGAGCTGCTTATCAACTTAAAAAGATACTTACTAAAACAACCACCGTATTTGAACAAAATAGATTTTCAAATACGCACATACCGCTACATGTTGTTCGTGATTAATCTTAGATAATAATCAAGATAGAGTTGTGTTTACAACATTGTCTGCGCGTGCGCAATCGATACGCAGCTTCGAATCGAGTTCGGTTCGGTTTACTTGTTCTCGGTAATCGAATTAGTGACGTACACATGTATACGTGAACACATTTGTGTATTACGATATCGCATGCCAATATCGTTTTCTGACATCTAAAAGTGCGTTATGGTCTAATTGAAATAAATTCTTATAGTTTGTTTAAGGAAAAAAAAATCTCATCATTTGCCCAGTTTTTTCCAAACTACGTCGGGATCGGCTTCCAGTTGAATACCAGTTTTCACCAGGGCCTGCAGTCTGTACAAAGATAGCGATCGCTTTACGACAAAATTCGGTCGCAAAGCTATAACGATGCGGTTTCAAGTTGGTAGCTAATACCGGCGGGTCGCGTCCGGCTCACGTCCACCTTAAATCCGCATCGTTATAGCTTTGCGACCGAATTTTGTCGTAAAGCGATCGCTATCTTTGTACAGACTGCAGGCCCTGAACGACTACGAAGGAAGGATGATACTGTAAGAAAGGAGGTGTCTCATGAGATGACGAGCAATAGGAAGTATGAAAGAAGACACGCTGCGCCCCTGCGCCGACTCGAATGAGTGAATGAATAGGGGATCGAGTCAAAAAATATGATCCCGTCAGTTAGATTATCGAAAAATATTAGATACTTAAGTACGTGTTTTTTGTTTTATTTAATTAATAAAATATGGTTCGGCGTGGTGGTTTCGGAATGACGTATTGCACACGTAGTTTAGTTTTTATGAATTGTTCTTTTGACATTCAAAAGTGCCTATTAAGAATTAATTGAAATTTGAATTCAATTCAAATTTGAGTTTATTGACGGAGATAAAACGCCTGAAAGATCATGAGTGGGAGTATTATATTGGAACCGAACATAAAATATTGTAACAAATGTGCATGTTTATTCAATTATGATAATTTTAAATACAAGAAGCTGGTAAGTACGGTTTTCAGAAAAGTGACGTTTTTCCGTAAAAAAAATTCGTCGGACCGTCTTCGATGTTTATTTAGTTTGAGGAAAATGCCGCAACTTTTAACCTTTTGTTTTTACTGCGATAACTAAGCACTATGTTTTGAGGGGCATCAGAGTTTTTCCTTTAGCAGAATTACATGGGCTATGGTCCATATGAAGTTTGGTCAAGTGTTATCTTTGGTCTGAGTAACAGTTCAGGAAAGCAATCTCGGTGTAAAGATATCATCTCGCAATACCGAGATCTCACACAATTTTGCGAGATTGATCTCGCACCCTAAGTTTGATTGTAAGATTGTAAAGCGACTCATCTCATAACCTCCAAGTTGTGCTGTGAGCAAATTTTTAATCTGTTTTATCGTTTTCCGACGACAAGCAACGTGCAGTGGACTGACAATTTATTGGTTCAAGTGGCCGAGGTGGAAGGGGGCCCGTTCTTGTTTGGTGTATTGGTGTCATCGGATACAATTCGATCATCAATAGTTGTCAGAATAAACAGTAATATTTTGAATTATGCGAGTTTGATACAAAACAAACAAACACAGGACAGCAAAACAAACTGAGGTAAATAGTGTGTCTCGCAGATACGTCAATCAGAATTAATATTAATTGTAATATAAATAAACATGAATTACACATTACGAATAGGTATTCTAAAAATTACGAGATGTCGCAACTATTTGAAAATTATCCCGCAAATATCGAGAGTGAAATTTTATGCGAGATTACGTCCCCAGCAAGTCGACCTTGTGTCGAAAACGACAACAAAGACCAGTTTTCCTGCTTCTTACATTCAAATATACAGTCTGATTAGTATTCTTTATCACACGCGGAAAACGTACGATAACAGTATCTTTAATTTAATATTTATTTATGTCGATCCGTCTGGGAAATCCTACGAAACATGTGCGTATTTACGGTATCGAGAATGCGTAGTATTTAATTTAAAATTACTCAACAGTTTTACACTCTGAACGTGGTTGGTAGAATGTATGCTGTAGTTGTAGCCTTGCTAACCTTTAAAAGGTATCCCCATAGTTGTTAGCAGACTGGAATGTTGGATGAGCTTTGACTTATCTTTTGTTCAACATGTTTTTACTTCTTTTTTATGTAAAATGGGCTTCCTCTCGACCTCAACATTGTCCTGAGGACAGAAATGAGGACGGCGATGGAACGAGTTAACCAAAATGAAGCCTGTTATAATAATAATAATAATAATAATAATAATATAATAATATTCCACAACTATCACACAACGCCATCTAGTCCCAAGCTAAGCAGAGCTTGTGTTATGGGTACTAGACAACTGATAAACATACTTATATATTTCTAAATACATACATATTATAGATAAATTACACCCAGACACAGAACAAATGATCGTGCTCATCACACAAACATTTTTGTTGTCTTTTAAGCGAGACGTTTTACGAGATTTTTACAGGCCTTTGTCTTTTGGTTAGCAGAAACTTTGTACAAAGGAGCTGTAGGTAGAGATACATTGGCACGATATATTTATTTTTAAAATTCGCTGTTTAAACAGTTCCCACGGAAAGTATTATGTAAAAAGTTTAATTATAGCCTTATTGTCTTATGGAATATTTTCAAATTCCCATGGACAGCATTAAAAAACACGTCACCTCTTGGATAGGAAGAACAGATCGAAAATAACCCGCATCTAAACAAATAAATAAAATTAAAGTGTATTTTTGTAATAACTGAATGCATATGGAAGTTATACGGTACTCATAACATTTTTTTGTCTGTCTGGTTGTTCCAGCCTATCTCTGCAATGGCTGGACCGATTTTTACAGGATTTTTACTGGTAGATGTAATAAGGTCTAACAAAGGCTAGGTACTGGTACTGGTAAGGTACTTCATATTAGAAAAATAATTAGGGTTTCGTGCAAAAACAAATATGACTCTTGAAATTGATTCAATGACTAAAGTAATATTTTACAATAATTTCACGCGAACGAATGTTACGCGAAACTGCTAGTAGACAATATTTGTCAGACATTGTATTGGCGTGACTTTACGGAAACAGTGCGCCCTTCGAGTCAATCATAAAGATTAAGAGTATTTCATTACAACGGTTTTATCTAACAATATTTAAACATCGAATCCTAACATAAATACTCACCGATTTAGATCTCCTTTGTAAGTAATTCAAACTTAGAACAACGCAGTCACATGTAGGACCATAAACTGTTTTTTATGTCACAAACACGCAGTCCAATAAAATATTTAATAAAAAAAACGAGTATTATTTAAATATTCATTGTTTAACTGTGTAGATAACTGGTTTATTACGATGTCGTAAGTGAAATGTCTGACATCACGCCACACCGCCAAAACGAATTTCACTTTCGACGACCACTCTCTCTCTCATTTCACTGTAGTTCGCGAGTAACAGTTCCGTCAAATCACAGTCGTAGACGCCGTAATTTAAATCGTGAACGCGCAAAAAATACTAAAATGCTTTATTTTAAAACAAGACACTTTTTGTAAATTAAAAAAAAAATACTACAAACTTTTCCCGCCAAACGATACGTCACTTTTACTTTTTCTTTCTTATCGTCAGATGTGCGGTCGTCCGTCGTGCCAGCACCAAGACGACTGATTGAAACAATGGAGGATTTAATCTTAGTTACAAATAATGTCACGTTTTATTTATTTGCATAGCATATTAAAGTTGGTGCTGAATAATCAATAAAACTATTAATTATAAAATCTAGAAGTAAGGTTTTTTGCATTTGTCAGGAAAGTAGATAATATACTTTGTTCTATACAATATACCTACATTCGGTTCAAAAAAGTAATTAATAAACGTCTGGCGTCTTCGTTTCTTTAAGACTGTCTTTATGCTCTCATGGCTGTCTTCCAAAAAATTACAGTCAACGAATATTCAGCTTTAATTCAATGACATAGAATCTTAATCACAAAAAAACAGTTAATACATATATATGAATATTGACTTGCAAATTGTAACAAAGAACGAAGACTCACTGAAATATAGTAAACGATGTGTAACATTGATAATGGACCCTACGGCCTTGAAATTAGAGTTAAAAAATCAAGTGCGTTCATTAGTTACCGGAAATAAACGTGTGGTGGCGTGATCGTCGTATGCGTGCGCGCAGGTCCACTGACCCGTATTCGTGTTGTTATTGATTTAGTACATTGAGGAATGATAATGCAGATTTATTGTGTCGTACCAAGTCGCTGAATCTTTGTTTCTTTTTTACATCACGCCTGTAATCTCCGAAGGGTTAGGCAGAGAGTACAGCCACATTTCGCCAGTTATGTTTTCTCATATTTATTTAGGTGGCGCACTATTGCCATCAACTGGGCACAAATCTTATATCTTTGTTTTCTTTTAGATTTTACTTAAGCGTGGTTGGACGCAATTCCTCATCGAACTACCATCTGAGATTGTCAGCGTCTGATAACGAACAGACAGACAGAGAATTATGTAGCGAAGCAACAAAAAGGTCAAGAAAGTTGAAAATAGAGTTATTTTGCGAATATTAGCTAAGTTAGCATATAGATCGGTACATAACAAAATCAAAGCATTTTGAAGTAGACCAGTTTCAGGCACTTACGAATTGTCCGAACTATGAAATGTAGCTACAGTCCCACTCACAAGGCATACAAACTGTAAAAGTCCTGTAGTTGCCCATTCCAAAGCGTAGATCTCTATGGAGAAAAGCAGGCAAGAAACTCAATGGACACATTTTTAAATCAGAATAAAAATCTCGGCTATTTCCTAGAAGGTTTAGTCAGTGTCCCTCAAGCACATTTCGACAGTCACGTTTAAGTCCTATGTATTAGGTTGCGAGTCTAGGTACAGGCTGTTCAAAAGAGATACCGCGGCCCGAGGCACGAAGGGCAAAAAAGGAACATGGGTGCTTTTTAGTCAGTATAAGTCTGAGACTCCCTTCCGCATAACAGAGAGCGGGAGAAGTAATTTAATGATTTCCCATACACCAGAAAAAGGGTGCGTGTCTAAAGTCATCAATCTGGCACAAATGTAGACTGCCCTGAGTCTACATTTGTGCCAGATTGATGGCTACTGAGAAATTCAGAGTCTGGATAGGATTTTGTCCATTCCGAAAAATTAAGTACCAATTATTATTCTAGCTAAGGTGACAAAACGAAGCAACGAGTTTAAAGTGCTATCAACCATAAAGTGAGCTACTGCGTAAAAAAGTAGTTTTGCGTAAGTGAAGAGAAAAGTTATGCCCCCCTCCTTTTATCCGCCCAACCCTTTTCCAACTTTGTTGAGGTAATGTTTCTAACCGGATCCAGTTATTTACATGGAGTGACTCCCTATCTGACCTCCACAGCCCAGTCAGAACTAGGTAATACGGTACTCTTCGGTAAGACTGGTTGTCATTCTGGCCACTGACTACCCGTAACTCCCTCCCTTAATGAACAAGTCGGTTAAAATGCTGTGAATTTGTTGACTTGTGATCGATTTCTCAATAGCAATAGTTATTTGATCAGCAATGTCAGATAAATAAGTAGGTAATTTTCTTGCTGAAATGCTGACTTTGTAACGCTGTGGTGAGCAATTCGATTTGTTTAATTTTTATTAGTACGTTACGTTAGCATAAACTTATGAAGTTATGAAGAACTTCTTATTAGCAATTTTTTTCCAATGATTTGAATATAAAATAGGCATAGGTAACATGAAGTAAAATAAATAATCTATGATAAGAAATCAGGAGGTGGACCGCAGTGAAATTGGCGTGACGAACCGATCATGTTTGCGGGAATAAAATGGCTAGAGATCACACACGATTTTAAAAGGAAACAGGGAAGGTCTTTTTTGGGGTGTGGGAAATCATCAAATAACCCCTCCCGCTCTGGGCAGAGCGGAAGAGAGAGTTCTACTGACTAAAAAACCACCCATGTTCCTTCTTAGCCCTTTGCGTCGAGGCCGCGGTATCTCTTTCGGACAACCCGCAGCCCCGACTGCCCAGCAGTAAGACACCATGTAGGCAAGTAAGGCAAGTAATAAAAAACATTAGGGTCTTTCAGAAACCATACAAGATGATTTTTAGTCACCGTCCGAATTCTGATATACCTATTAATCTTTGGCGAAAATCATGAATACGTTTTTTTTTTATTTTAGTATCACTGAATACAAAAATATTGAGATATCACATCACCAAGTTTTCACGTTTCACGGAGAGCGAATATTTTTTTCGAGAAATTGATTTAATATGAAAATTGTGACTAAAAATCATCTTGTATAGGTACATGTACATGGAATCACCTACTATATCAGCAGTAGGTGATTCCGAAATAATGATGAGAGGTATGTCTCTTTTTTTTTTTTTTGGCGGGTGGAATATCATCGAATAACCCCTCCCGCTCTTGGGCAGAGCGAAAGGGAGTGTCAGACTTCTACAAACTGACTAAAAACCTGGAATATCATCGAATAACCCCTCCCGCTCTTGGGCAGAGCGAAAGGGAGTGTCAGACTTCTACTCACTAAAACCACCCATGTTCCTTCTTAGCCCTCTATGTCGAGGCCGCGATAACTAGTGTACAACCCGCGGCCCAAGAGGTATGTCTCCTGAGAGTAGGTTTAATTTTCATATTTAATCAGCTTCGTATGAAACTTGTTTGGAGTGCATCAGCTTCAAACTGAATAAACAGAAACACTCCACGTGTCCGTTGGTTTAGTAATTGTGTCCAACAATTTGTTTTATGTATTGTTTCCGTCGTCAATTTAGAAGTCAATTGAATGACTGTAGTTTAGGCTCAGGTCAGACAAGCACTTTAGTTGAGTGCGTTTCGTTATAGGACGTTTTTTACTAAATCTAGGGATATCCTATCGATATTCAAAAAAAAATCTATCGAAAAGGTGCACGGTTGGCCTTTACCTATGGAGAAGAACCGGCAAGAAAAAAATATGACAAGCTAATTTATCATTCGATTATAAGCAGTATTCCTACATCACGATTCAAGACAGCATCAATTTCGAGCAACAGTGATGGTGATAGAGCGTGCTAATACAGCATGAAAAACTAAGACGGTGTCAAGGTTCCCAATAAATGTCTGATTTCAAATCCATGAATGAAGAATGAATGTCATTGTTTTCAGGGTCAAGAACCCATTTCTAAAGAAAAAAAAAAGAGAATTATTCTTTAATTAAATTCTTGGATTATTTATGAGTTTCGGTCTAATCAAACTTTTATAACTATTTATAGCTGATAGCAACAGCATTATTAGATTAAAGGTCTTCAACATGGACTTCTTAGTAATTAGTTTTGTTTTTAAATCGCTCAAAATAATAAGTATAAACAACACAATCTTGGCAGAAGAGACGGAGGTCTGTTACCTATCTTTCGCGAGTTTACGCGGGAAAATTTACGTATAGCAACATCAAACGATTTATTTTGGTGCTGGTAATCGAACGCTATAAATTCTAAGTGGTATTTCAGTTGAGAATATACGATACTTATCATCTATCGATAAACACGCCATTATTTATTCATTCTGTTTAGTTTCTTTTTTTAAAGGCAGAGACATGCCATAAAATACTTTGAGAGTCAACTTTTTTTTAATCGGGCATAGTTTCCCGCTCTTTTTTTATTTTTGGCCAGACGGTCAAGAATTTTAATATCTTTGTTGTAGTTTTAATCGATTTTTAGCAGAGGCTGGGGTCCCGTCTAGGCTGCGGGTTGTTCCCGTCGGGGCTTCGGGTACTTCGAAAGAGATACCGCGGCCTCGACACAAAGAGCTAACAAGGAACATGGGTGGTTTGTAGTCAGTAGAAGTCTGTCAGTCATTTGAATATTTCCCACCCCCAAAAAAATAATAAAGGCAAAGGCAGAGCTACTCCTACTCAGGGTTTCACGACCACAATATACTCGTAAGTGAAATATAAAATAATGATAATAATTTCGCTTGAGATGTAAAATGTAGAAAACCTAAGAGGCATAGGTATTGTGTAAATTGAATAAATTCTTGCGTAAGACGAGTTGATATGGTCGAGTGACTAGACTAGTGTTTATCTTTTCAATAGGGAAATAAAATGACGTAACTGTAGTAGAGTTATGATTAATCTTAGATACTTGATAATATTTCCAAGAGGTAAAATTTGTTCGTAAGTTTGTATGTAGGGAATAATCTCTGGAACTAATGATCAAATTCTATAAATTCTTTCACTGGCTGAAAGCTTTATTATTCGTGGGTGTTATAGGCTATACGTTATATTCATACTCGTAGCATGCACATTAGCCGAGCTATCACATTTTTTGCGAACGAAGTCGCAGGTGAAGTGCTAGTTACTTTATAAAGTCACATCAAAAATTATCGACGACTATTAAATATGTTGATTGTTCTGCGTGCCAGAGAAGTCTAGCCAAACTGACAGCTGTTCTTGTCTATTTTGCTGAAAAACTGCTGACAATAAAATATTAAATAATTATAAATGCGTCAGTATGGTGGCTATAGCTAGAGGTGTAATGAGTTTCCAAATGCAATGGAAGAAGTAGACATGCCGATGCTGGGCCGACCCCAAATAAATTGGGATAAGGGCAGGAAGCCCGATTGGTCGAACCATACGATCGAACTAAGTGTAACTAAGTAAGAGAATTAGGTAAAGTACCTATATCAAAAATTCGAAGACTTGTGATATCTACCCATCGGCACTGGGCCCGCGTGTGGCCGCGTGGCACATCATTGCCCTTTCCCTCTCGAAGAGAGGAGGCCTGTGTCCCAGCAGTGGGAACATTAATAGGCTGATTATGATGATGTGAAACCTTGTTTCAGTTCCTTACAAAAACCCCGGTTTTTATTATAATAAACCTGGTCCTATATACCATAACCCGGTTCTACATGCCCTTAGGAAAATGATAAAACGCGACAGTAATACTGTCATTTTTCTTTTCAGGTTTTTCCGCTTAAAGGCGGAACAGATTTCGGTGATATTTGGCACAAAGAAAATTCAAGACCCTGTCTAGAACTTCTCACACCAGAAGTGCGTTACTCGGGGTCAATCCCCGACTAAAGCGCGGGCCTATTCAAGTAGTTACCTACCTACCTGGTTTGTGATTTAAGTTATGTACCTAATTCGGAATGTACGATATCTAAACGGGCCTACTCTTAACCTCAATCTATCCCTAAGGGCAGAGATGTGGTTGGCGAACGAGGTTACCCAGAAGAAGCCTTTTTACTCGCGACTTACTTATAGATTAAAAGTTCTTTCTGAATTACCCAGTAAGGAAAACATGCTGGGAACTTCACGTTATCTTTAAAATAATAATGCGCGATTTCCATAAGCAGGCCTTAGGGACTTTCCCGAGCTATAAGCATCAAGGTCTATTTATGCAGTTCAAATTATTTATTCATTCAATCTTTCCTGTTCATTGTTATTTTGAAATACATAGATTCTATACAAAATTTCGAAAATTCAGTTGAAGAGACAGAAGTATGGAAGTGGAAGTATCCGGTGGCGTAGCGTTCTGCCTTACCCCACGGAAATAGGCGTGAGTTGGATAAGTTAAAGTTCGATTACAAAACATCAGAAATAAAATCGAACACGATTACCGGAACTACCGATTACGTAGGTACTACATGTGGCAATGGCGCCCGCGCCACTCGGATGGCGCAATGCTCTCGTGTAATGTGTCATCGGCTTTTGCCACAGTGATAGACAATACGTGGTGATACGTGTCCTTTTGAGCGCCACGGTCGGATATAGCCGACAAATGAAACGTCCAACACGTCAAGAAAACGCGAACACGAATGACACGATATAATTATGAGTGATTTTTATTTATTTAAAAATATGGGAACAATAGCATGTTTTTTTTTTTTTGTATGAATCTGTGATCAATTTGTGGTGTAGGAGGCGATGCGTTTACGCTCTGGCATTCAAAAGGTTAAATTTTGTCCTTCCCGTAACAAAGAAGTAAAAGCTATTGTAACATACTTTTTTTTTACACCAAACATGCAATGACTTCTTTGAGTGTCGGAACATTTTGTCCAAAAGAGATTTAATCAAATAAGATAAAATTCGAATGAATTCTACCTACACATACAATTCACAAGAAAAAATAATAAAATTCTAAAGATAAAATAAAAAGTGCAACAAAAATGATTACGAAAACGCAAAAAAAAGAACTGCTTAGCAAATTAAATGATGCAACAATTTAAATTATTGTTACTAAATTTTATTATATATATTTACAACTATCATAAATAAATTAGTGCAATACCATTTATAAATAAAAAACGAATTTTAGAGCAAAACATTGATCACATCACTATTAATCTACTAAAATTAAAAAATTAAAGCATCACATTACAACCGGCAAAAAAAGTAAAATGAAGCACAGACACAAACGCAAACAGCTTTATACCAGCTCATTTTTGTTGCCTGTAGCGCGCTGCCCCCGTTTCCTGCATTCGGCCCGGAGCTGTTCCTTATTCATAGCTGCTAATGCCTCAGGACTAAGGTTCTGACGGGTCCTTCCATTGTCAGACACAGAGTTCTGACGGGGTATGACCACTGAATTGGCGTTATTACGAGCACGCCTTGTACCCGCCATATTCAATATATTTATATTATTCTTGTTTAAGTATATTTTGTGTTGTGTCTTCTACACTTTAACGTAATCCCTTGTCTTCTTGCCTTGCAGAATTGTGGAGAAATTGTTGATGTAATAAATACATGTTGTATTGTAAATATATATAATAAATCACTCAATTATTAATATAAAGTACACTGTATTAAAATGTAAGTACATAAAAATATTGAAATAGCTACCATTAGTTATCTATGTAAAGTAATAAACACTATGAATCATTGTTGATTTAAAAAAATATATAAAATTAATGATCAGAAAGAAATAACTTACAATGGGTAACTACCTATGTAATGGAAATAAAATATACATAGAAATAAACAATGCTGACTTTGAACTTTGACATGAATGGTCCCAGAATGAGTTATGTATTAAGTAGAATGATGATTATGTACAATGAAATAATAAGATTATTATGTCGTATTTTTTTAATAACTTGACTATTAGTTCAATAAGAACTGATATATATTTTTATAAAATAAAAAGTAACGGGAAGTATGATTTAATGGTGAAAACGCATTGAGTTATTAATTAAAATCAAATTAATGGTAAGTTTGCACGTAAATATTTGCATGAAACGGCGAAAATTACCCTCGACACAATGTTATTGATTATTTATGTTCACTCGAGCGTAACGTATTCGTATCTTGAGAAACATTGATTCCATACATAGAGGGCATTTTCTAGCATATCAAAATAAAAAAGCCATTTTCAGCCCCTAATAAATTAAGCGTAAATTTTAAATTATCGGAAAAATGTTTAGGGACAGTCAGCGGAAATAAAAAGTAACATCTAACCTAACATAACATTTAAAAAATTGTATTCAAAGTATACTCACATTCGCAGTAAATCAAGAACTGTTAGGTTAACCTTTCTCAGTCTTTTTCTCATTCAATTTGTATTTATTTTAATAGAAACAATTTAAGTCTCACAATATATCCTTCCGTGAAAAGCAAAATGTTGAAGTTTAGAAAAATTGTTGCCAATTCTAAACAAAAGAAATTCTCCCACTTTTGGCAATTTCCCTCTCCCTACAAGTAAACCTCGAGCTTTTTCTTTTTAAAAACCTTATTTAAAATAGGTTAAGTTAAAGTTATTAGTAAAAATAACATGTTCCGCAAATTAAAACAATATAGGCTTGCTACTGCCATTGTTTATTATGTAAAACATTATTTTTTATCGACTTTATTTCCCGAGTTTCAAATGCATTATATTTTATATGGTAATATTAAAGCAAGCACTGACGTGTGTTGTTTTCATAGACAACATTAGTGCTGCCTACAGCCTGTAATTAGAAATTAGGCGACTCTGAAGAATTTTAGAATCGATGGTTTATAGATTCTAAAATTATTAGTTCTGCATAAACTACTCAATTTCGATAAATTATGAATTTAGCACGGACAAATCCTAACGTTTCATGTCGGATGTGGCCTATGTTAATAACAAATTTTATCAGAAATCTGTCTAGCAGCTTCCAAGTGAAAGTGGAGCACAAAAAACAACTATATTTGGAAATAACATTTTTTTTAGGGTGGGACTTCATCAAATAACCCGTCTTTCTCTTGGGCGGAGCGAAAGGGAATGTCAGACTTCTACTGACTCAAAACCACCCATGTTCCTTTTCAGCCCTTTAAGTCGAGGTCGCGGTATCCCTTGTGAATAACCCTCAGCACCAACGGGATTTAAAGTAAGCAAATAAAGAAAAAAAGGTCTAGAGTGTGTGCGATTTTAATTGAGTGTAACGCAATTTTTAACCGACTTCCAAAAAGGAGGAAACCTCGTCCTTTTTGGAAGTCTGGTAAAAACTACGTCTATTCATGTGTACGTATTTTTCCTTATTTTATGTATGTCTGCGTATATCTCCGTCCGATCGATGACCGTGTCTGATATCAAAAATTCTGATTGTGTTTAAAAGGGTTTACTTCCGAGGTAGTCCCATAGTTACAAAATTAGGCTCTGATGATAGGAAGGAACCCTGAGAAATCGAGGGAAACCCTCAAATTTGTGTGCTTACACACATTACATCTTCCATATATTTTCTGAAGCTGTTCTAGTATTTGCGTCTGATAATAATAATCTCATGCATGTGGCAGCATGATAAGAAAATCAGGATCTGATGATGACATCCTAGAGAAATCGAGGGCAACCCTAAAATTCAATAGGCTTTTATTACGTATTTTGTGCTTTTTCTAAAGCTTATCAAGAATTTGCATCTAGCAATCATCACTTTATATTGATGGGCTAATAATGGAAGGTTAACGGTTAGGAGTTGGAGGATAACCATCAATCATTAACAATTTAGATAAAAATCAATGACACTTTTCGTTGTAATTTTATAACTCAAGAACGGGCTCACCTATCCAAACCAAATGTTTAGGCTTTGTTCTATTTGTTTGACTATTTATTAGATGGTGTATGTGAAGTTTGCACAAAATCGGTTGAGCGGTTCTTCATTTATCACATTTTTTGTAACAAATGAATTCAATAAATAGCGGATCGGACCCACTGCTGTTCGGGCAGAACGACGTCTGCCAGGTCCGCTAGTTCTTTAATAAAATATTATAAGGACGTACATAGTGTTGTATTCTTTTAGGCTATATAGGTGAGCTGGTTATGGAAGGTACTACCTTCACAACGGTTAGAAGTTGAAAGCAATAAATATTAAGGGAATCTTGAAGGTTAAGGTTTGGGTGTCTTGGTTGGATGTTAAATGCATAGTAAATATTTGAATATGGTACCAATTACAACAAAAAACTTTTTTGCAAAAAAAACCGATTTCAAAAACACAAATAGTCAAAAAAACAAAATCACAAAAAAAAACGAAAAAATAAACTCAAAAGAAAAATCTTTTGTTGTCTTAGGTCAATATTCAATATGTGTGTGTGTGGGTGTCCTAATGTTTATCAGGGCTATTGCGTAATTTGCGTATCTTTTACATTTCAGTGGCTATCATATTGTCCATGGATTAACTGTCAAATTGATATGACAGTTAATTGATAGACACTGTAAGAAGATAGCCACTGTCATTCAAAGATACGCAATAGCCCAGGTTATTTTTCAATAAGATATATGTCTCTGTGTGGGATTTCAAAATACCCCAGGCAGTGTGCTGTGTGTTGAAATTGCTACTAGCAAAAAGTGTCATATGTTCAGCGATTCTCTTTTTGCCAATTCTAGAGCTTTATCCTCTAAAATTTGCCAAAATGGCACAACCCTATTTGAGACTAGAGTTTGGAGTTAAAATTAATATACACACCTATACTCTTTGGTTTTGAGTTTGACACTGACTGTTCATAGATAGAGTACATGTTTGCAATTTTGCGTAATAAATAAAAATACGAATTTCATTTTGTGCTTTGTAAACCAGATTAAATTGTCATTTCAAGCTATTTTTACATAGACATGGAATATGATTGGTAATGGATGATATTAACAATTACATTCCTTCTCTTTTGAACCCAAGAGTAGCGAGAAAAGGTGACGGTGATTTATCTCTAACGCAGGTACAGAATCAATGTTTACATACTTTACATTCATTCACAAAACAATTTCATCACGGTTTGCTAGGAATTTCTCAGCAGCAGCCACGGAGTCTGGATTTGTGCATGATTGATGGGAATAGGCTCACATTACATGAGACTAGACTAGAAAAGAGAGAGACTAAAAGTTAACACTATGTTATTTAATTGGTTATTTCACAGAACTCCTTTGTAAGCCGTTCTTCCCTGTCATTGAGAAGAAGTAATGGATTGAAACTGAAACCAAAAAACCGAGTAAGTGGTATTAAGTTAGTTAGCTTAAATTAATTTAATCAGGTAAATTAAAAATCAACTAGCTATTACCTGTGACATTGTCCATCTGCCCCTAAGACGACCCACTGACCCAAATAGAATTTTTAAATTCATACCAGGAGTTGCTGAGATTAGCACCTTCAATTAAAAAAAATAAAGAATCTCTACATCTTAATAATATTAGAATTGATTTCTTTAGCTGAATTTTAAATTAGTTAATTAACCACTAACTTTGCCCGTGCCGAATTCAGTAATTAAAATATTAGAAAGTTAATTTCATCCATAGAGAAACAAACATCCCCACAAACTTTTGTATCTATAAAATTAAATAATAATAGAAGTAAGATTTTATAGAAGATGAGGCCTAGGCCACTTGTCTCTTAATTGAGGAAAGAAAAGTCCAGCTTGAATATAATGAAGAGCTGTGGCTCACTTGGTTTATAAACGAAATAAAGAATATTTAATTCATGAACCAAGTTTAATGATCTGTGTAAAGTGCAGTACCTGGCCGAAAATATGTAGTAGTTATTAAAATTGCCTCTTACATATGAGTACTATGCAACATAACAACATTCAGTATGATTGTACAAGTTACAGTAGTAGTTTAAATCAATATTATGAAATGCACCAAATTGTGGTTGATGCAGAGATAAATATATATAAAAATCAATGCCACATTTCATAACTCAAGAACGGGCTCACCTGTCCAAACCAAATGTTTAGGCTTTGTTCTGACTATTTAGTAGATGGTTTATGTGAAGTTTGCACAAAATCGGTCAAGCGGTTCTTCATTTATCACATTTTTTGTAACAAATGAATTCAATAAATGGCTGATCATTTTGTTAACGGGGAGATTCCAGAATGGAATAGATTCACAATTGCACCCGGTAGGTGGCGCTGCTGTCCGGGCAGGACGATGTCTGCCAGGTCTGCTAGTAATCCATAGACTTTATCTAGCCACGGGTCTACCATTTCATTGACATGTGCCTGAGGTAGCTGCATAGTGCAGTAGGTATGTTCATCAGTGTTTGAATGGCTAATCGGTCTCTACATGCATGACCGCACCCCTTCTGCACTGCACTTGTAGGTAAAAAATTAAGTAACATTAATTTTAATGCTCTTTACAGATTCGCCCAATTAACAAGGAAAACTCGCAAAATGTACAAAATTTTCTTTCTCAATGTACTGTTGCCAAGAATACACCAAAAGTAAAACCAGCTGTCGACGGACATAGCCTAGGTTTCTCAGCAATTGATGATCTTCAGAGTGAAGCAAATTACTTTGATTCTTGCTCACTCAGTGTGGTTGATGTTGTCCCAGACACAACCAAACTACCTTATAGAGCCACACATTTGATTTCGGTGTCTTCTCACACAGAACTAGATCAAAATGTAGAATCGAAGAGTGAAACAACAATCACACACAATGTTACCAATAGAGCTACAGTGTCGGTGTCATTCGGCATCCAAAACTGCCATAGTGTAGATATTAATTCGAAAAAGAGTGCCATCCAAAGGATACAATTCTCACAAAGCAACGACGCCACGTTAGTCGATTGCGAAATCGTCGAAGGTTCTCAAGCAAGCACGGAAGAGAGCGATCTCGACGAAAACATGAATGAATTCCTTCTTAATAATTCTCTAAAGAGGTCCCCCGTCACTGTCAACTTGGAAATTAAAAAGAAAAAACCGTCCTCCACAGAGACAACAGAAGACAAAGTTCTATTTTTAAATACGAGTGCCATCGAGAAGATATCCCATGTCATTGTTCAACCACCAAATTATAAAATAGTGAAAGGGAAAATTTTGGACAAGGGTAAATTCAAAAGCGATCGTAAGAGAAACTCAGTGGTAGGTTTAAAAGTCAACAATGGAATTGTGCGTGACAGCCTGAGGCAGAAATCTATTGACAATTTTTTCCCGAAACGTACGAATGTTTTAAACCTCAAAGTTTCGGAAGTAAGAAGTCTAGCTGACCCTGTGTCTGATGTGAAGGCTCGAGTGCATAAAAATGGTGATGTGGAGGTCATGAGTAGGAATTGCGGTATTGCTGACCCTATTAAAAGCGGAAGAAATCGTAAGTTGCCTCACAAAGGGACTCCTAAGGGTGAAAATGAATCGTCGAATCGATCGAGTCGGTTGTATTCACCAAGGAAACCGGAGCTTAAGACTTCATGCTCATCGCCGCGCGGGAGACCAGAATATCCGAGCTGCCACAGTCCGGAGAAGACGATAGAGTCTGGTATTGCTGACCCTATTAAAAGCGAAAGAAATCGTAAGTTGCTTCACAAAGGAATTCTTAGGGGTGAAAATGAATCGTCGAATCTATCGAGTCATGTGTATTCACCAAGGAAACCGGAGCTTAAGACTTCATGCTCATCGCCGCGCGGGAGACCAGAACATCCGAGCTGCCACAGTACGGAGAAGACGATAGAGTCTACACATTTCAGTGTGGCACCCAAGTCTGTGTCTACAAATAGATCTGTCTCATATAAGAATATACCGCCTCATAAGATCGTCGCAGGTATGTGGTCTATCTGTACGTTTTTTATCGTGTATAATATATTTTTTTGGCTGTTTAAACGGTAACCATTTTTCGTCGCTCTGAATTTCAAATTAAAAAGCCAAACATTGCAAAATATTGATGTTCGGTAGGAGCGTACAGTGTATTCCCGCTTTTAAAATTTGGCATTCAGTTTGAATATGCTACCTTTGAGAATTCAAATATTTTAAAAATTTTTTGCTTTGCAAGTTTGCTTACTCTCCGCATCTCGCGGAGAGTCAGTAACACTAAAGCTTTGCTGGTCTGTCTGGGGAGGTGGGCGAATCGAATAATACATATTTTTCGCCACCCTAACGAGGAAGCAGTTTAGATTATGTTCGCCTTCTTGTACCCTTTTATCGCTAGATACTAAATCGATCATTGTGTAGGAAGAAAAGGGTCAAGGTCAAATGGATTGGCAGCCTAATTTAGTTATACGACTTTTGATTTTGTTCTTTAATTAATTTAAAGCTCAAAACTGTTTGCAGGCACTCACTTTGCCGTGGATGCGTTCTCTTACGGGGAGATTCCTAATGTGAAGCATTACTTCCTCACGCATTTCCATTCGGACCACTATTCGGGCTTGAAGAAAGGTTTCAATAAATTCTTGTTCTGTTCAAAAATTACCGGTGAGCTTTTTATTTTTGTTTTTTTTGTTGTTTTGTTAAATGTGAGACGGTATAATTATTATACTAGTATATAAGGTACCATTAAAATAGATGGACACATTATAAAACAGCGTTCTGTACGTCTAACCATGGATAACCAAGAAAATAAAAACTGGCAAAGTGCGAGTCGGACTCGCACATGAAGGGGCCCATACGTGTCCAATATTTTTTGGAAATCAATCTGTCGGACTAATTAGATTTTTTTAGTTAACTACCCTAAAACCCCCAAATCTATAGGACTTGTTCCCAAATGCAAAAAAAGAACTGTCCCCGAAAGTTCAAATACTAATATTCGTGTTATATTGCAGCGGATCTGTGTATATCGCGGCTGGGTGTGGCTCCCAAGTGCATCCACGTGATTCATATAGACGAGACCATTCGGATTGACAATGTGGAGGTCACAGCCGTGGAAGCTAACCAGTAAGTGCAGATTAAGAAAGAAACAAAATATGTTTATTTGGTTTTTAAGGTGTTGTTAATGGATTATGTGAGGAATAATATCGGATGCTCCTAAAGTTAAAGGGCAAAATATACAAGACCGTGATTAAACCTGTCGTACTGTATGGATCGGAATGCTGGACTGTGAAGAATATTGATGAAAAATGATTGTATGTTGCTGAGATGAGAATGTTGAGGTGGATGTGTGGTGTGTCAAGAATGGATAAGGTTAGGAACGAGTATATTAGAGGAAGTTTAAAAGTTGCGCCAGTTACAGAAAAGTTGAAAGGTAATCGAATGTCGTGGAATGGACTTGTTATGTGACTAAAAAGGTGATGGATATAAATGTTGATGGATGGAGAGGGAGAGGAAGGCCAAAGGAAAGATGGATGGATTGTGTGAGGAATGATATGAAGGAGAAACGAGTAAATGCTACCGTGACGTCTAACGGGGAAGAATGGAAGAAGAAAACTTGTTGCGCTGACCCCAAATAGAATGGGATAAGAGCAGGAAGGTGATGATGATGATGATGGTGTTGTTTAATCATCACTTTAAAAAGTGTAGCTTATAGTTTGTAGCCTTGGTCGTACTGGAAAGTGATTCAGCACGCTACCTTCGCGCGCCATTATGAATATGGATGTTTACTGACTAAAAATATATATGATTCTGTTTAGTCAGTCTGTTAAATTTTATTGAAAAATATTGGATACGTTTTATGTTTTATCAAATAAAATAAAAAATACGAGAATAAAACGTGTCAAAGATCATGAGTAGGGGCTTGTGACGTCCCTTTCTGGTGAAAAATTTACCATATTGGATAAGTTTTTTGTTTTACCAAATAAAAAAAAAATACAAGAATAAAACGTGTCTATCCTTTCTGGTGAAAAATGTACCAAACTGTGACGTCACATAACTTTTCGAAGCACTGTATCGTCTTCATTTTTTGTTAAAATGTACGTGTCCAATATTTTTTTAGAAATCTATCTGACCGACTAATTAATTTTTTTTGTCAACTATCCTATTCGGGCAATCAGTTTAGCCGGTCAGAAACTGCTTTAGTCATGTAATAAAAGCGTCGTCTTGTCATCATTTTGGTTCGGACTTTTTTCTTTTTCATTGCAAAATAGGCCTGCTCGACCTCGATCACGCCTGGTGGAAACCTTTGAATGGGGTCTATGATGGAACGAGCGTGCCCAGAAGATGCCTGTTCAATGTTGCTTTAGACAGACGGGTTAAATTATGGGAGGGAACACAGTTGCGACTCTGCGCCGATTTTAACCGACACCTTGAACACCTACCTTTTCATACTATAGGGACAAGTCCCAAAGTCCGACATCAGAGGTAGGATAAATTGAAATAGCAATTGGCTATTTGACTACTGTTAAAAATTCACGAAAATGTTATGTTATTTCAAAGAAAATAACACGATAGGTGAAAAAAGTAATAAAATTGATCAGAAAATGGCTTAGTTTTAACTGATTTTAAATCACGTGTTAGACAAAGACAGCGCTATATAAACGTGACGTCAGATTTCATACCGCCATAGTAACGTCACGGTTACGTAGTACAAATGGCCGTTTCGTGCGACAAGGATAGAAAGTGCCCCCACCAAAAACTTCTAAAGCATGAAACCTCCATTTTTTTTTTGTTGCTTGTTTGAAATAACATAACATTTTCGTGAATTTATAAAAATAGTCATATAGCCAATTTCTTGTTTCCATGATTCGACTGTTAAACTCATTTGTGAGCGTTTGTGTGGTCTTGTTGCTTGAGATATCGCCATACTCATTGTGCTATTAGTACATTGGACTTATTGCTGGTGAAATGTGGGTGTGCTATAGGTACACCGATGGCACGGTTGGCGCAGTAGCTGAGAGATTGAACTGCTGCGCTGCGTTTCGCGGGTTCGATCCCCGCACGGAACAAATATTTGTTTGGCCTGCAGATAGTTGTTTCGGCTCTGGGTGTGTTTGTGTATGTGAGTTTAAAAGTTTGTAAAAGCACCCTCGATTAAGGAGAAATTCTGACTTCTGCTTTAACCCTTCAAAGATTACATGCGTGATGTTATGTTGCAGCTGTCCTGGAGCCATAATGCTGATATTCACACTGCCTAACGGCAAGTCGATGTTGCACACGGGGGACTTCAGAGCCACGCCGATTATGGAGTCCTATCCTATATTTTGGAATAAGAATATACATACTATTTACTTGGATACCACGTGAGTATTTTAAATCATCGTTTTAGATTCAGTATCGGGACGAAACGCTTATGCTGATATAAACTGTAGAACGCTTTCTAGCAAAAGCTGGACTGAATTTATTTACCTCACTATTTAGCGACACAGTGGTCCACATTGGCCTTAGATCGAAATAACTGGTAGCCATGGGGAGAGGCCTTTACCCTGCAGTGGGATGACACAGGCTAACAGTACCAGTATCAGTATTTAGCCCACCAGTATCAGGAACAGGGTCTTCGCTTAGGGCGCGAGAGGAAGGAACCTCCTAACAATACACGCCGTGTCCAGGAAAACCGCTTTCTGAATCAAGCCCTCGGTCTAGCTGCGGAACGAAAGCTTCTTAAAATGTTGTTCGAGGCTCTTGGAAATTAAGCCATTGGCGGATGCCATTATTGCCACAATGATCGCTGAATCCACATCCCACACGTCGATAACGTCGCGAACTAAGTTGAGATACTGGATTTATTGAATTTATCTTTCTCGACTTTCATGTTAATCAGTTTTATACGGTAGTATAAATCCTATAATCAACTAAATAAGGTTTATTTTTGTACTTTAGATATTGCAACCCACGCTATGACTTCCCGACTCAAGAGCAAAGTCTAGAGATGGCACTGTACATACTGCGACAGAAGAAACTGACACTTGAGAAAGTCGGGAAGAAGTTCTCGTCAGTTCTTATTGTGTGCGGCACTTATACTATTGGTAAGTGTGTTCTGTACATACACTATACGCAGTCAAGAGACGATTGCATTATACATATCAGGGGGCACGGCAGTGCCCCAGCCAAGTCGAGCAATAAAGCGGCACGGCCGTACCATCCTTTTCTCGAACCAGTTCAGGCCATTTTCGACCTCCTATAACTTCGTTGTGGATAAAACTAGAAGCCTGAATTTTTAGTACCCAATTAGGCATTGTATAAACACGGTATATTTCAAATTTCATTCAATTTGAACCAGTAGTTTAGGAATTATAACAAATCAAAGTTCCTTAGTTTTGTCACTCACTCACCGACTGACTGACTGACTCACTGACTCACTGTTTTTAGTGGGATTATACTATACACGGTCTAGAGACAGCACAAGACATGCACTGTATTCAGTCAAGAGACGATAGCCTTAAACGACGCTCGTAAATTTAAAAAGTTCGCTTGATAATATTGTGTTGGAATTGTACGATAAGAATGAAGCAAGTTCATTGACTTTGCAGCGAGCACACCATCCAGAAACCATAATGACAGACATCTGATGGGCGAATATTATTGTAAGGGAACTATATTTTCTATCACCAAAATTTATATTTGTCATCAAGTTGTATCACCTAATAAATAGATCTATCGCCACGAAATATTTTCGTTCTCAGATAAACAAAAATTGTTCCCAGGTATGAATTATCAAATTAATGTTAATATAATTATGTGTAAAATAAGAGCAACAAAAAGGTAGTGCATTAGATGAATATAAACTTCGTTCTTATAATAATAGTTTTATTACATAAACAATAGTTTTGTGCCCAGAATGGTAGATCTGTCACCAAATAATGCTGAAAGAAACCCTAACCCTAGAGGGTCGACGTCAAGGTCACCCCGAGGTTCGGTTAGTTAGGTTCCTTTAATCCCTGCAGACAGACCACTGAACTATAATAATACATACAAAAACATTTATTTGCTACTAGAGCCTATATCTCAGAATTTTAGGTGATTTATTGTGGAACTGATTTTGCATTGTTTGGTGACTACATTTTGGTGACAGATCTACTATTTTGAGGACAAACCCTATTATTTAAGAAACACAAAACTAATTAAATTGGTGAAAGCTTAAATGATACCCTTATTGTAATGTTTCCTTTGTTGGTGAAATTAGCTTGAACTTCATAACTCTTGTCTCCAGGCAAAGAGAAGTTCTTCCTGGGCATGTCTCGTCGCGTGGGCTGCACGGTGTGGGCGTGTCCCGAGAAGGATCGCGTGTTGCAAGCTGTGGAGGGACGCAGCTTCGGGCACGGAGCGCCCAACTCCTGCCAGTTGCACGTCGTACCCATGCGGGACCTCACGCACGAGGTATGTACACTACTATACACACAGTATACTGGAGGGACGCAGCTTCGGGCACGGAGCGCCCAACTCCTGCCAGTTGCACGTCGTACCCATGCGGGACCTCACGCACGAGGTATGTACACTACTATACACACAGTATACTGGAGGGACGCAGCTTCGGGCACGGAGCGCCCAACTCCTGCCAGTTGCACGTCGTACCCATGCGGGACCTCACGCACGAGGTATGTACACTACTATACACACAGTATACTGGAGGGACGCAGCTTCGGGCACGGAGCGCCCAACTCCTGCCAGTTGCACGTCGTACCCATGCGGGACCTCACGCACGAGGTATGTACACTACTATACACACAGTATACTGGAGGGACGCAGCTTCGGGCACGGAGCGCCCAACTCCTGCCAGTTGCACGTCGTACCCATGCGGGACCTCACGCACGAGGTATGTACACTACTATACACACAGTATACTGGAGGGACGCAGCTTCGGGCACGGAGCGCCCAACTCCTGCCAGTTGCACGTCGTACCCATGCGGGACCTCACGCACGAGGTATGTACACTACTATACACACAGTATACTGGAGGGACGCAGCTTCGGGCACGGAGCGCCCAACTCCTACGCTGAACATAAAATAGAGCAGGGTGGTAAGTTGTGGGTTCGAACCCAGCCAGGCGCATTACTTTGTGTCAGTTTTTAATCACCACTGCTTTCAAAACGGTGAAGGAAACGGGCATTTCCTAGAACTAGAAAACCATAAATTAATAATAATAATAATAATAATTGTTTATTGATCAAGAAGGTACAGATGGTGCGAAAAAGAACTTAAACTAGTAACAGCAAGATAGTTTACAACTATATTATATGATAGAACAAAATGAAGTAGGTACATGGTACATCTGTTGACAATATACGTTTCCCTGTCTCTTAAACTAGGGTATACCTGTATCTTAAGAGACAGTTGACGGCCAAATGGCTAAGTTCTTACATTACATATTTAATAAGTGAGGACACTGTCGATCTATCCATCCACAATTAAACAATTATCAGAAAATGATAACTAAGAATAAAATTAAATAGTTAAATTGTTGATAGTCTTGTGAGTGTGTAATGTGTATGCATGTGTGTGTGTGTGTGTGTATGTGAGTGCGTGTGTATATGTGTGTGCGTATGTGCATGATCGTGCAAATCCTAGGTTAAGTAAGTTAAAAGTGATTCGGTGTGATCATAATCTTGTTGGAGTAGCCACTCAGTGAGTTTCTGTTCAACTTCCCATTTTGTCAGATCAAGTATATTTAGATGTTTATGAATTTTTCTGTAAATGAGAGAGCTGAGAATAAGATATTGATGTTTGGCAAAGGTTGTTCTATGAGGAGTACTTGGAGGGATAAAGGTACGTTTTTTCTGGTTGGGAGGGGGTAGGGATGAATGTTTTTTAAGGACCGAGTAGAGCACAAAGAGTTGACGAACTGTAAGAACTTTACAGTCGGAATACAGTTGAGCTGTTGGGTATCTGTAGGGTTTTCTGATCATAACTTTAAGTATAGCTCTCTGTGCTCTCTCTAGTATGATAAGCAGTGTTTTACATGCCCCTCCCCACACCGTAATACAATATCCTAGTACCGATTGACACAGGCCAAAGTACACCATTTTTAAAGTGTCGAGATTAGCAGATTCTCTCAAAGACTTAAAAATATATAAGAGACGGAGGGTTCTGGTGGTGAGAGCCTCAATTTGTTTATCCCATCTTAGTTCACTATCTATTTGTACACCTAGATATTTAACGCTGATTGTTCTGGTAAGTTTCGGACAGTTGCATGATATGAGCGTACTAGAAGGGACCTGGCATGAGTGAGCAGTAATCGAGAACGTGTCTGATGGTGAGTTTTTACTTCTTATAGCAAAAGGCATGTAGGTGGATTTTAGTAGATTGAGTGTAAGTAGATTTGAGTTTAGCCATGTCATTATGGTACTTAATGCAGACTCTGCTGCTGTTTTGACGCTATCCCAAGTAGGTCCATGTACTATTATCGCCGTGTCGTCAGCGTAAGTAAAAATTTTGCATTGTGGTAACTTTAAATTGCATAGGTCATTTATGTAAATTTGGAATAAACTGGGCCCCAGAATGCTACCCTGCGGGACGCCGAAGGAGACAACTTCTTCATCACTGAGGTGAGTACTGATTTTAACACGTTGAGTGCGGTTTCTCAGGTAGTCTTTAAATATTTCAAGGGCAATTCCTCGTACACCAAGCAACTCCAGCTTAGAGATCAGTAGGGGAACAGAAACTGTGTCAAAGGCCTTGGACAGGTCCAGAAATATGCCTAGGCATTTAGTTTTGCTATCCAGGTTCTTCGCTACATGTTGCGTCAAGTCAAGTACTGCGTGTTCTGTTGAAATACTTTTCCGGAAGCCGTACTGATTCTCAGCGATTATATTGAACCTATCCAAGAAATCTTTAAGGCGGTTGTTGAGAATCCTTTCCAGAATTTTAGAAAGTACAGGTAACACCGATATGGGTCTATAGTTATTGACACAGTTTCTGTCTCCCCCCTTATGAATAGGATGCACTAATGCCTTTTTTAAGGCAACAGGAAAGACACCATTTTGCAAACAGCAGTTAAAAAGGTAAGTTATGTGAGGAACTAACACATTTTTACAGTTCTTTAATAGTAAGGGTGATATTCCGTCCCAGCCAACAGCACTGTCATTATTTAATTGAAGTATAAGTGACTCTACTTCGGCTTCATCTACATCTAGCAGAGCCAATGAGTTGATAGTGGGGCTGGAGATATTACAAGAGGACGATCGTTGTTTTGGGAGCAAGGGGGGTTGTAATTTATATAATAAATTCGAAGACATCTGACGTCTACCAACGCGCAATGGGCCTGCGTGGTGGATTATACATTCCTTCTTATAGATAGGAGGCTTCTGTCTCAGCAGTGGGATGAAAAAGGCAGTAACCAATTTTCTTTGTTGATCAGAAACTCCGCACATACCTGGACAGTCTAAAGGGTGCGTTCACCGAGGTCGTAGCGTTCAAGCCGAGCGGCTGGGAGAATGGGAAGACGTCTAGTGTTGAGAAAGACATGGTCACCATACACGGTAAAGATTTTATTCAATATGGCCACCAAAAAAATCTAATAAGTCCGTCTGTTAGATTATCGAAAAATATTGTATCCGTGTTTTTTGTTTTATCAAATTAATAAGAATTGCCAAATACAACGTGTCAAAGATGGTGGCTTTTGACGTCACTTTGTGGGTAAAAAAGTACTAACCTTGTGACGTCACACGACTTGACACAACTTTTCCGAAGCACTGTATCGTCTTCATCTTTTGTTTACGTGAAAAAGAAAAAAAATACGTGTCCATTATTTTTCGAAAATCTTATCTGACGGGCTAATTAGATTTTTTTGGTGAAATACCCTATTATAATGATGATTTTCCACTCGCCAAAAAAAAAAGAAGACTAATATTTTTGTTTTTTCAATAACTACAGGTATACCGTACAGTGAGCACTCGAGTTTCTCGGAGCTGATCCGGTTTGTGAAGTACCTGAAGCCTAAACAAGTGGTGCCCACGGTCGACATATCCGGGGGAGTGCGGGCTGTGCAGGTAACTTATATAACATGACGCCTGTAATGTTCGAAGGGCTAGGCACAGGTCTACCTAATAGTAAACCCCAGATATGTTAAATTCCCATTCAATAGGTGGCGAACCTTGGCTACATTTTTTTTTTTTTGGTGGGTGTAAAATCATCGAATAACCCCTCCCGCTCTTGGGCAGAGCGAAAGGGAGTGTCAGACTTCTACTGACTAAAAACCACCCATGTTCCTTCTTCGCCCTCTATGACGAGGCCGCGATAACCGGTGGACTACCCGCGGCCCAACCTTGGCTACCTTGCCTTGCCTTGCAAGTTGGCATCCAAAAGTACGTTTTCTGAACTAAAGTAGAATGCTCGACAAGTATAAAAAAAGAACTGGCCAGGTTGTACTTGCACAGGAAGGGTTCCGTACCATCGTAGTCGGGAAACCCTTTTAATTTGTATGAATTTTTGTTAAAGCGGAAACAGAAAACATTTTGTGAAAAGTTTGTTTTTCACAGTGTTTGTATGAATAGAATAGAATATTTGTTTATTTGCTTAGAATGTAGGTATTTACAATAAGGTGATTACATCATATCAAAGAATCCTTGTACAATCTACCATTTTGGCATGCAAGTATTGATGCTGTTCATCATCAGCCATGAAACAGCTACAACTTATCGGCTAGAAACTCGGATACGGAGTAATAACATTTATTCTCTATACTTCTTTAAAAATTAGTACTGTTTCCTCTTTTATAGAATTAGGAATGTGGTTAAAAATAGCCGGTGCCACACCGAAATCATTTTTTTCAATAGAGCAGTCCTAAATCGACCTGTACGTTATAAGTTTAGATATTGAGATCGCAAATTTGCATCTCTGTATCTGCTTTCTGAGAAAGATAAAAATAGATGCGGATTACATTTTAAAAAAAGTGCAATTTCTAAAATAAGAATTAATGATAGATGAATAATAAATAATAGATGGAAATGTTAACAAAATATGAGTTTATAAAAAGTGGAACACAGCTGTCAGTAACCTTCAGACCAAATATTGCTCGTAGGCAGCGTTTCTATGATGTATGATGGATGTATGTATGAATGACAAAGTTACATTTGCGGTTTTTAAATGTGCTATATCTCAAAAACTGTTGACTGTATATCTTTCAAACAAATTTTGCTTCAAAGTTTACATTGCATTTTACAGCATATATTTTTTATTAGTTTTGTGACTCTCTTAGTTTAAAAGTTAGAGGGTGGGGGGGGGGGGGGGACACATTTTACCACTTTGGAAGTGTTTATCTTCGAAACGATTGACTTCGAGAAAAAATTGTTTTAGGAATCTCAATGTCATTCTTAAAGACTTGTCTATAGACACCCCACACGTATAGGTTTGGTGAAAAAAGTTTTTTGTAGATTCAGTTCCATGTATGGGATTAAGCCTTTATTTTTGTACAGAAAACGTAAAGCCGTTCACAGAATACATCTACCTACCAAGTTTCAACTGTGTGGTCTTAATAGTTTCCGAATAAAGTGGCTATGATGTACGGACGGACAGACAGACATGACGAATCTTTACGGGTTCCATTTTTTGCCATTCGGCTACGGAACCCTAAAAACAAACGTAGAGCATACAGCTCAGAATTTTAGTGATATTCAGTGATATCATTCTGCCAGTATTTTAATATTAGATTCGATGGCTAAATATCTGATATTGTGCTATTTGTTCACTCAAATAGGAGATCGAACTGAGTCAAAAAAATATGATTCTAATTAGTCCGTCAGTTAGCTTATAGAAAAATATTGGATATGTGTTTTTTGTTTTATGCAAAAGAGCATGAGTTGTAGGTAAAAAATGTACTAACGTAATGTTTTCATGGAGTTCACGAGTTTTCGAAGCACTGTATGCGTCTTCATTATTTGTTTATGTGAAAAAAGAAAAAAAAATCGTGCAATCTTTTTTGGAAATCTATTTTTGTCCGATTCCCCATTCGGAGCTATTTCCTATGTCTGTTTATTTCTTTGGGCATTCTCATTTCATTTAATATTTTCATCAAATACTTTCGGAACATAGTGTTACGAGCTGGGTATGGGATAAACAAAAGCACTACCAAATGAACACACGAAATAACTTTATTACTCGCAAAACACTTATAAACAATCGCAAATCACAACTGAACACTTTAGCGCACTTGATATCTCTTCGAACCTTTCGTTGTCTCGCTTAAAAGTAGACTGCCTCGCTGCGTGCTCTCTCGGTCCTTTTATACCCCAAACACACAATAGATATTCGAGAAAGTTCGCTATTATTCCATAAAGCATCCAGA
Organism: Diarsia rubi; assembly: GCA_932274075.1. Taxonomy (NCBI): domain Eukaryota; kingdom Metazoa; phylum Arthropoda; class Insecta; order Lepidoptera; family Noctuidae; genus Diarsia; species Diarsia rubi. Next base: position 2,446,009 of record OW026432.1, read on the forward strand.
AAAACATTAACAAAAAAATAAACTTAAAGATAAATTAACCAACAAAGAAGAAGTTACTTTACGCCGTAGGCATACGGTCGGAATTAAAATGCAAGTACCGCGACGACGGGCGGCGCAGTAACTACCTACAGAATGGAAATAGGTAACTAAAAGAATTTACTGGATTTTTGTCGGTACTTCACAGTTATTAGCGAGGTTTCTCGAAGATTCTAGATGACCGACGTAACACTGCCCCCTCCTTAGACATGCTCGTCCCGAGCATCATTAGTCCCGTAGTATCGCGCCAATCGGTCTACATGCACAATCTTAGGCGCACCTCGCGGGCCCTTCTGTATTCGGTAGGTGACATCGTTGATCCTGGTCACAACTCGGTATGGTCCATCCCATTTTGCTTGCAATTTCGGGGACTTTCCCTTGCTCCGCACTGGGTTATGCAACCACACCAGAGAGCTTTCGTCGAAACCCCTACTGTTTGCCTTCCGGTCATAACGGGTCTTCATCTTCTCAGACATCTGTTGTCCGGATTGTCTGATATGCTCATACACATCATTTAACTTGTCACGCAGGTCATTTGCGTAATCCGTTACACTGCGTGGGACATCAGGTGGAGTTCCAGTGACTAAATCTGCTGGCAACCGTAATTCTCTTCCAAAGTTCGCAAAGGCTGGAGTTACAGTCGTACTTTCGTGAACTGCACTCCGATAGGACAGAAGAAACGGCTGTATGTGCTTGTCCCAATCCTTTTGCCTGCTTTCCACAACTTTTGCCAGATATCTCTCCAACGTTTGGTTGAATCGTTCCACCATTCCATCAGATTGTGGGTGGTAAGAAGTGGTTCTGGTTTTGTGTGTACCCATCAATCGACAAGTCTCCTGAAAAACTTGTGATTCAAAATTCCTCCCTTGATCGCTGTGAATTTCTAAGGGTACTCCAAAACGACAGAAAACTTCCTGAACCAATTTATCTGCGACTGTTGTAGCTTCTTGGTTGGGAATGGCGAAGACTTCTGGCCACTTTGTGAAGTAGTCCATGACAACCATGAAGTACTTGTTTCCGCTGTCACTTTCTGGAAATGGTCCCGCAACGTCCAGTGCTATCCGCTCCCAGGGGGCTCCAACGTTGTACACTTTTAATGCACCTCTGCTTCGTGTGTGGGGTCCCTTCACAGCCGCACAGCTGGTACATTTGCGACACCAGTCCTCCACATCATCTCGACAGTGGATCCAGTAAAAGCGCTCTCTGATCTTCAGTAGAGTCCTTTTTACCCCCATATGTCCTCCTGAGCATCCATCATGGTACAACCGTAAAACATCCGGTACCTTAGCTTTAGGCACAACCATTTGCAGATGACAGCTGTCTCCTCGAGCGTTTTCCCATTTACGGCACAAGACTCCATCCTGGATCTCCAAACTGTTCCATTGTGCCCAATAACTTTTAGTGATGGAACTCATCGCAGCCACATCACTCCATTTGGGCTTCGAAGCACCAGCTTTGATCCAGTCGAAGATTGGCTTGATGTCCGAGTCATTTTGTTGTGCCTGTTGTAGGGTCTCCTTCCATTCATCGCTGAGATCCGTTCTAAGCATCCTCACGGGCACAACTTCCTTAGTCTCTTGTCTGACACAGTGCTTGCAGTCTTCAGGACAAGGTCTTCTTGACAGGGCGTCTGCGTTACCGTGAGTTTTCCCACTGCGATGTTCAGTTACGAAGTCAAACTCTTGCAGTAGTTCAATCCATCTCGCCACTTGCCCCTCTGGATTCTTGAATTGTAATAACCACTTCAATGCAGCATGGTCGGTTCGTAACTGGAATTTCCGTCCCAACAAATATTTACTGAAGTGCTGCAATGTCTTCACTACGGCGAGCAGCTCTCGTCTCGTTACGCAGTAATTTCTTTCCGGTTTGGACAAAGACTTGCTGAAGTAAGCTATAACAACCTCCTGATCTCCTTTCCGTTGAGATAACACGCCCCCAATTCCAGTATTACTTGCGTCTGTGTCCACTATAAAGTCATTTTCAGTGTCAGGATATCCCAAAATAGGAGAATTGCACAGACGTCCTTTTAATTCTTGAAATGCGGCGTCGCAGTTCTCGTCCCAACAGAATTGTTGCTTTTCCTCAGTGAGTTTGTGTAGAGGTTTCGCAATGTCGGCAAAATTCTTCACAAACCGGCGATAGTAAGAGCACAAACCCAAAAATGCTCTGACCTGTGTCTTGTCTTTTGGAACTGGCCAATCCTTGACGGCGACTACTTTCTCTGGGTCTGTTTGAACACCTTTCCCCGAAACTATGTGTCCTAAAAAGTTCACTTGTTTTCTGAAAAACGAGCACTTTTTCGGACTCAACTTCAGGTTTGCTGTTTGGATCTTCGACAGCACTCGGTTGAGGTTTTTAAGGTGATCTTCAAACGTACGGCCCACAATGATTATGTCGTCTAGATAGACAAGACATGCGTCTCCAATCAATCCGGCAAGTACTTGCTCCATCAGCCTCTCAAACGTAGCAGGAGCATTACACAATCCGAAAGGCATAACTTTAAACTGCCACAACCCTTTTCCTGTTGAGAATGCAGTCTTCTCCTTATCCTTGGGGTCTATTTCTACCTGCCAGTAACCACTTTTCAGGTCAAGTGTGGTAAACCATTTCATTCCCGTCAGCGTATCCAGTGTGTCATCGATCCTAGGCAGTGGATAGCTGTCCTTTTTCGTGACGTTGTTCAGTCGTCGATAGTCCACACAGAAGCGCATACTGCCGTCCTTTTTCTTTACCAGGACCACAGGAGAACACCATGGACTGGATGAAGGCTCTATAACACCGTCCTTCACCATTCCCTTAATCATGGTTTCCACTTCTTTTTCCCGTGCAACTGGCAGTCTCCTTGGTCGCTGACGGATAGGTAACTCGTTGCCTGTATTAATCCTGTGCTGAACCAGTCCAGTTCTCCCTATGTCAGCATCACTCGTAGAGAAAATACCGGCGTACTGAAGTAACATCTTCTTAGCCTTGTCCATTTCTCCTTCAGTCAAATGACAGTTTTCTAAAAGCGTTGACACGTCAAATTTTCCACTACGATTTTGATTTCCGGTAGGTAGATCTTGCAATTGACGCATCCAAGCTACTTCCTCGCAAGTGCCGACCAAGGTGCCCTTCTTAATCACCTGCTCCTTGTCACTTGGATTCAGGATGCGTACAGCTGAGATGTTGTTGGCCTTTACCAGAGTTCGTGCCATCTTCCATGGAAACTCATTGTTCACCCTCTCTATCAGAACACTTCGATCTTTGTGTCCAGAATTTCGTGGTAACTTAACTGGCACGATCGTTACTGATCTGCGAGGAAGAACAATTTCCTTCAAGCAGTACACTTTCCCTGATGGTGCACCTTCCATGAAGACTTCCTCGGAACCACATTTCAACACTCCTTGGTCAATGTCGATCTCACAGCGATATTTCCGCATGAAGTCCAAGCCCAAGATGCAATCGTCCACTATGTCGGCCACGATGACATTGTGCCGGTAAATTCTATCACCCAATTTTAACTCCACCTCCTTCTTGCCTTGGACGGTTATGTGCTGACCGGTAGCTGTTAACAATTGTATACGGTCGTGGTTATTGAAGTAGTCCCCAAGAACCCGATTCGCCAGGTGAGAATTGACGACCGTGTGAGAAGCTCCAGTATCCAACGTCAGTTTGCATGGAGTTCCGTTGACTTCGCCGTTGATGGTCAAGCTGTTCCCGTCATGTGCTTGTGAGATCGAGATCCTCGGGGCTCTTTCAAAACCAGCCAGCACCCGCCCCCCAGTCCTGGCATTTACTCGTTTCCCTGCTGTGGCTGGGTAGTCACTTCAGCCACCCTTCCCTGTTGGGGCTGATCTTCTCTTGCTGAGCTGCGTTTAGGGCAGCTTGACCGAAGATGACCCTTTTCTCCACAAGTGAAGCACCTAGGGCTGTATCCTTGCGGGCGGTCGCGTACAGGTGACGCGACAACCTCCCTGACGCGGTGCGTACGGTGGTCCTGCCTCACTGCCTCCACTTCTAAAGCATGGGCCAAGGCATCTTTCAGCGTCTCGTGGTGCCCAAGTCTCACAGCAGCTCGAACTTCCAAGTCGCGAATTCCATCTACGAACGCCTGTACTAGATTTCCGTCGATAAGTGCAGGGGCGGACTGGTATGCTTTGCGAACCAGCTTTTCAACTTCCAGGGCCCACTGCTGTAGGTTCTCGGCACTACGTTGAACACGATCCTTTAATTTGGCACGAAAGACGTGCTCCAGGTGCGCGTCGCCGTATCTAGACTCTAACGCCTCCAGCAGCTGTTCGTAGGTCACATCCTTGCCGAGTGCCTCAAGAATGGTAAGGGCCTGGTCTCGGAGACCCAAGGTGAGCGCTGTCATGGCTTGCGCTTTGGTCCACCCATTCGCCTTCATAACGGCCTCAAATTGGATTTTATAGGCCGACCACGATGATGTTCCGTCGAATGGCGGCACTTTAAACCCACGCACCGAAGGTGCAGCAATCACTGACGTCACAACCCCATCTCCAACCTTAATTTCACTTAAGGCCTTCTTCACATCGGCGATCTGAATTTCGGCCTTTGCGATACGGTTGTCGTGCTGCTGTACCTGCTCCTTCATCACGCTCAGCTCTTTGCCCACTGATGCGTGAAGATCCTTTATCAGGAGCATCTGTTCTTCTTGACGGCGAGCCTGCTCATCCTTATCACGTTGCAGCTGTTCCTGTAACTGGCGAGCCTGCTCCTCTTGACGACGAGCCTGCTCCTCTTGACGACGAGCCTGTTCCTCCTTATCCCGTTGCATCTGCTCCGTCAACTGACGAGCCTGCTCCTCTTGACGACGAGCCTGTTCCTCCTGACGTCGAGCCTGCTCCTCCTGCCGACGTGCCTGGTCCTGCAGCAGCGCCATTAAGGCAGACAAGTCAGGCACTGCTGGTGCTGGAGAAACGCCAGATGAGCCAGCGACTGGCTCTGACGTAGGCTGGACACCGCCCGGAGTCTGTGTCGGGGAGTCTCCAAATCGCCTTTGGTCCATGCCTTGTTGTCGCTGACTCCTAGTACGGATACTATCCGTGTCGTCCTTGGGTAGAATCGGCATTATTTATCCCTCACTTCTGACACCAAATTGTTACGAGCTGGGTATGGGATAAACAAAAGCACTACCAAATGAACACACGAAATAACTTTATTACTCGCAAAACACTTATAAACAATCGCAAATCACAACTGAACACTTTAGCGCACTTGATATCTCTTCGAACCTTTCGTTGTCTCGCTTAAAAGTAGACTGCCTCGCTGCGTGCTCTCTCGGTCCTTTTATACCCCAAACACACAATAGATATTCGAGAAAGTTCGCTATTATTCCATAAAGCATCCAGAAAAACATTAACAAAAAAATAAACTTAAAGATAAATTAACCAACAAAGAAGAAGTTACTTTACGCCGTAGGCATACGGTCGGAATTAAAATGCAAGTACCGCGACGACGGGCGGCGCAGTAACTACCTACAGAATGGAAATAGGTAACTAAAAGAATTTACTGGATTTTTGTCGGTACTTCACAGTTATTAGCGAGGTTTCTCGAAGATTCTAGATGACCGACGTAACAATAGTATAAATCCTCGTTAAAAGTCCGCTGCTTATAAAACTTTCGACCTTCATGAGGCCTTGAGCGTTCAGCTAAAACTTTTATTTTATTTCCAGAAATATTTTCCATGTCCGATGGTGGTGAAGGATGACATCCAGTGCCAGAGCAAAGTGACAGATTACTTCAGCATAGCGAACCAACAGCAAGTGCCCGCAGTTACCTGAACTACATGTGAGGACTCGTTATTTAATACCAACTTTATGCCCGTAAATATCACTATCATCACAAAACAAGGTCCTCCGTGATAACTAAATAAACTATACTAAATATTAACTACTTGTACGCCCCTATGTTTTTCTTTTTGATGATACATTATTTTTCTAAGCACTAGAACCCTCAAAAAATGCTTAAAATTGCTTATTTAGATCGCTGTCAACAGAGGCCTAGTGTACAAATTTGACAACTATTAACGAAAACAGAAAAACACAGGGGCACAGAATACATCCTTCTTGTTTAGTGTCTAAAATATCTTATAAATTGGTACAATATTGGAGGATGAAATAGACGAGAGCCAAACCTAGAAATATGACTTTTTACTTAAGCTATTGAGTCGGATCTGCAGTTGTCCTTATCTGCCGCCCGGGCGCCTAGCTCTCGCAGAGCGACAGCGATAGTTTCTTCAAATACCTAATTTTCAAAAATCTCTTCGCCCGCAGTTCCTCTTAAATGGTTTAGTCATGTGGAAGGGATGACTGTAAGTCGACTAACGAAAGGTTGTAACATTGAATTTATTAGCGTGCTTGTATGACTAGATGTATGAATGTGAACGAGGCAACGAGGTAAAACTAGTATGCAAGGATCGTAGCAGGTGGCGTTTTGTCGTTTCTACTTTCTAGTAAAAAAATACGAAGATAAACGCGTCAAAGATGGCATGAGTCGGCTTGTGACCTCACTTTCTGGTAAAAATGCCATGCAATATGAGGGCACACGAGTTTTCAAAGCACTGTATCGTCTTCATTATTTGTTTTTAGGTGAAAATAGAAAAAAAGGGTTCAATTTTTTTTTTGAAATCTATCTGACGGACTAATTAGTCTTTTGTCAACTACCCTATTAGCCCAGCAGGGCTATTGCGTATCTTTTAAATGACAGTGGCTAACCTATAGTGCCTTTCAATTACTGTCAAATGGTTCAGTTTTGTACTAAACCATAACCAATTTGACAGTTAATCCATAGACAATATGATAGCCACTGTCATTTAAAAGATACGCAATAGCCCTGCTGGCTTATACTCGAGTGAAGTCTAGTGCAGGGTCTTAATACTATGGGAATAAAGTTGTGTTTCCTCGTTTTCAGGTGTGTTCTTGATGATACTACAGTAAGCTGCCATTTACTTCACCAGTCTGTGATTTTTGATATGATATTATTGTATACTAGGTTACTATTTATAAAAAGTTGATTGATTTGTAATAAAGATTGTTGAAAACATGTTTTTTTTTATTTCTCTATTAATTTTGAGGAGCTCGTGGATCAATCTTTAGTCATCAACATCATCAGCCATAAGACGTCCACTGCTGGACAAAGGCCTCCCCCATAGAACGCCATACAGACCGGCAGCTTGCCGTTTGCCCGCAACTCTCGTGGGTCCACCTGGTGGGAGGCCTACCAACGCTGCGTCTTCCGGTTCGTGGTCGCCACTCGAGAACCTTTCTTCCCCATCGGTCGTCGGTTCTTCTAGCGATGTGGCCTGCCCATTGCCACTTCAACTTGCATACTCTGAGAGCTATGTCGGTGACCGTGGTTCTTTGGCGGATTTCCTCATTTCGGATCCTATCGCACAAAGAAACTCCGAGCATAGCTCCCCGTGACTCTGAGCTTCTCTAAGACGCCAGCAGTTAAGGACCAATGTTTCTGAGCCATAAGTCATCACTGGCAACACACACTGATTATCTTTGATTGACCCTTGTCTTGCCCAGTACTGGCTGGGCAAGACAAGGGTAAATAATAAATAATAGTATATTATGCAACTAGTGATTATAGGACGGATTTAAAGCAATGGCCGTAGATGAGTCACGAGCAAGTGAAGGATTCTAATGATTGAATCACGAACGCAGCGAGTGATTCAACTGTTAGAATCCTGAACGACGCGAGTGATTCATGGCCCTCGATATAAATTCGTACTTTATTCAGGAGTTGCATACTATACTTTATACCATGACTACGAGAAAAGACATAATTTAAGCGAAAATAGAATTTTAATCAAGAAATAAGAATTGTTACATTAATTGAAATGGACATTTAAATTAGAGCAATGACTGAAATTAAGCGTAATTTTCTTATTATTATCATTAGGGTGGTCAACTTGTGAAAAATATTTTAATCTAATGCCAAACTCCTTGTCGCAAATATCGACCAATCAAATCTCGAGAATTTATTTGCACCAAAGAGTTTTGAATTTCGAATCTTAGCGCAAGGAGTTTTTGTAAGCATTGAAATCGGATTTATTTTTGTGTTCCAAATTCAAACACCAAAATAGTGAATAAAAACAAAACAGTGAATAAAAGGCCTTTTTATTCACTGTTTTGCGTGAATAAAATAAGCTTTTTAGAGTAGGTATGGTTTAAAACTTTTTTTTAAGTCTACTACTAAATCCGAAGATTTTCATTTCGCGAATTCCTAGTTTGGTCCTTCAGTTCACACCACACGCACAAGTAAAAAAGGAAAACAAAATGCCCAAGTAAAAATACTTACTTGTTTTACTTGGGAAATAAAAACTAATGGTATAAACAAAAAAAATACATATTTAAAGAACATTTTTATTTGCGATTAAATCTAAAATTAATGTTAACACAACATCGAAATTATTCGTGTTTCTACAACTGATTGCCTAAAAGTCAACATTGGTATTTTGAACATCAAACACAAGAATACGATCTACCGCGAAAAGTAATGCGCCATAAGGAAAAAAAAATTAGATAAAATAAATTGCTTCCAAATGCAATAAGTCTTGGCGAGCATTGAGTACACGTAGGTACGTACCTATACAATTTCGAAAGCAAGGGCCATCTATAGGATAATTTTGGAAACGTTGACAATACTATAAGCATGTGTGCTAGAGTACCATAGAAATTAAAAACTTATACATTGGAACCGACCACGAAACACGAAAAAAATATCAGTTACTCCATACATTTATTAATTGCGTAACTCGAAAAACTACGTAACGTAGCTGATAAATTAGCGACATCACACGGCGACCAGTATAGTTTGCTGTACAAAACCGGTTTATACGGATTTTTCATTGTATTGGACATGTATACAAAGCGATGCCATGTTATACTGGGTATATCTAGCTTGATGATCTATAAACGAACCCTTCACGAGCCGTCAACCAAAAATGTTGTACATCAAACTGACATTTTACGGTAAAACTCAATGTAGCACTCTTAAAACATTGTGCTTTGATTAGTAAACGGGTCATGGAGGTAATTTAAAGTTATAACCTGAAAAAGTAGTATTAAAAAAACAGCTGTCAAAAATAGGGAACTTTGACCCTTTGTTTTTTGTAAATACTTGTTTTTCAGTTTATAACTTTACTTAAATTACCTCCATGACCCGTTTACTATTTAAAGCATCCACTAGCACAATGTTTTAGGAGTGATACATTGATTTTTACCGTAAAATGTGATTTATGACCCCAAAAAAGAAAGTCGTTTCCCAGCAAAAAATATTGCGTAGGGGTACTTAATTTGGTGTACAGAATGCTTGGTTGACGGTTGTGTGAAGAGTTAATTTACACCCTTTATAGAAATTACAGATATTATCTCCCTGTATAGCTTGATGTGTCGGCGTGTGTACTAAACGCCCTCAAAATATTACCAACGTTAAAAAAAACACCGTGTACAGTCATCCCTATCGATCTATTAATATATAACGTTGATGCTGAGAGGATGGTCGCAGCTGTAAGCCCCAGCACACAGTTTCATCCGCGACAGTATGAAGCTGTACCATTGTTTGACAGCCGGCATCGCTCTGTCCACTACGTTTGACAGCTCGAAGGGATCGCGAACTAGGTCGTACAGTTCTACGAATTTCTGGAAAAAAAAATAACAATAACATCATCATTTCAGACGAAAGACGTTTAGTGCTCGACATAGGCTTCTCCCAAATGTCGCCACATTACAGGTTCCGTGCGTCTCGCATCCAGCGGATTCCCCTGCCTCCAGCAACCTCCCAGGTCGTCAGCCCACATAGTTCGAGGCCTACCAATGCAACGGCTTCCAGTTCGCGATCGCCACTCCAGATTTTAAAAGTATTTATGTTTTATCAAATCAATAAATAACATAAAACGCGTCAAAGATTTGAGTAAACAATGTCATACTAATGTCTTAGAATATGACATCACACAAGTTTTCAAAGCACTGTATCGTCTTCATGGTTTGTTTACGTGAAAAAAGAATATACGTGTCCAATATTTTTTGGTAATCTATCTGACGGACTAATTAGATTTTTGTTGTTAACTGTTCTACCCTATTCAAGTATCTCGATCTGGCTCGCGAGGTTTGACGAAATATTGTGGGATGTGAGTTCAGCAGTGTTATTGTGCCGATAGTCATGTCGGACAATGGATTAATAGCCTCGACCGACGTCTAAGGAGGCTCTTGTTTGGCAGCTGGATCAAAGGCGTAATTCAAAAAGCAGTACCTACTTCTGGATACGGCGCGTGTTGTTAACAGGTTTCTTTCTCAAGAACCTGACCACTGAATCGGATCCTGTATCCGATGATAGTTGCTTTTCCACACATTTTTTTTTTGGTTTTATTTTTGATATTTTAATTTTCAAATCGAATTAGTATGGTTGTTAAATATACTCAAAATTACAGTAAATATAATAGTTGAAATCGGCAACAGGTGGACGGGCTAAAGATAAATAAACCTTACCTCGTTATCAAAAAACTCGCAGTATTTTTTGTTAATATTGGTGGCGAAGTGCCGGAGACAGGCATACGTGTTGTTGCGGGAGTCCTGGCACTTGCAGTCGTATTGAGGGTAGCATTCCTGGAATTACAAGATATTTATCTTTTTATATATAATCCTTCTGTACGTGTGTTTGTCACTGAACTCCTCCTAAACGGCTGGACGGATTTGGATGAAATTTTATGTGCGTGTTCCAGTGGAGTCTAGAATAGTTTAAATTCACAATTGGACCCGGTAGGTGGCGCTGCTGTCCGGGCAGGACGACGACTGCCAGGTCCGCCAGTATAATAGGCATGACGAAAGATTTTGAAATCCCCTTCCGTAATGTCGGTACATCTTTTTTATTTACGTAAAAACCTTTATTTCAGTAATAAAGTAAAGTTTAACGAAGATATAAGCCATTTATGAAAAAAAAATTAAATAGAGCGCGAAAACAGCTCGCAGTGTCATGGCGTCGGGTCTGACGTCACGCATATGTAAACATGGAAATGTCAAAGCGCAGCTAGAGGAAACTAAAACAAACATTACCATAATTCGTGTGTTAAAAATGAATAACAAAGTTTATAAGTGGTGTGCGGTGCCTCAGTGTAAAAACACATCAATAGCAATAGTTTTAGCATTACATAATTGAATGTCAAAAATGTTGTCCTCTGGACCTGCATAGCTGACCTCGTGATTATGATAGTAGGTTGTTACTATGAGAAAAGATACTAGTACATGCTTTGTAGTTACAGAAATTTACTCCTTTTGTTGGTTATTAACTCAGTAGCAAACTTTTATTACAAGTTGCGAAGGAGCTAACCTCAAAAATAAACTGACAAGTTTATTGTAAAAATAACCGAAAGTGAAAATAAACTAAACTCCTACAAGCTCAAAACGAGTTTGTTGTATTTTTATAGTGTTAGATACTTACAAAATTTACTTACATCCCGAGGTTTTCACATTTCGGAACTCTGACGAGCAAAATTCTTTATTTGACCCAAGGAAATCGCCCAACATCAGTAACTCTATCCTGGGCAAATTTGAACTGTTTGCTTTTATAAAGCCTGATTCCATTGCTAAAGATGTTCACAAAGTATATTGTAGTAACAAAAAAAATATCCAAATGCGTAATCGGCAACAAAACAACACAGTGAGCTAGTGACAGCTAGTGATGTTTACATTGGCGTGACGTAGTGCGCTATGATTGGTGTTTCAATCAAAATGGCCGATATCAGTATTTTAATCTTTTATTTTATTAAAAATCTTACTAATCTTAATTTTTTAAATAAAACTAAATCAGTGTTTTAAATCCTTCTCGCATGTAATTTCCCCTAATATCATTAAATCATTGATTCTTTGACTATGTCGTCACGCCTATTATATATTTTCACTAAAATTTATTAAAAATATAATACAATTTTATACAAGTAACACAAAGGGAAGAATTAAAGAAAAATCGTCTACATCGTTGTCAACAGGAAAAATGCCCAGAAGGCTGGCACTGCTGGCAGTATTACGATTTTGAATAATGCTGTCTTTGGCCAAAAAATAAGCCATCTACTGAATGAAATAGAATGCATAGCCAACCATGCATAGTCGTCGAAACTAAACGTATTTGTAAAATTTCAGCTCAAATTGGGGATAACTGTTATCAATTTTATTGCAAGATGTAGCAAATAAACAAACATAGCAATTTAAATAAAGGCTTGTAAAAAGGTAAATACTCACAGCTAATTCTTCGCCGTCATACTTCCACGGACACTTCTCGTCTACTGAACCGTCTCGTCCTTCACCGTGGTATTCCACCAGAGTATACCTAGTATAAAAAAAACAATTAACACTATGATTATAAGTCCACGCATACAATATAATAATAATCTTTATTTATATAAAACAGATTACATTGTACATTTAACAATTTTACCGAGTGGGTACTTAGTAATAACTCTCTAGCAATCAAGTGGGTGACGTCCTGATCTTCTTGCTAGGCTATAAAATAGCCTGTATTAAGGAGTAACAGTGCCGATTCCCTGTGTTATTGCATTTAAGCACTGTATCACAGGATCAGCATCAACTAGGCTCATTTTTACAAGCTTTTATTTAATTTCGACTGTCCCAGTGTCTGTTTGTAATCAAATAAACATAACATTACACCACACCTTTAATCCCCGAGGGGTTAGGCTGAGCTGTACATGTTGGTACACCCACATTTCACCAGTTATAAGTCCCATTTGTGTCCCATAGAGAGCGAGCGAAGCGAGCCTATAATCTTCAATCGGGAATCCGTGGCTAATATTGAGAAATTCATGACGGGTAAACGACCTGGGATTGGGAGACTTCATGCACATCATTCGCGCTTGCTATCACTAGACAAACGAGAAAAACAAGTCGTATACCAAACCTTTCTTCATCAGAACCTTCATCTTGGTTCGTCAAATCAATAGCTCTCCCATCCATATGCTGACTTGGCTGTAGTCCAGCCAACTGCATGATGGTGGGAGCCAGATCTATGTTCAGCACTGGCTGCGAGCGTGAGGAGTTGGGCTTGATGCCAGGACCCTTGATGAGGAGAGGCACCTTGATGTCCGACTCGTAGGGCTGGCGCTTGTCGTAGGCTTGGGAGAATTGACCTGGTGAACAAGGATATTAGTAAGTACAGTGGTTAAAGTGATATTTTTTCTGTGATAACAGCAGCCTTTGCTATGCAAATCCTACTTAATATTACAAATTTCACGCAAAAACTGCAGAACGGATTTAGATAAAATCTTCTACACAGATAGTTTATAACCTGGATTAACACATCATAGGATAGTTTTCATCCCGATTTCATCTTCCCGAGGGATAATTTTCGAATTGTAGCGGGCGAAGTCACTGGCAACACATAGTAAATTATATTGTGATTTTGACAGTGATGTAAAATCGGAGGCAATACGACACCGTACAGTAACTTATAATGGGGGTACAAGTACCCTTAACGAAACCGAAAGGCAGCTATTCTCCTTACCATTGCGACCATTTAACACTACTATAAAGGGTGTAAAAATACCCTTAAGGCAAACGAGGGGCACTTGTTCTTCCCACCACTGCAAACATTTCTTTGTTGTAGACCATACCTGGGAACCCCCTAGTTACGGAGATATTGGGGGTCAAAGTTACAAACTTTTCACAGCTGTTTTTGTAAATACTAGTTTTTCAGGCTATAACTTTACTTAAATTACCTCCATCATGACCCGTTTACTATTCAAAGCATCCACTAGCACAATGTTTTAAGAATGCTTCATTGTGTTTTACCGTAAAATGAGATTTTTGACCCCAAAACAGAAGTCGTTTCCCAGCAAACATTTTTGCATAGGGGTACTTACTCGTAGTTTGATGTACAGTATGCTTGGTTTACGTTTGTGTGAAGGGTTAGTTTACACTCTGTATAGCTACTACTGATGTCAATGAACCGACCAACTAAAGTAGTGGTGGGTGTGGAAGTGGGTGGTTTAGGAGTTGAAATAAAGACATAGTACGCCGGCTGAAACTTTTTATAAATAATTGACATCATATTGAGCTGATATAAAATCGTCAGCTGCATAGTGGAGGGGAAGCCATGCGCTCGCAGCTCGAATGAACTTATAAAAAATAAATGAAGTCATAGTACGCCGGATCGCCTATCGTCTACAATTTTTTTTTTTTTAATTTCGCCTTTTGCAGGTCTGCTGGCAGAAATTTCTTAAGAAATAAGCAGTACCTTTGTATTGACATATTCTATTATAATATTTTCCTGTGTTATCTACTGTGTGTACATAAGTAGTATACAGGGTTATTTGTAAAACACCGTTAACCTCTCAGGACTAAGTTGCTAACATCATCATCAACAACTTTTGTTCTATGACTTTTAAAAATTCATCATATTTTATTTCATCAGATTTACTTACAAAAATAAAAATATTTAAATTGTACGCTCTAAATGTTACCAAGTCTGCGAAGCAAAAGAAAACGATAGTACAATAGCGAGGGGAGCGGGGTAAGGGCGGCGGGGTAATCGTAGCGTAGCGAGTTACGACAGTGCGCGACAGACGTAGGCAGGTACAGCAAAATACAGAGTTGAAATTTGTTAGATAGGACTACGAAATCTTGAACTTTTGTTTTTGGTAAATGTATTATGTTTTGTAAAAAGTCATAGAACAAAAGTTGTTGTTTATGATGATAGTAATACAGTCTTGCAAGGTTAACGGTGTTTTAGAAATAACCCTGTATAAATAAACAATCAGCTACGTTTTGTGGTGAAAATAAATATTAATATTATTATTAATCAGCTACGTAGGTAGCGGTGGAATGACCGTCACCTGCTGCAGTAAAGATACATATTTTATTCGAGCTATGCACAGTATCTTTTTGGATCCAGCTGACTGATTATTTATGCAAACAAATCTATTGAACTACGATATTATCAAATTTGAATTTTGAATGGAGAGTAGCGGTGGCCCAGTTTTGTCGACTCCGACTTACAAACAGTAGGTCGTGGGTTCGAATCCGGGCAGGCGCATCACCTTGTGTAATTTATTTCATCACTGCTGCTCTCAAAACGGTGAAGGAAAACATCGTTAGGAAACCGCGGCATGACTTAGAATAAAAAAATTCGAAGACATGTGACATCTACCAACCCGCACTGGGCCCGCGTGGTTGATTATAGCCCATCCCGCTCCTTGAGAGCAGGCTGAGTCCCTGCAGTGGGAACATTATAGGCAGATGATGATGATGATTGTCAAATTTGAGCGTTGGAATCATTGGAATAATCGTCAATTTCAAATCAAAAACTTACCCACATGATATCCGTTGTCAGAAGTAAACAAGAGATACGTATTATCTAACAAGGCCATTCTCTCGAGCGAGCCCACTACATCGGCCACCATTTCGTCCACCGCCAGTAGGCTCTGCCAACGCAAGCGATACACGCGATCCAGTTCGGGCAGCATTGACTCGGGGAGCGGGGACGGAGGCATTCGCATGAGCCAGTGTTTGTCCTGCAAACGGGAAAAAATGAGGTAGTTGCGGAATTACTTATTCATTGAACGCTGGTCTGTTAGTTATACAAAAGGGACGCGTTTATTATGTGAGATGTTAAAGGGTGGAGGGGGAGGTGAGTAAAGTTGAATCTCACCAAATCTCACGAGGGAAGGGTATCGGCAAATATCATGTATTCCCGTGTCAAGAAAAGTGCGATTGATCAGTATTTTTTTTGCGTTTTGTTTTTTTTTTAAACTTTGCCCCACTTTAGGAATTTCTCCTATATCGTGGGTGCGTTCATAGACATTTAAACTCTCACACACAAATACCCAGACCCGGAACAACTATCTGTAGGTCATAAAAATATTTGTTCCGTGCGGGGATCGAACCCGCGACACGCAGCGCAGCAGTCCATTGCTTGAGCCACTGCGCCAACCGTGCCGTCAAGTAGTATAGCCACGAAGTCTTGAATAGAAATGTTTCCTGACTATACAAAATATGATTATGTTTAGTCCGTCAGTTAGATTATCAAAAAATATTAAAATATCAAAAAATACGTGTTTTTTGTTTTACTTAGGTTATTAATAAAAATTGACGAAGATAAAACGCGTCAAAGATCAAGAGTGAAAAATGCAGTGCGATGTGACGTCACACGAGTTTTCGAAGCACTGTATCGTCTTCGTTTTGTGTGTGCGTGTGTCTCGGCCCCGAAACGTTATTTTCGGGGCTGACAACGCTTGTGGCGTCAATTCGCTACAACTTGTGGTGTAAGTGACTTGTGCAGCGTCGAGCGTAAAAAAAAAATGTAGGTACTCATGTCTATACATAAGAACATTTTTTATTTACGCTCGACTCTAACGTTTACACCACAAGGCGGTAACTCAAATCTTAACATTAGTTAAACGCACCTCAGCAGCGACATTAAAGTTAGGACCCCTCACAGCCGTCACATTACTGAACGCGTTCTCATGTCTCGGCGCAGGAGTGAAGGGCTGGTGAGGAGCCGGAGGAGCCAGCACCATGAGGAATGGTTCCTGTTCTGTCTGGTTCTCTATGTAATTCACACCTAGCTCGCGCTGGAAGGGAAGTCAACTTTATTAGTAGTTTTTAATGTGCTTTACTCTTTATTTTATGCAGGTTGTTCGAAAGAGATACCGTGGCCCCGGACGCAAAGGGCTAAGAAGGAACATGGGTGGTTTTTAGTCAGTAGAAGTCTGACACTCCCTTCCGCTCCGCCGAGAGCGGGAAGAGTCAAATTCCCAACCTCAAAAATAAAAGGTTGGGTTATATCGACAAACGAATACCACGTATCTTACCAAATTCCCTGTCATAGATTTTTTATCGACAATTAACAAAAAAACAGCTTTTCCTTGCTTTTGACCGTGTAGGCATTATTACTGGTATTCCATTTTTGTAGGATCCAGCAGATTTTTGTTTTTTCGAACATGTTGTCCCTGGTTTGAGGTCTAATATGGAATGGACACGTAATAATAATTTGCAGAGTTTAGCTTGAATTAGCTTTGAGCTTTTTTATACCTGTATTTTTTTAATTTATTGCTATAAATTAGTTTGAAAACGTTATTAATGTGTATGTTTTAAAAATAAACAAAACTAAAATAATTTGAGTTGAATAACCTAGTCCTCAATAGCCGGACGATAGAAGTTATCACAACAGATTAAAATTCCGTTTGATTTTGTTTAATAAAAATAAATAATTATTTGCTATTGCGTTATATTCAAATACACGGTAATAGGTAAATAATCAGCTTCGCAGTTAGATCGTACGCTAAGCACCGTTTGCAGAGGTCAACCTGTGGATGGGTTAGCACCCTTTACTTACAGTAAAGGTACACGAAGTAGCCAGTGTGTAAGTGATTTTTGCTAATACCTACTGTGTTTATTAATGTTTTACGTTTTCAGCCGGCCGGGGGATGTACACTAGTTATCGCAGCCTTGACATAGAGGGCTAAGAAGGGACATGGGTGGTTTTTAGTCAGTAGAAGTCTGACACTCCCTCACGCTCCGCCCAGAGCGGGAGGACTCATGATTTCCCTCCATTCAAAAGAATAAATAAGGCTAAGTTTATACATATTCGTGCTCATGTCTGTACACTGATTGCTGATCTGACCCGTGCTGTGGAGCGTGTCTCCGATGCTGCGACTTGCGATTGCAATCCCTAAAAGCTTCAACTCTTAATCACCACCTTAAATATGAGCATACTCACAATAACATCAGTAAGATACTGATCAGTGGAAGTAGTTGGCACGCCGTTGTTGGAGATAGTGTAGTTGTAATACACCGAGTTGCCGACCAGCCCGTGCCACTCCATCCAGCCAGGAGGCACGGCCTCTGGCCCACCTGCGGATTTTGCGCCGTACTGGAAACAGATAGATCATACTTTATTAGACAAGAAAATTATTACACAGCTATTTTACAATATTCCTATTGCGTTATTTTGAAAATAGGTTTTGATGCATTGTAACATTTTGCTAAACTCTAAAAATTTGCATGCTATGTTCTATTTTAGCTAAACATGTTTGAACTATTTTATTTTTATTTACCACCATTGTATACCATGTTTTTATGCAAATAAATGATTTATGTTTATGTTATGTTTATGTAATGGCCTCTCTCATGACCTCTAGTTTTTTTTAATAATCTGCCCCACTCTAGGAATTTCTCCCGTATCGTAGGTGCGTTTACAAACATTTAAACTCACACACACAAACACCCAAACCCGGAACAACTATGTGTAGGTCATAAAATATATGTTCCGTGCGGGGATCGACCCCACAACACGCAGTGCAGCAGTCAATATCGTTAAGGTGTCTGACTCATGCAATTAAAAAGCACGAAGATTACCAAAGCGCATACCTTCTATGGTTGAACAGATTGAACTGCACAGTAATACATAAGTTACCTCCTTTTATGTTTTCACACTAATCGCGATTTACTCACCTGATTCAAATACTTCCCAGCATAGAAAGTCTTATACCCAGCGTCCTTCAGCGCCGTCGCAAACGTGTTGTTCTGCAAGGTCTGCCGCCAGAGGAGTCCGTAGCAGCCACCTTGCAAGCTGTTGTTGATGGTGTAGTGGTTATGCTGATAAAGGCCTGTGAGGAGGCTGGTACGGCTTGGACAGCATATTGGGGAGGTTACGTACTGAAATCGAGGAGTAGGTTGAAACAGATTTAAAGAGATGTCAGCACAGTAGACAGGTCCACAAGGTATAGTGCCCGCCAGGGTTGCGGAATTTGTTTGAAAAGGTTACCGGCCCGGGAACGCAAAGGGCATGAGAAGAAATACGGATAGGTTTTAGTCAGTAAGAGTCTTACATCTCCCTTCTCCTTCATCCAGAGCGGGAGGAGTCAATTGATGATTTCCCATCCTTAAAAAAAGTTGAAACAGTCGTTTTGGTCTTTAATAATGCGGTTTATCCCGATCCCATCATCTTAATAATGCGATTGTCCCGTTGGTCTAACAGTCACAAGCTCGACTTCTGAGCGTGGGGTCCTAGGTTGGATTACCGGGTCGGGCAAAATGTGTTAACGGGCTTTTTCCATTATAAAGTATTTTTCAGCAGTAGCTCGGACAAAGCCCTGGGAAAGTTGGTGGTATGATACACCCTCAGAGAGCACGTTAAGCCGTTGGCCCTGCGCCTGATCTCTATTTGTCGGAATGCCGTTCCATCGGATTACGAGAGACAAGGAATAGAGGCGTGCACCTGTGCTTGTGCACTATAATATCTCCCGCGCTGATGGCTAATATCCGCTAAAATGGCTTTAACTATGCAACCACAAAAACTCTACAAACACGTACCTAACCTACGGAGCTCACGAGGTTGATAACACCACACACCCCTCTCACAGGGAGGGGGGTGTCCTAGTGGATGACTATGATGCTAATATTTATGCACTACCTGCTGCCGATTGTACAAATACAACGTAACTGTCATTTTGAAGCTGTAGTGCAGAAAACAAGCCTCTTTGTTTGTTACGGTCGCTGACCCGGAATGAATACAGCAGCCATTTTGCGACTGTAGTGTATGCATGACATGCATGACATAACATCACGCCTGTATTTCCAGACGGGTTTGGCAGCGGTGTACCCATTAGTAGACTCACATTTCCTCAGTTATTTTAGAGTCCTACGTAATTGGGGGCCATATTGCCATCAACCGGGCATAAATCTAGACTTCGTCGCGGCTATTGAGAAATTCAGACCTCCGGGTCTCCTTCTCCAGACTATAGTAGGTTATTATCTATCTATACAGGGTGTAAATTAACCCTTCACACAGCCGTCAAAGAAGCATTCTGTACATCAAACTAAGTACCCCTACGCAAAAATTTTAGCCGAATCTCCCGTTTTGGAGGACGACGAAGGAGGGATGAGAGGATCATAGCTAGTTTCTGCCTACCCCCATTGGGAAAGGGTGTGAGATTATGTTCGTATGTACATATAGGATGTGTACCCCCTCAGATCATACAGGCGTGATGTTTTGTTATGATTTGTGTAACAATAAACATCCAAGCGACTGCAGAAAACACGACAGTTTTGCTGTCTACATTAGTTAATCGATTTCCCCAGGATTTCATCATCAAATCCTGACCTGATGACTATTAGACCACATGGGACCTACAGTGGAACATAGAACCTCCTCCTATTTTGAAGTCGTTTACAAAGGTAAAAAATGCTACGATCTATGCTAAACCTTCCGTTGTCTAAGTAGGTACGACATGCGTTTAAAATTGGTAATTATGTAAGTACAGTCAGCATCAGAAGTAGCTTAACATTTCAGAATTTTAATTATTTGTTATACAGGATTCCAGCTATAATTTTTAATGTTTCAGAAGATAATTCTTTAAAATATTCGTTACTCTTAAATGACTTGTTAGAAACGAGTAATATCTAACAAATTTTTAAATAAAAATCTTCCTAGTAAGTTAGTGTAGTGTTAATCTACTTCTGATGCTGACTGTACGTCTTTCGTTCTACTAGGATAGGAGGCTTGCTAGCCTGATCATTCAAGGTCGCAGTATTCATTGCATGATGTGAAATTAAAACCAGTCTTATTGAAACTCAACATTCGTGCGGCCATTTCTAGACGTAAGACGATCATTATTATTGAGTGCGCGTCCGGTGCTAGAATCGAACCCGTGGAAACAAACAATATTGATTCAGTTGAATGATAGTTAAACACAAGATATGTTACGTTCATAGTTACCGACCGTTCGTTCGTTCGTAAATGTTTTACAATCTGTAAATTGTAATTTTACAGTGATTGTGAAATATTTTAACGTGTTTGTCTAATGTTACAACATTTTACAATTTCTTTCTATACGTAGGTCTTTGTAAATTCAAAGAACTTGTTGGTAACATATCATATCAAACAACATCACGCCTGTGATCTCAAAATGATTAGGCGGAGGTGTACCTAACAGCAGGTACACCCACATTTAACTTGTTTTGGTCCACTGTACCATGTAGTATGGGGCGACCCTATTTCCACGAAGCGGGCCCAAATCCGTATTAAAAACGTTTTTAGAGTTTTGAAAGGGGTTTAACATTTTTTTTTAAGCGTTGCCCCACACTAGAAATTTCTCCTGTACCGTGGATGCATCACAAACATTTAAACTTACATACACAAATACCCAGACCCGGAACAACTATTTGTAAGCCATACAAATATTTGCTCTTTGCGGGGATCGAACCCGAGATTCCAGTCAGCAGTCCATTGCCTGAGCCACTGCGCCAACCGTGTCATCGAAACATTCGAGTATGTCCGTCTCGATTCGCTCCCCGTTTTACGGAAAGTTCACACCTGTTCGTGAGGGCTGGAGGGAGGCCTTAGTCTAGCAGGTTCACTGTCCAGGCTCCAGAGTGGGAATGGTCCATCAGTCCAGTTATGTTTTTTTTTTTTATGTGTCCTGCCAAGTCCGCATTAAATATGAGACTTTCTCCTTACGTCCACAGTATTAGATGGCTTAGAAATTGTACGGGCGAACATACCACATACGGTCTGTGGACTGATATGGAAGTCTCTCTACAGACCGTATGTGGTCTGTGGACAGTGAACCTGCTAGGAGTGGGATAGAGCAGCCTAGGAGAACACAGATTTTGAGTTTATTTATGTGGGGTCAACTACCAGAAATGTCTCAAGGTACGTGACCCTGATAACCTACTGCCTAACAGCTGTTTCTTCGCGTATTTTTACTCGATAAACATACTTATCGTTTCGATCGATTATTAAAGCTCTAGCTATAGTACCTATGTAGGTACTTCTTCCAGTATATGTCTTGGTAATATGAGTATATAGTACACTAAATTTTATAGTTATTCTGATATGCGTAGATGAACGAGTCGTGTGGAACAAGAAACTACTGATTTTAATATGAATAACCATTTGATTGTAAAAGATCTTAATAAATTAAGTGCAAATAAGAGTTTTAGTAGATTTTGGTAGCAGTTCAGCATAGCTATTCACAATCGAATGGAAACCGAATCAAATATTTGGCATTATGAGAGAAAGAGCGAGATAGACATATTCGGATCGGTTTTGATTCGATTGTTTTTGAAAAGATTAGTGACAGGTTGATGGCAACGGTGAGAGCAGTGGTGGCTCTGGGGTAGCGGCCCCGACTTGCGAACAGTGAGTCGTGGGTTCGAACCCAGTCAGGCAAATTACTTTGGGTAATTTATTTCATCACCACTGTTCTCAAAACGGTGAAGGAAAAGATCGTGAGGAAACCGGCATAAAATTTCTTAAAACCAAAAATTCGAAGAACATGTGACATCTACCAAACCAGCCCATCCCTCTCCTAGAGAGGAGGCCCTGCAGTGGGAACAATATAGGCAGATGATGACGGTAATAAGTGAGCCCCTTATTAGGTAGGTACCTATTATACATGTGCGTTTGTTGAAATATGTTTACAAAACATTTCTCAAACTGTAGGCTTGTGCCTAGCCTTTTGAGCATTGGAATCGTGATGTTATGCCAAGTCGTGCATTAAGTTGCTTTTTATTTTCTAATTTCACATCAAACTCACCGAATTAGTGAAAGTAACTCCTTCATTCCCGATAAACCGCTGCACGTTCTTCATTGGTTTCTGAAATAAAAAACAAATAAAACAACACATTCTTCCTAATCCATTTATTTGCACATCACTATCACTGCACTACTAACCATTCCGCCCAACACTACATCTTGATCGTCCGTCAATATCAAGACAATATTCGGCTTCTTTTGTTGACAAACACTGACCCCGAGGAGTGAAAACAACAAAAAATAATTTAACATTTTTAAAACTTATTTGAATACAGAATTTATTGAAATAATGTTGTTTATTGTGGCATCGCGGGCATTATTTCTAGGCCGGAGCACTCGCTCGCGATCACTACGCCGATTGCGAATATACCCACGCTCTTCACTAGTGACCTGCAGATTAAAAAAAAGTAAACATTAGGTACAGATAAAAAATAAAGTTACCATAACTTGTTTTTTTTTTTGTTACACAATAAAACCTAACCTTTGGCGTTAGTTGTCTTTGATTTGAAATTGACTTAGAACTTAGTGTTATTTTATTGCTTAAAAAGATAAAACCATCACAAATAGAACCATACTCATACAGACGACAAACAAAAGCTATTTTGAACCATACAGTTTTATTTTAACATTATGTCATTTCTGTAGTGTTTGTACTACAAAAAACACAGCTTATAACAGAACCTAGTTTTAGTTGATGGCCTTCCACATTCATTCTGACCCACGCACCGTTTTTTTGCATACATAAACACAAGTTTCTAATAAAACATAGAATTTCTTTTGCGACCACTACATTCCTATGGCAATTTTGTATGTTGAATGTTTAAAACATACAGATAAAGAATGTCAATAAATGATAAACTTTGCTGCTTGAACTTAATGTCAGATTAACTACCAATACAATGAAGGGGAATTATAAAACGAGTGAATAAAAAAAAAACTAAGCGACTGATGATGAAATAGGTACTCTTTTTATAACTTGAGCTGTATGTATTCGAGTAAGCTTAGCGCAAGCTCAGGACTTGGGGCACCCCGACTCTGACAGGTTAGGTCAGAAGGAGATGGAGGGGTCGAGTGAGCGAGTGAAGCGAGCGAATAGTCCCCGCGATCAAGGGGATCGCGGGGACTATTCGCGTGATATTTTTTTTTAAGCCACCCGGAAGTCGAAGCCCAGCATAGCGGGCCTTCGTCGACTGGGCCATGGGAGGTTAAGTGGTTTTTCTATTCGAAACACTTAATTTAAGATAAAACGCCGCTCAGTATAAATAAAGCATTTGCCAAAAATTTAATAAAATGCAGGACGTAACGTTGACACTCAAACAAATATTAGGTCGCTCAAATATTATGAAGCTACTCATTTTGTATTTTGTTTGTAAGTTGCTGTTCTGTTGATTTCTCGTCACTCGCAGTCACTCACTCACGTAGTAATTCTATGACCTAAATTAATTATTTTTGTCACTTACAACTTTAATTTAGTCACTCGTTTAAATACTACCCTAAAATTAATAGAATTCATGCAGATTTAATAAATAATTAATACCTATCATTTTCCGAAAAAGTATTACAATAAACCACATTAACAAAGTGCATGCTCTAGCAGTAATGTGTAATGATAAAGGTTAGGTTACTTTGTAGGTAATTAAGTGGCCTATTCCAATAGTTAGCTTTAGATTTGGTTCAGAAATTATCCCATTGGAGTTTATTACCAGGATAAACAGTATCTGCCATCTCAACTGAAGGCTCAACACCGTGCTGTAGGTAATCATCATACTTTTGCCCTTATCCCAATTAATTTGGAGTTGGCACAGCATACCTTCTTCTTCCATGCTAGAAGCATTATATTACTTGTCATCTCATCAGACACCACTTTCACAGTCCATACTCATAACTTTCCTCATGACATAATTTGTGGCAGCAAAAGAAATTCAAGCCATGCTGTACCTATGTGTCTTTCATTGAAATCCCTTCAGCCATTGACATGTTTGAGTTTGTATTAACACACCAATCTTTGGAACTGCCAGTTGGATTACAAAAAATCTTTTAGACTATAATATCTCAAATCTTGAGGAAGGTCTTGAGAGCTGAATTTAATGAAAAACCATGTGGGTGAAACTGAGACGGCACAGCTACATTACAATAGTTTAGAGTTGGTTCTCTGGGCCTTTATGGTTTTTTTTTTAGCTTGTTTGTCTCAATGCTTGGCAAAAGCCTCCCCTATAGCCTTCCACTATTCCCTCTGTGTGGTTTTCTCTGTCCAATTCGTCACAAACGCTTTATGGTTTACTATCTATAATTGAACAAGAGATGGGGAAAATGTTTACCGCAGCAAGCAGTACCAATTTAAATGTCTTGTGTCTCAACTACAGTTAGTATCAATAAATAACATTCATAGACTACAGAAAATTTATACTTACAGGACAGTTTACAATGTCTAGTCAACAACTGCAAAATACACAATATGACCTTGCCACAACCCATAGCATATTGTTTTCCTTATTACAATAGTACCAAAACAAATTACATCATTGCTTTTGTCAACTTTATTCATAGCTATTTAGCTATTGTAAATTATCACCAATTATTTACTGCTCTATGGAAAACAGACTATAACAATCAATCTAAGCCACGGTTTTGCTTGGTAGTAAAGTAACCCCTAAGACGACTAAATTAAGATATAAAAACAGCTTAACCTGTTCTGTTCTTTTAGAAGTGATTTCGATTTCTTGTTTGCAATAAGTAGGTACCCGTTATGTTCAGCCTCCCTTGGAATAATAGTCTAAAACGTAACTCACGCAACAACTATTCGCCTTACAATGATGATGTGAACTAATTGACGATATTTACGCAATCTTTACTGCTGGATAAAAAACAAAACAGCGCGGAATACCACATTTTCAAAAGAGGTTAGACATTTAGCGATTTGACTCACCACTTGAAAGGATCGTAGTAGAAGTCTTTCACAAATGGTACGACACCTTTTTTGCCCATTATATGATTTATGAGATTGGTGATTTAACAAAATTTAACGTTTATTTACGTTAAATTGTTCGATGGAAGAAAAATCGATAAATCTTTGAGGCTGCGAAAACAATGTGACAGTGACAATGTCATTGCTAGTGTTGCTACCATAGACATTCTACCTCTATATCTATGGTTGCCACTTGCTTGCGGTGTTGCAATACTCAAATCACAGAGTACTTTTGTTACAAATCAAGGAGACAGAATCATAAATTTCTAGTATTTTAGCGCTTAATTTTTACAATACAAAATTTGAGGTTACAGTCCCCCAGTTTCAAATTACCACAAATTCCAAAAGAATTCAAAAAAGTTAAAAAAAGAGAGTTAAAAAGTTTATGTTCTATTTCTTTTTACAACATGCTATGATTTTTGTACTTTTTCAGAATGCGTTTTATTCTAATTTATTTCCTCGCCTGTTATAAATTACACTCATTACTTAGTGATGTGTGTTTATTACAGCAAGATACAATCACCCTGGGCTGTATCAGAAAGGCATTAAAATAAAATGAATTATACAAATAGAAACAAAAATCTTATTTATTAGAATTAACAGTTTTCAAAACCCAATTTGTGTAATGCGAAACTTTCGTATAGACACCGGGAAAGTAGCGATGTCCACAGGAATATCCGAAAGAAACGATGCCTACAACCAGGCCTTTGTACAACAGAGGTCCCCCAGAATCTCCGAAGCATCCATCTGGGCCCCCAGCATCAACTCGCCCTGCACATATCATGGAGTCTTGAATCACTGCACCGATAGTGTTGTATCTCATGGCACATATCTTTTGATCTACCGTGTATAGATTGGTGTGCTGTAGTTGTTCTGGCTGTGGGCCGTCGGGCTGGAACAAAATTATTTTGTTTATGATTATTGTTGCAAGATTAACTAGACTTCTTTCCTTAAAGAGGAGGCCTGTGTCCCAGCTCTGGGCAACAGATTGATGATGCTATGCTTATGCTTGGCAGATTTCTTAGCGTTTTCTTGAACGAAATGAGCCTGGCTGCTAAGTTTTTTCAATAATGACTATTAACCATGATTGAGCTATTTCCCCATGATGTGCAACAGTGCAAGGAAGCATTTTAACTAGGTGAAAAAACCTAGCTAAAAAGCTAGGCGTAGTTGACATGTCTAACACACCTGAAGTACGGGGCCCGCTCCGGAAGTCTCAGTACCGTTGCTGCTAGTGGCCTACAGAAATAACAGTTAAATAATTGTAATGCAGTGCTCATTCCGTATCGTAGGATTTCCTGATGAAATAGACTGGCTCTCTTCTGTCTTAGTAGTTGTCGAAGGCGATTAATGGAAATGCTTTCAAAATATTGTTATGCTTACTAAATCTATATATAGTTACATTGTTTATACTAGCAACAGTAGTAATTCCTGTCCATACTAGGTCATAAGGTAGTAGAAACATAAAAAAATACGAACCTCCAAAACTCCCCATCCAACCAGGGTGCAAAGAGAATCTGGTTGGATTTCAACTCCTTGCTTAATAATTGTTCCCTGTCTCACATTATTGTTGAACGAGAACGGCCTTGAAACCACGACAACGGCAATGTCGTGCGTGTAAAAGTATTTATCGAAGTTTTTATGTGGGATTAGGGTTTTTATATTGTGAAGCACCCCTCCTCCAGTGCGATATGCTGATCCAACGCGAATCTTCCAATACTTTGGATCAGTGTAACTGTAACAATAAGTTAATACATTAAGTTACAATATTTATTGCCGTACTACAGGTATGTGCCCGACCCAGTTCTCGAAAATGGCAGTATCACATTTTATTGGGATCAATCCATCATCACTGACAGGATTATTGTAGCCAATAAGCCTGATATAGTGTTGGATCGATCAGAGCGGCGCGCAATGATTGTTGACATAACGGTCCCGCATAACGAGAACCTCGTGAAAGCTGAAAAAGATAAGCAAATCAAATATCTTGACTTGGCTCGCGAGGTTGTCGACATGGTGGGGTGTAAACTCAGCGATCATTGTGCCGATAGTCGTTTCAGCCAATGGCATTGCCAAGAGCCTCGACCAACATCTGAAGAGGCTCTCGTTATTAGGCAGCTGGATCAGGGGCTTGATACAGAAAGCGGTTATCCTGGACACGGCTCGCATTGTTAGGAGGTTCCTTTCTTTGGAGCCCTGACTGCCGGTAGCTTGGACCCTGTTCCCGATACCGGTGGGACACTATTTTTTAATGTTTTTATATTATTTTGAATAGGAATATTTAAAAATATAATTTATATGTATAAAGTTGAATAAAGAAGTTAATAATATATTATAATTGAAAGTCATGAGGAATCTTTTGTCTTATTTTTCGGAGTTTATTAAAGTATGCAGCTGTGTTGCCAGCATTACAAGCTTATAATATTAGGTCTTTTAAAATCACGATGATGGCGGCAAAAGGGCATCTCACTATTTTAAAGTTGATTGAATGATACTGTTACCCTCCTTATATCTGTAAATCACCCACTACATAGGGGATTGATAGGGAATGATCTCTGTTTCACCAGCAGTTAGGGGTCAGTTAAACGTTAAAAGGTCCCCTCTAAAAGTAATCAATTCTTTACAAAAACTGACAAAACAATCTGAAACTAACAAATTAAACTCCAGAAGCATCTCTTACTTTCTGCCAGTATTTTCATTATATTGAAAACAGTGCGCCGCGGACAGTACATGTCGTGACGTCAAAATGACTCCTGCGCAGTGCTGCACATAGTCTTGGTTCCCCCACGCGTCGAGCAGGAGTTGGGTGAGTATTGGGTAGCGGTCGATTTTCGTTGGGATGCCTTGGATCACTCGGGTAAGTATGTTGTAGTTGTAGTACTGGGCTTGCGCTGAAAAAATAGGAGATTTAAAGAAGGGTTGTGTCACACCTGTTTTTGACCGATGGTTAAGCTAAGGTAAGGGAAGCTTCGGCTATGCTATCAACTGTTGGACATGAAGCTCTCCAATTGCACGCCTAGCACGAATCTCAGTAATTCTTGTCCAGCAGCTACCACACCTACCACTCATCATCCTATAATGTTCCCACTACAGGAACTCTGGCCTCCTCTATAGAAGAGGGATGGGCCCGCGAGGTGGATAATAATCCACCTCGCGGGGCCAGTGCTGATTGGTAGATGTCACATGTCTTCGATTTGTTTGGTTCTAAGACCTGCCGGATTCCCCCCACAGTCACGATGTTTTCTTTCACCGTTTTGAAAGCAGCCTACCACTCATTCTGCGGAGATGATTGGAGATCATCCTTCTACCTAACTTGAAGGCAGTAATTAAGCGTCCGCTACGCTTTATAATTAGTAGTCTCCTTAAGGTCATCGGTTCTACGGCTAATGACCGGTTCATTGCTTCCAACCCTAGTTGGTTCTCTGTCGGATCACCTCGTTCCGGATTCATTTCCCTAAGGATTGTAAGCATCGTCCGTTCCATATCTCACTGAGCGACCTTAATAATATATGTGGATCAGGCATAAGCGGATACTGTTTTTTTTTTAAGCGTGGGAAATCATCAAATGACCCCGCTCTCCGGGCAGAGCGGTAGGGAGTGTAAGACTTCTTCTGACTAAAACCACCCATGTTCCTTCTTAGCTCTTTGTGTCGAGGCCGCGGTGTCTCTTTCAAACAACGCGCAGCTGAGACACCATGCGGCGCCAACCATGCGGGCCACTTCAATGTTGCTGACATTTCAATGAGGCGCGCGTGGAACAGGAACGCGACTTCGACACGGCATTTAATGAGCAGACCTTTGAGGCATAACAGGCAAGACGCCCTGATAGAAGATCAGTCTGCTCTATGGGAAAACCGACGAGACGAGTCGATGAAACTATCACTCAAAGAAATCCTTTGTTATGCAGGCTCATGTCCCATTACGTAGGTACCTAATATCTATACCTACCTAATTATTATGTTATGTCACATTCTCTAATTACTATTTATATCACGTCTACTCCGGAGGCGTAGATTTCTAACCATAACTTAGGTGATAAAACACACACGAGTTTTCAAGTCGTTAATAACATGAGAGGCTGTTAATTTCAGCGTGCTTTAACAGTAAAGAAAGTTGTAAGCTTTCTTCAGAAAGAAAAGGTCTTGAGATTATCTTTGAGTGCTTTTCACTGCCGACACATTTATTGCAGATCATGTAATACAAAGTCGTGGGTTCGTACCCAGACAGCTGCGCATTTATTTGTGTGATTTATTTCGTCACCACTGCAGCTCTCATAACAGTGAAGGAAAACATCGTGACGAAACCGGCATAATGTCCTAGAAACAATAATTCGAAGACCAACCCACACTGGGCTGGATTACAGCCCATTCCCTCTCAGAGAGGAGGCCTGTAGTCCCAGCAGCAGTAGAAATCAAAATATTTTCATTTCACATAGGCCTTCATGAGCACTTATAAAACGTCGACAAAAAGGTGCACGGTTCGGTGCATTGGTCGATTCCTAAGGAGAAGGCAAGAAACTCCAAAGGTTACTCTAGGTAGGAATATTTATAGGCTGATTACTGACTATGCTGTGCTTGAAATTAATGCTTATCATCTTTATATAATATATATATTTCTTCTGTACGTGTGTTTGTCACTGAACTCCTCCTAAACAGCTGGACCGATTTTGATGAAAATTTTCGTATGAGTTCATGTGGATTCGAGAATGGTTTGGATTTCAATTGGACCCGGTAGGTAGCGCTGCTGTCCGGGTAGGACGACGTCTACTAAGTCCGCTAGTACAATTTAAAAAGTAGTACTTGACTGCGAATATAAAATTTATTTATTTAAACTTTATGCACAATAGTGATACATAGGCGGACTTAATGCCACAAGGCATTCTCTACCAGTCAACCTTAGGGTCAAACAAGACAACATTGTGGTAGGCTACAAACTAACTACAAAATACAGTATCAATTAAAATATATATATACTTATATTAATACTAATACACATATAAAAATAAATAGTAGTACGGTAGGTATTGGTATACAAAGTGTAATTACGGACCCTTCACGAACACGTCAACCTAGCATTCTGTAGGTACATCAAACAACTAGGTACTTCTAACTGTTCTTTCTGTTCTGTGTTCTAACAAATGACGTATAATAAATAGACGCGTCATGAACTAACATCGCGGCGGCGCGGCGCTTAAAAACGGCGAAAATATTTGATAAATACGCGTAACGAATGGGAAAGAAAATATGACACCGTAGGTACAGCGGGATGCCTGTTTTCTTTATGTTCTGTACAGGTTTACATACACGATTTAAATTAAAAACAAACGTAGCGCCGCGCGAGAGGTTGGTGCGTAACGAAGCACGATGTGGCCAATTGGCTTCATTTCATGTTGTCATTTTTGATGGCGGACAACGTATCTATAGTTTTAATATATCATTGCTTCTAACTACTTCTCAAAAATATTGCAGGTAAACGACTGAATGACGTTGTATTTCTATGGTGCCACCTGAAGGCACAGTAATTAGGCCTAGTAATGTTTGTATAGGAAGTCAATGACTCAACCACTGTGTCCAACAAGTCGTTCTATTAATAAATAACAATTTAAAACGTTGGTTTCGCCGTTTAACCGGACTAAGTACGTATGACCTGGGGTGTAGGTCGCAAAAAACCCATTAGCATCCACGAGTCGTCGTCGGTTGTTATCATTACGCATTAGATGCTTTGCCCAGAACCATCATGAAGGTTGTTTGATTTACGATATCGCCAAAATCGCGAAATACACCGGGATATAGGACGCACAGACCCGAGAAGTAAATTCATTTTTGCAACAATAAAATGTAATTCAACAGAAATTTAATTTAATAATTATTATAATTTTCATTGATTCTATTGATTTAGTAAAAATGTAACTTTCATTTTTGTAATTTGAATTGTAATTTTAAACATATTATATTGAACTGTTTTCTTTTTATTAATCAATTTTAATTATATGGATTTTATTTCATGTTAATGTCTTCTGCCTGTAGGGGGGAGTCCCTGGTGTCCTGAAATACAAGTCACGGCTTAGTTTAGGCACCAGTCTCCCACAAGTACTCATTGTAACTTTTATTATTCCATTACTAAATTTTTAGTTTTAAGTTGTGTTTGTGGAAGAAAATAAACATTTTTATTATTTTTTTTTTATTTTTTTAAGTACCTACATATGAATAAACTAACGCTCTTTTTTCATAGGGGTAGGCAGGAACCACAGAACGCCACCTACTTAGTACTTACTGCTTTTGCTCCGTTCACATTTATACGAACGGGAAGTGTGGCAGAAAGGCCTGTAGGTACACAGGAGTGGGTCATTCCGGACTGATATTATTATGATGATGAAGAAGCATTAGTATCTTTATGGGAGTGTTCTAGTATTACGTAACGCAATTTTTCGAGTTTTTTTACCCCCTTCCCCAATGTAACGCGCCGTAACGCTTTTCTGTACCTCTCGCCCTCCTGAGAACGTTACGTAACCACCGAGTGACCATTTTTACCCAAAATTTTAAATCTTGAGAAATAAAACGTCTTAAATATGCGTGAGAGAATCTTTACGCGACCGTATTCTGAAGGGTTAAAAAAAAACAATGTTACGTAACGCGTAGTTTAAACCCCCGCCGCTGTAACGCATCGCAACGTTTTACACGACCGCCGTTAGTTGCAAAAACGCTAGGCAGATGATGATGATGATGATAAGCTATGATGGATGTATCTATTCGATTAACGGTTTGATTTGATCCTCTTTTATTCCGATAAACAGATGATTTTTTAAGCTAACACATGAGACAAAGTTTGTGGGAGAAACAGCCGGATCTAACCAGGAGGTCAGTCTCTTTTAAGGTCTGTTACGACAGTGGTAAAGAATAGACAGGAACTGATTCATTATTTTATTCGGACAGAGTCTCGACTTACAGGTTTCACAATCGAGCGCGACAAGACCTCGAAACTGAGCTTACAGGGCATTATATAGACTGATATCCCCACCGGAGGCATCCGGTAGTTATGGCGGTGTCTTCGCTTGACTGTGATTGGCTCGCGAGTCGTTGCCCGTCATTGGCTGGCTAGAGTGGCATGGCTATGGTATGCTAGAGTGGCATGGCTATGGTATGCTAGAGTGGCAAGGCTATGGTTTGCTAGAGTGGCATGGTTATGGTTAGCTGTCATTGGCTGGCTAGGGTGGCACGCTGTGAGCAGGCTGTTGTAACATTCGGCCGTCCTGGAACAATTGCTCCCGCAATGGAAACAAGAAAACAGTGATTACAAGTCAGCTCAGAAAAACCAAGTTAAAATGGGGCAATAGACCTCTCAGGAGATTTATGAAATCTTCGGTTTTCAATTGTTCTTTCACACTACTGGTGCTATCAGACAAAAGACTGACTGACAGACTGGACGGGTCCACTCAAATCTGTGTGGTGCTTTCTTCAAAAGACCATCTCAGACATTAATCTGCATGGTCTTCATGTGTGTATTATACCTTATTGTTAACCCAAACGATTTTAAAAGATTAAAAGAGTAACCTTTGGAGTTTCTTGCCGGTTCTTCTCCTTAGGAATCGACCAATGCACCGAACCGTGCCCCTTTTTACCGACGTTTTATAAGTGCCCATGTAGGCCTATGTGAAATAAAAAATATTTTGATTTTGATTTTTGATTTTGAAAGCACTGCTACGATATGTTACAGCGGATACTCAACCTGTAAACCCGTTGTATCATATAATATGACCTTTCACACTTCTTAGTTTATGTCAATCATTACCTAACTCCTCAATATCAGTTAATGTGGGCCAGAAAACCAATCTTCTAACGAACAAGAGTTAACCTGGGTCGCCCCCTATAGCATGGGACTTTAAGCTGAAGTAAAAGGAATAAATGCATAAGAAGATTTGTAGTAGGTACCCACTTGTACTAATTATTATGGACAAAGATGTAGGAAATGCTTAGTACCAACAATTTTTACGACATACCTTACGATTAAGAAAATAGCTGTACCACGAAAATGTCTTTTAAAATAAATTAGGGAAGTTTGTTTTTAACACCTATGTAAAAACCTCATTACAAGAGATGTGTAGATTCCATTTATGATTATTTATTGTTGTATAAGTGTATATTTATGCCATACTAGCTTATGTTTTCGGCTTCACCGCTATTAATTAAAGTGTTTTAACGCAACTTAAATGTTATAGCATTACGTTATAGTCAACTTTTGTGTTCAATAAATGTGTTTAGTTGTAGGTAAAAGTGACGTTGTTATTGATGGAAACGTACCAACAATTTGTTACATTTAAATTAAATATCACTGTTTTACAGTATGACAGAAGTAATATACCATGTAGCACGGATGTAACCATGAATAAACACTTTTTAATTCATTTCAATTTACTGGCGAAATGTGTGTGTACTCATGAGTATAAGTACCTCTGCCTAACCCATTGGGTATTACATGCGTGATGTTAAAAGCATTAAACCTTGTTGCCGCCAGTAGTCATCGCCTGGCGCCAAAGTTACATAATCTAATTTTTTGTTTTTGTAAATCACACTATTAACATATTTCCTTTCCTTTTTTTTTTTTTTCTTTTGCCATAACACTAAGTTTACTAACCCTAGTCGTTAAGTTATTTTGTTGTTACTAACACTATGGACACTTGTCTGAATTAAAGAGTTTGAATTTGAATTATCATTTTTCACCTTGTATCTAAGTTACGTCCTATTTCTGAGATAACCCTACCGCACCTAGATTGCCCTGGTTGCCTGGAGCAACCCGATCTGGGATAAATCGTAAGGCTTATAGGTACCCGGTTGTAATATTAACAGTATTATAAGAACTCCATATTATCTGCGACATTAAAAACATGAAACATTTTTCATGTAAGAAAATATAAATAAACTGTTTTGCCAAACTATCGTTTGAAGAAACGGAAGAAACAATTTAAGTTAATTACATCATACCATTAAGACGCACGCATACATACATGTACATACTCACACACATAATTCTTAGCGTGTCGATGGCAAAACTTCATTACTTATACACACCAATACACAAGAATACGTTTTTCTATTTTTCCAATATATTAATTTTATGTGTTTAAAGCTTTTAAGTACTAATGTTAAGTTAATGCAACTCTGGCCCCCAAGATACCCACCCACAGGCGCAGCCTCGTTTCAGGACATCAGTTTTATCACCATTTTAAAATTAAAATTTAGCTTGCTACTGTCATGTATTATCAGAGCTAAGTTAGATTTAGAATTGGATGTCGTTAACCCTCTTTCCTACATTATCCCCTTTACAGTACGCACAATGTAAACATGACGTCACATAATAATATTTACTTATAAATCGGGTTATTTTTGGAAATCAGAAATTTTGTTGATATTTATAAAATTCAGAACTTCGTTTTACTCCTTGATAATGTCATGATGCATTTTGTAATATCTTCCATCGCGCGAAGTTTGACACAACTCACACAACTAATCTGGTACCGTAAAGGTTTGTTTACGTTATAGCCTACCATCAACGATTACACAATTACTCACTATAGGTATCTGTACATCCACTTCGCAGTAAAACAATACTACTTTTCGGCTTTTCATCTTGTCATTGCACAGTACTGAACAAATCGTTCACGTCTAAATGGTACACAATAAACGGCATCTATCGAACGATCTACTTACCTAAGATAGGCATAGACTTTGACTTTGGCTTTTCGTTTTAGCTTACTTGGGCTTTGGCTCATCGGTCACCATAGTGAAAAGTAATATCGGGCAATACATGGCATAAGACCATGATTAGTCATTGTATCGCGTACTGCAGTACAGTCCGAATTACATGGACATTTTTACATAACACGTCATAATACGAAATCTTAGCAACAATTTTATCACTGCAAGGGATTCAAGCCCAAAATCATGATAAACACTCTATCTGACTTGTAACGCGACTAAACTAAAAGACAGGGCGCAAACTACCGTCAATCTACTTTATAAAAGATACGTGCAATACCTGCAATACGTGTGAATTTCTGTTGGAAAACTAGGATCGTACCTACATAATCACTAATACCGACCTATAACATTTTTTTTTTTTTTATAACAAGATTTATGTGACTTGCCTCATACCCACATCGTACTTTTTTTTTTTTAAGTTTGATAAACGGGCGAGCTATTATTGCTAAGTTATGAATGGACTTTCTTTAGTAACTAGATAGAACTAGATAGAATAAACTGACGCACTTCGTTTACATTACTCGGGATGAGAAATTAAGACGATCAACTTAAATTCACCTGGTTGAATGCCATCGCGTCATGATGTTTTATACCCTAATTAAGAAATATGTAAAAATTAGCAGTTCCTCATATTTAATTTTAAGTTCCTCGTTTTCAATCTGTCAAGAACTTTATCCAATAAGTCTAAAACTGTTTGAATATCGGCTGGCGGTAGCAAGAGATCGCCCAGGAATGCTATCTATATCTCTGATAATAGTTTAATAAAATTATTGTAGCTATTTATAAGTATCTGATCTACATGATTTACTTTGGAATTGTTATTGTTGGATAATCTAATGCGCACTTGAACTAAATATGTACATTTTAAGTTCTCAACTCTTTAGTACACAACTAGTACCTACTCGTAAAACATATTTTTTTCGTACCGGGATAATATTATACAGATTAACTGACTAAGATTAGATTTACTTATCGGGCTTACCAAATTATTTTGTCTACGATTCGCATAATTATCAACTCATGGGGCACTCCATGGTAAAACACATTTGGCTTATATATTTGGCTAATGGCATTTGGCTAATTTGGCAAATATTGGCATGTTTACTGACCTTGTTATTTATGCATGGTTCCTGGCAGCTCTCAGCGTGAAGTAGGTCGGTTCCTTCCTTCCATGTCCTTGGTTGCTGTTGACAACCTTTAGGTAGTCTTAATTTACCGTAGAACCGTTGCTGGCAGAGAGATGGATACTTCTTGTAACTCAAAGTGTCTCACAGGTGGTTACTGGCCGCAGTCTTCTTTTTCAAGGTCAAATTATGGAATGAACGATGCGATACCGAGGGTAGTCGCTTCGTGTTCCATCCAGATTGTCACCCGCTTTTTCAATTTGTGCCTTGTGATACTGGGATGGGAGACAATATTTTCCTTGCAGGCGGTGTGCATCGACGTACGTTCTTCGTTTGAATTTTTGACCTCGTCCTCCACAGTAGGTGACCGTTGACTTTTAAGTAGCAGAGAGTCGTTTTATCGTAGGTTTTTTTTTTATTCGATCCCACTTCTGACTGTTACGACAGTGGTAAAGAATAGACAGGAACTGATTCATTATTTTATTCGGACAGAGTCTCGACTTACAGGTTTCACAATCGAGCGCGACAAGACCTCGAAACTGAGCTTACAGGGCATTATATAGACTGATATCCCCACCGGAGGCATCCGGTAGTTATGGCGGTGTCTTCGCTTGACTGTGATTGGCTCGCGAGTCGTTGCCCGTCATTGGCTGGCTAGAGTGGCATGGCTATGGTATGCTAGAGTGGCATGGCTATGGTATGCTAGAGTGGCAAGGCTATGGTTTGCTAGAGTGGCATGGTTATGGTTAGCTGTCATTGGCTGGCTAGGGTGGCACGCTGTGAGCAGGCTGTTGTAACAGGTCCAAACAAATAATCTTGGCCAACTTACATGAACTGTGCAGTTAAGTGTCTGAGATTATGTTTTGAGGAAAGAACCAAACAGACTTGAGTGGACTAGTGCACCCACTAGCCATTGCAAGCATTTGTCAGTTATCGTGTAGCTTGACTCAGAATAAACACAATATCTTACGGCATTTGGTAAGACTATACACTATAGACTAGGTCAGGTTATACATATATACTAATATTATAAAGCTGAAGAGTTTGTTTGTTTGTTTGTTTGTTTGAACGCTAAGATCTCAGGATCTACTGGTTGGAATTGAAAAAATATTTTTGTGTTGGATAGTCCATTTATCGAGGAAGGCTTTAGGCAGTATAACATCACGCTACGACCAAAAGAAGTGGAGCATAACTGAAAAATGTTGCATAAACGGGAAACGACATTCCTTATTGAGAGCTTCCGTTGCGTGCGCTGCGAAAATCATTTAAGTTATGCAAATATGATGTACCGTACGGAAGAAATGTTCCTCTTTAAAAGTTCTACAAAAAAGTCCGCGACAGCATATATCTATCTATTAAGATTAACTCACTGTAACGATTTTTTACCATTAAAATGTTAGGTTCAATGGAGGTATTTTTTGCGAAACTTATTTAACCCATATGGTATTAATCTATATCTAAATAAATGTTTTTTTTAGAATGGAAATTTAATATAGAATATTTGTGCTTTTTACGATGTCATTTAAACAAATATCAGATTTTAGAAGATATACCTAGCAATGTAAAAATGGCCACGCGACAAAATAATTACGCGGACCGCTGTGCGGGCCCTCGCGTCCCAATGAAGATACTTGCATAGAGATTCTGGCCTCCGGGGAATTCAAATTCAAAATATTTATTGCACCATAATATTTACAAGGTGTTTTTGTATATTATTTTGTGAGCAGTGGTGACCCAGTGGTGGCGGCCCCGACTTACGAACAGTTGATTGTGGGTTCGAACCCAGGCAGGCGCATTACTTTGTGTAATTTATTTCATCACGTGCCCCTGCTCTTAAAACGGTAAAGAAAAACATCGTGAGGAATCTACCAATCCGCACTGGGCTCACGTGGTGGATTATAGCCCATCCCTCTCCTAGATAGGAGGCCCGAGTCCCTACAGTGGGACAAAATCTAAACTTATATTGTAGAGAGGAAAGATTAGATTTTTTGTTTGTTACGATTCAACTCAAAAATTACTCTGATGACTTTGAAAATTAGAAAAGTACATTAGAAAAGTAATTGAAATAATATTACCTACTATGTTGGATAGTCGATCTATCGAGGAAGGTTGTAAACTATATGTTATTGTGACGCAGACAAAGTTGCGTGGGTCAGCTAGTATTGGATATGTTTAACTTGATGTGTCGCTAAGTGTACCTAGATTCCGACATTTCCTTACAAGCAAACTTTTCTTCAAAGTCAAAGTTATTTATTGTGCTTCTCTAAAAGTGTAGCAAAGCTACCAAAATTCCCACTTACCTTGTAAAAAGCACGTGGCCACTAATATGAAGATAGAACAATTTCGCATTTTCGCAATATCTTGGTACTTTAAGCACAATGTCACTTAACCCGCTTAGAGCCACTATTTGATACTGATCCGTTGCAAACACGAGGCGATGTGGTACTCTCGGGAGGATACTCACTGAACATGAATTATGGTGAGCGTATACTACGATGAGTGATCTTGATACTTTAATTTAATAAACACGTTTTCGTGCTTTTCTTTGTATTACAACTAGGTAGGTACCTACAGCATTACTGGTTTTTTCATACAATTTGTCAGTTCACCTCATATTTGACGAAATACCATTTTTACTCTTCTCTTTTAAGCTGCCGGATAAGAGAGAGAGAGAGACAAAGCCGGTAAAGTCACTACCTGACCGGCTTTTCCTTAGGTTAGGTTATGTTCTGTTTTCTGGACACACAAACTTACAACCAGTTTTATTATCAGCCATAAGAGAAATACCTAACCTACCTAGA
The DNA here is from genome assembly GCA_932274075.1 of Diarsia rubi. Taxonomy (NCBI): domain Eukaryota; kingdom Metazoa; phylum Arthropoda; class Insecta; order Lepidoptera; family Noctuidae; genus Diarsia; species Diarsia rubi. The sequence continues at coordinate 2,485,244 of OW026432.1, forward strand.
TACTCTTGGTCGCCTTACATCATGAACAATCAACAGGGAGTGGAGATTGCCCGAAGTTAAACAATATAATTATTATTATGCGCTAATAGTAACAATAATAATTTGCAAAACCAGAAAGTAGATAATTATTACTACGCTTTGGTGAAACACATCGTGAATGGTAGGTACATGTATAATGGTCTCTATCCGTAGCTTTCGACCTTTGTAAAAGTAAGTCAAGTATCAAGATCGCCTCGTCTTACATGTGAGATGCAAATACTGTCTCTCAGTATATTACGAACATCAATCATTTGGAGAGTAGTCAGTAGAAACTCTATTAGAAAATTAATCATTAAACAATTTGTTGTAGTCGTTTAGAGGCGATCATAGTGGCGTCGTCGTAGCAAAAAGTGATACTAGCATGTCAAGGTGATTAATTGATTTTAAATAGTACACTCGGCAACATACCAAGCTATACATTTGTTGTTTATCAAGGCCTCGATTTTAATACATTTTCAGTACCTACACTGATCCGCATATAAACTGGTATTTGTGTAGGTACCTACTTAGCTTGAGTTGTAGCTGTGCGTAAGTACCTACCTACTTATTTTAATTTACCTCTGGTTTTTTCCTACCACACACATTTGGAAATGTTATTGCATTGTTGAAACTTAAACTCTCCATCTGCACCTAGTGTTAAAAATCGAATAGCATTAATCACTATTCATTTGATTGTTGTCTAGTTTTGATGAAAACGATCGAGTAGTGATCTTAAAGAGTTGGGGTAGGTAGTTTGTTTAGTTTAACTGGGCTTTTATCCGCACTTAGCCTCTTGATTGGGTCATTGTGCTTGATGTTTAGAGAATAGGTACCTACATACTCCAAACCAACATAGGTCGTCCTAAAATTGTAGCAGCCTTCCCAGACTAGGTACTGCAGGCTTCCAGGAGAGTTAATGGGGATCGTGGAGTTTGTGCCCGGTGATCTGCCGCTCCTGCACTCTAGGAGTACGTGCCGTGGCGTTTCTTCCGCCTCCATGCACGTACCCTCTGCACAGTGGGCTGTTTGTTACACCTATGTTATGTAGATGTTTGTTTAAGATACAGTGACCTGTTAAAACCCCTATGTTTTTACGGATTTTGCTCCTTTTAAGTTTGATGAGATTGCGAGTAACCTTCATTGACGCCTCAACTGCATCTTTTGTTTGCCTGCATCCTTCACTGTTTCTCCATTCGGTGAGGTGTTTTTCTGCGGTTCGTGAACGCAGCCATGTTTTTATTTGGGCCTGAGGTATGGGCAGTAGTGGTTCTGGTCCAAATACTGTATCGCTTGAGTCTCTCTTGGCCAGCTCATCTGCTGCATCGTTACCCTGCGAGTTGCTGTGTCCTTTTATCCCTTTCAGAGTTCCACTATTCGTGGTTGCAATGCATGGAGTGCATTATGGCATTAAAGTATTAGGACAGAGGTAATTGTATTGTTTTTTAGGGCTTGAAGCACCGATGCACTGTCTGAGATGATCTTTATTTAAAGTCTCTGACGTCTCTGGCTGCAACTGCTTGTGCCGCTCTGGTGATACCGATTTTCGACATTCAGCTTGGAAGATTGTGTTTAATTTATCTAGGGTATTTGATATTGAAATGTTGAGATCATTCGAGAAGACCGGCTCCTGTGCCATGCGAGGTCTTGGAGCCGTCCTTAAATATCCTAACTTCATTGATGCCAGATCAGCTATCTACTGCTTCCGCAGAGAGTTGGATGTCGTAACTTCTATCGAACACATGGTGACATAAGGTTTTATCCATAGGCGCCTCAAGAACCCCTGCAAAACTTTTGAGTGTGTTGTTTCTGTACTTACTTTCTTTTATCACGTCGTCCGTTTATGACCAGATGAATGAATGTGAACGAGGTAAAAGGAGTAGGTATGTAAATAATGTAAGGATCGTAACAGGTGGCGGTTTGTGGTTTCTGCCTGCCTCCATGGGAAAAAGGCATAAGTTTATGAGTTAACTTTAGGCGCAGACCGACAATGCGTAACATTATTGATGTTACCCGACCGCAGCGAATCCCAAAAGGAGGGTTATGGTTGGTTGGGTTATGTTTGGGCCATGGTTTGACCTAAGTATAAAATGAAGTGTAGGACACAATCTCAACACATCGACTGACAGACAGATCTACAGACATCTGTCTGATGTCTGGCTTGATAAGGTGGGCTTGATGAGATGGCTTGATAAGATGGCTTGATAAGATGGTTTGAAGAGATTGCTTGATAAAAGTGCTTGATGCAGATTGACAGACAGACTGACAGACAGACTGACTGACAAACTGACAGACAGACTGACAGACTAACAGACAAACTCACAGACACATTTACGGACGTACAACTTTCTCCAAAGATGAAAGAACCAACATCATAAACATCGAAATGAACCAAGGGTGCAATGATAAACTCAGAAATAAAACTTTTGTAATGATTGCAATAACAAATTGTATAATATCTTTAACATCTTCTTAATAATAACAAAATCTAAATATAGGTACATACTACATACAAATCAACAAAAAACTCAAAAATCCTACAGTGGGCCTACAGACCATTTAATCTTGAAAAGTGGCGAAAATCGGAACTAAATACAAAATATGACATTTTTAATGATATTTCTCATAAAAAACCGCGCCACCCGACATGCCAAGATTTACAGGATAAGTGTACTTTATCGAATTATTCCTTTGCTTCGTATAGATGATTGTATTTGATTGTCTATGCTTGTATAATATTTCATAATACCTAATAATTTGATTACTCTATTCATGTCTCCAGCAAAAAACGCGGTAGAAACTTGCTTTTGTAAACTTTTGATTTTAGCTTTGTTCTCTGCATTCAATTCCATAATTTCTTTTTCTGTGGTTGCATCCTCTACTTCTTCATTCTTCTCCATTATTTGCATTAGGAACTCTTTGTCTACTTCTGTTTTTTCAGGGATGTCTTTGCCTCTTAGATTCAGCATGTATATCCCTGAAAATGTTGTAAATTTTTATGAATTAGTAAACAAACATGGGCGAGGCCAAATGAGTATGTTTGTAAGGAGCCACCCACATATGAGGAATTAGTCTATGTAGTGATTACTAGAGCAATTGCTGAGCATGAGGCCCTCATCATGGGTTTGATTTCTAGATAGGGCAAATTGTTATTGGGTTTTTTCATGGAGAATTTCTAATTAGCAGCCACTGAGATGTGTGCCTACTTGATGGCAATAGGCTCACCCCTATTACATGAGACTTACGGCCGAATACTGAAACGCCACTCAAATATAAGTAACGCTCAAATCTAGTGCTGTCTCGGTTGCTCTATTCTGAAGTAACAGAGACAGCACGAGATTTAAGGGCAACTTAAAATTGAGTAGCGTTCCAGTATTCGGCCGTTAGACTTAACTGCTGAAATGTGGGTGTACTATTATATTGTACACCTTTACCCTTTGGTGATTGCAGGCATGACGTTATGTTATGTATACATTGTTTACCAATTTATTGATTTCTTTCTGTTTATTTCTTTTTTCGGAATTTCTCCTGTGTTGTGAGTACTTAAAAAAACATTTAAACTCACATACACAAACACACAGACCTGGAACAACTATCTGTAGGCCATACAAATATTTTATATTTGTTCCAAGCGGGGATTGAACCTGTGTTGCGCAGGTTTGATACCTTTTACATTCTTTTGACACTTAAAATTTGACTGATATTTATATTATCTTTGTTTGGCCAGTATGAATATTAAATGTACTGAACTGCTGTTTTTTTAAATTATGAAAAAAAAAACTATGTGAGAGTGCTTTGAATGATGTAGAAAATATGTGGTTACTGTTTCTGTGTTGATGTCCTTCGACTGTGTATAGTAAAACCAGTAAAACTATGAAATGCTGGTTCCTTACCTCTGGCTAATGGCTCCAATAATGTTTTGTAAGCCTCATTCACCAGTGATGAATATTTCTCTGAGATTTCTTGTTCCTTCTTGTCTCTGAAACATTGAAGGAGTATATTGTTTAACAATGAGAATATGTTTTGTCACATACATGGCTATTATGTTAGCTTAACTATTTAATTTTGAATTTGTTGACAGAAGCTTGATTGGTAGACAATATTGTAAAAAACACAGGATAAAGATAGATTGATGCATACAGGACAGACAACAGAACGGAAAAAGACTGAAAAAATTGGCAGAAAAGAGTGGGAGTGTTAGCCTAGCGTTGAAATTAAAGATGATGATGATAAATGTTGTACTTGGTTAGAGGCCCCTAATAAAACAAACACTTGTCTACCACACTGAGATGACTGTAGGTTTAACTGTAAAAATCACTACAATAAGTAAATAAATTAACTTCTTACCTGCTAGCAAACTTATCAGGATGTAAGTATTTTTGTAATTCCTTATATTTCTTCGCTAGTTCTGTCTCATCCAGGTCATAAGATTCACTGACTCCCATGATATTGAAATAATTCTCTCCTTTCTTTGGCTGTTGTAAGGCATTGCAATTTCCACAGAATAAACCAGGTTCTTTTCTCTGAACATCCTTGCCACAAGACCAACATGATAAAAAGCGAATTTGCCTGAATAAAGTTTGTTTTATTGTTTGGTTTATTATTAGATTTCTTACACTAGTTACACTCATAATGTTGAGGTTAATTTATGTTTGATATAAAACGAAAGGCCTTGAAAAGATTATGGTAAAAACGTGAAACATTCAGTGAGGTCACAATATGTGTACACAACGATAGTCAGATAATTTTGGTAATTTTTCCAGTCAACAAAATAATTATCCGATCCTTTATTTACGTCTCGCATACAATTTGACGTTGACAGTTGACAATCAGCTGATTTCCAAAAGTTTTGTGTAGTTCTCGCTGTACAATGACAAATAAAAAAAAAATTGAATTCAAGAAAGAAGGTAGGTATACAAACTAAGTAAATAATTTTTATTATTATCTCAATATACATATATTTTATTATTTTTAGTAATTAAAATTGACAAATAGTTTGTACCGAAAAACTACGACCAAAAATAAGTAGCAAAGAGCGAAACGCATCTGTCAAAAAAAAATTGACAGTTGGTTGGTAAACAGAGTTGGTTTCAATCAAAGTGTGATATTTAATTTGGGAAAAGCTGCTATCTTTGAAAGCTTTGACCATGGTGAATTACTTCAGCATGGACGGCGCCGAATCAACAAACTTTCAGAAGGAGATATCTGGTATGATGCACGGATTTGGCGATAATCCGAATCCAAATGCTGCCACCGTTGTGTTGGTCGAAAGCATTGTTCAACAACAACTCAAATTCATGATACAAGAGGCCCATCAAAACTGCATCACACGAGCCGGTAGAGCTATAAGTAACTACGACATCATTTTCTTGATGCGAAAGAATATTAAGAAACTAAAACGCCTTCACGACTATCAATTAAAATTGGATCAAATTGACAAGAAATGTGTATTGAATATGGGTACACCTAGTGAGTCTTTGATCGCAGGATTGATGGAAGATGAAAAAGATCCCACAACCAGGAAGCGAAGGAACCATATAGACTACATCAAAGAATTTGATGAGTATGATGAAGTAAGTAAAATTACATTTGATTCCATTGATTACATACGGAAGGTACGAGCCGCTAAAATCACTGAGTCTATGACTTTCGAGAAGTATGAAGCATACCATAAAGCTAGATGCGCATCTTTCCGCTCCGGTTATGGAATTGGCAAGGGCTTTGTAAAACTGGAACGCTGGCTGAACCCCGTAAAAGAATTCAAGATCACCCAAGCTGCTTTAGAAGTGTTGTGCTTCGTTGCATACGAAACTGTTGCAGAGATAGTGGATGGAGTCTTTCTAGTAAGACAGGATGCTAAGAGAAAAAGCGGAGACCCATTCAGCAAGTTTGAAGGTGGACATTTTTGCAACCCCGTCAGTTTGAACAATGCTGTGTACATTAAATCGGGTTATGAGGGAGTCCCAGCTATTACTGTAGCAGAAGTGAGAGAGGTATTGCGGAGATATTACACCTCAAGAGTGGGGATGAACGGATTATTCTTTAGAAATATGAGCTTGGATCTCCCTATCAGATACTTGGCGTTTTAAAATGTTTCATATAGACCCTTTTTACTAAGATTGTTTGTATTGCTTCCTTATTTACAATAGGGCCGTTCAAGTATCATGTAAGCAAATTTACTGCAATTCTTTACCCCCCCCCTCTCCCTTGTCAGCAAATGTAATCAAAGCTCTCACCCCTTCCCCCCATGCTTAGGTAAACATTGGTATATGCATTTTTCTGTTGATGTTTTCTGTTTTTTTTTACTAAATAAAAATATATGCTTAGGATAGAGGACTTTAACGTACATTTCATTAAAACCAACTTTATTGACACAATCCCCGACAATGCGTTTCGTTTTCAAGCATAGATAATGTGAGGGATGCCAAATGTGTAAAAAGGTAACAACATCTGCTGCTGACGTAAACATCATGTAGACCCCCACACCCCCATGTCATCAAAAATAAGCAAAGCAAAGACCCCCCGCCCCCCTATAGTGCTTACGTAATACTTGAATGGCCCCAATGTATTAGTAAGTACAGGAGACAGCAACACTTCTGCAAAAATAGGGTAGTTAACAAAAAAAATCTAACTAGTCCGTCAGATAGATTTCCAAAAAATATTGCACACGTATTTTTCTTTTTACACGTAAACAAACATTGAAGACGATACATTGCTTTGAAAACTACTGTGAGGTCATATTCTAAGACATAGTATGATATTTTTTACCGGTGAGTGACGTCCACTCAAATCTTTGACGCATTTTATCTTCGTCAATTTTTATTGATTTGATAAAACAAAAAGTACGTGTCCAATATTTTCCGATAATCTAACAGACGGACTAATTAGAATTATATGTTTTTTAGTCAGTAAACATCCTCATTGTGATAGCTTGGCTAATATGCAAGCACCTAGGAATAATGTATCTTCTTATCAGTGAATTTTTTAGAAATGGTACATTTGTTCTGTGGATTAACCCCTATACTCACTTACAAACCTGACTTACCTCTTTATAATATTATTAGTACATAATTATATTAGTATAGATACACTAAATTTATTGGAAGATAGATATGATTGAAAAGCATAACTGAAAAATGTCCACAATCTTTTTATTTAGAGAAACAAATGGTGATAAGTAAACACTTATACAGAGTGGAAGGGACACCGATGCTCAAACGGTTACCACGTAATTAGTACACATAAGAGACGCTTGTCATTGGTTATCAAAAACTGGTCAAGTGCAAGTCAGACTTGTACATGAAGAGTTCCGTACCATTGTAGTAGATATTGAGAGATTTTCCATGTTATTTTAGCACCATAGACTTCTTATAGGTTTTCTTGTAATCTATCAGTGTTGCACTTATTTCTGTATTTTTTTCAGAATTTGAGGCTCGGTAGTTTCTTTCGAAGATAAGGGGGGGGGGGCAAATGGTCAGACAGACACACAAGTGATCCTATAAGGGTTCCTTTTTACCTTTTGAGGTAGGTACGGAACCCTAAAAAAAAACATAGGTACACCAGAGAACCTCTTTTTTTGAAGTCGGTTTAAAAAAAGAACACCTGTTTCTTACGAAACTGCAATACTGACTGTGTCAAAATGTATGGACAACAGAATTGAAAAAAAATACCGACGAAAAACATTCTACGTGGCTGATTAGTTAGGTACATTATGTGATTGCTATTTTAGCATTGGTGTCAACCTAAATATTAATTATTCATAAGAATTCTAATTGATATAATAAACTCTATGTCATCATAACATTCGAAGATGACACACTGCCATTTGTTTTGCTTTTGTGGTGCAATGCATCTTTTTACCCGACTACGGCGAAGCTAAAAGGAAGGGTAATGATTTTGCCAGTCTATGTATGTATGTATGTAAGTATGTGTGTTTGTATGCTCCACCGTAGCGCCTAGACTACTGAACATATTTTAATAAATGAGATGTCAATAGATTCGTAAGAATAGCCCGGGTGACATAGGTTAATAAATTTTAACAATTCTTTTTATGACGGAATTTAAATGTCAAATTCTAAGCTCGTAAAAAAATAAATTGAGATAATTATAATATGTTTGGTATCAAATGAAAGGTCTTGGCGAGTACTTATTATAGTTCGAGTTACTAAATCGCGGCCGTAACAAATGTGATTTTACTGAGTAAAAGTGATTAAAATAACCATTACAACCTGTTAAATATAATAGAAATACATGAAAGAAAAGATAGTTTTATTATAAGCCACAAAACTTCAAAGGTATCAACAACAGAGTGTTGCGTAGCAATACAGTTAGGTAGTCCATAGAGGTTAATACCTATGTAATAAGAAGGTGTGTATACTTCACATCCTCTCACGTTTTTAAGAATTTATAAATAAATTCTTGAGTCCCATTCTGGAACTTAAATCTTGCAGCCTAGGGCCAAACAGTGGCTTCGTTAGCATATCGGCCAACTGCAACTCCGACGGAACGTTCAGCAGGGATATTGCGTATCTTTTAAATGACAGTGGCTATCATATTGTCCATGGATTAACTATCAAATTGGTTATGGTTTAGTACAAAATGGAACCATTTGACAGTAATTTATAGGCACTATGGGTTAGCCACTGTCATTTAAAAGATACGCAATAGCCCTGCTGGACAGTTTAAGTCTCCGTTGATAACACATTCTTTCACAAAGAAATGTTTCAGCTTGATGTGCTTAGTCCGTTTGTGATATTTGTCTGTTTTGATCTAATGAATTTTGTATTCCATTGAACAGTTTGGTAAGTTCAGTTTTATTATGTTCATCGTAGAACATATTCTTCATCACTCGAATATCTTTCGATGTAACAATACTGTTTTTCGAGGGTATGAAAATTCTGAAAGCTTTGCTTGTTTCAGAGTATCCCGCAAACATGCCAGGAACTGCCTTTGGTGCAAATTTGTGACCGTCGATGCCTTTCTTCAAGACAAAAGTCGTGCATTCAAACACATACAAATGATTGATACATGGATTTCTGCCAACCCATCGTTCGAATGTCGTTTCGTTCTGGATAGCGCTGATAATACTCCTTTTTGATAAGTAGTTTGCAGTGAAGACTGCTTCGTCCCAGAATTTTAATGGTGTATGTGCGTCAATCATCATTGGAGTATGTGCGTCAATCATCATTGCTCTCGCTTTCTCCATGAAGGTGCGGTTCTTTCTTTCTGCAACTTCGTTTTGATTCGGGGTATAAGGTGCGGTGAGCCTTCGCTGTATTCCGCAACGTTTTAGATAAGTGTCAAACTCTTTATTGACGTATTCAGTAACATTGTCTGACTGTAAAAGCTTAATTTTGTTTCCAGTTTGTGTCTCCGCTAGATGTTTAAACTCTTTGAACTTGTCGAATACTTCGGTCTTGGTTTTGATTAGGGAAACTCGACGGTATCTGTTATAGCCATCAATAAAGGTAACGAAGTATTTGTTTCCGCTGGTTGTGGGCGATTGTATAGGTCCACACACGTCGCTATGAACGATTTCTAAGCGTTCTTTTGTTCTTTGAATATTTTTCTCACGGGGGACTGGTACTCGATGCAGTTTTGCTTGGATGCAGGTTTCAAATTCTGCCAAGGTTTCAGAAGCATCAAGCCAACTAAGTTCTCGTTTATGAGTGCAAGTTTCATATCTTTGGCGTTCATGTGACCAAGTTTTCTGTGCCAGTCGCTGATGTTTGATGAGTTCGTTTTCTTCGTAGTACACACATCAAAAGTGTCTAGGGATCAAGCATTTTTATGCGGATTTCTTGAGATTGAGATGTGGCTTTGTAATAAATTTATGATTTTATAAATTTATATGGATCCTTTTTGGTGCATTTCATAATTTGAATCAGGAACTGTGAATCAAATTCGAGTAAAAGATGAAAATCAGCTGTCAATATTTTCCCTATAAAAACATACAACGCATTGAAGACATTATTAGTGCTACTGTTTCCCTACTACTGATTAAAACCAACGTTATTATGGAGCGGCGACGTCATTTAAGCAGGGAAGAAATGCTCAGAGCCGTGGGAATGATAGAAGCTGGTTCCCGGCAACGTACTGTGGCTTTAGCTCTGAATACAAGTCAGAGTATTATCAGTCGACTTTGGACACGTTACCGAAGCACTGGTACCGTGGCTGAGCGCCATGGAGGACGGTATCGCTGCACCACACGGAGACAAGACCGATACATTCAAATCTTAACTCGAAGAGCTCCAACAATAACCGCCATGATGTTAGCCGTGAGGCTTCATCACTCTTCAGGGAACTTAATTAGCGACCAAACAGTCAGAAACCGCTTGCATGAAGTGAACCTTCATTCCCGAAGACCGCTACGGGTACCACCTATAGCAATGCACAATCGTAGGATTCGATATCAATGGGCTCTTGAACACAGAAATTGGGCAGAAGAACAATGGCGTTTCGTGTGCTTTTCTGATGAGTCTCGTTTTGGTATGAGACCGGATACAAGACGTATACGACACTGGAGAACCCCTGGACGCCAACAGCGATTAAAATCCTGCCAGGAAGTCCATCCTTATAGTGGTGGAACCATCATGGTATGGGCGGGTATTTGGATCGGCGGAAGAACTGAGTTGATTTGGATCAGAGACAACCTCAACGCTCAAATTTATGCTGAGACGATTGTATCAGACGTCATCGTTCCTCTACAAGTGCAAATCGGTCCCTTATTTCAGTTAATGCATGATAATGCACGACCGCACACCGCAAGAGTTGTAAGACAGACTCTCGCCGCAGCTAACATCAATGTCCTGCCCTGGCCTGACTCATTTTGAGTATGCCAAACCGATGTTCTTGTGTTGTTAGTGTTCGCGGTAGAAACACGGATTATTAATTGTTTAAGTTACCCAATAAAATTTTAAAGAAAACTGTTATTTCAGTCTTTTTTTCGAACTTTAATGTTAGTGGTTCAAATGTCAAAAATCCCTTTATTAGGAAAATGGCAAATTTCTTTATTAATGCAAAGGTGACTTGGTTTATCGTTACTGTGACAAACGAAAACACTTTATTTGATGAATCCTTAAAGAAAATTTTAATTAATATCAATCAGGAGAAAAGTTATTGCAATATATGTTGATCCCTAGACACTTTTGATGTGTGTAGTTGTAACGTCATCATTATCGTTGGCCAGGTTGTTGCGCTCATGTTTATATGGTTTAATGTAGTAGAGACCATCGTTTTCTTTGTAAGCAGTGAGCGTTATTCCAGCTTTTGTGTTTCTGACCGTTGCTTTGTTCTTCGTAAAGAAGACAGAGCATCTGTCATTTTACTAACGGACATCAAATTAGTACAAAGACTAGGTATTTACAGCGTGTCTTTTAGGTGTGTACGCGCAATACCGCTACCATTTTTGGATAAAAAGGTTACTGTGCCTTTACCTTCAATCTTTGCAGTATGGTCTTCAGTGGCGAAGCTTAATTTTTTGGATATTTGCTCAATGATCGTAAATAATTCTCGTTGGTATGTCATGTGAGACGTACAACCGCTGGCTAAGACCCAAATGCTGTTTCTAGGCTTCTCGTTTTGTGTGAGGAGGCACTGTGTAGCATAATTGTTCTTATGAGAACCGTTGTTGTTTTTGGTTGGTTTCTCATTGTTCTTCTTCCAGCAGTTAGTACAGATTTTGTGGGTTTTCCGTTTAAAGATGTTTCCTCTTTGTTTGCAAATTTTACATGTGACGTATAGCGCTTCATGCGTGAAATATTCAGGTTTGTCGTTGTTTTCTAAAGTTTTACTATGACGAGCTTCACATTCTTCTATAATTTTGTTTTTCAGTTCTTCTGGCTTCGGAAGAGTGTCTCGTGTTTCGATAGCGACTCTGAAATTCTCGTATTCGGATGAGAGACTGTACAACATCATTATTTTCAACAAGTCCTCATTTATGGCTATACCCATGTCTGCCAGTTTGTCAACTATGTCCATGAATTTGTTGAGATGATCACGTACGTCGTGTCCTTCTAATTTTGTTAGGATCAGTTGTTTCAATAGGCATGCCTTTCGTGCAGGTCCCTTGCTGGCGTAGGTATCTTTCAGTTTTTCCCATAATGCTTTAGCTGTTGTGCAATTTTTAATTTGTTTGAGTTCAGATGTAGCGATTATAAGAATCAGTTCTGATCTTGCCTGTCTGTCACCTTCTTTGTCAGCTTCAGTAGCATTATTTTAGTTAAGTATTTCCACAGTTTATGTCGTACTAGAACGGCTTCAGCTTGTATGACCCATGTGTCGTAGTTCTCTCTCGTAAGAGGGTCGATTTTGGTGCTCGACATTTTAAAACAAACGCGACAGGGTTATTCACTTAAATCTCGTAACTTCGTTCACGCTCTGCTACCATGTTAAATATAATAGAAATACATGAAATAAATGATAGTTTTATTATAAGCCACAAAACTTCAAAGGTATCACAATAGAGTGTTGCGTAGCAATACAGTTAGGTAGTCCATAGAGGTTAATACCATGTAATAAGGTGTGTATACTTTGTCTCAGTTCATATACGTCTCTCGAATACATTTTTCATCAAATATTCACTCAAGAGACTTATATTTATTTTAAAAATATGTTAATAATAATTATTATTCAGTAAAGTCACATTTGTTACGGCCGCGAATCCTAGTTTATTTAACATACAACCTGACACTGATCGGCAAATTGCAAAAAAACATAAGAAAATTCAAATTTCGCGGGCTTGTCGCATCAACCTTAATAATTAATATTATGTGGGCAGCCTAAGGATTAACAGATGCGGACTTTGAGCCTTATTTAACAATAACTGCCGTACTCAGAGAGCTTTAATGATTACTTAAGCCATCACTTAGTGATGGTTTTGACAGTCTTGTCATACAAAAATATCTCAAACCTTTACTAAGTGTCGGCATAAGTAATCAATAAACTCTGAGTACGGCAGTTAGTGTTGTGATTATAAAACTGAAGATGTTTCTAGACATAACTTTTCATTCAATCAATTATGTATTATGAAATAAATGCATATTAATTTCTAATTGCGTGTTTTAACTGCCGATTAAGCCGATGGTCTACCGTCGCTTTTGGTCATCTGCAATATCAAACGCATCCCAGCTAAATACACCTTTTAATACTAATAATACCCCGCACGGAACAAATATTTGTATGGCCTACAGATAGTGGTTCGGATCTGGGTATTTGTGTATGTGAGTTTAAATGTTTGTGAACTCACCCGCATACAGGAGAAATTCCTAGTGTGGGGCAAAGTTTTGTAAAAAAAAAAAAAATCGTCATCGACCCGTGGTGTTATTTGACCGCGAGTGTACATGGTTCAAAGCGCGTCTCATTGTTGAACTACCCTCATAACATAGGAAACTCAATTCAATCAATGAATCACACGCTTTGTATTCACATGTGGCCTTTGAAAATAACCCTGGCTATTTTCGCGCGGAACTCATAGAATTTTACATGACTTACTTAGTTGTGATAGAATTTTCATTTCATTCAACCCTGTGTTAATTTGACTCTTAGTTGATTAAATGTGTATCCACAAACAATCGAATCGAAACTGTCGTATGGACCTTGGTAAAGGAAAGGAATACCAAATACCAAATAAAATAAAAATAAATAGTAAGTACATTGTTATCAAAGGGGTGGAAGTTACTCATTTAGTCCCGAGACGGAGTTTGGCGACGGGCGCCAATAGTTCGAGGGACTAAATAAGTAATTTACCCTAGGTAAACACTGCTTTTCATTACGAATACGAGGAAAGTAAAAATAAGAACATAAATTATTAGCTGAAGAAGAAATTAATGACCTATCCAATTTAGTGGACTGAGCATCATTATAGAGTTCGTGGTACTAGAAGTTTTTGAACATGTTGCAGAGTAATATGTATAGGCCTTTATTTTTTTTTATTTTTTTTGGGAGGTGGGAAATCATAAAATAACCCCTCCCGCCCTTGGGCAGAGCGAAAGGGTCAGACATCTACTGACTAAAAACCACCCATGTTCCTTCTTAGCCCTATTTGTCGAGGCCGCGGTGACTAGTATACAACCCGCAGCCCAATATATATGTATAGGTCTCTTGACCATTTTCAGTCATGGCGGCCAATATTAACGAAGATTAGCCATCGGCGCGGAAGACATTATAGTGCAAATGTGTGTGCGCAGCCCCTAGCATATGTGCACTATACTTTCTCTCATAGTTCGAAGCAACGGAAATACCACATGACCGGAGACAGATCAGGAGCACGATCAAGCGACGGCACTCTCACTCTGTCACTATATGCGTGCTTCTTGCAGCATTGACGATGCGCTTGGTTGCTCTGTTTCTTGCTTATAGGCTGCTAATGATTTTGCTTAGCCAAGAACCGGAAAATACGTAACTTTACCGACATAGGAATTATTTGGACATGTGAGAGCTCCGGAAACATGGTCAGATGTAATCAAGAAGGCTGGTGGACGCTACCAAAAGCATTAAACTAGCTCAGTTTTGGGCCAACACAATTAAGATTGCCATTGACACTTTAAGAAGAAGAAGACTGCCAGAGGCAGCTTATACTGAGCACTCCACACTGCAGAAGACCGTGTAGCTTGGAGACGTGTTTTATGTGGTCTCGATCATTCATGGAATAACGAAAATGAATACTTTTTGCAGTCGACAAGAAGCCAGCTTTATAAATCTTTACTACTAGCTAGCTCATTCCGAAGTGACCCTAAAACAAAGTTTAAATGCCCAATTAAAATAAAATGGAGCTCAATGGCGCCAAACTTTATTATATAGTGCTTTTGACAGATTTTATTTTATGGACAAAATAAAACAACTTTAAGGGCTGAATCTATTAAAGTTTTAACATTGTGATAATAGTGTGCGAAATAGACCGTTATTTTTGAGAATTCTCAAAGGGGAGTCTGTTGGTTTTAAAAACTGTATTAAGTAGCTTGATGTTCTAACGTTACAGACGTTAGAACATCAAGCTACTTCCATCTGTTAAATTTCTTCAATAGAATTTCAACTTTATTGGGTTCGAGGTTGATTCGGATTTTTTTACTGATTCGTGTAACTTGTTGTGGTGGCGGTGGGCGGTGGGCGAGCAGTGGTGGCCCAGTGGTGGCGGCCTCGACTTACGAACTGAGAGTAGTGGGTTTGAATCCAGTCAGGCGCATTAGTTTGTGTAATTTATTTCAACACCACTGCTCTCAAAACGGTGAAGGAAAACATCGTGAGGAAACCGGCATGTCTTAGAACCAAAAAATTCGAAGACTTGTGACATCTACCAATCCGCACTGGGCACGCGTGGTGGATTATAGCCCATCCCTCTCCTAAAGAGGAGTCCTGAGCCTGCAGTGGGAACATTATAGGCTGATGATGATTGCCAGCCTATGTCGTAACAGTAAGGTCGGTCTAATTATCGAGTAAAATATCTCGAGTGGATCTTTCTTCTATTAACTATAGTCAGTGACCAATTCATCATCATCATCATCATCATCATCATCATCATTCACCTGCCGTTATTCCAATTTTTTTGGGGTCGGCTCAATATGTCTTCATCTTCCATAGGTATGTCAGTAGTCACCTCCTTACTTGCCCATCTTGCCATATCATCTTTCACACATGGTCTAAGAGCCAGTGAAGATCGACCTTCACAGACCTGATAACCAGATGAGACGTATTTCTTAGTAAATATAATTTATAAACAATTTACACAACAAATGCCTATGATAACTTGCCTATCAAAAAGTGGTCATAGTTATGCTATTTTTTGCAGGCAAGCCTATATTATGATGGTTTAGTAATTAAAATATCTAATCTTTGATATTAATTTCGATTGGTTAGCAGATCGGTGTAGTCACCTACGAGTATATTGACTTACCTGCAGGGCTATTGCGTATCTTTTAAATGACAGTGGCTAACCTATAGTGCCTATCAATTACTGTCAGATGGTTCCATTTTGTACTAAACCATAACCAATTTGACAGTTAATCCATGGACAATATGATAGCCACTGACATTTAAAATATACGCAATAGCCCTACAGCAGGGCTATTGCGTATCTTATAAATCACAGTGGCTATCATATTGTCTATGGATTAACTGTCAAATTGGTTATGGTTTAGTACAAAATGGAACCATTTGACAGTAATTGAAAGGCACTATAGGTTAGCCACTGTCATTTAAAAGATACGCAATAGCCCTGCAGTTCACAGGTTGCCAAGCTAGGTTAGGTTAGGTTAGAGGAGAGGTTAAACTCCTGCTCGTAGTAAATTATAGTAAGTTTGCGGTCACCACTGGCTAAAGACCTTTGCAATTTATTGTAAATAGGTACAATCGTACTGACGAACAGCAACAGAAGTAGTTTAAAATTTCGGAATATTAATTAATTGATGTACAGGATTCAAGCTATTGTTTTTATTGTTTCAAAAGATTGTTCTTCAAAATATTCCTTACTCTTCATTATCTTGTCAGTAACGAGTAATATCTAACAAGTTTTTATTAAAAAAAAAAATGCATTGTCATTTCGAGTAGTGTCACCTACTGCTGATGCTGACTGAACCACCATCTGAGCATACTCTTTGCAGTTGTCACGACATCGACATTTTCTCTAGAAGTACTTAAAGTTTAAACCTATCTAGACATTGCATCTGACAATTATAGCAAGACTCCCGCAGCATATTCCGTGGCTTTTTGAGAGCGTCTGCCTGCAAATTTAATTTTGTCTAGCTGAGTTATAGCTTTCCTTATTGGATGTAGGATGGGGCGCTCTGAATTAATAATGTCGAGTATATACAGGGTATTTCCTTGAGGTAGTCAATACTTTGGTGTTGCGGGCTGTTGGGATCGTTCAGGGATTTGAGGTTTGTGTTTGATGTTGTCTTTACTACATATTATAAAACCAACTCCTCCACCGCGTCGGGTCCGTCTATCTGTTCGCGATAAACTCAAAAAGTACTGCACCGATTTAAATGTTGTTTTTACTAATAGATAGAGTGGTTCTCAAGGAAGGCTTTATTATATAAAGGAGTTAAATAGGAGATGCAAGTTTCTTGGAATATTTTTCGACATCCACGCGGGTAAAAGCTAGTTAGTAATAAATCGCTCGTATTGATAATCCTGGTTCTGGCTGTCATTTGGACATCTTCGACAGTCGCTACAGGTAGTCAGTGGACTGAAAGTCAGAAAACAGGCTTATCAAAGGGCATCGTGGTACTACTAACTGTGTTGTGGAGGTCAGATAGGCAGTTCGCTCTATTTAAAATACTGGTATTCAGGTGAATCTGGATAGACAGAAAACTGACGCCAGCATAGTTGGAAACAGTCTAGGAAGATTAATTAATTGAAGAACACCTTTAAAACATGCATATCATTAAAAATCAGAGAAGAATTTTCAAAATAAGAATGCTTAGAAACAGCTTGGTATTTCTTCATAGGGCAATTATCCTTTATTAAAACGAGGGTAGCTACAGTTATGCCAATCTTAAACCTCGCAAAACTTATAGTTAACGTAAACAGATAACTAGTTGTAAATTACTCTGAGTTTTAATTACAAGGGGGTGTATAATTATTATTTGTTAAGACTATAATGTTCCTGGGTAGCTAGGTTTTTTTTTTTTTTTGGTGGCTGGGAAATCATCAAATAACCCCTCCCGCTCTTGGGAAGGGCGAGAGGGAGTGTCAGACTTCTAATGACTAAAAACCACCCATGTTCCTCCTTAGCCCTATATGTCAAGGCCGGTATCTTAACTTAGATTGACTGCCTCGTTCAGTCAGTGCTCGCAGGCGCAACTGCTTAGCATGAGGTCTTGCGTTCGATTATCAGGTCGTCTATTATTGTCTTTTTCAGGAATGTCTCAATAACAGGCACGATGTTTGGATTTGTTCCGGTTGCTGGCAATAGGCTGCACTGGCCCTATTACATCGGACTTAAACATTACTTTCGAAATGTGGTCGTACTATTAGGCAGATCTCTGCCTAATCTTTTGAAGATAGCAGGCGTAATGTTATGTTCTCAAGCTAAAGGTGTAACAAGGGGTTTTTTCAACTCTATCCTTATGGGTTCAACGAGCCGCGGGAGAAGCACCGGGCGTCGGGGGCCACGTGACGGCTTCCGGCCACCGTAGACGCGGGCCTGTGGGCGGTGAGTGATGGGCTAGCTCGCCGTCCGTCCGTCTTATGACAACGACAGGCCGTGGCGACGGGGCTGCGGGATGTTGTAAGAGATACCGCAGCCTAGACATAAAGGGCTTAGAAGGAACATGGGTGGAGGGTGGGGTTATTTAATGATTTTCCAACCCCCCCCCCCCCAAAAAAAAGGGTTCAACGAGGAGGTTAAAGTTTGTTTGCGGACAAAGACTTTACGTAAAGCTCAAAAGACAACATATCCACCCATCCAGACATAAACATATCCATCTGTGCTGTCGTAAAATACGTCAATAAGCTTACAACATAATGTTATTAACTCAACGTCGTTAACTGTGAGTGTTCAATTCACTTTTGATCCGACTTTAAGATCTAACTTTAGGTTTCAACTTTAGTGTATGAATAAGACAACGTGTGTAGACATGCTGCTCCGACCTCAAATGGGTCGATTAGTGCAAGAGAATGACGAAGACAACGGTATATAGCAACGTATAAAGAAAAGGCATGAGAAGAGCTTTGTCGACTGATGAGTATGATTTGAAAGTTTCCCAGAGATTTACCACGTAGATAGACCTTATCCATACTTAGGTAAAGACCTATAAGAATCGATATAACATTTCCGTCATTCAAATTGACTGATTCCTTTGACTTCGTCTGTCATACACTGCAATGGTGGGCTTTTCGTCCGCGGCGCAGCAACCTATGCTCTGCCTCTTATCTACATCTGTACCACCCACTTTTCTACACAAGACCCCTCCACATACAACTTGTCTTATTAATACTGCGCGGTGTTTCCCCGTATATTTCGAGCTAAACATAAAATTTACGGGAGTCGGAGAGAAGCAATCAAAAGGTTTATGTTACCTATGACATTGTGACGATTGCGAGGTGGAACGAAACGCACTCGAAGACGTGTCAATTTCGACTAAGACGAGTTTTAAATGCTTGACCACGAGTGACACGGGAGTCGCGTGGTGCGACTCCCGTGTCAAAGAAACGAGACTAGAGGTGAGAAAAAAACGTATAGCATAGCATTTATTTCAATTAAACCTTTATAGGCACTTTTGAATGCCAGAAGAACAATTCATAAAAACAAAACTACGAGTGCAATACGTCATTCCGAAAGCCACCACGCGGAACCACACGCCGCTGTATGCCAGCAACAACGAGCACCGCGAGCACGAAAGCACGCAGCGACACACACCGCTACAACGAATGCACGAGATAATAGTATTTCGTCGATGAAATTTTGACACCATGTAAGCCAAAAATAGTTGATGTTGACTGACTGCCCGTGGTGCCTTGAGTTAGTTTTCCGGGTAGGCCAACAAATGCTTTTGGGTTTTTTCCACAAAAAAAAATCTCAATAGTAGCTCCTAGTTTGGAAGCTGGCTGTATGAGAGGTGGGTCGTTCCGAGGTACGGTGGTCTGTACCTCGGAAAGCACGGGTCTTTCTCTGATTGTGGCGTATTGCCGTCCCATCGGACTAAATGAGTAACGGAACAGAGAGTGCATATATGGTTTCTACAGACACACTTGTGCACTATAATATCTCCACCCGATAGCTTATCTTCGCTAAGATTGCTCGCCGTGTCCGAAAACGGTCAGAAGAACTATAGGTACAGTTGTTCAGTCCCTATTTTTTTCTTTTTGAGTCGTCTACTCAAATTTTATCCGACCACTGCGTATCAACCTGGACAGGTCCTTCATTTGTCTAATTTAATCGACTTATTGCCACTATCATTTTCATGCATAGCCAGGCCCTGAACATTGGACGATGACGCGCCTGGCTCCTCATGGGCCTGCAGTAATGGTGACGCACCTAGAGCGTCATTGGCCCCTGTGATGTTTCATGAGTATTTCACCGTTATCTTGCGTAGATCTACTAAAGAAAAATCAGTTTTTAAGTAATTTCGATGTGACGCGCCAGGTGCGTCATGGGCCTCCCGTGATGTTTGCTTATGACGCACCTGGCGCTTTATGGGCATTGAGTCGGTTAAGTCCTTGAACGTTCAATTAGTTGGGCTCGACGGGCAAGGATATGGCATGTCCTATGTTGGAGCTCCACACTCACATTCTACCAGAGATGGGTCAATTTACCCCATCTAGCCAAATTGGATCGGCAGTCGTCACAATCGCAAGCCACGCATCGCTCAATCGCGAATATCGTGGTCATGACTTAAACACGTTTCAATTTCGACTATGGCCAGTTCTAAAGCATTACCTTCGAGTGGAAATTGCTATTTGTTATAGTTTGTAGTGTTTACAGTCTGAAGCGAAGTGTTTGCTGACTTCAACAGTCCTAGAGGCTTTTTATAAAAGTGTTATTTTGTTGAATGGTATACTTCTATTATACATAATTGAGCAGCTTAACAGTATTGCTGGGTTTTAGTTTGAAGAATAGACATCAGTTTTTTTAACTTTCAAAATCCTAGGTACTATACTACCTACCTACTATAAACGCCCTGATTGCTCAGGCGCCGGATCTAGATCTGTTTATGAGTAGCATGCGTTGGTGCAAACTGTAAGTGTAGCAAGTATCTGCTTAATAAATAAAAAAAAATTGTAGGGTGTTCAAAATTAGCCTGTAATGTTCTAACTGCTTTTTATACTAAATTGCCTTGTGTTTTGCCGCAACTTTTAAATTCATTTGAGGTCGGTGCAGCATGTCTTCTACTTTCATACTTCTCTGTAACTCGACATCTCATCAGACACTTCCATTCTAGCCACATCATCCTTCACTTCTACTGAACTGTTGGAATACGAGTATATCTTTATAAAATAAATAAAGTAAACAGTCGGTTCACTTTCAAAATGAAAGCTCGTGAGCACATTCACAGGGAGTTGGCAGCTTCGTCTCAAAATTAAGTTGTTATAGTTTTTCTTGCTTATCTTTCAAAACTTTATATATTGTATGTATGTTCGTTCTGGAGTGGCGACCGCAAACCGGAAGACGTTGCGTTGGAAGGCCTGGTGAAGATTGCGGGGACCCGCTGGATGCGAGACGCACGGGACCGGTTAATGTGGTGACATCTCGGGGGAGGCCTATGTCCATGATGATGATGACGATATATATATGCATTTATTCTTATATTTTAGGTGTACGTCTTTTCTAATTTGTTTTTCTGTTTTGCACTTACTGTGTATTGTCTCTGCATGACCCTAAGGTAGACTGGTAGAAAATGCCCAAGGCATTAAGTCATACAAAGTTGTAATAAAAATAATAAATAGATCAGATCTGTCTGCATGCTCTTCTCGATTTTGAACGATCCACGTGCTAGTTTTTTTATTTTGGTATTTGTTACAATAATTAATAGTTTATGTTATTTTTATATGTGTATTAGTATTAATATAAGTTTAGATAAACTTAACTATCTTCCCCCCTTCCCCCCTTTCTTCCCTTCTTCTTATCTTTCTTCTTCTTTTCTTTTTTTTCTTCTTTTTTTTTCTTTTTCTTTTCTTTCATCTTTTCTTTTTTTATCTCGTTCTTCTTACTTATCTATCTTCTTTTTTATTTTGTTTTATTAGTTATTTTGTAGCCTACCACAATGTTGTCTTGCTTGACCCTTAGGTTGACTGGTAGAGAATGTCTTGTGGCATTAAATCAATCACTATTGTGCATAAAGTTTAAATAAATAAATAAAGTCTAAAATAATTTTAAATGTCGAACGGAGTTTTCGTTGATGGAACCTCCATCAACGAAAACTCCCTCCAACATTTAAAATTAGAATCTTTATCCAAAATAAAATAATGGCCACCGCTCTAGAGTCTGAAGCAACGTTCAGCTGTTTATAATTCTACACCGTCGGTGATAATTAAGTGAGAAAACGAGTTAGTGCGATCCTCGCTCACGATCCTGGCTCATTCCCGCACTTGTACTCGTATTTATGGCTGTCTCGTATTGTTGCCTTTAGTCTGTTATACAAATTGAGTTTTAGTCATGTATATTAATGTGTGGCAGTTGATGGAATTACTGGTACTGAATCGGAGAGTTTGTTCTACTACTTGATGAAAAGAATATCACAACACACGAAACATAATATTATTGTATCATGCCGGAATATTCTGGTTTCTCCTAATATTGCCTGCTATGAAATCATTAATCAAAATCAAAATATTTTTATTTCATATAGCACGGGCACTTATAAAACTTCGACAAAAAGGTGCACAGTTCGGTGCATTGGTCGATTCCTAAGGAGAAGAACCGTCAAGAAACTCCAAAGGTTACTCTTTTAATAAAATCGTTTGGGTTAACAATAAGTTCCAGACATAATCTTGGTATAATACACACACAAAGACTATGCAGATTAATGTCTGAGATAGAGTCTTTTAAAGATAGCACCACACAGATTTGAGTGGACCCTTCCAGTCAGTGCAAGCATTTGTCAGCGTTTAAGTTTCATGTACAAGTGACATAGTGAGAAGGCTAAAAAGGACAAAACCTTTCGAGCTAATTTAGTGAAGTGTTAGTTTAATGTAGTGAAGTGAGTGCTACCTATAAAAAACACAAGAACAAAGTGTCTTCCCCTTAATAGAGACAATAAGAAAAGTGTTAATGGACACATTCTTAGTCGTAGTCTCCCTAGCAAATTAAGTCAAATTAGAATTACTCATTAGCTTTAGTATTAAGCTAGATTGTATTTCTTATGATGTAACCATGTTAGGACACATCATACAAAAAAAAATGTACAAGTAAATCATTTAAGGTAGTTAAAAATAAGTGCTGGTTTTCCTGCAAAAGTGTATAAAACCACACGTTATAATGTATTCCATGTGAGGGAGGTTCAACTTAAAATAATGTACTGAATACGTGCAAACCGTTTGTGCATCGATGTACATTCCTCCCTTTTTTTTTTTTTATTGGCGGGTGTAAAATCATCGAATAACCCCTTCCGCTCTTGGGCAGAGCGAAAGGGAGTGTCAGACTTCTACTGACTAAACACCACCCATGTTCGTTCGTAGCCCTTTGTGTCGAGGTGGCGGTATCTCTTTCGAACAACCCGCAATCCAGGGCTCCGTACCTTTTTTTTGCGGGTGGTAAATCATCAAATAACCCCTCCCGCTCTTGCGCTCTGCCCAAGAGCGGGAGGGGTTATTTGATGATTATTTGAATGGGAGTGTCAGACTTCTACTGACTAAAAACCACCCATGTTCCTTCTTAGCCCTCTATGTCGAGGCCGCGATAACTAGTGTACAACCCCCGTACCTCAAAACGAAAAAACGGAACCCTTATAGGACTACTCGTGTGTCTGTCTATCGGTCCGACCCCCCAAGGAGGGGGCTCCTTATCTCTAAAGACTTCAGGAAAACCTATAGGAAGTCTATGATGCTAAAATAACATGATAAATCTTTCAAAATCTACTACAATGGTACGGAACCCTTCATGAAAAAGTCCCACTTGCACTTGGACAGTTTTTTATATGGAAGAGCCTAACTAGAAGAGCTAACCCGAACTGCGTGGGCTGCTGAAAAGTATTAAAGGACGTACTCAATTTCACTTTGCACGACTCGGGAAACGAATCTAAGACGACACTTTAGAAAAGATAGCTAATGTAAAATCATCTGATTTTATGGATTTACTACAACATTCATAAAAAGCTCTTACAATCTACTTTCCACAGCTTCTCAATCTTCTTTTTAAACCAAAAACATTTAATTTTAAGCGCGAATATCCTCGGATCGTGCATAAACTGAAGCGAATGAAATATGTGCTAAATAAACGTCAGGGAGGGCCATTATCACGTCACGGCTATAAACTGGGACTAAACGCCGTTTAGGTGTCCTCCAGACATTTCTTCTTTGAGCTCTAGGGCTGCTAGCAAATCTGGGTATTGACTAAATTAAATTGTATTGTATTGTTATGGCTTTGTCGTTACAGGTAGTCGTCGGAACGAAATATAGACAATCAGTCTTACCAAGGTTATCGTTTTACTCAGTTGAAATATTGTTTCTGCATATGTGAACGCCGTAGGCCTTCTAGATTCACGTTTTGCATTTGAAAAATGTTGATTTTAATATTTGAAAAATGGTTGATTTGTGATTTGAAAAATGTTCATTTCATTATTTGAAAAATGTTGATGTAAACTATACTGATAATAAAGAATGTTGTTAATATTCATTAATTGATGTTTTTTTATTTAATTAGAGACTGATCTGTCATTTTCAGATGTTTTCATTTTGCGACACCTGTCATTCTGCGAATCTGTCATTTACAGATCCTGTCATTGTGCGACACCTGGCATTATGCGTTTCTGACATTTTGCTAATCTGTCTTTTGCGTTTCTGACGTTCTACGCCTACACCATCTATGCTTGTTAACTTCGAATATTGTTTTGTGCTGGTACGACGCCGTAGTCGATCTACGGTGTAGCAACAAGCATCGGATAAGTACACTTATTAATTAAATTACCCAACCAAGTAAAAAAGGTACGAAGCAATTAGAACTATGTGTGTAGACTCTTAAATTCCCAATTTCTCCAACCCTTCAATACTAACACAAAGTTATGCCGCGATCCATATACTACATATTATTCTTTCAGCGTCCTCACCCAATCTATATGGTCCTTAATAAAAGCAACCCTGTTGAAGAGGGTACCGAAAGGTTATTTATTTTAGATTAGCAGATAAGGGTAGTGTTATTTGTAAGAGAATCGATAGTAATAGTATAAACAAACAGAAGAATATTATTCTCCTTGGTAGAGGCATAAAGGTCTTTAATGTTCCCACTTTTGGGATACTGGTTGGCAGATCCAGGGTGGGTCGGTAAGTGCACCTGTGTTCGAGTATTAAAACTATTATGAATGATAAAGTTTGGAAAGGTGAAGTAGGTCATTCACGCCAAAACAGCTGCACGGATCTGGATGAAGGGCACAGATAATAATATCGTCGTTTAAGATCTCGGTCGGTCTCTCGGTCGTCGGTCTCGTCTGTCTCGGTCGTTTATGTTCCTTCTCCAAAATTAGTTTACTGATTTTGGAGAAGGAACATAAAATATGTCCTCTGGATAACCTTTTCATTTCGTCGAGAAATATCTCCCAGTCACGCTGGCTACCTCAAAATGTTTTTTTTTATTTTGGCAAATCATCAAATGACTCCTCATGCTCTGGGCAGAGCGGTAGGGAGTGTCAGACTTCTACTGACTAATAACCACCCATGTTCCTTCTTAGCCCTTTGTGTCGAAGCTGCGGTATCTCTTTCGAACAACCAGCAGCCCCGACGAGGACGATGTTTTCCAAGTGATAATTAAGTAATAAGCGTGTCTTGGTCTCGAACTTGTGACCTATGACTTGACAGTTCGACGAGCACACCACTAGGCTATTAATACTACTTCTTGTTCTTCTTCTAATAAAACTAGTTAAGAAGTTTATCACAAAATTGTTGTGTTGTTTTGCGGATCTCTACCACTTAATTTGTGAAAGTTGTCGAGTGTTCAGTTTCTTGGAATACGGACGACAAAGTTAGCCATTTAACGAAATGTACTTGACCTCATAAACTGGTATTTCAATATTCGCTATGTAAACCAATGCTTAGTAATTATCATACCTGTTTTTGTATAGGTACCAGACAATATAAAGGGTGTAAAAGTACCCTTAACGCAAACGAGGGGCACTTATTTTCCCCACCACTACGATTTTGTTTTTTTATATCTAGACCATACCTGGGAACTCCTTAGTTACGGAGATATTGGGGGTCCAAAGTTCCAGCAGCTGTTTTTGTAAATACTAGTTTTTCATGTTATATAACTTTACTTAAATTACCTCCACAACCCGTTTACTATTCAAAGCATCCACTAGCACAATGTTTTAAGAGTGCTCCATTGAGTTTTACCGTAAAATGTAATTTTAGACCCAAAAAAAGCCGTTTCCCAGCAATGAAAAGGTAACAAACTGCATTAGGAAGTGCCGAAGGGGGGGGGCGTTTTGGGGGACTGTCTCTTGTAAATAAGTAAAGTAAATATTGAAGTTCGAAAAGTGCTGATTATCAACTTAGTTTGAATAAATGAGTTTTGATTTTTGTTTTTATTTTTTATTTATTATATGAAGTTACGTTAAAAATAACAGCAATTGCTCAATAATGTGTGTATAGAAATATACAGAGGTGCTAAGACTCGACTACAGTCTGTAACACAATCCGCTCAATCGCCTCTCGAACCCGCTGGTAACAAGGTGCTTGAAAAGAGCCATGTTTCTCAAGAAATAGAGAAAACTGGTTACTTGTCGAGGTCGTTTTAGTTATTTTATTATGTTTGAGACAGTTTTAACTCCACGTCTTTTTGTTTACTTCCCTGTTGACATAGTGTTCGCAAGTGCATCTGCTTGACAAAGCGTTCTGGGTTCGATTGGCAAGACGAGTCCTTTATACTTCCATTAAGTACTTTACCCCGGTGCACATCTCTCGCCTGCATTACACCACTGAGGTAGAGGACATCGAGAAGTACGTGCGCCAGAGACTGAAGCACACGTCAAGAGCCCAGCTGCTACCAATAAATGAAACAGCGTTGTTGAATAAAAGTGTATTATATATCTACGCATTTTTAACCATTTACCTAACTCATTCCTGGAGATAAATGATATTAATATATTTAAAAACAATGTCCGAACACTGTTACAAAAAAAATCGTACTATTCTGTCACTGAATACTTACAGGATAATCTTTTGTAATATTATGTGTAAATTTGCATGCCTTATGGCTAATGACACTATTGTTTAGTTTACGAACTTTTCTTTTGTACCCATACTCGCAAATAAATAAATGATTTGATTTGATTTGATGAATTTCAAAGCGTTTGTGGTGCGAATACCCACGTGCTATCCCCAGTTGGTGATGGAAGAAAGTTTTTGACCGCAGAATGTGAGGTTTCGTCGCTTCTGCGGACAAATTTCACAAGATCGCACAAAGTATCGTGCAAGTGAAGAGTGTTACTAACATGGTTATAAGTTACTTGTACTAACACAAATGTTATTAGTGTGTATATTTAGGTTAAGGTTTTTCTCTATGGGTCTTTGATACCTCAGAATAAATGTATTCCATTTTTATCAGTAACATCTTGGTTCCTGAATATATGCTTATTTGAAAGAATGGGTAATTTCTATCTACACTAATATTATAAAGAAGAAAGATTTGTTTGTTTGTAACGAATACCCTCCGAAACTACTGGATTGATTTGAAAATTCTTTCACCGTTGGAAAGCTACACTATCCCCGGGTGACATAGGCTACTTTTGTTCCCTGTATTCCCACGGGAACGGGAACTACGTGGGTGAAACCGCGTGAGGTCCACTGGTTAGAAATATCTCAGTGGCAGCCACGGAGTTTGGATGTGAGACCGGTTGATGGCAATAGGCTTACCCCCTATTACATGGGACGTAACTGGCAAAATGTGAGTGTACTATTAGATACACCTCTGCCTAGAGGCTGCCTCCGAGGATTATTGGCGTGATGTTATGTTACTTCCATCTACAAAATCAATGACTCAATACCAAACCGCACACAACATACATACCGTTCCAATTCCTACAGGCAATTTAGCAAGGTTTTCGTTAGCCCCCTCTCAATTAATCGTAAAGATTGGGGCGGAGGCTGCTCGAGAGGCTGGATTGGCTCGAGAAGGCTCGAGGGTGCTCGTGTTGGCCTGAGCCACTCGTAACGTAAGGATAATCTGGCGCTGCATCTTTAGTTTATAGGTTTGTGCGGTGAGAGGGCAATGTTGGTGATTAAATTGTGTTATGAACGTAATGTAGATAAAAATTGATATAATCATGCTCCTTTAACCCGACTGCGGCGAAGCCCAAAAGGAGGTGAGTTGAGTTTCTTTATTCCTATCATTATCATTTCAGCCGAAAGACGTCCACTGCTGGACATAAGCATTATTCATATAAAAGCTAGTAAAAAAAGTAGTTTAAAAACTAAAAAACCCGACTGAAAAAACTAAAAAGCAAAAAACAAGCACATTTTAAATTAAACAAAGTTTTGTTGGGTCCCGTCAAGTTGAGCAATATAGCCTCACGGATGTACTATCCTTTTCTCGAAACAGCTCAGGCTGTTTTCGACCTATTCTTGTTACTACTCGTTGCAAATCTATAATAAATTATAGTGTATTATGGCATCAGCTGTGTGTTATTAGTGTTGTAATTCCAAAAAAATCCTCCAATACCGGAACCAAGCGCCTTAGACGGAGGTTTGGAAGATGCAATTGATACCTTTCCTTCTCAACAACGATAAACGATTATTCCTTCTGCCGTAGTTAGTTGCCTTAAAGTCTGACAAGCAGTCTTACCAAGGAGTATCGTTTTATCCGGTACGAATTTGGTTATGCAGTGTGCAGGTCAAAGGTTGTGCTATTGATATCAACTATGTTCATATAGTTATCTGAAATTCCTCCAGTCCGTTTCCGCATCCTGTCAGAATGCCCGCCATTCCGAAATAGTGCTGCCAGGCTAACCAATGAAATGTATATAAAATACTGGTACTTATTCAGCTGAATCTGCCAAGACTGAAAACCGACCCGGGTCGAGTCAGTAAAAAACTAAAAAACCCGACTGAAAAAACTGAAAAGCAAAAAACAAGCACATTTTAAATTAAACAAAACTTGGAAGCAGGTGGGGTCCATTCTATTTTCATTTCGTAATTTAATATTAAAATCGTTTTTACTACTTTTTTTTATTTCCAACTTTTTGGTTATTTCTCGTTTGTTCTTTCGTTGGTCGCGTAAAAATCTTCGCAGATGATTTAACTTATATGTTAGTTTATATAATTTTTGTCTTTGAATTTATTTTAAACATATAAGTGTCATATATTTTTGTAATCCCCTCTTAAAACCCTTCATTTTGATACCCTACTAGATAGTAATAGATTTTTTTTTATCTTTGGAATACGCTATATGGCCCCCAAAATACGCAAATTTCCTTTCTTTTTTAATTTTAATGTAGCCAGTGACACTCGCGCCATCAAGACGAAACTAACGACGTATATTCAAATCCCTTCATCTATGTATTTAGGAGTTATGAGGGAACAAAGAAACGGACATACATACATACACGCCAAACACATAACCCTCCTTTTGGGCTTCGCCGCAGTCGGGTAAAAAACTGGGCAGGTTATCATCACCTGCCTAGTTTTTCCTACCAGAAATCGGGTGATACATCATCATCATCATCAACAGCCTATTAATTTTCCCACAACTGGGACACAGGCCTCCTCTCTTTGAGAGGGAATGGAGAGATTTTTTTTTTTAATGTCTCATTGTATGCTCGTCATGTTTCTGCGACAAATAAATATTTTTTCTTTCTTTCTTTTTAAATGCGTGTGAACGCACCCAGGATACAGGAGAAATTCCAAGTGTGGGGCAACGATTTATAAAAAAAAAAAAAGAAAATAAAAATTAAGTACCCTGTACCTGTAGTCATGTACCAGTTGTGAAATTTCCCCACTCACAGGGTTGTTGAAACGCCAAAAATCAATCGCAAGGACCGTCCTAATTGTACCCGTTAATTGCCAATCGTCACGCGTCGTCGACGGTAGGACCCAACTGAAAAAAAATGGCTGAAAATTTCTGATTTTCGCCTTTATTACCGCGGGACGAGTGGGGTAAAGGAGGCTTATATTTTTAATACCTACTTAATTGGTACCTACATAAGAATCCATTTTCATTGTTCGTCGACTCCTCACGTGACTACCGGGGCAAGAATCAGCATTGCCTTGCCATGCAACGCGGCAATTCTGCCAGTCATCTGGGCACTTTTCCTTTTGACAGCGATGTGAACGAATTATTTGACGCTGATTCTTTAACTTTCTTGAAGTTCTTTGAAAATGGGAAAACAATTTAAGAAGTATCCTTTTCCTATTTCCATTTCCCAACTATTTTTCGTTCGTTTTTTTTTTTACTATTTACCTTTAGGGTTTCGTACCTCAAAAGGAACAAAATATAAGTGTTCCGTTATAGGATTACTTGTGTGTCTGTCTGTCTGTCCGACCATTCAGATGAGCAGAAACTACTGAGCTCAAAATTAAAAAAAAATAAAAATACAGAAATTAGTTCCACACTTTTAGATTACAGGAACACATAAGAAGACTATGGTGCTAAAATAACATGGAAAATCTCTCAATAACTACTGAAATCGTAGGAAACCATTCATGTGCAAGTCTGACTTGCACTTGCCCAGTTTATTTCTGCTCTCTATTCGCGATTTATATGGATGGAGAGGGAGAGGAATGCTAAAGAAAAAGTGGATGGATTGTATGAGGAATAATATCAAGGAGAAAAAAGTAAATGACGCCAGAGAAGAATGGAAGAAGAAAACGTTTTGCTCCAACCCCAAATAGAATGGGATAGGGGCAGGAAGATGTGTGTATGCCATCAACATCAGCCTATAATGTTCCCACTGCAGGGACTCAGGCCTCCTCTCTAGGAGAGAGATGGGCTATGATCCACCACGCGGGCCCAGTGCGAGTCGGACGTCACATGTCTTTAAGAATTGATTGGTTCGAAGATATGCCCGATTCCTCACGATGTTTTCCTTCACCGTTTTGAGAGTGGTGATGAAATAAATTACACAAAGTAATGCGCCTGACTGGGTTCGGCCACCACTGCTTTCTTTTTAAGTGTTCTTATTTCTATTTCTACTAGCGTTAAAACTTCAATACACAAATTCCAACTAAAACTGAGGCAGAAAATGCCAGTCAACCTTTAAAGGCATCAATAAGAGTACAAAGGTATTTCCAAAATAAATTATTCATAGTGCGGAGTTCTACAACATTATTATATTTTATTTCAAGTCCCGAGGTATTCGAAATTATATTAAATTCGTTGCCAGTATTGTTTCTGAAGTTATTAGATTATAGAAGCCATATTATTTCGGTACGGGGAGCCTGCTTCGCCAAATAAAGTATTGTTGGTACTGCTCAGTAAATAAGAACTGGTATTCTTAATTGTATTTTTATTTTTTGTGTTAGGTATATTGTGTTTCAGAAGGGTGTAGAGATCAGAGGCCAATTACTTTTCAGTAGAATTTTACAATACAGTACATCACACTAATATTATACCTAAAGGCGAAAGTTTGTGAGTGTGTATGTTTGTTATTTCTTCACGCAAAATTTTTATCTAAATCCGTTCAGTAGGGATTTCGATAAAATTTGGTACTCAGATAGTTATACCTAAATTATCACATAAGATAGTTTTAATCCCAATTTTATCTTCCCATGGGATAATTTTCGAGTTGTAGCGGGTGAAGCCGCTGGCAACAGCGAGTATGTACATAATCACGATAAAATATCGAAGAGCTCGAGGATACTTCTTCACTTTAAGTTAAGCCGCTTGCCTTGGTTGGTCAATGGATGGGTAACCATCCATTACACCTAATTTTCTTTGTGTCTCAGAAATCATTTTCTGACTGTATTATTGATGGCACGGTTGGCGCAGTGGATCATGTAATGGACTGCTGCGCCGCGTGTCGCGGGTTCGCTCCCCGCTCGGAATAAATATTTGTATGACCTACAGATAGTTGTTCCGGGTTTGGGTATTTGTGTATGTGAGTTTAAATGTTTGTGAACCCACCCACGATACAGGAGAAATTCCTAGTGTGGGGCAACGTTTTTTTAATACTAAAAAAATATATACATATTATATACAATAAAATATAAATAAATGTATATTATTCTTTTAATATTTTTTAATATTATTATTACCTCAGCCTGGACATTTCAGGATTACAGGCGTGATGTTTTGTTATGGTGTTATGGATAGAACACCCCAAGGAAAATGTATAAATCATGATAAATAAACTGTAGCTCTGCGCTAGAGTCACAGAAAAGAAACCAACACTCATATCTCTAATCAAGCTTCATGAAAGGAAATAGACTTAACCATATTTCATGTTACCTTTACCAACATACAAAGCCCATAGGGCATAAGGTGTTACCCAATATATATGTACATAGCAAGTTATTACACCCATTGACACACTGACCCCGGAAAAAGCAAACAAACGTATCATAAATAATCCACAATACATTTGAGTACATACCTTATCGGCATCTGTTATATACCTAACGTAATGCAGCATACATTCTGCTCCACACCTTACCACACTACCAAAACAGTCGGAACAGACAAAATTAAACCTTAAATATATGAAAAAGGGACTGGACTCTTTTTTTGTGTCCGCAAAAATAGTTTTGTAAAAAAGCAACGCTTGGTAAAAAATATTCCAATTTCTGGAAACAGATTGTGGCTGAAGCAATCCCTTATAAATGTATTAAAAAGGGAATTATGAGCAGCAGAAGGGCTGGTTGGTTAATCGGTTAAGGGCTTCAATCGACGTACCTACGAGGTTGTCGAACCCGCATTATGGTAGAGGAAAGTCACCAAATATGAAATAGTATCTTAATATGGAATACCTTCATTTCTCTAAGACTATAAGTATGAAACGCAACACTCGACCATCTTCTGTTCCATTCGGTCTACTAACACGTACGTGGTGCAATAGACCGAATGGAACAGAAGATGGTCGAGTGTTGCGTTTCATACTTATAGTCTTAGAGAAATGAAGGTATTCCATATTAAGATACTATTTCATATTTGGTGACTTTCCTCTAAACATATTTTAATGTTTCTTTTGTGTTTTCTATTTGTAAGTTTATTTATTTCATAAGTTTTGAAGTAAATAAAACTCTGATAGTTTAGTACCAAGTTGGATTATGTTATAGTTAAATATACACATATAAATTAAACTTTTTAAAAGAATAAAACTATACTTCTCCTGAAGAAATAATCGTTACATAGACGCTTCGAGCTAAGTAATAAAGTGTTTAATATTATAACTTTACTTAAAATACCTCCACGTACTATCAATGTATCCATTAGCAAAAAGTTTTGAGTAAGTTACATTGAGTCAAGTAATTAATCCATCAATAATATTTATAATATAATATTTGCGTTGAGTTACATAATTTGATGTTTATAATGCTTGGTTGACGGCTTCGCGAAGGGCCTGTACACCATACCAATATTTACCTACTACGCAAAAAAGCTTTGTGTGATTTCCATGGCTAAAACAAAATCACTAATTTAACCGCTAAGAATCGAAAATAAAGATAATATAGTCTCAGCCAAAACCAACACGAAGTAAAAACCACCACCGCTCCCAATTCGGAAACACCAAATATTGACATACTTCCGAAAGCCTAAACCCTAATGCCAGCAATATCGTAATCTCTTCTTACAACGCCTATTGACAGAAATAAGTTCCCTAATCTAAGTGTCACAACAGACTACAATATCAATAGGGACACGCCATATTTCCCCAGCCCCGTCCAAAATGGGAGCGATAGCAATAATATTTTATGCATTATCCTCTCTTGCGACAGACGTCGTAAGAGAAAAATAAAAATATATCTACCTACTGCGCCAGGGATGGCGAATCTGAAGGAAAATCATGGTAGAAATAAATATAACATATTCTTAAATAAAATATGAATAAATAGTGTGCAAGTCTGCCCTAGGCTTTATGTTTTGAAGCCTCTTTTTTTTTTGGTAGTGAAAACAAAAGTGTGATAAGTCAATAAGAAATACATAAACAATAAGTATCAAAAAATAGACAAAAGGTATAAAAAAGAGGCTTTAAAACAAAAAGCCTAGGGCAGACTTGCACAAATAGCAATATTATGGGATTTTTTTTAACATGATAACACAAAATATAACAAAATAAAAGATTTACGTCTTAAGTTCTCGTTCCCGTGGGAATACAGGGATAAAAAGTAGTTTATGTCACCCGGGGATAGTGTAGCTTCCCAACGGTGAAAGAATTTTTCAAATCGGTCCAGTAGTTTCGGAGCCTATTCGTTACAAACAAACAAACAAATGTTTCCTCTTTATAATATTAGTGTAGATAAGAAAAACAAACATTACAAAAAAGTGGCTAATAAATTTTCTTTCGGCAGTCGTATTTTCGATTAAAAACACCGCTCGCTCATGCCAGTAGTCGATAGCCGTGAGATAAACATGGCGTCAATAATACATTGTCATACAAGCATGAACACAGAGACAACGCTTATAGTAAGCTTAACTTTTTCTGAAACTCTAATTAACGGTCGCGTTCTGTTTCTACGTGAGTGAAGTATTTATATTTAATGTGATTTGCACATAGTTTCTGTTATGACTTATAAGTATCATTGTCCTACTCAAAGTCACATGGCTCCGATCACAGACATCACTGAGGGTCGTGATCTTTCCTTGAAAACATGTTTATCTGACGATGTTTCACAGGAAGCGATGTACCTAAAAAATAACTCACGAGCAAGTACTGAGAAATTGAAAAACAAAACATCAAGTTGCGTCGGGCAAATTGTTATTTTTTTTTTGGAATTGAATCCAGGACCTGCTGCATAGCAGTCTCGCTTTCGACCACAAGACAACGAGGCAGCACTATACAAATACAGAAGAAATAAATAACCTGCTAATAATGATGGAATTACTATTCTCGAATGATTGTTTTTATTTTTGTTTAACTTATAGACCCAAGCATTTTTTATTATTATTCTTATTAAAACTGAGATATTGTGTTTAATAAAATACGACAGGTGAGAGGCTACTATCCGACCATTCCAAAACTTGCAAATCTTTTACAAAGTTTTCGCGCTGTATTAAACAGCTTTCTGTCGTGAAAATATGTCACATTGTCAGTTATATTTATATAAAGCTCAGAAGCACCCATGAAACCTTGTTGATGGGTTGCACTGATATTGCAGAGAAGGGATAATCAAAGATTTTAGACATACACTTTTTTTTTAATTTTTTGAGCTTTAATGAGCTCGTGGCATAATAGTATAATAATAGCCGTTTGGGTTGATCGATCGATATTCTATGCAGGAACCCATAGTCAAATTAAAAAGATTAAAAACTCGAAAAAACTGCAAACAAATGCTTCTTAATAAAAGGTTTACGATCCCTGCACCAAATGATAAATGTGATGACTCCGGCACTTCATGGATGCGACGGAAAGTGGGCCAAGTTCGTGTCATTATCCGATATTATATTATATTTCTTTATGCTTATGCTTTATAACTTATGTCGTGATATTAATGGTACACTAAAATGTCGTGTCATGTTGAGTTATTACTGTGGTGTCTTTGGATAATAAATACTCTACAAACATATGGGAAACGATGTGCCAATAACACATTAGATTGATTTCATTTGTTTACGGTTTATTTTTTTGGCACGTCACGTATCCGCGATAAATAAATATTTATTAATTTTTTATATTTTTTATTAGTGTGCGACTGCGATAAGTTAAAACTTCATAATCAAGCCTGCTGATAACAGTGTTAAAAATAGGTATTTGTGGAAGCGTCAAGTCTGTCCCTCCGGAATGTGATAGAGGTAATAAGTAATAATATTTTGAAACATAGTCCACCATATTATCATGCAATGCAATTATTCAATAGGTTACCATTAGAGTTAAAAAGCTTAATCTATACGTCTTATTCTAAAACAAAGCTTCAAGCATTCCTACTGGATAAATGTATGTAATCTATTGACGGCATGTAATATTATGGTATAAAATTATGACAATGCGTCCTTTTTGTTTGTCAGTTTTTCATTTTAAAATGACCTATGTATAAAGCTGACGTGAATTATACAACAATTGAGTAATTTAATTGTATTTTAGTTTTTTTGTATTAGTATTTTATGTGTGATTATAATTTTTGTTGGTAATGTTTAGTTATGACTTATGAATGTGTTTTTATACTTAAGCTATTATTATTACTTTTTATTATTTTTATAATTTCAAATACAATGTAAGTTGTTTGTGAATAAAATAGTTTTTTTATGTTTTTTATTTAATAATTAAAGTAAAACTATACTAAATAGCTGAGCAGTGGTGGCCCAGTGGTGGCGGCCTCGACTTACGAACTGTGAGTCGTGGGTTCGAATCCAGTCAGGCACATTACTTTGTGTAATTTATTTCAACACTACTGCTCTCAAAACGGTGAAGGAAAACATCGTGAGGAAACCGGCATGTCTTAGAACCAAAAAATTCGAAGACATGTGACATCTACCAATCCGCACTGGGCACGCGTGGTGGATTATAGCCCATCCCTCTCCTAAAGAGAAGGCCTGATTCCCTGCAGTGGGAACATTATAGGCTGATGATGATGATGATGATACTAAATATATAAACTAAACTAACCTAAGAACAAAGTAACTAAATTGAACTGAATACTTTAATGAATTCAGTGTTGCATATTCTCCCTTTTCTCCTCGAAAATGAGGTGGAAGATTCAATTCAATTCAATTCAATTCAATTCAATTTTTTTCAGGTAACAATTTACATTGTATTTGAAATCATACATATATGCATCAATAAATAAAAACATAAAAAACATGCACATTAAAAATATTACAATTAAGTAATAATGGACAATAATACTATTATATATATATTTTTTTAATATGAAACAATAATTCAATAGCAACGACAACAATTACAAATTAACAAAAATCATACAATTAAAAAAAAAAAAAAAAAACAAAATAATAATATGAATATGTGATACTCAGTATGAAAACAGGTATCACCTATCCACGTCATCCACTTGTCTAAGCAAGCACAGCTTAACCTGAAGATCAATCCGTGCAGCTCTTATTATTATAACTACGAGCTTTCATTTGCTCCTAATTAAAGGCACTTTAATTAAAAGCCTGTCTGTGGGCACTTATTTCCGTAACATATTTTATACTGAATATAACCAGACAAACCACGCGTCAATTATAAACGTATAGATATAATATATATCTTTATTATTAATGGCGTGCGGTTGGCTCAATGTTTCAACAGATTGGCTTTTTAAACAGCCTGTGGTGGGTGCATTGTGACGTCACTATTTGTTGTTCTATGCAAAGGCAATTGGAAATGACAAACTGCGTGATCGATGTTAATTCCTTTAATCAAAAAATTAGGATTTCTACATATATAAACTAAAACCTTCTAAATTATATACATTTTTAAACTGACATTCACTAACACTATTATTAATACTGCAAAATGGGATATTCCTGGGTATAAGGGTCGGCCTCTTGGCAGCGGGATGTTGTAGGCTGTGGGATGTTGTAAGAGATACCGCGGCCTTGACATATAGGGCTAAGAAGGAACATGGGTGGTGTTTAGTCAGTAGAAGTCTGACTCGGGATTTCGCTCTGCCCAAGAGCGGGATTATTTGATGATTTCCCACCCCCCCAAAAAAAAAGGGTCGGCCTCTTGGGTCTTGTAGTCGCAAGTGCAACTGCTGACCATGAGGTCTTCGACTTGATTCCCAGGTCAGACAAAGTGTTATTGGGTTTTTAGAGTTTTTCGAATATCTCATTGGAAGCCACGGAGTTTGGATTCATGCCCAGTCCATGGCAATAGACTCGACCCCTATTACATGGGACTTTAATGTAAATGGCTAACCCTTCGTGGATTACAAGCGTGATGTTATGTGGTAGTTATGTTGAGGATAGGGCTGAAGATTATGCGTCACTCGTTTATAAAAAACAATAGAATAAAACAAGTTGGGTGCTCGATGGGAATTCCACTAGAGGGAGTAAGGGATAGCCCTCCGTAGACTGAGGGGATGAATTCAGTAGGTATATCATACAAAGAACGGTGCAAGACATTTTTTCAGGAACGTTAAGGGAATACAATAAATTTGACCCGCCCCGGCTTCGCACGGGTGCAAAAAAGGTACTAAAACTTTTCTCTTGAATCACTCTATCTATTAAAAAAAACCACATCAAAATTCGTTGCGTAGTTTTAAAGATTTAAGCATACATAGGGATATAGGGACTGAGGAAGCGCAATTTATCGTAACCGTAGCAAAACGCTCGTAGCGAACGGTAAGCACGACGAAGAGTGCGATGAACTCTGTACCTCACTAAGAAGAAAGTGAACAGCTGATTTCACTCGTCGTATAATAAACTATTTCAACATCCATTGTAAATTTTAACTTTAGTCGTAAATTACGTTTTTCCGTCCGAATTCTAAAAAACCAATGCAAGTGAAATGCAGCTATAATTTTAAGTTATTTGTACCAACAAAATTGTTATTAGTATGTAAATTTAGGTTAAGGTATTCTGTGTATTATATGTATCTTTGAGTCTTTGGTACCTGATTAAACGAATTCTATTCTATTACTCCCAAAAATTCACCACACTTGGATTTATGCGATTTTCTAAGTAATGCACTGCTTTGAAAAGCCTCAAAGTCTCCATCCGACGATATTCTTACTTGTTCAGCTGCCAAAGGTAGTAGAGTGTCCATAATTTATGTGGAGCGCGTCGCAATGTCACGGGACGTGACGGATTCCCACTATTTTCATAGTCACTATTACGCTTCAGACATGCAAAAGTGGGTAAGGCTGTGAATATAGTGTTAGACATATTGCTTCGTGTTACGTCAGCCTCATGATTATTTTTTCAGCCCAATGGTTAGAAAAGGATTGTTATTTTGGCCGCAGAATCAATACGGCGCTGGTGTCTGTGATACAATGATTTACTTTCATTCATTTAGGCGCCAACGATACGCTTTCGTCTGTAATGTGTAAATGTATTTTTACCCGACTACGGCGAAGCCAAAAGGAAGGGTAATGATTTGGGTAGTCTATGTATGTATGTTTGTATGTTCCACCGTAGCGCCTAGACTACTGAAGGTATTGTAATAAATGAGGTGTCAATAGATTCGTAAGAATAACGCGGGTGACATAGGCTAAATTTTAATATTTCTTTTTATGACGGAATTTAAATGTCAAATTCTAAAGTCGAAAAAAAATAAATTGAGATAATTATAACATGTTTGGTATCAAATGAAAGGTCTTGGCAAGTACATTACAAATATGTATATTATATTATAGTTCAAGTCAAGATATACGTTTAGATTGCGGTCAAACAGTACTCGCGGTCTAGTCTGTGTTATTTACTCGTATTATGTAAATAACAAACCAACATTAAGTAAAATATTACATTATGAAAGAAACATATTATTATGTATTTATTGAATAAAACACAAAAATAAAATACAAATAAAAAAAAAGGTTTAAAAACTAAAATCCGACTACGAATATAAACGCAAAAAAGAATTAAACAAGAAAAATCGTCTAGTAGTAGATAATTTGATAAATTATAGAGGACAGTCGTAGTCGCATGCCACCCACTGATACCTGATGCGCCTTCATGGTGTTCTCATTGATACAGAAGTCAGCTGCTAGTTGCCATTAGCAAAGTGGCATGCGACTACGACTGTCCTCTATAATTAATCAAATGATCTACTACTAGACGATTTTTCTTGTTTAATTCTTTTCTGCGTTTATATTCGTAGTCGGGTTTTAGTTTTTAAACCTATTTTTTTTTCTAAAAGAATATCTACACTTCTACACTAATATTATAAAGAGGAAAGACTTGTTTGTTTGTTTGTAACGAATAGGCTCCGAAACTACTTCACCGATTTGAAAAATTCTTTCACCGTTGGGAACCAGCCTCTAGATTAACCTACAAGACGCCATAAAAGAAAAGTTTATAAACATTAAAATAGTTTATAAAGGATGCAAGAGAAACCACAGTCAACAGCTAGTATTAACACATAAACAACCTTGTTTGTTATCCCCATCAAATAAGCAATTTAATTAATAATATATCCTTCTCTCACACGCGTGACATAAAACACAACTAAATGCTGTTTTACACCGACAAAACATCAACGTAAAAACATGTTGTAGATACTGTTTGTGAGTTGAACCGTGCGTTTGCATCAAAAACATGTTGCATAATTAATTCCACAACATAACATGTTTATGATGACGAGAGCTTGTCATGGGTGTAAAACCGCGCCTGTCGTTAGCAAAAAAAAAATCCGTTCACTGATATTTTTTGGCACGGGTGGTTAATTTAGTTGCTTTTGAAAGAAAATCATAGTTTATTTATAAATGAGTTTTTCTTTACTTGTGTTTTGGCATTTTTTCCCTCTTTCTCGAGACGAGGAAATTATTTTTCATTACTCATACTCGGAAAGTAGGTCTTAAGTTGAGGAGCGGGTTGAAAGTAATACTTTTCAGCCCTAGGGCGAATCACTTTCAACTGACAGCGGTCAACATATTAAAAAAAATTGTGTAATTGGGAGCAAGCCTATTGCCATCAACCGATGTAATTAGGAGCAAGCCATCAACAAAAAAAAAAACATTTATTTTACTTTGCTTGCATTCGTAATGAGAAGCACAGTGCTGACTTCGGGTTACAGACTTATTTACACACTCGAACTATCAGTACCCTCGCTACGTTCCTGCGCCAAACCCCGTCTCGTCAAAGTTCGAAAAGTGCTGATTATCAGCCTAATTTGAATAAATGACTTTTGATTTTGATTTTTGTCACTAAACAAGTTGCTTTCACCCCTAGGTAACTATGCACTATTGTATCACCGGTGAAGAAGCAATCAAACCCGGAATAACTAATATTTGTTCTGTGTGGTTACTGAACCCCCGACACGCAGTGTAGCAGCCACTGTACCATAAAATCGAATCGGATTTGCTTCTCACGTACTTAGAAGAAATTTATCGTAAATTAACTAAAAGTATGTGATTGGTGCAACGGGATTTTTGTGACTGATTTCTATCGACATTATTTTGTCATCATCATCATTTGCTGGACACAGGCCTCCTCCAAGTGTCCCCACATTGACCGGTACCGTGCGTCTTGCATCCAGCAGATACCCGCAACCTTCACCTGGTCATCGGTCCGCCTAGTGGGAGGTCTTCCAACGCAGCGTCTTTCGGTTCGCGGTCACCACTTCCGAACTTTTCGGCTCCATCGGCCATCCGTTCTGCGAGCAATGTCTTTTGTCATATTAATTGAAAACTAGCTGTTGCCAGCGGCTTCACCCGCTACAACTCAAAAATTATCTCACGGGTAGATAAAATCCGGATAAAAACTATCCTGTGTGTTATTCCAGGTTATAAACTATTTGTGTACCAAATTTTATCCAAATCCGTTCAGTAGTGTGTACGTGAAGAAGTAACAAACATACACACTCACAAACTTTCGCCTTTATAATATTAGTGTGATTAGTGTGATCACACGTCAGCACTAAAAATAAAACCATTTCAAACTTTTATTAGTCACTCAATACATGCCACGAACAAAAATAAATTCACTGATCGAATCGGTAGTTGTGAAACTACCATTTCGATTTCAAATGTCACTT
Source organism: Diarsia rubi (assembly GCA_932274075.1). NCBI lineage: Eukaryota > Metazoa > Arthropoda > Insecta > Lepidoptera > Noctuidae > Diarsia > Diarsia rubi. Next base: position 2,526,637 of record OW026432.1, read on the forward strand.
TTATCGATGACAACTAAACGTCAAAAAGACGCGAATTTCATGAAAGTTTGCTGAGAAATTGCTGTATAGATAAAATTACCGTCAATTTGGTATGAAGACGGAAAATATGTGACGTGATCATCATAATAAAATCGTAGTTATTTTTGTTAGGGAAATATGGGGTTGATTTGTATGAACTTTTCAATGACATGTTCACCGCAGCACTGTTGTGTGTTGATGTGGAAGTAAGGACCTTTTTGCTTGGGGGCCTCGTGTTGACTTCCGTTCACCTTAGGCGCGGGTCTGTGGACGGTGAGCAATGGGCTAGCTCACCGTCCGTCCGTTCTATGACAATGACAGGCCGTTTCTCAAAGAGATGTCAGCAACATTGCAGGGGCCCGCATAGGCCGACGCCTTTCGGGACTGCGGGTTGTTCGAAAGAGATACCGCGCCCCCGGACACGAAGGGCTAAGGAGGAACAGGAGGGGGAGGAGTCATTTGACGATTTCCCAATGCCGAAAAATCAAAACCATAGGGGGTTGATTTGTATGAACTTTTCAATGACATGTTCTGTTGCTTAGCAGCGCTGTTGTGTGTTGATGTGGAAGTAAGGACCTTGCTTGCTTGGTGCTTTTCACTCTTAGTTATTATTTTAACCAGTAAAACGTTTTTTTTTTTCGCTGTTTTACTTCGACGTACCATCGAGATTTATTTGTTATATCCATATAAGTTTAATGGAGGTGCAGTCGTTACAGGAAGTCAGTCTGAAAGTCTGACAACCAGTCTTACCAATGGGTGTCGTATTACCTAGTATTAACTGGGTTGTGGAGGTCAGATAGGCAGTTGCTTCATGTAAAATACTGGTATTCAGCTGCAGCCGGTTAGACTGGAACCCGACCCCAACATAGTTGGGAAAAGGCTAGGCAGATGATGATAATGGAGGTGCTCGTGACTATCTAATGATACCCGATCTTTAGGTTAAGCCGTGCTTGCAAGGTAGGTTCGTGTATGGGTGACCATCTGTAACAAACCGAGTTTCTCCCGTATGTCGGTGCACGATTAGACATTAGTCCCGGCTAACAATTATAGATATTTGGCAGTTGTTATAGGTAGTCAGAGGCCCAAAAGCTCGGCAAGTAGCCATACCAGGGGGCAGGAGGTATAATATTGCCCCGAATTAACTGGGTTTGGGTAGTCAGATAATAAATCCATGAAAAATACTGGTATTCAGCTGTATTTGGTTACACTGGAGGCCGACACAAACATGGTTGAGAAAAACCTAGGCAGGTGATGGGCCTAATTCAGTTGAATAAGAATGTTCGACAAAAACCTTTTCGAATAAATTCTATAAATGATTGTCCATTAGTACAAAAAAAAGAATTAGTCCCACAGGCAATAGCAAAACATTAATCCACAGCAATACGCAAAACTGTCCTCATAACATTCAACTACATGTACTCTTAATAACTACTTATACAACAGCAACACAATATGTATGCCACATAGAGAGCATCAACAAAAAAAAACATGCATCAACTGTGAGCACTCCAATTTTAAGTAACTTAGCTTGTCGCTGGGGATTATTCAAATCACACGCGTTTTCGAACGGGTAACACTCTCGCTGGGATGTTAGACTGCTTTACACAATAGGATATGCTGGCCATACTGGAATATTCGAATTCATAGAATGCATTATATGAGGGGGAAAGAAATATCGACCCAAACGCTTACCACGTATGCAGTATATCAAAAGATCTGCTTTTCCCTGCATGCAACTGCAATCGTTCGTACGTCAAAATGTACGGACAAACAAATAACAAAACGATAAAAAATGTCTATCTTTGCCAAGGTCGAGTAACTTTTTTTTTCGAGTAAATTTATTTTAGTCCTTTTACAGCTACTTAACTATATAGCTTAGCTAGCTATTATTTTAAATATGATAAAGATCTCTAAAAGTTTTATAGACTTATTAGAGCTAGCAGACCAGCACCAATAATCTCCCCGTGATTTTGACTGTCATTCAAATTCAGTGAAAAAATGACTATAAAAGTAAAAACTCTTCTTTAGTCGTAGTCGGTAAAAAATTACTTACCAAGCCGATACAAACTATCCGCTTAGGTGGGTACTTATCAACGATTTTTTTTTACTGGCATCTCGTAGGTCGATCTATGTGGCTGGTTTCTGCTAAACCAGATAAATCCTGTGGGTGCCTTGAGTCAGGGAACCAACAATTAAGAAAGAAATATTTTTAATAAAAAATTAATATTACTTTTTACAACGTCTAAAAACAACTTTAATAAATTGCATCACACATAAAGCTCAATCTACAAGACCTTTTATATTTATATCCAAGTAAACTAATAAGAAGATATTGCTTAACTTAATACCTAAGTTATAAATCGTCGACATGCGAGTGTACATGAAAGTCGAAGGCATTCTAACTTAAACTTAGTTTATGTGTTGAAGATATATTTACTTATTTGATGGATGTCAGACGAAGGACACTGACCTTTATGTAGGTTTTTCGTCTTATTACAGACCTAATAAAATGTAAATAATATTTGGTTATACCACGGGTTCAAAGGGTCGAAGACCCAAGAAAAACCCAACAATTATAGTCCTTTGTCAATTTAAACAGTGCTCGAATAGGTATTTGAACAGTAAATGCTCAATTAAATGTTATATCACTTTAATAATTGCTGATAGGCATGATGAAAGCCCCATAGTGAGGCATCTAATTAAAACCACCTTATCTGTAGTAGTATATAAGTACTAACATAGTTTTTATAAGCTTTATTGTTACTAACATTCTAGTATTGTAAGTATTTCTTGTGTTATCGTGTTTGTTTGTTATTAGTAAGTACTAACATAGGCTAAGTTATATTGTTACTAACACAGTGGACCTCTGTAGTCTGTTTAATAAATAAATTATTATTATTATTATTTAATAAAATTTCCTCTTTCATGAACCACAGTACGGTTTTTCCAAGGGCGTTTGTTTACACGGCAGTACATCGAGTTTTATATTTTCAGTATAACATGGCTTCGCTTTGTATAAATTAACCGTACAATGAGAGATCCATATAAACTGGTTTTGTACAGCTTGATAGGTCGTCGTGTACGTGTACAACTGACGCTGATATAACTCTACTAAAGTACAATTTTAACGCTTGGGAAGAAGGCAATACGCCATTGGAATATTTTGCGACCTCTCAAAGGCCTTCGATTGAGTAACCTGACACAGTTCTGCTGATACTGAAACGCTATGGAATTACAATTACAGTTCTTGATTTACTAAACTCACACCTGAAAGATAGACATGTTAAAGAGTTTAGGTAAAGGATGTAAACTCATTAGGATCCGAAATGACAATAGGCGTTCCTCAAGGTTCGATCGAATTCGAGATTAAAATGTTCGGAAACATGCTAGTTCTACTACAATGGGGCAAACACTCTTGGGTTTAAGTAGACATTAGACCTTATTATTTAAGATTTTAAAGTACAAAAAATAGCATACTTCATCATCATCATTTCAACGAAAAAACTTTAATTGCTGGACATATGCCTCTCCCAAGGTCTGCGTCTTGCATCCTGCGTAAAACTGTCTCTTGTAAATAAGTAAAGTAAAGTAAATTTTGACGTTCGAAAAGCGCTGATTATCAGCCTAGTTTGAATAAGTGAGTTTTGATTTTGAAAACTTTTCACCAAATTATAAATTTCATGGGTCTATCCAGAATACTATAGCAGGGAGAAACACCTACATTACACCTACTACAGTAGGATTCTAAAGTTAAAAATACGGGATGTTCCATTTTGGTGTCAATTCTGCAACGTTCAAGCACTACTGCTCTACTTTAGTAGTCGATACGTTGGCGACCTTAGAGAAACATTTCCAATACCACACAAATACCTTTCAAACGGAACACAACAATGCTCTTTAGCGGTAAAATTTTCCGGAACAGCACTTTCATAAGCAGCTTTACTACACTACCAATTTCCTTAGTTATATTATATAAATTCTGTTCTACATTTAAACAGAGAAATTTAATACACACCACGAATACTGCACCGAAACAAACAACAAACTATGTATAACAAGCCACGCTTCGTACAAACGAATATAATCCACACGAAAAAGGTTTTATTTCAAAATAAAATAAACAACGAACAGACCTCGCGAACTCATTTCGTATCTATATGTAACACATTCTCTCCTCACTTTATCTCTACGTCATATAATCGTGTTTATTAACGATTTTTAATTGCGAAATTCTTCAACCCCCTCGAGTTCCTTCGTGGGAGAAAGAGACCGCACCACCCCTGTCTGTCGGCAAACTTCGTGTGTTTCAGCCAGTGTACCGCGTTTACGCTGTATGAGCGAACGTGTACCGCGTCGCGAGGTAACTCACTATTTCGAAAATCGAAGTGTTTGTGTGTGTGTAATAAGTGTACAGATAAAGAAAATAAAAAAGTGGTTGTGGTTGTCTTTTAAACTTTTTAATTCTGTGTTAGATACTTGAATAGTGAATACTTTTTAGTGGTAAAACTATTTTATTTCGTGTAAAGTTAAGTGTGTGGTTGAATCGTGTTGTTACGGCTTTAGCAGGTAAGGCAAGGTCATTTTTACCGTTTAGTTATGTCAGGAATGTTAAAGTACACAGTGATTTAAATATAGAGCGAAAAGTCGACATGAATGTTTCAAAACGACATTGTTATGTTCGTGCGAGTTTTTCGGTGTTTATTATTTTACAAAAGTTTTGACTGATGATAAATATGTTTTATGTATGGCAATGTTTTTAAAATATTGCGTTACACATAACATAAACTAAGTACAGTGTATAACTGATTAAAAATATAAAATAAAACATTTTACAAAAAAATAATTGTAAATTACTGTTGTCATTACGATGATTAAGTTTATAACGAGCGACTCTCACATAATTAATCTAACCAATTAAGATACTAAGGCAGTTCAATATTTTTTTATTTCTCAATAATAACACTAACCTTTAAAATCCAACGATAATAATACCAGAATAACCTTTTATTATCTTATAACATTTGCATAAAAATATAAAAGAGCACTTTGATTAAAACCTTCGCGCTTTTGAAAGGCTGGTTGGTGAAAAAAGAAAAATAAAAAGGTTTTTTTGTACGGGAAAGTAATTAATAGAAAGTGTCAAGTGCGATGACTGGGGATATTGCGAAACTGTCTGAGCGATGTTCCTTCACGATTAAGGCGTTATCTAGACGAAATTAGGGGCAAGTTCGTGGGGAACATTAGTTTTGTTGTTAATATTTCATTAAGACGAAATTAATTACGGCATTCGAAGCGCACGAATTTTATCTTGATTTAAAATGAAACGGTTTAAATTCTTTTTCCTAATCAGAATTTTAACCTTCTTTGTCAAAAAGATAGCAAAATTGAAAAGAAAGAATAGACGTTTTTCTTTTTTTTTTCGTTTATCAATGGCCAGTGCTAAAGCACCTTTTGTGGACGTTTGAACTGATTACAAACTACTTGGAGTGAAAAGACTTTTTAATTGACAAACAAAGCGCAAACGTTTGAGTCCAAGAAAATGTATGATAGAAAAGTATTTAATTAAAAACGTGGGTAATTAATTGGCGGATGCTTTTCGCACGCGACTACATAATTGAAAAAAGGCCTTTTCTTAGAACCGAAATGATTTTCATTTCATTGTAAAGAGGGTTTCTTGTTCAAGAGATTCTGGTAAATAGAGTTTGCAATTTGGTTTTATTTTTTTGTCATAGAAAACGAAGTAAGCTTGTCGTCTTATGATTGATGTCATTACAAAATAATTGAATTAAAAAAGCTGTTATACCATCTTCCTACGTATTTTAATTTAATAATTTATGGTTCTGATTTGTGCTAAGATCATCATTTTACTAAAAGCAGCCTCTACTAAATAACACATGAGAGCAAAAAATAGACCATATTTAACTAGGTTAAAATTATTCGATCAAACTATTATAAAAAAAACAAACTGTTTTTTTCATCAACGACAATGATGTCATTTGTAAATAAATTCTTCGAGCCATTATATAATTACTAGCTGTTGCCAGCGGTTTCACCCGCTACAACTCGAAAATTACCACACGGGATGATAAAATTTTGATTTAAACTATCCTACGTGTTAATCCAGATTATAAACTATCTGTGTACCAAATTTAGTCTAAATCTGTTTAGTAGTTTTTGCGTGAAGAAGTAACAAACATACACACTCACACACTTACAAACTTTCGGCTTTGTAATATTAGTGAGATACATATTATATTATCTAGCTAGGTTTAGAATCACGACGCCAACCATTTTGTAACCTGTAAATATTCATAGAAAAAAAACCACTTTTGGAAGCGGAACCATCTCTACTGCTTGACTTGCACGCAAAATTCACAATTTAAATTATAACCTTCTAAAATTCCAAACACAAATGCGAGTTTAACTTCATAATCAAGTTTTCGAACGTCAAAGATACATAGATTCTGTTACCTCAACAAAATGTTCACAAAAACGTTTTGAAACCAAGTTTTAAACAGAGTAATATTGCAAAGTCCGTGTATTTTGATGAGTACAATTATTTCCTTCATAACCGGGTCACAATTTCTGTTGTAGCTACATTATATTTAATAATTTCTTTGGCCGGAACCTCGACCGTTTTGTAGACAGTACATAGGTATAAATATATAAGTAGGTAAATTTTGTTGCTTTCTATAAATGGTGAATTTATTTCGTTCCTGTATGAATGAGATACTAAAGTGATTGGTTCTATGCGGTCTGCAGAAATGTTGTATTCATATTAATTTAATCCAATTTCGTTTAACGTTTCATTATTTATGATACACTTGATTTTTGTTACACATTTCATCACACATGTGCAGATATTAATACTCTATTTAATTTGATTGGACATCACTAAACCTGGCTAAATAATAACAAACGCATGGGTCGATCTTCAAGGTCGTGCTGACCGAGGTTGGTCCAAGGATGGGTGACCATAATAACATACCGAGTTTCTTCCGTGCCTCGGAGAGCAGGTTACGCAGTTGGTCTTGGCTGTCTTAACAGATCTTTGAGGTTCGGTCTGAGTAGTCAGAAGCCGAAAGTCTGGCATTCAGTTTTATTAAAAGGTATTACCAAGTACTAACTTCAAGTAGATGTGGTATACAGCTGAATTCGGTTAGACTGGAACCCGACCTCAACATAATTTGGGAAAAGGCTAGGCATGGGATGAAGGAAATCAGTAATGTCTTCTAGAAACCTTTTAAAAAAGCTCTCGTAAAATCCTATCTACGAGAAAATAATTTCACAGGGTACTCTTTTCTTATCTTTAAATTGAAAAGTAACATTTTCAATGCAATTTAAACTAATTTATTCAAATGAGGTTGAAATCAAAGGAAAAGAAAGGGTCTTGACCTTCCTCTTCCTTACTCACTTACTTACAATCGTTCGAGTGTTTTATTCTGATCCATTGATATTCAGTTAGAGAAAGAGGGAAGAAATATTTAGACTCACACAAGACAAAAAAAAAAAATGAAAAACACAACAATAATAATATAAAGGTATTTGCAGGTCCGATATGAGTTCAAGAGGCTACTAGCGTTAGAGTTACCCAGTACTAATTTTGTTGTGGAGGTCAATGTAACATACTGGTATTCAGCTGCCTCTGGTTGGACTGGACCCCAATATAATTGGGAAAAAGCTATGCAGATGATGATGACATTAAATTAGTGTGGTGATAAACTCTTGCCTCTTCAGTATGATAAAAGGCCTACACCTTACCGTGGGACTATTATACAGGTATATTTTGAAGACTAGTAATAGAGTAGTTAACAAAAAAAATCTAATTACTCCGTCAGATAGATTTCGAAAAAATATTGGACACGTATTTTTTCTTTATTCACGTAAACAAACAATAAAGATGATACAGTGCTTTGAAAACTCGTGTGACGTCATTTTCTAAGACATTCTTTACCGGCGAGTGACGTTACATCCTCCCACTCAAATCTTTGATGCGTTTTATCTTCGTAAATTTTCATTGATTTGATAAAACACGTATCCAATATTTTTCGATAATCTAACAGACGGACTAATTAGAATCATATTTTTTAAGTCAGTAAACATCCCTATTTCGTTGATGTTTCTGTCATTGTACGTTAATTGCTTTCTTTGTGCCCGGTTGATGGCAATGGGGTCGTCCCTATTGCATGGGACTTAAACATAACTGCCAAAATTGTGGGTGTACTAAAGGGTACACCTCTGCTTAACCCTTTGTGGATCACAGGCGTGATGTTATGATGTTATGTGGCCATCAAAACATCTGTGTATACCCACGTTACAAGACCACGTAGTCTGTTTATCCACCCGCAACACACATGACAATACAAATTAAGATTAATCTTCCGATACCTAGCATCTCCCTTGTGGCTCCCTTCGTACCTTGTATTACAGCTACACAGACGTGTACGGTATTACAAATTCATTTCTTGTTTGTGTGTCTCTTTGATGTTAAGCTATCTTCATCTACCTAGCCTTATATCTAATAAAATTAAATCCTTCTTTATATATGTATGCTAAATTAAAAAATAAAAGTATGTATGTTATTTGACATAGGCCTACATAGAAATAAAACGTCAAGGAACGGTGCACCAATAGGGTTGGTCATTTACTACGGAGAAGATCCATCAAGAAACTTTACCTATGATGGGGTCAGCTTCAGCCCAATTAGGAGATTCTGATTATCAGTAGGTATGTAACATTTTACAACTGACTGTCTGATCTCCATAACCGAATTAAGACACAGTTTCAATGGGAAAGACTGCGCTAGACTTTCCCTTCATCATCATCATCATCAGCCTTATATTGCTCCCACTGCAGGGACTCAGGCCTCCTCTCTAAGAGACGGATGGGCTATAATCCACCACGCGGGCCCAGTGCAGATTAGTAGATGTCACATATCTTCGAATTTTTTCGGTTTCCTCACGATGTTTTCGTTCACCGTTTTGAGAAACTTTTCCTTACCGACTTTCAAAAACCAATAAATGACAGCCTCAACCAAACGGCTCAACGTGCATTCCGAGACATGCACTAACTCGGAATGTAACCATCGGAAGGTCACCCATCCACAGCCCGACCTCGGCAAGCATTGCTAAACCTGCACAAATTAAGATTAATCACGCGATGTATGCCACCTCCCCTGTGACTCGCTTCCTTGTATAACAGTTACACAGTATGTATTAAGATATGTACTAGATATTACATGTTCATTCTGTGATAGTATGTTCCTTTGATGTATTATGAAATGAATATGTTGATGGATATCAACTGATGTGCAGTGATGAGTTAAAATTAATTCAGCATTCAATCATTTGTAAGTCCAAGATCTAAAAATGTTTCATGTTTGTATTTTTTCTTTTCTTTTACTTAAAAAATGGATCATTAATACTTTTAATTTTTGTCTACCGTGTGCTTAGCCCTTAGTGACTAATCTGGTGTCAGAGCAATGATGTCGCTCATATGCTTGTGACTTAGCTTTACATGTCGCCAAGAAATATCTTTCAGGCTAGCAGGTTTCCTTACGGTGTTCTGAACAGTTTTTTCACATCAGTTGAAAACCATATCAAATAACTAATAATCAAGCTAGCTGTTAAGATGCTTCAGAATTTTGGGAATCCACAATTTAATATTTTTAATAAAACAAAATTATACAAGATAATTTCATACCACGCCGAAACCTTATGAGAAAATTCTGCCTAGAAGCTGTTTAATTATAATTTGATACCTATCTGTTTGTTAACAGCTGAACTGATTTCTAGGAAATTTGGCTCACAGGTAGACCATGAAAATGGGGTTAGGACTAAGTAACTGTATTTACGATTAATTAAGCCACCTTAAACCCTAAAAGAAACCCTATTATTGGAATCAAATATAACAGCCAAAAACTTAGGACCCATCTATTTTAAATTAATGATAATATTTATCAGTGGTGTTAGGCAACTGGGCTTATCCTAGTTTTTTTTTTGGGACAAGCCCGCCACACTATTCCCAAACCACTGTAACTCCTGAAAGCCAGAATCAACAGTGGCGACCACGAGAAAAGCGCCGAGACAATGAAGCTAGACGAAGTCCCAGAGATACGATTTAACTGTCTTGGATCCCGCAACGAAATTAATCAGAAAATAATAGCGGAGGAGTAGGAAAAACTTAATATCCACTTCCCTTCAAATCAGCAGAGACAGAACAGAACAAGGCCAGCATCCCAGTTGTAAACCTCCCTATGTGCCTATTGGTGTTGTTTTGTTCAATCTCCTGCTGATACGGAGGGATGTCGAAATTATGTTTTTCCTACCACCCGCTAATTTCTTATTAATTTCGTTGCGGGATCCAAGACAGTTAAAATGTTTCTCTAGACCTTCGCCGAGCTTCAAAGTCTCGGAACTTTTTAAGTGGTTGCTATTGTTGATTTTGTTTTAAGAGGTTGCAGTGGTTTGGAAATAGTGTGACGGGCTTGCCCCAAAAAAGAGCCCCACTCATTTAATACAAAAATTAAATAGAGACTAAATATTTGCCTCTTTATAAGCAGGTTTTAATGAAAAAGAATGGAGTAACTTTCAGAATAAATAAAAGCCCAAGATCTTGCTCGTTTCATGCCAATACGTGATCATTTTTCTTTAATACTACAGATCATATTCACACAAACAGAACTGTTGATTAAACTAAAATAAATAAACAAACCACAAAGCGCTAAACCTCTATCTCACTCAACACTGTTTGCTAGTAATGTGCTCAAGTGTAATGTAATGTGTGAGACAATTAGCCTCTGGCCAATGTATTTTTGCTGCGGTACTCAGATATATTTAATGATTACTTAAGCCGTCACTTAGTAAAGATTCGACATACTTTTGTATGTCAAAACTGTCACAACCTTTACTAAGTGATGGCCTAAATAAAATTAAACCTTTCTGAGTGCGGCAGTTAGACACTCATCCGTAATAACTTTAGTTTATCTGTGATCATAGGGTTTGCAACAGTACCAAAATATCGGGAACTCAAAACAAATACATCACTATCACTACTCTGTCTGTTTGCAATTAACTCAAAAACTACATCACCGATTTTCATGTTGTTTTCACCAGTGGATAGAGTAGTTCTTGAGGAAGGTTTTAGCATAAAGTTTAACCGACATTAACGCGGGCGGAAGCCGCGGGCATAACCTAGTATGATATGATCTTAACAATGTTTAACAGTACCATAATAATATTCATAAAAAATATTTCTTTCTTTTAAAACATTATCTCTCAAGTCCTGTAGCTGTAAGATAACGAGTTTCAGCAATTAATAACAGCCTTCACGCCATGTTAGCCTATAGGGGCCAAACAGAATTAATGTGAAGCTGTCGCTTTGTGGCGAATACATTAACACCGCATTGTCGTTTGTTCTGTGTCTGGGTGTAATTTATCTATAATATGTATGTATTTAGAAATATATAAGTATGTTTATCAGTTATCTAGTACCCATAACACAAGCTCTGCTTAGCTTGGGACTAGATGGCGTTGTGTGATAGTTGTGGAATATTATTATTATTATTATTATTTGTCTTGGTTATGTCGGGTAAGTTGCGTTTTAATGTATTGTTGCTACAACGTTTGTTGCTTATGGTATAAGGTTTTAAAACAAAATTAAAAGGTATTTAGAAAATTATTTTCGAAAGTATTTTCTCAGAGCCACATGTACGTAGTTAAATGTGCTCTTGTGCAAAATATGATGCTTCTAGATCCTCCGGAGTATGTTTCATTTGTCTTTCAGTGCATTCATGGATTTAAGCATTTTATTTAGGCGTTTCGTATATTCGAAGTCAGTTTTTTTCGAATCTAAATTGCCAGTCATGTAAAAATATTACGATAGTTGGGAGTCGTTAATGCTGCTATATTGAATGAAACTCTATACAGAATCAACACACTACAACACACCACACACACACACACACACTATGTTTTTGTAATCTATGTTGTACTAAGCCTAGCTATAAAGATCACTTTTACTAACACTAAAGATTTAGTCCGAAATACATACTATAATAATAATAAAAGAACGAGCTACAGCTTTTTTTTTGGTTGTGGTAAATCATCGAATGACCCTCCCGCTCGGACCCTCCCTCCTAGGGAGTGTCAGACTTCTACTGACTAAAAACCACCCATGTTCCTTCTTAGTCCTTTGTTACAAAACATCGCTAGTTGTTATATTTATAAAGCCATTGTTAAAAACACATAACCCTCTTTTTGTTGTTCGCCGCAGTGAGCAAAACTGAGTCCAATTTTAGTACTAAAAATATCTGAAATCTAGCTCCAATCTCAATATCGTAAATGTCAAAAGAAATAATATATTTCAGCTTGAATTGGCCAACCGATTTTCAAATCGTAGCAATCACATGCCTACTAAATTGATGTAGCGATAACGTAGCGCTACGAAGGCGTAGCGCTACGGTTTCGTAGCACGTCTACGAAAGTGCTACGACGGGTCAAATCGTAACGGGTGTGGGTTATAATCGCTTGGAGCTCTGAAAGGGCTATTAGTTTAGTAGTATATGCCTATTAGGCGTTTCTGGAGATTTGTACTATTATGCTTGTTATGAAATTGGTGCTAGTAGAGTTAAATTCTTGTTCAAATGTTTGCTGAAAACAGTATGAATTTTATTTTTGTATCGTGTTATTGTTTTCTTCAAAGTAGTTCATAAAGGGGTCGCAAGATTATTTGTGTCATCAGCAAGTTTTGTATTTGGGTTGACTGGCCCGGAATAAGACGGAGGTTATAAAACTTTCGCAACAAAAAAAGGTCAGCTTTTTTTTTGTTGCAAAAGTTTTTTACATTTCATTTTCTATCACCAGGTTATGATTTAATAACAGGAGAAGTACTTCATAACCTCCCAAGAAAGGGTCTGGTTAAGTTAACGACCCTTATCAATGCTGCACTAAGGCTAAAATATGTACCAGACTTATGGAAGGTGGCTGAAGTAATTATGATAGCTAAGCCAGGGAAACCGGCTCACGAAACATCATCATACAGGCCCATTTCCTTACTACCAATCATGTCGAAGCTATTTGAAAAGCTGTTACTCAAACAACTTAAACCAATAATAGATAGTAAAAACATAATACCAGAGCACCAATTTGGATTTCGAGAAAAACACTCTACCATCGATCAAGTGCATAGAATCACAGACGTAATAGAAAACGCCCTCGAAGACAAGAAAGTATGTGCTACTGTATTCCTAGACGTGGCGCAAGCGTTTGACAAAGTATGGCATGAAGGCCTTATACATAAATTGAAGAGCCTATTACCGAAGCAGTTTGCAGATATATTAGAATCTTACATTTTGAACAGAGTCTTTAGAATAAGACAAGAAGACGCCTACTCAGAACTGAAACAAATTACCGCTGGCGTACCGCAAGGAAGTGTGTTAGGTCCGGTCCTGTACCTACTATACACTTGCGATATTCCTGAATTAGAGCAAAACACGGTTGGGACCTTTGCTGATGATACAGCCATAATGGCTGTAGGAAACAGCCACGAAGAAGCAGTAGAAAAGGTTCAAATGGCTGTAAATCAAGTTTATGACTGGACCAAAAAATGGAGGATTAAACTGAATGAATCCAAATCTGTTCACATAGACTTTTCCAACAAAAAACACCAGTATTCTCCAGTTTACATTGACACTAAACAAGTCCCATACGAGAATACAGCCAAGTATCTCGGTATGACCCTTGACGCAAAATTACGCTGGAAAGCCCACGTCAAGAAGAAAAAAGATGAACTCGACCACCGATTTAAAAGAATGTATTGGCTGCTTGGAAGAAACTCCACGCTGTCCGTGCAAAATAAATTGTTGCTATACAGGCAAGTCCTGATGCCAGTTTGGACTTATGGTATCCAGCTGTGGGGCTGCACCAAACAGACCAATATATTAACTATACAACGATTCCAGAACAAAGTGCTAAGGGAAATTGTAAATGCACCCTGGTACATACGAAATGATGACCTACATCGGGACCTAAAAGTTGAGTTCATCGAAAAAGTGATCCAGAAATTTGCAGAAGCTCACGAAAAGAGACTTCATCAGCATGTGAACGTCGAGGCAATCCAGCTTCTCGACCACACAAACATAGTGAGAAGGCTAAAAAGAACAAAACCGTTCGAGTTAGTGTTTAGTGATAGTGAATAGTGTAAAGTACAAATGTACCAAACGAACACAAGAACGAAGTGTATTCGCCTTAATAGAGACAATAAGAAAAGTGCTATTGGACACATTCTTAGTAAAGACAATTTATTAGTTTAGGTTATAATTTAATTACTTATTAGCCTATTTATAAGGCTAGATTGTAATAAGATTAAGGTCCATCCTATTGATGAGCCCTAAGATAAGGAAAAAAAAAAAAAAAAAAAATTCATTTTCTGTCAAATATTTTAAATGACTGGTTTGTTTACTGTATGGATACAGTTTTTCGGTTCCAAAAAAATCACTCGACATTTATATTAACTTTGCCAATCATAGTAATTCCGTAAAAAAACCTATGGTTTGAACAGAATTTTTCTATTTTTCTCATTGGGAGCATCAAAAAGTGACAGATACTTCAGTTTCAGGATTGTTCCTAGCCTTTATATTATGTCCTCTTCCTGTTTACAATTAATAACTTTTCGAACTAAAACGACTAAATTCACATTACTTAAACTCACACCTTTTTCCCTTGATGATGAGCAGAAACAACTAAATTTGTCAGTCAGTGTCTTGCCATGTGTAGTGTGTGATGATTTTGATCTATCTACCAGTGTTCCTACAGTAAAAAAAAATACTAAGAATAACAATAAGAAGAATAAGAATCTTTTATTTGGAATTTATTTTTATTTTTTTTATTTAAATTTAATTGTCTTTTATTTTTATCTAAAAGCTGATTACATTCTTTTGCCGGTTTATTGTTTCTTGAGCTACCCTAATATTGTTTGTGAAAACTTTTTTTTTTTTAAATTTAATTTACTTATATTTTTATCTAAAAACTGATTACATTCTTTTGCCGGTTTATTGTTTCTTGAGCTACCCTAATATTGTTTGTGAAAACTTTTAATTGGCTTTCTTTCACTAACTGTCTACTCTATCTGTAACCTTGTTGTTAGCTACGGTTCTAGGGCGTCCCCTACCGGTTCCCCCCCTTTGTCACCTTTCATCAAACTATTTGAACACAAATAATAATAGCCTAATTACTATCCCACAGCTGTCCCACAGCAAGGCCGAGTATTGATCACCTTATACATAACATAACAACACGCCTGTAATCCCCGATGGTTTAGCAGAGGTGTACCTAATAGTACACCCACATTTTCACCAGTTATGTTTAAGTCCCATGGGGGCGAGCGTATTGCCATCAACTGAGCTCAAATCTAGACTCCGTGGCTGCTACTAAAATTTTCTTGATGAGAAAACCCCATAACACTTTGCCTATTTTTTCTTTTGGGCAGAGCGAAGTAGAAGTCTGACACTTCTTGTGTCAGACTTCTACTGGCTAAAAACAACCCATGTTCCTTCTTAGCCCTATATGTCGGAGCCGCGGTATCTCTCACAACATCCCGCAGCCTTAGAACACCCCGCAGCCTTACAGCATCCCGCAGCCATATAACTTTGCCTGGGAATCGAACTCAAGACCTCAGCGGTCACAGAGTATAAACTGAGTTTTTCACTTGCGACCGCTGTCAAAAACTCAGCTTATATTCTTGGCTGCGGGATGTTGTAAGAGATACCGCGGCCTTGACATATAGGGCTAAGAAGGAACATGGGTGGTTTTTGCCACTAGAAGTCTGACACTCCCTTTCGCTCTGCCCAAGCGGGAGGGGTTATTTGATGATTTCCCACCCCCCCCAAAAAAAAGCTTATACTCTTAAAAAATGTTGCCAGTACCTACAATATTTTCTTTTCAAGCCAAGTTGATAAATTCACAGAATAAATTCTTTGTAAATTTTTAACATCACTCAAGCGCTCCTGCCAAGAACACGTTAAAATAATAAATCACAATTTGCATACCAAATGCATACACACCTGTAATATTTGCAAAACAGCTTGATTAATTGATACCCCAACTGCTCATTATTTATCATTATTCAAATAATGCTTCGGGCTAAATATATCGCGATTTTTGTGGAGTAATGAAATGATGAATGGTACTTTTAGAATTTTGATTTATTTTTCTCGTAAGTTTTTTTTATGTCAGTAAGTAGATTAATGTGAGAGGTAGACTTAATGTTATTCTGGCATATAAATAATCAGATTTCTTCAGAAAATTTACTGGTAATTTTTAAATGCAAATTAAATACTGAGATTGAATTGGTGACTTTGTAATGCTTTTTTTATTGTTTATCAGGATTTATTTTAGATTAGAAAAACCCTAAGTAACACATTTATGTATTGTGTATGTATTGCGCGACTACTGTCTTTTTACTCGACTGCGGCGTAGCCCAAAAGGAGGGTTATGTGTTTGGCGTGTATGTATGTATATCCTTTTCTTTGTTCCCTCATAACTGCTAATCGGATGAAGGGATTTAAATAAAATATACGTCGTTAGATTTGTCTTGATAGCGCAATTGTGACTACAATAAAAATTAAAAAAAAATGCAGAATTTGGGGGCCATAATTCGGATTAAAAAAAAACCATTACATCGAGTAGGGTCAAAATGAAGGGTTTTAAAAGGAGATTTCAAAAATATATGACACTTATATGTTTAAAAGAAATTCGAAGTCACAAAACTTATGAACAAACACAAAAAATAATCATCTGTGAAGAATTTTACGCGACCAAACTAAAAAGTTAGAAATAAAAATATGTAGTTAAAAAACTAAGAAACCCGCCTGAATAAACAGAAAAGCAAAAAACAAGCACATTTTAAATTAAACAAAAGTTGGAAGCAGGCGAAAATAGAATGGACCCCGCCTGCTTCCAAGTTTTGTTTAATTTAAAATGTGCTTGTTTTTTGCTTTTCAGTTTTTTCAGTCGGGTTATTTAGTTTTTTTGTCTCTTTTAAAATAAATAAGCCGAGTCTTTGTTTAATTGTGTTATGTTGTAACAATACTACATCTTGCGTGCACTGATTAGAGCGTGTTAGTTTATTTTATAATTAGTTGTGACAATGAAATAATGGGTGAAACGTTTTCTTTTATTATAGAACAATACTAATATGGTAATGATTGCTTTGAAGGCCCTGTAACCTAGACAAAAGGATATTATATGTACTTTCTGTTATATTATGATAACGATGTACGAAAATCATAATATAATGCCTGTATTCCTCAAGGGGGTGGGTTACCCATTATTAGGTACAAAAAAATACGCCGGTTATGTAATAAGTTCTACGCTTCGCTGATGACATTGTGCTTTTCTCTCCATCAGCTGCGGAACTGGAAATAATGCTTCAAGAACTGAGCTAGGCAAGCCTTGAGGTTGGACTGAAGATGAGCATGTCAAAGACTAAGCTCATAACCAACAGTTCACCTATCAACTTGCACTTAAATCAGGAGAAAATACACTATGTCCAAGAATACATCTACCTGGGCCAAGTTGTCTCCTTCCAGGTGAGACAAGATAAAGAAGTGGCAAGACGCTCAGAAAACACCTGGAAGAGCTACTGGTCCATGAAAGAGCTATTCAAGGGCGATTTACCCATCCCCTTTAAAACGCAAGCTAATGGACATGTGTATTCTCCCCATTCTGACATATGGTGCACAGACTTGGTCTTTGACTAACATCCAGAAATCCAAACTCAAGGTTTGCCCACGAGCGATGGAGCGCAGCATTCTGAATGTAAAATTAACTCACCGCATAAAAAACACTACACTGCGCTCCAGAACGCAAATTGCCCACGTAGCTTATAAACCTGCGAGACTGAAATGGGACTGGGCGGGCCATGTCTGCCGGATGCCGCCGCAGCTGTGGGCCTGAATTTTGCAAGAATGGAGCCCTAACACAGCGAGACGGGGTCGCGGTAGACCGAGGAGAAGATGGCGGTACGCATTGGATGGCTTTCTCACCAACTCTCAAGAAGAAGCACACCATCGTGAGAAATGGAAGGAAGGGGGGGAGGCTTTTGCTCAGGAGTGGGACGATACGGGCTAAATAAAAAAATAAATAATAAGTAATTATATAATAATATAGAAATGTTTTAAATTTTCTATTAATTTAGTGTAAGTTTAAATAATATTTAGTTTTTAGTACACTTAGGTATCTCATCATGCTAAGAGACTCATCGACCCCACAGTCAAACCATTGAAAACGGTTTTGTGGGGCTTAGATTACTTACCTTTTTAGAATAAACATAATTAAAAAAAAAGTGATTAAATAATAAAATAGGGATCTTTACTGACTTAAAAAATATGAATGTAATTAGTCCGTCTTTTAGATTATCGAAAAATATTGGATACGTATTTTTTGTTTTATCAAATCAATAAAAATTGACGAAGTTACAACGCGTCAAAGATTTGAGTGGGGGGTTTTGACGTCACTCTTCGGTAAAGGATGTCACACTAATGTCTTGGAAAATGACGTCATACGAGTTTTCAAAGCACTGTATCGTCTTCATTGTTTGCTTACGTGAAAAAAGAAAAAATACGTGTCCAATATTTTTTGGAAATCTATCTGACGGACTAATTAGATTTTTTTTGTTAACTAAACTAATGTTTACGTTCCATGTAAAAGATCGAGCGCAAATTCAAACTCTGTGGCTGCTACTGAGAACTGTGCCCGATTTGGGAATCGCAGTCAGTACCATGGACAAGACAACACATGAACAGTCTAGGGCCTAGGGATTTTATCTAGAATATTAAAGATGTATTCTACTTATACTATGACTATCTACATAGCCCTAGGTACACTTTCTACTTTTACAAAGCCAGCCTCATCTTACCCGTCATAAAACACTACTTAGGCTCAAAATGGGCCCACAAACACACATCACTCACACATCCATGCTGAGACATCACTACCAGTACATTGACCCCATAACGTCAACAGGTATACGCTGTCACGCAAGCGGCAGATTACTTAAAACTAAGTTGTAGTTTAAAGTCCTCTGAAGCTGAAACTTCAACATTTTGCGGCTGAGTTGACAACCCCTGGTCTCATGTGTGAGTCACTCGTTACAAACTTCTACGATGATATTTTGCAGGAGTTGTGAAAGTGGGGTTGGGTTGTTATTATTTTAATAGGAGTTAGGTTTTTGTCTGACTGAATGAATAATTATTAAAAAGTCTTGTGCTTAAGTGAATAATGTGTTACATGAGCTTTAAAATTATTTATTTTAATTTAACACACCCTGGGCACAATGAATCGGTTACAGTGATTTTGTAATGTCAAGTATTTTTTTATTTGAATAAAAGAAGTGTATCACAACCAGTGTTTTAATTGATAAAACCCATCTTCTGCACTCGTGCTATTAATATCCAAGTGTAACGGTATACCGACAATCCGACTTATTTATATTGAATTAAATAAAGA
Organism: Diarsia rubi; assembly: GCA_932274075.1. Taxonomy (NCBI): domain Eukaryota; kingdom Metazoa; phylum Arthropoda; class Insecta; order Lepidoptera; family Noctuidae; genus Diarsia; species Diarsia rubi. Next base: position 2,546,160 of record OW026432.1, read on the forward strand.
GATTATTTTCTTTTATCTACTACTAATACAGCTCACCGGTAACACATAAAACCTATTTATAAAACTAAGTATATAAAAGTAAGTAATTTCGCCAGGAGTGTAAGTAAAGATAAATGAAAGTAATATATATATCAGGGTTTCGGCTAATTGAATTACCGAACGATCCAGTACATGCCGAAGTTATTTATTGATGTATTTATATTAATACGTTCGATTATGTAGCATGCAGTGATGGCCCAGTGATTGCGGCCTCGACTTACGAACAGTATGTCGTGGGTTCGAATTCAAGCAAGCATTACTTTGTGTAATTTTAAACCCACAAATAATAAAACTTGTAAAAAAAGCCAAGTCGCGAAACTCAGTGCTTCTACCGTAAAAAGTAGTGAGATGTATGTAATAATATGTATCTATACAACTTATTCAGTACCTTCTTAAGGGACCTTCTATCTTAAGTTAATACGTACCTTATACCTTTGATGTTTTGAATAAACAGTTTGACTTGGTCACCACATCACATTGGTCAATGCAATGGCGATTAGCCATTAGAATAGGCTGTTTAACATAGTTTTATGTACAGCGAAGTTATCTAGGAGATAATCGTCGATAATAGCCTGAACTGTTCTGAATCTGAATCGATGGTACGGCCGTGCCGCTTTATTGCTCGACTTGGCGGGGGTACTACCGTGCCGATTTCATTGCCACTGTTCTCAAAACGGTAAAGGAAAACATGGTGAGGAAACCTCATGTCTCTGAACAAAAGAAATCGAAGACATGTGCCATTTATCAACCGGCACCGGGCACACGTGGTGGATTATAGCCCATCCCTCTCCTAGAGCGAAGGCCTCAGTCCCTGCAGTGGGAACATTATAGACTGATAATGATGATATTTATATGTTAGTCTGTAAGGATACTTATGAGCCAAAGTTGTCTGAGAATATACGTATTACATGGGGAGTATATTGCGATAAACGGCACTAATCCATACTCTGGACAGCTGGAGACAAATTCGTATTGAAATACCAACAAAAAAAAAACAAGATTATTCGTATTTGGAACCATCTCCCTATTAACTTCTTCAAAAGTTGTCAAACTATGTTTTATTAGAACTTGTTGAGTAATAGTTTCCAACCAATGATTTGTAAAGAATTAAGCAAGTAGCTTCAATCTGATCTCATTCTAATTAATCGACGTAGCGAAACATTAAACTTCTGTACTAATGAGTTTCTCACAAAGTTTCTGGCTAATACCAGAGAGTTTTGTTTGCTTCGTTAGTGATAAGTTTAGAGGCTGAGTGGCTTAACAAGATCGGTTGTAAGTTTCAAACACTCTATCGTAAGAAAAAAAAAACAAATGAACGTCTATGGTTCGTTGTCAAAATGGCGTCAGCGCGCGAAAACAGCTGTCTGAATTACAAATGTCATTTGAATTTTATTCAATTGTCGATATTGAATTACTTTTTTTCATGTTTATTTTGAAGTCCCTGGAGATATCAAATGACATTTGAGGGAGTGCCTTCAAATGAGTATGATTTAATAATAAAGGCACGAGTTTCATCAAAATTTCATGTGGAATGAATATAATTTATGTTTATTATTGAAAAGCAACTTCATTAACAATGAGTTATGGTAATGTGTTCAATATAATACTAATGAAATCAATTATTGTCTAATTACCATACGGGAGAGGTTACCCCAGAACGATTTACACTAACTTTATTGGTGATGCTCTTCAGAAAGGTTAGTTGCATAGTACTTGCAACCGGCATGCGTGTATGACCGGCGACCGCATGTATGAACGTGCACAAGGCACAAGGAGTATGCATGTATGATTCGTAGCAGATTGCGTTCTTTATTTTAAGCCCATATAGTATGTATGCTATATTAATGGGTATTTTTACACACTTTTTGAATAGGGTAACAAAAAAAATCTTATTAGTCCGTCAGATAGATTTTCAATAAATATTGGACACATATTTTTTTATTTTTCACGCCAACTAACAATGGAGAGGATACAGTGCTTTGAAAACTCGTGTGACGTCATATTCTGACGAGATTTTTGTATGTCATTTCTTACCAATGAGTGACGTCAACACTCAAATCTTTGCCGCGTTTAATCTTCGTTAATATTTATAATAATAATAATAATAATAATATTCCTCAACTATCACACAACGCCATCTAGTCCCAAGCTAAGCAGAGCTTGTGTTATGGGTACTAGACAACTGATAAACATACTTATATATTTCTAAATACATACATATTATAGATAAATTACACCCAGACACAAAACAATTGATCGTGCTCATCACACAAACATTTGTCCTGGGTGGGAATCGAACCCACGACCTCCGGCATAGCAGTTAGGGTCACTAACCACTAGACCAACAGGCCAGTCGATTTTTATTGATTTGATAAAACAAAAAAATCGTATCCAATGTTTTTCGATAATCTAACAGACTAACAAATTACAATCATATTTTTTTAAGTCGGTAAATATCCCTATTATTGGCCTTTAGATTGCCAACTATATATTCAGCAGAGTTTCGTTTCTACACGTTTTCATGAATATTTCTTAAGAAATAGAATTTTCTTCTAATTGTCAATCGTAACAAGAAAGTTCCAAATTATTTCTCACTTATAAAAAAGAGTTACAAAAAAAGTAGGACAAAAGATTAATCAACGGCTCAAAGCCTAACTAACATTTCTTGTACAAAAATAATGTCACGGAAAGTTGGGAACAACCTTTTGACATTTCGTTGAAATTCTTTTGACAATTTTCAACAAAATAATGTCTATATTCCTGGCAGTTTTTTTCCTCACTTTTTTCCATTAGGTCTTGTCGAAACAAAACTTATTGAGGGCGTTGAGAGAAAAATCCGTGATTATTTACATTTTAAATAAATGGGCTTATTTCTAATTTGTATAAATAGGGATATTTACTGACTTAAAAAATATGATCCTAATTAGTCCGTCTGTTAGATTATCGAAAAATATTTGATACGTATTTTTTGTTCTATCAAATGAATAAAGAATTTGAGTGGGGGCTATGATGTCACTCACCGGTAAAGAATGTAATACTAATGTCTTAGAAAATGACGTCATACGAGTTTTCAAAGCACTGTATCGTCTTCATTGTTGATTTACGTGAAAAAAAAATACGTGTCTAATATTTTTTGGAAATCTATCTGACGGACTTATTAGTTTTTTTTTGTTAACTACCCTATTTTAGGTAACTATAATACGATTTTTTTTTATTGAGACGTTGCCCTACACTTGGAATTTCTCCTGTATCGTGGGTGCGTTCACAAACATTTAAACTCATATACACAAACCAAACAACCAGACCCGAAACAACTATCTGTTAGGCTATACAAATATTTGTTCCGTGCGGGGATCGAGCCGACGACACGCAGCGCAGCAGTCCAATCGCTCAGCCATTGCGCCAACCGTGCCGTCTTTGGACACAAACTAGCGTATTCATATATATATTCAGAAATCAGATAAAATACTACGATACCTGTCCTTAGTCTGACTGGTCTTGCCAGACTTTCAGTCCACTGAGTAATTGCAATGACTGTCACAGATCTACGAGTGACAGTCGGGACCAACCGCTTAACGTGGTTTCCGAGGCCGGAGGAACCTCGGTACGTAATGGTTAGTCACCCAACCTAGCCAAGCACGGCTTAACCTTTAGGGTTGACTCGATCGACTGTTATTATTACGAGCACCTCTTTTGAGCTCGAAATTCCAATTATTATTTTCTTTTAAAAACTTTCATCTTATTTTTTATTTATTTATTTATTTATTCAAATCTCCCTTACAACTATCATTACAGGAATGTTCCTAATGCGATAGCTCGGTCTCAAAATTAAATTTACTATTTACAATATAAAAACTATGGCAAAAACTAAAAAGAAAAAGAAAAAGAATTAGCACTAGTTACAAATCTTAACATCTAAGTAATAATATATAATCATAGCTTCTGTACATCGCTACCTAACTAAAAAAACACTATATTTAAACAATAAAACAACAACATTTAGTCTACATTATAACATAAAATAAACAAGAGTATTTTAGCGAATTCACTCAAATAACATGTAAATACATCGATCTTGACGTGAAGATCGTTAATAACCCTAATTGCGCGGGTCAACGGTGTTTTAGCGAGGAGGTTGGTCCTGGCAACCGGCACGGCCAGCAGCGGCGGGCGACGCCGCCTCCACACATAGCGGTCCGGTACACATAAACTCAGGCGCTGCAGCACTCCTGGGTTATGCTCAATGCCACGAAGTAACCTAACTAAATACGAAACAAGCGTGAATTCCCGTCGCACCCTCAGTTGGTTGTACCCGACCATACCTAGCACAAACAGAGTGGGGTACATCAACGGGTAAAACGGATATACCCCATATAGCTTCCTGTATAAGTGGCGTGTGAACTTGTTCTGTACGCGTTCCAGCATTACCACGTGCTTGGCCTCATGAGGAGCCCATATGACAGCACTATGTTCCAAATGACTCCTTACTAGTGCGTCATATAGGACTCTTACTGAAGCGATGTTAGTAAAGTTTCGTGTCTGCCTCAGAACAAATCCCAGGTTTCTAAACGCTCTTTTACATATCCTCGTAATATGGTCGCGAAATGAGAGTTCAGGAGTGACAGTGACCCCCAAATCCCGCACCTCGGAGACACGTTGCATAAGCGCGGCACCCACTACGTACTCGTGTACCAGAGGAATACGCGCGCGCGTAAAACTCATCACCGAGCACTTTAGCACGTTGAAGAAAAGCTTGTTGTGCTGACTCCATTCGACTATCCTATCTATATCATCCTGCAATCGTTCGCAGTCGGATTTATTATTAACCTCGAGCAGCAACTTAAGGTCATCCGCAAATAATAAACAAGAGCCATGCTTGACAACTTTCGGCAAATCGTTTATCATTATGATGAATCCGAGAGGCCCTAAATTGCTGCCTTGGCTCACACCGGACCAGGTGTAATACGGATCGGATACACACCCATTATAATCAACGTACTGCTGTCTATCCTGCATATAACTGGCGAAGAAGCACAATAGATGTGGTGTACAGCCGATTTCTGCGAGCTTCGTTAGTAGGATGTCATTGTCGACGGTGTCGAAAGCTTTTTTAAAATCAAAATAAGCAGCATCGACCTGCCCACCAGCATCTACCGCCGGCACCACCTGCGCCATAAAATCCAGTAGATTAGTTGCTGTGCTGCGCGCCGGCCGGAACCCATGCTGTGCGTCAGCCAGTTGTCCGCGCACCTGCTCCTGCATGCATCGCTGTATAGCTGACTCGAATACCTTGGCCGGCGTTGATAGTAATGCCACTGGCCGATATCCAGTTATATCCGATCCCGCCTTACCTTTGGGTACAGGAATGACCCGCGTGATCTTCCATTGGGCGGGGAACGTCATTGACTGAAGACACATATTAAAAATAAAAAGTAGTGGTTCTGCGAGCACCCTACCACAATCTCTAAAAAGAAATGCCGGTATACCGTCCGGGCCCGCCGAATGCTTTCGGTTTCAGGCGCTCGAGTGCACATCTGACGTCCTTCAGACTAAGTGCGTCAAGTTGCACCCGCGCACTGCTCGCCGCTCCCGCCACCGCTGCCGCTTGAGCGTCTAACCGCGGCGGCTGATCGCTGTAAACCGATTCGAAAAAATTCGCGAACTGCTTAGCACACTCGTCATCCGATAAATGCTCACCCTCTTTTATAATAGTCTTTTTGGTTACCGCACTTTTCTTTGATCGGATGTATTGCCAGAACGACTTAGGATCTTTAGCAAACTGACACTGGATTTTATGTTGATGCAGTTTGTGAGCAGTTTCTATAGATTTTTTAATTAGCTCTCTGCATTTAGAATATTCTACATAATCCCTCCTATGTTTAGTTGATTTAAATTTCTTGTGAAGTCTAGCTTTAGTTCTCAAGTCTCTTATTATTTCATTCGTCGTTATGTTATGTTGGGCAAATAATATTACCACGTGATGGCTTCCGGCCACCGTAGACGCGGGCCTGTGGACGGTGAATGATGCGCTAGCTCGCCGTCCGTCCGTCTTACGACAACGACAGGCCGTGTCGACGGCGCGTTCGTGTACCAAGCGCGCCTCAAAGAGATGTCAGCAACATGGGAGGGGCCCGAAAGGACCGATGGCCGTCGTCGCTGCGGGTTGTACACAAGTTACCGCGGCCTCGACATATAGGGCGAAGAAGGAACATGGGTGGTTTTTAGTCAGTAGAAGTCTGACACTCCCTTTCGCTCTGCCCAAGAGCGGGAGGTTATTTGATAATTTTCCACCCGCCAAAAAAAAGGGCAAATAATATAATTATTAAGAATCTCACAATAAACTGAATAGCGTGCTAGTAATGGCTGAAAACTGACGCATTTGTCACGCCTGTGTCTTAGTGACTGTTGTAGCGTCAACCAAAAGAAACTACTAATAAGATATTTTCCTCAATCCGTATTAAAGAAGATATAGGATGAACTATGTGAGGAATAACATTACACACTTTTAGTATGAAATCATCATAATTTCATCATGTTTAGAAATAACATAACATAACGTCGTAAGTGGGCGGTGCCATCAACCGGTTACAAATCCAGACTCCGTAACTACTACTGAATAATTCCGATTGAAAAGACCCTAAAACACTTCGATCCAGGAATCAAACCTTATGCTCAGCAATCGCAATTGTGACCACTAGCCTAACGAGGAAGATTTTGTAGTAACTATTCTGAAATATTATAATCAACTAGCGGACCAGGCAGACGTCGTCCTACCCGGACAGTAGCGCCACCTACCAATCCAATTGTAAATCCAAACCATTCTCGAATCCCCTTGAACACATACGAAATTTTTCATCAAAATCGGTCCAGCCGTTTAAGAGGAGTTCGGTGACAAACACAGAAGAAATATATATATGTAAAGATTTAAAACGTAGGTAAACTAATTTCAGTTCCAACCTTTAAAAATAATTGAAACAGCAACAACCTTGTGTTAACCCGTAATAAATTCACTCCATGACCCAAACTAAGACTTAAAACTGTGCCAAATGATTCAAGTCGTCGCTAAAATTGTGTTAATTAATTCTTTTTATCTTTTAAAACGTCACTTTTATCTCCTTCTTATCGCACTCTTGTTGGAATTTATTTATTTTAACGAATAGTTTTAGCTTTGAGTCTTGAGTTGTGAATTTCTTGGAATCCTGCTGTGTTGTCTGATAAGTCTGATTAAATGTTCGGTAAAGTTGGTAGTTCGTGAAGTGTTTTAAAAGAAACTCGACACATTGTTTAGTGTATTTAATGGGTAAAGTACTTGTGGTTCAGTGGTGGACGGCGAGAATTAGCTTCAGAAATAAATAATAATAATAATAATAATATATGTGATAGATCGATCGGAGCGTCGCGCAATGATTGTTGATATAACAGTCCCGCATGACGAGAACCTCGTGAAAGCAGAGAAAGATAAGCAATTCAAGTATCTGGATCTGGCTCGCGAGGTTGTCGACATGTGGCACGTGAATACAGCAGTCATTGTGCCGATAGTCGTGTCTGCCAATGGCTTAATAGCCAAGAGCCTCGACGAACATCTAAGGAGGCTCTCGCTTGGTAGCTGGATCAAGGGCTTGATTCAGAAGGCAGTACTTCTGGACACGGCGCGCATTGTCAGGAGGTTCCTCTCTCAAGAGCCCTGACCACCGGTAGTTCGGACTCTGTTCCCAATACTAGTGGACCACTATTTTTTATATTTTTAAATGTTTTTTATATACCTTTTTGTAATTAATATTTAAAAATGTATTTAATATGTTATAAAATGAATAAAATAAATAAAAATAATAATAATTTAATTCGTGTACAATGTAATAATATTGCTTCCGTCATGTAGAATGGCTCTACCGTTCAATTTCAAAGACTTGAGTGGTTCGGTAGTATGATATGTAATTCAGTTTTATCTAAATGTTACCATAAAAGCTTAAAATCGGATAGTTTCTAAAATGTTTCGTTTTTAAAGGCTTTTACTTTAAAATATTCACTCGGTATTATAAAAACATACAATGGTGGTAGTTTATTTATTAAAAAATATGCAGGAATAAACCGTGGGTATAATTTAATAGTTCTGAATCCGAATTAAATAAGCAAAAAAGTTTTCTTTAACGCACGAACGCTTTTTGTAAACCATACACAAGAAGTGACCATTTTTCCTGTTACAATGTTCGTACACTCTTAAAATAAACTCGTGCTGCAACTGTAGTCATGCAATACGCATACTAATTACTATGACCAAGCGATATGCTTGAAAGAATAAAGAATCAGGCCAGTTGTCTCTTCCAAGTACCTATCTGATTAAGAATCACTTTAAATAACAGCCCCGTTGGGCAAGTGGTCGTAAGCACGACTGCTTAGCATGAGGTCCTCAGTTTGTTTGCCGGGTCGGGTAAGGCTCACCCCAATTAGAAAGTAGGTACTTGCAGCAGCATGCCTTTCTTTTTTTTTTTTTTGGCGGGTGGAAAATCATCGAATAACCCCTCCCGCTCTTGGGCAGAGCGAAAGGGAGTGTCAGACTTCTACTGACTAAAAACCACCCATGTTCCTTCTTCGCCCTCTATGTCGAGGCCGCGATAACTAGTGTACAACCCGCGGCCCCGACGGGTGTCGGCCCTTTCGGGCCCCCCATGTTGCTGACATATCTTTGACGCGCACGTGGAACACGAACGTACCGTCGACACGGCCTGTTGTCGTCGTAAGATGGACGGACGGCGAGCTAGCCCATCACTCGCCGTCCACAGGCCCGCGTCTACGGTAGCTAGAAGCCACGTCATCCCGTGGCCCCCGACGCCCGGAGCGCCTCCCGCGGCGTCTGGGACGAGAGGTTGTCTCCCTCTCGCGTTATGCCACGTCCTTCGCTAGTATCACTGCTTCGCAGAAGGAGGCGACGGCGTCCCATTCCTCCTCGCCCCGGACCATGGCTTGCAGGGACCCTGACATCAGGTTAGGGACAAGCCATACGATAAAAAATACTGCAATAAGCTTGCCCCATTTTAAGAATTTAAACTAAGGTACACTTCTGTCTAACACTTGGGGAATGACAAGGCCTGATTTTTAAATGTGTTAAGGTAACAGAACCAAAAGCATAATCAATTAAAATAATCAACTAACTAAAAAGTTGCTAAAATAATGTGATAAAAAGTCTTTTTAATTGGATTATCTACATCTATGAGAATTTGTGGTTGAAAACTTTATAAGTGGACTTGAACGTTGAGTGCTATCAAAGTGAATTTGAGTATCGTTTGAAACCTCCCTTAACTAACGTTATAGAAACAGATATTTTACTGCCATTTTATTTTCAAAAGTAACTATGCAAACTACCGCAAATTGTAAGTTTTTGAACTGACATGGTTACTAAAATCATTGTTACACATAACAATTACTGATAACATGACATTTACCATGTTTCTGACTTGATTAGCAGACATCCTATATGTGAGCAACGGAATCCAAAAATATAATTTTCGGCTTTTTTGAGATAGGTACCCCTTTTTGTCAAGCGAAGACAGTATTATTAAGTCTAGTCATAACTTTAATAAGCATCTGGCCCACTTCTTGTAGCGTCACAAAAACAGCTAATTCACAATATTGCAGCGAACGTGACGATGTTACTAATGTATTCGTTTGTATGCTGACGGTACTTGTTGGTTACAGTTTGTCGAGCCAGGCTTCGAGCTAGTTCTCAAGTAGGGTAGAAACATGTCTGTGTCGTTTATGTAATTAATATTTTAATTTTGTTACTAGCCCTCTTATTACATTTACTTAAATACAGGTTGTAAATTACTCTTCACATAGCTGTCAACCAAGCATTCTGTACATCAAAAATTTTGCTGGGAAACAACTTTTTTTTGGGGTCAAAAATCACATTTTACGATAAAACTCAATGTAGCACTCTTAAAACATTGTACTAGTGGATGCTTTGAATAGTAAACGGGTCATGGAGGTAATTTAAGTAAAGTTATAAAATGAAAAACTAGTATTTACAAAAACAGCTATGCAAAATTTGGAACTTTGACCCCCAATATCTCCGTAACTAGGGGGTTCCCAGGTATGGTCTAGAAGCAAAATATGATCGTAGTGGTGGGGAGAACAAGTGCCTTTCGTTTGCGTTAAGGGTACTTTTACACCTATTATAACTTGCAAAATCTTGGCGTTTTAATGGGTACCTACTCTTCTGGGTAACCCTATGTTTTGTTATAGATATTCATGTTTTACTTGTTGAGGAGCTGCTGGATAAATAATAACAGCTGCTAGGGCCGATGTTTAGGTTCAGCTACGCTTGCCTAGGTTGTAACGGAAAGCACGTTAAGCCGTTGATCGTGGCTGTCATTCATAGATCTATGACAGTAGTTACAGATAGTCGGTGGCCCGAATGTCTTCATCAACAGCCTATTAATGTTCCCACTGCAGGGACACAGGCCTCCTCTCTTTTGAGACGGAATGGGCTATAATCCACCACGTGGGCCCAGTGCGGATTGGTAGACGTCACATGTCGTCATGTCGAATTTTTTTGGTTCTAAGACATGCCGGTTTCCTCACGATGTTTTCCTTCACCGTTTTGAGAGCAGCGGTGATGAAATAAATTACACAAAGTAATGAGCCTGGTTGAACCTACGATCTACTGTTCGTAAGTCGGGGCCGCCACCACTGCTGCCGAATGTCATAACTAAATAAAAATCAAAAGTAATTTATTCAAAATAGGCTGACAACCAGCAATTTCGAACGTCAAAAATTTACTTAACTTATTTACAAGAGACAGTCCCCCAAAACGCCCACCCTTCGACACTTCCTAGTGTTTTAGCTGGAACGAAGTGGCGGAACAAACTCTTCAGCAACACATCTGTCTAAGGGTTTCGTACTCCCCGTTATTGCTGGGTTTTGGAGTCCAGATAGGAAATCGCTCTATGTAAAATACTGGTATATATTTTACTCGAAGCCGACCCTAATATAGTTGGGAAAAGTCTAGGTATATAATGAGCTATCATTTCACTAAACTGATGTGATAATAAATATCGGCGTAAAATTTCAATGCAAGGACATTATGGACCCCGTCGTCGGGGCTGCGCGTTGTTCACCGCGTGTGCAAGTTACCGCGGCCTCGACATATAGGGCTCAGAAGTAGGGACATGGGTGGTTTTTAGTCAGTAGAAGTCTGTCACTCCCTTTCGCTCTGCCCAAGAGCGGGAGGGGTTATTTGAAGAATTTCCACCCGCCAAAAAAAAAGACATTATATATCGGAATGATCTTATTGAACACATGGTAACCATTTCTGATGAAATCGTTTTTACCTCGTTGAAAAAAATTTTCTACAGGTCACGTATAGTTGTCCATTTTCAAACGCTCATAAAGTTTTATTTAATAGTTCAATTAATATTTATATAATTACGCATACTGTTTAAAACTCCAGCAAATGTACTGATAACATAATCACATCACACTAATATTATAAAGGCGAAAGTTTGTGAGTGTGTGTTTGTGTATGTTTGTTAAATCTTCACGCAAAAACCACTGAACGGATTTAGATAAAATTTGGTAGGTACACAGATAGCTTATAACCTGGATTAACACATAGGATAGTTTTTAATCCCGGTTTTTCTTCCCGTGGGATAATTTTAGAGTTGTAGCGGATGAAACCGCTGGCAACAGCTAGCATCACAATAATTGTTAGTCATAAACAGGTCCCATTTAAATAAATATTAAAGTAGACTAATTGAAATAACCCTACTATGCTGAAAACCTATGATAGCACAAAAATTGTATATTATTTACATAACATCACTCCTGTTATGACCGAAGAGTTAGGCAGAGGTACACACATTTCTTTGTTATTTAAGTCCAATGTGCACAATGTGACGAGCAAATTGCCAAAAATAGTGTATTTCACCAAAAAAATCTAATTAGTCCGTCTGTTAGATTATCGAAAAATATTGTGTTTAAACGTGTTTTTTGTTTTATAAAATTAATAAAAAATACGAAAATAATACGTGTCCAAGATCATGAGTGGGGGCTTTAGACGTCGCTTTGTGGGTAAAAAAGTACTAACTTTGTGACGTCACACGACTTTTCGAAGCACTGTATCATCTTCATCTTTTGTTTAAATGAAAAAAGAAAAAATACGTGTCCATTAGTATTTGAAAATCTATCTGACAGAGTAATAAGATTTTTTTGGTGAATTATATAGAACCTATTGGGCACAAATCCAGACTTCGTGGCTGTTAGGTAAGTACTCAGAAATTCCGGATGGAAAATTCCAATAACGCTTTGTCCGATAATCACAGGCTCTGATGCTCAACAGTCGCTCTTGCAACCATAGACCAATAAGACAGGCACTGGAAAGGTAATGTAACAATATTAATCTTGAGTAACCTTAAACATGTGAGGAATAGTTTTTAGATAAAATCAAAATCAAAATATTTTTATTTCACATAGGCCTACATGAGCACTTATAAAACGTCGACAAAAAGGTGCACGGTTCGGTGCATTGGTCGATTCCTAAGGAGAAGGACCGGCAAGAAACTCCAAAGGTTACTTTTTTAATATTTTAAAATCGTTTGGGTTAACAATAAGGTATAATACACAAATTAATGATGATAGTTCCACTATATGTATACATACGTAATTAAGTTAATTGAAATAACCTTTTTTTAACGATGTTAAATCATCAAAAGCAGTCATTTGATGACTCCTCCCGCTGTAGACCGAGCAGAAGAGAGTTTCAGATTCTTACTAACTCATACCAATCCGGGTTCCTCCTATGTGTTTTGAGTTCCACGACCACGTTATAGCCGGCTTTTGACTATGGGATGTAATATATTATAGCACAGTGTGGACGGTCGCGTACAAAATGTATGACGAGCGATAAAATATTATATCTCAAGATGTAATAATATATATATCTCATTGTCAAAAGCCGGCTTTGCTCTTTTAAACAACCCTACTATGCTAAAAACCAAAGTATGACAGAAACCAAACTGTATACTATTATCATCGAGAAATAGCTAACATCAATATTGAACTGACAACGTGATAACAACGGTTTAATAACGACATGGCAGACATTACATAAACATTATAGTACAAATATTGTCTTATAGATTGACATTTATGTCAATCTAACTATAACATAGATACACATTTTGTGACACACACATGACGTATTTATGATGTGATATTAATACAAGCTTATAAACTGACATGGTCACTAATATTTTCATTAAAAAACGATGGGGCACTCATTATGTCTTATTGTTTGTTCACTGTATGGACTGATGGACGCTGGCAAAAACGCCAAACTAGTAGCTCAGTTCTAGGCCGACACAATCAACCAGTTTAACCAGGGGTTTCGTATTGCAGTTGACTGGGATGTGTAGGTCAGATAGGCTGTCACTCCATGTCAAGTATTGGTATTAATAAGCATCATCCGCTAAGACTGGAAGACGACCGTAACATGGTTTGGAAAAGGCTAGGAAAATGATGACGATGATTTATAATAATGTAATATGATTGAGTCGTTGATCCAGTTCAAGTAACACTACTGAGTGCCCTGTAGGGGCTGCGGGTAGATCGAAATAGATAGCGTAGCCTCAGACACAAAAGGCTAAGGAGGAACACGGGTGGTTTTTAGTCATTAGAAGTCTAACACTCACTACCGCTCCATACCACATCCTCCAAAAAAAAGGAAATGCTACTGAGTGTGTAGGAGTTAAATGGTTTTTCACTAAAAATTACAATGCTGCCCCGAGCCAGATGGATTCGTTTAACGAAGATCTCTAGACGTACGTTCTCCACGTGTAACTAACAGATTCCCAGGTAATAACTTTAACACCTGAAAATGATAAAACTAATGAAACCTCAGCGAAACTGTAGGCACATCTAGTTTTATTATAATTACCATCGCTACTCATTTCGCTGACATAGGATTAACTACACACATCAAAAGTGTCTAGGGATCAACATATATTTTTGCAATAACTTTTCTCCTGATTGATATTAATTAAAATTTTCTTTAAGGATTCATCAAATAAAGTGTTTTCGTTTGTCACAGTAACGATAAACCAAGTCACCTTTGCATTAATAAAGAAATTTGCCATTTTCCTAATAAAGGGATTTTTGACATTTGAACCACTAACATTAAAGTTCGAAAAAAAGACTGAAATAACAGTTTTCTTTAAAATTTTATTGGGTAACTTAAACAATTAATAATCCGTGTTTCTACCGCGAACACTAACAACACAAGAACATCGGTTTGGCATACTCAAAATGAGTTCATCCAAATCACGCTGTGGAATGGCCGCCCATGTTCGTTGCAACAACAAAAAAAGGTCTTCTTGCGACTGGATACCCTCCATATTCGGCAGAGCTCTTCTCTGTAGCATATCCCATGCATGCTCAATCGGGTTCAAGTCTGGCGACTGAGCAGGCCAGGGCAGGACATTGATGTTAGCTGCGGCGAGAGTCTGTCTTACAACTCTTGCGGTGTGCGGTCGTGCATTATCATGCATTAACTGAAATAAGGGACCGATTTGCACTTGTAGAGGAACGATGACGTCTGATACAATCGTCTCAGCATAAATTTGAGCGTTGAGGTTGCCTCTGATCCAAATCAACTCAGTTCTTCCGCCGATCCAAATACCCGCCCATACCATGATGGTTCCACCACTATAAGGATGGACTTCCTGGCAGGATTTTAATCGCTGTTGGCGTCCAGGGGTTCTCCAGTGTCGTATACGTCTTGTATCCGGTCTCATACCAAAATGAGACTCATCAGAAAAGCACACGAAACGCCATTGTTCTTCTGCCCAATTTCTGTGTTCAAGAGCCCATTGATATCGAATCCTACGATTGTGCATTGCTATAGGTGGTACCCGTAGCGGTCTTCGGGAATGAAGGTTCACTTCATGCAAGCGGTTTCTGACTGTTTGGTCGCTAATTAAGTTCCCTGAAGAGTGATGAAGCCTCACGGCCAACATCATGGCGGTTATTGTTGGAGCTCTTCGAGTTAAGATTTGAATGTATCGGTCTTGTCTCCGTGTGGTGCAGCGATACCGTTCTCCATGGCGCTCAGCCACGGTACCAGTGCTTCGGTAACGTGTCCAAAGTCGACTGATAACACTCTGACTTGTATTCAGAGCTAAAGCCACAGTACGTTGCCGGAACCAGCTTCTATCATTCCCACGGCTCTGAGCATTTCTTCCCTGCTTAAATGACGTCGCCGCTCCATAATAACGTTGGTTTTAATCAGTAGTAGGGAAACAGTAGCACTAATAATGTCTTCAATGCGTTGTATGTTTTTATAGGGAAAATATTGACAGCTGATTTTCATCTTTTACTCGAATTTGATTCACAGTTCCTGATTCAAATTATGAAATGCACCAAAAAGGATCCATATAAATTTATAAAATCATAAATTTATTACAAAGCCACATCTCAATCTCAAGAAATCCGCATAAAAATGCTTGATCCCTAGACACTTTTGATGTGTGTACAACGGAGCGCAAATGAAAATTATATTCACGTAGGTATAGGTACATAGATGAGCTTTGACATGACGTGTAGTTATTTTATTAATCGAATTTTATTTTGTTGTTAATTTTTAAATCTAGTAAAGTGTTTTACGTGTACCTATGGCCCTTTATAGATAGTTGTGTTTCGGGTCTGGGTATTTGTGGATGTGAGTTTAAATGTTTTTTAACGCACCACGAGAGGGCTATGCTCGAAGTTTCCTTGCGTGATCGAATCAGAAATGAGGACATCCGCATGAGAACCAAGATTAGCGACGTAGCCCGAAGAATCGCCAGACTTAAGTGGCAATGGACAGGGAACGTTTCGCAGAACGAATGGCCGATGGGGCCGAAAAGTTCTGCATAGAGTGGCGACTGCGATCCGGAAGACGTTGCGTTGAAAGGCCTCCCACAAGGTGGACTGATGGCCTGGTGAAGGTAGCGGGGACTCGCTGGATGCGAGACGCACGGGACTGGTTAATGTGGCGACACCTGGGGGAGGCCTATGTCCAGCAGTAGACGTCGTTTAGGTGAAATGATGATGATGATGATGATGATGACTACCTATCTAACTTCCACAACCCAGTTAATACTGGGTAACACGATACCCTTCCATAAGACTGGTTCTCACACTTTTAGGTCACTGACTACCTGTAACAACTGCCAAAGATCTATAAAGAGTGTAAAAGTACCCTTAACGCAAACGAAAGGCACTTGTTCTCCCTACCACTGCGATAATTTTTTCGTTCTAGACCATACCTGGGACCCCCTAGTTACGGAGATATTGAGGGTCAAAGTTCCAAATTTTGCACAGCTGTTTTTGTAAATACTAGTTTTTCAGGTTAAACCTACTTAACTTACCTTCATGACCCGTTTACTATTCAAAGCATCCACTAGCACAATGTTTTAAGAGTGCTACATTTCGTTTTACCGTAAAATGTGATTTTAAACCCCAAAAAAAAAGTTGTTTCCCAGCAAATTTTTTTGTGCAGCGGTACTTAGTTTGATGTACAGAATGCATGGTTGACGTATGTGTGAAGGGTTACTTTACACCCTGTAAATTGCACCCGCGACCTACAGCTTAACGTATGTCTACGTACGCACGTAAATGAGTACAATGTGATATTTGGAATTGAAACGACTCAATTCGATACGACTCTAAAACCGTATCGCATACTTGTGCTCCAAATACAAGTTACTTGCATCACTATAACACAACAGTCAATGGCCATTAACTACCTTATGTGCAGAAGCTTTCATCCCTCTTGCTTTTAATATAACCAATATTGAGTCCCACGATATGACATTAGATAACATAAGTAGTGTTACATGACCGAAGTTAGGGAAGTGGGTCATGGAATCTCTGTTGTATGTATACAGGCTGTGACGTAAATTGTGGTTTGATTTTTGAACGCATGATAAAATAGTCCAGCGGAAAATATTATAGACAAATGTTACATATCTTTATTCATTAATACATTTTTACTAACTTTATAGCTAGACCTAAAATATTCTTCTTTCATATGTAACCATTCCTTATTTTGTGGATAGGAAATAATCAAATGATTCCCACTCTGAATGGAGTAGAAGGGAATGTCAAAAAGGGTGTCAGG
Organism: Diarsia rubi; assembly: GCA_932274075.1. Classification (NCBI taxonomy): domain Eukaryota; kingdom Metazoa; phylum Arthropoda; class Insecta; order Lepidoptera; family Noctuidae; genus Diarsia; species Diarsia rubi. The sequence continues at coordinate 2,563,351 of OW026432.1, forward strand.
GGTGCGAAATCATCGAATAACCCCTCCCGCTCTTGGGTAAAGCGATAGGGAGTGTTAGGCTTCCACTGACTAAAAATCACCCGCTCTTAGCCCTTTCTGTTTCGGGGTAACTCTTTCGAAAAACCCACAGAACAATGACTTAACTGTCCCATTACGATAGAAAATGTATAAAATACTTTATTTCTGGCCAGTAACAAAGTACGATTCGGTTGTTTGTCAAAAAGTTTTCTCGTATTTTTATCAAGCTATCACTCGATGCTGTGACCCGGCTCGGTGAAATATTGTGTTGTTAAAAATTGTGCTCTGTCAGAAAGTCGTGGGGCTGCAAAATAGTGTATAGTTTACAAGTGCAAGCAAAACAAAATGGCTGCTAGTGTTAACTTATAAAAGTCATCGTAAAATTGTAAATACCAAATATATCTCGCAAGATTGTGAACCGTAACATACTGCTAACGCATTAATTTTCGGAGGATTATAATCTATCGAAGACATAGGTCATCATCATCAGCCTACATTCAGCAATCCATTACTGAACAGAGCTCTCAATCGTACGCCACTCAACTCGATTCTCAGCAGCTTTTATCTAGTTCCCACTGCAAAGATCGTCGCTTCACCGACCCAGAGGAAGTCCAACCAAGGATTCAAGGTGTCCACCAGCGATTATAGGTTCTACAGCTAATATGGCCGGCCCATTGCCACTTTAGCTTACTTATTCTATGAGCTATTTCAACCACCCTGGTTCTCTGTTCTCAGGCAAATGGGCGTTATTAAGTCAAAATCTGCTCTCAAAACGGTGAGGAAACCCTCATGTCTTAGAATCAAAAAATTCGAAGACATAACATATGCCAACATGCACTGGGCCCTGGATTATAGCCCATCCCTCTCCTAGAGAGGAGGCTTGAGTCCCTGCAGTGGGAACATTATAGGCTGATGATGATGATGAAGTCAAAATCGCATCTAGTTAGAACACGTTTAACACTAAACATAATAATTACAGCTTTATTTTGCTTTTTTCATCTACTATCTGTAAATATAAAAGATTACAATATAAGACCCATTAATATTAATGATAATGTTTATCCGTGGTGGCTTATCCCAGTTGTAAACGTCTCTTTGTGCCTATTGGCCTCGTTTTGTTCTGTCTCCTGCAAATATGGAGGTGGAAATTATATTTTTCCTACTCCTCGGCATCCGCTATTTTTTTCTGATTAGTTTCATTGCGGGATCCAAGACAGTTAAATGGTTTCTCCGGGACTTCGTCGAGCTTCATTGTCTCGGCGCTTTTCTGGTGGTCAAAACTTTTAATTCTGGCTTTCAGGAGTTGCAGTGGTTTAAGAATAATGTGGCGGGCATGTCTCAAATAAAATCCAGATACCGATGAACAGGACAAAAACAAAGTTTTTACATAATTACTTTAACGCTAAATACATTTAGTTATTGTGAAATTTTAGTGTAAAAATCATCGTTTGAGGTACAAGGATCAAAGCTTTATAAAGCCAAGAGCAAACATCCAAACCACTCAAAGTAAAATACACAAAACACAAGACTCTATTAATCCCGAAGCGAGTAATTCTCGAAAACTACTAAATCCACCTGCAGTATTTCACACCAATCAGATTTCGATTAAAAACCTTCGTCGATTCGGAACCGATCGGCCCCGGGGTTCCAAGTTCAAAACGCCAACGGCTTTTTTTTTGTTTTGTTTCCTACTCGATCATTGGTCCGGGACTTTTGTCTGTCAAAGGGGAACTTGAAAATGGAAACTGATGCGTTTGAGCTTTGAGTAGGAGATAGCCTCAAACATTGCTCGTCAAGGGTTAAGTAGAGGTCTTGTTGTTTATTACGACCATAAATTTGCCAGTTTTGTTATAGTTTGACCCGGACCCGAAACAACTATCTGTAAGCCATACAAATATTTGTTCTGTGCGGGGATCGAACGCGCGACACGCAGCGCAGGTCAATCGCTCAACCATTGCGCCAACTGTGTCGTTATGCTTGTAGGTAATTTAGTAGTATCTACTTAAAGTTACGGCTTGTACGGTTAATGCCAATAACAATAAGCAATAATAATAGTTTCGAATCCACATTATAATGTGGATAATAATAACATAACTGACGAAGTATGGATCTACTGTTGTATGTCTGCCTACTCCCATCTGTAAAGATGGGAGTAGGCAGACATCTGGCAGTATTTGACAATGCAGTCATTGCGAATTCTTGATTTACCCACAACAGCAAAAAAACTTGAGAGGTGTCAAGGGACACCCGGATGGAACGAAGTTTTATTATAATTTTTTATTATTTACAAAAAACCTGTATACACTCAACAAAAATAATCGTCGCGACACCACACTGTTCAATGCGAAATAGAAATGAAAATATCTGGCTTGCTTTCTATAAGAGAGAGAGAGACAGACAGAGAAACATGCGACGCCGCACAGCTTACAATAGCTTATTATAGCAAAAAGTGTCGTGACAACTTTTCGTAAGAATTTTTTCCGTCTAGCCCCCTTTCACAACGCGCGATAAGGAACTTCGCTCCAAAATTCGCTAAGGCTTAAACGGTTTTGCCGTACAATCGTGCTACTCAAACCATCAATTTCATATGGATAGGAGTCTGCTGACCCCTAAAAATAAAAAGACCATAAAGATAAACCTCCCAGGTCATAACGGAAACCGTTCGGAAACGCGCAACCAATGAGTTAAACGCTTCCATTCTAAATCCGAATTCTAAAATTCGAACTTCGGAATTTAAAATTTGAAATTTACCGTTTATTGAATGCGATATTTTTGCGCGTGTATTAGCTTTTGTGGGTTTCAAAATGGCTTCTTTCGCATTTAGATTGCCTTTTCGAATATAAATCCATTAATAATTTTGTTTGTTATACTTTTACGCGTTTGCTTTCCATAACATAAAAGGGAACATCGGCACAGCAATAGGCATTTGTGTGCTAATTGCTCAATTGCTATACCACTGGTATAAAAATTGATCGCTTTAGTTCAAATTGATCATTTTCTGTTCAAGTAAAGGTGCCATTTTTGAAGCCGAAAGACACTTGTTCTCCCCGCCATTGCGATATTTTTTTTGTTCTAAACCTTGGAACCTTCCAGTCACAGAGATATTGGGAGCCACAGTGCCATATTTTGTTATTTCATATTCCGTATTTTATTTAGCTCGTGGTTTAATAATAACTGCCACTCGGATCGATCTTTAGGTTAAGCCGCGCGTGCCTAGGTTGGTCTATGGATGGGTGACCGCCCATTACATACCGAGTTTCCTCCGTGCCTCAGAAAGCACGTTAAGCTGTTGGCCCCGGCTGCCATATATAGATTTTTGGCAGTCGCTACAGGTAGTCAGTGACCTGAAAGTCTGACAACCAGTCTTTCCAAAGGGCATCGTATAACCCAGTATTAACTGGGTTGTGGAGGTCAGATGGGCAGTCGCTCACTGTAAAATACTGGTACTCAGCTGCATCCGGTTAGACTGGAAGCCGACCCCAAAATAGTTGGAAAAGGCTAGACAGATGATGAGTTGCATATTTACCCGACTGCGGCGAAGCCCAAAAAGAGGGTTATATTTTACTATAAATAACTCTAAAACTGCCATAGTATGCAAAGCATCCATCAGCCCAATGTTTAAAGTACATTACACAGAGTCCTTCCGTAAAACGTGAGTTCTCAGTGTCACCCCAAAATAAGTTGTCTCCTAACAATATTTTTTCCGTGGAGTTACTAAGTTAGCTGCAATAATGCTTGATTGGCGGTTTCTTGAAAAATCACCCGAACCTCGTAAAAATAATATAATTGTAGGAATGTAAAGAAAAGATTTTTCACTTTTGAACTTCTGAGCCAGTTCAATGACTTTCGAAGTTTGTATGAAAAACAAAGTTGTAAGAAACATCTATTTGGGCTTATCGTCAGTTAGATAGTAAACTCTACATATTGACGCCCAAAGTTTATTATTCAACAACACAAAACAACTAACATACGGGCATAAAAACTTTGTATTAACAGAAAAATAAAATACATTGTGCCAGTATGAACGTAACGTACACATTTGAATTTAGAGCACCCCCATCAATATTTTTGAACGAAAAACTTTCTAACACTACAAAGCGTTCGTTCCAAATTCAAATTTGTATTCGGAACCGACGAATTGGTTTATGTTACGTTCTATTGGAATACTTTAAGTCACTGACAGATCTGATTTTCAGGATTCAGGTTACACGATGGCCTATGCTGGTCGGACTTTCGTTTAGATTTCCGGTTACACGATGGCCCATTGGTGGCTTTAGTTTGGATTTTAGAAAACCTTTGAGGAATAAGGAACTACAATATATCACTATGTTTATTATTTAAACGATTTCAAAAATGGAGGAGGTTGTCATTTCGACTAAGTGACTGATGGATCTGATGGATTCAAATTATACGATGTCCTATGTTAGTCGGGCTTTAGTTTGGATTTTAGGAATAATTTTCATTGAGGAATAAGGAACTTTTTTTTACTGAATTGCGCTACTTAATTTTTTGTATCAAACTTGCATTGTGGATGTACTTTAGTTTTGATAGCAATATCACGGAAACATGAACACACACTTAAAAACAGTTTGCGGATTACAGGTCCTAATCGTTATCTGGGGGCACGGCAGTGCCCCCGCCAAGTCGAGCAATAAAGCGGCACGGCCGTACCATCCTTTTCTCGAACCAGTTCAGGCCATTTTAGACTTCTTATAACTTCGTTGTGGATAAAACTAGAAACCTGAATTTTTAGTAACCAATGAGGCGTTGTATAAACACGGTATATAATAATTTTATTCAATTTGAACCAGTAGTTTAAGAATTATAACTAATCGAAGTTCCTTGGTTTTGTTACTCACTGACTGACTGACTGATTGACCGATCATCAAAAGTCTAAGGCACTTCTAGCAGACAAAGAAGCTTCAAATTTAAGCTGCTAACTCTAAAAGAAAGCTAAGCCGCGCAACTCAGTATTTTTACCGTAAAAAGTAGTGAGATCCATGTAATACCAAGTCAGTTAATATATTTAATCCCTACTTAAAAACCTTTGATGTTTTAAATTAAATATTGACTTGGCCACCGCATCGAATTCGCCAATGTTAAACAGGCCATTGTAATAGCTAATCGCCATCGCATTGGTCAATGTGATGCAGTGGCCAAGTCAATCTTACTACTTTTTACGGTAAAAGAACTGAGTTGGGCGGCTTGGCTTTTTTTACAAGTTTTGTTTTTGGTGGGTTGGCTTTTACTAGAAATTATTCTATAGGTAGGTACACTGTTCACATTAATAACTAATGACACTGAAAACAAAAAGTAAACATGTTAAATATATCGTTTTCAATGTTGATGATAGTGATAATTGATAAAAAACTTATAAAACTAATAACTTGTTAAAACTTCCGAATAAAAATTCCATCGATAGGTTATACTTGAGAAGCTCAAAAGGAACCGGTACCAAGTGATTAAGGCTTTATTCAAACTGTTTAAGAGCGAAAGTTCCTCAACTATGTACACCAATCGATCGGGAGGTAGGTCTTCAGCCATGAGGCATTGAAGTATTTCGTCTCACTTTAAATGCCATTTTGATACACGATTCTTGTAACATTCCTTTTTGTGAAACGACACCTACTGTCTGAATAATTATTTAATTAGCCTTTTCCTAACTACTTGGGGGACAGTTTCCAGTGAATGCAGCTGAATACCAGTACTTTACATGGAGCGACTGCCTATCTGACTTCCACAATACAGTTAGAACTTGGTTATAAGATACCCCTTGGTAAGATTGGTTGCCAGAATTTCAGGTCACTGACTACCTGTAACGACTACAAAAGATCACCGGCCAAAGTTTCTTTGCGTGGTCGAATCAGAAATGAGGACATCTGCTTGAGAACCAAGGTTACCGACATAGCCCGAAGAATTGTTAAACTTTAGTGGCAGTGGGCAGGGCACATTTGCTCGCAGAACGGATGTCCGATGGGGTTGGAAAGTTCTGGAGTGGCGACCGCGAACCGGTAGACGTTGCGTTGGAAGGCTTCTCACTAGGTGGACCGATGACCTGGTGAAGGTTGCGGGGATCCGCTTGATGCGAGATGCACGGGACCGGTCAATGTGGCGACACTTGGGGGAGGCCTATGACCAGCAGTGGACGTCTTTCGGCTGAAATGATGATGATGATGAAAATTTTAGATATCGTTTTTTTTGATGATGCCCAGAAAATATTTAGACGGCGACTAAAAAATTATCTTGGATTTGGCAGCCGGGCGTCGGCTGCCATATCCAAGATGATTAAGGAAACTCGGTATGTCTGGTGGTCACTCATCTCGACGGCCTAACCTAGGTAAGTGCAGGTATATTATTATTCCACGAGCACACAATATTTTATACATATGCCGGTTGTTCAAAAGAGATACCGCAGCCTCGTACACAAAAGGCTAAGAAGGAACATGGGTGGTTTTCAGTAAGTAGAAGTCTGACACTACCTTCCCGCGTATAGCGGAGGGGTCATTTGATGATTTCCCGAATTCCACAAAAAGTAAGTATTGTTATACATCTAACAAAAATACAAAACGCGTTTAAACCTGACACCTGGGCAAGTTTTCAAAACAACAATGACCGCGATTAAAAATAACAGCCAGTAATTTCATATAGAAACCCTTTTTTTTTTTTTTTTTTTTTGGTGGGTGTAAAATCATCACCCGCTCTTGGGCAGAGCGAAAGGGAGTGTCAGACTTCTACTGACTAAAAACCACCCATGTTCCTTCTTCGCCCTCTATGTCGAGGCCGCGATAACCGTTGGACTACCCGCGGCCCCGACAGGCGTTGGCAATTTCGGGCCCCTCCTATGTTGCTGACATCTCTTTGAGGCGCGCGTGGAACACGAACGCGCCGTCGACACGGCCTGTTTTCGTCGTGAGACGGACGGACGGCGAGTTAGCCCATCACTCACCGTCCACAGGCCCGCGTCTACGGTGGCCGGAGGTCATCGCGGGTCATATAGAAACCCACAAAGTAGTACACGTAACGGATATGTGAACGTACAATAAATGGTATAAGGAAAAAAGACCAAGTTATTTGGTGAAAGTAACATAATATTCTGTAATAAATTCTAGTCGAGTTTGGCTGTCACGGCCAGAGACAAAGTTTATGTGCATTCATAAGTAATGGACTAACAACTTCTAAATGCTTATGTAGTTTATAAGATGCAGTGTGTGAATAGAAATTATGTTTGTTTTATCTTACTTTTATACGTGACATCACCACCATCGTGGAGTTCAAAACAATTTTTTTTCTAGTACCGTCGAGTAAGGTATCAAAATAAAGGGTTTTAAAAGGAAATTACAAAAATAAATTACACTTTTATGTTTAAATTAAATTCAGAGTGACAAATCCCATACACAAACACAAAAGTTAAGTCATCTGCGAAGAATTTTACGCGAACAATTAAAGAACAAACACAAAAGAACTAAAAAGTTGAAAATAAAAAACAGTACTTAAAAAAACTAAAAAACCTGACTGCAAAAGCAAAAAACAAGCACATTTTAAATTAAACAAAACTTAGAAGAATCAGGCAGGGTTCATTTGAATATTAAATTATGAAATGAAAATAGAATGGACCCCGCCTGCTTCCAAGTTTTGTTTAATTTAAAATGTGCTTATTTTTTTTTCAGTTTTCAGTCGGGTTTTTTTAGCTTTTTAGCTACTTTTTTTTTGTCATATCGTTCTTTACAGGATCAATCCATTGTTTCTTTGATTTTTCTCTACTCTTAAACAAATCTACATTCATACTCAAACCTTTCCTCACTTACCAGGGTGTCCACCTTTTACCAGGAGTACCCTGAAAAATATTTAACTTAATATTGTAAACTACCCCGGGTTCGCACGGGTGCAATGTAGATATAAACTTTTCTCTTAAATCAAACTATCAGTTGCTGTAAACCACATTAAAATCCGTTGCGTAGTTTAAAAGATATTGGCGTACAAACAGCGAGAGTGACTCTGTTATATACTATCTAAATATAAAAATATAAATATAAATATCCTTGGACATTTCACACAACGCCATCTAGTCCCAAGCTAAGCAACCTAATGCTTGTGTTATGGTAACGAGATGGCTGATAAACTACTTAAATACATTTTTTTTTTTGTAAATACATACATATTATAGATAGAAAAACACCCAGACTCGGAACAAATACTTGTAGGTCGTACAAATATTTGTTCCGTGCGGGAATCGAACCCGCGACATGCTGCAGTCAATCGCTCAACCACTGCGCAAACCGTGTAATCTAAAGATGCGATTTGTGAAAACATATGAATGTATTAATGTTTGTTACTCTTTCATGCAAACTATTTTACATATAGAGTAATAAAGAATAAGAATTAACGGGAATCTTATCGTAGCGGTGTCGAAACAGGCTTTTATTCGTAAAAATAACACCGAAACACATAACAATCCGAAACTAATTACTATTACAAAGAGGTTACAATCTCCCTCAAGATTCTCACTAGGGGCAAAACTAAGAAAGAAGCACTCGTTTGAATTGCTGCCCTTAAGGATAAGCTACTGATAACAGCGCCCGATAAGGGAATTAAATTACTTTGGCGTAACACCAATTACTATTTGGGTTAGTGGTTATAGTGTTGTGGGGATGTTTATCTTTGATTTGAGAGAGTAAATCTCTGTAATAAATACTTTGAATTGATGTGGAAAGTTTTTGTTGTCTTTCAAGATATATTTTTGTGAATAATCTTGTTATTTTGTATGTAGCGTGCTAATCTTCAGAATGAATGATCAAAAACGATTTTTTTTCGCTGGTAAATAGCTAGCATTTTGTAGATGGTGTAAGCTATGATTTATATTTATAACATTTAGACATATTAGGTACCAATAAGTACACACTCACATTTAGCCAGTTATATTTCCGGGCCTTTTATGTACCGGGCACATTAGAGATGTTTCCTGATTAAACATAATTATGATTCTATTTAATCCGTCAGTTAGATTATCTAAAAATATTGGAACGGTGTTTTTTAATTTATCAAATTAATCAAAGTTGAATAAGATAAAACGCGTCAAAGACCAGTGGTGACCGCACTTCGTGGTAAAAAATGCGCACGAGTTTTCGAAGCACTGTATCGTCTTCATTTTTTGTTTATGTGAAAAAAGAAAAAAATATGTGTAAGTATAATATTTATTGGAAATCTATCTGACGGACTAATTAGATTTTTTTTGTCAATTCTTTAGCACCCGTTATCGAATCATATCGTTGCGGCCTCTTTAGTGTAAAAAAGAGGTTATAGCTACCTACTTATAATGAGCATAATTATGTACGTTTTACTATTACTGAATTAAACTAGACATTAAATATATTTCAGAAATGGTGAAAACATGTTAAGAACATATTAAGAATTTAACAGATTTTACATCATGAAAAAAATACTCTTATAAAAAACTTCTCTACCCTCAGTAGAATTAAAGCAAAGTTACTCCGCAAAAAACACGTTCTTCTCATAATTAAAGACAACTTATTCTACTCACCCCAGTAAGAAAAAAAGGCGTAAAGATATGAGTACGAGCTGTTATAACCCAGGTAGCGGGGAACTGGCAAAGTGCCAACGCTTTGTACCTCTGAGTACGTTACGTGTAGGGTAACCATGCGAAAAGTTCAAAAGTCCCGATAAATCAAATCAAAATCATTTATTTCAAGTAGGCCAGTTACAGGCTCTATTTAATAGTCAAACAAATACTAAATTTTAATAAGCTAATAATCTAAGCTACAGTCCCACTCACAAGGCATAATAACTGTCAGTGTACTAGTTGCCGATTCCAAAGCGTTGGTCTCATGAGAAGAATGGCAAGAAACTTCATGGACACTCTATTAAATCATAATATTGTTAAAAACTCGGACACCAAAAAAGACTGGTTGTTTCTTTGTTCAGAAATCATAAAGTTCACTTTTTAAGCACCCCATTAATGTCCTGCGGACTGCGGACACCAAAACTAACATGATAACCTGCCTAGCCTTTTCCCAACACTGTTTGGGGTCGAATTCCAGTCTAACTGGTTGCATGGAGCGCCTGCATATCTGACCTCCATAACCCTGTTCATCATTAGCCATAAGACGTCCACTGTTGGACAAAGGCCTCCTTCATAGAACGCCATATCGAACGGCAACCTGCCGTTTGCATCCACCGGTTGCCCGCGACTTTCACGATGTCGTCGGTCCACCTGGCAATAAGGAGGCCTACCAACGCTGCGTCTTCCGGTTCGTGGTCGCCACTCGAGAACCTTACTTCCCCATCGATTGTCGGTTCTTCGAGCAATGTAGCTTGCCCATTGCCATTTAAACTTGCATATTCTTTTACCTAGTTAGTACTGGGTAATATGATACTCCTTGGCCGACTTTTGGACCCCTGAGTACCTGTAACGACTGTCATAGATCTATAAAATGACAGCCGAGAGAAACTGCTTTATACATGGGGTTACAAAATCCCGGACATGTCCAGACAAATCCCGTCAGATGGTAACCCTAGTTACGTACTACTTTTCTATTGCTCCACAAACAAACATACTTATTATGTAGGCTACGATGTACTAAGCGTTTTCAGATGTACGGAACTTCACATTTGTTAATTGTTCCTTCATTATTACAAATGAGGGTTTGTAATTATAGGAATAGTAATTAATTATTGAATTCTTTGTTTCTCTTGTACTGTTGTATTTATTTATAAATATTTGTTGTGCGTTGTATGTTTATTTATTTCTTGTTTTGTTTATGGTTATGTAATGTACAGTCGCCATAGCATCAAATGTTCTCCAAATTACTTTAAACGTCAACATGTTGGTGGTTAAGTTCAAAATCGAATGAGAAAACTTGACAGTTTGTGGTGACTTGATGCGGTAGCGACTGAACATAAAATACTATAACGGCAGTATTCACCCGAAGTTAGGTCAAGCAGACGTGAACTATCGTACACATGTTCCAAGTAAATCTGGTTCATGGTTTGTTCCATGTCGTAGGGGTCGAGCCTATTACCATCAAACGGATCAAATTCTAGCCTCCGGACAGCTACTGGGACCGGTTTCCCACCTAGGAATTAGAATTTAAGATCCTCGTGCTCGGCACAATTTCTTGTGACCACTTGGCCGACGAGACAGTCACAAATAATAACTATTAACCACTTAATCAAATTATTGAATAATCGTCTACAAATTACTGAAAATCACAATTACATAATTAAGTATACAGTTTAAACTATTAACTTTGGAAATTGGTAAACCACCGATCATAAAATCGTATAATTACCACAAAAATACATAATCTGTACTAGTAATATAAAGCGGTACATTTTGTTTGTATGTGTGTATGCAATAATCTTCGGAACTGCTGATCCGATTCCGAAAATTTTTCCACTCACAGGAAGCTACTTTATCTCCGAGTGTTATTTAAACATTCCTGTGAGGTAATTTGTTACTTACGATTACCTATTTGTTTAAAAACAGATCCTTGATGCACTCACAGTTTGCACCAAAGGATAATATTTATTAAATTAATGTATGCAAAAATAATTAAGCATCTAGTTTTATTAACATCATCATCAGGCTATAATGTTCCCACTGCAGGGACTCAGGCCTCCTCTGTAGGAGAAGGAAAGGCTATAAACCACCACGCGGGCCCAGTAAGGGTTGGTATAGCTTAATTGCTACTTGTAAACATAAATGTCTAAATCTGGGTTTTGAGCAATCAGGGCGTTCAGTAGATTCATCGCCTGGGTTGTGGGCGCACATCAGGCAGTTTCAGTTTATAACGGGAGAGAATCAACATATCAGCCCGGAATCACCCCTTGCTGGATATAGATTTACTGAAATGTATGTCTCTTTTTATTATTGTTTACTTTTTAATTATTGTTTAAATTGTGTGTCTAGTCATTAACTTGCACCTTACTATTGTATCGAGTCTGGTTCTTCTAACCAACTTAACAGACAGATGTGTTGCTGGGGAGTTTGTTCCGCCACTTCTTTCCAGCAAAAACACTAGGAAGCGGGGGCGTTTTGGGGGACTGTCTCTTGTAAATAAGTAAAGTAAAGTAAATTTTGACGTTCGAGAAGTGCTGATTATCAGCCTAGTATGAATAAATGAGTTTCGATTTTGAATTTGATAGGCCTACCCTATTTTCCGCCATAAATGTCAAGATCGTGTGCGTCTCTCATCCAGGTGTATCCCGCGGCTTTGACGATGTCGTCAACCCAACGAGTTCTAGGACGGCCCTAGTTTCTATGGCCTTACTTGGACACCACTCAGTCAGTGCCTTGCAAATTTCCTGCCCAGGTTCACTTGAGGCACATCGCCCGCGCGGTCCCCGACATCGTAGAGTTTCGCCTGATGGATTTCGGTGTGACGCTCTCGATCTAAGAGGGTTACGCCGAGCATGGTTCGCTCTATGGCCCATTGTGCCATCGTACTCGGTGGACAGTCCCCTTTGTGAGCGTCCATGTCTCGGCAATGTAGGTAATTGTTTAAAAAGACGGGTTTTTAGGAACTGAGGGATCTTTTTAGACCGAAACATATGTTCCAGTTTACCAAAAGCCGCCCTTCCGAGTTGTTAGAATGCTTTACTGTCCTAGAAATCTCTTTGTTGGAATACTCCTTGTCAAAAACCAGAACGGGAGAGAAGTCACGAGCAAAAGCTAGTCATTCAAAACACACATATCTCAACCACAATAGTCAATAATAACTTACCTGTAACATAAATGCTTTTAGTATTCCTTCACGTCAAATAAATCATCGACATTATGTTGGTATGAACATTGTTAGAGCTACCGAGGTGGATGAAATAAATGGATGGAGAGGGAACTGGAGTGTGTCATTTGTATGGAGTATTTGTGGCAAAATTGTTATGGTAGGTGTTTTTGTTTACGGAGTTTTTTGCTTTACGTACCTAGAGGAAGTGGCTCGTGGCTAAATATTAATTGCCGCTTGGGTCGATTTTCATTTCGAATTAAATTTTATGATACGTACGAAAGAAGTGACTGCATGCAAGTTGGAACTGCATTATAACAAGAGACTAATACGATATACATTTCGTGAAGTATAGAGCAGATCATGCTAAAATGGTCGTTGATCCATGAATGAAAATAATAATACAGGGTGTGAATAAACCCATCACACAGCTGTCAACCAAGCATTCTGTACATCAAACTAAGTACCCCTACGTAAAAAATTTTGCTGGGAAACGATATTTTTTTGGTGTCAAAAATCACATTTTACGGTAAAACTCAATGTGGCATTCTTAAAACATTGTGCTAGTGGACGCTTTGAATAGTAAACGGGTCATAGAGGTAATTTAAGTAAAGTTAAAAGCTGAAAAACTAGTATTTACAAAAACAGCTGTGAAAAATTTGGAACTTTGACCCGCAATATCTCCGCAACTAGGGGTTTCCCAGGTATGATGTAGAACAAAAAAATGATCGCAGTGATGGGGAAAACAAGGCGCCCTTCGTTTGCGTTAAGGGTACTTGTACACCCTTTATACCGACTTTCCTCCGTAACTCGGAAAGTACGTTACACCTTTGGTCTGTCATTTTTGTAGATCGTTGTCAGTTGTTACTCGTGGTTAGTGGTCCATAAGTCTGACAACCAGTCATACCAAGGTGTATCGCATTACCCAGTTACAGAGTTGCGAAACTAAGATAGGCTGTCGCTTCACGTAAAATACTTGTTCTTAGCTGCTGGTTAGCCTTGTGTTTAGGCGACTAAGGTTCTTATTTGTTTTAAGGGGTTGGTATTGAACAGAAACAACGTCTTGCTCGCACGCTCTGTATATTGACACTAAAAAATCTTACAATGTGTGGACTGTAATATATAAATACGAACGATAGCTAGGTAGGTGCATACGTCATAGTGGTAAGCACCCATCATCTTATAATCGTTTGGACATTCCGCCCACCAAAGAACATCGTTCTTTAGTCACTAGGATCCTTACAATCAAGGTTAGTACATAACACAATCTTAGAAATCACCTTGACAGATTCTACACAAAATTACGTCTAAATGGTGAGTTCAACAAAACTAAATTCTAAAAACAACATAATAGTAGGGGCAAGCATCTAACCTAGAACATTACATCATTAAGTGCTTAGGCACTCGAAAGTGTAGGTAAGTAATAATACCTATTATACGAAACACAAGTAAACAATCATTAGATCTGAGTGTAGAATAAGTAACTATCACTTATAAGTGTGACCGCCCCCGTTGGTTTAGTCACAAGAATTTTACTACACAAAACAAAATCGTAAAAGTAAAACCATGATACAAATTACTCAGTTTCTGTAACTCAAAAATAAAAAAAAATAAAATTAACGAAAGTGTAAAATAATACAAGTAAATATTTTACTTGGTTATAACGCAAATCTTACTAAGTGGGCGCTTGTATTCTCCTGTTTTACATTTGACTGTCACGACACGGGTTATGTTGTCATGACCAGGATGTTTTTGTATAATTTTACCAAGAATCCACTTAGCAGGAGGAACGTTATCCTCTTTTAAGATGACAATATCACCAATTTCTGGTTCAGTACTCTTAGAATTCCACTTATACCTCTGGCTAAGACTTACTAGATACTCTTTTGACCATCTATTCCAAAAGTCGTTTACAATTTTTTGAGTAAATCTCCATCTGTCTAAACCTACTACATTGGATTTAGAATAATCTTCATCGGTTATATTAATTAACGGCTCACCTACCAAAAAATGACCTGGTGTCAAGGGTAGTGGGTCATTGAGATTGTCACTTAGTAAAGTTATAGGTCGTGAATTTAAGCACGCTTCCACTTGTGCTAGAACTGTTGCCATTTCCTCATAAGTAAGTGTAGCATTACCAACTACCTTACGCAGATGTGTCTTGGTACTACGGACGCCAGCTTCCCACAACCCACCAAAATTTGGGGCGTGAGGTGGTATAAAGTGCCACGTTGTTCGCTCCAACGTAAGTAACTCCGCTATTTCCTTTGGAAGGGCCGACTTGGCACTGTTGAACATTTCTCTCATTTGTTTGTCAGCACCAACGAAATTGGTGCCGTTATCACTATATAGGTTTTGACAGTGGCCTCGCCTCGCAGTAAAACGCTTGAACGCTGCGATAAAGCCCTTAGCCGTCAAGTCCGTAACAGCCTCTAAATGTATCGCTCGCGTCACCATACAGACAAAAAGGCATATATAGCCCTTGTATGACTTGGAACCTCTACCGGGTGAGAACCGAATATTCACCGGACCGCAATAATCTACGCCAGTAGACTTAAATGGTTTACTGGGTTTTACTCTTACTTCTGGAAGCGAACCCATTAACGGTACCGACTTCTTCGTGGAGTATCTTATACAAACGACGCACTCTCTAAAACATTTCTTGACACGTTCCTTTGCTCTTAGTATCCAATATTTTGTTCTCAAGAAATTCAACATAACCTGTGGACCTCCATGTAATGTTTTGAGATGAGCATCGGTAATTATTAGCTTGGTAACATGATGTTTAGCAGGCATAATTATCGGATGTCTCGTATCATTGCACGCATCCGCATGTGTAATGCGGCCACTGACTCTTAATATCCCTTTTTTATCTAAAAACGGACAAAGAGTTCGTAAAGAGCTCTTTTTAGATACATATCCTCGAGTCTTCAACTGTTTGATCTCGTCTAAAAACGCGCGTTCTTGAATAAGTTTAATCAATGCCATTAAAGTATCATTTAATTCGTCTGCGGTAATGAATTTAGGTAAATTCGGACGTTCACTTTTAGGTAATTTCAACGTTAAAATTCTCCTACAGTATGATACAACTTTTAATAATCTCGCTAATGAAGAAAATCTCAACCAAACGCATAACTCATGAATATTAGATGAAACAAATAAAGACTCGATTTTCTCCTCTTCATGTGTATCTATGACCTCTGTGTTGACCTTTTGTATGTTTTTCTCTGCCAGCCATTGAGGTCCTTTCCACCACAGTGGGTGGGTTTTTAATTCTCGTGGTTGTAAGCCTCGTGATGCACAATCGGCGGGGTTTGCATCAGTGGAGACATGTCCCCACTGTTCATAATCTAAAATATTTAAAATCGTGGACACCCTATTACTAACGAATGTTGCCCATCTACTTGAGCCTCCTTTGAGCCAAGCTAAGACAACAGTGGAGTCTGTCCATCCATATAAATCTTTCTTAGATACCTCCATTACCTGTGACACCTCATAAATCAGTTTAGCAGCCAAAGTTGCCCCACATAACTCTAACCGTGGAATCGTAACTTCCTTCTCAATTGGTGCAACTTTGGTTTTTGCAGTGACCAAATGTACATGTACATTAAAGGACTCATCAATGACTCGTACGTAAACTGCCGCTGCGTAGGCTGCTTGCGATGCATCGGAAAACACATGTAGTTCCGTTTTAGAGGCTCGCGTTATGTTTAACCATCTTGGTATTGTGAGCTCTTTTAAATCAATTAAACGATTTTTATATGTTAGCCACTGCCTAAGCAGATCCTCCGTTAAGGCTTCATCCCACTCAAGACCTGATTTCCAAAGTCTCTGTATAAAGATTTTGGCAACGACTACCACAGGCGCAATCCAGCCTAACGGATCATATAATCGTGCTATAACAGACAGTATTTGTCGTTTAGTGACCGGCTCCTCTGTGGCGTCAGGTAAGTTGAGCACATATTCAAAACGATCAGATTTCCGACACCAACTTACTCCGAGTACCTTAATTGAATCATTTACCTTAATTGGTGTATTTTGGTCACTATATTGTTCTCCACTCTTGCCTATATGATTCATAAAGTTCTCACTGTTGCTGTTCCACTTTTGGAGTTCAAATCCACCCAATTTCATAAGCTCGTTCATCTCATAGTAAATTTGTAATGCTTCAGTTATTGTTTCAGCGCCTGACATCAAATCATCCATATAATAGTCTAGTTTAGTTATTTTTGCTGCTAACGGGAATTTATGCTTCTCCAACTCGGCTAGTCTTTGTAAAGACTTAACAGCTAGGTATGGCGCGCATGCCGTACCAAACGTTAGCCGCACTAGCCTAAAATGTCGTATTTCTTCAGATGGATTAAATCTCCATACAATTCTCTGAAAATCAGTATCTTGATCAGCTACTCGAACCATTCTATAGAATTTTGTAATGTCTGCTACTAGCCCTATTTTGTGGTTTCTCCATCTCATTAGTATATGCCTAAGATCTTGTTGTAACTTAGGTCCCACAAGTAGATCATCATTTAATGATACGTTATTGTTTCCCTTGCTTGACGCGTTGAAAACGACTCTAACCTTTGTAGTGTCCTTATCCTCCCTCACCACGGCATGATGAGGAAGATATACCGCTCGTGGATACTCTCTCGCTTGCTCATTTACTTCCGTCATGTGGTTTAGACTTAAATATTCCTCAAATACTTTATTATACTCTATTCTCAACTGGGGATCGCGTGATAACCTTCTTTCTAAACTCTCTAACATTTTGATAGCTCTCTGTTTTGACTGACCGTACTGACACTTAGGATCATCAGTGGCAAAAGGTAACCTAACTATAAATCTTCCAGTATCATCTCTGTCTGTGGTTAAATCAAATAAGTCTTCACATACCTTTTCGTTTTCAGTCATATCCTTTTGTATTGAATTAGGTTCATTCTCCATTTCCCAAAATGACTTAAGTAAATCAGTCTCCTCTAAATGTACATGCATGCTAGTCATATTTCTTCCTACCGACGAATGGGGTTCTCTTGACACTTGACCTGAAATAATCCAACCTAAAAGTGTGTTTTGCGCAATTAAACCACCCTGAGATTGCTTAACCATACCTTCGATCAATATATTTCCATACACTTCTGCGCCTAGCAGTATATCAATCTTACCTGGTGTTGCATAGGTGGGGTCTGCTAAAGGCAGACTATTAATTTCAACCCACTCATGAGTCTTTAGATTGGCTGTGGGAAGCATGGACGTCAAAGAATGCATTACATAAGCGTTAACTTCAATAAAATTTGCTGGATTATGGCGTGATTCCAATTTAAGTGAAACTCTGTGTTTTATTCTCGCATGACCATCACCCAGCCCTGACACCAAACCATTTACTGGTATACGTTTTAACCCAAGTAACTGAACCGTAGCCTCGGTAACTAACGAGGCTTGTGACCCTTGATCTAACAAAGCTCGAATATATTGTTTAGAACCTTGTGAATTAAATACCTTAACTCGAGCCGTTGCAAGGAGTACCCTGGCAGGCTGCAACTCCTCCCTAGTAAATGTAGTTGTAATGTGGGTGTCACCTCGTGGTGTGCTCGCATTCTCGTGTTCACCCGGTGACATTGTTACCTCGCTTGCTTGTTTGGTTATCTCGCTCTTCTCTCTCTCGAAGTGTAGCAATGTGTGGTGTCTTCTACAACATTTCTTGCAGCTCATCGGTTGACGACACTTGATGACGGGATGTGTCGGTGACAGGCAGTTGAAACATAATTTATTATTTTGCACAAACTCTTGTCTTGCTGTAGGAGTCATAAGTCCAAAACTTTTGCAATGGTAAATATAATGGCTCTCGTGACACATTGCACACTCAACATCGTTGGACTTTGGTTTGTTTTTAACTGACGTATGGAACGTTTTTGGTTTCTGTGCTGGCTTCACTGTCTGTGTTGAACGTTGAGTTGTGGAATCAATCATTTCTATGGATCTGAATCTGTACTCTAAATAGTCTTTCAACTGCGACCAAGTGGGCAATTCATCACTAGACAAAGTATTAAGGTACTGTTCCCACTGTTTTATTGATTCCGCGTCCAACTTCGCAACTGTTAAATAAACAATTATTTCATCCCAGTTATCTGTAATAATGCCTATACTCTGCAGCGACTTCAAACAAGTCGATGTAGTGTCTAGTAAATGCTTTATTGAATTAGCCGACTCGTTGTGTATTTTCTTAAGGCCAATCAGGTTATTCATAATAGCATTGCAGTTGTAACGCTTGTTATTATACCTTTTTACTAGTAATTTCCACGCCTCCTCATAATTTGCTTCAGTAGTTGCAAAGTTTCTTAAAAGATTCATCGCTTCACCCGACAAATTACTTTTTAAATAATGTAATTTTTGAACAGACGTTATGGCTTTGTTGTTGTGAATAAGTGACGAAAACATATCATAAAACGTTTGCCATTCTTCGTATTTACCTCCGAATGTAGGTAGCGTGATACGCGGTAGCTTAACATCGTTCTCATTATTACTAGCGGTAGATGTTGAAGCCATTAGCGATTGAGACATTGATTGTGTCAAAAATGGCTCCAACGCTTCACGTAAACTAGTTTTATACTGCACGTACATTTCCTCAAACTGTTCATAATAGTCCTCGGTGAAATATGGCTCCCTTTTATCTTTCGACGCTGCAGAAATTATAGCCTTATGTCCCTCTTTGAATTCTGTATATTGTAGTTCAAGTACCTCCAATCGTGTTTCTAAATAAGGTCGTTTTATTCTTTCTTTAGGCGTTTTCCTATAATTACGTTCGGCTTTCTTCAAATTGTTCATCAACTGTTCTTGCATTGTTACTAACTCCTCCATTGTATTTGTATTATAAGACGCGTCACTGTTTTAATAACCCCAACACACTCACTATAATAGTTATTTTAGTCTCGGATACCACTAATTGTTCAAGTCTTTAGTTCACTTATGTAACGTCGTGTAAGTAACTAACAATATCACACTCGTAAATAACTAATAGTTCTCTTTGTTCACTGAATAAGTCCCTTAATACTTTATAACTCGTTTTTGTTACAAAAAAGTCTCATTATGTGTAAGTAGCCGATCACCTGACGAATCCTTATCTAAGGAATGCGTTCCTTTTGTTCTCGTGGCGCGCGGCTATGCTCGATCTTACGTAACTCAATCTGGTTCGATATGGACCATATGTTTAGGCGACTAAGGTTCTTATTTGTTTTAAGGGGTTGGTATTGAACAGAAACAACGTCTTGCTCGCACGCTCTGTATATTGACACTAAAAAATCTTACAATGTGTGGACTGTAATATATAAATACGAACGATAGCTAGGTAGGTGCATACGTCATAGTGGTAAGCACCCATCATCTTATAATCGTTTGGACACCTTGATAGCATTGTTTGGAAAAAGGACAGTCAGATAATGATTAAATCATATGCTCATTGCAGCTTATTGTGTGTTTTATTTCGCTACAGTACGTTCTAAATTAATTTACAATGTTTATCATCGCTAACACATGCTACAATAATAATCCCTCCCAGATTATGCAGTATATCTATGTACCTATTAGGTCCAAGTCACCAGCATCAAGTTATCTACATACTGTATATTATGTACGGCCATCAAACTATTCCAATAATGCAGCGAAATCGCAAAATTTCCATGAATAGCGCTAAGGCTTGTACAGCAAACTGACTTTGGTATGTTGCTCTCAAACGTTGATACCTATTATTGTATACGCATGTTCTTATCTAGGACAGATACTATTACGGATTACTTATCATAAGTCATTTAATCATTTATTAACACAGGTGCAATAAATAGTTGTTATAAAAAAGTAATTAAAAAACTAAAAAACCCGACTGAAAAAACTGAAAAACCAAAAGACAAGCATATTTTAAATTAAACAAAATTTGGTAGCAGGCTATTTTCATTTCATAATTTAATATTTAATTGAACCCCACCTGCTTCCAAGTTTTGTTAAATTGAAAATGTGCTTGTTTTTTGGTTTTAAGTTTTTTTTTTTATTTCCAGCTTTTTAGTTATTTTGTGTTTGTATTTCGTTGGTCGCGTAAAATTCTTCGCAGATGATTTAACTTTTGTGTTTGTTTATAGGATTTGTGACTTTGAATTTATTTTAAACATATATATAAGTGTCATTTATTTTTGTATTCTTCTATTAAAACCCTTCATATCTCCTATTGATACCCTACTCGATCCGCGATATGGCCCAAAAACTGCAATTTTTCTTTGTTGACACTTACGCCATCAAGACGAATCTAACGACGTATATTTTATTCAAATCCCTTCATCCGTTTAGCAGTTACGAGGGAACAATATGAGCTATGCTTAAGGGACCAAAGAAACAGACATACATATATACATACAGCACGCGAAACACTTAACCCTCCTTTTGGGCTTCGCCGCAGCCGGGTAAAAATACAAATATTTATGATATTAGTGTAGAAGTGTAGATAGGGGTGAGTCTATCTCTCAGCCAATATTGTATTAACACTAAAGACGCTCCTTTCAAACAGACATTACTAAATTACGGGTTCGCAGCGGCAAAGGAATTTCCGACACTTGTAACTAAACTATTCCGAGGAAAACTTGCCAGTGTTGTTCTACAAACAACTCCCTAAAAGCAATAGACAAGAAAAACAGAAGGACAAGGACAACTAAACGAAAATATATAGAAAACAATAAAGAAAAAAAATATGATTTACTTACGAGTTTGTTAAAGTAAAAAAATCTATAGTTTTTACTTTTTATATTATCTCGAACTCAAACTCAAAGCATTTATTTAAATTAAGCCATTACAGCACTTTTGAATGTCATAAGAACAATTCATAAAACAAAACTACGAGTGCAATACGTCATTCCAAAAGCCACCACGCCGAGTCACACGCTGCCGAATGTCCGCAACAATGAATTCTGAGAGCACGAAAGCACGCAGCGACGCATACCGAAACAACGAATGCACGAGACTCCGAATCACGGAACAACGAATGCACGCCGCAGCGCGCAACCGCCGTCACGCGACCCAGAGCCCCACGCACCCACAGCACTCGCCGCCGCAAACATCCATCTATATCGAATTGATGACTCATATTTTGTCCAGTCAGTACGTATCAACCTGGCCATCTCTAGAGTTTGCTTCATTCAAGTGATGGAGAGTATTAAAAATGTAGTTGGCAAAAAAATCTAATTAGTCCGTTAAAAAGATTAAAAAAAAACATTGGACACATATTTTTCCCTTTTTCACGTAAACAAAAATTGAAGACGATACAGTGCTTCGAAAACTCATGTGACGTCACATCGCACTACACTTACACTAAGCCCCCACTCCTGATCTTTGACGCGTTTTATCTTCGTCAATTTTCATTTATTTGATACGAGTAAAACAAAAAACATTTGTCCAATACTTTTCGATAATCTAACTGACTGACTAAACAGAATCATATTTTTTTAGCCAGGAAACCCTATTATTTCTGCATGACGGGTAGTAAAAAAGACTTACGACACGAGGTCCCCTCAGACTTGTAGAGAGAATTCTGCATCGCGTTATCAGAGTTAAATATTAGTCTGTTAAACCTATAATACTAATTATTACTTGCCTCGCTGAAGGAATACATCGTGAGGTAACCAGCATATCTGAGAGGTATTACTTGACCGCGTGTAAAGCCAAGTCACATGTGAAAAACATAAAGATATAGAACGAGCAAGGTGATCCTATGTACATTACAAATAACCACTCAAATTCAGTCTTTGAGGTACTATTGAGAAATTGATTGACGTTGGAATCAAACATGGCAGTTGCACTAGCATCTACAAAAGCAATGAATTAGACCTTCTGCGTTTACAAGTTATGCGCTCAAAGAGAGGCTCTGGGGGCCAATTCTCGATTTTCGCCATTTATCTCGAGTTCGAGATCGTAAGTCTATCTCTATGTCTATTAAAAATATCTCTATCTCTACCAAAAAATGTCGAATTGAGCAGAATTCCGTATTCTCAGTCAAAATAGAAATAAATGTCACGAAAATGTCGAGTCGAGTGAAGATAATATGTTACCATTATGAAGAATCGCACGTTCTGTTTTAGGTAGCTATGAGTTAATGAATGATTTTGTTTTAAAACGCTGTCTAAACCTACTTATTTAAGTATAAAACGAAACGTTTAGTGTGTTTCAAGATTTTCGTATGCTCTTCGTGAATTATAGAAAACAAATTGACAGTTGACTGTCTGTCAGTGTCAGAATTTGCGCCTTTTTGCGGTTCCTTCAAAACTTTTGTTATGTTTACACGTACTGTGTTTACATCATTATTGGGTGCTGTTTTACATTTTAAAAGTTTTATTTTAACATGGAGGGGAAAAATCAAACAAGGCAAGGGCACAAATCAAAGAGTATAAATCAAATTTCCATTATGTATGAGATGCCAAGCCGTATTTTATTTAAAAATTAAAGAAAAGAAAACACAGTGTACAATCCAAAACTCCACGAATTCACTCAGAAATGACGTATCTCTACAATCGACATGACATCTCTACTGCTCAGAAGCACTCGACATGAACTCTAACGTTAGCTTTCGACAAATGTCGAATTCGACATCCCCAGAATAGCAACTTTTAAAATTTGTCGAAAAAATGACGTCATTAGAAATTTTTGTCGAGTTCGACACCATCTCTAAAATCGAGAATTGGCCCCCAGATATACGCCTTTGATTCCCAAACATTTATCTAGCATCCGAATCGGAATTCTGTTGTAAGCAGGATTTTGGTATACGCTTGGAACGCCTTATTGCTGTATTTCAGAATACTTTCTGTAGAATTACAATATTTTTTATAGCTGTATTTATTGACGTTGCAAAATTATTGTTAAGCTATTTAGTACCAGGAACCGCCTCTAAGGACCGCGTCGGGGCTGCGGGTTGTTCACAAGTTACCGCGGCCTCGACATATAGGGCTAAGAAGGAACATAGGTGGTTTTTAGTTAGTAGAAGTCTGACACTCCCTTTCGTTCTGCCTAAGAGCGGGAGGGGGTTTTTGATGATTTTAGACTCGCCAAAAATAAAAAGGACTGACAAAAACACGTACAACACGAACGACAAATAACACGTTATTGACGAATTAGGAAAATTTTATTGAATTATCTTCAGAAAAATTAAAAAATATATCTGGAGTTCTGTACATACAATAATATAAAATACGAAATGTTAAGCTACTTCTGCTGATGACTGTACACCTACACTTCAGCCTATCACTTCGGGTATTACAAGCATAATATTATGTTAGAACTAAAAAGTAACATGAAGTTCAAGTAATAAACACAACTGAAAGAAAGCATCATCATCATCGTGCATTCGTTGTTGCGGTGTGCGTAGCTGCGTGCTTTCGTGCTCGCAGTGTTCGTTGTTGCGGGCATTCGGCGGCGTGTGGTTCGGCGTGGTGGCTTTCGGAATGACGTATTGCACTCGTAGTTTTGTTTTATGAATTGTTCTTCTGACATTCAAAAGTGCCTGTAATGACTTAATTGAAATAAATGCTTTGAGTTTCAGTTTGAGTTTTGAGCAACAGAAATTAATGAGAAGCTTAAACTTAAAGGAATGTAATAGCGCGAGCTTATTGCCAGCAACCGGGAACAAATCCAAGCTCGCAAAAGCCCAATAACACTACCTTGGGGGGTGGGAAATCATCAATAACCCCCCCTCCCGCTCTTGGGCAGAGCGAAAGGGAGTTTCAGACTTCTACTGACTAAAAACCACAAATGTTCCTTCGTAGCCCTTTATGTCGAGGCCACGGTATCTCTTACAATAACCCGCGCAATAACACTGTCTGACCCCGGCAATCGAACTCAAAACCTCATGCACAAAAGTCGCGTTAACAACCCAAGACCACCAAGGCATCTCCGATATTTGAATCATTAATTGCAACAGACACCAATAAATCCCAGTGGGGTAGCGAAACAAAAGCCTATCGTAGCCATTATTTATTTATAGAACTACTTCCCTTGGCTCTTTAATTATTCCGTTACCTTCTCGAAGGTTGGTATTAAGAATGCGGTCTAAAATGTGTACATTATGGCATTATGATTGGGGAATTGTATTTGGTTTAGTGGGATTATTTGTTCTTGTAAGGTCAGGTGGTATCCCGTCGGGGCTGCGGGTTGTTCACAAGTTACCGTGACCTCGACATATAGGGCTAAGAAGGAACATGGATGGTTTGTAGTCAGTAGAAGTGTGATACTCGCATTCGCTTTTGTATCGATTGGTCGGTTTAGTTTTGGGCTTCTGTTGAATCGAGGTTTTAGATGTTAATGACCTGCTTTAAAAGGTCGTGTGGAGTGATTCGGATTGTATGCCGTTTGATTAAACGTTGCCCCACACTTGGAATTTCTCACATATTTTTTACTCACATACACAAATACCCAGACCCGGAACAACTATCTGTAGGTCATACAAATATTTGTTCCGTGCGGGAATCGAACCCGCGACACGCAGCGCAGCAGTCCATTGCTTGAGTCACTGCGCCAACCGTGCCGACAAACAATTAAAGCAGCCTTGTCTACCTAGCGTTAAACGTTTGTGTAAATTAAGAAGTTTGCTCTTGAGCCGATCCCGAAATAAGGTCAGGTGATATTTTCGCTTTCCTTTCCGCTGTGTCGATATCGACTTTGATTTTAACTTTCTTCTTTGTTAATTTATTCGATTTCCTCCACGGAGATGTTTTTTACAAAGGTTTCCACTTAGGGAGGGAGTTTTTTTTGTTACCGATTTAAACTGGGAGGGGTTTTCGAACTAAATAATTAAACAGTCATCATCTTCTAGAAGAGGAGATTGTGGCTAAATAACAACAGACGCTTGAGTCGATCTTCAGGTTAAATCGTGTTTGGCTAAGATTTTTTTTTTTAAATAAAACGTTGCCCCACACTAAGAATTTCTCCTGTATCGTGTGTGCGTTCACAAACATTTAAACTCACATACACAAATACCCAGACCCGGAACAACTATCTGTATGTCATACAAATATTTGTTCCGTGCGGGAATGAGTGACCATCCAATACTTAGCGAGTTTTCACCGTGCATCGTTTCAGGTAAGCACGCTAAACCACTGGTTCGACCGGTATCAATTGTAGAGCTTTGACAGTCGTTATAGGTAGTCAATAACACAAAAACTAGGGTAATTAACAAAAAAAAAACTAGTTAATCCGTCAGATAGATTACCAAAAAAATATTGGACACATATTTCTTCTTTTTTCACGTAAACAAACAATGAAGACGATACAGTGCTTTGAAAACTCGTGAGACGTCATATTCTAAGACATTAGTATCAAATTTCTTAGCGGTTAGTTACGTCACAGCCCAATTCAAATCTTTGACACGTTTTATCTTCGTATTTTTTTATTGATTTAATAAAACAAAAAACACGTATCCAATATTTAAAAAAATCTAACAGACGGACTAATTAGAATCATATTTTTTTTAGTCAGTTAACATCTCTGTAACTAGCCTTGGCAACAGTATCGTATTACCCCTTACGAGTGCCCAGTCGCTTCATATAAGGATTTCGCTACATTCAATTAGACTGGAAGAACATTCCAAAATAGTTGGGAAGATGCTGGGCACCTAATGAGTATGCATTGTCTTAGGTCCAAAGGGCCTAAACATGTCCGTGGGAGGCGCTCCGGGCGACGGGGACCACGTGATGATTTCCGGCCAGCGTGGACGCGGGCATGTGGACGGTGAGTGATGGGCTAGCTCGCCGTCCGTCCGTTTTATGACGACGACAGGCCGTGTCGACTGCGCGTTCGTGTTCCACGCGCGCCTCAAAGAGACGTCAGCAACATGGGAGTTGCCCGTAAGGGCCGACGTCCGTCAGGGCTGCGGGATGTTGTAAGAGATACCGCGGCCTCGACATAAAGGGCTAAGAAGGAACATAGGTGGTTTTTAGTTAGTAGAAATCTGACACTCCCTTTCGCTCTGCCCAAGAGCGGGTAGTTGAGAAATCATTAAATAACCCCTTTTAATGATTTCTCAATTCCCAAAAAAAATGTAGGTATTTGGTAGGTTCGCAACAATACTAACAAAATTCAATTTCCACCATTATTTCGAAGCATTTTCCGATTGTCAATAAATCAATAAAAGCCTTCGTCGAAACAAAAGCCGGTCGCATTTTATTTCTACTTTCATATCTCTGTTTCCATTCTCAAGTTTAAAACCCTCCAGTGGAGAGGCGTTCAGAAACTCGACGCTTCTTCTTAATTTTGTCTGCTGAAAGTTCTTGTGATGGATTTTGAGGACTGTCTTCGAATGGGAGATTTGAGTTTCGATTCTGAGAAAAATCGGTTGAAAATAAGGGAAATGGTTGAATGTTTTTTCAGATATATTCGGAAATAGTACTCCAATTGCGTTATATTATTTTTATTACAAGTATCGGAAGTATTCTGAATAAATTGTATAAGCAAATAGTCATAAGATTGGAAAACAAGAATCCTCGACAGATAAAGGTCATATTAAAAGTCTCATCTATCTACTGTTTGAAAGTTTAGAATGGGAGAGCGAGTAACGTAAATTAATAGCGCACAATAATCTTACCTTAATAATTATTAACCGATTAACCGTAATTTTAAATATATTTTTCTGATAAACGCATGTAGAAATATTTAGTTTGTTTTTTTAAGAAAAGTGCCAATGTGGTGTCACTTGGACGTCTTTCGGCTGAAATGATGATAATGATAATTATTTTTATTGTGTATTTAAAGCAAAAACCAACTAAAGTCACTTATGGGCAAAAATGAGTTACAGATACCGTTACAATTTCCTTTTCAAGATCTACATACTGGAAAAACCCATTTTCCAAAATGACGCTTCGTTCTGGATTTAGCTTTTAGCTATAGTAACTTAACAGGAGATTTTTAAAATAAAAAAAAAAACAGACAAAACCCACTAAGTGTCGGTTAAAGCAATGTTTTTGCTCTGTAAGTAATGTTTTTCGCAAGGAAAAACATTTAATTACCGTTTAAGTGGTTTTGGCTTGATTCAAGTTAGATAAACAAGAACAGTTTGATAACTGGGTAAAAAGACTAAACATTTCTATTTAGTTTTAGCAATTACCCATTAGGTGGACCCATTAGCTGTCTAAACTTTTTATTTAAAAGATAAGAAAACATTGCGACTGCAGGAAAAACCACTTATCTGCATCACTTATCAATTCAATTTTTCGTACTTGTTTAGAGAATTAAGTTCTATTTTCTCTTCCACCCGAATAATGAATACAAATTTCACGAATCAAACCTTTAAACACGATTTTCTCGAAACTATAAATTGTGAAGTTAGTTGGGTTTTGCAGTAAGGGGACGTTGTGTCTCCAAGACAAAACTCAACAATTTTCCATCTTTTGTATTCAGCAACATCTCAAAAGTACGTATCATTTCCGACTTACGTAGAATTTCCGGCGACAGAATAAAATGGCAGGATATTACTCAGAAACTCAAACACGAAACACATTTCACACACCTTATATTTTACGTTGTAAAAGTGGGTTTCTCGTCAAACAGCCATGTTTGAAGATATATATGCCAAACAAGTGCGGTGTCTTGTCAAATAATGGAGAATTGAGCGCTTTATTGACACGGGGTATGGAACCACAAGATGAATGGGTAGGTACAGAAGGAACGCCTTTAAGCCAGTTTCAACTGTAAGCGGAGCGGGCTCATTTATGACTTCTTTTACCTCGTTAGAGAAAACTGCTTTGATGATGTGTTTCCACCAACAAAGAGTATCAAAAAGCTGAAACGGTTCAGTTTTATCTTTTAAATAAGGGACCTAATTTTCTCTTTTGTCTGTCTGTATATCTGTCAAGACCCTTTATTTCAGTAAGGCGTGGAGGTATCTAGTTAAAATTAAAACCATATACTCAGGTCTACAGCCCTTAAGGCTGTGAAAAAATTAAACTTCTCAGTTATGTTGTAATGACTCAGCTGACAAAATGAGTAAAAATGAGCTCGTTCTGCAGTTCTTGTTCCATTTCTCTTTCCTTGGTGGAAACAGGAACATATTTCATGAAAACGTAGTCCGCTTTGCATAGCCATTTCCAGCTCATTACTCTTTAGTGGTGGAAACCGTATTAACTCTGAGCGAAAGCGTCCGCAAACATAGAAACTCAGCAGAGAGACTGCCATTTTGGTCTAGTGATCGCTCCATGGAATGTGATTCTCGGTGTCCAAAGACTTTCCTAGAATTCATGCACCTGATGCAATAATTACAATACGAGTAGTTTGAATATGACGTCGAAATATTAAACCGAGCTAGATTGCCTTAGGTTAGTTTGAATATATTGTTGTCGGAATTTCAGAGGCAATCGAACTGGGACTAACGACAAGTAAGTGAGTAGTGTAAGGAGGACTATACTAGCAGGTACACCTGTGCCTAACTCTCCCGGGATTAGACGCATGATGTTATATGACATGTGCAATAGGGGATCGTACTGAGTCAAAAAAATATGATTCTAATTAGTCCGTCAGTTTGAATATCGAAAAATATTGGATATTATGTGTTTTTTGTTTTATCAAATTAATAAAAAATTACGAAGTTATGACTCGTCAAAGATTATGGGTGGGGGGTTGTGACGTCATTTGTAGGTAAAAAATGTACTAACATGTGACGTTTTCGAGGAGTTCACGAGTTTTCGAAGCACTGTGTCTTAATTTTTTGTTAATGTGAAAAAATCAAAAATACGTGTCCAATATTTTTTGGAATTCTATCTGACGGACTAATTAGATTTTTTTTGTTAACTACCGTATTACACCATGACTTTCCCGTACCTTCACGTTTTATATTTTCGCTGGCTATACAGAACGGGTCTTCTGCCTCTATTTTATTTGCGATGTAACCTCAGAGATTTATGAACAAAGGGTGACTACCTATTGACTTCATGTATGCTGGTAATTAGCTGAAATAGCTTGTCGTGTGGGGGAGATCAAATGGGGTTAGGTTAAAGAAGATGTTTGGTTTAATTTGTTCGCATTTAGTAAATAGGAAGTAATTAAAATTTCTAAGTGATTGGAATTTCTTTTGAGCATTTACAGAGTCTGGATTTGTGCCTAGTTACAGGGAATAGACACGCCTCCTATTATTTGGGAGTTAAATGTAACTGAGGATTGTGGGTGTACTCGTAGGTGCACCTGTAACCCCCGAAGGGTTTTTAAGGCGTGATGACAATGTCTGTTATTTATTTGTTTATTATTTATGTTCTCTCTCCAAGATTAGTTGACTGATGTGTTGTCTTTATTTTAATGGTTTAATATTTTATTTTTATATACCTTTCAATTATTGATTAAAATTTGTGTCTAGTCATTAACTTGCACCTTACTATTGTATCGAGTCTGGTTCTTCTAACCAACCTAACAGACAGATGTGTTGATGGGGAGTTTGTTCCACCACTTCTTCTTTCCAGCTAAAACTCTAGGAAGTGTCAAGGGGGGGGGGGGGCGTTTGGGGGACTGTCTCTTGTAAATAAGTAAAGTTAAGTAAAGTATATTTTGAAAAGTGCTGATTAGCCTAGTTTGAATAAATGAGTTATAATTTTTTTATTTATTTGTTATGAAGTAATTAAAAGAAGTACTTATTATTATTCTTCTCCTGCCTGTTACACACAAATATACACGATAGTGGACGCAAGCGCTGAGCACAAGATTCTGGGTTCGATTACCAGATCGGGTAAAGTGTTATTGGGTTTTCAATTAGAAATTTCTCAATAGCAGCCACAGAGTCTGAATTTGTCCTCGGTTGACGGAAATCTGGTTTACCTTTTATGGGATTACATGTGTTATCTACACTAATATTATAAAGAGGAACGATTTGTTTGTTTGTATATAACAAATAGGCTCCAAAACTACTGGACCGATTTGAAAAAATATTTCACCGTTGGGAAGCTACACTATCCCCGGGTGAGTAGGCTACTTTTTATCCCTGTATTCCCATGGGAACGGGAACTATGCGGGTGAAACCGCGTGACGTTCGCTAGTGTTATTATATTTTCCAATACTTCGGCATTTGAACAGGTCGTCAATGACTGCAGAGGTCAGTTTGACTGCATATCAATAAATGTATTAATCTATTGCCTCAAAGAAAATACCTGGACTGAGCAAATAAGCAAGTGTCTATTACAAATACATATTGATATTGAAAATATATGTGTTTCAATAAATTATGTATGAAATTGGTATGTAGGTATAAATTATGCTTTAAAACTTATCTGGCTTTGAGAACGTAAAAAACAGTTCGGTTATAAGAGTATTTTATTTTAATCTAGTAATGTAAAAGTCCACGTTCAGAAAAACGACCAATACACATTTAGCCAGAAAAATCTACCCATACAACAAAACCAAACACAATTTGTGCTGAAAAGTGCGCGATTTAATCGTAGCGGTCACCGACAAAAAGGCCATTATAGACCAGTCAGCGCTTATCATGTTAAAGGGCCTTCCCTTTAAGTTTGACTAAATCCCGGGTCTTTTAAGGGTTCCGTTTCTCAAAAAAAAAACAGAACCCTTCTTCTTCTTTACGTGTCGATTAATTCAAATTGTCTTTGACCAGCTCTAATGTTGGCAGAATCACTTTGGTGTCCGTCTGTCTGTCCATACGTCTGTCTGTCATGACCCTTTATCTCGGGAATGCGTGCAGGTATCGAGTTGAGTTGAGTTTAAACCACATACTGAAACATATACCTACCCTATAGTCCATGAAGATGCGAAAAAATCAAACTTCTCAGTTAACCTAAATAAAAGATACAGCCGTTAATGCAACAAAAATGTCGTCACTCTCTAGAGAATCAAAATGTAGAAGATACTTCCCGTTGACCTAGATTCATGAAATCAAAGGAAGAAATCTGAAACCTGGTAATATATAGTTCTCTTGGACTTCGTCGAGTTCATTGTCTCGGCGTTTTCCTGTTGGTCATCACTATTGGTTCTGGCTTTCAGGAGTTACAGTGGTTTGGGACTAGTGCGCGGTCTTGTCCTATAAAAAGAAAATACCCACAATTTTATACGGAACCTTTAGTTTGCGACTACAACTCGCACTTGGCCGTTTTTTTTATTGATAAATGGACCGTCTGAAGTATCACTCAGCGTCGCTAAGACGTTTATCAGAATATATTATTGGAAAACGTAATTTAGTGTTTTCAGAAACGAGGCTTTTTGTACTCGTTTCGGAGTTGTTTTGAACAGGAAAGCTCTGGGATTATGTAAAATTTCTAGTTCCGATAAATTATTAAGGAGTTTCGCCTTTCATCTATGGCGAATTTCAAGGTATTTTGAACTGAATTCAAAAGGAGGAAGGTTGTCAATACGTTTGGCTTTGTGACTGTTTTAAACCGATTGCTAAAAAGGAGGAGGTTATGTATTTCACCAGCAGGTTTTATTTGTGTAGGTATGTTCACTAATTTTACCGTGATTACTAGGTCTGATTCAAGTGTTTTTTTTTGTTTGGTTAAAGAAGCTCTAAAATTAATAATTTACAAGGATTTGTGTTAGATACCACAACTAATTTTAGAAAAGGTAAAAATAAAAACTGTTACAATAACCCTCCTTTTGGGCTTCGCCGCAGTCGGGTAAATAAAGTCTTTTCCTGTCGTTACTGGTAGTCAGTGGCTTGAAAACCTGGCATCCAGTCTTACCAAGGGGTATCGTATTGCCCATTACAAACTAGGTTGTACAGTTGAGATAGACGCTCCATGTAAAATACTGGTGTTTACTTAGATCCGGTAAGATTGAAAGCATGATCATCCAATAGTCAGATGGCAGTGTCCTAGGGATACTCAATTCTGCCTATCCCTACAAAAAATACAAGCGAATAAGCTTATCAATAATACATCCCTATAACTTAGGCCTCCTCAAGTTTACAACCCTGTTACTGATAATAGGGATGTACATAAATAAGTGAATGTTATCGATCGGAACTCGATATGTTTGTATTCAGGAGGTTACGCCTGGCAGATGTCAATTAACAAAGTAATTGATAGATTAGAGTTGGATCCAGTAACATCGGATGCTGAGTTGAATGACTGGTTACTTGCCCTTTCTTCTCCTTATAGATCTACGCTTTTGTGCGCTACTACAGTACTTTCACAAGTTATTATGCCTTGTGACTGTGAGTCTGTGACTGTTAGATTTGTTTTGTTTTTCTTCAAAAGTGCCTTTAATGGTCTAATTGAAATAAATTTGCTTGTAAACTCAAGCAAATTTATTTCAATTCATCATAATTTTTTTTTTCCTTCTTTTTTTTTTATTAATTATAATTGTACCTTTAATGGATTTTGTATGATTTTTCAAAAATGTACCTACATGTTATTAAATTTTAACGTTTTAGTTTTTTATTTAATTTGATTGGGGACATTTTTATATTTTACGTTTTGACATAGACTTTTATACTTTGACATGAGCTTTGACATGTGTAGTTATTTTATTGGCCTAGTGGTTAGTGACCCTAACTGCTATGCCGGAGGTCGTGGGTTCGATTCCCACCCAGGACAAATGTTTGTGTGATAAGCACGATAATTTGTTCTGTGTCTGGGTGTAATTTATCTATAATATGTATGTATTTAGAAATATATAAGTATGTTTATCAGTTGACTAGTACCCATAACACAAGCTCTGCTTAGCTTGGGACTAGATGGCGTTGTGTGATTGTTGTGGAATATTTATTAATTGAATTTTATTTTGTTTGGTAAATTTTAAATCTAATTATACTGTTTTCCGTGTTGTATTGCCCTTTGATTATTTATTTTGGTTACTAACATTATTTTTAAGTAGGTATCCTTACTAACAAAATTTTGGATCATTGTTGTCTGAGTATTTATTATTATAATAATAATAATTTTATTTAGACACATTGGATGACACTTTAAGCACAACAATTAAAGATAGTAAGAGTAGAGATAATAGTGCAATTTAGTAGCGCTAGACCCCACACTAGGGTACCCTGTGTCGTGGGATCTAGGGATCTGGGTCGTATGGTCATTGATCAGCTGGAAAAATTTGGTTGGTTCGTTATTTTGGATTATTTTGGTTGTGTTTTCTAGTGGTCGCAAGCGGGAATTAGCATGAGATCAGGGTCTGGCGAACTTTTTCATCAGTATTTTCTTAGTAGAAACCTGGTTGCTGGCTGTAGAAGTCTGGTTTTGTGCCCAGTTGATGGCAACACGCTCGCTTGCCTCCCATTACATAAGAGTTAAACATTACAGGCGAAGTGTGGGCGTATTATGGGTAAGCCATACACACTTTATAATTTTTTTATTTTAATTTGATATTTCCATATCGAAAGTCGCTTACGTTGTTTGAACGCTTAGATCTTTTAAAATATTCAACTCAGCAATAGAAAGTGATTCAAGAGGAAGGTTTTGGTATCTATTTTGTATAATACCTAGCCAATAGTATACAGGGTGTAAATTAACCCTTTACACATACGTCAACCAACCATTCTGTACATTAAACTAAGTACCCCTACGCAAAAACTTTTTTTTTGGGGTCAAAAATCACATTTTACGGTAAAACCTAATGTAGCACTCTTAAAACATTGTGCTAGTGGATGCTTTAAATAGTAAACGGGTCTTGGAGATAATTTAAGTAAAGTTATAACCTGAAAAACTAGTATTAACAAAAACAGCTGTGCAACATTTGAAACTTTGACCCCCAATAACTCCGTAGGGGGTTCGCAGGTATGGTCTAGAACCAAAACATTATCGCAGTGATGGGGAGAACAAATTTCTTTCGTTTGCATTAAGGGTACTTTTACACCCTTTATACGTTGAACTAGGAAGAGCATTATCCACTCTATATCCATGGTGGATTTGCTCTTAATTTATTTATTAAATACTTTAACACCTAGCCATTAGCTCGTCATTATACAATGGCGAAACATAGCAATACAAGGTAGTAAAACTAGGCTATTCTACTGACTGATTTATACGCTTTGTAGGGAGTACATTCATCAATAAACACTATTTGATAACATCCAACACACAAAGAGATGTTCCCGTCAAGAAGAAGATAGTGTATCAGCGCCATTGTCTTGCACAGCTGATACCTATCATAGAACAGTGCCTAAGGGTCCGTACACACAGAGCAGCTCGAAAAGGAAGGCAGATTCTTATTACGTTTAAAACAGAGTTTTGAATTATTGTAATAAGATTTATTTGAAGTAAGATCAATTGAACAAGTTGCTCTCAAGAATAAAAGAAGTGCCATATAAAAATAAATCTTATTATAATGATTCAAAGCTCTGTTTTAAGCGTGATAAAAAATCTGCTCTGCTCTCCAAGCCGGTGTGAACGGACCCTAAGTACGACTGTGGCGTGGATACGTGATCAGTACTGGAGGGCTATTGCGTATCTTTAAGTGTCAGTGGCTATCATATTGTCCATGGATAAACTATCAAATTGGTTATGGTTTAGTACAAAATGGAACCATTTGACAGTAATTGATAGGCACTATAGGTTAGCCACTGTCATTTAAAAGATACGCAATAGCCCTACTGGTCAAGAGAGATGACTGCGTGAATTCTGTAGTTTATTTTTTATTTAACGTATATGAAACACGAATATAATATGGTCAAGGAGCAGTGGTGGCCCAGTGGTGGCGGCCCCGACTTACGAACAGTGAGTCGTGGGTTTTACTTTGTGTAATTTATTTGAACACCACTGCTCGCAAAACATTGTGAAAAAAACAGCATGTTTTAGAACCAAAAAATTCGAAGACAAGTGACATCTACCAACCCGCACTGGGCACGCGTGGTAGATTATAGCCCATCCCTCTCCTAGAGAGGAGGCCTGAGTCCCTGCAGTGGGAACAATATAGGCTGATGATGATGATGAAAGACCGTCTTTCTTTCGTAACGAGTCGACTTGCACCGCTCTAACATTTGATTCGAGTATATCTTGAAAGGTGTACGTGGTTATAAAAGTCCTTATTTTAGACTTCTTTTTATTTTGGCTTCCAATTTTGAAAAACCAAATAAATGGATTTTAAAGAAATTTTGCCCACAGATAGTTTATTACCTAGATTAACACATGAAATATTTATATCCCGGTCGTGCATGGGACAAATATCGATCTCCATTGAAAACCGCGGGCATAAGTTAGCTAACTATGCAGGTACCTAATTTTATATACTTAGTTAAAATCTAAGACTATTATTTATAAGTGTACTAAGTTTAGTTATTTATATTAGGCTAAGTTAATAGTTTATATCGTGTTTTTAACTATTTTTTTTAATAAATTTAAATTTAAAGAGAATAATAATAATAATAATTGTTAACCGCATATCGAATGCATCACCCACGTTCTTCGGTTATGAGACTGTAGGTATATCCCACGAAAGTGTGGAGGTCGAGGCTTTTTAAATGCTAAGACTCTCCACAACCGTGAGATATACAGTCTCAGGGAATATTTCCTGGAGGCCGACGTGGGGATGCATCGAGATGTTGTCGCGGTGGACAAGGACCTTACCCCGCTCTCCTTGGCTAAAGAGAACTGGCGCAAACCTGTAGTGCTTGACACTAATGAACGCATGGAGGTATGGAAGAGTAAGGAGCTTCACGGACGCTTTTTCCGGGCCCTACACGGGCCCGACGTAGACTTCCTAGCGTCCGTAGCCTGGCTACGATCCGGAGAACTCTTTGGAGAAACCGAAGGTTTTGTCTGTGCAATTATGGATGAAGTTATAATGACGAATAACTACCGGAGATTTATTGTGAAGGACGGCACGGTTGACATATGTCGGGCATGCCACCGTCCGGGTGAATCAATCCGTCATATTATCTCTGGGTGTTCTCGTCTAGCTAACGGAGAGTACTTGCATAGACACAACCTTGTAGCCAGGATTATCCATCAGCAACTTGCTCTAAAATACAGCCTTGTGGAATCGGAAGTGCCGTACTACAGGTATGTGCCCGACCCAGTTCTCGAAAATGGCAGTATCACATTGTACTGGGATCAATCCATCATCACTGACAGGACTATTGTAGTCAATAAGCCTGATATAGTGGTGGTGGATCGATCAGAGCGGCGCGTAATGATTGTTGACATAACGGTCCCGCATGACGAGAACCTCGTGATAGCTGAGAAAGATAAACAAATGAAATATCTTGAAAGATCTTGACCTTGACATGTATGACTAATGTATATATGTTCTTCACCTATGTTTTACAAATTAATAATTCTGATTCTGATTCTGATTCTGATTCTGATTCTTGACTTGGCTCGCGAGGTTGTCGACATGTGGGGAGTGAACTCAGCGGTCATTGTGCCGATAGTCGTTTCAGCCAATGGCTTAATTGCCAAGAGCCTCGACCAACATCTGAGGAGGCTCTCGTTAGGCAGCTGGATCAGGGGCTTGATACAGAGAGCGGTACTCCTGGACACGGCTCGCATTGTTAGGAGGTTCCTTTCTCTGGAGCCCTGACTGCCGGTAGCTTGGACCCTGTTCCCGATACCGGTGGGCTACTATTTTTTATATTTCTAAATGTTTTTTATATTATTTTGTATAGGAATATTTAAAAATATAATTTATATGTATAAAGTTAAATAAAGGAATAATAATTAATATAAGAATGTATATTTTTTTAATATATTTATTTTTTTAAAAACGATGGCGTGACGATTTGGACTCATTCGTGACTTTTTTCTTTATTGGCCAGAGAAGGCACAACACCGAGAGAGCTGGAAAGAAATGGGGGAGGCCTTTGCCCAGCAGTGGGACAAAATAGGCTAAAAAAAAAAAATATATTTTTTATTTACTTTATATGCTTATTCATTAGTTTATATAACATTAGTTTACTGCCAACTGTGGAGGCTTATAAATGGCTTGTCTTTGAACAACTCACTATTATTTTTTGTATAGTTAGCTGTAAACCACCCAAAGAAAAACCAATAACATTTTAAATTAAACAAAACTTGGAAGCAGGCGGGGTTCATTCTATTTTCATTTCATAATTTAATATTCGAATGAACCCCGCCTGCTTCCAAGTTTTGTTTAATTGAAATTGTGCTTGTTTTTGCTTTTTCAGTTTTTTCAGTCGATTTTTTTAGTTTTTCATCTACTTTTTTTTATTTCCAACTATTTTATATTTTTTGTGTTTGTTCTTTCGTTGGTTGCATAAAATTCTTCGCAAATGATTTAACTTTTGTGTTTGTTTAAAGGATTTGTGACTTTGAATTTCTTTTAAACATATAAGTATCATTTATTTAGTAACCCTACTTGATGGTAACGGTTTTTTTTTCAAATCTGCGATATGGACCCAAAAATACGCATTTTTTTTTTAATTTAAATGTTCAGCCAGTGACACACGTGCCATCAAGACGAATATAAAGACGTATATTTTATTCAAATCCCTTTATACGTTTAGGAGTTATGAGGGGACAAAGGGACAGACATACATGCCAAACACATGACCCTCCTGTTGGGCTTTGCCGCAGTTGGGTAAAAAATACAAGCTCGATAAACAGGTAAAAATCTTTCCAGAAGCTTTCTTTGCAAAAGCCTTCACGTTATGCCAACACTATCAAGAAACAGGACCCTATTCTCTTCTTTTTGACAGCCTTTAAACAACATGTCTCGACGTTTACACCCATAAATTTATAGTGCCGACTCAAGTCCATTTTCGTACTTTGGTTTAATATCGTTGATAACAGTGAGGCATCGCCCACAAAATCAATTCTAGAATTTCTTGGTGGCAATTGGCAGTTCTTCGAAAAATTTACTTCCTGATATGTAAAATGCCTCCTACATCAGCCAGGATGGCTGATGTAGGAGGCACACCCATAGCTGCAATCCGCTTTAATCAATGCTACGGATGTCATATGTCACTGCTAAAGATAACTGTAATGTTATTCTATATTATTGAATAGTAGGCGTTTATTAAATTAAAACATTTAATTATAAACTTAATGTTGCTGTTAATATGTCTAATGTAGGCGTGTCAAGGCAACGCCTGTTCAGGTTGATGAACGATACGATAGTATTAGACTGCCTGTAAACATACATCTGCCTACCTAGACGTTCTGTAAAAACACAAGTTTGCAGTGAATAGGCCCCTAACACAAAAGGGGCACTGCGATGGTGCTCACGTAACATCCCAAGTCTAGTTCACGTTTCTGCAAACGAAGGTTCGAGAATCTTTTGAAGAATACACCGTCTTTTTTAAATAATACAACCTTTTTTAGTTAGCCAACTTTGTTTTTGTGTATGGAGGAAAAAAATGGAGCGAATTGTCTTTTAAATACGAAAAGCGGATTTTAAATGGGGATGTATTTTTAAAGACTTTTTTTGTATGCCTGTCTGCAATGACTTTTTTCACATCGGAATAGACAGGCCAGTAAATAATAATGATATTTCAGCTACGTACAGGAGAATGAAACAGTTTTAATTCAGGCTTCCTCGAGGGTGTAGTTCTATGTTTCTTATTTCTACGGCTTTATCGTACTATAAGGTAAGTCAGAAAGCAGCGGTGGCTGAGTAGTGGTGGATTTGAGCCTGCGTAGGCGTATTAATTTGTGTAATTTATTTCATCACCGCTGCTCTCAAAACGGTGAAGGAAAACATCGTGAGGAAACTGACATGTCTTAGAACCAAAAATCCTTGTCCTAGAGAGGAGGCCTGAGTCCCTGCAGTGGGAACATTATAGCCTGATGTTGATGATGATGAATGTAAGACAAAGTGCTATTTGTAATTTCAATCAGGAACTTGTCAGCAGCACCCACAGGGTACAATCGTAAAATGTGGGTATATTAATGATTACATCTCTACCTTACCCTTCAATGAATAAAAGCGTGATGTCATGTTACCTTTCAGTAGCTTTGTAGTTTATAGTTTTACTAGCTGTTGCCAGCGGTTTCACCCGCTTCAACTCGAAAATTAGCCCATGGGAATATAAAATTGGGATAAAAACTTATAATCTATCTGTGTACCAAATTTTCACAAACTTTCGCCTTTATAATATTAGTGTGATTAGTGTGATATTATAATATATTTTTTATATTATAATCGATTAGAAAGAAATAAATAAATAAATAAAAAAAATATTTAGGCCGAGCGCCTCAAAGAGTTGTCAGCAACGTGGCAGGGGCAAGGGCCGACGACCGTCAGGGTTGCTCGAAAGAGATAACGCGACCTCGACACAAAGGGCTAAGAAGGAACATGGGTGGTTTTTAGTCAGTAGAAGTATGACACTCCCTACCGCTCTGCCCAGAGCGATAGGAGTCATTTGATGATTTCCCACACCCAAAAAAAAGAACTTTATCTTCCTATGCTTTTCACAACTATGTTGGGTTCAACCTCGAGTCTCACTAGTTGCAGCTAAATACCAGTATTTTACATGAAGCTACTGCTTATCTGACCTCCACAACCCAGTTAGGACCGGGTAATGGTATGGTTGTTAGATGTTCAGACCACTGACTAGCTGTAACGACCGAAATATCTACAAATTACAGCCGGGACCAAAGGCTTAACGTACTTTTGAAGTCACGGACGAATGTACGTTAAACCATTTTTTTCGGGGCTAGTGTGGCCCCGAGTGGCCAGTATTATTTAGCCACCAGCTCTTCCATTTCTCATATTATTTGAAGTTGGAGCAACAAATTTTTTTATTCCATTTTATTTTATTTCATCACGCCATCATTTATGACTTTTCCTACATATTATTCCTTATACAATAGGTATGTTTATTGACTTAAAAATGTATGATTCTTATTAGTTCTTCTTTTAGATTATCGAAAAATATTGGATACGTATTTTTTGTTTTATCAAATCAATATAAATTTACGGAGATAAAACGCGTCAAAGATTTGAGTGGGGGGTTGTGACGTCACTCACCGGTAAATAATGTCATACTAATGTCTTAGAAAATGACGTCACACGAGCACTGTATAGTCTTCATTGTTTGTTTACGTTGTTTTTTAAAAAAGACGTGTCCAATATTTTTTAGAAATCTGTCTGACGATTACTACTAATTAGATAAAAATAAAATATGAACAAATGGGGTAGTTAACCAAAACATGGTTAACTACCCCATTTGTTCATATTTTATTTTTATTTTCTTAAGTCTACTTCTCCCTCTCCATTCATCAACATTTATATTCACCACTGTTTTAGTCACATGTGTGTTTGTGTTTTTTTTCTTTCTTTCTTTTGTTTATATGGAATTCGTCCCTCCTCATAGACTACATATCGCACGATATACAGTGTGTTAGGCTAAACTAAACATAATTTGAAGGACGGTATTCAGTATTCGATTAATAAGTAAAAAAAACTATAACCTTAATTTGTGATGTAATTTTGCCATGTGCACACTCTTCAGATCTCACTTTACGAGTATTCATCGTGTCTTTTTCGTTATTGTCTTACGCCAATTTTAAATTTGAATGATTATACCTAAAAGTCATTGACCCGCGCAAATGTTCTGTGATAAGTGCAAGGGTTGCGAGACTTTTCCGAAATATTTTTAATAGTTCGGTCTGTTCCTTATCAGTGTTTTTTTTATTAGCATCATGTAATAGTACATTGTTCACCGAGAGGAGAAAGTGACCGATTACCGTCGAGGGTGTCGTTTGAAGCCCGAGCCGTAGGGGAGGGCTTTAAAACACCCGAGATCGGGAATCGCGCTTTCTCTCGAGTGATACATAGTGCTTTATACTACACCTACGAGGAAAATAAAAAACTAAATCTTTACTAATTGAAATTTATATTGAAATTGTTGCAGTTAGTGAAGCTTAATGTAACACTTTTTCCATTGTTGATTGTTTGAGATGTTTGCGACAATGTAGGAGGAATAACTGGCTGTGCTGTTGGCACTGCGCTCGTAGAAGGCTGTGGTGCCAAAGGGGCAACTGGCTGCTGAGGAGCATTTGGCATCGCCGCGCTCGTTGATGGTTGAGGAGATGAGTCTTGATGCACATTAATCGATCCCGATATTTGGTTATTTATTCGTGTTTTGTTTCCTACGGAATTCTCTATGTAACCTTCTGCAACAGCGGACGATTTCCAACCACCGTGGCGTTTTATTGTGGTTAAATCAGCACCAGTATCGGCAAGAATAGTCGCTGAAGTTATGCGAAAGCAGTGGCCAGTGTATTCTAGTGGGTTGAGTAAATTAAGGTAGGAAGCTATTTCTCTTGGCACAGTACTTATTTTGTTTTTCCCAATTACTTGTTTCGTACATTTTTTGTTTTTATATTGTAGTAAAACCCGATTGGTTTTGGGGTCACTGGGGCGAATTTCGTTATATTTCTTCATTATCTCATAAAATAAGCCTGATATAACAAATGATCGCTGAATTTTGGTTTTTGTGTTAGGAATATTGACAATTATTCCATTTTCGAGGATTTCGATATCGTCTGTTGTCATATCCACAAGTTCTTGCGAACGACAGGCCCCATTTACTCCTAAAATCAAAATAACCTGTAAACAAAAATATCAAACATGAAAACCTATTAGATTTCTACTCATAAATAGGTACGTAATAAATCATAAACCAGTGCATTTTGTTCATAAACTTACCTTCATCAACAAATATTTGTCATCTGGAGCATTCTGCAAAAAGGAATAAACATCCTTTGTAGTAAGCACTTTTGATTTCTTACTACGGAATCCCTCCGACTTTCTTTTCAGAAATGCTGTAAGTTTTTTGTATTCTTGAATATTTATGTCGTTTCTTGTCAATATAGTACTTTTCAACATTGAGTACATAGACCATAACGTACTTGGTTTGTATTTTTGCGCTTTTTCACTGAAATAAGCTAGCAAAACTGTTTCAGAAAAAGATGCCGCATTTTTTTCACTTTTCCATTGCAAAAAATCGTTATAAGTTTTATTATATTTTTTAATTGATTTCTGTGGTAAAAGGTTATCAATCAGTATTTTTGCTGTTTCCTTCAACTGCGGCGGAGTTGAAAAATCTTCATCATCACTATCACTACTTATCATTTTGATAGTTTTATTTTACTTTCTACGAAAACTGAATCCTCAAACAACACACAAATTGAAAATGGCGCCAATGGCGTCTGCAATTTTTACATGTTCTTTTTTCAAATTGTTTACGCCGCAGGGTCGCACTGCCAGCCCGACCCCATCCAACACACAGCTAGTGGCCAGTGCCATTTTGCGAACTTGGAGATAAAAACTCACTGTAAATACTTTTTGGCTTTTGATATTTAGGTTACCGGCGCATAGTCTTACCCAAAATTAAAAAAA
This sequence comes from Diarsia rubi, assembly GCA_932274075.1. Lineage (NCBI taxonomy): Eukaryota > Metazoa > Arthropoda > Insecta > Lepidoptera > Noctuidae > Diarsia > Diarsia rubi. The sequence continues at coordinate 2,606,358 of OW026432.1, forward strand.
AAAAACCACGTAAGAAATGGATTTTCATACACTTTTCTCTCCCGCTCAGATGCGTTTTCTCCCCGCATATTTGTTCGATATGCAATGATGTACTTTCTACCGTAAATTTGATAAAGTATCAAGGTACTTTCCAAGCAGGTGTAGTATAAAGCATATTGTGGGTTTCAATAATATCCCTCGTTTAAACTTACATGGTATTATTCTTTTGTTTTAATGCATTCCCAACTGGCATGCAGTAACTTATTCCCTGCGTATCATAAAATTGTTGGTAGAAAGAGCTTGTTGGCAGCCGTCGCATATTCCTAAACTTTTCTTGGCCTACCTCCAAGGTAAGGCCGTGTGGGTTTATCAATGTTCCATTGTGTACCCATTTCAGTGATAATTTACGATACAGGCTGTTTTAGCGTGCAGTTTTAGGTGATGCGTGGAATTTGCGATGTTATCTTAGTTCTATACTTTTGAGGGAGTGTATACGCAAGTGCAAGTGGGAGGGATTTACGCAAGAGTTTTAATCGAATTACTGACGTCGCAGTTAAACAGTGCGCATAATGAAATTGTGTCACTGTCACTGGAGAATGGCAAATTGAAAAAGCGTAACGACGAATTAGCTAAAAGGGGCATACATAGCTTACAGAGTATTCCACACTGTATTGTATTGCATGTACTGTATTTGCTGTGTTGCATTGTATTGACTTCAATTCAATTCAAATCGTTTGTTGCAATCCCTGATGTATGATAAACTGACAAGGGATAAATGAAAAAAAATGGTAGAAACAATATTAGGGTTTATTAATGCTTACGTTAAAATGCACATTAAAGACAGCAAACTGTCGGTCCATTCAATGCTGCCAAGTCAAAGAAGTGCTCAAATAGTTTGTGTAACCTGAAGCTGCAGCCGCCATTCATACGAGATCCAATTTGAGAGCTCTGCCAATGTTTAGTTTGTTTTTGTTTGAAGTTTATGAGTAGAACTAAACAGATATTAGTTAACTTCTTGACTGTCGCAAAACACATCATAGGTCATCATTATTTGACGACACGGTTGGCGCAGTGGTTGAGCGATTGACTGCTGCGCAGCATGTCGCGGGTTCGATTCCCGCACGGAACAAATATTTGTACGACCTACAAGTATTTGTTCCGAGTCTGGGTGTTTTTCTATCTATAATATGTATGTATTTACAAAAAAAAAATGTATATAAGTAGTTTATCAGCCATCTCGTTACCATAACACAAGCATTAGGTTGCTTAGCTTGGGACTAGATGGCGTTGTGTAAAATGTCCAAGGATATTTATTTATTTATTTATTTATTTATTTATTTATTTATTTATTTATTTATTTATTTATTTATTTATTTATTTATTTATTTATTTATTTATTTATTTATTTATTTATTTATTTATTTATTTATTTATTTATTTATTTATTATTATCATATGCCTGGCCTTTTAGTAATATGTTGGGGTCAGCTTCCAGTTTATCCGGATGGTGATTTTAATCAATTTAACCTAGATATAAAATTGACGTCGCCAGATTTTGACCAATGCGAGTAAAAATGGATCTGATAGTAACTTTTCCCTTTTGTCTCTTTGTTTGGACTTTCTGGATACCCTTTCAAGAATTCGTCGTGCCTATACAGTGACGCAATTTTTCACTAAGTATGAAATTACCTAAGTGTTAGTGAAAAAAGAAGTCCCCGAAGTTTTTCAAGAACCATTACAGGCTATTCTTATCGTGGGCTTAAAAAGAAAAAAATGCGTATCTTAAAGGCTTAACTTACATAAATGTCACACACTAATACTAATTACCTTCTTAGTAAGCAAATCTTAGAACCCAGCCATAAAGATCTTTGACTCTGAGCCCAAGGGACTATGTTGAAAGATAAGTAATTTTAATGTCCTCAATAGCTCCGTTGGGCCCCATTCCCAAACTCTTGTAGGAACATGTTTAAACAAATTGCTCTAACGAGTCCCTTGCTTCCAAACTTACGATCATTTATAGCACAAATAAGGATAAGAACGCAATGTATTGCTTCTTAAGAATTTTGTTTAATAGCCGTTTTGATATCGTTTTTTGTATTTATGAGTCGTCTATTTTATCTTTTGTGCAAAATCGATTTGTTTGCGAGGTTGGTTTGAAGTTAATCGAGCGTGGAAATACATTAGCATAATCAGTCCGATAACAAACCCACCGCTGGGACACAAGACTCTTTGTTGTGAGATGTTGAGAGCGCTTTCTACCAAACGAGTCCAGTGTGAATTTGAAAATATATTATAAACGTGAAAGAATTAGTCTGAATGAGTAAGTACAATAAACAAACGTCATCATCGTCTGCGTATCTGACGTACAAACCCAGTTAGTAGGTACTGGAAAAAACGATACCCCTTGGTAAAACGGGTGGATTTTCCACGGCTATTGATTATCTGTAACGTTTATCAAAGATCCACAGACGACCACCGGGACCAACACGGGTTATCCGGGTGGTCATACATCCGCAGACCAACCTATTCTTTAATCACGAGCTCCTCTAAAATCCAAACGCAAATATCATCATAATGAATTAAGGATTAAACTAGTAACTATACTCGTAGTAACCTATTATCTACATGAGACATTCATATAAAGGGTGTAAAAGTACCGTTAACGCAAACGAAGGGCACTTGTTCTGGCCGCGGGTTGTACACTAGTTATTGCGGCCTCGACATAGAGGGCTAAGAAGAATCATGGGTGGTTTTTAGTCAGTAGAAGTCTGACACTCCCTTTCGCTCGAGGGGGTTATTCGAGAATGTTCCACCCCCCCAAAAAAAAAAATGGCACTTTTCTCCCTACCACTGCAATCATTTTTTGTTCTAGACCATACCTGGGAACTCTCTAGTTACGAAGATATTGGGGGTCAAAGTTCCAATTTTGCACAGCTCTTTTTGTAAATACTAGTTTTTCAGGTTATACCTTTACTTTAATTACCTCCATGACCCGTTTACCATTCAAAGCATCCACTAGCACAATGTTTGAGGAGTGCTACATTGAGTTTTACCGTAAAATGTGATTTTTGACCCCAAAAAAAAAGTCGTTTCCCAGCAAAAAAAAATGCGTAGGGGTAGTTTGATGTACAGAATGCTTGGTTGACGTATGTGTGAAGGGTTAATTTACACCCTGTATACTCCTACATACGGAAACTGAAGACCATCTAATAGGACTGAACCATTGACACATAAACTATCTTAAGGCACTATAGCACTCTTGTTAGAAGTCAGAAAAGCGGAAAGAAAAAGTCACTTTACAAAAAAATCCTTCAACAATGGCGTCCACCATTCTCTTATAAAAAAATATCTTCACAAAAAAGCCAATCAATAAGACTTATAGCAAATCGTCAGACTACTACGAAGGGTAGCCGAACAATAGTCGGACGTCCTCCCTTCTTTAAGGAAATGAGGCGAGTAAGTCAACTGAGGGACAATTGGCCCTACGTGTTAGGATATTGATGTAACACGTTCACTTTGTCGCTAGGCCAGTTTTTGGGGCAGCTACCTAAATAAGATTTAAGACATAGGTCGCTTAGATACGTAACAAAGATTAAAGGCTAGTGTCGAATATATTTACGGTATTTTTACCGACGTAAAAATACCGTATTATATTTTTACCGACTGTGGTTATCTGTTAAAAATTGAATCACTTACTTGGATCCGGCATTATTTTCTCATGCAAAACATGATACCCTGATCGATATATTATTTCAACTTAGAATAACAACAGAGCCCTGCCTACCCCGAAACAGGAAAAAGATTAGCAAAGTTATATTCGTAGCCTGTTGTTGTTCTCGCTCAAATCTCTTCATGAATTTTAATATGAAAAGTATATACTTTTGTATCGTATGCAAGGTTTACTTGTCTCGTTCGTTTCGATACGTAAAAGTAGGGATGCGATAATACCAGTAAATACAAGTATTTCATCCATTCATCCAACAGCCTATTAATGTTCCCACTGCTGGGACTCAGGCTTTGAGAGGGAATGGGCTATAATCCACCACGCGGGCCCAGTGCGGATTGGTAGATGTCACATGTCTTCGAAGTTTTGGTTCTAAGACATGCCGGTTTCCTCACGATGTTTTCCTTCACAGTTTTGAGAGCAGCGGTGATGAAATAAATTACACAAAGTAATGTGCCTGCCTGGGTTCGAACCTACGACCTGCTGTTCGTAAGCCGGGGCCGCCACCACTGGGCCACCGCTGCTCTTACTACAGGTATAAATACTTAATACTTTTCTATAGATGACTATTTTTTTGGTATCGATACTTTGGACCCCAGGCAAGGCATAAGTAGATATAGAAAAAGTATTAATTTGTCGCAGGGATGTGATGTGATTACAAAAGAACAAATAAACGTGTAACGTCCAAAAAACGTTGTGAACATTGTTAACGTTGATGCCCTAACTGCAGGACTTACACTCAAGGCAGTACAGGATAGTCCGTTAAGGAGAAACCAGCCTCATAGGTTGACCAGCGAGATTAAAACAAGAAATTTAACAACAAAAAAAATACGGATATCGATCAGCAGTACTATTATATACAGGGTGTAAATCAACCCTTCACACATACGTCAACCAAGCATTCTGTACATGAAACTAAGTACCCCTACAAAAAATGTTTGCTGGGAAACGACTTTTTTTTTGGGGTTAAAAAAATTATTTTACAGTAAAACTCAATGAAGCACTCTTAAAACATTGTGCTAGTGGATGCTTTGAATAGTAAAAGGGTCATTGAGGTTTTTTAAGTAAAGTTACAACCTGAAAAACTAGTATTTGCAAAAACAGCTGTGCAAAATTTGGAACTTTGACCCCCAATATCTCCGTAACTAGGGGGTTCCCAGGTATGGTCTAGAACAAAAAAAATATCGCAGTGGTGGGGAGAACAAGTGCCTTTCGTTTGCGTAAGGGGACTTTTACACTCTTTATAGTATCAATGCTTTGTTACGCAACTATGAAGTTATGCAACAGATAGAAATTAAAGAAGGAACTGAAGTATTTTTTATTCGATACTGTTTAGTGTCGATACTTAACTATCGATACGGTATCGACTAATATTATCGTCTCGTCTCTACCAATAAGTGCTGTTTGGTATCGATAAGTATCGTTGGTGGCTTGTTGTTGATATCGGGGTGATATTTGAATGGTAATCAGGGCTTGAGGAAAAGTATTTTTGTGTATATCTACTTATGTTTTTGCTAGTGTTGGACCCAGGGTCGTTTTTTGACCGAAGCCGACTTATTTCGGTTATCGTCATAACCTTCGGCTGAAACCGAAGTTGATGGTTTGTTAACCCTTAGCAGTTCACTTCTAAGTTGGCTAATAGTGAATAATTATAATGATTTTTTAAAAATTTGTAATTAAAAGTTTATTTGCAACCTAATGAATTGCATAAAATAACCTTGCATCTTTGTTATACAGTACAAGTTATGCGTACATCCGGACGCACATTCGTAGAAGTTTGTGCATGTTCGGCGGTTGCTGAAAAGCTTCGGCTTTAGCCAATTTTGGCCGAAGCCGAAGATTTAGCCGAAGGTTATCGGCACTAGTCTGTGCATAAGAGCGAGGTCGGCACGTTAAATGCGAACTCGTTTGCTAGGAAGAAAATTGTCGCTTATTTAATAAGAAAAAAATACAGATACTTGTTAAAAATAAGAAAGTGAAAATAAGTGGTTCCGATTTTCTTTTGTTTGGAAGCTCAAAAATACTTGTTGGGGTAAATATTTTTATGACCTTCTACTTCTTTTTGTGTCGATGGTACATTTTTACTGTACAAGGGGTAAACAGACCTTTCACGAAACCGTCAACCAAGCATTCTGTACATCTAAGGACGCAAACAATATTACTGGGAAACAATTTTTTTTTTTTGGATAATCACGTTATACTCTAGGAGTCAATGTTACGCAACAAAATATTGTGTTGATGCAGCATTTAATACTATGGGTCGTAGAGGGATTTAAGGTAAAGTTAATGTCACCTCCTTAAAGAGAAAATCACTCCGGTCATAAAATAATTTCCGTAGATAGGTACCTACACAAAAAAAAAATTTACAAAAAAAAAAACAGAAATATACACAACAAAACATGAAAATGAACCGCGAAAAAGTTTCGACTTTTCAACTTATTCACAACTTTGATCATTTGAAGCCACAAACAGTCGTAATCAACTGTCTTGTTTGCTTTCAACTGTTTACAGCTAAACTTACTTTAATGATGCTTTATAACTGCGAGTTACAATGTCTTTAGGCGGTGCGGAATAGAGAAAAGTGCATTTTGCTTGTTAAAAAGTTGTTGGTCGCGTCAAATCGTTGTTTGTGTAGAGTTGTTCCATGGTTGTTCCCATTGGTTGCTCTTCTTTGTTTTTGAGACAAGCGTCTCACACTATGCCAAACGCTTGAAAGCCAGAATCAAGAGAAAAACGCTGATTTAATAAAACTCGACGAAGTCCCAAAGAAACAATTTAACTGATTTGGATCCTGCTATGAAAGTAATTTGAATAAAATTAGTGGTTATGATAAACTTAATTATCGGACAATACTAGCGCTAGTTCTTATGACAATTATCGGCGATATATAGGTAAACAAGCGATATTTTACTAAGAATCCATTCAAAACATTAAATATTCATAAAAACATAATAAAAGCAAAATACTCAACATACACCAAAGGCCGAAAACTTATTCATAAATCTAATAACGAGCTTCAAGTAAATTCCATTCCTCTAAAAGCAATCGATTTCTCTTATATAATCGGCTTTGTTCAGAAGCCACACTTTGGCGAGAACAGGGCTTAATAAGAATTGTCAAGAATTTCTCAGTATCAGACACGGAGGCAGATTTTTGTGCCCGGATGAAAGCAATAGGCGCGACTCTATTTTTACACGGAGTAAGTGAATCGTTAGTGAACCAGTCAAACCAAAAGTTGAAAGCTCACGGAGTAATTGCATAATTTACTTGAATTACGTTTCATTATTAGTTGAGCTCCACGACAAATGCTTGCACTGACTGGACGGGTCCACTTAAATCTGTGTGGTGCTTTCTTCAAAAGACCATCTCAGACATTAATCTGCATAGTCTTTATGTGTGTATTATACCAAGATTATGTCTGGAACTTATTGGTAACGCAGACGATTTTAAAAGATTAAAAGAGTAACCTTTGGAGTTTCTTGCCGGTTCTTCTCCTTAGGAATCGACCAATGCACTGAACCGTGCACCTTTTTGTCGACATTTTATAAGTGCCCATGTAGGCCTATATGAAATAAAAAAAATGTTTGATATTTTTTTATTTCATTCGGATTGGGCTAAAAAAAACGATTACAACTTGTGAAGTTAAGAACTAGTTATTCAACTCGAGAGTGTAACTTTATGTTATTGAATGAATAAATATTTCAAATTATTATTGGAAAATTTGAACCTAAATGCCAAAATAGTGGCAACCGGCTTGCGTGTATGACCAGATGTATAAACGACGAAGCAAAAGGAGTATGTAAGGATCTTAGCAGGTCTGCGAACCTGTGAACTCACGAGTCAGTATGGATCCCGTCGGGGTTGCGGGTCCCGTCGGTGCTGCGGGTCCCGTCGGGGCTGCGGGTCCCGTCGGGGCTGCGGGTCCCGTCGGGGCTGCGGGTCCTGTCGGAGCTGCCGGTTGTTCACAAGTTACGGCGGCCTTGAAATATAGGGCTAAGAAGGAACATGGGTGGGAGGGGTTATTTGATGATTTTCCACCCGCCAAAAAAAAAGGATTAGCAGGTCTGTGGTTAGTTCGAGGGCTACGTGTTGTTCGAAAGAGATAAGTACCTACCGCGGCCCCGGACTCAGAGGTCTAAGAAGGAACATGGGTAGTTTTTAGTCAGTAGAAGTCTGACCCTTCTGCTCCAACCCGAGCGGGAGGAGTAATTTGATGATTTCAAAGTCTCAAAAAAAAATAAAGATCTTAGCAGGTGGCATTCTGTGGTTACTGCCCACCCCCAATATGACTGCTGTAACATAACATCACGCTTATAACCCCCGAGGGTTTACCCCCTCCTCCTCATTATAATTCAACAAATACAACTGATTGCCAATACCCTAAGGTAAAATCATTCGTTTCATAGGCATGAAAATATACCGGAAAAATACTAGACTGTAACAATACAACTAGATTGAAAACCCAACTGAATTTATTACGATTCAATCACTCACAGAATTTCACATTTCATTCGCATTCGTTATTATCAAATATTGACACTGCTCCCGAAATTACAACACACAAATGGTATGAAAAAGTAATAAATATTAAAATAAAATAAAAACTTACCCTAGAGAAATAACATTCGATCGAGACCGATTGAATATTTGAACGAATGAACGAAATAATGGGGATCGATCAGATGTCGATGTGGTTGTCTAATTTAGAACAGATTGGTGGGTAGTCAGATAATTTATTATTTAAAACTGAAATGCGGGTAGGCAATCATTATTGGGATGCAAATAAAGAGGCTTCTAACAATGATATATTAAAACTATAGATGCGTTGTCCGCCCTCAAAAATAACAACATGAAATGAAGCCAATTGGCCACATCGCGCTTAGTTACGCACCAACCTCTCGCGCGATGCTACGTTTGTTCTTAATTTAAATCGTGTGTGTAAACCTGCGCGAAACATAAAGACAACAGGCATCAACAGGCAACCCGCTGTACGGTGTCATATTTTCTTTCCCTTTCTTTACGCGTAAAAGTAGTTATATAATATTTCGCCGTTTTGAAGCGCCGCCATGTTAGTTCATGACGTGTCTATATACAGTATGGAATTCACATCTTGGCAATAATTGAAACCTCAAGGAATATTGCTCCATTGAAGTATAGAAAAATTAAATAAAAAATAAAAAACCGAAAATGAAAAAAGTTAAATTTTCAAACAAAATAAATATCAAAATAAATTCACTTAAAGTAAACACTCTGTTTAGACAACGTACCTTGACCCCAGGAGCGAAGAGTGGCAACGGTGCACGCGGGCGGCATGGCGGCTTTTTTGTCGGCACTTTGATTCGTTTGACAATGTGCGACGAAAATAAAATCCACTAAGTTCATTTGTACCGCCACGTGTTTATTTCGCGATAACTGAACTGAACTAAATACTTCAATATTACACATTAGTTCCAAAAAGAATAAACTTAAATTTTCTCATTTTCAAAGTGTCCACCACGTTTTTGAATGCACAAGTTACATCGCCGCACAATGTTATCCCGAAGCCTGCTCAGCAAATTTCGTTCAGGATCCAGAGCCATGGTTTTTAATTTGTCAAAGGCGGCGACAATACGATTGCGCAGTTCATCTTCGGTTTCGGAGACACGCGAATAAACTTCATTTTTAATAAAGCCCCATAAAAAGAAGTCGAGAGCAAAGTGTATACAAAATACTTAAAAGCACAATTTACACACACACAAAGTCAAATAAATACTAAACTAATAAGTGTCCATTCCACTGATAAAAAATTAAACTAACTAAGCACTAAATTTACTGGTATTTGCTAATCACGTTTTGAAGCAATGCGCGGAAGTAGACTCTGAGTAGACGAAATCTCTGCGAAAGGCACACACACTATCCCGGAAGACTAGTGGTGAACTGACAAAGCGGAACGCAACTTCCGAGATGGCGAAAAATATTATAATGTAGGGCACATGGTGCAATTATCGTAATTAACGCTTATCGATAACTTTTTACACATAATTACTTACTACCGAAACAAGGCATTAGAATACAAGTATCTTTGTGTAATTTGAATATTTATTTTTAACAATTAAAAAATATTAATTGGACATTAAAAATACGATTGAACAGTTTACGAAACTACCGTTAAGTTAGTGACTTCCTGAGTAATCCTGAGTATCAATCGGGTCTTTCGAGCCGGTCGGTAACTAACTATGTAACATGCGAAAACAATTCATAAATTGTTGTTGTTTACTTTATGCATTTTATCTCTAAATCTACTTAATAATATTTAATAAGAACACACATAAACAAAAAAGCTGTTTAGATTTAAAACTCAGGGCATAGTGGTTTCTAGAATCATGACAATAATTCTTAAAACACCATAGCACCACCTAAGTATTTAAAGCTAAACAGCTTTTTTTATTATCTATCTTTATTCCTTTTAACAGAAGCTAATAGTCAATAACAGGTGTGCTTCCCTACGTGGCGCGAGCGCACCCCGCACCCGCGCGCCCCTCTCCCTCCCTGCCGGCCTGCCGCGCGCAGCGCCGCCCGCCGCGCCGGCGGCGCCGCCCGCAATATTATTTCGCTCAATCGCCTTTGAAGAAAGCCGCGTGGCTCGTGCCGCCCTGTTTAAAGAAGCCGCCAAAAGACACCGCTGCCGATGTACACCCGCAGGAAATGTAGGCGCGTCCCAGTGATAGATTATGTTTGTGTAAACAAAACAAAGTTTCGACCATGGCAGGCCAAGGAAGTTGTTCAATAGGAAATTCCAAGTACTAGTATACCGAAAAAAAAACCACATTAACATTAAATTTCATAGTCAGTCTGTACTGGTCTTGTATCTGTGAGAGGTAGTGGGCCGTACCGTCACAGTATTAATCGAATGTGAGTGTCGTCGGGCGGCGCGGTCCGCGGCTGCGTCTCCCGTACACGCTTAGTTTTGCGCACGCACTCAAACGTTGAATTGTTTTTTTTTACATTAAATTCCAGCCTGTCGTGCAGGTGTACCGATTTTACATTTCGGCAAATAAGTAGAATAGGTACGTAACAGCGTCGTGATAGTTTGCACTGAGTGGCAACTTCGCATTTTAAAAGGTTCATTGAATCATTGACCTAGTGATCCAATTCTACAGAGTTTAAATTTGTTCAAAATGAAAACTCTACTTTTTGACCTAATTACTGGACCGATTTCGTTCATTTTTTGTATATCGTCAGAAAAGGCGATACCAAGTGTGCCCTAGAATTTATTGCACATAAGCGGTCCCCATACTGTATAATACGTCATTGGCTTCTAATTAGTATGTTCAAAAGTCTCGGTTTGTTGTGAAAGTCTTTCGTAAAATCGACTAAATGAATTTAAAGGGAAGTTGTAAATAATGTATTCGTTTACTTTTTAACTGCTTCGTTGGTGTAGTGGTCGCATGCACGATTTCTGAGTACGAGGTCGTGGGTTCGATCCCATATCTGGCAAAGCGTTATTGGGTTTTTCCATCAGAAATTTCTCAATAACCGCCAAGAGACCTGGATTTGTGCCCGGTTGATGGCAATAGGGTCCCCCCTATTACATGGGACTTAAAAATAACTGGCGAAATGTGGTTTTACTAATGGGTACCTCTGCCTAACTCTTCAGGAATAACACACACATGATGTTATGTGTAACTTATTTTTTTAATTTATTTTTTATTAAACGTGTATGTCGTACGTGTGTACGTGTCCTCAATTAATTGTAGGAATGAATGTGTAATGTAATAAATTTTTAATATTTTAACCAATAACATTGACATACTGTATAATCATCATCATCCTATATTGTTCCCACTGCAGGGACTCAGGCCTCCTTTCTAGGAGAGGGATGGGCTATAATCAACCACGCGGGGCCAGTGCGGATTGGTAGATGTCACATATCTTCGAATTTTTGGTTTTAAGATATACCGGTTTCCTCACGATGTTTTCCTTCACCGTTTTGAGAGCAACAATTTAATATGCATAAATATTGTACACCCCATGGGTATGTTACAGTGATACAAACAAAACTATTTGTAAGACCTTATGTTTACCTGTAACAAACAATAAATAAATGAATTATGAATTATGTTATGTGTAGTTAATTGTTAATTTTACTGTAGATCTTATGAGGTTTTGTTATCGCTAAGCGATAAAGACCTCTACATAAAAATAACAACTCATCCTTACCATTTTATTACTTTTTATTCGTTTTATTTCGCACTACATCACAAAAATACATAAAGAGGTTGCCTCAATAAAAATAAAACCTCTTTACTTCAGTCATAACCTCCTAAGTATAATAAATACCTGATAAAAAACTATAACACCAACTTATCTAAAGAAATAAACATATCACTTTTACATTTAAAATGGCCTGCCAACCCTATTTTTTATGAGGGTCATCAAGTAAGCAGGTAATTGCGAATAAAAAATGGTTCGGGTTATAGGTATCTTGGGATGGTACAATCTGTTCTGCCTTATTATTAGGGTTCCGTACCCAAAAGACCCGTTTAGACGGCGTTGATCTGTACAGTCTCGAGCCCTTATGTCTGCAGCATAATTTAAACAATTTATCTCGTGCATGAACAGTTTCTACTATATGATAAGTCCTATAGGTATAATTTATTGTATTCATAATCATCATCAAGCTTTGATGCTTCCACTGCGAGGACTCAGACCTCCTCTCTAGGGGAGGGATGGGCTATAATCTACCAAGCGGGCGCAGTGCGGATGGGTAAATGACACAAGTTTTCGATATTTTGGTTCTAGGACATTAGGCCGGTTCCCTCACGATGTTTTCCATCACCGATTTGAGAGCAGCGGTGATGAAATAAATAACGCTAAGTAGTATTGCCCAGTACTAACTCCGATGTGGAACCCCAGAATAGTTGGTAATGGATGTTTGTTATTCATTCACGCAAAAACGACTGCCAAACACACACATAGGTCCTAGATAGTACCTGGATTAACATATAAACTACGTTTTATCCCAGTGGTATGAACCCGAAGGACAGTTACCAAACTCCACGCGAGCATTAGCTGGTATTATTATAATTTTGCGATGACCTATGAGTTTTATTCTGTATTTGTTTTTGACGATATATATCATCAAACTGATAATAGTTATTATAAAAGCGAAAGTTTGTGAGTGTGTATATTTGTTACTTCTTCACGTAAAAACTACTGAACGGATTTGGATAAAATTTGGTTCACAGATAGTTTATAACCTGGATTAACACATAGGATAGTTTTTATCCCGATTTTATCTTACCGTGGGATAATTTTCGACTTGTAGCGGTTGAAGCCGCTGGCAACAACTAGTATTTTCATATTTTCCAAACTATTTTTCGTAAGTTATTGTGCAGAAATGAAGACAACCACATGAGAACCAAGGTTACCGACGCATCCCAAATAATTGCCAGACTTAATTGGCAATGGACAGCATTGCTCTTAGAATGGATGGCCAATGGAGCCGAAAAGTTCTGGAGTGGTAACCGCGAACCGGAAGACGTTGCGTTGGAAGGCATCTCACTAGGTGGACCTATGACCTGGTGAAGGTTTCGGGAATCCGCTGAATGCGAGACGCACGGGACCGGCCAATGGGGCGACATTTAGGGGAGGCGTATGTCCAGCAGTGAACGTCTTTTGGCTGAAATGATGAAGATAATTGTGCAGAAAAAACCAATTTAATTGAATCAACAATGGGAATCATCAACACTATGTATTCATTAAAGCAGTTAAAAGGATGGTCCTCATACCTACAAGGATCCTGCGATTTTGAAGTTTTTTAATTTTAACACTACACGGTGTTAACGGAACCCTTCGTGTGCGAGTCCCACTCTCACTTGGCCGGTTTTCGTAAAAACAGAGCGATCTAAAGGTCCTCAGTGTCCCAATGGATGGCGGCTCAGAATAAATTCGAGGACTTTTTCATGGTGATTTGGAAAAGGAAATCGTATAATATATGTATAGAAATTTTCTACTTATAAGTATTTTAAATGTATTGTAAAGGAAGAGGAAAGATTAAATGCCAATAATTGGGACAAGAAATGGACGAGTTTTTGTGTTTTATTTTATAAAAGCCTTACTCATTAGATCTTTTCTGTATCTGTACAATCAGAATTAAGGTTGTATTTTGAATACAGTACTTATTTTAAGAATACATTCTCTTTTTTTTTGAACAAAATATTACTAAGTTAACACTCACACACTCACTTTTTTGGCATGAATTTGAAAAAAAAGGGCAGCTCGATTTCTGTGTTTTTTTCGTAGGACATGTTTAGTTAAGCAATTGGTTTTTTTGCACAGTATTCATTTTTCTGGTATGAATTCTGTTAATTTGTGGAGTCACTTTGTGGGCTGAAAAATTATACAGATGTACATTTGAAAGTGTCCCTTTTAAGAATACCTACTTAAGAAATATAATGGAAGACCTACAAATGACACGGGAGCATCAGCTTAAAGTGCTTTCCAAGATACGGAAGAAACTCTTATGATACTTTTAACGGGTGGTCGCTCATCCACAGAGAGTGACAGAGTTCTACTCACTAAAAACCACCCATGTCCCTTCTTAGCCCTTTGTGTCGAGGTCGCGGTATCTCTTTCAAACAACCCGCAGCAGTAGGTATAGTGTAAAGTAACTAATATCTGATAGAGTAGGGAAAATAAATAGTGCCAAGTAACAAGGTATTAATAATCCATTACTCGAAGATAATGCGATATTAATACCGACAGGGGCTTGTCGCTTGCATAATAAGTTCCAACTTGCTTATTAAGAAGCCGAGACTTGGCCCACGGCCCAAAGGTTTTTAATCTCTGGCGATTTGAGATAAAAATCCGTGTCAGGCCACTTTTACTGTAGTTAAAAGAGCTAATTGATTGTGTTAACGTCCCTTTTTCAGCTGATTACGAAATTACTGTTGTCAGCAAAATGTCTACTGAGAAATAAAAGTTTAAAGGCAAAATTGGAAGAAAGAGGTGCTAACTTGGGTCGATCTTCAAGTTAAGCCGCGTTTGAAAAGGTTGGTCCGTGTATGCGTGACCACCCATTATACCGAGTGACCTCCGTTTTCCGTGCACGTTACACAGTAGGTCTCGGCTCCTATTTGTAGATCTTTAACAATATTATTTATCCGCAAATATCTTCCCCAAAAACTAATTACACTGGGTGGGTGTATCATTAACAATGTATTAGTAAATGCTATGGCGAACTTGTTAATATTACCATAAGGTTTTCTGTTCTCATGTAAGTTACTTTGTGTCTTTTGAGAATATTTAATTATCTTTAAAGCTACTTGGATGTACGTCACTTTGTAAGAAAAGTTTCGAATACTTACATAAATGTAGGTTTGTAGGCATATACCTTATTATAAATGTCATTTTCTTGCTCTTATAATCATTTATTTGGGGTCTTCGCAGCTGTCTGATTTTCCTTATTTCTCTTTCATTCAGCAGTCGGTTGACTGCTTGCCTTTCTAGCAATATCATCATTTACACGGTCCTTGTAGAAACTAGAACAAACCGTGCGTTCAAGCATTTTTGTTATACCTATTATTGGAATCAAATATAACAGCTCACAACTTCATCATCATCAGCCTATATTGTTCCCGCTGCAGGGACTCAGGCCTCCTCTCTAGGAGAGGGATGGGCTATAATCCACCACGCGGGCCCAGTGCGGGTTGGTAGATGTCACATATCTTCGAATTTTTGATTCTAAGTTAAGCCGGTTTCCTCACGATGTTTTCCTTCACCGTTTTGAGAGCAGTGGTGATGAAATAAATTACACAAAGTAATGCGCCTGCCCGGGTTCGAACCCACGACCAACTGTTCGTAAGTCGGGGCCGCAACCACTGGGCCACCACTGCTCTCACAACTTAGGATCCACTAATATTAATGACAATAATATCCATGGTGCTAGGCAACTTGGCCTTGTTCAGTTCTGTCTCCTGCTGATATGGAGGGAAGTGGAAATTATGTTTTTCCTACTCCTCCGCTATTCTTTTCTGATTAATTTCGTTGCGGGATCCAAGACAGTTAAATCGTTGCTCTGGGACTTCGTCGAGCTTCATTGGCTCGGCACTTTTCTTGCAGGCGCCATTGTTGATTCTGGTTAACAGGCGTTACAGTGGTTTGGGAATAGTGTGGTGGGTTTGTCTCAATAAAAAAAGTCATACCATCGTTTCTATGCTCTTCCTCTACTCTACATTCATTCTCAAAATTTCCTCAGTCCTTCGCATCACGTGTCCATACTACGATAGCCAATTACCACACAACTTGGTAGACGGGCACTGACGGTGTGCAATATAAATTGATAGCAGCTACTTTCCTTACTAAGTAGGAAAACTTTACAAGCCACTGAACCACAAAAGGCATCGCTTCTAATGAACACGAGCAGTAGGCAAGCAGCGTTGCCAATATCATCGGAAATATAGCAGACATTTTTATTTTGTTTTTTTTTTTAAACTGTAGACCTAAAAATAAAATAAAAACGATCTTACTTCCATTAATATTTTAAAGAGAGGAAATGATGTACAAATTCACCGAATTCTCTTTTTATTGACAAAAATTGAAAAGAATATGCTAAGGTGGTTCGATCATGTGTAAAGGATGAATCAAAGTCGATTTACTAGGCAGATGTGAGTGACAACGCCGGGAGGGGACGCCCTAGAAAGACATACACTGATCTTATTGGTGCCGTTCTTCAGAAAGGACTGTTCCGTAGTACTTGTAACCGAATGTGGACGAGCCAAAAGGAGTATGTAAGAATCACAGCGTTCTGTGGTTTCTGCCTACCCCCACGGCAAAAAGGCGTGAGTTTGTGTGTATGTATGTGAATATTTATAGAGCAATAGTTAGACCTGCTGTATGGATCAGAATGTTATTTATTTATTTATTTAAACTTCATGCACAAACGTGGTACATAGGCGGACTTAATGCCACAAGGCCATGTTGAACCACTAAAGGGATGACTGAAAGCTATTTGCATGTGGCTGAGATGAGAATGCTTAGGGGGGTGTGACGTAACGTGAATGTATAAAAAAAGAACGGAATGACTGAAAAGTTGTATGATAAAAAAATGTAGAAGAGTTTATAGAAGGGGTTATGGGACATCCCGCCCACGCAAAAACTGGCCTGCGGGCCAGTTGTCGACTTTTAAAAATGTGAATGGGTAGATTCGCCCGAACCAGTTAAGTAGAACGGGCCAGATGTCTCGTACTAAAAAGTAAAGGTATAATTCGGCAAAATCGAATATATTTTTTTATTAAATATCTGATAAATCTGTAAATCATAGCATCAATTGGCAATTATTTTAACAACAACAATACAGAGTGAAGTAACTAACATATCAAACTTATAAGTACATAATCAGCTACTTTCATACAATTTTTTTTTTTTTTTTCAACTATTTTTTTGTTAGTAAGTAGCTACATTTCGGTAATAAAAATGCCAACATTAAACGGTTTTAAAAGTTTTATTGAGTTAAATATTTTCTAGCTAATGATTTGGTCAAATCTAATGAAATATTGCAGATTTTTTTTTTAAATATTATTTATAATGAAATTCAAAGCATCACTACGCTATAACTAATCAAGAAGTATCACGGTGCTATTATAAGAGATACGTTGCTTGGGCGCCTTCAGTTGATGTCGTCAAATGCATTCAAAATGTCAAGAAAATAAGATCTGTAAAATGAAAAAGAATTTTTTAAACTAACTAAAACTAAAACTAACTAAAACTAAAACTAACTAAAACTAAAACTAACTAAAACTAAAACTAACTAAAACTAACTAAAACTAAAACTAACTAAAACTAAAACTAACTAAAACTAAAACTAACTAAAACTAAACCACTACTCCTATTTGACTTTAACCCAAAAAAAATAATGCAACAAAGTGAAAAATAGCGTTAGTATCTGAAGTCGATGATTTCGATTCACTGTTTTTACCATTGTCTCGTTTGTGCTCTAGCGTTTTCTTCCTTTAAACGTCACAAATAAACATGAAACTTAACAAGTTTCGATGTAAACGGTTAAGCATTATTACAATTTTTTTTATGTAGTTAAATGTTTTAACAAGATCATCGCAGTCGAAAATTCATTCATTCTTCTAGTTTAGACCGTGGCGTAAAAATTATGATTTCGTCAAATTGACGACTTTCGTTTTCCGTAGATGTCGTATATCAATATAAATATTTATCGACATTATAATAGTATAAGTAAGTATTAACTATAGGCATATTTTTTAAAATATTTTTGTTTTTATCATTGTTTTATATATCAACTAATTATTAAAATGTAAGTCTTCTTCGTCCGTCCTACTTAACCCTTGAATGGTTTATATTTCTGTACATATATTTAAGCCTTCCAGCCCTCTTTAAGCTCTTTTTTAACCGACTTCAAAAAAGGAGGAGGTTCTCTATTCGTGTGTATGTACTTGTTTTATAAGATGAAATGCAACACAAATGAATATGAATCTATGACAGTTAGTACTCAGACACACCATACTTTGCTCCAAAACAATCCAAATAGCTGATGCTGGCCTTACAGCCGCTAGGTTGAAATGCAACTGGGCTGGTGACATCTGCCGCATGTCGGAGGAGCAATGGGCAACTATTACCACTCATTGGATACCATAAAGCAGGAAACGATAACGCGGCAGGCTCAGGAGATGGTGACAATCGCACTGGATCGCGAAAAGTGGAAGGAGGAAAGGTCTTTGCCCTTCAGTGGGACAATAATATTAAATATATACTTACTATACACTTACTACACACACACACACACACACACTTACTATATACTTACTTTTTATTTTTTTGATTAATAAATAATAAGTACTCACGGATTTTCAGTCGTTGGTACACAAATGCCATTTCGAAATCTCGTCATGTGACCAGGACAATCTGCTTGGTAAGGAAAACCTGGTGCAGACCATGCCAGTCCCAGAAAACTGATCACCATTAACATAATAAATAGTTTCGACCACATCTTAAAGGTTTGCAGGTTGATTTGAACACTAAAATAAAGTTCAAATGCCTTTTATAACCTACATTATCGGTTCATTGCGTCACCTTAGTCACAAATGAGTTCAGAACAAACTTCTACCTAAAATTAATAAACAGTAATTTATCCTTATATAAAATACTAGCTAAGCCCGCGACCATCATCATGTGAAATTATTATATACGACTAAAGTTTAACAATACAACGTGTAGTTTTGCATCCACACATTCCAAGAGGTTTTTTATACAAATAGGTACAGTTTATAAATTAAATTACGGTCCAGGTCAATAATTAATATAAGTACGCTGTTTAAGTTGTTGAAAATTTAACAGTTTCAGAATACCGTGAGATAGCGATGGCGTTGAATCAACGAACTAGTTGATGTCTCTTCAACGGAATTAACGTTGACCGTGTACGAATCAACTCGTTGAATTCGTCAACGAGTTACGAGACGACGTTTATGACGTTTCGATATTTCGTTTGTATGACGTTTAATTTGTACACGGTCAACGTTTTGTTATTTTCAACGTACGTAAATTGTATTTCTTTAAGAATAAAACTCCCGCTACGACGCGATAGTCATGACAAGAATTTGAACTCTAAATAACGAATACAAGATTTTATATTTATTTAGTAATTTGATCAATGTCATTATTTTTTAAAGAAAGTAAACGATGACATTATTAATTCTTAAAATGATCATATTCGTGCGCGGAATGAAAGGTTTCGGCGCTGGCGGGCTTGTGACTGGTTGAAGCGGCTGATTGGGTGGACAGTGGACAGTGGACACCTCGTTCGACTCGCGCGCCCTGCCCGTGATAAACAGGTTAAATACGCCTGAGTATTTTATAGCAAATTAATCAGTCAGTCCTAAACCCTAGGAAGGTAGTAGGTAAAGTCATCATAAAATGTTATTCAATTTCATTAGGTAAACTGCATCAAATTGTTCGTAAATTAACATTACAACAGCATACGTTAATAAAAGCGTTTATTTAGGCGGTTATCGTTCATGCAAGTTGACGTTCGTAACACGTTAACTCGTTGACGAAATTAACTAGTTGACAAACGCAATTCAACGTTAACGCTTCGTTGACGGAAAAACTTACAACGACCCATCGCTACCGTGAGATACCGTGTTAAATGATAAATAAATTACGTGAATAGTGAACGAAGATCGACTTGGAGAGGGTGGTTAATTGAAACACGGAAACTCGGTATGTAATGGGCGGTCACCCATCCACCGATCGACCTAAAGATCGACCCGAGTGGCAGTTCTTATTAAGCCACGAGCTCCTTAAACACGAGAACCTTAAATGAATTGGAATAAGTGCAAGAGAATGAAAATGAAAATGATCAAAAAATAAGAATGAAAATGATCTACTGATATCATTCACTACACGATAAATGTCTTGAAATATTCGCATAAACTAAATTGTATTTTTACTTTAATAATAAGTATTAAAAATAAAATAAAGATTTAAGGGAGTCCCAAACAATAGACATGACTTGTTTGCCGTTTTTTATAGTAATGGTACGGAACCCTTCATGAGCGAGTCCGACTCGCACTTGACCGGTTTTTTATTAATTAAAACGGTATATAATATATCGAATTACCGATTAGTCAGCAAATATGCATTCCCGAGTTTTTCACTGTAACTGCTGCACTCAGAGATATTTAATGATTACTTAAGCCGTCACTTAGTAATTTTTTGACATACTTTTGTATGACAAAACTGTGAATACCTTTACTAAGTGATGGTCTAAGTAATCATTAAAGCTCTCTGAGTGCGGCAGTAAGGCGACGATATGAATTCAAAACAAAATGTCAAAAAAATAAAAAATGAAATGTTATTTTTCTCAAGTAAGTAAAATCATTATGATTTCTTAATGGCAAATTAATTTCTTTAACCATATAATTCTAGGTACAAACTAAGTTGATAAGGCAAACTGCGCATTTCATGGAATGTATGAGTAATACCAGAATTGCATATTATTCAGGATAATGTATATAATAATTCGACAGTCTCGGCGTAAGTGCCTACTGGAAAAAACTCAAAAAGGAATGTAAAGGTATTCAATGTGACTAATAAACTATTTTGAAACGATTTCATACGCCAACTTGGACCGATGTTTACACCTCTTTTATTAATCCTAACTAATATTATAAAAGTAAGTTTGTTTGTTCGTTACCTTTTCAAGTTTAAGCCACTGAAATTTTTGCATATACATTGTTAGGTGTACAGTAACAGACGTAAAGTACCTTTTATCCCGAAAAAAAGTACTGTTCCTAAAGTTTCGTTCTTCTGATAATAGTATGGAGCCACATGTCTTTCGAACCATAAAGCTATCGTTTTGTATTACGTCAAATTCAAATAGGAAACTATACTTATGATGCTCGATCCGAATCAATTATAAAATGGGTGGCATTTTGTATTTTTCATAGAAACCCAAATCGGTGAGTGTAAACCACCGTGTTAAAACGCATCCTGACTGATTTTCGCCCTATGACCACACTTTTACACACACACACACAAACAAACGAAAACGTTTCCCATAATGTTCGTAAACATTCGTTTATGTCGAACTAGTTTCGATATTTGTCAACAGATGGCGTTGTTAGTTTTGTGTCGATTCCTGAATCGCGATGTTAAGATTCTCACTAACTACGAACTACGTCAAAAAATGTAATTATTGATTCTGTCTGTAAGCTGCAAGGAAACATAATTATATTACTGCGCTTAATTGATGACAGCTGTCACCGTCGTATCGTTAACAGCTGATTCAAATCGCTCCGTATAAATAAATTCATAAAAGTGTCTATAAAGCATATTTCGGCTCAGTTATCGTCTATTCAGTGTTAAAATCTATTAATGCGTGAAGTGTAGCACAAGAACAGGACTTAAAACAAGATTCGAGTGAAAAAGTAATGATGTAAACAGAGACAAAGAAAACGGTGACAAAAACTAAACTGTTAAAGAGTGTCGGAAAGCGAATCTGACTTTTAATAGTGATTCCGTTGAAGTGCATCCCACACCGCAAATATAATGACTAAGTGAGGTTTTGGTGCGAAGATAAACATAAACATAACCTGAAAGTGACAAATCCAAAGCATTTTATGTTCCTATGATCAAAGCTTATAACAGCGCCATCTATGGACGAGTAGCTAAATCTCTTTCACAGTTTTTAGATGAGCTATAAACCATCAACAGGCACCTTTTGCACTAACTACATCGATAACGACTTCCGCCATCTACATATATTTGAGAGAACTAACTAGTTAAAATTGATTGGCTCAATACGATCCTTTTTCAAAGGAGTCTCTAATTTCACCTAATACATTAAACCTTCAATGGTCTAGAGGCGTAAGACGACCGCTAATGAACGCGCTTATGGTCTCGAGTTCGAGCCCCACAAACTGCAGCACTTTTTGGAAGTTTAAAATCTTTCAATTTAAAAGACAAAAAGCGTAAACAAAGACTTATAGATAATTGACAAGAAGTGTTGACCCAAACAATTGATCTGACAAATTAAATGAATGTTTATTGAAGTAACCAAATATCCAGAGTTGCCAACAAACTCACGAACCGATTCGAAGAGTTAATTTAATTTAGGACCGTTCAAGAAAGCTACTATCATGACTTCGAAAATTAAGTGTACCAACAGCGGCCGTAAAGAGCAGCCACAAGTCACTTGTTATAAATGCAAGAAACTAGTGGAATATAGAAATACACTTATTTGTGGTTCTTGTAAAAACCATTTTGAATTTGACTGCGCTGGCTATCCGGAGAAAGTGTATCGCTTGAAGAATTTAGAAGAGAGAAAAACATTTAAGTGGGTGTGCAAATCATGCTCTCAAAAAGCAAAAGAGCAGAATATACCTACCCCAGGAGTATCCAATGTGACATTGAGAAAGAAACACTCATCACCTAAAGCAGAATCAAGTATACGTGTCGCACCACACGTAACGGATGAGGCTACACCTTGGTCCACCCCTAAAAGCACAAATTCCGAAGCTTATGACTCTCACATACTGACAATGGAAAATACGTATGATGATGCAACTGCTGTATCCGATAAAACTCTGTCAAGAAGTATGGACTACACAATAATTGATCCTATCCACAACCATGAGCTTAAAGAATCACTTGAACACCTCCAGATGGAACTAAGAAGTTCACAGAACGAACTCGATAATGTCATACTAGACAATAATGAGCTCCGCAAACAAAATGAAAAACTCCTTAAAGACAACATCACTTTGAAAGGATTCTTAGGTGAGTCACAAAAAGTATTTTACAGCAATGAAGGCACAAAAAAATCAAATGCGTACACATTATTACATTCAGGTATGCAATCATTCTTTACACCACCTAGAAATTTGACTAAAACTACAAAAAACACAACAGAAATAGAGAAACATTTTAGCGGGAATATCTTAAACCTACAAAACAATATCACCAGCCTAGAGGATCAGTTGAAACAGGCTGGAGACGATATACTACGCCTCAAGGATCAAGTTTTTAAACTACAGAAACAATTAGAGTCAAAAGAGAGCGGTAAAATACTCAATGACATGAAAACTTCTGACGGACTTAAAGAAGAACGTGCTAACAAAATATTTATCTTTGGCACACAGCAATGTGTTGGACTTTCTTCTGCATTGATGAAGTCGAGAGCGGCTACTCCGTATATAAAGTATAATGTAACGGCGGAAACAAAACCACACGCGCTTACTAGTGACATAATTAAGAATTGTCAAAATATTACAACTTTAAGTGCCGATAAACTTATAATTTGTGTGGGTGAAAATGACTATGATACAAAAATCTTGTCTGCGCAATTACGTCAACTCCTCGACGTATTCAGTAATAATTATGTAATAGTTTTGAGTCCTTTAAAGAATATGTATTTAAATATAAATGATTTGCAACAAACTATACGTGATATCTGCAGTGAATACAAAAATTGTAAATACATTGATACTGAATACAAATTGTACAGTGCATGTAAATCCATAAACTATGCTATTGACTGTTACGATTACGAGGAAAAGTATTTAAATGTTAAAGAATTGAAGAAAATAATACTGCGCAATCAAACTAACTGTAAAAAACCTGATAAAAAACATCTTAAAGCTGTAAAAGGTACAATCCCTTATTATTTTGCTCGTTATCAAACTGAAGGCCATGCTACAAATGGTCCTGATCTTGACTCTACGCACACAAAAAAAGGTACTATCCCATACTATTTTAAAGTCATAGGTCAAAAACGGCTTTTTCGTGGACAACAACAATGTAACAAATGAACCTAAAACTTTTAAAATAATGCACCAAAATATCGCTAGTATTCTTTCAAAAAAGGAAATTTTAGAACTAACGCTGCTGGAGTTGCGAGACGTAAATAAAGAACCAGACATATTATGCTTGTCTGAAACCTTTATGCGTGCCGGAAATGAGAAATATTTAAATCTAAACGATTACGCCGTAGCAGCTGCGTTTAGTAGAGACACACAGAGAGGGGGCACCTGTATACTTGCTAAAAATGGAATCAATTTTAACGAGCTTTCTTATATTAAAAAATACTCAACTCAAAAATCATTCGAAGCCTGTGGCATTGAAATCCCATTGCACAAATTACTAATCGTGTGTCTTTATAGAACGCCTAAGTCTGATCCTACCATATTTTTGGATAAACTTGATCAATTTATGTGCGATACGGTAAAAAAGTATGGGAGAAGTACAAAAATAGTTATTGCCGGTGATTTCAACATAAACACTCTTAAACAAGGAAAAATCACCAACTACTTAAAAGATCTATGCAATAACTATAACCTGGAGATGCACATTAAAGTTCCCACACGTAAAGACTCTTGTATAGACCACATACTAAGTAACATAAAAAAATCGTCTGCTGAGGTTCTACCCTTGTACTTATCAGATCACGACACAGCGCAACTCTTAGATTTCACAGTAAAAGAGCAAAGTTTGAAGCACAAATCATATTTTATCTATAAAAAAGACTATTGTAGTGATAATATAAGCAAATTCAAAAAGTGCCTTGCAAGTTTAGCGTGGTCAGAGGTACATCTCGAAACCGATTTAAATAAAGCATTTAATAAATTTTACGAGTTTTTATGTTTATTGTATAATCTATGCTTCCCTAAGATTAAGATTAAAATAAACAACTCTAATGCAAATAAACAAAAATGGATAAGTACAGGTCTTAGAAATAGCTGCAAAACAAAACGATGTTTGCGGTATCTTTATTATAAAAATAAAACCCTAATGTACAAACTTAGATATAAGAAATATTCCTCCATACTGAAAAAATGTATCTTTAAGTCCAAAATTAATTCAAACATTAAATTCATAAATAACAGCCAAAACAAATGTAGAGCAACATGGTCTGTTATTAACCGGGAAATTGGAAATAAAAAATGTGATAATAATATTTCTCAACTAGAATTAGATAAGAAAATACTGACTAATCCCTCTGACATAGCAAATGCTTTTAATAATTACTTTCTTGATTCAACCAGCTCTATGACATTTAATAATTTACATGATAATGACGAACCTAATAAAACCATGACAATTTCTAATTCTGTGTTTCTTAGCCCGATGACTGAAGACGAGATAGAAAAAGAAATAATAGCTTTAAATAACACTAACTCAGAAGGTTACGATGGAATTGGTACAAAAGTCATTAAAACTTGCAGTGCAGAATTAATTCCTATATTGACTTATTTAATTAATCTTTCATTTTCATCTGGAACTTTTCCTGATGCCTTAAAATTATCAGTCGTTAAACCTCTGTACAAAAAAAACGATAAAAATGATGTTAAGAACTATCGCCCGATAACCCTTATACCCGTAGTCTCTAAATTATTTGAAAAATGTATGCAAAAGAGACTTTCCGACTACTGTAACAAATACAATATCATAACAAAAGAACAGTATGGATTTCAAAAGCACAAGTCAACAACGCTAGCAATTGCTCATCTTGTAGGGCTTATTCATGACTTCCTAAATAAAAATTATTTAACGACAGGACTATTCTTCGACCTGTCACAGGCCTTCGACTTTGTGGCACATGATATCCTGTTGAAAAAATTAGAAAAATATGGAATAAGAGGTTTAGCATTGCAATGGATTGCGTCTTACTTAAAAAACCGAAAACAATACGTCGTTATTAACAAAATAAATGAAAATGTATTAACCCCGTATTCATCTGACTATAGAGATAAGAATTGCGGCGTCCCCCAAGGGAGTGTATTAGGGCCCTTATTGTTTCTATTATACGTAAATGACTTACCACTAGTGACTAAGCATAAATGTGTATTATTTGCAGATGACATTTCGATTATTGTGACATCTGACAAAAAGTGTAAAACTTTAACTGATCATGAAATGGACATCAATAACACTATTGATTACATTATAAAATGGCTACAGACAAATAAATTAAAAATTAATTTGGAAAAATCTAATTATATGCAGTTCAATAAATCAAAACATGATAAATACAATTTCAAACTTAATATTGACAAATTAAACGAAGTTCCACAAACCAAATTCTTAGGAGTGCTTATAGATCCAGATCTGAATTGGAAAGTACATCTGGATGGGTTGTGCAGTAGGATTAATAAATTTGTCTATGCTCTCAGACAAATTAAGGATATAACGAACAAAAAAACAGCAATTACAGCATATCACGCCTACATAGAATCTATCTTACGATACGGGCTTATTATTTGGGGTAACAGCACGGATAGACACCGAGCATTTATTGCGCAAAAAAAATGCATTAGAGCCATTTGTGGTATCCGTCCTGACGAGTCATGTAAACATTTCTTTAAAACACTAGGTATATTACCACTTCCGTCACTGTACATATTCGAAGTTTGCAATTATGTTTATAATAATAAGGGATTGTTCAAAAAAGCCTTTCAATTGAACTCTCGAAATAGAGATCCATGCAGACTTGCATTGATGGATACTCCTAAGTCAGCCAAGTATGCAAAAAGTTTCCTAGTCATGTGTATACGCATTTATAACAAAATTCCTAAAGAAATGAAATTGTTATTTAATATTAATTCATTTAGAAAGAAATTATTGAAATGGTTAAAAGAACATATGTTTTATGACATTAATGATTTTCTGAACAAAAAACTTTAATTCTAACTTTTGACATTGTGGATACTGCTGAGAGACAAATATTGTAACATTATTGTATGGGCATTATATCTGTGACATTGAACAACAATTATCTAATAATTATTATTTTGCATGCATTTGATACATATCCTGTATAGCTAAACATGTGGACTTAACTGACTGTAACAACTTTATACCATGTTTAAGGCAAATAAAGACTTATCTTATCTTATCTTATCTAATATGAAGTCCTGTGTGCCTCGGAAAGCACGTTAAGCTGTTGGTCCCGGGTGCCAATAGATCTTTGGCAGTCGTTACGGGTAGTCAGTGACCTGAAAGTCTGACATCCAGTCTTACCAAAGGGTATCGTATTACCTAGTATTAACTGGGTTGTGGAGGTCAGATAGGCAGTCGCTCCATGTAAAATACTGGTATTCAGCTGCATCCGGTTAGACTGGAAGCCGACCCCAATATAGTTGGGAAAAGGCTAGGCAGATGATGTTGATGATTTAAGGTTACTCGTCATCTCATGGGACACCTTCTATTTTGTCATATCATCCTTCCTTTGGTCTTCCTGTACTATAACAATTATATAAGTAGATACTAATTATGAACCTACACGTGAGGGATTGGCACACCCCCGTCGCGGCTGCGGGTAAATAAATAAATAATAGATAAATAAATAGATAAATGCTTTAAGTTTGAGTTTGAGCATGGGTGGTTTTTAGTCAGTAGAAGTCTGACACTCCCTTCCGCTCTGCCCAGAGCGGGAGGGGTTATTTGCTGATTGCCCACCCGCCAACCTAGCATACCTTGTAGGAGCACTTTGAGTTACCGTTCGGTCAGCCTGTGAATGGGTTACCGTTTACTCCGAAATTCAGCACATTCACACAGAGATATGCACCGCCATTCACATTGACCCGGTTGTTTTTCACCGACTTCTAAAAAGGAAGAGGTGATGTATTCTATGGCAACTTTTTTAAAGTAGTCGCTACCTTTGCAGTTCCGGATGCCTTAAAAAGAACACCTCGTTAAAGGTTACCACTTTACTACAACGGAACAGTCTGCCAATCCCAGTATGAACCTCATTCCTATTAGGAAGTTCAGGATGCAAGTTAAACGTAACATGTTCACCCCAATTGACAAGATGAAGTTACATCCGGTTCCCGCGAAATTACTGTCAGCGTTTGAACCAAACTTTAGTTTCTGACGGCGGAAGTGGAAGTGTCGACACAATGTTAATAGTATTTTGTTTGAATACAATATTCGGGACAGCAGTGGTGGCACAGTGGTTGCGGCCCCGACTCACGAACAGTAAGCCGTAGGTTCAAACCCTGAGTCCCTGCAGTGGGAACAATATAGGCTGATTATGATGATGATGATTGTGTATTTAACAGTAAGAGATAGGTAGGTACCTACTTATAGTAATTCTCACTTTAATAATGTAATCTAAGGTTCTATCTAATATTATAGAGAGGAAAGATTGTTTTTTTTTGTTTGTTACGATTTAACTCAAAAATTACTCGGACGACTTTGAAAATTCTTTAAACATTAGAAAGCTAATTGAAAAAATATTACTGTGTTGGATAGTCGACCTATCGAGGAAGGTTGTAAGTTATATATTATTGTGACGCAGACGAAGTTGCGTGGGTCAGCTAGTCAAATATATATGCCTTTCTGATCAATCCTCAGTTCTGTTTTTTTGTCAAAACAAGCAAGATTAATGGACACTATCATAGCTCGACCGCTCAAAAACCAATTTCAGTGGAAAAAACTATGAATCCATTTAAATGGATGTGAGCAGGTGACATACATCGTTACATAACTAAAGATTTCAAGTTTAATTAGTCTCGTAACGCTCCAGTAAACAGTTGTTATCAATTAACGTGACACGGTATGTTTAAATTATACCGTTCTAGAGAGTAACGTGTAATTTAAACATACCTTGTGACGTAACACGTAAGTTACCAGCTGTAGGGACAGTTGGTAACTAACATGTAGTACTTCTTCAGCGGGAGCAGAAATAGTGGCGGGCCCGAATTGCGAATAGGAAGCCATAAGTTCGAACCCAGGCAGGCGTAATACTTTGTGTAATTTATTTCATCAACGCTGCTCTCAAAACGGTGAAGGAAGACATCGTGAGGAAAACGACATGTCTTAGAACCAAAAATTCGAAAACACGTGATACCAACCCACACTGGGCCCGCGTGGTGGATTATAGCCCATCCCTCTCCTAGAGGCTTAATAAAATAAATTACACAAACAAATGCGCCTGCCTGGGTTCAAACCCACTACTTATTGATCGTAAGTCGGGGTCACCACTGCCCATTTAATCAATTAACAGCAACTATCACTAACAATTCGCTCAAACACTATCACCATGCGAACACAACTTTAAATACCCAGAGACAATCACCATTCCAGTCAATTGACAGTAACTCACCGCCAGTACTCGCTCGCTAGTAAACACTGTCTCCGTCTAAACATAACTTTATATTTGAAGAGCGGGAGACAAGCATCGTTGTATTAAATTTCAGCGAAGATTTAAGATTAGTGCTGCAGTTTGCTGAATATATTTATGTATAGTAGTGTTCAAACGATGATAGTAACTTGCTTTGTTGTTGAATATTGCAGAATTAAGTGCTATCTATGTTTCCTTGCTGACACAATGAGAACTTGAATGGTGGAGCTGAGTTAGTGATCTGTGAAATTGGGGGCGGTATACGCACTATGGTGCAAAATAAATTCGGCCGTGGAAGCAAAATTATTATAAGTTAAATAAAAAACCACGTTGTTGTATGCGTTTAAGGCTTGGTATTGTGAAGGGTTTATTCTCACATTCGCTATAATTAAAAGCATTAAGGAGAGATTAGGAATTTAGCTCCAATCCCCGATATCCTGAACCTTGGCCTTTATTTTATAGTAGCAGAGCCTTATTTCTCAAGGTATTTACTACATGTAATTCATCATCATTATCATCATTTCAGCCGAAAGACGTCCACTGCTGGACATAGGCCTCCCCTAAGTGTCGCCACATTTACCGGTCCCGTGCGTCTCGCATCCAGCGGGTCCCCGCAACCTTCACCAGGTCATCGGTCCACCTATTGGGAGGCCTCCCAACGCAACGTCTTCCGGTTCGCAGTCGCCACTCCAGAACTTTCCGGCCCCATTGGTAATCCGTTCTTCGAGCAATGTGCCCTGCCCACTGCCACTTAAGTTTGCCAATTCTTCGGGCTACGTCGGTAACCTTGGTTCTCATGCGAATTTCCTCATTTCTGATTCGATCACGCAAGGAAACTCCGAGCATAGCTCTCTCCATTGCCCTTTGGGTGACTTTGAGCTTTCTGATGAGGCCCATTGTGAGCGACCACGTCGTACCACGTTCATAGAATTACATCGAATCGTATTTACAAAAAATATTATTATGAAACTTTAATATGCACGCTAACTTTCAAGAATGCATCATCTAAGTAATTGGGAACCTGCATCGAACTCCATGGCAAAGTTAAGTAGATCAACAACAAAAAGGTTGTAGTTTTCTTAAACCATTTAACCGCACCAATCACGATGATAAATTTCATCAATCACCGCAAATTCCTGCAATCAAAATCTCAACGCGCCTACCTCTCAAACCAAGTGTCAAACCTATTATAAACTAAGTTTAGTCTAACACGATATTAGAGCCAGATTAAAGTTTCGCGAAGGAAGGCGCCGCCTAATAACTTCTATAGTTAGGCCACGTTATGTTTGACCTTTTTGAAGTTCGACGCTTCAAGTATCGATTTCCTGAAGACTGAGGTATATGGTTATGGTATTTTGTAACGAAACTGTATTCTTATGTACTTCAGAGGACTAGTGCTCACAAGCGCGACTACTGAACATTAGGTCCTGAGTTAGATTCCAGTGTCAGGCAAAGTGTTTTCCATCAGGAATTTTTCAGTAACATCACTCCTGTAATCTCTTCATCATCAGCCTATAATGTTCCCACTGCAAAGACTCAGGCCTCCTCTCTAGAAGAGGGTTGGGCTGTAATCCACCACGCGGGCCCAGTGCGTGTTGGTAGATGTCACATGTGTTCGAATTTTTGGTTCTAAGACATGCCGGTTTCTTCACGATGTTTTCCTTCACCGTTTTAAGAGCAGTTGTGATGAAATGAATCACACAAAGTAATGCGCCTGACTGGGTCCCGCGACCCACTAGGCCACCACTGCGCTGTAATCCCTTTGGGGGTATCTAATAGTACACCCACATTTCTTAAAATCCCATGTAATTGGAGCGACCCCATTGCCATGAACCGGGCACAAATCCAGACTCTGTGGTTGCTACTGTGAAGCAAACCTCTCACCTCCTACTGGTGGAAAAAACCGATAGCATTTTGCCCGACCAGGATTCGGACCCAGAAACGCATACTCCACCGTTGCATTTCCACACGAGCAACAGGAGTATGTAAGGATAGTCGCAGATGGCGTTCTGAGGTTTCTGCCTACCCCCATTGAAAAGGGCTTGAGTTTATGTATGTATGTATGTGTATTATTACTAAATTGTACTTAAGAACAATAAGATCAATACTGTGGTATTACAGGCTTAATAGCAATTGATGATAGACCGAAGTATAATATATAGGTACAGTCAGCAGCAAAAGTCATGTCAAGTCAAGTTAACCAAAAAACTTTGTAGAAATAACACGTAACCAACAAGTTATTAACGAGTTAGGAATATTTTATTGAATAATCTACAGAAAAATAAAAAAATATAGCTGGAGTTCTGTATATACAATAATATAAAATACAAATTGTTAAGCTACTTCTGCTGTTGACTGTACCAGCGGTTATCAGTTATTTGTTTCAGTAACAAATGTATTGTGTTGTGGCTATTGAGTAACATTATTAACCTAAATAATCTCATTGTGAGTAATAAATCGTGTTGCCTCAATAAAGGATGGCAATGAGTAATATGTTAGTAAGTATCTTGAGACTCAAGTCTACCTAAGATCTAGATTAATTACTGAGTTTTGTTCTAGAATGTAGTCTATAAATGTGGCTGTAATTTTCAATGTAATTTGTACTCGTATTGATAGGGTAGATCAACTAGAAAACTCGATTAACATTGCTACTTTAACAAATCACACAAAATTATTCATTACATTGCATTTGAACATTTCAGTTGATGGTAGATCGTCTACCTAGCATTATTTATAAGACAAGCTATCACACTATTCCGAAACCACTGTAATTCCTGAAAGCCATAATTTCATTGCCAACCACCAAAAAAAGCGTCAACACAAGGAAGCGCGACGAAGTCCCAGAGAAACAAATTAATTGTCTTGGATTCCGCTACGAAATTAAACAGAAGATAAGGAAAAAACATAATTTCCACTTCTATCTATTTATGGTGTAAAAGAATCGTTAATGCAAGCAAAGGGCCCTTGCTGCCCACCACTGTGATCATTTTTTTGTTCTACACCATACCTGGGAACCCCCTAGTTACGGAGATATTGGGGGTCAAAGTTCCAAATTTTGCACAGCTGTTTTTGTGAACACTACTTTTTCAGGTTGTAACTTTACTTAAATGACTTCCATGACTTTCCACGACTATTCAAAGCATCCACCAGCACAATGTTTTAAGAGTGCTACATTGAGTTTTACCGTAAAATGAGATTTTTGACCAAAAAAAAAAGTCATTTCCCAGCAAAAAAATTTGCGTAGGGGTACTTAGTTTGATGTGCAGAATGATTGGTTGACGTATGTGTGAAGGGGTGACCTCCATAACATTAAATCTTGGTATACCTGTACTGTAACACTTCTAAAAAGGGTTTTTTTTTTTAAATAAAAACAACCACAGATAACAACATTTTAATGCTCCAAACAAAACTCATTTAAACGTAAAGAATGTTCTTCATACGTACTCATATTATGGGTACGGAATGCAAAGCGTTTCCTCTTACATAAATATAAACAAAGCAAACTAAATGCATTGCACATAACACTCTGAATACTATTTCGAAAATGTTCGGATACGTTGTCCGGTAATGGTATAGTTCTGCTTTTAATTTTGCTTCTGTTTTGTTGTTAATTATTTTTGGTTTTAACATAATGTTGTCTGGTTACATTATTTTCTTTGTTAGTGTAATGTGTCTGTGTTTTTGTGTTCTTTATTTACTAATTGCACGGTATGAATTATTAATTAAATACACACAAGCGAATAGGTACCTACTTACTTATTACTACATATTATTATGAAACAAAATCCTCCGCCGCGTCTGTCTGTCTGTTCGTGATAAACTCAAAAACAACTGTACTGTATTTTATGCTGTTTTCACCAATAAACAGAGTGATTCTTGAGGAAGGATTTAGTACCTATATAATATGTTACGTGTCCGAAACCAAGGACATCAGCTAGTTATTTTATAACTTTCTACTGAAGAGAGATATTGTATCTATATCTTCCTATTTTTGTTTATTATTTTATTTTAACAAAATGGTATTATTCATATTGTTTTTCTTTTATCTTCCACAATGCTGTCGTATGTGACACATATGTTGACTGGTAGAGAATGCCTTATTGCCATTAAGGTTCTTCCGTAATAATAATAATAAGTAATAATCATAATAATAATAATAATAATCAGTCTGTGCAATTATGGATGAAGTTATAATGACGAATAACTACCGGAGATTTATTGTGAAGGACGGCACGGTTGACATATGTCGGGCATGCCACCGTCCGGGTGAATCAATCCGTCATATTATCTCTGGGTGTTCTCGTCTATCTAACGGAGAGTACTTGCATAGACACAACCTTGTAGCCAGGATTATCCATCAGCAACTTGCTCTAAAATACAGCCTTGTGGAATCGGAAGTGCCGTACTACAGGTATGTGCCCGACCCAGTTCTCGAAAATGGCAGTATCACATTGTACTGGGATCAATCCATCATCACTGACAGGACTATTGTAGCCAATAAGCCTGATATAGTGGTGGTGGATCGATCAGAGCGGCGCGCAATGATTGTTGACATAACGGTCCCGCATGACGAGAACCTCGTGAAAGCTGAGAAAGATAAACAAATGAAATATCTTGACTTGGCTCGCGAGGTTGTCGACATGTGGGGAGTGAACTCAGCGGTCATTGTGCCGATAGTCGTTTCAGCCAATGGCTTAATTGCCAAGAGCCTCGACCAACATCTGAGGAGGCTCTCGTTAGGCAGCTGGATCAGGGGCTTGATACAGAGAGCGATACTCCTGGACACGGCTCGCATTGTTAGGAGGTTCCTTTCTCTGGAGCCCTGACTGCCGGTAGCTTGGACCCTGTTCCCGATACCGGTGGGCTACTATTTTTTATATTTCTAAATGTTTTTTATATTATTTTGTATAGGAATATTTAAAAATATAATTTATATGTATAAAGTTAAATAAAGGAATAATAATAATATTCCACAACTATCACACAACGCCATCTAGTCCCAAGCTAAGCAGAGCTTGTATTATGGGTACTAGACAGCTGATAAACATACTTATATATTTCTAAAAACATACATATTATAGATAAATTACACCCAGACACAGAACAAATGATCGTGCTCATCACACAAACATTTGTCCTGGGTGGGAATCGAACCCACGACCTCCGGCATAGCAGTTAGGGTCACTAACCGCTAGACCAACAGGTCAGTCAAAATGTAGTGTAATGTAACACTTGTACATGAAGTTCAACAAATTTTCGACATCACAGTTAGCGCAGTGGCTGAACATATATAATTCTATGGTAT
This sequence comes from Diarsia rubi, assembly GCA_932274075.1. Taxonomy (NCBI): domain Eukaryota; kingdom Metazoa; phylum Arthropoda; class Insecta; order Lepidoptera; family Noctuidae; genus Diarsia; species Diarsia rubi. Next base: position 2,640,996 of record OW026432.1, read on the forward strand.
CATTTTATTTTTTATTTTTGTTTAATAATCGTAAACCAGTTCACAGAATACACAGAATATACGGTGTCATCTACCAACCCGCACTGGGCTCGCGTGGTGGATTATAGCCCATCCTTCTCATAAAGAGGAGGCCTGAGTCCCAGCAGTGGGAACATTATAGGCTGATGATGAGGCCAATGAATGAATGAGTGTAAGTTGACTTAAATGCCTTTAAACCTCAAATTCTCACAAAAATAAAACAACCAAACCTCCGTCATCGGAAAACATAATTATTTTAAATGTTAAAGTTTTCATGTTACAGCGACATACAAAGGTACGTTTTTTTTATATTATATTTCATTTTGGGGCCTTCCCGTTTTATTTATCGGGTCGTTGCCCTATTTACTGAGTAAATGGATTTAGTAGGAAACTGCCATATTGGGCGTGGTTTTTGTGTTACGATTTAAATATTGAGAAATATAAAATATTAAAATTTTTGGCGCTTCAGAGCGAAGGGTCACTTAGAGTTAGGGCACGCCACGATAGTGGCGGTAAGTCCCCTCTTTGAGGAGTGGATTGAGAGGCGCCACGGCGCCCTCACCTTCCGTCTGACGCAGGTCCTCACCGGACACGGTTGTTTCGGGAGGTACCTGCACCGAATCAGTCGGGAGGAAACGCCCGGATGCCACCATTGTGAGGATCGGCCGGAGGACACGGTGGAGCATACAGTGGAGGTGTGCCCCGCTTGGGCGGAGCCCCGCCGTGTTCTCGTGGCGGCGATCGGCGGCGGCGACCTCTCGCGCCCGGCCCTGGTGCAAGCCATGGTCCGGGGCGAGGAGGAATGGGACGCCGTCGCCTCCTTCTGCGAAGCAGTGATGCTAGCGAAGGAGGTGGCGGAACGCGAGAGGGAGAGAACCTCTCGTCCCAGCCGCCGCGGGAGGCGCTCCGGGCGTCGGGGGTCCCGCGATGACCTCCGGCCACCGTAGACGCGGGCCTGTGGACGGTGAGTGATGGGCTAACTCGCCGTCCGTCCGTCTCACGACGAAAACAGGCCGTGTCGACGGCGCTTTCGTGTTCCACGCGCGCCTCAAAGAGATGTCAGCAACATGGGAGGGGCCCGAAAGGGCCGACGCCTGTCGGGGCTGCGGGTAATCCTCTGGTTATCGCGGCCTCGACATAGAGGGCGAAGAAGGAACATGGGTGGTTTTTAGTCAGTAGAAGTCTGACACTCCCTTTCGCTCTGCCCAAGAGCGGGAGGGGTTATTCGATGATTTTACACCCACCAAAAAAAAAAAAAAAAAAAAGGGTCACTTAGAGTTCAATCTCTCATATCGGCACGGAATTGCCATTTTCAGTGCTCATAGTTTTCTGTTGCATAAAACCTTCATTTCCTAGATTGAGAAACAAAGTTAAACCTTTTTTTAGTCACTCATCCCTGAGTGTCCCTTTATTGACTAAAAACCAACCACGTTCCTTCTGAGCCCTTTGTATCGAGGCCGCGGTACCTCTTTCCAACAAGCCTTTGGAGAAGTATAGTTTATTTTCACAAAACGGCAGAGAGTGACCAAAATCAAAGGATTCAAATGAGCTATTGTCTACGGAGACACCATGGCTATAGACGTGATGATACTGTGGCTGCAGGCGAAGCCTCGGGAAACAGCTAGCGTTAATAAATTATTTGAAAATATGGTCTACTCAAAAGCCAAATTGAAAATAAGAAGATAGCGCGCACGTGAAATAATTTTGTGAAACGCTCCTACGTGTGGGAAAATAAATCAATCTTATTGATGGATTTTCCTTTATTTACCGAAAATCTACTGCAAATCCAGCCTAAGTACAGTCTGAAAGGAACAGGGAAAATAACACCAAAATGTTTATTCAGAAATATTATATGTTTATATATTGGGGCAGACAATATTTGATGGAGCATTGAAAGGACAAGCCTATTTATTGTAACATCGAGCCGGAATTATAGCGATCTATTTGACCATTGTAACATGATATTACATTACATGCGGAGACGTTAATATTTTTATAACGAACTAGCGGCCCTGGCTTCGCATGGGTGGACATTAATTTTTTAACTTGTAACTAATATAGCCTATGTTACTCAGGGATATGTAGAATCGGGAATCGGGAGGCGCTCCGGGCGTCGGGGGCCACGTGACGGCTTCCGGTCACCGTAGACGCGGGCCTGTGGACGGTGAGTGATGGGCTAGCTCGCCGTCCGTCCGTCTTACGACGACAACAGGCCGTGTCGACGGCGCGTTCGTGTTCCACGCGCGCCTCAAAGAGATGTCAGCAACATGAGAGGGGCCCGAAAGGGCCGACGCGACGCCCGTCGGGGCCGCGGGTTGTACACTAGTTATCGCGGCCTCGACATAGAGAGCTAAGAAGGAACATGGGTGGTTTTTAGTCAGTAGAAGTCTGACACTCCCTTTTGCTCTGCCCAAGAGCGGGAGGGGGGGGGGGGGGGTTATTTGATGATTTTCCACCCACCAAAAAATAAAAAAAAATAAAAAGGGATATGTAGAATCCTATGATTCTAATGGTAAAAGAATTAAGTGCAGATGTGCTTTTTTGTATCCTCGACTAGACGGTACAAGTTTAATATTTATTGGAAGGAATCTCTAATCTACACTAGTATTATAAAGAGGAAAGATTTGTTTGTTTATTTGTAACGAATAGGCTCCGAAACTTCTGGACCGATTTGAAAAATTCTTTCACCGTTGGGAAGTTATTTTATTCCCGGGTGACATAATTATGCTACTTTTTATCCCTGTATTCCTACGGGAACGAGAACTACGCGGGTGAAACCGCGTGACGTCCGCTAGTAAATAATAAACTATAACAGGCAGTCAATGAATGGCCTAAAAGTCTGACAACTACATAGTTTTGCCAAGAGGTTTGTATTACCCAATACTAAGCCGACTCCAACACTGTTGAGATAATGCTGGGCAAATGACGATTGATTTAAGATATTCCAACATTTCTAACCAACCTAACAGACAGATGTGTGCTGGGGAGTTTGTTCCGCCACTTCTTCTTTCCAGCAAAAACACTAGGAAGTGTCGAAGGGGGGGGGGGGGCGTTTTGGGGGACTGTCTCTTGTAAATAAGTAAAGTAAAGTAAATTTTGACGTTCGAAAAGTGCTGATTATCAGCCTAGTTTGAATAAATGAGTTTTGATTTTGATTTTGATTGATGTATTTAATATACCGACTTTACTTAGTTTGATGTACAGAATGCTTGGTTGACATAATTGAATATATAAAATCACCGCATTATAACAATCTTATGGATAAAACATCGAAAAATTCTGTATCCACATAATAATTCCTCACTTTTTCTCAACAAAACTAAAACGTAGAAAATATAAATTACACAGACATAGATCGTTAAGACAGTAAGGGTCATCGGAACTGCGTGGGCGGAGCTAAATTATAGCCCGAGATGACTTACTGTAGAAACACTATGCCCACTGGGGACTTTGTTAGCGGAGATATTCTGTTCTTTATCATAATTCTGTTATGATACACGATCATAGGGGCGCTTATTTCTTAAGGGCTTCGGTTTATAAATTCGGGGAAATTGAGAAGACATTGCCTCAAAACAAAATAGTAGGTAAACATGGTTTGCCTTGGTCGTGGGTACCCACGGGAATCATACCACATCTGAGTCTCTTTACCACTGCTTCCCGTTACCTGGAGTCCATTGCCACTCCCAGTACTATCTCCTCGGGTTAAAGAAACTGTATTCCGAGTACTATAATATAGTTACGATACGGTAAAACGAGTTTTGTTAAATTTTTATGATTTCATTATTTATTTTTTTGTTTCAATAGTAATGTTATGTTAATTTTTATTGTAATATTGTTGTTATTTTTTTTTATATTTCTAATTATTTTGTCTGTGTAATTTGTATGTTCAACCTTTAACTTATAAGTATGTGTGGTGTTACTGTTAGTGTAAGTTGGTTATAAATAAATAAATAAAATACTTTGTAAAGTTGTTTCCAGTTTGGCTAGGACATTGCAGCTGATTGTCTGATAAAAAGATGATTCCGTGCTTCATAAAGCACGTATAAGCCGGTGGTACCGGCCGCCAACTGGCGGTCGTCAAACCATGGCAGAAGACCTAGCGGCGTTTAGACACTCTGACACTAGAGTGTTGGGGGTCGTTAGACCTTACTGCCACACCATAAGAAAAAGACTGTCTAACGCCTTGAGATTGCAAGTCTGATGTTATCTTTTAATTAACCCAATTAACTTACACATAGCGACAACGTTTTTTACCAATAGGGATGTGTACTGACTTGAAAAAATATGATTCTAATTAGTTTGTCTTTTAGGTTATCGAAAAATATTGGAAACGTATTTTTTGTTTTATCAAATCAATAAAAATTGACGAAGATAGAACGCGTCAAAGATTTGAGTGGGGCGTTGTGATGTCACTCACCGGTTAAGAATGTCATACTAATGTCTTGGAAAATGACGTCACACGAGCTTTCAAAGCACTGTATCTTCATTGTTTGTTTACGTGAAAAAAGAAAAAACACGTGTTCAATATTTTTTGGAAATCTATCTGACCGGACTAATTAGATATTTTTTGTTAATCTACCCTATTTCTACGTTTCTTTCTACAAAATCTAACTAGTTATTCCTGTAGATAAATATTCTTTTGCTGATGTTTCTACCGTTCATATCTGTTGGAGTGCTGCCAACTAGGAAGGAAAAAGAACTGCTGGATAAGTAACTGGAATACACTAGCGTAATGTATGTAGGTATGAATATTTTGGAAGATTACTTTCATAGCGCCGCCTAAATGTTTTAACCTAGTTCTTGGCTATGTTTCAGCGTTATAATGTCTACTGAATGTGACACATTTAAAATTTGGAAGGAAATTGAATTTTTGGTCTTGTTTTGAAAATTGGAAATGGAAATGCTATTCTGTTTTTAGTGTAGATGAGTTTTATTATTTCATTTTAAGTGTCTTTAAAGTAAGCACCAGTGAAGCCCCCGAAATTCACAATTACTTATGTTTTTTTGCGATTTTCAAGTCAGTTTCAGAATGTATGTTAATTAAATTTGTTTTCTTTTTTTTTAAAACGTTGCCCCATACTAGGAATTTCTCCTGTATCGTGGGTGCGTTCACAAACTTTTAACTCACATACACAAATACCCAGACCCGGAACAACTATCTGTAGGTCATACAAATATTTGGTCCGTGCGAGGATCGTACCCGCGACACGCAGCACAGCAGTCCATTGCTTGAGCCACTGCGCTAACCGTGCCGTCACAAAATATGATTTGGCGATCATAACCAATATGAAGCCACTGAATAAACATACTGATTGAACTCATTAATACAAACCTCTAAATTCGTTAATTCCATTGAATAACTTTTTCATAAAATAACCATTCAAAGGCTTAACGAGCTTTCCGAAGCACGGCGGAAGCTCGGAGTGGTACCCGTGCACAGACCATCCTAGACAAGCGCAGCTTAACCCGAATCATATCACTGGGAAATGACGTCTTATTTTCACAAGTCAATAAAAACAATGATTTGTGTTCGATTCCTTATCGAAAACTTCTGATTCAGGGCTTGCTAAAGGTTCCTTCGAAGCCTCCGAGAGTCTATAATATCAGCAGAAAAGTAGAATGAATATTTTTTATTGCTACCATTAGAAGCGCCAAGACAAATGTTGGTATTACGATGATGGATACGGCTGTGTCCATTTTCGTAGCCACAGTTATATAAATATGCCAATTATTTTATCTAAATACCCAGTAATGAATTGGATAGTATTTCTATGTTTCCTTCACATTTTTTTTTGCGCTACACTGAATTGTCTGGGTCTTCTTTTTTTTGGGGTTGGGAAATCATCAAAGAACCCCTCCCGCTCTTGGGCAGAGTGAAAGGGAGTGTCAGACTTCTACTGACTAAAAACCACCCATGTTTCTTCTTTGCCCTATATGTCAAGGCTGCAGGATCTCTTACAACATTCCGCAGCCCCGATGGGCGTCGGCCCTTGCAGGCCTTCCTTGTTGCTGTCATTTCTTTGAGACGCGCGTGGAACACGAACGCGATTGTCTGGGTCTGGGGAACAATTTCAGGCTCTGATTTGAGACGGACCGTTATTTAAGCCTTTATAGTTCGTTGCATCCCGGCTGGGCTAATTCCAGAAGAAGGGTTATGTGTTTTTAACGTAAGCATTTTGAGTTTTCTAACAGAGGAGCTAGTGACTAAACATCCGCTCTGCAGGGCTATTGCGCATCTTTTTAAATGTCAGTGGCTTTCATAGTATCCATCAATTACTGTCAAATGGTTAAATTTTGTACTAAACCATAACCAATTTGACAGTTAATCCAAGGACACTATGATAGCCACTGACATTTAAAAAGATACGCAATAGCCCTGACGGTCTATCTTCAGGTAAAAACGCGCCTAGGTTGGTCCGCAGATGGGTAACCACAAATTACATTCCAAGTTTGCTATGTGCCTCGGAAAGCACGTTATAACTCGTTACTGCTTCCTAGGTGCAGGCATGAGCTCCTCAGTTTTTTATCATTCCCGGGTCGTGCAAAGTGTTGTTCGATTTTTCCATTAGAGATTTTTTTGTAGCAGCCACGGAGTCGGATTTGTGGCCGTTTGATGGCAATAGGCGCTCCTTATTAAATGGAACTCAAACATGCGTGTTGTACCGTTCCATCATATCAACGCAGTTGTGTTTTTTAATGTGACCTATTCGAATTTTCTAAAATAATATTATAATGTATTCAGAAATGGTCTACTTTTGTCATAGTAGGTTATATAAAGGGCCTTCTTGGTAACCTAGTAATGGAAAAATAATATTAAACTTATATAAAACACTAGGTGTTGCCATCGGCTTCGCCCGCTACAACTCAAAAATTATCCCACGGAATTACAAAATCGGGATAAAAACTATTCTAGGTATTAATCCAGATTATAAACTATTTGTGTACTAAATTTTATAAGTAAGTTATAACCTGAAAAACTAGTACCTATTTAGAAAAACAGCTGTGAATAATTTGGAACTTTGACCCCAATATCTCCGTAACTAGGGGGTTCCCAGGTATGGTCTAGAACAAAACATGACTGCAGTGGTAGGGAGAACAAGTGCCCTTGCGTTACTTTTACACCCTTTATAAACACACCATCACCCATATCATCTACGTACCTACAAAAGCTTATAAGCCATAAAACGATAATTTTCCAGCTAACCTGTTTCACACCAGATAATTTAGTAGTTACACAGGCTCATTTATCGGATCAATGCATTCGCTGGGATAGCATCTCCCGTGAAGCAATTTTATACAGAATGCTATATTAATTAAGTGTTCATTTTGTGGAAAATTCTGTGTTAAAAAGAGATCGTTTTATTTTAGTGGGATGGATTCGTTGTCGATTTATAATCAGACTGGTTAATTCCACCGCATTATGGTGTTTTGTTTCATGATTTGATTAACTGCGGTACTCAGAGAGCTTTAATAATTACTTATGCCGTCACTTGTAAAGGTTTGTCATAATTTTGTATGACAAAACTGTCAAAAACTTTACTAAGTGATAGCCTAAGTAATCATTAAAGCTTTCTGAGTGCGGCAGTAAGTGTTTTAGCATAGCTGCTTGTTTTGTTGTTGTTTGTTTTCGATTTAAAAACAACGGTTTTGTTATAAATTAGCTAGGTTTTGTCATTGCATAATCATCTAAGGAACGTGACCGTTTACTTTTCGTTTCTATCGTCAATTTGGCATAATCTTCCTGATTATCTATCGTAGTAGAGATCACAGTATTTAATTTTATAGTAAAGTATTTAGTTCCTCCTACGATGTATGTCGCTGTAAATTATGTAGATCATTTCTCGTAAGTACTTACCTTAAAAAAAATACGTTAAATAATATTTTTTTATGAAAACAATGAATATTAATTTATTGTTGTCGTCACCTTATGTAACATTTTTTTTTTGGTGATGGGAAATCATTAGAAAACCCCTCCGTGTCTGACTTATACTGACTATAAACCACCCATGTGCCGTCTTAGCCCTTTGTGTCGAGGCCGTGGTATCTCTTTCGAACAACTCGCAGCCCCGACGGGACCTTATTGTAACCTTGCCTTTGTGTAAATTAGTGCTTTTAAGCAGCACCTAGATGGGCTAGACACCTTCTTGGTGTTTGTACTGTGGCTGTACATTAATCACTTATACTAACAGTATCTTATTACTCTTATAATGATATCTGCTATAAATGCCCTTCCTGGATCAATATTGACCCTTCGTCATTTTCGACGCTATGTTTCTTATCTGACATGACATTTTCACATCCAATTCAAGCTCACAAAAATCGGAAACACCAGGTCAGAATGTCAATATCTCATGTCCTTTTAAAATTCTCTTTCTATTCAGCATTATCAATGGGCATTGTGTCATTATATTCTATACTCTGACGTAGGTACCCTGTCATTTAACCTGTGACATCAACCTTATGTAAACAAGAATAAAGCTCATTGTACAGTGAAATCGAAGGTAAAATAAGAGCGAATGGACAAAGTATGGAAGGTGGAAGTTGTCTTCAAATGCTGACTTCGAGTAACGTAAGGCTTTGTGTGTTGATGTCAATACATTGGTTTTGTACGGTGACCATCATGGATAGTCTATTTTTGGGACCAATGAAGAGGTAAATAGCAGATATAGGGTGGAAGGAACGCGGACGGTGAAACGGTGGCCACGTATTTAGTAAATCAATATGAACCCCCAATATATATTTTTTTGAATGTTCATCATCTGCCTAGCCTTTTCCCAACTATATTGGGGTCGGCTTCCAGTCTAACCGGATGCAGCTGAATACCAGTATTTTACATGGAGCGACTGCCTATCTGACCTCCACAACCCAGTTAATACTAGGTAATACGATACCCTTTGGTAAGACTGGATGTCAGACTTTCAGGTCACTGACTACCCGTAACGACTGCCAAAGATCTATATATGGCACCCGGGACCAACAGCTTAACGTGCTTTCCGAGGCACGGAGGAAACTCGGTATGTAATGGGCGGTCACCCATCCACAGATCGACCTAGGCAAGCGCAGCTTAACCTAAAGATCGACCCGAGTGGCAGTTCTTGTTAAGCCACGAGCTCCTCGTGAATTTTTAATGAATGAACGTAATTTTTTTGAATGTTCATGTTCTTTAAAAAAACAAAAATTATGTGGGAATCGGGTATTTCAACAAAAACATCTAATAAGTCCGTCAGATAGATTTGAAAAAAGTAATGGACATATATTTTTTTATTTCTTTACGTAAACAAAAGATGAAGACGATACAGTGCTTCGAAAACTCGTGTGACGTCACAGGGTTAGTACTTTTTACCTACTAAGTGGCGTCAAATGCCTCCACTCATGGTCTTTGACACGTTTTATTAATTTGATAACACAAAAAACACGTATTCAATATTTTTCGATAATCTAACAGACGGACTAATTATGTTTTGGTGAAATAACCTATTCAGAATGAACAGTTATCAATAATACCTGCTAACTGTTGTAGCGTTGGTGACTCTTTCACTCTATAAATAGCGATGACAGGATTTGGCGTTTGATGAATTTACCACAACATTTACTTTCACGACAATTTACGACCAAATAAAAAGTGTCCGGAAGTAGTCGAGCTTTGAAGTGCATCGCGCTAGTTTAAGCACTTGAGTGACATTTTCAACGGAACTTAAATGGTAAACATTCAATTCAATATGGCATTTTAAATTTTAAATGTGTAGGTTTCCTCTTATTTTTTCATTCATTCATCGTTCGTTGAAACAGAATTGACACTCAAGATGGCGGCCTTACATAGTTCCGACTATGGTCATGCTCCAAAAAAATAATTAATTATAAAGATTTAACGACACTCAAGCCATGATTTAGAAATCGTACTTGGTGGCCACAGTAGTAGTTTACGGAGAAATAATTTTAAACAGAGGTCTAAGGCCTCATTTACGGAGACGCAGGGCGTCGCGCGGCGCGTTGTGCGTTTTTGATTCAAGCACATGGCGATATTCGACAACGGTAACGATTTCAAACGACGAGACGCGATTTTTCGCCCGTTAGTTTAAAATGCAGCGTTTGTTGCGGTGGACCCGCCTCTCAGTAAATGAATAAAATAGCACGCGACTAGCATTCTGCACGCCCCGCGTCTCCGTAAATAAGGCCTTAAGCAGTACACCTACGTACGAAATTGGAATAATAAATTATAATTTATTGCCAGTTGCGGCAATCAATTTTCATTTGTCGTTTCATTTCATTTTATTGAAAGCTATAGTGCATGTTTGAAATAAAATTGTATTATATTACAGAAAATTACAGATTAAGTTTTTATATTTTTATAAATGAAAGTTTTGATTTATTCTCAAGTACGCCTAGGTCCCTTTGGTAATAGGTATTCGTACAAATTACTTATATAATTTGGGATTTTATTTTTGACTTATAATAATTGAATTTTCTTATTTTACGTTTCAACTTATTGAAAATACAGCCCGAGTAATTCTTTCATCTTTGTATACGCTCCCATTTTAAATCCAAATGTATTTTAACCCAATTACGGATTCCCAGTACTTAATTTAAAAAATTAACTAATGTAACGACAGTGGTAAAAAATAAACAGGAACTGATTAATTATTTTATTCGGGCAGAGTTTCCACTTACAAGTTTCACAATCGAGCGCGACAAGACCTCGAAACTGAGCTTAAAGGGCAATATAGACTTATATCCCCACCGGAGGCATCCGGTAGTTATGGCGGTGTCTTCGCAAGACTGTGATTGGCTCGCTAGTGGTTGCTAGAGTGGCTTGGCTATGGTTGCCTGTCATTGACTGGCTAGAGTGGCATGGCTATGGTTTGCTAGAATGGCATGGCTATGGTTTGCTAGAGTGGCATAGCTATGCAGGTTAGCTGTCATTGGCTGGCTAGGGTGGCACGCTGTGAGCAGGCTGTTGTAACACTAATCGATATTTCAGTTTATTTGGACTGTTTTGTTAGTCCAGTGGTCGCAAGCGTGATGCATGAGTTGCTCGATTTGCTTTCCGAATCGGGCAGTGTTATTGGGTTTTTCCATCAGGTATTTCTCAGTAGTAGATATCAAGTCTGAATTTGTGCCCGGTAGACGTTCATGAAGGGTGTAAAAGTACCCTTAACGCAAACGAAGGGCACTCATTCTCCCCATCACTGCGACCATATTTTTGTTCAAGACCATACCTGGGAGTCCCCTAGTTACGGAGATATTGGGTGTCAAAGTTCCAAATTTTTACAGCTGTTTTTGTAAATAGGTACTTGTTTTTCAGGTTATAACTTTACTTTAATTACGTCCATGACCCGTTTACTATTCAAAGCATTAGCACAATGTTTTAAGAGTGCAACTGTTGAGTTTTACCGTAAAATGTCATTTTTGACCCCAAAAAAAGTCGTTTCCCAGCATTTTTTTTTTTGCGTAGGGGTACTTAGTTTGATGTATAGAATGCTTGGTTGACGTATGTGTGAAGGGCTAATTTACACCCTGTAGGGTCGAACCCTATTACGTGCGACTTGATCATCATCATCTACGACAAAAGAGCGAAAAGGTGGAGACACCTACACGCCATGTCGCCGACACAATAGGCACTGGTAGATATTCAACTCAATGTACGCAAGCAGGTCACGATGTAGAGCTGGCAAAGGATGGAATGTTGAATTATTGACTTTGCAATGTAAGTTCTGAATTTCTGTTATTTATCAATTTTTTATGTGGCACAACATCTCGCCAGTAATCTCCGAAGTAATCCCTCTGTATAAACAGAGGTGTATCAAATCGAAAAGCCATATTTCGCCTTCTATTTTTCATCATCAATCATCATCATCAGTCTATAATGTTTCCACTGCAAGGACTGAGTCCTCCTCTCTAGGAAAGATTTTGGCAATATTGCACCACGCAGGCCCAGTGCGGTTTGGTAGATTTCACATGTCTTCGAATTTTTTACTTATAAGATAATATGCCGGTTTCGTTTACGTTTTGAGTTTTTCAGCAAATACTGCACTATTTTCCTACTATCATAAAATCAACTATAAATACTTTCTGTGTTTAAACTGGCAACTCCATAAAAAAGCAACAAAAAGTATGAAAATAAATAATTTACAAAATTCAATTATGTTTCTGAAATACATATTATACCGGTGCTTTCAACCCGAAACGCTTTGGAGTCGTTTTCACAAATATTGTCAGTAAAAAACGTTACAAAACATTAAATAAGAATTTTAGTAGACCAAATCGTCGCGGTTACAAAAAAATAAAATATCGGATAAGGAAATACTCAAGTGTTTCTTCTAACGTAACAATAATCGTGAATTTAGTGGAAAAAGTTTTTATACCGAGTAATAAAATATTTTTTTGCGATTATGTTGGTGAAATAAGTTAAGCAAGTTTGGTAGTTTTGGATCAAAGAGAGGCTATTATAGCGAGCTTATTGTGTTATTTGGTGCTCTGATTATTTGGTGATGTCTGTCTTGTAATATCATCTTTTTTTGGGAGGGTTGGAAATTATCAAATTACTCTGTCACTCCCATCAGCTCAGCGCTTAGCTTAGAGCTCTGGGCGGAGTGGAACTAAGTGTCAGACTTGTACTGACTAAAAACCACCCATGTTCCGTCTTAGACCTTTGTGTCCGAGGCCGCGGTATCTCTTTTTGAGAAACCCGCAGCCCTATTATTCGAGTATCACCTTCCTACCATGTTTCCAACTTTGTTGCGGTGAGCTCCCAGTATAACCCAATGCTGCTGATTACCAGTTCCGTATGCTGAGCATGACTGACTATCAGTTCTATTCTGTTTATCAGTCTTTGTGATATAAATATGATAAGGCCACAAAAAAAATGGATACAGATAAAAATAAGCTACACGAGTACAAACTGGGGTCTAAAATGACTGTTTTTGAATAATCATAATAGGATAATAATATGAATTCCATTAAGTCCAATTCTTAAAATGGTTTCAAAGTGACAATTCATAATATTAAATGGGTCTGTGACCGATTTAAGAATTTTAATGTGATTTGTATTACACTAGCTGTTGCCAGCGGCTTCACCCGCTGCAATTCGAAAATTATCCCTCGGGAAGATAAAATCGGGATAAAAACTATCGTATGTGCTAATCCAGGTTATAAACTATCAGTATACTAAATTTTTATCCAAATCCGTTTAGTAGTTTTTACGTGAAGAAGTAACAAACATACACACTCACAAACTTTCGCCTTTATACTCGTAATATTAGTGTGATTAATAAAACGATTCTGATAAAGCGACCATTTTAAGCCCCCTCTGGCGTTTACTATCTAGTTACAAAAAATCGAAGACCGTCAAATTTAGCTTTCTAATAAAATATTTCAGGGACATTGTACTTAATCAGAGTCACCCTACCCGCCTTATCTACAATTTGTATGAAACATGGGCAGGTCAAGGCATTCAATGGCAGAAAAATGTCCCGTTTTTTTCGCCTTCGTCCTAATGTCCTCCCGTCAGGTCGTTAGGCTTTTTGCAAATATTCGATTATAAGGCTTGGTTTCACCACAGATGTAGAGGCAGCTAGGCGATGAAGCTGTAAAATGGCAATGTGTACCTATTTAACTAGCAAAGATGATGCGGAAGCAAAAATTATATCAAAAAGTTTTTCTTATTTTCTTAGCTTCGTTTAGCGCAGCTTAGGTGCAAACAAGTGTGTGCCAGAAAACGGTCGTCGTCATCCAGGCAGGCCCAAAAAACGCTTAGCGTGAGAATTTGAACTCCTTTCTGACTAATTGGCCAGGGATGGAAAAATACCAGGAGAGCAGGCAAAAATGGAGGAGGCCTTTGCCCGGCAGTGGGACGAAATAGGCAAATTATATTTAAAAATCATTTAATAAACAGGAAAAATTCCTAGTGTAGGGCACCGTTTTTTGAAATAAAATGAAATCCAGCGCCCTACACATCCTCGCTCCGCTCATTTCTGGTGAAACCGTAGCCTAAGGGCACGTCAGCGATTTAGCTACTACAAAGTCGCTAATTTGATTGCGGTCTTAAGGAGTCTTGATTTAAGCATCTTTTGATTGATGTAATTATGCTCGACTTTTATTAGACTGAGGCACTTAGATATTAAGTATGTACTTAATTTAGTTATTTTAATGAGTGTTAAGGATTTTTGATGTTCGCTGAAATTATTGTTTGAGATCTGAATTATGGATTCGGGTAAATTGAACATTATCAGAGGGAAAACGTTTCTTTAGGAAGATTTTTGGAATAGGTATTGGATGATGATTATGTAGATTTAATCTCTAAGTATTATACGAGTATAATTGCGCAGCACTTGTGTTAGTATTATTTACTTTATAGGTACCATTTAGTTTTCTTTCATCGACTCGAATTTGTCCTGGCGATTGAAAGAATGTCATTTTCACTCAAATATCTTGCTAATGGTGGCGCGTCCCCGTCGGGGCTGCGGGTTGTACACTAGTTACCGCGGCCTCGACATACAGGGCTAAGAAGGAACATGGGTGGTTTTTAGTCAGTAGAAGTCTGACACTCCCTTTCGCTCTGCCCAAGAGCGGGAGGGGTTATTTGATGATTTTTCCCCCGCCAATAAAATAAAGTGGTGGCGCGTGTGTTGCGTCATTTAGTTCACTTCAAAACGGTTGAACTGAGATTGTGTTCAGAAACACGATAAATAAACTCTTGATTAAGGTTTTCGTTTTTTTTTGAATTTTTATAAATTCAAAAACAAATCACTTTTCAAAACGTTTACATACATTTTCTTTTTGTTTTCAGGTCCCATCCACGACATCTTTGGAACAGGTACGTCTATAATATTAAGTTATACTTGGTAAGCAGCAAAACCAGATGTCAATCATTCAAATAGAAAGAACTAAAGGATGATAACATATTTATTTAGCACATATAATATATTATATATAATATTTATGTAGCACAACAAACAATAAAAATTAAAAAGACACCAAAAAACTAAACAGAAATAAACAGACTGTGCATCTCACGGCTGCGCGAAACAGAACCAGCACAGCTATTGCGTATCTTTTTAAATGTCAGTAGCAATCAAAGTGTCCATCGATTATCTGTCAAATTGGAACCATTTGACAGTTATTTGATGGACACTATGATAGCCACTGACATTTAAAAAGATACGCAATAGCCCTGCAGATCAGAAAACTGCCGAGCAGTTTTCAACTGGACCTGAGATGCGGATGTGACGAACGTAAATCAGGTTTGTACTCTGTGTGTATAAATATGAGGCTGATAAATCAGAACTTTTTGAACGTCAAACTTTACAAGAGATAGGTCCCAAAAACGTCCGCCCTTCTACCTTACTAGTATTTTAGCTGGAAAAAAGTAGAGGTACATTATAAATTGACGACATGTTTGGCGCAGTGGCTGAGGGATTAGGGCTCATTTTTTTTTTAATTGGGACAAGCCCGCCACACTATTCCCATACCACTCTAACTTCTGAATGCCAGAATCAACAGTGGCGACCACTAGAAAAGCGCCGAGACAATAAAGCCCGACGAAGTCCCAGAGAAACGATTTAACTTGTCTTGGATCCCACAACGAAATTAATCAGAAAAGAATAGCGGAGGAGTAGGAAAAACATTATTACTACCAGATTAGGACTTGTTTACGGAGACACGGGGCGTCGTGCGGCTCGTGCATAAGGGTCGTCGCGTGCTATTTTGAATGTAAACGCACCCACGATACAGGAGAAATTCCTAGTATGGCGCATCGTTTTTTGATTTTTTAATCTTATTTTATTGCACATGTCTGCCAGCACCCATAAATATTAAAAAGTATTGATTGTGTTTTTATTTTATAGTTTAAAAAACTTACTTAAATATAATGTAAGTGAAATAGATTTATGAAAACGATTTTTTCGTATAAAATCATTGTTATGTAACATCTTTGAGGTGTCAGGAATTTACGCAACCCTTTCATGGCTCTTTCTTGAGGCACTAAGAAAGGGTACCTACCGTTCTTATCTAAACAGCTTTTCAAGAATAACTCAAGCGTGAAAGTAAGAGATAACGGGTATTATTTGCTTATTTTCAAATACCTTGAATATCCGTGGAATTTACATAGTAAATAAGCTTTTATTTAAGGCTAAAGCGCCGTGGAAGCCCGCGATATTTAAAGTTTCTTAAGGTGTTTTGCAAATGGCAGGTCAGTTTCAGATTGTATGTTGATTGAAATATAAATCGTGACCGTAACAAATATGGCTTTACGGAGTTATAATTATTTAAATTATCAATACCACCCTCTGACCACACGCGTGTTCGCCGCAAACATTAGTGTCCAATGTCAAAATATTACGGCTATAGAAAATGTCCAACGGGTACATGTTGAAAATATGTCTCAGAGAAAAGGACAGAAAATGTAAACAAGCGAGTAAATCCAAAGGTAAGAACGGCTAAGTTCATATTATCCCATTGAATGACTTTTTCGTGAAATAGTCACTAGTTTATTACAGGCACTTTTTAATGTCAAACTACTAAATATAGGAAAGCTACAGTCACAGTCACTAGGCATAACTTATGCAAGTACCTACTGTAGTTGCCCATTCCAAATATACAGGGTGTAAATGAACCCTTCACACATATTTCAACAAAACATTCTGTACATCAAACTAAGTACCCCTACGCAAAAATGTTTGCTGGGAAACGACTTTTTTTTTTGGGTCAAAAATCACATTTTACGGTAAAACTCAACTGTTGCACTCTTAAAACATTGTGCTAATGCTTTGAATAGTAAACGTGTCATGGAGGTAATTAAAGTAAAGTTATAACCTGAAAAAGTAGTATTTACAAAAACAGATGTGCAAAATTTGGAAATTTGACCCCCAATATCTCCGTAACTAAGGGGTTACCAGGTATGGTCTAGAACCAAAAAAATATCGCAGTGGTGGGGAGAACAAGTGCCTTTCGTTTGCATTAAGGGTACTTTTACACCCTTTATATGGAGAAAAATGGGCAAGGAACTCCATGGCCACACTTTTAAATCAAAATAACCAATAACCGAAACTTAGCTATGCCATATTAATTATTATTTTAATTTACTTTTGATGTTGTCTGTCCTAAAAGTTAGCATATCTCAACTAACCTATGTGACATATCTCACGTCGGCGTCGACATAACATGACAAGTGTCACATTCCGCGACGACATTCATACCACATTACGAGTTTAAATAACATGTAATATCGCGTCATATTCCTGCTAGTATTTGCTTTTTATTAGCATTGTGATTTGATGTCTGGGTATATATTAGATCGTCTAATAATGAAGATATTTTTGAATGATATGACGTATGACGTAGTCGTTTTATCCTGCAGAGTTAAAATGATCTTTTGACGCTCGATAGAGGTGGACGGAAAAGTATTGATTAAATAAAATAGCCGGGTTCGTTCTTATTTTAACCCCACGACAAGCTTGGTTTTAAACGACATACCATAAGCATAAACATGTATAGCTTAATCAGCTTATGATGTTCCCACTGCTGGCATACAAGTTCCTCTCTATGGGTGGGAATGGCCTAATTTGCACCACGCCAGTCCGGGTTGGTAGATGCCACATGTCTTAGTTTATTTTTGGTTTTTGAAAATGCCCGGTTTCGTCACGATGCCGATGTTTTTCTTCAACATTTTGAGAGCAATGGTGATGAAATCGAAGTGACATCAGGAATAGTATAAACCACAGAATTTGGACGGAGTTTGTGACAATGAACTTAACATTAATTGAGAACTGTAGCTGTACCATTGGTAGGCGTAATGTTATGCATTAAGATAATACAATATAAACCTCTTGAATTAGATATCCAATAACTAATCTACCTCTGATAGTTGATCCGTGGCATCAAAACCGTGTATAAATTAATTTACACTAATGAAATGTTCATTACAGTGTATAATTACGCTATTTTAATTAGCGGCAAGCTTTTGATTGTTAACATTATAACTGTGTTTGTTTAGCTTCCGAATAGTTAGTTAAACATTAATAATTATTAATAATAATAATTAGAGCTCGGCTTGTTTAGTCACTGTTTTAGTGTCTGTTTGAATTAAATGCTTGACTTATGTTTAGGTAGCTCGCAACTTCTTTTGCGTAGAAAATGTTAATGTAATAATATAATTTCTTTAATAGATTATATATTTTGAACTTTATAGATATAAGAATTCTTTGAGTTTGAGTTTGACCTCATGTCTCCATCGAGGCAGTCCACCAGTAGTACCTACTAGTAAGTAGTATTCGGTACACCTCTCACCTACCCTTCAGGAATTACAGGCATGATGTTTTGTCGTGGAATACGACTCAAAATTCACTCTCAGTACACCACTAGTTCATTTAAAGTTGACATGTTTACACGTAAGAGGTCGCGGCAGTTCAACGGTCTTACGGCACGCATTTGTACTGTTTTATACGTACAATCAGCAACAGAAGTAGCTTCACATTTCGGAATTTCAATTATTTGATAAGCCCAGCTATTTATTATATTTAATGTTGCAGAAGATTAATCTTTAAAATACATATTTCTTACTCTTTAAAAATTTGTTCATCACCATCATTATGATCAGCCTATAGTGTTCCCACTAAAAATACACAGGCCTCCTCTCTAGAAGAGGGTTGGCCTAAATCCATCACACGGGAACAGTGCGGGTTGGAAGATGTCACATGTCTTCGAATTGGTTTCCTCACGATTATTTCCTTCATCGTTATAAGGGCAGCGGTGATGAAATTACACAAACTAATGCGCATACCTGGGTTTACTGTTCGTAAGTCGAGGCCGCCACTGCTGCTCTGATGCTGACTGTACTTGCGTTATGTTAGTGCCATAATTAGGTCACGGTACACTTTGGCTCTGTGCTGTTGCGATGGAGTATGTACTTGTGTTTGTGTACTGGTGTTTTAAACTAGTGTTGTAATGTAGAGGTTCAGTAATCAGTTAAGGGTGTCTATGAGTGACAATTTATTTTATTTAGATGCGTGTCAATTGTACTAGGTTAGTTCGTGGATGGATGACCACTCATTACTTACCCAGGTTCCTTCGCCGTTGGTCACGGCTGTCAGTTGTAGATTTTTAACCGACTTCAAAAAGGAGGATATTCTCAATTCGTCGGCGATCTTTTTTTATTTTTTTTTATGTATGTTCCTCGATTACTCGAAGATGGCTGGACCGATTTAGATTTTTTTTTATTTGGTTTGAAAGGGTATACCACAAGTCAGGATCTCGGCGTTGGTCCCATTTAGATTTGGTGAAGATCTGATGAATAACTTCGGAAATAGGCAATACATTATAGCAAATATATAGTTGTTCCGGGTCTGGGTATTTGTGTATGTGAGTTTAAATGTTTGTGAACGCACCCACGATACAGGAGAAATTCCTAGTGTGGGGCAATGTTTAAAAAAAAAAATAGACTTGAATTGCTGAAATCCCATGTCTGTCTATAGTTTACACCAGTTCATAACATAACAAGCCGGTACGCATGAACCACTAAAAAGTGAAAAGTAAAAACTTTTTAACAAAAAATAAAACCGACTTCAACAAAAAATAAAACATACATATTTTTTGTTAAAAAGTTTTTATTGACGGTCGCCACGTGGCCCAAACGTCTGACATCCAGTCTTCCCAAGGGGTCTTTTTAACCGGTGCTAACTGGGTTGTAGAGGTCAGATAGGCACCTATGTAAAGTACTGGTCTGCTGGCTGCAACTGAAAACATCCTGATAAAAAACTGAATAAAGCTTTGCTCAATGCAGAAACGAACGAGTGCTTGCAATCATCAAATCAACGAGACCGTCTAATTCACAAATTTGAAATTGAAATTGCAAGTTATGTAACTTAACATCAACAGCATCACGCCTGTAATTCCCGAAGGGTTAGGCAGACGTGTACCTAAAACTACATCCAGATATCGCCAATAATGTTTAAGTCTCATGTAATGAGAAGTGACCCCATTGCCGTCAACTGAGCACAAATTCAGGCTCCGTGCCTGTTATTGAGAAATTCCGGCAGTGCCCCCGCCAAGTCGAGCAATAAAGCGGCACGGCTGTACCATTATTTTCTCGAACAAGCTCAGGCCATCACTGCATCACGTTGGCCAATGCGATGGCGATTAGCTATTACAATGGCCTGTTTGCAATGGCGAATGCGATGCGATGGCCGAGTCAATCTATTTATTTATAACTGGGTATTACATGGATCTCACTACTTTTTACTTTAAAAGAACTGAGTTGCGCGGCTTGGCTTTTTTAACAAGTTTTGTTTTTAGTGGGTAACACTTTGTACGATACGGAAATTGAACTCAGAACCTTATGATCAGTAGTGGCATTGAAAGATGGAGACCCGAAAATCCATTAACAAACGCTGACCACTAAAAATATGCTCATAACTTTTAGCAATCCCGGAAACTGAACCCACTTAACTAACTGACTAATGGAGTGGTTAACCGACTATGGGTAACCCGTAATGCTAGGTTAAAGGTCGGCACATGGTTGAGGCACAAATTAGCATAAGCTGTAATGTAGAATGCGTCAGCAAAGTCAGTCGGTTTACAGCAAACCCATGCATTTTGATATGGAATGTTGATAAAGCTGCTTGTGTGTAAACTTAAACCATTTACTTAAATTGTACCGTTGTTACAGGCACTTTTGAATTTGAAAACAAGCGAATATTTATTTGGCTATACAAATTACATCCACGGAGGAGCTCGTGGCTTAATAAGAACTGCCACTCGGGGTCAATCTTTAGGTTAAGCTGCGCTTGCCTAGGTCGATCGGTAGATGGGTGACCGCCCATTACATACCGAGTTTCCTCCGTGCCTCGGAAAGCACGTTAAGCTGTTGGTCCCGGGTGCCATATATAGATCTTTGGCAGTCGTTACGGGTAGTCTAGTCTTTTACCTGAAAGTCTGACATCCAGTCTTACCAAAGGGTGTAAGGGTGGGTAAGGGTATTACCTAGTATTAACTGGGTTGTGGAGGTCAGATAGGCAGTCGCTCCATGTAAAATACTGGTATTCAGCTGCATCCGGTTAGACTGGAAGCCGACCCTAATATAGTTGGGAAAAGGCTAGGCAGATGATGACAAATTACATCCACGGTTTCCACCGTGTGTAAACTAAGGTGGGACCCATGGGTTCACTCGACCCGGTGCATTTTTCTATTGGTCAATTGGACCCGTGGACAAATTTTGTAATTTGTTTAGACAAATAATCTTTTTTTTTTAAGTTTAGTGTGTCTGTTTGTTCCAGCTAAAGCCGGCTTTTGGCTATGGGATACATATTACATCTTGAGATTTAATATTTTATCACACTGTGCTACAATATATATTACATCCCATAGTCAAAAGCCGGCTTAATCATCGAAACGGCTGGGCTGATTTTGACGGTAAAAGGATCATTTCACAGTAATGAAGTTCGCGGACTACGGCTAATATGTAGTATTTTCCAAGTATGAATAGAGTTATTTAAAAGTCGAGAAAAACTACCCTTAAGCTATCGCTTATATATCGCTTTCACCATATAACCCCCGAAACGCTTTGATATCGTATAGTTACGATTCCTTTCCGCTAGTTTAGGAATACGACTCACTGCTATAAGGTTATAAGGCTCTTCCTATCTCCGTCCAACCAGTAATGTTATCAATAAAGACTTTATTTATTTATTATATTTCTTTTAGCAAAGTGATGACTAATAATCGGATATTGGGGGCTCAATGTCAGGACCAATTTATTCCTCAAATTGATTCTATTGCCAGAACAGAGATTGGGAGAGCACTGTTATTTTTTGGAAGGAAAAACAGTGTGTGTTTTTTTTTACGTAAATTGAATACGATCTTCATGGTACGGCCGAGTGGAAAAATCGAAAAGACTAAGTGCAAAAATAAAATGTAAATTAAATCCTTTGTATAGATAGACAGAGATATGAAACCAAAATGGACTATCTTTTTCCGACTATGTAGGGGGGGGGGGGGGGCTTCCAGTCTAACCGGATGCAGCTGTTTACCAGTATTTTTACAAGGAGCGACTGCTTATCCGATCTCCCCAACCCAGTCAGTACTGTGTAAGTAATAGGGTAGTTAAAAAAAAAAAACATTACCCTTCCTTTTTTTCGCCGTAGTCGGGTAAAAAAATAATTAGTTCGTCTTTTAGATTACCAAAAGAATATTGGACACGTATTTTTTCTTTTTTCACTTTAACAAACAATGAAGACGATATTACAGTGCTATGAAAACTCGTGTGACGTCATGCTCTAAGACGTTAGTATGACATTTTTTAGCGGTCAGTGAAGTCACCAATCCCCACTCAAATCTTTGACGCGTTTTATCTTCGACAATTTTTATTGATTTGATAAAACAAAAAATACGTATCCCATATTTTTAGATAATCTAACAAACGGACTAATCATAGTCTCATTTTTTGAAGTCAGTAATTATAGGTACTCGTTGAAACAGGTTGTTAGACTTCCGGGCCACTGACAAACTGAACGACAGCCAAAGATCTGAAAATGGCAGTCGGGACCAACGGCATAGGAGACTCGGAAATAATGATGGTCACCCATCCACAGACCCACCTCAGCAAGCGTGGCTTAACCTTAAAAAGATCGGCCCGTGCGGCTGTTAAAATTTAGCCACGAGCTCTTCCATAACTCCCCTAGATATGATCCATAAAAAAAACTATGTAAGTATTTGAACTTTTAGATTTTTAAGATTGTTTGCCAAATAGACAAAATATTCCTTCTTTATTTTTCTTTCTTTAAACAGACAGTAGGCTAACTAATAAATAAATAATGGTCACCCATCCACCGACTGACCTTGGGAAGTGCGGCTTAACCAGAAAATTGATCCGAGTGGCAGTTATTATTTTCCCACGAGTTCCTCCATAATTCCCCTAGATATGATTCGTAAAAAAAAAAAAAATCGCTATGCAGTTAACCAGACAGTAGGCCAAGCTAAATATAAAAGTGGGAATTCTCAAGCGTAGCTCGTCGACTCATTTCAATTTGCTACGTTCGTCTTGTAATTTGAGCGGGATACTTACCGCGATAAAATTATACGGTGTAGAGTTGCTGGATGTGACTTGATAAAAGTGAGTGTAGTTGGTGGTTTACATTTTCTCAGATTTGTTGGGGCTGAGCGTGGTTGGTTGTATGTTTTTATGTTTGAATCAATTACTCTTAAATATAATATATAAGACCGAAGATATCTTTACAAGTTAGATAGTTTATAACATGGATTAACACATAGGATAGTTTTTTAATCCCAATTTTATCTTCCCGTGGTATAATTTTCGAGTTGTAGCGGGCCAAGCCGCTGGCAACACGTAGTTTAAAATATAGCCATGGACTAATGCGATAAAAAAAATCACGTAATATACAGAAAAAAAACCTTAGGAATTATAAGGTATTTTTAAAGGTTTGGTCACTAGTATGGACGTTATGCGCAGTAGTTCTGTTCAGTGATTTATCTGTCATTGGCCCGCAGTGTCTGCAATCAGCCCGTAGGTAACCAATCAAGCTTTGCCAAACCAAATGAAGCTAATCTCTAATTGTACGGGAAGTTCATACAAAGTACGGTCAAGTTATAGATACTTGATATGTATAACTAAGTTTTTTTTATATTGTAGGTATTTGATTTACATAAATTATACTTTAAATAAGCGTTTTGTTATGTGCATAAGTATTTTTGTGAGGATTTGTAGGTGGCTTTCTGGTGTCTTAGTTTCTTTATTTTTGTTGTTTTTATTGGCTGTAAGTCCTCCATGTACTAAATAAATAATATATTATGAGTTGTCGCAGTGTGTACTGCACAGTTAAACCAAACCTAAATGAATATTTATTTTAAAACACTATCTGCATACAACATATTTATTTGATTAAAATGATAGTGTTAACCAGTGGGGTTATAAAATATTCCATTTGTTGCTGGCATCCAATTTAGCACACTGAAGCGCCGTTAGGAATCCCGCTAATAACCATAATTTATTCAAATAGATCGTATTAGTAGTTTGCAAGTTATAATTACGCCAGTTGACGCAGCCGACGCAGGTAGTAACACAAAATAGATTAGTACAAAAGGTCCTTTGGTAAGACTGGTTGTCAGACTTTCAGGATACTGGCGGTCTTGGCTGACCTGTCGACCGTCAAAGATGTCAATTGGGACCAACGGCTATAAGTGCTTTCTAAGGCACGATGGAAACTCGGTATGAAATAAGAACGATGATGATGATAGCAGAGATGAGAATGTTGAGATGGATGTATGTGCGGAGTGACAAGAATTGAGAAAGTAAGGAATTAGTATGAAGGGTGTAAAAGTACCCTTAACGCAAACGAAGGGCACTGCTTCTCCCTTCTACTCCGATCATTTTTGGTTCTAGACCATACCTAGGAACCCCCTAGTTACAAAGATATTGGGGTCAAAGTTCCAAATTTTGCACAGCTGTTTATGTAAAGCTAGTTTTTCAAGTTATAACTTTACTTAAATGACCTCCATGACCCGTTTACTGTTCAAAGCATCCACTAGCAGAATGTCTTAAGAGTGCTACGTTCAGTTTTACCGTGAAATGGGATTTTTGACCCCAAAAAAAAGTAGCTTCCCAGCAAAAATTTTTGCTTAGGGGTGCTTAGTTTGATGTACAAAAGTGATGGATTTAAATATTGATGGATGGAGAGGGAGAGGAAGGCTAAGGAATAGGGACAGGATAAGGGTAGCAAGTTGATAATGAGCCCAAAAGCAGACTCTCCACTGACGGAGTTTAAATACACTGTAGACACACGCCTCTGTGTGCATACGCCGATTTCAATCGTTGGATAGATTAGGTCTTCTGTATTAATCTAGTGTGGCTGTACCTGGTTTAATCACAACGCTCATATTTTGATGTTGTTATTTGAGCAGTTTACAGTAGAGGAGACTGATTTTATGATGACTTTACTGCATGCAATAGCATACCTACAGGTATTGTTGAATGTGTATCCAAAGGATTTTGTAAAGACGTAATCTTGTAAAATTTCAACAATTTTATTGACGATGTGTAAAAGGGTAATGTGAGAGAAAAATAACAAAGTAAAATAGATAAAAATCGCGAAATAAAATATTCCTGATTCCTATTTTCGGTCTCTTGAATTAATAATACCAATATTATTTTTTTGTGAAATGTAGGTAGATGTGACATTTAGATGTCATGAAGAATCTGACAGATCATCTAACAGTAACATACGACGACACGGTTGGCACAGCGGCTGAGCGATTGGACTGCTGCGTTGCGTGTCGCGGGTTCGATCCCCGCACGGAACAAATATTTGTATGGCCTACAGATCGTTGTTTCGGGTCTGGGTGTCTGTGTATGTGAGTTTAAATGTTTGTGAATGCAACCACGATACAGGAGAAATTCCTAGAGTGAGGCATCGTTTTTTAAAAAAAAAGAAAAAAAAAAAGTTGTTATGGTAACACACAGGACTCTAAGTGGAGGACCTAAGTTCTCGTTGTCCGTTCGTCAGTCTGTCTGTCAACGGACCATATCTCAAATATCTCAAAAATACCCTACTGTTATTTTAAAAAGTTGTGGGTTGCATGCTCATAAATAAGAACCCAAATTTTTTTGACAAAATACCATTCAAATAAGAATGTAATTTTTTTATAATAATTTCACACGGACGATGGTCGCAGAGGACAGCTAAATAACATAGAGAATTAAAATTAGATATCAGCGCTTTGTTCTTCGTAAACTTCGACAATTTCCAAAGTGTAGAAACAATCCAGCTCAAGATTCTTATAATTGACTTAGACTTGGAAGAACTTAGTAAGTAAGTATGCTAGAGATTTCTATGAAGAACTTTAACATGAAACAATTTAACTTTGCGTAAGATAATATTACCTATTAACAGCTGATCAAAGAGATACTGGATCGAGTGTAAACTAATGTTTAAGTATACCTAAATACCTAAGTTAGTAAATGTAAGTTAGTGGAACCCGTCGAGGCTGCGGATTATTCGATAGAGATACAGCGGCCTCGCCACAAAGGGCTAAGAAGAAACATGGAAGGTTTTTAGTCAGTAGAAGTCTGACACTCCCTACCGCTCTGCTCAGAGCGGGAGGATCGTTTGATGATTTTCAAAACTCCAAAAAAAACGGGGGTCAGGTAATACTGAGCACTAAACGTACCAAGTTACTATTTGTGCAATTATCTTTATAATCTAAAGGTAATTGCTGATGATTGGCTCATGTCGCGCGTCGTTTGTAGTCCGTGGGTTAAATTGATCACTACAATAATTATACCTAAAAAAAAGTCCTCCGCCGCGTCTGTCTGTCGGTCTGTTCGTGATAAACTCAAAATTGAAGTATTGAGATGTAATTTTTTGTCTTTTCTAATATTACAAAGAAAATAATAAAATATCAATTCTAATAACTTTTTGGAACACTTAGGTATTTTTTACCTTTTTACATTTTTTTAACAGACGAAAATAATGGAGGAGGTTCTCAATACATTCACCCTGCCTGCTTTCCGTCTGTTAGATTATCGAAAAATATTGGTTACGTGTTTTTTGTTTAATCAAATTACTAAAAATGTACGAATATAAAACGTGTCAAAGATCATGAGTGGGATGGGAGCTTTTGACGTCACTTTGTGGGTAAAAAAGTACTAGCCTTGTGACGTCACACGACTTTTCGAAGGCCTACCGACCTATCGTCTTCATATTTTGTTTAAGTGATAAAAGAAAAATAAGTGTCCATTATTTTTACACGACTGTTTGGAAATCTATCTGTCGAACTAATTAGACTTTTTTTGGTGAAATACCGTATTCAACCCGTTAATTTTTTGTGTCAAAAATATTTGTTGGCTAATAAGTAAGGGCCGTCAACTGTGTACCTTTGAGCCATCACAGCTCAATTCCACAATCACGTTGAGAGCGTTCATCACTATCATCGTGATTTCAGCCGAAAGAGGTCCTCTGCTAGACACATGTCTCCCCGTAACCTTCAGCAGGTCATCAGTCCACCTAGCCTTCCAAACTAACGTCTTCCAGTTCAAGGTCACCGCTCCAGAACTTGAGCGTCAATAGCGTTGGTGGCATAAAATTCCCAACATCCCCCTTTGTAATATTATCGAAATCACGGTAATATTCCAGTAATTGAGGGACGTATCCGATACCTTTGATTGTAGTAATTAATGTAAATCAAAGGTATTTTAATTGTTATTGTCATGTGATATTGTTTCATACTGGATTCGTGTTGGTTGATTTTATTTCTGTGTTGTTTCATGAAACTCCTCTGGTGAAGTCTTAGTCTGGTAAAGCTGTTGAAAAATAAGGCTTATGCATACATTAAAAAATCTTACCATCATCATCTTTCAAGAGATTACTAGGTTTTTCCTTGCTTGCGCCAATTTGTGATCCCATCGTCATCATCCCACGTCCCTGTGATTTCATTGTCACGATATTATAAAACTATTCCTGGTAAGGGACCTGGACCGGTGTACTCTCAGGTGGTATCTGTCTTTTAAAGTTATATGAAATATGTGATAAATAATATTATCCATCTTCCAAATTAAAGCTTTGAAAGAAAAGGCAGTGAAATTAACATTAGTGAATTATAATAAAGTGATATTTTATATTGCATTGCGGTTTGATTATTAAAAACACCATTCGTCCATAGACAAAAGTATAGACATTTGTCCATAGCGGCAAATGGGAACAGTAGTGCCATCGTCCCCTATACAACCTTAATCAGCACTTAGAGAGGAAGATGGTATATATCTCTTTATTAATTCACCGCCTAATAGTAATCTCTACTTCTAAATTTATATACTCGTATTGTAGAGAGGGCATTCTTAAATTTGAAAGTAAGAGGAAGTCTTTAAAATAATTAATTCGATTTAAAAAATCTTTTAATGATGGACAGCTACACTGTTGCCGAAAGGCATACAATAATAATAATTACGTTTCTTAGAAATGGACAAAGCCACGATCATATCTAGTACAACACAGTCACAATTTACTTTTTACAGTAAGCCACATCCAGTAATGCGATTCAAACTTATCTCACCGCGCCTTGGTTGCGATAAAATTCTTTATGCATCTACCCTTGGAAACATCTCAGGATCCAGTTTCATTACGTTAACGAAATAATTCAATTATGCTTCCCTCTACTCGCTGCCCGTGAGACCTCGCCTCGCTTTCTGATTCATTTTAATTTCGCTTCTGATTATTTTTTATTGCGACAAGTCTGCGTTTTGGGTTTGCGTTTTAAGGGTTAAGTTTGTCGTTGTTAAAGTAAGGTGGTGTTAGGCCGCGGGTTGTACACTAGTTATCGCGGCCTCGACATAGAGGGCTCAAAAGGAACATGGGTGGTTTTTAGTCAGTAGAAGTCTGACACCTCCCTTTCGCTCTGCCCAAAAAAAAAAAATAGGTGGTGTTAGGTTTTATGGTGGTGTCTGTGCTGTTTTAGTCTCCTGTTTGCTTTAGATCGTGTTATGGCTTATATTTATAGTTCCTTGTTCATTTCATAACAGCTTAAGACACTGTGGTGTAATTCTCCAAACAAATGTTTTCAGTTATTTTTCTCTCTGAATAACAATGCCTATTCCTTATATCTTAAAATTTTAATGTCAGAAATAGTTGAATTGGTTCAGTATTCGAGAAAAAACAGGGACATTAATCTCGTATTTTTTTTGTGACATGATCGCACTCTACGAGGGCAGGCTTGACGCAGCACGACGGAAATATTTTCTACCTACCTATTTTTGGTCCCTGTTCCCTCTTAACGAATTAAATTTTCCCGGAGGTTAGAAAAAACCTAACGTAAGTCAGGTCATGTTCGACATTTGTTCCTTTTATCGAAGTCCTGAGCTAACAGACAGTCAGAGTGACTTTCACATTCGTATTATAAATGTATTAGTACGGATAACTAAGGAAGACTGAAACGTTAGTCTAGTGGACGCAAGCGACTGCTGAACACGAGGTCCTGGGCTGATTCCCGAGTCGGGCAAAGTGTTGTTGAGTTTTTCCATCTGGATGTTGGATTTTTTCAGTGCCAGCCTTTTGGCAATAGGCTATTACGTGGGACTTAAACGTTTCTGTTGAAAAATGGGTGTGCTATTGGGTACATCCCTACCTAACTCTTCGGAGGTTATAGACGCGGTATTATGTAATGTTTTATGTTACTAAGCCAGTATGGATCTCGCGATCGCGATCTCGTGATCTATGTGCGTCTCCTTTTCAAGGAGATCTCTCGCCGTCTAGTCGACTCTTCGCGCGACCAGAAGGCTGCTCCTTCTTTGGTCAAAGAATTAGCATTGCCATTCAACGTGGCAATGCTGCCAGTCTCCTGGGCACGTTCCCGGTTGTCAGCGATGCAGAGGAGTACTAGGACGCCTAAGTGGTCGTTGTATATATTATTATGTAAGTTTTAACTTTTAGTTTTAATTTGTAATTTCATTTTTTTGTATTTTGTTATACGTAACTCAATATTTCAGTAATAAATAATGATGTTAAGTACTCATTTAAATTATAATGACTTCTACTCGTCCACGGTAGCTATTATTATGACACCTCCAGAAATCCAAGTATCTTTATTTCACCAAGAAAATAAACCTTATTCAACGGTTTCTTTTGATTCAATTCAAGATAAAAGAGCCAAGTTTTTCCCCAAATTATAATAATAAATACTGAGTTTTGCTGAAACCAGGGCGAATGCTGAATCAGGGCAACGTAATAAAAACGGAAGTACCTACTGTAAACTTAAATCTTTGGCAAATATTATCAGAACTCTTTTCATGTTTATCGATTCAGTGCAGTTTCATGATTAATCCCGATTCAGATTCTGTATTCAAAAGAGACATTTGTTTTTAAATAATTTATTCATTTCGTCCTGTACGCTTTTAAGTAATTTGTGTTCCTCTCTGAAATAAATACAAAAAATACAAAATCTTTATTTTTTTAACAAAAGGTTTTACATTAGTTGGTGATTGGAGCCTCCCAGCAAGTAATGCCTGTGTTAGGAGACTCCGCTCTTCCACAGCAATATAATTAATTCAGAACTTTAGATATAAACAGTATGTTTATGTAGGTATGGGTTTGTGTGTGTGGATGTGTGTTTGCGTGTTTGTATGCATGCAAGTGTGTGTGTAGGTGTGTGTGTAGGTGTGTGTGTGGATGTGTATATGTGTATGTATGTAATGAAAAGCTCTTTTTTATCACAATATGTGAATGATTTTTATGAAACTCTAGTCTTGGGGATGGACAGTTGTCAGTTTTCTACCCGCTAATACTAGGTGAAAACAGAACCTTCCAGCAGGGCTATGCGTATCTTTTAAATGTCAGTGGCTATCATATTGTCCATGGATTAACTGTCAAATTGGTAATGGTTTAGTACAAAATGGAACCATTTGACAGTTAATTGATGGACATTGCGTTAAGGATACTTTTACACCCTTTTTTTTACAGCTGTTTTTGTAAAAACTAGTTTTTCAGGTTATTACTTTACTTAAATTACCTCCATGACCCTTTTACTATTCAAAGCATACACTAGCACAATGTTTTGAGAGTGCTACATTGAGTTTTACCGTAAAATGAAATTTTAGCCCCGAAAAAAAAAGTCGTTTCGAAACCGCTGTGAAAAATTTGGAACTGTGAGCCCCAATATCTCCGTAACTAGGGGGTTCCCAGGTATGGTCTAGAACAAAATGATCGCAGTGGTGGAGAGAACAAGTGCCTTTCGTTTGCGTTAGGGGTACTTTTACACCCTTTGTAACGTGTTGCGCCGACCCAAAATGATATGGGATATATATCCATAGGTCGCTGGTTCATAATCGGCTCGAAGGACCATGAACGAAGATCGACTTGGAGAGGGTTCTTAATTGAAACACTGGACCTTATATTAAGCGCGTATTACAAATTTATCCACAGTGCTTATTTATCCACAGTGCAAACTTAAATTTTTTGACCTAGTTGAGCGCCGGAGAATCTTAACACCGCGATTCAGAAATCTACGCAAAACTAACAATGCCATCTATTAACGAACATTGAAACTAGTTCGACATAAACGAATGATAACGAACAGGATTAAGGCAGGAAGATGATGATGATAACATACTAAATTTATTTACTATCCAGATCCTCAAATAAATTATGAATAATCATACATACATAACCCTTATGACGTACGTGGTCAAAAGGTCATAGCATCGTCATAAGAACTTGGTTATAAAGTTTAGCTCGGAGCGAGACCATAAAACACAATGTGCTATAAGGAAGACCGGCTATATATGGTTTTACCAATAAACTGGACGACACTTATTAGGATAAAAATGGCTAAAAATAGGGATTATCGTTATGTTAGAAGATTGAATTTTATCTTCTATTGTATTGACTATGTGGGCGAGAATAGCTTGTGCTGTTGAAAAAGTAGTAGCTTGTCAGGACGTATTGTTTTGAAACTAAAAATGTTGTTAGTTTTTCATGGAGTTTTGATAGACAAAAAAAACATCTGTTTGTGAAGTAAATGAGCTGGTGATCGAGTTTAACAGCATATCTCAACGGGACAAAGCTGCATATTTGTCAATCTTTTGTAGACTTTATTTTAGAGAGCTCCATGAGCTCATAATATTCCAGCATCTTTCCAGCATTTTTCTTCCACAAGGAAATCAGACGTAGCAGGTTATCACCCATACCTTATCAATAATCCACATATTGGCACGATGCGCTTTGCCACAATATCTTTTATAATGTGCACAGCTAAGGAGTGGAATTCCCTGCCTACATCTGTGTTCTACAAGTTTGTTTGTTTTATTGACTTTGATGTTAATTTGAGTATCTCAGAAAAACACGGTTGAGTCTACATTTTCTAAAACTTCTTAGCAAAATATAATACGTTTTTTTATGTGACAGTTCGTTTCAATAGAGATGTTTACTCACTAAAAAAATGAGATTCTTATTAGTCCGTCTGTTGGATTATCGAAATATATTGGATGCGTATTTTTTGTTTTATCAAATCAATAAAAATTGACGAAGATAAAACGTGTCAAAGATTTGAGTGGGGGTTTGTGACGTCACTGACCGGTAAAAAATGCTATTCTAATGTATTAGAATATAACGTCACACGAGTTTTCAAAGCACAGTATCGTCTTCATTGTTTGCTTACGTGATAAAAGAAAAATACGTGTCCAATATTTTTTGGAAATCTATCTGACGGACTAATTAGATTTTTTTAGTTAACTACCCTAATATTACCATCAGCTACGTTAAAGGGTACTGCGTTGCCGCACAAGCTAACAAAGTCCCAAATTCATCTGTGCCTACAGCTTATACCTATATTCCGTTCAGTAGCGTGGCTGTGCTCCGGTATAAAGGGAGCCGTTGTAATTATAGAGACAAAGCAGAAATGTGTCTTCTGCTTTGTCTTTGGGGTAACAAGGCAACCTATATTGAATGTCTGTGGGTGACGGTGATCATTTAAATTGGACGCTGGCTGGTTTACCACTCATCATCATTCTGCTAGCTAGCCCGGTAGCCCTTCCGTTTAACCAAGGAGTCAGGTTCCAGTCAAATGGAAGCTATGTCAGATGGAGTGACCACTAAGCTCCACGGATTTTTTTTTAAACCATAAACGTCACGCTTTGTTATTCCCGAAAGGTTTAGACAGAAGCAGAGGCCACGTTTCAACAGTTTCGTTTAAGTCTCATGTAAGGGGCGAAGTATATAGGGGGCGAGCCTGTTGCTATCATCCGGACCCGAATCCATGGGGAACTAAAATGGCCACTTTAGCACATCATAATATGGATTTCGTTAAAAAGCGTAAAATAGATCTATCATAATAGTAATGCTGTGAACATTTAAAAAAATAGATTATACTAGGAAAATAATATGAATTCTGTTTAAATTCGTAAAATTTTCACAGACGCAGTTACTATGATAAAAAGTGCATTTTACGATTTTTAACGCAATTCATATTATGATCTGCTAAAGTGGCCATTTTAACCCCCCCAGACTCCATTTCTACTAATATAAAAATCCTGATGGAAAACAAAGAATAATAATATATATTAATTTACTCAAAACAAATCATACTCGTTATAATATCGATTTCAAGGCTTTTCTTTACAATGTCGTGACTCCACGCGGCTTAAAGTCGTACAGGTCATGGCAAGTTTAGTACAGACACGCTTGCTTTAAAATGTTAAACTACTATATATTACGAGTATAACTAGCGGACGTCACGCGGTTTCACCCGCGTAGTTACCGTTCCCATGGGAACACAGGGATAAAAAGTAGCTTATGTCACTCAAGGTGAATGTAGCTTTATAATAGTGAAAGAATTTTTGAAATCGGCGCAGTCGTTTTTGAGTTTATTCATTACAAACATACACACAAAAATACAAATCTTTATAATTTATTAGTGTAGATGTAGATAAAAAATTGCAAAGTAATAAATCACACTAATAATTTATAGGAGAAAGTATGTGAGTGCGTGTGTGTGTGTGTTTGTTACTTCTTCACGCAAAAACTACTGAACGGATTTAGATAAAATTTGGTACACAGATAGTTTATAACCAGGATTAACACATAGGATAGTTTTTATCCCGATTTTATATTCCCGTGGGATAATTTTCGAGTTGTAGCGGGTGAAGTCGCTGGCAACAGCTAGTAAATAAATAATTGAAAATAACAAACTCATGCGAATCGTATACCTACGTGCCTCGTTGCTCTAGTGGTCATTAGTGCGAATGCTGAGCATGACGCCTTGGGTTAATTCCCGGGTCGGGTCGGTTATCGGGTTCTTCCATCAGGATTTTCTCAATGATAGCAATATGCTCACCTCACTGATGTCATGTTATGTTACTGTACGAGGACAAACCCAAAGTTAAGGGTGTAAATTAACCCATCACACAGCCGTCAACCAAGCATTCTGTACATCAAACTAAGTACCCCTACGCACCCCTAAGTAATTTTTTTGCTGGGAAATAGTTTTTTTTTGGGTCAAAAATCACATTTTACGGTAAAACTCAATGTAGCACTCTTAAAACATCGTGCTAGTGGATGTTGTGAATAGTAAACGGGTCATGGAGGTACTTAATTTAAGTAAAGTTATAACCTGAAAAACTAGTATTTAGAAAAACAGCCGTGGAAAATTTGGAACTTTGACCCCCAATATCTCCGTAACTAGGGGGTTCTCTGTTCTAGACCATACCAGGGAGGTATGGTCTAGAACAAAAAAAATATAGCAGTGGTAGGAGGAGCAAGTGCCCTTGGTTTGCGTTAAGAGTACTTTTACACCCTTTATATGAGGATGCTGCTAACATTTAAAACTAATGACACAGCGTTGGTATTCTGACAGGGTCCAAAAGTCACGCCATGGTCAGATACAAATAAAACATTATACTCGTAATAAAGAAAAGAATAGGTGAAAATAGATATTACTCCTAGTCTAGGCATTTAGGTAACTTTGTAACATCACGATATAGCTACCTACAAAATTATTCTGGAGGGTTGATTGACAGCTCACTGAATTCAATTACTACCAAACA
Organism: Diarsia rubi; assembly: GCA_932274075.1. Taxonomy (NCBI): domain Eukaryota; kingdom Metazoa; phylum Arthropoda; class Insecta; order Lepidoptera; family Noctuidae; genus Diarsia; species Diarsia rubi. The sequence continues at coordinate 2,675,545 of OW026432.1, forward strand.
TAATAATTGATATTATAACAGACTGAGCCAGCTTCACTCACCACAATTAGAGCTAAATATAGTTATTTCAAACCTAATTTGTAAATCGTTTTTATTCGACAGATACAGATTTTCTTTAATTATGTCTGTTTGGTTATTATTTAGTTAGCGACCTTTTGAAAGGCTTGTGGCTGCTTGGGGTTCATTTTCCATGGTAAGCAACGCTTGCTGAGGTCGGTACGTGGATGAGTGTCAATCGATCATCAATTACCTATATCCTAAAAAAAAATCTTGGGTCTAGTCTAGGAGTTGTGTCCGGTTAATGACATTGTACCTACTTAATAATACATAACTGTCAAAATGTGGATGCGTTATAAGGCACACCTCAGCCTAACTCTTCGGGGATCACCATACGATGTTGTGCTAAGCAGTAGACTGCCGCTCATGAAGCTTATAAGATAGACTAGCTGTTGCCAGCGTCTTTGCCCGCTTCAACTCGAAAATTACCCCACTAGAAGATAAAATCTTGATAAAGGCTATCCTATGTGTTAATCCAAGTTATAAACTATCTGTTTACCAAATTTTATCCAAATCCGTTCGGTAGTTTCTGCGTGAAAGAGTAACAAACATACACACTCACAAACTTTCGCCTTTATAATATTGGTGTGTGTGATGTGATATATAATCAAAAGAAACAATAAAATTACTAACAAGACATATAATATTAAATATGTAGCGCAATAAGTATCGATTTAGCTTTGGGCTATTTGTTAGTTGCGTGACTCGACGCCATTTTGACTTGGGTCACGGTGACGACGCTGGGTTGACATAATATTCAAATGGTTTTATACAAATTAATTTGGTAGGGTTGTGTTTATTTTTAACATTATTAGAAATAGCTGTTTCAGGTTTACTCACTGTCCATATTGCAGTGCCGTCTGTCAATCTGACCGTTGGTTTTTAGTCAGTAGAAGTCTGATACTCCCTACCGCTCTGCCCGGGAGACGTCATTTCATGATTTCCCTCCCCACCATCCAAAAAAAGGACATGCACCGTTTGTACATGTGAGTTTAAATGCTTGTAAACTACTTTAATTGCACATTAAAAAGCGTATATGTCTATGGAGAAGAATGGGCTAGAAAGTTCTTGGATACTCTTATAATAGGGGATCGGACTGAGTCAAAAAACAATGTTTCTAATTAGTCCGTCAGTTAGATTATCGAAAAATATTGGATACGTGTTTTTTGTTTTATCAAATGAATCAAAATTGACGAAGATAAGATGTGGTTGTGACGTCATTAGAAGGTAAAAAATGTACTATCATTATGACGTTTTCGAAGAGTTCACGAGTTTTCGAAGCACTGTATTGACTTCATTTTTTGTTTATGTGAAAAAAGAAAAAATACGTGTCCAATCTTTTTTGGTAATCTATCTGACGGACTAATTAGTTTTTTTTTGTCCGATCCCCTATTATTATTATACTAGCTGATGCCCTCGGCTTCGCCCGAGTAGATGTCGTTTATCGCGCCCAAAAGTAATCTTTTCATTACCCCTTTCAACCTCTTCCAAACCTTTTTTTTCGCATTAAAAAGTAACCCATGCCCTTTTTCAGGCTCTAGACTATCTGTGTACCAATTTTCATTTAAAACGGTTCAGTTGTTTTGGCGTGAAAGCGCGACAGACAGACAGAGTATTAAGTAAGTAAGTAAGGATTAATTTTCAAGTGAAAAGTGCCACCCTAGGCCACATCATTTCTCAAGCTTATTTAAAACTGTTACTGTTAGCCACTGCTCTCAAAACTGTGAAGGAAAGCATCGTGATGAAACCAGGCATGTTCTAAAACTAAAAATTCGAAGACATGTGACATCTACCAATCCGCTCTGGGCCCGCGTGGTGGATTATAGCCCATCCCTCTCCTAGAGAAGAGGCCTGATGATGATGATGATGATGACTGCATTATCCCACTGCTGAACAAAAGCCTCACTCCATGACTTCCAGTTGTTTTGATCCAAAGCCATGCCATGATTAAAAAAGGCAAAACACTAATCCGTCTGTCTTTTCTACTTCTCTGAGTTCAATATCACTAACTTAGTTGCATTATTAAAAGTCAAGGTGACTTTTAGCATGGTGACTCTGCAAAATTAAAGTCAGTCGTCTGACTTTTCATTTTAACTGGAGGAGCCGGTCATGATGACCAGGCAACATTTAAGATGTGGAGCCAAAATATATTAGTTACACTAGACAATGCAATTTTAATTTTAAACTTTAAAGTATTTTGTTCTCGTGTTTTGTAAGACAAACCCAGGCAGGCGCATTACTTTGTGTAATTTATTTCATTACCAATGCTCTCAAAACGGTGAAGGAAAACATCGTGCGGAAACCGAAAAAAATCGAAGACATGTGACATCTACCAACCCACACTGGGCCCGCGTGGTGGATTATAACCCATCCGCCTCCTAGAGAGGAGGCCTGAGACCCTGCAGTGGGAACATTTCTGATGATGATGCGTAAAATAAGATTATACGATACGAATTACGGTACGGTTGGCGCAGTGGCTAAGTGATTGGACTGCTGCGCTGCGTGTCGCGGGTTCGATCCCCACACGGATTAAATATTTGTATGGCCTACAGATAGTTGTTTCGGGTCTGGGTGTGTTTGTGTATGTGAGTTTAAATGTTTGTAAACGCACCACGATACAGGAGAAATTCCTAGTGTGGGGCAACGTTTAAAAAAAAACGTACTAAGAATTTGTCCATTGGCACTTTTCTCATTGTCTCTATTAAGGAGAATACACTTTTTCTTGTGTTTTTTTGGTAACACTTGTGCTACATTACACTATTCACCAACACGAGCACTAAACACTAACTCGAACGGTTTCGTTCTTTTTAGTCTTCTCACTATGTCTGTGTGATCGAGAAGCTGGATCGCCTCAACGTTCACATGCTTATGAAGTCTCTTGTCGTGAGCTTCTGCAGATTTTTGAATCACTTTATCGACGAACTCCATGTTTAAGTCCCGATGGAGGTCATCATTTCGTACGTTTGGTACGTATATGTGCATTTACAATTTCCCGCAGTACTTTGTTCTGGAATCGCTGAGTGATTAATGCATTTGTCTGTTTGGTGCAGCCCCACAGCTGAATACCATAAGTCCAAACTGGCATCAGGACTTGTCTGTATAGTAACAGTTTGTTCCGTACGGACAGCACGGAGTTTCTTTTAAACAGCTAATGCGTAGGCCGAGTTCATATTTTTTCTTCTTCACGTGAGTTTTCCAGCGTAGCTTTGCATCAGGGTCATACCGGGATACAGACAGTACATAAACTGGTGAGGTATTCTATCCAGAGCATACATATCTAAACTCATGCCTATTTTTCATGGAGGCAGAAACCAACACTTTACCTCGTCCACTTTTATACATCTGGTCATACACGCACGAGTACTACCCACCGGTCCTTTCAGAAAACCATCACCTATAAGGTCAGTATCTGTCTTTCAAGGGTGTAGCGTCTCTTACATAATTATGACTTGTAAATACCCTGTTTTAATTGCCTTTCAATCATCCTCTACACATGACGAAACTATCTAAACATAATACTCTTTTAAAATTTCTGCCACTACATCTTTTCTTCATTAATCATTCAGAGTTACAACACACAAAATAAGAGTACAATTTTAGGAGCACGTATCCATAACGCGCACATTTAGAGGCATTGACTGTGTTTGAAAATATCGATAGTTTGAGCTTAAATGTTGTGTATTTTAGTCCAGCAGTTGGATAACATAACATAACATCACGCTTGTAATCCTCGCCACCCACCTTTTTTTTTGGCGGGTGAAAAATCATCAAATAACCCCTCCCGCTCTTGGGCAGAGCGAAAGGTAGTGTCATACTTCTACTGACTAAAAACCACCCATGTTCCTTCTTAGCCCTTTATGTAGAGACCAAGGTATCTTTACAACATCCCGCAGCCCCAACTGGCGTCGGCCCTTGCGGGCCTCTCAAGTTGCTGACATCTCTTTGAGGCGCTCGTGGTACACGAACGCGCCGTCGACATGGCCTGTCGTCGTCATTAGACGGACGGACGGCGAGCTAGCCCATCACCCACCGTCCAAAGGCAAGCCGTCACGTGGCCCCCGACGCCCGGACCGCCTCCCGCGGCTGCTGGGACGAGAGGTTCTCTCCCTCTCGCGTTCCGCCACCTTCTCTAGCATCACTGCTTCGCAGAAGGAGGCGACGGCGTCCCATTCCTCCTCGCCCAGGACCATGGCTTGCACCAGGGCCGGAAGCGAGAGGTCGCCACCGCCGTTCGCCGCTTCGAGAACACGGCGGGGCTCCGCCCAAGCGGGGCACACCTCCACGGTGATAGTACACCCACCTTCAGTTATGTTTAAGTGCCATGTTCCTGATAAAAAAAACTCATTAAACTTCAGGAAACTGAAGCAGAAAGATTAAGCTGTTACTTGTCATCATATACTTCGATATTTGCAAGAATCTGCAAGTAACAGTATCATAAGGCAGTCAAAAAGCCCTAAAAATATCCCAAACATATGAAAAGCAAGTGAAATACCGCCGTCATTTTGCAAACTGTAGGCGAAACTTATTGTAACTCGGTAAAAATATAAATACTCCGAAGAAACCGGCTTACAGCCTCAATGTAGGGCATGTAAGAAAGGAGCTTCCAGGGAGATAAATGTACATAATTTATCAAGAGCGTCGATAAAAGAAAACATAGCGTAACCTATAAAGTGTATTTTTCTTTACTTGTCCCATTATATAAACAAATATGGCCGACTGGGATTCTGATTTTGAATTTATTTATGGCTCATTCGAAGCAGTATTTGATGCGTGTTTGTTTATTTTACTGATCTCTCCAACTAATTATTTCTTCTGAAGTAACACAATATTCGACATTTAAACTTCTTTTGGCTATGACTTTAAGAGTAGACGCAGATCAGATTTAAAAAAAACGAAAAAATGTTCTGAAAAATAGAGACATGACTGCCTCGTTGGTCAAATAGTCGCATGCGTGACGGTTGCACACGAGGTCATGGGTTCGATTCCGGGTCGACCAAAGTGAGTTTGTGCCCGGTTGATAGCAATAGGCTCGCCCCCGATGGAAATGGAATTGAATATAACTGGTAAAATGAGAAAACCCAATAACACTTCAAACAATAGGGTAGTTAACAAAAAAATATAATTAGTCCGTCATATAGATAACCAAAAAATATTAAACATATACAGGGTGTTTGGTGCATCGTTTGCCAAATTGAATTGGCCGAAAGAAGAGGTCATTTGCTATCGCTTCAGGCTCAAGTACTCATTTTTGGCCACACCGGTTTTTTTATTACAACTTTCTAATTTTTATTTTGAAAAAATCCAAAACTCAGCATTAAAGCTTAAATTTAAAAAAAAGTTTTAAGTGTAGTCTTCAAATTTCATTTTTATTTACATATGTACTGTTGTATGGCTCTATCAAATTTAAAATTACTTGCAAGTAACATCTAGTTTTTTTTTAATAAATCACAAAGTTTTTGGAAAAATAAAAAATGAACTTAAAACTCAACTTTAAATAGCTATAAAAAAAAAAATAAAAGCGATCAGGATCTTCGAATTATTTTAAAAAGTTCTCTAGTCTGTCCCCTTTCCAACGGTATGTAATGTGTTAAAAAACTCTTTTAATATCTTTAATAATTAGCTAAATGTGTAGTCGAGACACATCAGGCTGATATTGGATATTACGTTTAAAACACTAGTTTTCGCATAAATTACATGCTATTAGTAGATAGATACTGTTATCTCACGTCTTACGTAGTCTCTTATCTCGTTCTTACATAGGGAACTTTCCTCGAAATTGAAAAAAAAATACATTATTACAAAAATAATCATTTATTAATAAGTAATTTAATTACATACTAATCTTACAAGTCTTGTTCAAACTGTCTACCACTATTGCGTATGCACGCGCGACATCTTCGTCTTATCTCAACTGTAGTGGTGCGTAAACGCATTTCTGCTTTGATCGTCATGAAAGCCGCCTCAATGCGTTGGACTAAATCATCTCTTGTCTCAACTTCCGTGGCGTAGACGAGTTCTTTGGCCCGTCCCCAGACGTAAAAATCCAACGGAGTTAAGTCTGGAGAACGTGGAGGCCAAGGAATAGGGCCATCCCTCCCAATCCATGAGTCCGGGAATGCATCATTCAAGTACTCCCTGACGGTTATTCTCCAATGAGCGGGACAACCGTCATGTTGGAAAACAAAAGACCTGTCTTCACTGAAAATTGGCAAATCAGCTAATAATAAGGGCAACTCTGTTTGCAGAAATTCTAAGTAATTATCCCCGTTCAGGTTGTCAGGTAAGTAGTGTGGTCCAATTACATGATTTGCAATGACTCCTGCCCAAACGTTCACACTAAATCGTCTCTGGAATGACCTTTGTCGTTTTACGCGTGGGTTTTGATCTTTTGCTGTCCAGTGGTGTAAGTTATGTAAATTGAGGATTCCCTCTTTAGTAAATTTGGACTCATCCGTCCACAGAATTCTTTTTAAAAAGACCGGATTATCCACGTCTGAATGCAGTAAAAAACGACAAAACTGGACACGGTTATCAAAGTCTTGATTCTCGAGACCTACAACAAATAAAATACGCGTAAGAATGCATTACTTTCTCGCAAGATTTTTTTTTATTGTTTGTAAAAAGTACGGGCAGTACAATGTAAAAGACAATGGCCTGACCGCTGAAGGTTTATGACATCTGGCAGAGTGACGTCAAAGCCGCTACCTGCTGCTGCGTCGGGTACGCGGTAAAGCTAGAAAGGGTTCGCAATCTACGTTAGCGCCTACGGTTGTGAGTCTATTAATTTAAAAATTACGTACCTTGCACCGGAGTGTAATGGAAAGCATGTTTGTTATTTTGGCGAAGTACTCGCCATACTTTCCAGATCGAAATTCCCAGTAATGCAGCTACATTTCTTATGCTTCTAGTGGGATCTTCTTCAAACAGTGCCAGAATCTGTTCATCTACGTCAACATTATGACGCACTACAATCCCTCTTGGTTCACTAGCAGTCAAATTACCAGTCTCACGTAAGCGTCGATAAGTGTTCTGGAAAGTATGGCGGGAAGGCAATCGTCTATTGGGAAAGCGTTCCTGATAAATTCTTTGTGCTTCGCGAGCAACACCATCGGCTCTTCCATAAGCCATCAAAATATCAGCGTATTCTTCATTAGAGAATGTAGCCATATTGTAACACAAAAAAAATCACGAAAGTTAACACAAACACCCACAAAACTCAATGAAAAGATAACAGTAACAGAAATTAACAGTAACAGAAAATAACAGTAACAGAAAATAACACAACAACAACAAGGGGTTAGTTTTCAGAGACAGTCAAATAACGACTAACAAACTTAACCAATTTGCGGCCAACCCAATAACAAAAAGAGACAGATAATGAATTCTACTGTGTAGGAGGGAGATAGCAGGCTTTACCTGCTTCGTATGTATTGTTTACGCGAAAACACTTATTTATCCCGAATATGCAATAGTTTGATGGTGCGTCCCGATACACAAACTTAGCGTATTAGTGAACTTACTGAAACATTTTTTAAACACATTGCATACCGTTGGAAAGGGGATAGACTAGAGAACTTTTTAAAATAATTCGAAGATCCCGATCGCTTTTAGTTTTTTTTTTATAGCTATTTAAAGTTGAGTTTTAAGTTCATTTTTTATTTTTCCAAAAACTTTGTGATTTATTAAAAAAAAACTAGATGTTACTTGCAAGTAATTTTAAATTTGATAGAGCCATACAACAGTACATATGTAAATAAAAATGAAATTTGAAGACTACACTTAAAACTTTTTTTTAAATTTAAGCTTTAATGCTGAGTTTTGGATTTTTTCAAAATAAAAATTAGAAAGTTGTAATAAAAAAACCGGTGTGGCCAAAAATGAGTACTTGAGCCTGAAGCGATAGCAAATGACCTCTTCTTTCGGCCAATTCAATTTGGCAAACGATGCACCAAACACCCTGTATATTCGTGCTTTGTACAGATTGTACTGATGTATCGCTGGTAAGTACGTATAAGTACTTTTGAGGGCGGTAGTAACTCGTAAGTTGCTACGAGCTCCACGATAACTGAAAAATGTTTGCACTGACTGTATGTTTATCAGTTGTCTAGTACCCATAACACAAGCTCTGCTTAGCTTGGGACTAGATGGCGTTGTGTGATAGTTGTGGAATATTATTATTATTATTACTGACTGGACGGGTCCACTCAAATCTGTGTGGTGCTTTCTTCAAAAGACGACACAAATGAAGACCATGCAGATTAGTGTCTGAGATGTCAGACACTAATCTGAATGGTCTTCATGTGAGTATACCAAGATTATGTCTGGACCTTAAACGAGACTGACCTCTGAGTTCGTATCGGATGTTTCTTCTCGGAGTAGTCAGGTACAAAACACAGGCTCCATCTAGTTTTAAAAAAAGTGACTTGTAAAAGTGTTTGTTAAACCCTACTTGCAAAATAAACATTATATTTTAACATTTACTTTTGTGGAGTGCAGTGTGGACCTATATTTGTTTATTAGGTGTCTTGATATGGCCGTTTGATGAGGATATTCATACTGATGAATGAGTAGGAAGAGGAAGGCCAAAGAAAAGATGGATGGATTGTGTAAGTATTGATATTAAAGAGAAAGGAGTTAATGATTCCGTGACGTCTGACAGTGGAAAATAGAAGAAGACAACGTGGTGTGTGAACCCCAAGCAGGATGGGCCAAGAGCAAGATGAGGTATTAAGAAGTTCCTAGACTAAGATTTTGATTTAATTGAAAATGTGGCGGTGGCTGTAATTGATGAATGTAGGAACAAAAAAAATAGAAAATATAAAGATACCGTGCATGTAATGTCAATAAAAAGACCCAACATTAACATAATCGTTTAAACATCCTCATTTTATTATCATTCAGTTGGTAATTGCAAGTAAATTCTGGTTTGCGCTCCCCTGTCCGTCGAATGGTTGAATCATATAATTGTAATTTTGTTGATATTAATATTTTTTTGTGCTCAAAATCTAAATTTAAATACAATGTCATGAAAGTTATTATGAATCGATAATGTCATTAGGAATGTGAGCTAATCTAGATTGTATTATCTAGATTTTATTATTTATATGTTTTTCTTTTTGTGTTTATTGTTACTCTACTGCCAAGCAATTGAATCAATTTGAACTTTTAATTAATTTGCATTAATAATTTATTTTTTTATTTTTTATTATAGTTAATTTTTAATTTATTTTACGTTTTAATTTTGATTTGTTTTTGTTATTTATGTGATGTAATTATTATTATTGTGTTTGCCTATCTAGTGACACTCATTATCATATTATCAGTTGTTAATATGCGGATAATGTAGTGGGCTGCAATATTGTTTTTTTTTTTTTTTTTAATTATTTTTGGTATGTCTCAACACATATTGTAGCTGTTTATTGTCCCTAAATAAATAAAATAAAATAAAATAAATGGTTTTTGCTTTGTCTCGTATACCGTTAGAATATGAAATATCTTTATTATTCAGTAATGCAAGCCACGCATTTTATCACAAGCATCCTTCCAGAAAGCTCTCTAAAAATTTAAATAACAAAAACACAAATGATTCGCAACAATGAACTTTATTTAACGTAAATTGATTTGCCAATACCATTTTGTAATATTACAATGAGCTCGACGTGATTTTCCTGATTTAAGTAATCAATTGAAATGGCGCCAATGGCTTTGACAGGTGTCAGCCATTTTGGATAACAAAGGAATCGACGCGTACAGCCATGTTGACTGGGCAAATTCAAAACAGGTTTGTAATCATAGTTTGTCTATCAATGGTATGGTAATGTTTTGATGCTTTGTGATAAATGTCTCGGCCTATTTTGTTGGTTTGGACGCATGCACTGCACTTTTAAAAGCGGCTATAGATGGTTGTAAAATGACAAGCACTTATGGTGAAAATATAACGTGGAATCTATACTGAGTAAGAGGCTCACCCTATGGGGCATGCAACTTAAACATAACCGGCCAATTATTTGTAGGCGTAAATATAATTATAGGTTATGTATACGTGAATCTGAAGAGATGTTTTTTAATGTTACATTAATATGTAGAAACATAATGTCAAGTTTTTTTTTTATTATAAATAATTATTTTTAATATCATTGTCGTTATAAAAATATGGAACGCGATAACAATTGAATAATTAGGCACAAACATAAAAAAAAAATTAAAACATTTTTACAAAATATACTTTATATTTTTTATATTTTTTTTTTGATGGCGTTGACTTTTCATCACATCGATCAATAAAAAAAACCATTAAATATAAAATATATCTTTTCTACCATTATTATTGCTTCATGTTAAGTTTGACACGTAAAAAGTTTATTGATGTATCAAAATACGTTATTTCCTTGAGTATTTGCTTTTCACTTGCAGGTACCGTATAATTAAATACGAAATATCATGCTAGCAATAACTTTCGACGGTAGACTAAAATAAAAAAAGGTTTTTTGTGAATATTGCCGATTGCAGTCGCCATTATTTCATGCATGCTTGTTGTTGACATACCAGACATTTTTTTTATTCATGAAACACTGACGGTCACAGACGAATTTACTATTATGTAAGGTCCATTTTATACTTTTTAACGCAATTCATATTATGGTCTGCTAAAGTTGTTGCTGTTTGTGTGATGAGCACGATCATTTGTTCTGTGTCTGGGTGTAATTTATCTATAATATGTATGTATTTAGAAATATATAAGTATGTTTATCAGTTGTCTAGTACCCATAACACAAGCTCTGCTTAGCTTGGGACTAGATGGCGTTGTGTGATAGTTGTGGAATATTATTATTATTATTATTATAAAGTGGCCATTTTTAACCGAGTTCCAAAAAGGAGGAGGTTACTCAATTCGACCATATTTTTTTATGTTTGTTCGCGGATAACTTCGTTGTTTATGGAACCGATTTTTAATTTCCTTTTTGTGTTCGAAAGGGTATATTTTCGAGATGGTCCCATTGTCACTAAGTCAAGATCTGATAATGGAATCCCTGACAAATTGAAGGCAACCCTCAAATTGTATAGGCTCATCTGATATTTTTCGTAAATAATAATAATAATAATAATAATAATAATATTTTTTTTATTAAAGAAAAAATAACACAAAAAAGGTGTACATTTAGGCACAGTAGTGTTGTTTCACATACAAAGTTATAATTAGTACATATAAGGTAACTATAACTATAATATATTTAAGAGTTACAAGTAGTGGTAATTTTAACTCCAAATGTTTGTATAGCGACCTGCCCGATCTAGGTTTATTTAAACCTGTGTTTCAGGCCATCACTTTACATAGTATAATTTAATTAGGACAACATAATTATAAAATAAAATAAAATACATCTAATAACAACTATAGGAACAAGCATAATGATACAAAAAAACACTAAAACTAGCTTAACTATTAATATATATATACAATTAGATACGAAGTAAAACATAATCAAACGACAACTTCTAGAAGTTTTTCTGTGTCTGTGTAATTAAGTATCGCCAAATATTCCGATATCATGACACTACATTTCAAATAATCTAAAGCTGTTTAAGAATTTGCGTCTGATCATTATAATATCATGTGGATTAGCTGATGAAGATGGAAGGTACGACTCCTCAACGGTAGTTGAAAAAATATTCTTTCATAATTATACGTACCTATGGAGCGATAATTTATTTATTTATTTATTTATTTACCACTAGTTATAGCAACATTACAGACAATACATCCAATACGATGCTATAAGACACAACAAAAAAGCTCATAGTTGCACCCCATTTTCAATAACTATTTGTGCCCTTTGAATAAATTTCGCCAGGTTTTGACCAAATAAATCCTCCGATACCATTATAATATTAATAACACGCGCGGCTCGTGACATAGGAGCAAACTTAAGTAAGTTAGTCCTCGTCGCTGGCACATCTAACAATGCGGGGCGGCGGCGCGCTCCCACGCACCCATCCGGCGCGCGCAGCCGCAACGCAGCCAATACCTCGGGGTGATGCAGTAGCCCTAGCAGTACACTCGCTACGTACTTCACTAACGCCACGTCCCTTCTTACTGCCAACCTGGTGTACCCAACCATGCCCAAGACGAACAGACTTGGGTACATCAGGGGATAAAAAGGATAAACTCCGTACTGTTTAAAGTAGAGAAATCTACAAAACTTATTTTGAATTTTTTCCAACATGAGGCTGTATTTTGCTTCATGTGGATTCCAAATGAATGCATTCGTTTCCAGGTGACTTCTTACAAGTGCATTATATAAAACCCTGACAGCAGCTGTATCAGTAAAATCCTTACACTGTCTTATGATAAATCCAAGATTTTTAAAAGCCCTACCGCACACCTCCACTATGTGTTTGCGAAAGTTCAGCTCAGATACCATCTGCACGCCCAAATCCCGTGTATGCCTGACACGCGGCATGACTGCACTGTCCATGACGTACTGATGCCCTACAGGAGCACGCGCGCGAGTGTAGCTCATTATGCACCACTTATCAACGTTAAAATGCAGCTTGTTAGAATTACTCCATTGTACCACATTGTTGATATCAGACTGAAGCTGATTACAGTCAGCAGTGTCCTTCACATTTATGTACAGCTTCAAGTCATCTGCAAACAGTAGACACTTCGCCTCTTTTACGACTGCCGGCAGGTCGTTAACAAATAAAATAAATTCTAACGGCCCAAGATTTGTGCCCTGACTCACCCCGGAATACGTGTAATAAGGACTAGATTCCAGTCCCGCATACTCGACGTACTGTTGGCGATCGCCAAGGTAGCTAGCGAAAAACTTCAGTAGTTGCGGTGTGAATCCCATCGCAGAAAGTTTGCACAAAAGCACATCATTATCCACGGTATCAAAAGCTAAAAACTAAATAATAGTTTTTTAGCAAAATACTAAATAATAGTTTTCTTTCAGGATATTAGATTGACCCGATGTGGTCCAATGGTCACTAAATTAGGATCTGAAGATGGAATCAAAGGGAAATCGAGGGACCCTCAAATTGTATAGGCACCTAAGACGTTTTACATATATTTTCTAAAGTTGTTCAAGTATTTGCGTCTGATCATCATAATATCATGTGGATTCACTGATGATAATGGAAGGTACAACTCCTGAACGTTGAAAAAAAATCCTTCAAAATTATACGCACTTATGGAACGGTAATTGTATTCTTTCAGGGTCATGACTTTATTTTGATGAGCTAATGATGGAAAGTATAACTCCTTAACGGTAAGGAGTTGGAGGATGATTCCTTAGTAAAATATTATAGGGACGCTAAATGGTTTTATTGTTTGAGGTTATCTAGGTGAGCTGAAGGGTTGATTATGGATGGTACTACTCCTCAACGGTTAAGAGTTGAAAGCAATACTAAGGAAATCTTGAAGGTTAAGAGTTAGGTTTCTTGGTCGAATGTCAAAATGTATAGTACAAAAAAAACACACAAAACAAAAATAAACTAAACAAAATACAACACAACTTTTTTTTTGTAATAATACTTTCAAAAATTTTTTTTTTTATATTTTTTTAAAATAAAAAAAAACTTTTTTGCTGCACAAAACCAACTTCAAAAAAAAATAAAAGCGAAAAATAAATAACGATATCAAACAAACAAAGGTCACCGTTATGTTTTTTTCACATTTTTGTGTTTTAAGACTCCCCTGAACCACTTCATACCTTAAAATATTGCAAAGACTAAAAACTTAGCTTCTTCGTAGAAGGTGTATATAACTTTTTTTCTAGTAAAAATAGGTATCTAAAATGGTGGGACTCGTCACGTCTGGCTAAATACGTGCTTACTGAAAGTACGTGAAAGCTTTGTGAGTCCGTCTCATTATTTGTTTGAGCACAGCTTTGAGTTTCAAGTATCTAAGTAGTATTAAAACGAAGGCTTTAGCTGTGTACAAGTCATTGATACTGCCGTTTTATATATTTTATTAAGGTATATAAAATGTTGTACGAACAGTAAGCCGTGGGTTCAAACCCAGACTTTGTGTAATTTATTTCATCACCACTGCTCTAAAGATGGTGAAGGCAAACATCGTGAGGAAACCGGTATGTCAAACCAAATATTCGAAGACATGTGTCATTTACTAACCCACTAGCACATTCCTCTCCTAGAGTGGAGGCCTGAGTGTTCCTGCAGTGGGAACGTTAGAGGCTGATGATGATGATATAGGCTTTCATAGGACATGGTGATATTAGTAAGTGCGAAAATAGTTCTGCCTTTATCTCAGTCGGTTACCTTTACAAGCTATAATAGCACGGATTTCAATGAAATCTGGCGTACTGGTACTCCCTAGCACGAGTCCACGTAAACGTAACGTAAATACGTATCTACGTAATACTTGGGGTTCGTTCTCACTAGTTCCACTTAAGTGTTATACTGTAGTATATATAGAAATAAGTTTTTTGCTAATTAAGATCGCAATAGCGGTCATCTTTTTGCACGAACCAAAACACATGAACCATGTAAGTATCGTTTTGAGTAGAAAAAAATGTTGAAGATCACGATAGATGACGATTCAGAACTTATTTTTGGATTTCAAAATTAAAAACTTTAATAACTGTAGATGGGTTAATGACTGCTATTGCGATTTTAACTGGTGGCAGTTATAGTACACACAGATCTATTCAGTGCCCCCACCCCCCCCTAAAAGACATGTGCATTCATCCGTGATACCAAGTTGTTTTTCTATTTTGCAAAAACATATAGTATAATTAATGTATTGTTTTAGTGAATAAATAAGTTTAAGGCAGTATTTATTTTTAAAAGTCATTAACGCTGTCGTTCGTTCCTATTAGACAACTTCTGAAGAATAACCAGTGTGCCATTAATTATCAAACAAAAAGGCGACCGCACTTGATGAAAAAAAAACGCTTTATTTTATGCGCTAAGTTTGAAGCCACTAACTCTCAAACCACCCAAGCTACGAAAAGAGCATCTTTGTTAAGCATTCTATGTTTAGCTTAAACCCACACATACTTTACAAACTAAAAAGCTAAACCCAACAGCTGGAACATCAAACAACGTTCAGAAAACACGAGCAAACCCACCGCATACAACTAGTTTACATTCAAAACAAAGTGTTTAGAAAGTTACAAGGAAATCGGCTAGAAATATCTGGCCTGCTATAGAGATTTAACTTTGGCTGCATTGCGCTCCAAATTCTCCCTTTGCGGGCTTGAGTTGCGATCAGTCAGTTGGTATACGTGCATTTTGCATGTATAAAGCCGGCTATAAATGAATGGTTAAAACTTTTTTGTTATAAATAAAACCGATTTCTAAAATGAGAACAATACATAATATGCTAGCCTAGTACTTTTGTTGTGTTATATTTACACACAAGGCAAATACTGTTTCAGTAAATTCTATTAATGTGCGTTAACCCATAGGTGAAGGACGGGTCCGAGGGAATAGTTTATATTTTTGAGGATATGATTTATAATCGCAACTGTCTTTGGGGGCCGAGTGTGGACTATAGTTAGGGGCCGAGTGGATACTTTAATTATTGAGGGCTGAGGGGCCGAGTGTGGACTAAACGGAAAAATCCTTTAACGCACTATCACACATAATTCTTTTTTGCATATATATTTTCTATTTTTTTTAATAAGTTCGTTTTTATTTTCGTATAGTTTTTTTTTGCAACATTAAATTCTAGTATAAACTCACTGGCTGGAGGAAGGTGATGACATTCGTGATACAGGTTAAAAATATTCTATTAGATATATTTATATCCGATAAGTTATTCAGATATACAATGACATCATGTGTGTAGGTCAATCAAGGCATATTATTATCAATGCGGGTCTGGAGAATATCCAATATGTGATTTAGCTCCGATATCTGAATCGGATTTAAATTGATTGGTTGGGTTACCGAGTTCCTCCGAATTTCACCGTGTTTATTTTGTGAATAATCATTGCTTATTTCAATCCTTTTTGGTCGAGTTTATGAAAGTGAGGAGACTTTTTGCTTGTATTTTCTTTTTACCCGACTACGGTGAAGCCAAAAGGAAGGGTAATGATTTTGGCAGTCTATGTATGTTTGTATGTTCCACCGTAGCGCCTTGGCTACTTAACGTATTTTAATAAATGAGGTCTCAATAGATTCGTAAGAATAGCCCGGGTGACATAGGGTATATACATTTTAACAATTCTTTTTATGACGGAATTTAAATGTCAAATCCTAAGCACGAAAAAAATTTAATTGAGATAATCATAACATGTTTGGTATGAAATGAAAGGTCTTGGCGAGTATAATACAAATCAAATCATAGAGGACAGTTGTAGTCGCATGCCACCTTGCTAATGGCAACTAGCAGCTGACTTCTGCATCAATGAGAACGCCATGAAGGCGCATCAGGTATAAGTGACATGCGACTACGGCTGTCCTCTTTATAAATTATCAAATTATCTACTTACTAGACGATTTTTCTTGTTTAATACTTTTAAGACCGCGGTTTCATTAGTCTGCGTTTTCATTCGTAGTCGGGATTTAGTTTTTAAACTTATTTTTTATTTTTTTTTCAATAGTAATTATTGTCAAAATCTATTAAACTCTATGTGAAATATTCCGGAAAATTTTCCAGGTTAAACAGCGGTTGGTAAGATCGGTTTTTGGTGGTGTGACCGTCATACATATCAAGTGTCCTACGTGCCACGGAAAGCAGGTTAACGGCTGACATTATCTTATAGATCTTCGACAGTCGGTACAGATAGGCAGTAGTTCGAAAGTTTGACCTACCATTACCCAGCATTACCTAGATCTAATTAGATTGTGGAGATCAGCGGGTCTAAAATGGCCGCTTTATCAGAATCCCCGCAGAAACTTTATATGAATCACGTTAAAAATTTCAAATTCAATGGAATTTGAAACGAATCGAACAGAATCGTAATATGAATCACGTTAAAAACTTAACGTGATTCATATTAAGATTCTGCTAAAGCGGCCATTTTAGACACCCGGATAGACAGGCGCTAGAAGTAAAATTTATTTTGTATTCGACTGCATTCGTTAGAAAGGAGCTTAGTAATAACTGCCACTCGGGTCAATCTTTTAGTTTTTTCTGACTTGCCTAGGATGGTCTATGGACCATTACATACCAAGTTTCCTCCGTGCCTCGGAAAGCACGTTAAGCTGTTGGTCCCGGCTGCCATACTCCCTTATGCTCTTACCACCTGAAACTCTGACAACCAGTCTTACCGAAGAGTTTCGTGTTACTCAGTATAAACTGGGTTGTAGAGGTCATATAGGCAGTCGATCCATGTAAAATACTGGTATGCTGCTGGATTAGTTAAGATTGGAAGTCAGCCCTGACATTGCTGGCAAAAAGTAAGTAACAAAATTCAGTCACCAAAAAATGCTATTAAGATTTTTAAGCAACACCACTGTATTCTTTTAATATCTCCCCTTGCATTTTTGTAATAATTATGACGGAGCGTCATTTAGAGGACGAGGGAACTTAAGAACACTCCATTATAAGCTGTTCTCTTCATTATTTTAAAGCCTCCATTAGCTAGGACAATGTTTTTTAGTTTTAAAGCTGAGATTTTTTTATTTTATTGGGAACGACCATAAATGAAGTTCTTTTGTTACGAAGGATTCTTTTGATGCTTGTAGACTGGATTAAAAGTTGAACAATATAGAAATATTGTTCAACTTTTAAAGATGCTAATAATAGGGTAGTAACAAAAAAAACTAATAAGTCCGTCATATAGATTTCCAAAAAATATTGGACACGTATTTTTTCTTTTTCACGTAAACAAACAATGAAGACGATACAGTGCTTTGAAAACTGGTGTGACGTTATGACGTCACACCAGTTTACCACCGGTTTTTTCAGACATTAGTATGAGATCTTTTAGCGGTCAGTGACGTCACCAACCTCCACTAAAATCTTTGACACGTTTTATTTTCGACAATTTTTATTGATTTGATAAAACAAAAAATACGTATTCAATATTTTTCGACAATCTAACAGACGGACTAATTAGAATCACATTTTTTTTAAGTCGGTAACATCCCTATTTAATAGAATAAGATTTTTTTTAAAGTAGCGTGCCCACTTACTCTAACATACACAGTAACTGTAGTACATTGTACATTGTGTTGTGTTGTGTTGTAGTTTTACATTGTTGTAGTACATTGTCTGTATTAGCTGTAAGTTTCCCAAAAATAATAAAATAAAATAAATAAATAATACTGACTGTGCTATGAAAGTTAGAGGCACGACAAGGAAGATATAAAAGAAACGTAAAGAAAGGTATCATTTCATTTACAAAACTGGTTTGTCAGAAAAGAGGCCTATGTCCCAACAGTGGGAACATCTAAGGCGATAAAATTACAGGTACACGTGTTGAAAAAATCGAGACGATAAAAATAACTTAAAATATTTGCCGACTGTCTTTAGCAGTCATTACAGGTAACACATACTCGTAGAATAGGTCTCTGTTTTGTGAATCTTTTAGCCCCCTTTTCTTTTTGGCGCGTGGCGGGTGGAAAATCATCAAATAACCCCTCCCGCTCTTGGGCAGAGCGAAAGGGAGTGTCAGACTTTTACTGACTAAAAACCGCCCATGTTCCTTCTTAGCCGTTTATGTCGAGGCCGCGGTAACTTGTGAAAATCCCGCAGCCCCGACGGGATCTTTTAGCCCCTGCGATTGAAATCTTTTCATCTCTTTCTGTTGTCTGTCTAAGTCAGAGAGACTTTTATTAAACCTTCTGTTTTATTTGTGAGTTACATCAATCACGTTTCCCTCATACACACACACACATACATAATATTCGTGTATAAATGTTTGGTTTACGTTGCTCTTCAGTGGATCAAATGATTAACGTCAGTCGTACTTCAATCGGGTGTAAGCCCTGGATCAAATCTGATCTCTTGAAAGGAGATTTGGAAGATATGGGTGTTGATTTTTTTGTAGTGTATTGTCAGTCATTCATTCATAGGCTTTTATGGGCACTTGTGAAACGTCGAAAAATGGTTTACGGTTTGGATTGGTTGTTCGATATTGAGAAGAAACTCCATTGACGACACAGTTGGTGCAGTAGCTGAGCGAATGACTGTGTTGCAGCCGTTGCAGGTTTTTTAAATATAAGTTTGGATGTGTGTGTTTGTTTGTGTGTGTGTGTGTGTGTGTGTTTGTCTGCTCTGTAGTTTGGCAGAAGTAAATTGTAATTAATTTGACATGAGTTCAAAATAAACACTACTTAATTTTTTTTTTGTTTTTTCATGTTTGTATTTACACCCCCGATACAGGAGAAATTCCGAGTGTGTGGGGCCAAGTTCAATTATTTCTCACGCAAGCTGCAACTTGTCAAGCTTTTTATAAAATACTAGCTGATGCCCGCGGTTTCGCCTGAATGTCGGTAATCGCAACAAATTTTAAACTTAGAACCTTCATCGAAAACCACTCTATCAATTGGTGAAAGCAACATGAAAATCTATGCAGTAGTTTTTGAGTTTATTGCGAACAGACAGACAAACAGACAGAGGCGGTGGAGGATTTTGTTTTTATAATATAATATCTAGTGATTACGATTAAGCAGCTTGGTAATCTCAGTCCGTAAACCTTGTTTAGCAAGCTATTTTTATGATGTACTATAAGAATATAATATCTGGAGACTGCAAGAGTATTTTTCCAAAAACATTACCTCAATTTGTGCATAAAGAAAATTTTCCGTAGCACACTAATGAATGCTTAATCATTCACCTCCATAAAAACAGACTTTGGAAATAAGCCCGGAATACGCCAGAAACGTAGGAAAAAAGGAAAATTTTCATACAATTACATTTTCCATACTTTTCACGTTCGCATCGTCAGCAGTATTTTTAATTTTCCTTGGACGATTCGCCCCTCAACTTCATTTTCAACGAAATTATTCAATTAGGTACTTAAGCTTGGTATTCGAGATTAATTCACCCCTTTTTCATTTACGTTATCGCTTAGGTCAAGATTGATAAAAGATTCTTAGAAGATATTGGTGGAAGTTATTGTAAAGAAACCTAAATTAGGAATAAATTGAACTAATTGGTATTGTGAAGTTTACTACTAAATTACAGTATGATCATAAAATTTGTATAGTACCTATATATATTTGATATGTTACACTATATTTGATTAAAGCTTACTTTATTTCGGAATACAGCAGTATGTCTGCTTGTTCCATAATTCTCTAGAAAAAACCGCAAAACCTTTTTATAAACCTTCGTTGATTACAGGCTTGATGTTTTGTATTTTTTCCTAGTTGGTGTATAAGTATATTCAAATAATAAATGAGAGCAGCGGTGGCCCAGTGGTGGCGGCCCCGATTTACGCACGGTTTACGGTTCGAACCTAGGCAGGCGCATTACTTTGTTTAATTTATTTCATCACCACTGCTCACAAAACGGTAAAGGAAACATCTTTAGGAAACGCGCATATCCTAAAACTAAAAATTCGAAGGTAACATCAACCAAACCGCACTGGGCCAGAGGGGTAGATTATAGCCGTTACAGTAGACACCCAAGATTATTTTATATTTTTGGTATATTTCCGCTGAAAGTTATTTTGGTCCTACTGATACGTATTTGCTCAAAGATTTTCGTTATTGAAAATTGACGGTAGCCAATTATAACTTATAATTGACTTTTTTGACAGTCAACATTATTAAGGAAAGGTTAGTTTGTTTGTTGACGAATAATTCGTGTTCGTTCGTTACACGTGTTGAAAAAATCGGAACGATATAAGTAACTTAAAATATTTGCCGACTGTCTTTAGCAGTCATTAAGGTAATACATACTCGTAGATAGGCCTATGTTTCGTGAAAGTCTTTTAGCCCCCTTTTTTATTTTGGCGGGTGAAAAATCATCAAATAACCCCTCCTGCTCTTGGGCAGAGAGAAATGGAGTGTCAGACTCCTACTGACTAAAAACCACCCATGTTCCTTCTTAGCCCTTGTGCTGAGGTCGTGGTATCTCTTTCAAACAACCCGCAGTCCCGACGGGGTCACACACTTCCTGGACCTAATGCGGAGTCGAGGACGGTTTTTTTTTTTCAAATAAAGTTGGTCTACTTTTCATGAAAGTCTTAGTAACGTGCACACTCGTGCCTCTAGGGATTGCCAAGACGTAGAATTTTCTCGAACGAACTCTTTCACAATTCAAACCAGCGAGTTTTGCTTCGTTCACGTTTAAACGTCTTTTCTTACATTGTTGTTTGTTGCTACTCACCTGTGACTGGAATAACCAAGGTTCGATGCCTTTACTAAACAAATAAAAAATGAAGTATCTGTCTCGTAATTTCAAAATAACAGCTTTTTACTGAACGCAAACGAAAGTATCAATATACTTTACATCTCATCATCAACTTTATATCTCAAGGACGGGCTCACCTATCCAAACCAAATATTTAGGCTCTGTTCGGATTATTTAGTAGATGGTTTATGTGAAGTTTGCACAAATTCGGTCGAGCGGATCTTCATTTATCACATTTTTTGGTTTGGATTTACAGTTGGACCCGGTAGGTAGCGCTGCTGTCCAGGTAGCACTACGTCTGCCAGGTCCGCTAATATATATATTTATGTCTTAAAAACTTATACTATAAATAATCCATTTTAAAATTTACTTTTAAATGATAATGATTCATGGGTACATACAGTCATATTTAAGGAGATGTTTTGTTCAAGGAAACGCTTAGATTTATATTTATCACTTTTCGATCTAGTTTTTTACAGCGTCTGCAAGTCCATTGGAAGTTTATTAAGAAAAAAAAGGTACAAAATATTCTGCAACCCTCATCCCGTACACATTTTTGAATGTGGGGAGGGGTGGGGTATGGTCTGTTTGTTACGGCTTGTCTCCGAAACAGCAGAACTAATTTTGACGGGACGTATAACTGATATTATAAGGCTACTTACGATACTATTAATTGAGAAAAAGAATTAGGGTTCCTTGGGAAAAAAAACGCAGAAATTGTTAACAAACAAATAGAGAAAAATATTTTTATAATACACGGGAACGAAAGTCACAGGCACCAGCTAATTTATAATAAAACATTTGTAAGGGCTTCAAATCCTTTTTTTTTATTCTCTTCACATACGATACATAAAAATTCAAATTAACTTTTTTTCCTTTACTCAATCCTCACATTTTCTTTTAACAAATTCTCGTAACAATCTTCATTTCCATTCAAGTCAAAAGCTTTTTCGTTGTCAAGTGTTTGAAAAGAAACTCGTATGTATATGTGTATTGATTTTATACTACACCTGCTTGGAAAGTACCTTGATACTTTATCAAATTTACGGTAGAAAGTACGTCATTGCATATCGAACAAATATGCGGGGAGAAAACGCATCTGAGCGGGAGAGAAAAGTGTATGAAAATCCATTTCTTACGTGGTTTTTTTTTTTTTAATTTTGGGTAAGACTATGCGCCGGTAACCTAAATATCAAAAGCCAAAAAGTATTTACACTGAGTTTTTATCTCCAAGTTCGCAAAATGGCACTGGCCACTAGCTGTGTGTTGGATGGGGTCGGGCTGGCAGTGCGACCCTGCGGCGTAAACAATTTGAAAAAAGAACATGTAAAAATTGCAGACGCCATTGGCGCCATTTTCAATTTGTGTGTTGTTTGAGGATTCAGTTTTCGTAGAAAGTAAAATAAAACTATCAAAATGATAAGTAGTGATAGTGATGATGAAGATTTTTCAACTCCGCCGCAGTTGAAGGAAACAGCAAAAATACTGATTGATAACCTTTTACCACAGAAATCAATTAAAAAATATAATAAAACATAACGATTTTTTGCAATGGAAAAGTGAAAAAAATGCGGCATCTTTTTCTGAAACAGTTTTGCTAGCTTATTTCAGTGAAAAAGCGCAAAAATACAAACCAAGTACGTTATGGTCTATGTACTCAATGTTGAAAAGTACTATATTGACAAGAAACGACATAAATATTCAAGAATACAAAAAACTTACAGCATTTCTGAAAAGAAAGTCGGAGGGATTCCGTAGTAAGAATTCAAAAGTGCTTACTACAAAGGATGTTTATTCCTTTTTGCAGAATGCTCCAGATGACAAATATTTGTTGATGAAGGTAAGTTTATGAACAAAATGCACTGGTTTATGATTTATTACGTACCTATTTATGAGTAGAAATCTAATAGGTTTTCATGTTTGATATTTTTGTTTACAGGTTATTTTGATTTTAGGAGTAAATGGGGCCTGTCGTTCGCAAGAACTTGTGGATATGACAACAGACGATATCGAAATCCTCGAAAATGGAATAATTGTCAATATTCCTAACACAAAAACCAAAATTCAGCGATCATTTGTTATATCAGGCTTATTTTATGAGATAATGAAGAAATATAACGAAATTCGCCCCAGTGACCCCAAAACCAATCGGGTTTTACTACAATATAAAAACAAAAAATGTACGAAACAAGTAATTGGGAAAAACAAAATAAGTACTGTGCCAAGAGAAATAGCTTCCTACCTTAATTTACTCAACCCACTAGAATACACTGGCCACTGCTTTCGCAGAACTTCAGCGACTATTCTTGCCGATACTGGTGCTGATTTAACCACAATAAAACGCCACGGTGGTTGGAAATCGTCCGCTGTTGCAGAAGGTTACATAGAGAATTCCGTAGGAAACAAAACACGAATAAATAACCAAATATCGGGATCGATTAACGTGCATCAAGACTCATCTCCTCAACCATCAACGAGCGCGGCGATGCCAAATGCTCCTCAGCAGCCAGTTGCCCCTTTGGCACCACAGCCTTCTACGAGCGCAGTGCCAACAGCACAGCCAGTTATTCCTCCTACATTGTCGCAAACATCTCAAACAATCATTAATGGAAAAAGTGTTACATTAAGCTTCACTAACTGCAACAATTTCAATATAAATTTCAATTAGTAAAGATTTAGTTTTTTATTTTCCTCGTAGGTGTAGTATAAAGCACTATGTATCACTCGAGAGAAAGCGCGATTCCCGATCTCGGGTGTTTTAAAGCCCTCCCCTACGGCTCGGGCTTCAAACGACACCCTCGACGGTAATCGGTCACTTTCTCCTCTCGGTGAACAATGTACTATTCTCATAAATTGAACGGGCTCATTATACGTGCTCTCGTAAATTCTCGTATCGTGACTTTATTAGCATCACGACGATAATCGTTCTTAGTTTAATATTCTTAGATAGGGGGATTTCTGATATGATTGTGTCTTGTTCGATCTTTGAATCTTAGGATGAATGATGACTTTGGTGGAACAATAGTCAACGGAAAGTCTTATCAAGTATCGTATTAAATTACCCAATATTGGCAAGAGAATATTCCAAGGTAAGTTTGGTTGTCAGACTTTAGGGCCACTTCTTCTTAGCGCTAAGGATGTTTCTGGACTTTAAATAATGTAATTTTGTTTATCGAAAAAATTAGATACATGTATTTTGTTTTATCAAATTAATAAAAACTTACAAAGATAAACGCGTCAAAGATGTCAGAGTGGGACGTCACTATATGGTAAAAAATGTACTGCAATGTGACGTCATACGAGTTTAGTCAAAGCATTGTATCGTATTCATTTTTTGTTTACGTGAAACAAGCGAAAAAATACGTGTCTAATATTTTTTGGTAATCTGTCTGACGGACTAATTTGTTTTTTTTTTGTCAACCTTTTGAGACAAAATTCAGCTATGCGAACTCCGCTCGCTGATGCGCTCGATCAACTTCTTAGAAGTTGTGATAAGATCGCATAGAGGCTGCATCTTCCGTAGTAAGGACTGAGATGTCAATATACCTCCACAGTTCTGTTGTTGTGAACTTTAACTCCACACTTACTCAAGTTGTTTTAGTTTTGAAACGTGTCCAAGAATTGTTGTGTTGTTCGCTTGAGAATAAACTAGTTTGTATTTTGTCTTTACGGGAGTAAAAGAAAAAAGATTTCTTGTGATTGTTTTTGCTGGTTGTGTGGCCCAAACAATATTGAGTAGCTCGTTACTGCAGCAATCAGTGGTAATTTGCTGTTTGGCATTTGTTAAAGAGTTCCAAAAATCTTGACTTGATCTTGACTCATCATTATCATCAGCCTATAATGTTCCCACTGCAGGGACTCAGGCCTCCTCTCTAGGAGAGGGATGGGCTAAAGTCCATCACGCCGCTGGCCCATTGCGGGTTGTTGGATATCACACGTCTTCGATTTTTCGGTTCTAAGACATATTTATTTTTTTCTGACTATGTTTTCTTCACCGTTTTGAGAGCAGCGGTGATGAAATAAATTACACTAAGTAAGGCGCCTGCCTAGGTTCAAACCCGCGACGTATTGTTCATAAGTCTGGGCCGCCACCACAGGGCCACCGCTCCTCTTGACCAATAGTATGAAAAAAATCAGCTATGAGTAGATAGAGTAGTCTTTTTTTTTTTAATGGGACAAGCCCGCCTGACTATTCCCAAACCACTGCAACTTCTGTAAGCCAGAATCAACAGTGGCGACCACAAGAAAGCGCCGAGACAATGAAGCTCGACGAAGTCCCAGAGAAATGATTAGTCAAATCATTTCTCTGGGACTTCGTCGAGCTTCGTCTTGGATCCCGCAACGAAATTAATCAGAAAAGAATAGCGGAGGAGTAGGAAAAACAGAAATTTCCACTTCCCTCCATATCAGCAGGAGACAGAACAGAACAAGGCCAATATGTACACAGGGACGTATACAACTGGGATAAGCCCAGTTGCCTAGCACCACGAATATTGTTGTCATTAATATTACTGGGTCCTAAGTTGTGAGATGTTATATTTGATTCCAATAATAGGTATGACTAAAACGCTTGAACGCACGGAAATTTGTTCTAGTTTCTACAAGGTCCGTATAGTAAATCGAAAAGGATGTAACCTGTACACTATCCAACATAATAATATTTCGTTCATTCTGCCAAAGACTACACTCCCATAAAATGTGATGTGCAGATTGTTCATATTCGCAGTCAGAACATTGACAAAAAGGCGACGCAACAAGCTTGAAGGAAAATAATTTACTCTTAAAGTTACCATGACCAGTGAGAAATTGGGCAACACAGTGATCCACCTCCAGCCAGATAGAGTGGTCTTTCGAAAATTAAAAGAATCCTTTGGCGTGGGAGATATCATCTGTTCCTTAACTCTCAGAGTCAGATTTGATGGCAATCCGACAGGACCGTAGAAAGTCAGGCACAAGACCAAAGGTTTAACATGTTATTCGAGGCACGGGGGCATAATACAGCCAACTTCTAAACTACAGTCTACTACTGAAAAATTTCAAATGGATAATTTATTAATTTATTTTAAAATTACAAGTTACTTATATTTATACAAAGCACACAAATAGACCTCTGGAGTCTGTCCTAGCATGCCATGGCCTGAGATTTGATCAACGCACTATTAACAGTTAGGTTATAAGAGTTAATGTAATATTCTTTCAGCTTACGCTTTACGTTTTTATTACTCACTGAGTCTCTGATGTCTGCAGGTATTTGGTTTAGTAAGTTCGGTATTGTAAAGGAAGCGGTACGCATGCCATAAAAATAACTCTTGCCTGGCACTTGAAATAACTTCGATTTAGCTAGTCGCGTATTCACGTCATATACAAGTAAATATCGTCATATTATACAGGGTGTAAATTAAACCTTCACACATACGTCAACCAAGCATTCTGTACATCAACACTAAGTACCACTAAAAAAAACTAAAAAAAAGCACTAAAGTTTGCTGGGAAACGACTTTTTTTTTGGAGTCAAAAATCACATTATACGAAACTCAACGTAGCACTATTAAAACATTGCGCTAGTGGATGCTTTGAATAGTAAACGGGTCATGGAGGTAATTTAAGTAAAGTTTAAACCTGAAAAACTAGTATTTACAAAAACAGCTGTGCAAAATTTGGACCCCCAATATCTCCGTAACTAGGGGGTTCCCAGGTATGGTCTAGAACCAAAAAATGATTGCAGTGGTGGGAAGAACAAGTGCCTTTCGTTTGCGTTAAGGGTACTTTTACACCCTTTATAGCAAGCCCAATTGAAGTTTTGGGTCGAACCCAGGACCCTACGCTCAACAGTCGCATTTGCAACTACGAGACCAACGGCGCAATCAATATACTCATTAAATACGTCTTTATCTTTACTCCTTCATAAAGAATTTTAAGAAGCTTAATAAAACATTTTCTTTACAATTTTACTTTCTCGTTGATTAATTCTCCATTGGATTGCAATTTAAAAAGCGCTATAGATTATGTTCATTCACTGGGCTTAAATAAGAAAAGCTCATAAAAATATTTCAATTTGAAAGAAGTTTTATTCGGCAGAAAATGTTCTTCGTCATTTTTAATTTTTCTTTGTGCACTTTCATTTTGAGTGAATGGTTGCTGGAAGAAGGGCTGTTGAATGATTAGTTCGAGGTTCGTTTTCAGGTTTCATGATTTTTTAAGGCAGCCAAACTCGCAGTTCCATAACATAACATTACGCCAGTAATATCTGAAGGGTTTGGCAGAGTTGCCCGTCGGGGTCGCGGGTTGTACACTAGTTATCGTGGCCTTGACATAGAGGGCTAAGAAGGAACATGGGTAGTTTTTAGTCAGTAGAAGACTTTTTTTTTGGCGGGAGGAAAATCATCAAATAACCCCTCCCACTCTTGGATAAAGCGAAAGAGAGTGTCAGACTTCTACTGACTAGAAACCATCCATGTTCCTTATTAGCCCTATATGTCGAAGCCGCGGTAACTTGTGAACAATTCACAGCCCCGATGAGGCAGTCAGTAGAAGTCTGATACTCCCTTTCACTCTGCCCAAGAGCGGGAGGGGTTACATGATGATTCCCACCCAAAAAAAAAGTGTGTTTTATACTCTTTGTGTGTACATTTCCTCAGTAGGTTCCCATATTCGGGATTTATAGCCAGTAAGGTTAAAGATCTCTCCCTTTAGAATGGAACTTAAGCTATATGCACTCCTCCGCGTTACTGTCTGGGGATATTATAATGTGACGAGAGTAATACCTATTAAACTAAAGAAAACGTCTGTGTAACATCAAGTCCTTCGTTTCGGTCCCCTAAACCTGTGTGGTTCTTTCTTCAAAAGAAACAGCCGTTAATCTGCATAGTCCACGTATATGAGTTGACCAAGGTCAACTTTAAAGGAGCCTGGACCTTAAAGAAGACTACGAAACATTAACTCCATTAGGTTGAAAGAAAAAGGGTTTGCAAAAACCTATTTGCCAAATAAACATCATTTATCACAAGCTCAACACTTTATAGCTTTAAAATACCTTCAAGAGAAAGTGCTCAAGACTTCAGCATGTTACACATTTATTTGTTTAAATAAAGTAAAAGAGCCCAGCTCTACACCTAGCTTTAAAAGGAATTCGTCAACAAGTTCACACATTCGTAAGTGTTTAGACAAATGCATTTTACTATACAGTCTGACAACTTTTGATTGAACACCTCCACAAGTTTTCTTATAAAATTTTGTGAATATTTTTTTATTTTTCTTGAATTTTTTATCCAGTGTTGTCGTTTCGAGCAATGATATATTAAAACTATAGATACGTTGTCCGCCCTCAGTTGTCCGCCCTCAGTTGTCCGCCCTCAAAAATGACAACATGAAATGAAGCCAATAGGCCAAATCGCGCTTAGTTACGCACCAACCTCTCGCGCGACGCTACGTTTGTTCTTAATTTAAATCGTGTGTGTAAACCTACGCGAAACATAAAGACAACAGGCATCAACAGGCATCCCGCTGTACGGTGTCATATTTTCTTTCCCTTTCTTTACGCGTAAAAGTAGTATCTAATATTTTCGCCGTTTTGAAGCGCCGCCATGTTAGTTCATGTCGTGTCTATATATAGGACGTCATTGGTTTTGAGAGCATTCACTCCCATATTAAATTGCGTTTGGTAACGAGTCCTAGGCGAGGCTAACAGGGGGCAATGATGACATGTGGAACTAAGCTTGTTATCAAATGAAAGATGCAAATGAAATGAGGGTCGTTGAAAGGTGGGCAGAAGAAATAGTTGTCATTCAGGGAAAAACCTGAACCGTGCAGATTGGCACCAGAAAAGTGTTGACGTTGATGATGAAAAAGTGCATCCCCCCTTTTTTTTTTTGGAGATGGGAAATTATCAAATAACCCCTCCCGCTCTTGGGCAGAGCGAAAGGGAGTGTCAGACTTCTACTGACTAAAAACCACCCATGTTCCTTCTTAGACATTTATGTCAAGGCCGCGGTGTCTCTTACAACATCCCGCAGCCCCGATGGGAAGAGTGCTTCCCCTGGTTTGACCTGCAGCTCGTAAGACGGAGCCATTGTGACTATCTACTACAGCTCAAACTGCTCAAAGTAAAGAAATTCATTGCGAAAAATCAGAGACCTGGCAGTACTTAGTCACGCGACTAGACTATCACTGTTAAATGATGAAATGATGATTACGGATTATGACCAGTTATCTAATTCATACATAAACTTACGCCGTTTTCCCATGTGGGTAGGCAGAAACCAGAGAACGCCACCTGCTACGATCCTTACGTACCTACTCCTATTGCCTCGTCTACATTCACACACACACGCACGCCGGTTACAAGTACTACACACCTGTCCTTTCTGAAGAACGGCATCAATAACATCAGTGTATGTCTTTCTAGGGCGTCCCCTCCCGGCGTTGCCACTCACATTTATTATTCCTGTGTGTAATATTATAAAAGTGCAGTCAAGAGCACCCATAGTCTCAAATATACACGCAGCAACTTTTAATAGTAATTTTCACCTACTTTATTGAATAAGGCTTTACGTTTTCACGAATATAGTATTTTGGAAGATTGCTGTTCAAACTAGAAATCGTTATTACATACTAAGTGTATACATATTTGTGCCCGTGACTGTACATAGTTCATCTGTATTCTAAAAATGTAACCTTGAACATCCCTAGTGGACGCATCCGTCCTTGGATCGTAAAGGTACTGACCTTTTACAAAATTTTCTAAAAGGTCTTTGAGTAAATTTTGTAACTTGGTTTAACAGAACATTTGTAGGATCTTTATCCTTTGATGTGAAGGTCAGAAAAAATCCCCCGGGAACATACTACCGGGATAAAATTCAATGTTCTTTTCCAGGTCATGGTTTGTGTTTTTGTCTATTTTTATCCATATTCCTTTCGTCGTTAAATCGTGAAAGAGGAACCGACAGATGAAATGGTTTTCACATTTATCTATACGAATTAATAAAGGGTTGGAAGATTTTTGTATGTAGCCGGGCCTGCCTGACGTCTACCCCTTTTTGTAGAAGTAGTGGTGAAGCGTTAAACCATCAGTGAATGTATTTAACTTTCTTAGTTCATATCACGAAAACGTGTCACTTTAAAACTTTGTCCATCGTCAATTTTGTCCATGCAAATCTTTGTTGGATGATCACGCTATCTATGACCAGCAGGGCTATTGGTTATGGTTTAGTACAAAATGGAACCATTTGACAGTTAATTGATGGACACTATGACAGCCACTGACATTTAATAGATACGCAATAGCCCTGCTGACAGCCCCTATAATAATAGAATAAGCAATTTTGTAAAAGACTTCTGTTACAATTTTGATTAACAACAAAGTCTGTGTTGTATTATAATTTTATCTAGCGAGGGTAGCTAAGAACCAGGTTACTAATGCATTTTTGTTTTTGCACGCAAAGGCTAGATAGAAAATAATAGATATGCCAAAACCATTGCATTGAAAATTGATATTCTATTTTTCCGTACCATCCGTAACATGGAAAACGCAAAATGGAAACAGATCTCAAATATTTGCTTCCATTTGACGAAAGTTTCTATTTATTATGAACTAGCGGACGTCACGCGGTTTCACTCGCGTAGTTCCCTTTCCTATAGGAATACAGAGATAAAAAGTAGCCTATATCACCCGGAGTTAGTGTAGCTTCCCAACGGTGAAATAATTATTCAAATCGGTCAAGCAGTTTCAGAGCCTATTCGTTACAAACAAATCTTTCCTGTTTATAATATTTGTGTAGATACACACTTTAAATTCGTGTTAAGAAAGTTGACTTTAGAATGACTAACAGTATTGACATGATCATAAAAAATTGCAGTGCAAACTGAACCTTATAATATGATAGTGTGTACAGTTGTACATATCAGAAAGGTGTGCAGCCAGCGGGTACAGTTAACCAATATTAAACTGCATAATATCGAGTGTTCCTGCGGGTACTGCCTTTGTGGGATCAGTTGATTAGAGTGGCATAATATATGACCACAGTACGTGGTTACGGTACATGTTTTTTTTCTTTTTTTGCTAACCGCATCGATGAAGTTTCTTGCCCATTCTTCTCCATAAAAATCTACGGTTTGGAATGAGCAATTCATCATCATCATCATCATCAACAGCCCATTAATGTTCCTACTGCTGGGACACAGGCCTCCTCTCTTTGAGGGGGAATGGGCTATAATCTACCACGCGGGCCAGTAATTGGTAGATGTCTCATGTCTTAGATTTTTTTGGTTCTAAGACATGCCGGTTTCCACACGATGTTTTCCTTCACCGTTTTGAGAGCAGCGGTGATGAAATTAATTACACAAAGTAATGTGCCTGCCTGGATTCGAACCCACGACCTACATAAAATCACTAATCTATACAGAAAGTTCAATCATTACTGTCTCATTCCTTCAGAGATTTTGTTATAGAAGTATACTATTATTTAGTAAATACAAGAGATTTACTATGAAGTCATTCGAGCGAATTTTGCAAAAGAGACACTAAAACCGTTTTAGACATGCACAATACATTTTAGAAATAACTGGCCATTATTTTGCTTCTAAAATTGTAACAAAAAGGAAATTAAATTTTAGACCCTGAGAGTTCAAATTTTATTCGAAGAAAATTAATTTAAGTAAAACCTTAAAGTTTAGACCTTTAATATTATTTCGAGACACCGGTGTCGGACAAAAGACTTAAGTATATTTCAGATTTTAAGAAATAAGAGTATTTAGATTTAACTAAAGTTTAACAATGTCAATAAACTTAAGGTTAATGGCACCAAAACTGTTAGGTACCGGCTTTAGCAAGTAGACGGCTTGCTATAATTGTATCGGGAAACTTATTTGGATAATGTTTGTTTATGTAGAAAGAAAGAAAAAAAAACATTAAGACAAGCTCTTAATTAGATAATCAGGTAAAGCCGCGCTTGCCTAGGTGACCACCATTTTTTTTTTGTGGGGTGGGAAATCATAATATTATAATAACCCCTCCCGCTCTTGGGCAGAGTGTAAGGGAGTGTCAGAGTTCTACTGACAAAAAACCACCCATGTTCCTTCTTAGCCCTATATGTCAAGGCCGCGGTATCTCTTACAACATCCCGCAGCCCCGTCGGGCGTCGGCCGCTGCGGGCCCCTTCCATGTTGCTGACATCTCTTTGAGGCGCGCGTTCAAGACGGACGGACGGCGAGCTAGCCCATCACTCACCGTTTACAGGCCCGTACCGTCCACAGGCCTAGGAGAGGAGCTACCCTTATTTATTTTATATCTATGTGACAACCACATACCGAGTTTCCTCGGCGCCTCAGAGCACACGTTATGTCGTTGGTTCTGTCTATAATTTGTAGATCTTCGATAGTCGACAACGATAAGTCAATGACTCAAAATTCTGACAACCAGTCTTACAAAGGGGTATCGTCTTATCCAGTTTAACTGGGTTATTGGTGTCAGACAGGCAGTCACTGAATGTAAAATACTAGTACTCAGCTGCATCTAGTTAGATTGGAAGCCGACCCTTACTTAGTTGGGAGAAGGCTAGGCAGATGATGCCTACAATAGGGATGTTTACTGATTAAAAAAAATATGATTCTAATTAGTCCGTCTGTTAGATTATCGAAAAATATTGGATACTCATTTTTTGTTTTATCAAATCAATAAAAATTGACAATGATAAAACGCGTCAAAGATTTGAATTGGTTTGTGCCGTCACTAACCGCTAAAAATGTCATACTAATGTCTTAGAATATGACGTCACACGAGTTTTTAAAGCACTGTATCGTCTTCATTGTTTGCTTACGTGAAAAAAGAAAAAACACGTGTCCAATATTTTTCGAAATCTATCTGACGGACTAATTAGATTTTTTTTAGTTAACTACCCTATTGACTGCAATCATATATCGTTCCATATGTATTTACTTATTAACCCATCATCTCGCCCTCTTTGCTAACAAACACAGCTTCCTTCGCTCCACTATTTCAAACCCAGACTCCATTGTCCGCCATATTGAATCAGAGTCTCTTTGAAAAATGAAAGCAGTCTGTGGTCGGGCAAAGACAATAAGTCTCGAACGAAATCAACAGTGTGCCAAAAAGGTTCAAAAGATTCCACCTCCTTTGATGTGTCGTATTGAGTTTAGAGTTGAAAAAGCAGGTAATATACTGACTTGTAATTGGGAGTGTCTTGTTTTAGATTAAATAAGACAATTTTTTAATGAAGGTAGACGGGGAGTTACTGAGCGTAATTTTGGTTACGGAAAATAAGTCAAGGAATTTTTTCGTTCGGCCGAACTAGCTTTCAATGGGACTCATTAAGTTGGCCTGTTTTGTGTTTTTACTCATTGCATGATCATGCAAACCTGCATGAATGAATGACCTGGTGAAGGTTGCGGGGATCTGCTGGATGCGAGACGCATGGGACCGGTCAACGTGGCGACACACTAAATTATCAGCATTTTTTAAATACATTTGCTGCCGCCGAGATCTGCCGGTAGAAATTTCTTATAAAATAAGCAGTAGGTACCAGTGTGGTTTTTTTATATCAATGTGTGTTTAAGTAAACAAATTGTCTGGTGTCCGCAGTCCGGTGCGGAGGTTAGTTTACTCGGGTTTTTAGGAATAATTTAGTTTTCTTGATGTGACTCGCATGTGCAGTGTGCGCCGAAAAAATGTGTAGAGGCTCTGATTTTTTGGCATATAATTTTGTGAAATATTATGACTTCGTTCGTGTTCGTGTACTTGGATGGAAACTGTTCGAAAAAAAAACATTGTGTAGTGGTATACTCAACAACTAAACTTGTTTCTTTCTTTCCCTCAATTCAGCGACTCACTTTGCGCTACGCAAATACCGTCCGTCCATCCGATCTCTGCGAGATCCGATCCCTAAGTAATAAGAGCACGGTTATATACTCAGTGAAGTTAATTGGATTGGCAAGAAGGCTCCGTTACAGACACCTTGGAGATGTCCTTTTGGTGAGATACTTTTTAATTTGTTCGTACGGCACAGCCTCTCTGCTTTTTGTTCGGGGGCTTATTTAATCAATAGATGGATAAAGAGAAATTTGAAAATTAATGCTTTGTTTTTGTGTTTAGTAGCTTTATTTTCTTAGTACATTATGGCCAAGAGGATTTAGTCACAAAACAAAAATTGAAAAGAGTATGCTTTGATGATTTGGTCATGTGGAGAAGATGAGTAACCCACGACTAATTAAAGGTATTTACATGGCAACGCCGCGCCGGGAGGAGAAGCCTTTTTTTTCAGCGGGTGGAAAATCATCGAATCACCCCTCCCGCTATTGGGCAGAGCGAAAGGGAGTGTCAGACTTCTACTGAATAAAAACTCAGCTCTGTATGTCGTGGCCGCGGTAACTTGTGAACAACCCGCAGCCCCGAAAGGACCCGCAGCCCCGACGGGACTCTCAGCCCCGACGGGGGGAGGAGAAGCCTTGAAGGACATACACTGATCTTTTCGGTGAGGTGCTTCAGAATGGTGCGTGTATGACCAGCAATATGAACTTGATGAAGTATGCAAGGATCGTAGCAGGTGGCGTTCTGTGGTTTCTGCTTACCCCAATGGGAAAAAGCTTGACTTTATGAATGTATGTAAATATAGAAAAATTGAAATTACAAAAATCTTTGGGGCAAAGATGAATTATTGGGGTTGAAGTGAGAGTAAATGACCCCATAAATAATAAGGACGGGTCGTTTCGGCCCGTTCAATTTGGCAAACGATGCACCAAGCACCCTGTCTCTTCATCATTATTTTGAGAACATTGCTGATGATATAAAAGTACACACAGAGTAAAGCATTAAACAAGCGGCGCAAGTCATTTTCTAATTTTATTCCAAAATCCAATTACTACATGATTACATTTCAAAGGAAAAAGAAAACGCCTAAATCTCTTAGTTTCTCTTTGGTCCAAAATCTTTGGAAGGCATCCAGGCATCTGAGTCTACATTAAGCCGGCTTTAGATTTAGAGTGTACGAATATGTCTCTTGCAATATCCTTCCTAAAGGAATGAAGGATTTATTTCAATTCAGTCTGTACGATACTGAGTCTTTGTTGTTGAGCACAGATTGAAGTTATTTGATACCGGCGACATTTTAAAAATCTGTTTTAAGTTGTTTGAAGGAAATTATAGAAGCTGGTGGCTAGATGATAAAAGCCACTAAGTCCAATCTTCAGGTTAAATCGCGCTTACCTAGGTTGACCTGTTGGTGGGTAAACACCCATATTTAATACTGCTATTCTGCTACCCACAACAGACCAGCCACACCGTACTTTTTGATGTCGAGGTGCGATGCTCCTGATGAATTATGGAACCATAAACTAGATCGAATTCTGCATCATTATCATTAATTTAGCCGAAAGACCTCCAGTGAGATTGGCTTCCTCCAAGTGTCTCACATTGTCTTGCATCCAGTGAATCCCCTCAACCATCACCATGTCATAGATTCAACTAGTGAGACACCATCCAATGCTACGTCTTTCGGTATGCGGTCACCACTCGAGAATTTTTCGGCCATCTATTCTGGGAGCAATGTGCCCCGTCCACTGCCACTTAAGTTTGGCAATTGGGCTACGTCAGTGCTACCTTTACACTCAATTTGGCATAAGGCAAAATAAATAAAATAAAGAATTACCCAGAATATTCAACCTTCCCTTTAAATCAAAAACAATATTGCAAAGCTTCGATACCCTCTTTTTTTACAATTCAACGTTCAAAGATTTATTATTTCCGTTCATCTGTAATCTTATTTCGAAAAAATGGCCGACTTGCAATTTTAAGCGACAAAAAAAAAGACTTTATCGGTTCCTTCTTCCGTGAAGAGCATAAGGCGGTTTGCTCACTGGCGGCAATCTGCGACTTTTAACTTGAGAAAATTGTTTGTTTTCTGCAGAGAGTTTCGTTGTTACAATTTCATCGGAGTAGTTTTTTTTTAAAGGAACAACAAGTCTAGCCCAGTGTTTTATGCCTACAAAATACTGGGTTTTTGGTCTACTGCACTGCACACATTAAATCTCGAAATTTTCAGATTTGATATTCTATTATCGCCTATTTAAAGTAGTTTACTCTCATGAAACGGCACGGAAGTATCAAACACACTAGTACACTAATCACCGCGGCCTCGACATATAGGGCTAAGAAGGAACATGGGTGGTTTTTAGTCAGTAGAAGTCTGACACTCCCTTTCGCTCTGCCCAAGAGCGGAAGGGGTTATTCTATGATTTTACACCCGCCAAAAAAAGAAAAAAAATGGTCTAGTGGTCGCGAGCATGACTGCTGTAAATGAGGCTCTAGGTTAGATTTTCAGGTAGGGCAAAGTGTTTTTGAGTTTTTCCATCAGGAGATTTTTAGTAGCAGCCAAGAAATCTGAATTGATGCCCAGTTGATGGCAATGGGCTGCTCCTATTACACATTACTTTAAAATATAACAGGCGAAATGTTGGTGTACTATCAGGTACACCTCAGCTTAAACAGATGAGTTCTTAAGTAATGCCACTTATTTAATCACTACATATTATAAAACAAAGTCGCTTTCTCTGTCCCTATATCCATATGTATGCTTAAATCTTTAAAACTACGCAACGAATTTTGACGCGGTTTTTTTTAATAGATAGAGTGATTCAAGAGGATGGCTTTAATACCTTTTTTGCACCTGTGCAAAGCCGGGGCAGGTCACTAGTCTACGATAAAATCAACCGCTACCTTATTTACCGTTGCTGATTTTCTATAGTGTACACTCAGCCTAAAGGCAAGCAATTCGCCTAAGGATTTCCTAAGATGATATGCGCTGCGTGGAGCAATAAAGAACAAGTACTTGCTTCAGAGCTTCCTGATAACATCGCCTTTGTTTTCGTGTCATTCGCTTTAAAGAGCGTGAGCAGAAGTTTAACAAAATAAAATTTTATGAATATTATAGTCTTGAGTTACGAATTAAAATACGTAGACACTTAGCAAAATTCAAATTCCTTGGTAAATAACGGTTCCTACTTTAAGATAAGACTAGAAAATGCTGTGCTCGTAAAAATATAAAACGTTTATTAACTTAGTAGGAGAAAATCAGTTTTAAAAGTTGCGGTCGTGACTGTACCTACAGGTTGTCCTAAGACTTATTGTATTGTTCTCATAAAATTATATACACGATAATCGTCGTCGTAAGACGGACGGACGGCGAGCTAGCCCATCACTCACCGTCCACAGGCACACGCCTGTAATCCCTGAAGGTTTAAACTAAAGTGTACACTATAGTGCACCCATATTTACTCAATATCGATTAAATCTCCTTAAAATTCTAAGCAGCTCTAATCTAAAATTTCAGAACAATAATTGAGAAATTGCACATGCGAAAAGGTAAAGCAATAAACTCGAGTTCAAAACGTTTTCGTAGGATATAAAGGCTGCGTCAAAAGCAAGCCTAAAAACGCGAAGATTATCGTTCGTTCAAAAAAGAAATCACGAAAAATCTGCTAAAACATCAAAATTTCGTTTAGTAGCAAGAATGTCTAATTAACATTTTAAACATGGCTTTAAAATCGTTTCACTTGCCCTCTGTATCCATTCACAAAAAGATTCTCACTCGACGTGAAAAAAGGAACAATTTGGTGAGCTATTCTGGCTGGTAACGGTCGAAGCTTGAGCCAGTTTTTAAAAGAAACAGGCAACGTTCTGAAATATTTACTAGAAGGCACGAATCGTAGACAGAAATACCTGATACCGTGCAATGTGATAGTTGTAGCACTATCTGAGAATCTATTAATGTCAACCAGCCAAAACTAAAAGCGAATTTAAGTAACGATATTGTTATTAGTGGGTCTTCGAAGACAACAAAATACGAAGTGGGTGTGACTACGGATGGTGTCAATACAGCAATAAAATAAACTGCGTACCACGTGACTGTTCCCAGTCTGTAACTCAGACCAAATAAAAAGTAAAGACGGAACTCTGCGAACAGCAAAGTGAGGCCGGTCAAACTACGCCTCACCGTGTACATACACAATACACGCACACACGTACAACATAAACTACGCCTTGGTCTTAAACTTTTTATTTGGTCTGAGACGTGTGTGCGTGTATGCGAGGCGTAGTTTGACTGGCCTCACTTTGCTGTTCGCAGAGTTCCGTCTATACTTTTTATTTGGTCTGAGGTCTGTGAACAAAAAATCATTCGATTATATCCTTTAACTGTCAGCGCTGTAAGCATCGCCGCCTGCTACGATTCTTACATATTCCCTTTGCCTCGTCCACATGCATACATCTGGTCTGGCCAGTACTACACACCAGTTCTTTCTAAAGAACCACACCAATGAGGTCAGTGTATGCCTTTCTAGGGGGTCCCCTTCTGGCGTTGCCACTTACATCTGTGTTCCATCTGTGCTTTAAATGAATAATTAAGGCTTTTAGCATGTTATGTATTGCTTTTAGTTTGATTTATCAGATTAGAGCGCAGAGCTAGTCATAATTACTAATTGATCAGTCATAGAGCATGTAATCATATTTTGATGTTTTTCCATTATCTTAGGGTTCATAGTTATAATTGCCTTTGGATGTTAACCTTACCACATGCCGAGAAACTCGTTAATTATGAAAAGAAAATAAAATATGTCGATTTAGCGCACGAGACTGTCTGCATGTGGAATGTGAGCTCAGCTATCATTGGCCTGTCGAGGCTGCGGGTTGTTCAAAAGAGATGCCGCGCAAACTCTAATTTATTCAAGTTAATGAATAAATAAAATGTTTGCTTCGAATTATTTTTCGAGTTGACAACGAGTCGAAGTTTCTTTGTTATACCAAATCAAATCAAATTAAATGTCATTTATTCAAACTAGGCTGATAATCGGCACTTTTCGAACGTGAAAATTTACTTTACTTTACTTATTTACAAGAGACAGTCCCCAAAACACCCACCCTTCGACACTTCCTAGTGTTTTAGCTGGAAAGAAGAAGTGGTGGAACAAACTCCCCAGCAACTCATCTATCAGTTAGGTTAAAAGAACCAGACTCGATACAATAGTAAGGTGTAAGTTAAATTTACTAAAGACAAAAATCTATACACATACGATAGCTAAACTACCGTAGCATCAAAACTTAATTTAAAAGAGCAACGCATCAAACAGACAAACAATAGCAACTTTTATTTACATTAAATGTATCGGTATAGAATATGTTCATTTATTATCATCATCATCATCATCATCAGCCTATAATGTTCCCACTGCAGGGACTCAGGCCTTCTCTCTAGGAGAGGGATGGGCTATAATCCACCACGCGTGCCCAGTACGGATTGGTAGATGTCACATGTCTTCGAATTTTTTGGTTCTAAGACATGCCGGTTTCCTCACGATGTTTTCCTTTACCGTTTTGAGAGCAGTGGTGTTGAAATAAATTACACAAAGTAATGCGCCTGTCTGGATTCGAACCCACGACTCACAGTTCGTAAGTCGAGGCCGCCACCACTGGGCCACCACTGCTCCCATTTATTATAGGATAACAATAAATTGTGTTTCATTTAGCTAGAACAATAAAACCGTTTGTCAGATTAACATATAAAATTACCAGTCGGGAATAGGATTGATTGGAATACGGGATAATAATATGTTTTCATAATTCCTGCAAACAATCAGGATATTCTATCTACATTATCTGATTATCTTTGATCAATACAGTGGCTAGTAGTGAGTATAAAATTAAGTTCTCTGATAAAATTACAACAAGTAGAGAAGTATGGGTGAAAAAGACATGCTTCGCAGAACCATGATTTTTCTATACATACATATATATAAAAATGAAAATGTATTGCTGTTCGTTAGTCTCGCTAAAACTCGAGAACGACTAGACCGATTTGGCTAATTTTATTTTTTAATTATTTCTGGTAGTCCAAGGAAGGTTTAAACGGTGGGAAAGTAGTAGGAAAGTAGGCAGGGTTGGAGGTAGGTAAGGAGAGAGGGTAGTAGGTAGGAAAAAGGGCATTGCAACGCATGACGCGTACAGATAATCGGTTATAGAATTTCACTTGTACTTTCCAGGTCATAATGACAGATGAATTATTTGAACTTAAAACATTGTACAACCAAAAAATAAATAAACCCGTATTCCACGCAAACAGGCACTGCTGCTAAATAATTCAAAAATGCCTTCCGTCACACCGCACCAAAACAAGGAAAAACACACAAATACCATCCCAATCATGGCACATGACTAAAAACAAAAGGCATGTCAAACAAATCAACAAAACAAAAGCCTATGTTTTTGTAAAATCACAAAACAGAAACTCCAATAAATAATTATTTTGTTCCCTAACCAGTTCATTATTTCACGTACACAGAAAACAGACAAGGAATGGGACTTATACATTTATTCCTCACTAGCTGTTGCCAGCGGCTTCACCCGCTACAACTCGAAAATGATCCCACGGGAAGATAAAATCGGGATAAAAAGTAGCCTATATGTTAATCCAGGGTATAACCTATCTACATAGGTACCAAATTTCAACCAAATCGGTCCAGCCGTTTATGCGTGAAAGAGTAACAAACATCCACACATCCATTCTCACAAACTTTCACATTTATAATATTATATAATATATATATAAATATATATATATATATATATAATATATATATATATAATATATATATATATATAAGTAGGATTTATAATATTAATAGGATTTAAGGCAAAAGGCAGTTATCGAAATAAGTTGATTCCTACGAATATAATATTATTTTAGGGAACCGTATTCAAATAGGAAAGGTTCTTAATTACGTTAGGCCTCTTTTTCGAGGAAAGGTGATGCTCACTCTTCTGATGCTCACATTCATGCTATGGTTAATTTAACCATCGTTTAACGTTAAAACGACATTTCCCAAATTCGACCATTTTCTGGTTATAATAATATGTTGATCGCTCCTGTTCAAGCCAAGTTGAGTCTTACCAAGGTGTATCGTATTACTCCGTACTAAGTGGGTTGTGGAGGTCAGATAGGCAGTCGCTTCATCCTACTAATATCCTACTAATATTATAAATGCGAAAGTTTGTGAGAATGTATGTTTGTTACTCTTTCACGCAAAAACTACTGAACGGATTTGGATAAAACTTAGGTGCACAGATAGTTCATAACCTGGATTAACACATAGAATAGTTTTTATCCCGATTTCATCTTCTCTTGGTTGTAATTTTCGAGCTGTAGCGGGCGAATCCGCTGTCAACAGCTAGTTCAACATTTTGGGTATGATAGTACAGATGCCAGCATTTTAAGCTTAACATAAATTAACATTTCACAACCACCTAAAATATTGGTTTTTAAAAGACTCCTAGTGTTAAATCAATCAACCTCGTCATGACTACACAACTCAACGCGCTGACTAAGACTTGAACGATTTTATTAAATTGACAGGACTTTTTTCTTAAAAAGTTATTCTCTTATCTTTATCAATCATTTTGCTCCGATGGCTGCATACAAAGAGGCTTAGTGAACGACCGACGGTCTCAATGACCTTGACCTTCAAAAAGTATTTTTTCCATGTAAGTAGATTTTATAGAAGACCCCGTTTAAGGCGATGGACAAAATAGCTCGGAGCTTGTTATCTTAAAGCTGGGCAATTGAGGGTAAAAAAAGAAGTGTTAGTTAAGGAAAGAGGTCGTCTGTGAGGTCCTGTTCATGTATTTGGGTGTTCTGACAAAACGGGATAGAAAGAAATATATTCATTTGTCGCACCTCAAAATTACAAAAATAAATTAACAATAAATATACATATAACGCATAACAATAATCAATACTGTATATGAATATTATAAAGAGGAAAGATTTGTATGTTTGTACTAGCTTGCCTCGGCTTCGCCCACTACAACTCGAAAATTATACCACGGGAAGATAAAATTGGAATAAAAACTATTTTATGTGTTAATCCAGGGTATAAACTATCTGTGTACCAAATTTTATCCAAATCAGTTTAGCAGTTTTTGCGTGAAAGAGTAACAAACATCCATCTATCCATTCATACATAATTACAAACTTTCGCGTTAATATTATAATATTAGTAGAATGTATCGAACAAACATAAGTAACTCCTTAACCGATTTTAAAAGTTTTTTCACCGTTGGGAAGCTAAACTATGCCCGGATGACATAGGCTAAATTATATCTTTATATTCCCACGGAAACGGGAACAACTC
Source organism: Diarsia rubi (assembly GCA_932274075.1). Taxonomy (NCBI): domain Eukaryota; kingdom Metazoa; phylum Arthropoda; class Insecta; order Lepidoptera; family Noctuidae; genus Diarsia; species Diarsia rubi. Next base: position 2,718,074 of record OW026432.1, read on the forward strand.
GGTTAAAACCGCGTGACGTCCGCTGTCCATAAATAAAACAAAAAAAAGTTAAAAAAGCTTCCACGTTGTGACTTCCACAAGCAGGTTTCCACTCGGCTATGGGAGCCCACACCACAGTACTGGATTTATTTATTCGAAAGACGAAGACATGGCCAAGTGGTTGTTAGGCTTTGTAGGTCATTGGCTTTGCATTGCCATCACTTTGAAATAAAACACGTGTTTCGTTTTAGTTTTTTTTTTGAGTGATTTTTATTTATTCATTGTTCTTACGCTTTCCGATAAGTACGTAATGAAAATTTTTATGTTTATTTTGATGTATTATCTTGCAAAACGATTTTCAGCTAACAATGAATTTATTATAGGGTTCATTCATTGATATAATATCTATATTCTATAATATAAAAACGAATCGCTAAAAAAATATCTAAGCGTAAATTTCGAAAACGGCTGAACCGATTTCTCTAACTCTTTTTTTAGAATATTTCTTGAAGTACGAGGATGGTTCTTACGGAGAGAAAAAAAATTAAAATTGCCTGAAAAGGTCTTTAAAGAAATAAAAAATACTTAGATGCACCGTTCCATGCCATTGTCACATTAAAAATTTATCATCATCATAATTATATATTGTCATTCTCTTGCCTTTATCCCAATTTATATTCTATCTAAATATATCTTCTCTAAATAATAGAGAAGATATATTTAGATAGAATATAAATAAAAATAATAAATGAATAATAATAATAAATAAATAATTAATTAAATTAGTCATCTCATGAAACATTCCTTCCTTGTGTATGACAAGAAAAGCTTCTATATAAACAGTAAATCTGTTCATATAGAAGCTTCTATTTCCCTTTGTTCTGGCTTATTAACTGGGTTCAGAACATAACAATAAGCACAGAATAAATAGCTACAGCATTACATTTACAAGTTTCAAATTAATTTATTTTCTCTTCACAAACATATTTAATTGCAAATTCACTGTACTTACACAGGTATTTTAGAGCTCCTTACATTCTTAAAGTTCAGAAAAGAATGTACCGTTTAAATAGCGCCTTGGACCTTTTAAAACCTCTTTACTAGACTGCAATACTCAACTGTCATTCCAATAGCTGTTGGCGCCATTTTGGCATTTCAACTAAATCAAATAAATTATTCATTTATACAAAACAATTCTGTATTTTTGATAAAATACTGTAAATATCTTGACACTAGTTACTATTTAAATAACTAACACTTGCTATGTCATTATTTGCACAGTCGATAAAACAGACCAAAAAAATTAAACCAGGCATAGGGAAGTTAAAAAAAAAAATGTAATTAGTCCGTCAGATAGATTTCCAAAATATATTGGACACGTACCTATTTTATCTTTTTTCACGTAAACAAACAATGAAGACAGAAAACAGTGATGTCATTTTCTGAGACATTTGTATGACATTCTGTAGCGGTCAGTGACGTCACAACCTCCCACTTAAATCTTTGACGCGTTTTATCTTCGTCAATTTATATAAATTTGATGAAACAAAAAATACGTAGCCAATAGTTTTCGATAATCTAACAGACGGACTAATTAGAATCATATTTTTCTAAGTCAGTAAACATCCCTATCGCAGAACGCCTGCTACGTTCCTTACAGAAATATTTTTCTTCGTCCACATCACATCACACCACATCACGTGGTGTGATGAAAAATATTTATAAACTAGATGGATGGATGGCCATCCATCTAATCTATAGACTCAACATATTTTTCGTTGACGATCACGATTGTGTCCATATTAGAAAATAATATGACCGCTTCCAAACAAAACTTTCAAACAAAAAGTTTAAGCAAACGAAAAATTAAAATACAAATAACGCCCTCAGAGGGTCGAGAATGAAATTAATTTATTAAATTAATTAAACATCAAGACACTTTGGGGAGTGAAAATGCTCGTGTTATGTTTCTTCCTTATTATAATAATTGTTATTATGAAGGAAACTGTTTGTCTTTTTGGTTACTTTGGACGGCCAGTTTGATTTTGCATAAATGGACTATGGTTATAAAAATTTGTTCGTGTTATTTTAGCAGCCATTGGATTTTTTAGCCGTCAGCAAGTTGTCTCCTGACCAGGAATTTAAAGTTTTTTATCAAAATAATAAAATGAAATAGTTTGTCTAACAGGTGGGTTAAACAAACTTGATGTATTCTGTAGACTTTGCTCACCTACTTGTATACACATTTCTGAACTAACGAGACAAACAAGGTGATAGATAAGAATGATTAGTTCGTGAAAATGGGTTAAGGTTGATGCGACGAGCCCGCGAAATTCAAGTTTTCTTAAGTTTTTTGCAATTTCCCGGTCTAAGTTAAGTCGTATGTTAAATAAAATGGGATTCGCGGCAATGACAAATGTCTATTTACTGAGTAATAATGATTAAAATCACTAATGCAACCGTCTCCGTTCATAATAATTATAAGTCTCAAGAGTGACTATTTGATGAAGGCCAGTGCTACACCGTAGCAAGGTATTACTACGCCGTAGCTAATGCTACGACGGCGTAGCACATAGTAAAGCGCTGTTGATGCTGTTAACTATTCAATAAGTTGTCTTACATTATAAAAGAAATACGGTTTAGTTAATAAGTTATGCGTTAAAGAAGAATAGCCTACAAAATTTGGTAAAAAAAAAAATGGGAATTTAAAAGGGATTTTGTGGGAAAAAATTCCACTTAATAGTGGACGTAATTGTGACTGCTAAGCATGAGCTCCCCCTGGTTCTATCCCTGAGTCGGGTATAATTTTTACTCAAACTCAAACTCAAACTCAGAGCATTTATTTCAATTAAACCTTTATAGGCACTTTTGAATGTCAGAAGAACAATTCATAAAAACAAATCTACGAGTGCAATACGTCATTCCGAAAGCCACCACTGGTTTTCTCCATCAGAAATTTCTTGTAAGCAGCCAAGGAGTCTGGATGTGTGCCCCATGGCAACAAATTTGCACAATATAACCTGAGACGCAAACATAACTGTAGGTGTAGTATCAAGTACACCACTACCTAACCCTCCGGGAAATTGTTGTCACACAAAAACTAGAACAAATGATTATAAATAACACAGACTAGACCGCAAGAACTGTTGGGCCGCAATCTAAACGTATATGTTTACTTAAACTTTAATATAATATACATATTTATGATGTACTCCCCAAGACCTTTCATTTGATAGGTACCAAACATGTTATGATTATCTCAATTTAATTTTTTTCGAGCTTAGAATTTGACATTTAAATTCCCTCATAAAAATAATTGTTAAAATGTATATAGCCTATGTCATCCGCGTTATTCTTACAAAACTATTGACACCTCATTTATTAAAATCCGTTCGGTAGTTTAGGCGCTACGGTGGAACATACAAACATACATACAAACATAGAATGACAAAATCATTACCCTTCCTTTTTGCTTCGCCATAGTCGGGTAAAAAGTTAGTGGACTTTTTACCCGACTATAACCCGACTGCAATATTTTAAAACAAAAGCTCGATAATTTAAACTGTGCCGATAACATTGGGTTGACATGCTCACGAGCGCTATTTGGTTTTCCAATTAACTTTTATTTAGGGCGACGCGACGTTTGACGGCCATCATGAACTGTGGTTAGGTTTAAATTTTCTATTCAGTTCAGACATTTTAAAATAAAACAGGGAATTTTAGAAGGATTTCGTGGGAAAAAGTGGGATGTAGGTTTGTTGGTTTCGACAAATCGTCGATGTTATTCAATTTTAATTCATTTATTGCATCAAATATGATTAGTCCATGAAGTTCTTACTATAAAGGGTGTAAAAGTACCCTTATCGCAAACTCCCCACCACTGCGATATTTTTTTTGTTCTAGACCACACCTGGTAACCCCCTAGTTACAGAGATATTGGGGTTCTTCGTTCCAAAAGTTGCACAGCTGTTTTTGTAAATACTAGTTTTTCAGGTTATAACTTTACTTAAATTACCTCCATGACCCGTTTACTATTCAAAGCATCCACTAGCACAATGTTTTAAGACTGCTACATTGAGTTTTACCGTAAAATGTGATTTGTGAACCCAAAAAAAAAAGTCGTTTCCCAGCAAAATAATTTGTGTAGGGGTACTTACGTTTGATGTACAGAATGCTTGGTTGACGTATGTGTGAAGGGTTTATTGACACCTTGTATAACATATTTTGTAACACACATTCGGCCAATATTATAGCATGCAATAGTACAATTTTTACACATAAGAAACCGTTAAATATGTTTGTGCTTTAATGTATACAATTTACGGGGACACTTTTGGAAAAAGTCATTTATCGAATAAAAACACTCTTGTAACAACCACTTCCGCAACGCAACACAAAATTTATTAAAAGGTAGTTGAGTAATTGACCTCGGCAAAGCATTGTAAATTGTCGTTTATTGTTACTGTACTTCGTCATCATCACGATTGTCAGATTTTGGTCCATTCTCTGATAAGTTAAGTTTCCAGCCCTATTCAGCCATATTATCATTCAGTCTTTGCTTGCTTAAGCCTCATTTACGGACACGCGGTGCGTTGCGCGGCGCGTTGTGCGTTTTTAATTCAAGCACATGGCGATGTATGAAAACGGTAACGATTCAAACGACGATTTTACGAGAAGCGATTTAAAATGCAGCGTTTGTTGCGGTGGACCTGCCTCTCAGTAAATTAATAAAATAGCGTCTCTATATACGAGCCCTTTTTTTTGGCTGGTGAAAAATCATCAAATAACCCCTCTCGCTCTTGGGCAGAGCGAAAGGGAGTGTCAGACTTCTACTGACTAAAAACCACCCATGTTCCTTCTTAGCCCTATATGTCGAGGCCGTGGTAACTTGTGAACAACCCGCAGCCCCGACGAGCGTCGGCCCTCCCATGTTGCTGACATCTTCTTGAGGCGCGCGTGGAACATGAACGCGCCGTCGACACGGCCTGTCGTCGTCGTAAGACGGATGGACGGCGAGCTTAAACGAGCCCTTAGAGTAAAATATAGTAACAAAAAACTCCTCCTCAATGCTGTCAACCGATAGATTGTTGTAAAGAGTTGTTTTTAACTTCCAACCTACCTTTTCTTTAATCAACATTTTTATTCACCACTCTTTAACTTCAAAGTGGGTCTAATACTCTTGTGGCAAAACTGACATCATTAGGTACTGACTAGATTCGAACCCGCCACTCCATCCTCGAGAACCGACTCCCCAGCCACATTACCACATCTTCCCTTTTCATCAAGATAAGCAATCCCAATTAACTTTTATTTAACTGGTTGCGTCCTTCACGTGTCATTAGGCAGAGTTAGGGTCGCACCAGACGTGCGTGCGACACGCGTTCGGGCAGCGGTAACGCTCATGTGTTTACAGATCATTTGGTTTGAATGTATCGACGTGCAGTTGATCTTGATACGGTTTTATATTGACTGCTGGTTGTATGGTTGATATGAATGGTGTTTGGGATGGGGGTGGGCAGTGGCGTAATGTCATGCAATGTTTTGTAAATAATATATTTTTCAACACACTTGCTCATAAAATGGCTCTTATTTTACTGCAATTAGGCGCATAATGAAACCTATAATCAAACTGTGACTTTTTCATTGCTATTATTCACAAGTGAGTTATAGGTTTTTTTTATTGATTGAGTTGAGTTGCTATAATCTTAAAAAAGTTTCGATACAAAAAAGATCGCGTTCAATAGTACAAATACATTAATGTACCTCTTGCTTGCTCATTGCATCTTTGAATTTAAATAGATAATTTTAACTAGTACGTTTTTAATAAATAAAACTTTCACTCAAAAATAACTTTTGTTTTCTCTTTAATAAAGGAAAGTTTGAATTTCCTATTTTGTACGTGGCTAAAATGCTATCCGTGAAAAGCTCAAAAAAAAGAAACCTCATTCTGTTAGTCTATGGCCGATCGCCATTGTTAGATGCGCGCATAGGAAAACTGATTAATTTTTCGGGCCATTGTGAAAAAAAAAACTCGTTTCATCTGTTATTAGTAATGATTTTTAAATTAATTGTAATGATACACGTGTGTATTGACAGTCCTCGGCTCTCTTAAGACCCTCACCTGACGGGTCGTGTCTCAATGGCGCCTCAGCGTTAATCACTAACATTACACATTTGTACCATAATGTACTATTATAATATTAGCCACGAGGCTCAGCAAGTGATAATAGACTTACGAAAAGTAAGTCATGAGTTCGAACCTAGGCAGGCGCATGAGTTTCAGTAATTTATTTCGGCACCACTGCTCTCAAAATCGTGAAGAAAATCGTCGTGAGGAAACCGCATATCTTAGAGCCGAAAAATTCAAAAACATGTGACATCCACCAACCCGCACTGCGCCCGCGTGGTAAATTATAGCGCATTCCATCTCCTAGAGAGGAGGCCTGAGTCCCTGCAGTGGGAACATTATAGGCTGATGATGATGATGATAATTATACGAGTACCAGTCACTTCGATTATTCCCGATGTCCACCACTTGTCTGGCCACCACTGGGGGACAGCGAGACAACTTTAATACATTACTTGATGGGCTTCCCCGTCAGTAGAATTTTCTGGGATCGCGAACAAATGTATGTTTCACAAATGAATTCAGTAATTACTAAATGAGTTTATATGCAAATTGCTTTTAGTTCTTGTCATTTTTAGTTTTCAACGCAGAGTTTTGATGCCAAATTATTTACATAATGAATTTTAAAACGCATCTTGATTGTGGTAATGGAATGTTCAGCGATACAGTGCACAAATGAAGTGATACTAGTGTAGTTTTAAGGTTCTGTTTACTGATAAAGCGCTTTAAGCGCTGTGACATTTGTCAATGTTACAGCACCATGCTGAGTAGCCTTTTGGCTTCGTACGAGACTATTTTTTAAATTTAAACTAAGAACGTCCTAATTTTAAGTTTCTCTTATGTTTTAAGCTTTTTTAATTTTTGTTTTTTTATCAATATGTTCTGTCCTGTGTGAAATCAATAAATACTTTTTCTTTCTTTTTTTCTATAAAAGCTGTATTATTAGTATATGTATGTATAGGTACATTCTAAATAAATCGATGGGCCTTTGTCACCTGCATCTACATGAATTTTATTCTATAATGTGATCATAGTACTTGCAACAGTGTCGAAATATCGGGAACTCAAAACAAATAACGTTTTCAGTGTTAATGATAATATTAGTGACCATTTCCGTTGAAAAACAAGAATCCAATTTTTTCATCATCATCATTTCATGCCGGTATCACTATGATAGTGATGTTTACTGACAAAAAAATATGATTCTGATTAGGCCGTCTGTCGTGTTTTCAGATTATCAAAACATATTGGATACGTATGTTTTGTTTTATCAAATCAATAAAAATTGACAAAGAAAAAACACGTCAAAGATTTGAGTGCGGGTTTGTGACGTCACTGATCGCTAAGAAATGTCATACTAATGTCTTAAAATATGACGTCACATGAGTTTTTAAAGCACTGTATCGTCTTCATTGTTTGTTTACGTGAAAAAATACGTGTCCAATTTTTTTGGAAATCTATCTGACGGACTTATTAGATTTTTTTTTTAATTACCCTATTGGGTATAGGCTTCCTCTTTCTTCTGCCACTTTTCTCTGTTCTATGCGCCTCTCATCCATCCGTCTCCCAGAAATATCCTATCCATCAGCATCAGCATCATCAGCCTATAATGTTCTCATGACTCAGGCCTCAGGACTCTAGGAGAGAGATGGGCTATAATTCACCACGCGGTTCCAGTGCGGGTTGGTAGATGTCACATGTCTTGTTTTTTTTTTAAATTTAAAACATGCCGTTTTCCCCACGAAGTTTTAATAACAATAACATCATAACATGCTCTAAACCAATCAAATGTTTACCATAAACACTCACTCATGAACAAAAAGTTAAAATATATACCAGGTTACTGCTTATCAGGTTGCTGCAATAACCTGGTAATCGAATAATCAAAATTTTACGGGAGAAAAGATTTACTGGTTTTATCAATTCTTTTTACTGAGAGAGACTATTGAAGTCATTGATGTATAAAATGAATGCTATTTATTTTCGATATATGTATAACTGTGTCATTGATATGAAATTCCTTTTATTTAAAACCTTAACTTACCAAAATAAAATATAAAATCTTTCTTCGTAAAAATCTATAAAAGGTCGTGTCATGATATCTTTGTAAATATTATTAGGAAAAATCTGAAAAAAAATTGCCAAGGTGTATTCTAGTCCATAAATGCCGAATATGACAGAACAGCATAAACCCCATTAAAGCACATTACCGGGTTATTGCTTGGGGGCGTCGATATCTTCTGATCTCTATATAAATCTTCTACATCAGCGACTACATAACCTCTTTATCAATTCTACATCGAGCATTCGTATCGTTCGTCCGACTTTTATCGATTCCACTTGATATCGGACATAGATTCTGTTTTAAAGGTCAACGTACAGTTATGTCTCTTTGCACTAGTGGGATATAAACGATTCCGAATGTACGGATTTGTGGCTATACTGTCCCATTGCAGTGCTTACAACTGTGCCCTCTTTTTTCTTCTTTTTGTGTGGTTGGTGTAGAAACTAACCACACAAAAAAAGTAGTTAAAAACGAAAAAACCCGACAAAAAAACTGAAAAGCACACAACAAGCACATTTTAAATTAAACAAAACTTGGAAGCAGGCGGGGTTCATTTAAATATTATATTATGAAATGAAAAAAATTGAATAGACCCCGCTTGCTTCTCTCTAGCCTATGTCACCCGGGATAACGCAAATAATCTAACGATACCACATACATCAAAATCGGTTCAGGCGTTTAGAAGTTATGGTGGAATAGAAACTCACAATCATACAAACATGAACGCTAAATAAAAACATAACACAAAAAAAAAGAAAAAGAGGTTAGAACCCAGCGTCAAAGTATTTGTGCCACATTTGAGCTTCTAACTTGGATTGACATGCCGTCGATTAGTATCTCTCAGACACGTTGGTGTCACAAAGGGAACTGGAGCGAGCCACGCTCTGTATAACCCGATGGAGTGCAAAACACCAAAATTGACATTATAACGAAAGTCTACGACGAGGTACCGGGCGGTGCGCCTTGTCAGGATATCTGGCCAGACGCGCAGATGACCGATGGAGCAAGACTTTGACGAAGTGGTGGCCAAGGACTAAGAAACCGGTGCCGTCTTGAAGCTCGTTGGGTTGGATTATATTGTCAAAGTTATGGGAAACACTTAGCAATGGGAACGTTATGGAAACGTTTCTAAGCAAAAATTTGTGGGACGCACAAATTTTTGCTGACAAACGACTTTTTTTTTGGGGTAGAAAATTACATTTTACGGTAAAACTCAATGTAGCACTCTTAAAACATTGTGCCAGTGGATGCTTTGTAATAGTAAAAGGGTCATTGAGGTAATTTAAGCAAAGTTTTAACCTGAAAAACTAGTATTTACAAAAACAGCTGTGCAAAATTTGGAACGTTGACCCCCAATATCTCCGTAACTAGGGGGTTCCCAGGTGTGGTCTAGAACAAAAAAAATATCTGCGTATATGTAAAAAAAAATTTGAAAATTATTTGATTTTGTTTTGCTGTTTTGCTGTCGGTGACACGTTCGTTGTTTTGTGTTTCGGGGTTGCGTGGTTCGGTGTGGCAATTTTCGTTGTGGCGTGCATTCGGCGGCGTGTCGTTCGGCGTGGTGTCTTTCGCAATGACGTATTGCACTCGTAACTTTGTTTTATGAAGTGATCTTCTGACATTCAAAAGTGCCGGTTAGTTTAATTGAAATAAATGCTTTGAGTTTGAGTCATGGGTTCGAATTATAAGACCTATGGCATATCAACCCGACGGTGAGGTCACTAACCTACCACTGCTGTACGGTGGTCTTTATCCTCGTATTCGATTAACCGAGAATCGATTTAGGTCACGGTTGACGTCCGACCTTTGTGTTTCGGGAGGTGTCAGTGTCATTTCACGAGAGTCGATAAACATTTATGTTTTATTCGTTATTTCTGGCCGTGGCTGCTAGATTTTGAATATTGATGTGGTTGGGTGGACTCTGGTTAATTGAGGTGGTTTATATTATGAATTCATTCTCGTTATCACTATTTTTATTAATTTGTCAACCATTTTAAAATATGACTTGATACCGCACAAGATAGAGAGGATTGGAAGGAGGAAGCGTAGGCCTTAGCCCAGCAGTGGGACACGTGGTAGGCTAAGAAAAAAAAACTCACTAACTCACAAACTTTTTTTTTTGTGTGTTATCCAGTGGATTTAGGAATAGTTTAGATTCACAAATTGGACCCGGTAGGTGGCGCTGATGTCCGGGTAGGACGAAGTCCGCTCGTCTTTATATATATTTCTTCTGTACGTGTGTTTGTCACTGAACTCCTCCTAAACGGCAGAACCAATTTTGATGAAAATTTTCGTATGTGTTCAAGTGCATTTGAGAATGGTTTAGATTTACAATTGAACCTGGTAGGTGGCGCTGCTGTCCGGGCAGGACGACGTCTGCCAGGTCCGTTAGTATATAATTCTTACTGGTGGTCAAGGCTCTTGTGAGAGGAACGTCCTAACTATACGCACCGTAATCAGAAGTATTGCTTTCTGAAACAATATCTTGATTCTGCTGCCAAGCGAGAGACTGCTCAGATGCTGGTCATGGCTATTGGCTATTAAGCCATTGACCAACAAACACGAGTATCGGAAAAATTACTGCATTACACCTGTCATAGCAATCAGGTGAGACGATGGATCTTTTTTTCGTTTTATGGGGTGGGATCATCAGATCATCAAAATGACCTTCTCTGGGCAGAGAAGTAGGGAGTGTCAGACTTCTACTTACTAAAAACCATCCATAATCCTTTTTAGCCCTTAGGCCAAGGCCGCGGTATCTCTTACAACAACCCGCAGCCCAACGACGACGGGGATGATGGAATTTACACGTCTACGAAAAACTAATGTTTTTTGTTTTGATGCCATTTTTTCACATTGTTTCATCTTCTAAAGCAGTAAATAAAATAAAATAATGAACCAACCTACGAACTACGCACTTGTAAATTCTAGTCATTTCCTTTAGATCGTCACTGCTCATTCTAAATTAGCGTTCTACTCAAAATTTATACAAATGCAAGAATTTTCAAACAAACAATTTTACCAAAACAGCTCAGCTCACCAAAGTTTACACTCCAAAACCAATTTTAAAATAAAACTAAACTTGAACAAAACCGACTCCAATCTAAAACGATGACAAGAATTATTAAAACAAACACAAAATCGAATATCGCCTAACTATTCGATTAGCATTCGACACACGTATTCGAAAATTCGAATATTCATGTATTTAATATTTAGAACTAGCTTGGCCAACGAAAAGTGGGTATTTTCACGGTACTAAAGGTCGGGGTTGTGACCCGGATTGTCACTTTTTGTTGTACTTGTTTTAATAGTATTAGTTTTATGCGTGATAGCTTTGCGAAAGGGAGTTTTAGAATCGATTCTGTGTTTAAAGGAATTACTGTTGCTTTGTTTAAAAGGACGTTGGCCCAGCTCTGTACACAGAATTAGATGGACTTAAAATTCGTTTCTGGGGCACAGGCCTCTTGACTTTAGGAAGGCATCCCTACTATCCAATATTATAAATGTGAATGTGAGATTGTTTGTCACGCTTTCACCAAAAACTACTTAACCGATGACCATGAAACTTTGTACACATATTTGTGGAGGTATTAGAAGTAACATAATAGAATACTTTTTTGAATAAAAAATATTTCTACGCGAACGAAGTCGCGGGCAACAGCTAGTAGGCTATAATCCAGCAGTGGTGGTCCAGTAGTGACGACCCCACTTACGAACAATACATCGTGGGTTCGAACTTAGGTAGGCGTATTACTTTGTGTAATTTATTACATGACCACTGCTCTCAAAACGGCGAAGGAAAACATCATGAGGAAACCGGTATATTTTAGAACAAAATCACATACGATTATAGCCAATGCCTTCACATAGAGAGGAGTCCGGTGTTCCAGCAGTAAGAACACTATAGGCTAATTCATCATCATCATCATCATTTCAGCCAAAAGGCGTCCACTGCTGGACGTAGGCCTCCCCCAGGTGTCGCCACATTGACCGGTCCCGTGCGTCTCGCATCCAGCGGGTTCCCGCAACCTTCACTAGGTCATCGGTCCACCTAGTGGGAAACCTCACAACGCCACATCTTCCAGTTCGCGGTCGCCACTCCAGCCAGATTTTCGGGCCCACTGGCCATCCGTTCTGTGAGCGCCCTGCCCATTGGCCACTTAAGTCTTGCGATTCTTCTTTTTCTTGTTTCTTCGTTTGGCTGATTATATTAATGATACCTGATCCAAAGATTTAACCTTATAAGTATTGCACATTTGTAGGACATAGCTGTTTAAAAAAATAACCAATGAAAAATTTGTGTTCCTGGGTGATCAACCGATCAGAATGAGCTTCTGAATATGTTATATCTCTTGTGTGACTTGGTTTTCTACCCTGTATACTCATTACCAACCCCCCACAGATAGAGAAGAGGCCTGTGTCCCACCAATGGGAACTGAAAACACTATATTACAGCCCCATTTGTAAATATTTTGAGTGATACTCTAAGATATTATATTTCTTCCGAAACGCTCTCGTCAATTTGAGACATTATCGGAGACAAGGTTGATGTTTTCAAAAACAATAAAGTTTGACATAGCTTTCAGGGAAAATTAATATTGATAGTCTAATGGATATTTTGTTGATAAATTTTCTGCGAAAATATAATACTTGAATATACTTTTTAGTAGAAACAATTAGTAGATATCGGATGGATCCATTTGAGGCGTTACCTTACCAGTAGCATTTACTAGTAATATTGACAGTTAATTTGAATAAGGTATTTCACCAAAAAAATAGATTTTTTTGGTGAGATTGTTGTCTGTTAGATTATCGAAAAATATTGGATACGTGTTTTTTGTTTTATCAAATAAATAAAAAATTGGGGAAAATAAAACGTGTCAAAGATGAGTTAGTGCTTTTGACGTCAATTTGTAGGTAAAAAAGTGCTAACCTTGTGACATCACACGACTTGACACGACTTTTCGAAGCACTGTATCGTCTTCATCTTTTGTTTACGTGAAAAAAGATAAAACATAATTTTGTCCATTTTTTTTTGGAAGTCTATCTGTAGGACTAATTCGATTTTTTTGGTGAAATACCCTACTGAATTAATATTAAAAGAAATTCTAATATTAGTAGTCTCTCCCTCTCGCGTTCCACCGCCTCCTTCGCAAGCCTGAAACCTAACCTATTCTATTTATTTATTAAAACTTTATGCACAAGTAATAAAACCGTACAAAGGCGGACTTAATGCCTTGGGCATTTTCTACCAGTCTACCTTACCATACTTACACATAATAATGTCTGTCTTGACACACAACTAATATTAAAGTCTATCTATCTATAAGTTCTATATTCAAAGTTTCACGACAGTAGCGTCTCATACTTAGACTTAGACTCAGGTATTAAGTTAGGACGTGCAATTTGCAAGTTACTCATGTAAGATCTTATTGAGGTGAGGCCTTGAAGGTGGCGGATGGGATAGTTATTAAACGGTGTTGGCCCTGTTTCCGTTAATGTTAAGAAAATATGGATGAAATGTGTGATGAATGGTGACAGAGAAAAGTAAATGATGATATGACGAGTGAGAGGGGAGAATTGAAAAAGAAATCATGTTGCGCTGATCCCAAATAGAATGAAACCTTATAATTTAACCATGTCTGTCTGTACGTCCGTCCGTCCGTCCACACTATATCTCAAAGACGCTTTGTACTAGAAAGCTGTAATTTGGCATGAATATACAAATAAGTTACGCAGACAAAGTGCTAAAGTAAAATATTGAAAATATTTTTGTAGGGTATCTCGCCATCATCATACACATAAAAGTGGAGATATTTTTTTTTTCCCAAAGTTGTTGGTCTTGAGAAAACATTGCGAGTTTGCTCAAACAGTTTTTCGATTAAGGGATCCGTTTGTGAAATATTAAGCTTTAAAGTGCAAATTTTTGTTATAATGCATAAATTTAAATTCTTGAAAGCCATCCTCTACTAGAAAATTTTTCATATTGCGCAAGCTGTTAACTTTTATCTGTCCTGTTGTAGTTTGGTTATGCGTGTATGTTTAATGTTTATTTTTGCCATTTTTTGCCTTTTCATAGGGATTTTTTTGCCTTTTCATGGGAAATGCTCCATCCATAGCCTGGTTAGGAGTTATTACTACTGCAAACATCTTACGTATTGTCCATAATATTTTACGGTCAAATTACGTGAATGCAAAAAACTTTCAAATATACATAGTTTTTTTCACACGCTTTGTTATTGTTTCAGGTATCGTATTTCTACTTACCGCAACGTCAGTTAAATACAAAACAAACTAAAAAAAACAGCTATTTCCTACTCCCAAAAACACGTAAGTACCTATAAGCTAACCTATCTGACATAGTTTTAAGATAAGTCATGCAGCTGAAGTGACCTTAGCGCCATCAATGACGCAGTAGAAGTCGCGAAGTTCCGACCTAACGGAATATAAAAATTGACATTCCAGTAACACGAAGAAGATGAAGGTCAAGGTCGTAAAACAAATCATCATCTCAGCACAACAGTTAATAAATTAAAACCAATTATTTACTTTTCATGGAACCGATCGTTACGAAAAGCACTCAATCAAACGAACACCGCTACCAATATCCACCGATACCCAATTAGCACCAAGTTTTTTTCCTCTCCACAGAACCGACATACAGGAAAATCAAGACGCGCTAATTGGCCTGTCATAGTCCCCAACAGTTCTGCCGTTATCGCCATTTTCGTGGCCCTACCCAAAAATTATGGGTTTTTGAGTATGGTTACCAATTGTTGGGATTTTTTTTCGGATAGAGTTCGGATACTTTTAATTTATTTGAAACATTCAGTAATTTCAATTTCACATTCAGTCGTTTTTTGTGAAATACTTATAATCTAAAACCGCATACAGGGAAAAAAATTCAATTCATTATTATTTACTTAGTTCGTTTATTAATAATTAATTATTTAAATTAGTCCTATTTTGTGTACATATTTAGTTTTAATTATGCTAAACGTTAATTAACAAGTTAGTGTAATATAATATATTTTTATCGGCATAAAAAACTTGACATCCTAATAATCATTGGAGCTAGCAATTAATTAATCAGTTCAGAATATTCCAGATTAAAAACTTTTTCATTTGGTTAATAAAATTAAATCTCCGACTCTGAAAATTAAAACACAAACAAAAACCTCTCTGGACTAATATTTTACAAAAAAAAGTCCCGAATTTTCATCAAATGAAATGGTAACCCTACCTCAGCTTTAATTGGTCCATTTGATTATTGAACGAAAGTTGTTAATTGGTGTCCCTACCTTTGAAGTTGCCGCTTTGTGAACCTGGGGTTCAAACTTTAGTCTGGTAAGGGCCTAACCCTTTAAAAATAAGTTAGGTAGTATAGTCAAATGGATTGTGTATTTAGGTTCAAACTGATAAAGGTCAGTGAAATAACATTTTTTTTTATTGACCTTCAAGCTAAACACCGTAAGAGCTTCGTTAGTGACGCTCTGGGCGGAGCGGAAGGGAGTGTCAGACTTCTACTGACTAAAAACCGCCCATGTTCATTCTTAGCCCTTTGTGTCGAGGCGGCGGTATCTCTTTCGAACAACACGCAGGCACGCCAATCCGCAGCTCTGCAACCCGCATCCCCGCAACCCCAATAATTGTATGACATTATCGCAAATGCTAACCTGAACCTGAATGCGCACATCAAAGCATGACGTAAGTGACACAAGATTTTGCGTTCCGACTAAATTCGTGTGTCAGAAATTCTCTCTGGGATAGAGTTAGTTTTGAGTAAAGAGTGTTTCCTTTCGCTGTATGATTAAGCCGTATTATAAACTCGGTAGTAACAGGGTTGTAGAGTTCAGATATACAATCGCTTAAAGTTAATTATTTGTAATATGCAACATCAGGCTAGATTGGAAGCTGACCCCATCACATAATGGTTGAGAAAAGGTACGCTGTCGATGAATCATCATCATCATTTCAGCCAAAAGACGTCCACTGCTGGACATAGGCCTCCCCAGGTGTCTCCACATTGACCGGTCCCGTGCGTCTTGCATCCAGCGGGTCCCCTCCACCTTAACCAGGTCATCGGTCCATGTAGTGGGAGGCCTTAGTCAATGTATGGTTAAAACATAAAATTAAAATTTATTAACGAAGTCTTATAGTGGAAACAGTTACCAAAAATTTTAATATGTGTGTGTGAATATAACATTTTTTTTTTGCCGGGTGGAAAATCATCAAATAACCCCTCCCGCTCTTGGGCAGAGCAAAAGGGAGTGTCAGACTTCTACTGACTAAAAACCACCCATGTTCCTTCTTAGCCCTATATGTCGAGGCCGCGGTAACTTGTGTACCACCCGCAGCCCCGACGGGGGTGTGAATATACCATGACAACCGATTACGGTTGTCATGGTATATTCACCTGATTGTTTACGGTCAGGGCGACCAATCTTACCGGCGCGGCGGTGACCCATCGGGCATAGCTGCAGGAGATATTATAGTGCATAAGCGCGAGCGCAGACACATCTGCACTCTTTGTACAGGAGTACTCTCATAGACCGATGACACTGGGTCATGGTATAATATATATACCTATATATATTTTTAAAAACGTTGCCCACACCAGGAATTTTTCCTGTATCGTGAGTGCGTTCACAAACATTTAAACTCACATACACAAATACCCAGACCCGGAACAACTATCTGTAGGCCATAGAAATATTTGTGCCGTGCGGGGATCGAAACCGCGACACGCAGCGCAGCAGTCCAATCGCTCAGCCACTAAGCCAACAGTGCCTTTTCTATAACTACTCGCGCCACCGTTACGAATCAAACGACGTGTTATTTACGAGGGAACAAAGAAACTAACATACATAATATATAAAACTGACCTGATGCGTCATGCTCGTGAACGGGTGCTGTCAGTTGTGACTGGTCACCTCTTAGTTGCCACGGCTTGTTTGAATTATTATATTATTTTTAAATCGTCGTTTTGGCTTTACTGTCGACACTTATCGTGCATAACTTGCTACATCGTTCTCACATGATAATATACCAATCTCGATATGAATGATGTAACCAAAGTTTTGTAACAATATTATGATTCAAAAGAGTATCCATGAAGTTTCTTGCCATTCTTCTCATGAGACCAACGCTTTGGAATCGGCAACTACAGTACACTGACAGTTATTATGCTTTGTGAGTGGGACTGTAGCTTAGTTTATTAGCTTATTAAAATTTAGTATTTGTTCGACTATTCAAAAGAGCCTGTAACTGGCCAACTTGAAATAAATGATTTTGATTTGATTTGATTTGACCTACACAGGTAAAACAAAACCTTAAAAGCTTCGAACAAGTCACTCTTCTGTCAATACAAATAAATTTGAACAAAACCGACGTTTAAATGTTAAATGTATTAATTTAGTTCTATCCACTTTAAGTGCCAACTTTTGGGTCGAGCTATTTACACAAAATATCAAAGTATTTAGTCTCGATTAAATATTTAGGTTTATGTAACATTTAATGGGCCTTTAATATAGATAAAGTTATTAATATTGGTCTGAAAGAAGTTAGTTAAAGGTTTTAGATTTGGGTTTATAAATTTTATTATGCTAATAAAACTAGAAGAGCAGCGGTGGCCCAGTGGTGGCGGCCCCGACTTACGAACAGTAGGTCGTGGGTTCGAATCCAGACAGGCACATTATTTTGTGTAATTTATTTCATCACCGCTGCTCTCAAAACGGTGAAGGAAAACATCGTGAGAAAACCGGCATGTCTTAAAAACCAAAAAATTCGAAGACATGTGACATCTACCAATCCGCACTGGGCCTGCGTGGTAGATTATAGCCCATTCCCTCTCAAAGAGAAGAGGCCTGTGTCCCAGCAGTGGGAACATTAATAGGCTGTTGATGATGTTGATGATGAATAATACTAGTGGTTTTAAATAATATAAATATTATAGTGGCAACGAACTTACACTGACCTTATTATTGCTATTCTTCAGAGGTGTATGTAGTTATCCTAGCAGGTATGTTTCTACTTGACAGGGCTGAAGGTTGCCCCGTCGAGGCTGCGGGTTGTTCAAAAGAGATACCACCGTCTCGACGCAAAGGGCTAAGAAGGAACATGGATGGCTTTTAGACAGTAGAAGTCTGACACTCCAGAGTGGAAGGAGTCACTTGATGATTTCCTACTGACCAAACACAAGGTGTGTTACTGTAGGTTCTGCCTACTCCCATAGGGCAAACAGCGCGAAAATCACAACATACTAAAATACCAACACTTAGTAATAAAACAACTGTCCTGAACTAGCAATGAACGGAAATATACCTACAATTTATTTAGGAGTTTCACACAAGAGTGGATTGCGATGGTACTCAAAATGCTTTAAATTAATATAAATGTTATTATGTACTTAGTATTATTAATAATACTTAAAAGCTCGTTGTGATCGATTAATTATTGGTTCCATAAAGAAGATTGGTTCAACTCCTTTTTGATCAAAAACGCCTTCAATTATTTAGTGTATTGTCTTATAATATTACGGGGGACAAAAGGATGCCTGATGGATTTTTTTTAATTACCTAGTGTTATAAATAAGTATTGCGGCTGTGAGAAAAATACCAAATTATTATGCGGGAACTTATATTCCATTTACTTGATTGTAAGATTAGGAGGAGCGTTTCGCAGATTTCGGAAATGAAGGGATCTAGGACTGACCTTGACACGATCTTCAAATCTCGTGGCTGCTGACGCGCCTTTCTGGATTTCTTGGGCCCAAGATCTTCTTCTTCTTCATGAAAACACTGCACTCACTCACTCTTAATGTTCGCGGTGATATATTTATGGAAAATATGGGGTTATAGAAGATTTATAAAAAAAACTATAATTCAATGTTCATTGATCGGCTTTCTCACACGATATGTGTCAGCGTAGTGACGACGCCAGCGCCTCGTCGCGGCACTTTACGAAACTTTTCGAAAGTGCTCGAAGATTTTCTTCTTGCCTCTTCATCGGGTTATAGGAATGAAAGGGATGGAGACAGGAAATAAAAATGCGAAACGCTCGTTCCTTCCTATTCAATTTTTTTTAAGGATTTTATGAAGTTTATGGCGTCAACATCCTCCGCCGCCTTGAGAAAACGCAGTGTTCTCAAGCAAAGTATAAGCTAAAAGAATATTTAATATTTTAAATAATTAATTATTAATTAAAGTTAAGCGAATATTATTGGAAAGTATTATGTTTTATTTAGCGGTTATTTAGTTATTAGTTTATTGAGATGGTAATGGACACAATTTTACAATAGGTCTTTTAAAATTGCCTGTAGCCGTTTTGACTAAAGCTACGCGAATAGTACCGTCCTTACCGGGATATACTTCAGTTATTATGCCAATTGGCCAGCGTAATGGAGGAATATCATCTTGATGAATTAGAACTACTGTACCGAGCTTTATGTTATCTACCTGCGTTAACCATTTCTGCCTAACCTGAAGATTGTGTAAATATTCTACACGCCATCTTTTCCAGTAGCTACACACCATCTGGTCTAATAATTGTTTCCGACAACTAAGAGATCTCGATTCATCGGGAACGTTTTCTATGGGCAGGAACGTTAAAGGTGAAGCCATAATAAAATGAGCAGGTGTAAGAGGTTCCGGATACGGTTCCTCAGATAAGACACAGAGTGGTCTCGAGTTAAGGACTGCCTCAATTTGAGTGAGGACAGTCAGGAGTTCCTCATAAGTGAGAATTTGGGAACCAATGATGCGGTATAAATGGGTTTTAATGGATTTTATATTGGATTCCCACAATCCCCCAAAATGCGGAGCGCGGGGTGGGATCATTTTCCATTCAATTCGGTAGCAATCGGTCAGTAGATTTTGTAATTGAGCTTTAGCTCCAATGAAATTGGTTCCATTATCGGAATACAAACATGACACAGGTCCACGTCGTGAAAGAAAACGTTTAAAAGCGGAAATAAATGTATCAGAAGATACATCGGTAACCAGTTCAATGTGAACTGCTTTAGTTACAAGGCATATAAACACGCATATATAAGCTTTTTGACTTCTTTGACCACGACGTCTACATAAAGTTACTTTTATTGGGCCAGCATAGTCCACGCCCGTATGCACAAACGCTTTGGTCTCCCGTACGCGGCAAGTAGGCAGATCAGCCATTTTTGGGCTGAGGTGTGAAGGACAATTTTTAAAACAAAAATTGCAAGCGTGTAATCTTTTCCTAATGACACTTCTGGACGAGAGTATCCAATACTTCTGACGCAACAGTGAACTCAGAAGGTTGGATCCAGTATGACAATGAACGCGGTGAAAATAATCAATTAAAACATGGGTAATGTTATCATGCTTAGGTAATAAAGCGGGGTGCTTAGCTTCATAAGGAAGGTTGGCATTAGATAATCTACCTCCGATTCTAATAATTTTCTTGTCATCGATAAAGAGATCGAGACGTTTAAGCGATGAACGTAAATTATCCTTCTGTATGTCTTTGTACAATTGTTTAAAGTGATGTTTTTGAACAGAGCGGATTAAATATATTTCAGCTATATTCAACTGGGAAACGGAAATCACGCTGCTACATTTGTCACGAGGAATAATGCGTAAAAAGCGCAGTATGTAAACTATAATATGTAGGATTTTATTCCAAGACGAAATATTCTGTGAAACTGTATAAATTAAATCAGGTTCCAAAGAAGCGGACGCGTTATGTGTCAAAGATTTAAATTCAGGTAGTTCTTCACAAGAGGCAGGGATAAACGGAGTGATAGGCCACTCGGATATTGGGTGTTGAAGCCATTTAGGGCCGTGCCACCATAAATCATGTGACAGTAACTGTTCAGGCAGAAGACCTCTTGACAAACAATCACTCGGGTTTTCTTTACCACTAACATGATAGAAATGTTTAGAATCAAGATTTTCTTGACATTTAGCGACGCGGTTGCTAACAAAAATATTCCATCTATGTGGGGAAGAATTAATCCACGAAAGGGCAATTTTCGAATCGGAGAAAGCAAATATATTATTAATTGCTACACGAGCGCGGTAAGTGTCATTAATTAATTTAATAAGTTTAGACATGAGAAGAGCGGCACATAATTCTAGCCGAGCTAAAGAAACTACCTTTACAGGTGCGACCTTGGATTTAGCACACACCAAACGTACGTGTGTGTTGCCATCGGTGTGTGTTACATGTAAATATATGACGCAACCATATGCTTTCATGCTGGCGTCTGCGAAACCCACAATATTTATTATGCAGTTCATGGAAACTGCTAAATGCCGTGGTATTTTTAATGAGGAAAGAAGAGGCAGTTGATCTTTAAACTTTTGGAAAAGCGATACAATGGTATGTGGCGGAGTATCATCCCAACTGATATGAAGATCCCATAACTCTTTTATAAGTAATTTGGCAAACAAGATTACCGGAGCAGCAAAGCCCAGTACATCCCACAGGCGTGCGATAGCGGATAGAATGGATCTTTTGGTACAAATCCCATCTAGTTCAGATGTAGTAAAAGTGAAGCTATCATCCGAGGGAATCCATTTAAGACCTAAAATTTTTAAATTGTCCTTATCCGAGAAATTAATAGAAGCGCGATTGGATTGCGGAACAGTAGCTAATAGTTCTTGTGAATTACTTGCCCATTTGTTTAGATCAAAACCTCCAGCTTTAAATAATGCGATGAGTTCGCTGGATAGAACCTTAGCCTCTTCCAATGAAGGAATAGATGTTGCTAGGTCATCCATGTAAAGCTCTTGCGAAGCTACAATAGCAGCGCGTGGAAAACGATGTTTTTCATCCGCTGATAACTGGCGCACTGTGCGCATGGCTAGAAACGGACTAGATTTGAGTCCAAATGCAACCCTGTTAAATTGAAATTCCCGAATAGGCTCAGTGGTGTTAAAGCGAAATAATATTTTCTGATATCTTTGATGCTCATTAGTAACAGCAATCTGCAGATACATCTGCTTTATATCTGCGGTAATCGCAATTGGAAATAAGCGGAATTTTAATAACAATATAAATATGTCGGCCTGCAAATTCGGCCCTGTGTGCAAGATGTCATTAAGTGACACGCCATTATGACATTTTGCACTAGCGTCAAGAACAATGCGAACCTTGGTGGTTACTTTATCCTGCCTAATAACAGGATGATGCGGTATGTAATATCCCTTATCGCGATCCACAGCAGTATCACTAGAAATTATTTCTGTTAGATAATTTTTATCAATATATTCCTGAATAATGTCGTTATAACTGGCACGAAGCTCAGGATCTCGCAATTTAGAA
This sequence comes from Diarsia rubi, assembly GCA_932274075.1. Taxonomy (NCBI): domain Eukaryota; kingdom Metazoa; phylum Arthropoda; class Insecta; order Lepidoptera; family Noctuidae; genus Diarsia; species Diarsia rubi. The sequence goes on from OW026432.1 coordinate 2,740,552, forward strand.
TATTCTAAAGAAAGTAAACGTCGATATGCTGCAGAATGGGAATTTCCTAACACCTCTGGATTTTTACAAAACGGTAACGCAGTACAATATCTGCCGGTGGAGTCACGTGACACAGTAGCAGAATACTGCTGCTCACACTCCCTGTCTGACGGACTACAGAAGGTTTTCTCGGGAATTTCCTCAAGATTCCAGAATTTATGAAGCGAGTCATCTAACGAAAGAAAACAATAATTATAATCACAAGTTGTGAAATATGAAGCGGTATTCAATGCAGTGGACGCAGGGTTACACTCGTATTGAACAGCGGGAATATCGCCCATTAAAATATAACCGAATACGGTTTCAATGGCTGATGGAGCGGGAGGTGATATAATTTTTCCACCTAACAACAAAAATGGGTACAACTGTGCCCCAATAAGCAATTCAATTTCTCCGGGCATATGCCACAGAGGATCAGCTAACGGTAAGTTTGCCAAGTGTTGCACTATAGAAGGGTCAACATCCTTAGTGGGCAATTGGTCCGTAATACAATCAACGACTAAAGCGGTTATATTATAAGAATTTTGTTTATTTTTTGCGGTAATTTTTATCTTAACATATCCCTCAATAGGGCGGGAAGAAGAACCGACACCCTTTATAAAAGAATTCGCAAGCGGAATAATATTTAAATGAAGTTGTTTGCAGCAGGCAGAAGTGATAATATTATTTTGCGACGCGTTGTCGATCAAACACCTAACTAATACGTGTTGGTTGTTATTATTATTATTTACGTAAACTTGGGCAGTGGATAAAAGAACCATGCTGCGTGATGAATTTACAGCGCATAGCGTATTATTATCACTGGCTGTCGGCGCTGGCGCATTTTCCAAAACGCTCGATTCACTGCTTACACTAGTAGAGCCAGGCGGCTGCGAGTTAGAAGAATTTACGGATTGAGTATCATTAATATCCAAATGTAAAAGTGAATGATGATGCTTACTGCAAGTTTTACAGAGATATGTAGATTTACATTTTGAAGCGGTATGTGTAACACTAAGGCAGTTTACACACCCTCGTTTAGTTTTTATAAAATCTAAACGTGACTTAGCATTTATCGCTTTAAACGCTGGACAATAATATATTTGCGAATGATCTGACTTACTGCAATATAAACAAGCGGATTTAGTTTTGTTATTATTATTATCGCGGGTTACGAAAGAGTGGACTGTATTTCGCGGTTGAGTACGTGAAGCGGTATTATTATTTTTATTAGAGCCCGACGCTGGTGTCGCGGATCGGTCCAATATTTTAGCTTGAGATTTAATAAAATCAACAAGATCCTTATAAGAAGGAATCTCCACATCTCGCCTATACATTTCAAATAAATGGACGGTTGTGGAATCTAATTTTCGTAAGGCTAAGTTTAATAAAATGAAATCTTTTAAGTCTTTAATTTGCAATTGTTCTAACGCAGAAACAGAAGCGTGAAAATTTTCAATAAATGTATTTAAGGATGCGGAATTATTTGCGGTAGATTTCATATTAAATATGTTTGACATGTAGTGAGAACCCAGGGCCCTTACATCTTGGTATTTTTTAACTAAGCTGTCCCAAATATCTTCATAATTATCACCTGACGGTATGATCCCTGCAGTTAACTGTAAAGCGGTTCCCGTTAATTTACCTATTAAGTACTGAACCCTGTGAGAATCAGTAAGGTTAGTATTATTATGAATATTAGCTTTGAAGGATTCGTAAAATACGGGCCAATTATCAATTTTACCGTCAAATGAAGGAATTTGTATCGGCGGTAGTTTAACACAACCTTTATATTGTGACACGCTGTCTTGCGAAACCGACTTAGTATGCGTCGCTAACGTACTGGCTGCGACGAGAGACCTCAGCCTCTCTATGCGTGTATATATTCCATCAAAGGATGTTAAACTATTATAATCTAACATATAATTGGGATTTAGCTTAAGGTTGAACACGTTTATTTGGTCTAAATTAGAACTGAATTCTTGCCTAATTGTAGACAATATTTCAGTGTCTGCCATAAACGCTTCCGTGGACCGGAGCTCAACTGTGGTACGAACATTTTTATAAGTATTATAAAGTGACGTTAAACGTTCAAATATTGCCTGGTTTTTGGCTTCAAACAATTTTATTTTAATTTCATAATCTTCCATTTTTATGAAGTAGGTATAATACCTAAGTACATAAAATGATAAATCAAGATGGCGGGTAAACGTAAAAACTTTGCAAAGAATGCGATAGTATTGTGATGAAACTATACGTAAACAAGATTTATTTAATAAGCAAATCAGAAATGACTCACGCAAACGACAGTTTAAGCGGATACCTATCTAATTTTTGAGTAAAAGGTGATTTTACTTTCTTAGATTACGAAAATAAAATTAGTGGGTAGCGGAATATTATAGTTTAGGTATAGACCTGAAGCGGTTATTATTTTAGGTATAAGACCTAATTATGACGTATAGACCTATATAAAATGCGGGTTATAACACTAAATAGCGGTTTAGATAATAGCGGTTTAGGTATAGTGATTCATAAGGAATCCGGTCGAAGGCGAACCAACAGATGATGGATTTTTTTTAATTACCTAGTGTTATAAATAAGTATTGCGGCTGTGAGAAAAATACCAAATTATTATGCGGGAACTTATATTCCATTTACTTGATTGTAAGATTAGGAGGAGCGTTTCGCAGATTTCGGAAATGAAGGGATCTAGGACTGACCTTGACACGATCTTCAAATCTCGTGGCTGCTGACGCGCCTTTCTGGATTTCTTGGGCCCAAGATCTTCTTCTTCTTCATGAAAACACTGCACTCACTCACTCTTAATGTTCGCGGTGATATATTTATGGAAAATATGGGGTTATAGAAGATTTATAAAAAAAACTATAATTCAATGTTCATTGATCGGCTTTCTCACACGATATGTGTCAGCGTAGTGACGACGCCAGCGCCTCGTCGCGGCACTTTACGAAACTTTTCGAAAGTGCTCGAAGATTTTCTTCTTGCCTCTTCATCGGGTTATAGGAATGAAAGGGATGGAGACAGGAAATAAAAATGCGAAACGCTCGTTCCTTCCTATTCAATTTTTTTTAAGGATTTTATGAAGTTTATGGCGTCAACAATGCCAATCCTTCTTTGGAACCAAATTTAAGGATTGGTTGTCATGGTGATAAAGATTCTCTAAAATTATTAACTGACTAGCTTCTTCCCGTGACATTGTCCCAGTGGTATATTTATAGCCTATAGCCTTCCACGATTAATAGACTACCCAACACAAAAATATTATTTTAATGTTAAACAGTAGTTCCTGAGATTAGCGCGTTCAACCAAACACACAAATTATTCTTTTAATATTTAGTTTAGTATTTCTCATAAGAACATGATTTATTCAAACTATCACATTAGTAGCAGCCAGGGAGTCAGAATGTTAAGTAAACCTTTGCTTAACTCTTCAGGGATAACTGGCATGATGTTATCAAATTAGGGGAACTGGGCAGGTGACACTTAAAGGATGATTGAGGGTCTTCATGCACCCGTTGAGGGTGCGGGTCCCGTCGGGGCTGCGGGTTGTTGGAAAGAGATAACGCGACCTCGACACAAAGGGCTAAGAAGGAACATGGGTGGTTTTTAGTCAGTAGAAGTCGGATACTCCCTACCGCTCTGCCCAGAGCTGGAGGAGTCATTTGATGATTTCCCACCTTCTATACAAAAAAAAGGGTCTTCATACAGTTCACCCGCCTAAGCGAAAGTAGGCTTGCGGCAGTATATTTAGTCGGTGAGTGAGTCATATAATTCTTTCTGGCCCCGGAACTTGATCACCTTGACTTAACTATGGTTTACTGTACCTATTATTTTTAAAGCTCGAAATCATGTTTGCATTAATACACTTAACCTTGAAAGCTATTACAAAATGATTCGTTTATTGTTTTAATTTGAATCAAGGTGATTTTCTTATCCTTATTGTGATTGACAACGTATTCAAATTTAACAACAAACTCGGTGTTTTATCTAAATTAGGTTAAACAAACTGCCATTCCTAGAATCAACAGTTATCGTAAAAGCTCTATTCAATTTTGTTACGTTCACCGGCCCATATCATTTCAAATATTTTATTCCAAAAAAAAACATCACTGAAATCAATAGCCTGGTATCAATTTTTTATAGACGTCACCATTCCACATTCAAACGGCTAAAATAAAAAGCCGAGGATTTGATGCATGCAACCATATGACAGCTTGCATGAAAAACGTTTGCGTAAAATCTGTGCAATCTAAATACGGCAACCGATATTTTAGACAGGTTTTTTTACGTGTGGGCTGTGCCAGTTTTTCCAAGTAAGCTCAGGTTTCTAATCGTCATTTTCAAAGCAACTACATACATATTACCACTGAAAATCAATCAGTACTGTGGGCTATTGCACAGCCTTCTGCGTGGTAACCTTCTTGTCGCAGTCAAGATGTGCAAGCTGTTAACCTTTTGTATCGTCCTGTTGTATTTATGTGTTTATAAATACTTATATAAATGGTATGCGTTGTATGTTCATTGTTTGCTTTTTTTTGTAACTTTCTATTCCACTTCATCTCCCTGCAACAAATTTCTTTCTTCTTGGTCATAAAAAGCCCGATTTACTTTTTAGCAACTCGTTTAGGTAGTTTTCACGCTAGTTTTCAGGGTGACGTTGCATCGAAAATTGCTGCAAAAATCAAGCATCATCCATTATAACTCTTCCAAATCCAACTGGAACGTATTCCAATACAATATTTCAATCGTACAACAGCGATATCGTAGTACCCAGTACTGTGTGGTGGAGGTGAGATAGGTTATCACTACATGTAAAGTACTGGTTACATACAGTTGCGTCCACTTAGACTTTAAGCCATTTATATTAGCCGATAATATAGTCTGAAAGAGCGAACACTGAATCAATAACCAAAGATCGGTCGAAGACAACATCGTCACGATTGTAAGCCCTGAAAATTCACGCAGAGGTAACACTAATTAGAAACGTAGTCAATCCCAATTGGCCTCATCAGAAAGCTCAAAGGCACCCAAAGGGCAATGAAGAGGCCCGTCGGGGCTGCGGGATGTTGTAAGAGATACCACGGCCTTGACATATAGGGCTAAGAAGAAACATGGGTGGTTTTTAGTCAGTAGAAGTCTGACACTCCCTTTTGCTCTGCCCAAGATTTCTCACCCCACAAAATAAAAAAAGGCAATGAAGAGGGCTATGGTCGGAGTTTCCTTGCGTGATCGAATCAGAAATGAGGACATCCCCATAATAACCAAGGTTACCGACGTAGCCCGAAGAATCGCCAGACTTAAATGGGGCACATTGCTCGCAGAACGGATGGCCGATGGGGCCAAAATTTTTCTATTAGAAATATAATTTATAACTGAATTGATTTAAATAATAAAAATCAATACAAGCATGTGATTTAAAATTGATTATTGTAAAATTTTGTAAATGCATGAAATAAAATGCTTTTTATTATTTATTTATGATATCTTTTTTTTTAATGGGACAAGCCCGCCTCACTATTCCCAAACCACTGTAACTTCTGTAAGCCAGAATCAACAGTGGCGACCACAAGAAAAGCGCCGAGACAATGAAGCTCGACGAAGTCCCAGAGAATTGATTTGACTGTCTTGGATCCCGCAACGAAATTAATCAGAAAAGAATAGCGGAGGAGTAGGAAATTTATGATATCTAATTAGTACACCCACATATTGCTAGATATGCCAGATATGTTAACTCATTATATGCAGAAGGAGGGTGAACCTATTGTCATCAACCCGGGCACAAATGCAGACTCCTTGGGTGTTACTGAGAATTTTTTGATAAAAATCCAATGACACTTTGGCCGATCTGGTAAACGAGCCCAAGCCCTCTCGCTCAACAGCCGTGCTTTCGACCACAAGACGAACGAGGCAAAGTCAAGCCTTATAAATCCTAATATAACACAAAAGATAAAACCATCATCATCAACAGCCTATTAATGTTTCCACTGCTAGGACACAGGCTTGCTCTCTTTGAGAGGGAATGGGCTATAATCCACCACGCGGGCCCTGTGCGGATTGGTAGATGTCACAAGTCTTCGAATTTTTGGTTCTAGGACATGCCGGATTCTTCACGATGTTTTCCATCACCATTTTTGAGAGCAGCAATGATAAAATAAATTACACAAAGTAATGGGCCTGCCTGGGTTCGAATCCACGACTTACTGTTCGTAAGTCATGGCCGCCACCACTGGGCCACAACTGCCTTCCAAACGCAAAAGACAAAACCAGCCTACTAACAATAATAAATCATAATCAAAACCCACATTCAATATCATACCCCATTGACATGGCGTTAAGTACCATTCTCGCGGAATTAATACCACATAAGTACATCAGAAATATTGAGCGAAGCCGTCACAAAGCCATACGATTATTATGCGTATTCAATACTTACAATAAGTACTAACTTACGTTGGCATATTCCGTGCGAAGAATTCTTATTATGAATGCGATTATTCGTTCGGGCGTCAAGAATCTGTGTGAGTTATTTATAGGTAGAGAATTTAGCGAGTCGTGTTCGGGATAACTGGTACTTATAATGTGTGCGTTTTGCGAGGTATTCTAACTAGGGCATACATTGACATTTACCTCGATTGGATAGGTATATCGATACTTCACGAAATTTTTATAAATAAGTCACACAACTATCTTTTTGGTAAATACCTACTAGAATCTTTATTTGTAAATTCTTAACCCTATGTTCGTGGCATGGGAAGTAGCGAGGAAAGGAGGCAGAGACATAGTGTGGCCACTTTACTCGCCATGCCCCATGTCATGCTCCTCGTCCTGCCCATCGCTCCCTATGTTGTCGGTTTTTGTTTTTGTAGGAGCGTCGCGATTAATTGCGCGAGTAGAGCAATGTGGGCAGAGCGGGCGCAGCGCGAGGAGCATAGCAATGAGCAGCGCAAGGAGCAGTGTGGCGGCCGCATTAAAGTCACCCAAAGGGCTAGGTTCAGAGTTTCCTTACGTGATGGAATCATAAATAAAAGCAAGAGAACCAAGGTTAACGACGATGCCCGAAGGATTGCCAAACTCAAGTTTAAGTGAGCAGGGAGCATACTTTTCGAAGAACAGATAGCCGATGGACTGTAAAGTTCTGGAGTGGCGACCGCGAACCAGAAGACGTCGCATTAGAAAGATGAAGGTTTAGGGATCTACTGAGTGTGCGACGCATGGGATCGGATCGGAGGCCTATGACCAAAAGTGGACGCATTTTAGCTGAAATTATGATGGTGACATAACCCTATATTGGTTTCTTGTCATATAAATATTGATATAATGTTAATTCCAAATAAAATATCTTCCTACACCACCTTTGAGAACATCCATAACAATATTCCCATTAAAATTCCACCATTCAAAACTCAATAAATCCTAACTCAATTCGTAAAACAATGGGTAACTAACAAAATGAAATACGATTGCAAGTTTGTCACAGATCGGGCTAATGCGGGTATCACTGAAATTGACGTTCGGGTTTCAACCGTGGGTTGAATCGACAATCGTGCCGCGCGCCGTCATCGAACCGTGCCGCAAGCTTTGTGTTTAGCTTTGATTTTTGGATGAACTACAGAGCAGTTATGCGGGGCGTTATTTAGAGCGAATATTTGACACCGTTATAATACATAACAGTGTCAATATTTGACCTTTGACCAAACGCCTGCTCTGAAATGTTTTTGAAATACATTTGTATTGTTTCTCTTCATTTAACTTACCCCGTTGGTCTAGCGGTCGCAAGCGTTCCTGGCTTCGATTCCCAGCTCGTGCAGTGTTATTGGGTTTTTGGTTTGTCAGTTGCAGCCACGTAGTTTTTATTTGTGTCTGATTGGTTGTAATAGGCTCATCGCCTGTGACAAGGGCCTTCTTTTTGGGTGATGGGAAGTCAAAAAAGTCAAATAACCATCAATCAGCAAATAGTGCCGTCACACGGCCTGACGTCGTCATAAGACGGACGGACGGCGGCAGTAGGAGAACGTCTCGTCAAAGTGAATGTTAGCGACATGTGACGTCATTTGCGTCATGAAAATAAGCCGGAATCTTAAGGTTTTACTCTTAGACATGAGCTACAAGGAAAATACTGTCCAAAATTATTGGGTCACCCGCTACACTGGAATGGTACATATTGTGCCACAATCTTATACAATTAATCCATATCCAATGCCTGCATTATTATCGCACAGAAAGTAAGGTCTCCATAAGAGTTAGAAGAACAAGCGTGCTTAGAAAAGAGACATTCTTTTAGTGACTACAATAATTGCTAAATCTAAAATGGGGACAGACAATATCATCTGCCTTTTTCTTCATATGAAGGGCTGGCTTCCAGTGTAACCTGATGTTGATGAATACCGATATTTTACATTTAGTGACTGCTTTTGTGACCTCCACAGCCCTGTTAGTACCTACTGGGTTACACTGACTCTCGAAATTTCTTGCCACTGATTGCCGACTGTCAAAGATTTACCATAACACAACTAAAAACTCTCAAATAAAAATAACCTATGATAAATTAACCAACTTTATAAAAAAAACACTAACATCTTGAAAATAAAGATGCTGGTGATATAAAAAAGATACTGGTGGAATACATAATATCCTCCTTTTTAGAAGTCGGTTAAAAAGCCAAACAAACATTATTAACATTTTTTGTTGTTTTCACCCCCAGAGAGCGCAAACATCTTATCTATTTTGTTATCAGTACATATTTGAACATAAGTTCGAACGTAGCATTACAATGGTCCTTTGATGAAACCCCTCGAGATCAATTAGCCGGTAATCAACGGCTAATAGCGTGTGTAGGTGATGACATGTTGGAAATGAGGTTACGTTAACGATATATTATATCTAAATATATACTGTGTGTAGTTGAGTTACGGTTCCTATTGTTTTACAAAAAAAAGGTCATAAGTAACTCTCTTAATAATTTTTTGTCCTTGTCTTGAGTTTGCCCTATAACTGTACAAATACTTATATACAATTTAAGACTGTTAGTAATTTCAAAATATTAAACACAAATACCACCGACCACCTTGTCCCATTTCTGAACAAAGGCTTCCGTATTTCTCCCTCTAGCGGTACTCTGTTTCGACGTTGTCCTTAAATAGCTTCACCAAACCCTTTTACATCGCTCAAGCCGATGAATTCCGACTAAACATCTCCTATAGATCATAAAAGTTTGAGTAAACTTTCCCAAGACCTCATTGCTTCCTCAGCGTCGCGTCGAGGTCCATCGTGACGCTCTGATCCTTGCTTAAAATAGCTTGCGATGCTGAGCCTGTAGTTTTAAATCATCTACTAAGTAATGATAATCTACACTAATATTATAAAGAGGAAAGACTTGTTTGTTTGTTTGTAACGAATAGGCTCCGAAAGTAATGGACCAATTTGAAAAATTCTTTTACCGTTGGGAAGCTACACTATCCCCGGGTGACATAGACTACTTGTACTACTACTGTATTCCCACGGGAATGGGAACTACGCGGGTGAAACTGCGTGACGTCCGCTAGTTTATTATAATTCAGATCCAGTCTGTCCCTTTGCTGCCCATCCCGAGCGACAACACCTTAAGCCGAGGCTCGTGTAGTGGCTTAGTTTATAAGATTTTGCCCCTGGCTGGAGGCCCTACACTCAAGGCACCCATATGATAATTCAGTTAAGCAAACGACAACCTCCTAGGTTGACTATTACAAAAAATCTCTTCGTACCATAAAGTGTGTTTTAGTTGTGGCTCTACGATCGTATTTGTTTGTTATTTTGTTGTTCCTTGTTCGCAAATATACCCTACTCCTAATGAACTCTAGTAGTAGCCATTCTCGACGGCAACCAACTTGGTTCACATACAAATATACTGAGTAGAATACGGAATCTCGGCGCAGAAAATGTCGATGATATATTTACACTGCAGGGGATGGTTGAGTCTCAACACTCGCGGGTTGCTGTCAAAAAAATCAGGAAACTCGTATTTTTTTCTGATTTTTTTGACTTGTATTTTTTTAATTAATAAGAGATTTTTTTTTCTCGCGGCTCCGTAGAAATGATCTTTCACGTTCAATGTTCTTTCACGTGCATCGCAATTTTGTAGCTGTATTTGCAATATTTTGTGCGTCGAGATTTTGTATTCTACTCAAATATACAGTAGGTAAGTATTTTAAAACACCGAGAGCTTCCCCAGAGAACACGGTATGTGCACTAACTAAAACGAAAGTTATTTCGATGCTAGCTCGATGAATGAGACTCGATCAAAAAGTTTTTGTGCAACTCGGATTAACAAATTGAAGGCTTTGTTTGGCAGTTTTTGAAAGGATTGTTAAATATTGGCCATTTTCTGAATTGAGCTTGTCGGGTCGTGGGACTTTCGGGACCAGGATTCCCCCAAAATAATTTAAATTAAATTTTAGTAGTATTTCGGGACCACAAATAAAATAAACAAACGTACGCCTTTAAAAAAAAGGTCAACCAAAAAAAAAAATATACAAATAGTTAGCGCTGTTACTAGCCTGACTTAGACTGAAACAAAAAAAAAATTCATACAAATATTTAATTAAAAATTTGCAGCAGTTTATGTAATGTGTTATGAAGTACTAGGGTATCATAAGTTAATAGGAGATTTATCATATATTTCGGGCGCCACCCCGTAGCTAATCTTCAATTGAATCATGACGCCCTGGTACGAAGTTCAAAATGTAGTACTAAAAAAATTGTTCTTGAAGAAAACAAATGAAATTTGTTCTTAAATTTGAACTTTGTACCAGCAACATGAATGATTGTCCTAATATTAAGAAAATCTTATAATAATCTAATCAACAGTATACACAAGTACAACGTCAAAAATGTAATTGTTGATCATAATATTATATCACTTTTTTGCTAACTGTACTTTAACTTCGTTTTTCTTGTGGTCCCGATGTAGTACTCTATCTCTATTACTTTCGGGACCGCGGTCCCGGTCCCGAAAGCCCCGCGACTCAGCTTGTCGTGGTGTTTAAAATGTGCCTGCGTTCGTTTTTCAGATTAGAGAAAATAAACTAGTTTTCTCTGATTTCTTCTAAAATTGTTTTTTTCATGGGATGTCTACTAATAACAGTCAGTAAAAATATGAATTAAGTACATACATAACTCCACGTCTTTTTTCCTTAACCAAAAGCTAAATAAATAAAACTCTACGAAACAAAACCTTTTGAATTTTATAGCGTTAATTTTAATGTCTGTGACCTGCATGCAATATAATCTTACTCTCAAATCGAAAATAATAAATTAAACATTAAAAATTCATCCGTCATTGCACTTCTGTATAATTTACTGCAATTCGCATGCATATCCGATGAGACGGCATCGCCAGATGAGATGATCAGTATAATGGATATTTTTGGAGAACCGGTTAAAACCGGACACATACATGCGGTACGGTCAGCATCAGAAGTAGCTTAACATTTTGTAACTTTTATTATTTAATGTACAGGATTCCAGCTATTATTTTTAATGGTTCAGATGATTATTCTTTAAAATATTCTTTACTCTTCAATGTCTTGTTAGTAACGAGTAATTCCTAACAAGTTTTCATTAAAATACTTGCTTAGTAAGTTTGTGTAGTGTTAATCTACTCCTGATGCTGACTGTACATTGTACAATTTAATTATATTTGAAACATGTGTATTAAATGTATGATGGAAGGATGAAATTGGACACTGATTATTTAGTTAAAAAAATATCTTAAAATGGCGGCTCGTTCTGATTTCACATTAGTTTATTCTTGATAAGCGAACTGAGCAGCAATACGTAAAAGTAGCGGCCCTGACTTACGAACAGTAAGTCGTGGGTTCGAACCTAGCACTGCCCTCAAAACGGTGAAGGTTAACATCGTGAGGAAATCGGCGTGTGTTAGAACCCAGAAAAATCAAAAACATGTGACATCTACCCGCACTGGGCCCGCGTGTTGGATCATAGCCCATCCCTCTCCTAGAGAGGAGGCCTGAGTCCCTGCAGTGGGAACATTATAGGCTGATGATGATGATGTTATTTTTTATTATTTGTTGGAACCTATTGTAATATGTTATGCAACCCTTTATTAAGAAATACTGTTCGATTTTTGTACCGAATGAAATCCATTTCCAGTAGTTGATTATTAATTGATACCTATAAATTGTAGAATCAGGCTTTACTTTGCAGAAATCCATGATGACATTAGATATAATGCAAAATATTCTGGACACGTGCTTCGCCCCTCGCAGTGGCACCTCCAGGATGTTGATTCAGAGATCATCCGGGCGTGAACTAGCTAACGTATAACAATGGTATTAGAAAGGCTATAGATTTTATTTTAAGATTCCAATTTCCAATATTTCCTGATGTTTCTGTTCTCCTAATACGGTAGTTTGTGGAAATTTCCTAAAATTATTATTGATTACTTTTATTAGACACCCCATCACTAGCAGCTACCAAGTCGTGGGTGCTCTTAGGGGAATAAAATTAAATAATTTTCATTGTTCCCATTAGAGCACCACGTGAAAATATTGATTGGTGCTCAGATGGGAATAGCTTTGGTGCTCTAAGCGTAGGTGCTCTAAAAATTGGTGCTCAGATGAGAATACCTCCATTTAATAATCATCAAAAGTATAGTCAGATGATTAAAGTATTATTGTTATGATTTGAAATGTTTTTATTTAGTAAAATTCGATCACAATGTAAATTGTTTGACGAATGAATAAATAAATAAAGTTACCATTCCTTCAAACACAAACATTCATTACACTTCCGACCAAAAAAACCAGCATCACACCTTTACACTTACAAACGTGTAACGCTCCGTACAAGTTAGTCTCAAACTCTCATATCTCACTCCTGCGGGACTGCTACACAGTGTAATTGCCTGCGCTACCTCCGAGAAACCTCCGGGAGGCTGCGAGAGGTCACGTAACTAAGATTTATGCGGTTGCTTATGGTTTGAGGTCCAAAATTCTGCTTTGGTAGTTCGCAGTGTTATGTGAAAGGGGTCAGTTGGGTTGGAATGGAGGTAATGCAGTAGGTGAAAAGAGTTTTTGAATTGGTTTAAGTGAGGATTTTTAAAATAATTATTTATTTAAACTACACTTACGAGTACAAGAGCTGTAAAGGTACATTGGCGGGCTTAAAATTAGCTTCTATCGTATAGCAAACAAGATATTAATAACATTATGATAGATAAGCGGTTGCTAGCGAACATCGATTACGTGAAATTGTATTTAAAAAAAATTACTTCCATTTTTTAATCGAGCTTTGTTAACAATTTTAAGAGTTTTGATTTTTTTTTGCACGGAATTGTAATTCTTTTTTTTTTTAATAAGAAACGAAGAAGATTTCAAGGACTTGAATCGCATAATAATGTACATACGGTGCACATCAACCCATACATGGCCAGTAAAATATAAGCTCGCTTGTATAGACTTGATACAAGATTGTATAGCTTGATATGTCGCTGTGCCTACTAAACTAACTGAACCTTTTGTCGATCCCCTGCTATATGCCATTCCTATCCAAGATTTTGTTCAAGTCAGCGCCCGTAATAAAAGTACCAAACGCGAATGAAGAATCCCCACAGTAACTAATCCGGGCCGTCCGGGTAACGTGTCGGAAAGACGGTTAATCCCCACTACTGTACTGCCGGTTGTCAGCCGGATTACCCGGCAAGTGTTCTTTAAAACCGTCTGTGAGATTTGGAATTTGGTGAGAGTTTTTTTTATGATTCTTGTGTTGGAATATGGGACTTGATAATAAGCAAATGGCTTCATCATTATCTGCCTAGATTTCTCCAACTATGTTGGAACTTTAACTTCCAGTCTAAGGGAATGCAGCTGAATATAAGTATTTTACATGGAATGTCTACCTACCTGACATCCAAAACCAAGTAAGTACTACGATAATAACCCAAATACCGCTTAGAAAGACTGGCTGCCAGAATTTCGGGCCACTGACTAACTGTGACGACTGTTATAGCAAGAATAATATTACATACTTTATGAATTATGATAACTACCTTCAAACGTTTACTAGAAAGCCGGCTTTTGACTATGGGATATATATACATCTTGAGATGTAATATTTTATCGCTCGTCATACATTTTGTACCTGACCGTTTACACTGTGCTTTAATATACTTGTATATTACATCTCAAATGCGCGATGTAATATATATTACATCACATAGTCAAAAGCCGGCTGAATTTCCAAGTTGATATTTAAAAAAACCTATGAAAGCTTTTTATGTGGGGAGGCTCAGAATGACGTTTTCTACACTCCACTTTCTTTCCTACTTAAAGTTGGTCTTAATTTTACATTACGCGTTATTTTAGTTCTATTTGTATTTTGTATATGCAGGGTAAGAATTAACCCATCACAGCCGTCAACAAAGCATTCTGTACATCAAACTAAGTATCCCTACGCAAAAAATTTTGCAGGGAAACAACTTTTTTTGCGGTCAAAAATCACATTTTACGGTAAAACTTAAGGTAGCACTCTTAAAACATTGTGCTAGTGGATGCTTTATATAGTAAACGGGCCATGGAGGTAATTGAAGTAAAGTTATAATATCTCCGTAACAAAGGGATTCCCAGGTATAGTCTTCAACAAAAAAATATCGCAGAGGTTGGGATAACAAGTGCCCTTCGTTTGGGTTAAGGGTCCTTTACACCCTTTATTGTATCAGTGATAATATGTCGTTATAGAGCGTAATATTTTATTTTCTTTCTGCCTCCTTCACCTTCTCTTACACTTACTTTGTTAATCCCCCTAAGCTGTCAAATTACATATTCCGAGAACTATCCCACTAATATACACTCACAAGCAATAGAGGTTACCAATAATTCGAGCTCACGCCCGCTTCAACGCCTCCAGTGTGCATACTTGCAATAATTCCGAGATACGCTATGTACTCGAGTGCCGGCCATACACGATGACTGACGTTCTATTAATCTCTGACCCCGATTCAAATCCGTTTATGATAATATTAGTATGGGTTTAGTAATAGTAGTGGACTTAGTATTATGCTGTTTAGGACACGTTACGGTCAATATGTGCCTGGCCCTTTTTTCAGCTCAAAACTCAAACCATTTATTTGAATTAGAATATTACAGGTGCTTATGTTATGAATGTCAAAAAAGCTACAGTCACAGTCACGAGGCATACAAACTTTTAAAAGCATTCTAAAACGTAGATCTCTACGGAGAAGAATAGTCAAGAAACTCCTTGGACACTCATGAAGTATGCTGGGGCCGGCTTTCAGTCTAACCAACTGAAGGATTCACCATTTTACACAAAGCGACCGCCTATCTGACCATACAAAAGGGTAGTTAACAAAAAAATCTAATTAGTCAGTCAGATAGATCTCCAAAAAATATGGGACACGTATTTTTTCTTTTTTCACGTAAACAAACAATGAAGACGATACAGTGCTTTGAAAACTCGTGTGACGTCATTTTCTAAGATATTAGTATGACATTCTTTACCGGTGAGTGACGTCACAACGGGGGGTTGTGACGTCACTCAAATCTTTGACGCGTTTTATTTTCGTAAATTTTAATTGATTTGATAAAACAAAAAATACGTATCCAATATTTTTCGATAATCTAAAAGACGGACTAATTAGAATCATGTTTTTAAGTCAGTAAACATCGCTTAGTACCGAGTAATACGATACCCCTTGGTTAGACTGGTTGTCTGTTTTTTTAAACTTTTTGTCCAGTGTAGTAGGTATTAACCAGTGTTTAAGCTTTACTGCTGGGACACAAGCCTCCTCTTTATAGCTTAATTAGCTATCACCATTCTTAAGCCGGCTTTGGACTATGTGATGTGTATTACATCTTGGGATATCATATTATATCGCTCGTCATACATTTTGTACGTGACGGTTCACACTGTGTAATAATACGAGTATTTTTTACATCTCAAAGGCAGTATGTAATGTATAGCTCAAGATGTAATATAAATATTACATCCCATAGTCAAAAGCTGGCTTTAGGCTTCTACACCTAGTGGGTAGTAGGCCTATGTCCAGCAGTGGACGTCTTTCGGCTGAATGATGATTATGATGACCTAGTATACCTACTAGGTCATCATAATCATCATTCCTGGTTGTAGTAACCATCAGCCTACTTTGTACCCAAAGTAGGCTGATGATTACTACATGCACTGGAATTATTAGTTACGGAACATCCTGGTATACTTTCTTCGTAGCTTTGAGAGCAGTCAGTGGTGATCATGTGATGGGTGTAAAAACATTCGTCGCAACGTCATAACGCACCCCATAAAACTAAAGTTGTATCCAAACATATTTTTTTGCGTAGTGTTACTTTGTTTGATGTACAGAATGCTTCATTGACGGCTTCGTAAGGGTCTGTTTACCCCTTGTATTACACAAAGAAGAACCCCCTACTAACCCCGGATCAATGACTAGTAAGGGTCAATAAATCTGGGTCACTGTTGCTCACAATATCCTATGATGTATGCTGTTCCAAGGCCGTGCCTTGCATTCTGATAGCGCCTCTGGTTATATAATGAACGATCATCACTCCACAGACCGCTTTTAGAAACCGTAGCTTAGTTTCAATCGACTCTTGCAGCTGTTATTGCTAACTAACGTAACTTAGCCATAAACTTCGCTGAAACAATGTTTATTTTTTTGCACAGAAGAACAAAAAAATATTAAAAAATTAACTACATTAAACTAAACAATATAAAACAAAGTGAATTTAATAAAGAAAAAAAAATGAATAAAAACGAAATTGGACCTGTTCAAGGTCAGAAATCAGTATGGTTCCGTAACATTTTACATGGTAGACTGTTTTAAAGTTTCACGGTTTATAACGAAACTTAAACTGTCACTCACGTCACGAGGCATATTCCGTCAGTCACGTATGACCAGTAAATTAAAGTGGACAAGACAAAAGAGTATGTAAAGATCGTAGCAGATGGCAGACTGTGGTTTCTGCAAGAGAAAAAAAACGTGACTTTATCTGTATGTATATCTACACTATCTGCACTAATATTATAAAGAGGAAAGATTTGTTTGTTTGTTTGTAGTGAATAGGCTCCAAAACTACTGGACTAATTTGAAAAATTCTTTCACCGTTAGGAAGCTACACTATCCTAGGGTGACATAGGCTTACTTTTTATCCCTGTATTCCCACGGGAACGGGAAATACGCGGGTGAAACCGCGTGACGTCCGCTAGTAATATATATTTCAAACTATCACTTACGAGATACCTCCCATCGATCACCCCGTGATCATGGCGCTTGATGCGCTCATCAAAATATTAGGAACTCTTAACAATGGAAAATCACGGAAGTGACAGTATACTTTAGTTTCTTTCCGTGACTCCCGAAAAAGTTCCTGTTAAAGACTAAAACATATTGAATCCTCTCCCACCCCAAATCCAAAACTTGACACAGTTATTCTCAACGCGTGTGTAATTCTAATATAGTTATAAATTATATAGGCCCCGTTTTATGGGCCATAGAGTGATAAAGTTTGCAGGGTGGCAGTAAGCTCCTATCGGCAGGAAGAAGTTTTTACGTCTGTTTAAAAGCGATAGTGAAGGGAAGTTGTTGAGTGTGTCAGGGAAGTATTTTGGATGGCTCTTCTGGAAAAAAATACAACTTACCACAGAAAATGGAACTTATCATACGAAACTGTCGAAATTTAAGGAAAATTATACGTATATTATATCTTCGTACCCTCTTTTTTTTGAGGGGGGGCAATCTTCAAATAACCGATCTCGCTCTTAGGCAGAGCGAAAGGGAGTGTCAGACTTCTACTGACTACCACCCATGTTCCTTCTTAACCATTTGCGTCGAGGCCACGGTATCTCTTTCACACAACCCACAGCCCCGACGGGCCATAAGAAGGACGGAAAATAAGATATTTACCAAATTGGATTGGACTACTGCAAAATTACACTCTTTTAAATAAAAAAAAAATCATCGAAATCGGTTTACAAATGGCAAAAATATCGCTGAACGTACACAAAATAAAAACCAATTCATAACCTCCTCTTTTGTAAGTCGGTTAAATACGCATCCTCATCCCATACTTACTGTGGTAAATGTAAGCGTTACATTACCCGTGTACTGTGTAC
Organism: Diarsia rubi; assembly: GCA_932274075.1. Taxonomy (NCBI): domain Eukaryota; kingdom Metazoa; phylum Arthropoda; class Insecta; order Lepidoptera; family Noctuidae; genus Diarsia; species Diarsia rubi. Next base: position 2,758,732 of record OW026432.1, read on the forward strand.
TTTATGTACCTGCCACATAGTTACATCTAGTAAATAACTTCATACACAAAAAATCGTCCATGTAAAATAAGACCTTAGATATATCTGCTAACAATCAGAGATCTCAAGGTACAATTTCAAAGGGCCTGAATGCCTTTGAAGATGAAATAACAGACGACACGTGACAATCCTACATTTTCTCAATAAGTGGCAACATGAGATCTTAGATTTACAGTAGTCTATGACCCGTGGAAATCTTGTTCCGTCCGATAATTTTCGACTTATTTTGCCATCATAATCATCAACATCCTATTTATGTTCCCACTGCTGGGACACATTCCTCCTCTCTTTTTGAGAGGTAATCGGGCTATGAACACGGGCCCAGTGCGGATTGGTAGATGTCACATGTCTTCGAATATTTTGGTTTCTCACGATGTTTTCCTTCACCGTTAAAAAAAAGCAGCGGTGATGAAATAAATTACACAAAGTAATGTGCCTGCCTGGGTTCGAACCCACGACCTACTGTTCGTAAGTCGGGGCCGTCACCACTGGGCCACCACTGCTCGATAGCTTATACTTATGCTTGATTGGCTTATGCTCGCGTATTCGCTCTCGTTTTGATCGGAACCTAACCCACGGGAACGTTTTAAATGTAGCCTTTGACATTCACATTTAAAATTATTTTGTTGCATACTTTAGTTAAATTTGTGTATAAGATCAGAGTCACTTAACACAACCATCTCTTTGCATAAAAGGTGACCGCCAAATCATGTGTAATCTAGATTCTTGAAATAAACGTTTTTAAAACATAACTAGCGGACGTCGCACGGTTTCACCCGCGTAGTTCCCGTTCCCGTGCGAATACAGGGATAAAAAGTAGCCTATGTTACTCAGGGTGAATGTAGCTTTACAATGGTGAGAGAATTTTAGAAATCGGCGTAGAAGTTTTTGAGTTTATTCATTACAAACATACATACACACATAAAAATGAAAAACTTTTTCTCTTTCTGATATTAGAGTAGATATGAACATCGCACCATTTCCACCAGTCACCATATAAAATGCTGGCATTCAGCTGCATCCAGTTAGACTGGAAGCCGACCCCAATATAGTTGGGAAAAGGCTGGGTAGATGATGAATGCTTAATTAAGTTACGTCACAACAATAAATGAATGCCCTGTCAAGATCGGTCAGGCACAAAACATCTTCACGCTTGCAATACTTCAAGTATTTTTATTAATTACTAGCGGATGTCACGCGGTTTCCCCCGCGTAGTACCCGATCCCGTGGGAATACAGGAATGAATAGTAGCCATGTCACCCGGGGATAGTGTAGCTTACCAACGGTGAAAGAATTTTTCAAATCGGTCCAGTAGTTTCGGAGCCTATTCGTTACAAACAAACAAACCAATCTTTCCTCTTTATAATATTAGTGTAGTAATCGCACCAGTAATCCTCGAAGATTAGACAGGTACAGTCAGCGTCAAAAGTAGATTAACATTACTCAAAGTCTCAAAGCAGGTAATTTAATAAAAACTTGTCAGATATTACCCGTCACTAACAAGTTATTGAAGAGTATAAATATTCTAAAGAATAATCTTCTGGAAATCCACCGGTTATGTTTAAGCCCCGTGTAATAGGAGGCAAGCCTATTAGGGGATCGGACAAAAAAAAACTAACTAGTCCGTCAGATACGCTTGTCCGATGCGCTTGTCAAGTAGAAGCTCCAGAGCCTTGAACATCGCCGACGTGTTGCCAGTCTGTCGGTTTTCTATCGGTTACATTTCGGGGAGTGTGCGATGGAATTGCACAATCTAATTCCTCCAAGCCCGTTCCATCATCGGACTACAAGACGTACGGCGATGCGCCATCGTTTCATGGTGGACATCCCACCCATTCGCACTAAACGTTTTGGGAACACTTTCATTGTGCGTACAGCTAAGGAGTGGAATTCCCTGCCGGAGTCTGTATTTCCTGATAAGTATAACCTAGGGGTCTTCAAGTCAAGAGTGAATAGGTTACTTCTAGGTCAGCGTGCTACATCTTCGACCACATCGTCACTTAACAACAGGTGAGATAGTGGTCAAACGCGAGCCTATCTGCAATAAAAAATAAAAAAAAAAATAGATTTCCAAAAAATATTGAACAAATATATTTTTTTTTTCACATAAACAAAAAATGAAGACGATACAGTGCTTCGAAAACTCGTGAACTCCTCAATAACATCACATGTCAGTACAATTTTTACCTACAAATGACGTCACAACCCCTCCCAATCATGATCTTTGACGCGTTTTATCTTCGTCATTTTTTTTAGGGTTCCGTAGCCAAATGGCAAAAAACGGAACCCTTATAGATTCGTCATGTCTGTCTGTCTGTCTGTCTGTCTGTCTGTCCGTCTGTCCGTCTGTTCGTCCGTATGTCACAGCCATTTTATTCCGAGACTATAAGGATTACACAGTTGAAATTTGGCAGGTAGATGTATTCTGTAAACCGCTTTTTGATTTTTATATAAAAATAAAAAAATATAAGATGAAGAATTATTATTATAATTAACTTTTTTTCATCAAACCTACACATGAGGTATCTATGAATAGGTCTTCAAAAATGACATTGAGGTTCTTAAAATCATTTTTTCTCAAGTCAATCGTTTCAAAGATAGACACATCCAAAGTGGTAAAATGTGTGTCCCCCCCCCTCTAACTTTTAAAGTAAGAGAGTGACAATTCTAAAAAAAATATATAATGTAGATCTCAACAAAAACTACTAACCAAAATTGGTTTGAACGAGATCTAGTAAGTATTTTTTTTTAATACGTCATAAATCGTAAATCGCAATTTACCGTTAATTCAATCAACTCAATTATAAAAATTATGTTAACATTATGTTACTTGCTGCTACGGAACCCTTCATGGGCGAGTCTGACTCGCACTTGGCCGGTTTTTATTAATTTGACGAAACAAAAAACACGTATCCAAAATTGTTCAATAATCTAACTGTCAGACTAATTAGACTCATTTTTTTATACTCAGTCCGATCCCCTATTGGCATCAACTGGGCGCAAAAATAGTGTCGTTTTGGCATCTCCGCCGCTGCTGATTTCCAAAGATTTCAAAATTCTACCTTAACACAAGTTCTTGCCCTAGATAACCACAAAGGTTGTCAATAAAACTGTGTAGATCATATTATAGCACATAAAAGCTTCTGTTATTGCCCGTCATAAAATTAATATGTCCCGCGTTATACTACATAAATTGCGGGTCCTTACACATTTTATTTCTACACTTTTTACGGCCCTAACACTATAGTGAGATTTTCTCTTTTTATTGTAATTTTGCACCTTATTATACGATGTTATAGAGGTTTATTAAAAGAGGTTTTAATAGTGTTGTTAAGAATATAGAGCTGTGTTGGTTTAGTGGCCTTAGACTCGGTTCAACCAGGTCTAAATAAATGTTTTAAGTGTATTCTGAAAGTTTTAGTAGCTATTCTAGTCAGGATCGGCCTCAAAGTGAAAGGAAAAGTATTATTAGTGTGATTTATAATAATACAGCGGGTCTTGTGTTATGGTTCGTGGGTTCGGTGCCTTATTATTTTGCCGTTGTACGCAAAATACTGATGCCGGAAATATCAATAATTACAATTTTCCGTACAATTTTTTATCGCCTGTTTGAGCCTCTTGGGGGTGGATTAAAAAAAATCCTTTCTAAGTTAATGCTTACGTTAAAAGAGGAATAGATACGTGTGTGGAATCCTAAGTTTCTAGTCCTATGGGTTTAGCATGTGTGTTGATCCTCAGTCAGTCAGTCAGTTTTGTTTTTTGTTTTTAAGGAGATAGATGTTTTTTGAGTTTGTCGTAGTCAGGTATAAAGACACCCTGTCGGGGCTGCGGGTAGTCCTCTGGTTATCGCGGCCTCGACATAGAGGGCGAAGAAGGAACATGGGTGGTTTTTAGTCAGTAGAAGTCTGACACTCCCTTTCGCTCTGCCCAAGAGCGGGAGGGGTTATTCGATGATTTTAACACCCACCAAAAAAAAAAAAAAAAGGTATAAAGACATTTTTTTTACAATTCTCAGTAGTGCTCCCTTCACTTAAGGAACACGGCAGTATTGGCAAGGCGCTTGCTCTCTTTTGCACGAGACATAAGTTTTAACTAGCAAGATTCAGATATTACAAACGTGACGTTATACAGGTTGTAAACGAAACCTTCACGAAGCCATCAACTAACAATTCTGTACAACAACAAAAATGTTAAAAACTAAAACCCGACAACGACAAAAAGAAACGATGCTGAAAAAGTATGAAACAAGATTTTCAGGATGGTAAAAAAGAAAAGCCGCAGTCTATAAACGTGTGATTGCGGCTTTTCTTTTTTTTCAAACAGTTTTGGTGTTCAATATTTTTTAATACGTGACTTTTTGTCCGCTAGAGGACATCACTTTAAATTTGAGCAATGTTTTGGAAATATACAAGCACCAAACACGGCGAATTTATCTCCATATTATTTTTAAAACATTACGTTTTGTCCGCTAGAGGACGCCATATTGTTTTTTGTAACACGTCACGTAGCCTATGTTTTGTAAATTTATAAATGGTATACCGTCATTATCGATGAAATATATACCATGAAAAAATACATCGAAAAAATAAATCTACGGTTTGATAAGTTGGTAAAAATAGTTAAAACATAATTTTTTTACAACACTATACACATTTTTTTTTAATACACATTTTTTTAGGATGATAAAAAAAGTTAACGGTAGCGTTCATGGTACCACACTCAAAACATTATGCTAATGGATGCATTGACAAGTATTGAGGTGAAATTAGAACATTTAAAACTTGTATTTAATAAAAATGACTTGTCAAAAAGTTTTTATAACTACAATAATTCCGTAAATAGAAGTTTTTTAGGGAAAGTCCTGAACAAAAAACTATTCGCAATGACAGGAAGAACCAAATACCTCTAGATGGACCGATGACCTGGTGAAGGGTGTGAGGATCCGCAAGATGCGAAACGCGGCCCTTAGGGGAGGCCTAAGTCCTAGCAGCGGACATCTTGCGGCTGAAATAACGAATGATGATGATGACTTCCAGAACGCCATGTTCGTAAAACATAAAACGTTCACCACTTTTAAATGTAGCTGCGTGTATACATATTGGTGCTCATGACACTTACAATTTCCATACACTACATACTACTAAAATACGAACTCCATATATTGAGGTCTAGCACTTAAGGCTTCCCACGACTTTAAGTTAGGCTAGCCACACATTTAACTAATGTCACTTCAACTTCGTTTAAAATTAGGCCACGATAGTAATGTAATGCTAATTTCGTGTGACACCAGCCTTGCGGGGGGAATTAGAACTTAAAACTTCGTCTAGGCAAAAGCTTGCTGAATGTCAAGTAGGTAAATTAAGTATTATGTTGTAGACTGCCTCGTTGATCTAGGATTCATTTATCACTGCTGACCATTTATCTACACTTCTACACTAATCTTCACTAATTTTTTATAGAGGAAAGATTTCATATTTAATATTAATGTGTTTATATAATAATATTATATAGAGGAAATATCAGTATTTTTGTATGTGTGTGTGTGTGTATGTTTGTAATGAATAAACTCAAAAACTACAGCGCCGATTTCTAAATTCTCTCACCATTGGACGGCTACATTCACCCTCAGTAACATAGGCTACTTTTTTTATCCCTGTATTCCCACGGGAACGGGAACTACACGGGTGAATCCGCGCGACGTCCGCTAGTTTATTTATAAAAAATCCAAGGTATGATGAAGCACCGTCGGGGCTGCGGGATGTTGTAAGAGATACCGCGGCCTCGACATAAAGTGCTAAGAACGAACATGGGTGGTTTTTAGTCAGTAGAAGTCTGACACTCGCTCTGCCTAAGAGCGGAAGAGGTTATTTGATGATTTACAACCCGCCAAAAAAATAAAGTTATGATAAAGCCATGAAGTCGTGGGTTCTTTTTCGAGTCGGACTAATTGATATTGGGTTTTTCCAGCTTGAATTTCTCAGTGGCCGCCGTAGTCTGGATTGGTGCCCAGTTCATGGCAATAGTTTCACCCCCTTTTACATAGGAATTAAACATCACTGACTATACAGGGTGTAAGTTAACCCTTCACACATACGTCAACCAAGCATTCTGTACATCAAACTAAGTACCCCTACGCAAACATTTTTGCTGGGAAACAATTTTTTTTTTGGGGTCAAAAATCTCATTTTACGTTAAAACTCAATGTAGCACTCTTAAAACATTGTGCTATTGGATGCTTTTAATAGTAAAAGGATCATGGAGGTAATTTAAGTAACGTTATAACCTGAAAAAGTAGTGTTTACAAAAACAGCTGTGCAAAATTTGGACCTTTGACCCCCAATATCTCCGTAACTCTCCGTTCCCAGGTATGGTCTAAAACAAAAAAATAATAATTGCAGTATTGGTGAGAACAAGTGCCTTTCGTTACTTTTTACAATTAGGACTTTTAACTTTTTACACTATGGGTAATTTTACACCCTTTATAAAGGGGAAACAACCCAAACGCAAACGAAGGGCACTTGTTCTCCCCACCACTCAATCATTTTTTTTTTTTTTGAGACCATACCTGGGAACCCCCTAGTTACGGAGATTTACGGGTTAAAGTTCCAAATTTTTCACAGCTGTTTTTGTAAATAAAAGTTTTTCTGGTTATAAATTTACTTAAATTACTTCCATGGCCCTTTTACTATTCAAAGCACCCACTTGCACAATGTTTCAAGAGTGCAACATTGAGTTTTACCGTAAAATATGATATTTAACCAAAAAAAAAAGTTGTTTCCCAGCAAAAAAAAATGCGTAGGGTTACTTAGTTTGATCTACAGAACGCTTGAATCACGGATGTTGAAGGGTTAATTTACACCCTGTATAGTTATGCTATAGAGCATATCATAATATGATATGCCATATTATGTCATGTAATGAATTATAAGAAACTTTTACAAAATTTTTTTGTTTAAAATGAATTCGACCCCTAATAAATCAAATATATTAAAAAACTAAAACTGATTCAATATTCATGTACTCTACACATTTGCCTTAATAATCACTACCTAAATCACGAGGTGCAGATTGCGAAAAATGCCGAATGAATTTCAATCCTGCTCGGGTCTCGATCGGCATTCCAATCATTTACAGACCTAAGTAGGTATCTATATGGATTCCGAATCATAGAAATACCTAGAAGGTATGGTATACTTTTTTGTACAGAAAAATAGACATTATGGTGATGTTTTGGACTGTTCTTTGCCTGTCCAGGTGATGCAAGAAAGGAGGTGTCTAATGAGATTCCAAGTAGCTGAGAAGTATGGAAGTAGAAGGCATGCTGTGCCAACCCTAACAAAATGGGCTAAGGGCTGGAGAATTTCATTTGAGTGGGGGGTTGTGACGTCACTGACCGCTAAATAATGCCATACTAATGTCTCAGAAAATGACGTCACACGAGTTTTCAAAGCACTGTATCGTATTCATTGTTTGTTGACGTGAAAAAAGAAAAAATACGTGTCCAATATTTTTTGGAAATCTATCTGACGGACTAATTAGACTTTTTTTGTCAACTACCCTATTGGCGTAACGGTTTTAGCGGCTGGTTAGTAAACAGTTGAACTGTGAGAGCGCAGGTTCGAATTCAGCGACGTGTGAAACTTTTGGCTGCGGGTTTTTCACAAGTTACCGCGGCCTGGACACATAGTCAGTAGAAGAGGCGGGAGGGGTTATTTGATGATTTTCCACCCGCCAAAAAAAAGGGCTCGAGAATGAAGAAAAGTGGTAATGGTGGTTGTTATTTTACTTCACTATTTTATTAACGTTAAATTTATCCACGAAGTATAGATCTGTGTCCAGACAAAAACAAAAGCATCGATGACAAAAGGTCCTATTACACGGGGACAACAGGAGCTAATAGCGAGTTTTATAATGCGTTAAAGTGTATGATTCACTGCAGTAAACAAAATCAGAAAAATATATGATATTCTTCAGGATATACGCTAGTGACATAGTGTGTTGATACATAATACAACAAATTTTATTCGATAGAAAAAAATCGCGAAGATACCTCCAAAAATTTCTTTTAACGTAAAAACCATACTAAAATACACGTGATCGTTCTGATTTTTGGCAAATAATTCTATAAGCAACATACCAAGATCATAGTGTTTTATTTTTTAAGTTCAATCTTAAATCAAGAAGCGTATGTTACCCTACGAAATTATGAGCATGCATTGTGGCGTTGCATTTCGCGGTCGCGGGGAGTGACGTGAGCTCTATTCAGTCGCTCAAGGTGACGAAATGTGGGATTATAGACGTAATGTTATGTTGTAACAATTACCTACATAGAAGTTTACAAGTAGGCGAGCAGTGATCTTATTTGCCCGTTCACAAGCTGTTAGATTATTGTGGGAAATAGTTGAGGTGGCAAACTATGTGTTATGATTTACTGTAACTACGGGACTACGGGGCTGCGGAATTTATGTGGATAAGTTCTAGTAAGGGGAAGGTTGGGTGAATAACTGAGGATGCCTTGTGTTGATCTGGATTGCAGGTTTTAATACTAGCCTGTGACTGTATTTGTATTATAGAGGGTGTTAAAATACCCTTAAAGCAAACGAAGGGCACTTGTTCTCCCAACCACTGCAAACATTTTTTTGACCATACCAGGGAACCCACTAGTTACGGAAACATTGGGGGTCAAAGTACCAAATTTTGCACAGCTGTTTTTGTAAATACCAGTTTTTCAGGTTAAAACTTTACTTAGATTAACCTCCATGACCCGTTTAAGAATTCCACATAAAGTTTTACCGTAATATGTAATTTTTAACCCCCAAAAAAAAAGTCGTTTCCCAGCAAAAAAAAATTGCGTAGGGGTACTTAGTTTGATGTACAGAATGCTTGGTTTACGTTTGTGTGAAGGGTTAGCTGTATTACCCCCTAACTTTTTGCCCGCGGCTTCGCCCTCGTGGATGTCGGAGACTTTCCATGGGTGCCTTAGTTATAGGAGGAATACGTGTGCAAAATTTTAAGCTTCTAACTCTTAGGGTTTGGCCTGTACGCTGATCCTCAGTTAGTCAGCTTTGCCTTTTATATATACTAATGTAGGCACGCAATAACACAGGAAAATAACATAAAATAATAGGTGTTAATGGATCCATCATGAACTCGTCAACCAAGCATTCTGCACCTACATCAAACTAAGTACCCCCCCTACACAAAAATTATTGCTGGGAAACGCTGAATACTCAATTAATCGTACGCAAAATATTATGCTGATGGATACATTGAAAAATAAACTGGTCATTGAGGTATAAAGTAAAACCATGATACCATTGACCATCGATTTATAAAACCATGGTTAGACCTGCTGTCGTGTATGGATCAGAATGTTGGGCCACAAAAAGGATAAATGAAAGGCAATTGCATGTGGCTGAGATAAGAATGCTAAGGGGAATGTGTGGTGTGACGCGAATGGATAAAATAAGGAATGAGTACATAAGAGGAAGTCTGAAAGTGGCGCCGTTGAATGAAAAGTTGTGTGGTAATCGATTGGCGTGGTATGGACATGTGATGCAAAGGAATGAAGAAAGTGTTGTAAGGAAAATGTTGAGTATGAATGTAGATGGGTATAAGAGTAGAGGAAGACCAAAGTAACGACGGATGGACTGTGTGAAGGATGATATGGCTAGGAAGGAGGTGACTACTGACATGACGAGAAATTGAGAAGTATGGAAGAAAAAGACATGTTGCGCCGACCCCAAATAAATTGGGTTAAGGGCAGGAGAATGATGATGAGGTATAAAGTACAGTTGTAACCCTAACAACAAGAATTTACGAAAAATAATGGAAAGGAATGCTGAAATTTGATCTCCTAATATTTCTATCTCTAGAAGGTACCCAGGTATGAACCAGGACAAACAAATTATTGCAATGACAGAAATAATGTGTCTTTCGGCTTCGGTAAGGGTACTTTTATACTTAATTTAATTATGTTGGCACTTAAATGAGCATTGCCATAATAAGTCTTTTCGGTTTAAAGAAGTCCCCATACTCAATTACGACAGCCCTTTAACCAACCAGCATTCCAACTCCGAATCCATGAAATGAATGAACTCGAAAGTTCCAGAAGTTTCGAGTTCAACATGAAGCGTCCCAGAGCCACTAAATTAAGTTAGGTGTAGTGAAATTTATAGTACAGGAGCTAAGCTAACAAGTTAAGTGATGGTGCGTGCAGCTCTTAAAACTTCCTCTAGAACTGGGGTAACAAGATTATCCGCTGGCTCTCCGACTGTGTTAGTACAGATTCTGTAGTTTTGTTAAGGTCATGGATTGATTTTTTATCAGATTTGTTTGTTAGTTTAACTTTTTATTTATCAGGCATTTATTTCGTAACATACAACATAACATCTTTTTTTGAAATTTGATGTGTATAATATCTCGATGTCTGTGGTACATTTATTTTAACTTATTCACATATTATTTAAATATGTTTAATTAGTACAAGTACCAACCCTAAACTAGGTAATATTATCTAACAGCTGTTGCCCGCGGATACGCCCGCGTGGATGTCGGTCAAATTATAAACTAAAACCTTCTTCGAGAACCACTCTTTCCACTGATGAAATCAACATGATAATCGGTGCAGTAGTTTTTGTATTTATCACGAACAGACAGACAGATAGGCAGATTTTGTTTTATAATATGTAGTTATAATGCAAATCGTACTTGTGTGATAACTCTATCTTCATTATTTATAATTATTAATTGGGTCGAAGCACACCATCGTAAGAAGTGGAAGGAATTGGGGGAGGCCTTTGCTCAGGAGACAATACGATAAATAATAAATAAAAACAAAATTGGATCACATTTCCAGGAGAGGTCAGGACAGATGGGCCAAAATCGTCACACACTAGGTGCCTGAAGACGGTTGTCGTCACCGAGGCAGACCTAAAAACGTTGGCGTGACGAATTGGACTCGTTCGTGACTGATTGACCAGAGAAGGCACAACACTGGGAAAGCTGGAAATAAATGGGGGAGGCCTTTGCCCAGCTGTGGGACACAATAGGCTTAATTAAATAACAAAAAAAATTTACACACCACCACATTCCTGAAATCATATTCAAATAACATAACATAATTATGATGTAGCATAACATTATCTTTCAAATGAAGCCTATTTTATATTACAGAAGAACGATATTTCAAATATTTTCACCCTTAACGCAAACGAAGGGCACTTGTTCTCCCTACCACTGCAATCATTTTTTTGTTCTAGACCATACCTGGGAACCCGGTAGTTACGGAAATATAGGGGGTCAAAGTTCCAAATTTTGCACAGCTGTTTTTGTAAATACTAGTTTTCCAGGTTATAAGTTTACATAAATTACCTCCATGACCCGTTTACTAGTCACAATGTTTTTTGAGTTTTACCGTAAAAACAGATTTTTTACAGAATGCTTGGTTGACGTATGTGTGAAGGGTTAATTTACACCCTGTATATTGTTCGTAGCCTCTAAATAACATCCGTAACTTACTAGTCAAAGAAAATATTATGACACATCTGACTATATTCAAATTCATACATGGAAATTATATTTATGATGTCTGTTGATTCACAAATCCTCCCAAATCCAGACGACAGATTGTCCTCACAAATACAAGTACGTTAAAACTTGTAGCTTCAACAGGCTTCGTCTAGAATTGTGCTGTCGTCGTAGGTAACAATTTTGTCTACAATAACACGTATTCTTTTCTGTTTTGCTTGAGCATGCAACTTGAGCATGTCTCAGTTTGGGAGTCGTAGACATTAATTAAAATGCCTCTGTACACTAACCTCACTAAAATAGATTTTATTTCTTGTAATGCTTTTGTACTTTTTTGAAGAATAAATAAATTATTATTATAAAAAAAAACATTACTTACTATAATTTCTTTTATAGACTTTTGTGGGTTAAATTTATCTTACCAGTCTAATTAAAGGTACCCACTACTAACTTGGCTGTGGAGATTAGTTAGGCAGTCGCTACATATAAAATACTGGTATTCAGCTGCATCCGGTTAACCTAAAGGGTGATTATATTTTTTGCGGTTATTCTATTTTTTTTTCAACAATAAAAAAAAACCCAAACGACTGCACTAGGGGATTGGACTGGGTCAAAAAAATATGATTGCTGCAAAACTGCTGGACATAGGCCTCCCCTAAGTGTCGCCGCATTGACCGGTCCCGTACGTCTCGCATCCAGCGGATCCCCGCAACGTTCACCAGGTCATCTGTCCACCTAGTGGGAGGCCTTCCAACGCAACGTCTTCCGGTTCGCGGTCCCCACTCCAGAACTTTCCGGCCCCATCGGCCATCCGTTCTGCGAGCAATGTGCCCTGCCCACTGCCACTTAAGTTATGTTTGTTTATGTGAAAAAAGAAAAAATATGTGTTCTATATTTTTTGGAAATCTATATGATGGAATAATTAGTTTTTTTTTTGTCCAATCCCCTATTGCAGTAGCAACCACCAGAAAAGTCCCAAAGTAACAATTTAAAATATGTTCCGGATCCCGCAACAAAATGAATCAGAAAAGAATAGCGGAGGAGTAGGACAAATATAATTTGTACTACACACTTGATAATATACGAGTACTAGCGGACCTGGCAGACGTCGTCCTGCCCGGAAAGCAGCGCCACCTATTGGGTCCAATAATTGCAAATAACAAAATCTAAATTAACAAAATGATCCGCCATTTATTGAATTCATTTGTTACAAAAAAATTGGTAAATGAAGAACCGCTCGACCGATTTTGTGCAAACTTCACATAAACTATCTATTAGATAGTCCCAACCTCCTTTGGTTTAGATAGGTGAGCCCGTTATTGAGTTATATAAAATTACAACGAAAAGTGGCATTGATTTTTTTATAATTATATTGATGTATAAAAATCTAAAATCCAATTTAAAACAATTGCAATCCCACGACATTACATCCATCTTTGTATTTTGCTGGCATAACAACAACAGTGTCGAAATATCGGGAGTTTAGAACAATGTATCATCACGGAAGATATTCCGTAGATGACAGTATAAGTTTAGTTATTAACCGTGTAACCTTAACTTCAGCTACCCACGACGAGGCCTCAGTTCCTGCAGTGGGAACATAATAGGGCATCATCAACCTGATGAACCTTGAAATAGTCTTTGGAAAACCCTTGGGTTTTATAGTTCAAGATCTCCTCAAAAAATGCTCTAACGTTTATTAAAAAAAAGGTGAAAGCTTTGGGTCCTTCTCGCCCATAATTAAAATAGCTGCCATTAAGGGAAGTTGCGTTCACTCTATTTGATAGTGGGGGTTGGTTAAGGGTGTACGACCCTTTTGGAAATGTGTGGGAGTGTTTTATTTAATTTGAAAGCTGCTTACGTGTTTGGGTAGTTGTTGGATGTTGGGTTTATTAATACGAGTAATACACACAAAAAAATACATTGAAATGTACTGCTTATTTCTTGGAGCAGATCTTTAAAAAGTAAGCTTTGAAATAAATAAAAAACGACTGAAAACTACTCCCACTCCATTTTTAAAGCTTATTTTTTTAAAACAGGCTTTAGCGAGAATGAAAATAAAAAAATAGTATGATCCGGCAACAGTGAACGTGTATACAAAGTGTCTCGTGTTCTCTCGTGTGGAGGTGATTCTGGTTTCAGCATAAAAAACAGCAATTATTATTTTATAAAGTTTAATTGGAGCTCCACCACTTGGCAAACAGTATCATAGACTGTATCAACTATTAGAGAGATATTTATTTTGTTCCTGTCAAAGGCTTGACATTATAATTTATAATAATATGATTTTTTTTTCTTGTTACAGGTAAACGTCCTATTCATCTTTTTTGGTACGGATACTTTCTTACTACTGATACATCTTCGAAAATCCAAGATTTGATAAACAAGAAGGCAAAGTAATCATATTCTTCTTCGTCTTCGATTGACATTTAATAATGTAAAATGATTATTTAATATGATAAATATTTTAAAAATTGTGAATGTGAGGACCATGTGAGTCTTTCTTAAATTTGACGATTGTCTGGCAGTTTGAGTACTTTAAGTGACCCACCCAAATGTCCTTTCTTTGGTATTGTTCGTCGTGACGTTGAGCTCCTTGAGTTATAAGTCGAGCTCCACGATAACTGACAAATGCTTGCACTGACTGGACAGGTCTACTCAAATCTGTGTGGTGCTTTCTTCAAAAGACCATCTCAGACATTAATCTGCATTATCTTCATGTGTGTATTATACCTTATTGTTAACCCAAACGATTTTAAAAGATTAAAAGAGTAACCTGGAGTTTCTTGTCGGTTCTTCTCCTTAGGAATCGACCAATGCACCGAACCGTGCCCCTTTTTACCGACGTTTTATAATTGCCCTTGTAGGCCTATGTGAAATAAAAATATTTTGATTTTGAAGAGCTGAAAAATCTTCCTCTGATACACCACCTCTTCGGAAATACCTCTTCTTATTTTCTGACAGCGTGGCAGACAAACGAAGCACACTGTCTTGTGGAGAATAAATAAAATAGGTAAAAATAAATAAAATGTTTATTTCAATTACATACAGTTAAAACAAACATGATTTGAAGGTCACCTTTTAAGGAAGGAGATGCTTGTGTTAAGCCGGCTTTTGGCTATGGGATGTAATTTATAGCACAGTGTGAACGGTCGCGTACAAAATGTATGACGAGCGATAAAATATTATATCTTATGTAAGATGTAATATACATCACATAGCCAAAGCCGGCTTCAGATGACTCCACACTTACACTTAACATTAACAATGTATGGAATTGAAAAATAAGAGAAATTACAAAAATACATAAAGTAGCGCACTTGTGTGATGTAAGCGGGTGGGTTTTTGTGTTAGTGTGTGGGTCAATGTGTAATAGTGTGTGTGTGCATTGTGAATTTCGTTTTGATTTAGGTTTAGGTTAGCCCTGCGAGTATGTCTAGGGATCAGAAGAATGACACATTTATGAGACACGAGCAGGAAGATTATGATGAGGTATCAACAACAATAAGCACGCAATCACTGCGTAAGAGGAATGGGTCGTAAAGGAATAGAATAGAAAACCTTATAAATTGGACCACTTACGCCTTTATCTCCTAAGAGCAACGAGAGAGGAACATAAAAATACGTATGTATACATATTTTTCGTCCATTCGAATTTAGTGGATGAAATTTTTGTTCCCGGATGTTTTATTCAAGATTTTAAAATTATTCAGAGGTTTATGCACTAGCGTTTTGTGGTACTAGTTTGTGACTTTTAAACTTTATAATCTATGCAAAATTACAATCTTCTACAATGGGGATCTTCTAGAAATCAAATTAGGGAAATATTTGACATTAAATAACTCACATCCTTCTTCTTCGTGTCGCTCTGGTGCGACATTTTTCAAATTATTTAGCCCACATCATTGCCACTTCCACCTCATCGTCTGTGCCAGCTCAAAGGTCACCACCTGGGCTTGGGGTCTGTTTACGGACGATAAAGCTTGGTAAACGAAGGCTGAGTTTTAAACTAACAAGCAAAAAATCGCTTCTCGTAAAATCGTTGTTTGAAATCGTTAACGTTTTCATACATCGCCATTTGCTTGATTTTGAAACGCACAACGCGCCGCGCGACGCCCCGCGTCTCCGTAAATGAGGCCTAATAAGGCAGGATAGGACGTGAAACATGGATTGTGACACAGCTCCACAACTACACCTTGCGGCTGTTTAATTGAGCTCGTGTGTTGTATAATATACGTCCAACTTCCGTGACGGAGACGAGCCAGCGGCTTCACCCGCTACAACTCAAAAATTACAATACAGGAAGATAAAATCGGGATAAAAACTATTCTATGTATTAATCCAGGCTATAAACTATCTGTGTACCAAATTTTATCTAAATCCAATCAATAGTTTTTACGTGAAGAAGTAACAAACATACATACAAACTTTCGCCATTATAAAATTACTAGCTGTTGCCAGCGGCTTCACCCGCTACAACCCACGGGAATATAAAATCGGGATAAAAACTATTCTATTTGTTAATTCAAGTTAAAAACTATCTGTGTACAAAATTTTATCCAAATCCGTGCAGTCGTTTTTGCGTGAAGAAGTAACAAACATACACACTCACACACTCACAAACTTTCGCCTTTATAATATTAGTGTGATGTAATTATATAGTGTTATCTGCTGGGTTATGACAAAATACCTCCCAATCATCATCCACGGCCTGAATTCATCCACTACTGGGTATAGGCCTCTCTTTTGTGTTGCCAATCGCCACGTTCTTGTGGGTTGTTTCCCTCGATGGCAACTATATCGTTTGACCATCTCGCCGCCGGGCGACCTACATTTCTTTATCCCGTTCTTGGACGCCATTCGGTTACAGCCTTAGTCCACCTGCTATCACTGCACCTTGCCTCCCAAAAGAAAACAATATTTAAATATAAATCTACTTTCAATACCGTTTATACCTTGAAATAAATAGGTCATGATTTCTGCTTGCAACTCATAAAATATTAAACGATGCGAGGCCACAGCCAACTCAGACAGTCTGTATGAATAAAACGTTGCCATTAAACAGCTTTAAAAGTTAAATACTTAATCATGCATTTGCGGTATAAGCTATACGATACCCGATACCGAATGCTCTTTATCGAGAATCGATTTGTTTATCGATTAATTCGTTTTATTTATTCTCTCGTATCACTTTGCGGTTTTGTGGTTCTGCCAAAATGCTTTTGCAAAGAGTTGATGTATGAATGGATGGAACAGAAATGACATCATAATGGTCGCTCATGGAGGTAAACTGATGTGTTTTTCGATGGAAATAATTTATTACTTGTGGTGTAGAAAGCTTGGGGATTAAAGCTAGGAAAATATGAGATGTTTTTCAGCTTACGACTATTTCTAGTGACTGGCTAAAAGTCGATTTCAGACTGAAGCAGATAAATCCGCGGGTGTTGCCACAACCTTTGGCTGAAGGATGCGTAACCCTAATAAAATCAATACCGAATATACTGTTCCGATAATTGGTTTTGTTATTTATTTAAAATAAATGGTTCAATGTGTATTTTTTTTATGTTATTATAGCGGCTACAGAAATACATAATTTGTGAAAATTTCAACTGCCGAAGTTCGCGGTTTTTGAGGTACATTCTGGTGACAGACAGACGGACGGACAGCGAAGTCTACACCACCATTTTAGGGTTCCGTACCCAAAGGGTAAAAAGGGAGTTTTTACCCTTTGGGTACGGAACCCTAAAATGGTGGTTGCATTGTTTAAATCACTCCATAAACGACTTTATTTCAAATTCAAAATACGAACAAAGGAACTGCATAAATCCGATAGCCTATATATCATTCGATTGCCACTGCTCCAAATTCAAAATGTGTTTCTGTATAAAATACAAATACTACTATCTAGCTTATAAAATGCATGTTTGTGGGAAAGAGATATTGCCTTAACATTCAATAACGTCAAAAAGATGGGGGAAATATAGAACTTTTGCGATCAGAATGACGGTTTTATAATTATATTGTTATATTATTTTTAATTGGAAATTATTTGCCTAGTGTTGGAATGTGTTTTTC
Source organism: Diarsia rubi (assembly GCA_932274075.1). Lineage (NCBI taxonomy): Eukaryota > Metazoa > Arthropoda > Insecta > Lepidoptera > Noctuidae > Diarsia > Diarsia rubi. Next base: position 2,776,375 of record OW026432.1, read on the forward strand.
TGCTTAAGTTCGTCTGTTAAGAAAAAAAAACCAATTAAATTGGATATTGTCGACACTAAATAATTTCATAAGTATTGTTATAAAGGTAAACATTTTGGTCTGGATAGACAAGCTGATAAATGTATTTACCCTTTCTTAGAATGTTCAAACACGAAATTGTCACTATTTCTGGTTTACTGTTACAATAGTACATGAACATTGAACACACAACACAGCACCTACCACTTGAAATAGAAAATTGGCAACATCGCATTAGTAAATTGAAAAAGTGACAATGTCAATTTAGGTCAGCTAAAGTATGCGAGCTACGACGTTGCCGCTTTGTTAAGGGTATGTTCACATTGGTAACTTTGCTCTTTCAGTTGGATTTGAAGTTTTTAACGTAAAGATTTTTAAAATCTCACTGAAATATACGGACTCCAGTAAAAAAGTGAAGTGTAACAAAAAGGTATGGAAGGGTTGGGTTAGTTTGCCTTTTGTTTGTTTGATTCAGTTTTTTGACTTTGCTTCTGAAGAAAGAAAGAAAATTGTGTTTATTTGGCAAAAATACCTTAAAAATGAACCTACTAATAATGCCAAAAGGGCCTCAGCTCAGCATAATGCCAGATGGCAACACAAAGTGCACCACTGCTGCCTACGAGTGCCATACGCTCGAAAATATAAACACATTTAAAAATTCGAAATAAAAATCTACTAAAATCAAATGATGCGACTCTTAAATAAACAACAAGAGCATGAGAACATTATTAAAAAATAACAAAATTCCATTAATAATATTGATAACAGTAACAAAGGAAAAACAATAAAAAATAAATGATAAAAAATTTCAAAATTGATAGGTACATTAAAAACAATTATATAAAGTTAAAATATTATAAAATAAAATTAGTAATATTGGTAAAATTGTATTACGTATAAAATTAACAAAATGTTTATAATTGTATAACGTATAAAATTGATAGAATGTATAAAATTAGTAGCAAAAATAAAAGAAAAACAACACCAACAATAGTAAAAGGAATTGATAAATTAAGACACAATATCAAAAAGTGTGAAGCTAAAGTTACTACGACTGTTGAGCTTGTCGATTACTAAGTCAAGAATTTCTCAGAAGCAACCACGGAGTTGAGATATGTGCCAAGTTTACCAATCAAAATATTTCACTATAGTCTTAAATGGATTACTTATAAAACGTGAAACAATAAAACGTACACGATTACGATGGCAATAATGGCTTGCCCTTTAAATGGGAGTTAAACATATTTAGGTGCAATATTAGGAACTTTTCTTTTACCCGGGGATAAAGTCATGTTAATGTTATGTTATAAAGGAACATAAATCAAAATAAATAAAAAATGTGTTTTCCACAAACTTATTGGTGCCACTAGTCTCAGTAGCAGGCCAGTAACCGCTCAAACAACTGCCTATATACACCTATATAACACCTCAAGGGTTATACGCCGCCGATCTTTGGTGAGAGGCTCAAGTGGAAGTAACATGGGTACAGTTGCTGATTGGACGACGTACCCTTGATGTACTGTCAGAGCCAAGTATTATCTGAGCCCTCGTTTATAGAAAAAGAGAGAAAATGGTGTGAGAAGCGGGATCAGGCAATACTGGGTACTGACTGACCTATAACTGTGTTAGTGTGTAGTTCGGTTTAGGTTTGTGGTAAGCCAATTTAGCTACATACGCTGAATATGTGGGGTTAAAATGATAACTGACCAATTCTTGCACTGACTGGATGGGTTCATTCAATTCTGTGTGGTGCTTGCTTCAAAAGACCATATCAGACGCTAACCTGTAATAGTCTTCATGTGTATACCAAGATTATGTCTGGAACTTAAAAGAGACGATGACCTCTACTCAGAGTAGTCGGGTCCGAAACACCGGCCCCATCTCGTTTTAAAAAGTGAATTGTAAAAGTGTTTGTAAAAACCTATTTTGCAAAATAAAAATCACTTTTCATTTAAAATTATTATGGGTTAAATTTTGGAAATGGTAATCTTATAAACATCAAAAAAAAACTGACGTAGTTTGTATTATAAGATTTTAGCTGACATGGTCACTAATACTATTACTTATTTATATTGAAAACGGGATATTTACCACGTTACAAACAAACACAAACACGATACACTGGAAACATGGTAAATATCCTGTTTCAGTATAAATAATAGTGTTGAAGTTTGTGATGTTATCCAAAATATGCTTCAAATCAGATCAAGATTAATGTTCGGCGTACACTCCGTGTAAAATATGAGTAAAAGCGAGGGAATGTATCAAGATTATTATTCAAGATGGTTGCCGTAAGTTTGGTGCCATATTTATGTTACACGGGGAAAGTGTGGAAATAATTTGAAATGAATGAATTAATGAAAATGTTTTTTTTTGAGATGAAGCTACAAATTACTTCAACACTTAGCAAACACAAAAAGGATTTTCTCGTGTTTTTTTTCAATCGTTTCCTCACACTATGAAATTCTCCTGTATTGTGGGTGCGTTTACAAACATTAAAACAAAACAAACAAATATTTAAACACACAAACACCCAGACCCGTAAAAACCATCTGTAAGCCATACAAATATTTGTTCCATGAGGGGATCGCACCCACGACACGCAGCGCAGCAGTCGATCGCTCAGCCACTGCGCCAACCGTGCTATCAATTATAGTTTCTTCATTGAGTTAAGACCTACTTCGTGACACTACGTCGTCCAAAATGCAATGTTCGTGAAAAAGTAACATGACTCACGTTCTACTTTACAGTAGGTACATAAACAGTAGGTAAAAATCACTTTGAAAAGTTGCTGCGTGTATTATAAAGGTACAAAAACTGTGTAAATTATTGTAAATAGACCGTTAACGAATCCGAAAAATACTTGAGCTTACCCGTTATTGCGATCAGAATTTTGTTCTGGACCATAGATACCTAGAAATCTTCTAATTACGGAGGTATGGTAAAATGTTCCGCATTTTTTTTCTGTTTTAAATACTAGTTTTTAAACCCAAATAAAAGTTGTTTCCTAGCAATAATTTTGTAAGTATGTTTCATCATCATCATCATCAGCCTATACTGTTCCCACTGCAAAGACTCAGGCCTCCTCTCTAGGAGAGAGATGGGCTATAATCTACCACACGTGCCCAGTGCGGATTGATAGATGTCACATATGTCTTCGAATCCGGTTTCCTCAACATGTTTTCCTTCACCGTTTTGAGAGCGGTGGTGATAAAATGAATTACACAAAGTAATGCGCCTGACTAGGTTCGAAGCCACGATTCACTGTTCGTAAGTCGGGGGCACTACTGCTCTCTCTGTAACTATGTTTACACCCTTTATATTGGTGGTCGCGACTACGCAACCGCCGTATACGCTAACCGTCCAAGCACGGCCCCATGAAGTTGACCCAACTTGATTGACGCTCAATCAAGAGTTCCGAACCGAATGCTGCTGCCATAGAGATTGGCAATCTGTAGTTTAACGACCGAAACATGTTGCGAGGAGATGATTGATAATCTGACTTTCTAACTACCAGAAGCTAATTGAAAAGTGGTTTACTTTAAGGCGCCACTAAACACGAAACTTATAACGAAACGTAATTTCTTTAACTCTAAAATCACAATATCAAATTTGAAAAATCCAAGACACTATCATGCTAGTAAATAACCTGTATTATTACCGCCAAAAGTCGCCACTTCTATTTTTAATCAGTAATTTATCAATTATGATTCTAATCATGAAAATTTGTTTTAAAAATACTGTACGTTATTTACTAGCATGATAGTGTTTTGGATTTTTCAAATTTGATGTGATTTTAGAGTAAAAGAAATAAGGTGTGGGTGGCGCTAGTTTTGGTGCTGTTAGCGCCTTTTTTATGGCGGGTGGATAGTTATCAAATAACCCCTCCCGCTCTTGGGCAGAGCGAAAGGAAGTGTCAGACTTCTACTGACTAAAAACCACCCATGTTCCTTCTTAGCCCTATATGTCAAGGCCGCGGTATCTCTTACAACATCTCGCAGCCTTGCACTGCGGCACTGGCACTTGCGGGCTCCTTCCATGTTGATGACATGTCTTTGAGGCGCGTTTGGAACTCGAACACGCCGTCGATAAGTTTACGCATGTGTTCCCTCTGTTGGGCAGCAGGATTATTAACATCACCATTTTCATGCCAATTCCACTTAATTCGGGGCAGCATGTCGTCTTCTTCCATACATACCTTCTTCTTCTTTTCGTATCAATTCTACTTCGATCTACGGTTTGGTCCCAGTAGGTGGCCACGCTTATTGCAGCGGCAGAGGCGCTGTTCAGGTCGTCAAGAGCGCATGTGTGACACTCCAGCAGGTGGGGTATTGGTTGATCCGGAGCGCCGTACTCGCACTCGGTGTTGGAGGAACCAATAATACCCCACTTTGGCAGATTATGTTTGCAATAGGGTATTTCAACAAAAAAAATCTAATTAGTCCGTCAGCTAGATTCACAAAAAAAATAAAATAAGGGACACATATTTTTTCAGTTCACGTAGTACAGTGCTTTGAAAAATCCTGACAAGTCGTGTGACGTCACAAGGTTAGTAATTTTTTACCCACAAAGTGTCGCACTCATGATCTTTGACACGTTTTATTTTCGTCAAATTTTATTAACTTAATTAAACAAAAAACACGTGTCCAATTTTTTTGATAATCTAACAGACGGACTAATTCGATTTTTTTTTGTGAAATACCCTATTACACGTCGTCTCATCAGACACCTCCACAAACACACAAGACACTTGCCATAAATAAAAATATTCGTTCAAAAACTAAAACCCGACTACAAATAAAATCGCAGACTTATAAAACCGCGGTCTCTAATAAGAGATAATTTGTATATTTCAATGTAACGTATTTAAAATTAAATTATTATAGAGGTCAGCCGTAGTCGCATGCCACTGATACCTGATGCTCCTTCATGGGGTTCTCATTGATACAGAAGTCAACTTCTAGTTGCCATTAGATTAGGCGCTATGGTGGAACATACATACTTATATACATAGACTGCGAAAATCATTACCCTTCCTTTTGGCTTCGTCGTAGTCGGGTAAGAACGTGATATTTTGTTTGCCCAAAAGGGTTGTCACTAAAAAAAAAAATTTGTAGTAATTTCTTAAAAATAATTCTTCAAAACTTGAGGGCTCAAAGAGGACACGTGTCCCTGACCAAATTCTGTAGTAAATTATAGTATTCATAACTTTTATATCCCATTTGATCACGGATAATTCCATTACATGAGTTTTCAATGGAATTATCCGCTGGTCCTACCTACTCTCGTTTTCCCATCTTCAAATTACCAAGAAAATAGTTAACACACAAAAAAATAAAAATACTTGAATTAAATTGTCAGACAGAAGTTTAACACCACAGATTCTGATATCCGATCCGAATCTAAGCGTGACATTTTTGTACTACCTACAAAGACGTTATAAGCACTATTTAGTGACTTTACAAAATAACTTACGTTTTTGTTATTTAAATGTCTAAAATAAAGCTCTTGATTTGTGACGGTGTAAAGTTGTTGTTATAACAAATTAGCTTGCTGTAACCTCGTCGAAAATTTAATAGTTAAACCGGGCACGCGAAGTGGCAGGCGAAGTAGGTGCTCTTGCGTTATCTAGATTCCCAGGGATCAGGGGGAGGAGCAGCCTGAACAGGGGTTGCACAGAGGGGGCTCCGGACAGGTCTATTAAAAGGAAACGGTGCCTCCTCTCATATTTTGCGGATTATGACTACCGGGGTGGTTTAGTGACGTAAAAATCCTACACTCCCCGGTTTTGTCTACAAAGACCGCCCGCCTGTCGAAGAAATAAATATAAAAAAATATATAAATAGAAATAAATCGACCGACCTAAAAAAATTGTATTTTATCTAGGTATTAATTAACATGGTATTAACTGTGTTCAACACTAACAGAAATATTACGTATCTCCCATAATTATATTACTTTAAGAGCCCTGACAGCATTTACCCTCTCAAACGAATTGGTGCCTTGGGACGAAAATATTAAAGTGCTCTTTTGTTTGTGGGCACAATTTGTAAAGAAAGGAACCGTTTTGACAAATGAAATCGTTTTGGAATCTAAAAGCATGTTAGGTACAAAGATGAATAGATTGCTTTAGTTCTAGACTTTAGGTTCTGTACACGACTTTTGGTGATGCGATTTGCGACACGATTTGCATCAAGCGACTCGCACTCGAGACTTCGCAAAGGAGAGGGGTAAAAGGAACTTGTAATACGCGTCCTACCGTCCATCCCGACCTAAAAAATATTCACTTGTATCACAAAACCCTCGTGACCACTTTTCGCCTCGCGACTCACGGCGTACATACAGCGAACATATCAAGCTATTTATTTGCAGTCTCATGGCCTCGCGTCTCACGTACAATGAGAAATTCGCATCACCGGGTTTTGAATACAGTGATTGGTCTTCGTGCCTACGAGATAAGCCGTTATAAGTCTCGAAATGAGTTGTAGACTAAATAACTGTGTTTTTTTTGTTTAGTATTCTCACTGTAAGTTATATGAATCATAAAATAATAATAATAATCCACGCTTGGATGCAGAATCCTCTAAATATACTGGCTCAACATTTTACTACCACGGATTTCTTCAAAAAACCCCTGATTCCATGATTTTCTTTAGCTACCTTCACACTCGCTCCAAGATGACCAAGACGCGTCGCGTCGCCTAAACGCGTAGATTGTGTTCAAGGGGTTTTTTCAAGGCTTTAGAAATCGAGCTCCGTTTAATTCAAAGAATTCGTTTCTAAATGTCTCTAGGTTGTCACGTCTCACCCTAAGGGTTGAAACTACTTTCTTATTTACGCTTTTAGTTTCACAGTCCGTAAATAATGATAGGTCTCTAGTGTTAGGTTAAAAGAGGTCACATGAGGAGGGCTTTACCAACAAATAATTTATTATGCCTCGCTCCAATGGAGACATCTAAAAATCATGTTGAGATAGAATAATAATGTAAAAAAATTACTTTGGGTTGAGACGGTTTTACTAAAGCCGCAATTTCAAACATATTTTAAAGTGTCGCTATTTCCTCTATCCAATATTTAAGAAGTGTTATAACTTTTATTTAAATACCTCCATGACCCCATACTATTCAAATCTTCCATCAGCAGTGTTTTGATTGTGTGACATTGAATCATACCTTATCGTCATCATTTCAGCCGAAAGACGTCTACATGGGCCTCCGCCGCCAGAAAAGTGTCGCCATATAATTTATCGGTCCCATGCATTTCGCATCCAGTGGAGTTCCACAACCTTAACCAGGTCACCGGTCCACGTATTGGGAAGCCTATTAATCTTACCGTAAAACCTGATTATTCACCCCAGAAAACAGACGTATCTCAGCAATATTTTTTGCGTAGAGTTACTTAATTTTGATACACAGAATGCTGGGTTGACAGCGATCAGAGATTAGACGAGATTAAAAGTTGAGCAAAAACATCATCCTTTATTCTCCTGCCGTTATTCCAATTTTTTTGGGGTCTGTGCAGCATGGCTTCTTGTTCCATACTCGTCATGTCAGCAGTCACCTCCTTTCTAGCCATATCATTGCTCACACAGTCCACCCATCGTTTCTTTGGTCTTCTCATCATCATCATCATTTCATCCAAAAGACGTCCACTGCTGGACATAGGCCTCCCCCAGGTGTCACCATAATGCCCAGTCCCGTGCGTCTCGTTGGTCTCACAATCTTCACCAGGTAATCGGCCCACCTAGTGGGAGGCCTTCCAACGCAACGTATTTCGGTTCGCGGTCGCCACTTCAGAACTTTTCGGCCCCATCGGCCATCCGTTCTGCGAGCAATGTGCCCTTCCCATTGCCGCTTAGGTCTGGCGATTCTTCAGGCTACGTCGATAACTTTGGTTCATGCGGATGTCCTCATTTCTGATTCGATCACGCAAGGAAACTCCGAGCATAGTCCTCTCCATTGCCCTTTGGGTGACTTTGAGCTTTCTGATGAGGCCCATTGTGAGCGACCACGTTTCGGTACCTTAGGTTATCACTGGCAACACACACTAGTCATAAACTTTCGTCTTGAGACACTGTGGTAAGTTAGACGAGAAGAAACCGCGCAACTTCCCGAACGCTGCCCAGTCGAGTCGTATTCGACGATTGACCTCTTTCTCGAAGTTAGATCTACCCAACTGGACCGTTTGTCTCAGGTAGACATAATCGTCTAGAACTTCGAGTGTAGAGTCTCCGATCTTGATAGGAGTGGGTGTTACATGAACATTCAACATAACCTTGGTGTTATCCATGTTCATTTTAATGGTCTTCTAGAGAAAGCTAAATATAAAAAAATAAAATATAATTTCCTCAGTTCAACAAAATACAATTCAAAATCAAATAAAGCACTTACAGTACTGTTTAACAAACGCAAAACGAAAAAGTAAAATGGCTGCTTCGTTTCCGACTCATTCAACATAGACTTGTTCCGCCGATTCCAGTCAGAATGTCTTCGATATTTTTAGTGCCGTTAAAAAGATTCCCTCTTTTATGTATGTTTTATTAGGCACTTTCATTTAACGGTCAATGGAATTGTTACGATTTTGGAACGTGATGCGTGTTACTTTATGGGAATGAGGTATTTTTTTCTACTTAGTCGACTGTCGACCAATCAAGGTAAAACAAACCAGTTTTTGCGGATAATAATAATAATATTCCACAACTATCACACAACGCCATCTAGTCCCAAGCTAAGCAGAGCTTGTGTTATGGGTACTAGTCAACTGATAAACATACTTATATATTTTTAAATACATACATATTATAGATAAATTACACCCAGACACAGAACAAATGATCGTGCTCATCACACAAACATTTGTTCTGGGTGGGAATCGAACCCACGACCTCCGGCATAGCAGTTAGGGTCACTAACCACTAGACCAACAGGCCAGAGGATCTCTCATTGTATGAGAAGTTTTTATAAATCGAAGCTATGTTACACTGGATATGTATAAACCTTGGTCAAGTTCAAACGCGAATTTCTGATGAAATAAACGATTGCAACTTTGAAATATGAACTACTTTATGATGATATGTGTTCCAAAATATTAGATTCGTTTCGTAACATGAAAATGAAATCATCACAGCAGGCGAAAATTGCTTCTAAAGTTTGTAAAGTGTATATATACATTTGACGACACGGTTGGCGAAGTGGCTCATGCAATGGACTGCTGCGCTACGTGTCGCGGGTTCGATCCCGCGGACAAATATTTGTATGACCTACAGATCGTTGTTCCGGGTCTGGGTATTTTTGTATGTGTTATGGAAACGTCCCATCATCTGCCTAGTTCCTATGTTGGGGTCGGCTCCCAGTCTTACTGGATGCAGCTGAATACCGTTATTATACATGGAGCGACTGCCTATCTGACCTCCACAGCACAGCTAGTAATGAGTAATACGATACCCTTTAGTAAGACGGTTGTCAGACTTTCAAGCCACTGATCAGGGGCGTGCGCCCTATATAGGCTCTTAGGCTTAGCCTACCTTACCAACTGAGCATTTCTTATAACTAATTAACGATGCAATAAAATAACACTATGTACAAATTAATCATAAAAAGTTCAAACTCCTGTTAAAATACTTATAGCAATTTTTCGCGTCCCACTAAAACTCATTGACAAGGATTACGATTAGTACGAATCTTATAGACAAACACTCGACTTGTCTAAAACCCATTCATAATTGTATGCACACAGCATCACTTCGGTACGTATGGCCGTGTCTATGAACCGCACACATACATAGATTTTCGCAATTTTAACGCAGCAGCTCCTACGACTGTAGCTGAGTGGGCTGTGATTGGCTGCAACAACACAACCAATCTATAACCCGCGAAGTTCAAAATTTGCATTTTTTTGCAATTTGTAGGCCAGTGCTAGGTTGTATGTTGAATAAAATATGACTACATACGTCTTAAAACCGGTAATCATATTTTAATGAACATACAACCTATCACTGGCCTGTAAATTGCAAAAACGTAAGGAAATTTTAATTTCGCGCAATTCAATTAGCGCAGCACCTGTTAAGTCCGATGTTCGCAATGTTGTCAACTTGTCACCTCATTCATTGGATTTCGTATAATCCTGCAAAAAATGTTGACCGCTGTTGTGAACAAACTCGATATGAAAATGATGCAATTTTATTTGCTAGTATTTTTCTATCGACAATAATAACCTAGAAATTATTTTTTACGTAAGAGGAAGACATTACTGTTTCATTGTTGTGACAAGCAATTTATAATGCGATTTTGTTTTGAAACCGAAAACGTACAGTTAACGTTATTAACAGTAGTGTAAATATTAATTTTGTTGTGTATTACTTGTTTATTCATGTAACAAATAACAATGGTATTTACTTGTGAAGTTTGTGCTGATAATGTGTGTTTATTACATGTTATAGGTAATAAGTGTTCTCAATTATCGGTCAGTGGGTCGTCTTAGGGGCGGATCGTATAATGATAAGATTCAAGTTGTATCTAAAGGTAGACATGTACCCGAATTACGAAAATTTATTCAAAATCTTGCAAGTTACGTGTTCTGTAACTATCACCCACTCACTTGGATGAGATATTTGAGGTGGCCCAATCTTTCTTCTGTTTGCATCGTCATTAGAAAATCGTGAGTTACCTTAAATAATGTGGTGAGTTTTTGAACGGTATTAAAAAGTTTTGTTTTTACAGGCTTACTTTTATTTATTTTTTTGCTGTCATTTATTCGTAGCCTACCCATCGTGGGGGACCACTGCACGCCACTGCCACTGATTACCTCCAAATCCTCCTGATTATCTGTATGAAAATTACAACTGAGACCCACGGCTCAACAGTCTTCTGAGACATGGAGGAATCCCACGGTGTAATAAGTGGCCAGACATCCACGGGCCAACCTAAGGCACCTTGGTTTAACCTAAAGATCGACCTAAAAGTGGATATTATTATTAAGCCACGCGGTTTTTGATATATTTTTCTCTTCCAACTATTATTATTCTAGTTCAAAGCAATTACTACTGTAATCAATCTGAATGTTGGCTTTCTTAGTTTGTTTAGTCGAGTTTATATAAATGATAATTTCCAAGAATTTATGATTAAAGTTAAATTGGATACGGTATAACAATATTTGCATCTTGAGTTTTAGTAAATGGAATCTGTAGAATTTATATATCTTTAATATTATCTCCCAAGCATAACATAAAATTGACTGCTTCTTTGTGATAGAGTGCATGCGCGTTTGATGAGTAAGATATCTTTTTTTTTTAGCGGGTGGCAAATCATCGAATAACCCCTCCCGCTCTTGGGCAGAGCGAAAGGGAGTATTATCAGTCTTCTACTGACTAAAAACCACCATGTTCCTTTGTAGCCCTCTATGTCGAGGCCGCGATAACTAGTGTACAACCCGCGGCCCGAGTAAAATATCTCAGGGTTGATTTACTGGTCGGGCGAACTGTTATTGGGCTTTTACCCGACTACGGCGAAGCCAAAAGGAAGGGTAATGATTTGGCAGTCTATGTATGTATGTAACAATTCTATATTATAGAGGACAGTCGTAGTCGCATGCCACTTTGTTAATGGCAACTAGCAGCTGACTTCTATGTCAATGAGAACGCTATGAAAAAGCATCAGGTATCAGTGGAATGCGACTACGGCTGTCCTCTATAATAATTTTCAAATTATCTACTTACTAGACGATTTTTTTTGTTTAATGCTTTTAAGACCACGGTTTTATTAGTCTGCGTTTTTATTCGTAGTCGGGTTTTAGTTTTTGTACTTTTTTTTTTCAATTTTAATTTCTTAGTAGTAACCACCGAGTCTGGATTTGTGCCCCGTTAACCATTTGGAGATTACCAACTGGGTTCCGTCGCTTCCTTGGAAAAGAGCCATATGAACGCATAGTGACCTAGTGAAGTGAACTACTACTAACATAGTTTTAAGGTTCCAAGGCTAAGAAGGAACATAGGTGGTTTATAGTCAGTAGAAGTAGAGAGCGGGAGCTAGTCATATACCGGTGATTTTGTGCCCCCCAAATAAAAAAAACTACTAACACACTGTTTTAAATCATAATGTATGTTAGTCTGTGAGGTATATATCCTTGGTTGGTCCAAAGTTGCGCGAAAATAAATAAATATTACGTTAGGCGTGATATTATCAGCCGTCGCGGGAGACGCTCCGGACGTCGGGGGCCACGTGACGACTTTCGGCCACCGTAGACTCGGGCCTGTGGACGGTGTGTGATGGGCTCGCCGTCCGTCCGTCTTATGACGACGACAGGCCGTGTTGACGGCGCGTTCGAGTTCCACGCGCGCCTCAAAGAGATGTCAGCAACATGGAAGGGGCCCGTAAGGGCCGACGCCCGCCGTTGTAAGAGATACCGCGGCCTTGACATATAGAACTAAGAAGGAACATGGGTGGTTGTTTTATACTCAGTAGAAGTCTGACACTCCCTTTCGCTCTGCCTAAGAGCTTGAGGGGTTATTTGATGATTTCCCACCCCCCCAAAAAAAAGGCGTGATATTATGATGATAATACCTCAATGTACCATAATTTAACGCAAAAAATATCACTAAACTCATTTCCCTTTAAATCAATTTCTCATTGCACCCCCGACAGTTCACATCAATAAATGCCACGACTTCGTCTTTGAGCTTTCTAATATAGCGTTCAGAGCCGGGATGGGAATTCTTTAAGCCGTTCAAACCGTACAGCTTCGGAACGATTCAATTAAGTTCCGGAAGACCAGAATTGCCGCGCTGAGGGACATGTGTTTGTAGGTAGGTTACACTACTATGGGAATGGTTTATTATAAGAGTGACTAAATGTCACCTTCTTTAAAAAGAAACGAGTGTGAATTTGACGCGTAGGGGACGCACAAATTTTTGCTGACAAACGACTTTTTTTTTGGGGTAGAAAATTACATTTTACGGTAAAACTCAATGTAGCACTCTTAAAACATTGTGCTAGTGGATGCTTTGAATAATAAACGGGTCATAGCGGTAATTTAAGTAAAGTTATAACCTGAAAAACTAGTATTTACAAAAAACAGCTGTGAAAAAATTGAAACTTTAACCCTCAATATCTCCGTAACTAGAGGGTTCCAGGTATGGTCTGGAACAAATAAAATATCGCAGTGGTGGGGAGAACCAGTGCCCTTCGTTTGCGTTAAGGGTACTTTTACACCCATAATTGTATGTACCTACATACATAAACTCTTGTTTTTTCCCATTGGCGTAGGCAGAAACTACAGAACTTCACCTGCTACGACCGATTTTTTCGAACACAAAAGAACTAAAAAGTTGAAAAACTAGCACATTTTAAGTTAAACAAAACATGGAAGCAGGCGGGGTTTCATTTGAATATTAAATTATGAAATGAAAATAGAATGGACCCCGCCTGCTTCCAAGTTTTGTTTATTTTTCTAAATGTTCACAGACGCATTACTATTATAGATCTATTTTTTACGATTTTTACCGCAATTCATAGTGGCCTTTTTAGACCCCCAGAGCTTTCTCTGCACTAATTTTCTGCACTGTTTATTTTTTTTGTTTGTTTTTTTTTTCTTTTAAGTGAGAAGTATCTTATTACTTTGTCGTGTGGTTTGTGCTTAACTAGGTGTCGAGAGTTTTTATGCGTTTTTATGGGTAAGTCAAATCAGAGGTGATTTGACTTTACATTTTGAAGATGATTGCTGTCAGACGGGACGGCCTTTTACAGAGACACTGGGTGGAGACTTTCATAGGACTGAACAAATAATTAAATTGTAACCACCTACTGCTGTACTCAGAGATATTTAATAATAATAATAATTAATAAACTTATTTGGCAGTTATGTGTTTGAGCCGTTTGGGGTTGAAACACTGGGGCCTTGGGGTCCGAGTGCTCACCTAATATTTAAGAAAAATTGCCAAGCGGTTGGTCGACTCTTCATGTGACCAGAGGGCTGGCCTATTCTTTGGCCAAAGAATCAGCATTGCCATCCAACGTGGGAATGCTGCCAGCCTTCTGGGCACTTTTCCTGTTGACAGCAATGTGAACGAATTTTTTGAAGCCCTGTAATTCTTCTCTTTTTGATATTTGTATTTAAATTTAATTTAATTTTAGTTCTGTAAATTGTAGTTCATAATAATAATAATCTTGGCTCGCAAGGTTGTCGACATGTGGAATGTGAACTCAGCGATCATTGTGCCGACAGTTGTTTAAGCCAATGGCTTAATTGCCATGAGCTTTTATTGCGTCGACCAACACCTGAGGAGGCTCTCGTTAGGCAGCTGTATCAAGGACTTTATGCAGACAGCGGTACTCCTGGACACGGCTCGTATTGTTAGGAGGTTCCTTTCCCTGGAGCCCTGACCAGTAGCTTATTTATTTATTGTTTTAAGAAATATTTAAAAATGTAAAAAATTTGATGTAAAATAAATAAAGGAATAATAATCATTTATTTATTGACATACAACAATGACCCATAATAGTAAGTAACAATTAAACTTATAAACTATGTACCTAGTAGTAGGCACAGAAATCACAAAATAAATATTACAAATTAATGATTACTTAAGCCGTCACTTAGTAAAGATTTGACATTAAAACCCTTCACTAAAGTGTCAAAATCTTTATTAAGTGATGGCTCAAATAATCATTACGCGTCTCTGATTGCGGCAGTAACAGTAAAATACTGACAAAATTATGAACGACTAGGTGTTGCAAGCGGCGAAAATTATCCTACGGGAAGATAAAATCGGGATAAAAACTATTCTATGTGTTAATCCAGGTTATAAACTATCTGTATACCAAATTTTATCCAAAACCGTTCAATAGTTTTTGCGTGAAAGAGTAACAAACATCCATTCATTCATACATACATACTTATATAAGTAGGATAGATGTAGTTTGAATTTATTTCTTAAATCTGTTAGCTAGAAGACAAATACTCTTTACACCTGTATATAATTAGGTGCTCCAATGCATCGCTCCGAATACTTTGTCTTAAAGACAAAACACTGTATCCACCTTTATCTACCGTTTCTCACAATACGCGTAATAATTTGCTTTGTCATCCATTTTATTCCAAAAATAACCCGTGCTAGCTGCCATAAAACAATGAATCGTATAGAAGCGAATCTGATGTACTTTCCTTTGTACGATCAGCAATTGGAAAATGTCGTAGACTTGAGAATTTCATATAATGCGTCACTTTTGGGTCGAGAATAATGTTTCGATTTCAATAAATAATGTTCAGATTTTAATAAATGATGTTTAACTATAACAGCAACTTGGATCGACTTTTAAGTCTAAACCGCGCCTTCCTACGTGGTTCCTTAATTCAGTGACCAACTATGAATTACATACCACCATGTTTCCTTCAGCGAGAGCAGCGGTGGCCCAGTGGTGGAAGCCCCGACTTACGAACAGTAGGTCGTGGGTTCGAACCTAGGCAGACACATTACTTTGTGTAATTTATTTCATCACCGCTGCTCTCAAAACGGTGAAGAAAAACATCGTGAGGAAACCGGCATGTTTTAGAACCAAAATTTCGCAGACATGTGACATCTACCAATCCGCACTGGGCCCGCGTAGTGGAAAGAGAGGAGGCCTGTGTCCCAGCAGTGGGAACATTAATGGGCTGTTGATGATGATGATGATGTTTCCTTCTTAGTTGAAAAGCGTGTTAAACCGTTGTAACCGATTGTCAATCTTTGGCAGTCGTTACAGGTAATCAGTGATCCGAAAGTCTTATCCAGTAATAACTGGGTTGTGGAGGTTGCATCTGGTAAGACTGGAAGCCTCCCACAACAAAGTTTAAAGGCAAAGGCTTGGTAGAAGATTTTGCACGGTTGGCACAGTGGCTCATGCAATGGACTGCTGCGCTACGTGTCGCGGGTTCGATCCCCGCACGGAACAAATATTTGTATGACCTGCAGATTGTTGTTCCGGATCTGGGTATTTGTGTATGTGAGTTTAAATGTTTGTGAACGCACCCACGATACAGGAGAAATTCTTTACTGACTTAAAAAAAACGTGATTCTAATTAGTCCGTCTGTTAGATTATCGAAAATTTTTGGATGCGTATTTTTTGTTTTATCAAATCAATAAAAATTAACGAAGATAAAACGCGTCAAAGATTTGGGTCGGCGTTGGTGACGTCACTGACCGCAAAAAAATGTCATACTAATGTCTTAGAGTATGATCTTTATTGTTTGTTTACGTGATAAAAGAAAAAATACGTGTCCAAAATTTTTTGGTAATCTATATAACGGACTAATTAGATTTTTTTGTTAACTACCCTATTTCAATTTTCATTTATTTTATTTTATTATAAATCCCTTTGTTTTGTTCATTCTGAAATTAATAAATATTTTTTCTTTCTTTCTTTCAAGATTTACGCCTCTATACGTTTTGATTCTATACCTTCAGCCTAATTCCCCGAATAAGAGTAAATCTTTGATGACGTATTACCATTTATTTGACGTTTCAATGAGAAAATTACATGCCGTTAAATCCTCTCATACCTGCACGTTGAAAAGCTTTTACGGAGAATTTAATGACGAATCTACAAAGATTGTAGCGAGATAAACCCTAGAAGATGGAGTGAATGAACGAATTTAATGTGACACAGTAATTATTCACTTGTAAAATGTTTTGTTTCTGAGTGCTATGGGTACTTAACCATAAGTTGTAAATAGGATTGAACGCGTGTTTAGGAAAATCAAAGTAAAACGTATTTTTTTTTGCTTGAAGCAACTGGGCCTTAACTGGAATGGGCCACAAACTCATTTTTTGTATTTGGACAAACCACTCCCAATCCAGTGTAACTCTTGAAATCTTGAAACAACAGTGGCGACCACCAGAAAGCTACCGAGACAGTTAAGCTCGACGAGGTCCCAGAGAAACAATTTTAACTGTCTTGGATGCCACATCCAAATTATTCAGAAAATAATAGCAGAGTAGGAAAATATTATTTTTACTACATGCTTGATACGTACCCTACTTACCTACTACAATAAAATTCTTCCATCTTTACTTGAATAAAAAAAAACAGCTTTCTCATTTTTTTTATGGGACAAGCCCGCCTCACTATTCCCAAACCACTGTAACTTCTGTAAGCCAGAATCAACAGTGGCGACCACAAGAAAAGCGCCGAGACAATGAAGCTCGAGGAAGTCCCAGAGAAATGATTTGACTGTCTTGGATCCCGCAACGAAATTAATCAGAAAATAATAGCGGAGAAGTAGGAAAAACAGAAATTTTCTTTCCCTCCATATCAGCAGGAGACAGAAAAGAACAAGACCAATAGGCACACAGGGACGTATAAAACTGGGATAAGCCCAGTTCCCTAGCACCACGGATATTGTCTAAGTTGTGAGCTGTTATATTTGATTCCAATTATAGGTATGACAAAAATGCTTGAACGCACGGAAATTTGTTCTAGTTTCTACAAGGTCCGTATAGTAAATAACTCCGGATGTGATCTGTACATTATTTAATTATGTTCATTCTTCCAAAGACTACACTCCCATAAAATGTGATGTGCAGATTGTTCAAATTCGTAGTCAGATGTAGAGCATTGACAAAGACAGCTTTTACTTAATAATTATCTAGTAAAAGCTATGTTTTAATAATAATAATAACCTACACACACACACACTACTAACATTAACTATTAATCTCACCATAGAAAACAATCCCACGCCTTTTGTAATAACAAAAATAATTTTCCGACATTACCTGCCGCAAAGATATCACATTCCCGGACAAATGACATGAAACCGGAAAGGTAATTAATATTTACTTACTTTCCTATCTACCCTTTAGCTATTAAGGGGGAAGTGGGGCTGCGAATTCTCCATACAAATGTATTTTCCGTTTTTCTACCTGAATAATGCCTCTAGAGTCTAGAGCAATCATTTATTTTTCTTATAAAATCAAATCTCTAAACACGCCGGCGTCATTTCTTTTTATCAGTAACTAATATTAAAGAAAACATAAAAAACCCTACAAAAATTACAAAAAATACCCAATTTTGAAACACAAATCCAGACTCCGTGACTGCTACTCATCATCATTTCAGCCAAAAGACGTCCACTGCTGGACATAGGCCTCCCCCAGGTGTCGCCACATTGACCGGTCCGTGCTTCTCGCATCCAGCGGGTCCCCGCAACCTTCACCAGGTCATCGTTCCACCTAGTGGGAGGCCTTCCTACGCAACGTCTTTCGGTTCGCGGTCGCCACTCCAGAACTTTACGGAACGTGCCCTGCCCATTTCTATTTAAGTCTGGCGATTCTTCTGGCTACGTCGGTAACCTTGGTTCTCATGCGGATGTCCTCAGTTCTGATTCGATCAGACAAGGAAACTCCGAGCATAGCCCTCTCGATTGTTCTTTGGGTGACTTTGAGCTTTCTGATGAGGCCCATTGTGAGCGACCACGTTTCGGTCACGTATGTACTTAATCACTACTACTAACAAAATCCGGCAAAACCCAATAACAATACCCTCAAAATTATTTAATATTGTCTAAAATTACATATTTATGAAGACAATCTCTTCCAACACTCATAAATATGAGCCTTAGTTATTTTTCATCACAACTACAATAAAGGTATGAGCACACAATTGTAATAAAAACCGTAAGCGCAGCATTTACCTAAGTGACGTGATAAATTACACATGATATTAGGATGACAAATGACGGCCGTGACACTAGAACGTCTCTTACACCTCTGTCTGTAATAGGGTTTACTTTAACTGATTATAATTTTCTTACCTTTTAGTATTATTATTTTCGGTTTTTTTTACCGAGCATAGTTGAAAATAAGATGATGTCACAGGATCAGAAATCACAATGTATTCTCACTGATTCTGAGATGATTTAAATTGTAGGAGAATATGAATTGCACATCTCGCATAATTTTTTTTTGCTTTTTTGGGGCACTTACTATAACCAAATTGTGACTTCATAAAACTCTTCGTGAAACGTCATATAAAGGAGCTTCCGGGTGAAACTTTATTAATATTATAGAGTACATCTCTATCGCGCTTGCTTGTACACTATAACACATTATTTTTAACACAATTATTGTTTACCAGCTGTTGCTCAAGACTTTTTTTAATTTTTGTGGGGTGGAAAATCATCAAATGACTCCTCCTGGGCAAAAAGGTAGGGAGTGTCAAACTTCTGCTGACAAAAAATCACCCATGTTCCGTCTTAGCCCTTTGTGTCCGGGGCCACAGTTTCTGTTTCGAACAACCCACAGCCCAGACAGGAACAACCCACAGCCCTGTCAGGAACAACCCGTAGCTCTGGCGGGAATGCTCTAGACTTCACGTGGAAATCTGAATCTGAACGCTTTTCTGGGATATAACGTAGCCTATGTTGTGCTATACTAGACTATTATTTATTTATATCTGTGCCAAATGTCATTCAAAAGTCGTTAAACGAATGAGGTGTGATTGCGTAACGAACATCCATCCATCCAACCAAAATTTCGTATGCATTATAATATTAGTGTAGATTTAATTCCTACATTCTATCCGCGTATATTTGCGGAGACTACCCTATATGCACGTCTTATCCAATGATTTATTACCAGCGCGACCTTCAGCGTGACACGTGTCACGTCTGTCTGTATTGTGTGTACCCGGCTTTACTTTACCACTTCATAGAGGGTAGCATTAAGTGTCGTAATAAAAAGTGTTGTATTGTGTAGGAAAGAGTTTTAATGCAGTGGAATCACGGGCTGACTCTTACTTGCTGTAATGTTAAGGAATAAGTTGCTGATTATCATCTCGACTTAAATCCTTGATTACATTTCGCTTCGACTACTAAAGAGTAACCTTCATAATCATTGTGGTAGCATTAACTTCATCGCTATTGATGAATTAAATAAACGTGGTATGTTATGTTTAGGACCTATATTATAGGAGATGAGCCTAATACCATCAAAGGAACACAAACCCAAACTACGTGGCTGTTACTGTAAAAATCCTAAATCGATGGCTTATTGGACTCCAAGAGAAATGCCGTAGTGAAAGCGACATGTGAAGCACATCTGCAACTAAACTAAAATGCACTGAATGGCGACAACCAAGCAAACCTGGATTAATTATGATACTTACGATGACATGAAACATTTATGGAAATCCACGCAGGCCTTTATTTTTTTGGCGGTTGGAAAATCATCGGATAACCCCTCCCGCTCTTGGGCGAAAGGGAGTGTCAGACTTCTACTGACTAAAAAACACCCATGTTCCTTCTTAGCCCTATATGTCGAGCCCGCGATAACTAGTGTACAACCCGCGGCCCCGACGGGACGTATGGGCCCCTTCATGTGCGAGTCCGACTCGCACTTTGCCAGTTTTTATTTTCTTGGTTATCCATGGTTAGACGAACAGAACGCTGTTTTAAAATATGTCCATCTATTTTAATGGGATCTTAAATATATACTAGTATAATAATTAGGGGAAAGCAGGTAGGATTCGTACAATTTTTATTCCACGCAGGCCTAAGCTAACATTATAAAATGATCACTTGCTTAATACTTTACCAAGAATTTATATCAGGTGTTCCAAAAGACGCTTAGAAAGCTAAACAAGCAAAGATTGACAAGCAATGATACAACGACAAGTCACCGCGTTAGAAACCCCACAGCAAAACTTGCAACATTTTAACGGTACGACAATGATCACATACACTAAGTTGCCCTCCTATTCAGATCAATGTGAAAACTACCTAAACTTTATAGTAGAAAGGTTCAAGTTGGAAACGTAAATTTAGTTTAAAAGTGTAATATCACTTTACATGAAATTTATCATAGAACTTAGTTGAAAAATGACTGGAAGCTTCATTGTGAGTATTTTAATATTAGATTGAAAGAAGAACTTGGTGCATGGAGCGATTGATGGTTCTACTGTAACTTAAGTGAGGGTTTGCACCTAATACTTTGGCATATTTGGGTGTATTACTATTGAACAAATGAACTTTGTGGAGTGTGGTAATTATGATAATATTTTATGAATTACGAAATTTGAGGGACGTCACGATTGTTGTGTTTAAAAGTCGACATATGATACCATCGACCTTTTTTTCAGATTTTATTTAGAACTAGCTTGTGCCAGCGGCTTCGCCCGCGTGGGGTTCGATAATTAATAAAAACCTCTCGCACCCGACCCTGGTGCAAAGCCATGGTACGGGGCGAGGAGGAATGGGACGCCGACGCCTCCTTCTGCAAAGCAGTAATACAAGCGAAGAAGGTGGCGGAACGTGAGAGGAAGAGAACCTCTCGTCCCAGCCGCCGCGGGAGACGCTCCGGGCGTCGGGGGCCACGTGATGGCTTCCGGCCTCCATAAACGCGGGCCTGTGGATGGTGAGTAACGGGCTAGCTCGCCGTCTAGCAGCGCGTTCGTATTCCACGCGCGCCTCAAAGAGATGTCAGCAACATGGATGGCATAGGTCGACAGCCGTCGGGGCTGCAGGTTGTTGTAAGAGATATCGCGGCCTCAACATTAAGGGCTAAGAGCGGATGGTTTTTAGACAGTAGAAGGCTGACACTCCCTTTCGCTCTGCCCAAGAGCGGAAGGAGTTATTTGATGATTTCCCACACCCCAAAAGAAAAAGGCTTCATAATTTCCCAAGTTCTTTTCCCTACACGCACCATAGAAGTCAATCGTTCACCGTATGTCGCAACCATGCCTTCAATATAATGAGATAAAGGCGTCCAATCAAATTTTGATTATAGAATTCCAAGATCAAACGAATCAGTCTCGAGAATTGAAGGCTTACAAAAGCATCAAGATCAAAGAGCCGACAAGATTGTTGTGACATTTAATCTTTTCTCTCAAATCCTGGTACGCCTAACGATCGCAAAGGTCAAAGATCAATCGAAGGAATTAATTATTGTAAAATGGATGGAATAATGGAGCAAGAATTGTGTCTTTTTCCTTTCTTGTGAGGCAACTTATTGCTGATTGGATTTGTAAGAATAGAAGTCTACAATTAGAAGAATATTACAATTTAAATTAATTTGAAGTGTATTTTGGCATCATCTGCTTAGCCTTTCGTAATATCCAGTACTTACTGGGTTGTGGACTTGTGGTAGTCAACTAGGCATTCGCTCCATGTAAAGTATCGGTATTCTGCTGCCTTGGGTTAGACTGGAAGTCGACCCCCAAGACAGATGATGATATGCTTAGCCTTTCCCTAAAACTATGATTGGGTCGGAGGTCTAGTCTGAGCAAATGCTGCTACATAACCGAAGCTACTAAAAAAGCTATATTGCTAAACTAAGCTTGCTAGCCCAAAACTGAGCCCCAGAAACGCGTTAAGGGACGCAGTAAAGAAATCATCACTGGTGGATGCTGCTTTTTAAAGCATTCGAATCTGGATGTGTCAAAGATCCAAATAACTTCCATGACCAAAACAAAACAGTAACGTTCTTCTAATAGAGATGTTTACTGACTTCAAAAAATAGAATTCTAATTAGTCCGTCTTTTAGATTATCGAAAAATATTGGATACGTATTTTGTTTTATCAAATCAATATAAATTTACGAAGATAAAACGCGTCAAAGATTTGAGTGGGGGGTTGTGATGTCACTCACCGGTAAAGAATGTCATACTAATGTCTTGGAAAATGACGTCAATCGAGTTTTCAAAGCACTGTATCGTCTTCATTGTTTGTTTACGTGAAAAAAGAAAAAATACGTGTCCAATATTTTTTGAAAATCTATCTGACGGACTAATAAGATTTTTTTTGTTAACTACCCTATTCAAAATCGAAGACCTAATGTAAATGTTCTAAGATGTCCATATCGGGTCAAACATACATAATTTAACTTAAACAAGCACATGTTTTTGTACTAAAACTTTACCGAGCATAAATAAAGCTTTTGGTATAGGAGATTCAATTTATTTTGTGTCTCTATGTTTTTGACAGATTATTTTGTGCTAGAAAATTTTGCCACAATAAAATGAAATATTTTTGTTAAACTTACATGGAGGGCCGATGGGGCCAAAAAGTTCTGGAGTGGCGACCGCGAACCGGAAGACGTTTCGGTGGAAGGCCTCCCACCAAGTGGACCGATGACCTGGCGAAGGTTGCCGGGACCCGATGGATGCGAGACGCACGGGACCGGTAAATGTAGCGACACCTGGGGGAAGCCTATGTCCAGCAGTGGACGTCTTTTGGCTGAAATGATGGTAATGATGATGACAAGCTCCTACTACAAATATCCGGGATCCAGCTACAAAGCAAACAAAATTTACCACGCGAAAGCATATTCAAGCTTACTGGGTTCTTATACGGTAAGTCGAGTTTCAGTGCAGTACACTTACGGATACGAAAACATACCACATTTTAGCAACGAGGAAAATAAAACTCCACCACACGGAAGGATATTCGAAAAGAGCTAACTTAAGAAATGTATTATGCTGATCAATACATATGCGAATATCCGCGGATTCAAGCATAATTGCTTTTAACCTCCTTTCAAAGGTTTTCAAAGGCCGTTTGACTGGCAATACGTGTTGCGGGGTTCACAAAACGCTGCGTAATCAAGATAAGTGGGACCCCAAGGGTTACGGAACCCTAGCTTGTGAGGGGGACTTTAATTTGTTTCATGTAATAAAGTTTATTGAATTTTGTTTCATTTTCTCGTTTTTTACTGTTGATTGGGGAACTATTTCTTTTTTAGAGATGTGAATTACTTTAGGGATTGATCTAGATTTAATCTAGATATGACGGAAGGAGAGTTAGTTTTCGCTTTATTTTGGTCTGATCGTGACTTCCACAAAGGAAGCAACTTCTAAAAATTGGTGTATCTCTCACAGCTGTGACATAGATCTTCACAGTAAGAGTAGAACTGGGGCGTTACCCATCAAGCGGTTTTAATGCGACATTAATATTATTATGTCAGCCAAAAAACATACACTGCTGGACATAGGCCTCCCTCGTCTGACTCCACATTGGCCAGCTCCGTGCTTCTATAGCATCCGATGGATCCTCGTAACTATCTCGTGAGGAGTAAGAGGCCTTCCGGTTCGCGGTCGCTTGTCCAGAACTTTTAGGCCCCATCGGCTATCTGTTCTGAGAGCAATGTGTGATAAATTGATGAACTCACTGACTTATTTAAAATGTTATATCGAAATCAAAGCTATCGTTCCCGTTTGAAAGGTACGATTAGAGCGCTTCATGTGTGAGCAATCTTATAAACGTCTTTATGAACGAAATTAATTCCGTTCAGATATGTGCGAATTGATTCATTAATATTCATAGGGAAGAGGGTTAGATCAGTATTGTTGGAGTTAATAAATCTGCTAATGGTGTTTTGGAAGCTGCGGGTGCTCCTATATAGAATATTAAAGTCATTTACTTGTACAAATCTGTTGAGATAGGTAATAATAATAAATACTTGAAAATTAAATGCTACAATATATTTTTCAACACACTTGCTCATAAAATGGCTCTAATTTCACCGCAATTAGACACACAATTACACTTATAATTAAACTGTGACTTTTTCATTACTAGAACTCACAAGTGAGTTTTAGGTTTTTTTTTATTGGTTGAGTTACTTTGTCCTTAAAAAGTTTCGATACAATAAGATCGTGTTCAAAAGTACAAATAAATTAATGTACTTATAATTAGCTTACTTCATGCAACGTCGTATTTAAATATGATATTTCAACTTGCACGTTTTTAATCATTAAAACTTTCACTCAAATGGAACCTTTTTTCTAAGATTTTTGATGTGGCGCAATGCAAAATATTTTTCACAACTCGTTTTCAATGTTGTAAATGATTTTTCAGTATTATATTCTTCACAAGTGTGTTGAAAAACGTCGTATGATGCACGTGTGTATTGATAATTACCGTCCTCGGCTCTTTTAAAACCCTCACCTTACGGCTTGGGTCTTAATGGCGCCTCAGCGGTAATCAAAAACATTACACACTTGTATTATAATATATTATACAATGATGACTAAACATTATCACAAGATAAAATAATATGAAACAGGAGGACAGTGTTTTCAAATGTCTTGGAGATTTGAAAAACCTGTGCACCTCAGCATAATTTTGACCTTATCCTGATTAATTTGATATCGGTGTAGCATGTCTCTTTCTTCCATGTTTCTCTATGGATATAAATGTAAAGCATGATACGGTTAGAAATGAGGTGACTTCTGAGAACACAAGTAATGGAAAAGTGTAGTTGAAGAAGACTACAGTGCTAAATGAATAGGGATGTTTACTGACTTTAAAAAAAATGATTCTAATTAGTACGTCTGTTAGATTATCGAAAAATATTGGATACGTACTTTTTGTTTTATCAAATCAATAAAAAATTACGAAGATTTGCGCAGTGAAGAAGAATTGTGAAGATTTGAAAACGCGTCAAAGATTTGAGTGGGGGGTTGTGACGTCACTCACCAGTAAAGAATGTCATACCAATGTCTTGGAAAATGACATCACTCGAGTTTTCAAAGCACTGTATCGTCTTCATTGTTTGTTTACATGAAAAAAGAAAAAATACGTGTCCAATACTTTTTGGAAATCTATCTGACGGACTATTTGGTTTTTTTTTAGTTAACTACCCTATTTCAATAAAGGCAGAAAATAATGATGTTATACGACACGCTGAAGACGATCACTGTCATAATATGCCAGTTGTCTGTTATTGCTAATAGAAAACATTTTATAGAAATTTTCAATAACCGATCACGTTTTTGAATTATCAAACTCTGCCAAACTGTCATAAAAACGTAATCCCAGCCAATATAATTATGTACATAATGCCTCAAATTCTTCCCTGAATTGGCCCAATGAAATACCAAATTAACCGAAAGATATAGCTGAAATAAAATCTCATTCAAATCTGGCCCCATTTGCTATCTTCGCAATAATGTGCACATTACATAATGCTATATCGACAGTATAAATCTGTTTGACGTATGAATAGATTCAGAGATAATTAAGGGTGCCAATATTTCTTACGAAGAGGTTCGTAAGAAATATTGGCTCAGTTAAGCTACTAAATTAAAATATTCAAAAGGGTTTAAACTGCTGCTAGACTTGGCGAGGGTGGGATTACAGTGGAGAACGAAACGAGGAACAAGTTGTATCAATTTACCATTGCGATAATCGGCCGGAGGACACGGTGGAGCACTCCGTGGAGGTCTGCCACGCTTGGGCGGAGCCCCGCCGTTTTCTCGTAGCCGCGATTGGCGGCGGCGACCTTTCGCGTCCGGCCCTGGTGCAAGCCATGGTCCGGGCGAGAGGGAATGGGACACGTCGTCTCCTTCTGCGAAGCAGTGATGCTAGCAAAGAAGGTGGCGGAACGTGAGAGGCAAAGAACCTCTCCTCTTTTTTTCAGTGCTGCAGTCATTGTTAAATAAATCATTCAGATAAACGAAGTCCCAAAATACGTTTTATTTTTAGGGAAATGTTGTAATGCACGAACATTTCCAGTTTTGTGTGTTTCAAAATAGTTATTATTTATAATTTGTTTTTATACATATATTTCAAAGTATAAAATTACTGTCTTGTTGGTATTTTATTCGCAAGGACGACTGCTGAGCACGAGGTCCTGTTGTCGATTTGCGGGTTGGCCAAATTGATATTGGGTTTTTTCCCAGAGGATTTTGAATTTGTGCCCGGTTGATGGCTAGAAGAGAGCAGCGGTGGCGGCCCCGACTTCCGAAAAGTAGGTCGTGGGTTCAATCCCAGGCAGGAACATTACTTTTTGTAATTTATTTCATCACCGCTGCTCTCAAAACGGTGAAGGAAAACATCATAAGGAAACCGGCATGTCTTGAACCAAAAAATCGAAGATATATTGTGACATCTACCAATCACGCACTGGGCCCGCGTGGTAGATTATAGCCCATTCCCTCTCAAAGAGAGGAGGCCAGTGTCCCAGCAGTGGGAACATTAATAGGCTATTGATGATTGATCATGATGGCTTTCTATAACTGACAAAATGTGTTTATTCACATCGACGAATTATGTTTCCTACTCCTCCGCTATTATTTTCTGATTAATTTCGTTGCGGGATCCAAGACAGTTAAATCGTTTCTCTGGGACTTCGTCGGGCTTCATTGTCTCGGCGCTTTTCTTGTGGTCGTCACTGTTGATTCTGGCTAACAGGAGTTACCTAGTGGTTTGGGAATAGTGTGGCGGGCTTGACGAAATGTGTCTGTAAAGACTATGTTGGACGTGGGTAAGTACACTTCTACTTAACCTTACAGGGATTACAGGCGTAATGTTATGAATAAAATAAATAGATCTGAATATACCAATCTCAAAATAAATGATGTAACCAAAGTTTTGTTTGTTACAAAACTTTGGTTACATCATTTATTTTGAGATTTAAAAGAGTGTCCATGAAGTTTCTTGCCATTCTTCTCATGAGACCAACGCTTTGGAATCAGCAACTACAGTACACTGACAGTTATTATTCCTTGTGAGTGGGACTGTAGCTTAGTTTATTATATTACGACTATTCAAAAGAGCCTGTAATTGGCCAACTTGAAATAAATGATTTTGATTTGATTTGTTATTTAAAATTAGGTCATTAAAACCTGATAGAAACCTATCTAATACATCTTACATACAACATTTGCTTATTCTCCACAGAATTTCACGTACGTTTGAGAAATTGTAATAGACACGATATCAAATATTCTATCCAACACGTATCTCAAGTGGGTCTAAAGCAAAATTGATGACCTCATGTGAGTGGCTCTGACACTTCACAGAGATTTTAAGGTCCACTCACAGGTACTCGGTCTGGAGAATCTTGTGTGAGTGAAGTGATTGTGGTCATCTTTAACAATCGACCGTAGTGCTTTAAAGTTTATATTAGACTTTAAAGGAATTTGTCCAAAGTCGAGACATTCTTCTTCTTATCGTGTCGATAATAATCTAGTTTTCGTCGGCCCATAATGTGGCGAAGAGCTTGGCAGTTTCAGTAGCGTCCATCAATTCCTGTGTTGTGCAAGCAACTGAACAAGCAGGACTCGATATCAGGTGTCACATCGTTTGTGGGGCCACCAAATTAACACTCCAGTAGGGCTATTGCGTATCTTTTAAATGACAGTGGCTAACCTATAGTGCCTATCAATTACTGTCAAATAGTTCCATTTTGTACTAAACCATAACCAATTTGACAGTTAATCCATAGACAATATGATAGCCACTGTCATTTAAAAGATACGCAATAGCCCTGCAGGGCAAAGTCATATTTGAATCTCCAGTCGAGGCATTTATTTCTAGAAACATGGACAACCAATCCTATCAAGGTGTTTCTTTTGCCTCAAAGAGATGTCAGCAACATGGAAGGGGCCGACGTCCGTCGGGCTGCGGGTTGTTCGAAAGAGATACCGTGGCCTCGACACAAAGGGCTAAGAAGGAACGTGGGTGGTTTTTAGTCAGTAGAAGTCTGACACTCCCTACCGCTCTGCCCAGAGCGTCATTCGATGATTTCCCACTATCCAACAAAAGGGGTGTTGTTTCTAACACAAAAACTTTTTTTGTATCATATTCAGTGTTTATTTAACCAGAACAATTTACTTGCTCCATTAATGAGCAACCAATGAACCAGAAAACAGTCCCAATTACCAAAATTGAAAACGGAACCATCAAATTCTAATTTGTAACAGTACAATAATCTCAACCATTTAACTGGCATGTCAAACTGAATAATATAAATACATAAGGACCTTGTACAAAGCAACAAATTTGACTGTTAATCCTGCATTACACATCTACTATCCCATCCCTCTCATTTATAGAACTTTACTATATGTTAGAGAAGGATAGAGGATTGTTCTCCACAACAACGGAATCGAGGCCCAAAACCGTTTCCACTTCCCCATCGCGTCCCAGATTAAAATACAAATTTACTCATTGAAATCGTTTTACAGGCAGATTACTTTCGTATTTATTTCCTTGTGAGAGGGTAACATGTCGTTTCTAAGCTTTGTTTGTTTTGTTATTTAAATAATGGGTTCTGGTTATCTAGAAATGTAAATCAGTTTTAAATAATTATAGTAAAGGGTTTTTGACACTCAGTTTGAGGTAACTGGACACGTTTCTAGTATTCCTAAACTACCACTCACTCGCCTAACTAGAATGAATGAAATATATATCACCTTGACCCAATGCTAGCCTAGTACTTTTGCTGGCTTACATTTACACACGACAATTCCAGTAAGCTTGTAAGTTGTTTGTAAGACGTCGTTTCATGAGATGTTCGTTTCATTTGATCGAGTTTCACGACCAAAGGTACAGCTGTTAAAACTGATCTTCCACTGTACCGTCTTGGAACAGTTAAGGGAACACAGGAAATCAAGGAACATTGACGAAATAATTTGTTAAATCTTGGGCTCCTTACCTTATAGCAGGCGTTTTAATATGACCTCAACTAAAACTTAGAAAATAGTACATTAATCATATTAGATTAAAAACTCGATTTGAAAAACTGCAGTATTCCGTTTGATGAGTTGCAAATAAATTGAATAGACTAGTTATTTTCAATATTCAGTTCTTAGAAAACAATTTTCATATTACAAAAATGCCCTCGTACATATTCGACATTCTTAATGCAAATCCCAAGTTGGAAAGAATTTTACTTATAGCAAATCAATTCATCTCAAAAAATCTGAACGCTGATAAAATATTTACATCGAAAACTGATTGATTTTGATGTGACGTGCTTCTCTGAGTATCGATGCTTGGAAACTCGCTTGCCTAAATACTGTAGAACCCATCAACCAATTTTCCCAGAGCCGGTGGATTTAGCCGCTGCAGAGTAGTTCAGCACAATTCACTGAACACGTCTGCTACTACTGCTGAGCGTGGACGCCTGCTGACTGTGTGTGGGTGCGAATCGAGTGTTTGGCTTCGAACATAGGCACTAATTCTTTACAGCTTTGAATAGGACTTATAACCGCTTATTGTTCTCCTCATCGCTGTCGCTGTGGTGCCAACCGCCTCGGAGATCACGGCTTGTCATGCAGCCGAAGTACACGCTGTTTGTGCGAACAAATACGACGTCATACGACTAGCTTTGTCTCCGACGGCGACGAAATACATTGTACATTCACGAGAAATTTCATCGGAATAGTGTAACGAAATTACTACGTTGCTGTTCAACCGTGAACATACTATAGTTGCACGCGCCAACAATAGCATCACAGCGTCAGCGACACACATACGGTCCACGCGCCGGCAACACCAGCACACCGTCAGCACTAAGATGTGGCCTACTGAGATCTTCGCTTCATCGGCTCGATACACACACGACACACATGTAAATAGCCATCAATGTGTATTTACCACAAAAATTGTATATAATTAAGTTCATTATTGTAATAAAGTTAGTCATCAAGCTGGAGTCGAGTGTGATTTATCTCCTTACTTCCTCTTACTGTGGCCAAGACACCTTTAGCCATCATCGGTCCTATGAGTCTGTGGGATCGGCAGTAAGAAAACCATTTCCTGTGTACATTGCACGACGTACACAGAACCCTCTTCCTAGCCAAACTCCGTCTGTCACCGTAGGTCTCCTTGTGACAGACTTCCCTCTCGTATAACCAACGTAACCTACGTTTGGTGTGGTTTGTATGGTAGGCTAGGGCTAGGATAACTGGGGTGTTAGTTAGTTACTGTAGGGCTAGGTTTGGCATCAGTTGGGCTTTAGGTACTGATCCAGGTGCAATTATCTCAAACTTAGTCACATCGTACACACTTGGAATACCGGCCGTACTAAGCTGTAAGTCCCGGTGTGTACAGTTGCTAATAATATTGTTACGAGCAGGGTATGGCATAAAATGAAATACTACCAGTTAGACAAATATGTAGTTTAATAAAACATTCATACTACAATCACAAATTCACCACTGATCACTTTTGCCTTGGATATCGCACTTGTATTTAATATCCGTTTGCTACATTGTACCTCGTAGTTCAACCTAGGAGGTTGTCGACTGCGTAACTGGACCGTCCTGTGGTTGATTTGAATGTAAGGCCTCCAACCAGCCGGAGGACACGGTGGAGCACACAGTGGAGGTGTGCCCCGCTTGGGCGGAGCCCCGCCGTGTTCTCGTAGCGGCAAGCCATGGTCCGGGGCGAGGAGGAATGGGACGCCGTCGCCTCCTTCTGCGAAGCAGTGATGCTAGCGAAAGAGGTGGCGGAACGCGAGAGGGAGAGAACCTCTCGTCCCAGCCGCCGCGGGAGGCGCTCCGGGCGTCGGGGGTCCCGCGATGACCTCCGGCCACCGTAGACGCGGGCCTGTGGACGGTGAGTGATGGGCTAACTCGCCGTCCGTCCGTCTCACGACGAAAACAGGCCGTGTCGACAGCGCGTTCGTGTTCCACGCGCGCCTCAAAGAGATGTCAGCAACATGGGAGGGGCCCGAAAGTGCCGACGCCTGTCGGGGCCGCGGGTAGTCCAACGGTTATCGCGGCCTCGACATAGAGGGCGAAGAAGGAACATGGGTGGTTTTTAGTCAGTAGAAGTCTGACACTCCCTTTCGCTCTGCCCAAGAGCGGGAGGGGTTATTCGATGATTTTAAATCCACCAAAAAAAAAAAAAAAAGGCCTCCAACCAGCGGGCTGTTCGAAAGAGACACCGCGGCCTCGGCACAAAGGGCTAAGAAGGAACATGGGTGGCTTTTAGTCAGTAGAAGTCTGACACTCCCTTCCGCTCTGCCAAAGAGCGGGACGTTCCGCTCTGCCAAAGAGCGGGAGGGGTTCCACTCTGCCAAAGAGCGGGAACGGCAATTTATATACCGACCGATTCGATCCAGAAAGTTGTAGAACTTTCTCGAATCTTTTTCACAGCTACGAGTAAATTTACTGAAACATTCTAGGATTACCTTATAATCTTCTACACAGTCCCATAGTAGAACCTTCTAGATTCAAACGCAATATTCTTGCAAAACAGCCGACCTAACAATATGTACACCGACGAGAATAATCAAATTATTATTAAACGTGTCTTTCGCATCCCTAGAGTAAAAACCTCTAGGAAAAACAGTGTCAGTGCTCGTATTCCTCGCTTCTTTCCTTACTGTATTTATGAAATATTCTTGTTTATTCCCATGGGTGTCTTAAGAGATGACTGAGGGATGATACCAGGAGAATTCACGGCAAAGTTGTGTTTAATCAAAATGTAATCATCTAAATAAGGTATTGTCTTAACGTGTTGGTAATGGCTTTGGGGTCTAATGGGTACAGTATTTAGGAGACTAGGTTAGGTGCAGCATATACGATGGGGTACGCGGTAAACGAACTCTCGTTTAGTGTTCGTTTTGAATTTGTGTATTATTGCGTATTAATACAACATTTTTCAACAATTAATTTCAACAATTTAATTTTAACTTTTAAATCAATAAAAAAATCAGTTTAAAAACTAAAATCTGACTACAAATAAAAACGCAAACTAATAAAACCGCGGTCTTAAAAGTAGAAAACAACCAAAATCATCTTGTAAGTAGATAATTTGATAACCAATTTTCCCAGAGCCGGTGGATTTAGCCGCTGCAGAGTAGTTCAGCACAATTCACTGAACACGTCTGCTACTACTGCTGAGCGTGGACGCCTGCTGACTGTGTGTGGGTGCGAATCGAGTGTTTGGCTTCGAACATAGGCACTAATTCTTTACAGCTTTGAATAGGACTTATAACCGCTTATTGTTCTCCTCATCGCTGTCGCTGTGGTGCCAACCGCCTCGGAGATCACGGCTTGTCATGCAGCCGAAGTACACGCTGTTTGTGCGAACAAATACGACGTCATACGACTAGCTTTGTCTCCGACGGCGACGAAATACATTGTACATTCACGAGAAATTTCATCGGAATAGTGTAACGAAATTACTACGTTGCTGTTCAACCGTGAACATACTATAGTTGCACGCGCCAACAATAGCATCACAGCGTCAGCGACACACATACGGTCCACGCGCCGGCAACACCAGCACACCGTCAGCACTAAGATGTGGCCTACTGAGATCTTCGCTTCATCGGCTCGATACACACACGACACACATGTAAATAGCCATCAATGTGTATTTACCACAAAAATTGTATATAATTAAGTTCATTATTGTAATAAAGTTAGTCATCAAGCTGGAGTCGAGTGTGATTTATCTCCTTACTTCCTCTTACTGTGGCCAAGACACCTTTAGCCATCATCGGTCCTATGAGTCTGTGGGATCGGCAGTAAGAAAACCATTTCCTGTGTACATTGCACGACGTACACAGAACCCTCTTCCTAGCCAAACTCCGTCTGTCACCGTAGGTCTCCTTGTGACAGACTTCCCTCTCGTATAACCAACGTAACCTACGTTTGGTGTGGTTTGTATGGTAGGCTAGGGCTAGGATAACTGGGGTGTTAGTTAGTTACTGTAGGGCTAGGTTTGGCGTCAGTTGGGCTTTAGGTACTGATCCAGGTGCAATTATCTCAAACTTAGTCACATCGTACACACTTGGAATACCGGCCGTACTAAGCTGTAAGTCCCGGTGTGTACAGTTGCTAATAATATTGTTACGAGCAGGGTATGGCATAAAATGAAATACTACCAGTTAGACAAATATGTAGTTTAATAAAACATTCATACTACAATCACAAATTCACCACTGATCACTTTTGCCTTGGATATCGCACTTGTATTTAATATCCGTTTGCTACATTGTACCTCGTAGTTCAACCTAGGAGGTTGTCGACTGCGTAACTGGACCGTCCTGTGGTTGATTTGAATGTAAGGCCTCCAACCAGCCGGAGGACACGGTGGAGCACACAGTGGAGGTGTGCCCCGCTTGGGCGGAGCCCCGCCGTGTTCTCGTAGCGGCAAGCCATGGTCCGGGGCGAGGAGGAATGGGACGCCGTCGCCTCCTTCTGCGAAGCAGTGATGCTAGCGAAAGAGGTGGCGGAACGCGAGAGGGAGAGAACCTCTCGTCCCAGCCGCCGCGGGAGGCGCTCCGGGCGTCGGGGGTCCCGCGATGACCTCCGGCCACCGTAGACGCGGGCCTGTGGACGGTGAGTGATGGGCTAACTCGCCGTCCGTCCGTCTCACGACGAAAACAGGCCGTGTCGACAGCGCGTTCGTGTTCCACGCGCGCCTCAAAGAGATGTCAGCAACATGGGAGGGGCCCGAAAGTGCCGACGCCTGTCGGGGCCGCGGGTAGTCCAACGGTTATCGCGGCCTCGACATAGAGGGCGAAGAAGGAACATGGGTGGTTTTTAGTCAGTAGAAGTCTGACACTCCCTTTCGCTCTGCCCAAGAGCGGGAGGGGTTATTCGATGATTTTAAATCCACCAAAAAAAAAAAAAAAGGCCTCCAACCAGCGGGCTGTTCGAAAGAGACACCGCGGCCTCGGCACAAAGGGCTAAGAAGGAACATGGGTGGCTTTTAGTCAGTAGAAGTCTGACACTCCCTTCCGCTCTGCCAAAGAGCGGGACGTTCCGCTCTGCCAAAGAGCGGGAGGGGTTCCACTCTGCCAAAGAGCGGGAACGGCAATTTATATACCGACCGATTCGATCCAGAAAGTTGTAGAACTTTCTCGAATCTTTTTCACAGCTACGAGTAAATTTACTGAAACATTCTAGGATTACCTTATAATCTTCTACACAGTCCCATAGTAGAACCTTCTAGATTCAAACGCAATATTCTTGCAAAACAGCCGACCTAACAATATGTACACCGACGAGAATAATCAAATTATTATTAAACGTGTCTTTCGCATCCCTAGAGTAAAAACCTCTAGGAAAAACAGTGTCAGTGCTCGTATTCCTCGCTTCTTTCCTTACTGTATTTATGAAATATTCTTGTTTATTCCCATGGGTGTCTTAAGAGATGACTGAGGGATGATACCAGGAGAATTCACGGCAAAGTTGTGTTTAATCAAAATGTAATCATCTAAATAAGGTATTGTCTTAACGTGTTGGTAATGGCTTTGGGGTCTAATGGGTACAGTATTTAGGAGACTAGGTTAGGTGCAGCATATACGATGGGGTACGCGGTAAACGAACTCTCGTTTAGTGTTCGTTTTGAATTTGTGTATTATTGCGTATTAATACAACATTTTTCAACAATTAATTTCAACAATTTAATTTTAACTTTTAAATCAATAAAAAAATCAGTTTAAAAACTAAAATCTGACTACAAATAAAAACGCAAACTAATAAAACCGCGGTCTTAAAAGTAGAAAACTACCAAAATCATCTTGTAAGTAGATAATTTGATAATAATTCTGGAGGACAGCCGTAGTTGCATGCCACTGATACCTGATCATGCTTCTTCATGGCGTTCTCATTGATACAGAAGTCAGCTGCTAGTATTATAGTATTGTTCATGGATTAACTGTCAAAGTGGTCATGGTTTAGTACAAAATGGAACCATTTTGACAGTTCATTGATGGACACTATAAAGGGTGTAAAACGCAAACGAAGGGCACTTGTTCTCTGACACTCCCTTTCGCTCTGCCCAAGAGCGGGAGGGGTTATTGATGATTTCCCACCCCCCAACAAACACACTTGTTCCCCCCACCACTGTGATAATTTTTTGGTTCTAGACCATACTTGGGAACCCTCTAGTTACGGAGATTTTGGGGGTCAAAGTTCCAAATTTTGCACAGCTGTTTTTGTAAATACTAGATTTTCAGGTTATAACTTTACTTAAATTACCGCCATGACCCGTTTACTACTCAAAGCATCTTCTAGTATAATGTTTTAAGAGTGCTACATTGAGTTTTACTGTAAAATGTGATTTTTGACCCAAAACAAAAAATCGTTTCCCAGCAAAAAATTTTGTGTAGGGGTACTTAGTTTGATGTACAGAATGCTTGGTTGACGTATGTGTGAAGGGAAACCTTTGTCTGTCCGTGTGTCTTCCCTGATTTTCTTATAAACGGGTGGACCTACGAAATTGAATATTTTCTTACTCAAAACGTCAAAGTCAATTTATTTACTTCAATTAGGCCAAAAGCGCCCTTGAGTGTGAAACTTTTCAAGGTCATCATCATCATTTCAGATTAATGATGTCCACTGCTGGACATAGGCCTCCCCCAGGTGTCGCCACATTGACCGGTCCCGAGCGTTGCGTCCAGCGGGTCCCCGCAACATTCACCAGGTCATCGGTCCACCTAGTGAGAGGCCTTCCAACGCAATGTCTTTCGGTTCGCGGACGCCACTCAAGAACTTTTCGGCCCCATCGGCCATCCGTTGTGCGAGCAATGCGCCCTGCCCATTGTCACTTGAGTCTAGCGATTCTTCGGGCTTCGTCGGTAACCTGGGTTCTCATGCGGATGTCCTCATTTCTGATTCGAACACGTAAGGAAACTCCGAGCATAGCCCTCTCCATTGCCCTTAGGGTGACTTTGAGCTTTCTGATGACTTTCAAGGCAATATAAATTAATTTTCGTTGCCATATCTACCATTAATAGAATGTTACTTGGCCTTTGATATTACATAATTATTACAATAAATTAATCTTGTCATATACATGAATATAATAAATACCTAGTCTATCTTCAGCTAACAAATTGAATTGAATTCAATGCCCACCTAACTGGGGCCTTACAAAAAATATTTTCTCGACTTCTTCCAAAAAAAATTCTCTTACAAAATCGTCACCCGTAGGAACGGTTGAGCCATCCGAACTTGATTAAATTTAAGATTTTGATGGGTCTATAAAAAGGGGAAGTGCTCCTCATGATAATAACCTGGTAGACACACGGGTAGAATTACTGCTGCTATTTGCATACGGTTATACTGGCCTGGATACAGTCCAAATAGAGGTGGGGGTTAAAGGTATTTCGTGTAATTTGGATTTATAGACAGACCTTATTATGGCTTGTTGATCGGGGGATTATTATGGTAATATGTCAATTATTTATTGGGCATTTCAGGCGTGACCTAATAATTCTACGCAATGTTGCGCATACCTACTTTGTCATAGCATTCATTATTATAGACAAACCGCAACCCCTCGTCATCCAGTCAATAGGGTAGTTAAAAAAAAATCTAATTAGTCCGTCATATACATTATCAAAAAATATTGGACACGTATTTTTTCTTTTTTCACGTAAGCAAACAATAAAGACGATACAGTACTTTAAAAACTCGTGTGACATCATACTCTAAGACATTAGTATGACATTTTTAGCGGTCAGTGACGTCACCAACCCCCATTCAAATCTTTGACGCGTTTTATCTTCGTCAATTTTTATTGATTTGATAAAACAAAAAATACGTATCCAATATTTTTCGATAATCTAACAGACGGACTAATTAGAAACACATTTTTTAAGTCAGTAAACATCCTTATTCGCTCGAATTAATGTGACAGGTTTGAGCATTATCTACGTTATGACATTATCTTTCACATAAGTGATGTAATCGAGTTACATAATAATATATCTAAATTATATGCATATTATCAATAATAATATATATGCTAATCATCATATTCATCATCATCAGCAGCCTATAATGTTCCCACTGCAGGGACTCAGGCCTCCTCTTTAGGAGAGGGACGGGCTATTAATCCAGTTGTTAGATGTCACAGCTGGTCTTCGAATT
The DNA here is from genome assembly GCA_932274075.1 of Diarsia rubi. Taxonomy (NCBI): domain Eukaryota; kingdom Metazoa; phylum Arthropoda; class Insecta; order Lepidoptera; family Noctuidae; genus Diarsia; species Diarsia rubi. The sequence continues at coordinate 2,813,989 of OW026432.1, forward strand.
TTGCGGTTCTATGACATGCCGGTTTCCTCACGATGTTTTTCACCGTTTTGAGAGCAGTGGTGATGAAATAAATGACACATAGTAATGCGCTTGACTGGGTTTGAACCTACGACTCACTGTTCACAAGTCGGGGCCGCCACCACTGGGCCACCACTGCTCTTTATATGCTAATGCGTGGTCATATTTCAGGGGTGTATCAGACTATCAAAATGAACAACCTTTTGTTTAAGAGCAAAATTGAAATCGCCAAAAAAAAATCAGCAACACAAAACTTCAATATCTGATTGTATTTTCACGATTTCGTTGTGGTTTAATGAAGAAAGTTGTTCAGTTGAATGGTCTACATCACGGATATGGCCATTTTTCAACGGCTCAAAGTATTCGACTTGTGGAAATACTAACTTTGGAAACACTAACTTTAATAACACTAGAATACTTTTAATCCGCATTGTTTTCAAACATCTATGCGCGCAAAACAGTCCCATCATAGTACTATGAACATAATAATTATATCGTCTCCATAAATATTTTCATACACACCATGAAAATAGCATCCAAACGATGTCAAACTTTGATTTCAGCCAACTTACTTATACGGCGAGTTACAAAAAGTATTCCAGAATATTTTCTCACACAGTTGATCCCCATGTTTTTGTCAGATTTGTTCTTCATGTTTTTCATGAATTTATTTCACCTGGAGACGAAAATATTTTTTGGTGTAGGCAGTAACTTGTATACAAGGTAGGAATATTTCGATCTACTTATTGGATTATGTAGGCTCGTCTAATTCAGATGTTGATTTCGTAGAATAGATTTGAAGGGTATACAACTTTTAGTTAATCCGGGATTGTTAGGTCTAGCTTCATGATCTGAAAACAGGTAAGGGATTAATAATATGAGCTTGTTATTTTGTGAAAGTAGAACGTTGTTCTCTATACCGTTTTGTAACTACATTAGTGCGCAATTTGGAGTAAGATTGTTTGTTTCAGACGTATTTTTACTGTCCACTGGCTGATGGATACACAACCCAGTTGGTACTGTAATACGATATCCCTTGGATAGACTGCTTGTCAGATTTTCTTGCCTCTGATTACCTTAAACGCCTGTCAAGTATCTTCAAGTGATACCCCGGACAATCGGATAAAAGTGCTTTCCGAGTCACGGAGGAAACAAACCTATGCAAGCGCATCATAACCCAAAGATAGACCAGAGCGATGGTCAATATTTAATCAAGAGATCCTCCTGAGCTTCTTCTTGATCCGTTTTCTACAAAAATAAATACCTACAGGGTGTAAATTGACCCTTCACACATACGTCAACCAAGCATTCTGTACATTAAACTTAAAAAAAAAATCGTGAGATTTTATTTTTTTTTGTTTTTGCCTTTTTTTGTTTGGGTCTAAAATTACATTTTACGGTAAAACTCAATGTAGCACTATTAAAACATTGTGCTAGTGGGTGCTTTGAATAGTAAACGGGTCATGGAGGTAATTTAAGTAAAGTTTTAACCTGAAAAACTAGTATTTACAAAAACAGCTGTGCAAAATTTGGAGCTTTGACCCCCAATATCCCCGTAACTCGGGGGTTCCCAGGTATGGTATAGACCCAAAAAATGTTCGCATTGGTGGGGAGAACAAGTGCCCTTCGTTTACGTTAAGGGCACTTTTACACCCTTTATACATACATAAACTCAAGCCCTTTTCCCACGGGGGGGAGGGGGGGCAGAAACCATAGAACGCCTACTACGATCCTTATATACTCCCTTCGCCTCGTCTACATTCATACATCTGGTCATACACGCACGCCGGTTGCAAGTACTACGCACCTGTCTTTTCTGAAGAACATCACCAATAAGGTCAGCGTATGTGTTGGCGACAATACGTAGCGCCGGGAGCCACTGCGATGAACGGAGGGCGAGAGCGGCTTGTGGGGAGCGGGGGACGAGGTGCCGACAGCCGCCGCTGCTGCCATCATTCACTCACACATACGACACTGGCCAGAGGCGCGCGTTCATCTTAAATATTTATTTATTTATTTATTATTCACAAAATCCACAGCTCTTGAAATTTTATCTTAAAAATATAAACTTATCCTACAGCCAATTAAGGATTTACAATTTATAGCTATACATTTACATTGCTAAGAGTGCAGCGTGTATGAGTGTGTAAGTGTGTAAGTATAGTGTGCCTGAGGAGCGTAAATAGGTGTGTGAGTATGTTATAGTGGTGTGGTGAGTTTATGAGTACCATCTGTTCAACTATATTTATTAAGTTGTGATGTACTTGTCAGTTCATCACAAACTGGCGTTATCAATTCAATAGTTATTTTTGAATATATCTCAATATACCAACCTACTGAGATTTACAGTCCGCCAACAGTATGTCTTTCTAGGGCGTCCTCTCCCGGCGTTGCCACTCACATCTGCCTTGTAAATAATAATCGACTTTCACTCAAAAAATAAATATAAAATCTAATAATAACCTAGACACTGAGAACAGAAGCTCATTTTACTCAAAAACTCATTCAAATGCAGATATGACTATAACCCGTAACATTACCGCTTCCATTTTGTAATTAAAATCAAGGATTTCACCACCTACAAGTGTTAATGAGCCATTTTATGGAACACAATGTTGTTCTCATTCACATCTTCGGTTTAAGTACACCGTTAAGATGTAACATAGAGGTTTAGGTTATATAGAACATTCTTGTACTTAGAAGTTACAGTTTTAGATGAGGGAAGGTTACTGAGGGTTTAAAGCAGATTTAAGTACCTACCTACACTGAGTTGTTTATCCAGTAGTCGCAGACGCGATTGCTATATTTCTGGTTCCTGGGTTCATTTGGTAGGGTTGTTTACTGTCAAAACAAATGTTATTCTAATTAGTCCGTTAGATAAAGATAGATTAGTCTGTTAGATTATCGAAAAATATTGGTTACGTATTTTTTGTTTTATCAAATCAATAAAAATTTACAAATATAAAACGCGTCAAAGAATTGAGTGGGGTTTTGTGACGGCACTGACCGCTAAAAAGCCATACTAATGTCTTAGAATATGACGTCACGCGAGTTTTCAAAGCACTGTATCGTCTTCACTGTTTGTTTACGTGGAAAAAGAAAAAATACGTGTCCAATATTTTTTGGAAATCTATCTGACGGACTAATTAGATTTTTTTTTGTTTACAAACCCATTGTTATTGGGCTTTTCCATGTGGTGATTTTTTTCAGTAGCTGCCACAGGGGATCGGACTGGGTCAAAAAAATATGATTCTAATTAGTCCGTCAGTTAGATTATCGAAAAATATTGGATACGTGTTTTTTGTTTTATCAAATTGATAAAAATTGACGAAGATAAGACGCGTCAAAGATCATGAGTTGAGGGTTGTGCCGTCCTGTCGGGGCCGCGGGTAGTCCTCTGGTTATCGCGGCCTCGACATAGAGGGCGAAAAAGGAACATGGGTGGTTTTTAGTCAGTAGAAGTCTGACACTCCCTTTCGCTCTGCCCAAGAGCGGGAGGGGTTATTCGATGATTTTACACCCACCAAAAAAAAAAAAAAAAAAAGGGTTGTGCCGTCATTCTTTCCCCTCTTTGAGGAGTGGTTAGAGAGACGCCATCACGGCGCCCTCACCTTCCGTCTGACGCAGGTCCTCACCGGACATGGCTGTTTCGGGAGGTACCTGCACCGAATCAGGCGGGAGGAAACGCCCGGATGCCACCATTGTGAAGATCGGCCGGAGGACACGGTGGAGCACACCGTTGAGGTGTGCCCCGCTTGGGCAGAGCCACGCCGTGTTCTCGTAGCGGCAATTGGCGGCGGCGACCTCTCGCGCCCGGCCCTGGTGCAAGCCATGGTCCGGTGCGAGGAGGAATGGGACGCCGTCGCCTCCTTCTGCGAAGCAGTGATGCTAGCGAAGGAGGCGGCGGAACGCGAGAGGGAGAGAACCTCTCGTCCCAGCCACCGCGGTAGGCGCTCCGGGCGTCGGGGGCCACGTGATGACTTCCGGCCACCGTAGACGCGGGCCTGTGGACGGTGAGTGATGGGCTAGCTCGCTGTCCGGCCGTCTTATGACGACAACAGGCCGTGTCGACGGCGCGTTCGTGTTCCACGCGCGCCTCAAAGAGATGTCAGCAACATGGAAGGGGCCCGCAAGGGCCGACGCCCGTTAGGGCTGCGGAATGTTGTAAGAGATCCCGCACCCTCGACATATAGGGCTAAGAAGGAACATGGGTGGTTTTTAGTCAGTAGAAGTCTGACACACCCTTTCACTCTGCCCAAGAGCGGGAGGGGTTATTAGATGATTTCCCACCCCCCAAAAAAAAAAAAAAAAAGAGTTGTGACGTCATTTGTTGGTGAAAAATGAACTACCATGTTGAGTTTTCATTTACATTGAGTTTTCGAAGCATTGTATCGTCTTCATTTTTTGTTTATTCCAAAAAAGAAAAAATACGTGTCCAATATTTTTTTAATATCTTTCTGACGGACTAATTATTATTTTTTTGTCCGTTTGTCCTATTACAGGCGTGGTGTTATTTTTAAATACATTGAAATCTGTAGTACAGTCCATACCAACAAGATGTAAACAAGCACAAGGATTCATTTGATTTTATACAACCATTATTCCATAATTAATTAAACAATGTGAAGCTATAAAATATAGCGAATAATTAATTCCATGAAAACCTCCTACACCTGCTAGATACATAATAATTTATTGGTATTTTTATTTCCAAGAGTACCTACAAGTGTCTACATACAAACTCAGTTTCTGACGTCGTATATAAAACTGCTGTATCACACTATCACACTAATACTACTTTGTGAGTGTGTGAGTGTGTACGTTTGTTACTTCTTCACGCAATAACTACAAAACGGATTTGGATAAAATTTGGTACACAGATAGTTTATAACCTGGATTAACACATAGAATAGTTTTCATTCCGATTTTATCTTCCCGTGGGATAAATTTCGAGTTGTAGCGGGTGAAGCCGCTGGCAACAGCTAGTATTATATATCTTTAAACAATTACCATCCATAGCGACTTGAATAGAAAAATGTATTTACTTATAGTTTTTTTGTGGTTGAGGAATCATCAAAATATGACCCCTCCCTCTCTTGGCGGAGCAAAAGGCAGTTTAAGACTTGAACTGACTAAAACCCACCCATGTTCCTCCTTAGTCCTGTGTGTTCCAGGGCCGCGGTATCTCTTTCAAACAGTCCTTCAGCTCCAAATTATTTATACCTGGCTACAAGTCCCAGTTACCTACCTAAAATTAATTAAATCAACCTCAAAACAACCACAGTCACACAAACAGACCTCCCAATGTTGCCAACAATCAAGCATCAGTGTTGCCAGCAAACGTTTAATTTTAATGAGCTTTAACCCATTAACGCCCAAATAAAAACCATTTAAAATTTTACTTAAACAATTTTTAATATCGATAATAAAACTCTTTAATTGAGACACCTTATAGAAAAAATAAACAAAAAATAACCGGAAGTTGTATTTTTAGGGGTGTACTAAGTTTAGTACAATGGGCGCTTAAGTGTCATATTGGGCAAGGCATCCTCTATCCAGGCATAGCGTTTTTAGGCACATCTCACATGCTGTTTTGACCCGGTTGGAACACACAACACATTTCAGTTGGAATGGTATATTTTTGGGTTGTGAACATATTTTTTTGTATCTTCTCCGTCCAATCCAGAGGTTGATGATGTGTGTGTGAAGATGTCTTATTTTTTTATTGGCTCAAATACGTTCGTGCTATGTCATGTGGCTTCAAAACACTTATAGCTGGATCATCTGGGTTTGCGATGCATTGCAATCTCCACGCATTTAGAATGGTCATGCCCACCATATATCACACTATCACATCAGACTAATCACACTAATATTATAAAGGTGAAGGTTTGCGAGTGTGTATGTTTGTTACTCTTTCAAGCAAAAACTACTGTACGGATTTGGATAAAATTTGGTTCACAGATAGTTTATAACCTGAATTAACACTTAGGATAGTTTTTATCCCGATTTTATCTTCCCGTGGGATAATTTTCGAGTAGCGGGTGAAGCCGCTTCTTTCCCTTGACCCCAATTCGGTACAGTCCTACAGACTGGTTCATTTGGTCCACCCCTCCCATACCCTTATTATAACTTGGGAACACGTGAGGTATGTCTACTTCCACTTTTTATTTCCTCGTGTACACCATCTTTTAGCTTTCCCTAACGGCTTACTGTGTCAAAATTGGTTCCAATCGTGTAGACATTATTGTCCTTCCATCTCACCATAAGAATTTCTTTTGTCTGATCAAACCTATAGTCGTATTCAGCCCTAAGCTTCTTGCGCATTTCCTTTGATGACATCAAATGACAACGTTTGTTTCTGTGCTAGTGTTGAGGATATCCGAAACATTAGCTCGTCGTTCTTCAAAAGACATTTCATCTGTAGTAGACCAAGAAATGGAGTAAATAGGCACACATTTCCTCCAAGTTGGCACCTCATAAATAGTTTGAACTCTTCTTCTCTTTGGCATGTTTTATGAAATAGATGATGCGAATGTTGTGAGGGGTTCATCGTCACCTCTGCACCATTCATCTTCAACGGCAGGGGTGTGTGTGCCAGTAACAAGTTCTATGTTGCCGGGAACATCTTGAAGTAATCCATATTGATACAAGTCGTCGTCTTCACCTTCCTCTTCATCGGTGGAAACGTCTGGATTGGGTGGTAGCATAAACACATCGTAAGTAGCATCATCATCACTATCTTGGCTAATAATATCGTGGATAGCGTCTTGTAAACCAAAATAGTATTTTCTTGAGTAAAAGTAGGTCAGTTTGCCATTTTTACTTTTAAATGATTTTCTCTTGGCACCTGAAAACAAAGTGAATAAAGGGTCGCTAATCGAATTAAAAAAAAAACAAACAGTTTATTAAAAAAAACACTACTAATAAACATAGCCCGCAATTACAAAAATGTCTTAAATATACTACCTTATTTTACCTCAAGCGCCCAGTGTACTAAAGTTAGTACAGCAGCACTTTATGTGTTACAGCTGAAAACATTTTACACGAATTTGACTTTTTGATGTATGTTATTTTAGAATATAGTGTAATAGAGTAAACCATAAAAAAAAATTAACACCTTCTAAAGCTAAATCTTGTTAAAAAAAATTATCAAGTACTCACCTGCAGACACGAAACAAAACACTGACACAAAATGAGGATTAACCCCATATTATTTAACAATTTCGATTTGTTTTAATTATTTGCTTATTGCATGGATTTCAAATGACCTTTTAAAAATATTGGTAGAGTAAAAAAACGCATTAGATTATTATTATCTTAACTTAAAGTTGCGTACTATTTATAGTACGGCGGGCGTTAATGGGTTAAAAGGGTCCGCTCTCAACTTAATTAGGAAAAGCTTATCTGCAGACAAGTTTCGCCATGTGCATGTTAATGTTACATAGTCCTACGTAACATACGGGACCCTTTACTTGTCGACGTGACTTTTTAAGAAAGTGCTTTTAAAGTTTTAACTTGCCATGTTTTGGTACGTTTGAGAATATCATTTTTTACATTTTGTGAGAGCTTACGAGGAAGTTAGTGCGGTAATTTTAAAATTAAAGAGCATTTTAGAAATGCCGAAAGATTAATCCTTATGCACAAGTTTGTGAGGATGTTTAAGTTAACTCTTTAACGCAAAAACTACTGGCCGGATTTGGATGTAAATTGGGTCGTGGATAGTATAGATTCAAAGGTAGTTTTATCTGGGCTGCGGGATGTTGTAAGAGATACCGCAGCCTTGACATATAGTGTTAAGAAGGAACATGGGTGGTTTTAGTCAGTAGAAGTCTGACACTCCCTTTCGCTCTGCCCAAGCGCGAGATTGAAGATTGATTGATTTGATGATTTCTCACCCACCTAAACAAAGGGGGTAGTTTTATCTCAGTAGTACGATCCCATGGGACAATTACAGAACTCTTTGCGGGCCGAGTATAAGCTAGTTTTAACTATTAAAAGAAACTTTACCCTACTTTAACCAGGTTGACTTCCTCTAACTTTTTGTCATGAATGTCCTTCACACCACTACCCATAACTATAAAACAACCTACCCGTTTAACTTTTACATCATGAGGGTTGAAGAAGGGTTTAATTCAACTTGAAACAAACTAGGTGCCTGCGCTTCACTGCTTTTATTTAACTAATAATTTACTTCAAAATTATTTTTATTATTTTGATTACCATTTAATTATTTAAATGAACACAATAACACTGGGCATAGTGAATCCGGTACAGTCCCCAGGCCTCTAACCTCATCCATCATACTGATGTCATCCTCGCTACGTGCTATAAAATATTTCGTCTCTGTACAAGTTCGCTGTAGGTGTAGGTAGACTAGTAAGAAGGTCGCATGATAACCAGCACTCGCGCGCGTGCAATTTATTCTATGTCTGTACTAATTACCGATGGGGCCGATAACTTGAGAAGTGGCGGCCGAAAACCGGGAGATGTTGCATTAGCAGGCCTCCCACGAAGTGTTCCGATGACCTGGTGATGGTTGCGGGGAACAGCGAATCCAGATGCAAGACGCACGGGACCAGTCCATGTGCGACACCTAGGGGAGGCCCAGCAACACATCTGTCTGTTAGGTTGGTTAGAAGAACCCGACTCGATACAATAGTAGTGGATGTCTTTCAGCTGAAATGATGACTTATGACAAAATCCGACTTCCATAGATCTTGTTTCATAAAGAAAACACAATTAGAAACATTCAAACCAGACAACACTTTCAACTCCTGAGTCACGACATGACAATCTAACACTCACGACATCAAATTAAATCGTAAGCGTGCACTAACCACACTGCCTTACGGTTAGACGAGAATTTATCTACCCCGATTTAATTAAAGGTGGGTATAATTAGAAGGAATAGCTCGAGGGTTGGAAATTAAAGCGCATAGGTGAACGACGGCTACGTTCTAGGTGGAGTTTCCTAATTTATGTTGAGAGGAATCGTGTGCTTTTGGGTCTTTGGTGGAGGTGATTTAGAGGACATAACTTCGTCTTAGGGTCTGTCTTAGCGGCTACTATTTACGTTTGTTTCTGTCAACTTACTTGGCTGAAAATTTCATACAAATGACCATGACATGACATTATGCGTGTTATCTTTGCAAGGATATTCAGAGGTGTAATATAAAGGCGATCATTCTTAGAAGATCCATTGGTCAGATCCATGAAGGATTTAGTCAGATTTTATTTTCTCATTAGATTCATCATCGATATAAGTGGACATCCACAATTCACCACTTACAGTTTTTTAGTCCCATGTCATAGGGGCGACCCTATTGCCGTCAAGCGAACACAAATGTAGGCTCCGTGGCTGTTACTGAGAAATCCATGAAGGAGAGACCCAATAACACTTTGCTTGACTCGGGAATCGTACCCAGGATCTCGCATGTACGGTGGCCTCTGCCCTTAGGACAAGATTGAGGTCAAGATGAGGTCCATCTCATATTAAAAAAAAGCTGGAATTTCGTAATTTATGTTGTGAGGAATCGTGTGCTTTTGGGGCTTTTGGTGGATGTAATTTAGTGGAAGTTACCAAGTCTTAGGACCGGTTTCACTATCGACGATTAAGTTTGCGGTACTTGTTAGATATTATAATTTTATACAAATTAATATATTTAATAGGGTAGTTACCAAAAAAATCTAATATTTAATGAAAACTCGTGTGACGTCATTTTCTGAGACATTAGTATGAAATTATTTAGCGGATTTGATAAAACAAATGATACGTATCCAATATTTTTCGATAATCTAACAGACGGATTAATTAGAATCATGTTTTTTTAAGTCAGTAAACATTCCTATTATTTAAAATCTTATTGGTCTAGGGGTCGCAAGCGCGACTGTTTAACACGAGGTTTAATTCGATTGCCAGGTCGGGCAATGTGTACTTGAGTTTTGCCATCAGGGATTTTGTCTGTATCAGCCACTGTGTGGGGATTCGTGCTCAGTTGCAATAGACCACCCCTATTAAAAGTGAGTTAAACGTAACGTGAGCTGTGGTGGCCCAGTGGTGGCGGCCCCGACTTACGAACAGTAGGTCGTGGGTTCGAACCCAGGCAAATTTCTTTGTGTAATTTATTTCATCACCGCTGCTCCAAAAACGGTGAAAGAAAACATCGTGAGGAAACCGGCATGTCTTAAAACCAAAAATTGTGTTATCTACCAATCCGCACTGGGAACGCGTGGTAGATTATAGCCCATTCCCTCTCAAAGAGAGGAGGCCTGTGTCCCAGCAGTGGGAACATTAATAGGCTGTTGATGATGATCGTAACTGGCAAAATGTGGGTGTTCTATTGCATACACCTCTGTCTAAGCGCACGGGGTTTACGGCCGTGAAGTTATGTGTTATCTTTTTATACAGTTAAAAAAAAATTAAGCAGAATGAAGCAGAATAATTTGACGGCACGGTTGGCGGAGTGGCTAAGCGATTGGACTGCTGCGCTGCGTGTCGCGGGTTCGATCCCCGCACGGAACAAATATTTGTATGGCCTACAGATAGTTGTTCCGGGTCTGGGTATTAGTGTATGTGAGTTTAAATGTTTGTGAACGCACCCACGATACAGGAGAAATTCCTAGTGTGGGGCAACGTTTTCTTAAAAAAAAAAAAAAGACCCGACCTTAATTTGTCTTACATTTTATTCAAAAAAATTACTAACTAAAATATTTATTATTTAGTTGGTGAGATTTCAAAGTGAAGGAACCCAAAACTTATTAGCTTTAAACTGCTTACAAACAGTGTCTACCTAATTTGACTTTCCGCAAAACCCAAAGAGGACATTACCTGAAAATATCTCGTATAAATAAATTACATCTACGTGTTTCATCCCAACTAGAAAAAAACTCGACGGGATTGTAGATAAAAAATAAATTAAATAAGGCTCACGATAATCCTAAGTTAAGCATACGTTACTAACACATACGATTACGTGTGTGTGTGTGTTTGCGTGTGTTGTGTATACAAAAACTGTGTGTCATGGTGTGTGTTTGTTGAGACCCGTGTCTTCACGGATTATCTGTGGAGTTTATTTTGTATTGAATTGGTGATGCTGTTTTGTTTAATATTTCTTTTATGCTTTTGTATGAGGTAAAGGAACAATAGTTCTCAACAATCTATCTATCTATATCTATATTTATATAAAAATCAATGCCACTTTTCGTTGTAATTTTATAACTCAAGAACTGTTTAGGCTTTATTCGGACTGTTTAGTAGATGGTTTATGTGAAGTTTGCGCAAAATCGGTCGAGCGGTTCTTCATCTAACACATTTTTTGTAACAAATGAATTCAATAAATGGCAGATCATTTTGTTATTGGGATTTTGCTGTCAAATTGAAACTTTTTTCAGTGTTGACAGTACAAGCATGTTGTTATGTCATTCATTTCTGTCAGTTCATTTTAATCAATTGGTTTCGAGAATGGTTTAGATTTTTAGATTTACAATTAGACCCGCTAAGTGGCGCCGCTGTCCGGGCAGGACGTCGTCTGCCAGGTCCGCTAGTACTACTATAGTTTGTGCCAAATCAGATGTCAATAAAGGCCATTGACCTACCTACATTTATTAAAGTTCTTAACTTTGAAATCCAAAATAAGCCTGTCCATGTCTTGAATCGTTGTCTATGGGAATCTTCAACCTTTTTTTTTCTAATGAAAAACGATACATGGGTCATTTGTTTTGGTTTGTACGAAGAGATATTAGGGAAAAGGTCATTGACATCTTAACTGGCAGCAACTCTAATATAGTGTTATGAGGACTTCATATTGAGTTCTACCATAAAACCCCCACCCCAAAAAAACTCGTTTCAACGCAATATTTTTTGCGTCGAGTTACTTAACGATTTTTTGGCATTCTAATGCCAAAAAATCTTGATTACCGGCTTAATGAAGGGTTCATTTACACCGTTTTGTGTATCACCACCAAACCACAATGGGCTTGCACAAAAAAGGCCTGTATCTTCAGCAGTGAGAACTGTATAGGCTGATTACGAAAAGGGCTGTTTTGATGTGGCCTAGGAGCAGAGTACCAGGAATTATATGGAGGAGGTTTTAACCAGCAGTGGGACACTAATACCCTCAAGAAATATGGTATCTCTTTGGATATAGAGAGTTGTAAATAAACAGATATTATTATTTTTTAGTTTGCTGATGCACACACTGATGGCATTGCAGCGATCAGACGTAAGCATGCCGCGTCGCTGCTGCAGAGGATCCGGGGTAGCTCGAACAGTCTCCTGAGTGTCATTGCGGGCAGATTTGATTGCCCGATTATAAATTCAATGTCAAACCTACATGACATGTGTTACTAACATAGTTTTTCCTACTCCTCCGCTATTCTTTTCTGATTAATTTCGTTGCGGGATCCAAGACAGTTAAATCGTTTCTCTGGGACTTCGTCGAGCTTCATTGTCTCGGCGCTTTTCTTGGGTCGCCACTGTTGATTCTGGCTTACAGGAGTTACAGTGGTTTGGGAATAGTGTGGCGGGCTTTTCCCATTAACATAGTTTTTAAGTTTTATGTTTACTAACAATCTATGGATGTTTTAAATTTGGAATAAATGAATAATAGTATTACCAATCTTAATAATAATCCCGCAATAACAACTTTCAAATGGATGTCAATTTCGGTTCTCAAGGAATTTTGGTCTCTATAAAGTTTGGAAGAAAATGATTATCCGATGAATATTTGAAATATTACTTTCATGTTCCACTTTGAAGACCATTAAACGAGTTATTTAGATTTTGGAGTCATTACCGACGTTCATATCTACTCTATTATATTACAAAGTGGTATAATTATTTGTAAGTTATTAAGTATTTCTGACTCGATTCTGAAAAATGTTTCTGTAACGGTAAGGTATATTATATCCGATTGACATTTACATTTTACATAGAGGGCGCAAAGTCGCGCAACGCTAAGTATTCTTTATGCGGCCGCCACACACTTGACGAGTGGCATGGGAAGTAGCGAGGAATGGAGGCAGAGACATTGTGTGGTCACTTTACTCGTCATGCCGCACGTCATGCTCCTCGTCCTGCCCATCGCTCCCTATGTTGTCGGTTTTTGTTTTTGTAGGAGCGTCGCGATTAATTGCGCGAGTAGAGCAGTGTGGGCAGAGCGGACAACATCGCGGCAAATAGCGGCAGCGCGAGAAGCGTAGTGTGGCGGCCGCATTAAAGTCGCTGGTTACAGAAACCTGTTTATTATATAAAAAGACTGTAAATGTCGGGTTAAGCGTTTTGATAGGGTGTCTTAATCATACGCTTAATGGAGATCTAAGTGTGAGTTAAAACTCAGCTTCATGTTGCCAGTGTCAATTACTATCCCACCAAAAAGAAAACTTGTAAAAAAAGCCAAGCCGCGCAACTCAGTTCTTTTACCGTAAAAAGCAGTGAGATCCATGTAATACCAAGTCAGTTAATATATTCAATCCCTACTTAAAAACCATTGATGTTTTAAATAAATGGATTGACTTGGTCATCGCATCGCATTCGCCAATGTTAAACAGCCATTGTAATAGCTGGCCATCACATTGGCCATCACATTGGCCATCACATTGGCACTCAATTTTGGCTTCTATTTTTATCCACAACGAAGTTATAGGAGGTCTAAAACGGCCTGAACTGGTTCGAGAAAAGGATGGTACGGCCGTACCGCTTTATTGCTCGACTTGGCGGCACTGCCGTGCCCTCAGATTCTGTTTATTCGTTGTGATACCAGCATATCAATGAGAACAGTTAACACGAAATATAAAAATATTGATTCGCCGTCGAAAATGTTGTGTAGTAGGCATCAGATAGGTAGTCACTGCCTAAATTACTGGTATTCAGCTGCATTCGATTAGCCTTGAAGCCGACTCCAACCGATTTCAGAATAAGCTAGTCAGATGATGAACTGTCAAAAATATCTCACCAATGAATCACAAGATCAGTCTATTTAATGAAAAATTAACCCAACGTAATTGATTTTCTTTTTACGATCCTTAAAGTTAAAGATCAGAATACTCAAGACGAGAGTAGTTCCTGGAAGACCTGCTTCGCAACTCAAGTGGGTGATAAATGTTCGTTTGAGTTTGAAAATATAAAGTTTTTAATGATACTTGTGAATGAGTTAATCCAGGACGGTATTACCATTGTTAGTGAAAAAAAAAAGCAAAAACATGTTTTTAAGTATGTATTTGCACCGGTGTAAATTGACGACGCTGTTGGCGCAATGGCTGAGCAATTAGACTGCTGCGCTGCGTGTCGCGGGTTCGATCCCCGCACGGAACAAATATTTGTATGGCCTACAGATAGAGATATCAGATCATAATGATAAGGACTGGCCTGTTGGTCTAGTGGTTAGTGACCCTATCTGCTATGCCGGAGGTCGTGGGTTCGATTGCCACCCAGGACAAATGTTTGTGTGATGAGCACGATCATTTGTTCTGTGTCTGGGTGTAATTTATCTATAATATGTATGTATTCAGAAATATATAAGTAGGTATGTTTATCAGTTGTCTAGTACCCATAACACAAGCTCTGCTTAGCTTGGGACTAGATGGCGTTGTGTGATAGTTGTCAAAAAAAAAAAAAAATTCTCCGGACAAGCTCGCCACACTATAATATTTCCAAACCACTGCAACTCCTGAAATCCAGAATCAACAGTAAAGAAAACCCCCACCAGAAAAACGCTGAGACAATGACGGTCGACAAAGTACCAAAGAAAAAATTTAACTGTCTTGAATCCCGCAGTAAAATTAATCAGAAAATAATAGTGAAGGAATTGGTAAAACATAATTTCCACCAGGTTTACTAGGTGCAGTTTAATACTAGTATTTTATATGCAGTGACTGCCAATAAGACATCGACAACCGAGTTTTAGATTTTCGTCATATCCAGAAACTATTGCTTTACCTATAAACTCTTACTGCCGCACTCAGAGTTCTTTAATAATTACTAAGGCCATCACTTAGTAATGGTTTTGACAGTTTTCTCATAAAAAGATATGTCAAACCTTTACTAAGTGAGGGCTTAAGTAATCATTAAATATCTCTGAGTACGGCAGTTACAGCATGAACTCCTGAGTTCAATTCCCGGGTCGCGCAAATTGTTATTGGGTTTTTCATCAGCATTTTCTCAGTAACTCAGAAATAGGCTCTTACAAAAAAAAAACATACCTTCATGCCTTTTAATCATGTGGGAAGGTTGAATGTACTACCTGATTTGTTATGTAAATGTCTTTGGCGATGTTGCGAAGCCCTTTTTGGGGGGGGGGGGGGGAAATCATCAAATAACCCCTCCGCTCTTGGGCAGAGCGAAAGGGAGTGCCAGACTTCTACTGACTAAAAACCACCCATGTTCCTTCTTAGCCCTATATGTCAAGGCCACGGTATCTCTTACAACATCCCGCAGCCCCGACGGGCGTCATGTTGCTAAGCCCTTGGGAAGACATTTGAAGTTGACAACGATATTGATTTCTGTTATTGGACTTGAAGTAAAAATCTATTATTTGTCTTATCAAAATCAAAATCAAAACTCATTTAATCAAACTAGGCTAATAATCAGCACTTTTCGAACGTCAAAATGTACTTTACTTTACTTATTTACAACAGACAGTCTCCCAAAACGCCCTTCGACACTTCCTAGTGTTTTAGCTGGAAAGAAGAAGTGACGGAACAAACTCCCCAGCAACACATCTATCTGTTATGTTGGTTATAAGCTTAGTTTGTGTTTTGTTTATTTATATCTGCGACTAAAGAGCTCGAAATACACACATCAAAAGTGTCTAGGGATCAACATATATTTTTGCAATAACTTTTCTCCTGATTGATATTAATTAAAATTTTCTTTAAGGATTCATCAAATAAAGTGTTTTCGTTTGTCACAGTAACGATAAACCAAGTCACCTTTGCATTAATAAAGAAATTTGCCATTTTCCTAATAAAGGGATTTTTGACATTTGAACCACTAACATTAAAGTTCGAAAAAAAGACTGAAATAACAGTTTTCTTTAAAATTTTATTGGGTAACTTAAACAATTAATAATCCGTGTTTCTACCGCGAACACTAACAACACAAGAACATCGGTTTGGCATACTCAAAATGAGTTCATCCAAATCACGCTGTGGAATGGCCGCCCATGTTCGTTGCAACAACAAAAAAAGGTCTTCTTGCGACTGGATACCCTCCATATTCGGCAGAGCTCTTCTCTGTAGCATATCCCATGCATGCTCAATCGGGTTCAAGTCTGGCGACTGAGCAGGCCAGGGCAGGACATTGATGTTAGCTGCGGCGAGAGTCTGTCTTAAAACTCTTGCGGTGTGCGGTCGTGCATTATCATGCATTAACTGAAATAAGGGACCGATTTGCACTTGTAGAGGAACGATGACGTCTGATACAATCGTCTCAGCATAAATTTGAGCGTTGAGGTTGCCTCTGATCCAAATCAACTCAGTTCTTCCGCCGATCCAAATACCCGCCCATACCATGATGGTTCCACCACTATAAGGATGGACTTCCTGGCAGGATTTTAATCGCTGTTGGCGACCAGGGGTTCTCCAGTGTCGTATACGTCTTGTATCCGGTCTCATACCAAAACGAGACTCATCAGAAAAGCACACGAAACGCCATTGTTCTTCTGCCCAATTTCTGTGTTCAAGAGCCCATTGATATCGAATCCTACGATTGTGCATTGCTATAGGTGGTACCCGTAGCGGTCTTCGGGAATAAAGGTTCACTTCATGCAAGCGGTTTCTGACTGTTTGGTCGCTAATTAAGTTCCCTGAAGAGTGATGAAGCCTCACGGCTAACATCATGGCGGTTATTGTTGGAGCTCTTCGAGTTAAGATTTGAATGTATCGGTCTTGTCTCCGTGTGGTGCAGCGATACCGTCCTCCATGGCGCTCAGCCACGGTACCAGTGCTTCGGTAACGTGTCCAAAGTCGACTGATAACACTCTGACTTGTATTCAGAGCTAAAGCCACAGTACGTTGCCGGGAACCAGCTTCTATCATTCCCACGGCTCTGAGCATTTCTTCCCTGCTTAAATGACGTCGCCGCTCCATAATAACGTTGGTTTTAATCAGTAGTAGGGAAACAGTAGCACTATTATTGTCTTCAATGCGTTGTATGTTTTTATAGGGAAAATATTGACAGCTGATTTTCATCTTTTACTCGAATTTGATTCACAGTTCCTGATTCAAATTATGAAATGCACCAAAAAGGATCCATATAAATTTATAAAATCATAAATTTATTACAAAGCCACATCTCAATCTCAAGAAATCCGCATAAAAATGCTTGATCCCTAGACACTTTTGATGTGTGTAGATCCTCGGGCCCCCAGAGCTTACTTATGTTCTGATAACCAAAATTTGTGGGATCGAACATTGAACATCTATAGATGCATACGTCATACGTCACGCTAAGAAGAATAAGTACGAGGTAGTAAGATTTCATCATCAGCAATCCACTGTAGGATATAGACCTCTTGACTCGCACGCCACTCAAATCGATTCCCGACTACTCTCATCCAATTGCTACCAGCCGTCCTGCAAAATCCGTCCACCAAAAAAATCTAATTAGTCCGTCTGTTAGATTATCGAAAAATATTAGATACGTGTTTTTTGTTTATCAAATTGATAAAATTTGACGGAAATAAAACGTGTCAAGGATCATGAGTGGGGGCTTTTACGTCACGTTTGTGGGTAAAAAAGTACTAACCTTGTGACGTCACACGACATGACAGGACTTTTCGAAGCACTGTATCGTCTTTATCTGTTGTTCACGTGTAAAAAGAAAAAAATACGTGACCATTATTTTTTGGAAAACAGGATTAAGTGTTTTTTTGTGAAATACCCTATTGGCGCAGTGGCTGAGGTATTGGACTGATGCACTGCGTGTCGCGGGTTCGATCCCCGCACGGAACAAATATTTGTATGGCCTACCGACAATTATTTCGGGTCTGGGTGTGTTTGTGTGGAGTTTAAATGTTTGTAAACGCACCTACGATACAGGAGAAATTCCTAGTGTGGGGTAACGTTTTATAAAAAAAAACCTCGTGGATGTCAGTAAGTTTCATTGATTGTAAAACAAGCTATATTGCAGATAGTGAAGGAGTGAAACTTAAAACTAAACTTAAAATAAAACTGTGAGCATAGTTTATAGTTTTCATACGAAATAGCTCTATGAAATTATTGGCGCTTTTAGCGAGCGATGAAATTAATTACTTAATCCTCTTTGCATTAATCAGCTCATTTGCCTTTGATGGTCTTCATTTTTGTACTTTTATTGCGGAATAAAGTCAAAACGGATGGTTTGCTTCGTCTTTTATAACCGACTTCTAAAAAAAGAAGGAGGTTCTCAATTTGGATGTTTTATATTTTTTTTTTGTTTGTTTGTTTCGTCGCTTGCTAACCGATTTGAAAAAATATTTTTTGTTGGAAAGGGTATACTTCCCAAATGGTCCCATAAATAAAATGTCCTATAGTTTAAATGATCATAGCTTTTATTAACGGAAATAAAAACTTTTTAACAAAAAAATAAAACCGACTTCGACAAAAAATTAAACACAATAAAGTGAAAAATAAACTTTAGAAGAAAAATTAGTTTCTGAAAGCGGTGACTTTTGTTGTTTGTGTTTTATTTTTTGTCAAAGTCGGTTTTATTTTTTTGTTAAAAAGTTTTTATTTTCGTTAGTAAAAGCTATGATAATTTTAACTATAACATTTTCGCTGGCGATTAGTCATTGATATTACATTCAATAGTCTTCTTCTTTATCGTGCGGTTAGCGCTTACCTGGTGTAGGTTTTTTTCTTTTGGGGGGGGGGGATCATCAAATATCCCAGATGGGGTGTCAGACTTCTACTGACTAAAAATCACCCATGTTTCTGTCAAATACTTGTGGGGAATGTGTCTCACGTCCCCATCCCTTGCATGGTTGTTAAGAATGTATTATTTTTATAGAAGTACTTATTGTAATTATTTAAGCAAGTTTCATTTTGTGTTTATTTTTAGTTAAGGTTCATTGTTCTATTATTTTCAGTTATTTTTTATAGTACCCATTTGTATTTCTCGTGTTTTACTATACTTTTAAAATGCAATCGTTTTGCCGCGTCCTTTGTTTAGAGCATCAACTGTCTGTCTGTCTCAACCATCACATCTTAACCCCAACTAAGATTATTCCATAGCTAAAACCAACAAGATTACTGTACGCAGCTTCCAAGCGACAATAAATCACCCAACTTGTTATATAAGCAAGGAACAGGAATTTAATTTACCCGGTATAACGGTAAATGTAGTTACGGTTACCGGTAAGTTATCCGGGTAATGACTTTCCAGAGTCTTTACGGCATAAAGGGCGGGTGGTATCGCAAGGGTTATGTTTAGAATGGGTTTCAAAGTGCAGGTATGTGATGACTTGTGGTGTTTCGTTGAATGATGCTGTAGGTTTGATCTAATGAAATTACTGCTTGGTTAATACATAACATCACGCCTGTAATAGCCGAAGAGCTGGGCTGAAAGTTAACAAAAAAATCTAATTAGTCCGTCAGATAGATTTCCAAAAAATATTGGACACATTTTTTTCTTTTTTCACGTAAACAAACAATGAAGAAGATACAGTGCTTTGAAAACTCGTGTGACGTCGTATTCTAAGACATTAGTATGAGATTTCTTACCGGTGAGTGATTTCACAACCCCCCACTCAAATCTTTGACGCTTTTTATCTTCGTACATTTTTAATGATTTGATCGTACAAAAAATACGTATCCAATATTTTTCGATAATCTAACAGAGGGACTAATTAGAATCATATTTTTAAGTCAGTAAATACAAACATCCCTTTGGAGGAATGTTTTGATTATTTCCCATGAAAAAAAAAGGCCTATAACTAGCACTGAATGAATTCAGGCTGTGGATCACGATGATGATGAAAATCAGGCAAATAAAAAATAGGTACTTGTGCTACGCCTTTTTATCGAAGCCATTAGGTTTTAAAAGTAATGATTAAGCAACAAATAATAATATAGCACTTTAAAAACGCTGACATTAAGCTTAATTTATAAAAATGTGACCCACAATCGTAAAAATAATAAACAACCGGTCAAATCCGATTAGGGCTCAGGCGCAAAGGGTTCCGTAATACATACCAAACAATAAATCCCAATATTTCTAACCTAACACTTAATTGACGATATGTCTTGGAAGAAAATGGGTGTCATCAGGCAGGACGAATCTATACAGGCTCCGTTTTAATCATTCGGCAATGGAACCTTCCAATACTAAAGGTAGATTATAGTACCTCTCAAAGAGAGGAAGCCTGTGTCCCAGCAGTGGGAACATTAATAGGCTGTTGACGATGATGATGATGAATGGAACCCTAACAACAGCACAGGACTTAACGATGTACAAAAAATAAATGTTAATGTCCAACAACAACTCGTAAAAGTAAAGTTAAATAACTAGGTCCTGCCATTATCTTTTTTTATTATATACCTTTTTGTTTCTCTTTTGTTTATGGTTTAGTTCAGAACCTGGAATATCTGATTAAGAATGTTTCCCGAATAAAAAATATCATTCTGTTAAGTCCATCAGTTAGATTATCGAAAAATATTGGATACGTGTGTTTTGTTTCATCAAATTAATAAAAATTGACAAAGATAAAACGTGTCAAAGATCATGAATGGGTGTAGGTGACGTCATTGCGTAGTAAAAAATTGGTGTGATGTGACGTCACATGAGTTTTCGAAGTACTGTATCGTCTTCATTTGTTGCTTACGTGAGAAAAGAAAATATATGTCTCAAATATTTTTTGGAAATTTATCTGACGTACTAATTACATTTTTTTTGTCAACTACCCTATTTGTGATTATACATTTTATTAACAACAGCAACCGTTGAGTTGTTGTTGAAGTTGATGTTTCTGCCCATTTATTTCATTAGGTATTCGGGGTATCGCATCACCTAGTACTAAAAGGAAAGCCGCAGTCACACGTTATTAATGTGTTTAGGTTGGTACCTACAAACGTGTGACTGCGGCTTTTTTTTCAAAATCCTGGTAATCTTGTTTTATACTTTTTTAGCGTCGTTTCTATTTGTCGTTGTCGGGTTTTAGTTTTTGTCCGCTAGAGGGCATCACTTTAAGGTTGAGCACAATTTTGGAAATGTACAAGTAAAGCCCTCTTCACCGGACAATTAAAACGGTTTTAATGATACCTCAAATGTTGAGATCCGATAAATAGATGAGGAGTTATGAGGGAACAGATGAACATACTCACATACATACATACATACCCAGTCAACATCTCCTTTGGCCTTGCCGTAGTCAGGTAAAAAGGCCAGGTAGATGATGATCTGGGTCGATATAGAATGTTTTTTTCAACTAAGTTAAAAAAGGCTCCTTTAGTTGTAACATTTTATTTTATGTAAGTACCTGGCCAATCAATTTTGCTTTAGTTTACTTAATATTTAAGATTCATAAAGAGTATTTCTCTCTACTTTCTCTTATAACGGAGTGTAAGAAAACAGTTACTTAAATACTTGAAACAAAATAAATTCTATTAAAACGAGATAGCCAATATTCTTCAACTTGGAAAATGCAGGGAATTTAGATCTGAGTAAACTACGGCGAAGCCAAAAGGAAGGGTAATGATTTAATAGAGGACAGTCGTAGTCGCATGCCACCTTGCTAATGGCAACTAGCAGCTGACTTCTGTATCAATGAGAACGCCATGAAGGAGCATCAGGAATCTGTGGCATGCGACTACGGCGTCCTCTATAATAGTTTTGCTTATATTTAAATTGAAATATACAAAAACCAAAATATGAATATCAGACAAGATTTTTTTTTCTTGTTTTCTACTTTTAAGACCGCGGTTTGTGGTCGGGTTTTAGTTTTTAAACTAATTTTTTTTTTTTTTTTTAATTTTGTGTGTTTTATCAATAAATACGTAATAATATGTTACTTTCATAATGTAAAATTCTACTTAATGTTGGTTTGCTATTTACATAATACGAGTAAATAACACAGACTAGACCGCGAGAACTGTTTGCCCGCAATCTAAACGTTTAAGTTGACTTGCACTATAATATAATATACATATTTGTGATTTACTCGCCAAGACCTTTCATTTGATACCAAACATGTTATGATTATATCAATTAATTTTTTTTCCAGCTTAGAATTTGACGCTTTAATTCCGCCTTAAAAAGAAATGTTAAAATTTATATAGCCTATGTCACCCGGGCTATTCTTACGAATCTATTGACACCTCATTTATTAAAATACGTTCAGTAGTCTAGGCGCTACGGTGCAACATACATACATACATAGGTACATGCATACATAGACTGCCAAAATCATTACCCTTCCTTTTGGCTTCGCCGTAGTCGGGTGAAAAGTGAGACGTCCCGAAAGAAATGCCCAAATTACGTTTACAAATACTGAAATAGTTCGAGGGTGTCGATTGGTTCACAGAGTACGGAGACACATCGCCGGCCGATACCAAGACTTTCCTAATTATAATGAAACAGGGGGATATAAGTTTGTATGAAAAATCGTCATTTGTGATATTTCCAACATCTACGCGGGTAAAACCGCAAGCAAAACCTAGTCTCCAATATAAATCGTTTGGCTGGTGATAAACGATAAGGGAAGAGAGAATGCCGTAGTGTGGCGTACTTAACAAAAAAAAAACTGTCTTCGACTGGTTAGTTCTAAGACGTATCATACTCTGTGGTAATACCGAATTGAGTGGCATTCGTCACGTTTAGCCGATGAAGTGGAAAAGCCTGTTAGCATGTGGTTTGCGGTGCCTCGCAAGCCTACCGGCTTTCATGGCGAAATTAAAGCTTGTGGCAAATTTAAATTTATTTAAAAGCTTTCGTGGGAAGCGAAAATAAATTAAATTTTATGTGAATTTCGACATGCGGTTTTGTGTTAAGTGATGGTGGTGTATGTTAGGAAATGTTTTTTCTTTGGCAAATATTTTAGTGAACTATGCTGTAAGATAATCTGTATGTCGCAGAGTGAACACCGATGCACAATAAATTTGAGTTGTTAATTTTAAATAACGCCATCTATCACCGTTCGTCGGAAACGTCAAGCAGTGTACTTGGGTGAGGTCGATTCAGAGCGTGGCAGGTCTGGTTTAACAGTTGTCAGTTGACAGATGTCAGATGTCAGATGTCGATTGTCAGTGGTCGTCGGTGACATTGGACGCATTTGACTTGAGGGACGTTACTTTTAGTTACGCGTTAGAGACGCGAGCGCGAACAGTCGTTCTGCCTGCCTGTATCGAACTTACCGCGTTTCTGTACTAAATCCATTTCCATCGGCTTGATTGTTTGAGATTTTGTTAATTTGTTATCGGACGTGAATAAATAGGCAGTTGTAATTAGTGTTAAGACTATTATTTCGTACCTCCACCATGTCGAACTTGGACTCTGACAACGATGTAACCGAAATAGTTGAACTACCTTCGTTGAAACATGCAAAGCTGACTGACTGAGGATCAACGCACAGACTAAACCCTTAGGCTAGGAACTTAAAATTTCGCACACGTATTTCTCTTATGACGTAGGCATCCACTAAGTACGGATTTTCTAAAATTCGATCCCCAAGGTTATGTTACTTAAATCGTAGTGCGTCAAAATCTAAATAACGATTTCGCTTTTCGTGCTACAAATAAAAAAAAAATAAACAAGCAAAATAGTTTAAGGCAAATTAGCTTTCAGACAACACTACAGAAAAGATAGTTGATCCATTTTGACAATCAATCATTTAAATCAATCGCATTATTCTGCTAGACATAGACCCAAGCTTCTCCACCACGTATTGTCCTCCAACTTTCGTAGCTAGTCTGATTACTTTTCAAGGTCGGTGTTCCATCTAACTGAGAGTCGTCCCACACCACACTGCCCACATCCATTTTGGTTTTGATTTAAATCTAGATATTTGACTTCTAGACCTTCCCAATGTATTTTAGACTTCCATGAGTAAAGAACCACGGGCCTTTTTCCAAGAACCATCCTACTCATATTATAAATGTGAAAGTATGTGAGAATGTATGGCTGCCTGGATGTTAGTTACCATTTTCTGTAAAAAATTCTAAGCGCATTGGGATGAAAATTGGCACACAAATAGTTTATGAACTGGATTAAAACATGGATACTTTTTATACCTTTAGTACGATTCCGTGGGTCAATTATCGATCTCCAAGTGTGCAAAGCCGCGAGCACAGGCTAGTTTAATAAAATATACCTATTCGTTTCATTTTGACCAAGACTCTCGAATTACTTAAGAGAATCGATTGCCAAGACATTGATACACTGTCGTTATATTAAATGACCCACATCTTTCTAAAAATAAGTGTAGTTAATATCAGAATTAGTCGCAGCTGCGGTTCGCCAGCATTTGTTTGTTCAAGTGACAGATTTGGTCATCCGTAACCATCTAGTGTAATCAATTTGGCTACTCTGTCCTCGACAGGCGACCAACTTTTACAGACCTCTGAGATCCTTACGAAAACTCCCGCTTTAGTAAATGAGAAAAGGCGATAAGAGGGGGTAGGTAGGTCAAGAATGTTGGACTATTTGCAGATTGACCGGGCTCTACGTGTTTTTGGCTTCCTTCATTTTTGTAACTATGTTTGCTCAAGCTCTACTCGATATTGGGGGTAAAATAAACAGATACGGGAGGCCAAACTAGTGGTTTGGCCAATCGAGTTAGAAGTATCGCTTTCTGTTTTGTAAGAAAAGATTTTTCTTCTAAATTCTTTATTAATGTGTATTTTTGTGAACGAGCGTGTACGATTTGGTTGAAGTTGCTTCAAGATTTCAATACTCCACTTAGACAAATTAGTTACTATAATAAAAATGGCTATTTAAATATTATTTTATTTAGATTCTAGTTTTTTTTCTTTGTGCACTATTTTTTTTCTCTCTCTTTCGTTTTATATTGCAGCTAATACTAAGTAATATGTTTCCCGTTAGTTGGACTGGTGGTCAGGTCAATGACTACGCGGGCCTGTGGACGGTGAGTAATGGGCTAGCTCGCCGTCCGTCCGTCTTATGACGACAACAGGCCGTGTCGACGGCGCGTTCGTGTTCCACGCGCACCTCAAAGAGATGTCAGCAACAAGGCCCTCAAGGGCCGACGCCCGGCTGGGTTGCGGGTTGTTTTAAGACATACCGTGGCCTCGACATAAAGGGCTAAGAAGGAATATGAGTGGTTTTTAGTCAGTAGAAGTCTGACACTCCCTTTCCCAGTAACGACTGCCACGATGAAATGATAGCCAACAGCTGAAAATGCTTTCCGAGGCACTTCAGAAACGGAGTACGTAATTGATGGTCACGCATCTATGGACTGACATTTGCAAGTGAGGTTAAAACCTGAAGATCGAGTCTTCTAGCTGTTATTATTTAGCCACAATTAAATATCAATTTAATATTAAGACATACTCTTGTCGTCTTGAGGAAAAGGCCAGTTTTTGGAAGCAAAACTTTGAGAACTTGTGACTTCCACAACGCACTCCCTCTTACAGAAAAGGAACCTGTATCTAAACAGTACAACAGTAAGCTTACTATGGATAATAAGTGCCAAAATGAAGAATGAAGAAACATACAGTATTTGTATCAAACTCACTGCCCAGAGTCATTAACAGCTGTATCAAAGCGTCGGCCTTATTCATTCATTAATGTTCCCTTCATACCTGGGTAACGACAATTAATTCGACCCAACCGTTTTTAACTCAGTGAAGCCTAAAAATGTATGTACTTTGCTCGTTATTAGCGATGTCCTATATTAGGATGTGGATACATCTGCGTTTGGACGCCAAACGTTCGTGTTTTTTTTTTGTATCAACATGAGTTTTATTCGCTGTGTAAGATTTTAAATCGAACTCAAAACGTTGGTAAAGGCAATGAACAGTACGAAAACTACACACCGTGGAGGTCTGATGAGAGATCAGACCTCTGCAATCCAGTTTTTACTGGGTAATGTGATTAGATTTTTGTAAGACCCTTGATAATACTGGTTGTCAGACTATCGGAACACTGACTTCCTGCTAAGTCTGTTAAAGTGTAGTACTCCAAATGACAGCCGAGGCCAACGACTTAACGTGTTTTTCGAGGCACGGAGGACTCGGTATGTTACGGGTGACCCATCCACTGATAAACCTAGGCATACATGACTTAAACTGACGATTGATCCGAGCAGCTGTGATTATCTAAGCACAATCTCTTTAAATGCGTGACAGTGTTAATTCAAACTACACATTTGTGCGAAACGAATATTTCAATCATAAAATGATTCGAATTTACGTCACATCATTCCTCGCGATTGTGCCAGGCATGTACACATTTGTTGACGTAATCTGTCCGAGCATTCGCAACTGTACCGTTCGAGATTCATATACGCATGTACCCTAATGAACCAGGGGTCAACAACATAACACTGTAAATACAAAAGCACATGTATGCGACTGTCGGGCACATTTGCGTCATTCGCGTGTCCCTTCTGTATTTTTCTAGCCACATGACAACCCACGTATATTATCTCTACATCTGTTACGCAGATAATATGCTACTGATGGACACGTATTAAATGTAGGTGGGCTTAAATGTGCTGTAATTATTTTCGTGGAGTTGGGAGGATATTTACCTGTGCAGTGTACCAAATGTTTGTATTATCTGAGGGAGTGGACAGAGGTGAACCTACATTACCTCAAAAAGAGGACATCTAAACATATTGTTGTTTCTTTTTTTTTATGGGCTTATAGTTTGATATAAACAATAATAAAAATTGTATATAGGTATATAAAAAATTGTGGACGGTGAGTGATGGGCTAACTCGCCGTCCGTCCGTCGTACGACGAAAACAGGCCATGCCGACGGCACGTTCGTGTTCCACGCGCGCCTCAAAGAGATGTCAGCAACAAGGAAGGGGCCCGAAAGGGCCGATGCCCGTCGGGGCCGCGGGTTGTACACTAGTTATCGCGGCCTCGACATAGAGGGCTAAGAAGGAAGATGGGTGGTTTTTAGTCAGTAGAAGTCTGACACTCCCTTCCGCACTGCCCAGAGCGGGAGGGGTTAAATCAGTGAAATTAAATCAGTGTTTTTATCAGAGACTGCTTTCACCAAAACATTTCAGAACGGAACTTTTCATAAATACTGGTATTATAGAGTAATTTAATTGTGAAGAATCCTTGGAAAATATTCAGCCGCATCTGGTAAAATTGAAATCTGGCCTCAATCTTTTACGAAAACTAAAGGTAGAAGAGTTTTCTTCAAATTATTATAAAATGAAGAAGCCTGTAGGTTTCCTACTTATTTTTGTGACAGTTTAGTCGTAGATTTTATTTTAGACTAGTGTCTTATTGGGTCAAATCTTGTATGTAAAAGCCATTCTGGATGCACACAAAGTGAAAAACCCCTTTTTACTTCGTTTTGTTTTTCACCCCCCCTTCATGAATAGGGTATTTAACAAAAAAATCTAATTAGTCCGTCATATATGTACATTACCAAAAAACATTGGACACGTATTTTTTCTTTTTATACGTAAACAATCAATGAGGACTATACAGTTCTTTGAAAACTCTAGTGACGTCTCCAACCCCCACTCAAATCTTTGACGTGTTTTATCTACGACATTTTACATTGATTTGATAAAACAAAAAAAAACGTATCCAATATTTTTCGTTAATCTTACAGACGGACTAGTTAGGAATCATATTTTTTTTCAAGTCAGTTAACACCCCTATTTGACAATCAAGCATTCTGTACATAAAACTAGGTAAAAAATATGTTGTTGGGAAATGTATTTTTTTGTGCTGAAAAGTCATGGTTCACTGTAGGACTCAAATAGAACTCATAAAGAACTGATCGTCGTGGAAGTATTCAAGTGAAGATATAACACAAAAATATGTATTTAAAAAATTATTTGTGATTATGTTGGAACTTTGTCCCCTAATATCTCCGTAATTAGGAAGGTACGGTTTAAAAAAATATCTCAATGACAGGGAGAACAAGTACCTATTGACTTCGTTAAGGGTTACCCATAATATATAGAAAGAAATTTTGAAAATTAATATCTTAGAAGGGTTCAAATAGAACACTGAAGGTCTCAAAGATAATTTGATTCACTGTGTATCTCCATCACCACCTTCTACTATGTACCTTTAACCTATATAAATCAAGATTTATCTCCAACTAGCATTTAGCTACTACCTACGTCCGTCTCAAAATATTGTAAAAATATTACTTCCCTAATTAAATCTGATTCTGTTAACAATTACCCGGGTTCTATTTTTTTTTAAACGGAATCTAATCTGATTTCTAAATTAATAAATTATTACTTATATAATTTTATAAATTTAATAATTAGTATTTGCAAGTGAGCGTTTCGTCAATATCAGTCCAGCCGTATCAGAGATTAGTCAGATCAAACAGAGATACAGACAGACAAACAAAAAAAAAATGTTTTTTCTTTAAGGGCTGATTTTTTAATAGTCAGATAACTTTTATCTGAGGAATAAAAATAACGGTTTGACATATTTTCTATAGATAAGCTGTCAAACCGCCATTTTTATTCCTCTGATAAAAGTTATCTGACTATGGAAAAATCAGCCCTAAATATAATTATTGTTTATACTTTCACAAAATGCATGCAGTAAACCGCTGTTACAAAAATTGTGTTGTTGTATGTACGCTATTAATTTGTTTAAATTAATGAAGACTTAATACATGTAGACAACCTCTATAATTTAACGTTTAAAAGCAAACTAATCCAGAAACCCTATCCCCAAGTAGTTGAGTTGTTTTCGCAAACAGTCCGCAGTACACCGATGGGATCAACCGCTGAATGTAACGCTCAAACTTCAAACGACTGGAAAATTACCGATTAATAAAGTTAATTTAAACTTCTCTTTGGTTTATTTTGATTATTGTCGAGTATCCGAGTTCCGGCTCTGGGTTTATCATTAGATAACAGTTTGCGTAAGGAGCTAATTTAAAGGATTATTTTAGAAGTGTTATTTATAAAGTAAAAAACAGATTAGGTTAATATTTGACTTGGAATAGGCAATTTTAAATGTAAATATTAACCAGTTTTGTGTACCGACACGATTGTTCTTGCTAGGCGTAGCAGATTAGCTACGAATTTTGAATATTGGTTATTATTAAATAACACATAATAAATTATAAAAAACACACACATTTAAAATACCAATAACGGTCGTATTCGAAGATATTTAATAATAACATAAATAATTATTAAAATCATTATTTCTCAAACCTTCACTAGAGTGTCAAAATCTTTACAAAGTGATGGAGTGGCTTAAGTAATCATTAAGCGTGTCTGAGTGCAGCAATAAGTGTCATTAGACTATTGTGTAAATCAAACTCATACTCAAAGTATTTATTTCAATTAAGCCATTACAGGCACTTTTGAATGTCAGAAAGTTGAAATGTTTCTGTCAAAGGTATCTTAAGATTTTTCATTCAACTCTAAGATTTACCAACTCATAATGATAAATGACTTAACTATTTTATTAGTTCTAAACTAACCCATTTGGTTGGCTGATGAGGCCATCTCACATGCCCATTTGTTCGCTGAGTTTATTGTTACAGTATGTCATCATCATCATCATCATCGATTACTAGCGTGATGTTATGTTATGTATAAACAAGACTATTAATGTCATATCTTCAAATACATACACAAACCACTTCACGAGCGTTCCCCTGCAATATAATAATGTATCTCTACTAGTAACTGTATAGACGGTGGCCATAATTTGATTTTCATACTAAAGTTCCCTTTGAAGTGGTCCCCCATCGCAGGGTGTACTAACGAACCAACTTACTAGGACTGTAGAAGGGTAATGTTGTTATAAAATGTGCGGGAAATTGTAAATGATTGACTTTAACAGCGGCAATTTGAAAACCTTTGTGTGGCCACTTGATCTCTTATTGACTCATGCCACCTTGGTAATTTGGTAGGTATTTGTTTTCCTTCAATGATTTTGCTTGTTTTTTAAGACTCGTCGACGATGGTGTAAATATTGACAAATTACTTGTTGGGTTGATGCGACGCGTGATCAAATGCTAAGTACTACGCTTAGAAATCCTGAGTTCAATATATACATCTACAACGACCAAATAACTCTTTGGCGTCCTAGTACTCCTCCGCATAGCTGACAACCGGGAACGTGCCCAGAAGACTGGCAGTATTGCCACGTTGAATGGTAATGCTAATCCGAAGTGTCGACTAGACGTGGACTGCTGTAGGCTTTTAACACATTCAAGTTAGAATCTCCTATTGAACTTGCCCTTAGAAGAACACACTTGAATAATGTAATGAAACATTATTGTTCGATACACATTTCGATATAAAAATACACGTCGTCCTTTATCAACCCCAACTATTGATCTTACTTCAACAACTATGTCAAACGCCTATAAATCAGAAACCTGAACATTCCAACGACAACTTCATTCTATTGTTCATACACTCAAACAGTTTCTACCACAGATACGAGAATCTACACTAATATTAATTATAGAGGAAAGATTTGTATTTTTGTGTGCGTATAAGTTTGTAATAAATAAACTCAAAAACTACTGCGCCGATTTCAAAAATTCTTTCACCATTGGAAAACTACTTTTTATCCCTCTATTTCCATGGGAACGGGAACGACACGGCTGAAACCGCGTGACGTCCGCTAGTTATAGATAACTAGGTAACGCAAGAGCTTTGTTCACGTGTCCAGTTTAAGCACTGTATACTGAACATGGCCTCTATATTGCAGCAAGTTAATTTGTTTAAAACAACAACGGTTACAACTCTAGAAGTTTATTCTAGAAATCATTTACCCAGCCTTTTACCAACTATGTTGGGGTCAGCTTCCAGTCAAACTGGATACAGCTGAATACCAGTATTTTACATAGACCGACTGCCTATCTGACCTCCACAACAGCTTAACGTGCTCTTCGAGGCACGGAGGAAACTCGGTATGTAATACTCGGTCACCCATCCACAACGAACTCACCAAGCACTGCTTAACCTAAAGATCGACCTGTGTGGCAGTTCTTTTAAGGCCACGAGCACCTCGAGCTCGAATGAAAAGTAAACAAAAACGTAATTCATTTTGTATGGTAACTAAAACGTGTGTTTATGATATTAAATAGGTAGTCAAGAAATGGCACGCATGATTTTATACGGAGTGTGATACTTCCTTTGTATAGGTATATCTGTGGTGTCTACTAACATTAAGCGAATATCAACTCTTGGCACTCAAAATCAAAATCAAAACTCATTTATTCAAACTAGGCTGATAATCAGCACTTTTCGAACGTCAAAATTTACTTTACTTTACTTATTTACAAGAGTCAGTCCCCCAAAATGCCCCCCCTTCGACACTTCCTAGTGTTTTTGCTGGAAAGAAGAAGTGGCGGAACAAACTCCCCAGCAACACATCTGTCTGTTAGGTTGGTTAGAAGAACCACTGAATCTAACGACAAAATTCCAGCAATCCAATGTTATGCAATCATTTTGAAAGCAGATATTAGTTACCAATTAAATACCAGTAACACAATAAAGTTACTTTGTTAAACAATTGAGAAAATACTGAAGTTCGAAAGTCGTTTAAAACTTCGTTCTTAATGCAATTGTTAGTTTTGAAAGTCGGTGTTGCATGGAAGTCGAAATTTATAAATTTTGTTATAGAAATATTGTTAAAGATGGAGCAGTAACGAGTTCTAATGAAGTTTTCTATTTGTGAACAATTTATTAGGGATGGGAGGAACGATGAATAAATTCACTAAAGAGGTAACTAGGTATGTAAATGAATGGCCAACACAGATATAAATTGATATTCCTAGATATCACAAGTATCAACATCCGTGTGAAAACAAAGCGTGTGATTTTTGAACCATCTATTTGATGCCTTTTTTTTGTGGAAGCTTGCAAATCATCAAATGACTCCTCCCGCTCAGGGCAGAGCGGTATGGAGTGTCAGACTTCTACTGACTAAAAACCACCCATGTTCCTTCTTAGCCATTTGCGTCGAGGCCACGGTGTCTCTTTCGAACGCAGCCCCGACGGGGCTTTAATACTTCTTCATTTGTAGTTATTCGACGGCCGTCGTCCCTTGCAAGCCCCTTTAATGTTGCTGACATCTCTTTGAGGCGCACGTGGCACACGAACGCGTCTTATGACGTTGACACGGCCTCTCGTCGTCATAAGACGGACGGACGATGAGCTAGAGACGGACTGACGATGAGCTAGATCTATTTGATTCCATAGTTTTGCATTTAGTTCTTAAGTTGTAACATTGCTGTTTTAAATAAATGAGCATGCTGCGACAGTAACCACGAGATCTTGCATTATTTATTGCTTATACACATAATTTATATTTTGGGGAGAATGTTGAGGTTGGGGACCAGATCAAGGGCTTAATAGACATAAAAAATTATGCTGCTGATGCTTTAAAATAATTTTAAAAAGGAGTACAGAAAACTGGCCAAGTGCAAGTCAAACTTGCACATGAAGGGTTCCTTATCATCCCGTCGGGGCTGCGGGTTGTTTGCAAGAGCTACCGTATTTTAGCCAGTAGAAGTCGGTCACTCCCTTTCACTCTGCCAAAGAGCAGGGGGGTAATTTGATGATTTCACACCCCAAAAAAAAAAATTGGGCTCCTTATATCATTTTATTAGATATTGAGAGATTTTACATGTCATTTTAGCACAAAAGACTTCTAGGTTTTCCAGTAATCTATAAGTTTTGAAATTATTTCTGTATTTATTTCAAAATTTTGGTAATCTGTGACAGTAGTTTCGGAGATAAGGGGGGGGGGGGGGGGGATGGTTGGACAGACCGATAGACAGACACACGAGTGAAGAAAGAAGGGTTCCTTTTTTTTCTTTTGAGGTGCTTAACTATAAAAATGGTTATTGTCAAGCTGTCAGTGTTACGTTCGTTGTTTCGTTATTTCAGTGTCACGTAGTTCGGTGTGCCGTTTGTCGTGGTGATGTGCATTTGTTGTTCCAGTAAGCATTTGTTGCTACGTGCTTCCGTCGTCGCCACATTCATTGTTGAAAACAACAGAGTTGTGAAAACGCTAGGCAGATGCTAATGATATTTTTCTTTCCAATCTCAAAGCAATTAAAAACAATTTTATTTCATTACCAATCAATACATTATCAAAAGCAGGTACCAGAAATGGAGCAAAAAAAAAAATCCAAACTCCCAAACGCTCCGTACCATTTTTAGGGTTCTGTACCCAAACGGTAAAACGGTATAGGGTCCTCCTATTACTAAAACTCAACTATCCGTCCGTCCGTCTGTCTGTCACCTGGTTCAGTTTCTGATTCCACTATAACAGCAAATACTATAAATCAGAATAAAAAAACAGTTTATATGGGGCTCCCATACCACACACGTGTTTGTACGGAACCTTATTTTATTTTTATAGGATGGGAAATCATCAAATGACTCCTTCCGCCATGGACGGAGTAGAAAGGAGTGTCAGACTTCTACTGACTAAAAACCACCCATGTTCCTTATTAGCCCTTTGTGTCGAGGTCGCGGTATCTCTTTCGAACAGCCCGCATCCCCGAATGCACAGAAACCGTATTTTTTTGGCGTGCGAAATGGCCCTCGGACAGAGCGAAAAGCTGTGGCACACTTCTACTGACTAAAAACCACCCATATTCGGCTTCTAAGCCCCTTATGACTTTCTTAGCCATAAAAGATTGAAAAAAAAAAAATGGGTCCGTACCCATTTTTTTTTGTCGGTTCGAAAATCATCAAATAACCCCTCCCGCTCTTGGGCAGAGCGAAAGGGAGTGTCAGATTTCTACTGACTAAAAACCACTCATGTTCCTTCTTTTGTTCTTCTATAATGTCGAGGCTGCGGTAATTTGTGAACAACCCAAGCCTCGACGGGCCAGTAAGGAACATAAAAAAAAAAAATTTTTTTTTTTGGCGGGTGGAGAATCATCGAATAACCCCTCCCGCTCTTGGGCAGAGCGAAAGGGATTGTCAGACTTCTACTGACTAAAAACCACCCATGTTCCTTCTTAGCCCTCTATGTCGAGGCCGCGATAACTAGTGTACAACCCGCGGAACCCTTAATGTGCGATTCCAACTCGCACATGGCCAGTTTTTTGAAACACGTACACAAATCCGCCATCCGTGACGTATTTCCGACAGACATGTTCCGACACAGGTATCAATCAACGTGTACTTTTTTTTGCAAAGGAAATTCATACGCATTCATCATTTGTATGTCGCGAATGTTTATCGCCGATAAGGGTACTGTTTTTCTTTTTTCTTGTGACTGTTTTTTAAACGGGGTTATTCATGGAAAAATTTGCCATTAGGTATTAGTTTGTTTCAGAAGTGTTGCTTAAGTGCTCATGGCCTGTTTAAGGAAATTTCTAAACACTGAGTTGACGCTTTTCGTGACCCAAGGGCTGGCTTTTATCTTGGCCAGAGGCTAAGCGTTGCCATACAACGTGGCAATGCCGCCAGTCTTTTGGGCACATTACCGGCTGACAGCGTTGAGGAGCAGTATTTCGATGGCCTTTTATAGTTTCTTGTTAGTTTATTTTATAGTTTTTAATTAATGTACTCTTATAAGAAAATATAAAGGTCTATTCTTAAGTACTAGAATTCATAATTTTCCTTCTCTAGTCCCATGTTACTTGGGTCGGTGCAACACTTTTTTAGGGTTCCGAACCTCAAAAGGAAAAAACGGAACCCTTATAGGAACACTGGTGTGTCTGTCTGTCCGACCATTCCTCTCCCCCTCTTATCTCCGAAACTACTGAGCATAAACTTTGAAAAAAAAAATACAGTGACTAGTTTAACACGTATAGATTACAGAAAAGTCGATAACGTGGTCTATGGTGTTAAAATAACATGTTACAATATCGACTACAATGGTATGGAGAAAGGGAAAAGGGAGTGTCAGACTTCTACTGACTAAAAACCATCCATTTTGTTTCTTAGCCCTATATATCGAGGCCGCGGTAACTTCTGAACAACCCGGAGCCCCGGCGGGATGGTATTCCACCTACTGATGGTATACTTTATGTGCAAGTCCGACTTGCACTTGGCCAGGTTTTTGTTTTCCTATTCTCCTCTGTCACCTGTCACGCTATCATTTACTCCGTTTTATTTCATACCCGTCCTCACACAATATATTCACTGGTCTACCTCTCCCTTTGCATCATGTGACGAATTTACTTCGTGGCAAATCTACAATAACCCATTATATATTTATTTATTTACAGAAATACATTTAAGCTCACAGTTTGTCACCAAAACGCTTAAAAGCTAACAATGATCATATTACAATGTCAAATTATCTTGTCAAATTCACAATAATTCAGAAATAAAAATAAAATAAAAGTTATAGGTATGTCAACTGGTGTCTTTTAAAAAACAAGTAAATTAAAATGAAATGCTACGTCAAATGGTGTCTTATATAAAACTAGTAAATAAAATTAAATCGGAAATTCTTAGTTTAGCAAGAAATATGTAGAATACATGTGCAATTCAATGTCCAAATAATAATGGCGGTAGATGATGATGTCAACATTAATACATACACTAGTTATACATGTTAAATGTTAAACATTAATTACGTATACAGTCCTAATTAACATAAAATAAAAATGTACAAGAAGGTTAGGTAGAAATCAACGGTTTAAAAATAACAATACATCTTTCCTTATGGTGCTAATATTATCCACAAATATGTCGGCATCTGGATTGCTGTCAAGGTAACGATTAATGAGACCAATTGCATTAGCGGTTGGGCCGTTATTAACCTGACGGGTCCGCCATTCCGGGGGGATTCATCACACTTTCAGTCGCATGCGATTTGTCCCCTCGTACCGATATCGTGTTTGCTTGCATAACATAAAACGCAATCCGGGCCGTTAAAAACTTGGTTATTGGTAATTTTTACCTGGATACGCAATAGGCATGTTACCTGACTTAAAAAATATGATTCAAACTAGTCTGTCTGTTAAATTATTGAAAAATATTGGATACGTATTTTTTGTTTTGTTAAATCAGAAGTCTCTCTCTAAGACTCTTCCTCAGCAACGATACCCAGGGATCTACCTCGAGCCATACATTAACCAGGGCTTGCCTGTTAGTCCCTCCAGTTGGGTACTCCCCCGAGATGGCCAATGTCCCGGCTAATTATGAAACAATTGTGATATCGTTGGCACGTCCCTGAGGTGCGAATTGTTTATTTCAGACATTTTTGTTCACTCGAGTTCTGATGTAAATTGCGAGTTTTTACTTTGAGGAGTTTTGTGACACTGTGGTAATTTTAACAATCGTTTCATGTTGTTTGAACACGACTGCAGAGAGATCAAACGCAGGACCAACGACTTAACGTGCTATCCTACAAACTTTCAAACTCCATTCTAAAAATTGAAATACCCAATAACACTTTTTTCCCACACCAATCAAAATCGAACTCAGGACGCTCAGCAGTTTCGCTTGCTTTCGGGAGATCAGCGAAGTAGCTAAACATACAGCATTATCATCATTTCAGCTGAAAGACATACGTACATAGGCCTGCCCCAAATGTCGCCAAATTGACCGGTCTCATGCGCCTCGCATCCAGCCGATCCCCACAACCTTTACCAGGTCAAAAAACTTACACACTGATCCGAAAAAGAATTATCTCCAAACATTTTTCATGCACCTTATCACCATTTTCCGAGTCTAAGCGGCTTATCACATTTGCTCCTACTAAAATCAATTTGACATATCCGAACGCGAGAAAGGAAGTGACGTCGACGTCAAAAGCGTTCATCAATCATAAACATGACAAAGTAGACGCATCTATCTGATGCTACTTAATGACCTTTGTGCTGTGATTTTTGCAAAAATATTACTACCATCCCTTTTTTACTTCATTCATTTTCTATAAGCATGAACGGGATAGGCAGTGTTTTGTCAGTTCGGTTTATCAAA
Source organism: Diarsia rubi (assembly GCA_932274075.1). Classification (NCBI taxonomy): domain Eukaryota; kingdom Metazoa; phylum Arthropoda; class Insecta; order Lepidoptera; family Noctuidae; genus Diarsia; species Diarsia rubi. Next base: position 2,851,032 of record OW026432.1, read on the forward strand.
GCTAACAGACTCGCCCGAAGCGATGTTCTTTTTTTTGAAAATGATCGGAATCTTTTTGTTGGGTTTTCTCTAATCGGAGATGTCCGTTGTCATAATCGTTTTCGTTGTCTTCTTGTTTTTTTTTTTCGAGTAAAAAGCGTTTAGGCTTTTATTGCTGGGGATGCGATAAGGGGTCGTATGTCGTGCTTTTAAGGGAGCGTTTAAATTGTCTGAAAAAGATTTTGTGAAGATTAACAGAGTTTGATGAACCTAATATTAATTTCCAAATTATTAGGAATTATTAAAAATAATTTGATAATTCGTCTTTTTGGAATGAATCTAATATAATAGGGTAGTTAACAAAAAAAATCTAATTAATCCGTCAAATAAATTTCCAAAAAATATTGGACGCGTATTTTTTATTTTGTCACGTAAACAAACAATGAAGGCGATACAGTGCTTTGAAAACTCGTGTGACGTCATTTTCCAAGACATTAGTATGATATTCTTTACCAGTGAGTGACGTCACAACCTCCCACTCAAATCTTTGACTCGTTTTATCTTCGATTCTATTGTGATACTCAGTGTTCCATATAAAAAAATAGGTTGCCTCACGGGAGGGCAAAAACCTCACTGCTTCTTTCTTCATTATCATGACATTACGCCTGTAGTTACCGAATGGTTAGGCAGAGGTGTAGCTAAGAGTAAACACACATTTTGCCAGTTATACTTTAAAGTATCTTGTAATAGAGGGCAAGCATACCATACCATATACCATAGGTGATACATCTACACTAATATTAAAAAGAGGAAAGATTAAATGTGTTTGTTTGTTTGTAACAAATAGGCTCCGAAACTACTAGGCCGATTTGAAAAATTCTTTCACCGTTGGGAAGCTACACTATACCGGGTGGCATGGGCTACTTTCCTGATAGGTGGCATTTCAACGGGAACGGGAACTACGTGGGTGAAACCGCGTGACGTCCGGTAGTGTGTTATATAAAACTTATACTAGTGGAACTGGCAGATGTGGTCCTGCCCGGACAGTAGCGCCACCTACCAGGTCCAATTGTAAATCTAAACCATTCTCGAATCTAATTGAACACATACAGATATTTTCATCAAAATCGGTCCAGCCGTTTAGGAGGAGTTCAGTGACATACACACGTACAGAAGAATAATATACAAAATCAAAGGGTCAATTTAGATAAACAGGTCATTAGAAAACTATGCACGATTTACAAATAGGCAATAGAATGTCTTGGCAACAAGTTCAATAACCTCATAGAATGCTCACCGTAAAACTTTGAACTTTCTTGTTAACTTATATGAAAAGGAACGCTGCCAAAGTATTTTTTTAATCTGTTTACTATTCGTGTGTGTGAAGTTCAATGTACTATCTTCAAACTTTAGATTTGCCAGCAGATAGAAGCTTACGTAGGGCATTGACTTGTGGGATAAGCCTTTACTAGTCGATTTTTTTTAACTTCAACAAAAGGAGGTAATGTTTTTCAATAAAAAGCATAGAAAAAAAACATTTATTTAGCACATACCACAAGTGCACACAACAAATAAAAACTAAAAAGATCTTACTTCAAAATAAATATAGCATCTTTTTATCATGAATGTACACTGATAACTCAGTGATTACTGGTCCGATTTAGGAAATTCTTTTATAATTTGGTGTAGTAACTACAAAAACAAATATTTTAACTACATAACTCAATGGATATTGAATGGTAGCTGCCATCGACATCACCTTTTTCTTTTTCAAATAATTATCCCGCTCTTGGGCAAAGCGAAAGGGAGTGTCAAACTTCTACTGACTAAAAACTACCCATGTTCCTTCTTAGCCCTTTATGTCGAGGTCGCGGTAACTTGTGTACAACCCGCAGCCCCGACGGGGTCATCGATATCACCCTAAAATAGGTCTAAACATAGGCATAGGTATAGGTTTAGGCCTATTTTAGTTCCTTTACATTTAACCATTTTTTTTTATAAATTACTAGCTGTTGCCAGCGGGTTCACCCTTTACAACTCGAAAATTATCCCACGGGAAGATAAAATCGGGATAAAACTATTCTATGTTTTAATCCAGGTCATAAACTATCTATGTACCAAATTTTATCTAAATCCGTTCAGTATATTTTTGCGTGAAGAAGTATTTATTTATTTATTTATTTATTTATTTAGGGAAAAACAAACAGTAGCACAATAAAAATTAAACATAAATATCTTAAATATAACATTTTTAAACAATTATGCTACCCACTACGTTTTCCGCAGATTACAATTTAAGAACATTGAAACTAGCTAGTAGCAATACAAAAATACAAAACCTTTAACACAGTACATTTTTAAGCACAGGAATATTGTCCTATCATAAACAACGGCCATTAACCTGGAACTAATATCCCGATTTACAAGTATAAAAGAAAAAACAAAGAAAAAGTGAGTTTTTTGTGCGTATTAAACATTATGTCAATAGTATTTTAGGTACTTTGCTGGTCTTTTAGAGTTGCTAAGATTTGCCTCTTGAATGCATTTTTACTTAAAAACAGAATGTCGATCAAATGGAACTCATTGTTGTATGTTTCAACCAAACGATGAAGTGGTGAACGCGAGCCAGCGTTGGATTTACAGAAGCTAGTAGCGAATAGACGTCGAGTGCGTATCTCACGTACATGAACCGTTCGAGGAACCAGGTAACACAGACTCCTAACTAAGTCCAGACAATCAAAATGATTACGGCACACATTGAAAAGAGTCATAACTTCCAGAAGTTTTCGTCTTGACTTTAAAGTCAAAAGATCATATTTTTTTAGAAGTAGGTGGTATGACATTTTTTTCCGATAACATCTATAATTTATAGCGCGAAGGTATTTACGTTGTACCAGTTCTAATCTTTCAACATATTTTATGTAAAAGGGGTTCCAAATAGGTACTGCAAACTCTAACTGGGGTCTTATTATTGATTTGTATAAGTGCAAAAAAGTAGAAGGTCGTCGAAAATCCCTGGACGATCTCATAACAAAACCAAACATTTGATAGGCCTTGTTGACAATGTTTTCAATGTGAACATCCAGATGTAGCTTTGAATCTAGCAGAACACCAAGATCACGAACAAAACTTACTTTACTAATGGGCGTATTCGAAAGACGATAGTCAAACTCTGTAATAAATTTCTTTTTAGTAAATGTTATAACATGACACTTTGGAATACTAAGATAAAGTTTATTGGAAGAGCAGTAGTTAGAGAAACGGTCTAAATCTTGCTGGAACTTAATACAGTCGACTTTGTCCGAAATAATTTTATAGACCTTTAAATCGTCCGCATACAGAAGAAATTTAGAATTTTGAAAACAGTCTTTTATGTCATTTATATATAAAATAAATAATAAAGGGCCCAAAATGGAACCTTGGGGTACACCAGAGGTGACCTGGAAAGAGCCAGATTCAAAGCCATTAACAACTACCTTTTGTGTTCTGTTAGTTATATACGATATAAACCACCTTAAAAGATCCCCTCTGATGCCATTGTAGGCAATTTTATGAAGCAGTAGTGTGTGGTCCAGTTTATCGAAGGCCTTCTGAAAATCTGTGTAAACTGCATCAATCTGCTGTCTATTATCGAGACCATCAAAAAGTTGGGACGTGAAAATGAGGAGATTGCTAATGCAAGATCTATCTTTAACAAAGCCATGCTGTTCTTGTAACGTAAAGTAAAGTAACAAACATACACACTCACAAACTTTCGCCTTTATAATTATTAATATTAATATTATTTTTTTATGAATGCCTGTCTGACCTCCACAGCCCAGTTGGTACTAGGTAAGACTGGTCGTCAGACCGTTGGACCACTAACTTCCGTAATAATTGTCTGAGATTTACAAACTGATAACTCGGACCAACGGCTTAACGTGCTATCGAGACACGGAGGAAAGTCGATTATTATTTTTTGGCAAACTACCCTTTTGACGTTGAGTGGTGTATTATCTTAATACACAGTCTATAAAGGACATGCTATAACATATTGAAACCAAACTTTGCTCTCGTAAGTAAGAAAAAGTAGCAACACTAGCTCATTCTTAACAAAAACATTCTAACAATAATTAATCTGATACAAAATTCACTGATTCTGTACAGTTCTTTAACTTATCTGGTTAGCATAAATTAATTAGTAAAGTCCTTCATTAAAAAGGTTTAAATCGACGAGCATAAAGTTTATTGTTAACTTTTGTAACGATCTTTTCAATAAATTATTAAAACATCCTGGATAACTGATCCTATTATGCCGATTTTCCTTTTGAAGCTTGAAAAGGCTTTAGCTTTATGAAAATAATGGCTTTTTCTTTAAACCACAGAAAGGTTGCTAGAGCAGGGACCTATTACAAATAGGTCAACCCAAATTAAAACTTTTGAATTAGTTTTCGCAAAATTAAAACCTTAAAATTTAAGCCAGGGCTCGTCGGTCTAGTGGTCGCAAGCGCGGCAGCTTTACATGAGGTTCTCGGTTCGATCCCCAGGGGGGTCTAAAATGGCCACTTTAGCAGATCATAATATGAATTGCATTAAAAGCGTAAAATGAACCTTTCATAATAGTAACTGCGTCTGTGACGATTTATTATTTATAGTAGTTTATTCCCACAAAACGGCACGAAAGTGACAAACATCGAGGGAGTAGTGCGCATCTTCAACGGAGACACTTTTAGGAAACTAGATCTTAATAGGAAAATAATATGAGGTGCGTTAAAATTCGTAAAATAGACACAGACGCAATTAATAATAATAATAATAAATATATTTCTAAATGTTTTTTATATTATTTTGTATAGGAATATTTAAAAATATAATTTATATGTATAAAGTTAAATAAAGGAATAATAATAATAATAATAATATTTCACAACTATCACACAACGCCATCTAGTCCCAAGCTAAGCAGAGCTTGTGTTATGGGTACTAGACAACTGATAAACATACTTATATATTTCTAAATACATACATATAATAGATAAATTACACCCTGATACAGAACAAATGATCGTGCTCATCACACAAACATTTGTCCTGGGTGGGAATCGAACCCACGACCTCCGGCATAGCAGTTAGGGTCACTAACCACTAGACCAACAGGCCATTCAATCACTATTGTGAAAGGTCCATTTTAAAAAGAAAAAAAAGAAAAAATGTTTATTTGTCACAGAAACATACATGCATACAGGAAATAAAACAATACACAAAAAGAAAGTAAAATACAACAAGCAGGGAAATTAAAAAAGAAAAATATATATAATGCACGTCGTAACTGCGACAAGTAGGTTGCCACTCAGCATGGTGCTGTGCTATGGTCACCCACAGCACAGCGCTGGTTTTCAGTGGTCACCCGTAAAAAACGTACGAAAGCCAAGAGCGACGATACGACGATTTTTAACGCAATTCATGATATGATCTGCTAAAGTGGCCATTTTAGACCCCCAGATCGGGCAGAGCTATTGGGGTTTTCTATCATGAATCTCGAGGTAGCAGCCACGGAGTCAGGATTTGCGCCTAGTTGATAGCAATATTTTCACTCCTTATCACATGAGACTTCTCATAACTGGCGAAATTTTGGGTAGAGCTACTTATGGAAACACCTCGGCCTAACCGTTTTGTTATGTTCATACCACCAAGAGTAAGATTTTTAATAATTTGAAGTTGTTACTGAAATTTGATTAAATGCCATGTTCTAATTCCATTTAAAAATAAGAAATTATGAGCGAACGAGTCTATTCAAAGATTTTGTAATTCAATTAACTCCTGGTTACCCATCCAGAGCCCAACCTAGGCAAGCGACCTGAAGCTGCTGTTATTATTTAGCTACGAGCTCCTCTAATAGAACCGTACTATCGTCCCTCAAATAATATTACAACAAACAAACACACACAATATATACGTACACAAATACACACAGAGCCATACAAAATGGACCACGTCGTTCGAGATCATGACTAGCACTTGAAAACTGGGCACGTGGCAATGGCTCGATGTCCCAACTTGTATATTCTTCTCATATTTTACTTTGTAAATGTTTCGCTTTTGTTTTTAGTGCACTGTGCTGTTTTTTTGGCCGAATGTGTATGTGCGACGAGGAATTTATTGTTATGTGTCTCGTATGCCGGTTAAAAGCTGCGAGTTTCATCGGTGTATTTCAAGTTGGATCATATTCTGTAGCATTGTTTTAGTATTTAGGGCTTATTGTTAATAGTTTTTACATGTACTCAATGGAGTATGTAGAGGATAGTGTGATTAATGCTATTTTATCGTTGATCTCGGGCGCTACGACAACCGAACTCATGTAGAAAGATATAAATCCAAATTCATGAAGTGAGGCTTCCTCAAATAAATAAAAATACAGCAAAGCGGTGTGGTTGTACAGCTATTCTACCCTTCTAGAAAAACGTGCAGCCGTGGTAACTTAATAAAAAAAATGTAATGTATGTTGATAGCGCACATAATCTTGAATGATAGATTGAGCGTTATTGTTAGGTACTGTATTTTTTTAATCTAGGAATGCATGATGTAATAAATAGTTTCAATTTTTTTAATACAATAAAAAAAACAATGTCGTGCCAGTTACATAAAGAAAAAAAAATTAAGTCAGTATATTTCAATTTAACGAATTATAAGTTAAATGATAGGACAGCCGTAGTCGCATGCCACTGTTACCTGATGCTCCTTCATGGCGTTCTCATTGATACAGAAGTCAGCTGCTAGTTGCAATTAGCAAGGTGGCATGCGACTACGACTGACCTCTATAATAATTTAACTTATGTTTATTTTGGCTGCGTGGAGAACATTGTCTATTCAATTTACGATTTTCCATACACAACCGCGTATCGTCGCACGTCGCGTCGTGGTTTTACAAACTTAGTAGGTACTAGAATGTATTAACACTCAGAGAAGCGAGGGCTGGCGAGGCAATACGAAGAGGCAGTATCGATAAAAACAACACCCTCATTATTACCGATTGTTCCGTTTACCAAGAGTAAACTCTGGTCTCTGCCGAACGAGCAGGAACGGGCTTTGCAGGCCCCCTATCTCTTGATACATAACTAGGAAAGTGTTAGGTTTTGTTTACATTATTGGAATCACAGATATAGATATGCCATGACGTAAGAGCACTTAGTTCATGTGCCACTTCGCGTGCGAGGTTGGTGTCTCAGCAAAACACTAAAACGAACAATAACAATTAAAAAACTATAAAATAAACTAACAAGAAACTATAAAAGGGCATCGAAATACTGCTAATACTGCTCCTCAACGTTGTCAGCCGGTAATGTGCCCAAAAGACTGGCGGCATTGCCACGTTGTATGGCAACGCTTAGCCTCTGGCCAAGATAAAAGCCAGCCCTTGGGTCACGAGAAGCGTCAACTAAGCATTTAGAAATTTCCTTAAACAGGCTATGAACACTCGGACCCCACGGCCCCAGAGTTTCAACCCCAAACGGCTCGAAAATATAGTTACCACAAAGGTTACTATATTTACGCCGCTTTAGGTTCTCTGCAGCCGCAGCGGCACCACCTGCACAGCACGATGAACTTGGAAAATGTGATGGCGCAACAGTATCGACACATGTTGCGTCCCACACTAAAGGCCTACCCATCTTCCAAAGAAACAAAGAACAAGTAATTTGTTTCTATGGTAACTAAATAGTGGTTATGACGTCATAATATGTAGGTACCTATTTAAAAAATGCCAAACTTGGTTTTCCTTAGTATCAGTGTCAAAATCATAATTAAGTAGGTAAATCATCTGTGATCGTAATTTAGCGAATTAGACTCTTTTTATTTTGTGGAGTTTGACATAATTGCCAAAATATATACCTGAATATCCTTGTTTCCCCTTCTATCGATACAGTAATAATTAGTTCGAAAGAGATACTGCGGCCTCGGCACAAGGGCTTAGAAGGAACATGGGGGGTTTTTAGTGAGTAGAACTATGACACTCGCTTTCGCTCTGCTCAGAGCGGGATAAGCGGGAAATCATCAAATAACCCCTGTTATTTGATGATTTCCTACATCCCCCAAAAAAAGGCTCGCAATTTTGTTTGTGGTTTGCCAACCCTTTAACTTCAAACAGCTAAACGACGGAAAATTGTCGCCAGAAAATGCATTCCCCTATCCAATGGCGCCTACAGTTTAAATATGAAACTTAGCAAAGGAACTGTTTATTCAGTCAATATTTACTTGTTACAGGTACACTGGCGAGGGGCCAACTCTGTACGTTTCATAAGTGACCAACTTTATCAGTGTGCTGGCTAGTTTATGAGGATTCCTGCAGTTTGGTGTGAGGTGAGTAAATAAATTGTTTTAGTGTATTAGTGTTTGGATTAGAATTATTGGTAAACGAAAAAGTCCTTTATTCTTTTTTAATTAAACTAGCATAAATGTCCGCGGCTTTGCCCGTGTCGAGTATTTTTTTTTTTTTTTTTTTAAAAACGTTGCCCCACACTAGGAATTTCTCCTGTATCGTGGGTGCGTTCACAAACATTTAAACTCACATACACAAATACCCAGACCCGGAACAACTATCTGTAGGTCAAACAAATATTTGTTCCGTGCGGGAATCGAACCCGCGACTCGCAGCGCAGCAGTCCATTGCTTGAGCAACTGCGCCAACCGTGCCGTCAGTTTGGTTATTGTTCCACAAGATTGTACTACCATGATAATAAGTATACTTTGTGTTATTTTGCAAAACTAAGGTATAAATACGTACTAAACAATTACTACAAATGCTCCAAATAGGGATAAGAATTAATCTAGATACTACAATTTTTTTGGTATAAGCCCGTCACACTACTCCGGAACAACCACTACAACTTCTGAAAGCACGGTGGCGTCCACCAGGGAGAGCTGAGTAAATGAAGTTCGATGAAGTCCCAGAGAAACCATTGAACTGTCTCAATTAGATCCCGCAAAGAAAAATAATCAAAGAATAATTAAGAAAAACATAATTTTCATTTCCCTCCGATATTCGCAAGGGGCAGAACTTACAGACCAAGACACAAATGTACGTATGCAACTAGGTTAAGCCCAGTTGCCAAGGTACACGGATAAATTTATATTAATGGACCCTAATTTCTGAGCAGTTTTAATTATTTGGTTCTAATAAAAGGTATGGCAAACTCGCTTGAACACAGCGAATTATTACTAACCCGTCCAAGGTTGTACTATCTCTCAGTTTAACAATTTACAACAGGCAATAAGGTGCCGACACGCTATAGCCCAATCCGATTATAAACCTTCGACCAATACGTTTGACCATTAATTATTCACTGTTTCCACAATGTTGTTTAGTTCCTAACGTTTAATAAGATTAAAGCCTCGTATCCACTAGGCAACATTTGGCGCGCGACACGTGAATCTCAACATGTACGGCAACGCTGCACAACAGCGCGCGACGTTGCCAGCTGCCGCGCAACATGACGCGCGGCTTGTTGTTTGTTTTAGTGCATCGTTAGTTAAGCATCAATTGTTGTCGAGTGGAGACGTGACGCACAACAATGTCCGTATAATATTATAACCACTGCCGCTGAAATCAACACAAGTTCCTCTGGCGACATGTTGTCGACGACTGAGAATGTGTGGACAGACAACGTTGTTAAACAAATGTTCCGCGTCAACATTCAACAAGTTGCGAAACATGTTGAGCAACATGTCGCGCGTCAAATGTTGCCTAGTGGATACGAGGCTTTAGTGTAATGTTTGCAGTTTGCACGAGTTTAAACTGCACATCTTAGTGTGTAATAAAACCATCAGGTGCACGGCCGGCGGTCAGGCTGGAGATAGATTTGTAGGATAATGGAGATTTTTTTTAATGATAATTGTTCTATATGAGGTTAAGGCCCTATAAATAAATAAAAAATATATTATTATCAGGCACCAAGGCCCATAGGGTGTTAGTATTACAACTCACTTAAAAGCTATTTAAGATATATAAGAAATTTAAGTAAGATACATGAACATTACTTAAAAATACAAATAACAAACACAAACACGGGAAGGTTTAACAAGCTTTGTTGCCAACATGTAGCTTGATAAACCTCCCCATTGTAGGCCCATCCAGCCTCTCTGCAAACACCCTCAGGATGCTGTTGCTGCTTCCCCTCACTCGGGCTATAACTGAAGCAACCTTCTTTGGCATTATGGCAAAATAATCGTCAGTGTGCGCATCAGCGAACATACCTGACGCACTACAGTGGGGTGGAAGCCTAAACAGCGCCCTGAAGGCATTATTATATTGAATGCGCAGGACATAGTCTACTTTTAGGGTATGGTTATTCCAAAGGCTGCTAGTGTAATATGTTGAGAGAGAAGGCCCTAAAAAGAGTTATTTTCACAGGAACTGAACAACCATGGAACCTATATCTCTTGCATAAGGTTGTGGTTACAAATCCGGCCAAGTACAGGTACGAACACAGGCGAGTTTTAAATTTTATTTACATGACGTGTCATAACATTACGCGTGTAATGCCCGAAGGGATAGGCAGAGGTGTCTCATGTAATAAAGATAACATCCTTTGTTTCTTTTTGCCGTCACAAGGGAAAAGTCATGAGTATCAGTAAACATTACTGTTTCCCAGCACAAATAGTTTATTTATACCGACACAATAGGAGGCTTTCCATGTCACAGCATATCACTGGCAATTTGGTAGCGAAAATCTTCCTACCAACTTGAATTTCGAAAAGTAAACACCCAAAATGCAATAAAAGTCTAACCTGATTGGAGTCTGAGTCTGTAATGCTCTTGGTCCAGGCCACATTGAACCGAAGAGCTGAAAAAACCTGTGCAGTAGGTAACCATTTCATTGTGTAGTAAAACGTATTCTTTGTACATGTATAGTCTTCAGCATTGTATCTTTGGATCGAGAAGATTTTAAAAGCGAGCAGGGTTGAAAAATAAGTATTTGAAGTAAATATTGCTGTCGCGCTGAGTAATGCCTGCCCCTGTAGAGTGCGATAAGGACAGCTGAATACTCTGACCATTGCATCACAAAATTTTCACGAGATCAACGTTTCTTATTTCGCTCAAAAACTTAGTTAAAAATAGAGTAGTTCACAAAAAAAAATTAAATAGATTACCAAAAAAAGATTGGACACGTATTTTTTCTTTTTTCACTTAAACAAACAATGAAGACGATCCAGTGCTTTAAAAACTCATGTGACGTCATACACTAAGACATTAGTATGATTTTTGTTGCGGTCAGTGTACTCACCAACCTCCATTCAAATCTTTGACGGGTTTTATCTTCGTCAATTTTAATTGATTTGATAAAACAAAAAAAAACGAATAATAATAAATATGATAATCTTTGACGGGTTTTATCTTCGTCAATTTTTATTGATTTGATAAAACAAAAAATACGTATCCAATATTTTTCAAAAATCTAACAGACAGACTAATAAGAATCACATTTTTTGAAGTCAGTAAACATTCCTATTGTTTTACACATTTCAATTTTAAGAAAGAGTAGGTCGGAGTTGCTAAAAATTTAATATAACTGTGATTTTACTAATACAAGATAACTTTGCGAAATCCGGCTCTTCTGTTTAGAAGAGCTGGACTTTAGATATTGATATAAAAATATCTATGTACACATATAATTATTAGTTCACATTTTCAGAAACTGAATAGCAACAGGCATATACTTGTATTCACCACAAAGGTGAGCAAACAATAAGCATTACAGCACTTGTTTCCCAAACTAATGGCCCAGCTAATAGAATTAGCTATATTAACGAATACCTTTTAAATACATTATGTTTAGTGTACCTACATTGTGGTCCGAGCCAATTTTGTTCTAGCCCCATCTCTTGGATGAGTGTATGTTCTATTAAGTAGTACTTACCTAATTTTTTCTTGAAGTACCTTTGAGATAATTGTTTGGATTGTAATTTGGATAAGTGTTTGTGGCAAAAAAGAGAACTTTACTTGAATTAGAAGGTTTTAGTGGCAGATCGACTTATTTTCGACGGTAAATTATTTTATTAATATTTTTTATTGAGGACTAGCGGACGTCACGCAGTTTCACCCGCGTAGTTCCCGTTCCCGTGGGAATACAGGGCCTAGCCTATGTTACCCGGGGATAGTGTAGCTTCCCAACAGTGAAAGAATTTTTCAAATCGGTCCAGTAGTTTCGGAGCCTATTCGTTACAAACAAACAAACAAATCTTTCCTCTTTATAATATGTATTAGTGTAGATGAAACTACATCATAGACTACACCCACACAGTGCGATAAATGACCATTGGGGTAGACGTGAACTTGAGTGTAGACCGCGAATCGGCAAGCTTAGGGTGGGACACCACTCAGGCTCGGTGGAGCGACAATTCGGTATTGGGGCTGGTAACAACTGGATAACATTTGCTAAGAATCGAGTTGAGTGGCGTGCGATTGAGAAGGTATATGTCCAGGAGTGGACGGCTGTCAACTGATGATGACAGCACCTCATTGCCGGGGAACGGCTCTCTATCATTATTTCCATATCTCGTGACTACCCGCTGCTGTAATTCAGTCCTTCCTAAACCACTTAATGCAGCTCGTCATCTTCGCTTGAGCATTCTCTTGAACCTTCTCATATTCTGACTTAATATCCTATGTCTTCTAGATGAGGATCCACAGTGATTTTTCATTGCAAACGGATTTCAGCTTAGCGTTACATTTCAGTCCACGTTATTCCAATGCTTTTCTCTACTGCATCTAATTTTCTCATTGGCTTGGAGACGATTGACATCATATCTACATGGCTTGGCCAGATCAATTTCAACTGGCCAACTATTTCCTCTCCCTATAAACAAATATAAACGGTAGATCGTTTTCATCCGGTATGTGTCCCAAGAGTGTTCCCCGTTCGATCAATCAATCAACTTAGTACGTAGCAGTCCTCTAGTGGACATAGGTCTTTCCCGAGCGCCCGTCACTCACGGAATAAAATAAAACTTCCTTGTATCTGTTTATTTGGTCGTCACGAGAAGCTTTTATTGTTGAGACTATTAATACTGCGCTTGAAAAAACGTAAAAAAAAAGGTTTAATTTTATAAATAAAAAAACTTTAAATCATCATTTCCCTACACTTTTGCCAACTATGTTTTATGATGTAGAACTTATACGTAGTTGGCGAAATAATAATAATAATAATAATAAATAATAATATTTCACAACTATCACACAACGCCATCTAGTCCCAAGCTAAGCAGAGCTTGTGTTATGGGTACTAGACAACTGATAAACATACTTATATATTTCTAAATACATACATATTATAGATAAATTACACCCAGACACGGAACAAATGATCGTGCTCATCACACAAACATTTGTCCTGGGTGGGAATCGAACCCACGACCTCCGGCATAGCAGTTAGGGTCACTAACCACTAGACCAACAGGCCAGTCAGTCATCAAATGTCTCTAAGGTACACCACTGGCTAACTTTTTGGGGTATAACGGCATAATACTCTGTTATGTTGTATTGTGTGCGTGATGGAGGCCTATGTGCTGCCTTAAGGCTCAGGTACACTACCGCGGGTTGTACACTAGTTATCGCGGCCTCGACATAGAGGGCTAAGAAGGAACATGGGTGGTTTTTAGTCAGTAGAAGTCTGACACTCCCTTTAGCTCTGCTCAAGAGCGGGACCCGGTTATTCGATGATTTTCCATCCGCCTAAAAAAAAAAAGGCTCAGGAAAAAGTGTCATAATGTCTAACAACCAAATGTGAATTGCGTTCTTCTTCTTCCTCATACGATGATGTCTGTAAGACAAGTTAGTTTCCCCAAGATGTTACCTTTTATCGAACCTATAACAAATAAAACAAATAAAAAAAAAACTATCTAATCAAATTAAACAAATTGCGTTGCGATTATCAATAAGAGTTGATGAAACTTTCTTAAAAAAAAGAACATAAAATTAAAATAAAAAATCTATTGTCCTATCTCTGTAAAGAATCTGAAAAAAAAAGAAACTCAAATGCAATTCTCAGCCTCCCAGAGCGCCTCACCGACGTCATCCAACAACGATACTGAAAAAATAAAAAAGATTAAAAAACTGAATGAAGAAAGAAAGATTAAATTATGAGTTTGTAGCCTCTACAAGCTTCTACAAGTCGTTTAAAAATGGCAGCTGTTGCCAACTGTTCTGGCAAAAACAGGGACTCAACAAGAATATTTTATTAGGAGACCAATATTGCTTACAGTAGGTAATGTAAGAACATTTTAAGAGGTGTTTGTAACACAAGTGTAATAATAATTAGCTTTATAACAATATAACGTGTTAATTTCTGGTCCTTAACACTTTTACGTCTGCCTTTTGGTTTTCGGATTTTTACGTTGACAAATATTCGCCAGTTGTGCCTTACAACTTCTACCAACGGGTCTAGAAGTCGCAAGGGCGATTGCTGAGCAAGAGTTAATCGATTTCCGGGTCAGACAAAGTGTTTTCCACCAGGAACTTCTTAGTATCTGCCACGGAGTGTGAATTTATGCCCGGTTTCTTTACTTTTCTTTTTTTTAAAAAACGGCACTACTGGCGCCCTCTACTACTTGGGACTTATAGATGATTGGCTGGCAAAATGTGACTGGGTATTTTAGGCAATCTGGTACAGTATTTTTATTAATATCATTTATTATTTTTTATTTAATTACTACCTGCTGCCAGCGGCTTTGTCCGCTACAACTCGATAATTATCCCACGGGAAGATACAATAAAAAACTACCCTATGTGTTAATCCAGGGTGTCAGCTAACTCCATACCAAATTTTAATGAAATCGCTCCAGCCGTTTAGACGTGAAGAAGTAACAAACATTCACACTCACAAACTTTCGCCTTTATAATATTAGTGTGAAGTGTGATTTTTACCAGTTTTAGCCATAAATTGCCAACATGGGGTTAGTAAAAAGTCGCTGACTTTAAAAACATTTTGTCTCATACAAAACTTGTTTGTTTTTATGCCAGCTATCGATGAATGTAGGCTCTGTGCGTGATCGTAATTAAAAATAAAATAAAATAACGGCTAGGCAACATCTTAACAAAAATCGGCTTACCATCTGTTTAGTCGCAAACCGTTTCAAGCTTCAATAAACTTCTATAGCCCTTAAAAACATCACAGAAAAATAAACTAGACTCGCGAAAAATATTCGATTCCCAATCTGAATTAATAGGTTACAAAAAAAAAAAGAAAAAATAAACTGGAATAGGAAAGAATAAAAGTGTTTTCTAGCGTTTACATTTTTCCTCCTTTAAGTGAAACGGGAGCTTGCGGCAGTACTTTTAGAACATTTCAGTATCGGTATAATGTAGTAAAAATCACGTTTATTTGTGCGTTATTTTATTTTATTAGGACTTCTTGAGCTCATGGTTTTTTTATTGGGACAAGCCCGCCACACTATTCCCAAACCACTGTAACTCCTAAAAGCCAGAATCAACAGTGGCGACCACAATAAAAGTGCCGAGACAATGAAGCTCGACGAAGTCCCAGAGAAATGATTTAACTGTCTTGGATCCCGCAACGAAATTAATCAGAAAAGAATAGCGGAGGAGTAGGAAAAACATAATTTTCACTTCCCTCCATATCAGCAGGAAACAGAACAGAACAAGGCCAATAGGCACACAGGGACTACGTATGTTGTAGTCGCATGCCACCGTGCTAATGGCAACTAGCAGCTGACTTCTGTGTCAATGAGAACGCCACACTGATATCTGATGCTTCTTCATCAGATATCAGTGGCATGCGACTACGGCTGTCCTCTATAATTTATCAAATTATCTACTTACTCGACGATTTTTCTTGTTTAATGCTTTTATGACTGCGGTTTTATAAGTCTGCGTTTTTTTTCGTAGTCGGGTTTTACTTTTTAAACTTATTGGTTCTAAGACATGCCGCATCGGATTTCCGCACGATGTTTTCCTTCACCATTTTGAGAGCCCTCAAAACGGTTATCGGGTCATTAGGTACAAATAACTCCGAAAACAAAGAAAAAGGTTTAACGTAAGTGGTACGAAAACCTATACATACAACAAGATAGGATTCGAACAAACTTGGCTCTCAAAGTTTCGCATTAAACATAACAATTTAAAGTCTTAACATTAATTTGTACGTATCTACATTGGGTGTTATTAAAACCTCTTGGAACTTAAATTACTTTCATTTGACTTGCCATTTAGGTTCTTGAATAGGTATAATGTTATGTAAGGAAGTAAGGATTCCGGCAAGCGCAGCGCGTGCCCTGTAACCTTCGAACTCTGTGCTCGAACCTCATTGGAGACACATGCGTTTTTAAAAACCTTCACAAAGTTTAGGGAAATCATGAAAGATCAAATCGATATTTTATAAAAAAAAACAACGAGCAGTAACACAAACGTTTATTATCTCTGCCTAGCCCTTCAGGAATAACAAGCGCGATACCTGTAATCTTTAAAAGGAAGCCTCTGCCTAATCATAGAAATATTTCTCGAAAGCTTGTTAGGCCAAGTCAGAGGCCCGTAAGCGGCTAATACTCTGACACCAGATTAGGGGCTAACCACACTATCTGAATCGTGTGGGTAGTAAAGTCCAACGACCCCACAAACCGTGGAGTTTCTAAACCACCACAAGGACCTCTGACATCCCAAAGAGAAGTCAGTAACATGGTAGGGGCCCGCAAGGGCCTATGCCCGACGGCTTACAGGAGTTACAGTGGTTTGGGAATAGTGGCCACACTATTCCCAAACCACTGTAACTCCTGTAAGCCAGAATCAACAGTGGCGACCACAAGAAAAGCGCCGAGACAATGAAGCCCGACGAAGTCCCAGAGAAACGATTCAACTGTCTTAGATCCCGCAACGAAATTAATTAGAAAAGAATAGCGGAGCAGTAAGAGCGAAAGGGAGTGTCAGACTTCTACTGACTAAAAACCACCCATGTTCCTTCTTAGCCCTATATGTCGAGGCCGCGGTATCTTATGAACAACCTGCAGCCCCGACGGGCGTTTAAAATAACCTCAATTTATATTCACCCCCTACAACCTAGTTATCATTTAATTTTTTCAAGCAGTGAAGTAATTTTACCGTTGGCAATATTAAGTGCGTTTACATTAAAAGCAGCGTAAGTGCTAAATGGAATGGAAAATTAACTAATGAATTAGATTTTGTGGTGAAGTGTGTTGGCATTGAAAATGCTGTGGGTAAATTAATGTAGACATTCTTGAAAGTAGTAGTTTTAATTGTGAAGTTTGAGCTTGAGGTCAGATAATTAGTCGTTCCATGTAAGATACTGCATCTGGATAGATTGGAAGCTGACGCCGCCACAGTTGGGAAAAGGCAAGCTGGTGATGGTGGTAAGCTTGGCAGCGACTGCCTGTCTGACCTATCTAGCTCAGCTAGTACTGTTTAATTCAATACTCTTTGGTAAAATAGGAATGTTTACTGACTTTGAAAAATATTGTTTTAATTAGTCCGTCTGTTAGATTATCGAAAAATATTGGCTAAGTCTTAGTATTTTTTATTTTGTCAAATCAATAAAAAATGACGAAGATAAAACGCATCAATAATTTGAGTGCGGGTTTTTGACGTCACTAACCGCAAAAAAATGTCATACTAATGTCTTAGAATATGACGTCACACGAGTTTTCAAAGCACTGTATCGTCGTCATTGTTTGCTTACGTAAAAAAAGAAAAAATACGTGTCCAATATTTTTTGGAAATCTATCTGACGGAATAATTACATTTTTTTAGTTAACTACCCTATTGTTTGTCGACATTTGGGCCACTGACCACATGTTACGACTGTAAAAGGTCTATAAATAATGGCCACGACCAACGGCTTAACGTGCTTTCCGAGTTACGGAAGAAACTAGGTCTGTTATTTGTTGCCACACGTATACACAAACCAACCCGGAACAAATATTTGTATGACCTGCAGATAGTTGTTTCGGGTCTGGGTATTTGTGTATGTGAGTTTAAATGTTTGTGAACGCACCCACGATACAGGAGAAATTCCTAGTATGGGGCACGTTTTTTTTTTTAAAAAGAAAAAAAGAAAGAAAGAAAACCTAGGATTTGATGACTAAACCTTAAGATCAAGCCGAGCGGCTGTCATTATTTACTCAAGCGGCAGTGCTACTACTTATTTACTCGTAGATATTATGAAAATATCTTAAAACGGCAATCAAGCAGTATTTTAATGGCTGTGGGTTGTTCGAAAGAGATGTCGTGGCCCCGGACACAAAGGGCTAAGAAGGAACATGGGTGGTTTTTAGTCAGTAGAAGTCTGACACTCCCTTCCGCTACGCTCTGAGCCGGAGGAGTCATTTATTGACATCATAACCTCCAAAAAAAGCACTATTCCTATATCTACATAAGATAGTAGCAGTAAATACTGATACTAACTAGTAACTCCCCACATTTTAATCCAATATTACTAAACTCAGAATAAACTAAAGTTTCATTACACATAGAACATAATATCGCCAAACTTTAACCACACAACCAAACTCAATGACAGAGCATATTGGAATCTTGTAACAATTAAGGTCTAGATTTCACATACTGTGATACACAGAATAGAAAGATACAGAATGTTAACTCCCAACATTGGATGATAACGCTATAAATAGTATAAAAAGAATACAGTAAATCTATACGTACTAAGCGATGCATGTTTCGAGACGTTTTTATACTTGATGTTTGATTGGCACTAAAATAAGATTGGAACAATTAAATTTTGACAATTTTAGAAGGCAGTGGTTACAAAGTAACTTGAATTATGCTCACGAAAAAGCTTTGTGTTTTATATCGATGTGTCGCCGTGTGTACCTATATTCTACATACTAGCTGTTACCCACGATTTAGTTCACGTGGTAGTGAGTACGTGTGAGATCGACTTATTTATTTATTTTATTTTTAGAAGTATGTTTTGTCATTTTTGCCTACCTCCATGGTAAAGAAACGTAAGTTTAGGTATGTATGAAGTCACCCTTCTGTACTCTACCTACTCCGTGCCAGAACAAATGTTCAACACATCTAATTGAAACCTCAGACGGTATCTAATGTGATACACCTTAATGGGATTAACCAATTAAACTAGTTTTCCGCTAAAATGGGAGACGTAGAGAATTCGAAGCTACCGAGGTGTTTCGTTTGTGCTTTTAATTTTGTTTAATGTGTGTTGCTTACCTGTGTAATTTGTAACTATTAGCTTGGTTCTGTTGGCAATGGATATTTTCTTCTATTCGTTTTTTTAATTATGTGTTTTTGTCTTTACTTCTTATTTATACAACTACTGCCTCCGTGCTCGAGTGGTTTAGGCATTTGCTTTGTGACCCGGTGGTCGTTGGTTTGATTCCCACAGGAAGCACCCTTTGTAAAGTTATTTCCAGTTTCACTAGAGGCTTGAATTACTTGACAAAAAAGATGATTCCGTGCTTCGGAAGGCACGTATAAGCGGATAGTCCCGGCCGCTAAATCATCATCAGCCTATTAAAGTTCCCACTGCTGGGACACAGGCCTCCACTCTTCGAGAGGGAATGGGCTATAATCTACCACGCGGGCCCAGTGCGGATTGGTACAAGACACAAGTCTTCGAATATTTGTTCATAAAACATTGGTTATGTTAAGAAAAAAGTAATAAATTAAACAAAACTTGGAAGCTATAAATATTTTAATTTTTTTAATATCCGTGGTAGCCCCCAAAATCAGCTAATTTCTTTGTTTTTTAATAATTTTAATGTAGCCAGTGAAACTGACGAATCTAACAACGTATATTTTTTTTTTTTTTTTTTTTAATAATAAATAACTTTATTTCACAATAGCAGATTTAACATGTTTTATATACACACAGTTTACATGAGCCTTGGTAGTAACACAATGGAGCACAATCTAAGAACTGAAATCTGCACACAATTTGAAAAACCCTGCCTCTCAAACTAGGTAACCTGTATCTTGAGAGACAGTGATTCAGCTTACATAGTGATGCTAAAAGTTCAGTAGTAGACTGTGTCGATCTACCTAAGCGGTTACGAATATAAAGCTAATTTAAGTAAAAGTAAATATTTAAACGTGATGTGTGTGTGTGATTGCGTGGGTGTGTATGCATGTATGTGTGTGTGTGTGTGTGAGTGTGTTGTGTGTGATTCGGGATATAAAGGTAGTTAGAAGACGTACTTAAGTAAGGATTCTGTTTGTATGTAGTTCTGTTCCAGTAGCCATTTCGTTAATTTAGATTTTATTTCATGTTTATTTAGATCGACGATGTTTAGGTTTTTGTGAATTTGTTTATATATGTATGTACTTAATGTGTAGTATTGGTGTTGAGCGAAGGCGGTTTTGTGAGGAGTACTTAAGGGTAGTTTTTTCCTTTTTTTAGGGTCAGATGGGGGAACGCTGGCGTGTTTTCTAAGAGTAGACTGCAATACAAAAAGCTGGCGCACTGAAAGTACTTTTGAATCAGCGTATAGTTGCGTAGTGGGATAGCGATAGGGTTTGCGTAACATCACCTTCAGTACGGCTCTCTGTGCTCTTTCAACCCTCAGCAGACTGGTTTTATTAGCGCCACCCCAGACTGTGATGCAATAACCAATGACGGATTGGCATAATGCATAGTACACCATCTTCAGGGTATCAGGCGGAGCCGAGTCTCTAAGGGATTTGAAAATATGTAAGAGCTTTAAACACCTAGTGGTAGTGGCGTCAACCTGTTTGTCCCATCGTAATCCTTCGTCTATTTGGATACCCAGATATCTTACGTTATCAGTTCTTACAAGCGTCGGACATAAGCATTGTGGGGACTGTTTGGAGCAGGTGTGCGCTTTTATGCAGAAGGATTTGTCGGGCAAGGTGTTACGCCGAATAGCGAAGGGAATGTACGATGTTTTGTCGCAGTTTAGGGTGAGCAAGTTTAGGTTTCATTATAGTTGTCATTGCCGCTTCTGCGTAGCATTTAACGCTATCCCAGGTTGGTCCGTGAACTATGACTGCGGTGTCGTCTGCATACGCAAAGATCTTGGAGTTGGGGATGGTCATTCTGCACAACTCATTGACGTATATAAGGAAGAGGGTGGGGCCTAGAATGCTTCCCTGAGGTACGCCGTAAGTGGTAGAAGCTTCTTCACTCATGTACTCTCCAATTTTAACTCTTTGGGTTCTATTCTTAAGGTAGTCCTTGAAAATTTCGAGGGTGTTTCCTCGTAACCCTAGGAGTTCCAATTTAGTTATAAGTTTGGGAACAGAGACTGTGTCAAATGCTTTAGAAAGGTCTAAAAAGATCCCTACACTTTTAACTCCACTGTCAAGATTCCTAGCAGCCAATTGTGTCAGCTCAAGAACTGCATCTTCAGTAGAGATTCCTGTGCGAAAACCATACTGATTATCAGCTATGAGCTGGTGTTTGTTGAGGAATTTATTTAAACTATTATGCAGGATCCTTTCCAATATCTTAGAGAGTGCTGATAGGACCGATATGGGTCTGTAATTATTGACACAGTTTCTGTTCCCTCCCTTATGAATTGGATGGATGATAGCCTTCTTTAGAGCATCAGGAAAAATACCTTTCTTAAGGCAACAGTTAAGGATGTACGTCAAAGGCGGCGTCAAGGTCTCGCGGCAATTCTTTAGCACTAAGGAGGATATGCCATCCCAGCCTATTGCGCAATCGTTACGCAGTTGCAGAATAAGAGATTCAACTTCGTTTTCATCAACCTCAAGTATCACAAGAGAGTTGGCGGGGCTGGGTGAAATGTTTAGACATGATCTAGGTGGGTTTATGGGTTGGTGAGATTGGGACAAGATTTCCTGAGCCAAGTTAGTGCCTACATTACTGAAAAATCTACAGACTTCGTTCACGGATGAAGTAGCGTTATCACGGATTTCCAGCAGTTCTACTGGGCTAGTTTTCTTTTTGGTGTTATTGGTGATCTGTTTGATCGTTTTCCAAAGGGCTTTCGGGTTGTTACGAGATTTTTCAAGTTCGCGTTTTTCATGGGCTATTTTTAGTTTCCGGAGCAGGTCGTTACAAAAATTCCGGTACCGCATATAGGTGATTTTCAGTATAAGATTATTAGGATCTTTTCTTGATCTGCTGTGCAGCCGGTCTCGGTTTTGTATACACTTTAATAGGCCGGTGGTTATCCATGGTTTAATTATTCTTTTTTTCCTTGGAATCTTAGTTTGTTTAGTGTGTTTCTCAATTAATGAAGAAATTATAGCTATGAACATGTTCATGGATATATTGGGGTCAACGATTCTGTATAATGGGGTAAAGTCCGAGTTTTCTAAATCTAACTTAACTGCATCGTAGTCTATGCGGGTAGATATGTGGAGTGGTTTATTATCTGGGCTCGTGTTAGCAATATTAAGTAGCACCGGTTTGTGGTCCGTAATGTGTGAGTCTAGTACAAGGGTTGTAATAGGAAGGGTAGTTTTAACAAGTGCATGATCTAGACAATTATCCAGGCGAGTGTTGTACCTGTGGGATGGGAGAAGACCGTGAGAGGCATTAAGAATGAGGTAGTTCAAATAGCGGTCATCTGTACTAGTGGGTTTGAGGTCTATATTAATATCACCTATTAGGACTATATTTTTGTAGGAGGAGAGGCTTACGTAGACACTATTTAAACTATCCAAAAAACTTTCGGTACTTTCCTTGGAACTGTATGACGGGGATCGGTACACTGCTACAATAGCGAGATTTTGATATGGTATATGACAAACCAAGCAATTTCCACCCACAAATTGAGGTTCCCACTCAGAGGTTCGGAGGGCCTGTTTTGTAAAGATAACAATTCCATCATTTTGGTTACTATTTGTTCCAGTAAAATAGGAATCATATCCAGTCAAAATCGGTATATTACTGACTTTACTAAGCCAACATTCAGTAAGAATTACCACGTCTAAGTCAAGTTTTATTGAATGCATTAGTACCTGGAGTTGGTCAAAGTTTTTATTTAAGCTGCGGATGTTTAGGTGTAATATTTTTATGCTGGTATTAGTAGTGCTGACATATTCAGTACATTTTTCTGGGGCACAGTTAAATGAGTCTCCCACTGTTAGCGAGTCCAACTCGCCGCATATACTGTTTATGCTAGTCATTGGGAGAGTGTATAAATAACGTGAGGTGACTCAATTTTACGACTTCTGTTAATAGGATTTGTTTAGTATAGAATATTATGTCGTTTATTATTTGCCTTTTAGTGTAAATGTAGTTCTTCAACCAGGTGTTTTTGTGGGGATGAGTTGTGAATGTGTTTTTGTATAGAGTGCGAATGTCATTATGAGTTTTTATTTGCGTGGTTATGTAAGTGTTTAACAAATTGTATATCCTTTTAAATTGAGAAACAAATAAAATATCGAAAAACAATAACTGAAGACAGATTCGTGTAAATATAAAGATATTAACCGTACGGATTATTAGTCACAAGCCAGTGTAGTCTATATCCTGTAGACATTTTTCAGAGCTAATTAACAGTTGTTTGTCTCCTTCCTTTTTGCGCAAAAATATGTTACCGTTGGATACCCAGCAGAATTTGAACTTGTGGCTTTTCGCAAACTCTCTTGATTGGTAGAACAGTTTTTTGGTGTTACCTGGAAGCTGGTCTGTGACAAATACCGGCTGACAAGAACCCGGAATGCCAATGACACTAGTGTTTAATTTATCTTCCTTGACCTTGGCTTTGTTGAACGTTCGGACTGCAGATATGAGTGTATCCTTATTCAAATCCCTTCATCCGTTTAGGATGAGGGAACAAAGAAACGGACATACATACTCGCATACATACACGCCAAACACATAACCCTCCTTTTGGGCTTCGCCGCAGTCGGGTAAAAATTACCTATTCAAAAAAATTCCAGCGCATCAAAAACACTATTCACTATTTAAACATTCCATTCAAAGAACATATTCCAGCTACCCAAAACTCGAACCGATCGCTTTAATTATCGACACATACCTGCTCGCAATCGGAATTTATATAACTTGCAGAAAATTAGAAAAGTTGGATTCATTTCAGGTGCTTCGAGGACTGGAATCGGAAGTATGATAAACTTTTCAGTTCTGGTACGAGCGATAGTAATATAATGTTGAAGGAAGTTTTGTAAGAAAATGTGGAAGTAATTATGTTTCGGAATAGGGTATTTAACAAAAAAAAATCTAATGAGTCCTTCAGTTAGATTTCCAAAAAATATTGGACGCGTATTTTTTTCTTTTTTCACGTAAACAAACGATGAATACGATACAGTGCTTTGAAAACTCGTGTGACGTTATATTCTCAGACATAAGTATGGCATATTTTTACCGGTCAGTGACGTCACAAACCTCCACTCAAATCTTTGATGCGTTTTGTCTTCATCAAGTTTTATTGATTTGATAAATCAAAAAATACGTATCCAATATTTTTGGATAATCTAACAGACTGACTAATTAGAATCATATTTTTTTAAGTCAGTAAACATCCTTATTCTAGTAGGTACAGTCACCTGCAAAATTGCATGGATACTTTTGTGTGTATTTGCCTGTGAACGTTTATAGTCGATAACTAGTTTACGTTAGGTGGCCTTATTTCTCGCTTCACACGATTTTAATTCTGAATTGTCCATGCATTTTTGCACGTGACTGTACATAAATCGGGGAAACGAATTTAAACAAAAAAAAGTCGGTACTATTAAGTTCAGCAGCGGTCATTGTAATCCTTAAGCTCTAAGAAACAAGGTTGAAAAGAGGTCGACCGTCAGTAAACGCTGCAGTTCCTTCCATGCTGTTCTTTAATTTGCCTCATGCCTCGTACACAAATCGTCATTTAATGAGACTGCTACGATATTGGAAACCTATGTTTTAACTGGAATTAATTGTTAAATATTAAACCGAAATTAACATCGAGGAATTTTGAAGTTTAAATTGAAGACAATGTAATGATGATATAATCATTTTAGCTCAACCACAAAGTAGGTGTAAGTAGTCATCATCATTTGAGCACCGTAGAAAGCGTCCAAAGAAAGAAAGAAAAGATAGAAAGAAAATTGTGTTTAATTGGCAAAAAAAAACTTAAAAATAAACAAAACAAATTCAAAATGATTAAAAATAATAATGCCAAAAGGGCCTCAGCTCAGCATAATGCCAGATGGCAACACAAAGTGCACCACCTGACGCTGATTTTCAGCTGCTGCTCACGAGTGCCATACGCTCGAAAATATAAACACATTTAAAAATTCTAAAATAGTCCACTGCTAGACATAGGCCTCCTCCAAGTGTTCACCGACATTGACGTCTCAAATCTAGCGAATTACCGCAACTTTCGCTAGAGCTGTTACCAGCTGTTTCGTCGTCTGTACTTTCTTCGGAACTCACATCTCATAGTTAACGACGACTGAACTAAAATTGTAAGGTATAGCTTAAACTGAACTTATTTCGCTACAGCTGCAACTTAAATCCTGACTTTATCCGTATTATTTAAGGTACTAGATGCCGGATATTTCACTCGTAGGTCGACAGACTGGTTCAACGGTTAAACTACAAAGTGATAATACTGAGAACTACAGCTTGTTTGCAGCTTTGCAGTACACAGCATACAAGTAATAAACCATTACCAGGAATTCGGAATGTGACTCTGTGCTGTTTTTGTGTGACTGTAAGCTGTTTTTTTATAAAACATATGCGCTGTTTATTTACGTAGTTTTTTTTTTTTATCGTACTTGTAAAGGAAGTCAATGATCTTATTAACGGAGTCCTCTAATGTCATTATGATTACGCTGTATTGTATATTTAGTTACATATTTAAGGAAACATGTGCGAGACATGTGACACAAAAAATTAAAACTATTTTACAGGAATGATAAAAATATTGAGCACTAAAAATTGTCAAGAAAAAGCCACATATCGTGCATCATCTCTCAGAAGCTCAAACATACAGGACATACATCTATCCACCTCGAGGCAAACAAATCACATTTCGGTGTACCACCAGCAATATTTTTGCGTAGAGTTGTACCTACTTAGTTTGATACAAAGAATTTTTGGTTGACGATTTTGTGAAAGGTGGATGCATACTTTGTATTTTCAATTTCTGCGTTTGTCGCAAATAATTGTAGAAAGAAGAAAAAAAATATTACTCACGGTGACCAACCAAGCATAATTATACAATACCAATTCATGCGGATCTCTCATTGAACAGAAAATCTATACAAATCGCGGTCACGTTTTATTGGAAATATTTAACTTGATGTGTCGCTGCGTACTACAGAAATGTCCCTTTTTTTTGGCGGGTTTTGGAATTGTTTTCAAAAGGCAGACGAAAGTAAGAAAACAAAGAAAAGATGGTTTGACTGCCTCTTTGGTCTGACTGGTGAGTATGGGGTCTTTTTTTTTTGGGCAGAGCGAAAGGGAGTGTCAGACTTCTACTGACTAAAAACCACCCATGTTCCTTCTTAACCCTCTATGTCGAGGCCGCGATAACTAGTGTAGGTACAACCCGCCGCCCACAGAAATGTCCCTTCTGTACCCCTTTCATAAGTGATGCTGTCATAAATAATCTTCATACCATGTCAGCCTATTAAAAGGATTTATTTTTCTAAAGGCTTGTGAGATAAACCGTCTTCCTAATTAACTTTGCAATTAATATGATGAACCTGTTCAGACTTGTGTTTCTTATTAAATTAGAAGCGATTTATATTCAAGAGGTAAGGCAAAAAAATTGCGTTTCCCCTTTCTTTATTTTTAAATTTTGTTAAATGGGAGGTCGTTGAACTTTACTGATTAACGGTTGTTTGACTGGGTCAACTTGACTTGGATAAAATCTAGAAATTGATCTAGGTGTATTGAAAAGGTTAACTTGTAGACCTTGAAGGTTGGAATTAGGTCGTGGCTTAGGTTACAAGAATTAAGGCTATTTATATGAGATTCTAAGTTTTGGAACTGTTTTATACCTAGATCTTTATTCAGGTAAACTATCTATAAAAAACTATATTTCTGGTTTAAAAGCCTTAATTTTCAATCTCGACACGAGTCTGTGCAGATTCACTGCATTCAAACTAATAAGTTTTAGGTCAGAGAATAACCTGGGATGAAAAATATTCAAACAAAAATTCTGACAATCCCGACAAAAATCATCAAATATTAACGAACAAGAATCACACCAAAAACAACTAGAATATCTTAGGAGAACCGCCGAAAACCTACAATAAGAAAAGCTAACATCACTAACTTTGACATCTCGCCAGATGTCCACCGTTCCTTTTTACGTCACTTCGTAAAACATCGCCGTCTATGGTACAATATCTCAGCCTTAAGGCTCTCACCCACCGCAACTATTCGGTCTGTCGGGAAAATCGCCCGCGCGATACTACTAACCTCTCCCCAAGTGACTTTTGGCGCTGGTGTCACGTTTCAGGTTCGATCCAAATGCGGCACATTCAGAATACAGAAGTATAAGCTCGTGATGATCTCATAGCTAGATTATAACAGCCGCTCAGACTTCCTCCGTGCCTCGGAAAGCACGTTACGCTGTTGGTTTCAGCTGTCAATTGTTAAGTCAGTCTGACAAACCAGTCTTACCAAGAAGTATCATTTTAATATCACGTTTGCAAACGTGACTAACACGCGATTGCACAGATTAGGTATAGTTTGCGAAACGCGCGGCAGCACCGCTACGAAAAGCCACTGTGGGTGAATGCCCTAATACTTGTCCCAATTTAAGCTGGCCAAGTCTAAAATTAATCCTGTAAAAAACTTGGCAACCGAGGACAAGGCAAGTTTCATAAAATAAATGACAGCATCATGCATAGTAAATATCTGCTCATAATTCTTGCACTAAAAACAGGAAATTTTTAAGTGTTATAAAGATGAGTTAAGAGGGAAAAACTTGGCTCGTTAGTTTAAAAATGATTGGTTTAGCTCATTAATTATGGAAGGGAAAATCATAACTTTCTCTAAATCGTCACGCAGTTGTGTAAAAAGGGTGATAAAGTTGCCAAAATATTGTTATTAAAATGTCTATCCTATACAAATATGTGATTAGTTCTTCGTTAATAACTATTTTATGACGTAACTGAGCTCTTAAAAAAGTAAAAAAATATGGATTTTGATTGTTATTGAGTTTTTTCAATAGCAGCATCGGAGTCTGGATTTGTGCTAGTTTGGGTCGCCCCTTATTACATGTAATTTATATATTGCTGGCGAAATGTGGCTGATAAACAACAAAAAACAAAATATTTTTATTTCACATAGACCTACATGGGCACTTATAAAACGTCGGTAAGAAGGGGCACGGTGCATTGGTCGATTCCTAAGGAGAAGAACCGGCATGAAACTCCAAAGGTTACTCTTTTAATCTCTAAAAATCGTTTGGGTTAACAATAAGGTATAATACACACATGGAGACCATGCAGCATGTTCAATTCGATAAACCACTGCCTTACTCTTTGTGGAGTGGGCTAGCATTTAACTACCCCATTTCAGAAAAATATTAATATTTCACATTTCACACTAGCCCGTTACGGAACCTAGCTTCCATAGTCCGTACACTCAAGTTCTAACTTAAACAGAACTTAGTGAAGTAGTTCCCTGCAGGTGCAACTACTGCAGACATTCTGGTGTTAAGTTTAAAGATCAGAGTACTTAACGAGTTCAAGTTACATTTAGTAATAGTCTCTAGTAGAGATTATGCGCGCTGAGAAATTGAAGGAGGCACGGAATTTACATTTGCAATAAACATAGATGAATTTAGTTGAGGAGAGACTATGGGCTTGTTTACGGAGGCGCGGGGCGTCGCGCAGCGCGTGCAGAAGGCTAGTCGCGTGCTATTTTATTCATTTTACGTCACCGCAACAAACGCTGCATTTTAAACTAACGGGAGAAAATTCGCTTCTCGTAAAATTCAAAATCAAAATTTAAAACTCATTTATTCAAACTAGGCTGATAATCAGCACTTTTCGAACGTCTAAATCTACTTTACTTTACTTATTTACAAGAGATATTCCCCCAAAACGAAACGTTTTTACTAGAAAGAAGAAGTGGCGGAACAAACTCCCCAGCAACACATCTGTCTGTTAGGTTGGTTAGAAGAACCAGACTCGATACAATAGTAAGGCAAATTAATGACTACAGACAAATTTTAAGCAATAATTAAAAAGTATTATTTATAATAATAAAAAGAGAAAAAAAAAGACATAACATATCAGTAAACTAATCTTGGAGAAAGAAGAAGAATTGTCGTTCGAAATCGTTACCGTTTTATACATCCCCATGTGCTTTTTTTTTTTTAATAAACGTTGCCCCACTCTAGGAATTTCTCCTGTATCGTGGGTGCGTTCACAAACATTTAAACTCACATACACAAATACCCAGACCCGGAACAACTATCTGTAGGTCATACAAATATTTGTTCCTTGCGGGGATCGAACCCGCGACACGCAGCGCATCAGTCCATTGCCTGAGCCACTGCGCCAACCGTGTCGTCAAAAACGACACGAGCTTGAATTAAAAACGCACAACGCGCCGCGCGACGCCCCGCGTCTCCGTAAATGAGGCCAAGAGCGTGCGGCTAAATAATACCAAACGCTCAGATTGATCTATAAGTTAAGCTATGCTTACCTGAGTTGGTCCTTGGATGGGTGAACACACATTACATACCGAGTACCATCCGAGCCTCAGAAAGATCGTTAAGCCATCGATCCCATCTGTCAATTGCAGATCTTTGATAGTCGATACATGTCCGAAAGTGTTACTATCAGTCTTAACAAGGGTTTTCGTACAACCCAGCTGGGATGTGGGAGTCAGATAGGCAATTGCTCCGTAAGTACATAAACTGCTGGTATTCAGCTGCATTTGGTAAGACTGGGAGTTGACCTCAACATTAGCTGGGAAAAGTCTAGGTAGGTAATGCTTAGTTAATTGAAGAAGTATCCATAACATTTTAGCCTCAATTAATTTAAACATCATCATCATCATTCTCCTGCCCTTATTCCAATTTATTTGGGATCGGTGCAACATGTCTTTTTCTTCCATACTTCTCTATTTCTCGTAATGCCAGTAGTTACTCCCTTCCTAGTCATATCATCCTTCACACAGTCCATCCATCGTTTTTTTGGTCTTCCTCTACTCTTATACCTATCTACATTCATACTCAACATTTTCCTTACAGCACTTTCTTCATTCCTTCGCATCACATGTCCATACCATGCCAATAGATTACCACACAACTTTTCATTGACCGGCGCCACTTTCAGACTTCCACTTATGTACTCATTCCTTATTTTATCCATTTGCGTCACACCCCCCTGAGCATTGTCATCTTAGACACATGCAATTGCATTTCATTGATCCCTTTTTTGGCCCAACATTCTGATCCATACACAGCAGGTCTAAATATGGTTTTATAAATCTTCCCCTTGAGTTTAAGGGAAATGCGGCAGTCGCATATTGTTCCCGTGACCTGCCGCCATTTCATCCATCCATCCTCAATAAATGTAAACACCGAAAAGAATCCATTTGCTGTTAAAAATTTGGTCATGTTTCATAATATTGTAAGGATATTATTTAGCGGCAATGAAGTTCTTATTGTGTACTTTATAAAATATTTTGATAGACTGGCAAGATTGCAGACAATTAAATGAACTCTTGTCCATGTTATCAACTTACGATGATTGTAACGGGACAAACATTTAAATGGCCCACAGGTAGTTGTTACGGGTATGACTATTTGTGTATGTGTGTGTTTGTAAACGCACCCACGATACAAAAGAAAATCCTAGTATGAGTGTACGCTTTATCAAAAACAATACTATAATCACAACGCAATACTTTACTCATTAACAACCCAGCAAAACACATTTCCAATCCACAACTTCGTCCTATACCATCTGTATTAATATGAACCATCCGTAGCAAAATGAACCACCCGTAGCAATATGAACCGCCCACAGTACGTAATATGAACCGTCATTTATTCTCTCAATACTAATATGAACAATCCTTTATCAATACATTACTTAACTCGAAGCGACCACAAACAAAACGCTTGTGTTTGCAACAAGTTCACAACTGTGTTGCTGTGCAAAATGAAACAGTTGCAATTATGTGCAATGGTTTATGTATTCTGTTGGTTTAAAGCCGTGTTGTGTTGAGAGCTATTGATTTGTGTATTGGTTTGGATTGTGCTTTTTAAAATAATAATTTATGAGTGGTTCGTTCCATGTTGGGTCACAAAGAGAATGAATGAACAGCAATTGCTGATATGAGTTTTTTTAACGATTTAATAGAGACAATGCTAAGGAGGATGTGTGGTGTAACGAGAATTGATAAAATAAGGAATAACTACAAATTAAGAAGTATTAAAGCCCCGTCGGGGCTTCGGGTTGTTTGAAAGATATACCGCGGGTTCGTTACAAAGGGCTAAGAAGGAACATCGGTGGTTTTTAGTCAGTTGAAGTTTGACACTCCCTAAAGCTGTGCCCAGGGCGAGAGGAGTCATTTAATGATTTCAATCGTTCCGAAAAAAAAAATGGAAGTATGAAAGTGGCGCTGGTGACTAATTAGTCCGTCAGATAGATTTCCAATAACCCTCCTTTTGGGCTTCGCCGCAGTCGGGTAAAAACTATTGAACACATATTTTTTCTTTTTTCACAATATAAAAAAATGAAGACGATACAGTGCTTCGAAAACTCGTGAACTCCTCGAAAACGTCACATGTCACTACATTTCTTACCTACAAATGACGTCACAACCCCACTCATGATCTTTGAGGTTTTTATCTCCGTTAATTTTTATTAATTTGATAAATCAAAGAACTGAATGTTGAGTATGAATGTAGACTATGAGAGAAAAGGAACAACAAAGGTGGACGGATGGATCGACGAAGGATGCTCTGTGTAAAGGATGATATGAGATGGAGCAATAAACATTTTTTTTTTTTTTTTTGGATAGAGGTGACTTCTCAAGTTACGTGTAATAGAGAAGTATGGACGATGAAAACGTGCTGCGCCAACCCAAAATAATTTAGGATGAAAGCAGGAGAATAATGGTCGCTTTATGTAAATACTAGTATCCAGCTGCATACTGTAAGACTGGAGACGCTAACATAATCTAAAACGAAATTATCTATAAAATATTATCCCTACCCTTGAAAAATGTCGACAAAGAGGTGCAGTTCGCGGCTCGGGTTGGTCGATTTCTATGGAGAAGTTCATAGTTGGAAAAAGGCTAAGTAGATGCCTATATTTCTGTGGCCTAGCAGGGTTCATATATGAAACATATAAACCTGTAAGAACCTGTATACTACACGAGTGCAATAAATGATGATTATAATTATGATGAAGGTAATAACCGGGAATTTAGTGTATTTAACGACATAAACTTATTGTAAAGTGTTATTCCAAAGATAGAACACCACGCCTGAAAATGCAATTGTGCACGGCAGCACGTGACCACTGTGCTGCCGTTCATCTACAGTTTTTTTTTGGCATAAATGTGATACCTGTTCCCAATTTTCGAAGCCCAAGCTTTTATGCCAGCATTCGTCCGCGTAGAACTGGCACAAAAGTTAATTTGAATACGTTCGAATTCCCTTTGATCGATTTCAAATTGTTCGAATTTCCAAAACGATATTAATTGAAACCCAAAAGTTATTGCACCTCCTTAATGGGAAATAATTGAATTTAATTGGTTTCAGAACGATTTTCATTTTGAGGGTTTTATTGATTGTAATTTTGATGTTTGAGTTTGATGAGTATTTGACTGCTGTCCGAATGGTGTTTAAAGCACTTTGATATTTACACAGCTGTAAAATACATAATAGAGTTTTTTCGAAACGAAAACCGGATAATGACAGTTTTTATTCGAATATCGAGGAGCTCGTTTCCAAATAATATCAGCCACTTGGGTCAATCTTAAGGTCAAGCCTCGCTTGTCTTGGTTGGTCCGCCGATGGGAGACCAATCATTATACAACATGTAACGTAATTAACGCACACCCTCAATTAGAATATTAAGTGATAATCATAATATATACACAGAATTTTTAATTTAACATGTATATGCATTTACTAAATTAGTTTTACCAATTCTTGGAGAACTTTTTGATCATAAGGTTTATTTTTCTTTATTTTGTATTGAATAATGGAATTTGTATGTAAAAGTCTTATTACTTTGACTTACGGTCCGATACAATAAAAAAATACCTATATTAAAAATGCTATAAATCGATTCAGTAAACGATTCTGAACAAACTATTTTCAGGATGTGCGTTATTTAAGTTACATGTTGTATATACCGAGTTTTCTCCGTGCCTCAGAAAGACTGTTAAGTTGTTGGTTTTGGCTGTCATTTGTAGAATTTGGCTATAGGTACAGGTAGTCATTGGTCTGAAAGTCTGACAACCAATCTTATGAAGGGAATATTACCCGGTACTTACTGCGTTGTGGAGGTCAAGAGGCAGTCGCTTCATGTAAACTAGTTTTATTTAGCAGCATCTGGTTAGACTGGAAGCCGACCCCAACATACTTGGGAAAAAGCTAGACAGAGAATGATGATATTCATAATTATGAATTCAGTTTTATTTATATCAATAGATAATAAGGAATCACATTGAAAAAAACAGACACCAAACTTCTAACTCTTCCACTGCACAAGTACACGCCAGTGCACAAGTGTTTCGCAGTAATTGATACGTGTTTCAATTGTGCGCGACTGTCCCGCGGGAGTCAAGATTGTGGGGACACGTTAATTGGTTGTTCAGATCGCAATTTTATTGTACCTGGATGCGGTTTGCTTTTATTCTGTTTTCGATCGGATAGGTATTCGAAGGCGAATTGGATGGTTTTTTTTTACTTTAGGGATTGTAATGTTTTTAAAAGTGCATTATTTTTTTGCTGCTGCGAGTTTCTCAAAGTAATGAAGTGGTTTTGTGGTTTTTTTTTGGTTTTAAACAATGACGTATTATATATAGACACGTCATGACCTAACATGGCGGCGCTTCAAAACGTCGAAAATATTATATAACTACATTTACGCGTAAAGAAAGGGAAAGAAAATATGACACCGTACAGCGGGATGCCTGTTGATGCCTGTTTTCTTTATGTTTAGCGGAGGTTTACACACACGATTTAAATTAAGAACAAACGTAGCGTCGCGCGAGAGGTTGGTGCGTCACTAAGCGAGATGTGGCCAATTAGCTTCATTTCATGTTGTCATTTTTGAGGGCGGACAACGTATCTATAGTTTTAACATATCATTGGTTTTAAAGCAGAAATGTTTTTGATTTGAATTTTTAGCTTCATTTTTTATTTCCCTTCTAGGAGAGAGATGGGCTATAATCCACCTCGCGAGCCATGTGCGGGTTGGTAGATGTCACATGTCTTCAATTTTTTTGGTTTTAAGACATGCTGATTTTTTCACGATGTTTTCTTTCACCGTTTTAAGAGCAGTGGTTCATACCGACGACTTACTTTTCGTAAATTGGGGCCACCACTGTGACACCACTGCTTGCTTGCCAGCTTGGTGACCAGCTCAAACCACAAATTTGCCCCAAGTACCCGATGTAGCCAGTAGCCCTAATAAACCGGTATATGGAGCAGCTACTTGCGGTACATTCAATTATCGGTATGCATTCACTCTCGAGCTACTGGTACGTAAGTGGTTTTGCATAACAAATTGTGATTATCAGTATAAATTAAGTACTCCAGCTAGATGGTCTAGGTTCTGGTTGTATCAGAGAATTAGTGTACTTTATATCAAAGAATAAAATGTAATAATTTTTTTTTCAAAACGTTGGCCTACTCTAGGCACTTTGATATCTCATATCTCT
The DNA here is from genome assembly GCA_932274075.1 of Diarsia rubi. Classification (NCBI taxonomy): domain Eukaryota; kingdom Metazoa; phylum Arthropoda; class Insecta; order Lepidoptera; family Noctuidae; genus Diarsia; species Diarsia rubi. The sequence goes on from OW026432.1 coordinate 2,885,807, forward strand.
GAAACGTGACACTTTTTTACCCGACTGCGGCGAAGCCCAAAAGGAGGGTTATGTGATTGGCGTGTATGTATGTAGGTATGTATGTATGGCCGTTTCTTTGTTTCTTCATGGCTGGCTTTACTGTCGACACTTATCTTGCACATCTTGCTACATCGTTCTCACATGATAATATACCAATCTTAATATGAATGATGTAACCAAAGTTTTGTAACAATATTATGATTTAAAAGAGTGTCCATGAAGTTTCTTGCCATTCTTCTCATGAGACCAACGCTTTGGAATCGGCAACTACAGTACACTGACAGTTATTATGCCTTGTGAGTGGGACTGTAGGTTACTTTATTAGCTTATTAAAATTTAGTATTTGTTCGACTATTCAAAAGAGCCTGTAATTGGCCTACTTGAAATAAATGATTTTGATTTTGTTTTTGATCATAACTTTTAAACAGATGAAGGGATTTGAATAAATATACGTCGTTAGATTCGTCTTGACGGCGCGAGTGTCACTGGCTACATTAAAATTAAAAAAGAAAGGAAATTTGCGAATTTTGGGGGCCATATAGCGTATTTCAAAAAATAAAAAAAATCCGTTACCATCGAGTAGGGTATCAAAATGAAGGGTTTTAAAAGGAGAATACAAAAATATATAACATATATATGTTTAAAATAAATTCAAAGTCACAAATCACTTAAACAAACACAAAAGTTAAATCATCTGCGAAGATTTTTACGCGACCAACGAAAGAACAGACACAAAAGAACTAAAAAGTTGGAAAAAAAAAAGTAATTAAAAACTATAAAACCCGACTGAAAAAACTGAAAAGCAAAAAACAAGCACATTTTAAATTAAACAAATTTGGAAGCAGGCGGGGTTCATTTAAATATTTAATTATGAAATGAAAATAGAATGGCCTGCTACCAAGTTTTGTTTAATTTAAAATGCACTTGTTTTTTGCTTTTCAGTTTATTCAGTCGGGTTTTTTAGTGTTAACTAGTTTTTTTTCATTTATCTCGGTCAAAACTCGTATGTATTGATGCCAGCAATCGATTCATTTAAGTGTTATGCGGGGCCGATGTTTTAAAATAAACTAAAATGGTGGAAAGTTAGGCAGGCTAGGCTTTATACAAAAAAATTTAAATTTTTGGCGGAACTTGTAAAAATGTTGGAACTTTTACCCGCTTTTTTATTTTTGGCGGGTGAAAAATCATCGAATAACCCCTCCCGCTCTTGAGCAGGGCGAAAGGGAGTGTCAGACTTCTACTGACTAAAAACCACCCATGTTCCTTCTTAGCCCTCTATGTAGTATACAACCCGCGGCCCCAGAACTTTGACCCTTAAAATCGCTGTTTTTAGAAAGCTCCCAGGGATGGTCTAGCTAGAATCTAGCTTCTAGAACATAATAATGATCGCAATTACGGGAAGAACAAGTGTGTATCGGCCTTTTTAAAGTACCTACTTTTACACCCCCTTTTTTTGGAGGGTGAGAAATCATCAAATGACTTCTCCCGCTCTGAGCAGCGCGTTAGAGAGTGTAAGCCTTCTTCTGACTAAAAACAACCCATGATCCTTCTTAACCATTTGTGTCAAGGTCGCGGTATCTCTTTGGAACAACCCGCAGCCCCGAAGGGACTCTTACGTCCTTTTTTAAGGATATTTCCAAACGCCTTGTTGACGCTTCCTCTGACCCAAGGGCTGGCTTTTTCTTTGGCCAGAGGCTAAGTGTTGCCATACAACGCGGCAACGCTGCCAGTCTCTTGGGCACTTTACTTGCTGACAGCGTTGAGGAGGAGTTTTTCGATGCCCTTTTATAGTTAGTTTGTTTTTAGGTTAGTTTAGTTTATATATTTAGTATAGTCTTACTTATATCTCAATAAATCCTTTATAACATAAAGTAACTACAGGCCTGTACTCTGCAGAGGTGTACTGAAACGTACACACTTATTTAATTTCAGTTCACCCATTAAGAGTACCAATGAAAAAAAAACTCTGAAATTAAGGACACATCAATCTCAAACACACATCAAGATTCAGAATGTAAGTGCCAAAAATAAATCCCGCATAATAACGAAAAGCATCGACTCCCATTGTCTCAGAGTTCAATATCCTCCGAACGAACTAATTTATCTTATTCACATTCCTCAAGGCCTCATAAATCATCTTTAAGACACAAAATTCTGCGTACATTAATTTCTTCATTAGTATTCCGTAGAAAATATATACAAATTAAACATTTCTACGTCTTAAATTCATTTTTGATTACCGCTTAGTCTGTGGTATCTCAGCGTCCAAGTCAAGTCACATTAATTAACTTTTTGATAATAATATCTTGGGTTTTCAGTAAGTTGTCTCTTGGTTGTCAGTATTTTGAAGGTGAAAAATATTTTTATAAATATTTTAAGTTATTTTTTCCTGTTTTGATATTGTGATTTCTTTTCGTCAACAACATTTAATACAAGAAAAGACCATTTAACCTACCGTTTTATATCTAGCCAGCTAGCTAGGATTCGTATTTTTGCGGTATTGATTCAGTATTTTGCGGTATTCATTCAGTACCACATCATAATCTGTCTAACATATCCCAACTATGTCAGGGTCGGCTTCCAGTCCAACCAGATGCAGCTAATAACCAGTATTTTACATGAAGCGACTGTGTTTCTGATATCAACCACCCAGTTAGTTATTGGTAATACTTTACCCCTTGTTGACACTGGTTATCAGATTTTCGGGTCACTACCTGCAAAGGCTGTGATAGATCTACAAAATATAGCCAAAACCAACGGCTTAACCTGCTTTCCGAGGCACAGAAACTCGGTATGTGCCAGCTTAACCGGCAGACTCAACCTTAAACAAAATAGACCATCTAAATCCAGGTGTCAAACCCACCAAAATTATAAAAACCTATCTCGGCAGAGATATTATTAGAAGCACAGCGGTTATCCGGCCGCCAGAACACGGAGGTAGAATACTAATGCCTCGGAAATCGTTAGAGCAACACTTTGAATAGTCACTTGGTTCACTGTGACCCTCGGTCATGACTAGAAACTAAATCATTTTACGGTAAATAGGTCACCAGGTATGGATGTAGGGATAATCGTGATTTAAATTCATGGGGATTTCAGGTGTGGAGTTTTTTGAGGCCCTTGGGGTGATGTTTGCGTGAGATACGGTTTAAACGGTTTTTTACGAGTAAAAGGACCTGTGTTTGCTATTCTTGTTGATTCACAAATAATGGGGAAATAGGGCAAGATAAAATATTTATTTGTCGCACACAAAATTACAAAAAAAAGCAATAAACATACAACGCATTACAAATTCGAAATTGAGAGCAGTGGTGGCCCAGTGGAGGCGGCCCCAACTTGAGAACAGTAGGTCGTGGGTTCGAACCCAGGCAGGCACTTTTCTTTGTGTAATTTATTTCATCACCGCTGCTCTCAAAATGGTGAGGCAAAACATCGTGAGGTAACCGACATGTCTTAGAATCAAAAAAATCGAAGACATGTGAAATCTACCAATGCGCAATAGGCCCGCGTGGTAGATTATAGCCCGTTCTCTCTCAAAGAGAGGAGGCCTGTGTCCCAGCAGTGGGAACATTAATAGGCTTTTGATGATGATGATGATGCATCACACTATCACACTAATATTATAAAGCCGAAAGTTTGTGAGCGTGTATGTTTGTTACTTCTTCACGTAAAAACTACTAAACGGATTTGGATAAAATTTGGAACACAGATAGTTTATAACCTGAACCCGCGGGATAATTTTCGAGTTGTAGCGGGTGAAGCCGCTGGAAACACCTAGTTATAAATAAATGTATAAAAGTACCCTTAACGAAACTGAAAGGCACTTGTTCTTCCCGTCACTGCAATATTTTTTTTTCTATACCATACCTGGGAACCCCCTAGTTATGGAGATATTGAGGGTCAAAAGAAACAGTTTGCAGGTGGCGACTACGACTCAGTATGATGCTGCGCAAAGCACCGATATTCTGTGGTCACCAGTAAAAAAACGTACGAAAACCAAGATATATTTATAATAATAATAATATAACATGAATAAAAAAATAAAACTTAAAAAGAAAAACCTCAACGTTATGAAGGTTCCAAAGCAAAATCGCAAAACCGGGTTCCTAATATGTATGTCTGTCCGTTTGTCAAATGTCGAAACATTAATTAATATAACGGAATTAGGTACTTCAAAACAACCAAACTACAAACGACCCCACTTAATGTCCCAACATCTTGTTAATCTATACCATGGTACACAATAAGTTATACATTTCCAGTATAATATGTCCTCGCTTTGCATAGACATTCCATACAACAAGAGGTCCGCATAAACTGGAATCGTATACCTTAATTGGTCGTCACGTATCGACGACGTTTACTTACACATATCGATGACGTCACGTACAGTCGACAAAGATTCCGCCCTTTTCTACAACCCTTATGATTGAGGGACAAGATTAACTGGGATTAAAACTAAACCAACTTTGGTGAGTGTTCGTGATAATATACAGTAATTTTGGAGTTAATTACTCTTTGCTAAAACTGATGTAACTCGAGGATTATGTAAATAGATTTAGTTGTTCCGTTGTTTGGGTAATATTGAGGGGTGTTTCATATTTTGGAAACCTTTGGGGGTGAGGTTAGGGATATGGTCTAGTATTTTTAAGGACGTGTGATATCAATTAAGATGTACTACAATTGTATTTAAAGGCAGACGAAAGTAAGAAAAAAAAAGAAAAGATAGTTTGACTGCCTGTTTGGTCTGACTGGTGAGTATGGGGTCTTTTTTTGTTTATTTTGGCGGGTGGAAAATCATCAAATAACCCCTCCCGCTCTTCGAAAGGGAGTGTCAGACTTCTACTGACTAAAAACCACCCTTGTTCCTTCTTAGCCCTATATGTCGAGGCCGCGGTAACTTGTGCACACCCCGCAGCCCCGACGGGAGTCGGCTCTTGCGGGCCCCTCCCATGTTGCTGACATCTCTTTGAGGCGCGCATGGAACACGAACTCGCCGTCGACACGGCCTGTCGTCGTCGTAAGACGGACGGACGGCGAGCTTTCCCATTACTCACCGTCCACAGGCCCGCGTCTACGGTGGCTAGAAGCCGTCACGCGGCCTCCGACACACGGAGCGTCTCCCGCGGCGGCTGGGACGTGAGGTTCTCTCCATCTCATGTTCCGCCACCTCCTTCGCTAGCATCACTGCTTCGCTAAAGGAGGCGACGGCGTCCCATTCCTCCTCGCCCCGGACTATGGCTTGCACCAGGGCCGGACGCGAGAGGTTGCCTCTGCCTTTCTCATCGGGAATTACAGGTGTAAGTACTATTATCTTATGTATTCCGATGGTGTATGTGAGTGAAGTCATACAACTTAAGCAAAATCATTTAGAACGTATTAAACGTCACAACAAACATCTTCGAATAATAATATAATAACAAACAGTAAAGTAGTGGATGAAATATAAATAAAGAATAATTCAAAAATATTAAAAATAATAAACCATTTCTCATCTTCAACATGAACCCAATTTCTTCTAACAAACAAAGCTCTAAATAACGTTTAACGTCAACAATCAAGAATCAAAAACTACTGTTCACTCCAAAATAAAAATCGAGGTTAACAAAATGGGTATAGTCATGCGCATTTCAAAGCATTAAAACTACACTTTGTATGCTAATATCGACCTTATAGTGAGGAAACTATTGGAGATAACGTGTAAAAAGTGCCGACGAAGATCTTCGACTGTAAAAGTCGGTTTTATTGAAGCAAACTATTCTATTTGCTGGTTATTCAATTCATGTTAAAAAATGATAAAATACGACGTTGTTTTGTAGTGAGTATGAACTTTATTCTTTGGAAATTGGTTGTAGAAAGAGATCAGAAAGCAGTTTTAAATGTTAGAATTTTATAGTGCTTGTAAAACTGTTGAAAGGCATTTTACTTCCGCATAGGTGGTCCTAGACTAATAGTACCCACAAATTTCACTCATTACGCTCAAGTCCAATGTTATAGCGGACGAGTTCATTTTTATCAACTTGGTACAAATGCGTGGCTGCTAGACAGAAATTCCTGATGGCAAAATTATATCGATATCGAAGCTGGGCTTAGGCCTAACTCTCGCGATTGCCATTCCTAGTCTAACGCGACAGTTGAGTAATCCAATATTGTCTCAAAAATGTCATCATCATCATCAACAGCCTATTAATGTCCCCACTGCTAGGACACAGGCCTCCTCTCTTTGAGAGGGAATGGGCTATAATCAACCACGCGGGCCCAGTGCGAATTGGTAGATGTCACATGTCTTCGAATTTTTTGGTTCTAAGACATGGTTTTCTCACGATGTTTTCCTTCACCGTTTTGAGAGCAGCGGTGATGAAATAAATTACGCATAGTAATGTGCCTGCCTGGGTTAGAACCCACGACCTACTGTTCGTAAGTCGTGGCCGCCACCACTGGGCCACCGCTGTTCTTCAGCTGCTATCAAAAATGTTCGTGCTTCTAACATAAAATAAGATAAGTATTACTAAATAATATTTAGAATTAGCGTGTCGTATACGTTACGACACGTTGTAGTAAATTGAGATTGGACTGGCCACGCGTGCTACTGTAGGCCAAATTAGCCACTTTCTGGAGCTCTGAACTAGCTAGAGTGGGACTTGTCAAGACCAGCAACCAATAGTCTATATTGACCCTGGAATAAAACAACTGGCAGTCATTGTAGGAGACCTTTGCCCAGCTGTGGGATGGCGCAGACTAACAGTATTAATATCAGTTTACCTAGATGATTCTGTCGCAGTCTGTTAATGTTACAGAATATTTAGAGCATAACTAAAAACAGGACGAAATGTAGCCTTCATTGGCTCTGGAACGAAGGCAAACGTTACAAATAATAGAACAAAAATTTACATCCATTTTACTTAATTATTTTACATGAAGTAACTCTACGACAGAAAGCCGTAATACTAGCGAAATTGCTTCAAGTAAATCTAAAGAGTTAAAACGAAGTTCAGCGTCCATTTTAATTGAAACTCGGCAAACTAACTTTGTGAGAGGAAGAAAAACACAGAGTGTATCAGTTTCTTGGTCCAATAAGACTGGGAGAATCCGATTAGGAACCTTAACTGAATAGATACACGGACTGGAATTAAGCCACTAATTAACCAGAATTGCAATGTTCAGAGGTATTAGAACACATGCAACGCTTATTGGCTAAGATGATACCTATCATGGACTACAGGTTGTAAATTAACCCTTCTCACATCCGTGAACCAAGCGTTTTGTACATCTAACTAAGTAACCCTACGCAAATTTTTTGCTTGGAAACGACTTTTTTTTTTGGGGTCAAAAATCACATTTTACTGTAAAACTCAATGTAGCACTCTTGAAACATAGTGCTAGTGGGTGCTTTGAATAGCAAAGGGACCATGGAAGTAATTTAAGTAAATTTATAACCTGAAAAACTGGTATTTACAAAAACAGCTGTGAATTTTTTTAAACTTTGACTCCCAATTTCTCCGTAACTAGGGGGTTCCCAGGTATGGTCTAGGAAAAAATAATGATCACAGTGGTGGGAAGAATAAGTACTCTTCGTTTGCGTTAAGGGTAATTTTACACCCTATAAATCGTGCCATAATATATTAGATATTAGGCAGTCGTTACAGGTAGTCAGTGACCTGAATGTCTGACAATCAGTCTTACCAAAGGTTATCTATAAAGGTATTAACTGGGTCGTGAAGGTCAGATGAGCAGTAGCTCCATGTAAAATACAGGTATTTAGCTGCATCCGGTTGGACTGGAAGTGTACCCCAACGTTTTTGGAAAAATGCTTAGCAGATTAGCAGATGATGATGATATCATAGACTGCATTGTTGGTTCAGTGGGCGCAAGCACAACTGCTAAGCATGTGGTTCTGGCAGGTAAAGTTTTATCGAATTTTTCCATTACGCATTTCTTAGTGGCAGTCTTGGATACTGAATTTATGCCTGGCTGATAGCAATAGACCCACTCCCTTTCACAAGGGACTAAAACATGTCTGGCGAAATATTGGTGAAGTATTACTGTACTGCTCTGCCTAAACTTTTGAGGATTACAAGCGTGATGTTATGTTACGACGTCAAGCGCGAATCTTGGGAAGGTCTGAAGCACAGATACGACCTCTATCCTCGAATTAAACCCTCCCAAACGTACACGAAATCTCGAAGACATCTACAATTCCTTCAGTTCAATATATAATCACAGTCGATTGCTATGCCCGTTTAGAATAATCCCCTGACGGTTTCCTAGGTCGCGTTTACGTAATAACTCCCCGCAGTGTACAACTTTTAGCGAAATTAACAAAGTTGGAACCCCTCATTGCGGGCCGGGATCTCGGGTAACATAAATTGTGATGAAATTTGAAAATAAAAATAGGCTCAGGGAAAATTTAAGGCTTAACTGGTCTGGATTGTTTAATGGTAGTTAGGGCACGATCAATTTAATGCTCGCTATAATTTGTGTTGGATTCTTTTGTTTATTTTTGTTATTGCGAAATTCTGGAACTTGTCAAATTTTGGTGTTCAGAATTTCATTAGGTTGTTGGCTTCAAACATAATAAAATGAACATCTCTCGTATCGTCTGGGTGTGTTAAAAAGTGACAATTCTTATTGAGGTTTTGTTTTAATACAAATTACTATGTCACAACATTATTTTATGGCAAGACAATATGTTTATGCGTAGTAAACAAGTAACTTTCAACTCGAATTATTTTGAGGTCCTATTAAAAAAGGTGTGCAAACTTTGAAGAATCATTCAGATCACTAAAATAAGGACAATGGTAAAAACATAAGCGTAAGATACTAACAAGAACAAAATAAATTAATTTATCAGTATTTATTTGCTTGGAAATCTTTGATTTGACGTACCTACTCAACGCTGTGTTTAAATTTGCCCATCTATTTATATGGGACCTTAAACAGCAGTTCACTAAAAATTTGTGTGTATAATAGTTATACCAACTGGAAATCTACAAAATAAAATCTGATAATTGAACTATGTTGCAAAAAACAGGTTACTTTTAACTTGCCAGCACTCGACGCACAGATCAGTAATAGGTAAGGCTGTAACATTAGGGAGGCGCTCCGGGCGTCGGGGGCCTCGTGATGGCTTCCGGCTACCGTAGACGCGGGCCTGTGGACGGTGAGCGATGGAAATGGATGAATGGGCCCATAAGGGCCGACGACCGTCGGGGCTGCGGGATGTTGTAAGAGATACTGCGGCCTCGACATAAAGGGCTAAGAAGGAACATGGGTGGTTTTTAGTCAGTAGAAGTCTGACATGTTATTCGATGATTTTCCACCCGCCAAAAAAAAAAGGCTGTAACATTAATTGTTAACGCGGTGTTTTAATTAAGAATCAACTTTGTTAAGACAATTATTGACTAACTTTCTAGAATGTTTATATTTCTCTCAAATTATCATTACCAGTTGCCGAGTCTACTTACAACTATGTTGTCAAGATCCCGCGTATATGGCGCTTGTAATCGCGTCAAGATATCGGTAGGACAGAATACAGGGTGTAAATTAACCCTTCACACATACCTACGTCAACCAAGCATTCATCATCATCATCATTTCAGCCGAAAGACGTCCACTGCTGGACATAGGCCTCCCCTAAGTGTCGCCACATTGACCGGTCCCGTGAGCCTCGCATCCAGCGGATCCCTGCAACCTTCACCAGGCCATCGGTCCACCTAGTGGGAGGCCTTCCAACGCAACGTCTTCCAGTTCAACTTCTTCCAAGCATTCTGTACATTAAATTATGTACCCCTACGCAAAAATTTTCGCTGAGAAACGACTTTTGTTTGGGGTCAGAAATCCCTTTTTCGAAAAAACTCAATGTAGCACTCTTAAAACATTGTGCTAGTGGATGCTTTGAATAGTAAACGGGTCATGGAGGTAATTTAAGTTATAACCTGAAAAACTAGTACTTACAAAAACAGCTGTGCAAAATTTGGAACTTTGACCCCCAATATCTTCGTAACTAGGGGGTTTCCGGTTATGATCTAGAACCAAATGATGGCAGTGGTGGGGAGAACAAGTGCCCTTCGTTTGCGTTAAGGGTACTTTTACACATCTTAATGGAAATTATCAGACTGTGGAGTGTCTATGTATTTGTAACGACTGTAAAAGATCCCTCGGAAAACACGTTTAACCTTTGATTGAGGCTGTTGTTTGTAGATCTTAGACAGTTACTGGTATTTTTTTGGAAGAGTCCTTTAACCAACCAGGGGTCCTTGAAAAAGAGTAAAACTAAATTACATTGAATAGGTACAAAAAACTAACCTATTCCTAGTAGAAATCGAACAAACAGGCTTTTTATGTTAATTACTGGTAAAGTCTGACAACGGTAAAGCTCTCAAAACGGTGAAAAGAAATATCGTGAGCAAACATGTCTTAGAACCAAATAATTTGAAAACATGGTGGATTATAGCCCATCCCTTTCCTAAAGAGGAGGCCTGAGTCCCTGCAGTGGGAGCGTTATAGGTTGATGATGTTGATGATGAAAGTCTGACAACCAGTCTTACCAAGTTGCAAGAGTAACGTATTATTCAGTGCCAACTGGATAAAAGCTGGATAGCACCGACTCCATGTAAAATTTTGTTATTCAGTCGACCCCAACATAATTGGGAAAAGGTTAGGTAAATGATGAGTAGTATATTGCCGACTTCATCATCATCATCATCGTTTTTCACGGATGATCACTAAAAACCAACGCCGTTTTTTTTTGGGGAGTGTGAAATCATCAAATAACCCATCCCACTCTTGGGCAGAGTGAGAGTGTCAGACTCACAGCTAGTATTTTATATTTCTTTGTCTTCTTTCATTACCATCGTGAGCCTTGCACCATCCCCCTGCAAGACTCCTTGTGTAAATCGTCCCTGGTTTACGCTTAATTGGTAACGCGGCATATTAATTAAGCACCAACTTTAATAAGACCGTCGACTAACTTGTTACAAAGTTTATATTTCTTCAAATTATTCGACCAATAAAAGACTGAAGTTTGTCGAAATTAAGTTTTCGCGTCGTTTGTTATTCGGTTGCGTTACAGTTTAGTATCGTTGGGGTCCTTTGAGGCGTTTGATTGGTGTTAGAAAATGGGGAGTCCTTTTGAACAAAGTTGTGATATTTGTGTTAAAAGGCTTTTTAAGTGTTGCCCGTCGAGGCTGCGGGTTGTTTTAAGAGATACCGCGGCCTAGACATAAAGGGCTAAGAAGTAACATGGGTGGGTTTTAGGCAGTAGAAGTCTGACACTCCCTTTCACTCTGCCCAAGAGCGAGAGGAATTATTTGGTGATTCCCACCCCCTTGCGCTTTATCTTCCATTAAGACTCTCTCCTATATTTTCTTCCTATATTTTTTATATTTTCTTTAGTCTTCATCTCCCTCTCCATCCATCAAGATTTATACTCTTTTAGTCACGTGATATTCGGTAGCATAATTAAAATACATGCTCAACCATTGCTCGGTCATTGGAATTCATGGTGTTGTGAATATTTGATATGCAAGATGATTTTTTAGTCACCGTCCAAAGTTATTCTAGGCATTTATTCTTTAACACCATCTTCGAAAAAAAATCGATATGTAAAATTTTCATATTAAATCATTTTCTCGAAAAAAATATCTGCTCACGATGAAACGTTCAAACTTTGTGATGTCATAAATCTCAATACTTTTGTTTTGAGTGATACAAAAAAAAAATACATGTTCAATGATTTTCGCCAAATATTTATTAAATCAGAATTTGGACGTTGACTAAAAATTCAAAAATACTTGTATTTATAACGTTTTCTCACTAAGAAATATTGAGTTAATGATCACAGGAGGTTAGGGCCATGATACAAAAATATACATTTGGAAATGTATATTTTTGTATCAAAAATACAATTATACTACATCATTTTAGTAAAGTTTCCAACAAGCAGAATCAGTATCAGGTATCAGCCATGGTGATGAATAAATTCTTAAAATTACGAAAATACCATACCCCGAGAACATAATTTTTTTTTTTATTGGCAATAAAAAAAAACGATGATAAACAAACGAAATAACTATGAATACGTGGTCACGGGTTTCATTTCAACCTCATTAAGAAAATATTTTTACGACAAAAAAAATACAACTAATCTTCTTGACCAAATATAAAACAAATCAACCAACTACCACAAAAACCGAACAACCAAACTACCACAGTCCATCAAAATACTCCCCTTATAATTATCCAACGAAAAACTTTCAGCACCCAAACATCAAAGCAGGCCATTTAGGATCAATATACTAATATGTCTGCGGGTACAAACTTTGGTGATCCATTCACCATCAAATTGATTAAGCACATAGGATAATGGTGGAGTATCCATCTAGCTACAAATAGTTGAGAGATGGCCACTTCAACACTTTGAAACTTGTAGGATTAATCTTCGATGTCTACAGACGGTCTTTGCTCAGGAATGTTATGGAACGTTCTAAAAATGTATTAGAAGATTTTTTTTTACCACTTCAGAGTTCCTCGTCTATGCTTTTACCATAACAGGCGAAGAGTGGGTGTACTATACACTGGGTATGTGGGTGTGTGAGTTACACCTATGTCCCATATACCCCTTTGATGTTTACAGGCGTCATTTTATGTTATGTTTTTCAGTTTTATTTTCCAAAACCACGTTAAAAGAGAATTGCATCTGTTAATTTCCCTGCGTCATTAATTTCTTTGCACGCAATTAATATGTAATTTTGTATGTCACCATTGTGTAATTACGTTCTTGTTTCACGTTTGCTGTTTTTGTTTAATCAACAACAGTGAAACGGATTCTAATTTGCATATTTTATTACTTTTTGGCTTATGATTTTATACGTTACTAGCGGACCTGGCAGACGTCGTACTGTCCAGACAGCAGCGCCACCTACGGGGTCCAAGACAGCAAAATCCCCATTAACGAAATGATACGCCATTTATTGAATTCATTTGTTACAAAAAATGTGATAAATGAAGAACCGCTCGACCGATTTTGTTCAAACTTCACATAAACCATCTACTAAATTAATAGTCTGAACAAAGCCTAAACATTTGGTTTGAATAGGTGAGCCGGTTCTTGAGTTATAAAATTACAACGAAAAGTGGCATTAATTTTTATCTACATTGATTGATTGATTGAGCAGTCTCTATTTTTTTTTTGCCGAAAACTGTAGACGGTACTGATCATTGGTCCTGAGTGTTATTTGTGCATCTTCGACAATTCTTACAGGTAGTCAGTGCCCCGAAAGCCTGACAACCGGTCTGACTAAGGGGTTACTTATTACTCAGTACAACATGGGTTGTGGAGGGTCAGATAGGCAGTCGCTTCGACCAAAACACAGCTGCGAAAACGCTAGGCAGGTAATGATGATGATGAACTGTCAATTTTGCCACCTAAAATGTACAGCATCATTACTTTTTTTTATCGCTGTAGAAGCCTCATTTTTCACAGTACCAATAAATCACTTTTCTACACTCTCTGTATGATAAATAAGTAATACAACTTTTTATATCCGATCAAATTATGATAACATTTTCATCGTTTCAAATAATGTTAATCTTTTTATTGCTCAGGAATAAATATTTATGTTATGCAAGTAAACAATAATCTGGGTTTTAATAATGAAGATGAAAGATAATATTTTTTCATTTCATCTGTATTATCACAACTCAGCTTCTCGTATCTAAATGTATATGTGTGTAAATAACTCCAATCTACAAAAGAATTCATAGTCAAGAATTGAAACGAAATATAGAAAATATTATTTGTAATTATTATCACACTAATATTATAAAGGCGAAATATTGCGAGTGTGTGTGTTTGTTACTCTTTCACAAGAAACACTGAACGGATTTGGATAAAATTTGGTACACAGATAGTTTATGACATGGATTAACACATAGGATAGATTTTATCCCGATTTTATCTTTCCGAAGGATATTTTTCGAGTAGAAGCCACTGGCAACAGTTGGTATAATATAAATAACTAGAGGACGTCTCGCGGTTTCACCCGCATAGTTCTCGTTCCCGTGGGAATACAGGGATAATAAGTAGCGTATGTGATGTGTATATAACTAGGGAGGTACGAAGGAAACGAACGAGTGTATGGTACAAAGGCTAGTTTAATACTGGCGGTACATAAGGAGTCAACTGATAATATTAATATTTAGAGCATGTGGGTAGATACGCATCAGTTTGTCAACCGGGAATGTAGCTTCCCAACGATGTAAGAATTTTTCAAATCGGTCCAATAATTTTAAAGTTTATTTGTTAGATTGCGGTTGTACTATTAGATTACTACGAGATGATAGACTAATAGACTAGCTAGATAACAATGACATCATCTAGCTAGTCTTGTCTATTCTGTACAATGAGATTGTAGCAGTGAAGTTATGTTATGTTAATTTGATTTAAAAAATTAGGCTAATATTTGTAAAACTTTAACAAATTCAACTTTCGTAGCTTTAACTGAATAATACATTTAGTTTTGAAACCAACCTGCTTAGTAAGTTATTATACCAAAACTAGATCAAAGCTGAATCTCTAATAAGCTTTCATCTTATATTTTATTAAAATTCAGATGGGAAATCTTTTTGAAATGCGGTATTAGGTACAAGTTTTATTATTACATATTTATTTATTTTACACTAGCGGACGTCACGCGGTTTCACCCGCGTGTTTCCAGTTCCCGTGGGAGTACAGGGATAAAAAGTAACCTATGTCACCCGGGGATAGTGTAGCTTCTCAACGGTGAAAGAATTTTTCAAAACGGTTCAGTAGTTTCGGAGCCTATTCGTTACAAACAAACAAACCTTTCCTCTTTATAATATTAGTGTAGATGACGAGTTTGAATATTTTCTTAAAATTCGTGAAGTATAATTTCCTCTGCCAAGTCAATCATAGTATTAACTCATTTAGACGCTTTTTTGTTCTTATACCTACCTACCCTCTAATCAGATATCGTGGTATGGGAATGTGATATGGAGGAGTGAGAAAAAATTTGAGTATAGTTAGATACTATCTGACTTAAATAAAATAGGATTCTATTTAGACCGTCAGTCAGTTAGACTTTCGAAAAATTGGATACATGTTTTAGTTTTATCAAATTAATGAAAAAATCGGCCAAGTGCAGGTCAGCCACTGATACCTGATGCGCCTTCATGGCGTTCTCATTTATACGTCAGCTGCTAGTTGCCATTAGCAACGTGTCATGCGACCAATACTGTCCTCTATAATTTATCAAATTATCTACTTACTGGACGATTTTTCTTGTTTAATACTTTTAAGACCGCGGTTTTATTAGTCTGCGTTTTTATTCGTAATCGGGTTTTAGCTTTTAAACTTATTTTTTTTTAAATGTTACACTGGACTATCAACTTCATATTAACACACACACTCTCAGTTACCCATCCCTACGCCCGTAGTTCCTCGTACATCTCTATCAACGAAACAGCTGAGTCTGTAGGTACAAATAGCTGTCTTACTGATTGATTGACGACCCTAGTTTGGTCCCATGTCCCAAAAACTTTTTGTTTACCGTACTGGGGCCGAGTTGAGCAAGTTTGGTAACTTGGCCCTGGTTTAGAGAGTGTGTAATATGTATCGATGGTGTGATAAATAAAATGTGGTTGAGAATTTGTGGAGTCATTGTTGTTTAATTAAGAGTTTGAATGAAGTAAGGTTCTAATATGCTGGTTGTAATGCGTATACAAGCTTACGAATGTCAATCTTCTTCTTTCCAGCTAGACACTAGGAAGTGCCGAAGGGTGGGCGTTTTGGGGGACTGTCTCTTGTAAATAAGTTGTCGCCGCCGCACAGTGGTTCGAAATCGACGCTCCGTGGACATTGAACTCTAACTAAATTTCTCGAAATTCAACACTCTGCTGTGAGTGAAGCGGCGCGCATGGGTGTGCGTGTTATAGCATTTCGGAATCGCCTCATGTGGGACAACACCCCATGTAAGCCGCAGGCTTTAAGTTTTATTAAGTTGTGAGAAAAAACGACTTTTGTGTTTTTCTTCATACAAAAAAAATGTATTTTGTTTTTTTTCGGAGATGGTGCTGTCTATAGCTGTCATATTACCAAATATTATAAATAATACTGAAATAAAGACGTTCCGATTTTTATTTTTCGCCTAAAGAAATTTTGATTTCAATGTCCACGGAGCGTCGATTTCGAACCACTGTGCGCCGCCGCGCCACCACGCTATCTACCGCCACGGCATCCGCAGCGGCGCGGCGACGGGATTAAATAGAATAGAATGTTGTTAGGAGAGTGAGATGTACCTGGGGTTTACTCCGAGAGGAATCTTCAGTTGTCTGGGATTGTTTGCTTCGCTTTAATCGGCTTACAGTTCTTACTAGCTCGTACCATGATTCAGCTCACCATCTGTAGTTAAAAATAAATTGATTGCCACCATTTTATACACTGTGTTTCAACATGCATAAATACCTAAACATTTCCGGTGTCGTCTTGTGTGTGAAGTCATAGTACAACAGCAACGTCATACCTATACTTCACATTTGCTTAATTAGTTAAATACAACTACGAATTCATCATCATAGAAGATTGGTTATTAGAGAGTTAATTTCCGCAGCCTCTTTGCAGATAACATCTCATTGTATCTGTGTGCACATCAGAACTCATGGCATGTCACTATTGCAATGTACTATCGTGTACACTCAACTAGCGCCATTGGTAGAGACTTCGTATTGCAGCACCGAAGTTCTCCTACCAGACTGATCACGGCCTTTCGCCCAGTCTCATTTTCATGAGGTTCTCGCCTTCCACGAAACCTCTTAATTTAACCGATGCCAAGCTCCTCGACTTCATCGCAGATCGCATAAGTTAACGACACCCAAGATCTCCTACGAAGTTAGGGAATCTAGAGTCTAGGCATTTAGGTGGGGAACCTCTAAACCACTACTTTAGTGATACCACTTAGCTTATATTTCTCCTAGATGAGTCGCCACCAGGTTGGACGCCTTCATCAGGACACTAATCACTTTTACTTTACACTTATTGAAATAACTACTTTCATAGCTTGCGTCTTGCGCGCCTAAATGACTAAAATGAAGCGGCAAAGTAAGTCCCACAGACTATAAATGTTCTGTAACTTTGGTGATTACTCTATGGGTTTGGTGTTGCCATTAAATTGTTATGTATGACTAGTTTGTTACACATTTCGCTCTAACATTATTAGTATGATTATAATTATTATCAGCTAATTCGTGACCCACTCGTCACGACATAAGTAGAGTAAAGTAAATTTTGACGTTCGAAAAGTGCTGATTATCAGCCTAATTTGAATAAATGATTTTTGATTTTGATTTTGAATTATATTACTTAATTCGTTAAATCTATTAATATTTAAGGCTCAATCATCTTAACTATAGTCCACTTATCTTATTCTATTACTGCCTGTCCTTGTTTAATAGGCAATATGCCCGGGTTTTTTCAAATCTTTGTGTAATTTACTGTGAAGGAAAACATCTTGAGGAAACCGGCATGTCTTAGAATCAAAAAATTCGAAGACATGTGACATCTACCAACCCGCACTGGGCACGCGTGACGGATTATAGCTCAGATAATAGCTCTTAGAGAGGAGGCCTGAGTTCCTGCAGTGGGAACAGTATAGGCTGATGATGATGATGAAAATGCCCTGTAATATAGGGTTCAGTTTAATAATTCTTAAAATAACGAAAAGTCACATCTAAGTACTATCTTACCCATAGCAAATCATCTTCAAAACAGATAACCCATCACAATTCACACATTGTCCGACACAGCATCTATCTGCACAAAAAACATCAATCGTAAGGGTCGATGCATATTCCTACGTGACGCGACCGATCAAGTAACAGCCGTACCGACTCGGACCAGAGGCGCTTGCACAAGTGGGCGGTGTAACAAACGCAATGTGGTTGATACAAGCTAGACTTGGTTGGGATCTATGTTAGAGAAGACTTTGATATAAGTGATTTTAAAACTGAAAATACACCTACATACATACATACAGTGAGTTAGGTTGAACGAGCGACATATTGAAGGAAGGTATTCAGTATTTGATTCTCGTCACAAATATGTAATAAAACCATAACCTTAATTTGTGACGTCATTAAATTTGTGCCATGTGCACGCTCTCCAGATCTCACTTAAATAGATGTTTTTTTTTGCCATTGTTCTACGCCGGTTTTAAAACACGAAGGGAAAATGGATTATACCATAAAAGTCATTGACCCGCGCACATTTGGTATGGTTCTGTCTGTTATTTATCTGTGTTTTTTTTTTATTAATATTATCATGTAAGCTAGCCCTATTGCGGGTTTAAGTATGTCCTTCGTTTAAACAAACATACTTTACACATAATACATTCAATAATAAATAGATGTGTGATGTATAGTAATAATAAATTATGTCTATTTATATTGCACTTCAGTGGTAAAATAAATGATACACCATGCTACTGGCTAGTTTTAATGACACATTGTTATCTTCTGTGATACCAAACGTCATTAACTGGCGCACTCAGAGAGCTTTAATGATTACTTAGGCCATCACTTAGTACCTAAAGGTTTTGACAGTTTTGTCATTTAAAAGTATGTCAAACCTTTATTAAGTGACGGCTTAAATATCTCTGAGTATCGCAGTAAGAGTTAAATTGACCTCTACTAGGACAAATTCACATTTTGCATTTATTTCGAGATTCGTAGTAGTGAGAGTATAAGTACTGCCATTCTTATCACGCTATCATTTACTTTACTTTACTGTCATCTAATCGGAAAAAATCCAGAATCCAAACTGCTGTGAAGTTTCTGATAGAAAATCCCAACCAAGAAATTGGGTAGTTGACAAAAAAAACTGATTAGTCCGTCAGATAGATTTCCAAAAAATATTGTACACACATTTTTTCTTTTTACACGTAAACAAAGAATGAGGACAATACAGTGCTCCAAAAACTCGTGTGACGTCACAACGCAGTACATTTTTTACCAAGTAGTGACGTCACAAGCCCTACTCGTGAACTTTGACGTGTTTTATCTTTGTCAGTTTTTATTAATTTGATAAAACAAAAAACACGTATCTAATATTTTTCGATAATCTAACTGACTGACTAAACCTTATTATATTTTTTTTAAAGTTAGGAAACATCCTGATTCATGTCAGGACGTAATTCCAATTTTAAAATCGTGTAAACGTTACGTTTGAGTCACGCGCTCGTGCAAGGACCTCGCTTCTCTTTTATTTTCACCGTTTTTTGGCCAAAACGAACGGGTGGCACGTACAAAACAATGTGGAGTGAAACTTTTAGCGAATACGCCGTGATCTGTACGGACTTTAAGCAATGCGTTTTTCTTTGTATCTGTTCTGGACTATCTTTTTGCTTTTTCGTTCTTTGATCTTATTCTTTTGAAAAGGTATAGTGTTTGTTTTGAAACTATTTACGGCGCATTATCAGAATGGTGTGATTGTATTTGAAGATTTAGTATAGACCATCGAACTGAGCAACTTTCTCCTGAAACTGACATCGTAATTGTGAAAAAGTATTTAGCGTTGCAATAGGTATTGTGTTGTTTAAAGGCGTGTTTTTTTAGGCATAGCGGTAGGGAGTGCCAGACTTCTACTGACTAAACAATCATCTTTGTTCCTTCTTAGCCCTTTGTGCCGAGCCCGCGGTATCTCTTTCGAACAACCCGCAGCACCGTCGGGCGTTTGCACTTGCGGGCCTTCAATACTTAAAGTTACCTTCCTAACCGTTTGGTAAATACCTACTAGAGTATCTAATTTAATGTTTGAAGAGCTTCTGTATTTAATAGCATAGCAGCCACTTTGGTCGACCTTCAGGTTAAGCCGCACATGCCTAGGTTGGTCCGTGCACCCATTAGGTTATTATGGTCTTGGGCTGCGGGATGTTGTAAGATACCGCGGCCTTGACATATAGGGCTAAGAAGGAACTTGGGAGATTTTTAGCCAGTAGAAGTCTGACACTCCCTTTCGCTCTGCCCAAGAGCGGGAGGGGTTATTTGACGATTTCCCATCCCTAAAAAAAAAGTCGTTGGTATTAGCTGTCATTTGAAGATATTTTACAGTCTCTCAGAAATTCTGACAACCAGTCTTACCGGGTATCATATAACCCAATACTAATTGGGTTGTAGGTAAAAAAAGAAATAAAGAAAGAAAAAATGTTTATTTGTCACAGAAACATACATGCATACAGGAAATAAAACAATACACAAAAAAAAGTAAAATTAAACAAGCAGGGAAATTAAAAAAGAAAAATATGTAAATATAATGCACGTCGTAACTGCGACAAGTAGGTTGCCACTCAGCATGGTGCTGTGCTATGGTCACCCACAGCACAGCGCTGGTTTTCAGTGGTCACCCGTAAAAAACGTACGAAAGCCAAGAGCTTCAATATTAGGTACGTATATAAAATAAAATAAGCTTAATAATATTGCTTCACATGGCTCAAAACTAAAGACACAATTATTAAATAAAATTAAACCAATGTTACAAAAGATAATAAAAAAATAAACTAGAACCAAAAGGAAGGTAGAGGTCAGCTTAGCAGCAGTTAGCTGTCGCTCCATGTAAAATATTGGTATTCAGAGGCATCCGGCTAGGTTAGAAAGCGATTTCATCATAGTTGGTAAAAGGCTAGGCATATAAGATTATAAAAAGAGAATATTTTATTATTTTGAACTATTTCACATTACAGCAGAGCTATTGTGTATCAAATTAAATGTCAGTGGCTATCATATTGTCCATGGATTAACTGTCAAATTGGTTATGGTTTGGTACAAAATGGAACCATTTGACAGTTAATTGTTGGACACTATATGATAGCCACTGTAATTTTTAAGATATGCGATAGCCCTGCAGAGCGCTGGATTAAAAAAAAAAAGTAAAAAAACTAAAAAAACCGACTGAAAAATCTCCATTCTATTTTCATTTCATAATTTAATATTCTAACGAGCCCCGCCTGCTTCCAAGTTTTGTTTAATTTAAAATGTGCTTGTTTTTTGCTTTTCAGTTTTTTCAGTCGGGTATTTTAGTTTTTTAACTATTACCAACGAAAGTTTTGTGTTTGTTTATAGGATTTGTGTCTTTGCATTTATTTCAAACATATAAGTGTCATATGTTTTTGTAATCTCCTTTTAAAACCCTTCATTTTGATATCCTACTCGATGGTAATTGAAAAAAATATATTTTTGAAATCCGCGTTATGGCCCCCCAAATCAGCAATTTTTTTTTTTTTTTAAATTTAATATAGCCAGTGACACTCGCGCTAATAAGACGAATCTAACGACGTATATTTTATTCAAATCCCTTCTCCCGTTTAGGAGTTATGAGGGAACAAAGAAATGGACATACATACATACTTACATACATACATACACGCAACCCTCTTTTTGGGCTTCGCCGCAGTCGGGTAAAACATATTATTATACTTCTGTCAAAAGAAAAAATTCGAACCACCAGCCGTTTACTTAAATCTTAACTAATAATAACAGGCGATGAAATAAACAAAAACATTCCCTATTCAGTGGCGAGAGATTCCCTTTGTTCCTAACGTTACCTGAACGAGGACTAACGGTCATGAATTATGTAACACGCTTGAAGGTACAATGACTGCAGGCTTTTATTTATCATCTTTCATTAGTTTGATGTGGGTGGGCTGTTTAGACTCGTACGAGTTGGACTATAAATGTTATGAGAAAATGGTTCAGTAAAAAAATTGAGCTAAAGAGCGTAAGACCGAAATTAAATAATTGGGTTAACCAATTATCCGTTATTTCAGTAATTTGAGTAAGGATATTTAAAAAAAACACGTTTTAAATTATTACTTGTCTTGTTTCCAAAATTGCTGAAGACACGTTTGGCACAGTGGCTCAGGCAATGGACTGCTGTGCTGCGTGTCGCGGGTTCGATCCCCGCGAAAATTGTTAAATGAGGTGACTTTCCAAAACCATGGATAGTTAATTTTATAGTTAGCCAAATTGGACCGTTTTACTCAAAATTACGTGTAATAAGATCCTAGACGATAATATTTTAGATTCAATGGCATTTATTTCGCCGACGCAAGGAAACCTGTTCAGGAGATGTTTATAGATGACTGCTGCGGCTTTGCCCGCTACAATTCGATAATTATCCCACGAGAAGAAAAAATTGGGATAAAAACTATCGCATGTGTTAATCCAGGTTATAAACTATCTGTGTACCAAATTTTATCCAAATCCGTTCAGTAGTTTTTGCTTGAAAGAGTAACAAACATCCATCCATCCATCCATACATACAAACATACTTACGAACTTTCGCGTTTATAATATACTAGTGACCCGCCCCGACTTTGCACGGGTGCAAAAAAGATACTTGAACCTTCCTCTTGAATCACTCTATCTATTAAAAAAAACCGCATCAAAATCCGTTGCGTAGTTTTAAAGATTTAAGCATACATAGGGATATAGGGACAGAGAAAGCGACTTTGTTTTATCTCTATTAAAAGGGAACTTAATTATGGGAAAAACTAAACTTGAATTCACTTTTAAGTATATCTGTAATATTCATTTACTTGGGAACAATACAGAGTACACATTCATGACAACAGACATGTAATTGATAATTCGATCAAACAACGAAAAAGCCATAGAGTAAGAAAAAGTTTTTAAAAACGCATGTGTTCCCAATGAGGTACGAGCACAGAGATCGTAGGTCACAGGGCAAGCGCTGGGCTTGCCGGAATCCTTACTTCCATAAACTATGTAGTGATGTACCTGGTGAAGTGAAGTAGGAAGTAGGACTGTTCTGGATTGTAAATATTGTTTTGCCCCACAAACGATGAGACATTTTATAACTATATCGCCTTGCCTATCCTGTAAGTTGCACATCACAGGAGCTGATAGACAATACTGAGAATACGAAACTCGTCGCCATTATTGAGCTGAGTCAATTTAAATTGCTATCGACACGCTGTAAAAAAGATCTGATTAATCAGTCTGATCCCGTTTCACGATTCTAACTGATCAGGTTACGCAGCTTTGATCTTCAATAAAACACCTTCTAGTCAGGTCCAAACAGCTCACTTTTATCCTTCCACATACTCGTGTCCAGTTCACACAAGAAACTCGTTTATGTCCGTTATAAAAGTTGTATAAAAATCCAATTGAAATACTAGTCTCTGTAACTGGCTGTTCTCGGTCTAGTACACAATGGTAACTCATTTCCTTTAAATGACGTGTCGTTTATGACGGAGAGAATAAAACGTGGTGTTTTAAAGATAAATATATCCCACTTCTGATGTGGAATGAAAACTTGGCGACTAGAGAGATAGGAGATATACAAATTGTATTGTTATAAAGAACACATTATTTATTTATTACTAGCTGATGCCCGCGGCTTCGCTCGCGTGGATGTTAGTCAAATTATATATTAAAACCTTTCTCGAGAACCACTTTATCCTTTGGTGAAAACAACATGCAAATCGGTGCAGTAGTTTTCGAGTTTATCGTAAACAGACAGACGCTGCGGAAGACTTTATTTTATAACTAGCTGTACCCGGCGTTGCAATGGCCTTTTTCTTACCTACTTACTACTTGCCTATCTAACTACCTACTACCTTACGTCCTACCCTACCTACTACCCGGCCTACCTTCCTACTACTTTCTCACCGTTTAAACCTTCCCTGGACTACCACACATAATTCAAAGCCAAAATTAGCCAAATTGGTCCAGCCGTTCTCGAGTTTTAGCGAGACTAACGAACAGCAATTCATTTTAAATAGATGGATATTCTATTTCAAATTTCAGAAAAAAGAGGATTTTGTAAATGATGCGAATACGTTTTGTGCAGACTCTTAGTAAAATAAAACAAGGGAAGAAAGATGGGGATTTATTTATTTATTTACAAAATGATGTTTTAGAAGTAAGAGGCAAGTCGTTACATAACGAACGGACGATTTAAGAGATAATATGGACATTGACAGGGAGCGTAGATCGCTGTCGGTACGCTGTAACATGCTAGCCCGCAGGTTTGCGCGATGTACAGAGGCGGTCAAGATTACTTTGTTTAAATCTTTTTGTTCGTCTTTTTACACGTGCAGCCTGTGGACTAGTTATAGTTTGCGTGCATACAGCGATCTACGTGTCCAGTATAATAACGCGCTCAGGATATTGTCGGGGCTGCCATGACGATGTAGTGCGTCAGGGATGTTTGCGGAAAGGCATATTGATGGTTTTGCGGCCATCATACGTAAAAGAAGCGCTTCCCTACTTGCTCGTCTTCGTGGCAGTACCAACGCTGTCTTGAGTTTATTTGCAGATAGATGGGAGTCTCCATTGCTGCGTCATTGGATGAAACTCCATACTGTTTAATTTGTGTATTATTTCTACTATTACTATGGGCGCAGCCCGAAATAAATGCAATTATTATTATTATAACCAGTCGTACGGTTCGATCTTCAAAATTAGGCAACGTTAGTGGAAGTCGGGCCATGGATGGATGATGACCTCGAAAATTACTTTGGTGATGGCATCTCGCAGTTCAGTCTATGAGACTGGCTTCTGCATAACCGGACAAATCCCTGTGGATGCCTTGAGTTTAAGGCCTCCAGCCAGGGGCAAATAACGTAAGAACTAAGTGACAAATCGCTAAGGGCACCCCCTGTGGGGTACGGACCTCGGCTTAGGACGTCACTGGGGGAGGGCAGCTAGAGGACAGGCTGGATCTAAGTGACCTCCATGAGCGGCTGTGATTTATAGACGTTTTGGTTGTGGCCAAAGGCTGAAAATCCCACAACCAGTCTTACTAAGTGGTATCGTGTTACTATGCAACTCAATGGTGTTACTGAGGTCCCGTCGGGGCTGCGGGTTGTTGTAAGAGATACCGCAGCCTCGACATAAAGAGCTAAGAAGGAACATGGTTGGTTTTTAGTCTGTAGAAGTCTAACACTCCCTTTTGCTCTGCCCAAGAGCGAGAGGGGTCATTTGACGGTCTCCCACCCCTCCTTCAAAAAAAAAGTGGTACTGAGGAGTGTTAGAGCAATTCTGCACTGTGTGTTGCGGGTTTGATCCCCGCACGAAATTGTATGACCTACATGAGTTCTTCCTATTCTGGACGTTTCTGCATGTCGGTTTAAATATTCGCAAGCCCACCCACCACGGCTTGGGACAAGCTTCTCATTATGGCACAAAAGTTCACACAGGGTTGTGGAAATCTAAATTAGCTCATGAAAAATACTGATGCTCGAATGCATCCGGTTAAACCAAATGCCGACCGCATCAAAGTTGAGAAAAGGTTACGCAGGATGATGATGCTTTTACACTGCCTTGGGGGGGGGGGGGGTGGAAATCATCGAATGACTCCTGGTGAAGAGTCAGATTTCTACTGACTAAAAACAACCCATGTTCCTTTCTAGCCCTTGTGTCGAGGCCGCGGACTTTCGAACAACCCGCAGCCCCAACGGGTGTCGCCCCACACTGCCTGAACCCATATTACAGAAGCGTGATATTACCATTCATACATAAAGCTCTAGTAGTAGTCGCAATTGCGTATTTATCGCCACAAGCAACAGTGTTAAAACTTCATGAAATATTCGTTCCCATACATCATAATTATTTTTCACACCGTCTATGTGGAAAATATTTATGACCAAAGGTGCCTTACTAATGCTACTCTAGTATTAGTTATGATTTAGAGATGCCGTTGATCAACTGGCTTGGGTTCAGCTCAGAGACTTATGCATTGTATAGTTGTGTTATTAAATGGAGCCTTAAGACTGATGTAATATAATTAGGGTAGTTTTTAAACGAGTGACTGTAAATGCAAGTTTTCAGTGACAACAATAATTAATTTCGGTCATAGAATTACTAAGTGAGCGACCGAAAGACTTCATGTTCAGTAACAACGCTCGCGAACATAAGCCCCACAACAATCACACTAATATTATGAAGGCGAAAGTTTGTGAGTGTGTAGGTATGTTTGTTACTTCTTCACGTTAAAAATACTGAACGGATTTGGATACAATTTGGAACACAGATAGTTTATAACCTGGATTAACACGTCATAGGATAGTTTTTATCCGGATTTATCTCCCTGTGGGATAAATTTCGGGTTGTAGCGGGTGAAGCCGGTTAGTTAATACTTACAGAAAAAGAGAGGGACAAAATACAGCCTAGAGAGGGAAGAGAGATTTGTATAAAGTAACCATATAATTTTTAAGCTGTTTATGTTTATAATACCAAATAAATCAATGACGTATTATATATAGACAGGCATGAACTAACATGGCGGCACTTCAAAACGACAAAAATATTAAATAACTACTTTTACGCGTAAAGAAAGGGAAAGAAAATATGACACCGTACAGCGGGATGCCTGTTGATGCCTGTTGTCTTTATGTTTCGAGCAGGTTTACGATTTAAATTAAGAACAAACGTAGCGTCGCGCGAGAGGTTGGTGCGTAACTAAGCGCGATGTGGACAATTGGCTTCATTTCATGTTGTCATTTTTGAGGGCGGACAACGTATCTATAGTTTTATTATATCATTGAAATATATACAATTTTCTGTCATTCTTACCATCTATGTATACTGAAACTGGCGACGTTTTTCTTTTCAAAAACAACATGTATATGTGTAGGCATTTTTCATTTTTAACCCCTTGGCATAAGGATAATGGTGTGTTTTTATTTATGGCAACATATATCATCAAGAGTTATCCGTGCTTCACATTTTTATTTGTTTGTATTGGTAACACTGTTTTCGTTATGAGATTAACTGTCCGTGTGTTGTACAATAAAATATGTTGATCGTGCTTACTAAAAGTTTCCTCTCTTCAAGTTAAGCCGCACTTGACTAGGTTGGTCCATGGTTGGGTGACCAGTTTCACCACGTACAGAGTTTACTTTGTACCTCGAGGGCGAATTGAGCCTTTGATTCGTGCTGTCATCTGTAAAATCTTTGATAGTTGACATAGGTTTTCAGTGGCCCAAAAGACTGACAACTAGTCTTACCAAGGGATATTCTTATTTATCCACGAACGCCTTTTTTCCACTATATTTACGCACCTTTATTTTCAGTATAAAAGGTCAAAACTTTTACCTTTCTATTTTTCTGTTATCGACGACCTCTGCTGGCCCTTTTATCAGCAAGCGCGATGTTAGTAAACAAGGTGGGTGCGACAGCATGTAATTGGGGATCATCTGATCTAGACACAACATCTAGGCTTTACCTAGGTTGAATGTAGGACAAAATAATGTCGTGTTGACTTCTTGCGAAACTAAAGTAAAATGTTTTGGAAACAGAAAATCTACATTGTATGTACAAACTGGATTATGTCATTATCATTATTAAAGATAGCCCATATTGTCCCACTGCTGGGCAAAGACCTCTCTAAATTCTTTCGGTCATGACTACATACAACATTTTGTCCTGCCATCTCCTTCGTGGTCTGCCGTGATCCTTTGTCACTGTTTCAAGGCACCAAACCAAAGCTTGATGGGTCCACAACTCGTTCGGCATGTGACATACATGACCTGTCATTTCTCATTGAAGTATTGATTGTTTTCAAAATTTTAAAAGCGAGCGGAAATTTTCATTAACCCTGTACAAGCCCCGCCGGGCTGTAGGTTGTCCACAAAGATACCGCGGCCTCTACATACAGGGCTAATAAGGAACATGGGTGGTTTTTTGTCAGTAGAAGTTTGACACTCCCTTTTGCTCTGCCCAAGAGCGGGAGGGTTTATTTGATGATTTTCCACCCGCCAAAAGAAAAACCAACAAATTCCAAACTCACAAACGCAGAAATACCAAATCGCTAATTTAAAAAAAATATCTACTACATTTTGACCGTGTGTGTAATTGTTTAGCACTTTTGTAACTAAGAATGATGAACTGAGGACGTGGTAAGAATTTGTGTGTCGATATACCTTCCACTCTATACCTCTCTTCAGAGACAAAGCTGAAATACACACACAGAGTTTCACGTTTCATGGAGGCACGACGAGCTTGTAGGTTCACTATCCTTGACGAGCACCTTCAAAGAGAGTTCTACACATAAACGATAGAAAACTTATACAGCGTATACCAGTCATAGTTCATTGTGCGATTCAGACCATCAAAATGATGGGTGTGTAACGGTTGATATAATAACAAAAAATCTAACGTTCACTTGACCTAATTTCAGTTAATATACTTTTGTTTAATATAACGATCAGTTGAGATAATGAATTGTTGATATAATTTCATTTTTATCTAATTTCTTATGATTTATTTATTTATTTATTTATAATATTTTTATGATATAATAAACATTTCCTATAATGCACATTTGACATAATATTCATGTAGTATATTATTCATTTACTATAATATTCATAATCTCTAATAACTTTTAATATAATTTAGAAAATCTGATACGATTTTAAACACGTACATATCGAATGAACTGTTGGGAGCTATTGTATAAAGCACTTTGAAAGCTATTGAAACTACTTTATGCGCTCTAGTCTAATTGCCGTACTCAGAGATATTTAATGATTACTTAAGCTGTCGGATGGCCGATGGGGTCGAAAAGTTCTGGAGTGGCGACCGCGAACTGGAAGACGTTGCGTTGGAAGGCCTCCCACTAGGTGGACCGATGATCTGGAGAAGGTTGCGGGGATCCGCTGGATGCGAGACGCACGGTACCGGTCAATGTGGCGACACTTAGGGGAGGCCTATGTCCAGCAGTGGACGTCTTTCGGCCGAAATGATGATGATGACGAAGCCGTCACTTAGTAAAGGTTTGACATATTTTTGTATAACAAAACTGTCAAAACCATTACTAAGTGATGGTCTAAGTAATCATTAAAACTCTCTGAGTGCGGCAGTAAGTTTCCCAATACCATTAATAGAAGTACGGTCACAACATACTCATACTTAACAAAAAATCAATAAAAAGGAACAAATCCATCAGCCCACCACGACGTATAAAATAATAACTCCGGCAAACATTGACCTCTCCGAGATTAAAACAGTTTTCCTATTAAATTCCTCGCTGAAACACAATATTCCCTATAGAGGATCGTCGGCAAGTTTTTCAGCTTACGCCTAAATTGTAGCAAAATTCAGGCTAGGCATCAATCTTGCAAAAAGTAATTTATCGTTAAACAAGCACTGAATGAAGATAAATTAACTGTTTATACTTACTGTCAGAGTAATTGTTTATTTCTATGTAATTGAACTTGTGAAATTAATGTGATATATACAGGGTGTAAATCACACATACGTCAACCAAGCATTCTGTACAATCAAACTAAGTTCCCCAAACCCTACGCAAAAAATTTTGCTGGGAAACGACTTTTTATTTGGGGTCTAAAATTTCATTTTACGGTAAAACTCAATGTAGCACTCTTAAAACATTGTGCTAGTGGATAGTAAAAGGGTCATGGAGGTTATATCAGTAAAGTTACAACTTGAAAAACTAGTATTTACAACAACAGCTGTGCCAAATTTGGAACTTTGACCCCCAATATCTCCGTAACTAGGGGGTTCCCAGGTATGGTCTAGAACAAAAAAATGATCGCAGTGATGGGGAGAACAAGTGCCTTTCGTTTGCGTTAAGGGTACTTTTACACCCTTTAATATAGGTTTGACTTCTTATGGAAGGTTCTTTCCAAGGAAGTCATCAAAATCAGTCTCGACATCAGCCTATAATGTTCCCACTGCAGGGACTCAGGCCTCCTCTCTATGAGAGGGATGAGCTATATTCTACCATGCGGGTCCAGGGTTGGTAGATGTCACGTCATGTCTTCGAATTTTTGGGTTCTAAAACATATTCCTTCACCGGTTTGAAAGCAGCTGTGATGATATAAATTACACAAAGTAATGCGCCTGCTTGGGTTCGAATCTACAACTTACTGTTCGTAAGGCGGGACTGCCAACACTAGGCCACCGCTGCTCTTTCCAAAGAAGTAGAAGACAGTAAAAAAATAAGTTTAAAAACTAAAACCCGACTACAAACCGCGGTCTTTAAAGTAGTAAACAAGAAAATAATTTGTATATTTATTTCTATTTAAATATAAGCAAAATTATTATAGAGGACCGTCGTAGTCGCATGCCACTCACTGATACCTGATGCTCCTTCATGGCGTTTTCATTGATACAGAAGTCAGCTGCTGTTGCCGATAGCAAGGTGGCATGCGACTACGACTGACCTCTATAATAATTTTGCTTATATTTAAATAGAAATATACAAATTATTTTCTTGTTTTCTACTTTTAAGACCGCGGTTTGTAGTCGGGTTTTAGTTTTTAAACTTTTTTTTTATTTGAATTTTATTTTAGTGTTATTTAATAAATCCGTTATAATATATTACTTTCATGATGTAATAATCTACTGAATGTTGGTTTGCTATTTAAATAGTACGAGTAAATAGCAGACTACACTGCGAGAACTTTTTGACCGCATTCTAAACGTGTATGTTGACTAAAACTATAATATAACATGCATATTTGTAATGTACTTGCCAAGACCTCTCATTTGATACCAAAGATGTTATGATTATCTCAATTTAATTTTATTCGAGCTTAGAATTTGACATTTAAATTCCGTCTTAAAAAGAATTGTAAAAATTTAAGCCTATGTCACCCGGGCTATTCTGACGAATCAATGGACACCTCATTTATTAAAATACGTTCAGTAGTCTAGGCGCTACCGACGGTGGAACATATAAACATACATACATAGACTGCCAAAATTATTACCCTTTTGGCTTCGCCGTAGTCGGGTAAAAAAACATACAGACGAATTGAGAACCTCCTCCTTTTTTTGCAAGACGGTTAAAACAGACCTGTCAATCCTATCATGTCAAAAAATGAACAAAAAATTGAATGGTTCCTGTGATCAATGACAGCACGGTACCATGTTTGTTTCCAAAAATGGAAACCTAAAAACCAGCAGCAAAATGATCTTCCGAACTAGCAGTTCGGAGGAGCATTAAATTTCCATACTTACTTAGTTGTAGAAGTCAGGTAGGTGGTCGCTCTTTGTAAAATACAGCTGGTATTCAATTGCATTCAATTGTACTGGACGCCGTCCCCAACATAGTTGGGCAAATTATAAGTATAGGTACCTTCTAAATAGTCCCCCCTGAAAACGCCATGCCATTTCAAAACAAAAACCATTTACTTCATTAACTCAATAAACGCAAATGTTACTTTACAGTGTTCAGCTCAACATCTAAAATGGGATGCAGCGTTTCAACTGATGTCAGCTCAACAAAGAAGCCTTCCGACTTTTGACTCAACAAACCGCCTGACTCGGTTTCACTATGGATTTTTGAAATGCAAAGTCTGTGTATGGGTTAATATGATTCTTTGTTGTAATTAGGCTTTAATATTCTGGCTTCCGAGAGCAGCGGCGGCCACGACTTACGAACAGTAAATCGTGGGTTCGATCAGGCAGGCGCATTACTTTGTGTAATTTATTTCATCACCGCTGCTCTCAAAACGGTGTACGAAAACATCGTGAGGATACCGGCCATGCCTTTGAACCAAAAAATTCGAAGACATGTGACATCTACCAATCCGTACTGGGCCCGCGTGGTGGATTATAGCCCATCTCTCTTTTAGAGAGGTGGCCTGAGTCCCTGTAGTGGGAACATTATAGGCTGATGTCGATTCTGGCTTTTCTATGGAGGTATTTGGAAAGGTTTAATGGGACGAAACAGAGGAGTATGTAAAGGGATGTCTTTTTATCACGTGAGGACTGCATAGAGGAGAAGGCCAATAAATAACGCGATGGTGGGAGGTGATAATCGTGACAATCACTTCATTTTTTTTTTTCGTTTCATTCTTTGCCAAATAAATCGTATAAGCGAAATGTATCAAGAAAAATCAAAATCCAAAAAAGAAATAAGTTTCTTAAACTATAAGATCTTTTTTAATTAAAAATATACGTGATCCTAAGAGGTGGGAGAGTTTCCGACTTCAAAGAATGAAAAAGGAACCCTTACTAAGCCTTCCCGTACGGAACAAATATTTGTGTGGCTGTTCCAGGGCTGGCGGTTTTCTGTATGTTAATTAATTGTTTGTAAACGCACCCACAATACAGGAGACATTCCTCATATCGCGAAACGATTTAAAAAAAAACAAATTGTTTATGTTTTGCAAAAAAATCAACAAAGTAACGGAAACGGGATGGCAAACATTCACCGAAAGCTGCTACATTGTAACGTGTATTTTTTCGCCAAAATCATAAAAGTAACTGGTTCAAAAAGTTACAGGTTGGTTAAACTTTCTCATCTCACGCAAGACAAAACAAAACGACATAAAACCTTACTCCGTACTTACTATTATTTCTCTGTCTGCCTAACTTTCACGTTAAAACCGCTTAACCGAATTAGATGAAATTTGATAAACAGATAGTCCAGAGCCTGAGGAAGGACATAGGCTAATTTTTAATGCGTTAAAATGGTTTTAAAGAGTTGAAAGTGGGCAATGAAAAGATTACTATTGGTCGTGATAGTCGAAACACAGACGAAACCGCGGGCATCAGCAAGTTATCAATAAACAAAAAAAACAGAACAAAAAGCTTTGTGTGTGAGCGCGACTCGCACTTGACCAGTTTCTCCGATTATAACGAGACCCAAGTTCAGATAAGCCAAAATTAATATGAAAGGTCTAATTAGGTAGTTTGTCCTTGACCCAGTTTTTTGTTTTGAAGATAAGTTTCGAGACTTTGGTCAGTTTTGTATGTATAGGCCCATCGATATGTTTGGGAGCCTCTTGAAGAAGTAACTTAAGTAACCTTTTGACCAATATTCTGGAAGAGGTTGCTGGTTTAAGTTTCAAGCGGTATAGTGATTATCACTTGTAGTTGAAGTATGACGGTTCAGCGATTTTATGTTTCAAGTTTTTATATGTGTTAAACATATAAGGTTAGTGTGTGTTTTATAGATTTGCTTTTATGTTGTCGGCTTCAAGTCTTACCAGATGCAGCTGAGAGCATGGAGCGTCTGCCTATCTGACCTTCACAAAATGGTTAAAACTGGCTAACACGATACCCCTTGGTAAGACCGGTTATCACACTTTCGGGTCACTGAGTACTTGTAACGATTGTAAAAAAAAATCAAATAACAGCCAGGATCAACGGCTTGACGTGTTTACCGAGGCACGGTGGAAACGAAATGAAACTGACCCCAACATAATATCTGTGAAAAAGACTCTGGTTAGTGTCTAGACGATTACGACCGCTAATATATACCTTGTTATTGGCAATAATTGCATACATTTATTTTAGTCTGGAGTCAGTTATGACCTTTAAAAAAATTTTGCGGAAACATGATCAATATTGATCATTCTTGAATCGTGACGATCAGGCTCAGGATCTTTCACAAACAAATAAATAATGTATCTTGAATTTTATAATGTAAACAAGCGAGACGCCTCACTCGCACATAATCTTTCAAAATTAAGATTATGCGATGTGTGTTTAGCACAATTTTTTTTTTAAATAAAAAGTTTAAGTTTTTTTTTTAGGCATCGTTTATTTTCCATAGCAGATTTGCCCTGCAAAATGGAGTCAATGATACATTCATTTAAAATCCATTTAAAACCAGTTAATAAATTCTATCCATTCGCATCTAACGATCTCCCGGAACAATTTACCAAATATCCATCAGAAATGTCCGATAAATTTCGTCGGAGATCTGTCTTTTCTCAAAGCTTAAAGACGATAGATTCCGGGTCCATCCCTTCATAACAGGGCGAGCGAGAATCTAAGACTCATTCATTGAAATAATGACGTTGCTAACGTGCCTGCTCAAGCGGAGGGAAAATGGTGAAAAAACCTCCTTTTTTAAAATCAGGAAGGTCAGGTTAGATGGCTAAATTGGTTGTTTTTTTTTGCTGTGATTTTTTTGCGAAGGCTGTGGAGATAATTGTTTTTGGCGTGGTCTGTGTTATTATTTACTGAGGTTTAAATTGTGTTCTGTTTAGATCTTTGCTTTAATTTTTCGGTTGTCCTCTAAATCTTAGTTTATTCTCACAGAAATAGAAAATTCATTAACATACGTAAATTTGTTTGGGTGAGTTAAATCATAAAAATCGGTTGCGGGGATCCACTGGATGCGAGACGCATGGGACCGGTCAATGTGGCTACACCTAGGGGAAGCCTATGTCCAGCAGTGGACGTCTTTTGGCTGAAATAATGAATGAGATCTTCTCTTTTGAGATCATAAGCCCGGAAATACAGGACTTGCCCGGATATGTTTACCGTCAGGGGTTATCATAATTAATCAATTACCCTCGAACATAACACCCTTCTTACTTACATAAAGGGAAAATGGAAATTTCCATCAAAACCGTTTTCAATTAAATTGAAAATTCAATTAACAGCTTCAAAAACTAGTTACCGAGTTACATTGTCAGGTTTGTGGTGAATATGATTTTTATAATTTATTTATAGACGGTACTAACTATTAATAGTTGATAGCTGCTTACCTTTGTAGTAAAACTAAAACATTTTTTAACTACAAAATATGGGTAATTATACAGGGTGTAAGAAACAGCTCGCAAACTATGTAAGGGTACATTCAGCTCCTTATTCTGAATCATATTCCACCAGAATATTTACATCTCCAGTTTTTTCTCCAAAAGGGTATTTCACCAAAAAAATCTAACTAGTCCGTCTGTTAGATTATCGAAAAATATTGGATACGTGTTTTTTGTTTTATCAAATGAATAAAAAATTTGTTTTGTTTTTGTTTTTTTGTTTTTAAAAAATGTTGCCCCACACTAGGAATTTCTCCTGTATCGTGGGTGCGTTCACAAACATTTAAACTCACATACACAAATACCCAGACCCAGAACAACTATCTGTAGGTCATACAAATATTTGTTCCGTGCGGGAATCGAACCCGCGACACGCAGCGCAGCAGTCCATTGGTTGAGCAACTGCGCAAACCGTACCGTCATTACAAAAATAAAACGTATAAAAGATCACATGAGTGGGGGACTTACTAACCTTGTGACGTCACACGACTTGACGCGACTTTTCAAAGCACTGTATCGTCTTCATCTTTTGTTTAAGTGAAAAAAGAAAAATTACGTGTCCATTATTTTTTGAAAATCTATCTGACGGACTACTTAATGAGATTTTTTTGGTAAAATACCCTAATACCATTCCTTATAATAGGCCTATAAATGTTCCCACTGCTGGGACACAGGCCTCATCTCTTTTTTTCTCTTACGGTACATTGGACATTTATACAAAATAATACAAATCTATACGAGATCATGTTATTAAATACTAGCGGACGTCACGCGGTTTCACCCGCGTAGTTCCCGTTCCCGTGGGAATACAGGGATAAAAAGTAGCCTATATCACCCGGGGATAGTGTAGCTTCCCAACGGTGAAATAATTTTTCAAATCGGTCCAGAAGTTTCGGAGCCTATTCGTTACAAACAAACAAACCAACAAACAAATCTTTCCTCTTTATAAAATTAGTGAAGATACATGTTACATAGCCTGTTGCCCTGTGTACATACAAAATGTACACCAGATAAAACCATTTTTCGTTTTTCGCGACAATTCGTTTTTTAAACAACCAAAACCAATAAACAACACCAAATAAAATATTTATCTACCTCACAATACTGACTTATTCACAAAATTTATAAACGAAATAAAATTTTCAACCCAAAAAAACAGGGAGACTTTTGATCGCACAATTGGTAAAATTGTTTTAAAACTCCGGAACAAATACTCGTACTACGAAGTTTAAAAGTGAGCAATCTGTGTTAACAATCAAAATGTATTGAGCTATGTTTAGTTTTATATTTTGAAACGTTATTTTGTGAATATTAACATGGTTTTAGTCACAGACCACGGTAACGTTTAAAAATGGACATTGAATTTAGATGTCGTTTTTTTACTGAAATTAGTTTTACAAAAGGTTGATCAAGCTACAGGTTAATCCCCATTTGTCTAGGCTGGTTTATGGATGCGACAACACATTTCACACCGAGTTTCTTC
Source organism: Diarsia rubi (assembly GCA_932274075.1). Taxonomy (NCBI): domain Eukaryota; kingdom Metazoa; phylum Arthropoda; class Insecta; order Lepidoptera; family Noctuidae; genus Diarsia; species Diarsia rubi. The sequence goes on from OW026432.1 coordinate 2,921,873, forward strand.
CGTTCCTCGGAAAGCACGTTAAGCCGTTAGTCGTGGCTGTCATTATTTTGTAGATCTGGAATCCATTTAATGTTTATTTTTTTGAGCTGTGACAAATCATCAAATGTCTCCTCCTGCTCTGGGCAGAGCGGTAGGGAGTGTCAGACTTCTACTGACTAAAAACCACCCATGTTCCTTCTAAGCCCTTGTACCGAGGCCGCGGTATCTCTTTCGAACATAACGAAATTTATATTTGATATTCGTTTTGGTAACACTGACAGTGACCAAAAATCCATACTATCAAAGTCTTCCAAATACCTAACCTAATACAAATCTAAAATACTGAACAGTTTGAAAAAGACTAGGCACAGAAACTAAGATACTTTGAAGGAATTCCTTTGGAAAATTGAAGAGTCTTGGACAATAGAGCGAAATAAAGCAACAAAAGGAACGAAGCGATCAGCCGACTCGATAGACACCGTGGTTCCTTTCTGTATGAACCGATCTTATAGTGACGCAATCTGATTTGAAATAGGGATGGGAATATGCTGTATTTTCTTTGACGAATGCATTGTATAGTGTTGCGAATCCGAATGCGGGTAACTTTAGTTGGGTTGTGTGAAAGTTGACGTGGGTTATCAAAATGTGCACATTTTTTTTGCAATGGAGGTTGTGTCTTTGGGAGAATCAAAGGAAAAAAAAAAATAGAATCCAAACTTCAAGTATTTATTTCAATAAAAGCAGCTGTGGCACAGTTTTGGCGGCCCAACTTACGAGCAGTTACTTTAGAGATCGATCACAGGTAGGTACATTACTTTGGGTAATTTATTTCATAACCAATGCTCTCAAAAGCGATGAAAAAAAAACATCGTGAGGAAAATGGCATGTCCTAGAACCAAAAATTTGAATACATGGGACAACTATCCCGAGACTAGGAACGCGTAGTGAATTTAAGCCAATTCCCTCTCATAGACGCTCCCCTCTATAAGAGGGAATTGGCTTAAATTCATTTTAATGCAAATTCAATTTTGCCTTTAATGTTTCCTCTACTGGATCACAACCCAGTAGTGGAACCATAATAGGCTGATTATACTCTGCTTATGTTAAATATAGTTCGGTCAATTTAGACATCCTAGGTTACATTAATTCCCACCCAGCTGAAAATTGGTAGGATTACTTAAAACACAAATTCATCAATGAAATGCAAAAAGTCCTCAGCGTCGATCCGATACCTGCAAATAATTTTTTCGAGGTCATATTAACAATTGTGTTGTTTAAAACAATCCTAACACCTTTCAACTGGATGTGAATTAATATAAACTTACACCAATTTTTTTTAATTTGACCGGACTTAGATCATAGAAACAGTGAAAACCGTTTCATCGTCGAAATATTTTTCACCTTGTGTTTCATCATCAACAGCCTATTAATGTTCCCACTGCTGGGACACAGGCCTCCTCTGTTTGAGAGGGAATGGTTTATAATCTACCTCGCGGGCCTAGTGCGGATTGGTAGATGTCACATGTCTTCAAATTTTTGGTTCTAAGACATGCCGGTTTCCTCACGATATTTTCCTTCACCATTTTGAGAGCAGCGGTGATGAAATAAATTACACAAAGTAATGTGCCTGTCTGGGTTCGAACCCACGACCTACTGTTCGTAAATCGGGGGCGCCACCACTGGGCCACCGCTGCTCAACCTCACCTTGTGTTTAAAAGGGGTAAAAACAGTATGGCCGCTGCAGCCGGAGTGACCAAACTAATCTCGCAATTTGCCCATTTAATGCGCCTCGCCGTTTTAGATTACCCTAACTAATAAAATTTTACAGTGTAATAATTTCAGTTTCTACACCTCTGTTTTATTCGTTTTCATAATTATTTTACTGTGAAACTGAAATAAATGCTTTAGAGTTGGTAGATTCGTTAGGGTTACTAGCTTTGAACCTATTTCATACATACTACATACATTCAATGATTACCTAAAAAAAAAGGGCCATTTGACAGCAGGGACCACTGGTTTATACGTGCGTTCAGAAGTAATCAAAATATTTTTATTTCATATAAGCCTACATGGACACTTATAAAACGTCGACAAAAAGGTGCACGGTTTCTGGCCGGTTCTTCTCCTTAGGCTCCTCGACCAATGCACCGAGCATTGGTCGATTCCTAAGGAGAAGAACCGGCAAGAAACTCCAAAGGTCTAGTCAAGACTCTTTTAATCTTTTAAAATCGTTTGGGTTAACAATAAGTTCCAGACATAATCTTGCTATAATACACACATGAAGACTATGCAGATAAATGTCTGAGATGGTCTTTTGAAAAAAGCACTACACAGATTTGAGTGAACCCGTCCAGTCAGCGCAAACATTTGTCAGCTATCGTGGAGCTCGACTTATAACTCAAGGAGCTCAACGTCACGACGAACAATACCAAAGAAAGGACAGAATCATCTTTTTATCAGACAATCAGTTGATTCAAGCCTGCAATGTCCTAGCCAAACTGGAAATAACATAACAAGGTATGCTTCCCGTGGGAATCTTACCCACGACCACCAGGTCACAAGGCAAACGCCTAAACCACTCGACCACGGAGGCAGTTATTTACTGATGTTACAAGTAAACACATTTATTTTTCCTTAAACTGATCTTGATTTATTTTTTTTATTTCCTCCTTCTCGCAATAAATTAAAATGATTACTTATCCTCATTTAAATTAATTATTTCTGTTCACTGTGGTCCTTGAATGTTGAACTGCAGAGATCCCTTGGGTTATAAATAAATTAAGGTCCTCATTAATTTGTGCATAATAATGTACCACTAATTAATGTAACCTAAGCGTTACAACCGAGATCTTGTGCATAAGTAATTGTGGTAAGTAGATATTTACTTGTTAGCATTAATTGGTATGCGATGCCTTACTTTGTAATATTTGTTTAATCAGAAAACAACTTTCTTGAGTAAATTCATCAGTAAACAGATAGTTTCGAGGCCCGTCTGAAAAGTAATACATTTATTTTGTTACATGAATCAAAATGGTTATATTGGGAAAATTGCAATAATTATAATAATTAGCAGGCATTTTAACAGATAGACCTGACTGTTTTAGTGGCTCAAAACACGACTGCTCGGGAAAATTTGAAGACGGCACGGATGGCGCGCTGGCTCAAGCAATTGACTGCTGCGCTGCGTGTCGCGGGTTCGATCCCCGCACAGAACATATATTTGTATGACCTACAGATAGTAGTTCTGGGTCTGGGTATTTGTGTATATGAGTTTAAATGTTTGTGAACGCACCCACGATACAGGAGAAATTCCTAGTGTGGGGAAATGTTTTTTGCCTTTATATCAAGAGATTTTCAGTACCATCACGAAGCGGTGTTCCACAAGGTATTACGGTACTAATGGGGGATCAGTTCAAAAACACGAAGACATCTACTTACTCATTTGACCGCTATACCATCTTGAACCAACTCAAACACACATATACCTCGAGCGAATAGGGTAGTTAACTAAAAAAATCTAATTAGTCCATCAGATAGATTTCCAAAAAATATTGGACATGTATTTTTCTTTTACACGTAAGCAAACAATGAAAACGAAACAGTGCTTTAAAAACTCGTGTGACTTCCTATTCCAAGACATTAGTATAACATTTTTTGCGGTTAGTGACATCACAAACCCCCACTCAAATCTTTGACGCGTTTTATCTTCGTCAATTTTATTGATTTGATAAAACAAAAAATACGTATCCAATATTTTTCGATTATCTAACTGACGGACTAAATAACAATTATTTTTTTTTGAGTCAGTCAACATTCCTATTACCTAGGTATAACCAAGACCACAAGTGGACGATCACAAAATCAAGGGCCAACCCTCATCGTGCTAACTTACATATACCTACACACTGTCTTCGGGTACAAACGACCTCCGCCCAATTTAATTGTTCAACTTCCTGACTTTATGCACTTGGCTTTTAATGCCAGTCCACGGGTTAAAATCTTGATCGTTAGGATCGTGGCGTAATGAGAGGGTTGGGTAAAAAAATACAATTTAAATAGTTAGACACTATTTTTATTAGGGAGCAGCGGTGGCCCAGTGGTGGCGGCCCCGACTTACGAACAGTAGGTCGTGGGTTTGAACCCAGGCCGGCGGCACATTACTTTGTGTAATTTATTTCATCACCGCAGCTCTCATTACGGTGAAGGAAAACATCGTGAAGAAACCGGCATGTCTTAGAACCAACAAATTCGAAGACATGTGACATCTACCAATCCGCACTGGGCCCGCGTGGTGGATTATAGGCCATTCCCTCTCAAAAAAAGGAGGAGGCCTGTGTCCCAGTAGTGGGAACATTAACAGGCTGTTGATGATGACTATTTTTATTTGGAAATCTCTTTTCCTTTTGTTGAGATATCTTGAAAAAGAGCTGTATAACCATTTTAATAATAATAATGGTTTTTTTTTTATAAGAAATATTTAAAAATGTATTAAGTTTGTTGAAAAATAAATAAAGGCAATAATAATAATATTATCATATTTTATTTAATTAAACAACATTGGTCCAATGGTTAGTACACAAACAAACTTATCAATTAAGTGTTAGTATTTATTAATTAAGAAAATAAATGTATAATTTGATTGATGATGATATTTTTCTGTTCGTATGTATAAATCCGAAAGTTTGTGCGAGTTATAAAAAGGAAACAAAAGTCCTTTTTTAAATCGTGAAGACCTTTTAAAGGCTGTGAGGACTATCTGTTTGCAAGCAACGCAGAATCTGGGCCAATGAATAATAATGCCAGAATTGATAAAACCGGGTGTTGTTCCATAGAAAGTTGAATCAAACATACCAAAACAAACGCAGACATAAATACTTTTTACTGTATTTTTACAACAAAATTGAAAACAAAAATAACAATAGATTCTACTACGTTTAGTCGCTTCATAACACCTTGGCCAGGGGCAACGCGCTCAAGCAACACGCAGACTTTGACATAATCTGCGGAAAAAGTCTATGGAAGTTGCTGCGCCCCCGCAAACGGGATTAGGAGGTAATTTTTGTTCCCATGATTAAATACACCATAGATAAAATAAGTTATAAAATAATTATTTCTATGACAGGTACCCTCATTGATTTCAATGTCCAAATAGGCCCGGTCCGTGGCCAGCTCGCGCACGCAGCTTGCCTATGCGTGATTGTAATTTGTAGTTCATCACAATGCTGAGGGAAGGGACTCGGCGGGTGATGACCAGCTACTGATGTTGCTCAGGTGTTCGATACGAAAGATGATATGCTGCGGCTCACCAATCACATGGCTTGAAATCAAAGAGATGTGGATTTCAAGTGATTGGCACAGCTCGTCTCCGCTCTGCTCCGCTCCGCCTCAGTGCAACCGCAGCCTAAACAGATCCTTTTAGGTCTAGCCGATCACGGTCTAAGGGCCATTGCGGGCTGCGAAAAAAACAAATGAAAGAGGTTTTAAGTTCATCACGACTCGCTACGACGACGTGATTTGTGAAGCGACGGTAGCAATGCGAAGGTTTTGCATTTGTTACTTAGTTGCACCGTCACTCCACTGCATACCGACGCGTCGGATCGCCCGAAGCCGTGAACGTGGCTTAACTGTCTGTGAATTACAGACATTTATATCACGGGCCATTTGATGTAGAATGTGGAAACTTTGGCAGCAGTAATGGAGGTAGTGGCCCAATTATTACTTGTGCATACGTCTCTGTAAGCCAAGTAAAAACTTATCGATGTATATACAGGCTGGCGACAACATTGCGATAATTAATTAAATTACGTATAGGTACATAATTATTATGAATTTTTGGATAGTCTTCGCTACAGCATATTTATTTTTTATAGTTATTCCTTAAATATTGCTTTAGTTTTATCATTATTTTATTTTGAAATGGTTGTTTAATGAATTTTTATGTAATTATGTAATATGTCTCGTAGCTTGTCATTTTAATATGGGGTAACCTTAAATAAATGGTTTTTTTTTATAAAGCAAAAAATACGTGACCAATATTTTTCGATAATCTAACAGACGGACTAATTAGAATCATAATTCTTTTAGTAAACATCCGTATTGCTTTCATGTGCTGTTTCCTCGTGCAAACCAGACCAAACCAGTCCAAATCGTCTCGCTACTTTTTTTACTGTCAACACGAATTCCTACAATATGGAGACGAAGTCACAATGTTGTTAAGACTTTTTTTGTGGTCACAATAAGTCTTCCCCCTGTTCACTCACTGATGATGAAAACAATAAATAATAATTTAAATAAGCTGAACTACCAGCATATTTCATCATCATCAGCCTATATTGTTCCCACTGCAGGGACTCAGGCCTCTTCTCTAGGAGAGGGATGGGCTATAATCCACCACGCGGGCCCAGTGCGGGTTGGTAGATGTCACATAATCTTCGAATTTTTGATTCTAAGATATACCGGTTTCCTCACGATGTTTTCCTTCACCGTTTTTATTTAATAAAATCAGTGAATACTGCATGATGGCAAAATATTATATGCATTTTAAACTAAAATGATATTTTTATTATTTAACTTTAAATCACCTTCCCAAATTTGCTCCCAGTATACTCCAGTCCAAAGACGTAGGTACGAAGTTAAGATCCGGGCGAAAACTTGAAGTTTTATGGCGAAATTATTTTAATGAAGTGCTGTAATTACATACATTGTAACCGAGATGCTTCATAAAACAAATAAGCACTGTAAACGAAGACTTTTGGGGCGCTTTAACCCATGAAAGGGAGGTCGAAGACCTGGTTATTATTTGGATGCTTTTGAAGAATTAATGGCATAAGTAAGCCATGGCGCGTGGCAAGAGATTGTAATAAAAATGAGGCTTACCATACGCCATTCGAAGCTCGTGGTTTAATAATAGCTGCCACATGTGTCGACTTTTAGGTTAAGCAGTGCGTGTCTAGTTTGACCATCCATTACTTATCGAGTTTCCTCCGCATCTTGGAAGGCACGTAAATCCATTGATCCCGTCTGCCATACACGTTTATTTCTTTGGCAGTCGTTACAGGTAGTCGGTGGCTTGAAAGTCTGTAAAGCAGTCTTAGGAAGATAAAACACGTCAAATATTTGAGTGGGGGCTTGTGACGTCACTGACCGCAAAAAAAATCTGGAATGGGTATCATATTACCCAATACTTACATTTTCTTTCTTTTCAACCATGTTTAGGTCCCCTTCCAGTGTAACCGTATTGAAGTGTCGACCGGTATCTTAAATGGAGTGACTGCTCATCTGACCTTCACAACCCTGTCACTGGGAACATAATAGAAATGTTCCCAGTGACTGGGTGGCGCGTTTGTTTATAATTATTTTATTATCTTTAAACATTTCTGGGTACCAATTTTAATATTGTTGATTGCCTTATTTTCTGCCGCCGTCTATGAGGTCTGCTCTCTGGCTGTGTTAGAACGCCATCTATGAGGTCTGCTCTCTGGCTGTGTTAGAACGCCGTCTATGAAGTCTGCTCTCTGTCTTTGTTAGGTGTTAGGGGGGAAGGGGAGTCTAGAAAGTGGCTATTCTGTTAAAGTTGAATGGTGGCTTATTTTGTCATAATCGGATTGATTTCCGAATTATATTATTGTTTGAAAATTTAAAAGAAGGAAACTTGATTAGGATAAACACAGCGATTCTAAAAAAAACCTTCGAAACAAACATACGATTATAGTTTCAAGAAAAAAATTGAGACACGTCATACTTGGCTTAGCTAAATTTTCAAAAAAAAAAAACTAATCGAACTAAACAGTATTTGAAAAGTATTAAAAAAGCTTTTAAGTCTATTTAAGCTCCAAAGTTGAAATAAGTAATTAATTTCGATTCGGCGCCAACCAAACAAACTGGAAAATTACTTCGTAAACCGTAAGATTATGGTATTATTATAATAGCATGTTTGATCTTTGCTTACTGTTTCTAATAAACAATCATACTAATATTATAAACGCGAAAGTTTGTAAGTATGTATGTGTATGGATAGATGTTTGTTACTCTTTCACGCAAAAAACTACTAAACGGATTTGGTACACGGTTCTTTTTTTGTTTTTTAAAAAAACGTTGTCCCCACACTAGTAATTTCTCCTGTATCGTAGGGGCGTTCACAAACATTTAAATTCGCATTCACAAATACCCAGACCCGGAACAACTATCTGTAGGCCATACAAATATTTGTTCCGTGCGGGGATCGAACCCGCGACACACAGCGCAGCAGTCCAATCGCTCAGCCACTGCGCCAACCGTGTCAACGATTTGGATTAACACAGAGGATTTTATACCGATTTAATCTTTCCGTTGGACAATTTTCGAGTTGTAGCGGGCGAAGCCGCTGGCAACACCTAGTGAGAAATATAATTATATTCAATTAAAAAATAGTCGTTTAAATCGGACTTGGAAAGCGTGGTCATACTTAAAACAACATAACTTTCTTCCCTTTTGGCTTCACCGTAGTCGGGTAAAAATATGTGTCGAATTAAGCAACTCCTCTTTTATATCGGTTAAGACTTATTGGTACTTAAGATACATAACTTCACGTCTTTAATCCTCAAAGGGTTAATCAGAGGAGTATCTAATAGTACACCCAGATTTCTTCAGTGATGTTTTAAGTCTTATGTAATTGGGGGTGAACCTAAGTCAAACTCAACCGAGCACAAATACAAACTCCGTAACTACTATAAAGAAACGCCCAAAGGAAAAACGACGGCTCGGTTGGCGCAGTGGCTCAAGCAATAGACTGCTGCGCTGCGTGTCGCGGGTTCGTTCCCCGCACGGAACTAATATTTGTATGACCTACAGATAGTTGTTCCTGGTCTGGGTATTTGTGTTTGTGAGTTTGAATGTTTGTGAACGCACCCACGATACAGGAGAAATTCCTAGTGTGGGGCAACGTTTTATTAAAAAAAAAAATAATACACCAAAAAAAAATAAGAGTATCTAATAGTACACCCACATTTCATCAGTTATGTTTTAAGTCTCATGTAATAGGACGTGAATCAATTGCTACAACCGAGCACAAATACAATCTCCGTAACTACCATAGAGAAATGCCCTATGAAAAATTCCAATAACAGTTTGATCCGGGCATTAAAGCCAAGACCTCACGATTAGCAATCGCTTTTGCGACCTCTCAACGAGGCAGCAGAATATCTAAGATAATCGATTTCACAAATGAACAGACGCTCACAAGCTTAACCTATCTGGGTAAACTACTGGAGACGAACCGATGAATTTAACGGGCAATGTGTAGCACAATGGGTCAATTGGCTATGGCCTGGCTACAGGTAGCAATCACTGTTGTATTAGTGTGAGCAATTTGGAACTCAAGATGATATTCTCGAGACGTGGTTGTGTATTCGATAACCGTTCAGGAATAGGGTTATGTGGCTTAGGTAGGTTAGGTAAAGATTGACGCAGTTATGTTTGCTTACTCACTGATATTTCTGAATAGCGCTCCCATGTATATTGATATTATTATTCCCTTTATTTATTTTGTTACAAACTTATTACATTTTTAAATTTCCTTTACAAAAAATACAATAATAAAAAACCGGTCAAGTGCGAGTTGAACTCGCGTGAAGAGGGTTCCGTACGATGAATATAATACACACATCAAGTGTCTAGGGATCAACATATATTTTTGCAATAACTTTTCTCCTGATTGATATTAATTAAAATTTTCTTTAAGGATTCATCAAATAAAGTGTTTTCGTTTGTCACAGTAAGGATAAACCAAGTCACCTTTGCATTAATAAAGAAATTTGCCATTTTCCTAATAAAGGGATTTTTGACATTTGAACCACTAACATTAAAGTTCGAAAAAAAGACTGAAATAACAGTTTTCTTTAAAATTTTATTGGGTAACTTAAACAATTAATAATCCGTGTTTCTACCGCGAACACTAACAACACAAGAACATCGGTTTGGCATACTCAAAATGAGTTCATCCAAATCACGCTGTGGAATGGCCGCCCATGTTCGTTGCAACAACAAAAAAAGGTTTTCTTGCGACTGGATACCCTCCATATTCGGCAGAGCTCTTCTCTGTAGCATATCCCATGCATGCTCAATCGGGTTCAAGTCTGGCGACTGAGCAGGCCAGGGCAGGACATTGATGTTAGCTGCGGCGAGAGTCTGTCTTACAACTCTTGCGGTGTGCGGTCGTGCATTATCATGCATTAACTGAAATAAGGGACCGATTTGCACTTGTAGAGGAACGATGACGTCTGATACAATCGTCTCAGCATAAATTTGAGCGTTGAGGTTGCCTCTGATCCAAATCAACTCAGTTCTTCCGCCGATCCAAAACCCGCCCATACCATGATGGTTCCACCACTATAAGGATGGACTTCCTGGCAGGATTTTAATCGCTGTTGGCGTCCAGGGGTTCTCCAGTGTCGTATACGTCTTGTATCCGGTCTCATACCAAAACGAGACTCATCAGAAAAGCACACGAAACGCCATTGTTCTTCTGCCCAATTTCTGTGTTCAAGAGCCCATTGATATCGAATCCTACGATTGTGCATTGCTATAGGTGGTACCCGTAGCGGTCTTCGGGAATGAAGGTTCACTTCATGCAAGCGGTTTTTGACTGTTTGGTCGCTAATTAAGTTCCCTGAAGAGTGATGAAGCCTCACGGCTAACATCATGGCGGTTATTGTTGGAGCTCTTCGAGTTAAGATTTGAATTTATCGGTCTTGTCTCCGTGTGGTGCAGCGATACCGTCCTCCATGGCGCTCAGCCACGGTACCAGTGCTTCGGTAACGTGTCCAAAGTCGACTGATAACACTCTGACTTGTATTCAGAGCTAAAGCCACAGTACGTTGCCGGGAACCAGCTTCTATCATTCCCACGGCTCTGAGCATTTCTTCCCTGCTTAAATGACGTCGCCGCTCCATAATAACGTTGGTTTTAATCAGTAGTAGGGAAACAGTAGCACTAATAATGTCTTCAATGCGTTGTATGTTTTTATAGGGAAAATATTGACAGCTGATTTTCATCTTTTACTCGAATTTGATTCACAGTTCCTGATTCAAATTATGAAATGCACCAAAAAGGATCCATATAAATTTATAAAATCATAAATTTATTACAAAGCCACATCTCAATCTCAAGAAATCCGCATAAAAATGCTTGATCCCTAGACACTTTTGATGTGTGTATATCTACCTTTTTAGACCATGGTAAATTTTCGTCTATTTTCTTAAATAACTTTAAAACTATTTATTTTAAAATTATTAAAAAAATATATTTGAGACCCTCATAGTAAACCCTTTCATTTGATGTGTCACATGGTACAGTTTGCAAAACTTTTTTTTTAATTTTCTTATTTGCCCCGTAAAAGCGACCCCCATATTCAAAATTCATTTATTTAATGTAGCCGTACATGTTTGGGTCACAAAAATCCATATGTATACCAAATTCCAACTTAATCGGTCCATTAGATTCGGAGCAAATTGGCTGTGACAGACGGACAGACAGACAGACAGACACACGAGTGATCCTATAAGGGTTCCGTTTTTTCCTTTTGAGGTACGGAACCCTAAAAACATTTAAAAATATAAAAAAATGTAGCCCAGCGGTATCGGGAACAGGGTCCAAGCTACCGGCGGTCAGGGCTCCAGAGAAAGGAACCTCCTAACAATGCGAGCCGTGTCCAGGAGTACCGCTCTCTGTATCAAGCCCTTGATCCAGCTGCCTAACGATAGCCTCCTCAGGTGTTGGTCGAGGCTCTTGGCTATTAAGCCATTGGCTGGAACGACTATCGGCACAATGATCGCTGAGTCCACACCCCACGTGTCGACAACCTCGCGAGGCAAGTCAAGATACTTGATTTGCTTATCTTTCTCGGCTTTCACGAGGTTCTATTATATTATTATTATTAGCGTAGATGATAATGATTACGGTTGACAGAAACGTGTTGCGCCAATCCTAAGTAACATGGGACAAGGGAGAAGATTATGATTCTCCTTAATTTGAATTATCATCATCATCATCAGCCTATAAAGTTCCCACTGCAGGGACTCAAGCCTCCTCTCTAGAAGAGGGATGGGCTATTTTCCACCACGCGGGCCCAGTGCGGATTGGTAAATGTCACATATCTTCGAATTTTTGGTTCTAAGATATGCCGGTTTCCTCACGATGTTTTCCTTCACCGTTTTGAGAGCAGTGGTGATGAAATAAATTACACAAAGTAATCCGCCTACCTGGGTTGGAACCCACGACCAACTGTTCGTAAGTCGGGGCCGCAACCACTGGGCCACCACTGCTCTCAGTTAGGGCTGCATCCATTGGGCCACCACTGCTCTCAGTTAGGGCCGCAACCACTGGGCCACCACTGCTCTCAGTTGGGGCCGCAACCACTGGGCCACCTCTGCTCTCAGTTAGGGCCGCAAACACTGGGCCACCACTGCTCTCAGTTGGGGCCGCAACCACTGGGCCACCTCTGCTCTCAGTTAAGGCCGCAACCACTGGGCCACCACTGCTCTCAGTTAGGGCCGCAACCACTGGGCCACCACTGCTCTCAGTTGGGGCCGCAACCACTGGGCCACCACTGCTCTCAGTTAGAGCCGCAACCACTGGGCCACCACTGCTCACAGTTGGTGCTGCAACCACTGGGCCACCACTGCTCTGCTAATATGATTAAAATCGTAATATTTAGATATCTCACCATCATTAGCAGTCCGCCGCTGGACATAGGGCTCCTAGATCACATGCCACTCGACTCGATTCTCAGCAACTCATTAAATTCAGTTACTATAGAAGATCGTGACTCCACCGAGCCTCAGTGCGTCCCATATTTCACTTGGTTATTCGAGATTCCCCCACCCAAGCACCACTAGTCATTGCTTCTGCGAATAATATGGTGGTATATTAAATATTTGAATTTAAAATAACAATTTGCTAGCCTAACCAAGTCAATGATATTAAATATTTCTTATTTTTTCGAAAATTTGTGTGTTTATTTCTGAAAACATTCACAGCCATGAGAAGAGCATTATCCACACAACAAAATCATAAAACTTCGCTACCGCATTATTTAAAAATGCCTCCAAAAGCAGCTTTCTCAAAGCAAACAGGACGAGCTTAAACAATATTAAACAAAACAAAATAAAATCCACGAAAAACAAAACAAAACGATTTCATAATCGCGCTAGGGAAACGACAAAAACAAATTTGTTTTAGCATAAAGTACGTGATAATTTTTGTCCAAGAGTGTTTTAAGCTTGAACACTGTGTTTAGGTGCGACAGAATTATGAGCCCTAGCGCGGTTTTGGTGACAACACCCTTAATCCTGTACTTTATGGCCTGCTGCAACATTTAGTATAACATGGGGGTTAGGACGAACAGAATTTTTGTTAGCCCTTGTTTTTTCACTGGTGTGTAGGAAAATCGATTCCGTATTTTGTTCTAGTTTTAAAATATTTCGCAGTTTTTTTTATATTAAGTTATTTTATCTCTATAAATAAATATGAACGTTTTTTAGTTATCTTTATTTAATAAGCTACTACTAAATACTTTTTCACAATTGAAAACGCTTAATTAACTAATTTAAACAGTCTCAAAATAACTTTATACACTAAGTCGTTGTTTTGGCAATACTTTGCCTCTGGCCAAAGTAAAGAGCAGCCCTTCGGTCCCCGGGATTAAGAACTTCACAATCCCCTTTCTCCATACTACTAAAACACTCTGTCTGTAAAAAAAAAAAGGAGCATATAGCTAAGCCAAATAAGACCACGCCTGCATCCCCGAAGGGTTTGGCTAAGGTATACTAGGGGGTATACACCCGTCGGGGCTGCGGGATGTTGTAAGAGATACCGCGGCCTTGACATAAAGGTCTAAGAAGGAAAATGGGTGGTTTCTAGTCAGTAGAAGTCTGATACTCCCTTTCGCTCTGACCAAGAGCGGGAGGGGTTATTTGATGATTTACCACCCCTCAAAAAAAAAGGGATACACTCACATTTCACCATAATGTTCCCTAAGGACATTTTATTACTAAGGACATTCCCGATGGAAGAACAGAAAGCTTGTTTGTCTTTTCTACACACTGTGTCTACATTTCTAATTCAACTTTCCTATCGTAGGTCTGCTGGAAGAAATATCTTATGGAATAAGCAGTACGTACAAACGTACTGCTTATTTCTCCTCTATTTTTTTTACTATTATTGCATTACTTCTAGATTGTTAAATGACATAATTTTCAGTAATGACAGATTATATATAATTTTAACTTTGACATAAAAAAAAATTCTACTGTATTTTACGTTGAGATGACATAATTGACATTGAAAGACTGACCTTTTATAACAATTTCTACATTACTTTTATTTTATTTGACATTCTATTTTTATTTATTTTCCAGAAAATAAAAAAATAGATGGTAGGTATCATTTTTTTTAAACAGTTTAATTTTGGTTTTTCATTTTTGTCACTTATTATTGTTTTATTAATATGTTTAAATTGAATGTTAATTATTTTCGTTTTCAAGTAGTTATTGTTTTTTTTTGTATTTTACACATGTTTTTGATTGTAATGTTTGAATTATACTTTTTTTATACTGTTTTATATTACAAATTTTCTACACAATGTATATTATTGTTCCGAAATAAATGACCTATGAATTATTTTTTTATGCTACAAAAAATAAATGAATAATAATTTTTATAACGTATTTTTTATTTTATTTCAGGTACACCTCACATGGAATGAAACTACATACCAACATTAGACGGTAAGTTCATTTATAAGAAATGAAGATCTAGAATGTTTAACCAACTTTCATTACTTTTTCGTCCGTCACAATGTGTTTCTCAGTTCATAAACTGTAATACATTATAGCGGTTATATAGTCTTATGAGCAAAGAATACTAAAACACTGAAAATTCTCTGGAACATCCGATTCACGTGTACAAATTTTAAATGCACACTGTTTAAGGAATTCTAGAAAACCTTCTAAATCTGAAATTATTTCGAATAATATTATTATTGACCGTGTTTTACATTATCTCTAAGTTAGGTTTGGTGTTTCGTCTCAATATTATAGTCTGTTAGAAATACTACATCAACATATTTTATACATAAAAGTTGATGTCATTTTTACAAACAATAACATAATTATCATCTCTAATTATTCAAATATTTCTCCCTAAAATCAGCTGTTCACATTCTACCAAGCTACAGAGTTCATCGAACTTATCTTCGCACTTGCCGTTCGCTACGTGCGTTTGCCACGGTAACGATACATTCCGTATGAGGAAATAAATAAAATCAAGTTATTGGTTTCTCGTAATGTTCCTGAAATAATTTCTTAGTATAAAATACCGTATTGAGCACATCAGACTGTGGAGGGCTGACTCTTAGACACTGATAGAAATAAATATTACTATTGAAGGCCCTGGGTATACACATTCCCATTAAAATAAACCATGTATTTTTTATTACAAAAAAGATAACCTACCTTTGCCAAAACAAACCGTAACTTTCGCATCAAATAATGTTCATGTTACCCTTCAACCCCAGACACATACAGCTACTTTGATTGACAAACACATTTTGTACGGAATACCGTTTCCATTGTTTCGCATTTATCTTTTTCTTTCCCTTAATAAAATGCAGCGATAAAAAAGAAACACGTTTTCTATCACATTTATTTATATACTAGCTGTTGCCAGCGGCTTCACCCGCTACAACTCGAAAATTATCCCACGGATCATAAAATTGGGATAAAAACTATCCTATATGTTAATCCAGGGTATAACCTATCTACATACCAAATTTCAACCAAATCGGTTCAGCCGTTTAAGCGTGAAAGAGTAACAAACATCCACACATCCATTCTCACAAACTTTCACATTTATAATATTAGTAGGATTTCTTTCTATCTTTCTCTGTTGTTAGGCGCTCGTGTGTGAACAATTAAATATTTAGAATGTTTCTTTTGTGTTGTTTTTTTTTTGGCATTGTAGTGTGATTACGAAAGTGCTTTTTGAAGAATAATACTGATTTAAAGCTGGCTTGTACGCTACCTTTTTTTTTATACGACTCTCGCGAAACCCATAAGAAGGTTATGTTTTTACTTGTATTTTAAGGCGCAAAACATCAGTACCAAAACTAGCGCCACCCACATCTGATTTATTTTACTCTAAAATCACATCAAATTTGAAAAATCCAAAACACTATTAAGCTAGTAAATAACCTGTAGTATTTGTAAAATCCCTTTTCATGATTCTAGACTTGATAAATTTATGAGAATTACTAATTAAAGATAAAAAAGGTGACATTTGGCGGTAAGACGTAAGATAAGTAATTCTTAAAGTTTTGGTGCTGTTGGCACCTTAATTAGCGGTCCTTCAGTTTAAATAAAAACAAATGTTGATATATACCGACATGCCAGCTGAGATATTAAGATTAACTCACTGTAACCATTTTTTACCATTGAAATGTTCCAGGTTAGATCAATAGAGTTATTTTTGGCGAAGCTTATTTAACCCATATAGTATTAATCTATACCTAAATAAATTGGTTTGTTAGAAAGGAAATTTAATATAGAATATTTGTGAATTTTACTCTATATAGTTTAAACAAATATCTTAGAAGTAGTAGTGCGAAAGATTTTTTAATAGAAATATGCCAAACCACCATTTTTATTTATTTGATAAAAGTTATCAGAAAGGTACGATGGCTCACGCCACTAACCCCTAAATGCATTAAGCGCTAAAACATGATAATATCATGAAAAATATCAAAGTAACTTTTGGCCATTGACAAGACCACTGTCCATTTGATATCTATTACGCACTGCATCAGATAGGCATCTTCAACTTTAATGCGCCTCAGGCTGAATCAGTTTCTAATTGCATCGATGTCTAGACCTCCAGGCTATGCATTTGAGATTTTGATCAAAACAGCTGTTTACAAAAGCGGCAGCCATCTTGGATTGGAAGTAAACGGGCGAAAGGTAAGTATCAGCTTTCTCCTAATGGTTGTCTGTAGTTCAATAGCATTTTGTTTATAAAACAATATAGCTTTATTAGCCATTAATGTTACAGTTTTAGAATTCGTGACGTATGTGAGACAGTTACAGTAGGTCATAATAATCTATGTGAGGGTAATTTTGGAGAGTTGCTTCTTACCTAGAGAGCGTAGAACTTCTGTAATTTCCGAAATGTACCAGTCACTCCTTGAAAATTGTACCGGTTTACCGTAATTTAAAACTAGAGACAAAATATTAATGAAATATTTTTTTTTTATTATTAGTTAGGCAAAAAAATTATGAAAAATTGATATTATGTATGTAGGTCGTCGTAGGATTCGGCGTATGTTTTTACATTGTTTTTTTTTGTGAATTAAATTACTGCGTTAAAAATAATAAGTTCCTTAAAAAACTATAAATTAAGATTTTCCGTAAATTTTAAATCAAATCACTCCCACTTTTCTCCTGGCTGGTATTCCAATTTATGTATCTCGAGTCAGCCGTCCTAGTACTTCAGCACCACATCTGTAGTGGACAGATGTGGTCATGTCATTCTTTATTGTTCATACACCCACATTATTAATGGCTTCTTTTTCCGTCTTCTACATAATAAATCACTTATTTCTTTTCTTTTTTTTATTCATCTAGTCATCATAATGCCTCAATTCACCACCTAAAATGGTTTCTGTAATTATTATTCCTTTTAAATACTTTCAAACAAATATCTGCTTTAAGCCAGTAACTTAATTACAAAATAAAGCTTCCGTAGATTCCTAGAATTCGATCTACAAGAAAGACCTACTTTCTTCGAACTGGGAGCCAACAGCAAAATAAACAAAGGCAACTTGGATAAGCCTGAGTGAATTAAAAAATTTTACATTTTACGAGCTGTAGGTATTACAAAGGATTCCTCTTTGAAATTGTAAGTTTTTCGTTCTTAGCTTGAAATAACAATTTAACGATTCTTCCAACTTGACGTGGAGGCAGGAATGAAACTATATGTAAGTAAGTGAATGAAAGAAGAAAGAAAAAGTATTTATTGGTTTCACACAGCACAGAACAAATTGACAAAAAAATAAAAATTAAAAGCTTAAAACTTAAGAGAAACACTTAAAATTAGAACATACTTAGTTTAAATTAAAATAAGTCCCGTATGAAGCCAAAAGGCCACTATCTCAGCATGGTGCTGTAACATTGACAAATGTCACAGCGCTGGTATTCTGATAGGGCCCAAGGTGACGCCGTGTCACAGCAAAACAAAACTTAAAAAAAAATATAATAAAAACAATAGTAAGATAGGCAGTATTATGTAGTGTGCGAAGATAAATTTTAACATAATGTATAGTAATTACGACAAAAATATTTCCACATCCAACTAACTTGAATGTTTGTCTTGGCCAAGAGCGTAAATGGCAACACTGACAAACGAAAGGACGCTGGCGCAGTTTAATATAATATAACTACCTAGCGCGGTGTCTATGGCACAAAAGTAAGATGTCAGCGAAGAAGAAAAGAAAAATAAAATAACATAATTATGTTGACAACATAGGCTATAGTATTCTGGCTACTTGATTGTGCCTGTGCAAGTACTCGCCGTTAGCCAGACGAGAACAACCAGAAATAATATGTCTGATGGACTCACCCGGACGATGGCATGCCCAACACACGTCAACCGTCTTATCCTTCATAATATATTTCCGGTAGTTGTTCGTCAACATAACTTCGTCCATAATCGCGCAGACAAAACCTTCAGTTTTCCCAAAGAGGTCCCCAAAACGTAGCCAGGACACGGACGCTAGAAAATCTACATCGGGCTCCTTGCTTTGCCATACTACCTTGCGTACTTACTTACTCATCAGCAGTAAGTACCACAGGTTTGCGCCAGTTCTTGTTAGCCATGGACAGCGGGGTGAGTCCCTTGTCCACTGCGACCACATCTCGGTGCATACCCACATCGGCTTTTACAAAATATTCTCTGAGACTGCACACCTCGCGCTTGTGGAAGGTCTTCGCGTTTAAAAAGCCTCGACCTCCGCACTTTCGCGGGATGTACAGTCTCATCGCCGATGATCGTGGGTGATGCATCAGATTTGCGGTCAGCAATGTACGGACTCTCCTATCCAATGCGTCAAGTTCGGTCTGAGTCCATTTGAGTATTATTATTAGTCCATTATTATTATTGTTAGCATACTTTAAATAGATCTAAAATAATAAATAGGACTAAAAGTACCTACGTACATACTACATATCATGCAATACATTTCCAGTATAAGCTAGTCTCGAATTTTATAGGATTTCCGCACAGTGCGAGATCAGTGTAAACTGGAAATGTATAGCTTAATGTGTAGTCTTGTGTACGTAAATGTTTATAAAGACGACAAACAGTAGGACGCTTAGACGACAAAGTACTCCTCCGCATCGCTGTCATCCGGGAGTTGTAAGTGTGTTACGCAATAACCCTGTAGATGTTTGATCCAGTTACTTTATTTCATCCTTTCCTAATTCATCCCTATAATTCAATCTTCTTTTTATTAGTTAATGTCTCTCGGTACACAAAGATACAGATTAAAATTATTACAAAGGACATTTTGTGTTGTAAATGAATGATTCTGTTTACTTTTTCTGTCTTCGCGAAAGGCTCGTCTCGACATAATAATAAGACGTTTACACAAAAAAAGAACTGGTTCATATGAGCCTTGTGCCCGGTTTCACGGACATAAGAATTATCTGCCTAAACAGAAACATTTAATGTATCTCGATTTGGCACATGAGGATGTCGACATATGGTACGGTACTCCTCGATACGGCACGCATTGCGAGGAGGTTACTATCTCTGGAGTCCGAACCTTAATTTTCGCCTTAATTTTCTTCAATATCAGCCTAGCCTATTCCAAAATATATTAAGGTTAATTTCCAGTCTAACTGAATGCAGCTAAATTATAATATTACAAAGAGCGACTAGCTATCGGTCCTTCACAACAGACAGTTTTAAAAATTATAAATCTCATTAATCTCCGCGTGCTTAGTTATCACAAAGGGACAAGGGCCTTGTAAAACTTTTACACGCGAAAATGACCTCTATCAACGTTTGCATAAAACAACACTCTTTCAACTTTGCCCATCAACTTTCAACACGCGTCCTCGCTCCACCTAGCACAGACACGATAGTAGAAAGTTTACCAGTAAACCAACTGAGCCCTTAATGTGGAATCAAATGTTTGTTTGAGAAAAATAAATCAATAGTGTTTATTTGTCTTGTACGGGACCAAACAAAATTATTAAAATTAACAATGAAACAAAAAATATAAAAAGTATACAAGAATAAAATTAAAAATAAGATAATATTTAATTTAATTAAATTGATCCTTTACGAGGTCAAAACAAAGGGAAACGCCCAAAAAATGCCTGAAATAGACAGAAACTACTAATAGTCTTTAATTCTATTTAGAATAAAATATGTATAACGAAATGTTTCTCAAGTTTGTTTACCTAGGGTGAAAATATAACGATAATTAAAATATTTATTTTGATATCCGTCATAGTCATTCTTAATTTTTAATGGCGGTCAGTGTTTATTTGACATGAGTAATCGACATTCAGCCAAACAGAAATCGTCAAATAATCCTTAACGAACTATTTTATAGAATTATTGCATAGTTATCATTCATTTATATTATTCGACCTATTTATACCGTAAATCTAATTAAAATAGTATATGCGTATCAATATTAATTAAAATAAAAAAACTTGAATTATAAATCGTATCGTAGGCTGTATGCGTCACATGTCCTTTGCCTTATTGACAGTTTGACATGAATGCATTTTCATATTATTTTCGATTCATGGTTTTGCGGATTTTTGCGTTTGCGGCTCGAGTTAATTCAGGATATTATATTATAACGACGACTGTGGCTATTTTTTAAGGATTTTGATTTAACTTCTGCACACGTTACCAGAAGGATATGCAGGGAAATTGATAATGCATTGGTTGAGGATTTAGCTGTTCCGGGTAATTGTTTTTTACTGCGAGGAAAAATACATAGCAGACATATTTCTCAAAAAATATATTTTGTTTACATAATAGTTAACAATTCTTTATCTGGGATTAGGGCTTTACAGCATCGTTATTGTAACTGCCTGGTGGGACGGCGAACAGTTGGTACCTGTGCCCATACCATGTCAATAATATGGTACTTGGCATGGGCCCGGTACCAACCCAATATTTATCCTCCTGCAGAGTTTCTTGATGACATATTAGTGGTTTTTAATGATGACTAAAACATTTAAATGCTGTTTTGTTGTTTAATTATTGCATATTAATCCTTAACCTTGACTTAACCTATATTTTAGAAAAAATGTTTGGAACTGGCTTCTACCAAGTTTTTTGATAATTATTGAAATTGTCATGGGTTCCCTACGATTTGTAGTGCAATTTGGCGTTTATTTCATTGTTGTTCATTTCAGGCATTTTTTTGTGTGGCTGATGGGCATTCCCCTTTAAAAATATAATGGTGGCGATGGAATAAAACCAACGATGGATGACTTAAAGGAGTTTATTCTCTTTACTTCAACACTTTACAGACTTTAGCAAACAAAGTTAGACTTAGGTTAGACCTATTAGTGGACCTAGGGATGGACTATCCTATGGTGGGATGGGCTATCCAATCCCTTCACCTCCTAGCTAGGCTATTCCTGAGGGCGACGGGGCCTCCGCTCAGGGCAAGCTTATGACAACAGTGGTGACTGCTTGGCTATCGACCACTGTGCCGTCTAAGTAGCGAGTGACTACCAGTATTATATAGTGCTCTGTGGAGTGACTAGTTCCTCGGTGGTGCGGTTTTATATAGGCAGTTTGACAGATGCCAGTGTGTGTCTTCACCATCTCGTGCTTGTATGTGGTTGTAACCTTCGTTGACGTCACGGACACTTCTCACGTTGAATGTTAGATGTCGCTAGTAGTCTGTTGGTACTGTTGATGTTATCGTCTTATTGATGATTGTTGTTGTGTAAGTTGCGATCTACTCGGGTGGCGTAATGTTGTGCACAGAATCCGGTAGATGGCGTAAGGCGTCGTGTTATAAAAATAGATATTATACACAGAGCAGCCTCCGTACCTCGGGAAGCACGTTAAGGCGGCAATAAATGCCAGCGACCTTGAGCGAGTGGGTGGAGCTTGCGTCACTCCCCGCTACCGCGAAACTCATCCCCGCAATGCACCCTCGTAATTTCGTAGGGTAACTACATATTTCAAATAGTAAGGACTGTCCAGCCCAATTTTTTATCACCGTACAAAATTATGTTCGGGAATAAGAATATGCGATTTACAAAAAAAACTATTGATTGGACTAAAAAAATTAAGGGCCTTTTGAGGTCAAAAATCTCATTTTACGGTAAAACTCAATGTAGCACTCTTAAGACATTGTGCTAGTGGATGCTTTGAACGGGTCATGGAGGAAATTTAAGCAAAATTATAACCTGAAAAACTAGTATTTACAAAAACAGATGTGCAAAATTTAGAACTTTGACCCCCAATATCTCCGTAACTAGGGGTTTCCCAAGTATGGTCTAGAACCAAAAAATGATCACAGTGGTGGAGAGAACAAGACTAAGTGCCCTTCGTTTGCGTTAAGGGTACTTTTACACCCTTTATGTGATCCGATTCTGATCATCTGTTCCTAGTTGAAACACTGCGCTTTGTACTGTACCCGTACCTCAGTTTTATATAAATTTCAGGTCGCAATTTTATTACAACCCCAACGGTACATATGTAGTAGTGAGATGAATAATGGAAAGTCTTAGACACATATTGGATACGACGCACCTAAAGTATTGAATTCGTGGTAGTATGGGCGTTGTTTTGTCTTTCAATAACATTCTCCCTTTTATTTAGACGCGAAATTGGTCCTTAGTCGTGCGGTAAGGTATCCCAGATTGTATGTTTTGTTGATTTTCTTTAGGAGTATTACTAAGGTATGGTTTGGTTAGGTATGATTCAGAGATTTGAGAGCAGCGGTGGCCCAGTGGTGTCGCGGGTCGTGGGTCCGAACCCAGCCAGGCGCATTACTTTGTGTAATTTATTTCATCACCGGTGCTCTCAAAACGGTGAAGGAAAAGAAAAACATCGTTATTAAACCGGCATGTCTTAGAACCAAAAAATTTCTAAGACATGTGGCATCTGCTAACCCGCACTGAACCCGCGTGGTAGATTATAGCCCATCTTTCTCCTAGAGAGGAGGCCTGAGTCCCTGCAGTGGAAACATTGTAGGCTGATGATGAGTATGATTTATTTATCATCTAACACGCCTGTAACCCGAAAAAGGATCGCTTGTAATAGGGGGTGTACTTAATACTACCGACCGGGCATTGCTATGTGGAAATGACGTGTGTGTCAAAACTCAATCTCAAAGCATTTATTTCAATTAAACCTTTATAGGCACTTTTGAATGTCAGAAGAACAATTCATAAAAACAAAACTACGAGTGCAATACGTCATTCCGAAAGCCACCACGCCGAATCACACGCCGCCGAATGCCAGCAACAACAAGCATCGCGAGCACGAAAGCACGCAGCGACGCACACCGCTACAACGAATGCACGAGACTCCGATCACGGAACAACGAATGCACGCCGCAACGCGCAACCGCCGCCCCGCAACCCGGAGCCCCGCGCACCTGCCGCCATTGCACGCGCCGCCGCGCGCCCCCGCACACCGTGTGTCAGACATAATAATTATGTCAAACCAGTAGCGGTGTGGCTCGTAAACCGGTTGTCGTGGTATGGGCATGTGATGTGGAGGAACGAGAAAAATGTCGTGAGAAAAGTTGTGAGTATGATGGTGGATGGGTATAAGAGTAGAGAAAAATCAAAGAAACGATGGATGGACTGTTTAAAGTATTATATGATTAATGTTAAGAAAGGAGGTGTCTAATAAGATAAAGAGTAGTAGAACAGTTTGTTCAGAACCTACAGTATGTTAGTTCAAACGAGGGACATATTATAAATAAAAAAAAAAAAAAAAATAAAAAAAAAAATAAAAAAAATAAAATAAAAAAAAAAAAAAATTAAAAATAAATAAATATTGAAACCCGCAATAGGGCATGCTTACATGAGACGAATAAATATATCAAAAAAACACTGATAAATAACAGACAGAACCATACCAAATATTTCGGAAAAGTCTTGCCTCCATTTATCACAGACAATGTGCGCGGATCAATGACTTTTAGGTATAGTCCATTTTCCCTTCTTATTTTAAAACTGGCGAAGGACAATGACGAAACAGAAACGTCTAATAAATTGAGATCTGGAGAGCGTGGGGGGCCATCGGACATTTTAATTTTTTTTGTTTTTACATTTTTGGGACGAGAATGGGGCTTCTTCAATATGTCCCTCGTTTAACCTAACACCCTGAATGATGGGCATCAACACGTCAGAAGTGAGACGTAAGTGTGCGCTGTTGATGCACTACTATCTACTACTTAATAATAAAATTGACGACAGGATTACTTTAGCTCGTTGTTCACTGTTTGCTCCGGACCGACTGCGGCGGACGCGGGCCTATGCCTCACGAGGCCTGTTCGCTGCTCCCACTGTGCGCACCCAAACTGCTCGATATGCGCCCACAACCCAGGAATCATGAATCTGCTAAACGCCCTGGTTGCTCAAGAACCGGATCTAAATCTGTTTATGATTAGCATTATAGCTACTTATGCTTAATTATTGCATACGATTTTTAAGTTTGTGTGTGATGTTGACTTGCTGCACGAGCTGGTGCAAACTGTAAGTGTAGCAAGTACCTTTTATGATGGGTAAAGTTACCTCATCGAACTGCACTGAATGCGATGTAGTAGAAGATGTTTACCACGTATTAATGGAGTGTGTCAGGAACGAAGCCCTTAGAGATAAAATAAAAACTGAAATTAATATGATTCCCTCAGATGTGGGCTGGTGTAACAGCGTTTTGTCCTTCCCTTTGTCAAAGGAGGCCAGATTACTGTACAGGCTCACCCAAATGGGCATTAAGAATAGAATAACTTAATTACAAAGTTGTAAATCTACTGTATGATTGTTTATTATGTGTGTTTTGAATTTTGTGATTTGTATTACAGGGGCGACATCTTCAAATTGAACAAGCCCCTTTAAATAAATAGAAAAAAAAAAAAAAAAGTACCTGTTTAAATAAATAAATAGAGATGTATGGAAAACGAAGACATTCATTGGGATAATGTCAAGAGAATAAGCATAATATATTTAGCAAAAAGTAATACAAAAGATATACATACAGGGTGCAAATTAACCCTTCACACATACGTCAACCAAGCATTCTGTACATCAAACTAAGTACCCCTACGCAACTTTTTTTGCTGGGAAACGACTTTTTCTTTTGGGGTCAGAAATCTCATTTTACGGTAAAACTCAATGTTGCACTCTTAAAACATTGTGCTAGTGGATCCTTTGAATAGTAAAAGGGTCATGGAGGTAATTTAAGTAAAGTTATAACCTGAAAAATAGTTTTTACAAAAACAGCTGTGCAAAATTTGGAACTTTGACGGGATTCCCAGGTATGGTCTAGAACAAAAAAAATATCGCAGTGGTGGGGAAAACAAGTGCCTTTCGTTTGCGTTAAGGGTACTTTTACACCCTTTATATGCACAATAGTGTTGTTTCTAATACAATGGTAAAATGAGTGCTTTTAAGTAAACTATTACTAATTGAATGAATTAATGAATGATGATGATCAGCAGTTATAAGGCTAGCCACCGCAGAGATTCTTCAAGCCTATAATTTAATTTAACCAGCCTTTCGAGTAAATCCTCACTATTCAATCGTTTATCACTTAATTATTCCCAAAAGGTTGCCTGTATTTCAGGGCCAGATGTCTCCCTCAAGGCAACATTAAATTGAAATGAAATATTCACAAAATTCAGTTACGTCAACCTCAAAATTCTCCGTTTAAAATAGAAAGACACGTCTTGTCAAATTTCGTAATAGCCGTCTATATAATAAAAGCATACTGCTTTCGACATTCCATACAAAATTTCTCGAATGTTCTCGACAAAAGCTTCAGGGAACATTAATGTCGAAATAGCTTTTTGGATTATTACACTAAGTATAAAAATGTTTGAATGCTAATAAACCAACTAATTTAAGTGGACACGATTCTTTAAAGAAGTCTGTACTATATTAATTTGCTCAGCGACTCAACTTGGTTAAAATAGACGATGTCTAACTCAAAAGAGTATCTTTAAGTGAGGTCAAATACTAAGAGTTACCCTTTTGATTCAGAACAAAACTGACACGTGGATGTTAGTTAAAACCAAATGTCATCATCATCATCAGCCTGTTCATGTGCCCACTGCTGGGACACAGGCCTCCTCTCTTTGAGAAGGTATGGGCTATAATCTACCACGCAGGCCCAGTGCGGATTGGATGATGTCACATTTCTTAGATGTTTTGGTTCTCGGACATGCCAGTTTCCTCAAGCTATTGTAACCAAATGTAGTTAAACTCAAATCTAAAGTACTCATTTTATTAAACACTAGTGGACGTCACGCGGTTTCTCCCACGTAGTTCCTGTTCTCGTGGATACAGGGAAAAAAAGTAACCTATGTTAGGTACTCAGCGTGAATGTACGAGTAGCTTACTAATGTTGAAAGATTTTTTGAAATCGGCGTAGAAGTTTTGAGTTTATTCATTACAAACATACACACAAAAATAGAAATCTTTCCTCTTTACAATATAAATGTAGATTAAAATTCATAGCACTCGGCGAATTTTAAACGCCACTTATTACGTTTTATATATTTAGATGCGCGTAAAACACGATACAAACACGCGTATGAAGCGCGTTCAAAACTCGTTTGAAACGCGTACAAAATGGTGGGTTATGGATCGCTGTGCGTACACGCGCAGAGGACGCGCATATAAACGCAGAGGACACGCGTTTCACGATCGCTACGTGTGTTTAGGTTACAAGGTTGCGTTCTTGAAGCGCGTGTTACATACGTGCGTCATCAGCGCGTAGAAAATACGCCGTGCCTTATACGTTTTAAAGCGTTGTTCCCGGTTGTCATTTAAAGATCTTTCGACAGTCGTCACAGATAGCCCAAAAGGCTGACGACCAGTCTTACCAAGCGGTATCGTATTACCCAGTACTACTGGGTCGTGGAGATCAGATAAACAGTAGCTCCATGTAAAATACTGGAAGGATGTTTACTGACTTAAAAAAATGTGATTCTAATTAGTCAGTCTTTTAGATTATCGAAAAATATTGGTTACGTATTTTTTGTTTTATCAAATCAATAAAAGTTGGCGAAGATAAAACGCGTCGAAGATTTGAGAGGGGGGTTGTGACGTCACTGACCGCTAAAGAATGTCATACTAATGTCTCAGAAAATTACGTCACATGAGTTTTCAAAGCACTGTATCGTCTTCATTGTTTGTTTAAGTGAAAAAAGAAAAAATACGTGTCCAATATTTTTTGGAAATCTATTCGACGGACTAATTAGATTTTTTTTGTTAGCTACCCTATTCAGCTGCATCTGGTTAAACTGGGGCTTAGTCCTACCCTTAAAGAAATTGGTTCCCCACTGATAGCACACACACAAAACAGGGAACGTCAACATGTTCCGTTACACAAAACAGGATTCAACGATCGGAATCGCAAACAAACAACTTATGACGTCGTTAGCTCACACACGGAGCAACTGAAACCATTTGTAAATCGACACGATACTGTGACAGATTGAAGAATGATCTTTATGTACGATGTGTTTTCCCTATACGAAATTATTTGCTATAAAAATTACAAACCCTTCACGAAGCTGTCAACCAAGCATTCTGTACTTCAAATGAAAGCTACACAAACATACAAAAACTCACGTCCTGTTACCATGGGGGTAGGTAGAAACTACAGAACGCTACCTTCTACGATCCTTACATAGTTACTCCTTTTGCTTCGTTCACATTTTTACATCTCGTCATACACGCACGCCAGTTGCAAGTGAAGTTACTAAGGAACTCTTACTGTACCCAAAAATTATAAATGGAAACGATTGTTTTTTTTTGGGATAACTGAATTTAACATTCTCAAAACAATGTGTTGATAGATGTATGGAATAGTACGGGGGTGTGGAGGTATTTGAAGTAGAGTTATAGCATCCAGGTATAGTTCTGAATGATCAAATTAGTAATCGCAATGAAGGAGAACAAGTGCATTTTGGCTTCTTTAAGGGTTTATGTAACATCCATTATTGTTTTAATGCTACATTTTTTTAGGTAGCTTTGATAGTATTATCTAAATAAGCAAGGTTTTATCGTGAAAGCGTCCGTAATATTTTGTTGCTCATATTGACTTTTGACTTTTATTCGATTAGGCGGTTGAGTGGCTCTTTTTGCGAGTCCGATTCGCAGTTTTCCAGTATTTTGTACATACTTTCATAGCTGAACGCTTCTGAAATTAAGAGGGCACGTTATGTTTACCTTCTTTGGCATTTTCGACGATTGTTACTCAGGCAGGCATACAAGGTAAATAATAGTACCTACATTATTAATTAGATGGTTTGGTCATGTAAAGAGGATAATTGAAAAGCGACTAACTAAAGGTATTCACAGAGCAGATGTGAGTGGTAACGCCGTTCTAAAAGGAACTAATCTGAACTTAGTGGTGAACTCCCTCAGCAAGTTCAGGTACGTAGTACTCACATACAGCGTGCGTACTAGATAGTGATGTGACGAATCGTCATAAATGTATATCCGCGGACACAGATCCGGATACGGATATTTAGGGTCAAGATCCGCGCATACGGATACGTATACGGATCTTTAATTTTTCACTCAATCGGTGTCGGCGCGTGACCTTGAAACGATAGTTATAAAACTTGGAAGCAGGCGGGGTCCATTCTATTTTCATTTCATAATTTAATATTCAATTGAACCCCGCCTGCTTCCAAGTTTTGTTTAATTTAAAATGTGCTAGTTTTATGCTATTCAGTTTTTTCAGTAGAGTTTTTTAGTTTTTTAACTACTTTTTTTATTTCCAACTTTTTAGTTCTTTTGTGTTTGTTCTTTCGTTGGTCGCCTTAAATTCTTCGCAGATGATTTAACTTTTGTGTTTGTTTATAGGATTTGTGACTTTGCATTTATTTTAAACATATAAGTATCATATATTTTTGTAATCTCCTTTTAAACCTTTCATTTTGATACCCTACTCGATGGTAAAGGAAAAAAAAATGTTTTTTGAAATCCGCGTTATGGCCCCCCAAATCAGCAAATGTATTTGTTTTTTTTAATTTTAATGTAGCCAGTGACACTCGCGTCATCGAGACGAATCTAACGACGTATATTTTATTCAAATCCCTTCATCCGCTTAGGAGTTAGGAGGGAACAAAGAAACGGACATACATACATACGTACACGCCAAACACATAACCCTCCTTGGGCTCCGCCGCAGTCGGGTAAAAAAGGGATATACTGCATATACCTACAGCTGCCATCACACGCATCTCTTTTGTCACCAGTACGAGGATCACAACAGTAATCCTCTTATAAATACAGCCGGCGTGGCCTAAAGAGTGGAAAATCCAAGATAATCTCGTGACGACATGATTTCCAAATTAGGATCCCAAGTTTTTACATTTAAATGAGTTTTTGTTTGGACGAGATATTATTGTTGTAAGGCTGAGATATTATTGTTGTGAGGCTGAAATCTGGTTTTGCTTCGTGTTTACAGTGTTTCTATCGGATGGGTGATTTTAACCTTTTTTGAAAAGTTGAAAGTTTTCACTAATCGATTTCCATGTTGAGCAGAGTGTTATTAGGTTTTTCTATCAGTAGATGACTCGGAGTTTGGATTTGTGCCCAGTTGATGGCAATAAGCTGGGGTCATGTTGGCGACCAGCTACCAAACCTTTTTGATAAATTTAGGTTTCTTTTTTTTGCTTGTCATTCATGTTTTGTTTCGATAGAAAAAGTCAGTCTGTAAAAATATGTGCGAAAAACTGAAGCTTTAGAAGCTTGATGAGGTAAGATCAAGCAGCTCGTGGCTAAATTTTAATAATAACATTCACTCGGGTCGATAGGTTAAGCCGGGCTTGCCTAGGCTGGTCTGTAGATGGGTGACCACCCGTTTTTATAAAGAGTTTATTCTGTGCCGCAGAAAGCATATTAAGCCGTTTGTTCTGGCTGTCATTCGTAGATATTTGACATTCGTTATAGCATCCAAAGTGCACCGTAATACCCAGTATTAACTGGGTTATGGAGTTCTGATAGCAGTCGCTCCATGTAAAATATCGGTATTCAGTTGTGTGAGTGAGAGAGTGGAAAACAACCCGAAGTTGAGAGAGGCTATCAAAAAAAATTGTAAGAAAATACTCGTTTTTAAACGGTTTTATTTAGCTCACCCCGTTTGTTTTTATATTAGAACTTTTAAGTCCGTGATTTGGCCTGTCGTACTGTATGGATCGGAATGTTGGGCTCTAAAGAAGACAGATGAAAAAAGATTGCATGTAGCTGAGATGAGCATGTTGAGTTGGATGTGTGGTGTGACCAGAATGAATACAGTTAGGAACGTGTATATTAGAGGAAGTTTAAAAGTTGCGCCAATCACAGAAAAGTTAAAAGGGAATCGACCGTTATGTGATGGCCATGTGATGAAGAGAAATGAGGAATAAATGATAACGTGACGACTGGCAGATAAAATCACACTAATACACACATCAAAAGTGTCTAGGGATCAAGCATTTTTATGCGGATTTCTTGAGATTGAGATGTGGCTTTGTAATAAATTTATGATTTTATAAATTTATATGGATCCTTTTTGGTGCATTTCATAATTTGAATCAGGAACTGTGAATCAAATTCGAGTAAAAGATGAAAATCAGCTGTCAATATTTTCCCTATAAAAACATACAACGCATTGAAGACATTATTAGTGCTACTGTTTCCCTACTACTGATTAAAACCAACGTTATTATGGAGCGGCGACGTCATTTAAGCAGGGAAGAAATGCTCAGAGCCGTTGGAATGATAGAAGCTGGTTCCCGGCAACGTACTGTGGCTTTAGCTCTGAATACAAGTCAGAGTGTTATCAGTCGACTTTGGACACGTTACCGAAGCACTGGTACCGTGGCTGAGCGCCATGGAGGACGGTATCGCTGCACCACACGGAGACAAGACCGATACATTCAAATCTTAACTCGAAGAGCTCCAACAATAACCGCCATGATGTTAGCCGTGAGGCTTCATCACTCTTCAGGGAACTTAATTAGCGACCAAACAGTCAGAAACCGCTTGCATGAAGTGAACCTTCATTCCCGAAGACCGCTACGGGTACCACCTATAGCAATGCACAATCGTAGGATTCGATATCAATGGGCTCTTGAACACAGAAATTGGGCAGAAGAACAATGGCGTTTCGTGTGCTTTTCTGATGAGTCTCGTTTTGGTATGAGACCGGATACAAGACGTATACGACACTGGAGAACCCCTGGACGCCAACAGCGATTAAAATCCTGCCAGGAAGTCCATCCTTATAGTGGTGGAACCATCATGGTATGAGCGGGTATTTGGATCGGCGGAAGAACTGAGTTGATTTGGATCAGAGGCAACCTCAACGCTCAAATTTATGCTGAGACGATTGTATCAGACGTCATCGTTCCTCTACAAGTGCAAATCGGTCCCTTATTTCAGTTAATGCATGATAATGCACGACCGCACACCGCAAGAGTTGTAAGACAGACTCTCGCCGCAGCTAACATCAATGTCCTGCCCTGGCCTGCTCAGTCGCCAGACTTGAACCCGATTGAGCATGCATGGGATATGCTACAGAGAAGAGCTCTGCCGAATATGGAGGGTATCCAGTCGCAAGAAGACCTTTTTTTGTTGTTGCAACGAACATGGGCGGCCATTCCACAGCGTGATTTGGATGAACTCATTTTGAGTATGCCAAACCGATGTTCTTGTGTTGTTAGTGTTCGCGGTAGAAACACGGATTATTAATTGTTTAAGTTACCCAATAAAATTTTAAAGAAAACTGTTATTTCAGTCTTTTTTTCGAACTTTAATGTTAGTGGTTCAAATGTCAAAAATCCCTTTATTAGGAAAATGGCAAATTTCTTTATTAATGCAAAGGTGACTTGGTTTATCGTTACTGTGACAAACGAAAACACTTTATTTGATGAATCCTTAAAGAAAATTTTAATTAATATCAATCAGGAGAAAAGTTATTGCAAAAATATATGTTGATCCCTAGACACTTTTGATGTGTGTATTATAAAGGCGAAAGTTTGTAAGTGTGTGTGTATGTTTGTTACTTCTTCACGCAAAACCTACTGAACGGATTTGTATATATATAATATAAAATTTGGTACTCAGATAGTTTATAACCTGGATTGACACATAGGATAGTTTATATCCCGATTTTATCTTCCCGTGGGATAATTTTCGAGTTGTAGCGGGTGAGGCCTTGGCAACAGCTAGTAGAAGATAAAAACGTGTTGCGCCAACCCCTAATGGCATGGGATAAGGACAGGAAGATGAGATGAGATCATGAAATACTTGAACACATAATGACCCGTTTGTTGGAGTATGGCCCACTTAATCATCTAGAGAGGTGACCTGTTACCCAACAGTATATTAATATATTCATCATTTCGTTCAAAAGATGTCCACTGCTGGACAGAGGCCTCTGTGGCGTGTGGCCAATGTAGCGACACCTGGGGTTCGCTACATTGACCGGTCCTGTACGTGTTGCATCCAGCGGGTCTCAGCGAACCTTCACCAGGTCAGCTACATGATCTTTTAAAAGATCAATTTATTTCAACAAAAAAAAAAACGATTTTTAACACGCGATCCCACGATTGACACTTTTTAAATTGCTCTCTAAACTTTAAACTGACCCCTAAAAAGTTCCGTTCGTCGCAATGCCTGAATAAACAGCCAAACAAAACAGCACTATTTGTCCTATTCGATGTGCAAATAGACAGAACAATTTGAAAAAATAGTTATCCTTATGGGGGGTTATTCTATTCTATCGATTTGGGAGGGCATCGAACTAGAAATAAATAAGTAAAGTTTATTGGAAACAAAGTGAAAAATAGGGAATATTTAAGGAAAAGACATGTTGGGCCGACCCCAAATAAATTGGGATAAGGGCCTGAAATTGATGATGATGATATTGGATACAAAGTAAAAAGTCGCATGCCAGACAAAATGGTTCCCAAACACCAGCAAAGTTTTAATATTCATCAACAGCTTATTAATGTTCCCACAGCTGGGACACAGGCCTCCTCTCTTTTTGAGAGGGAATGGGGTATAATCTACCACGCGTGCCCAGAGCGGATTGGAAGATGTCACATGTCTTCGAATTGTTGGTTCTAAGACATGCCGGTTTCCTCACGATGTTTTCCTTCACCGTTTTGAAAGCAGCGGTGCAAAGTTTTAATATGTTTAGCATAATCAGCGTGTAATGTTCGCACTGCTGGGACACTCGCCTTTTGTGTATGAGAGGAAATGGGCTATTATCCTCCACGCATGCTTAGAGTGGGTTGGCAATGTGATATAAAAAAACTAATAATCACACAATATTATAAAGGCGAAAGTTTGTGAGTGTGTGAATGTGTATGCTTGTTACTTTTTCACGTCTAAACGGCTGGTGCGATTTAAATAAAATTTGGCATGGACTTAGCTGACACCTTGGATTAATACATAAGATAGTTTTTATCCCGATTTTATCTTCTCGTGGGATAATTTTTGGGTTGTAGCGGGTGAAACCGCTGGCAACAGCTAGTGAAGTATAAAGGCAAAATTCTAGTCTCCAGCTCAGGATTCGTTTTTTTTTTGTTAAAAGCCGTAAAGAAAACTGCAATTTTCTACAGCATTCCAAGTATTTACATAAGCGCTTGAAACAGTATTGTCATACCCAACAGAAAAATCTTGGCCAGTCGCTATTTTTACAAAATTACCACTTCCTATTCTATGCGAACTAATTTAAGTAAGTAGGTAGATACTGTGGAACAAGCTAATGAGTACACAGGCAGAAATCTTTATAGGTAATTCTAGAACACTAAAAATATTGATTGCAATTTATTTTGAGCGTTTGGCATTAAGCGACTAATGTATCTGTGTACTCATCAAATTAAATGCAAGTTGGCTGGCTGTATACTTATTAACTTGTTCGACCGTACCTAGTTGTTTTTTTGAGCGGAAAGAGCAAAAAAAGCGAGCGCTAAGATAAATGAACGCTGTTTAGTGAGACGTGTAGTACGCGCGTATTGTGTTGAGCAGTTTAGTTACTGTCTTACTGGTAAAAGAGGTTCATTTCATAGCGGTTTGTAATGTCTTGGCAATGGTTATAGAAGATGTGTTGTTATTTATCTATGATTTAATTTAATAAATTCAACAACTTTAAAAATAACTACAAATACAGGGTGTAAATCAACCCTTTAGACTTTTTTTTTGGGGTCAAAATTTTCATTTTACGGTATAACTTAATGTAGCACTCTTAAAACATTGTGCTAGTGAATGCTTTGAATAGTAAAAGGGTCATGGAGTTGACCCCCAATATCTTCGTAACTAGGGGGTTCCCAGGTTTGGTCTAGAACAAAAAATTATCGCAGTGGTGGGGGGAGAACAAGTACCTTTCATTTGCGTTAAGGGTACTTTTACACCCTTTATAAGACTAAAATGACTTGTCAGCGAGTTATTGTTAATAAAAAAATTAAAAAAAATCGTAATTTGTTTATCATTGGTGAACCCCTAATATTTAAACGTGGAGCCCTATAATCTTTTCCCTAAAATAAATCGTCATAGGTGTCGTTTTTATGGTTTTCAGGGCCCGAGCTGATGATGATATCGAGTTCAAAATATAAAACTTGAACGTATGAAAATATAAACGTTCTCCAAATGGCATCCTAGTTCTATCCTCTGTCCTAAAAACAGAATAATAAATTCCGTGAAACTCAACAATATAATCAGGATTCATTCCAGCAAACTGTCGGGACGCGTTGACACAAAAACCTTTGTCCCTCGGCCTGACCGCGGCAATGTCCGGTCTACCTACGCAGAGAAATACTTAAACTCTGTGTAGGACATTGAGTTGTGACGTGTTAATGTCACCTTTCCACATAGTTAATTAAGAATTTAGGAGTTAAATTGTTAACATTATTCACTATAAGGTCTATGTGCTTTCATTTTAGGGTCGCATGTTTTTTAACAGAGTTTAAAACAGAAGCCTGCCAAAATAAAATAAACAGGTAGTTAACAAAAAATATCTAATAAGACTATCAGATAGATTTCTAAAAAATATTGGACACGTTTTTTCTTTTTTCACGTATACAAACAATGAAGACGATACAGTGCTTTGAAAACTCGTGTGACGTCATTTTTTGAAACATTAGTATGACATTCTTTAGCAGTCAGTGACGTCACAACCCCCCACCCAAATCTTTGACGCGTTTTATCTTCGTCAATTTTTATTGATTTGATAAAACAAAAAATTCGTATCCAATATTTTTCGATAATCTAACAGACGAACTAATTAGAATCATATTTTTTTAAGTCGGTCAACATCCCTATTGTTTGGTTCAAAGGTTTTGCCGGTTTCCTCACGATGTTTTCCTTTACCGTTTTGAGAGCAGAGGTTGGTTATGTAATAAATTACACAAAGTAATGCGCCTGCGTGAGTTTGAATCCACGACTTACTGTTCATAAGTCGAGCCGCCACCACTGCGCCACACTGCTCCTTCGGTTTTGCCCTGTTTATCTATAATTTTCAATCCTAATTATGGGTGGTTTTTCATGATTTTCGTGTCGCAAAGCTTTTTTCATTAAGTTCCGACGCCTTATGCAGCTGGTCTATATTTTCTGCGAAATTTG
Source organism: Diarsia rubi (assembly GCA_932274075.1). Lineage (NCBI taxonomy): Eukaryota > Metazoa > Arthropoda > Insecta > Lepidoptera > Noctuidae > Diarsia > Diarsia rubi. Next base: position 2,957,728 of record OW026432.1, read on the forward strand.
AAAATGCAGTCATGTCGTAAAGTTAGTAGCTAGGTTAAGTTAAAGCTAGCTAGGTAAAGTAGCTAGGTAAGTGATTAAGTTAGCTAGTTAAAGTTAGGTATGTAGGTTTAAACTCTACCACTGATTTTTCACTATACATAGTTAAATAGTCAAAATATTCATGTGTTGTTAAAAAAGGGCTTAGCTAATGTCAATCCTGTTTAAAATTATTGTAGAAATATAGACACTACATAGTATATAGTATTTATTTTCGGGATGATTTCTACAATGACTGAACCTGGAAATATTTGGAAACAAAAAAAATATAATTTACTCACTAAAAGTGAATGCTAAACAAATTAAATCTCACAGAAGATTATGAACAGACTGACACACCCTGTTTTATTTACTACGCCAGCATAAAAACTCAGAGAGCTCAACAATGAATTTCTAACTCAGCATTAACTCAAGCAAAACGTGAACAAAAACCTCGGACTCCGGGCCTAACCACGACCGTTAGAAGTAGGTACACATGTACCATAGAACTAAAGTTTTGTTTATGGAAGTTTCATGCAAACAGCTTCGAGATAGGGGTGAATGGGAATTAGTTTGGTTTTTGAATGGTTTCTTGTCATCGTGGCCTATAATGTTCCGTCTCGAGCACCAATATGTATACACGCAGACACTTTTAATAGTGATTTTCACCTACTATATTGCTTAAACATTTTTATGAACATGGTATTTTTTTTGGCTGGTGGAAAATAATCAAATAATCCCTCCCGCTCTTGGGCAGAGCGAAAGGGAGTGTCAGACTTCTACTGACTAAAAACCAACCATGTTCCTTCTTCTTAGCCCTGTATGTCGGGGCCGCGGTATCTTTTGTGAACAACAGCCCCGACGGGAACGTGGTATTTTGGAAGCCTTAATATTAGGTTTTATCTCACAAACAAACAAAATTATTTTTTTAAATTAATTTTAAGTTATTGAGTCTTTTCATCAAGAATTTCTTTGTAGCAGCCACGAAGTCTGGAATTGTGTCCAGTTGAGTGGGGGTTTGTGACGTCACCGACCGGTAAAAAATGCCATACTAATGTCTTAGAATACGACGTTACACGAATTTTCAAAGCACTGTATCGTCTTTATTGTTTCGTGAAAAAAAAGATTTACGTATCCAATATTTTTTGGAAATCTATCTGACGGACTAATTAGTTTTTTTTTGTTAACTACCCCATTATAGTTTAAGTAACTTATAGAACCGTTTGTCGTAGCTATCAATACGGTGTTCAACCCACAGGACGGATTGGGCTAAAAAAACACGCAGATAACTTAACAGATAGCTTACATGACGTAGGCATGCGGTAAGAAAGGATTTTGAAAAAATTCAACCCTTAGGATGGTGAATTGGCATGAGAATTCGTTAGTGGGAAAATGTGTTCCATATCAATGCCCTGTATGGCGCATGTTAAAAAAATATCACCGATAAAAAATCTGCTTCTTTACTTTGTTGGGGGTAATTTATGGAACTAGCATAACGCCTGTAATTCCTAAAGGATTCGAAACTAATGTTTGAATAATATTTGTATTTTTCGCTGACAGAGAGATTCGTTATTGCTACAGGCTATAAAAATATTAAATGTATACTAGCTGATGCCCGCCGCTTCGTCCGCGTGGATGTTGGTCAATTTATTTAAAAAATAATACAAAACCTTCCACGAGAATCACTCTATACGTTGGTGAAAACAGCATAAAAATGGGTGCAGTTGTTTTGAGTTTATCGCGAACAGACAGACAGACAGACGCGTCGGTGAACTTTGTTTTATAATATAGTGATAGTGTTAAGTAGTGATGATTATTATATTAATCTAGCCATCACAGTTTTTACGGACGAAGTCGCGGGACAAAGAGCAAGTTTCGTCTTTTTTCATGATTGATTTTAAATGATTTGGTCTGAACAAGCACTTATCGTTCAAGAGAATAACTCAAAACTGTCCTGTTTACATAATTATCTTCTATTTCGTAAACCAGTTAACAGGGTACTTTATTTAATGTTTCAATGATGATTTCAGTTAATGCGATACGTGATGAAAATTTCTCTTTTATCATATAAATAACACCAAACTTTCACAAGAGTTTTTTGTACCGGTTTTCATACGTATTTTCATATTTGACCTCCAGTGTAATCTCATGGCGACATGGAGAGAGCGACTGTCCAGAGCACGCCACGATAGCGGCGGTAAGTCCCTATTTTCAGGAGTGGCTGAACAGGCGCCACGGCGCCCTCACCTTCCGTTTGACGCAGGTCCTCACCGAACACGTTTGTTTCGGGAGGTACCTGCACCGAATCAGGCGGGAGGAAACGCCCGGATGTCACCACTGTGTGGATCGGCCGGAGGACACGGTGGAGGTCTGCCCCGCTTAGGTGGAGCTCCACCGTGTTCTCGTAGCGGCGATCGGCGGGGGCGACCTCTCGCGTCCGGCCCTGGTGCAAGTCATGGTCCGGGGTGAGAAGGAATATTACACCGTCGCCTCCTTCTGTGAAGCAGTGATGTTAGCGAAGGAGGTGGCGGAACGAGAGAGGGAGAGAACCTCACGTCTCAGCAGTCGCGGGAGACGCTCCGGGCGTCGGGGTCACGTGATGGCTTCCGGCCACCGTAGACGCGGGCCTGTAAACGGTGAGTGATGGGCTGGCTCGCCGTCCGTCTGTCTTATGACGACGACAGACCGTGTCGACGGCGCGTTCGGTTTCCACACGCGCGCACGAGATGTCAGCAACATGGAAGGGGCCCGCAAGGGCTGACGCCCGTCGGGGCTGCGGGATGTTGTAAGAGATAGCGCGGCCTTGACATATAGGGCTATGAAAGAACATGGGTGGTTTTTATTTAGTAGAAGTCTGATACTCCCTTTCGCTCTGCCCAAGAGCGGCAGGGAGTATCAGGGGTTATTTGATGATTTTCCACCCGCCAAAAAAAAAGACATACCGGTTTCCTGACGACGATGTTTTCCTTCACCGTTTTGAGAGCGGTTTCTTATGGGCCTACCCATGTTATCTGCATCCATCTTTACATCCATGATTTTCTTCAAACCATTTTTTTATCTGATCATGCAAACGACTAGGGGATCGGACTGAATTAAAAAAAAATATGATTCTAATTAGTCCGTCAGTTAGATTATCGAAAAATATTGGATACGTATTTTTTGTTTTATCAAATTAATCAAAATTTACGAAGATAAAATGTGGTTGTGACGTCATTTGTAGGTAAAGATGTACTATCATATGACGTTTTCGAAGAGTCCACGAGTTTTCGAAGCACTGTATTGTCTTAATTTTTTGTGTATGTTAAAAAAGAAAACATACGTGTCCAATATTTTTTGGAAATCAATCTGACGGACTAATTAGTTTTTTTTGTCCGATCCCCTATTAAAGAAAAACACTTACATAATTAGTACTACTAAATTACCATCTTTTATATCTACGCTAGTGCTAAAACGCATACATTCTAACTCCAAGCAAATAAAACAAAGAAAATACTTAAAAACAATGTCGCTTCTAGTATTAGTACATACAGAGTTGAAACAATCTGCGTTTAAATCTCCTAGCTCTCCGACTACCGGCTTTGCTGTTCCGAATAAGTCCTTCCTTGTTTTAGCAATTTAGACTGAAAGTAAACTAGGAAAATCGAAACTAAATATATAGAATCTTGTGGTATCTCACGGTTTTATTTTGTTTGATTTTGTCTGGTTAAAAATCTTTCAGAGGAGGAGGACGGGTACGATTCCCAGCTGTGGGTTGTTCGAAAGAGATACCGTGGCCCCGGACACAAAGGGCAAAGAAGGAAGGGTGGTTTTTATTCAGTAGAAGTCTAACACTCCATGAGGAATTATTAAATGATTTCCCAACCTCCACAGAATACAGATACAGATATCTAGAATCTGTCTTGTGGTATATTTCGTCTTTGTTTTGTGACATTTTGTCTGTTAGGCAAACCTTTCAAAGGAGGAGAAGTCTTTATGTTCGATTGTTTTCTTTTTTTCTTATTATCAGTCAAGGATTCTGGATTTGTGTCCAGTTGATAGTAATATCTCGGCCCTTTTCCATGGGACTTAAACATCATAATCTGCCTAGCCTTTTCCAAACTGCGTTAGGGTCGGCTTCCAGTGACCGGGACTTAAACACAGCTGTCGCACAACTCCGCCTAACCCTTCGAGGACTACAGGCGTGATGTTTTGTTATGCTATTACTTTGGATTCCCCTCCTCCGGGTGTAACAGCTGATTTTCATTTGGTTCATCTGTGAGTATTAAGCCACTATAAGGAAAGAATTTAATCCGGTTTTAAATTGCTCGGAAAAATTGCGCGCTACCTCCCGTAATATAAGAACAAAAGAATGTTGATGAGTAAACCCACTTTTTTAACCAACTTCCTTATTATCGAACCGATTATGAATGTTTAAATAAAGCCTTACTGTTTATGTCTATAATAATTAAATGAATATGTTGTATATCAAAATTCTAATACAGGTTATTTTGAATTGTCGAAACAAAAACAACAATTAATTAATGTAACTGCATTCTCAGCCATAAGGTATAAAAACTGTGAACGAACTGTATCAATAGTCCATAAAGTGTCCATGGAATTTCTATTAAATCAGAATGTTTTTACGAAACCTTGATAACATAAGTCATGTTTATGGTACATTAACTGCGGTACTCAGAGATATTTAATGATTACTTAAGCCTTCACTAAGTAAAGATTTGACTTACTTTTGTAGGACAAAACTGTCAAAACCTTTACTTAGTGATGGTCTAAGTAATCAATTAAGCTCTCTGAGTGCGGCAGAGTGAGAACGATGTAGCTAGATTATATGTTGACGTTAAAAGTGCCCACGATAAAAAGCCAAAAAAAAGACAGTTCAAAAATAAAATAACAAATTCAAATAAGCCGTGGCAACTAAGAGATGACGTAAAGCGCAAACGTTAAAAAGGGGACGTTAAGTTCCACTTAAAACAATTACAAGTAAAAACTATAAACTTTTCCTCTCTAAAGGAGCTAAAAGCCGACAAAACTCAACAGTTATCAATTTCCTTTACACTCGGGACCACCACGATACGAAGGTATGAAACCAATCTAAAGATGAAGTATACTCGGTCAGGCCAGTGATTGATAGTGGCGCCCTCTATCGGGAACCTCTTGAAGATTTATGTGGCCCTGGTACCGAATAATTATACGCACCATTCCGTTTTAGTAAAATTATGATAGGCAGTGGTTTTTGGGGATCGGAATCTGAGGTTTAGTATTCAGAATGTTCTGTGGAATTGTTGTGGTTTTTTGTTTAGTTTATGGTAGGTACTAGCTTATGAATAAATAATTATTTCTGTCTGTATAAGGAGTTACTTAGGCTAGGCTTTTATTTTAGACTAGATGTCGGTTATATTATACGAAAACCTTCCTCGAGAACCTCTCTAACCATATCTATGGTGAAAACAGCATGAAAATCACTGCAGTAGCTTTTGAGTTTATCGTTAACAGACAAACAGACGCGGCGGAGGACTTTGTTTTACAATATTGTATTATGGTAAACTAATGAAATTGTAAACAAATTTCGATTAAATAAGGGGAAGTAATCTACACTAATATTATAAAGAGGAAAGATTTGTTTGTTTGTTTGTAACGAATAGGCTCCGAAAATACTGGACCGATTAGAAAAATTCTTTCACCATTGGGAAGCTACACTATCCCTAGGTGACATAAGCTTTTTATCCCTATATTCCCACGGGAACGAGAACTACGCAGGTGAAACCGCGTGACGTCCGCTAGTATTGTTATAATAATAACTTCATGCGGACAGAGGTCGAGGGTAACAGCTTGCCGTCGTCGCTCAAGTCACCAATAAGATCAGTGTAGCCACTCACATAATAATATTCCTTTAACCTCTTGTTAATCGTTTTTCACTGTTTCCCAACAATAATAACAATTGTTAATAATTGTTAATAAGGGTGTCTATATAGCTTACTTTGAATAAATGTCAAAAAACGGCCGCTCCATTGCTTGATTTGCTTTCAGTAAAATTATTTTCTGGCACACGTAACACACATTTGGTAAAACAAATTAGTCAGTTTTTGGCCGATGTAATCACAGATCAGAAAAAAACAGGGATGTAATCAATCAATTCAGTCTAGTACAGTCTCTTGATAGACTTTTTTAGTGTTTAATTGATCCAGGCCGTTTAACAATATATTTTTAGGGTTCTGTATTGGTTGCAGGTTGTTCGATAGAGGTACCGCGACCCCGGACACAAAGGGCTAAGAAGGCCTGTTGGTCTAGTGGTTAGTGACCCTAACTGCTATGCCGGAGGTCGTGGGTTCGATTCCCACCCAGGACAAATGTTTGTGTGATGAGCACGATCATTAGTTCTGTATCTGGGTGTAATTTATCTATAATATACATGTATTTAGAAATATATAAGTATGTTTATCAGTTGTCTAGTACCCATAACACAAGCTCTGCTTAGCTTGGGACTAGATGGCGTTGTGTGATAGTTGTGGAATATTATATTATATTATTATTATATTATAAAGAACATGGGTGGTTTTAAGTTAGTAGAAGTCTGACACGCCCTACCACTAAATCCAGAGCAAGAGGAGTGATTTTATGATTTCCCACCACCAAAACGTAAAAAAGGGTTCTAATAAGGATGTTTACTGACTTAAAAAATATGATTCTAATTAGTCCGTCTGTTAGATTATCGAAAAATATTGGATACGTATTTTTTGTTTTATCAAATCAATTAAAAATTGACGAAGATAAAACGCGTCAAAGGTTTGAGTGGGGGTTGTGACGTCACTGACCGCTAAAGAATGTCATACTAATGTCTCAGAAAATGACTACACACGAGTTTTCAAAGCAGTGTATCGTCTTCATTGTTTGCTTACGTGAAAAAAGAAAAAAATACGTGTCCAATATTTTTTGGAAATCTATCTGACGGACTAATTAGATTTTTTTTTGTTTACCCTATTCAAGCTGTGCAAAGGATTAGACTAGTTAAGACAGCGGCCAACCTGGGCTCGCCGAATACAAGCAAAGCACATGCGTGAGCATTAGTGAGCATGTTGCCCGTGACTTCAATGAAGCATCTAAAGAATCCTAAAAAAATTGGTATGAACATCTTGCAAACATTAGATATCATCATCATCATCAGCCTGTAATGTTCCCACTGCAGGGACTCAGGCCTTCTCTCTAGGAGAGAGATGAACTTAATTATAATCCACCACGAGGGTTGGTAGATGTCACATGTCTTCGAATTTTTTGGTTCTTATTGTTCGGATTCCTCACGATGTTTTCTTTCACCGTTTTGAGAGCAGCGGTGATGAAAAAAACTACACAAAGGAACGCGCCTGCCTGATTCGAACCCATTACTTACTCTTTTTGCTCTGGGCGGAGCGGTAGGGAGTGTCAGACTTCTACTGACTGAAAACCACCCATGTAGGCCACGGTATCTCTTTCAAACAACTCGCAGCCAGCAGGATGACTTACTGTTTGTAAGTCGGAGCTGCCACCACTGAACCACCGCTGTAAACTTTAGTAATGAACTGAGTTTTTTGTTTACATAATACTTTTTATCCGGAATTTTTAAAGCTATTTTTATCTATCTTTTCACATATTTGCTGACAATTCCGAGCATTTATTTACCGTCGTCAGGACCTTTGGCTGGGGTCTAATAGGACCTCTATGCAAAGTTCACGGCTTAGTTGAAGCTTACCCGTTTTTTATTAGACAATAGGTTGCAAGGATCTGTGAAAAGTTTAGGTGGTGTTTTTTCTTGTACCGCCTTTTGTTTCTTTAGGGTTCCGTTAAAATGGAATCGATTGATTCGTCCTGTTGGTCGGTTTGATTGTCTGTCACAGTGCTTTCCTTTTTTAACTCAAAGGTTGACTGGTAGAGAATGCCTTGTGGCATTAAGTCCGCCTATGTACCACACTTGTACATCATCATCATCATCATTTCAGCCGAAAGACGTCCACTGCTGGACATAGGCCTCCGCTAAGTGTCGCCACAGGACCGGTCAATCCCGTGCGTCTCGCATCCAGCGGGTCCCCGCAACCTTCACCAGGTCATCGGTCCACCTAGTGGGAGGCCTTCCAACGCAACGTTTTCCGGTTCGCGGTCGCCACTCCAGAACTTTCAGGTCCCATCGGCCATCCGTTCTGCGAGCAATGTGCCCTGCCCACTGCCACTTAAGTTTGGCAATTCTTCGAGCTATGTCGGTAACCTTGGTTCTCATGCGGATTTCCTCATTTCTGATTAGATCACGCAAGGAAACTCCGTGCATAGCTCTTTCCATTGCCCTTTGGGTGACTTTGAGCTTTCTGATGAGGCCCATAGTGAGCAACCACGTTTCGGTCCCGTATGTAATCACTGGCAACACACACTGGTCATAGACTTTTGTCTTGAGACACTGTGGTAAGTTGGACGAGAAGATATTACTAAGCTTCCCAAACGCTGCCCAGCCGAGTCGGATTCGACGATTGACCTCTTTCTCAAAGTTGGACCTACCTAACTGGACCGTTTGTCCCAGGTAGACATAATCGTCTACAACTTCGAGTGTAGAGTCTCCGATCTTGATAGGAGTGGGTGTTACATGGGCATTCAACATGACCTTGGTTTTGTCAATGTTCATTTTAAGACCCACTCTTTCGGAAGCTCTACTGAGGTCATCGAGCATTGTACTGAGGTTCTCCATGGTCTCAGCCATGACCACTATATCGTCGGCAAACCGAAGGTGAGTGATGTACTCGCCATTGATGTTGATGCCTAGTCCTCTCCAGTCCAGAACCTTGAAAACATCCTGCAGTACAGCGGTGAACAGTTTCGGAGATATGACGTCCCCCTGTCTCACACCTCGCTGCAGAAGGATAGGTTCCGAAGTCTGATCCTGGAGTCGGACTGACATGGTGGCGTTTTTGTACAAACACTTCAACACCTCGACCGGTAGTCGATTTGGCACCTTTGGAGAGACTGTAGTACAGCCCAGGTCTCGATCGAATCGAAGGCTTTCTCGTAGTCCACAAACGCTAAACAGAGAGGCAGATTATACTCTTCGGTCTTCTGTATAACCTGCCGCAGCGTGTGTATGTGGTCTACGGTACTAAAGCCTTTTCGGAATCCGGCTTGTTCGGGAGGTTGAAAGTCGTCAAACCTGCGCGCGAGACGATTCGTAATGACTCTTGAAAACAACTTGTAGACATGAGTGAGAGAAGTGAGATGGGCCTATAATTCTTAAGTCGGGCATTGTCGCCCTTCTTGAAGAAGAGTACCACCACACCTTTGCACCATGCCTGCGGCGTTTTTCCCTCGAGTATGACGGAACCAAACAGCTTCTGAAGGGCCTTAAGGACCGGTTTGCCACCCGCTTTCAGGACTTCGGCCGTAATTCCGTCATCACCCGGTGCCTTGTTGTTCTTCAGCTGTTTCAGAGCCATCCTAATCTCGTACAGGCTGACATCCGGGATGTCTTCGGTATAGTGTCGGGTCAGTCTACACTTGTACATGAAGTTTAAATAAATAAATAAAAAGAGAGGTAGTGTTTTCTAAGAACTGCTATACAATAATGATTAAAATTATGGATAAAGAAAACTGTGACACTGGAGTAGTAACTTTGTTTTTCATAAGCATATTAGAAAACCACATGCACACATGCACATGCACATGCACATGCTATTTTACATGGACCTACTGCCTATTTTTTATTTTTTTTTGGGGTGGGAAATCATCACATACCCCCCCCCCCCTCCCGCTCTTGGCCAGAGCGAAAGGGAGTGTCAGACTTCGACTGACTAAAAACCACCCATGTTCCTTCTTAGCCCTATATGTCAAGACCGCGGTATCTTTTACAAAATCCCGCAGCCCCGACGGGCGTCGGCCCTTGCATGCCCCTTCCATGTTGCTGACATCTATTTGAGGCGCGCGTGGAACACGAACTCGCTGTCGACACGGCCTGTCGTCGTCATAAGACGGACGGACGGCGAGCTAGCCGATCACTCACCGTCCATCTGACCTCCACAACTCAGTATTGGGTAATACGATACCCCTTGGTAAGACTGGTTCTCAGATTTTCAAGCCACTTACCACTTGTAACGACTGTCAAAGATCCACGTATGCCAGCCGAAACCAAACGTTTAACTTGCAATGTAATGGGAGGTCACCCATCCACAGCTGTTATTATTAACCCACAAGCTCATAAAAAATATGGACACTAAATACCTATACGGAACCTCCTACTGTTAAAGCTTTATTTAAAAAGCAAATAGCGACTCCAAAATATTTGTAACTCTTCGCTCGCAAACCTACTATGCAAATATGTCAAAGCGGCTTGTATCGATCGTCTGGTATTGCCTTTTGATTTGCTAACATTTGCCTTTCGTTTTTAAAACGAGCATCGAATTCTGTTTGCTATCTCTTTTTATTGTTCACGAAAAGAGCAAGATAAAAGATGAGCTATCGGATGTATTCTGTTCTTCGTTTGCAAGATAAGGTTTTCTTTTGTTTGGCTCCTTGTTTTCGTTCAATTCTTTGGGTAAAGTAAAAAGTATTTACGTAAGCTCGAGAAATCGCTACCTATGTTTTTTTTAGAATAATGTTGAAATAACTTTCGTAACGGTTACGTTTTATAAGAAAGCTGTAGTTGATTTTTGTCAAAGATTACTTATTATACGAATTATTTAATACTGGTTGTTGCGAGCGGGCTTCGCCCGCTACAACTTGAATATTATCCCATGGGAAGATAAAATTGGGATAAAATCTATCTTTTGTCTTAATCCAGGTTATAAACTATCTGTATACCAAATTGTATCCAAATTTGCTTAGTAGTTTTTGCGTGAAAGAGTAACAAACAAACACACTTACAAACTTTCGCCTTTATAATATTAGTGTAATGTAGTTTTTAATTGTAATAATGTATAAAATTAGTTTTTTAAATAAATAGTAAACAACATAATATCAACAATAAAACATTCAAACTATATAGGGAACGGGTATCCAGTCGAAGCCGGATTCAGCTGAATACCATCATTATAATGTATACAATAAAATTCAATTTCCGAAAACCATTCTCGACGAGTACATGAAGTAAAATGTCAGTTTCACGGCATAGGTTTTAGTAAGGACGTACAATGAAGCACATCACTGTTTTTGCTAGGTCGGGAACTGTACAGACTTCGTCGGTGTGGTTTTAATGTATCTGGGTGTGAATTTAGTATCAGTTAGACATTTTATAAATACGAATTTCTCGCTGCGAAGAGAGAAAAATGACATGTATTTCCGCATTTTGTTATATCGCTTCACGGTTAAATTAATCATTTTCGTTCGATTTCATCAAACCAACAAAACTCATACCAAAAAATATGCAACGCGAGAAAATAATAGGTTCTATTTTAATTTTTTTAAGGGTTAGTTAAATAGATATTGATAGCAACTAGTGTGGTGACCGTTGGACTAAAGTTTGAACTCAAGACGTCTGATATCTGTCGTCCACCTAGGTGAATAAAAACATCGTAAGGGAACCAGGGCCTGCAGTCTGTACAAAGATAGCGATCGCTTTACGACAAAATTCGGTCGCAAAGCTATAACGATGCGGATTTAAGTTGGTAGCTAATACCGGCGGGTCGCGTCCGACTCACGTCCACCTTAAATCCGCATCGTTATAGCTTTGCGACCGAATTTTGTCGTAAAGCGATCGCTATCTTTGTAGAGACTGCAGGCCCAGCATCGTAGGGAAATCATCTTTTAACCCCTCCCGAGCGAAAAGGAGTGTCAGACTTCTACTCACTAATAACCACCCATGTTCCTTCTTAGCCCTATATGTCGAGGCCGCGGTAACTTGTGTACAACCCGCAGCCCCGACGTCGGCAGTTGCGGGCCCCTCCCATGTTGCTGACATCTCTTTGAGGCGCGCGTGGACCGCCACCTCCTTCGCTAGCATCACTGCTTTGCAGAAGGAGGTGACGGCGTGGGAATTCCTCCTCGCCCCGGACCATGACTTGCACCAGGGCCGGGAAACCAGAATGCCTGAGAGATATTTCTTGACGACTTATAAAATCAAGTCGAGAGGCCCATTGGGTGGCATTAAACCGCTGTCACTAGATTCGATACTGACCACACGACAAAGAAAGAAAGGAAATGTTTTGGCATTTATTCTGCGTTTATTGTGGTAAACCTTTTATCGTGCGTTCAAATGTGTATAGTCCCTAACATGGACAGCTTTTTGCTTCGTAACATTTGAGGTCAGATGCGGAACGGTGTCGACAGTTGTGTTGCAAAGTTGTTGCTTTATTTTTAAATATGTTTCGGTACGAAGTATTTTTAGATTGGCTTTTTCTATGGGTTGGTTTATTTAGATTGCATTGGGAGTTCGTCATTTTAAGCCAAGGCTAGGAATAGAAATCTTTTTTAACGTGCTAGCTCTTTAACGAGTATTTTAGTTACGTATTTTCGTGACAACTGATTCCAGGGGTCTCAATCCCCAATGGGAATTGTTGAGTTTTGTAAAACTATGCTAATTGCTAACTATTAATTGAAAACTATAAAATAAACTAACAAGAAACTATAAAAGGGCATCGATATACTGCTCCTCAACGCTGACAGCCGGTAATGTACCCAAAAGACTGGCGGTATTGCCACGTTGTATGGCAACGCTTAGCCTCTGGCCAAGATAAAAGCCAGCCCTTGAGTCACGAGAAGCGTCAACTAAGCGTTTAGAAATTTCCTTAGAAAGGCTATGAGCACTCGGACCCCACGGCCCTAGAGTTTCAACCCCAAACGGCTCGAAAATATAGTTACCACAAAGGTACTAATTGAAAACCATTTCTAGCTTTAAAGACTATAATCTTTTTTTGCTTATAAAAATAAATAAAACTGTCATTTACTTTTTTTTATGAAATTTAGTTAGCTCAAAGAGAGGTTTTAGGCCGATATCATTTAGATTGTCATAGACACGCTAAGAAGAACACACGATTAAAAATAAAGAACGGCCGCTGCTTTCTACTCTTATAGCTATCTACATTCATACCCAACATTTTCGTAAAAAAAACTATGAAATCTAATAAAATTTACGAGATATCCTCACATGATGTACGGCTACACATTTCATTCCAAACCATTGATACCCACGGTGGCGCGAAAGTGTTAAGATGTTACATCGGGATGCCTAACAAGAAGGAAAATTCATTCCTTCATAAATCTCGAGAAAGAAGGTAAGATTTCCTATTTATTACGTGCCTGATAGTTTTAATAGAGTTTAAGATAAGTGCCCGTCGGGGCTGCGAGATGTTGTAATAGATACCGCGGCCTCGACATAAAGGGCTAAGAAGGAACATGGGTGGTTTTTAGTCAGTAGAAGTCTGACACTCCTAAGAGCGGAAGGGGTTATTTGATGATTATCCATCCGTCAAAAAAACAAAAGTGGGTTTTTTAATGTGGCAGTCTGGCCATGTCATACCTATTGTATTACCTGTTGTAACTTTTCAAACCTTGTTCAGCCACGGGTCCCTCCCGGGCTTGTGGACGGTGATTAATGGGCTAGCTCGCCGTCCGTCCGTCTTATGACGACGACAGGCCGTATCGACGGCGCGTTCGTGTTCCACGCGCGCCTTAAAGTGATGTCAGCAACATGCCTGGGCTGCGGGTTGTTCGAAAGAGATACCGCGGCCGTGGCACAAGGGCCAAGAAGGAACATGGATTGTTTGTAGTCAGTAGAAGTCTGACACTCCCAACCACTCTGCCCAGAGCAGGAAATCATTAAAAGACTCCTGTCTGTTAATGATTTCCCACCCCCCCCAAAAAAGGATCGTAGCATCGAGTTTATGCAAATAATATGTGTGTTAAAATTAATGATTCCACGCGAACCACGGGGCTCAGCTAGTAACGGATAAATGATAATGTTATTAATATTTTCTTAGGAACTGTCTTCACCGACTTTGCGTATTGGTCGGAAATTATCTTTCGGAGTTGTACTACCGAATATAATGTATTTTTTTTTCAGGCCCACGTCAAGAACGTCACGTTATAAACTAATCCTTTCAGGTTTTAAGGAGTGACAGCCTGATAATGAACTAATCTCACTTAATTTTACACGTTTATCAAGTCGTAGGAACCGTGTGAGTAGACTCTCTAAGCACGAAACTCGTAGTTTCGGCCGAAGGTATGGACTATTCCAAATCTGTATTACTCATGAACTTAGATTTAGTTATAGGTCTGAACAAAAAATTAATGACAACACGATTGGACAGTTGTAGTTATCCCTATTGCATTAAAAGTTTAAAAAAAAAAAAAATAATAATTAATAATATTTTTTTATAATATTTTTATTTTTTTCGAAATTATCGACACCAACTACTTTCGGACCTGTCCGCATCTTCGTTGACGGACTTAGAGAGTAGACCTCCAGAGATTCAATACTCTCGATAAGAAGAAACATGGGTAGTGTTTAGTCAGTACAATTCTGACACTCCCTTCCACTCCGGCCAGAGCGGAAGAAGTCTTTTAATGATTTACCACCCACAAAAAAAAAATAAGTAAACCTAGGTTTACCCGGGAAAATTTTACGTAAGCTAAGCTTTTCGGGCAAAGTCCAAATCATCACTAAAATAAAATTTAAATTACAGGTTCACTCTTTTATTTATTGTCGTTACCATGCTTTAATATTTACTAGCTGTTGCCAGCGGCTTCACCCGCTACAGCCCACGGGAATATAAAATCTGTATAAAAACTCTCCTATTGGTTAATCCAGGTTATGAACTATCTTTGTACTCAATTTTATCTAAATCCGTGCAGTAGTTTTTACGTGGAGAAGTAACAAACATACACACTCACACACTCACAAACCTTCGCCTTTATAATATTAGTGTGATTATTGCTTCAGCTACAGATAACATTGATTATTGCGAATCATTTCACGCGGTTGTTTTGGACATATTTCGTTGCGCGGGCATTATGAATAATGACCTGTCAATCGGTTTTTCCACAACACGTATAAATTATGGAATATTTATAAAAATGAGATAGAGTTTTCATGATAAGACTTTTATTAAATAAACTTTTACCTGTGGGTGCTTAATAGCAGGCACGGAGTTTGGATTTGTATCTGATTGATGGTAATGGGAGAGCAGCGGTGGCCCAGTGGTGGCGGACCCAACTTACGAACGTAGGTCGTGGGTTCGAACCCAGGCAGGCACATTTCTTTGTGTAATTTATTTCATCACCGCTGCTCTCAAAACGGTGAAAGAAAACATCGTGGGGAAATCGGCATGTCTTAGAACCAAAAAATTCGAAGACATGTGACATCTAGCAATCCGCACTGGGCCCGTGTAGTAGATTATAGCCCATTTCCCTCTCAAAAGAGAGGAGGCCTGTGTCCCAGCAGTGGGAACATTAATAGGCTGATGATGATGGCAATAGGCTTGCCCTCTATTACTAGGCACACACGCACACACAAAAACACAACTGTCTAAACATGAGTGGAGATGTATGAGATGTACAATTAGTAGGTACTCCGCTGCTTAACACTTCGGAAATTAACGTTAAAAACACTTTTGAAAATTCAGGTAAACTATTAGCAAAGTCATTTAACGATATAATTTTATGTTCTCTTTATTCAACAAAATGTAGATTTCAATAGAAATGTTTGTTTTTGTTTTTCTCGATTCGAATACTCGTCATATAACAACTTGTAAACTTGTAACCTTAACAGTAAATTCTTTGTACGCAACCATTGTACATAACCGAGGTTTCGTACAAAGACAAATATATCCTCCATCGAAACTAGTTACGTACAAGGACAAATCATTCCTTCATCGAAACCAGTTACGAAACTACGGTTTCGTAGACGGCCGAAACCAATATTTTACATGCAAATGTTTATTTGGAAAATATTGTTAATAGAACATGGATGAATTTACCCTTAAATTAATATATGTATATAAATAAAATTACATAAAGAGTTAAAAGCAATAGAACGATAATGATATAAAGCTCTTTATTATGACAGAGAGTATTATTAGGTAATCTAATTAATTGCGTTTTGCTTGTTCAAAGTGGGCACCTTTTATTAAACCTAAAATTTGTCGACGTTCCAGATACTATAACTAGAGGTGTTGATACCAGATGCGAAGCTGTGGCAAGTAAAAAGTGGTTAATTAGTTGCAAAAATCAACAGTCACATATAGGGCGCCGTCATAACATGATAAAGGCATGTTTGTAGAAGGTCTAGTGTACATCAGGTATTTTAGTAGCTCTAGGATAATTCATCATCCCGTTGGGGCTGCGGGTTCTTCGCAAGAGATGTCGCGGCCTCGACATAAAGGGCTAAGAAGGAACATGGGTGGTTTTTAGTCAGTAGAAGTCTGGCACTCCCTTTCGCTCTGCCCAAGAGCGGGAGGGGTTTTTTTGTGTTTTTTTTTTCGGGGGGTTTTTTGCTTTTTTAATTTTCATCATCTCCCTAGCTTTTTCCAAACTTTGTTGGGGTCGGCTTCCGGTAGTTTTTTGCGACTGTCTATCTGACCTCGACAACCCAGTGACTACTAGGTAATAATAATACCCTCCCAAATTTAATCCGTCTGCCTTTAAAGAAAGAGCGAAGGGGCATCTTTTGAGCACGCTCGTTTTATCATATTATATTATGCGTCATCCGTTGCTTTTCATCGGACTGGCGATGTCAATAGCAGGCCCATTTAACAAAAAAATATAATGGTATATTATTTTTTTGGTGGTGGCTGATATTAGTGTCGTCAGTGTCACTTCGGCGATACTTGAGGGAGGCCTATGTCCAGAGGTGGACGTCTTTCAGCTGATATGATGATGATGATGATCATATGACAGTGTCGTGAAAGTAATGTGTTTATACTGTATACAAAGTTGGCTTTACAGTTGCGATGAAACTGACCCAGATAATCGTTGTCAACAAAGCAAATACAATAATGTTGACCTTCTGTATATTTCTTCTGCTGCAACTCTCCGCGATGGGATTTAAATTTCATGCCAGCATATGTGTCAGTGTTGACGTATGAAAAGTTGTCTAACCCATATTTAAAGCGATTAAATTTAACTTTTTTTTGTACTATTTTTGGCTGTTTGTTTAGGATGAGTTGTTTTTAGGTCAATGGTATAAGTTTGTATTGTCATGTTTACCGAGGACGATGTTTTTGAGATTTTGTTTTGAAAATTGACCTATTTATGCCAGAAACTTCGGTATCTAAATTCGACGCCACGGTTGGCGCAGTGGCTGAGCGATTGGACTTCGCATGGAATAAATATTTGTTTGGCCTACAGACAGTTGTTCTGTGGGTATTTGTGTATGTGAGTTTAAATGTTTGTAAACGCACCAACGGTACAAGATAAATTCCTGGTGTGGGGCAACGTTTTTACAAAAAAAGAAGAAGTTTATTTCGTGTATTTTAAATCAAATCAAATCAAATCAAAATATTTTTATTTCACATAGGCCTACATGGGCACTTATAAAACGTCGGTAAAAAGGGGGCACGGTTCGGTGCATTGGTCGATTCCTAAGGAGAAGAACCGGCAAGAAACTCCAAAGGTTACTCTTTTAATCTTTTACATTGCCTTGGTTATTTTTTTAGTTAGTCTGAACTATCCCACTCATAGGACCCAGTTCCTTCCACTTTTCTCGGAGTAACACATATTCTCGTCAATTAAAGAGAAAGCCATCTGGCCATCAGCCACAATCAAACAAACAAATGTCACCGACTTCAGAAGCTGATTTTTCTTCTGAAGTTTATTTTTCACTTTTCTGTTATTTTTTTAACAATAAAAATCATCATTCGGAGGCAGGTTGGCAGGGTGGTTAATCAGTTTAGTAAGTTCACATATTTTGATGGGTAACTACGGAACCCTACATTGTGCGTGGTCCGACATACACTTGGTCGGTTTTAATCAAAAATCGTCGAGAAAAGGTGCACGGATCAGTCGTTTCCTATGGAGACGAAGCGGAAAGAAACTCCATGGTTATTATTTAAGAAAAAAACTATATGAAGGTGATTGTGGTAATAAAAATCAAGACATAATTTTTGTAAGTAATCAATACTACACTAGCTGTGTCAATATAATCGTGAATATATTTTTGATGTGTATAAACTGATATAGATCACACATGTTAGTCAAGATTCTTTCATTTTCAAATTCCTTAGTGTTGCTACTCGTATTTATTAAAAAGTAAAAATGTTGCTTGCATTGTTTAATTCAGGCTACAGTTCGAGACTTTATTTTAAATTCAAAATAGGAATAAAAGAACTGCACAAATCCGATGGCCAATATATCATTCGATTACCTCTGCTCCAAATTCAAAATGTGTTTGCGTATAAAATAGGAATAAATCGACCCAAATATAGCTCTGCTTCTTTCTAGCATATGATATACACGTTTGTGGGAAAGAGAGATTGTTTTTGTGTTCAGTGATGTGAAAAAGATGGAGAAAACATATTACTTTTGCGATGAGAATGGCGCTTATAAATATATTGTTATTGGCAATTGTATATTATTTACCTAGTGCTGGAATATTTTTTTCTGCATACGTTCACATGTTAGGTTTGACATAATATTCTTTGTATCGTAAAATTAGATATTGTTGACGTCACCGACAGTCAGTTGACAAAAATAATATTTTATCTTTTAGCAGTTGAAGAAAATTGATGTTATCTGTAGATCTCAATAATTACACTTTCAAACAAAATTGGTTTAAATGCGTTATTTTCAGCACTTTTTGGGATATCTATATCTCACATTAAAAAAATAAACCAAAATGTAATTTTGTCATTTGTATAAACTCTATTAAAAACAAACTTATTACAGAATGAGTATTTGTGCTGCCGGTATTACAACAATTTAATACAAATTAAACGGGGCTTTCCCTACAACGACGGTACGGAACCCTTCGTGCACGAGTCCGACTCGC
Source organism: Diarsia rubi (assembly GCA_932274075.1). Taxonomy (NCBI): domain Eukaryota; kingdom Metazoa; phylum Arthropoda; class Insecta; order Lepidoptera; family Noctuidae; genus Diarsia; species Diarsia rubi. Next base: position 2,976,662 of record OW026432.1, read on the forward strand.
ACGGTTTTAATAGTTTAGGTTATTTTTAATTTATAAATAATCATAGTAAACTATAACCTAAGAGTTAATCTCCAAATCAAATTCCTTTCGAATAAAGTACACATTTTCCCCGCGAAACATAAATATGGCACCAAACTCAATACAATACGGACACAATCTTGAATAATAATCTTGATACATTCCCTCGCTTTTACTCCTACTTTCACACAGTGTACGCCGATCATTAATCTTGATCTGTTTCGAAGCATATTATGGCTGACATTACAAACTTCGTCAGTTTCTTTTTTGTTGTTCATAAGTTATTTTTCTTTTTTCTGGGAAATAATGTTGAGAGTTTTGCATGCTATGGCTGTTTTGGAATTCAAGGGTAGATGGAAAGTAATGAATTATGAGCAAATTTTTTTCATAAAAGGAATGATTGTATTGGTATATTATTAAGTCATAACTGGCAAAACTGTGGGCACTTTGGTACAACTCTGTCTAACCCTTTGGGGATTACAAGGCTTGATGTAATCATCATCATCAACAGCCTATTTTGTTCCCACTGTATGAACTCAGGCCTCCTCTCTATGTGAGGGATGGGCTATAATCCACCACGCGAGCCCCTTGCGGATTGGAAGATGCCACATGTCTTAAATTTTTTTGGTTCTAAGACATGCCAGTTTCGTCACGATGTTTTCTTTCACCGTTTTAAGAGCAGCGGTGGTGAAATAAATTACAGAAAGTAATGCGCCTGCCTGGGTCCAAACCCACGACCTACTGTTCGTAAGTCGGGGCCGCCACCACTAGGCCACCGCTGCTCACCGCAGGGGAAAAACCTTCAAAAGCTCTTATAACGTGATTCAACAAAAGGCAGTAAATCTGTAAATTACGTTTCACAACAATCTGACACTAAATTTTGAAGTTAAAATGTAACACTTTTAAAATCACTTTAAACTACGGTTATTTAAAAAGTAAGCCACTTTTAAAATACGGCTATATCCCCATCCTATATTTAAGGCAAAAGCTGTTTAACCGACACTCTAAACTAGGTGCTGTGTCGATAATAATCGTAAGATAGTAAAATTGAAAATTTTATAGAATAACACTTTAAACTTCCTGTGGGGGCTAACTTTGCGTGTTGTTTTACATGCTGTAAATATACCTACCCTTAGTTTTGTATTTATTTTTCAAGTTGTAGCGTTTATAGAAAGTTTGCTTGCTAACATTTGTTAGTATTTGTAGATGATAATGGTGCATCGAAAAATATTCTGGTAAAACGATTCTTTTTTAGCCGTACCTGCGTGGGAAAGCTTAATTTTAATCGGCAAGTTTGTTGCTACAGATTAGATATTTCAGAGACGACACACATGTTAAAAATACGGCTGCTAATTATGTAGCAGAGTCGGACTTGTGGGATAGATTAATATTACTATTTGTATTAATAATTAAGTAACAAAAGATCTTGTTCATTGATATATGGAATCCCGTACCAAACTGTGTCAACATCAAACTTTGTTTTTTATTGTCTACATTTATAATATTAACTCCTACAAAAGTTCTTTTTGTAAACTAAATCCGAGTTTCGGAGTTATTTTATAAAATCGAAAATAACCTTAAAACCAGGCAAGTAGGTATTGTAGGGAAACCTCTACGTTGCGAAGTCAGACGAATTGTCAAAATCAACTGACAGATCTAACAGAACGACTTTTGAACTGGTAGTGTGAACGCCATAGAAAGGGAGTAAAACAATATTGATACTTTTATACTTTAAATTAAATTCCTTCTTTAAAAATCAAATCCCAGCCGCATAATGTCGTAAAAAATTATGAAAATAATTACCTACTATAACATTTTGATCTTGAAACTCGAGAGTTCTTGGTACGAGTTTCGGTCATTGTCTTTTCACCCGTTACGTTAAAGGCTCAATAAGGGAAGGCTTTGTTGTGATAAATTGGGCAAAAATCCAGAATTCCGTGGCTACTACTGACAAATTGAAATTTGACCGACATGAGAATCGAACTAGGGACCTCATGCTTAGGCTATTAGACCAACGAAAAAGATAGACCTAATATGAGTTTGTATAGATAACTTTTAAAGGCTGATAAATCAAAAATTAAATGCATTAATGTAAACACATAATTATGTAACAAATATTGTGAATGTGAGGACCATGTGGGTATTTCTTAAATTCTAACGATTGTCTGGCAGTTTGAGTACTATAAGTGAACCACCCAAATGTTCTTTCTTTGGTATTGTTCGTCGTGACGTTGAGCTCCTTGAGTTAAGTCTGGACAGGTCCACTCAAATCTGTGTGGTGCTTTCTTAAAAAGACCATCTCAGACATTAATCTGCATGGTCTTCATGTGTGTATTTTACCCTCTCGTTAACCCAAAAGAGTAACCTTTGGAGTTTCTTGCCGGTTTTTCTCCTTAGGAATCGACCAATGCACTGAACCGTGCCCCTTTTTGCCGACGTTTTATAAGTGCCCATGTAGGCCTATGTGAAATAAAAATATTTTGATTTTGATTACAAAGTCATTCCTACAAAATTTGGCACCAAAATTAATGTGGCATGTACAAATAAACCAGTGTTTAATATCACTGAACAAATGAACACCTCAATGCTTCAGTTAAAATTAATGACTAATAAAATTGACAGCACTGTCGAGTTAACAAACCGAGGTACAGTCATTAGCATAAACACCTCACACTATCGTATAATAAAATTAAAAAAAAAAAAACAGTTTTTTTGTTAATCGTGTGATTAGTGCCTAACCTTGAGCCGTAGTGTTTAACCACCCATTGGCCTTTTGGGGTCTAGATGGTCTCGAGAAATACTAATTCTCACAATGTTTTGCTTTATCAAAGGCAACGATAAATTACCCATACAATTTTCTGGTGAAAAAGCAATTTTAACTTTAAGATACTATGTTCGTAAAATCGTAGAATATTGATCAATAGTCGAGGAGTAAGTTGGTTTCAGTCTGTTAGATTATCGAAAAATTAATAAAAATTGACGAAAATAAAACGTGTCAAAGATCATGAGTGGCTTTTGATGTCACTTTGTGGGTAAAAAAGTACTAACATCGTGACGTCACACGAGTTGTGAAATACCCTATTCCCACAATGTTTTTCTTTAACTAAGCCAGCAATAATTAATATACGTACACAATTTCCTGTTGAAAGAGCAATTTTAACTTTAAGATACTATGTGCGTAGAATATTGATCAACACTCGAGAAGTTAGTTGGTTCCAGCCTTCGTTTGGATATCATTGACAGTCGTAACAGGATATTTGACCAAAAAAATCTACTAAGTCAGTCTGTTAGATTATCGAAAAATATTGGATATGTGTATTTTGTTTTGTCAAATTAATAAAAATTTACGAAAATAAAACGTGTCAAAGATCATTGTGGGGGCTTTTGATGTCACTTTGTGGGTAAAAAAGTACTAACCTTTTGACGACACACGACTTGACGCGACTTTTCGAAGCACTGTATCGTCTTCATCTTTTGTTTTAGTGAAAAATGAAAAAATACGTGTCCATTAGTGTTTCAAAATCTATCTGACGGACTAATTAGATTTTTTTGGTGAAATACTCTAATCGAAAATTTGACCACCAGTCAAACCAAGGGGTACCGTTGCCCAGTTATTGGGACAATCACCTCCCTGTATTACCCAGCTGCTAGGTAATAACCCACCAACTGGATTAAGGAGGACAGATAAGCAGCCATTCTATGCAAATACTGATACTCAGCTACAAGTGATTAGACTGGAAGCTGACCCCAGCAGAAAGAGTCAGGCTAGACATCCGATGACTTTAACTGCCGCACTCAGAGATATTTAATGATTACTTAGGCCATCTAAGTGATGGCCTAAGTAATCATGCAAAGGTTTTGACAGTTTTGTCATACAAAAGTATGTCAAATCTTTACTTAGTTTCGGTTTAAGTAATCATTAAATATCTCTGAGTACCGCAGTAAGAGTGATTACTTTTGAATCTTAAGTTAATGTTAGGTAAACAATACCGGGCTGCGGGATGTTGTAAGAGATACCGCGGCCTTGACATATAGGGCTAAGAAGGAACATGGGAGGTTTTTAGTCAGTATAATACCGCTGAGATACATACGGGACCAATTTGAGTTTATAAATGTCCTATTGGTTATGCTTTTCTTATGTCTATATTTATATATTTTTTGTTTGATTGTTATTTTTATATATATATATGTTATTTGATTGTTATATGTGAGACTAATTTTATTTTATTTCTTTGAAGTTATGATCGTCACTGTACAAAGTTAGTAACGTTTTAAGACGTATTTCAAGTAATTTGATACGGGTATTAAAGACACCGCTTTTTATTGCTTTCTCAGTCTGTTGAAGATTTACTTGTTTTTCTTTCGAACTTTATGGTTTCTGAGGGTTTTTTATGATTAAAAACAATAATTACATATCTTATTTTTTTTTCTTATTGGCCGTCTAACTCTCCGCTCTCCCCGCACCTCGCATTTACTGCCTCTCAACACATATTATGTTAATTTAAACACGTAAGGTTTCACATCAAATCCTATAAAATTAAATTATAAATACTGGATTTTTTTAACTACAAGAACCCGCAGTTCCTTGTGGTTAAAAATCCAGTATTTATAATTAAAAACCCCTACCCACCCTCCTAATAAAAGGCGTGAACATACCCGAACCGTTTCGTTCACCTCATCTGCATACGGCGGCTTGATTACCGCGAACTAGATGAGATTACTTGTAATTAAATGTAATTAAGTTGTTCTCATTGTGGTTGGTATACCCGAGGACTAATCAAGCTATACAATACCATTTCTCATGGTTGGGGAAATCTGTAAATAACGAGGTCATGGTATACTGGATAGGTATGTCTTGATGTATAGTTGTGTTTGTATCGGTAATATCGGAAAATTAATTTTAATGTAGCCAGTGACACTCGCGCCATCAAGACGAATCTAACGACGTATATTTCATTCAAATCCCTTCATCCGTTTAGGAGTTATGAGGGAACAAAGAAACGGACATACATACATACATACATACTTACATACATACATACATACATACACGCCAAACACATAACCCTCCTTTTGGGCTTCGCCACAGTCGGGTAAAAACATAAATAGCGAACTGTGGGTGTGCTTTTATGTGTATATAATTATGTAGTCATTCCTTCGGGTCGTTATTTTTTTCCCAGACAGAGCCAACCCGAACAATCGAGTAGAACCCATTTTTATTTTTTTCGTGGGTGGAGAATCATCAAATAACCACTCCCGCTCTTGGGCAGAGCGAAAAGGCGTGTCAGACTTCTACTGACTACAAGCCACCCATGTTCCTTCTTAGCCCTATATGTCAAGGCTGCGGGTATCTCTTACAACATCCCGCAGTCCCAACGGGCCGGGTAAAACCCCTCAAGAAGCGTTCAATATAAGAACGTATTAAACTCCAGCACCACACGACACTAACTAAATTACAGTGAAGTAACGAATGAGCCTACAATGGCCGTGTTTAATCCAATTAACAACTGTTCTCGATTGTTCGATTCAATTTGAATTGTCTGCAGGTTGGTAGTACCGGTTTATGTCAAACACGTACAGATACCACCTCGTCAAACTACCTACTACCTGAAACTGTCAAATTTTCCTAATCAACCTTTGGCGATAAAGTTGAAAATCTATTAATTAATTTCACAGATAGTAGTAGCTTAATGAACGGTGAAGGAAAACATCGTGAGGAAACCAGCATGTCTTAGAACCAAAAAATTCGAAGACATGTGACATCTACTAACCCGCACTGGGCACGCTTGATGGATTATAGCCCATTCTTCTCCTAGAGAGGAGGGCTGAGTTCCTTTTTTTGAGGGTGGGGATATCATCAAATGACTCCTCCCGAGTCAGTAGATGTCTGACACTCGCAACCGTGCGAGTGTCAGATATCTAATGACTAAAAACTACTCATGTTTCTGCTTAGCCCTTTGTGTCGGGATCCGCGGTATCACTTTCGAACATAACGTGTAATCTATACCATCAAACCGGTAAGTACTGATGCCAGCAATCTAAGCTGTCAAAAACTGTCCAATTACCAATCAACTTTGAACCTTTTGCGATATAATATGTAGTTGGAGATCTTTTGAAAGAAATTTGACAGACTGTAGAAGCATCTGTCCTTACCATGTAACTTTGAATCCAATGAACCATAAAAAACATAGTTCCATGACTAACGAAATTAAATTCAAAATCAGAAAGTAGTATTGAATTTCTACTTCAGTTTTAATGTTAAGTAACATATCAATTATATAACGTATGGTTTCACAAACGTCTTGATTAGTATATAATTTAGTAAACGAAATAAAAATGATGATTTCGGCTGACAAATTGTCATACAATAACCGTCTAAACTATTTGAAACTGTTCGACGAATACGAACCAAAATCAGGCCAAACTCACTTTTACAAAACCATTATCTTACAACAAAAGGAAAGCTTAAAAATTTACCATTTTGCAGCAAAAACAGCAATTTGCAGTCATAAGCATTTACTCGAAATTTGCGCTTGCAACGGATTTGGGCGAAAAAATACGAAATTTTCGCCCATCCGCGACGAAACCGCACACTTTAAAAACTGCGCGTTGGTTTTTAAAAAGCTACAGCTTAATTTAACGCTTTAGAGCGATTGAATAGAGTCATTGTTTTTTACGAGAAACAATTGATTCGATTTCGTTTTTAGGGCGTTGGGGGCCACGAGATGGCTTCTGGCAACCGTAGGCGCGGGCATTTGGACGGTGAGCTCACTGTCCGTCCGTCTGACGACGACAACAGACCGTGTCGACAACGGGGCGTTCGTGTTCCACGCGCGCCTCAAATACATGTCAGCAACATTGCAGGGGCTGCAAGTTTTTACGAAAGAAATACCGCGACCTCGACACAAAGTATTAAGAATGAACATGGAAATACATAAATAACACTAATATTATAATAAAATAAATTATTTCCATGTGTGTATGTTTGTTTCTCTTTCACCCTTAAACGGCTTAACAAATAAGGATAAAATTTAGTAACAAGATAGATTATTTTCTGAATTAACACGTAGGCTACTTTTCATCTCGAAGAAATGCGGTGATCCCGTGGAATCATCAATTAATTCAAATATGAGTTTGACCCAGCTCCACTCAAACGTTTCAACAGATTTTAATAACAATTCATCATCATCATCAGCCTATAATGTTCCCATGCAGGGACTCAGGCCTCTTCTCTATGAAAAAGATGGACTATCATCCACCACTTGCGCCCAGTGCGGATTGGTAGATCAATATTACATGTCTTTGAATGTATAAGTTCGCGTCGGGGGCCACGTCATGGCTTCCGGCCACCGTAGACGCGGACTTGTGGACGGTGAGTGATGGGCTCGCTCGCCGTCCGACCGTCTGATGACGATGACAGGCTGTATCGACGGCGCGTTCGTATTCCATGCGCGCCTCAAAGAGATGGGCAGACGGCCGTCGGGGCTGAGGGATGTTGTAAGAGATACCGCGGCCTTGACATAAAGGGCCAAGAAGAAACATGGTTGGTTTTTAGTTAGTAGAAGTCCGACACTCCTTTTCGCTCTACCCAGGAGTGGGAGGGGTTATTTGATGATTTCCCACCCCCAAAATAAAACGCCATTTGGTGCTAGGATATTTTGAAAAAAAAAGAAATTGATGTCATTATTTTTACAAGCTTTAGCTCGTGTCAGGTCTGAAAATTTTTTCACTGCGGGTAATAACTTTTTCACGCGCGCGCACTTAGAAGTAATATAATTCTAAACTATAAACAATGTCTTTCAAGTCTAATAATGGAATCACAATGGAAATGTGATATAAATTGATTTCGATCTACTCGTAAAATTAATTTTGATTAACTAAATTATTGTTAATTAATATAGTTTCTACATAACTGAAGACAATGAAATTAATTTAGACGGAGTTAATTGAATTACAAAATCTTTGAATAGACTCGTTCGCTCATAATTTCTTATTTTTAAATGGAATTAGAACATGGCATTTGATCAAATTTCAGTAACAACTTCAAATTATTAAAAATCTTACTCTTGGTGGTATGAACATAACAAAACGGTTAGGCCGAGGTGTTTCCATAAGTAGCTCTACCCAAAATTTCGCCAGTTATGAGAAGTCTCATGTGATAAGGAGTGAAAATATTGCTATCAACTAGGCGCAAATCCTGACTCCGTGGCTGCGTGCAAGAGATTCATGATAGAAAACCCCAATAGCTCTGCCCGATCTGGGGGTCTAAAATGGCCACTTTAGCAGATCATATCATGAATTGCGTTAAAAATCGTCGTATCGTCGCTCTTGGCTTTCGTACGTTTTTTACGGGTGACCACTGAAAACCAGCGCTGTGCTGTGGGTGACCATAGCACAGCACCATGCTGAGTGGCAACCTACTTGTCGCAGTTACGACGTGCATTATATATATTTTTCTTTTTTAATTTCCCTGCTTGTTGTATTTTACTTTTTTTTTGTGTATTGTTTTATTTTCTGTATGCATATATGTTTCTGTGACAAATAAACATTTTCTCTTTCTTTTCTTCCTAAAATGGACCTTTCACAATAGTGATTGACTGGCCTGTTGGTCTAGTGGTTAGTGACCCTAACTGCTATGCCGGAGGTCGTGGGTTCGATTCCCACCCAGGACAAATGTTTGTGTGATGAGCACGATCATTTGTTCTGTATCAGGGTGTAATTTATCTATTATATGTATGTATTTAGAAATATATAAGTATGTTTATCAGTTGTCTAGTACCCATAACACAAGCTCTGCTTAGCTTGGGACTAGATGGTGTTGTGTGATAGTTGTGAAATATTATTATTATTATTATTATAAATTGCGTCTGTGTCTATTTTACGAATTTTAACGCACCTCATATTATTTTCCTATTAAGATCTAGTTTCCTAAAAGTGTCTCCGTTGAAGATGCACACTACTCCCTCGATGTTTGTCACTTTCGTGCCGTTTTATCTACTATAAATAATAAATCGTCACAGACGCAGTTACTATTATGAAAGGTTCATTTTACGCTTTTAATGCAATTCATATTATGATCTGCTAAAGTGGCCATTTTAGACCCCCCTGGGGATCGAACCGAGAACCTCATGTAAAGCTGCCGCGCTTGCGACCACTAGACCGACGAGCCCTGGCTTAAAATTTAAGGTTTTAATTTTGCGAAAACTAATTCAAAAGTTTTAATTTGGGTTGACCTATTTGTAATAGGTCCCTGCTCTGGCAACCTTTCTGTGGTTTAAAGAAAAAGCCATTATTTCCATAAAGCTAAAGCCTTTTCAAGCTTCAAAAGGAAAATCGGCATAATAGGATCAGTAATCCAGGATGTTTTAATAATTTATTGAAAAGATCGGTACAAAAGTTAACAATAAACTTTACGCTCGTCGATTTAATCCTTTTTAATGAAGGACTTTACTAATTAATTTATGATATCCAGAAAAGTTAAAGAACTGTACAGAATCAGTGAATTTTGTATCAGATTAATTATTGTTAGAATGTTTTTGTTAAGAATGAGCTAGTGTTGCTACTTTTTCTTACTTACGAGAGCAAAGTTTGGTTTCAATATGTTATAGCATGTCCTATATAGACTGTGTATTAAGATAATACACCACTCAACGTCAAAAGGGTAGTTGGCCAAAAAATAATAATTAGTCCGTCAGATAGATTTCCAAAAAATATTTGACTCGTTTTTATTTTTTATTCACGTAAACATTAAATGAAGACGATACAGTTCCTCGCTACGTCACAGTTTTGTACATTTTTTTACCAGAAAGTGACGTCATCAGCCCCCACTCATGGTCTTTGACACGGTTTATTTTAGATTGTTTTTATTAATTTGATAACAAAAACACGTATCCAATATTATTTTTTACACACGGACTAAACAGAATCATATTTTTTATTATTAATTTATTTATTTTTAGTCAGTCTAGGTCGATAATTGAAAAAAAACACCTAAAGCATACGGTAGGTACCTACTGCAAAAATAAGTCACTGAATGGCACTAGCGAAAAATTTTTCAGATCAAGCCAGTCCCTATCCAGCCATTTTTAGTGACCCTAAGCAGAGGTCCGTACCAGCGCGCTGTCACTTAGAATATAAGTTTTTACGCCCTGGCTGGAGGCCTTACATTCAAGGCGTCCACAGAATTGTCCGGTTAAGCAAAGGTCAGCTTCATAGGTTGGTATGCAAGATGCCATGCAGTTTTAAGGAAAGCACAACAAAAAGTACACAATAATCCTTTCAAATTAGTTTATTATCTCATAACAGTTTTTTTGGCGATGAGGTGCTTTTACGTCATTTACAACATAGACAGAATTTAGACTTATGTCACTTTTTTTTTTGGTGGGTGGAAAATCATCGAATAACCCCTCCCGCTCTTGGGCAGAGCGAAAGGGAGTGTCAGACTTCTACTGAGTAAAAACCACCCATGTTCCTTCTTAGCCCTCTATGTCGAGGCCGCGATAACTAGTGTACAACCCGCGGCCCTGGACTTATGTCACTTAAGTAGGTAAATAGTACAGGCTAAGTAAGACTTGATGCATTTATTATAAGATGTCTCCAGTTCTTAGATTCTTTTATTTAACTTGGTCGATGTTCAGAGCTACGGTGCTACGCCGTAGCTTCGTAGCGCTACGCGTTCCACGCCGTAAAGAATCTCTGAGAAAACGTTTGACCTTGATCTTCCTCTTATCTCTTTAATCAAACTTGATTCTGTCAGTAAGTCATCGTTAGTTCGTCGCAGGAGTTAATCGCGGGTGTGCGCCCCGCCTTACTTATCTATAAGACGCAAGGATTAATGTACGTGTGGAGGCGTGTTTCGTGTGTGTACGGAGTTGGAGGGGTATTTGATGACCTGAATTATTTAGTTCAGGTGAGTTATTAAAGCAAACTTTATTACAGTTTATTGAATAATTAGGAACATTTTTTGCTGTAGAAGCTGATGTTTGAAATTTGTAGGTTTTTCTAGTTTAATTTTGTAGTATTTGTATTAAAAATAAATTTAAGTATTATAGTAGTTATGTCGGCTGAGTTACTAGTAAGTTGTATCTAAAGGAGCAATTTTGGAGTCTGCAGGTACTCCGGAGTCCGGTGAAGTAAGTAACATAGTATTGCAGCAATAGCATAGCAAGAGTGGCTGATTTATTCACTTAACAATGTTTTTTGAAAAATGCTTGTTAATAAAAAAATCGAAAAATTAAAAATAAAAACTGCGAAGATAAAATTCAGACACAGTATATTTTCCCAAAAATATAAATCCTTTGATCAGTCGCCAACCAACACTATCAAGAAAGTTACTTGACCTCCAAACTCCACTTGAACACTAACAACCCGACTCTCCCCTAAGTCTGTACACATACGCACCACAACCTCGTCTAATCGGAATACTGCCATAAGGCCGGGTTAACGAGACGTAGCCATTTTTGCCCGACCTCCTTCAGTCTTGATTAAAACACGGAATTGAGTTGTAGGACAGGAGATCAATGCTTCATCGGAACAATGGGCCAAAATGTATTAGGATTTACCCACTTTCCCCACTTTCACTCATTTGTCTGATTAGTGATTGGAAACTGTAATCTTAGAGTTCGAAGAAAAGTTTTATTTACCAAGAAGTAATTTGTTCTGCTAAAGAAAATTCTACATTTATAGGTAATGAAAATGTTTGATGATATTTTTTTGATGTTTTTGTATTATGTTTGATATTGTAAGGTTCCGTAGCGAAATGGTTCTTCTGTCTGTGAAAAAGGCACATCCATTTTATGTATTTTTCTCTGAGACTGTTGACCTTGGCAATTTACAATTTTAGAGAGAAGGTGTCTTCTATGAACGAATGTAAACGTATATATTGTTTTCCTAAAATTCGTCCGTCTTTCAAAAAAAAATCCGAGAAATCAAAAATATTTAAAGCGTTGAATGTAGTGTCTTTGCTCGTTAAATCCTTCCACGTACGTTTTCGTGACTCTTCACTATAATTATGTCTACCCTCATTTGTCCCACTGTAGGACAGAGGCCTACCCTTTTTTTCAAACCTCGCTATCTTGTGCGATATCTAGCGATATCACTTCAGCTTCACCGCGGTCTACCTCAACGGCGATTTCATCCCGTATGGCATCCTGTAAGGGAACGATCTTAGCTCACCATTTATTTTACTTGCTAAAATAACTTTTTTTTTTATTAAAGCAGCAGTCGCTGCATTACTTGATCCTAGACTGGTATTCAGCTGCATGTCGTTCGATAGGAAGCTTATATCATCATATCTGAGCTGTAAGATTCTATATTCTGCTTATGCAATGAAGAAGTTGTTTTAAACTGTTGTGTTGTGCACCAATCATATTCTACATTAAACCACAAAAAAGCATCATAGGTATCCTTTCATAATCGCTCTAACAGATACACTCAAAAAATCTCATTCTCAAGCCTCCCATATAATTGATATAAGTTTTACAATACATTATTGGGCTCGTCCGTCTGGCCGTCCATTTCCTACGGCCGCCGCCATTTCCTGCAAGCGTCTCGACCGTAGAACCAATGTCTGCGTATGAACGAGACAAATAGGTCACAGAGATTTCTTTAAATAGAAAACGCGCTGAAAAGTGTGAATATTTCATAAAAATAGCGCCATAAAATAACTGCTATGATAGCGGTTTATATTGAACTTGATCCCGATAGGATCAAGTTCATTTCTTAAATCTACCACTTCTACTATACACGCACTGAATTGATAACAACGGTTTCTAAAATAGGGATGGCGACTAACAAAAAAAATATTGATTCAGTTTAGTCCGTCAGTTAGATAATCGAAAAATATTTAAATTTATTTTTGTTCATGATCTTTTCGTCAATTTTTATTCATTTTTATAAAATGATTGAGTAGGGGCTTGTGACGTCACCTTTAGGTAAAAAATGTACTGTAATCTTCTCAATTTTGTTTACGTGAAAATAGAATAAATATGTTTCCATTATTTTTTGGAAATCTATTTGACTGTGGTTAATTCGATTTTTTTTGGCGTTTACCCTTTTATGGTACAAGTTAATCGTTTCGTTATCTAAGTATTTACAGAAGCGTTGTTGTAGTTATTTTATTTCATTCTTCGGGCTCGTTTACGGAGACGCAGGGCGTCGCGCGGCGCGTGCACTAGGCTAGTCGCGTGCTATTTTATTTATTCATTTACTCAGAGACGGGTCCACCGCAACAAACGCTGCATTTTAAACTAACGGGTGAAAAATCGCTTCTCGTAAAATCGTCGTTTGATATCGTTAACGTTTTCATACATCGCCATGTGCTTGAATTAAAAACGCACAACGCGCCTCGCGAGGCCTTGCGTAAATTTGCCCTTATTCAAGTCATACATTGTCTCATGCATACTCAAAGTAAGACAGTCGTGTCTGGTCAATCGTTTTACGATATTCGGTATGTTAGACATTGTGATCTATAAATTGCCCGATAGACCAAAATTTCGGACCGAAATGCCAATTGTTATAAAACGAGGATTGTGTTCAATGGCCAGTTCAATTGTTGACATAAATAATTCTACAGAGACACTTCATTACAGTTGGTTTTGGTGTAGTTAATATTTCTAGGATAACCAGCATTCTGACAGAGTATCATAATTACCCAGAACTACCTGGTTTGTGGAAGTCAGATAGGCAGTCATCATCATCATAAGAATATAAAAGAAGATAAAACGTGCTACAGATCATGAGGGCTTGTGCCGTCATTATCGTGGTAAAAAAACCGTACCAAGCAGTGACGTCACACGACTTTTCGAAAGTTGAAAAAAGGAAATAATACGAGTCCAAGGTTTTTTTGAAAATATATCTGAACGACTAATTAAATTTATTTTTTCAACTGCACCATTGAAAAAAATACTAGGCAGATGATGGAACAGTATCGGTAAACAAAAAAAGGGTTGTTTTTAAATTAATTTTGCACATTGTATTTTAAAATGTTCAAGATATAAAATGATGTTAAATAGGCATGACGAAAGATTTTGAAATCCCCTTCCGTAATGTGGGTACATCTTTTTTATTTACGAAAAAACCTTTATTTCAGTAATAAAGTAAAGTTTAACGAAGATATAAGCCATTTTTGAAAAAAAAATTAAATAGAGCGCGAAAACAGCTCGCAGTGTCATGGCGTCGGGTCTGACGTCACGCCTATGTAAACATGGAAATGTCAAAGCGCAGCTAGAGGAAACTAAAACAAACATTACCATAATTCGTGTGTTAAAAATGAATAACAAAGTTTATAAGTGGTGTGCGGTGCCTCAGTGTAAAAACACATCAATAGCAATAGTTTTAGCATTACATATTTGAATGCCAAAAATGTTGTCCTCTGGACCTGCATAGCTGACCCGGTGATTATGATAGTAGGTTGTTACTATGAGAAAAGATACTAGTACATGCTTTGTAGTTACAGAAATTTACTCCTTTTGTTGGTTATTAACTCAGTAGCAAACTTTTATTACAAGTTGCGAAGGAGCTAACCTCAAAAATAAACTGACAAGTTTATTGTAAAAATAACATATGAAAGTGAAAATAAACTAAACTCCTAGAAGCTCAAAACGAGTTTGTTGTATTTTTATAGTGTTAGATACTTACAAAATTTACTTACAGGGAGGTTTTCACATTTCGGAACTCGGACGAGCAAAATTCTTTATTTGACCCAAGGAAATCGCCCAACATCAGTAAATCTATCCTGGGCAAATTTGAACTGTTTGCTTTTACAAAGCCTGATTCCATTGCTAAAGATGTTCACAAAGTATTGTAGTAACAAAAAAAATATCCAAATGCGTAATCGGCAACAAATAAAAAAAAAAAAATAAAATAGTTTATTTGCACCTTGTAAGAAATATGGTTTTACAATAATTAAAATAAGCCTTATGGTAAAAAAAGTTGTAAGATACAGTATCAGCCAATACCTAAGCTAAGACAACTTAATGTCTTGTAATTATAGCTATCAGCGCCCACCCTCGTTATACAATGTTATGAAATGAATTGAACAGTTACTTACTTAGTAAGTACAAATCTAGAGATTGGAATTTGGAATTTGGGACCTCTGAGGTGCAAACTAAAACTAAATTAAAAGGAAAGAAAACATAAAACAAAAACAAACTTTATAAACCTATAAACGGTATTTTAAGTGTACATGTGTCTGAGTGTGTTTGTGCATACAAGTATGTATGTGTCGTGTGTGTTTGTGTGGCTGAGTGTATTTATTTTGTGCGTGTTTGTGTGTGTGTGTGAGAGTATACGTGCATGCGTGTGTATGTATACCATAAAAAAAACTAAGGAAATAACTTAACTTGTTTTTTTTTTTTTTTTTTTTTTCATTTGATTGATATTGAATTATTTAGGTACGCTTAATAGCTTTTCCGTTTCTTCATAGGTGAGTGATAGCAGCCAGGTGATCACCTTCTGTCTGCACTCTTTTTTTGTCATACAGAAAATTTGAGACTGCTTATTTGCAATGTTGAATAGTCTTGGGCCTAGAAATATGTTGAATTTTTGAGCAAAACTAGTTCTACATGGTGCAGATTTTAGTAAGTCAAAACGTCTGCTTCTAGTAGCAAGGTTTTCACTCAGCGAACTTGTCTTGGCACCGGAATGCTGTCTCATAATTATGGCTAGCACAAAGAGTTTACGGACAGTTAGTACCTGACATTCCTTGTATAGCTTAGTGGTAGAATAATACCTGGGCTTGAAATAGCTTACCTTTAGCAACGCTCTTTGAGCTCTTTCGGCCATTAAAACATGCGTTTTACCGGCACCACCCCAACAAGAAATACAATAGGTTATTACCGCTTGACACAAGGAACAATAAATAATTTTCATAATGTTTGCATTGGCTGCATGTCTTATTTGTTTAAACACATATATAAGTTTTCTTATCCTATTTGATAGATTAATTAGATGATTTTTGAAATTAAGATTTTTATCAAATATGATTCCTAGATATTTAATACATTCAACGGCACAAAGAGAGGGACAAGAACATTTAATAGATTCATTATGGCAGACGTGGGAGATTATATTATAATTTGACTGTAGCGGCTCACCAGGGCTGCGAATAGAGAATGAGATGTATTTGGTTTTCTCGGTATTGAGAGAAAGAAAATTTAGGGCAAGCCATTTTGTGACCATGTTAAAACCAAATTGTGCTTTTTGGAAAGCTTCACTCCAAGAATCACCATGAAATGTCAGGGTAGTATCATCTGCATAGGAAATTATTTTACAGTTTTCAATATTTAGTAGTGTGAGATCATTAATATAAACTAGGAACAATGTTGGGCCTAGTATGCTACCCTGTGGCACTCCATGGGTGACAGGTAAGCCAATACTTGTATAATTGCCAATTTTGACCCTTTGTGTTCTTCCAGATAAATAATCAGACAGTAATTTGAGTTAATTTCCACGGATACCGAGTTGATGTAGCTTGTTAACTAGGGTGGGAATAGAAACCGTGTCAAAAGCTTTCGCCAGGTCAAGGAAAATGGTTAGACATTTCTTTTTGTTATCTAATGTTTTGACAATATAATAATATAATAATAATAATAATGATTTATTTCTCTCAAAAAGGTACAGACAATGGTTCGTATTATATCAAATCAAATTAAATTTGTAACCTTTGTGAGAGCTGGAGTCTATAGTGGGTTCGGGACCTGTATGACAGATCTCCAGGCTCTCACCCTCTTAAGCAATAGTGTTAAGTAGGTACTAATTTGAACACATCAAGGCAAAATCTGCGAGTTTGTAGTGAATGGTGTACCTGAGAGTGTATGGTGTGTGTTGTGTGTGTGTGTGTGTATGTTGTGTGTGTGTGTGTGTGTAGTGCGTGTGTGTGTGTGAAGGTATATTTGTAAGAGTGAGTGTAGGTATGTGTCTTGAAAAGTTGTCTACAAATTTACTATCTAATTTATCTTAAAACAGCTAGAATATTTTCCGTCTCAGAATAATCCAAATCAAGAAGCCAATTTATTATTTTTGCTTTACATTTGGATTTGCACAAGGGGTATATGTTTAAAATTTTGTTAGTGTTGTTATACACATGACTGCTAAGGAAGCGAAAGAAGCGTTGGGCCAAAGCAAAATTTGTACGAATAGAGGGACAGACCGAATGCTTACGTCGTTGGGAGATCACAGAGGGATCGTAGGGACTGTGACCGTGAGTTGTCATTAAGAGGTTAAGTATATATAATTTACGGACAGTCAGAACCTTACAAGTTTTGTAAAGGTCTGTGGTAGGAAAGCGATAGGGTAACTTCCAACCAACTTTCAAAAGTGCCCTTTGGGCGCGTTCTATTTTCAACATGTGGGACCTCCCTGAACCACCCCAAGTAACTATACAATATTGGATGAGGGATTGACAGAGAGCCAGATACACCAGTTTAATCACCTTGGAGTCAGCAACGGAGCAGAGGTTCTTAAAAACATAAATTAACCTGCGCAACCGTGTAGTAAGTGTATCTATGTGAGTACTAAATGTAAGGCAGTCGTCTATTTGCACTCCTAGATACTTAATGCAACTTACGCGATTTAGGTGGGGGCAATCGCAGCCTATATTGTGAGTTGAATTACAGGAGTGAGCGATTAAGGCAAGTGAAAACGAGGAAGGCTTTCCAGCGGCTGTAGACGAGAAAGTGAGGTAATTCGTTTTATCAACGTTCAGAGTGAGCAGGTTTTGTGCCAACCAACTGGTGACAAAGGCAAGTCCAGACTGTGCATATTGAAACACCAGATCCCACGAATCCCCGGAGAATATTAGAGCAGTATCATCGGCATATGTAAAGATGGAAGCATTAGGAAGCTGTAGCTGGCAAAGGTCATTTATATAAATGAGAAAAAGCGTGGGACCGATAATGCTGCCCTGGGGAACTCCGTGTGTTATTGGGAGTTCATCGCTGGTCCAATCTCCTATCCTGAGACATTGCCGTCTGCCTGTGAGGTAACTAATAAAAAGGGACAGTTGAGTACCTCTTATACCAATTTTCTCAAGCTTGGCAATGAGGGAGGGGACAGAAATAGTATCGAAGGCTTTCGCTAAATCTAAGAAAACGCCTATGACCTTCTGTTTTTCATCTAGTTTGGTGACGATAGTATTTGTTAGGTCTAATACAGCTTTGTTAGTGGAAATTCCGGAGCGAAAACCGTATTGAGAAGATGAGAGTATTTGATTTTGATTTAAATATTTGACTAATCTGTTGTTCATTAGCCTCTCAAGTAATTTTGATAGTGTAGGTAAAATTGAGATAGGTCTATAATTGTTCAAACAATCTCTGTCCCCTCCTTTATGAATTGGGTGTACAACTGCCAGCTTGAAAGCATTTGGAAAAGTGCCTGAACTAAAAGCAAGGTTACATATGTAAGTTAAGTGGGGAAGGAGTATGTTTTTGTTTTTTTTAAGAAAAGTGCCTGATATATCGTCGGAACCTATCGCACAATCGCTCCTTAGATTCATAATTAGACGATCCAATTCAGCTTCATCTGTTTCTAAGAGGACAAGGGAATTTTGGCGCGCTTGGAGAACATCGGTTTGTGGAGGTATGGTTGCAACGGCAGGTATGTTTTCAGCTAAGGCACGTCCAATATTAGCAAAATAAGCGTTCGCTTCATTTACGGAGCTCTCTGGATCGGAGTAAGACAAAAGAGCGTCGGCGTGTGTCTTGACTTTTGCAGTGTGAGTGATTGATTTTATAGCCTCCCAGAGCTTTTTACTGTTATTTTGTGCATTATTTATTTGAGCTTTATTATAGTTAGATTTGGTAGTTTTAAGTATCTTTGAACAGTAATTTCTGTACCTTTGAAAAGTGATTTGTAATATTTCATTATCGGGATTTTTTTTAGATTTCAAATGCAAATTGTCGCGGTTCCGTAAGCATCTAAGAAGCCCTGGGGTCATCCAGGGTTTGCTCAATCTTTTACGGTTGGATACTACTCTAAATGTAGAATTTTGAAGTAGAATTTGTTTGAGAGTAGAGATAAAGAATTCGGCGGCTTCATTAACATCTGGGGAGGTATACAAGGGGCTAAAATCTGCCTCGAGGAGGTCCAATTCAATTTTTTCGTAGTCCAATATCCGAGTAGTTCTAGTTTAGTAAAATATGTTCAGTAAAATCACTTAATGCATCTTCTGTGGACTTGCCTGCACGGAAACCAAATTGATGTTTAGAAAGTAAGTTGTATTTTTCTAAATAATTAATTAGTCTTTTATTAATTATCCTTTCAAAGATTTTCGATAAAGAGGTCAGAATTGAAATAGGTCGATAGTTAGTGACACGGCTTCTATCTCCACCCTTAAAGATAGGTCTTACTATAGATCGTTTAAGTGCTTCAGGAAAAATGCCCATCTCTAGGCACTTATTAAAAACATGTGAGAGCGGTCCTATTATATTTTTTTCAATAGTTTAAGTACGTCAGATGAGATTCCATCATCACCAGGAGCACAGTTACTTTTTAAACCAAGTATTAATTTTTCAATTTCATCTTCATCAGTGTCAAGGAGAACAAGTGAATTGCCAGTTAAAGTCGTGTGACAATGCGGAACCTTTGTAAAGTCATGTAATCCTTTTGGGGGGTTGATTTTTTTAGCTAAATTTTCGCCATAGGTGGCAAAGAACTCATTTGCAGTATTGACAGATTGGTGAGGGGTTGACTCTTTCGAAAGAAGATCTAATGAGTTATCTTTCCTAACGTTCCTATTTGTAATATTATTAACAGCTTTCCATATGTTTTTATTATTATTACCAGCTTCACCGAGTAGCCTTTTTTCGTATTCTCGTCTTAACCTATCAATAATCTTATTGTAGAAGTTCCGGTAGCGCTTATATGTGATTTCGAGCACTAAATTATCCGGATTTTGTTTGAATTTTTTATGCATACGGTCCTTGTTACGAGAACACCTGATGAGTCCTAGGGTCATCCAAGGTTTTAATATTCTAAACCTATTTGATACATTTATAATTGTCGTGTTAATTTGCAAAATATGTGTTATTTTGGTTATAAATATATCCATGACATTATTTGGGTTGCTCGCGTTAAAAATGGGTGTAAAATCAATATGTTCACCTGCCAACTTTAGGGCCTCAAAATCAAGTTTAACAATTTGCTTCTTTAATTGTTTGGTGACGTTTTTAATTTCAGCACAGCAAAGTATGGGTGCATGATCAGTAATAAAAGATTCAATTATAAACGTGGTAATTGGTACATTTGTTTTCAAGATTACATGATCAAGACAACTATTTGCACGTGTTGCTGTGTTAAATGCTGGTAAAAGTCCATTAAGGGATAGAAAGTCAAGATAATCCGACAAGAAGCGATCAGAGCTGTTGGTAGCAATATTTATGTTAATGTCGCCTACCATAATAATGCTTTTGAAGTATTGTAAACTATCCAATATTTTTTGTAAAGAACTTAAGAAACTATTTATCGTCTTGAAACAAAAAGGGCGGTATACAGCCAAAATTGCCACTTCATTATTTATTTTAATAAGTAGACAGTTTGCCTCCTGTATAACGGGTTCTTCGAGAGAGGCCTTGATATTATTTTTAACAAATACCACCACACCATCATTTTGGTTATAATGAGAAGATGTCGACATACTTAAATATCCATCTAATGAAGGGATATTTCGAACGCACGACATCCAGCATTCAGATAGAACTATAACATCACTATCAAATTGTAATCTTTGCAGGAGGATATTCAGGTTATCAAAATTAGCATTGAGGCTACGAATATTTTGTGACAATATTTTTAGGTAGCAGTTAGGTTGTTTGAGAAAAGATGCGCAAGATTCAGGTTCACAGCTAATCGTGTCGGATATAGAATAGTTATCAATCTCACATATTAAATCTCTATCGAATAGTAAAATTAAATATCACAGTGGTGTACAACATTACTCCCTGACGTTTGTTTGTAAATATTGTCAAGTAGCTGGTTAGGATACTCGTATATTTTAGTAAGGTGATTAGAACATTACTGTAACAGTAATTTGACGATTTGTTGAGGAAAGTTTTTTAACATTAACATTATTGTTGCTTTTTATATATTCCCTTGTTTTAATAAAGTTTGTAGTATGAATGAACAGTGAGTTGTGAGTACGTGTGTATGTTTGTAGTGTTGTGTAATTGTGAGTAATTATGACTGTGTATGATTTGGTGAAAGTGTACCGTTTTACATGCAAAAAATAAAAAATATAGTAATAATTTAAATACAACATTAGAAGTAGTAGTATTGATAAACAATATAAAGTATGATTAAACAGAAAACATATAATTAAGTTAATTGCTATTTTAGCTAGCACAAAACAGTTTATATGACTATAACAATATGACATCATTATGAGTCACATTTTTTTTAGTAGCTTTTCGAGTTGTTCTTCGGTTTTAATATGAATAGTAGGTTCAAATTCGCCCTTTTTAACTAAAATCTTCCCATTTGAGGTCCAACAATATTTAAGTTGATTGTCTTTTACATGCTTTCTTGATATAAAATGTAGTTTTCTAGCATTCGGTGTAAGGTATTCAGTGACATACACAGGGGACGACCCCACAGCTCCCAGGTTGCCACTATTTAGTTTTAAATCCTTAGACTGGTTATAGGTTTTAACAGCCTTTAGCACGATATTCTTCGAGGTATTATTACAAAATTCAATGAGAATGGAAGGGTGGTTATCCTTCTTTCCCGGTAAACGAAAGGCGTCTTTTATGCATGATTTAGAAACATTGGAATTAACTATTTTAAATAAATTCCCTAAGTACCTCTCTAGGTCATTCTTTGATTCATTCTGCATTTTTGGTAAATTCCTCAATTCCAGAAAATTTATACTTGATACCCTTTGCATCTCCTCAATCTTTTCTTCCAATGACAAAAGAAGAACCCGGTGTTCTTTACACTCCCTTTCTAAGCGATCGCTTTTAAGCTTCATGTCATCATACTGCTTCGTAGTAAATGATATGGACTTATCTATTTCCTGGTTAGACTTTTCAATTAGCACTAGTGAGTCTTCGATTTTTGTAAGTCTCGCATCGGTACTTATCTTAAAAGTTGAGAATTGAGTTTTAATTTCGTTCATCGTGTCCGTTTGAAGCTTAGTAAACATTTGTTTAATATCTTCCTTAAAGCTTAAAAACTCGTTTCTAAACGAGATATCTCCAGATGTACTTCTAAGTCGCTTCAATGCCCTATTTGACACATAATTTGTGGGGGTATCGGTTATTCCAATTGTAGACAAACTCGGTTCCGAGTTGTTGTCTGGAGATCGCATCATTATCATCAATACTACCCGACAAACCAATCAAAATCAATGTTAGAAACGCTTCGGTACTAGTTTTAATATTATCTACTGCAACAGCGGGTACTTCACAAAAATGTTCAGCAACGAGTCGAATATAAATTATGTCAACAATGTTACATTCGTGGTTTTGAGTTACCTTCATTCATGCGGCGCACGGTAGTCTGCGTTAGCTTCACACATTCGACGTTTTGAAGTAGCAGAAAACCAGTCTTGCGCTCGCGCACCGATGACGAAGGCGTGCGGCGCACACAGGGCAGACTTAGTCGAGCGTATATCAGCTGTCTCTGTCTGTCTCGTCGTCACTCGTCCCACGTAGGACGCGGGCACAAGGTACTTGCTAGTAATTATGGGCGCCTGGTACTACGCGTGATTTTTAACTTTATTTGGCGCAGTTAAAATGTATTATTTTATTAAATTTTTTGGAGCACAATATTGTGTAAGACACGTCTACGCGCGACCGCGGTCCGAGGGGAAAGCAAACAACACAGTGAGCTAGTGACAGCTAGTGATGTTTACATTGGCGTGACGTAGTGCGCTATGATTGGTGTTTCAATCAAAATGGCCGATATCAGTATTTTAATCTTTTATTTTATTAAAAATCTTACTAATCTTAATTTTTTAAATAAAACTAAATCAGTGTTTTAAATCCTTCTCGTATGTAATTTCCCCTAATATAATTAAATCATTGATTCTTTGACTATGTCGTCACGCCTATTGACTGAATCAGTAAAGTGCTTTTTGAAGTGAAAAATAATAAAAAACTAATCGAATTATGATTGCTGTTCATTGAAATAATTGTTTTTTAATTCATTGGCAGATGTATTTTATACTAGCTGTTGTCAGCGGCTTCACCCGCTACAACTCGAAAATTATCCCACGGCAAGATAAAATCGGGATAAAATTTATCCTATGTGTTTAATCCAGGTTATAAACTATCTGTGTACCAAATTTTATCTAAATCCGTTCAGTAGTTTTTGCGTGAAGAAGTAACAAACATACACACTCACACACTCACAAACTTTTGCCTTTTTAATATTAGTGTGATGTAATACTAGTTCTTAAACCTTTGAAATCCTCGACCTCAGTAGGTAGGTACATATCGCGGTCACTGATAGTCGACCAGTTTTATACTTTACTGGCTGTTGCCAGCGGCTTCACCCGCTACAACTCGAAAATTATCCCACGGGAAGATAAAATCGGGATAAAAACTATCCTACGTGTTAATCCAGGTTATAAACTATCTGTGTACCAATTTTTTTCTAAATCCGTTTAGTAGTTTTTGCGTGAAGAAGTAACAAACATACACACTCACATCCGCACACACTCACAAACTTTCGCTTTTATAATTTACTAGCTGTTGCCAGCGGCTTCACCCGCTACAACTCGAAAATTATCCGGGGGAAGATAAAATCGGGATAAAACCTATCCTATTTGTTAATCCAGGTTGTAAACTATCTGTGTACCAAATTTTATCCAAATCCGTTGAGTGGTTTGTTCGTGAAGAAGTAACAAACATACACACACACACACTCACAAACTTTCGCCTTTATAATATAAGTGTGATTAGTGTGATTACTTAGGTCATAACGCCGAAAAGTGGCAGACCGTCGGTGAACTCAGTTGGAAGGTCAGCAACAGAAGTAGCTTTACATTTCGGAACTTTAAATATTTGATGTACAGGACTTCAGCTATTATTGATAATGTTTCAGACGATTATTCTTTAAAATATTCCTTACTTCTCAATAACTTGTTTGTGAAAACAAGTTATTGAAAAGAGAGTTTTTATTAAAAATCCTGCTTCGAAAATTTAACAAGTGTTAAGCTACTTCTGTTGCTGACCGTACCACCAACAACTAACAAGAAACAAACGAATCGGCACAACCTCAAGACCGCACTCTAATTAGCTACTAAAACCATTTCCTAATAAAACAAACGGGCATCGGCTGCCTAAGGTAAAACGAGAAATCGCCCGAAGCACTGATTAACCAGGAAAATTAACTGTAGAACCTAGCTTTGGTTAGGGACACGCCCCATCTCCAACATGGCAGCCAGTGTTTGTAGCTATCGACTATTTTCTCTTTAAAAATAATAGAACAATAAATTCTTTAAAAATCGTTTTATGAAAAGCGCGTGGTACGAAAAATGGATACATAGTACATTCAAGCGTAAATATCATTTCATTCCTCCCGCTACGGGAGGAGTGGAAGGGACTGTCAGACTTCTACTGACTAAAAGCCTTCTTAGCCCGTTGTGCCCGGGACCGCGGTATCTCTCTCGAACAGCAGATTTTGAAGGTGACTGGCCTTCTCCGATCATTCTCCAGCTTTGCCGTGGCTGACTTGGAAATCTCAAAATACAATTCATGGACGGTTCTGATCTCAAGTGTGTATGTGGCGTATCCACAGACAATGGCCCACTTTCCATCGTGCGCTTTATGCACTGACAACTGCACACTTGACGATCTAATGACTGCATCAGCGAGCGGAGTTCGCAAAGTTGAATATATATTGGGCCTATCATTTATTTAGTGACGATTTACCATCGAAACGCCAAGAAGCTGATCATTTTTATTTGGGGTCGGCGCAACACGTATTCTTCTTCCATACTTTTCTATTTCTCGTCATGTCAGCAGTCACCTCCTTCCTAGCCATATCATACTTCACACAGTCCATCCATCGTTTCTTTGGTCTTCCTCTGCTCTTATAGTTATAAACATTCATACGTTTTATGTGGGCATAAAACCTAGAAAAACACGTAAGCTCTAAGCCTAGCCTAGCTTAGTAATCCACACAATCTTCAGACGTTCGATAAGGTTTTATCTCCACGTTGTCAATTTCTTTTCAATGAAGTTGTGATAGGTTTATCGTGCTTTTCAGATACAGACTCTTAAAGAAGATTTCTCAGTGCAAATATGATCTAGCAAATACTTGAGTACTTGACTGAATTGGTAGTAAACTTGTTGAGCTGTTTTCATCAACATTACCAGTCTTGTCTTTTAATAACTATATTCGGGTCGACTTCCAACCTTCCAACCGATTGCAACTGAAGAGAAGTATTCAGCTGCATCTGAACTATTTGAACAGTTCAGAGGTCAGGGCAAAGTGTTATTGGGTTTTACCCGAGGTGTATCCATTAGTAGTCTTATATAAAAATCAATGCCACTTTTCGTTGTAATTTTACAACTCAAGAACGGGCTCACCTATCCAAACCAAATGTTTAGGCTTTGTTTGGATTATTTAGTAGATAGTTTATGTGAAGTTTGCACAAAATCGGTATAGCGGTTCTTCATATATCACATTTTTTGTAACAAAGGAATTCAATAAATGGCGTATAATTTTGTTAATGGGGATTTTGTTGTCAAATTGAAACTTTTTTCAGCGTTGACAGTACAAGCATGTTGTTATGTCATTCATTTCTGTCATTTCATTTTGTTCAAGTGGTTTCGAGAATGGTTTAGATTTATTTAGGCCCGGTAGGTGGCGCTGCTGTCCGGGCAGGACGTCGTCTGCCAGGTCCTCTAGTAAGCTTATAAAATTTTTAGTAATTTGTAGTAATAAGGTGCTAGCATTCTACCATCAACCAGACGCAAATCCAGACACCGAGTCAGCTGGAGAAGTTCCTGATAGAAAAACCCAAAAACACTTAGCCCACCCTAAGAATTGGAATCGGAGAGGTTTAGGTCAAGAGGTCCTGGCTAAACCTCTTTAGATCAACGAGGCAGTCAAATTAATTATGTCTTGTAATTTATGATCGCAAAACTTAATATTTGCCAGCAAAAACGTGGTATTTACTTTAATCCTCTTTAATGAAAACCATGTGTCTTCCGTACAAGCGACCCACCTTAGCAAGGATACAAGTAATTAATGTGACGTTATTTATCTCGCGTAATTATGAATATATTTTACACTAAGACAAACATGGAATAGGGATGTTGACTGACTTAAAAAAATATATTTCTAATTAGTCCGTCCTGTAGATTATCGAAAAATATTGGATACGTATTTTTTGTTTTATCAAATCAATAAAAATTGACGGAGATAAAACGCGTCAAAGATTTGAGTGGGCGGTGTGACGTCACTCACCGATAAAGAATGTCATACTAAAGTCTCAGAAAATGACATCACACGAGTTTTCAAAGCGCTGTGTCGTCTTCATTGCTTCATTTTTTGGAAATCTATCTGATGGACTAATTAGTTTTTTTTTCAACTTCCCTATTATTTCATGAAATTTTGCTCGATGATTATTAAGGTGTGAAATTCGAATTTCCTTACGTTTTTTGCAATTTCCCGGTCAGTGTCAAGTCGTATGTTAATTAAAATTGGATTCGTGGCAGTAACAATTGTCTATTTACTGAGTAATAATGATTAAAAACACCAAAACAACCGTCTCAGTTTATACAAGTGTCAAGAACGCCTTTTTCCTTAACAAAAAATCACTCTTCACACAGATAGTTTATGACCTGGATTAATACATAGGATATTTCTATCACGGTAGTATGATCTCGTGGGACAATGATCGAACTGCGCGCGGGCGAAGCCGCTGGTACAAGCATGTCTATTATATAATAGTATTATACCGAGGTCTCTCCATGTCTCGAAATGTACTTTTCCGCCCGTCGTTATGGCCCGTCAGACTGACTACCAGTCTTACTAACTGCGTTGTGGAGGTCAGATAGGAAGTCGTTCCATGTAAAATACTGTGACGGCACGGTTGGTGCAGTGGCTGAGCGATTGGACTGCTGCGCTGCGTGTCGAGAACAAATATTTGTATGGCCTACAGATAGTTGTTATTATTTGTGTATGTATGTGAGTTTTAATGTTTGTGAACGCAGCCACGATACAGGAGACATTCCTAGAGTGGGGCAAATTTTGAAAAAAAAAAATACTGGTATACAGTTGTATCTAGTTAGACTGGACGCCGACCTCTACGTAGTTGACTAAGGAACAGATGATGTTGAAAACAACATCAAAATCCAACTAAAAGTTCTGAAATATAAACGTTTATATTTGCTGCAAAAATTCCCTTCAGGACACACACTTGTGCACAAATAAACAACTATGTTTTACACTACATTTAGTGAGAGCCACTTACTTAACCAATCAACTAGAGCTATACCATCAAATTCTCCGAATCGACCTCTTACTTTATTGCAACACTTCCTCAAAGGAACTATAACTATAAATTGAGTCCTTAAACTGGCAAAAGCTGAGACTACCGCTACGTCCACGTCCTCAGTAATTGCAACTTGCGTCAAGTAACAGGCGAGTTTGTCACTTGCATCTTCTCGCGCAACCGCGCTGCTAGTCAAGTCGTGTCTCTCTCTCAACGTCGTCGTGTCCAGTCGTGTCGTGTGTGTGAGTCGTGTCTACTCTAATGATTTTATCAAATGGGATTTTTACTGGCAGATAAATGAATAGGGATGTTTACTGACTTAAAAAATGTGATTCTAATTAGTCCGTCTGTTAGATTATGGAAAAATATTAGATACGTATTTTTTGTTTTATCAAATCAATAAAAATTGACGAAGATAAAACGCGTCAAAGATTTGAGAGGGGGTACGTCACACGAGTTTTCAAAGCACTGTATCGTCTTTATTGTTTGCTTACGTGAAAAAATAAAAAATACGTGTGCAATATTTTTTGGTAATCTACATACGAACTGGTACGAACAAATTAGATTTTTTTTTGTTAACATCCCTATTTTAAATGGCTAAGTTACGCTACTCTAATTTCAAAAAGAGGATCAGGGTAGCAAAAACTAAAACCTTCGAAATTAAATCTATGTATTTCTGCCGCGAGTAAATAGGCTTCTTCTGGGTGAGCTCATTCCATTGTAAGCCTCATCTCTACCCCTAGGCAAGATTGAGGTCACGAGTACGAACAAATCATAAAAAAAAAATGTGTGTCAAAATCTTCTTTAATCGGATCCTCATTACTAAGGATCGTGGTCACTGGTCCCCTTTAACCTTTATTGGATGAGATGAGATGGAGGTCACCTGCTGAAATTTCGTAAGTTCGGTATTTTTGGCTTTGAGCATCGTGTTGGCGACCAGCCTCGTTCTCTCTTGCCTTCGGTAGATATTGCCAACAGTGTCCAGCTTTTCAAGACTGCCCCTTTTGCAAAATGGGGCCGTGATTCAAATAGGGAAGTATTTTAATAATAAATTGCACGCTGACAAGTTCGCCAGCTAGTCTGCAACACAAAAAACATATTTGACTATATAGATTGTGGCTAAGCCATAAAATCCTCTCTGCACATATTCTCCAATATAACCTGCTGCATGCATTCAGGTGTTCCAGCTGTAAATAAAAGATTAAAGCTACCGACGTCACTTTAGCTATTCGGAATTTGCATAGTGCTCTATTTTGGCCACTTAGTGGGCCAAATAGTTTGCTAGTAAGTGACTGCAAACTGCGGGCTTTTGCATTGTGTATTGATTTTGAAAGGATATTGCGGTCGAGGGACTAATTACTGGTCAGATTTGGTTGTATTGTGTTCGGAATATTATTTACAATTTGAACAAGTAAGTGTTTATAGAATTATAGTTAAGTTTTACTATATTTAATGACTATTTGAGGCCGTTGCTTAACTTGTATTGGTAACTATTTCGTATTTATTTAGATAGTTGAAAAAAAGAGTAATTAAAGCTGGTCGATCCGTCACTTGACTAAGAGAGTCGACATTTTTTGTCAAATAATCATCATTGCTATCTTACGTGGCAATGCTGCCAGCATACTGGACGTGCCAACTAACGCAGCCAATTAGTTATGACCCAAGAATTACCTAAGACAGTGAACACAAAAAAACCACCATCATCAATAATTTTCTTCTTCTTCTTAGCAAGAGAAATCTTTACATTATTCCAAAGCATTAGAAAAAACCCTTTCTACCTCTCAACGAACCCCTTTTAAAACCAATAAGCTAGACTATGTGTAAACCAAAAGCTTACGAGAAACTCAGGAAACCACTTGCATAAAGATAAAGTTGCTTGTACCATATTTTCCACGTAATTTTCTCTCACGCCGCACCTCGTATATGCCTCTAGACTACAGTTACCATATTTGTTGAAAAGCCGATCAGGATATTCGGAATAAAAGCAGGGTAAATTTCATCGATAATATGGGAAGGATACATTTTTCCGGGGTATCTTGCATTATGAAGAGATTTTCTCGTAGAGATGTCTGGTTTTAAAAAGAGATTTTATTTCGCTTAGTTTTTAGAGCAAACACTAAATTTTCCTTTATAGTCCCTACTATAAAAGAAAATTGAGTGTTTGCTCCAAAAACAGCAGCTAAACAGCAACAGTTAACTAAAAAAATCTAATTAGTCTGTCAGATAGATTTTCAAAAAATATTGGACACGTATTTTTTTCTTTTTTCACTTAAACAAACAATGAAGACGAGACAGCACTTTGAAAACTCGTGTGAAGTCATTTTCCAAGACATAAGTATGACATTCTTTACCGGTGAGTGACGTCACAACCCCCCACTCAAATCTTTGACACGTTGTATCTCGTCAATTTTATTGATTTGATAAAACAGAAAATACGTTTCCAATATTTTTCGATAATCTAAAAGACGGACTAATTAGAATCATATTTTTTTAAGTCAGTAAACATCCCTATTTTATTATTAGCATTTGAGGCCTGGAGGTTATCCTAAGAAAAAACAAAAATTAAACTTCATGTACAATAGTGGAATATCGACAGGCTTAAATGCCACAAGGCATTCTGTACCACTCAACCTTTAGGTTAAATAGGATAACATTGTTCTAGGGTATAAAATATTGAAAATATACTTGACTTAAAAAATGTATACACTAATCAGACATTGTATTTTCCAATTATCTTTTGTTCTCATTATTTTAATAACTACTAAACAGAGGCGTAACAAGAATTTATATTTGGGTTAGAATAGGGTGGAAAGTCCCAGCCTGGGGCTAGTTTGCTAGCAGAGTAGCCATGCTTTTAATTGAAAAGCGATTTTAATTAAAAAGCGATTTTAATTAAAAAGCGGTTACGTCACTTTCTCGAAACACATACTGTTCTAATAGGCAAACCAATAAACCTTCGGTTATCAAATTGTTACCCAGGATACAACTGTTTATCACGGACATGTCCCGGTGTACCTGTGACGTATGGCAGCCCTACTCTAGCCTGCATTACATGCAGGTACAGTCATGAGCAAAAACTGAAAAGCAATTTTCGAGTTTATATTAATTCAATTTTTTTATATTACTAGCACTTCGCCGGCAAAGCTGGTGATAGCTCGGCTAATATGCATGATACAAACGAATATTTCCACTAGATGATGCATGTGGATAAAAGTGTCGACACCGGAGTAACCACCGGCACCGGTTCGGCCGCAGGCGCAGTGGCGTGATAGAAGTATAATTAACTAGCGGACGTCACGCGGTTTCGCCCGCGTGACCCGTGTTCCCGTTCCTGTAGGAATACAAGGATTAAAAGTAGCCTATGTCACCCGGGGATATTGTAGCTTTCCAACGGTGAAAGAATTTTTCAAATCGGTCCAGTAGTTTTAGAGCCTATTCGTTACAAACAAACTAGCAAATCTTCCCTCTTTATAATATTAGTGTAGATATAGCTTTATACCAGTGAAAATTTTTTTAGAATAGGATTCGTTCCTATGTTACTTGGTCTAACCTTCGTCAGAGCAACACGTATTTTTCTTTTCATTTATCAATTAGCGTTATTTTTGGTTTTTCTTGTTATTCATTTCCCACGCAATCATTTTTTTTATTTTCCTTTTCTTTTCAACACAAATTAAACTTAAAACAAATAATAGTTTTTTTTTTTAAACATCGTCCCACACTAAGAATTTCTCCTGTATCGTGGGTGTGTTCACAAACATTTAAAGTCACAGACACAATTACCCAGACTCGAAACAACTATCTGTAGGCCATACAAATATTTGTTCCGTGCGAGGATCAAACCCCCGAAACGCAGCGCAGCAGTCCATTGCCCGAACCGTGCCGTTATTATAATAATAATCGATGTAAATTATAATCGATGCAGTAAAAATATATAATTTCTATGAAACAAATCCCAAACTAAACAAGTAAGTGGTAGTGACTGTACCTCTCTAATATGGCCTGCATCGCATTCAGGTACTCGGGCGGTAAATAAAAGATTATGTGGTGACAGAATTTTCAGCTGGCCACGTAGTTCATTTTGAAATGTGCAGCTTCTAAGCGGTTTTTTTTCAAGCTCGTGTAGCGTCTTAGCAAGCTGGTTTGTTGGTTTAGTTTGGTTACCTCATGTTTAAAAAACCCTCCTTTTGGGATTCGCCATATTTATGTAAAGAAACGTAAGCGATAGTGTTTTATTTTTTTTAACCAAAAGGAACTGATCAATTCGCCTGAATGTTTTCTTTGTGTGTATTTTTCCCTAAATGGGAAATTGATTTCGATGATTCTTTTTTTTTTATTTTGAAGAATATCATTGCATAGGGTTACCGTTCAGATTTATACGCATATCTATTCCTAAAGTATACTTAAAGTTCGTTTGTTATGTATGTTCGTACTTAACTAGACTTTTTTTATTTGAAATGGGCCTACTCAAACTTGAGGTCAATTTAGTTCTTGAGTTGTAATATTATTGTTATAAACAAATAAGATTTCTGCGACAGTAGCCACGTGAACCACAAAAAAGTTTAAACGGGGCACGTGTTATCTAGATAATAGGGTAGTTATCAAATAAAAATCTAATTAGTCCGTCAGATAGATTACCAAAAAATATTGGACACGTAATTTTTCTTTTTTCACGTAAACAAACAATGAAGACGATACAGTGCTTTGAAAACTCGTGTGACGTCATATTCTAAGACATTATGACATTTTTACTGGTAAGTGACGTCACAAACCCCCACTGAAATCTTTGACGCGTTTTATCTTCGTAATTTTTTATTGATTTGCTATAGCAAAAAAATACGTATTCAACATTTTTCTAAAATCTAACAGACGGACTAATTAGAATCATATTTTTTTAGTCAAGAAACATTCCTAATTAAACCATATCTTTGGAGTCTTATCATCGAAAGCCTTAACCATAAGCATTACAAAGCACCAACTCCCATACAAGTTACTCCAAAGTTTTAAAAGCCACTGTAACACCGCCCTTAACTTAGAACTTAGGAGAGATAGCCAACATTCTGTTGACTTAAATATTGTTAATATTACAAAATATTCTGTTGGCTCTGTGTAAACCAAAGTTGGTATCTTGAGTTAAAAAGTCCTGTAGTGTTAGATAAGGATAGTTTTTGTATGGTGTTTTTGTAGAAATTATGATTTTAGACGCGTTGAGTATGCTGATATCACGGCCTTGGGCGATGCTACGATACGATTGCGGAAATCGTCACTCGGTTCCGTCAGTATTTTTGAATCTTATAGCATTTTAGTTAATACTAGCTGTTGACAGCGGCTTCACCCGCTACAACTCGAAAATTATCCCACGGGAAGATACAATCGGGATAAAAACTATCCGATGTGTTAATCCAGTAAACAAACTATCTATGTACCAAATTGTATATAAATCCGTTCAGTAGTTTTTGCGTGAAGAAGTAACAAACATACACACTCACATACTCACAAACTTTCGCCTTTATAATATTAGTGTTATGTTATTGTTTGCAAAAATTATAACCAGTATTGTCCATAGATATAAATAAAATCTTGAACTTTTCATATGTTTAAATCGACGTATTTACGTTTCATACTGTATGCTCATGCTAGGATTTCGCTTCAGGTGACTTGCTTGTGCGCTCATAAGAATACCATCCCAGTGTACAACAACTTCCCTCTATATCAAACAATCTACAGCCCAAAAGCTCCATCATTCAATGTACACTCGCCACACATGTACAAAACCAGCAAAGTAAGTATATTAACCAAAAGTACTTAGCACAGGAAGACCCTAAACCTCACACTTCATTACGCCTTGCCTAACGAAATAATCTCAACTCGTATGAAGTTAGAGAATTTATAATGTCAGCACAACTTTGGGTAACCGGGCTTAGGCTAAATATTTTACCTGCTCCAACCTTTATAACGCTTTAAACCCCTTTAAAATTTGCATCAATTGCGCGTTAGAAATTTTGAATGATATAATTAAGTCTTTGGACAGACGGACGGTTTTATGGTTCCTGTTTTATGAGTTTTTTAGTTTGTCTGCCTGCTGTCCATAATTATATTGCGTCACAAAGTTTACTATTCAGCGGTAATTTTTGGGAAGTTTTTTTATTTTTCATGAAATTTTAGGTTGTAATAATTTTCTTTTCTATTGCTAATGTCATTTTTTTTTTCTTTACTGACGTATTCAGAAAAATCGTTAGAACATTAAAGATACTACATCTATAATGTGCTAAAGATGTTTCTTGCTTGTAGTGTATTTTCAATAAGTTACGCATAATCGCGCTGTGAGAAAAAATCGAGATACTGTGAAAAACTCCAATAATAGGGACGTTAGCAAAAAAAAAAATATTAGTCCGTCATATAGATTACCAAAAAATATTGGACACGTATTTTTTCACTTAAACAAACAATGAAGACGATACATTGCTTTGAAAACTCGTGTGACGTCATACTCTAAGACATTAGTATGATATTTTTTGCAGTCAGTGACGTCACCAACCCCCTACTCAAATCTTTGACGCGTTTTATCTTCGTCAATTTTTATTGATTTGATAAAACAAAAAATACGTATTCAATATTTTTTGATAATCTAACAGATGGACTAATTAGAATCTACTTTAATCTATCTAGAAGACTAACTTCTTGCAAACCGTATCGATCATAGCTGTATGCTCGAAAATCAATAACCGTAGTCTTCCAGATGGAACAACTCCACGTTATTTTGAAACCCACTGCCGTGCGTTGATTACTTTCCGCAGCAATCAACGCAAGTAAAACAATATAATTTGGCTCGCTCATGTTTGATGAACGTCTCCATTCTTTCTCGCAAGTGAAAGTAAACTGCGGTTACATAATTTGGCTCGCTCATGTTTGATGAACGTCTCCATTCTTACTCGCACAAGTGAAAGTGTACTGCGGTCACGTCATTAAACAGCTTTAATGCAAATTTTAACGAGGCGACGTGTGTCTTAAGTACCTTCGTAAGAGTAATCTTTTGTGTCAAAGCCGTGGTTAGTAACCTGAACTTCATAGTTTAGATAAAATGGTTAACGACGGTTTGCAACACGATTTTTATTGTCTCAACTTGACTCGAATAAGTTCCAATCTTATATTACACAAGTTAGAAGGGAGGCACAAATGGTTACGACGTATTAACTATCCCCAATCCCTTTTAGTCTGTATAGTATGGCGCTGGTACGTACTGGTGTATAGTATGGCGCTGGTATGGCGCTGGTATGGCGCTGGTACGGAGCCGTCTGGAGACCATTGCGATCGTGTGGAACCCCCATGAGGCCAAATATAGTATCATGGTGGAAAGAATCCAAAACAAATTCACTCGGTTTTTATTTTTTAAACAGTACTACGTCTATCCCTTCTTCCCGCTCATGTACCCGAGTCTCTTTGTAATAGGGATGGTAGGGTACAGTAGGCTGGCGGTGCGGAGGGACGTCGCTCTGTGTAGCTTCGTGTTTCGGGTGCTGCGCGGCTGGCTGCACCACCCCGAGCTGTTAGCGGAGCTGGGGCTGCGCGCGCCACCTGGTTGCGGAGGTGCGCGTCGCCCCACCCCTACGCTACTGGAGCCATCCTCTAGGACTAACCTGAACCAGTTTGCCCCCTTGTCTCGCGCCATAAGACTGTTAAACATTATTTCAGATGAGGTAGATATATTTCACTGCAGTCTGATGAAGTTCACAGGAGTAGCACTGAAGTGCATCGAGAATGTTTAGATGTGTGTCAAGTTGTTTTTTTCTTATTGTTTTTCTTTTTGTATGTGTATCTTAGTAGTAACATCGCATTGGCGTCATAGCTGTTAAGGTGTTATTTACGTAATTTTAATTAAATAAATAGTATACTATTTTAAATACGAAAATTTATATGTATGAATTTATATGTTCTGCATCTCATCATCATCATCAGCCATAAGACGTCCACTGTTGGACAAAGGCCTCTTCCATATAACGCCATAACGAACGGCAACCTGCCGTTTGCATACACCGGTTGCCCGCAACTCTCACGACGTCGTCGGTCCACCTGGTGGGAGGCCTACCAATGCTGCGTCTTCCGGTTCGTGGTCGCCACTCGAGAACCCTTCTTCCCCATCGATTGTCGGTTCTCCAAGCGATGTGGCTTGCCCATTGCCATTTCAACTTGCATTTTCTGAGAGCTGTGTCGGTGACCCTGGTTCTTCCGCGAATTTTCTTATTACGGATGTTGTTGCACAAAGAAACTCCGAGCATAGCTTTCTCTATGGCTCGTTGCGTGACTCTGAGCTTCTCCAAGAGGCCAGCAGTTAAGGACGACGTCTCTGTGCCATAAGTCATCACTGGCAACACATACTGGTTATACACCGTCGTCTTAAGACACTGCTCATATGTTCTTCATTTACTCTTACATTTACAATTCACTGACGTTGATACAGCACGGTTAGTCTACTTCAGTTATTTTCACAGCGTTATGTCATACGGTATTCTGCTGTGGGGCAAAGCTGCTGATATTCAAAATATATTTGTTCTGCAGAAGCGAGCGGTTCGTGCAATTTATCAGCTGGGTGCCCGAGTTTCTCTTAGAGATTTTTTTAAGGAGATTGGTATCCTAACTGTTGCTTCTCAGTTCATCTTTGCCAACATTTTATATATTAAACAAAATATCCACCTGTACACTAAAAACAGTGATATTCACAACTTTAACACTAGAAATAAGCATAAACTACGCGCTTCTTTTCACCGGCTTCACAAAGTTCATAATTCATTCGTCGGGCTTGGTATAACATTTTATAACAAACTGCCATCTTCTTTTCTAGACTTGCCATTTAATGCGTTTAAAGCCAAAGTAAAATCTAATCTTTGTTTAAAAGCGTACTATTCCATTAACGACTACTTAAATGATAAGAACAGTTGGTCGCTGAGTTGAACACAAGACAATGTTTGTTATTTATTTATGTTCTTTCTCCAAGATTAGTTTACTGATATGTTATGTCTTTTTTTTATTATTATTATATACTTTTTTATACTTGCCTTACTATTGTATCGAGTCTGGTTCTTCTAACCAACCTAACAGACAGATGTGTGCTGGGGAGTTTGTTCCGCCACTTCTTCTTTCCAGCAAAAACACTAGGAAGTGTCGAAGGGGGGGCGTTTTGGGGGACTGTCTCTTGTAAATAAGTAAAGTAAAGTAAATTTTGACGTTCGAAAAGTGCTGATTATCAGCCTAGTTTGAATAAATGAGTTTTGATTTTGATTTTGATTTTGATTTTGACTCCATATTACACGGGTCTTAAAAATATAAGAGGCGTAATCTGGGTGTACTATCCTCTCTAACCTCAGGTACACCTATGCTTAACCCTTTAAAATTACAGGTGCGATATAAAGTTATGCATGTAATTCATACTCCTAGAGTATTTTAGTACATATTATGTACGTTATATACTTCCTAAAACCATTTATCTTCAGTAAAACATTTGCCGCTGTCTACAGAACACTTTTCTGGCAAAAACACTGACGGTTTAAGATAACGATATCTATGGGGGTGGAACTATTAATTCTCTTTTATATATGGGATGGAAAATAATGTTACATGTGCTGAAGGCGCTATTGTTTTTCTCATAAAAATATGGGAATGGATTATTGTGGGGAGGAATAGATTTTTAACTTACAGAGTAGGTAAGCTTAAGCGGCAGTGGGCCGGTCATATGAGCCGTATGACCAATGATCGTTGGAGTAGACGTGTTTTTGAATGGCAAGTTAAAGTGGGAGTGTCGATCTTTGCAGAGTATTGGGTGTTGGCTGTCCAGAATAGATGTCATATCGGGTAAATTGCTGTTGGGTTTTTCCACTAGGAATTTTTCAGAGCAGCCACAGAGTTTTCGTCTGAGTAGGTTCGCTCTCGCTACATGAACTTAAAAATAACTGACGATTTTAATTTATATGTGTTTGATTTTGAATACACCTGTGCATAACTATTCGAGGATTACTGGTGTGATGTTTTGTTAACTAAGTTAAGCATACTAATATTATAAAGGCAAAAGTTTGTGAGTGTGTGAGTGTGTATGTTTGTTACTTCTTCACGCAAAAACTACTGAACGGATTTAGATAACATTTGATACACAGATAGTTTATAACCTGGATTAACACATAGGATAGTTTCTATCCCAATTTTATTTTCCCGTGAGAAAATTTTCAAGTTGTAGCGGGTGAAGCCGCTGGCAACAGCTAGTATCTATAATGCACTAAGGCCTTAAAATTTTTAGAACCAGAGGTCTAGTGCGTACTCGTAGTAGTAGAACTATAATCGGAAATCACTTAAAGTGGCCATTTTGGCATCAAATCTCATTGTTTTTTGCGTTTACTAATAATCACTTTTTTTCCCCGCCCTAAACTCCAATAGTCCCATGAACAGCAAAAACACTCTTACCACTTAAAAAAAAACACGATAAAAAGCGGTTTTCCCCCTCCGCCTCCGCTGTAATACATAGGTAAGCGAGAGACAAACATATTTATCGATAACCACAAAGTGCTGGAACGACTTAGAGCGTTTTACACCCGTGACAAATGGACCTTTTAGCAGTATATGTAGCGGTATGGCTGCGTTCTCACGGTGCGACAAAATGTACGAGAGTAATTTTGGACAGGTAAATTCGTTCGTTTAGGTTATGGTATGACATGACCGATGATGAATTGTTGTGTTTGCTAATGGTAACTACAATGAGATTTCGTCTTTTGCAATAAACAGTCGCAGCCCCGAGTCGATGTTCAGGTTAAGCCGGGCTTGTCTAGGTTGGCTCGTGGATGCCACCCATTCCATACCGAGTTTCTTCCATAGCTGTTATTTATATATCCTTGACAGTCAATATAGGAAATCAGTGGCCCGAAATTTGGACACAAAGGTATCTATTACACAGTAGTAAATGGGTTGTGGTTTGACCTAGTGAAGGTTGCGGAACCCGCTGGATGCGAGACGCACGGGACCGGTCAATGTGGCGACAAAATTAAGTAAACTTTTACACCCTTTAAAGGGTGTAAAAGTACCCTTAGGTAACGCAAACGAAAGGCACTTGTTATCCCTACCACTGCGATATTTTTTTGGATCTAGACCATACCTGGGAGCCCCCTAGTTACGGAGATATTGGGGGTCAAAGTTCCAAATGTTGCACAGCTGTTTTTGTAAATACTAGTTTTTCAGGTTATAACTTTACTGAAATTACCTCCATGACCCGTTTACTATTCAAAGCATCCACTAGCATAATGTTTTAATAGTGCTACATTGAGTTTCACCGTAAGATGTGATTTTTGACCCCAAGCGGTCCTATTTTGGTAAATAAATATTAGTTTCGTGCACTTTTAAGTAATTAGAGCTATGTTGTGGGTGCTTCAATACGTTTAATTTAGACGACGGTCGAAAAAAAAAAACAGAAAACTCAGAAAACATTGTTATGCATTTGACGGGCAGGACAATATTTTTCATTTTTTATTTTACTGCATGTTGCCAACAGACTTTATAGCCCAAATTCACGCAACGTGTAAAGTTGATTTTATTATACTTACGTCATTTTTTTTAACGTTTCGCAGCGGCCACCATTTTGTTATGTTTGCTCAACGGATAATGCTAAAGCCTCGTTGTTCATAAAATGTGTGCGCGCATTTTGAGTGGTCAAGCAAACACGGGTTTAACATTTTACTGTCTGCCATTTTAAAGCTGGCCACATTTTTATTCTATTTATATTTAAGCTTATCGATCATCATAATTCCCTAGGCCACGAATTCTTTTATTTATTTATTTCACGATCTCCAACAGAAGTTAATGTAATTAAAACTGTAAATATAGATAGCAGACAACATAAAGTAGTAAGTACACACATGTGTGTTGTATGTGCACACAGCATGCACAATCTCTATCAGAACATATTACAAAAAAAATAATGCAAACGAGTAGAGAATCTCCTCCTTTTTGGAAGTCGGTTTTAAAACAAAGTCTTCCGACGCGTCTGTCTGTCTCTCTGTATGTTAACGAAACATCAAAAACTACTGCACCAATTTTCATGGTGTTTCCACCAATGGATATTTGTCAAGTTTTTGACATCCAAGCGGGCGAAGCCGCGGGCATCATCTTGAAATATACAACTAAACTTACCACTGAACAATTACAATAAGTAAAATATTGGAACATACAATAAACCAATGCAATAACTATATTTCTCATATTTAACAAGAGATTGGCTTATCAACGGAATAGGGTATTACACCAAAAAAAAATCGTGAGATTGATTTCCATAAATTAATGAAGACGTATTTTTTATTTTTTCACGAAAACAAAAGATGAAGACGGTACAGTGCTTCAAAAAGTCGCGCCAAGTCGTGTGACGTCACAAGGTTAGTACTTTTTTTACCCACAAAGTGACGTAAAACAACGCCCCCACTCTAACGCACTCACCATCTTTGACACGTTTTATTTTCGTAATTTTTTATTAATTTCATAAAACAAAAAACACGTATCCAATATTTTTCGATAATCGAACGGACGGACTAATTAGATTTTTTTGGTGAAATACCCCATTATTATCGTATATGAAATCGATAATGATTATGGTCAGGGGGTCTAAAATATTGGAACATACAATAAACCAATGCAATAACTATATTTCTCATATTTAACAAGAGATTGGCTTATCAACGGAATAGGGTATTACACCAAAAAAAAATCGTGAGATTGATTTCCATAAATTAATGAAGACGTATTTTTTATTTTTTCACGAAAACAAAAGATGAAGACGGTACAGTGCTTCAAAAAGTCGCGCCAAGTCGTGTGACGTCACAAGGTTAGTACTTTTTTTACCCACAAAGTGACGTAAAACAACGCCCCCACTCTAACGCACTCACCATCTTTGACACGTTTTATTTTCGTAATTTTTTATTAATTTCATAAAACAAAAAACACGTATCCAATATTTTTCGATAATCGAACGGACGGACTAATTAGATTTTTTTGGTGAAATACCCCATTATTATCGTATATGAAATCGATAATGATTATGGTCAGGGGGTCTAAAATGGCCACTTTAGCAGATCATTATATGAATTGCGTAAAAAAACGTAAAATGGACTTTCCATAATATTAACTGCCTTTGTGACTATTTTACGGATTCTTCATGAAAAAAAAAAACTAAAAGAAATAAAAAATAAGGCAAATCATATTATTTTTCTACTAGGTATAATTTAATTTCCTAAATGGTCGCAGCCGCAGTTACTATTATGAAAGGTCCCTTGTAAGTTGATCTGATCTGCTAAAGTGACAATTTTAGACCCGCAGAAGTCAAAAGTCCGCTACTTTCACCGTAGCTTTTGCTGCTGTTTTAACAGGTCTTTCCTCATTCAATGCAACGCCACATAAGACTCCCGTGACCTTTACCAGGTCATTGTTTCAACTTGCACACCGGGAAGACCCACCCTTGAAAGACATACTTACATTGACCTTGGTGAGTTTCTACAGAAAGGACAGGTGCGTAGTACTGGCAAACGGTGTGTGTGTATAACCAGATATATGAAAGGCAAAAGGAGTATGTAAAGATCCTAGCACGTGGCGTTGTGTGGTTCCTGCCTACCCTCATAGGAAAATTGATCCAGTTTGTAGTCCCTTCAGAACTTTCTGCCTTATCAAGGCCTATATTATAATATGCTTATTGTCATCCATAACCCAGGAATTTCAATCATCAAAACACAATAGGCCAAAAAATATTTCGTACCGGATTTTTTTCAGAATTAATTTTTATTGCCTTTCAGTTCGCTTCGAAATCATTCACGTGTTCTGACATTGTCATTTTTATCGGACAATATTTTGTTTTTTATTACACAATGGTTCTCTGATTTGTATGGGACGAGTTTTTTCATTTTTATTTCTAATTGGAAAATATGGAAATGAAATTTGTGAAATGCTCTATTTACTCTTTCTTATATTTTATGTATTCCAAATATTTATGCTGCCTGGGCTCTTGAGTAAGCCTACTATGATAAATGTGAAAGTTTGAGGATAAATAGATGGGAAGACGTATCTTACTCTTTCACGCAAAAACAACTGCCCGGATTCAGATGAAATTTGGCACAAAGATAGTTTGTAACCCGTATTAATACAAAGGAAACCTTTTACAATCTCGGAGGACAATTGCCTAACTTAACGCGAGCAAAATCGTGACCATGGTAACAGATAAAGATTAAAATAACATCACTGAAAAACAAGACTGAAAAGAAATAACACTTCCATGAACAAACCGATCAAGCGAACCAATAATAAGAATACAAAACAAACACAATAAGGCGACCGTCAAGCAAGAATAACGCGGAAAAATATCGAAACGGTAAAGATGGCCACGGCTATTTTCAATATGGCAAGACTGCGCTTTAAAATCGGGGAAAAAATGAAAATGGATTAATTAAATAGTGAACCATTTACGATGAAAAACTATTTATTCATTTGACGACTGCGATTGCTGAGTCGGCCTTGTTTATAACATAACATAACATCACGTCAAGTACATTCATATTTCGCCAGCCATGTTTAGGTGCTATGTAATAGCACACTAAGGATGTTTACTGACTAAAGGAAACATGATTCTAATTAGTCCGTCTGTTGGATTATCGAAAAATTTTGAATTTACGTATTTTTTGTTTTATTAAAACAATAAAAATTGACGAAGATACTCGTTAAACGCGTCAAAGATTTGAATGGGGGTTTGTGACGTCACTCACCTGTAAAAATGTCATACATGTCTTAGAACATGACGTCACACGAGTTTTCAAAGCACTGTATCGTCTGCATTGTTTGCTTACGAGAAAAAAGAAAAAATACGTGTCCAATATTTTTTGGAAATCTATCTGACAGAAAAATTAGATTTTTTTTGTTAACTACCCTATTAATAGTAGGTGAATTTATTGCCATCAACCGGGCTCCGTTCTGACTCTGTGGATGTTACTAAAAAAATCCAACTTCGAAAAATCAAATAACTGACTTTACGCTTACAGTCCCATCGGACTATGAGAGTAAAGGAACAGACAATGCACCTGTCACTACCACACACTTGTGCACTATAATATCTCCCGCGCTGATGGTAAATTTCCGCCAAGATAGGTCGCCATGACCCAATACGGTCAGGAAGGCAATAGACTAATATTGTCTTCCTGACCGTTTTCGGTCGTCCATGGAGGCCATCTGAGCACCGATTTTTAGAGCACCTACGCTTAGAACACCACAGCTATTCCTATCTGAGCACCTACGATTTAATAGCTGCTAGTCATAGGGTGTATAATAAAAGTAATCGATAATAATTTTAGTTAAGTTCCACAAACTACCAGGGGAACAGAAACATTAGGAGGTATTGGAAATTGGAATCTCCAAATCAAATCTAATATGCCTTTCTAATACCATACAGTTTTTTGGAGATGAGAAACAAGGACAGTAAAGTTTCACAAAGTACCAGGAGCCCAGAAATATATAGGAGGTACAGAACCATTAGAGAACCTGATTTAACAATTCTTCTTTTTTTTGTAAACTAAAGTTCTTCCTTGTTTCCAATTTACATCCACCTACCTAACTTATTCTTAAAGCCTAGATGGCTTGAAGAATAAGGTAAGATCATCATATTCATTATCTAAAACTTTCCAAAAGATTGTATCTTTATCCGGCCATCTTATGCAAAACCATGTCTCCATACGCACGATCCGATCCACAATTCAGAAAGGGAGTTATATCAAATTCAAGTTCGATAATTTATTTGTCGAACTTCGCGAAACTTCTCCAGTACAATAATGGCATATGTTTGATAAATCATTCATATATATGAACTTGCCAAAGGGAAGGGTTGTAATCGGAATGTTTATGAAGGTCTAGGCGACCTTTTCAATGTGGATATTGGTCTATTCTAGTTTGAGTGATCGTTCATTTATTTTTATACAGACCCATTTATCCTTTTGTTGAAGTGTTTTTGGCGTATGCTTAGGATTTTCGCTTGTAAATAAACATCCATTTTCTTTTATCTCAAAGGAAAATTCTTACACTTGAATTTCTATTTTCAGATAAATTACGTTTCATCACCACTCTGAACTATGTTTAGCGATATTCATTCTAAGTTGATAATAAAGTGCAAATTAAATTTAGTAATAAAAGCAGCATATATTATTAATTTAAATCTTTTTTTAAATCATTTGAACTTTGACATAAAAATGACATTTAGTTCGTAGTTTGAAAACTTGTACTTACATCGTAATTATTTAACAATTTAATTTATTACTTATCTGTTGACCACAACTTCATAAAAAAGACGAACAGTAAAACACAATAAGGATGTCATCTGACTAAAAAAACATAATTATGTTTAGTCCGTCCATTAGGTTTTTGAAAATTATTGGATACGTGTTTTAGGTTTCATCAAATTAATAAAAAATTACGAAAAATAAAACCTGTTATAGATCATTTCGATATTCGAAGCACTGTATCGTCTTCATTTTTAGTAAACGTGAAATAAGAAAAATTATGAGTTCAATGTTTTTAGGAAATATATAATAAGGAGCCTCTCTCAAGAGCCCTGACCACCGGTAGCTCGGACCCTGTTCCCAATGCCGGTGGGCTACTATTTTTAAATGTTTTTTATATGCTTTTTAGTAATAAATATTTAAAAATGTGTTGAATATGTTAGAAAGTGAATAAAGGAAATAATAATAATAATATTCCACAACTATCACACAACGCCATCTAGTCCCAAGCTAAGCAGAGCTTGTGTTATGGGTACTAGACAACTGATAAACATACTTATATATTTCTAAATACATACATATTATAGATAAATTACACCCAGACACAGAACAAATGATCGTGCTCATCACACAAACATTTGTCCTGGGTGGGAATCGAACCCACGACCTCCGGCATAGCAGTTAGGATCACTAACCACTAGACCAACAGGCCAGTCGACTATGACAGACTATGTAATTAGATTTTTTGCCAACTACCCAATCGGCGCAATCTGGTGGTCTATCTAATAATAAATAAGATAGAGCTCTGTTTTACCTTTCACGAAGAACAGGCGTGATATTCCATTATGATAAACACAATCAATAAGCAGATGCTGTCGCCAGAATCTCGCGCTCCACCGCCCCGGCCATCCCGTCCAAAGATATCCATTTG
Source organism: Diarsia rubi (assembly GCA_932274075.1). Lineage (NCBI taxonomy): Eukaryota > Metazoa > Arthropoda > Insecta > Lepidoptera > Noctuidae > Diarsia > Diarsia rubi. The sequence continues at coordinate 3,021,324 of OW026432.1, forward strand.
CGCCGTAATGAAAAAGGTACCGTAAACCAAAACAAATAAGGTCCAGACAGAAGGCAGAAAAACCTATATTTTGCGGGACAAACACGATTAAATCCAGAACAGCCGGGAACAAAGAGATGACGCAGTTTTATCCGGCTTTTTTGCAGTTTCAATCTGTTTAAACCGTTTTTGTGAATGAGATATTAGATTGGATTATTTTCAAGGTTGTGTCGTCTATTCCACGCGTTATCTTTAAATATCGTTTTTAACTACGGTTAACTAGTAACTGGGCTGTCGATTTAGTCATCATCTGTCTAACTTTTTCCAGTATTGGCACGATTTCAATTTTGGTGGCAAGAAAACGCACCCAAAAGCAAAGCCAAAGCCACCAAAACTAGAACCAGGTACTAAGGAAATCTTTATGGGTCTGCTTCCAGTCTGACCAGATGGGACTAAAAATGATGACCATTATATTATGGACTGCTTCGACAGGAGCTCGTGGTTAATTTATAACAGCCTTCAGGCCTTCTTCCTTCAGGTTCAGATCTTCAGGCAAAACATGGAGTATTGCTGTTATCTTTGGGATGGCTCAGTCAAATGCCAACTTGCCACAGGAGGTTAATTGGTGGACGATAAACTGGTTGACAAGCAACAAAGCCTGGCCCACCGCTGCAAAGTTGCATGTCTGTCGGTCTTCTACGGACTGTACTTCGGAGAGTGTGCGCAGGAGCTCCACGAGCTGATTCCGCCGTCTCCCTTCTTCCATCGAGAGCCTAGACGTACTGCAGGTTTTCAGCCATACCTTGTCGATGTTTTACACTTTCGTACGAAGCGCTTTGCTAAATCTTTTATTATGCGCACAGCCAAAGAGTGGAACTCCCTGCTTGTGTCGGTTTTCCCGAGTTCACATAACCCCAATCTATTTATGTCGCGAGTAAATAGGGTACTCTGGGGGATCAAGAATATGCCTATCTGAAAATAAAAAGTTCCTAAGGTAAGGAAGACAAACAGACGGGCAAAAAAAGAAACCTTATAACGGTTCCATTTTTGCGGACTGAACTACGATACCCTTAGTGGCCTCAGTACATACCATTATTATATTGCTGTAAGGGCACTCAAGCAACATAGTTCAAATACACACGCTCCATAAACAAATAGAAACTCATTTATTTAATACAGAAACACATTGTTTTCTATCCAATTCAACTGTCTTCTCGGCGAGACAGCTATGCAAATTCCTCTTCAGTTACTCGGATTACAATCTCTGTCATTTTGTTCTGCAGCAAGCGGGGTTGCTAGATTGAGCTTCGGAATTTACCCTAAAATCAATCTTTTTGCAACGCTTTTTTTTCTGTTTTTAATTAGGAGATATAAAACTTCTTTTTTCTGAAAGCTGCTGCCCCGTAAGTATTTTTTTGCATAAATTCTTTGTTTTATACTGACAAAAGTCGTTTTTAAAAGATTAACACTATGTAGTGTTACTCTTTGTATATACATGACAACTTTTATGATTTTGTTTTTTTAATTTATATTTTTTTTTCTTCTGCATTATTTTAACATTATTAAGATAAGAGGTATTATTTACAAAAGGTATCTCTTGGTATCGAATTTGGTATCTGTGATATGTATTTCAACCTTTTTAAAAGAAGCAGTGACGTTGCATTGGTCCTATCTAGATAAATATGCAAGCATTCTAAAAACAACTTTCTGTTTTGTTTACAGGTAAGCAAAGTTCAATATACCAACATCATGACACCAAGCAATCGGAGGTAAATTAATTAGGGATTCTTTTTTATAATAATTAATTCACGGTAATGAAGAACTAATTCGGTTTTAATTGATTAATGTCTCTTGATTTAATAAGTTCTGCCTCAATTTCTAGCGTCGCCGTCGTTAGGTAAAGTATCTCAAAGGATTTAATTTCCGCTAGAACGTTTTATTTTCCTCAAAAAAGGGGAAAAATCCCGAATCTACAAACACAGGCAACAGTGAACCCTACTTAGTTCGCTGCGACTAAAGTAACAAGTTTTCAATTGTGTGACGTCAAAATGAGTTTTATCTCGTGAGGTATTAGTTTATTTCTTGGCTAACTTTTTAACCGCAATTTGCAGGAGATTTTTCGCCTAGGTTGTGGAAATGTGGCATTAAAACTCTTGCTGAGAGTTTTTTCGGTTTCATCACGATTTGTTTACAAAGTAATTAGATATATTGACTGTATATGTGATGGGAGATAAAGGGGTATCTATCGTATTACAATCATCGGCACAATTCTTGAGCGCTGACCTTCACCTGCGAAAAAATGAGCTATTGGGTCCCTTTGGTGGTATGAAGTGAGGTGCGGGTGCGGGGTAAGTGCAGTGATTGGCCCGTAGCGCATCGCGACATAGCCGTCACTCGGGTTTTGTTCTTTACTCCTGCTGCACACTGCACGTGCCGTAATAAGAAACGGGTGTGCGTTTTATTTGTCATTAGCGGACGTCACGCGGTTTCACCCGCGTAGTTCCCGTTCCCGTGGGAATACAGGGATAAAAAGTAGCCTATGTCACTCGGGGATAGTGTAACGGTTTTCAAATCGGTCCAGTTACAAACAAACAAACAAATCTTTCCTCTTTATAATATTAGTGTAGATAAGTGTACGATGCGCACAGCGATCCCCACTCTTTCCGCCGAGCGCTCAAGAACCGTGCCGGTATTTGTACCCAGTTCCAACTGGGTTCTGGAGGCCAGATGTCTATGTCTTCCACATGCCAGTTAGAACTAAGTGCGACTGTAGTCACTCCATGTATAATACAGGTATGCAGTTGCATCCAGTAAGACTGGCGCTATGCTTTGCTATCACACTAATATTTTAAAGGCGAAAGTTTGTGAGTGTGTGAGTGTGTATGTTTGTTACTTCTTCACGTAAAAACTACTGAACAGATTTGAATACAATTTGGTACACAGGTAGTTTATAACCTGCATTAACATATAGGTTAGTTTTTATCCCGATTTTTCTTCCCGTGGGATTATTTTTGAGTTGTAGCGGGTGAAGTCGCTTGCAACAGCTAGTTGACCATAAACGGGACTAAAGCGATCTTATACACAGAATAAGTATTAGTGACTATATCAGATTAAAAACTGGCAGCAACTCTTGCTGCCAGTTAAGATCGCATTAGAGGTCATTGACCCACCTAAATTTATTAAAGTTCTGAACGTTGAAATACAAAAATAAGCCAGTTCATGCCTTGAATCGTCATCTATGCGTGATTTTCAACATTTTTTCTAATAAACAACGAAACTTGGTTCGTTTGTTTTGGTTCGTTAATTGGCACCAACTATAGTATAACAAATGTGTGCATAATTATAAGATAATCTACATTTAACATTACAAGAAAACAACAAAATTCTCACCAAAAACCTTGGCCTTAATAATGCAAAACCCTTCAAACGAACCAAGTCAAATTCAGTAACACAAACCACAGTTAGAATTAACGACTCGTTTCATTCTGCGGTCGCTACCCAATAGGAACTACCCAATTATTTACCACGGCCATCGTAAAACTGGGTTCGGGATAATGCCATGGGATTCGTAATGGTTCGACCAATTGTCTTCTGTTTCACAATTATTACTGTGACAATTTTGTGAGGAACTCGTGTAAATAATAATGGCCATTATTATTTTGTTAACATTACAAACCCACAGCGCCAATACATTTTATTTGTTCTGTATCATGTTCCGCAGATGATAGAAATCCTTTTTCTCGGTCTCGTTTATCGTGTAGTAAAGTATTTTCCAACCTGGTGTTAGAATTTTTATACCGCCCATCATAATGGGCCTCTGACTTAGTTTTACAAATTGTTGTGATATAACTCTCAAGCATGCTGGTTTGGCTTCCAGCCACTGAAGACGCGGGCCTGTGGACGGTGAGTAATAAGCTAGATCGCCGTCCGTCCGTCTTATGATGACGACAGGCCAGGCCGTGTCGACGGCGCGTTCGTGTACGAAGCGCGCCTCTAAGAGATGTCAGCAACATGGAAAGGGCCAGCAAGGGCCGACGCCCGTCGGGGCTGCGGGATGTTATAAGACCGCGGCCTGGACATATAGGGCTAAGAAGGAACATGGGTGGTTATTAGTCAGTATAAGTCTGACACTCCCTTTCGCTCTGCCTAAGATATGCTGCTTCAGAATTTTGGGAATCCACAATTCAATATTTTTATTAAAACAAAATTATACAAGGTAATTTCATACCACGCCGAAACCTTATAAGAAAATTCTGCCTAGAAGCTGTTTAATTATAATTTGAAACCTATCAGTTTGTTAACAGCTGAACTGATTTCTAGGAAATTTGGCTCACATACCTGTGAGCCAAATTTCCATTGACCATGAAAATGGGGTTAGGACCATCCTGTTCCTGCTCCATTTTCTACAATTCTTCTTGAAATTAATAATGTTAATGAGGGGGGAAGAAGTCAAAAAGTTATATTATTTATTCGAGGAAATGCTATATCTGGAGCTCCTAATATTAAAGGTACGAGTCAATTACCAAATCCTCCAATTATAACTGTATTTTCGATTAATTAAATCACCTAAAACCCTAAAAGAAACCATATTAATGTGAAGGGGGGGGGGGGTTGTTTTATGAATTCGCAAAGCCCACAAAATAAAATATGCTGGTTTCCTCATGAATTGGCCTTCGCTGACGCTGAAGTAAGTAAGCAAAGCGCCCAAGCATCCAAAGATCAGTGTCTTGGGTTAGGCACATGGAAAACCCACATCCACGCCACTAAACTACCTTGGGGGTCAAATAACCCCTCCGCTCTTGGGCAGAGCGAAAGGGAGAGTCAGACTTCTACTGGCTAAAAACCACCCATGTTCCTTCATCGCCCTTTATGTTGAGGCCGCGGTATCTCTAACAACATCCCGCAGCCCCGACGGGAATTATACTAAACTACCTTTGCTTTTTAATGCTCATTCAACAAATAGCCAGCAAATAGTCAAGACAGCGCTCATAATAATTAATATTACTAATCATCGTCTCAACAGTTACCTAAAGTAAAACCGTCTGTTACAAGGAAAAAGGCGAAGGATTAAGAAAAGGACCTAATTCTGGAAATAGCAGCTATAAATATCCCGGAACAAATAGAAACATAGGATCTGGGGCCTATTTAGATGGTCTTATTTATTACGTTTTAGGTGCCTAGATGCCGTTCTGTGTTCGTAATTAGAATTTTCACAAAAAGGTTTTATGCAGACGGGCTGCAAAAAATTTGAAAAATAAAACCTAATCATAAAACACAAATTGCAATAGGCTACCCTATTGCAATTTGTGTTTTTTAACTAAAAAAATCTAATCAGTCCGTCATATAGATTACCAAAACATATTGGACACGTATTTTGTCTTTTTACACGTAAACAAACAATGAAGACGATACAGTGCCTTAAAAACTCGTGTGACATCATACTCTAAGACATTCGTATGACATTTTTAGCGGTCATTGGAGTCACCAACCCTCACTCAAATCTTTCACGCGTATTATCATCGTCAATTTTTATTGATTTGATAAAATAAAAAAATACGTATCTAATATTTTTCAATAATCTAACAGACAGACTAATTAGTATCACATTTTTCTAAGTCAGTAAACATCCCTATTCTTATATAAGAAAAAGGAAGGTACTAAAGGATGAAACCATTTACTTTAGGTGGAGACATCGAGAGATTACCGAAATTTTCTTAAACCACGAATTCCAGGACATTGAAAACCACCAAACCGTACTGGACCCGTGTAGTGAATTGTCCCACTAGATTCCACACAAAGATAGCCTATCCTTAAAAATGGGAACTTTAACATAGTGAATCATCATCATCATCATTTACAGCCTATTAATGTTCCCACTGCTAGCACACAGGCCTCCTGTCTTTGAGAGGGAATGGGCTATAATCTACTACGCGGGCCCAGTGGATTTGTAGATGTCACATGTCTTCGATTTTTTGGTCCTAAGACATTTCGGTTTCCTCACGATGTTTTCCTTCACCGTTTTGAGAGAAGCGGTGATGAAATAAATTACACAAAGTAATGTGCCTTCCTGGGTTCGAACACGAACGACCTACTGTTCGTAAATCGGGGCCGCCACCGCCACCGCTGCTCTTAGACACATACACACACACATACATACATAGATATAGTGATTATGAACATTCTTTACTTAAATTCTTCGTGGTAAACAACTCAGAGTCACTGGTGATCCCCCGAGAGTGGTGAGTTTCTGGTGATCTGCTTTACAGGTTTTCCTAGTGCAGACACCAGTCTCTCACAAACTTTTCTGTGTTATGTAATTTTAAGCTCTATTAATATACATATTAAGTTAACTTAGTTTGTGAAGAGAAAATAAATTAATTTGAATTTGAATTTTGAATTTGGCTATATCTGTTTAAAAATAGTTACCATTGAGTAGTTGTTTATCCATTCCCTTCAACTCTCAATACCACAAAAAAGTTGCCCGTCTATCGTCAACCGCTTAGGCGACACCATTTGTCTGTTATTTGTTGCCATCGGCCGAACCCTTTTCCGTGCCATTTGTTCGGACCTATTCACTGATCGCAACGATACATTTAACCAGAGATTAACTGCCCGATTTGTTAACTGGAGTATTCAGGGATTTATTAAACATTCGTTAGTTTTTAACTATGTGTTTTTGGCGGTGTATGAGTAAGGTGGGTTTTTGGGAAAAACACAATTGCTGAAAAGTTAGGAACAGTTGGGCCTATTATGATAGTGCGTATACATTTCTACAGTTGTGATTTAAGTCCCAGTAATATAGGGTGAGGCTTTTGCCATCAACGGGACACAAAACCAGACCCCGTGACAGGTTCGAAGATATTCTGGATGAATTGCGCAATGACATGTCGCTCGATAAGGGAATCAAACTCAGTAATGCAGGATGCTCAGTAGTCGCGCTTTCATTTACCGACTACCGTTTTTCGTGACCAACTCAAAAAGTGTGTAAGTTTTATGCTTATATGCTTCTTTGCTTTGCCTAAGGTTACTGAAAACGGGTATAAAAGGAATTACGACCTAAAATCTTCATCCGAACTTCCAAACTAACTTCACATAAATGCCACTATCAGTACCGTCAACATGACAATCTTTAGTTCCACTAAAACACTAAAGTACCACCTTAGTACCATCTTAACGTCACTTTTAACGACTTACATAAGTGTTATGAAGAACATGGGGAACTATTCGAATAAAAACTCCTTTAAGTTCAAGTCCCTGAAGTGTTTGCTTTAGTTTTACATGTCAACCGAAGCCGATAAAAGCTTTTAGATTTAGTGTTGAGTCATGCGAACATTAGTTTTGAGTTTTGAAAGTTATAAAACTTTTGGTAACAATAAAACAGGTGTTTTTTTTACACTGATGCCACTTGGAGCAAAAAAAAAAATACGAATTACTTAAACGGTTACGAGTAATTTTTAAAGATGTTAAAACTGTGCGTAAACACGTAGTTTTTTTTTTATAAGGCATATTACTTGATTATACATGAATTAAATTGCGTATCAGGCGATAAAACCACTTGATTATGGAATAGCTACGGGAGGGGCATTCATATTTGTATATTCTATAACGGTAACAATATCTAATCAATTGTTTGGAATTGAAATACTAGGGCCTATGGCCCGAATGCCCACATAGTATTTCAGTAAATTGCCAAGCGGTTGGTTGGTGCGTGACCAGATGTCTGCATGGCCTATTATTTTCCAAAAAATCAGCATAACTATCCAACGTGGCAATGCTGCTAGCCTTCTGGGCCACTTTTCCTGTTGACCACGATGTGAACGAATTTTTGGACGCCCTGTAATTCTTCCCATAATGATAATTCTCCATATTTTTATTATCATCAATTTCGATAATACTTACTACAAACCATCTCATTTAAAATACACAAATGAACTGGATATTAATGCTTTAAATGACAACAAACTTGCGTACATTTAAAATTAATTCGTATGCCCAAAGTCTTTACCACCGAATCAGAGATAAATGGAATGTCAAACACTCGCAATGATTGAAACGCAATTAATTAATTTACTGATCGCGAATGTGAGCTCGTATCAGCTGTAAACAATTTTCAGGACCACGATATTTTCAGGATACTTTATACTGATTGATTCATGGAATTAAAGTAGAAAGGTGAATATTAACTTTACTTTTGATAGCTTTACTCGAAAATAAAGTAACTTTATGGTAAAATCAGGCAAAATAAGTGCCGGTCGGGGCTGCGCGTTGTTCACAAGTTACCGCGGCCTCGACATATAAGGCTAAGAAGGAACATGGGTGGTTTTTAGTCAGTAGAAGTCTAACACTCCCTTTCGCTCTGCGGGAGGGGTTATTTGACGATTTTCCACCCACCAAAAAAAAAGGCAAAATAATTGAATGTGAACTTGTAAAAATAAACTCTGAATAGAATTGTCCAGTTAAAATTGTGCTGATTGAAAACTCATAACGAGGAACAAAGTCTCCAATCATTTATTTCTAGTTAAAATGAGAAAATACTTTATAATGTGACTGGTAAAGTAACCAATATGATATATACATGGCGGGCTGATAGTCAGTTAGGATATCCACAAGGATTTTTCTGGTTTTATTTTTTCTCAAAAATAAAATGTTGTTGGTTGTGTAAAATATTTGCAGCTCTGATAAATAAAGAGAGCAGTGGTGGACTAGAGTAGCGACCGACTTGCGAACAGTTTGTCGTGGGTTTGAACTAAGGCAGGCGCATTAATTTGTGTAATTTATTTCATCACCACTGCTCTCAAAAACGGTGAAGGAAAACATCGTGACAAACCGAGACATGTCCTAGAATAAAAAAATCGAAGACTTGTGACCATCTACCAAAACGCACTAAGCCCGCGTGGTAGATTATAAGAACACTAGCAGACGTCACGCGGTTTCACCCGCGTAGTTCCCGTTCCCATAGGAATACACGGATAAAAAGAGGTCGGGTATGTCACCCGGGGATAGTGTAGCTTCCCAACGGTGAAATAATTATTCAAATCGGTCTAGTAGTTTCGGAGCCTATTCGTTACAAACAAACAAATCTTTCCTCTTTATAATATTAGTTTAGATTTGTCATTAATAGGCTGTTGATCAAGATGATGATAAATAAATATATCGGATTTCACTCCGGGAGTGCCGACAGAACTGAAAACTTGAACATTAACGTTGTGTATGTTTAAATATTTTGAAATGGTTAGGGAATAATTTTGCACAAATTGCTTTATTTATTTTATCAACATAAAAGCACTATTATTTATGTGGTTAAATACAATATTCATTTATTGCGCTATCACACAAACATGACAATTTATACTATGACATTTGACACACACGCACATTCACGCAAGCGCCCTGCGCCATCTTACGAATTTTCGAGCAGGTCACGTGCCCTTTCTGACGCGAGTTTAACAATTTTACACATCCCAAAAAAGTGCAAAACGCGGCTGAAGAAGTTTTCACTTCAAAATCACCATTATTTTGCTATTTATATCGAACCCACAATCACTGCTTACCCCGTAAACCTACAGACTTACACAACAAAAATTAGATAAAGAAACAAACCAACATTCTGTTAAACTACCATTGTTTCCCGACAATGCCTTGCCCTGGTTTATATAACAGAATGCCTTATACACCTGAAACAGAATACGCCTTTCTTTTGTACAAATCTATTCATACAACTTACAGATGTACCGTTTGTTACGAATATGTGCACCATTGTGTTGTCGTTAAAGGCGGGAATCGCGTGACGGTTAATGGGAGTTTTTTTTGTCAGTTAGGCCTTTTGTTATTTTTTTTTGGAGGGCTATTTTTTGGGGGAGTTCAAGTCGTTTTTTTGGGTGCAAATAATACTTTATTTTACTGCTTGGGGTATTTTGAGACTCAATTCTTTGAGCAATCATCAATAAGTTTACTTCATCATAATAATTTCAGCCGAAAGACGATATTTTATTAATTAGACTTTAACTGAATGCACAGGTACTTTACATTATTAATTTTTAATAGTATTTATATTATTTAGAAAGCGTTTCTTTCTAAAGATGATACCTGATCACTTACTGGGCTTTGCTCCATCTGGACAGGTCAAGTGCATCCTTAACACCGGTAGATACCGGTGTTAAGGATGCACTTGGTGGACGGTGAGTAATGGGCTAACTTACCGTCCGCTCGTGCTACGACGATGACAGCCGTTTCGAGGACGCATTCCTGTTCCACGCGCGCCTCAAAGATATGTCAGCAACATTGCAGGGGGGGTTCCCTCTCAAACAGAGAGGAGGCCTGTGTCCCAGCAGTGGGAACAATTAATAGGCTGTTAATGATGATGATGATTGCAGGGGTGCGCAAGGGTCGACGCCTGTTGGGGCTCCGGGTTAATCAAAAGAGATACCGCGGCCCAGGAACATGGGTGGTTTTTAGTCAGTAGAAATCCGACACTCCACCGCTCCACTCGGGAGAAGTCATTGATTTGATGAATTTTGACCCTCAAAAAAAAAATGGATGTACTTGTCAATAATATGTATAAAATAAGTTTTTGCGTATTTTGTCATGATCAATGCAAATAAATGTCTATTTTTTTCTTTAATGTTTGTTACAGCTGCATCCTCCATAATCTTTGTTCTTTTAACAGAAACAACAAAATCTGTAACACGCAATTCCCTCTCAAACGCTTGGTTAATACAAAAACCATTAACAAAATGGACGTTACAAGCGAAAAGAAATAAAACCAAATGTAATCTCGTTCGTTCTGGCAGTTAAAGTAAAACGTCTCTTAATCTAACGCCTCGAAGATTTGTTCTAGAAGTACTACTTTGTGTAAGCTTATGTTTTTAAATCTCGGTTTAAAAAATTTAATTCTGAGCTCAGAATGTATTACAAAGATGACGTCATAAAGGTACATTCATACAGTGTGTAAAATGTGTAAAACAACCCTTCACACAGCCGTCAACAAAGCATTCTGGACATCAAACTAAGTACCCCTACGCAAGAAGTTTTGCTGGGAAACGACTTTTTTTTTGGGATCAAAAATCACATTTTACGCTAAAACTTAATATAGCACTCTTAAAACATTGTGCTACTGGATGCTTTGTAATAGTAAACGGGTCATGGAGGTAATTTAAGTAAAGTTGTGACCTGAAAAACTAGTATTTACAAAACAGCTGTGAAAAATTTTGGTCTTTGGCACCCAATATCTCCCTAACTAGGGGGTTCCCAGGTATGGTCTAGAACAAAAAAAATATCGCAGTGGTAGAGAGAACAAGTGCCCTTCGTTTGCGTTAAGGGTACTTTTACACCCATTATACCCACGTCCGTCGTTGCGATCAATGTTTTTGTTCTAGATGACCTGACAACCTTTTAGTCACAGAGACATTGGTGGCCAAAGTTCAACTTTTCAATGTTCCGATTTCACTTTTAAATACCTCCACGACCCCGTACTATTAAATCCATTCATCAGCACAATGTTTGGAGTGACACATTTGAGTCTTCCCGTAAAACGTGATTTTTTACCCCAGAACAAAATCGTTTCCCAGCAATACTTTATGTATAGAGTAACTTATATTGATGTATAGAATGCTTGGTTCTCCGCTTCGAGGCTTAAGATGTAAACAGATTCTTGTTAGCACCTAGTACCTTTTAAGCATTCAGTTACATTGCTGTAGTTTGATTTAAATATTTTCAAACATCATCAAACTCAAAGCAGTTGCTACAACATTTGCTTCAACACAAACCATTACACTTAACTTTGTATTGTCAGAGAGTCTGTGTTCTTTATTTTTTATAGTTCCTTAAAACTCGGTTTTAACAAGTATTTAAATAAATAAGCCGTAAACATACACCTTGATTTAAATTCACTTTATAATATTAACAGTATTAATATATGGGATTAAACTGAAATGGAGTGTAATTTAATGGAAACTGATGATATCGTACTATACAGCAGGTTTACCAAAATTTGTAATTTCTCGAATATAGAGAGAATCGTAATTTTATTACTGACGTCGAAATAATTTAATGAAAAAGTTACAAATTACATTAAAATTGTTTTGGATGGTTCATACAGACTGAGCGGCAAAGCAATTTCTTTATTCATAACTAGCGGACGTCTCGCGGTTTCACCCGCGTAGTTCCCGTTCCCGTGGGAATACAGGGATAAAAAGTAGCCTATGTTACCCAGGGATAATGTAGCTTCCCAACGGTGAAATATTTTTTAAATCGGTCCAGTAGTTTCGGAGCCTATTCGTTACAAACAAACAAATCTTTTCTCTTTATAATACAGTGTGATTCTTTATAATGTGCACATATCGAAATGGGGGAATCTATGCTTGATTTTATCGACGGAAAAATTATTAAAAAAAAATCTAAATATTTTTTAATATTTTATATGGAATTTTTAAAAATTTTGTCTGCTACTGTGACCCCAGTGTAAACAAAACGGTGTAACTTTTAAACTAAATTATCTATCGCGCGGACATCACGCGGTTTCGCCCGCGTATTTCCCGTTCCCGTGGGAATACAGGGACAAAAAGTAGCCTCAAAAGAAAGAGTTTTTCAAATCGTACCAGTAGTCTTTAAGTTTATTCATTACAAACATACACACACAAACAAAAATACAAATCTTTCCTCTTTATAATTTAGTGTAGATTTCAATCATTTATTTATCTCATTGGTTGAGTGTTCACAAACGGGACTGCTGAGCATGAGGTCTTGGTTTATATTCCCGGGTCAGGCATAATGCTTTTGCGTTTTTCCCTCAGGAGATAGTCAGTAACAGCTAAGGAGCCTGGATTCGTGCACGAATTATACGACAGTAGGCTAAGCCTCTCCTAACATGGAACTTTCTTTTTTTTTCATTTTCAAATCTGCAATCAGTCCTTGAACTTAGAGCAGGCTTTGGCGTTTGGTCCTGGGGGAAGTACCTACATTGATATTTTTTCCCCTTTATTTAGAGTCTAACTCGATTATGTGGTTACGTTTCAGCCTCTTTAGGTGGTTGATTGTCAGCAATACGGTCGCTAGAGGATTCGGGTGGTTTGCTAATCTTTGTTTGTAATTAACGGAATATTGCTCTATCTCTTCGGTAACTGTTTTAAGCCTTAGCTCTTTATGGAGTTCACAAGTTCTTAGAAACCACGGCGCATTAGAGAGATTTCTTAGTAAAACATTTTGGGCTCTTTGATTCATAGCAATGCTGGAGTTGCACGCCGATCAACATGGAAAATGGTACTTAAAAATAGGTTTTTTTAAATCATTTATTTTAGAAATTATACTACAGAGGTGTTCATCATCAGCCTATATTGTTCCCACTGTTGGAGCTCAAGCTTCCTCTCTAGGAGAGGCTTGACCTATAATCCACAGGATTGCTAGATGTCACATTTCTTCGAATTTTGGTTCTAAGATATATGTCGGTTTCCTTACGATGTTTTCCTTCGCCGTTTTAAGAGCAGTGGTGATGAAATAAATTACACAAAGTGCCTGCCTGGGTTTGAACCCACGACTTAACTGTTCGTAAGTCGGGGCCATCACCACTGCTATCACCATTGCTATCGCTATCACTTCTTAGAAATATGTAAATATTAATAAAATAAAATAATGTGTAATAGTAGTATGTGAACTCACTACATATTATAAAACTAAGTCCTCCGCCGCGATAAACTCAAAAACTACTGCACAGGTTTTCATGCCGTTTTCACCAAAGGATAGAATGGTTCTCGAGGAAGGATTTAAGATATAATTTGACCCACATGCACCCGGGCGAGGCCGCGGGCATCAGCTAGTAATAAATAAAATAAATATACGTAAGTACACAACAAAGATAAGCCATTAAAATGAAAAACTATTGAATTTGATGGAAACAGGAAAATACATATGCTAAGGTACAATTCATACAATCTTCCTTGGAAATTTTTAAATTTAACTGAATATAGTGCCACTAATGTATATTGGGTGTATGCCAAATCGAATGGCAAGAGTGAACTCGCATATCTTTTGTTCCTTTTTTGCCAGTTTAGCTTCGATCCGCCATTTTATGTTCGGCAGGAATATTGTTATCTTTAAACTTTATTACTTACTAGCTGTTGCCAGCGGCTTCACCCGCTACAACTCGAAAATTATCCCACGGGAAGATAAAATCTGGATAAATACTTTTTTATGTGTTAATCCAGGTTATAAACTATCTGTGTACTAAATTTTATCCGAATCCGTTTGGTAGTTTTTACGTGAAGAAGTAACAAATATACACACTCACAAACTTTCGCCTTTATAATATTAGTGTGATAGTGTGATGGCTGAATAAAATTCAAGCTGTTTACTGAGAAGGTTTTCAGAAACTTGTTAAACAATCATTGTTTTCCTGCAAAATGCTTCCAGCATGTTGAAATACTCTAAAGAATGAGGCGTGAAAGGGGTTTGAACTTTTTTGTATGGACGCTGGCATATCGGCCCACCGCCATTTGTTTTTTTTTAGAAATCGCGGCCCACGATGAAATTTGTATGTATGGGTAGAGGACACCTAAGCCAACAAAAAATATCATGTAACATGGTACCCAAAAGTGTCACGTTATCGAGATATTTGAAGGAAAAGACCGACAGTACAATCAAATGACACAATGATTATTATTTTTACTGTTTCATGAAAGAGAATTGGTACACTTCAACATCTACTAAGAGCACGTGAAAACTATTCTTTGACATAACAACGACGACTTACTTGTCTACGGCAAACATTTGGAAAATCACCACGTGATTTCACTGAAAGATTCCAGCAGGGTTATTGCGTATCTTTTCAAATGTCAGTGGCTATCATAGTGTCCATCAATTAACTGTCAAATGGTTGCATTTTGTACGAAACCCTAACCAATTTGACATATAATCGATGGACACTATGATAGCCCAGCAGGGCTATTGCGTATCTTTTAAATGACAGTGGCTATCATATTGTCCATGGATTAACTGTCAAATTGGTTATGGTTTATTACAAAATGGAACCATTTGACAGTAATTGATAGGCACTATAGGTTAGCCACTGTCATTTAAAAGATACGCAATAGCCCTACTGCTGGATATTTTGAAATTGGAAATTACAGACTGGGTGTTTGAACCTCTTTTATCTGTTCTGTGTATGATCCTATTTTAAGTGTCAACATAGCAATGACACCCCAACTGGAAGAAGAACTTATAGGACTGACAGCGGACGAGGAAATAAAAATACTTGTGGTTTTTAACAAGTGTGTAAAAAATAGGGGACACTGAAATTTTTTTTTTTTTTTTTAAACTTTGCCCCACACTAGGAATTTCTCCTGTATCGTAAGTGCGTTCACATTTAAACTCACATACGCAAATACCCAGACCCAGAACAACTATCTGTAGGTCATACAAATATTTGTTCCGTGCGGGAATCGAACCCGCGACACGCAGCGCAGCAGTCCATTGCTTGAGCCACTGCGCCAACCGTGCCGTCAATTTTTTATCACTCGATTATCTCTGCTTTACACAGTCTAACCATCACCTCTTTGGTATTCCTCTACTCTTATACTCACCATTGCTAAGTTACGGTTTAATAATAGGAAGACATGGACCTATCCCTCATAAGACAAAGATCTAAAAACATGACGTACGCAAAGATTTGTTTCATTAAAAACTTGTAAGAGCTACGTCACTGCTATGAAGTGACGTCACAGAGTTCGGTTCCAAAAAAGTTCTGTTTATTAATTGCTGTTCTATGTTGCCAGTGCTAGTTTATTTTTAAGATGGTTTACAATAAAAAGGTATAATACAATGTTCGTGTTTTCGTAATACGTTCTGGTTGATATTTATTTTGTAGTAATATATTTTTGGCGATGGCGAGCCAGGTAATATCACCCCTGGAACCCTTAAGGGTTAGGCAGAAGTTCACCTAACAGTACACATCCACATTACGCCAGTTATGTTTGAATCTCGTGTAATAGCCAAGGCTATTGTCATCAACCGGGAACAATTATTAGTTTTGTATTTTGAACTTTGTCCCAGACTTCGAATTTCTCCTGTATCGTGGGTGCGTTCACAGACATTTAAACTCACATACACAAATACCCAGACCCGAAACAACTACCTGTAGGATATACAAATATTTGTTCCGTGCGCGGATCGAACCCGCGACACGTAGCGCAGCAGTCAACTGCTTGACCCAATGAGAAATTCTTGACTAAAAACCTAACAATGCTTTACCCAAACTGGAAATAGGTGCAAATTGTGGGAAGTATTCTGCATGTGGCTCTGATGAGAATGCTATGGGGGATGTGTCCCGTCGGGACTACAGGTTGTTCGCAAGAGACACCGCGGCCTCGACAAAAAGGGCTAAGAAGGAACATAGGTGGTTTTTAGTCAGTAGAAGTCTGACACTCCCTGTCGCTCTGCAGAAGAGTTAACTATTTGATGATTTCCCACACCCCAAAAAAATAAATGGTTGAAATAAGATCAGTATATACCCATAAGAGGCAGTCTGAAAATTGCGCCAGCATTTGAAATGGTTAGTGGTGATCGGTCATCATAATAAGGACGTCTGATGTGGAGGAATGAGAAAAAAATTGAGTATAAATATAGATGGCGATTTGAGTAGATAAACACTAAAGAAACAAACGCTGGACTGTGTGAAGGAAGATATGGTTAGAAAGAATGTGACTTCTGAGGTGACGAATAAAAGAGAGGTGTGGTAAACGTACTGCTCCGACCCCAAATAAAATAAGATATAATAATAATATATATATATAATATAATAATATAATATTCCACAACTATCACACAACGCCATCTAGTCCCAAGCTAAGCAGAGCTTGTGTTATGGGTACTAGACAACTGATAAACATACTTATATATTTCTAAATACATACATATTATAGATAAATTACACCCAGACACAGAACAAATGATCGTGCTCAACGGTAATGGATTAAAAAAAATCCACCTTTAACTGCTTTACTCTTAATGAGTACTTAAGTCGTCACTTAGTAAAGATTTGACATACTATTGTATGAAAAAACTGTCAAAACCTTTACTAAGTGATGGCCTAAGTAATCATTAGATAAGGGCATAAGAGAATGATGAATTTGTGTAAACAGGGTATTTCACAAAAAAACCAATTAGTCTTAATACAGGGTGTAAATTAACCCTTCACACATACGTCAACCAAGCATTCTGTACAACAAACTTTTTTTTTTGGAGTCAAAAATCACATTTTACGGTAAAACTCAATGTAGCACTCTTAAAACTTTGTGCTAGTGGATGCTTTGGATAGTGAAAGGGGCATGGAGGTAATTTAAGTAAAGTTATAACCTGAAAAACTAGTATTTACAAAAACAGCTGTGCAAAATTTGGAACTTTGACCCCCAATATCTCCGCAACTAGGGAGTCCCCAGGTATGGTCTAGACCAAAAAAATGATCGCAGTGGTAGGGAGAACTAGTGCTTTTCGTTTGCGTTAATGGTACTTTTACACCCTTTATACCAAGAAATACATTCACAGATAAATCCTACATTACTTTTCTCTTGAATTAGTACGGAGGAAGTTTTCTACATTTATGATTTTAAACTATGCATGATGTCACGAACATTACGACTGCATGGCTAGTACTTTTCATGCCGCTGCATTTAAAGAGATTTATTTTGTAGAACCGTTTCTCGTTTATGTTTTAGTGGGAGAGAAACGGGCACAGAAATTATATTGTGAACATAGTGTCTTTGTTGGAGACAGTTAAGTTTATAGGAACATGATATTTCGACAAAAGGGTATTTCACAAACAAAAACTAATTAGTCCGCCTGTTATATTATCGAAAAATATTGTATACGTGATTTTTTTTATCAAGTTAATAAAAATTGACGAAAATAAAACGTGTCAAACGTGTGTAAAAGATCATGAGAGGGGGCTTATTGTTGGCCGCGGGTTGTACACTAGTTATCGCGGCCTGGACATAGAGGGCTAAGAAGGTACATGGGTAGTTTTTAGTCAGAAGAAGTCTGACACTCCCTCGGGAGGGGTTATTCGATGATTTTACACCCGCGAAAAAAAAAAAAAATGGGGCTTATCGTCACTTTATGGATAGAAAAGTACTAACCTTCTGACGCCACACGACTTGACACGACTTTACAAAGCACTGTATCGTCTTCATCTTTTGTTTATGTGAAAAAAGAAAAAATACGTGTCCATTGTTTTTTGAAAATCTAATTTTTTAAATAAATTTTTTTTGGAGAATTACCCTATTGCAACCACGGACCGCACTTATCTAACCCTACGGGAATTACAGGCGCGATGTTATGTGTAGGTTAAATTGATTTTCTCTTCTCTAGTGTCCACTGGGAAGTCTTAGGAAGTGACCAACTTGTTCATGCGGAATCGAAAACTTAAAAAGACTATTCGTCTTTATACTACTCTAGCCGACCCGCAATAGCTACGCGTCGTGACAGATTTTCATATCCACTTTCAACTACTGTTAACACACTTACTGCCGCACTCAGAGAGCTCTAATCATTACTTAGGCCATCACTTAGTAAAGGTTTTGACAGTTTTTTCATACAATAGTATGTCAAATATTTACTAAGTGACGTCTTAAGTACTCATTAAATATTTATGAGTACCGCAGTTAAAGGTGGTTTTTTTTTAATCCATTACCGTTTGCGGACGTCATTATAGCTGTTTGTAAGTCAAATTCTAATCTGATCTGTCCGTGTTTAATACATTTGATTTTTGAAGTTGCAAACATTTTAAGATGTTATTTTAATTTCTAGAACAGTGAATTTCTTTGACCTTTAAAGACACCGCCTCGTTCGAAGTCTAGTCACAAAGTCTCATTATATGAACGAAGGCATAGCTTAATCAGGTATTCTATCGTTTTCAGTCGATTAGCAATTAAACTCCGCAAACGATGAGGGTGGGTACGTACCTAACAATTAGATCCTGACCGTGCTCTGACTAGCTAATTTTAGAGCTACTTGTGGCTACTTATATCTTGCAAAACGTTGAAAATTGTTCTTTTTTGCTGAGGTGAAGGTTACAGGAGTGTCTTTGCTCGGCGTTTAAAACGGATAATTGTGTACTTAATACAAATCGTAAAGTCCATTTACTGTTCACAGCCTTTTCGAAGAAGGCTTTTATGGCTTCCGGCCACTATAAGCGTGGGCCTGTGGACGGTGATTAATAAGCTTGCTCACCGTCCGTCCGTTCTATGACTATAGCAGGGCGTGTCGACGACGCGTTCGTGTTACAGGCGGATCTCGAAGAGCTGTCAGCAACATTGCAAGGGCCGACGCCTGTCGGGGTTGCAGTTTGTTAAAAAGAGATACCGCGGCCCTGACACAAAGGGCTAAGAAGGAACATGGGTGGTTTTTTATGTTATTTATTAAAAAAAAAAGTCTGTCTTTTACCGTGGTCAAAGGCGTAGCGTTGTCAGACTACGTAAAACTAGAAGCTGACAAATAATGAGTTAATCATTATTTCAGTCTTAACTTTTTTGTTTCATTTATAGACTAGCTGACGTCACGGCAGCCAGCCAGCTAGCGTAGCCGCAGGTATTTTAATTTTGGGTATTAATTATCACGCAAAATTATAAAACCAGAATAAATAAAACTTTAAAAAGCAGCTTTCTGCAAAATTGGATATGAATTTAAATAAATGTAATCCGCTGGAAATCAGTGGGGATTAAAATGTCGTCGAATTTAAATGAAAAGCAGCTTACAATTGCTTGGTTACGATCTTTACTAGTTTCGTTGTGCATTTATTCAAACTCAAACTCAAAGCATTTATTTCAATTAAACCTTTATAGGCACTTTTGAATGTCTGAAGAACAATTCATAAAAACAAAACTACGAGTGCAATACGTCATTCCGAAAGCCACCACGCCGAATCACACGCCGCGCCGCCGAATGCCAGCAACAACGAGCACCGCGAGCACGAAAGCACGCAGCGACGCACACCGATACAACGAATGCACGAGTATTGATACTTGTTTAGAGTTTAAATACTTGGTATCTTATTAGATAATATTGTTTTTTAGGCAACTAAGCGACTAGCTTGTTATCTGTGGCTCAAGCAACAAAGTTTCTATTCAATTAAAAGATGCCTACAACGAAATTTATACATTGATGATTGCGTCGTTGATAAAGAGGTCTAAAATGGCCACTTCAACAGATAGGTAATAATAAAATGGTTTGCGTTAAAAAGCGTAAAATAGACCGGACCTTCCATAATAGTAACTGCGTCTTACGTCTGTGACCATTTTACGAATTTAAACGCAATAGGGATTTGTAAGTAAGGGTGTGTGTATAAAAAAATGTGATTAGACGTTATAGACGACTACTTAGGTAGTCGTCTGTTAGAGTCGAAAAATATTGGATACGTATTTTTTGTTTTATCAAATCAATAAAAAATATCGAAGATAAAACGCAACAAAGATTTGAGTGGGGGTTGTTAACGTCACTGACCAGTAAAAATTGCCATACTTATTATGGCTTAGAATATGTCGTCACACGAGTTTTCAAAGCACTGTATCCTCTTCATTGTTTGTTTACGTGAAAAAAGAAAATATACGTATCCAATATTTTTTGGAAATCTATCTGACGGACTAATAAGATTTGATTTGTTATCAACCCTTTTTAAATTTATTTGTATATTATGGTCTATTGCCCTAAATGCTGGTGGTCGCAAGCGCGATCGATAAGTGAATTCAATTTAGTTAAATTGAGTGACCATATTGCCTCTACCTGAAATAAGAATAATTTAATAATAATTTATTTCTAAAAAAGTAGGTATGACAAAAATGTACATTTAGGTGCAGTAGTGTTATTTCTAAACAATTGTATAATTAGTGCTTATAAGTAATCTATAAGTAAAGTATATATAACTGTTGCAAGTTACGATAGTGGCGAAATCAAATGTTAGGTAGCGACCTGCCTGATCTAGGTTTATTTAAACCTGTGTTTCAGGCCATCACTTTACATTGTATAATTTAATAAGGACAGGAAAAGTTTTAAAATAAAGTAAATCTAAGAACAAAAACATTAAACATTAAAACTAACTTAATTACAATATGACCACCCAAAATATTTCCGAGGAGTAAAGACAGATCATGTTCCAAAACTGTAATGATACAGTTATTAAAAGTTCATTCCTCATTCACAGGAAGAAGGAGTTTGATTTGAACCAAACATTTTAACTGAACCTGTCTCATCAAAAATAATAACTTTGAGATAAAGTATCATCTTTGATCTCACCGAGCTTCTAAAATAATAAGCAACAACATTTAAACTGTAAACTTCCTAAAACCCTACAATTTACTCTGAAAATCATATCTTCCGCTTGCATTAAAACTTCATCAATCCAAAAAGTACCTTACATAAGTCCTTCCTTAAGTCTCAAGACGCAATATTTATTGGAAAAAAACAATTTTCTTACGTTCATTTTCCGCAAGCTTACTTGCCACTTGCAACAATGTTCTTGAGCGTATAATAATAAATCTTATTACGCGGATATAAGATACAAATTGGATTGGTGATTTGATTTTATGTGTTCGGTGCTTGGAGAATGAAGCTTTATAATGAGGGATGTGTTACAAGTTGGTACAGAATAAAGGGGGTAGGTAGAAGGGGTAGGTTAGTAGGTATCCCGTATGAAGATGTAGAACTAGCTGCTGGAGGTGGGAAATTATTCCACAGGCACGTATAGCATAAATAACTTAATAATTTTCGTATTCCTGGGACACTGTTCTCCTCCGTAGGAGAGTGAATCCATTTATATTAAAGGAGATCCTGACTGACTGACTGACATATCAACGCAGAGCCTAAACTATGCCGCAGGTTGTTCGAAAGAGATATTGCGGCCTCGGCACAAGGGCGAAAGAACATGAGTGGTTTTTAGTCAGTAAAAGACTGATAGTTCTCCTACTTTCGCTCTGCCCAAGAGCGGGAGAGGTTATTTGATAATATGGTTTCCCACCCCCCCCCCTCCAATAAAAGGGGTAGGTATGGACATCGACATTCACGCGCATCACGGGCATCAGCTGTAATTCACTACGCTGGCCCAGTGCGGGTTGGTAGACGTCTCATTACGTCTTTTATTTTTAGGTTGTAGGACACGCCGGTTCATCATGATATTTTCTTTAACCGCCTTAAGAGCAGTGGTGATGCAATATTTACACAAAGTAATGCGCACTACCTGGGTTCGAACCAACGACTTACTGTTCGTAAGTCGGGGCCGCCACCGCTGCTCTACATCAATATGCTAAATCTTAATTAGATAATCTAATTATCTTTAAATACTCCAACGTGACACGTTAAGAGAGTATTAGTTTAAGAGCCAGTCACTCCGATCCGAAGCCACAGGATTACGCGGTTTAGCTGCGACCTAGTTTAGGAGCTCGAGGTTAAAAATGCGACGGTGGAAAAATATTGTATGTGGTTCTTTTAAGTAGGGTAAAACTAAGATGTGTAACTTAAAAGGTGTATACGAACTAAACCGAGCAGTGGTGGCCCAGTGGTGGCGGCCCTAGCCAGGTGCATTTATCAACATCATCACTTCAGCCAAACGACGTCCACTGCTGGACATAGGCCTCCCCCAGGTGTCGCCACATTGACCGGTCCCGAGCGTCTCGCATCCAGCGGGTCCCCGCAACCTTCACGAGGTCATCGGTCCACCTAGTGGAAGGCCCTCCAACGCAACGTCTTCCAAGTAAGCGAGCAATGTGCATTACTTTGTGTTATTTATTTCATCACCTCCGCTCTTAAAACGGTTAAGGAAAACATCGTGAGGAAACCGGCACAGTTTTAGAACAAAAAGTAAAAATTATCGAATACATATGACATCTACCAACCCGCACTGGGCCCGTGTGGTGGAGTGTTGCCCATCCCTGTCTTAGGGAGGAGGCCTGAGTCCCTGCAGTGGGAATATTATAGTTTGATGATGAGGAACTAAACATAATAGATAGCCCTACAGTTTGTAGTCTACAGGTGTGATGTTATGTTATAAATATGTTATAACATAACATCACACCCTGCTCACAACAGCCTGCTCACAGCGTGCCACCATAGCCAGCCAATGACAGCTAACCAAAGCCATGCCACTCTAGCAAACCATAGCCATGCCACTCTAGCAAACCATAGCCATGCCACTCTAGACAGCCAATGACACCCAACCATAGCCAAGCCACTCTAGCAACCACTAGCGAGCCAATCACAGTCAAGCTAAGACACCGCCATAACTACCGGATGCTTCCGGTGGGGATATAAGTCTATAATAATGCCCTGTAAGCTCAGTTTCGAGGTCTTAGAATCGACCAATGCACCAAACCGTGCCCCTTTTTACCGACGTTTTATAAGTGGCCATGTAGGCCTATGTGAAATAAAAATATTTTGATTTTGATTTCTTGTCGCCCTTTTTTTTTTTTTTTTTTTTTTGGTGGGTGTAAAATCATCGAATAACCCCTCCCGCTCTTGGGCAGAGCGAAAGGGAGTGTCAGACTTCTACTGACTAAAAACCACCCATGTTCCTTCTTCGCCCTCTATGTCGAGGCCGCGATAACCGTTGGACTACCCGCGGCCCCGACAGGCGTCGGCCCTTTCGGGCCCCTCCAATGTTGCTGACATCTCTTTGAGGCGCGCGTGGAACACGAACGCGCCGTCGACACGGCCTGTTTTCGTCGTGAGACGGACGGACGGCGAGTTAGCCCATCACTCACCGTCCACAGGCCCGCGTCTACGGTGGCCGGAGGTCATCGCGGGACCCCCGACGCCCGGAGCGCCTCCCGCGACGGCTGGGACGAGAGGTTCTCTCCCTCTCGCGTTCCGCCACCTCCTTCGCCAGCATCACTGCTTCGCAGAAGGAGGCGACGGCGTCCCATTCCTCCTCGCCCCGGACCATGGCTTGCACCAGGGCCGGGCGCGAGAGGTCGCCGCCGATCGCCGCTACGAGAACACGGCGGGGCTCCGCCCAAGCGGGATTTCTTGTCGCCCTCGATTGTGAAACTTGTAAGTGAATTGAATTGAATTGAATTGAATTGAAACTCTGCCCGAATAAAATAATTAATCAGTTCCTGTTTATTTGTTTACCACTGTCTTTACACAATTTAAAACTCAAATCTCAACGTAATACAAAAATAAAATCAATGAGTAAAAATCTCAGAATATTACTGTGAAAATTACAAAAGGCTTTTCGATGCTTCACAATAAATTTGTTGGAAACAAAACGAGAATTATATAAAAGTCTTTCAGGCTATTTGTCTGTCAGATAAAATCTTCTGTTTATGATATTTTAACAAAATGATTAATTAGTACGTGAAAATTTTCATAGTGGAAAAGCTGAATGTATTTGTTCGGTGCAGGACAATTCTTTTCATTTCAGTTGATGCAAAAATAATGATGTGAAAAATTGTGATTGTTAAAATGCTGAGTTTTTTATTTTCTGTTTGAATTTATTGTCGTTTTAGTGTACTGCAGTTTTTTTATAATGCTACTTTGTTGTTACTGCAAAAATATCTATACTAATATTATTATAAAGAGGGTTAAGCTGTGGGTTGTCCCCGTCGGGGCTGTGGGTTGTTCGAAAGAGATACCGCGGTCTCAACACAAAGGGCTAAGAAGGAACATGGGTGGCTTTTAGTCAGTAGAAGACACTCCCTCTGACACTCCTTTGGGAATGGTGTGGCGAGCTTGTACCTTTTTTTTTTGACACTTTCCATTCTGCCCAGAGCAGGAGGAGTCATTTGATGATTTCCGAACCACCCCAAAAAAAAAGGTCTAATGACTGGAATTTTTGTCCCAATACAAAATTTTTTTAACGGACATAAAGATATATCATGTTGGTGGGTCACATTTTATGCGAATGAAGTCGCAGGTGAAGTGCTAGTTTCATAATAAAAATAACTTAGCAAAATGTAGTCACCTACGTTTCTAAACCTATTCTACATAATATAGTTATCGTTAAGATGCCCTCTCTTTTACAATTCTGGTTCGACCATAAAAACGATTTTTTTGACAGCACACAATCGTCAAAAATGAATAATACTCTTTCATAAAGATTATAATCAGGAAACGTTTTTATTGTTTAGTTACAGTTTGGCAGACCACACAAATTAAAAAATATGTTTTAAAAAGATGTTTTTTTAATTTCTGAAACAAGTTAAATTACTTAACTGCCGAATGTATTCGTTCCCCTCCTCCCCTACCTACCTCCTTGTATAATGTCGTGTAGCCAACATAAACCGTTAAAATGCCTATTCAGTAAAATTTTAAGACATTTAAGTAAAGTTTGAAAATCCAGTTAGGATATAAAGGGCGTAAAAGTAACCTTAACGCAAACGAAAGGCACTTGTTCTCCCCACCACTGCGATTTTTTTATACTAGACTATACCTGGGAACCCCCTAGTTACGGAGATATTGGGGGTTAAAGTTCCAAATGTTTTACAGCTGTTTTTGAAAATACTAGTTTTTCAAGTTATAACTTTACATAAATTACCTCCATGACCCGTTTACTATTCAAAGCATCCTCTAGCACAATGGTTTAAGAGTGCTACACTACTTAGTTTCATGTACAGAATGCTTGGTTAACGGCTGTGTGATGGGTTAAATTACACCTTGTATACTCCTGCCTGTCATGCACAACTTACCCAGCCACCAACTACGAGTTTTATTCCAGTGTGGAAACGTGACAGAACTATACAGCGTGTCTATCGCCATCTCTTGCTCACACTGGATTAAGAATAAATTGGGACTGTCTTAAGACGTCATGGTAGGCCTTCAGGTCTTGAATGAGGCAAGTAACAGAGCTGTCCAGGTTACTACGTACTGTGGGTCTAAAATGGCCGCATCAGAATCCACGCAGAATCTTAGTATGAATCACGTTAAAAATTTCAAATTCTTAAAATGGACTTTATGTCTATATCAGCTATAAAGCTCATGTTAAAAATTTTAAATTTTTAACATGATTAATATTACGATTCTAATAAAGCGGCCATTTTAGACACCGACTAGGGTGTCTAAAATGACCGCTTTAGCCTTAACGCCTAAATATAATTATGATGTCATCGATTCGAAAGAAGGACACTCTTTAAAACGTGGTAATCCTTAAAAATTCTTAAGGAAACAAACCATATTTACTTTCCATTTGTAACTACAGGAACAACCAACTCCCTATCTCAGAAATTCGATAAAATTAAAGAGACAGATTATAAAGTACCTCATCTTCGGAAAGGAAATTAGATTTCAGGCGTGCCCTTTCTGAAATATTTTAATTTAAAACATTAGGTATTAACTGGTATTGACAGGTGGATTATTATCTTCTGATTGAATTCTATGGTTTTCGTTACGTAGTTTAAAACAGCAACGTTCTTATAGACTTGTCTTTTGTTTTAAGAAGTCTTTGTTATCTTCTCCTTAATTTGTTAGATAGCCTTTTTTTAAATTTTTGTTGTTCCAAAACTTGGTCACTTCCACTGAGTCGTTGGTGGCATCGCAAAAGTCACCACAACTGCATGTTTTTAGGTTATAAGGGCAGGAAAGGATACCTCCTATCCTGAGCTATAACCTTTCTGGTCTATCCTTCCGTGGTCCATCTGAATGTTATTGAACCATTAGAGGATCCATGTGGGAAGAAGTAAATTCAACCTTGTTATGAGGGATTTTAATGAAACAGCAGCGCGATCTGGATGTGGAACTGTGTCGCAAACCATGCTCTATCTGCCCAGTTAGAGTGGAAGACGACCCCAAGATAGTTGTGAAAAGGCTAGGCTAGGGTAATTTGGATATTGTATTGTTCATATATGTCTGTGCGTGGAAGACTAGCTTTTATTTACTGTTAGTTATTTACTGTTATTTTTCCTACTCCTCCGCTATTCTTTTCTGATTAATTTCGTTGCGGGATCCAAGACAGTCAAATCATTTCTCTGGGACTTCCTCGAGATTCATTGTCTCGGCGCTTTTCTTGTGGTCGCCACTGTTGATTCTGGCTTACAGGAGTTACAGTGGTTTGGGAATAGTGAGGCGGGCTTGTTCCAAAAAAAAAATGCTGTTATTTACGTATAGACTCGATGTCTGAATTATTTTAATAATGACTAATTTAATGCTATCGTTATATAAACTGTATGATTAACAAATGGTTTTTATTTCACGGATTTCCTATATTTTCTGTAACCAAGAATTTTGGATTAGTTTTATTCCAACTTTCTTGCAAAATACACTTCATCTATTTGGGATGTTTTAAAAAAAAATTATAAACGTTGCTATCATAATAATTTCTAAGGACCAACACACGCGTATACAAAAACCCTCATAGAAATGAATTTCCGATTTTTAATCGTGTAAGAGGGAAAATGGTATAGGTAAGGTCGCTTTTCGGATAGGGAAATTAATATACAAGTAATATCCGTTCTGTAACATGTGTCCGGATTATCATTAGGTTACTGATATTAAGCATTTAGAAGTACCAGGAGCTTAGTATGTCAAAAGAGTGTAACAGACTTAGGTCGGTCACGTGGTATGGTGTGCTTAGGACTTCGGTAGGGCGTGTCTCATTTGTATAAGATAGCTTGTTGAGACCAAAATCATGCATTATAAAATTATTAGTATTTTGGTTTTGTTGAATATTTTGTTTTTTATTTTATCTGGTAAAGTCATTGGTATACCTTTAGCGTGTGTTGTATTCCATAAAAATGATAGTATATACAGTCTTTTCTAAACATTATTTCAATTTTTTTGTTAAAAATTATATATCATGTCATTTATTCACCCCAAAGTGTTTTAGTTGAAAAGCTTAAGTGCTAAAGTAGGTAACACCTGAAACATCTAGTTTTCTAGTTCATCGCATCCTCGTACTTAATAGTTTCGTAAGTACTTTGGCTATTTTATGAAAAAGGTAAGCTACTGGCGACCACGCGACATTGGTGACAAGACCTCTATAAGCTGGCCTAGCGTTCTATTGTTAAGCCAACTCAAGGTGAAAGTGTTACAAATGGAGTGGGTTGACTGTACCTGGGAATATAACGTGGATTACACAGGTGCTCAGAATATTTTCAGAAAATAATTAATTATTCTTTCTAGAGCCAGGCGCAGGCTTAGTTTCATAAAGCCAATGACCTAGAAAACCCGTTTTAATTTCAAACTAAAAATAATAATAAGGCTTCAGTAAGACCATCAAATAAAACAGCGGAATGGAACAATTTTAGATGTAACATTTATTTTTAGTATAATTTAAAAAATCTTAGTTCCGACGTTTGGACGGACGAGCGTGTTGACAAGCCGTCTTGGGCCGGATTTCGTGTTCCGGAAAATCTGGGGTGGGGTGGGTGTGTAAGTCATAGGCGAAGTTTTAAATTATAAAAAGTATTTGTTTAGTCACTGTTTGAGCAAACCCGTACTCGTACACTTCGTACACTTCGTACACTTCGTACACTTGTATCAATATGGATGTGTCCTGAGTAAAAAAAAATATGATTCCGTTTAGTCCGCCAATTAGATTATCGAAAAATATTGGATACGTGTTTTTTGTTTTATCAAATGAATAAAAATTGACGAAGATAAAAAAAAAGATCTTGAGTGGGGGCTTTTGACGTCACTACGTGGTAAAAAATGTAGTGCGATGCGACGTCACACGAGTTTTCGAAGCTCTGTATCGTTTTAATTTTTGGTTTACGTGTAAAAAGAAAATATACGTGTCCAATATTTTTTGAAAATCTATTTGACGGACTGATTAGATTTTAGTCAACTATCCTATTTTATTTTATGATGACATCGACGCGCAACTAATGAATAAAATATGCAATTTTACGTAAACGATCAGTAGTCGTTTAGCACCGTTTGGGCTAATATAATGTTAAACCAACAATGATTTACGGTGCCGAAACATGGGCGCTCACAAATGAGACTATCCATCGAGTGCGAGTGGCACAAAGGGCCATGGAGCCATGCTCGGCATAACCCTCTTAGATCGAGCGCGTAACTCCGAAATCCGCCATCGGACGAAAGTCTACGATGTCGAGGACCGGGCAGTGCGACTCAAGTGGACCTGGCAGGACATCTGGCTAGACGCGAAGATGGCCGATGGAGCAAGGCTTTGACCGAGTGGTGGCCAAGGTCAGGGCAAAGTAACCAGGGCCGTCTTAAAGCTCGTTGGATTGACGATATCGTGTAAACACGGAAACACGGGGATAAGATGCGCACAGAATCGGGAAGTGTGGCAGAAAAAAGGGGAGGCCTATACTCAGCAGTGGGTGATTCCGGGCTGATATGATGATGATGATGATGGGCTTATATCAATAAGACTCATTTGCCGCGAGTCGATCAAGTATCAGTTATTGGGTGTTCTATCAATACACTTTTTTATAAGTTATCAGTATATCATTTCAATTTTAATGTACCTTAACAGTACAGTCACTAAAATCATTGAAGTAAAATAACGAGAGTTAACCTGGATTATTATAATTCTTAGAAATATTATAATTAGTGTGAAAAAATGTTGGTTTATATGCCTCTAACTAGTTGTATAAAGAACATAGGGTGTTTTGCTTCGTCACAAACTTCAATATAACACGCACCGCTATTGCGTATCTTTTTAAATGTCAGTGGCTATCATAGTGTCCATCACTTACCTGTCAAATGGTTCCATTTTGTACTAAACCATAACCAATTTGACAGTTAATCGATGGACACTATGATAGCCACTGACATTTAAAAAGATACGCAATACCACAACAGTTTTATACACATCATGTTGACCTTGTATGTCTAAAAATTAGAACTTTTTTGAAAACATATTTCTTTTTAATTGCCGATGAAACATTTCTGTGGAAATTTCAGAAAAATGTTCTGAAAATGTGGTCAGCGTTTGAATTTTGATGTCCCATCTACCGTGTTAAAACCTTGAAATGAGTTTCAGAAGTTCAAAATAATGTCAAAAACATAAATGTTGCAACTGTTTATAAATTGTAAGATGAAATCGGTTTAAAGATTATTTCGGTAATAAAATAATTATAATCGCCAAATACTCATAACTTGGACATCAGAGGAACGCCTGTATATTTTTACAAAAGTATTTTTCCTCAGATTAATTTTCGCAAATTGTTTTTCATTTCTCTTATAGTTCCCTCTTACAAGATGCTGTATTATACTGTCCTAAAGGCGCCTTTCTTGTTTTTTACTTGTTAAGGGCTAAAATAACTGAAAGACCCCAGAGATGTCAGCAACATGGAAGGGGCCAAGACCGACGCCCGTCGGGGCTGCGGGTTTTTCGCAAGAGATACCGCAGCCTCGACATGGGAGGAACATGGGTGGTTTGGTTTTTAGTCAGTAGAATTCTGACTGAAAATCAACCTAGAGCGGGAGGAGTAATTTCAAGACCTCCACAACCCAGTTAATACTGGTTGTCAGACTGTCAAAGATCTATAAATGGCAGCCGGGACCGACGGACTTAACGTGCTTTTCGAAGCACGGTGGAAACTCGGAATGAAATAGGTGGCCACACATCCACGATCCAACCCAGCCACCCATGTTCCTTCTAAGCCCTTTATGTCGAGGCCGCGGTATCTCTTACAACATCCCTCAGTCCCGACGGGCGTCGGCCCCTCCCATGTTGCTGTCATCTCTTTGAGGCGCGCGTGGAACACGGACGCGCCGACGACACGGCCTGTCGTCGTTATAAGACGGACGGACGGCGCATGGGCATGGGCTAACAGGCCTAAACCTCAAGATCAACCCGAGCCACGAGCTCCAATGCAAAATTAATCCCAGCTACATTTTCTTTTTCTCATCTTCCCGCGTTGTAATTTATTCACAAAATAACGTTGCAATGTAACAAGATATGCGGTTCATCAAACTTCCTTCTATAAAGTCCATCTCAGAAGCAGCAACTTTAAAATTGTGTTCATTTATTTTTTCCCCGTTTTTTATTAAAATAATTGTGAGGTTGTTAATACCCCGTGTCGGGGCTGCGGGTTATTGTAAGAGATACCGCGGCCTTGAAATAAAGGGCTAAGAAGAAACATGGGTGGTTTTTTGTCAGTAGAAGTCTGACACTCCCATTCGCTCTGCCCAAGAGCGGGAGGGGTTATTTGATGAAAATATGCAATACTAGCCGTTGCCAGCGTTTTCGCCCGCTACCACTCGAAAATTATCCTACAGGAAGATAAAATAGGGATAAAAACTATCTTATGTGTTAATCCAGGTTATAAACTGAAAGAGTAACAAACATACATATAATATACATACTAACAAACTTTCGCGTTTATTATATTAGTAGGATTGGCAATCTAAGTAACAAACTAAATAGATTTTTTTATCAACTACCCTATTCTTTTAGTTTTAAAATTATCCGTGGTCTTTAAGGTGACTGCGTCGTTGGTTAAGTAGTCGCAAACACGACATCTAAGACTGAGGCATCCTGGCTGTGATTCTCAGGCCTTTTTTTTTTTAATGTGTAGCGTAGTGCTTTTTGTGGTAGGTAAATGAGACAAGGAAGACTTAGTTATACATTTACTTTAGCACTTACACAAACAAAATAGGGGTTCTAGGGTCTAAGGTTCTAGGGTCTAAGGTCACGCACTGTCACTGAAGGTAGGAAAACGGTACTGCCCTGAGCAACCAGAAGACGTCGATCGCCACGCACGGTAGGTAGGCCGGGTCAGGCGGCCTCACGCGTCGGTAGGGACGCGCGGCAGGGCGGTCGACCAGGTGGGCAGCGGGCTCAGGGCAACTAGCCCTAGGCAGCGTTGGTGGTAGGCAGGTAGCGGCAGCGCAGACGGCCAGTAGGTGGCGGCGGCAGGCCGCTGTCTACACGGCCACGCCGTCGTCTTGTGCCGGACGCGTAGGCGTCACAGTTTGGAGGCGGCACGCGGTAGGGCGGCCGTGCAGATGCGTGCTTCTCACCGCGTTGGTAGATGCGCGGGAGCACAGCAGAGCAGCAGAACAGTGCAGCGTGAGCGAAGCAGCCCTAGTTGGTTAGCCAGCGCTAGGAACCCTGAAACAGCACCAAGGGGGCGCTTGAGCTCCAAGATGGTTCCTGTAAGCCCCTACGATGTGCGTGTCCCAGCCATGCGTTAGATGCGGCAAGCTCAAGGCAGTGAAGAAGATGGAAGATGGGTACTCACATCGCAGTGGTTTACAGTGATTAGTTGATAGGTGAATAGTTGATAGACAAGGCGTGGCGTCACATCGCCACGTGGTTCTCATTGACCGTCGACTCGCGTCGCCGGTTTATGATACAGCATGGATGAGCATGATTTAGTTTATAGAGAATAGAATAGGACGCATGCCATGCGGAGAACCATATAACTAATTAGAGCACATGTGCATAGTGAATAGCTAGGTGCTAATTAATATTAAATACAGAATACATTGCCGGCAGCCATGTTAGATAGACACAAAGATTACAAATAGATATGGCTTGCCGGGACATAAATTTAGCAGCAAAAGAACACAATGGCGGAGTTCACTTACCCAATAACTGGGGACTTATCTAGTAGGCTGCTCGCTTGATGTAAAAAGGGCAGAACCTATGCGTGCAGCCGTTTATAAAGGAGGTCCTGAGCGACGTTCTCCCTCCATTGTGACATTACAGAACATTTAGGGTTGTACCTATAATTTAGTGAGGTGACAACTTTTTAGAATTAGTCGGTTTTTAGTGAATCGACTAATTTATGCTACAGTACCCCGCCTGCAAAGAAAGGATTTTCCCTAGGGGAAATCCGCTAGAAGGCCTAAACCACTTAGACTGACTACCTGTACTTACATACATCTCATTCGTGTGCTTCCATCCCATCTATCAAATATTCTTCGTCAAACATCCATCAATCAAAGTCCGTCACTGACTTGAATGTAGTCCTAAGTCAGTGACTTACTAAACACATAAGAGGTAAACTAATTAGAGTAGCTTAACTCAAGACAGTCAGTC
Organism: Diarsia rubi; assembly: GCA_932274075.1. Taxonomy (NCBI): domain Eukaryota; kingdom Metazoa; phylum Arthropoda; class Insecta; order Lepidoptera; family Noctuidae; genus Diarsia; species Diarsia rubi. Next base: position 3,054,232 of record OW026432.1, read on the forward strand.
GGAAAAACACAAGATAGAGCAAGTGTATCTCCTTGGGGGTCAGGTCACTGAGGTGTTAAATTGCAGGGTAATGTGTATAGTGTAGGTTCTGTTATATTTAGAAACAAAATTAAAGATCACCATTGATTGCTGAATACTATTATTATGAAGACGTGTAGAAGTTAGAGTACAACACTGTCAAGTGAGTGATGTACCTTGTATAAGTGTGTAATCCGAACATGAAGATGTAAAGTCTTCATATTCATGAGTTAATATCAAGAAAAAGAAAACATGCAATTTAAATAGTAATAGTTTATATTAAAAAACATGCATTTAAAAAGAATTGTTAAAGTTTAAAAATCTTTAATTGATTTATGTTTTGTCAATGTTCTGTGTCTATGCCACATTTTATTGTTGTATAATTTTTAGTCAGAGTCCATAGTGAAGAATTTATAATTTCTGAACGATAAAATATTGACAAGCAAAAAGGCTAATATCCAAGGTAAGTGTCAAACGTCAAAGTTGAATAAAATTTTATAAGTCGATGACACTTGTTAAGTTAGGTTAGCTACGACATTTATCAGCATTATAGGTTAAATTTATTTGTTTAACATGCATGGTTAAGAATTAAGCGTTAAGTTAAGTTGTAGAAGTCGTTAACGTTATGGTCTAAAGTTTAGTTATCAATTGTGTGTAAGGATTACGTGACATTTATGATAGGTTTACAGAATGTGTTTATCAACAATCAAATGGCATATATTTACTGAAGTTAGTTTGTATACAAGACATTATAGATTAATAGTGTGTATGTAGTTGTAACTAGTGTTTAGATTACAGCGAGTATTAGAATTTTGATAGATTAGGTATGTATTTAGGTAGCTGTTCGGGCTTGTTTATTGAGTTGCAATCCGCTCATAGTTAGAAAACACCTGGTTTAGAGCCAGAAGTGCTAGTCTTGCTACCGTGTAGGCGGTAGAAGATCCAACTGACTAACAGTTGTAGTTTATCAATGGTTAGCCATGATAAAGTTAGGTACTAAGGCGTCGGCCATTAGCACAATTAATAGTCCTCTATCATCGGGGTAGGCCGAGATGAGGTCCAACTGTGACTTTGATCAACAGCTGTTAGAGTACCAATGGTGTAGGGCCATTGGTATGGGGAAAAGGGTGCTACGGTTTAGCGCCATTAGCACTTTTAGTAGTCCTCTATCAACGGGGTAGGCCGAGATGAGGTCCAACTGTGGCTTAGGCCTACAGTTGTTAGAATATCCATGAACTAGGTCATAAATGTTTTAGACACTGGTTTAGAGCCTAGTGTTTGAATTCTATAGTTATAGTTCTACTATATTAAGTTTTAAATTCTAGTTATACCTAATTAAGTTTTAAGTTATCCTATTCTAGGGTAGGACAATGCCTGCAATTTCAATTTTGCAGTTACTTTTCATGAAAGTGCAGACTTGTTAGTGTTAGTAACACAAACAACACAATTGTTTTTTAGTAGTTAACTAATGACCTACTCTGCTATCTAAGAAAATAAATACACTCCATAATGACCACAGCATGCACTATGGCAGTGAGTGTTTTAAGCGACAGAAGGTGCTTACATGTGTAGTATGCACATAGAATGTACGGTATGATTGCAGTCACCTATGTGTAGGTACTGTCTTTAAGATGTTCTTGTTGGAACATGATAATTACAACACAAAAACTAAGGGTAGTGTACCATAGGGCCATACCATATATTCTGCTAAAAAATAATTACTCATCCCTTGGGATCCCCAATACCCTCTATGGCAACGCCGTTTTAACAGAAAGGTGAAGGTGCTTACACGTTTAATAAGCACAATAAGAGTGTGACAGCAGTATGTAAGTGAGTGTGTGTGTGTGTAGCTAGTTAGGTACAGAATTTAAGGTATGTAGCTTACAACCATGCAGCCCAGAAGCAATTAGATAAACCTCTGTGGACGTGTTGTATGCCACAATAATAGCAATAACTATGTTATAGTTAGTGTAGGTAGTTGGCGGATGCAGATTTTCCTGCACGCCATAGACTAGTTTAGGACTAATCTAAGGTACAAGTTGACCTTCTACGACTAGTTGTTGATAGATGTCGTAGTATTTTACCCTTGGCATCGTTTGACCCTGTATGGATCAAACACTAGCTAGCTAGGCCTACGGGTGATTATGGTGGACTATTTCGCCTTAAGTCCTTGACATGCCAGGTACCCAGAGGTTTACCCTGCATATCTACCAAATCATAAACAATAGGCGATTGTTTAGCAGATACTTTACACTTAGTGAATTTAGGAGCAAGTTTTTTACTGAAATACTTTTCCTTATCGCTTTGGTAATAGGTACGTTTCCAGACTACATCGCCTACATTATATTCTACATTCTTGCGACGCAAGTTGTAGTCAGTAGCATTTCTAGAGTGAGCCTTCAGCAAGGCAGACTGTACTTGATCAAATATGTTAGAGAGAAAACCAAGATTTTCAGCATATTGATCTCTAGGTTGAAATACTATTTCCTTGATATCAGCACTTTGGTAGTGAGAGCCATCAGCTACTAACTCTCTACCGAATACAAGGAATGCAGGAGTGAAACCGGTAACTTCACTAGTTGAACTGTTCAGAGCAAATTGTACTGCAGGTATATGCAAGTCCCAAGAACGTTGGTCATTATTTATGTAGGTGGAAACAGCTGTTATGATAGTTTTATTATATCTTTCTACAGTATTAATCTGTGGTGCATACCTAGGTGTATAGTGTACGCTAGGGATTTTATATTTACTGAACAAAGCTTTAGTTTCATTAGAAGTAAACTGAGTGCCATTATCTAGTATTATACATTGTGGTATTCCATGTACCAAGAACAAGTTATCCTCTAGTAGTTTACAGATTATTTTTGAAGTTGCATTCCTCATTGGGAAAAGAAGGCAGTATTTAGAGAAGCAGCAGGTAATCACGAAAAGATAAGCGTTCTGGCGTCTGGAAACAGGTAGGGGACCAACAATGTCAATGCTGACCATTTGGAATGGCCGAGAGCACTCCTTAGGCTTACCCATGATACCCAGAGGGGCATGGTTTACTTGTTTGTGAGCAATACAAGTTTCACATGAAGTTACAGTTTTCACTACGTCACTGTGCATACCTGGCCAGTAGTAACGAAGTGTTAGTCTTTTGTAAGTTTTATAGATGCCTAAGTGACCTGCTGTGGGTTCTGCATGGTTGTCAGCTATTACCTTTGACCTAGACTCAGATGGAACAACCTCCTTCCAGTCAAACTCATCAAAGATTGCGAATTTACTTTTCATATGACGATATAATTTATCATTTTTAATTAAGTAGTTAGGAAAAGATGTTGGGTTGTGCAGACAGCCTTTGTAAATGTTTAGGTACCAAGTATCGTTTGTTTCAAGTGTGGACTGGGTGGACAATTCAGCCACTGGAAGAGCTCGGGACAAAGCATCTGGAAGGGTATTGTCTGAACCACGGCGGTGTTTGACATCAAAGTTAAATGCAGAGAGTCTAATTCCCCAGCGGGCTAATCTACCTGTAGGATTTTGTAGTTTTAGGAACCACTTTAATGCAGAGTGATCAGTGTAGACAGTGAATTTTAGACCGTTCTCTAAGTAACAACGCCAGTGTTCAAGAGCCAGCAGTACTGCTAACGCCTCCCTTTCTGTAATGCTGTAATTTTGTTCCGGTTTAGTTAAGGACTTACTCATATATGCAATAGGATGCTCCACACCGTTCTTTGTTTGTGTGAGCAAAGCACCAATACCATAGTTACTGGCATCAGTGTGTACTTCAAAAGGTAAACTATAGTCAGGGCATGACAAGACTGGAGCTGTTATGAGTATCTTTCTTAGTTTATCAAAAGATTCTTGGCACTCATTGGTCCAAGCAAAAGGTGGTGCCTTTTTGCTGGAACTGGTAAGTTTATTTAGTGGAGCTGCCAGTGAACTGAAATTAGGTACAAACCGTCTGTACCAGGATGCTGTACCCAAGAACCGTTTTACTTCCTTTGGGTTAGTTGGAATTGGAAAGTTGGTAATAGCTTCAACCTTCTCTGGGTCTGGGTGTAAACCTTTAGAATTGACTATATAACCCAAGTATTTCAGTTCATCTCTAAAGAATTGACATTTATTCAAGTTTATAGTTAGATTTGCCTCTGTTAGTTTATTTAGGATCTTTAAAAGTAGGGATATGTGATGATCAAAATCAGAGGACACTAGTACTACATCATCCAAGAACGCAAAAACCCTGTTTTCGAATTCTGGGCCGTAAAATAATTTATCGACCAACCTCTGCTGGGTAGCTGGAGCGTTGGTCAACCCAAATGGTGTAGTTTTGAATCTAAAAGTACCACGACTAGGAATGTAGAAAGCAGTTTTATTTTTGTCAGCTTCATTTAGAGGTAATTGCCAGAAACTTTTATAGAGGTCAAGACTTGTTAAATATTTAGCATCCTTTAAGTTATCTAGAATTTCAGAGATGTAAGGTAAGTTATAAGCATCTTTTTTAGTTATTGAATTTAATTTTCGACTGTCTAGGCAGAACCTTAATTTACCATCCTTCTTAGGTGTTAGCAGTACTGGTGAAGACCAGGGACTTTCACATGGCTCAACAACATCTAGCTTTAACATTTCATCTAACTCTTCACAAAGAATGCGCTGTTTTTCAGGAGACATCCGGTAGTATCGTTGCCTAATAGGAGGCGAGTCACCTGTGTCAATGCAGTGTGTGATGAGATTAGTGCGACCTATACCCTTAGTGTCTGAAGATACGGTTTTGAACTGTTTGATTATATTGTCTGCTGTTGTTTGTTGTGCCTTAGATAGTTGTGTAAAAGAATGAAGGTGTAAATCAGAGTTAGGTGGATTAGATTCCATGATCTGCTTGTTATGGTTCATAAGGAAGATTGCCTTAGTGTTCTTAGGAAATAGGTCAAAGGTATTCCAGAAGTCAATACCTAGTAGGATGGGTATGTCAACTGTTGGTATTACATAGGCTTTTAGTATATGGTTTTTATTTTCAAAAGAAATAGGTAGATTTAGGGTACCTATTGGTGATAACATTTGTCCCCCAGCGGCTACAAATTTTAGAGAGTTATCACATGAATCTAGGGTTAGGCCTAGTTCATTAATCAGACCTCTATGAAAATTGTTACCAATAATAGTTACTGCGGATCCAGAGTCCAGCAGTCCACAAGTGGTCAAGTCTTTGATTGAGATAGTGGCATAAGGCCTAGTATCATTTAATGGTTTGTTGTGGATTGTTGTAACAGCATAATGAGTGGAGAATTGTTTAACTTTTGATAACCATTCTGCCCACCCATCATTGTTATTTAGTTTATTTATTTTGTTACAACAACCCACAGCCTTTAGTTTTTTGGCCGACACTTGGTACATTTAGGATAAATGACCCCCTTTTTTTTTTTTTTTTTTTTTTGGTGGGTGTAAAATCATCGAATAACCCCTCCCGCTCTTGGGCAGAGCGAAAGGGAGTGTCAGACTTCTACTGACTAAAAACCACCCATGTTCCTTCTTCGCCCTCTATGTCGAGGCCGCGATAACCAGAGGACTACCCGCGGCCCCGACATAAATGACCCCCTTGAGTCCACACTTGAAGCAGATAGGGTATCGTTCTGCCTTACACTTTCTCAAAGAATGACTATTTACCCTACACCTAGGACAGAATGGGCCTCCTTTAGTGGAAGGCTCTTGTTTAGAAGGAGTCTCTTTTTTAGAAGACGACTGTTTTTCAGTTTTAATAGCTGAAACTGAGTTTGACTGACCTGAGTGTGGTGTTTTATTGTAGTGTTTGTTTGAATAGCTATTAGTTGTCTTGTTCGGCCTATGGTATGCAAACTCTGGTGCAAGTGTGCTGAGATTACTTCTGCTTGGTTCATGATAGTGTGTAGTCCTAGCTTTATATGTCTCATAATTTTTGCAAACTGTTTGTAACTGATCCAGTGTCTGCACACTACTTATGGCTAGCACATCAGCATAGACTGGTTTAACATTGTGAGAGATAATGTCAAACTTTTCCTCGTCTGTTAGTTTCTTAGTTAGACGGTTAAAGAGGCCACTCATGATAGAAATGTAGATAGTTATGTTTTCTGTGTCCCCCTGTGTACGCTGTCTGATTTCAGAAAGTAGCCTGTAGTCATAGTCCTCACCGTCAAAGGCAGACTTTAGTAGGTCAATCAACTGGTCCCAAGACAAAATGTTTGATTTTATGTGTCTGTACCAGTGTAGAGCGTTACCCGTGAATATATAATAAGAGAAACTGAGCATGTCCTCTTTAGTAATTCTCTTAGCGAGTCTATATTCTTCTATTTTTTGTATGAATGATCTGACACACGAGTTCCCGTCAAACTTAGGTTTATTGCCTTGGTGGCTTTGACAAGTGACCGTGATGTTAGTTGGATTGGGTGTACTTGTCTCTGCCTGCTGTTTACTGGCAGAGTTATCTATCGAAGGGGTATTGAATTTTGTCTGAAGGGCCTTGTACTGTGTGTCTAAGGTAGTGAAGAGTGACTCAAGTTGGTTTTTTAGCTTAGTAATGTCTTGTGTGGTTGGTGTAATCCTAGCTAGACGGTAGTAAATGTGATTCCTGTTAGACTGTGCTACGCTAAGAGAGCGATCAGAGTTCACCGTTGTTAGATAGTTACTGAAATCGGTTAATGTCTGACTCACACCATTCAGATCATCCTTCTCATCTATCCCGGAGAGCAAAATGTCTTCACTTTCATAATGACTAGCTAGCTTGCTTATTTGCTTCCTAAGTTCTATGACTGTCCCCTTATCGCCACCTCTGATTGTCACCTCATACTCCAACTCAGCCTTTCTTAGATGGATGAAGTTAATCTTATGAGAAGACATTGTGTTCTTTTGTTGACAATAAGTTTAATTTAGACTATGTAGTACCAGGATATCTGTGCCGTAGGACCTAAGGGCAACAGACGGATAGTGGGTAGGATCTCACTGCCGACCTGCAGACTCACAGGATCGATCAACTGATGGCTAAAGGTGTCTTGGCCACAGTGAGGTGGTATAACAAAGGATAGGGTTTTCTCACTGCCGGTCAAACAGACTCATAAGACCGATCTACTGATGGCTAAAGGTGTCTTGGCCACAGTGAGAGGATGACAACACAATACACAACACACACCAATTAATATAGCAGGTACATTCAGCAACGCGATGGATTATTGTTAGTTTAGAATTGTAATTTACAATTTAATAATAGTTTAAGGTAGAAGATTAACAAATTGAAGTATTAGATTTTCCAATTTAGTAAAAGTTGAAGGTAGATGAATAATATTTTGGAATATTTTTTACAACAAAATTATTTAAAAAATACCACAACGATGCTGAGCGTAGGAGAAAGAGACCAGTGCGAGAACCTTAGAGACTACCGAGTGGGCGCCACTGTAGCGTAGTGCTTTTTGTGGTAGGTAAATGAGACAAGGAAGACTTAGTTATACATTTACTTTAGCACTTACACAAACAAAATAGGGGTTCTAGGGTCTAAGGTTCTAGGGTCTAAGGTCACGCACTGTCACTGAAGGTAGGAAAACGGTACTGCCCTGAGCAACCAGAAGACGTCGATCGCCACGCACGGTAGGTAGGCCGGGTCAGGCGGCCTCACGCGTCGGTAGGGACGCGCGGCAGGGCGGTCGACCAGGTGGGCAGCGGGCTCAGGGCAACTAGCCCTAGGCAGCGTTGGTGGTAGGCAGGTAGCGGCAGCGCAGACGGCCAGTAGGTGGCGGCGGCAGGCCGCTGTCTACACGGCCACGCCGTCGTCTTGTGCCGGACGCGTAGGCGTCACAGTTTGGAGGCGGCACGCGGTAGGGCGGCCGTGCAGATGCGTGCTTCTCACCGCGTTGGTAGATGCGCGGGAGCACAGCAGAGCAGCAGAACAGTGCAGCGTGAGCGAAGCAGCCCTAGTTGGTTAGCCAGCGCTAGGAACCCTGAAACAGCACCAAGGGGGCGCTTGAGCTCCAAGATGGTTCCTGTAAGCCCCTACGATGTGCGTGTCCCAGCCATGCGTTAGATGCGGCAAGCTCAAGGCAGTGAAGAAGATGGAAGATGGGTACTCACACATCGCAGTGGTTTACAGTGATTAGTTGATAGGTGAATAGTTGATAGTCAAGGCGTGGCGTCACATCGCCACGTGGTTCTCATTGACCGTCGACTCGCGTCGCCGGTTTATGATACAGCATGGATGAGCATGATTTAGTTTATAGAGAATAGAATAGGACGCATGCCATGCGGAGAACCATATAACTAATTAGAGCACATGTGCATAGTGAATAGCTAGGTGCTAATTAATATTAAATACAGAATACATTGCCGGCAGCCATGTTAAATAGACACAAAGATTACAAATAGATATGGCTTGCCGGGACATAAATTTAGCAGCAAAAGAACACAATGGCGGAGTTCACTTACCCAATAACTGGGGACTTATCTAGTAGGCTGCTCGCTTGATGTAAAAAGGGCAGAACCTATGCGTGCAGCCGTTTATAAAGGAGGTCCTGAGCGACGTTCTCCCTCCATTGTGACATTACAGAACATTTAGGGTTGTACCTATAATTTAGTGAGGTGACAACTTTTTAGAATTAGTCGGTTTTTAGTGAATCGACTAATTTATGCTACAAATGGGACAAGCCCACCTCACTATTCTCAAACCACTGTAACTCCTGTAAGCCAGAATCAACAGTGGCGACCACAAGAAAAGCGCCGAGACAATAAAGCTCGACGAAGTCCCAGAGAAATGATTTGACTGTCTTGGATCCCGCAACGAAATTAATCAGAAAATAATAGCGGAGGAGTAGGAAAATCAGAAATTTCCACTTCCCTCCATATCAGCAGGAGACAGAAAATAACAAGGCCAATAGGCACACAGGGACGTATACAACTGGGATAAGCCCGGTTGCCTAGCAACTCTCTCTTTTCAGGTCTGGAAAATTGTTTTGACATGACTAGAAAGCTGGTGTTTTTTTTTTGGCCAATGGATCAGCATTGCCACTCAACATTGAAATGCTACCCGCCTTTAGGGCACTCTCTTAGGGCTGCGGGTTGTTCACAAGTTACCACGGGCTCGACATATAGGGCTAAGAAGGAACATAGGTGGTTTTTAGTCAGGTCAGTAGAAGTCTGACACTCCCTTTCGCTCTGCCCAGGGGTTATTTGATGATTTACCACCCGCCAAAAATAAATAAAAAATAGAAGGCACTCTCTTATTTACTGCGATTTTTCCTATTGACAAAGCTGTGGAAGGATTTTTTGACAACCTGTAATTCTTTTCCCATTCTCATACTTGTACATATTTTTAGGGTTCCGTACCTCGAAAGGCAAAAAATGGAACCCGTATAGGATCACTTTGTTGTCCGTCCATCCGGCTCCCTCTCGGAGCGCGAGTCCGTCGCACTTGGCCGTTTTTTTATTATTGTTTTGGATCTATTGCTAAACGAGTATTGTGTTGTAGATCGTGTAAACGAAGCACAAGTGACTATAGATATTTCAGGAGTGTTTCTGTGACAGTACGTAATTGACAGATCTCCAGTCACAAAGTTCGTTACTATAATCCATTCTTGTCAAGTCACCGAAGTTTACTGACTATTTTTCATAAGAAATTCTCATAAAAGAATCAATCTATTAAAAGGTCTCGGCCTCTTTTTTAGTCTAGATATTTTGATAAGATTATAATATAAAAACTCTCTTAAAATGTTGGGAATTCCCTGAAATGGTGGGTTCTCAAGTGAAAGTATTTATTAAAATCGAGCTTTTGATTGACATGCACAAGTAAAAATATGTAAAAGTAATGTAGTTAACAAAATCCAAAAGTTATTTAACCGACTTCAAAAAGGAGGAAGGTTATTTCTTTACTACTACTACTTTGTACATAACGCCTTTTATAATAAGTTTTTCCTTTGTAACAATTTTCTTTATAACTAACTAACAAAAAGAAACTTACAATTACTGCGTTGCCAGCTGAAATCAAAGCATTCCTTCTACTTGCCTACCCAAACAGAGCTTGAAAATAAAATCTTCAAACTCAACCGACCGCAAAATAATTCCCTATTCGATTATTTTTATTCCCTTGTTTCCATATCGCGTCTGTGAATACAATAACAATTTGCTACGATCCATCTGTTTCTTTGTATTACAGAGATTTTGTGAGAAAAATTCAAAATACATGCTACACACTTTTTCGGGTCCACAAGCATAGAAAAAGTATTTATTAGTTTCACACAGAACAAAAAAAATTGACAAACAATTAAAAAAGTAGCTCCTGTGCAGAGCATGCATGGAGGCGGAGGAAACGGTGGCGCATGTGCTTGTCGAGTGCACAGGCGTTACCAAGATCCGTTGCGGATGCCCTGAGGAGAATGGGAAGTCTGATCTGTTTCTGGAGGGAGGTGGGCTGGCTGGAGTAATCGACCACCATGGCTCACACACAATGGGGTCCACTAAGTGCGGAAACCTAAATCACATAAAGGAGATGGGTTATGAAAAGTTTAAAAAAGTAAACTTAAGAGAAACACTTACAATAGGGATGTTTACCGACTTAAAAAAATATGATTCTAATTAGTCCGTCTGTTAGATTATCGAAAAATATTGGATACGTATTTTTGTTTTATCAAATCAATAAAAATTGACGAAGATAAAACTCGTCAAAGATTTGAGTGGGGGTTTGTGACGTCACTAACCGCTAAAAAAAGTCATACTAACGTCTTAGAATATGACGACAGACGAGTTTTCAAAGCACCGTATCGTCTCCGTTGTTTGCTTACGTGAAAAAAGATAAAATACGTGTCAAATATTTTTTGGAAATCTATCTACGACGGACTAATTAGATGTTTTTAGGTAACTACCTACCCTATAAGGAGTCCATTAGGGGGCTAAACCACTGATCAAACATCAAGGTTAAGCAGTACCTAGCCAGATCAGTTCTTAGATGGGCGACACTATCCAGGTTATAAACTATCTGTGTATCAATTTTTTTCCAAATCCGTTCAGTAGTTTTTGCGTGAAGAAGTAACAAACACACACACAAACTTTCGCCTTTATAATATTAGTGTGAAAAGTGTGATATTCATCGCTACCCGTTCTAGCTGTCGCTAAATATCTTATCTACCGCGTATCATAATACCCATGCGATATAATATTTGCATATGCACTTATTTTTCAAAGTTATAGCGATTTTTGATCATAAGCTTAATTCAAGTTAATCTGAGCGGGTTTTTTTTAAATTATGTAAATTTGCATAACATTTTCTCTGACTGGGCGTACGAGTGTGTTCACCCTTTAGACACTCGGGTAAAATTGAGTGAGCAGTGAGGACTATATTTTGACCCTTTCTTGTGTCTGCCCTTTGTCGGCAAGTATGTGTCTACTGTTTTTTTGGGCTGACGATATTGTTATGTGGAGAATTTGTAGCTGCGAGTTATTATGTATGTCAATTTGCTGAGACTAAAGCTCTTTATTATTCATCAAAGGCTGAATGTTGGTCGCGGATTCAACCACGTTATGGATGAAAGTGCCATAGCAACGGACTCCCGATATAAAAACAAAGGTTATAAAATCTAACATCTGGTTTCACGTTAAAGAAGACCAACGCTAAAACGGTTGCCACATATTCAGTGTATCATTCAGAAAATAAACCAAATTTCAATACATTATGACCAACAATAAATGTCTATAGTTTAGAATGTGTTGGTGGTGTTTTAGCGCTGGTGTCCCTTCAATATTTGGAAAACGTGACAATTTAGAAATAAAATCTTGAAGACAAGTTTATCATTATTACCAGTTATAAACTACTACAGGTTTTATGTATGGCCGCCATATTTTTAAATAAAATGGAAACTTGGACAGGCCACGCTATGCAAAAAAAAAACAACCCCTTTATCATAATCTTCACAAGCCTTTTAAGACATAAAAAGTAATAAACAAACAGACAGGCATAATGACTTTCATATTTGTAAATACTCCATATTAATTGTATGTATATTTATGTGTTAATTTAATTATCCTCCTTCCAAGGTTTGAAGGTCCTACTTCAGAAAATGTCTCTCATAACAAAATCTAATTTATAACTCTCATTTGTATGTTTTCTTTGAAGTGTAATTTTGATTAAATTGAAGTTCATTTGATTAATAAACTTTGTACATAACACCATTTATTTTGACTGCTACTTTACTGAGATTCTGTAACTTTGACTAACACTCGACATTTAGACAATAATCTAATTGACTATCTGATTAAATAAAGACTACGCAATTAGTTTGTAATGTTCCACTGCATCAGAAGTTAAAAATATTTTAAGTAGAATCTAACTTGATAAACCATTCTCATGGGACTTAAAAAAAATAAAAAAAATGTGTATTAAATATTTTACGCTATGTAAATATGGGTATGAAATAGGGCTAATTAAATTTAACTAAATTTGACAGCTGTTATATTAATCACGTTAAAAAACAATTTATTTACGTGTCATCTACTGTCAGTGAATACTGTCAAATATAATTTACCCAATCCTAAAATAATGCTTTACACTTCACCCGCCTACCACATTCAACTAATATTCCATTTATATTTGTTTCAGGTCGAGGACGAACCTTTAAAGCGGTAAGGAAAACTTTCATCCCTTTTGTCTGGGTCCCAAAAATAACAGTATCGATTGCAGTATCCTTATCTGACAACCCCTTGCCGTCTCCAGTAAGGGCGATTGGCGGCCATTTTTTTTTCGACCAACTTAGAAAAAGGTTGATCAACTCTGAGGTCCCGTGTTGATAAAAAGGACCCCTTTTTTGTTTAATTTGGATTTGGAATTCAGTTTGACTGAAGTGAAATTAATGATTTTTAGTTATCTGGTTCTAAGTGAGTGAATGATTTTTGTTCGGACTTAAGAGGAAATGCGAGCAGAGTAACTTTTGAAAATTAGGTATTCATTTCAATTGGATTTGCTACATAAGTACGGTAAATAAAACTGCAAATCTAACTGTAATGATTGCTTTAAACTCACTAGGTAGCAAGAGAAGACCACCCTCATATCCTCATATGGAGGTCAAGAAAGATCGTTGTATTTTTTGTAAAAGTTGCATGGTTGCCATGTAACCTGTAAAATACTTCAGGTTTATTCTTGTATAAAATAATATAGTAAAATTTTCTGTATTGTCTATTTACAAACGTCTTGGTTACGTTTTTTACCAAATTCTCATATCGCTGGTCTGATAAAATAAATGACTAATGAAATATGCTGTACCATCAACAAAGAGAGTAGGAAGACGTCTCAAATTATAGATCGGACATTAGACTGTTTTCATCAATGAGATAAACGACTTAAAAAAAACTTAAAAGACTAATCTCTTATTATTTGAATGTCTCTAATGTTTAGGCTCTTTAAGATATTAAAAATAATTATATAAAGTTTTGTGTGTACATAAATAAATATAGCAAATTCATTACAGAACCACAACGAAAAATGCCAATTTTGACACAAAATTGGCTGAGTCATTTTAAATTGTCATCGACACTAAGAAGAATATACCTGTATATGCAAAATCGTATTCCAACATAATTATATTTAATTTCTCCTGCCCTCCTAAAGGTTCAAGAAAGCTCGACGACACAAAGTGCGCTTAGTAACCCAATTTATTTGACATCATTAAAAATAAATAGGTCATTAATAATCCCCAAGAAATCTATTAAATAAATTACTGCTAGAAATTATTCGCGCAAACAGATTTCGACGACGGGCGTAAATTTTATTGTTTACAGTACTTATGAAACCAATAAAATGGTTTTGAGTTTATATCATGGATTTTGTGTTATATCACGCCTGTAATTCCCATAGGGTTAGCAGGTGAACCTGATAGTACACCCTAGACATTTTTGTTTAAGAGTGATTCCTTAAGGAAAAACACAACATTTATTCAAATTTAATTAAAGAGAAATTAGCTTTTCTAAAAAACGTGTCACTTCAGAGGTCTTATCCCAAAGTTGTTTGTATTGATACCAGTTATCTATTAATATTAATATAATGCGAAACCGAAACCTTCAATAAAATTTTATTTTGAGGAACTGTATTGTTAGTTGTTGGGTTATGTTAAACTGGGATTAAACTCTGAAAAGTCACTGAAAAGGTGGATTCTGGCAAAAAATGCATTGGTGTGTTCATAGATATGGCTAAGGCATTCGACACTGTGTCTAGGCCGATACTTCTACAGAAGTTGTCGTTAATGGGAATACGAGGTCTAGCCCAGAACTGGTTTCAGTCCTACCTAACAGACCGACGGCAAAGAATCAGATATAAAGGCGAAGAAACAAGCAAGTATCTTGATATTCACTTTGGCGTTCCCCAGGGAAGCGTGCTCGGGCCTACCCTATTCTTGGCCTATATCAATGATCTCTGCAACCTTCAAATAGAGAATGCTAAGATTCTCACTTTCGCGGATGACACAGCTATATTATTCCATAGTCATGATTGGGCTGGGGTCATTGATGCTACCCAGAATGGCCTAGCTAAGGTGATGAAATGGTTGCAGCAAAACCTGCTAACGTTGAATGCAAGTAAGACCAAATACTTGGCATTTAAAATAACGAAACGTCTAGAGCCCAAAAACCTACTGCGAATCAGGCTCCACTCCTGCAAGCACCCTAGCAGTGATTCTTGTCAATGTGTCGAGATTGAACAAGTCGACAACATCAAATACCTTGGCGTCTTAATCGACAACCAGTTATCCTGGATCAAACAAATAGATGCTGTCACTGCTAGAGCCCGTAAACTCATGTTCATATTTAAAACACTTAGGAACATAGCCGATCACAATATCATCAGAGGTGTGTACTTCGCTTTGTGTCAATCTATTCTGAATTATTGTATAGTGGCATGGGGTGCGGCAGCAAAGACTCATCTGATAAAACTGGAACGAGCACAGAGAGGCATCCTAAAAGTTGCTTATGGAAGGCCCTTTCGGTATCCCACTGATAGGCTATATCAAGAGTGTGACGTTCTGAGGATTAGACAGCTTTTCATTTTGTCAGTCTTACTACGCTTCCACCGACAAGCACCCCAAAATCAATCCAAATCGTCTAGATCATGCAGAAATAAGACATGGAAAACACCCACCACTCGCACTAAATTCGCTCAAAGAGCTCCAAGATACACGGGTCCATACATCTATCAACATGTCAACAAAATTCTGGACATGGTTTCTTGCTCAAGGTATACTTGTAAAGCAAAAATAATTAAATGGCTATCAGCTCAAGACTATGCAAGGACTGAAGCTCTCCTGACTCCCGTTCCATAAATCCATCGCAAATCCTCTCGTTGGCGTAACACAAACATACTCCACACAAACCCACACAATCCCTAGTTATGTAATTTTCTCTAACACAACCACATCCACTTTCAAATACACTCTACCCAAACCTTTTAAATGTAAGTTTGCATGTTTTCATTACTTAAGTAGGTAAGTTTAAATATTGTTTAGACTAAGTAACCAAAAATTTACTGAACTACCCACTAGTGCACTTATAATTATTGTGTCATTAACGCAGGTATAACTAGATCCCACGACACAGGGTACCCTAGTGTGGGGTCTAGCGCTACTAAATTGCACTATTATCTTTACTCTTTTATTTTTATCTACTTTTACTATATTTAATTGTTGTGCTTAACGTGTCATCCAATGTGTCTAAATAAAAATTATTATTATTATTATTATAAACTAGTTGATGGTTGGTTGGTGAGTTTTAAACTAACATTGAAATATAAATTGACTGCTCATTGGTCCTGTGGTTGCAAGCGCGACTGAGGTGCTGGGTTAAATTAAACATTTATATGTAGCGGGCACAAAGTCTGGATTTGCGCCCGGTTGATTACAATACGCTTGCCCTCTAGGTACATCTATTCATAATTTCAGCCAAAAGACGTCTACTGCTGGACATAGGCCTCCCCCTTAACCTTCCTACCTTCCTTCCGACCTTTTAATTCACCCATAGGTGGTTGAATTAAATAGCCTGATTTAATTCAACCACCATTTCTTGACATGCAAATATTTCTTCGTCCCTTGAAAAACGTCGTTTAGTTTGGTCTATATCACACCATCAAATTTAATGACACTTATTTCTGGTACGTACGCAGTGTAAGTTATTGGTTATAATAACAACATATTCACTTACACAGTTACCCTACAATAAGCCTGAAACAACTCACTCACAAAATTATATACGAAATTACATAACTTTCCCGACGGCAAAGTTAAGAAGTATTGCCCTCCGTAATGACGAAATATTGAAAAATACCGTTGCGAAAAAAAGTTGCGAACTTGCGAGTGGAAAATCTGAGATCTTTGCTCACTTCGTCGAAGAGTTTGTCGCTGATTTGAATAACAAGGGAAACCTTTTTCCTTCGACCTCTTTCCTACCCTGCTTAGGGTTGTATTATGAAGTGCATATCAGTTTGCTCCGGCCTTGATTTTGTAGCGATGACTTTTTTTTTTACTGGAACCATTACTTAATTATATAAAGACAATTTTAAACAGCATGCCTATATTCGTGAAATGGTCACCAACATCCAACACCATGATTAATACTAAAACACTACAGGATCTGATGGACGCTACCGAATGCGTCAAATTGGTTGCTTAAGGGTGCTTTTCCACCAAACATGTGCTATGCAGCTATGCTGCGAGGATGTAATAGCTAAGCTGTGAAACTATGTGACCGTTTCCACTGATACTAAGCTATGTAGCGGTGCGAGTGAGAAGCCATACTATATGTACTCTGTTCTGCACATAGCTACACCACTCGTGACGTACCATAGCAGGCATCCATAGCACGCATCCATAGCACACAACCATAGCACGCATCCATATAAAAAACATATCTCAGTTAAATCCGTTTCCACCAGTGCTAAGCGTAACGTAGCATAACACCTCTTTGGTGGAAAAACACCCTTATTGTAGGCCGACACAGTTTTAATTGCAGTTTATAACATAACTGGCGAAATCTGGGTGTACCATAATTAGTGTGGTTCACCTAATCGTTCGGGGATTACAAGAGTGATGTTCATAATATACAAATTTAAGTTTTATTTGGCTTGTCATTGAACTAATGTCTAATCGAAGGACGATCGGCTGTTGCCGAAGCTTCGCCGAAACTTCAGTCAGACACGATTGACAACTAACCCTGTTTTACGCTCGATTTCAGAACCTCGTCTTCCCTTCGGGGCTGTGGGTTGTTTTAAAGATACCGCGGCCTCAGCACAAGGGCTTAGAAGGAACATGGATGGTTTTAAGTCACTAGAAGTCTGACAATACCTTTTGTACTGCCCAAGAGCGGTAGGGGTTATTTGATAATATCCCACCCCACAAAAAAATAAAAGAACCTCCTCTTTCTTTTCTTGGTTAAATGGGTTAGCAAGCGAAATACTAATTACTCAACTTACCTAACGATTTACTACAAAAACACAAACTTAAAAAATAGTATTTGCTATTTTCTTTTTTTATTTTAAAAAATTATACGAAGCCCCAAAATTCAATTCCTTTCTAAATAAAAATTCAATTTTTCACCAATCCATCAGAAACCAATTAAAATGCTACCAACCGTTTTGTCGCTAGTAAACTATGAATATTTAAAATCAATGAACTCTATGGCCGTATATCAACAAGGGATAACAAACACCTGCCTGCTATTGATACTTTCCGAAAAAGTATTATGAAAAAAGTTTTTAGTTAGATTTTAGTAACTGCCGGTTTGATTCCTTGGGTTTTTAATCAGGAATTTCGCGGTTGCAGCCGCAGAAACAACATTTGGATTCGGTTTTAGCTGTATGATCACCCCACACATCAACATCATCCACAACCCGAATTCACCCACTGCTGGGAATAGGCCTCTCTTTTCTGGTGCCAATCACCACGTTCTTGAGCCAGGTTTTTCCCTCGATGGCAATTATATCGTCAGCCCATATCGCCGTCGAGCGACCTACAAATGAAATATTTTCCCGTTCTTGGACGCCATTCGGTGGCAGCCTTACTCCACCTGTCATCTCTACGCCTTGCAAGGTGTCCTGTCCAACCCTATTTGAGTTCTATAACGCGCTTATACCTTTGTACGTCTTCGGATATCGACGTTTGGAACTCGGTCTACCAGTTTTATGCCTAGCATGGACCGCTCCATGGCTCTCTGTGCAACTCTTAGTCTGTACACAGCCTCCTGCGTGAGCGTCCATGATTCAGCACCGTAAGTCATTGTGGGCAGAACACACTGGTTATGGATGCGGGACTTTAGACATAGCGGAATTTTGGCTGACTTCAGAATGTCGTCCAATTTGCTGAACGCGGCCCACCCAAGCTGTTTCTTCGGGATATCTCCCATTACACCAATCTATCGAAATGAGGCTGTACGCCTCGAGTGTTATTTTTACTCATGGGGATGTGAGTGAATAACCCTTAAAATAAACAAATGACACTTAAAAAACATAAAAAAGGTTTTACTAAAAAAAATGTCGCACTTTTGGCACGTTTTATAATCAAGTTGTTGTGTTCATAAATCGAATCTGGCTGACGGTAAAACAACGAAAAACTTACTCGGTTGAACCGTTGATTCATGTTGAAAACACTGCCATGATTTTTTTTTTGTTGTATGGCATCTGACATGTCACCTTATAGGTGGGTTATCTTTTGCGTAAACGGACTATTCTGTGGGTACTTCGAGTGTTAGACGTCCAGACAGGGCGTAAAAACTTATAGACTACAAGTTTTGACGGCGGCTTCGCCCGCGTGAAAATGTTGATTTTCCATACTAATTTTGCCCCCTTTTTACCCCCTCGAGGGATGAATTTTCGAAAACCCTTTCACAGTGGATGCCTACGTCATAAGAGGAATACGTGTGCGAAATTTTAAGTTTCTAACACCCATGGTTTATCCTTTGCGTTGATCTTCAGTCAGTCAGCTTTGCAGTTTATGTAGATAGATAGATGGAACCTTGGCTTAGGGCATCAATAGGAAGTTCTAAAGGGACAGACTTGATCTGAGAGTGACAAATGAAAACTGTTTTCAACACTTTTAATTGTTACTCTTGACTGTGTTGTTGGGTTGCTGAATTTTTGTTACTCTTGTTTCTTGTTTGTTATCAAATTTAATAACCGCTCCCGCTCTGGGCAGAGCGAAAGGGAGTCTCAGACTTCTACTGACTAAAAACCTTCCATGTTCCTTCTTTGCCCTTTGTGTCGAAGCCGCGGTATCTTATTCGAACAACCCGCAGCCCCGACGGGACCTGCAGCCCTGGATTTTTGTTACTCTGACAGTTAAATCAACTCAGTTCTCTATCAGTGTCAAGAGCTCGATACTAAATGATAACAGACGCTCAGATCAATCTTAAGGTTAACCCGCACTTGCCTTGGTTGGTCTGTGGAAGGGTGACCACTCATTACGTACCAAGTTTCGTTCGTGGAACGGAAAGCATTTGCTGACATTTTTGTAGATGTTTGACAGCTGACTAGAGTTCAGTGACCCGAAAGTCCGACAACCAGTCTTAACAAAGTCCGACAACCAGTCTTACCAAAGTCCGACAACCAGTCTTACCCAGTACTAACTGGGTTTTGGAGATCAGCAGAGGATCGCACCTAAACACCGTATGAATTTTGCATTTTTTGTTATCTAAAGAGATCACTTCCTTTCAAACGAGTTTTCTTTCCAATCGTCAAAGGGTTCCCCAAAATAAGGGTGTAACCCCATCGGGCTAGAAGCCAGGTGATATTTTGATGTGCTAAGAGAGCTTAACTATATTGTGGGTCACGTTATCTTTAAATTATACAAATACAAGCTCATGCCCGCAGCTTTGTCCACGTGGATGTCGGTTATTGCCTTTCAGCCTCTTACAACCCTTTTTTCGCATTAAAAAGTAGCTTATGTGCTTTCTTAGGATCTAGACTGTCTGTGTATCAAATTCCATTTAAATGGGTCTAGTAGTTTTGGCGTGAAAGCGCGTCAGACAGACAGAGTTACTTTCGCATTTATTTTATTTTATTTAACTCGTTAACAACTAGTCTCCATTAATGAAAAAAACAGTTTCTTATAGCCAATAGCTTCCATTGGGTCCTGGCCTTTACTAATATTGAAGTTCACAATCAAGATGCTCGGAAGATTCCAAAGGCACCATCAGTTACGTCAGTCGGCACCCGATCAGGATAATGAACCATTCGGAATCTGAACATCAATCTTATCATTACTTCATTCTATTCGATTCCTGTTTTTAATCCAGTTGATTTATTAATCGATGCTTTTTTGAAATCAATAGTGTTGGGAAGCGGTTTCTTTTTTTGAGATTTAAGTGTGGCGATTGATTAATGAAAGTGTGTTTAAAATATGAGTGGGTTTTATGGCTGACTAAAATCTCGATTAAAAGAGTATGGACAATAGATTCTGATAGATAAAGCACTGAAATACACATCAACCAACTTATTAACTGTGCATGCTGGTAAACACAGAACTAAAATAAATGTACTAAGTTTGACATAATTATCGATGCCATTTTTTTGTAAAACAATAGCACATTGAAAGTGGTCGTACCATATCTGTCTTTGTCTGGTGACCGCAACTTGCCCGGACCATAACCGAATTAGTAAGCCCACGATAAAAATTACAATGACCGGTAATAATAATTTTTTAATTGCATATTTCATGGGTTTCACTTTCTGAAATGTTGACTAATCAACTAAATCCGGTCTTAAGATATAATGGATGAACGTCTTACGTAAAAATTGGTCACTAATTCTACAATCCTTTCATGAAATGTCAGTCTTATTTTTCTACCATGATTCAGATTTTGTCCGATGTGTACTTAGCTGTACGATGGTACACTTGATATCGTGTCCTGTCTGTCCTGTTACGTGCACTTCACAGGAGCTAATAATCGGAACTGAAAATGCCAAACTCGTCGATTTTAGACAATGACCGAAACTCGTACCAAGAATTCTCGAGTTTCAAGATCAAAATGTTATAGTAATTATTTTCATATTTTTTACGACATTATGCGGCTGGGATTTTATTGTTAGAGAACGAATTTAATTTAAAGTACAGGCCAGAGCCTTGATTACTTCTCTAAATTGACAAACACAAGAATTAAACTACCAAGAAATAAACTTTGTGCAGAAAACACAACAAACCAAATAGTCAATGAGCCAGACTCCAAGTTTGCCATTCAATCTTCCAGCTGCATATTTTATTTCTTTGAAAACCCTAGTCAAGGAACAAGCGGGTAGTTCAAGAAATCGTACTTTTTCTGTTTATTTATCATACCTCGTTTGACCGAAACTTTATACTGAATGGACGACCTTAATAAACTCACCAAGTTCAGACCAGCCTTTGGTATAAAAATAAATTATTCGAAAACTCAGCGAACATCTCAAAGAGTATGAAATGCAGACTTGGCTCAAGTTTTTATAAAGTATGATTGCAGTCGCGGATTTTGTATGAACCCTGAAGTTTTGTTTGTATGGTAATCTATTCCACGGGCAACGTGAAGTTCACAGAATGAGCTTTTTTTCTGTTTAAATTAACGAGGTGCGCTGAATGAGTGATAATAATTATGATGTATTGTCAACCTATTGCGCTTTTGCTAGTCGCAAGTCACTGGATGTTGACCTATAAAGGATATAAAGTTCTTTACTTTAAGATAAGTAAGAATTTGATCTGACGGTTTTTACATTTTTTTACCCAGTGTCGCAGAAATCGTTGAGCCCCCGCCAGGGGGTTTGGCTAACGGAATATGGATGATGTTGGCATCCCAAGGAAGCTTTAACTCTATACTCCTATTAATGGGACTTAAAATCATAAGAAGCGAAATGTAGGAGTACTAATAATGGTTTACATTCGTGATGTTATCATGATTTACTCTCCTTTCAAGTTGCAATATCAGTAACCATTTGTGTCAATCTATAAAATTTATAATGCACATTACGTCAAAAAAAACCATGTACTGTTTCCCCGTTTTGCCAGCATATCACGCAACAAACTCAAAAGTACCCTAAACATTTACACAAACAACAAACCC
The DNA here is from genome assembly GCA_932274075.1 of Diarsia rubi. Lineage (NCBI taxonomy): Eukaryota > Metazoa > Arthropoda > Insecta > Lepidoptera > Noctuidae > Diarsia > Diarsia rubi. The sequence goes on from OW026432.1 coordinate 3,076,285, forward strand.
GACGAAAGGGAAAATTCAATTGTTCGCGGTACTCGCACCTTTTCAAGTTTTCCAATTAGGTAGCAACGTGTCTCGAGTCGGCACATTTAACTCATAACCACGATAATGCGGGGAACATCTGGGACACACAATAATACGAGTACCTACTGTGTCTTGATATGAAGAAGCTTGCCCTTCGATGGTCGTTTTCTTAGAACTTGGTTTCGCTTACGTTTTGTGTTGTGTGTATGTATGAGAGTTATTTACTTTATCTAAATTCTCTTAGTTTTGCTCTTCTGATAGTAGTATGACTTTGTTAGATATGAGTAAAGTTTTGTGGTTTAAAATGGATATTATATCAACTGTGTTTTGTAAGTTATGTGTATCTTTTCAGAAATCTTGAGTTCCTTTCTAAGGATTTGTTAGTTACGTGGTCAAAAGTTTTGAGATGAGAATCCAAGGTTCGATTACTAGTTAGTCTACAGACTAAATGAATTTTGGATAGCTGGTAAGTTTTATTGGAATTTCTGATGGCGAGAATGTGTGCAAAGCAATAATGCGGAGATTACAAGGGTTATGTATAGTACGTTGTCTATACTCATATTATAAGGAGATAAAGTTTGTGAGTCTGTGAGGTTGTAAAGGGTAATCTCTCGATCTACTGAACCGATATTGAAACTTCTTTCACTAATGGTAAGCTTTATAATCCCCGAGTCACTTCACCTATACATATTTATGAATAGTTCCCGTGGTAGTTTACAAAAAAAAATCTAATTAGTCCGTCATATAGATTACCAGAAAATATCGGACACACTATGTATTACTTTTTTTTTAAAGTTTGTGAGTGTGTATGTTTGGTACTTCTTCACGCAAAAATTAGAGAACATATTTGGATATAATTTGGCACACAGGTAGTTTGTAACCTAGATTAACACATAGGATAGTTTTTATCCCGATTTTATATTCCCGTGGTATGATTTTCGGGTTGTAGCGTGTGAAGCCGCTGGCAACAGCTAGTACAACATAACTGGCGAGATGTTGGTGTACTAGATACACCTATGCTTTTCAGGGCCTATTATTTTGATGTTGTAACTAACAATAGGGATGTTTTCTGAAAAAGTATGATTCTGTTTAGTCCGTCTGTTAGATTATCAATAAATATTGGATATGTATTTTTTGTTTTATCAAATTAATAAAAAAATACGAAGATAAAACGCGTCAAAGATCATGAATGGGGGCTTAATGACGTCACTACGTGGTAAAAAAAATTGTGTGATGTGACGTCACACGAGTTTTCGAAGCACTGTATCTTCTTCAGTTTTGGTTTACATGGAAAAAGAAAAAAACATGTGTTCAATATTTTTTGGAAATCTATCTGACGGACTAATTAGATATTTTTGTCAACTACCCTATTTTTCGCTAATTAACAAATTACATCTACCTACTCGTAATTGGCGATGTTGTTCAGAAAGGACAGGTGCGTAGTACTCACAACCGGCGTGCGTGTATGACCCAATGTATGAACGTGGATGAGGCAAAATTAGGATGTAAGGATCGTAAAAGGTGGCGTACTGTGTTTTCTGCCTACCCCCATAAGAAAAAGGCATTAATATATAAATGTACTAGCTGATGCCCGCGGCTTCGCCCGCGTTGATGTCGGTCAAATATACCACTTTATTCATTCGTGAAATCAGCATGAAAATAATGTGTAGTTTTTGAATTTATCGCAAACAGAAAGGCAGACGCCGTGGAGGACTTTGTTTTAAAATAATATGTTGTGATGTAGACAGTAATGATGTATGTTCTCGAAAACTATACATGCAAAAATGTATTCGGCATTTTGATTTAAATCTCATTCCTGGTAACTCTGTGGTCAGTTTAACCCTCTGACACCACAAATGAATGTTATTTTACAACCTGTTGTCGCGCACAGCTTGGTCTGACTTTGACTGTTATAATATTCATGAATTGGATCCATTTATTGGGATAAATTGTATGTCAATTAATGATATTTATATTTTTTGTTGTTGTAATGGATGATTTTTGTGTGTTTGTGAACATTTAGATAGTTGTAATGATTTTGTAAATTAATAGCAAACCTCTTTCCTTCCACGAGTGATAGATGGCGTTAGAGTAGGTGCATGAATTAAATACATTCGTTTTAGTTATATTAGTTAAATATACGTATTTAAGTTTGGTTACATTTTATAATTACTAGATCATTATTATTTTGATTATTACCTTTTATTTATTGTTAATAATAAGCTTGATGTACTTTAGTCGCTTAATTGACCAGACTACTGTGTACTTTGCCGTGATTGGTCGAAAAGCTTGTTGAGTGTTGACTTACCGTAAGAGTGGGGAACATTCAGTTTGTGGCTGACATTTTTGGTCGGAAGCATTCGCTCTTGAGCGGTCGAACGGTAAACATATCTTTAATGTTACTGTGCTGTTTATAAGTATATTTGTGATTATGTTGGATGGATTAAAATAATTTGCTTTTGTATACTTGAGGTGTTTGATTTCTTGACATAGTTTTCTCGTCATCAGCATTATCATCTGGCTAGCCTTTTCCTTACCATGTTAGGCTTACAGTCAAACTGGACACAGTTAAATACCAGTATTTTACATGGAGCAACTGCCTTTCTGACCTCCACAATCCAGTTAGCACTGAACCTTTGCTAAGGCTGGTTGTCCGACTTCTGCAGTGTTTGTATTGATGTCAACTGTCGATGGATACAGCTTTAATACCTGGCGTAAATCAAATCAAAGTTGTGCTGAATATGCCATCAGTCGGTGGCTTTCAACTTTGATGGCTTATATCTTTAAAACGTGATAACATTTTGTTTCAAGCAAAACTTATTTTTATATGTTGATACGAGCTATTGATCAATATAAGTTTCATGAATAGTCGCAACGGTGAACAAAAATGGTGGAAGATAGGATTTAAATCAAACACATCTAAACAAAGATGCTTATGTATACCCTTTTTTTTTTGGAGTTAGCCCATCACTCACCGTCCACAGGCCCGCCTCTACGGTGGCCGGAGGTCATTGCGAAACCCAGCGCCTCCCGCGGCGGGGGGTTGGGACGAGAGTTTCTCTCCCTCTCGCGTTCCGCCACCTCCTTCGCTAGCATTACTGCTTCGCAGAAGGAGGCGACGGCGTCCCGTTCCTCCTCGCCCCGGACCATGGCTTGCACCAGGGCCGGGCGCGAGAGGTCACCGCCGCTGATCGCCGCTACGTGAACACGGCGGGGCTCCGCCCAAGCGGATGATGATTAAGATGGCTTAAGTAATCATTAAATGTCTGACACTCCCTTTCGCTCTGCCCAAGAGCGGGAGGGGTTATTCGATGATTTTACACCCACCAAAAAAAAAAAGTAATCATTAAATATCTCTGAGTACCGCAGTAAGACTAAGTAGCCTTGCTACACATCAGGTAAGTTTACCTGATGTGTAGCGATAATGCGGCTTTGGGCACATGCTTGTCTAGATAAAACCGATTCACTCGAACTTTGAAGACATTCAAATTAAACTACTCGAGAAACAGAGAAGCCGGCAGTTATTCAAAAGACTGGCGGCTCCTTCTTCATTTTGTTTGGCGTTGTTTCTCTCGCAATATAGTACAGACAGCATCAGAAGTAAATTAACACTACTCATAGTTTCAAAGCATTTTAATAAAAACTTGTTAGATATTACACGCGACTAACAAGTTATTGAAGAGTAAGGAATAAACATTAAAAATAATAGCCGGACTTCTGCACATGAAACAGTTAGATGGTTAACAAAAAAAAAATCTTATTAGTTCATCATAGATACCAAAAAAACACAATACCAAAAAATAACCAAAAAATATTGGACATGTATTTTTTCTTTTTTCACGTTAACAAACAATGAAGACGATACAGTGCTTTGAAAACTCGTATGACGTCATACTCTAAGACTTTAGTATGACATTTTAACCCCCAATCAAATCTTTAACGCGTTTTATCTTCGTAATTTTTTAGAGATTTAATACAACAAAAAATACGTTTATAATATTTTTCGATAATCTAACAGATGGACTAATTAGAATCACATTTTTTAAAGTCAGTAAACATCCCTATTATAATTTCAAAATGTTCAGTTACTTCTTTTGCTGACCGTACCTCCGTGTCTTGTTTGAGCCAGTACCTCATGAACAAGCTATTAACTTTTCAGCGGGCTAAAAAACCGCACCGAATAAAAAATTCCATCCAGCCGAAAATTCACACCTCTAAAAAAAGTTATTTCCTAAAAAAAAACTCAAAACGTCCAGCTCATATCTAGGCAACAAATGTAATCTGCGTTTAATCTGCAAGTCTAAGTCGCAATTTACTTGTCAAAGGACGGACCGCGGCCGCCCCTGGCAAATTGCTACCCTGATAGCCGGATATAGAGCTAGGATGAAATGGACAGAGGAATTTTAATATTTTGAAATGACGTACTTTGTGTTATGCGTTTTTGTTCACAGGCATGTTTTTTAAATACAGCAGAAAGAAGAAGAAAATAGGGTATTTCACCAAAAAAAAACTAATTAGTCCGTAAGATAGATTTCCAAAAAATGGTATTTTTTCACGTAAACAAAAGATGAATTAAAACAGTGCTTCGAAAAATCGTGTCAAGTCGTGTTACGTCACAAGGTAAGTACTTTTTTACCCACAAAGTGACGTCAAAAGCCCCAACGCGCCTAAAGCCTAAAGCGCTTTTGATCTTTGATCCGTTTTAGCTTCCTATTTTTTTTTTGTTTAATAAACCAAAAAACACGTAGGTATCCAATATTTTTCGATAATGTAACAGACGGACAAATCAGATTTTTTGGTGAAATATCCTATTAAAAACGCCTCTAAATATTTATGGGTATCTTTCGTGATCAGTCCGTTATGTCAGTGCTGTGATATTTTGAAATGATATGGCTCAATGCTGAGATAGGAGGCCCTTTGGCCTCGTACAGGGCCAAATAAGTATAATGTATGTCTCAGTAATTATGTTCTACAATAAAAAAAATATATATAATTTATGTCCATACCGATGTAATGGGCGGTCACCCACCCACAGACCAATCTAGGTAAGCGCAGCTTAACCTAAATATTGACCCGAGTGGCAGTTATTATTAAGCCACGAACTCCTCAACTTGCAAGGCCCGCGGGCTTGTTATCATATGAAACTTAAATATAATTACTGGCGAAATGAGGGTATAATATTAGGTAAACCTCCACCAAAGCTATCGGGGATTATACAAGATATTTTTTTAGGCACCGTCCAAATATTTTCTAGGCATTAGGTATCATTTACTTCACACGCATTACACACATACACATATATACACTTAGCACATTTTCCAGTTTTAATATATTTTTTTTTAACGTTCATTAATTAAATTTTAAATAATTATGTTTGTTTTCCCTCTGAAAACATATTGGCTGTTGTTTATAGTATGTAAACTTTATTTTATTTTATTTTATATATATATTTATTATATATATTTATTTTATTTTATACGAGGTGAGAGCCTGAGGATCCGTCACACAGGGTATCCTAGTATGGACGCCAGTCTCTCACAAAGGAACATATATGTTGCACCTTGTTAAAAACTTAGTCTTGCTATTGTATTCCATAAAACTATGTTTGTAAACCTTTGTGAAGAGAGCAAATAAAGATATATTGTTGTATTGTATTTAATAACACCATTTTTGAAAAAAAAAATCGATACGTAAAATTTTCATATTAAATCATTTTCTCGAAAGCCGCTCTTCGTGAAACGTTAAAACTTTGTGATATCTCAATATTTTTGTTTTAAGTCCGATTGATTGGACTATGCGGTCGGACCACGTGTCCATAACCGAAGAAACACGTATTCAATTATTTACGCCCAAGATTTATAAGTATATCAGAATTTGGACGGTGACTAAAAAATCATCTTGAATAAGTTGTAGTGATGTTATAAGTTTATGTACACTCAAACCAATTGTTTTTTTTTAAGTTCTAGGTAAATACAAATGCAGCCAACTCTACCAGTTCCCAACTCTGTACATTGTGGAAATAGCCTGGCCCTCTCTGGCGCGCGAGACTAAATTCTCGTACACGGATGTGTTAAATGAATTAACTACACCATTAATATCCATAAATATTTACACTTTATGAATGTATTATGTAGGGTCAACACGAGTATTTTGGTTTGATAATGTGGGAATATAGGAACACGTGGCTTAAGAATAACTGCTATTCGGATTGATCTTAAAGTTAAGCCGCGCTTGTTTAGGAGGGTTTGTGGATGGGTGACCACCCATAACATACCGAGTTTCCTCCATGCCTCGAAAACCACGTTAAGCTGTTGGTCCAGCTCAAGGCTGCCATCAATCTTTGGCAGTCGTTATACTAATAGGTAGCCACTGACCTGAAGTCTGACCACCAGTCTTACCAAAGGGGTCCGTATTATCCAGTACTAGCTGTTGCCAGCGGCTTCGCCCACAACAACTCGAAAATGATCCCACGGGAAGATAAAATAAGGTAAAATACTGGTACTGGTAAGGTTATAAACTATCTGTGTACCAAATTTTATCCAAATCCGTTCAATAGTTTTTGCGTGAAGAAGTAACAAACATACACACACACTCACAAGCTTTCGCCTTTATAATTATTAGTGTGATAAACTGGGTCAGATAGGCAGTCGCTTTATGTAAAATACTGGTATTCGACTGTGTACGGTTTAACTGGAAGCTGACCCCAACATAATTGGGAGAGGCTTGAGCAATAAGCTAGGCAGATGATGAATGTGGGAATATGGGAGCACATGGCTTAATGTGTGGACTAATTTACAACAAAATTCCAAAGAATTTAAAAGACTTAACCAATCATTTATTTTTTGTTAAGTTAAAATTATGGCTTCTAGAAAAACAATTTTATTCAGTTAATGAATTCTTGAATAATGTTCATAAATAATCTTTTTTTAAATTAGTTAATAAATGTTTTGAAAGGTATTGTAGTAATGAATAATTATATATTTATTATGATAATCTAATAAAAATTAATAATATTATAAATAGTAGGTAATTGTATGATAATATCGACATAAATTATGATGTATTGTGATTAAAAATGTAAGTAAATAATTTTCACGTTTAATAATAGGCTAGGAAATAAATAATTACAATTATCATTTACGCTCTCATATTTTGGAAATGTACTATCTCTAACTACAGACATTTTTACTCAATTTTCGTCCCGTCGGGGCCGCGGGTTATACACTTGTTATCGCGGCCTCGACATAGAGGGCGAAGAAGGAACATGGGTGGTTTTTAGTCAGTAGAAGTCTGACACTACCTTTCGCTCTGCCCAAGAGCGGGAGGGGTTATTCGATGATTTTCCACCAGCCAAAAAAAAAAAGGTTACTTGTTTTCCCCACCACTGCAATAATTTTTTTGATCTAGACCATACCTGGGAACCCCCTAGTTACGGAGATATTGGGGGTCATTGTTCCAAATTTCGCACAGCTGTTTTTGTACATACTAGCTTTTCAGGTTCAAATTTTACTTAAATTACCTCCATGACCCTTTTACTATTCAAAGCATCCACTATCACAATGTTTAAAGAGTGCTTCATTGAGTTTTACCGTAAGATGTGATTTTTGGCCCCAAAAAAAAAGTCGTTTCCCAGCAAAAATTTTTGCGTAGGGGTACTTAAGTTTGATGTACAGAATGCTTGGTTTACGTTTGTGTGAAGGGTTAATTTACACCCTGTATAAGGTCCAATTAAAATAGGTGGACAAATTTTAACACAGCGTTCAGTACGTCTAACCAAATATATTTAAGCAAAAAAAACACTGATTAAAGTTAAAAGAAAAAAAACAGCTAACAAAAATACACAAAAATGTTGGTTACCCAGTGCATAAACATGTGCAGGCGCACGTGACTACGTCAAATTTGTTCACCTATTTAAATGGGACCTTATATTAATCTTTGGCAAAAATCATTGAATACGTGTTTTTTCTTTTATCACTCAATACAAATATATTGAGATACTAACTGACCCGGCGAACTTCGTACCGTCTTAGCATAAATTTGATGCACTACTTTATTTTGTATAGCTGGACCTATCTTATGTAAGTATGCGTACCTATTCAATTTGAACTGGAATCTATAATAGTAGACAAAATTATAATTAATGTTCGTATTTGTTTAGCATTTGACGAAATCACAGCATTTTCGAGAGTGTGGTCCCAATGAGTGTCATTCTCTAACAATCCCAAATGTTGACAGGCTTCTCTGTATGTGCCACACAATACACCATTAACAGTTCGCAGATGTTGAAATGATGTTGGACCACGAACATTGACTAATAGTAAACGCAAATAAAAACACTCGTCTTGACTGGGATGGACTGCATAAATACGGCCTAGTGCATCGGTGGAAAATACTCGTGGGTAACCTGGAACTGGCTGCCCTCGTTTTCGTCGTTGAAATTTTTATGATGATTGATTCCAGTGTAGTCACCAACAGTTAACAAAAATCGATATAAAGTGAATTGAACTTACCGTGATTAACAAACACTTATTAGCAAACAAAAAACTTCTTAGTCTTTTAAAATAAAACGAACTTTATCAAAAACTTAATAAAATTATTTTTAGCGCGGTTATGGATGTGTGACAGATTACCACATATATTTTTGTTTTAAATTGAATGACGTTGACTTTCGTAACGCGCTTTTTTTAAAATATGCAAAATTAAATGTATATTTTTCAATCTTTCTGAGAGATTTTCTTAATATTTTTTTCCGTAAGAACCTTGTACTGAGTATTAGAAAACTACAAAAAAAAAACAGCCAAATCGGTCAAGCCGTTTTCATGCTATGTGGTGACAACGGAAAACGGGTTTCATTTTTATATATATAGATCACATCACAGAGTTTTAACGTGTTACGGAGAACGGATAATTCTTTCGAGAAAATAATTTAATGTGAAAATTGTACGTATCGATTTTTTTTCAAAAATTGTGGAGTGAAAAGTACCTAATGCCAAGAAAAAATATGGATGGTGACTAAAAAAAATTCTTATTTAATAAACGGGCCTTCGCTTGACCTCAAGCTTGTTCTGAGGTGACATCGACGATGGGACGAGCTAACTCAAAAGCACTGTATCATTTTCACTTTTTGCTAATGTCAAAAAAGAAAAAATACGTGTCCAATATTTTTTGGAAATCCATCTGACGGACTAATTAGTTTTTTTTTTGTCCGATCCCCTATTTATACAAAGATCACGTTACAATGAATGATTACCACACAAAGCCTTACAAATTAAACATATTTCGTTCCACACACTCAAAGTACAATTTCAAGTTGGATCCCCTTATTAAACCTTCAAGATTGAGATCAAAAGGCTCCCAAAATGAAACCGCGGAATTGCGCAAACCTCACGAACAAACATTGTTCTGAGGAGATAACAGATTTTAACATGCCTCCCATGTTGTGTAGGTAGTTGTGTGTGTGTGTGTAGCCCGGAAACCGGTGGATTGATTCTGATTGGATTGTGGTTGGTGTAATGTTTAGTTTGATGTGATTGGTGAGGAGTTGATTGTGTTTGATTATGTTTATGCATAAATTATGTTGGATAACTCGAAAAGCATGTTTATTTTATAGACCTATCAGAGTATAAATTACAAGTATAAAACGTAATTTTATATAAAACGAACTCGAAGTGACGATTCTGTACAAGTATTTAATTATAAAAAAAGATCCTAATAATCGAAAAATAATGTAGACGTATTTTTTGTTTTATCAAATCAATAAAAATTTACAGAGATAATACAGAGATAAAAATTAAAATCGAATATTTGAGTGGGGGCTTGTGACGTCACAGACCGCTAAAAACGTCATACTAATTTCTAAGAATATGAAGTCACACGAGTTTTCAAAGCGTGTCGTATTTTTATTTATTTTTATTTTCGTATCGTGTCCATTGTTTGTGTACGTGTGTCTAACACAAATTTTTACTTTAAAGCTTAATTTTTCACAAACGAATCCCTTCGTCGAAAACCTGTTTGAGCAAACTCACAATATGTTTTAGAGACCTATCCAACGACATCCCACACAACGGACTTTGTGAGAAATAAAAAATCATCCCCACTTTAATGTGTACTAGAGATACCCTAAAAAAAATTTATCAATATTTTACTTTATTTACTTTGTCGGTGTAACTCATTCGTATTTTCATACAAAATTTCAGCTTTCTGGTACTAAGAGTCTCGGAGACATAGTGCGGACGAACAGACAGACAGACGGACATGGTGAAACTATAAGGGTTCCATATTGACTACGGAACCCTAAAAACGACGTGTTAAAATGTTTTTAAAAACCTATGTATTTGCAAAATAAACATCATTAATTGATGTTTATTGATTATATCATTATCAATCATCCTCAACGAACAAAGAATAATCGAGAACCACAACCATGAAACTAAACCAAAATAAAATTATCTCTTCCAGTTCAATAACTCCACTGAAATATTACAAACAGCAAATACAGCCCAATCTTAATCCCGAAAAAACCGTTCATTTCATATAAAAACCCATTTTACGAACATCTCGTATAAACCCCGATTGCATTTTCCGTTGTCCAATCGAATTTTTATCGTTCCATAATAGATCTTTCATTTCGGTCCGTTTTAACTACGTAGAATGTCGTAAAAATACACTTCTTTAATCCGGAAAATGCTTCCCCAACAAGATATATGTGTTTTACTGAATTTTCAAAACGTTTTTCTCTGTAAACGATGATTTGGGTATGAAATAGGGGTTGAAAAGATTTATGCTTCCGCCTGGATGAAGTTGTAAATAGATTTTGATATTTACATTACTTTGAGTTAATGTTAGCGGGTTTAATGATGCATTCTTTAACCGTGTATATACAATGTGGAGCAGGACGATTGACATTCCTCTAAACCACGTAAAGAAAGGCATGCTCTTGACCCGTATACAAAAAATCAATCAAATCCAATGACTACTTTAGCCACAGGAAATTATTTTTCATTTTCTTATTTTTCAACATGATGTAGATCGGAGTCCGTAATAATAGGTAAACATTGTAAGGTCAGGAACCTGTGCAAAAACCTACGATTCTATTCTCAACGTCTCAATACGCTTGAAAGACAGAGAAAGGTGTCATACGATCCCACTCTGACGCGCCCCGCACACTCCCACAAAATACTACAATTATAAAGAAAAAGTAATATTACTTACGCAAATAATGCATTAGTGGTGCATAGAAAATTGCGAGTGTGTGTGTGAGCGGAATTTTTTTCGGCAAAAAGTCCTTGACTCGGTAACTATGTCAGTCAGTGCATAGCGGCGCCCTTTGAGGAGAGCACACGCCTACTTTTTTTATCACAAGACGAGCCGCGCGCGCATTGTCGTGATTTTATGAAAAGTTTGTTGTTATTGTGATTAAAGACGATTTATGATATTTGGATTAGTGCATAGGTTACTGTGACTTATTGGTGTTAGTGTAATATTAGTTATTTAGGCATTTATTAGGTAGCTAGTTTTGTGATTTAGGTTAAGTTAGTAAGTTTTTTAGTTTAATTATGCCTCAAATAAGGTTTTAAGTGATTAATTATTCAATCAGTGATCTTTTATTAATTAACAACTCGCAACTTAGTGAGTTTATGCCGCTGATTTGTTGTTCTCCGATAAAAAGTACCTACGCCCAACATCGCCGCCGCTCGCTGCACCCCGCGCACTAGGTCAGTGACTTTTCGTAGTTAAAGCGTGTTTACTTTTTATGCAGTTGATTCTGCTATTTATTTTGTTTGAAAATTGCAATTTTTAAATTTTCCACTAACTACTAATCTTCGTGTTTTAAAATGTTTCGATGGACTAGTACAGTGCTAGTTTTAATTTAATGTCGTAGTTCCAGATCCACATTGTATAAAACAGTATGTTAGGAGTTCGAACCCAGGCAGACGCACTACTTTGTGCAATTTATTTCATCACCACTGCTCTCTAAACGGTAAAGGAACCGGGATGTCCTAGAACTAAAATATTTGAAGACATTTGTGACATCTAGCAACACGCACAGGGCCCGCATGGTGGATTATAGTCCATCCCTTTCCTAGAGAGGAGGCCTGAGTCCCTGCAGTGGGAACATTATAAGCTGATGATGACTAAAGATACTGAAATGATTATAAAATACTACTAAAGCTTCTATAATAATATAATCAATTATAATAGGGCAATTAAAACAAAGAAAATCAAAATTAGTCCGTCAGATAGATATCCAAAAAATATTGAAATATTGTTTTACTATTTCTCATAAATGACATAGATTTCCACAAAATCTTTGCTTTTTTTTTTAATGATGAACATGAAAAATTAGCTGGACAACCAAAAGACATAAAAAAAACAAAATAAGCGGGAAAGCGACAACATCCGATCTACACTCATTTTTTTTTAGTTAATAATATGTTCTTATTTTCCTCGTATTCGTCATGAAAAGCAGTGTTAACCTCGGGTAAATTACCTATTTAGTGTATGTGTCTCGGTACTACATTGTAGCATAAATTAGTCGATTCACTAAAAACCGACTAATTCTAAAAAGTTGTCACCTCACTAAATTATAGGTACAACCCTAAATGTTCTGTAATGTCACAATGGAGGGAGAACGTCGCTCAGGACCTCCTTTATAAACGGCTGCACGCATAGGTTCTGCCCTTTTTACATCAAGCGAGCAGCCTACTAGATAAGTCCCCAGTTATTGGGTAAGTGAACTCCGCCATTGTGTTCTTTTGCTGCTAAATTTATGTCCCGGCAAGCCATATCTATTTGTAATCTTTGTGTCTATTTAACATGGCTGCCGGCAATGTATTCTGTATTTAATATTAATTAGCACCTAGCTATTCACTATGCACATGTGCTCTAATAGGTTATATGGTTCTCCGCATGGCATGCATCTTATTCTATTCTCTATAAACTAAATCATGCTCATCCATGCTGTATCATAAACCGGCGACGCGAGTCAACGGTCAATGAGAACCACGTGGCGATGTGACGCCACGCCTTGCCTTTAGTCTATAAACTATTCACCTATCAACTAATCACTGTAAACCACTGCGATGTGTGAGTACCCATCTTCCATCTTCTTCACTGCCTTGAGCTTGCCGCATCTAACGCATGGCTGGGACACGCACATCGTAGGGGCTTACAGGAACCATCTTGGAGCTCAAGCGTCCCCTTGGCGCTGTTTCAGGGTTCCTAGCGCTGGCTAACCAACTAGGGCTGCTTCGCTCACGCTGCACTGTTCTGCTGCTCTGCTGTGCTCCCGCGCATCTACCAACGCGGTGAGAAGCACGCATCTGCACGGCCGCCCTGCCACGAGCCGCCTTTAAACTGTGACGCCTACGCGTCCGGCACCAGACGACGGCGTGGCCGTGTAGACAGCGGCCTGCCGCCGCTACCTACTGGCCGTCTGCGCTGCCGCTACCTGCCTACCACCAACGCTGCCTAGGGCTAGTTGCCCTGAGCCCGCTGCCCACCTGGTCGACCGCCCTGCCGCGCGTCCCTACCGACGCGTGAGGCCGCCTGACCCGGCCTACCTACCGTGCGTGGCGATCGCCCTGCCGCGCGTCCCTACCGACGCGTGAGGCCGCCTGACCCGGCCTACCTACCGTGCGTGGCGATCACCCTGCCGCGCGTCCCTACGACGCGTGAGGCCGCCTGACCCGGCCTACCTACCGTGCGTGGCGATCGACGTCTTCTGGTTGCTCAGGGCAGTACCGTTTTCCTACCTTCAGTGACAGTGCGTGACCTTAGACCCTAGAACCCCTATTTTGTATGTGTAGTGCTAAGTAAATGTATAACTAAGTCTTACTTGTCTCATTTCTCCTACCACAAAAAGCACTACGCTACAACATAAGTTATTTTCGCCCCTTGGATAACAATGTACTATTTACCAAAAAATATAACAGATTTCTGCAAAATATAAAACACGAAAAATTTAAAAATAAACTTTAGAAGGAAATTTTTTTTTGAAGTCAGTGGCAAAAAAATTAAATCAAACAAACAAAAGTCGCCGAATGCAGAAACTGATTTTTCTTCTAAAGTTTATTTTTCACTTTTTTGTTTTTTATGTTTTGTAGAAGTCGGTTTTATTTTTTGTTAAAAATAAAATTAACGTGAGGTTAGTGCCTAACCAGGTGAATAGGGCTTTTATGCCACCCATAGGCTTTTTTTTGGGGGTTGGAAATCATCAAATAACCCCCCCGCTCCTTCAATCCCATCCTGCTCTTTGGCCGAGCGAAAGGGAGTGTACTTGTACTAACTAAAAACCACCCATTTTCCTTTTAAGCCCTTGTACCGAGGCCGCGGTATCTGTTTCGAACAACCCGCAGCCCGGACGGGTCTTGGATTTCTTCCCGTCGAGACATATTTCTTAAACTAACGGCTGGTTGTAATGAACTTTTTAACAATACCTAGCACAGTAGTACAGACTTTGAAATTGCTCATTATGTACAGAATCAACAGTTTTAAGTCTCAAAATATTATAAGTTATCTAAAAGTGTAATAAGTAATCGTGGACCATCGTTTCCTGCATATTATAATTTATCATGTCGTGAAAATGTCACACTTTATTAAATAATATAGTCCCATTTTATGTCACTTAGGGCCGATTTTTCAATCGCCAGTTAACTTTTACCTGGTGAATAAATGTGAGGTTTTGACAGATTTTCTATACAAAAACTGTCAAAATGACAATCTTAATCGTCAGATAAAAGTTAACTGGCGATTGAAAAACCGGCCCTTAATATAATAAACAAAACAAAATCAATGAACATTTTGCGAAATCTAAAATGTCCTCTAACTTTTATTTTAACATCAACTCTGTGATTTTAACCGTTTGGCTTTATCCGGTATACCACCAATAAAAAACCGGATTTGCATATGCTCTACCAATAAAAATACCGGATTTACATATTATGTAATGATAAGGTCGGATTGGTGGATCGCGAGTACAGACACATTTCTACGATTTTTGCGTGAAGTATTTAGGAGTTGTTACCTAACTTTACTAAGGATACTGAAATGATTTTAATAATACTATTAAAGTATCTATAATGAATAATATTGTACAGTCTTACACTGTACACGTTTTGCTGAGGCGGTGCCCCGCACCAAACGTGCTTCACATCATTAATATAAAACTTCATCATCATTTACATAAAAATACTGAGAACATTGAAACATTATGATTCTTATTTGGACAAATAAGAATCATAATGTTTCAATGTTCTCAGTCTGTTAGATTATCGAAAAATATTGGATACGTATTTTTTGTTTTACCAAATCAATAAAAATTGACGAAGATAAAACGCGACAAAGATTTAAGTGGGGGGTTGTGACGTCACTCACCGGCAAAGAATGTCATACTAACGTCTTAGAAAATGACGTCACACAATTAGTGTTCAAAGCACTGTATCGTCTTTATTTGTTTGTTTACGTGATAAAAGAAAAAATACGTGTGTAAATGTGTGTGAATTTGGCGATTCCGTTTTCTAATGTTAGTCACCGCGTCGTGGCTATAGGGTAATTAACAAAAAAAAATCGAATTAGTCAGATACATTTCCAAAAAATATTGCACGCGTATTTTTTCTTTTACAGTACTACTTTGAACGTATAAACATAGTGGAAAACAAGTGATCTTATCTCTACATGCTGCAACTAACATCTCTGCAAGTGTACTAACTGTACAAATACAGGGTGTAAATCAACCCTTCACACATACGTCAACCAAAAAATATCGCAGTGGTAGGGACGTGCCCTTCGTTTGCGTTCCGGGTACTTTTACACCCTTTAAAATCAATCATGATTCGAAAGACTCGTGGCGCCATCTATTATAATAAGAACATTATTGTTGCTTTTCTTGGGAACAGTACTTTTTCGGATACGAAATAATAATATATCCTATGTTTGTTTCTGTACACCTGACAATGCATGTGCAAAATTTCAGGAGGATCTGTTCAGCGGTTTTGGCGTGAAAAGGTAACAAACAAAAAATTTACTTTTGTATTTATAACTAGCTGTTGCCAGCGGCTTCACCCGCTACAATTCATAAATTATCCCACGGGAAGATAAAATCGGGAGAAAAACTGTCACGTGTTAATCCCGGTTATTAACTATCTGTGTACCAAATTTTATCCAAACCCCTTCTATAGTTTTTGCGTGAAGAAGTAACAAACATACACACAAACTTTTGTGTGACAACTTTTCGCCGCGGCTTCGCCTGCAAATTAAATTATCCTATGTGTCAATCCAAGTGATAAACTATCTGTTTACAAAATTTCATCCAAATTCGTTAGTTTTTGCGTGAAAGAGTTACAAACATCCATCTATCCACACAAACTTCCACATTTATAATATTAGTAGGATTATATAGTAAGGATTACGCAACATGCCTATCTATAATTCGAGTTTCTTACCTAATTATATCTGGCAATCAAGATGATACGCCCATCAAGATGATAATGCTTTGTAGTCAGTTGCCTGAAGCTGTAATATCAATGTAATCAGTCACCTGTAATTACTTGTACGTGCCTACATAGTCAGCCTACATCATTCGCTCTGTTATGATACAGGCGAGTGCGATAGGTACGTCATTCCGAAAGTTACTACGTCGAATTACACGGCGCCGAATGTTAGCAAAAACGAATACTGTCAGTACGAAAGCACGCAGCGAAGCATACTGTTTTGCTTTCGGTGATCCGTTCGTTGTTACGGTACTTCGGGGTCATGTGCTTCGGTGTGACGATTTTCTTTATAACGTGCATTCGTTGTTCCGTGATTCGAAGTCTCGTGCATTCGTTGTTATGGTTTGCGTCGCTGCGTGCTTTCGTAATCACAGTATTCGTTATTGCAAACATTCGGCGCCGTTTATTTCGATGTAGTAACTTTAGAGCGAATGATGTAGGCTGACTATGTACCATACCCATGGGCTACAATTTTAATATTTTTAAATGATTTTTAGATTTATTTAAAGAAATATGTAAAAATATTAATAATGATATATGTACACCCGACCTTATACTTCTGATTTCGAGAGTTATTGTTGATTTTCGATGGTGACGGTCCGCATGACAAGAACCTTGTGAAGGTAGACAACGATAAGCAATTCAAGTATATAGATCTGGTTGCAGACATGGGGGATGTGAGAATAGCCTTGGCCAACATCTGAGAAGGCTCTCGATTCAGACAGTAGGCCTTATGAACGCTGCGCGTATTTAAAAAAAAAATCCGTTTCACTATCTATTTTCCTTTAAATGACTACTCATAATCTTTCAGTGGGTGTAAGGAGTTTTATTGTAATGTAAAATAATGAAATTCACTTTGAAAAAAATAGCTAACTCTTTTTAATAAACTTTCTTTTAAATTCATAGAATTTCTCCAACTTTTCATCAATATTTGCCTTACCTACTTATTGATTTTTTCTCACCTTTTGACCGCCCGACTTTAATTCTTTCAACAAAACCAATTTACAAACCCACCTTTACTTTCTTATTCAGCTCAATTTTCGTTGAAACGAAACTATATCAAAATATTGAAGTTTGTAATCCAATTCTCGCAATTGGCTAACGAATTCCCAGAATATCCGATACATTTCATTCATCAATATTAAATGTACCTTCAGTAAGAGAACCATTCATTCATTGGTTCGTTCATATTTCGACATTGGTTCGTATTGAATTCGTTCCCCAGTGAGCTTGTTAGCAATTTCAACGATTTCTGAACAAAAGATTTCATTTATTGATTATTAGAATGTCTATATTTTAGTAGTACGATCTCCTTGAATCAAATGCTCATCCAAGGTAAAGTATTACGCCACCTTTATTTCTGCAGCCAATCACCACCGCGTTAATTTTTTTAAATTTCATCCTGCAATAGTACTCGTATTACAGGCGCCTGTGTTGTTAGTTGACACTTCCCGTGACCCAAAGAGACCCCTTTTCCGAGGCTTAGCGCTGCCATACACACACTGCCATGACATCGTTGAGAAAGAATTTTGACGCCATGTTAATTGTCTTAGTTACTTTAGGTTAAATAATTTGTAAATGCATTTAATATCGACACTTCATCAGTAAAAACCTTCACATTTCGACTCACATTGTAACATAACTCTTACTACCTGAACGAATGTAAATGTCTGACTTCACTTCAATGTTAATTTTATATTAAACTAGGCCCGCTACAACTTGAAAATTATCCCACGGGAAGATATAATCGGGATAAAAAACTATCCTATATGTTAATCCAGGGTGTCACCTAGCTACATACCAAATTTGATTAAAATCGCTCCAGCCGTTTAGACGTGGAGAAGTAATAAACACACTCACTCATAAACTTTCACCTTTATAATATTAGTATGATGCGTCAAGTTATCTGAATTTCATGAATTTCATTTAATTTATTTAAATGTAGATCTCCATATTATGGTCAGGCAACGCATTGGGAAACTATCTCATTATCATCCTGCCTAACTTTTTACCAAAGATGTTGGGGTCGACTTCCACTGTAATCCAGAATGCCAGTATTTTACATGGAGCGGCTGCCTATCTGACCTCCTCAACCCAGTCAGTAATGTGTAATATAATACGGTAATAAGGTTCCATCAGGTAACCATTATTTGCAGTTTTAACAGTAGGCTACTGTAGCTGTATCAAAAAATGTTGTCGTCAGACACTGGACGGGTCCACTCAGATCTGTGTGGTGCTGTCTTCAAAAGACCATCTTAGATATTAATCTGCATGGTCTTCATGTGTGTATTATACCTTATGTAACAAACCAACATTAACATCACTAGCGTCATCTATAAAGCAAAGCAGCTACTAAGTAAGTGCCGTCATTCACCACTAGATGGCGCTGTACAAATACGTCACGATCCTTGATCGCGGTGTTAAGATCCTCCGTGATCTAATGACCTCCGCTAGCATAATCATTCTTATTGAGAGTATTTGTGATTTGTAAAACTGAGGTAGCAGTGCATTCGTGGATCACGTCCTTCAGGGAATGGTCTCATGAGACTCCGCTAAAATACCAATTTTTTTGGATAGAGGACCCATTGTCCGCTCCCTTCGTCCTTACTGGGAAAAGGTGGCCGGGGCTTGTCCTATATAAAGTTTGCACGTCTAAGAAAATAAATCCTTGTCACGAACTTGTTGATTTTCTCTTCGTGCCGGAAAACGGTGACAACATCCCTTACACTTATTATTAACCCAAACGATTTTAAAAGATTAAAACAGTAACCTTTGGATTGTCTTGCCGGTTCTTCTCCTTTGGAATCGACCAATGCACCGAACCGTGCACCTTTTTACCGACGTTTTATAAGTGCCCATGTAGGCCTATGTGAATTAAAAATATCTTGATTTTGATTTTGATTTTGACTATTCAAAAATAATTAAAATCAGTACATAATAATAAAAAAACACACACACGAATAGAGAACCTAATTCGGTCGTTCAAAACAACGTCCTCCGCCGCGTCTGTCTGTCTATCTGTTCGCGATAAATTAATAAACCCCTACACCGATTTTCATGCTGTTTTCACCAATAGATAGAGTGGTTCTCGAGGAACGTTTTAGTATTTTTTTTTTGAAATTCAGCCCATAAGGGAACAAAATAGGGGGATGAAAGGTTGTTGGGATATTTTTCGACATCCACGCGGGTGAAGCCGCGGGCAAAAGCTAGTCTAACATAAAAAGAGTTTACTAAACTAGGGTTCAATAAACTCGAAAGTTCTCGAGGAATTTATTGTACATGTAGTCTGAAGTTATCGATGACAGATGCCTTACTAGGCAAACAAAAATTATTGATACAGTTTATTAATCTTACATATCTTTAGATAAATTTTTTGAATGTTACTTTTCTTCATTGCTCGTAATTAAACAATAACAGACACTAAACTTTATCGGTAAGCCGCGCTTTCTTAGGCTGGTAAGTGGATGGGTGACCAAATAACAAGTTTTCTTCGTGCTTCGAAAATCACGTTAAGCTGTTCGTCCCAGCTACCATTTGGAGATCTTTGACAGACATACTATGTAGAAATACAATGAACCGAAGTGAAGTCCCCATAGAGGTCCCCAGGTAGTAGTAAACATTTCTAGAGTTCCGTAGCCGATTGGAAAAAACGGAACCCTTATATGGTTCGTCATGTCTGTCTGTCCGAGTTCAGCTCTCTGAGTGCGGCAGTTAATCTCATAAAAACTAAACCATTTATTTTCTAATCACTTAGCATCCACGAGACAATACGTAGACGTTCTAGACAAGGCCTAGACATTAACTAATGATTCCTCGCTCCAAGTTCTATCTTATTCAAGGCTAGTGACCTTTCCTTAACAATTAGGCATCATCTAAATTAAAACCGAAAATACTAATATTACAGTTCGTCTGTGCTTCAAGGGTTGGAACTCCGAGCTGCGAGATGTTGTAAGAGATACCGCGGCCTCGATATAAAGGGCTCAAGTCAAAAGTCAAAATATTATAGGCCTATATGGGCACTTGTAAAACGTCGACAAACAAGGGGCGCAAAATTTATATACAGGCTGTAAATCAACCCTACACATACGTCAACCTACCACGTTTTACTAAAACTCAATGTAGCACTCTTAAAACATTGTGCTAGTGTATGAATATAATAATTACATAATATAAAAATAACAAAATATAATATAATAATAACATAACATAACATCACGCTCGTAAATCCCGAAGACTGACATCTCGACCAACAAAGCAGTAAAATCAAAGGCAAAATAACTAAACTAAGGTGTGGAGGCTTGGGCGTCAGGGGTCCCGCGATGACCTCCGGCCACCGTAGACGCGGGCCTGTGGACGGTGAGTGATGGGCTAACTCGCCGTCCGTCCGTCTCACGACGAAAACAGGCCGTGTCGACGGCGCGTTCGTGTTCCACGCGCGCCTCAAAGAGATGTCAGCTACATGGGAGGGGCCCGAAAGGGCCGACGCCTGTCGGGGCCGCGGGAAGTCCACCGGTTATCGCGGCCTGGACATAGAGGGCGAAGAAGGAACATGGGTGGTTTTTAGTCAGTAGAAGTCTGACACTCCCTTTCGCTCTGCCCAAGAGCGCGAGGGGTTATTTGATGATTTTACACCCACCAAAAAAAAAAAAAAAAAAATAGGTGTGGAGGCTTCCCGTCGGGGCTGCGGAATGTTGTAAGAGATACCTGGGCCTCGACATAAAGGGCTAAGAAGGAACATGGGTGGTTTTTAGTCAGTAGAAATGACACTGACACTCGCTCTGCCCAAGAGCGAAAGGGAAAAAAATAAAAAAGGTGTGGAGGGATGTAAATGGCTTGTCGTTGAGCAACTCACTATTATTTTTTGTATTGTTAGCTGTAAGCCACCCAAAGAAAATAAAATAAATCAATTGGCCAAAATTCTCAATTATGATCTCTGTGCTGAGGGTTGAAATTCATAATGTTTAATCATATTGTAGCATTAATTTAAGTATTGCCTTGTGTCAGTAGAAACAAGCTTATTTATATTACACTTGGGACCTGGCAGACGTCGACCTGCCCGCACAGCTGCGCCACCTACCGGGTCCAATTGTAAATCTAAACCATTGTCGAGTCCAGTTGAACATATACGAAAATTTTCATCAAAATCGGTCCTGACAAACACACGGACAGAAGAAATAAAGGGTGTAAAAGTACCCTTATCGCAAAAGAAGGGCACTTGCTCCCCACCACTGCGATATTTTTTTTGGTTCTAAACCATACCTGGGAACCCCTAGTTACGGAGATATTGGGGGTCAAAGTTCCAAATTTTGCACAGCTGTTTTTGTAAATACTAGTTTTTCAGGTTAAAACTTTACTTAAATAACCTCCACGACCCGTTTACTATTCAAAGCATCCACTAGCACAATGTTTTAATAGTGCTACATTGAGTTGTACCGTAAAATGTGATTTTTCACCCCAGAAAAAAAGTATTTTCCCAGCAAAAAAAAATTTCGAAGGGGTACATAGTTTGATGTACAGAATGCTTGGTTGACGTATGTGTGAAGGGTTAATTTAGACCCTGTATATATTTAAAAAGATAGGACTTAAATATAACTGTCAAAATGTGGTTGTAATATCCTCTGCCATAAACTTCGGGGATTACTGGCGTGATGTTATTATGATTGACTTTCAACTCACCCCGCCCACGACCTATTTTTTAAAGGGGAAATTCCATGTTTATATTACAATCCGAATTTAGATTCTATTACGGAAAGAATGTCTAATATTAAAAACAGTAAAATTGTTGTTTATGCTTCAAAAACAGTCAAAGTATCATCTATTTATGTATCATCTATAATGTTCCCACTGCAGGGACTCGGGCTTCCTCTCTAGAAGAGGGATGGGCTTTATTCCACCACGCGTGCCCAGTGCGGGTTTGTAGATGCCACATGTCTTCAAACTTTTTGGATCTAAGACATGACGGATTCCTCACGATGTTTTCCTTCACCGTAGTATGTAATACGCCTTGGTTCGAACCCACGACTTACTGTCCGTATGTCGGGGCCGAAACCATATGAAACTAGCGAACGTCACGCGTTTCACCCGCATAGTTCCCGTTCCCGTGAGAAGACTGGAATAAAAAGGAGCCTATATAACCCGGGGATAGTGCAGTTTTCCAACGGTGAAAGAAATTTTCAAATCGGTCCAGTAGTTTTTAAATTGATTACAAACATCATACACACACACACACAACAGTACAAATCTATCCTCTTTATAATACTAGTGTAGATATCAGAAATTGAAGTCTTCTCTTCTTGATTCATTATTCTTCTGCTCTTATTTGGGATTGGCGCAACATGTCTTCTACTGCCACATTCTTTCATCAGACACCTCCTTTTCTGTCATACTACCCTTTACACAGATTGGTCCTTTGGTCTTCTACCTCCTCGTTTTGAGTATAAATTGGCTATAAGACTACTAGTAACGCTATCAGCACTGTGGCTGCGTCAGAGAAATTCTTTATAGAAAAAGCTTTGGAATCGAAACAGGACCTAGATCAACGAAGCAGTCAAATAAGTACTTTTATTTCTAATTGTATTTAGCCAGCTGTCGTACTGGCGTGCAGAAGTATTAGGCAATGTTTGCTTTTACTATACGATTGAAACGTGTCTTATGAACGCTTTAAATTAAATCACTAACTGCGGTACACAGAGATATTTATTCAATCAAAATCAAAACTCATTTATTTATTTATTTATTTATTTATTTATGTACACACAAAATACAAAAAAAGGAAATGGATAATTAATGGATGGATAATTAGCACTTTTCGAACGTCAAAATTTACTTTACTTTACTTATTTACAAGAGACAGTCCTCTAAAACTAGTGTTTTTGCTGGAAAGAAGAAGTGGCGGAACAAACTCCCCAGCAACACATCTTGATCATGATTACTTAAGCCGTCATTTAGTAAAGATTTGACATACTTTTGTATGACCAAACTGTCAAAACCTTAACTAGGTGATGGGCTAAGTAATCATTAAAGCTTTCTGAGTGCGGCAGTAAGTATTATTACTTACTAACCTATTGTATTGTTTAACGGGCTGGTGTCCGCAACCCCACGCCCAAAGGGTGTATTCTGAGTGCAGGCCGAAAATTTTGATACAGCCCAACTCTCCAAAAAAGACCATGAACTCCTTTGTGTTGCTGACGACCTTTCGGAGAATACTTAGGTAACCGAAGTACTTACTAGCTTATGCCCGCAGCGTCACCTACCTACTTGTAGTTCGGTCATTGACCCACCGTATCGTACCACTAGGATAAAATGTATCCTATGTATTAATCCAGGATAATAACTACCGGTATTCCAAATTTAATCTAAATCTGGTAAATCGTTTTTGCGTGAAAAAGAAACAAACATTCATCCATCCTGGCATCCTCACAAACTGCTACAATTCTATCTTACTCCTTAGCTTGTCAGTCTATTCTTTCTGAAGAATATCACAAGTGCACACTTTCTCCATTCTGTATTTCCACTCACAACTGCCTTGTTCTGCAAACCTTTTCTACAACTTCTCAACAATCATGACCAAACTGGACAAGCATTTTTTTTTATTGTCTCTTAATCTTCTTTTAAACCGCAACGTTGACCTACCAAAATAAGTCATACCTGACACAAAAACTCTCTCAACTCTCTAATTCTCTAACTCTTTTAAAATATTAGACAAATACTTCGAAAGCAAAAAATAAAATAACATTCTATTACTAAAGAAAAATTAATAACGATCTAATTACCCATGTTCACAGCTTAAGCGCCCACAGCCATTCCAATAATATATAACTCTGAATAATAAATTATTAAACCACTGCAAGAATGCAGTGGCCGCGTTTCTCCGGACATTTAACCCCTCTTGACAAGGGTTGAGAAAGGTATGCTTACAAGGAAGATTAAAGATTTAATTTAAAGGGATTTAATTTCCATAGAAGAATGTCGAGAATAAATTTATGTGTTCAATGTCGGTGTGTTCTGTAAGTCAAATGACGTTTTAGCCCCTGTCTTGTCTTTGTATCTTGGTGAGATAGCGTGTTTCTGATTGTGTTTTGATATTTAACATACGTAAACGTAACATCGCGTCTGTAATCCCCAAAGGTTTACTTGGAGATATACCTAATAGTCGAGTCAATCAACTAAAATTTTTAATCAACTAATTAGTCATCATCTGCCTAGCCTTTTCCCAACTATATTGGGATCGGCTTCCAGTCTAACCGGATGCAGCTAAATACCAGTATTTTACATGGAGCGACTGCCTATCTGACCTCCACAACCCAGTTAATACTAGGTAATACGATACCCTTTGGTAAGACTGGATGTCAGACTTTCAGGTCACTGACTACCGTAACGACTGCCAAAGATCTATATATGGCACCCGGGACCAACAGCTTAAAGTGCTTTCCGAGGCACGGAGGAAACTCGGTATGTAATCAACTAATTAGTAATGACTAATTTAACTATGATTAGTCATGATTAAATTAATCATGACTATAAAATTCAATCGAAATCATAACTACATAATAAATCAATCATTAGTCGTAATCATTAATTAGATTTTGCTATACATATCGATTACTTCCGTTAACTTCTATAACGTCGCACCTATTATAAAATGGCATACGACCACGCCTATTATCTTTGCCGTTGTAAGGTAAAAGTGTTTATTCTACATTTATAATATCGTTCGTGTCGCTTTAAACTGACGTTAAGCAATCATAAAATTACTTAGGACAAATTCAGTGACTAATGATTGAAACTAAATCAATCATGGTCAAACGCGAGCCTATCTACAATAAAAAAAAAAAAAAAAAAAAATCATCAATCATGAGCAATGATTGATTTTTTTAGTTATTAGTCATTAGTTATAATTGAACAATTTATTCGTTAGTCATCAATCATCAATCAAACGAAATTTTGCCCAACACTGCTTATAGTACAGTCACAATTCAATAGTTATGCTTTTAAGCCCCATGACTAATGCGATAGCAGTTATTTCTTGAAAAGTCATTCAATGGCATGAAAATGGTTAATCACAAGTACAAATTGCGTGACTGCTATTCTTGGTTCATTTAATAATATTGGATTGCTTTTTCATGAAATAAATCGTCCATACAATTATTTGGAGAGCTAGAGCAATATTTTTTTTGTTTTGTCAAAAGATTGTTTTGGAATTTGTCTTCAATATTTTTACCAAACAGTTTTTTATTCTATAGATTACCAAATCAAAAAGAAACATTTTATTTCACTTTCAATTTTCCAAGAAATCAGGCCAAAACTGCTGTCATAATAAAATCGAAAATCCAAGATGGCGGCTGTGAATGTTCAAATATATGCCCACTTATGTCACTGACAACCTAATCGAATCCCTTCCTATATTTATACACCAGATTGACAGTTGTCGAGATATTTTCCGTCGTCAATTTCGAAGTGGTGGCTCCCGTATTTAAGTGTGTTTAAGGTGACGTACTTTTGAGGGACAGAAATTTTAATGATTTTTTTTTATGAAGAATAAGAACAATTTATTTTGGAAAAAGTATTACAAAAGGTATACATTTAGGAACAATAGTGTTATTTCTTTAGTACATTAGTATAATTAGTGCTTATTAGTGAACTATTACTAAAACATGTTAAAAAAAATTGCAAGTAGTGATATTTTATCGGACAAAAAAAATTTTTTTAATCCGCCAGATAGATTCCCAAAAAATATTGACCACATATTTTTTCTTTTTTCACATAAACAAAAAATTAAGACGATACAGTGCTTCGAAAACTCATGAACTCCTCGAAAACGTCACATGTCAGTACTTACATTTTTAACCTACAAATGACGTCACAACCCCCTATTCATGATCTTTGCGGCGTTTTATCTCCGTCAATTTTTATTAATTTGATAAAAACAAAAAACACGTATCCAAAATTTAATTAGAATCATATTTTTGACCCGGCCCGATCCCCTATTCAAATGTGTATGGTAGCGACCTCCCCGATGTAGGTAAAGGTTATAGTCTGTTAAGTGGAGATAATTCTCGTGGTTTGCTTTGATCCATGTTCAGGTTAAGCCGCATACAAAATCAAAAATCAAAATCATTTATTTCAATTAGGCCAGTTACAGGCTCTTGTGAATAGTCGAACAAATACTAAATTTTAATAAGCTAATAAACTAAGCTACAGTCCCACTCATAAGGCATAATAACTGTCAGTGTACTGTACTTGCCGATTCCAAAGCGTTGGTCTCATGAGAAGAATGGCAAGAAACTTCATGGACACTCTTTTAAATCATAATATTGTTACAAAACTTTGGTTACATCATTCATATTGAGATTGGTATATTATCATGTGAGAACGATGTAGCAAGATGTGCACGATAAGTGTCGACAATAAAGCCCAAACGACGATTCAAAAATAATATAATAATTCAAATAAGCCGTGGCAGCTAAGAGGTGAACATGACACCTACCTAGGTTGGTCAATGAGTAGATGACCACCCATAAGCTAGTTTCAAAGGCAGATGACAGGAGACGGTGGCGTTTGGAAATATTTTTCTGTAAAGCTGTTGGCCTCAGCTCTCATTTGCAGATCTTTGCAGTCGTTACTGGTAGTGGTCGTGTCCCACAAGTCTGACATTCAGTCTTACCAAGGGTTTATATTACCCAGTATTAAATGGGTTGTGGAGATCAGTTAGCCAGTCGCTCCATTTAAAATACTGGTATTCAGCTGCAGCCTGTAAGTCTGGAAGCTGACCTAGCGTTGTCATCATAGCGTAGGGATATTCAGCCTTTATTTAAATGTTCCCCCTGGTACGCAGGCACTCTGTGATCCACCACGTCATCGTACTCAATAAAAGTCTCATTACTTACCGCTTTGAAAAATACACACTCACACTTCGAAAAATAATCTCCGTCATAAGCTTATGAAATTCAAAGAAAAAAATCATCTCAATTTCTCGACGATGTTAAATTAATTTCCTGAAAATGATACGGTACGTGTCAGTGACATGGTATTCATGATAAAATATATTATTTTTTATACTTTGTAAGGTTCGGTTACAAGGTGAAGTAATTTTCGTTTTATTTTATTTTATTTTCGTTTCGTTTTATTTTATTTTTTTACTTTATGTTCAGAGCACATTACAGAAGCTCGCTTATGTTCTAATTTCTTACCCTGAAATTGTTATTATTACTTTTTATGTCCTTATATGATGTAACTATTTTAGTCGACGGCACGGTTGGCGCAGTTGCTCAAGCAATGGACTGCTGCGCTGCGTGTCGCGGGTTCGATTCCCGCACGGAACAAATATTTGTTCCGTGACCTACAGATAATTGTTTCGGGTCTGGGTATTTGTGTATGTGAATTTAAATGTTTGTGAACGCACCCACGATACAGGAGAAATTCCTAGTGTGGAGCAACGTTAATAAAAAAAAATAAAAAAAATCTTGTGAAATTCGCACTCCCGAGTCACAAGATACAAGCTATGCTTAGTTTGTGGCTCACCGATTTTGTATTCAACCGTATTCTTTCTTTTGATTAATAAACTTATTATTACTTATTATTATTTTGTTAGATGAGGTACTCGACGTACTTCTTAGAACCAACAAAGTAATGAGTACCTCATATTACAATTATCTTAGTAATCAACCTAAAGTTTTTTCGCAGACATCAGACTTTCTATCAGTCAATTGCTTTGCCATTGATAATTAATATCGTTTTGAGAAGCTACACGATTGCCTCCACACTGTACTATCGAGGCATTTGACGAATTCCCACCCTCCTAAAAAGAGTTGATAATGATTTGTACCCGAAAGTAGTTTGGAAAGGTCTTGGCAGATAATCCTACCACTGATCATTGCGCAATTAGTATAATTTAACTGATGGAAAACAGCAATATATCATATTTATACACCTTAATTTTTTGTGCCTAAATTAAACTCAATATTGTAAACAGGCTGGCAATTTTCTCGAATAAGGAATAGCTCCTCTAATATCTGTTATAGCTAAAAGTTTTCTATTAACTGGTTTTGTTGGGAAACTAAGTTTATTTTTCTTTTGTTAAGGGAAAAAGTAGATACCCACAATATTGATATTGTAATATTTTTTCCTGAAGGTCTTTTGGTGTATTTTTCAGTTCTTTGATAACTATTACTCAGTAAAGAAGCATACTTATACATTTTAAGCAAAAAAGTAGAAAGACTGGCATCAAGCGCGACTACTAATCACGAGGTCCTGATTTCGATTCCCAGTTAAGGCAACGTGTTATTCTGTATTCTATTTTCATTTCTTAATTTAATATTCAAATGACTCCCGCCTGTTCCAAGTTTTGTTTGATTTAAAATGTGCTTGTTTTTTGTTTTTCAGTTTTTTCAGTGGGGTTTTTTAGTTTTTTAACAACTTTTTATTTCCAACTTTTTAGTTCTTTTGTTTTTGTTCTTTCGTTAAGTTCTTCGCAGATGATTTAACTTTTGTTTTGTTTGAAGGATTTAATATATTTTTGTTTCATTTTGATAACCTACTCGATGGTAATTGAATTTTCTTTTTTTTTTTAATTCGCGATATGGCCCCCAAAATCCGCAACTTTTGTTTGTTTTTTAATTTTAATGTAGCCAGTGACACTCAAGCCATCAAGACGAATCTAATGACGTATATTTTATTCAAATCCCGTCATCCGTTTATGAGGCAACAAAGAGACAGACATACATGTACGCCAAATACATAACCCTCCTTTTGGGCTTTGCCGCATTTGGGTAAAAAAAAATCAGCATAAATTTTGGCACTAACCAAATCAAAATAAAATAAATGGTTTATTTAGAATCTACACAAACTATTTGCTAATTATTACATTAATTGTACATATAAACATCATAAAAAAACTTAAAGCCATTGAACAAAAAAAAAACAAACACGAAAAGGTGTGAAAAGAGAATCCAATATAATCATCCCTACCTAAATAGGTTTCAACAACGAAAACTGTTTCAACAAACTGGAAACTTGTTATTGATGGAGAAAAGTTTATTTTTCATATGACAAACTGCTCTCCGCGACAGTAAATTATACCTTCCTATTGAGAACTGCTAACGGTCGAGATTTAGAGACTCCGGATATTTTTACCTGGACTGATTTTAGCTTTAAAAATTTTCTTTGTGGAAATATGGAGCGGAAAAATCGCTTTGAAGGTGTATTTTTAATCAGGTCATTTAAACATCATTATGTTTTTACTAGCATAAAAGTTTCCAAATTGAACCGGATTTTGTCGAAACTTCAAGGTTTTTTCTGCACGGAACCTTATACCTTTGTCAAAATAGCAGCCTTCGCCCTCGTTATATTATCAGCTGCTTGCCAGTAAAAGTCGGTACAGTAGTTTCTCAGATAAGCTGGAACAAACACACAGATGGTCAGACATAAACGCAAAAATATATTAAAAAAAATACACTTTTTAAACTAAGATTTATGTTTATTTCAATACACAAATCAAATCCTTTCATTTGATACCCCACTTAGATATATTCGTTTACTATAATATATTCATCCACACTTCCTACCTCCATAACTATTAAACGCCTATATAAATTTACTTTAAACAGACCTAAGAACACTCCCAACTAATTTACCTTGTAAACAAAAATCAAAATCGGTTCATGCGTTTGGGAGCTACGATGCCACAGACAGACACACACACACGCACACATACACAGACACGTCAAACTTATAATATAACACCCTGTCGCTTTTGCGTCGAACTGTAAATTATAGTAAAAATCTGTTATTTTGAAACCACAAACAGACATTTGCAATGATTAGTTCTTTTTGACGTCTCAGACGTAATTTATAGAAACACACAAGTTTATCCATTAGAAAAATATTTAGATTGTTCTTAAAACCAAAACATGACTAAATAAAAGACAGAAAAAGGGATCAATAAACAATAAGAATGAACAGCAAAAGGAAAAAAGAATGTCTTCGCGATTAAATTCAATGATATTTCGTGCAAAGAGTAAAGGAAAAAATAATAATAAATCCAAAGCTAAGGGGATGATTAATATCTGCCGTCTCCCGTGTTATCGGGATGGGGTACTCTTATTTACTGCCATCTGAAGATGTAAGGATGCTAGAAGCGACGTTGAGTTGATTTTATTGTAAGTATAATTTGAGACGCTTGAAGCATTTACGGTGGACGGAAGCCAAAGGAGGGTTATGATTTTGACTGGCTATGTACCTATGTATGTATGAATATCAGTATGTTAGTCTGTTCCCTCATAGCTCCTACTTGTTACTTTCGCATTTATAATACGGCACGATTGGCGCAGTTGCTCAAGCAATGGACTGCTGCGCTGCGTGTCGCGGGTTCGATTCCCGCACGGAACAAATATTTGTATGACCTACAGATAGTTGTTCCGGGTCTGGGTATTTGTGTATGTGAGTTTAAATGTTTGTGAACGCACCCACGATACAGGAGAAATTCCTAGTGTGGGGCAACGTTTTTTTTTTTTTTAAAAATAAAAAAATATCAAGTTTGGATACCGAATAATAAATAAATAACAGCCTTAACCTTTGGGAAAACAAACAATGGCATAATTACAGAAAAAATATAAAATAAAAAATTAAATAAATTAAAATTACAATATCTCTTCCAGCCCCTTTATATTCATAAACTGAGTAATATTTTATTTATATTGTAATCGTTTCTGAAAGAAATTGTTCAGAATAAAAAAGTAGCCTGAAACGATATAAAAAAAGTTAAACATTTTGATATCATAAAGTAATCATGGACCTTTTACCTGTTTGTTGGAATGGAAAGCAAAAAGGAAAATTATAGGAGTTGATACAAGGATAAACATAATTATATTATTTGTTTAGGAATATTTAAAAATATAATCAATATGGATAAAGTTTAATAATAAAAATAAATTGTAAATATTAGTTCAGTAAATGATTAATAATAGATTAAAAACAAACTTAGCGTTACATCACTCATCCCAGTAAGATAAACAAGAAAACAAATAAATAAAGATAATAATGATATTGACACGGTAACGACCCAGAACAGACATATTTGGAGAAGAATAATTAGGAGAACCGACCTCAAATAAGCATGAGATAATGCCAGAACAAGAAGAGTTCATGATAAATAATATATTTAAATTTCGTTAAGTAAATATTATTGGATATCTACTTATTTCTATTTATTTCTACCAAAGAAACGCTAGCATAACACAACGCTTGTGACCCTAAAAATTTATCGCAAATAACGTTTAAGTTCCATGTTATAGGGCGTGCCAATTGCCATCAAATGGGCACGAACCTAGACCCCGCGGCTGCTACTGAGTAATTTCTGATGGAAAAATTCAATATCGTTTAGCCCGACCCGAGAATCGAACTAGGATCGCAAGCTCAGCAGTTGCACTTGCGACCATTACACTAACGGGGCAGACCAAAAACTACAATGAGTAATATCTCCATTTACATAAGACACCATAATAGATGTATATAGGATGTATTTAAATTTATAATATATGAATTGCTTCACACACTTTCAAAACAAATGTTCCTAAAATGTTCCAAAAACAAAACTTCGTCCCCAACAAATAAAATCCCAGCCATTAATAAACCCGCTGCGATTCATTATAAAACTCCCCACCAGTCAACAGCAAATAATCAAAAAACATTATTCGCAAAACCAAATTCGAAAAGGCCATTCCTTAAACCTTGTTAAACAACTTTAAAAAACGCCTCAAAACAAATTCGTCCCGAACAGGTAACTTTCTTCAGCTGCCAATAAATTGAGGACGGAGGAATTTTCATAATTAACAATTTGTACGACCAACTTTGGTGCCAATCCATCAATTTTGTACTGAGTTTGAAAACCAATTATGTGGAAGAAAGACGTAGTTTGGTTCACTCGGAATGTTTCAGCTCCTACCTTTGTTCAATGTTTCTGGGTTCCCAATGTACACTCAGCATCAGAAGTAACTACTCAAAGTTTCATAACAGGTTTTTTTAATAAAAACTCATTAAACATTACTATTAACCAGTTATTGAAGAGCAAGGAATATTTTAAAGAATAATCTTCTGAAGCATTAAAAAAATAGCTGCAGTCTTGTACATCAAATAATTAAAAATTCGAAATGTTTAGCTACTTCTGTTGCTGACCGTACTGAATAAGTTGTGAACATTGTAAATTTAGTTTCTGTATTTGAATTGCATGAGGTTTCTTTTTGGAGTCTACTTTTCTCCGACTGTCGTCTGTGTAAACTTTGAGTTCAGTTTGGGAACGAAAGCTTTACCTTCTTGGCGTTTTCATTGTCTAAAACTAGGGTAGAAGCAGTCAGGGCTTATAAAAAATACTATTTTGTTGTTTTGTTTTTCAATGTTATTTTTATATTTAATTTAGCCGTTAGAGTCTAGGGATGTGAACGTCGGACTCACAAGTTATAGGACTCAAGGACTGGCAACTCCAATATTTGGGATTTATGTGCGTACTTTTAAATATCACTTCGGGAAAGAAAAGTATCGTGAGAAAACTAGTACATTACTCTGTAATATGCTAGTTATGCCGTCAAGGATTATCTCTGGATAATCCTTGACGGAATGAAAAGCCAAGTCAGATGCCCGTGGTTGGTATGAAATCTCTGAATCTATGTTAGGCACAATAGGCACTAACCACGCGATAAAAAAACTTTCAATATTGGTGTTAAAATTTTAAAGTATGACGAAAATGGGAAAATAATATTTGTACCCATCACTGTCTATATGTGGATTATGAGAAATTTCACATAAATGATATAGATTAATAAAATGCATTAGAAAGAGAAAAAAGCTACGGTAACCCTAAATAAATTAAGATTATAAGAAAAAAACCGGCCAAGTGCGAGTCCTACTCGCACATGAAGGGTTCCGTACCATCGTAGTAGGGGAGTCGCTTTTTTTTTTTTTTTTTTAAATTATTAAAAATATTTTTATTATATGATGTAACTAAAAATTTATGCTTTTCGCAATTTTTCCTTTATCTGTGTTATAAGACGTTGCTTCGTACCAAATTTCAAGATTCTGAGTTCACGGGAAGTACCCTGTAGGTTTTGATTCCCTTGCGAGTGTCGAAAATTTGCGGCATAAACGGGAGTATCTTTTGATCGCGTTGACTTAGAAGTTTGATTTTTTCACAGCTCCAAGAGACCATAGACTTGAGTATTTGATATGAATTTCAGCTTGATACCTCCACGCGTTCCTGAGAAAAAAGGTCTTGACAGACAGACAGACAGACAGACAGACAGACGGACAACAAAGTGATCCTATAAGGGTTCCGTTTTTACCTTTTGAGGTACGGAACCCTAAAAATTGTAAGGATTTAACCCTAATTAAATATTAATTAGGAATACCAAGACAGGTAATGTGTTAAATACTTAAAGCAGACCCAAAAAATGTATTAAACCACGCAGAAGCAATAATTTATTAAAATTTCCAAATCCAGCACGTAACTGCCAATTTTAATACCATTCCATTTCTACCCAACGATTGACCATGACCTCAAAAATAAAGGGTTTAGCCAGGATTTATTACCATAAATCAAATGGGTAATCTCAATGCTTCCCGCGATATAAATCTAAATATTGAATATGTCGGCCCGAAAAAGGAAAAGTAAAATATTCATGGAAAAATTTTAGCCCTTCGATTGTGCTGTAGTATGTGTTAGCTATCGACATATTTGATCTAGATTGAAATAGAGATTTATAGGATAGTCTGACGTATTCTTCGCAACTTTCAGATGACCTGAGACGTCAAAAAAAGAGACAAAGATATCAGTACGAGTGATATTTTAGTATAGAAGAAGAGAGAGAGAGAGAGAGAGAGAGAGATAGAGCAGGAGGAGGGGAGAGGGTCATTTAGAGTGGATTTTTTGTGATAGTTTGAAGGCGATATTAATGATGAACTTATCCAACTATAAAATATGTGTTGTTTCAGCTTTATTATTATTTATTAAATTATGAAATCCAGTTTGGCCAAAATACTGGCATTATATAATTATACATACTGCCAAAGATCTATATATGGCAGCCGGGACCAACAGCTTAACGTCCTTCCCGAGGCACGAAGGAAACTCGGTATGTGATGGGTGTTCACCCATCCACAGACAACCTAGGCAAGCGTGGCGCACCTAAAGATTGCCCCGAGTGGCAGTTGTTACTTGGTAAAATAAACCTTCAAAATGTATACGTCAAATATCTTGCGACTCTGAGTCATATTGTTATCTTCAATGCTATTTCTGACCGATTATTCTAGTATTAAGAATGGACATAGGTAAGGGATATCACCAAATACCAGTACCAGAATGGATAGCTTGGCCCCAGTTGTGTATACATTGTACCTACATGAGTGTGTCGACAGTAAGTTATTGCAGGATCTCGTGACGGCGAGATATATAGCGCAAACTGATGTTGCTGCAACAAGTGTTACGTCTTGTTGTGTGTTTTATCTTGTCTGTGTGGAAGATGCTTTTGTTTGCTTAGTTTTAGTTTAAACTGTCTGAGTTCGAGTTTGTGGTTAGTACCGTATAGTGTTTTTTATTTTTATTGATTTTACATCATTGCCTTCTGGTTTACTTCTGAATCAAAGAAATAATTACAACATAATATCACACTTGTAATCCCCGAAAAATACTCCAACACATGTGACATCTACCAACTCTCCTAGGGAGGCCTGAGTCCCTGCAGTGGGAACATTGTATGCTGAAGATGATGATGATGAATCCCCGAAGGGTTAAGCAGAAGTGTATCTAATAATACACCCATATTTCGCAAATTATATTTAAGTCGAGTATGTACTAGGTTGCGAGCCTATTGCTATCGACCAGGCAGTAGGCACAGATCAGCAGGGCTATTGCGTATCTTTTTAAATATCAGTGGATATCATAGTGTCCTTGGATTAAATGTCAAATGGGAACCATTTGACAGTTAATTGACACTATGATAGCCACTGACATTTAAAAAGATACGCTATAGCCCTGCAGGACGCCTTGGCTGTTACTGATGATCGTGATGGAAAAACCAATTTCAGTTTGGCCTACCTCGGAATTGAACCTGATGCTCAGCAGTATCTTCTTCTTGTAAATGGTTTGGACAACCGAAATTAATGTATAATAATACTAGCTTTTGTCAGCGGCTTCGTCCGCGTGACGTTAGATAATTATCCCACGGGATCATACTACCGGGATAAGAAGTATCCTATGTGATAATCCAAGTTATAAACTATATGTGTTCTACATTTCAACCACATCTGTTACGTGGTTTTTGCGTGAAAGAGTAACAAACATCGATCCATACATAAATCCTAACAAACTTTCGCATTCATAATAATTATTAGTGGGATCTTCGTTAATAGGCACAAGGGTAAAGTAAAGTAAGTGTCGTAAAAGTTGAACGTACTCAAGTCACTCAGAATGCCAACGATATAATATATTTTACGGCATATTGCAATTTGGAACCAGCCTCTGCAGTAACTTAAAACCTCAATAAATTCACATAAAACGCCACAGTTTAATAACAAAAAAGCCTTCAAAATCGTATATTAGAACATGAATAAAAATTGCAATAAGCCCCCACGATATATCTAAAAGATCGCCAACAAAATATACACCCTTCCCGCTATAAGTTTATTTAACGCCTTCTCCTTTCATGGGAAACTATCCCCTAGCGTGAAGGTTATAGGTTGGAAATTGGTGTAACAATTTCACAACTCCATTTCCTCGGTCATTATTCTTTTTCAACGTTGTATTACAAGTACAAAGGCACTCTGAGCGATGGGTACGAAGCATTCGAGATGTTTCGTTAGTCGCAACATTTAATATGTCATGTGATACATTGCTATGGGCGGAAAGAAACGGTGTTGGATGGAGTAGACTGTTGTTTAGTGCTCGTATTTTTCTATTACACGGTTTTTAGGATGAAAACCATCCTTGCGTGTAGGTGTTATATTGAAATATTTGACTGCTACCTGGGTCGGGTCAGCTGCTTCATTTCGCTTGAGCTTTGAAGGAATAGGGATGTTAACTGACTTAAAAAATATTCTAATATCGAAAAATATTGGATACGTATTTTTTGTTTTATCAAATCAATAAAAATTGGCGGAGATTAAACGCGTCAAAGTTTTGAGTGGGGGGTTGTGACGTCACTCACCGGTAAAGGATGTCTTAGAAAATGACGTCACACGAGTTTTCAAAGCACTATATCGTCTTCATTGTTTGTTTACGTGAAAAAAGACAAAATACGTGTACAATATTTTTGGTAATCTATCTGACGGACTAATTCGATTTTTTTGTTAACTTCCCTATTGGAGCGTGAAGGAGTTTGCTAAATAATAACAGCTACTTGGCCCGATCTGTAGGTTAAGCCACGCTTACCTAGGGTGGCTCATGGATGATAGACAACCCATTACAAACCGAGTTACCACCGTGCCTCGGAAAGCATGTTAAGCTGTTGGTATCGGCTGTCATATGTTGACCTGACAGTCGTTACAGGTAGGTAGTAGCCCGAAAGTCTTACCAAAGGGTATCGTAATGTTCAATACTAGCTGGCTTGTGGAGGCCAGATAAACAGTCGTTCGATGTAAAATACTGGTATCACCCGATTAAAGGCTAGCGAGATGAATTGCATCGAATACCCATAACTTCAGTAAAAGTATTACACACTAGCTGTTTTAGCGGCTTCGCTCGCTACAACGGGAAACTATAAAAATAAAAAAATAAAAAAAATAAATATACTAAACTATCCCACAGGAAGATAAAATCGGGATAAAAACTATCCAATGTGTTAATCCAGTTTATAAACTACTAGATGACCCACGCAACTTCGTCTGCGTCACAATAATATAGAACTTACAACCTTCCTCAATAGATCGACTATCCAACACGGTAATATTTTTTCGTTTAGCTTTCTAATGTTGAAAGAATTCTCAAAGTCGTCTGAGTAATTTTTGAGTTATTTTGATACCCTACTCGATGGTTAAGGATTTTTTTTGATTCAAATCCGCGATATGGCCCCTAAAATCTGCAGTTTTTCTATTTTAAATTTTAATGTAGCCAGTTACACTTGCGCTATCAAGACGAATCTAACGACATATATTTTTTGCAAAACCCTTCATACGTTTAGGAGTTATGAGGGAACAAAGAAACAGATTACATACATACACGCCAAACACATAACCTTCCTTTTGGGCTTCGCCGCAATCGGGTTAAAAGACGAAGCAGGTCGAATACATAACCTCCTTTAATTTAGAAATCTGTTATTTACATCTCAGTGAGTAACAAGAACAATCAAAAATTATAGACTAACCACACATACTTATGCGTCAGTTTAGTCTTCCATAAACTTCCATTTATCCAGACTATGATAGAAAATAACAAAAAAATTGCAAATAAAGTATTCAATTAAGGTATAAGAAATATCACTGAAATAAACTTCACCAGTCTTATTTGTAGTGCTTTGTGAAACTACGGAGCTCAGCAATATTTCACGTCAAATTAATGTACCATTATTTTATCTTGTTGAATGTATTTGGAGGGATTTCATTTTTAAAAAGGTATTTCGTTTTCTCTGCTATAATGGTAGACGAAATTATTTAGACAGTATTTACTGAAATGTATTATCGTTAAAGTGGAATTGAGGTAGTCGTTTATGAGCTGCGGGTTGTTGTAAGAGATACCGCAACCTCGACATAAATGGCTAAGAAGGAACATGGGTGGTTTTTGGTCAGTAGAAGTCTGACACTCCCTTTCGCTCTGCCCAAGAGCCCCCAAAAAGCTAGTCGTTTATCCTCAAAATTCTTTTTTTTTTTTAATCTTAAATGTTTTTTAATTTCTCATTAACAGCCACGGAGTCCGAATTTATGTCGTGTTGATGGCAATAGGTACACGCCCTATTACATAAAACTTAAACATAACTGGCGAAAAGTGGGCGTTTTATTAGATAAACCTTTGGTTAACCCTTCGAGTGGAACAGGCGTGATGCTATGTTATGTCACGACTTTAATCTATCGGCATTTTTATTTTTATTTTTCATTACGTCGTTATTCAAATAAATTTACTTATATGAAACCAAGTTAGGTAATTTAATTCGTATTATTTTTATTTATAAAAGTAACGTTTCCAAACAAAAAGAACCAATTTTCCTTCCAGGCACAGAATTGAAGAATAACTAATCATTCAATTTTTCCATTGAAAGACGACCGCTAAGGCTGTAGTTTCCTTACCGCTGTGAACACCGGGTAGAGCTGATTTAGAAGTAACTGTTGCTAGTGACTATTTTGTTCTAAATATTTTCTCCTGAAATACCTGTGGAAGATTCACAAAGATATATTAATAAGTCAAGTTTTTGAAAAATAGACGCAGAGTGAATTAATTTCCAATCAAACAACAGAAAATGTCGCAGACAACAGCTGCACAATACACGGCAGTCCTGAACTCGTTTGAAACGACTGCTCTGTGCCATCGGACAAGTTTTCCACTTAGCCACCAATCAGACGGACTTCGATCCAGCAGTTCTTTGTGACGATACATTTATGGCTTGGGACATACTGTTCGATA
This sequence comes from Diarsia rubi, assembly GCA_932274075.1. Classification (NCBI taxonomy): domain Eukaryota; kingdom Metazoa; phylum Arthropoda; class Insecta; order Lepidoptera; family Noctuidae; genus Diarsia; species Diarsia rubi. Next base: position 3,115,390 of record OW026432.1, read on the forward strand.
GTTTGGATGTGATTTTGTCGATCGCTTTTATGTCAAAGAGGATTATAGCTTAGTAATTTATTGCTAGCTATTGCCCACGACCTTCGTTCGGTTGAAATGACTATAAAAACTGGCCAAGTGCAAGTCGGACTTGAAGGGTTACGTATTGGGCCGCGGGTTGTACACTAGTTATCGCGGCCTCGACATAGAGGGCTAAGAAGGAACATGGGTGGTTTTTAGTCAGTAAAAGTCTGACACTCCCTTTCGCTCTGCCCAAGAGCGGGAGGGGTTATTTGATGATTTTTAACTCGCCAAAAAAAAATAACAAATAAAAAAAGAAGAAAAAAGGGTTCCGTATCATTGTAGTACGAGTAGATGTTGAGAGATTTCCATGTTTATCTTGCAACATACACTTTTTATAAATTTGAACTAATTTCTGTACTTTTTTTAAAAGGATCAATGTCATGGATATATGGAATCCCGTACCAAACTGCATCATCATCAAACTTTGTTTTTATTGTCTACATTTACCATATTACAAAAGTTCTTTTTGTAAAATAAATCCGCGTTTTGGAGTAATTTTATAAAAATCAAAATAACCACAAAACCAGGCAAGCAGATATTGTAGGGAAACCTCTACGATGTAAAGTCAGCCGAACTGTCAAATCAACTGACAGAATCTAACAGAACGACTTTTGAACTGGTTGTATAAACGAGTTAAACAATATTCATACTTTTATACTTTAAATTAAATTCCTCATTCAAAAATCAATTTCCAGCATAATGTCGTAAAAAATTATGAAAATAATTACTTTAACATTTTGATCTTGAAACATGAGAATTCTTGGTACGAGTTTTGGTCATTGTCTTTTCAGGCTCATTAGTTTCGGAGATAAGAGGGGGGGGGGGAGGCGGTTATGGCCGGACAGACAGACAGACACACGAGTGATCCTATAAGGGTACCGCTTTTTCCTTTTGAAGTACGGAATCCTAAAAGTAGTTATTGTGTTCCTTTTTAGGGTTACGTACCTACCAAGACTTTGCTGTCCACCCGTCTGTCTGTCACAAAGTTAAAATATTATTCGATTGGTTTGTTGTTTCATTCGTCCACTCAAATTTAGTTTAGGTGCATATTTCATACCTCTCTTCATGAATTCGTGCAAGTTAAAGATAAGCAGTTTAGCTACATTATTAGACAAGTTCCCAATAGCAATCAGTTGAGCATAATTACATTTTTAATTTTCTCATCATCATTTTCGACAATCCAATGTGATTCTACGTACTGGAAACCAGAGAATTCACATAGCATCCTAAACTAATCTCAAAGATCAAACACAACCCGCTATCAAAGTTAACTAACAAACAAATAATTGCATTGCACGTGTGTCGGTTACCTAAGCCGTACACACACATGCGCATCAAATCCCTGCTCCTAACGTAAACAGATCTTAACACGTCCGACTTCCGAAGGCTGCTTTAGCTTTGAGGTAGTCACTGCAACAAATCGGTTTAGCTAGTCCGCTCACAGGCTACCGTTGGACGTAACGTGACTCCGGTAGATGTCGTTTCATTTGATTTGGGACGTGACGAAATGAGTTTTTTAGATGTTGAGTTGCAGTATGGAGTTGTGGTGAGTTGATGTGGACGTAACTGTGATAATATTTTAGATTTATGTAGGAGTTAAGGTTCATTATCGTCATTACAAGGTGAAGTAACTGGGTAGGTATATATCTTTCTTTTATTGAGAAGAAAAGTGATTGCGCCGACCTTAAGTGGAATGGAACAACGCCAAAAAGATGATGATGAAATCTTTCTTGTTTGGTTCCACGGAAGCGTGTATAGTTTTAAGTAATATATTATTTAAATTTTTCACTACTAATAAATACAAAACCTAAAATATTAATTTTCGCACCTGTAATCCTCGAAGTAGTCGAGAGCAGCGATGGCTCAGTGGTGGCGGCCCCGACTTACGAACAGTAGGTCGTGGGTTCGAACCCAGGCAGACACATTACTTTGTGTAATTTATTTCATCACCACTGCTCTCAAAACGGTGACGGAAAACATCTTGAGGAAACCGGCATGGCTTAGAACCAAACATTCGAAGACATGTGACATCTACCAATCCGCACTGGGCCCGCGTGGTGGATTATAGCCCATTCTCTCTCAAGGTAAGAGGAGGCCTGTGTCCCAGCAGGGGGAACATTAATAGGCTGTTGATGAATCCTCGAAGTGTTAAAGACACGTCTACCAAACAGTAAAAAATACTGGTAAAGAACAAGCTTGCATGTCTTATGAAAAACTCAAAAAAAAAAAACATAAAAGAATGATAACAACTAGATTTCCAAGCAACTACAGTAAAATGACTAAAGTACCAACTAACAAACAAAGTAAAACTGCCAACATAACAAATATTCACCACAAACAAACCAGCAGTATGTCACAAATGCAGACAAAGTTGTACCCAGGCGCTTCAAAACTTCTAATTTTTGTCCTATTTTATTTCTCTACGAGCATTTTTTTAAAACGCAATGAAAAAGTTAAACGCGAAGAACTTTTAGTATTTGCGATTTTTTCCACTTGTGAAGTAGATTTAGCCGTATTCCATTGACCTCAACATATGTAGTTTGGAAAATAGCTAGACTTTAAAACAAATTTAAGAATGGTAGAGGGATGTGTGGTGTTACGCGAATCAACAAAAAAAGGAATGAGTACGTAAGAGGAAGACTTTTTAGGGTTCCGTAGCCAAATGGCAAAAAACGGAACCCTTATAGATTCGTCATGTCTGTCTGTCTCTCTGTCTGTCTGTCTGTCTGTCTGTCTGTCTGTCCGTCTGTCCGTCTGTCCGTCCGTATGTCACAGCCATTTTATTCCGAGACTATAAGGATTACACAGTTGAAATTAGGCAGGTAGATGTATTCTGTAAACCGCTTTTTGATTTTTATATAAAAATAAAAAAATATAAGATTAAGAGGGGGCTCTCCATACATGGAATTGAAACTAAAAAAACATTTTTTCATCAAACCTACACATGAGGGGTATCTGTGGATAGGTCTTCAAAAATGACATTGAGGTTCTTAAAATCATTTTTTCTCAAAGTCAATCGTTTCAAAGATAGACACATCCAAAGTGGTAAAATGTGTGTCCCCCCCCTCTAACTTTTAAAGTAAGAGAGTGACAATTCTAAAAAAAAAATATAATGTAGATCTCAACAAAAACTACTAACCAAAATTGGTTTGAACGAGATCTAGTAAGTATTTTTTTTTGAATACGTCATAAATCGTAAATCGCAATTTACCGTTCATTCAATCAACTCAATTATAAAAATTATGTTAACATTATGTTACTTGCTGCTACGGAACCCTTCATGGGTGATTCGGAACCTTTCAGTGACTCGCACTTGGCCGGTTTTTTTTTTAATGCGGGTGGAAAATCAGAGCGAAAGGCAGTGTCAGACTTCTACTGACTAAAAACCGCACAAGCTCTTTCATAGCCCTTTATGAGGCTGCGGTATCTCTTGCGAACAACCCGCAACCCCGACGGGCGATAAGAGGAAGTTTGAAAGTGACACTGGTGTCTGAAATGTTGTGTGGAAATCGATGGTCTTCGTATGAGCTTATGGTGCAGAGATGAGGAAAATTTTAAGTATGAATGTGGGTGGGTATGAGACTAGAGGAAGACTAAAGAAACAATGAACTGTGTAAAGGATGATAAGGATCATCTAGATTATCATCTAGAGTATCTGAGGTGACGACTAATAAAACTATGAAAGAAGACGACATGATGCACATACCTGTAACGACAGTGGTAAAAAATAGACAGGAACTGATTAATTATTTTATTCGGGCAGAGTCTCCACTTACAAGTTTCACAATCGAGCGCGACAAGACCTCCAAACTGAGCTTACAGGGCATTATATAGACTTATATCCCCACCGGAGGCATCCGGTAGTTATGGCGGTGTCTTCGCTTGACTGTGATTGGCTCGCTAGTGGTTGCTAGAGTCGCTTGGCTATGGTTGCCTGTCATAGGCTGGCTAGAGTGGCATGGCTATGGTTTGCTAGAGTGGCATGGCTATGGTTAGCTGTCATTGGCTGGCTAGAGTGGCACGCTGAGCAGGCTGTTGTAATATACCCCAAATTAATTGGGGTTCTTATCCAATTTGTGTGCGGTCAGCTTAGCTAAATGATTATCTTGCCCTTGCACGAGAATGATGGCGTAAATAAAGTAGACAAAATTGTCGTTGATAGTTTATTTAAGGTATGAGAAGTGTGATAATAGGGATGTTAACTGGTTTAAAAAAAATGATCCTAATTAGTCCGTCTGTTAGATTATCGAAAAATATTGGATACGTATTTTTTGTTTTATCAAATCAATAAAAATTGACGAAGATAAAACGCGTCAAAGATTTGAGTGGGGGGTGGTGACGTCACTGACCGCTAAAAAATGTCATACTAATGTCTCAGAAAATGAAGTCACACGAGTTTTCAAAGTACTGCATCGTCTTCATTATTTGTTTACGTGAAAAAAGAAAAAATCGTGTCCGATATTTTTTGGAAATCTATCTGACGGACTAATTAGTTTTTTTTTGTTAACTACCCTATTGTGTGATGAGTGATAGGGTGATACGAGCAAGTAACATTAAATTGAAGTTTATTTTTAAACATATAAAATGTAAAAGATAAAATATGTTATTATAATAATGTGACTGACTGTATCACGTTATCTCTCCTCTCCTAAAACCTATTCAATATTTTTCGATAATCTAACAGACGGACAAAACATAATCATATTTTTTTTTGTCAGAAAACATCCCTATTATCTCAGTATTTAGTAGTAAGGTACCCTAAGTACAACCCGTACGTATTTGCTAACAGTACCGATCACAGATATAGATAACGCAATCGAATCACTTCGCGTGCCTAGCTTTTTTTTTTTTTGACGGGTGGAAAATCATCAAATAACCCCTCCCGCTCTTGGGCAGAGCGAAATGGAAACCACCTATGTTCCTTCTTAGTCCTATATGTCGAGGCCGCGGTAACTAGTGTACAACCCACAGCCCCGACGGGGCGCGTGCCTAGCTTAAGTACAAAAATCGTAAGCGGCCACTTTCGCGCTCAGTCTGCATCGGTGTATAACGCTAGTCGGACGTCGTCGGCGCTGATGCAAGGCCCTGTGGCGAGAGGGGCGCCGTATGCGGCGGCGGCGTCTTTAAATCGATTTAATTTTCTGATTTCCATCACTAAATAGAGCTTATGACGTCATAATAGATAGTCAAAAAATGCCACACTTGGTTTTCATACAGATCGTGATAATTGCGTTATCTAGTTCTATCTATATTATCTGTGGTACCGATAGAGTGACGTCACAGCGCCAGGTGCGCAGTTAATTCGGACGGGTTGTAACGTCAATATTAAGCCGTGAAAATACATATTCAAAAATCTCCATGTTTATTAAAGGCACAAATGCGTGTTAGTTATTCAAATTAAACCATTTCCATAAACGTGATGTTACATACAAACAAAACTAAACGTTGACATAAACAAAATATTATAACGTCCCGCATCAAAGCGAGAAAATCCATTAAAAAAAATCCATTTTCATTGTAAATATTTGTGTTTGTCAATGTTTTTTTGCTTATTGTCAACAAAGCGTTTGAATGTGTCGAACGGTTGTCAAATCTGATTCGGATATTTCGGATAATGTATTCAGTTTAAGTGAATTCTGTTGGTTGTTAAGTCATCGTAATCCTCGGATAAAAAATATCCGAGGATTACGATGACTTTTACTCTTGTCAACAGTGGAATCAGAAATATATTTATTGTTTGTTCTGAATTAAAATATTGAATTTACATTTTTTTTTTGCAATTAAAAAAGATTGTGCACAACAAGGCTTACATTAATGTAATGTTTGTTTTGATTAGCTTACATACCTGTAGTTCTATCAGTACAAACTCGATCGTATTATCTCAAAAACTAATTTCTTTAAATATGGAAGTGACGTATGTTTTTGTTTTTTTTCGTATTTTCTCAGCATGTTTGCTGGGAATTTTACTTTTAAATAATACCTAAGAAACTAAATCTTTGAGAGTCCGCCATATTGGATTTAATGATGTTACCTAATAAACCTTGCATTGTTGTCGAAATTAAACTGCTTGAACTTGCTTGGTAAAACATTTTCATCATGCTTCTGCTCCCACTCTGTGTGGAGCAGAAGGGAGTGTCAGACTTCTTCTGACTAAAAACCGTCCATGTTCCATCTAAGCCCGTTGTGTCCGGGACCGTGTTATCTCTTTCCAACAACCCGCAGCTCAGCTTGGTAAAAGGCTTGAACTACTACTTCGCTTTGCTAGCGTTCAATACTCACTCATTCAAATTACTTAACTTTAACTTATAAAACAACATCCTTGTCATATTACTCTTTCTGATCAATGTTTATTCTACTAGGGGCATGTTGTGTTTTAGCGTGACATCTGACATCAGCATGTAACGTCGCGGTTCATCTGTCAACGTCGCGCAGAATTATGCAATGTTGCTTGACTTGTTGATGTCACGTGTTGCGCGTCAATTGTTTCCTTGTCACTTACTTGTGAATAAATGGCTTTACAATAACGCCTTGCTGTAATATCTAGATCAGACATTTATATTTTTACTTAACACTGGAACAGGTCCTACGAGTTACCTAGCTAACACCTTAGTTTAGCTTAACAACTGCTTATCAGACCCAGTTCATCATCATAATGTTAATAATATAATAATAATAATACGAAGCCAAAGACAGTCTATTTTGTGTTATGTTGTATTGATTTTCGATGTTTGTTCCCACTTTAATTCCCCGTAACTTCAAACGGCAGAACCGTTTTCCACCAAACAAAGCTAAGAACACTCTCGATTAAATCACCCTTTAAACAAAAAAAAAAACTAATTAGAAATCGGTCCATCCGTTTCGTTGCTACGAAGCCACAGACAGACATATACACAGACAGACACGTCAAACTTATAACACACCTCTTTTTTGCGTCGGGGGTTAAAAAATGCTTATAATGTTTCCTCTCTAGGGACTCAAGCCTCCTCTCTAGGAGAGGGATGGGCTACAATCCACCACCCGGACCCAGTGCGGGTTGGTAGATATCACACGTGTCTTCGATTTATTTAGGTTCTAAGACATGCCGGTTTCCTCACCTGTTCTCATTCAATCAGTGGTGATGAAATAAATTACACCAAGTAATACGTCTGCCTGGGTTTGAACCCACGATTTATTGTTCGTAAGTCAGGGCCGCAGTTAGTACTGAGTAATAAGATACTCCTTTATAAGACAAACTCACAACACCACAACAACAACAACAACACAACACCAACAACTACCAACCAACCACCAACCAACCAACTTTAAATTACTTTAACCCGACTCGGGAATCGGACTCAGGAACTCATGCTCAGCGACCACTTGATCAACGAGGCAGACGAACATTGAAGAACTTTACTAGTTACCTCAATACAAAGTCATATCTTTAATATGTATCTCAGTATTAAAGGTTATCCTAGCATCGTGATGCAAATCATTCTTCTACGTTACCTAACAATGTTACCAACATAATATTTTTAATGTTCGCCGGTTATGGCGGCCTCACAGCAAGGCTTTAAATTTTTTATCGTTTCGGTATGAGAAATGCAATAAATGTTTCGTTTTTACGTTATACGGGCCGAATTTATGTACAGACTGTTTTGTTGTAACTTTTTAATCATTGGTTGTGATAGATTGACCTCTAGTGAATAAAAATAATGTTATTTTTAAGTTAAGATGATAGAGGCAAGCTTTGAGATAGGATTCTCACAAGAGACCGATTTCGTAACGGCAAGTGAAGTAAGATCTCATGGAAAAAACTGTTCAAGTGCAAGTCGGACTTGCACATGAAAGGTTCCGTACCATCGTAGTAGGGAAGCTCACTTTAATTTGTAGTATTACTTGTTAAAGCGGCAACAGAAATACATATTTTTTGATAAGTTTGTTTTTCATATTGTTTATATAAATGTCAAAGTTATATTTGCGGTTTTTTAAATGTGCTATATCTCAAAAACTATTAACTATATGTCGTTCAAACCAATTTTGGTTGCAAGTTTTATTGCAATCTGCAGTACCTACCTATATATATTTTTTTGATTTTTCACTTTCTTAGTTTAAAAGATAGAGGGGGGGGGGACATACATTTTACCACTTTGGAAGTATCTATCTTTGAAACGATTACTTTGAGAAAAAATGATTTTAGAAACCTAAATGTAATTTTTATAAACCTATCTACGGACACCCCACACTTTGTTTCTTTTGTATTAAAATCGTAAAGCGGTTCACAGAATACATTTAACTTTCTTAGGAAGTACTTATTAACCCGCCCAAAACGTATATTAAAATGCAAATTATGTTGCAAGGTAATTAAGCCTGCTGCGGGTTGTTCGAAAGAGATACCGCGGCTTTGACACAAAGGGCTACGAAGGATTATGGGTGGTTTTTAGTCAGTAGAAGTCTGACACTCCCTTTCGCTCTGCTTAGAGCTGGAGGGTTTAATTGGTGATTTCCCACCCCCAAAAAAAAGGGTAATTCAACCTATATTCGTACCATCGTACTAATCGGTTGTATGAATTTGTAAACAGCGATTAAGGACGTGGAATGAGTACGCAAACAGATCAAAGACTACGGTTTACATAAAATTAGCGACACTGTTTTCATATTGCTGCAGACGTAATAAAAATCTGCTCGCCATTTTATTATCCACGTTCAAAAGATAGTCACTGACTTCATAGGCTATACAATGTCCAACGGGTACATGTTAAAAATATGTCCCAGAGAATGATGGATCTATTGGGAATTTGTTTTCCCATTAGATCCATCATCGAAATAAGTGGATCTACTGAGAATATTATTTTCTCAGAAGATCCATTGGCCAGATCCATGATTTATGGAAGGACTTAGTGAGTTAACAAATTCCCAGTAGATCCATCATGGATCTGAGCAATGGATCTACTGAGAATGATCCCCGGCTAGCAAGCGAGCGGATAGTTTATTAGGAATTTCGTCCGTGGGTGGGAAAGCAAGCTAAATCGTTGGTTCCGGTTATCATTTGTAGAGCTTTGACATTTGGTACAAGCAGCCAGTGGCTCAACGATCTAACCACCAGTCTTACCAAAGGATATCATATTACTCTGTACTAACTGGGTTGTGGACGTTACCATAGGCAATCGCACTATGTAAAATACTTACTGGCATTAAGCTTTATCTAGCAATCAGGGCAGACTGATGATTACTATGAAGTTCTTACTGAAAAATATTGTTTTACTATAAAATATTGTATTAGTGTAAGCTACATATACTAACTTTTATAGTAAGCGATCGTTAATAACGTGTCTTATTCAAAATGTCTAGTTTTTGGAATATTGCCAGCGTAACTTTACTGCAATAAAGAAGAAAATTTGTAGTCCATTCGTCATGTGACATGTTGAAATATAGTGTGCAGGAGAATTGAACTTTACTTTGTAATTTTATTAAAATAATTCCTTTTTATGGTTGATACTCAACTTTTTGAAACGATAGCAAAATACCATAAGACCAAAAATATAACAGAACAGTTAGTTTGAGCAGTACCAGAGAATTTATGCAGAATTCTAGTAATATTATTACATCAGGAGGAACTTAGAACCGAAAATTCGAATACATGTGACTTCAACCAACTCGTACACTGGCCCCTCGTGGTGAATTATAACCCAGTCATTCTCATCGTGAGGAGGAAGGAACACAATAAATTTTGCTTGCATTATTTAGTAATTGGATGGGAAAAGTGAAGTGAAAAGGCGAAGAACTATCACGTGGGCAGGAGTGGCAGGAGTGCAAGAGAAAAAGAGAACTGAACTAAGAATGGACTAACCTTCGTTTGATATAGAAAATTGGCTTTAAGTCAGCATTTTCAGACGAAAACTTATAATTAAATATGGAATACCAAATAAATTAGGAATCAATCCTGCGCGTAAGCAGGAGATCAATGATTATTGTACTTACCTATAATCAGACGGTCCAGAGAACAGATGAAATCCGCATAAAAAATTATAAACAATCCATTCCAACTCGTCTTCCTGCCCATGTTTTATGCTATTTGGGGTTGGCACAAGACGAATACAAATACAAATAGTTTGTCAATCATAATAGATATGTCAGTGTTTACTATTTATAATTATAATTTATACAATCCTAGAAAAGTAGATCAAACATAAAAATAGCTTAGTGTGCGTTTTGTGTATGTATGTGTATTATGGGTTGTATGTTTATGTGGGATGTGTGTGTGCATGTGTGTGAGATGTAGGTATGTGTGTAATGGTTAAAAAAAATTGTTGAGTGTGTTATGATGTTTGCTGCAGGAGGGCGTCAGTGTCCTCATATGATAGTGGTTTTATCCATTGTATTACAAGTTTCGTACATTCTAAAAATTGATTGGTGTAAACATATATTTCTTTATTTATCTTATTATAGAGTTAAGATGACCGTTTCTCGTATTGCCTGCAAAACAAAACGCAAAACTTGTTTGTTGCAAAACTTGGTTTTTCTTTTTGATAAAATAGCGGTATCATAAGGCAGCCCTTTGTGCTTTTTCAAAATAGTCTGAATAATGTAGAGTTTTCTCACCGAAAACAAGACGTTTTTTCCCGACTGCGGCGAAGCTTAAAAGGAGGGTTATGTGTTTGGCGTATATGTATGTTTCTTTGTCTTCTTCAGTTCGCCCCCGTCTCCCGCCACGTTATCATTTACTCATTTTTGCTTCAAATCATTCCTCATACAAGTGAAAAGATGGATATCTTTTCTTTAGGCTTCCTCTCCCTCTCCATCCATCTACATTTATATTCCTTCACACGCCGAAAATAAACCGAACGAAATAAACAGCAAACTATCACAAAGCTCAATATAAATACTAGAAACGGCATACGGAAGTTTTTATCGCAGATAAACAGTTTACAAGGGAACATCGTTACTGCAACATTTGTATTTAACGATTGGCCTTTACCCAAGGCTCTATAAAGAAGATGTCCATTCAACTGTAACCGTTATAAGACATAAAACGGTTGTGATACTTATTCATCTAGAATCCTACATTCTTTTTATTTGGCTTGAAAGGTTTGTCGTTGCTGCGGCATGTTGTAAGAGATACCACTGCCTCAACATATGGGGCTATGAAGGAACATGGGTGGTTTTTAGTCAGTAGAAGTCTGACACTCCCTTTCACTCTGCCCAAAAGCGGGAGAGGTTATTTGATGATTTCACAGCACCCAAAAAAAAGGTTTAATGGTGTTGGTGGTAAAATGATAAATAGTGTCCGACTGGAGGTCGATTATTGGCAGAATTTGAAGCCGATAGTTTGATAACCTTAAGAAATTTAGTTCATCAGGATTTTTAAGTAGCTTCCAAGGAGTCTGAGTTTGTACCCGTTTGATGTCAATATTATAATTATTATTACTTAACATAACTGGCGATTTGGGTGTTCTAGGTAAACCTTTGCCTAATATTTCGAGGACTTATATAGATACTTCTGCCCATAATTTTTTTTAAACATTTAGTGAGTGATTGCCTCTTTTCTACGTCCTCAGATGTCTACATGATGCATATAAACATTTGAGGACGTAGAGACGTAACGTTATTCCACCAGATGAACCTACAAACGATTTCTTCATAATCAACAGTCTATTAATGTCTCTCTCTCTAATGAATCCCACTTATGGGACACAGGCCTCCTCTCTTTGTGAGGGAATGGGCTATACTTTACCACGTGGGCCCAGTGCGGATTGGTAGATGTCACATGTCTTCGATTTTTTAGTTCTAAGACATGCTGGTTTCCTCACGACGTTTTCCTTCACCGTTTTTTGAGAGCAGCGGTGAGGAAATAAATTACACAAAGTAATGTGCCTGCCTTGAACCCACAACCTACTATTCGTAAGTCGGGGCCGCCACCACTGGGCCATCGCTGCTCCTACAAACGATTTGCTAACACAAAAAAACTGACCACAAAACCATAGTTCATAAATTCAATTCAACACAACCATTTTACGCACTCTAAAAAATGGCTGCTCCGAAAAAGAACGCCACATTTTCACGCACCAAAAAGAGTATGACAAAGCAAAACAAGTCAGGCCAAAAATATTTGGCCGACAAAAGCAGGTGTAGCTTATACCAACCAACCATTGTTCGGTAACCGCGATAAATTTGTACCAACCAAAATGTCGCGACCAAGACATACATTTTTTCATTGTCCTTTACACGAGCGACCAATGTAATTAATAGGTTTATTCTGTTGTGTACTGTTTTATTGTGAAGCTGTGCTGTTTCAGTTCTTTGTTTTCTAATTCTTTGGTGTGGATAGCCTGTGTTTTTATGGACGGTGCAGCAGCGTTTTGGTAACTCGTGTGGGATTTTCACCAGAACATTTTTTACTTTTTGACCGACTTCTAAAAAGAAGAAGATTTTGTATTTCACCAGCATCTGTATTTGTCATGTGTGTTTACCGATTTATCCGCAATAAGTAGTTCGACTTAAGAGGAGCTCGTGGCTTAACAAGAACTGCCACTCGGGTCAATCTTTAGGTTAAGCTGCGCTTGCCTCGGTTTGCCTAGGATCTGTGGATGGGTGACCGCCCATTACATACCGAGTTTCCTCCGTGCCTCGGAAAGCACGTTAAGCTGTTGGTCCCGGGTGCCATATATAGATCTTTGACAGTCGTTACGGGTAGTCAGTGACCTGAATGTCTGACATCCAGTCTTACCAAAGGGTATCGTATTACCTAGTATTAACTGGGTTGTGGAGGTCAGATAGGCAGTCGCTCCATGTAAAATACTGGTATTCAGCTGCATCCGGTTAGACTGGAAGCCGACCCCAATATAGTTGGGAAAAGGCTAGGCAGATGATGAAGTAGTTCGACTTAAGTGATTCTTTTTTTGTTTGGTGCAATAAGCTGGCGTGGTGTTCCCATATAATTTTTATAATCTTTTCTTATGTAATTCTTTTTTTAGGATAGATCATATTTAATATGCGTTACACGTTTTCGTCTATGTGAATGGCATTGCTAATATTATCTTGTTGTAATGTTTTGGGAAGTCAACGACTTTTGTTTGTTTCATTGACTTTTTTGCCACCTACTTCCGAAAGTAAAATCGTTTACTGTTTTATATTTTTTGCAAACATATCCTCTATATCCTCTGTCTCCTTCTTTGGCACCTGTTTTTTTTTATCTCCTTCTCGCATTTAACTCTTGTCTGCCACTCTGACTAGTACCATTAAGTACCAACAACGAGGAACAATATCAAAACTCATGGCAACTTGGAAATTAAGCGCTACTTTACCCTCATCATTAATACTGGTGACCAGGAGAAGGTTCCATGGATCAGCTAAATGCGAGACACACGGGTTTTGTCAATATGGTGACACTTGGGGGAGGCTTAAGTCTTTCGTCTTTCGGCTGAGATGATGATCATTTATACACATAGACACCATTTTTTTTTAATTCCAGAATAAAAACATATTTTTCCGCATCCATTATTTATCTTTTGTAGGGAACGCGTTATTCTCGATTAATTTAATAATGTTCCCGCGAACCGCTTTTTATGATTTCACTCCGATTTTTGTTTTGATTAGTTTATTTATTTTTGGTTAAATTACATAGAATGTACGGGGATGTTGAGTTATTTGTTCTAGTTCTGGGATTAAAAATTACAGAAATACCACTTCCCTATTTGAATTGAGCTTTGTCAACAATTTGATGTTGTTGTTTATTTTTTTGTTAATTTGCTAAAAAAAAGTTGCTCCGTATAGTTGCAGCTATTGACCAATAAAAGTCCTATCAAAATCTGTCAAACATACAGACAGAACAATTAAAAAGAAATGTTACACTCTTACCGAAAATACTATCATATTTTTTTTTCTCAATCGAATCCCCATATTTATTTACAATATCTACAAACTACAATTTAGAGAACTAAAATTATATACAAGTATCAAAAAGAGAAGAATTACAGGGCGTCAAAAAATTCGTCCACATTGCTGTCAACAGGAAAAGTGCCCAGAAGGCTGGCAGCATTGCCACGTTGGATGGTAATGCTGATTCTTTGGCCAAAGAATAGGCCAGCCCTCTGGTCACATGAAGAGTCGGCCAACCGCTTGGCAATTTCCTTAAATATTAAGTGAGCACTCGGACCCCAAGGCCCCAGTGTTTCAACCCCAAACGGCTCAAACACATAACTGCCAATTAAGTTGTTGTATTTGCGCCGTTTGAGGTTTTCAACACCTGCAGCAGCCGCCCCAGCACAACTCACCGTGCTAGGAAGATGGGATGGCGCAAGGGTATCGACGCAAGTTGCGTCCCACACCAAAGGCCTACCCAACTTCCATGGCATTATGGTCATACCATCTGGTCTCTTCCCATCGACGCGTGCCAACCCATTAGGTTCCAAAACAGCAGGCACACCGGCGGTGGCCAGAGCACGGCGGATGAATGAACGAACATTAATGCTGGCGTGTCGCGCAATGCGACCTGCGCTCTTACTGCAGGAAAGGCCATGGTGTCCGAGGCTGTCGACTACTTCACCACATTGACAACGATGTGGAGCCCCAATTATTAATTAATTAATTATTAATTTATTCATTCAGTAAACAGCTATTATTTTGAAATTACAAGCAACTTTTTCAATTATATTTATTTGAAGCAAAGTGAACCAGTCCAAGTACTAGGCAACTATAAATCACTAAGAGGAACAAATACCCACCAAAGTTTTTACACGTAACACAGACATTTGTATCATTTCGTTTGTTATCACATTATGCACTCCTAGTACCGTACGTTCGAGTAGTTCATCTTTCTCCAAGCATCTGCCGTTCCAGTAACTGTCTGCTAGTCGTAAATCATACTTGACTGGCATTGAATTATAAATGACTAGCTGTTGCCAGCGGCTTCACCCGCTACAACTTAAAAAATATCCCACGGGAAGATAAAATCGGGATAAAATCCTACGTGTTAATCCAGGTTATAAACTATCTGTGTACCAAATTTTATCTAAATCCTTTCAGTAGTTTTTGCGTGAAGAAGTAACAAACATACACACTCACACACTCACAAACTTTCGCCTTTATAATATTAGTGTGATTCGGTAAGAAACGTCTTCGTCTAGAAAATAATTGTACACATAACCTGAAATCAAGCTAGAGCAAACCAGTAGAAGTGGATCTCTCATTGTACAGGAAGTCTATACAAAGTAAGGCCATTTCATTCTGGAAAATAATATAGGTTGATGTGTCGCGGTGAGTATTTTGTAATCTGTTTTTTATCTTTGTTTCTTATATTTTTGAGAAGTCTATTTTGAAGGTGTATAGTGATACATTATAGCTTCCTTTGGCGGGCGGAGCGGAAAGGAGTGTCAATCTTCTACTGACAAAAAATTACCCATTTTTCTTTTTAAACCCTTTATATCCGGGGTCGCGGTATCTCTTTGGAACAACCCGCAGCCCACACATAATAGCTTGCTTAAGCTTTTTTATACTAAATTAATTTTATTCGTGCCTAAACATGGCATCACTTTGGAACCTATTAGAAAAAAAGTCACAGTCGCACTTTTTAAATGTTACAGCACCATTGTGAGATACCTTTTGGCGAATATTTCTTACGTTAACTTTTTTATCACCACCAAATTTAACCAAACTCATATTTTAATATAGGTTTGGTAGGATCATTATTTTGCGGATCAAAATTCGTTTTTTTTACGTTTTTTGCAATTTCCCGGTCAGTGTCAAGTCGTATCTTAAATAAAATGGGATTCGCGGGAGTAACAAATGTCTTTATTATACTATCAAGAATGCCTTCTTCATCAAATAGTCATTCTTGAGACTTATATGAACTGAGACGGTTATATTGGTGATTTTTGGTGATTTTAATCATTCATACAAATAAATAATTTGTTTGGTGATTTTTTTCAGTAATATACATTTGTTACTGCCGCGAATCCCATTTTATTTAAGATACGACTTGACACTGACTGGGAAATTGTAAAAAACGTAATAAAATCGAATTTTGCGGGCTACCCTGTCGCATCAACCTTAAGTAACGACTGATTAAACATAACCTACCCCGATCCTAAAACTTTCTATAAAAAGATTAAGCTTCAGGTAATACAAAAAAAAAAAAATTAAAGAAAGGACTCCCAACTTTCAACCTCCGAGAATTCCAAATTAGTAACTGTCGTGAATACAATAGTATCTTTCACAAAGAGACGTATCTTTCTGTATATACTCGTAGTTACGGTATAACTTATATCTTTTCTATTGTAGTTTATTTCTTTTATAAATGACTGGGATAATGTGTTTAGAAGCTTCGTTTTTTTTTTCTTTCTTTACTAGATTTGAATGAGGCCTCTCTAGATGATTTGTTGAAGAGATCTGAGTATGAAAATGGCTGAATAGACTGATCTTTCGTGATTTGTTGTGAACATTTCTCGTATTGACACTAAAAAAGTATTTGTAAAATTGCGAAATCTGAGTGAGATTGGCGTTCATATTTCGTGTTATTATAGAATGAAAACGAATCGATGAAATAATTCCAAGATTTTTCTTATGACATGGACAACACTAGGAAGTGCCGAAGGGTGGGCGTTTTGGGGGACTGTCTCTTGTAAATAAGTAGAGTAAAGAAAATTTTGACGTTCGAAAAGTGCTGATTATCAGCCTAATTTGAATAAATGACTTTTGATTTTGATTTTGACATGCATTAATGTAAAATACTGGTACTAATTCAGCTGCATTCATAAAGAGTACAAGCCAACCCCAATACAGTTGGGACAAGGCTATAATATATATTTAAATACTTAGTACTTTTAACTTAAATCACCAATGTCTTAAATAGGCACTTCTCAGTTAAATAATCAAGTAAAATTATGCTACTCTCGCCGACTCGATATATATGATGATCAAATAAGGAACTCAAACTTTTCATGTAACTAAACTGAGTTCAGAGCATACTTGCCAAAGTGATATATTGTGGAAGACAGCTAAAATATTACCCGGGTATAAGTTGTGGCTCCAGTGTCAGTATAAAGGGTGTAAAAGTACCTTTAACGCAAACGAAAGGCACTTGTTCTCCCCACCACTGCGATCATTTTTTGGTTCGAGACCATACCTGGGAACCCCCTAGTTACAGAGATATTGGGAGTCACAGTTCCAAATTTTGCACAGCTGTTTTTGTAAATACTAGCTTTTCAGGTTATAATTTTACTTAAATTACCTACATGACCCTTTGACTATCCAAAGCATCCACTAGCACAACGTTTTAAGAGTGCTACATTGAGTTTTACCGTTAAATGTGATTTGTCGCCCCAAAAACATTAAAAAAAAAAAATTGCGTAGGTGTACTTAGTTTGATGTACAGAATGCTTGGTTGACGTATGAGTGAAAGATTAAGTTACACCCTGTATAGACCACAGTTTTTTTTTAACGCGGACTAGGTTTTTTAATAGGAAGAGCTCGTGGCTAAATAAAACAGGCACTCGGGTCAATCTATAGGTTAAGCCACGTTTGTTTTGGTTAGCCCGTGGATGGGTGGCAGCTTATTACTTACCGAGTGTTCTCCGTGCTTTCCGTAGCACATTAAGCTGTTGGTCCCGGCTGTCGTTAGTAGATTTTTTAAGTCATTGTAGCTAGTCAGTGCCCTGAAATTCTGAGTAACCTGAAATTCTTACCAGGTCTAAGCAGTCGCTTGATGTAGAAAACTGATACTTAGTTGCATTCGGCTAGACTGGAAGTCAATCTCATCGTAGTTTGGGAAAAGGCGAGGCAGATGATGTTCTTTTTTTCTTTACAAGTTGGTTTACGAACTTATAATTTGTTTCATCGGTAGATTACAACTGTTTATCCAAACCTCTTTAAACAACAGAAATAAAAGAAAAAAACAGTCAAAAGAAGAAAAACTTGTTAAGTGTTCATAGCGGCTTGGCGATGCAAGCAGGAATAGTCGCGCCGTGGTCGTATGCAAGCCTGTACGACTGTACATACTCAACTATGTTACAACAGCCTGCTCACAGCGTGCCACTCTAGCCACCCAATGACAGCTAACCACACCCATGCCACTCTAGCAAACCATAACCATGCCACTCTAGCAAACCATAGCCATGCCACTCTAGCCAGCCAATGACAAGCAACCACAGCCAAGCCACTCTAGCAACCACTAGCGAGCCAATCACAGTCAAACGAAGACACCGCCATAACTACCGGATGCCTCCGGTGGGGATATAAGTCTATATAATACACTGTAAGCTCAGTTTCGAGGACTTGTCGCGCTCGATTGTGAAACTTGTAAGTGGAAACTCTGCCCGAATAAAATAATTAATCAGTTCCTGTTTATTTTTTTACCACTGTCGTTACAACTACTTTTAAACGCTTTCGACCACTAGACCTATAAAACAGCCACAGCACAAAAAGCCACAAATTAACATTCCCTCTGCCACTGTGGCCCCACCCTTACTCCACCGCAGCGGAATCACATTAGTTAATTAAATCCTTAGTTATTTGTTACATTTTATGCAGTCCAGTGTGGTTTTATTTTAGTTGAGGAAAGAGATAAATAATGAAGAAGGAAAGTTTAATTTAAATACAGTATTTCTTTATTTCTTAGTTGTTTCAAAATAAAGAGAGACTAGAGACTGTTTCTTTTTACCCGACTGCGGCAAAGCCCAAAAGGAGGGTTATCTAAATAGTTTTTTACAAACCAAGTCCAATAACATTCTCTTGCACTAACCCCAATATGTTTACTGACTAAACAAAATGTGATTCTAATTAGTCCGTCTGCTACATTATCGAAAAATATTAGATTTGTATTTTTTGTTTTATCACATCAATAAAAATTTACGAATTTAAAATGCGTCAAAGATTTGAGTGGGGGTTTGTGACGTCACTGACCTGTAAAAATTAATGTCTTAGAATATGTCGTCACACGAGTTTTCAAAGCACTGTATCGTCTATAATGTTTGTTTACGTGAAAAAAGAAAAGATACCTAATACTAGGTAACCAATATTTTTTTGGAAATCTATCGGACTGACTAATTAGTTTGTTAACTACCCTATTTATTTGGGGTTGATGCAGCATTGTCTTCTTCTAGACTTCTCTGTTTCTCGTCATTAGGAACGGAGTCCATCTGGTTTTAAACATGATGATTTTTTAGTCAAACTGACTGATTTGTTGGTCTAGTGGCCGTCACTGCGACATCTGAGCATGAGCTCTACAATAACAAAACAAAACAAAATACAAAAACAAAATTATGGATCTGTGTTATCTGAAGTAAATAAATTATTATTTTATTTAGTGTTCTATTCCTGAGTCGGTTAAAATGTTATCTGGTTATTCCATCAGGAAATGTCTCAGTAGCAATCACGGAGTCTGGATAATTATTTTTTATTTATTTTTTATTTATTTATTTATTTATATCCTCACTTACAACTATTTTTACAGGTATAACCCAATGCAATAGTGAAGCAAACTTAAAAACTTATTTTCTAAAACTTATTACATATAATGTTATTCTTGTGAATTCACTTAGTGTACACGCAAAAACGTCTATCTCCTCTGCTACAAGGTTAAGAGTGCGAAGAGCCCGCGTCAGGGGCGCCTCGTTTAACAGATTAGTGCGGCCACGAGGTATAGCCAGCAGCTGAGGCCGCCGTCGCCGCCACACGTATCTGTCGGGCACACTCAAACACACCAACCCTAATATGTCGGCGTTATGTATCTTGCCTTTAATTACTTTGAATAAATAAGAGACAAGTGCGAACTCACGCCTAACTCTCAGCTCATTGTATCCAACCATGCCTAATATAAACAAAGTTGGATACATAAGCGGGTAAAAAGGATATACTCCATAGAGCCTCAAATATAAAAATCTAACAAATTTATTTTGTATTCGCTCCAACATGAGACTATATTTAGTCTCATGTGGGGCCCAGATGACTGCGTTGCATTCTAATTGGCTTCTCACCAAAGTGTTATATAATGCGATAACCGCCGTAATATTTGTGAAACCACGAACAGTACGCATAATAAACCCCAAATTTCTGTAGGCCTTTTGACAGCACTTGACTATGTGATCACGAAACGCAAGCCCCGCGTTAAGACTAACTCCTAAGTCCCTAACCTCTGTAACCCTGATCATCGGCATCCCATCAATGCTGTAATCATGCACAATAGGACTACGTGCACGCGAGAAAGTTATGGTGACACATTTTTGGGCGTTGAATTGCAGAAGGTTTTCCTTGCTCCAAGTAACTACGCTATCTATGGCCTTCTGTAAGCGTTCACAGTCCTCATCACCCCTCACTGCCATGGATAACTTTAGGTCGTCTGCAAATAATAAACAATTTGCCTCCTTAACGACTTCGGGCAAATCGTTTACCATAATTATAAATTGCAGAGGTCCGAGGTTAGTCCCCTGGCTTACCCCCGACCACGTAAAGTACGGCTCAGACTTGTGTCCCTCGTACTCTACGTATTGCTGCCTATCCCTCATGTAACTGGCAAAGAAATGAAGTAGGTGCGGAGTGAAACCAACGGCTGCTAACTTCTTGAGCAACACGTCATTATCGACCAGGTCAAATGCTTTTTTGAAATCGAAGTAAGCAGCGTCAGCCTGCCCCCCACCATCTACAATCGGCAACACATGAGCCATGTAACTCAGTAAGTTACTAGTGGTGCTCCTCATTGGTCTAAACCCGTGCTGTGCATCTGAGAGTTGCGTTCTCACCTGCATAAAAATGCTGTTATGGATAGCACACTCCAACACTTTAGCCGGTGACGATAGTACTGCAATAGGTCTGTACCCACTAACATTGTCCTTACTTGAACCTCCTTTCGGTACCGGCACGACACGAGTGGTTTTCCATCTCTCTGGAAACACGGCCGCCTTCAGACAGCTGTTGAAGATATGGAGCAACGGTACAGCCAGTACAGATCTACAGTCTCGGAGTATGTAAGGCGGAATACCATCCGGTCCCGCAGATCTCTTCGGCTTAAGTTGACCAAGCGCAGTTTGCACATCCTTCAACTGCAATTTCTGCAGGTGAATACACGCCGCTCCATTCTCGCCACCCGCCCCTTCTATTGCCGCAGCAACATTCAACTCGGGCTGCCTCGCGCTATAAACCGAGTGAAAGTACTCCGCAAACTCTTTCACACACTGCTCAGCAGACAAAACCTCCCCGTTTTTTAAAATCCTTTTTGGACTTCGACTACCCCTTTTGGAATTTACGTAGTTCCAAAATGATTTTGGGTCTTTTTGCAGTTGATTTTGAACCCTGTTGCTATGTTGTTCTTCCGCTAATTTAATCAACTGTTTTACTTTAGCCCTACACAGAGCAAACGCCTCGTAATCAACCTGGCTCTTACTTGCCTTGTACCGTTTGTGGAGAATGGCCTTAAAACGTATGTTGCGAATTATTTCAGCAGTGTAAAACTCGGGATAAATATACTTCGAGCTTACCTCACTTCGCCGTTTTCTGGGAACACAGTCATCTATTGTCGCATTAATTGTTTCATAAAAATAATTTAAACTCTTTTCTAAATCAAGGTCATAGATGTCAGTCCAATCTATTGCCGCTATTGATGAGTACAATGTTAAAAAATCAGCTTTATTAAAATTCCAACCGGTGGGTAAAGTACTCGACTCGTTCGCCAGTGGATCCGCAACCCGGCGCGCCCGCAGTTCGACCAACACGTCAAGCGGCGGATGGTACGCATCCACAGGCACGAGAGGCACCCCCGCAACGCGCACATTCACACTCTCTCCCTTCGGAAGCGTACTTAACACTAAATCCAAACATCGATTATTACAATTAACGATCGTGTTGCACTGAGTAAATCCACAATATGATAAAAAGTATTCAAAATAATTACATACGTTTATCGAACAAGAATGCATATTGAAATCACCAATTACGACGATATCACTATATTTACTACACAGCTGTTCTATAATCCTAAACAATATCATATACTCATTCTCACAACTGTTTGGCGGAATGTAAATAACACACAATAAAAATAAAAGTCTACTTTGTAAATAAACGGTAGCACAAACCAGTTCGAACACCTTATCATCTATGTTGACGTCACTCGGGATGGACACTCGCCGCAGTTCTAAACGCGGTGTGGCCACGAGACACGCGCCGCCCTGCTTTCGCCCATCCGCGCGATCGCAGCGCAGTATTGTATAACCAGGTGGCACTATTTCTGCGTCCTGAATTGATTTGTTGCAGCCTGTTTCAGTAATGGCGAACAAACCTGCTTCTGAAGATGACACACCTGCATAGAACTCTTCCAATTTTGTACGCAAACCTCTCACATTTTGGTAGTAAATTTCAATAACTGTGCTAGTTATTTTATGGTTTTTTGGTACGAAACCACACCCATTCACAGAATTCAATGTTCACGGCCCAATTTTCCGATTGACATAAGGTATTATAACTGCTTTCAGGTACACCAATGATAAAAGAAGCATAATCCCTTTCAGTTTTATGTCTTATTACTTCTACCGTGACTGGTACTGACGATCCACATATATTCTTCACGTATTTTTCCAATTTTTCTACCGTAGTTTCCTTACAAAGGCGCCATACATGCAAAAACTTTTTACGTTCAGTTCCCTTTATGTCTACTGCACTCGTGCTCCCACCTCTTTTTACTTCAGTGTTTGGATATCTACTTTTTTTCTTATTTACTTCTATCCAGTTTCCTTCCTTTTGAGATGCTAACTCCTCTGGTTTTGCAAGTTTTTCAAACTGATTCCTTCCATTTTCTGGTCTATTTATCTCCTTTGCGACTGCACTTTTCTCGATTTTTTCTGTGTTAGATGGTTTCGTGGCCACACACTCTTTTGTCAGAACTTCATTTCCAACTACCCGATTTTGGTGTTGTTTATGTGCCCGAAACATACTTAGATTCAAATCAAATCCTTTATTTGCAACAAATGTAGTTTAAATTAAAATACAAGCATAGTAAAAAGAAATAAGCCATGTACGTACTGTCTGGAAATAGGCACGCAAAATTTATAAAAAATGCAAACAATTTGTCTACAACGTTACAAATTAAATGTCAAAGTTAGAATGATTGCAAGATTAATACGTCATATCTGGCGAAATGTATTCATACTTCTTAGGTACCTAACCCTTTGGGGATTACACGGGATGTTATGTTATTCTACAAAACCAATAAACATCAACTAATGGTATACCCGACAAAGAGCATCATGAAGAAATACCAATAAAGCCTTAATCTAACCTCAACACTTTTCACCCCTATTTTTCTCCAAGAACAATTTTTAATCGCCCTTTTTTTACCCTGCATGCTAGTAACAAAGTAAAACAAGCAAATTCATTTTTCTCTCAGGTATCGCTGCAAGTTTACTGGTAATAAAACTTCACGACGTTACAGGGTGAGGAGAATTTATGGTGCATCGTTTGTGCTGGTAGGTGCTTATATGTATAAATCATCGTATCGAAGGAAACAGTGTTGCAGTGATAAACGGTTTGGTTTTGAAGATGTCTGTGGTTTTCTTCGCCAGAAACGTACACTTGCAAAACTGTTTTTAGTACTCATTTTGAACCCAGAATAGCATAATCTACACTTATATTATAAAGAGGAAAGATTTGTATTTTTGTGTGCGTGAATGTATGATCGTAATGAATAAACTCAAAAACTAAGCTACATTCGCCATTTTTTTTTTTGGCGGCTGGAAAATCATCAAATAACCCCCTCCCGCTTTTGGGCAGAGCGAAAGGGAGTATCAGACTTCTACTGACTATAAACCACCCATGTTACTTCTTAGCCCTAAGCTACATTCACCTTGAGCAACATAGGCTACTTTTTATCCCTGTATTCCCACGGGAACGGAAACTACGCGGGTGAAACCGCGTGACGTCCGCTAGTCAGTCGATAATATCCAAAAATAATGTGTCTGCTCTACTGGGAATATTTAAGACTTTTCGGACCAATTTCTGTTTAATTAATCAACATCTGTTTCTTGCGCTTATCTCGGTGATAAGCTGATGATGCTGAAGATAAATGATGATGATATTATATTTATATGATATATATATTTATATTTTTTAACACATTTGTTCGTAAAGGGTCTCTTATTTCACCAATTTCAATATCGTAATGTATCTCATTACGTACTTGTGCGGTAATGTAATGTAAATCGCACGGTTTAGAAAGATGCTCCGTCAAAACGAACGGTACCTACTTTTTTAAATCTTAGCAAAGAGTTTAATTTCAGAAAAGTGGTCAACATTTTATGAATAAAATTAACTTTGGGAGATAAAATATAATAAATAAACATTTAATTCTTTAATTTTATTAATTTCGACAATAAATTACAACCATTAATATCTGTAGCAAAAAAAAAATATTAATTTACTTTCATTAATAATACTGGCTGTTTTGTGCCTATGCCTGGAAAAAAATCGCATCGCTTATTTGTTAAGAAATAATAATCAATTTTACTAATTGCTCAAATTTTCATAACTGCTTTAATTAAAGATTTATTCGTTTAAGAAAGTCCGAGTTTTATTTATTTCCTCGCAAATATGTTATAAAACGTCGTATGACATACGTGCGCTTTGATAATTACAGCCTCTGCTTTCTTGTAGCCCTCGCCTACGGCTCGGGCTAGCAATATCGCCTCGGCTGTAATTTTCAACTTACCGCACTTATATCATATTTTTTTTTTTTATCCTTTATTAAAAAGAACCAGGTTCTTAATAATTAATTACAATCTATATCATAATGTACTATTACAGCATCTTCATCAAATATTTCTTTCATACTTCTCTATTACTTGTTATCATAACAGTCACCTATTTTCTGGTTATATCATCCTTCATACAGTCTATACAGTATGTTAGCTTACATGATACTAATAAAAATATAAACCAAAACAAAACACTGAAAAATAACAAACAGAACCATACCAAACATTTTGGAAAAGCCTCGCCACCTTTGTTTTTATCGCAGAAAATGTGCGTGGATTAATGACTTTTAGGTCTTAATCCATTTTCCCTTCATATTTTAAAACTGGCGTAGGTAAAATAGGATCTACAGAGCGTGCGCGGATCATGGCACAATTACGTCACAAATTAAGGTTATAGTATTTTTATATATTTAGGATGAAAATCGAATACCGATTACCTTCCATTAATATGTCCCTTGTTTAACCTAACATCCTGTATATCTACGTTCATACTCAACATTTTCCTTTTAACTCCGCATTACATGTCCCTATCACGATAACTACAACAACACAATTTTTCAGTCACCAGCGCCACTTTCAGGCTTCTTTTTGTACTCATTTCTTATTTTGTCCATTCACCTAACACCACATTTCGCTCTTAGAATCCTCATTCCAGCAACATGCAATAAGGGATCGGATAAAAAAAAACTAATTTCCAAAAAATATTGGACACGAATTTTTTATTTTTTCACGTAACCAAAATGAAGACGATACAGTGCTACAAAAACTTGTGAGCTCTTTGAAAACGTCACATGTTAGTACATTTTTACCTACAAATGACGTCACAACCATGATGTTTGACGCGTCTTATTTTCGTCAATTTTTATTAGTTTGATAAAACAAAAAACACGTATACAATATTTTTCGATACTGACGGACTAATTAGAATCATAATTTTTTGACTCAGTCCGATCCCCTTTTGCCGTTCACTAATTCTTTTTTGGCCCAACATTTTGCTCCATACAAGACAACAGGTCTTACCAGGGTTTTAAAGTTTTCCTCTTGAGTTTAAGGGGAATGCGGGACTCGCATAGTGTTCCTGTAATTCTGTGCAAAACAGTCCGATTTATTTTTGCTTTGCACGATTAAACCGACATACTGAAAGTTGGAGCAGACTGCATTTAGCATTATGACTCGGAGAGACCGCTGAACAGTTTTACTTCTGCTGTATTGGTGCAAAAACCTATGTTCAAAGACCTTTGACCTTCGGAGGTTGCCATGGTAAATCACCAAATGACTCCTTTTGCTCTGGGCGGAGCGGTAGGGAGTGTCAGACTTCTACTGACTAAAATCCACGCATGTCCCTTCTTAAACTTTTGTGTCCGAAGCAGCGGTATCTCTTTCGATCAACCCGCAGCCCCAAGATTCATGACCAAAACTAAAAAAAGACACGTTAATAAAAATAGATAATTCATTGCATGATTAAACCATTTTGTAAAGTTTAATTTCGTATTGTCTCTGTTTTGTTTTCATATTTTTTTATTAATGTAATAGAACAAAGCACTTATTCAATATTTTTCGATACCTAATTAATCTACGGAGACAGATTAAACAGAACCATATTTTTTATTCAGGAAACATCCCGATTACGAAGATAGTCGCTGCAGCAAAGCAGCTTAATAAAATATTGATGATCAATCCACCAGGCTGTTCACCTGTAAATTTCAACCATTGTACTCCTCAAACCCAGAATTCTTAACCCTAAAACTAACAAACCGTAGATCTCCTGAAAGTTAGTAAAATCGTAACGTCGCAACTCCAACAGTTTTCAACTTTGACCGCTACACTAGGATACCGCAAATTTTCTACGTTTGACAAAGTTTCCAAGAAAATTTGCCTTTTGATAGACCTTTTGAGTTCGAGTTTAGTACATGTGTGAGCTATATAAGAGGTGGCTGTGTGCTCCAAGAGGGAGCTGTTATCTTATGAGGAAATATAATAATATGATAGATGGGTGGTTCTAAGTTTTTGTGGTTTTCAAGTTAGCATTCGACATGTGGCTGTCTCTTTCAAAATGTTTCGTATTTGTAAAACAAGTTGAAACAAGACTTTGAGTGGTGGTTTGTTAATTAATAGTTTTCAAGAAAGCCGTATGGAAAGAAGAGTGGTAGGGTATGGGGGAGACCTTTGGCCAGCAGTGGGACATTGTAAGCTAAACTATCTTAAAATTTTATTTTTGTCTCTTCCAACAACTTTATCCAGGACTGTTACTTTCTTGTCTACGGCTTAGGTAACATTTTTTTTTTAAAAACGTTGCCCCACACTAGGAATTTCTCCTGTATCGTGGGTGCGTTCATAAACATTTAAACTCACATACACAAATACCCAGACCCGGAACAACTATCAGTAGGTCATACAAATATTTGTACCGTGCGGGAATAGAACCCGCGACACGCAGCGCAGCAGTCCATTGCTTGAGCCACTGCGCCAACCGTGCCATCATACATACATAGGAGAGCATGGTAAAGAGTATTTATTACTTGTTTTTCTCACAGCCTCTGCGGTAATGAAATTAGAGTGATGAATGACGACTCTTCCATCATCGAGTCGGTGTCCAGTCGCATACCAGTATTTTACATGGAACGACTGCTTATCTGACCTACACAACCCACTTAGTATTGGATAATACTATACTATCGGTAAGACACATCATCATTTTTTCAGCCCGGAATCTCCCACTGTTGGGCCTCTCTTGTTTTCTGCTATTTCTTTCCTTTCTGTGCGTCCTTCATCCATCCGTTTACACCCGCTCCAATATCGTCGACCTGACACGCTTTTGGACGGCCCTGGTTTCTCTGGCCCGACCTTGGCCATCACTCGGTTAGAATCTTACTCCACCCGCAATCTCTGCGTCTCCAGACGTCCTGCTCAACTCCGCTTTATGTGTATCGCCCTGTCCCCGACGCCGCGACTTCGAACACTTTGTTACGACAACGGACTTCAGTGTTGCGCTTTCGGTCTAGTAGGGTTATGCCGAACATAGCTCGCTTCACGGCCCTTTGTGCAACTCGTATTCAATGGACAGTCTCCTTTGTGAGCGTCCATGTCTCGGCACCGTAGTTCATCGTTGGCAGGAAACACTGGTCAAAAAGGCGGGTTTATAAATTTTGGGGTATAGAATTTCTGACCACTAACTAACGGCTGCCAAAGATTTACAAATAGCAGCCGAGACCAATGATTTGCCGTGCTTACAGAGGCAAGAAAGTAACTCGGGATGTAATGAGTGGTCACCCATCTACCGGCCAACGCAAGGCAAGCTCCGTTTAACCTGAGAATTGACCCGAGCGGCTGTGTTACTTAGCCACGAGATCCTCGAACAACCTGTGTCGATGATCTCAAATTGTGTTAGACCAGTATTTAGCCACCTGCACAGCTCAATCATTTGCTCCTAGTACGTTCTGAAAGTGGATATGCAGGATAGGCATGATAGGAGGTGACGCATATCCTGCAGAGGGACTCCAACGAAAGCATTTATTCATCCAACTACCACCTAACAAGCGCCTTCGAAGTAGTAAGGTAAATGCCAAAAATAAATGACCCCTCTTCTCACACTATTTGCCCTCTTCATCTTTATACAAGAGGTCAAGTTTGGCTGGCCACTGACTGTGCTAGGTATTAATCAGTGAAATCCAATAAATATCCATAAAACAAATGGCTTGACAGTTACTGTGGTTCTTGGTCTAGATATCCGTTATACAGGAGAGATACCTGTGTATTATTTAACGCAGCCACAAATCATGAATAATAATATAGAATACAGGGGAAGACTGCGAAATTATTGCCAGAAATTGTACTAGGTCGAAGTAGGACTATGCGATTCTGGCGATAAAAAGGTAGCAAAAAAAGCACATAGGTAAAAAACTACAGCTAACGCAAAACAATCGCAAAAATAAGGGCAATGAATACGGCCTTATTTAAGCAAGGTCTAAAAAGATTATTGATTAATAAAAATGTTACTATGTCCTAAATGACTTCCTAAACTATAATTTTGACAAACTTAAAACCTCACTGTGATATTAAGTAAAATAAATTACTTTATAATAAATAATATTAATTATATTTTTTTTTATTTTTTATTATAAATTATGCATGTTTAAATAACTAATTCGTTGAAGTACCTACTGTAATAATTATAGAAATGACATTGAAATAATTGAAATATTATTATTATTTAATAAATAATTTATTCTCCTCGACTCTTGTCTTATTATAATCATATTCTGCTTAATTTAATTCAACTAATTTTAGTTATTTCAATGTCCATTTGGTTAACCATGACTGTACAAATTTTGCAAGCCCTACGGCAGAATCACTTTAAACATGTACATTTTTTAACAACTTTGTAACAGTGTATTCAGCAAAAATAAATGATTTGATTTGATTTGATAAAAATGTCTCAAAAACAGAATGTTAATGAGGAGCAATTATGAAAAAAAAAAAATCAACCAAGAAGGTCAATTGATTAAGCCACACTTAGATTAAAATATTAATGAATATCAAACAACAGCAAATTCAGGCTCCAAAGTATCATACTGGTGACAAAACAAAAGTTGTACACTCACAAGTTTGCCACTGCGTATTATATTTTTCTTAAAAAACCCTTAAGAAAGCAAACATTTTAGAACAACACTCTGGCGATTTAACGATGTTGTCCTAGAACGGGTGTAACAATATAATTTAGGTACACCAAGGTATAACAGTTTACTTAATAGCTATAAGGACTGCTTTTATGATGGTCCCCAAGCGGTTTACGAGTTACTCTGAGTGAGCTTAGCTTTGGTGTGACTTAATCTTGGTTGCAGCTTCATTTCACAATTATATATTCTGAGAAAGGTATTGTTTAGAATATTTAGAGACTGTGTTCCATTGTTGTTTTATTACTATTTGAGATTGTCTCGTTGGTATATTGTTACTATACCTTGGTACTTTTTAAGGTTGAAAGTATCCAATTTGTAAACGCAACAATTTGTAACAATTTGTATAACGTCGATGTCAATGCAGTGACCGGCTTTTTGATTTTGGTAATTCCTTCACTTTGGTACGCGATCTGCGATTGTGTGTTTGTTTTTATTGTCGTTTCACTTACTATATAAATCCTGTGTATGTAATCTCTAATGCAAGTTTTCCTTTCTGTCCATTTAATAATTCAACATACCTTAGGTTTGTTAAGTATTTACGTAGACATTATCCTTGATTGCCCTTCATAATGAATAAAGTAAGTAAACACAATATTTCATATGAAAGGCTACCACCATCCATATGGCGTATTGTCCAACTATGATATACGACCACCATTTTCGCACAAAGACTCCATTTGAACGAATTACGTATAATTAACCACAGTCCATTTGTTGATACATCAATCATTCTCGATATATTTTCGTTTCAATACAATGGCCGCGTTTCCGGTTTCCTGTTACCGCCATTTTGTCTGCCATTTGCAAAATGGGAGATTGGAGATTGGGGCTGTTGCTTTGTTTGGTTTCTGGTCTCAAAATGTTCATGTTTAGGTGATTAGAATCGAGTTCCTTTAGCTTACTGAGAGGGAGGGAGAGAGGGGGTTTAGAATTTAGATGTTGGGGAAATTGGTAGAAATAATATTTGATATGTACTTTGAAAAAACAGTAAAACTGTGAGACGCAAGTAACGGACAATGTGGCGACACTTGTGGGAGGCCTATATCTAGCTATGAATGACTTTCAGCGGAAATGATGATGATGAAACAGCAAACAGAGTTTCGGAACACACACAATGAAGATTTCCGTAGACAACAAGAATTGATAAAATAAATTAGATCCAGATGAAAAATATGTGCTCCCATACATTCTAACTTGAAATGCAAAGTAGAACAAGAGACGCCGAGGAAAATTTGCCCCAGCATCCAAAAAGATAAATTAAAAAATTGAAAAACATATTAAATAGATTATATTATTAACCGGCTTCTAAAACGGTGTAGGTTCTTACAATTTTAAAAGCCACTCTTCAAAAAGATACACGACAAAGACCCTTGTCAAAATAACCAAAAATTTATACCAACTCGCATAACACGACTTCAAAAAATCTCCGACTTTCTAAATGAAGCTTACAGGTTTATGCGAATTCGTATAATTAGCATAAAATTATAGATGAAGTGTAATACTGCACGCGTATGATAAATGGCGGGAGGCGCTTGGGAGCTAACTGATATTAAAATAACTTCATTTTGTGAGTCACCTGGGTTTGCCTGCCTTTTATGTAATTATTAGTGTTTTTTGTGGGTTTGATTTTGAAGTACAGGGTCGAAGGTATTCAATACATCATTTTAAAAAATTCATCGGATTTTTTATCGCTACTGCGCATCGGAAACAGTTGACAGACGCACGTGTGTTGTTTGCATCGTCCGAAGCCGGGGTCGAAGCCTTTTTTTGTGGATGGGAAATCATCAAATGACTCCTCCTGCTCAGGGTAGAGGTAGGAAGTGTCAGACTTCTACTGACAAAAAACCACCCAAGTTCCTTCTTCTTTGTTGGAGTGTCGAGGCCGCGGTATCTCTTTCGAACAACACGCAGTCCCGAGGGGCGTCGGACTTTACGACGCACGTGGAACACGAACGAGCCGTCGTCACGGCCTTTCGTCGTCATAAGACGGTCGGACGGTGAGCTAACCCATTACTCACAATCTACAGGGCCGCGCCTACGGTGGCTGGAAGCTACGACGTGGCCTCCCACGCTCGGAGCGTCTCCCGCGGCGGCTAGGACGAAAGGTTCTCTCCCTCTCACGTACCGCTACTTCGCTAGCATCACTGCTTGGCCAGTAGGAGGCAACGGCGTCCCATTCCCGCTCCGGACCATGGCTTGCACCAGGACTGGACGCGAGAGGTCGTCGCCGCCGATCGCCGCTACGAGAACACAACGGGGCTCCGCCCAAGTGGGGGAGCCCTCCACGGTGTGCTTCACCGTGTCCTCCGGCCAATCCGCGCAATGGAAGCATCCGGGCGTTTCCTCCCGCCTGATTCGGTTTAAGTACCTCATGAAGCAACCGTGTCCGGTGAGGACCTGCGTCAGATGGAAAGTGAGGGCGTCGTAGCACCTCTCATGCCATTCCTCAAAGAGGGGCCTGTGGTCGAAGCCATAGGTTTACATCGAAGACAGTCATACCTTACCAGGAATATGAGAGTAAAGCAAGCTTCCTCTATTTTCAGACCAAAACCACACTGTTAAATGATATAGCAAACACAGTACAACCATTAATAGTTGACGAACGTTTTCTACAAGAGCTTTAAACCTAACATCGGTTCACAAAGGAGACCCAAATGTGTCTCTAAGTGGGTCCCTTTTGTTGGCAAAAAGATGATCACTCTGTAGAACGGCTAATGTAAGATATTTGTCAGTTACACAACAGGATATACCCATGTGTTGTGTTGAAATTAATTTACGTTGGGTTTTGTTAGTACGATTTAATACCTAGGTACGAAGAGATCTAAGAGACATTATTTATACCTGTGACTTAGGTTACATCCTTACAGGAGCTCGTGGCTTTTAAATAACATTTAAAATTAATTTTATTTTAAAAATTCTGTTAAGGATTAACGTGTCGCTGTCAGTAACATAAAACATAAAGTTTGTCTATATCGATGAGCTGTCCAACACAATGATTGTGTTTTCAACTGATTTAAAATAAAAGACTGGATGAAATATTTCTGAATACCTGTTTAAAAATTCACTTGCAAGATTTGACCCCTGAAAATCTACCGAAGGTCATTGTAGAAGCCGTCGGGGCTGCGGGTTTTTCTCAAGAGATACCGCGGCCTCGACATAAAGGGCTAAGAAGGAACATGGGTGGTTTTTAGTTAATAGAAGTCTGACAGTCAGAGTCAGAGGGGTTAATTGATGATTTTCCTGATTTTCCACCCCCCCCCCAAATAAAGGTCGTTGTAAAAATAAGACATGAGTTAATAGCAATCTTCAGCCTTCAGCACAACATGTGTTGTGTATTGGGCACATCAAGGTATAGATGTTTGGTTTAACTTGATTGGTCGCCTCGCGCATATCACACAAATAATGCCTTCTAATTTCACACTGTACATAATTCCAAATAGTTGTCTACCTATAGATAACACAATTATATCGATGGTCCCTATTAACAATGTCGGAAATACATTTTTACTAATTATCACTTTTTTACATAAATAGAATCACAATAAAAAGAACAATCTTACGTAATATTTTATTTTATTGAAAATCATTAAATTTAATCAATTCCTTGGTTAATATTGTCGGTGGCAATAACTTCGTCCGCGCAACAGTGTCGGTAGTGGCGGAACCGGCGCTGTCCGCGGGGCGGAGGGAGCGCGGGTGCGCGCGGTTCTGCCACTACGCACTTTGTCACCGGGAGGAGCGCAGGCGCGGGTGAATTTGCATTAGTAAATGATTTATTGTTTTGTACGTCTAAATAAGTAAATATCCCATAATGTCGAAACGTTCGAAACGGATTTTAGATCTAGTCAATTCTAATAAACAAGATCCTGTTTACGAGAAATGAAAGAAACAACAAGTGACTGTCAAGATTATTCCATGCCTACAGAACCTGGTAAGTTAACCTTGATGTTACTTAGTAGATAAAATGAGGTTGTAGATTATACAGCCACTTCATAATTAATATATTATTTAAAAAAAACCATCCGTATTTTGCATAATCTATACCAAAAATTATTATAAAGCTAAAGGGATCTTTTGTTTTTCTTGTTTGCTTGTTTAAACTCGCTAATAACTATCTGGAACTTCCAGTCCGATTTGACTAGTTATTCTTGTATATGATAGCCGAACTCATGAGAAACAGTAGAGGCTATATACCATCACGCTTTGACTGACGGGAGCAGAGCAGCAACCAAAGACGCAGATTTAACCGCTGGAAAAAGCTAGAATAGGTACATTCCCTTTAATAAAGTAGGTTTCGGTAGATACATCTATTTTCAATGGTATTCAAACAGACAATTTTGTCGGATATATCACTTCTGACATTATTACATGTACGTATAGTAGATGTTTTTGTTGGATGTGTCACTTTCACCATTGTTACATGTAACTAAAAGCATACGTTTTGTTAGATGTGTCACTTCTGACATTGTTACATGTAACTTAAAAGTAGACGTTTTGTCGGAGGTGTCACTTTCGACATTATTACACGTAACCTAAACTTAGTCAGTCGGTTAGATATGTCACTTTCGACACTAATAGCTGCATTATGTATACAATATTTTGTCGGATGTATAATTTATAAAAACTTCAAGTTGAATAAAACAAAACTCTTGGATCTTTGGTAGGAAAATTAAATGCGACGTAACCTATCCTCTTTAAACGGATAGTTTGATACTTAGTTTACGAGTATTAGATAGATGAACCTAACAATCATGTTCACCTATTAACTTTTATTTTAGGAATTATTATTATTTATCTATTTTTGCAGATCGAGATTCTTCGCCAATACGTATGCATTCCGATGAGGAATTAACAGAATGTCTGCAAGATATACTGAATGATAATAACGTGTTCAGTGACAATAATGAACCTGTAAATACTTCTATATCTGAAGAGAAAATTCCTGAAGAAACCATTCCTGAGAAGAGAAAGCTTGAAGAGACTGTGATTTCCTTAATAGAAGAGACACAGACAATCTCTAAAAGTGCATCGCCGTCAGTTGACAACCCAACACCAATACCGTCGCCAGTTCCTGTTCACGAAGATCCATGTGGAAATAATTTCTGTGCCA
This sequence comes from Diarsia rubi, assembly GCA_932274075.1. Taxonomy (NCBI): domain Eukaryota; kingdom Metazoa; phylum Arthropoda; class Insecta; order Lepidoptera; family Noctuidae; genus Diarsia; species Diarsia rubi. The sequence goes on from OW026432.1 coordinate 3,149,952, forward strand.
TATGCTTGGGAGCGTATGCCATTAGGCCCGACGAAGTCTATCTAAATCTTCCAACACCTTCAACTATAACAGGCACTTCTACTAACGTAACACCGACTACACAAAAAAGTTCCAAGAAGAAAACTTATAAAACAGATATAGGAAAGAAGAGACTTGTACACAAAGAGCAGTGGTGTGTAGTTCAAAGAAAGAAATTGAAAAATGAAGGAAAATCTTATACAAATAAAAAAGGGAAACAAATTGAAGAAAAGATATTAGGCCAGCCGTGTGGAAAGAAATGTCGCTACAAGCGTACTGAAAACTATGATCTAAAGCAAAGAGAGGTTATCTTTTCAAAATTTTGGAGTCTGGGTGATCGTAATAGGCAGTGGGAATTTGTTATAAAATACACAAAAAAGATTAACAAAGGGCGTAAAACCATTGAAATAATAAAACACAAACGTGAATATATACTTCGCAGATGCACAAACTGTATGTTGAATGGTACGATCCTAATAAATACAATAATCAAGCCAACAAACGTCAATACCGTGACATTGTAAATGTTAATTTTAACTTAGCATTTCACAAGCCCAAAAAAGATTTGTGTGAAGTTTGCCATATCTTTGAGAACAACCAATTTCCCACAGATGAAGAAAAACAAAGATTCTTTGAACATCAAGCACAAAAAAAGAAAGCTCGATCACTTAAACAAGCTGATAAAACAGAAGCATGTGAAAATCCTGAAATCGTTGTAGCTACGTTCGACTTTCAAAAAGTTCTGCAGGCTCCACACGGTGAGGTAAGCATATTTTATTATAAAATGAAACTGAATACTTTCAACTTTATAGTGTTTGAGCTTGGAAACAAAACTGCGACTTGCTACATGTGGCATGAGGGTATTGCCAAAAGAGGGGCCAATGAAGTATCAAGTTGTTTGTACGATTTCATTAAAGTGAATGCCGAAAAAGGGGTGCATGAATTTAGATTTTGGTCGGACAACTGCGCTGGCCAAAATCGGAACCGCATTGTCTTTGCTTTATATTTGCTTGCTGCTAAGGAGTTCGGAGTAACTGTAACACATAGATTTATGGAGAAAGGGCATACTCAAAATGAAGGGGACAGTGTTCACGCACTTGTAGAGAGAGAGAGTGAGCGGAGAATGATTTACGTTCCTGATGAATGGTTCTGCTTGGTGCGGTGGGCGAAAACAGAAGGTACACCGTACAATGTAAGAGAAATGACCTCACGAGACTTCTACAATTTCAAAGATTTATTGGCGAACAGAAACTGGGTAAAAGATGAAAAAAATGAAAAAATTAAATGGACACAAATAAAAGAGGTTAAAGTTAAAGGAAACGTTTTCGATCGAATAGAATACAAATACGATTTCGATGACGAGCCGAAGACTTTATTGGTTCTCAGATCCACCAAAAGAAATACTCAACGCCAGAACGATTTTAAAATATCCCAAGCTTATGATGGCCCCGTTCTTATTCCATATGGAAAAAGCAAAGATCTTAATGATATGTGCAGATCTGGTGTCATCCCGGAAAAATATCATGGTTTTTATAGAGACTTGCCACATGTTTCTAATGGAGTAGTCCAAGAAAGTGACTCTGAATCTGACGAATGAAATCTGAAAGGCTGTGATTTTTTGAGTTTTTTTTTATAGATACTATTTTAATTTTGAAGTTCCCGATTTATTACACAATTGTTTTTTAATAATATGATAAAGTAAGGTTTTAAAGTACAACACTAAGACTGTATGGTTGTAGTAATTAATTATATTTAGCCACAAAAAATGTTTCTAAAGGTAATATAATATTTGTAAACTTTTTGTTCATTTTGATAAATTTTAACTTTAACTTGTTATAAAACTTTGTGATACTACTTTAATAATGCTACTACTATAATGCTATAGATGTCTTGACTGCTATATTGTTTATTGTGTGTTGATTGCTCATAGTTTTCATAAATTTTATTATTAGTTTAACATTGATACTCATAAGACTTATTTGGTACGTATTTTACTACAGTACCTGAAGAAAATTATCGTTTAAACTTGACTATAATTAGTCAAGTCTAAACGATAATTTTCTTTCTTCCTCTTTATGCTTTAAAAGCATGCAGGTACTGTAGTAAAATACGTAACAAAATAAGTCTTTATGTCTATGCTATTTTCAATGTGTGTTTGTATTATTATCATTACTCTTGTTTTTAATTATAATTAAGTTTGTGATCTCAAAGTGTTCATTTCTATTTTTGATTTGCGTTGTTGGTAATTAAATGTACCTATGGAAAAGTTGATTAAATATTTTTTTTATTTTTATAATTTACAGCAAACCTTACACATACGACAAATTTATTTCCAAATCTCCATTTGAAAATGTTGAATATACCACTACCTACTTAAATTACTGTTAAATATCCGAACAAAATTGTCGTTTGTGTCACAATCGACAATTCACTTAGCAAATTGTCCATGTTAAAATGTCAGTAGTACCTTATTTCCTTAATCATAAATAATTTCTTAGTTTTGTCTATGTCAGTACTTAGTAAACAATACATAAAATAATCAGTGCAAATTTGAATATCCTCAGTTATGTAATTTTTTTTTTATCGTCAAAACAAACTTTGAACTGATCTACTGTACAGTACTCTTTTTGCAGAACTGACATTGTTAATAGGGACCATCGATATAAAAGCTTGAATCGTCCGTATGAAAATAAAAAGCCAATTTTTAAAGGCTGTATTTTCCTTAAAAAAGGCTTGTAAGCGACGCTCAATTACTTGTTATTTTTTTTTTTGTCAGAATTTGTGGGTACTTTGTTTTCTGTTTTTATTTCGTGTACCCCAAAATTATATAAATCAGTCGTCAACCATTTTATCCATGTAATGTGTGTCGCACCCTGTGAATAAATCGTTTAAAAAAGACTGAGTGCGTTTTGTGTGTTCTAAACACCACCCTTCACCAGCTACAAGGCTTTTAACAGATCTTTACATAACATCAACTTTTAACTAAAATACGACCGCAATTCGAACACAGAAACCAAAATCCAGTAAATCCCTAGATTCCTAAACAAATACATATATTTTATTTACCAGCTGCGCTGATACCATTTACCACTTATTACTAGAAAAAGCTTCTATAGTAAATAACCTAATAAGCGTAGACCCTTCTCAAGATTTCGACAGGAGTAGAAAGGAAACAACACTCCACGCAATATCAACATATCAAGGATTTTTTTGTGACAACAATATCTAAGTTGCAAGCGACCTTTTTGGTGTTGAAAATGTTTGCGATCTGTTTTTTTTTTTGTTAATAATAAAAAAAGCTTTAAAAAATCAACTCATTTTATTAGCTACCGACTTCAGAAAGTAATTTAGTACTATTTAGTTTTTTTTGGAACTACATAGTTTGTTTTTTAGCAAAGAAAAGTTTTTTTTTCTGTTTATTGAAGTATTCCACACAACTGTTTGTGTTTATTTAATTTAACCAACTTCGAAAAAGGAGGAGTTTCTAAATTCAATGTTATTGTATGTGCCTATTTGTTATCTTAAAACTCCGTAATTTATGGGTTATTTGTTTATATAAAAGGACATGCTCTCCGATTAGTGTTATAGAGGGTGTAAAAGTACCCTTAACGCAAACGGAGGGTATTTGTTCTCCCCACCACTGCAATATTTTTTTGGTTCTAGATCATACCTCCCAAGATCCCACTAGTTACGGAGATATTGGGGGTCAAAGTTTCAAATTTTTCACAGCTGTTTTTGTAAATACTAGTTTTTCAGGATAAAACTTTACTTAAATTACCTCCACGACCCGTTTACTATTTAAAGCATCCACTAGCACAATGTTTTAAGAGTGGTACATTGAGTTTTACCGCAAAATGAGATTTTATACCCCAAAAAAAAAAGTTGTTTCCCAGCAAAAAAAAATGCGTAGGGGTACTTAGTTTGATGAACAGAATGCTTGGTTGACATATGAGTGAAGGTTTACACCCTGTAGAAATTTCATCAAAATCGGTTCAGTCCCTTATACTTAAGATTTTTTTCACTCCTGGCCTTAGTTGTGTCCTTAGAACTTCTGGTTACAATGTAAAATTGATTTATGAATATGACAAGACTTTGTGTGGTCTACAATTTAAAAAGGATAAAATAAAAAAAAATCTTGCAAAAACAAGAACAGCTTTCCAAAAAACACAATTAATCTAAAATAATTACTTTACTTTTGGAAGCCGGTGGCAAAAAGTCAATGAAACAAACAAAGACAAAAATCAAAACATCAATCGAAATCATGAACATAGACGAAGTAGAAACTATATCACTTCGGCAACCCAGTCAATAGGCTGCTTACCTACAAGATTCAAAGTCAAGTCAAAGTCAAAGTCAAAGTCAAAATATTTTATTTCACATAGGCCTACATGGGCACTTGTAAAACGTCGAAATAAAAAAGGGGCACGGTTCGGTGCATTGGTCGATTCCTAAGGAGAAGAACCGGCAAGAAACTCCAAAGGTTACTCTTTTAATCTTTTAAAATGGTTTTAAATGGTTAACAATAAGTTTAAGGTCCAGACATAATCTTGGGACACACATGAGGGCTATGCAGATTAGTGTCTGACATGGTCTTTTGAAGAAAGCACCACACAGATTAGAGTGGACCCGTCCAGTCAGTGCAAGCATTTGTCAGTTATTGTCGAGCTCGACTTTTAACTCGAGGAGCTCGACGTCACGACGAACAATACCAAGGAAAGGACATTTGGGTAGGTCGCTTATAGTACTCAAACTGCCAGACAATCGTTAAAATTAAAGAAAGACCCACATAGTCCTCATATTCACAATATAAAAATAATAAAATATTTATCTTATTAAATAAGTCAAGTTATTAAATGTCAAAAAAAAAAAACACAATACTAAATCAAAAACAAAAAAAAAATAAAATATTTAACAAGTAAATATTGGTCAAAAAATAATATCATACTTGAAAAAGTAAACAATGTCATTGTGTATAAAGAAAATTAATAAAATGTCAAATTGTAAAAGAAAAATAAAATATATATAAAAAAAAAACAATTCAAATTGGAGCAGTTCATTCCCAAGCTTTTTTGTCCTCTATATAATCTTTAACAGCATAAAAAGCTTTCTGGCAAAGTTTACGTTTAATAAAAGATTTAAATTTATTAAGGCTTAAATTTTGAATGTGGCTTGGTAGTTTATTATAAAAGCGAATACATTGGCATCTAAATGATCCACCTATTTTCTTGAGCCTTGTTGTGGGTACAATATATTTATGTCTATTTCTTGTATTTATATTGTGAATATCACTATATTTCTTAAACAGCTTTATATTTTTGTGAGCATACAAAAGATTTTCATAAATATACTGAGAGGGAACAGTCATTACATTAATTTCCTTAATTTTTTCTCTCAGAGAGTGTCTCGGACTTAATTTATAAATAGATCTAACCGCCCGTTTTTGCAAAACAAAAATGGTCTGTATATCAGCGGCATTCCCCCACAATAGAATGCCGTACGACATTACGCTATGAAAATAACTGAAGTACACTAATCGGGCTGTCTCTACATCGGTTAAATTACGAATTTTTCTAACTGCGTATGCTGCAGAGCTCAGCTTTTTCGACAGTTTATCTATATGAGGCCCCCACTGAAGCTTAGCGTCTAAAGTTAAGCCCAAGAACACCGTGCTATCTTCAGGATTCAACTCTTCGCCCTTTACCAACACACAAGTTTTCACCTGCCTAACGTGAGGTAGTGTAAACTTAATGCATTTGGTTTTTTTTTCATTAAGCAGCAAATTATTAGCGTTAAACCAATGCACTACGTTCGAAATCGCGCTATTTACGTCGTCTACAACGGGTTGTTGTCGTTTAAGTTTAAACAAAAGCGAAGTGTCATCCGCAAATAACACTATATCGTGGTTATCCTTTATGAGGTGAGGCAAATCATTAATATAAATAAGAAACAAGAAAGGGCCAAGAATCGAGCCCTGTGGGACTCCCATTATTACACTAGATCCGGGAGATCTTTCTCCGTTGATGTCAACTCTTTGGATCCTATCACTCAGGTATGAGATAAGAAGATCCAGAGCGCTGTTTCGTATTCCGTAGTGACAACGATTTCATGCCAACATGTCGTTAGCCTATATTGGCTTTTAATGAGCAACACATTTATTGTCCCCAGCCTACAATTGACTGCACACTCGCGGCCAACCATTAAAACACCGGTTCGCGCCGGATTTCACAGGTTTTCACCAGTTTAAACCAGTTTCAACTAGTTTTACACCTGCGCACTGTTAAATCTTTATTGTCAATTTGGAAATCCGAAGTTTCCGTTTGGTTTGAACGGTTGTTTTTAATAGTTATAGTTTTGGAAGTTTCACATTGTATTCCTATTTTGGTTTTACTCGTACCTAAATAAATAAAAAGTGTTTATCATGTTGCTTATCAATTATCATAACATGAATCTTTCAGAATTAGTAAAAGAGTAAATGTTACCGATGTAATTTTATTAAATTAACAAATTTTTACAACAATGCACAAATAGCGTTTACGGGTTACAATTTCTTTATTGGAGTGGTAGCGTCAACCCAAACTCCACAGGCCAAGAGTTTCAACCCCAAACGGCTTCAAAAAACAGTTACTACAAAGGTAATATTATTTTTACGCCACTTAAGCTTCTCCGCAGCGGCAGGGCCAGCCAGGCCCGGTTTCTTTGGCCTTAAATTCAAAATTCAAATTCCAATAATTTATTTCAGAAATAAATCCATATATTATTTAGTTAGTGATAATAAAAAATAACTTAGCCTAATGTTAGTATTAAATTAAATTTACAATATTATACAACACGACATTACAAGTTTATTTGGATAAGTGTGTCTGAACACATATCCACTTACATAAAAGAGGTGAGTCCCACCGGTCCGAAAACACATTCACGATGCCATTGGAGGAGGAGCGCAAGCGTGCCATCATAGAAGCGCATCGCTTCCGCAAGATCGCGGCGAACCCGTCGTCACACGCATCCACGAACATCCCTGACGCGCTACAACGCCATGGCAACCCCAAAAGCACCCTGAATGCGTTATTGTACTGTACGCGCAGGTCGCTTTATGCCCGCTGTGTATACTTAGTCCATAGGCTGCACGTGTAAAACGACTGGCAGAAGGCCTTAAAAAGCGTTATCTTGACCGAGTCAGTACAGCGTGCAAACCTGCGGGCCAGCCACCTTGGCCACTACTCAGTCAAAGTTTTACTTCATCGGCCATCTCCGCCTCTAGCCAAATGTCCTGCCCAGCGCAACGTCCTGCGAACGTCCTTGAAAGTCGTCGTCGTCGTCGTCGTCGTCGTCGTGTGACGGCGGATTTCAGAGTAACGCACACGATCTAAAAGGGTTATACCAAGCAAGGATTGCTCCATGGCCCTGTGTCACTCGTACTCGGTGGACACTTACTGCCGCACTCAGAGAGCTTTAATAATTACTTAGGCCATCACTTAGTAATGGTTTTGACAGTTTTGTCATACAAAAATATGTCAAACCTTTACTAAGTCACGGCTTAAGTAACCATTAAATACTTCTGAGAACGGCAGTATCTCCGGTGTACGGTAGTCTCCTTTGAGAGCGTCCATGTCTCGGCATCGTAGGTTATTGTTTCAATAAATGAATAATACTTTCAACAGAATGCTCCTTTGCGTATCGTTTTATTCCTACCACTTAAACTTACTCTACAACACCATAAGAAACTCCTCCCTTAGTCATACCACTACACAAAATTATCAATATTTTTCCATACGGTGTGGAACGATCCCATCCATACGCAAATATTTTAGCCCCTGTTCTTAAGGTATGAATTTGTAAAACACCTTGAGGGTGCACATATTATTTAAATATTTATGTTTGTATGGTATATTATGACTATCGTTGTTTGAAACCGGATGAAAAACCTTTTTCCCTGTTTGCATACATGGGTATTGAAATGTTTGACACTAAATGTTTTAGCATTGGTTTAGTATCCTCATCTGGGTGAAACTAATATCTCCAAGGTGAATTGAGGACACTACTAATGTTCACCTGGGTGATATCACCCAAAACACTAATCCAGCAGAACGACTGTTACTAAAATCTATACTAAGCGACATTGTACTTGAAATCTATACTAAGCGAATGACACTTGATATCATATCCTGCCTGTCCTGTTATTTGCATATCACAGGAGCTGATGGAGGCTACTGAAAGTGCCAAACTCGTCGCCAAATAGGTCAACTCAATTTGAACGGTCATCGACACGGTAGGAGGAAATGCTTTTGATAACAAATTAAAAGTTTTGTATCTTCGTCGTGGTCTTGAATTTGTGACGTCACAAACAAAACACTACCGCCCATAGAATCATTCCAAGTCGAGTAGCTAAGCACAAGCTATCTCACTCGCACATCCGCGTTTTATTTGCCAAACCGTTCCAATTCACGCAACAAAGAGTCCTCGTACAGGGTGATAAACTTAGCGGATGCTAAGGCAGATAAGCATAATTAGCATATCATGGCATCATCGTCTGCCTTGCTTTTTCCCAACTATGTTGGGATTAGCTAAGGCGCAGCTAAATATTTGACCTTCACAACCCAGTTCTTAAAGGGTAATTCAATAGCCCTTCATGATACTGGTTTCAGAATTTCGGGCCACTGAATACCTATAACGAATGGACCAGCAGCTTAATGTGCTTTTTAAGTTATCCGGTATTTAATGGATGGTTAAAGATTGATCCAAGTGGCTGATATTAGCCAGAAACTCTTTCTGAATGAAATTATCAAGTCATGTAGTATATTATGCCATAATCAGCCTAAAACGTTTCCAGTGCTAGGATGTAATATTTGACGTATTTTCGATAATATTATGCAGGAGTAACCTAGCTAGTGTGTGGCCATCAATTTATTTACCTTGGGTCTGCAACACAAGTAGCTTAATATTTCGGAATTATAATTATTTGATGTACAGATTATTCTTTTAAATAATATTCCTTACTCCACAATGACTTGTTATTAACGAGTAACATCTAACTTATTTAAAAACTTACTTTATTCTTGCTACTTCTTTTGCTGTCCGTACTATGGTCCCTTACTGCGGTACCTACTCAGAGATATTTAATGATTACTTAAGACATCACTTAGTAAAGATTTTGACAGTTGAATGAAGGTTTTATATCTCAAACCTGACGACTTAGGAAATCATTAGACGTCTCTGAGTGCGACAGTTAGTCGCGCTTAATACCAGTCCGCTAGTCACCGCTTAAGACACTATGGCCATCGCCTTACATCCCTCGTCCAACGAAACGTACGTGGCTTGAAAGCGAATTTATTATAAACAAAAACTTGTGGTTTCATCTATCAGTACAGCAGAAACGTTTGAAACTTATGTGAATTATGTGCATACGTTTACCTTCGGATCAAATATATGGAGATAGAAAATATTGAATGTTTTATTATTTATATTTTTTGGTTTTTCTTCATGGTTACATGAGCAGGCTCCTTTGTTTAAAGAATTTGACATTCATAAGATTTATATTCTAGGCAAGCAGGTGTTTGTCTTTACCTTTTAGGTAGATAGATGCATATAAATAATGAGTGCCTGAATCAGACATTTTAAATAAAAGAAGACGTAAATGTTGTTATACACTTTTTTTTTGAGGAAAAACTACGAAAACCAAAAATTATTGTTACTAGACAAACAAATTTTAGATTTGTTAAAGGCCCCCGTTTCGCTCGTTTCGTTTAATGCGAGCCTATTACCATCAACTGAGCACAAATCAAGACCGCTTCTGAGTGATTCCTGATGAAAATACTAATAACACTTTACCCGACCCGCGAATCGTACCTACTTATGTTGCTTGCGCTTACTAGACCAACGAAACCCTAACGTTATTATATCCAACTTACAAAATGATAAACGTCTGTTTGTGAACTAAAACTTTATGATTTATTACTTGTACAAGTATTTTTGGACTGGTTTTGATAAAACGTAATTAATTATACTTACTTACCTATTTTAATTACAATACTGGATCTACTTTTTAGCCTCATTAATTTCATCCTTTCCCACTTTTGGCCAAATACCTCCCTCCATTGTTTCTAATTCTCACGAACCCGTGCGTAGGCGAGGAGGCTTCCAGTTCTGACCGAAATTTTCAATTTCGTCCCGCCTTCTTCAGTCTGTCCCGACTCACTGTCTCAGTGTACCAGTTTTGCGCTACAATTGGTCTATCATCCGGCAGACATGGTCAAAACAAGATTTTCGAGTTGTCTTGATCGTGCGTTGGACCAATTTTAGCGTTTAAATCACCCAAAATGATGTTGCAGGTGCGTCATATACTTAGCTGTTGAGAAGATCGTAGAATTCTTCTATTTTGTCGTCTGGGTAGATTGATGTCTGGGCGTAGACTTTGACTATGGACAATGTTTGGATGCTCAAAATTTGATATTTGGGGACTTTTTTTATGGGACAAGCCCGCCACACTATTCTCAAACCACTGTAACTCCTGTAAGCCAGAATCAACAGTGGCGACTACAAGAAAAGCGCCGAGACAATGAAGCTCGACGAAGTCCCAGAGAAACGATTTAACTGTCTTGGAACCCGCAACGAAATTAATCAGAAAAGAATAGCGGAGCAGTAGGAAAAATTTCCACTTGGGGGACTGCAATCCTGTTGAAGTAAGATACGAATTCTGAGATCGTGCTTTGTGAAGGACATATTTAATCATGTTGGGATCGGCTTCTATTTGAACTGGATATAGCTGAATACCAGTATTTACCATGAAGCGTTTGAATATCTGATCTCCACATCCCAACTCCTATTGGGTAATATGATAGCCCTCTGTAAGACTGATTGTCAGACTTTCAAGCTGACTACTTGTAACGACTGTCAAAGATTTTCAAAAAACTCTTGGACCAAGGGCTTAAAAAAATCACTACCGAATTACAAATTATCAAGAAAAAATAAAGTACTAAGGAAAACAAGTTTAAAAAACTAAAACCCGACTACGCAAAAAATCGCAGACTAATAAAATCGCGGTCTTAAAAGAAGAAAACAAGAAAATACACCGTAAATTAATATGAGTAAATAACTTAATAATAAGTAAAATTATAATAGAGGACAGCCGAACTCGTATGCCACTGATACTTGATGCTAATATAAGACGTTCTCATTGATACATAAGTCAGCTGCTAGTTGCCATTAACAAGGTATTGTTACGCATCTATTGACACCACATTTATTAATATCCGTTCAGTAGATTAGGCGCTATGGTGGAACATACATCCATACAAACATACATAGACTGCCAAATTCATTACCCTTCCTTTTGACTTCGCCATAGTCGGCTAAAAAAGAAGTTTAACTTGATTCTTAACCTCTAAAGCCTAAAATAAAAAAAAATTAATAAAAAAAAAAACAATTGCTCCACCAAAAAGTTTACCATTCTATAATAATGGAAGCCGAAAGTTTTCAAAAGATTTTCGTACCCCGACCGATCTGTAAGTGAAAAAGTTACTCTACCTTTAAGATTTGAGAGAGAGACTATAATTTTTTGTTATTCTCTAAACAGGCCTTTTAAAATATCGCTTAAAATGAAAGTTGGACTAATAAAAGCGTTTTGTTTGTCTTTCTTTGATAATCCACGATTTGTGAATTCATATTTTTTTCTTGAAATATTTTTAAGACTGTGTCCAAATCAGATTTTAAATATTATTTATCTTAAAAACTATAATAATAATTTCTGTACATTTACATTCAGATTCGAACGTCCACAGTTGACTGCAACACGAGGGTATAATCTTGACCTGGCCTAGCGTAGTACGGAATTTCATTAGAATAAGAGGTCAGTTTATACTAGTTTTGTTACCAAACACGTGCGACCTGCCCAAGTGTTTCTGATTTTCTATATTTTAATCAAAACTAGTTAACAATACGAATAGAGAGAGGTAAAGGGGCGAGGAACTCGTAGGTAGATTTAAGACTAATCTGCATAGCCCTCATGTGTGTCCCAAGATTATGTCTGGACCTTAAACTTATTGTTAACCATTTTAAACCATTTTGGAGTTTCTTGCCGGTTCTTCTCCTTAGGAATCGACCAATGCACCGAACCGTGCCCCTTTTTTATGTCGACGTTTTACAAGTGCCCATGTAGGCCTATGTGAAATAAAATATTTTGACTTTGACTTTGACTTTGACTTTAAGCCGCGTTTGGCTAGGTTGGTCAGTAGACGGTTGACCATCCAATTACATACCAAGATTTCTCCGTGCTACAAAAAGCATGCTAAACCGTTGATTAATACAGGCTGATACAGGTAGTCAGTGGCATGAGGGTCTGACAATTAGTCTTACCAATTGATATAGTATTGAACAATATTAACTAAAATGTGGAGGTCAGATAGGCAGTCACTCTAAGTAAAATACTTATATTTAGCTGTATCCTGTAAGACAAGAAATCGAACCCTACAAATTTAGTAAAAGGCTTGGCAAATAATGATTATCAAAACTGTTCATTACAATCAAACAAAAACCTCAAAAAGAACCAACCTTTATTCGAAATTAAACACAAAATGACTAACTATTTAACTAATTAAATAAACATGACAATATTTGGGCTCAATAACAAATTATCGACCGAGAGCAGCGGTGGCCCAGTGGTGGCGGCCCCGACTTACGAACAGTAGGTCGTGGGTTCGAACCCAGGCAGGCACATTACTTTGTGTAATTTATTTCATCACCGCTGCTTTCAAAAACGGTGAAGGAAAACATCGTGAGGAAACCGGCATGGCTTAGAACCAAAACATTCGAAGACATGTGACATCTACCAACCCGCACTAGGCCCGCGTGGTAGATTATAGCCCATTCCCTCTCAAAGAGAGAGGAGGCCTGTGTCCCAGCAGTGGAAACATTAATAGGCTGTTGATGATGAACAAATTATCAAAATCAAGGACTACCTACATAATATAATTCTCAAAAAATGTTCTCATTTATTTTGGTTGTTAATTTCTTAGGTCTCTTTTTGACGCGTGTTTGTACGATGTCAGCAAAATCCGTCGTTATTTTGAAATCGATGAGTTCATTATGGGGACATACACATCTTTGTTACTGAGCTTTTTATGAGGGCGCTTTTTAATTATTATAAGACTAGCTGTTGCCCACGACGGATTATTATAAGAATATTGCTATAATTGAATCGGATTTTGTTAACAATGTGTTTTAACTTTTTACTTTAAATGAAATAAATCTAAGTTACTCTTTATAATATCAGCTATCTTCCAGTAAAAGTTGGTCCAGCCATTCCGAAGATTAGCCGGGAGAAACACGTCGAAAGAAAAAAAAAAGGTTTTTGTTTTATAGTACCGTAAATACTTTCAAATGCATTTAATAAAACACTATTACAAACAAACACTTCAGTAATAAGATAATGGATGTAGGAATGGGGATATCAACCAATCAAAATCAAAAGTCATTTGTTCAAATAAGGCTGAAAATATGAAAATAGCACTTTTCGAACGTCAAATTCTACAAGAGACAGTCCCCCAAAACGTTCGCCTTTCGACAATTCCTAGTGTTTTAGCTCAGAAGAAGAAATGGTGCAACAAACTCCCCAGCAACACATCTGTCTGTTAGGTTAGAACAACCTAATTTTATACAATTGTAATCCAGACTGGGCCTACCGTGGCGTGGTAACCTATTCCTTTCATAGGAGGCCTATATTCCAGCAGTGGGAACGCTAAAGTCTCATTATGCATGCTATGTGGATAACGTAAAACAATTTTATAACATCTTTTATGAGATGGTTTTGTAATACACAACAAAAAAACACATAAAACAGAAACCGTATTCAATAAATCCATTTTCCTACAAAAATCCATCGTATTACATTCGATAAGTTGTTTCGAGATACCCACATAGGAGGGATATTGAGCGGTCATTAATCATGCTCTTAAGTCTATACTTCTTCATTTGTCACATAGTCCCCCTCTCCTTTGAGAGACTTTGAAAAATGACTACCCACTTAAGAAGTAGGGGAGTTATCGGCTTAAATGGCCCCGTATTGCGGTTCGAAGTATTAAATAGGAAAGTTATGGGTGGTGGCAATAGATTCGTTTATTTCTATGTATATTTAAGGCTATATTTTTAATCTAGATTTTAGATCGTAGTTTGTCATCAAATAATAAAATTAAGTCAAGCCGCGCTAACCTTGATAGGTCCGCGGATGACCGCCCATAATATACCGAGTTACTGTAGTGCCAATAAAAAGAAATTGTTCAAAAATCCTTACTCGTAATATTATAAATGCGAAATTAACTCTGTCTGTCTGTCTGTTGCGCTTTCACGTCAAAACTACAAAACCGATTTAAATAAAATTTGGTATACAGATAATTTAGAACCTGAAAAAGACATAAGCTACTTTTTAATGCAAAAAAGGGTTGTTAGGTGTTTTAAAAGGAGTGGTGAAAAGATAACTTTTTAGGCGAAACCGCGAGCATCAGCTAGTAATAAATACTTTCTGCAGAGGACGTCTATTGAAGTTATTTTTGATTTTTGATAAGTACGAATATGTTGCCAGCCGGGAACTACCAACTTTAAAGCAAGTTTCGTTTGACACAAATATACCTACTACTGAAGATGTCTCCTGGAAATAGGTTTTAAATTTTACTCAGACTAATATGAATGCACATATCGTTCAACAAAATAGAAAGTATTTATGTTATCAATATTACATTTAAGATTTTCACCACATATAAACAAACTACGAGTAACTAACCATGTTTGCTGACACAAGCAGTACTTGATGGCAGTAGATAGTACCTGTTCACGCCAATCATTATCGACATTGATTGACGTTCAATTAATTTTGTTTACGATCAACAAACGTGGAATCATAACATAACATCACACCAGTAAACCCCGAGGGGTTAGGGCAGAGGTTTACTTAATAGTATCCATATTTCGTCAGTTATATTGGAGTCCTATGTAGTAGACGGCATATTGCCATTAACTGAGCACTTCGATCCAGACTCCGTGGATTAAACTGATAAATTCCTGTCAGTAAAACTAACGCTTTACCTGACCTGGGGATCAAATCCACGACCTCAAGCTTAGCAGTCGCGCTTGCGACTACTCTACCACACACACAACACACAACACACACAATGACATGACGACCGACGACGACATGTATGTGTATCTACACAGAAACAGTATTCTTACATAGAAGCTGCCGTAAAATCGAAACTGTATCTCTCTGTCTGTTTAGAAGATTTCCAAGGCTAAACCAACTAAGCCGATTTTGATGAGATAGAAAGGTACTCGGATAAGGACGAAAAGATACTTTTGAATATACAATTTATTTTTTTGTTCGTACCCTAATCTTACCCTCGATAATAGATACCTGTATCACATACTTGATAAATAAACGCATTTTTTTCTTGTTCCAGATGAACCGGTATAATGTCGTCACACGAAGGTAGAACGTGGATTTAGAACACACCAACATGGATATAGATCAAGTAGTGTTGGACAAAGAAGCAATCAGCCGATTCGAACAGTACACATTGGCAAAGCCCTCGCTAAACGGGGGGATCCCTTTGGACAGATGCCAAGATGCCGACTCCATGGTATCTAATAGCAGAAAAAGAGCACAAACATCAAGACAAAAAGTTGTTTGCTGTTTTTGCCTCAAAACTACTAAGTATAGAAGAAAACAATTCATTATCGGTTCTCTCACCAACGTTGTAATATTCGTCGTACTTTTAGCGTATACGTTTTTGGGATCCTTTATTTTTCTCGCAATAGAAGGCGGGGCAGAAGTCCCTGCTAGACCCAGAATTCTTCCAGATAGACAGAAACTTAGTCATAAAGATAACAATAGTACGCACAAGAAGACAGACGAGGAATATGATTACGGGAACCTTACTCTATCAGCAAATTACTTTTGGGACGCCAGAAGCAGGGCCGTTGAAAATATTTGGGAGATAACCGTGTCCCTAAATATTTTGTATAGAGAAAATTGGACACGGTTGGCTGCACAAGAGATTCTGAAGTTCCAAAACGAGCTTGTACAAAGGGTTACTACTGAAATGGCGTCGCAATATGGCGTCAGTTACCGAGAGATGGCGCTTGGTGAATTTGGGAGCGACCTCACAAACCATTATGAGGAGCACGAATGGAATTTGGCGCTTGCGTTTTTCTACTCACTCACCGTTTTAACAACGATAGGTGAGAATTTTGCACACTATATTTTAAAATTGTAGAAGTAATTTTAGGTTACTGTGTGTAACTGTGTAGTGTACTGCAGAATGAAAATCGCCAGAACAACGTGTTAGGAACACTGATGTTATGTTGTACTATTACATTAAATGTACTGTCATTGTTTGAAGTACTCATAATTTAAAACTACTGATTTTGTTATTTGGAAACAGTTTAGAGCCTTCTAGTAAATTATGGTACACTTGAGATTTCATTTTTGCTTACAAGATGTCAATGGACGCTGCACGTAGCCATCAACTCTAAGCATTCTGTTAGTCAAACTAAGTAACACATTCAAAACATTGTGCTGACTGATGCATAGAATAGTACTGGGGTCATGGAGGTATTCGGAGTACAGATATAACATTAGAAACTTGTATTTAAAAAAATAAAGTGTGAAGAAGTTTTAACTGTGGCCTCCAATATCTCTGTAACTTATGAAATGATCACATTGACGGGAAGAAAGTGCCGTTTGGCTTCGTGTACGGTCTTTCTACACCCATTATAACTATTCACATTATGACTGCTACAGTAAAAACTTCATCACCATCAACCACTGAACAAAGGCCTCCCCCAAAGAACGCCATAAAAAACCACCTTGAAAAAAAAACTAGGCCCTATTTTTTGTTACCCTTAAATTCGAGCATTAATAATTTCTTTTTTACCACAGGTTACGGCAACATCGCACCAAGAACAATTCTCGGTAAAGGTGTTACCATAATCTACGCTTTGATTGGGATACCCTTAACCTTGGTCTACCTGTCAAGCGTCGGCTCCCTGCTCTCCAAGATGGCGCGAAGTGTCTTCAGCCGAGCCCTTTGTTGCTGCCTCTGTTCAAACTGTGGCTACTGCTGTTACGATGAACGAAGAATGGCAGAAAAGGAAAGAAGGATGAAACTTAAAAGACAACAAGAAGAAATGCTGAATAGTCAAAATACTAGCAAAACGCCAACAGAAGAATGTTACGTGTTAAAACCTGACAGTCAGAAAGATCTGTCCTTATCTGAAAGGCCAACAACGAGTACCGCAAAAGATGATATTATTAGTTGGCCAGATACAGACTCGAAGCTATCTATGCATGGATTAAGCATTTTAGCTCCCGTACTGTTATGTCTAGCAGCAATATTTATATACATAGTTATCGGAGCAGTAGTTCTGTTCAAACTAGACAATTTGGGTATCATAGATGGTTTTTATTTCTGTTTCATGGCGTTAAGCACTATTGGCTTCGGTAATATTGTTCCTGGTATGACATATACAACAATAAATGGTGTTAGGTACTACACAATCAAATCTACTACGCTATGGTTTTGTTCTGCGTACACGCTAACGGGTTTAGCATTGACAGCCATGTGCTTCGGCGTAATACACGACGAAATTATTTATAGGATAAAACATCAACAAAAACAGTGGTCCCAAAAGGGAAACACAGTGAATGATGGCGTTAATATAAACGATCCTTTTTACATGAATTCTTGACAAATGTATAGTAAAAGTAAGTCAGAAAATCTGTACAGCATTATGGAAGATAGTTCTTTAGAGCGTAACAGAATCGAAATTGACAATAGAGAAGTAGTTCTTAGTGTAGATGATATATCGGCGGCCGAGGATCCTAATGCAGAATTTCCACCCCCGCCCCCAGAAGAAGAAATCGTTGCAATAATAACCAAGAAAGAACCTAAGGGTTTTGGTAACATGGTAGCATACAATGCGTTACCAGAAATGTTGGAACATGTAAACACATAATCTAAAAGACTTAAGGTTTTTGATTGATTTTATTTTCTATTTCTTTTCTGACTAATATTAATTCTTAGTTTATACAATTTTATGAAATATCATAATCGTCTTTGTCGAATTTACTTTATTCAACTGTAAATATGTAAATAGTTTTGTAAATATTGCAATTAATAAGTGATAGAAACTGATGTCTGACATCTTTTATCGGATCTATTTGTCAACTGTTAATATCAAAAATAATTGTAATGATTTTCATGTGAATAGTTTCTTTGTAAAAAAAATATGAGATTAATAAAAAAATGGAAAACTGTTTTGCTGATTTTTATTTAACTTTGCAATGCCTTACAGAAACAAGACGACGCGGCGACGGTGCCCGAAGAATCGCCAGAATTAAGTGGCAATGGGCAGGGCACATTGCTCGCAGAACGGATAACCGATGAGGCCGAAAAGTTCTATAGTGGCGACCGCCAACTGGAAGACGTTGTGTTGTAAGGCCTCCCACTAGGTGGACCGATGACTATGGTGAAGGTTGCGGGTACCCGCTGGATGCGAGACGCACGGGACCGGTCAATGTGGCGACACCTGGGGGAGGCCTATGTCCAACAGTGGACGTCTTTTGGCTGAGATGAAAATGATGATAATGACAGAAACAAGAACTGGATTTGAATTCCTGTTTACGATTTATAGGCAAACTAGCGGAACTAGCAGACGTCGTTCTGCCCGTACAGCAGCGGGTCCGATGCGCCATTTACTGAATTCATTTGTTACAAAAAAAAATGTGATAAATGAAGAACCAATCGACCGCTTTTGTGCAAACTTCACATAAACCATCTACTAAATAGTCCAAACAAAGCCTTAACGTTTGGTTTGGTTAGGTGAGCCCGTTCTTGAGTTATAAAATTACAACAAAATGTGGCATTGATTTTCATATTTATTGATTGAGATACAGATCAAGAAGAGAGCTAAGGTCATATTAGTGGATTTTATACCTACCACTACCGAAATAAAGTTAATATTTTGAATTCCAATGTCTGGACTGCCGCGAAGGTCTAGTGGTTGCAAGAGCAATATATGAATATGAGGTCCTGGGTTGGACTCCCGGGTAAATTGGGGTTGGGTTTTTTTTATCAAGACTTTCTAGTCGTGAGTCAAACTTGTACATATCACAAGTATGAGATCATATCGCGTCTTGAAAGAAATTTAAAGATAAAAATACCAAGCTGGCATAAAAGTGTAGGAGCTTAGATTTTATGTTATTTAAGATAGGAAAGAGCCCTTGAAGTCAAGAGGACATGGAAGGGGCCCGCAAGGGCCGACACCCGTCGGGGCTGCGGGTCGTTGTAAGAGATACCGCGGCTTCGACATAAAGGGCTAAGAAGGAACATGAGTGGTTTTAATTCAGTAGAAGTCTGACACTCCCTTTCGCTGAGCCAAACAGCGGGAGGGGTTATGAGATGTTTAAAAAAAAGTACAACTTTACAAAAACAAGATTGCCTGGCTGGCAATGGTCAGCAATAGTCTACATTCCGTACGCAACGATTGATACGATTTTCAGAATGAGTAAAAGAGAAAACAGAATGCACAATGAAACAGCAACAATACATGAAATATTTTCGTCCATGGATTTATTCTAACTAGTCGAATTAAATCTTGGTTAAGATAATCTCGTTAGTCTTATGCGCATCAGTTGAGTATTGAGTCCTGGGTTCGAACCCCGGTTTGGGCAAATATTGTTATTAGATTTTTCCATTCTAGAATTTTTCAGTAGTGGCCATGGAGAGGATTTGTGCCCAGTTGATGGCAAAAGTATCCTCCCCTTTAACGTAGAACTTAAAGAAACGTAACAGACCATCAAAACACAAAGATAATCGAAACATGGGTGTACTCGTATTATTACGTAAACCTTCACCTTACCCTCCAAGAATTATAGGTGGGATGTGATGTCATCCCAAATCTGTAACTTCATTTATTAAACTGATTTGAAAATCAGAGTCATTATCTCTTCAAATGCATTTCTGAGCAAACCTGAGCTTCCCGAGGATTGCCACCATATTTGGCAACGGAATTAATGGCAGCACTGTGCCTACACAGGTGGATCATAAAGCCACGGACTTTCTTGGCACGGAACCTTACTAACCAAACCGATAGTCGACCGTAATAAAAATAAACGTGCACATTATAAAAGATGGTCGCCAAAGGGTTGGAAGTGAAGAAGATAGTTAGCAGAGATATATTGAAATAGATTGTTCGTTTTATGTGACTAGTTTGATTTACTTAACATCATATTATGATTCCTGTAATCACCAAAAAGTTATGCAGAGGTATATCTAATAACACACTACAAAGTATAAAACAAAGTCGCTTTCTCTGTCCCTATATCCCTATGTATGCTTAAATCTTTAAAACAACGCAACGGATTTTGATGCGGTTTTTTTTAATAGATAGAGTGATTCAAGAAGAAGGTTTTAGTAACTTTTTGCACCCGTGCGCAGCCAGGGCGGGTCTAGTATGTAATAAGAAGCCAGCCTATAATGCCATTGACCAGACACAAATTCAGACTCTGTGACTGCCACTGAGGTACTCGTATAAAGGTTCGTCCACTAGAGATAGGTTCATTGTTAAATCAACCACCTGATTGTCACAACTGAGGAGCTAATTTTAAAACACGTTACATTTCTTAATTGCCAAAAGGCAATGTTAGAAAAATAGGAGAGTTATGATCAATCTTTCCTCTTGAGGGCCTCTGCTCCTGCCGACTGTGTAAGAGGGAAACCTATGGCGACTAAGTGGTCACGCTAAAACTAACCACTTCTGCATGAGGACACCCACACTGGTTTTCTACAGTCCCTTCATCCAGACTACTGCATCCTGCTGCTGATTCCGAGTGTCCTGAGTACTGCTGACTCGGAGCGTCCTAAGCCGCGCAAAATCAAGCATCAAGCTTTATTTGAAACGACTGTGGCGAAGTCCTAAAGCAGGGTTATTTTAGTAAGTATTTAAAAAGCCGGCCAAGTGCATGTCGGACAACGCACAATGTAGGGTTCCGTAGTTGTCCATCAAAATATGCGAACTTATTAAACTGATTAACCAACCTGCCTACCTGCCTCCGAATGATGATTTTTATTGTAAAAATAAAAAAAACTTTCCTTTTTAGTTTTGAGACCTGCGCTCCCATGCGACTACTATAATTTTTTTTTACACGCCCAAACACAACTCGTATCCTGGTTTAGGTTGGCACACTTGAGTCTAACAAAAAATTATTAATTATTATTAATTGCTAGAAAAAAAAATCATCCCCAGTTTAATGTGTAAAAATATTTTCATATACAGTGTTTTTCATAGAGCGACTGCCTATCTGACCTCTACAACCAAAATAGTAGTGAGTAATATTAGATTCGATGACCTGGTGAAGGTTGCGGGGATCCGCTGGATGCGAGACGCACGGGACCAGTCAATGTGGCGACACTTAGGGGAGGCCTATGTCCAGCAGTGGACGTCTTTCGCGGAGAAAACTCAGTATATAATAGGTGGACACCTACACACGGGCTAACCGAGGCAAGCGCAGCTAAATCTGAAGATCAACCAGAACGGCTTTCATTATTTAGCCAGGAGTTTTTCAAAATTAGCATACGATATTGAAAGTCTTGATAAAATAAGAAAAGAGTAAGTAATATACGTAGATTTTCTTCGGAAAACCTTTCCTCGGCACTAGTATTTTGCTTACATTTTCTAGTATACACTTGGCACCGCCATTTTGTCCCAGTTTGCTAACCGAACAGAATCGACATGTTTCGTAAAGATTGAATCTAGACCACAGAGCCTTGTTACAACGGTTTGTTGGTACATTCTGTTTTATTTGAAATAAGTGTAGATTTTTTCTCGTTAACCCTTTTTTTTTGTTCTGGCTAGATTTTCTTTTTGTGTTTTTGTAGCGGTTTTTGTTTTCTAGGTCATTGTCTGGGAACATACACACATAGTAAAGGCGAAGAGAAATTTGTTCTTCGATCTATCTATTCTAATATTCCATAGGTTGAATCTCACTGCTGTGTCTGTCTAAATTTGTGGATAATGCTACCAGGTTCAAATATATGGAACTAAAGCAACTGGCAACATACAGGGTGTAAATTAACCCTTTACACAAACGTCAACCAAGCATTCTGTACATCAAACTAAGTACCCCTACGCAAAAATTTTTGCTGGGCAACGACTTTTTTTTTTGGTGTCGAAAATCACATTTTATGGTAAAATTCAATGTAGCACTCTTAAAACATTGTGCTAGTCCACTAGCACAATGTGTTTGCTTTGAATAGTAAAAGGGTCATGGAGGTACCTAATTTAAGTAAATTTATTACCTCTAAAACTAGTATTTACAAAAGCAGCTGTGCAAAATTTGGTAACTAGGGTATGGCCTAGAACCAAAAAATAATAGCAATGGTTGGACGAACAAGTGCCTTTCGTTTGCGTTAAGGGTAGGTACTTTTACAATCTTTATAAGTAAACTACTTAACTGAACTCCGAAGTTTGAAATACCGATGTACTCTATACATAAAGTTGGTATGTACTTTTAGGTACCCCTGACTACCCCTTCGGGGAATGAAGGCTTGATTTTAAATTTCGTTATTGTAAGAAAAAATAATTGGAGATATTTGCAAAATTTACTTTCCTTACAAACCGCTGGAGGCAACGTACTATGTAATCAAATGTTTTCTACACTAATATTATAAAAGAGGAAAGATTTGTTTGTTTGTTTGAAACGAATAGGCTCCGAAACTACTGGACCGATTTGAAAAATTCTTTCACCGTTGGGAAGCTACACTATCCCCGGGTGACATAGGCTGCTTTTTATGTCTGTATTCCCACGGGAACGGGAACTACGCGGGTGAAACCGCGTGACGACCGCTAGTTACAAATAAAAAGGTTTTCGCAAACTAGTTTCAACTTAAAGATAATGTAAGGTCTAATCAAAATTGTTTTTTACGAGTTGTTGTTTTTTTTTTTTTTTTTTTAAAGTAAAACGAGGGGCTTTGGGTAATTACCACAAGGGTTGATCTTAAGGTTAAGTAGAGCTTGACTAGTATGTTGCGTGAGTGTTCGACTAGCCATTACATACTGAGTTGCCTCCCCAGCGTTCCTAAGCTTGGCGGGGTTTATTTGTTTCAATTTTACCAAAACAAGTAGGTAGTCAGATTCAAAAGTCTAACGAGCAGACTCACCAAAGAATATCGTGGTATCCAGTCATTGAAATAGGGATGTTTAATGACTATGAAAACAAAATATTCTAATTAGTCCGTACTTTAGATTATCGAAAAATATACGTATTTTTTGTTTTATCAAAGAGTGGGGGTTTGTGACGTCACTGACTGGTAAAAAATTGCCATAATAATGTCTTAGAATATGACATCACACGAGTTTTCACAGCACTGTATCGTCTTCATTGTTTGCTTACGTGAAAAAAGAAAAAAATACGTGTCCAATATTTTTTGGAAATCTATCTGACGGACTATTTTTTTAATTTTTTTTTGTTAAGTACACTATACGGAAATGACATACGCAGTCGCATCATGTCACCTGTTAGCCTTTAACAATTATGTTGGGGTTGGCTTTCAGTGTATCCGGAGGCAGCTGAATACCACTATTTTATACGGAGCGACTGCCTATCAGACCTCCACAACCCAGTCAGTACTGGGTAATACGATACCCTTTGGTTAGACTGGTAGTCCGACTTACGGACTACTGACTGCCTGTAACGACTGTCAAATTTCTACATATAACAGTCGGAACCAACGTCATAACGTTATTTCCGAGGCACGGAAGAAACTTGGTATGTAGTGGGTGGTCACCCATCCACGGAACGGCCTAGGTCAGCTCACCTTAATCTCCGGATCGACTCTGAGCTGGTGTTATTATTTTGCTAGGAGCTTCTCCGGGCGCTAATGCAGACATAGGTGAGAAAAGGCAAGGATGGTGATGATTAAGAAAGAAAGATTGAAAAGATATTTATTTGGCACACGCACAAGTGCACACATTCACACAAATATTATAAAACCGAAAGTTTGTGTGTGTGAGTGTGTATGTTTGTTACTTCTTCACGCAAAAACTACTGAACGGATTTGGATAAAATTTGGTACTCGGATAGTTTATAACCTGGATTAACACATAGCATAGTTTTTATCCCGATTTTATCTTCCCGTGGGATACTTTCCGGGTTGTAGCGGGGAAGCCGATATAAAATTAAAAATAAATAAAATTTAAATCTAAACAGAAAAATAATAATATTGTGTGTCTCGCTGCTGCGTCCAGACCCTGTTCAGCATATTGTCGAGCAGCTAATGTCCGACGTTGGTTTTCAACTGGACCTGCGTTAGTGATGTGACGGACATTAAACAGTTTTGTATTTCATGTAACTAATTAGGTAAGTGTTTGTATAGGTATGCATGTGTAAGCAAGTAAGTAATAATGACATTGGATTCTCATATAAAATCCACTTTTATACTCCCACAAAATCTTTATTTCACATTTCGTATAAATATCCCATTTTCACCTTCGTTTCTTAACAGAATTAATTTATCAAAAAATTCGCGAGCATCGCCATTTTTTATATATGACGTCAACAGTCAGAAAGTTCTCGTCTTGTCACAGAAAAAAAATGACTAAAGATCTGGAGTTGATTGTGATAAATTAAGAATATATTTATTTGACAGCGTAGTGTAACTTCTCGTAATTGAAGGATGAATGTAGACTGTCTTTTTATCTCTTGGGAGGAGTTAAGCGAAATATTTAAGATAGTTTATGAAGTTTCTGTAATTATGCCATGTTCTTGGTAGTTTGTAATTGAGTAGTTTTCGTGGGATTTCCTATGAGATTACAATGTAATTAAAAGCAGCAACCTAAGACACATTTCTGACAGATATTTCTCAACAGTTGTACAGCCAATCATAGGCCCATGCACAGCATTAAACTGTCACTAGGTTAAACAAAAAACACGTATCTAATATTTTTCGATTAAACTCGAACAAGCTATTAAGTATACAGGTATAGAGTCTATATATATAAAAATCAATGCCACTTTTCATTGTAATTTTATAACTAAATAACGGGCTCACCTATCCAAACCAAATGTTTAGGCTTTGTTCGAATTATTTAGTAGATGGTTTATGTGAAGTTTGCACAAAGTCGGTCGAGCGGTTCTTCATTTATCACATTTTTTGTAACAAATGAATTCAACAAATGGCGGATCATTTTGTTAATAGGAATTTTGCTGTCAAATTGAAACATTTTGCTGTGTTGACAGTACAAGCATGTTGTTATGTCATTCATTTTTGTCATTTCATATGGTTCAAGTGGTTTCGAGGATGGTTTAGGCTTTAGATTTACAATTCGACCCGGAAGGTTGCGCTGCTGTCCGGGCAGGACGTCGTCTGCCAGGTCCGCTAGTTTTTTGTAATTCTAGCAGGTGCACTGAAAATATTATTTGTGTCATATCACATTGGGTCTCTAAATGTATCTGTATAATCTTAAAAGTATATGCAAGTTAGCTGGATGTATACTTATTAGCTTGTCCGACTATTAAACATATTTTTGTAATGCAAACTTTTTGGCGGCGTTGTGCACTTCTTTGAGATTGGTTAAAAATGTTAAATTCGCTTCAGTTAGTCACGTGTCTTGGCCGTAACACAGCGCAGGGCCATAATCCTACTCACGTGGCAGTAAAGTAATTGTATAAGTTCTGAAGTGTTACATTTTTTATGTTATGTAAATTGTCATGTTTATATACGAGAGCGCAATAAATAATTATTGTATTTAATCACATAAATGCTAGTACTATTATAAGCTGATAAATAAAGCAATTCGTGCGAAATTATTCCTTATCCCATACAAAATATTCAAAAATGCACAACGTTAGTTTTCAAGATTTCACTCCTTCTTTTCATGATTCCTCTCAGGACCTTTGGGTTTCCTTCACCAAAGCAAGCAGCAAGTAATAATTGAGTTAGTTAGTGTTTTGGATTCGAACTAGTGACCTACGCGATGGCAATACGACGGTCACACTAGACTAGCACTGAAGCTATCAACATTGCCCGTTGGGGATGCGGGTTGTTCGAAAGAGATACCACGGCCTCGACACAAAGGGCTAAGAAGGAACATGGGTGGTTTTTAGCCAGTAGAAGTCTGACACTCCCTACCGCTCTGTCCAGAGCGGGAGGAGTCATTTGATAATTTCTCACACCAAAAAAAAAGAAACTACCAAAAGATTTTGTTCATGGATCCCGTACCAAACTGTGTCAACATCAAACTTTGTTTTTTATCGTCTACATATCATATTTACTCGTACAAAAGTTCTTTTTGTAAAATAAATCCGAGTTTCGGAGTCATATTATAAAATCGAAAATAACCTTAAAATCAGTCAAGTAGGTATAATAGGGAAACCTCTACGATGCGAAGTCAGTTAAACTGTCAAAATCAACTGACAGATCTAACAGAACAACTTTTGAACTTATTTTGTGTGAACGCCATGAATAGGGAGTAAAACAACATTCATACTTTTATAATTTAAATTAAATTCCTTCTTCATAAATCAAATCCCAGCCGCATATTGTCGTAAAAATTATAAAAATAATTAATATAACACATTTTGATCTTGACACTCGAGAATTCTTGGTACGAGTTTCGGTCATTCACTATTATAGCTGTTTAAATGTCACTTTGCCTAGGGCCACTGTGTTTTGGTTTCCAGGTATAGCTAAGCGTCAACAACATTAGCAATCGATTAACCCAACCACTCCTATAAACAACAGTGTCTACCCCGACAGCGCCTGTCCATCGATCGTCTAGACATTAGCCTCAAAGCAAACCCTTTCGATATAATTTTAACTGTCAGGTGTTTGCATTAGCCAGCAACTGACACTCTGTTTAAATGGTTGTTGACGAAGAGTTATTCTTTCTTATTTATGCTGCTGCTGCCAGCGGCTTCGCCCGCTACAACTCGAAAATAGTTAAGAATATAAGTATAAGAGTGATCCCACGGGAAGATAAATTCAATTTTTCAATTCAATCCAGGTTATAAAATATCTGTGTTCCAAATTTTATCCAAATCCGTTCATTAGTTTTTGCGTGAAGAAGTAACAAACATACGCACTCACACACTCACAAACTTTCGCCTTTATAATATTAGTGTGATGTGGTTAGTGCCTAACGCGGTGTCAGAGTTTTATGCCGCCTAAGGGTTTCTGACTCGGCTGCGGGTTATTCACAAGTTACCGCGGCCTCGACATAAAGGGCTCAGAAGGAACATGGGTGGTTTTTAGTCAGTAGTAGTCTGACACTCCCATTCGTTCGCGGCGGGAGGAAATTCATCAAATAACCCCTATTTGATGAATTTCCTCCCGACAAAAAAAAAATAAAGGGGGGCTGCGGTTTGTTCGAAAGAGATACCGCGGTCTCGATATAAAGGGCTAAGAAGGAACATGGGTGGTTTTTGGTCAGTAGAAGGCTGAAACTCCCTTTCCCTCTGCCCAAGAGCGGGAGGGGTTATTTGATGATTTCAAGATACGCGTAAACTGGTGTTCGAGACATAATTATCCGAACATAAGTTTGCTATTAGTTACTTTATGATGTTGGCACTACTGTTTTGGAAGTTTTTTCGTCTCTCTTATTTGTACTTGTACGGTGTCTATAACACGTTTAAAATAAAGCTTGTGAATTAAATCAATTCGGAATTTTACTTATGTTGCCCCTAACTCTGTGTGAAACAACTGGTTTTGTACTATTCTTTGATTTGGACGTTTGTTAGATTTACACCCGCTTATATAGAACCACTAGCTACCTGTACTTTAGATTATTGTAATACTAGCTGTTGCCAGCGGTTTCACCCGCTACAACTCGAAAATGATACCACGGGAAGATAAAATCGGGATAAAAAGCCTATATGTTAATCCAGGGTATAACCTATCTACATACCAAATTTCAACCAAATCGGTCCAGCCGTTTATGCGTGAAAGAGTAACAAACATCCACACATCCATTCTCACAAACTTTCACATTTATAATATTAGTAGGATAAAAGACTGTTCATGGAGTTTCTTGTGAAGTCTTCTCCATAGAGATCACAATATAGTGTCTACTTTCGAAGTTATTGTGCCTTATAAATAGGACTGCGTCGAGCAGCTTTGGAGCAACATTAAGTCGTGAGATCGAACCAGGGCATTACTTTGTGTAATTTCTTACTCAAAATCGGTGTAGGAAAACATCGTGACTAAACCAGTATCATGTCCTAGAACAAAAAAAAATGTGACATCTACGAACCTGCTCTGGGCCCGCGTGATGAATTATAGCCTATTCGCTGTAATAGAGAGGAGGCCTGTCTCAGCAGTGGGAACATTAAAAAGTTGATGATGATGACTAGGACTGTGGCTTTATCCTTTGTTTTTCGATACTGCAGATCGTTGCTGCGCCTCCAAAATACGCTATTTGGTTTTTGATGCTATTTTATGGTACTTTTCAAGCCACGTGCACCAGTAATATTCATTTTCTACCAACTCATATGGTTATGAAGATAACAAAATCAGCTATGTAATTTTGGTCTAAAACGGCCTTGCAAACCCTCTATGTGATTAAGAAAAATTCATACATAGCGTATTTTTGTTTCGAAGCGATTCCAAAGGACCCTTCCTTGCAATTGCGCTTCAAAGTGACACATAGTGGGTTTATAAAACAGGCGAAATAGCACACGTTGCGCAATGTTAACAGTTAGTGTGTTAGATAGAGTCAGCTGGTGAAATTTGGTTAAAGAAAATCCTAGCACTCCTGGTATTTCGTTGGTAGGTACTGAGATTAAGCATTGAGAAATTTTGGAAAGCAGATTTCCATAATTTTATGAGTATTTATGTTCATGAATAAGTATCCATACTAATGTAGAAATTCAAAAGAAATTCAGTTTGTCTGTCGGTAAGCTTTTCATGCGATTTTAATGAAATTTGGCAAAAGCTGATATATGAAAATTAGGGCAATTCACTTTATATAACTTATTTATTTAAAGGATAATATTATTACAATTATATGGATTGTCTGTTACCACGAAAAATGACAGAGAGAAAAATAAGAGAGCGCTCCTGACACCCTTGACAAGTTACACGAATATGTGATTGCTTTAAGAATTTGTGCAGGTTCGTGACTTCGTTCCCAAAATTATGATAGCTTACCTAATATGCAAGATGTAAATATGATTTATAGTCTATACCGCCCACAGATACTGTATCTTACTGTCAGTGAAAGATTGTTTGAATTGAGTTATTAACTCCGGAGATAATCCCTTACTTACAAACAAATTTTAACTCTGTAATATTCGTATAGAAAAACACAAGTAGATTTTTTCAGAATCCGAAAATGTCGCCGATGATGAAAGATGTACAATATTACTGTAACTTAAATAATACAGGCGATAGAGTTATTTGCAAACTTTCCCATTGTCTTTTTAATTAGTTTCCAAGTGATAATTTAATGTAATTGCTCGAACTAAACAATGGGACTTATTTATGTGAGTTTCAATGTTAATACAGGTCGTTTTGTTATTTTATTTTTTTGGATTTACTACACGTGATACCTTTTAATTGAAAATTGTATGGTTAGCTAGATTAGTTTTGTGTAGAGGATGAATGAAAGGCAACTAACGAAAGGTACTTGCGAGCAGGGATGCCGCGGAACATGATACACTGACCTTACTGATAAGGTTCTTCAAAAATGTCAAGCTTATAGTAGGTACTCGCAACCGCCGTACGTGTATGACCGAATGCATTTGAAAGAAGTAGATACTTAAGGACCGTAGCAGGTGGGGTTCTGTAAATTCTGTCAACTCAAACCCAAATGCATTTAATCCAATGTCTGCTTATAACTAATGTTAGTTAAAAATTAGCTAGAAACACTGTGTCGCAATTTGTGGAGATCCGTTTATCTTCTGACTGGTAGAGTATCGGTCCACTCGCCTGTCAATCTTAGAGCGGTATTCGGTATTCAAAATTGCGTACAAGCAAACATGTCAGATGCACTACAATATCGAGGAAGCCTAAACCAAGTCCTGAACACGTTAATATATAGGACGTGCAAGGCATTGTAGGGTTAGGCCACTTGTTTAGAAAGTCTGGCAGTATACCTGGTATAATATTTTACAGCGCACATGATTAAAATAGATGTTGATGTATGGAAAGTGAGAAGGAGACCAAAGAAAAGATAAAAGAAAGAATGGATTATGTAAGAAATTAAATAAAAGAAAAAGGAATAAATGACAGCGTGACGATTAGAAGAAAAACGATGTTATCTCGACCATGTTATCCTGAGGTTAGGCCAGGAAGATATGCGGGAGACGCTCCGGGCGTCGGTGGTCGCGTGACGGCTTCCGGCCACCGTAGACGCGGGCCTGTGGACGGTGATTAATGGGCTAGCTCGCCGTCCGTCCGTCTTATGACGACGACAGGCCGTGTCGACGGCGCGTTCGTGTTCCACGCGCGCCTCAAAGAGATGTCAGCAACATGAAGGGGCCTGCAAGGGCCGACGCCCGTCGGGGCAGCGTGATGTTGTAAGAGATACCGCGGCCTTGACTAAAGGGCCAAGAAGAAACATGGGTGGTTTTTAGTCAGTATAAGTCTGACACTCCCTCTCGCTCTGCCCAAGAGCAGAAGGGGTTATTTGATGATTTCCCAAACTCCAAAAAAAAAAGAAGTCCAGAAAGATATTGTCATCACACTCATGTTCACCGAGCAAACTTAAGTGCCAACATAAAGGGTGTAAAAGTACCCTTAACGCAAACGTAGGGCACTTGTTCTCCTCACCACTACGATCATTTTTTTGTTCTAGGCCACACCTGGGAACGGGGTAGTTACGGAGATATTGGGGGTCAAAGTTCCAAATTTTGCACAGCTGTTTTTGTAAATACTAGTTTTTCAGGTTATAACATTACTTAAATTACCTCCATGACCCTTTTACTATTCAAAGCATCCACTAGCACAATTTTTTAAGAGTGCTACATTGAGTTTTATTGTTGGTTGACGTATGTGTGAAGGGTTAATTTACACCCTGTATAGATATTAGCATGAATGTAAATGATGAATTTATCATTGAAAGCGAGATACTAAGATATAACCCGATGACTTCTCTTAATATCGTCATCATCTGCTTAACCTTTACCCTACTATGTTGGCGTTATGGGCCTACCACACGCACAAGCTTTACCACAGTCTTGCCTGCGCGATTACACGGGGCACACAGTACATCGCGCGTGGTTAGTAATGGTAATACATTTTTATCTACCACACGCGCGATGTACTGTGTGCATCGTGCTATCGCGCAGGCAAGACTGTGGTAAAGCTTGAGCGTGTGGTAGGCCCATTTGCTTCCCGTCAAACCAGCTGCAGCCGAGTATCAGTATTTTACATATAGCGACTACTTATGTAACCTCCACAACCCAGTAACTAATACTGTAAGGGGATACCTCTAGGGAAGACTGTTTGTAAGACTTTCGGGGCACTGACCACCAGTTACGGTTGTCAAAGATTAAAAAATGCCAGACAAGACTATTTTTTAAAAAATTGATAATCATGAAATCTATATAGAACACTTCTCAATGGCAAACAAAAGATTCATCCAGATTCCAGTCACAATACTATCTGTCCATTAAGGGAAGGTATTTACAACAATAGCCCTATTTATTACTATGAAACAATACACTCAAGCCAGAACAGCGAATAATGAAAATCAAATTACCATTGTTTTCAAGTTAGGGTATAAATTAACGATTAATAGCACACAATGAAGGCATTTTATGGGTATTTATGAACAGTTTACGGGATGAAAACTGTCGTCAAAGGGCTTATGGGAATAATTTTAGGGTTCTGTAGATGTTGTTGACCATGATAAAAAAGTTTAATGTTTCCTGTGACGTCTCTATTTAATGGGGTAGTTAACAAAAAAAAATCTAATAAGTACGTCAGATAGATTTCCAAAAAATATTGGACAGGTATTTTTTCTTCTTTCACGTCAACAAACAATGAAGACGATACAGTGCTTTGAAAACTCGTGTGACGTCATTTTCTAAGACATTAATATGACGTCTTTACCGGTGAGTGACGTCACAACCCCCCACTCAAATCTTTGACGAGTTTTATTATTGTCAATTTTTATTAATTTGATAAAACAAAAATTACGTATCCAATATTTTTCGATAATCTAACAGACGGACTAATTTGAATCATATTTTTTTAAGTCAGTAAACATCCCTATTCTCTATTTTTTTTAGGTATCTCGTTAGTCTAGTGGTCGTGCTAGCTCAGCAGGGGTTCGATTTTCAAGTTGGTCAAAATGTTATTGAGATATTCCATCAGGATTTTTTCTATAGCAGGCCCGGAGTTTCGTTTCGATTAACGTAGTAAGTCCCCTTTGATTTGTATTATTTCTGGTTAAAGCAGCAACAGAAAAACATATTATTATTATGTGATAAGTTTGATTTTCATAGTGTTTGTATGAATGACAAAGTTATGTTTGCAGTTTTTTAAATGTGCTTTATCTCAAAAACTATTAACTATAAATATTGTTCAAACAAATTTTGGTTGAAAGTTTTTAATGCGATCTACAAAATATATTTATTTTTTA
The DNA here is from genome assembly GCA_932274075.1 of Diarsia rubi. NCBI lineage: Eukaryota > Metazoa > Arthropoda > Insecta > Lepidoptera > Noctuidae > Diarsia > Diarsia rubi. The sequence goes on from OW026432.1 coordinate 3,182,598, forward strand.
TTTTTCAGTGCCTTAGTTTAAAAGTTAGAGGGGCGGGGACACACATTTTAGCACTTTGGAAGTGTCTATCTTTCAAACGGATGACTTTAAGAAAAAATGGTGTTAGAAACTTCAGTGTCATTTTGAAAGACCTATTTCTGTAGACACCCCACACAAATAGGTTTGATGAATAAAGTTTTTTATAGTTTCAGTTCCTTGTATGGGGAGACCCCCTTTTGGGGGGGGGGGGGGAATCAGTATATAACCCCTCCCGCTTTTGGGCAGAGCGAAAGGGAGTGTCAGACTTCTATTGACTAAAAACCAGCCATGTTCCTTCTTAGCCCTATATGTCAAGGCCGCGGTATCTCTTACAGCATTCCGCAGCCCTGACGTTCGTCGGCCCTTGCGGGCCCCTTCCATGTTGCTGACATCTCTTTGAGGCGCGCGTGGAACTCGAACGCGCCGTCGACATGGCCTGTCGTCGACATGGCCTGTCGTCGTCATAAGACGGACGGACGCCGAGCTAGCCCATCACTCACCGTCCACAGGCCTGCGTCTACGGTGGCCGGAAGCCGTCACGTGGCATCGGGACACCCCCTTAATATATTATTTTTTTATTTTCGTATGAAAATCGTAAAGCCGTTCACAAACTTGGTATATTACATCTACCTACGAAGTTTAAAAAATCTAGATTATTAAATTATTTAATTTTTTTCTAATCTACAGAAAATAAGTGCAATAACGTAGCGCTTGTCCAATCTTTTCCGACCTTTCTCCTTTCCACACTCTTCAACAAATTCTTAAGTGTCCATCGAGAGTCCTTGGCATTGTATTCCCTAGGTAGGTTTATCTTGCGCTTGCGGTCGTATTTCTCCTTCGCCTCGTGCCACCTCATAGTTATTTCATGAATTTCTTTTAGAATACAGCCATAATCACCTACTTTCCAATCCTTTTCTAATCCATACTCTGTAATAAACATCAGAAAGGTTTCTGTTTGCATGCAAATCCAATGTAGGTTTATCTTCAGGTATTATCATCTTTATCAATGGCATCGAAAGCTTTGCATAATGCAGCAGCTGGTATTATAGATGCACTCAATGCATTTATAGTAAAAACTTCGAGTAGTAACATTTCAGTAAAGTTGTGCCAATCGTTCGAAAGTGTTCATTCAGTGAGTTGGTCAGCATTCACATACGCACTGGAATGTTCCGTTAGCTCAACAAGTCCCGGAGCAGGATTACGATATTTTAGAGTCCATAGCGAGTCACTTTCATCGTATTCAGGAGGTAGAATGAACTTCTTCTCTTTCTTCTGATCTTTATTTTCGTCTGTCCGTTTTTCATTTGATTTGGAAACTACTGTTGTCGTTTCTTTTGATGAAGATGGAGGAGCGTCCATCTTATCACAGGTTCTTTCCCGCAGTGATGAATGATCTGTAAATTAAAAAAAATATTACAATCATGTAATGTGGTTTCTTCGTTTTTCTCATCAGTTTGCGTAAGTGCCCATGTGACCATCATCCACAGACTCTTAAGTTTTTTCCACGTTTGAAACAAACAAACAACGTACAGTATGGCTATGGCGTATCTTTGCGATTTTCAGTGACTATCAACTGAAAAAGCAATATTTTCGTGTTTGATTATTTTTAAACCAGTTAGTCTTGCGGTTGTACGTAGTACAGTCAATGCCCAGCATTATTTGATCCCTCTTCTTACACTACTTGCCCTCTGACTGTACTACTTCCATGTATAGAGTAAAGACAATGGAAAAAATAGAAAAAATAAATTTAGTGTAAGGTTATTAACTAAGTTTAAAAAAAACTTTGCATCTGTTGGTCGATTTAGATGAAATAAACGCTTAATGTTACTCAGAGCAAAACCTCTTATCTTTCAATATTTCGATACTGAATATGGTAAAGGAGTTTCACATCACAGGTTTTCAGGAGTTTTGTATAAGATGTGTGTGTGCAGTCGACTGGCTGTACATTGGCTTCTTTAATCGTATGCCACTCAACTCGATTCCCAACAACTCTTAACCAGTAACTACCAGTCACCCTGCATATATCGTCGCTCCACCGAGCCTGAATGCGTCCCAAATTACGCTGTCCGATTCGCGGTCTCCTCTTAAAAACACGTCTACCGCTGCAGTGTTGGTACTAGGGCTAGTATGGCCAGTTCATTGCTTTTCAGCTTACTTATTCTGTGAGCTAGGTCAACAAACAAAACATTTGCTCAAAAGTTCTAAACCGCGCGCCTTTGGCTACGGGCTTACGTTGGGTGGGCGCCTGACACAGCTCTTGCTTGACAACGAGTTGATAAGCTGGTACGATTCTGATTGCATCTATAATGTTCACATACTTGTTCGGGTTAAAAAATGTGCTTTATTATTTAAGTTATATGCCATAGTCGCTGGCGTAAATGTACTAAAGTTAATAAAGAAATGCTAGCAAGAAAACTCCTAAGAACAGCACCTCCAGAACTATTAAGACTCATGCCTTGGTGTCAAGGTGTTCAAGAGTTCCCAACTAGTGGTGGGTTACGTCCTCCGCCCTTTTACGGAAGAGGCCGTGACTCACCAGTACATTACATAGTGGTTTTGGAACCTGTGGCAATGCTCCTCTGCTTTGTGAAAACATTTTATAGAATTTTGCGTAAGTGACATAATTGTATAAAATACTCATATAAGTTATTTTACGAAAGGAACTGAATATACAAATAAAAGATATACCACACTGGTAAATCATTTATTTAGAATAAAATAGAAAAACTATTTACTTAAGTATCCGTAACACTAAACACACGACTGCGAAAAACTTACGACTATGTTAATACGCACAGATGAACCCACTGGGCACTGCATTATGCTGTTTCATACATTTTTCTTTCTCTCTTTTTCTAATCCACAGTAAATAAGGGCAACAACGTAACGCTTGTCTAGTACTTTCCGACCCTGCTTCTTTCTACACTCTTCAACAAAGTCCAGTATTGTTGTTGTTGCATGCAGATCTAATTCAGGTCTATTAGGATCTACACGAAGACAGTCATCGTTACACAAAGCGGCCGGTATTGTGCATGTGCCTAATGCATACACAGTAAAAACTTCGTAAAGTAACCTAAATACCATTGCTTCAATATTATCCGAATTCCTGTATCTATCGAGTTTGTCAGCATCAACATAAACACAGGAATGTTCAATTAGTTCGACCAGTCCCGGAGCAAGTCCACGAAAGAGTAGTGTCCACCTGTCTGTTTGATTTTTCAAAAAATAAAAGTGGTCACTTTGTATCTCTTGAATTTTTTGGAGCATACTCTTTCTGATAATCCGAAAATCCAACAATGGCCATCCCATCTTTAGCCCATACTCATCTACAAAGTGAAGCAATATAATTTCTGCATGAGCATCTAATTCACATGACTCCTGTTGATTATGCGGATGTGTGTTAGGAACAGACAACGGTTCATAAATACTGCGATTATTCTCGGACAAAGAAAATTCTTGCAATGCGCTCATTTTATATACTTCTGTTAGTAACCTTACAGCTAATGTTGCACAATCATTCGACAATTTCTTGCATTCATTAAGATTGTCACGATTAACATACACGCCTGAATTCTCAATAAGTTCATCTTCCTTCCAGGAAGGAATTCGATGCAATAGTGTACATATGGAGTCTCCCATAGGCCATTTTAGATTACACTCTGCATTACGAGTACGTTCAACCTTTTTTTCATTCAATTTCACATATCTCATTACTTCAATTTTCTGTTGGATACAGTTTAGAATAAATCGGTAATCCATTATCTGCCACTCATTCTCAAGTGCATACTCTGCAATAAATTTCAGCAATATTTTCATTGCTTTTGCATCTAATACAGGTCTAAGATTTGTTATGTTGCTGTCAACGTTACTGGCAATATTAGTCACTGAACATGCGCTCAATGCATTAGTTGTAAATATTTCATTTACTAACCTTCGAACTAATGTAACACAATCTTTAGACAATGTCTTACACTCAGCGAATTTTACAGCATTAACATACAAAGGGAAACGTTTTGTTAGTTTGACAAGTCTCTTACCAGATTTGTGATACTTTAGGGTCCATCGGGAGTTGTCTACATTGTATTCTGGAGGTAGAACAAACTTGCGTCTACGATCGAGTTTTTCATTCGCCTCAGACCACCGTTCTTTAGCTTCCACCATTATTTCATGAACTTTTTTTAGAATACAGGCGTCATTTCCTACATTCCAACCCTCTTCTAGTCCATATTCTGCAATAAACATCAAAAATATTTTTGTTCCTTGTAAATCCAATTCAGGTTTATCTTTAGGTATATCATCTTTCTCGATGGTATCGAAAGCTTCACATAATACAGCAGGTAACGTACATGCGCTCAATGCATTTTTGGTAAAAACTTCGAACAGTAACATTTCAGTAAATTTGTGCCAATCGTTCGAAAGTGTCTTGCATTCAGCAAGTTTTTCAGCATTAACATACAAAGGGAAACTATTCATTAGTTTAACAAGTCCTCTAGCAGATTTACGATACTTTAGTGTCCATCGTGAGTCTTTTGCATTATATTCCGGTGGTAGAACAAACTTGCGTTTACCATCGTGTTTTTTATTCGCTTCGGGCCACCGTTTTTTAGTGTCTCTCGTTATTTTATGAATTTTTTTTAGAATACAGCCGTAATTTTTTACATTCCAATCCCTTTCTAGGCCATACTCTGCAATAAACTTCAGAAATGTTTCTGTTCCATGTAAATTCAATTCAGGTACGTCATCTTTATCGATTCGATAGTCACTGGTACCATAGGCATCGCATAATGCAGCAGGTAACGTACATGTACTCAATGCATATAAAGTAAAAACTTCAAATAGTAACATTTCAGTAAATCTGTGCCAATCGTTCGATAATGTCTTGCATTCAGCGAGTTGGCCAGCATTAACATACACACTGGAATTTTCCAATAGTTCAACAAGTCCCGGAGCAGGTACACGGTACTTTAATGTCCATTGTGAGTAATTTTCATCGTATTTCGGAGATAAATCGAACTTTTTCTCCTCTTTCTTCTGAACTTTAACGTCATATAACTGTTCTTCATTTAATTTGAGAACTACTGCTGTGGTTTCGTTTGATGAAAATGGAGGAGCGTTCATCTTATCATAGGTGCTTCCCCGTAGCGATGAATTATTCTGTAAATTTATAAAAAAAGTATTGAATATGGATAATGCGTTTTTCTCATAGGTTTCCGTAAGTGCCCTTATGTTTTAAGTATGTATAATACTGCTATCGTCGTCATCATCATTCACAGACTATTTCATCTACTGCTGGATAAGAGGCAAAAATCGCGTGTATACATACTAATAACGTGCAGGACTTTGTTTAGTCGTTGCGGTGATGACCACCACATAATATCTACCAACGATCAGATTCTTTTAATGAACGTGTGTATGTTATCTGATTGTGATGAGGTAGCCCAGAACTCAACTATGATTACTTGTTATATTTTACTGTAGTATGTAAAGACAGTAACTGGATCTCGGGGTTGATACCGTGGCCCCGAAACACAAAGACCTAGGACTTAGCATGGGTAGTTTTTAGTCAGTAGAAGGCTGACCGGAGCAAGGAGAGTCATTTAATTTTGATGTTATCCCAAGCTGGAAAAAAGGAAAATAACAGAATAGGATTTTTTTAAACGTAGTTCTAAAGTGGGATTATAATAAACAATAGGGTATTTCACCAAAAAAATCTAATTAGTCCGTCAGATAGATTTTCAAAAAATAATGGACACGTATTTTTTCATTTAAACAAAAGATGAAAACGATACAGTGCTGCGTCAAGGCGTGTGACGTCACAAGGTTAGTACTTTTTTACCCTCCAAGTGACGAAAAGCACCCACTTTGACACGTTTTATTTTCGTAAATTGTTATTAATTTGGCCAAACAAAATACACGTATCAAATATTTTTCGATAAATTAACAGACGGACTAATTAATTGTGTGTTGTATAGTGTTGTATTGTCAATTGTGTTGTAGTTTCTCCTAATGGCTCTAATTAATGTTAGAAACTATATTAATATTTCTTTCATTTGTTGATCTTTGACAGTAACAGGAAGTCTGCGGCCAGAAAAATTAACAACCAGTCTTACCAAGGGATATTGTCTCAGTAGGTACTAACTGGGTTAAAGAGGTCAGAGCACTCGCTCCATGAAAAAATATTAAGCTGCATCCAGTTAGACTGGGACAGGGAACGTAATACTCATACCGTCTTATTACAAAACGTGGTTTAAAAATGTACCGGGTTTAGTACAAGCTTTAATCCATGACCTTGAATAAACGTTACTTATTACTTACTGCCGCACCCAGAGAGCTTTAATGATTACTTAGGCCATCACTTAGTAAAGGTTTTGACAGTAATGATCAAATATCTCTGAGTACCGCAGCTACAAAACGAAGTTTGACGCTAGTCCTAGAATAATCTATGGTACCAAAATACACCAAAGTTAAACCGTCGTGACCCCTAGTTTACGTATGGTACTAAATTGTCAAACGGTGATTTTCGTTGATTTATCTTAGTAATTTAGCCAAACTGTAGGTTATATTGCGTCAACTTTTAACTTGTACATAGTTTAGTGCATTAAATACTGCATGTACGTAATCTAACATGCCAGTTTTATCTATCACTAACCTTTTTTTCTGAAATCCAATTATTTACACTCCTTTTTTTCTTTGGTTATTCCATTTTCCTAAAAAAATATATGGTGCACACGCCACACACTCTCTCACCACAAAGAATAGGTAGGTAGAATATAAATAAATGTAAGTATTAATTAAATTAATAATCTTGAAGTGAGACTGGACATTTAGTTTACTAATAAGTTGTAACATAAACATTTCGCTAACATAACTCGTATTACGCGCGCCGCTCAGGTTACTTCGTTATACGCGCTAGATCGATAGTTGTTACAAAACAGAACAATAATTATTGAATTGTGAACATGTCTTCAAAAAAATACAAGTCGGAATGTTTAAATACCTTTAAATACCAATACGTTATATTTTACCAATACAAATAACAATTTAAAAATATTTTTTCTTTAAATTACGTAACAACATTATGTAAAATGGAACGACGCATAGAACACTGAACGAATGAATGAATGAAATGTTTAGTCCAGAGACGATCTTTGGTCTAAAGTCCCTTGTTGATCTACGATTAGTATTACGATTTGCTAGTACGATAATAAACCAATCCCTTTTAGTTCTGAATTAAACCTTGTACCTACTTAAGAAAGTTTTTGTAATAATATGGATAAAGTTTTATCACAATAACACAACGTCGAGGTCCTACCAGCTGTTAATCGCTTGACGGTCTGTCTCATTTCTATCGTACTATACAACAGTAGATAAGCAGAAAAAAGGCGCGACTCGCAAGCCAGTTTATTGACAACACACGTAGGTACCTATTAAAATCTTCTTTTTTCGTCTTTAAATAAACACGAGGCTAACCTTTCACAGCTTATACTCCCGAAATAATATTCAGTCCAAATAATTTTCAGAATTAGCACAAGCGCACTCGCACACGACGTCCACGTTGAATGACCGTTGTTTACTTATTGATAATAATTTATTTATAGAATATATAATGTTATCTGGTATGATGTAGACAATTCTACGTAGGTGCTAGTATTACATGAATCATTCGATACGATGCAAAATATTAACAATGCAACCATGTAATACATAGTTGCATACTATGATGCGCGCATTGATAGCTTTGGAGTGATCAGACCTTAGGCTGTGGTGTGGTTGTGGCTGTCTCTTGAATGTTACTGCGTGGAAACTTGATTGCCTAATTATGATTTTTTTGTGAAGTCTACATAAATAATAAAACCGGCCAAGTGCATGTCGGACCACGCACAATGTAGGGTGCCGTAGCTGCCCGTCAAAACATTATGTGAACTTACTAAACTCATTAACCACCCTGCCTAACTGTTTCCGAACGATGATTTTTAATGTAAAAATAAAACAAACTTACATTATGTATAGGAAAATATTTCATACAAGTACATTTTATAAGTTGGTCGACTATGACTCGAAAACTTGTAAAGCCTAATTAGCTGTGATAGTTTTTCTTTTATATTTTAGTTAAAAAGGGTGTAAAAGTACCCTTAACGCAAACAAAGGGCACTTGTTCTCCCCACCACTACGATCATTTTTTTCTTCTAGACCATACCTGGAAACCCCCTAGTTACGGTGACATTGGGGGTCAAAGTTTCAAATTTTGCACAGCTGTTTTTTGTAAATACTAGATTTTTAGGTTATAACTTTACTTAAATTACCTCCATGACCCTTTTACTATCCAAAGCATCCAGCACAATGTTTTAAGAGTGCTAAATTGAGTTTTACCGTAAAATCCGTCTGTACCCCAGAATACATAATAGTACTGTCTGTACAGCGAGCGAGTGAGCGACACTGTTGTTATTGATACGGCAATGGCCGTATTATACGGTAATCAGGATGTTTTTTCAGATTATACGGCATACGGCAGCCTTCTCATTGCCGTATCACAAAATACGGCAATTGGCTATAGGTGAAACGAAACGTTTTTTTCCTAGCGTAATGAATGAAACGAAACGTACATAGGTACGAGTACTACCTAATTTTAGAAAAAGAGCCGGGGAAACTGATTCAAAATCAAGGAAACTGTACGAAGTTTAAAGTGTCACGTGACATGTGCGACAAAATGAAAAGTAAGGACAAGTATGCACTAGATAAACAAGAATTTGAAGTGATAGAGACTATAATAAATCTTTATGGAGAAGAAACAAAATAATGAGCATTAGATTTTTTTTAAATAAATAATTCAAAACGGCAATTTAGTATTTTTTCCCTTTAAAATACGGCAAACCAGACTGACATACGGCAGCTCAAATTTTTACGATAACAACACTGAGAGTGGTGACATATCCATATAAATAAAAATCATTTTTAAATTGTTTTTACCTATGTTTATTTTTTTGATTTTCGACGGATATTCAGTACAACAGCATTTGACAATCGTTCGATCCAAAAATCTGATATTTTTTGGATCGAACGATTGTCAAATGCTATTCACAGATTCGATCGACATGGTAGTACATAAACACACGTGGTGAAATGTTTTAAGTACCCTTTAAATTATCTTTAATGGGTATTGTATAAGTTCCCCACCGGAGTGTCCCCACGTTGCCGTCGTGGTGGGGCTTGTGTGTCTCAGTGATCCTTGGAGCTCTGCCGGTAGATATACTCATGCCGGAAAGGTCCAAGTGTGAGAGACCAGACAAAGAGGGACACGCGAGGGGCGCACCGCCCGGAGACGTGAGCAGTGTTCGGTTTCTCGGGCGGTGTGCTTGTCGGAGGAAGAGACCCTACTTGCTGCTCTCTGGTTCGCGTCTGCTCATCAGACGTGACTGTGAGGGCAGCAAGTAGGCGGAGGGAGGTAGAAGTAGGTGGAGATAGGGACCGCACCCTCTAAAAGGAACATTATTACCATGGAAAGTAAGACTATCGAAATAGAATTACCCCAGGGCGGTACCAGCTGCTTAGCAGCTGGAGAATCCGCCACGGTCCCTAGCGGACCGTCAAGCCCCTCGTATTCTGGGGGGGGCAACGACAGTCACACACCATCTGCCAGTGGCAGCAAGAGCCGAGACGGCTCCCGGTCAGGAGGTCCTGTGACCGGTGAAACGAGAGGGCCTGACAAGGTGTCAGGAAAGCGCGGCGCAAAGGGTCCCGCCAAATTTTGGCGGAAGAGCTCGCCTGAGCGGCGGATAGATGCGGGGTCGGAGTCTGACTCCGTGTCTGGCAGCTCGGTGAGCTCTGGGCGCGAAGGCTCTGGGCGCGAAGGCTCTGGGTGCGAAGGCTCGGAGGCTGCTGCGGGGAACGCGGAGCGTTTCCGCAAGCGGCCCAGACCGAGCCAGGAGGAGTCTTCGTCCAACGGAGACCTGACCTCGGCCCGGAAGGTCCCCAAGAGTGGGCGGGGGAAAGGCGGAAGGGGGAGACGGCTCGCTTCTAAGGCGGCCGGCCGGCGAGCCGCGGAGGGCGCCGGGGAGGGGGTTCACCTTAATCGGAGGATTCTCTCCTCGGAGTCTTCCGACTGTGAGCCGGAGGCGGTGACCGGTGGCCGCTCAAATCAGGAGTGCATGGCCGGGTTTGAAGTGACAATGAGGGCTGCGATACGCGATGTGGCCTTGAAGAGGACTTTTGAGTCCAAAAGCAAGGCCATTATCGCGGCCTCAGCCTCCATTCTTTCGGCTGCGGAGGCGCTGCACCGTGGGCCTCCGCCGTCAGATGAAATGGCCGCATTACGGGCGGAGGTCGCCCGTTCGGCGGCTGCGATGAAGGGTCTCCGGGAGGAAAATGGGAGGCTCCGAGCGGAGTTGGTAGGGCTCCGAGAAGCCGGCCCCAAGGAGGTCCTTCAGGAGGGGCGTGGGTGCGGACAAAGCCAGCCCCCAGCTGCCGAGGAACGGGACATGAACCCGAATCGGCGGGAGCTGGCTGATCTCCGCAGACGGCTCTCCGTCATGGAGGGCATTGTCCTGCGCCCCTCATTGGGGGCGAAGACTTTTGCGGACGCTGCGGCCGGCGTCCCCAAGGCGGGGCCGTCTGGCCAGCCTAGTGGCGGGGCTGCAAAGCCCTCTGGGAAGCCGGCTCCAGCGAAACCAGCGCCGGCGCCGGCTAATAAGACTGCGGCCCCACAGAAGAGCAAGGCGGAACCCCCCCATCCGAAGGGCAAGACGCCTGCCCAGAAAAAGGGCAAGGCGCCTGCCCAAAAGAAGGGCAAGGCGGCAGCGGCAAAGGAGCCGGTGCCAAAAGCGGACCCGCCACCCACTCTCCCTTCGCCCCCAAAGCCTCCCGAGGCCGAGGACGGTTGGCAAGTGGCCGGGGCGAAGCAAAAGGAGCGTAAGGCGGCCCAAAAGGCCAGGCGGGCCGAACGAAAGCGCCGGCGTAAAAAGCGGAGCGCCGCGGCGAAGCTGCGTGCCCCGAAAACCGCGGCTGTAGTCATTACGCTACAGCCGGACGCGGCTAGTAAGGGCATGCTGTACCGCGACGTTCTCGCCAAACTGAGGGCGACGGTGAACCTCGAGGAGCTCGGGATCACCGGGGGCCTCCGTGTTCGAGTCACCGCGACAGGGGCTCGAATGATGGAGGTTCCCGGGGAATCGAGCGCCTCGTCCGCGGACGCTCTGGCAGAGAAGCTCAGGGCGTCCCTAAATGCGGACGAGGTCCGAGTGTCGAGGCCCATCAGGTGCGCAACTCTGCGCATCCTGGGCCTTGACGACTCGGTCTCCGAGGAGGAGGTGTTGGCTGCCGTCACCGCGGCCGGGGGGTGCTCCGCCGAGCAGGTCAAGGCGAGCACCCTACGACCGGACCGCGAGGGTATGCTGACTGTAACGGTTAGCTGCCCTGTGACGGCGGCGAAGAAAATTGCGGAGGGCCACACCCTAAAGGTTGGCTGGTCGAGGGTGCAGGTCAAGCTGCTTGAGCCCAGACCTCTGAGGTGCTACAGATGCCATGTGGGGCACCATGTAGGGTGCCGTTGCACCTCGGAGGTGGACCGCAGCGAATTATGCTTCCGCTGCGGTCAGCCCGGTCACAAGGCCGCGGCTTGCCTGGCCACGCCGCACTGCGATGCATGTGCGGCGGCTGGGAAGCCGGCCGAGCACCGGGCAGGGAGCAAGGCCTGCGCTCCACCCGCCAAGGCCAAGGGGAAGGGGCCCTCCGCAACCGCCAACCCCACCGTCGTCAAAGCCGCAGCCGCCGCCGCCGCCGCCGCTGCTGCCAAAGACGCCACCGCAACTCCCGCTGCGGTGGTGCCACAGGAGGTCCCGGAGGGGGCTGAAATGGACTGTCATTAATGGCCCCATTAAGCCTCCTCCAGGCGAATATCAACCACTGCGCCTGCGCTCAGGATCTGTTGCTCCAGAGTATGGCGCAGTGGTCGATAAACATCGCCGTGGTCGCTGAGCCCTATTTTGTCCCGCCCAGGCCAGACTGGGTGGAGGACCTTAGTGGCTCAGTGGCCATTATTGCGTCGGCCGCCGCCGGCACCCCGACCCTTGAGATGGTCAAAAAGGGTCAGGGGTGCGTAGCAGCACGGTTCGGAGAGATCGTAGTCGCGGGAGTCTACTTCTCTCCGAGCCGAACTCTCGCCGAGTTCCAAAACTCCCTCAGGGAGTTAAGTGTCGTCATCGGAGGCTATTCCCTCCCCGTATTAGTGCTCGGGGACTTCAACGCCAAGAGCTTGGCTTGGGGTTCCCGTTACACGGATGTGCGGGGTGGGATGGTCGAGTGCTGGGCTCTGGAAACAGGCCTGGACATCCTGAACCGGGGTTCTGTACCCACGTGCGTGCGGATGCGGGGCGAGTCGGTGGTGGACATCTCGTTCGCCAGCTCCGCTCTGTCGCGGCGTGTCGTTGACTGGCGCGTCATGGAGAGGGTGGAGACCCATTCCGACCACCGGTATATCCGGTTTGAGGTCTCTGCCCAGTCCCCGAGTGCGCCGGTCCCACAGACCCCGAGTGGTCCGCGTTGGGCGCTGAGGCAGCTGGACAGGGAGCTCCTCCTGGAAGCCTCGATCGTGCGGGCCTGGGTGCAATCACCGGTCAGGCCCGCCGACGTAAACACCGAGGCGGGTTGGTTCCAGGAGGCCATGTCCGAGATATGTGACATGGCAATGCCCCGAGTCCGGCCAGGAAGCGCCCGGCGTCAGGTGTACTGGTGGTCGCAAGAGCTGTCGTACCTGCGTAAACAGTGTATGGCGGCGCGGCACCTGTACACCAGGCATCGCAGGCGCCGCATTCGGCCTCCGAATGCGGAAGCCATTGAGGCGGAGCTGTATGAGGGGTACAGGGCGGCGAAAGCCACCCTCCGCGAGGCTTGTAAGCGGGCCAAAAATGAGGCCCGCGAGGAGATGCTGGAGACTCTGAACAGAGATCCGTGGGGGCGCCCTTACAAGACGGTGCGGAATCAACTCCGCACCCGGGCCCCCCCGCTGACGCAGAGTCTCCGGCCTGAGCTCGTGGAGGACGTGGTGAGCGCTCTGTTCCCTTCGCGAGGGGAGCATCCTCCCCCGCCAATGGCTCCGCCATCCGCGATGCCGGAAGCGGACCGTTCAGGAACCGATGACGACATTCCGGAGGTGACTGGGGTAGACCTGAGAGCGGCGGTACGTAGGCTGAGTGCCAAAAATACCGCCCCGGGACCCGATGGCTTGCCTGGCAAAGCCTGGGTCCTGGCCTCAGAGGCTCTTGGGCCCCGACTGGAGGGGTTCTTTAGCGCATGCATGGAGAGAGGCCAGTTCCCGCTTCGTTGGAAGACGGGGAAGCTGGTCCTCATCCAGAAGCCGGGGCGCCCGGCGGACTCGCCGTCCGCATACCGGCCCATTGTGCTGCTCGACGAGGTGGGCAAGCTCTTTGAAAGAGTAATTGCAAACCGCCTCGCCGAGCACCTGGAGGGAATGGGTCCGGATCTTGCGGAACACCAGTTTGGTTTCCGCAAGAGGCGCTCGACGGTGGACGCCATCATGCGCGTGAGAGCCCTCACGACGGGGGCTGCGGTCTCTCGGGGCGGTGTGGTCTTGGCGGTGTCTCTCGACATCGCCAACGCCTTCAACACTATGCCCTGGAGCTGCATTAGGGAGGCACTCCGGTATCACCGGGTGCCGACCTACCTTCGTCGTGTGGTCGGGGACTATTTGACCGACAGGGCTGTCATCTACCCTGGTCAGGACGGACAGTGGAACCGGCGAGAGATGTCGTGCGGTGTTCCACAGGGATCGGTCCTGGGGCCGCCCTTGTGGAACATCGGTTACGACTGGGTGCTGCGCGCCGACCTCCCTAGCGGCGTCAGCGTAGTCTGCTACGCGGACGATACGCTGGTGCTAGCTCAGGGTGGGTCGTACGAGGCGGCGGCCGACAGTTTGACACGCGGGGTTGCGATAGTCGTAGAGAGGATCCGGCAGCTGGGTCTCGAGGTGGCGCTTCACAAGTCGGAGGCCATGGGCTTCCATGGACGTGGGAATGCGCTGCCGTCGGGATCCCAGTTAATGGTGGGAGGGGTTCCCATCGGCGTCGAGTGTACTTTGAAGTACCTAGGACTCGTCCTCGACAGCCGGTGGAACTTCGTGGAGCACTTCCGACGTTTGGCTCCCAGACTGGAGCGGGCCGGGGCTGCCTTTAGGTGGCTCTTGCCCAATCTGGGGGGGCCAAACGCCTCCTGCCGGAGGCTCTACGCGGGGATCGTGCGGTCCATGGCCCTTTACGGGGCGCCGGTGTGGGCGCCTGCTTTGAGGAAGCGGGCCGCCCACTACCTGAACGTGCCCCAAAAGGTCATGGCCGTGAGGACGGTACGGGGGTACCGCACGATCTCCCGCGAAGCGGCGAACCTCCTTGCCGGATTGCCGCCGTGGGATCTGGAGGCGATAGTCCTCGCGCGCCTGCATCAATGGCGCGCGGAGGCGCTGCGCCGGGGGGTCACTCCGCTGCCGCGGCAAATTGCTGCGCGGCGGACAGACCTCCGGTGCGATCTCATGGCGGCATGGAGACAGCGACTGTCGCAACCCCGTGCAGGGCACGCCACGATAGTGGCGGTAAGTCCCCTCTTTGAGGAGTGGCTTGAGAGGCGCCACGGCGCCCTCACCTTCCGTCTGACGCAGGTCCTCACCGGACACGGTTGTTTCGGGAGGTACCTGCACCGAATCAGGCGAGAGGAAACGCCCGGATGCCACCATTGCGAGGATCGGCCGGAGGACACGGTGGAGCACACAGTGGAGGTGTGCCCCGCTTGGGCGGAGCCCCGCCGTGTTCTCGTAGCGGCGATCGGCGGCGGCGACCTCTCGCGCCCGGCCCTGGTGCAAGCCATGGTCCGGGGCGAGGAGGAATGGGACGCCGTCGCCTCCTTCTGCGAAGCAGTGATGCTGGCGAAGGAGGTGGCGGAACGCGAGAGGGAGAGAACCTCTCGTCCCAGCCGCCGCGGGAGGCGCTCCGGGCGTCGGGGGTCCCGCGATGACCTCCGGCCACCGTAGACGCGGGCCTGTGGACGGTGAGTGATGGGCTAACTCGCCGTCCGTCCGTCTCACGACGAAAACAGGCCGTGTCGACGGCGCGTTCGTGTTCCACGCGCGCCTCAAAGAGATGTCAGCAACATGGGAGGGGCCCGAAAGGGCCGACGCCTGTCGGGGCCGCGGGTAGTCCAACGGTTATCGCGGCCTCGACATAGAGGGCGAAGAAGGAACATGGGTGGTTTTTAGTCAGTAGAAGTCTGACACTCCCTTTCGCTCTGCCCAAGAGCGGGAGGGGTTATTCGATGATTTTACACCCACCAAAAAAAAAAAAAAAAAAAAAAAAAAAAAAAAAAAAAAAAAAAAAAAATGGGTATTGTATAAGTTTTACTGTAGATTGTACTGAATATCCGTCGAAAATCAAAAAAATACATAGGTAAAAACAATTTAAAAATGATTTTTTTTTATATGGATATGTCACCACTCTTGCTTATGGTATGGTAGAAAATGGCATCGTAATTAATTCTGATTAGATAGCGCTCTATGGCAAATAGGTTTCGGCAGGATATTGATATCTTCATCTCGAATCACAATCGAATCCATTACTCGGCTTCGGTTTTGTGAATGCGATTTTCAATAATTCGATGGATTCATTGGATACGACAGACAATCGAACGGTTGCTAATAACTGCAGGTCTTACTTTTTTATAAACCACTCAATAGTAGAAGTCCTCACTCAAGAGTAGGGTCCATCGACCGGATCTCCTTCGCCTTATTTTGAGGTTAGGTTACAAAAATGTGTTTTTCTCAAGAATGGTACACCTCTTCACGAAACACGATTCTATCATATTTTAGGAAAAATATTTCACTTAAAAACAATAAAAAGCACTTGAGAAAGCAAAAATACGAGTTCATCACGAAAACGTTTCCGCCATGTTTATTATGTTTTTTTTTTTAATAATTATGGCTAAACAGTTTTTATGAAATTTGGCCATAATAAATTTTATTTCACATGAATTTATTATTGTTATATTTACTTTTTAAATATTAAATTAATACCGCTACATTTTATGTGCTAGTTTAGCTGTTTATATGATTTTCGATTACTATGTTTTTTTTTTTTCGCACTGGCAATTGCAAGACAAGTACAGAATACCCCTTGATTTTTGTCTCGCTCTGAAGTATTTGTCCCCCTTCGATAAGACGTCTGGAAAGTAAAGTAATACAAACTTGAGAGTTTGAGATAAAGTTTATTTTTAAACGGCATTTTCTTTTCAAGATTTCCTTCGTTGTACCCGCCTGGTACAGGTAGATAACTAAAAATAATTGTCGTGACGGCCACTCGAACTGTCACTCGACGAACTCTATTCTATTATATTTTTGTTTGATGGCAATTAGAGCCGATGTCGACTAACTCGACGAACTCATAGTCTTCTTCATTCTCGCTCACCAGTGTTGTTATTGTAAAAATTTGAGCTGCCGTATGTCAGTCTGTTTTGCCGTATTTTAAGGGAAAAAAATACTAAATTGCCGTATTGAATTATTTATTAAAAAAAATATAATGCTCATTAAAGGTTGTTTTTTCTCCATAAAGATTTATTATAGTCTCTATCACTTCAAATTCTTGTTTATCTAGTGCATACTTGTCCTTACTTTTCATTTTGTCGCACATGTCACGTGACACTTTAAACTTCGTACAGTTTCCTTGGTTTTGAATCAGTTGCCTTGCTAATAGAGTCTTATTTACGTTACATTAGAATGTTAATAGCCGGGATTTCCCCGGCTCTTTTTCTAAAATTAGGTAGTACTCGTACCTATGTACGTTTCGTTTCATTCATTACGCTTGGAAAAAAACGTTTCGTTTCACCTATAGCCAATTGCCGTATTTTGAGATACGGCAAATGGGAAGGCTGCCGTATGCCGTATAATCTGAAAAAACATCCTGATTACCGTATAATACGGCAATTGCCGTATCAATAACAACAGTGTCGCTCACTCGCTCGCTGTACAGACAGTACTATTATGTATTCTGGGGTACAAACGGATTTTACGGTAAAACTCAATTTAGCACTCTTAAAACATTGTGCTGGATGCTTTGAATAGTAAAAGGGTCATGGAGGTAATTAAAGTAAAGTTATAACCTAAAAATCTAGTATTTACAAAAAACAGCCGTGCAAAATTTGAAACTTTGACCCCCAATGTCTCCGTAACTAGGGGGTATCCAGGTATGGTCTAGAAGAAAAAAATGATCGTAGTGGTGGGGAGAACAAATGCCCTTCGTTTGCGTTAAGGATACTTTTACACCCTTTTTAACTAAAATATAAAAGAAAAATTATCACAGCTAATTAGGCTTTACAATTTTTCGAGTCATAGTCGACCAACTTATAAAATGTACTTGTATGAAATATTTTCCTATAAGTACATAATGTAAGTTTGTTTTATTTTTTGTGGAGTCCCAACACAGGATATGTCACATTTTTTTTCCTGCTCGTCATGCACAACTAATTGCACTATCCAGTCTTTCCAGGACTTGAATGAGGTAAGCAACAGAACTGTCCAGCTTACTCCGCTGGATTAAATCTGAGTCATCGATTTGAGAAGAAGAAGAAGACTTATAATAATAATACGACGAATGCTTGCGATTTTCAAATAGAATCTGTTATTTACCCATGCGAGTCTTATTATTATTTAGCCGAGAGCCTTCTAGTAAATAATATTAACATAATAATATATTCCGAAACCGACCTCTAACAAAATAAATAGAAGATTACAGAGGTATATTGAAAAGGCATTTTGTTAGACCCAATGTGTGTTGAACCGTGCATATTGTAATCATAACAGATATCAGGCCAGATACGATCTCTTTGACTACTTACTCGTTATATTAAAGGTGGCTGTTTTTTTGTTGTAAAGAATATTGTATAGGAGTTATTTTGTTTTTGATAATATGCAGATAGGCAGAATTGATAATATTGACTGAGCACGGAAAGTTATCGGGTATGAGGGAGTTATCTTAAGGAGAAAGAGCTAGTGTTGGTCTTGAAGTTTTTTCAAAATCATTTTTTGCACAAAATTATTATACCTACATATATAAGCACCCATACATACACTTACCTACCTAATTAGTTACCTACATAAACTACAAACATCCAGGTCTAATTGAAAACCAGCGTCGGGCACTAGCTGCTCGACAATATGCTGAACTGGCCTATTTGGCGCAGCCGTGAGACACAATATTATTATTTTTCTGTCTAGTTTTTAGTGTAATTTTTTTTTTTTGTGTGCACTTGTGGCGTGTGCCAAATAAATATCTTTTATTAGTTCTTTCTTTCTTTAAATTCAAATATTTCTACGTTTTTCGCAATTAGCGGGTCAGTGTCAGGTTTTATGTTGATTTAAATATGATTTCCGACTGTATGGGTGACCACCCATCCATTACAAATAAAAAAAGTAGTTAAAAAACTAAAAAACCCGACTGAAAAAACTGGAAAGCAAAAAACAAGCACATTTTAAATTAAACTAAACTTGGAAGCAGGCGGGGTTCATTTGAATATTAAATTATGAAATGAAAATAGAATGGACCATATAAGGTCAGGCTAAATGCTTTAACGTACGTTGCCTGTAAATTGTTGCTCCAGGAAAAAAAGTTAAAACGACTGTCTGGTATTTGGTAGTGACCTTAAGTACAAAGTTCCTAGTCAATATTTTGTGTCGCTTTCGTCAGTGGCGTAGCGTGCCTCGGCGGGGCGGCGTATGAAAAAATTGTTTGAGGGCCCCTATGAAGGGTAAAAATTTCGCACAAAAGAAAAATTATGTAAGAAATATTTTTCACACTAATATTATTAAGACGAAGGTTTGTGAGTGTGATAAGTTTGTTACTTCTTCACGCAAAAACTACTGAACGTATTTGAATTTGGTACTCAGATAGTTTATAGCCTGGATTAACACATAGGTTAGTTTGTATCCCTATTTTATCTTCCCGTAGGATAATTTTCGAGTGAGCGGGTGAAGCCGCTGGCAACAGCTAGTTCATCAAAATTATCTATCCTGCACTTTTTCCAAAATGTTTACAAACAATTCAAATTCAATATACACTCTCCTTGCCTTTTTTTCGGCAAACTGATTTATTAAATCATTTAGCTGATGATAACTTTAGAACGCACGCATTAAGAGGGAAAAATTGTCTTTTCTAAAATAAAATAAAAATTGGGAAGTTTTTATTAATTTTTGCTTAGGCACGTCGCGTCGGGGCCCTCGTGCACCTGGGGCCCCGTATAATTGATACGGCAGATACGGTGGTAGCTACGCCCCTGATTACAGTCCAAAATGGGCCCGAAAATGCGGTTGTATTAAGCGACAAAAAGTGCTCCGATCGTCATCAAACCCAGCTCAACGACGCAGAAAAATTCGCTGATTCCAAATATGTATAAAAGTCTATATCGCCCAGAGTGTCGCTTCATACAATTAGCCCAGAACCCGTCGATATCTGAGTACCGCAGTAAGAAAGCTACAAACTCAAAGAGAACTAAAAATCCACAAATAATCTATGCTTTCCAAGTCACTAACACAACCCTGTATGTAATGCGCCAAGCTGACCTATCCACAATCAAACTTCACAGCAATAAGCATTGCTTGTCGAGTCTTAGTAATGGCGCAGATAATAGGGATGTCTACGGACGAAAAAATATGATTCTTTTAGTCAGTCTTTTAGATTATCGAAAAATATTGGATGCGTATTTTTTGTTTTATCAAATCAATAAAAATTGGCGAAGATACAACGCCTCTAAGATTTGAGTGGGGGGTTGTGCCGTTACTCACCGGTAAAGTAAGTAAAGTACTAATGTCTTAGAAAACGACGTCACACGAGTTTTCAAAGCACTGTATCGTCTTCATTGTTTGTTTACGTGAAAAAAGAAAAAATACGTGTCCAATATTTTTGGAAATCTATCTGACGGACTAATTAGATTTTTTTTTGTTAACTACCTACTATGTGGAAGAAAATGATGTTGTGAACCAAACAATAATGTTTTGTTTATTAAATAATCCATTTATTTATGTTAACATTTTTTCAATAACACTTAAATAAAAAAAAGTTAAAATTCGTTCCAAATTCCATTCTTCTATTCTTCAGCATCAGCATCGTCTACTTCACTTCCTGTATCGTTGGTCAAGAATTTGCCCATTCCGACCTTGACTTTGACAAGCATTTGGAGACGCTTTAGAAGTCCTTGTTTGTCATCATCTTCATCTTCGTCGTCATCATCGTCATCATCATCATCACCATCACCGTCTTCATCTCCATCTCCGTCTTCATCTCCATCTCCATCATCGTCTCCGTCTCCATCTCCGTCAGAGTCTTCGTTAGGGTCAGCAGTTGTGCTGGTTCCATCATCACTTGAATCAGTGGTTGTGCTGGCGTTCGGGTCAGCAGTTGTACTGGTTCCATCATCACTTGAATCAGTGGTTGTGCTGGCGTTCGGGTCAGCAGTTGTACTGGTTCCATCATCACTAGAATCAGTGGTTGAGCTGGCGTTGGGGTCAGCAGTGGTGCTGGTACCTATATCACCTGAATCAGTGGTTGAGCTGGCGTTGGGGTCAGCAGTTGTGCTGGTTTCATCATCACCTGAATCAGTGGTTGTGCTGGCGTTAGGATCAGCAGTTGTGCTGGTTCCATCATCACTAGAATCAGTGGTTGTGCTGGCGTTAGGATCAGCAGTTGTACTGGTTCCTACATCACTAGAATCAGTGGTTGTGCTGGCGTTAGGGTCAGCAGTTGTGTTAGTTCCTAAATCACCTGAATCAGTGGTTGTGCTAGCGTTGGGGTCAGCAGTTGAGCTGGTACCTTCATCATTGGAATCAGTGGTTGTG
The DNA here is from genome assembly GCA_932274075.1 of Diarsia rubi. NCBI lineage: Eukaryota > Metazoa > Arthropoda > Insecta > Lepidoptera > Noctuidae > Diarsia > Diarsia rubi. The sequence continues at coordinate 3,203,488 of OW026432.1, forward strand.
CTGACGTTAGGGTCAGCAGTTGTGCTGGTTCCATCATCACTAGAATCAGTGGTTGTGCTGGCGTTAGGATCAGCAGTTGTACTGGTTCCTACATCACTAGAATCAGTGGTTGAGCTGGCGTTGGGGTCAGCAGTGGTGCTGGCACCTACATCCGTAGAATCAGTAGTTGTGCTGGCGTTAGGATCAGCAGTTGTGCTAGTTCCTACATCGCCTGAATCAGTGGATGTGCTGGCGTTAGGGTCAGCAGTTGAGCTGGTTCCTTCACCACTTGAATCAGTGGTTGTGCTGGTGTTGGGATCAGCAGTTGTGCTGGTACCTACATCGTTAGAATCAGTAGTCGTGGTAGCGTTGGGGTCAGCAGTTGTGCTGGTTCCATCATCACTTGAATCAGTGGTTGTGCTGACGTTAGGGTCAGCAGTTGTGCTGGTTCCATCATCACTAGAATCAGTGGTTGTGCTGGCGTTAGGATCAGCAGTTATACTGGTTCCATCATCACTAGAATCAGTGGTTGAGCTGGCGTTGGGGTCAGCAGTGGTGCTGGTACCTATATCACCAGAATCAGTGGTTGAACTGGCGTTGGGGTCAGCAGTTGTGCTGGTTTCATCATCACTAGAATCAGTGGTTGTGCTGGTTCCATCATCACTAGAATCAGTGGTTGTGCTGGCGTTAGGATCAGCAGTTGTACTGGTTCCTACATCACTAGAATCAGTGGTTGTGCTGGCGTTAGGGTCAGCAGTTGTGCTAGTTCCTACATCACCTGAATCAGTGGTTGTGCTGGCGTTGGGGTCAGCAGTTGAAGTGGTACCTTCATCATTGGAATCAGTGGTTGTGCTGACGTTAGGGTCAGCAGTTGTGCTGGTTTCATCATCACTAGAATCAGTGGTTGTGCTGGCGTTAGGATCAGCAGTTGTACTGGTTCCTACATCACTAGAATCAGTGGTTGAGCTGGCGTTGGGGTCAGCAGTGGTGCTGGTACCTACATCCGTAGAATCAGTGGTTGTGCTGGCGTTAGGATCAGCAGTTGTGCTGGTTCCTTCACCACTTGAATCAGTGGTTGTGCTGGTGTTGGGATCAGCAGTTGTGCTGGTACCTACATCGTTAGAATCAGTAGTCGTGGTAGCGTTGGGGTCAGCAGTTGTGCTGGTTCCATCATCACTTGAATCAGTGGATGTGTTGGCGTTAGGGTCAGTAGTTGAGCTGGTTCCTTCACCACTTGAATCAGTGGTTGTGCTGGTGTTGGGATCAGCAGTTGTGCTGGTACCTACATCGTTAGAATCAGTAGTCGTGGTAGCGTTGGGGTCAGCAGTTGTGCTGGTTCCATCATCACTTGAATCAGTGGTTGTGCTGACGTTAGGGTCAGCAGTTGTGCTGGTTCCATCATCACTAGAATCAGTGGTTGTGCTGGCGTTAGGATCAGCAGTTGTACTGGTTCCTACATCACTAGAATCAGTAGTTGAGCTTGCGTTGGGGTCAGCAGTGGTGCTGGTACCTACATCCGTAGAATCAGTGGTTGTGCTGGCGTTAGGATCAGCAGTTGTGCTAGTTCCTACATCGCCTGAATCAGTGGATGTGCTGGCGTTAGGGTCAGCAGTTGAGCTGGTTCCTTCACCACTTGAATCAGTGGTTGTGCTGGTGTTGGGATCAGCAGTTGTGCTGGTACCTACATCGTTAGAATCAGTAGTCGTGGTAGCGTTGGGGTCAGCAGTTGTGCTGGTTCCAACATCACTTGAATCAGTGGTTGTGCTGGCGTTCGGGTCAGCAGTTGTGCTAGTTCCTCCATCATTGGAATCAGTGGTTGTGCTGACATTGGGGTCAGCAGATGTGCTGGTACCTACATCCGTAGAATCAGTGGTTGTGCTGGCGTTCGGGTCAGCAGTTGTGCTAGTTCCTCCATCACCAGAATCAGTGGTCGTGGTAGCGTTGGGGTCAGCAGTTGAGCTGGTACCTTCATCATTGGAATCAGTGGTTGTGCTGACGTTAGGGTCAGCAGTTGTGCTGGTTCCAACATCACTTGAATCAGTGGTTGTGCTGGCGTTCGGGTCAGCAGTTGTGCTAGTTCCTCCATCATTGGAATCAGTGGTTGTGCTGACATTGGGGTCAGCAGATGTGCTGGTACCTACATCCGTAGAATCAGTGGTTGTGCTGGCGTTCGGGTCAGCAGTTGTGCTAGTTCCTCCATCACCAGAATCAGTGGTCGTGGTAGCGTTGGGGTCAGCAGTTGATCTGGTACCTTCATCACTAGAATCAGTGGTTGTGCTGGCGTTAGGATCAGCAGTTGTACTGGTTCCTACATCACCAGAATCTGTGGTCGTGGTAGCGTTGGGGTCAGCAGTTGAGCTGGTTTCATCATCACTAGAATCAGTGGTTGTGCTGGCGTTGGGGTCAGCAGTTGTGCTAGTTCCTACATCACCTGAATCTGTGGTCGTGGTAGCGTTGGGGTCAGCAGTTGAGCTGGTTCCATCATCACTAGAATCAGTGGTTGTGCTGACATTGGGGTCAGCAGATGTGCTGGTACCTACATCCGTAGAATCAGTGGTTGTGCTGGCGTTCGGGTCAGCAGTTGTGCTAGTTCCTCCATCACCAGAATCAGTGGTCGTGGTAGCGTTAGGGTCAGCAGTTGTGCTGGTTTCATCATCACTAGAATCAGTGGTTGTGCTATCGTTGGGGTCAGCAGTTGTGCTAGTTCCTACATCACCTGAATCAGTGGTTGTGCTGGCGTTGGGGTCAGCAGTTGAGCTGGTACCTTCATCATTGGAATCAGTGGTTGTGCTGACGTTAGGGTCAGCAGTTGTACTGGTTCCTACATCACTAGAATCAGTGGTTGAGCTGGCGTTGGGGTCAGCAGTTGTGCTAGTTCCTACATCACCAGAATCTGTGGTCGTGGTAGCGTTGGGGTCAGCAGTTGAGCTGGTTTCATCATCACTAGAATCAGTAGTTGTGCTGGCGTTGGGGTCAGCAGTTGTGCTAGTTCCTACATCACCTGAATCAGTGGTTGTGCTGGCGTTGGGGTCAGCAGTTGAGCTGGTTCCATCATCACTAGAATCAGTGGTTGTGCTGGCGTAAGGATCAGCAGTTGTACTGGTTCCTACATCACTAGAATCAGTGGTTGAGCTGGCGTTGGGGTCAGCAGTTGTGCTAGTTCCTACATCACCAGAATCTGTGGTCGTGGTAGCGTTGGGGTCAGCAGTTGAGCTGGTTTCATCATCACTAGAATCAGTGGTTGTGCTGGCGTTGGGGTCAGCAGTTGTGCTAGTTCCTACATCACCTGAATCAGTGGTTGTGCTGGTGTTGGGATCAGCAGTTGTGCTGGTACCTACATCGTTAGAATCAGTAGTCGTGGTAGCGTTGGGGTCAGCAGTTGTGCTGGTTCCATCATCACTTGAATCAGTGGTTGTGCTGGTGTTGGGATCAGCAGTTGTGCTGGTACCTACATCGTTAGAATCAGTAGTCGTGGTAGCGTTGGGGTCAGCAGTTGTGCTAGTTCCAACATCACTTGAATCAGTGGTTGTGCTGGCGTTCGGGTCAGCAGTTGTGCTGGTACCTACATCCGTAGAATCAGTGGTTGTGCTGGCGTTAGGATCAGCAGTTGTGCTAGTTCCTACATCGCCTGAATCAGTGGATGTGCTGGCGTTAGGGTCAGCAGTTGAGCTGGTTCCTTCACCACTTGAATCAGTGGTTGTGTTGGTGTTGGGATCAGCAGTTGTGCTGGTACCTACATCGTTAGAATCAGTAGTCGTGGTAGCGTTGGGGTCAGCAGTTGTGCTAGTTCCAACATCACTTGAATCAGTGGTTGTGCTGGCGTTCGGGTCAGCAGTTGTGCTAGTTCCTCCATCATTGGAATCAGTGGTTGTGCTGGCGTTAGGATCAGCAGTTGTGCTAGTTCCTACATCGCCTGAATCAGTGGATGTGCTGGCGTTAGGGTCAGCAGTTGAGCTGGTTCCTTCACCACTTGAATCAGTGGTTGTGCTGGTGTTGGAATCAGCAGTTGTGCTGGTACCTACATCGTTAGAATCAGTAGTCGTGGTAGCGTTGGGGTCAGCAGTTGTGCTGGTTCCAACATCACTTGAATCAGTGGTTGTGCTGGCGTTCGGGTCAGCAGTTGTGCTAGTTCCTCCATCATTGGAATCAGTGGTTGTGCTGACATTGGGGTCAGCAGATGTGCTGGTACCTACATCCGTAGAATCAGTGGTTGTGCTGGCGTTTGGGTCAGCAGTTGTGCTAGTTCCTGCAACACCAGAATCAGTGGTCGTGGTAGCGTTAGGGTCAGCAGTTGTGCTGGTTTCATCATCACTAGAATCAGTGGTTGTGCTGGCGTTGGGGTCAGCAGTTGTGCTAGTTCCTACATCACCTGAATCAGTGGTTGTGCTGGCGTTGGGGTCAGCAGTTGAGCTGGTACCTTCATCATTGGAATCAGTGGTTGTGCTGACGTTAGGGTCAGCAGTTGTGCTGGTTCCATCATCACTAGAATCAGTGGTTGTGCTGACATTGGGGTCAGCAGATGTGCTGGTACCTACATCCGTAGAATCAGTGGTTGTGCTGGCGTTCGGGTCAGCAGTTGTGCTAGTTCCTCCATCACCAGAATCAGTAGTCGTGGTAGCGTTAGGGTCAGCAGTTGTGCTGGTTTCATCATCACTAGAATCAGTGGTTGTGCTGGCGTTAGGGTCAGCAGTTGTGCTAGTTCCTACATCACCTGAATCAGTGGTTGTGCTGGCGTTGGGGTCAGCAGTTGAGCTGGTACCTTCATCATTGGAATCAGTGGTTGTGCTGACGTTAGGGTCAGCAGTTGTACTGGTTCCTACATCACTAGAATCAGTGGTTGAGCTGGCGTTGGGGTCAGCAGTTGTGCTAGTTCCTACATCACCAGAATCTGTGGTCGTGGTAGCGTTGGGGTCAGCAGTTGAGCTGGTTTCATCATCACTAGAATCAGTAGTTGTGCTGGCGTTGGTGTCAGCAGTTGTGCTAGTTCCTACATCACCTGAATCAGTGGTTGTGCTGGCGTTGGGGTCAGCAGTTGAGCTGGTTCCATCATCACTAGAATCAGTGGTTGTGCTGGCGTAAGGATCAGCAGTTGTACTGGTTCCTACATCACTAGAATCAGTGGTTGAGCTGGCGTTGGGGGCAGTTGTGCTAGTTCCTACATCACCAGAATCTGTGGTCGTGGTAGCGTTGGGGTCAGCAGTTGAGCTGGTTTCATCATCACTAGAATCAGTGGTTGTGCTGGCGTTGGGGTCAGCAGTTGTGCTAGTTCCTACATCACCTGAATCAGTGGTTGTGCTGGTGTTGGGATCAGCAGTTGTGCTGGTACCTACATCGTTAGAATCAGTAGTCGTGGTAGCGTTGGGGTCAGCAGTTGTGCTGGTTCCATCATCACTTGAATCAGTGGTTGTGCTGACGTTAGGGTCAGCAGTGGTGCTGGTACCTACATCCGTAGAATCAGTGGTTGTGCTGGCGTTAGGATCAGCAGTTGTGCTAGTTCCTACATCGCCTGAATCAGTGGATGTGCTGGCGTTAGGGTCAGCAGTTGAGCTGGTTCCTTCACCACTTGAATCAGTGGTTGTGCTGGTGTTGGGATCAGCAGTTGTGCTGGTACCTACATCGTTAGAATCAGTAGTCGTGGTAGCGTTGGGGTCAGCAGTTGTGCTAGTTCCAACATCACTTGAATCAGTGGTTGTGCTGGCGTTCGGGTCAGCAGTTGTGCTAGTTCCTCCATCATTGGAATCAGTGGTTGTGCTGACATTGGGGTCAGCAGATGTGCTGGTACCTACATCCGTAGAATCAGTGGTTGTGCTGGCGTTCGGGTCAGCAGTTGTGCTAGTTCCTCCATCACCAGAATCAGTGGTCGTGGTAGCGTTGGGGTCAGCAGTTGAGCTGGTACCTTCATCATTGGAATCAGTGGTTGTGCTGACGTTAGGGTCAGCAGTTGTGCTGGTTCCAACATCACTTGAATCAGTGGTTGTGCTGGCGTTTGGGTCAGCAGTTGTGCTAGTTCCTGCATCACCAGAATCAGTGGTCGTGGTAGCGTTAGGGTCAGCAGTTGTGCTGGTTTCATCATCACTAGAATCAGTGGTTGTGCTGGCGTTGGGGTCAGCAGTTGAGCTGGTACCTTCATCATTGGAATCAGTGGTTGTGCTGACGTTAGGGTCAGCAGTTGTGCTGGTTCCATCATCACTAGAATCAGTGGTTGTGCTGGCGTTGGGGTCAGCAGTTGTGCTAGTTCCTACATCACTTGAATCAGTGGTTGTGCTGGCGTTGGGGTCAGCAGTTGTGCTAGTTCCTACATCACCTGAATCAGTGGTTGTGCTGGCGTTGGGGTCAGCAGTTGAGCTGGGACCTTCATCACTAGAATCAGTGGTTGAGCTGGCGTTGGGGTCAGCAGTTGTGCTAGTTCCTACATCACCAGAATCTGTGGTCGTGGTAGCGTTGGGGTCAGCAGTTGTGCTGGTTTTATCATCACTAGAATCAGTGGTTGTGCTGGCGTTGGGGTCAGCAGTTGTGCTAGTTCCTACATCACCTGAATCAGTGGTTGTGCTGGCGTTGGGGTCAGCAGTTGAGCTGGTTCCTTCATCATTGGAATCAGTGGTTGTGCTGACATTGGGGTCAGCAGATGTGCTGGTACCTACATCCGTAGAATCAGTGGTTGTGCTGGCGTTCGGTTTAGCAGTTGTGCTAGTTCCTCCATCACCAGAATCAGTGGTCGTGGTAGCGTTAGGGTCAGCAGTTGTGCTGGTTTCATCATCACTAGAATCAGTGGTTGTGCTGGCGTTTGGGTCAGCAGTTGTGCTAGTTCCTGCATCACCAGAATCAGTGGTCGTGGTAGCGTTAGGGTCAGCAGTTGTGCTGGTTTCATCATCACTAGAATCAGTGGTTGTGCTGGCGTTGGGGTCAGCAGTTGTGCTAGTTCCTACATCACCTGAATCAGTGGTTGTGCTGGCGTTGGGGTCAGCAGTTGAGCTGGTACCTTCATCATTGGAATCAGTGGTTGTGCTGACGTTAGGGTCAGCAGTTGTGCTGGTTCCATCATCACTAGAATCAGTGGTTGTGCTGGCGTTGGGGTCAGCAGTTGTGCTAGTTCCTAGATCACCTGAATCAGTGGTTGTGCTGGCGTTGGGGTCAGCAGTTGAGCTGGTACCTTCATCACTAGAATCAGTGGTTGAGCTGGCGTTGGGGTCAGCAGTTGTGCTAGTTCCTACATCACCAGAATCTGTGGTCGTGGTAGCGTTGGGGTCAGCAGTTGTGCTGGTTTCATCATCACTAGAATCAGTGGTTGTGCTGGCGTTGGGGTCAGCAGTTGTGCTAGTTCCTACATCACCTGAATCAGTGGTTGTGCTGGCGTTGGGGTCAGCAGTTGAGCTGGTTCCTTCATCATTGGAATCAGTGGTTGTGCTGACATTGGGGTCAGCAGATGTGCTGGTACCTACATCCGTAGAATCAGTGGTTGTGCTGGCGTTCGGGTCAGCAGTTGTGCTAGTTCCTCCATCACCAGAATCAGTGGTCGTGGTAGCGTTAGGGTCAGCAGTTGTGCTTGTTTCATCATCACTAGAATCAGTGGTTGTGCTGGCGTTGGGGTCAGCAGTTGTGCTAGTTCCTACATCACCTGAATCAGTGGTTGTGCTGGCGTTGGGGTCATCAGTTGAGCTGGTACCTTCATCATTGGAATCAGTGGTTGTGCTGACGTTAGGGTCAGCAGTTGTACTGGTTCCTACATCACTAGAATCAGTGGTTGAGCTGGCGTTGGGGTCAGCAGTTGTGCTAGTTCCTATATCACCAGAATCTGTGGTCGTGGTAGCGTTGGGGTCAGCAGTTGAGCTGGTTTCATCATCACTAGAATCAGTAGTTGTGCTGGCGTTGGGGTCAGCAGTTGTGCTAGTTCCTACATCACCTGAATCAGTGGTTGTGCTGGCGTTGGGGTCAGCAGTTGAGCTGGTTCCATCATCACTAGAATCAGTGGTTGTGCTGGCGTTAGGATCAGCAGTTGTACTGGTTCCTACATCACTAGAATCAGTGGTTGAGCTGGCGTTGGGGTCAGCAGTTGTGCTAGTTCCTACATCACCAGAATCTGTGGTCGTGGTAGCGTTGGGGTCAGCAGTTGAGCTGGTTTTATCATCACTAGAATCAGTGGTTGTGCTGGCGTTGGGGTCAGCAGTTGTGCTAGTTCCTACATCACCTGAATCAGTGGTTGTGCTGGTGTTGGGATCAGCAGTTGTGCTGGTACCTACATCGTTAGAATCAGTAGTCGTGGTAGCGTTGGGGTCAGCAGTTGTGCTGGTTCCAACATCACTTGAATCAGTGGTTGTGCTGGCGTTCGGGTCAGCAGTTGTGCTAGTTCCTCCATCACCAGAATCTGTGGTTGAGCTGGCGTTGGGGTCAGCAGTGGTGCTGGTAGCTACATCCGTAGAATCAGTGGTTGTGCTGGCGTTAGGATCAGCAGTTGTGCTGGTACCTACATCGTTAGAATCAGTAGTCGTGGTAGCGTTGGGGTCAGCAGTTGTGCTGGTTCTATCATCACTAGAATCAGTGGTTGTGCTGGCGTTAGGATCAGCAGTTGTACTGGTTCCTACATCACTAGAATCAGTGGTTGAGCTTGCGTTGGGGTCAGCAGTGGTGCTGGTACCTACATCCGTAGAATCAGTGGTTGTGCTGGCGTTAGGATCAGCAGTTGTGCTAGTTCCTACATCGCCTGAATCAGTGGATGTGCTGGCGTTAGGGTCAGCAGTTGAGCTGGTTCCTTCACTACTTGAATCAGTGGTTGTGCTGGTGTTGGGATCAGCAGTTGTGCTGGTACCTACATCGTTAGAATCAGTAGTCGTGGTAGCGTTGGGGTCAGCAGTTGTGCTGGTTCCAACATCACTTGAATCAGTGGTTGTGCTGGCGTTCGGGTCAGCAGTTGTGCTAGTTCCTCCATCATTGGAATCAGTGGTTGTGCTGACATTGGGGTCAGCAGATGTGCTGGTACCTACATCCGTAGAATCAGTGGTTGTGCTGGCGTTCGGGTCAGCAGTTGTGCTAGTTCCTCCATCACCAGAATCAGTGGTCGTGGTAGCGTTGGGGTCAGCAGTTGAGCTGGTACCTTCATCATTGGAATCAGTGGTTGTGCTGACGTTAGGGTCAGCAGTTGTGCTGGTTCCAACATCACTTGAATCAGTGGTTGTGCTGGCGTTTGGGTCAGCAGTTGTGCTAGTTCCTGCATCACCAGAATCAGTGGTCGTGGTAGCGTTAGGGTCAGCAGTTGTGCTGGTTTCATCATCACTAGAATCAGTGGTTGTGCTGGCGTTGGGGTCAGCAGTTGTGCTAGATCCTACATCACCTGAATCAGTGGTTGTGCTGGCGTTGGGGTCAGCAGTTGAGCTGGTACCTTCATCATTGGAATCAGTGGTTGTGCTGACGTTAGGGTCAGCAGTTGTGCTGGTTCCATCATCACTAGAATCAGTGGTTGTGCTGGCGTTGGGGTCAGCAGTTGTGCTAGTTCCTACATCACCTGAATCAGTGGTTGTGCTGGCGTTGGGGTCAGCAGTTGAGCTTGTACCTTCATCATTGGAATCAGTGGTTGTGCTGATGTTAGGGTCAGCAGTTGTGCTGGTTCCTACATCACTAGAATCTGTGGTTGAGCTGGCGTTGGGGTCAGCAGTTGTGCTTGTTCCTACATCACCAGAATCTGTGGTCGTGGTAGCGTTAGGGTCAGCAGTTGAGCTGGTTTCATCATCACTAGAATCAGTGGTTGTGCTGGCGTTGGGGTCAGCAGTTGTGCTAGTTCCTACATCACCTGAATCAGTGGTTGTGCTGGTGTTGGGATCAGCAGTTGTGCTGGTACCTACATCGTTAGAATCAGTAGTCGTGGTAGCGTTGGGGTCAGCAGTTGTGCTGGTTCCAACATCACTTGAATCAGTGGTTGTGCTGGCGTTCGGGTCAGCAGTTGTGCTAGTTCCTTCATCACCAGAATCTGTGGTCGTGGTAACGTTGGGGTCAGCAGTTGTGCTGGTTTCATCATCACTAGAATCAGTGGTTGTGCTGGCGTTGGGGTCAGCAGTTGTGCTAGTTCCTACATCACCTGAATCAGTGGTTGTGCTGGCGTTGGGGTCAGCAGTTGAGCTGGTTCCTTCACTACTTGAATCAGTGGTTGTGTTGGTGTTGGGATCAGCAGTTGTACTGGTTCCTACATCACTAGAATCAGTGGTTGTGCTGGCGTTGGGGTCAGCAGTTGTGCTAATTCCTACATCACCTGAATCAGTGGTTGTGCTGGCGTTGGGGTCAGCAGTTGAGCTGGTTCCTTCATCATTGGAATCAGTGGTTGTGCTGACGTTGGGGTCAGCAGATGTGCTGGTACCTACATCCGTAGAATCAGTGGTTGTGCTTGCGTTAGGATCAGCAGTTGTGCTACTTTCTACATCACCAGAATCAGTGGTTGTGCTGGCGTTGGGGTCAGCAGTTGTGCTGGTTCCATCATCACTAGAATCAGTGGTTGTGCTGGCGTTAGGATCAGCAGTTGTACTGGTTCCTACATCGCTAGAATCAGTGGTTGTGCTGGCGTTGGGGTCAGCAGTTGAGCTGGTTCCTTCATCATTGGAATCAGTGGTTGTGCTGACGTTGGGGTCAGCAGATGTGCTGGTACCTACATCCGTAGAATCAGTGGTTGTGCTGGCGTTAGGATCAGCAGTTGTACTGGTTCCTACATCGCTAGAATCAGTGGTTGTGCTGGCGTTGGGGTCAGCAGTTGTGCTGAATTCATCATCACTAGAATCAGTGGTTGTGCTGGCGTTGGGGTCAGCAGTTGTGCTGGTACCTACATCCGTAGAATCAGTGGTTGTGCTGGCGTTAGGATCAGCAGTTGTGCTAGTTCCTACATCACCAGAATCAGTGGTTGTGCTGGCGTTGGGGTCAGCAGTTGTGCTGGTTCTATCATCACTAGAATCTGTGGTTGAGCTGGCGTTGGGGTTAGCAGTTGTACTGATTCCATCATCACCTGAATCAGTGGTTGAGCTGGCGTTGGGGTCAGCAGTTGTGCTGGTTCCATCATCACTAGAATCAGTGGTTGAGCTGGCGTTCGGGTCAGCAGTTGTACTGGTTCCATCATCACTAGAATCAGTGGTTGTGCTGGCGTTGGGGTCAGCAGTTGTGCTAATTCCTACATCACCTGAATCAGTGGTTGTGCTGGCGTTGGGGTCAGCAGTTGAGCTGGTTCCGTCATCATTGGAATCAGTGGTTGTGCTGACGTTGGGGTCAGCAGTTGTGCTGGTTCCTACATTACCTGAATCAGTGGTAGTGCTGGCGTTGGGGTCAGTAGGTGAGCTGGTTCCTACATCATTAGAATCTGTGGTCGTGGTATCGTTGGGGTCAGCAGTTGTGCTGGTACCCACATCGGTAAGGTCAGTAGTCGTGCTGGGGTCATTTGGCGATGTTGTTGATACTATATCTTCAATATCTTCAAAGTCAATTTCCGTTACATCTTCGATCCAGTCTAAGAAAGGTCCAGGCCGAGTGTATCCTGATAGAGGGAAAGGTTTTTTATTTATAATTTTGGTCAAAGTTATCGTTAAGCAGCATTGCATTATGATCGGTCTATTCTTATGGATGGTTGATCCGGTGCATGAAACTCTTTTGGTTAGTTTACACTTAATTAAATAAAAAATATTGTCTTTCACTTACTGATCTATCGTCTTTACTAATCGACATTAGTAAACACATCATATGTACGAGTAACTGCCGTACTCAGAGATATTTAATGGTTACTGAAGCCATGATTTAGTAAAGGTTTGACATATTTTTGTATGACAGAACTGTCAAAACCATTACTAAGTCATGGCCTAATTAATCATTAAAGCTCTGTGAGTGCGGCAATATGACGCTAAATGTTACGTCATCTTTTTTTGTTTTGTGGGTATTGCCATATCTAATGTCTGAGTTTCTCACGTCTAATGGGCGTGTAACTGATATGTTATGTACTTTTTTATTTTTACATTGTTTATAATTATATAATTTTTTGTTATTGATTTGTGTCTGTAGTAAATCTAAATTGAACTTACACCTTACTATTGTATCGAGTCTCTTTCTTCTAACCAACATAACAGACAGAATGTGTTGCTGGGGAGTTTGTTCCGTCACTTCTTCTTTCCAGCCAAACACTAGGAAGTGCCGAAGGGTGGGCGTTTTGGGGGACTGTCTCTTGTAAATAAGTAGAGTAAAGTAAATTTTGACGTTTGAAAAGTGCTGATTATCAGCCTAATTTGAATAAATGACTTTTGATTTTGATTTTTGAACTTGGCTAAACATGTCATCGAGAAACATCTCTCAGGCATGCTGGTTCTTACGATGATTTCGTCACCGAATCAAATGATCATTTTTAAATATGCATATGAGTCTTAAAAGATCAGAGGTGCGTGCCATGGGTTCGAATTTGAGTCCTATGACAAATGACTTACTAGTCCGTTAGTCACACTACTTGACTTCCACGGCATACGCTGTACGATCTTAGAAAGGTTGCAGAATTGAATCTGAGCCAATTATAAATCTGACTGCTATCTCAAACGTTTTCTCAAACTCAAAGACCCACTAACTTCTTCTAAGCATCCGCTAGCACAATGTTTTGAGTGTGCTACATTCACTTTGTACCAGCTTAATCTATACATATTATAATTTGATGTACATTACGCTTTGTTGACATCTTTTTGTAGGGGTACGTTAACATCCTGTATAAAAAGGGAAGTTTTTTTTTTAAATTTTACATGCCGTTGTTTGAAATCCTACATCTGCGATGAAACACTAAAAGCAACTCGCATTCTCTTCGTACCCTAAAAATAAAGTGTACAATAGGGTAGTTAACTAAAAAAATCTAATTAGTCCGTCAGATAGATTTCCAAAAAATATTGGACACGTATTTTTTTCTTTTTTCACGTAAACAAACAATGAAGACGATACAGTGCCTTGAAAACTCGTGTGACGTCATTCTCTGAGGCATTAGTATGACATTCTTTAGCGGTCAGTGACGTCACAACCTCCCACTCAAATCTTTTACGCGTTTTATCTTCGTCAATTTTCATTGATTTGATAAAACAAAAAATACGTATCCAATATTTTTCGATAATCTCACAGACGATACAGAATCATGTTTTTACTAGTCAGGAAAGATCCCCATGACTACATCCTTTAATTAGACTGGTTTTCAACAGGCCTGACGACTGAACGACTGACTGCATCGCAATTATAATTTTTTTTTTTAAGTAAACATCCATATTGCAGTATTCACTCACACATCATCTATCACACATATCACACATCATCAGCCTATAGCAGTCCACTGCTGGACATAGGCCTCTCCAATTGCACGCCACTTTTCTCTATCCTCGGCAACTCTCATCCAGCTGCTACCAGCCACCCTGCGGAGATAGTCGCTGCACCTAGCCTGAGGGCGTCCCACCTTACGTTTGCCAATTCGCGGTCTCCACTCAAGAACACGTCTACCCCAACGGTTATCGGTTCTGCGACAGATATGGCCGGCCCATTGCCACTTCAACTTGCTTATTCTGTGAGCTATGTCGACAACTTTAGTTCTCTGCCGGATCACCTCATTCCGGATTCGATCCCTCAGAGAAACTCCAAGCATAGCTCTTTCCATAGCTCGCTGAGCGACCTTGAACTGATGGACCAGCCGTACCGTGAGTGTCCACGTCTCGGCTCCGTAAGTCATAACAGGTAGGACGCACTGATTGAAGACTTAGAATACGCGACGAGAAGACTCGACGAAGTTTCCCAAACGCCGCCCTATTGTATTTGTATTGCACGCATTTGTCAGTTAATGTTAAAAAAAAAATATTACCTGTAGGCCAGCCCTTGTCGCAGCCAACAACGGATGCAGGATAGAAATAGGAGACTCCTATCAGGGTTGGAATGTCATCGGAGCCAACATGCACCAATGGGCCACCATTGTCACCCTAAAAAGAGGCTTTGGTAAATGTTTGCAACACAATATGACGGAGGATTGCTGTTAGTTAAGTGCAGTAAAAGATACAAGGTAGATACCGCGGCTCCGAATAGAAGAAGGGTTTAGTCAGTACAAGTCTGACACTCCCTTCTACTCCACACAGAGCCGGAAGGAGTGTTAGAATGATATCCCATTAGCAAAAAAGAACAAAGTTGTAGAAGGTAAGTATTTGACATAACATAAAGGGTGTAATAGTACTCTTAACGCAAACGAAGGGCACTTGTTCTGGCCGCGGGTTGTACACTAGTTATCGCGGCCTCGACATAGAGGGCGAAGAAGGAACGTGGGTGGTTTTTAGTCAGTAGAAGTCTGACACTCCCTTTCGCTCTGCCCAAGAGCGGAAGGGGTTATTCGATCATTTTCCATCCGCCAAATAAAAAAAAGGGCACTTGTTCTCCCCACCACTGCGATAATTTTTCGGTTCTAGACCATACCTGGGAACCTAGTTACGGAGATATTAGGGGTCAAAGTTCCAAATTTTGCACAGCTGTTTTTGTAAATACTAGTTTTTCAGGTTATAACTTCACTTAAATTACCTCCATGACCCGTTTACTATTCAAAGCATCCACTAGCACAATGTTTTAAGAGTGCTACATTCAGTTTTAAAAGACGTTAATTCCCAGCAAATTTTTTTTGCGTTGGGGTACTTAGTTTGATATACAGAATGCTTGGTTGACGTATGTGTAAAGGGTTAATTTACACCCTGTATATCATGAAATACACATTACATAATAGGTTTAAAAATATCATAAAGGAAGCCGAACGTCATTTAATCCGTTGCTGACACGTAGTCACACCAGATTATCACACCAATACAATTAGGGATTTTATTCTCGTCTGTCACACCACTAAATTTTTCCACACCATCTGGTGTGACTACCAGTCGGCAACGATTTAATCATGGCCTTAAAACTTACGAAGCAAGTAGACTGTGACGTGAGATTGTAGTATTCTGCGCAGATGGTGGTTTCGAAGACGCCGACGTTGTATGTGTCGGCACACACCTGGTTAGAGATCGCCCGTAGGTATACCCATTGCAGTACGTCAGATAATGGACCTTTAATGTTGGAAGGAAATTAATTAGGCTTCTGTCTCACAATTTTGGTTTGCAACTCATCAGTTCCATTTTAGATTAGCGGTTTTTTGAGCAACATCGGTGATTTGTGTTTTGATGTGCGTATACGGGTTGTCAAGTCATAGGGGAGGCCTTTGCCTAGGAGAATGACACAGGCTAACAGTAACAGTAACTGCCACAAATTCGATGGTCGGTGACAACCGAGTAGAGTTGATAGTAGCTAGAAACGAGTAGGTGAGCAACGACTCTGTAGTTAGTGCTAGTACAAGCGTAACGTTCCAACGATAATACAATAGTTTATTTCAATTTCATTTTAATTCATTTATTGCTTCAAATATGGTAGGTACCTACATGAAGTTCTTATTTTATAAAATATTTATTAACACACATGTGGCCAATATTATAGCATGCAATAGTACAATTTTCTACACATAAGAAACCGTTAAATATGTCTGTGGTTTAATGTATAAAATTTACAGGGACGCTTTTGGAAAAAACTCATCTATCGAATAAAAAACACTCTTGCAACA
The DNA here is from genome assembly GCA_932274075.1 of Diarsia rubi. Taxonomy (NCBI): domain Eukaryota; kingdom Metazoa; phylum Arthropoda; class Insecta; order Lepidoptera; family Noctuidae; genus Diarsia; species Diarsia rubi. The sequence goes on from OW026432.1 coordinate 3,219,065, forward strand.
ACCACTTCCGCAACGCAACACAAAACTTATTAAAAGGTAGTTGAGTAATTGACCTCGGCATTGTAAAGTAGGGGAGCCATATAAACGCAGCTTCGCCGAAAAAGCTCTAGTTTTAGAACGGGCATTTCAAAATCTAAGCGTGTAGATTTTCTTTTATTTGTGTAGTCTTTCCGCTCAAATAATTCAAGATTAGACCTCACCCTATTTTAAACTATTGTAGGTGAGTTTTTTGGAATTACAAGCACAAATAAAGTAGCAAGTAACATAATCCATGTATATAAATGAGTCGGTTGGTTGGGTTGGTTGGTTGGTTGTTGAGTTGTTGGTTGTGATGATGGTGGTGGTGGTGGACTCTGTGGTGGGAACTGAGAAATACCTGATGAATGTTATTGGGATGAATCCCAATAACACTTTGACCAAACCAGGAATCGAACAAAGAACCAGTCAGCAGCCACATTTGTTACAACATAGGCAGTCAAAAATAACATAAAATCACGCCTTAATCCTTGACGGGTAAAGCAGAGTTGTATATTAGTACACCCACTTTTCCACAGGCAAAAATATTGGTTATAAAAGGATTACTTACCCATGGTTTGTGTGTTGCCATGTCCACTGGCATAGACCTGGTTGCCGGTGTAGTCGCGATACGCATCAATACGTGGCTGTATTCGGATCGGTTTCAGCAAGTCTGGGTGAAGATAATAAAGGCATTCAATTAGTGATAGAAGATAATAACATAACAGAACATTACACCTGTACAATCACGAGTAATAATATGTATACACTTGGCCAAGTTCAAACGTTAATTTCTGGTGAAATAACGAATTTTTGCGTAGGGGTACTTAGTTTGATGTACAGAATGCTTAGCTGACGTATGTGTGAAGGGTTAATTTAGACCCTGTAGTTTCCAAAATATTAGTTTCGTTTCGTGAAAATGAAATCATTACAGTAGGCGAAAATTGCTTCTAAAGTTTGTGAAGTGTATACATATTGGTGGTGCTAATGGCAAACTAAATTGGGTCGGCTAAGGACTGAGCTACTAGTTTGGCGCTTTCGGTAGCGTCTATCAAAGCCTTTTTTTTTGTGGCGGTTGAAAAGTCTTCAACCACTTGGCTCAGCGGCTCTAGGCGCTGCCTGCGGCACGCGAAGGTGTCGAAGTTCGATTCTCAAAATCCTTTTTAGAGCCCTATATGTCGAGGCCGCGGTAGGTAACTTGTGAACAACCCGCAGCCTCGACGGGGTCTATCAATGCTTGTAGTAAACAAACAACAGGATCAAAAAAACTCGATATTAAGTGCCCCATTGTTTGAGGAACAGCACCACATTTAAACTCTAGGGCAGAGTCCTTCATGAACATCCACCTCAGCAGGATTTCTTTGCTGCGATTAAACTGGGTGTGAAGTTTCTTTAAAAACTGCCAGGTCGACCATGATTATGATGTCACATTTTCAGCTGGTGGAATGAATGAGTTAGGTAAGGATGCACTACCTCGCCATAGCTTTAGTCATTCCCACACACCGCTTGCAACTGAGTAGGGTGATTAATAAAGGGTGTAAAAGCACTCTTAACGAAGCCATTTGTTTTCCCCATCACTACGATTTTTTTTACCCCCCCCCCTTTTTTTTGAACCCCCTCATTATGGAGATATTGTGGGTCAAAGTTCTAAATTCTTCACAGCTGTTTTTTTTTAAATACTAGTTTTTTAGGTTATAACTTTACCTCCATGCCCCGTTTACTACTCAAAGTATCCACAAGCTCAATGTTTTAAAAGTGCTACTCACTGCCGCACTCAGAGAACTTTAGGCCATCTAAGTGATGGCCTAAAGTAAAGGTTTTGACAGTTTTGTCATACAAAAGTATGTCAAATCTTCACTAAGTCACGGCTTAAGTCATCATTAAATCTCTCCGAGTACCGCAGTTAGGGTTTTCAACTGTGATATTTCACCCCAAATAAAGTCGTTTCCTAGTAATAATTTTTGAGTAGGGTTACTTGGTTTGATGCTTGGTTGCCTGCTTCGTGAAGAGTAGGTACGTTTACACCCTGTAGGTATATTTACTTACTTGAATAAACAACAGGTCGATGCAACTTTACTAGTGCGATATCATACGCCTGCAGTACAGTAGGCCTCGATGTGTTGTAGTTAGGGTGGCTGTACCATTCCGTGGTCTCGAAGATATACTCCGGGTTTATGAGGGACACGACACCAGCTCGAACCACTACAAGGACGCGGCTGGAAAAAATAGATACTTACTGTTGTAGGTGGGTGTCAAGTAATTTCCTTTTCCTTTAAGTTTTAATTGACTCGGACTTAGTTTAGGGTATCTGTGGTAATTTTCTTTTCCGCCCATACTGCGGTACTCAGAGATATTTAATGATTACTTAAGCCGTCAGTAAAGATTTGACTTACTTTTGAATGATAAACCTGTCAAAACCTTTACTAAGTGATGGCCTATGCAATCATTATACCTCTCTGCGTGCGGCAGTTAGTTAGTTACTTTTTTATCGACACAAAAGAAATATTGATAAAATCTCCATACGACCTAACTACATCGCTAATCGAGTAGCTTGGTATTTACGGTCCTCTGATTGGTTACATACCTGACAGTACAAAACGCTGAAGTGATCACCCATTCTTTGGCCACAATGGAGCCACCACATTGGCGGATATCACCAAACGGGCTGATCATACGCAGGGATGCATGGTGAGGAAGTTGTCCGGGCTGGGCATCCCATCCGGATACTATACGCGAGTTCAATGAGAGCAGCGATGTGGGTTCTGGGGGGAAAAGGGTATAATATAAATACTAGCCAATCCATCATCGTCCTTTAAAATGTTCCCAATGCTGGGATACGGGCCTTCTCTCTATGAGGGGGAATGGGCTATAATTACACATGTCTTGGATCCTCACGATGTTTTCCTTCGCCGTTTTTGAGAGCAGTGGTTATGAAAAACATTAATAAATTACACAAATTAATGCGCCTGCCTGGGTTCGAATCCACGACTGCTCGTATGTCGGAGCCACCACTGCTCTCCGCTGCGACTTTCACCTTTATATTTTTACCCTACTAAGGCGAAGCCAAAAGAAAGGGTAATGATTTTGGCAGCCTATGTATGTATGTATGTATGTTCCACCGTAGCGCCTAGACTACTTAAGGTATTTTAATAAATGAGGTGTCAATAGATTCGTAAGAATAACGCGGGTGACATAGGCTATATAAATTTTAATATTTCTTTTTATGACGGAATTTAAATGTCAAATTCTAAGGTCGAAAAAAATTAAATTGAGATAATCATAACATGTTTGGTATTAAATAAAAGGTCTTGGCGAGTACATTACAAATATGTATATTATAGTTCAAGTCAAAATATATGTTTAGATTGCGGTCAAATAGTACTCGAGGTCTAGTCTATAATTATTTACTCGTATTATGTAAATAACAAACCAACATTAAGTAGAATATTACATTATGAAAGTAACATATTATTACGTATTTATTGAATAACACACAAAAATAAATTTCAAATAAACAAATAAGTTTAAAACCTAAAACCCGACTACGGATAAAAACGCAGAAAAGAATTTAACAAGAAAAATCTTCTAGTAAGTAGATAATTTGATAAATTATAGAGGACAGTCGTAGTCGCATGCCACCTTGCTAATGGCAACTATCTGCTGACTGCTGTATCAATGACAACGCCATGAAGGCGCATCAGGTATCAGTGGCATGCGACTACGGCTGTCCTCTATAATTTATCAAATTATCTACTTACTAGACGATTTTTCTTGTTAAATTCTTTTCTGCGTTTTTATTTGTAGTCGGGTTTTAGTTATTAAACTTATTTTTTTTATTATTTTTAATAAAAATTTTACTAGAATGTCTAAACTAAGATTGATATTCATCATGATTTGGAAGACACGTGGCGGCCTCTATTTATTTATTTATTTCATAAGAAAGCTTACAGATAGTCGACAGATAGTGAAAGAAGGCCAATTATTAAAAGTTTTCACTGACATCAAAAGGGAAGCACAAGAAACAGTAGACATGCAAGAAAAAGTAAGATTTAAGCACTCGTAGAAACATAAAAAAGGAGTTAACAAATTTTAATTAGCTTCAAAATTTTTTTTACAAAGTATTTTTTTTAGTTTCGGTAAAAGTCAAAGTCATCAAAACTCTGGCACATCGAATTGTAAGCCCTGCTAGCTCTTATCAAATAGGAATTTTGTCTATAAATGCACCATACAGAGGGAACATACAGAAGTCGATGGTTCCTTAAGTTGTAGGATGGAACACGCAACCCAATTTTGCCCATCAGTTCGGAATAGTTACACTAACTATTAGCATAAGAACGTTTCGGGATAAAGGGTGGTGTCCATTTCTGGACACCTGACAACGGCGGTTCTGTGGTTGTTTAGGCGTGAGTAACAAACAAACTTGCTTTCGCGTTTATAATAATATATTAACTTAGTATTTTATTGTGCAATATCTGTTGAAGGAGGGACGCACATAACTGAGAAGTATGACAGAAAAAAGGGAGTCCTATACATAAAATGATAATTTTAAACACGGATAACGCAAAGGCACTTACATCGCGTGTCCGGTTAAGGCATTATATGCTGAACGTAGCTACTGGCGCAGAAAACTAATTTCTTGAAAACAAAAAACGTTACTTTCAACTCAAAAAATCAAGTACCATTTAAAGAAAAAAAAAACGGCCAAGTTCGAGTCAGTCTCGCGCATGGAGATTCTGTACCGTACGTAGTACATATGGCTATTGTGTAATTTATTGCTATTCTATTGTTATAGCGGCAGAAATTACATTCTGTAGAAAATTCAACTGTCTAGACATCAAAATAATGTCAAACGAACCATGAGATACTGCCCGCTGACACACAGGCGGACAGTCGGTCAGCGGAGGTTTAGTGTAATTAAGTGTTCAGTTGGTTACCCTTGGGGTACGCAACCATAAAAACATATAGTTGCTAATTATGTAGTGCTTATGACGTCATAGTAAGTAGTCCAAAAATTTAATATTCACAGTGATCGTGGTATTGGCGCTATCTAAGTAAATATTATGCGATTTTACATGTTTTTAAAACCCCGATGAACGAGGCAGTCATTCAAACATGGGTTTATCAACTACTGTGTTTTTTTAACCGACTGTAGCAAAACCCAAAGTGATGTGTTTTACTAACCTGCCTTTGCTTCCTCTTCATCATCGGTGGCTCGTTTCAAGTTTGTGTATCGTGCAGATACCTGCGAAGTAAAAATATTAAAAATATTTAACCATATTAATTTTTATTATTTACTAGCTGATGCCAGCGCTTCGTCCGCCGTGGATGTCGGCTATCGCGACCAATGTTGGTTATCGCAACCAAAAGTAATAACCCCTCCCCCCTTTCAACCCCTTTACAAACCTTTTTAGCATTAAAAAGTAAGCTATGTCCTTTTTCAGACTCTAGACTATCTGTGTACCAAATTTCATTTGAATCGTTTCTGTAGTTTTGGCGTGAAAGCACGACAGACAGTCAGAGTTACCTTCAGATTTATAATATTCCTAGCTGTTGTCAGCGGCTTCACCCACTGCAACTCGAAAATTAAATCGGGATAAAAACATAATAATAATATTCCACAATACTTCACTTTCTTTTGAATATTATCGAAGTGAGACGGAATGCGAGATAAACCAAGTCTAAGCTAAACCCAGGTTTAACCACTTTTGTAATAAGGCCGTATATGTTTTTATCCTGATTTAATTTTCGAGTAACGACTTTTATAATAAGGCCGATAGTGTCTATCAATTAACTGTCAAATGATTCCATTTTGTACTAAACCATAACCAATTTGGAAGTTAATCCAAGGACAGTATGATAGCCACTGACATTTAAAAGATACGTGATAGCCCTGCTGGGAATCGTACCCACGCCCCCATGCTCAGCAGTCGCTGCGAGCACTAGACCAACGAAACAGTCTAATGGTCTTTTTCTTCTTCGGGTCGTTGATTTCCAATCTTTCTTTCTATCTTTTTTTTTATTAAATTAAATATCTTTCGAGAGTACTCAGCCACATTAACGGCCATGATAGTGGCTTCGGAACGGACCCTTATAGCGCAGGTGGAGTCGCAAATTACACAGTTGAATATAATATTTAAAAAAAAAAATATTGTGAATGTGAGGACCATGTGGGTCTTTCTTAAATTTTAACGATTGTCTGGCAGTTTGAGTATACTATAAGTGACCCATCCAAATGTCCTTTCTTTGGTATTGTTCGTCGTGACGTTGAGCTCCTTGAGTTATAAGTCGAGCTCCACAATAACTGACAAATGCTTGCACTGACTGGACGGGTCCACTCAAATCTGTGTGGTGCTTTCTTCAAAAGACCATCTCAGACATTAATCTGCATGGTCGTCATGTGTGTATTGTACCTTATTGTTAACCCAAACGATTTTAAAAGACTAAAAGAGGAACCTTTGGAGTTTTTTGCCGGTTCTTTTCCTTAGGAACCGACCAATGCAAAGAACCGTGCCCCGTTTTATCAACGTTTTATAAGTGCCCATGTAGGCCTATGTGAAATAAAAAATATTTCGATTTTGATTTTGCACAAAGAGCTAGTAGGTAGTAGTAACTAAAAGTAACATTGTATTTTCATAAACAAATAAAAAAAAGGCATTAATCTTACCTGCAAAATTATCGCTAAGAACAAACACCACCCCGGTTTTACTAACATTGTGTTTGTGACTAAACACTTCAGTAAAAAAGTCTTCCTTTTAAATATAATTAGAGTGAAATGTCACAACAATTGATTAGAAACTGTCATTGCGATTATATTCAGATCAATATCAACAAAAATATCAAGATACGGTGAATAAACGTGAATAAACTAGCGCTGAAACGTGCTTAAATTAACCCGACAAAGTGGGTTACATTGACCCATTTTTTTTCAATTAATGTTTGCTAAACTGTCATTATCATCTTATGGTCGGCTTCCAGTCTTACCAGATGCAGCTGAATACCAGTATTTTACATGGAGCCACTGCCTATCTGACCTCCACAATGCAGTTAGTAGGTACTGGGTTTAGGGTAGTTGACAAAAAAAATCTAGGTAATTGGTCCGTCAGATAGATTTCCAAAAACTATTGAACACATGTTTTTTCTTTTTTCACGTAAATAAAAAATTAAGACGAAGAAGAAGTTGTGCGACGTCACACTTAAGTCTATTTTTTACCAGACTGTGACGTCAAAAGCCCCGACTCACAATCTTTGACACGCTGTATATTCGTATTTTTTTATTAATTTGATAAAACAAAAAACACCATTCCAATATATTTCGATAATCTAAGAGACAGACTAAACAGTATCATGTTTATATTCGTCAGGAAAGCTCCCCATGACAACATTCTTTAATTAGACTGGTTGTCAGCAGGCCCTGTAACGACTGACTGCATCGCTTGTCTTGGCAAATAGTTATTGGGTTTTTCAATCAAAAATTTCTCGGTAAAAGAAAGAAAAAATGTTTCTTTGTCGCAGAAACATACATGCATACAGGAAATAAAACAAAACACGAACAACGCTTAACAGATATTAATAAAAAGTAAAATACAACAAGCAGGGAAATAAAATATTAATAATTATATATATACTATATATTGCACGTCGTGACTGCGACAAGTAGGTAGATTGCCACTCAGCATAGTGCTGTGCTATGGTCACCCACATCACAGCGCTGGTTTTCAGTGGTCACCCGTAAAAAAACGTACGAAAGCCAAGAGCTTCAATATTAGGTACGTATATAAAATAATATAAGCTTAATAATATTACTTGACATGACTTGTAGTAGCCACAGAGTCTGGATTTGTACCTGATGAAATGTGGCTGGATGCAAGGCAGGCTGCCATTCTTTATGGCGTCTAAGGATGAGGCCTTTGTCCAGCAGTGGACATCTTGTGGCTGATGTTGTTAATGAAATGTGCGTCTCCGTCCTCCTAACCCTTCCTAACTTTTCAGAGATTACAGGCGTGATACATAAACTCATTCTTTTCTCACAGAAACTAGACACTACAGAGAAACTACAGAGTGCCACCAGTTACGATCATTTCCTACTTCTTTTGCCTTGGCCATGCTCACATCTGCACATACCCTAGATGTAAATAACACGCACTTGCCTTTGATTAGTGTCAGTAATTTAACTAAATATATTCGAAAATCACGTTGATTAATAGTTAAACTGAGTTAATAAGTAGGATTCCTTTGGGTTAGCTCGTTCCATCTTCGACTTCATTTTATATGTCCGTCTCTCTGTCTGTCTGTCCGTCCGTCCCAGTATATCTCAAAGACTCTTAGTTCTACAAAACTGTAATTTGGCATGAATATACAAATGAGTTACGTCAAAAAGTACTAATATTTTTTTTAGGGTAGGTATCTCCATTACACGTAAAAGTGATGATGTTTTTTTTTTCTCGCGAAGTTTACTTAAACAGTTTTTCGATTAAGGGATAGGGAGGGATTTAAAGTGCAAAATTTTGTTAGAATCCAGTATGCCAACCTAAACTACCTATACGGGTTGAATTTGGGCGTGTGAAAAAATTGGTTGCAGCATAAATAACGAAAATAAAAAGAGAACTATCACAGTTAAGTTCGCTTCACAAGTTTACGAGTGATAGTCGACCAACTTATAAAATGAACTTGTATAAAATATTTTCCAATACATAATGTTTTAAACACTTGTTTTGTCTGCAATTCATATGTGAAACTGTTTATGTATGGGCATGTACCACTGCCCTTAATACAAGTTATTTCATAACTTAGTAGGGGTGCTGGTTGCAACACCTACCTGTTTTGTTAACTAGCAATAAGTTAAGTGCATTTATAGAAATTACTATTTTACTTGATGTTAACATTGTGTTTTGATTAAATAAATTATTATAATTATAATAATTATAAAAAAAAAAAAAAAAAAAAAAAAAATGTGTTTATTTTATTTTATTTATTTATTTGTTAGTTTGACAATAAAAATCATCTTATGGAGGTAAGTAGGCAAAATGTGGTTGAACAGTTTAGTAAGTTCACATATATTGATGGGCGTGCGTGGTTCGACGTATACTTGGCCGGTTTTTTTACGTAATAACCCGTGAAAAGTTGGATGGACTGCATGTTTTTTTAAGTAAGGAAATATTTGAAGGAATGACGAAAATAAGTACCTAAGGATAAGGAACAAAATATGCTGCGATGATCCCAATTTTTTTTGGGATAACGGCAGGAGAAATATTATAATAACGACCATAGGTTGTTTTGTCACAAAAAACAACGTAGTAACCTTGGTTCATTATGGCCCAGCATTAATCCACTGGTTAAAGATCGTTATCTTATTACAAATAATGAAAGATTTGAGTATTATACGTTTACTAGAAAAGTCTACTGATAATAAATAATCTGACAACAAGGAAGAGCGTTAAGAAGCAATAAACATAATTAAATAATTAGATATCAATCAGAACAGTTTGATAATTAATTATTGATATGTATTTACTTAGTGAGATCATGTAGATAGCTGTCTTTGTGTTTCACAAGTTTTGAGAATTTCACGGTCAAAAGTTACCGGAAAAAAGCTGTATTTTTATACAGATTTTCCTCGACTGATTTGTAAGGACCTAAACTGATTTTATGCACCTTTTTCTATGATCTGCGCATAACCACTGTAAATACCATCATCTGCGTATCTTTTTCCCAGTTTTGCTGCGATCGGCTTCCAGAATAGCCAGATGCAACTTTTGTTTTACTAGTAATTTACATGAACCTACAATAATCAAGAATGGGACTATTTTAGTTACAACTTGTCTGTGCTAAATACCTGACCTCTTTAGAAAAGCACTCTCTCTCTTAAAGATCAATAAGTAGGAGTGAATATTCTTCTTCAAAATATGTACAATTGTACGAGCAGTTCAATATCATCATCAAGATTCTCCACACCTTTTTTTTTTGGGGTAGGAAATCATCAAATAACCCCTGCCGCTCTTGGGGCAGAGCGAAAGGGATTGTCAGACTTCAACTGAATAAAAACCATCCATGTCCCTTCGTAGCCCTTTATGTCGAGGCCGCGGTATCTCTTACAACATCCCGCAGCCCCGACGGGCGACATCCATGTTGCTGACATCTCCTTGCGGCGCGCGTGGGACACGAACGTGCCGTCGACACTGCCTGTCGGCGTCATAAGACGGTCTCCCGCGGCGGCTGGGACGAGAGGTTCTCTCCCTCGCACGTTCAGCCACCTCCTTCGCTAGCATCACTGCTTCGCAGAAGGAGGCGATGGCGTCCCATTCAGATTCTCCACCCCTTTACACAATTTATTTGGGGTCGGTACAGCCTGTCTTCTTCCATACTTCTCTATTTCTCGTCATGTCAGCAGTCACCTCCTTTCTAGCCATATCATCGTTCACACAGTCCATCCATTTAATCTTCCTTTACTCTTATAGCTAGGCACATTCATATTCATACGTATGTTCATGAATCCGTTGGATAGTCAATATTTATAAAGGTATATTTCAATTAGACCGTTACAGGTGCTTTTGATGACTTAAAACAAAAGGGTGAAGCTACAGTCCCAGTTTCAACTTAGGATGGATAACTTGTGATATTACTGTAGTTGCTCATTCCAAAGCGTAGATCTTTGTGGAGGATAATGAGCAAAAAACTCCATAGAAACTCTTTAAAGAATATTTACACAAGATCTTGGTTAGATCAATCATAATATGGTTTTACAAATGAATGTTAGGCCGATGTATTTACATAATTATATTTACATTAAGAGTGCCCATAGTAGAAATTAAATGAACCAATCAAAAATATAGAAATTAAAATAAAACTTGGCAGCTAACAGGTATTTTTTTACGTGCCTTAAGGACGTATTAAAAAAAAATATTGGCATAGAATTTAACTACTACATAGACACGAGTCACACACACATGCGTTGACTTGTAAGCTGCGGGAATAAATAGTCAAGTGAACTAACTTGCTAGCGAAGGAGGTGGCGAAACGTGAGAGGGAGAGAACCTCTCGTCCCAGCCGCCATGGGAGGCGCTCCGGGAGTCGGGGGCCACCGTACAGCTTCCGGCTACCGTAGACGCGGTCCTGTGGACGGTGAGTAATGGGCTAGCTCGCCTTCCGTGCGTTATGACGACGACAGACCGTGTCGACGGCGCGTTCGTGTTCAACGTGCGCCTCAAAGAGATGTCAGCAACATAGAAGGGGCCCGCAAGAGCCGATGCCCGTCGGGGCTGCGGGTTGTTCAGAAGTTACCGCGGCCTCGACATAAAGGGCTAAGAAGGAATAGGGGTGGTTTTTAGTCAGTAGAAGTCTAACACTCCATCTCGTTATGCAGGAGGGGTTATTTGATGATTTACCACCAGCCAAAAAAAAAAGAAAAAAAAAGTGACCGAACTTTGATACGTTGAAATTTTTTTTTTTTTTATGTAATACGTACTCGTCAGCTTAGATGAAACCTCACCTGCGAACTTGATGGAGTGGCCGGAAGATCTACTTCGATGACTGCTACTGGAACTCTTCGACGGATCGAACTGGATGTGCCGAGTTTGGGCTCGTTTTGTTAATAATTAATAATCATTATTATCACGGGACCACCTATATACCCTTACCAACTAAAAAAAAATAAAAAAAAAGAAAGAAAAATTATTTTCTTTATTGGTTCAGGCGTATTCGAGTCAAATCAAATCAAATCAAAACTCATTTATTCAAACTAGGCTGATAATCAGCACTTTTCGAACGTCAAAATTTACTTTACTTTACTTATTTACAAGAGACAGCCCTCCAAAACGCCACCCCTTCGACACTGTAATCGGTGAATATATTATGTACATAAAAAAGATTACGACGAATTGAGAACCTCCTTTTTTTAAATTCGTTTTGATTTACGTTCTAGCATCAGGTCAAACAATAATATAAAATAATAGCCTGAAATAATACAGCTATCGGTCCATAACTAACTAGGTATAATTATCAAAGATTTATTTTCAACTCCAAACCGAGTAGTTGAACCTTCCACCATCAGTGCATCCACATAAGATTATATTATCAGACGCAAATACTTGAACAACTTCAGAAAATATATGGAAAACGTAATGTGTGCCTATATTGAGGGTTGCCCTCGATTTCTCAGAGATCCCATCATCAGATCCTAACTTGGTAACAGTGCATGAGACTACCTCGAGAGTGTACCCTTCTAACACAAAAAGAATTTTGAAAAAAAATCATACACACGACTAGAGAAGCTCCTCCTTTTTGGAAGTCGGTTAAAAATGTTATGGCGCAATATTATGCAAAGTCGCAGATCAATTGTATCAACAAACAATTATTTACCGCTTAAACTGACCACACGATAAGCTTTCTTTCAGTAAAGTAAAAAAGTTTTTCACAGATTATTTCTAACAATCTGCTTCGTTGCATTGGTCGAGTGTTTGGAAGCGCGACTGCTGGGCGCAGAGCTATTGGGCTCAGTTCCCAAGTCAGGCAAAGGGTTCGTCCAAAGCCTTTTGCTGCCTGGTGCTGCTTTGCACAGCTGTTTTTGTAATACCAGTTTTTCAGTTTATAACTTTACTATTACCTCCATAACCCGTTTACTATTCAAAGCATCCACTAGCACAATGTTTCAAGAGTGCAACCTTGACTTTTACCGTAAAATGTGATTCTTGACCCCAAAAAAAAAATGTCGTTTCCCAGCAAAAATTTTTGCGATGGGCCACTTGGTTTGATGTACAGAACGCTTGGTTCACGGATGTGTGAAGGGATAATTTACACTTTGTATATGCGTAAAAAATATTAAAAATACAATAGATTGAACATGCTACAAAAATTCTATCACCGAAGGCTCGGTTTCGGCTGAAAATCCTGTTTCGGTCGGACACTAATTTATACGCACATACAGGGTGGAAATGAACCCTTTACACATACGCCAACCAAGTGAGAGAGATAAGATTGTAAGAGACACCGCAGCCTCGATATAAAGGGCTAAGAATGAACATAGGGTGGTTTTTAGTCAGTAGAAGTCTGACACTCCCTTTCGCTCCGCCCAAGAGCAGATATATTATATTATTATATTCGATGATTTTCCACCCGCCAAAAAAAAGGTAAAAAGTTCGCCACGGAGACTCTTTTTGTGCCCGGTTAGTGGCAATTGTCTCTGCCTCTAAAACATGGAATGTAAAACACAACAGGCGAAATAAGGATATATTATTAAGTACACCTCAGCCAAACCCTTGGGGAGATAATATTAGTGGAGCCTTCGTTTTAACTTTAGTACGACTTAGTATAAATTGGGCCTATAGCCCTATCAGTGCAAACTTATTATTTAGCAATTGAACTACCTACTTGAATAATCCGCATATTCAAATCAGGCTGTCATTCTTAAAGAGTTAGGTACATAGAATGGGTATAAATACTGCAAATTGACCATGTGCATCAGTTTGTTTACGAATTAATTTCTTTGTCAATATCTTTGAACGCTCAGTGAGTAGGTACCTACATTCCCATATCGTTAACAAAATCAAAGTTTGATAACAATGCTTATCAAAAAATCATATTGTCAGTAAATGTTAACTAACATTCATGTATTTAAATTTATCTTATCGTTTAATTGATATAAATCTCAATATAACTGCAGTTTAGGCCTCTGTTTTTCACAAAAGTTCTCATTTGCAAATAAGATGTTAGTGAAGTCGGGATTGTGTCTGTTGCTCCTGACTGTACTACAGGTAAGGTTTTGACTAAAGCCGTAATTTAAAGATTTTAATAAATTAGTTTATGTTTTTCTACTTCAACACCATCAGCCCACAGCAATACACTGCTGGACACATTACTCTCCAGCTCTTATCCGCATTTGGGATCATCATTTGGGATTCTTCTTCTTCCATACTTCTCTTCAACTTTTCATCTCAGCAGTCAGTGTGATAATATGATGATGATGATGACGGGATGATATGGCTAGACCTTTCTAGCCATATCATCCTTCACACCAACCTTCGTCCATCCATCGTTTCTTTGGTCTTCTTCTACTCTTAGGCGGCGTCCTAATTGGCAACGGTCGTACGATCAAACGATGCGTTCCCGTCGTACGACGAGTGTCCTAGTCCTATTACAATGCCACTTAAAGATGACTGCGAAATGTAGGTGCACTATTACCTAATGGTGCCTCTGCCTAACTCGTTGGGAATTACAGGCGTGGTATTATGTTACGTTTGTTATTATAAACTAGTTACTAAATCAATATTTATATCTTGCAGGTATCCGCTAACGTAGTGTCAGATGCCATAGAAAATGGTAAGTTTGTTTTATTTTTTCACTAAAATTGATTAAAGAAAAAACAATATTCGACAATTATTTTCAAAACATAGGTGTATTTTTAATAAAATTGCTTTTACAAGCATTATTCATTCACGAGTTGCCAGAAAAGTTTAAGTTAAACGGCGCTCAATGGCGTAGATTACCCACAAAGTCGCAATCATCAGTTTATGATAGAACGGTGGAAAACTTAAAAAAATACTGTAAACGTACGATTTCTCTTAAAAAACACTGCTAAGGCTACCAGGCAAATTATATTTTTTTAATGAATTGTTGTATGCATTACAAGGAACGTATCCAATTGCTAATCACCCTGTTTATCCTTGAAATAATATGACTTACGAAATATCATCAAACCGATAATTATAACACCTTGGTCACCAGAAACCGATGGACGTATAGTATCTGGATGGGAAGCAAGACCAGGTCAGCTGCCATACCATGCATCCCTTCGTTTGGTCAGTCCGACCGGGACTTTGGGCCGCTGTGGAGGTGCCATAGTAGCCAGAAGATGGATCCTTACTGCAGCACAGTGTACTGCTAAGTTAGTAATCCATTTTAAAACTCATTATCTTCTTTCAGACCACGTCCTTTAATACTTGGGGTCGGGACAACGATCTTTTTCTTTTTTGTCACGCAATCATTTTCTTTTTTAATTTCTTGTGGTTCTCGTACTAATATATTCCATCACAAAATATGTGCTGTACTACACGGAAATAAGAGTCACAGACAACTTTACCAGTGACAGCGGTTCGCGTGAACATTTTCTGGGGCACAAAATGTTCATGTACAAATTTTAATGCTCGCAAACAATTTTATTGTTTGTGCAATCGCCCTATAAAATCTCTCTTCTACATAAAATTCAACTGAGATGTAATATTAATTTTCTCATTACAATTTTGTAATTAATTAATAATTATTATGTTATTTTAGCTGTTACGATTACTGACAAACGTGCACTGACTGGACAATTCCACCCAAATCTGTGAAGTAATCGTTCACATTTATGACTTGATTATTACAGGACATCAAAAGAGACTCAGATCTCTGATTTTCTTTTGTAAATTTTTTTCGGAGTTGTCGTTTAAGAAGTACAGTAAAATTGTTTTTTTATCAACCAATTTCCAGAAAAACACTCATTTGATCCCTATTTTCTCTTTAGCCGAGTCAACCTGATAGTTCGCGTTGGTGTGTTGTCACTCAACGACAATAACCCTGAGAATATCTTCGACACCACTGAGTGGTACAATTTCCCCACATTTGAAGACTCAAGGCCGACTCGCATACAGCCAAACGACATCTCTCTTGTGAGGCTGCGACGTCCTATTGAGTATTCCAGTAAGTATTTTATTTACTACGTCGATGGGCTAGTGGTTGCAACGGGGTATTTTCCCAAAAAATCTAATTAGTCCATATAGAAATCTTTAAAAGAAACAGGACTTGTCGTTACAATAATAATTCTGAAATGTCTTTTATTATTTACTCAGATTTGGCTAAAGCAATCCGCGTACAATCAGGCATTGATGCGTACCGCGACTACTCCGGTGAACAGGTTATAATAAGCGGTCATGGCTGGACATCCAACTCTGGTCAGTATTCATACTCACTTAAAAGCTATATCTCTGACTATCTGATACCTTTTTATATTTTTGGGGGTTAGGAAATCATCAAATAACCCCTCAAAGCGGAAGGGAGTGTCAGACTTCTACAGACTGTCTGTTACCTTCACACTCCATATCACATTAGACGTAAGGCACTCATAAGGACAATGGGTAAAGACCAATGATATACACCTCACTCCTCTTCAAGACGAGGTCTGCAGGTAAAACAGGCTGCACTAGTCCGGGGCAGTGTAACTCACCTCAGAACCCACTTTGTTTGCATGAAAGCCAAATTCTTTTTCAAAAATAGAAATAACTTATGTTACTGCTTATAACCTCAGTTATCTGCCAGTAAAAGGCCCTACAAAATCAGAGCAGCTGTTTTGGAGATTTGCTGGAACAAACGTAATAAGACAAAACTTAAAAGAAAGGTTTTTACCCGACTGCGGCGAAGCCCAAAAGGAGGGTTATTTGTTACGTTTTTTTGGTTACTACCGTAAATACTTTAACATGCATTCAGTGAAAAGCTTTTATTTTGCAATTTATTACAAACATACACTTACATTCTATTAGATTAATGAATTATCTATGTTACAATTTCTTCTAATTTCATAGGTGCTATTGGTGATGTGCTGAGATGGGTACATCTACGCGCGATCTCCAGTACTGACTGTGCCAAGTCATACCCGTATGGAACCGTCCTGAACACCATTGTCTGCGCAGAATTCTACAACGAGACCTCACAGACGGCTTGCCGAGTAAGTTTCAAACAAAGTAACAATTCGTCCTGACAGCAACTGCCGAGAAAACAAATGAACGCAGACACAGTAGTTTTACTAAACACGCAGCGAGAGTAAACTCCCGTATGCATTTAGAACAATTTTAGGCAGTGGCCTAATAAGCAGTGGCAACCCAATGATTGGTAAGGTCATGGATTCAAACCCAACCCGTCGGCACTGCGGGTTGCTCGAAAGAGACCCGGCCTCGACACAAAGGGCAAAGAAGGAACATGGGTGGTTTTTAGTCAGTAGAAGTCATTTAGCCAGAGTAATTTATTGATTGCCAACACTCCCAAAAAAAACCCAAGACAGTACTTTGTGTTATTAATTCATCCACTGCTCTAAAACTGACAAAAACATTATGCGATAACCAGCAAATCCTAAAACTAAAGGTTTAAAGACATGACGTAACATCTGCTAAGCCGTGTTGAGCTCATGTGGTGCACGAACCACCCTCTACCAGTGAGAAACTTAACCCCAACAGCAACAACGTGATCTTTTGCTCAACTCTAAAAGTCAGTTAATTTTGATTACGAATTTTTCTTGACACTAGGGTGATTTTGGTGGTCCACTCGTGCATGCTGGTGCTGACGGCGCTCAAACCCTTATCGGCCTCTTCGTGTTCACTGCAGCCGAAGACAACTCCTGCCCCAGCGGCATGCCTACTGGTAATACAACTTAATTATTTTATATGGATTTTTTTTGCGATTTTCATCACTTGCTAGAAACCTTTTTTGAAATACTGTTGTGTTATTTCGCATTTAAAATCTGTCATGTGTTCACCTAAATTTAAAATGTTATCTATAGCTATGACTATAAATCAAACATTACGATTTAAAAAAAATACTAAAATTAGTAAGTGGGTAGAGTAATGTTTAAAAAAATCAACCACTAAAACGAATATAAATATTTATATAATTTATATATTTATATTATTTATAGAATTGATTACTTAAACCCACCCTAAAATATCGTAAGAAAATAATCTACTGTCTAGTGCTTTCAATAGTTTCTAATAACATTATTAAAAATGATGAAGTAAACTGTAAAAAGACGTTAATTTTTTTTCTTAACAGGCCTCTAATAATCATTTATAACTCCGCTTACAAATCTTTATTCAATTTTTTTTTTTCCATCGCAGGATACACCCGTCCAGGACCTTACCTGCCTTGGTTCAGACAAATTACGGATATTGACTTTGAAAATCCACGAGATGATGATGATGATGATGACAATGAAGAAGGAGATTTAGCCACCACTCCCTGGCTCCCTGTATCCACTACGGTAGAACCTACCATTGCCCAATCTACCACTACTGAATCCGCATCTACCATTGCCCAATCTACCACTACCGAATCTGCATCTACCATTGCCCAATCTACCACTACCGAATCTGCATCTACCATTGCCCAATCTACCACTATCGAATTTGAATCTACCACTGCCCAATCTACTACTAATGTCCCTTCCACCACTAATGACCCTCCTTCCTCAATTATCTCCACTATCGTAACAGCTGACCCCGAAACCACCCCCGAAAATCCTACTACCACTACTGAGCTTATCACCACAGCCGGTACAACTCCCGGAGACTCTGTTGAAGGAGACGGACTAGAAACTGATAAAGAAGATCATGATATCGCACAACTCCTGAAACGTCTCCAGATATTAGTCAAGGTCAAAGTCCGAATGGACAAATTCAACTCGACGAAGGCAATAGGAATGGAATCTAATCAGTACAGACAGTGACTTTTTAAAGTCTTCGTTTGTTTATCGTTTTGTTTTACAGATGTCAATGACAGCCAAGATAAACTTATAAAATATGTTCCTATGAAATAAAAAGTGAAATAAAAAGCCCGGATTTTAACCCCTTTCTTCATGTATGAGAGGTGCAGGAACCATTTGCCCATTACTACTATTTACATGACAATAAATAAATATGACAATGCTTATTTGTATTTTAATTGAAAATCCTTATAAACTAAATTGATGTACTGAGCACATACTCTAGGAATTCTTTCTGTATCGTGGGTGCGTTCACAAACATTTAAACTCACATACACAAATACCCAGACCCGGGAAAACTATCTGTAGATCATACAAATATTTGTTCCGTGGAGGGATGGAACCCGCGACACGCAGTGCAGCAGTCCATTGCTCGAGCCACTGCGCTATCCGTTTAGTCAAATTATAAAATTAAAAATGTCTAAATGCGCATTAATTTTATACGATACCAGTACCAGGATAACACAACAAGCAAATGACCACAGTACCTACATAATAATACTTCAAGTTCCGTTGAAGACAACTTCATTAATCAACTTTTCATGGCCTACCTTGTCAAAGGCCTGACATAAATCTGTGAACGAGTATACTCAACTGTGTCTTTTTACATTCCATTTTTGTGGCCAAACAAAAAAACTGGAAGTATACATAAGGTGTATGATGATCGCGGGCCTGTGGACGGTGTGTGATGAGCTAGCTCGCCGTCTTACGACGACGACAGGCCATGTCGACGGCGCGTTCGTATTCCACGCGTGCCTCAAAGAGATGTCAGCAACATGGGAGGGGCCCGCAAGGGCCGACGCCCGTCGGAGCTGCGGGTTGTTCACAAGCTACCGCGGCCTCGACATATAGGGCTAAGAAGGAACATGGGTGGTTTTTAGTCAGTTGAAGTCTGACATTCCCTTTCGCTCTGCCCAAGAGCGGGAGGGGTTATTTGATGATATTCTACCCGCCAATAAAAAAGGTATATGATGATTGATTACTGCCTGATATTGCTGTATAATGGTAATTTATTGCACTCGAAACACTTCACTTGGACGAGCCAACTTTTGACGAGATGGAGAGAATGGACTATTATAGTTCTCCATAAATTATTATAACCTGTTAAAATACCCATAAAATGTGATGTTTGCACATTTCATATATTGCCTGACATTCAAATATTCCCTGACATTTACAGATGTGAGCTGTTAAAATAAGCCACCTTACAGTTACAAAATATCGTTTTTTTCGTATTAACAAAAAAAGCGGTTACAGTGTTTCTACACACCACAACCACTAACGACCTACAGACTGATTTCGCTAGCCACTACGGTAGGGAAAGTGATAGTTTTTTCAACAGTCAACACCATAAATACCTGAACCTAAAACCTGATAAAGCCGAGACTCTCTACGGAGGCAACTATCTTGGCACGTGTGTCACGGAACGGCAAACGTCAATTTATGCCTGTTTTCTCGACCTATCGAAGGCTTTTGACCTAGTTAATTGTGATATCTCGTGGTGGTCGTTGAAAGTTATATCTGTACCAACTGAACTCAGGGGGATCTTTATATTTTGCACCATAATCAGATCAATGTCTTACGATAATCGAATGAATACTTCAAGCCGTTCAAGTTGGAGTACGGGGTAAGCAAAGGCTGACTATTCTCACCCTAACTGTTGTCCATGTACGTCAACGCTCTCATATAGAGGAGTTCAGCGACACTACATGGTGCTGCTGAATGATTCGCCTTTCAAGACTGTTTGGAAAAGTCGGTCATATCCATGGCCTGATTTGTAAAGAAAAGCGTGTAGCTGGAGGAAAATTTCAGGCAACGACACCTGTCACTAAATTATGTGGTACAGAACTTAAAAGGATGAAACATTTTAAATACCTTGAACATTTAAAGTTGTTCTCTGATCTGAAAGATGATGCAGACATTGAGAGGGGACCACTCAATTTAAGACGACTTATGTTTGGGGTGCTGATAAGACTGTCATGATTTTGTAGTGAATCAGGGGTGTTCGTCAAGTCTCAAGTTCTTTCTCATGAAAATTTGATAACTGAGTCAGTAGGCGTGATTCGAGAACGCAGCAGCTATTATTATTTGGAAAATGTTGAAAAGTTTCGTACGATGTACGATAAGATGAAAATCGACATTTTTGCTCATCTTTTTGTTCATTGCTTGTTAGTTTTTTGGAATTTGAAAGTACGCCAAACCTTAAAAAACCTTAGAATCTTATTATAATTTTATCAAAATTTATTATAAGTTTCACGGGCTTATCTTTGACATTCTTTTATCACGGCCTACCTACTCAGCTATCTGAATAACCCTTTGGATGAATCGGCGCCAAACTGGTCAGTTTATTATAAAAATACTGTCCCCTAATTAAATTGAAAATCTGGATGAAAATTTAATAATGTATCTGTCTAGTAGCAATAAGAACGATAACTTCTAATTATTATCACAGGGTTTCTCCTTGGCTTTTTTTTTTTGTTTTTTGGCGGGTGTAAAATCATCGAATAACCCCTTCCGCTCTTGGGCAGAGCGAAAGGGAGTGTCAGACTTCTACTGACTAAAAACCACCCATGTTCCTTCTTCGCCCTCTATGTCGAGGCCGCGATAACCTGTGGACAACCCGCGGCCCTCTCCTTGGCTTCACTTGACTTTTTTTACCTAGGTCGACACACACGAAGAAATTGACTTAAACTAAAAAATTAGTGCAAACAATAGGGTAACTAAAAAAAATCTATTTTGTCCGTCAGATAGATTTCCAAAAAATATTGGACACGTATTTTTTCTTTTTTCACGTAAACATACAATGAAGACGATACAGTGCTTTGAAAACTCGTGTGACGTCATTTTCTCAAAAATTAGTAGGACATTCTTTAGCGGTCAGTGACGTCACAACCCCCCCACTCAAATCTTTGACGCGTTGTATCTTCGTCAATTTTTATTGATTTGATAAACAAAAAATACGTATCCAATATTTTTCGATAATCTAACAGACGGACTTATTTGAATCATATTTTTTTAAGTCAGTAAACATCCCTATTGCAACAGTCCTGACATGCTCTGCGTTCCAGTGTTTAGTATAATACCTCTTTTGAAAACTAATAGATATGTATATTCGCGGGTTCGATAAACTATTGCATTATACGAGTGCAGGTCACCTTCACCTCCAGGTAATTTATGTCACCTTGTTCCGGAAACTTGATTGGCAACAGTTAATCGTACATTTAAGAGAAGAGGAGAGCAGTAGTGGCCCAGTGGTGGTGGCCCCGACTTACGAACAGTAGGTAGATCGTGGGTTCAAACCTTGGCAAGCACAAATACTTTCTGTAATTTATTTCATCACCGCTGCTCTCAAAACGGCGAAGGAAAACATCGTGAGGAAACATGTCTTATGGAACCAAAACAATTCGAAGACATGTGACATCTACCAATCCGCACCGGGCCCGCGTTGTAGGTCAATAGAGAGGTGGCCTGTGTCCCAGCGGTGGGAACATTAATAGGCTGTTGATGATGAATCGTACACAAACTAACTGACCTTCATTCATCATTGTTGATTCTACGTTTCGTTTTCATTCTTTAGTTTGCTTTCGTGAATAATAATTATTATCATCATCATCAGTCTATAATGTTCTCACAGCAGGAACTCAAGCGTCCTCTCTAGAAGAGGGATGGGCTATAATTACACCACGCGGGCCCAGTCCGGGTTGGTAAATGTCACCATGTCTTCGAATTTTTTGGTTTAAAGACATGCCGCTCACGATGATTTTCTACACCGTTTTGAGAGCAGTGGTGATGAAATCTACACTAATATTATAAAGAGGAAAGATTTGTTTGTTTGTACCAAATAGGCTCCAAAACTACTGGAACGATTTGAAAAATTCTTTTACCTTTTGGAAGCTACACTACTCCGGGTGACATAGGCTACTTTGTATCCCAGTATTTCCACGGGAACGGGAACTACGCGAGTGAAACTGCGTGACGTCCGCTAGTAAAATATAATAATGCGCCTGCCTGGTTACGAACACACGACTTACTGTTCGTAAGTCGGGGCGCCACCACTGGGCCACCGCTGCTCTCAATAATAATATAATAATATCACCGAGAGAAATCGCATGCCAGTTGGCTAACATGTAGGTACCTAACGTTACAGAAACAATTATAATACTCGTGTGTTATAAAACTAAAGAATTATCTACTTAATTTCTTACATGATGTACCATGGGGAGATCTTAATCCAAACTTTCGATGAATAGACTGATATTGATGTTAATGAAAATTCGATGATAATGAATCGATTATCGTGGTACGGACATGTGATACGGAGCAATGAGGAAAATGTTAAGTATGAATGTGAATTACTTTAAGATTCATGATATGGATTATTACGAACCTGACCCGAAATCCTTACTGGGTCGCGGGTTAGGTTAGGAACTTGAAAAAAAAACGTTTTTGTTCCGAACGAAACCTTCTTCCTAACCCGACCCGATGTATCGTTCTTATCGTAACCTGAATTGCGATATTATGGTAGGTTTCCCTCTCCTCTTTCTCAAAATAAAAGGAACCTATGTGTCAAGTAGGAGATGAGAAACAATTATAGTAAAGTCTCGCAAACTACCAGGAGGTCAAAACATGAAAGAGGTATTGTATACCTATTTTAATAGCGATCTCATAATCAAATCTAAATACTGGGTGCCCGGTGGCAGAATTCGGACTTCAAAATTAAATAATAAAAAAACTGAAAAACATAATTATAAGTATATTTCTTTGGTTATAACAAAGAAGGGAAGCCCGTGTTTTATTTCTTTAAAATTATTTTGTCTGAATGTTGACCGTCACGTCGGACACACTCTTGGAATCTGGCTTCAGTATTCCATAGATAAATATACTTCAGTATTCCGCGCCACTCGCTGGAGAAGAGACGTTGGGATGCCACTAAACGAACGATATTTTCTTAATAGTATAAAAGTTTACGAAACCGCCACTAAAAAAAGTCCATAGGGGTAAGATCCAGCGACCTGGGCGGCCAGGGGATGTCAGCGAAACGGCTTATTTAATTTGTTAGGGAACAAATCACGAAGAAACGCCATGGTTTCTTTAGCAGTATGTGGCGTGGCGCCATCTTGCTGAAACCATGTCTGTGAACTGTAGGCAGAATGTTTTCTTAATATTAGCAGAAAAAAATCGTCAAGCATGCGCCGATAAGAAACGCCGCTCACAGTAATGGCTTGTCCTAGATGATTTTCTTAAAAATAGGGTCCGATTATTCCTCTGCTTGACAATGCACACCAAACCGTCACTTTGGGACTGTGAAGTGACTGTTGATTTTTCAATCGTGGGTTCGTCCTTTTGGTGACCAATAACGGCAGTTCTGTTTATTTACACTTCCATTTAAATTAAAATGGGCTTCATCGCTCCAAAAGATTGTGTTCACTGTACGAAATCGCTGTAACATTTTAACGTTTGAAATTTAATTTCTAATTCTGTACATAAGTACCTACATTTCTAATAGTATGCAGTCCGCAATGATGACACTACTGCTTTACCATCCTGGAATCCTAATCCTAGTCCTGAGTGATGTTGCTGTCAGAAATGCATGTATAAAGATTTGATTAAGAGTTTCCTATTAAAAATATACAATTAAACCTCTTTCATGTTTTTGGCCTCCTGATAGTTTGCAAATATTTGTGGCGACAGCGCCATCTATCGCAACAGATGCGAACTAGCATTAGCAATCCTGCATCGCGCTATCAAAGTTATATGTATAGAAAATCCCGACTTACATATGTCGGGCAGTTAGCCCACCAGACACAACACCCGTCTGGTCGGAGGATCCTCCCTTTTCTATGGGGGATGAGTAACTTTACACGCTGTTCCTCATCACCCCCAAATATTAAACTCTGATTTGTTACAAGAAAGTAACTTTCTTTCTGCAAAACAGGAGCGGGAAACCTACCATGTCGCAATTCGGGTTCCCGTTCCCAACCTAACCCGCGACGGGGTTGGGATTTCGAGTCAGGTTCGGATTAATCCGATGATAAGGTTAGAAAGAAAGTGACTGCCAAGATGTCAGAGAAATTTGAAAGAAGAATACATGCTGCACTGAAATAAAATAAATTGGGAATAAGAATAATGATGATGTTTATTAAATGAGTGTAAAAATCAATAAGTACTATTATTTTGTTAAAAAAGCCTCGATGACACTACTATGTTCGTAAGTTTGTGGCGACAGCGACATCTATCGCAACATATGTGAACCAATGGCAATTCCTACATCGTGCTATCAAAATTATCCGCGACATTAGCCTATATAGAAACTCTCGACTTACATAATTATGTCGAGCAGTGAGCCCACCAGATACAATAAGGTCACAAAAGTTTTTAATTTTTTTGAAAATCCTACATTTGGTTCAGACTATCCCAAACCCGTAATATATCGAACTGTCTAGACACTACATGGGTCAACGAGAAATGATGACACGGCCTAGCTGAAGCACGTTTGCCTAGAAGAAACCTATTTACTTACTCAAACTTTGCAGAGATCTACACTAAAATTAAATCACAGAAGCCGTCACTAACTTCCACAGACTAAAAATAACCCTCCTTTTGGGCTTCGCCGCAGTCGGATAATAACAGTAGCCTACCGGTATCGGGAACGGAGTTTAAGCAACCGGCGGCCAGGGCTCCAGAGAGAAGAACCTTCTGACGATACCTGCTGTGTCCAGAAATACTGCCCTTGGTCCAGCTACCTTACGAGAGCCTCCTCAGGTGTTGATCGAAGCTCTTGGCAATTAAGCCATTGACTGAAACGACTACCGGCACTATGATCGCTGAGTTCACAGCCCATATGTCGACAATACATTTAAAAGCATAGCTTGGTCGGGGCTTATGGAGCTAGAGTAAGATGTTGTAGGTTAACCCAACCGTGTTTGTAGTTTAGGGTTAATTTCATGCAACCCATTCACAATATTATGTTTAGTCTAATACCTATTCAGATTCATAAAAAAAAAATCGTAAGGCTCACAGATGGTTGAAGGTCGATGTAAGGCGGGTCAATCTCAGAAAATCGGGACTAGGGCATATAGAACCCTGTTTCGGCTCCATAGTAAACCGAGGAGCTCGTGGTTTAATAATAATTGCCACTCGGGTCGATCTAAGTTAAGCTGTGCTTGTCTAGGTTGATCTGTCTGGGTGGCCGCTCAATACGTGCCGAATATCTTTCGTGATTCGAAAAGCACGTTAAGCTGTTGGTCCCGACTGCCATTTATAGATCTTTGGCAGTAGTTACATGTAGTCAGTGACCATAAAAATCTGACAACCAGTCTTACCAAAGGGGATCGACGCCCGTCGGGGCTGCAGGATAATGTAAGAGATTCCGCGGTCTAAACATAAAGGGCCAAGAAGGGACATGGTTGTTTTTTAGTCAGTAGAAGTCTGGCACTCCCTTTCGCTCTGCCCAAGAGCGGGAGGGGTTATTTGATGATTTCCCACGACCCAAAAATAAAAATGGGGATCGTATGACCTAGTGGGTAACTGGGTTTTTGAGGTCAGATAT
This sequence comes from Diarsia rubi, assembly GCA_932274075.1. Lineage (NCBI taxonomy): Eukaryota > Metazoa > Arthropoda > Insecta > Lepidoptera > Noctuidae > Diarsia > Diarsia rubi. The sequence goes on from OW026432.1 coordinate 3,245,125, forward strand.
GCACCCATGTAAAATACTGTCATTCAGCTGCATCCGATTAGACTGGAAGCAGACCCAAACGTTGTTGGGAATAGGCCAAGTAGATGATGATGGTGATGAGTAGGCCCCGGGATTTCCCGGATATTCGGGACTCGGGACACATGGCCATTGATGGCCGCATTGTGGAGGAGTTATTTGATGTTTTTTTTTTCAGTTTAGTATTGAGGAAAAGTTTAAATATCTAATGACCTTGTACGTTGTAATTGATTACTGATTAACAATAAATTGATAGTGGTTAATTAAGTTTGATGTTTTTCCTAGTTGTTGAATTATCATGTTTCTTAAAAGTTCCTTAATCAGATGCAAACCAGCTGAACACGACACTGGGTCATAATGATCCCCGACATTTTGTAAAAGATTCAATACAAAAAAGGGGGAAAATACTCTGAATTGTGAATGTCTATACAAATTCGACTTTTTGTACTCCCATTTTTTGCTGAAAATAAAAAAAAAATTCAATTTTAATGACAGTAATGAGAGGCCTTTTTTGGAGGTTTGGGAATTATCAATTGACTCCTCCCGCTCTGGGCGCAGCGGTAGGGAGTGTCAGACTTCTACTGACTAAAAACCACTCATGTTCCTTCATAGCCCTTTGTGTCCGAGGTCGCGGTATCTCTTACGAACAACCCGCAGCCCCGACATGCGTCAGCCCTTGGACCCCAGCAATGTTGCCGACATCACTTTGAGGTGCGTGTAGAACATGAACGCGCCGTAGACACGCCCTGTCATCATCGTAGGACGGACAAACGGTGAGCAAGCCCATTACTCACCGTCCACAGGCCCGCGTCATTAGAGGCTGACCTAAAATAAATTGATAAAAACCTAGACATGGACCGTGCCCTTTTTCTAAAACAAAATATCGGTCATTTATATCCACGACGTCGGCACGTGTTTAGCAACTGGTTAACTAATGTATCTTATCTTGTAAAAGTACTATTTCTGATATTAATCTGAATAGTTACTGAAATTTTAGTATAAATAAGAAAGCTTCTTTTTTAAAATAACAGTAACAGTTGTTCACATACAAGATGTTTAACAAATCAGGGTTATTTTTATTTCTGCTGGTCGTTATTCAGGTAATTATTGTTATTTGTTTGTAGGTATATTTTAAGCCTTTTCCCCACACTAGGGGTTTTTTCTGCGTGTTATTATTATTTAAACCACATACCACACAAAAAGCCAGTCCCTAAACATCTACCTGTGGGTATTACATATAATTATTCCGTGAGATAATCGAACCCTTACTGCCAGCCAGCCGAGTCTCTCAGCCACGGCGCCTGACATGCCTTTTCACTTTAATAATATTATACTAGCTGTTGCTAGCGGCTTCACCCGCTACAACTCGAAAATTATCCTACGGGAAGATAAAATCGGAATAAAAATCCTATGTGTTAATCCAGGTTATAAACTATCTGTGTATCAAATTTTATACAATTCCGTTCAGTAGTTTTTACGTGAAGAAGTAACAAACATTACACACTTACAAACTTTCGCCTGTATAATATTATATTGTGATAGTTACCTAACTAATTTTAGTCACCTGTAAATATTAAGGTAGTTAGTAGTAGAAGCCTTTTACTCAAAATTACGGCTTGGGTTTCCTCACAGCCCCTTACCCCCCACAGTCCCTGTCTCTCTCTCTCTCTTTTAGAAGACATCAAACTAGGTGGTTATATTATTTCTCCTGGGGCTGCGGGTTGTCCTGCCGGGGCTGCGGGTTGTTCAAAAGAGATACTGTGGCCCCGGAATACATTGAGCTAAGAAGGGACATGAGTGATTTTTAGTCAGTAGATGTCTGACACTCCTTTCCGCTCCGCCTAGAGCTGGAGGAGTCATTTGGTGACTTCCCACTCTTCAAAAAAATAAAAGGTGGTTCTAATTGCGCAATATTCGTGTTAACACGAGTGCCAAAGTTCAAAAGATTTTACGGTATGTCCTCGTACTTCTTACACTAAGAAAAAAGCCTGAAGTTTTCTTCAAGCAAAACATGACTAAGAGTTGAAGATGTTTGCCCAACAAAATGCCTCACCTCCTTTAAGCCAAATATCTTTATTTTATAGGTATCTGCACGGTACAAAGGCGTAGAACCATCAGACCTTGAGAATGAAAGCGACCCCGGTAAGAGAAATAATACATTTTATCAGTTACGCATTGAAAGTTGCCGAAAACGGTTAACACGAATTCAGTACCTACATCATTCTGACACCACAGATATTTTTTATCAGCTGGTGTAAAAAAAACAAATAGATTCATACATTTTTACGGTGTTGGTTTACTTTTGAAAGAATTTGCTGTTTTTTTTTAATAACCGATTAGAATCTGTGAGTCCGGTTCAGAATGGTGTACTAAGCATGTCGTGGTAACATATTTTGACTTATAGTGTATGAAATGTGTGATGTATGTCTGTACTACAGAGTTCACTGACGGTTAACAACTTATACCCTGAGCGCTGGTTGAAAAGTGATCGACAGAGAACGTGGTAGAACCTGAAAAAGATGACAGAATTAACTAATATTACAATAGCATGATCTGCCTAGCCTTTTCTCAACCATGCTGGCGTTGGCGTCCAGTTTATCTGAATGCAACTGAATACTAGAATTTTACTTACAGCGACTGCCTATCTGATCTCCACAAGATAATACAGTAACCCTTTGGTAAGACTGCAATGGTAACTAATATCACTAAAATGCCTTCTCTCTCTCTAGAACGCATGGCAGTTGCATCATCATCGTCGCGTATAGTATCCGGCTGGGAAGCAGAACCGGGCCAGTTCCCCTACCATGCAGCTCTGCGAACAGTTACCACCGCTGGTGGCTTGTGGCGTTTTGGTGGAGCAATCGTGTCGAAGGATTGGGTTATCACTGTTGCACAAACCATTGTTAAGTAAGTATATTATGAATCAATGGTTTAGTCTCTCGGAACAACAGGGCTATTGCGGATCTTTTAAATGTCAGGGGCTATCATATTTTCCATGGATTAATTGTCAAATTGGTTATGGTTTAGTACAAAATGGAACCATTTGACAGTTAATTGATGGCAACTATATGATAGCCACTGTCATTTAAAGATACGTAATAGCCCTGCTGGCCTCGTTGGTCTAGTGGTCTCAAACGCGACTGCTAAGCATTATATCCTGGGTTTGATTTCCTGGAAAAGTGTGATTTGGTTTTTCTATCAGGAATTTCTCAGTAGAAGCCACGGAGTCAGGATTTACGCCTAGTTTATGGCAGTAGGCTCGCACCCTATTAAATGGGACTTAAACTGACGGCACGGTTGGCGCAGTTGCTCAAGCAATGGACTGCTGCGCTGCGTGTCGCGGGTTCGATTCCCGCACGGAACAAATATTTGTATGACCTACAGATAGTAGTTCCGGGTCTGGGTATTTGTGGATGTGAAGTTTTAAATGTTTGTAAACGCACCCACGATACAGGAGAAATTCCTAGTGTGCAACATTTTTTATAAAAAAATATTTAAAACAAAAACTTATGAGCTGAATATACGCCACTGACATTTCGCCCTCCCGCAACCGATTTATTGGCGCCAGAGAGTAGCTACGCGATTTGCGAGTAGTGATTACGTAAAAAATCCATATAAAGGATCAAGAAAGTTATGTGCAATAAAAAAAGTAAGTAGTAAAAAAACTAAAAAACCCGACTGAAAGGACTGAAAAGCAAAAAATAAGCACATTTTAAATTAAACAAAACTTGGAAGCAGGCGGGGTCCATTCTATTTTCATTTCATAATTTAATATTCAAAAAAGTTTTTCAACTACTTTTTTTATTTCTAACTTTTTAGTTCTTTAGTGTTTGTTCTTTCGTTGGTCGCGTAAAATACTTCGCAGATGATTTAACTTTTGTGTTTGTTTATAGAATTTGTGACTTTGAATTTATTTTAAACATATAGGTGTCATATGTTTTTGTAATCTCCTTTTAAAACCCTTCATTTTGATATCCTACTCGATGGTAATGGATTTTTTTATTTTTCAAACCCACGATTTGTTTTTTTTTTAATTTTAATGTAGCCAGTGACACTCGCGCCATCAAGACGAATCTAACGACGTATATTTCATTCAAATCCCTTCATCCGTTTAGGAGTTATGAGGGAACAGAGAAATGGACATACATACATACACGCCAAACACATAACCCTCCTTTTGGGCTTCGCCGCAGTCGGGTAAAAATAAACCAAAGGTCCCCTCAGCATGACTTTATATAATATATTGATGGCAATAAAAAGATCAAAGAGAAAATGGTAGTAAGTTACAAAAACAGAGGCTACTTTTCATATTTATCTAAGATGTTTAAATTTATTTTTTGATTTTTTTAGGTGAAGAGGACATGCTCTAATTTGTGTAGAATAAAATAATATTTTTTTGGAAAAAAAAATCCGGTGATGTTTACGGAAATAAAAGGTTCTAATGTAGAAAGGCCAATTCACGTATATCCACGCCATAACTGGCGAAATATTTGTTTACTATTAGGTATCTATCTGTCTAATACTTCAGGGGTTACAGGCATGATGTCATGTTAAGTCAGCCTCTATATTCTACTCTATTTCTTAATTTGTATGTAATAAATTTCTTCCTCAGCCTCGCATCTGTGACAGTTCGCGTTGGCTTGTCTTTTGACAACCCGGATAGAATTTACGAAAGCACGGAGTGGTACGTCCATCCCACATACAACAACAACTCCTTGGTTGCGCAACCAAACGACATTGCACTTCTTAAGGTGCGACAGCCTATTGAGTTTACCAGTGAGTACACTTTTTGTTTCTTTCTAGTAGTTGTATTATTTTCAGCATAGGCAAAATTATATGTTACTAAGCCTAGAATATGCCAAAAAGTTTAAAAGGAAGTAAGACAACACAAACAAGACAGACAAATGAATAAACGAATTATAAGTCATAAAAATTATTAGCGCGTGCACAGTCGCGGGCAAAAGCTAGTCTAATATAATATAAAGTGGGAGCTAAGACACTGCCTTATGGTACGCCATACTTTAAGGTCCACCGTCTACTTTTTTTGAGTTAAAATGGACTACGAATCTACAGTTGTGTAGCATTTCACCCAGAATGCCAATAAAATCTTGAGCATCAGTTATAGCTGTTAGTTTAGCTAGTAACTTTGTCATGTTGACCATATCGTAAGCTGCTGATAAATCGTCATAGACAACGTCAGTTATTTGATTAGTACCGTATTTGTACTCGAAGTATTTATTGAGTGAGATGAACCTTTCAAATAGTTTAAATGTATATCATTATCAGAGTTTGGAAACGTTGAGAACTTTCCTGGTTTAACCAATTTTTTAAGCTATCACCTTAGCTTTCCTCTGTTGCGTGCGGATATTTATGTCTCTGGTTAATGAGTCAAAAAGCAACAATGGGAAAGCAAAGAGTCCCAAGTTTTTTTCAAAATAAATAAGTCATCCAGTTCAACGATTTAAAAATAACTTATATTGCAGTTTGCTTAAATTTGTATGCCCTCACTCAGATTTGGTGCAACCGATCCGCATACAGCCGAGGGGTGATGCATTCCGTAACTATGATGGCGAGAAGGTTCACATTAGTGGACATGGCAGAATATGGACCAGTGGTGAGTATCTTCTATAATTATGCTTATTCTACATAAACTTGATGAATCATTTCTTTCATGAAACATTAATTCTCATTTTCACTCCAGTTGAGGTTGCCTCACTTATTCTTCTGTATCAAATATTTTACTGTATGTATATATAGTTCTTAGAATGACAGTATTCATTTTTTTTGTCCGTTAATAAAAACGAAACAACAGCTGTATTAACTAACTGTATTTATGTTATTAAAATTTGCTTTTTTGTTTTTTTTTTGAGCACCGGCATTAAAAGTGTACTCTATTATCAAGTATAATATATTTTTTTGCATGAATGTTATTTTTTTATTTTCTTGTTTATATTCTTCTCTTAACATCAATCTTTTTGAATTGTTATAGGTGACTTGTCGGATACGCTGAAATGGGTATATCTCCGAGCAATCTCCAACGATGAATGTTCTAGAACATTCACAACCAGCGTTTTTACCGCGACCACAATCTGCGCACGTTATTACAACGTTACCTCGCAGTCTCCTTGCAACGTAAGATTTCTACGTAACGTTATTCATTTTTCACACATTCAAAATTCTTCGTACGCTAGATTTCTTATTACCATGCTAATTCGTAATATAATTTTAATTATACTAAGTGTCATTGAAATAATAACTGAAAACCTGCGATTCTCCATACGAATTTGAGAAAAAACTGTATTACGAAACGTCGATCTTGTCAACATTTTTGGAATATTATCGGTCTAAGCTGCAGATCTCCCTATCGTTTTCTACAGGAAAACGTTGGACGCTTTGCTGCTGTAATAGTCACTTCAAATATCTGCCTAACAGACCCTGCTTAAGGTTTTAGCTTTGTTTTTAAACTAAGCTGGTGTACGCTTCCGATGCTGTTGCAAGTGCTATGATCAAAATTTATTCATAATCCACCTGCATTCTCCAGTCATTTCGCGATTATGACTCTAGTTACAGTCGGGAGTGTAGATGAATAACTAAACTTCGAAAAGCAAAGTCAATCAGCTAAGTCTAATGTTTCCATTAGACTTAGCTGATTTCTATTCAAAACTTATACTGTCACTAAATATAAGTTTTGAATAGAAATCAGCTTAGTCCACTCCATTTTCTCAATTCGAACACCAAGTATAAGCTTTTATTTTTATTGATGGCAGGGTGACTTCGGTGCTCCACTAGTCCATGTTGGTTCCGACAGCGTTCCAACTCTCATCGGCGTCTTCTCCTTCAGGATGTCAGGCAACGACGCTTGCCACTCCGGTCTACCTTTTGGTAACAAATCTTTTCAACTATTTTTTAATCAGAATTTTACAATCTACTATTTAAACTTACATAATATTGTTTCATTTTAATGAAATGATTATTTAATATATGAAGAAAATCTATAGTAAAATACTTCTATTTCTTTTAGCCTACGTTCGCCCGGGCCCTTACTTGTCATGGTTCGAAGCAGTAACGGGTGTTGACTTCGAAAACTTGCAAGAAGAAACCACTACTACCCCTGAACCAACCACTACGACCCCTGAACCTACCACCACCACCACCCCTGAACCAACCACTACGACCCCTGAACCAACCACCACCACTACCCCTGAACCAACCACCACCACCACCCCTGAACTAACCACTACGACCCCTGAACCAACCACTACAACCCCTGAACTAACCACTATCACCGCTCCTGAACCAACCACCACCACTACCCCTGAACCAACCTCTACAACCCCTGAACTAACCACTATCACCGCTCCTGAACCAACTACTACCACCACCCCTGAACCAACTACTACAACCTCTGAACCAACCGCTGCCCCCACAACTCCCATAGAAACATCAACTCCCATAATAATAACAACTCCTACAGAAATTACAATTCCTATAGAAATAACCCCCGAACCCACTACCACTACTGAGCTCATCCCCACAACCGTTACTTCTCCCGGAGGAGATGTTACTACACCAGAGGATTCTGAAGAAGGAAACGGCTCAGAGACTGATAAAGATGATGAGATCGCGCAACTCCTGAAACGTCTCCAAGTATTTGTCAAGGTCAAGGTCCGTATGGACAAATTCAACTCGACCAAGGCGTTAGGAATGGAATCTAATCAATACCGACAGTAAAATATTTAAATGAATGTGCGATTACAGACCTTATTTACGTTTTATTATGTATTAAACTTAAGTAAGTTCAGGTTTTCTATCGATGTTTTACTTTATAGTTGTCAGTGATGGCCAAGATAAACTTATAGAATTAAATCTTACAGAATTAAGTTTGAAAAAGTTCGCATTACTTACTCGGATTTGTCAAGTATTCTAAAACCTTCTGCATTACAGCCATCATGACTTTGCAACATATTCTAATTTCAGATTAATAAATGTCTTATTTTGTTTTTCAATTGCAATCTTTTTTTATGCAATACCTTATCCTCCAGACAGAATTTTGGCCGTCCCAGCAGACAACCAGTCTCGGTGGACACTAACCATCGATATCACTCTACTTGCACAGTATCATGTGCACAATCACATGATACTGTGCAAGTAGAGTGACACGTTTAGATGGCATAATGATCAAAAAGGCCTAATTCGGATGTTTACTGACTTAAAAAAATGTGATTCTAATTAGTCCGTCTGTTAGATTATTGAAAAATATTGGATACGTATATTTTGTTTTATCAAATCAATAATAATTGGCGAAGATAAAACGCGTCATAGATTTGAGTGGAGGGTTGTGACATCACTGACCGCTAAAGCATGTCATACTAATGTCTCGGAAAAAGACGTCACACGAGTTTTCAAAGCACTGTATCGTCTTCATTGTTTGTTTACGCAAAAAAAGAAAAAATACGTGACCAATATTTTTTGGAAATCTATCTGACGAACTAATTAGATTTTTTTTGGTAACTACCCTATTAAGTGAAAAATTGCACCTGATCTGCTCAATATTTCACTTTCTAATTGAATTAATGCTTTTATTAATTAAATTAATAAGCAAAATGCAACAGATTGATTCATTCACCATTAAAATTTCAATTGTACTAAACACTAAAACTGAAAATATGAATATGAGAGCCCTAAAAGATTTGTTTTTATCAGTAATTCATCTTAAAAAGCCATTATAGAAAATGCAATATTTTAAAGAAAAAGCAGTACAGAAAGAAAGAGGTATTACTTACACTGGAATCCTATAGGCTAAGCAGATCGGGGTCTCAAACAAAAAGTGTGTAATTCCTGTAGTCTTTTAATTCCAAGTTTAGTCGATGTATCCTCATCATCTGTCAAGCCATTTCCCTTCTATATTTGCGTTGGCTTTCAGTCCAATCGGATGCATCGATGTAAAACTATCTGACATCCAAAACCCAGTAAGTACTGGGTAATACGATGTCCCTTGGTAAGACCCAACAGCCGAGACCAACGGCTTAATGTGCTTTCCGAGGTATAGAGGACGCGGTATGTAATAGGTCCCATCCAACCTTAGCCAAGCGCGGCTTTATGTAAACATCGACCTAAGCGGTTGCTGTTTTTTAGCCACAAACTTCTCAAGTGCTAAGTCAAGTAAATCCAAACATACTTTAAAATACTTAGAAAGTTTAACTATACTAAACAATATTTTCCTCAACCTCTTCCAAAACCAATTTTAAACTACGCACTAAAACATAAATGTATAATAATAAAAGCCTTTACCGCCATCAGGTATCAAGTTAAGTATATAGTAATCTCAAACCGGAACATAAGCAGAGCGTTGATTAAACAGCCCTACCGGATCGAAGATCTTGCACCACAGTACAGACAAGTTAAAAAGGACGACTCTTTAAAAAGAGCAAAACTTCGGACACTGTTAAGCACGATCCTAAAGAAAGAAAAATATTTATTTGGCACGTGCTATAAGCACACAGCAAAAAATTAAAACTTATATCCAAACAGATAAAACAGAGGTAATATTTTATTCACGGTTGCGCCAAATAGGACTGTATTACGTTACTTTTAAGGTCGAAATACCGATGCACGGTATACAGAAAGTTTGTGAGTCCGAATTACGTGAGTCAGAATGTACGCTACGACGAAGTACGGTATTCAGAATGTTCGTTACTCCGATGTACATTATTCCGAAAGTTTGCTTCGTAATTCGGACTCACAAACTTTCTGTATACCGTACATCGGTATTTTGAACTTCGGAGTAACGTAAAACAGTCGCCAAATAGGCCCAGTTTGAATCACTGAGATGAAGCCTTAATAAGACAATGATATTTATGGGTAGGGAACTGTCTCGTTTGCCTAAAGGTTCGGAAAAAAGGCTAACCAAGTTTTTTAGCGGTCAGAAGCCGTGTGTAACATGAATTTATTGCCGGTCGATAAACGTAGGCTGTCGAAAAATAAGTCATGCGGTCGTAGGTTCCATGATATGTTTTGTAAAAACGGCAGGAGAATAATGATTATTGAATCTTCTGAATTCATCTTTTCTGTGAATTAGACCATCCCTAGGGAAATTACAACGGCCTGAAGCGTTACCAACTAAAGATGTGTGTCCTACTAATAGTTTCGAGTTTCCGTTTAACGTTTTTTGACGTCGATTGTATGGGAGAATGTATGGGAAGTAAGCTCGTGGCAAAATATTAATGGCGGCTCGGATCAATCTTTTAGGTTAATCCGCGCTTGCCTAGTTTGATCTGTGGATGGGTGACCACTCATTAGTTGCCGAGTTTCCTTCTTGCCTTCAGGAACACGTCAAGCTGATGGTCTCAGCTGTCTATAACAGATGTTACAGGTGATGATGGCCCAAAAGTTTGATAACCAGTCTCACTTAGGTGTATCGCAGTACCTGAATAAATTGAAATTTATACTGCTGATTTACCTTGGTTGTATTTTATAATTATGTACCTTATCTAGGCCTTCTAAATAATTTCTTACTCGTATTAATTCTTCTATCTCCATAAACATGACAGTTTTCATTATTTTATCTTTATTCAATTTAGTTTCAGATTTAGTTTTAAATTCATTACGTTCATGATGACATGTAATTATGACATTTTAATGAAATACGAGCTTATGTTGATAATTCAGATCATTATAACAGTGTTTCTCTTGACAAAGAGAAATAAATTATCATTTTAGTAAAACTACTAAAGTGAAACTACTAAGTAAAGGTTTTGACAGTTTTGTCATACAAAATTATGTCAAATCTTTACTAAGAGACGGCTTAAGTAATCATAAAATCTATCTGAGTACCGCAGTAAGTATAGTCGACCTCGCAATTGCTTTATTTATTAGTGACGTTCTATCGGTGATAAATGTAGTTTCTTTTTAAAAGATAGTAATTTATTTTACTCAAAAATGCATGTAATGTTGTCATTATTTTGACAAACTTGTTTGAGCAAAGTCGACCTTGCCGGTCTGTTTCAAGGAGCGGCCGGCAAAGTTTTGCTGGCCGCTCTAACAGGCCGGCAATGTTTTGCCGGCCGCTATTTTGACGTTTCAACGTTTTAAAAAATCAATTCCAAAAAGATTTTATTTAAAACACAGCTGTTTGTACGTCTAAAGGTAAAAAAAAAAAAGATTTAAATGAAGTAATAAATGAAGAAATAATCCAGCAGTCAAACACCGCATTAGAATTATCGCAAACTATCAGTAATATCAAACCGGGAAAGTCGGTGTTGAATTTTAGTAACTGTACTTTTCATAATTGTCATTTTAATTAAAAGTCTAGTTAATTAATATATTTTTTATTTAAATTACTTGCTGGTTTTATTTAGATTAGGTACTTGCATTTTTGAGTAAAGCACTATACAAACCTTGGCCCACAATGACTGCTTCGCTGGTCACGCTATGATTGCCTCGAGCTAGCCTAGCTACGCTCTAGGCCTTTCAGCTTGGCCATCATTGCAGCCCTTGCTGTCCTCGCTGTAAAGGCCTCGGCCTACGGTCTCGGCCTTTATCTCAGCTCGTCCATCAAGTGCTGCACGCTGACCGCGCTGTGTCGGCCTGGAGCTGCGCTACGCTGCGCTGTCGGCCATCATCAGCGCGACCAGCAAAGTAGTCATTATAGACCGCGGCAGTAATGTACTATTCCCTTGTCAAGATCTTTCTATTTGTCTTAATGATAATGAGATGTTATTCATCTTATTGAATTTACAATTCACTAGAATATAATACAAAAGTGGTCAAGTAACTCCGAGGTCAACAGAGACACTCTCGTTCTCTTTTATGAACACAATCACCTCTTAATACTAAATATAGTAACTAAACTGAGCTATGTTTAGTGCAATTTAACCGTCAGTGTACCAGTGTGCAGTATAATATTTAGTGCAGTTTTAGTGTCAGCGTTGCCTATTAAGTTGAGTTTTAGTATTGTATTAAAATGAATTTATATAATAGTTTTAAAGGGGCGTTGACGCTGTATGAAAACTATCTACTTACTTTTAAGTGCTGTGTTAAATGTTTTAAAAGATGTATAAAATTCTAAAGAGAGAAAAACCGTGTGTGAAAGCGAGACTCTCGTATTAATTTACGGGAGGACGTGTTTAATATAATTAATTAACATTTTCTTCTTGTCTAGACCTCTCTTGTTGGTCTAGTGGTCGACAGTGCGACAGCTGAGCATGAGGTCCTGTTTTTGGGTCCCGGGTGGGGCAAAATAATACACGGGAGTATTGTATTTGTGCTCTAATAATAGGGATGTTTACTGACTTAAAACAATATATTTAATTCTAATTAGTCCGTCTGTTAGATTATTGGAAAAATATTGGATACGTATTTTTTGTTTTATCAAATCAATAAAAAATGACGAAGATAAAACGCGTCAAAGATCATGAGTGGGGGTTGTGACGTCATTTGTAGGTAAAAAAATGTACTAACATGTTTCGAGTATTGTCTTCTGTTTTTGTTTATATGTAAAAGAAAAAATACGTGTCCATTTTTTTTTAATCTATCTGACGGACTAATTCATTTAGTTTTGTCCGATTCCCTATCGTAATTCTCCCATTCACAAATGTTTTTCTGCCAAGACTTTTTTAGTCGGGGTTAATGGTCAATCGTACAGAATTTCAAGAGACACCAGATAGAAGAAAATCAATACATCTGCAATGTTCAATCTTTGTTGTCAATATGATCGTGTTAAAAGCCTTTGCTTTTCTTTTTAATTAAATTATGAACAATTGACAGCTTAAAGCTTACTTAGTTAAGGAAATATCACTTGCTAAGTGTAAGAGTTAACAAGCTAAATAATGTTGCCACCTAAAAAAACACATTTCAAGGACACAGATAGGCGTTCAAGCAATTCTTTGTCTGGGGTTTATTACCACTTATAGACAGCAATGAAAGAAATCCAATAAGGGGTGGAGGTGTAAAAACATCCGGATTTCACCCTCAATAGAAGGGTGACCAGTAAGAAGCGAAACATCGGACAAAATATTCCTAATTTATTGATTTTAAACGGAAAATGAACGAATGACACCAATAATTCGATTACCAATAGGCAAAATGTATTTTATTGTAGGGATTCAAATTGTAACGCTCTTTTAAAATGTGGATGAATTTGTTGTTACAATAACGGCCTATGATATAATATATCATAATGATAATAAGATGTACAGAAACGCGCAATAATATCTATACATTTAAGCAAACTTCAAACGCAACGTTCTCCTGAAATAGCGCTTGCAACTTTGAGATTATGACCTACTTTAAATGTTACTATTGTTACGTTACATGAAACTGATATCAATACAGTAGGGAAAATTGCTTCTAACCATAGGCATAATACCGTGTGACACCTTTTTACACGACTCTTTCAAATCTTTGTCAGTCTGTGGCAGTCGACTTACTAAACTTATTTTTTTTATTGTTTTAAAATCAAAAGTATAACTAGTAAGGTAAATAATTTGAGAATTGTCGTAAATTTAATGTCACATTTTTACTATAGTTTCTGCCAGTGTAGATGTAAATAGCGGTCATTGCCCTTTTTCCCTAATATCTTATCATCATACGAACCAAAACAAATGAACTTTCGAAAATCTTCAACATTAGAAAAAAATGTTGTAGATCACGATAGATGGTCAAGACAGGAACAGGCTTATTTTTGGATTTAAAATTTCAGAATTTTAATAAAATATGTAGGTGGCTCAATAACCGCTATTGACATATAACATAACTGGCAGCAACTCAAACTCAAACTCAAACTCAAACTCAAAGCATTTATTTCAATAAAGCCATTACAGGCACTTTTGAATGTCAGAAGAACAATTCATAAAATAAAACTACGAGTGCAATACGTCATCCCGAAAGCCACCACGCCGAGCCACACGCCGCCGAATACCCGCAACAACTATAGAAACTCCTCGTTCACCTAACTATTTTGGTCACCCTACCTACCACCGCTGCGATACGTAAACTGTTGACAATGCATACACGGGTGAAAACACATTCCATGAGAAATATCGCTAGAACTTTGTCTTTGTATTTCATATAAATAGTAATAGTCTTGTTATTTACTTTCACACGTAATGGTTTCTTTATCAACATTTATTTTTGGAGCTGATACACTAATGAAAATAGAGGGTTATTGGTCATCATCGTCAAAAGGGGACTCCAGCCTCCTCTCTAGGAGAGGGATGGGCTATGAGTGGTCATAGCACGTGAGCCCAGTGCTGGTTGGTAGATGTCACATCATGCCTTCGACATTTTTGGTTCTAAGACATGTTTCCTCACGATGTTTTTCTTCAGTGACCTGGGTTCGAACTCACGACTTACTGCTTGTAAGTCTGGGCCGCCACCACTGGGCCACCGCTGCTCCCTTTTACTGGTAACTCGACTTATTCCCGGTAAGGCCTCATTTATGGGGACGCGGGGCGTCGTGCGGCGCGTTGTGCGTTTTAAATTCAAGCCCATGGCGATGTATAAAAACGGTAACAATTTCAAACGACGATTACGAGAAGCATTTTTCGCCAGTTAATTTAAAATGCAGCGTTTATTGGGGTGGACTCGCCTCTCAGTAAATGAATAAAATAACACGCGACTAGCCTTCTGCACGCGCCACGCGACGCCCCGCGTCTCCGTAAACGAGCACTAAGACGTCATAGTATAGGGTTAAAATGGAACAAATGAAGCCATCAAAATGTTCTACCAGTTCATTGGTTTTTCGATTAATTCGATTGCTATTTTTTTGAAGCCAGTTTAAAAATGATTCACGGCGCGACGGTGCTAAAGTTTGCCATGCCATTGTCATAGTTGATTCCATAGCAGATGTTTTTAGTAATTAAAAGTTAAAATGCCTCAAAATCTCGCATGGGTCACTAATAAGAGCTTTCGAGACCTGGGCCAAGGTCCTATATTCCACCTAAAGATTCTATAATTATTTTTGAGTAGTATTTTTGGACCACAAGAAATGAGAATTAAGTACAGTACAGTTAACAAAAAGCCAATACCTATAATACATATTTTGCTCAATAATTACATGACGTTATCAGCACCGGTACAAAACAAAGGGGTTTAGTTGCTTAATACCTGGGTGATATCAGTAACGTATACTTATGTGTTGCATGTTCAAGAGAAAAGAGAAGAATATTTTTCACAGACTGGCTTTCGGACATTTGGGACTTCGTCGAGCTTCATTGTCTCGGCGCTTTTCTTGTGGTCGCCACTGTTGATTCTGGCTTTCAGGAGTTATAGTGTGGCGGGCTAATCCGAATTTAAAAGACTACCTTTCCGTTCCAGTGCAACACAAACTGTCCCTTATAGCTAGAGGAGTTGCATTACACCCAAGTGATAGATAAAATAGTTGTTGCTGGTACAGGTTGCCCGTCTGGGCTGCGGGATGTTGTAAGAGATACTAAGCTAGCTGGTTTTTAGTCAGTAGAAGTCTGATACTCCCTTTCGCTCTGCCTAAAGAGCGGGAGGGGGGTTATTTGATGATTCCTACCCCCCCCCCCCCCCCCAAAACAAAGGATGGCACAGGAACGTGTCCGTCGCTTCGCACGTTGCCATTGGCCGGTGGGCACAAGCACTAGAAAACATGTCGGTTTGCGCATCTCGCGAATCGGTGCCTATAAAAGGGTGCCCCGGCAATGTGCGCCCGCAGTCGACCGTAACTCTCATAAACCACAAAGTTAAAATAAATCGCCACTACAGTTAAAAGTCTAAATTAGTTTCAATTTCACACCATCCTAATATACAGCACACACGCTGCAAAAAAAGAGGGTCATATACTCAGCAGTAATAGTGAATAGTGGTTTTGGGCTATGGTTGATGAAGATGATGATGATAGATAAAACACTCAATGTACCTGTCATCATCTGCCTAGCCTTTTCCCAACTATATTGGGGTCGGCTTCCAGTCTAACCGGATGCGGCTGAATACCAGTATTTTACATGAAGCGACTGCCTATCTGACCTCCACAACCCAGTTAATACTAATACGATACCCTTTGGTAAGACTGGATGTCAGACTTTCAGGTCACTAACTACCCGTAACGACTGCCAAAGATCTATATATGGCACCCGGGACCAACAGCTTAACGTGCTTTCCGAGGCACGGAGGAAACTCGGTATGTAATGGGCGGTCACCCATCCACCGATCGACCTAGGCAAGCGCAGCTTCACCTAAAGATCGACCCGAGTGGCAGTTCTTATTAAGCCACGAGCACCTCCTGTAACTTTGGTAAAAACAATACCGATCTCAACAGAAAGTTAAAAATCACATCAATGAACTAAATCCCTTAGCTGTTTAGCACTTCGTTTGAACTTCGCTAAAAGTAAGTAGGTATACGTACAAATTATTTTTTTAAAGATTATTTCTTCGAAATCTTTTGCTTAGCAGTTCTTGCTACAGGAGATTTCTTTTAACAAACTTTTGAACTTAAAGATTAGGCTCTCGTTAAAAGAATTACGATCAAAGAGGGATTTGAATATAAAGGAAAGTTAATTGTAAATTGTTTTTAAGAGCTAGAAATAAAATCAATAATTCACTCCTTATTTATGTAAGTACCTGCCCAGCTTTTATGGCGGGTATTGTGAACCGTGTACGAGCACTAATAATTATGTATACATGCAGCTTACCAAAATTCAAACACGATTATCTCATGATACAACAGTTTCTACTTTAAGATATAGCCGGTTACGCCTGTCGGGGCTGTGGGTTGTTCGAAAGATATACCGCGGCCTCGGGCGGAAAGGGCTAGAAGGAACATGGGTGGTTTTTAGTCAAAACTAAAAGAGGCAGCTAGCACAAACAAGCTGTAAGTAATAATTATTAACTATAATAATTTCCTCTCCTACTCAAACTTCAAGGCTAAACAAATCTCAGCCATCAGATATGTCAGAAACAAACGGTACAACAATAAAGTTTCACTAGGAGCGACAACTTGTTTTGGTAATCTATTGATGTATTATACAGAATCTAGAATGGTTCTGTATGTGTTGAGGGGCTAGTGACTCAATAACCACCACATGGGCCAATTATATGGACGAAAGACATGCAAGTGACAACAGAAAGAGATGCCCTAGCTAGAAAGATATGCACTTTTCATACAGGGTGTAAATTAACCCATCACACAGCCGCCAACCAAGCATTCTGTACATCAAAATAAGTACCCCTACGCAAAAAATTTTGCTGGGAAACGACTTGTTTTTTTGGGGTTAAAAATCACATTTTACGTTAAAACTCAATGTAGCACTCTTAAAACATTGTGCTAGTGGATTCTTTGAATAGTAAACAAGTCTTGGAGGTAATTTAAGTAAGGTAATAACCTGAGAAACTACTATTTACAAAACAGCTGTGAAAAATTTGGAACTTTAACCCCCAATATCTCCGTAACTAGGGGGTTCCCAGGTATGGTCTAGAACAAAAAAAATATCGCAGTGGTGGGGAGAACAAGTGCCTTTCGTTTGCGTTAAGGGTACTTTTACACCCTTTAAAGGTGATGTTCTTTAGAGTTATCAACAGGGGTATTTGTGTGATTATTCTGTTGTTAGTGCCTATTATAAAAATCGTTAGGTTACGTTTGTAAGGCCCCTCGCCCACGGCGAATTTTGTAGCGATGCTGCATCTCTTCTGAAGCACGATTATTTTTGCGGGCGACGGCAAAAAACTAGCGACCACATCGCGACTGTATCGATGCAAACGCGCGACAGCATCGCTAAAAAAAGTCACCGTGGGCAAAGGGGCCTAAGAGCAGATGTCAGACTTTCAGCTTTTGACTACACGTTACGACTGCCAAAGATCTACGATGGCAGCTCACCGGTTTAATGTGCTTTCCAATGCACGGAGGAAACTCGGTGTTTAATGCCACCCATCCATTGACCGACCTTTTCAAGTACGGCTTAACATTGAATTTCTACGCGTACGGCTTTTAAAAAGGCATAATCTCATAATGCGAATGCAAAAATCAAGCTCAGTGATTACGAATACCCTCAACTATTAACAAAATTGACTTAAGGTGGAAGCTCACATCTGGCCCGCGAAATTCTAATTTTCTTACGTTTTTGGCAATTTGCAGGCCAGTGCTTGGTTGTATGTTTATGAAAATTTGATTTGCGACTGTAAGACGTATGAAGTTACCGAATTATAACCATCAAAATTACTAACTACTAAAGAACGACGACTAAATTACTAAAGAATGACTTTTACATGCAAAAATCAATCTTGACATGAAAATGAACTTGGAGGGTTGTATTGATAATTTTGATGGTTATAATTCGGTAACTTCATACGTCTTACAGTCGCAAATCAAATTTTCATAAACATACAACCAAGCACTGGCCTGCAAATTGCCAAAAACGTAAGAAAATTAGAATTTCGCAGGCCAGATGTGAGCTTCCACCTTAAGCTATTAAGTTCGTATTCACAAAGACTAAGAAATGCACAAACATTACATTTTTCTCCAACACAAGACAAATATGAAGCTCTCAAATTCCGCGACGGGTTAAACGGCCAAATTAAAGAGACCTTTTCACTCTTTACATTTCGAACTTTTTTAATACAAATGTAGGAGTTTGAAGCGTTCTTCTTACACTGGTCGAAGTTAGCCTCTTGTCTTGCAAACTCTTGGTGCATTTAACGAGATAACTTTGCCAGATGGGAAAGACGGGCAAAAAGACATTTAAGTACTTGAATATTATACTGGGCAGCTTAATATAGCTACCGTGGTTTTAAATTGAGATTCAAATTAAGATGGATATTTTCTAGTTCCCTTGATTAGGGTTCCGTAGCCGAATGGCAAAAAACGGAATGTGACTTAAAATGTTTAGAAACGGTCACTCGATTAAATATTATTTTTGTTAAATAAACAGTATAAAAATAAAGAATATTTTCATTTCATAGAATAATCTATGAATTGAAAATTCTAAATTGTTACTTTATTTGAAACAAAATCTATGATTCAAGTTTCTTCAATGTAAGTATTCTGCGTATTAACTATTCTGTTAAAAAATTATGTGAATCGAAATTCTATGAAAATAATTATTTGCTATGAAAAAACGTACAACCCATATTTATAAAATTGTATATAGAGGTGGCGGCCACTACTTACGAACAGTAAGTCGTAGGTATGATCACAGACAGGTGCATTCATCATCATCATCATCAGCCTACATATTATATTGTTCCCACTGCAGGGACTCAGGCCTCCTCAGGTGCATTACTTTGTGCGATTTATTTAATCACCACTGCTCTTAACAACGATGAAGAAAACATCGGAAACCAGACATGTCCTAAAACCAAAATTAAAAAAAAAAACACAAACTCATGTGACATCTAACAACCCCCACTGGCCCCCGAAAGCGGGAACATTATAGGCTGATGGTAAAAATTTAAAGTATCGGTAACCGTAAACAAACAACACACACAGGTTTTATTTATTGACATTCTTTTCAAAATTATTTCTGCACCGTAACGACAGATGTGAAGTGTTATAAATAAGGTATGTGAAAACTTCCTTGTTTAATAAAACGCCGCTTCTTCGCAGACAGTTTGACATGGGATCTTAGAAGTTAGAACTAGGGTTGTCACACTTTGACAGACCTTTTCATAAATTACTAGTACTTTGCCCGCGACTTCTTCCTCAAAAATTGTGATAGTTCGACTAATATGCATGAAATAATTATAATTTAAAGCCTATGATTAATGTATCTTTTTATTAGAGAAAAACAAAATTAAATTGAATCTTTAGTTACGGAGATTACCTCCTATATTATACAAACTTACAAACAAATTATACCTCTTTATATTTCCGAAATTGTTTTCAATGAAACCAATTATGAGTTTCTACAATCTTATAAGCCACTTTAACAACCTTAATATAGAGCTTAGTTTATTTAAAAGGTAACTTTTTATAGGAAAGTTTAAATCATGTTATATGAAGGTAAACTCATATACAGTATGTTAACTAACAGAGGGCGTTCCCGTTAACCCGCAATAGTATAGCATCCATACATGCTAAAAAAAAAATTACCAACCTGGAAACCCCTTGGTTACGGAGATATTGGGGGTCAAAGTTCCAAATTTTTCACAGCTGTTTTCGCAAATTCTAGTTTTTCAGGCTATAACGTTACTTAAATTACCTCCATGACCCATTAATTATTTTAAGCATCCAACTAGCACAATGTTTTAAGAGTGGTACTTAGAGTTTTACCGTAAAATGTGATTTTTGACACCAAAAAAAAAAAGTTGTTTCCCAGCAAAAAATTTTGAGTAGGGGTACTTAGTTTGATGTACAGAATGCTTGGTTGACGGGAACGCCCTCTGTTAGTTAACATACTGTATAATGGGTGTATATTTAATCACACATCAATAAATTCTTAAGACATGGACTGTATACATGATTTTTTAGGATACAAAAGAACCCTTTTTTTCCGCAACCATCAACGATTTTTTTTTTTTCAAAAAAATATGTGTTAATGTTCACAATCTAGAGCATGTCTTCTTAACTTCAAAAGAAATAAAATTTAAACATCATATATAACTATGCAAAGTAGCCTCTGTTTTTGTCACTAACTACCATTTTTCTCATAAAATATCAATCATACGATCTTTTTATTGCCATCAATAATTATATTATATAAAGTCATGCCGAGGGACCTTCGGCTTATTTTTGCCAATAAATTTCTTAATTCTTTATCCTTTTACGTAATTGCTACTCGCAAATCGCGTAGCTACTACCCATCTGGCGCCCAATAAATCGGTTGCGGGAGGGTGAAATGTCAGTGGCGTATATCCAGCCCTTAATTAACTAAGCCGATTGGCATTTTTTTACCAGACTATGTGATCTTTTTTTCGCTTGGTTCTGTTTTTCTACACCTGGAAACCTTCCTCATCATCATCATCAGCCTGCAATGTTCTCACTGCAGGGACTCAGGCCTCCTCTCTAGGAGAGGGATCGGCTATAATTCATTCGTTCTAAGGCATGCCGATTTCCTCAAGACGTTTTCCTTCACGCTTCTGCGAGTAATGGTGATGAAATAAATTACACAAAGTAATGCGCCTGCCTGGGTTCAAACCCACAACTTAATGTCCGCAAGTCGGGGCCGCAACCACTGGGCCACCACCGTCCTTCTTAGTACGGAGATATTGGGGGACGAACATTGTGAATATTACTTATTCACATTTTTTTGTATTCATAACTTTATTTAAAATACCTCCATGACCCCTGTACTATTCAATGTCTTAAAGCACAATGTCTTGAATGCATTAGGTATATTGAGTCTACCATAGAAAATACCAAGAAAAGTCGACTATAGTTACTTAGTTTGACGTACAAAATACTTATGTGACGCATGACTCGAGTTTATGGTGCGCCCATTTACAAATTGTATAAGTCTCATATTTACTACAAATACAACTTTTTTTCTTATACATATGTGGCAACCCCAAGGAATGGAGGGAGGTCTTTGCTCAGCAGTGGGACAACATAGGCTTGCTAAAATAATATAATATTATAATGTGGCAACCCTAGATACAATACTACTTATTTCTGTACTCGAAATATTTGTAATAAACTTCTTTAAATATAAGTTCTGAAACTACGATGAAAGTTTTATTGAGAATGTCGCAACGGAGTTGATTTCAACAATATTTTCAACTGAATTGCGAAATTCATTATTTATTACACAATTTCGGGAATCTATAATGTTTAATTTATTTCTGTTGTTTAAGTAAAGCTATTGAATTTAATGTAGGTAATATAATATAACTTGGGTAGACTTTAACGAAGAGTCAGAAGTCCGCACTCGGGGTCTGCCAGTGAGCCATGGAGGAACGTATGCTAAGTAAAAAATTCTTAAGGAACAGTTTACTTACGCCCAAGACCCTTATCAAAATTAAGTGATGACGTCGAATAGAACTGGGAAAGCAACATCTGTCGCATGTCGCTTAAAAATTAGGCCAAAGTGGCTACAGATTGGGTTCCGAACAACAGGGCGTCTTAAATGGCCTCTTTAGCAGATCATAATAATATAATTTGCGTTAAAAATCGTAGAATGGACCTTTAACTGCGCCATTTTACGAATTTTAACGTTCTTCACATCATTTTCCTATTTTTTTTTCAATGGGACAAGCCCGCCACACTATTCCCAAACCACTGTAACTCCTGAAAGCCAGAATCAATAGTGGCGACCACAAGAAAAGCACCGAGAGAATGAAGCTCGACGAAGTCCCAGAGAAAGTGGGATCCCGCAACGAAATAAATCAGAAAAAAATAGCGGAGGAGAAGGAAAAACATAATTTCCACTTCCCTCCACATCAGCAGGTGACAGAACAGAACAAGGCTAATAGGCACACAGGGACGTATACAACTGGGGTAAGCCCAGTTGCCTAGCACCATGGATATTATTGTCATTAATATTACCGGGTCATATGTTGTTTATATATTATATTTAATTCCAATAATAGGTGGACCATTTAGGAAAATAATCACTTTCCTAAATGGTCACAGACGCAGTTACTATTATGATAGGTCCATTATACGATTTTTAGCGCAATTCATATTATGATCTGCTAAAGTGGCCATTTAAGACCCCCTGAACCAGGTGATGCGGTAGGCCCAGAAGGGCTATGACGTGGCTAGCTGGATTAAACTATAAATTATTATTGGAGGAAAAGGAGGTTCGTTTTATTAAAAAAAATATAAGGTGAGTGCCAACCTAATATTTAAGGAAATCGCCAAGCGGTTGGTCGACTCTTCACTTTTACTGTTGACAGTGATGTCGACAAATTTTTTGACGCCCTGTTATACTTTCCTTTTTTAAACACATTTTATTATAGTTTTTATTTTTTTTCAAATTTTGTTTGTAAATATTATAAATAAGAAAGAAAACAAACAACTAAAAAATAAGACAAATTGCTAAATTGGCCTATTTCAGCAAAGCGCTGTAACATTTATAATGCCGCATGTATTTCAGAAACATATTTTAAACGCCTACACAATCATTTAAAAACCTGTAGCTTCATTAAAGCCGTCGCGAACCAAAAGGGCGTAAGTCTCCCGACATGACAAAGTGTTCTACGTACTCAATCACCTGAAGTATAATGACGAAGAAAAAGGTTTTGTTCCGTACCTTGAGCACTTGAAAAATAATAATTACTGCCAAGCACTGGCGTTGTACGAAGATAAGAGTTCTTCTCTACGGAATAATGAGAGTCTCGCTTGCAAGGAGGTCAAGAGTCGAAAAAACATTTGAAATCGTTGTACGTCTACGGTGTTTTGTGCATGACTGTACTCTAAGGAAATGGTTGTGTTTAAAGTGCGTTTAGAGACTAAGGGATGGTTAAATTAAGTGTTTGACTTTGAAATATTCGCGTGGAGCTGAACGTTGGAATATAGAGATTTCGAATACATCCTATTTTTTTTTATTGAGTCGCTGACAGTTGTATTTTGGCACAACCAGAAGTCGACCTCGTAGGAGGTGGTAAGACCACCAGTGGTCCACCTTGGTACTGTATCAAAAGATTTGGAGAGCAAATGAGCAGGCTCTTGCCCAGCAGTGGGGTGACAGAAAACAGTAACACAAGAGGTTTAGCTAAAACCGCTGGGATTAGGAACTTGAAGTTTTTGTGAGCAATTGGCTGCTGCGCGGTGTGTAGCGGATTTGGTCACAACCCGCAACAAATATTTGTATGCCCTACTGGTAGCTGTTCCGGGTCTGGCTGTTTGTGTACGTGAATTCAAATGTTTGTATACGCACCTACAATTGGTTTTTGGTTTCGATGGAAAGTGGTTTATACTTCCGAAGGGAGCCGAAGCTGGCCCTAGTTGATGCTTTGATCGGACAAACCAAACACGCCAACCAAACCTTAACACTGTTTTTTTTTTCATCTCAAGATAAGCGCGCAAACATATCACATTTAAACACTTGATTAAGCGTATTTCATGTAACCTACTTTAGCATCTTTACCAATAAAAAACTCCAACCAAACCTCCCCCTCCTCCTCCTTTAAAATCCAACTCTAACTCCTAAAGCTTAAGGTGTATCGTGCAGAAACAAAGCAATTATTAATATTCATAAGGCGAGACACATCTTGGATCTCGGAGCTCCAAGTAATTTTAAGTCTATTGTCATATAATTGTATTACGTGTCTCGAATACAAGAGGATGCGTGTAAATTATATTTTCTAATAAACATCAACGTTAATTATGGGGCCAATACAAGAGGGAAGTAAATTACGAAGTTGTGTAACTGGATACAAAGAGTTTTGCTCACTTTTATACAGTTACCTGCAAAATTGCATGGATACTTTAGTGTCTATATTCCTGTGTACGTTTCTTCGTTTTGTTCTACGTTCACAGTGTCGAGGTGACTTTGTTGAGGACGTCTGTTTGTGTCCTAAGGTACAGTCTACTGGTTTTTAGGACAAATCACGTAGAAAATTTACGTAGTTTTGAAAGTTGTAATTGATTTAAGCTATTTTTATTTATCTCTTTGATATTTTTTACCCGACTGCGGCGAAGTCCAAAAGGAGGGTTATGTGTTTGTTTTAGCTGTGTTTATAGGTAAGATCCACCATGATGGTTTAAAAAACTAGTAGATATGAAAATTTAAATAAAATGAAGAAAAGAAAAAAAACCGGTCAAGTGCGAGTTGAACTCGCGTGAAGAGGGTTCCGTACGATGAATATAATATATCTACCTTTTTAGACCATGGACTTCTTATAGGTTTTCCTGTAATCTACAGGTATAGAACTATTTTCTGTATTTTTTTCAAAATTTTAGGCTCAGTAGTTTCGGAGATAAGGGGGGGGGAACGATCAATTTTCGTCTATTTTCTTAAATAACTTTAAAACTATTTATTTTAAAATTATTAAAAAAATATATTTGAGACCCTCATAGTAAGCCCTTTCATTTGATGTGTCACATGGTACAGTTTGCAAAATTTTTTTTTTAATTTTCTTATTTGCCCCGTAAAAGCGACCCTCATATTCAAAATTCATTTATTTACTTTAGCCGTACATGTTTGGGTCACAAAAATCCATATGTATACCAAATTCCAACTTAATCGGTCCATTAGATTCGGAGCCGAATATAGTGAAACCCATCTCTTATGTAAATCAAGAACTTATGTAAAAAACCTATATTCTCGCAAATAAATCATTCATTCATTCCCTAATAACAAAAATGTTTAGAATCATAGATTTTTGACCCCACTTAGCATTCTAAAGAAAATGTAAAAGACGAAGAAAATAATACTGTCGTAGGTATTTGAAATAAAACAAGAACGGGCTGTGATCGGAAACCACAGATAGAGACATATCTAGATAACGCAAGAGTACGAGTACCTGCTACGCGTGCAACTAGCGTGCTCGGCCTAAGTATTTTATACTTAAGGAGGTTACCGTCGAAGCAAGCTTATTTGTTAAATCAACAACACCGTTACAATAGACGGCACGGTTGGCGTAGTGGCTGAACTATGGAACTGCTACGGTGCGAGTCGCGGGTTCGATCCCCGCATGGAACAAAGAGGTTCATTTAAAGAAAAGGTTAGGTTAGTTTAAAACTGTGACATACAGTTGTTTGCCGCAATACCGTAGTATCGCACAATCGTTTGTCGCACTTCTGTCGCACGATCGTTTGTCGCAATAGCGTGATGTCAAGCTTGAGTGTGTCGCACAAGCTTGCGTTCGAACTATGGTGAGTCGCTGTATAGTTTTGTCGCACAAGTGTTATTCACACATCCATTTGTTGAGCTCCCGTAGTACACTCCTTTATTCCAGACATATTAGGCACAAATGCGCAGAACTAAAAAGTGCTTAAGATGTCATAGTAGGTATTTAAAAATTGGCACACTTGGTTTTCTTGTGATACAAATCCCGTTACATAAAAAGATTGAGCGCAGTGGAGTAGATAATATGTGGTGGCGTACGTTATTAAAACTTTAGGACACGACTGTAAACAATAGTGTCCCATAGTTTTAGGCTATTGTCATTGTGTCATCATCAAGAGCCTATTAATGTTTCCACTGCTTGGACACAGGCCTCCTCTCTTCGAGAGGGAATGGGCTATAATCTACCATGCGGGCCCAGTGCGGATTGGTAGATGTCACATGTCTTCGAATTTTTTGGTTCTAAGATATGCCGGTTTCCTCACGATGTTTTCCTTCACCGTTTTGAGAGCAGCGGTAATGAAATAAATTACATAAAGTAATGTGCCTGCCTGGATTCGAGCCTACGACCTACTGTCGGTAAGTCGGGGCCGCCACCACTGGGCCACCGCTGCTCTTCATGTATCATTCTGTGAAAATGACATATTTTAGAATCCCAATAGGTACTTTACTATATACTTTGTACTTACTTACTTACTTACTTACTGGGCTTATCGCAGTTGTATACGTCCCTGTGTGCCTATTGGCCTTGTTCTTTTCTGTCTCCTGCTGATATGGAGGGAAGTGGAAATTTCTGTTTTTCCTACTCCCCCGCTATTTTTTTCTGATTAATTTCGTTGCGGGATCCAAGACAGTCAAATCATTTCTCTGGGACTTCGTCGAGCTTCATTGTCTCGGCGCTTTTCTTGTGGTCGCCACTGTTGATTCTGGCTTACAGAAGTTACAGTGGTTTGGGAATAGTGAGGCGGGTTTGTCCCATAAAAAAAAAATACTTTGAACTTTGGAATTGAAAAAAATGGATAATATTTACCTAAACGGCTTATACTTGCGTTATCTAGTATGTCTATATCTGTGTAAGAAACACTTGGAAACTATTGATTCATATAGTTTCGCTTCAAACTTGTTCCAATGACGAAGTTTAAACTCTAAAGAGTTATTTTGAAAGGAATTCAATATCTCTAGTTTTGTTCGTTTCTGATAGGGTATGGTGCCAAAGACGATTGGTTTCGTTTGTAAGTTTTTGAAGACATTTTTTAAAATGCAACTGTACTTGAACGTAGTATTCGTAGACACGAGGCAAGAGACGTTGATTATGATATCAAACATAATTTATTCAAAGTACTAATAAAACCCGTCGGGGCAGCGGGTTGTTCGCGAGAAATACCGCGGCCTCGACATAAAGGGCTATGAAGGAACATGGATTGTTTTTAGTCAGTAGAAGTCTCACACTCCCTTTTGCTTTGCCAAGGAGCGGGAGGGGTTATTTGATGATTACCCACCCCACAAAAAAAAAGGTACTATTAGAATGTACACGCTATAATTGACTCTTGAAGGTAGCTTACGATTTTGTTGGCATTGTTCTAAGTTTTGGTCAGTCTAACCGAATGCAACTAAATACTAGTATTTAACATGGACCGATTGCCTATTTGACCTCCACAAACCAGTAAGTACTGGATAATACGTTATCCCTTGACTACAGGCAACGACAATCAAAGATCTACAAATTTATGCTAAAAGACAATGACCGAAACTCGTAAGTACCAAGAATTCTCGAGTTTCAAGATCAAAATGTTATCTCAAAAAAAGACGATATTGAGAAATCGCAAAAGAAGGTCTTGCAATGAGGACTTATCCTACTTGTCGATGCATAATATCAAGACCTTCTTTTGATACATAATAATTATGTATCGACAAGTAGGATAAGTCCTCATTGCAAGACCTTCTTTTGCGATTTTTCAATATCGTCTTTTTTAGGTTAAGTCAGTATTCCACTTAGCATGCGAAATGTTCCTTCTTAGCACTTTGTGTCTAGGCCGCGGTATATCTTTCGAACAACCCGCAGCCCCGACGGGATCTTCCTAATGTTATTGGGGGTCTACGCGACATGTCTAATTCTTTCTTCATATCATTCCACACACAATCCATCCATCTTTCCTACTTTAACTAATAAACCGAACTAAAATTCAATACCCTATACATCAACAAATACGTCAAAAATTTGAACTAACAGCTTCCCAAACTTGCATACCTAACCTTTGATCACAACTCCCTACAAAGAGCTGCCCACCTATTATTACAGCACTCAATATGCTGATAAAGTTGCCTCCAAGTTTCTGCTCCTAAATTAATTTCACACTCGGTAACTTGTCTGCCTCTACTTGAAATTTAGTGCTGCCTCTGTCGTCTTGTTTTGGTCGGTTTGGAATTATTGCAACGGCGGCCATTGCTTTTTTGGTGACGTCATGATAATATGGTGTTTGTGTTTTGTTTTTCAATGATTTTTTTATGGGTATCATTTAAGCTATCGTCAATTTAATTAGTATTGTGTTCCTTAAGTAATAGGGTTTGTCCCCAAAATAGTAGATTTGTCACCAAAATGTAGTCACCAAACAATATAAAATCAATTCCACAATAAATCACCTAAAATCATGGAGTCTAGTATATCATAGGGTCTAGTAGCAAATTATAGATGTTACAGTTTTGTTCGTTAAGTACTTACGTGTTATTACCTAATCATTAAGGATGTTAGCACAGAAACTGATTCACTCTGTTCCCCGTACTAGTACGTACTGTATTACGGTGGAGCAGTTTTCTTCGTTCTGTAATTGTACATCTGTAGCAAACGTGTAACAAAACTACTTAGCATTTCACTACAACAAATAAACGGTTTAACAAATAATAGCAAAAAGCAAAGCAAAATGTAGTATAACTTAAACTAGGGGTAGGCAAACATAAAATAGTGACATCTTTTTTTAAGTTGTAGGTAGACATACAAGTTGACACAGTACACGCTTATTTTGCTTATTTTGTTTACATTGTAGTTAGTCATACTTAATAATAATTGTCTAGAGGTAAGACATAATTAGAGGTAAGAGAAATAAATGTTTTTGTATGTATTATAATAGTTTTGTCCTAATAAGTATTTAAGCAAACTAGTTTAAAGAGATCACCAATAATATCATAATAATATATTATGTCACCAGAAAATTTCATAAAGTTCCAAAAATAAATAAACTCCTAATTCTGTCCTATTTCTGTCTGCAGGGTTTAAAGGAACCCAACTAACCGAACCTCGGGGTGCCCCTGACGTCGACCGTCTAGGGTTAGGGTTTTATTTGGTGACAGATCTACCATTCTGGGCCCAAAACTATTATTTATGTAATAAAAGTATTATTATAATTAAGAACGAAGTTTATATTCATCTAATGCGCTACCGTTTTGTTGGTAATCCATCTCTTATGTTACACATATATTAACATTAATTTATTAATTCATTTCTGGGAACACTTTTGTTTATCTGAGAACGAAAATATTTCGTGGCGGTAGATCTATTTTTTAGGTGACACAACTTGGTGACAAATATAAATTTTGGTGACAAGAAATATAATCCCCATTTTTTATTGGAGATATTTAAATAATATGCTGCTTCGTAGATGTGGTAGTTGCTAATGTGACTTCTAAACATGACCTAGTATTATTGGGTTATTCATTAGGAACTGCTAGTAGACACAAACTTTATATTTTCTGGTAGATTAAAATAGGCTCACCTATTAAGACAGAGAAAAGATCTTGTTCGTGGATATGTGGAATCCCGTGCCAAACTGTGTCAACATCAAACTTTGTGTTTTATTGTCTACATTTATCATATTAACTCCTACGAAAGTTTATTTATTTAAAGTTTATGCACAATAGTGATACATAGGCGGACTTAATGCCACAAGGCATTCTCTACCAGTCAACCTTAGGGTCAAACAAGACAACATTGTGGTAGGCTACAAAATAACTTAAAAAAAAAACAATATAAGTTAAAATATGTACACATATATATACTTATATTAATACTAATACACACATAAAAATAATATAAACTAATAAATATTGTAACAAATACCAAAAAGTGCTATAGTTCTTTTTGTAAACTAAATCCGAGTTTCGGAGTCATTTTATAAAATCGTAAATAATCTCAAAACCAGGCAAGTAGGTATTGTAGGGAAACCTCTACGATGCGAAGTCAGTCGAACTGTCAAAATCAACTGACAGATCTAACAGAACGACTTTTGAATTGGTTGTGTGAACGCCATTTAAAGGGAGTAAAACAATATTCTTACTTTTATACTTTAAATTATATTCTTCTTAAATCAAATCCCAGCCGCCTAATGACGTAAAAAATTATGAAAATAATTACTTTAAGTCAGTATTCCATTAAAAATGCGATTTGTGGTTTTTAGTCAGTAGAAGTGTGACACTCCCTCTCGCTAATAAATCATTTATTCATTCAAACCCTATTAGAATTAAGCATAACATTATTTTGTAGCAAAATAATCTAATTCCCAAAATTTTGCAAATAAAATAAATACATTCTGTTTTACGTAAACTTTTTAACACAGCATTACATTATAAAACCTTGTTTTATGGCCAACGGGCGATTACACCTTAAAATACTCTAAACAAAATAATTAATAGGTCTCACCCCTCCATTTAAAAGAAGATACGGTCATAAACTTTTTTTTTCTACAGTTTAACACTTGAGACACGAATTTATTACAATTTTTTATCCCTTCACAGCGATCCCAGTGGCAATTAGCATAAAACGTTTATCCTTTATAATTTTGCTTAGGTTTTTCCTCTGGATTTTTTCAGAACCAGGCGCAGAGTCCGGATTCATCATTCATCATCATCATCATCAGCCTATATTGTTCCAACTGCAGGGACTCAGGCCTCCTCTCTAGGAGTAGGATGGGTTACAATCCACCACGCGAGCTCAGTGCGGATTGGTAGATGTAGATTGATTCTTCAAATGTTTGGTTCTAAGATATGCCGCCGGTTTTCTCACGATGTTTTCCTTCACCGTTTTGAGAGCAGAAGTGATGAAATAAATTACACAAAGTAATGCGCTTGCCTGGGTTCGAACTGGGCCACCACTGCTCGCTGGGCCACACATAGGCGTATTACATGAAACTTGAGCATAACTGGCGAAAAGTAAGTGAAGTAATGGGTACACCTCTGCCTAACCCTCCAAGGATTACCGGCGTGATGTTATGTTGTCATTGTTAACTGGGCCATCACTAGAAAAATGTGACTTGCTGTTATTTTCAGATTTCACCGGTTAATTTCTTACAATCGAAACTTCTCGAAGCCGTTATGCTTAGAAAGTGGCCTCTTTTAGCCTCGTACAAGACGGGACTAATTTTGGTTTAATTATTGTAAAGGCAGAGCAGTCGTGGCCCCGACTTACGAACAGTGAGTCGCGGGTTCAGGTTCAGTCAGGCGCATTACTTTGTGTAATTTATTTCATCACCACTGCTCTCAAAACGGTGAAAGAAAACTTCGTGAGGAAACCGGCATGTCTTAGAACCAAAAATTTTAAGACATGTGACATCTACCAATCCGCACTGGGCCTGCGTGGTAGATGATTGCCCATTCCTCTCCTAGAGAGGAGCCCTGAGTCCCTGCAGTGGGAACATTATAGGATGATGATGATTGTAAAGGTTTTTTTATGTTATCTGTTTATTATGTGTTGTCCGAATATTTGGTCCACTGGACCCACTCGAAGTGAACCCACGAGATCAGTCGAACTAATCACATATCATTTCTTTTTTTTCATAGTGTTACTGTGGGTCCAGTTGCAAGCGGGTCCAGTTGACCAAAGACTCGTCCTGTGTTAGACCAATAAATACATTTACTTTATTTTCGTCACGCTAGCGTTTTATAGGAGTCCTTCTCTTGGCAGCGATTACGTGACGAGCCTGGTTTATAGATCATAAGCATAATGTTTAAACAGTAGAAATAAACATTATCTTTCAGTAAGCTGTACAAAATGTTGTTACTTAATTACGAGAACAATAAAATATACACTTTATTGCCTGATTAAGAAAAGAGATGGGGCGTTAATTTTATCGCCCTTTCAGTTATATTTTATGTAATAAAGAAGAGGCAGGTAAATGCTTACTTTTAACCAGGATTGCGTAATTTTTTCAGAACATTCACTGCATACCTGGAACGCAAAGGGCATTAGGAGGAACACAGGGATGAGTTGTAGTCAGTAAGAGTTTGACAGTCTTTTGCTTCACCCAGAGCCGGAGGAGTCATTTGATGATTCTTCTTCGTACAATAGGGTAGTTACAAAAAAAAACGATTTAGTCCGTCATATAGACGATCAAAAAATATTGGATACGTATTTTTACTTTTTTCACGTAAGCAAACAATGAAGACGATACAGTGCTTTGAAAACTCGTGTGACGTCATACTCTAAGACATCAGTATGATATTTTTTAGCAGTCAGTGACGTCGCAAACCCCACTCAAATCTTTGACGCGTTTTATCTTCCTCAATTTTTATTGCTTTGATAAAACAAAAAATACGTATCCAATATTTTTCGATAATCTAACAGACGGAATAATTAGAATCACATTTTTTTAAGTCAGTAAACATCCCTATTAATTAAAAATGGTATAATACTTACCTCTTTGATTAATTTATTGGGTTCTGTAGTCAACATGGAACCCTTATAGTTTCGCAATATCCGTCTGTCTGTCTGTATGTCCGTCTGTCCGTCCGTCCGCACTATATCTCAAAGACTCTTAGTATTAGAAAGCTGTAATTTGGCATGAATATACAAATGAGTTACGCTGACAAAGTGGTTAAATTATTTTTTTTTTTTAGGTTATCACCAAGAAAAAAAAAACTTCTCCACTTTGATGTGTACTACATTAAAGTGGGGATGTTCTTTTTTCTCGCGAAGTCCATTATGTAGTATGTCGTTGGATAGGTCTATAAATATTGGGAGTATGCTCAAACACTTTTTCGATTAAAGGATTCGTTTGTGAAATAGCTTTAAAGTGCAAATAAATAAATACTATTTCTAAATTTTGTTAGACTCAAGTGTGGCTTCCTAAACCACCTATAAAGGTTCAGTGCGGGGTACACTTTAAGTAATTCGACGTGCACTTGGCCGTTTTTTTAATTAATTCTATAACACGATGCCTTCACAAGTTCACACATTGATTAAATAAAAACTCTCTAGAGTACAGTATCAACCTGGTCACAAGATTATACCACACACCACTTGATATCCTTCCATAAATTAAGCAAGCACTTTAACTAACTAGCTTAGTAAACTTAACTTGAAACTTAGTTTTGTAATCATAGTTAGGGAGGGTTCGTTGTCCGGTTAAGTTTGATTTGAACCTTTGCCCCTTGTAAAGTAAAATCCTATAAATTATTAGACTTACTGCCGCACTCAGAGAGCTTTAATGATTACTTAGGCCATCACTTAGTTACGGTTTTGACAGGTTTGTCATACATAATTATGTCATATCTTAACTGAGTGACGGCTTATGTAATCATTAAATATCTCTGAGTACCGCAGTGAGACAACGAACCCTGTTGTCTGGTTAGGTTTGGTTTGAACCTTTACTCTTTTTAGACTAAAGAAAGAAAACCA
The DNA here is from genome assembly GCA_932274075.1 of Diarsia rubi. Taxonomy (NCBI): domain Eukaryota; kingdom Metazoa; phylum Arthropoda; class Insecta; order Lepidoptera; family Noctuidae; genus Diarsia; species Diarsia rubi. Next base: position 3,278,488 of record OW026432.1, read on the forward strand.
TTTAATTTTATTTCAATAAGTTCATCATTATCGATACAAAAATAAATTGAAATGCCAGTTTGTAATTTTAAAATAACAGCGTTTATTTATTTTGTTTGTATTCTTTTCAGCAAACCCCTTTTAATTTGATACCCATAATGATTTGTACACCCGCATAAAAAAGTAACTAGGCCGCCATCTTTCAAACTCCGCCATATTGAATATAAAAGGCTGTCACTTATTTTACCATGCAAACTAAACCTGTATGTTTGACCAAAAAATATTACAAAATAGCAAGTAAAATAAGCTTATAAAAAAACAGCAAGCTTACAAAATAAAGACAATAATACCCCATCTTCTATACAGATAGCAATCGGAAAACTCCTAAAAAATTCAAACAATAATAAATTTCGTTCTTCACAAATTCAAAACCCTTTTTATTCGGGTACCTGCAGAAATGTTTTCACAAGAATCTTTATTACAGAACATTATCTTAATTAGTAAAGAGGTGTAAATTCTGCCTAAGGGCTGCTTTACAATGATCAAGTTTTCAGAGGAAATTAAATTGATTTTCATTATGTTTCAGTAATATAATAACTTAGATGGTAGAAAATGTCGTCAGGATTTAGGGGAAGAGTTTATAATTTTAGGGTATTAAAACTGCTGCGGATTATTCAAAAGAGATACTGCGGCCTCGAACACAAAAGGCTAAGAAAGAACGTGGGTGGTTTTAGTCAGTAGAAGTCTGACACTCCCTACCGCTCCACCCAGAGCAGAAGGAGTCAACTCCACCCGGTTGAGACCACGGGCATCATCATCATCATTTCAGCCGAAAGACGTCCACTGCTGGACATAGGCCTCCCCTAAATGTCGCCACATTGACCGGTCCCGTGCGTCTCGCATCCGGCAGGTCCCCGCAACCTTCACCAGGTCATCGGCCCACCAAGTGGGAGGCCTTCCAACGCAACGTCTTCCGCTTCGCGGTCGCCACTCCCGAACTTTCCGGTCCCATCGGTCATCAGCTATCGCAACCTCGACGCAGACAAGCAATGGGCGTCTCCGTTGAAGATGCGCACTCTACTCCCTCGATGTTTGTCACTTCTGTGCCGTTTTGTGGGAATAAACTACTATAAATCTGTTCTGCGAACAATGTGCCCTCCACTGTCCATGAACGTGGTCCAAAGTCAGAACTGGCGCGAACTTTTTATTTTTTAAACACAATGACATTATTTTAACCAAAATTACCTCTGAATCCCTGCAATGACTGTCACAGTGTTGATCTGGCCTTCCTCCCAAGTACAGTCGAACAAGCTTATAAGTATACAGCCAGTTAACTTGTATTTACTTCTAAGATCATACAGATTATTTTAAAGACAGATGTCAAACGATACAGCGTTAGGCATCAGTTGCTTAGTGCGAAACACTTTATAAAACAAAAATGCAACCAAAATTTTCAGTGTACTAGAGTTATACAGTATGTTAACTAACAGAGGGCGTTCCCGTCAACCAAGCATTCTGTAGGTATATCAAACTAAGTACCCCTACTCAAAATTTTTTGCTGGGAAACAACTTTTTTTTTTGGTGTCAAAAATCACATTTTACGGTAAAACTCAAAGTACCACTCTTAAAACATTGTGCTAGTGGATGCTTTAAAATAATTAATGGGTCATGGAGGTAATTTAAGTAACGTTGTAGCCTGAAAAACTAGAATTCGAAAACAGCTGTGAAAAATTTGGAACTTTGACCCCCAATATCTCCGTAACCAAGGGGTTTCCAGGTTGGTATTTTTTTTTAGCATGTATGGATGCTATACTATTGCGGGTTAACGGGAACGCCCTCTGTTAATTAACATACTGTAAATACCTGTCTTATAAGCTTATTCGACTGTACTACCGATCTGCGGTCCTTGTTTCAATTTTCACGGCGGGTTTTTCAATTCCAGCACATATCTGAAATGAGAATCTCAGATGAATAAAAGGTGACTAACAAAAGCTATTTGCAAGGCAGATATAAGTGGCAACGTTGAGAGGTGGCGACCTAGAAGAACATACACTGACCTTATTGATAAAGTTGAGGTCAGGTGTATAGTACTTGCAACCGCTGTGTGGGAGACGCTCCGGGCGTCGGGGGCCACGTGACGGCTTTTGGCCACCATAGACGCGGGCCTGTGGACGGTGAGTGATGCTAGCTCGCCGTTTGTCCGGCTTATGACGACGCCAGGCCGTATCGACGGCGCGTTGGTGTTCCACGCGCGCCTCAAAGTGATGTCAGCAACATGGAAAGGGCCCACAAGGGCTGACGCCCGTCGGGGCGGCGGGATGTTGTAAGAGATACCGCGGCCTTGGCATATAGGGCTAAAAAGAGACATGGGTGGTTTTAGTAAGTAGAAGTCTGACACTCCCTTTCGCTCTGCCCAAGAGCGGGAGGGGTTATTTTGTGATTTCCCACCACCCCAAAAAAAGGGTTCTTAGTAACTTAGGTGGCATACTATAGTTTTCACCAACCCAAAAAAAAACAAAAGTGTATAAGTGTATGTCTGAATATAATATTTATATCCGATTACAGACAAATGCTCGATATTTCCTCGTGGTCATACCAGTATTTGTTGGAGATTTTAATTCTTTTTTTGCAACACCAACATTAAATGTAAATCCTCATATAAAAAGTACCAACACTAATCCCTTCCAACTGCGACACTGGTCCAATACAGACGTCCATTTTATTATTTGTTATGTTTTATTGAATCTTCCCCGGCACCAACGTACCAACGCCTCATCATCTACCCAACACCTAAAAGCTACACAGTATTACTACGAGGATATACACGTATGTCTAACTTGAGCGCAAATGTTGGATATAATAGGCTCCAAACAAGTTCTGAAGAATGTGGATCATTCCACCATCCACCACCAAAACCATACTTTCATCAAAGTAAAACAAAAAATCCTTTATGCACTCACCCTTACATGCCTATAGTCGCTTATTGTTGTCTGTACAAAAAAACAACTCGTAACAATAATAATTTTCGCCGGCAATCCTTTGTTTTTTTTTTATCAACGCGGGGCGCGATGAAACTTTTTTCTTTTAATACAAAAGTTACATTAGAATTGAATTAGCGAAGTTTCGTTTCGAACAATGCTTGAGTTTTATTTTTAAAGTAAGTTTTTGTGTATTATGTTTGTTTAAGAAATGAAGTAGGTACTCGTAAAGATCTATCTACCTGCTATAGACGTGTTAGCAGAAGTATGGACAAACGGGTCGGATAATAGACCAGCTGTTCACACTAGAATTTGATATAATTATTTACATAAGTAAAATTATATCTGTAATCACCGTAGAGTTATGCAGAGGTGTAAGTACACCTATATTTCGTTAAATAAGTTCGAGTAACATGTAAAATCGTGTGAGCTCATCCTAATGCTCGTGGATCATATTTATTTTTATAAATTGGTTTTAAAAACACTTAAATACGTCACATCCTGGCTGGTAATTTAATACGTACCTGATAACTCTGAGAAGAAACAGCCGAAACCAATTCAGAGTTTTCTATATAAAGAGTGTAAAAGTACCCTAAACGCAAACAAAAGGCACTTGTTCTCCCCACCACTGCGATATTTTTTTGTTTCTAGACCATACCTGGGAGCCCCTTAGTTACGGAGATTTTGGGGGGTCAAAGTTCCAAATTCTGCACAGCTGTTTTTGTAAATACTAGTTTTTCAGGTTATAACTTTACATAAATTACCTCCATGACCCGTTTACTATTCAAAGCATCCACTAGCACAATGTTTTAATATCGAATTTAAAAATTAAAAATTAATGTTTTATCAATATGTTTTAATCGTAAAATGTGATTTTTAACCCCAAAAAAAAAAGTCGTTTCCCAGCACAAATTTTTGCGTAGGGGTACTTAGTTTGATGTACAGAATGCTTGGTTGACGTATGTGTGAAGGGTTAATTTACACCCTGTAATAAAAAAGGGGCCGATTTGAAAAACATGTTCAAATCAGTAAGGAATAGTGCCGCGTATGGAGATAACTTCTTCACCCATGTCAGATATAGGGCTACCACTCAACATCTCATTTATGGCCGCAGACGCGATTCGTATTTTTTGAGACCACCTTTCATCTAGGTACTTCTAAATAAACCCAAATCAACATCTGTCCCCAACTATATACACACATCAAAAGTGCCTAGGGATCAACATATATTTTTGCAATAACTTTTCTCCTGATTGATATTAATTAAAATTTTCTTTAAGGATTCATCAAATAAAGTGTTTTCGTTTGTCACAGTAACGATAAACCAAGTCACCTTTGCATTAATAAAGAAATTTGCCATTTTCCTAATAAAGGGATTTTTGACATTTGAACCACTAACATTTAAGTTCGAAAAAAAGACTGAAATAACAGTTTTCTTTAAAATTTTATTGGGTAACTTAAACAATTAATAATCCGTGTTTCTACCGCGAACACTAACAACACAAGAACATCGGTTTGGCATACTCAAAATGAGTTCATCCAAATCACGCTGTGGAATGGCCGCCCATGTTCGTTGCAACAACAAAAAAAGGTCTTCTTGCGACTGGATACCCTCCATATTCGGCAGAGCTCTTCTCTGTAGCATATCCCATGCACGCTCAATCGGGTTCAAGTCTGGCGACTGAGCAGGCCAGGGCAGGACATTGATGTTAGCTGCGGCGAGAGTCTGTCTTACAACTCTTGCGGTGTGCGGTCGTGCATTATCATGCATTAACTGAAATAAGGGACCGATTTGCACTTGTAGAGGAACGATGACGTCTGATACAATCGTCTCAGCATAAATTTGAGCGTTGAGGTTGCCTCTGATCCAAATCAACTCAGTTCTTCCGCCGATCCAAATACCCGCCCATACCATGATGGTTCCACCACTATAAGGATGGACTTCCTGGCAGGATTTTAATCGCTGTTGGCGTCCAGGGGTTCTCCAGTGTCGTATACGTCTTGTATCCGGTCTCATACCAAAACGAGACTCATCAGAAAAGCACACGAAACGCCATTGTTCTTCTGCCCAATTTCTGTGTTCAAGAGCCCATTGATATCGAATCCTACGATTGTGCATTGCTATAGGTGGTACCCGTAGCGGTCTTCGGGAATGAAGGTTCACTTCATGCAAGCGGTTTCTGACTGTTTGGTCGCTAATTAAGTTCCCTGAACAGTGATGAAGCCCCACGGCTAACATCATGGCGGTTATTGTTGGAGCTCTTCGAGTTAAGACTTGAATGTATCGGTCTTGTCTCCGTGTGGTGCAGCGATACCGTCCTCCATGGCGCTCAGCCACGGTACCAGTGCTTCGGTAACGTGTCCAAAGTCGACTGATAACACTCTGACTTGTATTCAGAGCTAAAGCCACAGTACGTTGCCAGGAACCAGCTTCTATCATTCCCACGGCTCTGAGCATTTCTTCCCTGCTTAAATGACGTCGCCGCTCCATAATAACGTTGGTTTTAATCAGTAGTAGGGAAACAGTAGCACTAATAATGTCTTCAATGCGTTGTATGTTTTTATAGGGAAAATATTGACAGCTGATTTTCATCTTTTACTCGAATTTGATTCACAGTTCCTGATTCAAATTATGAAATGCACCAAAAAGGATCCATATAAATTTATAAAATCATAAATTTATTACAAAGCCACATCTCAATCTCAAGAAATCCGCATAAAAATGCTTGATCCCTAGACACTTTTGATGTGTGTATATAACAACAACAACCAACAACAACACAAAACAACAACTATAAATATATATATCAATTGGGCATCTAGTCCAACCGCTTGTTGCCAAGGGCCAGTATTTACACGGAGCAACTGCCTAGCTGACCTCCACTACGCAGTTGCTAGGCAATATTGGTAAAATTTTAAACTGACACACTAACGGCCGAAAAAAAATATAAGTAACCCTCAAATCTAGTGCTGTCTCGGTCGATTTATGCTGTATGCTGTAGCGCGAAACACTACTCAATTTTAATGTGCCCTTAAATCTCGTTCTGTCTCTGTTACTTCAGCATAGATCGACCGAGACAGCACTAGATTTGACGGTTACTTATATTTGAGTGGCGTTTCAGTATTCGGCCGTTACACTATTATTAATACTAGTATGACGGCACGGTTGGCAGTGGCTCAAGCAATGGACTGCTGCGCTGCGTGTCGCGGGTTTGATCCCCGCTCGGAAGAAATATTTGTATGACCTACAGATAGTTGTTCCGGGTCTGGGTATTTGTGTATGTGAGTTTAAATGTTTGTGAACGCACCCACGATACAGAAGAAATTCCTAGTGTGGGGCAAAGTTTTTAAAACAAACAAAAAAAAAGTACTGAGAACGGGACATGCCGAAAAAAGTTCGCGAGTGGACACTCTTGGAGAGAGCGAAAGGGAGTGTCAGATTTCTACTGACTAAAACCAACCCATGTTCCTTCTTAGTCCTATGTGTCAAGGCCGCGGTATCTCTTACAACATCCCGCAGCCCCGACGGGCGAAGACCCTAGGCGCGCGTGGAACACGAATGCGCCGTCGACACGGCTTGTCGTCGTCGTAAGACGGACGGACGACGAGCTAGCCCATCACTGCCAAGTGGAAAAACTTGGAAGCCGTCAAGTGGCCCTCGACGCCCGGAGCGTCTCCCGCGGCGGCTGGGACATGACGTTCTCTCCCTCTCACGTTCCGCCACCTCCTTCGCTAGCATCACTGCTTCGCAGAAGGAGGCGACGGCGTCCCATTCCTCCTAGCAACAGCTTAACGTGCTTTTCGAAGCACGGAGAAAATGATATTCACCCATCCATGGACCGACATCGGCAAGCTCTGTTTAATTTTAAGGCTCAATGTGCTGTTAATATTAAGCTTCTATATCCTTTTACCCATATTTTTAAGATCCATACTTTTCCGGCTCGTGAAAAAATCCAATGAAATCACTAGATACATTTTTGATCGGATCATAGCGACTGAATTTCCAATTCAAAAATTCTACTATCCCTTTTCGTAACACTTGAATGAAAATATCCTCAATACAGACACTAGCTTTGTGTTTCCTTTATTTCTTTTATCTCTTGTGATTTTCGCGCAAACTGAAAAATGGCATTTAATTTTGTGTACGCTTTGTTAACGGATACACTTTTAAGAGACACAAAATTGTATTGTGACGTACTTAAGTACCGGCCTCTAATTAAGCCTCGTTCGATTTTAAAAACGTATATAAAGAAATGACTTTTTGTTTTTGGAGTCATCAATCACATTTTACGGTAAAACTCAATGTAGCACTCTTAAAACATTGTGCTAGTGGATGCTTTGAATAGAAAAGAGTGATGGAGGTAATTTAAGTAAAGTTACAACCTTAAAAACTAGTATTCACAAAAACAGCTGTGCAAAATTTGGAATTTTGACCCCCCCCCAATATCTCCGTAGCCGGTTCCCAGGTATGGTTTAGAACAAAAACAGTACAACTCAACCGGTCATCTCACTGGTCCGGTTGGTTCATTACATTCAGATCATTGACTGCCGGTAACGACTGCCAAAGATCTGCAAATGAATGTGCTTTTCGAAGTATTGAGGAATCTCGGTATATAGTGATGGTTACCCATCCACGGCTTAATCTCGGCAAGCATGGCTTAACCTTGAAGTTCGACCCATTCGGCTGATATCATTTATCCACGAGCTTCTCCGTGGCCTCATTCATAGCCAGATTAAAAGATAATGACCAAAACTCGTACCAAGAATTGTCATATTGTTTCAAGATCAAATGTTATAGTATTTATAGTAATTATTTTAATATTTTTACGACATTATGCGGCCGGTATTTGAACTTTGAATAGGGAATTTAATTTCAAGTATAAAAGTATGAAAATCGTTTTACTCCCTAACATGGGGTTCACACAACCAGTTCAAAAGTTGTACTGTTAGATCTGTCAGTTAATTTTGACAGTTCGGCTGACTCCACATCGTAGACGTTTTCCTACAATACCTATTTGCCGGGTTTAAAGGTTACTTTTGATTTTATAAAATGACTCCTAAACTCGGATTAAGTTTACAAAAAAAACTTATGTAGGAGTTAATATGATAAATGCAGACAATAAAAACAAAGTTTGATGTTGATGCAGTTTGGTACGGGATTCCATGTATCCATGAACATGGACCTTTATTTTTCTTAAACGCTTCTCTCTATAACCCAAAACCCTCACATCAAACAAATGGTCCTAAGTAAACCCTGTGTTAATTATGACATGGGAAATAACAAACTGATTGTGGTGCCCTTTTAAATTTCATCCTTTATATTGTTACCCTTTTTACTGTTTTTTCTGTAAAATATGTGTTCTTTGTCAACGGGTCGTCGACGTAGCTATCATTTGTCAAATACACATTTTAGAATAAAAACAAATGATTATCCACAATTTTAAACTCTGTTTTGTTCTACTTCTTTGCTAATACAGTAAACCTGTAAGTTAAAGTTGTAAGTTAAAGTTTGTCAAGCTATTATTGAGACTGTAGCTCCGTACTTAGCCTTAATATTTAATTTGTGTGTGGACCAGGGAGTCTTCCCAAACCTTATGAAATACAGCAAGGTAATACCACTTTTTAAATCCGGTGACAGTAAAGACACCAATAACTATAGACCCGTATCCGTTTTGCCCGTTTTTAGCAAGGTGTTTGAAAAGGTAATGCTTAATCAAATGCTCATCCACTTTAACACCAATAAAATATTACATGAGAAACAGTATGGTTTCACCAAAGGACGTTGTACAACTGAAGCCGGTGTCACCTTATTAAAACATATATTTACTGCGTGGGAAGAGTCACAAGATGCCATAGGGATCTTCTGTGACCTCTCGAAAGCATTTGATTGTGTCAACCACGAAACCCTTCTCATAAAGCTTGAACATTACGGTTTAGGGAAACTTGCGCTCAGTTTAATGAAATCGTATTTAAACGATAGACATCAGCAAGTACAAATAAATGGTGTCAATTCAAAAGGCTTAAAAGTAAGTATGGGTGTGCCACAAGGTTCGATATTAGGTCCCTTTCTCTTTTTAGTCTATATTAATGATCTACCCCATTTATTTAAAAACCAACCTGAAATGGTATTGTTTGCCGACGATACTTCTTTAATATTTAAGGTAAACAGACGTGCCACAAATCTTGATGACGTAAATAACGCCCTACTGCAGGTTCATAATTGGTTCACAGTTAATAATTTAGTATTAAATGGGAAAAAAACGAAATGCATAAGATTTGCTCTACCAAATGTCAAAAGTACTGATTGTGACATAATCTTGAATCAAGAGAAACTAGAATTTGTCGATGAAACTGTTTTCTTGGGGATAACGATTGACTCAAGACTACAGTGGGGTCCGCATTTAACATCTCTTGCAGGCCGGCTGAGTTCAGCAGCATATGCTGTTAGGAAAATCCGTCAATTTACTGACATAGATACCGCGAGACTAGTCTATTTTAGCTATTTTCATAGTGTTATGTCATACGGTATTTTACTATGGGGACGGGCTGCAGACATCGAATCTATATTTATTCTGCAGAAAAGAGCCATTAGAGCCATATATGGTCTACGAAGACGCGATTCTCTGAGAGAGCTGTTTAAGGAAATTAACATCATGACAGTACCTTGTCAATACATCTATGAAAACATCATGTACGTTAGAAAAAATCTGCATTTATTTAGCAAAAGAGGTGATAGACACCACTATAATACGAGAAATAGGGACGAATTAGTTCAGCCAGGTTTCAGGCTAGCTAAAGTAGACTCATCTTTCATGGGGTACTGTTTAAAATGTTACAATAAAATACCCCCTCACATTCTTCAACTGAAGGAGGCCAAATTTAAATCTTGTATAAAACGCACACTATGTAGGCAAGCATACTATAAGTTAGGGGATTACATTGATGATAAAAATGCTTGGCTCAATGCTGGTCCTGCTCCACAACCATAGGGGCAAATAAATCGATTATCATGTGAAGTTATTGTGGAAGCTGCGGAAATTGTTAAAATATCTTAATATTATACATATAATTGCATTGCACATGTGTGAGTACTATGTACTACTATAAAGCCACTTTTTACATTTAGTTATTATTATATTTTTTGTGACTGTCCTAGTTGCTGAGAGAATGTCATGCTCACCCAAATGTCTCGCTGATAGTGGCGCGTGTGTCGGATCATTTAGCTCCCTTCAAAATGGTTGAGCTGAATGGTGCTGATCCATGCGTCATGTTCGTGAACGGGCGCTGTCAGTAGAGACTGGTCATCTCTTATTTGCCATGGATATATATTTTTTTTTTATTTGTTTATTGTATCGGTTACTGGACGCTCTTAACTTGCACGTATTTTTATTTTTTTTGTACTTTGTTCTCACATATGTGTAAGATCTCAGCATTTAGGCTAGCTAAAGTAGACTCCCCCACATTGTTCAACTGAATGAGACGCAATTAAAATCTTGTATAAACCGCACACTGTGTAGGCAAGCATATTATAAGTTAGGGGATTAAATTGATGATAAAAATGCTTGGCTTAATGCTGGGCCTGCTCCACAACCATTGATTACCTATCATGAGAAGTTATTGTAGAGGCTGCAGAAGATTGTAAGAATATCTTTGCATTGTATAGATTCAATATCTTAATATTATATAATTGCATGACACATGTGTGAGTACTATGTACTATAAAGCCACTTTTTACATTTAGTTATTTTTTAGTGACGTTGCCCTGGTGTCTGAGAGTATGTCATGCTCACTTAAATGTCTCGCTGATGGTGGCGCATGTGTCGGATCATTAAATTCCCTTCAAAATGGTTGAGTTGAATGGTGCTGATCCAGGCGTCATGTTCGTGAACGGGCGCTGTCAGTGGAGACTGGTCATCTCTTAGTTGCCATGGTTTATTTATTTATTTTTATTTATTATATGTTTTTACTCTGGACGCTCTTAACTTGCACGTCTTGCTACATAGTTCTCACATAATATACCATCTCAACATGAATGATGTAATGTACCAAGATTTTGTAATAATATTCTGATTGAAAAGAGTGTCCATGGAGTTTCTTGCCCTTTCTTCTCCATAGAGATCTACGCTAGGGAATGGGCAACTACAGTACTTTCACAAGTTATTATGCCTTGTGTCTGTGACTGTAGCTTTAGAGTGCAATGCGTCGTTCCGGGGGTTACTGCGTCGAGTTGCGCGGCGCCGGATGTTTGCGGCGGCGAGTGCTGCGGGTGCGGGGGCGTGCGGCGGCGTGTGCCGTGGCGGCGGGTGCGTGGGGCTCCGGGTTGCGGGGCGACGGTTGCGCGTTGCATTCGTTGTTCCGTGATTCGGGGTCTCGTGCATTCGTTGTAGCGGTGTGCGTCGTTGCGTGCTTTCGTGCTCGCGGTGCTCGTTGTTGCTGGCATTCGGCGGCGTGTGATTCGGCGTGGTGGCTTTCGGAATGACGTATTGCACTCGTAGATTTGTTTTTATGAATTGTTCTTCTGACGTTCAAAAATGCCTATAAAGGTTTAATTGAAATAAATGCTTTGAGTTTGAGTTTGAGTTTGAGTTTTTGTAGTATATTTCTTTCTTTCATTCTTTTCTTTTTAAAAAAAAAAAATAATAATAATAATATGTATTATAAACTATCTTATAAAGGGTATAAAAGTCCCTTAACGTAAACGAAAGGCACTCCCTACCACTGCGAACATTTTTTATTCTAGACCATACCTGGGAACCCCTTAGTTACAGAAATATTGGGGGTCAAAGATCCAAATTTTCCACAGCTGTTTTTGTAAATACTAGTTTTTCAGGTTTTAACTTTACTTAAATTACCTTCATGACCCGTTTACTATTACAAAGCATCCATTTGCCCAAGTTTTAAGAAAAGACTGCTACATTGAGTTTTACTGTAAAATGTCGTTTTTGACCCAAAAAAAACTAAAAATTGTTTCCCAGCAAAAAAAATTGCGTAGAGGTACATAGTTTGATGTACAAAATGCTTGGTTTACGTTTGTGTGAAGGGTTAATTTACACCCTGTATGTTCCGGTATATTGTTCTAGTATATTGTAGGCAAAGGCCTGTATATAAACTATCTTATAAGTTCTGGAGTGTCAGACTTCTACTGACTAAAAACCACCCAAGTTCCTTCTTAGCCTTTTGTGCCGAGAGTTATACTTCTCCTGCGCCACCTCAAACCAGACTTCGTGATGCGCATCTATTTCATCTCGCCACCTCTGTCTTGGCTTTAGCGGCCCCGTCCGTACTCAGGCGCCCTTGTCACGTGACTTACCCAACTCAATTTGAATCTGGCAGCCTTGTTGTCCAATATAAGGAATTATAATGAAAGAAGAAAAATATTTGAATGATAGACTAGTGAGGACTGACAGCAGAAAAGATAAAAAAAACGTGTGACGTCGACCCAACGTGGTATGGGGTTAGAGCAGGGACCAGATTATACCCAAACTGCTCGATATGCGCCCACAAACTAAGCGATAATTCCGCTAAACACCGTGATTGCTCAGGAATCGGATCTAAATCTGCTTATGAGTAGCAATTAAGCTATGCTTAATTATTGCATACGATTTTTAAGTTAGTGTGACGTTGACTTGCTGCACGCGTTGGTTCAAATTGTAAGTGTAGCAATTACTTGTTTAAATAAATAAATAAAGGTTTTTACTGAAACGATCCAGTATGGTGATGAAAGGTCAATTGGCTTTAATAATTAATATTCATCATCATCATCATCATTTCAGCCGAAAGACGTCCACTGCTGGACTTAGGCCTCCACTAAGTATCTCCATTTACATCTACATTGACCGGTCTCGTGCGTCTCGCATTCAGGCGACCCAATTAATATTGATAATAAATAATACAACTTTAAATACAAACATATTTTTTTGTTATCTGGTGAAACTACAAATTAAAATAATGTCCAATTTACGATAGAATGTTGTAGGTAGCAGTAGCACGAGATCCGGCTCTAGAAGTAGTAAAAAATACTTTTTAGCATAAACTTGATGAACGACCTACCTATGGTACCTACTACTTTGAGCGAAATGAGAAAAATGTCGTGAGGTTTTGAGTATGATTTTGGATGGGTATATTATGAATGGGGATAAGAGTAGAGGAAGACCAAAGAAACGATGGATGGACTTTGTTAAGAATGGTGTGATAAGAAAGAAGGTGTCTCTTGAGATGACGAGAAACAGCTATGTATGGAAGAAGATAACATGCTGATCATCTGCTCTGCTCATCATAAATTAGAATAAGGGCAAGAAAATTGTTAATTTGATGAACGAACTAATTAGTCCGTCTTTTAGATTATCGAAAAGTATTGGATACGTATTTTTTGTTTTATCAAATCAATAAAAGTTTACGGAGATAAAACGCTTCAAAGATTTAAATGGGGGGATTGTGACGTCACTCACCGGTAAAGAATGTCGTGTGCAAATGACGTCACACGAGTTTTCAAAGCACTGTATCGTCTTCATTGTTTGTTTACGTGAAAATACGTGTCCAATATTTTTTGGAAATCTATCTGACAGACTTATTAGTTTTTTATGTTAACTACCTATTCAGCAGTCAAACTTAGGCTATGAGCATGAATGATATTAGGAACCGCAAAGACGCAAGCTTCCTTTCTCTAACTGAGACTGGCCCTCAATCCACCTACGGGCCCATTTGGTCCGTCGCGGGAGACACAGGCGTTGGGGGTCACGTGATGGCTTCCGGCCACCGTAGACGCAGGCCTATTGACGGTGAGTAATGGGCTATCTCATCGTTCGTCCGTTTTATGATGACGACAAGCCGTCCGTGTACCACGCGCGCCGACGCGCCGACGCCCATTGGAGCTGCGGGTTGTTCAACAGAGATACCACGGCCTTGGCACAAAGGGCTAAGAAGGAACATGGATGGTTTTTAGTCAGTAGAAGTCTGACACTCCCTACCTCTCTGCCCAGACCAGGAGGAGTCATTTGATGATTTCCCACCATCAAAAAAAAAGGCCTCCTCTATATGACAGAGAGTGAAAATATAACATTATTATAATCGTTTGTTTTTTTTCAGTTTCCCCTACAATTAAGAAACCAAATATAATGTATGTTTTATAACCTTTGATGAGTCTGCTGACGTCAAAGCAGTCAGTAATTAAAGTGTTTCTTCATTTTAGGCACTTGTCCCACAGTCGACGAGGAAGTGACATGCTATCTACCATTTTCTCGCTCAAGAACAATAATGGCAGGTTCTGAGTCAGTAAAAGGTACTAATATACACATATTATATTCACACTCATCATCATCATCATCCTATATTAATGTTTTTACTATTGAGACACAGGCCTCCTCTCTTTTTTAGAGGGAATGGGCTATAATCTACCACGTGGGCCCAGTGCGAATTGGTAGATGTCACATGTCTTCGAATTGTTTGGTTCTAAGACATGCCGGTTTCCTCACGATGTTTTCTTTCACCGTTTTGAGAGCAGCGGTGATGAATTAAATTACACAAAGTAATGTGCCTGCCTGGGTTCGAGCCCACGACCTACTGTTTGTAAGTCGGGGCCACCACCGCTGGGCAACCGCTGCTCTCATCTCACTGCTTATCAGTATCTCACTGCTTCGAAATATATCTCACTGCTTATCAGTATCTCACTGCTTCAAAATATATCTCACTGCTTATCAGTATCTCACTGCTTCGAAATATATCTCACTTCCTCGTTAGTCTAATCCTCGAAGTGCGCCTGGCTGTGCATAACGTCCTGGGTTGATTTGCAGGTCGGGGCAATAATAATAGGATTGGGATCCCAGATATAGATAGACATAGATAACGCAAGAGCAACACTTCGCGTGCCATTTCGCGTGCCTAGCTTACGTACAAAAATCGTAAGTGGCCAATTTCGCGCTCGGTCTGCATCGGTGTATAGCGCTAGTTGGACGTCGGCACTAGTGCAAAAGGCGGGGGTTGGGGCGAAGGGGGTACTGTACGCGCGGTGGACCCGCCTGTCAGTAAATGAATAAAAACACGAGACGAGCCTTCTGTACGCGCCGCGCGACGCCCCGTGTCTCCGTTAACGAGCCCTTTTTCTTTTTGGGGGGGTGGAAATCATCAAATAACCCCTCCCGCTCTTGGGCAGAGCGAAAGGGAGTGTCAGACTTCTACTGACTAAAAACCACCCATGTTCCTTCTTAGCCCTTTATGTCAAGGCCGCGGTATCTCTTACAACATCCCGCAGCCCCGTAAACGAGCCCTTAGTATCTATTTGATTTTCCGAGTTTCCATCACAAAATAGTGCTTGTGACGTCATAATAGGTAGTCAAAAAATGGCACACTTGGTTTTCATACAGATCGTGATACTTGCCTTAACTAGTTTTAGCTACGAGTATATCTGTGATTTCCCACAGAGTCTGGGTTTGTGCCCAGTTGTTGACAATAGGCTATTCCTCGCCTGTTGGTCAGATATTTCTCTATCAATAATACTTTGCCTGTCCTGGTAATCGAATCAAGGGCCTCATGCTCCCCTCGGGACCTCATGCTCTCCTCGGGGCTGCGGGTCCCGTCGGGGCAGCGGGTCCTATCGGGGCTGCGGGTCCTTTTGGGGCTGCGGACTGTTCGAAAGAGATATCGCGGTCTCGACACAAAGGGCTAAACATGGGTGACTTTCTAAAATAATTGATGGCAATAAAAAGATCCTATGATTGATAGTTTGTGGGAAACCGGTCAAGTGCGAGTTAAACTCGCGTGAAGAGGGTTCCGTACGATGAATATAGTATACTCGTATCTACCATGTTTTTTTAAATCTGACCCAAATTTGTTTGTGGTAACTAAAAAAGGTCCAGCGGTTAGGGCTGTGCGTTCAGTCATATCAGTCATTGAGTCAGTCAGGACTTTGAATATTATATATATAAATTCACCATGTAATTTTTAGACCATGGACTTCTTATAGTTTTCCTGTAATCTACAGGTATAGAACTATTTTCTGTATTTTTTTCAAAATTTTAGGCTCAGTAGTTTCGGAGATAAGGGGGGGGAGCGGTCAATTTTCGTCTATTTTCTTAAATAACTTTAAAACTATTTATTTTAAAATTATTAAAAAAATATATTTGAGACCCTCATAGTAAGCCCTTTCATTTGATGTGTCACATGGTACAGTTTGCAAAACTTTTTTTTTAATTTTCTTA
This sequence comes from Diarsia rubi, assembly GCA_932274075.1. Lineage (NCBI taxonomy): Eukaryota > Metazoa > Arthropoda > Insecta > Lepidoptera > Noctuidae > Diarsia > Diarsia rubi. The sequence continues at coordinate 3,294,638 of OW026432.1, forward strand.
TTTGCCCCGTAAAAGCGAACGTAGTAGCCGTACATGTTTGGGTCACAAAAATCCATATGTATACCAAATTCCAACTTAATCGGTTCATTAGATTCGGAGAAAATTGGCTGTGACAGACGGACAGACAGACAGACAGACACACGAGTGATCCTATAAGGGTTCCGTTTTTTCCTTTTGAGGTACGGAACCCTAAAAATTGGTAGTTACGTACTAAAACAGAGGCTTTTTTGCATATTTATTTAAGATCTTTAAATTTCATTTTTAATTTAATTAATTAATTAAATTAAATCCCTTGATGGTTGCGGAAAAAAATGGTTTAAATGTATCCTTAAAAAGGCCAATTCACGTATATCCACGCCGTGAGCGGTATTAATTGCTCTAGAACAGTTTCAAATTACTAGCTCGTCTCGTTTTCCGCTTGTCGCCAGCAGTGGCGCAGGTACCTAAAAGTGCTTTTTTTTTTAAGTCAATATTCCACGCTTATTATTTACTAGCGCTTGACTATAAGTGGATGGTTCTAGAGCCTGCATGACGTCAACAAGCGTGCAGTATGACAAAATCCGATCAACACAAATAAAACTTATGTAAATGAAGGTTAAAACTTTTAAAATTAAAAGTTCCGGGTTTTAAATTGGAAGTTTGAGTTTTCTTCGAAATAAAAATAGGAATACTCAGTGACTACAAAAACTAGATAAGAATATCAAACCGTGTGGTGGCAATAGGATCCCCTATTTAATAGGTCCTAAAATGCCCCTATTTAATCCCCTATTTAATAAACGATTCTTTTTCAGGTTTTTTATCACTTGTCTCACTCTTTGTGATGACGGCGATCCGTCACGAACGTAGAGATATCTAAAGCATCACTGGTTACCCTGCTTTCTGATGCAAGGGTGTATGTAAACGCCATCTAGCTCATTTGTATTTTGTAGTGAATCAACAATTTACTACTTTGTAATTAACTAATTATTTAAATTTTTAACAGTCGTAATTTTTCATCAACTAATGGTTTTAATTCTAAATTTAATTGTTATCATTTTTAATTATTAGACACGTTTAATATTTTTTATTAACAAATCTAATTTAATAACTCAATTATTGCATAAAATAACCAATTAAAAAGTAAAGACGGAACTCTGCGAACAGCAAAGTGAGGCCGGTCAAACTACGCTCGCATACACACACACTTGTCTCAGACCAAATAAAAAGTTTAAGACCAAGGCGTAGTTTTTGTTGTACGTGTGTGCGTGTATTATGTATGTACACGGCGAGGCGTAGTTTGACCGGCCTCACTTTGCTGTTCGCAGAGTTCCGTCTTTACTTTTTATTTGATCTGAGGTTACTACATAATTATATCACAATGCATAAAAATGTTTTTCAAAAAAAGAAGAAAAAAGTATCTTCCAAGCCGCGGAGCAAACGTAACGAACGACTTTTTAATTGAATAAAACACAATCCTATAGCAATGTAGCTATGTTTTACAATACAATAAGATAGTTAACAAAGAAAATATTGCAAGAATTAGATACCTACGTACCTAATTCTTGCATTGTAACTCTAGTCAGATACGGACCTCAACCAAGTTTGAAATCGCTTTTCGATGTCAACAACCCACCTGGCAAGGAGTTTCGTGTCTATTCCTCGATAGTTACGAGCACGAAATTGCTTCTAAGACTTGGAGAGGTTGGTGTTAATGGTATATGTATAAATATATATACCACCACACACTGTCTTGTGTAGCAAAAACTTGGTTGGGTCTTAAGGTTCCATTAATTTATCGATCGAAGTGCATCTTTTTAAGATGTATTTACGAGAGATATATTGATCCTTTCTAGCACAAAAACTTATTCATTACAATGATTATAAATGCGAAAGTTTATGAAGATGAATCTTAATGTATAAAATAATGAATATAGTAGTTAATAATCTATATTAACACTTTATACTCCGTAAGAACCATCGCATGGGATAGTTATTGAAATCCACGAGGAAGAATCCATTGTAACCATGATTAACAATACAGGGTGTAAATTAACCCTTCACAGATACGTCAACCAAGCATTCTGTACATCAAACTAAGTACCACGACGCAAAAAAAAATTGCTGGGAATCGACTTTTTTATTTAGGGTCAAAAATCACATTTTACGGTAAAACTCAATGTAGCACTATTAAAACATTGTGCTAGTGGATGCTTTGAATAGTAAACGGGTCATGGAGGTAATTAAAGTAAAGTTATAACCTGAACAACTAGTATTTACAAAAACAGCTGTGCAAAATTTGGTACTTTGAACCCCAATATTTCCGTAACTAGGGGTTCCCAGTTATGGTCTAAAACCAAAAAATGATCGCAGTGGTAGGCAAAACAAGTGCTCTTCATTTGCGTTAAGGGTACTTCTACACCCTTTATATTATTACCTCCATAGTTGGCAGGAGCTCGTGGCTTAATAAAAACTGCCACTTGGATCGATCTTTAGGTAAGCCGCGCTTGCCTTGGTTGACCTGTGGATGGGTGACCACCGATTACATACCGAGTTTTCTTCATGCTTTGGAATACACATGAAGCTGTAGGTCCACGTTGGGCTATCATAATATAGATCTTTGTCAGTCATTACAGATACAGATACCGGCACGGTTCTTGAGCGCTCGGTTATAATAATAATAATAATAAAGCCTTGTTTATTCCTTAATAAGAAAATAAATATAATACAATTTGCAATTCGAGATTCTTAAAAATGAATTTAACTTTGATTTGCAGTAATAAAAAAAAAAACAAAACAGAACAACACGCATTAAAATTAAAATCAAAAATAACAATCAAAATTTAAATAAAAATGAAATCAAAAATCAAACCTATGATCAAAATTGAATCAAAATGCAAACTAGGATTGAAATTAAAATCTTGAAATAAATAAAATCAAAAATCAGAAATCAATATTAAAATCGAAAATTAGAATTACTTTAAAACAAAATTAATAATAGTCACAGAAAAAAAATCAAAGTCAAATTAAAGTTCAAAGCAAAATCAAAATTTACAATCATAATAAAAAAATCAAAATCAATAAAATACAAAGACAAATAAATTACAGCATGCAAAACAAATCATTATTAATAAGGACCTCTCTACAGAGTAAAGGCCTCCTCCATTTTTCTCCACTTATCTCTATCAATTGCTAGTTCCATCCAGTTATTTCCGAGAGCGCTCGGTTATAGGTAGGGGTAATGCATTAGGTTATGGAGATTTTTTTTACTTACGAGTTTGCGACTACTTATGTTTAATTGAAAACAACATCAGTGACCAACGTATTTTGCACCATGATATTATGTCCACAAAATATTTCGTTTTAACCTGATCCAAGATAATTATGAATTTTTGTTTTGGAATTTATATTTTTTGATTTGATATTTTATTTTTAACTTAATTAGCAGGTAATTGAGTTAAAACTTAAACATCATTTCCAATTGTATAGGTGTCATTGGTTGTAATAAACGTTTGTTATCTTCGTTAGGTACTTATTACTCAACTAACATTTTTTTTATAATGTTAAAAGTTAAAAGAGAACAATTATATAATTCAATTGATTTTTTTTTAAATAATATAGGCCATTGGTATCGAAAACACGGTCCATTATTAGTCAAAAGTGCATGCCAGGAACAATAAATTGAAAAACGAACACAAATTGACATTCATTGTTTTGCTAGCTTTGTATAAATCGTGGTGATACGTGGAGCTTCATAAAAAATCCTGAAGGTCTGGAGTTGATTTACACCCGCCAAAAAAAAAAAAAGATCTGGAGTTGCTAAGATAGTCTCGTGCAACTCTTTATGCTTTGACCTTATGCTACCAAGTTGCTTAGCCTTGAACTAACTAAAACACACACGTTACATGCAACTTTAAAATAAACACAAGCTATTTGCTCACAATATTTCAAATATATTTATTTAGATCTCGAGCCAGATGTTCAGGTATAATTTAGAGGTTTGAGATGGTCGTTTTTCTAATACTTATGTAACAGATGGTAGTACAGTGTTTTAGAGGTCAAATTACAGAATGTTTGGATTATTTGACTGGCCTGTTGGTCTAGTGGTTAGTGACCCTAACTGCTATGCCGGAGGTCGTGGGTTCGATTCCCACCCAGGACAAATGTTTGTGTGATGAGCACGATCATTTGTTCTGTGTCTGGGTGTAATTTATCTATAATATGTATGTATTTAGAAATATATAAGTATGTTTATCAGTTGTCTAGTACCCATAACACAAGCTCTGCTTAGCTTGGGACTAGATGGCGTTGTGTGATAGTTGTGGAATATTATTATTATTATTATATTATTATTATTAAGTAATATTTTATAATAAAAATAATTGGGTATTTCACCAATAAAATCTTATTAATCCGCCAGACTGATTTAAGAAAAATAATGGACACATATATTTTTTTTGCTTTTTTACGTAAACAAAAGACGACTTCGAAAAGTCGTGTGAAGTCACATTGTTAGTACTTTTTTACCCACAAAAAGACGTTACAAGCCGCCACTCCTGATCTTCTACTAGTTTTATTTTCGTAATTTTTTATTAATTTGAAAAAACAAAAACACAATATTTTTCGAAAATCTAACTTGAACAATAAGGTTACTCCCAAAGGTTACTCCCAAAGGTTACTCCCAAAGGTTACTCCCAAAGGTTACTCCCAAAGGTTACTCCCAAAGGTTACTCCCTAAAGTAACTCCCTGAGGTTATTCACCAAGGTTACTCAATAAGGTTACTCCTTAAGGTGACTCTCTAAGGTTACTCCTTCAGGTGACTCTCTAAGGTTACTCCTTAAGGTGACTCTCTAAGGTTACTCCTTAAGGTTACTCTCTAAAGTTGGACGACACGGTTGGCGCAGTGGCTCAGGCAATGGACTGCTGCGCTTCGTGTCGCGGGTTCTATCCCCGCACGGAACAAAATAAATATTTGTACGGCCTATATAGTTGTTTCGGGTCTGAGTATTTGTGTATGTGAGTTTAAATGTTTGTGAATGCACCCACGATACAGGAGAAATTCCTAGTGTGGGGCATCGTATTTAAAAAAAAAAAGTTACTCCTTAAGGTACGGTCAGCATCAGAAGTAGCTTAACATTTTGGAACTTTTATTATTTAATGTACAGGATTCCAGCTATTATTTTTAATGGTTCAGATTATAATTATTTAAAATATTCCTTACTCTTCAATGACTTGTTAGTAACGAGTAATATCAAACAAGTTTTCATTAATTAACCTGCTTAGTAAGTTTGTGTAGTGTTAATCTACTTCTGATGCTGACTGTACCAAGGTAACGCCCACTTCCACTGACTTCCAAACAATAAACACAAAAATAACAAAATCTTGTTTCATTGACTTTTTTACCACCGACTGCGAAGTTATTTTTATTATTTTAGTGTTTCAATTTGAAATTAACTAATAACTTTAGAAAAAAAATATTCCATGATACAATCACGAGCATTAAAATTTTATTGATCAATCATCTTCGATAATATTTATTGGCCTTCGTAAAAACGTTAATAAATTTGTGAAATCTAAATTTAGAATATAATAGTTTCGTACTTGGATACCCTCCCAATAAAATGTTCCTGAGCGAGGGCGAGCGGGTCATAATTATGTCGGACGGTGAAATAGTAGCGTTTAAATAATCATATCAAACACCATGTAAAAAGTAATAATAATATAATAATAATATTATAATAATATAATAATAATAATAAATAATAATATATTATGTTGACAAGATCTGCAGCTGCAGCAAGACGTGCACGCCCACCATCCCCGGACTCGTCGCTCAGCTCCGCCTCGCCGCCGCCGGAACCCAGCCCCATCGTGAGTGCTGTGACACCGACCGCGGCAGTCGCGTCGAGCTCGAGCGACGAGTATTTCTCGCTGTCCCCGACACCACCACCTGCTCGGCGACGGAGAGGACGCCGGCCGCCGGACGGCTTAGGACCTCGAGGCCCACCGGCTTCTGATAGGGTCCCAGCTCCCGGCGGAAGTGTGCAGCGCATGCGATGGACGCAATCCATCAACGAGAACGTCATGCGCTCATACTATGGGGCTACAGAGGGAGGAAACAACCTGACCGCGTACCGTGTTCGGATGCTCTCTCTGTTTCAGGTACTTGAGCCGGCTGTCAACGTATCGGCACAACGACTGTCGGATCAGGTGCGAGTCATCCAGCGTAATCGTATGTTGGATGACACCGTACTTGATCGCTTGCGGACTGAAATGCAGAGTAACCATGTCATTGCTACGCCGTCACAGGTTGTGGTACAATCACAGTCTACCACGCCACTTATTTGTGAAAACGACGTGAGTAGTGACATGGTTACTAACGTAAGTATCCAGTGCAGTGAGGAAATGAGGAGTACTTTGGAGGGTGCGATCAGAGAATATAAGTTCATGACACCCGAACGTAGACCACGCTTACCTCGTTTGCCCATGCATAACAGAAATAGGGCGCTGGTGGCTGTTCTGGATTCGCAGTTGTCAAGCTTTTTTGATAACTGCGATAACCTCAGTGATGCTCATTCAATCCTCTATTGCGCGGCTGTAACGGCATGTCGTTTAGCTCATGTCAAATTTCCGGATGACAGAGCTACACGACCGAAACCAGCCGTACCGGCATGGCAGTATAGGATTGAACGACGCATTGCTGGGGCCAGGGCGTTCATCGGCAAACTAATCTGCTTCCGGGAGGGCAACAATCGCCCTCGAGTGATGCGCTTTGTGAGACGGGCGTTTACGGGGACTGATATCAGTCCTCAAGACTACATGTCCCGTGTCACAGAGCGCATCGACTTCTGGAAGCAGAAAGTGTATGCATGGGCAAACCGTATTCGTAGGTATAAGCGTCGGGTGGAACGGTACACTCTAAATCGCACCTTCCAAAGCGATGAAAGGTGGGTTTACAGAGCATGGGAGCGACCGGACCAAGGTGTGACTGACGCGTGCCTACCGGATGATAACGCCATGTGTTCATTTTGGCGTAACATCTGGTCGGTACCTGTCAGTCATACCGAGGGTGAGTGGACTCGGGACGTCGAGCGAGCATGCGATCCAATAACAGAAATGGGGGCAATAACGATCAGCCCCCAAGATGTAGGTTGTGCAGTTCGTCCGTTGCCAAATTGGAAATCACCAGGACCGGACGGACTGCACAACTTCTGGATTAAATGGTTCACAAGATCGCATGCTTGCTTGGCAACCCTATTCCAGTTAGCCTTAGAGTCAGGGTCGCTACCAGAGTTCCTGACGACTGGAATAACTCACCTGCTCCATAAATCGGGTAGTACTGCGGAACCCAAAAATTATAGACCGATTACGTGTCTTCCAACGGTCTATAAAGTTCTTACCTCCATTTTGAGAGCTAAAATAAATAAACATATTAACGAGAATTCTATTATGTCTGCTTCTCAAAATGGATGTAAGAACGGGTCCCGTGGTACTAAGGAGTTACTCCTCATTGATATGGCCATTAGTCAACAGGTTCGCCGTTTCCGAAAGGATCTGTCGACATGTTGGATAGACTATAAGAAGGCCTATGACTCGGTGCCACATACATGGCTCATAAGGGTGCTAGAGTTGTATAAAATTGATACAACCCTGCGCACCTTCCTGATGTCGTGTATGAGGCAATGGAGGACAGTCCTTCGCTATCCAGGATGTCGGCAAATCCATAGGAATAGTGAGCCGGTAAGAATAGAGCGGGGTATATTTCAGGGCGACAGTTTGAGTCCACTTTGGTTCTGCTTAGCCTTGAATCCTCTTAGCACGCTGCTGGAGGATTCAGGTCTAGGCTATCGGTTGAAAAGAGGTGGTCAGGTTATATCTCACCTCCTTTACATGGATGACCTGAAACTCTTTGCCCCCAACGATTTGCAACTGATGGAGCTATTGAAGGTCACTGAAACTTTCAGTAACGCCATCAGGATGGAATTCGGTGTGGACAAATGTGCGATCATGCATGTAAAGCGAGGGGGGATTGTGGAATCTGTGGGAACCCAGCTCACAGATTCCATAAATCTTAGATCCCTCTCAGCAACCGAAACCTATAAGTATTTGGGTATGTCGGAAGCACTGGGCATCAACGTTGCCGACATGAAACAATCGTTGAAGGAGCGCTTCTTTGGCCGCCTGAGAAAAGTATTTAATAGTCTTTTATCAGGCGGAAATAAAGTACGAGCCTTCAACAGTTGGGTCATGCCGGTTTTGATGTACTCTTTCGGTATACTCAAATGGACTCAAACAGAGCTAGACGCCCTGGATAGGCGGGTCCGGACATTGTTGACGACATATCGAATGCATCACCCACGTTCTTCGGTTATGAGACTGTATATCCCACGGAAGTGTGGAGGTCGAGGCTTTTTAAATGCTAAGACTCTTCATAATCGTGAGATATGCAGTCTCAGGGAATATTTCCTAGAAGCCGACGTGGGGATGCATCGAGATGTTGTAGCAGTGGACAGGGGCCTTACCGCGCTCTCCTTGGCTAAAGAGAATTGGCGCAAACCTGTAGTGCTTGACACTAACGACCGCATGGAGGTATGGCAGAGTAAGGAGCTTCACGGACGCTTTTTCCGGGCCCTACACGGGCCTGATGTAGACTTCCTAGCGTCCGTGGCCTGGCTACGTTCCGGGGAACTCTTCGGAGAAACCGAAGGTTTTGTCTGTGCAATTATGGACGAAGTTATGATGACCAATAACTACCGGAGATTTATTGTGAAGGACGGTACGGTTGACATATGTCGGGCATGCCACCGTCCGGGTGAATCAATCCGTCACATTATCTCCGGGTGTTCTCGTCTGGCTAACGGAGAATATTTACATAGACACAACCTTGTAGCCAGGATTATCCATCAGCAACTTGCTCTGCAGTACAACCTTGTGGAATCAGAAGTGCCGTACTACAGATATGTGCCCGACCCAGTTCTCGAAAATGGCCATATCACACTGTACTGGGATCAATCCATCATCACTGACAGGACTATTATAGCTAATAAACCTGATATAGTGGTGGTGGATCGATCAGAGCGGCGCGCAATGATCGTTGACATAACCGTCCCGCATGACGAGAACCTCGTGAAAGCCGAGAAAGATAAGCAAATCAAGTATCTTGACTTGGCTCGCGAGGTTGTCGACATGTGGGATGTGGACTCAGCGATCATTGTACCGATAGTCGTTTCAGCCAATGGCTTAATAGCCAAGAGCCTCGACCAACACCTAAGGAGGCTCTCGTTAGGCAGCTGGATCAAGGGCTTGATGCAGAGAGCGGTACTCCTGGACACGGCACGCATTGTTAGGAGGTTCCTTTCTCTGGAGCCCTGACCGCCGGTAGCTTGGACCCTGTTCCCGATACCGGTGGGCTACAATTTTTTATATTTTTAAATGTTTTTTTATTGTTTTTTTTTTGTAAAGAATATTTAAAAATGTAATAAGTTTGTGACAAAATAAATAAAGGGAATAATAATAATATTAATAATATAATATATATATAAAGCGGCTTCACCCGCTACTACTCCAAAGTTATCCCACGAGAAGATAAAATTGGGATAAAAGCCATCCTATGAGTTAAAATTTGCCTCAGATTACTCACAATCTTCGACAATATCATCGGCTAGCATTTTATTAAGCTATTGTTGCATAACAGAATGTATATATATATATTTATATCGTAATATTCTCGATTTAAATACCCAACAGCGCGTCGCCCACTGGGAAAACGAGCAACTTCGTCATTAGCGCTATCACTTCATTATAAAACACGTCCTCCTCCGTCCTCATATTTATGTGACAAAGAGGTGTGGTCATATGACCACACCTCTTTGTCGTTGTTATTTGATGATTACCCACCACTCAAAAAAAAAATCCCTCGTGTCACTTGAACTTGACTAACGGTTTGACGGTTTTTTGTCTGAACGATGCATACAAAACTTAGCCTTGCCCTTGGTACGAGTATTCACCCACGAGCCGGGTCTCGGACACTAGTCCGGGGCAATGGAAGACCGTCGGGGCCGCGGGTTGTACACTAGTTATCGTGGCCTCGACATAGAAGGCTAAGAAGGAACATGGTTGGTTTTTAGTCAGTAGAAGTCTGACACTCCCTTTCGCTCTGCACAAGAGCGGGAGGGGTTATTTGATGATTTTCAAACTGCCAAAAAAAAAAAAGGCAATGGAAGTCGCTCTAGATCGAGAGTGCGATAAAGCACCTTGGTGGTTTTAGACTTCTTAAATCAAGACAAAAATCGCTGCGAGTATATAAATATGCATTTAAAAGTGTACCTAATAATCTACTCTTATTAAAAGATGTCTATTTTAAAATTAATAGACATTATTATTAGACATTTATAATGTCTAATAATAATGTTGTTTAATTCAAAAAGATAAATTTTAGCATAATTATTGTGAAGTTTTTAATTCGTTTTAATAGAAAAACCTTAAATAAAAGGCTGTGTAAAAGGCTAGACTACGGCTGTCCTATATAATAATTATCAAATTATCTACTTACAAGACGATTTTTCTTGTTTTCTACTTTTAAGACCGCCGTTTTAGTAGTCTGTGTTTTTATTCGTAGTCGGGTTTTAGTTTATAAACTTATTTTTTTACAGTATCTAATAAATAGAGAAAATATTATGATCATTTAAAAATGGCAAAAAATACCCCATTTTTAGGTTGGTACTCCAAAAATTTTTAACACAAAAGAAATAGATAGGACATAGTCTTTCTTATAATTTGAATGTCGAAATTAATTGAATTGCTTCAGTTTTCAAGGTTAAAAAAGGGAAAAATGAAAATTGATCTTGTACATTTTTGTGATATAATCGGCCTGAACTGAAGCTGCTCTGCACACACCTTTAAATATGACCACACCTCTTTGTCTACACTAATATTAGGAAAGATTTGTTTGTTTGTTTGTAACGAATAGGCTCCGAAACTACTAGACCGATTTTAAAAATTCTTTCTCCGTTGGGAAGCTACACTATCCCCGGGTAACATAGGCTACTTTTTATGCCTGTATTCCCACGGGAACGGGAACTACGCAGGTGAAACCGAGTGATGTCCGCTAGTCACTTATAATTATTATAAGCCGCCTTAAGAAGGACTCCAACTCATAACGCCATGTCCCTCTGAGCCTGCCTTGTCCTAGATTCCTGTTGTTCGAAACACAATCCTCAGATATTTTTGTCTTTAAGTGTTTTATTTACACCTTGCCATATTAAAAAGTCTTTGCTTGCGACCGAATGCGGCAGACCTCATGTGGTTTATAGCGGTAGGAACATCTTCCAACCGCTCTTTCTGTTCAAGAACACGATCTTCAAAATAAGTCCAATTAAATCAATCAGAAAATCCATCGATATTAAATGCTTAATGATTACAATAACAATTTTTTTTTTCACTTGAATTTTGTAAAAAATCAACTGGTTTGACGAACGGGTGTGCTATTTTTAAAAAATTTCCTAAGTTTATTGTGGTCTATGGAATTAAATTAATCCGTATTGACGTCAATAGACAGATATAGGCATTAAAAATTAAAAATAAATCCGCTCACGAACGAATTGTATAAGTGGGATTACGAGACATAAAGGTCATTTTACCGTAGATAGAACAGCGGTCTTAGCATGAATTTTTGACGTTCATCATAACATAAATGACTCGTTTCAAAAATAATAGTTTCATAATTTTAATAATGTATTCGTATTTTATTAATGATATTAATTAATTTATTATTAAACATGTCATTATGTGCAAAAAATTACACGGTAACTATTCATCATCATCATCATTTCAGCCGAAAGACGTCCACTGCTGGACATAGGCCTCCCCTAAGTGTCGCCACATTGACCGGTCCCGTGCGTCTCGCATCCAGCGGGTCCCCGCAACTTTCACCAGGTCATCGGTCCACCTAGTGGGAGGCCTTCCAACGCAACGTCTTGCGGTTCGCGGTCGCCGCTCCAGAACTTTCCGGCCCCATCAGCCATCCGTTCTGCGAGCAATGTGCCCTGCCCACTGCCATTTAAGTTTGGCAATTCTTCGGGCTATGTCGGTAACCTTGATTCTCATGCGGATTTCCTCATTTCTGATTCGATCACGCAAAGAAACTTCGAGCATAGCTCTCTTCATTGCCCTTTGGGTGACTGAGCTTTCTGATGAGGCCCATTGTGAGCGACCACGTTTCGGTCCCGTATGTAATCACTGGCAACACACACTGGTCATAGACTTTCGTCTTGCGACACTGTGGTAGGTTGGACGAGATGATATTACTCAGCTTCCCAAACGCTGCCCAGCCGAGTCGGATTCGACGATTGACCTCTTTCTCAAAGTTGGACCTACCTAACTGAACCGTTTGTCTCAGGTAGACATAAACGTCTACAACTTCGAGTGTAGAGTCTCCGATCTTGATAGGAGTGGGTGTTACATGGGCATTCAACATGACCTTGGTTTTGTCCATGTTCATTTTAAGACCCACTCTTTCGGAAGCTCTATTGAGGTCATCGAACATTGTACTGAGGTTCTCCATGGTCTCAGCCATGACCACACCGGACCGAATCGGTAACTATTATTTAACATTAATTAAAATTAGAATACGGAACCCTAAAAATTGGTAATAATATTCTAACACTTAATATGATCTCCGGCTACTTTGCTAGGCATATTTGGTTCAAAACTATAAATCCAAAAAAAAAGTAAAAAAAAAAACCAACTACTTATTCCATTCACATACATTGTGATCGTGCGAAAACTTTTCTTTTTTCGATACGTAATAAAATATATTAAATGAGTGTGCGTTGATGTCTTTTCCAAGCCATTTAAAATTAAGACCTAAATATCGAACCGAAGGTACGTTTTTATACTATTGTCGAATAAAATAATAGAATTCATTTGTATATGTCACAAAAATCCGATGTCGATGTCTCTTGGTAAATAAATTTTGACGTTCCAAAAGTGCTGATTATCTGCCTAGTTTGAAAAATTACTTTTGATTTTGGACGAAGTGTTTTTCTATAATTTCGAAAGGCCAAACCCAATAAAACTTTGCGCTACCTAGGAATCGAACACAGGACCTTATACAGCTGTCGCGCTTGCAACTACAACACCAACGAGGAAGTCAAGATCAATAATTGGTTTAAATTTGGTTCAGATAGTGAAGGACATATACTCGTAGTTACTGAGTAAAATATTGTTGCTGGAAAATAACCGGGTTATAAATGCATCTTAGTTTAATTAATTTGATTAAGCATGACGCTTGCGCCATGCCAGCGGTGGCCCAGTGGTGGTGGCCCCGACTTATGAACAGTAATTCGTGAGTTTAAACCCAGGCAGGCGCATTCATTTGTGTAGTTTATTTCATCATCACTGCTCTCCAAATGGTGAAGGAAAACATCGTCAGAAAACCGGCATTAGTCTTAGATTAAAAAAATCCGAAGACATGATTGAGACATCTACCAACAAGGCACGCGTGGTGGATTTTAGATCATCCCTTTCTTATACAGGAGGCCTGAAACCCAGCAGTGGGAACATTATAGGCTTATGATGATAACGACGATGACGCTTTCGACCACAAGAACAACGACTATCGAGTCTAGTATGATCCTAAAAGTGCTTCATAGTTCAAGAAGGCCTTCAAATAATAATTCTGTCAATAAAAGTTAACAAACATTTACACTACGTTCAGTTTTTGATTAGTTGCTAAACAGTGCGGTCGGACTAAAGATGGAGTGTTTGCAAGAAGATAAAATGTTGAAGTTTCGTCCAGATACTTTGGAAGTGGTGAGGAAAGAACTTAATTTGGAGAAACCTGGAAGAATTGGAGAAGCTGTAGATATTATGGAGAATTGGGTGCAAATGCAGACGCATTTTGTTAAGAAGGATTTTTGTGAGTATTTTAATGAACATAATAACAAAATATTACGCTTGTGATCTCCTAATGGTAATGCAAATCTGTTGCTAATAGTACACCTACATAGCATTTTAATATTATGGAAATTATGTTACAATAGAAAAAAAAAAAAAAAAATTAAAATATCGTCAAATTGAAAGAACTAGTGACAAGCCCCATCTTTACACGGTAATAATTATTTGATGGATCATCAATCTTTGTTATTTTAATAACTTAAGTTCATTGCGTGTAAAAATATCCTTAACGAAGCCGTAGGACCCTGTTCTCCTTTTCACAGAGATAATTAGTTTGTTCTATCTAGAACATACCTGGGAACATGCTAGTTCCAGAGATAGGCTCAAAATTATAACCAGTAAAAATCAAAATTACATATAATTTTTCTTTTAAAAATTTGCTGTAATTTTGCGTTAAATAATCTTTACGACCCTCGTACTATTCAATGCATCCATCAGCAGTGTTGTCCTATCGTAAAAAATACAATGTTTTAAATGCGTTACATTAAATTCTACCATATGACGTGATTGTTCACTCCAAAACAAGTCGTTTCCCAGCAATATTTTTAATACAAATAAAATAAAATAAAATATTTATACAAAACCCTTCAACATTGCGCAAAGACTAGGTGATTTGAATTTCAGTGAATTAAAGGTCATACAGATAAAGTAACCCTTTTTTGTTGGGGGGTGGTAAATCATCAAATAACCCCTCCTGCTCTTGGGCAGAGCGAAAGGGAGTGTCAGACATCTACTGACTAAAAACCACCCATGTTCCTTCTTAGCCCTATATGTCGAGGCCACGATAACTAGTGTACAACCCGCGGCCCCCAACCAAGCATTCTGTACATCAAACTAAGTACCCCTACGCAAAAATATTTGCTGGGAAACGACTTTTTTTTTGGGGTTATAAATTTCATTTTACGGTAAAACTCAATATAGCACTCTTAAAACATGGTGCTAGTGGATGCTTTGAATAGTAAAAGGGTCATGGAGGTAATTTTAGTAAAGTAATAACCTAAAAAACTAGTATTTACAAAAACAGCTGTGCAAAATTTGGCCCCCAAAATCTCCGTAACTAGGGGGTTCCCAGGTATGGTCTAGAACAAAAAAAATGATCGCAGTGGTGGGGAGAACAAATGCCCTTCGTTTGCGTTAAGGGTACTTTTACACCCTTTATGTACCTACAGAATTCTTTCAAAATCAAAATCAATCAAAATCAAAATCATTTATTTCAAGTTGGCCAGTTACAGGCTCTTTTGAATAGTCGAACAAATACTAAATTTTAATAAGCTAATAAACTAAGCTACAGTCCCACTCACAAGGCATAATAACTGTCAGTGTATTGTAGTTGCCGATTCCAAAGCGTTGGTCTCATGAGAAGAATGGCAAGAAACTTCATGGATACTCTTTTAAATCATAATATTGTTACAAAACTTTGGTTACATCATTCATATCGAGATTGGTATATTATCATGTGAGAACGATGTAGCAAGTTGTGCACGATAAGTGTCGACAGTAAAGCCAAAACGACGATTTAAAAATAATATAATAATTCAAAATTCTTTGTAATTTATCTATAATATGTATGTATTTAGAAATATATAAGTATGTTTATCAGTTGTCTAGTACCCATAACACAAGCTCTGCTTAGCTTGGGACTAGATGGCGTTGTGTGATAGTTGTGGAATATTATTATTATTATTATTATTATTATTTGATGACGGCTTTGTGCCTTTTTCAACGTGTATAATGAAGGTATGATAGGACATGAATGAACAACCCAAACCTTTTAAATGTAAGTTTGCATGTTTTCATTAATTAAGTAGATAAGTTTAAATATTGTTTAGACTAAGTAACCAAATAATTACTGAACTACCCACTAGTGCACTTATAATTATTGTGTCATTAACGCAGGTATAACTAGATCCCACGACACAGGGTACCCTAGTGTGGGGTCTAGCGCTACTAAATTGCACTATTATCTTTACTCTTTTATTTTTATCTACTTTTACTATCTTTAATTGTTGTGCTTAACGTGTCATCCAATGTGTCTAAATAAAATAATTATTATAATTTTGAAAAAAAAAACCTAAAAAAAACCGCCTCTTAAGTAAAACGAACGATGAACGTCGAATGATTTCAGTGATAAATGAGAACACAGTACCTATCGGACAAAAAAAAAACTAATTAGTCAATTCAATTCAATTCAATTCTTTTATTCACTAACAATTTACATTGGGAGGAGCTCGTGGCTTAATAAGAACTGCCACTCGGGTCGATCTTTAGGTTAAGCTGCGCTTGCCTAGGTCGATCTGTGGATGGGTGACCGCCCATTACATACCGAGTTTCCTCCGTGCCTCGGAAAGCACGTTAAGCTGTTGGTCCCGGGTGCCATATATAGATCTTTGGCAGTCGTTACGGGTAGTCAGTGACCTGAAAGTCTGACATTCAGTCTTACCAAAGGGTATCGTATTACCTAGTAGGTATTAACTGGGTTGTGGAGGTCAGATAGGCAGTCGCTCCATGTAAAATACTGGTATTCAGCTGCATCCGGTTAGACTGGAAGCCGACCCCAATATAGTTGGGAAAAGGCTAGGCAGATGAGATGACTAACAATTTACATTGTGTCTGAATTTCTATAACTAAATATACACTAAAATCATACATGCAATCCAATTTTTTTTTATTTATATTTAATTTTTTTTTTTTTTTTTAAAGCAGAGAGATACAAAAATATTGGACACGTATTTTTTCTTTTTTTACATAAACAAAAAGTGAACTTGTTCTCGTAAAAACGCACTATTGGAAACCATAGTTATCGCTAACTATATTAACTGTCACGATATACCATATCACACGCGGATCTTAATACACAGGTCCTGCATCATGAGATGTATGAGATATAGGGTAGTTAACTAAAAAAAAACTAATTAGTCCGTCAGACAGATTTCCAAAAAATATTGGACACGACGTATTTTTCTTTTTTCACATAAACAAAAAATAAAGACGATACAGTGCTTCGAAAACTTGTGAACTCTTCGGAAACGTCACATGATAGTACATTTTTTACCTACAAATGACGTAACAATCCTCCACTCCTGATCTTTGACGCGTCTTATCTTCGTTAATTTTATTAATTTGATAAAACAAAAAACACGGATCCAAAATGTTTCGATAATCTATCTGACGGACTAATTAGAATCATATTTTTTTTGACTCAGTCCGATCCGCTATTGTATCTGAAAATGAAAAGTATTATTGGGGTTTTCATCAATATTTCTTCAATAGCAGCCTCGGAATCTGCACACGCTTGTGTCCGATTCTCACATTTAAGTATGATCTCAACATAAATGATGTAACCAAGATTTTGTCACAATACATTGAAAGGATTAGAATGTATTTGTGTTATATGGTAAACATCCTGTTCTTAGGGTTTATGACAGTGTTATAAACCATGTCATTAAAAAAAAACTTAACCATATGTGAAACTACAATTTACAAAAATAAACTTATAAAAAAAAAATATACAAGTATCATAAAGAGATGAATTACAGGGCGTCAAAAATTCGTCCACACCGCTGTCAACAGAAAAAGTGCCCAGAAAGCTGGCAGCATTCCCACGTTAGATGGCAATGCTGATTCTTTGGCCAAAAATATTCCAGCTCTAGTCATGTGAAGAGTCGACCAACCGCTTGGCAATTTCCTGAAATATTAAGTGGGCACTTGGACCTAAGTGTTTCAACCATATATGTTGGTTTAAAAGAATGTCAATGTAGGTTCTTGCCTATTCTTCTTCATAGAGATTTTTGATCTTTGGAATGGGCAACTCAGTATTTTCATAAGGTATTATGCCTTATGACAGTAACTTTATCTTAATTGTTTTTTCTGATATTCAAAAGTGCCTGTAATGGTATAGTTGAGCTTTGAGTTTATTTGGGGCTCCCTGTATTAAACCAAACATAACTGGCGAAATTATTGAGTAGACCTCTGCTAAACCCTTTAAGGATTACAGGCGTGAAATTATGTATTTTATGAAGAGCCACGGAACAATAAAAAAGCTTAATAAAATGAAGAAATACTAGTTAGGCTATTATCCAGCAACAAAGTTTTATTCAGTAATAATGTCCTTCACTATCTGAACCATAAATTAACCAATTATTAATAATGGCTGTCTCGCTGGTCTGGTGGTGGCTAGCGTAACTACTCAGCATGAGGTTTTAAGTTCTATTCCCGGGACATCATCAATCTCTTGACCTTAACCCAATTCATTTGGGGTCAGCGTAGTATGTCTTCTTCTTCAATATTTCTTTTATTCTAGACACTTCCATTTACTATATCATTCTTAACACATTTTATTCATCGTTTCTTTGGTCCTCCTCTACTCTTATATCCATTCATATTCACGTTCAAAACCTTCCCCACGACATTTTCCTCATTCCTCCGCATCACATACCCACGACACCCAATTCCCACCCCAGGTCGTGCTAAGTATTTTGGGATTTCCCATCAGAAATTCCACAGTAACAGCCACGAAGTCTGGGTGTGTGCCCAGATAATCGCAATAATAACCTTAAACTTAAACAAAACGGGCGAAATGTCGGTGTAAATGTTGGGTAAACATCTGCCAAACTCTTCAGCGATTACAAAAAGTAATGTTACTAACTTTATGTTCTTTAAAATGATTACAGCTCGAGATTACCTGGAAAGAACCTTGGTTACTGCTAAAGGCTTGGTAGAAAGAGCGAAAGAGAAGCTAGATAAATTATGCACATTCAAAACGTTGATGCCAGAATTCTTCAGAGTCGCCGATTACGAAAAAGAGTTGGAACCACTTCAGGATATCATGTAAGTGAACTTTTGTATGGTCTCAGTTGATAAAAGACCGATAACCTAACACGAGATGTTTCTTTTATTTACTAAACGACTGCGGCAAAGCCCATATGGAGGGTTTTATTCAGATGTATTTAAATTATTATCGAGATCTTAGCTAAATAACCACAATGGCTCGAGTCGATCTCTAGGTTAAGCCGCGGTTGCCTTTTTTTTTTTTTTTGGTGGGTGTAAAATCATCGAATAACCCACCGAAATACCATATCGAAAAACCACCCATGTTCCTTCTTCGCCCTCTATGTCGAGGCCGCGATAACCAGAGGACTACCCGCAGCCCCGACAGGCGGCCGCGGTTGCCTAAGTTGGCCTGTGATTCTACTTACATACAGAGTTTTCACCGTGTGTCGGTTGGTCCTAGCGAGTGTGTTACGTGACTTAGAAAAGTGTTACACCTAATATCACGTCCCCGTAAGTTTATGAACTAAACAACTAATGGTGAAGTGTTTCGGATAGCTGAATTAGAGCTTTAGTTATTCGAGATCTCGTCTACGGTGTTCAGTTTTTCGAGGATGCGTGCATTCGTTATTCCGGTTTCGAGGTGGCGTGCATTCGGTAAGTGTTTCGTATTCATAAACTTACGGCGACGTGTTATTAGGTGTAACAACTGTCATTCCGACGATTGGACCGAAAGTCTGACAACCAGTCTTACCAAGGGATATCGTATTACCTAGCTTAAACTGAGTTATGCAGGTCAGACAGGCAGTCACTTCCAATTTAGTAAAATACTGGTAACTGACCCCAACATAGTTGGGAAAAGGCTTGGCAGATGATGATTAGTTATGTCAGAGTTACCTAGCAACATGTACCCGTTGTTAACAAGGAACAGTTTTGTAACAGGCGTTAAGTTACAGTCATATCAATGCGTCACGTCTTAAGCATGTTTATCTAGATCCTATTTATTCAGACGCAGTGCGGGTTGGTATCTGTCACAATATTTTAAAGAAAAAATATTATGTTATCAAGGTCCAGCGGTGGCCCAGTGGTGGCGGCCCCGACTTACGAACAATAAATCGTGTGTTCGAGCCCAGGCAGGCGCATTACTTTGTGTAATTTATTTCATCACCACTGCTCTCAAAATGGTGAAGGAAAACATCGTGAAGAAACCGGCATGTCTTAGGATAAAAACATTTGAAGCCATGTGACATCTACCAACTCGCATTGGGTACGCGTGGCGTAGCCCATCCCTCGTCTAGAGAGGAGGCCTGAGTCCCTGAAGTGGGAACATTATAGGCTGATGATGATGACTGCATATTTTTTTGTCTACCTTGCCTTTACCTTACCATTTTGTCTGCCTTGATGTGTCATCAGCAAACTCCTCTCATTGTTACCCTTGTTTAAATTACAGACACGCAGCACATATGCCCCAGATGACACCAGAACATTACAGGGTACTGATGATCAAACTGGTGTCAGAAAACTTCGAATCAGGAGTTATCTTCAATTTCTACAAATACCTTATAATGGTAGGTTGCGTTAGCAAATTAGAGTAAGAGTGTGTACGAGGGGATGTAGGTTTCTGCGGGTTGTGCGAAAGAGATACCGCGCCCTCGACATAAAGGGCTAAGAAGGAACATGGGTGATTTTTAGTCAGTAGAAGTCTGACACTCCCTTCCGCTCCGATCAGAGCGGGAGGAGTCATTTGATGATTTACAACCATAAAAAAAAAAAGATTAAGAGTGTGTATGAGGGGGTGTAAGTTTGGAATGTGAGAGGGGAACCTCTCGTCTCAGCCGCCGCGGGAGACGCTCTGGACGTCAGGGGCCATGTGCAGCTTCCGGCCACCGTAGACGCGGGCCTGCGGACGGTTAGTAGAGGCTAGCTCGCCGTCCGTCCGTCTTTATAACGATGACAGGCCCTGTCGACAGCGCGTTTATATTCCACGCGCGCCTTATATACATGTCAGCAACATTATTGGCCCGCAAGGGCCGACGCCCGTCGGGGCTGCGGATTGTTCGCAAGAGATACCGCGGCCTCGACACAAAGGGCTAAAAAGGAACATGGGTGATTTTTAATCTGTAGAAGTCTGACACTCCCTTTCGCTCTGCCCAAGAGCGGGAGTTGTTATTGGAATATTTCCCAAAACCCAAAAAAAAAGTGGCTTGAGTTTGTATATTATACTAGCGGACCTGGCAGACGTCGTCCTGCCCGGACAGCAGCGCCACCAATTGGTCCAATTGTGTGTTCAAACTATTGTTGTTATTTTGTTCAAATGTAGTTCTGAATAACTTTGTACCTACCTTAATCCTGACTTCATGGTGACAGCCTAGTAAACTAAATCGCAGTTTTGGCTATTCCTAATAGTTACGGATTTGGCTATCCACGTCTACTTTAAAAATTCACACTGTATACTGACACAAAAAAGTTTGGCTTTAGCTTCTGCGCATGCGGCTTCCCTGGTAACTCTTAGCCGGTACAAAGTTGTTGATGTCTCTAACTATTCTCAATTTTATTATTTATTTTATCTCTTCCATTAAATTCTCTCTTTTACAGTGGTTTTTAATCATCCAGACGCCCTTTGGTACGAATAGTTACAGCACTGATATCAACATTTGTGCCTTACCTTCATTACAAAAATTTGTTAATTGATATGTTATGTACTTTTTTATTTTTACATTGTTTATAATTATATAATTTTTTATTATTGATTTGTGTCTGTAGTAACTCTAAAATGAACGTACACCTTACTATTGTATCGAGTCTGGTTCTTCTAACCAACATAACAGACAGAATGTGTTGCTGGGGAGTTTGTTCCGTCACTTCTTCTTTCCAGCTAAACACTAGGAAGTGCCGAAGGGTGGGCGTTTTGGGGGACTGTCTCTTGTAAACAAGTAGAGTAAAGTAAATTTTGACGTTCGAAAAGTGCTGATTATCAGTCTAATTTGAATAAATGACTTTTGATTTTGATTTTGATTTTTTTGACACGATTATAATAAAAAAAATATTTTCTTTTTTTCCAGTTAAGCGAATACTTCATGCGAGTTGAGTATTGCGCTGGATTTCAGATTGTATTGGACTACAGTGCAATCAATATCTTATCCTTTGTCACCAAGATCAACCCTATGGAGCTTAGACAAATTATCACCTTGATGACTGTGAGTATTTGGCAACGTATTTTAGGTATAACTAGCGGACGTCACGCGGTTTCGCCCGCGCAGTTCCCGTTCCCGTGGGAATACAGGGATAAAAAGTAGCCTATGAATGTTACTCGGTGAATGTAGCTTTCTAATGAGAAGTTTTGAAATCGTCGCAGTAGTTTTTGAGTTTATTCATTACAAACATAGCCAAAAATACAAATATTTCCTCTTTATAATATTAATTTAGATAACATGGCTCGGATACAACGTAACGGCGTTTTTATGCAAAGAGCCGAATTTTGGACTCTAGAACGACAAGCCACTGAGTATAGTGGCTGAGTATTGTAGCCACTGAGTAGTGAATTGTCGTTAAAGGTAGTAACTGGTTCAGGCCAGTTCTGATAACAAGTCTTACCAAGGGGTATCGTATAAACAGAACTAACTGGGTTGTGGAGGTCAGATGGGCATTAGCTCAATGTAAAATTAATATTCAGCTGCATCCGATTAGACTGTCAGTTAACTGCCATATACCTAGTTGAAACA
The DNA here is from genome assembly GCA_932274075.1 of Diarsia rubi. Classification (NCBI taxonomy): domain Eukaryota; kingdom Metazoa; phylum Arthropoda; class Insecta; order Lepidoptera; family Noctuidae; genus Diarsia; species Diarsia rubi. The sequence goes on from OW026432.1 coordinate 3,317,060, forward strand.
AGGCTAAAGAGATCATGAAAGGACAACGTCATTCTTATATCTAAATGCACAGAAATGAGAAATAAAGACTCAGCAATTGCTAAAGACATTCGTTGAACACAATTTTAGAATTTAAGGGCCGCTTTTTCAATCGCTAGTTAACTTTTATCTGACGAATAAGTTTGTCATATTGACAGTTTTTGTATAGACAATCTATCAAAACATCACATTTATTCCTCAGGAATAAATGTGATGTTAACTGGCAATTGAAAAAACGGCCCTAAAACAGATGTTAAATAAACGTCCAACTAAAGTATGAATACATTTATCTCATAAAAAACCAGTGTTTCAATAAGAACCTAGTATATTTAGATTTATCAAAAAAGTAACTAAATAACAAACTAGTTTTATAGTTAAAAGTATCCGACACTTGACTGTTAGTTAAGTTACTGTTTCGAGTGATTTTGACTTACAAGGTATTGCTATTACAAAAACTAAAGGCACTGCTTATCATAGAACAAAATACAAGGTGTAAACGTACCCTTCTTGAATCCACCAGCCAAGTATTCTCTACATCAAATTAAGACATAAAGATATTTCACAGTTGTTCAAGGTAATCAGTGACCTTAAAGTCTGCAACTCAGTGCTGAGTTATGCAGGTCAGTCGCTCCATCTAAATAGTAGTATCCAGCTGCATCCGATTAGACTGGAAGCTGACCCTATTATAGTTGAGGAAAAACTGGGCGAATGATGATATCTGGGGGCACGGCAGTGCCCCCGCCAAGTCGAGCAATAAAGCGGCACGGCCGTGCCATTCTTTTCTCGAACCAGTTCAGGCTATTTTCGACCTCCTATAACTTAGTTGTGAATAAAACTAGAAGCATGATTTTTTAGTAACCAATTAGGCATTATGACATAGATGTTTTAAATAAATACATGGGTCACTTAGCCATGCGATGCGATGGCCAAGTCAATCTATTTATTTAAAACATCAAAGATTTTTAGGTAGGGACTGAATATTTTAACTGACTTGGTTGGTATTACATGGATCTCACTACTTTTTACGGTAAAAGAACTGAGATGCGTGACTTGGCTTTTTTTTTAAGTTTTGTTTTTAGTTTGATTTAAAAGCTTTTCGGTTTCGTCATGTCGATGTTTTCCACTATTTTTAGCCACATAAATATGCAATTAAATATTCCAATCATATTATTTCCAGGAAGGCTACGGCTGCAGAATAAAGGGTATCCACGTGATCTCGTCCTCCAAAATGGTGGACACACTGATAACTTTGTTGAAACAAGTATTCAGTGCCAAACTAGCTGACAGAATACATCTACACAAATCTGCTGAGACTTTATCAGATCATATTACTAAGGAAATATTGCCATTGGACTACGGTGGTCAGGAGAAAACTCTATTGGAAATGAATAGTAAGTTATTATTATTGCTAGTCTACACGGACATTGCCTCGTTGGTTTAGCTAGTGGTTGCCAGCGCGAGGTCTTGGGGTCAATTCCCGGGTCAGGCAAGGTGTTATCAGAAATAGGGTAGTTAACGAAAAAAAATCTAATTAGTCCGTCAGATAGATTTCCAAAAAATATTGGACACGTATTTTTCTTTCTCCACGTAAACAAACAATGAAGACGAAGACAGAGTGCTTTGAAAACTCGTGTGACGTCATTTTCTGAGACATCAGTATGACATTCTTTAGCGGTCAGTGACGTCACCACCTCCCACTCAATTCTTTGACGCTTTTTATCTTCGTAAATTTTTATTGATTTGATAAGACAAAAAATACGTATCCAATATTTTTCGATAATCAAACAGACGAACTAATTAGAATCACATTTTTTTAAGTCAGGTAAACATCCCCATTCTTGAGAATCGGAAATGGAGTTTGCATTTGTGTCCCGTTCATGGCTATAGGCACGCTTCAATAAACTAACTACATGAGACTAAATATAACTGGCGAAATGTGCTATAAGGTACATCTCTGTTTAACCCTTCGGGGCTTACAGGTGTGATGTTATAGTATGTCTATACAATTTTACCGCTGCACAAAGACCTTCCCCAAGTCCAAGTCCTTCCAACTGGTCCTGGTTCTGCGCCCTTTTCATCTTCAATTTCTTAGGTAGACGTCCTGCTATCTCCTTCCTGGGTTGCCGCAGCCCTGTCCCACAGTTTCCATCATCACCATTCTCCTGCTCTGGTCCCAATTTATTTGGGGACAAAGCGGCATATCTTCTTATTCTTCTCTGTCTTGCAATTTCAGGGTACAATTTCTGTGTATGTTAAGAAGCTTTTGAACCTTACTCAACAGATTAGGTTACAATTTGAAAAAAGTTGGAAGGCTTCTCTAAACAGGAGGATGACTTGGTAAAACACGCGGCCTATGTCTAGTTTTTTACATGCCCTCGACGTCTCACAATGTTTTTCTTTAAAGAAGCAGGTGTTTTTTTTTTACTATATAAATCCAATACATTAGAAGCTTCCGGGTGGTGACGGTAGACCAGACTTGGGCACGGCATTAACTGTACAACGCTTGAATCAACTGCACTATACTTCCCAGACATACCTTGCTCTTTCAGGCCCCATCACAAAACCTCACCGTATAGTGGAGCGGAATTTAGTAGTGGTTGAGCTCCTTGTGTAAAATATTGAGCAACAAACGTTTATTGATCACTCAATACCTTTTGCTATGTTTAAAATGTACCAGACTAGTTGTATAGCCAAACTCTTTGACTTTTTATTTTTTGATTTTTTTGTTATAGCATCGTATTATTACATAACCCAACACTGTTTGGTCCTTGAGTAGGCTCACAATTTTTATCTAAATACATACTTGGGCTAGCTTACAAAATTTAAAATAATTATTCATAGAGGGCGAAAACTTTATTATAAAATATTAAATTGATACAGCTGTATTTTTACAATAGTGTAGCAGTTATTTTATTAGTTTATATCTATGGAGCCGCGGTGGCGCAGTGGTGGTGGCCCCGACTTACGAACAATAAGTTGTGTGTTCAACCCAGGCAGGCGCATTACTCGTGTTATTTATTTCATCACCGCTGCTCTCAAAACGGTGAAAGAAAACATTGTGAGGAAAATGGCATGTCTTAGAACCAAAAAATTCGAAATAGATTCGTTCGTTCTGGCAACCCGCACTGGGATTGCGTGCTGGATAATATCCCGTCCTTCACCTAGAAAGGAAGCCTGAGTCCCTGCAGTGGGAACGTAATTATGATGATGATGATATAATAGGTACAATGTCAGTGTTCGTTGGTAGAGATGTTTTTCAGGCTACCCTTACCTTTGAGTGAACTGAACAAACTCTAACAAACGACTAGGCTATCAAAATGGTAGTTCTTCTTCTTTTCATTTCGATGAGACTCAAATGGTGTTAGACACCTGGTTTAACAACTTATTGATGTAAATACCTGCCAAGCTCTAAAAAATAATTTGATTAAACAGTAAGTCGTCGTATCGAACTCAGGCATTACTTTGTGACTACTCTCAAAACGGTGAAGGTAAACATCGTGAGGAAACCCGCATGTCTTAACCAACAATTTCGAAGATATGTGACATGTTTCAACCCGCACTGGGCCCGCGTGGTGGCTTATAGCCCATCCCTCTTCTAGAGAAGAGGTTCCATGCAGTGGGAACATTATAGGCTGACGATGATGAAATTATGAAAGGTGCAGGGTGGACAGGACATAGGTGGGGCATCTCTTGCAAATGAATCCCACAGAATTTTACATTCAGTTTGGGAAGGATCGAGGATACACAGCCTGGCTTCGTTATCGCTTGAAAGATTACTAGTTTGACCACTGCAGTTCATATACGGGTATAGTTACCATGATCGTTGCTAGTTAATAAGAAGGGGGGACAGGTGGCACCAAAATACAAATAATAATAAAATTGTACATTTATAATTTTTTATTAGTTTTATTACACGTGTTTATTTAATTTAAAAACTCTCTTTACAGAAGCTTGGCTAAAGGCCCTCAGTTCCACCGAGTTTTTGGACTACATGAACGAAATGTGCAGTGCGAATACAAACGAATCATGCAGGAAATCGGATAAGTTCAACGAACATTATGTCGGCATGCCTGGATCTTTTAGGGCACTGAGTGTTGATTAATTTAAATACCATTAATTGTTAAGGTGAATGCGGCAAGGTAGCCCGCGAAATTCGATTTATTTAATTTACCGATCAATGTCAGGTTTTATGTTAAATAAAATAGGTGTCGCGACCGTAACGTTGTGACTTTACTACACACACCAATACAAACGTCTTAGTCCATATAAATCACTTAAATATGTGGATATTTGTGTATGTGAGTTTAAATGTTTGTGGACGCATCCACGATACTGGAGAAATTCCAAGTGTGGGGCAACGTTATTTAAAAAAAAAGTCTTTTTCATTAAATAGTCACTAAACAGACTTATATGAACTGAGACGGTTGTATTGGTGATTTTAATCATTATAACTTATTAGAGACACATTTGTTACAATCGCGAATCCACACATATGACACTGAACGGAAAAATGCAAGAAAACGTAAAAAAACTAATTTCGCTGGCTGCTTTGGAGCATCAGCCTTAAGTGCTTGGACTTGGTGTAAATTAGGAAAAAACTTTTGTTTAACGTTGCTGTTATGCTTGCTAGTAAAATTGTTATCGAAACTGATATTGAAATAAAATTAAGGGTTTAGTTGTATACCTTCGGGGATTTCAGGCATGAGGTTCTGTTACTCAAACTTTTCATTGTAATTGAGAGCTGGCAAAATTAATATTCCAGTTTAATTATATTTGTGATAAGACGAAACCTTCACGGTAGCCCACGAAATTCGTTTTTTATACATTTATATGTTATTGATAATTATGTTGTTTATTTATAATTATGTTAAAAATAAAAATAGGATTCGCGACCGTACCAATTTTGACTTAACTGAGCAATAATGATTAAATTGATCAATACTCAGTTTTAATAATTTCCTTAAATGCCTTTTTCATCAAATAGTTACTTAACGAAAATAAATTCACCCAAGAGGATTGTATTCATGATTTTAACGATTATATCTCTTTAAATACATAGGCATTACGTGCGTAATACTTGATCCTACTTTTATCAACATAAAACGTGACACTGACCTACAAATTGCAAAAAGATGTAAGATAAATTGAATTACACGGTCTACCCTGAAGGTTTCACCTTAAGTTGAATATAGTTTTATTGTTATTTTTGTAAAATTCGCCCAGAATTATACAAAGCGAATGTTACCAACAAAACCTTCCAAAATGTTTATCGCGTTGGTGAATTTCACTTTTAAAGCAAAAGTAGAGATAGAGTAAATGGAAGATGTATTGAGAAGTTCAAAATCATTATGTGAAGCCAAATAAATATAATATTTTAAATATATCGATCATTGTGTTTTATTCTCTTTCCAAATATTTTGTTTCTTTACCAAGGGGAAGATCTATAAAACCATGGTTAGACCTGCTGTCCTGTATTTAAAATCAGAATGTTGGACCACAAAATAAAACCGACTTCAACTTCGCCAAGAGAGTTCTCTCGATTTCGTTAAGATTCCATCATCAGATGCCAACCTGGTGACTATGAGATCAATAGTAAAGCATAGGCTTTTGAATAAAAGAAGAATTTTTCGAATCGGTTCGTAAACGACGGAGTTATGCCCGAACAAACATAAAAAAATATATTAAGATCCGAATTAAGAACCTCCTTCTTCATTTAGAAGTCGGTTAAAAAGGGATAAATTAAAGGAAATTGCATGTGGCTGAGATGAGAATGCTCAGGGGGATGTGTGGTGTGACGTGAATGGATAAATTAAGGAGTGAGTACATAAGAGGAAGTCTGAAAGTGGCGCCAGTGAATAAAAAGTTGTGTGGTAATTTATTGTCGTGGTATGGACATGTGATGCGAAGGAATGAAGAAAATGTTGATGGTAAAGAGTAGCGGAAGACCAAAGAAACGATGGATGGACTGTGTGAAGGATGATATGGCTAGAAAAGAGGTCATAAAGATCAGGTTGCTCTTTTTTTTCGGTGAGTGGAAAATCATCAAATGAGTCCCCGCTCACGGTGGAGCGGTACTGAGTGTCAGACTTCTACTGACTAAAACCCATCCATGTTCCTTCTTAGCCCTTTGTGTCTGAGGCCGCGGACGTCTTTTGAACAACCCGCAAGCCCGACGGGCGTTGGCCCTTGCAGGGGCTCCTGGACTCCTGCAATGTTGCTGACATCTCTTTGAGGTGCGCGTGGAACACGAACGCGCCGTCGTCGACACGGCATTTTTTTTTTTTTTTAATGGGACAAGCCCGCCTCACTATTCCCAAACCACTGTAACTCCTGTAAGCCAGAATCAACAGTGGCGACCACAAGAAAAGCGCCGAGACAATGAAGCTCGACGAAGTCCCAGAGAAATGATTTGACTGTCTTGGATCCCGCAACGAAATTAATCAGAAAAGAATAGCGGAGGAGTAGGAAAAACAGAAATTTCCACTTCCGTCGACACGGCATGTCATCATCATTGGACCGCCGGGCCCGAGCCTACGATGACCAGAAGCCATAAATCAGGTAGCCTATCATGACGTGTGGAAAAGGAACTGCACTAGACACCCTGTATAGCTCTATCGCTTACCCCACTGGAGTAAAATTAAAACAATCAAGCTTTAAGACGTAATGATAGACAATAGTGTCCTATTTTATTTATTCTACATTAAAAGTAATAAGGAACCATACTATCGTGTGTTGCCGGTGATACCATGCTTGCAAGTGAACAAAATTCAAGAACCTGTGAAACTGAGTGTGTCATAAAATATAATAGTATGATTTTCAATTTTATTTTTACCTTAACACGTTTTTTTTTAGAGGGTATGAAGTCTTCAAATGACTTCTCCCGCTCTGTGGGACGCGGAAGTGTCAGACTTCTACTGACTAAAAACCACTCAAGCTCCTTTCTAGTCTTTTGTATCTGGGGCCCCACAGCCTAGGCGGAACCCTTGCGGGCCCCTGCAATGTTGCTGACATCTATTTGAGGCACACGTGGAACACCAACGCGCCGTGGAAACGGCACGGTTGGCGCAGTGGCTAAAGCAATGGACTGCTGCGCTGCGTGTCGCGGGTTCGATTCCCGCACGGAACAAATATTTGTATGACCTACAGATAGTTGTTTCGGGTCTGGGTATTTGTGTATGTGAGTTTAAATGTTTGTGAACGCACCCACGATACAGGAGAAATTCCTAGTGTGGGGCAACGTTTTTATAAAGAAAAAAAAAAAAAACCTTCAGACCCTCGTGTCAACCTTGAGGTTAAGGCCAGCATATTGTAGAATAATTTTATGGTAAAACCATTCAATTCAATTCCTTTTATTACTCACTTAAAAAGTAATCATACTGCAATTATCATAACATAAAACATTTTAGATTAGATATCTGTTTTATGTCATGAACTAATTATGATAGTTAACTTTTTACTATACCAGTTCAAGTTAAATTAGCTTAACTCCTGAGTTATAAATAGTGATGCGTAACTACATAATTATGTATATTTATAAAATATGTTTAAACAATAAACAAGAAAAGAAATAACTGATTTCTTAGAAAAACACTATAAAGTGAAAAAATTTAATACTGATTGTTTTTCTGTTACTTTTCTTCCGAAAGGAAAGTGATTTTTCACTCTTTAGGTGTTTGTTTAGACGTCCGTTTTTAGAGTACCGTACCCAAAAGGTTCAAACGGGACCCTATAAACTTCGCTGTGTGTCCGTATGTCTGTCACCACGCTGTATCTAAAGAACCGCGATAGCCAGACAATTGAAATTTTCACAAATTACGTATTTCTGTTGCCGCTATAACAACAAGTAAATACTAAATACAAATAAAAAAAAGATATTTATGGGGGCTCCGATACAACAAACGCGATTTTAGTTTTGTTTTGGCACGGACACCTTCATGTGAACCTACCTTAGCTGAATTATATTCGGGTCAGCTCAACCTCTTTTTAGTTCAACTGCGCGGTTCACTCTTGTCAGAGTGGGCGGGGTCGTAAGGGGTCACCCACAACTACAGGGTCATAAGGGGTAGCCCACAAATACGGGGTCTTATGAGATCGCTCACAATTACTGGGGCATAAGGGGTCGCCGAGTAGAGCAGTGGTGGCCCAGTGGTGGCGGCCCCGACTAACGAACAGTTGGTCGGGGTTCAAACTCAGGCAGGCGCATTACTTTGTGTAATTTATTTCATCACCACTGCTTTCAAAACTGTGATCTCTGGTCGGGGCTGTGGATTGTACACTAGTTACCGCGGCCTCGACATATAGGGCTAAGAAGGAACATGGGTGGTTTTTAGTCAGTAGAAGTCTGACACTCCCTTTCGCTCTGCGCAAGAGCGGGAGGGGTTATTTGATGATTTTCTAGCCGCAAAAAAAAAGGAAACCTATATCTAAGAACCAAAAAATCGAAGATATGTGACATCTACCAATCCGCACTGGGCCCGCGTGGTGGATTATAGCCTATCCTTCTCGAGGAGAGGAGGCCTGAGTCCCTGCAGTGGGAACAATACAGGCTGATGATGAAGGGGTCGCCGACAACTACGGGGTCATAAGGGGTTGCCTACAACTACGTTCTCTATTGGCCGCAAGGCCAATTCACGCCATTCAACGCATTGTTTGATGAAGTCTGTCCATCGGGTTTTCATTCGATTACTCAGTAGCAAATCACCAAACGTACCATGAACTCGACGATTTTTTATATTTTGATGTTGTGGTCAATGATGTACGCGCATGCTTAGTTATAACTTCGAAAGGATTAAACAAACATTTATTGCGCATAACTCGTGTGTATCAAAAATGTCATTTTAATAATTCTTTCATTTATCATAATAACTTAATGTCGTGACTTCGATCTCTTTGACCTCTGACCAACCTTTTCCATCTAATTTAACTTTAATAATAGTGTATGCATAGAATATTTACAAATTAATTTTGTATAGAATACGTGATTAATATCAATGGTCACCGAAAAACATACGACGATCGGAATTAGAGAAGCTTGGTGGATCAAAATAGTCCCTTCGAGGCAAGGACCTCTTTACAAATAAATAAAAAAAACTGTAAACAACTGTAACTGTGTGTGTCTGTGTAAATGTAGGGTTCCGTAGTTACCCATCAAAATATGTGAACTTACTAAACTGTCTAACCACCCTGCCAACCTGCCTCCGAACGATGTTTTTTATTGTAAAAATAAAACAAACTTAAATTTGCAGTTTTGAGACCTGCGCTCCCATACATTATGTATAGGAAAATAATAGCCTGCTTAGCTATGATAGTTTTCTTATCATGATGGGTTTCAAACGCCCAAACACAACCCGTATAGGTGGTTTAGGTTGGCACACTTGAGTCTAATAAAAATTTGGACTTTAAAGCTTAATATTTCACAAACGATTTTTTTAAGACCTATCCAACGCCATCCCACACATTGAACTTTGCGAGAAAAAAAAAATCACCCCACTTTAATGTGTACTGAAGGATACCCTAAAAAAAAATTCTATATTTTACTTTAACACTTTGTCGTCGTTCCTTCATATTCAGCTAAATCCAGTAAGACTCAAATCAATCAAAATCAACATTTCTGTGACAGAAAATTAAACAAAGCACAGTCATTATCTTAACGTCACGTCTTAAGCGTTTTCACTAATAGATCCAGTTTATCTAGGCGCCATGCGGGTTGGTATTCGTCACAATGCTTTCAAATTTTTATCTAAGCTTACTCTGAAAAGGGTACACAAATTGGGACAAGCCGCCACACTATTCCCAAACCACTGTAACTCCTGTAAGCCAGAATCAACAGTGGCGACCACAAGAAAAGCGCCGAGAAAATGAAGCTCGAGGAAGTCCCAGAGAAATGATTTAACTGTCTTGGATCCCGCAACGAAATTAATCAGAAAAGAATAGCGGAGGAGTAGGAAAAACAAAAATTTCCACTTTCCTCCATATCAGCAGGAGACAGAACAGAACAAGGTCAATAGGCGCTCAGGGACGTATACAACTTGGATAAGCCCAGTTGCCTAGCACCACGGATATTGTTGTCATTAATATTAGTGGGTCCTAAGTTGTGAGCTGTTATATTTGATTCCATTATATATAAAACAACTTACTTACCTACTTACCTGAAAAGGATACTAACCCTTTGGGTACGTAACTTCAAAAAATTATTGAAACATAACATCATTACGCCTGTAAACCCAAAGGACTAGGCACAGTACACCCACAATTACTTAATGTTACGTTTCATGTAATACGATGGCGCCTGTAATTACAGAAGGGTTAGTCAGCGGTCTAGGACACCGTCCGTCCGTCCTATGATGATGACAGGCCGTGTCAATGGCGCGTTCATGTTCCACGCGCGCCTCAAAGACATTTCAGCAACATTGCAGGAGCGTGATAGGGCCGACACCTGTCGGGGCTGCGGTTTTTTTTTTTTTTTCAAACATTGCCCCACACTAGGAATTTCTCCTGTATCGTGGGTGCATTCACAAACATTTAAACTCACATACACAGACACCCAGACCCGAAACAACGATCTGTAGGCCATACAAATATTTGTTCCGTGCGGGGATCGAATCCGCGACACGCAACGCAGCAGTCCAATCGCTCAGCCACTGCGCCAACCGTGTCGTCAAAAGAGATACCGGTTTGTTCGAAAGAGATACCGCGGCCTTGGACACAAAGGGCTAAGAAGGTACATGGGTGTTTTTTAGTCAGTATAAGTCAGACACTCCCTACCCTATGCCAAAGCGGGAGGAGTCATTTGATGGTTATTTTCCCACAATACAAAACAAGGGTTAAGCACAGGTTCAGCCATTTCGGAGATTAGCCGAAATAAGCAGACATTTCAATTTTTTTTTCGCCATGTCCGTCTGTCCGGAACATGATAATGACAATATACAGGGTGTAAATTAACTCTTCACACATACGTCAATCAAGCATTCTGTACATCAAACCAAGTAGGTACCTCTACGCAATTTTTTTTGCAGGGAAACAACCTTTATTTTTGGGGTCAAAAATCACATTTTACGGTAAAGCTCAATGTAGCACTTTTAAAACATTGTGCTAGTGGATGCTTTGAATAGTAAACCACATTAACCGGTCCCGTGCGACAACTTTCACCAGGTCATCGGTCCAACTAGTGGGAGGCCTTCTGACGTAACGTCTTCCGGTTCGCGGTCGCCGCTCCAGAACTTTTCGGCCCCATCGGCCATCCTCTTATAACCTAACTATGGCAAGACACAACAAACTGGGTAGGTATCAATGACGTATTATATATAGACACGTCATGAACTAACATGGCAGCGTTTCAAAACGGCGAAAATATTAGATAACTACTTTTACGCGTAAAGAAAGGGAAAGAAAATATGACACCGTACAGCGGGATGCCTGTTGATGCCTGGTATCTTTATGTTTTGCGTAGGTTTGTACACACGATTTAAATTAAGAACAAACGTAGCGTTGTGCGACAGGTTGGTGCGTAACTAAGCGCGATGTGGCCAATTGGCTTCATTTCATGTTGTCATTTTTGAGGGCGGACAACGTATCTATAGTTTTAATATATCATTAGTAGGTATCATATTTTTTAACACATTTACACATCTTGGTGTTTTTGTTTTCAACAAATGTCATTGACGTTAGAGGAGTAAATTAAACATATTAGTCATTAGGTCAGACAAGTTAAGTTTTTGTTTAAATTCAGTACCTGATCGATCGACGCACAAACAAGTCCCAAAGCCAAAAATTATCATGTTTTTGTTTTAAATTACTATGAAAATATTGTATGTGCGGAGCATCTCCTGTAACGAGACAGCTGGGACGACAGGTTCTCTCCCTCTCACGTTCTGCTACCTCCTTCGCTAGCATCACTGTTTCGCAGAAGGAGGAGACGGTGTTCCATTCCCTCTCGCCCCAGATCATGGCTTGGACCTGAGCAGGACGTTAGATTGAACTGTAACTGTTGATTATGCAAAACAAGTTCAAGAAATGCAGAAGGTATCCACTTAGTCAATAATATTATAATAAATATAAGAAATAAATATGCTAATTTATGTCAGTCATAAATCAAGTTCAATAAAAAATATAATGCGTCAGTGGTTTGTATAATGTTTTTAATATGTAAAGTGCCCTACGCACTTGAAGTTTGATCGTTCGACGACTGGGTAGAAAAAAAAAACGATGCATTGTTTTAAAGATCACTGGGCTTATATAAAAAGAAAAAAGTTCCCGAGGTTTGTTTTTACTTAGCTGCTTACGTATTTCTATTAAGAGGTCTCTTTTAGTGGAAATATTTAATTATATTCTATAGACCATACTTTTTTGATTACACAATTTCGTAAAACTGTTTTAAGACATATTTTTCCCTAATGATAGGATGAATCTGCTTAGCTTTTTCACAGTAATATTGGGTCAGCTTTCAGTCCAACCGGATGCAGCTGAATACCTGGTTTCTGCATAATAATATACCAACTGCCTATATGAACTCTAAAACCCATTTGGTAGGTACTGGTAATATGGTACAGAATGCTTGGTTGACGTATGTGTGAAGGGTTAATTTACATCCTGTATAATATTTTTTTTAGGGCCTGGCTGTTTTTGTATGTGAGTTAATAATGTTATAAATTCATAGTGCGGGGCAACCTAAAAAAATAAGATTGCCGGTTAAAACGATCGACAGAAGGCACTAGTCTGTAAGTGCCACAATACAAGATTTCGTTCAAATAAAACCATTTAAGATTGGTTATCTCATTCAGTTAAATGTCGATTGCCTACCAAGTGCGTGTCTAAAATGGTTACAGTGCTAACAGATACGATTCTAGAATTCCACCCAGACACCCTGGAATATGTCAGGAAGGATGTAAACTTGGATAAAGACGGAAGAATTGAAGAAGCCATTGATATTTTGGATGATTGGGTGAAAAAACAGCAACATTTTATCAAGAAAGATTTTTGTAAGTATCTGAATATTTTAATCGCATTTGACCGATGCTCTGCCCGCATGTTTAGAATGATAAAAACAAAACATGATCTTTGTTCTCCTTTCATTGAAAGTCAATGACCCGCTAAACCCTGGAACATTATAGATTGTCAGGCAGATTCAGATAGTCTTACTTTCATTTATTCATGATCTGCTTAGCCTTTTCTCAATTATTTTAGGGTCGGTTTCAGTCTAACCTAATGCAGTTGAATGCCCGTATTTTACATCGGAGCGACTGCTTATCTGACCTCCACAACCTAGTTAGTGCTGGGTAAATGATAAGTCTTGGTAAGACTGGTTTTCGGACATTCGAGCCACAGCTTTCTTGTTGCGACTGTCAAATATCTACAAATGACAACCGGGTTTTACGGCAGGGAGTTTTGTTTTTCCTACTCCTCCGCTATTCTTTTCTGATTAATTTCGTTGCGGGAGCCAAGACAGTTAAATCATTTCTCTGGGACTTCGTCGAGCTTCATTGTCTCGGCGCTTTTCTTGTGGTCGTCACTGTTGTTTCTGGCCTACAGGAGTTACAGTGGTTGGTTCAAGAAATGGTGATTGCAGGATGTTCTATAAAATACAGGTATTCAGCTGCATCCCTTTTTTAGTTAAGATTGAAATCATCATCATCAGCCTATATTGTTCCAACTGCAGGGACTCAGGCCTCCTCTCTAGGAGAGGGATGGGCTATAATCCACCACGCGGATTGGTAGATATCACATATCTTCGTAATTTTGGTTTTAAGATATGCCGGTTTCCTGACGGTGTTTTCCTTCACCGTTTTGAGAGCAGTGGTCATGAAATAAACTACACAAAGTAATGCATTTTGTATTTGTATTTGTATTTAATGCGCTTGCCTGAGTTCGAACCCGCGACCAACTGTTCGTAAGTCGGGGCCGCCACCACTGGGCCACCACTACAGTGGTGGCTGAAATACGAAACTCACACACACACACACACACACTCTGAAACAAGAACACTCTGAAATAAGAAAATTAAATAAGGCTATGCAGACGACCATAGTACCCCAGATGTTTAAATTATAAGTACATGAAGTGCAGGTAATTATGTCAAGGGCACTTTTTAAAGGGCAAGTTCTGAAACAGCCGGTCAGTGTAATTTTATCAATTTCACCTAGGTACTCTCTTAATCGACTCTTTTATCAACGTTTATGTAGGCCAGAATAATTATGCACGGCAAGCGTACAGATAAAATTATTGTTAATTTCTTTATATGACACGATGCTTGCTTATTTTGCAGCGGAACAAAACCAGCCTGATGTTATTTTAGGTGCAAATGTCAGGACGTCATAGTACTCTGCCATCTGTCAAATTTCGTTATTAGTATTTTTATTATTTTTGTTTTTTTTTTGTTATTTTATTTTATCGCTTCTTTTTCGAGGTACCCTTAACGAAGTCGAAGTAGTTAGCAATAGTTCTTTCCGTCATTGATTTATTTTTTTGTTATAATACCCATGTGGAGGACATGGGTCGATATTGTCCCTTGTCTTGGGAACTTAGGGCTTGTTTACGGAGGCGCGGGGCGTAGCGCGTCGCGTGCGGCGATGTGGTGCGCACTAACTTCAAACATGGCGTTGTATGAATGCGTTAACGGCGAAGCCATTTTATACGCGTCTGAGAATACTTGTTTGACGGCTTTGTGAATTGTTTGTTTACCTTTGTACCCTTTTTTAGGGTTCCGTAGCTGAATGGCAAAAAAACGGAACCCTTAAGTATTAGATTCGTCATGTCTGTCTGTACGTCCGTATGTCACAGCCACTTTATTCGGAAATTATTAAGACTACACAGCTGAAACTTGGTACTTAGATGTATTCTATAAACCGCTTTACGATTTTATATAAAAATAAAAGATAAAGGAGGGTGGGAGACCCCCCTTTATTTTTTGTTTTATACATGGAACTGAAACAAAAGAAAACTTTTTTCATCAAACCTAAACGTGTGAGGAGGCCTGAGTCCCTGCCGTGGGAGCAATATAATCTGATGATGATGATGATGATGATGATACGTGTGAGGTGTTTAAACACAGGTCTTAAAAATAATACAGTGGGGTTCGTAATACCAATTTTTCTCCAAAGTCCAAAGTGGTAAAATGTGTCCCACCCTCTAACTTTTATACTAAGAGTGTGAAAAATCATAAAAAATATATACTGTAGATTGCAATATAGAAACTTTCAACCAAAATAGTTTTTTCTTTTTTTTTAAACACACTAGGAATTTCTCCTGTATCGTGGGTGCGTTCACAAACATTTAAACTCACATACACAAATACCCAGACCGTCCGGTTCGAACAATATATAGTAATTAGTTTTTGAGATATAGCACATTTAAAACACCGCAAAAATAACTTTGTCATTTAAACAAACTTATCACAAAATGTGTTTTTCTGTTGCTGCCTTCCCTACTACGATGGTACGGAACCTTTCATTTGCAAGTCCGACTTGCACTTGACCAGTTTTTATTTTGTCGGCTGGGAAATCATCAAATGACTTTTCCCGCTCTGGGCAGAGCGAAAGGGAGTGTCAGACTTCTACTGACTAAAAACCACCCATGTTCCTTCTTCGCCCTCTATGTCGAGGCCGCGATAACCAGAGGACTACCCGCGGCCCCGACAGGCGTCGGCCCTTTCGGGCCCCTCCCATGTTGCTGACATCTCTTTGAGGCGCGCGTGGAACACGAACGCGCCGTCGACACGGCCTGTTTTCGTCGTGAGACGGACGGACGGCGAGTTAGCCCATCACTCACCGTCCACAGGCCCGCGTCTACGGTGGCCGGAGGTCATCGCGGGACCCCCGACGCCCGGAGCGCCTCCCGCGGCGGCTGGGACGAGAGGTTCTCTCCCTCTCGCGTTCCGCCACCTCCTTCGCCAGCATCACTGCTTCGCAGAAGGAGGCGACGGCGTCCCATTCCTCCTCGCCCCGGACCATGGCTTGCACCAGGGCCGGGCGCGATAGGTCGCCGCCGCCGATCGCCGCTACGAGAACACGGCGGGGCTCCGCCCAAGCGGGGCACACCTCCACTGTGTGCTCCACCGTGTCCTCCGGCCGATCCTCGCAATGGTGGCATCCGGGCGTTTCCTCCCGCCTGATTCGGTGCAGGTACCTCCCGAAGCAACCGTGTCCGGTGAGGACCTGCGTCAGACGGAAGGTGAGGGCGCCGTGGCGCCTCTCAAGCCACTCCTCAAAGAGGGGACTTACCGCCACTATCGTGGCGTGCCCTGCACGGGGTTGCGACAGTCGCTGTCTCCATGCCGCCATGAGATCGCACCGGAGGTCTGTCCGCCGCGCAGCAATTTGCCGCGGCAGCGGAGTGACCCCCCGGCGCAGCGCCTCCGCGCGCCATTGATGCAGGCGCGCGAGGACTATCGCCTCCAGATCCCAAAATCCCAAAAAAAAAGGCCCTTGTTCCATCGCCGGCGATAAACCAAAGAGTTAGAGATTGCTTAACTAAGCTAGCCAGTTGTTTATCTTATAGCTACGTCGATTATGTCCTAGGTATAAGCTAAGAAAGGATTTTTGAATATACAATACAATCATGTTAAAAGAAAAAAATCTTAAAAACTGTCAACGGGCGGAGCTAGTGCGGCTCGACAAACAATTGAATGTGAACTTGTTCTAAAAACTCGCTATTGGAAACCATAGTTATGAATCGCTAATCATATTAACTGTCACAATATACCATATCACACGCGGATCTTAATACACAGGTCCTGCAGCATGAGATGTATGAGATAAAGGGTAGTTAACTAAAAAAATCTAAATAGTCCGTCAGATAGATTTCCAAAAAAATATTGGACACATATTTTTTCCGTTTTTCACGTAAGCAGACAATGAAGACGATACAGTGCTTTGAAAACTCGTGTGACGTCATAATCTAAGACATTAGTATGATTTTTTTTTGCGGTTAGTAACGACACAAACCCCCACTCAAATCTTTGACGCGTTTTATCTTCGTCAATTTTTATTGATTTGACAAAACAAAAAATATGTATCCAATATTTTTCGATAATATAACAAACGGATTAATTAGAATCATATTTTTTTAAGTCAGTTAACATCCCTATTATTTTATGTTGTGATTATTTGTACGATACGGCGATTATAGATCGCCAAAAGCTATTCGTGGGACAAAAGCCTAAAGCAGCGTGGAGAATATTAATCTGTTATAAAAAGCAGACAAAACAAAGCAAGACATATCTTAAAAATATTATGAGAAGAAAAAATAATGCAAAATTAATGAGTAGGTACTGTGATCCCCTTTTTATCTTTGTCAGTGTAGATAATAGACGTTAAGCAGAAATAAAACTTTATACAAAACAAAATGCTTGAAATGACATTTTTTTCGGAAGTCGGTGACTTTGTTTGTTTCATTGACTTTTTTGCCATCGAATGCCAAAAGTAAAGTTTTTTTTTTTTTTTTTTTTTTTTTTAAATAATATTCCACTACTATCACACAACGCCATCTAGTCCCAAGCTAAGCAGAGCTTGTGTTATGGGTACTAGACAACTGATAAACATACTTATATATTTCTAAATACAAACATATTATAGATAAATTACACCCAGTTATTTTAGCCGTTTTTAGTATTTAAGGAAGTCGGTTTTTTAATGACAGCCAGGACCGACGGCATACCGAGGCATGAAACGAACTCAGTATGTTATAAATGGTCACATAAAGGGTGTAAAAGTACCCTTAACGCAAATGAAGGACACTTGTTCTCCCCACCACTGCGATCATTTTTTTAGTTACCGAGATAATGGGGGTCAAAGTTCCAAATTTTGCCCAGCTGTTTTTGTAAATACTAGTTTTTCAGGTTATAACTTTACTTAAATTACCTCCATGACCCGTTTACTATTCAAACCATCCACTAGCACAATGTTTTAAGAGTGCTACATTCAGTTTTACGGTAAAATGTGATTTTAAACCCAAAAAAAAAAGTCGTTTCCCAGCAAATTTTTTTGCGTAGTGGTACTTACTCGTAGTTTGATGTACAAAATGCTTGGTTGACGTATGTGTGAAGGGTTAATTTACACCCTGTATATCCTCGGACTGACCTCGGAGAGCACTCGCTAAGGTTTTAATATCCACCAGTGCTGTTGTTATTATTTAGCGTCGTCGAGATCTATTCCTATAAAAACCCATTGTTATTCAAATGGCATAGCCTTTTACGATCTTGATCTTTAACCTAGCACGTCTTGAAGGTAGATTAGTTGGTGATACATTTATTATTAATTGCTAGGTGGCATTAATTACTATTTTATTCATAAAACTGGACTTCGGATGTCAGTGGAGCGAGCATATGTCATAGAGTTCAAGAATTCTGACGACTATGATCGGCAGAATTCCTGACATCTGCAGGGAAATATATAGTTTTCAGATCGTAGCTGGAAATTATAAAATACTACTACGTGCCTCGTTAATTTAATGGTAGCAAGTACGGGTTGGGTGTTATTCCCAGTACGGGCAAAGTAAAAAGTTTTCTTACCAAGAATTTCTCAGTAGCAGCATTAATTTGCATTTTTTTGCATTGTAGCATATTGACGCGCGTCGTCGGCACCATAGATGACAATTTAAATTCAAACGCGCGTAAAACACGAAATAAACACGCGTTTGAAGCGCGTACAAAGGGTCGGTTTGGGATCGCTGTATCTGCACCGACGAAGCGCGTTTCACGGTCGCTCCGTGTGCTTAGGTTACACAAGGTCAAATCTCGTTTGAAGCGTTTATACGCGCGTCATCATAGTTACGCCGTGTGCTTGGGGCCCTACATTTACACTGCGTGCTCAAGCTAGGGTGTCGAAGCTTTCTGTAGAACACCAATATCGTGAAAATGTCGTCATCATCATGAACACAGGCCTTCCCTCTTTTTGAGAGGAAATGAAATCTTAGTTATAATTATGTGTTTAATCATTCATATAAATGTTTTTCAGCTCGAGCCTACCTTGAAAGGACTTTGATCAACGCAAAAGGGATGGTAGAGCGAGCGAAACATAGGCTAGACAAATTATGCACCTTCAAAACTTTGATGCCTGAGTTATACCCCGGTCCAGTGTCCAGGACGGAGTTTGATACCTTAGATAAATATGTGTAAGTATATTGCTTTCATAAAGAGCAGTAATAAAATAATGAGTGCCCCGTGGATGAAAGATTAAACTATGTTTATTGCTACCAAAGAGCACCCACGATACAGGAGAAATTCCTGGGGTGGGGCAACGTTTATTTAAAAAAAAATACAAAAAAAATTGCTATCGATCTATGGATGTGTGACCACTGATTATTTTCACTGGGTGTTTTACAATAATAATCGTGAGTATGACGAATTATTTTAATAAAAACAAAAAATTGAAAAATATGAATATACCAGTTCATTCCTAAGGTTCCAGCTGTTAAATATCAGAAGCCTAAAAATGCAATAACCACCTACCAAAGGTTATTCTGTTACCAAGTAATTACCAGTCATGGAACTCACATAGGCATTTGCTCCATCTTAAATAGCGGCTTTCCGCTGCATCCAGTTATATAAGAAGTGCACTGTCCACCCAAATATAGTTCTAAAAAGGCTATGCAGATATTGGTGTCAGACAGCGGTCTGTCCTGCCTCGAGCATCGTGGTCCAAAGATCAGAGAGAGCCTTGTCTACTAACTATTGTTTTTATGATTGACATATTAAATCTCCTCGCTTTCAAATGTTCAACCAATACATTTTTTAAAACAGTCAACAGCTGAAAGCTAACCGCTGGTCTATGCCACCTGGTCGGGCAACATAACTATTGGTTATTTATACAGGGTGTAAATGAAGCGTTCACGCAAACGTCAACCAAGTATTCTGTACATCAAAACACTAGCCAAAATGTTTGCGTAGTGGTATTGATACCACTACGCAAAAATGTTGGCTGAGATACGACATTTTTTTTGGACTCAAAAATCACAATTTACGGTAAAACTCAATGCAGCAATCTTAAAACATTGTGTTAATGGATATTTTGAATAATAAACGGGTCATGAAGGTAATTTAAGTAAAGTTAGAACCTGAAAAACTAGTATTTACAAAAACAGCTGTGAAAAATTTAGAACTTCGACCCCCAAAATCTCCGTAACTAGGGGGTTCCCAGGTATGGTCTAGAACAAAAAAAATATCGCAGTGGTGGGGTGAAAAAGTGCCCTTTGTATACGTTAAGGGTACTTTTACACCCTTTATTAAAAATACCTTTTTGACAAAAAAAAAACTTTATTTTTCAGACGCTACGCTCTTCTACCCAAAATGACAAAAGATCACTACAGGGTGTCCCTTTTTAACGTGAAATCAGACGACTATCAATCTTCAGACATCCACGATTTCTACAGATATGTTACTGTGGTGAGTTTAATACATCTTTTTATATATATATTATTATATATAAAAGGCAAAGCAAAGGCCAAACCCTTAGGACTAGAAACTTACAATTTCGCACACGTATTCCTCTTATGACTATGGCATCCACTAAGGATGGATTTTTCAAAATTCAACCCCCAGAAGGGTGCAAAAGGGGTGCACAGTTGGTATGGAAATCGTCATTTTGTAGTTTTACGGACATCCACGCGGGCGAAGTCGCGGGCATAAGCTAGTTGGATCACAATTGACAAATGAAAGACTTATTAAACATCATCATAGCCTAGCCTAGCCTTTTCCTAACTATCTTGAGTTCAGCTTCCAGTCTAACGAAATGACTACTTTTACGCGAAAAGAAAGGGAAAGAAAATATGACACCGTACAGGGGAATGCTTGTTGTCTTTATGTTTTGCACAGGTTTACACACACGATTTAAATTAAGAGCAAACGTAGCATCGCGTGAGAGGTTGGTGCGTAACTAAGCGCCCAAAAATGACATTATGAAATGTGGCCATTTCATGTTGTCATTTTTGAGGGCGGACAACGTATCTATAGTTTAATATATCATTGGGAGCAACTGCGTTTCTGATTCCACAAATACGACTAAAAACAACTGACTGCGTTTCTGATATAAAAACGACTGTCATAGGTCTACCGGGACCTACCCGGGCTTAACGTGCTTTCCAAATCACGGAGAAAATTTTATAAGGGTGGTCATCCATCCACATCTAGCGCACTGCTGCTGTTATTTTCTAGCGAGGCAACACCTAAGTCCTTGCCATTATCATCATCATCTCTTCATTCATCATCTCATTCTCTTGCCATCATCATTTCTTTGATCTTCCTCTACTTTTATAGTTCTCCACATTCATACTTAAAAGTAACACGTAACACAATATTTATGATTTTTACCGTATTGCATCTGAATGTAAACGCTGACTTCGACGTAAAGTTTTGTTCTGAAATTCAAAAAGCGTCTCTACCGATTATTACGAGTAACTTATTTTGTCAATTTAGGTGGTAGGCCTTCAGAACCTCCATAGGGGATCGGACTGGGTCAAAAAATATGATTCTAATTAGTCCGTAAGTTAGATTATCGAAAAATATTGGATACGTGTTTTTTGTTTAATCAAATTGATAAAAATTGACGAAGATAAGACGCGTCAAAGATCATGAGTGGGGGGTTGTGACGTCATCTGTTGGTGAAAAATGTACTACCATGTGACGTTTTCGAGGAATTCACGAGTTTTCGAAGTAATGTATCGTCTTAATTTTTTGTTTATGTGATAAAAGAAAAAAACGTATCCAAATTTTTTATAAAATCTATCTGACGTAGGTACTTATTATTATTTTTTGTCCGATCCCCTATCGTACATTATTTTCATAACAGTAATTTTGTTTCAGATAAGCGAGTATATCAGGATAAATGACTACAACAATGGCCTGGTCATAGTCGTGGACTTCAGAAATGCAAATATACTGACTTTTATCACGAAATGTACTCCTATGGAACTAAGGCAAATTGTCACATTGATGACTGTGAGTATTTGAAACATTTCTTTTCAACTTTTTGAACGCCAGAGCGTAAATACCTACAAAATCATTATTTTATTTTATTTCACACTAGTTTTCATTAAACAGCAGTTAATAGACTTAAAAAAAAATTTGGTGGCGTGTTGGGCACGTTTTCATTTGTCGGCTATACCCAACCGTGGCGATCAAAAGGTTAAATACAAGTACAGCTGTCAGTGGTATTAATAAGCAGTATAATACAAACAGTCAGTAATAGTCTCCAATTCGAACCAAAGACATACCTCTAATAACTATCACTTGCTTCGGTGAATGAAAAATGTCGTGAAAAAAGCAGCATGTCTGAGAGATATTTCTCGATGGGCTCCCGCACTGGGCTCACGTGGTGTATTATAGCCCATCCCTCTCCTAGAGACCTGCAGTGGCCTGACTCCCTGCAGTGGGAACATTATAGGCAGATGATGATGATGACGTCAACAGATACTCAGCTGAACCTTTAACATGGTAGAATACTGTCCACTATCTTACCCTATGCCCTATGTCATAATATTATGTCTTATAATCACAACCCATCAAAATTTCAGGAAGGCTACGGCATGAGAATAAAACAGATACATTTAATAACGTCATCAAAAATGGTGGACGCGCTTGTAGGATTACTCAAACAAGTACTGAGTTCAAAACTGGCAGATAGATTACATGTGCACAAAACTTTGGATACCTCGTACGAATTTGTGCCGAAAGATATACTGCCTGAAGAGTTTGGTGGTAAGGAAAGATCCTTGCAGACATTAAGTGGTAAGTTTTTGTGTTTTTTTTTTTTATAAATAAGAGAAACGTAGAATTTTCTCACTTCTGTGACACAAGCCTCCTCTCTGTAAGAAGGTTTGTCAAACACCAGGCGTGCCCAGCGTAGGTTGGTTATTGTCATTATGCCTTCGATGTTTTTGGTTCTGCCGTTTTCTTCAAGATATTTTTAATCTCCGATCTTAGACAAAAAAGATATATTTTCATGTAGCGCAAAGTGTAGTTGCATCAGTACGACGTGCCTAGAATATCAGAATAGCAAAGCGCAACACATACGCTGTAAAACTCCACATTTAACGCAGGCGTAACCCCCACCGTTGGCGTCGACTAATCAGCCATCGACTTTGAAAATCAAAAATTAATCTTAAACCAGAATCTTGAATACATACAGGATGTCCAGTAAATAGCACGACATACTGCAGGGGGTGATAGCTAGGGTCACTACCTATCACCTATCCTTTTCTAGTACTTTTTTTTACATCAAATTATTTGTGAATAGTTACTTTACTCCTTGATAAGTCTTTTTTCTCTCAAAGACAAGAATGTTTTCAAGAAATACTATTTTTTGTTTAAATTTGCACAGAACTATTTTCTTATCACTTAAGTTTAACCTACAGTGGTAAAAAAATCTATGTGGCAGTTTTGTACAACAAACTTAATAAATAGCTTGTTTAATGCTGATTTTGGAAAGATACAATACTAGTGCATTTTCATTTTAAAAAATACGAAAAATAAGCTATTTTAGTTGCAGAGAAGCTGATTTTGTTGAAAATGTAATTAACGTAATTCTCTCCTCTGTTTCTTTTTACTATCACCTTATCCTTCAAGATGTCATTTACAGACCGGCCGGCCGGTAGGCTGTAGATTAATTATTATGTAATTCGAACCGTAGTACGACCTTACAACGATTCGAATTCAAAGTCACATTACTTGCATTTAAAATAAAATGCTCTTATGAACTAAAATAGCATTTTTTTGTATTTTTTTTAATGAAAATGCACTAGTATTATATCTTTCCTAAATCACCATTAAACAGGCTATCTTTTAAGTTTTTTGTACAAAACTGCCACATACATTTTTTTTTCACCACTGTAGGTTAAAGTTATGCGAAAAGAAAATTGTTCTGTGAAAATCTTAACAAAAAAAACTATTTCTTCAAAACATTCTTGTTTTTGATAAAAAAAAACTTATAATGAGTAGAGTAACTATTCACGAATAATTTGATGTAAAAAAAGTTCTAGAAAAGGATTTTTTCATTACGAGATGCTTAAAAATCTGTTTCAAGGTGAGATTTTTCGATATTTCGGAAAATTTTGTAAAACTGTAAATCCGTAAGATTTTGCTGAACATATTATATTGTGTTGTATTGATAGGTAGTGACCCAAGCTATCACCCCCTGCTGTATGTCGTGCTATTTACTGGACATCCTGTATATCAGAGGAAGTTAAACGTTGCGCCAGATGCAGAATAGACTGTTTTGATATAAACTTGTGACGAGGAGGGACGAATCGCATGTGACTAAAAAAGTGATGAGTATACATGTTGATGGATGGCGACGCAGAGGAAGAGTATAGAAAGTTTGGTGAAGGTAATTGGATGGATTGTGTGAGAAAGAAAAAAGAGTATTTAAGGCAGGCATAGCATCACAGGGCACACCACGATAGTGGCTGTAAGTCCCCTCTTTGAGGAGTGGCTAGAGAGACACCACGGTTCCCTCACCTTCCGCCTGACGCAGGTCCTCACCGGCCAAGGTTGTTTCGGTAGGTACCTGCACCAAATCAGGCGGGAGGAAACACCCGGAAACCACCATTGTGAGCATCGGCCAGAGGACACGGCGGAGCACACCGTGGAGGTGTGCCCCGCTTGGGCGGAGCCCCGCCTTGTTATCGTAGCGGCGATCGGCGGCGGCGACCTCTCGTGTCCAGCCCTGGTGCAAGCCATGGTCCAGTGCGAGGAGGAATCGTCGCCTCCTTCTGCGAAACAGTGATGCTAGCGAAGGAGGTGGCGGAACACGAGAGGGAGAGAACCTCTCGTCCCAGCCGCCGCGGGAGGCGCTCCGGGCGTCGAGGGGCCACGTGATGGCTTCCGGCCACCGGACCTGCGGACGCTGAGTGATGGGCTAGCTCGCCGTCTGTCCGTCATATGACGACGACAGGCCGTTTCGACGGCGCGTTCGTGTTCCACGCGCACCTCAACAAGATGTCAGCAACGTGGGAGGGGCCCGCAAGGGCGGCCCGTCGGGGCTGCGGAATGTTGTAAGAGATACCGCGGCCCCGACAAGGGCGAAGAAGGAACATGGGTGGTTTTTAGTCAGTAGAAGTCTGACACTCCCTTCCGCTCTGCCCAAGAGCGGGAGGGGTTATTTGATGATTTCCCACCGCAAAAAAAAAGGATAGCATGACGGTAGGCAGAGGAGAATGAAAACAAAACGAGTTGCATCGACCCCAAGTACATAAGAAAATGTTAAGAAGATGATGATGATGATCTTAAAATCTACATTTTTTATTTTGTTTTTTCCAGACTTATTGCGAGAAAAAGTAACATCTAAAGAGTTCCTGATTTACTTCAACGAAATGTACCAAGCGAAGACTGATGAATCATGTAGACAAGTAAACAATTTTAATGAGCAATACGCTGGAATGCCTGGTTCTTTTAGGGCTTTAAGTGTAGATTAAGTTCCTTGGTGAAAATCTAAAGATTACTGTTCCTTATTCACTAGTAGAGCTTCAGGATTACGAGATCGCCTGGCGGGGAAGTTTGAGATGTAAATATGAGACCCGCTGTTAACAAGACAACGCTGTTACTAAGGGATGTTTTTTTTTAGTTTAAATTGAATTAAAACACAGGATGATGTTTTATTTTACTGGAATTTATAAACCCAATATAATTTCCAATAAAATTTGAAAATAATGATTATCATAACTATGTCATTATTACACCTTAAATTATTATCAATAAAATAAAGCCAATTTCAAAGATTTTAAAATGTTCTGTTATTTATCACAATAAAAAGGTTACCACCGTTAAAATAAATACCTTTAATTATGGCAAAGGTTTGTACAGTCGCCAGCTCATCAAGTTGCCACAATCTGTCTTTCCCCAAGCGATTTGAAACTATAAAATGACGACAATTTTGTTAAAAATTTAATGAGAAAATCTGAATGCTTGTTTTTGACTTGATACGCTAGCGATTTTACCTAAAGTATAATAATAATCTAATTATCATAAAAGTTGTCAAACAAAAAACAAAAGCCATCTAAGGCCCAATGACATGCCTGTGAACTACAATTTTAAAAATATGTTCAAAAATTAGATAAATTCATTGGTCGTTTTGATATCGTGTGTTTTCCGGTGATTTTAGTTTAAAATTTTGAATATTCCTACTTTTAATTTTCTTAAAAATTCTTAAATTCTCCGCATAAAAGAACACATAAAAAGATTAGTCTTTATTTCGATTAAGTATTAATACCTACAATGTATTCCTATCAACCCTAATCAGATGATATTGACGAGTAATGAATGTACACAAAAGTAATTGTCAAATAACGTTTAGGCACATTTTACGCTTATTCCTAAGTTTTCAAATAAATCATAATTAGAAACAAGATTCTAATTAGTCCGTCTTTTAGATTATCGAAAAATATTGGATACATATTTTTTGTTTCATTAAATCAATATAAAATTACGAAGATACAACGCCTCAAAGATTTGAGTGGGGGGTTGTGACGGTGACGTCACAACCCCCCACTCAAATCTCCGGTAAAGAATTTTATCTTATTTTTTTGTTTTATTTTATTTTATATTTTTATTTTATCTTGGAAAATGACATCACACGAGTTTTCAAAGCACTGTATCGCCTTCATTGTTTGTTTACGTGAAAAAAGAAATACGTTTCCAATATTTTTTGGAAATCTATCTGACAAACTAATTAGATTTTTTTTTGTTAACTACCCTATTCCACTTGTCCGTTGAAGTTTCACTTCTACTTTTGTGTTCCAGCACACATTTTTCTCTTGATAATTCTCACTACACGGGCAATATCAGTGCGACCTGCAACTGCTTTTAATAGTTCTATTTTTGCATAGTAAGTAGAAGTCTGACATTCCCTACCAGTCTACCCAGAGCGTTTGAAATCATCAAATGACTCCTTTAATGATATCCCACAATCCAAACAAAAATATAAAAAACAGTTCTGGTTCATTGTCTGTCATTGTCTGCGCGAACGAACAGTGCTGTTTGAAAACCGCCTACGTATAAAAAATAGATCCGAATAATTACTGATTCGTTGTTATTAGCAAACAGGTAGGCGCATTTTAATTTTCTTGATTTATTATAATATCTGCCGATCGAAACTAAAATAGATCGGCGTTTGACTTACAGTAGAATATTATTTGTAACCAGTAAGATTATCAAAGTCGATTATTTTTCCATACAGATGGAGGCAGCTGATAACTTTACAATTTAGTGTTCAACACCAAAACCTATGAGCAATATAAACTTGTGTCATGATGACTGCTTTGTAACAAAGATTTTCGTCCAAAGTTGGAAATGCTAGTAATTTGAGAGCACATGAAAAAGCAGCACAGCTAAACTCCTACAATGTATTTTTGTTAACTTAGTTCAACTACTTTTTGAGCGTCTATGACTCGGCACCGTAGGTGATCGTTGAGTCGACACATTGGTTGAACCGGCGGCGGGGGATATGCAAATTCCGATTTGAACGTTCTTTTTTCGAATGAAGGAGCAAACGAAAAAAGAACGTTCAAATAGAACATTATCATGTCCAAGATAAACTTAATTGTCAACTATCTCCAGACGCTCCTTCCCTGGCTGAAACAGAGTTATCCAGAGGTCGTGACATCACCTTCATCTTGAACATGTTTATTATACTCAAGCCTATTTATAAAAGGAAGCAACAGTTGAGAGGATTGTTGGATCAAGGCTCGCAGGCATCTTTTATCAGTGAATCAGTAGTTCAATTACTTGGACTTTCTCGTAAACATGTTAGTGGTACGGTTTCCGGTATAGGCGGCGGTAGCCAAACGAGCGTAAAGCACATGTTTTCTCTCCGAGTGGTATCACATTATGACCCTGAAGCATCCATCCAAGTAAATGCATATGTATTGGGATCTGTTACGTCATTACTTCCTTCAACCGAGTTACACACACCTGATTGGTTACATTTAGATAAAATACCACTAGCTGATCCAGGTTATGCCACACCAAGTAAAATTGATATTCTTCTTGGAGCAGAAGTTTACTGTGAGATTTTATTGGATGGTATTGTACGTCACAATAATTGTACGTCACAATGGAGTTAATTCTTGTAACGTAACGTGTTACTTATTCTGCGTTCGTCATCATCATCAACAGCCCGAATTCAGCCACTGCTGGATATAGGCCTTTCTTTTCTGTTGCCAAACTCCATGTTCCTGTGCCAGCCGGATCTAGATTTTTCTTTCTATGGCAACTTGATTATCTGTCCATCTCACCGCCGGACGGCTAACATTTCTATGTCCCGTTCTTGGACGCCATTCGTTGACAGCTTTAGACCTGTCAGCATTTCGTTTTTCATTTCAGCTTTGCTAGATGTCCTGCCCAACTCCATTTGAGATCCGTAACGCGATTTCTTAAATCGGTAATCTTTGTACGTCTTTGAAGTTCAAGGTTATTATATGTAACTTGGCAAAAAATCTTAAAAAATCTATGTCCATTAGCAATACCTCCTGACAACTTATATTATGTTTTCCTACTCCTCCGCTATTTTTTTCTGATTAATTTCGTTGCGAGATCCAAGACAGTTAAATCGTTTCTCTGGCGCTTCGTCGTGCTTCATTGTCTCGGCGCTTTTCTTTTGGTCACCTCAATTGATTCTGGCCAGAATTGTGTACAGTGGCGTGTTTGTCCTTTATTGGTACTCATAGTCATTTTGCTTTTAAAGAAATAGTAATTACAAATACTCTAGTAAGTGCTCATTTACAAGGTAATCTTAGTAAATAAACATACAGTTGAAGTGTTTTTCGAATCCCTCCAATGAATACCTATTATCCTGGTACTCTACCATAATTGCTGGTACAAATGTATTATAATCGTTTCTGTAAGATTTCTTGTGGTTTTCCTCAGAGACAATCGACTCTTTGTTGGCTTTATAAGTAAATTGTATAATGCGTTTGATTTCTTATTAGTTAAGGAGTTCACTTACGTAATACTTTGACGTCCATAATTTGTTTTTCTCGGTACTTATGTGTGAATCCTTTGAGAAGTTCGTGGTTTAATAAAAACTGACGATCAGGTCGTCCTTTTGATCAAGCCATACTTGCCTAAGATAGTCTGTGAATGGGTGATAAGCCATTACATACCGAGTTCCCTCCGTGATTGGAAAAGATCGTAAAGTCTAAGTTTTACCAAGGGGTTAACAAGTACGAACTGGGTTGTGGAGGTCACTGACGCATGCCTGACCTTTTTTTTTTTACTAAAAACCACCCATGTTCTTTCTTAGCCCTATATGTCGAGGCCGCGGTAGTTTGTGAACAACCCGACAGCCCGACGGGATGCCTAACTGACCTCAGATCATGTCAGTTAGGCATGTGAAATACTAGTATTCAGCTGCATCCGGCTAGACTAAAAGCCAAACCCATATAATATATATTAGTTGTTAAAAGGTTAGCTACTATTTACACTTTGTATTATTTTTGAATAGTCGTAAATAATATAAGTCACGTAACCAAGCATTTTGTGCGTCAAACTAAGAAATGACTCTTTTTTTTTGGTGCAAAATCAGGTTTTACGGATTACATAGTACAAGGATCTTCGAGGTATTGAAAGTAATAGAATATTTTAGAATTGGATTTTATAAAGTGTTGGGACTTTGGACTGTAATATTGCCATAAATAGAAGGTGACCAGCAGAGCTATTGCGTATCTTATAAATTACAGTGGCTAACATATAGTGTCCATTAATTAACTTTCAAATGGTTCCATTTTGTACTAAATCATAACAAATTTGACAATTAAGCCATGGACAATAATATATGATAGCCACTGACATCTAAAAGATACGCAATAGCCCTGCAGGCATGCTATGGATGCTAGTTTCTTACCCATTCTTCTTAATAGAGACCTACGCTTTGAAATGGGCAACCACAGCACTTTCAAAAGTTATTATGCCCTGTTGTTGGCACGTGTGATTGTAATTATTGTGGGGCGATGATCAGTTAGTAATTATTATGTCAGGTCCAATTCATCATCATTATTGCAACTTAGTTGCACTTCTTTAGGCTTTATCTGTAGTAATAGTTGATCTGTTTATATCCATAACTAACTTTTGCTCGCGACTTCGCCCGCGTGGATGTCGAATAATATCACAACAAACTTTCATCCCCTATTAAAGGGTTGAATTTATAAATATAACCGTCCTCGAAAACCTTTCTAATCATTGGTGGAAACAGCATGACAGCAAGTGCAGTAGGTTTCGCGTTTATCCCGAACAGACAGACATACGCGGCGACGATCTTTGTTTTATAATATTTGTAGTGATGATCCAATTGACTCTAATGGAAAATGTATATCTATTTTTTGGACGGTGGGATATCATCAAATGACTCCTCCCGCTTTATGCGTAGCGGAAGGAAGTATCAGACTTCTTGACTAAAAACCACCCATCTCCCTTCTTAGCCCCTTGTGCCCTCTTTCGAATAACCCGTAGCACCGGCAGATGGAAAATATACATTACTTTGATATCTTTTTTTTTTGGGTGGTGGGAAATCATCAAATAATCGGGATCTCGGGCAGATCGAAAGGGAGTGTCAGACTTCTACCAAATAAAAACAACCCATGTTCCTTCTTAGCCCTTTATGACATTTCATGTTGCTGACATCTCTTTGAGGCGCGCGTGGAATACGAACGCGGCGTCGACACGGCCTGTCATCGTCATATAACGGACGGTCGGCTCGACTCACCGTCCACAGGCCCGCGTCTACGGTGCCCGGAAGCCGTCACATGGCCCCCGACGCCCGGAGTGTCTCGCGCGGCGGCTGGGAAGTGAGGTTCTCTCCCTCTCACGTTCCGCCACCTCCTTCGCTAGCATCACTGCTTCGCAGAAGGAGGCGACGGCATCCCATTCCTCCTCACCTCGGGCCATGGCTTAGAACTGTTGCTTTTTTGACTGCCCTGACGAAGTGGTTTCTTTTCCTACATTTTATTAATTAATTTCAATCTGTCGTAAAGCGAATCTGCCCTAAAGCGAATCTGTCATAAAACTAACAAAAGCCTAGTTGATGGTAATAGACTCGCCCCTAATAACATCACATTTGCAATCGCCGAAGGGTTGGCCAGAGGTGTGCTCACTGGTACACCATCATATTTTCGCCAGTTGTGCCAAAGTTCAAAGTAATAGAAGCTGAGGCTATAGCCATCAACTGGCCTATATTCAGACTCCTGCTGCAACCATGGAATCCCTGACGGAAAAACCCAATAACACTTTGCCTGACTCGGTAATCAAACCCAGGATTTGCTAAGCAGCCACACTTGCTACCATTCGACCAAAGAAGCATTCGCTTTAGGTTTAAAGGCTGTAATAGTACCCTTAACGCAAAAGAAAGGCACTTGTTCTTCCCACCACTGCGATAATTTTTTTTTTCTAGACCATACTTGGGAACCCCCTAGTTACGGAGATATTGGGGGTCAAAGTTCCAAATTTTGCACACACACACAGCTGCACACACTCACAGCTGTTTTTGTAAATATTCGTTTTTCAGGTTATAACTTTACTTAAATTACTTCCATGACCCGTTTACTATTCAAAGCATCCACTAGCACAATGTTTTA
Source organism: Diarsia rubi (assembly GCA_932274075.1). Taxonomy (NCBI): domain Eukaryota; kingdom Metazoa; phylum Arthropoda; class Insecta; order Lepidoptera; family Noctuidae; genus Diarsia; species Diarsia rubi. The sequence goes on from OW026432.1 coordinate 3,348,626, forward strand.
AGAGTGCTACATTGAGTTTTACCGTAAAATGTGATTTTTGACCCCAAAAAAAAGTCGTCTCCCACAATTTTTTTTTGCGTAGTGGTACTTAGTTTGATTTACAGAATGCTTGGTTGACGTATGTGTGAAGGGTTTATTTACACCTTGTTTACACAGTCAGTGAATCAACTTTATGTAGGTATGAACATTCTCTCATTCTCATGTCTACATCCAGTAACAAATTGAAACTGGTTTATTAAACTTTTTTAATCCTCCATAGATGTCTGTTACCTACTGATATCCAATTATAATAAAATTATGACGTAAATGAATAAAAACTTGTTGTTGCATTCATATTTTGATGACTACACACATAATGCCCGCTTGAGTTCGGAATTATAGTTATTAATTAAATAGTTTTTAGGGTTCCGTATCCAAAGGGTAAAAAACATCATCATCAGCCAATTAATGTTTCCACTGCTAGAACACAGGCCTCGAGAGGGGATGGGCTATGTAACTACTACGGGGGCCGAGTGCGGATGGTTGACAACCCATGTCTTCGCATCATTGATTCTAGGACATGCCGGTTTCCTCGCTATGTTTTACTTTTTATTTTCCTTGAGGGCTTGGAAATCACCCCACCCGCTCTTGGGCAGAGTAGAAGGGATTGTCAGACTTCTACTGACTAAAAACCACCGATGTTCCTTCTTAGCCCTTGCCGAGGCCCCGGTACGTATCTCTTTTTCCTTCAAGAGTAATAGCGGGACCTTATTTCTAAGACGCCACTGACCATCTGTCACCAGGCTGTATCTTATAAACCGTTACAGCTAGACAGTTTAAATTTTCACAGATGATGTATGTTTGTTGCCGCTATAATAATAATATAAGACTCTATTTCAGGGCCCCGAGTCTGCTATTCAATAGTGTCAGAATGATCTGTCACTGATCTCATAATTATTGTTTTTGACAAGTTTGGTGTTGTCAAAATCAACAATTATGAGATCAATGATAGACCATTCTGACACTATTGAATAGCAGATTCGGGGCCTAGATAACTTACTGATCCATAATGGTTAGTAACAATTGAAACTTATAAACTATAACAATCAGGTTTTTACTTAGGTCAATGACGTCTATTTGATGTGCCCTTGGTTAAGAGGTCGAACGAAGCGGTGTATCGATGAGATGAATGGTATCTTTGCCCATTTAATAATTACCCAAAGACATCTATTTAATATGCCCTTGGTTAAGAGATCGAACGAAGCGGTGTATCGATGAGATGAATGGTATCTTTGCCCATTTAATAATTACCCAAAGACATAAGTATTGCATAGTATTGAAGACGGTCCACCTGGTGGGAGGTCTAAGCTCGATCGATGACCTGCTGAAGGTTGCTGGGATCCGTTGGATGCAAACCGCACGGGACCGTCAATGTGGTGACACTTTGGTGGAGACCTATGTCCAGAAGTGCACGTATTTTTGCTGAAATGATGATGATGATGATAAGTATTGCGAGATCGGGGAATCGTGGCGACACTTGTGGGACGCCTATGACCAGCAGTGGACGTCTTTCGGCTGAAATTATGATGGTAAATATTGCGCCAAACCCATGATTTTGGAAGTACGAGGGTAGGAATATAACAATCACGGTTTTTTTTGTGTGATTATTTCATCCCGTGTCAGAGTTTTTTTCAGAGGACACCGATTTGGCTTTACGTGTCGTGGAGAAATATCTCTTAGGCATGCTGGTTTCCCGTCAAGGTTGTGGGTTGTTCCAAAGAGATACCGCGGCCTAGGCACAAAAAGCTAAGAAAGAACATGGGTGGTTTTTAGTCAATAGAACTCTCACACTCCCTACCGCTCTGCCCAGAGCGGGAGGAGTCATTTGATGTTTTCCTACCCTTCAAAAAAAACGGCGTGGTTTCCCTGACGAGGTGCCTCTGTACCGAAGCAAATCATAATTAAATAAACAGCTAGCGGACCTGGCAGACGTCGTACTGCCCGAAAAGCAGCGCCACCTATCGGATCCAAGACAGAAAAACCCCCATTAACCCTAGAAAGATAACCATACCGCGGCAGACGTTAAAGATAACCATACGCTTCAGAGGCGCAATCTTTTTTAATACGTGTTTTTAAATGATTTAATAAATAATGTTTATAATTTATGATATTCTGTTGCAAGGTATAAAAAAAAGGTATATGGTGCTATAAAGTATAAATTTTAAATACATTTTTGTCTTTATTTGTTTATTTAAAATAATTTAAAACTAAATGAGTAGACCTCTAACAAAAATCAACAAGCCTTATGCTTCAGAAACAAAAACATTTATAATCATCTTATAAAAATTGAGATTTTTCTTACAAGCTGTTTGACTACAAAATAATAAGTATAAAAAAAAACTGTCATCAAAAAAATAATTTCAACATAACTACCAGTGCAAATTAATCAATTCTTAAAAGTTTCACAAAAGATAACCATACGCCTTGCGAGCGCACAGACTCGTCATATATACGTCCTTGGTGCTAATTCACCTATCCCTCGTCTATGTAAATTATTAAACAGCTGCAGTGATCTCATGGATGTGCACTATGACTCACATATTAAGTTCAAAACTATCATTCAAAAATCATTGTAAAATAATTTAAGTTAATATTGTTTGTTTGTAAATGTAGTTTTTAATTTAGTTTAATTTAATTTAGTTTAGTTTTAATTACCTATATATTTAGAAATCTTATTTATGTGCGGTGAGTAGTTGGGTACTCACCGGTTTTTGGGTTGACACTCAACGTCAAGAAAGTTGTGCATGTTGTGCTTACCTGTAAGAGGTTGATACACTTGTCTGTGACTCTTATGTATGTATCTCTTTTCCCTGTGTAGTGTACTCAATTGTTGGTGAGCCAAATAAATAAAATAAAAAATAAAAATATACAAAACTATTAAATTTACAGCATGGAAACAGCTATCCCGTGAAAGGGCTAACCGACGACTGAGTTAGTTCAGAAGGACAAACATTATTTGTTTGTCCTTCTGAACTAACTCAGTTTACACGCGTCGGATAAAAACCTACAGCAATATGTTTCCCGTGCAGGCGCCTCTGCGACGTAGGTTATCTCTCTAGGGTTAACAAAATAATCCGCCATTTATTGAAGTAATTTGTTACAAAGCCTAAACATTTGGTTCCCGTAGCCCGTTCTTGAGTTATAAAATTACAACGGAGAGTGGCATTGATACGCCCTTGAATGGTGGCCGTGATCTTCGCCTGTGTGTTATATATTTAATTGGTTTTTGTATTTCCACGGGACCCTAACACTTAAAAAACAATGAAAGCCTAACCTTTGATACTTCTTAAATCATCAGCTATTTTCCAGAAAAAGCTTCGAAGATTTACCGGAATAAACACACAGACAGGGATGCACCAACAGACATTGTTATTTTTAAATATCATGTTCTACTTCTATACTAATATTTTATAGAGGAAAGATTTGTATGTAACAGATATTTATTGAGATATAAGTAAGACTATACTAAATAATTATATAAACTAAACTAAACTAAAAACAAACTAACTCCTCCTCAACGCTGTCCGCAGGTAAAGTGCCCAAGAGACTGGCAAGGCGTTTGGAAAAATAAATAAAAAATAAACTTAAAAACTCCTAGGCCGATTTGAAAATAGTTCATAAGAACGAAGAACGAAAGAAAAAAAGGTATACTCAAATTAATTCAAAATAACAGAAACTTCATTTTTTATGTTTTATAAATAACAAGCAGGTATTAACATTTATAAAAATAACTACTAAATTAGTTCCTTCAAGGCTGTGATGTTAGATCAAAGTGGATAACATCTCGGCTTAACTCAGATCGTAAGTACTTAACATACCTAATTACCGATTATACTAACAAGACAGTTGTGAGATTAAGTTTCAAAGCTCAAGGTTGGGCCGCGGGTTGTACACTAGTTATCGCGGCCTCGACTTAGACGGCTAAGAAGGAACATGGGTAGTTTTTAGTCAGTACAAGTCTGACACTCCCTTTCGCTCTGCCCAAGAGCGGGAGGGTTATTCGAAGATTTTCCACCCGCCAAAAAAAAAAGCTCAAGGTTACACACAGTCGGGAGCAAAACTAATAGATTGAGTTCCTAACATCGAAATTCGAAAATGTACAAAGATTTTCACGGGTATTTAACGGAACTCAAATGGAGTTAATATCGAAAACATGTGACATCTACCAAATCGCACTGGGCCCGCGTGGTGGATTATATATTTGAATCTTGTAATTTCGTCAAAACACATCAGTATCTATACAAATCCTTTGGTGATAACTGTAATTTTAATACCCGATATCCCGATATAATTTTTTTTTTGCTGGAGGTGAGAAACAAGGGCAGTAAAATCTCACAAAGTACTAGGAGCCCAGAAATAAAGGGTGTAAAAGTACCCTTAACGCAAACGAAGGGCACTTGTTCTCCCCACCACTGCAAGCAGTTCTAGACCATACCTGGGAACCCTCTAGTTACGGAGATATTGGGGGTCAAAGTTCCATATTTTGCACAGCTATTTTTGTAAATACTAGGTAGTTTTTCAGGTTATAATTTTACTTAGATTATATCCATGACCCTTTTACTATTCAAAGCATCCACTAGCACAATGTTTTAACAGTGCTGCTTTGAGTTTTACCGTAAAATGTGATTTTTTCGTTTCCCCGCAAAAATTTTTGCATAGGGGGGTACTTAGTTTGATGTAAAGAATGCTTGGTTGACGAATGTGTGAAGGGTTAATTTACACCCTGTATACATATAGAAGGTACAGAACCATTAGAGAACCTGATTTAACAATCATTTTTTCATTTATTTGTACATAAAATTGCATGGTATTAGAAAGGCACATAGATTTGATTTTAAGATTCCAATTTCCAATACCTCCTAATGTTTCTGTACTCCTGGTAATTTGTGAAACTTTACTAGAATTATTATCGATTACTTTTATTATACACCCCATCACTAGCAGCTACCAAATCGTAGGTGCTCAGATGGAATGATATTAAATATTTTTATTGTTCCCATTAGAGCACTACGTCAAAATATTGATTGGTGCTCAGATGGGAATAGCTTTGGTGCTCAGATCGGAATAGCTTTACAGCCACTAAAACAACGACAGAAAAACTAACTTTTAAGAGAACACGTCGTGTGCGTGTGAATTTGTTAACAATAACGCATTTCAATCTAAACATTAAATGTTAAAAAAGAAGAACAAAGACATTATAATTATAATACATACAAAGACATACAAAAGCTTAATTAAAATAATATAATATTACTTCTATTCCACACCTTGGTTCGTTTTTATAAATTTTGTCATATTATGTACATTTGTATATAAAGGATCAGTGGGCCAGTGGCGGTGACCCCGACTTACGAACAGTACGATGTGTGTTCAAATTCAGGCAGGCGCATTACTTTATGAACCAGCATGTCTCACGTTACTGCTGATTTTGATGATGAAGATGTCAATAGCGGTCATTGCCCTTTCCCTAATACCTTTTCGTATGAACAAAAACAAATGAACCATGTATATTTTTTCATTAGAAACAATTTTGAAGGTCACGATAGATTAAGATTCAAGACATGCTTATTTTTGGATTTCAAAGTTAAGAACTTTAATAAATGTAGGTGGGTCAATGACCGCTACTGACATCTTAACTGGCAGCAACTACACCAACCCGTAATGGGCTCGTTCACTCTCATAGAGGAACTTGTGTCCCAGCAGTGGGAACATTTTAGGATGATTATCATTATTTATTCTATATTTTTGCATAATTATCTCATAGCAATTATCTAATACAGCGACTTAATAATAGGGTATTTCACCAAAAAAATCTAATTAGTTCGTCAGATAGATTTTCAAAAAATAATGGACACATATTTATTATATTTTATTTTTTCATGTAAACAAAAGTTGTGCCAAGTCGTGTGACGTCACAAGGTTACCCACAAAGTGACGTCAAAAGTCCCCACTCATGATCTTTGACACGTTTTATTTTCGTCAATTCTTATTAATTTGATAAAACAAAAAACACGTATTTTTCGATAATGTAACAGACAGACTAATTGGTTTTTTTTTGGTGAATTACCCTGTTTATGTGATATGACATGGGACTTAATCATAACTTGCTAAATTTCTGAGCGAACTATTAAGTACTGTGCTTAACCCTTCGGGGATTACCATTTTTTTTTTTAGGAAAGTTCACGTACCTAAATAAAAAAAATATTATTCTTTCGATTTTTTCTTTTTACATGCAAATTTGTGTTTTACTATTGTAAATCGAACTTTTACCACTAGATATGGATTTAAAAATTCATAAACATCTTAATGATTTATTGCATATATTTTTAAAATATAAAAAAAAATACATCATTCACTATTAATTCTTGTTTTTTACAAATTTGTAAATAAATTTGGTTGGCTAGACTAAAAAAAAAAGTATTAACGTAATCAGTAGACATAAAACCATTGGTACCGATTGTACTCGCTCAGTACATAATACCATTAAAAAATATAAGACATTAAGTACCTATATAATTACAAATGTTAATTATAAGAATGAGTGACTACGCTACTTTTAGGCAGTTAGTTACAGAGTATACTTGTTTACGGTAAACATAAATAGTAAGTAGGAAATATAAAGTTCATTATAATTATTTAGTATGAAATAAGACAGGTAGAAAACAAGGTATTCAGTCCTTCTTTTGCATGAAGTTTAAAAAATAGTGAAGACAAGTCGACATCAAAAAAATACACTGTGTAATTTAGATTTTATTAAATAATAGATTGTGTTGTGAAAAAAAAATGGAGTCCAAACCAGAACATAGGCTTTTAAAACTACCCCCGGGTGCTATTGAGGACATTAGGAAAATACATGATTTGGATAAGCCAGGAAGACTTGAAGAAGCTATTAATATTTTGGAAGAGTGGCTTCAAAAACAGGACCATATTATCAAGAAGGATTTTAGTAAGTACCTACATTCTTTGTACGGGATCGGTCAATGTGGCGAAATTTGGGACAGCCCCAAAACCGGCCCACCGTGGCTGCGGGTTGTTCCCGTCGGGGCAGCAAGTTGTGCCTGTTGGGGTTGCGGGTTGTTTCCGTCGGGATTGCGGGTTGTTTGAAAGAATTACCGCGGCTTCGACACAAGGGGCTAAGAAAGAATATGGGTGGTTTTTAGTCAGTAGAAGTCTGACACTCTCTACTTCTCTGCCCAGATGATAGTACAATATTTTTTTTTAAATCTATTCTATTTTCTTTTTCTAACAATGGGTATTTCACCAAAAAAAAATCTAATTAGTCTGTTTGTTGGATTATCGAAAAATATTGGATACGCTTTTTTTGTTTTATCAAATTAATAACAATTGACGATACTAAAACGTGTCAAAGATCAAGAGTGAGACTTTTGACGTCACTTTGTGGGTAAAAAAGTACTAACCTTGTAACGTCACACGACCTGACGCGACTTTTCGAAGCACTATATCGTCTTCATCTCTTGTTTAAGTGAAAAAACAAAAAAAAAGCGTGTCCATTAATTTTTGAAAATCTATCAGACGGACTAATTAGGCTTTTTTGGTAAAATACCTTATTACAGTTCCAAGTTTATTTGATTTTTTATGACATTTGTGACGATAGGTACTCTAATGTTAGTTATCCGATGGACCTTTGAGTTAAATTGTTTTATCTTAACTCATTGAAATGATAACTTTAGCTTTTAGAGAGATTTGATCCTTATAATTGACCCTATCGATTAATGCCTTCTAAAAGTATAGTATGTTTTTGGTTTTAACCGATTCATTTCCCGAGTGTGGCCAGCGAAATTAGCTCCAAATAGGACTTATATATACAGCAAATATAAAAATAAAAACATATTTCATACAGAATACCTACAACGTGTTTTTTCTTCTATAAATCCATTATCTCTCCCGAAATATCTAAAAAAAAAAAAAAAAAAATTATATTTAAAATTTTTGTAAATTTTTATATTAAATCAGTTGATTCTTGGATATATGTTCAATACCTTAGAGTTATGGAGTTACAAAAACACTTTGTATATTAATGTCTCGGCACATAAAAAAATATAATCCGATGAAAAAAACAACATTAAAACGCGTCTTTACTCAACGCCAACTAAAAAAACCTGTTATTGTTTATTATGAATGTAATAAACGCAAAATCAATCAAATTTATAAACCATAGTAAATTAAAAGACCTCGGTTCAAAGTAACCTATTGGCCTTATAAAAAATCTATAATAATATTATTTTGAGTTTGTTTGTTTGATTGAACTCTCTAATCTCTCTTAGAATTGAAACATTATTTTTGTATTGAATAGGCCATTTATAAAGGCAGGTTTAATAAAACAATACGCCACGACCAATATGAGCGGAGCAAAGATGCTCCTCAAATTAAACAAGAATTAAAAAAATATTTACTTGTCGCAGAAACAAGAACATACAAAGCGACACAAAGCGAAAAAAAAAACAATAAACCCGTTTGTTTATAGGATTTGTCACTTTGAATTTCTTTTAAACATATGAGTATTATATATTTTTGTAATCACCTTTTAAAACCCTTTATTTTGATGCCATACTCGACGGTAATGGAAAATCATTTTTTTTAACTCCGCTATATGGCCACCAAAATGTGGTTCTTTAAGTAGACATTTATAAGAAGCCGGTGACACCCGCGCCATCAAGACGAATCTAACGACGTATATTTTATTCAAATCCCTTCATCCGTTTAGGATTTATGATGGAACAAAGAAACGGATATACAAACATACATCACGTACACAACCCTCCTTTTGGGCTTCGCCGCAGTCGGGTAAAAAAAGCAATACAATGCATAACAAACAGTAAGAAATAAATCAAGCAAGGACTCGCCGTCCGTCCGTCTTAAAACAAACGTCTTAAACAGGCCGTGTCGACGGCGCGTTCGTGTTCCACGCGCGCCTTAAAATGGCCTTAAAGAGATGTCAGCAACACGTCGGGACCGCGGGTTGTATACTAGTTATAGCGGCCTCGATATAGAGGGCTAAGAAGGAACATAGGTGGTTTTTAGTCAGTAGAAGTCTGACACTCCCTTTCACTCTGCCCAAGAGCGGGAGGGGTTATTTGATGATTTTCCACCCGCCAAAAAATAAAAAGAGGCGCGCGACGACGTGGACGAAGTCGCGGGCAAAAGCCAGTTTATTTACATATACCAACCAGTCTGCGATAAATTATTGTATTTCCTTACGTGTTAGTCTAGTGCGTCATGTAATCGGTCATCACCATGATCCTGTTTTCGGTTTCCAGATAAATATATTACTGGGTTTTTTCGTCATCAATTTCTCGGTATGGGATTGGGATTTTTTACATGAACTAAGAGCGGATTCTTTGGCTATCAACTGGTCACAAATCGAGACTTCGAGGTCGCTACTGAGAAAATTGTGTGGTGCAGGCGTCGAAAGCACAGCGCGCGCCTGTCGTCGAAAAGGTTACTCGCGACTACGCGAACTACTTTTTCTTCGGCTGTCGACTAAATTTTTTTAAATTTAACTTGTAATTGTATTTTTTATATTAAAGTCAGTCATAGACCGCCTATACAAAAATCAGTGTTTTTTAAAACAATGATTCAAATTAGTCCGTCAGTTAGATTATCGAAAAATATTGGATACGTGTTTTTTATTTTATCAAATTAATCAAAATTGACGAAGATAAGATGTGGTTGTGACGTCATTAGCAGGTAAAAAATGTACCTACTATCATATGACGTTTTCGAAGAGTTCACGAGTTTTCGAAGCACTGTATTGACTTGAATTTTTGTTTATGTGAAAAAAGAAAAAACACGTCTCCAATATTTTTTGGAAATCTATCTGACGGACTAATTAGTATTTTTTTGTTCGATCCCCTATTGCGATAATATAAAAAGAAGATGAAGTAACTGAATCAGAGCTTAGTTATAATATCAAGGTTCAGAATCATCCGAGCACACCGTTTCAGAGGAAACTGAATCCTTCGAGGAATCGGGTATCTCGGATTGAGCTGAGGAGAATTTTACACTCTCAAAAGTAATCAGGTGTTATCCGGGGTATGATAAGGTAATAAAGTAGTAAAAATTAAATAAAAATCCAGAAGAAAACTAGATTTAGTTTTATTAGTTTGACATTTTATTGTTTTTACTAGTCTTACACTAATAGGTTTTGAGTTTCTAAGTGGCTGTATAATCTAAAGATTGCTGAGTTAGGTCATTTGATTTTATAATTGCTTTCATTTGTTGTTGAGTAAATAGTTTTGTATAATTTGAGTTTAAATATAAAAAATAAATGGTTATATTACCTACTCTAATAATTATATCCCATAGGTATTTTCGTGTACGCGCGACCGATACCGTTACAAACAGCCGCGCGCCTGCTTGAAGGTTAAGCATTACTGGCGAAATGTGGGTTTCATCATCATCATCATCAGCTTATAATGTTCCCACTGCAGGGACTATGGCCTCTTCTCTAAGAGAGCGATGGGCAATAATCCACTACGCGGGCCAAGTGTGGGTTGGTGGATGTCACATGTCTTCGAAGTTTCTCTCATCTCACAATGTTTTCCTTCACCGTTTTGAGAGCAACAGTGATGAAATAAATTACACAAAGAAATGCGCCTGCCTAGGTTCGGACCCACGACTTACTGTTCGTATTTTCGTAAGTCGGGGCCGCCACCCAGTGGTGGCGGCCCCGACTTACGGTGCGGCGGCAGCAGTGGCCCAGTGGCCACCGCTGCTCAATCAGTAGGTAATTCGGGACTCGTAAAACTTCAGGGATTACAGGCGTACTTATAGTGATCTTGTCAAAATTTAAATTAAGACATTTATTCGAATTTGAGTTTACTTACTTTTTGATCATCGAATTTCACCAGAGACAGTCTTTCAAAAAGTCCGCCCTTCGACATTTCGATTAATGTTTTAGCTGGGAAGAAGAAGACGTGGCGGAACAAACTCCCTAGCAACTCATCTGTGTGTTCGGTTACAAGAACCAGATTCCATTCAAAATCATAAATATGTATTTCAAAATGATTAAATTCGAACCCTGATCGGATCGGACAAAAAAAATCTAATTAGGTCGTCAGATAAATTTCCATGGCCGCGGGTTGTACACTAGTTATCGCGGCCTCGACATAGAGGGATAAGAAGGAACATGGGTGGGAGGGGTTATTCGATGATTTTCCACCGGCCAAAAAAAAAAAAGATAAATTTCCATAAATTATTGAACACGTATTTTTTCTATTTATTTTCACGTAAACAAAAAATGAAGACGATACAGTACTTTGAAAACTCGTGTGACGTCACATGTCAGTACATTTTTTACCTTTATGTGACGTCACAAGCCTGCACTCATGATCTTTTACTCGTTTTAGAGCCGGTTTTTCAATCGCCAGTTAACTTTTACCTGATGAATAAATATGATGTTTTGACAGATTGCCTATACAAAAACTGTCAAAATGACAATCATATTCGACAGATAAAAGTTAACTGGCGATTGAAAAACCGGCTCTTAGCCTCGTAAATTTTAATTAATTTAATAAAACAAAAAGCACTTATGCACTACTTTTCGATAATCTAACTGACTGATGGGCTAAACAGAATCATATTTTTTGGAGTCGGTCCGATTCCCTATTGTAAAAAATTATCCAATTTATATATTTTGTTGTTATATTTAGGATAGTATATTCAGTAATAAATCAATATTAATTTATTTTCTATTATATCATAACTTTGTTTTTCCAGGCAAAGAATACTTGGAGAAAACCTTAATTTCATGCAAGGGTTCCGTAGAGAGAGCGAAGAAGCAAATAGACCGATGCTGCACATTTAAGACGCTGATACCAAAACTTTTTTCAAAAAGCAATGTCAAGGTGGAACTTCCATTTATGGTGGACATGATGTAAGTAAATGAAATAATTGAAGTACCATGATTAAAACAGCCTGCAGAAAACCTTCAGTCTCTCATGGCAATCTAATAGGTAAATTTACCTAAAGGTGCGTACAGATAATGTAACACTAGCTGCGGCTTCGCGCACAGTGGATGTCAGTCAAATCACTTATAGACTAAAACCTTCCTCGAGAACCAATCAACCCATTGAAATACGGCATGAAAATTGGTGCAGAAGTTTTTGAGTTTATCGCAAACAGACTGACAGACAGACTCGGCAGAGGACTTTGTTTTACAATATATGTAGTGAATTGTGTTTTATAACACGTCCACATTATGTTACATTTTTTTTCAACATTGCAACATATTATAACAGTACTGTACACTTTGAAATAAAAATACAATATAACATTTTATATAACATTGTCGTTTCTTGCGAGTACATGGGTACGCATAAGTTATATCACATTTGTAACACGGTATTATAGCAAGTTTTATAACATTCAGGCTCCACATTTATAAAACATGTTATAATTAACATGTTATGTTATATTATGAGCTGTACACATTATATCATCAATATTTCTTGCAGACGGCTGGTCCCTCTACCAAGAATTACAGAAGATTTCTACAGAGTAGTCATGCTCAAAATTTGCGACGATAACTTTTCTACTGAGTTGTTCATGCAGTATTTCCAGTATAATATAATCGTAAGTGTTTTCCATGATTCTGGGGTTCCGTACTTGTCAACTTTTCATTCATTTATTATCATTCATATTCAGAATCGCATTGTGTTTGAATTTTAATTACAAAAAAAAATAAAAAAATTGCTCCAAATCTATTAAACCCATCAAGTTGATTGGAACACTATAATTTTATTAATATTTTTATTCAAGTAGCTATGATTATGATTTTTTGTGACTCTGACTACAAAAAAGTCAGCAAAAGTTTTGCCAACTTAGCCTAAGAAATACTTGCTTGTATGCAGCCCCGGCAGAATCCCGAGCTTCCTCAGATATTGGTCGAGGCTGTTGATTATTAAGCCATTGGCTGACACGACTATCGGCTCAATTGGAGCTGTACTCACGTCATACTTTTCTTAATATTTTATTTTTTTAGCCAGTTCGGACAGACTTTTGAGCCAGATCTTACCTTATTATTTATAGTTTCTTGTTAGTTTATTTTATAATTTTTAATAAATGTACATAGTTTGATTGTATAATTAATTATATCAGAAAAACTTCATTTATCCCAAAGTAAATTATGACCACACCTTTCATAATTATTTATTATATACTTTCAGATCACTGAATACATAAAAGCGCATGATTATTTGAATGGCGTAATTATAATAAACGACTATAACAAAAAGAGTTTGTTCGATATAATGGCAAGAATGAACCACCTAGAGTATCAACGATTTTGGTCCACTGTAATAGTAAGTACCTATAGTATTACCTATTATCTACCTATGTGAAAAAGTTTTTTTTTAAGAATAGACCCGTCAAAGAAACGGTGAATTCGTCAATCTTGTGATGGTTTTTCTCCCATCTAGCCAGGGGCGTGCGCCCTATATAGGCTCTTAGGCTTAGCCTACCTTACCAACTGAGCATTTCTTATAACTAATTAACGATGCAATAAAATAACACTATGTACAAATTAATCATAAAAAAGTTCAAACTCCTGTTAAAATACTTATAGCAATTTTTCGCGTCCCACTAAAACTCATTGACAAGGATTACGATTAGTACGAATCTTATAGACAAAAACTCGACTTGTATAAAACCCATTCATAATTGTATGCACACAGCGTCACATCGGTACGTATGGCCGTGTCTATGAACCGCACACATACATAGATTTTCGCAATTTTAACGCAGCAGCTCCTGCGACTGTAGCTGAGTGGGCTGTGATTGGCTGCAACAACACAACCAATCTATAACCCGCGAAGTTCAAAATTTGCATTTTTTTTGCAATTTGTAGGCCAGTGCTAGGTTGTATGTTGAATAAAATATGACTACATACGTCTTAAAACCGGGAATCATATTTTAATGAACACACAACCTAGCACTGGCCTGTAAATTGCAAAAACGTAAGGAAATTTTAATTTCGCGCTTCGCGAACTCCGGGCTTCCGTGCATAGAGCGCAGCACCTGTTTAGTTCGATGTTCGCAATGTTGTCAACTTGTCACCTCATTCATTGGATTTCGTATAATCCTGCAAAAAATGTTGACCGCTGTTGTGAACAAACTCGATATGAAAATGATGCAATTTTATTTGCTAGTATTTTTCTATCGACAATAATAACCTAGAAATTATTTTTTACGCAAGAGAAAGAAATTACTGTTTCATTGTTGTGACAAGCAATATATAATGCGATTTTGTTTTGAAACCGAAAACGTACAGTTAACGTTATTAGCAGTAGTGTAAATATTAATTTTGTTGTGTATTATTTGTTTATTCACGTAACAAATAACAATGGTATTTACTTGTGAAGTTTGTGCTGATAATGTAACACACATTAGTTTACATGTTATAAGGTAATAAGTGTTCTTAATTATCGGTCAGTGGGTCGTCTTAGGGGCGGATCGTATAATGATAAGATTCAAGTTGTATCTAAAGGTAGACATGTACCCGAATTACGAAAATTTATCCAAAATCTTGCAAGTTACGTGTTCTGTAACTATCACCCACTCACTTGGATGAGATATTTGAGGTGGCCGAATCTTTCTTCTGTTTGCATCGTCATTAGAAAATCGTGAGTTAAACCTTGAATAATGTGGTGAGTTTTTGAATGGTATTTAAAAGTTTTGTTTTTACAGGCTTACTTTTTTTTTTTTTGCTGTGTGATTTATTCGTAGCCTACCCATCGTGGGGGACCACTGCACGCCACTGCATCTAGCTTATTTTAGCGTTAGCCCATAAATCCTCGGCTTTAGGACGAGACGTTTTAAAGTTTCAACCGTTTCAACAAGTCAGTTTTTTGTAGAACCTAGAGAACGTTTTTGGGCATTTTCTACCAGCCAACCTCCGGATGCAGATAAAGAATATGACTGGTACAACAAATGATTTCTTGGAAAATGATATAACCAAGGCTAACATACTAATTTATAAAGAAATAAAAAATCACGATTGTAATACTTCGGGTATTACAATCGTGATTTTATTTTTTTTATGTATCCCTAATAGAACACCCATATTTGTTTTACACAAAGTGACCCTAATAGAACAGGTGAACAGGTGAGTTTGGGGTGAGCTTATTGCCATCATTTGGGCCAACCTCAATCTCTATAAATGCTACTGAGAAACTCCTGTTGAAAAAACTTACAAACACTTCGAGGTTTTTTTTGTGAATGGGAAATCTTCTAACTACCTTTCTCGCTCTGCCGAGAGCGGGAGCAGTCATTTGATAATTCACCACCCTCCAAGACTTGTACTGACCAAAACCGACCCATGTTCCTTCAGCCCTTTGTTTTCCGGGGCCGCGGTATCTCTTTCGAGCATTCCCGCAGCCCCAACAGGCGTCGGCCCTGGCGGACCCCTTCCATACTAATAGAACTCAAACTCGGAAGTCACGCTTATAATCACTAGACCACCGAGGCAGTCTAGAAAAAATCTGTTTTAAAAACAAAAATATGTACTGATATTAATATACATTATATATCTCTCTCTCTCTCTTTCAGGAAGGATATGGCACAAGAATGAAAAGTGTACTATTAATAACAGATTCTAAAGCTATGCAATTACTTACAAAAACTGCCAAGCAATTTGTCAGTGAAAAGATAGGCAATAGAATAAAAATTTTACCAAACTACGAAGACTTATATAAATTTGTGCCTAAGGAAATTTTGCCAGTTGAATACGGTGGAAATGAAAGATCCATTGATATACTACATAGTAAGTACTTTTTATCATAATCGCTCGAATGTTTCTCCATGTCTGGGAGAACACGATAAGCCGCTTGTTTCAGCTTCCATTTGCCAGATCTTTGAGAGTCGTCACAAGTAATCAGTGACCCAAAAGTGAAACAACCAGTCTTAACCCTAGACAGATAACCAAACCACGGCAGACGTTAAAGATAAACATACGCTTCAGAGGCGCAACCTTTTCTAATACGTGTTTTTAAATGATTTAATAAAAAATATTTATAATTTATGATATTGTGTTAAAAGGTAATACTATACCTAAACTATACATTTTGAATACATTTTTGTTTTTATTTGTTTATTTAAAACAGTCTAAAACTAAATGAGTAGACCTCTAACAAAAATCAACAGCCTTATGCTTCACGAACAAAAACATTTATAATCATCTTAAAAAAATGAGATTTTTCTAACAAGCTTTTTGACTACAATATAATAAGCAGTGCAAATTAACCAATTCTTAAAAGTTTCACAAAAGATAACCATACGACTCGCGAAAGCACAGACTCGTCATATAAACTATAGAATTTACAGCATGGAAACAGCTATCCCGTGAAAGGGCTAACCGACGACTAAGTTGGCTCAGAAGGACAAAGTCGGATAAAAAACTATAGCACTATGTTTCCCGCGCAGGCGCCTCTGCGACGTAGGTTATCTCTCTAGGGTTAAATTATCAAGGGGTTATATTATTATCCAGTGCTAACAGGTTGTGAAAGTCATATAGCCAGTCGAAGTAATGCTAGCGAAGGAGGTGACAGAACGTGAGAGGTATAGAACCTCTCGTCCACTGGGACGAGACAATGGCGACTGCGCCATTGTAGACGCGGGCCTGTGGACGGTGAATAATGGGCTAGCTCGCCGTTCGTCCGTCTTATGACGACGACAGGCCGTGTTCTACGCGCGCCTCAAAGAGATGTCAGTAACATGGAAGAGGCCCGCAAGGGCCGACGGCAACATGGGTGGTTTTTCGTCAGTAGAAGTCGGACACTCCCTTTTGCTCTGCCTAAGAGTGGGAGGAGTTATTTAATGATTTCCCATCCCCCCCCAAAAAAAAAAGCTGTCGAAAAAATAAAAAAAGGCAGAATAACTGATGATGATGATAATTTAACCTTTTTTTGCAGAGGAATGGGTGGAAGAGCTAAGTTCAGAAAAACATGTGGAGTATATGAAAATGATGAGCAAAGCTTGCACGGATGAAACAAAACGAATTGATGGCAAATTCAATGAGGAATATTTGGGCATGCCAGGAGCCTTTAGAAACCTAAGCGTAGACTAAATTGTAAAAATACTCGTTGCTTGCAATATTCGTCCTTTTGGTACAGACGCTAGTACATCAAACTACGCGTTTAGAAATTTCCTTAAACAGGCTATGAGCACTCGGACCCCACGGCCCCAGAGTTTCAACCCCAAACGGCTCGAAAATAAATGAATGAAATAAAATCCAGGATGATCCATGGTGTGATTAAACAATAAAATTACTTATTTCTAGTGTTAATAGCCGAAATATAATAGACAAGACAGAGTAAATAGTATTCCGAAAAGGACATCCCTAAATTAATTTTAAGTGGTAAAGTAAATAATATAATTATATTGGTAAACATCGTGAGGAAACCGGCATGTCTAAGAACCAAAAAATTCGAAGATATTTGGTGACATCTACCAATCCGCACTGAGCCCGCGTGGTAGATTATAGCCCATTCCCTCTTAAAAAAAAGAGAGGAGGCCTGTGTCCCAGCAGTGGGACATTAATAGGCTGTTGTTGATTGATGATGATGATGATGAAAGTAAATACAATAAATGAATTAATTATTAATGTTCAGTGATTGTAAAGGACAATCACTGAATTTAATTAATTGAGGGATGTCCTTTTGGCAATACTATGTACTATGTCTTGTCTATTATAATTTCAGCTACTAACACAAGAAAAAAGTATTTCATTGTTTATTAACACCATGGATCACTGTTATCTGAAAGAAAAAAAACAACTTTATCACTGAAGCATAAAGTTCAAGGTTGATTGGGAACAAGTAGCTTGATGTGCTGGCGTCCGAACAACAATGGCAATAAGATTAACAAAATTTGGTACAAAATTCTACTTCGACTACTCCTGACTCCTGAGTAAAAACAATTAAGGAAGGATCCTTCCTTCTTTTCGTTAAATATTTAAGTGTACACTCATAGTGGCAAATGTTGTTTTTCAGAATTTGTAATAAATAAGGTATAAAGTTCGCCCAGACCTCTTGATTCTCCGGTTAAGCGTTCTGGTTGATCTGCGAGACGCCATAACAAAACAAAAAAAGATATTGACGTCAACACCGTCGCAAGTAACGACGTCTTATGTTGTGATTGGGTCATTAACCACTCATACGGCGGCCTCTATTGCGCAACTCCGCAGAGCCGCCGGAGTGCGCCCGGCCGAAATCGTGCAATTTCTCCGCGTTCACTAAAACTACGATATCTCTGAAATTAAAGTGCGCAGCTAGACACACGCTATGTCACTGAAATCGTTATGAAATAAGCTATCTGATTTTCTATAGTTTTGTACAGTTTTATTGGGGAATCTATTGTTGATTCGAAATTGAAATGAAAGGTAAGGTAATGAAATGAATGAAAGGTTATAATAATTAATTAGAATAGTATTTGTGCTAAAGGCATTTGCTGTAATGGTGTAAATTAAATAAGTTTTTTTTATAATGAAATAAAGTTTATAAATGTGTTTTTTAACGAGGCCGCTTTTTGTTTTCATATAATTTAACTAACTTTCTAAAAACTAACCCAAAAAAATTAAAGTTCAACTTCATAATTTTAATGATCTAATATCTAATTTTGAGATTAACCTTTTGCTACATTATGTGGATTTCATTTCACGTAAACACTGACCGTAGGGGCCGTACGTATAAGTGCTGATATTTAAAAATCTTTAAGGTTATCTCTAAAGTTTTTAAGAGTTTAGTGTTCAGTAATTAATTTGAGTTGATAATATAATTATTTTAATATTACAAAATTCTATAATTTATTTGTTTATATATCTATTATTTCAAAGTTTGAAAAACACTTGAAATGTTTTAAATTGCCTTGTTTGGTTTTTTTTTATTTCCGAGAGGCCTATTTATCCCTGACGACGCGCGACGTATTGGGCTCCATACTTAAAAAGCTTTCGAAATACTGCAAAAAAAAGACAATAATTATGTCGAAAGTATTCACAAAAAAAAACCGTAAATACTGAGGCGGGATCTGAGAGGCCCACGAGAAATTTATAAATAAATTGACTTACCAAAATTGAGCGTGCAAAACACGTGCACAGCCGTTGACAGCCAACGTTACTAAACTCGAAGGTACTAGAAGGTACACGTGTGTAGTGCACGAGGGAAGAGAGTAATTCAACAATTTTACTTTCTGAAGGCTCATGCCTTCAGAAAGTAAAATAGTTGCCCCCAGGTCAGTAGTTAAAGATGAAGTATTATAACATATATATATTATAATAACATAATTATCACACACATTAAAAATAAAAAATCAACATATTTTAAGGTAAAACTCAATGTTGCACACTCAAAACTTTGTGCTAATGGATGTTTTGAACAGAAAGCGGGCCATGGAGGCAATTAAAGTAAAATTATTACCTCCAAAACTCATATTTAAAAAAAAAATGTGCAAAATTCAGAACTTTGACCTCCAATATTTTCGTTACTGAACGGTACCATACCTTTCAGTAACGAAAATATTGGAGGTCAAAGTACAATTAAATTATAGCAATGACGGGGAGAACAAGTACTTGTACAAGACCAAGTAAGTTAACAGCACGGTTGGCGCAGTGGCTCAGTTGAGCAATGGACTGCTGCGCTGGGTGTCGCGGGTTCGATCCCCGCACGGAACAAATATTTGTATGATCTACAGATAGTTGTTCCGGGTCTGGGTATTTGTGTATGTGAGTTTAAATGTTTGTGAACGCACCCACCATACAGGAGAAATTCCTAGAGTGGGGCAATGTTTTTTTTTTAAAAAGTAGGTACCTATCGGCTTCGTCAAGGGATACATTTACACACTTTGACCCATGAATATTTGTATTTATGAACAAAAAGGAGGAGGTGTATGCACCTCGGTCAGATAGTCTATTTCCGGGCAAGACAATGTCAAGAAGTCAGTTTTTTTTTTGGATAAGAAATCATCGAATACGACCCACACTCACCTATGAAGCGCATATAGCGACCACGTCATGGTCCATTACAAAGCGCCAGAAGTCCGCACTTGGGGATTACCAACAAGTTATCGAGGGTGTCAACCTCACGGGCTACATTAGAAACTCCATACTTCGCTCCACAATCCAAATAGATGATGATGGTCTGGTTTGCGCGCCAAACGTCAGAAACGCAAAATGACAGATTAGCACATTGTCAGAAACGCATAATGCCAGGTGTCGGAAAATGACAAGATAAGACGCGTAATGGCAGATTCGCTGAATGTCAAATTCGCAGAATGACAGATACGCAAATGACAGTTTCCCAGAATCACAGATCCGCAGTATGACAGATTCGCTTAAAGCTGCTAGGTTGAACTGGGCTGGTCACATTTGCCGGATTTCGGAAGGGCAATGGGCAAAAATTAATAAATAAATATGTTTTCTTTCTTTCAACAAGCACATTTTAAATTAAACAAAAGTTGGAAGCAGGCGGGGTTCATTTAAATATTAAATTATAAATTGATAAAAAAAAATGCAAAAAAAACAGACTTCAAAACAACAAAATTTTAAAAACGAATTTCACATTTTTAGTTGTAATCCTATACATATATTTAGTATGCATTTAACATTCAACCAAGAAACCTAACTCTTAACCTTATTATGCTTTCAACTCCTAACCATTGAGGAGTAGTACCTTCCATAATCAGGTATTCAGCTCACCTAGATAACCTGAAAGAATACAACCATATATGCGTACCTATGATATGTTATTAAAGAATTATCCTCCAACTCCCAACCGTTAAGGAGTTACCTATACTTTCCATCATCAGCTCATCAACATGAAGTGATAACCTAATACCCTGAAAGAATACAATTATCGCTCCATGTGTGTGATGTGAATACAATTATCGCACCTCAGTGGCCTCTGGCTGAATACGTGCCTTCTGAAGCACGAAATCAACCTATCAGACAATCAGGTGTTTCAAGCCTGCAATGTCCTAACTAAACTGGAAACAACTTTACAAAGTATGCTTTTTTTTTGGCGGGTGGAAAATCATCAAATAACCCCTCCCGCTCTTAGGCAGAGCGAAAGGGAGTGTCAGACTTCTACTAACTAAAAACCACCCATATTCTTTCTTGGCCCTTTGTGTCGAGGCCTCGGTAATTCTTTCAAACAACCCGCCAACCCGACGGGATCAACCCGCAACCCCAACAGGCACAACTTGCATCCCCGACGGGAACAACCCGCAGCCACGGCGGGCTGGATATGGACCTGTCCCAAATGTCGCCACATTGAGCGATCCCGTACAAAGAATGTACGGTTCCCGTGACAATCGAACCTACGACCACCGGGTCATAAGGCAAACGCTTAAACCACTTGACCACCAAAGAAAATAAAATTAATCCCTCATGCACAATAGTCATACATCGCGAGTGTGGTTGGTAATGGTAATACAGTCTTACTAACCACATGCGCGATGTACCGTGTGCACCGTGTAATCGCGCAGGCAAGACTGAGGTGAAGCCTGTGCGTATGGTAGGCCCATTAGGCTGCTTAATTATGGTGTAACATGCGATACTTAAGAGGAGAGGACCTTGATCCAGCCATTAAAAAATCTGGTCAAGCGCAAGTCGGACTTGCACATGAAGGGTTCCGTATCATTGTAGATGATTTTGACAGATTTTCCATATTATTTAAGCACCATAGACTTCTTATAGATTTTCCTGTAATCTGTGTTATACTAATTTCTATTTTTGTCAAAATTTTAGCCTCAGTAGTTTCGGAGAAATGGGGGGGGAATCTCGTCGGGGCTGCGGGTTGTTCAAAAGTTACCGCGGCCTCGACATATAGGGCTCAGAAGGAACATGGGTAATTTTTAGTCAGTAGAAGTCTGACACTCCCTTTCGCTCTTCCCAAGAGCGGAAGGGATTATTTGATGAATTTCCAAAAAAAGGGAGGGGGAATGGTCATACAGACAGACACCCGAGTGTTTCTATAAGGGTTACGTTTTATTTCGTTTTTAGGTACGGAACCCCTTTTTTTTTTTTTTTTTTTTTGGTGGGTGTAAAATCATCGAATAACCCCTCCCGCTCTTGGGCAGAGCGAAAGGGAATGCCGCCATGAGATCGCACCGGAGGTCTGTCCGCCGCGCAGCAATTTGCCGCGGCAGCGGAGTGACCCCCCGGCGCAGCGCCTCCGCGCGCCATTGATGCAGGCGCGCGAGGACTATCGCCTCCAGATCCCACGGCGGCAATCCGGCAAGGAGGTTCGCCGCTTCGCGGGAGATCGCGCGGTACCCCCGTACCGTCCTCACGGCCATGACCTTTTGGGGCACGTTCAGGTAGTGGGCGGCCCGCTTCCTCAAAGCAGGCGCCCACACCGGTGCTCCGTAAAGGGCCATGGACCGCACGATCCCCGCGTAGAGCCTCCGGCAGGAGGCGTTTGGCCCCCCCAGATTGGGCAAGAGCCACCTAAAGGCAGCCCCGGCCCGCTCCAGTCTGGGAGCCAAACGTCGGAAGTGCTCCACGAAGTTCCACCGGCTGTCGAGGACGAGTCCTAGGTACTTCAAAGTACACTCGACGCCGATGGGAACCCCTCCCACCATTAACTGGGATCCCGACGGCAGCGCATTCCCACGTCCATGGAAGCCCATGGCCCCCGACTTGTGAAGCGCCACCTCGAGACCCAGCTGCCGGATCCTCTCTACGACTATCGCAACCCCGCGTGTCAAATTGTCGGCCGCCGCCTCGTACGACCCACCCTGAGCTAGCACCAGCGTATCGTCCGCGTAGCAGACCACGCTGACGCCGCTAGGGAGGTCGGCGCGCAGCACCCAGTCGTAACCGATGTTCCACAAGGGCGGCCCCAGAACCGATCCCTGTGGAACACCGCACGACATCTCTCGCCGGTTCCACTGTCCGTCCTGACCAGGGTAGATGACAGCCCTGAGGTACGGAACCCCTTTTTTTTTTTTTTTTTTTTTTTTGGTGGGTGTAAAATCATCGAATAACCCCTCCCGCTCCAGGAGGTACGGAACCCCTTAAGTACTAAGTCCATAACAACTGTACATTGGGTTAAAGTCGTCTGCCATTTTGATCTTTGTAATCAAGTCATCAAAATAATTATTGCCTGCACAACAGCTTGCTCAATGTACACTGGACCTTCAGAAGGTAAAATGTTTTTTTTTTATACTTGTACTGAGGTAGTAGTATTTAGTGTTTTAGGTGAACCGCTTATCTGACCTTTACAACCCGGTAACTGGGTAAAACGATACCCCTTGCTAAGACTGGATATCAGAATTTCGGCTTCTGATTACTTTTCATTTATAAATACTCTCAGGTAATACTCTTATTAAATTTTAACAGTAGTTTATTAATAATCGTCCCCATAATAAAAAAAAATATATTCATCTTATATTTGTAATCTGTGAACCGATGATGCGGCCCAGGATAGACCACGCTCGCTTAGATAAAACATGGCTGCCGACCGGAACAGGACCAACTAAGCTAAAACTTGATAAACTGCCAGTTGATTCTTGTACGCACTATAAACTTTTTCTAAGTACTATGACGTGCATTATTTTGAACTATCGGAACTCGTGGATAAATAACAACAGCCACACGGGTCAATATTCAAGGTTAAGCCACCAAAATCAAGACGGATGATCTTCCATTATATTTTTTTTTAATATATAGTTTGTTAATACAGGTACATTAAATAGTTGTTATAAAAAAAAAAAAAAGTTCGCTATGTTATACCCTGAGGTGTACAAATATTCTTATAGGTCATTGACTTTCAAATTTATAATATAATTCAATTAATGTAATTAAAAATAGAAATAATATAAAAAGTCAAAAAGAAAGAAAATACAAAAAAGAATATCTATTTAAAAAAGTTTAAAAGGAAAAATATAAAATAATGTCGAAAAAGAACAAAAAATAAAATTTAAAAAACGACAAAATAGTAACATACTAATTAAAAAAAATCAAAATATCACGATTAATTTTCTTTTTTGACGATAACAAACAAAGAAGACGATACAGTGCTTTGAAAACACGTGTGACGTCATATTGCCGGTGAGTGACGTCACCAACCCCCACTCAAATATTGGACGCGTTTTATCTTGGTCAATTTTTATTGATATGATAAAACTAAAAATACGTATCCAATCATCATCATCAGACTATAATGTCCCCACTGCAGGGACTCAGGCCTCCTCTCTAGGAGACGGATGGGTTAAAACCCATCCGTCTCCTAGAGAGATCCACTACGCGTGCCCAGTGCGGATTGGTAGATGTCACATGTCTTAAATTTTTTTGGTTCGGGCGTTTTCTCACGATGTCTTCCTTAACCATTTTGAGAGCAGTGGTGATGAAATAAATTACACAAAGTAATGCGCCTGACTGGGTTCGCACCCACGACTCACTGTTCGTAAGTCGGGGCCGTCACCACTGGGCCACCACTGCTCTTACGTATCCAATATTTTTCGATAATCAAACAGACGGACTAATTAGAATCATATTGTTTTTAGTCAGTAAACATCCGTATTGGCAAAAAAATATTATGTTATTAAGGTCTAGCGGTGGCCCAGTGGTGGCAGCCCCGACTTACGAACAGTAGGTCGTGGGTTCGAATCCAGGCAGGCACATTACTTTGTGTAATTTATTTAATCACCGCTGAAAAACATCGTGAGGACACCGGCATGGCTTAGAACCAGACATTCGAAGAAATTTGTGACATCTACCAATCCGCACTGGGCCCGCGTGGTAGATTATAGCCCATTCCCTCTCAAAAAGAGAGAGGAGGCCTGTGTCCCAGCAGTGGGAACATTAATAGACTGTTGATGATGAAGATCCTCCTGCCTTTTATCCCAATTTATTAATGGTTTTCTGATTCCTTACTTCTCTGTTTAGCCGTAATCGCAACATATCCATCATAGCCATATCCATATCTTTTTTTTAAAAACGTTGCCCCACACTAGGAATTTCTCCTGTATCGTGGGTGCGTTCACAAACGTTTAAACTCACATACACAATACCCAGACCCGAAACAACTATCTGTAGGTCATACAAATATTTGTTCCGTGCGGGAATCGAACCCGCGACACGCAGCGTAGCAGTCCATTGCTTGAGCAACTGCGCCAACCGTGCCGTAACAGTGTTTTTATTGTATTAGTATCAAATATAAAACCTCTAAAAAAATATGAATATTAATAAGCAGCAGAGCTTATAAATATAACCTGGTTTATGATCTCAGACAGTGAGAGGCCGAGCTTCAATGGCAACAGAGTAAAACAACAAAATCTTTGTGTTAAAAAAAAAACAGTGGCAAAAAAAAAAAATTGGCATTTGGACAATAAATTGTGCTGTGAAAAATAACACTTAATTAAAAATGGAAAACAGTTATTTTAAAATTACTCCAGAAGCCACTCAGAAGATTAGAAAGTTATACGATTTGGACAAACCAGGCAGACTCGAAGATGCCATCAATATTTTGGATGAGTGGATTCAAAGACAGGCTCATTTTACTAAGAAGGATTTCAGTAAGTACCCTTTTATTTTACATTTATTTGTATATTATAATCAACATAATATGTTATGTTACGACATAATCGACAAAGCCTTTAAAAACTTTCGAATTTGTAAATCGACATTGATCTCATTATTTTACGTTTAATCTTTTTTTTTGTGACTGCCTTGTGGTCTAGTGGTTGCAAGCGCGGCTGCTGAGCACGAGGTTCTAAATTCAATTTATTAGGTTTTCCCATCAGAAGTTTCTCAGTAGGCTCGCCTATATTTTATGGGACTTAATCCACAGCTGGTGAAACGTGGCTGTACTATTAGGTACACCTCTGCCTGACCCTCCGAGGATTATAGGCGTGATGTTATGTTTATTTATTTGTCAATAAGCAGTTGCAACATAAAGAGTAGTTACAATTATTGTCACGAGCTTTTCATTATTTTAGAACTAGCTGTTGCCAGCGGCTTCGCCCGCTACAATTCGAATACTATCACACGGGACGATAAAATCGGAATAAATACTATCTTAAGTATTAACACAGGTTTCAAACTATCTGTGAACCAAATTTTATCAAAATCCGTTTAGTGGTTTTTGCGTGAAAGAGGAGCAAACATCCATCCATCCAAACGAACGTTCACGTTTATAATAATAATAATAATAATAATATAATAATAATATTCCACAACTATCACACAACGCCATCAAGTCCCAAGCTAAGCAGAGCTTGTGTTATGGGTACTAGACAACTGATAAACATACTTATATATTTCTAAATACATACATATTATAGATAAATTACACCCAGACACAGAACAAATGATCGTGCTCATCACACAAACATTTGTCCTGGGTGGGAATCGAACCCACGACCTCCGGCATAGTAGTTAGGGTCACTAACCACTAGACCAACAGGCCAGTCAAAATATTATAATATTAGTAAGATATATATATTTATATATTACACTTGCATCCAATAGGATAGTTAACAAAAAAAATCGAATTGGTCTGTCAGATAGATTTCCAAAAAATATTGGACACGGTATTTTTTAATTTTTAACATAAACAAACAATGAAGACGATACAGTGCTTTGAAAACTCGTGTGACGTCTTGTTCTAAGACATTAGTATGGCATTTTTTACCGGTCAGTGACTTCACAAAACCCCCTCAAACGCGTTTTATCTTCGTCAATTGTTATTGATTTGATAAAACAAAAAATACGTATCCAATATTTTTCGATAATCTAACAGACGGACTAATAAAATTAGAATCATATTTTTATAGTCAGTAAACATCCCTATTGAATTTGTTACCAGAAACTTCCATGTGTTAACGATAGCTATCGCTACACATACAATCCAGCTCATCATTATCATCATTTTAGCCAGGAGTCACCCACTTTTGGGTATAGGCCTTTTTTTGCGGTTGGTAAATCATCAAATAACCCCTTCCGCTCTTGGGTAGAGCGAAAGGGAGTGTCAGTATGGAGGTAGCCCTTCACTCACCGTCCACAGGCACGCGTCTACGGTGGCCGGAAGCCATCACGTGGCCCCCGACGGCCTGAGCGCCTCCCGCGGCGACTGGGATGAGAGGTTCTCTCATTCGCTCAGAATCTTACTCCATCGGCCATTTTAAACAATCTACTAACCAAACTTTAAGGTTTGCAAAATCCAGTGGATGGTAACTTCATAACGAATTGACAGCACGCCGATTACTTGGTCCCATCGGCCATCTCTGCGTCTAACCAGATATCCTACCCAATTCCACTTTAGGTGTATCACCCTGTCTCAGCCGCCGCGGAAGACGCTCCGGGCGTCGGGGGCCAAGTGACGGCTTCCGTTCACCGTAGACGCGGGCCTGCGGACGGTGAGTGATGGGCTAACTCGCCGTCCGTTCGTCTTATGACGACGACAGGCTCTGTCGCCGGCGCGTTCGTGTTTCACGCGCGCCTCAAAGAGATGTCAGCAACATGAAAGGGGCCCCCGCAAGGGCTGTCGCCCGTCGGGGCTGCGGGATGTTGTAAGAGATACCGCGGCCTTGATATATTGGGCTAAGAAGTAACATGGGTGCTTTTTAGATGTCGAACAAATTCCTCGTACAACGGATTTCAGTGTTGCGCACTCGGTCTAGAAGGGTTATGACAGGTATAACTCGCTCCAAGACCCTTTGTGCAAGTCGTATTCTGAGCACAATCTCCTTTGAGTGTCCATGTCTTGGCACCGTACTTCATCACTATCCGCCTTTATTTCTTTTTGGTTAGCCTATTGTGTCCCACTGCTGCGCAAAGGCCTCCTCCATTTCTTTGCACCTCTCCCGGTATTGTGCCTTCTCTGGCCAATCAGTCACTAACGAATACAAATCGTCACGCCAACGTTACTTGGGTATGCCTTGGTGATGGCGATCGTCTCAGGTGTGACTTTAGGCCCATCTGTTCTGATCTCTCCTGAAAACGTGACTCGCCCAGTCCCACTTTAACCTCGCAGACTTATCGCCAACGAACGTTACGTTACGTTACGAATTCGATCGGTGATTTTGATATTTAAAATACTACGCTCCATCGCTCTTTGTAAACCTTGAGTTTGGACTTCTAAGCTTCCGTAAAAGACCAAGTCTATGTGTCTATAAATAATATTGCACGCATATCATAATACACGTGCCTTATCTAGGCATGAAACACGTTAATTAGTAATACCTAGTACGGTCTAATTTGCTTAGTTAAAGTGATATGACAGGACTTAAATGTCATCAATGTAATAAGTTGATTACATTGATATTACTGACTCGCCCGCATTTACCCGCGGCTTTGGTCGCCTTTTTTACCCGTTTGTGGCGAAGCCCAAAAGAAGGGTTATGTGTTTGGCGTGTATGTTTGTCCTTTTCTTTGTTCATAACTCCAAAACGGATAAAGGGATTTGAATAAAATATATGTCGTTAGATTTGTCTTGATAGCGCGAGTGTCACTGGCTACATTAAAATTAAAAAAAAACAAAGAAATTTGCGGATTTTGGGGGCCATATCGTGGATTTCAAAATACAGAAAAAAATCCATTACCATCGAGTAGGGTATCAAATTGAAGGGTTTTAAAAGGAGAGTGTTCGGAATGTTTATTGAAACGAAGATATTTATAAAACAATATAATGCATTTACACAACGAAAAATCAAGAGTGACACAGTCAAAGTAACAGTTATCAAAAAAGTAAAAATGTATCAATATCAAACTATGAAACCTCCTTCAACATCCGAGATTACAAAAATATATAAAACTTATTTATGTTTAAAAGAAATTCAAAGTCGCAAAACCTATAAACAAATACTTACAAAAGTTATATCATCTGTGAAAATTTTTACGCGACGAACTAAAAAACAAACACAAAATAGCTAAAAGGTTGGAAATAAAAAAAAGTAGTAAAAAAACTAAAAATCCCGACTGAAAAAACTAAAAAGCAAAAAACAAGCACATTTTAAATTAAACAAAACTTGTAAGCAGGCGAGGTTCATTAAATTATGAAATGAAAATAGAATGGACCCCGCCTGCTTCCATGTTTTGTTTAATTGGAAGCAGGCGAGGTTCATTAAATTATGAAATGAAAATAGAATAGAATGGAATTTTTTGCTTTTTAGTTTTTTCAGTCGGGTTTTTTAGTCATTTTACTACTTTTTTTTGCTTTTGAGGGTGTGATATCATCAAGTGACTCGTCTTTAAATTAGATCTTCTTTTGATTCTGATTTAGTTATTTATACTCTGTATTAACTACCGAAATAAAAATCGCTGGTTCTTGGTAGTGAAAACAAAAGTGTAATAAGTCAATCAGAAATACATAAACAATAAGTATCAAAAAATAGACAAAAGGTATAAAAAAGAGGCTTCAAAACATAAAGCCTAGGGCAGACTTGCACACTCTGCATGCCATCTTGAGTTCGATTCCCGAGTCAGGCAAAGTGTTTGTATTATTTTTCTATCAGAAATTTCTCAGTAACAGCCGCGGAGTCTGGATTTGTACTCGGTCAGGAGCAATAGGCGGGCCCTCTATTTCATGGGACATGGGGATGTGTATTAGGTAGGTAGAGCTCTTACGAACCCATCGGGTATTATAAGCGTGATGTTATGTTATTATGATAGAATAGTCATGCTTGACTAACATAGTTATTTTCAATACAAGAAAATTGCCATAATATACCAAAATCTTATGTAATATTATCCCTTTGTCAAACCAACGTAATGGTTTTGTTTTAAAGTTACTTGTAATACAACAAATATTCGAACTTTTATTTATAATGTTAACATTATAAATAAAAGTTCAAGGTCGTTATCAAGGTCGTCTGTTGTGCAACAACTTATTGGAAACAAGTTTCTTTACTTTTGTTTTGATAAAACACGTTTGCGAAATAAAACAAAAAAAAACATTTAAATGTTTTTTTTTTATATCGCTTAGTGCAACATTATTATGCATCTTAAACTAAGAATAATAGGTATATAAGATAAAATAAGAGGTAGGTAAAACATTTAAAAATCTGAATTTTGTAAGTTTGAATGTAGGGAGTCATCTCTGTAACACCTGATCCGATTTTGAAAACCCTTTCTTCAATGTGAAGCTACTTAATGTTATCTCCGAGTTTCTGATTGAATCCGTTTTTTTTTTTTACCCGACTACGGCGAAGCCAAAAGGAATGGTAATGATTTTGGCAGTCTATGTATGTTGTTCCACCGTAGCGCCCAATCTACTGAACGGATTTTAATAAATGAGGTGTCAATAGATTCGTAAAAATACCCCGCTTGACATAGGCATTTACATGTTATAAAAAATATATTCTATTTTTGTGTAATGGCAATAAATTAAAGTCGACTATTCTGCCAATGTCATATTTTTTTTTCGACCATGGCAGAATAGTCGTGCGTTATAAGTCGTGCGGGCGTCAGACATCAAAAAAAAAAATTTGATAATTATAACATGTTTGGTATCAAATGTTACGTATTTATTAAATAACACAATATTAAAATTCAAATAAAAAAATAAGTTAAAAAACCTAAAGCTCGACTACGCAAAACCGCAAATAAATAAAACCGCGGTCTTAAAAAAAGAAAACAAGAACAAACACCTTAAATTAATTTTGAGTAAATAATTTAATAATAAGTAACAACTCTGCTCACACCGACACCAACTGTGCCATATATAGATCTTTGGCAGTCGTTACGGGTAGTCAGTGACCTGAAAGTCTGACATCCAGTCTTACCAAAGGGTATCGTATTACCTAGTATTAACTGGGTTGTGGAGGTCAGATAGGCAGTCGCTCCATGTAAAATACTGGTATTCAGCTGCATCCGGTTAGACTGGAAGCCGACCCCAATATAGTTGGGAAAAGGCTAGGCAGATGATGATGAACTCTGCTCAATTTTTGTCACTACGTCTTCTTTTAAACCGCAACGGATATACTCAATTTATCATTCAGAGTTTAGTGAAACAATTTTGTTTATGTCTAGTCGAGGACTTTATATGGAAATTACGGAAAATATTGCATAATTCTTGATGAACTTAGCGCAACTTTACCTACCGGATTCGAAGTCAGTTTAGTTGCCAGTTGAAATACTGGCCTTGGAGGCTCTGACTTGCATCGTGATATCATTTGATAATCGACATAACCTTCGTAATAACCTGTTGCAAGTGAATAACTGGCTTCTTGTCCTTAATGTCAGTAACATTTAAGATTAATGTATATAATATGTAGTTGATAGTGTCTGACCGTAGGCCGAATCATAACTTTTGGAAATTCAATTCAAACTAGGCTAAAGTAAATATTTTTTAGGGAAAACGGGATATTTCCCATGTATAATAATATCCCGTTTTCGAGTATAATGCATATTCTATTACAAATATTTTAGACCTAATTAAAAGACAATAGGTACTTTGTGCTGCTAAAGTTAGTTACAGAAACAAATCGCTGCAAAACCGACTCCACGGAGACTCTTCTGCCCTACCCCGAGAGTGTAATTTAAGCACGCGTAGGTGCGGAGGGGCGAGGCGCCTTTTGACCTTAATCAAACGTTGTACCAATTTTAGTTTGATGTACGAGGATGTCTTATTTTTCAGTTATTTATATTTAATGCTGTATTTTGTAGTTATTTTTAATGTTTAATCACTTAGTTTTGTCCTGTGTGAGACCAGTAAATAATTATTATATCTTTGTTAGTTACTTACACTTAAAATTTTAATCTGTTATGTTTAATTTTAACCGTTTATTTATTTTAGTTGTATATTTTTTTTAATATTCAAATCATAAAATTAGTTTAATAATTCGATCATTCGAATTTGCAAACCTGATTCGATACCTTGACCCAGTTTTATTTCAGAATTTATTTTAATTTATTTAGAGGAGCTCGTGGCTTAATAAGAACTGCCACTCGGGTCGATCTTTAGGTTAAGCTGCGCTTGCCTAGGTCGATCGGTGGATGGGTGACCGCCCATTACATACCGAGTTTGCTCCGTGCCTCGGAAAGCACGTTAAGCTGTTGGTCCCGGGTGCCATATATATATCTTTGGCAGTCGTTACGGGTAGTCAGTGACCTGAAAGTTTGACATCCAGTCTTACCAAAGGGTATCGTATTACCTAGTATTAAATGGGTTGTGGAGGTCAGATAGGCAGTCGCTCCATGTAAAATACTGGTATTCAGCTGCATCCGGTTAGACTGGAAGCCGACCCCAATATAGTTGGGAAAAGGCTAGGCAGATGATTTTAATTTATTGTCAGATTATAGTGTATTAATTTATCAAACTTTCAGACAAGGGCTACTTGGAGAGAACATTGATAACATGCAAAGGTTCCGTGGAGAAAGCAAAGAAACAAATAGACCGATGCTGCACAATGAAGACGCTGATGCCCAAATTCTTTACGAATACTAATGTCAAATTGGAATTAAGTGTCATTCTTGATCTAGCGTTAGTACAAACTTGTTTTTTTGTCCTTGACCCAAATTACTATATTATTACGACTTCGTTACACCAGTTATCAGTAATATTGTGTAAACTATAGGTACTTACTCAAAATATATTTACAAATACGTCTTAAATTCTGTTGCCCATAAATTATGTTGCAAAAAAGCCTATAGTAAGCCTATAGTCCTCTAGTTTGGTAAATGTGCAAAATAGTACAAAACGTACTACATCGCCATCTATGTCAAAAATGAAAAACTAACATCAAAATCCTGAATCGTGCAGTTCAAGTTATCCGCGAATTATGACTATACAGTGTGTATAAACGAACCCTTTATGAATCCGTCAACCAAGTATTATGTACATCAAACTAAGTACAGCCTACGTAAAAATTATTGCGGCGAAAAATTTTTGTTATTAAACTCATTGTAGCACTCTTAAAACATTATGCTAATGGATGCTTTGAAAAGTGAACTGGGGGTCTAAAATGGCCACTTTAGCAGATCATAGTATGAATTGCGTTAAAAAGCGTAAAATAGATCTATCATAATTAGTAATGCGACTGTGAACATTTAGGAAAATAGATCATATTATTATTAGGAAAATAATATTAATTGTGTTTAAATTCGTAAAATCTTTACAGACGCAATTACTATGACAAAAAGTCCATTTTACGATTTTGAAAGCAATTCGTCTTATGATCTGCTAAAGTTGCCATTTTAGACCCCCTGGTCATATAGATAATTTAAGTAAATCTGAAAAACTGGTACCTATTTCAAATAAAATTTTGGCACTTTGACCCCCAATATCTCCGCAACTAGTGTATTCCCCGAAATGGTAAATGGTACGGTCTGAAATAAATCAAAAAAAATATCGCAGTGATGCGGAGAACAATTGTCTTTCGGTTTCGTTTAGGGTACTTTTACACCCTGTATGACACGACACCCATCAAACACGACACCTGACCACCAGACATAACAACCACCTGGTCAGAGGCTCTTCCTTTTTAGCCGACTTCCCAAAAAGAAAGATTCTCAATTCGATTAAAGAAGAGAATTACTGAAGTCGGTGACAAAAAAACGAAACCAAACAAAAATATGTCACAAAGTTCAAAAGCTGATTTTTCTTTTAAAGTTTATTTTTCACATAATGGTATTTTTGCAGTCCAAAAAAAATTATTTAAATTTTATTTTATTTCCAAATATTTTTTTTTAATGAAATGACACTGTTCTTCATACCTTCTTTCGGCTTTTTGACTTTTATTAAGAGCTTATAGAATATTTATCTTACTGCCTCCCCACGAGTGAAACAGTGTTAAAACGCAAATATACCGAGGTACCTAATTATTTATTTTTCCAGGAGAATTGTCCCACTGCCTCAATTTACACCAGACAACTACAGAATAGTGTTGATTGAATTTAGGCAGCTCAGGGCTGTCACAGGTGATATGTTCTTGCAGTATTTCCAGACAGCTATAATAGTAAGTTTATCATTTTTCTACAAACGTAAACACTCAATGGGGTGAGGTACGATAGAACAAGGTATAAAGTATACAACCAGCTAACTTGTATTTTCTTTTAAGATTACACAGATATATAAAGGGGTTTGAACTTCCCGTCGGGGCTGCGGGTTGTTCAAGTTACCGCGGCCTCGACATATAGGGCTAAGAAGGAACATAGGTGGTTTTTAGTCAGTAGAAGTCAGACACTCCCTTTTGCTCTGCCCAAAAGAGGGTTGATGATTTTTCACCCGCCAAAAAAAAAAGGGGTTTGAACTCTTTTGTATGGAAGCTGGTATACCTATCGACTTACCGAAAATTAAATTTTTTTTTAGAAATCACTAACCACGATGATATTGGGATGTATGGGTGGGCCGCGGGTTGTACACTAGTTATCGCGGCCTCGACATAGAGGGCGAAGAAGGAACATGGGTGGTTTTTAGTCAGTAGAAGTCTGACACTCCCTTGTGCTCTACCCAAGAGCGGGAGGGGTTATTCGATGATTTGCCACCCGCCAAAAAAAAAAAAGGGGCCATCTAGACGAACTAAAAATGACAAATGTAACTTGGTACCCCAAAGTGTCACGTCATCGAGATATTTGAAGGTAAAGATCGACCATATGAGTACAATGACCACATTAAAAATGGGATTATATAATAAGGCGTTGATTATTATTATTACTGCTGTACTGTTGAAAGAGAGTACGTACATTACATAATACTAGGAGCACCTAAAAACTATTCTTAGACTGTGTGACGTAGAGTTTCACTGCGATTTTCTCGTGCGCATAATAATAATCAACCTGGGAACGATTATTTTTGTACAATTTAACGCCTGAACAAGTAATACCGCACGGTTGGCGCAGTTGCTCAAGCAATGGACTGCTGCGCTGTGTGTCGCGGGTTCGATTCCCGCACGGAACAAATATTTGTATGACCTACAGATAGTTGTTCCGGGTCTGGGTATTTGTGTATGTGAGTTAAAATGTTTGTGAACGCACCCACGATACAGGAGAAATTCCTAGTGTGGGGCAACGTTTAAAAAAAAAAAAAAAAAACTATTTTTAACGATTGTCGTTGTACTTATTTGTCGATCTTTACCTTCAAATATCTCGGTAACGTGACACTTTGGGGTACCGTGTAACTTTTCACTTTTTGTTCGTCTATATGTCTTCTATCCATAAATACCACATTCATTGTGGGCCGCGATTTCGAAAAAAAAAACAAAATGGCCGTGGGTCGATATGCTAGCTTTCATATAAAAATGTTTAAACCCCTTTCTTTTGAAATAACTTGCATTTCCGTTTAACGTTTATGATTAAACAAAATACATTTAGACACTGTTGTCAAATGATACAGCGTTTTGTATCAGTCGCTTAATTCGAAACGCTTCATAAAACAAAATTGCATTCTCATAATTATTTTGAGTGTATTAAAATTACAAAGATTTTAGCTTTTTTTATCCTGAATAGGGGATCGGACAGAAAAAAACTAATTAGTCCGTCAGATAGATTTTCAAAAAATATTGGACACGTATTTTTTATTTTTTTCCATAAACAAAAAATTAAGACGATACAGTGCTTCGAAAACGCGTGAATTCCTTAAATATTACAGACGCACTAATTAGAATCATATTTTTTGACTCAGTCCGATCCCCTATTTATTGTGTGTACAATTGTTAAATAAATATTAAAGATAAAATTATTCGTTATTTCCAGATCGGAGAATACTTGAAATCAATTGATTATCCTACTGGTTTTATTATAATTGACGATTTCAGGAATACCAATATATTAGAACTGGCGACTAAAATGAATTCGGTGGAGTTTCAGCAGTTTGTGACTATTCTGATTGTAAGTATTCTTATTTTTAGAGAGAGTTCGAAAAAAAAAATATCACTAAATTGCATGCTTCGGAAAGCACGTCAAGCCGTTGGGCCCATTGGGCAATCTTTGGTAGTCGTTACCGGCAGTCAAAGGCCTTAAAGTCTGACAACCAGTCTTACTAAAGGATAGGTATTGTACCACCCACACAGTCGCTCCATGTAAAATACTGAAATTCTGCTGCATCTGGTTAGACTGGGAGCCGAACCCAAAATAGTTGGGATAAGGCTAGGAGATGATGGAGATGATACTGATGACGAATTACTAGTCACCCTATATATAGGCGCCCAGTTATATGTATACACTAGCTGACCCACGCAACTTTGTCTGCGTCACAATATGTATTATAGCTTCCATAAAAAGATTTTTCGATTCCAATCGTATTTCCTGAGTTTATCGCGTTCAAACAAACAAAAAACAAACTTCAGCTTTATAATATTAGTATAGATATTCATGTTTATGACATAAGTCGAGTAATACATAATTTTAGTAAGGATTTTTACGTTAAAATGTCAAAACCTTTTCACTTTTTTTACAGGAAGGCTACGGAGCAAGATTGAAAGGATATTATTGTATGACTGAATCAAAAGCTATAGAAATTGTTATTAAGATGATAAAACAGTTAGTTAGTGAGAAGATTAGTAGCAGAATTCAAGTGGTCAAATCAGTAGAAGAACTGCATGAATCGGTCCCCAAAGAACTGTTACCAGCTGAGTTCGGAGGGAATGAGGCATCCATTGAAGAATTACAGAGTGAGTAGCATGCTTAGCACAATCAAAGTATAATGTTCCCACTGCTGGGACACAGGCCTCCACTCTTTAAGAGAGAATGGGTTATAAACCACCACGTGGGCCCAATGCGGGTTGGTAGATGTTACATGTTTTTGTATTAGTCTTAGATGAAGAGGGAAAAACAGTGAAGGGAAACATTATTTCAATTATTTTATAATAAAACTAGCTTTTGCTCGCGGCTTCGCCCGCGTGAATGTTGGAAATATCAAAAACGTTGATTTTTCATACAAAGTTTAATCCCCTATTTCACCCCCTTTGGGGTTGAATTTTAAAAAATCGTTCCTTGCTATATGCCTGCGTCATAAGAGGAATACGTGTGCGAAATTTTATGTTTCTAGCCCCAAGAGTTTAGCGTGTGCGTTGTTTCTTGTAATATATAGATCCCACCAAAAACAAAACTTGTAAAAAAAGCCAAGCCGCGCAACTCAGTTCTTTTACCGCAAAAAGTAGTGAGATCCATGTAATACCAAGTCATTTAATATAATTTAATCCCTACTTAAAAACCTTTGATGTTTTAAATAAAAGATTGACTTGGCCACTGCATCACGATCTATTCGGTGATTAGCTAAGTATAAGTATAAGTATAAGTATAACGGGCTGGTGTCCGCAACTCCACGCTCAATGCGCGTATTTTACGTGCGGGTGGGAATATCACTCGATCCACCCCAGCTCCCCGAGAAAAGCCAGCAACCCCTTGGTGTTACTGGCAATCTCGCGGAGAGTACCTGGGTCACCGAAGTATTTGGGCCTGTATGGGGCAACCCCCGGACAGTGCAGGAGCACGTGGGCTGCTGTTTCTTCTTCCTCCATGCAGGCTCGACACAGAGGACTATCTGTGACTCCTATAACAAAGAGGTGCTTGTTAAAAGTACCGTGTCCAGTGATGGCAGCCGTTACTGTGCGTAGCTGCAGTGATTAGCTATTGGCCTGTTTAACAATGGCGAATGCGATGCAGTGGCCAAGTCAAACTTTTATTTAAAACATCAAAGGTTTTTAAGTTTAAAGGAGTTTTAAGGGATTAAATATATTAACTGAACACAGATAGAAAAGAAATAGATAATGACGCAAGTCTACGTAAAGCCTTACACCGGGTTGTTCCACGTCCAATTAACTAGACGTAGAACAACCCGCTTTTAGGGTTAAGACACCACAGGGCACGCCACAATAGTGGCGGTAAGTTCCCTTATGAGCTGGCTTGAGAGGCGCCACGGCACTTTCACCTTCCGTCTGACGCAGGTCCTCAGCGGACACGGTTGTTTCGGGAAGTAGCTGCACCGAATCAGGCGGGAGAAAACGACCGGATGTCGCAATTATGAGCATCGGCAGGAGGACACGGTGGAGCACACCGTGGAGGTCTGCCCCGCTTGGGTGGAGCCTCGCCGTGTCCTCGTAGCGGTGATCGGCGGCGGTGACCTCTCGCGTCCGGCCCTGGTGCAAGCCATGGTCCGGGGCGAGGAGGAATGGGACGCCGTTGGCTCCTTCTGCCAAGCAGTGATGCTAGCGCAGGAGTTGGTAGAACGTGAGAGGGAGAGAACCTGTCGTCCCGGGCACCGCGGGAGACGCTCCGGGTGTCAGGTGCCACGTGACGGCTTCCGGCCACCGTAGACGCGGGCCTGTGGACGGTGAGAGCGGGAGGGGTTATTTGATGATTTTAAACCCGCCTAAAAAAAAGCCCCGCACACCACCAAAGCGAAGACGAGCGGAGATGTTTGAAGCGGAAAAGAGGGAAGATACGTAAAAGTTAGGGTGTATGGGCAAAGCGGAGAGGGTAGGAGATATACGAAGGTCATGTCTCTACTGGTCTAAATAATTACGAGATATTCCTTTTCTCTCAATTTAACGATTTGCACTAAAGCTAAGTTTGGACGATGAGGATGAAAATAGATACTTACATAAAGTCACGCCCTTTTCTCATGAGAGTAGGCAGAAACCATGATTAAATTAGGCCTCGTCTACATTCATACATCTGGTGGGCATACACGCACGCCGGTTACGAGTACTACACACCTGTCCTTTCTGAAGAACGGCACCAATAAGATCAGAGTATGTCTTTCTAGGGCATCCCCTCCCGGTGTTGCCACTCACATCTGCCTTGTAATCTACCTTTTATTAATCGACTTTCATTCATCCTCTCCACATGACCGAACCATCCCATAACAACGACGTTTTGTTCCAAAACATCCTTGTAACTGTGGGAATTCTATTTAACAGATAATATTTTCATTTACAGAGGCGATGGTCGAAGAATTAAGTTCAGAAAAGAATGTGGAGTATATAAAAATGATGTTTAATGCCCGATCAGACGAAAGTAAAAGAAATTCAGCAAAATTCAATGAACAATACATGGGCATGGCTGGAGCTTTCAGGAACTTGAGTGTCGACTAATTTACTAAATAGTTTATGCTCATGATGTTAGAGAAGAAATAAACGAACGAGATATGGATTTTTTGTCGACTTTATTCATTTTTCTTCATACATAATAAGATTATTGTCAAAAAAAAAAAAAATTAGTCCGTCAGATTAATTTCCAAAAGATAATGGACAAAATTTCGATACAAAAATTTTTGACGATACACTGCTTCGAAAACGTGTGTGGCGTCACATTGCAGTACATTTTTTTACCACGTAGTGACGTGATAAGCCCCCACTCATGATCTTTGACGCGTTTTATCTTCGAATTTTTTTATTAATTTGCTAAAACAAAAAACACGTTTCCAATATTTTTCGATAATCTGACGGACTAAACAGAAACAATTTGTTTGTAATTGTTTTAATGTTATTCTAGTGAGGGATAGTGACAGAGCTATACATTTTTAGCGCCATCTCATTTCTATACTGAAATAAGATTATATAAAACAAATCCTGCTTTAAGACGAAGGTAATAGGCCTCCAGCCTAAAGGTTTATTTATACAAAGTAATTATCTGCCACAATGATGATACAGAAGACGATGATGAGAAGAGATGATGGTTTAGTGTACTTGATTTTAAAAACCCTTACAGAAAAAAAAAATATCCTTAGAAAGTTTTCCAATACACTTCCTCGAAAACTGGCTCTTATTGCACTACGATTAGGTTCGACATGCAACGTATTTCGCACGCGTGCGGTAATCTTATTTTTCCGCAACCAAGGGCGGTACAGAAAATTACCACAGATAACTATACCTTTTGCCTTTGAGGCCTTTGCCCAGCAGTGGGACAAGATAGGCTAATTAAAAGAAATTAAATCATGCTGCAGTACTCAGAGATATTTAATGATTACTTAAGCCGTCACTTATTAACGATTTGACATATTTTTTTACGACAAAACTGTCAAAACCTTTACTAAGTGATGGCCTAAGTAATCATTTAAAGCAGTACATCTCCTAAAAATTTATGACAAAAATACTTATCGTTTTATTAGTTAATTTCTTCGAAAGTGTATTGATAAGCGTCGTTTGATACATGTGGGAATTTGTTATTGCTTTTCTCGACCCATGAACACCCTCACCGTACGGCTCGGGTGTTAATTTCGCCTGGAATGCAATAACAAACTTTCCGTACTTGTATCAAAATGTACTGTTTTCTCATTGAAAATGTGAAATTTTTCTTATAAACTGAGTGACTGAGAAAATAATATACTTACATGATAATTTCCACGACTTCAAAGTATTCAAATTAAACATTTCTTACAATCAATTTAGCATCTATGAAGGTAGTAGGCCATATATGTGTAATAATTATTATTTTCTTATTTGTGTAGAAAGGGATTTTTTTATGATTAAATTTATCACGTAAAGAAAACCTGAAAGCTGTTGTTTTATTTTTTCGCATCAACTCTCTGACGTTCATCATCTGCCATCACCGAATGCAGCTGAATACCAGTGCAACTAGGTACCTATCTAACCTCCACAACCCATTTGTATAACATTGTAATATAATAGTAAGAACGTAGAACAGAAGTATCTTCTAAAATAAAGAAAATGTTCATTAAACCATTTTTGAGGGTTAAGGTGGAAGCTCACATCCGGCCCGCGAAATTCTAATTTTCTTACGTTTTTGGCAATTTGCAGGCCAGTGCTTGGTTGTATTTTTATGAAAATTTGATTTGCGACTGTAAGACGTATGAAGTTACCGAATTATAACCATCAAAATTATCAATACAACCCTCCAAGTTCATTTTCATGTCAAGATTGATTTTTGCATGTAAAAGTCATTCTTTAGTAATTTAGTCGTCGTTCTTTAGTAGTTAGTAATTTTGATGGTTATAATTCGGTAACTTCATACATCTTACAGTCGCAAATCAAATTTTCATAAACATACAACCAAGCACTGGCCTGCAAATTGCCAAAAACGTAAGAAAATTAGAATTTCGCGGGCCAGATGTGAGCTTCCACCTTAATGTGAACTTTTGTAAGTATATTTTTTAACCTTACACAAATAAAGGGTGTAAAAGTACGCAACGCAAACGAAGTGCACTTGTTCTCGCCCGGCCCTGGTGCAATGCATGGTCCGGGCGAGGAGGAATGGGACGCCGTCGCCCCCTTCTGCGAAGCAGTGATGCTAGCGAAGGAGGTGGCGGAACACGAGATGGAGAGAACCTCTCGTCCCAGCCGCCGCTGGAGGCGCTCCGGGCGTCGGGGGCCACGTGATGGCTTCCACCTTCCTAGCTCGCCGTCCGTCCGTCTTACGACGACGACAGGCCGTGTCGACGGCGACAACGGCGACATGGAGATGTCAGCAACATGGGAGGGGCCCGCAAGGGCCGGCCGGCCCGTCGGAGCTGCGGGTTGTACACAAGTTGTGTTACCGCGGCCTCGACACATAGGGCTAAGAAGGAACATGGGTGGTTTTTAGTCAGTAGAAGTCTGACACTCCCTTTCACTCTGTCCAAGAGCGCCAAAAAAAAGGGCACTTATTCTCCCCACCACTGCGATAATTTTTTTGTTCTAGACCATACCTGGGAACCCCCTAGTTACGGAGATATTGGGGGTCAAAGCTCCAAATAATTCACAGCTGTTTTTGTAAATACTAGTTTTTCAGGTTTTAACTTTACTTAAATTACCTCCATGACCCGTTTACTATTCAAAGCATCCACTAGCACAATGTTTTAAGAGTGCTACATTGAGTTTTACCGTAAAATGAGATTTTCGACCCCATAAAAAAAGTCGTTTCCCAGCAAAAATTTTTGCGTAGGGTTACTTAGTTTGATGTACAGAATGCTTGGATGCGTATGCGTGAAGGGTTAATTTACATCATGTATATAATAACACTTTGCCAGAACCGGGAATCAAACCTATGGCGTCATGTTCACCGAAACCAACAATGTAGTCAAACATTATTATAATTTAATCATCATCATCATCATCATCAGTATATTTATGTTCCAACTGCAGGGTCATAGGCCTCCTCTCTTTGAGAGGGAGTGGCCTACAATCTACTAACCCAGTAGGTACGGATTGGTAGAAGTCACAAGTCATCGAATGTTTGGTTCTAGGACAGTTTCCTCACGATATTTTCCTTCACTGTTTTTGAGAGCACAGGGTTTTGTAGGTATTATTTATTAGCTACTTAATTTTAATCTTATTAGATACTTACTTACTTTTATCGTAGTCAGGTTTTAGTTTTTAATTTATTTTGTTTGTTTTAATATTATTATGCAGCATCTCTCAATCCCAAACTACAAAGTTCCAAATGCAACCAATTTGACCAAAATTAATAATAAAGAAAAATAAGAGAATGTTGTAATAATATGTGGTGATTTTAACATTATTATTTTTAAGCGTAGTAATCAACTTTAAACTATTACTTAAAATGAATGTCTTCTGTATCGTGGGTGCGTTCACAAACTTTTAAACTCACACAAATACCCAGACCCGGAACAACTATCTGTAGGTCATACAAATATTTGTTCCATGCGGTTATCGAATCCCCTGCACGTAGCGCAGCAGTCAAATCGCTCAGCCACTGCGCCAGCCGTGCCTTCACTGCACTGAATGTATTTTTATTCAATTTAAATTTACAATTGAACATTAATCAGCCGACTACACTTTCTAGTAACACATGCCTGGACTTTTTTCTGCATAATTATGCATAGACCTTTTTGCTCACGGTAAGAAATGTACGAGTAAATGTGACGTAATTGATTTTGCTCTTTCTAACCATACCTGTTCAATACTCTAGGTTCCCACCTAGAGTATTG
The DNA here is from genome assembly GCA_932274075.1 of Diarsia rubi. Taxonomy (NCBI): domain Eukaryota; kingdom Metazoa; phylum Arthropoda; class Insecta; order Lepidoptera; family Noctuidae; genus Diarsia; species Diarsia rubi. Next base: position 3,391,447 of record OW026432.1, read on the forward strand.
AACAGGTATGGTTAGAAAGAGCAAAATCAATTACGTCACATTTACTCGTCTACAGAGAAATGTGTGTCGCGGCGTTTGATCATTATATTATTACCGATGTTTCATTTCATTGGTAGGTACAATATCAAACGCCGCGACTACAATCTAGCTTAATGCCCTTTAAGACTAGTTCTGATTCAAAATAAGATTATTTGCGTCATAGCACGGCAAAAGCTTGAAAAATAAAAGTAAGACAAAACTGGTTGATTTTAAGTAAATTCAGTGGCATTATAAGTTTTTGATTCTTTTTCCTGTTGTAAAAACAATAAAGTTGGCAGTTCAAACATTGCTTCGAAATATACGATTTTTAAAGACCAGCTTTAATTTCAGAGATTGTTCAGAATCAAAAATATTTTCATTATAATTAAAAGACTTTTTACATAGAGATATTTCATTTATGTCCAATACCTAAAAGCGAACATTTGGGTATTACAACAGCACCAACGTGTTCAATTTACTTAGATTATAATGTAGTAATTATCATAATCATTATCAGCCTATAATGTTTCCACTGCAGGGACTCAGGGCCTTTGGGCAGAGCGAAAAGGAGTGTCAGACTTCTACTGACTAAAAACCACCGATGTTCCTTCTTAGCCCTATATGTCAAGGCCGTGGTATCTCGGGCCTCTTCATTGCCCTTTGGGTGCCTTTGAGCTTTCTGATGAGGCCAATTGTGAGCGACCACGTTTCTAATTAGGTATACCTCTGCGTAAATTTTCAGGGCTTACAATCGTAACGATGTTGTCTTTGACCGATCTTTAGTTATTGATTCAGTGTTCGCCTTTTCAGACTATATTATCGGCCCCTAACCAACCCAACCCAAACCCAAACCTAACCTAACCAAAATAATAAGAAAATTGGACTCGCATGTCTGCGGAAATGTACCTACTCACGACAACCAAAAAAAAATACCTAACCTAACCTAACCTAACCTGAACGATTTAGAGTGCAATTTAGTATTTTTGATAAACAATTCAAATTTTTCCTATGTAAAACCCCATTTTTGTTGTTAATTCGATAAAAAAGGTAAACTCGTTTTTGTGTTTTTTTTTGTTATTTTAGTGGGACATGTTTAGTTAATCAATTGGTTCTTTTGCACAGCATTAAGTTTTTTGGTATGCGTTCACTTAATTTATGGAGTTACCTACCTAGTGTGCTGAAATTATACAGATATAGGTAGGTAGGTACATTTAAAAAAATCCCATTATTTAATTTTATGTTTTGATAGATTATGCAAATTGATTTTATTTATGTTTTAAGTTAATATTTTACAAAGTGTTTTAATTTAATGTTATGGATTGTAAATTATCTGAAAGAAATGAATTAATAATAATTAGTGATATCATAGCGTGGCAACAATTAAAGAAGGAAACAATGAAAGAAGGCAACAATGAAAGAAGGAAACAATGGAAGAATTGTTTTAAAGAAAATATCCTGTTTCACACAATCCATCAACTAGAACGAACTATAATACGATTAAAAACGAACAAGATACGAACTTTTTGTGATGTAGATGAAATTTAGAACACGAAAAGTTTACCTGAATTAACACATTAGGATACTTCTTATCCCGGTAGTATGATCCTGTGGGAAAATTATCGAACTCCACGCGGGCGAAACCGCTGGCACAAACTAGTAAGTCAATAATTAAACTTGCGTAACAAATCGTAAAATGGTCACAAAGTCATAATACACAATATTAACTCCATCTCTGACTATTTTAGGAATTTAAATGCGATTCATAAATTATTGTCCTTTCGTTAATGACTCTACTTAAGCGAAGACACCCCTTTTTTTTTTTTTTTTTTGGTGGGTGTAAAATCATCGAATAACCCCTCCCGCTCTTGGGCAGAGCGAAAGGGAGTGTCAGACTTCTACTGACTAAAAACCACCCATGTTCCTTCTTCGCCCTCTATGTCAAGGCCGCGATAACCGTTGGACTACCCGCGGCCCCGACAGGCGTCGGCCCTTTCGGGCCCCTCCCATGTTGCTGACATCTCTTTGAGGCGCGCGTGGAACACGAACGCGCCGTCGACACGGCCTGTTTTCGTCGTGAGACGGACGGACGGCGAGTTAGCCCATCACTCACCGTCCACAGGCCCGCGTCTACGGTGGCCGGAGGTCATCGCGGGACCCCCGACGCCCGGAGCGCCTCCCGCGGCGGCTGGGACGAGAGGTTCTCTCCCTCTCGCGTTCCGCCACCTCCTTCGCTAGCATCACTGCTTCGCAGAAGGAGGCGACGGCGTCCCATTCCTCCTCGCCCCGGACCATGGCTTGCACCAGGGCCGGGCGCGAGAGGTCGCCGCCGCCGATCGCCGCTACGAGAACACGGTGGGGCTCCGCCCAAGCGGGGCACACCTCCACTGTGTGCTCCACCGTGTCCTCCGGCCGATCCTCACAATGGTGGCATCCGGGCGTTTCCTCCCGCCTGATTCGGTGCAGGTACCTCCCGAAACAACCGTGTCCGGTGAGGACCTGCGTCAGACGGAAGGTGAGGGCGCCGTGGCGCCTCTCAAGCCACTCCTCAAAGAGGGGACTTACCGCCACTATCGTGGCGTGCCCTGCACGGGGTTGCGACAGTCGCTGTCTCCATGTCGCCATGAGATCGCACCGGAGGTCTGTCCGCCGCGCAGCAATTTGCCGCGGAGCGAAGACACCCCTTACCTAGCAGTTCACTGATAATTTTTCGATGGTGTAGTTTGAAGACAACCAATACCAAACTGATATAGCGGCCGATATCAAAGATTTTATACGAGCACTAAAATAATATTATGTTCAAATTAGCCTTTTTTTTCTTTGTGTGGCTGGTGGAAAATCATCAAATAACCCCTCCCGGTCTTAGGCAGAGCGAAAGGGAGTGTCAGATGTCTACTGACTAAAAACCACCCATGTTCCTTCTTAGCCCTCTATGTCGAGGCCGCGATAACTAGTGTACAACCCGCGGCCCCGACGGGACAACCCGCGGCCCCGACGGGATGTTCAAACTAGCCTGATTAAACTATCGGTCGACAGATATTCTGCAGTCTGCGGGGAGCCTAATAAAGAAGTACAGAAGACAAGCTTTGTCACCAACTAACTTTGCATACAGTACAAGAATGGCAAGAGGCTTAGGTTCGATTCACTAGGGAAAATAATATCATTCGTCAATATCAATCTCGTCGAAATATCTGCCCAAAATTTAAAAAAAAAAATGTTAGCCTAATAGGTCATTAAAAGAGTATTGGCAAGGACAAAACCGAACTTCCCCTGCGTAATAATTTTGTTTTTTATTTATTTTACTATTTATGTAGTTTGTATTTTTTTTTTGCTAAAGACTGGGACTGACATAGTGGAATGAAAACCGCTGCTCTTCATCGGTGAGCCAGTGCTTCTAATCCAAAGAACCCACGGCACCGTTAAGAATAAATATCGTCGACTGTACACATCACAAAAGGTGTTGTAATAAAACTTGATAGGTTATAAGTATAACTTGTTTATCCGTCTAGTGTCTAGTAGTCATTCTGCCTCTGTCATAGTTAATACCTTTTTCATTATTAAAAGCAAACAATAAAAAAGTGCTGCTAATAAACAATTTAATAGATTACTAACAACTTGATAATAAAATTTATTTTGTTTTAACGATAATTAAAAAAATAAATTGATTTGTAAAATCAATAATAACATAAATAATTTAAAAAATAATAAATTGTAAACTCAATAATAAATAAATATCAAATTGTAAAATCATGGAAAGTTTAAAAAGTAACGATTTTTTACAAATACCTCCAAATGCCTTACACGATATAAGGAAGATCCATAATTTGGAGCCAAGACTGATTGAGCAGGCTGTAGCCATTTTGCAGGCATGGATTTTGAAACAGGATCATCTCGTCAAGAAGGATTTTAGTAAGTACCTCCCACTTTATAAATAATAAGATTTTATTTATTGTTATTTAACCTTTCCTGTCCCACTGCTCAATTTGTTTTTTAAAGATACAAATGTTTCTTTATGATAAATGCTAACAGGACAGATAAAACCCTTCCGGAAATAAAATTATTAGTATTTTTTTTTAACACAATTATCTTAACATAACATCACGCGTGTTATCCCTGAAGGGTTAGGCAGATGTGTATCTAATAGAACACCCACTGTAATAGTACAAGCAATGGTAGTGTCCACTAGGTGTGTGTAGTAGTTTTTTTTTTTGTAAGCCGGCAAAAAGTTTTTATATGTTTACCCATTTTTCTATTCATTGTTTAGCAACTCATAAACAACCTTATTCCATGACATTGTGCAACAGAAGAGATAGTGGTCAGACAGGCATACGCAATAAAAAAACATTGTAAACGTTGTCGTTGTTTGTAATCGTTGTGTTGTTGTTGTTTGTTGTTGTTGTTGTTGTTGTTGTATATAGTAATAATAATAGACAACTCAAGACGATTGCAGTATATTCGTATTTTTAGCAGAGGTAGTGGTGTGACCGTCGGACTACGGTTAGTAAGTTCGAAAAAGTTCGACCATTTTAAAAGCGTAACCGTGGAGTTTCTTGTCGGTTCATCTCCAAAGGAAAGACAAACCCAAACTGTACACCTATTTGTCAACGTTTTACAAGTGAAAGTTTTTTTAAACCATAACCACACTATAAAGATAGACAATTAGTTTTTTTTTTTATTTTAGCTAATTGGGTACCTATTTGATGAATTAAGGATACACGTGCGTGTATTTTTGATGCAAAAAGTTTTTATGTCCAATTGATCATAAAGTAATTCATTCTTTGGCGTAAATGGTACAGAACCTGTTATTTCTGATTAATTCGAACCGGTTCGTTTATGTTCTTGTTCTATAAATAGGTATTTGAGTATTACCCGACTTTTTATAAACGACCAATTTCTGATTATGTATAATATAATCTGATTCTAGGAAACGTCTACAAAGATATTCATGATATTTAGTATGTATACTAAATATCATGAATATCGTTACAGGGGGGGGGTTGTCGTATACAGGGGGTTTCGGGAGCGATAAATCGAACTAGGTTTCATTTTTAGAAAATTTATTGAAAACAAAAACTGCGCAAAGCTTGGTCATCGAGATAATTCATATTTTATTCTATTGGTTGATCAATAATTGAATAAATGTCAGTTTTTATTAAGTATCTACTGGTTTATTAGAATTTAGATGACCTTTTGTGTGTTCATTAAACATATATTATAATATTATTATGCATTTCTATTTGTGCATCAAGGGTAAAGAAAGAGAGTAAAGAAAGCCTAATAAGACTCAGCCTAATTTGAATAAATGACTTTTGAATTTCATTTTTGAAAGCCACGTCAGAAGCCCATGACCATAAAAATCTGTGACACTAGGTTTACCACTTACCTCAAGAAACGGATTTAAAATTTTAAACGTTACCTTGCTTACGAAATGGAATCTATTTCAGCTATTGCTGTTAGAAATATCACATGAATTTTAAAACAACTTGAACTAATAATTATAATCAACATGCTTGAAAACTAGATGTTAACTGCGTCAGCGACACAATAATAATTATCTACCTAATGCTATGCAATGTTTGTTGCTGTTGATCTTGATAATTTTTAACGAGATACCATTTATAAAGACGTGTAGTAGGTAATGTACCTATGTGATATAATTATTGTCTCATGGTCTGATTTATCACTCTTTTTCTTTATAATCACTATATAGTATAAAACAAAGTACTCCGCCACATCTGTCTGTCTGTCTGTTCGCGACATACCTACTCAAAAACTACAGCACCAATTTTCATATTTTTTTCACCTATGGATGGAATAGTTCTCGAGGAAGGTCTTAGTATTTATTTTAGTTGTTGAGCGATTTTGTCTTATACTGTACTAGCTTATGCCCATCAGCTAGTCTACACTAGTACTTATGAAGAGGAAAGATTTGTTTGTTTGTTTGTAACGAATAGGCTCCGAAACTACTGGACCGATTTGAAAAATTCTCAAAACACCGTTGGGAAGCTACACTATCCCCGGGTGACATAGGCTACTTTTTATCCCTGTATTCCCACGGGAACGGCAACTACGCGGGTGAAACCGCGTGACGTCCGCTAGTATAGCATAAGACAAAGTCGCTCCCGCGGTTTGTACGCTTGGATCTTTTAAACTACTCAACGGATTTTAATGCAGTTTTCAGCAAGATATAGAGTGATTCAAGAGGAAGGTTTATATGCAGTAGCTACGTTGCACATTTGCGAAGCCGGGGCGGATCCTTAGTAATATAATATAGACGAAAGTTTATACCTATGTGTGTACGTTTTTTACTTTTTCACACTCAAAGAACTTATCGGGTTTGGATGAAAAACGGTCAACAGATAGCTTATATTCTAGACTATATAAATTAAACCTTCACGCAGCCACCAACCAAGCATTCTGTAAATGAAATTAAATACCCCTACGCAAATTTTTTTGCTGGGTAACGAAATTTTTTTTTGGGTTAATACACATTTTACGGTAAAACTCAATTAAGCACTCTTAAAACATTGTGCTAGTGGATGCTTTAAATAGTAAACGGGTCATGGAGGTAATTTATGTAAAGTTATAACCTGAAAAACTAGAATCAGAATCAGAATCAGAACGCTTTATTTGTAAACATGGGTCAAATTACAATAATGATGTTACAGATAGGTAGATCCTCTATGTTTTGCCCAGAGGTGTACAAACATAAGCATCGCGTCTAGCGTCTAGTATTTACAAAAAAGCTGTCAAAAATAGCTGTCAAAAATTTGGAACTTGGACCCCCAATTTCCCCGTAACTAGGGGGTTCCTAGATATGGTCAAAAAAATCGCAGTGGTGGTAACAAGTGCCCTTCGTTTGCATAAAATGTACTTTTGCACCCTTTATAGGATGGTCCCAGAAAATGCGGTAGTTTAAATTACGCTCAAACAGCTTTATAGATTTGAATAATATTTTGTGCCATACCATATCCGTGATACCACACAAAAATATTTTTAAACAAAACGTTATTGTTACAACAGCCTGCTCACAGCGTGCCACCCTAGCCAGTCAATGACAGCTAACCATAGCCATGCCACTCTAGCAAACCATAGCCATGCCACTCTAGCAAACCATAGCCATGCTACTCTAGCCAGCCAATGACAGGCAACCACTAGCGAGCGCCAATCACTGTCGTTACATTAAAATGATCGCCTTCCACCCATCCCTATTATACATATATAGGTTTGGAATTAAAAATACGAGTATATACATATTTTTAATTTCAAACCTGTTTGAAATTAACTATTAATAAAGTGACGTTAAAAAGTTTGGGGAGAGGTCAATGTTCTCTAGAATTGCCTTAAAACTTTTGAGCTTCAACTAGCTAAATAAAATCTTTTTTTTTTTACGTTTTCCCACACTAGGAATTTCTCCTGTATCGTGGTTGCGTTCACAGACATTTAAACTCACATACACGAATACCTAGACCCGAAACAATTATCTGTAGGTCATATAGTAAATATTTGTAACGTATCGCTGCAACCAACTACTTAATCCACAGCGCCAACCGTGCCGTCGAAAAAAAATTGTTGTTGATATTTCACACAAATAAAAATTATGGTTAACTTTTTACATGCATAACCGTAAAAATAAATCAGACGAGCTAAAGCCTAACGCAAAAATTTAATGAAGTAAAATAAACCGGTCAAGTGCGAGTGAGACTCGCACACCGAGGGTTCCTTACAAGGGTGATAGAATAGATGTGGCGTATCAACCTGCCCTCCATTTTGACTTTTTTTCGATATCGGGGCCCACAATTAAAGTGGTATGTATGGATAGAAAACATATAGACGACCAAAAAATGTTTAGTAACACGGTACCCCAAAGTGTCACGCTACCGAGATATATGAAGGTAAAGATCGACAAATGAGTACAACGACAATCATAACATTTTTTTTTTAAATAGCCTTATTACATGTGTAGGTGTTAAATTGTGTCCAAATAATAGTTCTCAGGTTTATTATTATTATACGCACGAGAAAATCGCTTCGCATCGCAATGAAACGCTATGATATTATGTCAAAGAATAGTTTTCTCGTGCTCCTAGTTTATGTAACGTACCTACTCTATTTCAATAAATACTTATAATAATAATCAACGCATATAAACACGCAAAAAGTCTATTTTTATGTGGTCATTGTACTCAAATGTCGATCTTTACCGTCAAGTAAGAAAAAACCGGGGGCGTTTTTTCTTACTTGACGGTAAAGATCGACATCCCCCGTTAGAAATATACAAGTATGTTTATCAGTTGTCTAGTACCCATAACACAAGCTCTGCTTAGCTTGGGACTAGATGGCGTTGTGTGATAGTTGTGGAATATTATTATTATTCCCTTTATTTATTTTGTCACAAACTTATTACATTTTTAAATATTCTTTACAAAAAAAAAACAATAAAAAAACATTTAAAAATATAAAAAATTGTAGCCCACCGGTATCGGGAACAGGGTCCAAGCTACCGGCGGTCAGGGCTCCAGAGAAAGGAACCTCCTAACAATGCGTGCCGTGTCCAGGAGTACCGCTCTCTGCATCAAGCCCTTGATCCAGCTGCCTAACGAGAGCCTCCTCAGGTGTTGGTCGAGGCTCTTGGCTATTAAGCCATTGGCTGAAACGACTATCGGTACAATGATCGCTGAGTCCACATCCCACATGTCGACAACCTCGCGAGCCAAGTCAAGATACTTGATTTGCTTATCTTTCTCGGCTTTCACGAGGTTCTCGTCATGCGGGACGGTTATGTCAACGATCATTGCGCGCCGCTCTGATCGATCCACCACCACTATATCAGGTTTATTAGCTATAATAGTCCTGTCAGTGATGATGGATTGATCCCAGTACAGTGTGATATGGCCATTTTCGAGAACTGGGTCGGGCACATACCTGTAGTACGGCACTTCTGATTCCACAAGGTTGTACTGCAGAGCAAGTTGCTGATGGATAATCCTGGCTACAAGGTTGTGTCTATGTAAATATTCTCCGTTAGCCAGACGAGAACACCCGGAGATAATGTGACGGATTGATTCACCCGGACGGTGGCATGCCCGACATATGTCAACCGTACCGTCCTTCACAATAAATCTCCGGTAGTTATTGGTCATCATAACTTCGTCCATAATTGCACAGACAAAACCTTCGGTTTCTCCGAAGAGTTCCCCGGAACGTAGCCAGGCCACGGACGCTAGGAAGTCTACATCAGGCCCGTGTAGGGCCCGGAAAAAGCGTCCGTGAAGCTCCTTACTCTGCCATACCTCCATGCGGTCGTTAGTGTCAAGCACTACAGGTTTGCGCCAATTCTCTTTAGCCAAGGAGAGCGCGGTAAGGCCCCTGTCCACTGCTACAACATCTCGATGCATCCCCACGTCGGCTTCTAGGAAATATTCCCTGAGACTGCATATCTCACGATTATGAAGAGTCTTAGCATTTAAAAAGCCTCGACCTCCACACTTCCATGGGATATACAGTCTCATAACCGAAGAACGTGGGTGATGCATTCGATATGTCGTCAACAATGTACGGACCCGCCTATCCAGGGCGTCTAGCTCTGTTTGAGTCCATTTGAGTATACCGAAAGAGTACATCAAAACCGGCATGACCCAACCGTTGAAGGCTCGCACTTTATTTCCGCCTGATAAAAGACTATTAAATACTTTTCTCAGGCGGCCAAAGAAGCGCTCCTTCAACGATTGTTTCATGTCGGCAACGTTGATGCCCAGTGCTTCCGACATACCCAAATACTTATAGGTTTCGGTTGCTGAGAGGGATCTAAGATTTATGGAATCTGTGAGCTGGGTTCCCACAGATTCCACAATCCCCCCTCGCTTTACATGCATGATCGCACATTTGTCCACACCGAATTCCATCCTGATGGCGTTACTGAAAGTTTCAGTGACCTTCAATAGCTCCATCAGTTGCAAATCGTTGGGGGCAAAGAGTTTCAGGTCATCCATGTAAAGGAGGTGAGATATAACCTGACCACCTCTTTTCAACCGATAGCCTAGACCTGAATCCTCCAGCAGCGTGCTAAGAGGATTCAAGGCTAAGCAGAACCAAAGTGGACTCAAACTGTCGCCCTGAAATATACCCCGCTCTATTCTTACCGGCTCACTATTCCTATGGATTTGCCGACATCCTGGATAGCGAAGGACTGTCCTCCATTGCCTCATACACGACATCAGGAAGGTGCGCAGGGTTGTATCAATTTTATACAACTCTAGCACCCTTATGAGCCATGTATGTGGCACCGAGTCATAGGCCTTCTTATAGTCTATCCAACATGTCGACAGATCCTTTCGGAAACGGCGAACCTGTTGACTAATGGCCATATCAATGAGGAGTAACTCCTTAGTACCACGGGACCCGTTCCTACATCCATTTTGAGAAGCAGACATAATAGAATTCTCGTTAATATGTTTATTTATTTTAGCTCTCAAAATGGAGGTAAGAACTTTATAGACCGTTGGAAGACACGTAATCGGTCTATAGTTTTTGGGTTCCGAAGTACTACCCGATTTATGGAGCAGGTGAGTTATTCCAGTCGTCAGGAACTCTGGTAGCGACCCTGACTCTAAGGCTAACTGGAATAGGGTTGCCAAGCAAGCATGCGATCTTGTGAACCATTTAATCCAGAAGTTGTGCAGTCCGTCCGGTCCTGGTGATTTCCAATTTGGCAACGGACGAACTGCACAACCTACATCTTGGGGGCTGATCGTTATTGCCCCCATTTCTGTTATTGGATCGCATGCTCGCTCGACGTCCCGAGTCCACTCACCCTCGGTATGACTGACAGGTACCGACCAGATGTTACGCCAAAATGAACACATGGCGTTATCATCCGGTAGGCACGTGTCAGTCACACCTTGGTCCGGTCGCTCCCATGCTCTGTAAACCCACCTTTCATCGCTTTGGAAGGTGCGATTTAGAGTGTACCGTTCCACCCGACGCTTATACCTACGAATACGGTTTGCCCATGCATACACTTTCTGCTTCCAGAAGTCGATGCGCTCTGTGACACGGGACATGTAGTCTTGAGGACTGATATCAGTCCCCGTAAACGCCCGTCTCACAAAGCGCATCACTCGAGGGCGATTGTTGCCCTCCCGGAAGCAGATTAGTTTGCCGATGAACGCCCTGGCCCCAGCAATGCGTCGTTCAATCCTATACTGCCATGCCGGTACGGCTGGTTTCGGTCGTGTAGCTCTGTCATCCGGAAATTTGACATGAGCTAAACGACATGCCGTTACAGCCGCGCAATAGAGGATTGAATGAGCATCACTGAGGTTATCGCAGTTATCAAAAAAGCTTGACAACTGCGAATCCAGAACAGCCACCAGCGCCCTATTTCTGTTATGCATGGGCAAACGAGGTAAGCGTGGTCTACGTTCGGGTGTCATGAACTTATATTCTCTGATCGCACCCTCCAAAGTACTCCTCATTTCCTCACTGCACTGGATACTTACGTTAGTAACCATGTCACTACTCACGTCGTTTTCACAAATAAGTGGCGTGGTAGACTGTGATTGTACCACAACCTGTGACGGCGTAGCAATGACATGGTTACTCTGCATTTCAGTCCGCAAGCGATCAAGTACGGTGTCATCCAACATACGATTACGCTGGATGACTCGCACCTGATCCGACAGTCGTTGTGCCGATACGTTGACAGCCGGCTCAAGTACCTGAAACAGAGAGAGCATCCGAACACGGTACGCGGTCAGGTTGTTTCCTCCCTCTGTAGCCCCATAGTATGAGCGCATGACGTTCTCGTTGATGGATTGCGTCCATCGCATGCGCTGCACACTTCCGCCGGGAGCTGGGACCCTATCAGAAGCCGGTGGGCCTCGAGGTCCTAAGCCGTCCGGCGGCCGGCGTCCTCTCCGTCGCCGAGCAGGTGGTGGTGTCGGGGACAGCGAGAAATACTCGTCGCTCGAGCTCGACGCGACTGCCGCGGTCGGTGTCACAGCACTCACGATGGGGCTGGGTTCCGGCGGCGGCGAGGCGGAGCTGAGCGACGAGTCCGGGGATGGTGGGCGTGCACGTCTTGCTGCAGCTGCAGATCTTGTCAACATAATATCTTGATCATACTTTAACAATTTTCTTCACATTCATTTTGGCAATTTTGGGCTGACATATGTCATTTATTTTTCTTCTATGGTATTTCCTTGAATTTTGTCTCATTTTATTGTATTGTGATAGAAATTATGATAATATTTTAAATAATGATGAAAATGTTGGTCCCAAACTTTGAAAATAAAACAGAATATATATTTAAATTAAATAAAATTGGACGAAGAAATTGTATGACAACTATGTTGACGTTGGTGTTGCTAGCTATATATATTATTATTATTATTATTAAGTACGAGATATTTGATATAACTTGACACTTTGGGGTACCATATTTCATGAAATTTTTGTTCGTCTATATATCTATGTTCTCTACCTATACATACTACTTTCATAGTGGGCCGCTATTTCAGCTGTCGGTATGCCAGCTCCCATACAAAAAAGTTCAAACCCCTTAAATATTTTTATAAGTCTATTTTCGGTAACGACGGTGGCTGTTGTTGTAACACATACTGTATGCATGTGCTTACGCAAAGACTCTTTATCTGTGTGTAATTACCGACAATTAACAGACATTTAAACTCCGTAAAATATGTATGGTGACGCTTTATTCTGTCCGACGCGACGTGTCGTTTCAACTTGTCTTATCCAGTATGCAACAGGAAATCAGTTGAAGGTGAGTACTTGCCGAGGTCGGACCACCATAACTGACGGAGTTTCCTCCGTGACTCAGAAAACACGTTAAGCCGTCGCGACAATTACAATGTCAATGACAGTCAACCATCGCTAACGGGACCAACCGACGCGTCGTTTGGTCCTGATTGTCATCGCAGTGGCTGAGCGATTGGACTGCTGCGTTGCGTGTCGCGGGTTCGATCCCCGCACGGAACAAATATTTGTAAGGCCTACAGTTAGTTGTTTCGGGTTTGGGTGTCTGTGAGTTTAAATGTTTGTAAACGCACCCACGATACAGGAGAAATTCCTAGTGTGGGGCAACGATTTTATAAAAAAAAAACTTATTTTTTTTAGTATTGGTAATAATTGAATTATTTGGTAACTTTGTAGGTATTTAAAAACTATCAAAATTTTTAAGTATTTTTTACAAGCTTTAAGCCTGTCACAGACGTAGCTATAATATATATTTATGTATCGAGATATATATTATAGTATAGCAATACAAAATTACAAAAAGTGAAAAATAAACTTCAGAAAAAATCAGCTTCTGAAGTCGGTGGCAAAAAAAAACGATATCAAACAAACAAATATCACCGACTTTATAAGCTGATTTTCTTCTGAAGTTTATTTTACCATTTTTATTTGTAATATCCTATACAAATAAATTTACTATGCATTTAACATCCAACCAAGAAACCTAACCATTAACCTTCAAGAATCCCTTATACAATGTGGAGCAGGACGATTGACATTCCTCTAAACCACGTAAAGAAAGGCATGCTCTTGACCCGTATACAAAAAATCAATCAAATCCAATGACTACTTTAGCCACAGGAAATTATTTTTCATTTTCTTATTTTTCAACATGATGTAGATCGGAGTCCGTAATAATAGGTAAACATTGTAAGGTCAGGAACCTGTGCAAAAACCTACGATTCTATTCTCAACGTCTCAATACGCTTGAAAGACAGAGAAAGGTGTCATACGATCCCACTCTGACGCGCCCCGCACACTCCCACAAAATACTACAATTATAAAGAAAAAGTAATATTACTTACGCAAATAATGCATTAGTGGTGCATAGAAAATTGCGAGTGTGTGTGTGAGCGGAATTTTTTTCGGCAAAAAGTCCTTGACTCGGTAACTATGTCAGTCAGTGCATAGCGGCGCCCTTTGAGGAGAGCACACGCCTACTTTTTTTATCACAAGACGAGCCGCGCGCGCATTGTCGTGATTTTATGAAAAGTTTGTTGTTATTGTGATTAAAGACGATTTATGATATTTGGATTAGTGCATAGGTTACTGTGACTTATTGGTGTTAGTGTAATATTAGTTATTTAGGCATTTATTAGGTAGCTAGTTTTGTGATTTAGGTTAAGTTAGTAAGTTTTTTAGTTTAATTATGCCTTTTTTTTTTTTTTTTTTTTTTTTTTTTTTTTTTTTTTGGTGGGTGTAAAATCATCGAATAACCCCTCCCGCTCTTGGGCAGAGCGAAAGGGAGTGTCAGACTTCTACTGACTAAAAACCACCCATGTTCCTTCTTCGCCCTCTATGTCGAGGCCGCGATAACCAGAGGACTACCCGCGGCCCCGACAGGCGTCGGCCCTTTCGGGCCCCTCCCATGTTGCTGACATCTCTTTGAGGCGCGCGTGGAACACGAACGCGCCGTCGACACGGCCTGTTTTCGTCGTGAGACGGACGGACGGCGAGTTAGCCCATCACTCACCGTCCACAGGCCCGCGTCTACGGTGGCCGGAGGTCATCGCGGGACCCCCGACGCCCGGAGCGCCTCCCGCGGCGGCTGGGACGAGAGGTTCTCTCCCTCTCGCGTTCCGCCACCTCCTTCGCCAGCATCACTGCTTCGCAGAAGGAGGCGACGGCGTCCCATTCCTCCTCGCCCCGGACCATGGCTTGCACCAGGGCCGGGCGCGAGAGGTCGCCGCCGCCGATCGCCGCTACGAGAACACGGTGGGGCTCCGCCCAAGCGGGGCACACCTCCACTGTGTGCTCCACCGTGTCCTCCGGCCGATCCTCGCAATGGTGGCATCCGGGCGTTTCCTCCCGCCTGATTCGGTGCAGGTACCTCCCGAAACAACCGTGTCCGGTGAGGACCTGCGTCAGACGGAAGGTGAGGGCGCCGTGGCGCCTCTCAAGCCACTCCTCAAAGAGGGGACTTACCGCCACTATCGTGGCGTGCCCTGCACGGGGTTGCGACAGTCGCTGTCTCCATGCCGCCATGAGATCGCACCGGAGGTCTGTCCGCCGCGCAGCAATTTGCCGCGGCAGCGGAGTGACCCCCCGGCGCAGCGCCTCCGCGCGCCATTGATGCAGGAGTTTAATTATGCCTCAAATAAGGTTTTAAGTGATGAATTATTCAATCAGTGATCTTTTATTAATTAACAACTCGCAACTTAGTGAGTTTATGCCGCTGATTTGTTGTTCTCCGATAAAAAGTACCTACGCCCAACATCGCCGCCGCTCGCTGCACCCCGCGCACTAGGTCAGTGACTTTTCGTAGTTAAAGCGTGTTTACTTTTTATGCAGTTGATTCTGCTATTTATTTTGTTTGAAAATTGCAATTTTTAAATTTTCCACTAACTACTAATCTTCGTGTTTTAAAATGTTTCGATGGACTAGTACAGTGCTAGTTTTAATTTAATGTCGTAGTTCCAGAAAAAAAAAAATTGAGGGTTGCCCTCTATTACTTAGGGATCCCATCATTGGATCATCATTTGGTGACAATGGGACCACCTCGGGGGTTTACCCTATCGAACACAAAAATAATTTTGAAAATCGATCCAAAATTGACGGAGATATTATTTAAGCGCGAACATACATAAAAAAAAATACATACGAATAGAGAACCTCCTCCTTTTTGTAAAAAAGTCGGTTAAAAAAGAGCAGTGGTGGTGGTGGACGAACAGTCGTGGGTTCGATTCAAACCCAGTCAGGCGCATTACTTTATGTAATTTATCAATCTACCAATCTGCACTGAGCCCTCGTGGTGGTTTATTGCCCATCCGTCTCCTAGAGAGGAGGCCTGAGTCCCTGCAAGAGAACAATATAAGGCTGATGATGATGATGATGATGATGATGATGATTGGTACAAAAATGATCTAATTATTTGTTTTTTTTTTTTAAACTATTAAAAAATATTAAGTAATTTTTATAAGCTTTTATCTACTTTCACCTCTCCGAGTGTATTTTGGTCAATCGTAATTTGGGTGAAAAGTTATTGGTCGAATCATTCTGTTGTTAAAGCATTAATTGACGTATAGTTCTGTAAGCGAATCGTTTGTCGGTCAAACGATCTTTATGAAAATTAATGGGTTGGAGGCATGAGGTATTCCCTTCTGAGCACCGAGTTTTAGACCACCTTAGTTAAGAGCACCAAAGCTATTCCTATCTGAGGAAGATTTGGTAGCTGCTAGTTTTGGGGTTATTTGTACCAACGGTTCATGGAACAATCGACTGTGGGTAAATCGTTTCAATTTAATTTGTAAATACCAGTGAAACCTCCTGTGAAGAGAGTCAGGAAAAAAATACGGACTGTGGGAAAACATATTTGCCACACCTCCTCACTTTATTAACCCAGAAGACCCCCTGCTACTTGGATTTGAACTGCAATGGAGAAATCCTCAACCTGTCTTGCCCAATAAGCAAAAAACCTGCACCTTTGAAGATTTAAACGACATAAATATAATACGTAGGTACATGTACGGGCAGTGCGGATTTATTTTCTGTCTGCCTACTTTGCCCACTGTTTTTTAATATTATTTTATGTTTTATTTTACGTTTTCGTAAAATGAATCATAAACTGCGTCTGTGACCAGTTTTCGAATTTTAACGCAATTTATATTATTTTCTTATTATGATCTGCTTACATGGCCATTTTAGACCCCATGGTCTGCACAATATACCTACTAAGAAGGCGATTTACCTGGTGTAATTATTTCTTCGTTCTTTCAAAACTGTGAATCTACACTGGGCCTGAGTTGTGAGATTACAGCTCACTTCCCTTCACAGAGGACTTTGCTGATATTTTCATTTAGAGAATAACTGGCAAAATACGAAATCAAAACTTTTCGTAATTATTTTTTTTTTCAGGTAAGGAATACCTGGAGAGATCACTTGTATCTTGCAAAGGTTCCGTAGAGAAGTCAAAGAAGCAAATAGACCGATTGTGCACGATGAAGACGCTGCTACCGAATTTCTTTTCGAAGACCAATGTAAAAACGGAACTGCAAGGCCTAATGAATGTAGCGTAAGTCATATGTTATTATTTAGAGCAACGGTGGCCCAGTGGTGGTGGCCCCGACTTACGAACAGTAAGGCATGAATTGGTTTAAACCCAGGCAGGAACGCATTACTTTAGTAATTTATTTCATCACTATACCGCTCTCAAAAACGGTGTACGAAAACATCGTGCAATGAGAAAACTGACGGCCCGCGTGGTAGTCTTAAAGAGAGGAGGCTTGTGTCGCAGCAGTGGGAACATTAATAGGCTGATGGTGATGATGATGAATGTGTTATTAGTGATCGATATGTTACTGCCTTGTTGGTTAAGTAATCGCGCAACTACAGAGCATGAGGTGGTCCTGGACCAGGTCCTGGGTTAAATTTCCAGGTCAGCCAAAGTGTAATTGGGTATTTCGTCAGGAACTTCTTAGTACCAGCCACCGAGTCTGGATTTGTGTCCGGTTGATGGCAAAATGCTCATCCCCTTTTACATGGGACATGGGACATTTTAATATCACTAGTGAAATTTAAGTGCACGATAAGGTTCTCTTCTGTCTAACCCTTTGGGCATTACAAGGTGTGATTTAATGCCTGTTAAGCGTTATTGAAAAAAAACTGGGCAAGTGCAAGTCGGACTTGCACATGAAGGGTTCCGGTACCATCTTAGTAAATAAAATTGAAACACGCCTGCTATGTCAAAAAGTAAACAAGAAACAAGTCAAACGATTTCAGTGATAAATGTCAAAATTTGAATGCATTCGGCGGACCTTTACAGAAATGAGGGTACCTAACTGTCCCCCACTACAATAAAAAAATTACTTTTTTCACTTTTCAAATTCAATTATTTAATTTTGTTCTTTATTTCATACCTTTTGGTAATATACCGGTGTTTTGACCTATGACCAATATGCCACGATACGCGCTGATGATAATGCGAAAGTAAATCGATTATTATTTGTAAATACTAACTTTGAGATCTGACGTGAATTAGTTTTAGGAGGGACTGTTTGTCATGTGGTTAGCTAACGTAGATCTAAAACGTATATTAGGAAACCTTCTAACTGTGTCATACGTTAGATATACTAAACTCCTGTTCAATGTTGTTCGTGGGTTTGCAGCTTATGCATTGTCATGGGTCAACATATTAAGTGGTAGCTTGCGCCGCTTGATTTACCTTCTCCGTTGATCAGGGGATATGAGTAACATTTTTTGAAAAATGAAGTTATCATCAAACTGTTTTAATAAGCTCTACCCTAAGCGACTTATCCAGAGGGATAAAGCGTTAGACAATTTTCGCTGATTGGACGATTTAAAAGTAGATTCGACAATAAAAGTAGATGAGCGTTTCAAGCGAGACAGCACGGGGAAAGAACAGGACCGATGCGCGAGCGCAGCGAGCGCAAAAAATCCGAAATCTCCTCCACTTCCGGAACTAAGCGCCTAAGACGGAGGTTTCGAAGATGCGATTGATACCTTTCCTTCACAACAACAAATAAACGAATATCCCTTCTGACGTTGTCAGTTGCCTGAAAGTCTGACAAGCAGTCTTACCAAGAGGTATGCAGTGTGCAGGTCAAAAAGTCAGAAGGGAAGAAGGCCTGTTAGACTGGAAGCCAACCCCAAATTAATTAGGATAACGTGGATCTAAAACACCAATTGCCATTATCTTTTAAATAAATTCTATTCAATGAGACTTATCTAGGGGGATCAAGCGCTGGATAACCATGCCTGGGTAGAGCTGAAAAGTAGGAAAATTTCAATATTTCAAAATTTTTGTTGACGAATTGCTATAGAGAATTGGGTTTTATTATTATATAATAAAGTTTTATTTGCAGACCTTGAAGTCCATAGTGTTAGTACTTGTACCTATTACATAAAATATACATAAGTAACACAATGAAAGAAAATAAAAGTACATAAATGATGTATACTAGGCAACACAGGTCGAGGAGAAGGAGGTCGGATTATTAATAACCCTGAAATGAAAACAGGATGCATGAAGATAATATGTCTGTGAAGTGATGTTAAATGTTTTGACGGCACGGTTGGCTATGGCTCAAGCAATGGACTGTTGCGCTGCATGTCGCGGGTTCGATCCCCGCACGGACCAAATATTTGTATAGCCTACAGGTAGTTGTTGAGTTTAAATGTTTGTGAACGCTCCCTCGATACAAGAGAAATTCCTAGTGAGGGGCAAAGGGCTAAAAAATAAAATAAAAAATGGCGGAAGGACAAAAGAACCGATGCGGGAGCGAAGCGACCGCGAATTTTTTTGTATTATTTTTATTGATTAGGGGAGGGGTGCCTTATAGCCAGAATTTCGACATTAATCTGCATAGTCTTCATTTCAGTCTGGACCTTAAACTTATTGTTAACACAAACGATTTTAAAAGAGTAACTTTTGGAGTTTCTTGCCGGTTCTTCTCCTTAGGAATCGAACAATGCACCGAACCGTGCCCCTTTTTGTCAACGTTTTATAAGTGCCCATGTGCCTATGTGAAATAAAAATATTTTGATTTTGATATTTTGATTTTTTTAAATGTCACCATAATTATCATTATTTTGTTGAGTAGAATTGCTAACTAGCTGTTGCCAGCGGCTTCGCTCGCTACAACTCGAAAATTATACCACGGGAAGATACGATAGCGATGGAGCGCAGCATTCTGAATGTAAAATAACTGACCGCATTAAAAACACCACACTGCGCTCCAGAACGCAAATTGCAGACGTAGCTTATAAAGCTGCGAGACTGAAATGGGACTGGGCGGGCCATGTCTGCCGGTTGCCGCCGCAGCTGTGGGCCCGAATATCGCAAGAATGGAGCCCTAACACAGCTAGACGGGGTCGCGGTAGACCGAGGAGAAGATGGCGGGACGCCTTGGATGGCTTTCTCACCAACTGGCAAGATGAAGCACACCATCGTAAGAAGTGGAAGGAATGGGGGGAGGCCTTTGCTCAGGAGTGGGACAATACGGGCTAAATAAAAAAAAAAAAAAAAAGATACAATCGGGATATAAACTATCCTATGTATGTTAATCCAGGATAAAAACTATCTGTGTACCAAATTTTATCCAAATCCGTTCAGTAGTCTTGGCGTGAAAAAGTAACAAACATCATTATCGTCATCATCATAAAGGGTGTAAAAGTGCCCCTAACGCAAATGAAGAGCAATTGTTCTACTCACCATTGCGATATTGTTTTTGTTCTAGACCATGCCTGGGAACCCCCTAGCTACGGAGATATTGGTGGTCAAAGTTCCTAATTTTTCACAGCTGTTTTTGTAAATACTAGTTTTTCAGGTTATAACTTTAATTATTACCTCTATGACCCGTTTACTATTCAAAGCATTCACTAGCACAATATTGGTGCTACATTGAGTTTTACCGTAACATTATGATTTTTGAGCCCAAAAAAAAAGTCGTTTCCAGCTAATTTTTTTGCGTGGGGGTACTTAGTTTGATGTACAGAATGCTTGGTTTACGTTTGTGTGAAGGGTTAATTTACAACCTGTATTGTTCCCACTGCAGGGACTCAGGTCTCCTCTCTAGGAGAGGGATGGGCTATAATCCACCACGTGGGCCCAGTGCGGATTGGTAGATGGCACATATCTTCGATTTTTTATTTCCAAGTAAAACATAACCAGTTTCCTCACGATGTTTTCCTTCACCGTTTTGAGAGCAGTGGTGATGAAATAAATTACACAAAGTAATGCGCCTGCCTGGAGTCGAACCCACGACCAACTGTTCTTAAGTCGGCGCCGCTACCATTGAGCCACCGCTGCTCTCAAAATATGATTTATGTATACATTAATTCATTAAAATCACCACTACCTCCATGCCTAAACGTCTCAACTATATTTTACAGGAAGCTGGTTCCGTTGCCGGTACAAACTGAGGATTTCTATAGACTCTTAATGGTTCAAATCAGCGAGAAGGAAATAACCCAAGGGAGTTTTATGGAGTATTTCCAGTACTGTATGAACGTAAGTTGATGATTTATAACATGACTAGCCGATATTTCGTCGCGTGGATGTCAGTTATCGCGATTGATGCTTTTTTTATACAATATTATAATAGATTAGTTTCAAAGTTTTGTGTAAATAGTATTATAATAATTGAGTGTACAAAGATTCGGCGGCGACCTCTCGCGCCCGGCCCTGGTGCAAGCCATGGTCCGGGGCGAGAAGGAATGGGACGCCGTCGCCTCCTTCTGCGAAGCAGTAATGCTAGCGAAGGAGGTGGTGGAACGCGAGAGGGAGAGAACCTCTCGTCCCAGCCGCCGCGGGAGGCGCTCCGGGCGACGAGGGTCACGCGATGACCTCCGGCCACCGTAGACGCGGGCCTTTGGACAGTGAGTGATGGGCTAACTCGCCGTCCGTCTGTCTTACGACGAAAACAGGACTTGTTTACGGCGCGTTCGTATTCCACGCGCGCCTCAAAGAGATGTCAGCAACATCGGAGGGGCCCGAAAGGGCCGACACCCGTCGGGGCCGCGGGTTGTACACTAGTTATCACGGCCTCGACATAGAGGGCGAAGAAGGAACTTGGGTGGTTTTCAGTCAGTAGAAATCTGACACTCCCTTTCGCTCTGCCCAAGAGCGGGAGGGGTTATTCGATGATTTTCCACCTGCCAAAAAAAAAGAAAAAAGTGTACAAAGATTTCTTAATATTAAAGATTATAAACAAAACTCTTTTAATTCTTTCTTTTCTCTTTTTTTCAGGTCGCTGAATACATAAAAGACAATGACTATTGCAATGGTTTCGTTTGCATATACGACTGCAGGAAGACGAATTTATTCGAACTTATAACAAAAATAAATACTGTGGAACTACAACAATTTTTAACCATATTAACTGTAAGTATTTCATTTAACAAACTACCTGGCTGATCTAGTCGTGAATGTAGTGGTCGCAATAGGGTAGCTATATGAAAATATCTAATTAGTCTGTCAGATAGATTTCCAAAAAAATATTAGACAGGTTTTTTTTCTTTTTTACGTAAGCAAACAATGAAGACGATACAGTGCTTTGAAAACTATACATATTCTAAGATATTAGTATGACATTTTTTCGCGGTTAGTGACGTCACAAACCCCCACTCAAATCTTTGACGCGTTTTATCTTCGTAAAAGTTTTGTTTTTCTCACAGGAATTTCTCGTCAGCAGCCACAGAGTCGTTGTTGACGGCAAGAGGCTCACCCCCTATTAAATGGGACATAAAGATACCCTGCGAAATGTGGGTACGCCTCTTCAAAAGATAACCAAATCGGGATGTTTACCGACTTAAAAAAATTGATTCTAATAAGTGCGTCTGTTAGATTATCGAAAAATATTGAATACGTATTTTTTGTTTTATCATATCAAAAAAAAATTACGAAGATAAAACGCGTCAAAGATTTGAGTGGGGGTTAGTGACGTCACTGACCGCAAAAAAAAAATCATACTAATCTCTTAGAGTATGACGTTTCACGAGTTTTTAAAGAACGGTATCGTCTTCATTGTTTGTTAACGTGAAAAAATACGTGTTCAATATTTTTTGGTGATCTATATGACGGACTAATTGGATTTATTTTTGTTAACTTCCCTATTGCCGAAATTAGTTCGCGGTTGGGTGACCTCCCATCATGTTTGTTTTCCTGAATTTGCACATTGGTCCAGCTTGGGAAGATTAGTAAAATCTCTCTTCTCGCCCAACTTACCGCAGTGTCTCAAGACGAAAGTCTATGACCAGTGCCAGAGATTACATACGGGACCGAAACGTGGTTGCTCACAATGGACCTCATCAAAAGGCTAGTAAGTCGGGGAAATAGAGAGGGCTATGCTCGACGTTTCCTTGCATGATCCAATCAGAAATGCAGACATCCGCATGAGAACAATGGTTACCGACATAGCCCGAAGAATTTCCAAACTGAAGTAGCAATGGGCAGGGCACATTGTTCGTAGAACGGATGACCGATAGGGATAAAAGTTCTGGAGTGGCCGGTCAATAAGGCGATACTTTGGGGAGGCCTATGTCCAGCAGTGGACGTCTTTCGGGTAAAATGATGATGTTGATTTTACACGGGACTTAAGTATACCTAACAGGCAAAACGTGGTGTAGTATACGGATATCTTCACCCAACCCTTCTGAAGTTGCGTGATGATTTAACGTCCAGCATGGCTATTGCGTATCTTTTTACCCGACTACGGTGAAGCCAAAAGGAATGGTAATGATTTTGGCAGTCTATGTATGTATGTATGTTTGTATGTTCCACCGTAGCGCCTAGACTACTGAACGTATTTTAATGAATGAGGTGTCAATAGATTCGTAAGAATAGCCCGGGTGACATAGGCTATATAAATTTTAACAATTCTTTTTACGACGGAATTTAAATGTCAAATGCTAAGCTCGAAAAAAAATTTATAGAAATAATCATAACATGTTTGATATCAAATGAGAGGTTTTGGCGAGCACATCACAAATATGTATTTAATATTATAGTTTTAGTCAACATATACGTTTAGAATGCGGTCAAAAAGTTCTCGCGGTCTAGTCTGCTATTTACTCGTACTATTTAAATATCAAACCATCATTTAGTAGAATTTTACATCATGAAAGTAATATATTGTAACGAATTTATTAAATACAACACTAAAATAAAATTCAATTAAAAAAATAAGTGTAAAAACTAAAACCCGACTACAAACCGCGGTCTTAAAAGTAGAAAACAAAAATTCTTGTCTGATATTTATATATTGAATTTGCATATTTCTATTTAAACTAAAGTTATTATAGAGGTCAGTCGTACTCGCATGCCATCTTGCTAACGGCAACAGCAGCTTCTGTATCAATGAAAACGCCATGAAGGAGCATCAGGTATCAGTGACATGCGACTGCGGCGGTCCTTTATAATAATTTTACTTATAATTATTTAAATTGAAATATACAAATTCAATATAATATATGAATTCTTGTTTTCTACTTTTAAGACCGCGGTTTGTAGTCGGGTTTTAGTTTTTAAACTTATAATTTAAATGTCAGTGGCTATCAGTGTCCATCGATTAACTGTCAGATGGTTATGGTTGGGTATACTATACTAACCAGTGGACAGTTAATTCATAGACACTATGATAGCTACTGATAAGATACGCAATAGCTCTGCTAACCTGTGTTACCTCGTTTTACAGGAAGGCTACGGAACCAGATTGAAGAGCATTCAAATGATAACTGAATCAAAAGTCATAGAATTGCTAATTACTACTGTAAAGCAATTTGTTAGTGAAAAGATAGGTAACAGAATCCAAGTGCAACGAAATTTAGAAGATTTACATAAGGTAGTGCCAAGAGATCTACTGCCGCTGGAGTACGGTGGAAAACAGAAATCTATGGATGCATTGCATGGTAAGTGAATTTCCTTCTTGATAGGTGGATATTCTTTCATTAATCACATACTAAGTCGTTTCCCTGTGTGCCTATTGGCCTTGTTCTGTTCTCTCTGGAAGTGGAAATTATGTTTCTCCTATTCCTACGCTATTCTTTTCTGATTAATTTGTTGCGGGATCCAAGACAGTTAAATCGTTTCTCTGGGACTTTGTCTAGCTTCATTGTCTTGGCGCTTTTCTTGTGGTCGCCACTGTTGGTTTTGGCTAACAGGGGTTTGGGAATGGTGTGGTGGCCTTGTCCCAAAAAAAAAATACTAAGTCGTTTTAGTATAGATAACTTTCAGTGGTCTCTGTGGCTTTTGGTGCTTGCTAGATCTGCAGGGCTATTGCGTTTCTTTTAAATGTCAGTGGCTATCATATAGTGTCAATCAATTAACTGTCAAATGGTCCCATTTTGTACTAAACCATAACCAATTTGATAGTTAATCCATGGACAATATGATAGTTAATCCATGGACAATATGATAGCCACTGACACTTAAAAGATACGCAATAGCCCTGCTCTCCACTGTTCGATTGTCTAGAGAATCTCAACATCTTTAGCCTGTGTCTTATATCCGATATAATTTGCGGTCATTATCATCATTATCTTTAACTCAATATATTTTCTTTATTATTTATTATTTTATTATTATTTTATTTTATTTCTCTCTCTCATGAGACAAATTCCTTCTAGCCATATCATCCTTTCCGCAGTCCATCCATCGTTTCCTTGGTTTTCTATCCTAGAGTGCGTAACTAACACTATACTGTCTTGTACAATTCAATTTTCACTCTTTTTTCTTTTTCATGTGGTTAGTGTCTAAACTGGTGTTAGTTTTAAGCCGGCCATGAGTCTCTGACTTGGTTTTACATGCCATCGAGAAATATCTTTTAGGCTTCACCGTTTTGATTATCAATCTTACAAAACGGACATGAATCCGAAAAATCAAAGGTTCTTGGGTTCTAATTCAAGTCCTATGATATGGCAGTCCGGCGAGACGGCCATACCGCTAGGCTATTACTGTTTCTACTTCCAATTACACTTTCCACTGAAAATTTTGATTGAAATACTTCTCAACAGCGATATTCTGGAAAAAAGAAACGCCAAACGATCAATCGTGCAACCCTTTAAAAATATCATCTTTTTTATAGACGCCTTTAGACTTGGAATCAAGTTTTTTTCTCGTTTCTTTAAATACTCTCTCTCTTTTAATAAAACTGTTTTCATTATTCTCTTGACCTTATTACATTTTATTTTATTTATTAGTCGTCTTTTCAGCAGTAACCTCCTTTCAAACTATATCATCCTTCAGACAGTCCATTCCTCGTTTCTTTGGTGTTCCTCTACTCTTATAACCATCCACATTCATAATCAACTTACCTTCCATAATACATTTATAGAAATGATATTAACAAGAACAATTATTTTACTTTTACAGCGGACATGATACAAGAATTAAGTTCAGCACAACATGTGGAGTTTGTGAAAACTATGTTCAAAGCATGCTCGGATGAATCTAAAAGAAATGTACAAAAATTCAATGAGGAATACATGGGCATGCCTGGATCTTTCAGATCTTTGACAGTGGACTAATCTCTTTTTCTTTTTTTTTTTTTTCTTTTTTTTTTTTTCTTTTTTTTTTATTGCAGATAGGCTCGCGTTTGACCACTATCTCACCTGATGTTAAGTGACGATGTGGTCGAAGATGTAGCACGCTGACCTAGAAGTAACCTATTCACTCTTGACTTGAAGACCCCTAGGTTATACTTATCAGGAAATACAGACTCCGGCAGGGAATTCCACTCCTTAGCTGGACTACGCACAATGAAAGTGTTCCCAAAACGTTTAGTGCGAATGGGTGGGATGTCCACCATGAAACGATGGCGCATCGCCGTACGTCTTGTAGTCCGATGATGGAACGGGCTTGGAGGAATTAGATTGTGCAATTCCATCGCACACTCCCCGAAATGTAACCGATAGAAAACCGACAGACTGGTGTTGCCAGGTTGACCAGTCGGCGATGTTCAAGGCTCTGGAGCTTCGACTTGACAAGCGCATCGTTGCCAATAAGCCTTTTGGCCCGTTTCTCGATTGCCTCCAGAGCGTCAAGCTGGCAGATCCGTCCCAGAGATGAGAGCAGTACTCCATACACGATCGAACTTGCGCTTGATATAGGTTGAGCAGCTATTCCGGTGTGAAGTACTGTCTCACCTTTGTTAGGATTCCCAGCTTCTTGGCAGCCAGTTGAGCCTTGACCTCGATGTATGAACCAAAATTGAGGGTGGAGGTGAATGACACACCAAGAAGCTCAATTTGGCCGGTTATCGGCACGGTTACACCACGGAAAGATGGAGCCGGTTCGAATTGGCTCCTTTTAGCGGAAAAGAAACACGCGTGGGTTTTAGCAGCGTTGAACTTGACCAAGTTGGCATCACCCCTTTCGGAGACAGCCTCCAAGGACAAGTTCAACCGCTCAACCATGGCCTCTCGTAGAGACCGGATCTGAGACCCACTAGCCCGTGCGTTGGATGTGTAACTCTCAGCAACAGTGCTTTCAGTCTTTTAGTATGATTAGGTTTAAAAATAATGTAAATATTATATGAGTCAAAAGCACTAGGGTAACCCGCGAAATTAAAAATTTCGTAAGTTTATTTGCAGGTCAGCGTCAGATTATATGAATTTCGCGGGCTGCCCTAGCGCTTTCATTTGAATAGGTAGAAGCGCTAGTTTTCAGAATTCCTTGAGGTACGGATAAATTGAGGACGCAGCACCAGACAGAAACGTCAGTATTTTATCTGTTGTTTATTCTGTCCACATTTTGTTTTTCTATTTTTTTATTTTCCCAATTCTTCACATAACGTACCTTTATAGACAAACCGTTACTAAACGAAATTTTTCAAAAATAGTGTTCCTATTGGTCTTTCTTAAAATTATACAAACCATACGATGTATTTGAAAAAAATTGTGGTATTTGGGGCTAATTTTGACCGTTACTTAAACTAAATAAGATTTGCTTACTAAATGCAATGTGTTTATACTGATATAGACCTGTTCGTTGAAAGGTGATGACAATAGTGTGTAAACGAAAAAAAAAAAATTATGGAAAAGTGTTACTATACAAATTAAAAATCATATTTAACAATGCTCTATTTAAAAAATATAGTTATTTTTTAAATATTATATGTTATAGTGTAAATAATTATCCATCATTATGACAACAAAAGATGGCACCTTGATCTTAAAATCTATTGCGAGAAACCCGTGCCAATTTTTATTTACGCTCCTGTGTAAAACTGTTTGGTTTATTTAGTAGTCTTTAAAGGTGTGATGAGTATTTGAATGTTAACTTAGCGGCTAAAGTAAAATCATCAAAATGAATATTATTAGTTTTGATTAATAGTCGATTTTCTAAACATATTAACGATAATTATACTGTTGATTTTTCTCCGATTGATGATTCTCCGATTATATGGCTTTGCATTGGGAGCATTACAGGCTGACGATGATGATGATGATTACATCACACATAATTTTCCTGACGACATTAGTAGCCGTGAAGTTAAGTCTAGACTGAAATTGAACTCTACCGTGTACTTAATCCAAACAAGTGACACTCTACATAAAACCTATGACAACATCTATGATAGTGTTAACCAACATAGAATTAATTTGATTGTGATATTTTAGGTTTATTTCTTAGGTCAGTTCCTGTGGTGGTAATACTAAAATTATCATAGAAATAAAAATAAAACATTATTAAATAACTCACTGTTTTCATAAAATGTTTTCCCTATCATCTCCTTTTTTTCTTTTTGGCTGTAGGAAAATCATCAAATAACCCCTCCCGCTCTTGGGCAGAGCGAAAGGTAGTGTCAGACTTCTACTGACTAAAAACCACCCATGCTTCTTCTTCGCCGAGGTCGCAGTAACTTGTGAACAGCTCGGCCCTTGCGGGGACCCGCAAGGGCCGACACCCATCCCATTGTTGCTGACGTCTTTTTGAGACGCGCGTGGAACACGAACGCGCCGACACGGCCTGTCATCTTCGTAAGACGGACGGATGGCGAGCTAGCCCATCACTCACCGTCCACTGGCCTGCGTCTACGGTGGCCGGAAGCCATCACGTGGCGGCTGGGACGAGAAGTTTTCTCCCTCTCGCGTTCCGCCACCTCCTTCGCTAGCATCACTGCTTCGCAGAAGGAGGCGACCGCGTCCCATTCCTCCTCGCCCCGGACTATGGCTTGCACCAGGGCCGGACGCGAGAGGTCGCCGCCGCTGATCGCCGCTACAAGAACACGGCGATGCTCCGAACAAGCGGGGAACACCTCCACGCGTGCTCCACCGTGTCCTCCGGCCGATCCTCACAATGGTGGCATCCGGGCGTTTTCTCCCGCCTGATTCGGTGCAGGCACCTCCCGAAACAACCGTGTCCGGTGTCGCAGGTCCCTGCGTCAGACGGAAGGTGAGGGCGCTGTGGCGCCTCTCTAGCCGAGTGGCTAGAGTGAGTGAGTGTGCGTGTGCTATCGTGGCGTGTCCTGACCCTATCATCTACTTCAAGTCAAGTTTTCGTCTTGTCAAGGGGTGTCATGGTAGCGACTGGATTGTGGAGGTCAGATAATCAGTCACTATAGTTTTTCATTAATTTTATTGTATTATTTCTATTGCAAAAAATATTGGATTTTAACTTGTGTTTCTACCGATTGAAAATTTATTTT
The DNA here is from genome assembly GCA_932274075.1 of Diarsia rubi. Lineage (NCBI taxonomy): Eukaryota > Metazoa > Arthropoda > Insecta > Lepidoptera > Noctuidae > Diarsia > Diarsia rubi. The sequence goes on from OW026432.1 coordinate 3,420,603, forward strand.
GTTTAATTGAGTGTATGCTCTTAATGGGTAGTTTTTGAGATATATAACCTGATTGTAAGACCACACATCACCAAAAAACACGCAAATAAATACCTTCTTTGACTTTGACACAAGCAAAGAGATGATTATGATAATTCTTAAGCTTTGGAGTAACGTAATACAGTCCTGTCTATACAGCCCGGCGAGCACGGCCTACAGTAACATGGCATGAGTCACACATTTTATCACAGTTTGGGCGATAAAACCGTTTTGTCTTAAATGCTAGCACGGCGGCGTAAGATAATTTCTTGATAAGTGATATAACTTCTTGACGTTTAGTTGGGACTCCTATGTCTTATTTGCTAATATGGGCGCACCCATTTTGTAACAAATGTCACATTTTGACAGATGAATATGCTCGTTTCTAACACGTTCGTTCGGAGGTGGTGATAAAAGTAAATTAAAAATATAAGTATATTTTTCTGCTTACTACTGCATCAAATGGCAGTAAATTATTATAATTATGTTCTTGCCCGAAGGCAAGAGGTCCAAAGTAGGAAAATATTCCGAAGAAACATTCGGGACTCCTTTTTTTTTTTTTTTTTTTTTTTTGGTGGGTGTAAAATCATCGAATAACCCCTCCCACTCTTGGGCAGAGCGAAAGGGAGTGTCAGACTTCTACTGACTAAAAACCACCCATGTTCCTTCTTCGCCCTCTATGTCGAGGCCGCGATAACCGTTGGACTACCCGCGGCCCCGACAGGCGTCGGCCCTTTCGGGCCCCTCCCATGTTGCTGACATCTCTTTGAGGCGCGCGTGGAACACGAACGCGCCGTCGACACGGCCTGTTTTCGTCGTGAGACGGACGGACGGCGAGTTAGCCCATCACTCACCGTCCACAGGCCCGCGTCTACGGTGGCCGGAGGTCATCGCGGGACCCCCGACGCCCGGAGCGCCTCCCGCGGCGGCTGGGACGAGAGGTTCTCTCCCTCTCGCGTTCCGCCACCTCCTTCGCTAGCATCACTGCTTCGCAGAAGGAGGCGACGGCGTCCCATTCCTCCTCGCCCCGGACCATGGCTTGCACCAGGGCCGGGCGCGAGAGGTCGCCGCCGCCGATCGCCGCTACGAGAACACGGCGGGGCTCCGCCCAAGCGGGGCACACCTCCACTGTGTGCTCCACCGTGTCCTCCGGCCGATCCTCACAATGGTGGCATCCGGGCGTTTCCTCCCGCCTGATTCGGTGCAGGTACCTCCCGAAACAACCGTGTCCGGTGAGGACCTGCGTCAGACGGAAGGTGAGGGCGCCGTGGCGCCTCTCAAGCCACTCCTCAAAGAGGGGACTTACCACATTCGGGACTCCTCTAATCCGTTCGAGTTGCCAGACAGGGAGTTCCAACGGATTTTCCGCCTGACAAATATATTTCAAAACAAATCACATCAAACTTTTAAAAGAAAAACAGAACTTTTAGTTAGTAGCAAGTTATCAAATAATAAATAAAAAAAGAAAATGAAAGACGTGCCGCGTACGTGTTATGTCAAAAATGAATTAGTACCCAAGAAAATTAAAAAGTTGTTTAACTGTATGAACTGTGCTCTTTTATACGTATTATTTTATTTGGTCGCCTATTCAGATGGTCATATACATTTTTATTTTTTTAATATACTAGGTCACACTATGAAGTCAGCAACAAGAAAGACAAGTCGCGTCTTAAATTATATCACATGTGGTACCCGTGCTAGCATTTAAGACAAATTCTAAGACATGACATAATTTATAACGTCTTGTCACCAACGTCTTGGGTACGCCCGTGCTCGCCCCGCAGGTCTACAAGATAGCATAACATAACATTACACCTGTAATCCCTAAAAGTTAAGGCAGACCTGTTCCCAAAATTTTATCGTTATTTCATTAGTTATGTTCGAGTCCCATGTAATAGAGCGTGACCCTATTGCTACCAACCTACCTACTGAGAAATTGCAGATGGAAAAACCTAGTATCACTTGGCAATCGAACCTGGGACCTGTCTCAGCAATCGGGTAGTTAACAACAAAAGTCTAATTAGTCCGTCATATAAAAATAAATAAAAAAATCTCTTTTCACTAAATAAAAAAAAAAAAAATCTCTTCTCTCTTTTTAATTTTTCTGTGGGTCTTTACTTCTTTGTTTTTTTTTCTTTATTCACGTAAACTAACAATGAAAACGATACAGTGCTTTAAAAACTCGTATCACGTCATACTCTAACTAAGACAAAAGTATGACATTATTTAGCGGTCAGTGACGTCACTAACCCCCAATTAAATCTTTGAAGCGTTTTATCTTCGTAATGTTTTATTGATTTGATAAAAACAAAAAATAAGTATTCAATGTTTTTCGATAATCTAACAGACGGACGAATTAGAATCATATTTTTTTAAATCTATAAACATCCCTATTGTTATTGTTATTGTTATTTCTTGTTATTTCGAACACTAAACCGGGCAGTCGGAGAAGATCGAAATAGAATCGAAATCCCAAAATAGACAGGTTTCTAATGGTCACTCGATTGTACGGAGCTGCACGCTATTGCTCGTACAATTTATAAAGGCAAAAATGATTAAAACTATTTAAACGACAAGATGATAAATTCCCAAAACTGATGCAAGTGTTAATCGTGTGAATGAAGTTCTACTTTTAAGGTGATCAGGAAGTGCCTCAAAAATCACTTGCAAAAACACATCGGTTTTGGTGTCGTTTTATATTGTTACATATTTTACGGCCTAACCCTTCCGCCCGAAAACAAATCAAAACGATAACCGTGCCATCAGGAACTCCGTTCCAAAAATTGAAGCATAAAACCCGAAGGATTCAGCCCGTGGTCTATTCCATATGGAGATGAACCATATCCAACGGACTGCTATATTTGCAGAGCGTGCATGCCCAAGGCATTGACGATATTGCCACAAGCTTATGTTGTACCACGTTCGATTGATATTTGCATGAACCGTGAAGAGTTTTAGAATACCGAACGGCATGTACCATCTAGGTTTAGAACACAATATTAGTTTTCACGGTCAAGTTTTTTAAAGTGCCTAGTTTATTCATAAATGTTCGTTTATTATTGCGCGGCGGCGAATGTACGTATTGTATTTGTATTTTAATAGGCGCTTTATAAATAAATACAGCTACATATAAATGACAAGTTGGTAAGATTGGTTCTTTTAATTATAAGAGTACAAAATATAGATGCAGTAATCTTTGAAGGCTTAGAAATAATGTTTTTTTTTTATTGAAATATACCCACATGTTCACACAACATAATTTTAATTATTAAACTGTGGTTCTTAATCATTAGGCATCTCGATAGTGTTGATCATTGCTTGGATAGCTTTCAAAATACTTTAAGCGTTATACACCATGTAGCTAACTTGTTAAGATTATACAGATACATTTAGAGATTGACGTCAAACGAAAAAAATTGAAATGAATATTTTCGGTCGACTTGAATAGGGTAGTTGACAAAAAAATCTAACTATTTTGCCAGATAGATTTCCAAAAAATATTGGACACGTATTTTTTCTTTTTTCACGTAAACAATAAATGAAGACGATACAGTGCTTTGAAAAGTCGCGCGACTTTACATTTAGGTACCAGAAAGTGACGTTATATCAATTTGATAAAACAAAAATGACGTATTTTTTTTTTTTTTTTTTTTGGACTAAACAGAATTATATTTTTTTAGTCGGTCATCTACCTACCCTATTATAAAAAAATCTGCCTGTTTGTAGGTACGTATAAAGTAGAACCATAATCATCCTGCAAGGAAGATTATAAGACTACTAGACGGTTTAATTCACGCCCTGTGTTATTAACTAATAAGATTTTAACCCGTTTCTCTGTTCAATCATTGGAGTCCCACAAGGTGTCGTAATAGTCCCTTTCTTGACCTAAGGTTTCCTTTTTACTTGTAACTTACTGTAACTTAAAAGTTATATCTATGAACTACAAAAAAACTCTTTTTCGTAATGTCTATTTCCTGTGTTACCTATTATGATGTGAATTAGTGATTGAATCGAATAACGCCGTCAATATTCGTCTTGTTCTCTGATGCTGAGAAATAATGACTGAACTATTTATTAGGTGTTTGGTTTATGTATGTGTGTTTAAATGTATATAAAAGCGTCCAGTAGATGCAGGAGAAATTCCTTGAACGTTTAAAAAAATAGTAATTATAAGTTACAGCACGGAACAAAGTAGTATTTGGCCATATCGGCACCGACACCACGGCACCCTCTAACATCTTTAGCATGCCTTGTTGGACGCTCTCGCCTGGAATAAATACATGGAAATGTTACAAATTGAAATTTTAGATAGTTAGTTGTTCGGGTCTGGCTGTTTAAACATTTTAAATGTTTGTAAACGCAACAATACAGGAGATATACTTAGTAAGACCAAAGTAAAAAAAAGTCGCATGAGAGTAAACTATTATCCCGTCGGGGCTGTGGGTCGTTCGAAAGAGATACCGCGGCCTCGACACAGAGGGCTAAGAAGGAACATGGGTGGTTTTTAGTCAGTAGAAATCTGACACTCTCTTTCGCTCTGCCCAGAGCGGGAGGGGTTATTTGATGATCTACCACCACACAAAAAAAGTATTTGCTATTAAAAATTACCAACTATTGGTAAACTATTATTAGACTTCAGATTGTTATATTATTAACATCACGGCTACTACTCCCGAAGGGTTAGGCTATTGGTACATCCATGGTTCACCAGTTTTGTTTAAGTACCATGTGACATTGCTTATCAACCAGGCACAAATCCAGACTCTGTGTGTGGCTGATACTGCAAAATTCCTGATTAAAAACTGAGAATCAAACCCGGAACCTCATGTTCAGCAGCCGCGTTTGCGCCCACTAGACCATCGAGGCAGTATATTATTGTGTGTGCATTTTAAACTTCTGTATATTTTATACTAGCTGTAACTCGAAAATTATCGCACGGGAAGATAAAACCGGGATAAAAACTAACCTATGTGTTAATCCAGGTTATAAACTGTCTGTGTACTAAATTTTATCCAAATCCGTTGCGTAGTTTTTACGTGAAGAAGTAACAAACATACACACTCACACACTCACAAACTTTCGTCTTTATAATATTGGTGTGATGGTGTGAAGTGTGATGTCATTAAAATAAAGTGTCGCACGTTTACAATTACCTGTGTGGTGTCGTTTGACCCTATGTCGAGGTCACAATACACGTGATCAAGTAATGTGGACTCACGTGTCTCAAGATAAATACGACTTTAAAGGAAAAATTATATTTTTTCTTCAGTTGCTGCTGACAGCATGTTTGTGTTAATTAAGGCAATTTGATGCAATCACAATATGCTATACAAATATTTTAATGCAATCATAATATATACAAACATTTTAATGAAGTGCTATTCATATCGTGTGGTATCTTTAGAAGCGATCTTTGAGACAAAATCTACTTGAAAAGTTGACATTTTAACGGTCAATTGTGACGGTTGGCAAGGTACTTTCTAGTAATGGAGACGAGATGCAGTGGGTCGGGTTTCGATTTGTAGGAAGTGGGTTTGAGCTCAGGCAGGCACTTTGCTGTGTGTAATGAAATTCATCACCACTACTTTAAAAATAGTAATAAAAAAAGACGTGTGGCACTCGGAAACTGCTGCGGTAAAGCTATTGCATAGCATTTTTTATCAACTTATGGAGGTAATTATAATTATATATAATTATTATTATTTTGCATAATACATAAAACAAAAAGTCATTTAAAGTTCTGCTATTCATGGCAAAACTAAAAACTAAAAAGTATCACCGCTGTGCCGGTCGGAGTTAGGTGTTAGGTTATTTTCGTTACGGAATTTCTTGATTCGGTCTCCACTCTCAAGGCCCGTGATAGTAGAAGCTATGCAATAGCTTAAAACATCCTGGGGACCAACATGCCGTAGGACTAAAACTTTAAAGACAAAAAAGTCTTACACCAACACTGGGCCAACATGGTGGGTTATAACCAACTCCCTTAGACTCATAGAACGCTTGTGTTTTAGTGACAATGCATTATGATTATCATACAATATATGCACACAAAAAAAAAATATATTAATAATAAATAACAATAAAGAAGCAAATGATTAAATAATAGAATCTAATAAATTAATCAAAACAATAATTAAATTAAATTAAGAATCATAACTATAAATTGAAATGTATATTGATTGTAAATAACAGTAAATGATTAAATAATAGCACCATTTAAATATAAGAATTAGAATTATATCTGTAATGTATAAAAATTGTTATTAATATTGTTGCATGGAAATAATTTGTAAACGGCATGTTATTGAGAAATAATAAAAGGCTTTTTTATATTTATATTATATGCACACTAAAGACGCATTCCGTCGTCTATAATTTTAAACATCTCGCGCTAATTTATTAAAAAAATATGCGACTTATTTGGTCATCGATGAGATGTTAGAATATTTCTTGGCGTCCCAAACCAAACAACATCCACATTTTTTTTTTTTTTTTTTTTTTGGTGGGTGTAAAATCATCGAATAACCCCTCCCGCTCTTGGGCAGAGCGAAAGGGAGTGTCAGACTTCTACTGACTAAAAACCACCCATGTTCCTTCTTCGCCCTCTATGTCGAGGCCGTTAACCGTAATAACCGTTGGAGTACCCGCGGCCCCGACAGGCGTCGGCCCTTTCGGGCCCCTCCCATGTTGCTGACATCTCTTTGAGGCGCGCGTGGAACACGAACGCGCCGTCGACACGGCCTGTTTTCGTCGTGAGACGGACGGACGGCGAGTTAGCCCATCACTCACCGTCCACAGGCCCGCGTCTACGGTGGCCGGAGGTCATCGCGGGACCCCCGACGCCCGGAGCGCCTCCCGCGGCGGCTGGGACGAGAGGTTCTCTCCCTCTCGCGTTCCGCCACCTCCTTCGCCAGCATCACTGCTTCGCAGAAGGAGGCGACGGCGTTCCATTCCTCCTCGCCCCGGACCATGGCTTGCACCAGGGCCGGGCAACAACATCCACCTCGGATGTTGTTTGGTGGATGGTTAAATTCATACCCAATGACTATATTTCTTGGCCTTTTCCCAATTTACCAATTGTTAATCTTTATTAACAGCAACTTATGATGTTTTATGGCAAATATTATGACGAAACCTTGTGACTAAGTATCATAAATAGTTGTCCTAGTTACACATAGCATTTACTTTGGCTGTCCACCTTGAGATTCTAGTTTATTTTCTTGTGACAGACAAAAACTGAGACTAAGAAATATATATTTTAAAGTAGGTACTGTTTCGATTTAGCTTACGGACTATTTTTGAAGTATTTTTTCGAAAAAAAATTAAGTGCTGTTTTATCATTGACAAGATCGAATAGTTTGTTTTTTTTAAATTCATTCTTGCTATATACCAATGAAACTAAATAAGTTCGAAATCTATTTTTTACCCGACTGCGTCGAAGCCCAAAAGGAGGGTTATGTGTTTGGCGTGTATGTATGTATGTATGTATGTCCGTTTCTCTGTTCCCTCATAACTCCTAAACAGATGAAGGGATTTGAATGAAATATACGTCGTTAGATTCGTCTTGATGGCGCGAGTGTCACTGGCATTACACTTACATTATTATTAAAAAAAAGAAATTTGCGGATTTTGGGGGTAATATAGCGGATTTAAAAAAAAAATGTTCCATTACCATCAAGTAGGGTATCAAAATGAAGGGTTTTAAAAGGAAATAATACCTATGTTTAAAATAAATTCAAAGTCACAAATCATATAAACAAACACAAAAGGTAAATCATCTGCGAAGAATTTTACGCGACCAACAAAAGAACCAACACAAAAGAACTAAAAAGTTGGAAATAAAAAAAGTAGTTAAAAAACTCGACTGAAAAAAATTGATAAGCAAAAAACAAGCACATTTTAAATTAAACAAAACGTGCTTGTTTTTTGCTTTTCAGTTTTTTCAGTCGGGTTTTTAAACTACTTTTTTTATAATAAAGCTCTAGGAATTTCTCCTGTATCGTGGATACGTTTACAAACAAATAAACTCACCTAAAAAAACCTACCACCCAGACCCGGAGCAACTATCTGTAGGCCATACGAATATTTATTTTTGTTCCGAGCGGGGATCGAACCTGCCACACGCGAACCAAACAATAACTGGGCAAAATAACTCTACAAGTTACCGCTAACAAAAAAAATACACATATAACTGGACAAAGCCTAAACACGATGGTTGCCGGAAGACGGACGGCCCCGCCGAGGCCGGCCTGGAAAGAGGTGGCGAGACGATCTGGACGCACACCACGAGGGCTGCGTCGAGGTGGCTCAGGACAAGAGCTGCACTTGAAAGTAATTGGTGAAGGCCGTTGCTCAGCGATGACGCGGCGGAGGAGGCTTTTCGCTGGCGGTCTTTGTCATATGCATGGTTATCAGCGAGAGTACCTAGTTGGAATAGTTGAAGAAACGAGCATAGCGTTTTGGTTACGGAACCCTAAAAATTTAACATGATTATGTAAGTACTTATTATAAAATCATGTTTTAGATTTTATTTATTCGTTTGATATTTTGCCACTTACTTGAGCACTAATGATGCGTTTTTGCATTATCATATTTCGGTGAATTTAAGTTGCACAATTAATTCAGTTTCTAGTGATGAGACTAATTATTTTAAAGTGAGACTGTGGGTAAGATCCTTTCAGGTGTCTATGTAAGTAGCTTCCTCAATAAAGTATACGTACAATGTTTAATTAACGAGAACGATATTACCTAGCGACATCTACTATGAAGAAAACTCATTTGCTAGGGCTGTCAATTAATACTATATAACGAGGCTTTGATGCAATTATTTTGTAAATAATGGAACCTTCATTACTGAAGTTTAGGGTTCCGTGATACAAAGTTGCAATCAGTAATCCATCATTTATAATTTTTAAGATCGTTTCGAATGCCAGTGCAAAGCAAGCTGAAGTGACAATGAGCTACATGTGCATACATTTTCTACGAATCAATTTGCTTTATTTTTAACTTTAAAAGATAGGTACTGTACTGTGTACTGTGCACGTACTGTACAGCTGTACCTGTTTGTTATCACTGATTGCAGCGCTGATTTCTATCTCATCATTTGCCTGACTTTCTCCCAGTTATGAATGGGTCAGCTGCTGGCTAATTTTTCGACATCTTATTACTGGGTAATAGGTCATCTTTTTGCTGTCAGGGTTAAGACTATCCTTAACGGCTGGCGAAGGTCTGCAAATGACTAACGTCTGAATGAATGTCATTATCCTTTTCCGTACTGTATTGGGGTCAGCTTTCAGTTTAACCGGTTGAAGCTGAGATCGACAACCTATCTGAACTTCACAACCCGCAACAGCTTAATGAATGTAGGTAATTAAAATGTAATGTCATGTTCGCTGAGGTGAAAATAGGGACTAAATATAACGGTCGGCTGCAGCTTCAGTAATCAATTTAGTATGACGGAGGCAAAGTCCATACAACAGACAACACAACAACAGACAACAGACATTCACATTTTTGCCTTACCTACGGAATTCACTAAACACAGCCGTTGCGCTTTTCCCCACTTACAATTTCCGTACAACGTAATTATGTAGTGCGAAGAAACATTGTAATAGTGACAATTATTCCAATTAATGGTTGTCAAGTTAAAATTACCTCAGAAGCGTTATCTTATTACCAAGTATAATAATGGTTGAGTTACAAAATTGTGAATGTTTTTAAAGTGAAAACCAGCTTCAATGTTGAAAAACAGAACATCATAAAGTCACTTTATTTTAAATTGTATTATAGGTATACGTTCGTTATCACAAAAAAAGATACTAAAAGTTTGTTAAGCAAGTTTTTAAACATTATAGACTATTATAATTATTATTCTTTAAATACAGTATAGACATTATTAATCAACAACAAAATAATTCCAAACACTATTCCATTGCAAAACAAAGAGCTGTCGTGTATTGTTTTGTGGCACTGCGCACTGTAACGCGTCTGACACACGAAACAATCAAGTCTACAACACACTAAACGACAGCGCTTTAAGTTGGTAAAATATGTATAAGTCGATCAAGTGAAATTGCTCGTTAGTTTCTTATTAAACGTATGCTACTTTGACTTGATTGAATTACATGATACAAATGACAAATTTTGACATTTTCTGAAAAAAATGCTTTTGATTCACTTTGAAGTCATGGAACTTACTGAGATAGAGGTCAGATTATTACAAACTAACTGCTGCCCGCGACGTCGTCTGCGTGAACACTATACAGCACCAAAAATACCTAGGTTAATACCTTTTAAAATAATATTCATTTACCAGTTTCTTCTTTACATTTCATATCTACAGAAAGTGAAGTAACTGAGGGGAGCAGTCTCCCTCTGTTACTGCACTTTCTCTTGTAAAATATTGACCATCAAAAAGTGCAGATTTTCAGCTTGCTTTGAATAAATGACTTTAAGGTGATTCTGCTGAAAGCCAGATTATTACAAATATTTGATAAAAATGCAAACTCATTTGTTCACGAGATACTTTGGTCATCTTTCCTATCAGTACCATTCTTATCTGATAACGTGGAAGATAACAATATTTCTAGTGTCATAGCTTAGTCACAGCTGTTGTTTGTGAGTATTCTAATGTTTTCAATGAAAAGTGGAATATTTGTGATATTTTGCGTGGAGTTCTATAGAACCTTCTTTGTGATCAACATTATTAGGTATGTTTGCATTTTATTTTTACACATTTGTAGGTATATTGGTTCATATTTTGTTTATAGTCACATTTGCATTGTTGTTGGTCCGGACTCTTCAAAGATTTTTGTCAGTCGTAACTGGTAGTCAGAATCTGACAACCACCCTAGCCAACGATATCGTTTTAATAAGCAGTAGTTGGGGGTCTATAATGGTCACTTTAGCAGATCATAATACGATCATAACTCATGTTTTATGTAAAAAATCGTGAAATGGACTATTCAATATAGTAACTTCGTTTGTGACTATTTTACAAATTTTCATTTTAGACCCCCTGAACTAGAATTGATACTGGTTATTCATTTGTATCCGGTTAGACAGGAACACGATCCTTAAATAAATGGTCGTATTATCACATCACACTAATATTATAAAGGCGAAAGTTTGTGAGTGTGTGTGTTTGTTACTTCTTCACGCAAAAACTACTGCACGGATTTGGATGGAATTTGGTACACAAATAGTTTATAACCTGGATTAACAAATAGGATAGGTTTTATCCCGATTTTATATTCCCGTGGGTTGTAGCGGGTGTAGACGCTGGCAACAGCTAGTAATCAATATAATAATGGTCATATAATATAGTAAATTCATGACAAGGATTTGTGTGGGGTGGTAAGAACTTTTTGTGTTTTTAAAGGTGTTTTTTTTTGCACCTTTAACCTGCACAAAACATAAAGAAAACAGGCATCCCGCATTACGGTGTCATATTTTCTTTCCCTTTCTTTACGCCTAAAAGTAGATAAATAATATTTTTGCCGGTTTGAAGCGCCGCCATGTTAGTTCATGACGTGTCTATATATAATACGTCATTGGTTTTATCTGAGAACATTCAGCTGGGAAACGCTAACCTCAAACAATTCTATATACAAATATTATGAATTTATCATTTTATATGTCCGGTAATGAAATAAATCATTATCACTGCATATTACAAAAAAAAAACAACTTCAAAAACACAAAAACTTTTTTGTGATTTTTTTTTTTCATTTAGTGACATTTGTTTATTTGATTTTGTTTTTTTTGCTACTGCCTTCAGAAGCAGATTTTTCTAGTGAAGTTTATTTTTCACTTTTGTGACATTGTCTTTTTTACTTTTTTTGTGTTTTTGAAGTCGGTTTTTTATTTTTTCATTTTTAGTTCTATTATGTATCATAGAAATATTTAGTATGCATTTGAGGGTTGCCCTTGGTTGCCAATGATGCCATCATCACCAGGTTAACATAATAGCCTAAAAGAATACAACTATCGGTTTCTATGCACATTTAATTTTGAAAGACTTTTCTTTCAACTCCTAACCGTTGAGGGGCTACCTTCCATTATCAGCGCATCCATAAGCGATTATGATTATCAGACGCAAATACATGAACAGCTTTAGAAAATATATGGAAAACGTAACAAGTGCCTATAAAATTTGAGAGTGGCAAATCGATTCATTAATGGCGGAGATAACCGATAGCAAACATACAAAAAAAATACAGACGAATTGAGAACCTCTTCCTTTTTGGAAGTCAGTTAAATGTCTATCTGTACGCGATAAACTCAGCAGGTTCTGCACCGATTTTCATGGTTTTCACCAATGGATAGAGTGGTTCTTGAGGAAGGTTTCAGTATAAATACTTTTTACGAAATTTAACCCCTAAGGGAATTAAAGGGGGATGAAAGTTTGGTGGGATATTTTTCGACATCTACGCGGGTGATGCCGCGGGAAAAATCTAGTACAAAATCTAGTACATTTAAACAAAGTTTTATCTGGGTTCAAGATCATGATCGTTGGTGGCTTGTTAGTCAGGGTCATTAAGTACTTATTGTTTGTACCTGGAGGTAGTGGCCAAGATAATAATGGCTGTAACAAATCCGAGATATTGGGGGTCAAAGTTTTAACGACACATGTCTTGTTTTTACCCGACTGCGACGAAGCCCAAAAGGTGGGTTATTCAGTTTTTAATGTTCTATCTTTACTTTAACTACCTCTTTGTACTACATTATGTGTGCCAATGTGTCGTTTTTAGAATTCCGTACCCAAAGGTTAAAAACGGGACCCTATTACTAAGTCGCTTCGCTTCGCTGTCCGTCCGTCTGTCAGTCCGTCCATCCGTCCGTCTGTCTGTCATCAGGCTGAGATGCTAGACAGTTGAAATTTTTAAATTTTTTGTGTTTCTGTTGCCGCTTTAACAACAAATACTAAAAACAAATAAAAAATATATGGGAGCTATTATACAATAAACGTAATTTTCGTTTTGGCACGGAACCTTTAATGTGCGAGTCCGATTCGCATTTGTTTTGTTTGTTGTTGTGTTTATACATAACAATTTACATTTTTTATTCCTGAAGGTGAGGTAGAGGTGTACCGAATAGTAATTTTGCTAATTATATTTAAGTCTCAAATCAAATAATAGGTACACCAATGTGGCAGACAGTATTTCAAACATAGTTTGGCAATCTACTCAAAAATCATATACTACGACTGTAATTCTATAATGACTACTTAATTATTAAACAACGTATTTACTGCCGCACTCAGAGAGCTTTAATGATTACTTAGGCCATCACTTAGTTTTGACAGTTTTGTCATACAAAAGTATGTCAAATCTTTACAAAGTGACCGCTTAAGTTATCATTAAATATCTCTGAGTACCGCAGTAAGTGCAATTACCAAATAAACCCCGGATTTTAGAGCCTGTCTTTAAAAGGCAGTGTTTATGTATTCCCAACAAATTTTCTTCATAACAATGTCCTGATTTGATCACTCATAAAGCAATAAATGGCAGTGTTTATTTGTATTTCCAACAAATTTTCTTCAAAATAATTTCCTATGAAATATGATTTAATTAAAATAATTTTGCAGGAAGTGTCCTTCAGCCCTCTAAGGATTAATCATGGCCGCTCAAGCGATTAATTAATCAAATAAGTTGATTCACAAATGAAAAGGTTGACAAATCTGATCTCCTGTTAATTTCCTTACTGAGTCTGTCTTTTATTTTTAGATTGAGGGAGCATTTTATTTGCAGACTGTTTTATTTTTGGTGAAAATAATTAAAATAATTTTATTTTTATTATTTTTGTAAAACAGCTCTGTTTCATTTAGAAAATGGTAAAAAAAATATCTTAAGAAACCGATTTTTATTAGAACAATAATACAAATGAGTTCACATTCCATTTCTTAGTAAATTATGGTATATTTTAATTTATATTTATTCCAGAAAGACTTATAAGCTAAGCCCCACAAAATCGTTGCAATGGTTTGACTGTGGGGTCGATGAGTCTTTTATCATGATGAGATACTTAAGTGTACTTGAAACTAAATGTTATTAAACTTACACTAAACTTCTAAAAAACTTAAAACATTTCTAAATAATATAATTTCAATTTACGTCTTAATCTATTTGTGTTTGTTTCACTCCTTATGTCTGCCGGCAGTTTTTTCAATAGGTATGGTATTCTCTTGTTTTGTGTTCTGTCACCAAAGAAATTGGTGACTCTGGGTACATTAAATTTGCCAGCAGCCATAGATCGTGCATTTTGGTTGCTGTATACGTGAGTTAAGCTATGCTTTTGGGTACTGTGGTGGTTAACTAATAAAATATATTTATGCTTGAAAGGTTATGTTATACAAGGTGTGGACTCCATACGAAGCTGTCAACAAAGCATTCTGTACATCAAACTCAGTAACTGTGCAAAAAATATTGCTGGTTTTGACTTTTTGTAAACTAAAACTTAATGTACGCACTCAAAACATTGACCTCGCGAAGCCGCTAACCAAGCATTCTGCACATCAAACTAAGTAGGTAACTGTGCAAAAAATATTTCTAGGATTCACTTTCTATTGACTCAATGTTACGCATTCAAAACATAGCGTAGATGCATACACTGAAACAGTATTGGTATTTAAAGCACTGATATATCAAATACAAAAACTTGTATTAAAAAAAAATGGAATACTTAAAAAACTTTAACCTTCAATATCTCCGTAATTTATATGTAGAAGGTTTCCAGATATGGTCTAAAACAAAAAATAGTCACGAGAGTATGGTTGCCTTTCGGCTTAGTTGAGGGTCTTTTTACGCCCGTTATTATACAAATATCATTTAATTATTATTGTTATAATTAAGAACAGAGTTTCCGTATTATAAGTGCATAGTCTAAAGTACTTTTAAACTTGACACAACGAATAATACAATCATAATTAGCAGAGACCTTTAATAACCTACTAGTGCCTATTTCGCCATCTAAGTCTAAGGCTGGATACAGACGAAAAAAAAAGTAAAACTATTTCTTTTAACTCTGTGTATCTAGTAGGTTTACCATTATTTTATATATTATATTTATTTCTTATTCAGGTTAAACTCCCGTATAATAAATAGTCTATTACCAATTTGCGAAATGGACATAAAACTTTTCAAATTATTGGAATAAAATAAGCTACAAAATGCAGGTCATAAGACGGACGGTCGGCGAGCTAGCCCATCACTCACCGTCCACAGGCCCGCGTCTACGGTGGCCGGAAGCCGTCACGTGGCCCCCGACGCCCGGAGCGCCTCCCGCATAATACTTAGCCCTTACACTGTCTTTGTAATAACAAGGACAGTACCTTTGTTTGTTTGTTGTAGTGCCTTTGTTTGTTTTCTGGCTTTGTTATAGGACTTTTTACCTCCATTATTAAATCTTGGATCACATATGACCCATAACAAAAGAAGGCACTTGTACCCTAATACCATCTTTATTCACGCTTGTTTTCGTGAAAGGGTCCGTTTACACTATATGTGTCAGGCCTCGTCTCTAGGAGAGGAAATGGGTTATAATCCACCACGCGGGCACAGTGCGGTTTAGTGGATGTCACATGTCTTCGAATTTTTTGTTCCAAAGCTAGACGGTTTCGTCACAATGTTTTCCTTTACCGTTCGAGAGTTTAACTGCAACCACAAAAAAAAATTAGAATCGTTTGTAATCTACAAGAACTCAGACCCCGATGTCACCGGATACCGAGTATCATATTACTATGTATACTCATGCACTTACACCATTATAAGAACAGTACGTAAATAATGATTAAAGTCAATTATTTTGCAAAAGAAATACGTCACATAACCATGCGACCGGCCAACTTTGAATATGTTGACAACAATTGCAAATCATTCAGAGCTGGCAACTGAACGCAACTTTTTGCTGTAACTGTTTTTAATAATAGCCTCTACTATCCCACTGCTGGTCCCAATTCCTTACAAGCGCTCTTTTCCTGAGTCACTAACTATGAAAAAAAATCTGTTGGAAGAATAAAAAAAAATAGTTTGAATCAGACTTGTTTGGGGGATAGATTTATTGTAATTCATTATTATAACAGTAAGTCGTGGGTTTGAACCTAGGCATTACTTTGTGTAATTAATTTCATCACCATTGCTCTCTAAACTGTGAAAGAAAACATGGCATGTCTTAGAGCCAAAACATTCGAAAACATGAAACATCCACCAACCTGCGCTGGGCCCGTGTGATGGATTATTAAAGTTCATCCCACTCCTAGAGGGGAGGCCTGAGTCCCTGCAATGGGAACATTATAGGCTTATGATGATGATTATTATCTTATTCTAGAAGAAATGAGAGAAAAGTACATGTTGCCACGAGCCTGCGTAATATAAGACAAGACAGTAAGATAATGATTAGTGTCTTATTCTGAAACTACAACCTCGGATGAAACTTCTGCCTCAACAAATAATATTTCCTAGGGAGTTGATTCCAACAATTCTTCATCCCAGCTAAGTTATTAGAAAGCCGTGAAGGTTGGGCTTTCTAAATACCTGTCTCATGTAACCTCCCTCTTTTGTTCTGGGTGAGTTTTCCAGGTCCACCAAAGTGTTTTTGGGTTTTTTCATTAGATATTTTTCAGTAACAACCACGGTGTCTGAATTTGTTTGTTGGGACATGGAAGTTTAGTATAAGAGACATAATGTGGTTGTACAATTAGGTACCACACAACACAGACTCCGCAGCAGTGGGCAGCGGTGGCCCAGTGGTGGCGGACCCGACTTACGAACAGTAGATCGTGGGATCGAACAGCAGGCTCATTACTTTGTGTAATTTATTTCATCACCTCTGCTTTAAAAAACGGTGAAGGAAAACATCGTGAGAAAACCGGCATGTCTTAGAACCAAAAATTCGAAGACATGTGACATCTAATAAACCGCACTGGGCCCGCGTGGTAGATTATAGCCCATTCCCTCTCAAAGCGAGGAGGCCTGTGACAGTGTGATGATGATGATGACACAACACAGGCACAGACCAAAGTTACAGAAAACGTCTTTCATCTTTTTGTTACGAGTATTATGATACTTTTTTTTCTGCTGCCAAATATGACCGCTACAATGAAAAGTCGTGCTTTATTTATCATCACTTGACAAATATATTCAACTCTGTGTTAGTTTTCGATTAACGACTAATAAGGTGTCAATTGATTGTAATCAATGATGGAGGGAGGACTACCATAGAAGACGGATCGTTTTACTCTAAGGTGACACCAAGGCACTAGCGTGTCTGATTTCTTACCTAACATTGGCCACGCGAATCAGAATTATCAACAAGGCGTCACTTGATCCGTCTAACTTAGAATCAAAGTGAGTGTCATTTAAGTAGGTAGTATTGTTTGTGTTGTGTTTCAAATGCTCCTAGAGTCTTCAGTGATGATTAAGATTTAAACACAAACACAAAAGTGTTATGACTTCTAATTAAGTGACTTATGATTAATGGGTGTAAAAATAACCTAAATGAAGCGATAAAGTCCCATCAGTGTGACGTTTCGTTGTTTTGGACCCTACCTGAAAAACGTCTTATTACAGAAATATTACACGTCATCATAATCATCATCAGCCTGTAATGTTCCCACGGTGTGGACACAGGCCTCATCTCATACGAGGGAATGGGCTATACAGGGTTATTTGTAAAACACCGTTAACCTCTCAGGACTAAGTTGCTAACATCATAATCAACAACTTTTGTTCTATGACTTTTAAAATTCATCATATTTTAGTTCTGTAAAAAGTCATAGAACAAAACTTGTTGTTTATGATGATAGTAATACAGTCTTGCAAGGTTAACGGTGTTTTAGAAATAACCCTGTATATCCACCGCCGTCCTTGTGAACCGTTCAGGCCTCCATTCTTTTACTGTATTTACTACTAGAATACGAAGTGTACTTATGACACCATCAAAGATTTTACTTCTCTAGCTTTCAAGGACATTCTGAACAATTGCGAAAGATATTTCTTTATTTTTTTGTTTGTGATGTTAACATCAGTTTTTATTGTTTTAAATATGTAAGTATAGACTTAACTAATGTTAATTGGTCATAAAATGTTTAAGTCTTATTTTTTGCATAAAATGCTTTGAAATGCTATCTTTTTTTTTCAAAGATTTTTACTATCCCACTACTTATCAAAAATTAATCACCTTCAGACATGATTTTCTTCAGTCATCAATCTATCAAATAATATCAACCATGGTGCTTAATTGTTTACACTCATCGGTTTATGCCAATGTTTAAGTTAGTGTATCACACTAACAACCCGGTTAGGCAGAAGATATCCTCCTATGTTGACGTACGAGATGTCATCACTACATAATTATAATAAAACAAAGTCCTCCGCCACGTCTGTCTGTTTGCAATAAACTCAATAACTACTGCACCGATTTTAATGCTATTTAGAATAATGGATAGAGTGATTCTTGAACAAGGTTTTTGTATATAATTTGACCGATATTCATGACACACTAATTTGTGATCGACAATCTTACGCGATGTGACTTACGAGTTACGATGGCAACGCGGTATTTTGTGTCTTTCGTGTGAGTACTATTCGGTGTGCTGTGGACTGCGGATACTCGTTCTCTCAGTTTGTGGCATATTTTAAGAAACTTCTTTCTTGTACCGACTTCTAAAAAAGAAGGTGGATCACCGCTTTACCGTGGTGTTTGGTACGACCAGTGTTTTTTATACTATATGTATTTTCAAAAGTAGCCAAAATCAGAACGTATGCACATAATAACAAACAGCGTGTTCATGTAAATAACATTCATATAACAAAAGATTCTTGTCATTACTATGTCAAGAAGTTGCATCCGTCAATTGTAGAAAAAAAAAACTCACAGGCAACTGATGGCGACTTTAAGTTGCCTCACAGTTGCGAGATGTGTAGATGATCTATTTGTGTTCTAAAGTAAGTACAAACAGGTAGTAATGTATCGTTTAGCGTTTGCAAAGCCAGTCTGTCAGTAGGAATATACACTTAAGCAGGTTGGTACCTATATAATATTACTGTCAACATTTTGTGTGGAATTATTTATTTTTGCCGTGTTTATACCAAAGTTATTGTGATGAAATTAGAGTTAAGGTATACTTACGTTCTTAGTTTAACAATATAGCCTAGTTATAAAGTAAGTGCAAGAAACATAATAATTATTCAGGCTTTATTATGAAAAATATAAACCATACAATTAGGGATGTTAACTGTCCTAAAAAAATATGATTCTAATTAGTCCGTCTGTTAGATTATCGAAAAATATTGGATAGGTATTTTTTCGTTTTATCAAATCAATAAAAATTTACGAAGATAAAACGTGTCAAAGATTTGAGTGGGGGGTTGTGACGTCACTGACCGCTAAAAATGTCATACCATTGCAATGTCTCGGAAAATGATGTCATACGAGTTTTCAAAGCACTGTAGCATCGTCTTCATTGTTTGTTTTCGTGAAAAAAAAAAAGACATTTCCAATATTTTTTGGAAATCTATCTGACGGACTAATTAGTATTTTTTTTGTTATCTACCCTATTAATGAACACAGAACACATTTATCACAAGGTGTAAACGGACCCTTCACAAAGTTGTCAAACAAGCATTAACCAAGTAAGTCTACATAAAATTTACTTATTGCTGGAAAGCGACTTTTTTTTGGGGTGTAATATTTCGTTTTACAGTAGAACACTAGAAGTAAATGGGTCATGGAAGTATTAAAAGAAAATATGTTATAACTTGTGAAATAGTGGAAACTTTGGTCCCA
Source organism: Diarsia rubi (assembly GCA_932274075.1). Lineage (NCBI taxonomy): Eukaryota > Metazoa > Arthropoda > Insecta > Lepidoptera > Noctuidae > Diarsia > Diarsia rubi. Next base: position 3,440,406 of record OW026432.1, read on the forward strand.
AATATCTCTGTAACTAGGAGGTTTGCAAAAAATTATACGACGACGGACGGGGAGAACAAGTGTAGCTTAGCTTCGTTAAGAGGCCCATCACACTAATATTATAAAAGCGAAAGTTTGTGAGGGTGTGTGTGTGAGTGTGTAAATTTGTTATTTCTTCACATCTAAACGGCTGAAGCAATTATAATAAAATTTGATATGGAGCTAGCTGACACCTTGGATTAACACATAGGATAGTTTTTATCCCGATTTTAGGGATAATTTTCGAGTTGTAGTGGGTGTAGCCGTTGGCAACAGCTAGTTATAATATAATAACAACAACCGCCACGATCGATCTCCAGGTTAAACCGCGCTTGCTTATTTTGGTTTGTGGATGGGTGACCATCCATTACTGTATACCAAGTTTTGATCGCCACGGCCGTTGGTCACGGCTGTAATTTGTAGTTCTTAGCAATCATTAAAATCTTGTAAATATATGTTTTTTATTATTATATCTAACCATCAAGCACTTTGATAAAATTATAAAATTTTTGATAAATTTATTTCAGAAGTGGTGGCTTATAATTTTTTGTACAGAAGATTGTTTTGGTAAAGGCCTGAAAATGGATTGCATCTCAGAACCAGAGAATAAACTAATAAAATATGGGCCGGAAGTGGTTGAAGAAATAAGAAAAGAACATAATATGGATAACAAAATAAATAGAGAACAAGCCATCGCTATCATAGACAAGTGGGTGAAAATGCAGGAGCATCTAGTGAAAAAAGATTATAGTAAGTATCTTTAATACCTGACTGCGACGAAGCCTAAAATGAGGGTTATGTGATTGAGATGTATTAGGTTGGGGAAAAAGTCTTTTCGTATTATAGTATGTATGAACTTGACATAAAAACTCTTTGGCTATACTATTTGTATCTGGCTGGTTTTGGTATCAATGAAAGTTTAAATTTTAAAGAACATAATTCCACATTCAAATTAGGAAAATGTGTGATTTTCATTTGTTTTTCGTACCGTCAAGATGAGTGCATTTAATATAGAAATTCGATACATTTTAAAATTTTACTACAAAAACGGCAAAAATGAAACGCAAGCCGCGAAAAAAATTTGCGATGTTTATGGACCTAGTGCAGTGTCTGAGGGTAGACGAGAGCACAAATTTGGTTTAAGCGTTTTCAATCCGGAAATTTTGATGTCAAACATGCACGTCGCCCTATTGCGGATAAAATGGATGCCATTTTTGAAAAAGTGGAACAAGATCAGTAGTTACGACGTAGCTGAACAACTAGGAATTGACCACAAAACAGATATTTGGGTACCTCACGAGCTCACTGAAAGAAACCTAATGAACCGTGTACTCATTTTTGATTCTTTATTACGACGTAATAAAACCAACCCATTTTTGAAAAAGCTGATAATTGGTGATGAAAAGTGGATCACGTACGACAATAACGTGCGAAAAAGGTCGTGGTCAAAGGCCGGTCAGGCTTCACAGACTGTGGCAAAACTCGGGTTAACTCGCAACAAGGTGATGCTGTGTGTGTGGTGGAATTGGAAGGGCATTATTCATTATGAGCTGTTACCACCAGGCAGGACCATCGATTCTGAACTCTACTGCGAACAATTGATGAGATTAAAGCAGGAAGTTGAGAAAAAGCGGCTGGAATTAATCAACAGAAGGGGTGTGGTTTTTCGTCATGATAACGCTAGACCTCACACATTTTTAGCCACTCAGCAAAAATTAAGAGAGTTTGTCTGAGAGGTGTAAATGCATCCGCCGTATAGTCCTGACCTTGCACCTTCAGATTTCTACCTGTTTCGGTCTCTTCAGAATTCTTTATAGACAGTGTCAGGTTAACATCACGAGAGGACTGCCAACACCACTTGTCGCGGTATTTTGATCAGAAGTCCCAAAATTTCTATAGCAATGGGATCATGTCCCTACCTACAAGATGGCAAAAAGTTATCGAACAAAATGGTACCTACATTCTTTAGTTAAATAAACGATATTATTTATTTTTTTGAATTTTCTTAAAAAATTTTAAGAAACTTTTTCCCCAACCTATTATGTAGTCACGAGTAATAATAACATTTGTACACTTGTCAAAGTACTCGTATTAAAAAGTAAAATAAAGGAAAATAAGAGATTTTGGGCGCGAAACTTTATCAAACCGTGGGAAGAAAATTTGATCGCATAATAGGGCGACTGGCCAGTTTTGTTTAAAATAGCGGCCTCTCTTACCATGGATTTTAGCTCACGCTATCTACACTAATATTATAAAGAGGAAAGATTTGTTTGTTTGTTTGTAACGAATAGGCTCCGAAACTATCGCGAGCGAATAAGAACAGACCAAGCTATTTTTACCCCACTGCGCGACGCAAAGGAGGGTTACGTGTTTATCAGTCTATGTATGTATGTTTGTTGCATTCTTAAAGTCTCAATATATTATTATACGGTGTGGTAATAATAAAAAGTAAACATAATTTGACGCAATATGTTTTAATCGTGACAATTATTATCCTGACTTCTAACTTTTAACCTCTTTGGATTCTAAGAACAACTAATAAAAAAAACCAATTAACTTCATGATTTGTACTAACATTTTTCCTTATGTGAATTACAGGTACAGCCTACTTAGAAAGATCTTTAATCACCTGCAAAGGTTCTCTAGAAAGGACGAAGAAACAAATAGACAAATTATGTACACTGAGGACATTGATGCCGAAATACTTTCAAACTACAAATATTCTTGAAAGTGAGATCGCGCCTATTTTAGACAGAGGGTAAGTACTTAATCTTTGTTTTTTTTTGATTAAGTTTATGACGGAGAAGATCGTGGTTCAACGAATGACTTATCAGCAGCAGCCACGTAATTTGGATTTGTGCCCAATTTGATGGCAACAGGCTAATTCCGTAAATATGTGAGGCTTAAGGGGACAACAGGAGCTAAACGCGAGTTTTATAATGCGTTTAAGTATATTATTCACCGCAGTAAACAAAATCAGAAAAATATATGATATTCTTCAGGATATACGCTAGTGACATAGTGTGTTAAAAACATAATACAACAAATTTTACTTGATAGAAAAAAATCGTGAAGATACCTCTAAAAATTTCTTTTAACAAATAAAATCTATACTAAAATACATGTGATCGTTCTGATTTTTTGACAAATAATTCTACAAGCAACATACTAAGGTCACAGTGTTTTATTTTTGTAGTCCAATCAATAGTTTTTTTGTAAATCGCATATTCTTATTCCCGAACATAATTTTGGATGGTGATAAAAATCGGTCTGGACAGTCCTTACTGACTTACTTGAAACGAATAATTACCCTACGAAATTACGAGCATGCATTGCGAAGATGCGTGTCGCGGTCGCGGGGAGTGACGCAAGCTCCACTCACTCGCTCAAGGTCGCCGGCATTTAGTGTCGCCTTAAACAAAGCTGCTGCCTCGTTGTTCTAGTGGTTGCAAGCGCGACTATTCAGCAATAAGGGCCTGGGTTCGAGTCCCAGAGTAGGCAAAAGTGTTATTGGGTTTTAACCGATTGATAGCAATAGGCGCTCCATTACATAGGACTTAAACATAACTGTCAAAATATGGGTTTACTATTAGTACGACCTCTATTTAACCCTTTGGGGATTACAGGCGTAATGTTGTGAATCGTAGTCAGCAGAAGCTTGTGCTTATCAGAAATTTGAACATAATAAGGGATCGGACAATAAACTAATTAGTCCGTCAGATGATTTCCAAAAAATATTGAACATGTATTTTTTCTTTTTTCACATAAACAAAATTTTTTACATTAAGACGATACGGTGCTTCGAAAACTCGTGAACTCCTCGAAGACGTCACAATATATGTCAGTACATTTTTCCACACCCACATACACGTACACACGTATTTTTTATTCCTTGTTGCTTGTTGTATTTTTTTTTATAATATCTGTTAAGCGTTAATTGTGTATTGTTTTTTTCCTGTATGCTCGGTGTGTTTCTGCGACAAATAAATATTTTTTCTTTCTTTCTTTTACCCCACTCATGATTTTTGACGCGTTTTATCTTCGTCCATTTTTATTAATTTGATAAACAAAAACACGTATCCTAACTTTTTCGATAATCTAACTGACGGACTAATTAGAAACATTTTTTTGACTCAGTCCGATCTCCTATTGGCATAATGTGAATTGTAATATTAGCTTGGTACACCTCGGCCTTACACTTCGAGGATTATAGGCGTAATATCTAGGTAGTGTTATAATTTTATTGCCTTATTTATTTACATCAATTGACTATTTTATCACGTTACTGCTAATACCCTTTGTCTATGCTCTTGAGTTGCGGTTTCGAAATCAAGCGAAACGCTGTTTATTATTTGTTACGACTACTAATCATATAATAATGTGCTCTGCACGGCTATTTTTTTTTTGTTGCCCTGTGACTATTATAATTATAGTGTCCATCAATTAACTGTCAAATGGTTCTATTTTGTACTAAACATATTTAACAGTTAGTCAAAAAAAAATATAGGTTATAAACTATTTAATCATTCGTATCATTCAATGGATCATTAAATTTTATCTCAAATTATTAGTCTGCGGATCAACAGGGTTATTGCATAAATCTTTTAAATGTCAATGACTATCATAGTGTCCATCGATTAACTGTCAAATTGGTTATGGTTTGGTACTAAATTGAACCATTTGACAGTTATGATGGACACTATGATAGCCACTCTGTCATTTAAAAAGATACGCAAGGCTGCTGTACATACCGAGTTCTTTCGTTGGTTTCGGCTGTCAACTGAAGATCTTTGACAGTCGCATGAGGTAGTAACAACCAGTTTTACCAAAGGATATCATATTACCCAGTACTAAAGAGCGTTTTCGTCATGCCAATTATTGGAATCAAATATAACAGCTCACGACTTATGACTCATTCATATTTTTGACAATTATTATATCTGTGGTGCTAGGCAACTGGGCTTACCCCAGTTGTATACGTCCATATGTGTCTATGGGCCTTGTTCTGTTCTGTCTCTTGCTGATATGGAGGAAAGTGGAAATTATGTTTTTTCTTCTCCTCCGCTATTCTTTTCTGATTCATTTCGTTGCGGGATCCAAGACAGTTAAATCGTTTCTCTGGGACTTCGTCGAGCTTCATTGTCTCGGTGCTTTTCTTGTGGTCGTCACTGTTGATTCTGGCTTACAGAAGTTACAGTAGTTTGGGAATAGTGAGGCGGGCTTGTCCCAATTAAAAAAAAAAATTAACACACATTCAGATAGTTTTTATCCCGATTTTATCTTCCCGTGGGATAATTTTCGCGTTGTAGCGTAACATTATATTTTCGGTTCAAACCCTTTTCATTTTGGTGGTTGGGAAATAAACAAATGACTCCTCCTAATTTTGGAGATTTGATCGGCAGTTGCTTTATGTAAAATACTGGTACAACCCTGGACCCTGGTGATACTGGATACTGGTACTGGAGCTGCAATTATTTTGTCAATAGATTACATGGGTGACGGATATTTTTATCTTTTCCAGGTTCTTCGCATTGGTACCCACCCTTACCAATGAATATCACCGGGTCGTAATCATCAAAGTCAAATCAAGTTCGGACGTCGGACAAAATGACTATACGTTGCTCTTCAAATTGTTTATAGTTGTAAGTATGAAATGGAAAAAATATTATATTTTCGAGCCGTTTAGGGTTGAAACTCTAGAGCCGCGGGGTTCGAGTGCTCATATTCTGTTCAAGGAAATCTCAGACGTTTATTTGACGCTTCGAGACCTAAGGGCTGGCTTTTATCTTATCCAGAGGGTAAGACAAGTGTTGCCAGATAACGTGGCAATGCCACCAGTCTTTTGGGTGCATTACCGGCTGACAGCGTTGAGGAGCAGTTTTTTGATGCCCATTTATAGGTTCTTGTTAGTTTATTTTATAGTATTTAATTAATGTAGGTACGTAGGTTACTCTAATAAATGTCCTTTTTGGTTTTGAAATGGATAATAATTTCAGGTTGAATGCTGTCTCACGGGCTGTGATTAAATTTCTCTTCCACACTGCCCCATTTCGAAGCAACTGCAGTTTTACCAACTCCTCAGAGCACGAAACCCGTCGTTTCAGCCATTGACCCCACTCTCGACGTATTTTAAAACTATAGTTGCTGCGAGTTAAGATATCAATACCGTTCATTGACTTACCTATATTTAATCCAGTCCCTTACTTTGAAATCCAAAAATAAGCCTGTTCATGTCTTATATTATGATGTTCATAATTTTTTCTTACGAAAACCGGTACAATATAAATCATTTGTTTTGGTTCGTACGAAGAGATATTAGGGAAAGGGTAATGACCGCTATTGACATCTTAACGGGCAGCAATTCATGATGGTGTCCGACTGAAACAGAATTTTCCGCCAAAACCGAAGCAGGGCCCTCGGTCCTAGTCCCAGTTTCAACTAAAGCCGAAATTAAATCATCATCACCATAATTCTCATGCTCTTGTTGTTTATTTAAGAGTCGCACCACTTTAGTTTTTTTTTAGTTTTTTGCAAAATATTTTAGAATTTTCAACGTGTTTGTTTATATTTTCGAGCGTATGGCACTCGAGGGTAGCAGCTGAAAATCAGCGTCCAATGGTGTACATTGTGTTGCCATTTGGCATTATGCTGAGCTGAGGCTCTTTTGGCTCCGTCGGGGCCGCGGGTTGTACACTATTTATCGCGGCCTCGACATAGAGGGCTAAGAAAGAACATGGGTGGGAGGGGTTACTCGATGATTTTCCACCCGCCAAACAAAAAAAGGCCCTTTTGGCTCTATTAGTTTTAATTTTTAAATGTTTAAATGTATTATTTATTTAGTTAATTTTTAAGGTTTTTTTTGCCAAAAAGACACAATTTTCTTTCTTTCTAAATAGTCGAAGAGAGTCACTTAGTTTGAATAATCAAAGTCTTCTCATTTTCGTTAAAGGTGGCTGAATATTTAAAGAACACCGACTACTGCAGAGGCTTCACACTTATCAACGATATATACGAAACTAGTGCTGCAGATGTTCTGTCGAAGCTAAACCTAGTCGAATTGCAGCAGTTTATACCTATTATTACGGTAAGTGAGCTGATAGAAAAATAATATTACCTAATAGAATAGAACTCATTTATTTTCAGATGAAAAATACTGATACCTACTAATGTTTCTGTTCTCCTGGTAGTCTTTGGAACTTTACTAAAATTACTATCGATTACTTTTGTTATACACCCCATCACTAGCAGCTACCAAATCGTAGGTGCTCTGACGGGAATAAAATTAAATATTATTTTTTGTTCCCATTAGAGCACCACGTCAAAATATTGATTGGTGCTCAGATGAGAATAGCTTTGGTGCTCTAAGCGTAGGTGCTCTAAAATCGGTGCTCAGATGGGAATACCTCAGAAAAACAGAAAAAAACTTTAACCTCAATATACATAACATAACTGATTGTGATTTTAATTTTGTTATTTTGAGTCAGATTTTATTTTTTTGATTTTAATTTTTGTTTTTGAGTCCGATTTAAATTTTAAGACTGATTATGATTTAAATTTTCAATTTTAATTTTTGATTTTAAATTTTGATATTGTTAATTTTGTTTGTGTGCTGTGAATTTTATTAAGTATGGATTCTGATATCTGAAATAAAGAAATATTATTATTATTATTATTATAATTAAAACATCACGCCTGTAATCTCCAAAGGGCTAGACAGGAGCGTAACTAATATTTTCTTCCATATTTTGCCAGTTAAATGTAGGTAAGTCCCATGTAATCTAATGCGAGCTTATTGCCGTCATAATGGCAAAAATCCAGACGTGGTTGCTATTGACAAATTCTTGTTGAAATAACTCAATAAGACTGTCTGTCCTAGGAATCGACGCCTCAAGCAGTTAAAATAAATAAATCATTTATTGAGGACCAAACATTTTTAACATTTATGCACCCACCAAACTGCGCTGCAGTTTGTCGGCGGGATTAGCGCTCGTCTTGAGTTCGCTAGATTAATGAGGCAGTCAGGCCGGCTGGCTTTTCATATATATATTTTTTAATTTCAGGAAGGCTACGGGACGAAAATAAAAGGAATCATCTTCCTAACCGGTTCAAAATTCATTGACGGCTTTGTCAAGATTGTCAAACCATTCTTCTCAGAGAAGATTGCTAGCAGAATACATGTGGCCACTTCTGTTGAGGGTTTGAAAGAGTTTCTGCCGGTTGATATTTTACCTGAAGAGTATGGCGGGAAAGAACAATCAATTGGGGTTTTGCACAGTAAGTTGATATTTTACTGGTTTTTTTTTTGGTATATTGTTAATACGTCAGTTATAATAACAATATCACGCCTGTAATCCCCGATAGTCAACGGGTTCTTGGATCACCCCTGAGGGTGCTAAGAAATCCTGGGTGCAATTGACAACATTTCAAAACTGACACCACCTTAAAATAAAAATACCATTTCTTTATTTTCGTATCCTGAGTTCATACATGTATTTTATTTATTTTTTGATTCCTTTATTTCTGAGAAAAAAAATGAAAACCAAAAAACATGTGATGACGTCATATATACGGCAGAATGATGTAGTTATCTTTGCCTAAGCATTCAATATTTTTTATGAAAACAATAATGTCAAACAAGACGTCAATTTGTCAATGTTGAATGTCACTGAAGTTTACATTTTTCATAAAATTGAACAATTTATTTTTCAAACTCGACGCTTTACGCTTAGTGTTAGTATTATCAACTTTTGATTGATATTTCCCCATTAAAATGGATCCCAAAGAAACATATATACGCCAATAAAGGAACCAAAATATTGTTTTGTACCAGCCTGCGCCAACGAGTATGACAAGCTGCCAAAGTGACAACGACAAGACAAGTGTGACAATTTTCATATTTTTTTGTCGTGTCACAGTAAAGCAAAGGTTATATCGCCATTCCACCGTAAGAATGACGTCATTTGGCGCTTACGTCTTTTTAGAACGCGCCGAATTTGAAACTTAAAATTATGAATGAAAAGTACATAATTTCGAAAAACAAAAAAATATGGGTGTCCTAGTTTTGGATTTGCTTTTATATTACTTAATAATACTCACAAGTTGAAAATATGAAATGTTGTCAATTTGCCAAGGAATCGCTCCCTCAAATTTTGTTTGCAGGGCGAACATGGCCAGATATCCCACATGATTGAAAGGTTTGAAAGGAGAAAGGGGAGACCTTTGCCAAGCATTGGGAAATAGGCTAATAAAATCCTCGAAGGATACCACCAAGGTGTACTGAAGGCTGGACTGCAATTACGAGCCTTTTGCCCTCGACCGGCACAAAGACAGAAAACGCACCCAAGAGTGAATTATTATTATCCTAGTGGACAAAAACTTCTAGCACCAAACAATATAATAACAATATATTAACATTCACTCATAATAGGGTAGTTAACAAAAAAATCTAATTAGTCCGTCAGACAGTTTTTCCTATAATTATTTTTATTTTTTCACGTAAACAAAAGATAAAGACGATACATTGCTTCGGAAAGTCGTGTCAAGTCGTGTGACGTCACAGGGTTAGCAATTTTTTTACCAACAAAGTCACGTCAAAAACCTTCACTCATGATCTTTGACACGTTTTATTTTCGTCAATTTTTATTAATTTGATAAAAATACGGACCGACTAATTAGATTTTTTTGGTGAAATACCATTATGTCAATTTACTAATAGAAGAACAGGACGAACAGGATCGTCTCCTCACGAGAGAACACCTTTTTTTTGTGGTGTGGGAAATCATCAAATAACCCCTCCCGCTCTTGGGCAGAGCGAAAGGAAGTGTCAGACTTCTACTGACTAAAAACCACCCATGTTCCTTCTTAGCCCTATATGTGAACGCCGCGGTATCTCTTACAACATCCCGCAGCCCCGACGAGAACTCCTTAATGGTTAATAGCGTTACACGAAACTTCGTATTCGTGTTCAATTCAGATGATCCTTTTTTCCTGCCATTCGCCTAGATAATTATAAAATTTAAATTTCTAGGTAATCTAGTAAAGTCATTAGCTTCAGATAGCCACATAGAACTCATGAAAGAGATGAACAGAGCCTGTACAGATGAATCGAAAAGACAACTGGACAAATTTAACGACAAATACATGGGAATGCCGGGAACTTTTAGAACATTAAGTTTAGATTAAAGGGAATTTAGGAAATTTTTGTACTGATTTTTATTTATTTTGATCCTTAACACCCACTATTCATCATCATCATCAGCCTATATTGTTCCCACTGCAGGGTCTCAGGCCTCCTCTCTAGGCGAGGAATGGGCTATAATCCACCACGCGGGCCCAGTGCGGATTGGTAGATGTCACATATCTTTGAATTTTTGGTTCTAAGATATGCCGGTTTCCAAGTTTGGTTCAAACAGTTTTGAAAAAAGGGGTAGGTAAAAAAATAAAGAAGAATTATAAGTACAACAGGTTTAAATCTTAAAATAGCTGGTGACAACCACTTGGAACAAATGCAGCGAGATTTTTTTGACACTTAACTTCCTCTAAGATAGTATCGTAGATACATCTTAGCCACTTGAACGACGACGACGCTTGCGAGCCGTCATGTGTGGGACATACGTCGCAGTACAACCGATGGCCAATGCTACTAAAATGCCACCGCACTTGGTTTCGAAGCCATCTATAATTCTTCCTGTGTATTTTAAACTACAGATAACGCATGATAGGGCCGTTGTTTAACCAGAACTAAATAATTACGTATAGTCCTCATATTGGCACTGTAGTACCACTGACGTAAGGCTGTTTGTTTACTTATCCGCATCTCGAGACAACGAACGAGCACCAGACACATTTCGCGACTGGTCGGTGTATCCTATGTTTTCAATGGCCGAAGGTGTCCGAGTACCCTAGGTGGGTTCTTTAACTTTTCTCATCACCAGAGGACTAGCCAATTTATTGGTCTAATTGTGAGTATTGCCATTCAACGCGCCAATGCTGCCAGCATTTTGTGCACTCTCACTCGTTGACAGCGATGCGAACGAATTTTTAGACCACTTGTCATTCTTTTCTGTCACTATGACTGAAGACACGGTGCAGCGCGGCGCGCCTATACGGTGCGATGCCGCATGGCACCGCAACGCGTCGTGAATTGTATGTAGGACGACGGTGCACCACGGCGAAGCACCGCACCTTTAACGCATCTCGTGGCCTTAGAGCCAAAGGGGAGTTCTATGACGTACTTTGGTTTGCTTCTGACCTCTGCCTTCTCCAGATAATAATTATAAAGAGTTGAAAACTGAAGATTTCAAAGAGGGCATGTTCGCGCCTAGTGCTACATTAATCGCAACAAGCATCGTTCAAATGAGAAGTTCGGTTATTCAATCGCCAGTTAACTTTTATCTGACGAATAAGTTTGTCATATTGACAGTTTTTGTATAGATGATCTGTCAAAACATCACATTTATTCCTCAGGTTAAAGTTAACTGGCGATTGAAAAACCGGCCCTTAGTCAATTATTTATTTAAGTAAACACAAAGTAAAATACAGAACATAACAATAGAAGAGCACTTCTTCCAGCAGACCTGCAAGAGGAAAGTTGGAATTGAAATACTTATAGACACAGTGTGTCGAAAAGACAAACAGGACAAACAGGAAAATTTCAATAAGAATTAAAACAAAAACAAAATATATCTACTTACACTACTTACTTTGATTGGCATGTTGGTCTAGTGGTTAGTGACCCTAACTGCTATGCCGGAGGTCGTGGGTTCGATTCCCACCCAGGACAAATGTTTGTGTGATGAGCACGATCATTTGTTCTGTGTCTGGGTGTAATTTATCTATAATATGTATGTATTTAGAAATATATAAGTATGTTTATCAGTTGTCTAGTACCCATAACACAAGCTCTGCTTAGCTTGGGACTAGATGGCGTTGTGTGATAGTTGTGGAATATTATTACAATAAACTTACAATCAAATAAAAATAAACAATACTACTGTGTACATATACGTTTTTATTGTTAAAAGTTTTGAGTTGTTTTTAGAAACTCGTAGATACCACAGTTTAATTTAGAAGTGTTACTACACATTGCAAGAGTTTTTTGAAGATAAACATAAAGAAATAATAAAATAAATAGCTCATCATGCAGGTTAAACAAATGTAGGTTATTTTTAAAGGTTAAATAAAATATTTGAATAATTTCCTATTTATTTTGACTTTGGATTTTATTTTGATTTGATTTGACATAATTAATACTGTATATCTTTTATAATTTTAATAATTTTGTAAAACGTGACAAGCTAATTATGATATGAAATGTTATTAATTCGATTTTATTTGTATTTGTATTTGTTTTGCAGTGCCCTCACAGGGTGCATGTTTGATACCTCTAAAACAATTCCAACTCATGTACAACATGTATGCAATAAACTGATTTGATTTGATTTGATTTGATTTTATTTTTGATGCTTATCTACTCAAATAATTTAGCACTGACGTATATAAAAATACATTCACCAGAAAAAGTGTATTGCGAGTTTAAGAAACGTCAACACAACGTAATCTCGAAAGGGTTAGGCAGAGATGTACCAATTAGTACACCCACATTTCGCTAATTATTTGTACGTCCCATGTAATAGAGGATGACACCGTGGCTGCTATTGACAAAGTCCTGATGGAAAACCCAATAAGCGTTTGCCCCACCTGCGAATCAAACTCTGGATTTCATACATAGCGGTCGCGACTGCGACGTGTGAGTGTGTGTTATCATCAGGAATTATTAGTAGCAGCCACTACTTCGGGAATTACAGGCGTGATATTTCCCTTATTTATTTCAGCAACAACTTTAACTATTGAAAATATATTAAAAAAAATTGGAGCCCACAGGTATCGGGAAGTGTCCAAGCTACAGGTGGTCAGGACTCTATAGAAAGGATCGTTCTTACAAAACTAACCGTGTCTAGGACTCTTTCTGCATCAAGCCCTTGATACAGCTGCCTACAGAGAGCCTCTTAAGTTGTTCCTCCTCCTCTTCACTGAATACCCTCCTTTAATATGTCCCTCGTTTAACCTAACGTCCTGTATATGTTACTGCAATTAACTTTTATTACCGTTTTATGTCCTAAACCTTGAGCTCTTCTTGGGTTTTTGTGGTAGAAACATTATTTAGATTTTTTTACTGTGCATTCTTGACAATATGTTTCCTTATCTACACTAATATTATAAAGAGGAAAGTTTTGTATTTTTGTGTAAATGTTTGTAATGAATAAACTCAAAAACTACTGCGCCGATTTCAATAATAGGGTTGTTAACAAAAAAAAAACGAATTAGTCCGTCAGATAGATTTCCAAAAAATATTGAACACAATTTTTTTCTTTTTTCACATAAACAAAAAGTGAAGACGATACAGTACTTTGAAAACTCGTGAATTCGAAAACGTCACATGTCAGTACATTTTTTACCTACAAATAACGTCACAACCAACTCATGATCTTTGACGCTTTTTATCTTCGTCAATTTTTATTAATTTGATAAAACAAAAGACACGTAACCAATATTTTTCGATAATCTAACTGACGGACTAATTCATAGATTCATATTTTTTTGACGCAGTCCGATCTCCTATTAAACCATTGGCTGAAACGACTGTCGGCACAATAATCGAGCAAATGAATGGCGAGGTAGTAACCTCGCGAGCCAAGTCAAGATACTTGACTTACAGGCGTGATGTTAATATTTTATTATTAAATAATGTGTTTAACAATAATTGTGGCTGTGGAATTTAGTAATGCCTTCTGTTGTCGACAATTAAATACTTTAAACTATATCTTAGTAGCTAGATAAGAATGACGTCAAACTTTAGACTGTCTATTTTTCAGAAACAAGTTATTTTCTCAACGTTATAACAACTTATCTCACTGTAAGATTCATCTTTTTTTGTACGCTTAATTTTTCATACATAATTTTATTCATGATTGTGATATTTTTTTTTTTTATTTTGTTTTGCAAATAGAGAGGAAAATAATATTCTACTTATATTTTGATGTAAATTATGAAAAGTGCGTAGTTACAGATTTTGTCATTTAAGTACATATCTACCTACCTTCAACCTAGTGGATATGATATCTATATGTAAGGCTTGTAATGTAGGGCTGCGGGATGTTGTAAGAGATACCGCGGCCTTGACATATAGGACTAAGAAGAAACATGGGTGGTTTTTAGTCAGTAGAAGTCTAAAAAAAGGCTTCTAATGTGACGTAGGTATTATCTGCCTAGTCTTATAATAAATGTTGGTGTCGACTTACATTCAAACCGGATGCAGCTGAATACCAGAATGTGTATGTTTGTTACTTACTCACCTAAAAACTACTGAAGGGATTCGGATAAAATTTGGATTAACACGATCCAAATTTTATCCAAATCCCTTCAGTAGTTTTTACCCAGATTATATCTTCCCGTGGGATAATTTTCGAGTTGTAGCGGGTGAAGCCGTTGGCAACAGCTAGTTGGTAATCTCCGTCTTTTGGAAGTTGGTTTTCATTGATGGCGTGAACAAAATATTGTGTCGCATGTGTTACAAAATATACTTAGTAGTATTATGTCGATTGAGAAGCCTCTGCTTGATTTTGAACATCAAAACAAAATTATAATTTACTGTATAATTATACGAATCTGTGAAACGTAAAATGATTTGATTTAGATTGTTTTTGTTGATAAAGTGATCAATAAAAAATTGTTTTCATCATTTCTGCTATAGATTCTTTGCACGTGTTTTAATTGCGTGCCAATTAGAAGTATATTATATGCAATTAAAGTTTTTATAATAACAGGTTTGTTTAATAAACGTTATGACGATGGCAATATTTCTTACTACGATTATTAATAACCGCGTAAATATATAAAAAAATGTCGTGCCGGCAACACGACACGAAGAATAAGAAGGTGTCGGGTTTGGCCCAGACATTAGAAGTAAAACTCAGATAATTATGGCAATACACAAATTTATTTCACAATCACTTAAATCACACAATCACTTTGATTTATCAGTAGTTATCACTAACACTTATAACTTATTTTAAACACAGAAATAATATAAAATAAAATAAAACTTATAACGGCAGTAAGGGCGGTCAAGTAGGACTGTTCTGACTGTCGAGAGACAGTGGTCCGTGCACCAGGACGTATCCGTTGGAAATGCGTGCTGACTCTACAGCTCAGTCGCTTATAAAGGCGATCGCCGGGGGTACCAACCTAAAAACATTTTACCGGATTTGAATTTAAATATTTTAAGCGAAATGATTTATCTATGATGCGTCCGGTGCACGTTCCACTAGCGCCATCTAGTCGCCGTCTCTCGCAGCTAAACAATATGGCTGCCGTCACGGCCATTCTGATAAATCACTCGTCCTCGAGTGTATTCACTTATCTAAAACAAAGGACTTCTATTAATTCACATCGTCATCATTGTTACATAGCAAATATCACTGGTCTAGGTATTTCTTTACAATAGAAAACCCCTACAGTTCAAACATGCTGGTCTGAATCGTCACCCACTAAAGCAGGTGAGATTCCTGCAGCGCGACACATTATCTATTACATGCTGGTCTAAATCGTCACCCACAAAAGCAGGTGAGATTCCTGCAGCGCATCGAAAATCATCTCCCACAACCGTAGAAGAGATCATACTAATTAATCATTCCAAAGATTCTATTAAAGCTTCGGAATTATCTACACTTAATGTTCGAGAGCTAACAGATAAAGTATCTTCAGAGTTGTTTGCGCTTAAAGTGCGAGAGCTTACAGAAAGTGTTTCCTCTGAATCATCTACAGTCAATGTACGAGAACTTACAGTAAGTGTTTCCTCTGAATCTGAGGTCATATTATTTACATTAACAACAGACATACTCAACTCATCACCTGCCGTCACGGTCCGTTCATCATTTTCATCACTATAATTTTCGTAAATTTCTAAATAACCTTCTTGACCTTTAGGTACTTCTCTTAAATTTTCATGAGCAAATTTATAAATTCTGTTAGAACCGTTAATATGTTTAAGTTCATAACGGTCATTATCTAATACAGTGACTATTTTATAAGGTCCCTTAAATTTCTTATCTAATTTAGTTTGATGTCTTGCTTCGCATTTTACGAAAACAAATTCACCAACTGAAAAAGGTTTAATGCGGGCTTTCCCTTTATTAAACCTTATAGTATCAGCGTTAGCTACTCTTTGAATGTTTTCTGATGCAGATGAACGAGCCGTTTCAACATTAATTACAGTGGGTTCAGAAGAATTAGGAGTTATTTTAGCCAGATTAAGTGAAGAACCTTGAATGCCAAACATCAGTTCCATAGGCGTAAAACCTGTGGTCCTGGAACATTATACTATTAAGAGCAAGTTGAATCTCTCCTAGTTCATCCCTCCAGGCATTATTAGAATTACATTCTATAACAGTAAGGATATTCTTTAAAGTGCGCATGACTCTCTCAACCTGCCCGTTTGCTCTACTAGAACCGGTTGCTATTAAATGAAGATCAATTTTATTATCATTACAAAAGTTTTTGAACTCATTGCAGTCGTAACAACGTCCTCTATCGGCGATAATGCGCTTTGGAGCACCAAATAAGTTTACCGCATTTTTAATTGCTCTAACCGCGTATGAAGAGCTTAAGGCCGGAGTATATTCAAGCAGTACAAACTTCGTAAAGGCATCTATTAAAACTGAGCAATATTCTTTTCTGTCACTTTTGCCTGAAAGTTTTCCTGTTAGATCTAAATGAATTGTGTGCCAAGGAACTGGATGTTTAGGAATCGAATGCAACTGCAATTGCTGTGCACCTGAAGGGCCTTTGGAAGTTTTACATACCACACAGCAATTAATAAACTTCTTTACAAATTTAGCCATATCAGGGAACCAATATAATTCGTAAAGTTTGTCTAAAGTCTTCTCAAAACCAAAGTGTTTTATTTCATTATGCACATGGCTAATGAGGGACCAAACCAAAGAACGAGGCACAATGGGTAGCCAACTAGAAACTCCTCTACGTTCTATCTTCCTATATAATATCCCTTGTCTTAAATCATAAGTACGCGATATCTCTTCAGGTATTTGATTATTATGGAATTTCGATATGATTTCAGATAGTTCCGAATCGCGTTCTTGTTCTACAATTAACCAACCTATATCTAATTCAAGAAAATTTACTTTACGGGGTTCAGAATACTTTGTGTTAGACAAATTGCGTGATAAGAAATCTGCATGAGCCATCTTTCGACCTTCTTTGTACACGATATCAAAATCGTAAGCCTGCAATATAGCCCACCAACGGTGAACCCTTGGAGTCAAATCACGTTTGGAGTGAGAAGCTTTAAGGGAATTACAATCGGTGAATACCGTGAATTTTTGTCCATGCAAATAATGACGAAAATGTTCGATTGCTACCGCAAGGGTCTCTAACTCATAAGAGTGGTAACGTGTTTCTGCATCTATGGTCTTCCTGCTGAAATACGCTACTACATGAGGGGTATCATTATATTTTTGGATAAGAATTGCACCATATCCCTCGCTACTTGCATCGGTATGGAGTTCGATGGGCAAAGAAGGGTCAAAAACTTTTAAAAACTGGTTCGGATGTTAAAATGTGGATAATTTTTTGGTGTATTTGGTTATGCTCTGGGGTCCATTTAACATTACCCTTTCCTT
Organism: Diarsia rubi; assembly: GCA_932274075.1. Taxonomy (NCBI): domain Eukaryota; kingdom Metazoa; phylum Arthropoda; class Insecta; order Lepidoptera; family Noctuidae; genus Diarsia; species Diarsia rubi. The sequence goes on from OW026432.1 coordinate 3,458,123, forward strand.
TTGTTAAGGGATATAGAGGCCGTATTATCTGAGAAAAATCAGATTAAATTATCTAAAATACGTAGCTAGCCCTATGAGCTGCCTAACTTGAGTGACAGTTTTCGGAGTAGGGACATTAATTAAGGCCTGTATTTTTTTTGGATTTGGTCTAATTTCTCCGGCTGAAACTATATACCCAAGGTACTCAGTTTGGACTTTCAGAAATGAACACTTCTTTAAATTAAACGAGAACCCCGATTCGGACAATATTTTAAGTAATTTATCTAAACGGTTAAGCCCCTCATTAATATCTTTTGATATTGAAAGTACATCGTCCATGAAAACTAAAAAATCTTTTCATCATTCATAGGCTTGAAAGCAGTATTAATAGCTTTTTGAAAAATGGAAGGGGCGTTGCGCAACCCAAAAGGCATAGCTAAATATTCAAACTGCCCTTTTGGGGTTACAAATGCTGTTTTTTCTATAGAACTTTCATGTACAGGTAGTTGGTGAAACCCAGAGGCCATATTGTAAGGCTGATTTTTGCTTACTCACCGGCTAGGTGTCTCTGCGGTAGAGATGATGATTGTCGTGGGTATGCTTGAGAGACACACAAATGAAACAAACACTTTTCAGTCACTCAATACAATTTAATCTTAGAGATCATCTATTCCAGGTTCATCACAGGTTATGCTGTTGGTGTTGAAATATTAAGACAAAGGGAACTTACAATACGAGAGGGTCTACCTCGTGTTACCCTTAATAATTCTTCCAGAAACACGCCCCGAAATAGGATCGTTGCTCGTGTCCCGGCGCTGATGGTGTTTATGTAATTTCCCACTCGGTGACCTCTTGTGTTCAGACGACCAATCGTATTTAGGATGATGTATGCCTCAATAAGTTGAACGATGAGTGACCATTTTTTTATTATTTTTCTTTATTCATTTGGACCTTGTCATCCTTTATTTGTAAGGCCGTACCTCATAATTAAAGGTAGTACTTGGGACCCTGTTCAAGGAAAGAAAAAACATCGACATTGAATTCTCACGACCATGAGGTTTTAGACAAAGAAAAAAAACGTGGCCAAATTACTATTTTTCGATACTCACAGCGCGATCAATCAATCCATGGTTTTTGTGTAGAATATGATACAAGCACCGGTCCCTTCTATTTACTGTACATGGTAGTTAATCCAATTCTGGCAATTTTAATATTTCTCAGTCGACACAGATTTTTATCGTTCTGCAAGTCACCGAAATCCAAGACCAAAAAATAATAAATAATAATAAATAATATTCCACAACTATCACACAACGCCATCTAGTCCCAAGCTAAGCAGAGCTTGCGTTATGGGTACTAGACGACTGATAAACATACTTATATATTTCTAAATACATACATATTATAGATAAATTACACCCAGACACAGAACAAATGATCGTGCTCATCACACAAACATTTGTCCTGGGTGGGAATCGAACCCACGAAATCCGGCATAGCAGTTAGGGTCACTAACCACTAGACCAACAGGCCAGTAAGAAGCAAGAAGCTCTCAAATTGTTGCCAGAACCTAGTCTCAATTTCTATCACTATTTATTACACAGGCAACATACCTATGAACATTCCAACAGAGATGATTCTTCGATTATCGTATTTCAAGATAATAATTAATCTATAGTATTTATTGAGTAAGAATGTGTAAGACAAACAATTTATGTAAAATCTGCATTTAATCCGTAGCGCACCCATACGCCATCTAGGACACCAGATATGAAATTCCTGGTTCCAGCACTTATACTAGAGGGCGCTACTTACCCCAATTAGGCATACAGATTTTTAATTGTTACAGTACATCTCACGCTGTTAATTTTTTTTTTTTTTTTTTTTTTATTTTTTTTTTAATTCCTATGTCGAGTTCCTTGAACTAAGGCAGATATAGCCTAAATAAAAAAATATTATCCCTAAATTTATTTAAATAGAAGTAGCTACATATCAACATTACCATAGAGCCAAAAGCCAATGTAAACATATGACTCACTAACTATCAATGTTTATAACCTAAAGCTTTATACTACATACCTACTTATTATGATGTCCATTTGGAAAGGACTAATATGATTTAATTAAGTACCTAAGTTTACCTCAATTAGTAACAAGAGGGGCTACTGCAAAACTGTAGGCCTACTTATACTTGGCTAGTTTAACAGGAAACCATGATAACTCACTTACTGATAACGCATTCTACTTATCCCAGCGACTATCATCTACATATTATGTTAATAAGTTATAGTATCTATTAATTTTTTACTTGGTGATGTAAACACCATTATACTAAAGAGTTGAGTGAAACACCTAAACCCATTTTAATTAGAGAATTTTCCCTTATTTACGTTCCTGAGTATTCCTACCATCTCTAGTTTTATCAACACGGCTTTTGTAAAGTTCGTGCCAACATTGGTTACTTACCCAGGAACATTCAAGTTAAGAGTCTTCCCATTTCAGTATGTCTTTTATGTGAAATTTACCTAGATCCTTTCCTTGCCCATCTTTTAAACTATACACAACTGGGGAGTGTTTATAAGATACCACACATTTAAGAAAACGTGGAGCCAGCTTTGCAGTGAAATGTTTACTGGCATCTGATTAGGTAAAAGTTCTTTTATAGACTATTTGGCCAACTTTGTATTCCAATGGTCTCTTCCTAAAGTCATAATGTTTTTTATTTCTCTGGTGCACAAGTTCTAAATTTTTTTCTAACATTTTGAAAGATTAGCTTAAGTTCTTTTAAGTTATCACCATGAATTCTTGGATCTACGACGGATAGATCAGAAGCAGGCTGAGGAACTTCAGAATTTTTATGTAATTTACCATCTATAAACATTTCTTGCCCATGGACGAGAAAGTAAGGTGAGAATCTTGTTGATTCATTTACTGAGGTGTTCAGTGCACACTGAATCTCTGGTATGTGATTGTCCCATTGTCTATGATTTGATTTCACATATGAGGCAATCGCATATAGAACATTTCTGATAGCTCTTTCTGCTTGATTAACTTGGGGATGATATCTAGGGTTATAATAAATATTAGGCACATTGTACTTAAACATTAAATCTCGAAACTGTTTGGAAATAAACTGAGGACCATTATCAACATAGACAAATTTTGGAATTCCATGTACAAGAAACACCTTTTCTTCCAGTATTTTAACAATGACATTGCCTGTTGCATTCCGTATAGGAAACAACATGACATATTTACTAAAATAATCTGAAATAACTAATAAATTAGTGTTTCTTTTTGTTGAGACAGGAAAAGGTCCTAACAAATCGCAACAAATTGCCTCAAATGGTTTCTCCACCAGTTTGGGATTTCCCATTAGACCTGGGCGAGAGGTATTTACCGGTTTATACTCTTTACAAGTTTGACAGCTGCCAACATAACATACATGTTTCTCCAAAAATAATGTAGTGCTAATCGCTTAAGCGTTTTAAATATTCCGTTATGGGCGCCAGTGGGTTCATCATGAAATTGTTTCAGTAGAGGACCCACACCCTCACTTGGTATCACTTGTTTCCAAGAAAATTGTGAAGTTAATTTATATTTATTTTTAGAATGTCTAAACAATTTATTATCTTTAACAGCATAGTTAGGGAATTTGTGAGGATATTTCTCACATTTTTCTACCATTTTTAAGTACCTTTGATATTATTCGAAATTTCTATTGATTCTACTTTTATTCTTGACAGTACATCTGGTAATACCATCTCTTTACCCTTTCTGTGTATAATATTGAAATCATATTGACTTAGGCGAATACTCCAACGAGCCAGACGGCCTGATGGATTTTTTATTTTATAAAACCATTGCAATGACGCATGGTCAGTAATAATATTGCATTTTTGACCTTCTACATACATCCTAAATTGTTCTAACGCAAACAAAACTGCTAACAATTCACGCTCCGTAGTAGTGTAGTTAACCTCATGTTTATTAAGTAACCTACTACAGAACGCGACAGGATGATCAAAACCATCATACGTTTGTGTTAGCACCGCACCAATAGCGTAGGAAGAAGCATCACTTTGTATGGAGAATGGCAAATCAAAATTAGGACATTTAAGAATAGGGGCTGAGAGTAAGCTTGATTTTAGTTTGTTAAAAGCTTCTTCAGCCTCATCAGTCCATATAAAATCTATATTTTTACATAATGGTCTACTAATTTTCGAAAAATCTTGAATTAATCTTCGGTACCAGCCAGCCATACCTACAAATCTTTTAACTTCCTTTGGTGTAGTGGGAGTAGGGTAGTTTAGTATTACTTCCACCTTGGAAGGATCGGTTCGGAGACCATGCTTATCCACCATGTAACCAAGATATTTAAGTTCCCCTCGGCAAAACTGTGATTTACTCATATTAATTGTTAAGTTGGCATCTGCCAAACGCCGATGCACCCTCTCCAGCAACTCAATATGTTTATTGAAATCATTTGAAATGCATATAATGTCATCCTGAAAGACAAACACCATGTTATCAAATTCAGGACCAAATAACTTATCCATCAAGCGCTGCATAGTGGCAGGTGCTCCTACCAGACCAAACGACATGGTTACATAGTGAAACAATCCGCGCCTGGGAACTGTGAAGGCAGTTTTTTGAGCAGACTGCTCACCGTCATATTCAATCTGCCAATATGCAGCACTGAGGTCAATTGATGTCAAGTATTTAGCATCCCTCAGGCTGTCTAGTATTTGATGGATATATGGCAAAGGGTAGGCATCAGACTTGGACACAGCATTGAGTTTACGACAATCTAAACAAAGCCTTAAGTCCCCATTTGGTTTGGTCACCATAACAACGGGAGAATTCCAAGGTGAGGTAGATGGCACAACCACACCCAGACCTAACATTCTATCAAGTTCTTTCTCTAAAGCTAACTGCTTGGTCGGAGACAGAGGATAATACCTTTGCTTGATAGGTGGACTATCACCAGTGTCAATTTTATGTGTAATCAATTTTGTCCTACCTAGACCAACCTTCTCGGTATTTATTTTGTCAAATTTATCAATGACTCTCTGTAAACGTGATTGTTGTTGAGGAGTCAGTGATTCATAACATTCTAGACCTTGGTCAGTATTTATTGAGTTAATATACACTCGCGAGCAACCAAATCGACTCAAGCCTAGACGGCGCACATATACATTGATTTTCCTAAAACGATAAATGGTAATTACAAAAGTGATATGTCATTCGAAAGCTGAAGAATTAGGCTTTCAATTAACATCAATACCTTAAAAAAAACTAAGCGCTGATTTATTGACACATTTTAATTGGCCGTCAGCGTAAATTACCTCTTTAGGAATCCACGACTTGCGCTACCTGCTCCCGCTATAAAACCCCCCCACTTCCGGTTTATCTTATCAGTTGCTTGTTACAAGTTGACCGGTACACATCTCCGTAAATTGCATTCCTTGTTTTCGCTAACCCATGGATACCACACCAGAAGAAGCCGCTCAAGTTGTTGCCTTGTTGCAACAAGGGTTAAGTCAGCGAGCAATCGCTGCCCAGCTCCACTTGAGCCAGTCTTCTGTATCCCGAGTATACAGACGGTTCCAAGAGACTGGTGCCTTCAATCGGAGACCAAGAACGAGCCGCCACCGGTGCACTTCAGAGAGAGACGACCGCTTCATTGTCTCAACCTCGCTGCGCAATCGACACCTTACGGGCGTTGATGTGCAGCAAGAACTGAGACGTGTACGACAAGTGGCTGTCAGCGAGTGGACAGTGAGAAGACGCTTGAAGGAAGCCAACTTGACGCCAAAAAGACCTGCGACGGGCCCTAAGTTGACTGCAGGCCACCGACAAGCGCGCCTTCAATTTGCTCGAGAGCATCTCAATTGGAGCGTTGCGCAATGGCGATCGGTCCTGTTTACTGATGAGTGCAGAATGTGTCTGCATGGCAGTGACAGGAGAGGCCGAGTCTACAGGCGTCCGGGAGAACGATTTGCCCAATGTTGTTTCGCTGAAACAGTGGCATATGGCGGCGGTTCCTGCATGATGTGGGCTGGTATCTCTTTAGAGGGAAAAACCGAACTTGTTTTCGTGCCTGGGGGCGGCCGAGGAGGCGGGCTAACAGCTGATCGGTACATCACCGACATTCTACTGGATCATGTTGTGCCCTACGCAGGGTTTGTCGGTGAAGACTTCGTGTTAATGCACGACAATGCCCGCTGCCACACGGCACGAGTCACTCGACAGTTTCTGCAAGAGGTCGAATTACGCACGATGGACTGGCCTGCGCTCAGTCCTGACATGAATCCCATCGAGCACTTATGGGACGAGCTTAAAAGAAGAGTTCGGGCCAGAAATCCAGTCCCTTCAAGCGTAGACGAGCTAAAGACAGCATTATTAGAGGAGTGGGACGGCATTCCTCAAGAAAATGTCAAAAAATTGATAAGGTCCATGAAAAACAGACTGCGGGATGTAATTAGGGCTAGAGGGGGCAATACGAAATACTGATTTAAATAAAATAATTTTATTTTTAATTTTGTTTGTTTAATTTGTCAAATACGAGACACATACCCTTTTTCCTAAATTCCCGTTTTTCCTACTCTTGCATTCAGACATCATTTATTTCAAAAATGATGGATGGATTTCAATGATAATGATATCAAATTAAAGCTGACATCTTAAGCTTTCGAATGACATATCATTTTAATAATTTCCATTCATGATTTTAGTTGTATCAATGTATGTGTGCGCCGACAAGGCTTGAGTCGATTTGGTTGCTCGCGAGTGTAGTTGTCAGGTATACTAAAAATTTCGTTGTTATTTAACGAGTTAAGTGTTATTAGAAATGACTTGCAAAAGTCCATTCCAAAGATGATCGAAGTTATTATATCGGGAACTATGTAGAACTTAACTATCTTAATCTGGTCCAAGTATTTTATTGGTAAATGCATAAAACCTAGGCATTGTACTTTCGAACCATCTGCAGTCCTAACATTTTATCCTTTGGGTAATTTGTTTAATTTAAACCCATATTTCATAATTAATAGATGGGAATTATTTCCTAGTATTGAGCAAACAGCTCCAGTATCCAATAGACCATACACCTCCAAGTCCAATATATTTACTAACAAGTGTGGCCTAATGTCACCAGTATTTGCGGAAAATAGAGCCATAGTGCCAAAGTTTGGTGTCCTAGATGTAATATTAATCGTTAGTTCCTTATGGCTCCATTTATTCAGTTTTTTGTGCACTTAGGACAGTCAGGTTTTTGAAACCCTTTTCCCCACACTTGTAACAAACCAAGTCCTTAGAAGCTTTACATCTATAAGTGTCATGATCTGTCTTATCGCACCTAAAGCATTTCTTGGTAGCTATTCCTAGGGAAGATGGGTTGTCTACAACAGCAACTGACCTCTCCGACCTATCGGATCTGTGACATTTGTCCCCCTTTTTAAGGGGATGGAAGTCAGAGCTTAATTTTAAATTTGATAGGTTAGGCTCCACGAACTGATCTGCCCTCGCACGGGCAAGCTCTAATTTCTTGCCGTACAACTGGAGATCACTAATAGACCTAATATCCAGTAGTGCCATCTCCTTCATATATTCCGGCCTAATGTTGTGCATTAATATGTCTAGTTGTTCACCTGAAGAGGGGGGTCGCGTTAGGCGATTAAACATACCCTGCATAACAGACAAATAAACTATCATGGATTCCTGCTTAGCCTGCGTACGAGAACGTATTTCTTGAGTCAACCTATAATCCAAGTCGGGAATATCAAAGTCTTCACGCAGACGAGTAAGAAGTTGCTGATAGGATGTGAAGGTTTGTCTATTCGATCTAAACCAATGCAATGCCGAATTTTCTAGCAGGTCTGAAAAGGAAACCAACACACGTTGTTCAGGTATCACCCTAGCCTGCCTTAACTCTTCTAAACGTTCTATAAAAATCCTAACACAGGTAGTACCATCGTATTTTAAGTTTAACGAGCATAGATTAACAGGTCTTTCATTAACAAGTACTACTTGTGGTTTTTCTGCTCAATCCCTCTCTGGTGACGGTCCACGCGTAGGTTGCGTATCCTCATCGTCAGAGTCATCTTGCAATGAGGTAATTATGTTAACTAATTTATTCCTAAACTCTAATATCTCCGGTGACGCACCAGTTACACGTGAGATTCTCATAATATAATATTGAGCGCGAGCTAATATTCGTTTCTTTGAAACAATGTCGTCCCCCGACAGGTAATTAAACAAGACATACAGCTCATCGATTGGTTCTGAACACAAAGGTACCTCTACTGAAGCCGATGGTGTTGGGTATTCATCCTGCTTTATGCTGCCTCTGCGCTGGAGACCTAACAAGCAACGATACTGCTTGCGAAGCGTGTCTCTGGTCGATTTAGCATCTGTGGAAACATTAAAATATTTCAGTTCATGTAACAATTCCTCTTTACGAAGGTGGTCAATCCACACTGCCTTGTTCATGTTTGAAGAGAAAGAGGAGCTCCGTTCCTGCTCAGTTCCAACACAAACAAGGTTAATCACCCGAATAAAGAGTTATAATTAGTTAGTAAAATTAGGATTTCTTACTAGTTCCTGTTCAATAGTTTTGTTTTAAAATAAACAATTGTTGAATTATTGTTAAGTCAATATGAATAAGATCACACAATAATTCTTAGTATTACAGAATTAATGCCATAAACATGCAGCACCAGTACTGCTTACCCCCTAATTTAACAATGTAAAAGTAGATTGTGGTGTAAAAGCATGCTGACATGTGGCATAATTATGGCTTTTGTAACTACAAACTAAGAAATGTGGTCTTACTAGACTCTTAAACAGATTAGATTTCAGTTAATATACAAATTTCAATTACATTATAGGCAATGCTAAGCCATTTGGTTTCAATTTTTCACTTAATTTTTTAATTAACTTATGTTTCATTCATGAGTTCTCAAGCATCACGTTGGGCAGACAAAAAATAGTAATTTGGCCACTTTTTTTTTTTCGTCTAAAACCTCATGGTCGTGAGAATTCAATGTCGATGTTTTTTCTTTCCTTTGAACAGGGTCCCAAGTACTACCTTTAATTATGAGGTACGGCCTTACAAATAGGTAATGGATGACAAGGTCGAAATGAATAAAGAAAAATAATAAAAAAATGGTCACTCATCGTTCAACTTATTGAGGCATACATCATCTTAAATACGATTGGTCGTCTGAACAGAGGTCACCGAGTGGGAAATTACATAAACACCATCAGCGCCGGGACACGAGCAACGATCCTATTTCGGAGCGTGTTTCTGGAAGAATTATTAAGGGTAACACGAGGTAGACCCTCTCGTATTGTAAGTTCCCTTTGTCTTAATATTTCAACACCAACAGCATAACCTGTGATGAACCTGGAATAGATGATCTCTAAGATTAAATTGTATTGAGTGACTGAAAAGTGTTTGTTTCATTTGTGTGTCTCTCAAGCATACCCACGATAATCATCATCTCTACCGCAGAGACACCTAGCCGGTGAGTAAGCAAAAATCAGCCTTACAATTTGGCGCCCAACGTGGGGCCCGAACCCACGACCCTGAGATTAAGAGTCTCATGCTCTACCGACTGAGCTAGCCGGGCACACGGGTACACCGAGTTTTCTCAGAAAGCACGTTTAACTGTAAATCTCGGTGATGGCCCGGTTGATGAACTAATATGACATGAAAACATAGATAGATAGATATTCATTTAGAAATAAGTATGTTTCCTGACAAAGAAACCCGAAAAAAATTAATTAAACCCCAAAAGAAAAAAAATCCAAAAAAAGTATTTAAAAAACTAAGAAATCCATTCTATTTTCATTTCATAATTTAATATTCAAATGAACCCCGCTTGCTTCCAAGTTTTGTTTAATTTAAAAGGTGCTTGTTTTTTGCTTTTCTGTTTTTTCAGTCGGGTTTTTTAGTTTTTAACTACTTTTTTTTTGGAAATATATCTGGCGGACTAATTAATTTTTTTTTTGTTCCACTACGCTATTCGTAGACATAGCGAAGGTCCTCAATATTGAGTATCGAGTTATGGAATTAAAATGCACACACAACAACACCGTCACCACTAATACCTAGCAAGGTGCAGTGATGGCAGGTAATAATCACCATCGCCTAACACAAAATTACAAGCGTATAATTGTTTTAAAAATATTACTCCACGTCATTGAACGACTTTCAGTCAACACTACTTATTTCATCTTCCTACTATTAATCAGAAATCAATTATAACAGTTTAATTGTTTTAGAATAATAAACAATGGTTTCAGATTTAATTGCAGGTAAGCACGAATCTATATTATAAATAAAAATGAATTGCGATTATGTTAGTCTCGCTAAAACTCGAGACCGGCTGAGCCGATTTGGCTAATTTTAGCCTTGAAATATCAGTCGTCCAGGGAAGGTTAAAACGGTGAGAAATTAGTAGGTAGGGTAGTAGGTAAGGAAGTAGGTAGGGTACCTAGTAGATAAGGTAGTAGGTAGGGTAGTAGGTAGGGTAGTAGGTAGGGTAGTAGGTGGGTAGTAGGTAGGGAAGTAGGTAGGGTAGTAGGTAGGGTAGTAGGTAGGGAAGTAGGTAGGGTAGTAGGTAGGGTTGTAGGTAGTATAGTAGATAGGGTAGTAGGTAGAGTAGTAGGTAGTGTAGTAGGTAGGTTAGTAGGTAGTGTAGTAAGTAGGGTAGTAGGTAGGGTAGTAAGTAGGGTAGTAGGCGGGGAAGTTGGAAGGTAAGTTATTTACATATTTCTTAAAGCAAATCTAAAACAACATTAAAAATATAAAGAAAAGTAGCCCACTGGTTTTAGGAACAGGGCCCAAGCTAGCGGTGGTCAGCACTCCAGAGAGAGAAACTTCCTTACAATACGAGCCGTGTCCAGGAGTACTGCTTTCTACAAAAAGAGGTCTGGATCAAGGACTAATACATCAAACCCGTGGTCCAGCTACCTAACGAGAGCCTCCTCAGGTGTTGGTCTATAAATAATATTATTATTAATAGCAAAATGTGAACTGATTGCAAAAGCAAAGCTAAAATAAAAAATCTTGCTTGCTGGCTCTCCTTGCTCCAGTTGTAGGTGTCCTTTACCTTAAACTTTGATTTGTTCGTCTGTCTGTATAATGACAGAATTTTTACTTCAAGGTTTTTGGCACCACACTGTTGAAATTTGAAGAGATAAGGATAAGGTTTAAGAAATAAACACAAAACCATACAACTTAAGACGGTTGACAAAAAAAAATACAAAGTAAAGTAAAATGACATCGAAGTCCTTCAAATACTTTGTTCCTAATCTCAATGACGGCACGATTGGCGCAGTTGCGCAAGCAATGGACTGCTGCGATGCGTGTCGCGGGTTCGATTCCCGCACGGAACAAATATTTGTATGACCTACAGATAGTTGTTCCGGATCTGGGGGTATTTGTGTATGTGAGTTTAAATGTTACATTAATAGTACAGGAGAAATTCCTAGTGTGGAGCAACGTTTAAAAAAAAAAAGACATTGTTGATACCTTATTAGCTTAAGCCGTAAATATCATTCATCAGGCGCAATCGATTTCTAACCTATACGACAAAAATGCAGAGCTAAAAAGAACTTTAAAAAAAATATTATATTTGAAAGATTTGTTGTTAAACTGTTCTCTTATTGATACAAGATAAACATAAATGTAACTTTAACTGCTATTCTAAATTTAATCTGGAGGCACGGGAGTGCCCCCGCCAAGTCGAGCAATAAAGCGGCACGGCCGTACCATCCTTTTCTCAAACCAGTTCAGACCATTTTCGACCTCCTCTATCTTCGTTGAGGATAAAACTAGAAGCCTGAAATTTTATTAACCGATTAGACATTGTATAAACACGGTATAATTAAAATTTCATTCAATTTGAACCAGTAATACAATATTTATGATCACCTTTTAAAGTTGTTTACCAGAAACCTCGTACGGTCTTTTATTTGTAGTTTTTCAAGTTCGATCGCACAACATGATTTCTGCTAATTAATACGTTTTGGGTGAAGCGAATCAATAATTACTTCTGTCTAACATGTTTCATGTAATTTATACGTTTGCAATAATTTGTTGTGCATACGAACTCAAAACATGGATGGCTTTACGAGGTATCAGAAAAAGTGAATATAATCATAATCAAAATATTTTTATTTCACATAGGCCTAAATGGGCACTTATAAAACGTCGATAAAAAGGTACACGGTTCGGTGCATTGGTCGATTTCTAAGGAGAAGAACCGGCAAGAAACTCCAAAGGTTACTCTTTTAATCTTTTTAAATCGTTTGGGTTAACAATAAGGTATAATACACACATGAAGACCATGCAGATTAATGTCTGAGATGGTATTTTGAAGAAAGCACCAAACAGATTTGAGTGGACCCGTCCAGTCAGTGCAAGCATTTGTCAGTTATCGTGGAGCACAATTTATGTTATAATGAAATCATACAAATGAAGAACTTTTTGCCTACAACGTCGGAGTTGTCCAGTCTAACCGGGTACAGAAAATTGTAAATAGTGACTGCCTATTAGACTTCTACAGCCCCGTTAGTCTCTGGTTTACAGTCCGACGTCACATATAAGTTTAAAGAAAAAAAGAAAAATATTTCCGAACGCCACCGTCGCCTGTCATCTGCCTCTGAAAATACCGGCCAAATGGGTAATACGATCCCGCTTGGCGAGACTGGCTGTCAGACGTTCGGGCCTCTACGGGCTGTTCTATGCTACGGGTTGTTTGAAAGAGATACCGTGGTCCCTGAGACTAAGGGCTAAGCTGAAACATTGATAATTTTTTTGTCAGTAGACACTACTTTCCGCACCACCCAGAGCAGGATCATTTGATGATTACTCAATCATCAAAAAAAAGACGTTCGGGATACTGACCTGTAAGTCGTCACAGGTAGTCAGTATCCCGAACGTCTTTTTTTGTCAAATGACATTCGGGATCAACGGCTTAACATGGTTATCGGGACATGGAGGAAACTGCCCGGTCATCCACAAGCCAACCTTGAAAAGCGCAGTTTAACCTGAAAACTAATCAGAGCGGGTGTTTTAATTTAGCTACGAGCTCCATCATACTAATTGAGTCGCTGCAGTGGGAACATTATAGGCTGATGATGAATTTAGATTGCCACGCTTAGAAGGAGTAATAGAGACATTGAAATGCAAATTATGTTTCAGAATAGCACAGTAAGTCTTTTATGATTATAAGATTTCTGTACAGACTATTATACTGAATAACTTTCTGTTCTGATGCCTGCTGTCATTTGTAGATTTTTGACAGTCGAGGGTGTTAGAGTTCTGTTATTCATATCATATCAAACCATCACAAACACACATAAAACTACATACATGCAGCTCACCTTTTATACTCGTAGATGGAGACTGCTCATGCTTTCAAATATTTATTTATTATTCATGTCAAATACCTAGGGGTATTATAATTAGTGGATGAAAAACTCAGCTGGCGACAACATGTTGATCTCACTTCTACGCGAATTCGGAAACTAATTATGGGCGTTTAAAAAGCTGAGACATGTCGCGGACTTTGAATCCTTGCGCCGCGTTTAGAATGCACTAGCGGAATCAGTGCTGAGCTATTGTATTGAGGTATGGGGTGGGGCATGTAAACCTTTTATGATACAACTAAAGAGAGCTCAAAGATCTTTGCTTAAAGTCATGACCTGCAAACCCTATTTATTCCCTACAGTGACATTATACGGGATGAGTATAGTACTCACTGTAAGGGAAACCTACATTCTGCAGGTTGTTGCCAAGCAACACAGTATCACACCTTTTAGCAATAAGCATAAAAATAAACGCACCAAACCTGACATCTGTTTACCTTTTCTATGCCATACAGTGTCTGCTAGTGGACAGCGTGTCCACCAGGCCATCTATTTGTATAATAAGTTAAACAGGAAGCTAAATATTAATCCTCTCACAATCCACGAAACAAAACAAACACTAAAAACTTGGTTGCTAACACAAAATTACGATAAAACCGAAACTCTATTGCAGCGGGCGTAAAGCATATTATGGTTAACCCCTACAAAATGACATATCAAAATCCTTATCTTGTCACACATACACACAACCCCTCACATATCCCCACACACATCTCCACACACATACCCTCACACTACTCATACACACACTCACGCACCCCCACACGTTTACTTTCCAAGTTTATCGAATAAATTCTACATTTCAACAACATTTTTGTATTTTCTGTAATTGTGTAACTTTGCAAGGTTGGTTGTATTGAATATTTTAAGTATAACTCTATGCTTGTGGCCTACATTTTATTCTGTCATTAAATTAATTTAATAATGTATTTGAACTAACACTTGTAATTTTTGTTTTTTTTTATTTTTTATTTGATTAATTAATAGTATGCATAAAGGTATCATTTGTAGTGAATCAACAATTTGAATTATATTAATTTGTAACTAAGTAATTATTTTAAATTTTAAAAGTCGTAATTAATTTGTCATCAACTGATGATTTTAATTATTAGACATGTTTAATGTTTTTTATTAATGAATCTAATTGAATCACTTAATCATTGCATAAAATAAGCACCATGTTATTAGGAAGAAGAAACTGACTCCTGAAATACAGATATTTAATATCTAGCTTTGGAGTCAGGGCCTCACAATTAATATTGTATAAAAAATGTTTTGCATAATAAAGAATGTATTATTATTATTTATTATATATTCACTTTAGCATTCTTGGAGTTGTTGTACATGATGAATGTAAATAAATGATGTAAATCCTATTGATTCAAATGTTTATAGAGGGACCGTTATACAATGAGCAAATGACATATTAAATTAAAAATTTGCTGTAGCCAGTAATAATAGCAAACTACCTTGACGTGATTAGGAATTTTAATTGTTTATTTAGATTCGCCACTTCAAAACAAACTGCAATTGATAACTAGTATTATGGCACGTGTAAAAAAAATAAGATTACAAACAAAGTAATTGGTATGTTTGTAAGAAAAAACATTATTGCAAAAATTAAACAACTTGTAAAAAAAAAACAAACAAAATATATTTCGACATCTGGTGCTACAGTAATTTAAATTTTTCAGTTCAACACCTACCTACCCTAATTCTCAAAAACTCTTTTAATCTCGTCTTTGATGAATCTGGTTAAATACAGGCACGACTGTCACTACGTATCTGACTTTTCTGTAGAACATCTACACTAATATTATGAAGAGGAAAGATTTGTTTGTAACGAATAGGCTCCGAAACTTCTGGACCGATTTGAGAAATTCTTTCACCCTTGGGAAGCTACACTATCCCCGGGTGACATAGGCTACTTTTGATCCCTGTATTCCCACGGGGACGGGAACTACGCGGGTGAAACCGCGTGACGTCCGCTAGTCACTAATAAGATCGTGGGCGTCTGTTTCAACGCTTGTATTTATCATGCTTCTCAGTTTTTATGAAGACTTTGATGATGTTTCATTGTCCAAGTTAGTTTCCGGAGTTTCGCAAATTTTAATGAAAATTATTTACCTACCTTAACAAAATTGTGGGCGTTTAAGTCACCAGTGGGGACTTCTAAAGAAAAACTTCATACATAAAACTAATCTATAAATAATGAAATATTTGCTGTAAGAATTATTGTAATTTGTTTTTTTATTTCTACAATAATAACATTCATCACAGTTAAGTTTGTCTGTCTGTATGACTGATATTCAAGACTAAATTAGATCCACGCGTTTCTAAGCAAAGGGCTTGTCAGACGGACTGACAGCCAACAAAGTGAAACTCTAAGGGTTCCATTTTTCTCTGAGAGATGTCATAAAAAATACAGGGGCCGAGAGCCGACGCCTGTCGGGGCTCAGGAAGTTCGAAATAGATTGTAAGAATGAACATTGGTGGTTTTAGACCAAAGAAGTCTAACACCGCTCCCCCCAGAGCGGGAGGGACTCATTTGATGAAATCTCACCCTCCAAAAAAAGGTTCCGTTTTGGCCGATTTGATGTACAGAACCATAAAACAGACAATATGGAGCAGATGGAGCAATCTCTGCAAGGAGGCTGGTGGTAGCTGGATGAGAGTGGCTGAGAATCGAGCTGAGCAGGGTGGGTAGTCGACAAAAAAAATATAATTAAGTAAACAAAGAATGAAGACGTTAAAAACTTTAAAACTTTCTTTTTTCTTCTTTAAAAACTTTTTAACAAAAATTAAACCGACTTCAACAAAAAAAAAAAAACATAAAAGTAAAAAAATAAACATTAGAACAAAAATTAGCTTCTGAAGTCTGTGACTTTCGTTTGTTTGATTTAATTTTTGGCCACCGACGGTCGGTTTTATTTTTTGTTAAAAAGTTTTTATTTTTCACTTTTTAGTGGTTCACATGTGATTACCCCTTCAAAGACAATGGAAACAATAGACAGACTTGAGATTTCAGCAATCCCAGTCCATTTGATATCATTTATTGAGGAGTTCCGTTGCCCATCTCCGTTCTTCATAAGATCTTTACCAAAGTGAAGAGTTCTCTCTATTTCTCCAAGATCCCATCATCAGATCCTGACTTGATGATCATGAAACCACCTGGGAACCGTTTCAAACAAGATAAATAAAATCGAAATCGGTCCAGCCATCTTCAAGTAACCAGGGAACATACATAAAATTGTAAAAAAAAGATCTGACGAATTGAGAACCTTCTTCTTTTGGAAGTCGGTTAAAATGTCCCATGACGTCAAATTTTGGTATATTTCTTACCAGAAAGTGACGCCACCAGCCCGGGGACTTATGATCTTTGAGCTGTTTTATTTTCGTAAATATTCATTAATTTTAAAAGTTTATAAAAGTTTTTGGCTATCGAACACATGCTTGAAACCTGTTAGCAGGAAAACTACCATAGCAAGAGCTTAGGGACAGATCAGAAGGTTAGTAACGATGCAGAAGATAAAAAGTAGCCGCTAATAGAAAAAAAACCGGTCAAGTGCGAGTTGAACTCGCGTGAAGAGGGTTCCGTACGATGAATATAATATATGTACCATGTTTTTTTAAATCTGACCCAAATTTGTTTGTGGTAACTAAAAAAGGTCCAGCGGTTACAGTTTGCAAAACTTTTTTTTAAATTTTCTTATTTGCCCCGTAAAAGCGACCCCCATATTCAAAATTCATTTATTTACTTTAGCCGTACATGTTTGGGTCACAAAAATCCATATGTATACCAAATTCCAACTTAATCGGTCCATTAGATTCGGAGCAAATTGGCTGTGACAGACGGACAGACAGACACACGAGTGATCCTTTAAGGGTTCCGTTTTTTCCTTTTGAGGTACGGAACCCTAAAAATGGATTTGTTGCGTGTGGCGCCCGGTTTCTAAGATTGATTCTAATGGCAATTAGTCGCGTGATTGGACTTGATAATTTTCCACTGTATACACTTAAAGTAAATACGTCGTTTTTAAATATTATACATAGGTATACTCAATTCACATACAAGAATGGGACCTACTAGAAATTAAGTTAATTAAGGTAATTGTAAAACAAACAAGGAATAAATAGGCTTTTTTATTTTTTTGTTACAATTTTAAGAATTAATTCCCAAATCTATGAATGATACTGAATTTTGTAAAAATGTCATGAAGTAATTGTTTTTTTTTTTTGCAAAAAAACCGTCGTATTCACGTTTCGTTAACACCGCGTGCTCGTACAAGAATCCTCTGACTTATTAAACAATCGATAACTCCACTCAGAAATCGCGACCAACAAATCGCTAAGCGAAGTCAAGGGAACCCACTAGTACTACACGTACATTCTTTATAATATACCTACCTACAATATTAATATAGGTACAGTATAAAACTCGATGAACATTTTCCTGCATTTCATTGAGTGATGAAGTCTCTGCGCGGTAATATTGAATAAAAATAAAAATGGAAAAAATAAAACCGTGTCCTATTCTTGAGTTTAATGATAATCAGTTGATTACAGTGAGAAAATGTTTTGGGTATGATGATTTGAATAAGTTGAAGCAAGATATTGATCATTTTCAAGATTGGATTACTAAACAGCCCCATTTTCGGCGCAAGGAGTTTGGTATGTTTCTTTTCTGTTTAAATTTTTTGTTAGCGTGGTGTTCGATAATTGTCCCACGAGATCATACTACCGAAATAAAAAGTATCCTATGTGTTAATCCAGGTTATAAACTATCTGTGTTCTATTTCATCCACATCCGTTCAGTAGTTTTTGCGTGAAAGATTAACAAACATCTATCAATACTCACAAACTTTCGCATAAAAATTATAATATTAGTAGGAAGTAGGATTCTTGGTTGTTTATCTAGGGATTGTGAGCATGTCTGGTGTGTTCTGGGTTAGATTCTTAGTTCAGGCGTATTGATATCCCGCCGTGCCTACGGGTTGTTCGAAAGAGATACCGCAACCTCGACACAATAGGGGATCGGACTGAGTCAAAAAAGTATAATTGTAATTAGTCCGTCAGTTAGATTATCGAAAAATATTGGATACTTGTTTTTTGTTTTATCAAATTAATAAAAATTGACGAAGTTAAAAAGCATCAAAGATCATGAGTGGGGGGTTGTGACGTCATTTGTAGGTAAAAAAAAATACTGACATGTGACGTTTTCGAGGAGTTTACGAGTTTTCAAAGCACTATATCGTTTTATTTTTTTGTTTATGTGACAAAAGAAAAAATACGTGTTCAATATTTTTTGGAAATCTATCTGACGGACTACTTAATTAGTTTTTTTTTGTCCGATCCCCTATTGGGTTAAGAAGGAACATGGGTGATTTTTAATCAGTAGAAGTCTGACACTCCCTACTGCGCTACCTAGGAGTCATTTGATGATCTAAAAACAAAATAGGCGTAGTTATATTGTTTTGGAAGACGCTCTAGTTTCCATGATTCCCGGTGCAAGTGTGCGAAGGGAACATGGGGTGGTACACAGTCAGTTAGAGACTGACAGACCCCTCCGCTCGCCCAAGTGCAGAGGAAACCTATGATCTTCTTACACTGAGGGACTAAAAATAAAACCGTCCAAATGCATGTCGGACCACGCACATTATAGGGTTCCGTAGTTGCCCATCAAAATATGACAACTTATCAAACTGATAAACCACCCTGCCTATCTGCCTCTGAATGATGATTTTGATTGTAGAAATAAAACAAACTTACATTTGCGGTTTTGAGACCTGCGCTCCCATACATTATTATTATTGTGTAGGAAAATATTTCAAACAAGTGCCTACATTTAATAAATTGAGCGACTATTACTCGTAAACTCGTAATGCCTACTTAGCTGTGATAGTTTTCCTTTTATTTTCCTTATACAGGGTGTAAATTAACCCTTCACACATACGTCAACCAAGCATTATGTACATCAAACTAAGTACCCCTTCGCAAACATTTTTTTTTTGGGGTTTTTGTGGGGAGAACAAATGCCCTTCGTTTGCGTTAAGGGTACTTTTACACCCTTTATATGCTACTACCATGAATGTTTTCATACGCCCAAACACAACCCGTATAGGTGTTTAGGTTTCCACACTTGAGTCTAACAAAAAAATGCACTTTAAAGCTTAATATTTCACAAACGAATTGAAAAACTGTTTCACACAACTCAATATTTTTTAAATACCTATCCAACGACATCCCACACAATGGACTTTGCGAGAAAAAAAGCATCCCCACTTTATAGTGTACTGGAGATACGCTAAAAAAAAAATTTCTAAATTTTACTTCAACACTTTGTCGACGATCACTATCTGCATGATGCTGAATAATTCATGAAAACGGGGTCTGCTTGAAAATAAGTCTCCACCGAATGAGAAGCATACGCCATAAAGATTAATTGTACAGTCTCATTAACTCTTTACTTTGTAAATGCAGTCGTCTATTTGGCAACCATGCGTCGTGATTGTTATATTACTAGCTGTTGCCAACGGCTTTGCCCGCTAAAACTTGAAAATTACCCACGAAAAGATAAAATCGGGATAAAAATCCTATCCTATGTGTTAATCCAGATTATAAACTATGTGAGTACCAAATTTTATTCAAATCCGTTCAGTAGTTTTTGCGTGAAAGAGTAACAAACATCCACACTTACAAACTTTCGCGTTTACAATATTAGTAGGATAAGTAATAACGTTTTAAGAAATACAAAGTTAAGCAGACAATGCAAAAAAAGATTAATTAAACTTTATTTCAGACGTCACAGTCCATCACATTGTTAGTTTTTGAATGTTAATAACAAAAAAAAATTACACAATAATGCTGGACTAAATAGGACGTGTTATAGTATGTTTAGTTTTAACAATTTAGTTTGGTCTCTGGTCACTACCATCTAGGCGCTGTAGTTTTTTTTTCGTAAAGTTAGTGGTTAGCCTGGTGTCAGAACCAGTTGTCAGAGGCTGGGGCAGGAGCAGAAATGTATGCGCGAGAAATGTAATACCCACAGAAACAGAGAGACGCTTCCGAAAGCGCAAACCTCGAAGCGTTTAGTTTTGAACCGAATCAATTTGGTTTTTGAATTTCTCCTGTATCGTGGGTACGTTTATAAACATTTAAACTTACAGACACAAGCACACCCAGACCAGAAACAACTATCTGTAGGTCATACAAATATTTGTTCCTTGCGAAGATTCAACCTGTGGCAATCAGCGCAACAGTCAATCGCTCAGCTACTGTGCCCACCATGCCTTACTCCAATCACAATCTAACAAAACAAAGTGATAATATACTCGTAGTTACAGACGAATTTTCCCAACCAACCTTGGACTTACTTTGCTCTAGCGATAAAATTCAAAATCGATTAAATTAATTTGACAGGTTGATGTGCTGGTTTCTATACAATGGCTACAACGAACCTACCACAACGATGTTATGTTAAAAGACAGACATTAAAAGGCTTGAATAACTTCTTAATAAAAATTTTGCTCTTTCGCATGTAATAAAATTATTATACAGCAAAGCGTGCCGTGATAAAGATATTGAAGAGGAAATAGTTTGGCAATTTAATAAATTTTTCCTATTAGTTTTCTAAGAAACCATGACGAAAGTCTAACAGGTAAACTTGACTTGGTTACGTCCACGAACACGCAATCCGCAAGCGTGGTAATCAATTCTTACAATTATTTACTTCCTATTGATAGATTTACCTACGACGGAAAAAAAGCATTACTATAATTAATTATTTTAATCAAAATAAAATTTCATCACCTGTATACCTTGTTCAACTAGAGGAGCTAGTAATTAATAATAACAGACGCGTTCGAGTCGATCATTGGGTTAAGCTGCACTGACCTTGGTTGGTACGTAGATGGCTGACCACGCATTACATACCCAGATTCCTACGTATATTACCCGACTGTGGCGAAGCCCAAAACGAGGGTTATTCCAAAAGCATGTTAATTGTTAAGGCGTTATTTCTGGCTGTCCTTTGTAGATTTTGAAATTCACACAGTCAGTGGCCCGAATGTCTGAAAACCAGTCCTTATCAAAGGGTATCGTATTACCCAGTACTAATTGGGTTGTGGAGGTCAGATAGGCTGCCGCTCCATATAAAATACTGGTATTTTGTATGCTGTTTGTTTTGTTTTAAACAACGTGGAGACGATGATACGACAATAAATGAAAACACGGACCATACTAGTTCATAGGAATAATTGTTATTATATTGTAAAACTATTAAAAAAATCCTAACACTAAAATTAAAAAAAAAATCTAATACACTAAATGGCTTAGAAGTTGTAACAAAATAGAACGCCATTTAAAAACGGGTGTGTAATGTATGATATAATAACAAATGCTCTAATTTCACTTGAAATAACGTTCATATAATATAATTTTCATATGCTATAAAATCATATAACCTAATTTCATATGACCTAATGTTTCATATGATATAATTTTCATTTAATATAAAACATTTAGTATAACGTTCATTTTATATAATTTTCAATATGTATAATATTCTTTTATAACATTCATTTGACCTAATGTTCTTTTGACCAAATTTTCATGTTTAATGGTCACAGTTCTAACCTCACTCAAATGGCACCTAACCAAATCTTAAAATATTCCATGCATGGTTGAGGGTGGGCTTGGTCGACGGAGCCCCGCTTCGCGGGGCTCCTACTTCTGGATGGTTTATAAAAAAATAACCACGAAGGGGATGGCGGGGTCTATTCGCTCGCTTCGCTTGCTCACACGACCCCGCCATCCCCTTCTAACCTAACCTGTCCGATTCGGGGTGCCCTAAAGTCCAGATTGCATCCAATTTCTACTGGTTACAATAGTTGAGGGTGGTAGGTGTATAGGGTATAAAGCGAAGAAAAAAAAAACAGTACAATATTTTTTTAATCATAACATAGCATCACTCATCATAGTACTATAATTAATAGCAGTCATTTTAAAATCTAAAACAAATATCGAGATTGCAATAGCCACACAATGAATAATTTCGCTGTAACTGTATGACAGTAAGAAAAATAATAAAT
Source organism: Diarsia rubi (assembly GCA_932274075.1). Taxonomy (NCBI): domain Eukaryota; kingdom Metazoa; phylum Arthropoda; class Insecta; order Lepidoptera; family Noctuidae; genus Diarsia; species Diarsia rubi. The sequence continues at coordinate 3,480,634 of OW026432.1, forward strand.
TCGTGTATAGTCTACCCACCTCACGCATAAAAGCAAACTTTTGTAGCAATTAATGCTTATGCGATGCATTTTTGCTAGCACCATACTAGCAGGCGTTTAAAATCGTATCAGATTTTCTAAATTATAATAAAAATTATTAGAGATTATGAATATTATAGTAAATGAATAATATACTACATGCATATTATGTCAAATGTGCATTATAGGAAATGTTTATTATATCATAAGAAATTAGATAAAATGAAATTATATCAACAATTCATTATCTCAACTAATCGATACATTAAACAAAAGTATATTAACTGAAATTAGGTCAAGTGAACGTTAGATTTTTTGTTATTATATCAACCGTTACACACCCTTTAAAAACATGGGTTCACCAACCTCTGTTGTAGTGTGCGGCAACGTAGCGTATCGTCGTGTAGCGACATGACCTTTTGGGTCAGTGGGTCGTCTTATGGGTAATAATCACTGATTCACAGTTTTTTTTTTATTCGGTGTCGGTGCAACACTGATTCACAGATTATTAACCGAATAATCAGGCACTTCTCGCCCACGTGTTATTTATTCATCACAATCAGGTTCTTTCACTGTTCAATCACTTACTAAGTAGGTACCTACCTACTTAGCTAAGTAAAATACACGAACGTAATAAAAACTTATCGCCTAAATTCGCACAGTTCACTGAACTATTTAATTTAACTAAGATACCTATTAATTGTTCGTGTTCTGTCACAAAAATAATGCGTCCAATTTCACACTTATTGTAATAACCGTTGCTAACTACCTATTTCCACGTCCCGGTCCCTGACACACGATGACACGAGTGGCCGATGGCGGGTAGGTACCTACATCAAGGTGGCGTCGCGGCGCCCGGGCTCCGCTTGCACTCGTGCGCTTACAAAGCGATGACGCGTGCAACGTCACAGGACTGTAAGTTGTGACAGACTGAACGGTGAGTCAGTGACCGTGACCTAACTTCGTAGCGTAGTTCTTTGCAAGTTTGGACAAGAAAGTGAAGTAATAAACAAACGAAACTAGATATCTCTATTAGTGAGAGTGCATAGTAACTTCAATTTTTTTATCTAAGTCTAATGACATGCGTTATGGCTCTTATTGTACAGGTTTAAGGTATAATTTGCAATAAATTAAGTGTTAAAACTAATTTGGCTAAAGTTTTTAAGTAGCGAGTTGACAACCGCACCGATGCGGGGTCGTTAACCTGACAGTGCTTCCGTATTAACAGATACATCGTGTAGTAAATGTTAAAAATGAAAAATTATTTCCTGTGACTAAACTACTGGATATTATTTAAATGTTTTTCTGTATATACACTGGGAACATACTATAAGGTATACGTAGTTTAATTTCTTGTCGTATCATCGGCACCACCCTCCGCGAGTTATTCCTGTGAGAATACAGGGATAAAAAGCCTATGTTACTCAGGGTGAATGTAGCTTTTAATGGTGAAAGAATAGGAATGTTTACTGACTTTAAAAAATGTGATTCTAATAATAATTAGTCCGTCTGTGATTATGATTAGCGAAAAATATTGGATACGTATTTTTTGTTTTATCAAATCAATAAAAATTGACGAAGATAAAACGCGTCAAAGATTTTAGTGGGGGTTGGTGATGTCACTGACCGCTCAAAAATGTCATACTAATGTCTTAGAGTATTACGTCACACGAGTTTTCAAAGCACTGTATCGTCTTCATTGTTTGTAGTGAAAACGGACTAATTTGATTTTTTTTGTTAACAACCCTATTATTGAAATCGGCGCAGTAGTTTATGAGTTTATTCATTACAAACATACACACAAAAATACAAAACTTTCCTCTTTATAATATTAGTGTAGTTAAGGAAACATATTGTCAAGAATGCACAGTAAAAAAATCTAAATGATGTTTCTACCACAAAAACCCAAGAAGAGCTCAAGGTTTAGGAAATAAAACGGTAATAAAAGTTAATTGCAGTAACATATACAGGGCGTTAGGTTAAACGAGGGACATATTAAAGGAGGGTATTCAGTATTCGATTCTCGTCACAAATAATATGTAAAAAAACACTATAACCTTAAAAGTAGTTAACAAAAAATCAGCTAATTAGTCCGTCAGACACATTTCCAGAAAATATTAGATCCGATTTTTTTCTTTTTTCACGTAAACAAACAATGAAGACAATACAGTGCTTTGAAAACTCGTGTGACGTCATTTTCTGAGACATTTGTATGACATTCTTTAGCGGTCAGTGACATCACAACCCCCCACAAAAACCTTTGACTTGTTTTATCTTCGTCAATTTTTATTGATTTGATAAAACAAACAAAACGTATTCAATATTTTTCGATAATCTAACAGACGGACTAATTAGAATCATATTTTTTTAAGTCAGTAAACATCCCTAATGTACCATGGCCCCCGCACGTTCTCCAGATCTCAATTTAATTAATTGATCCGTGCATATTTTTGTCATATTTTTTATTGTCATAATCGCAAGGGTGACGAGACTTTTCCGAAATATTTAGTATGGTTCTGTCTGTTATTTATTAATGTTTTTATTTGTGAATATTTTTATTAGTATCATGTAAGCATTGCCTATTGCGGGTTCTAATATGTCCCTAGTTAGTTTAAACTAACATACTGTAGCACTAGTTTACTTCCAATTTGCAACCAGTCAAACAAGTTGCTATGAACCGATTCAACCCTGACATACAGGGTGTAAATTAACCCTTCACACCTTTACGTCAACCAAGCATTTTGTACATCAAACTAAGTAGGTACCCCTACGCAAATTTTTGTTAGGAAACGACTTTTTTTTGGGGTCAAAAATCACATTTTACGGTAAAACTCAATGTAGTACTATTAAAATATTGTGGTAGTGGATGCTTTGAATATTAAACGGGTCATGCAGGTAATCTAAGTAAAGTTATAACCTGAAAAACTGTATTTACAAAAACAGCTGTGCAAAATTTGGAACTTTGACCCCCAATATCTCCGTAACTAGGGAGTTCCCAGGTATGGTCTAGAACAAAAAAATGATCGCAGTGGTGGGGAGAACAAGTGCCCTTTGTTTGCGTTAAGGGTACTTTTACACTCTATAAACTACCCCTAAGTTAAGTGCCTTATATACCTATAAGGCACTTAACTTAGGGGTAGTTTATAGAGTTTGTAGAGTAGGTAGTTTGTAGAGTTCATTTACCAATGGGTAGAGGTAATAATAATGACGGTAATCTGATAATGTCGCCGCGTATGCCATTAATCAGCTTCACTGGCCATGACTGACTGACTTACTGTAAAACGAGAGCAGTGCTACTGGTTGTTCGAAAGAGATACCGCAGCCTCGACACATAGGGCTAAGAAGTAACATGGGTAATTTTTAGTCAGCAGAAGTCTGAAATTTCTACCGCTCTGCCCAGTCAGTCATACATCATCAATTAAGTCCTCCCGCTCTGAGCAGAGCGGAAGGGAGTATCAGACTTTTAATGACTTAAAACCACCCATGTTCCTTCATAGCCCTTTGTGTCGAGGCCGCGGTATCTCTTTCAAACAACCCGCAGCCCCGACGTGCATAGCCTAACGCCTGAGGCCAGCGTAAGACGCCTGTCTTAACAGGTAATGTGTATCTTGTGATGAACCTTTTAGACGGTCGCTATTAACTCTTTCAGTTTCACGTTACAACACACACTATACAATGGTACCTAATTCTAATGATAACAAATAAGTATGACGTAATAATTGTCTCTAGACGCATCTTATTATCATTAATAATGGTATAAATGTCTTCTTTGTTAGTATTGATTAATAGTATAATTATATTAATAGCAACATGTGGATCTCATCCATTCATCATTATTACCACGACTGTCATTCTTGAAGAGGTTAAAAGAGGTGGTACATTTGAATATGTACAGTTGAATGGTTTGTTTTTCAAGTCGCGGGTTTGGTGACACCATACTCATACTTTGACAGTACGTCATAACATGCCTGATGAGAGGGTGACAGTTATATTTTGCAGCCCTAGGAAGAATCGCTTTCAGCTGACAGCTGCTAAATAAAAAATAAAACTAGTTCTATATTGACATTTTTTTTTCACATTTTTTGTGAGACGTTTTTCAACAAAAAGTTAAAAAATGTCTCATACAGACACTAAATTACAGCGCGATTTAAAATAACATAAAGTTGAATTAATATTAATATTATGACTTTAATATATTTTGTTTCAACGATAAATAAATTCATGGGTGCTGAAATGGGAATAAACCTACTTTTCGCACCGATGTTTTCTTTCACAGAAGTAAGTGATAATTTTGAAATCTGCTCATGAATCTGCAAAAAATCTGAAGCGCGTCTTAACACGAACTTGGTAGGCCCAACGGTCACACCACAAAGCTATCACAAGCAGTCATAACTTTGTGGCCAAGCCAAGCCAGCGGATTCGCCCGCGTCGAGATCGATAATTGTCCCACGGGAACATACTACAGGAATAAGAAGTATCCTATGTATCTGTATTCTAAATTACATCCACATATATTCAGTAGTTTTTGAATGAAAAAGTAACATGGATGTTTGTTATAATATACTAGCTGTTGCCAGCGGCTTTGGCCGCTACAACTAGAAAATTAGCCCACGGGAAGATAAAATCGGGATAAAAACTATCCTAGGTGTATTCCTAGGTGTATTCCTAGGTGTATTCCAAGGTGTCATCAAACTCCATACTAAAATTAAAATCGCTCCAGCCGTTTAAACGTGAAGAAGTAACAAACATACACACTCACAAACTTTCGCCTATAAGATATTGGTCTGAATTATGTAGGATAGGATTGATAACAAAAATCTCGTGAATTATCCGCTGATTACCGATTGTTTTTACTTTCAGATCGAGACTTCCTAGAGTGTTACCTGATCTACAGCAAAGGTTCCATTGAAAGAGCGAAGCAACGCTTCGACAAGCTGTGCACCTTCACCAGTTTAATGCCCGAGTTCCTGCAGAACTATGATATTAAGAATGAGTTTACACCCCTGTTCAACATTAGGTTATTTTTTTTTAAATTGTTTTCTGTACCGTGGGTGCGTTTGTAAACCCACATTTACAAACAGCTTGACCCGGAAAAACAGCCTGCAACAGCCTGTTGGCCAAACAAATGGTATTCACTGGTTTTCTGTAAAATAATTAAATTTACTATTATTATTATCCATAATCGACCCCACTCATAATATTAACTTGCACTATTATCATTGTTAAGCTAAAAACGCTTGTCATAAGATCAACTTATTATTTACACATTACGTTTATTTGCTATAAAATGAGTTTCCATAATAACATCTGTTATACCAATCATTCGTTTCTTTAGGTAACACTTTAGGCAAAATTTGGAATCGTTTATTGTTTTGTACAAAAACTGCGGCTGCTGACCTCCAGCGAATCGTTTGGGTTAGATGTTAGGTTAGAAAAGAACAGTGACCATTCACACCAGATTACCCGTATTGTTGGTAAATCGTTTGTGTTAGATGTTAGGTTAGAAAAGAACAGTGACCATTCACACCAGATCACCCGTATTTTTGGTGAATCGTTTGGGTTAGATGTTAGGTTAGATAAGAACAGTGACCATTCACACCAGATCACCCGTATTTTGGTGAATCGTTTGGGTTAGATGTTAGGTTAGATAAGAACAGTGACCATTCACGCCAGATCACCCGTATTTTTGGTGAATCGTTTGGGTTAGAAGTTAGGTTAGATAAGAACAGTGACCATTCACACCAGATCACCCGTATTTTAGTGAATCATTTGGGTTAGATGTTAGGTTAGAAAAGAACAGTGACCAGTCACGCCAGATCACCCGTATTTTTGGTGAATCGTTTGGGTTAGATGTTAGGTTAGATAAGAACAGTGACCATTCACACCAGATCACCCGTATTTTGGTGAATCGTTTGGTTAGATGTTAGGTTAGATAAGAACAGTGACCATTCACGCCAGATCCCCCTATTGTTGATGAATCGTTTGAGTTAGATGTTAGGTAAGATTAGAAAAGTGACCGTTCACGCCAGATCACCCGTATTGTTGGTGAATCGTTTGGGTTAGATGTTAGGTTAGATAAGAACAGTGACCATTCACGCCAGATCCCCCTATTGTTGATGAATTGTTTGAGTTAGATGTTAGGTTAGATTAGAAAAGTGACCGTTCACGCCAGATCACCCGTATTGTTGGTGAATCGTTTGGGTTAGATGTTAGGTTAGATAAGAACAGTGACCATTCACGCCAGATCCCCCTATTGTTGATGAATCGTTTGAGTTACATGTTAGGTTTGATAAGAACAGTTACCATTCACACCAGATTTACCGTATTGTTGATGAATCGTTTGAGTTAGATGTTAGGTTAGATTGAAACAGTGACCGTTTACGCCAGATCACCCATATTTTTGGTGAATCGTTTGGGTTCGATGTTAGGTTTGATAAGAACAGTTACCATTCAAACCAGATTTACCGTATTGTTGGTGAATCGTTTGGGTTAGATGTTAGGTTAGATAAGAACAGTGACCATTCACGCCAGATCACCCGTATTGTTGGTGAATCGTTTGGGTTAGATGTTAAGTTAGTTATGAACAGTGACCATTACCAGTTCCGACTCACCGTGAACTTATATGCGGCATTCGATTCCGACTCACTGGAACCTTCAACTGGCCCGGCAAGCATAAAGACAGCCTGCTATCGAGACTCAGGGACATCGATCGCAACAACTGCGAACTAACAATTACTACATCGCGCTATCAAAGTTATCCGTGACATTAACCTACATAGAAAATCCCGACTTACATAATATGTCGAGCAATTAGCCCACCAGACATAACACCCGTCTGGTCGGAGGATCCTCCCTTTTCTATGGGGGATGAGGTACTTTACACCCTGTTCCTAATACCCTCCAAATGTCAAATGGTTCCATTTTGAACTTCTTCTTCTTCTTTAGGTGTCGATAATCTCAAATTGTGTTAGACCAGTATGTCCTAAATCATAACCAATTCGACAGTCGATGGACACTATGATAGCCACTAACACATAGAAAGATACCCAAAAGCCCTTGACTTTTAACACGAATTTTAGCACGAGGTCTAGATTATATTGCTACTCAATAGGTAAATAAACTGTGGAACTGCAGCAACGGATGCAGGATCTCGGTTATAATTTGGAACCATAAAAAAATAATGACCACAATTTTATTACGTGAATTGGTCGATTACCTCAAAAACTAATGAGTTTAAAGCTGAATTGTCTGTGACTTTCGAAAGCCCTTGACTTTTGTAATACATTGACCTTATATTTAAAACATTAATTGATTTGTTTTTGATTTTCCTGTAATATCATAAAAATAATTAACTTATTCATAAAAAACATGATTATTTTATTTAAATTTGGCAAACAATTTTTGTCATTAATTCAATTCAATTTCAATCAAATAAATTCAATTTTTTTAATTTGCAAAGTGTATTGATCAGAAATACGCAATAGCACCCACGGAGTTTTGCACGTATTTGTACCCGGTTGTTGGCACCTATTTTACCCATGGAGATAGGCAGAAACCACAGAACGCCTCCTGCTACGATCCGTATCCTATTGTTTTATTTTTACCCATATTATTTACTCGCTGTTGTCAGCGGGTTCGCCCGCTACAACTAGAAAATTATCCCACGGAAAGATACAATCGGAATAAAAACTATCCAATGCATTAATCCAAGTTATAAACTATCTGTGTGCCAAATTTAATCCAAATCCGTTCAGTAGTTTTTGCGTGAAAGAGGAATAAACATCCATGCTTCCATTCATACATTCATACTTAATAACTTTCTAAGTAGGAGTAGGATTTTGTTTAACCAACAATTAGTTGTTTGCACAATATATTTTTACAAAACATTGGTTGCAGGTACATATTTTATAAGTTAAACTATATGCATTAATAAATACTAACACAAGATTATATAACTAGGTTCATTAAGAAACAAGAACAAATTATAACACAACAAAAAATTAAAAAGGACTATTTAATCTAAAAATTAGACTGAAACAGGCATGTCTTAGAACCAAAAAAATCAAAGACATGTGACATCTACCAACCCGCACTGGGCCCGCGTGGTGGATTATTATAGCCCATTTCCTTTCCTGAATCGGTGCAGTGGGTACATTAAAGGCTGATTCTGAATTAATTTGTATGTTTTTGAAGTGAAAACTTCTTTTGGCACACCGCACACAGATTTTTCCATAGGTAAGTTAGGCTGACCCGTCACGCTCTGAGGTGAAAGGCTCGATCTTTTGAACTCGGGACCATCGAGTGTACCCGAGCGAGAAAGATACATTCAGCTGCTCTTCACTGTTGTAACATATTCAATTCATACCTAATACTAGGTATATAGGAATGTTAACTGAAGAAATGATTAAAGAAAGAAATTAATGTTCTAATTAGTCCGTCTGTTAGATTATCAAAAATTTTGGATACCTACGTATTTTTGTTTAAGCAAATTAACAAAAATTGACGAAGATAAAACGTGTCAAAGATTTGATTGGGGGTTTGTGACGTCACTCACCAGTAAAAAATATCCATACTAATGACTTCGAACATGACAATACACGAGTTTTCAAAGCACTGTATCGTCTTCGTTGTTTGTTTACGTGAAAAAAGAATAAATACAGGTCCAATATTTTTTGGAAATCTATCAGACGGACTAATTAGTTTATTTTGTTGTTAACTACCCGATTGCTGAGACAGGTCCCAGGTTCGATTGCCAAGTGATACTGGGTTTTTCCATCTGCAATTTCTCAGTAGGTAGTTTGGTTGGTGGGACTCGAACAAAACTTAACTTTTAGGGATTACAGATGTAATGTTATGTTTTATGCGATCTTGTAGACCAGGGCCCCGAGTCTGCTATTCAATAGTGTCAGAAAGGTCAATCATTGATCTCATAATTGTTGATTTTGACATCACCATACTTGTCAAAATCAACAATAATGAGATCAGTGGTAGATCATTCTGACACTATTGAATAGCAGACTCGGGGCCCTGTATAGACAGGACTGTATTACGTTACTTCAAAGTTTAAGAATTAAGAATTACGTGAGTCAGAATGAGAGGTGATAATGAATACCTAATTATTTTATAAAGTGTTCCCTTCTGCCCGTGCGGTCTTAATCACACACTCTTTTTTTATTATTTTAGTCACACATGCCTCCTGCCAAAGCCATCTTCAGATAACTACCGAGTAGTGATATCAACATTGACGGGACAAGACGACAACAGGTTTGAACTGATCTCATACTACAGATATTTAATTGTGGTAAGTAAATGAAAATTGTTATTGTATTTAATTTTATTTTGTGCATGTAATGTAATGTGACTGTTGAATGTATTTGAATTATGATATGAGTCAGTGATACTCGAATATATATATTTTTTTTTAATATAATTACCAGCCTTTTTTTTGTGGATGGTGGGATTTCATCAAATGACTCCTACCGTTCTGGGCGTAGCGGTTTTAGTTTAGTTTAGTTTAACTGGGCTTTATACGCACTTAGCCTCTTGATAAGGCCATTGTACGTAATGTGTAAAGAATACCTACTCTAACCAACATAGGTCGTCCCAGAATTGTAGCAGCCTTCCCAGACTGCTGCAGGCTTCCGGGAGTGTTAATGGGGATCGTAGAGTTTGTGCCCGATGATCTGCCACGCTCCTGCACTCTAGGAGTACGTGCCGTGGCGTTTCCTCTGCGTCCATGCATCCTCAGCTATGTTATTTAGATGTTTGGGCGGAGTGGTAGGAATAGTCAGAATTCTACTGACTAAAAAAAGTAGTTAAAAAATAAAAAAACCGACTGAACAGACTAAAAAGCAAAAAACAAGCACATTTTAAATTAAACAAAACTTAGAAGCAGGTGGGGTCCATTCTATTTTCATTTCATAATTTAATATTCAAATAAACCCCGCCTGCTTTCAAGTTTTGTTTAATTTAAAATGTGCTTGTTTTTTGCTTTTTAGTCTGTTCAGTCGGGTTTTTTAGTTTTTTAACAACTTTTTTTATTTCTAACTTTTTAGTTCTTTAGTGTTTGTTCTTTCGTTGGTCGCGTAAAATACTTCGCAGTTGATTTAACTTTTGTGATTGTTTATACAATTTGTGACTTTGAATTTATTTTAAACATATAGGTATCATATATTTTTGTAATCTCCTTTTAAAACCCTTCATTTTGATACCCTACTCGATGGTAAGGGTATTTTTTTTATTTTTTCAAATCCACCATTTGGCCCCCAAAACCAGTAATTATCTTTGTTTTTTTAATTTTAATGTAGCCAGTGACACTCGCGCCATCAAAGCGAACTATATTTCTAACGACGTATATTTCATTCAAATCCCTTCATCCGTTTAGGAGTTATAAGGGAACAAAGAAACGGACATACATACATACATACATACATACAAACATACACGCCAAACACATAACCCTCCTTTTGGGCTTCGCCGCAGTCGCGTAAAAACCACCCATGTTCCATCTTAGCCCTATGTGTTCGAGGCCGTGGTATATGTCTTTCGAAAACCCGCAGTCCCGACGTCGATCCTGCAATGTGACATAATTAACTTTGAGGTGCACGTGGCCACCAGCCAGGTGGTGCACCAGCCTGAAATCATGAACTGGGTTGCTTTTTCCAAACTACGTTGGGTAGTCTTCCCTTCTAACCGGATACGGCTGGATATCAAATTCTAAATGAAGCGACAGCCTATATATCATCGCTTCATTTAGAATTTCAGTAGAAGTCTGACACTCCCTTTCGCTCTGCCCAAGAGCGGGAGGGGTTATTTGATGAGTTTCCACCCGCCAAAAAAAAAAGCCTATATCATGATATCTCTAGGTAAGACTGGCTGTGACATTTTCAGACCAATAAGTCCTAACCTAACCACCTATAAGCCGCTAAGCACTGTCCAGGAATTGCAATTGGCACCCGGGACCAACAGCTTAACTTACTTTCTGAGGCATTTAAGAAACTCGATAAGAATAACTTGAAGATCAACCCTAATGGCAGTTATTAAACTCAAACTCGATAAGAATAACTTCAAGATCGACCCCAGCGGCAGTTATTAAACTCAAACTCAAACTCGATAAGAATAACTTCAAGATCGACCCTAGCGGCAGTTATTAAACTCAAACTCGATAAGAATAACAACAAGATCGACCCCAGCGGCAGTTATTAAACTCAAACTCAAACTCGATAAGAATAATTTCAAGATCGACCCTAGCGGCAGTTATTAAACTCAAACTCAAACTCGATAAGAATAACTTCAAGATCGACCCTAGCAGCAGTTATTAAACTCAAACTCGATAAGAATAACTTCAAGATCGACCCTAGCGGCAGTTATTAAACTCAAACTCAAACTCGATAAGAATAACTTCAAGATCGACCCTAGCGGCAGTTATTAAAATCAAACTCAAACTCAAACTCGATAAGAATAACTTGAAGATCGACCCTAGCGGCAGTTATTAAACTCAAACTCAAACTCAAACTCGATAAGAATAACTACAAGATCGACCCTAGCGGCAGTTATTAAACTCAAACTCAAACTCAAACTCGATAACAATAACTTGAAGATCGAACCTAGCGGCAGTTATTATTTAGGCACGATCACCTCGAGTCTATTAACCGGAGTTTAGGTCCTCTCTTTTACTAAGCACAAATTGTATCTATACTAAGTCTTAAAGACAAAAGTTCTTAGGCCCCTCGCCCATGGCGACTGATGTCGCGATGCAGTAGCGATGCTGTCGCGCGTTCGCATTGATACAGTCGCGATGCGGTCGCTAGCTGTTTACCTCTGCCCACACGAGAAGCAAACACGATACTGTTGCGCTTCTGTCGCGACGAAAACGCGATTCAGTAACGGTTCTTTACTCATGTTGCACCCTCCCTCCATTCTCTCTCATGTCGTTCGTAGTCGCGATGCTGCAGCGCGTTGCGTTGTGTTGCGCGTTTACAAAATGCGCGACGGCATCGCTGCAAAAGTCGCCTTAGGCAAGGGGACTTATGTCCAAAGATGCCTGAAAAGAAATAAAAATTCAGATGATTTTATGTGTTTTGTCTGTATTTTCGTTTATTTTCCAGTTGGGCCAGTACATGCTGCAAAATGACTATTGCAACGGGTACGAGTTAGTCGGTGACACTACAAACATGACAATGGGAACGGTCAAGAAACTTAACCCTATTATCATCCACAAGGCTTTGACGCTGATTGTCGTAAGTATACGCGCATGTTGATAATGCCTACAGATATATAAATACTTCTACCTAATAGAAAATACCTTCCATATAAAAACAACGAAGGCCCAGTTGCGTAGACAACGCAATTTCTTTATCAGTTTTATTTTTTGAGTACCTTCTAAGACGTCAAAAGCACTATTTAGTTACCATACAAACAAGTAACTAGGTACAAAATAGACTACGTTTTTTATTCTTTGAATGACAAGAATAAAGTTCTAATATTTTTTTTTGGAAGGTGAGAAATTATCAAATGACTCCCGCTCTGGGCAGAGCGGTAGGGAGTGTCAGACTTTTACTGACTAAATCAACCAGGTTCCTTCTAAGCCCTTTTTGTCGAGGCTGCGGTATCTTTTTCGAACAACCCACAGCCCCGACGGGAACGCAGTCCCGACGGGAGGGGAAATATGGTTCTAATTAGTCCGTCAGTTAGATTATCGAAAAATATTGCATACGTATTTTTTCTTTTACCAAATTTGTAAAAATTTACGGAGATAAAACGCCTCAAAGATCATGAGTGGCGGGTCGTTTGTAGGTAAAAAAATGTACTGACATGTGACGTTTTCAAGGAGTACACGAGTTTTCGTCCTAATTTTCTGTTTACGTGAAAAAAGAAAAAATATGTTCATAATTTTTTAAATTCTATGTAACGAACTAATTACTTTTTTTTTTCGCTCCTCTATTAAGTTCTTGAGTTGTAATGTATACCTATAGTATCACGCCTATAATTCTTAGAGGAACAATCTATGATACACAATTCGCCAAATTACCTAAGATACTTTTATTTGCTGAATACTGACTACAAATTAGTTATGAACCAGGACTTTAAACATAAAGAGCTTACCGTTGCCACGATATGAACAATTGCTATAATATTACTACAAGGCAACCAAATAATATATTCGCAGCCACAGTTCGTTGCTATAAACAGAATAGCAGGGTTTAATACAGGACCTATGGACTTTTTTTTTACTATTTTCATAGACCAGATTTTTACTGACTAAACCGTCTTTTGTCAACTGGACCTCCCCCCCCCCCCGAAATGGACCCATGGGATCAATCGACAAAGTCACGTTTTGATTTGTTCTGTGGATTCGCGGGTCCAGTAAGTAGCAAGTGGGTCCACTTGACCAAAGATTCAAAGCGGCCCAACTCTTATAACACTGGTTTTCAGAACTGAAAGCTTTGACTTTTCGTAACTACCATCGAATACTTAAAAATGACTACCAAGACCAGCATTTTGAGATGCTTTTCGAGTGATAGAAAAAAATATTTATACAGTGTGATTCTTTATAATGTGCACATATCGAAATGAGGGAATCTATGCTTGCCGCTGTTGTGACCCCAATGTAAACAAAACGGTGTAACTTTTAAACTAAATTATCTATCGCGATCAAACAATTTTATGTAAAAAGTTATGAAAAAAAAAAGTATTTATTGTTACAAAAAATGTGTTTATTTTCAATTGAGGATAGTTTTTTTCCACAATTTTCATTTTACGAGGACGCCTAATTGCTTCCAATCATTATGGAGTTTGTTTCATCGCGATAGATAATTTAGTTTAAAAGTTACACCGTTTTGTTTACACTGGGGTCACAGTAGCAGACAAAATTTTTAAAATTCCATATAAAATATTAAAAAATATTTAGATTTTTTTTAATAATTTTTCCGTCGATAAAATTAAGCATAGATTCCCCCATTTCGATATGTGCACATAATAAAGAATCACACTGTATAATGGCAAAATTACTAGGAGGCCTGTGTTTCAGCAGTAGAAACATTATAGGCTGATTAATGCTTCTAATCATAGCAAAATTGCTAAACCGAACTCTGATAAAACCATATAAAATCACTCCATTTTCTTTCCAGGAAGCTCTAGGCCAAAGAATGAAGAAGATCCATCTGATAAGCGGCTCCAAATTCTTCGATACTATACTGCTGGTTTTCAAACAAGCTCTTAGTGCAAAACTGGCTCAAAGATTAGTGGTGCACAACAGTGTTGAGTCGTTGTATGATCATATTCCTAAAGAACATCTGCCAAAAGACCTTGGTGGGAGTGAGAAATCTATGAAGGAGTTAGCTGGTAAGATTATTTACTTCTGGTGCTCAGAAAAAAAATTCAAAGATATTTTGTTTCGAATTGATGATAAATACTGAGACGTAGCTATAATTAACCTACATAACTCTATTAATACCTGACTCTAAAGATGTTTTCAAAGTCATTTGATATAGGACTTTGTAAAGTCAGTAACTGGCTGGAAGAAAACCTACTTACCCTTAACATTGCCAAAACTTCATACTTGCAGTTCAGGTTTGCCAATACCAAGCCAATAGCAGTAACCCTTAAGGTACATGCTTGCAACTTTCCGGGAAATAGGCTCCAGTGCTCATGTCTTACAATATCACAAAAAACAAACCTAAAATACTTAGGTGTAGTACTCGACGAAAAATTGAGTTGGCGGCCCCAAGTCGAACTAACTGCCTCTAGAGTGAGGAAACTTATCTGGGCCTTTAAGAAACTTCGACTTGTGGCTGATTTTGATCTTCTTCGCACTTTATACATCTCTTTAGCCCAATCGATAATTGGTTACTGTATTACGGTGTGGGGAGGAGCCTGTAAAACAATTATGATCCACCTTGAAAGAGCTCAAAGATCATTGCTAAAAGTCATGACCTTCAAACCATACCGTTTCCCGACCGTAACTTTATACCAAAACTGCACAGTGCTCACAGTGAGACAGCTATATGTTCTCAATATCACATTGAAGCAACACCTCATCACACCTATAAACAACAGTTACAAAAGTAAACGAACAGTCACTAATGTTTGTAAATACGTCAAATGTAAGACTGCCTCAGCCAGACGGCAACATCTTTTTCTCGCTACGCATATCTATAACAAGATAAACAAGAACCTAGATATTAATCCATTTCCTAAAAATGAAATTAAAAAGAAAATAAACACCTTTCTACAAACAGTAGATTACATACAGACAGAAAACTTAATAACATAAACCCTGCAATTATCGCTTCCCATTATAAACATGCACGCCAAATATATAAACACCAAGATACACACCACACACACACATACACACACTCACACACACACACACATACTCACATACACACACACTCACATACACACTCACTTACATACACACACACACTCACACACCCCCACCCATACGCCTCAATCAGAAATTGTTTATAGTAAAAGTGTCTAAATCTTATTGCATAATATCTGTGTAAAACTACTGGGAGAAGACACTGATTCCTGTAACACAGGTTACAACCTAGCGCAGGAGTCAGGGTTTCCATATAATAATGCAACTTACTTTTATGTCAATAAAGATTATTATTATTATTATTATTATTATATGAAGATTTCTTAATGTTAGACTTATGTTCCTTTCACGAAGTATGAACCCTTCACGAAGTTTTGAACCAAGCATTCTGTACATCAAAATATGTTGGTAAACGAAAAAAAATTGTGTGAAAACGATTTTTTTGGTGTCAAATTTTTTTTTTTTGTTAAAAATCTTGATGTACGGCTGGGATCAATTTAATGTACTCAAAACATTGTGCTAATAATGCAAAAAAAAATAATAAAGTTGGAACTTAAGAGCAGCGGTGGCCCAGTGGTGTCGACCCCGACTTACGAACAGTAAGCCCTAGGTTCGAATCCAGGCAGGCGCATTACTTTGTGGAATTTATTTCATCACCGCTGTTCTCAATACGGTGAAGGAGAACATCGTGAGGAAACCGGCATGACTTAGAATCCAAAAATTCGAAGACATGTGACATCTACCAACACGCACTGGGCCCGCGTGGTGGATTATAGCCCATCCCTCTCCTAGAGAGGAAGCCTGAGTCCCTGCAGTGGAAACATTAGAGGCTGGTGATGATAATGGAATTTGAGACAGTCTGGTCCAGAACACAAAAAGGTCATGATTGTGTTTGTTCTGAACTTGTTGATAATAGCACGCTGTTGTTTTGTTTTGTGTGAGGGATAGACAGATAAGAGGACCTTTTAAAGTGCCTGAAGTTTATGAAGCAGCAAGCTGTAAACGATGTGTGTAATGTGAATTTCTTTTGCTATTATTTTACCATTCAAATTCTTTTTTCTCCAGAAATGGACTTCAAAGAAGTAAGCACAGACGAACACATAGCAAAAGTGAAGAACATGGAAAACGCTTCTACGGACGAATCCTGCAGGCAATCTTGTAAATTTAACGAGGAATATTCAGGCATGCCTGGGTCATTCAAGACTTTATGCGTAGATTAGAAAATTATCTATTTTTATTTTGGTAGTGGGTGAATTGGAGACATTCATGGAATTTCCTGGAATTTTCTGGAATGTTGGAAATTGCGGATTTGCGGTTTCGTAGTTCTATTACAATGTCACATTTATTTATTTGAACTTTTTGTTTTATGTAATTAAATAAAGAAATGGAGCCGTTCAAGAGTGATGAATGCAATTAAATTGTTTTCGTTAATTGTATTTTATTTACCTACTCTTTTTGCCAAAACAAAATGACCAAAACTTTTACCAAGAATTCTCATGTTTCTAAATCAAAATGTTTTAGTAATTATTTTCATAATTTTTTACGACATTATGCGCCTGGGATTTGATTTTTAATGGGGAATTTTATTTAAAGTATAAAAGCATGAATATTGTGTATTACTCCCTTTACATGGCGTTCACACAACCAGTTCAGAAGTCGTTTTGTTAGATCTGTCAGTTGATTTTGACAGTTCGGCTGTCTTCACATCGTAGATGTTTCCTTACGATACCTACTTGCCTGGTTTTGATGTTATTTTCGAATTTAAAAAATAACTCCAAAACTCAAAGAACAATGGCAGCCGCCCATACATTAATTTAGCTGATGTAAAATACCGTCGTCTTTAAATGAAAAATATCTTGTTTAACTCGCCGTCAACTTCTGAATTAGTCTGCGCAAGAATTTTGGTTCGAGAAGGCCGAGAATAATAGAAATTCAGTGATGAACTTTTGTAGGTTATGTCTATGGTAACAACATTGCATTAGTATTTCTACTTTCCTTACCCAGTTTTTGCAGCATGCAATGTTTTTTAAAAGGTAGGCAATCCCAGTGGTTATAAATACTCTTTGGCACGCCTTACTATAGGTATACAATTGGTATCATGTACACAGGGCGGCTCATCAAGCTTTACATTTCCAGTATAACGTGGCTTCGATTTGTATATATTTTCTGTACAATGAGAGATCAACAAAAAAGCGCAAGCGCATAAGCGTCTGTGACACTGACGTAATCAACCATTGTCAAACACAATTATTTGTAACTAAGTATTAGTCTTTTTACCAGTCATTAATTGAAAGTAATTTATTTATTTTTACAGTACAAAGGTTTTACCTCCCAGCAAGGAACACTTCCACTTAGAAATAAACAGTATTGTTACTTAATTTACTCAGTTTCATTACAATAACAAATTAAAACTGAATAAAACACAATAATGCTGAGTTTACTGTCACTAGGCAGAATAAATATAAAATGGCAACACTCGAGGTCAATGAAAAAATCAATTAACTTTTCATTTAAAATATTTTTTTTATCCGGCCCTAACTAGTTAATGTGATACTTTGAAAAAAACGTAAAAAAATAATGGAACTGCCTTCGTATATAAGTCACTTTTAGACGCTCAAAATAAATTCAGCTAAGATTTCGCCATTGTTCTTTAGTTTACAAAAAGAACTTTTGTAGGTGTTAATATGATAAATGTAGACAATGAAAATCAAAGTTTGATGTTGAGGCAGTTTGGTACGGGATTCTATATATCCATGAACATGATCCTTTTCCATTAGTATGATATTAACAGAACCTATAATCTTTTTTAAACCCAAATCCTGAAAGTAGATAGTTAAAAGACTGCTGAACATGACGTCTTGGGTTCTATTCCTAGGACGGCCAAAGTGTTATTGAAATTCTCAGTAGCATCCAAGAGGTGTGTATTTATGCCCAGTTAATGGCAAAAGGGTTGCCTTCAATTACATTGGGCTAAAATATAATTAATGTGGGTGTAGTAATGGGTAAATCTTTGCCCAACACTTCGCGGATGACAGCCGTGATGTTACAAGTTCAAACCCTAGTGTATAAGAAAAACCATTGCAAGAATAGGGTAGTTAAAAAAAATCGAATTACTCCGTCAGATAGATTTACAAAAAATATTGGACACTTATTTTTTCTTTTTTCACGAAAACAAACAATGAAGACGATACAGTAATTTGAAAATTCGTGAACTCCCCGAAAAAGTCACATGTCAGTTCCATTTTTTACCTACAAATGACGTCACAACTGGCGGTTTTTCGTTTTATCTTCGTCAATTTTTATTAATTTGTTAAAAGAAAAAACACGTATCCAATATTTGTCGATAATCTACCTGACGGACTAATTAGATGTTCAAGATGTTTAATATATTTTGGAAATCTATCTGACGGACCAATTAGTTTTTTTTGTCCAATCCCTTATTTTTTTTAAATGCTGAATGAAAATATCGTGAGGAACCTAGCGAGTCCCGGCCCTCGAACCATAATTTCCCGTACTGGGTCCACGAAGTAGAAAGCAGCCATTCTCTCTCACAGAGAGTAAGACCGAGTACTCCTGCAGTTGCTGACAGCCTGTGTCATACCACTGCTGGACAAAGGCCTCTCCTCATGACCTCCAAACCTGTGCGATCTATGGCGAATGTGGACCACTGATAGTTGATTCTGTCCAGCTCGTCCCGTTATCTCCTACGAGGTCTGCCGTGTCACCTTCTGGCTGTATCAGGGCTCGTTTAAGGAGACGCGGGGCGTCGCGCGACGCGTGCCGAAGGCTCGGCGGGTGCTTTTTAAATAAATTTTTTGAGAGGTGGGTCCACCGCAACAAAAGCTGCATTTTTAACTAACGAGCGAAAAATCGCTTCTTGTTCGTCGTTTGAAATCGTTAAGTTTTCATATATCGCCATGTGCTTGAATTAAATACGCACAGCGCGCCCCGCGTCTCCGTAAATGACGCTTCAGGGTTTCAACGTGTTTACTTTTCGTTACTGGGAGTGCGAATTTTCAAATCGAACTTTAAAGGCTGCTAATGTTTTTGCATTGAAACGTTTAATCCCAACGTAAGAGTATCGTAACTTGGGCCGCGGGTAGTCCAACGGTTATCGCGGCCTCGACATAGAGGGCGAAGAAGGAACATGGGTGGTTTTTAGTCAGTAGAAGTCTGAAACTCCCTTTCGCTCTGCCCAAGAGCGGGAGGGGTTATTCGATGATTTTACACCCACCAAAAAAAAAAAAAAAAAAAAAAAGAGTATCGTAACTCACGTAAATACGAAGCAAACATAGGGTCGCACAAACTTATGAGAGGTGGAATTTAAGCATTATGAAGTAGACAAAAACCATTTTAGATGATAATAACCACTGTTATTAATCATACTAATGTTGTTTTTTGTTGTAGTTAAGTAGGTATGAATATAAAGCTTTTAAACGCATGGTTAAAAACAAATAATTTTAAAACACGCTTGCCATGTCTTTGCAGCCGGGGGAACCTAAGAGTCGGGGGGGTAAAGAAATCATCTACCGAAATTTTCATTGCAGTCTGCAATAAAAAAAATAGTTTTAACTTTTACATTGCAAGCGTGTTTTTCAGTAACTGGCGCAGACTATATAAGTCACCATACAAATGTCAAATCCAAGATGGCCGCCACTGTAAAACTGCGAATTTTTTTTTCACAACTCCCTCAACATGGAATACACAACTCCCTCAGCATATATCAAATGAAATGGGTTGTTTTTTTTCCCCGACAGGACAGTTTTAATTTAAATAAATATATTATTATTAGGTATGCTGTAAATTGTCATATTATTTTTATTATAGGAGCTCGTGGCTTCTGCCAATCGGGTTGATATTCAGGTTAAGCCGCGCTTGCCTAGGTCTGTGGATGGATGACCACCCGAGTTTCCTCCGTTCCTCGGAAAGTACGTAAAGCTGTTGGTCCCGGCTGCCATTTATATTAATTATTATTTATAACTTTTAAAGTTTTATTTTATGATTTTTTTATTAACTATTTCGTCTGAAAACAAAATAAAACTCCGATGGAAACGACGTTTAACGTCAGACGTTTTTAATTTAAGTGTTATAAATATTTCGTGTTATTTTTTTAATGCCTGTTTAAAAGGTAGACCTAGAATCTGACGTAAGTGTTTCTAATTAAAATGTTTAATTTTCAAATGGACTAAAAATAATATTATGTTAGTAATTAATGTCCTGTGTATCCTGCCTATCTTAACCTATGGCGCACAGGCTTGGTCTTTGACGGAAGCTCAGAAGTCCAAACTCAAGGTTTGCCAAAGAGCGATGGAGCGTAGCATTTTAAATACCTATTAAAATCACCGATCGAATTCGTAACACCATAATACGCTCCAAGACAGGCATTGCCGATGTTGGCGATAAGTCTAAATATAGCAAATAGGGTTAAAGTGGGACTAGGCGGGTCACATTTTCAGGAGAGGTCAGACGGGCCAAAACCGTCACACACTGGGTGCCTGAAGACGGTCGTCGTCACCGAGGCAGACCCAAAAAACGTTGGCGTGACGATTTGGACTCATTCGTGACTGATTGGCCAGAGAGGGCACAACACCGAGAGAGCTGGAAAGAAATGGGGGAGACCTTTGCCCAGCAGTGGGACAAAATAGGCTAACAAAAAAAAAAAAAATTTTAAATCACTTGCTATTAACTACGTTTTACTTTATCTCAGTTCAGCTACTGTTCTACGATTATAACGATTTGTTAATTGTTCAAGTGGTTTCCATGGGACATTCTATCTACAGAGACCACATTAGATTTCTAATCATTAATTTATATTTTAAACACATAAAAACAAAGCGAATTTTTTGCTATAAAAAGCAACAAGCACGCATACATTTAATTTTTCACAGACGTCATTGTGAGATTATCATTAAAGTTTTTGACGCTCAAAACTACTTTAGTATACGATGCGTTTTTTGTTTAAATAACAAAAAAAACAATTTTGTAGTTCTGTATTTCTAAAGAAACCGTTTCATGCTCTCTGGAGCAAAAACTATATTTTCGTCAATACGCTTAAATCAGTTTTAGAACGTAATTATTATTTTTAATAGGTATTCTTATATTTCTCAGTTTTTTTGTAATGACAAACTTTTTATTATACCTGACTTTGAAGAGGTCTCTGCCCTGCACGCGTCAACAATTCTTTGTAAGCGTAAGTATAACATCATTATGGCCTAATTAATTGAACAAGGAAGTGACTTCAAAAGCAAACATAATTTCGTTATACAGAAACGCACACCTTTTTTTGATGAAGGTAGGCAGAAACGCAGAACGCCACCTGCTACGAGGCTACGAAAATCAGCTGGTGTCATGGTGCACCATGTCTTCGAAATATTGGTTTAAAAAGTCATGACGGTTCCCTTTTTCTGTTTTGGAGGGTGAGAAATCATCAAATGACTCGTCCCGCTCTGCACGGAGCGGAAAAGAATGTCAGACAAAATAAATAAATAAATAAATAAATAAATAAATAAATAAATAAATAAATAAATAAATAAATAAATAAATAAATAAATAAATAAATAAATAAATAAATAAATAAATAAATAAATAAATAAACAAATAAATAAATAAATAAATAAATAAATAAATAAATAAATAAATAAATAAATAAACAAATAAATAAATAAATAAATAAATACACCCATGTGCCTTCTTAGCCCTTTTGGGTTGCGGTTGCCACGGTATCTCTTTCAGCAGCCCAGGCACGGCAGGCAGGCTACGAGACTTACATACTTACTGCTTTTTTAACGTCCACGTTCATACGTGCACGCTTCTTCAAGGACGTTATGTTAAGTGAAGTGAGATTTTACCACCAAATTATTAGTTCCAGACATACAAAGTCGATGCCGTGCCGCACTAAACCCTACTTATTTATATCTAGCTTTTGCCTGTAGCTTTGCCCGCGTGGATGTTGGAAAATATCCCACGACAACGTACTACCGTGATTAAAAATAAAAATGATAAACTTAATAATTTACTTTATGATTTATTTGTGCCAAGTATCAAGTATATATTAACTCAAGGAATAAGATTTTCCCGCGATGACCTCCGGCCACCGTAGATGCGGGCCAGTGGACGGTGAGTGATGGGCTAACTCGCCGTCCGTCCGTCTCACGACGAAAACAGGCCGTGTCGACGGCGTGTTCGTGTTCCACACGCGCCTCAAAGAGATGTTAGCAACATGGGAGGGGCCCGAAAGGGCCGACGCCTGTCGGGGCCGCGGGTAGTCCACCGGTTATCGCGGCCTCGACATAGAGGGCGAAGAAGGAACATGGGTGGGTTTTAGTCAGTAGAAGTCTGACACTCCCTTTCGCTCTGCCCAAGAGCGGGAGGGGTTATTCTATGATTTTACACCCACCAAAAAAAAAAAAAAGGAATAAGATTTTTCTTAGGAGTTAAATTTCGAAAAATCCTTCCTTATTCCTTGTCTACATTATTAAGGACCTCTGTGCAAAGTTTCAGCTTTATAGGTCCAAGGGTTTGGGCCGGGCGTTGATGAGTCAGTCAGTCCGGACTTCTCTGCCCATGAGCGAGAGGGGTTATTTGATGATTTTACACCCAATAAAAAAAAAAAAGGTTGAACTTGAGTTTGAGCCATCTTGGTGAGAGGATTAGTCAGCTAGACTCTGCGTCACCGAGTGCTAGCTGTCCAGGGTGCTCCGGGCGTTTGGAATCGTAGTTCGATTAAGATTAACGCCACTCGGGGAGGCTGAACGGATTTGGATATAACCTTGATTAACACATAAAATACTTTTTAACCCGATTTTACCTTCCCGTGGGATAATTTTCGAGTTGTAGCGGGCGAAGCCACTAGCAACATCTAGTAGCTTAATAATTATAGGATCCTAAATGATAAGGATGATGACACAAACAAAGCAGATTTTATTTTTGGAAGGGTTAGAGTTTGACAGAGTAATGGCGCTCTCTTGGCAACTTCTACGACTTCCAGATCCGTGGATTCTAACCTAGACCGGCCCATCACCACTGATCTCAAAACGGCGAGAGAAAACATTATCGGGGCTGCGGGTTGGTCGGAAGAAATACCGCGGCCTTGACATAAAGGGCTAAAAAGGAACATGGGTGGTTTTTAGTCAGTAGAAGTCTGACACTCCCTTTCGCTCTGCCGAAGAGCGGGACGGGTTATTTGATGATTCCTCAACCTCCCAAAAAAAAAGGCCCCAGCATGACTTTTAGTAGGTACCTACCATGTTCCTACCAATATTACGAAGACATGAGGCATTTTCAAATTTCCACCGGTTGATTATGTACAGTCACGAGCACTAAAATAATTACATGTAACGACTTTTTCAACTGATTGACTCTTACACTCTTGATTGTTATTTGAATGTACTTAGGAACATACTTCTTGTGCCCCTTAAATTATAAAACAGATCATTTATTTTTCAGACTACAAATAGGTCCACTGTGTTAGTAACAATACACACATCAAAAGTGTCTAGGGATCAACATATATTTTTGCAATAACTTTTCTCCTGATTGATATTAATTAAAATTTTCTTTAAGGATTCATCAAATAAAGTGTTTTCGTTTGTCACAGTAACGATAAACCAAGTCACCTTTGCATTAATAAAGAAATTTGCCATTTTCCTAATAAAGGGATTTTTGACATTTGAACCACTAACATTAAAGTTCGAAAAAAAGACTGAAATAAAAGTTTTCTTTAAAATTTTATTGGGTAACTTAAACAATTAATAATCCGTGTTTCTACCGCGAACACTAACAACACAAGAACATCGGTTTGGCATACTCAAAATGAGTTCATCCAAATCACGCTGTGGAATGGCCGCCCATGTTCGTTGCAACAACAACAAAAAGGTCTTCTTGCGACTGGATACCCTCCATATTCGGCAGAGCTCTTCTCTGTAGCATATCCCATGCATGCTCAATCGGGTTCAAGTCTGGCGACTGAGCAGGCCAGGGCAGGACATTGATGTTAGCTGCGGCGAGAGTCTGTCTTACAACTCTTGCGGTGTGCGGTCGTGCATTATCATGCATTAACTGAAATAAGGGACCGATTTGCACTTGTAGAGGAACGATGACGTCTGATACAGTCGTCTCAGCATAAATTTGAGCGTTGAGGTTGCCTCTGATCCAAATCAACTCAGTTCTTCCGCCGATCCAAATACCCGCCCATACCATGATGGTTCCACCACTATAAGGATGGACTTCCTGGCAGGATTTTAATCGCTGTTGGCGTCCAGGGGTTCTCCAGTGTCGTATACGTCTTGTATCCGGTCTCATACCAAAACGAGACTCATCAGAAAAGCACACGAAACGCCATTGTTCTTCTGCCCAATTTCTGTGTTCAAGAGCCCATTGATATCGAATCCTACGATTGTGCATTGCTATAGGTGGTACCCGTAGCGGTCTTCGGGAATGAAGGTTCACTTCATGCAAGCGGTTTCTGACTGTTTGGTCGCTAATTAAGTTCCCTGAAGAGTGATGAAGCCTCACGGCTAACATCATGGCGGTTATTGTTGGAGCTCTTCGAGTTAAGATTTGAATGTATCGGTCTTGTCTCCGTGTGGTGCAGCGATACCGTCCTCCATGGCGCTCAGCCACGGTACCAGTGCTTCGGTAACGTGTCCAAAGTCGACTGATAACACTCTGACTTGTATTCAGAGCTAAAGCCACAGTACGTTGCCGGGAACCAGCTTCTATCATTCCCACGGCTCTGAGCATTTCTTCCCTGCTTAAATGACGTCGCCGCTCCATAATAACGTTGGTTTTAATCAGTAGTAGGGAAACAGTAGCACTAATAATGTCTTCAATGCGTTGTATGTTTTTATAGGGAAAATATTGACAGCTGATTTTCATCTTTTACTCGAATTTGATTCACAGTTCCTGATTCAAATTATGAAATGCACCAAAAAGGATCCATATAAATTTATAAAATCATAAATTTATTACAAAGCCACATCTCAATCTCAAGAAATCCGCATAAAAATGCTTGATCCCTAGACACTTTTGATGTGTGTATAAGTAACCTAGCCTATGTTAGTACCTACTTTATTACTAGGACAGATCGAGTCCGAGTGTTGAGCGCCTACACTAGCGGGCTGTCTGCCCGGACGGCTATCGATTGCAGGATAGTGTTACGACTGCCACGCAGCCTGCGGAGAAGCGAGGCAGAAAACAGACCTTTCACAAAAGTTGCAATGTTAAAGTTTGTTCAGCGAGAAAATCACTTACAAATCTTTTTAATCTTTCTTATATATTTTTTCTTTATACATATTAGTACTCGTGTCTGCAGTCCAACATTTTAAAACTACACACACTTTAGTTTTATGCAAAATTTTAGGAAGTAACTAAGGTAAACTGCTAAAATTACGGAAATTGATTAATTCTGTCTACCGTTGCGAAATAAATAACCAATTAAATATATTTTAAACCATAAGGCCAAAGACTCAAGGTTTAAGATGTCTATAAATTAGGATTAATGCACTTAGCCTTGAATTTAAAATTAAGGTCAGTAACACATGTGATATTATTTTCGGTATCTGATTTTTTTTTAAGTAGAGGTCAGTAACCTGTAACTGTGTAATTAAATTATAGATATTACATCAGGTACTGGTTTAAACAGTTATTTGAGACATGGCAATGTTACTAGCCTATACAAGGTTTTTTTTTGTAGTGTACGTGGATGGCCTAATCCAAAAAGTATTAAGAATAGGGAGATAGGTACTTGATTTTGATGATAAGTCAATATTCCTAACAAGGAATTGAAGTAATTTAATTTGGTAAAAAAAAAACACACTCTTATTAATTTCACCGTTGGGTAGTATCGGTATTAGGGATACAATTCTGGGAAGTAATGACTTGCAGTAATTTTAGGGTTCCGTACCTCAAAAGTAAAACACGGAACCCTTATAGGATCACTTTGTTATCCGTCCGTCTGTCTGTCTTTCAACACCCTTTTCGTCAGGAACGAATGGAACAAAATCCTAAATCTAAATCTATTCCATAGAGTTAATAGGCACTTTGATCGACGACACGACCTTCCGCCGCGCTGCTTCTTTGCGCTTTGGTGTCTCCTGCTGTTCTTCTCATCGCTGTCAATGCGGTGAAGCTGTCAACAGCCTCGGTCACCACGGCCTGTCATGCAGCCGTAGAGCTGGCCGTTTTGCACGGCACGCGAACTTTAACGACATCATCCGACTTGCTCTTGTCGCCGACGGCGTGCCAGCTGTTTTAAAACCCACTGGCTTGACACGCGACGATGGCAAGAGGCCGGACGGCATGTTTTTGTTTCCTTGGATGATGGGTGGACCTTTAGTGTGGCACGCAACATGTGTCGATACTCTTGCGCCATCACATCTTCCAAGTTCATCGTGCTACGCAGGTGGTGCCACTGCGGCTCCAGAGTTTCTTGTTAGTTTATTTTATAGTTTTTAATTAATGTACATAGTTAATTTACTTAAAATCTGTTCCAAAATATTATGAGATTTTTTCACAGCTAAAAATTGATAAAACCAAGTTACTACACTTTTAGTTACATCATAGTTATTATATAAAAATATTATATGATTTATAAAAATATTATATGATGTAACTTAAAATGAAAATGATATGATTTGTTTGCACGGAACTCTCGGTGCGCGAGTCCGACTCGCACTTGGCCGGTGTTAAAAAAAGATGCAGAAAGGATGAACAAAGAAAACAATTGTAGAATTCGGGAAAAAATATTAATAAAAAATCATGTTTAGCACGTATTAATTTGACCTCTAATAAATTGGCAAGGTAAACAATACCGGTTTTATGATGTGCCATAAACTTAAAACGTACCTAAAATTTAAAATTTGAATAAAATATAAAAAATTCGGAAGGGCAACCTTGGTGCCCAACATGAGCCCAAAATGCTTCTTCGTCATGCGCTTCTTGTAGGTGTTCGATGATTCCTATAGACAACTGCGTCTGTGACTATTTTACGAGTTTTAACGCAATTTATTTTCATATTCCATACAGCGGAGCTATGGACCGCCATGTTTCCGGTTGCCCTTCGCCATTTCAGAGTAGAACACCATTTTGGGTAAACAGTAATGCTTTATGCGAAGGACGTACCCGCTCCACCTGGGTTCGCCCTGCATGGTTATAGCTTATATGCCGTGCATGTGTGCATTTTTACGTAAATATAATTAAGTAGTTGACAATAAAAAAAAATTGTTTCAAATTAAAAAAAAAAAAAAATTCAAATAAAAAAAAGTTGATAATTTATTCCGTCAGATTGATTTCCATTAAATATTGGATAGGATTTTTCTTTTTTCACGTAAACAAAAAATGAAGATGATACAGTGCTTCGAACAGTCGTGTGGCGCCACAGTTTGGTACATTTTTTTACCAGCAAGAGACGTCACAAGCCCCTACTCATGATCTTTGATACGTGGTATTTTTTTTAAATTTGATGAAAATGAAAACAGTTTAGTAAAAAATATGATTCTAACTAATTCGTCTGTTAGATTATCGAAAAATAATGGATACATATTTTTTGTTTTATCAAATCAATAAAAATTGACGAAGATAAAACGCGTCAAAGATTTGAGTGGGGGGTTGTGACGTCACTGAGCGCTAAATAATGTCATACTAATGTCTCAGAAAATGACGTCACACGAGTTTTCAAAGCACTGTATCGTCTTCATTGTTTGTTTACGTGAAAAAAGAAAAAATACGTGTCCAATATTTTTTGGAAATCTCTCTGACGGACTAATTAGATTTTTTTTGTTAACTACCCTATCCCAGCTGTTGATAATTAGGTCCAGGATGGCTTCTAAATACCGAAGCGACAGCGATACATTTTGTAACTTTACAACGCTACGTATTCACGTAACGCCTTCTTGAATATACAAACGGATACAAAAAAAAATGTGGAGCGATAGAATTTCGCATCCTGCTAGTAATTACGTATTACAAATGAGTTGCGAAGTCTTAAGAAAGAAAAACCACGATGTGTTACACAAGCCGTAGCTATTGCGTACGCGGATTTAGTGGTACCCACTAAATCCGCACAGGTATGATTGAAATATATGTAATCTTTCAAACTCAAATTCAAACTCAAAGTTAAACTCAAATTCTTTATTACATTGATGTGTTTAAAAGTTGTTGCAATTAATTTTGTTCCAACATGAAACCCGGTTAGGACATAAACTAGGTAATATACCAAGTCATACATCACGCTATATCACACTTAATTTAATTTTATTTATAATATATTATTATAAAGATGAAAGTTTGTGAGTACCTATGTTTGTTACTTCTTCACGCAAAAACTACTGAACGGATTTGAATAAAATTTGGTACACAGATAGTTTATAACCTGGATTAACATATAGGATAGTTTTATCTCGATTTAATCTTTCCGTGGGATCATTTTTGAGTTGTAGCGGGTGAAGCCGCTGGCAGGAGCTAGTAACTCATATAATATAATTAGGTACCTACCTACCTACCTTAGGTACCTACTATGGCAATTTTACTAGCATTAAGTTTATATAGTAATTTTAATTAATCATAAATTATCATCATCGTTAACTTAAAGTTTTCACCTAAAGAAACCTAGAACCTAGAATAAACAACGGTCATAATTATTATTATTACAATGTTAGTTTAAAACTTAATTATAAATAACAATAATTCAGAAATAAAAATAATAAATATTCAAAAGGCTTTAGGTATAATATATATCGCTAAAAATAAAATCACTAATTCCCAGTAGGTATTTCAAAAAATATGCAATGTCCAGTTAGACTGGCAGTCTAAAGATGATGTCAAAATGAATTGTTATGCAATGCACCAGTTTACACAAAAATGCCAAAGGAATTAAGTAATAATATTACAGTCTTAGTCTATACCTATTATTTATTTTTCCTATGTTTTGAGCTGAACAACTTGCGCCAATTTAGTCGTTTAAAAAAGCAATGTTAAACGTTTTTTGCCACTTTCTCCATAAATGTCAAACTGCCCTTGTAAATGGGCAAACATAACACTCTTTTTTTTGGGCAGTCGTGTAATAAAAAACAATTGTATTTTTCATTTTAAAAAGATCGTGCGTTCAAAATAGCCTAAATGGGCGATCTTGTTATCGAACACAAATTGTTCCAGAGAGTAGTCCTTTTTTCTCATACACAATCGATGAAATGTGTGAAATCTGAGACATGTCTATTAATGATGAGACACTGGTTAAATGAGATAATACAGGGTGTAAATCAACCCTTCACACAGCCGTCAACCAAGTATTCTGTACATCAAAATAAGTACCCCTACGCCTTTTTTTTTTTGGGATCAAAAATCACATTTTATGATAAACGACAATGTAGCACTCTTAAAACGTTGTACTAGTGGATGCTTTGAATAGTAAACGGGTCATGAAGGTAATTTAAGTAAACAATAACCTGAAAAACTATTATTTACAAAAACAGCTATGAAAAATTTTAAACTTTGACCCCCAATAACTAGGGGGTTCCCAGGCATGGTCTAGAACAAAAAAAAATGATCGCAGTGGTGGGGAAAACAATTAATGTCCTTCGTATGCGTTACGGGTACTTTTACACCCCGTATAACAACACGACTGTGAGGCCCGGTATCCACCAAAGCAGAGACGATCAGAGCGGAAAGGATATGCGCCAAATTCGACCAATCACGGGAAGGGCGAAAGACCAGATGTAAAGGATCATGTTTATGGATATATGAAATCCCGTACCAAACTGCATCAACATCAAACATTGTTTTTTATTGTCGACCTATATCATATTAACTCCTGCAACAGTTTTTTTTTGTAAACTAAATCCATGTTTTTGAGTAATTTTATAACATCGAAAATAACCTCAAAACCAGGGAAGTACGTATTGTAGGGAAACCTCTACGATGTAAAGTCAGCCGAACTGTCAAAATCAATTGACAGATCTAACAGAACGACTTCTGAACTGGTTGTGAGAACGCCATGTTTAAGGAGTAAAACAATATTCATACTTTTATACTTAAAATCCCCATTCAAAAATCAAATCCCAGCCGCATAAAAAATTATGAAAATAATTACTGTAACATTATCTTGAAACATGAAATATCTCGGTACGAGTTTTGGTCATAGTCTTTAAACTAATGTGATTGGCCGATTTCCGCACATCTTCTCTTGTCCCCGCTGTTATCCGCTTTGGTGGGTACCGGACTAAATCCCAGAAGAGTTTCGTCAGATATGTAGGGACCTATTGCCATTGCGGTAATATCCAGGGCCTGCAGTCTCTACAAAGATAGCGATCGCTTTACGACAAAATTCGGTCGCAAAGCTATAACGATGCGGATTTAAGGTGGACGTGAGCCGGACGCGACCCGCCGGTATTAGCTACCAACTTAAATCCGCATCGTTATAGCTTTGCGACCGAATTTTGTCGTAAAGCGATCGCTATCTTTGTAGAGACTGCAGGCCCTGGATGAGTCTGGCATGATAGCGTGGAGCTTAGCTCAATCAAGCAAAGAGAGGCATATACTCAGCAATGGGTGAAGTCGGATTTTAAATGATAATATTAAATATTAAATGATTATAATATATTATAAGTCCCATGTAATAAGAAGCGAGTGTTGAATTATAGGGATGTTTACTGACTTAAATAACCCTCCTTTTGGGCTTCGCCGCAGTCGGGTTAAAAATGTGATTCTAATTAGTCCGTCTGTTACATTATCGAAAAATATTGGATACGTATTTTTTGTTTTATCAAATCAATAAAAAATGACGAAGATAAAACGCGTCAAAGATTTGAGTGGGGGTTGCTGACGTCACTGACCGCTAAAAAATGTCATACTAAAGTCTTATAGTATGACGTCACACGAGTTTTAAAGCACTGTGTCGTCTTCATTTTTTGTTTAAGTGAAAAAAGAAAAAACACGTGTCCAATATTTTTTGGAAATCTATCTGACGGACTAATTAATTTTTTTTTGTTAACTACCCTATTCGATTTTTTGGTTAACTACCCTATTGCAATCGCGACTGCATGAGCATGAACCTGTATGTCCTGGGTTCGATTGAGTTACCTATTCAGTTTATCTTATTTTGTACCCGGTTGATGCCAATAGACATCAAAATTATTATTATTCGGGATTATTATTTTTGATTAAGCGTAATTTTATCTGTAGAATGCTTGTTTGACGGTTTTGTGAAGGGATCGTTTACACCTCGTAAAATTACTTGTACAATCAGTGCCCAGCGATAACTGACCCTTCTTCTCACACCACTCAGGATATAACTCAACGGTCAGGTAATACACAGACTGTTCTTAGTGATTGATTATTAAAATAATAATTATATATTTTTTTTGTGGTTTTTATAAGTTTTATATAATAATAATAATAATATTTAAGTTAATTATTCAAAGTTAAGTTTGGTAAAATACAACAAAAATCTTAAAAAAAATCTTAGGTCTAACAAAGTTCGATACCTGTACTAGGATAAACCTGTATCAAGGCGAATTATATCATGCATATTAAGGTATTTTTTAGCAATCTGACCTCTCCAGCAATATACGCAATTAGAAGTTCCGTTTAAGTTCAAAACAGTAAATTTATTAATAGGTTCATAATCTTAATGGTTATCTATAAATGAAATAGTTAAACCGGTAAAATTACCTTAGGGCACGTGATTGGTATTTTGAGCGCCAGCAAGGCTAAATATAAATTGAAGATATCGCACTTGCTAAACCATCAAGGTTGGTCATGTCCGAAGGCATAAAATATTGAACTATTATAATTTTGATGGACTAGTTGTCACACGCACCTTCGTGCGTTGAGAATTTATCTAAACAAACTGTTTGGATTAAAAATATTCTATGCCGTAACTAAAATCATGGGCTGCGAAAAATGACTGCATGTGGCGGAGATGAGAATGTTGAGATGGATTTGTGAAGAATGGTTAAAGCAAGGAATGAGTATGAAAATGGAATTCGCCTGTCTTTTTTTTATTTATTTAAAAAAAAAGTCTCACAATAGGAATTTCTCCTGTATCGAGGGTGAGGTCACAAACATTTAAACTTTCATACACTAATACCCAGACCCGGAACAACTATCTGTAGGCCATACAAATATTTGTTCCGTGTGGGGATCAAACCCGCGACACATTGCGCAGCAGTCCAATCGCTCAGCCACTGCGCCAACCGTGTCGTCTTGGTATGGACATTGTAATGTGGAGAGATGAAACTTACTTGACTAAAAAGAAAATAATATTAAAGCTTATCAAGGCAGAGCGAGAGGAAGGCTATTGAAAAGATACATGGATTGAGAGGAATGATATGAACGTAAGGAGTAAATGATGCCGTGACGTCAAAGAGGAGATAATGGAAGATGAGAACGGTGTTGATCCGTTTATAAGTAGAATGGCACCAGAGCAGGAAGAAGCCGTTACTCAATATTGACGACACGGTTGGCCCAGTTGCTCAAGCAATGGACTGCTGCGCTACGTATCGTGGGTTCGATCCCCGTACGGAACAAATATTTGTATGATGTATACAGATCGTTGTTCCAGGTCTGGGAATTTGTGTATGTGAGTTTAAATTTTTGTGAACGCACCCACAATACAGGAGAAATTCCTAGCAAAGGGCAACGTTTTAAAAAATAAAAAAAATATACATCACATCACACTAATATTATAAAGGCGAAAGTTTGTGAGTGTGTTTGTTTGTTACTTCTTCACGCCTAAACGGCTGGAGCGATTTTAAAAAAAATTGGTATGGAGTTAGCTCACACCTTGGATTAACACATAGGATAGTTTTTTTATCCCGATTTTATCTTCCCGTAGGATAATTTTCGTTATTATGAACGTCATGCGTCCTGCCGCTAAGAGAAGTAAAGGCGTTGCTAACAAACAAACCAACTCACCTTTGTATTTCATATATAACTAAGTGAGCGTTAGGATTTTTAAATGCAAAAGTTTATGATGTATGCTGGCTAAAGATTTTACAGTTGAGTCAAAATTAACACCTTAGTGTGAACGACACTGCAATTTATATTATGATCAACAAAATTTGTTGAATATTCAATGCCTCTATGACTGACAATATTTAAAAATATGGGCCGTCCCCTAGGAAATAAGGTCAGCTATTAACCTTCCTGAATGGCTAAACTCAAAATATCACGACTGTTACTGTGTAGGGTTAGACAGAGATGTATTTACCTATAGGACAGCTACATATTGCCAGAATACATATTTGGCTGTATGAGTCCCATGTAAATTTTAGTTATTGACTAGCTGTTGCCAGCGGCTTCAACTGCTACAACACGAAAATAATCTCACGAGAAGATATAATCGGGATAAAAACTATCCTATGAGTTAATCCAGGTTGTCAGCTAACTCAATGCCAAATTTAATGAAATCGCTCAAGCCGTTTAGACGTGAAGACGTAACAAACATACACACTCACACACTCACAAACTTTCGCCTTTATAATATTACTAGCTGTTGCCAGCGGCTTCACCCGCTACAACTCGAAAATTATACCACGGGAAGATAAAATTGGGATAAAAACTACCCTATGTGTTAATCCAAATTATAAACTATCTGTGTACCAAATTTCATCCAAATCCGTGCAGTAGTTTTTGCGTGAAGAAGTAACAAACATACACACTCACAAACTTTTGCCTTTATAATATTAGTGTGATATAGTGTGATGTGATTCTTATACGCGTGCATTCTCTCTCTCTCTCTCTCTCTCTTCTGCCGTCACAGAACCATTAACTGAAATATTCAACCATTGTTAATATCGCTCAGTACTCTGGGAAGAGACTGACCGGAAATACAGGATCATCGTAGCTCAGGTGCAGTTGCTCATATTTATTATTTGTACTTAATAGGATATTTCACCAAAAAAAACCGTCAGATAGCTTTTTTTTATTTTTTCACGTAAACAAAAGATGAAGACGATACAGTGCTTCGAAAAGTCGTGGCAAGCTGTGTGACGTCACAAGGTTAGTACGTTTTTACACACTAAGTGACATCAAAAACCCCCAGTCATGATCTATGACACGTTTTATTTTCGTAAATTTTTATCAATTCGATAAAACAAAAAACACGTATCCACTATTTTTCGATAATCTAACAGACGGACTAATTCGTTTTTTTTTAGTAAAATACCCTTTTGTAAATGCATTCAACATGTTCATTTTTTAAGGAAGACATAAAACTTACTAAGTTGAAAAAAAGACTGGAATTTTTTTTTGCTAAATCATAAATTATTTTGTAATTATCACAAATAAACACACAACGTTTTGACTGTTGATAGACATCGAAAATTGTTGTTAAAAAAATAAAACTATTTGGAAAACATGCATTGTTTCCATTCCAATCTCTTGTATTAATCTTACATTTATACCAACGGTATATAATTACAAGAGGTTTTTAATTAAAGAGTAAATAGGTATGTGGTATGTGGGGGTATGTGTAGGGGGTATCAAAATTGTCATCAACAGCATATTAATATTCCCGCTGCTGGGACACAGACCTCCTCTCTTTGAGAGAGAATGGGCTATAATCTACCACGCGGGTCCAGTGCGGATTGGTAGATGTCACATGTCTCCGAATTTTTTGGTTGTAAGACAAGCC
The DNA here is from genome assembly GCA_932274075.1 of Diarsia rubi. Classification (NCBI taxonomy): domain Eukaryota; kingdom Metazoa; phylum Arthropoda; class Insecta; order Lepidoptera; family Noctuidae; genus Diarsia; species Diarsia rubi. The sequence continues at coordinate 3,515,610 of OW026432.1, forward strand.
GGTTTCCTCACGATGTTTTCCTCCACCGTTTTGAGAGACAAAATAAAATTACACAAAGTAATGTGCCTGCCTGGGTTCGAACCCTCGACCTACTGTTCGTAAGTCGGGGCCGTCACCACTGGGCCACCGCTGCTCGGTGAGTATCCTAATATTACTCAGTATTAACTTGGTTGCGGAGGTCAGATAAGCAGTAGCTCCATGCAAAATACTGGTATTCAACTGCATCTCAAACATAAATAAGTAAAAGCTAGGCATGATGAGATATCTATAATTATACTAGCGGACCTGGCAGACGTCGTCCTGCCCGGACAGCAGCGCCACCTGCCAGGTCCAATTGTAAATTTAAACCATTTCCGAATCCACTTGAACACATACAAAAAATGGCCATCAAAATCGGTCCAGCCGTTTAGGAAGAGTGACATACATACGTACAGAAGAATTAAATATATAAAGACTAGCGGACCTGGCAGACGTCTTCCTGCCCGAACGGGCAGGGTGTGTCCTACTTTTAATCGGGTTGTGGAGGTCAGATGGGCAGTCGCTCCATGTAAAATCTGGGGGCACGGCAGTGCCCCCGCCAAGTCGAGTAATAAAGCGGCACGGCCGTACCATCCTTTTCTCGAACCAGTTCAGGCCATTTTCGACCTCCTATAACTTCGTTGTGGATAAAACTAGAAGCCTGTTTTTTAAAATAAAAGATTGAGTTGGCCACTGCATCACATTGGTCAATGCGATGGCGATTAGCTATTACAATGGCCTGTTTAACATTGGCGAATGCGATGCGATGGCCAAGATAATCTTTTATTTAAAACATCAAAGGTTTTTAAGTAGGGATAAAATATATTAACTGACTTGGTATTACATGGATCTCACTACTTTTTACCGTAAAATAACTGACTTGCGCGGCTTGGCTTGTTTTGTTAAGTTTTGTTTTTGGTGGGATACTAGTATTCAGCTGCATCTGGTAAGACTGGAAGCCAACCCCTACATAGTTAAGGCTAGGAATTATGCAAGAATGTAATTATTTGATACTAGCGGACGTCACGCGGTTTCACCCGCATACTTCCAGTTTCCGTGGGAATACAGGAATAAAAGCCTATGTTACTCAGCGTGAATGTCGCTTTCTAATAGTGAAAAAAAAATTGAAATCTGTGCAGTTATTTTTGAGTTTAATCATTACAAACATACACACACACAACAATACAAATCTTTCCTCTTTATAATATTAGTGTAGATTTTGGAACTGAATCCTGAACCGAAAATTTTGAGTTTTCTTAATAAAAACAGCAAGACCATTTCAAAGTTATTTATTGTTAGCAAAAAAACCTTGAAGGTTAATTTTTCGCAAGCCTCATATTTATAAATTTTAACGGAGGCATGCCAAAACTCGATCGTATGTCCTTTGCATTAGACGTGTTGCAAATAATTAAAAAAAAAAACACTTTAATCCTATTTTAAAAATAATAACCATTATTATTTTTATAGTTCGGCGAGTCAGTGATTTTGAATAATTTAAATATTATTATAAAAATTAAAATAATTCGGTGTGGTTTTGACTTTTCAGTGATTAGTAAAAGTAAGTAATCTTTATTTATTTTTCATTAGTTTTATGAACTAATATTAAGGAAGGATAAGGAGTGTCAAATCATTCAAACCCTCTAGCTAAAAGCGTATAAGCGTAAATTATAATTAATCAGTAATTAGGTTTGATGGGATTAGGAGTGCTCCCAACAACATGCAACTAAAAATAATGTACAATATATGGGCGTACTATCAGGTACAATAGGAATGTTTACTGACTAAACAAAATGTGATTCTAATTAGTCCGTCTGTTAGATTATCGAAAAATATTGGATACGTATTTTTTGTTTTATCAAATCAATAAAGAATTACGAAGATGAAATGCGTCATAGATTTGAGTGGGGGCTTGTGACGTCACTGACCGGTATAAAATGCCATACCAATGTCTTAGAATATGACGTCACACGAGTTTTCAAAGCGCTGTATCGTCTTCATTGTTTGTTTCCGTGAAAAAAGAAAAAATACGTGCCCAATATTTTTTGGAAATCTATCTGACGGACTAATTAGTTTTTTTTTGTTAACTAACCTATTCTGCCGAGACCTCCTATTTCCACACGTGGTGTAATGTTATAGTTTTAAGTGATACTTGAAACTTTGTTGTTTAAGGAGCCCTTTTTTTTTCTGGTGGGTGTAAAATCATCGAATAACCCCTCCCGCTCTTGGGCAGAGCGAAAGGGAGTGTCAGACTTCTACTGACTAAAAACCACCCATGTTCCTTCTTCGCCCTCTATGTCGAGGCCGCGATAACCAGTGGACTACCCGCGGCCCCGTTTATGGAGCCCTTTATCCAGCTTTGGGACAGTTGATTGTTTTATAATAAGTAGGTACCTACTATGTTACTACTAGGTTAATCGAATACATGAACAACGACACGACCACGACCGACACATACGTGTATTAGGTACATCTCTGCCTATCCCTTCGGGGATTGCAACCGTTCTGTTATGTCTGATCGAATTAAAATCCAAGGGCCGATTGTTTGTTTAATTAATTTAGGATACCGGTATCCGCAATAACAGGAAAAACTAAAGATCCGCACTTGAATTGCGGATAAAGATGGAAAGTCTGTCAAGGATCAAATTATCATCTGCATAGGTCTTTTGCTAACTATAACGAGTGTAAAAATACCCTTAATGATGCTGAAAATTACGTCTTATTTTCCTCGTTATTGCAATCAGTTTTTGTTTTGAACATACCTGGGAATCGTCTGGTTACGGAGTTGTGTGTTGTCGAATGTTATAAGTTTTTAATGTTTAATTTTACTTTAAATACGTCCCCGTACTATTCAATGCGGATGAATTGAATCGTGTCGATATCAACACGGTTTTTTTTTACTAAAAATATTTTCTACACACAACAAATTTTGTTGTTTTTCACATTAGAAGGTCTTACGTTGCAGTTGGGTTCATAAATTAATTCTTGGTAGGTTCTTGCATACTTCTTATGTATCGCATCTGTAGCGCAGTTTTAATCAAAAAGAAAAAATTTGGCAACGTTTTTGCACCAAAAATAAAAAAAACTGCAGCAGGTTTTTTCCACAGCTTAAGTTGCAACTAAAAAGAAAGTTGGTGGTCTGGTTTTTATTAGAAACCCGCAATGAAAACTGGTAGGTTACTAGTAGTATTAACTTGCAATTGTTAATGACCTTCCCACCAAAAGATTAAATAAATGATAAATTGATGATTCAACGATAACAATAATATTTGAATAATCTTCGTCAGAAAATATTTTCGGCTTAAATTGTCTAGCTGTCCGATTATTTAAGTACTATGTCTTATTATAATTATTGTGCTTGACAAAGTTATTAATGGTTTCATGTTTTGATATGTAATGTTTGCACGATATGCCGTTGTTCCGACTGTCTTTGTAGATCTTTGGCAGTCGTAATAGACAGTGAGTAGCTCAAAAATCTGACAACCAGTCTTAGATATTGGAGTAAAATATACATACGCAACCTACGAGATAGGTTACGAAGTTAAACGAGATCCTAATGGATGCGATTCGCAGGTCGGGAATAATGTGAGTAGGTTTATCCGTTAATAATTTCTCAGCTGCAGCCACAGAGGCTGGAATTGTGCCCAGTTTGTAAGAGGTTGGCCCTCTATTACAATGGCTCTCATACAAAGTGGCCAGTAACATTAAAGTCCTTTATTTATTTATTTATTGAGGCAAGCCAACGAAATTTTTACAAAGATTGTCACAATTAATCGTAAGTCTTCTGTGCTGTGTAAATATATCACTTACAGGCATGCACAACATTCACAATATAAGGTGAGCAATAAATCTACATTATAAAATCGATTAAAAACTAAGTATAAAATTAAATTAAATTAAAATTGAATTAACAAAATAAAATAAAACTTCCTTAACTCATATACTTTTATTCGTAAGTCAAACTGAGAAAGATCTGAAATGTTTAAGCACATAACGTTAGGGTCAAAATGTGGGTGTTACTACCTATAAGAAACACCTTTTTTTTTTGGTGGGTTGGGGAAATCATCATATGACTCCTCCTGCTCGGGGCGGAGCGGTCGGGAGTGTCAGACAGGAACATGTGTTAGCCTTTTGTGTTCGAGGCCACGGTATCTTTTTCAAACAACTAGCTACTAGGTACTTCAGTCTAACTCTTCGGTATAACAGACGTGATACTATTATTTGATGTAGAACGATTTGCATACACCTCCGTAATAAAACTATTGCACCTATTGTAATCTTAGAGCAAACAGGAAACACCTTGCTGCAAGCCTTGACAAATTGATACTTTTTGGCAATGAACGATATCGTTAACTATTGAATAAATTATTGTGACTTGACGTTGCTCTTGAGATGAGTAATTAGCGCAATAATAGTTGTATTCTAATGGTTCAGTCCACAGATAAGATGTACTTAAACTAGCTTTTGCCCGCGGCTTTGCCCGCGTGAAAATGTCGATTTTCCATATTTAAACTTTGCCCCTCTTTTTCAGCCCCTTGGGGATTTTATATTGAACAATCCTTTCTTAGTGGATGCCTACGTCATAATGCCGAATGCGTGTGCGAAATTTTAAGTTGGTAGCCTTAAGGGTTTTGCCTGTCCGGTCGGGGTTGCGGGGCCAGTCGGGACTGCGGGTTATTCGAAAGTGATTCCACGGCCTCGGGAGAAGGGCTAAGAAGGAACAGGGGAGGTTATAAGTCAATAGAAGTCTCGCTCTGCCCAAGAGCGGGAGGGGGGGTAATTTGATGAAATCCCAACCCAAAAAAATACTCTTTTTTTTTGGAGTTTAAAAAAAAGGGTTTGGCCTGTGCGTCGATCCTCAGTCAGTCAGCTTTGCCTTTTATTTATATACAGATGTATAACACGTATTCCAAGCGTGTCATTTTTCGACTACTATGAATGATATGAATATATGGCGTAATAATTATGTACTGTTTAGTTACTATCATCATCATAATCCACAACCAGACTTCACCTACTACTGGGTATTATAGGCCTCTGTTTGCTCCTCTGCCTCATTCAGGATATTCCCGCGATGTTAAAAATGTCCTGCACATCTCGCCGCCGCACGACCTACACTTCCCTTCCCAGTCCTTGATTACTATACTTACAAACCAGATCTAATTAGTCCGTCAAATAGATTTTCCAAAAAATATTGCACACGTATTTTTTCTTTTTTCACATAAACAAAAAATGGAGACAATACAGTGCTTAAATTCGAAATTTCGAAAACGTCACAACTACAAATGACGTCACAACCTCCCACTCATGATCTTTGACACGTCTTATCTTCGTAAATTTTTATTAATTTGATAAAACAAAAACACGTATCCAATATTTTTCGATAATCTAACTTACGGACTAATTAGAATCAAATTTTTATTTGACTAAGTCCGATTAATTATTGATTATCCATGTTTTTGCTCTTTAAATGTTTTTATATAGATCTTGAGTACTTAACGTTGACGTTCTAATGCAATTAGTTGACTGCATCAGTATCCACGCTAATCATAAAATGCTTTAAAAAAGTCGGACATGCGAAGTAGGTGCTCTTACGTTATCCAGATATAATTATATATCTGTGGTTCAGTCAAACTGGTATAGAAACATTTCTAGGCTATGGTGGTTACTTTGGTACCGTTTTTTGCTGTTTAGAAAACCGTTACATAATTAAAAAAAATAATCATACATAATTTTTAGCACGTTCTTATGTAACTGGCCAGTATTTAGGAACCCAATCAATTCTTGCCGAGTTCTGCTTTCTCAATGACAAAATGGATTCCTCATCTGTATTCAAGCCTGTTTCATCGGCGAACGAATTGTTACTCAATATTTCTTAGTGACGCGTCTGATCGTCTGATGAAAGGAAAGAGTGTTTGTATCAGTTGAGTCCGAATTTTGTGAGTGAGAAGTGTGCCTCGTTACCATAGTGTGGCCATTTATTTAAAAATTGTAGAGTAACTACGGTACTCAGAGATATTTAATGATTACTTAAGCCGTCACTTAGTAAAGATTTGACATACTGTTTTATGACAAAACTGACAAAACTTTTACTAAGTGATGGCCTAAGTAATAATTACAGCTCTCTGAGTGCGGCATTAAATTGAAAAAAATGTCAAGTTGTCTTAGATAGATTTTAAATAAGGTTTTAGTGTTTGTGACAGAAAGAAAAAGTAAAATAAAAGTGTGAGTGTTATATTATTCAAATCTCAGAGCAACACAGTTTTAGAAACGTATATTATATCATTAAGGTCAGTAGCAACAGATTTTTTTTATATAATAACATCACGCTTGTAATCCCCGAAAGGTAGCCAGAGGTGTACCCATTAGTACAGCCACAATTCCCCAATTATGTTTTATTAATTTAGCTGTTGCCAGCGGCTTCACCCGCTACAACTCGAAAATTATCCCACGGAAATATAAAATCGGGATAAAAACTATCTTATTTGTTAATCCAGATTATAAACTATCTGTGTACCAAATTTTATCCAAATCCGTTCAGTAGTTTTCACGTGAAGAGGTAACAAACATACACACTCACACACTCACAAACTTTCGCCTTTATAATATTAGTGTGATAGTGTGATGTGATTCCCATGTAAAAGGGAGTAAGCATATTGCTATCAACCGGTCAAAAACCAGACTACTAAGAAATTCCTTATTAAAAAACCCAATAACACTTTGCCCGATGGCAAAGCAATGTTTAATGATATGCATCCAAAAATTGGAGTATCATTATTTTCTTATTTGATTGTTCCGCAACATTGATTGAATTGCAGTAGGTAACCACTTACAACTTCTAAATCCGAGTTACTTAGAACTTATATTTTACTAAACCGAATATTGGTTTAAATGGATGGACGAGATTTTGACTCGGTTGACGATTCTAGACTTTTGCCCACTTTAGTAACTAACGACAGAAATTTCACACTAGCTGGTGCCTGCGGCTTCAACAGCGTGAATATGACGATTTTCCATACAAACTTTGCCTCCCTTTTTCACCCCCTTAGGGGTTGAATTTTCAAAAATACTTTCTTTAATGGATGCCTACGTCATAAGAGAAATACGTGTGCGTAATTTTAAATTTCTGGCCCTCCTGTGCGTTGATTCTCATTCTGTCTGTTTTGCCATTTATACAAAGTGATCTTTTAGTCACCGTCCAAATTCTGATAATGTTAAATCTTTGGCGAAAATCATTCAAAACGTGTTTTTTTTATTTTAGTATCACTCAATACGAAAATATTGAGATAATCACATCACAAAGTTTTAACGTTTCACGGAGAGCGGATAATTCTTTCGAAAAAATTATTTAATACTTATGAAAATTTTACGTTTTGATTTTTTTTAAATGGTGCTAGTGAATATGAAATTTAAAAAAAAATTGGACGGTGACCAAAAAATCATCTTGTAGAAAGGGTGTAAAATTACCCTTAACGCAGCGAAAGGCACTTGTTCTACCCACCACTGCGATCATTATTAGTTACGGAGATATTGGGGGGTCAAAGTTCCAAATGTTGCACAGCTGTTTTTATAAATACTAGTTTTTTCAGGTTCAATTTAATTTAATTAAAATATATAATAATAAATAATAATAAAACTTAATTACTTCCATGACCCTTTTACTATTCAAAGCATCCACTAGCACAATGTTTATAGAATGCACATTGAGTTTTACCGCAAAATGTGATTTTTACCCCAAAAAAAAAGTCGTTTCCGGTACTTAGTTTGATGTACAGAATGCTTGGTAGATGTGTGTGTGAAGGGTTAATTTACATCCTGTATGACAGATCAGATAACATAGCATTACGCTTGTAATCTTCGAAGGATTAGGTCGAGGTGTTCCTAATAGTACACCTACATTTCACCAGTTCAGTACCATAGAATAGAGGTCGAGTCTATTACCATCAACCGGGCACAATAATAAGGTATTTCAGCAAAAAAATCTAATTAGTCCGTCTGTTAGATTATCGAAAAATATTGAATACGTGTTTTTTGTTTTATCAAACTAATAAAAGTTGACGAAAATAAAACGTGTCAAAGATCATAAGTGGGGACTTTTGATGTCACTTTGTGGGTAAAAAATTACTAACCTTGTGACGTCACACGACTTTTTGAAGCACTGTATCGTCTTCATCTTTTGTTTACGAGAAAAAAGAAAACATACGTGTCCATTATTTTTTGGAAATCTGTCTGACGGACTAATTAGATTTTTTTTGGTGAAATTTCCTATTGCTGTCTCCGTGGGTGCTACTGACCCAGACAAAAAAATATTGGTGATGTAATGAAAGTGTAATAGTTCTTTTTTGTGCATTCTGTGTTGTAGGTATTTGTTATATTTCGAGTTACGTAATTATTGTCGCAAACAAGCGAATTGTGAGGAAATCAGACATTTTGTTTCCATTATTTATTTCTAACTGATTACAAATATGATCATGAATGTGAATTTTATTAATATGACTTTGATATTTTCATTTAATTGATGCAAAAATTAAACCTGCAATTGCACAATTTTGGAAAGGTAACCAGAGATAAATAGAATTAGCATCATCTACCTAGCCTTTACCTAAGCTAGGTTCAGCTGTTCTGTTTTTTTTGGGGGGTGGGAAAGTCATCTAATAACCCCGCTCTTAGGCAGAGCGAAAAGGGGGAGTGTCAGATACTCTTCTGGACTTCTACTGACTAAAAACCACCCATGTTCCTTCTTAGCCCTTTATATCGAGGCCGCGATATCTCTTGCGAACAACCCGCAGCACCGAAGGCCTCGGCCCTTGCGGGCCCCTTCCATGTTGCTGCCTTCTCTTTAAGGCGTGCGTGGAACACGAACGCGCCGTCGACACTGCCTCTCGTCGTCATAAGGCGGATGGACGGCGAGCTAGCCCATTACTCACCGTCCACAGGCCCGCGTCTACGGTGGCTGGAAGCCGTCACGTGGCCCTCGACGCCCGGAGCGTCTCCCGCGGCGGCGGGTACGAGAGGTTATCTCCCTCTTACGGGTTCTCTCCCTCTCACAAAGTTTGGCTCAGCTTGCAGTCTAACCAAATTTAGTTGAATACCAACATTATTACATGAAACAACTGCTTTTTACATCTCAAATCTATGATTATAAAGAAAAATAATTATTAACAATACTAGTACAGTAAAAATAACAAGATAATGACAGTAACAAATGAATAAAATACAATACACATACAATACAACATACAACAACAACAACATACATACATAATTATAATATAAATGATAATTACTTATTAATTACTTATAATTACTTATTTGTTTTTATAATAATTATGTAGTTAATTCAATTCCGTCGCCTCTGCTTGTTCGCAATAATCTCAAAAACTACTGCACCGATTTTCATGCTGTTTACCAACGCGGGCGAAGCCGCGGGCATCAGCAAGTCTAACATAATCTTCTTTCCATTACAGATGTCGATGGACGAAATGCATCCGATGTTCCCCTACACCAAGGAGGAAGTGCAAGAGATCAGAAGAGAGCTTCGATTGAAGGAGAGCACTATAGAAGAAGATGTGGACGCTATCGTGGAGTGGTTCCACAAGCAACCGCATTTGGTTGAAGCTGGGATAGGTAACCAAATAAACTATTCCATAAAATTTACATTCCATAACATTGTGCTAGTTGGTGCTTTGAATAGTTAACGGGTCATAGAGGTAATTTAAGTAATTTAAGTAAACCTGAAAAACTGGTATTTACAAAACAGCTGTGAAAAGTGCTCTTCGTTTGCGTTAAGGGTACTTTTACACCCTTTATACGGCAGCCAGGAAAACTATGTATGTGATGGGCTGTCACCCATCCACTTTAGGAAGATTGACCCGAGTGGCAGTTATATAAGCTACATTATGCACGGGTTAGCTAGTGATTAGATAGCATCCATCATCATCATCGTCATCCAAAGCCTGAATACAATCACTGCTGGGTATAAGACTCTCTCCTCTTGTGAAAATGTCCACGTTCTTGTGCCAGTCTCATCGACTTTTCCCTCTCAAAAAGGCCCCTATGTCCATGGGAGCACAGTATTTGAATTAAAATTAGTGAATGTTGACCTGCAATACAAAAGTATCTAATATCATTAAAAGGAACAAGCGGTCATTGTTTGATTTCTGACTATAAACAAACGTCGCGCCATTTTCGATCATAGTTATTCATTGCATTAAAATAATATATTCAAACTGCAAAGGCTGATAAAAAATAAACGATCCTTATAATGTCGACGTTTGAACGCACTCTTAACAAGTAGAATCGAGAACAACGCTTATACGCATTTTAAATACACTTGAATACATGGAAAACAGTTTTTTTTTGTTTATATGCGTATTTATACAAAAACATTTTTGAAAAAAAAGCTTCAGAAGCGAAACGTTAATTTTAATTACCGTCATGGTCGATGACCCTAAGTTTAAAAGCATAATGGTTTTAATTAAACAAAATATATAATAATTATGCCATGCACGCGTAGGCACAAAAGGTCCGGTGCGTAATAGTACATTATTATATAAGTGCGGTAAGTTGAAAATTACAGCCGAGGCGATATTGCTTGCCCGAGCCGTAGGCGAGGGCTAAAAGAAAGCAGAGGCTGTAATTATCAAAGCGCACGTATGTCATACGACGTTTTATAACATATTTGCGAGGAAATAAATAAAACTCGGACTTTCTTAAACGAATAAATCTTTAATTAAAGCAGTTATGAAAATTTGAGCAATTAGTAAAATTGATTATTATTTCTTAACAAATAAGCGATGCGATTTTTTTTCAGGCATAGGCACAAAACAGCCAGTATTATTAATAAAAGTAAATTAATATTTTTGTTTTTGCTACAGATATTAATGGTTGTAATTTATTGTCGAAATTAATTAAATTAAAGAATTAAATGTTTATTTATTATATTTTGATCTCCCAAAGTTAATTTTATTCATAAAATGTTCACTTTTCTGAAATAAAAACTCTTTGCTAAGATTTAAAAAAGTAGGTACCGTTCGTTTTGACGGAGCATCTTTCTAAACCGTGCGATTTACATTACATTACCGCACAAGTACGTAATGAGATACCCTTTACGAGCAAATGTGTTATAAACTTTTTTACAGTGTTTTATATAAGCTTTAGTTTACGCACGTGTGGATCGCAATCAGCAAGCGTAAAGTGTATCACCCGCAGGGCTCATTTACGGAGACGCGGAGCGTCGCGCGGCGTGTTGTGCGTTTTTAATTCAAGCACATGGCGATGTATGAAAACGTCAATGATTTGAAACGACGATTTTACAAGAAGTGATTTTTCGTTCGTTAGTTTAAAATGCAGCGTTAGTTGCAGTGGACCCGCCTCTCCCGCCTTTTTAATTTTAATGTAACCAGTGACACTCGCGCCATCAAGACGAATCTAACGACGTATATTTCATTCAAATCCCTTCATCCGTTTAGGAGTTATGAGGGAACAAAGAAACGGACATACATACATATATACATACTTACATACATACACGCCAAACACATAACCCTCCTTTTGGGCTTCGCCGCAGTCGGGTAAAAAAAGAAAAAGACATGCCCTATTCTAATAGCCATTCACCATCATGATCACTATCCGTTTTCATAATTATTATGTTTGTTTACGACGTATTCCAAATCTTATCACTTCATAATTTTTAAAAATGTGTAAGTTTTTGAGGATATCTGGATGTTTAGTATTCTTTCACGCAAAAGCTTTTGGACCGGATTGAGATGACATTTGGCAATCAGATAGATTATAACAAGAACTTTTAATCGTGGTAGTGCGCTATGACCCTATTGCACGCGGGCGAAGCCGCGGGTATTAGTAAGTTCTTTATTTTCTAAATAATATAATATTATTGTAATTCCAGATAGAGACTTTGTGGAGAGAATGCTGATCGTAACAAAAGGATCCATGGAGAAGGCTAAGCGAAGAATAGACAACTTCTACAAGTACAGGCTGTTGTCGCCAGAGATCATACAGAACAGGGAGACGGTGCTATCTGACCCCGAAGATCTGTGGAGTTCATAGTGAGTAATCCTAAAAAAATCTTAAAGATGAGTTTAGTTTGAAATAAGGATTTCTACTTTTTGTCAGCGGTATAATTGGCTGCTTGACTACTGATAAAAAAACACGAAAATGGTATGTTATTTTAAGGATCTAACAGAAATAGACCGATGTGTGAAAAAAGCATCATAAATGAACATTGTGGGGAAACCAAAACAGCATGCCTAAGACATAAAGGGTGTAAAAGTGCCCTTAACGTAAACGGGCGCTTGTTCTCCTCACCACTGCGATCATTTTTTGGTTGTTGACCATACCTGGGAAACGCCTAGTTACGGAGATATTGGGGGTCAAAGTTTAAAATTTTGCACAGCTGTTTTTGTAAATACTAGTTTTTCAGGTTATAACTTTACTTAAATTACCTCTATGACCTAAAAATGTGATTTAAAATGTGATTTTTGACCCGAAAAAAAGGTTTCCCACAAAGCGTAGAGGTACTTAGTTTGATGTACAGAATGCTTGGTTGACGTATGAGTGAAGGGTTAATTTACACCATGTATTTCTCAAGGGCATGTAAAGCCAAGTCAGAAGCCAAAAAAAAAAATGCTCTGACACCAGGATAGGCGCAAACCATATTACCTCGTGTACGGGTTGCCCCGTTTTGCATTATTTCCACTCAATATCAAAACAAGAACAATATCGATGCTACGGATACTGCTATCGATGTTAATTAAATTAGCCAGTTGGTCTCTTTCCCAATGTATTGAGTAATTGCAGTTCTTCGTATGCTATAATTAAACAAGCTGCAATCGGAGCTGCGTTATGGTTGACAGACCGTGTCAAGTAGGCAATGTGTTTGACTGACATGACGGTGTTTTGATTGCGTTTCCTAGTGGCTAGCTAGTTTCTTGTCGATTTTCTTTGTTCATCTTTATCTACAGAATAGGTGACTAAGGCTTTGCTGCTATTATCTATCTAACTTTAATAGATTTGCAATTTTATCGCTTTATCATTAGGTTCAAAGTGGATTATCATAATGTATAACTGGCGTGTACGTGTATATTCCGGGGTCCTGACTTTTGAAAGTAAAAGGAACACAGTTAAATAATAAAATTTTAATAAATTCTCCTACTTAGCGTGTCAATGACAATATTTAAATTGAGTCTGCCCAAAAACATGCGACGGGTTTGGCATTTTCAGTTCCGTTCATCATCTCCTGTGATGTGATACTAACGTAACAGGCAGCACTCGCCATCAAATTTACACTCCAAGGCAGAGTCATCTATGAATCTTCACTTGAACAGGTTTTCCTTGCTTCACCAGCCTATGTCCTCGTGTCCAGGTGGGAGATTTTCGGCAAGTGGCACTATAAGATGGGTAGGCAAACACTTTCTCGCCATTGCGTGAATCTGTCTCTAGATCGTTTGCCAGTGAGTGGGAACACACATTTAAAAACTTTATGTTATATTGTAGTGGCTTTGAAGGTATTCCGGTGGAATGTTTTTTTCTTTAGACGGTGCAATTAAAATTATTAGCATCTATTAACGAGTGAAAGTACGCATAAATATAAACAACTTTTACTCGTAGACCAAGTCTAAAGTATGCAAAAAATACTGCTGTTTCACACAAAAAGGAAAAATCTATCTAAAAATGCCGTTTAAAGTTGAACATATGCGACTGTCTCGTTCGTCTAGTGATTGCAATTGAAACTGCTGAAGATGTGGTCCTCAGTTTCATTCCTGGGTCGGGCAAATCCTTATTTGGTTTTTCCATCAGGAATTTCTCAGTAGGCAGTAACGGAGTCTGGATTGGTGACCGGTTTATGGGAATAGGTTTATCTCCTATTTATTTATTGGCGAAAAAAGTTTAACATTGAACTGAACTGTTTAAACAGTAAAATATGAGCCTACATTCAAAGCAGTAACTTTTAATTATGGGTAGCGGTGGCCCAGTGGTGGTGGCCCCGACTTACGACCAGTAGGTCGTAGGTTCGAACCCAGGCAGGCACATTACTTTGTGTAATTTATTTCATCACCGCTGCTTTCACAACGGTGAAGGAAAGCATCGTGAGGAAACCGGTATGTCGTAGAACCAAATAAAAATCGAAGACATGTGACATCTACCAATCCACAATGGGCCCGCGTGGTAGATTAAGCTCATTGCCTCTCAAAGAGAGGAGGCATGTGCCCCAGCTGTGGGGACATTAATAGGCTGTTGATGTTGATGATCGTTAGGCTCATATTTTACTGTTTAAAGCAAGAGGTACAGTTCAATGTTTTAGTTTTTTCAATGAACAATTGCGATGTTTTCACGTAAACAAACAATGAAGAATGCTTTGAAATTTCATGTGACGTCATACTCTAAGACATTAGTATGACATTTTTTAGCGGTCAGTGACGTCACCAACCCCTGCTCAAATCTTGGACGCGTTGTATCTTCGTCAATTTTTATTGATTAGATGAAACAAAAAATACGTAGGTATCCAATATTTTTTTAATAATGTAACAGACGGATTAAAATCACATTTTTCAAAGTCAGTAAACATCCTTATTCTTACACTATTTATGCTCGAGATACAAAAAATAATAATGCAGAGTGTACAATATGGAGCGATAGACTCAACATACAAGACTAATCGTCTAGACTAGATGTAACACACGTCTGCCTAAATCTTCAGGTATTACAGGCGAGCTGTTAAGTAACATAAGTAGTAACACATCTAATCTTTCTTTTGATCTTGAAAATATTTTGAACTAATCTCTTGAATATTATTAAAACCGAGAAAAACTTTGCATTGTTAACATTTTAAACAATAGATTTTGACAGACTTTAAACGTGAATTTGTTAAAAATAAAAAGTAATCATAATTTTCCTTTACCTAGGTACGTAATTTCGTTAGAAGAAATAAATTGAGTTTTGTAATTTTCAAAATCAATTAATTGTCGTTCTCGTTCTCTTTATTTCCGAAAATATTGATGAGCTCAAAAAAGACCAGCAGCTAGCTCTTTAGCATTGTCACATTAATAATGACAATTCATTTTTACCCGACTAAGGCGAAGCCAAAAGGAAGGGCAATGATTTTGGCAGTCTATGTAAGTATGTATGTATGTTTGTATGGTCCACCGTAGCGCCTAGACTATCGAACGTATTTTAATAAATGAGGTGTCAATAGATTCGTAAGAATACCCGGGTGACAAGGGCTCTATAAATTTTAACAATTCTTTCTAAGACAGAATTTAAATGTCAAATTCTAAGCTCGAAAAAAAATTAATTGAGATAATTTTATTGGTGATGATAATTTGTGTCGCGGGTTCGATCCCCGCACGGAACAAATATTTGTATGACCTACAGATAGTTGTTCCGGGTCTGGGTATTTGTGTATTTGAGTTTAAATGTTTGTGAACGCACCCACGATACAGGAGAAATTCCTAGTGTGGGGCAAAGTTTAAAAAATAAAAAAAATCATAACATGTTTGGTATCAAATGAAAGGTCTTTTTTTTTTTTTTTTAATCTTTATTTACAGGGTTTTTTCTATACAGAATATGTCACCCCGATGATTACATACAATTAAATTACACATATACCTATACTAAACTAGCCTACCCGCAACCTTATAACCATAATAATATTACAATAAAGTGTTCTGGCTTCATCGGACAATGGAGAGGCCAGAACGCTATTATAGAAGCCTACATTAAAACTATTGACAAAAGCTTGCCGCCTTTGGGCTCCCACACGAGCACACTCCGCTAGGACATGATGCACATCTTCAATAACTCCACAGACAGCACAATTTGGTGAATCGACTTTGCGCATCATGAATCCAAAGCTATTGAGCGGTATGTGGCCGGATCGGAGCCTCAACGCCGTCACAACCTCTTGCCTGCTCATTCTACCCTCACTGAACCAAAGCACTCGTGGAAGAGATGGCTGAATCGTTCTGTACCAGATACCCTTAGTCAAAGACCTTTCATCAAAATATTCTGACCATGATTGAATACATCTGTCTCTAACTAAGGGTAATAACTCAGTATGCCAAGGAGAACAAGGATATGTTTCTCCATCAGAAGTCGCTTCATTTGCCAAACGGTCAACCATCTCATTTCCTTCCAGTCCAACATGAGATGGAACCCACTGCAAAACAATTGTTTTACGATTGGTAACTAAATCACTAATTATTTTTATAATATTATATGCTAGTGGAAGGCCCCTAAAAGGTGAAGTACTCGTGCATTTCATCAGATGGAGAAGAGCACTTTTAGAGTCAGTAAAAATAACAAATCGATCACCGGCCAAAGATTCGACATAAGCTAAAGCTTCAGCTATAGCAATTAATTCTAAATGCATTATTGAAATTCTGGATACAATTTTGAATTTAAAAGACGCACTTATTTGAGAATCAAAAAAAGCTGCACCACAGTGATTCTCGTGTCTAGAACCGTCCGTATACATGCAGTAAAAGCCAGAGTACTGTGCATTCAGAGATGAACAACATATCGCTTTAAGGTTTTGTACATTATAACAATGCTTAGGTTTATCTACTGATTCTAAACTAGGTTTTACAACATCTGATAAGTTTATATTGCTGACCCAAGTGTCCATGGAAAACATGCAAATTTTATTACTGCAGTATATATCTTCCTGCTGTAGATTATCATGAGACAAAACTAACAGTGGCTTTTTCTTATTTCTCCAATAAGGATGATTGTAACAAAGACCATTTAGCTTATGCAACAAATCGATTAAAAGGAAATGGTAGCACTTAGATTTTAAATAAAATTTACCAGCTAAATATTGGCGGCGAATAAAAAGAGGAGGCAATAACAATTCAGATTCCATAACGTGAATCGGAGTGCTTTTAATAAACCCACCAATTAACCGCAAGCAAATGTTTTGTAATCTATCCAGTTTAATTAAATGACAGTCAGCGCTATTGTCCAGTAAAAAGCTACCAAAGTCGATACGACTACGAATAAGGGAGATATACAATCTTCTTAAGTGGTTGGGGTGAACACCCCATCCAGGTCCCACTAGAACCCTAAACATATTAATCAATTTAAGCACACGATCACGGACTTCACCAATGTGTTTCTTCCAACGAAGGCTTCTATCCAGCCACAATCCTAGGTACTTGACGTGGTCTACTAACTCTAATAAAGTCCCGTTCAGACGTACATCTACATCAGGCCTTCTAAAACCTCTACTGAACCAACAGATTTTACTTTTTTCAGGGGATATGTTTAATCCTACATATGTCAACATATTATTGATGAGATCAAGTGTAGACTGGATCTTGCATTGTCCCTCACTAACAGAATAACACTGTACATATATAGCGAAGTCATCCGCGTACTGAGATATACTAATGTTGTTTTGCATACTTTTACAAATGCCTGAAGTTACTACATTAAATAATAATGGGGATAACGGATCCCCCTGAGCCAAGCCAGTACCAGAATGTCTACTAATAAAGCTACTACCTATTCTAATCTTGAGTACTCTTTTATGTAAAAAATTCCATAAATATCTACAGATACGGGAACCAACTTTAAAACTATCTAAAATATTTATCAAAACGGAATTATTTACATTGTTGTAAGCATTATTTATATCTATAAAACAACCTATAGTAGAATAACCCTCGGAAAAACCAGTTTGAATTGTGGTGATTAGACAGCTCAAGCCGTCTAAACACGACCTACCCCTACGGAAGCCAACTGTATTCTCAGAAAATGTGTTACTTTTTTCAAAAAACCATTCCAATCTTCGGTATAAAACATAATGGAAAATTTTACAAATACAGGATAGTAATGATATAGGTCGGAGTGAAGAAACGTTACTAGGGTTACGATCAGGCTTTGGAATAGGTACGATACAAATGTCGCGCCACTGGTGTGGAACAAAACTGTGATTAAAAAAGCTGTTAAATAAAGAAAGCAATACTAACTTACCTTCATAAGGTAAATTCTTTATCATAGAATAAGATATGTCGTCGCATCCAGGAGATGTATCCTTAGTTTTGATACATTTATCTAGCTCCTGAATTGAGATCTCGCATTCTAATGTAGGGTTCCTATTGTGAACGGTAGGGGTCGAAGGGGATACAAAATCGGGTGTTAAGGAATTTAAAAGGTTTGTGGCGCTTGAAGCGTCCACATAACTTCTAGGTGAACGGTAACCTTTCAACCATCTCATTTTGCGCCATACTTCACTCGACGATGTAGTGTGATCAACTGAGGAACAAAATTTTTGAAAGTTCAATGCCCTAGCCTGTCGTATTAGTCTTTGGGAAATGTTAATTCTACCTTTAAGAGTTTCCAGGTTTTGGGGTGTGGGATTACTTCTAAATTTAGATAAAGCTAACCTACGATGAGCCACAGTTTGTGACAGTTCCGCAGTCCAGTATGGTTTCGGAGTGAAATTTGACGTAGGATTTTGATTAAATTTAAACACAGGAATGAATTTTTTAGCTCCGTCGTTTAGAATATCCAAAAATAAATTATACGCCTTTTGGGGGTCCTTTGGTAAACATATATTTCGAAACTTTTCTTTTAGATATTGTTTATAAGAAGTCCAGTCTGCGTTTCCAAAATTCCTTTTTATAACTTTAGGCAGGCATGATGTACTCAAAGTTGAAAGTTTAATAATTAGGTGGTCGCTGCCTAGATTTTCATTTAAAACGATCCAATTAAAGTTTAACGCAATATCTATAGAAACTAGTGATATATCTGGGGAAGACTGTTGTAAGTAGTTATCAACTAAACGTATTCGTGTATGTGTTCCATCGTTTAAGGAAATATAGTTGTTATCCATTAGTGAATCGTGAATAAGACTGCCTCTGTGATCAGTTTTATAGGACCAACTGGCATGATGGGCATTAAAATCACCAAGAATTAACGTTTTGGCCGACCATAATGATAACAAACCATCCCAGTCCTGCTGAGTGGTTACGATTCTCGATGGACAATAAACAGAAACAATATTCTCAAACGGTTCACAATTAAATACTTTTACGCAAACTACCTCCATACCATTATTATTAACGAGAATGCGTCGCAGCTGCGACTTAACAGATTTATGAACTATGATAGCTACACCGCCGTATGAGTCATCACGGTCCGCGCGATAAACATTAAAACCACTAACTTTAAAATTACTTTCTGGTTCAAGCCACGTCTCACTAAGGGCGGCAATATGTACTTTTTCTTGACACAACAGTTCTTGAAACGAAGCTAACTTTGGCTTAATACTTTGGGCATTCCACTGCAATATGTTTAATTTAAGTGATTTATTAGCCATCACAGGGAATAAAAAAATTAAACAGTGCTTTTACCAACGGCCACTCTGATACAAAACTCACCGACACGAGGGTTAACCATTCTAGGCACAACTGGAATACACACTTGATCTTAAAAATTAAACCTGTCTTTTTAAGGTATATCACCTCCTTAATTCTCACACACAACTCTTTGAAAGAAGGGCATTCCTCTTTGCCCTCTTCATCTATCGGTAATTGCCGTACGTCTCCTTCGTCTGCGTCTGCGTTCCAGAACATCCAGTCTTCCTTTAGTGGGCTCTTTTTCTTTTTCGACTTTGGGGTATCACTGTCCCTTCTATCTGTGGAAGGAGTCTGTACATTGTGGATCGTAGCCTTTGTTTTTACTACTTCCGCAAAGGTAGGGTTTCGAGTTGATAAAACAGAGCCGTCTTCACTAGGTGTAGAAAAATGATTCTCAAGAGCAACCGGAGCTTGCGGAGGGATGATAGTATCGGGTGGAGCGGGTATATCAGGGGGTACATAACATTCCAGGGCTTTTCTATATGTACAGCCAAACTCCGACATAATCTCTCGAATCCTTCTCTCTTTCTTGTAACTTGGACATGATCTGCTAAGCGATATGTGATTACCCTTGCAGTTGACACATGATAATACTAATGTGTCGCAATTCTCATGATTCCCACCACACTTTGGGCAAACCACCTTTTTCGAGGGGCACATTTTCCGAACATGGCCTAATCTCCAACATTGGGAGCATTGCGATACTTGATGTATGTATGGCAATACTTTAATATTAATGTCACATACACGTACTGATGCTGGGACATGATCTCCCTCAAAACAAAGTCGAAGGGTTTCGCTGGGGCACCAACCACCTTCATCCCTGTTGCGACGATCTAACCTCTTGAAAGATAAAAGTTTTGCAGGGGCCGGACATGAAATATTTTTGAGAATCTCGTCATCAGTCAAATCGAGATCTACATCCTTAATTATGCCATAGCAAAAGGAAAGCTCTAAGGCCTTCTGGAACCTCCATCCTTTCACCAAGAGCTTTTCGCACATAAGAAGGTCCTGAGCAGCCGATTCACTTTCGAATTGAAAGCGTATTTTAAAAGGACTTAAATATTTAACTTCGCTAATCTTTGTTATTTTATTTTCTTTTAAAATACGTGCCATGGCAAATTGTTTTGGTAGACGTTCTTTGTGCGAAACGTATATCTCGAACTTTTCCTCCTTAACAGAATGTCTACTACCATGACAGACCTTTTTTTTACTCGTCTTAACTTCTTTCCAACCCTCTTCGTCTTCAGTACTGTCCTCTCTTTCCCTCTTATCCGCTCGTGACTGCTTCTCTTTATTGTTACAATCGTCAACAGCATCCATTTCCGCAGAATCATTTAATAAACTCTGTATATTAGTATTATTGAATACGGGTGTATCACAGCGTGGTGAAATATTAAAGTCATTCATGGCGCAATCTCGTCAGGCACACGCAGCCGGTAGACCCGGCGCCGCACACCTGTGGCACGTGTCAATGCAATGCGTCAACAACTCTCGCGCAGTGGGGATAATAATTATAACCGCGACACAAGACACAACCAGCCCGAACGAGTGCCGGTACGGGTATGAAATGAAAGGTCTTGGCAAGTACATTACAAATATGTATATAACATTATAGTTCAAGTCTCTTTTAACGTTTAGATTGCGGTCAAAATCTTCTTGCGGTCTAGTCTGTGTTATTTACTCGTATTATGTAAATAAGAAACGAACATTAAGTTACATATTATTACGTATTTATTGAATAACACACAAAAATAAATTTCAAATAAATAATAAGTTTAAAAACTAAAACCCGACTACGAATAAAAACGCGGTCTTAAAAGTATTAAACTAGAAAAGTCGTCTAGTAAGTAGATAATTTGATAAATTATAGAGGACAGTCGTAGTCGCATGCCACCTTGCTAATGGCAACTAGCAGCTGACTTCTGTGTCAATGAGAACGCCTTGAAGAAGCATCAGGTATCAGTGGCATGCGACTACTGCTGTCCTCTATAATTTATCAAATTATCTACTTACTAAACGATTTTTCTTGTTTAATACTTTTAAGACCGCGTTTTTTTTCGTTTTTGTGTGACAATAATTGCAGTCTTCTTGACATTTTACCGAATGACAGCGATGTGGAAGATTCGCTCGTGGCCGGTTAGTTTTTTTTCTTTACGCGCTCTTTGGCACTATAATGCATTATTTGTATGTTTTTCTAAACATCTAATTTGCAATATCTAATTACTTATGAAGAACAGTGGTGGCCCAGTGGTGGCGGCCCCGATTTACGAACAGTGAGTCGTGGGTTCGAATCCAGTCAGGCGTATTACTTTGTGTAATTTATTTCAACACCACTGCTCTCAAAACGGTGAAGGAAAACATCGTGAGGAAAACTGGCATGTCTTAAAATCAAACAAATCGAAAACATGTGACATCTACTAATCCGCACTGGGCACGCGTGGTGGATTATAATAGCCCATCCCTCTCCTAGAGAAGCGGCCTGAGTCCCTACAGTGGGAACATAATAGGCTGATGATGATGAATATCTAATTACTTGATTTTTTTTTTCTTTTTCAGCCTCCAGATTTCAATGCCTAAAATGTTTAAAGGCCATAGAGTGACTGTGGTCAAATTCGTGAACCCAGATCCGAGCTCCTTCTCCTGTGAAGCTTTCCTCAGAAATACTTTCATGGTGAGTGCTTCTATTATTTACTTACTAAATCAATTATTCATTAGCACAACATCACGCCTGCAATCCACGAAGGGTTAGGCAGATGTGTACTAATTAAATAGTACACCCACATTTCACCAGTTATGTTTAAGTCTCATGTAATAGGGGGTGAGCCTATTGCCATCAAGCGAGCACAAATCCAGACTCCGTGGCTGTTACTGATAAATTCCTGATGGAAAAAAATAACACTCTTTCCGGCCCGGGTAATGGACCCTGGACCTTATGCTCAGCAGTCGCACATGCGACAACTAGACCAACGAGGCAATCAATTAATTATTGTTTCAGTGTTTTTTTTTGTCTCATTCATCACATTCCACCCTCTAAATAAAAATAATAGAAAGACTACAACACAGGTTTACATTCAAATTCATACAAAACAAATATCTAAAAACAAATAGGCTGGTTCCATCACGATGACCTCATCTCTGCCCTTTTTTTTCTGGCGGGTGGTAAATTATTAAATAACCGCTCTTGGGCAGAGCGAAAGGGAGTCTCAAACTTCTACTGATTAAAAACCACCCATGTTCCTTCTTAGCACTATATGTCAAGGCCGCCTTATCTCTTACAACATCCCGCAGCCACGTCATTTCTGCCCTTAGGGCAAGATTAAGGTCAAGAATAAGCCCATTTCAATTAAAAATAAAAATAATTATTATAAAAATATAAACTTTCTAACGGTAATTTAAAACAAAAAAAAATATGTAGAGGGGTTTATAATAAAAGGTAAAAATATAAAAAAAAAAGAAGGAGTATCCCTTCTACAAAAAAAATATGTATAAGGAATACTGATGGTAGCCGTTTGTACGATGGTGTCACTTACACCTTGGATTCTTGCGTTGATGTCTATTCTCCACAGGGATTGGCTGCTATATCCAAAAGCAGTCATAAGAACTTTCCAAAAATTGTAAAACTAATGGTTTTACATTTTTTATGTTTTTGTTTGTAGTAAAATAACTTTCATATTTATGATTTGAATCATAAATGTGAAAGTTTTTTTGTTGGTCATACCTTACCGATTTCAACGGAATTCGATATGACAAAGTATTATATTGCCCAAGTAGTATTTTCTCGAGGGTTAATTTTACACCATCACGAGGCAAAATCTAGTTAAAACCTAATTTTGTGTTGTTTTCTTCCAGCTCGGAGACATCAGAATGAAACATGATTACTTCCTAGGTGACATCTGGGTGCTGGACATGAAGCATGCTACCTTCGCCCACCTGCTTAGGTTGAACCCTTCTCTAATGCAGAAGTCAGCCCATTTGTTTCATGTAAGTAACAATTAGTACTACATGTTTTTTTTGGATGGGAGGAAATCATCAAATGGCCCCTCCCGCTCTGGGCAGAGCGGTAGGGAGTTTCAGACTTCTATTGACTAAAAACCACCCCTGTTCCTTCTTATTCCATTATGCCGAGGTTGCGGTATCTCTTTCGAGCAACCCCCAGCCCTGACGGGATTTTATAAGGCCGTAAAAATATATTACATTTGGGAATCGAACCGCATCATCTTTATCGAATTTTCAATCTGGAGGATCAGACAAGACTCCTTCAAATTTGAACATAGCAATGCTGCTTTTTAGCAAGTTGACAGTATGTTTTTTTATTATTTACATGCAAAACTCAAAAAACTATTTGCATATTTTTTCCCATTTTTGAAACACATGCCGCTTATCAGAAGAGGGCATTGTCGTTTTTATTAAAGGGGGCCTAGTACTGGTTGGTAGAAATTTATTAAATTTTGTTCCTTGTACATGCCTCTCCTCACGAAGACTTTCTTCACCGCTTTGACTTTTAACTCCTAATTTTCAACATCTCAATTCCAGGAAGGTCTTGGTCTTCGGATCCACTCCATCCACGTCCTCAACGCCACCAATCTTCTCCAACACGTCATCAGCTTTATGAGGCAGTTCTTCAGTCCAAAGATAATAGACCGTGTCGTGGTACACGAGAACCTAGACGATCTCCACATGAGTGTGCCTAAGAGATATCTCCCGAAGGACTATGGAGGAGAGGAACCGGCTATGGCTGAGTTTAAAGGTGAGTTTCACAGCTACTCGATATTTTGTTGCGAAAATGTATCGTATGATCACTTATACTAAGGTTGAATTATCCAAAGGAACAATACGACATTAGTAACTGGTATACCGGGTGTAAATGAACCCTTCACGCAAACGTCAACCAAATATTCCGTACATCTAACTAAGTACCCATACGCAAAATTTTTTGTTGGGAAAAGACTTTTTTTTTGGGATCAAAAATCACAATTTACGGTAAAACTCAATGTAGCACTCTTAAAACATTGTGCTAGTGGATGCTTTGAATAGTAAACGGGTCATGGAGGTAATTTAAGTAAAGTTATAACCTGAAGGACTAGCATTTACAAAAACAGCTGTAAAAAATTTGGAACTTCGACCCCCAATATCTCCGTAACTAGGGGTTTCCCAGGTATGGTCAAGAACAAAAAAAGGATCGCTTTAACTGGTAAAATTGACGTTACTACTAGTTATTGTGTTATTACTCATAAGTAATAAAAATAATTTAAAGTATAAAATAAGTTAAGATAAGTTAATAAGTTAAGTAAAACCGAGAAGAAGTCATAAGAAACAGAATATTTTAGTTAAAATATACTGCTTTGCTTATTGGGATACTCGTATACCAGCAATTTTATTTTTTTATTATTTATTTTTTATTTTATTTTTTTACATATTTAAAACGGAGCTTAAGAGGATGTATTGCTTCATCTCTTGTGTAGCTACTACACCATCTGATAGTTGTTATATTTTTCATACGCCATGAAAACAACACGAGCAAATCTTGACATTTAAAGCTCTTCTCAAATATTTTCATGCCAATTATTCCTGTTTCTAATTTCAGATAAATACGAAAAAGAAATGAGGAGCACGTCGACAAAGCAGTTCCTTTTGAATTCGATGAAAATGGTATCCAATGAGAAGAAGCGACCAAACTCTGACATCAATGAGGAGTTCCTAGCGGGATCCTTCAGGAAATTGGATTTCGATTAAACATGGTGTTTTCTGGTTTTTAATTATTTAACTGTAAGTAGTTTTTAAGCTGTTAATTATATTGAATTTGTAAGCATTGCTTTGTTTTATTTTAATCAACTAATTATTTTTACAACAGTCAGAACAATTTCAAAAAAAATCATGCGTGAATTAATAAAGTTTTTAGGCTGTTATGTAGGGAATCATTGGGCTAGCATTAACTAGAGACCGCACAAGGTGTAAACAGACTCTTTACGACATGAAGCCGTCTAGATAAGATTGTTTTTCTTAATCACATCAATAATATTCTTTACTAAGAATACGTTAAAGTTCTTGAGTATAAAATATTTGAGGTGGCGCAGTGGTGTTGAACTTAGATCACGCTATTAGATATTACTGACTGCGCTACTGGATTAAGCTTTCTGACAACTAAGACTAGTTGTTCTAATGGGTACCTATGTAACGTCACACGTTACATTTTGCACAAAACAAAACATATAAACTAAATTAACAATAAAAACAGCAACATTCCAATGTTTACTTTCATCCACCTGTCAAGGAACCGCAGACGTCAAAATATAATAACCATAGAAAATTACAAGTAGTGCGGTAGCAAATAGTAATTACTAAAAGCACAAGATGCATCAACTATCGGGCGCGCGAGTGAGGATTTATCTATGGGCTCGCGTATGTCCCATCTCTATCCAACGCTGCCAACGCGCTTATTTCTTGAGTGACAAGGGGAACAGGTTCTCGAAAAAGTTAGCTCCCAAGTTTATTAAAGCAAAAGTCATAGCCAAGAAATCACCATTGGTCTACGTTCTTCAGGACATGAAAGGCAAAGACTTGGGTTCCTGGCATATTAAGGACTTGAAATTAGTAGGAGTCAATAAATAATCTCAATTTTTTTTTACTTAGTTATATTTAAGGCACTTAATAACACAGTGAATAAATTTTTCCGGCCTCCTTATTCAGCCCCGATGGAGAACCACGCTCACTTGATTCTGTCATGTGCCTTACCCGTGGTCTCTCCTCATATTATCGGAACCTCTGGATTGGTTGTTGCCAACTCGGTACGTTTTACTTACCGGGAGTTAATATTTCAGAGCGGTTGCAACTCTTTAAATAAGCCAATGCAGGAGCGGGTAGATACTCCTTAAATAAGCCTAAATCCATTTCAATAGTATAAACCCAGTAGGTTCTTTGCTTCCTTAAAGCCGAATGTACGTCTGTTTTGCGCGAGTAACAAGTCAACTACGGACATGGAACTCTCACATAGCTGCTAGGGCGCGGACTCACCTCTTGTTAAGGTAGTCTGCCAGTATGCAAAGATTACGAATATGAGATATGATAGATGAATGATGAAGAATACAAGGGGTCGTAATTCAGATGGAGGTATAATAGGAGCAAAGGATTTTTACTGAGGTAAAAACCCTCACCAAGCGGCGGGGTACTGTAACGTCGCACGTTACATTTTGCACAAAACAAAACATATAAACTAAATTAACAATAAAAACAGCAACATTCCAATGTTTACTTTCATCCACCTGTCAAGGAACCGCAGACGTCAAAATATAATAACCATAGAAAATTACAAGTAGTGCGGTAGCAAATAGTAATTACTAAAAGCACAAGATGCATCAACTATCGGGCGCGCGAGTGAGGATTTATCTATGGGCTCGCGTATGTCCCATCTCTATCCAACGCTGCCAACGCGATCTTTTCGTTTGACATTAGGAATTTTGGTTTTTCCCGAAGCGGTCACACGTCTCACCATATCTAAATTATATGTGATTTCACACGTGTCTTAACTCGCCATTATCCGGGCCTAAAACAATTGCCTACCTAATCAACATAATTCTCCGCCATCGAGCAATTAAATTCGGTGTCTTTGAAACCCCCATACTGGGTAAGTGTTGGATAGCATGATATGTGTATATTTTGTGTTCTTTGTCCTTATAGGTTAACTTGGCATGTATGCTTAATTTTATCTATTTTAGTGTACGCTATTTCACGTATTTCATTACAATCTAATGCCTTCAGCTCAATGCATTTTGATTTTTTCGTGCTTCACACTCAAAATGTGCTATCATGCCGTATTTTCACTCTTCCCACATGTAAACTCCGTCTGATTGTGACAATCCACCAACACCTTCATTAGTGCATTATTATTGCTGTTCGCTCTGCTTGGCTTGGTGTCGCAATCAGCGGGGTTGGCCTTTGGTCATCTCGTGACACGCTGGACGTCATGTTCCAGGGTCCAAAGTTCCGGCTAGAACACCCTCAAGTTCGCGTTAGTTACGCGGCTGGTTCCGTCGTCGTGATAAAATCGGGCCGGCATCGGACTTCCCACCTGTTGGCCATACTTGCCACGTGGGCCGAGCCGGGCCGACGTAAAGAAGAGCTGGCCATCACCCCTACGCATCCAGCGTGGCACCTCGCTGCGGTCATCGCAACGCCGGCTATCAGGGCAGTACAGCACATCCCACAGGGATGCCTTAGGAGTTTGTGTCCGTAGACCTTCCTACACCCATTTTTTAATTTAAATATATTTTTTTTGTAGACTGGTTGCGTGGTCTTATTTATATTAACCTGCGCCACGCACCCCTTTTCCGTCACACCTATTGTATTGATCAGTACCTACCAACTGGGTTGTGCAGGTCAGAAAGGTTCTTCTTCTTTGGTAGAAGGGAAATCATCGAATTACTTGCCTTTCTCTGGGCTGAGCGGAAGGGAGTGCCAGACATCTTCTGACTAAAAACCACCCATGTTCATTCTTAGCCCTTTGTGTCCAGGGTTGCGGTACCTCTTTCGAATAACCCGCAGCCAATTCTGTTATGCTCAATGACCCTCCTTGAAATAGCCGAAACGAAGTCGAATTCATAATTAGGGATACCACTGACGGCACTTCTGGGTTTGGCTTCCTGACAACCATTTTTTTAATGGGTATAGGGTATTTCACCAAATTAAAATCGAATTAGTCCTATCTGACGGATTTCCAAAAAATAATGGACACGTATTTTTCTTTTTTCACGTAAACAAAAGATGAAGACGATACTGTGCTTCGAAAAGTCATGTCAAGTCGTGTGACGTCACAATGTTAGTTATTTTTTACCCAAAAAGTGACACAAGCCCCCAATTATGATCTTTAACACGTTTTAATTTCGTAAATTTCTAGTAATTTAAAAAAAAAAAAACGGATCCAATATTTTTCGATAATCTAACAGACGGACTTATTAGATTTTTTTGGTGAAATACCTACCTGTTGTATTGACCAGTACTTACTAGGTTGTGCAGGTCAGGGGATACAAAATGGCGACTTTAGCAGATCATAATAATATGAATTTCTATAAAATTCGTAAAATGGTCACAGTGGCAGTTATTATTATGATTAGTTCATTTTAACGCAATTCATATTATGATCCTATTATTATCTGCTAAAGTGGCCATTTTAGAACTCCTGATAGGCTGTCACTACATGTCAAATATTGGTATTTAGCTGAATCCGGTTCCATCCGAAGCCGACTCTAATAAAGTTGGGGAAATGCGGCTGATGATAGTGGAGTATAAAATGAAAGACTTACTTCCTTATAACTTAATTTATTTACTGGAAATATCACTCGTACTTACATTATACTTATTTAAATAATTGTTTAAAACTAGATATTACTGAACTAGAGAAGTTTTAAATAAACACGATCATCGAATCTGTGGGATGTCACATGGGTGTGCTTAATTATTTTAATCTATCAGAATAGGGTTGCTAACTAAAAAAATCTAATTAGTCCGTCAGATAGATTTCCAAAAAATATTGGACACATATTTTTTTCTTTTTTCACATAAGCAAACAATGAAGACGATACAGTGCTTTGTCATATTCTAAGATATTAGTATGAAATTTTTTAGCGGTTAGTGACGTCCCAAACCGCCACTCAAATCTTTGACGCGTTTTATCTTCGTCAATTTTTATTGATTTAATACAACAAAAAATACGTATCCAATATTTTTCGATAATGTAACAGACGGACTTATTAGAATCATATTTTTTTAAGTAAGTAAACATCCCTATAATAATGATCGATGGCAATAGGACTTTTAATAATTATTAAAACTGATGAAAAGTGTATGTACAGCTATAGAGTTCTGTGAATAATGATGTCACATAATTTTGACCATTTCAGTAGTTTTGGATAAGTCTAGTTAAAACAGAAATTAATTTTATCAGGAAGTCGAAGTCGCATACTAAACTTGTCTTTTGAATTTTAAACACGCAAATAGAATTTAATTATGTTAATACGTTAATAATATATACTGTAGTGATAATAATATATTCACAAATATTGCATCAGATACATTAGTTATTCAAACACTCTAAGAAATAATGTATCAGTATCTGAGTAACGTAATTACAGTGGTAGCGACTAAATAGTATATTTTAATTTTTATGCTTAACGTCATCATCATAGCATCACACCTGTAAACGCTTAAAGGTTAGCCCAAAGTGTATCTAATAGTACACCTAAATTTCGCCAGTCATGGTTTTCAACTCACATGCAATTAAGGGTGAGCCCTATTACCATCAATAGGCCACAAATCTAGACTCGGTGGCAGCTACAGGAAAACGCTCCATGGAAAAATCCAATAACATTTTGCTCGACCCGGAAATCCATTAAGGTATTATGCAAAAAAAAGAATTATAATCAGTTTTGCAACCAGTTTGATTTTGTTTTTGCTCTTGGCGGTATTATCGAGCAGGACTACGATGTTTCCAAAAAAGTGATGTTTTCTGACAAATAAAAATGATTCTGTTAGGCCGCCTGTTAGATTCTCGAAAAATATTGGTCACGTGTTTTTTGTTTTATCAAATTACCAAAAAAATACAAAAATAAAACGTGCCAAAGATCGTGAGTGAATGTCACTTTCTGTTAAAAATGTTCCCAACTGTGACGTCACACGACTTTTTGAAGCTCTGTATCGTCTTCATTTCGAAAAATGAAAAAAGAAAAGTCTTTTGTCCAATATTGGAAATCTATCTGACGGACTAATTAGATTGTTTCTTGTCAATGAATTATCTTATTTGTAAAATACTAGTTTAATTTTAATTTTTATTTAATTTAGAAATATCACAAGGCATTTTGTTGTCAAATATTACATTACTTAATATGATTACACACGCCTTTAAAATAGGGCTTAAAATTAATATTTTCACAATGATTTTCTACAGTACCTTTTCAAAAAAATACCAAAAATACTGCTAAAAACTAAAGCTATAGTGAAGTCTTTTGTAAAGGTATGCACACAGCTGTAATATGAAGTTACAGTGATGTTAGTTGGCTAAATATTATTTAATTTTAAAATGTGTGACTGCTTCTCCTGGTATATTTTAACATAGAACTTTCTAACACACTATCTCAAAACTTCAAAATCTGAACATCAAAGGCAAGGGTGCCAAGCCATTCTTAAGGACACCTTTACTTTTAAAACATTTCGAAGCCTGCAAACAAGTCTGGCTTGCGTTACCCTGCTACAATATCCGGGCTCAAGTACGCAGGGTCTAATTCTCCTGATTTATAGATTAACAATCATTACCAATGCATTATCAACTGTACTCATGTAATATATTATAAAAAAGGATCTTGGAAAGCGTATACAGTAAAAGTAGTGAGATTGTACGCCGTGCGTGAAGAAATACATTTCATTGTCATTTTCAGTAATACAAATATATGAGCTAACATTTTATTATATATTACTATTCAGCCAGTGTCAAAATTCCAAAATAATAACGGTGCGGACCGCACATGAGCGCTGTTTCGATGCGATGTGATGTGTACGCCCTACACTAAAATTGTGTACATACCCTAATAAACATTACATCAATAAACATTACAAGTCAAGTTAAAGAAGCCTTTAAACTAATCTAATTCTAATTTTCTGAAGGAACCTTCTACTCCAAAGGTGTCGGTAATTTTGGAAGCTGATAATCTCTTGTTTTCGTCGACATGGAAGTTTTTATCTTGATGTGCGTAAAACTCTTTCCAGGTGTCTGATTGTAATGTTTCATAACATGTGTCTGTAATGAAATTATAAACATTAAAGACTATTATTATTCTGTAAAGCAACAAAAAGTACGAAATGATAAAGTGGAGCCAACCCTAAGTCACTTGGGATAAAAACAGAAAGATGGTTATTGAATACTGTATTCTCTATCCACATACAATGACTATAATACGAGTATTATGACTCACTTCCTTACAGGGACTAATAAATATTTTGTCAGCTATATTGTCAGCTATATTAACATTAAAATGAATGTCTGGGTCGATAACCCAAATACGATCAGCATACATTCACTTTTCCATTTCATTTTAGGGAGATAAAGTGGCTAAGGTGGGATGCCCTCAGGCTCGGTAGAGTGACGATCAAGGTGGCTGGTTGCAATTGGATGAGAGTTGCTGACAATTGAGTCGAATGGCATATGATTGAAGAGGCTTTTTTCCAGGAGTGGACTGCTCTAGGCTGATGAGGAAAAAAAATCCCTTACGAAAATTCTCACAATGTCATGATAGGCTTAGCTATCGATCCCAAAGTGACTGTTTCGGCAGCAGTTCAAAACTAGGATAATAAAAAGAAATGGTTGATCGGATCGGACAGACACCTCTCACCCACCCCGACCTATGCTTGAGTCACCCAACGATGCTGAACTTAAAACGTACCACCTCTGAGGCTGACCTGGGAGGTATCGTTCACATAAAAAAACTAGATCTGATAATCATGATGATGATAAATCAAAGAAACTTACCCGAGATATTTTGAATAGTCAATTTAGAAGTA
Organism: Diarsia rubi; assembly: GCA_932274075.1. NCBI lineage: Eukaryota > Metazoa > Arthropoda > Insecta > Lepidoptera > Noctuidae > Diarsia > Diarsia rubi. The sequence continues at coordinate 3,547,553 of OW026432.1, forward strand.
CCACCGAGGTCTGAAGGGAAAACATCTCTTGGCAAAACCTTGAAAATCTGCTCGAAATCGTTGTATAGATGCAGCCTCTCCACATGTTTTTGTTTCATGATTTTCTTGAACAGGGCCAAGATTGAGTGACCGAAGGAGGGCACGTTGACGAGATGTAGACCTTTTATTTTGATAGCGTAGCATGACTGTAAAAGAAGGTTACATAGCGTTAGTTTTTTGGGAGTACTTCAAGTTGAAATTGTTTTGGAAAGGAGACTTCTTTAGTGGTTAACGGAAAAGTATACTCTTCTGTCTTCAGTCTGATATAAAAACAGAATTCACTAACCCGTTCATCAATTTCCTCTTCCTTGGTGATTAGGTGTACCATTTATATGGCGTTATATTTTCAATATTGAGTAACTTTTGATTTCTATAGGGTATTTTGGCAGTGGTTTTTTAATTTTTGTGTGAAAACCTAATCAAGGTTCCTACGAATCTTGAGATGGCGGCACAAATACCGACATTGACCAGTAGTTCATTAATTTAAAAAGGAAAAATGACGAGTAATTACAGCCAGACTAGTAGTCTCAGATAGCTACACAAGAAATTAAGAATAACCAACGAACCGTAATATGATAGTAAATCTTGGACATTAAGATAGGTGTGAACTGCATAGCATGGTTGAGGGTGGCATTGCTGAAGTCAAAGATCCAGTGGTCTCCTTGTGTAGTCTCGTTGAACAACCTGTAGTCTCCCATCAAGAAGCCAATCTTGGCTACATCAAGTACCACCATGTCTGGATTGACTATCCTGAAAGACAAGATGGGGACATTAAATACCATATAAATAGAAAAGCCGAAAGTCAAGACGAAAGTCTATGACCAATATGTGTTGCCAATGATTACATACGGGACCGAAACGTGGTCGATCACAATAGGCCTCATCATAAAGCGTAATATTATAAAGGCGAAAGTTTGTGAGTGTGTGCGGATATGGATAAAATATGGTACACAGATAGTTTATAACCTGGATTAACACGTATGATAGTTTTTACCTCGATTTTATCTTCCCGTGGGATAATTTTAGCCCGCTGGTAACAACTAGTATAAAATAGAACCGACATTTTCTCAACTCGTAAGTCTGTTAAAATTTTCACGATCCGACCTCTGACAGCACTGGCAGGTTGTAAACGGGGAACGTCGGCCACTTCTGAATATTTGAACACTGTTCCACGGTGCAAGGGTTCCGTTACAAATTGAAAGTGCATTGTGATGCTGGTTATTTTGAGTTTATATTTAGGTATGGGGATGGTTTATTTATGGTGTTTTAATAATTGTTGTTTTATTTGTATTTTTAGAAGAAGTTAGTGAGGTGGCTGTTTCACAGAAAGTTCAGTATGTTACAATAACGTTAAGTGACATTTAGATGGTTTAATTTCACAAAAAGTTGCTTGTTTTGATGCATGGCCGTTACTGAAATTACACGAAACGGAAAAAGCCTTTATAACCTATGTAACTCACGACTTTCTCGCAGACCGATTGTAGTCATATACTTAATTAAATATTCGTAGCAACAAATCATACACAGGAAGTAAAAAATGCCGTTATTGATAATAACAGAAAAAAAACACGAAAGAATGCTATCGGTCTTTTTTTTTTTTTTTGTGGGTGTAAAATCATCGAATAACCCCTCCCGCTCTTGGGCAGAGCGAAAGGGAGTGTCAGACTTCTACTGACTAAAAACCACCCATGTTCCTTCTTCGCCCTCTATGTCCGCGATAACCGGTGGACTACCCGCGGCCGGTGCTATCGGTCTCACAGATTAATTCGCTAGTTCATGAACGTTGACAAAATTATGTCGAGTTCCTAAGCGCCTGCAAATAAATGTTAGCAACTCTTAACACATCAATGGAGGCGTCACCGTCTTTATGACAGGCGTCTCCTAATAAGTCGTGTATTGAATTAAACTTCACCTTATCAATTATACAGACTTACTGTTAAATTCCTCATGACCAAAACTTGAACAACCAGCACAGATATTATTATATATTATTATTACCATTATAATAATTAAACATTTATCGAACACAAATTTCAATGTAAAAATCCACCATTTTATTCGCGTGAGATTATGACATTACTGGTTTCATTTAGTAATGTGCAATGCTTGTGCAATGACCGACATGGCAGAATTGAATAAAAATTTAATATTTAGTGACTTCACGTTCACATTTCCTAGTTATAATATTTCTAGTAACCCGGTGCCTCCCATCGGCCCCAGTTCAAACATTCCTGAATATTCTCATTCAGAGTAAAACCAACCAGACACATTTACAAAATATCATTGAAATCGGTTGGGGGGCTTTGAAGATTAGGTACACGTGTACAAACATATTAACACGGGTCTTTCATGGGACTCTAAATAGACTTATTGCGCTTGGCCGTAACACGCCTGATGTAAAGTAATGACATGGTCTGCGGTTTAGCACGCTTGTCTTAAAGAAACCGATTCACTCAAACTTTGAAGAGATCCAGATTATAATCGCAAGCAACTGAAGCCAGCAAAATTCCATAGGTTGGCGGTTGGCATAATAAATGTGAAAACGATGCGCTTTGTTCGGGTATGTGCTATTTAAATAAAATAACGGCGATGTTTAGCCATAATTTCTGCTCGTCCGACGATCGAGACAACATCGAGAAAAGTGGAAGGAGTAGGGGGCAATATATACAAACAAAAAAACCAAATCACACTCTCCAAAATTTAACTGATTAAAACACTGGGTAGGTAGTAAGATAGCCTGGCAACAATACGGCGACGTTCAAGGCTTTAGAGCTTGGTCAAAGGAGACGTTGTCAATGAGTATCATGGCATCATGCAATAGCTTCTAAAATAGAGACAATGCATTTTATTTCCTTACCTAAACATAATCACGCGATGGTTTTCCTTAGTCTTCATTGGAGGTACGATCCAGTATCCTTCTTTGAGATACCTATCCATGTTCGCATTGAGAGGAGATCTTCCTCCCAAAAGATCTATCATTCTGTCCCTTGCCGAAAAGTAGTTGTCGATTTTTTCTTTACACTGTTCCACGCTGAAGCCTCTTGTCATTAGATGGCCGAGGATCATGCGGTCATCTGGAAAATAGTAAGGTATGGGCTAAAAAATAGAACTTAGATTAACTTAATGCTTGGTGGCGTTCGAGGTAGATGCTCCGTGTGAAATCATGTGAGGTGTCAGAAATTTTATGTTGAACTTGGCTACTGTTGCAGCAAGCTAAATTGTTTAAAACAACAACATTACAACTCAAGAACTTAGTTCTAGACATTTATAGAAAAAAATTGTAGTCTATTTTGTAAAGTAACTTGTTTGTATAGGAACTAATTAGTGCTTAAGGCGTCATAGTAGACGCGACGAACGCTCTACTGAACTCAAACATAGATCTTGTTAAGTTAATTATGATACTGTCAGAATGTAATTTTTGTGTGAAGAATGCATGACTATCTTGAATCAATTATATATTATGTTTAAAATATTGTAATTATCTTTGGTCGATCTATTTAAAAAATTGCACGTCAAAGTCAAAAAATTGCAAGCTTGCTTTTTATACGGATTGTTACTGTATCTAGGCATATCTGTATCTGAGAATAGTTATTCTGCTTACTCGTTTGTGATTGGCGTGACAGGGGGATTCCAGTTATTGTTTTTTAATTATGAAAAGTAGTCGCTATTTGGTCGAAAGTCGATAAAGTGACAGTTAGACGCGCTTCACATTTATGCAGAAAATGCAGGATGATCGATTCGGTCGTGAAATTGTTACAAATAAACAAACAATCTTACATTCGCATTTATACTCGTAATTTTAGTTAGGAAGGATGTAATGTCGGCGGTACATTTGCCGGAAAAATCAATGATAGTAAATAAGAAATTTGCTATGCCGAGTTGTTCAAGAAATACCACCAAATTGAAGGAATCAACCCGTACAGATATATTACAAACCTCAGCGATTATATCAAACAACAAGGTAATACTTAGGATAATTACTTTTCAACCATTACAAACAATAATATCGTTTTACTGTAATTATTATTCCATTTGCTTTTTCTGTAAGCATCCAATGTCATGATCATTAAAGTTGACTCAAGCTCAACAAGTTCTATTTTAATTTCAAAAAACCCCACAGCGGGTTTTCCCTCTGTAGGTTAACTGACCACACGATTAATTACAAAACTGGCTATATGTTAACTAAACCCAGACCCGGAATCAAAGTTACCTACCTACTTTTATCATATAGAAGTTTCTGCAATAATCCTTTTATTTATTATTTACTTGCTTTGGAATAAATACTATTTATGACTAGTGTAGATCAATAAAATGTATTTTGAATAATTAAAACAACTTTTGAAATAAATTTTCTTTTTTTTTGTAAGAGCCGCTCGCAGTTCACCTCTAGAGAGGATGGTTTACTGCTTAACCGGACAATCCTGTGGTGACCTCAAAAATGTTCTCCAACTTCACTGTATGTAATAACAACTAGCAGACCTGGCAGACCTCTTACTACCCGAACAGCAGCGCCACCTAACGGGTCCAAGACAGCAAAATCCCCAAAATTATTCGCAATTTATAATATATAATTAATTTGTTACAAAAAAATGTGATAAATGAGGAACTGCTCGACCGATTTTGTGCAAACATCACATAAACCATCTACTAAATAGTCCAAACAAAGCCTTAACATTTGGTTTGGATAGGTGAGCCCGTTCTTGAGTTATAAAATTACCCCGAAAAGTAGCATTGATTTTTATATTTTTAGATTTATGCGTTCACAAATATAATGTTTTAGAAGCCATACTATTTCGATGAAGAATCAAACAGAGACCGTTATTTTGCGAAAAAATTGCAGTTTGACTATGCAAAGTGTTTTTATTTATTTGTTCGTGTTTGTATACACGACCACTTGTTAAGCTATACAAAGTCAAATTCAAAGATTTATTTGCAAATAAAAATGGTTACAAAGGTTCTGACAGTGTAGGCTAGTAGGAACAAGTCGCTTAGCATACTCAATCATAACATAAGTACATGCATTTTTTTATATTATTGAATTGGATAGAAATGAATTGATTTGATATTTAAATTGAATTGGTATAATTGAATTGATATAATTGAATTGGTAGAATTTAATAATTCATATTAATGATTTCTTTTTATACCACCGTTTGCGAATCTTTTAGTGTACGGAAATTTTATACAAATTTAGGCCATGATACGAGTATACTAGAAATGTATAGCTTGATGCGTCGCCGTCGGTAGTGACCCCTTATGATAGTACACAACTATCAGAAGTGGTCACTGCAATGTACTGATATGACCTAAATAGGTGATAGGTTTAACAGGTAAATAATTAGACTCGACTTGGCGGGGTCACTACCGTGCCCCCAAATAATGAGTCATCTTAGTAAATTTGCTACCTATGTGCGATAAAACACTGACGCAGTCTTGTTAGTCTACAAGTTCAAGGATGCTCTGAGTGCTATGAAGTAAACAATACTCGAAATTTATAGGATAAAATCCGAAATGTAATAATCCGGCAGACGACGAACGTCACTAACATAGCTAGCTGGAGAAGCAACGAACCATGAAGCAAATGAGTCCGAGAGTAGACGTAGTGTGTAACAACCTCTATAGATGGATCTGAGATCCTAAATAGGTGGCTTAGTCAGACTAAATGCAAAAGGTGTAATACAAGGTGTTATGGTGCATCTTGGGAGAGGCCTTTGACTAGCTGTGATAACGATATACTGAAGTGATTAATTGACCAAACAAAAACTATCAATCGTACATTTTATTCAACAGAAATAAAAGTTATCTGACGTCGAAAAATCAACAGTTATTCGAATAGATTAAATTCACGAGATTCCTCTCGCTTTTGGCATCCAAATAATCATTAGTTTATCTGATAATGTATTTCATTCGATATACCGGTAACAATGATAACAAAGGTATGACGAAATCAAACCAATTTCAACACAATTATGGCAATGTCCGCATTGTGGATATTGCGTGCTAAATATACTGATCATAAATGAAGGTTTTCTGTGACAGGATTTTTTTAATAGTTGCCAAGACAAAGAAGAACACTTATTTATAATTCAATCCGTTTTTTTTATGTAACATATTCATGTTTTTTTAATAAGTAGGTACTTTTTATTTAAATTCAGCCAAAAAAATTCAAAACAGAAAATTGGGCGTATTTGAAGTTGTTTGCCAGAAAAAAATTACATTAAAATAAAAAAAAAATGTTATTATGTAAGCCGTAATGGTTTTAGGAAGGGACCTCGCGGTACCAGAGCGAGAGGCAGACCTAGTGCTAGATGGGTAGACGAAATTGTGGCGGCAGTAGGTCGAGAATGGCTCGAGATTGCTAAGGTCAGGGAGAAGTGGAAATCTTTGGAGGAGGCTTTTACCCGAAAGGGGTCCATACAAAATTAACAGCGAAAACTACACGCTAATTTTATTACTATCATCTATAATTTCATCGAATTATATTGATTGCTAATGATTTTTTTATTTTTATATTATTTTTTAATTTTATTGTTAGTTGTTGCCCAATGTTTTTGCTAAGGATTATTATTATTATTAATTTGGAGAATTTATTTAACGATTATTGTTAGTAGTAACTCGATGAAATTATGTTTTCGATTAATTATTAACTGTTATTATTGATTTGATTGTATTATTTATTGATTGTTAATGATTATTGATAGTTATTGTTAATTTTATTGATTCTTTTATTTATTGCCCATGATAATTGTTAACTAGTGTTTATTTTTTATTTATTTGTCTTATTTTATTTTAATTTTATTAATTGTTAATGTTATTTGTATGGAATTAAATAAAGCTTATTCATTCATTCATTCATTCATTCAATGGTTTTAGACGATGCAAAAGGTTAAACATGATATTTTGGATAATACTTTTATTAAGTATTTTCTTTTCTTTCATGACGTTTTAACTTAGTCTAGCAAACATTCCTTGGCATATCGATTATGATAATGATACGGAAACACATGGAACTGGTTAGTTAGCTACTTGTCTGTAACAATTAATAGGGAATCGGACTGAGTCAAAAAACAATGATTCTAATTAGTTCGTCAGTTAGATTAACAAAAAATATTGAATACGTGTTTTTTGTTTTATCAAATTAATCAAAATTGACGAAGATAAGATGTGGTTGTCGTCATTTGTAGGTAAAAAATGTACTATCATATGACGTTTTCGAAGAGTTCACGAGTTTTCGAAGCACTGTATTGACTTCATTTTTTGTTTATGCGAAAAAAGAAAAGATGCGTCTCCAATATTTTTTGGAAATCTATCTGACGGACTAATTAGTTTTTTTTTGTCCGATACCCTATTGCTTATAGTTAAAAAACTTGCTTCTAATTTATCTAAATATTTTGATAATCCCATCCCATCTTTTAAAAAATCGATCGTGCGATTAAGGCAGTGTTTACCGACAAAAAAGAGTCATGGATTTTACTGTCCATGTCATGTGGCAAGTGCATATTATAGATACAATTCATTTTGTAAGTACAAGAGGGGGACTTGTCAATATCATAAACGTAACAAAAAATGTGTTAATTCTTTGACAACACTTTAGTATAAACCTTATGACTTTAATCTTAAAATCTACTGCTATTTGAATTCATAATAGGACAAAAACAATTTATGAAATACCCAGTAAACAGATACAATGAAAAGACTACTGTTACACCGTGAGATTTCCCTGTTTTCTCAGTAATTAAAAAAAAGCCAAGATCAAATTTAATTTCTGCGTTATCCAAGCGACAAACGCTAATCATAAATGATTCTAACCTTGGTATAACTAGACGATATTTACTTACTGTTGTAACAAGGAATTAGTTAAGATATAATTGCGAATTTCCGGAGTCACCGGGGTTTTACAAATACTTATCTACTACTTACTACTACTACTTACTTACTTACTTACTTATCATTGCTGAAATTATTTTAAAAAAAAGGATGAGATTACGAGTTCAAGCAGTAGGAATGTTTACTGACTAGATGTTTAGTGATTCTAATCAGTCCGTCTGTTAGATTATTAAAAAATATTTGATACGTATTTTTTGTTTTATCAAATCAATAAAAATTGATAAAGATTTGAGTGGGGGTTTGTGACATCACTGACCGGTAAAATGCCATACTAATGTATAAGAATATGACGTCACACGAGTTTTCAAAGCACTCCATCGTCTTCATTGTTGGTTTACGTGAAAAAAGAAAAAATACGTGTACAACATTTTTTGGAAATCTATTTGACGGACTAATTAGATTTTTTTTGTTAACTACCCTGTTTTTATCTTATATTGTGAGACCTCTTGTTTTAATTACAGCTACTCGGGTTGATCTTAAGGTAAAGCCACGCGTCAACCCCCTTTTATTGGTCTATGGATGAGTCACCACTCATAACATACCAAATTTCCCCCGTGTCTCGGAAAGCACGTTTACCCGTTATTTCCAAGTGTCATTAATAGATCTTTGACAGTCGATACAGGTAACCAAGGGGTATGGTATTACTCAGTGCCAGCTAGGTTGTGGACGTCAAATTGGCAGTCCCTCCATGTAAACTACTCAGACCAAATAAAAAGTAAAGACGGAACTCTGCGAACAGCAAAGTGCGGCCGGTCAAACTACGCCTCGCCGTGTATAGGTACACAATACACGCATAGGCAACGAAGATTATGATTGTCATCTTGTTATGAAACTTAGAAGTAAGTAAAGGCTATCGCTTTTTAAATCTTACTGTGACAAGGCTTGTAAAGATACCATCTTTAAATTGCACACGGTTTGATTTAGACTTGGTTCCGTATCTGTCTTTCACCATTAACTGTTTTATTTGACAGCTGTGTGCTTAGCCAAAATTACAATATTAAGTGCCGCACTCAGAGAGTGTTAATGATTACTTAGGCCATCACTAAGTAAAGGTTTTGACAGTTGTGTCATACAAAAGTATGTCAAATCTTTATTAAGTGACGGCCTAAGTAATCATTAAAGCTGTCTGAGTGCGGCAGTTAGGAACGTTTATAAATCTCCATCCGAGTAATGTTTTATTTTAAGTCTTCTTGGCGTAGGTATGTGATTTTGTGGTTTATGTCATTTAAGCGTTTTTGCAAATTATAAAAATCGAATCGTACTTTCCTATTTTGTCGTAAAGTCTCCTTCGCTTGCTCTTTTTATTCGAGTGGGCTTGTATAATTTAAATGAAAGTCAAACTTGTATTAAGTTTGAGTAATAATGACTAATAATTCCACGTAGATTTTTGTACTCTTGAATTATGATCTCACATGACTATGGTACGATTTAGAAAGTCATATTTTAAAAAGAGACTGCATGGTGTAACTGCCTTTTTATGGAGCAGTTCCCTGTCAAATGCTTCCTTGGTAGCAAACTATTAGTCTAACTGGAAACAATACCCGTACTTCCAATGGAGGTACTGCCAATTTTTCGTGATCTCATAGTTTGTCATAAAAAAAAGAATTTTAATTTTCTAGTTTCTTGTCATTACGGAGGATGATTTAGGTACACTAGGCGATGAAGAAAGAACTCGAAGATTAATTTTAAACTCCATTCTACTAAAACAAGCTATCTAGTTTGTTTGTGTTTTTAAAAACGATTTGCCCCACTAACATCGAAATTATCAAACGAAAAGTGATTTATAACTATTAATTTATAAATGAATATCTAAAAATACTTCCCAAATGGTACAAAACAAGTGTCCGAACTGGGTTTTTTGGGAGGTACGTCACCTGGACCGTGTCGTGTCAACGGCCTTTTAAAAACAATGAACGGAAAGTTTTGAATTGTGAAAAGAGACTTAATAACTGCCGCACTCAGAGAGCTTTAATGATTACTTAGGCCATCACTTAGTAAAGGTTTTGACAGTTTTGTCATACAACAGTATGTCAAACCTTTTCTAAGTGACGACTTAAGTAATCATTAAAGCTCTCTGAGTGCGGCAGTAAATGAAGTAATTTGTTTCTTCTTAAAATATTATTTTAACTACTTCGGTACAAGTGGGTAGATTTAAATTAAAAGATGCATAACAAAATGGTTTTACTTCTTGATTTTTGGTAACAGCATGGGGCTTGTAGACTAGTCTATTGTCTTTTGATGGCAACCTGACTTCCACAATAATTAAACTTCTGACCAAATGCGGGTGGACTATTAGTCTTCTAGTCTTTTGCGGAAACATCATGTTCTGTAATGAGTTATATTTTGTTCTTGAACTGTTTTTATTAGTTCTCCTTATCTTTTTTATTTTTTTTTGTACACTCAGACCAAATAAAAAGTAAAGACGGAACTCTGCGAACAGCAAAGTGAGGCCGGTCAAACTACGCCAATACGCACAATACACTCACACACGTACAACATAAACTACGCCTTAGTCTTAAACTTTTTATTTTGTCTGAGACGAGTGTGCGTGTATGCGAGGCGTAGCTTGACCGGCCTCACTTTGCTGTTCGCAGAGTTTCGTCTTTACTTTTTATTTGGTCTGAGTTTGTACAATAAAAAGACCGCATTTTTTTTTCCGTGATAATTATGAACCCAATGCATGTTACTTACAGGCAAGTTCCACTGTAATGCGATATGCACTTGAACTTGTACCTAAGTACTTACTAAATACCCAATACTGCCAATATTACCTGTTATGCTAAGTATTTGTAGTCCTTATTGGCTCGCATAAGTGATGATGAACTACCACATATTATATTTTAGATTAACGTAGGTACCTATACCAATATTACTGATCGACGTCACGGTAAATTTCTGCCGAATCATTACTCTTCAGGGTCAAATGTGGTTAGTTAGTGAATCTCCGCCGTTGCGATGGAAAACTACCTCATCAACTGCCTATTTTGGGGTTGAGTACTTATCATCATCATCATTTCAGCCAAAAGACGGTCACGTTGACGTCTGGTCTTACTGAATGCCGCTGAAATTTCACATCGGGCAGCTGATTTTCTGATCTCGTCAGCCTAGTTAGAACTGGGTAAAATATATTTCTTGATTGAGTCAGATTGTTGACAGATTTTTGGGATACTGACTATCTGTACGATTTTTTAGTGACGTCGCCATCTTGTATATAAATACCAGTGTAAGTATATTACTACGTAATATTCGTTTGACTTCATTTTAAAGTCAATAACATTTGTAAACAGGTTTGATATTCTGGAATTTTCCTAGATTAGAAGTGATCTAAAATTAACAAGCTAGTTTTGAATACCGTTTCCTAGTTTTGGATCAATTAATTCAATAGTATATTCTCGAAAAGTAAAACAAGATCGAACGATTTATCGTTATAATTATCCGGTTCTGATCCAGTGCTCATTAACCGGTTTTATTGAATCATTTATTTATTTATTTCTATATATTGATTTAATAAATAATGTTGTCATGGTTTCTAGATTTATTATAATTATAATGCTGATGACAACTACGCAGGGTAGTTATCATGACATCCTAAAGCAGTATAGCTTTATCAGTAGTTTTGTCACTTTAGTAAGGGAAGAGACGGAGGTATAGAGGTCGTATAATGCCATCTCTTTACCACTATGGAACAAGATTAAAACAATACTGATTTAAAGCCAACTTGTCGGTAATAAAAACATTTTCTTGAATTTAAAAGAGGTATACCTAAGGAAGCGAACTTCAGTTAGAGCAATCATAAACGTTTCGTCACTGGTTTTCAATTTATCATCGGGATATATTGCGACAGAGCTTATATTTGACTGGTAGAGAATGCCTTGTGGCATTAAGTCCGCCTATGTATCATTATTGTGCATAAAGTTTAAATAAATAAATAAATATTATTAGAATGAACGAAACGGTCAAATCTTTTTTTCACCATTTCAGCAAATGAAGCATTTCCCGAAGAGCTGGCCTCCCGTATCGACTGCTTGAGCTCCGAAATATGATCTGTCAGGTTGCGTTGTTGCTGAAGGGTATCGATCATGATAATCGCGTGTATTGCTCTTTGAAATTGGTAAAGGACTGCCATTTGTGACGTTCCCGATTCAACTTTACGGCATAGGTTTGTTTTTATTTGGGAAAAGCCCGCCTCACTATTCCCAAACCACTGTAACTCCTGTAAGTCAGAGTCAACAGTGGCGACCACAAGAAAAGCGCCGAGACAATGAAGCTCGACGAAGTCCCAGAGAAATGATTTGACTGTCTTGGATCACGCAACAAAATTAATCAGAAAAGTATAGCAGAGGAGAAAGAAAATCAGAAATTTCCACTTCCCTCCATATCGCCAGGAGATAGAAAAGAACAAGGCCAATAGGCACACAGGGACGTATACAACTGGGATAAGCCCAGTTGCCTAGCACCACGGATATTGTTGTCATTAATATTACTGGGTCCTAAGTTGTGAGCTGTTATATTTGATTCCAATAATAGGTATGACAAAAATGCTATTTGTTCTAGTTTCTACAAGGTCCGTATAGTAAACGGCAAAGGTTTGTAATTTTCATGTTCTGCTTGGCGTTAAGTTTTCCCTCCGCAGCAATAGAGCAAACTTCGTTCAAGTGCTGGCGGATGCCGGTCATCCATTGTTGGGTTTCGGGCGTTGAAATAATGACATCGGCCGTGGCCAATTGCGACGACGAGGCGGAGGGTTGCGCTGGCTCCCTTGTATTACAGGAGCTGTTTTTCATTTTGTTAAAAAATCACCTTTCCACTACGCAAGATTACTTAATGCTTTACGAAATGTCTACACCAAACGAGGTCAGTCTCCAACAACGACCCCACTGCCAAAACTCAAGAACAGGTATCTGTGAGAGTCCGCCGGAGCTGCGGGCTGTTCAGAAGTTACCGCGGCCTCGACATAGAGGGCTAAGAAGGAACATGGGTGGTTTTTAGTCAGTAGAAGTCTGAAACTCCCTTTCGCTCTGCCCAAGAGCGGGAGGGGTTGCTTGATGATTTCCCACTCGCCAAAAAAAAAATAAAGGATGTCACTAGTATTAAAGTATGATTAAATATATATTGTTTTTGTTATATGACATTTCAAAATAATAACACTAACTGCCGCACTCAGAGAGCTTTAATGATTACTTAAGCCATCACTAAGTAATGGTTTTGACAGTTTTGTCGTACAAAAATGTGTCAAACCTTTACTAAGTGACGGCTTAAGTAATCATAAAATATCTCTGAGTACGGCAGTTAGTTATCAACTGCGATAGAAATAGAATTTATTCAATTATTTTTATATTAGCATTGCAAATGTGAATTTTCGAGCATGTTTTTATTAAAACTATACTTGACCGACAGTTTTTGTTTTTTAATTTCATTGAATTTGTTTAATCTGTAACAAAGAAATTTTATTGTTGTTCCACATCCATTGAGTAACTTTTATTTGTGACAAATTAAAGGATTTCGTTAAAGGAAACTAAAAAGCTAATAGGCAAGGGTAGAATCTGAATGACACTGACATAATTGGTGTCAAAATACCCTTACCGAAGCCGAAAAGCACTTATTTTCCCCATCATTTAATATATTTGGGTGGGGATGTTTTCTAATAACTCCTCCCGCTCTTGGGTAGAGCGAAAGGGAGTGTCAGATTTCTACTGACTAAAAACCACCCATGTTCATTCTTAGCCCTTGTGCCGAGGCCGCGGTATATCTTTTGAACAACCCGCAGCCCCGACGGGCGTTCTACGAGTTTTAGTAACGGTGAAAGATCCAGTGAAAGATTTTCGAAAATCGGACGAGTTCACGTTACTTGTAACGTGTGCCTGTCGTCTCCAAAGGACTAAGCTAAAGCTGTGTCTAAACAGCTGTAGTTCCTTCAACTCCTGTGCCATGTGTACATACACATTTAGCCAGTCATATTTTAAGTCTCATGTAATGGAGAGCGAAATCAATAGTTCCAAAGAATACGCACTACTTTTAAACTTCATGTACACTTAAAAATCTTATTTGTGCTTCCAATTGCTCCTGGGAACTACTTGTCCCGTAATTTTTGTGCCTCAAAGTGATGCCGAATACCATCCTAAAATCTTTTTCCATTATCCCAGATGCGCAGAGAAACACTGGTTAGATAGATTATATATTACATAGGCAATGTCTTATAATAATATAATATAATATAATATTCCACAACTATCACACAACGCCATCTAGTCCCAAGCTAAGCAGAGCTTGTGTTATGGGTACTAGACAACTGATAAACATACTTATATATTTCTAAATACATACATATTATAGATAAATTACACCCAGACACAGAACAAATGATCGTGCTCATCACACAAACATTTGTCCTGGGTGGGAATCGAACCCACGACCTCCGGCATAGCAGTTAGGGTCACTAACCACTAGACCAATAGGCCAGTCAGTTATAAATATTGAACTTTTACACATTTGTTTAAAACACAATAAGGTGTCTATCAACTAGTTAATAATATTAGTATAGATAGATAGATAGACCAGTTACAAGCAATTATGAATTATAAAAAAAGAGTATACCTAAAGACCGGCCACAAGACAAGTTTTAATACCTGTGCTGTGGTCTCAAAAACTTTCCGTACAAATTCAAATAAGCAAACTGTAACGTATATTTTGTTCTGTAATTACAATCAAGACAAAAAAAGAATACCTGCATAAATGCGTCAAATGTGCCCTTTACTTTAGTATTTTTGCCGGAATGCAAAAACCCAAAAGGAAGGGTTATGCAGTGCAATAAACGCTCGCTAAGTTCCTGCTCGGTTCTTTGTTCAGAATCACCACGGTGGACCAGCTAGTCTTATATTTAGTTAATATTTTTCGTACTATCTGGGTTGTGGAGTTAGGATGTACAGTTGCTCATCTGACCAATTGGATTAGTGCAGCTGCACCAAACACCGGTGTGTTCGGCTGTATTCCGTGTGCCAAAATTACAGCTAATTTGTTTTCAATTTAATCTAATAGGTACCTCTAGACGAGTAATTCTTGCACAAAAAATATAGATTCTCATGGTGTTTATTACAGGGACCATGCCAACTGTTTCAAACTCAGACCAAATAAAAAGTAAAGACGGAACTCTGCGAACAGCAAAGTGAGGCCGGTCAAACTACGCCTACTTTTTATTTGGTCTGAGGTTTCAAAGGATATTCTATATTATACGATTAAAAAAGGTATTTCAAACCATCATCGAATACGGTTTTGAACTTTTAACCTATTTAAAAAAAATAGTTGTGGCCCTTTTTATTTTTTATCATATTATGCTATAGTTGGCGTCCCCTCTATACTCCGTGCCACGAGCAGCTATACTTTTTGTAAACAAAAAACTTCTACTAAGTTACCTAGCGACAACTCAATCAACAACAAATAATTTCAAATTCAATTTACTCAAAGTAACGTATTACGGGAAATACGAAACACACGAGCAATGTAAGTATGTAACTGGGTAGGGGGTTTTATTTTAGCCCTGTCGTCTAATGTTTGATTTGTCACTACGTAACTTAGTAGACAGTAGTGCTCTCAAAACGATGAAGGAAAACATCGTGAGGAAACCGGCATGTCTTAGAACCAATAAAGAATTCGAAGACATGTGACATCTACCGACCCGCACGGGGCCCGCGTGGTGAATTATAACCCCTCCCTATCCTAGAGAGGAGGCCTGAGTCCCTGCAGTGGGAAAATTATGATGATGATGAACTTAGTAGAAGCTCTTTGTCGGCACGGTTGGCGCAGTGGCTGACCGATTGTTCTGTCGCGCTGAGAGTCGCGGGTTCGATTCCCGCACGGAACAAATATTTGTATGGCCAACAGATATTTGTTTCGAGTCTGGGTGTATTTGTGTATGTGAAGTTTAAATGTTTGTAAACGCACCCACGATGCAGGAGAAATTCCTAGTGGGGACAAAGTTAAAAAAAAAAAAACCTTATGGTTACCCGTGGCGCGAAGTACAGACATTATTGGGTAGTGTACTTTGATCCTTAGTCAGTCATTGTTCTTAACCATCATTGTCCAGTGTCTTGATGATTGTGGTCTGTCATTGAACGGGAGAAACCCAAAAAGATAGGTATGAGAAAATCTTTGGCATGGGAAAAAGATTTACCCATAAATTAACGTATACTCATACCGTTATTTGCAACTATGTATTCGTTAACAATGTAATGAGTGCGCTGAGTAGAGGAGTGTAAATAACATCAATCACCATTTTATGAAGCCATTATTTGTACAATAAATTTAAATATACAGTTTTAAAGACAAGAAAAGAAGTATTGTTGTAGTGTTGTAGAGTATTATATTCTATCTTTAACGCATGCCATGAAATTGCTCCTGTATTGTGTATGTGGTGCGTTTATCAACATTTACACTCACATACACAATCAGCTCAAACAACTACCTGTAGGAATACAGGTTGTTACAAATTTTCTTCCGTGTGGGGATCGTCCAGCCCGTCTACTGAACCGTGTACTCTGGTCGACAGTTAAATTGTTTCCCTGGGACTTCGCCAAGTTTCATTGTCTCGGCGCTTTTCTTGTAATCGCCACTGTTGATTCTGGCTTACAGGAGTTGCAGTGGTTTGAGAAAAGTGTGGCGGTACTTGCCTCATATGCAAGGTGTAACATTATAAAGGCACAACCTATCGTGGTCATCATCACCATCATCATTAGCCTATAATGTTCCCACTGCAGGGACTCCGGCCTCCTTTCTAGAAGTGGGCTATAATCCGCCACGCGGGCCCACTGCGGATTGGTAGATCTCACATGCTTTCGATGTTTTTGTTTATATTTTTTGTGTTTTACCGTTCATGTTGATCGCGACAAATATCTATAGAAAGTTAAAGAGAACTGCAAATTTCAAGAATGCTACTGCAGTGCTACTTGTAAAATTAATGTTAATTAGTTTCATGGTCCCAGACACCAATTTTTTGTTTTTGAGGGTTTGAAATCATTAAATAATTACTCCCGCTTTGGGTGGAGCGAAAGGGAGTTTTAGACTTCTGCTGACTAAAAACCACCGATTTTCCTTTTTAACCTTTTGTGTATGTAACCGCGGTATCTCTTTCGAACAACCCACAGCCCCGGTACAACCCGCAGTCCCTGGATGTTACACCTATCTAAGGTGTTAAATCAAAGAAGTACTCACGTAACTGTCCTTGAGGCAAATGCGGCTGCTTGTCATACCACTCCCGTACGTTCTGAATCATTTCATCCAAAGTCTTGTGGTTGATGCTGTAAAACTTCAGTAACACGTCAATGTCCCCATCTTTGATGTCAAGCACTTTGCTCGCATTCAAAGAATAGTCGAAGGTTTTCTGGTACTGTGGAAATGGAAAAACATAATTATTGCTAGTTTAGATTTTTAGTTGGACTGGAGGCCGACCAAAATATACAATAACTAATAATCATTATCATCATCTGCCTAGACTTTTTCCAGTTAACTAACTAACACGGTAACTGAATCTTTGCTCAACTGGACCCACTTGAACTGGACCCACTCAAACTGGACACACTCGAACTGGACACACTCGAACTGGACCCACTCGAACCGGACCCGCGTGATCACACAGCCAAAGCACATTTTAATTTGGTTGATTGGCCGCGGGTCGAGTAGCAAGTGAGTCCAGTTGACCAAAGACTCAGTTAACTTAAATCTTTATAGAATAATTGTACTACAAGAAATACTTGTTTCACAAACAATATTTTCATAATCCTACTTCCTACTGATATTATAAAGGCGAAAGTTTGTGAGTGTGTGAGTGTGTATGTTTCTTACTCTTTCACGCAAAAGTACAAAACGGATTTAGATAAAATTTGGCACGCATATAGTTTATAAAGTGGATTAACACATAGGGTACTTTATATTCCGATTTTATGTTCCCGTGGAATAATTTTAGCATAATTTTTGCATATATTTTTTTTTTTGACTGGCCTGTTGGTCTAGTGGTTAGTGACCCTAACTGCTATGCCGGAGGTCGTGGGTTTGATTCCCACCCAGGACAAATGTTTGTGTGATGAGCACGATCATTTGTTCTGTGTCTGGGTGTAATTTATCTATAATATGTATGTATTTAGAAATATCTAAGTATGATTCTCAGTTGTCTAGCACCCATAACACAAGCTCTGCTTAGCTTGGGACTAGATGGCGTTGTGTGATAGTTGTGGAATATTATTATTATTAATTCTATTTTTGACTTGTGGAAAACGTTTCGATGCGAAGTAGAAACCCACTTAAAAAAGACTTTTTAAACATAAACATTGCCATTGTTCCATAAGTAAAGAAATCATTTTTGTCTAGCTTGTCAACTTTATCTAGCAATCAATTATTGCTAGATAAAGTTAAAACATTCCAATATAGTAATTTATTCTTATCTACTTTGAATAAAATGTTTTTATAATTAATTTAAGTTAATTATGTGACACGCAGTGCAATATTTAACATAAACATCATACCTATGATTCACAAAGAGTTGTTCATACGTAATGCACTTCAAATACACTTCTATTTGAAGTGCATTACGCCGGTTATCTATGATTCAGTCCAATATGTCAAAGTAATACGGCGACCCAATTGCCATCAACCGGGAACAAATCCTGACTGAATTTCATTTCGAAATTTCAAAATTAGTTTTATACGCAAAGACACTTTAGGTTCCTGACACTGTAGATCTATACCTTTTACTGTACAATATTCTAAATTAGATCCCTATGTCACTAAGAAATACAGGACTCATATTTTTTTTTAAAAAATAATTGAAATATTCTCTAAATGAAAAAATGAAAACCTCAATAACAATAATTATTACCACTGAAAACGGGATATTTTTTTTAAACACACTGTAAATGTTCCGTTTTCAGTGTTAAAATTAATGAAAAAAAAATGCATGTTATAAAAGTAGTGTTAAAAATAAACTTACAACACAACCGTCTCCGATAGTCATATTGCACTGATTACTGATTCAGGTTCACGTTTACGTTTCACTAAACACTTGGTTCTCGCTACACTACCTAGCAAAGTCTGTACCACGGAGCCTCCGTTCAATTTATTATATTACCGGTCGGCGGTGAAAAAAAAAAAAATATTGACTTCGGCTTCTATATTTAGAACCAAAACTTTAAATAACTTATGTCCATGCAGTTTATTTTTGGACTAATTAACATAACAAAATGTTGATCAAATTTGTTTTGTTAATTTGACAAATTTCTTGTATCAACTTTGGCATCCTTTGTCATTTTGTGGCAAAAATTAATTCTGACTTTTGTCACTCAATATTTGGATTTTTTTTAAAACTTCATTTGTTAATATTAACTAAACTTGGTACATGCATATTTCTGGTTAGAGTTTCGGCTATTTCGAGGAGTGCGAAAGAAAAAAGCACTTGGAAGAATATTGGCTAGGCCTTAGCAGTGCCTTAGCTCATCAGTGTTGATCGATATTTTTACCCGACTTCGGCGAAGCCCAAAAGGAGGGTTTCCTTTTCTTTGTTCCCTCATAACTCCTAAACGGATGAATGGATTCGAATAAAATATACGTCTCGTTAGATTTGCCTTGATGGCGCGAGTGTCACTGCCTACATAAAATTTAAAAACGAGCAAAGCTTGCGGATTTTGGGAACCATAAAGCGAATTTGAAAAAAACCATTACCATCGAGTAGGGTATCAAAATGAAAGGTTTTAAAAGGAGATTACAAAAATATAAGACACACATTTGTTTAAAAAAATCATAGTCACAAAACCTATAAACAAACACAAAAGTTAAATCAATCCAAGAATTTTACGCGACCAACAAAAGAACAAACACAAAATAGGTAACTAAAAAGTTGGAAATAAAAAAGTAGTTAAAAAACTAAAAAAACCCGTACTTAAAACAGTCGGGGTCCATTCTATTTTTATTCAATAATTTTAATATTCATATGAACCCCGCCTGCTTCCAAGTTTTGTTTAATTTAAAATGTGCTTGTTTTTTGCTTTTCAGTTTTATCAGTCGGGTTTTTTAGTTTTTACTACTTTTTTTATTTAAACATAATATATATATTTAATCATCAACCAGACAAAGCCCTGAGTTAACAAAAGTAGTGCTAGTTAAACAGTGCGATAGAGCAAGCTTAAAACAAAAAGAAATGGATCTTCTTTACGTAGTATAAAACATCAGACGGAGCCCTCTGTTACGCTTCATCATCATCATCATCATCATCATCAGCCTACAATATTTCCACTGCAGGGACTCAGGACTCCTTTCTTATGTACGTGCGTACGCTTTAATCTTTTAAACTACTTTATATGTAGTGCATTGCCCCATGTGAAGCCAGGGCGTGTTGCTAGTATTTCAATTAAATAATATTTGTTTTGTAAATTAGAGTAGGTTTGACACGACAAACTGCTTTTTTTTGGGGGGTTAATCATCAATTTTATTAATGGCTCCTCCCGTTCTTGGCGGAGCGGGATCGAGTGTCAGACTTCTACTGACTAAAAACCACCCATGTTCCTCCTAAGCCCTTTGTATCCGGTCCCGTATCTCGTTCGAACAACCCTCAGCACACGATATTATGCTGCTTACGTTTCAATTACTGGTTCTGTGCTAAATAACTATCCTTTGTTCTATTTTATGTGTATTGATTCTTAGTGATGAAGCCAATGTTTTTGTGTTTGATATAATTTGTAGTAAAGATGCTCAAGCACATTTTTATTTAAGCGTCATTATTGGTTTAAATGCCTTGTTGGAAAGTGTTGTTTGTTTTTTTCATCTGGATTTTCTTCATAGCATTGTGGGTTTGTGACCGGTCAATTGCAATAAGCTAGATTATAATACGGACTAAAACATAACCGGCGAGAAGGTGTACTATAAGATACACCTCTACCACTATAGGGTGTGAATTAAACCTTCACACATACGTGATCCAAGCGTTCTGTGCAACAAACTAAGTAACACTACACAATTTTTTTTGCTGCGAAGCAAATTTTTTTTTTGGGGTGCAATGACGGAGTGCTGAAATGGGAATTTTTCGTAGACATGATAAATAAATTGAGATTCGAGATGGGAAGGTGCCAAGATGGGAATAGACATTTTATCTAAATCTGATTAACGACCCGGGAAGTAGATTTGAAATAAGTGTTTTAAATAAATTCATGATTCTTCGTCATTCTTTTTCGGTCTCATCGACTCAAAAATCAAAATAAAAACTCATTTATTCAAACCAGGCTGAATGCTGATAATCAGAACTTTTCGAACGTCAAAATTTACTTTACTCACAAGAGACAAACTTCCAAAACGCCCACCATTCGACACTTCCTAGTGTTTTAGCTGGAAAGACGAAGTGGTGGAACAAACTCCTCTGCAACATCTCTGTTGTCTGTTGGATTATGTTAGAAGAACTAGACTCGATACAATAGAACTCAGTTGTTAAATAGTTTTAGGACAAAAAATTACTTCTGTCCTAAAAATAGAGGGTACTATGCGCGGGCGCAGGTGGCACTGAATGGGGATGGTTAATCAGTTGCCGTTTCGCTTGGGCTATCGACCACGTCCTATGCGCATATATTATAATATAAATTATGTATTAGTGCAAATAGCATAATTATGCACTATATGCGTCATAGACTATCTCAGTTAAACTCGTTAATGGGGAGCTAACTTGATGGCATGCGTGGACGGTTTGTTGTTGATTCTTTCTAGACTGTTTTTTTTATGCAGAACTAGGTTTTTAGTATTTTATTACACAAATAAAATAAACAGGTTTTAACGAAGCTAAACTATGAACGAAACGCAATCGAGTCACAAGCTAGGCTGTTCTGGAGCCAAGAACTGTAGTGACAGGTATTATAGGAAGTTTTTTTTTTAATTAAATGAATAAATCAAGAGCAGCCTGCAGTGGGCCAGTGGTTGAAGCCGGTTACGGGTTATCGCGGCCTCGACATAGAGGGCGAAGTGTCTTTTGCTCTGTCCAGAGCGGGAGGGGGGGTTATTTGATGATTTCCCAAACCTCATGAAAAAGAACGACCTTCTCTGAAAAGTAGGTAAATTTACTAGTAAAGTATTTTTCCACATGTTTTTCTTTCTACCCTTATCCCATAAAATGTAGGGTTGACGCAACACGTTTTTATCTTCTACAAGCGGACGTCACGCGGTTTCACCCGCGTAGTTCCCGTTCTCGTGGGAATATAGGGATAAAAAGTAGCCTATGTCACCCGGGGATACCGAAGCTTCCCAACAGTGAAAGAATTTTTCAAATCGGTCCAGTAGTTTCGGAGCCTACACGTTACAAACAACCAAATAAATCTTTCCTCTTTATAATATTATTATTACTAACGGACATCACGCGGTTTCACAAGCGTAGTTACCGTTCCCGTAAAAATACAGGGATAAAAAGTAGCCTATGTCACCCGGGGATAGTGTAGTTACGCAACGGTGAAAGAATTTTTTAAATTGGTTCAGTAGTTTCGGATCCTATTTGTTACAAACAAACAAACAAATCTTTCCTCTTTAAAATATTACTAGCTGTTGCCAGCGGCTTCACCCGTCACAACTCGAAAATTATCCCACGGGAAGATAAAATCGGGATAAAGGTTATAAACTATCTGTGTACCAAATTTTATCCAAATCTGTTTAGTAGTTTTAACGTGAAGAAGTAACAAACATACACACTCACAAACTTTCGCCTTTATAATATTAGTGTGAAGTGTGATTAGTGTATATTAGTGTAGATTCTGCCCTGTCAGTCGTCACGCTATCATTTATTCCTCTTTCCTTCATATCACTCCTCACACACTCCATCCATCTTTTCTTAGGTCTTCCTCCCCCTATACTCGTATTTTTCAACACAAACACACATTTTGTTTTTAAGCGTTACTTTATGAATCACAACAAGAGTGACCCAGTCTGGCGCCCATTTTTTGCGACAACATCTAAGTTAAGCACATCTAAATTTAGGAAAACAAGTTTTTGACATTACATTTGTATGCTTATTTAGTTTTGATGTGATTTACATTATTTCCTGACCGTTCAAAACATGTTTCAGTAATAGAAAATTAATATTTAGTAGTTGTAGTCGAGTACAAGTGTTTTGTGATTCGTGTGTTTAATTGGTAGTGTTTTTATTTATCCCATACTTAGCTCGTAACAATATTAAACATGACATAATGTCACGCCTGTTTTTTCTAAGGATTAGGCTGAGCTATACTGTATCACCGTTGTATTTAAGTCCATAGTTTAACATCATCATCATCATCAACAGCCTATTAATGTTCCCACTGCTGGGACACAGGCCTCCTCTCTTTGAGAGGGAATGGGCTGTAATCTACCACGCGGGCCTAGTGCGGATTGGTAGAAGTCACATGTCTTCGAATTTTTTGTTCTAAGACATGCCGGTTTCATCACGATGTTTTCCTACACCGTTTTGAGAGCAGTGGTGATGAAATAAATTACACAAAGTTAATAGTATAACTAAAACCATTAACTAACTACAATACCAAACACACTACTACACTACTAATGTTCCCACTGCAGGGACTCAGGCCTCCTCTCTAGGAGAGGGATGGAATAAAATCCACCACGTGGGCCAAGTGCGGGTTGGTAGATGTCACATGTCTTTTTAGTTCTAAGACATGCCGGTTTCCTCACGATGTTTTTCTTTACCGTTTTAAGAGCAGTGGCGATGAAATAAATTACACAAAATAATGCGCCTGCCTGGATTCCAACGCACGACTTACTGTTTGTAAGTCGGAGCCGACACAACTCGGTCACCAGTGCTCGCTCTATGTAATTTTGGTATTATATAGTTGGACAGGAAGCTGACCCCAAATAGTAGGGATATGATGGTATTTGTCTCTAAGACACGGCCTTACTACAAAAGTGGTTAAACCTGGGTTTTATAATTTACTGGACGCGTGTAAATTCGGTGACATTTAAAAAAAGTTTTACGTCAAAATAAAAAAATACTGCACGCGCTCTTTGATTACAAAGATTCTGGTTTTACTGATTCAATTCACACAAAGAATAGAAAATAAAGGCTAATTAGCACATAATAATATTACCGTAACGATGTTGTTTGTATAATTATCTTATTAGTGTTTAGATGACAAACTTATGCTTTCATTATAATATTGTCGCTGTTTAGAAGTTGGCTGCTTTTTTAAATGATTTTAATATTTCTACACCGGCAACGGTAGTGTATGTGATACTGTTTTATATTAAGATCTTGTACCTAACATATACTCAGAAATAATAATAATAATAATTTATTTTTCAGCAAAATACACATTTTAGGTTTACAAAAAAAAGCGATTTTCTAAATAAAAATGAAAATTACAGACAAAAGAGATTCGTTGGTGCCTGTACTAATGAATATCATTGTATCACAGACACCAGCGCCTTCCAAAATAGGTAACATAAAAATCGAACTTGTCACAAAGTGAACTCGAGAAGAATATTTATGATAAACTAAACTGTAAATGAAATTTAAAAATAATTAAAAAACAATCAAAAACAAATTGATACAATAAACTAACTACTTAAAAACTAAAGTAAATTAAATTAAGCTACTTATTTACTTACTATGAGGAACACTGGTGCATGAGCATGCTTGCGAGAATAATTGAGTGTTTTTGGATGTGTGAGTGTAAGTGTTCTGTGAGTGTGTACATTTGTAGTGTGAGTGTATGTGTGATGGTGTGGTATAATGAATACAATTCTATTCTATGTTCCAGTTGTGATTTTATACCAGTTACTTTATAAGAAACACTAATTAATCAGGTTTGCGTTGACGTGTACAAAAACCCTCTCAAAAGAAGTGTGGAAAATCATGAAAAACTTGGTGGAAACCCAGTTTTTCTCCGTAATTATTTTTACTGTTAATTTTTTCACATGAAGACTCCTTTGATAATGGTTTTCATAAATATTTGCAGGTAAATACGTTTTAGAAAGTAGTGAATTGGTCCTTCGAGCCTGATCTTTAAAATTGTGACAGAAACTTTGGAGCTCCGTTATTCTAGTGGTCATGGATCGCGACTGCCGAGCAATAAGGTCTTGGTTTCGATTCCCGGGTAAGGCAAATTGTTATTAAGTTTTCCATCTGGAAGTTTTAGTAGCAGCCTCGGAGTTATTTTTTATTGCATACATAACTATAACTTAAAATATAAAAATAACGTTTTATATATTTCAGGAAATAATTGGTGTATTTCCTGAATAATAATGACGCCACGTGCCATACTTAAAACACAAAGACAATTGCTGCCAGAATAAGCAGCAGTAGTAGGTGTTTTAAATAATTTACATTGTCTCGAACTTTCTTTACGAAACAGGGTGCACCCTTTTTAGGGTTCCGTAGTCAAATAGCTCAAATGGAACCCTTGCAGATTCGTCATGTCTGCAAAATTAAAAAAAAATTACAGTCAAAAGATATTCTTATAATCCACGGGTAAGTAATCCCTTAAACCGCCTGGTTCCATGTTTTTTTTTTCAAAACTTCGAGATTAGCGCGATGCTTCTAGCTTGTTTGTTCATGGATTTAAAAAAGAAGGAAAATGGAAACTGTCGATGGTCAACTATCAACAAAGTTATGTACATTAAGGATTAAGGGTTCCATGTTTCCCGTTGGGGCTGCGTGTTGTTCGAAAGAGATACCGTGGCCTCGACACAAGGGGTAAGAAGGAGCATGGGTGGTTTTTAGTTATTAAAAGTCTGACACTCCCTTACGCTCTGCCCGAGAGCGGGAGGGGTTATTTGATGATTTCCCAACCCCCAAAAAAAGGGTTCCATGTTTTGAGGTGCACTTCTGTCGGTTAAACCGTTGAAAATAAAAACACTTTTCGAGTATCATACTTAAGTTTGTGTATGTTGGCATTGGCACTTAAGTACATCATCTGCTTACCCTTCGGGGATTTATGTGGGATGATGTGTGTAGGTACGTTACCTTATACCTATTTATGTAGTGAACATTATTTTTACTGATGATTCAAATAAAAACTCAAAAACATAATGCTCAACTTTACTTTACACATTTGATGATTGAAAAAGAAAAAGATGAAGTAAGTTTTTTCAACGACAAAAAATATTTATTATTATTTAAAACGTTTTAATGAAAAGTAAATACAACCATTATACTTATTAGAATAGTCTAGATAAATTATTAAAAAAAACATTTATTAAAGAAATAAAAACACGTTAGTGATGAACGAAAACAAAAACACGCAATTGCAATTTTTGCTCTTACTTTTTTGGATAAAATGACAACATGTTTTTGTTGCTAATTTGAGCTTATTATCTAAATTATGTTACTTTATACTACGCTATGCCTTAGAAAATGGAAATGGTCGATAGCCAAATGTCAGCATCATCATCATTTCAATAGGAGACTCCTCTATTGGATAAAGGCCTCTCTCAAGGTCAATTTGGTGAAACTTGAGAGAGGCCTTTAAACCGCCCGCACGGGTCCGGGACCCGTGCGTCTCGCATTCAGTGGATCCCTGCAACCTTCACGAGGTCATCGGTCCCGTAACGGTTTCCGGTTCGCGGTCGCCACTTCAGAACATTTCGGCTCCATCGGCCACCCGTTCTGCGAGCAATGTGCCCTGCCCACTGCCACTTAGGTTTGGCAACTAACATTTATTATGAATTGAGGAAAATGATATTGCTACAACCCCGGAAATGAACTCACGTCGTAATACTCGAGAGAGAGCCTTAGACACAGAGCCATCATAATCTACGCATTGCTTATTAAACATTTAAATTCATTCAAATTCTACGAAATAAAAAACTTGAATTACTCTGTGCACACTTGATGTGGCTTACGCTGTAGTTAAAACGTTAATTATTAAAAATTGCAGATTTTTCGTCACGCTATAATCCTTCATGGGTACATTTAGAATTACTAGTGTTAATGTTATTCAAGCCTATTACACGTATCTGTTCCTGTCATTGATTTTGAAATGTTGATAAATTTTGATGGTACCTACGGGGTCCAGTTTTAGAATGGTTTAAAAACTATCACAAAAACCGGTTCATGTCGGTGAGTGTCGCAGTCTCGTTGAGTGCAATGATTCAAACTGATAAGGGCACAGCACAAGATTCGATTCTCGGGCCGACCGAATACTTACTGTAGGTACGTGAACGACATGTATAACATCTTCACGGAAGGCTCCGTGTACCAATTTGCTGACGATACATGTTTAGTTGCTGCACATAAAGACATACGTGAGGCTCAGAGAGTGATGCAGAATAACTTCGACTTATTATGTAAGTAGGCTCACGACGTTGGTCTGGTTATTAATGCAAAAAAAACCAAACTTCTGCATATACACTCACCTTACCTGTCGGTGTCTTGTGTGCCTTCTGTCGTTGCCCATGAGCATCTGTGTTTACATCGCCCGGCCCAAACGTGCCGTTGTCAAACATTGGAGTTAGTGACTCATCACATGTATCTTGGTTTGATAATTGATAGTAACTTCCACTGGAACACATTGACTATATATGTAATAGGCTTAGATCTGTATTGTCAAAGTTATCAATTCTTAAGTATAGGCTTCCATATAAAACACTAAGAACAAGTGTACTTGGCACTTGTTGATTCCGTGATTGACTACGGCCTAAGTAGCTACGGGCTTACATACAAAACCTACATCGAGGACATATACAGGTTACAGTTGCGTATTTTAAAAACTATTGTACCCACAAATATAAAACAGAAATTCCACGATCATGATACGGGTCTATTTCAGTACTGCCAAGTTGTAAATGTCTTTGACAAGGTACGTATACTCACTTTAAAAGAGAATTATCACAACGTGGATAACATTAAAAAATACGAAAGGCCTGAGTCGTTGCGTAGTTTGGCATATCAGCCTACATTTAGAATACCTAGGTCTATTAATGTTTATGGAGCCAGGACGTGGGAATGTATGCTCCCCGCTATTATGAACGAGTTACCGTTAGATATAAGGAACAAAATAAATGTTAACAATTGTTCAAAGGTACTGAAGAGGCACTTCCTGGATTGTGCTGCAGTCTAGGAAGTGTCTGTTTAGTACCTTCATAAACTTATTCTATAATAATAATACAGAATATAATTATATTAATATCAGATTATAATAATAATAATATGTACTAATCACGGCACCGAGTTGTCGTGTCTGGCATACTACAGATAAACCTATGAAGGTTTGTGTGGTATGTTTATGTATCTAATTATGAATGATTGTAATTATGTTTTTTGAATAATTAAAAAAAAAACCAAAAGAAGCATGCGGTTTAAAATTAACACACTCTGCTAAACCTAAAGGGATATTGTACATTCGTCACTAAGTAAATTTGCCACGAAAAAAAGTATGTGTAAACTGGTCACAGCTGTATTTTCATGAAGGAAAATCCGCCATATTGGTTATTTCCGTACAGACAGCAGAAGAATCAAACAATAAGTGGGAATAAAACCGAAATGGCCCAGTATTTTTTTTAGATTATTTTTTAATGGGCAAGTTAAAAGAAAAATGGATAGTAAAGTCCTACAAAGTACCAGGAGAGTAGAAGTAGGCAGGAGGTAATAAATTGTTTTTTTGGGAATAAAAAAAAGGATATTTTATTGTAAAGTCCCACAAACTACCAGGAGAACAGAATTGGAAGGAGGTATTGTATTTTTGGAAATAGGAATCTTATAATCATGTCTATATACCTTTCTAATACCATGC
Organism: Diarsia rubi; assembly: GCA_932274075.1. Lineage (NCBI taxonomy): Eukaryota > Metazoa > Arthropoda > Insecta > Lepidoptera > Noctuidae > Diarsia > Diarsia rubi. Next base: position 3,576,211 of record OW026432.1, read on the forward strand.
AATTTTACTGTTGGAGATGAGAATTATTAACATACACTTTGCATCCAACAAAATAAGGGCATGATATTAGAAAGGCATAATATGGATTTGATTTCAAGATTCCAATACCTCCTTCCTACTTCTCTTCTCCTGGTAGTTTGTGGGACTTAACAATCAACCGCCCAAAAGAAATGATTAATCTCCTATTAGTTAATGAGACCCTAGTATTTTATACAATAGAAACCATTATTTAATTATATTATTTTGCATTTCGGACCCTGGTTTTCCTATAATAACTATATAAATAAAGAAAGAAAATTTATTTATCTGTCGCAGAAACATACCGAGCATACAGGAAAAAAACATTACACAAACAACGCTTAACAGATATAAAAAAAAAATACAAAAAGCAGGGATTACAAAAAAGAAAATGTACGCAATTCGCAATGTAATAATGCACGTTGCTAACTTAGTTTGCTATTTCATGCAAAAAATATGTACCTATGAAGACTTGTGACGAATTTACTTGCATGTATGGAGTATAAAAAATGTTACGAATTTACTTTGTGGCAAATCTACAATAAACCTAGAGTCAAAAACCTCTCTTAGAACCAAAAATTCGAAGATATGTGACATCTACCAAACCGCACTGGGCCCGCGTGGTGGATTATAGCCCATCCCTCTCCTAGAGAGGAGGCCTGAGTCCCTGCAGTGGGAACAATATAAGTTGATGATGATGATAAGCCTAAAAATCTTGCATAGGCTTATCTTGTTGCGTATACGTATACTATTTACGTATTTTTTAGAAATGGATTATGTAAAGAGGTAAAAGTTGAAAATTATTTCAAATAGGTAAATATTCACTGCTAAACTGAAATTGTTTATGTGTACTTAATTGTAACAATGTGTATGTGGATGAAGCTAAAGGAGGGTATGAGGACTAGCATGGTGTCCTGGAGTGTCTACGTAAATATAATTTTATTAAATTATCTAATTGGTGTATTGATCACTCTTGAAACATCTTGGAACGCATCGAATAAAAAAATCCTTCGTTGGCTTTTCGAGCTTTTAACATCCTTGATAAAAAAAAAACAAAACGCAAAATATCGTTACGTTTTTCAAAATACCAAACTACGAGGAAAGACATTCAAAATAATATAAAATGACATTTCCGCGCAAACTGTACCTAATCATGAGTTTTAATTTTATTTCCTTAGTGTTCATTGAAAGTCGGTGAGTTTTTAGGGAAAATATCGAAGGATTACAAGTTTTTTTCATTAAGGTAAATAACACTTATCACGTGAAGGTGTAAAAGTAATTCTCTGAAATGTATTAGTGCAAACCCACGTACACACGGCTACACATCAAGCTATACACTTCCAGTATAAGCTGGTCTCGCATTGTATACGATTTCCGTATAGTGCGAGATCAGCGTAAACTGAAAATGTATAGTTTGATGTGTAGCTGTGTGTACAATGGTCGACTGTATAGTCACGAGCAATAATATGTAAACACTTGGCAAAGTTCAAACGCGAATATCGCGCGAAATAACGATTATAGCTTTGAGATATGACCAAGACTAAAATATGGCTAAAAATATTAGTTACGTTATATACTTAAAAAATAAATCAATGTAGTACGCGAAACTTGCTTCTGTACGCCAAATTTTTCTTTGCTTAGTGTATACACATTTTTGCTGCTGACTGTACGGACTAAGTAATCATCTGTTTAGCCATCTTCCACCCACATTGGAATCGGCTTCCAAAGTAGGGAATGGTGTCGCTGGTTTCTACCAAAAAAAATTAAATAACAACTAAATTTTTAGAATGAGTAGGTAGGTACATATCCTACTTCAAAAATTAAGATATTTAATCTGAAGTCAAAAGAAGAAATCAACTATTATATTTTTCCCTCGCGTTCTAAAATGTCAAGTAAACGATTGATATTAAATTATTATTATTTATTGATCTCAGTCAGCTTCGGGTCACGAAATTAAACTGAAGTAGGGTGTGGGTAAATATCATTTATATAAATTATTCTATTTGATCATATTAAAGCATGATTTATTTATTGGGTTTAGAACATCAAAATAAGCACAGAATAAATAGCTGCAGCATAACACCTTCAAGTTTATTCTAAAAATTCATTGTACTCAGACAGGTATTTTAGAGCTTCCTAGACTTTCAAAGTTCAGAAAAGACTGTCCCGCTAAAATGGCGCCTTGGACCTTTTAAAACCTTATTAGTAGACTGCAGTACTAACTGTCATTCCAATAGTCTTTGGCGCTATTTTGGCATTTTAACTAAATCAAATAACTTATTTATTTACTTAAACAAAATAATTCTGTAATTTTCATAAAATACTGTAAATATCTTGAAACTAGTTTTATAGCTAACACTAGAGAAACTACTAAAACTACTATAGTTAATCTAAAAAGTCAAAATTATATTGAGTTAAAGGTCAGATTGTTTTTGAAAAAAAAAAGCTGTCGCCAGTAAGCCGTGTTTTTTTGCTGTCTAGATCCACTTCCTTACAAATGAAATGCCATACACGCTATCTTCGTCGGCCATGTACTTAATCATGACCGGAAACAAAAGGATATCAGACATTAGTGATCATGTCTAAAATTAGTCGCTTCGATTCGCCAAGTCGTGTGTCTAACTCGCTTGCTTTCGTTATGCCCAAAAACACAGAGATACGACTAGTCGAATCGAAGTGTTTGTAAAACGGGGTCTGTACAATTTATGCTGCAGGTGGAATCTTTGCGAAACGAAATCTTGTCCTACTGTTTTTTCCTATTTTTTTGTGTTATTTTATGACTATTAGGCAAAGTTTTCGGTTGTAGCGATCAATATTTTGTGGAAACTTTGATAAGACCAAGTTGAAACAGTGATAGCCTGGTGGTGTGACCGTGGAACTGCCAAGTAACAGGTCTCGAGTTTAGATCCAAGACTCAGATTTTTCGAATTCGTATTGAATAGTTATCACTTTCTTCAATAAAAAAAAAACTTGCCGAGGAAACCAAAGCCTGAGTGATATTCATCAACGGCATGTTAAGTCAAGTAAAGTCCATGTGCGCCGCCGCGGGAGACGCTCTGGGCGTCGGGGGCCACGTGACGGCTTCCGGCCACCGTGGACGCGGGCCTGTGGACGGCGAGTAATGGGCTAGCTCGCCGTCCGTCCGTCTTATGACGACGACAGGCCGTGTCCAAGGCGCGTTCGTGTTCCACGCGCGCCTCAAAAAGATGTCAGTAACATGGAAGAGTTGAGGCTGCGGGATATTGTAAAAGATACCGCGGCCTCAACATAAAAGGCTAAGAAGGAACATGGGTGGCTTTTAGTCAGTAAAAATCTGACACTCCCTTTCGCTCTGCCCAAGAGCGGAAGGGGTTATTTGATGATTACCCAGACCCAAAAAAAATAAGGGATCCATGTACGGCATAAAAAAAAAATAAGGGATCCATGTACGGCATAAAAAAAACTTTGACACCAGTTTAGTTACTAACCATGCGAAAAAAGAGAAGTTCAAGAAGCTCACGTTCATTTATTAAACGGAGTTTGTATAATGATCTTTCCTCGTAAAAATAACGGTAAAACTGCATTTTGCAGTTTAAAGCGTCTGTTGACGTCAAACAATTTGTTGTTTGATTCTTTTTGGTTCGATCGTCCTGGCAAGTTATTTTTAGGTAAGAAATTTTTATTGGTTTGCGTCATCTCAACATATAAATTCAAAAGTTTTGAAAAAGTCTTTTGATATCACATAAAGGATTTGAAAACTATATATATACAATATTACTTTTTTTATTAACACCTTTAACAAAGCCAACAGGTACTTTTGTTTTAGAGTCTTGTAAATCAACCATAATTTTACCTGGAAACCTACTTTACGGTGACTTATAAATTTTATGTCGTATTGTCGGTGTACTATTATGTATACGTCTGTCTAACCTTTTTGAGGTTGGAGGCGTGATGATAACAGATGATTTTAATATTTTACTAAATGTATCTTCTATGAAGCTAAAAACATAATTCACATACATCAGGAAGTTTTTTTTTACACTTATATAAGTAATAACAACTTATTAGTTTTTACAAACCCGACTTCAGAAACGGCCCAATTTTCCGGAAGCCACAAAAAATATTAATAACAAAAAACCTGATACGGTAATTACCCAAATGGATACAAAAACACAAAATATTCCATACAAAAAACCGGTCGAACGCAAACTGGAATAGTCCTCCTCAGTTTTGGTACTGTCGGTGTAGCTAGTACCGTTTCTTCTAAGTAACAATTTCATAAGATCTAATAACACCTTTTCTAACCGCAGCATAAAATATTAATTTTGGCTTGTACCTATATTTTAACACAGGACACTTTTATCCGGGTAGTACGTTTCCTTGGGATAATTATTATTATGGCAAGACGAAGCCGCATGCTAGATAAAAAATATAAATGCGTATTTAAAATGGATGGATGTTAAATAGTCAATCCTGTCAGACTGCATGAAACTTGGCAGAGATATAGATTATTGTCTTGTTTAGCATAATAAAAGATAATAATATAATGTTTCTTAACAAATACCCTCATCAAAAGTTCCACGCGAACAAAGTCGCAGGCAACTTATTAATCCAAAAAACCAAGCTACCATCGGGACCTTTCTATACGGTATTCTAAATATGGTCCAAATAAGAAACACTGTTACTGCGTGTATTTTAAAATAGACCACACAAATTAAAATTTCGCCATTCTAATTTTAGTTTACGAGTTCAATGTTTGGCTAAACCGGTAGAAAAGGTTGTATACCCTTGAACCTCATGATTATAAATAGCTCTGTGACTTCAAAAATAACATGTTTTAGTCTGCAATTTCTCATGCTGAAGGTATATTTAGTTGGTTAGGGTTCCGTTGGCGAATAGCCTAAAACGAAACCCTTATAAGATTCGTCGTGTCCGTCTGTATGTCCGTACATCCGTATTGTGACAGTCATTTTACTCCTAGACTGTTGACACCATCTCCGTACCTATTGAAAGGAGAATCAAGAATCAATATATAAAAATCAATGCCACTTTCGTTGTAATTTTATAACTCAAGAACGGGCCCACCTATCCAAATTAAATGTTTAGGCTTTGTTTGGACTATTTAGTAGATGGTTTATGTGAAGTTTGCAACGATTTTGTGCAAACTCAAACTCGAGCGGTTCTTTATTTATCACATTTTTTGTAACAAATGAATTCAATAAATGGCGGATCATTTTTTTAATGGGGATTTTGCTGTCTTGGACCCGGTAGGTGGCGCTGCTGTCTGGGCAGTACGACGTCTGCCAGGTCCGCTAGTATTTTATAAAGTGTGACTCAAAAGTGACGTGAAGTTATACAAAAAATTGAGGTGGCACTCCATAAATATAGTATAAAAAAATCGGAAAAGTGCGAGTCGGATTCGCGCACCAAGCCTGGGTTCCGTACAAACAAATTTTAATTTTTTTTTTATTAAATGTAACTAAATATTTACGGTTTTCGCATTTTTTCCTATATCTGTGCTGAAGTTGCAGCTTCGTACCAAATTTCAAGATTCTGAGTTCACCTGTAGGTTTTGATTCCCTTGCGAGTGAAATTAGCAGAAATTTTTTGACAGCTTCAAGGGACAGTAGACTTGAAATTTCAGCTTGATACCTCCACGCGTTCCTGAGAAAAAGGGTATTGATAGACAGACCGACAGAAGGACGGACGGACAACAAAGTGATCCTATGAGGGTTCCGTTTTCTCCTTTCGAGGTACGGAACCCCTTAAAATACCACAATAGCTGTGTAGGGAGCTTATCGACAGCTTCGAGGGTCTAATGGTTTTTTTTCTGAAGTCAGTTGTTGATGAGATATTCGGTACAAATGCCGTAAAAACCTTAAACATTGTATATGTATGTATCTATTGATAACAACAACAAAATGAGATCATTGATCGAAGCACTGTAATTACGGAAGGTTTCCCATAGATATACCGGTATTATGGGAGCCCCATGTTTTTTATGGTAGACAAAAAGTAAAAACCACGACGCAAAGAGTTTTTAATCTGCATGTAAACAAAAAATAGATCCGCGAGCGATGGCCAAACAGGCGTTGGAGATGACCACTTAATTTATGTTTACTAGATCATTTGAAATTGAGCTAGGTCATTAAAAGAAAGAAAGAAAAGATATTTATTTGGCACATGCCTCTAGTGCACACAACAAAAATAAAAATAAATAAAATCTAAACAGAAAAATAATAAAAATATTTTTTGTCTTACTCACGGCTGTGCCAAAGCATACTGTCGAGCAGCTAGTGCCCGACCTTGGTTTTCAATTGGACCTGAGATAGTGATATCTGCTGCTGCGGCTGCGGGTTGTTCAAAAGAGATACTGCTGTCTCGGCATAAAGGGCTAAAAAGGATCATTGGTGGTTGTTAGCCAGTAGAAGTCGGACACTCCATACCGAGCGGGAGGAGTTTGATGATTTCCCATACTTTAAACAAAACAAAATAATAGTGATAGGATGTGGTGTGTATTTATTTCTATTTATTTAAATTTTATGCACAATAGTGATACATAGGCGGACTTAATGCCACAAGGCATTCTCTACCAGTCAACACAAATTTTCATAGTTACGTTTAAGAATGTGCAAGTCTGCCCTAGGCTTTATGTTTTGAAGCCTCTTTTTTATACCTTTTGTCTATTTTTCGATACTTATTGTTTATGTATTTCTGATTGACTTATTACACTTTTGTTTTCACTACCAAGAACCAGCGATTTTTATTTCGGTAGTTATATAGGTAGTAGGTGGATCAAACGCGTTTGCAATAAAAACCTTGCAATATGCCTCTTTTACGACCTCAGATGATCCGGAAAGAATAAAGAAAAATATTTAACTGTCGCAAGGACATGACGTGCATACAAAATGACAAAAAACACATAGTGACAACGTATAACAAATATTTATAAACACAAAAGGTCGCAACAAATAATCAGCTTGGAGCACGCCATGATTCAAGTAGTACGCACGTGTGTCTCTTATTTTTAGGGATACCTATATCTTTCAAAGCCGAATGGCAAAAAACTGATCCCATTTTTTTTTGGAGGGCGGGTAATCATCAAATGACTCCCCCCGTTCTGGGCGGAGCGGAAGGGAGTGTCAGACTTCTACTGACTGAAAACCACCCATGTTCCTTCTTAGCTCTTTGTGTCGAGGCCGCGGTATCTCTTACAACATCCCGTAGCCTCGCCAGCATCCCTTACAGATTCGTCCCGGTCGTATGTCCATAGTCATTTGGCAACATACTTTTGTAATTCAGAAATTTTTTTTCCATGGAAATTGGTTCGAATAAGATTTGATATTTACCTTTCGAGATTTATGACGTTTTTTTTTTTAAATTGCGACTGTCATTTTGTTTCTTATCCGCGACGGAACGGAGAAGGTGTATGCGTTTAATGCGAAAAGGTGTCTGTTTGTGTGGCGGTGGTGGTTGACCGATTTTTATTAATTAACATACTATCATCATCATCATTGAGAGCAGTGGTTTAGTGGTAGCGGCCCCGACTTACGAACAGGGAGTCGTGGGTTCGAACCCAGTCAGGCGCATTACTTTGTGTAATTCATTTCACCACCACTGCTCTCATAACGGTGAAGGAAAACATCGTGAGGAAACCGGCGGCATGTCTTAGAACTAAAAATTCAAAGACATGTGACATCAGATGTCACATGTCTTTGATTGGTAGATTCTACCAATCCGCACTGGGCCTACGTGGTAGATTATAGCCCATCCCTCTCCTAGAGAGGAGGCCTAAGTCCCTGCAGTGGGAACATTATAGGCTGATGATGACTATCATCATCTGCCTTGCCTATTCCCAAACATGTGGGTAGGGGTCGGCGACTTCCAGCCCAGCCGGATGCAGATGGATACCGGGATTTCGGTGGTCAAAGGTACAACAAGAAGAAGAAATATTGTCACAAAATTATCGGTTAAAATAAAAAATAAAGATTTGTTTTTAAATAAAAAAGTGTTTGAGCGTCACTCTAACAGTTTTAAACAAAATGACATCAAAACACCTGTGAAAAGAATTTATATTAAAGATCACAACTTGTTTTTGTCGATGGTCTATATTTAGCCTCAATAAGTTATCATGATGTTTTTGTAACGATTCTCTATTAATACGATGATACGCTGGCTTTGTGTTACAAGTACAGTCACTGACCGGTATTACCTGATCGCTCTTCTCATATCAATTGTCCTCTTGTTCATTAAACGAGGGGTCATCTAATGCTGGACAACGACTGTACGACGTAGCAACTTGTGGGTATTTTATAACAAGTTATCGATTGTGCAGGTTTTGCTCATTATTATTGTACTTCGGAACAGCCACGAGGACCTATAAACAACGTGTTCCACTCTCAATCTGTACACAGCCTCCTGCGTGAGCGTCCATGTTTCAGCACCGTACGTCATTGTGGGCAGAACACACTGGTTATAGAGGCGGGACTCAAGACAGCGGAAATTTGGCTGATTTCAAAATGGCGTCCAATTTGATAAACGCGGCCCACCCAAGACGTATTCTTCGGGATATCTCCTTTTGTTGATGTCCTTTGCCAAAGGAACGAACATGACCAAGGTAGACATACTGATCAACTATCTCCAACTTTTCATTTTCAATTTTGAGAATAGAATTTGAATGTTTGTTATATTTGCCATAATCCTCGTTTTGGCCGTATTCATCCTAAGTTCTACTTTGGAAGAGGCGTCATGTGGGTCTTGAAGCATATTCTGAAAATCCTTGAAGTTTTCAGCGAATATAACGAGGTCGTCTGCAAATCTTAAGTAAGATTGGTAGGCTAAAGGACTGCTGTGAAAAGTTTTGGTGAAATGGTGTCGCCCTGTCGCACGCCCCACTTGATATGCATGTAGAGTGGCCGTGGTGTATAATTCCTGCAGAATTTCCAGATAGCGGGAATCGATATGGTAGCGATGAAGAGCGTGGAACACGGCACATTGCTCGACGGTGTCAAAAGGTTTCTCGTAGTCGACAAAAGCCATGCCTACAGGTCGGTTATATTCCTGGCACTTCTCCATCAGCTGCTTTACCGTGTGAGTATGGTCGGTGGTCGAATATCCGCTGCGGGAACCGGCTTGCTTGATGGGCTGGGCTTCATCTTAGGAAGGAGTTTGTATATTTGAGAGAGAAGACTAATGGGTGATTCAACACCACTGTGTCTCGGCTAAAGAATGTGTTGGTGGTTTTTTTTACACAAAAGTAATTATTGATTAACTGTTTGTGCGGTTCTTAGTTTATATTCTTCGATCGTGTTACTTTGTCTGTTTATGTTACCTTTTATTTTTTGTTGCTTTTTCTTTGTTTTCGTGTTTTAACTGTGGAAACCTGTAATTGGCCTTCAAATGTTTATTGTTTAAGTACATTGACTGTATTAGCTGTAAGTTTCCCAAATGGAATAAAATCATCATCATCATCATTTCAGCCGAAAGACGTCCACTGCTGGATATAGGCCTCTCCTAAGTGTCGCCACATTGACAGGTCCCGTGCGCCTCGCATCCAGCGGGTCCCCTCAACCTTCACCAGGTCATCGGTCTACCTAGTGGGAGGCCTTCCAACGCAACGTCTTCCGGTTTGCGGTCGCCACTCCAGAACTTTCCGGCCCCATCGGCCATTCGTTCTTCGAGCAATGTGCCCTGCCCACTGCCACTTAATTTTGGCAATTCTTCGGGCTATGTCGGTAACCTTGGTTCTCATGCGGATTTCCTCATTTCTGGAGAATAAAATAAAATAAATAAAGTAGTTAGCTAGTTTTGAAGTATCGCCTTTTGTTGATAATGGTGACGATAGCATTCTTCCATGATTCCGGAGTGCGAACATCATACAAGAAAAACACTAAAAAACACTAGAATCTTCTGAACTGGTTCACCAGACGCTTGTAACACTTCAACCGTGATTCCATATTCGCGCTAGAGCTTTTATGACCTTGCATGGTAAAATTTGTGGCAAGACTTCCGAACTTTGATGCTCAGTAGGAGGTACTCGTATATGGTCGGAAAATGGTTGTGCATTGATATTAGTAATTAATTTTCATTCCTAATTCCTAAAGCTAATAAATGCGAAGTTCTAATTGATTTTGTCGAATTATTTTATTAAGACCATGTAGTGCGGACGACCTTATTATACTATGAGTCTATCATAATACATTCATAACATCAAAAAATAATAAGTGGTAAATAAATAAAATCAGTAGGTAAAGATAACTTTTAAAAGGTACTTTGTGTAACTTATAAATGCACATAACAAAAATAAGAGAAAACCACATGGTGTAGTAGGTGGAACCTACTACGTCGTATTTTATTTCTTCGCTTCAGTGCTTTTCCACTCTGACGAGTTTAGACAGGTGTAAATCGTACCTACTCTTCAAACTAGTTCTAACCCTACTACAGCCGTTTGCTAATAAAACATTTATTTGCAGCCCTACACTCCCTACAACCAGTACCAAACATCACTTGAAACTGTATTTATCCACTCCGATTTTCGTCAATGTAATGACAAAGAGTTGAGGTGAATTAACATCCCCAAGAAGATACCTAAAGGTACATCTCAGTTTAATTCAAGTAATGGATTTTTTTAAACCTCCAATCTGTTCTAAACCATAACCAATTTGACAGTTAATCGATGGACAATATGATAGCCACTGACATTTAAAATGATACTTATTAGCCCTGCTGAAGGATAGAAAAGTATTCTAAATTCAAACGATTACTTCCTAGAGAGTACCAAATTTCACACAAAACAAGTAACATTTTAATGTTGCCTTTATTTTTAAAATGAAACAATACTGCATTTAAAGATTTTCGAGAATTCGCTTGCCTCACTCGAAAACCGAACCAGCTAAAATCCGAAACAAAAATTACACTTTTTTGTACATTTAGGTATGGCATTCATCGATAGAGTTAATTTTAAGGATCAAATCTCTCTAACGAACATGATCCATTTAAAATGATACCAAAAAATGAAGTCTTAAAAAAGCCGGGTGAGGTTGCAAAATTCGCCTGTCGGGGCTGCGGGATGTTGTAAGAGATACCGCGACCTCGATTTAAAGGGATTAAAGGAACATGGGTGGATTTTAGTCAGTAGAAATCTGACACTACCTTCAGCTCTGCCCAAGAGCGAGAGGGGTTGTTTCATGATTTTCCACCCTCTTCTAGTCTCCTAGTCTAGTTTAATATAGAAGTTTTGAACCCTGTCATCTTATTTATCGTTAGATATTCCAAAAATTCGAACTAGTTTTTCAGGAAATGTTTTTCCAGAATACTGCTCATAGATTCCTCTTTCATTTGGTATACCAAACAAGACTACAACCACAACAAAAACCAGTCAAGAATTTCTATTTTTAGGCATCTTTGACATTCATTTCATTCATATTAAAAAACATAACCGACTTAAAAACACAAAAAGTAAAAAATCAACTTCGGCTTCAGACGTCAGTAACTTTTTTTATTTGATTTAGTTTTACCGACCATTTGTAGTTGGATTTATTTTACATTGTTAAAAATAGATGTTACGGTAATAATACACAAAATAAAATTACGAAGATCCTAATTTTAGAAGTCAGTTAAAAATGTAGTCTTTGTCACCCAGACCCTAATATTGAAACAATTGACTACAATCATTCATCAAAATCAACTCAGTATTGAAGACGCTACGGTGACATAAAAATTGAAGCAAACAAACAACTTAGCTAGCTAAAATCATAACCCTATCGTTATCGGGTAAAAAAATACCATAGCGTGTACAATTATAAACAATCGCCATTTCATAGCTCCAACCACGTTTTACGATAGTAAAGCAAACCCCATCAATAGCAGAAACTATAGACGTAACACCAAAACAATAGGAGATACGTAAACATAGATATTACGGGCACGATTCACTACCATGAATGACCCTTGCTGGTAGGGCGTGCCGTTTGTGAGTTATGACCGGACCAGAAGCATAGAGTAAGAAAATCGCAGAAAGAACATCTTCTTTGGATGTATATTGAATGCAATGTAATTGTAGGATTCGTAGAATATCTACAGCTCTAGCTAGTTCTCCGTTGCTATGGAAAGAATTCCTATATCTATATTGCCTTACGATCCCATTGCTCTGTTAAATAAACGGAGGAAACACACAGTCTGCGAGTCCAGAGCCTGCCGTACTCAATTTGCGCAGAGGTTTTTCTTATTTTTGGGTGGCCATATTTATAATAAAATTAATCAGACACTATCAATTTATCCTCAAACTAAAGCAAAATGCAAACGAACTGTCACACGATGGCTCCTTGACCTTGATTATTCTCAAACAGAAAAAGTTATAAAAATTTCACAGTAATGCAACGTAATGAGAAATTGCGTACACACCAAAGATACACATATTTCACTATTAACTCGTTCACAAAAGCACCCATACACACTATCACACACTACTACTCACTATCACACACTACTCACTATCACACACGACACACTATCATACACCACACCAAACACATTATTATACTCCCGTAATTGGATACATAGTTAATTTATTCGCATGCTTTGTTCCTGTAACCTGTTTTATTATTTAAGATAAGATAAGATAAGATAATTTATTTATTTGCATAAAACATGGTATACATAGGTGTTATTAAAGAATATAAGATCATACATGTTTTGCTTAAATTTAAAGCATGCAAACTTAGAGAATTGACGATATTTAGAATTACAAGCATTATAATTTAAATTCAAAAAAGTCATTAATACTATAGAAATTATTTTCATTCAGCCATCTATACAATTTAATTTTAAATAATCTGCAATTTAATATTTTAAATTCATTAGGTAACTTATTATAAACACGTACACACATAGCGAGACAGCTTTTGTTATATTTTGCTAGCCTAGGGAGCTCATCTAATACAAGTCTGTACGGATCACGGCGGCTTCGAGAACTTATTTCATCTGCTGTTTTAAATAATCCTTTATATTTCTTAACAAACATAAATGCTTCATACAAATATAATGAAGGTAATGGTAGCAAACCAAGCCTTTTAAATACAGGTCGACATGATTCATCGGATGGAATCCCGTATATGGCCCGTAAACATTTTTTTTGAGCGACAAATGCTCTATTGTGGTCAGTACTATTTCCCCACATAATTAATCCATACCGTAACGAGGACTCAACATATGCACGGTATGACATCACAGCTGTTTTTATATTTGTTACCTTTTTAATCTGTCTGAGGGCGTACACAAATTTATTTATTTTATTACAAACATTATCAACCTGAGCTTTCCAGTCTAAATGCTCATCAATTTCTACTCCTAAAAACTTTGTATGTGTCATTTGTGTAATTTGTGGTATGCCCATACTGAAATTAAATTGATTTTGATAAGATTGATTAAATTGAATGTATACAGATTTATCAAGATTGATATATAAATTATTGTTATTTAACCAATTAATTAGTTTGTCTATTGTATTATTTATGTCCGCTTCATGATCAATAATTGATTTATGTTTTTTATCAGTCGTCACAATTATGGAAATGTCATCAGCAAACAGAAAGCATTTATGATTAGTCACATTTACTATGTCATTTATGTAGAGTAAGAACAAGATAGGGCCCAATATGCTACCCTGGGGGACTCCACGTTTTACAGTTTTATATTCAGACGAGAATTGTGCCATATTCCTACTTTCATCAAGTTTAGTCACAGCGACACTCTGCTGTCTGTCAGTTAGATATGACGATATCCACTGAAGTGGCAGTCCCCTAATTCCGACAGCCTCTAATTTTTGTAATAATATGTCATGAGAAACTAAATCAAATGCTTTTGATAGATCAAGGAATAGCCCTGTCGTCAGATGATTATTATTAATGTTGGTCAAAATTGCTTTCAAAAGTGAAAAGATGGCTAAGGAAGTGGACTTCTGTTTTTGAAAGCCAAATTGCTCTTTTTTTATGATATTAAATTTCTCACAATAGTTAATTATTCTTTGATACATGCATTTCTCAAATATTTTGGACAAGATGGGTATTAGTGTTATGGGGCGATAATTAGTTATATCATCTTTATCACCCTTTTTAAATATTGGTTTAACAATAGATATTTTTAGTGCTTCTGGAAACACTCCTTGCGAAAAAGACAGGTTAATTAGATGAGTCAACACTCCACTTATTTCATCGACACATGACTTTATTACCCTAGTGTTGAGTCCATCGTAGCCTTCAGAATTGGTATTTTTTAATGAAAGAATTTGTTGTCTTACCTCACTTTCGGACATGGGTGTGAGGAACATTGAGTTAGCAGTTAGAGTTTCACTGCGGTAACCATTTGCACAATTTTGTGTAGGGATAGAATTAGTATAATGATTGTTAAAGGCGGTTGCTATTTCTGTTGGTTTTGTGAGCAATGTGTTGTCAATTTTGATGTGTTCAATGGTGTCTTTCGGGTTTGTGTTGTGTATTTCGTCTTTAATGACTGTCCACGTGGCTTTACATTTGTTGTCATTATTATTCATATACTTTATGTTAGCATTTCTTTTAGCGTTGTAGATACATTTTTGTAATAGGTTAGAATATGTAGTGTATCTAGTCCTGTTTGTTGAAGTTTTATTCTTGTAGTATTTGTATCGTATAAGTATTTGTATCGTATCATTTGTTTTGTATAAGGTCTAAAATCTATAGTCTAATAATCTAATTACTATCTACCAGCGGCAGCGTTGGAATTGTAATATATATATAAATATTTTTCTTTCGGTAACCTACTTTCTCCATTTTATTTTGTCCATGGAAGTGAACTGATTTCCAAGATACAGGTTCTTTACCTAGTTTGGAAGTCAGGCGTCCATGTAGTTTTCTGCAGCCTTTTTTGTATAGAATCCCCGATGATGAAATTTGTATTAGGCTATATTTTAATTGAGACCAATAAACGATTATTATTATTATTATTATTATATTTGCGAAATAACTCGAGCCTACGGGTTGCGTTATGCTCGGGCAGAAGACATTGTCAAGTGGAACAGAAAGAGCTTTGTCGGTTCTTGGAAGAATAAAAAAAAACACCATACCACATGCAGGACAAATTTAAGTCAGAGAAAGACAACTGAAATTTAAATGGTAGCTTTATATTAAATAGTTCTCACACAATGCTATGCAATTATCTAAGTAGGTACACCGATTTTAACATACGTTGATGACATTGAGCAGCACACTGATATGACAGTGACGCACGTTCTTGTCACGGGTGTTGATTTGGAAATTGTATGTCAAATAATACAAATTGTTATTTTTATAAAAAAAAAAACATATTAGAATCTTAAAAAGACTGTAAAGTGAGAATTATCTCGGCTGTGGTAATAAACTGAACATAGGTACCTACGGTATACATATTCTATCCACTAAGCAGGTACCGCAGTTAGGTACCTATTTTCCTTTGGCTTATCTAGGGACACCGACGCACAAACGGCTTCTACGTCATCAGTACATCTTTCTGAAATTAGTTTTTCCATCATTTTTTTGTAAGAAAATGCAGTTAAAAATACAAAAACTTGTCGCAGATACGTCATGACGTGCTTAGAAAAATACAAAACTATGAAGGATGATGGTCAGCAGGGCTATTGCGTATCTTTTAAATGACAGTGGCTGTCATATAGTTTTCACTAATTAACTGTCAAATGGTTCCATTTTGTACTAAACCATAACCAATTTGACAGTTAATCCATTGACAATATGATAGCCACTGACATTTAAAAACTACGCAATAGCTCTGCTGATGTGAATAATGAGTGACTATGATGCCTCCACTTTGTGTGTTATTTTCCTAATCTACGTTTTGGAACAAAACATGATATGAAAAACTTTCAAAACGAGACTGTCACTTTCTGCACCAATATCCTTAGTCTACGGTTATGGCCAGAGCAGAGGTCAGAAACGGCCCTATTGTCCGGCGATTAGCAATTGATCCCAAATCTCAGCAGCCATTGTATTCGATGAGTACGGGTGGACTTAGGGAATTATATATCGTAACTATTCATTCACAAACCCTGAATCAAAATCTCTCATTATTGACACCCCTATGTCAATAATGAGAGATTTTGATTCAGGGTTTGTAAATATTGTGCGATATCCTTACTTATAAAAGTGATAGGAATAGGTAGTGCCTATTAGCCTAAACTTCGAAGAACAGAGACAAGAAACGGAGACTTCCTTAGGACTAAATTATTTCCGGCACATCTGTCTCGAAATTTCGAGACAACACTTAAATACATTATTTAAAAAAAATGTGTTATTTGGAATAAGTAATTCGTCTATTTTTCTAAAGTTTGTCTATAAAATTCAGAAAATTTTATGGTTGTAACGACTGTGTATGTTATTATTTTATTATGATATATCTAGTCGCAAACTTTAGGTAAATATACACGAATTACTTATTCCAAATAACATTTTTTTTAAATGTATTTATGTGTTGTCTCGAAATTTCGGGACAGATGTCTCGGAAAAAATTTAGTCCACTACCTATAAATATGCGAAAGTGACACAGTCTATAATCTGAAAAGAAATACCGCGGCCCTGGACACAAAGGGCTAAGAAGCATCATGAGTGGTTTTTAGCCAATAGAAGTCTGACCCTACCATCCGCTCCGCCCACAGCGGGAGGAGTCGTCATTTGATGACTTCCCACATTCCAAAAAAAAAGGCATTGTGATGTTTAGTGTGTTTACGCGTATGGTATGTGTACGTCCAGGCAATATCAGTTTATACCTAACCTAGACCTAGCTAATGTCGCACTATCTATGATTACATTTTAACGGTCTTCCTCATTGCAGGGTTTTCCATCACATTGTGATAGTCACGTGTATGGCCATATACCGAAAAATTTCTTATTTGACCCGAAGGTTGACTGGTAGAGAATGCCCTGTGGCATTTAGTCCGCCTATGTATCAATATTTTGCATAAAGTTTAAATAAATAAATAAAAAATTCTAATGCAAAAACCCATTATGACTTTTTGCCCATTCCTGATATCGAATCTATGATCCCATGCTCAGCAATTGCGCTTATACATACACGACACCAACGAGGTAACTAGTTTTTGTAATGTACAGTTATGAGCACCAATATGTAAACACTTACGAAACTTCTACGGCGATTATCTCACGGAACAATAACTGCAACTTAGAGCGAAAACCTGTTTCGTAATAGTATGGGTTCCAAAACATAATATTCCTAAACTTATAAAGATACAACCAACATAGCAGGAGAAAATCTATCTTAAAAGTTGCTTTGTGTATACCTATTAATGCTCGTGACTGTACATGCAAAAGTACAGGCAGGAAACGATATCAAGTGTCCCATTGTTTGTCCCAACAAACGCTATGGTTGACTTATTTTTATACATTTAATATGATATTTTCCATTTGGAACCAGACAGTCGCCCCGCAGTCGTCAAGTTTGAAAAGGTTAAACTAGTTTTAAGTACTTAGTAGTGAACATAAACTAGTTCCGCCAGTCTATTTTTATTGACAGACTGACTGTATTTTATTTATTACTGTATGAGAAAAAGCCTTGGCCAAGAGGACAGAAATAGACTTGTATTCATTTGTAAAGATTTTAAGATATTAATCGCATCAAAGCATCTGTTTAAATAAATAAATAATTCATCTCGTCTCGTCATCATCGCCCCTTATAATATGAGAATGAAGCATAAATGGAGAAACGCTTTACCTCTGCCTGATCCCTCAGGGATTACCATAGTCATGTTACATTACGTATTGTAAGGAAATTTACTTACCTGTCGGGGCCGCGGGTAGTCCAACGGTTATCGCGGCCTCGACATAGAGGGCGAAGAAGGAACATGGGTGGTTTTTAGTCAGTAGAAGTCTGACACTCCCTTTCGCTCTGCCCAAGAGCGGGAGGGGTTATTCGATGATTTTAAACCCACCAAAAAAAAAAAAAAAAAAAAAAAAGGAAATTTACTTATCTTTTGTTATTATAAAGTGCACAGGAATATGGATTACAAAGAAGTATAATTTCTAAGATCTTGATCTTAGAAAAGTTCTTGAAATGAAAACTACATTCTAAATATTTCTTAATTCAATTACGTCAGAAAACAAGAAGTAATTTTTATGAGTTTGTTTTTATAAAGTTAGTATATTTTACGCTGTACATAATATATTGAAGTTACGAGCTTTTTAAACTAAAAAGGTGATTTTTAAAATGATTAATATAGTTCATTGTTTTTTTTTTTCACAATATGGCGTCCAGAAAGTTTGTCACTATATTTTTAGATAAGTAAAAAAATAAGAAATAAAAAGAAAGTAAGTAAGTAGTAGTTTAATTTAGTAAATAACTATATTAATACTTAAAATTAAGACAAATCAATTGCCTTGAGAATATAATAAAACCCATTGTACAAGAACACCTAGAACAAGTATCCTCCTTAGTCGGCTAAAAAACGTCACCTCACTTTAAAAAGTTCTTCTGTATCGTGGGTACGTTTACAAACATTCAAATTCATACTCAAACATCCAAGCCTGGAACAACGGCCCGTAGGCCAAACAAATATTTGTTCCGTACTAGCTGGCTAAGGCACACACAGGATGATACAGTTAAGGGGAAGCGCCAGGATAGTCTCTAAGATCAATTAATTGCATTTAATTTTTTGCTAATGAAATAGTTTTTAGGGTTCCATAGTCAAGATATTGAGTCTTGACAAGGTTCTAGATTTACGTTGGTTGTCTTTTGCCCGTGAATTCTCCCTCGTTTTTGTACGAAATGAATTAACCCACGGGATATAAAAAGAAAAAAAAAAACACCGTCCTATGACACTCGAGTATAGATGTAAATTTCCTTCCATTCGTGATAGAATATACAAAATCGGTTCAGAAGATACAGTGGCTACCCTTTAAGCAACCACGCAAACTCTTTGTAATTTACTCGTATTAGTAAGTAACATGTTTTTTTTTTGCGAGGCGGAAATTTCGTCATATTCAACACAGTGGAAATGTACTCTTTAGTTTTGGTTTATCCTGATGATTATTTTGATGTTGTGGTTTGTTATGTAAATTATGAGGCCATAAAACTGGCTGGTGGTTACTTAGTCAATCCTCTGACACATTTATTTAATTTGATATTGAGTTCATCCGTAACACCTAGACAGTGGTCAGAGTCAAATATTATCTTGCTGTTTAAGAAAGGCGATCCAAAAAACATAGGTAACTATCGACCCATTAGCCTTCTTCCATCACTTTACAAGCTATTCTCATCAACTATAGAAAAGAGAATCAGTACTACACTCGAAAAAAGTCAACCGGTCGAACAAGCTGGTTTTCGAAAGAGCTACTCAACAATAGACCACATCCATTCGTTGGAATTGCTTGTTGAAAAATATCAAGAGTATCAACGCCCACTCTACATAGGGTTTGTAGACTACCAGAAAGCTTTTGATACAATACTACATTCCTCAATATGGAGAGCTTTACAATCCCAAAAAGTGGAGAAAAAGTACGTGGAAGTCCTAAAATACCTTTACGAGAACAACACTAGCAGAGTGAAACTAGAGACCGCAGGACCACCTTTCCCCATTAAAAGAGGAGTACGGCAAGGCGACCCCCTATCACCTAGAATCTTCATAGCGGTACTGGAAACGATTTTCAAAAAACTTAATTGGGATACGACAGGTATAAACATAGACGGGAAACATGTTAGTCACCTAAGGTTCGCCGACGACATTGTCCTTCTATCAGAAAATAGCACAGAGTTAGAGTCAATGTTACAAGCATTACAACAAGCAAGCAGAGAGGTAGGACTTGAAATTAACCTGAGCAAAACCAAACTCATGACAAACGCCGCACAAAAGTCTATAAATCTTGACAACACACCAGTCGAATACGTTGAGAATTATATCTACTTAGGTAAACAAATTTCTTTCCAAAAATTTAATAACGATGCAGAAGTAGATAGAAGAATCGTAACGACATGGAAAAAGTTTTGGAGCCTAAAGGAAATTTTAAAAAGCCAGATGTCTATGAAAATCAAAAGCAAAGTCATGGACTCTTGTCTTTTGCCTTCATTGACCTACGCCTGTCAAACGTGGAAGTTCACAAGAAGAGTAAAAAATAAAATCACGTCCTGTCAGCGAAGCATGGAGAGAAGTATCACAAAAATCAGAAAATTTCAGAAAATTCGGCACACTACTATTAGAAAAAAAAAACAGGAGTGATAGATGCTCCCACCTACGCTCTAAAGTTAAAATGGAGATGGGCAGGACACGTAGCGAGGGTGAGCGACGAACGATGGACAATTCGCATGACGACATGGCCAGGTCCAACAGGCACTCGAAAACGAGGAAGACCTGTAACTAGATGGACAGACGACATCACACGAGTAGCGGGGAAAAACTGGTTAACAGAAGCCAAAGACCGAGATCGCTGGGGTTCTCTGGAGGAGGCCTTCACCCTCACCACTTGAGGGGTTCATGCATGCATGCTATTTTAATCTCAAATCAACATCGACATTAAAATTTATACATTTCATATTATTATTATTTATTGAATTCAATCTTTTTTATCTTATTCGTAATTTAATGTAATTCATATTATGTTTCCTAATGAAATCAATCCTTTTAAATTTTATTGAATTTTAATTGAATCAAATTTATGTTTTTTTTATTGTAAGTGTTATTTTATTTTCAATTTTAATAGTATATACTGTTTTAATTGAAATCAATCTTTTTCATTTTTATTCAAATCTAATTAAATATTGTATGTTCTAGCGAAATCAATCCTTTTTTTAATTTTGATTGAAATTTTATTTAAATTATTATATTTTTTATTGTAACCAACCATTTTAATTTTAGGTTGAAGTCTAATTTAAAAATTGATGTATTTTTTTCATATTGGGATCCAGTGTTTGTTTATATTTTTTTAAATTGAAATTTAATTTAATATAATATATCTTTTAATGAAATTGGAAGAGTAAAAATTTATTGAAAGTATTAACCCAATATGAAAAAGAAGTAAACTATAAATGTATGTAACAGCTTTTGTAAATTAATTGTATTTCAAAGAGTTTGTATTACTTTTTCTTTCAACGCTTTCAATGCATGAAATAAAAAGGCTTTTTTATTTTATTTTTATTATGTAAATTATTTTGCGGTAAAGGTCTTGGACTATTCGGAAACTTTCCTGTCGTTTTGCATTCTCGACAAATTCAAATATACTAATGAACTAAAGATGAATAAAATAAGTAGGTAATATTTTTTTACAAACGGAAATTGGTAAGCCTAATATTTGGAGTTTTTTGCTAAATGACGGACTAATTAGAATCATATTTTTTTGACTCAGTCCAACCTTCTATAGTACAACTATGTAGAAACGAACAGGCTTATAATATCATGCAAACACGGAAGCATAAAGACCAATGTTCCTGTTTAGTCTCCCACTGGATGCAATCAGATTAGTGTTCCCATTCTCAATGCGTATCCAAATGTCCATTACACTCAGGGTATCCAATTGCAAAATGTTTTGCGAAGTCACTGAGAACTACACCTATTTACACTTAACCTCCGCGAAGCAAGAATTAACTCTATCTTTAAAGCCTTAAGGGTTGTGACGGCCGCAATATAGGTATTCTATTTTTGTTGGTTGAATTGAGGTAAAAGTGGACTTTAACAGAGATGATAATAAAGGTTATATTAGCATGTTTAGTGTAGCAGATAAGGAAAAGCTTTGACGTGCATTATAGTCGATCTTATAGCTAACCCTGTTGGAGTCAGTTACAACGAGAATTAGCTGGAACATTGCTTTAGAAGAGTGTTGTGTTTTGTTTTGTACCTACTACCGGTCCGTATTAGTAGTTTAGCATAGCTGCATGAGGTAAAGACTTATGCCTTTATGTCGTAAAAGCGACTACTAAGCGTGATGCTATATTCTTTTCTAGACTTGCCATTTAATGTGTTTAAAGCCAAAGTAAAATCTAATCTTTGTTTAAAAGTTGGTCGCTAAGTTGAACACTAGACAATGTTTGTTATTTATGTTCTTTCTCCAAGATTAGTTTACTGATATGTTATGTCTTTTTAACAGACTTCTATTATATTTTTTATTATTAAGTAAGTACCTATATACTTCTTAATTGATGATTTGTGTCTGTAGTCATTAACTTGCACTTTAATATTGTATCGAGTCTGGTTCTTCTAACCTAACCTAACAGTCAGATGTGTTGCTGGGGACTTCGTTCCGCCACTTCTTCTTTTCAGCTAAAACACTAACTGCCATACACCGAGATATTTAATGATTACTTAAGCCATCACTTAGTAAAGGTTTGACATGTTTTTGCATGACAAAACTGTCAAAACCATTACTAAGTGATGGCTTAAGTAATCATTAAAGCTCTCTGAGTGCGGCAGTAAGTAAAGTAAAGTATATTTATTTTGTGCATGTGAAGTTTAAATGTTTGTAAATGTACCCACGGTACAGGAGAAATTCCTAGTGTAGGATAAAGCTTATATAGAAAAAAGTGCTAATTATCAGCCTAGTTTGAATAAATGAGTTTTAATTTGATTTGATCTCAGCAGTAGTCGTAATAACGACCATTAGACAATTAAAAGCCAGGAGTAGTTGCCACCATCAGGCCTATCAGTAATCAGTAGTCCGGTAAAGGCAAGACAGGTGATGATGATGAGGCATCTAGACGCATCATCAGCATCATGACTACCCATACAACTGTAATTTTCTTGGTTTTCTACACACAGACAGACAGTTAGACGGATATGGCGAAACTATTATGGTTGGCTACGGAACCCTAAAAATATAAGAATAATAACTAGAGTAAATAAATTAATTATTGCTTGTAATATTCTGTATTAAGTAATCTAAAACAAGTTAATGTACCTTGACACAAGATCTAGTTGCTGGTTCGGAAGTAAGTTACGGAAATACCAGCTAAGAATAAAAAAACCGGTGTAATTTTAAAAGTTAAGGCGACAACAGGAACTAAACGCGAGTTTTATAATGCGTTAAAGTAATTGATTCACCGCATTAAACAAAATCAGAAAAATATATGATATTCTTCAAGATATACGCTAGTGACAGTGCAGCATATTCTTTTTCCCGAACATAATTTTATATGGTGATGAAAATCGGACTGGACAGTCCTTACTATTTGAATCGTTTAGTAACCCTACGAAATTACGAACGTGCATTGTGGGGATGCGTTTCGCGGTCGCGGGGAGTGACGCAAGCTCCACCCACTCGGTTTAGGTCGCTGGCATTTATTGTCGCCTTAATGCCAGTTAGCCAGCTGGCTTTACTTAATAACTTGTTCTTAATACTCTTACAAGAAACAAACACGGAGGTAAAAGTCTATAGCTTCGTATTTGCAATCTTTGTTCATGGTATGTATATCATAGACTAGCCACTTTCCCTCTTCATCATCAGTCTCTTCATCCTCACAATACACGCCATGCCCTATTCTATAAGATAAACGGCATCTATTAGCCAATCTATCATCTCAAGCTAATTAACGACGCTTTGGCAACTGCAGTTTGTCAATTAATTAGTACATAATAGGTAATAAGTCTTCATATTAATTAGGTGACGGTAAGCTATTAAATAAACATTCCTGCTTAGTTTATGATGATACTGAAAAGACAATGACCGATTCTCGTACAAAGAATTCTCGAGTTTCAAGATCAAAATGTTATAGTAATTATTTTCATAATTTTTTACGACATTATGCGGCTGGGATTTGATTTATGAAGAAGGAATTTAATTTAAAGTATAAAAGTATGAATATTGTTTTACTCCCTATACATGGCGTTCACACAACCAGTTCAAAATTCGTTCTGCTAGATCTGCCAGTTGATTTTGACAGTTCGACTGACTTTGCATCGTAGAGGTGTCCTTATAATAGTAATAATACCTACTTGCCTGGTTTTGAGGTTATTTTCGATTTTATAAAATGACTCCGAAACTCGGATTTAGTTTATAAAAAGAACTTTTGTAGGAGTTGATATGATAAATGTAGACAATAAAAAACAAAGTTTGATGTTGACACAGTTTGGTACGGGATTCCATATATCCATGAACAAGATCTTTTCGTAAACAGTAAAATCTTATTTGATTATAGGAACTACCTCGTTGGTGTACCTCTCGGTTGCAAGCGCTATTGCAGAATATGGTGTGCCTCTCGGTTGCAAGCGCTACTGCAGAACTGTTACAGTCGAAATATTGTAACACTAGCGGACATCACGCGGTTTCACCCGCGTAGTTCCCGTTTCCGTGGGAATATAGGGATAAAAAGTAGCCTATGTCACCCGGGGATAGTGTAGCTTCCAAACAGTGAAAGATTTTTTCAAATCGGTCTAGTAGTTTCGGAGCCTATTCGTTACAAACAAACAAATCTTTCCTCTTTATAATATTAGTGTAGATAAAACACAACCTACCCAATTAACTCTTATACGCCATATACACACACTTTTGGGGGATTGGTCGAATCATCAAATAACCCCTCCCGCTTTGGGCAGAGCGAAAGGGAGTGTCAGACTTCTACTGACTAAAAACCACCAATGTTCCTTCTTGGCCCTTGTGCCGAGGCCGAGGCGGTATCCCATTCAAACAACCCGCAGCCCCGAGGAGAGCCATACACACATATTGAAACGCTCCACTTTAACTACTCACACACACACGCACATATGTATTATCGAAAAATATTGGATACGTGTTTTTTGTTTTATCAAATTAATAAAATTTTACGAAGATAAATCGCATCAAAGATCATGAGTGGGGGGTTGTGACATCATTATTTTGTAGGTTAAAAATAACTAACCGTGTGACGTCACACGACTTCACATAACTGACATGTGACGTTTTCGAGGAGTTCACGAGTATTCGAAGCACTGTATCGTCTTAATTTTTTGCTTAAGTGAAAAAAGAAAAAAATGTGTTCAATATTTTTTGGCAATCCATCTGATAGACTAATTTGTTTTTTTTTTTATCAGATCCCCTATTGTCTCAGTCGTAAGCTTTGGTTTTATTACTTTGTCTGCTGTTGACGTTGTTGTTATAACACGAATAACTCCCGACCAAAACAAATCTTCCTTCGTCCTTCGTTTAAAAATATTAACTTCCAAGGGTTTGGGTCTTTGGGCATCGTAATCCCACATCTTCAAAAGTTGTTGCTTTGCTTTGTGCAGTAAGTTTTGAAGCAAATCTTTATATAAATACGATGAACGAAAATTTGGATAGAAAATCTTCATGTGAAAGCTATCGTTAATACCGATGAGACACTGTAATTGTAACCATAGGATTAGCAATATTAAGAAAGACTAGCCGATGCCCTCGGCTTCGCCCGCGTCAAATTATATTTTAAAACCTTCCTCAAAACCCACTCTATCCATTTGTATTTCCTCAGAATACTTTCCATCACCGAAGCAATTAGTAATTATATAATACGCATACATTGACGAATACATTGACTAGCCTTTTAAAAGGCTTGTGTCCCAGTAGTTTAAACCAATATAGCACTTACAGCTAACAAATAATAATTATAGGTACTCTTCGTTCTGTCTTGTAATATTATAAACTTACTTTTATCTATCTGTCTGTACAGATAGATAAAATTTAAAATAACTATCCAGCTCGTCGTTGTTTACCCACAAAATGTATTTCAGAATTCACGAAATTCCACTTACAGTATTACGTTAAACACCGAGAAACAAATAGCTCACGCCCACAATACATATTTTCAATAAAATAAATTATTTACTACGGTCTGAACCGTCCATAAACACTTCTCTAACACGTATTTAACAGACCCCAGCGGTTACTGACCAAGAGAATTTCTAATTCGGGACCCAAATTATCTAGACATTGGGATATTTAGTGGTGGCTCAGAGCTACTGTAATGAAGTTGCCTCAACGGCCATTATCAAAATATTCTGGCAATTGTGACTGGCTGTAAATTCGAAATGGGTCGAAATTGTCTAGTATTGGGAATGCTGTTTTGATGATAAGCTGAATTGGGAGAATAGTAAGATTGAAATCAGAGAGGTATATTCCCTGCTGGTCTTGTTTTTGATTTAGGATTGCTATAATGTTCTGTGACTGTACTTTTAATTATACTGACACTAGCTTTTGTCCGCGGCTCCCCCGCGTGAAAATGTTGATTTTCTATTTATATAAAACATCCACCCCCTGTTTAACCCCCCTTTTTTTTTTTTTTTGTGGGTGTAAAATCATCGAATAACCCCTCCCGCTCTTGGGCAGAGCGAAAGGGAGTGTCAGACTTCTACTGACCAAAAACCACCAATGTTCTTTCTTCGCCCTCTATGTCGAGGCCGCGATAACCGGTGGACTACCCGCGACCCTGTTTAACCCCCTTATGGGTTTAATTTCAAGAATCAGCCAAGAACTAGTATTAAATTGGTGTTAACCAATCATTGAAAGCAAGAAGTAAAAGATATATTTTTTGTAGGCTTCGAATTAATTCATGTCATGGTGGAAACTTTAATAGAGACACATCATAGTTTTAATGTTTTGAACTCGGATCTTATTAGTTTTTTAGTTATGTAATCCTGGAAAGTTACCAAACACAACACATCAAATTTTCCACTTCTGGAAAACCCAGTGTTTCATGTTTGTGATACTGATGTAGTGCGAATCATTCAATCTAAGCTTGTGTGAAATTTATCAATATAAGCAGTAAGACCGTACGCCATAGATTTAGTAATATTTTATAAGAACTTGAAACTGCTTCGTCGGTTTAGTGGTTGGTACCGTGCGTGACTGCACACGAGGTCTTAGATTCGTTTCCTAGGAAGAGAAGTGCTAAATTGAATCCTTATCTGACATGGGACTTAAACATAACTTTAACTTTCGTCTAAATCTTCAAGTTTGACGATATGCGCAAAACTGTGTGATGTACATTAAAGTGTACATGATAACAGACCACTTCCAAAGCCAAGCCTTCCAAAAGCAAATGATCCATAGTAAACACCTACTTAAACCGAAAATCCATCGTTTTAAAATTCCCATTTCTGCAATACATTTTTATTTGCGAAACGTGAAGTGTCGTCGTTTTCATCTCACCGCGGTACAAATTGTGTTTGCTATCCAATTTTATACTCAAGTGTCGGGCGACGTGAAAAATTTTCCACGTCAGCTCTCGTGTTGGGTATTATATTATTATATTTGTAACACTTATCAGCAGTAGATTAGACTGTTGGTCCTTTAGAACGGAAGCCATTTTGTATTCTTCGCTTTTGTATGGAGTTTAAGTTTAGGCTGAAATGATGATAACGATTCGTAAGATTCTGTAGTGTGAAATTATTCATAACATCAATGTCTTCTTTAACTTTGCTAGTACTTTTGCATCAGGCACCATCTTCAAATTAAGGTCCAGTTTTCGGCTCCCTTCCCCTTGAGTCCATTCCATTCGATCTAGTCTTGCACGTGACCAATCTATCATTCAGAAGGAAGAGATTCAAAGCAAAGAGCGTATAAATTATTCGTTGATCCTCCTAGATCGTCGAAACGAATAAATTTTCCTACGCCTACGCTTTTGGGGAACATTTCTGATGTAGAACTGCAGATGTTGTGCCTATGTTTTGAAAGGAAAGAATAGTACATTTTGAAAAATAGGAGTGGGTTTTTTAAACGAATTATGAGACGTCGACGCACAATTTTATACAGAGACAATGTATCTTTATTTTTCTCTCTTGAGTCTAAGCATCTAACTTTATGTCAATTGCTCAAATACCTAAGCTGTTCTATAATTTTGCTCTTTTCTATGAAACAATAAGTTTATATTATTACTCGTCGACTTAATAGAAACGAGCTGAATTTATATTTAGGTATAGGTATTTCTGCCGGGGCTGCGGGTTTTTCGAAAGAGGATCATGGGAGGTATTTAGTCAGTAAAAGTCTGACACTCCTTTTCCGCTTCACCCAGAGTGGGAGGAGTCATTTGAGGATTTTTCACCCTCTTAAAAATAGGTAGGTATAGGTAATTCATAGTCATAACTTTTCGTCGGTAACTTAGTCAATATTAACAAAACTTAACAATTTTTTTAACCGTTAATTTTGAATGCATTCATGTTTATAAACGAACAGCAAATTCGTTCACAAAGTTCCCATTTAAACATCCAATATTTGAATACACCAAAAGTCAAAAATATTTACATTCTAAATAATGTTTAACAGTATTTACTCTCTCAAAGAGATTCCAATATTTATTAAGAAGTGAAACATTCACATAAAATGGATAATATGGGGAATATGGAGAATATGTGGTCCATAATTCATACAAGAATATGCATTTTAAAAACCAACGCTTTCTATGCAAATCGTGTTATTTTCTGACGCTTTGTACTGTCTACTTCGTAATGGTAGTAATTTTTTTATGTTTGTGGACCTGTGTAGTTCGTAATGTAAATGAAAAATATGGATGCAATTTTAATTTAGTCCCTTTTTTGGGGTTGGGAAATCATCATTTAACCCCTTCCGTTCTTGGTCAGAGCGAAAGGGAGTGTCAGATTTCTACTGACTAAAAACCACCCATATTCGTTCTTAGCCCTTTATAACGAGGCCGCGGTATCCCTTAAAACAAGCCGCAGCCTACAAAAACCCGCAGCCATTAATTTTAGGCCTCGTGTTTGCTTATCATAATCCCTGCACGGTGAGGCAGCAGCAGAGGTGTAAGTAAGTACCTAATAGTACACCCACATTACGCCAGTTATGTTTTGATTCCCATGTAAACTAGGGTGATGATGTAGCCATCAACTGGGCACAAATCCAGACTCTGTGACTGCTACTGAAGAATTCCTGATGACAACACCCCGTCAACACTTTTTTTTCCGAACTAGAAATTTAACTTCTGGGTTCAATAACTAAAGTTTTACTAAAGTAAAAGTAGTTACCCAACGCAATACTTGCGGAGCTAGTTTTCTTATTAAGCCCAAAAGTAAGGACAAAATGTTGCCACAAATTAGAACAAAATTTGGCAAAAAACAATAATAATTGACGTTTAAAGGGGCACGGTTATACAACAAACTACCAGCTTGTACAAAGGGTTTGGACTCATTCAATGCACTCAAGACTCATCTGAATTACACCTTACCGCAAATTCTCAAAAACTGAATGCACTGTATGAGTGTAGGTAACTACTGAACTAAATATGTAAGTGTAATCCAGTAACTATTAATATAAGCTCAAAGACGTTCTCGTGTTTCTCTTTTTGAGAATTAAATATCTTTAAAACTAATTCCCAATTCCCCATACACATGTTTTTAAACAAAACTACACATACAATTCCGCCTCTTTCCAACGGAGGTAGGCCGAGACCAAAGATTAAAGAATAAAATACAGATGACTTATATTCGCATAGAAAACGACCAACCAATCCAGTCTCACTTTACACAGATCTTTTTCAAAGTTGATCCCTGAAAAAAAAAACATTCTGACATGATTCAATTTATTCGTAAAATTTCAAAGACACGGGAACGCCAACTTTGTAAAATATTTACGTGTCTTTTGCCCCTTTCAACCCCATAATGTATTCAGGAGTTCTCAGGGAGGTTGTGTGTAAAAATATTTAATACTGAATATTTTTGGGGTGCTTTTTAACATTGTTGCCCCGGGGTTGTTGTATGTCATGATTTTTTGTGCTGATAGAAAACAGGATATAATAAGATTTGGGGGCGAATCTTTATTGGGCTAAAGATTTACAGACATTGATGTCTTGTAAGATTGTTTCGTTAAAGAATGCACAAGTTCATATTTTAGGTTTACTAAACCAAGCTATTATTTGATTAAGCAGCACTAATTAGTAAGTTTATTAACATAAAATACTATATTTTTTGTAGAGACAGCGTTATCAGTAGATTAAGCTACCATCATTTTATAATATTCTACTTTATAGGTTGTTCGGTTTTTTGCTTTATCGCTTGATCTGTCTTGTGTGAAACCAATAAATACTTTTTCTTTTCTTAAATATTAGGTTCAACGTTAATTGGGAAAATTTTACAGTTTCGGATAGCTTCATATTATTTATGTACGTTTGAGTAGGTTGAAGTGAAGTCATAGTCGACTATCGGACGCCACGCCGTTTTACCCGCATAGTTCCCGTTCCCGTACGAATACAGGGATAAAAAGTAGTCTATGTTACCTGGGGATAGTGTAGCTTCCTAACGGTGAAAGAATTTTCCAAATAAAAAACGTTTTATCGTGTCCAGTCGTAGACTACTTCTAGCTAAAATTAAAACCTTTATGTGTAAGGATCTTGGAAGAGTACACATAGAAAGTAACCCTTTACATATCAGACCGACTTAAACAAAACTATTCAAGCCCCAACAATTCGGGTGCAAAAAAAAACACAGATGAGATACGACGTGACCTCAAAACAGACGCGACAAAATGGTTTATTCATGAGTGAAGTGCCTCACTTTGTGCCTACATCTGGCGATCTCTCTCAGGAGTTACTCGCAACGCTTTTTTGTGTATGTTACAGTTGCTGAAAAGTTTGTTTCTGTTGATAGTTTACATAAATTAGGTTTAATTTTCGGGTCGGGCAGAGGTTTTCCTATAGGGATTTCTACATAGCAGTCACGAGGAAAAGAACACAGATTTTTTTTTGACTTGGAAACCATAGTAACGCTCAATATGACGGTGGAACTGGATGTCCACGACTATTCCCAAAAGACTTAATGCTGAAATTATGAGGTTGAGGTGCCAGTTTTTGTCAAAACGTCGAAATATCGTATGCTTTCATCACCATCATCATCCACTGCCCGACTTCACCCACTGCTGGCCATAGGCCTCTTTTTGATTACGCCAAGATCCACGTTTTTATACCATGTCTTTTTTTTCTCAAATAACCCCTCCCGCTCTTGGGCAGAGCGAGACTTCTACTGACTAAAAACCACCCATGTTCCTTCTTAGCCCATTGTGTCGAGGCCGCGGTATCTCTTGCGAACAACCTGCAGCCTCGATGGGACCCGAAGCCCCGACGGGATCTTGTTTTTGCCTCATTCAGGATATTCCCGCGATGGCAACAATGTGGTCTGCCTGGCAGACGCTTTGATAGTAAGTTTCATTTAGATGAGTATTAAAGTTAATAAGCAATAACGATTCATCTTCCTAAAATAACTTAACGAATAACGAGCAATCTTTTTTGTAAAAAAATCTTATAAAGGATAGATTTTATAATAAAAAAACAGAGGTCTCTTTTGTGTTGTGGTTATACCTGTGCCTAAATTCTTGAAAGCACGTAGGCTGTAGGCATTCAACTAATTTATTACATCGCCAGCTCTTCATAGCGGTTTGTGTGGGAGTTCGCAATTTGAGACAATGTATGACTTTACGGGTTTGAATTCTTTAGTATGATGTATTCATGTATCTTTTATATGAGTAATCAAGTTTCTTGCCAAGACAAGATGTTTTGTTAAGCTACCAGTAAGTACTCAGTATTTCCCAGTTACTAAATACAATCTCCTGCTTTTTGACTAGAACACAAACTCATCATCAGCCTATAATGTTCACACTGCAGGGACTCATGCCTCCACTCCTCTCCGGCTATAATCCACCACGCGGGCCTAGTGTGGGTTGATAAATGTCATACGTCTTCGAATTTTTTGGTTCTTAGACCAAGATTATAGGGCCAGACTCGGTTTGAATACACCATTTGCATCTCCCAATCCAATCCGCACCAATCCGCACTCGGAGTGCATCCCTCTTCTTGAGAGGAGGCCTGGGTCTTTGCATTTGAACCAATCTAGGCTGATGATGATGATGATGTACAAAGACGAATCAATATCCAGTTCAGTTAGAAGTGCAACAAAATAATATAACTCCACTATACGGCAGAAACAATACAACCGTCCTAAAATATAAAGGTGTACGTACGGTCCACACTAATACAAGGAGTCAGGAGCCACAGTAATCCTTTGCGTTCTGGCTAGGACACGGACTTGGCTCGAAATATGGAAAGGATTATCCTAGAATGATGACATCATACCGGCCAGAGTTTTGTGTGGAACCGCTCAGTGTAACGCCATGTCACGACGGCAGAGGTGAGACTACTAAATACTACCCTATTGTGTTAATCCAGGTTATAAACTATCTGTGTACAAAATTTTATCCAAATCCGTTCAATAGTTTTTGCATGAAAGAGTAACAAACATACAGACTCACACTCACAAACTTTCGCCTTTATAATATTAAGTGTGATTAGGTTCCATGTAGTTGGGGCAAGCCTATTGCGATCAAACAGGCACAAATGCAAACTCCGTGAATGCTACTCAGAAATTCTTGATGGAAAATCGCAATTATAAATTTGCCTGACCTTTCAATTGAACCCAAGACCTCATGTTCAGCAGTCTCAAGGCCGTCATGAGGTGGCCCTCCCGTCGGGGCCGCGGGTTCCACTTTGATGGAGTTTGGCCCGGCTTCAAACAAACAACCACCCGTGCGACTGTCATTTTTCGTGTCCGCCGTGGTACCATGTGTCCGGGGTGAATTAAGACGAAGGGGTGACCTTGTTACCCGTGGGGGCTGCAGAATGTTGTAAAAGATACCGCAGCCTCGACATCAAGGGCTGAGAAGGAACATAGGTAATTTTTAATCAGTAGAAGTCTAACACTCCCTTTCGCTCTGCCCAAGAGCGGAAGGGGTGATCTTGTTGGCAACATATCATATTTATACAACGTTAGACTCTCTTACTAAGTACAGCTGCAAGGTGTACATTCAGAATTCGTTTCCGTATGTTTCCAACTCTATAGTTTCATTATAATACATTGTTAATGAAAAAATGTTTAACCAAAAACATTTTGTTTGTAAAGTTTTAGTAGCATAAGAATTTAATGCGTTTGTAAAAGGGTTCTCTAAACCTTTTTAGTTCGCTAAGGATTATACAATATTTATGTAAAAGAACATTTAGCTAACAGTGAAAAATAAATTAAAAAATTACAATAGGGTATTTCACAAAAAAAAAATAGTCCGTCGGATAGATTTCCAAAAAATAATGGACACGTATTTTTTCTTTTTTCATTTAAACAAAAGACGAAGACGATACAGAGCTTCGAAAAGTTGTGTCAAGTCGTGTGACGTCACAAGGTTAGTACTTTTTTTATTCACAAAATGACGTCACAAGCCCCCACTCATCTTTCGTAATTTTTTATTAATTTGATTAAACAAAAAACGCGTATCCAATATTTTTCGATAATCTAACAGACAGATTAGTTAGGTTTTTTTGGTTAAATACCCTATTTTAATAATAATAGTCCCTCTGACCGTTTTCAGTCACGGCGGCTAATCTCAGCGGAGGAGCAAAACTGCGATGCCATGCGACCTTACAGATATCGCACATAATTCTTCATTGTAATAACAGGAAATAAGTTCACGATTTCCGCTCACTTTTGTCTGTGCATTAATTATTAAATGAATTATATACTTAAGTAATCATAACAAACTCGAGTAACTCTTTTTAATTAAAATGTACATTCATTCTTAGATATAAATATATAATTGTTAGTTAACCCTACCATTTTATACATAGGGCAAAAGATCGAGACACAAGCTCCAGCCTCAGACCAAATAAAAAGTAAAGACGGAACTCTGCGAACAGCAAAGTGAGGCCGGTAAAACTACGCCTAATACACGCACACACGTCTCAGACCAAATAAAAAGTGTAAGACCAAGGCGTAGTTTATGTTGTACGTGTGTGCGTGTATTGTGTACCTATGTACACGGCGAGGTGTAGTTTGACCGGCCTCACTTTGCTGTTCGCAGAGTTCCGTCTTTACTTTTTATTTGGTCTGAGGCTTCAGCAAATACATCATTCATTATTATTTTTTATGCATTGTAGATCCAGTAAATGATTTCACTAGCGCTGTTTCTCGACGGTTATCAAAAAATAATGTAGTAAAAGTCCCTCCATGTAAATACTGGTATTTAGCTGGATCCGGTTAGACTGGAAGGTGACCCCAAAATAGTTGGGAAAAAGTTAGACAGGTAATATGGTCAAAAAAGAATTTAGCAGTTTCATACAAAGTAGGACCTACATGGTACAGCTGATTGGCTTCGCGTCTAGAATCATTACTGAATAGGGCAGTTAACCGACTAAAAATAATATGTAATTTTTTTTTAAAGTTGCCCCTCACTATGAATATCTCCTGTATCATGGGTGCGTTCACAAACATTTAAACTCACATACACAAATAGCCAGACCCGGAACAACTATCTGTAGGTCATACAAATATTTGTTCCGTGCGGGAATCGAACCCGCGACACAAAGCGCATCAGTCCATTGCTTGAGCCACTGCGTCAACCGTGCCGTCAAATGGTTTTTAGTAGTTATCAAATAAATAAAAATTTACAAAAGTAAAAAAGGTCGTGAGAGGGGACTTGTGACGTCACTTTCTGGTAAAAAATATCATGCAATATGACGTCACACGAGTTTTCAAAGCACTGTATCGTGTTCATTGTTTGTTTATGTCAAAAAAGAAAAAAATATTGGTCCAATATTTTTTGGAAATCTATCTGACAGACTAATTAGTTTTTTTTTGTCAACTATCCTACTCTCGCGCCAGCAACACTGAGAAGAAGAAGATGACGTCATAGATAGTAGCATAGTAGTCAAAAAATAGCAGACTTGGTTTTCATACAACGCGTGGTTCTTGCTTAATTAAGTCTTGGTAGGTATACGAACTGGCCCTTCATAGGTAATAGGTTTTTGTATGAAAGCGATAATCATGCCCATGAAGGGGTGTAGTTGATTAAACTGATATTCTGTATCAACTAATCGACGGTCAGGCTTCTAAACGACCCTGGCATCCCCAAGACCTGCTCGTTATATTGATCAGCATGTCGGTACAACTCATCTGTTTTTGCTTGAGACATCTCCTTAAAGAATTCAACGTTTTCCGGACGGCTTATCTCATTCACCCAGGATTCTGAAATTAGTATAAGGTTTACATTTTTATTACGCAAATTAAAATTTTGGAAACGTTTTAGTTAAGCTAAGCGACCATTTCTTGGAGAACCTTGATTTGTAAGTCATTTTAGTCCAGGCATGTTACGATGAAATCTAAATCTACAGCACTTTGATGGTTTTTTGTCTATTTTTGTAAACTAAAAGTGGGCTCCTGTCCGAGACTTTACAAAAATAGGTTTAAAGTTCTCTCGTCACGTCCTACCTAATCAATTTGCTGAAAAACTCTCTGAGTTCCAACAGCAATAGCAGGAGCATTGACTCTGACTTAACAAATTTTATGAGAATTTAAATCTATTAATAAAATTAACAGGTCGTGGAGCAGCGGTGGCCCAGTGGTGGCGATCCTGACTTACGAGCAGTAAGTTGTGATTTCGAACCCAGGCAGGCGCATTTCTTTGTGTAATTTATTTCATCACCACTGCTCTCAGAGATCGTAACAATCGTGAGAAATATCCTAGAACTAAAAGTTCAAGACATGCGTCACCTACCACCCCGCACTAGACCCGCGTAGTGGATTATAGTCCATTTGTTCTCGTTGAAAGGAGGCCTGTGCCCCAGCAGTGGGAAAATAATTTTAGGATGATGACGATATTGGTGATGATGAGTCAAAACAACGTACCATTAATTTCCTTTAGCGTTTTGTTTTCGCCACCATAGTCTGCAGGCAGTTTTTCTTTAGGCACACGTTCATGTAACTCTTCCACTGTTTTGACAACATTGATTCTTCCACCTAATTTACTACTGAGAACTTGCTTCAGTAAGGTTACGAAAACATCTATCGTTTTTGACGGTGATATCACATATATTGCGTTGATTCTTATACCATAGCCTTCCTAGAAAACAGAACATAGGTAGGCTTGTATTTTAATTTGCATCTCTAGAAAAGTTGATGGATGGAAAGGGTTTCAGTAGCAACAGCAGACTCTGAATTAGTGCTCTGTTGATGGCAATAGGCAAACCCCCTTTTAGGAGGGACATGGTAATGTCAGTGTACTAATAAGTACACCTTAACTTAACCATTCCAGATTATAAGCGCAATGCTATGTTTAAAATGTAGAATTTAGATACCTATTATTAAGGTACGTACCATCAAAACAGTCATAGAATTGCGAAGATCAATGATGTTAATTTTTGAAGCCAAGCTCAATATGTTGACGTCTCTACAGTCTACAACACAGACCAATCCGAATGAATAGTCGTGTATCTTCACGTATTCACTCATCTGCAAGAAATAAAAAAAAACTTGTTAAGGTTAAAAAAGAGAAAGGAGACCAAAGTGATATTTTTACCCGACTGCGGCGAAGCCCAAAAGGAGGGTTATTGTGATATTACGTTAAACAGGGTAGTTGACAAAACAAATCTAATAAGTCCGTCAGATAGATTTCCCAAAAAAATATTGTACACGTATTTTTTAATTTTTCACGCAACCATAAAATTTACAAAATACAGTGCTTTAAAAACTAGCGTGACATCACATTGCAGTACAAATTATTTACTGGAAAGTGACATCACTTGTAAGCACTTATGATCTATGATCTTTGACGCGTTTTCCCTTAGTAAATTTTTATTAAGGTGGAAGCTCACATCTGGCCCGCGAAATTCTAATTTTCTTACGTTTTTGGCAATTTGCAGGCCAGTGCTTGGTTGTATGTTTATGAAAATTTGATTTGCGACTGTAAGACGTATGAAGTTACCGAATTATAACCATCAAAATTATCAATACAACCCTCCAAGTTCATTTTCATGTCAAGATTGATTTTTGCATGTAAAAGTCATTCTTTAGTAATTTAGTCGTCGTTCTTTAGTAGTTAGTAACTTTGATGGTTATAATTCGGTAACTTCATACGTCTTACAGTCGCCTGCAACTAAGCACTGGCCTGCAAATTGCCAAAAACGTAAGAAAATTAGAATTTCGCGGGCCAGATGTGAGCTTCCACCTTAATTT
This sequence comes from Diarsia rubi, assembly GCA_932274075.1. Lineage (NCBI taxonomy): Eukaryota > Metazoa > Arthropoda > Insecta > Lepidoptera > Noctuidae > Diarsia > Diarsia rubi. The sequence goes on from OW026432.1 coordinate 3,613,166, forward strand.
GGTAAAACAAAAAGTTTTGTATCCAATATTTTTCGAAAATCTAACTGACGGACTATACAAAATCATATTTATTTAAGTCGGGAAATAGGGATGCTATTTTGAAAGGTAGGTATAGGCTCTTCATCTAACCCCCATGGCCCAATTTATACTAGGCAATACGATAACCCTTGATAGGCTGTCTGCTTATCAGACTTACTAGTGACTGCTAGGGCCAACGGCACAACGCGGTTTCCGAGACACGGTGAAAAACTCGTGGTCTGGTGGTCACAAAGCGCTGTTAGTGTTGTTTAATTCGCAGGCCGAGCAAAGAAATTATGGGTTTTTCCATCAGGAATAACTCTGTAGCAGCCACGGAGTGTTGATTAATGCCCGGTTGATGGTAATAGGCACACCCCCTCTTATATGGAACTTCAACATTACAGGCGGGATGTGAGCGTACTAATAGGTAATACCCTTATGCCTATCCCTTATGTTTTGTTAAGGTGAATCCTTTAAGGTAGCCTGCCAAATTCATATTATCTTATATTTTTTGCAATTTGTTTTTTTTTATCAAACAGTCACTAAAGGACGTAATATGAACCGAGAGGTTTTTATTGGTGATTTTGATCATTATTTATTACTCTGTAAAGTCACATTTTTTACGGTCGCAAATTCCATTTTATTTAACACTAGCGGACGTCACGCAGTTTCACGCGCGTAGTTCCCGTTCCCGTAGTAATACAGGGATAAAAAGTAGCCTATGTTATTCGAGGTGAATGTAGCTTTCTAATGATAGAAGGCTTATTTTTTTTAATCGGCGCGGTTCTTTTTAAGTTTATTCATTACAAACATACACACAAAAATAGAGAATTACAAATCTTTCCTCTTTATATTATTAGTGTAGATACAACCTGATCGGCAAATTGCAAAAAAAAAACGTAAGAAGATGTCTAATTTCGCGGGTTACCCTAGAGGTTCAGCCTTAATAATAATAATAATAAATCAGACATATTATTTCTGGTTGTTCTCGTCTAGCTAACGGCGAGTACTTGCACAGGCACAATCAAGTAGCTAGGATTATTCACCAGCAACTTGCCTTGAAATATAAACTTGTGGAGTCGGAGGTACCGTACTACAAGTATGTGCCCGACCCAGTTCTCGAAAATGACCATGTAACGTTATACTGGGATCAGTCTATCATCACTGACAGGACTATTGTTGCCAATAAGCCTGATATAGTGGTGATGGACCGATCAGCGCGCCGCGCAATGATAATCGATGTTACCATTCCACATGACGAGAACCTCGTGAAAGCTGAAAAAGAAAAACAAATAAAATATCTTGATTTAGCACACGAGGTTGTCGATATGTGGCATGTGAACTCGGCTATCATTGTGCCGATAGTCGTAACGGCCAAAGGCCTTATAGCCAAGAGTCTGGACGACCACCTGTCCAAACTTTCGCTCGGCGGTTGGATCAAGAGCCTGATTCAGAAGGCAGTACTCCTCGATACGGATCGCATTGTGAGGAGGTTCCTGTCTCTGGAGCCCTAACCACCGGTAGCTTGGACCCTGCTCCCGTCACCGGTGGACGACTATTTTTTATATTTTTAAATTATTTTTTTATGAGTTTTATATGAAATATTTAAAAATGTAAATTTTATGTGAATAAATAAATAAAGGAAATAATAATAATTTATTTACTTTTGATAACACAGATCCATAATTTTGTTAGTAGGCGCACTTAAACCAACCACCTAAAATGGGGTGAATAGACACAACTTTCAACTTCTACACTGATTTTCTTACCTATTTTGTATGAAAGCTGTTATCAAAGAATTGTCAAATTGCGAGTCTCATTTTAATTTATCAAATAGTTATTCTTTAATCATGCATAAATTTGAGAATTATTTGTGAAATAGGAAAAAGTAGGCGGTTTCTATTTACCTTGCAACTGGGGTCAAAAGATACGACAGAGGGGTGAATAGAGAAAAAACGTTAGGGTTGTCAAAATCAACTTTTATTGTACCTATGTAAGTACTTATTTGTTTTTCAGCAAATAACAATCAATAATTTTATATGTGAATTAAATAAGATTCGAACACAAAATACTAATCGTCGCTACCGTCGCTTACGCGTACCAGTTAAAATTAAACAAGTAAAAGTAAAGTAGAATTTAGAATACCTTATATTTAAATATATTAACGAACATTATAATAAAAATGGGGCATATCGAGAATATGTATTTTTAAGAGTAAGTCTTTCTGCAAATGTACCCACAATTAGGGCATTTTTGGAATGAGGCTAATCGCAAATATACCCTTATACGGTCTTAAATATTTATCTCAGAAATCCAGAAAATGTTAAATTAAATTGACCAAAACCGTTGAAGATAAAAAATTAAAGTATCACAGAAAAATATTTTAACAATTTTTTTTTAAAGAAAACTGTCATACCTTATGAAAAAATACTTGATTGACAACCCTGAAAATCATGTTTCTATTAACCTCTTTCTCGTTGCTATTAACCCCTCACTCATATCTATTCACCCCTTTCTTCGTTTCTATTGACCCTAAAGGCGTTTCTAATCACCCCCGACTCGGTTCTATTCACCTCGAATATAGTAAAAAAATACTAAGTCTCGATTTTACTAAAAAATAAGAACAAAATGATGGAATATTGATACTAACCTTTTTATTCCTAATAGATGAGAAACTTAACTATCCAAGTATGCAAATTGACTGAGAGATAACAGTGAAGAACTTGTTTTTTTTTTTAAAGTTATACACAGTAATTAAACACTTGTACGCAGACGTTCACTTCAACAGCTTTTTTCTTTCTGTCATTAGACTTGACGTAAATTTTAGTGTTGCCAGAATAAAGGAAAAATGTTGCAGTTTTATTAATAGTGGGAATAAAGATATTTTAACAGACTATAGAGCAACTAGAACGACCATAATCAAACTCTCAGATTTGTTTCTATACACCCCGCGATTTCTATTCACCCCATTTTACGGCATTTAAAATAATTATATAACATACCAGTATCATACATCTACTGTACTCAAGTAACAAGGCCGCATCAATGTCAGAAGATACAAGTTTGACAAAATACACGCGGTAGTTGTTCTTCAGGAGTTGAGGCATTGTTCCATGAAGACTAGGAAAAAAATGTTTATTTCATTTAAACTTATGATTTACGAACAGAAAGCCGGTTTTTTCGTAGGGGTAATTAGTTTGATATTGAGCGGTCCCACGACATGACAAAGTTTTAATTTAAATAATTATAGTATATTGTCATCAAACTAAGTACACCTACACAAAAATTTTTGCTGGGTAACATTTTTTTTTTGGGGAAATAATCACATTTTACATTAAAACTCAATGTCAGTCGGGTGCTTTGAATAGTAAACGGGTCATGGAGCTAATTTAAGTAAAGCCATAACCTGAAATCTAATATAAATTACAAAAACAGCTGTGAAATTTTTTAAACTTTCACCGTCCATATTTCCGTAACTAGGGGGTTCCCAGATATGGCCTAATACAAAAACTGATCGCAGTAGTTGGGAGATCAAGTGCCATTCTGTTGCGTTAAGGGTATTTTACCCTTTATTAAACTTACATCATCATCATCATCATCACCATCCTATAAGGTTCCCACTGCAGAGACTCAGGCCTCCTCTCTAGGAAAAGAATGGGCTATAATCACCCACGCCGGCCTAGTGCGGATTGGTAGATGTCACATGTCTTCGATTGTTTTTGTTTATAAGCCATGCAGGTTTCCTCACGATGTTCTCCTTTATCTTTTTTTTAAGAGTAGCGGTAATGAAATATATTACACAAAATAATGCGCCTGCCTGCCCAGAATTTACTGTTCGTAAGTCGGGACCGCCACCATTGTGCCACAGCTGCTTGAAACTTACATAACACCTGTTAAATCAATGAATTCTTTCTTGGCATCATGTTTCTCGAAAAAAGAAGGCAACAATGTCTTCAAACTGCACAGTTTGTCCAAATTCTTTTTAGCTCTCTCTGTAGATCCCTTTGCATCTATTAAACATGACTCCAAGTATTTGCGACCTGAAAATTAATGAGATATAGTCACTTTGAAAGCTGTGGTGATGAAATAAGTGACACGCAGTAATACACCTGCCTGGGTCCGAATCCGAAACACAACTAACTGCCCGTAAGTCGAGACCGCTGCCTCTAGGTAGCCTAGACTGAGCGCGATTACCATTAAAGATACCCCCTTCCAATAATTATGTGCCCAGGTGACCATAGACAGCGAGAGGCCCACCATACAAGAATTAATCAAATCCTTGTTAATTTCAATCAAATTGATTTTTAAATGTCTTAAAAAACCTTATAAACTGTTTTAATTGTAGCGTAAATTACGTATTATTTTTATATTATTACGTATTCATTTTTTTATCAAACCTTATTTGTAGTAGCACAGTTTTGAAAACTAAATTGCGAACACAGATTAGTTAACCACATTTTGTTTATAAGCCTGCTCTGTCCCACTACTGGGCCAAGGTCTTCCCCATTCCTTTTTAACTGTCCCGGTATATTGCCTTCATGGCCAATCAGTCAGTCAGGAACACCGAATAATGAAATTAAAAAATAACTTACTGAAATCCTTTTTAGTAAAATGTTGCTGCTTTAAAATCCATTCTTCAAAATTGTCCAACATTTGAATAATCCCTGCGTGAGTCAAATTGAGTTCATCCCTGACTTCATCAAGGGTTTTAGGGTTGAACTTCAACACTGGCGTATTTTTTAAAACTTCCATTGTTGTTAAACTGTATAATGAAAAGACTGACTTTAAATGTTGACTGTGAATGACTGTTTCCACCCAACTGATCCATTCACGGTACTTTAACACACAGGTATGTGTTAAAACTTGTTGTGTTGTTCCGGACCGAACTGGTTTCTAAAACTACGCTTGTATGTTTTAATTTATTATAAGAGTTCCATTAAGTTTGTCATGAACCGTTTCGACATAAATTAAATTTAATTATATCTTAATTATACTTATTTCTGTTAATTAATTCAAAAGTGGCTTTTCACGTCACTATAAATGACGTCATCATCTTCCTGCCCATATCATGGGATAAGGGTAATTTGGGGTCGGCGCAACTCGTGCTTTTCTTCCATTCTGCCCTGTGTGTGAGACTAATAAAATACTTTTTCTTTCCTTTCTTTTTTCTTTTCTTTCTTTCCTTTATTTTTCTTTTTTTCTTTTCTTTATTTTCTATCTTTCCTTTATCGTCTTTGTTTTTTAACCGACTTTCAAAAGAAGGAGGTTCTCAATTCGTCGGAAGTTTTTTTATTTTTTTGATGTAAATGTTCCCCGATTACTCGAAGATGGCTGGACCGATTTCGATTTTTTTTTTGTCTTGTTTGAAGGGGTATACTTCCTAGGTGGTCCCATGATCATCAAGTCAGGATCTGATTATGGGATCCAGGAGAAGTAGAGAGAACTCTTCAAATTTTATATGCACACTTGAAGTGATTTGAGTACTCATGGCGACATGGAGACAGCGACTGTCGCAACCCCGTGCAGGGCACGCCACGATAGTGGCGGTAAGTCCCCTCTTTGAGGAGTGGCTTGAGAGGCGCCACGGCGCCCTCACCTTCCGTCTGACGCAGGTCCTCACCGGACACGGTTGTTTCGGGAGGTACCTGCACCGAATCAGGCGGGAGGAAATGCCCGGATGCCACCATTGTGAGGATCGGCCGGAGGACACGGTGGAGCACACAGTGGAGGTGTGCCCCGTTTGGGCGGAGCCCCGCCGTGTTCTCGTAGCGGCGATCGGCGGCGGCGACCTCTCGCGCCCGGCAAGCCATGGTCCGGGGCGAGGAGGAATGGGACGCCGTCGCCTCCTTCTGCGAAGCAGTGATGCTGGCGAAGGAGGTGGCGGAACGCGAGAGGGAGAGAACCTCTCGTCCCAGCCGCCGCGGGAGGCGCTCCGGGCGTCGGGGGTCCCGCGATGACCTCCGGCCACCGTAGACGCGGGCCTGTGGACGGTGAGTGATGGGCTAACTCGCCGTCCGTCCGTCTCACGACGAAAACAGGCCGTGTCGACGACGCGTTCGTGTTCCACGCGCGCCTCAAAGAGATGTCAGCAACATGGGAGGGGCCCGAAAGGGCCGACGCCTGTCGGGGCCGCGGGTAGTCCAACGGTTATCGCGGCCTCGACATAGAGGGCGAAGAAGGAACATGGGTGGTTTTTAGTCAGTAGAAGTCTGACACTCCCTTTCGCTCTGCCCAAGCCCACCCACCAAAAAAAAAAAAAAAAAGTGATTTGAGTAGTGTTTGAAAGAGTACCTTCTTAGAGTGATCCTATTTCACTTTGGTGAAGATCTCATGAAGAACTTCGGATATAGTCAACGGAACTCCTCAATAAATAATATCAAATGGACTGGGATAGCTGAAATCTCACGTCTGTCTATGGTTTACACCAATTCATAACATAACATCACGCCGGTACGTTTTGAAGGGGTAAGTACATGTGAACCACTGAAAAGTTAAAAATAAAAACTTTTTAACAAAAAGTAAAGCACAAAAAAGTAAAAATTAAGTTTAGAACAAAAATCAGTGCTTTATTTTTTGTTGAAGTCGGTTTTACTTTTTTGTAAAACGTTTTTCTTATTTTGTTGACTTTCTTTTCTATGCTTTCTTTTTTCTTTATTTTCTTTCTTTCTTTCTTTACATTTTTCTTGCTTCTCTTTCTTTTCTTTTCTTTATTTTTTTTCGTTTCTTTCTTTCCTTGTCAGTCGTCACATTATTATTTATTCATTTTTGGCTGTTCACGTCACTATATTTTTTATTTTTTTTTTATTTTTTTATTTCAACAATATAGGTTCATGAGTGGGTTTAATACAAATCTTCTGCCAAACTGCAGGACAGTTTGTCGGCAGTAATTAATGACGTATGAAGTAATTATGTTCCAAAACTCAACACGGTCAACGTTTACGCTGGCTACTCTGATAAGACTAGGAGCATCGAAACGAACTCAGAGGTCACAGTCAAAGAGATTGTGACCTCTGAGTTCGTGATAGTGGTTTATCGATTGCAACAATTTTTTGCTTTGCATCTTTAATATCGGCTTTATACCTAAATGCTTTAAAACCCTGAGGTTGAATATCACTTGTACGATCTTATCTTATCATGCGGTTTAGGTTTCCGTACTTAGTCCTTGAAGTGGACCATTGTGCGTGAGTGGCCGATTACTTCAACCAGCCCACCTCCAGAAGCTGATCAGACTTTCCGGTCTCCTCAGGGCATCCGCAAGGGATCTTGGTGAGTCAAGAGTCTCTACACGAGTCTTGGTCACGCCTGTGAACTCAAGGCACATGCACCATCGTTTCCTCCGCCTTCATGCATGCTCTGCACAGGGGACTGACAGTGATACCTAGGGCGTGGAAGTGTTTACTCAGTGAACAGTGCCCAGTGATAGTCCTCGCTACCAGATGCAGGCTATCTCTGTCCAGGCGCAGAAGGCACCTGGCCAGCTTTGTTCCCAGGGATGGCATAGCTTCCTTGGATTGCCTACATCCTGGTGTCGAGATCCACCATTTCTCTGCCTGTATTCGAGTGTGATCTTTTAACCAGCTTCTTAGCTGCTTGAAAGGGATGGGCACAATGGGTTCGGGTCCGTAGGGTTTTGTGCTGGATCCTCTTCTGGCAAGTTTGTCAGCCACATCGTTTCCAAGTGATCCACTGTGACCTCTAATCCATTGTAGCGTTACCGTGTTGTGATTTAGTACTGTGATTCGTTCTAGGGCCTTGTGGCATTCTATTATCAGTCTCGACGTGATCTGGTTGCTTTTTAGAGATTGAAGAACTGAGGCACTGTCGGAGAGTATTCGAATATTGGTATCCGTAATCTCCCTGGCCTCTATAGCGTGTGCCGCTTGGATAATACCTACACACTCTGCTTGGTAAACAGAGTTGAACATTCCAAGTGGTTTGGATGTCTTGATGTTTAGGTCGTCGTAGAACACCCCGACGCTTGTCCCATAGTTGGTTTTAGATCCGTCAGTGTGAATTCTTAGCTCTTTTTTACCTGAGTAGTCACACCACTCCTCTTTGAGCTCTATGTTGTAGTGTTTTAGGAAGCAGTAGGTCTTCAGGGTCCTGTCGATGGGTTATGTCATCATCGGCTGTTCTTTGATTGCATCTTCTCTGATGCGTATGTGTTTGATTCTGGAATCATTTCTTAGGGTGCCGGATACTTCGAGTCTGAAGGTCGCTATGGTTCCTCTCTTACGACGAAACGTAGAGGAGGTAGCCACAGCATTACCTGTAAGGCAGCAGTGGGAGAAGTTCTCATGCTGCCGGTGTTTGCTACGCAGGCAAATCTTTGTAGTTTCTCGAGATCCTTTTGGGTTGTACTTAGGTTGGTCCTGGGCCACCAAACCAAAGAGCCGTATGTAATGATTGGTCGGATAACTGTGGTGTATAGCCAGTAGATGATTTTGGGGCTTATGCCCCAATTTCTCCCGAGGAGTCTCTTACATTGCCATAGGGCTATACTGGTTTTTGTGATGATGTAAGTTGTTTTTTGTCCAGTTTAGCTGTTTGTCCAAAAAGATAGTACCCAGGTATTTGGTTTTAGTCGATAGGCTTAGGGTTGTCCCAAAGAAGCTTGCCAATTGTAACGCTGCCAGCTTCCTTTTCTTTGTGAAGAGGACGAGTTCGGTTTTGGTAAGGTTCAGTCTTCTACTATTCTAAGAGCTTGGCGCATAAGGTTGCATCGTGTGTTTTCGTGTGTGCCGTTTATTATTATGGTCAGATTATCAGCCTAACCTACCGTGTAGTAGCCTCTGCTATTGAGACGTTTGATGAGGCTGTCTACTACGAGGTTCCATAGTAGTGGCGAGAGGACACCACCTTGGGGGCAACCCTTCGCCACTATGGCTCTAGTGGTGTCGTTTACCGTAACTTGGACGGCTCTCAGTCTAAGCATATTTGTGATCCATCCTCACAGGTTCGAGACACACCGTGTTCCTCGAGGGCTGCGTTGATGCTATGGAAGATGGTTTTGTCAAAAGTGACTTCTATGTCAATGAAGACAGCTAGTGAAGAGCATTTGTAATCCACTGCACATTCGACCTTGGAGATCACACTATGCAGCGCAGATTCTGTTAATTTGCCTGTGGAATACGCATGATGTTGTTTGTGAAGTGGTCGCTCCCGCAGAGGTCCGTCCCGAATGTGTCGATCACAGAGTCTTTCGAGAGTTTTCAGTAGGAAAGATGTTAGGCTTATTGGCCTGTACGCCTTGGGTTGGGTGTTATCTGGTTTATCTGGTTTAGGGATGAAAATGACTATTTTTGTGCTATGCAGGCTTGATAGATGACGGTCAGCCATGGCTATAGCACGTGTGCTCCCCATTGTAGCAGGGCGAGGAAAATTTTGTACAAGCCAGCGGATTTATACGGTTTAAAGGTCTTGTACACTTGTACGATATAAAACAACAAAGTATTTTCTGGGTGACAGTTTACTTTCAACTTCCTCATCATCATCAGCCTATAGGTAATGTTCCCACTGCAGGGACTCAGGCCTCCTCTCTAGGAGAGGGATGGGCTATAATCCACCACGCAGGCTCAGTACGGTTTATTAGATCAACTTGCTTGGTATGTACCTACCATTGTTAAAAATAATAAAAAACGACGTCACATAAACTAAAAAAATACATTCACGTACGTGAATATATTTTTTTAGTTTTTCAACGAACAATAAATTGTGGCTTTATTAAAGCCTAAGGTACAGGTACAGGTAGGGGTACTTAGTTTCCTGTCGGGGCTGCGGGTAGTCCTCTGGTTATCGCGGCCTCGACATAGAGGGCGAAGAAGGAACATGGGTGGTTTTTAGTCAGTAGAAGTCTGACACTCCCTTTCGCTCTGCCCAAGAGCGGGAGGGGTTATTCGATGATTTTACACCCACCAGAAAAAAAAAAAAGAGGTAGGTACTTAGTTTAGGGTTGATTTACACCCTGTATGTTATGTATTTCTTTCAAATTATTTTATCACCTTTTTAAAATAAAATAAAATATGTAGAACCCAAAATAATCTTAACTAAAATTATGACCACATTTTGATAGATATTAATAGTAAATACGTTCCGAACTTATGTAACGAATTATTAAAATAACCAAAACATGACGGTCTGATAAATGTTAATAATAAATCTGTTATGAAACTTGTTAATACTCTCAGTCTAGAGTTTTTTTTGTATTTTGGGGTGTGGGAAATTATCAAAATTACTTCTCCCGCTCTGGGCAGAGCGGTAGGGAGTATCAGACTTCTACTGACTAAAAACCACCAATGTTCCTTCTTAGCCCTTTGTGTCGAGGCCGCGGTATCTCTTTTCAACAACCCGCAGCCCTGACTTGCCTTACCTTGCCTAGACCGAAGGCAATTCACGCTATTGAACACGTGTCCTAAGTGATTAATTAAGTGATTATTTGAGTTTACCTTAGTTAACGTGATCCATTATTTTAATTATTCCAATTAGACGTTATCTCGTGTCTCCCCCCCCCCCTTCCCGTCCCCAGTTGGCTCGTATCTTGCACTTTACGTTTCATATCGACGTTTACAAATAGGTAATTATAATGTCTCTATAAATACAAACGCATTACAATCAACCTGCAAATTGCAAAAAACGTAAGAATATTTAATTTATTTCGCTGGCTTCCTCTCTGCCCAGAGCGGGAGAAGTCATTTAAACGCCTCGGAAAAAAAAGGTATACAGAACATAAGCTACCTCTTCATCCGAATAATAACTAGTTCCCGAGGAAAACGACCATACCGTAAACAGATGCGTCATGTTTAAACCACGTAAGAAAAAGTAGTTGTTAGATAACTTCAGTGATTAAAATTTTAGTTTATTTTCAAAAAAGGCGACTGCAATTTATCAAGATATTTCCACGTCGATTATGATAAAAACCGGCCAAGTGCGAGTCAGATTCACCCATGAAGGGTTCCGTAGCAGCAAGTAACATAATGTTAACATAATTTTTATAATTGAGTTGATTGAATGAACGGTAAATTGCGATTTACGATTTATGACGTATTAAAAAAAAATACTTACTAGATCTCGTTCAAACCAATTTTGGTTAGTAGTTTACGTTGAGATCTACATTATATATTTTTTTTAGAATTGTCACTCTCTTACTTTAAAAGTTAGAGGGGGGGGGACACACATTTTACCACTTTGGATGTGTCTATCTTTGAAACGATTGACTTTGAGAAAAAATGATTTTAAGAACCTCATCGTTTCATATCGACGTTTACAAATAGGTAATTATAATGTCTCTATAAATACAAACGCATTACAATCAACCTGCAAATTGCAAAAAACGTAAGAATATTTAATTTATTTCGCTGGCTTCCTCTCTGCCCAGAGCGGGAGAAGTCATTTAAACGCCTCGGAAAAAAAAGGTATACAGAACATAAGCTACCTCTTCATCCGAATAATAACTAGTTCCCGAGGAAAACGACCATACCGTAAACAGATGCGTCATGTTTAAACCACGTAAGAAAAAGTAGTTGTTAGATAACTTCAGTGATTAAAATTTTAGTTTATTTTCAAAAAAGGCGACTGCAATTTATCAAGATATTTCCACGTCGATTATGATAAAAACCGGCCAAGTGCGAGTCAGACTCACCCATGAAGGGTTCCGTAGCAGCAAGTAACATAATGTTAACATAATTTTTATAATTGAGTTGATTGAATGAACGGTAAATTGCGATTTACGATTTATGACGTATTAAAAAAAAATACTTACTAGATCTCGTTCAAACCAATTTTGGTTAGTAGTTTACGTTGAGATCTACATTATATATTTTTTTTAGAATTGTCACTCTCTTACTTTAAAAGTTAGAGGGGGGGGGCACACATTTTACCACTTTGGATGTGTCTATCTTTGAAACGATTGACTTTGAGAAAAAATGATTTTAAGAACCTCAATGTCATTTTTGAAGACCTATCCATAGATACCCCTCATGTGTAGGTGTGATGAAAAAAAGTTTTTTTAGTTTCAATTCCATGTATGGAGAGCCCCTTCTTAATCTTATATTTTTTTATTTTTATATAAAAATCAAAAAGCGGTTTTCAGAATACATCTACCTGCCAAATTTCAACTGTGTAATCCTTATAGTCTCGGAATAAAATGGCTGTGACATACGGACGGACAGACGGACAGACGGACAGACAGACAGACAGACAGACATGACGAATCTATAAGGGTTCCGTTGTTTGCCATTTGGCTACGGAACCCTAAAAAAGCACGTCATTTACGTTGGTTTAAAAAAATAAAAAGAAAACATGTCATTACCGTCAAGCGTCAACTATAGCAACTATTAATTATACTCTTAAGAATTAATATTCAATGCTAAAAATTACAATAAACTTACAATAATCTAAAAACTCACCGCTTGGCCACGAGTTACACGGTTAAGCGACAATCGAATTGTTGCAAAGTCTGCGGAGAAATAAATACATTATCGGATCTCGTTACTGAATGCGTTGCAACTGCACCAAGTGATGACATCACACGACCTACTTGTATATCCATACCACAGCGTGCTTCTACAGAGTCGTGATGATTTTTAGCTCTCAGCGAGGAACATATTGAGTGTCTGATGGCAGCAGTGTTGAGACATCCAACGATTTGTTGTGGCCCGTGTAATAGGGATGTTAACTGACATAAAAAAAGTAGTTAAAAAACTAAAAATCCCGACTCAAAAAGCTGAAAAGCAAAAAACAAGCACATTTTAAAGTAAACAAAACTTGTTTCATTTAAAATGTGCTTGTTTTTTGCTTTTCAGCTTTTTCAGTAGGGTTTTTTAGTTTTTTAACTACTTTTTTTATTTTCAACTTTTTAGTTTTATTTTGTGTTTGTTATTTCGTTGGTCGCGTAAAATTCTTCGCAGATGATTTAACTTTTGTGTTTGTTTATAGGTTTTGTGACTTTGAATTTCTATTAAACATATAAATGTATTTTTGTAATCTCCTTTTAAAACCCTTCATTTTGATACCCTACTCGATGGAAATGGTTTTTTTTTTAAATTGGTGATATCGCCCCCAAAATCTGCAAATTTCTTTGTTTGTAATTTTAATGTAGCCAGTGACACTCGTGCCATCAAGACGAATCTAACGACGTATATTTTATTCAAATCCCTTCATCCGTTTAGGAGTTACGAGATACAAACATCTCTAGCATAAATAGTGTAAGAAGGATGTTTACTGACTTTAAAAAATGTGATTCTAATAATCTGTCTGTTACATTATCAAAAAATATTGGATACGTATTTTTTGTTTTATCAAATCAATAAGAATTGACGGAGATAAAACGCGTCAGAGATTTGAGTGGGGGTTGGTGACGTCACTGACCGCTAAAAATGTCATACTAATGAGTGTGACATCACACGAGATTTCAAAGCACTGTATCGTCTTCATTGTTTGTTTACGTGAAAAAAGAAAAAATACGTGTCGAATATTTTTTGGTTATCCATTTATGACGGACTAATTAGAATTTTCTTGTTAACTACCCTATTGGGTTGAAATTGTGAAGTCAATTAAGAAAGATTTAAAAAAAAACGGTGTGTTGTGTTGGTTTCGATTGCCTGAAACCCATATTTTGAACAAATAATGCTTGTGTCTATTGGAATAAATCCGAAATACAAGTAGTTGCACTCTATGACTTCCTTAATCCAATCTAGCCTGTCCCTGACTGTTATTTGTTAGTCCTACGTGGAGGCTTGTACTCACAGAAGGTGCGCCTCTAGCCGGTAGTCGCTGAAGTCGAACGAAGGTCTTACAACCAGTTTTACCACCATCATCATTTCAGCCGAAAGACGCCCACTGCTGGACATCGGCCTCTATCGTGTAACATCCAGCGAATTCCTGCAACCTTCACCAGGTAGGGAGGAACGTACATATTACCTTGTACTAACTGGGTTGTCGAAGTCAGATAGGCAGTCGCTTCTTGTAATTTACTGCTACTCAGTTGCATTCGTTTAGACTGGCAGCCGACCCCAACACAGTTGGTTAAAGGCAAGGCTAGTGTAGACGTCCTGGCTGGAGGCCTTACAGTTAAGACACCCACAGACGACAATCTCCTAGATGGACATGCTAGAGGAAAGGAATGGACCGCAAAAAATAATTGACTGATTTCACCGTTAAATAAACACGTAATCGCGCTTGTCCCTTGGCGCCAGTTGCTTCACCTGGAGTTGTGTATGGGGGGTTAGCTACTTTTTATAACGTACATTATGGCCACGGCTGATGAGGACATGCCAACTTGGGGTTTAAGTTCGAACACAGGCAAGCATGATAATATACTATTAAACAATATTTGTGATAATTGCATTTCCATTTGTCGACGTTAATTTGTACAGTCATCTGTCGAGACCGTATAAGAAATTCTCTTAAGTAATTTTATTGGTGTGAAAAACAAGGGCCTATGGGGCCGATAAGTTCTGGTGTAGCGACCGCAAACCGCAAGACGTTGCGTTGGAACGCCTCCCACTAGGTAAATCGATGAACTGGTGAAAGTTGCGGGGACCCGCTGGATATGAGACGCATGGGATTCGTCAATGTGGTGACACCTGACAAAGGCTTATTATTATGCCTAGCAGTAGTCTTTTCGCTGAAATGGCGATGAGGATGAATGATGAAAAACAGGGAGGAAAACTTTTCATTCTCCATAAAAATTGAACGGCGCTGCCATGCTTGGCCCAGAAAGATATGGCCAGACGACCTGGTATAGTACATTCGTGTGTCGTCAGGAAATACCTCTCAGACATGCTGGTTTTGCTGGGAGTGCGGGTTGTTCGAGAGAGATACCGTGGCCCGCCCAGGTTTCCCACCCACACATTTGATGGTTTTCCACCCACCAAAAAAAGCTGGTTAGGTTTCCTCACGGTGATTCCTCCACTGAAGGAACTGATAATTATACATAACACCCATGAGCTCAAAATCGTGTTTTGAGTTCGAATTCAATATATTTTTCCGTAATAGTATGGCTTCCAAAAAACTGTGTTTTTCATCTAAACTGATACTACTATAATTATACACCTTATTAAGTACCTAAAGGGTGTAAAAGTACCCTTAACACAAACGAAAGACACTTGTTCTTCCCACCACTACGATAATTTTTTTGTTCTAGACCATTCCTGGGAACCCCCGAGTTACGGAGAAATTGGGGGTCAAAGTTCCAAATTTTGCACAGCTGTTTTTGTAAATACAAGTTTTTCATGTTATAACTTTACTTAAATTACCTTCATGACCGTTTTACTATTCAAAGCATCCACTAGCACAATGTTTTAAGAGTGCTACATTGAGTTTTATCGTAAAATGAAAATTTTTGACCCCAAAAAAAGTCGTTCCCCAGCAAACATTTTTGCGTAGGGGTACTTAGTTTGATGTACAGAATGCCTGGTTGACGTATGTGTTAAGTGTTAATTTACATCCTGTATATACCTTTATATTTATAAAGCTGATGAGTTTGTTTATAAGGCTGAACGCAATAATCTCAAAAAGTACTGGTTGGAATTGAAAAAATATTTTTGTATTAAATAGTCCATTTATTGACGAAGGTTACAAGCTATGGCTGCGAGATGTTGTAAGAGATACCGCGGCCTCGACATAAAGGCTAAGAAGGAACATGGGTGGTTTTTAGTCAGTAGAAGTCTGACACTCCCTTTTGCTCTGCCCAAGAGCGGATGATTATCCACCCGCGAAAAAAAACACATAGATGTAGTTGCAACGTCAGCTAAATAAATAGGCATGCGTTTGATTGCAACTCTCCTGATGTGAAGCGATGATACGGCCTGCAGGGTTATTGCGTATCTTTTCAAATGTCAGTGACTATCAAACTGTCAAATGGTTCCATTTTGTACTAAGCCATAACCAATTTGACAGTTAATCGATGGACACTATGATAGCCACTGACATTAAAAAAAAACGTGTGTATGTTTGTTACGTCTTCACGTATAAACGGCTGGAGCGGTTTTAATAAAATTTGGTATGGAGATAGCTGACACCCTGGATTAACACATAGGATGGTTTTTATCCCGATTGTGTCTTCCCGTAGGATAATTTTCGAGTTGTAGCGGGCGAAGCCGCTGGCAACAGCTAGTATTTCATAATTGTCATCATCATTACAGTCGAAAGCCGCCTTGAGGCTCAGCAGAAGTCTTTTGAAATACCCTGATTGTGTCAAATTTCGCGATACATTCGATAAAAGCCGATAACCTCACTTGACCGCTAATAAAAGTAGGTAAGTATGCGAAAATAAAACAAGGTTTACCTCTGAAAAAATTGCATTTATTTTCCAAAATATTTTATATTAACAACTGCAGCATAAATGAATAATTATTATCATGATTATATCTATTGCTTTTCCAATTGATAATAAATACCTACTTCTAAATGTTTTTGTTTTTGACTGACGCGTCATAGATATTTCATATTATCCACTTACAAACATAGCATAACATCACGCCTCTAATCCTCGAAGGGTTAGGCATTAGTGTATCTAAAAGTTCACCCACATATCGCCAGTGAACCATTTTATTTACACTTAAAATAGTTAGATTTTAAGTTAAAACTACCCATTCAGAAAATTTCCCTTAATTGATGACCACCATTACTTTTCACTCAAGTGACCTAATCTCCGAGAATCTAGATTATTATTTACAGCCGAACCGTTGTAATACGGTAAAATATATAAATAATAACTCTCAATATCTCGTAAAATTGTGAATAGATAAATTAAAGCACCAACGAATTATATAAGTTTTTGGATTATTAGTTTCGGAGATAACCCCCTACATACAAAATAACTACCACTATAAATATTATAGGTAGGTATTGTTATATATCGCCACCTAATCCCCCGTCACTAAGTTTAATATCATAATAACACTTGACTTGTACTGTATCATATGACACAGGTCCCGAGGTCTTAACACGAGAGTGTGGCGTAAACGAAACGTAAATAATGTAAAAATAAAATTACAAAATAGCATTTTAGTTCAATGCAACAAGCAGTAAAGTTCAATTGTTATTTTTCTATCTGTTATATCAAATAGGTAGGTAATTAAAATTTTACAATCAACGTGTTTACGTTACGTTTATAACCACTCACACAAGCTAGAGCCTCTGTATTATAAAGGGTGTAAAAGTACCCTTAATGCAAACGAAAGGCACTTGTTCTCCCTACCACTGCGAACATTTTTTTGTTCTAGACCATACCTGGGAACCCCCTAGTTACGGAGTTATGGGGGGTCAAAGTTCCACATTTTTCACAGCTGTTTTTGTAAATACTAGTTTTTCAGGTTATAATTTTACTTAAATTACCTTCATGACCTGTCTACTATTCAAAGCATCCATTAGCACAACGTTTTAAGAGTGATACATTGAGTTTTACCTTAAAATGTGATTTTTGACCCCAAAAAAAAGTCGTTTCCCAGCAAAAAAATTTGCGTAGGGGTACTTAGTTTGATGTACAGAATGCTTGGTTTACGTTTGTGTGAAAAACACCCTGTATTACGCGAGAAATATTAACCATGATTTATTTAATAAACACAAACACTAGGTAAACATGGAAAATACTAAAAATTATCCTGTTTTTAATGTTAATGATAATAATATTTATAGTAAAAAAATAAAAAGTTTTGAGGTACAAAATAAAAAATAATAATTTTGCCAGCTTCACACACGCTTTCAAAAATAATGACTAAGGCCAGTCAAACCCGTTAAAAGTCTTTATGGATACTCGAATAAACACTTCAACCAACTAATATGACTGTGCAGGCGGGACAACATGGAACTAAAATTAATGTACTAAGTTTGACATATCGATGCATTTTCTCTTGCCAAGCAACGCCATCTTGAACCGCATACTTAAAGTGGTCATACTAAAAAAGTGATTATTACTTGTCTTGGCTCTCTGGAACCTATTTGGACGCAGTTTTGCCAAAATTGGCCAAATCCACAATTTCTCACTCATTTAGTTAAATGCCTTTCTAAAATTTTAAAACGCACCCACAGTACAGGAGAAATCCCTAGTGTGGGGCAACGTTACATAAAAAAAAGTTACCCAATGTTTTAAATGTTTATAGTTGAATCGAATACAGAACAGATTTCTATTTGTTTACTCGGAACCCAAATCATGTATCTAGAAAAAAAAACGAAAAAAAACATAGGTACGATTTGTGAACCTCCTCCTTTATGGGAGTTGGTTGCAAAAAAACTGTTTACGTTAGTAAACAGTTTTTTTGCAACCAACTCCCATAAAGGAGGAGGTTCACAAATCGTACCTATGTTTTTTTTCGTTTACTAACTTAACAGTTAGTACTCCCTATGACAGCCGCTATCTACCAATCAAAGTTTTGTCAATATCAGTCCAGCCGTTTCGGAGATTACCCGGAACAAACAGACCGAATTTTTTTTTTTTATACTTTTACGGGATAGTATTTACTTGAATAAATTTTGTAGAATTTCCAAAAAGAATAATTAATTGTAACGTTTATGTTCCCTCTTTATTAAGATAAATAAAAAAGGACATTCACAAGACACCTCTCTATTCCCTATTTTTAAGTGGGTTGGACCACTTGGGCGGAACTACGATCATTTTTTTTAATCTACAGTTAATTTTCTAAAGGATCCAGGCATTCCCATGTACTCTTCATTGAACTTGGAACATTGTCTCTTAGATTCATCACTGATTAACTTTTCTGCATCTCTGACGAGTTTTTTCGCTTCTACTGTTCTTAGATTCTCTTTCCATTGCTCTGTAAAAATAAAAAATAAACGATATTTTTTTTTGTAAATGTAAAAACTTAAAGACTGATGTGACTGCTATCGAAAAATATGGAAGAAGATGACATGTTGTGCCGACACCAAATAAATTAGAATTAGGGTAGCAAAATAGAGTAAAACAAAACCAAAAGAGTACTCGTATGTCAGTGGTCTACAAATGATAGCCAGGACTAATGGGTTTCCTTGTTTCCCGAGGTGATTTTTTTTGTTGGGTTCCGTAGTCAATATGGAACCCTTATAGTTTCGCCATGTCCGTCTGTCTGTCTTTCCGTCCGCACCATATCTCAGAGACTCTAAGTACTATAAAGCTGTAATTTGGCATGAATATATGTATAAATTTACGCCGACAAATTACTAAAGTAAAACAAACAAATACACAGCTAAGTAGGCTTTAAAAGTTCATGAACTTATAAAATGTACTAATGTAGCGCAGGTCTCAAAACTGCTAAATATGTTAGTTTGATTTATATAAAAATCATCGTTCGGAGGCAGGTCGGCGGTGGTTAATCAGTTTAGTAAGTTCACATATTTTGATGGGTAACTACGGAACCCTACATTGTGCTTATAAAGGGTGTAAATGTAACCTTAATGCAAACGAAGGGCACTTGTTATCCCCACCACTGCGATAATTTGTTTTGTTTTAGACCATACCTGGGAACCTCCTAGTTACGGACATATTGGGGGTCAAAGTTCCAAATTTTGCACAGCTGTTTTTGTAAATACTAGTTTTTCAGGTTATAACTTTACTTAAATCACCTCCATGACCTTTTTACTGTTCAAAGCATCCACTAGCACAATGTTTTAAGACCGCCAATTTTTTTTGAGTTTTTCCGTAAAATGAGATTTTTGCCCCAAAAAAAAGTCGTTTCCCATCAAAATTTTTTGCGTAGCGGTACTTAGTGTGATGTACAAAATGCTTGGTTGACGTATGTGTGAAGGGTTAATTTACACCCTGTATACATACATAGTATATTTGTGTTTTTTTTTGTGTGTGTAGTATATTATTTATTTTAGTGTTGCGCCCACCCCAGGTAAAAAGCGAGAAGGACAGGAAGATTATATTGACATAATAATATCATCTATACAGTGTGATTCTTTATAATGTGCACATATCGAAATGAGGGAATCTATGCTTAATTTTATCGATGGAAAAAATATTTAAAAAAATCTAAATATTTTTTAATATTTTTTATGGAATTTTCAAAAATGTTGTCCGCTGTTGTGACCCCTATGTAAACAAAACGGTGTAACTTTTAAACTAAATTATCTATCGCGATGAAACAATTTTATGTAAAAAGTTATGAAAAAAAAAAGTTTTTTTGATCAAAAAACGTGTTTATTTTCAATTGAGGGTAGTTTTTTTCCACAATTTTCATTTTACGAGGACGCCTAATTGCTTCCAATCATTATGGAGTTTGTTTCATCGCGATAGATAATTTAGTTTAAAAGTTACACCGTTTTGTTTACACTGGGGTCACAGTAGCAGACAAAATTTTTAAAAATTCCATTTAAAATATTAAAAAATATTTCTTAGATTTTTTTAATAATTTTTCCGTCGATATAATTAAGCATAGATTCCCCCATTTCGATATGTGCACATTATAAAGAATCACACTGTATATATCTTACCACTCATTTTAGTCAACGACGTCTCATCACCACCGTAGTCTTTAGGTAATATTTCCCTAGGTATATGCTTGTGAAGATCTTCGTAACTGTTGTGAACATGCACTCTGCTGGCCACCTTCTCTCTTAGAGCTTGCTTTAGGAGGAATACCAGCTTGTCAATGAACGGTGGTGCGTTAAGAATGTGGATGCCCTTGATTTTTGTGCCGATGCCTTCCTGTCAAAAAAAAAAAATATTATATAGTTAAAATATATATAAAATATCAGCTCCGGACCGGTACAGCTCCAATTAGAATCCAACACGACACTGATCATACGATAAAATCACTGTTTACAACACTTATTGAATCACAACAGCGATCCGAATATACATAGACCTACATGGCCACTTGTAAATCGTCGACAAAAAGGTGCAATAGTGCTGTAAAAGAAAGTTTTTTTCGTGCTAAAACTAGAGAACGGCTGGACCGATTTGTCTAATTTTGGTCTTGAAACATGACTAATTAAGAATGTTATTATTATTATTGTATTAAATTCTCCTAGAATCGACAAAACATTAAGCCTATTTAATTTACATGAATGGACACAGGTCTCCTTTTATAGCAGTAGGTTGTATTTCAACAATTTTAAGTATTTCCTGGTACGTGTTCCAACCCACCACCTACAGGCGTCTATGTCCTTGAACTTTTTTGATTCTTGGATATCCGTCTCCGCGTCTCAGGAAGTCTCCTTGTAATCTCTCTCCCGCTCTCAAAGTTATGAAGAAAACCTCCTTCGTTATGTTGAGGGTATGAATGATGAAATGAATTACACAATATAACGCACCCATCATCGAAACAATGCCTACAAATCTTTGTTTGGGGGCAATAAAATGATACTTACAATAAATTGAAAACAGATAATGAATAGCTGAATGTAATTAAAATATGTTTTATTGCGATTACTACTTGGCCAGGCGACTATTTTCAAATATAATTAAAATTTATCAAACTCAGAATAGACCCGTACTATGGAATTATAATATTTTTATACTTACAGTACATAGGACTTCAGCTTTCTTGATGATAATAGGATTTAGTTTGCCGAGCAGACCTATGTGTATATTCGTGAGGTCTACTATGAACCGCTCCGAAGGAGTGTAGTCGAAGTTTATCCTGTATTCTCCGATCTGAAACATGGTTAATGTCATCATCAGTCTGTTGCCCCTCTTCCAATTCATTTAGGGTCGCTGTCGCATGCATTCTTCTTCCAAAGTTCTCTATTACTCGTCATGTCAAGTTATTTCCAAGTGGTCCGACCGCATAGTTCGATCAATCGGACTACATGAAAATTTTTTTCCCGTGGGTTCGCTTAATCGAACCATGTGTTCTTGGGACTCTTATTAGTTCGATCAATGTGGACTACGTGAACTTTTTTTGGTTTTTCCCGTTGAATCACACAGTATTGTGCAACACTCATAGGGAGAACCGCTGCTAAGTAACACTGCAACTCAATGTCACGTTTTTCCCATTTAGTAACACTGTATTCTAATAATACACAAGAGACTTACTTATCGAGACAAAAAGGTCCTAAAGAGTTACAGAACCTGATTAATCAATTAAAGTTCTTCGTAAACGCTCTCATTGTTTTTTTTTTAAACGAAGACCCTACCTCCCTTTTTAAATGTTGCCTGTGAGTTTGTACTGTATCGTGGGTGCAATCACTTACATCCCCATACATCCATACCCGGAACAACCACCAGTTCTGTTATTTATACTGTGATGTAGGCCATAATAATATTGGTTCCGTATAAAGATCAAACCCGCCGCACACAGTACAGCAGTCAGTCAATCAACCTTTACGCCAACCGAACATTTGAAAAAAGTAAAGAAAGACTTTTAGATAAGACTGGGCAGTCTTATCTCGCATTTTGAAGTCCATATACGGTGTTAAGCGGATTGACGCTCCGTAGGAAGCAGCGAATTAGATGCGGGCAGAGGGTGCCAGATTATTGGTTGTGGCGGTCTATTGAAGAGCCAGATTAGTGAGATTTCACAATGTATAATTATAACATGAATTATGTAACCCAGATTTTGTTACAATATTTTAATTTATGGGAGTGGAAAAGACCTGCTGGGCTAATGCGTATCTTTTTAATGACAGTGGCTATCATATAGTGTCCATCAATTAACTGTCAAATGGTTCCATTTTGTACTAAGCCATAGCCAATTTGACAGTTAATCCATGGCCAATATAATAGCCACTGCCATTTAAAAGATACGCGATAGCCCTGCAGGACGCACAAACAATTACCACAAATGTTCAGTACATCACCCCGAACAGCCACCCCTCATATATCTCATCATCATCATCTTCAGCCTATTAATGCTCTCACTGGTAGGAAACAGGCTTCCTCTCTTTGAGTGGAAATGGGCTATAACCTACCAAGCGGGCCCTGTACGAATTGGTAGATGTCACAAGTCCTCGAATTTTTGGTTCTAAAACATCACTCTCAAACTCGATCATAAAAAAAAATGCTGTGTTCTACAAAACCTTCAACATGTATGACACAGCAGTTTTTTTTATTAAATTACCGTTTGTACACTGTGATGGTAACTTACCAGAAAGCAGTATCTCAAGTAAGCCAGAATGCTGAATGGTTCCAGTTTGTCCGTCACGAATTGTGTCACCATAACCCTGGTGTGGTCTTTAGGATGCAGTTTTGGGAGAGGTACGTAGTTCCTGTAATTAAACAAATAAGGATTATGATCATTTTAATTATGATCATTCTGAAGAAATAAAGATGGGACAGGGGTTGTAAAATTGACACTTTAACAGATCATAATATGAATTGCGTTGAAATTTGTAACATGGTTACAGACGCAGTTATGATTATGTAGTCTTTTTTTACGAATTTTAACGCAATTCATATTATGATTCTATTATGATCTGCTGAAGACGTGGCCAATTTGGACCCCCAGGAGGCCAATGAGGCATTTTTTAAAACTTATTAGTTGCTGAAAAAAGGAAATGACAAGGACGTGTCTGCAGTAGACCTTGATATTATAAATTGTTTATTCAGGAAGAAGAAAGGGGTATAAAATATGCTGAATCACACTACCGTGTTCCTCCTAACGCTAGGCCCTCGCCCTTGCCGAGGGACACTTGCTCCGCCGTCACTTACCGTAAGCATACATCCGCCGTTTTTTTTATTTTTTAAGTCATTGAGTTGACATTATGTCATTTTATATAATATAGTCTTCATTTAAAAAAAAAAACCATTTAACAGAGAACACCAGCATTACAACTGGAGTTTGGCACTCAAACGTCAAGATTTTATAAAAACTCAAGTTTTGTTTGAATAGTCAACAAAAAAACTATTCAAGCCTTTGTAGAAGAATAATTTTGTTTGATGATTCCTGCAGGGCTATTGCGTATCTTTTAAATGACAGTGGCTATCATATTGTCCATGGATTAACTGTCAAATTGGTTATGATTTAGTATAAAATGGAACAGTTAATCAAAGCACACAGAGCCAAAGTGATAATCAATAAACCTGTCAACAGAGATACGCAATTTAAAAAAAATGCTTAAAAAATGACACTTGAATCTATGGCCACTAATCTATTATTTATACACTCGACTCTATCTACTTGCAGTAGATTTTTTGCTCATTATTTTTATTAATCTCTTTGGATGTCTTTTTTTTCGATTTGGTGGTCAAAATTAGTTTGAAACCGGTAAGGATTAACTGTGTCTTAATTTTTTTAACTTATCTTCTTCAAATTCTTGTTGATTCGGTCTATAGACCTTTGGTGAGTCATTCATCTTTTTCGCCTTTTCCTATTACTGACATCGGCTTCTAGTTTGATCGGTTGCAGCATAATACCGACTGCCTATTGTAATCAACGGGGCAAATATCCACACTACGCAGATGCTCCTCAGAATTCTCGATTTACCTATTTGAATAACCCTATTACACTTTAACCGAGCTAACTCCCCGTCGGGGCTGCGGGTTGTTCACAAGTTACCGCAGCCTATAGGGCTAAGAAGGAACATGGGTGGTTTTTAGTCAGTAGAAGTCTGACACTCCCCTTCGGTGTGCTCAAGAGTGGGAGGGGTTATTTGATGATTTTCCACCCGCCAAAAATAAAAAAGGTGCTCACGCTCGGCGATCACTAGACCAAGGAGGCAGTCTATTAGAATACAGAGAGAAAAACAACAAATAAATCTAAAAATGAAGTAATAGGGATGTTTTCTGACAAAAAAAAAATAAAATCTGTTTAGTGCGTAATCAGTTAGATTATTGAGAAATATTGGATACGTGCTTTTTGTTTTATCTAATGAATCAAAAATGATGAAGATAGAACGCGTCAAAGTTCATGAGTGCGGGGCTTGTGACATCACAGGCCCATAAAATTGTACTGCAATGTGACCTTTCACGAGGTTTCAAAAGACTGTAACGTCTTCATTTATTATTTATGTGAAAAATTAAGAAATATTGTTCATTAACCGGTTACGCGGAAGACGGCTCTTACGGTAAGTTAAACAGAAGAATTTCCTATACCAACGGATATATTATGTTTTACGACAAAACCTTAGAATACCATTATCAAAATAATGCTCTGTGCCATAAAATTTAATTCACATTATTGCAATATTATACAAAAACAAAACCTAAACTTAGAATGCGTGTCACAGCGTGTCAAGTCAGAGGTCTGACGCTCTCAATCGCGTTTTGTTCACTTCAGTAGCCCGAACAGAACAACATTTTTTTATTAAATAATGAGATTTCTTCAACACCAAAATAATAACTACTACACAATAGTCTAGTCGTAGTTCTATAGTTTACTGTTTATAAGTATAAATATGTTGTATATTGTGTAATATGCACATGGATTTACTCTAGTTCTAAACATTCTTAATTTGTAATAACGAAACGCAAGGAGGGTCGAACATGTGTTCGTCGCAGGTAGAAGTGGCAAAATCTTTTAGGAATGCCTTTTAATGTCCGTTACTTGTTACTCAAAAACGAATGGTATCTTTTGTACAAAAACGATTCGTTGTTTATAGGTACCGGGCATAAGTTTTCATTCATTGAACATAATATAAAAACCGTCGGTGAAAAAGTTAAAAAGAACTTTTATGCCATAACGAGAATATCTAAATCTACGTGGGGTTTATCATTTGTAACTCTAAAGACGATCTATGGGGCTACTTACTTGGGGTATATGTGCTACGGGGCACCAGTTTGGGCCGATAGGGCCACCATAGGGGTGGCACGACGTAAATTACTTCAAAGCCAGCGGTTGGCCTTGATTTTCTAGTGTAAAGCGTATAGGACGGTTAGTACTGAAGCCTTACCGGTACTGGCAGGGGTACTTCCAGTCGATCTTGAAGTGCAGCGCCGTGCTTCTGCGTCCGTTAAAAGTCTGCGCCCGCGGTCTTTCGCGAGAGACCGCGGACGCAGACATTTTTAACACAACGTGACCGTACTAAAATAGCTAGATTACTTAAACCACATACTGACGTCTGGGAAGAACTTTTGTCAGAATGGCAATGTAGGTGGGATAATTCCATCAAAGGCCGACACCTCCACCAGTTCTTTCCATCCGTTCGTGAGCGGCTGGCCAGGACATGGCTGGAGGTGGATCACTGTGTTGCCCAATTTCTCACAGGTCATGGTAACTTTAAGAGTAAAGTTGCGTCGCCTTTTTGTCAATGTTCTACATCTGACTGCGAATATGAACAATCTGCACATCACATTTTATAGGAGTGTAGTCTTTGGCAGAATGAACGTAATATTATGTTGGATAGTGTACAGGTTACATCCGGAGTTATTTACTATACGGACCTTGTAGAAACTAGAACAAATTTCCGTGCGTTCAAGCATTTTGGTCATACCTATTATTGGAATCAAATATAACAGCTCACAACTTTGGACCCAGTAATATTAATGACAACAATATCCGTGGTGCTAGGCAACTGGGCTTATCCCAGTTGTATACGTCCCTGTGTGCCTATTGGTCTTGTTCTTTTCTGTCTCCTGCTGATATGGGGGTATGGAAATTTCTGTTTTTCCTACTCCTCCGCTCTTCTTTTCTGATTAATTTCGTTACGGGATCCAAGACAGTCAAATCATTTCTCTGGGACTTCGTCGAGCTTCATTGTCTCGGCGCTTTTTTTATGGTCGCCACTGTTGTTTCTGGCTTACAGAAGTTACAGTGTGTCGGATAAATGTAGATATTTGGCTAGCATAGACCGTAATTTGGGACTGACCTGGTATGACGAAGCAGTCTTCTTCAGGGGCCCCTGTCCTTCGATGATGAATGTAGTAATCGCGTAGGCTGGAGTCGATATATATCTGCTATTGTGCTGAACGATTGAGAATTGTGATGATTGGTTTTATAGGCTCAAGCTACCGGAGCGAGCTCTTAGCAAACGTGCGGGTTTCTTTTCTTTTTTGTTGAGAAGAGAGTGTTGCAACACCTCAGCGTTCAGTGTTGCGCGCTTGCAAAAAGCGTTTCGTTTTAGGCATGTCCCGTTTGGAATATGCTAGTCGATTAAGTATTAATCGATAAAAAAAAAGAATGAAAAGAAAATGCGTAATATTTGTGCGTACATATACAAAAGTACCGAACATGCTGCCGGCGATAAAATAATGCTTATTTTATCTAAGAACTAGATACATAATGCTATACTAACTTAAGACTAAAAACATGTAATGCGATATACCGAAGAGATGCCTATTCTACAGGCAATGGGCAGACCTTAACTACAGGTCGCTTAGTAAGAGTATTACCGATGCGTACAGTTACGACTCGGGTATTACCGTCGGCGCCGGGATGCAGCTGATGCACGCGTGCGAGACGCCATTGCAGTGGGGGCAGTGTGTTGTCTATCAACACGACTATAGAACCCTCCCTAAGGGGTGTGTTAGTATTGTCGTGGAACCATTTACCTCTTGGTTGTAGCTGGTGTAAATATTCGACGCTCCAGCGTTTCCAAAAATGTTGAACGGCTTGTTGAATAACCTGCCATCTAGCGAGGCGGTGTGGATTGTCGTTAGACAAGTTAAATTCAGGTAAAGACGTTAAGGGTTCCCCGATGAGGAAATGTCCAGGAGTAAGGGGTAATGGATCAGTAGGATCATTACTAAGTTGACAGAGAGGTCGTGAATTACAGACCGCTTCAATTTGACAGAGTAGAGTATTGAATTCGTCCTGGGTTAGTTTTAATGTACCTATAACACGATGTAAGTGTCGTTTCAGACTACCTACGGCTCGTTCGACGAGACCGGCGAAATGCGGAGCATACGGAGGATTAAACTGCCAGGTGATTTGCATATTTGTCAGCTGGGTGTTTATAGCAGTCTGATTCGACTCGTTTCGCAGAAACGTGAAAAGTTCGGAAAGATACCTGTCACAACCTACAAAATTCCGTCCGCAGTCGGATCGGATTGTTTTGCAATACCCGCGCCGGGATATGAACCTACGCAATGCGTTCAGAAAAGATTCGGTTGAGAGATCGGGAACTAATTCCAAATGGATTGCTTTCGTTGATTGGCAAACGAACACGCATACGTACGATTTGTAAATTTTCGCGTTACGAAGTTTACTCGATTTAAGAAAGAAGTGTCCCGCAAAATCAACGGACGTATTTAAGAAGGGACGAAGTGATCGAACCCTAGTGGTAGGTAATTGAGCCATTGATGGCTGTGGCGGGACAGGTCGTGCACGAACACACGATACGCAGCGTCGCGTACGCATACGAACAGCATCGCGAGCACACAGGATCCAGTAGGTCTGTGCGAGGGCAAACTGCAAAGTTTGGGGTCCCACATGTAAATGTGTTTTATGATAGACATCAATGAGAAGATTAGTGAAATGATGTTTCTTGGGTAACAGAATCTGATGCTTGGCATCATACGGTACGTTGGCCTGATTTATTCTGCCACCGACCCTGAGGAGTCCGGCATCGTCCAAGAAAGGTTTTAGTTTTTGAAGACGTTTTGTACATCTGTCGTCGTCTTTGAGACGCGAGATGTCTTCAAAAAAGCATTCATTTTGGACAAGTGATATAATTCTATTGAGAGCTTGTTTTGTCTCAGGAACTGTGACATGTTTAGTCGTAGGGCTATTGGATTTACGGCATTTGTTTATGAATCGTAACATATACGAAATTACGCGTAGCATCCTTGGAAACGATGAAAATCGCTCAATGAACTCTAAGCTATTAGGGTCATTGGTTTGTGTGAGAAGAACGTGATTGCGACGTTCTGCGTCAGTGTGACATACGACGTTAGTCTTAGGCCACTCAGACTCGTTTTTACTGAGCCAACCGGGTCCCGTGAACCATAGTTGATGGTTCAATTGAGAGGGGAGAACACCACGAGACGCGGGGTCTGCGGGGTTGTCTGCGGATTTAACGTGGTGCCACTGCGAGGCAGGCACGTTGCTTGTTGTATCCGCTATGCGGTTGGACACGTATGTCCGCCACTTGTCTGGAGACGACCGTAACCAGGCAAGAGTTATGGTGGAATCAGACCAAGCGTAGACTTGGTCGAAATATACTCTACCGCTGTAAGCAGTGAGGATCTTTTTTATCAATTTTGACAATAGTTGAGCGCCGCACAGCTCCAATCTCGGGATGGTGAGCCGTTTCAAAGGCGCAATTTTTGTTTTGCCTATGAGAAGGTGTGTGCTGATGGCACCGTTCGAGTCAATAACGCGAATGTAGACGCAGGCGGCGTACGCCTTTTCAGATGCGTCGGAGAAGCCATGAAGTGACACTTGATGTGTGCTAGGAAGAACATGACGAGGTAACGCGATGTCTTGTAGTAACGGTAGCTCGTCGATGAACCGAAACCACAAGTCACAGATACCCTGTGGAGGGGCAGCATCCCAACCTGTGCCTGATACCCATAGAAGTTGAATTAAATGCTTCACGAATACTGTCACTGGGCTTAGGAATCCGAGGGGATCGTAAATCTTTGCGATTTCTGCCAACATTATGCGCTTTGTACATTTGCGTGAGTTAGCCACTTCATTCGTTTGATAGGAAAAGACGTCAGATTTAGGGTTCCACTTGAGCCCCAAGACCTTGACAGAAGTGTCAGTGTCGAGTGCTGACAAAATAAGAGCGTCATCATGATGGGAAGCATCATTGTTTAAGTGCGATAAAAACTCGGAACTATTACTGGTCCATTTGCGGAGTTCGAAGGTTCCTGCTTTACAAATGGAAGTTAGCTGGTGCTGAAGAGTGATAGCATCTTCAACCGTATCAACTCCAGTAACGACATCGTCAACGAAGACTTCGTTAAGAAGTACTTGCGAGGCAATTGGGAAGTTAGCAGCTTCATCAATAGCTAATTGACGAAGTGTTCGCAAAGCTAGGAAAGGTGCGGAAGCGACGCCGAATGTGACAGAGCACATACGATATTCCTTTACGGGATCATGGGGAGAGAATCTCCAAAGAATCCGATGGAAGTCCCGGTGTTCTTTACAAAGACCGATGTAGCGATACATCATCTTGAGATCGGCCGTAAAGACTATTTTATGAAGTCTGAACTTCAGCAAGATTTCAGAAATGTCTTGATGCAATTTCTGACCAGTGAGGAGATTATCGTTAAGAGAGCGACCTGACGTAGTCTTGCATGAAGCGTCGTACACAATACGATATTTCGTAGTGGTTGCGGAACTCTTCACCACAACGTGGTGGGGTAGATAGTAGGGGGAAGTGCCCGGACTCGCAGAGTCCGTCACTGGCTCCATATGTCCCAAGTCTAAATATTCTTGGATACCTTTGTTATAATTCTCTCGTAAGGCAGGGTCGCGAGACAGGCGTGCCTCTAGTTTAGTTAAACGCGAGAGAGCTATAGCACGAGAATCGCCCAAGGGCGTAGCATTCTCCTTGAAGGGTAGAGAAACTATATATTTCCCATTTGCATCTCGTGTGTGAGTATCGACGAAGATCGACTCACAGCGTAATTCATCTTTTGTAAGATGTGGATGTTCTGCTATGGATTCCAACTCCCAGAACCTTTGAAGTTTTATGTCAAGTTGACAAGTAGTCGTGTTGACACTCAGTCGTTTCATACTTTCATATGAAATTCTACCACCTATCAGATAACCAAAAATGCTGTTGATGGCCACGGGTGTGCCCGGTGGACCCTTGATGTTATCCAGTAGCAGTATGCTATCCAGATAGTCAGATCCCAGTAGTAGTTCAACAGGCCGCGTTGAGCGTAATTCTGGGTCTGCTAGATCAAGATTCTGTAGGTGTTGAAACTTCTGAATATTCCCAATTGATTTAGGAATATTAGCAGTGTAGCTTGTCAGGTTAGGTAGGATAAAAGCTTCGATGTGAAGCTTCGGTTCGGGTTTGTTGTGAGGTGTGACCTCGCACAACACGTAACCACGTGGTTGGACGTCACCACCAATACCGGTGAGAGTGGTGCCTGCCCGCGCGGAGTACCGCGGCAGGCCGAGACGTTGGACGCACGACTCAGAAATGAGCGTAGTCTGCGCACCTTGATCCACAAGGGTGCGAACGGGCCTCGGCGTGTAAGGCCCTTGGTTCAAGGGTCGTACATTTACAAGCGCAGTCGTGAGTAAAACTGTACAGTTCTGACTCGAAGGATGCCCCGTAGCTCCATGTAATGGAGGGGGCGTGAAAGTTTCCGCTACTGAGCGCAACTCAGGGGAAGAAGATGACTCCGTAGCCAGCAAGACGTTTGGAGTAGGCGCATCAACATGTAGTAAAGAATGGTGCCTTTGAGTGCAGACACGGCAAGTATGGCGCGACTTGCAGTCCCTTTGCTCATGACCAGAGAATAAACAATTGGTACAAAGTTTATTTTGTTCCACGAAAAGTTTTCGTTCCTTTGAAGTGAGCGTATGGAACTTCTCACATTTATATAAAGGATGTGAATTGTCCTTACAAGACGGGCATTTAACTTTATTTAAGTCATCCACCGCAGTAGTTGCATGTACGCTCATAGCACGCGGTGCATTGTGTTGCACGTCAGAGTGCGCGTCAGTAAGCGACATCGCACGCTTTCCCGCCATAGCATGGCGCGATGACGTCACCGCAGCTGACCGGGCCGAGCCGGCCGCTCCGCCAGCAGCAGTGCGGGCGGGTGCCGCGCGCTGCGCAGGTCCCGCGGATGTACTTGCAGTACGCGCGGATGCGGTCATCACTTCAGATGCCGCCAATTCCTTATCGAGGAGATCGAGTAATTCAGTCACGTCAGGAATTTGACATGAAGTTTCTAATGACAATTCAAAACGCCTACGAATATTAGGGGTAATTTTTCGTAGCAAAATGTTTAATAGTACGAAACTCCAGTCGGCAACTGGTAAACCTAATGCTTTCAAAGCAGTAATATTCTCGTGATAACAATTTATCAAATTACGTAAACTTGATTCAACATTTTTCTCGTTAACCGACTCACAGTCAAAAATGTTGTCAAAATGTTTTGTTGAAATGATTCGTTTGTTTTCATAACGTGAAATTAATACCTGTAAGGCATTTTCGTAATTAAAATCCGTAACGGGAATAGATTTGATGAGATTATACGGTTCATCTTTTAAAGATAATAACAAATATCGGAAGCGTTCGACATTTGTTAAGGTGACGTTGTCATGTACAAGTGATTTAAATAAATCGTAGAAAGCATTCCAATCAGTTAAAACCCCAGTGAATGTTTGAAGCGATAAGCGCGGTAAACGAATATGCGATTGCGTTGATTGTTGAGCGCAGCAGCTGCTCGCGTGTGACAACCCAGTAAATCCGCCGCAGACGGACGTAACGCTTTGTTTACGCTCCTCCTTAAACGTGTCTAAGGCAACTTGGACCTTAAAGTACAAAGAATCGAATTGATTTCTCACGGCTAAATTATCATCGCGGTTAAATGTCTCATTCTTTGCTGATAACTTTTCAATTTTCGCTTGAACTTGGAAAAATGTTTTCTTGATTGAGGCTAACTCTTTAACTCGAACTCGAAATTCGGCTACATGGTCCGAACAGTCTACAATTTTTTGAATATTGTTAATCGCTAAATCACGTTCAAATATCAATTGTTCAATCTCCATAGCGGACATTTTGTAAGAAATTGGGTTGTTATACTGTGAAGAATAACAATGTTATCACGAGATAAAAGAAAAATGTTAGTTGTTTAATAAAAGAGTTATATAATTTGTCGCAAGTTAAAAGTAAGTTGTAATAATTAACATGTAATGTTAAATACAAAGGTAATATTTCCCGTCGGTAGAATCCGAGCTAAAGAAATTTGAACACTGTGTCGTATGCAATACGAGCTACAGTTTATTCGATACTGCAATTATGACAGCAACCGATAATTTGGGTTGTCGGTATGTTATACCTGAACTTTAAATCACACTTAAGTACGTAAATACTAAATGTAATGCAATGTACGTTGTACAAAATAAAGAAATGAGTTGCAACAAACTATATTTAGTGTATTTAGACCTATTAATACTAGGCAAATGACTTCACGCGCGCCCGCTCTAAGTGGGTATATCAAAATACCGCCCGCTTCCGGAAAATTATAGACGAATGTAATTTCGCCGAAAGTATTCAAAAGCATATAAAACCATATATAATTAGAATGATCTCGTTATGATCGAACTGTACGATAGGTATTATTGAGAAATATCGCACGACGTTGTCGAAAACTCGATATTAATAATTTGTAAGTGGAGGTAGGTTCTCGCAACTTACGAACAAAGACAAATGAATTTACTTGAAATTGTTATTGTACAGCACAAATAATACGTTTATATCAATACCAGATGGTGATATCCGGCTCGAACTTATTTATGTCGGATAAATGTAGATATTTGGCTAGCATAGACCGTAATTTGGGACTGACCTGGTATGACGAAGCAGTCTTCTTCAGGGGCCCCTGTCCTTCGATGATGAATGTAGTAATCGCGTAGGCTGGA
The DNA here is from genome assembly GCA_932274075.1 of Diarsia rubi. Taxonomy (NCBI): domain Eukaryota; kingdom Metazoa; phylum Arthropoda; class Insecta; order Lepidoptera; family Noctuidae; genus Diarsia; species Diarsia rubi. Next base: position 3,646,558 of record OW026432.1, read on the forward strand.
GTCGATATATATCTGCTATTGTGCTGAACAATTGAGAATTGTGATGATTGGTTTTATAGGCTCAAGCTACCGGAGCGAGCTCTTAGCAAACGTGCGGGTTTCTTTTCTTTTTTGTTGAGAAGAGAGTGTTGCAACACCTCAGCGTTCGTTCTCGTGTTGCGCGCTTGCAAAAAGCGTTTCGTTTTAGGCATGTCCCGTTTGGAATATGCTAGTCGATTAAGTATTAATCGATAAAAAAAAAGAATGAAAAGAAAATGCGTAATATTTGTGCGTACATATACAAAAGTACCGAACACAGTGGTTTGGGAATAGTGAGGCGGGCTTGTGTCCCATTAAAAAAAAAATATATATATAATGTAACCTATTTTCGGAGGACTTACACAACATCCCACTGAGATTCAAATTCTTCCACAGTCCTGTTGGCACACAGCTCCGGCATCATTCCTCGTGACGTCAGAAGTCTTTCTATTCTCCTCTTGGTTTCTTCTACTGATCCCTTCGCTATTAGGAACACTCTCTCGAGGAGTCCTCTATCTGAAAAAATAATAATTTATTTATCATACTCGGACTCTGACTAAAAAACCGGTCAAGTGCGAGTTGAACTCGCGTGAAGAGGGTTCCGTACGATGAATATAATATATCTACCATGTTTTTTTAAATCTGACCCAAATTTGTTTGTGGTAACTAAAAAAAGTATGTATGGTACCGGATTGTAGAGGGAAATTGCTGAATATATTGTCTATTGTTGAATTTTGTCTTGTAGTATACTCTTGAATAGTGGGTACACACTATATAAGGTATATATGTGCAAAATTTCAAGTCTCTAGGTCCAGCGGTAAGGGCTGTGCGTTCAGTCATATCAGTCATTGAGTCAGTCAGGACTTTGAATTTTATATATATAAATTCACCATGTAATTTTTAGACCATGGACTTCTTATAGGTTTTCCTGTAATCTACAGGTATAGAACTATTTTCTGTATTTTATTCAAAATTTTAAAACTATTTATTTTAAAATTATTAAAAAAAAAATATTTGAGACCCTCATAGTAAGCCCTTTCATTTGATGTGTCACATGGTACAGTTTGCAAAACTTTTTTTTAAATTTTTTTATTTGCCCCGTAAAAGCGACCCCCATATTCAAAATTCATTTATTTACTTTAGCCGTACATGTTTGGGTCACAAAAATCTATATGTATACCAAATTCTAACTTAATCGGTCCATTAGATTCGGAGCAAATTGGCTGTGACAGACGGACAGACAGACAGACAGACACACGAGTGATTCTATAAGGGTTCCGTTTTTTCCTTTTGAGGTACGGAACCCTAAAAACCACCCATGTTCCTTCTTAGCCCTATATGTCAATGCCGCGGTATCTCTTACAACATCCCGCAGCCACACGACGAGCCCCGACGGGCGTCGGCCCTTGCGGGCCCCTTCCATGTTGCTGACATCTTTTTGAGGCGCACGTGGAACACGGTCGACACGGCCTGTCGTCGTCATAAGACGGACGGATGGCGATTTAGCTCATCACTCACCGACCACAGGCCCGCGTCGACGGTGGCCGAAAGCCGTCACGTGGCCCCCGACGCCAGGAGCGTCTCCCGCGGCGGTTGAGACGTAAGGTCCTCTCCCTGTCACGTTTCGCCACCTCCTTTGCTAGCATCACTGCTTCGCAGAAGAAGGCGACGGCGTCCCAAGATGATAATACTTACTCAAATAGTTGCTCGCCTCTGCCAAATGGTCTTGCTTCTTGATCCATTCCTCCACAATGTCTATAGCATCGTTAATTCTTTTCACGTCATCGATATCATATTCCTGGCGAACCTTCTTCATGTCTTCTTGAGTCACCGTGATCAGCGGGTGGTGTGGTATCTCTTCCATCTTGACCTGGAAATCGAGAAAATAATTTCCGTTATTTAGGTGGTATGTAGTATGCTTTACTGAGCTCCCAGAGTATTGCAAATGTGTAACTTCCACGAATATATCAACATTAACTGCCTTGCCTTTTACAACTATGTCAGAGTTGTCTTCCAGTTAACTAGCAGAATTTGTCATGGAGCTACCTACTGCCTCCACAACCCAGATATTACAGGGTAAAAGGATATCCCTTGTCTACCCATACCCACCCAACACCAGTATTTATAATGACTGTCAAAAAACGCGTGAGATTTATTTATTCCTAGGAATTGTTCTCGTAATCTGCAGGGCTATTGCGTATCTATTACATGACAGTGGCTATCATATAGTGTCCATCAGTTAAATGTCAAATGGTTCCATTTTGTACTAAACCATAACCAATTTGACAGTTAATCCATGGGCAATATGATAGCGACTGACATTTTTAAAAGATACGCAAAAGCCCTGCTGGTCTTCCTAAGGTCATAAATCAATACACGTCATGTTTATCTTAAAGTTGTAACTGCATTGTTGTCTGTTTGCAGTTGGCTAACGTGGGACCTAGTTAAATTGCATTCTAATTTTAATTACGTTCCCAACTAGTTCAGGAGTTTTAGCGTCCGCAATATGATATTTGGCAAACATGAGCATTGAGTCCTTTTAATTGAGATGACTAGTTTAAAAGGCTTTGCAATAAAAATAGTCGTAACAGGTAGTCAGTGACCCGAAAGTCTGTCAACCGGTCTTAAAAATGGTATTGAAAATACTCACTACTACATAAGCTCGGATAGGCAGTCGCTCTATATAAAATACTGGTATTTAGTTGCATCCGGTCAGACTGGAAGCTGACCCAGACATAATTGGAAAAGACTAGGCAGAATATAAAAAGAAAGAAAATATATTTATTTGTCGCAGAAATATAACGAGCATACAAAGAGACATAAGTTCACATAAAAAATATTATAAAATACAACAAGCAAGGATAATAAAAAGAAAGTTGCCACTCTGCATGGTGCTGTAGTATGGGAACCCACAGCACAGCGCTGGTTTTTAGAATATGAGTATTATGATGTACTAGAAAATTCTGATCTAGAAATCCATGCCTGAACTAAGAGCCCTTTTAAAACATTTATTTCTTCTACAAGCTACCGCAAACAGGTCTCCATTTAAGGTCACAAGCATTACCGCGTAAATAACCATTTCAGGGTCTTACTTCCTGCAACATTTGTGCTATAAATCCTTCCGTTTTGCTTGATTGAAGTTGCGAAACGTCCCTTTACCCCTTATCTACCCTTATCAATGGGACATCTCAACCACAACGATTTCTTATCAAAGTGTTGCTCAATTTGTCTTTTGGTTTCAAGTTCTTGCTTGAGTGCAGATAACGGGGAAGTAATGTTTTGGTGATTTTCTTTCATTAGACAGATAATGGTGTTAATTTTTTTGAATGCTTAAGTGCTGTATATAATTATGCTGATAATCAATAATGAAGACGTTGTCATAGATCATTCATGGCCAGGAATTGCGACCTAATTGGCAACCTGTTTTTTTTTTTGGGGTGGGAAATCATCAAGTAACCTCTCCCGCTCTTAGGCAGAGCGAAAGGGATTGTCAGACTTCTGCTGACTAAAAACCACCCATGTTCCTTCTTAGCCCTATATGTCAAGGCTGCGGGATCTCTTACAACATTCCGCAGCCTCGACGGGCGTCGGGCCTTGCCTGGGCCCCCCTTCCATTTTGCTGACATCTCTTTGAGGCGCGCGTGGAACACGAATGCCCCGTCGACACGGCTTGTCGTCGTCATAAGACGGACGGACGGCGAGCTAGCCCATCACTCACCGTCCACAGGCCCGCGTCTATGGTGGCTGGAAGCCATCACGTGGCCCCCGACGCCCGGAGCGCCTCCCGCGGCGGCTCGGACGAGAGGTCCTTTCCCTCTCGCGTTCCGCCACCTTCTTCGCTAGCATCATTGCTTCGCAGAAGGAGGCGACGGCGTCCCATTCCTTCTCGCCCCGGACCATGACTTGCACCAGGGCCGGACGCACCTAAATGGCAACCTCTGAATGGAAAATAGGCTGAAGTCTGCTCAGAAAAAATTTGTGAAAAGAACCTATTAGGTAGAGCATAAGACTTCCAGCCAAAGCAGAGGTCTATAACTGATCAACTACATACACGCAATGTGTAAGTTGCGAGGCAAGAACGTAGGTTTAGAAAGCTACTGCTGGGGTGGACGGGCTGAATCGGAACAACGTTTTCATTTAAAGACAAGTTTAAAACTTCATTTTTTTATTTTAATGGAAGTTTTACTATCAGTGATGAGAAAACAAATGTAAAGTTTGCCATCAATAGCATAGCAACAAAAATGCAAAAGGTCATACGTTATGAGTTTTTTCACAACATTAATATTTTGACAGCAGTAAAAACTAAACGTTTGGTATTTTACTCACGCTTAGTCAAGTTTATTATTCGAAAAATAATAATTGAGTTCTAAAAAATAAAATGGTAAGTATTTTAGTTACGATTCATTTGAGAAAGTCCTTGAAGAAATCAATAAAAACGTAGGTAATGTTTTAGCTTTATTATGCATATACTTAGCTACTATCGCGGACGAAAGCGACGGTTGTCCACTTTTACCCCTTATATACTTTGTAATACGGTTGAAAATTTGTCAGCCGCTATTTTTACTCGTAACTTACATTAACTTGCTGTGGCATCAACCTCCAATAGAAGACATAATTGGCACTGGTTTACCTTGCAACACTTACTATTAAACTAGCTCTTTGTCAATGACTTCGTGCACATGGGCAATAAGGTATGTTGGTAATACATACCTCGCCCACCTTTAGTCCAACTACTTTAAAAGTCAAGCTTTTTAAGATAAAAAAGCCAGATAAGAGGACAACATAACATCACGTCCTGTACACCCAAATTTCGACTGTTATTTTTAAGTGTCATTTATACGAGCCTATTGCCATCAATCGGGCATAATTCCAGACTAAATAACACTGCCTAACCTGGCAATCGAACCTAAGACCTCATGTATGAGAAGGATTAAATAGGTAAGAACTAGCTTTCGACCTCGCGTGGTAATAAAAATGTATATGCAGGTCATGGGTCTACTGGCTAACCAAATTTTACTGCGATCGGCTGTTCCACAGTATGAAGGCGTGACAAACAAATTCCCTTTCACATTTTATAATATTAACTCAGATTGATGTAATGAATAAGTAAGTATAACATTTATATGTAAAACAAACGTTGATCGCAAAACATTTTGGCAAATCACGTCATTGTTTTTGATACCAAACGTTTGTTGTGAAATAAAAGCATTTGACAATTTTCCTTATTTTTTATGGCTGCTATTCGCTAACGATATTGTGCTAGTTGCCGAGAGTGGCCTAGAGGTCCTGCAGGGCTATTGCGTATCTTTTAAATGACAGTGGCTAACCTATAGTGTCCATCAATTAACTGTCAAATGGTTCCATTTTGTACTATACCATAACCAATTCGACAGCCCGCCTCACTATTCCTAAACCACTGTAACTTCTGTAAGCCAGAATCAACAGTGGCGACCACAAGAAAAGCGCCGAGACAATGAAGCTCGACGAAGTCCCAGAGAAATGATTTGACTATCTTGGATCCCGCAACGAAATTAATCAGAAAAGAATAGCGGAGGAGTAGGAAAAAACAGAACCAATTCGACAGTTAATCCATGGACAATAGGATAGCCACGAGAGGTTAAAAGATACACAATAGCTCTGCCGAACAGATTGGAGGTGTGGTGGCAACACCTGTAGAATATTGGCCTTAAGTAGATCCAAAACGTATATTTTTTTTGCGATTTCAGCGGTCTTCAGTCTTGGGTCTATAACCTTTGCAGAAACGCTCATAACAATCTACTCCGACTTTTGGTCTCTTGTCCAAGAGGATGGCAAAGTTGACCGAGACGTAACTCAGGATGAATGAAAAGGCGACAGGTCATTGGAACAACAACCCGCGGATCCCCCTCAAGTTAAAGAAGAAAATGTACAAGTCGGTGATTAGGCCTGTCGTACTGTATGGATCGGAATTTCGGGCTGTGAGGAAGATTGTTGGGTAAAGTTTGCATGTAGAGGAGATGCAAATGTTGAGGTGCGGAGAGGAAGTTTAAAAGTTGCGCCAGCTACAGAAAAGTTAAAAGGGAATCGACTGTCGTGGTATGGGCACGTGATGAAGAGGAATGAATCCCATGGGACTAAAAGAGTGATGAATATACATGAAGATGTATGGAGAAGGAGAGGAAGACTAAAGAAGAGCTGGAGTGTGTGAGGTATGATATAAAGGAAAAAGTAATAAAATATGATAGCGTGACGACTGACACTGTTTCTACATCGCATAAGGGCAGGAAAATGTTGATCATTGCGGTGCTGAAATGCGCAAGCGCATCGTTTATGTAGACGTATTTATATCCTAGAAAGAAGGTAACGGCAAAGTGGAAAAAAGTGACTTCAAAATACACAAAAGATAAAAATATCTAGAACACCTATTTACAGTAAGATCACATTGGCATAATACCAAGGACATACTAAAACATGTTTTTTCTTGTAGGTAACTATTTCCTGAAGCTGTTACTTGTGCTATTTATTTTAAATTCTATGTTATTATTGTACCAGACAAAGAGGTCGTGGCTTAATAATAACTGCCACTTCGGTCGATCTTTAGGTTAAGCCGCGCTTGTCTAGGTTGGTCTGTGGATTGGCGTCCGCTCATTACATACTGAGTTTCCTCCGTGCCTCGGATAGCACGTTAAGCTGTTAGTAGCGGCTGCTCTATATAGATCTTTGGCAATCGTTTAAGGTAGTCAGTCATCAGTGACCTAAAAGTCTGACAACCAGTCTTACCAAGGGGTCGATCAATCGTACTACCTAGTATTAACTGGGTTGTAGAGGTCAGATATGCAGTTGTTTCATGTGTTAGATTGTTTCAGAAAGAAATGGATTTTGAAAAAGATTGATTATGATTAGTCGACCAAATTCAAATAACGAACAACTATGTTAAATCTAACGATAACAATGTTATGTTTTGATTCTAAGGCTGCAGACTAGTAACTTTCTTGGCTGCTAGCGCACACACTGCGCATGAACAATCTTCTTGTTGATAGGCTTTCGAAATCTCCATACAAATGTATTCACCTTTTTTCTACCGGAATAATACCTCTAGAGCAATATTTTATTTCACAATATTAACGGTCTACTGTAGAAAACGGCCTTGTCATTCCCTTTTTTCAACAATTATGACCTTCCAGAAATACCAAAAATGACCTATTTTCACGGTCATGATACATAAACGTTTGAAGGCATCCACATGAAACTAACCGCACGATTGTCATAATATCCATATCTCTACGCCGCGGTTCTTTATTGAGATAACATTATTGACGGTCAAATAAAGATTAACCACATTTCTTACGTATAATTATAGAATATAGAGTATTTTTTTATTCCAACACAAGGTTTTGCAATTAGCACAATTTATGGAAACAGGAAAATCCTCATGTCACATTTTTTTTCATTGCTGTTTAGCGATCTGACAAAACACGTAGGCCACTTGAGTGACCGACAAATTAGCTACTTGCTTCGTTTACTTAATACTGCATTCATTTCTCGAGGATATACATTACAAGATATTATTTCCATGGGCTTTTAATTGTCATTACTGTTTGGCAAATGATTAACTATAGAATATACCCATCAGCTGTTTCAATGTGGTTAGACACTACTGTCATTGAATAGAACTGAATGATTTACTTACAAGGAAAGAATCAGCCTCATCTAAAGGTAGTATATCACCCATTAACAGGGTTGCCAGTTTCAATCACACAAGGCGTTCCGCAAGGCAGCATCTTAGGGCCTACTCTCTTAATCATTTATGTTGCATTTTGCAAAACTGGTCAGCTAAACTGTTTCTCCATAAACAATATTCTTGTATTCAGCTGCAGAAGTCAACTCCATCGTAGTTGCGAAAAGGCAGACGTGATGATGATGATGGAATAGGGAAAAAACATTGACACACTTCAAAACAATCATACTCATTATCTGCCTAGCCTTTTCATAACTTTGTTGGATCGGTTTCCAGTCTTACCAGCTTAATACCAGTATTTCACACAGACCTGCCTACCTGACCCTCAAGGCTCAAAACAATTATACTATCCAACATAAAACAAGCTTTGCAGTACATCAATTTGTTTGGCATGTATCGCAAACATTTGCTTGGTCATGTTAGTTAGAAAGCAAACAAACCGTTTACGCTTGACCGTGGCGTGTGTGTCTAATGGGTCTGTCAACACTATGATTGTTTGTTGTCAATGTGTTATGGTGGCTTGACACTTTGAAATTGTGTTACGACAATGGAATTGACGAGCAAAGTTCATGATAGCTTAAGTACATTTTATAAACAGTAGAGAATTCTTCTGATTTTTACGAGCAGAGAGCGGGGTATAACGTTATTGTAAATATACGTCGATTTTTTAATAGTAAGTACAATAAGGTATTTCATCAAGAAAAAACTAATTAGTCCGTCTGTTAGATTATCGAAAAATATTGGATACGTGTTTTATCAAATTAATAAAAATTTACGAAAATATATTAAAACGTGTCAAAGATCATGGGTTTTTGATGTCACTTTGTGTTTAAAAAAGTACTAACCTTGTGACATCACACGACATTTTTTTTTTTTTTTTGGCATGTGGAAAATCATCGAATAACCCCTCCCGCTCTTGGGCAGAGCGAAAGGGAGTGTTAGACTTCTACTGACTAAAAACCACCCATGTTCCTTCTTAGCCCTCTATGTCGAGGCCGCAATAACTAGTGTACAACCCGCGGCCCAACGTCACACGACTTGACCTTTCAAAGCACTGTATCGTCTTCATCTTTTGTTTAAGTCAAAAAAGAAAAAATACGTGTCCATTATTTTTTCGAATATCTATCTGGCGGAATACTTCGATTTTTTTGGTGTACTGTATTTTTTTATTATTATAAGCCTATGTTGTCCCACCGCAGGGCAAAGGCCTCCCTTCCCTCTTTCCACTTTTCGCGGTGTATCGCGTATAGCGGGTATCCAGTGCGGTGGTAGACTAATCCTTTGTGAAAGAGTCCAGCTCATCTTCTTCTATTCTGGGCCTGCCGCGTTGCCGTTTCCTGCCTTTTGGTATCCACTGAGTGGTTATTTTTGCCCATTGCTACTCCAACATGCGGCAGATGTGACCAACCCAGTGCCATTTTACACTCGGAGCTGTAAGACCAACATCAGCTATTTGAGTTTTTGAACGAATTATGGTGTTTCTGGTGCGGTCCGTATGTTTGACACGTAGGTTTATTTTTATAATAATGTAAGTAAGTTCCAACATGAAACCCGGTTTAGGCATGGCTCCCGTCGGGGCTGTGGGTTTTTGGAAAGAGGTACCGCGGCCTCAACATATAGGGCTAAGAAGGAACATGGTTTGTCTGTTTGGTTGTAGTTTTGTAGTAGTTGGTTGATAAGATTGGTTGTCAGACTTTCAGCAACGGTTTAATGTGCTTTTTGAGGCACGGAGGAAACTCGGTATGAATAAATATCCCACTATTAGCATAAATGCGTAAGTTTGTGACGATGTATGAATGGATAGATGTTTGTTACTCCTTCACTTAAAAACAATAGTTTTGTAGATGATACATGTAGATAAAATTTTGAGCACAGATAGTTTATAACTTTGATTAATAGATAGGATACTTCTTATCTCGGTAGTATGATCCCGTGGGACAATATCGAACTCCACGCAGGCGAAGCCGCTGGCACAAGCTAGTGTTCATAAATGTTTGTAACAAACATTAAATTTCGTGACAAACAGTTATTTTTGTTGAAAGTGGTGGTGCTCTACAACTGTACTTTCTCTCTAAAATGATCATAAAGTGACAATTCATAATATTAATTGCGCCTGTGACCATTTTAAGAATTTTAACACGATTCATATTATTTTCCTATTTACAGCCAATTTTCCCGCTCTTTGCACGCTTAGATCTTTTAACTTCGAAACGGACTTTAATGCAGTTTTTAGAAATAGATAATTAAGAGGAAGGTTTATAAATATAGTAGATTGCACCCGTGGGAAGCCGGGGCTGATCGCTAGTATATAAGTACTTACCTCGGATGTCGTTATTTTCCTGTGAATTTGGTGTAGAACCAATTTCAATATTTCCCTTTGCCATTTAAAAATATAAAATTAATAAACACAACCAAACAAATGACGAACAAGTTCAAAAATGTTTAACTACATAATTATGACTTGCAAGAATAATCGATTCCGTAACATTCCATTTAAGGAACTTGTCGTAAAGTATACTTCTATGCGGATGTTTCTGATCAAATTAACACATACCTACTCGTAGTATTATGTGAAAAGTGATATGACGTCAATGTAAAGGACTAGCATATGCTCGCGGTTTCACCCTCGTGGACTTCGGTGACTGTCCCACTCGCCCGTACTATTGGGCCAAAAAGTATCTTAGGTGTTAATACACGCCAGTTGCGAGTACTAGCATCTGTCTTTCCTCAAGAATTAAGCCATTAAGGAGGCAGGAGGGGTTAAAAATTGCTTTAAAAATATAAAACAACTGAGAACTGTTGAACTCAATAAAATTCCAAAACCTGTTCTAAATACTCCTTTGTTAAATATTGGCAGAGATATCAGTTGTTTTACAATCATAGTTTTTCTAAATTAATACTCGTAGTTTAATCGAAAAGTGCATGCCAAACCTTGGCCTCAGATTCTAGTTTCCTTAACAAATAGGTACTTATTTATCATAGTAAACGATTAAAAATAATATACCGCACGTGTATCGTTTAAAGGCGTTCGCCCAGGGCAAGTTTTTGTAGCGAAGATAATAGTGACACAGAAACGAGTTTATCTCCCAACTGTAGCATTCAGAAACATTTTTATGTCGTTGCTTGACTTTTTTCCCTTTATCTTGTGAATCTAATAAATAAACAAAGAATTTCCTAACCTCGTGTCAGATTTTTATGACGCACAATCATGGGCTTTTAATATGGCTCTACAATTCTACGTTCCATCGAAAATATCTCTCAGTAAACACAAACGCATCTCGTTTCGAATGAAGACAGAAAGATCCGCCTATGTACCACGTTTGTGCATAAAGTTTAAATAAATAAAGTTTTTCTTTGTCGCAGAGACATGTGTGTATACCTAATAGGGTAGTTGAAAAAAAAATCTAATTAGTCCGTCAGATAGCTTTCCAAAAATATTGGACACATTTTGTCAACGTAAAAAAAAAAAAAATATGTCATATTTTTTTTTTTTTATGTTAACAAAAAATTAAGACGATACAGTACTTCGAAAAGTCGTGTCGCGTCACAGCGTGGAACATTTTTTTACTACGAAGTGACGTGACAAGTCCCCACTCCTTAATTTGATACCTAGCAAAAAACACGTATCCAATATTTTTTGATAATCTAACAGACATAGTACACAGAATCATATTTTTTGTAGTCAGAAAACTTTCCTATTGTATGCATATTAACCGAGTTATCCCAATTTTTGCGGACGCAGTCGCGAGTATAGTGTTAAACAATAAACATACAACGCTTGACCACAATTTATTTTATAAACTAACTGTTGCCTGTGACCTTCGAATGCATCAAATTATAAAAAAAGTACTTGTCGTTTTAAATCGGATTTTGTTTTGTTTGTTTCTGATTCCTTTTACCCGACTGCGACGAAGCCCAAAAGGAGGGTTATTTAAAATAAAATAGCAGCTATCTGTAAATTAAAGTCCCCCTCCCCCGTCCCTAGTTCCTGTCAAAATTCAGGAATCCACGTGGGCGAAGGCACACAGTACATAAATATCGATTACAAACTGTATCGCGGCAGTTTTGCGTTCGCACCGCTGCAAAAGTTGAAGTGGACGACGGGCTTTTTGCAAGTGTTTAACCGAAGCTTCGGCCAAAGTGAGACCATGTTTTGAAGGTTTCTAGCAAACGCCGAAATTGATCAAACTAAATCAAACACGTTGCAAAATTTTGGGCCGAGTCCGTTTGAATAGGGTATTTTACCAAAAAATCTAATTAGTCCGTCTGTTACATTATCGAACAATATTGGAATTGTACTGACTAAAAACGACCCATGTTCCTTCTTATCCCTTTGTGTCGAGAACCTGCCCGGCGAGCACGGCCTACAGTGACATGGCATGAGTCACACATTTTATCACAGTTTGGGCGATAAAACCGTTTTGTCTCAAATGCTAGCACGGCGGCGTAAGATAATTTCTTGATATTATGTGATATAACTTCTTGACGTTTAGTTGGGACTCCTATGTCTTATTTGCTAATATGGGCGCACCCATTTTGTAACAAATGTCACATTTTGACAGATGAATATGCTCGTTTATATCACGTTCGTTCGGAGGTGGTGATAAAAGTAAATTAAAAATATAAGTATATTTTTCTGCTTACTACTGCATCAAATGGCAGTAAATTATTATAATTATGTTCTTGCCCGAAGGCAAGAGGTCCAAAGTAGGAAAATATTCCGAAGAAACATTCGGGACTCCTCTAATCCGTTCGAGTTGCCAGACAGGGAGTTCCAACGGATTTTCCGCCTGACAAATATATTTCAAAACAAATCACATCAAACTTTTAAAAGAAAAACAGAACTTTTAGTTAGTAGCAAGTTATCAAATAATAAATAAAAAAAGAAAATGAAAGACGTGCCGCGTACGTGTTATGTCAAAAATGAATTAGTACCCAAGAAAATTAAAAAGTTGTTTAACTGTATGAACTGTGCTCTTTTATACGTATTATTTTATTTGGTCGCCTATTCAGATGGTCATAGACATTTTTATTTTTTTAATATACTAGGTCACACTATGAAGTCAGCAACAAGAAAGACAAGTCGCGTCTTAAATTATATCACATGTGGTACCCGTGCTAGCATTTAAGACAAATTCTAAGACATGACATAATTTATAACGTCTTGTCACCAACGTCTTGGGTACGCCCGTGCTCGCCCCGCTGCATCCCCGACGGGACGTCACAAGACTTGACACAACTTTTCGAAGCACTGTATCGTCTTCATCTTTAGGTTACGTGAAAAAAGAAAAAAATTAATGTCCATTATTTTTTGGAAATTAATCGGATGAATTAATTAGACTTTTTTGGTGAAACAACGTATTATCAACGACACCCTAAGAAAAGTAAAAAGTAAATTATTATATAGTATTCTATTTTTTTTTTCAACTTCTAAGACATTCATTCATTCATTTTTTCTTTGACATTTACCAAACATAAACACATACGTCGCTAGTGGCTAACAAGATAGAGAATCCAAGTCTAAACATTATTAATCTAATAATTCCACAAACAAATCCTACAACGAGTCTCTTAATAAAAGCCATATTATTATACAAAGCCAATAAAGTTGAAATAATCAACGAAGTTCTATCCGGTTTTTGACCGCACGGGTTACGACAAGGCAGATGTACCGGTTACTCTGGTTCGATATTTTTTATAGAAATGCAACGGTTTTTGCGTTCTAAATATTTTTATTTAGGAAGACAAAGTCCTATGACTTTGTCCCGAAGGATTCCTCATCGGAACAATCTTGGAAGATTTTAGCGATTCGTTTTAAAATTGATGATACAATCCTTTATTTATTATACACAGAAGTCGTCATCTGCCTAGAGTTTTCCCAACTTTTATGAACGGGTGTGTACGGCTTATTTGTTGCGGTATTACTGTCTATCTAACCTTCACAACCCAGTTAGTACTGAGTAATACGATACCCCTTGGTAAGACTGATTACAAATGACAGCTAGGACCAACGGTTAACATGATATCTGAGGCACGGGGAAAACTCCGTAAATATTCGGTGGTTAGAGGTGACCTATCTACAGACCAACCTGATCAACTTCACCACGACTTTCTTTGAACATGGTAAATAAAGTTTGTGTATAAATAAAATGTGACAATAGTTATTAATAACACAAATTATGACGTAAGAAACAATACCTATTAATTCAAAAAAAAAATAGTCAAAATTCAAATTCCATTGCTTGAATAAATATGTGTGTCTCTGATTGTGTGCTTTATTTAATTCATAATTTATGTATATTATTATTTATTGTGTTTTTTATATTGAAAATATTTTTTGTGCGCAACTATGTAAATAACGCAATTAATTTTTTTGAAGTATAAAATAGACATCTACACTAATATAACACTAACAGGAAAGATTTGTTTGTTCATAACGAACAAACTCAAAAACTTCTGAACTAATTTCAAAAATTCTTTCACCATCAGAATGTTACATTATCCCTGAGTAACATAGGCCATAATATGATTAATATTGAAAAAGGGATATTTATCATGTTGACTTTTAGTCTCGAGTTCCCGATATAAAGTATTCATGGCAAATATATCTATTTTCAATGGTAATAATAGAGTTAGCGACCATGTCAGTTTAAAAACTTATACAGGCTTTATTTATTACAAGTTAAAAAAATAGTCCACCCGTAGTCCATCGAAGTCGGGACAGACCGCTAGTTTAATAATTATAAGTATGAAACTAGGTATATTTTGATTTAGTTTTTTTTTTCCTTGTGTGGTTAAAATGTATTTAGACATTTAATAAAGTGATCGGTGACAGGTAAATAGCAATTACTGCCAATCTGCATTAATAACTTTATAAACAAAGAAAATCACCATTGTCGTGTCCTGTCACCTTGTTAGCAATAAAATAAAATAAATTCTTTAATAAAATACTTTAAAAAAAGGGCCTGTCTTTGTCACGCACATTTTACGGACTTAAATACAAAGGGCCTGCTTATTTACTTGAAAGAAAATTTCATACAAATACTTGCCAACATTTTAAATTTTAATTGGTAAGTAATGGCTAATCAGACATCGTGAAATAGACCCATAGGAATAATAAAACAACGATTAGAACTCACTGTGACAAAAAAAAAAAACAATAGGTAATTGAATTGGAATTTTGTAAACAAAAACAATTACAAAAAAAAACCCTTTTTTTATAAAACACAAGAAAAGCACTTCCTTAAAAAAGAAAACTACCACACAGCATTCCAAACGCAAAAACGTTTTACAAAAAAAAACTTAAAAAAAAATGTCACTTACCTGTTATAAGTATACTCCTGAACGAGTGAAGTCCACTAAGATCGCTAATGTAATGTTCTAATGTTGACCTTACGAGTTGTCACTACATTGAAAGATTTAAACATTAGAGAGAGGCAGATACGACACAATGTTATACGCCTATTTTTGTCCTCTGAGAGGACGCCATATCGTACCCAGGCATCTATCTTCTATACATATAAAAGGCAAAGCTGACTGACTGATTTTATCAACGCACAGGTCAGACCCTTAGGCCTACAAACATATTTTATAATTTCGCACACGTATTCCTCTTATGACGCCCACATTCACTAAGGTAGGATTTTTCAAAATTCAGCCTCCAAGTGGGTGAAAAAGGGGGCAAGGTTTACATGAAAAATTTACATTTTCACGCGGTCCAAAGCTAGTTTAATAAAATTATATGCGGCATTAATACTCAACCCAAGTATGTACTTTTCTGGTTACACATAGGAACTCGCCTGAATAAGGACATACAAAAGTTTGTAAATTAAAATTCTACTGATATTTATGAATAAGGTGACGTCATGACGTCCAAATAGATACTACTTACTGAATAAATCCAAAAATTTGATAGAATTTGTATGAAATTACGTGCCAAGTTAGTTAACGGAAACTTAATCATAGATAGTGAAACAGAAGCTTAGTTAAAAAACAGTTTTTCGTTTAGGTAGACGTATTTTTTTCTTTGAACTTGTCGAGATAGATGTTTCCTTGACGACAACTCTGAGAAAAATATCGAAAAACAGAGGTCTCTTCTAATTACCATAAGTTGACGTTGGATAAGATCACATGAGGACCTTAACCGTTCATTTCTGAGCTAGTTTTCTTAAGAATAACACCATACATGTTTGAGTGAACCTGTTCAGGCAGTGTACACTCATACACAAAACATAACATCACGCCTATAATCTCTAAATGGCAAGGCAGAGGCGTGCCCCGCATATCACCAGTTATATCTAAGTGCCATATTGTAGGGGCCAAAATTGTGATGCAGAGAAATTCCTGCTAGAAACACAATTTACCGGACCTCATGCTAAGCTGACGCACTTGCAATCAAAAAAAAACCGGCCAAGTGCGAGTCCTACTCGCACATGAAGGGTTCCGTACCATCGTAGTAGGGGAGTCGCTTTTTTTTTTTTTTTTTTAATTATTAAAAATATTTTTATTATATGATGTAACTAAAAATTTATGCTTTTCGCAATTTTTCCTTTATCTGTGTTATAAGACGTTGCTTCGTACCAAATTTCAAGATTCTGAGTTCACGGGAAGTACCCTGTAGGTTTTGATTCCCTTGCGAGTGTCGAAAATTTGCGGCATAAACGGGAGTATCTTTTGATCGCGTTGACTTAGAAGTTTGATTTTTTCACAGCTCCAAGAGACCATAGACTTGAGTATTTGATATGAATTTCAGCTTGATACCTCCACGCGTTCCTGAGAAAAAAGGTCTTGACAGACAGACAGACAGACAGACAGACAGACGGACAACAAAGTGATCCTATAAGGGTTCCGTTTTTACCTTTTGAGGTACGGAACCCTAAAAACCAATGAGGCAGACTAGTACTTGAAAAAAAAAACTGCTATTATGTTTATAACATAAACAGTGATACTCTTGTTTAATAACACAATCCTTATTCAATACTATTCGGTTTTAAAACAGGTTTTTGTCATATTCAGGAAAACAAAACGAATATCTACTTTGTAGTAGGTATCTGGTAACAAGTTAAATGCATAAATTAGATGATTCACTTTTTTTTTCAAGTGTACCTTTACGTTGGCATTTAAATAGTATGTACAGTCGATAGGAAACGTTGGATCACATTTTCAACATCATCTTTTTGTTATATTGTCTTCTTTGACATTTGTATTTTTCTTCGATTCTCCCGTTTCAATCGTCACCCTAACTGCGTCACTGGGCAAGTGGTTTAAGAGTTTGCCTTGTGAACCCGTGGTCGTGGTTTCTATTCCCACGGGAAGCATGTTTTGTAGAAGGTGTTTCCAGTTTGGCTAGCGCATTGCAGGCTTGAATTACCTGATTGTCTGATAAAAAGATGATTCCGTGCTTCGGAAGGCACGTGTAACGCCCCATTTTTTTGGGTAGTGGGAAATCCACAAATAACCCCTTCCGCTCTTGGGCAGAGCGAAAAGGAGTGTCAGACTTCTACTGACTAAAAACCACCTATGTTCCTACTTAGCCATTTATGTCGAGTCCAAGGAACTCTTACAACATCCCGCAGCCCCGACGACGGGCGTCGCAACCCCGACAGGCGTATGTCAGAGCTCCTTGAGGCTGTTTAGAAACTCTGGCACTACGGTGTGTGGGGTCGTTAGACCTTACTGCCCACACGATAAGATGAAGAATCGTCACGCTATCATGTTGTACTACTTTTGCCCTTCACAGCAACTCGCTGGGTCGACGAAGAAACGACGCAGCAGATGAGCTGGCCAAGAGGGGCTCAAAAGACACAGTATTTGGACCGGAACCACTAAAGCCCATACCTCGGGCACAAATAAAAACATGGCTGCGTTCAAGAACCAAAGAAAAACACCTCACAAAATGGAGAAGAGTGAAGGATGTAGGCAAATAAAGGATGCAGTTCCGGCAGCATCAATGAAGATTGTCCGCTATCTCTTCAGACTTAATAGGGACAAAACTTGTAAAATCATAGGAATTTAAGCGGGTCACTGTTCCTTAAACATACCTACATCTATTGAACATAAGTGTAACAGATAGCCCAATGTGCAGATTTTTTTTTTGTTGAGGATGCATGGAGGCGGAAAAACGCCACTGCACGTACTCTTAGAAGAGTGCAGGAGCGTGGCAGAACACTGGGCACAAACTCCACAATCCCCATTAAGTCTCCCGGAAGCCTGCACCAGTCTGGGAAGGCTGCTACAATTCTGGGACGACCTATGTTGGTTGGGGTGGGTACTATTTAAGGTGGAAGCTCACATCTGGCCCGCGAAATTCTAATTTTCTTACGTTTTTGGCAATTTGCAGGCCAGTGCTTGGTTGTATGTTTATGAAAATTTGATTTGCGACTGTAAGACGTATGAAGTTACCGAATTATAACCATCAAAATTACTAACTACTAAAGAACGACGACTAAATTACTAAAGAATGACTTTTACATGCAAAAATCAATCTTGACATGAAAATGAACTTGGAGGGTTGTATTGATAATTTTGATGGTTATAATTCGGTAACTTCATACGTCTTACAGTCGCAAATCAAATTTTCATAAACATACAACCAAGCACTGGCCTGCAAATTGCCAAAAACGTAAGAAAATTAGAATTTCGCGGGCCAGATGTGAGCTTCCACCTTAAACATGACGCACAATGGTCCAATCAAGAGGCTTAGTGCGGATAAAAGCCCAGTTAAATTAAATTAAACTATTCCTTTTGCCCTCTTAGCATTCAAGAAAAATAAGTTCCTTTAGTGAAACGATCCAATGTTGTTGTATGGCTGCAATTCTTTAACTCACTTATGGAATAGTCATAACACAGACGAACGTTAATAGCCGTGTGTTAATGGACATCAGTTGTTCTATTAAAGTGTCCAATATTAGCTGAAAGAATAATTTTATTATTATATTCCTTCTGCCATATCTCATTCAAAAAGTTGGTATGAAACTCAAATGGGCATAAGGTCATATTTGAAATGTATCTTGAATACAGTCCAAGATATATTTTAATATAAGTTTCTAGTTTTGTTTAAATACAAGCAAGACCATACTAGATTCTAGATTATTGTAGCCATGTATTTAATCATAATTACACTTTACATTAATTACAGTAGACGGTTGATGTCCTAAGTATTTCAGATCTGTTGGTCAATAGAAAGTTACCTATACTCCTTTGAAACCTCCATACTTTTTTGTTAACTGCAGGGCTATTGCGTACCCGCGATGACCTCCGGCCACCGTAGACGCGGGCCTGTGGACGGTGAGTGATGGGCTAACTCGTCGTCCGTCCGTCTCACGACGAAAACAGGCCGTGTCGACGGCGCGTTCGTGTTCCACGCGCGCCTCAATGAGATGTCAGCAACATGGAAGGGGCCTGAAAGGGCTGACGCCTGTCGGGGCTGCGGGTAGTCCTCTGGTTATCGCGGCCTCGACATAGAGGGCGAAGAAGGAACATGGGTGGTTTTTAGTCAGTAGAAGTCTGACACTCCCTTTCGCTCTGCCCAAGAGCGGGAGGGGTTATTCGATGATTTTACACCCAAAAAAAAAAAAAGGGCTATTGCGTATCTTTTAAATGACAGTGGCTAACCTATAGTGCCTTTCAATTACTGTCAAATGGTTCCATTTTGTACTAAACCACAACCAATTTGACAGTTAATCCATAGACAATATGATAGCCACTGTCATTTAAAAGTTACGCAATAGTCTGCAGATTTCTGTTTAATTTTTCGAAAAAAAAATCTTTTTATTATATCCTCCTTAGTTGAAAGCATCCCGCACAAATTCTTGTCATGTGTGTTCATTTTGCACACTGTAATATTAGGTGATTATCGTAATAGAAAGAAAAAAAATCTGAAACGCACCTTTTCGTTTTTTGAAGTCTTTTAAAAATCACTAGGAATGGATTGTCCTGTCACTTTTTCTGCATAATCTGTGGCCTAACATATAACTGCGAACCATCTTACAAGTACAGAGTGAGTGGTAAATATTTGTTCTGTTTTTCCGCCTTCATCGACTATGTCATACGCTATTAAGTGGATACTTCTGTATGTATACCTACAGATTAAGCTGACCATAATCATTACTGTAACGGGTGTTAATAAAAAATCAGTTTGCATTGTTAAAGGAAAAGTTTTAATTATTTATTTATATTTGGTAAAAGAAAACATTCGTTAAAAGGAATTAAATTGGTGTGATAACTCTAAAGATTTTATAGAAATTTGGAGGAGAAGGTCATAATTATACAGAAAAAAGACGTACGTATCTACTAGTACACTTTTCAATATAGTGTGCCGTACTCAGAGATATTTAATGATTACTTAAGACGTCACTTAGTAAAGGTTTGACATATTTTTGTATGACAAAACTGTCAAAACCATTACTAAGTGATGGGCTAAGTAATCATTAAAGCTCTCTGAGTGCGGCAGTGAGAGGTTAAACGAGGGACATATTGAGGAAAAGTATTCAGTATTCGATTCTCGTTCCAAATATTATGGAGCAAAAACTGTATCCTTAATTGTGACGTAATTGTGTCATGGCTGCGCACGCTCTCCAAGATTTCACTATTTTAGACGTTTATTTTTTGCCACTGTCCTACTTTAGTTTAAAAATACGAAGGGAAAATAGATTATACTTACCTAAAATTCATTGACCCGTGCACATTTCCTGTAATAAGCGCAAGGGTTGCAAGACTTTTACGAAATATTTGGCATGGTTCTGTCTGTTATTTATAAGTGTTTTTTTGTTCATATTTTTATTAGTATCATGTAAGCATTATTAGCCCTATTGCGAGTTTCAATATGTTCCTCGTTTAACCGATTGAATGTCCATGACATATTTAAGCAAACATCACGGGAGGAAGTTTGTTCACAAGTTACCGCGGCTTCGGCGTATTGGGCTTAGAAGGAACATGGGTGGTTTTTGGTCAAAAGAAGTCTGACAGTCCCTTTCGTTCCCGTTATTTTATGAATTTCCACCAGCCAAAAAAAATGCCCATGACGCACCTGGCACGTCACATCGAAATTACTTAAAAACAGTATTTTTTCTATAGTAACTCTACGCTTGATAACAGTGAAATACGCATTAAACATCACAGGGGGCCAATGACGCTCTAGGTGCATCACCCTTGCTGCAGGCCGAAGCCGCGCTTGGCGCGTCGTCGTCCGGAGCCTGGCTAAAGTATGCATAAAAATGATGGTGGCAATGAATCGGTTAAACTAACATACTGTATAATAGGGGAGAGACTATCCATCAACCGGACGCTAATCCAGACTACTTCGTGGCTGGTACTTAATCGAACCCACCACTAGACAAAAAGATTAAGAATGGAAAGGAAGTATAAAGGAGACACCTAACATAAAATTCCATGGACATAAATAGATAAATAAGAAACTACAGCAGCTATTGCGTGTCTTTTTAAATGTCAGTGGCTATCACAGTGTCCATCGAATAACTGTCAAAGTGGTTATGGTTTGGTAGAAAATTGAACAATTTGACAGTTAATTGATGGACACTATGCTAGCCACTGACATTTAAAAAGATACGCAATAGCCCTACAGAACAGCACCTACGTCGATCATGTACAACTAATGAACTTGAACCCTCAAAAAAAAATTAAATAAGGTTCACTTTGTAGGACAAAATGGATTTCCGAAAGTAAAAGCCATTAGCCGGTAATGTTGATATTCTTGAATTATTTTTTTAGAATACGGCTCTAGTTAGACCTTAGAAAGACTATGAGAGAATACTGCTGGAAGGTACCTATTAATTAAGTAGGACAAAGGTTCCTACTTATACCTACCTACTATATAAATACTTCCTATTATAGTATCTACTATATTATTAAGTCCTATTACCTACAAATATCCTTGGACGTAGACAAATAGATGAAGAAGCAATGATGGTACTTACTTATCCGCCGCGGGAGGCGCTCCGGGCGTCGGGGGTCCCGCGATGACCTCCGGCCACCGTAGACGCGGGCCTGTGGACGGTGAGTGATGGGCTAACTCGCCGTCCGTCCGTCTCACGACGAAAACAGGCCGTGTCGACGGCGCGTTCGTGTTCCACGCGCGCCTCAAAGAGATGTCAGCAACATGGGAGGGGCCCGAAAGGGCCGACGCCTGTCGGGGCCGCGGGTAGTCCACCGGTTATCGCGGTCTCGACATAGAGGGCGAAGAAGGAACATGGGTGGTTTTTAGTCAGTAGAAGTCTGACACTCCCTTTCGCTCTGCCCAAGAGCGGGAGGGGTTATTCGATGATTTTACACCCATCAAAAAAAAAAAAAAATGGTACCTACTTACTTATAACTAGTTTAGTCCCTGGATTGTTCGAAAGAGATACCGCGGCCTTGGCACAAGGGCTTAGAAGGAACATGGGTAGTTTTAAGTCAGTAGAAGTCTGACACTCCCTACTTCTACGCCCAGAGAGGGAGGGGGGGCTATTTGATCCCCCCCCAAAGAGTTAGGCAGCGGTGTACCTAAATGCGCCTACCACACGCACAGGCTTCACCTCAGTCTTGCCTGCGCGATTACACGGTGCACACGGTACATCGCGCGTGTGGTTGGTAAGACTGTATTACCAGTACCAACCACACGCGCGATGTACTGTGTGGTAGGCCCATAATAGTACAAACATATTGTAGCTGTTATGTTTAAGTCTCATTTAAAAAGGGGCGAGACTTTTGCCATCAATCGGGCACAAATCCAGACTCCGTGGCCGTTACTAAGATATTCTTGATGAAAAATTCCAATAGCTATTTCCACCCTACCCGGGAATCGAATACGTTAAACGGAAATAGCACCCCACGCTCAACAGTAGACCACCGAGGTAGTCCTAAAAACATTGATCAACGAATTAATGTATTGTGCACATGACCTTGCAAAAACTTTACAACTGTTTCTATAATTTACTGAAATGTTAACTAACGATATCTGTGCGGAACCACTTTTGGACTGAGTTACTCATAAATTTTTAGTAGTCATGGTAATTTTTGTTTGGTTACTAGTTTTTAGGGTTCCGTAGCCAAATGGTAAAAAACGGAACCCTTATAGATTCGTCATTTCTGTCTGTCTGTCTGTCCGTCTGTCCGTCTGTCCGTCCGTATGTCACAGCCATTTTATTCCGAGACTTTATGGATTACACAGTTGAAATTTGGCAGGTAGATGTATTCTGTAAACCGCTTTTTGATTTTTATATAAAATAAAAAAATATAAGATTAAGAGCCCCCTCTTAATCTTATATTTTTTTCCCCATACATGGAATTGAAACTAAAAAAACTTTTTTTCATCAAACCTACACATGAGGGATATCTATGGATATGTCTTCAAAAATGACATTGAGGTTCTTAAAATCATTTTTTCTCAAAGTCAATCGTTTCAAAGATAGACACATCCAAAGTGGTAAAATGTGTGTCCCCCCCCCTCTAACTTTTAAAGTAAGAGAGTGACAATTCTAAAAAAAATATATAATGTAGATCTCAACGTAAACTACTAACCAAAATTGGTTTGAACGAGATCTAGTAAGTATTTTTTTTTAATACGTCATAAATCGTAAATCGCAATTTACTGTTCATTCAATCAACTCAATTATAAAAATTATGTTAACATTATGTTACTTGCTGCTACGGAATCCTTCATGGGCGAGTCTGACTCGCACTTGGCCACATACATTAGTTTATTTAATCTTTGGACCATCATGAGACCATCTTGTTTCCAAAGACGACCGAGTATGTGAAAAAGCAAACGCCTCTCCGTAATGTATGAGCAACTACTCATAGCTCTGCAACTTTTTTAATATCTAAATAGACCGAACCAAAGACAATCTTTACAGGTTGTTCACAGGGGTTTTATACAGGGTGCGAGCTGCGAGTTGTTCGAAAAAGATACCGCGCCCTCGGACACATTGGGCTAAGAAGGATCATAGGTGATTTTAAGTCGTTAAAAGTCTGACCCTACTGCGCCGCTCAGTGCGGGAGGAGTCACATAATGATTTCCAACCGTCAAACACAAAATAGTAGATTTAAACAAAGGATCCATGGACGGGTCAGATCTGTATGTTGTTTAGATAACACGTCTGCCTAACCCTTGACGGTAACAGGCAAAATTTTATGACTTAAACAAATCTTGAAGACCCATTTTTTATCATTATAATAAAAACAGCTGTTTATCTTAACTTTCTATCTAAAACATTTTTAACAATCTTATTTAGTATGCCAAAACTTCCAAGCGAGAACAAGTAAAATACGAGTAAAACATGATTTTCTGCGAATTACTTAAAACAGTCACAAATTGTGAGACACCTTAAACCAAGTTCAAATGAAGAGGTCCAAATTTAACGAGTTGTCAAATAGCTGTTGCGTAGTTAATCAAAAAAGTAATCTCAGCTTGGATATGAGTTAACTTTTGCTCCCATTTTGTTTACTGTCACGGAATATTTAAATGTCCGTCGAAATTGGGGACGGTTTGCTTTTTCATGTTTGAAAAACATGCTGTTACTGAGGGCCTAAGATTATGTCTGCTACGGCCTACGATAGACCACTGAGATGCCATTTTTTGGTGGGTGGCAAAATCATTATAATATATGAGCCGAGTCTTTTATTGACTAAAAAACCACCCATGTGTGACTTTTGTGTTCCAGGGCCGGTACCTTACAAACTACCCACAGCCCAAACAGGCGTCGGCTCTTGCGCACGTGTACTGTTATGCGGCCGCCTCACACTCGACGAGTGGCATGGAAAAGGTGGCAGAGACATAGTGTGGCCACTTTACTCGTCATGCCGCACCCTATGTTGCCGGTTTTTGTTTTTGTAGGAGCGTCGCGATTAATTGCGCGAGTAGAGCAGTGTGGGCAACATCGCGGCAAATAGCGGCAGCGCGAGGAGCATACCGATGAGCAGCGCGAGGAGCATAGTGTGGCGCGCATTACACGTTAACGCACCGTCTACACGCCTGTCCTCATAAGGCGGACAGACGGTGAGCTAGCCCATTACTCTGAGTCCAGCGTGGCGCTTTAAGATGCTTTAGTAACCGCTGTACTAGAGGTGGTACTTACTCACTACTTAACTACGATGCTAATGACGTTTGGAAACTGATAGCTTTTGTCAGTATAGCGTGTTATGTGGTGGTCTGTGCTTGCAAAGCACTTTTGGTGCCACCAATTCGATTAGTACTGCCGGCTCGATACTCTGCCCTCTTGAGAGTTTCGATGACACTAAATGTATTCGTACTACCTAGACAGTTTTCGACGTTTTATACTTATTAAACGACGGTGGAATGTTTTTGAACGTAGCTCACCACGTCCACGTCTTGGACAAATCTGATCGGAAGCCAGGGCTGTGAGAGCAAATTATTTTTTTGATGTCTTAGTTTCTGCGATCAAAAATTCTGGTCGTGGCCGTGGTGTGCGTGAGGACCTTTACCATAATTAATTGGTTTGGGAAGTCATCAAATAACTCCTCCCGCTCTTGGGCAGAGCGAAAGGGAGTGTCAGACTTCTCCTGGCTAAAAACCACCTATGTTCCTACTTAGTTCTTTATGTCGAAGCCACGGTATCTCTTACAACATCCCGCAGCCCCGACGGGATGGCCTTTTTTTTTTTTTGGCGGGTGAAAAATCATCGAATAAATCCTCCCGCTCTTGGGCAGAGCGAAAGGAAGTGTCAGACTTCTACTGACTAAAAACCACCCATGTTCCTTCTTAGCCCTCTATGTCGAGGCCGCGATAACTAGCCTAACTCTCGAGATTGAAAGTAGAATACAAAATCAGTAATTCGGGGATAGGTGCTAGTATCATCATCTGCCTAGACTTTTCCCAACTAGACGACACGGTTGGCGCAGTGGCGGAGCGATTCGACTGCTGCGCTGCGTGTCGCGGGTTCGATCCCTCCACGAAAAACACCTACGCCTACCTATGGATATATGCTTACAGATAGTTGTTTCTGGTCTGGGTGTTTGTGTATGTGAGTTTAAATGTTTGTAAAGGCACCCACGGCACAGGAGAAATTCGTAATGAAGAAATGTTTAAAAAAAACGATCTTTGGGATCGGCTTTCAGTGTAACTGGATGCAGCTGATCTGCACAACCCAGTTGGTGATTCGATATTCCTTGGTAAGACTGGTTAGACTTTCGGTTTATTGACTACTTGTTATGACTGTCAAAGACACTCTGCGATAGGTACTACCAGTTTTACATAATTCTTATTTGTTTTCAAACTAGTTATAAAACACACTCATGATTTTCTTGATTTGGCAGCATTTTCTATTGTAATGCAAAGCCTACTTCAAAAAATATATTAGGTCTTTACCTATGAAATTGCCGTTCTGCAGTACTGGCCATTTCAAATCAAAATAATTTTTGTTTGGCTAAGAATTCTAATTTCAAATTAATTTTATTTTAAAAACATGGTTTTTTTTTCCAAAAGTAGTCATTTGTTTATTGATTAGTGTTACATTTTCATCGCATTTTAATCTTTTTCGTCATCATGGATACGTTAAAAAATCGAGTAATTATGGAATATGAGTACCGTCGTGGCAGCAACGCGGCACAAGCGGCACGCAACATCAACGACGTTTACGGAGCTAACACTACAAACCAACGCACCACCTGTTATTGGTTTGCTCGCTTCCGTTCTGGAAATTTCGACCTGAAAAATGAACCTAGCGGTTGTCCGAAGACTTTGGTCGACAATTACGAATTAAAGGCGATTGTGGAAGCTGATGATACACAATCTAGGGCTGAATTAGCAGCAGCTTTCGACGTTAGCTCGTCAAAACAATATTGGTCCATTTGCGTCAAATTGGCAAGGTAAAAAAGCTTGACAAATGGGTGCCCCACGAACTCAATGATCGCCAGCGCGAAGTACGCGTCGAGACGTGCCTTGCATTGCTCAACAGACACACAAATGAAGGAATTTTGAACCGCATTGTTACCTGCGATGAAAAATGGATTCTGTTTGATAAACGCAAGCGCTCAGCAAGTTGGTTGGATCCTGGTTCAGCACCTAAACAATGCCCTAATCGAAAACTTACCCCTAAAAAAGTGATGGTCACTGTTTGGTGGTCTAGCGCCGGTGTGATTCATCACAGTTTCTTACCAAACGGGGTGAGCATTACTGCAGATGTGTACTGTGAAGAACTGAACACAATGATGGAGAAGCTGGCACATCTCCAACCAGCATTGGTCAATCGCTCGTCTCCGCTGCTCCTGCACGACAACGCGCGACCTCATACTGCACAGCAGACGGTCTCCAAGTTGCAAGAACTGGGGTTGGAAGCTCTCCGTCATCCGCCCTACTCACCAGACCTTGCGCCTACAGACTACTACTTTTTCCAGAATTTGGATAACTTCTTGGCGGGAAAAAAATTCAATACAGAGATGTCAGCAATCGTGTCGCACGCAATCTAGAATGATATGGTAAACCAACTTACGTTACAGTATCCAACACAAAGAACGCCTGAATATTGGAGGTATCAAATACATTAATACCTTTACTGTACACAGTAAGTAACCTACAGTCATAATGTCTCATTAAAACTGAAATAATGAACCACGCTTTTATACACCGCTGACTGATTGAGTGAATGTTTAAGCTTTTATTTGCATTTCATTAGTAATAATAATTATGTTTGTGTCGATCATCTGTTGGTACCGCAATTTTGTTTTGATTATATATTTAATACATATACGAGCGACGGTTTATTTTAGTCTAGTCTATGCATATGTTTATAATTCCCACGACTGTATCTATTTTATTATTTTTTGGTTTTTAGTACATTTATCTTAAACATTGCAATGTATGTTTAACATAAAACCGTTTAACTTAAAAAGTTTTTTTACCTATTTTTTTTTTAATAACTTGAGTTCAATGATGATAGATAAACCCATACCCTTTTTTTTTTGGGGGGTTGGAAATCATCAAATAACCCCTCCTGCTCTTGGGCAGAGTGAAAGGGAGTGTCAGACTTCTACTGACTAAAAACCACCCATGATCCTTCTTAGCCCTATATGTCAAGGCCACGGTATCTCTTACAGCATTCCGCAGCCCCGACGGGAGTCGGCCCTTGCAACACCCTTGGAACACGAACGCGCCGTGACTAACTCACAGTTAGTGGTGGTTAATATATCATATAGCAAAATAATGCACCGTGCTTAATACACATAACAAAAGCAAATGCTATCGTGGCTCTCACAAGTTGCTATTTGCTTATTACTTTTACATCGCACTCATGCATGCTGCCACTCATCGCGCTTGCTTTAAGTCACTTGACTTAAAGCAAGCGCGGTGAGTGGCATCATGATATGCCTACGCGTTTAAAAATCACGTGCATAAAGCATATAAAAAAGCTAGCGTAAAATATAAAGCATTAAGCATTAAGCAAGTGATTGCCTTAAAGCAACTTTGAACACCACTACTCACAGTCCACAGGCCCGCGTCTACGGTGGCCGGAAGCCGTCACGCGGCTCCCGACGCCCGGAGCGTCTCCCGCGGCGGCTGAGACGTGAGGTCCTCTCCCTCTCACGTTCCACTACCTCCTTCGCTAGCATCATTGCTTCGCAGAAGGAGGCGACGGCGTCCCATTCCTCCTCGCCCCGGACCATGGCTTGCACCAGGGCCGGAAAACCTATGCCCCTTTCATTTTAACAATACTCGTAGCTTGTTTTTTTTGTTATAATTAATTTGGTTTTCTTTGTGTACTCTTACCAACTCCTTTCGACAATCACTATTGCCACAGGCGTATCAATTGAGCGTGTAACTTCTGGTCAAGTCGCTCGTATATGTATTAAATATATAATCAAAACAAAATTGCGGTACCAACAGATGATCGACACAAACATAATTATTATTACTAATGAAATGCATATTGCATATTTTATTATTTTTTGGTTTTTAGTACATTTATCTTAAACATTGCAATGTATGTTTAACATAAAACCGTTTAACTTAAAAAGTTTTTTTACCTATTTTTATTTTCTAGTTTTTAGTTTTTATTTCGCATTCTGTTTAATTCATTTAGTGCTTCATTATTGCAAGGTTTCTTGCCCGTTAGTTTATTGCAGTCCAACTCCTCTATACGTAGTTAAAAAAAAAAAAAAAAAAAAGTGCCAGTAATGGTTTAATTGAAATAAATGCTTTGAGTTTGAGTTTGAGTTTGAGTTTGAAAATTATAATTTTTTATTTCCGCCATTTTGTAGCGGCCGCCATCTTGTATTTCAATTTTATAGTATATTGTATTCTGCTTGTTGAGCCCTTTCATTTGATACCCATATTGATGGGATTGATAAAACCTACGTTATCCGCCATTTTGTAGCGGCTGCCATCTTGGATGTCAATTTTTTATAGTATATTGTATTCTGCTTGTTGAGCCCTTTCATTTGATACCCATATTGATGGGATTAATAAAACTTAAATTATCCGCCATTTTGTAGCGGCGGTCATCTTGAATTTATAATGATAATGAATAAACATAATTGTATTGTCACCAAAATCCAAAGTGTATACAAAATTTCAGATTAATCGGTTGACAGGAAGAGGGTGAAATTTGAATTACTAAATTTGACCCAAGAATAATAAATAAAACAAACGGGGTGAGCTAAATAAAACCGTTTAAAAACCGTTTAAAAATGTATTTCAGATGGTTAAATTGCAACAAGACGTACAAAGTTTCACTTATAATAATTGTCTCATTAAACAAAAAGGGGTTGAAGATAAAACAGTCACCTAATTCTGAAGTCAGCGATGCAGATTTGCAACTCTTTTTAGTATTTTGGCTGTGTCTCGTGGAATGGTAATCTCTGGTATAATAATCTTCTGGCACGACATTGGATAGTGCTTGGATTTATATCGATAGACATTTGTCGATGTTTTGTTAGTTTATCACCAAAAATTATGAAGGATACAGTCGTGACCTTTAATAAGCAATGTGGGTGTACTGAAAGGACTGTGTTACTGAACTTCGAAGTTTGAAAAATATCGATTATAAAATTTGTAAGTACGAATTACGTGAGTCAGAATCTATGTTATGACGAAGTACTGAATTGACAATGTTCATTATCGCTATGTACAGTACAAAAGGATACATCTATGTCTAACCTTTTTTATTATTTTGGGAGGTGGGAAATCATCAAGTCACTCCTCCCGCTATGGGCAAAACGGTTGGTAGTGTCAGACTTTACTGACTGAACTGAAAAACCACCCATGTCCCTTCTTAGCCCTTGTGCCGAGACCGCGGTATCTCTTTCGAAAAACCCGCAGCCCCGACGGGACCTCTGTCTAACCCTTAAGTGATAACAGGTGTGTTTTTATGTTAATTTCAAGTTTGTCGATAACGTCAACTTCGTCCCAACACTAGCAAGTTCTCATCTGCTACACCGACGGCGAGGCATCCGTTTCACTAATGCACTGGGTCATTCCTTTTTTAAATAAACCAGTATTAAGTCGTATTGTGTAGGTACGCTGTGTACACAATACGACTTGATACTGTTTGATCTGTTGTGAATGGGGTGGTTTGATTGTGGGGTAGGTATTTGTGACACTTTTCATTTGGTGGTTTTAAACTATAAAAAAACTTTTTTTTTCTGTCGTTATTATAGACACATATTATTTATTAAACTTGAGGGGAATAACTACCCCGTCGGGGCTGCGGGTTGTTCGCAAGAGATACCGCTACCTCGACATAAAGGGCTAAGAAGGAACATGGGTGGTTTTTAGTCAGTAGAAGTCTGACACTCACATTCGCTCTGCCCAAGAGCGGGAAGTTATTTGATGGTTTCCCAACCCCCCAAAAAAAGGGGAGTAACTATAAAACAACGGTTAGATTGCTGTCATTCATGCATCAGAATGTTGAGCCACAAAAGGAATAAATTAAAGCCATTTTCAGGTGGCTGAGATGATAATGCTTATTTGAAAGTGCAATCAAAAATGTACTTTCCTACCTTACCTTACCTATCATAAATACTTTAAAGATAAAATTTCAAATCTACCAACAGATTGTAGAAGATTGAAAAGGTAAGCGATGGGAAATGCCAGCAAGTTATCAGTAAACCATCTTAAATGCCTCCAAAACATGCCTGCTCATGCATTTATCAGATGGTCGAATCGTACTAAACTTGAACGTCCTACTAATTAAGACGCCAGCTAAGGTGGTGTGGGTATTGTTGTTGTCGAAGAGCGCAGCTATAGAGACCAGGGGCTTAAAATAACAGAAGGAAACGCCCCGGGCGTCGCGGCGTCGGTAGTCGCAGGGCGATTCTGACGGCGCTGATGAATGGGCTAGCTCAACCATCCGTTCGTCTTATGACGACGACAGGCCGTGTCGACGGCGCATTTGTATTCCACGCGCGTCTCATGGAGATGTCAGTAACATTGCAGGGGCCCGTAAGAGCCGACGCCTGCAGAGGAGTTGTTCTAAAGAGATTTCGCGGCCCCGGACACAAAGGACTTAGAAGGAACATGAGTAGTTTTTAGTCAGTAGAAGTCTGACACTTACATTCGCTCTGCCCGGAGCGGCAGGAATCATTTGATCATTTTTCATCCTCCAAAAAAAAGGGGGGGCCTAAAATGGCAGTTATTTAAGACCCCCTGAGCTCTATAACTGCTCATGTTTACCCTCAATTCCTCCCGAAAGATTAAGCACAGTTCTCCTCAAAGAAAATGCCTTTTTAAAATTCATGAGAAGCGATTGTCGAGTAGCTCCAGTGTTGAGTGATATTAGATTCAGGCCTTGAGCTACCCGGGGTTAGGACCATCGCCTACCGGTACTTTTTAACGCGAAACAGCAGCGATACAGTCGTGATGCAGTTGCTCGCAGGTGAACATAGGACACTTAACCGATACATCATGCTAAACATTTTCAAGGCATCGCGTCGCCGTCGCTATGATAGATACATAGATACAATGAGGGATTCGCATAAACTGGTATTCGTATTTTATAACTTGTACTCATAGTTGCGAACAAAGAATGAAAATTCTTAATTTGCAACTGATTGCGATCACGGCCGGAGGGTCTTGGCCCAGGGCTGCGGGGTGTTCACAAGTTACCGCGGCCTCGACATATAGGGCTCAGAAGAAACATGGGTGGTTTTTAGTCAATAGAAGTCTGACACTTGATGATTTGATGATTTTCACCTAACCTCATTCCTATACAGTGGTGACAGCATCTTAGGATAAGTAGCGTTTTAAGATGCTCCGTTGATTTCGTGGTCGAAAGCGTGACTAATGAGCGTGAGGTCCTGCCATGGATTATATACCCGGGTCGGGTAAAAAGTGCTATTGGATTTTTTCAGTAGTATCCCGAAGTTTAGAAGTTGGCGGTATGATACTCCTGTGCCTCGGAAAGCACGTTAGGCCGTTGGTCCTGCGCGTGATTTCTCTCCGGCCGTGTCGGATTGCCGTCCCCTCGGAAAAATTACAAGAGAAAAGTAATAAAGACTGCATCTGTACCTGTAATATCTCCAGCACTGATGGCTAATCTCCTCCACTATGATCCAGTCTCGAGGAGTCGATCAGAAAGACTTAAATATTATACGACAGCATGACCACAAGAAGTCGCTATGGGCGAAGAGCCTTACAGTTTAGCCTTGTTACCTGGTAGGCTTCCACTTCATTCGGGATTTTAGTTGGCATCATCATCGTACAAGCAGAATTGGTTCAAATTTGCTGAAAATTCAAGGGCTCGTAACTGAATAGTAACTTTAGGATTTAATCTTCAAAGTTAAGCAACGCTTGTTAAGGTTGATGTGTTGATGGGTGACGGAGATCTTGTCTTGGAGATCCTTGACTGTCATTATGGGTGGTAAGTGACGCGACCGACCGAAATCCAAATGTTGCTAAAAACCCAATAATAATTTGCCCAACGCAAAAATCTTCTCACCAAAGTTATTCAAGTAAACAACTTTTTTGAGAGCTTTTGGCGACTTTTTCATCATCATCAGCCTAGCTTTGGGTCGGCTTCCAGTCCAGGGACTAAAACTGTAACCGTAATAAAGTGTTTTTAATATTACTGTTTTTAAAACAGTTTTAACAGAAATTTAATGTAACTTTATTAAATGTAACAGATACAATAATGTTACCGAATCAAACTGTAACCTTTTATATGTGTTAATAAGTGTGTAACTAAAAAAATCTGTTTTAGTGCAGCTTTAGGTATAAGTAGTAACACAATAAATAATGGTAAGAAAAGTAATTATATAACACTTTATCTGTTGCAGATATGTTACGGTTACACTTTTGTAAGTGTTTTGGGTTAACACTTTGAAAACAAATAAGTGTTACATATTTGATTCTGTTACCAATTCCACATGTAACACTTATAGTTCTGTAACTTTGATGACGGTGTTTTTAAGTCCCTCTTCCAGTTTAACCAGATGCAGCTGAATACCAGTATTTTACATGGAGCGCCTGCCTATCTGACCCACAACCCAGTTAATACTTGGGTTAGATTGGTTGGCAGACTTTCAAGTCACTGACTACCTGTAACGACCGCCAAAGATCTATATATGGCAGCCGAGACCAACAGCTTAACGTACTTTCCGAGGCATGGAGGAGGCTCGGTATGTAATGGGTGGTCACCCATCCACAGACCAACCTAGGTAAGGTCGGCTTAACCTGAAGATCGACCCGAGTTGGAGTTGGTGTTATTATTAGACCATGGTGTTATTATGAACTATCATAATTTAAAAACAAAGCCAATTTTCTTGTTACACCTGACGGGAAAAATAACCCAAAACGCGTACGAAATAATACAAAACTTAATTTGTTTTTTTTATTCTCAAGGAACACTTCGAACTACAGTGGAGTCCCAAGCGTATTTCATATGAATATAAAAATAGGAGGGTTTTGAAAATTGAATTCATAATTTGTTCAAGGGAAACTATGTTATATACTCAAGGGACATAAGTTTAAAACTGAAAATCACTGGATTTTATACCTAAAGTTTCAAGTGTTCTTTTTATCGCTGTACCTTTTAAACGTTGCCAAGTGCCACGTGGGTCCTACATAAGGTTGCGTAGCCAGAATAATTATTTAAGTTATTTTTTATCTCTGCAATTGAGTCCACACAAACTTATTTTTGCAATAAATCTATTCTAAACACACACACATAAAAATAAATGTGTCTGTTTGTGATGTCAAAACAATTACTTTTATCTGTCTGTCTCTTAGTTACGGCTAACCTCTGAAATTACGGTCGACCCAATTTTTACGGGACTTTTTTTGTATTTACGCTGGTAATTAAAACTTTTTTAACGTCACAATTTTTCAATAAAATTTCCTCTACATTGTTTATTTATACCGATTGTATTTCATAGTCGAAATAAATAGTGAAAAAAATATTAACAATCGCTATCCTAAATAATATAGGCTGTAGTGCTAGGTAAGTATTTAAAAGTATTCATTCAGCAGTCTACAACATTTTTTGATAGACTTTGAAAATAGTCTGAAGTTTTTAAGAATGGAAACGATTTAATAATTTAATTAATTTCTGTCGAATAAATATTTCTAGTAAATGAGCCAGATGTAATTAGACAAATTCAGATTGAATTAGAATAATGTTTTAAATAGTAAAAAATGAAAGCACAATAAAATTAAAAGTAGTTCATAATTATGCCAGTTGATTATTTGATGGTCTCATTCATTAATATCCAAGTTATGGGCAAAGGCAAAGCAGCTGATTGCCTGAGGATCAACGAGAGCTAGAAACTTAAAACTTCGCACACGTATTCCTGTTATGACGTAGGCATCCACTAATGAAGAATTTTTCAAAATTAAATCCCCAAGGGTGTGAAATCGGAGATGAAACTTTGTACGGAAAATCGCCAGTTTTTAATATTCTCGATATTCACGCGGGCGAAGCTTTTTTTATCAAATAACCCCTCCCGCTCTTGAGCAGAGTGAAAGGGAGTGTCAGACTTCTACTGACTAAAAACCACCCATGTTCCTTCTTAGCCTTATATGTCAAGGCCGCGGTATCACTTACAACATCCCGCAGCCCGCGCGAAGCTTCGGGCAAAAGCCAGTCAAAAATAAAAACACCTTATAGATCTTAATTCAGTTGCTAAAGTCAGACACAAGGGCAATGCCCGGCGGTTACTGTCATCCAGTATAAACAATGGCCCATTCCAACCTAATAACCACTAAGTTCTAAGTAACTCTTTGTTCTTTAAAACCTCTAAAACAAAACGATACAGACTTATTATGATCTTAACTAGACACCATTAACATGTTTAAAATAATATCTCGTTAGGTCCTGTACGCATCCTCGTGCGATACAACTTGCGACGCGACGGTCAAGCGATCCACACCCGGCGCCCGTCACTTGTATCACGTGTCATGTCACGTTGACTCGTGGAAGTCCCTCAAAACTTTGTTTGGTTGTGTCTTTCTATAAATGCTTTAAATGATAATTTTATTATTGTTGGAATCTAATTCTTCCAAACTCCTTGGTCCGAGAGGAAATTTAGAAAAAAGAAGCATGGCGTTTTATGACAGTTGAAATGTCACTTGTCAGTGAAGGTGCGCTCGGGATCAGTTTAATTTTTGTCGGCGACGGATGTATTTCACTTTATTTAATATATTTCGATTTTGGTGTCTAATATGATTTTATTTTGTTCCAAAAGAAAAGTATTACACGTCAAAAATATTTTTTTTTTAGATGGGTTCGGTGTTTCCTGTTCGACTATATTATAAGAGAAACATCGAAAAAATCTGACTTATAGTATCTATTTAAAATAACATAACACCACGCCTGTAAGTAATCCTCTAAGGGTTAAGCCGTGTCTAATAGTAGGTGATTCTCATGTAATAAGGAGCCAGCCTGCTGCCATGTAGGTACCGTGCACAAATCAAAATAACCCAAAACACTTAGACTGACCTGGATATCAAAGACAAGACCTCATTCTCAAAAGTCGCGATAGGGATGTTTACTGACTTTAAAAAATGTGATTCTAATGAGTTGGTCTATCTGTTAGATTATTGAAAAAAATTGGATACGTATTTCTTGTTTTATCAAATCAATAACAATTGACGTAGATAAAACGCGTCAAAGATTTGAGTTGGGGTTGGTGACGTCACTGACCGCTAAAAATGTCATACTAATGTCTTAGAGTATGACAACACACGAGTTTTCAAAGCACTGTATCGTCTTCATTGTTTGTTTACGTGCAAAAAGAAAACATATGTGCCCAATTTTTTTTTTGCTAACATCCCTATTGAGACCGCTACGGCAACAAGGTGTCTTTTCAAGTCACCTAGCCTATTAGCTCGTGGCCAAGGCACAAAAAACCATTATGATGTTTAAAATAGCACCTCTTAACAAAGTTACATTCGCAGAGGGAGCATGCATTTCGTACGAGAGCTCCCCAAGGAATCGTTCGCTGGTTTAATGTTGGTCTTATCTAGAATTGGTTGACATGACTATGTATTGTGTCGGAGGTTAGGAGCGGTCGCGTTCTGAAATATTGTGAATTTACATAGAATTCAGATTTAGTTCGAAAATTTAAGGCCTCACTGATTGAGTGGTTGCGAGCGCGATTGCTGAGCGTGAGGTTTTCGGTTCGAACTCCCGGTCAGGCAAAGTAGTAGACGGTTTTGCATCAGGAGTTTCCTCAGTAGCAGTCATGGAGTCAGTCGTATGAATTCACTATAAAGCTGTTATTTTTAAGTTACAAACAGGCACATTTTTAATTTGTATAGAAGATTTAAATATGAATATCCATCACTGATAAGTAGCAGTGCTTACCTCTAATTCTTTGGATTTTTTCTATGTATTTAAATAAATTTTAGAATAATTGTATCGTATAACGGGCTTCGTGTCCGCATTATCACGTCCAAGGCACGTATTTTGCATTTGGCAGTGTAATAAGTAGGTAATAATATTAACCTCACCTCCTAAAATGGAGTCGATGTTAACTTGAAAGAACCTAAAGAACCACTTCTCCCAAATTCAAATTATTATACAAACCAAAAACAAAAAAAATCTGCATTAACATATTCAGAGTTTGTATTCACGAAAAACTACCTCAAAAACCACACTTCGTCGATGCAGCGTACTCTAAATCAAAATGTCTACAATTTCGTACACAAGGTCACTCATCATGCGGTCACAAAGAGCGGGTCATAAATAAAACCTCATGCAATGCAAAAACTTGGTGAGCCTAGTGGACATAAAATCTTGCTGATGTAGAGGACATTTTACTGTCCCCTTCGTGTAAAGTGGGAGTAGGGCTTGGCCTTACTATGATATTGTAACGTAACGAGACTTTATAAGTTTGATGAAAAAAAAAAAATACGTGGCGAGGTTGTAGCTAAATATTATCAGCCGCTCTGGTTAAACTGCGATTGATTGGGTGTAATAGGAATGTTTACTGACTTAAAAAATATGATTCTAATTAGTCCGTCTTTTAGATTATCGAAAAATATTGGATACATATTTTTTGTTTTATCAAATCAATAAAAATTGGCGAAGATAAAACGAGTCAAAGATTTGAGTGGGGGTTGTGACGTCACTCACCGGTAAAGAATGTCATACTAATGTCTTAGAAAATGACGTCACACTAGTTTTCAAAGCACTGTATCGTCTTCATTGTTTGTTTACGTGAAAAAAGAAAAAATACGTGTCCAATATTTTTCGGAAATCTATCTGACGGACTAATTAACTTTTTTGTTTAACTACCTTATTCAATACATAGGTACCGAGTTTACTCCGTGCCTCAGAAAGCCGTTGGTTCTGCATTCATTCGTAGATTTTTGACAGTCGTTGGAGGTAGTCAGTGGGACGAGAGACCGACAATCAGAAGTGATCTGTATACTAGTTTGGGGGGTATGAGGAACAGGGTGTAAAGTTCCTCATCCCCATAGTAAAGGGAGGATCCTCCGACCAGACGGGCAGTTAGCCCACCAGACACAACCCCCGTCTGGTCGGAGGATCCTCCCTTTATATCATACCCCCCAAACTTGTGACCCCGATGTGATGCTGGATATGCTTCAGTGAGTCGGAGTGTGCAGTGCTGCGTAGTGGCTGGCTGCGCCTGTTCCTCATACCCCCCAAAGTAGTATACAGCTGGCTACATCCTGCAGCTGGCTGCATAATTATGGCTGGACTGGGAGCCGACTTTAACATAGTTGAAGAAAAGCTAGGCATATGAAGATGATGTAAGTCTGTTTTGCGGCTTTCCTACCTTTGCTTCTCCTTTACGAGCAAAAGTCAAGCGCGGTGAAAAAAAAAAGGATTATTTATGAAAAAAAACGTTTTTTTATTTATTTTTTAAGTGTATTTTAAAGAAGATTCCCCTTGGATTCCCCAGTTGTATTAAAATGATCGTAATGTACTGAATGCTGCGTTATGAAAACAATTCCATACAAATTTTCTCACTAGCAGTCACGAAATCTGAATTTGTGCCCATTGATTACAATAGGCTCAAATTCTCAAAGCACATCAAAGTGAGTTACGATCGACAACCAACGGTAGCAATAAAATAAATATGAATCCAGTTGACAGGTATTCAATTTGCGAATAAATAATATTAATAATATTCAATTTTATACGTCAAGAGTGCCTGTCGGACTATCGACTATCGTGCAAAGTGTTCGTACTATATTTTATATTAATGGGCTTTTTTTATTGGATTGCGAGAGATGGAAATATGAGTGAATTGGAGTGTTGTATTTTGGAATGTGTTGTAGTCGCTTGGCCTTTTATGTAATTTTATTGATTTGAGGCAGCAAGTTTTAAAAAAGGACAAGGTGAGGTAGGCATCCCGTTGGGGCTGCCCCCGTCGGGGCTGCGGGTTGTTGTAAGAGATACCGCGGCCTTGACATAAAGGGCCAAGAAGGAACATGGGCGGTTTTTAGTCAGTAGAAGTCTGACACTCCCTTTCGCTCAGCCCAAGAGCAGAAGGGGTTATTTGATGATTCCCCACCCCCCAAAAAAAAAGGTGAGGTAGGTATTTGAAGCAACTGTTGCCGTCGTGCTGTGTCAAGCCAACCCCCGTAGACATGACTCATGGAGGACATGACAATGTGTAGCCCAGACCGATTATCTCACAGAAATACGACTTCTCCATGAAAACAATAATAATTATTGTTTGAAATCTTTAAAGAA
Source organism: Diarsia rubi (assembly GCA_932274075.1). Lineage (NCBI taxonomy): Eukaryota > Metazoa > Arthropoda > Insecta > Lepidoptera > Noctuidae > Diarsia > Diarsia rubi. The sequence goes on from OW026432.1 coordinate 3,685,405, forward strand.
AAAGTATGGTCTAGGTTCCGTTCCTATCAATTTTCATTAATGTTTAAAACATTTCGAATTTGTCTGGTAGACCTCTAATCACGGCCGTCAAAATGGGGCATTTTATGTCATTTTTTGAGTGTCTTATTTTTGTTACTTTTAAATGCTGAAAAAAAGAAAATGACAAAGACTTATACAAAACAGGAGACCTAAAGGCCTCTGGAGGCTTCAAGAAGAAAACTGGGAAATACATCAAAATTTGTATGGAAAATCACAGACTGTTTCCTCTTAAGTTGGTTATTAGCCATGGCTTTCTACCGTTACCGACTCGTAGTCACACCAGATTGTCACACCAGTATGACAAACAGGATTTTTTTTCTCGATTGTCACACCACTTATTTTACTACACCATGTATACGATATTGCTAGTGCAGTACCTTTATATTCTACTAAACTCGATCTGCTGATCGGCGGCGTTTACCGACTGTTTCGATTTTTCTACTTTTTGGCTTCCAAAAAGGAGGAGGTTCTCTATTTATGTGTATGTATTTTTTGTATGTATGTCCGCGCATATCTCCGTCAATTAATGGTTGATTTTATGTCATTTTTTGAGTGTCTTATTTTTGTTACTTTTAAATGCTGAAAAAAAGAAAATGACAAAGACTTATACAAAACAGGAGACCTAAAGGCCTCTGGAGGCTTCAAGAAGAAAACTGGGAAATACATCAAAATTTGTATGGAAAATCACAGACTGTTTCCTCTTAAGTTGGTTATTAGCCATGGCTTTCTACCGTTACCGACTCGTAGTCACACCAGATTGTCACACCAGTATGACAAACAGGATTTTTTTTCTCGATTGTCACACCACTTATTTTACTACACCATGTATACGATATTGCTAGTGCAGTACCTTTATATTCTACTAAACTCGATCTGCTGATCGGCGGCGTTTACCGATTGTTTCGATTTTTCTACTTTTTGGCTTCCAAAAAGGAGGAGGTTCTCTATTTATGTGTATGTATTTTTTGTATGTATGTCCGCGCATATCTCCGTCAATTGATGGTTGATTTTCAAAATTCTTTTTTGTTTGAACGGCTGTACTCCCGAGGTGGTCCCATTGCTGTATTGTCACCAAATCAGGATCTGATGATGGGATCCCTGAGAAATCGAGGACAAACCTCAAATTTTATAGGCAATGATTACGTTTTCCATATAGATACGTTCTAAAGCTGTTTAAGTATTTGCGTCTGATGATTATAATCTGATGAGGATGCGCTGATGATGGAAGGTACAACTCCTTAACGGTTAGGAGTTGAAAGATAATTCCTTCAAAGGCTACAAGGTTGACCTGATGATTGAATATAAATCTCAAAAAAAAAACGAACTTAATTCCTGAGGAATTTTCTACCAGTCAAACTTAGGGTGATACATAAACATTTTTCATATTTTGGGTTAGGGTTCTCAGTTCATAGTTCAAATAATAAAACTAATACAAATGGAATTATATATTATTTATATTCTTTATCTTCGACTGGAAGCCGACCCCAACATAGTTGGGAAAAGGCTAGGCAGTTGATGATGATTCTTCTTCTTTGCGTGTTGATGAAAATTTAAATTGAGTCGGCACATAATTGGCGATGAGTTTGGCACTCGATATCAAGTGCCCCATAATTTGTGGGGCAAGACCAAATTTACACTACAGGGTAGAGTCGGCTATGAATATAAAATAAAATCTCAGGTGGAGACCTGAACAGATTTTCCTTGCTTCAGCCTACCTGTATCCAGAGTCTATTTAGACTATTAAGAGACTTCCAGATCAGCCATGGCAACTCGTGTCCAGGCGGAAGATTTTCGGCAAGTGACACGATTGGGTTGGGTAGGGAAAGGCTATCTCGCCACAGCTTAAGTCTTTCCTTAGAGCGTTCGCCAGTGAGCGGGGGGGGGGGGGGGTACACACCTCAAGATATTATAAGTACAAGCGGCACGTCCCGGCAACCGTTCTCGAATTATACGGTGTGTGTGGTCAAAAACACAAAAAAACATCAAAATCGGTCCAGCCGTTTAGTTAGTTATAAACACACGCTCAAAAGAATTAAGTAAATAGTGCAAGCTTTAGCCTATATTCAGCTGTGAATGCCCAGTAGTTCCTATGGAAGTAATTTTTTTTTAAATTTACATTTTATTGTAATCTCCTTTTAAAACCCTTCCTTTTCATAAAACAGGGGTTATGAGAGAACAAAAAAATGGACATACATACATACAGATCAAACACACGCTCCTTTTGGGCTTTGCCGCAGTCGGGTAAAACCGTTATTTGAAAGTTTTTAATTTAATAGAAAATCGTAGTAAGGGTTTTTTTAATTTCACAAGTAGTGTAACTTGGACAACACTAGTTAGATATTAATGGTGTGGAAAAATCAGTGGTGTGACAAACGAGAATAACATTCCTGTTAGTCACACTGATGTGACTACGAGTCGGCAATGCTTTCTACTTAGTCACATTCACGTTCTCCGATACTGACCTGCTTCAAAAGACACACGTAGGAGCAGGTAGGATGTTGTAAGAGGTACCGCGGCTTTGACATAAAGGGTGTAAAAGTACCCTTAACGCAAATGAAGGGCGCTTGTTCTCTCCACCACAGCGATATTTTTTTTGGTTCTAGACCATACCTGGGAACCCATACGGGGTCAAAGTTCTAAATTTTGCACAGCTGTTTTTGTAAATACTAGTTTTTCAGGTTATAACTTTACTTAAATTACCTCCATGACCCGTTTACTATTCAAAGCATCCACTAGCACAATGTTTTAAGAGTGCTTACATTAAGTTTCACCGTAAAATGTGATTTTTGATCCAAAAAAAAAGTCGTTTCCCAGCAAAAAAATTTGCGTAGGGGTACTTAGTTTGATGTACTAAAAGCTTGGTTGACGTGTGTGTGAAGGGTTCATTCACAGCCTGTATAGGGCTAAGAACGAACATGGGTGGTTTTTAGTCAGTAGAAGTCTGACACTCCCTTTCGCTCTGCCCAAGAGCGGGACGGGTTATTTGTTTGTCCTCGTGAATATCATCTCTCTACGTGTATGTATATTGTCACGGTGATTTGTCATCATGACAATCACATGGTGACTTCTGACATGCTTGAAACTTTTTCTTTCATATTTTTTTAAATAAATTTCAACTCTGCAATTTATATCGTCTAAAGTCGTGTACAGGGCGGTACGATGTCAAGCAGATGTTTTCTTGACTACAGAAATGACCCAAGTTTGTTTACTCTTCATGAACGATACAGAGCACATACTAATGATTACTATTGTAATAAAACTGCTGCTGTTCAGTATATAAGTGTTTATTCTATTGTTATATAAAAAATCTGGTTTTAGACGACTACTATAATAATCAACAATACATTACTTTAGCCAAGATCTTTACAAATCCAGTTTAACCAATACAATGTTTTAAAATCCGTAGCCCGCCATTTCTATTTTTATAGATTCCAAAAATGATCATCACACCCAACTCATTCAGTTTTGCTAACAAAAATTATCTTTACAAAAATAAATAAATTAAAATGTTATTCGCGATAAATCACATGTTATAGTTATTTTCCACATTGGAACCTAACACTATTAACTCTTAAAACGAAATATAACGAATGACAAAATGTAAATCATAATGTTAGTGACCTTTAGTGAAAGAGCCAAAATGGTCTCCGATGCTAGACACCATCTACCCAGTAATATATTAGTGCCGCAAAGGCTGGAAAGCCACAACAGCTTCTTGAATAGTGTACCCCACTCACTAGCAATCGCTCCAAGGAAATAAACTGTGGCGAGAAAGCGTTTCCCTACCCAACTCATTTGTGCCACTTGCTGAAAATTTTCCACCTAGACACGAGTTGCCATGGCTGACCTGTCTCTTAATAGACTCCGGAAACAGGTTGGTCAAAGCACGGAAAACCCGTCAGGTGGTCTTGCTCCACAAACTATGGGGCACTTGATATCGTGTCCAGCCTGAAAGAACCGTTCTCATCGACTAATTTTAGACCAACTCAATTTGAATTGTTATCGGCACGCTAAGTAGAAGTGATTATGTCATTTCTAAAACTTATACCAAAGAGCATGTTCAACGAAAAGCTATCTTGTATTCATATAAATATAAGACGGTTATGAAAAACTTTACAGACGGAAGGAATCACAAATCAGAGGCGCCATAAATAGGTAATATCACAGCTAATCACTAAAACTGTTGACATCAATACTTTATGGGTTGTCATACCATAAATAAAAGTCATAAAGTTAAGCACCCATAAAAATAAAACTGATGCAAGTTTCTTTCATTTTCTTCGGCCAAATTACTTAGGAACATCTTTCAAGATGTTTTGGTTATAAAAATAAATATTTTATTTGGCAAACTTCAATTAGCAGTTGGAAGATGAGATTTTTAGGTACTTATAATTTGTTTTTTGTATGTGATTTTGGATGAAATAAAGGTCGCCTTTTTTGTTTGCTAGACGTTTAAACTTTATAATAATTATTCTGAGGAAAAAAGAAAATGAAACTTGAGATTGAGTGTCATTGTAGGTAACCTACAAAATGTGCGTGTACTTTTAGGCCCACCTCTGCCTGACCCTTCGGGGATTACAGGCGTGATGTTATGTTATGAAGAAACACTAACAAATACGCTCACAAAACATCAAACCTATTACTTATAATAAGTAATAATATTTCAAGAGATAACGATCAGGCAATAATTTCACCGAAAAAATCTAATTAGTCCGTCTGTTAGATTATCTAAAAATATTGGATACGTGCTTTTTGTTATAAACAAGTTTATAAAAATTGGCGAAAATAAAATAAATGACTTTTGACGTCACTTTGTGGGTAAAAAAGTACTAACCTTGTGACGTCACACAACTTGACACGAGTTTAGGAAGCACTGTATCGTCTTCATCTTTTGTTTAAGTGAAAAAAGAAAAAAATACGTGTCCATTACTAATTAATTTGTGTGATGATTTGGACATTGAGAGGGAGCGCAGGGCGCTGTCTGTTCGAAGCAATATGCTGGCTCGCAGGTTTGCACGTACTGGTGAGGTAAAAATGACGCTTTTTAGAGCTTATTGTCAGACTTTTTACACCTGCAGCCTGTGGGTCAAGTATACGCAGAAAGCATACTGCGCTCTGCGTGTCCAATATAATAATGCCTTCAGAATGCTTGTGGGGCTGCCGCGTTTTTGTAGCGCTTCGGGTATGTTTGCCGATGCGCGGGTAGATGATTTTTATGCCATCATTCGTAAACGATGCGCTTCCCTCCGACGCAGAACAGATGCCAGCTACCACAGCATGTTGAGGGCATTGAGTGACCGGTGGGACTGCCCGATGCTTGGCCGATGGATGAGACTGCACACACAGGTCGACTCAAAGTAGCTACTTTGAGTCGACCTGTGTCGCGTATCTAAGGTGGACGTCGGTTATGTACTTTTGTGTTCTGTATTCTACATTGTGTTGTATATTATTGTCTGTTGTTATTTGTATTGTACTTGTTGATTAAGTGTGTTACTAATATTAGTTAAGTAAGTATGTTTCATGTATTACTAACATTATGGACCGAGGTCTGCAATAAAGTTTTATTATTATTATTACTTTTTAGGAATCTATCTGACAGACTAATTAGATTTTTTTTGTGAACTATCCTATTCTGTTCTACCGTTGAGGGAATAAAAACATTACAATCTCTTTGCACCTTTTTGCTCTTCTAATTGAGGCATACCAAAATACCAACAATTGCACCGGTATTAGGATTAAGCGGGGTTTATTTAATTGCAACAGCAAGGCATTTTCCCGTTAAATCTGTGCGCTCAAAGGGATAGCAGGTACGACACAAAATACATAACCGTTTCGGAGATAAACCGCAACAATCAAACTGATGGAAAAGCATAGTATTATGGTTTCTTATACGTTTGTATAGTTTCCATAAAATGCATTTTTTTTTAATTACAAAAACACGCTTTTCAATTTATATTTAGATGAATCTTATCTGTATACACAGATAAGATTCATCTTACTTCAAACCTAAATAGCTCAAATTGCAACAAACACCCGTCGGTAGACATAAGCATAGCTCTTCCCTACCCCACTGTTTTGCAAGGCAAATATTTTAAATGCCTCTTGACTCCGCTCTGCAGTAAACCCTATAGTTAATAGTAGTATTTAGTCTGTGGATGCGTAGCGGGCATTATTTATTACACTATTTAAATTAGCTGAGCTTTTTCTGAACTGTTTTTTGCTTGCTCTGTAGAAATTTTTAATGGTTGGGCAATGGGCATTAGTAAATAATTTTGACGGAGTACCCAAGAGAAAGCAGAGTTTCGCAGAGTTGTTCATAATTACTATTTACAGAACATCATATGAGCCTATTACATCAACCGGGCACAAATCCAGACTCTGATGTCTACTGAAAAATTCCTGATGGTAAAACTCAAACACACTGTCTTACCTAAGAATTGAACACAATAGGGATGTTTACCGACTTCAAAAAATGCGATTATAATTAGTCCGTCTGTTAGAATATCAAAAATATTGGATACATATTTTTTGTTTTATCAAATCAATAAAAATTGAGGAAGTTATAGCGCGTCAAAATTTTTTGTATGACATTTTTAGCAGTCAGTGACGTCACCAATTGACGTCACTGACTGCTAAAAATGTCATACTAATGTCTTAGAGTATGACGTCACACGGGTTTTTAAAGCACTGTATCGTCTTCATTGTTTATTTACGTGAAAAAAGAAAAAATACGTGGCCAATATTTTTTGGTTATCTAAATGACGGACTAATTAGATGTTTTTTACTAAATACCCTATTCCTCGTGCCAGTACAGTTATAACTTTGTCCAGTGCTATTTGAATTTGTCCCTCTGGTATTTTAAAATACTTTACACTGTGCAAGTTGCACTTAAATGGGATTCGTTACCAAACAGAGTCCGCATTTGATCCTCATACTCGTAAGTATTTTGCATCGTAAATTCAGTAATATTCTGAGACTGAAACTTGAACAAAATATCTTAGTTAAGTTACTTTAAACTAAAGTTTATAAGCAAAGCTTTGCTTAAAATTAAAACTGCTACTTTGGTGTAGTGGCTGCAAGTGATTTTCATGTGTGAGGTCTTGAGTTTGATTACGAATGACTTGTTTTACAAACTTTGCCAAAGTCCTCTTAACGTTTCTGGTGCAAAGTTGATTTTGAATGTAGGTATCTTAGAAATAATATCCATCCATAACGTACACACCTACACACTGTAAAACAGTACGTTTGTTTCGAAAGACCTCACTCTAAACAACATAATTTCTAACTTCAATTAGGTATACAATTACAGACATTCTTTAATGTAAAATATAAAACAAAAAAATCGAAGCAGCAAACAGTCACAGAGCCACAAAGCATCATAACTTTCGAAAGTGTTTTAGTTGCCCTTTCCAAAGAATAGATCTTTACGGAGAAGAGTGAGCATGAAACTCCATGAACTCTCTTTTAAATTAAAATTATCCATATATTTAGGAACGACGAAAGTTGAAAAGAAGTTAGTCTAACAAAATAAACCTTCACCCGCCTGCTCACTAGTCCTAAAGCCAAATCCTTCTAGACTTTCCACCTTATTTATTTTTCCCAAATATCTTTTAAATAAATAAGCAGGTAGGTGATCATCTCGTAATATCATCGATAGCAACGTCGACAATTTCGTCTCATGAATTTTAAAAAGAAAATTTCCTTTCGGCTCACCTGTTGCCTGACAGGCAAACTTCAGAAGTTGAGATGTACGGGGTAAAGTTTCGTTAACCTCGTTCGAGAGAAGTTTCAGTGGAATCACAGGAAATCTGTTCGTAAAAGTAGCAGCCGGCTGTCGAATAGTGGTGACGCATGTATTCGCCTATTCCTGACCTTTGTCCTGTCGTTGTTATCGATGGAAAAAGCTAACCCAAAAGAAGCCTATTCATTCACGACTGAAATATATTGGAGTCGTATGCACTTCGGAACACCAACGCAGGCAGGGAATTCTTCTCTTTGAGGTTAAGCTCGATTGCCACCTAAGCGGATTATGAGGTATACAGAATACAACCGATTACATTGCTCCTGAATTCAATTTTTTTTCTCGTCCGTTCTGTAATTAGTCATTAGTCTTATGTCTCTGGAACAAATTTAAGTAAAACTTCTGCCGTTCGACTGCTCAGTAACATCAGCTCGGTAGGTCAAGAGAGCTCAGGCTGCAGCTATTGTGATTCTTTTTGTGTTCAACGCTGCCTGTACTACACTATTGAATTTTATCTAGCGTATGTACTTCTGTGAGGATGGATTATCCAGATAGGCGTTGAGTGTTTTGTATCTCTAGGTTTCTGCATTGGGAATTTAAAGTTGAATAACAGTTAAACTCTATTTTAGCACAGGGTTTTGAAGCACTATAATGCCAAGACTGCCTAGTTAGTTTAGTGGTCGCAAGTCCGACAGCTGAGCAAGAGGTCCTGGTTTGCATTACCCGGTTGGGTAAAATGGTATTGCCCATACGTCCTTTTTTTTTTTTTTTTGGTGGGTGTAAAATCATCGAATAACCCCTCCCGCTCTTGGGCAGAGCGAAAGGGAGTGTCAGACTTCTACTGACTAAAAAACACCCATGTTCCTTCTTCGCCCTCTATGTCGAGGCCGCGATAACCAGTGGACTACCCGCGGCCCCGACAGGCGTCGGCCCTTTCAGGCCCCTCCCATGTTGCAGACATCTCTTTGAGGCGCGCGTGGAATACGAACGCGCCGTCGACACGGCCTGTTTTCGTCGTGAGACGGACGGACGGCGAGTTAGCCCATCACTCACCGTCCACAGGCCCGCATCTACGGTGGCCGGAGGTCATCGCGGGTGCCCATACGTCCTCCAGCAAGATTTGAATAGTTGGCTTGTTGGTTGAATCCTGTCTTTTGCAACCATTCGGGAGACCGAATGGTTGAGACCAAGAGATTGTGTAGCAGCTGGTTCAAAAGTTTTATTTAAATTTAAAAACATATTCTTGTAACCACTTTTACGGTTTCGTTCAAAGCCAAAAAATATAGTTTCTGAAAATATAATGAACTAGCGGACGTCACGCGGTTTCACCCGCATAGTTTCCGTTCCCGTAAGAATATAGGGATAAAAAGTAGCCTATGTCACCCGGGGATAGTGTAGCTTCCAAACGGTGAAAGAATTTTTCAAAGCGGTCTAGTAGTTTCGGAGATTAATCGTAACAAACAAACAAACAAATCTTTCCTCTTTATAATATTAGTGTAGATTACAATCATATGCAATGTACCTATCTTCAACTATTTAACCACTAACCAGTTAGGACATATTAATATAGGTACTACCAAATGCATTTTTGACAGTCGACCACTTTTCAACCTGAGTAATAACTTAGGTCATAAGAGTAAAAAGTGGCTGACAGTAGTACATCATTATGATCTACAGACCGACAGACCGCACCAAACGAAACTAAACCTCCTATAACAATATCGCAACTCGAGTCCTTTCCAACAAAAAAATCGAGTTAAATGCGTACCTCCATCCAAAATGGTGTTACCAACAGATAAAGTGCTTCCCTAACTAAATCTACCAACTTCCTTTGAGAAGAAAGTAGCTTCATCTAATAGTATTTACTGTGAAAGATAAAATAAACGGAGGAAAGAGAAAAAAAATTAAAATGTACTACTTTTTGTACGCGTATCTCAAAGCTGGAAGAGAGAGTGCACCACTTTGCGTCACAACGCCCTTCTGCCGTGAACTTCGTAGTGTTGGGAAAACTTCCGGGATCCCGGAAAATGGGGATATACTGGGATTTAAGTTGAAACTTTGTGCTTATCTGGTTTTAATTAGACACACGGGTTTATTTTCTTTCGTTTGTAGCGAGCTCTTTGTTGACTGTTTAAAAGAGCAAGTTTTAATTTTATTCATGTTTTCAGTTACGCTAATTCCATTCAGAAAGCCATCAGATTTGACTGAGTGGAATGTGAGGATAAGACAGATAATTTAATTCCCAATCAAAGACAAAACAAAATCTTGTAAATGCTCCAGTTCCACATCATTGATAGTTTCGCTAATTTTAATCACGGTATAAAAATAACTTGGTAAATACTTTTACCTATTTCAATGTCAGCCTAGAAAAAGAGAACAAATCAACATCATTTACCTACTTTTATCCCAATTGTTTTGAAACTCTGGGGCCGTGGGGTCCGATTGCCCATAGCCTGCTTAAGGAAAATTCTAAACGCTTAGTTGACGCTTCTCGTGACCCAAGGGCTGGCTTTTATCTTGGCCAGAGGCTAAGCGTTGCCACACAACGTGGCAATGCCGCCAGTTTTTTGGGCACATTACCGGCTGACAGCGTTTGGGATCAGTATTTCGATGCCCTTTTATAGTTTCTTGATAGTTTATTTTATGGTTTTTAATTAATGTAATTACATAGTTCCTTTACTCTTATTAACACTAATCTGCACTAATATTATAAAAAGGAAAGATTTGTTTGTTTGTTTGTAACGAATAGGCTCCGAAACTACTGGAACGATTTGAAAAAATGAATGAAGAAATGAAGCTACACTATCCCCGGGTGACATAGGCTACTTTTTATTCCTTTATTCTCACGGAAAAGGGAACTACGCGGGTGAAACCACCAGTCCAGTATACTATATTCCATAGTTCTCTAAGCTATTACCCATAATCTATCCATCGTTCTTTGGTCTTGTATATAAATGACACCGTTTAAAGATTTTTTTAAACGTACAATTTTACGGGAGAAATAACAATCTAGTTGCCGTTCCTGTATTTCTAATCCCGAGTAAAAACATCACTAAAGCCTGTCTCATTTGCAGCAGGACTGTAGGGCTCTTGTGTCGACGTTTTTCTCAAGCCCTGCTCTGTTATACCTTCTCACTTTACTTTCACGGAAGCAAATGATGCTTAATGCTGTTTCAGGGATTTCAGGCGGCTTTTGCTTTGTTGTAGTAGTTGGAGTATTGAGGTATAAAGGCGGTGTGCTTTGAAATAAATGTGGGGAACGTTTAGAAAGGAAAGCGCTAAGGGCGACTGCTTGTAAATAAAGTTATTCTATAATAATGTTATCTTTGTCACCCGTATTTAAGTAACAGTATACACACACATACCTAAACCCATGACCTTTTACCCTGGGGGTAGGCAGAAACCATAGAACGCCACTTGCTACGATCTTTATATACCTACTTCTTTTGCCTCGTCTACATTCATACATCTGGTCATACACGCACGCTGGTTACGAGTGCTACGCACCTGTCCTTTCTGAAGAACAGCACCAATAAAATCAATGTAAAACGCGATATTAATTTAAAAGTTTACTTTTTGTATATTTCAGCACTGACGGCGGCCGTCACCGAGAATGAGATGACGTTGCCGATATAGCGATACATACATTTATTAAGGCCATGTGTATACCGCACGCCCATCACCCGAGCGCCGTCATCCCGGCCGCCGATGTTTCGAGTAGTTCGGCGTGACCGGTAGAACTCGGCATGGTTGTAAAATTTGTAAAAATTGGCTAAGAAATTCAAATACGATATTTACGCTCTAGAACTGAGCCACCGATATATCGGTGCGGTGGACACACGATCACCGTCACGTCATCTTAAACTCGGCTCGAAATAATCTCGTTCTCGGTGACGGTCCGGTGACGGCAGCGGTTGACAAACAGCCGTACAAGCACCATGATCGCGGATAAACTGAAATTAATGTGTTGTCGATAATAGCTCGAAAAAAAAAGTAAACTTGATAAATATCCCGTTTTTCGTGTTTATGACAGTGTAAGTTAAAACATAGGGTATTACACCAAAAAAAATAATTAGTCCGTTTGTTATATTATTAAAAAATGTTGGGTACCTGTTTAATGTTTTGTCAAATTAATAAAAAATTACGAAAATAAAACGTGTCAAAGATCATGAGTCGGCTTTTGACGTCACTTTGTGGGTAAAAAAGTACTAACCTTGTGACTTCACACGACTTGACGCGACTTTTTGAAGCACTGTATCTAATAGTCTTCATCTTTTGTTAAAGCGAAGAAAAAAAAAATACGTGTCCATTGTTTTTTGAAAATCTGTCTGACGGATTAATTAGATTTTTTGGTGAAATAACCGATGGATGGCACAGGAAAAGAGAGGCATATACCCAGCAGTGGGTAAATTCAGGTTGTAGATGATGATGAAGTGACCATGTCAGTTTGAAAATTTATAGTCTACCTAAGTTTAGTTATAAACCGTGAAATCATAAAACACTTTTTGGAGTAATTTAAGACTTATTAACCAGTGTAAGTATAGAAGGCAAAGAAAATCTACCGTCTAAGTAAGTCCTTAACTAAAACACACATCCATAAACATATTCTTGACGTAATAACTTAAGCATAAACTTAAGTGCATTTCCCCAATCCCCTCACAAAGTAAAGTTAGTAACTTGAAAAACTTCTAATGCACAAGACAACCGTAAAGTTGAGTCGTTAGTAAGTATTTTACATAATACATAAAACAACAGGTGAGTAAGGTAACTCAAAGAGTGCAGAGCGGTTATAAACCTGCTTTGAACGTATTTGTTCTAACTTAGAATGGTTTTTGTGAAAAAGCTCGCGTGTAAAACTTGGAAAAAAAGGATTTTTTTCTGAGTGATAGCAAAATGTTTTGGACTGTAACATAACATGACGCTTGTTATCCGTGAAGGGTTATGCAGAGGTGTAACATATAATACACATTTTGCTACGTTATGTAAGGTATTATAAAATATCTAACATATCATGGCGAAATGTGGCTATATACAGGGTGTTAGGTTAAACGAGGGGACATGTTGAAGAAGGCTATTTAGTTTTCGATTCCACCAACCTTTTTTTTATGATTTTTTCACGTAAACAAACAATGAAGACGATACAATACTTTGAAAACTCGTGTGATATCATTTTCTGAGACATTAGTATGACATTCTTTAGCGGTCAGTGACGTCACAACCCCCCTCTCAATTCTTTGACGCGTTTTATCTTCGTCAATTTTTATTGATTTGATGAAACAAAAAATACGTATCCACTATTTTTATCGTATCACTATCTAACAGACGGACTAATTAGAATCATATTTTTTTAAGTCACTAAACATCCCGCACGCTCTCCAGATCTCACTTTATTAGACGTTTCTGTCTCGTCATTGTCCTACACCAGTTTTAAATATGAAGGGAAAATGGATTATACCTTAAAGTCATTGATACGCGCACATTTTCTGTGATAAACGCAAGGGTGGCGAGACTTTTCCGAAATGTTTGGTATGGTTCTGTCTGTTATTTATCAGTGTTTTTTTTGTTCGTATTTTTATTAGTAGAAAGCATGCCCTATTGCGGGTTTCAATATGTGCCTCGTTTAAATTAACATATTGTATATAAAGGGTGTAAAAGTATCCTTAATGCAAACGAAGGGCACCTGTTCTCCCCACCACTGCAATCACTATTTTGTTCTAGACCATACCTGGGAACCCCCTAGTTACGAAGATATTGGGGGTCAAAGTTCCTAATTTTGCACAGCTGTTTTTGTAAATACTAGTTTTTCAGGTTATAACTTTACTTAAATTACCTTCATAACCCTTTTACTATTCAAAGCATCCACAAGCATAATGTTTTAAGAGTGCTACATTGAGTTTTACGGTCAAAATGAGATTTTTGAACCCAAAAATTTTTTTTATTAATTTTTGCCTAGGGGTACTTAGATTGATGTACAGAATGCTTGGTTGACGTATGTGTGAAGGGTTAATTTACACCCTGTTTATACACATTGTGTAAGTTGCATGTAATAGAGTGGTCCTACTGCCATCAACCAGACACACATCCACACTAATAATAACTTAAAATACTTTACCCAATCTGGGATTCGAACCTAGGAGCTTACGCATTGAGTGATAAATATGGCCATAATAATCATAAAACTATAAAAATGCTCGTTCCCTTTTAAATACGACGTAAAAGGTATTGCTGGTGAGGTTCTTCAGATAGGACAGGTCCTCGTGCATAGTACTCGCTTCGAGCAGGCGTGTATGACCAGATGAATGAATGAAAACGAGGCAAAAGGAATATCCCGTCGGGGCTGCGGGTTCCGTCGGGGCTGTGGGTCGCGTCGGGGCTGTGGGTCGCGTCGGGGCTGCGGGTCCCGTCGGGGCTGCGGGTTGTTCCCGTCGGGGCTGCGGGTTGTTCAAAAGAGATACCACGGCCTCGACTAATAGAGCTAAGAAAGATCATTGGTGGTTTTTACTCAGTAGAAGTCTGACACTGCCTTTCGTTCTGCCCATAGCGGGAGGGGTTATTTGATAATTTCCCATCCCCAAAAAAAAAAATAGAATTGTAGGCAGAAGACAGTTCTGTGGTTTCTGCCTACCCCCATGGGAACAGGGCGTATGTATGTAAGGTATTAATTAATCATCAACGAACTAGTAGGTACTTGGATTAGTCTAGAAATTTTGTGTTTCCAGCATAAACGGAATTTATAAGTGTCGAAGCGCTCTGTTTGAAATTCGTTAAGTTAGCAAACTAAACATTTGGCTTCTTAGATAAACCTATTTGATTGACGAATGAAATAATGTTGACTTAATGGTGACTGAAAACTGAATTTAGTTTCGTAAACTATTTCAGGGGTGCACACATGTTGGGGTGCTTTGTAGTGGTGGTTAATATATCATATAGCAAAATAAAGCACCGTGCTTAATACACATAACATAAAGCAAATGCTATCATGCTCTCACAAGTTGCTATTTGCTTATTGCTTTTACATCACACTCATGCATGCTGCCACTCACCGCGCTTGCTTTAAGTCACTTGACTTAAAGCAAGCGCGGTGAGTGGCATCATGATATGCCTACGCGTTTAAAAATCAAGCTAGCTTAAAATATAAAGCATTAAGCAAGTGATTGCCTTAAAGCAACTTAGAACACCACTAGTGCTTTGGGTAAGACAGAGCCGGGCCATTAGCTATTTGACTACTGTTAAAAATTCATTCAAAGTAATAAAATCGATCAGAAAATGCTTTAGTTTTAAATAATTTTACAAGGATAGAATGTGCCCCCACCAAAAACTTCTAAAGCATGGTACTACCACCTACTCCATTTTTTTATCGATATTATTACTTTTTTCACACATCGTGTTATTTATGTTAGGTAGTTCTTTGAAATAACATAACAATTTCGTGAATTTTTAACAGTAGCAAAGTAGTTAATTTGTTATTACAATCTACATGCATAGATGCACATATTATGGATTGATTTTACACAACAATGCGTAAAAGGTACTCTTCCCTGTGGTGGTTTTAGTCAGTAGAAGTTTGACACACCCTTCTTCTCTGCCCAGAGCGGGAGGAGTCATGTTAAAAAAATATTTTCATGATACAAAGGCAAAGTTTTCGTCATGAGGTTTGCTATAACTATTTGGTCAGGCGCTGTTGTCAACTTTTGATTACAATTATTTTACATCTGCAAATCCAACTAAAACTTAGCTTAGCTTTAATTTAGAGCAAACATATTGATTTAATAAAAATGATAGGTCATCGACATAGTGAGAAAATTATGAATTTAACCATGTTTTATCAATCTACATTTTAACGAATAATTGATTAATGATAAGAATTGTTGGTCGCTGAGTTGAACGTAAAACAACGTTTGTTATTTATGTTCTTTCTCCAAAATTAGTTTACTCATTATGTTAAGTTTTTTTTAATGTTGTATATTATAAAATTATACTTTTTTATTATTGATTTGTGTCTATGGTAAATCTTTTTTAACTTACACCTTACTATTTTATAGAGTCTGGTTCTTTTAACCTAACTGACTGACTTTGTTCCGCCATTTATTTTTGTTCCAGCTAAAACACTAGGAAGTGTTGATGGGTGGGCGTTTTGAGGGACAGTCTCTTATAAATAAGTAAAGTAAAGTAATTTTTGACGTTCGAAAAGTGCTGATTATCGGCCTAATTTGAATAAATGACTTTTGATATTTATTTTTGATTCAAAATCAAAAATGTATTTAATATTTTACCCAAATATTAAAACAACAAAAAAATCCTACAATTTCACAGAAAACAGTAAATATATTTTATTCATGGCTTCTACAACTGGCTGCTATCATGAACATCATTCATTTCTCAAGCCGTAACTGGATCCATACAGACAGTTAATACACTTTCAAACTTCGGCAAAATGTTCGCGTTCAATTTTAATTAAGAAGGAGCGAGGTGTTTTCTTAAATGTTATGAGTTTTGAAATGTTATTAGAGGTGCTGAAGGAAAGTTTAGGTATTTTAGAGCCGTAACTTGCTAATTTATGGTGTACTAGTTTTTACCAGAGGTTTTGCCTGCTCCTGTCGGAGCGGCGCGCGGCGGGTTGTTTGAAAGAGACACCGCGGCCTCGGCACAAGGGCTAAGAAGGAAAATGGGTGGTTTTTAGTCAGTAAAAGTATTATGACACTCCCTTCCGGTCTGCCCAAGAGCGGGTGGAATTATTTGATGATTTCCCAACCCCCAAAAATAATACAATTTTTGCCTGCTGTGTCCGCAAATTATTCCAATAGTTTTGAGATCGCCTTGCAGTCTAATTTATTTGGCGTTACCGCAGCATGTGTTCTGTTACTCGGCACCTCTTCAGACTCTTCCTTATTTTCATTTCTTCCTATATATTTCTGCGCTTAATGTTTTTTATGAATTACTGGAATTTATGTAACAGTCAAAGTGGTAATAAAAAATGTACAGCTCTTCTTCCCTAAGAACGATTGGGACATTTACTGATAAATTGTTTTTACATGAATACAATTGTTTGTTCACATGTATTTGTACGCTTCACGACAAAACAGAAGAATCTAGCTACGCATATTGTAACATCCCACACACCTATGTTTACAAATAAAAAAATCTTATTCTTATTCCTTCACACGGTCCATCCATCGTTTGTTTGGTTCTCCTCTAATTATTTAGCCATCCACTCAAAACTTTCCTTACGACATTTTCTTTCCACATCCACGTCCACATCACAAACATGCTCATCGCTCGATCAATAGGATATTTCACCTAAAAAATCTAATAGTCCGTCAGATAAATTTCCAAAAAATAATGGACACGTACTTATTTTTTTTTTACGTAAACTAAAGATGAGGACGATACAGTGCTTAGAAAAGTCGTGTCAAGTCGTGTGACGTCACAAGGTTAGTTTTTTGTTACCCACAAAGTGACGTCAAAATCATGATCTCTGACTCATGATCTTTGACACGTTCTATTTTCGTAATTTTTTATTAATTTGATATAACAAAAAACACGTATCCAATATTTTACGATAATTTCACAGACGGACTAATTAATATTATTTTTTAGGTGAAATACCCTGAAAAATCAAATGTACCTATTTTTCCAAAAGTATTCAGACTCTCCACCCTATTACTTATGGAGTACCCCATGTAAGAAATAAAGGAATACTTTACTCATCATAAAAGGATCAAAGTCATTCCATTCTATGATTTTACTAAGGAAAAACATAGAAAATTAATATTAAGAGCCTCGCTTCCCTTATTAACTTCCAGATGGAATTTTGGGCTACCGTCATTCTTATACATTTTAAATGGAATAACTCGCTTGTGTGTCACTAGTGAGCTAGGATTTTAGAACTAGGATTTCGAGGTAGGTAGAACTTTTTAATTAAAGACTCCTGTAATTAATTCTTATCAAGTTTTAAAAGTCTGGCATAGAGGAGCTCGTGGCTTAATAGCTCCCTCTCGGGTCGATCTTTAGGTTAAGCCACGCTTGCTTAGGTTGGTCTGTGGATAGACCACCCGTTACATACGAAGTTTCCTCCGCGCCTCGGAAAACACGTTAAGCTGTTGTTCTCGGTTGCCATAACAGGGTGTAAATTAACCCTTCACACATACGTCAACCAAGCATTCTGTACATCAAACTAAGTACCCCTACGCAAAAACTTTTAACGCAAACGAA
Source organism: Diarsia rubi (assembly GCA_932274075.1). NCBI lineage: Eukaryota > Metazoa > Arthropoda > Insecta > Lepidoptera > Noctuidae > Diarsia > Diarsia rubi. The sequence goes on from OW026432.1 coordinate 3,703,397, forward strand.
GGGCACTTGTTCTCCCCACCACTGCGATCATTCTTTTGTTCTAGACCATACCTGGGAACCTCTTAGTTACGGAGATATTGGGGGTCAAAGTTCCAAATTTTTTTCACAGCTTTTTTTGTTAAATGTATGTAAATACTAGTTTTTCAGGTTATTACCTTACTGAAATTACCTCCATGACCCGTTTACTGTCCAAAGCATCCACTGGCAAAATGTTTTAAGAGTGTTACATTGAGTTTTACCGCAAAATGTGATTTTTGACCCCAAAAAAAAAATCCGTTTCCCAGCTGAGCAGCAGCTTAGTTTGATGTACAAAATGCTTGGTTGACGTATGTGTGAGGGTTTAATTTACACCCTGTATGTGGTTTAGGTTGGCACACTTGAGTCTAACAAAAAATTGCACTTTAAAGCTTAATATTTCACAAACGAATCCCTTAATCGAAAAAGTATCTAAGCAAACTCGCAAAAAAAATATTTTCAATATTTTACTGCACTCCTTTGACGGCGTAACTCATTTGTATATTCATGCCAAATTGCAGCTTTCTAGTACTAAGAGTTTTTGAGATATAGTGTGTACGGACAGACAGACGGACATGGTGAAACTGTAAGGGATCCATATTGTCTACGGAACCCTAATGTATCATAGTCAGCTGTTTTCTACAAAAATAATACATTTTGAGTGTATTTTAAACTAGTCTTTGACTCGTAACATACAAAAAAAGATCTACATTACAAAGGTTTTAGTTTATTTTCATGAGGCTTACAAAAATTGCCAATTTAGGTTGTAAGTATACGAGAAGCATTTTTCCCTTTTCCTACCTAATTTCCATTTTTTTCTCATTTTTATACACACATAACATAACGCCTGTTAGCCGCGATGAGTCGTGTAGAGGTGTTTTACCATCGTGAATATGATGCGCGACAATTTGCGCGACCGTCACACATACGCATGTTGGGTATTTATACAGAGTAATAATATTAAACATTCTAATGAATGTTTTTATCATGGAACAGTCGATCACATCGACATAGGTCGATATTTAATTGGACTTAGGGGTTGTAATCCGTTTTTTATAATTATTTTCTGTTGAGAGGAATTTTTATGGATCGAAATGATAAAATGTATTACATGTTGGAAACATTCATATTGACATAATAGGAATGACAGGGTAAAACAAAGTATTCTAGAAAAATAAAGATTAACTGCCGTACTCAGAGATATTTAATGACTACTTAAGCCGTCACTTAGTAAAGGTTTGACATATCTTTGTATGAGGAAACTGTCAAAACCATTATTAAGTGATGGCCTAAGTAATCACTAAAGCTCTCTGAGTGCGGTAGTTAGAGAAAACCTCCTTCAACACTTTCATGGTGTTATGATTTTATTGGTTAAAACTCTGTAAAGCTATATAGGTTATTACGATCAAGAATTATATTTTAATCACCCTAATCTGCAAGCAGCCTTGACCAGTGATGGCCTAGTGGTGGCGCCCCCGACTGACGAACATTTAGTCGTGGGTTCGTACCCAGGCAGGCGCATTACTTTGTGTAATTTATTTCATCTCCATTGCTCTCAGAACGGTGAAGGAAAATATCGTGAGGAAACCGCCATGTCTTAGAGCCAAAAAAATCGAAGACATGTGGTATCTGATCTACCAACACGCACTGGGCCCACGTGGTGGATTACAGCCAATCCCTCTTCTAGAGAGGAGGCCTGAGTCCCTGCAGTGTGAACATTAATGGCTGATGATGATTATGATGACCTGCAAGTAATATAAAAAACCGGCCAAGTGCATGTCGGACCACGCACAATGTAGGGTTCCGTAGTTGCCCATCAAAATATGTGAACTTACCAAACTTATTAACCACCCTTCCTACCTGCCTCCGGACGATATTTTTATAGTTAAAATAAAAAATACTTACATTTGCAGTTTTGAGACCTGCGCTTCCCATATATTATATATAGAAAAATATATCATACAAGTACATTTTATAAGTTGGTCGACTATTACTCATAAACTTGTAAAGCCTACTAAGCCGTGATAGTTTTATTTACTTTTATTTTCGTTATATTATATGCTACTACCATGAATTTTTTCACACGCCCTAATACGACTCGTATAAAGGGTGTAAAAGTACCCTTAACGCAAACGAAGGGCACTTGTTCTGCCGCGGGTAGTCCAACGGTTATCGCAGCCTCGACATAGAGGGCGAAGAAGGAACATGGGTGGTTTTTAGTCAGTAGAAGTCTGACACTCCCTTTCGCTCTGCCCAAGAGCGGGAGGGGTTATTCGATGATTTTACACCCACCAAAAAAAAAAAAAAAGGGCACTTGTTCTCCCCGCTACTGCGATCATTCTTTTGTTCTAGACCATACCTGGGAACCTCCTAGATACGGAGATATTGGGGGTCAAAGTTCCAATTTTTTTCACAGCTTTTTTTGTTAAATGTAAGTAAATACTAGTTTTTCAGGTTATAACCTTACTGAAATTACCTCCATGACCCGTTTACTGTTCAAAGCATCCACTGGCAAAATGTTTTAAGAGATGAGAGAACATTGAGTTTTACCGCAAAATGTGATTTTTGACCAAAGAAATTTTTAAAAAAGAAAAAATACGTGTCCAAAATTTTTTGAAAACCTATCTGACGGACTAATTATATTTTTTTAGTTAACTACCCTATAAATTGCGAGTAGTTTTTTTTGCATGTATTTGGCAGTTGCAAGTGCGTAGACGCGCGTTTCAAGATCGCCTTGTGTGCTTAGGTTACAAGGTTGCGTTCAAATCTCGTTTGAAGCGAGTATACGCGCGTCACACCTGCGCGTTCGTCTGCGCTTTTAAAATACACCGAGTGCTAGAGGCCTTACAATTGACGTCACGTATCTACAGTTCTACATACGTAAGTGAAGATTTCACCGAGACATCGCCTGAGGAATTCGCAGGAAGCGCCTGATTTGTCAAAGTGACACGAGTCGCGTTTGTGGGGTGAGTAGCGTTGCTAGTCGTAGGAGGATGGATTTCTGAGGAAAATGCTATGCGAGGGTACATAGTTTTATATTATTATGTAAATTATATAATATCTGCTAGTTGAGTAATGCTTGTCTTTGTAGGTGAAGAAAGCAAGAAAACGTCTTTTCACACCACCTGCTGGACAATGTCACATTATAATGTCATGCAAACCTAACCTATAAAAAGTCATTTAAGACCTGAGGTCTAGTAGGGCATTAATATTGTACTGAATTTCTGAATTTCAATAGGACCCGCTGGTCAGTAACGTGATTTGAATCTGGAACATAAATCGCATACGAATATTTACGATAGGTACCTAGTAGGCAGGTACATACTAATTCCATGCATTCACCACTATGCACTGCACTTAAAAATAAATAGTTCGAAAATCGAACTGGCCACCACGTTATAGAATATAAATTTTATTTAAACATATCTTTGTCTTTTCTGCAGGGCTATTGCGTATCTTTTAAATGACAGTGGCTATCAGATCGTAACCATCAATTACTGTCAAATGGTTCCATTTTGTACTAAACCATAACCAATTTGACAGTAAATCCATGGACAATATGATAGCCACTGACATTTAAAAGATACGCAATAGCCCTGCTGGTCTGATGTATCAAACGTCTTTAACTTAAATTGTTGTAAATAGGTCTAATAACAGACCGTAATTTTATTGTTATTTTAATGAAAACTTTGATTCTAGTACTATATGCTTTTATTGTCTCGTAGATGGTGTGAAAAGTAGAGTATTCACCTCGGCGATAAAGGTGCCTTCGTCTTGGGCGACCTTGATTTCCACGCTGCACTCAGGATTCTTGTATTAACTCCCGAGCAAAGCGAGGGAGTTAACTCTAGGATTATTCGTTTATCTCGGGATTCAATACGGCGACGTCCGCTACATAAGACACTACTTTATCCCCTTGGTGCATAAGCTACTATTAAAAAACACAGTCATTAAAATAATGGTAATCTTCGGAACAACTGATCTGATTCCAAATATGTTTTCAGTAATAAAATTCTAAATTAATTAAGTGTCAAAGATTACAATTTATCATTGACGGGAGCGAAGTCACAAGCAAATGCTGATGAATGCATTGGGTAGTCGTAGTCGTAGAAGCATTTACAGTAAAGTTCTAACATATTAAACTTATATTTAAAAATAAGTTTGACCCCCAACCTCAGACCAAATAAAAAGTAAAGACGGAACTCTGCGAACAACAAAGTGAGGTCGGTCAAACTACGCCTCGCCGCCGTGTATATACACAATACACGCACACACGTACAACATAAACTACGCCTTGGTCTTAAACTTTTTATTTGGTCTGAGACGTGTGTGCGTGTATGCGAGGCGTAGTTTGACCGGCCTCACTTTGCTGTTCGCAGAGTTCCGACTTTACTTTTTATTTGGTCTGAGCCCCCAACATGTCCGTACCTAGAAGTTTTCAGGTATGGTCTACAACAAAATAATATTGCAATGACGGGGTGAACAAGTACCTTTCAATTTCGTCAAGGCTACTTTTACACCCATTAGAATATTGATGATAAAATACTTACCAGAAAATTCACGTTCTCTTCCGATTCCGGAATCACGAAATAAAATAACCAGGAGCCACTCAGAAGCGTGCAACGTTGTCAAAGTAGACGTCGACACGTGCGGACACGTTACACGCTGATCGTACGTGTTCGACGAAACTCTTTTACAGAGGAAACGATTTGCCGAACACGTTTTTGGAGGTGGTAATATAATTGTATTTATGTCCTATTGGGGTTTGATCTAGAGTTAGGGTTTGAAGTGGATTTTAATATTTTGATCCTGTTTAATAAATCAGCTGTCTAGTTAAAATAAATAGAAACAGCCGCTCGTGTCGAAATGTGGATGAGGGACCATTCATTACATTTAAGGTTGCCATCCGTCCGGATTTTTCCGGATTTTTCCTAGTTAGTTTAGTTTATATTCAGTCCATTTGTAGTCCGGATTAAAAAAAGCAAGTCTTCGGCCATCCGCGACACACGCACTGTTCCCGCACGCCGCGGTAAACTCCGACTCACTCACTCTGCGAACTGAGTTGTGGAAGTCAGATAGGCTTTCGGTTAATGTAAAATACTGGTATTCAGCTGCATCGGTTAGATTGAAAACCAAGCCGTTGGACCTGGCTGGCATTTGCAAAATCTTTGACAGTCGTTGTCCTGTCTAAGCCAACCTCATCAATAATAACTCTAAAATAGATTATGTTTTGTAGTACCTAGGAACATAGCTACCTGGTACCTGTTAGTCGGCGGGAAGTGCGGGCGCCGCGCTTGTTCTACACAGAGAAGTGTAGAACAAATGCTGGCGAGCGAGCACCATTTTTTTGTCCAAAAAATGACACTAATATTATAAAGGCGAAAGTTTGTGAGTGTGGGAGTGTGTATGTTTGTTACTTCTTCACGCAAAAACTACTGAACGGATTTAGATAAAATTTGGTGCACGGATAGTTTATTACCTGGATTAACACATAGGATAGTTTTTATCCCGATTTTATCTTCCCGTGGGATAATTTTCGAGTTGTAGTGAAGCCGCTGGCAACAGCTAGTAAAAAATATTTAATTGACTGCCTCCTTGACCGCTGAGCAAGAAGGTTTGATTCCCGGGTTGCAGTTTCCATTGTTTGCATATTTTTTATAGATTTTTAATGTGTGCGCGCTTATGATAATGTTTTAATGATTTTCGAGCTATATTTATTTTTATTATTTTCTCAGGTATTTATTTAGCCTAAATTAATCACAATTTATTTTATTTTTATTTTAGTGGGTTTTTCAATCAGAAATTTCTCAGAGTCTGTATTAGTGCCTGGACGATGGTAATAGGGGATCGGACAAAAAAAACTAATTAGTCCGTCAGAAACATTTCCTAAAAAATATTGAGCACGTATTTTTTCTTTTTTCACATAAACAAAAAATTAAGACGATACAGTGCTTCGAAAACGTCACATGTCAGTACATTTTTAACCTACAAATGACGTCACAACCCCCCACTCATGATCTTTGACGCTTCTTATCTTCGTCATTTTTTATTAATTTGATAAAACAAAAAACACGTATCCAATATTTTTCGATAATCTAACTGACGGACTAATTAGAACCATATTTGTTTGACTCAGTCCGAACCCCTATTTAGGCTCGTCTGCTATTACATCTGACTTCACTATATCTGTCGAAATGTGTGTATTCTACTAGATATCTTCAGTGATTACAGATTTGATGTAATGTAATGTTCATTTTAATCGAAGCATCATACAAACGTATACTTTCCTGAGTCTTTCCACCACAAATACACTAAGCTCCCTCTAATTTTATGCCCCATTTCTAAAAAGAAAATGCTCTTAAAAAAACCACGAATTACAGTCGCAAACCGCTTACGAGTTTTCTCAAGAATATTCACAGCTACCCGCACTAAGGGGTGAAGTCATTGTTATTCATGAATTTCAATTGGCGAGACTTAAAACGCTGCCCAAGCGATCCTCAGCAACCAATTATGAAAAATGTAATTGATGAAATGTTATTTTCTGATTATGTTTGACGCATTTAGAGTTTGAGACTGGATACGTTTTACAGGACGGCTTAGTAAAAGGAGTGTTCAGATTTCAGAGTTCATGTTAAATGAAATATAATACATTATTATATTTGAAGCTCGTTTTCCACACAAATTGCGCCACTTTCAGACTTCTTCTTATGTAATCATTTCTTATTTTATCCGTTCGCACAGCAACTTGAGTCGATCTTCAGGTTAAGCTGTGTTTGCCTGGGTTGGACTATAGATGGGTGACCACCGGTTAAGTACCGAGTTTCCTCCGCGCCTCGAAAAGTTTGTTTTTAAACCTTTTATTTTAAAGGCGAAAAACGATTATTCGATACAATATTCAAACTGACAAAAAACAAACCCTTTACCTGTGTCATTATTCTATTCTAAAGATCAGATAGAAGATTTGGAAGAATTTAATTTGACTGGAATTTTTAGATGTTCTTCTAATTTTACAGTAGAATATTTTCTTTTAAATATGCCAGCTATGTGAGGGGTTTGAAACGCCGCCGGCGTAAGTGGAAATGCCGGGAGAGACGCCCTAGAAGCACATACTACTTTTGCCCGCAGGTTCGTTTGTGTGGAGAGCTAATAATTAGTTTTTGAAATGGGATTGCAGGACCAACAATGAAAAGAAATGAAGATGAAATTTTACGAAATCCTGGAAAAAGAGGTAAAAATGTCTGTGCTTGAAAAAAAATAGTTTTTTTCCGAAGTGCAAAAACGGAGAGTTTCCATGGTTTAATCCTGTTGTTTCTTTATTCTGAGGTTCAATCTTTTGAACAGGAAACAGTATTCAAACGAAATTCCTAGAAACAATACAAAACGTTCTAAACAGGTAGGTACCGTGGCACGAACGCGTCCTTGCAGTAGGAACATTATAGGCTGATGATGATGATGATGACTGCAACACCTGAAAGCCAGAATCAAAAGTTGCAAATAGGTTGGACTATCCTTATGTGCGACACTGCAGTGACAAACAAGTAACATAATATGGTGTCGCAAGTAAGAGAACTATAATAGATTGTCTATGTAATTTTTTTATTTTTTTTATTAGGTACATTACTAGATTGTGCCAGCGGTTTCGCCCGTGTGTGTGTTTTTTTTTAAACGATGCCCCACACTAGGAATTTCACCTGTATCGTAGGTGCGTTCATAAACATTTAAACTCACATACACAAATACCCAGACCCGGAACAACTATCTGTAGGTCATACAAATATTTGATCCATGCGGGGATCGAACCCGCGCACGAGCCACTGGGTCAACCGTGCCGAGCAGCCGTGCAGTAGAGTAGTTTTTGCATGAAAGAGTAACAAACATCCTCACAAACTTTCGCATTTATAATTATTAGTGGGATAGAAGGATTATTACACGATCGCCCAAAAAAAAGTGTTAAATGAATTACCTGTTATGTTTATTGAGAAATTTTATTATGTTGTATTGGAATTGTATTTATTTTATTTGACTCTTTTTATGTATTGTTGCGCATTAAACATTGTGTCTTTTATGGGTTAAAATACTTGAAATATTTTTTTTATTTTTTAACTGATGACCATCAGAAAAGCGTCTAGAGAATAAAGCTCGACGAAGTTCCACGGCAACAATTTGAATATGTTGGCTCCCGCAACGAAATTAATAAAAAAAAAAATTGCGGAGGCGTTGGAAAATTTGCAAAAAATTTGCCTCAAAGCAATGTTATATTAAAACTATAGATACGTTGTCCGCCCTCAAAATAGACAACATGAAATGAAGCCAATTGGCCACATCGCGCTTAGTTACGCACCAACCTCTCGCGCGACGCTACGTTTGTTCTTAATTTAAATCGTGTTTGTAAACCTGCGCGAAACATAAAGGAAACAGGCATCCCGTTGTACGGTGTTATATTTTCTTTCCCTTTCTTTACCCGTAAAAATAGTTATATAATATTTTCGCCGTTTTGAAGCGCCGCCATGTTAGTTCATGACGTGTCTACGTCATTGACTCAAAGACTTTGTCTTGTCTCCTCACACTTGACTTGTCAGTCCATACAGTGAAATCTTTACTTACAATAATAAAGAACATTACCCACAAAATTTAAACAACAAACAATCCTATCAACCCCTTACTAAAACGCTTTAAACAATAAGTAAATGTCTGTAAAATCTCCTAGATTCAATTCTATATCTGTCACGAAGCTAATGAAAATTGTTTTTAAAGTCCATCCATTTTCCGTAGTCGGACTGTGAAGATTCGAACGGGGAGGTCGCTATCAGCTGGGAAATATATCATACTGTAAGATATCGTGTGGACTCACTGGTTCGCTTGGCTTTTAGAAGGTATTAAAGGTGGTTTTAAATGGAGTGTTTATTGGAGAAATTTATTATATTTACGATATAAAAGATATATCGTACCCATACCTGGTCTGTATTTTTGGGGAAAAGTCTAAATTTTTCTTCCTAGGTTACAAATTTTTATTCGTAAATCGGCTAGCCTGCGCGGAGACTGTCTAGTTTTTACCCGACTGCGGCGAAGCTAAGCGAAAATGAGGGTTATGTGTTTTTAATTAATGTAAGTTTTAAAAATTAACCGCTATTTCATTTATTATGGCCGTGTAAGTATTGTGCTTTTGTATGAAACAGCATATTTAAATAACCGATGGAATTTTTTTGTTGTTGTGCGATTGATATGAACACAATGTACTGCACAGTACTGGTAACCGAGTGTGCATCGATATCTTTTATTAATAACAACACAACAAACATAATAACAACACAATAAACAACCAAACAAATCCAATTACCATTGAAAATAACAAACCTATACTAACACTAGTTATGAACTTATGACTTAAATCGTTGGAATCCAATGTGAATCAAACTGGAGCTGTTCAACTTTACACCTCTGAGGGTATGAATTAAACAAGCTATGAGGCAAGCCCGCCACACTAATACCGAACTACTGCAACTCCTGAAAACCAGAATCAATAAACAGAACAATGAAGCTCGACGAAGTCTCAAAAAAAAAACAATTGAAGTTTCTTTCCCGCAATGATATAACGCAGAAAAAAATAGCGGAGGAGTAGGAAACACATCATTTTCATTCGTATCAACAGGACAAAAACAAACAAACAAAAACAAAACAAACAAGGACAAAAAGACGTTTACTGGTAAGCAATATGCATTTTATTTTTAAATTATTAAGCGCGTGCTACAAGTCTAGGTGATGCATTTTGCTGTAGCGGAGAATATAAATGTTTTTTTTAAAACATGCCATGAATATGCGAAGATAATTGTGATGCGACAAGCGACTACTCTAACTTAATCAAAACAACTGAAGCGTACGTGGCTCGCACAGGATTTTAAATTTATATTTTAACCTTAAAATTATGCTGCGATTTTTTACAGATTTACAACAAATAGTAACTGGATGGATTCAAAGTTCGAGTTAATCGGTTTCTTCTAGGCAAGCGTGCCCCCAAGCCGCATCATCGCTTCACATCTGCAGGCGAGTTGTGGGTAAACGCAAGCTTATTTAGTAAAATATAATGTAATAGCTGATGCACGCAGCGTCGCCCGCGAGGATGTCGGTTATCGTGACCAAATGTAATCATGAAATTTTGATCCTGTCCCCGCAACTCATGGTAACCTATTCCGGGATTAAATTATAATTATGCCAAAACTTTGGTGAAAACAATATGGAAATCGTTGCAGTAGTTTTGAGTTTATCGTGAGCAGACAGACGCGGCGGAGGACTTTATTTATAACTAGCAGACGTCACGCGGTTTCACTCGCTTAGTTCCCGTTCCCGTGGGAATACAGAGATAAAAAGTAGCTTATGTCACCCGGGGATAGTGTAGCTTCCCAACGGTGAAAGAATTTTTCAAATCGGTCCAGTAGTTTCGGAGCCTATTCGTTACAAACAAACAAACAAATCTTTCCTCTTTATGCTATAACTAGACCTTGTATCATTAATACTCTAGGCTACTCAGCGGGCTTATGCTTAATGGAAACACCTATTATTAGTTTGAAGCAAAGTTGCTCCTGCAGTGTTATTTAATCATAATTTTACATGCTTAGGTAGGACTTATTTGACTGGCCTGTTGGTCTAGTGGTTAGTGACCCTAACTGCTATGCCGGAGGTCGTGGGTTCGATTCCCACCCAGGACAAATGTTTGTGTGATGAGCACGATCATTTGTTCTGTGTCTGGGTGTAATTTATCTATAATATGTATGTATTTAGAAATATATAAGTATGTTTATCAGTTGTCTAGTACCCATAACACAAGCTCTGCTTAGCTTGGGACTAGATGGCGTTGTGTGATAGTTGTGGAATATTATTATTATTATTACTTATGTTTTTGGTGAATAATCATCTTTAGTGGAAGTGTAGCCGATTAATCTTGCGATTTTAGGTTTAGTTGGCACCGTGATTAAATGGGTTAGCGTTTGTGTTTCAAGTTGCGGGTACATTGATTGTTGAGGTCAAAGATTCGTTTGTCTAGATATTAAAAGCAGGACTTTAAAAGATTCAGCAGTGGTGGCCCAGTGGTCGCTGCTCCGACTTACGAACAGTGAGTCATGAGTTCGATCTCAGTCAGGCACGAAATTATATTTTTTTTTTCATCACCCCTGCTCTCAAAACGGTGAAGGAAAACATCGAGAGGAAACCGGCAAATCTTAGAAACAAAAATTTACAAAGATATTTGTGACATCAACCAATCCGCACTGGGCCCGCGTGGTGGATTATAGCCCATCCTTCTGCAAGATAGAAGGCTTGAGTCCCTGTAGTGGAAACATTATAGGCTGATGATGAACAATACTTATAATAAAAAAAACGTATTTTTCTCTGGTTCCTAAGATAATATAGTAGTTCGACTGGCAAGATTCTAAAATCGAAATAACTGGAAAAAAAAGTTCACGTAGTGCGATTGATCGGACTATGCGGTCGGACCACGTGTCCAAAACCCAATTTTTTCCGGCTAATCTTTGAAACGGCTGGCCCTATTTTGACGGTACTTTCATTGACAGAAAGCTAATGTTATGAGGATTAACTTAACCTACACTTATAAAAAAAATGATTATTTTCCACGCGAAAAAAAACCCAAGTCGATTTTTTTTTTTGAAAATTCTATTCTAACGGGAAGTAATATTTTTAACACAAATTCACGCGGAAAACAGCTGGTTATAAATAAAAACAGCTAAAAACCACCCCTATCTTCCCACAAACAGCAGTTTGAAGTTTATGGGTCATGAAATCAGTTACAGACGGTCCGCATCGGTGGCTCCATTACGCACAGCGCTTTTACGTTATAACTCCCCCATTCTGGCTCTGTGTAGTGTTGAACCCCATTTAATTATTAGAATACTAACTGGGTCACTGTGTGTATATAGCATTGGTATGTAAAATATCGGTTATGTTAAGATTGTATGTGGCGAGTGGTTGTATCCCGTTTTTTTTGGCATGGTGGGAAATCATCAAATGAATCCTCCCACTCTGGACTGAGCGGTAAGGAGTGTCAGACTTCGGCAGACTAAAAACCACCCATGTTCCTTCTTAGCCCTCTGTGTCGAGTCCACGGTGTCTCTTTGGAACAGCCCGCAGCCCCGACGGGGTGATTGTATCTTGTATCCCTGTTTTTTATGTTTAAATAGCTGACAAGCCAGGTATCCGGATCAAAATGACCTTCTATAAGATCAAACTTTCAAAAGTAATGCCACATTGTTTTACTATTGTGAGTAATCTCCACGCATTCTCGGATTCGGCAAAGTTGAGTTTTTGGTCCTCAGGAGTCTTAATTGGTGCCCAGTTGATGGCAACACAGTCGCTTCCTATTACGTGGAGCTTAACCATATTATTAAGCGGCGTGGGTGCTCGTAGCTAGTCATATATACGCATCATTATTATTTTGAAAGACAGTTGTCAAACATGAATTGACTATACTTGACTGCCACGGTATTCTAATAGTAGCAAATGCGACTGCAGTTACACGCGCGTGATACACTATTTGATGTGAGTTAATAACTTTTAGGAGCGGTGGCTTAGTGGTGTCGCACCCAGATATAGACGGTTGTGTTGCTCTGAATAACCCTTCACCGATTACGGTCATAATGATAATTATTATTTTGAAAAATCCTTGTTTAGGTTTCTCTTTCATGATAAAAGTAAGACGAATGCGAATCATGTTCTAGACTTAATCGTTTGTTGCCGTGTTGTCTCTTAGAATAAATACAGGGTGTAAATTAACCCTTCACACATACGTCAACCAAGCATTCTGCACATCAAACTAAGTACCCCTACGCAAAATTTTTTGCTGGGAAACACTTTTTTTTTTGGGGTCAAAAAAGTCATTTTAAGGTAAAACTCAATGTAGCACTCTTAAAACATTGTGCTAGTGGATGCTTTGAATAGGAAAAGGGTCATGGAGGTAATTTAAGTAAAGTTATAACCTGAAAAACTAGTATTTACAAAAACAGCTGTGCAAAATTTGGAATTTTGACCCCCAATATCTCCGTAACTAGGGGGTTCCCAGGTATGGTCTGGAACAAAAAAATGTTCGTAGTGGTGGGGAGAACAAGTGCCTTTCGTTTGCGTTAAGGGTACTTTTACACCCTATAAATAGAATACCTACTACTTATCATAATTGAAATTAATATAGTGGATGCAGCATCGTCTGATTTTCTAAATGATAATCGAAATAAATTAAATAGTTAGTTACTGTCACAAGATTGCAGTCGAGCAGTTAAACAGTTTTTGGATCAGTTTAAAAAAAAATACTTTTTCAAAAAACCAAACAGGATAAAACTAAAAAACAAGCTGGTAGAATACATAACTTCCTCTTTTTTCAGAAGTCAATTAATGACACCCCAGAAAACCGCTAACTGGAACAAATCCTAAATTCCCTTAAGACATCACCCCGGAAGTTCTGAATCAGTGGCGAATCAGGTCACAAACAAAACAAAAACAAACTTATCCACCAAAATAAACTCCTGACCTTGCTCCTCAAGGATACGACCTGTTCTGTCCAACATAAGGTCACGGTTGGACAACCAACCGCGACTGGACTGGGTAGGCAGTAATGTTTAACAATGCATGACTGAATGTTTTGGTGGACATTAGGTAATGGAGAGAGATATTGCGGGATTGGTCATCATTTTGTTAAACCTTGTGAATGTCGTGACGTGTTAGGTGATAAATCTATAATATATGTTTTCGTTTCTTTTTTGTTTACCACTAGCCGACGCCCGTGGTTTCGCCCGCGTGGATGTCGGTTATCGCGACCGATGTCGATTTTCGCGACCATGAAAAGTAGTTTCTTCCCTCTCTTACAACCCTTTTTTCGCATTGAAAGTCTAAGTAATTTTAAACCTATGTCCTTTCTCAGGTTCTAGGCTATCTGTGTACCAAATTTAATTTAAATCGGTGCAGAAATTTTGGCGTGAAAGACAGACAGAGAGAGTTGCTTTCGCATTTATACTATTGAGTAAGGATAAAAAAAAATACAAAATGCACTAACTCTAAGCTAAATTAACTAACTTAAATTGAAACAATTTATTAGGCTCTACAGAGCTTATATTTTTAAGATTATTTAAATTGATACTAATATAAACTTAACTAACACTATTATTGCGTAATGACAAAAAAATATATTTAGAACTTAATTGCATGTACGAGTATGTGAGTCGAAATAAAAGAGTAATTGACGCCATGATTTCTGATGACCCCAAATATAATTTGAAAAAGCAAGTAGATGATGATGATGATGAGGTAAGTCTAAAATATATTTAAAAGCTGATCACGCAGTCTACATAACATAGGTAAACATACGTGCGACCAGTCAAGGATTAGCAGACGGAGCCTTACAAACGTGAGATGTTAATGTAGCAGGAAATATTTTTGAAACTTGCAAACTAATTAAACCATAGTAAAAACATAGCACCTCATTCATATTTATAAATGAGGATCCTAATGAATAAATCTGTATCAATACTGTTTGGAGCCGTGTTATAAAAACAGTTAGTGTAACTTAAAAAAAAAAAAAAGTTGCAGTCTTAAAAGTATGAAACAAGAAAAATCGTCTAGTAAGTAGATAATTTGATAATTATTATAGAGAACAGCCGTAGTCGCATGCCACTGATAGCTGATGCTCCTTCAAAGCGTTCTCATTGATAGAGAAGTCAGCTGCTAGTTGTCATTAGCAAGGTGTCACTACGACTGCCCTCTGTATATTTATTATTTTATATTTATATTTATTTATTGAGGAAGAGCTACTACAGTATAGAAAAGTTCAGTATAGACAAATGTTGACAAATGTACTGATTACTTATTATTTTCATCTTTTTTTTTTCTTCATATAAGTTTGCAGTTTAATCTAATTTATGCTTTGAAATGTGTGTTTTGTGTAAATTTAATGTGTTTGTGTAATTTTATTTTTATTAATTGCTCGACATTGATTATATAATTCTAATGTGTACCTATGTGTAATTTTTTATTGATTATTTTAATGTGACTTTTAAATTGTTTTCCATTTTAATTTGTGTATCATTTATGGACTGTGTCTGAAATAAATAAAATTATTATATTAATATTATTAAATGAGTTTATTTTTAATTAAAAAAAAATATGAAAGAAAGAAAAAAACATATTTATTTGGTACATACTATAAGTACACACAACAAAAAAATACAAAAACTAGAAACTAAACAGGGAACAAAAAAGAGATAAAATTGTGTGTCTCACAGCAGCGCTAAATAGGTCCAGTTCAGCAAACTGCCGAGCAGCTAGTGCCCGACGCTGGTTTTCAACTGAACCTGACATATTGCAGTGGAACTATATTTTCTATCACCAAAATTTATATTTGTCATCAAGTTGTATCACTAAATAAATAGATCTATCGCCACGAAATATTTTCGTTCTCAGATAAACAAAAAGTGTTTCCAGAAATGAATTATCAAATGAATGTTAATATAATTATGTGTAAAATAAGAGCAACAAAAAGGTAGTGCATTAGATGAATATAAACTTCGTTCTTTTAATAATAGTTTTATTACATAAACAATAGTTTTGTGCCCAGAATGGTAGATCTGTCACCAAATACTGCTGAAAGAAACCCTAACCCTAGAGGGTCGACGTCAAGGTCACCCCGAGGTTCGGTTAGTTAGGTTCCTTTAATCCCTGCAGACAGACCACTGAACTATTATAATACATACAAAAACATTTATTTGCTACTAGAGCCTATATCTCCATGATTTTAGGTGATTTATTGTGGAATTGATTTTATACTGTTTGGTGACTACATTTTGGTGACAGATCTACTATTTTGAGGACAAACCCTATTATTTAAGAAACACAAAACTAATTAAATTGGTGATAGCTTAAATGATACCCATATTGAAGTGACGGATATAAAACAGCCTAGCACCTTGTACTAACAAAAATAATTATAAATATATAATATGTAAGTGTATTACCTATATGTAGTTATTAAAAATAAATAAAACCTACAGAAAAACAAAAAAAAAGGGAAAGAAAAAGTAAAAGATAGAGATTTAAGTTATTTTCTACACAATGTATTTTGTTATGAAATAAATAATAATAATAATAATAATAATTTATTTATTTAAATGACAATGACTTACTGCCGCACTCAGAGACCTTAATGATTACTTAAGCCGTAACTTAGTAAAGGTTTGACATACTTTTGTATGACAAAACTGTCAAAACCTTTACTAAGTGATGGTCTAAGTAATCATTAAAGCTCTCTAAGTGCGGCTCTTAGTATAGAAATACACAATAACATTTGCTCAATCAGCAGTCACGCTAAGCTTACTCAGTTTTATGTACCTACTGCTGAGTTGACGACTTGGTGAGGGGGCCGTTTTCACCCTGTATTATGAACAAGACAGTCAATGACCTTCTACAGAATAACGTTTCTCAGAACCACATACAACGTACAACCAGAGGTCTAGGCGCAAAATGCCTAATTCTCAAAATGGCTAATTCCCAAAATGCATGCATAATTTTGGGAATTAGCTATTTTGAGAATTGGGCTATATGAGAATTAGGCCTATTGAGAATTGGGCATTCTGAGAACTATGCTTTTTGAGAATTGGCCATTTAGAGAATTAGGCTTTTTGTGAATTTGCCATTTTGAGAACTAGTCCTTTTGCGACTCCGTTGCCATTTTGAGAATTAGGCATTTTGCGCCTAGACCTCTGGTTGTACGTTGTATGTGGTTCTGAGAAACGTTATTCTGTAGAAGGTCATTGACTGTCTTGTTCATAATACAGGGTGAAAACGGCCCCCTCACCAAGTCGTCAACTCAGCAGTAGGTACATAAAACTGAGTAAGCTTAGCGTGACTGCTGATTGAGCAAATGTTATTGTGTATTTCTATACTAAGAGCCGCACTTAGAGAGCTTTAATGATTACTTAGACCATCACTTAGTAAAGGTTTTGACAGTTTTGTCATACAAAAGTATGTCAAACCTTTACTAAGTTACGGCTTAAGTAATCATTAAGGTCTCTGAGTGCGGCAGTAAGTCATTGTCATTTAAATAAATAAATTATTATTATTATTATTATTATTTATTTCATAACAAAATACATTGTGTAGAAAATAACTTAAATCTCTATCTTTTACTTTTTCTTTCCCTTTTTTTTTGTTTTTCTGTAGGTTTTATTTATTTTTAATAACTACATATAGGTAATACACTTACATATTATATATTTATAATTATTTTTGTTAGTACAAGGTGCTAGGCTGTTTTATATCCGTCACTTCAATATGGGTATCATTTAAGCTATCACCAATTTAATTAGTTTTGTGTTTCTTAAATAATAGGGTTTGTCCTCAAAATAGTAGATCTGTCACCAAAATGTAGTCACCAAACAGTATAAAATCAATTCCACAATAAATCACCTAAAATCATGGAGATATATGCTCTAGTAGCAAATAAATGTTTTTGTATGTATTATAATAGTTCAGTGGTCTGTCTGCAGGGATTAAAGGAACCTAACTAACCGAACCTCGGGGTGACCTTGACGTCGACCCTCTAGGGTTAGGGTTTCTTTCAGCAGTATTTGGTGACAGATCTACCATTCTGGGCACAAAACTATTGTTTATGTAATAAAACTATTATTAAAAGAACGAAGTTTATATTCATCTAATGCACTACCTTTTTGTTGCTCTTATTTTACACATAATTATATTAACATTCATTTGATAATTCATTTCTGGAAACACTTTTTGTTTATCTGAGAACGAAAATATTTCGTGGCGATAGATCTATTTATTTAGTGATACAACTTGATGACAAATATAAATTTTGGTGATAGAAAATATAGTTCCACTGCAATATGTCAGGTTCAGTTGAAAACCAGCGTCGGGCACTAGCTGCTCGGCAGTTTGCTGAACTGGACCTATTTAGCGCTGCTGTGAGACACACAATTTTATCTCTTTTTTGTTCCCTGTTTAGTTTCTAGTTTTTGTATTTTTTTGTTGTGTGTACTTATAGTATGTACCAAATAAATATGTTTTTTTCTTTCTTTCATATTTTTTTTTAATTAAAAATAAACTCATTTAATAATATTAATATAATAATTTTATTTATTTCAGACACAGTCCATAAATGATACACAAATTAAAATGGAAAACAATTTAAAAGTCACATTAAAATAATCAATAAAAAATTACACATAGGTACACATTAGAATTATATAATCAATGTCGAGCAATTAATAAAAATAAAATTACACAAACACATTAAATTTACACAAAACACACATTTCAAAGCATAAATTAGATTAAACTGCAAACTTATATGAAGAAAAAAAAAAGATGAAAATAATAAGTAATCAGTACATTTGTCAACATTTGTCTATACTGAACTTTTCTATACTGTAGTAGCTCTTCCTCAATAAATAAAT
Organism: Diarsia rubi; assembly: GCA_932274075.1. Taxonomy (NCBI): domain Eukaryota; kingdom Metazoa; phylum Arthropoda; class Insecta; order Lepidoptera; family Noctuidae; genus Diarsia; species Diarsia rubi. Next base: position 3,721,873 of record OW026432.1, read on the forward strand.
ATAAATATAAAATAATAAATATACAGAGGGCAGTCGTAGTGACACCTTGCTAATGACAACTAGCAGCTGACTTCTCTATCAATGAGAACGCTTTGAAGGAGCATCAGCTATCAGTGGCATGCGACTACGGCTGTTCTCTATAATAATTATCAAATTATCTACTTACTAGACGATTTTTCTTGTTTCATACTTTTAAGACTGCAACTTTTTTTTTTTTTTAAGTTACACTAACTGTTTTTATAACACGGCTCCAAACAGTATTGATACAGATTTATTCATTAGGATCCTCATTTATAAATATGAATGAGGTGCTATGTTTTTACTATGGTTTAATTAGTTTGCAAGTTTCAAAAATATTTCCTGCTACATTAACATCTCACGTTTGTAAGGCTCCGTCTGCTAATCCTTGACTGGTCGCACGTATGTTTACCTATGTTATGTAGACTGCGTGATCAGCTTTTAAATATATTTTAGACTTACCTCATCATCATCATCATCTACTTGCTTTTTCAAATTATATTTGGGGTCATCAGAAATCATGGCGTCAATTACTCTTTTATTTCGACTCACATACTCGTACATGCAATTAAGTTCTAAATATATTTTTTTGTCATTACGCAATAATAGTGTTAGTTAAGTTTATATTAGTATCAATTTAAATAATCTTAAAAATATAAGCTCTGTAGAGCCTAATAAATTGTTTCAATTTAAGTTAGTTAATTTAGCTTAGAGTTAGTGCATTTTGTATTTTTTTTTATCCTTACTCAATAGTATAAATGCGAAAGCAACTCTCTCTGTCTGTCTTTCACGCCAAAATTTCTGCACCGATTTAAATTAAATTTGGTACACAGATAGCCTAGAACCTGAGAAAGGACATAGGTTTAAAATTACTTAGACTTTCAATGCGAAAAAAGGGTTGTAAGAGAGGGAAGAAACTACTTTTCATGGTCGCGAAAATCGACATCGGTCGCGATAACCGACATCCACGCGGGCGAAACCACGGGCGTCGGCTAGTGGTAAACAAAAAAGAAACGAAAACATATATTATAGATTTATCACCTAACACGTCACGACATTCACAAGGTTTAACAAAATGATGACCAATCCCGCAATATCTCTCTCCATTACCTAATGTCCACCAAAACATTCAGTCATGCATTGTTAAACATTACTGCCTACCCAGTCCAGTCGCGGTTGGTTGTCCAACCGTGACCTTATGTTGGACAGAACAGGTCGTATCCTTGAGGAGCAAGGTCAGGAGTTTATTTTGGTGGATAAGTTTGTTTTTGTTTTGTTTGTGACCTGATTCGCCACTGATTCAGAACTTCCGGGGTGATGTCTTAAGGGAATTTAGGATTTGTTCCAGTTAGCGGTTTTCTGGGGTGTCATTAATTGACTTCTGAAAAAAGAGGAAGTTATGTATTCTACCAGCTTGTTTTTTAGTTTTATCCTGTTTGGTTTTTTGAAAAAGTATTTTTTTTTAAACTGATCCAAAAACTGTTTAACTGCTCGACTGCAATCTTGTGACAGTAACTAACTATTTAATTTATTTCGATTATCATTTAGAAAATCAGACGATGCTGCATCCACTATATTAATTTCAATTATGATAAGTAGTAGGTATTCTATTTATAGGGTGTAAAAGTACCCTTAACGCAAACGAAAGGCACTTGTTCTCCCCACCACTACGAACATTTTTTTGTTCCAGACCATACCTGGGAACCCCCTAGTTACGGAGATATTGGGGGTCAAAATTCCAAATTTTGCACAGCTGTTTTTGTAAATACTAGTTTTTCAGGTTATAACTTTACTTAAATTACCTCCATGACCCTTTTCCTATTCAAAGCATCCACTAGCACAATGTTTTAAGAGTGCTACATTGAGTTTTACCTTAAAATGACTTTTTTGACCCCAAAAAAAAAAGTGTTTCCCAGCAAAAAATTTTGCGTAGGGGTACTTAGTTTGATGTGCAGAATGCTTGGTTGACGTATGTGTGAAGGGTTAATTTACACCCTGTATTTATTCTAAGAGACAACACGGCAACAAACGATTAAGTCTAGAACATGATTCGCATTCGTCTTACTTTTATCATGAAAGAGAAACCTAAACAAGGATTTTTCAAAATAATAATTATCATTATGACCGTAATCGGTGAAGGGTTATTCAGAGCAACACAACCGTCTATATCTGGGTGCGACACCACTAAGCCACCGCTCCTAAAAGTTATTAACTCACATCAAATAGTGTATCACGCGCGTGTAACTGCAGTCGCATTTGCTACTATTAGAATACCGTGGCAGTCAAGTATAGTCAATTCATGTTTGACAACTGTCTTTCAAAATAATAATGATGCGTATATATGACTAGCTACGAGCACCCACGCCGCTTAATAATATGGTTAAGCTCCACGTAATAGGAAGCGACTGTGTTGCCATCAACTGGGCACCAATTAAGACTCCTGAGGACCAAAAACTCAACTTTGCCGAATCCGAGAATGCGTGGAGATTACTCACAATAGTAAAACAATGTGGCATTACTTTTGAAAGTTTGATCTTATAGAAGGTCATTTTGATCCGGATACCTGGCTTGTCAGCTATTTAAACATAAAAAACAGGGATACAAGATACAATCACCCCGTCGGGGCTGCGGGCTGTTCCAAAGAGACACCGTGGACTCGACACAGAGGGCTAAGAAGGAACATGGGTGGTTTTTAGTCTGCCGAAGTCTGACACTCCTTACCGCTCAGTCCAGAGTGGGAGGATTCATTTGATGATTTCCCACCATGCCAAAAAAAACGGGATACAACCATCACGAATTTGCCATTTTGAGAACTAGTCCTTTTGCGACTCCGTTGCCATTTTGAGAATTAGGCATTTTGCGCCTAAACCCAACCAGACATTATCGCTATCAATCTATCCCCACCCAGTCATGTTCCTAGCCAAAGAAAAGTCAAGTCAAATACTCAATAAACACGTCTGATTGACTTGGTGGAAACTAAACTAGGCAAAACTTTAAAAACTAATTAAAATTTCCATATAAGCAGCTCAGCATCGTTGGCGGCAACTTGCGAACTTAATAACTTCGATAGCATTTAAGTTTCTATTGAAGGTAAGGGTGCGGTTTCATGCATGCTGGGGCTGCGGGTTGTTCAAAATAGAAACCTTAGCTGGACAGAGGGTTAAGAAGGAACATGGGTGGTTGTTAGACAGTAGAAGTCTGACACTCCCTTCCACTCCTCTCAGAGCGGGAGAAGACATTTGATGATTTCCTACCCTCCAGTAAAAAGATCTCCTCAGGTTCACCTCCGTTAGGTTAGATTATTTATTTAATACATTTGGGATAACAAACCTACATTGAGTTTGATTGAAAGAAAGAAAACATATTTATTTGGCACATACCATAAGTACACACAACAAAAAAATACAAAAACAAGAAACTAAACAGGGAACATAAAAGAGATAAAATTGTGTGTCTCACGGCAGCGCCAAATAGGTCCAGTTCAGCAAACTGCCGAGCAGCTAGTGCCCGACGCTGGTTTTCAACTGAACCTGGCATATTGAAGTGACGGATGTCAAACAGCCTTGCACCTTGTATTAACTAAAATAATTATAAATATAATTATGTGTGTGTAATTATGTGTGTGTGTGTTGTATGTGTTATTATTACTTTTAAAAGGAAAGTAGGGAACGTACTTTCCTTTTTAAATCAGACCAAATAGCTATTACAAGTTAGTCATGGTAATTACCAGTTATGTTTTATTTTGGTATTTGTTGCAATATTTATTAGTTTATGTTATTTTTATATGTGTATTATTAATATAAGTAAATATATTTTAATTTATATTGTTTTTTTTTTTCTAGTTTGTTTGTAGCCTACCACAATGTTGTCTTGTTTGACCCTAAGGTTGACTGGTAGAGAATGCCTTGTGGCATTAAGTCCGCCTATGTATCACTATTGTGCATAAAGTTTAAATAAATAAATTATGAATATAGGCAAGTGTATAAATAGATATTTATTTATAACAAATTAAGTAAGAAAGAATTTGTGTATTTTGTGTACTGATAAGAAATATTATGTAGTTATCAAAAATAAATAAAACCTACAAAAAACAAACACACAACAAGACTGAGAGAGAGATTGAAGACAAGACTATTTATACAGTCTTGTCATCAAAGGTATGTGGCGACAGCGCCATCTATCGCAACAGATGCGAACTAACATTGGCAATTCTGCATCGCGCTATCAAAGTTATCCGCCACATTAGCGTATATAGAAAATCCCGACTTACAGATGTCGATGTCGGGCAGTTAGCCCACCAGACACAACACCCGTCTGGTCGGAGGATCCTCCCTTTTCTATGGGGGATGAGGAACTTTACACCCTGTTCCTCATGCCCCCCAAACTGGTGACCCCGAGCATGAAGTCAGCGCAGCCTTCGTGCAACTCTTCAATATCATCACTTCCTCAAGCCTTCGAGCAGCGAGTCATACCGTCAGCCAGCAACTACGGCTTCACCGGGTATCCTGACCACCAGCATGCAGCGGAAGCGCATTCCTGGTCATCACCCTCAGCCTCATCAGCGACCTTGGCACAGCACACTGCACTTCGGCCGGTCAACAAGCAGAGACGCTCTTCTCTCCTGGTCGACGCAGCAGCCAGCCACTACGCAGCACTGCACACTCCGACTCACTGGAGCACACGCAGCATCACCCCGACTCACTGGGGTATCACCGCAGACAGTTCCGACTCACCGTGAACTATGCGGCATCCGGTTCCGACGCACTGGAACCTTCCACTGGCCTGGCAAGCATCAAGACTCAGCCTGCAATCGACCTCCGGTCTCGGAGGGGAGTGATGTGGCGACAGCGCCATCTATCGCAACAGATGCGAACTAACATTGGCAATTCTGCATCGCGCTATCAAAGTTATCCGCCACATTAGCGTATATAGAAAATCCCGACTTACAGATGTCGATGTCGGGCAGTTAGCCCACCAGACACAACACCCGTCTGGTCGGAGGATCCTCCCTTTTCTATGGGGGATGAGGAACTTTACACCCTGTTCCTCATGCCCCCCAAAGGTAGTGTCAGACTTCTACTGACTAAAAACCACCTATGGTCCTTCTTGGCCCTTTATGTCATGGCCGCGGTATCTCTTACAACATCCCGCAGCCCCGACGGAACTAAGAAGACTGTTTATACAGTCTTGTCTTCAATCTCTCTCTCAGTCTTGTTGTGTGCAATCAAACTTGTTTCATCAAACACTGAATAATGTCATAGGTTAGGTTAGGATACCACTGCCTAGCCCTAAATCATCGGTTAGGCAGAAGAGTAGACAAGCTTTTTGCAATCTACCGGGCACAAATTCAAATTCCGTGATGCCCCTTAGAAATTTCTGATGGATAATCCAAAAAAGACCCGACCTGGTTATCGAACTTTGGACCTCATGATCTACAGTAGGGAATACAACCACTGGACCAACGATGTATAGGTATACGTATAACACATGGATCACACCATGGTATGTGGACCAGTGAGGAAGCACCACTTGGAGTGTGAACTGCAACAGCTGAGCCGTAATAAGAAGATGCGCCCGCAGCACTGCGCGCCAATTTCGTACTGCGTGCCGCTAGCACATCACTGTACTTAGTTCGCCATGACCGACTCTTGCAGGACCGCTGCGGGCTCCATTCACAACCAAGATAGTCCTCGTATTTATTATATCTATGGATCACAGCGTGCATTCCTACTGATTACAGCTCATTACTCTCTTTTTTCCCTACTCTCCTTCGAGAGATCGAATTGTCCGGGACTTCGACGAGCTTCATTGTCTCGGTGCTTTTCTGATGGTAGCTTCTAACTTGCACTTGCTAGGATCCATACTCCGCTATGCAGTTTCTGCCTGTTTCAAGGGAGAAAAGCCGCGAGTTTAAGTATTTTGTATGCTTTTTTTGTGTAGGTATATTAACTGAAGTTCGCAGAACAGTGGCAAGTTCCAGCGAAAGAGCCAAAATGGCTTCAGACACACGACACCCATTACACCTAAACAGCCTTTTTTTTTTTTTTTTTGGTGGGTGTAAAATCATCGAATAACCCCTCCCGCTCTTGGGCAGAGCGAAAGGGAGTGTCAGACTTCTACTGACTAAAAACCACCCATGTTCCTTCTTCGCCCTCTATGTCGAGGCCGCGATAACCGTTGGACTACCCGCGGCCTCGACAGGCGTCGGCCCTTTCGGGCCCCTCCCATGTTGCTGACATCTCTTTGAGGCGCGCGTGGAACACGAACGCGCCGTCGACACGGCCTGTTTTCGTCGTGAGACGGACGGACGGCGAGTTAGCCCATCACTCACCGTCCACAGGCCCGCGTCTACGGTGGCCGGAGGTCATCGCGGGACCCCCGACGCCCGGAGCGCCTCCCGCGGCGGCTGGGACGAGAGGTTCTCTCCCTCTCGCGTTCCGCCACCTCCTTCGCTAGCATCACTGCTTCGCAGAAGGAGGCGACGGCGTCCCATTCCTTCTCGCCTCGGACCATGGCTTGCACCAGGGCCACACCTAAACAGCCTTGTATCGCAAAGGCTGAAAAGCCGAAACAGCTTTATAAAATGTGTCACCCCACTCACTGGCGAGCGGTCTACGGAAAGATTAAAGCTATGGCATGATAGTGCATACTTAAACAATCTGTCCCGTCACTGTCCCTCTGTCCCTCAAACAATGGGGCACTTAATGTCGTGTCCTGCCTGTCCTGCTAATTGTTCACTGCAGGAACTGATGGACGCTACCGAAAGCGCCAAACTAGTAGCCCAATTTCGGGCCGACACAATTTAGATTGTCATCGACACGCTAAGAAGAAGACGAACTATCAAATGTCTCCTCCGGCTTTAGGTGGAGCGGAAGAGAGTATCCAACTTCGAATGGCTAAAAGCTACCCATGTTCCATCTTGCAGCCCAAACAGACATACAGTGTGATTCTTTATAATGTGCACATATCGAAATGAGGGAATCTATGCTTAATTTTATCGATGGAAAAAATATTTAAAAAAATCGAAATATTTTTTAATATTTTTTATGGAATTTTCAAAAATGTTGTCCGCTGTTGTGACCCCAATGTAAACAAAACGGTGTAACTTTTAAACTAAATTATCTATCGCGATGAAACAATTTTATGTAAAAAGTTATGAAAAAAAAAGTTTTTTTGATCAAAAAACGTGTTTATTTTCAATTGAGGGTAGTTTTTTTCCACAATTTTCATTTTACGAGGACGCCTAATTGCTTCCAATTCCATTATGGAGTTTGTTTCATCGCGATAGATAATTTAGTTTAAAAGTTACACCGTTTTGTTTATACTGGGGTCACAGTAGCAGACAAAATTTTTAAAAATTCCATATAAAATATTAAAAAATATTTAGATTTTTTTTAATAATTTTTCCGTCGATAAAATTAAGCATAGATTCCCCCATTTCGATATGTGCACATTATAAAGAATCACACTGTATTTGTATGCTTATGTATCCTTTAATCTTGTTATTTACATTATTATTTCACAGCAAATCGCTTCCAATAGAACCTAGGGCTTACCTAAACAAGTAGTTTGTGGCGAAGTCTGAAATACTGGAGAAGAAACTCCGGCCAGTGTTCGAGTGAATTGTATTGACATTTCTATTTAGTCCTCGTATTCCATAGTTGCGGCCTGTTCTGTTGTTCCACGGAATTACTTCTTTGTTTATCATTTCAAGCTTTTGTTTAAAGAATCAATACAGAGTGATTGGTAATTGGATGCGTTCCTTGAAAATGGTGATTATTATGAGCCTATAAAGTTCCCACTGCAGTGACTCAGGCCTCTTCTCTAGGAGAGGGATGGGCCATACTGGGCACGCATGGTGGATATGCGTGCCCAGTGCGGTAGATGTCACCTGTTTTCGAATGTTTGGGTTCTAACACATGCCGGTTTCCTCACGATGTTTTCCTTCACCGTTTTGATAGCAATGGTAATGAAATAAATTACACAAAGTATTGCGCCCCACGACTTTCTGTTCGTAAGTCGGCGCCAGAACCACAGGGCCACCACTGCTCCTAAAGAAAGTGGTGGATACTAGACCTAATTTGCAACTATTTTGACCCAATAACTTTCGGACCAAACTGATTTGCTTTTTGAGATGTCGAACATTGAATTTTTTGGTATTTTTCTGCCTCCCCACCATAAACTGCTGATTGTTACAAATCTACGCCATTTAGGACCTCAACTTGATACTTTGCTGATGACTCATGAATTAATGAACCCTTCGAAAACGTTTTTCCTTCAATTTATCGGAGAAGTACATCTGCCTGTTCATGCATCGGAATAGAGTAGTTGACAAAACAAATCTAATTATTCCGTCATATACAGGTTTATTTCTAAAACACCGTTAACCTTGCAAGAATGTATTACTATCATCATAAATAACAACTTTTGTTCTATGACTTTTTACAAAACATAATACATTTACCAAAAACAAAAGTTCAAGATTTCGTTGTCCTATCTAACACATTTCAACTCTGTATTTTGCTGTACCTACCTACGTCGTAACTCCCTACGCTACGATTACCCCGCCGGCCTTACCCCGCTCCCCTCGCTATTGTACTATCGTTTTCGTTTGCTTCGCAGACTTGGTAACATTTAGAGCGTACAATTTAAATATTTTTATTTTCGTAAGTATATCTGATGAACTAAAATAATATGATGAATTTTTAAAAGTCATAGAACAAAAGTTGTTGATTATGATGTTAGCAACTTAGTCCTGAGAGGTTAACGGTGTTTTACAAATAACCCTGTAGATTTAAAAAAAAAATTGGACACGTATTTTTTTTTTAACGTTAACAATAAAGGAAGACGATACAGTGCTTCGAAAAGTCGCGCGACGTCACAGTTTGGTACAATTTTTACCAGCTTGTGACGTCACCAGTCCCCACTCACGATCTTTGACATGTTTTATTTTCATATATTTTTATTAATTTGTAAATAAAAAAGTATCTCGTTTAAAGTGGTTCTCGATGAAGGTTTTTTTTTAAATTCAACCCCTAAGGTTATGGTCAAGTTAAATGGTTGACAAAAGTTTGTTGGGATATTTTTTAACATCCGTGCGGGCGAAAGTCTGTTTACCAATAAAATAATATTAGTTTGCTATTAGCGCCCACCCATCCAAATCAAATTTTGCCGCTAGACTGAGCACATCCTCAAGCTGTGCCAGCCATGATTCAGACATTAAGCATTAATCAATTAACGTCTACCCAATACTGATTACATAAATGGCTTCATTGGACATTGCAAACTAATGAGAGCTATTACTCTGACTATTATTGATTATCATACTCGTTATGAAAAACTGCCTCGTTAGACTGGTGGGTGCAAATGACCGTGTCCGGATTCGGTTCCCGGTTCGGGCAAATTAATATTGGGTCTCTGGTCTTGGGTTGTTTTTAGGGTTACGTACCTCAAAAGGAAAAAAATGGAATCCTTATAGGATCACTCGTATGTCGTCTGTCTGACCATTCAGCCCACCTATCTCCGAAACTACTGAATCTAAAATTTTGAAAAAAAAAAACAGATAATATAATATTAATATGTTCAACACTTATAGATTACAGGAAAACCTATGACCAAGAAGTCTATGGTGCTAAAATAAGATGGAGAATCTCTCAATATCTACTACAATGGTACTTAACCCTTTTTTTTGGGGCTTTGGGAATTCATCAATCATCATCATGTTACACCAATTAATACGAAGCCTTTCGAAGAGCCGAAATAGCTTCCTCAGACACACCACCTCTTCAGAGCACAGCGCAGCAGACGAGTGAAGCACACTGTGGCGGAACAAACTTCCCCCTCCATGACTTGCCATTTCTGACTCTTTCAACACACCAAATCATGGACCGCTGGAGCCGGCCCCTTTCTGCAATAACAGGCTGGTTACGTGCGAGAATACAAACAGCCATCATCAGAGCAAGTAGTATGTGCATTCGCGGCACCCGTCATAAATGGCAACGGATAAACATCTATGAAGATGGTGCTGCTCTTCCCCACGTCTTGTCATAAACCTTTCCGTTTGCCTGTCACTTCAACTATTATTAGTTTGTTTTTATTTTTTGTGTATGTTATTTTTAGGTTAGTTGCTTGATAATAAAATTTTAAACTTCCCCCTCCTCCACACTACATCACGCCAGAAGAAAAACTACCCCCTGGCCACGAACTGCAGTGGCCAATATGAAAATCTTTAAATAGACTACTCGCCCAAGTTGGCCGCTGCCGATCCAATCTGGCTAGATGGGGTATAATCGACCCATCTATGATTGAATGTGACTGTGGAGCCCCAACACAGGACATGCCACACCTTGTCTCTTGTCCGTCGTGCCCAACTTGTTGCACGTTCGGGGACTTAAACGAGGCAAACGAAAGAGCTGTCCAGGTTGCTACGTACTGGTCGGACAAAATTTTGAGTTGTTGAATCGTCTTTCGATTCGACAACTCAAATTTTGTCCGAGAAGGACATCATGTTACATTTTTGTCCGGCTGCTCACACCGGACACTGATAGACATCTCAGTACGTATTCTGTCCAAGACCGTCACCTACAACCGAGGCCGAAATTAGTCCTTAGTTACCGTTTTGAAATTGCACCCGAATTTTGTCGGAAAATGACCGGTAATGATCGATTCCCGAAGAATTACAAGAATTTAGGTCAACAGATTGTAGTAAAAATTAATTTTCTTTCAATTTCTATATAAAATTATCAATTTAATAGTTCACATTTCTTCCATCCAATAAAATAATCAGGATGACCTCCAACTCCCGTACAATGTCGCACTTATCAGCTAGAAGCGAGACAGCACTATTTTTCACACCCATCTCTTTCGCATAATTCGATCGGCGCTCGGCTATTTTCGGCCGGCTACTCGATTACTGGATTCACTCACTCACTTTCCGTCACGTCGTTCATTCATTGCGCATGGCAACTTTCTTCGACCGCTAGTACGCATGCGGTAACTGTGTCAACCAGTGACGCTCTCTTGTAGCCTAACCTTTCTCGTATAATTTATGGACGAAAATAATCAAATAAACTCAGTAAAAATGACGAATATGCTTCAAATTACGGGCCTAGGATGTGTGGTGTTTTGTTTCTTTTATTTAATTAAAATTATTTTCGATACGTTTTATATTTATGCTGTGGGCCCTGTGATCAACAAAGTGGATTTTAAGTTACATGGAAAATGGGCATGTAAGTGATTTATTATCTTTTTATAGTTTTAAATATCTTTTATAACTACTCTAGTAGCTAGTTTTGTTAATTTATTGGTAAAAACTAGAGCAGAATGTAATCATACTTCCTAATTTCCTAAGGTCGGTCGCTGACCTTTGGGCGTGGAAGTTCAATGCGAATGCATTTCCGATCGATCGATAGGGTTGCACGGGAGGCTACGCAAAATGGTGGACAGGTGGGCTGAAATTTCCAGGTTTTGGTCTAGATTTCGAATAGATAAAACCCTGCTTACTGGCGACTCTTTTGAATACAATGATGAATGTTGTTACTTTCTTTAAATTACTTCTGGAAACTATTGACGTACCTAGATTCGTAGATGGCACGTGCACAAAGAGCCAAATCCTTCACCATTGCACTAAGCATGTCTGCACGTGGTCGATGTTTTTTTTTCTCTCACTCAAAAGAAATTTCCGGTATGTTTGGTATGCTATGGTAAGTTTCCATGGCAATAATTCCTCTAGTCCACTATACGGTGGAACAATCGGAATTATTGCAATACGTATCGACCGTCGTCTTTGATAGGTCTTATTTGAAATGTAAAAAAAGTTTACTGATTGTAAAAGGGATGGGTAGATGACATGACAGATGACATAGTTGCTTTTAGGGGAGATAACTGAATGAGGCTGGCACAAGACCGTGGAGATTGGGACGAGAAAAGAGAGGCCTGAGCTGAGGGTGAATTCAGACTGTAGATGATGATGATGATGAAGAATGGTAGATATAATAGGGTACCAAGTTGACTAAAAAAATCGAATTAGTCCGTCAGATAGATTTCCAAAAAATATTGGGCACGTATTTTCTTTTGTCACATAAACAATAAATGAAGACGATACAGTGCTTCGTAAAGATACGCGACGTCACAGTTCGGTAGGTACATTTTTTTACCAGATAGTGACCTCACCAGCCACCACGATCTTTGACACGTTTTATTTTCGTAAATTTTTGTCATTTAATTTGATAAAACAAAAAGAACACGAATCCAATATTTTTCGTTAATCTAACAAACGGACTTAACAGAATCATATTTGTTTGAGTCAGTCAACTACCTTAGTGTACGGTTGAAAAAGAAAGTGTATTGTTTTATTGTTTCGTGGTAATTAGCATTTAATTAGTAATTCTAAGTCGCGGGTTATTTACGAACAATGCGATTTTGGGATTTAACGTGACTTGCTGATTTTCAGTCATAGATTGGTTTAGTAAATTACTTACGAGTAACTCAACCTTTCATTTGAACGTAGATCATCCACGCGGAAGACAATGGCTTTTTAATAGGGTATTTCACCAAAAAAAACTAATAAATAATATCTGTTAAATCTAATATCTAATAAATAATATCTGTTGTATCTGTTTAATTATGTGTGTTAGATTATCGAAAAATATTGGATACCTACGTAATTTTTGTTTTATCAAATTAATAAAAATTGACGGAAATAAATTGTGTCAAAGATGAGGGCTTTTGACGTCACTTTGTGAGTAAAAATGTACTAATCTTGTGACGTCACACGACTTGACGCGATTTTTCGAAGCACTATACCGTCTTCATCTTTTGTTTAAATGAAAAAAGAGAAAGGTATTTACAAGGAAGATGTGAGTGGATGTAACTTCTTCGTTGGCCGAGTGGTCACAAGCTCGAATGCTGAACATGAGCTCCTGGGTTGCATTCCTTTTTTTTTTTTTTTTGGTGGCTGTAAAATCATCGAATAACCCCTCCCGCTCTTGGGCAGAGCGAAAGGGAGTGTCAGACTTCTACTGACTAAAAACCACCCATGTTCCTTCTTCGCCCTCTATGTCGAGGCCGCGATAACCAGAGGACTACCCGCAGCCCCGACAGGCGTCGGCCCTTTCGGGCCCCTCCCATGTTGCTGACATCTCTTTGAGGCGCGCGTGGAACACGAACGCGTCGACACGGCCTGTTTTCGTCGTGAGACGGACGGACGGCGAGTTAGCCCATCACTCACCGTCCACAGGCCCGCGTCTACGGTGGCCGGAGGTCATCGCGGGACCCCTGACGCCCGGAGCGCCTCCCGCGGCGGCTGGGACGAGAGGTTCTCTCCCTCTCGCGTTCCGCCACCTCCTTCGCTAGCATCACTGCTTCGCAGAAGGAGGCGACGGCGTCCCATTCCTCCTCGCCCCGGACCATGGCTTGCACCAGGGCCGGGCGCGAGAGGTCGCCGCCGTGGGTTGCATTCCTGGGTCGGGAAAAGTGATATTTCGTTTTTCCATTAGGAATCTCTCAGTAGCGAACTAAACCAGACGATGACAATATGCTCCCCTCCTATGGGACTTAAAACATTATATTATTTTACATTGAGGCATCTTCTGGTGTCGGGGCTGCGGGTTGTACACTAGTTACCGCGGCCTCGACATATAGGGCTAAGAAGGAATATGGGTGCTTTTTAGTCAGTAGAAGTCTGACACTCCCTTTCGCTCTGCCCAAGAGCGAGAGGGGTCATTTGATGATTTTCCACCTGCCAAAAAAAGGCATCTTCTGGCTGTGAAATTTTCAGTAATTTGGATTTGACCAGTATTTCTTTGTTATTTAACACTTAAAATGAGTTTTATTAACGAATTTGGCGAGGTTTATTTAAAAAAAACTTGAAACCTTCGTTTTCGATTTTTCAATAAAAACTGCTTTTTGATTTTTATGAAGACCTTAAGTTCAGGTCATTCGAGTAAAATGTGGAAACTGACTTGTCCTAGAACCAAATAAATTGAAGAACTCTGTTTTCGGGTATTATCGAGTTCCCTGAAGGTCTACCACCTTCCAATCTTATTACTTAGGGCATAAGGGTGAAAAAGTAGTTGACCCTCAAGCGTCCCGTCAAGGTATCCTTTCCAGTATATTATGGCCGCGTTTTGTATAGGTCTCTTGTACAATGAGAGATCCGCATAAACTGGTTTTTGCAACTAGAATGGTTGTCGTGGGCAATCCGCACTGGGGTCACGTGGTGAATCTCACAGAAAAGAAAATAAATGTTCATAAAATGCAAATGAGGATAATATTAATAATTACCTACGTTCAATAGTCTGTTTACTTAACAAATCACTAAGTAATAACAATATGTTAACTCCGTGACTTATAAATAACTAGCTTGTGCCAGCGGCTTCGCCCGCGTGGAGCTCGATAATTGTCCCACGGGATCATACTACCGGGATAAGAAGTATCCTATGTTATTCCAAGTATAAACTATCTGTGGTCTACATTTTTTGTGTGAAAGAGTGACAAACATACATCCCCACAAACTTTCGCATATTAGTAGGATAGTATGATAACTCAAGTCGATCTTCAGGTTCGGCTGCACTTGCCTAGGTTGGTCCATGGATGGGTGGCCCATTTCATACCGAATTTCCTCTGTGCGTCAGAAAGCACGCTAAACAGTTGATTCTGAAAGACATTTGTAGAACTTTGAAAATCGTTACCGATAGTCAGTGACCTGAAAGTGTGACAACCTGTCTTACCATGGGGTCAGATAGGCAGTCGTTGCATGTTATATACTGGTATTCAGTTGTATCCGGTTGGACTTGGAGCCGATGAGCTAATTTTGGAATTCGCTGTATTGTTCACCTATTTTATTCTTCACCAATAAACTGCCTTGATAAAAACTATACTTTTTTGACTGGCCTGTTGGTCTAGTAGTTAATGACCCTAACTGCTATGCCGGAGGTCGTGGGTTCGATTCCCACCCAGGACAAATCTTTGTGTGATGAGCACGATCATTTGTTCTGTGTCTGGGTGTAATTTATCCATAATATGTATGTATTTAGAAATATATAAGTATGTTTATCAGTTGTCTAGTACCCATAACACAAGCTCTGCTTAGCTTGGGACTAGATGGCGTTGTGTGATAGTTGTGGAATATTATTTATTATTATACTCTGCATAACCTAGGTCATGTTCCAGCTAATCAAAACTCGTTTATTAAACGGGATATTGACTATATTTACGAATTTTTTTTAAACCTGTTTAAGTAGTTGTAGAGTAAAAAGGTGATGACAGATAGACATAGTTACTTTCGCATGCATTATATTACTAGAATTTGCAGAAATCGCAAACTAAACGCTAACTTTCACAGTTATTCATAAGTATTTTTTTTTACTAAATATACTTGGAAACTGGTTTAGACATCATGCTAATAATAAAATTGCAACGAAATGATAATAACAGCAGCGCAGCTAACAGAAAAAAAAATACCTACAGTTTATATTGATTGACTTTCTTTTTATCTAGAACTTGTTTTCTTAGTGAAATCCCAACAAACTTTAATCTACTATTGTAACTCCTTTAGGGGTTTAATTTAGAAAAAAACTGTGTAATAAACCCTCCTCGAGAACCATTATATCCATTAAAGCAAACAGCATGAAAATCGGTCGAGTAGTTTTTTAGTTTATCGCGAACAGACATAAGTATAGACAGACAGACGCGGCGGAGGACTTTGTTTTACAATATTATGTAGTGATGATATTTACAAACTACAATTTACAGAACTAAAATATATGTAAAAGTATCAAAAAGGAAAGAATTTCAGGGCGTCAAAAAATTCATCCACACCGCTGTCAACAGAAAAAGTGCAAAAGGCTGGCAGCATTCCCACGTTGGATGGCAATACTGATTCTTTGCCCAAAAAATAGGCCGTATAGTGGGTTAAGGATCACAAAACATTAGCATGCTATTTCCTACTATTGTATGTCCCGAATGAAGTAACCCAATTCTTGGCAAACGTTAACTATTGTCGACTAACAATTGTGGTCGACACTTACAGTCATGTTTTGTATTCAAAAGTGACCTTTTAAAAAACCCGAGTGAATAAAGTGAAAAGCAAAAAACAA
This sequence comes from Diarsia rubi, assembly GCA_932274075.1. NCBI lineage: Eukaryota > Metazoa > Arthropoda > Insecta > Lepidoptera > Noctuidae > Diarsia > Diarsia rubi. The sequence goes on from OW026432.1 coordinate 3,737,988, forward strand.
GCACATTTTAAATTAAACAAAACGAATCGAAGCAACCATGTTGACTTTTGGCTTCTTAAAGAAAAAAAACATAAACTCGGAATATTTTTTTCAATAAAATTTATCTTTATTCGAGTAACCATGACTCGAAACCTGTTAGTCAAACTAACGACTATTCCAATGAATCACTTGGCCTATAATATAATTAATTGCTCGACTTGGCGGGGGCACTGCCGTGCCCCCAGATTTATACGAACAATGTACAGTAACTTTTGAACAGTATCACAAGAACGTGGGGTTTGTAGTGCTGATCAACATTTGGCTCAAGTTTCATTTTTGTAATAAATTATGTGCATAAATATAAATACATAATTGTAGGTTTATATTATTCTTATTTTAAAGTTCGTGCTCAATTAGGTTTGCGTAGTGGTTATGGCCCAGTTCCGGAGATGAGCGATAAAGCCTGATTCTCAGTTGTGTATTTTTTACTAGCTTTAGCCCGTGAATTTGCCTGGATTATTTAAGTCCCTTTGTAATTGAATTTCGAAAAAATAATCCTTATAGAAATAAGGAACCCCAGTTCTTAGTCTACATCATAGAGAGAACCTCTTTGCAAAATTTCAGCTTTCTAAATCCTAGGGTTTGTATAGATAGTTAGATTAATCAGCTGGTACAATAAAGGCTGTCTTTGGGTCTGGTTGTCGCCTTTTCCTCCCGATGAATAGGGCCCTGTCGTTCATACACGTGGCAAATACTTTTTCATTATAATTTTTGGCCTTTAACACTATGGTGGAAGAAGACTTCATAGTCTTGTTACAGACCGCTTCCCCCTCATTTTTCTCGTCATCTCATCATACACCTTCTTCAAATATTTTTTTTATAAAATCGATTCATGCCAAATCTATTGTAAGATTTATATAAATCCAAGTCGCGTTACCAGTATCAACGTAACCGCATACCTATCTGATAAGCACTGCCTATACTTATCGCTGTTATCATGTGTGACTCTGTTATATCATATAACTCACGCTGTCTCGTAAGATAGCATTCCATGGAGTTGTTACGTGTGTACGCACGACGAGCAATTATACGTAGACAAGCTATTTAAAACCAGTTTATGCAGATCTCTCTGTAATGAACAGTGATCGGAATAGGCTGGCTAGATTTGCCTAAACTTCGGAGAACAGAGTGGAGACTTCCCTACAACTATATTTTTTAATTCTCGATTTGGTAATTGCATGTTTAGTTAAAATTACACATCTTAAATAAGCTTATTTTCTACTTATTGATGATTTTTTCCGAATACCGGGAAAAACAAATACGTCGTATAGAAGTCTCCACTTTCTGCTTCTGTTCTCTTCCGAAGTTCAGGCAAATCTCTTTCTCTTTAAGTGCCTCTCCAACTAGTGAAGGTTGGCAGTCAGCTCCGCATATCCGACTCGGTCTTTTGCCAGTCTAAAAAATTCTGCGGCGCTCTTAACTCTCGTCCATTCCCGGATATGGCGCAGCCAAAATGACAACATGAAATGAAGCCAATTGGCCACATCGCGCTTAGTTACGCACCAATCTCTCGCGCGATGCTACGTTTGTTCTTAATTTAAATCCTGTGTGTAAACCTTCGCGAAACAAAAAGACAACAGGGCCCCAATTCTGTAACTTCGAGTTAAGCAACCCGCCATTGACACTCTATCGACACACTACAGACATTATTTTGCCACTGTTGCAAATTTGGCATTCCGCAGAAACTTCAATGGCGTTTCAGTGGTGTGTCAGTAGTGTGTCGATAGAATGTTGATTGTGTGACAGTACAATAGTTTTCAGTGTTGCTAACAAAAAGCTACCATGAGATACCAAACCTACCACTTTATGAAATCCTATTTTTATCAATTAAATCTTTATAATACAGGTTTTTATAATCATAAATAAAACGTTTTATTATCAAAAACAAAATTTCACAAAAAACAAGCGTTTATTGTAAAACAATATTTTTATATGATGTGATAAAAATATTGTTTCTGCCTTTCTAAAAAAAAAACCTAAAAATCCCGACTGAAAAAACTGAAAATCAAAAACAAGCCCATTTTAAATTAAACAAAACTTGAAACCTTTTTTATTTCCAACTTCAGATTTCTTTTGTGTTTGTTCTTTCGTTGGTCGCGTAAAATTCTTCGCAGATGATTTATTTAACTTTGGTGTTTATAGGATTTGTGACTTTGAATTTCTATTAAACATATAAGTGTCATATATTTTTGTAATCTCCTTTTAAAACCCTTCATTTTGATACCCTACTCGATGGAAATTGTTTTTTTTTTCAAATCTGCGATTTGGCCCCCAAAATCCGATTTTTTTATTTTTCCACATTCCACATTATTATCACAGAGTACATTTTTATATAATTATTATCTTAGAGAGTAGTTACTTGACTAACATAATTATATAAAACGACAAAGGTAAGGTAAGTGAAAAAGTCCCAATTGTTGTTGGGAAAATAATAAAAAAACGTGATGAATTTAAAGTGATTTGTGTTCGGAGTTCTAAAGTTCAATGGAAATATATTTTCACAGTAAATTTTGAGTTATGTTATGAACTTCCACACCAACATTTCAGGATCAATTAGCTCCTTTGCTTGCTTCTTGCAAAGTCGAATTCACTTGCAGCCTCATTAATGCGCGAGTATTGCGGCGCTGGCGCAAAAGCAAAACGTCGACAGTCGGCACTATAAGCCAATGCTAAAATACGCCACCGCAAAGTAGGTACAGAAGGCCTCATTGTGGCGAAAAACTAAGTCCACTTTATTAATTAGTACATTACGTAAGACGTACACACTAGGATACTTAATTTTAATTTTTAATAGGAACAAATTTAACCAAATCAATAGGGAAAAGAGGTGTCGTTGTTCGATGGCTTCACAATGGCAGTTCGATAGCTAAACACGATAGACACAACTGTCAGATATCACATAAAATATTTACAGACTACCGTAACTTTGGCCATCACGATGACATTGACACATTAAAATGTTCCAGACTACCAATATTACAATAGTCCCATTATGGCGTTTCAATGTCACTACAGTTGCAACTGTGGCAAGTCAATGACCTTAGATAAGTTGTAGAATACCAAATGTCATTAAATATTCTATTGAGACACTACTTACACACTATCGACACACTATTGTCAAGTTGACTATTTTACAGAATTGCGCCCCAGGCATCCCGCTCTACGGTGTCATATTTTCTTTCCCTTTCTTTACGCGTAAAAGTAGTAATATAATATTTTGAAGCGCCGCCATGTTAGTTCATGACGTGTATACCTATATATAATACGTCATTGGTGGTAACTAGGATGGCTTGGATTTAAAAAATCGAAGATACATGCCATCTACTCTATTATACATCAGTTCTGTGTCCCAGCTGTGGGATATAATTATTGTACCAGTTGCCAAGATTACCTCATAGTATATTTAAAAATCAAAATATTAAAGAAGGCCTTTAGAACCCACTCATCCTAAAATTAAATCCTTTTAACAAGCACGCGCGTATTTAAAACTTTTAAGTAGAAGTTCAAAACAGCAGTGGGCTGTGTCAACAATTTTAAAAACACGAAGAAAATTGAGCAATAAAAAGTTGGTCCCAGACCGAAGTAAAAAACTCTGTACAGTTTAAGACCAAATAAGAATACCTTTGTGACCAAAGAGCAGGGATTTGCATATTTAAATAAATGCTTAGGTAGCGTTGAATATTGTGGAAAAAAGCAGAAACAATTCTTTAAACAGTGTTCTAAGAGTATCTGCTAGGATTTTAGCGGTATTGTCTTAAGATAATCAGCTTGTAATGTTTTCGCTGCAGAGACACAGGGGCTGCGGGATGTTTGAAAGAGATACCGCGGCCCCAGACACAAAGGGTTAAGTAGGAACATGGGTGGTTTTTAGTCAGTAGGTAAAAGTCTAACACTCCCTTCTGCTTCTTTCAGAGCGGGAGGAGTCTTTTTGATCCTTTTTCACATTCCAAAATAATTAATAAACAGGTATTGGTAAAGCTGTTCATCAGCCTAGTCTTCAAAAATGACTAGGTTGTAATCTATCTCACATTCCCAGTAATTTAGTGGTGATGAAGTTTTATTTTTTAGTAAAACAATAATAAACGAATTTAACGAATATAATAAGTCGAGCTCCACGATAACTGACTGGACGGGTCCACTCAAATCTGTGTGGTGCTTTCTTCAAAAGACCATCTCAGACATTAATCTGCATGGGCCGCAGGTTGTACACTAGTTATCGCGGCTTCGACATAGAGGGCTAAGAAGGAACATGGGTGGTTTTTAGTCAGTAGAAGTCTGACACTCCCTTTCGCTCTGCCCAAGAGCGGGAGGGGTTATTCGATGATTTTCGACCCGCCAAAAAAAACAAAGACATTAATTTGCATGTTCTTCATGTGTGTATTATACCTTATTGTTAACCCAAACGATTTTAAAAGATTAAAAGAGTAACCTTTGGAGTTTCTTACCGGTTCTTCTCCTTAGGAATCGACCAATGCACCAACCGTGCACCTTTTTGTTGACGTTTTCTAAGTGCCCATGTAGGCCTATGTGAAATAAAAATATTTAGATTTTTTGTATTTTAACAAAGTTTCGTTCCCGTGGTTTTAACCAATGAGTAACTTGTGAGGGGGTGATCTTGGAAGCAAGATCAAGTCATGTCTGTCATAAAAATCTATTGACACCAGAACCAAAGGTGTGTTCAAAATTACGGCTCAATAGAATGGTTTGAAACTCAGTTGCAAGATTTGACCATTCTTTTTCATCATTCATCTTTTCTTTGACCTTCCTCTCCCTCTCCATCCATCAACATTTATATCCATCACCTTTTCAGGCACATGCGATTCGTCTAACTAACATCATTATAAGGTAAAAAAGAACTTTAAATACTAACACAACCTACTCTCCTACTAATATTATAAATGTGAAATGGATAGATGTTTGTTACTCTTTCACGCAAAAACTACTGAACAGCTGAGGATTAAATTTACAACACAGATAGTGTATAACCTGGATTAGCATATGGGATACTTCTTATCCAGGTAGTATGATCCTGTGGGACAATTATCGAACTCCACGCGGGCAAACCGCGGGCACAAGCTGGTAAAATTATAAATTAGTTCAGTAAGATACTATAGAGTAGAGTATACTATGTTTCTTGTTTTAAAACTGGGTAAGTAAGTTACCTTTACAGTTAAAGTTCTATCAGTCTGAGTATTAGGTGGCTAGGAAGTAAGCGGGTTATAGAGCTGAAGCGATAGCGTCTGAATATTTGTTCCTGTAGATAAATAGAAACCTAACTAGTAAATGTAATATTAAAAAAAAAAATATATATTTAAATGTTTGTGAACGCACTCTCGATTTTGGAGAAATTCCTTGTAAGGGACAACGTTTTTTTGAAAAAAAAAAATTATAGAAATGAAGGAAAAGCGTTTATTAGCATAATAGACAACGCTTGACTGTATTGTATTCTAAGCTGCTGACCATGGGTTCCAGGGTTCGATGCCCGGATTAAGCAATTTGTTATTGGGACTTTACATCAGGAATTTCTCAATAACAGCCACGGAGTCTAGATTTATGCTCGGTTGATTGCAATAGGATCGTCCCCCTATTAGGTACACGGGGCTTAAACAGAACTGGGCCAATATGGGTAAACGTACAGTTAAGATCACCCATGCCTAACTATTACAGGGCTTACAAGATTTAAAACTGAATATGAGTTCTTCCCAAGCGATTTTTTAATCATGTTCCACTAGCTGTTGCCAGCGGCTTCACCCGCTTCAACTCGAAACTTATCCCACGGGAAGATAAAATCGGGATAAAAACTATCCTATGTGTTAATCCAGGGTGTCAGCTAACTCCATACTCAATTTTATTAAAATCGCACCAGCCGTTTAGACGTGAAGAAGTAATAAACATACACACTCACAAACTTTTGCCTTTATAATATTAGTGAGAAGTGTGATTTGTTGCTCTTTTTTGGCGGGGAGTTCTTGTTTAAATCTACTTTTTTTGTTTTTGAGGGTTGAAAATCATCAAATGACTCCTCCCGCTCTGGACAGAGCGGTAAGGAGTGTCAGTCTTCTACTGACTAAAACTCACCCATGTTTCTTTTTAACCCTTTTGTGCCGAGCCCGTGGTATCTCTTTTGAACAACCCGCAGCCCCAACGGGTCTATTAGTAGCTTCAAGTCTATTTCAAAGATTTCTTCGATATTCCTAACTAGCTGTTGCCAGCGGCTTCACCCGCTACAACTCGAAAATGATCCCACGGGAAGATAAAATCGTGATAAAAACTATGCTATGTGTTAATCCAGGTTATAAACTATCTGTGTACCAAATTTTATCTAAATCCGTTCAGTAGTTTTAGCGTGAAGAAGTAACAAACATACACACTCACACACTTACAAACTTTCGGCTTTAAATATTAGTGTGATACTTTGAAACAATGACTGAACAGCTGCCAGAACTAGGTAATTTATTTCCAATTGTTTTAAATACTCATTAAGACTAAACTACTCATCAATTCATCATAATTGCGAAATTGTTGAACTTTCAATCTATATTGTCCACTTATTTCCACATAATTGGCCTACTTAATTTAGTCAGAATACATTATGTAGCATAATGTCAGTTGTTATGACGTATATGTCAATAATTAATGTCGTAATGGAGGCAGAGACATACTGCCGTACTCAGAGATACCTAATGATTACTTAAGCCGTCACTTAGTAAAGGTTTGACATATTTTTGTATGACAAAACTGTCAAAACCATTACTAAGTGATGGCCTAAGTAATATAATAATTTAAATTAATAATTTAAAACCATTTTAAAAGATTAAATGAGTAACCTTTGGAGTTTCTTGCCGGTTCTTCTCCTTAGGAATCGACCAATGCACCGAACCGTGCCCCTTTTTTATGTCGACGTTTTACAAGTGCCCATGTAGGCCTATGTGAAATAAAATGTTTTGACTTTTGACTTTTTTGACTTTAATCATTAAAGCACTCTGAGTGCGGCAGATAGTGTGGCCACTTTACTCGTCATGCCGCACGTCATGCTCCTCGTCCTGCCCATCGCTCCCTATGTTGTCGGTTTTTGTTTTTGTAGGAGCGTCGCGATTAATTGCGCGAGTAGAGCAGTGTGGGCAGAGTGAGCAACAGCGCGGCAAATAGCGGCAGCGCGAGGAGCATAGCGATGAGCAGCGCGAGGAGCATAGTGTGGCGGCCGCATAAAAGTATTGTTTTAAAGAACATGTTTTTAAATTGATATGACAGAGGTGTACTTAGTCATCTGCCTATCATTTTCTCAATTTTATTGGCGTCGGCTTCCAGTCTTACCTGATGCAGCTGAATATCATTTTCTGTCATGGAGCAACAGTCTATCTGCCCTTCACAACCCCGTTAATACCTTCTAGGTAAGACCGTACCGACATATGGATGTCCTGTCCTACACATAACATTTCGTCAATAGGGTTATGAGCAAAAAAAATCGAATTAGTCCGTCATGTAGATTACCAAGAAATATTGGAAAAATATTGCACTGTTTCGTCTTCATTGTTTGTTTACGTGAAAAAAAAATTCACATAAACAAACAATGAAGACGAAACAGTGCTTTGAAAACTCGTGCGACATCATACTCTAAGACATTAGTACGACATTTTTTAGCGGTCAGTGACGTCACCAACCCCCACTCAAATCTTTGACGCGTTCTATCTTCGTAATTTTTTATTGATTGATTTGATAAAACAAACAAAACGTATTCAATACTTTTCGATAATCTAACAGACGGACTAAATAGAATCACATTTTTTTAAGTCAGTACACATCCCGATTAATGTTTGCTGCAAAAACCCATATTACCCGTTCTTTTCGTGGCCCTTACATTACTTAGTTTATTTACTCATTGAGGGTATTCAAAACTTTTCAACACTACTTATGGGAGGTAGACTTTTCTTATTGCATAATTGTCAAACTACCCTCCTTGCCTTTCATTGAAACTTGTAAGTCTGAGACAGAAGTTTTGTACATCGTATATATTTTAATATTATTTTGTATTAAAGAAGGCTGACATTTTCTTAGGTAATTAAAATATTGCGGCTTTTTGTCAGTGTCGCGTTTTGACGGTATACTGAAATTGTGTTTGTTTGTTTTGCTTGAATGTAATTTAGTCAAGAAAAATGACAATGCGACGGAGTGAAATTAATTCTACAAATGTTGTTTAACAAATAAGATAAATCGGAAAATGCGTAAAAAAGCCTTGCAAAAATATCGAATAGTAAAAAAATCCAATAAGTCCGTCCAATAGATTTCTAAAAAATAATATGGACACAATATATTTTTTCTCTTTTCACGTATTCAAAAGATAAGAGACGATACGGTGCTTCGAAAAGTCGTGTCGATTCGTGTGGCGTCACAAATTAGTACGTTTTTTACCCAGAACGTGACGTCACAAGCCCCCACACACGACATTTGACACGTTTAATTTACGTAAATTATTAATTTGATACAACAAATCACACGTATCTATCCAATATATTTCGATAATCTAACAGACGGACGAATTAGATTTTTGTGGTGAAATACCTTAAAGTATAGCCTGTCATCTGTCAATTTTTATTTTCATAAGTTAAGTTGGTCTAGTGGTCACAAACGCCACTGTTGACCTTGAGGTCCTTCGGTCGATTCATTTCTGGGTCGGGTGAAATATATTATTATTGGGTTTTTCCGTCAAGAATTTTCCAGTAGCAACCGGGCAAAAGTGTAGACTCCGTATCTGGATTTGGTTGATGGCATTAGGGTCGCTCCCTATTACATAGGACTTGAACATAGCTGGTGAAATTTGGGTGTACCATTAGTGACACCTCTGCGTAAGCCCTTCTGAGATTACAGGCGCGATGTTACGTATATATTATATGTAACCCGATAACGGTGGATAACTATTATTATATGTTTAAAATAAAAGATAATGACTAATACCAACAACAAAATAACAACCATCTTCATCAAAACTAAAACCACAAGGTTCAACCATAACACGTAACTATCAAATTAAACCCTCGTTAACAAAATTAGTTGACGAGGGTTTTTATCGGTCAGTTTAACCACTAAACTTTAGATTAGCTGATAAGGGTTTATGTCAATTTGACATTGACGTATGTCACTTTTTGTTGAACATAATGATTATGTGTAAAGTGTCTAACCCAATTATATAGGGTGACTTTATTTACTATTAGTTCGTCGACTCTGAAACGGGACATGTTTTATATTTCGGCGTACTCTCCAGTTCTGAAGCCATTGCGCTAGATGGCGTGCTTCTTCCAGTTTGCTCCGACTTTCGGTATCTCAATTCACTCGTGCAAAGCGATGGCGAAATAGATCGTAGTGTTAAGCATAGAATGAGCACTGGATGGATGAAATGGTGGCATGTCACGGGAACAATATGCGAGTCCCGCATTTCGCTTAAACTCAAGGGGAAGATTTATAAAACCACGGTTAGACCTGCTGTCGTGTATGAATCAGAATGTTGGGCCACAAATGGGATAAATGAAAGGCAATTGCATGTGGTGTGACGCGAATGGATAAAATAATGAATGAGTACATAAGAGGAAGTCTGAAAGTGACGCCGTTGAATGAAAAGTTGTGTGGTTATCGATTGGAGTGGTATGGAAGGAATGAAGAAAGTGATGTGAGGAAAATGTTGAGTATGAATGTAGATGGGTAAAAGAGTAGAGAAATACCAAAGAAACGATGGATGGACCAAAGAAACAAATAAATTGGGATAAGGGCAGGAGAATGATGATGACCACTGCTCTCAAAAACGGTGGAGGTCAAACATCGTGAGGAAACCGAATTAAAAATTCGAAGACCTTGTGGCATCTACCAATACGCACTGGGCCCGCGAGGTAGATCATAGCCCATTTGCCTCTCAAAGAGAGGAGGCGTGTGTTCCAGCAGGGGGAACATTAATATTGCCATAAACCGGGTACAGAAAACCAGACTCCGTAACTACTACTGAGAAATTCCTGATGAAAAAACCCAGTAACTCTTAGCCTGTATTTGTTTTTGTGGTTGCGAAATCATCAAATAACCCCTCCTGCTCTTGGGCAGAGTGAAAGGGAGTGTCAAACTTCTACTGACTAAAAACCACCCATGTTCCTTCTTAGCCCTTTATGTCGAGGCCGCGGTATCTCTTACCCGCAGTGCCGACGGGCGTCAGCCCTTCCATGTTGCTGACATCTTTTTGAGGCGCACGTGGAACACGAACGCGCCGTCGACACGGCCTGTTGTTGTCGTAAAACGGTCGGATGGCGAGCTAGCCCATTACTCACCATCCATAGGCCCGCGTCTACGGTGGCCGGAAGCCGTCATGTGGCCACCGACACCCGGAGCGTCTCCCGCGGCGGCTGGGACGAGAGGTTCTCTCCCTCTTACGTTTCGCTACCGCCTTCGCCAGCATCACTGCTTCGCAGAAGGAAGCGCCGGAGTCCATCTCGCCCCGGACCATGGCTTGCACCAGGGCCGGACGCGAGAGGTAGCCGCCGCCGATGTAACACAACCTGACCCGAGAATCGAATCTAGGACCTCATGCTCAGCATGTTCACAGCGACCACTATTAGACTAACAATACAATGGCGGACATCGGCTAGTTTAATCTATAAAAAATCTCGACTATTTATCCACACGTCAAAGAATCTCTGTGAATCATTATTATTATATTCGCTTAAGCCGACTATAACACACTGAATACTTTCACTGCGAAATTAACTCATGGCGCTTTATGACTTAACGTATTACGTTAAGGTTCAATTTGCGCTGAAGGCTGCCAAGTATTATGGGAACAGGTTTGGTGAGAAAGTGTGTTATGTCAGCGAATTTGTGTACTTCCCGTGGCATTGTGGGCAGGTTTTAATTCTTTAGGATATTTTAAAATTATTTTATTTTATTATGACGAAAAAAAAATTAAGTGAGTGAACGCAGAGAAAGTGTGTGCAGTAGTGGCCTAATTTCACAAAGCTAAAAATGGGTGTTAAAAAGCTTTCGTCAGTCTTTTCTTTACGTCATCGCCATATTTTTTTGTCCGTAAAACATGATTTTTCACTCTAAAAATGATTAATTGTTGACTACGGAAAGGTTCCGTTTACACTATTTTTATTTACACCTTGTATAATAAGGAAACCGGCTTGTTGTTAAACGAAAATTGAAAGATATGTGTTATTGTGTTATTTTACTAAGACGCAGAATCCTTCGAACAGAGGTCAGTATGCATTCCCAGCTGTGGGAACGGTACAGGCCGATTATAATAGAAAGTAAAGCAAAGCATTAGAGGCCGGAGGCTAGCATGAGCGTGCGATGTAAACGTAGCAATATTACATCGATTTTTATCGAAAATATAATTTTCAGAAAGTATTTTATTTAGTTACTATAATTATTGTTTGCAACAAACCCAATCAATGTCATCCATACATTGTACGAATAATAATTTATGATTTTAAAATCGACATCATTTATTATTTTCTTTACATTACCATTCGTGTTCAGGTTTTGAAAAGGATAGTTATTATTTTGTACCTATTTGAAAATAAAAAATAAAATAAAAATAAGTGAAAGTTACGGTACAGTCAATAAGAATTCGAATATTCAGACCTTTCAATATTTCCGAGGCTATAAAAGGTCAAGTTCCAAAGGAAAAATAATTCATGTCAATGAATTCACCAGAAAAACACGAATAGCTTAATCGGGCAACGACCTTTGCCGTGACAAATAGTTTAACAATAATCACACTGCCCCACAAACGATGTGACATCTGATATTGTGTCCTGGCCTGTCCTGTATTTGCACATCGTGGAACCTGTCCTGCAGGGCTATTGTGTATCTTTTTAAATGTCAGAGGCTATCATAGTGTCCATCAATTAACTGTCGAATGGTTCCATTTTGTACTAAACCATAACAAATTTGACAGTTAATCGATGGACACTATGATAGCCACCGACATTTAAAAAGATACGCAATAGCCCTGCTAATGGATGCTACTGGAAATGTTAAACTCGTTGCCAATTTGTTTGCTAAGTCAATTTCAATTGTCATCGATACACTGTGAAGAAGAACTAAACTAACACTGTTTTTACCCGACTGCGGCGAAGCCCAAAAGAAGGGTTATGTGTTTAACGTGTATGTATGTCCGTTTCTTTGTTCCCTCATAATGCAGTTTGAAGAACACAAACGATTATATAAACACTTTATCAACATCCAACCTTTTTTTTTTTGGTGGGTGGGAATCATCAAATAACCCGCTCTTGGGCGGAGCGAAAGGGAGTGTCAGACTTCTACTGACTAAAAACCACCCATGTTCCTTCTTAGCCCTTCTTAGAGATACCGCGGTATCTCTTACAACATCCCGCAGCCCAGGAAATGCTAAACTGCCGTACTGCCACACTTGGAGAGCTCTAATGATAACTTAGGCCATCACTTAGTAATGGTTTTGACAGTTTTCTCACTCAAAAATATGTCAAACCTTTAAACCTTTCTTTGTTTAATAATAAATAAAGCTCTCTGAGTGCGGCAGCAGTATGTCAATTCCAATTGTCATCGATACGCTGTGAAGAATACCTAGACGAACACTGTTTTGCAGTTTGAAGAACACAAACGATTCAGACACTTACATCAACATGTAACCCTCAGCTTCAGAATATAAATGTTCTTCGGCATACATAATGCAGGCTCACGCGACTACCTCAGCCGAGTATCAATTACAAATTATGCCAATACCGCAGCACCCCATGTTGAATCAGCACTATTCTCGAATATTATGATTACGGTACGCTGGGATACCAGATACTGATAAGGTTAGTAGGAACATCTGGGGTTAAAGGTTTTCATTTTGATTGGTGACTATTGAAAACCTGGTTTGGTGTTATTACCAGACTACGCCGAAGCCAAAAGGAAGGGTAATGATTTTGGCAGTCTATGTATGTTTGTATGTATGTTCCACCATAGCGCCTAATCTACTTAAAGGATTTTAATTAATGAGAAGTCAATAGATACGTAAGAATAGCCCGGGTGACATAGGTTATATACATTTTGTAAAAAAAAATATAATGTAAATTAAATTTCAGATTCTAACATCGAGGAAAATTAAATTGAGATAATCATAACATTTTTGGTATCAAATGAAAGGTCTTGGCGAGCACATTACAAATATGTTGGACAGTCGTAGTCGCATGTCACCTTGTAAATGGCAACTAGCAGCTGACTTCTGTATCAATGTGAACGCCATGAAGGAGCATCAAGTATCAGTGGCATGCGACTTCGGCTGTCCTCTATTATAATTTTACTAATTACTAAGTTATTTACTAAAATTAATTTAAGGTGTATTTTCTTGTTTTCTTCTCTTATGACCGCGGTTTTATTAGTCGGCGATTTTTTGCGTAGTCAGGTTTTAGTTTTTCAAACATTTTGGTTTTTAATCATATATTAGATTAAAGAAAGAAGATGTAGTGAGAATTTTATAACGTGCTTTTGATGGATTTTTGACGACACGTTTGGCGCAGTGGCTGAGCGATTGAACTGCTGGCTTCGATCCCCACACGGATCAAATATTTGTATGGCCTACAGATAGTTGTTTCTAGTCTGGTCGTCTGTGAGTTTAAGTGTTTGTAAACGCCCCCACGATACAGGAGTAATTCCTAGTGTGGAGCAAAACTTTATAAAAAAAAAGAATAAAAAAACTCCAAACCTTTAAGCCATAACATTAAATAACATAACTTCACGCCTGTAATCCTGAAGAGTTTGGCAGACGTATACGAGTATGATGTGTTAGTGCAATTATATTTTGCCACATATAATGTTTAAGCCCTATTTAATAGGGAAGGAGCCTAAAGCCTTCAGCCGGGTGCAAGTGACAGACTCCATGGTTACCACTGAGAAATTTAAAAATTACAGATTGAAAAATTCAAACCCAGGAACTCGTGCACAGTAGCCGCACTTGCGACCACTAGACAGTACAGTCCCCCAATATGTTATAATGAAATGAAAATGATGAAAAAAAAATTACTTCAGACACATGTTTCTGAAGTAAATATTTTCACTTCTTTTTTTATTTATGGACCTGTATCATGATTTATTTATTTACAGAAATACATTTAAGCTCACAGTTTTTCAAGCTAACAATGATCATATTACAATATCAAATTATCTTGTCAAATTCACAATAATTCAGAAACAAAAATAAAATAAAAATTATAGGTATGTCAACTGGTGTCTTATAAAACAAGTAAATAAAAATAAAAATTATACAGGTCCATATTATATTAGTAGGTACTTATAGCTATTTTAGTTACTTTTTTCAACAGTTATTATTTTACATGACTTAATAAGTACCTACTTATAGCTATGCTATTAAAAATTCAAATAGTTATTACTTTGGACGTGAGTGTGTGACCAACGCCTTAAAATTTTACTGTCCACTCTGCCTGACACCACGCTCAGAAGCTAGTACTACCTGACCTGAGACTACAGGGATGCCGTTCTTTTACGAAGCACTGCTGAAAGCCGTCCGTGCTGTGGTCTGTGAACATGCCGGTGGCACTGCACCGCCATTGGAGCCCAACAAACCCCTGAACGCGTTGTTATATTGGACGCGCAGAGCATTGCAGGCTCTGACCAAGTAAAAAGTAAAGACGGAACTCTGGCCGAGTCAGGCCGGTCAAACTACGCCTCGCAACATAAACTACGCCTTGGTCTTAAACTTTTTATTTGGTCTGAGACGTGTGTGCGTGTATGCGAGGCGTAGTTTGACCGGCCTCACTTTGCTTTTCGCAGAGTTCCGTCTATACTTTTTATTTGGTCTGAGATTGCAGGTTTTCTTAGTGTAATTGCTCCACAGGTTGTACGTGTATCATGTCCTTAAATCCTAGTCTTCTATTCAAACCTAAAAAGTGCCAATACTTTTTCTGTTTTTTTTTTTATAAAACCATTTTCTTTTGTTCCAGTGGTTACTGGAGCCACTGATGGAATCGGCAAGGAGTATGCCAAACAGGTGATGTATAATTCTTACTATGTTCCTACTCTCATTACTGTTTTAGCCCTAAAGTACTTGTTAAAGTTGTTGATCCTGTGGGAGAAGTAGCAGTTGTAGATTTTTGACAGTCATTAGCGGCCGGAAAATCTGATAACTACATATAAGTCTTACCAAAGGGTTTCGTATTTCCTAGTAGGTACTGACTCAGTTGTGGAAATGAAAAATACTGGTTTACGTTTAAATTACGAAGATATGAATAATGATAATACATTATGATTCACATGATGTTTATTTACATTCACTTTCTGTAACTCATTTCATCACAAAGATTTTCTTTTTTTTTTTTTTTTTTTATTGTAGATAGGCTCGCGTTTGACCACTATCTCACCAGATGTTAAGTGACGATGTGGTCGAAGATGTAGCACGCTGAGAGATTTTCTCCACCATGAGAGTAGTCTCATGGTGGAGAAAATCTTATTGTGAGGAAACCAGCATGCCCTAGGGCCTAGGGCCTAGGCCCTCGAACAATGAAAATGAAAGTTCAAGAATTAATTGTTTTTGTAAATGGCATGCTGCTTTCTGCCAAATGAGAAAAAACTCAGCGAAAAATGTAATTCAGCAAGTTTATTATAATAATTTGAACACAGCAATAATTCTTGAAGTTTTCTTATTACTATGAATAAATTTTGATAAACATTTTAGTGCCAGACTTTTTGAACTCAATTATAATAAATAAAACTTAGGTGTTAACTTGGTAATATTTAAATTTTTTGGTTCATTTGGTGGTAAAAATGTTTGAGTATTTTACCGTTTTTGTGTTTTTAGGGGACGATTGAGACCAAAAATTTACGGAATGCCTTTGATTTTTATCGCTTGTAATTTAGTCAGTGCCCGCACTGCCCACCAGAGATGGGTCCAATTTGCCCGCCAGAGACGGGCCCACTTTGCCCAAATAGCTGATTGCAAAAAGACCGACTAATCTGCCAAGAAGGTCATTGCTGTCGGTGTAGTTTAAGGGTCAGTGGCAAAGATGTCCAAAAAATTAAGAAACGACTTCAGCTGTTCACCTTTTGTTATTTAGTTACACCACAGATGAACGAGGTATTCCCATCTGAGCACCATTTTTTTGCCGATTTTGACCGGTTAACAGACTGGCCGTCTAGTCGGTTGCAAAAGTGTCTCATTCCTGCCTTTGTAGTTGAGGGGGCATCGTAACCCGCGATGACCTCCGGCCACCGTAGATGCGGGCCTGTGGACGGTTAGTGATGGGCTAACTCGCCGTCCGTCCGTCTCACGACGAAAACACGTCGTGTCAACGGCGCGTTCGTGTTCCACGCGCGCCTCAAAGAGATGTCAGCAACATGGGAGGGGCCCGAAAGGGCCGACGCCTGTCGGGGCCGCGGGTAGTCCACTGGTTATCGCGGCCTCGACATAGAGGGCGAAGAAGGAACATGGGTGGTTTTTAGTCAGTAGAAGTCTGACACTCCATTTCGCTCTGCCCAAGAGCGGAAGGGGTTATTCGATGATTTTACACCCGCCAAAAAAAAAAAAAAGGGTATTTAGGTACTTTAGCGATTACATAACATTTTAAACTGCAAATTGTATAATATTTGTCTACGCAATAATATTGAACATAAGGTACATATTGGCTTAGAACTAATATTAGTCGTACCTTCGTCCGACTGGTGATTGATAATAATATGATGAGGTTAAATTCCATATTGTTCGCTAAGCAAACATCCCTTATGTATACTTATTTAGTAAAGGTTTATGTTGTAGGTACTAGCGGTTGCCCTCGACCTTCATCGTGTAAAATTATATTAAAAATTTTACTTCCGTGTTTTTAGGTAATAGGGTATTTCAACAAATAAATCTAATTAGTCCGTCTGTTAGATTATAGAAAAATATTAGATAAGTGTTTTTTGTTTTAACAAATTAATAAAAATGGACAAAAATAAAACACGTTAAAGATCATGACGTCACTTTGTGGGTAAAAAAGCTTGTGACGTCACACGACTTGACGCGACTTTTCGAAGCACTAAATCAAAAATCAAAATCAAAACTCATTTATTCAAACTAGGCTGATAATCAGCACTTTTCGAACGTCAAAATTTACTTTACTTTACTTATTTACAAGAGACAGTCCCCCAAAACGCCCCCCCTTCGACACTTCCTAGTGTTTTTGCTGGAAAGAAGAAGTGGCGGAACAAACTCCCCAGCACACATCTGTCTGTTAGGTTGGTTAGAAGAACCAGACTCGATACAATAGTAAGGCAAGTATAAAAAAGTATATAATAATAATAAAAAAAGACATAACATATCAGTAAACTAATCTTGGAGAAAGAACATAAATAAATAACAAACATTGTCTTGTGTTCAACTCAGCGACCAACTGTTCTTATCATTTAAGTAGTCGTTAATGGAATAGTACGCTTTTAAACAAAGATTAGATTTTACTTTGGCTTTAAACGCATTAAATGGCAAGTCTAGAAAAGAAGATGGCAGTTTGTTATAAAATGTTATACCAAGCCCGACGAATGAATTATGAACTTTGTGAAGCCGGTGAAAAGGAGCGCGTAGTTTATGCTTATTTCTAGTGTTAAAGTTGTGAATATCACTGTTTTTAGTGTACAGGTGGATATTTTGTTTAATATATAAAATGTTGGCAAAGATGAACTGAGAAGCAACAGTGAGGATACCAATCTCCTTAAAAAAATCTCTAAGAGAAACTCGGGCACCCAGCTGATAAATTGCACGAACCGCTCGCTTCTGCAGAACAAATATATTTTGAATATCAGCAGCTTTGCCCCACAGCAGAATACCGTATGACATAACGCTGTGAAAATAACTGAAGTAGACTAACCGTGCTGTATCAACGTCAGTGAATTGTCTTACTTTTCTGACGGCGTATGCGGCTGAACTTAGCCTTCCCGCTAGGCTTGATATATGTAAACCCCATTGTAATTTTGGATCTACTGTAATGCCCAGAAATACAGCAGAGTCGGCAGTTTCCAGCTCCTGATTGGCGAGGATAATATTGGGACCTAGATTTCTAACATTGGGTAAAGCGAACTTAACTATTTTAGTTTTCTTGGCATTAAGAACAAGGTTGTTTATTGTGAACCAATCCGTGACCATTGATAGCGTGCTGCTTACGTCGTCAAAATCGTGTCTATTCCTATCTACTTTAAAGATAAGAGAGGTATCATCTGCAAATAGTACAACGTCACAAAAACCCTTTAAATAGTATGGTAGATCATTAATATAAACCAAGAATAAAAACGGACCCAGTATTGAACCTTGAGGTACACCTAGCGGAACCGGTAGCCCGGAAGATTTCGCGCCACTGTAAGTATCGTCTTCATCTTTTGTTTAAGTGAAAAAAAACAACATGTACATTATTTTTTTGAAAATCTATTTGACGGACTAATTAGACTTTTTTGGTGAAATACCCTATTTTATTTTTGGGGGCATGAGGAACAGGGTGTAAAGTTCCTCATCCCCCATAGAAAAGGGAGGATCCTCCGACCAGACGGGTGTTGTGTCTGGTGGGCTAACTGCCCGACATATGTAAGTCGGGATTTTCTAAATAGGCTAATGTGGCGGATAACTTTGATAGCGCGATGCAGAATTGCCAATGTTAGTTCGCATCTATTGCGATAGATGGCGCTGTCGCCACATCACTCCCCTCCGAGACCGGAGGTCGATTGCAGGCTGAGTCTTGATGCTTGCCAGGCCAGTGGAAGGTTCCAGTGCGTCGGAACCGGATGCCGCATAGTTCACGGTGAGTCGGAACTGTCTGCGGCGATACCCCAGTGAGTCGGGGTGATGCTGCACATATGCTCCAGTGAGTCGGAGTGGTGCAGTGCTGCGTAGTGGCTGGCTGCTGCGTCGACCAGGAGAGAAGGGCGTCTCTGCTTGTTGACCGGCCGAAGTGCAGTGTGCTGTGCCAAGGTCGGTGATGAGGCTGAGGGTGATGACCAGGAATGCGCTTCCGCTGCATGCTGGTGGTCAGGATACCCGATGAAGCCGTAGTTGCTGGCTGACGGTATGACTCGCTGCTCGAAGGCTTGAGGAAGTGATGATATTGAAGAGTTGCACGAAGGCTGCGCTGACGTTCATCACGTCGGGGTCACCAGTTTGGGGGGCATGAGGAACAGGGTGTAAAGTTCCTCATCCCCCATAGAAAAGGGAGGATCCTCCGACCGGACGGGTGTTGAGTTTGGTGGGCTAACTGCCCGACATATGTAAGTCGGGATTTTCTAAATAGGCTAATGTGGCGGATAACTTTGATAGCGCGATGCAGAATTGCCAATGTTAGTTCGCATCTATTGCGATAGATGGCGCTGTCGCCACATATTCGATTTACTTTTGTTTCACTAAACGGTTATTTTGAAATTAAAAACACACTTCAATTTTATTTGTTTGCCCACATACAAAGAAATAAAATTGATAGTTCTGTTAGTAATATTATGTACTAACTTTGACTGCCCTGTTGGTCTAGTGGTTAGTGACCCTAACTGCTAGGCCAGAGGTCGTGGGTTCGATTCCCACCCAGGACAAACGTTTGTGTGATGAGCACGATCATTTGTTCTGTGTCTGGGTGTAATTTATCTATAATATGTATGTATTTAGAAATATATAAGTATGTTTATCAGTTGTCTAGTACCCATAACACAAGCTCTGCTTAGCTTGGGACTAGATGGCGTTGTGTGATAGTTGTGGAATATTATTAAAAAAAAAAAAAAAAACTGTTGCCCGCGGCATCGTCCGCGTGGATTTTTTTTCATTTCCTTTTCACATAAAGTATACTATGTTACTTCTAATACCTCCAATAATATGTGTACAATGTTTCATGATGATCTGTTACGTAGTTTTCGCGTGAAAGCGTAACAAACAAACTTACATGTATAATATTAGTAGGGATGTAAGTATATGTAGAATGATGCACCTATAGAGATCACTAATTGTAGCCTAATAGTTGTGACCAAAACGTATGCTCATTAGCCGTGGGTTCGAACCCAGTTCACCCAAGCACTAAGTTTGGTATTTAATGACTACTGCTCTCCAAGATGGCGAAAAAAACACCATGAGGGAACTGACAAACGGAGATATCAGTTTTATGACAAATAATTGGTTTCATCTAAACTTTGCCGGCATTGTGAAAGAATGCAAGAAGAAATATAGAAAAAAAATTGATTTATTTAGCCTAGATCAGAATTGCACAAAGTATAAAAAACCATATCATCGTAGCATTACATACACACGCCTGTAACCTGAAGATTGACCTAAGCGGCTGTTATCACTTAAACCCAAGCTCCTCTAATGCTTGTAGGACAAGCCAGAGCAAAAGGCAAATAAAAGCTTCTATTTGAACAGATTAAAGCATGATTTATTTACTGGGTTCAGAACATCAAAATACAGATTAAATAGCTACAGCATAACATTTACAAGTTTATTATAAAAGTCACTGTACTTACACATGTCTTTTAGAGCTCCTTACACTTTCAAAGTTCAGAAAAGAATGTCCTGCTAAAATAGCACCTGGACCTATTAAAGCCTCTTTGGTAGACTGCAGTACTCCACTGTCATTCCAATAATCGTTGGCGCCATTTTGGCATATCAACTAAATCAAATAACTTACTTATTTATACAAAACAATTCTGTAATTCTTATAAAATACTGTAGATATCTTGAAACTAGTTACAAATGTATTTAAATAGCTAA
This sequence comes from Diarsia rubi, assembly GCA_932274075.1. Lineage (NCBI taxonomy): Eukaryota > Metazoa > Arthropoda > Insecta > Lepidoptera > Noctuidae > Diarsia > Diarsia rubi. The sequence goes on from OW026432.1 coordinate 3,758,746, forward strand.
CATGCTTCTCTCTTCTTTAATAATACACGCCACCTTATTTTATTGACAACACGAATTTTACTACATTTGTATCTACCGCTTTGGTTAGAGCTGTCACAAGTAGTTTGAGACTTCATCAGAATTAATTACATAGATGTTGTATTAATTTGTAGACACAATATTCTCCGTCAATTTCGAACAATTTATTGATGTCAGACTTTGTGGTTGAATGCTACAATTTGCGATCTCATGGACCAATTGATTGTAACAGATGTTGAACGTCAAGTTTCTAATTTCAGAATAGAATATTGATGTGGGAAAGTACCTACCTAGTAATTGATATCGATTTGTAAACTTTACGTCAAAAGGGTACATCAAAATAATAAGGCACTTTGTCGATCTTAACATTTTAGCGTTTAACCTATGACATTCTTACTGCTCGGACAAAGGTCTTTGTGAATGAGTAGGCTTTATTAAACCACAAACGATCAGTGCATTTTGGTAATGTTATTGAACTTCACATAAATTACTAAGGCTCAAAAAACCGCTGAGCTGAAGTGGAACTGGACTGGCCACGTCTACCGCGTGCCCTGCTGTGTGCCAAAATAATCATTTTCTGGAGCATTGGCACACCGAGAAGGCGTCTCGTCAGGCTTGGTAGTAATGGCAGGTTGATCTGGACAAGACTAGCTACCAGAGGTCGACATTGGCTTTGAATCGAAACAACTAAAGGGCCTTTGTCTCCCGAAAATGACCTGCAGTGGCCTGTATGTGAAGCACTTAATCGATTGCGCGACCAAGTAGCGAACACAATTTTGCAAAATGGGTTACGAAAGATTTTTCCGACAGGCAGTGCGATTAAGATGGTCCTGGTCAAACGATATCCCAAAAAGTGCCTTAGAGGCCACACAATGAGACCCAGAAATTTAAATATTTTATGTCGTTCCCACGTTCTTTCACGATGCGAAAGACGAATATTAGCGCTGTGACATTTGTCATAAATAAAGCACCATGCTGAGATAGGGGAGGTTTATGGCCATGTACCTTTTTACCAAGTAAAGTTTTATTTTTATAAAATTTTTAAGCTTTTTCTGTTAACTTTTTATACGTAGGTAGATTTTTTGCCTTATTGTATTTTTTTAATTCTTTGTTTTGTCCTGTGTGAGAACAATAATTAATACTTTTTCTTACTTCCAAGAAGATCAAAGTATCTAGGAATTAAACCGACCTAACTCGGAAGTCGGTCCAATATCTCTCAACTGACTACTATTTCGAAATATAAACAAGAACATATAATATTAATATTATAAGCATTATTCAGATTAATAAGTTACGTTTTTTGTTACAGCTGGCTTCCCGTGGCCTTGATATCGTTCTAGTCAGTCGTTCATCGGAGAAGCTGCAAGAAACGGCTCAGGAAATAGGTAAATAACATACATACACGCATAAATAAGCGATCGGATCAAAAAAAAAAATTAAATTAGTCCGTCAGAGAGATTTCTAAAAAATATGGTAACACATACTTGTATTTTTTAATTATTCACGTAAACAAAAACTGAAGACGATACGGTGCTTCTAAAACTCGTGTGACGTCACATGTCAATATATTCTGTATCTCATTACCCATTAAATATTAACTGGGTTGTGGAGGTCAGATAGGCAATCGCTCCATGTAAAATACTGGTATTCAGGTACATCCTGGTAGACTGGAAGCCAACCCCAACATAGTTGGCTGGTTGGTTGGTTAAAAGGCAAGGCCAGGTCAGGCCAGGTAAATTTTTCTCACCACCAGTTTTGATTGAAATACTCTCAAGAAAACAAACAAACACAAATTCTGTAAGTATACCGTCAAAACGCGACACTGACAAAAAGCCGCAATATCTTAATTAACTAAAAGCCTACGCAGAAAATGTCAGTCATTTTTAATGCAAAATAATATTAAAATATACCCAAACCCCAAAAAAAAAGTCACCTTTCTCACCATATTATTCTTAACAGAGTCCATACATCGTTTCTTTGGTCTTCCTCTACTCTTATACCTATCCACATTCATAAACAAAACCTTCCTCATGACATTTTCTTCGTTTCTCCCAGTCGCATGCCCCAACAACCGATTTCGACACAATTTTTCAGTCACCGGGGTCGCTTTCAGATTTCCTCCTAAGTTAAATGATAATGATAGACGTTTAAGTCATCATCATCATAACATCATGCGTGCAATCCCCAAAGGCTGCAGACAGAGGTGTACCTATTCGTACAACCACATTTCGCCCTATGGGTCTTAAACATAATTGGCAAAATGTGGTTGTACGAATAGGTACACCTCTGTCTGCCCTATTGCATACAGTAGGGGGTGAGCCTGTTGCCATCAACCGGGCCAAAATCCAGACTCCGTGGCTGCTACTGATATGATAAATTCAATCGAACCCAGGACCTCACGCTTAGCAGTCGCTGTTGTGACCACTAGACGAACGAGGCAGTATGAATATATCATCATCATCAGCCTATGAATGCTGATGAAATCCCAGTGCTGGGACCTCTTCCGCTATTCTTTTCTGATTAATTCCGTTACGGGATCATCATCATCATCAACAGCCTATTAATGTTCCCACTGCTGGGACACAGGCCTCCTCTCTCTTTGAGAGGGAATGAATGGGCTATAATCTACCACGCGGGCCCAGTGCGGATTGGTACATGTCTTCAAATGTTTGTTTCTAAGCCATGCCGGTTTCCTCACGATGTTTTCCTTCACCGTTTTGAGAGCAGCCAGCGGTAATGTGCCTGCCTGGATTCGAACCCACGACCTACTGTTCGTAAGTCGGGGCCGCCACCACTGGGCCACTGCTGCTCTCTGTTGCGGGATCAAAGACAGTTAAATCGTTACTCTGGGACTTCGTCGAGCTTCATTGTCTCGGCGCTTTTCTTGTGGTCGTCACTGTTGATTCTGGCTTACAGGAGTTACAGTGGTTTGGGAATAGTGTGGCGGGCTTGTCCCATTTTTTTTTTAATAGGACCTTCTTATGGATGTATACTTAGCTAATAATAGCAGACAGTACACACCTAAACGAAACGTTTGTAATGAAATAATACGCATTACCTACTAAATACTTTTCTCTCACAACAGAAAAGAAATACAAGGTCGCTACAAAGACCATCCAGGTAGACTTTACCGGCGGAGATGAGATCTACGAAACCATTGAGAAGGAGATCGCTGGACTTGAGATCGGAACCCTGGTCAACAATGTCGGAGTCTCCTACAAGTACCCGGAGTACTTCTTGGATATACCTGATGCGTAAGTCATGACACATTTACTTCCCTACTCCAGCCTCTGCTATTCTGACCCGTGGTCCCATTGGGTCGACCTATTACCGGGTCCACGGGTAATTTTAATTACCCGTGTTCTCATTACAAGTGTTCCCAGATTTCTGACCAATAGAAAATGGAATGGAAATGGAGTACTAATAGAAAATGGAAACCATCCATTACCTACATACGATATAGTTTAATAATTCATAAGCTAATTAGTTAAATAATTGGGAACAAAAACATACCAGAATACTGAAATTTATGGAGAGTGGTGGAGTTGGTTTTCATTTTCTATCTATTAGTAGGTATAGTCAGAATTCTGGGAACACCCCTAATGGGACCACGGGTATCAAGTCGCTATTCTTTTTTGATTAATCTCGTTGCGGGATCAATGAAAGTAAGTTCTCTGGGACTTCGTCAAGCTTCATTATCTTGTCGCTTTTCTGGTGATCGCCGCTGTTGATTCTAGCTTCCAGAAGTTGCCCACTGCAACTCCTGGAAGCTAGAATCAACAGTAGACCTTAGTATGTTGCTTGTAGAATTATTTGGCAAACAATCAGAATGATCACATGTATTTTATTATGCCGCGCGAAGAGCCGAGGCGAGCGCACGTATTCTAATAGTGAATACTTCTGTTCTTATTTTTTTTTCATCTACCCACGTATTGTTGTATTATCCAAATGTTTACTGATAATGGATAAAGTGAATGATTTCGTGTGTGAATCGAGTGGAAGTGACATTATAGAAGAAGAAATATTAAAAGAAAGTGAGCAACAAGTTAATTCATGTATAATGGAGAGGAGCTGTAATAATACGATCCAAACTCAGAGGGTCCCAGAGAAAAGAGTTAGAGAGGATAGTGAGGAGATTATAGAAGAAGATGATGGATTTGTAACGATTAGAAGAAGAAACAAAAAGCTAGCAAGAAGATTATCTAGGAAATCTGATTCTAGTGTGAGCGGAGAACGAAATGTACAATCACAGTGTAATATCGTGAGCATTACGGGAAAAGATACAGTGTTGCCAAAACAATTTGGTTTAGCAAAGTTATTAAAGTCAGAAAGTATCACAAACATAAACAAAATACATTATAAAAATGCATACAAGGTAATTTTAGAGTTTGAAGATAGAGAGAATGCCGAAAAATTGTGCAAGTGTCAAAAGTTTCTAAATTTGGGGTACAGGTGCCAATTTTCAGATGAAATCAACTTATCCTATGGAGTTGTTAAACAGATAGATTTAAACATAGAAATAGAAGAAATACAGCAGAGCCTAGAAAGTGAATATGAAGTTGTCAGTGTGAGAAGATTAAAACGCCTTGAGATATCTAAGGAATGGGTGAACAGCGAGACGGTTCGACTGTGTTTTAAAAGTTCCACTTTACCCCCATATGTGTCTATGTATGGGTGTCGGTTTAAAGTGGAACCATATATGTTTCCAGTTACGCAATGCTCCGGTTGCTGGCGTTTTGGGCATTTAATAAAGTCATGTCCAACAAAAATAATACGCTGCCCGAAATGTGGAGAAAATCATAGCAATTGTGACACTACCAACTTCAGATGTATAAATTGCAAGATGCCACATATGGCATTAGAAAAATCATGTCCTGTATTTATTAAAGAAAAAAAAATACGTGAAATAATGTGTGAAAAGAATACTACATACCGAAAAGCCCTGTCCACATATTTAGAGGGAAAAAAAACACGAATTGAACATCAGGCTACAGGTGAATTAAAACATAATAAATCCAATTATTTGAATAATGGAAAGCCATCTTATAGAGACATGTTAATCACACAAGCTCGACCAGAGAGACAAATTTCGGAAAGAAGTGACCAAAATAATAATAGTGAAGACAGAGGTGAACAAAGTGTGGAAGAATCGGTAGACTCAATTATTCTGGGTAAGTCAGTAAGGAAACAAAAGAAAAAGAAAAAAAAGTCGGATCAGAGTCATAATTTCACATTTGATAATGAAGAAGAAGTACATCTACAACAAGGAAGAACGGAGAGCAAGAAAGAGCCCATAAAGCGTAATGTAGACTTTAAAACATTATTTTATAAATTAAAAGAAGTGTGTTTGTCCGATTGTAGCTTCGATGTCAAAGTTAAATTAGTATGTAACTTTATATTTGAACAATGTTTTCAGCTAGTTTGGAGATTGGTTAAGGAAGGAGATATTTTTACTAAATGTATTTCTGTTTTAGATGGCTTGTTCACGTAAAAATATCAATTTGAATATAGTGCAGTGGAATGCACAGAGCTTAAAACCTAAACTAGAGGAATTTAAATGTTTACTGTTGCAGGAAAAAATACATATAGCATTAATTAGCGAAACTTGGCTAAGAGAAGAGATTTATGTAAATGTTTTTCCATACAATATTTATAGACGAGATAGAGATGATTCGTATGGTGGAGTTGCTATTGTGGCTCATAATTCTTTAAATATCCAGGAGTTACAAGTAAATTCAAGTAATCATGGCATTGAACTATTATGTATTAAACTAAATAATTGTGGGTATATTAGACATATAATTGCAATCTATTGTCCTAGTTCCGTTCATACAACACAAGCCGATTGGGATACAATTTTTTCTTTGTTTCCGAATAATTGTTTAATAGCGGGGGATTTTAATGCTCATCACACGAATTGGTCGTATAAAAATGATAATAGGGGTAAACAAATTTTTGAGTCAGCATTAGAATCGGGTTTTACTTCACTGAATACTGGACAGCCCACTAGGGTGAAATTAGTGAATAATATCGTGCAATCTTCTTCACCCGATGTCACATTTGCATCTGTGGATATCGCTATTCATTTTGAGTGGAATATTATGAATGAGAACTTGGGGAGTGATCATTTATTCATTAAATATAGGATTAATTACTACGACGATGTTCACTTCAATAAAAGACGCAACTATAAATTGGCCAACTGGACTGGTTACAGAAATTATCTTCTCGATTGTTTTAGTCTTTCTGATGGGGTCGGTGACGTTCAGGTTTTGTATGATTATTTCACCTCTCAAATAAATAGAGCAGCCGATGAGAATATTCCCCTTATTAAATTTTGTAATATACCGAATAAAAAATTTAAGCCGAAGGGATATTGGAGCCCAGATATATCTAAATTAGTTGCTGAGCGTCGACTGGCACTTAAAAAGTTTAGAGCGAATCCAACTCCAAGGAACCTTAAATTACTTGAAGGAAAAACCCTAAAGACTAAACATGCTATTGAAAAAGCGAAATCTAATGATCATAAGAAATTTTGTGAAGATATTGACTACAAAGTCTCAGCTTCAGACATGTGGCGTCGTTTGCGATGGGTGAAGGGCTATCGGAAATCTAATATTCAGTGTTCTCAAGAGTTAAAGAGAGAAATGTTATGTGATCTTGCACCAGACTATGTCGTCTCACGTAAGCCTATCTTTACATCTAGACATGAGTTGCTCGAATCCGAGTTCACGTTGCAGGAGCTGAATAGTTGCCTAAAAAAAAAAGATACTGCTCCAGGCGAAGACAAGATAACTTACTCTATGATTTTAAATCTACCACTTGTTGGTAAATTGTTCTTACTCAAAATCTATAATAATATATTGAACTCTGGTAATTTCCCATCGCAGTGGTGTGATATTAGAGTAATTCCCATACCAAAGTCGGATGCTGGTTCAAATGCCAGCAGTAAACCAAGACCAATCTCGTTGATGTCGTGTACATGCAAAGTATTTCATGCTATGATTGCTAAAAGACTCGAATGGTATGTGGAGAGGAATCTAATTTTGTCGCCAAATACAGTCGGTTTTAGGAGAGGACAATCCAGTTATGATTGTCTTACACGTTTAGTAAATCAAATCCAGATAGGATTTTCACAAAATTTCTCAACTATAGCTTGTTTTCTTGATATAAAAAGTGCATATAATAATATATTAATAGAAAAGCTACTGCAGGTTCTTGATAGTTTGGGTGTTGGTAAAACTATTTGCGAATATTTATGGAACTTCCTTAGTGAACGTCACCTGAAAGTTACTGATGAGTCTGCAATCGACATGGTCAGATATGCCCGAAATGGCTTGGCCCAAGGTGATCCCATCTCTCCGTTACTATTTAATATAGCCACTTATAAGTTTTGTCGGGATATTGTTAATGTGTTTTCTTGCCAATACGCAGACGACTTCGTTTTGTATTTTACTTGTAAGGATATCACAGAGGGTCGGAACAAAATTCAAAATGCTTTAAATACTTTTACAGTCTTATTGGACGAGTTAGGATTGGAACTATCTGTCAGTAAATCGAAATATTGTATATTTAGTAGGGGATTTAGGCAACAACAAATACAGCTTCTCATAAATAATAGTGAACTTGAAAACGTATTTAATTATAAATATTTGGGCATTTGGCTAGATAAGACATTACGCTGGGGTAAACAAATCAACGAAATAATAGAAAAAATTCAGAGGCTTCTCAATTTACTTAAAGTTCTGACGAGTCCCTCTTGGGGTGTCCATCAGATTCATCTTCGTAGACTCTATATAGCATTGATTAGAAGTAGGTTAGATTATGGGTGCTTTTTATATGACAATAGTGCTAAAACAAATATTTACAAATTAGAAAAAATCCAAAATCAGGCTTTAAGAGTAGTAGGGAGTTTTATTAGAAGTACACCGATACACGTTATGGAGTGCGAGCTCTGTGTTCCTCCACTGCATGTTAGGAGAAGATGGTTAGCATTCAAATATTGCCTAAAGTCGTACTCTTTATCCGATAATGTAGTAATAAACCAGCTATCTGAGCTTAGCGCTATTAGACACACCAGATATTGGGCAAATAAAAAGCTTCCACTACTTGTTAGTGTTTTTGAGGAGGTTAGGATAGAAAGTATAATGTCATCTCCGATTTTAGAAATGTTTTTATTGGATGTATGGGTAACTAAAATTGACATACAAAACATAATAAAGATTAATTTGGACTCAATCAAAAAACCTAAGAAGACGTATCATGTGGATTCAATTAAAACAGAAACTTTGACAGAAATATCAAATAAATATCAAGACTATTATAAAATATATACTGATGGGTCTAAAAGCGCTAATGGTAATGGTGCTGCCTATTACGATCCTTTAAAGTCGGATACTACAAGTACGTGCTTTAAAATAAATAATTATGTGTCAGTTATGTCATTGGAACTTTTTGCAATTTCAGAAGCACTCACATATATTAAATCGATTGAAAATAATAGAAAAATATTAATTTGTGTAGACAGCAAAAGTGCACTACAGCATATAGCTCGATGCGCCTCTGGCTATAGAGGTGCACCGATAGCTTATGAAATTATTTCAAAAATACACGATCTATCCAAAAAAGATATCGATCTGAAATTGCAATGGGTTCCTTCACATATAGGTATTAAGGGTAATGAGGAGGCAGACCGTTTAGCAAAATTAGGTATTGTTGGGGGTAGGGATAAAAACATTGGAAGTAATTATATAGAAATATTGCCTAGGTATAAAATTAAATGTCATGAAGTTTGGAAAGAATATTTTAATGTAAGATCTAAAGAAAAAGGAATATGGTATAAGTCTATAGTCTCGGAGCCTCCTCATGTACCGTGGTTCTGTAATACTAAATTTAGCAGAAAAAATATAGTAACTGCTCACAGACTGAGATCTGGACACATGCCGCTCAATAATTTTGGATTTTTAATGAAAAAAATTGATTCACCGAATTGTGAAGTGTGTGACACACTGGAAGACGTAATGCATTTACTAACGGAGTGCGTCAGATTTCAGTCTGCAAGAGAGGATCTAGTTAGAGAATTGGAGATAAATATGCACGATGTTTCCATGTTCCATCATATTTTGTCAACACCTAGCTCGGGAGCTGCTTATAATTTAATTAAGTTTGTTTTGTTAAGATTTGCATAAGAAGGTCCGATGGGACTGGCATGTACACCTGTATAAAAGTCCCTAAAAATAAATAAAGAGAAAAAAAAAAAAAAAAAAAAGTTGCCCACTGCAACTCCTGGAAGCTAGAATCAACAGTAGACCTTAGTATGTTGCTTGTAGAATTATTTGGCAAACAATCAGAATGATCACATGTATTTTATTATGGTTTTTGCTCGTTAAAAGAAATTTATAAAGGTATCTTCGCGATTTTTTTCTATCGAGTATAATTACTTGTATTATGTTTTCAACACACTATGTCACTATCTCGAAGAATGTCATATATTTTTTTGATTTTGTTTACTGCAGTGAATCATATACTTTCGCATGATTGAACTCGCGATTAGCTCCGGTTTTCCCCTTAAATCTAGCCACGAGCCCCTCATCTGCGGTCTATTTAGCCCAATTCAATTCACTAAGTAAAACTCGAACGGTTTCCGATCCCCTCTCACTGACATATCATAAAATTCCTGACGTCACAAAATCCAATATGGTGGACGGTGGCACCCGTTATATCCCCCTTGACAAGTTAAATGCTGCAAATACCTGAGCTTTGATTCCGAATAGCGTTGAACATAGCTTAAGGAATGACAGTTTTATTATGTGTGTGACAGGGTTGACAATATTTTTTTTAAATGTGCAGGAAACTGAAATTAAAGTTTTCTTTCTGTTTATCGTGTGGTTAGTAGCTGGTGTCAGAGTTTCCGCTTTACATACCGGTCGTGACATATCTCTCAAGAATGTTTGGTTTCCTCACGATATTTTTTTATTATGGTACCTACCATAAATCCTAAATCCTCCTGAAGTCGATTATAAAGCGTTTATTCAACTATGCATTCTCTGTATTCATAATATTCTACGAGTACCATTTAATTCGAACACAATTTGTTCCGTGGATGTGTCAAGCAGATGTTTTAAACATGTTCATTCCATAAAGTTGACTCATTGAATTGAACCTGAGCATTGTCACCGTCATAGTGGCAGGGGTGGCCCAGGTAGTGTCAACCCCGACTAACAAGGAATAGGTCGTTGGTTCAAATCTAGTTGTTCTTACAGCGTGACGATGACAATTTAAATTGAGCCAGCTCAATATTTGGTGAAGAGTTCTCTATGTTGTGTAATTTGATTTATCACTAACGACAAGGTTGGCGCAGTGTGTACTCGTACAATAACTGTTTATGATTTGAAGGGGGGCCTGGAGTTCTAAAATACAGGGCTAGGCTTAGTTTAGACTCTAGATCTCCTACAAATTCCGAATTGACAATTTACAATTTCCTGCCAAAATAGTGGCTGAGCGCTTCTCTGCGTTACGTGTGGCGGGTATGGTTTTGCGCACGGGTTATATACAAGACGTAAATTAACCTTTTACACTTACGTCAACCAAGCATTCTGTACATCAAACTAAGTACCCCTACGCAAAAATTTTTGCTGGGAAACGACTTCCTTTTTTGTGGTCAAAAATCTCATTTTACGGTAAAACTCAATGCACTCTTTGAACATTGTGCTAGTGGATGTGTGTGTGATGTGTGTGTGTGTGTGGACCTAAAAAACTAGTATTTACAAAAACAGCTGTGCAAAATTTGAAACTTTGACCCCCAATATCTCCGTAACTAGGGGGTTTCCAGGTATGGTATAGATCAAAAAATGATCGCAGTGGTGGGGAGAACAAGTTCCTTTCGTTTGCGTTAAGGGTACTTTTTTGTACCAAGTCTAGTTGTTTGTGTATGTGAGTTGAAATCTTTGTAGTAATAGATGTATGAACAATAAATTAATCAAAATTAAAAATACAAATTCGTTACTTTAATTCATAGTAAAACATTTCAATTTATAATTACCTACATTTTAGTCTCCAATTACAAAAGACAACCTCAAGGAATTGAAAGTAGGTCGTGTTAAACTGGATTTGGTCCTCACCAAATCCAGTTTAACACGACCTACTTTTAATAGCTACAAATTTCAGCGCTCAAAATATATTTTCAAAAACTATCAAAAGCTTCTACCAAGAAAATAATATCGGTAGAAACCTTCAAAGCCGACACGACTTCAATTGTCGGGACTCGGGAATTTGGTTCGGCTAATATCGCGGAAAACCCGAACATTTGTGAAGTGAATGCACCAGCTCGATTTCTCGACGGCAGGTGCTATAAGTGCAAGATTGAAATATTCTACGATATTGGTGTGAGATTATTTTTGACAGCGCGGTAGATTTGATTCGGTGTAGAATTTGGTTTGGGTGTGACGTGTGGCGTTTTCACAATATTGAAAAGAAATGCGGGTGGAAATTTCGGGCAGATAGACGTCGTAGTCGCTTTTTGTAAAATATTAGTACTTAACTGCAATTGGTCTAACTGAAAGCCGATCCAAACATACTTACGCAAATATGCTAGGCATGTTGCAGGTGGAAATTTTTGTGTGAAAGTACGGGGCTTATAGAATCGCTGTCCGTCCGTCTTATGACGACAACAGGCCGTGTCGACGGCGCGTTCGTGTTTCACGCGCGCCTCATACAGATGTCAGCAACATGGAAGGGGCCCGCGAGGGCCGACGCCCGTCGGGGCTGCGGAATGTTGTAAGAGATCCCGCACCCTTGACATTTAGGGCTAAGAAGGAACATGGGTGGTTTTTAGTCAGTAAAAGTCTGACACTCCTTTCGCTCTGCCCAAGAGCGGGAGGGGTTATTTGATGATTCCCCCCCCCCCTGAAAGGGGGGTTTATATAAGAGTAACAAGATATCCGCGACAATAACATAGTCAGCTGTTAATAAGCAGCGATATTCTGGTGGTGAGACCGTTGGACTACCAAATCATAGGTCTCGAGTTCGAACCCCGAATTTTTGGATTCATGTGCGTATTGTATAATTATCATTGGCTTCAGTGAAGCAAAACATTGTGAGGAAACGAGACTTGAGAAATATTTCTCGACGGCACGACAAGTCAGAAACCCTTGGCACTCTGAAACCTGCTGCTAGGAAACAGACTTTCTTTGAGAATGAGAGAACTTTTTTTATTATTAAAAAAACAACGTTGCCCCACACTAAGCATTTCTCCTGTATCGTCGGCGCTTTTACATACACAACAGACAGACCTAATACAACTACCTGTAGGCTATTAAAATATTTGTGCTGTGTGGGCATTGTAACCCTCCATCTCGGCGTTTCCACCCTAAATACCATAATATCCAGGTTATTAACACGATTTTATTTTAATAACCCATGTTGTTCCATTGTTGGGTAAAGCCCTCCCCTATAATCTGTCATGTTTTCTGTGGCCAATCTCGCACAAAAGGATACTAAATAGGACAGTCATCATTTTCCTGTCCTCATCCCATATTATTTGGGGTCGGCAACACGTTTGTTTCTTCCATTCTGCCCTGCCAGTCGTCACGCTATCATTTATTCCTTTTCCCTTCATACCATTCTTCACACACTCCATCCATCTTTTGTTTGGTCTTCCTCTCCCTCTAAATCCGTCTACTTTTACATTCATCACTCTTTTAGTCACATGCGATTTATTCCTTCTTATCACATGCCCATACCACGACTGGGCACTACTTTTTAGACATACATACATAAATTCAGGCAGAAACCACAGAATGCCACTTGCTACAATCCTTACATACTCCTTTTGTCTCGTCCACATTCATACATCTGGTCATACACGCACGCCAGTTACGAGTACTACGCACCTGTCCTTTCTGAAGAACGGCACCAATAAGATCAGTATATGTCTTTCTAGGGCGTTCCCCTCCCGGCGGCGTTGCCACTCACATCTGCCTCAGGGGGGCACTACTTTTTGTAACTGCTAAATAGTGCAGAAATATCCTCAATATTATATCTACCCCAGGGAACTATATAGTTTATCTACAGAGTTAATATAGCACCAAGCCATGATGTTAGAGCTAATGGCTTGAGCTTAATCGGCGCATCAGATGGCTTCTACGCTATATGCCTACGCTAAAGTACGGCGATAACCTGATAATGTATCTCAACTAGTATGTAGGTGCATATTGAGATGGGCTACTTATTTAGTAACATAACATCATGTCTATAATATGGCAAGAAAGGAGTTTGTCTGATAAGATGACGAGTTTGGAAGAAGCAGACATATTGCGCCGATTATTAGATACTGGTATGATAATCTCCAAAGAGTACCTAGGGTAGATCCCGTCGGGGCTGCGGGTTATTCTAAAGAGTTACCACGGCCTCGGCACAAGGGCTAAGAAGGAACATGGGTGGTTTTTAGTCAATATAAGTCTGACACTTCCTTCCGCTCTGCCCAGGAGCGGGAGGGGTTATTTGATGATTTCCCACACCCAAAACAAAAAAGGATTACAGTACCTACATGCATAATATTAGCATGTTTTTATATTGTGTTTATATGTGGCAAGTTTAGGGTAAATAAATAAAACTTCGCTCTTTATAAATTCACTTGTAATTTACAAACTTAAAAAATGAAACCTATTATATCCATGTTCATTGTTAAACACAAAAAGAAACTGGCTAAAAGCAAGTAAATTAAAATTAACCTTTAAAGCATGACGACCTTATTGACCCAAAAATAAGTTCATACAGTGAGTAAAATCATTCGACATTGAATTTAAAATTATAAATACTCCAGAACCGCGAATATTCAAGAGCTCTCTCGTGAAAGAAATTATTCGAGAAATTGTTTAAATGAAAATTTATTTCGGTACAAAGGTTTTAGAAACACTGTTTTCGGAGTCGGTTATTGGTTTCAGTCTTTTATTTAAAACAAAAAAGGTCTGTTAACTTTAATAGTCAAGTGCCATCATATTTTAAAGGTCAAAAATTTAATAATATATTCCTGGTACGTATTCTATTGTTGTACAGAGGTTGTATAAAGACTTATCAATCATTCATTAAATATTCAAAAAACGCATAAAAATACATATGCCTCATCAACAGCCTATTAATGTTCCCACTGCTGGGACACAGACCTCCTCTCTCTTTGAGAGGGAATGGGCTATAATCTACCACGCGGGCCCAGTGCGGATTGGTGGATGTCACATGTCTTCGAATGTTTGGTTCTAAGCCATGCCGGTTTCCTCACGATGTTTTCCTTCACCGTTTTGAGAGCATCACATATGCCTATTTGGTAGTATTTTCCGATTCATCGTTATGAGTTAAAGTGTTCGGATTTTCATGGGAGTTTTTCTAGAGTTGTAGAGGACCTACCAACACTGTAGTCAAGTCTTTTTGATCATCAGTTTAGCACAACAAAAACCATAATTTTGTAAAATCTAGAAATCAAATCATATACTACAAAATCTTCCATTCTTTCAACAGGGATACCCTGATCACTTCATTGATCAAGGCTAACGTGGTCTCAGTGACGCGAGTGAGCAAGCTCGTTATGCCTGGCATGCTGGCCAGGAACAAGGGTGTGGTCATCAACATCGGATCCGCTTCATCGATGATCCCTAGCCCCTTGCTCACCGTGTATGCGGCTACTAAGGTAAGATCTTATAATTATGAAGATGGGAGGACTAGGCCTATTTCAGGTCAAATATCTTTATCAAAGTCAAAGGTTGTGCGAAAGATGATGATTGTATACGCCGCGCCACGCGAAGCTATACTTTTTTAAACAATGATCTCAACCAAGTTCCGTGGCGACAAATCAATCACGGTTGGCGCAGTGGCTGAGCGATTGGACTGTTGCGCTGAGTGTCGCGGGTTCGATTCCCGCACGTAACAAATATTTGTATGGCCAACAGATATTTGTTTCGGGTCTGGGTGTATTTGTGTATGTGAAGTTTAAATGTTTGTAAACGCACCCACGATACAGGAGAAATTCCTAGTGTGGGGCAATGTTTTTCAAAGGAAAAATAAATAAATGCTTCTTATTGTAATTTTTCCCAATTCAATTGCTAGTCATGCAATGCAACTTGTCGACTTGCCTTAAACTACAGATTACTAAGAAATGGCTTTAACATACATACGTTGCAATAACCCATACAAAGAGATCAGTCAAGAATGAACAAGCAACAAACGCGACCAATATTTCATCTTGTATCTCCAGAGACCTAACTACTCTTGCTTGTCTGGGTGTAAAAGTGCTCTGCCATTTTATACTAGATTTATACGGATAAGAAGATTGTATGGGGTATGTGGAGATAGTGAAGAGAAAATATTAGGTGTCTATTAAAAAAACAAACTCAAACATTTACGAGAACTCTTTTGAGTAATGAATGTTAAGGACTTTGAATACTTCTTTGGTTAGTTCAAATATTTTTAAGCATAAACAATACTTAGAAACATAAAAGATAATATGTGTGTCATTTGTGTCTGCAGAAAATTACATATATTTTATTATTACAAAATTTGAAATATTCAATAACCTTTTCTCCTACAGGCTTACGTCGACAAGTTCACCGAAGGCTTACAGATCGAATACACTAAACAAGGCATTATTATCCAAAGCGTAATGCCTGGCTTCGTTTGCTCGAAAATGTCTGGCATTCGCAGGAGCACCGTCTTTGCTCCTACTGCTGAAGAATTCGTCAAGTCTGCCATCAGCCTCGTTGGCGTAGTTGACAGGACAACTGGCTACCTTCCTCATGGTTTCTTTATCCACTTCATCCGATTCCTGCAGGGCCTTTCTTTCACCTTTACAAACTGGCTTGTAACCCGGTCCATGGAGAACAGCCGCCGAAAACATCTCAGGAAGAATAAGGCTCAGTAAATACTTACTGTTTCTGGTGTTCTGGGGGTCTATTAATGTATGCTTTCCTATTTCTTTGCATTTTTATGCAGCGCAAGAATACAATGTTTAACTTAATGCTTACTGTCTCTCTCTGGTATTACTGAAGCGAATATCGCGGGCAAATGCGAAACGCGACTGCCTCCATCGATTGTTGTAAGGTTACGGATTAGGAAGGCATGCGACTGGTCACTCAAATTTGAAGTCGTATGGAATGGCCACAAGAGTTTGTTGAAATAATTGGTGCAAACGTTTTTCTTTTCGCGTCCCGTTAGAGATTCGCCCTCAGTTTGATCAGATGTTATTTTTACGTTTAGTGGCGTGAGATTGAGCTGTTATTGGTTCCTGCCCTTTTCTACCTTTTATAATTCTTTTGTAATCCTCGCAGCACAAATCTCATACCACAGAAATTCTTCTATTTCACATCTTTAATTTATTCTTGCGCTGTATCTCAATATTTTCCTCTTTTCTCTGTTTGTAATGGTAGTATTAATACACTGCACTATTTAACCAAAGATTTCGTATTTAATCGTAAGTAGTCATTTTCAATTAGCTCAATATTGAGCACACCGAGAGTTGAGCATTTTAAATTCTCAACTATGGTCTTTGCGTCACTGCTAATCTTAGATGTAAGCGTGATACAATTTAGCCATGTAACCGTATTGTACTGAAAATTATTGTGATTGCGAAATTGTTAATAACTAACTTTCAAGAAGACGTTGGCTGTATTTCGCTGGCTGATACATTAATGGTATGATTGAATAGACTGGGAATGTATATATTTGGATCTTAATAAACTTGGTAATAAATGTAATTTTTTGTTTGATTAACCTAAATTGGTGGGTGGTGGGAATTTAGTTTAGTGTAAATATGAACGAAAAGAAAAGTGAGCATCATTTTTCAAAAAGCACTTCTAATGCCAAAAAGCACTGAATCGTCACTTGTAGCGGCAGTCTCTACCATCAGTTTGTTGTGTCTAATTACGAGTCTGGGAGTAACCAGTTACACTCTTGATTTTTATGAAGAGAACTGCCTTCATCTGCAGCCGCTGAAGCGTCTCCATGATTAAGAGCCGAGTCCAAAGCGGGATCAGTGCAGTGGATATGTGCCAGATTCGACCAGCCACAGCTGAGCTGTATATGCGCGATGTTTATTTTATTTTCAACTAAGTAAACAATAGGGTATTTATTTTTCGCCAAATAAAAAAAAAATGTTCCGTCTGTTAGATTATCAAAAATATTGGATACGTGTTTTTTATTTTATCAAATTAATAAAAAATTACGAAAATAAAACGTGTCAAAGATCATGCTGGGGGCTTTTGACATCACTTTGTGGGTAAAAAAGTACTAATCTTGTGACGTCACACGGCTTGACACGACTTTCCGAAGCATTGTATCGTCCTCATCTTTTGTTTACGTGAAAAAAAATCAAAAATAATCAACAATAAACCAATAATGTGTCCAATAAATTATTAAAAAATCATCAATAATTAATCGTCAATAATTATATCAATAATGTGTCCATTCGTTTTTGAAAATCTATCTGACGGACTAATTAGATTTTTTCGTTAAAATACCCTATTGTTAATATTACTAAAACAATATTGGCGATGGTGTAAATAATTAGTAAAGTAGGTAAGTGGCTCTAGATCGAAACATTTTGAAATTATTGGGAGAGTTTTGGCCAGCAGTGGGATGACCCAGGTTAATGGTAACAGGTAAGTGGTGTTGGGACAGTCTTTAGTTTTGTACATAACACAAAAGAACACGCCTACAGGAGCTCGCGAAGGGCATCAAAAAATACCTACCCACATTTTATTAGTTTACATTACACCACAAAATATACACCTATCATCTCGAAGGGTTCTTTGGGGGGCTGCGGGTTATTCGAAAAAGATACCGCGGCCTCGACATAAAGGGCTAAGAAGGAACATGGGTGGTTTTTAGCCAATAGAAGTCTGACACTCCCAACCGCTCTGCGCAGAGCTGGTGATAATTTCCCAACCACAAAAAAAAAGGTTTTTCGGGGATGACAGGCGTGAATGGGCTGTAAATGTATTACTTACCTACTATGTGCCTATATTGCAGCGGTGGCCCAGTGGTGGCGGACCCGACTTACGAACAGTAGGTCGTGGGTTCGAACTCAGGCAGGCACATTACTTTGTGTAATTTATTTCATCACCTCTGCTCTCAAAAACGGTGAAGGAAAATATCGTGAGGAAACCGGCATGTCCTATGACCAGAAAATCGAAGACTCGTGACATCTACCAATCCGCATTGAGCCCGCGTGGTAGATTATTGTAGCCCATTCCCTCTCAAATAGAAGAGGTCTGTGTCCCAGCAGTGGGGACATTAATGTGCTGTTGATGATGAAATATTCCAATTTATCTCATTTTATTTGTTTCTTTTACAGGAATACAAAACTGGAAGCCTGACGTAGGTAAATTTAGTATATGGAAAGATCTTCACTTTTGTTAAGTACAAAGTTAGATTTTATATTTCGTTGCAGCAATTTATTTATTTTCATTAAACTCAATAAATGTTTGTGTTACTAAAAGAGCAGTATTTATTTAATAATTTATTTATTTATTTATTTAAACTTTATGCACAATAGTGATACATAGGCGGACTTAATGCCACAAGGCATTCTCTACCAGTCAACCTTAGGGTCAAACAAGACAACATAATTATTATAAAACATAACAATATAAACACAACAACATAATTATTTATTAATAATTATTTCGAATTATTATGCAATTTAACATTATGTATAATTAAAACTAAACAATTTTTTAAAAGAAAAAGGGTAAGATAAGGTGGTTCGGTCATGTGGAGAGAATGAGTGAAAAGGTGTTTACAATGCAGATGTGAGTGGCAACGTCGGGAGGGGACGCCCTAGATAGACATACACTGATCTTATTGGTTTTTTTTTTTTTTTTTATGGGACAAGCCCGCCGCACTATTCCCAAACCACTGTAACTCCTGTAAGCCAGAATCAACAGTGGCGACCACAAGAAAAGCGACGAGACAATGAAGCCCGACGAAGTCCCAGAGAAATGATTAAACTGTCATGTGAAATTAATCAGAAAAGAATAGCGGAGGAGTAGGAAAAACATAATTTTCACTTCCCTCCATATCAGCAGGAGACAGAACTGAACAAGGCCAATAGGCACACTGGGACGTATACAACTGGGATAAGCCCAGTTGCCTAGCACCACGGATATTATTGTCATTAATATTACTGGGTCCTAAGTTGTGAGCTGTTATATTTGATTCCAATAATAGGTATGACAAAAATGCTTGAACGCACGGAAATTTGTTCTAGTTTCTACAAGGTCCGTGTAATAAATAACTCCGGAAGTAACCTGTACACTATTTAACATAATATTACGTTCATTCTCCCAAAAACTACACTCCCATAAGATGTGATGTGCAGATTGTTCATATTCGCAGTCAGATGTAGAACATTGACAGAAAGGCGAGTGATCTTATTGGTGCCGTTCTTCAGAATGGACAGGTGCGTAGTACTCGTAACCGGCGAGCGTGCCGGGAAACGTGCTCTGTCAGAAGACTTGCAGCATTGACACGTTAAATGGCAAAGCTAATTCTTTGGACCATGAAAGAGCCAGCCAGGCAGGCAGGGTCACACGAAGTATCAACCAGTTGGCGAGAAAATTCGATTAAAAGGAAACGCGCATTTGGACCCATGACTCGAGCATTTCAACCCCAAATGGCTCAAATCTGCTTCAATTATAAATAAAGCAAAAACTCTTTGAATCCCAATCAAAGAGGAAGAACTGTCAAACTTTTTTCTGTTCCATCAAAAAAGTCAAAAACCAATCTGTCGTTCAAGAATTAGTGAAAAAATGAATGAAATTGTATAAATCATAAAAAATACTTTTGTAAAATGTTGGCAAAAAAGGTGAGAAGTACCATGATTCAGAACAATGGTTGGCGTTAGTGATTAAACAATGGCCAGAGCTGCTACTGATTGTGGACTCACTTTTAACTTGAACCAGCTTCTCATGGTTGTAGGTTCTGTCGTGATATTGGTACTCCTGTTCCTCGTTGTCTGCCATATAACCGCTGGTAAATGAAGATATGGCCAAAGATACCCACTTAGTTCCATGCTATAACGTTGATGTTCTACAAGTGCTCCTGATTGCATTCGCTTTCGTCTCTTTGCTGATTGTTATGAGCTGGATGTGCAAGTATTTTCAAAGCACATAAATAAGGATAACAAAGAGCTCAATTTTTAATCATGGTTAAGAAAATAGATGCCGCAGGCTGCGGGTTAAATTTCAACCTGTACCAGTTCCTGACGGTGGTCGGATCAGCGGTTGTCCTGATCATTTGTTTCTACTTCGTCTGCAACGTTGTTTCAAAGGCATGTGGCTGTTAGGACCATGACTCAGGGTACTAAAGCCATTCACTTAGACCCTGGACAAGCGATAGCTACCGTTTTCTCGTTTGTCGTCTGGCTGATTGTTTTGGGGTGGATGTGCAAATACATTTCTAGCTTACCAGCGTAGGTTTGTAGGGGAAATGGACGTAGCGGTTAACAGGAATGGACTTGAGAAGCTTCCAGTGAGAACAAACGGATATGTTTTCTAAGTAACAGCCTTCGTCAAAGATGTTGATGTCTTTTAGACAGGACATAAATAGAGAAAAATTAAATGGCTGGAAATGGTGAACATATAAAAACTATTTTACTGCGGAATGCCGACCCTGAGAAGCTGAGAAGAATCAAAGATCACAGAGAACTTTACAAGGTTTCTGTAATCATATCTTCAGTTACAATGGAAACATGTTCAGATTTAAGAAACCAGACTACTTCAGTCTATCTTGAACCTTAAAACGACATAATTCTACGCTTCAGTGAAAACAATTGATTGCACAATTGTTCAAATAACCTTTCACTACAGATTTTAGTGTGACACATAATCAAAAATTAAAAATCTTAAACATGGAAAAAAGGGTGGCTCCATAATAAACTATAAACATTTTGGTCACGTTTTATTTAAATCGCATTAAAAAAATAAATTTTGTACCTACCATTATTGTCTTTTTTTTGGTTTGTGGGAAAAATGACTTCCCCCACTCTGGGCGGGGCGGAAAGGAGTATCAGACTTCTACTGACTAAAAACCATCGATGTTCTTTCTTAGGCCTTTGTGTCATCAAACTACATAATATAACAAACCAGTATATTTTTTTAGTTGTTTGGATCTCGCATTGTACAGGATTGTGTCAATGTCAATGTGATTGGTCGAAACTTGCATATCTCCTCACTCCACTGGTCTTCTGTACATTCCCAGCCGTCCTGAGTCGAGTAACTGTTGGCGTTGAGATTTTGTAATGTGCCCTAAGAAGACTATATTAGGTCAAGAAATCAGAGCTGCGGGTAGTTGTTGACACAAAGGGCTAAGAAAGAACATGGGTGCTTATTAGTCAGTACCTAGAAGTCTGACACTCCCTTCCGCACCGCTTAGAGTGGGAGGAGTTATTTAATGATTTACCACCCTCTAAACAGAAAAAGGTCACTAACTGCGGTATTCAGAAATATTTAATGATAACTTAAGTCGTCACTTAGTAAAGATTTTACATGCTTTTGTATGACATAACTGTCAAAATCTTTACTGACTACCGTACTCAGAGATATTTAAAAGTTTACATAGGCGGCCACTTATTAAAGGTTTGACATATTTTTGTATGACAAAACTGTGAAAACCATTACTAAGAGATGGCCTAAGTAATCATTAAAGCTCTCTGAGTGGGGCAGTTAGTGATGGCCTAAGTAATCATTAAAGCTCTCGAGTGTGGCAGTAAATCAACTAAGCTTGTTATGCAATCCAGTGGTGAACATAGAATATTCCCACACACACACATAAATTGGTTTGAAAGGCTTTATAGAGATCTACGCTTTGGAATGAGTATAACTACAATATTTTTACAAAGCGCCTCTCTAATCATCTAAATAAAATAAATGCTTTGAGTTTGAGTTCCCGAGCTGCACCACAATACCCTGTCCTCATCATTCCGCATCAAATCTGTCCCAGCTATCTTTTTGGGGCCAAAGCTCCAATCTAGGTGAAGAGTCTGAGGCGCGTAACGCTGATAAGCTGTGGCGTGATTGAGTGTATGTATAGCGTG
This sequence comes from Diarsia rubi, assembly GCA_932274075.1. Classification (NCBI taxonomy): domain Eukaryota; kingdom Metazoa; phylum Arthropoda; class Insecta; order Lepidoptera; family Noctuidae; genus Diarsia; species Diarsia rubi. The sequence continues at coordinate 3,780,842 of OW026432.1, forward strand.
TATCAGAAAGGCTTGGTCATGTTTCAGGGTCTGATTCAGACAATCAAACTAAACAAATTTCACATGATACCATCGTAATCGCGAAACAAAATCAGCTCAACATCACTAGACAACTTCACGCTTGTAAATCACAAAGGGTAAGGCAGAGGTGTTACGTAATAAAACACCCAGATTTCGCTAGTTATGTTTAAAACACATGCAGCAGGGCGAGCGTATTACCATAAACGGCACAAATCCAGGCATCGTAGCTGCTAAACAGAATTTCCTGTTGGAAAAATCTAAAAACACTGCTTGACCCTGAAACCGAACCTACGACCTTATGCTCAACAGTCGCACTTGCAACCGCTATACAGGGTGTAAATTAACCCTTCACACATACGTCAACCAAGCATTCTGTACATCAAACTAAGTACCCCTACGCAAACATTTTTGCTGGGAAACGACTTTTTTTTTGGAGTAATAAATCACATTTTACGGTAAAACTCAATGTAGCACTCTTAAAACATTCTTCTAGCGGATGCTTTGAATAGTAAACGGGTCATGGAGATAATTTAAGTAAAGTTTGAACCTGAGAAACTAGTATTTACAAAAACAGCTGTACAAAATTTGGAACTTTGACCCCCAATATCTCCGTAACTAGGGGGTTCCCAGGTATGATCTAGAACCAACAATTTATCGGAGTGGTAGGGAAAACAAATGCCCTTCGTTTGGGTTAAGGGTACTTTTACACCCTTTATTGACCAACGTGGCTGTCTAAAAACCTGTCTACTACAAAACCTTAATACCTAAATATATGGAACAGCAGTTTTTTATTGCGGTTTCGATGTGCTATATAACACGTTGTAAATGCTATTTATTTTAATACCTTTGCCAGTTAATTCTTGTTAAACAATTACAAAAGTCAATATATTCAAAGCTAATTTATTCTGGGTACAAAGAACATTGTGCGACAATGTTTGGAAAGACTTGATGTGACATGACATGTGTAAGTAATGCGAGTGATGCATCACGTATAATATCACCCGAGCGCGTACTGTAACATGACACATAACTCGACTAAAATCAGCATCACACCATTACACTAAACATCACGCGAGCGGCAGCAGCGCAGTAGCTCGCGACATGACTTGAACCGAGCCCTCCCGATTACTCCCGAACGCATCACATCGGCAATGTTCGGTTTATATCGGAAGTCCGGAACTAGGCGAGTGCGATTTCGTATTTCGCCCGGTCAGGTGACTTAGTATGTTGTTTAGAACTCTATTTTTATTCCGAAAGGGTTTATATTTCTTTGACACCACCACCGGTCGTAGGTAAATACTCAACTGTCCTTTTATTTCGAATTTCAATGCAAATATTGCGATGTTTTTTTAGTTTATTTACTATCGCGCCAATATTCATGGGTCCTTGACTCCTTTCATTACCCTTTCATACTTTTAATCCTACGCCTAAGAATATTGCCAGTCCTAAGCCTGGAAACCCGTTACCTACTTGTTGATTTAGGGTATAAAGTATGAAGGAAAATCAACTTTGTTTTTATTTGTATATTTAAATCATAGTTAGTGACACTTACAATACTATGTTACTATACTATTTCTAAACTAAACTAGAACATTGCATTACATTAGAACGCGCGATGGTGTGCTATCGAATGGCGCTACATCATAACATCACGCGTGATGTTTGAAGTGATGGTGTAATGTAATATTACTCGCGCGGGATAAAATGTAATGACATATAACATCACTTCGTGGTGCACTGTTTTGCACATGTCTATGACATACATCACACTAATATTATAAAGGCGAAAGATTGTGAGTGTGTATGTTTGTTACTTCTTCATGCAAAAACTACTACACGGACTTGGATGAAATTTGGTACACATATAGTTTATAACCTGGATTAACACATAGGATAGTTTTTATCTCGATTTTATCTTCCCGTGGGATAATTTTCGAGTTGTAGCAGTCGAAGCCGCTGGCAACAGCTAGTACATAATATATTATGGAAGTATTTAAGAAATATTTAAAAAAATATATTATCTTTCTAGAGCAGCGGTGGCCCAGTGGTGGCAGCCCCGACTTACGAACAGTAGATCGTTGGTTTAAACCCAGGAAACACATCACTTTGTGTAATTAATTCATCACCGCAGCTCTAAAAAGGGTAAAGGAAAACATCGTGAGGAAACCGGCATGTCTTAGAACCAAAAAATTAGAAGACATGACATCTACCAATCCGCACTGGGCCCGCGTGGTAGATTATAGCCCATTCCCTCTCAAAAGAGAGGAGGCCTGTGTCCCAGCAGTGGGAACATTAATAGGCTATTGATCATTGATCATTAGCTGCCTGACAATGCTGCTGGCTTTTTCCGTAACCTTTTTGGTATCGACATCCAGTCTAGCAGGATGCAGTTGAATATCAGTTTTTCACATGAAGCGACTGCCAATTTTACCTCCACGACCCAGTTAGTACTGAGGAATACGAAGTCTGACAATCAGTCTTACCAAAGAACACTGATTAGCAGACTCTCTTGCCACCGACTACCTGTGACGACTGTCAAAGATCTTTATATGACAGTCGGGACCTTTATAATAATCCTTTATAATAATCCTTTATAATAATACTTTATAATAATCCTTCATAATAATCATTTATAATAATCCTTTGTAATAATCCTCAAAAAGTAAAAGTAGTAGTAGTAGTCTCAAAATGTATCAACTCGTATCTGTGTAATCTTTAAAGTAATTGAAAATTGGCATGCTGTATATTTAATACCTTGTTCAACCGTTCTGAATACGTGATAGTTCTCTGCGCCTTTCTATGTACCTTGCACACCCCTTTAAGGAGTATAAATTAACCCTTCACACATACGTCAACCAAGCATTCTGTACATCAAACTAAGTACCCCTACGCATAAATTTTTACTGGGAAACGACTTTTTTTTTGGAGTCAAAAATCTTATTTTACGGTAAAACTCAATGTAGCACTAGCACTGTTAAAATATTGTGCTAGTGGATGCTTTGAATAGTAAAAGGGTCATGGAGGTAATTTATGTAAAGCTATAACCTGAAAAACTAGTATTTACAAAAACTGCTGTGCGAAATTTGGAACTTCCTCAATATCTCCGTAACTAGAGGGTTCCCAGGCATGGTCTAGAACAAGAAAATGATCGCAGTGGTGGGGAGAACAAGTGCCCTTCGTTTGCGTTAAGGGTACTTTTACACCCTATATATATAGAGTGATGGCCTTTTTTTGGGGGGGGGGATCGTTGTATAACCCCTCCCACTCTTGGGTAGAGCGAATGGGAGTGTCAGACTACTACTGACTAAAAACCACCCCTGTTCCTTCTTAGCCCTTTATGTCGAGGCCGCGGTATCTCTTACAACAACCCGCAGAACTAGAGTGATGGCCTGACTTTACCTACTGGTTACCACAGGAGGAGGGTTACTCGATTTAACAGGAGTAAAACCAAACTAATTTCAGTGATTCAGTCCCAGCGTTCCATTAAAAATTCACCGCAGTATGTCACAGGGAAACAAAGTCAAAAACTATGACAGCGATGCATTTTCTAATTAATATTAAATTCCAATTTCGCGACGACCCACGTACCTGGTCTTCATGAAAACCGTTTGGGGCCATTTCGTAATGGAATTTTTAAACATGCAAGATGATGCAGTTTGACGTATAGTGAGTAATCACCGGGGGTGATGAATAATTGGTAGAGGGAGGGTAGAAATATTGCAATTTGCGCTGTATGTAAAAGGTGACTGAAATTATTGGTAATCTGGCTCATGGCTTAATAGTAATAGGCGCACGAGTGGAATCGAATATAACAGCTCGCAACTTAGGACCCATTATTATCAATGACAATAATATCCGTGGTGCTAGGCAACTAGGCTTATCCCAGTTGCATACGTCCCTGTGTGCCTATTAGCCTTGTTCTGTTCTGTCTCCTCCTGAAATGGAGGGAAGTGGAAATTATGTTTTTCCTATTCCTCCGCTATTCTTTTCTGATTAATTTCGTTGCGGGATCCAAGACAGTTAAATCGTTTCTCTGGGACATGGTCGAGCTTCATTGTCTCGGCGCTTTTCTTGTGGTCGCCACTGTTTATTCTGGCTTTCAGGAGTTACAGTGGTTTGGGAATAGTGTGGCGGGTTTGCCCAAAAAAAACGGCGCACGAGTCGATATTCAAGGTTCAGATCATGCTTGCCGAGGTTTTTCAAATGATAAGTGACTATCATTCATCGACTTGAGGCACGGAGAAAAGTATCTATGTATTGAATGATAGTCGTAGTAAGAGAAGCGATTTAACTGTCTTGGATCCCGCAACAAAATTAATCAGAAAATAATAGTGGTGGAGTAGGAAAAACATAATTTTCATCACGTACAGTTTACCCTCATTTTCGGTATTTTGCAATGTTGATACAGTTGTTATGTAAAAGATTTTTTGAGTAACAAATTTTGATATGCTGTCTTGGGTTCAATTTAAAGCTCGGGCAAAGCATTGTTGCGATTTTTTCATCAGGAATAGGGATGTTTACCGTCTTAAAAACTATATGATTCTAATTAGTCCGTCTGTTAGATTTTCGAAAAATATTGGATACGTATGTTTTGTTTTATCAAATCAATAAAAACTGACGAAGATAAAACGCGTCAAAGATTTGAGACTCAAATCAGAACAGACAGAAAGAACCCCCCAGGGTTATGACGTCACTGACCGCTGAAGAATGTCTCATAAAATGACGTTACATGAGTTTTCAAAGCACTGTATCGTTGTTTGCGTGAAAAAAGAAAAAATAGGTACGTGTCCAATATTTTTTGGTAATCTATCTGACGGACTTACTTATTAGATTTTTTTTGTTAACTACCCTATTTCTCATTAACAGACACGAATTTTGGTAGTTTAGGAGGGTTTTACCTATTTTCATTCAGTAGGAGTATGATTAATTCTATATTTTAAACGTTTGACAGTTAATTTAAAATGAGCCTGTACGAAAACTGACATACGGTGCGTTAAAGTTAATTGCAAGACCAAAACTTAAGGCGCGCGCATTCCGTGTTCATGTCTTTATCTAAAGATTAGGTTTATCCAATAGGGACAAACTAAAGACAAAAATACAAAAGATACACAATAGCTCCGCAGCAGGGCTACTGTGTATCTTTTTGAATGTCAGTGGCTATCATAGTGTCCATTGATTAACTGTCAAATAGTTCCATTTTGTACTAAACCATAACCAATTCACTTTAAGTAACATAGGGTACTTTTTATCTCTGTGATCCTACGGGAACGGGAACTACGCAGGTGAAACCGCGTGACATCCGCTAGTTATTATTTATCTGCCTAGTTAAGTTGTCTATAGTTACGCCAATTTGTCTACCTGATAAATTACGATCTATCTATCGTCCAAGATAATATTTTTTATCCTCGCATAACTAATTCTTATTATACTTTGTCTGAAAATTTCCTGTCTCATTCGATTCGCATTTCTAAATCGACCGCTATCGATGTACTATTACCATGACAAGCAGGGTACTAATAGAATTTGTAAAGGACTATCTGGAGCCGGGCAATAAATAGATGCATCTGGGACATGCATGTGCCCGGTTGAGTTGACGTACGTGTCTGCAGAATATTCGGCGCTTTTCAGACGACTGATTCGCAACTATTCAGATGTATTTCCTTATGTTTTGGTGCTAGTGAGCCGGTTTGTCTGAATGAGATATGCTTACTGGGGCAGTGAGCAAGTAGATCTATAGAAATATTATAAAACGAAAGAAGAAAATATCGTATGAACGAATAAGTATAAGTTCCGATCCTAAAAATCTCCATTTGTTATATAACATAACATCACACCTGTAATCCTCAAATAGGTATCATCAGCCTATAATGTTCCCACTGCACGGACTCACGCCTCCTAACTAGGAGAGAGATGGCCTGTAATCCACCACGCGGACCAGTGCGGGTTGGTAGATGTCACATGTCTTCGATTTTTTGGGTTCTAAGACATGCCGATTTCCTCACGATGTTTTCCTTTACCGTTTCTTTACCGAAAGCAGCGGTGATGAACTAATTACACAAACTTATCGAAATCACGACTTACTTTTTGTAAGTTGGGACTGTCACCACTGGGTCACCGCTGTCACCGCCGAAGGGGTATGCAGAGCTGTAACACTCAAAATTCACCAGATATGTTCATGTCCTATGTAAAAGGGTGTGAGCCTACTGTCTTCCAACGGACACAACTCCAGACTTCGTAGTTTCTACTAAAAAAGTCGTAATGGATAAACGTAATAATACCTTTCCGGACCCGGCGATTGAACCCAGGATCTCATGCTAATGGACTAGATCGCCGTCTGTCCGTCTTATGACATCGACAGGCCGTGTCGACGGCGCGTTCGTGTTCCACGCGCGCCTCATGGATATGTCAGCAACATGGAAGGGACACGCAAGGGCCGACACCCGTCGTGGCTTTGGGTTGTTCGAAAGAGATACCGCGGCCTCGACACAAAGGGCTAGGAAGGAACATGGGTGGTTTTTAGTCAGTAGAAGTCTGATACTTCCTTTAGCTCTGCCCAGAGCGGAATGCGTTATTTGATGAAAAGGATCACATGATCAGAAGTCAGCTAAGCCTGAAGTCACTTCGTTTGCGAACGAAGCAGTCGAAAACCTACTTTTAACTTAATATTAAAACAGACACAATACAAGTCAAACACTCCATTTGACCTTCGCCGCAGTCGGGTAATTTAAAGAGTAGCCTGTCTTTATTCTAAAACATCACGCGGAAAGACAAAAGTTTGCTATAGCAGTAGATAACGACAAAAATTTTGATGGTTAAATATCTTTGATTTCAACGCATATAACTAAAAGTTTACCATGCTTTTCAAAAAACGGCAATGCTCTCTGCGTAGCAAGAAATATTCAGTAGTCACAGTTGCTGTCCCAGTTGCATGCATTTTCCATTCTTACCACGCTTTGCAGCAAGTAATCAAGCAAACAATCCATTTGCCTGATCACTAACAATCGCCAGGAAAGGATGCGTGGACAAATACTGCGGTTGCTTTTTGTTTCTTTGTTTTTTTTTTTTTGCTGTAGAAAACAGCGGTTTAAATAAAGGCAGATTGCTATACGTGGACTCTTTGGTGTTCGAAATCAAATGATGTTATTAGACAGGCAATTAGGGATATTGTTGGAAACAAAAAAGATGTTTGTGAAAAATAAGACTTTTGTTTTACTCATTTTAGTCTGTTGTACATTGTAACTAGAAATTATGAAATACCATCATGACAACAAAGGCCAAAAAGAAATAAAAACCACATCACTGAACCGATTTCGGTGAAGTTTCTATAAGACCAATCGGAGATGATATATTTTTTCAAATCGGCTCCTAAATGACGGAATAATAAGGTAACAAACATAATAAAAACACAACTGAAATGAGAACCTCCTCCTTTTTTGTAGACGGTTAAAAACAAGATGGTGGTTCTTTTTATGGCGTCACTATTACCACATGTTAGAAGAAAAATAATTTGAATCACACTAATATTATAAAGGCGAAAGTTTGTGTGTACGTTTGTTACTATTTCACGTAAAAACTAATTAACGGATTTGGATAAAAATTAGTACACAGATAGTTTTTAACCTGGATTAACACATAGGATAGTTTTTATCCCGATTTTATCTTCCCGTGGGATAATTTTCGAGCTGTAGCGGGTGAAGCCGCTGGCAACAGCAAATTGGTAATAAATGCCATACGACAATGGTAACAAAACGTTTAAGTTAGTACAATATTATTAGACCAAGCTTTTCCTAACCATGTTGGGGTAGGCTTAAATATATTACCGTATTTCACCAAAAAAATCTAATTATTTCGTCTGTTAGATTATCGAAAAATATTGGATACGTTTTTTTTGTTTTATCAAATTAATAAAAAATGTCGAAAGTAAAGCGTGTCAAAGATCATGAGTGGGGGGGCTTTTGACGTCAATTTGTGGGTAAAAAAGTACTAACCTTGTGACGTCACACGACTTGACACGACTTTTCAAAGCACTGTATCGTCTTGATCTTTTGTTTACGTGAAAAAAGAAAAAAATACGTGTACATTATTTTTTAATCGTACTAATTACACTTTTTTGGTGAAATACCCAATTATGATCGCCGATGCAAATGTGGGAAGTGAAGTGAGAAGTGACCAAAGGGAAGTAACTACACGGGAAAAAAATTATGCAATTGCAGATTGTTTTTTTAAATCACCTAGCGTCGGTATTCCTTCCACTCTGTATGATATAGTTAATAATTCACAAATCAATGTAGAAAGAAAGCCATTTTCTTTCCAATCACAATAGAGCTACTGCACAATGCCAGTTGATTCTAATTGCTCTGCATTGTCGGCCACACGCGGCCTGCCTTTCAATATGTAGCGATTGAATTCAAAGTCATTTACATACGGGTGACCATCTGATCACCTGCACCCTTCATTAGAGTAAGGAGGATAGGGGGTAGAGGAAGACCAAAGACCAAATTAATTATGACCTTGAAAATAATTATAAACCCAAATGTTTGCATGTCACAATAGGGGATCGGACTGAGTCAAAAAAATATGATACTAATAAATCCGTCAGTTGGATTATCGAAAAATATTGGATACGTGTTTTTTTGTTTTATCAAATTAATAAAAAATTACGAAGAAAAAACACCTCAAAATCATGAGTGGGGGGAGGTTGTGACGTCATTTGTAGGTAAAATTTTTTTGACATGTGACGTTTTCGAGGAGTTCACGAGTTTTCGAAGCACTGCATCGTCCTAATTTTTTGTTTATGTGAAAAAAGAAAAAACATGTGATCAATACTTTTTGGAAATCCATCTGACGGACTAATTATATTATTTTTGTCCGATCCCCTATTATTATATTCTCCTGGACTCCTGCCCTTATCCCAATTCATTTGGAGTCAGCGCAGCATTGTCTTCTACTCCTACACTTCTCTAATACTCGTCATCTGAAATAGTACTATGGGCTTTAACAAATTAAAAACACACATAATCAACATAATAGGGGATCGAACAAAAAAAAACGAATTAGTCCAACAGATAGATTTCTAAAAAATATTGGACACGTATTTTTTTCTTTTTCACATAAACAAAAAATGAAGACGATACAGCGCTTCGAAAGCTCGTGAACTCCTCGAAAACGTCACATGTTAGTACATTTTTTACCTACAAATGACGTCACAACCCCCACTCATGATCTTTGACGCGTCTTATCTTCGTCGATTTTTATTAATTTGATACAACAAAAAACACATATCCAATATTTTTCGACAATACAACTGACGGACTAAGTAGAATCATATTTTTTTGGCTCAGTCCGATCCCCTATTAAGTAATATTGTTCCAAAATAAATAAGACTGCTTTATTTATACTTCATTGTTTTTTTTTTATATAAAGCACCTGTTCAAATGATAAACAATTTGTCATTGAATGAAATACATGATTAAATAATTGCAGGTATTAACATTTTTTTTAAACGTTTCCTAGCTAGAAATTTCGCCTGTATCGTGGGTGCGTTTACAAACATTTAAACTCACACACTCAAACACACCCAGACCCGAAACAACTACCTGTAGGCCATACTACTACTAATTATTTATAAACAAAAAAAACTAATTGGTCCGTCAAATAGATTTAAAAACAAATTTAGACACACATTTTTTCGTTTTTCACGCAAACAAATAATGAAGACGATACAGTGCTTTGAAAACGCGTGTGACGTCATATTCTTAGACACTATAGTGTATGACATTTCATTTTTCCAATTTTTTTTTTAATAATCAATCCACTAGCTTACACTGCCTCGTTGATCGTAAGCGGGGCTGCTGAGCATGAAATCTTCTGTTCGATTCGTAATATTGCTGGGTTTTTATAATATAAAGAATGTCTTAGATTATTGAGAAAGCAGTAGGCTCGTCCCTATTATATGAAATTTAATTAGCAAATGGTAGGTTTGTTCCCCGTACTAGTATATACTGTACTAGCGGACCTGGCAGACGTCGTACTGCCCGGACAGCAGCGCCACCTACCGGGTCCAAAACAGCAAAATATCCATTAACAAAATGATCCGCCATTTATTGAATTCATTTGTTACAAAAAATGTGATAAATGAAGAACCGCTCGACCGATTTCGTGCAAACTTCACATAAACCATCTACTAAATAGTCCAAACAAGCCTAAACATTTTGGTTTGGATAGGTGAGCCTGTTCTTGAGTTATAAAATTACAACAAAAAGTGGCATTGTTTATTATAAATTTACTCGTATATCGATGATTACGGTGGAACAGTTTTTCTCGTTCTCTGTGATTGTATTTACGTAGCATACTTGTGATTGTGACAGAATACAATTTTAATACATTAGCGTTCAACAGTTTAAAGACTAAAATAAACAAACGGTAATAACTTAAATGAGAGGTAGGCAAACATATACATCTAATTGTGAACTTGTTTGTTTTTATTTAATTGTGGGTAGAAGTAAAAGCTGACATAGTATACGCAAAAAAATTAGATACTTAGTTTATTTACTTGTGTCATATGAAACTTAATTTGCAAATGGTAGGTTTGCACCTCTGCCTAGCTCTCGGGGTTCACAAGCGTGATGCTATGTTTAAGTTTAAGTGATCAGTTGCAAAATATCTGCGAAAAACCATCAACATCTGCCTAGCTTTTGTCCCTTTCTTTTCAAAGCACGTCGGGTAATGTAATGAATGGCTGGGGGTTACCCATCGAATAACCAACCTTACCCAGCGTTCTCCTTGTAGGTCGTCCCGTACAGCTGTTATAATTTAAATAACTTTTATCAATTCATTCAATGATAAATTGTTAATCATTTAAACAGGTGTTTTTGATAAAAAAATAACTGGCCAAGTGCAAGTCATACTTGCACATGAAGGGTTCCGTACCATCGTAGGAGGGAAGCCCCCTTTAATTTGTATTATTTCTTGTTAAAGTAGCAAAAGATAAACATATTTTGTGATTTTTTTTTTGTGTGAATGAAAAAGTTATATTTGCGGCTTTTTAAATGTGCTATATCTCAAAAACTATTGACTTTATATCGTTAAAACCAAAAACCAAACAATTTTGTTGAAACACAGTATATTTTTTTTTAGATTTTTGCTCTCGTAGTTATAAGGAAGGGAATCAAGGAAGGGGCTTCGTAGTGATTTATTTGATAACACCCATTTAATAGATTTGCATACTTAAAAAAATAAATATCATGACATTGTTCATAACGTTAATTAAATTACATTTATCTATTAAGATAATTCCGATCATTTATGGGAGTTTTTATGGCGTAGGTCTCCCCCAGTTTTTTTTTTTTTTAAACGTTGGACACTAGGAATTTCTCCTGTATCGTGGGTGCGTTCACAAACATTTAAACTCACATACACAAATACCCAGACCCGGAACAACTATCTGTAGGCCATACAAATATTTGTTCCGTGCGGGGATCGAACTCGCGACACGCAGCGCAGCAGTCCACTGCCAGCCCACTGCGCCAACCGTGTCGTCAGTTTTTATGGCGTAGGTCTCCCCCAGTTTTTATGGCGTAGGTCTCCCCCAGTTTTTATGGCGTAGGTCTCCCCCGGTTTTTATGGCATAGGTCTCCCCCGGTTTTTATGGCGAAGATCTCCCCCGGTTTATATGGCGTAGGTCTCCCCCGGTTTTCCCTATATCAAGCTTGTCTCCTCCAGTCAGGTCCACATATATCTTTAATTATATCTTCCCAGCGTATTTGCATTCCTCTTTGTTTTTTTTCCGTCTCTAGGTACCCATTCCACGAATTAATTTTTTTGTCAGTCTCTCAATCAATCAATCAAAATCATTTATTTCAAGTTGGCCAGTTACAGGCTCTTTTGAATAGTCGAACAAATACTAAATTTTAATAAGCTAATAAATTAAGCTACAGTCCCACTCACAAGGCATAATAACTGTCAGTGTACTTTAGTTGCCGATTCCAAAGCGTTGGTCTCATGAGAAGAATGGCAAGAAACTTCATGGATACTCTTTTATATCATAATACTGTTACAAAACTTTGGTTACATCATTCATATCGAGATTGGTATATTATCATGTGAGAACGATGTAGCAAGTTGTGCACGATAAGTGTCGACAGTAAAGCCAAAACGACGATTTAAAAATAATATAATAATTCAAACCAGCCGTGGCAACTAAGAGGTGACCAGTCACAACTGATAGCACCCGTTCACGAGCATGACGCATGGATCAGCACCATTCCACGCAACCATTTTAAAGGGAACGAAATGACCCGACACAACCGCCACCATCAGCGAGACATTTAAGTCTCGTTTTCCATACTACAAATGTCCTGCTAGTATTTCTACGAGTATTTCAGACTTCTTACTCAGTTTACTATGTCCGATATTACTTATCCCGTCAGACAATCTTATGCCCAACATGCTTCTCTCCATTTTTCTTTGCATGACACCGAGTTTGTGCTCGTCTGCTTTCCGCAGTGACCATGTTTGGCATCCATATGTAAGGCATGGAAGGATCCCGTCGGGGCTGCGGGTTGTTGTAAGAGATACCGCGGCCTCGACATAAAGGGCTAAGAAGAGTAAGAAGGAACATGGGTGGTTTTTAGTCAGTAGAAGTCTGACACTCCCATTCACTCTGCACTCTGAACCAAAAGTCGATGAACAGAATCAACATAACAAAACACCTGTTCACAATAAAATGCCATATGTTATAAACAAAATAGCCTGTACACCAGAAATTTACAAAAGTCGTTAAACACGACTATTTCAAAAGTATCTGTGCACTAGTATTCCTAAAGTCGCCGTACACCATCAATCCAAATGTCGCTGAACATCATTGTATCAAAAGTCACCAAACAGCACTAAAGACAAAATTAGGTTAACAAAGTATATTTTTAATGTTGCCGTATGATAATATTCTTTTGACGCTTATGTTGTTCAGCTACTTTTGGGACAGTGCTTGCTTGCAATCACGTTAGTATCTATTTCAATACTTATTTACAAAGCAATTATATTTTATTGTCAGTAACCATACTAATCTATAATTTGAAATAACATAAACATAACTCTAATGATCTACGAAGCGATTATTGTGACGGTACTTGTAATTTACTTTGCGCGAATCTTACAAAACCTACCTTCCTTTAATTTTTAATTTATTATTTCTATTCACATGACTTGTGATAATTTTAGTCTAGCGTATGATTGTCGACTGTCGTAGTCTGAAGTAATTGAAACGTTGTGTAAGTGCATAATTGTTTATTTATATTTTTGAGATACATCAATCGATAAATATCACAATAATGCCGTATATTGTGCATATTACGGAGCATGAACGTCACAGAATTGTTTACTTGAAAGAACAAGGATACAATGTATCAGAAATTGCTGCAGAATTAGGAGTTTCGGTAAGTAATAAAACGTATAATATTAAATCATATTTGCATTCATGTTTAACAATAATTGTAAATAAGTATTAAGATTGCTGTAATTAATAAAAACAAATAAAGTGTGCATTATTTCTAAAACATTTTAACAATTAAACAGTTTTTATTTTAAATCAATAATAAATAACATTTATTTATTTGATATTTTTACCTAAAATCGAAATATATGAAATATATGTTTATGTCTAATCATAGCTAAACATTGTTTCAGCGCACCACCGTATATCTTTGGCTTAGGCGTTGGGATGACGATGGTCACATAAGGGAGTTGAAAAAAACAGGAAGACCTAGAAAAACATCTCGCCAACACGACCAAACAATTATTAACGCTTTTAGAAATAACGGTTTCACTCGTACTGATGAAATAGCCATCAATAATAACTTGTCCCTTAATACAGTAAGGCGCCGACTGCACGAAGCAGGTATTCATCACCGAGTACCAGCCAAAAAACTCATGTTAACAGCAAGACATAAATTGCAAAGACTCGAATTTGCGCAAAGATTTTTGAATTATGATTTTACAAATGTCATATTTTCGGATGAAAAAACATTTCATTCTACCGAAAATGGTCGTATGTCGCTCTGGCGCATAAATAATACTCGATATGCAGAACGTAATATAATCGATAACCGTGCAAGTGGCAGAATATCTGTTGGGTTTTGGGGTTGGATGTGCTCTGGTGGCCCTGGAGAACTAATCGAGATAGGAGGTCGATTGATGTATCTCAATAATATAAATAAACAATTATGCACTTACACAACGTTTCAATTACTTCAGACTACGACAGTCGACAATCATACGCTAGACTAAAATTATTACAAGTCATGTGAATAGAAATAATAAATTAAAAATTAAAGGAAGGTAGGTTTTGTAAGATTCGCGCAAAGTAAATTACAAGTACCGTCACAATAATCGCTTCGTAGATCATTAGAGTTATGTTTATGTTATTTCAAATTATAGATTAGTATGGTTACTGACAATAAAATATAATTGCTTTGTAAATAAGTATTGAAATAGATACTAACGTGTTAACATACATTGCAAGCAAGCACTGTCCCAAAAGTAGCTGAACAACATAAGCGTCAAAAGAATATTATCATACGGCAACATTAAAAATATACTTTGTTAACCTAATTTTGTCTTTAGTGCTGTTTGGTGACTTTTGATACAATGATGTTCAGCGACATTTGGATTGATGGTGTACGGCGACTTTAGGAATACTAGTGCACAGATACTTTTGAAATAGTCGTGTTTAACGACTTTTGTAAATTTCTGGTGTACAGGCTATTTTGTTTCCTAGTTGCGACTATAACTTATGGCATTTTATTGTGAACAGGTGTTTTGTTATGTTGATTCTGTTCATCGACTTTTGGTGCTGACTGAACATTGGTGGTTTTTAGTCAGTAGAAGTCTGACACTCCCATTCACTCTGCTCAAGAGCGGCACCCCGTTATTTGATGATTTCCAAACACCCCAAAAAAAAAAGGATGGAAGGATTGCTATTTCATAAAAACTAACGAGAACAATAATTCTAATGACCGACTGTGACTTGCTTTACTCCGTCGATGTATTAATTTATTTTAATGTTGTTGGTTTATTTCTAACAAATTTTTTTTTTTTTACATAAGTGGTTTAGTCTGCCGACCCTAGAATTATTCGTCCGTGTTTGGTCCGTGTTATAAACATACATAAGTGCACCAAATTTCAACGTATTTTCGAGGCACGGAACCTTAAAAACAACAAAGTATAATACAATAAAAATATAGATTACCATAAATAAACAATACTGTTTATTTACTCTTTTTGCTATTTTATTTATTTTAGAACAATAAAAACGTTGTTGTTTAGATGTGTTGTTTAAGTCCATAGTACCTACTGTTTAAAAGAATAACAAGCGCGAGTTGGAATCTTGCACAAAAGGTTTTGTAGGATCAAACAATAAATATTTTTATTTAATTTATATATATTATTGTACTTCTGTTTGTCGTGGTATGGGCATGTGATGCGGATGAATGAGAAAAATGTTGTGAGTGGAGGAAGACCAAAGAAACGAAATGATTTAGTAGAAGTAGGTATGGAAGAAGAAGACATAAAATTAAATTAATAAGGGCATTATAATAATAATGATGAATACTTCTGGAGGACACGGCGCGTTTCTCTTACAAATGCCCTGACCACCGGTAGCTAGGACGCTGTTCCCAATGTAATTGTTGCGGTGGGCCGCAATTTTTATATTTTTAAATGTGTTTTAGATATTTTTCTAAATTACGGTTAAAACGAATACTTCAATTTATTACTTTCATAACGCACATAGCCTGTTTAAGAAAATTTCAAAACGCTTAGTTGACGCTTCTCGTAACCCAAGGGCTGGCTTTTATCTTGGCCAGAGGCTAAGTGTTGCCATACAACGTGGCAATGCCCCCAGTTTTTTGGGCACATTACCGGCTGACAGCGTTGAGTTGGCAGTATTTCGATGCCTTTTTATAGTTTCTTGCTAGTTTATTTAATAGTTTTTAATTAATGTACTTAATTACTTTACTTTTATAATCAATAAATTATCTACCTATTGAATTGCTATGATAATATCTCAAAAACTTGCATTATTAATAATTACGTAAATAAACAGAAGGTCTTTACCTATGAAATTGCCGTTCTGCAGTACTGGCCATTTCAAATCAAAATAATTTTTGTTTGGCTAAGAATTCTAATTTCAAATTAATTTTATTTTAAAAACATGGTTTTTTTTCCAAAAGTAGTCATTTGTTTATTGATTAGTGTTACATTTTCATCGCATTTCAATCTTTTTCGTCATCATGGATACGTTAAAAATTCGAGTAATTATGGAATATGAGTACCGTCGTGGCAGCAACGCGGCACAAGCGGCACGCAACATCAACAAAGTTTACGGAGCTAACACTACAAACCAACGCACCACCTGTTATTGGTTTGCTCGCTTCCGTTCTGGAAATTTCGATCTGAAAAATGAACCTCGCGGTCGTCCGAAGACTTTGGTCGACACTTACGAATTAAAGGCGATTGTGGAAGCTGATGATACACAATCTACGGCTGAATTAGCAGCAGTTTTTGACGTTAGCGTCAAAACAATATTGGTCCATTTGCGTCAAATTGGCAAGGTAAAAAAGCTTGACAAATGGGTGCCCCACGAACTCAATGATCGCCAGAGTACGCGCCGAGACGTGCCTTGCACTGCTCAACAGACACACAAATGAAGGAATTTTGAACCGCATTGTTACCTGCGATGAAAAATGGATTCTGTTTGATAACCGCAAGCGCTCAGCAAGTTGGTTGGATCCTGGTTCAGCACCTAAACAATGCCCTAAACGAAAACTTACCCCTAGAAAAGTGATGGTCACTGTTTGGTGGTCTAGCGCCGGTGTGATTCATCACAGCTTCTTACCAAACGGGGTGAGCATTACTGCAGATTTGTGTAATGTGAAGAACTGAACGCAATGATGGAGAAGCTGGCACATCTCCAACCAGCATTGGTTAATCGCTCGTCTCAGCTGCTCTTGCACGACAACGCGCGACCTCATACTGCACAGCAGACGGTCTCCAAGTTGCAAGAACTGGGGTTGGGAGCTCTCCGTCATCCGCCCTACTCACCAGACCTTGCGCCTACAGACTACTACTTTTTCCAGAATTTGGATAACTTCTTGGCGGGAAAAAAATTCAATACCCGAGAGGCAGTACAAAATGCCTTTGAAGAATTTGTTGCCTCCCGACCAGCTGATTTCTTTAAGAAGGGCATCAATAAACTGCCACTGCGTTGGCAAAGATGCATTGATTGCATGGGTGATTACTTCGATTAATACAAATAAAAAATACATGAAAAAAATCGTTTAAATTTTTTCATACAAAACGGCAATTTCATAGGTAAAGACCTATTATTTAATAAACATCATATACTTACTTACAAAAAAAAAATTCAGGATCCTCGATTTAATTTTTAAGAGCTGCTGATAGACAAAATCCCACACTAGTTCATTCATATACATGTGTGAAAGTGAGGGCCCTATTTCTTAAATTCGTTATGTAATTCCACTTTTGTGGAGCGGTTCATAGAAGACTGGTCTCTAAAAATGTGAATCGTCTCGGTATAAAACGGCTGTCGCATACCGTCGGATACACAATCTAACTGACAGAACAAACCTTTAGGGATTCCATTATTTCCCGTTGGGCTGCGAGTTGTTAACATTCACAGCGGCCTCTACATATAGCGCTAAGAAGAAACATGGGTGGTTTTTAGTCAGTAGAAGTCTGACACTCCCTTTCGTTCTGCCCAAGAGCGGGAGGGGTTATTTGATGATTTTCCACCCGCCAAAAAAAAGGGATTCCATTATTTTGCCATTTGCCAACGGAACTCTGGAAATAAGACCTTGTTTTATGCATGTACCTATTTTGTATGCAGGTGTTATTGATTCAACAACATTTTCCAGCAGCTGTGTTTGCTTTAAAAGTATATAAAATGTGAAAACGAGTGCCTCAGAATTTAGATTCAAAATAAAGAAAGGCACAGTTGTTAGTTACAAAATGAACTTCATTATTCAAATAACATTTTTTCTTTGCTTTTTTGCAATACTAGTGAAAACTGCTCCTCCGGAATCTAGTGAATCTGGTAATATCGAGTTAGACCTGCGTGCACCTTCATTGTTGAAAGCAAAGGTGAGATTTTCAATCATAAAAAATGCCTCAAATTATTTCGACTGCTGCAAATGTGTATCGCAACATTCTAGTTTCCACTGCTGAGATTCAAGAGGAGACGGCCCATAATCAATCACGCGGGTCCAGTGCAGGCTGCTTAGGAAACCATTAGAAAATTCACAAAACAGTCGCCAAAAACTGTTTAACAAAAAATAAAACCGACTTCGACAAAAAATAAAACACAAAAAAGTGAAAAATTTACTTTAGAACAAAAAATCGTTTCTGAAGTCGGTGACTTTTGTATATTTGATTATTTTTTTTGCCACCGCCTTCAGAAACGAATTTTTGTTCTAAAGTTTATGTTTCCCTTTTTTTACATTTTATTTTTTGTCAAAAAGGTTTTATTTTTAATTAAAAAGTTTTATTTTTTATTTTTTAAACTTGTTCACGTTTTAGTGATTCACTTCACAACGTACCGGCGTGATGTTATGTTATAAACTGGTGTAAACAATAGACAGACATGGGATTTCAACAATCCCAATCCATTTGCTATCATTTAGACATCAATACGACTTCGCAAAGTTTTGTACTTATTAGTGTTTGCGAGGTTGTATTGATGTCGGTTACATAAGAACCATTCTACCATCAGATCAGCTTGTTAGAGAGAAAATACCAAAATCGCTGTATATTTTTCTGAGTTCTCCCGATTTCGCCAAGATTCCATCATCTGATCCCGATCTGGTGACTATGAAACCAATAGGAAAGCATAGGCTTTCGAATAAAAGAACAATTTTCCAAATCATTTCGTAAACGACGGAGACGAAAAGATCGTTAATGTAGACAATGTAGTTTTTTTTTGAGTTTTGATGATTTTTCAAAAACCGCTTGTCCGATTTCCATAAAAAAAATATGGGACCATTTGGGACAACAACCCTTTCCAACAAAAATAAGATTTTTTCAAATCGGTTAGCAAGCGACGGAGTTATGCCCGAACAAACGTAAGTAGGTTCTCAATCCGAATTGAGAACCTACTTCTTTTTTTAGAAGTCGGTTAAAAACAGCAATCTTTCCATAACTAATGCAAATTGGTTATGATCCTGCCTTTAGTTATTAGACTAGGGATGAACCCAACGGGCAAAAACGTCTAATAGCAAGCGTTCAAGGCACAAATCCTGACTCCAGACAGCTACATAGAAATTCTTGGCAAACCAAATAACTCTAAGTCTGGTCGTCCTGGAAATCAAACCCAAACAGTTGTGCCCAACAGTAGTGTTTGATCAAAGCTACCGTTATAGCAATACGACCCTTTTTTGTGTGAGGTGGGAAGTCATCAAATAACCCCTCCCGCTTTTGGGCAGTGCGAAATGTCAGACTTGACTACTGACTAAAAACCACCCATGTTCCTTCTTAGCACTTTATGTCGAGGCCGCGATATCTCTAACAACAACCCGCAGCCCCGACGGACGTCGGCCCTTACGGGCCCCTTCTGTGTTGCTGACATCTCTTTAAGTCGCGCGTGGAACACGAACGCGCCATCGCGTCGACACGGCCTGTGTTTCACCGACGGCGTTTGTTTGTTCTGTGTAACGTTGCTTCGAAAATATTTAGTCAACACATTTTTCTTTGAAATAACGGTTTATCCAAGATGTAATTAAATATTCTTGACAGATAATACTTAACTTATATCATGATGTCAATTAATGAACGTCCTCGAAACCAAAAAGAAGGTATTATTGTGTTAGCTAAATATTTTCGAAGTAACGTTTTATAGAACAAGCAAAAGTCGATGTAAGTTCTCGGTGTAAAGAAACATCGAACAAAAAAGACCAAACATAACGTCGCAGTATCAAGGCTTCGATGTATAGTTTTCGGTGAAACAATTTTCGCAGAATAGTGTTTCGCAGTAACGTAAGGAACCCTATTGTAACACATATCTACTCACGTTACTTTTATATTCAAGGATGCCTCACCGGGGTAACAAGAAACACCATCATTTGCCTAGCTTTTTCCTCTCCATGTTGGGGTCGGCTTCCAGTCTAACCGGCTCTGCACCCCGTTAGACGGGAAGTCATTCCTTGTAAAATACTGGTATTCAGCAGCTGAATACTAGTATTTTACAAGAAGCGACTGCTTTTGTATTTTAATTAACGAAACGCGATACTCCCGACACACATGATTTCGGTATCGTTTGGAATTCGTCGCAAATTCCATGTCCACGATCCTTTAGCATAATGTACTAGAGACTAGAGCCGATCCCATAAAAAAAACCGGCCAAGTGCATGTCGGACCACGCACAATGTAGGGTTCTGTAGCTGCCCATCAAAATATGTGAACTTACTAAACTGATTAACTGCCCTGCCTACCTGCCTCCGAACGATAATTTTTATTGTTAAAATAAAACAGTGCAGTTTTGAGACCTGCGCTCCGGTATATTATTTATAGGAAAATATTTCATACAAGTACATTTTATAAGTTGGTCGACTATGACTCGTAAACTTGTGAAGCCTACTATGATAGATTTTCTTTTATTTTCGTTATATATGCTACTACCACGAATTTATTCACACGCCCAAATACACAACCCGTGGTGGTTTACGTTGAGTCTAACAAAAATTGGCACTTTAAAGCTTAATATTTCACAAGTGAATCCCTGAATCGAAAAAGTGTTTGAGCAAAGCCACATTTTATTTTCTAAGACCTAGCCAACGAGTCCCCACACTATGGGATTTGTCAATCATCCCCCCTTTAATGCGTACTGGAAATACCCTAAAAAATAAAAACAATATTTTACTTTAGCGTTTTGTCGCGTAACTCATTTGTATATTCATGCCAAATTATAGCTTTCTAGTACGAAGAGTCTTGAGATATAGTGAGGACGGACAGACAGGCAGACAGATGGACATAGCGAAACTATAAGGGTTCCATATTGACTACAGAACCCTAAAAATTGCAATTTAACGTTATCTCATCATTCTCTTGCTCTTATCACACAAATGATAATTTAATGTTATCTATATTTTAGATCACAGCCGATGCCGATAGTCCGGAACAAACAGAAGTAAAAGTTAGCGTGGTTGGCGACCAAGTTTTTGAGAGAGACTAGTAGCCGTTTGTTATTGCGTTCTACGAGAGAGGCCTTTGTCCAGCAGTGGACGTATTTTGGTTGGTGATGATGATCTTATAGAAAATGTATTATCTTATAAAGCAGTGTGGTTTTAATTCATTGTAAATACCCTTATTTGATTTATTTATTTGTAAATGATTATTTACTATAAAAAAAAAATATAAAATTAAAAAAAAAATATATACATTTGTGTTTCTGTTCCACAGTAGTTCAAACTTTTCGATCGGCCATCACAATCCATGTGACATGTGGCAAATAATATATTTGATTGTCTATCTTTTAATATTTACAAGATCATGTCTGCTGTTGTTCCTCAACCATAATCACATGGCACCGAGTCTGCTATTCAATAGTGTCAGAATGGTCTATCATGGATCTCATAATTGTTGATTTTGACAACACCAAACTTGTCAAAATCAACAATCATGAGATCAGTGATAGATCATTCTGACACTATTGAATAGCAGACTCGGGCCCTGGTGCGTTAATTTTGCCACTGATTGTAGTTGGCATAATGCTAGCAATCCTCGGACTCGAAGTCTCTCATCTTTTACGACATCTTCAGGACCCACCGCTCACGTACCTACAGGATGCCACCCTATCTGAGCTGCGTTCATTGCGAAACACTCATATCATTCACAAGCAATGTAGCCTTTTTTTTTCTTTTGCCATAGGAATAATTATTTATTAGAATTGGATCATTAATAGAAAAAAAGAAATAGAAATATATACAGTTGTCTAGTACCCATAACACAAGCTCTGCTTAGCTTGGGACTAGATGGCGTTGTGTGATAGTTGTGGAATATTATTATTCCCTTTATTTATTTTGTTACAAACTTATTACATTTTTAAATATTCTTTACAAAAAAAACAATAAAAAAACATTTAAAAATATAAAAAATTGTAGCCCACCGGTATCGGGAACAGGGTCCAAGCTACCGGCGGTCAGGGCTCCAGAGAAAGGAACCTCCTAACAATGCGTGCCGTGTCCAGGAGTACCGCTCTCTGTATCAAGCCCTTGATCCAGCTGCCTAACGAGAGCCTCCTCAGGTGTTGGTCGAGGCTCTTGGCTATTAAGCCATTGGCTGAAACGACTATCGGCACAATGATCGCTGAGTCCACATCCCACATGTCGACAACCTCGCGAGCCAAGTCAAGATACTTGATTTGCTTATCTTTCTCGGCTTTCACGAGGTTCTCGTCATGCGGGACGGTTATGTCAACGATCATTGCGCGCCGCTCTGATCGATCCACCACCACTATATCAGGTTTATTAGCTATAATAGTCCTGTCAGTGATGATGGATTGATCCCAGTACAGTGTGATATGGCCATTTTCGAGAACTGGGTCGGGCACATACCTGTAGTACGGCACTTCCGATTCCACAAGGTTGTACTGCAGAGCAAGTTGCTGATGGATAATCCTGGCTACAAGGTTGTGTCTATGTAAATATTCTCCGTTAGCCAGACGAGAACACCCGGAGATAATGTGACGGATTGATTCGCCCGGACGGTGGCATGCCCGACATATGTCAACCGTACCATCCTTCACAATAAATCTCCGGTAGTTATTCGTCATCATAACTTCGTCCATAATTGCACAGACAAAACCTTCGGTTTCTCCGAAGAGTTCCCCGGAACGTAGCCATGCCACGGACGCTAGGAAGTCTACATCAGGCCCGTGTAGGGCCCGAAAAAAGCGTCCGTGAAGCTCCTTACTCTGCCATACCTCCATGCGGTCGTTAGTGTCAAGCACTACAGGTTTGCGCCAATTCTCTTTAGCCAAGGAGAGCGCGGTAAGGCCTCTGTCCACTGCTACAACATCTCGATGCATCCCCACGTCGGTTTCTAGGAAATATTCCCTGAGACTGCATATCTCACGATTATGAAGAGTCTTAGCATTTAAAAAGCCTCGACCTCCACACTTCCGTGGGATATACAGTCTCATAACCGAAGAACGTGGGTGATGCATTCGATATGCCGTCAACAATGTACGCCTATCCAGGGTGTCTAGCTCTGTTTGAGTCCATTTGAGTATACCGAAAGAGTACATCAAAACCGGCATGACCCAACCGTTGAAGGCTCGCACTTTATTTCCACCTGATAAAAGACTATTAAATACTTTTCTCAGGCGGCCAAAGAAGCGCTCCTTCAACGATTGTTTCAAGTCGGTAACGTTGATGCCCAGTGCTTCCGACATACCCAAATACTTATAGGTTTCGGTTGCTGAGAGGGATCTAAGATTTATGGAATCTGTGAGCTGGGTTCCCACAGATTCCACAATCCCCCCTCGCTTTACATGCATGACCGCACATTTGTCCACACCGAATTCCATCCTGATGGCGCTACTGAAAGTTTCAGTGACCTTCAATAGCTCCATCAGTTGCAAATCGTTGGGGGCAAAGAGTTTCAGGTCATCCATGTAAAGGAGGTGAGATATAACCTGACCACCTCTTTTCAACCGATAGCCTAGACCTGAATCCTCCAGCAGCGTGCTAAGAGGATTCAAGGCTAAGCAGAACCAAAGTGGACTCAAACTGTCGCCCTGAAATATACCACGCTCTATTCTTATCGGCTCACTATTCCTATGGATTTGATGACATCCTGGATAGCGAAGGACTGTC
The DNA here is from genome assembly GCA_932274075.1 of Diarsia rubi. Taxonomy (NCBI): domain Eukaryota; kingdom Metazoa; phylum Arthropoda; class Insecta; order Lepidoptera; family Noctuidae; genus Diarsia; species Diarsia rubi. The sequence goes on from OW026432.1 coordinate 3,804,745, forward strand.
CTCCATTGCCTCATACACGACATCAGGAAGGTGCGCAGGGTTGTATCAATTTTATACAACTCTAGCACCCTTATGAGCCATGTATGTGGCACCGAGTCATAGGCCTTCTTATAGTCTATCCAACATGTTGACAGATCCCTTCGGAAACGGCGAACCTGTTGACTAATGGCCATATCAATGAGGAGTAACTCCTTAGTACCACGGGACCCGTTCTTACATCCATTTTGAGAAGCAGACATAACAGAATTCTCGTTAATATGTTTATTTATTTTAGCTCTCAAAATGGAGGTAAGAACTTTATAGACCGTTGGAAGACACGTAATCGGTCTATAATTTTTGGGTTCCGCAGTACTACCCGATTTATGGAGCAGGTGAGTTATTCCAGTCGTCAGGAACTCTGGTAGCGACCCTGACTCTAAGGCTAACTGGAATAGGGTTGCCAAGCAAGCATGCGATCTTGTGAACCATTTAATCCAGAAGTTGTGCAGTCCATCCGGCCCTGGTGATTTCCAATTTGGCAACGGACGAACTGCACAACCTACATCTTGGGGGCTGATCGTTATTGCCGCCATTTCTGTTATAGGATCGCATGCTCGCTCGACGTCCCGAGTCCACTCACCCTCGGTATGACTGACAGGTACCGACCAGATGTTACGCCAAAATGAACACATGGCGTTATCATCCGGTAGGCACGTGTCAGTCACACCTTGGTCCGGTCGCTCCCATGCTCTGTAAACCCACCTTTCATCGCTTTGGAAGGTGCGATTTAGAGTGTACCGTTCCACCCGACGCTTACACCTACGAATACGGTTTGCCCATGCATACACTTTCTGCTTCCAGAAGTCGATGCGCTCTGTGACACGGGACATGTAGTCTTGAGGACTGATATCAGTCCCCGTAAACGCCCGTCTCACAAAACGCATCACTCGAGGGCGATTGTTGCCCTCCCGGAAGCAGATTAGTTTGCCGATGAACGCCCTGGCCCCAGCAATGCGTCGTTCAATCCTATACTGCCATGCCGGTACGGCTGGTTTCGGTCGTGTAGCTCTGTCATCCGGAAATTTGACATGAGCTACACGACATGCCGTTACAGCCGCGCAATAGAGGATTGAATGAGCATCACTGAGGTTATCGCAGTTATCAAAAAAGTTTGACAACTGCGAATCCAGAACAGCCACCAGCGCCCTATTTCTGTTATGCATGGGCAAACGAGGTAAGCGTGGTCTAAGTTCGGGTGTCATGAACTTATATTCTCTGATCGCACCCTCCAAAGTACTCCTCATTTCCTCACTGCACTGGATACTTACGTTAGTAACCATGTCACTACTCACGTCGTTTTCACAAATAAGTGGCGTGGTAGACTGTGGTTGTACCACAACCTGCGACGGCGTAGTAATGACGTGGTTACTCTGCATTTCAGTCCGCAAGCGATCAAGTACGGTGTCATCCAACATACGATTACGCTGGATGACTCGCACCTGATCCGACAGTCGTTGTGCCGATACGTTAACAGCCGGTTCAAGTACCCGAAACAGAGAGAGCATCCGAACACGGTACGCGGTAAGGTTGTTTCCTCCCTCTGTAGCCCCATAGTATGAGCGCATGACGTTCTCGTTGATGGATTGCGTCCATCGCATGCGCTGCACACTTCCGCCGGGAGCTGGGACCCTATCAGAAGCCGGTGGGCCTCGAGGTCCTAAGCCGTCCGGCGGCCGGCGTCCTCTCCGTCGCCGAGCAGGTGGTGGTGTCGGGGACAGCGAGAAATACTCGTCGCTCGAGCTCGACGCGACTGCCGCGGTCGGTGTCACAGCACTCACGATGTGGCTGGGTTCCGGTGGCGGCGAGGCGGAGCTGAGCGACGAGTCCGGGGATGGTGGGCGTGCACGTCTTGCTGCAGCTGCAGATCTTGTCAACATATCTTGATCATTCTTTAACAATTTTCTTCAGATTCATTTTGGAAATTTTGGGTTGACATAATTATGTCATTTATTTTTCTTCTATGGTATTTACTTGATTTTTCTCTCATTTTATTGTATTCTATGTATTGTGATGGAAATTATGATAATATTTTAAATAATGATGAAAATGTTGGTCCCAAACTTTGAAAATAAAACAGAATATATATTTAAATTAAATAAAATTGGACGAAGAAATTGTATGACAACTATGTTGACGTTGGTGTTGCTAGCTTATTATATTATTATTATTATTAATATAGTTAACCCAATTATATTATTATATTATATTATTAACCCTTATTATATTATTATTATTATTAATATAGTTAACCCAATTCACTGTTATTCACTCGCGCGAGTTCGAGATTCACACTCTCCAGTTGATAAACCAATAGATTTTCGCTTCAGATGCAGCCACGGTAACGTGCATAAGTCCAGGTGTGTTCAGTCGGCTCGGTAAAACCGTCAGGGAGGCAGCAGCTCCCGGCCGAGACTATTTCACCGAAACAGCTTTTATTACGTTAAAAACCGCCTCGATACTGAAATATAATAATATTAAATTTCTGCCGTGCCGTGGTTGAGCGATTGGGTGTATTTGTGTATGTGATTTTTAAATGTTTGTAAACGCTCCCACGATACAGGCGAAATTCCAATTGCATCATTATTAGCCTAGTCCTTTCCCATCTATGTTAGGGTCAGCTTCTAGTCAAACTGGATGCAGCTGAATACCATTATTTTACATGGACCGACTGCCTATCTGACCCGATGCCCCTTGGTAAGACTGGTTACCTTTTAAGACTGTCAAAGATCTTCAAACTACAGCCCTAAAGATTGATCAGAGTGGTTGTTGTTATCGAGATATCACACTAATATTAAAAAGGCGACAGTTTGTGAGTGTGTGAGTCTGTATGTTTGTTACATCTTCACGCAAAAACTACTAAACGGATTGGGATAAAATTTGGCACACAGATAGTTTAGAACCTGGATTAACACATCGGATAGTTTTTATCTTCCCGTAGGATAAATTTCAAGTTGTAGCGGGTAAAGCCGCTGGCAACAGCTAGTAAGCTATAAAAACAATGTATCACACTAATACGAGTATTATAAAGGCGAAAGTGTGTGTGTTATGTGTATGTTTGTTACTTCTCCACGTCTAAACGGCTGGAGCGATTTTAATAAAATTCGGTATGGCGTTAGCTGACACTTTGAATTAACACATAGGATAGTTTTTATCCTGATTTTATCTTCCTATGGGATAATTTTAGAGTTGTAGCGGGCAAAGCCGCTGGCAACAGCTAGTAAGCTATAAAAACAATGTATCACACTATAATATTATAAAGGCGAAAGTGTGTGTGTTATGTGTATGTTGTTACTTCTCCACGTCTAAACGGCTGGAGCGATTTTAATAAAATTCGGTATGGCGTTAGCTGACACCTTGAATTAACACATAGGGTAGTTTTTATCCTGATTTTATCTTCCTATGGGATAATTTTAGAGTTGTAGCGGGCAAAGCCGCTGGCAACAGCTAGTAAGCTATAAAAACAATGTATCACACTATAATATTATAAAGGCGAAAGTGTGTGTGTTATGTGTATGTTTGTTACTTCTCCACGTCTAAACGGCTAGAGCGATTTTAATAAAATTCGGTATGGCGTTAGCTGACACCTTGAATTAACACATAGGATAGTTTTTATCCTGATTTTATTTTATTATGGGATAATTTTAGAGTTGTAGCGGGCAAAGCCGCTGGCAACAGCTAGTAAGCTATAAAAACAATGTATCACACTATAATATTATAAAGGCGAAAGTGTGTGTGTTATGTGTATGTTTGTTACTTCTCCACGTCTAAACGGCTAGAGCGATTTTAATAAAATTCGGTATGGCGTTAGCTGACACCTTGAATTAACACATAGGATAGTTTTTATCCTGATTTTATCTTCCTATGGGATAATTTTAGAGTTGTAGCGGGCAAAGCCGCTGGCAACAGCTAGTAAGCTATAAAAACAATGTATCACACTATAATATTATAAAGGCGAAAGTGTGTGTGTTATGTGTATGTTTGTTACTTCTCCACGTCTAAACGGCTAGAGCGATTTTAATAAAATTCGGTATGGCGTTAGCTGACACCTTGAATGAACACATAGGATAGTTTTTATCCTGATTTTATCTTCCTATGGGATAATTTTAGAGTTGTAGCGGGCAAAGCCGCTGGCAACAGCTAGTACAAAATAAAAAAAACATAAATAATACAACAGAAATTAATACCGCTTTATCCCATATTCTGTACTACATGCAAAGGCTAAAAAACAAGTTATTACTGTAGTATTAATTAAATTTTCCTTTGTTATGATAATATTGTACAGTAATTAAGATGCAGGTATTAAAGTATTACTGCAGAACGGTAAAACCAGCTTTTGCTACGAGACATTTTCATAATTAGCTCGGGCTGTTTGTTAAAATTGTTTGTGATGCAAATACAATGTGGAATATTCACATGGTGTAATTGAACTTATCTGCCATAATGGACCATAATCACAATATGCATGCATTATTTTATCACATCGTGCATATTTCAACTCACGCCTTTTTTTTAAAGACGCAGGCGGAAACCACAGTAGGCCACCTACTACGACCCTTATGATATACTCCTATTATTGGTGGGTGAGAAATCATCAATGACTCCTCAGCTCTCGGCGGAGCGAAAAGGAGTGTCAGACTTCTACTAACTAAAAACCACCCAAGTTCCTTCTTAGCTCTTTGTGTCGAGGCCACGGTATCTCTTTCAAACAACCCGCTGCCCCAACGGGATTCCCGTTTGCCTTGTAGTACCATTTGCAAGTTTCAAACTGAGAATAGGGTATTTCACAAAAAAAAAAATTTGTCCGTCAGATGGATTTAAAAAAATAATGGTCACGTATTTTTTCTTTTTTCACTTTAACAAAAGATGAAGACGATACAGTGCTTCGAAAAGTCGCATCAAGTCGTGTGACACGGTTAGTACTTTTTTACCCACAAATTGACGTCAAAAGCCCCCACTTATGATCTTTGACATGTTTTATTTTCGTCAATATTCATTAATTTGATAAAACAAAAAGCACGTAGGTATCCAATATTTTTCGATTATCTAACAGACGGACTAATTACATTTTTTTGGTAAAATACCCTATTTATATAAAGGAGCGGTACAATATTTACGACGTTGACGCGCAAACATGACATTTACGGCATAAGCGTTATGAAATAAGGGCACGGAAGACGTTTTAGGGAAGGACATAGCTCAGTCGCAAAACGTCTCTTTCTTACAATACCTCTTTCGCAGAATGTCTCTTTCGCAAAATGTGACTCTAGGACTAAGAATAATAATTAGCCAGGTTTATAAAAATTGAGTTTTTTTTTCGATTTATCATTAAATGTTAACCAGTGTTTAACCGATATCCAAAAAGGAGGAGGGTCTCTATCCGCATGTTTGTATTTTTTTAAAATCAGCTTTAGAAGTCGGTGAAATTTAAATATTTAGAAAACATTTAATTAGGTATTAACTCAGTTACAATCGCCTTTTTACCCGACTGCAGCGAAGCCTAAAAGGATTGATATGTGTTTCAACAACTAGATTTATAGTATACAAACTCATTTCAATCCGGAAGGTTATAAATGTACTAAAAATAAACTTCAGCATAAACCAATACTGCCACGAATACTTTCAAAAACATTGCAGAGGCATCCACTATATCAGATTGCTTGCACTGAAAATTTAATACGGTGAACGTCAGCTGAAAATATTCCCTCTAACTTGTAACAGTTTACCTGCTATGGTTAACAGTTCTTCGAGTATTTTAACCGTTACATTTTACATAGGAGCTAGTATTTTACGTAAAAAGTTACGAGTGTCTGTTTTTTACACGGAAATATAAATTACTTCTAGATAAATTAATTCTGTGTTCAAGGTAACTAAATTCAGTTAATAAGTTCTTGTAAAAACAGCAGTTTTCTTATAGAAGCAGGAACGCAAAGGCCTATTAAGAAAATACATATAATTCGTGTATCGTGTGATTAAGTGCCTAAACCGGTATCTGAGGTTTTTTTTTACAAGCAGTCGAGAAATATCGCTCAGGCATGCCGTTTTCCTCAAGATGTTTTCCTTCACAGAAGCAAGTGACATACATATTTACATCACTTGGTACGTTATTTACATGGGAATCGGAAGCAACTACAGAACGCTACCAGCTACGATTTTCGATTTTTTTGCGACATCCATGTTCAAACAACTAGTTGCGAATGCTATTCACCGGATTTTTTTGTTATGACAATAACACCCAAACACTATCTCCATTTCATTTCAAAAAACCAAAGTGTTCTTCATAATCCACTGTTTGTTTTACTGTAGATAAATACCTGTTCCATGAAAATAACTGTTGTTACCGTCTCTATTGGGACGTTAAAGTATGCAGTCTATTACAAAATGTTTCACGGTAGCTTTGCAGCAGGCAGGTACCGAAGATGCTGCAGTAATCTCAAAAGCAGGTTTCAAACAAAAAACTTTGTATAAATAACACGTTACTAACAAGTTATTGACGAGTTAGGAATGTTTTATTGAATAATCTTCAGAAAAATTAAAAGATATGGCTGGACTTCTGTACATACAATAATATAAAATACGAAATGTTAAGCCACTTCTGCTGTTGACTGTACAATAATATTGGTACAGGTACAGGTAATAACACGTTGGGTGCCTGATAATTTACGGTGCCGCCGAGGGTGACCTAGGAAAAAATGATATTGACGCGTATCACTAAGGGCTCGTTTACGGAGACGCAGGGCGTGGCGTGCTATTTTATTCATTTACTGAGAGGCGGGTCCACCGCAAAAAACGCTGCATTTTAAAATAACAGGCTCGTACAATCGTCGTTTGAAATCGTGACCGTTTTGATACGTACATTGCCATGTGCTTGAATTAAAAACGTACAACGCGCCGCTCGACGCCCCGCGTCTCCGTAAATGAGGCCTTAGATTGGTTCGAGGTAGCACAGGTGAGGGGTCCTGTATGCCTCTTTGTATGCTCGTTATGTTTCTGCAACAAATCATTTTTTTTTCTATATATGAGGGAGGCTTAAGCCCAGTAGTGGGACAAGCAAGGCAATTTTCTTTTACCAATTTGAGCTGTCCTGTGTTTATCCAATAGATAATCTTTTTTTGTTATTAAATAAAAATTGTCATCTCTGCTGTGACAATACCATCTCTAGAAGCGACCGTAGAAGCATCCTCCATTCTCTGAATAAAATTCAGTTAAGCTAACGCAATATTCCTGAACAAATACTAGCACTAAGCAATAGAGATACAATAAAACATAAAAAAACCTAACCATTTGCCGCCGAATTGATTTGGTCAGCGCTTTGCCTTGTCGTATTTAATTCTGGACGTACTTTAGGGTTCTGTAACAAATAGTGCAAGGACAGGAACCTTCTATCAGTTCCTGTGGGTACCGTAAAATGAGGACATAAACACATAAACTCACACCATTTTCCATGGGAGTAGGCAGAAACCACAAAACGCCATTTGCTACGATCCTTACATACTCCTTTTGTCTCGTTTACATTCATACATCAAAATAAAAATATTTTTATTTTACATAGGCCTACATGGGCACTTATAAAATGTCGGTAAAAAGGGGCACATCATACATCTGGTCATACACGTACGCCCGCTGGTTAAAAGAACGATCTGTCCTTTCTGAAAGTCAACATGGTGTGTGCGTTTGTGTATGTCGTAATGCAGTAAATTGTAAAATTTTGTGTCTGTGGTCCATTGGTCAAACTGGGAAAAATCCACACTTCCATGATTTTTTAACTTGACGACTAAAGGAAAATTTCCTTTCATAAGGTCCTTCATGGCAAATAAACATTAATGACAGAAAATTATTGACTAAATAAAGTCAATATAAGAGTCTTTGCCATTATAAACTTACTGACTTACTTCTGTGTTTAATGTGAAAGTTTTTGAAGTTTCAATGTGAAATTCTCCACCTCTATTTTATTAGTAGCTATCGACTGATGCTGAAAAGCAAAATGCAAAAGGGAGCGGAGCGTTATTTTAACAGTAAGATATCAACCCCTTTAATTTAACCTTTCCGCACAAAACGAATTCTTAAGACTACAGAACCCAAAGCAAATCCTCACATTCCCTTGACCATTTATTTTTCAATATACTACAATTTGAATCGCGCAAAACAGTTTGAATACAAATAAGGCAAGAGGATTCTGTTTGCATACGACGAAGCTGAATCCTGATATACATGGCCTGTTTTATAGCACGTTACAGTTTGATATTGAATGTGAGTGTGGCAATAGAAAGCGATATTTGTTTTGAAGATTAAGCTGAATTTAGATGATGTGGAATTTGTTTTGTGATTTTGTTTATTTTTATTGAGATAATAGTGATGTGCGCACGATGACCAATCAAGGAATCAATATAACTAGTTTATTAGGGTCTGTCATTTTACGGGAAATTTATGCAAAGCTAGGCCGTGTATACTGGAAATGTACCTTTATGACTACTGTCTTCAGAGAACACAATCATGTGACTAAAATGCAGATCCCTACTCATGCTGTGACATACAAAGAAACTACTCATACGCCCGCGAGGCGCCTCTTATTGAATAATGTTTTTATTCAAAACCTATAAGTATAATTGATATGTTTTGACTGTTTATACAGGGTGGAATTTTGTAAAGCCACCTGGAGGGAAAGTACTTTTAATACTGCAGATAGAAAACTTTACTCAAAGGAAACATTCCTTTTTGTTTTGAATAGAAAGCAAACTGCATTCAAAGATTTCGAAAATTGTCTTAAAAAAGTAACAAAAAAAATATTTTTAGATGCAATCGAAATTAATTTGGAGCGCCAAGCGTAGTAATATAAAAAAAAACTAGCACATACATACCGTAACGCAACCACAGTCCTGCGACACGTGCTGGTGATGACTGAGATGTCTTGGAACGTGAATACCATACGCGCGATGGATAAAAACAGAGAGCAATAATTATATCTAAAACGCGGGCGCCCCTGCGACGCAGAGTAGTAATCTAGGATTAATAAAAATGTCGATAGATGGATAGGGAGAGGAAGACCTAAAAAGTTGAGAATAATGGATTGTGTGAGGAATTATATATGAAAGAAACAGGAGTCAAATAAAGAGTTGGAAGTGTTCCCATTGACAGAGGGGTATGCAAAAAAATTATCGTGTAGCACCGACCTCAAATAACATAGGACCACGGGAAGGAAGGTGATTATCTTATTTATACAAAGTTGATATGAGAGAGGGGCATTAAATTGCACTACGTATACTATACGTGTTTAGTATTAATTGGATACGGTACAAAAATAAAAAGCAACAAAAATGAGTTTTTTTTTTTAAGTAAACTAAATAGCTTACAAATCAGAGTAAAACGCAAACATCCCTTTATAAATAAATTCAGATGACCTTAGATACCTAGGTAACAAATTGGCAACGTCGCACGCGCGCGGCGCGTCAAAGTGGTCGGGCGGCGCGTCAGAGCGGCAACAATGCATCTCGGATTTATCGTTTTAAGGTGCATGACCTAGAATGAAACATTGTGTTCAAACGGGGCAAAAACTTAAAAAAACATTTGCGACTAAACTACTGCTCCTATTTAATTGATTTTTGGTACAGAGCTTGAAAATGGTACCTAGTTTATGCTGTTTAAAGGAAAGCCTCTCTGTCGTATCAAGTTTGTCTATAAGTCGGGTCGTCAGGATTTATTCCGTTAGACTCGAGCATTATGTGGGCGGAACATAGGTTTCGTGCAATGAAAACTCACTGATATAGACTGTTTTTATTACACTAACGAAGTACTTGAAATAATTACTACTTAACACAGTAATAACCAATTGAAACTAAACGAAACGTATGACAGTTCCTAGACTGGAGGTCCGTTCTCTAGGACGATCGGAAGTCAAGTGTGCGTCGCCTTCGCGCCCCTCCACTAGCTAGGCTCCGCTGTAGCACGAACTTTGCCGAGTGTTAGTGCTGCCACCACTCGAGTCACGTGCCGCGCTTCGTTTAGCGACCGTACTATTGACCGTCTCCGACATAATTATATTTCTACTGTACGTGTGTACTGAACTCCTGCCAAACGACCGGACCATTTTTGATGACATTTTTGTGTGTGTTCAAGTGGATTCGAGAATGGTTTAGATTTACAATTGGACACGGTAGGTAGTGCTGCTGTCCAGGCAAGTCCGCTAGTTTCATTTGTATAATCAAAACTATATCCTAAAATAACTGACACAAGTGCAACCCTATTCATCATCTGCCATCTAGTTGAGAGTCAACTTTCAATTTACATGAAGCGACTGCCTATTTAACCTTCACACCTAGCCACTAAATAATACGACACATTTTGGTGAAACTAAACCGGATGTCAGACTTTCGGCTTCTGGGCTTCGGCTACGGGCCACAGGTGACCTGTTACGACTGTCAAACATATAAAAATACCAATGGATTAACGTGATTTTCGAGGCACGGAGGAAACACGCTACGTAATGATCCACGGTCCTCGTCGATAACAAAAACATTTTTACTGTTATTTGTTTCTGGAATAAAAAGTTACCAAACTAACCGCTACTAGTCCAACCCTATTCAATAAAGCAAATTCAAAATGAAAGTCAAAACAGTCTCTATTACAACTTCTAAAACAAAACTATTTACCCCTAAATTAAATAGCTGCCCTCAAAAAGCTAGTAAATCAATAAAACATTTCACCTTTTAATAAACTACTAAAGTTTCTAGTATCGTACTGCGAAAGGGTAAAACAAACAAGGTTCAGGGTAGAGGACTAAAGGTTTGTCCGAAAGGGTTGGGCATTTATAAGCCCACTAGTAGTAATTAATTTCTAGTTTCAATTGTTAATTTGCTCTATGGGGATACGCCGAGCAAATATCGTGTGTCTGGGTACGGGAATACGGGCTGAAAAAATAGTGAACACACTGAAAAAAATAAAGCATTAAACTGTACTGCTTACAGTAAAATGATGACCCTTTCCTTTTGTCCTCTTCGTAGTCGGGTAAACATATGAGCCTAACGTTCAAAGTAGTAACTTTTAATGAGCTGTCGTTAAAGAACATGTGACTGTTTAAAACATTTTTTACTTCTTTAAACATTTTAAAAACTTAAGTTTTTTAATGTTTCAAACATCAATTTATTTTTTTAATGTTTTAACCATTAAAAATGTTAGTGTTTAAAACAGTAAAACAAATAATGTTACTGGTTTGAACGTTAGGCTCATATTTTACTGTTTAAGCAGTACTTACAGTTTAATGTTTTGTTTTTTTCAGTGCAGGATATTTTTTTTTCGTTAACCTCTTTAGAGAAAAGAAGTTTTATAAATATGAAATTACATACTATTTGTACTATTACATATACATATAAGTATACAAATCTTATTGAAATATTCTATACAAATAATTAAAATAAAATTAATTATGGACGAATTTTTTGAGGCCCTGTAATTTTTCTCTTTTTGATTATTATGTATTTTATTATAAAAACAGTTCTGTAAATTGTAGTTTGTAAATAAAGATTAAATTAAATGTAGGTTTTTAATTCTAAAATACCAGCTTATTACTGAATGTAATTAAAACTAGACAGGGTTTAAGTGACAGCCCTCTGCAGACTGAATTCAGGGTATTACAAAGATGACCAATACAATAAAAATATAATTTCAGGAAGATATGAGAATTCAATAAAGGTTTTTTTTTATTTTAGTAACCGTCGCAAAACGCACGTAGCGAACGGCAAGAGTGACGACGAGTTCGATGATCTGTGTAGCTACATTTTTTACAAAATTATTTTAACAACCATTGTTGGTTTTATTATAGCCATATTATTAATCACGAGAAACAGAGAAGTATGGAAGAAGGAGACGTCATACTGCGCCGACCCCAAACGAATTTGGATAAAGACTGATCGTGATGATTTGATTGATGAGTGACATAAATGGAGTGCTGCGTACAGAGAATGTTAATATACTTTTAAAGAAAGAAATAGTAACTGAAAAACCATCAAGTGCATGTCGGAACACGCATGTACGGTTCTATAGTTGCCCTTGAAAATATTAGTATGTGCACAGCTTTCTAGTACTCAGCCGTACTCAGAGATGTCTAATGATTACTTAAGCCGTCACTTAGTAAAGGTTTGGCATATTTTTGTATGACAAAATAATCATTAAAGCTCTCTGAGTGCGGCAGTCTTTGAGCTAATAGTGCGGACCCGTCGAGGCTGCAGGCTGTTCACAAGTTACCTCGGCCTCGACATATAGGGCTAAGAAGGAACATGGGTGATTTTTAGTCAGTAGAAGTCTGACACTCCCTTTCGCTCTGCTCATGCCCATTATTGGATGATTTCCCAACCGCCAAAAGAAAATATACTATAGTGCGGACTACTGCGGACAGACAACTTAACTATTTTTTTTTACTAGTTTTTCTTAAAATCTTCAGGTCTCAAAAAAGTCAGGCAGTCTATCCAGCAGTGAGTCCCAGTGTAAATGAGGGTTCTGTTATTTGAGTTCCATTTTCTAAGTGTCGTGTATACCGACCGTGTTTGTGTTGAAGGGCCAATGGCCGCAACTTTTGTGCCGCGTCACTTATCATACTATATCCTTTGTTTTGCTAATTAACAGGGTTTCGATGACATTTTTATTTGTATTATGAGATTATTAGAGGCTTTTAGTTCTATTAACCAGTGAGTACTGTTACTGTATGACTGTTTTATTATCCACTGGTGGACAAAGATGATTTCCACGTTCATTCTGCTTGTTGAGCCATCATCTACGAACTCTATCAAAATCGCGTCGCTGGCAAAAAAGGTACTTGATTAGGTTAGTAAAAGATGGAAGAAAGCACGTTATGCCGTTGTTCCCGGCTGTCTTTCGTGGAACTTTAATAGGCTATACAGACAGTGATCCAAAAGACTGACAACCAGTCTTACCAAGAGGTGACACCAGTACTTACTAGGTTGTGATGATCAGTTGAGCAATCCATCTAAAGGGTGTTAAAGTATACCCTTAACTCAAACGTAGGACACTTGATCTGATGTTGCAAATGATCGCAGCTGTGGGGCACTGCAGTATTTTTTGTTCTAGACCACACCTGGGAACCCCATAGTTGCGGAGATATTGAGGGTCAAAGTTTCAAATTTGAAACAGCTGTTTCCGTAAATACTAGTTTTTCAGGTTATAACATTACTTAAGTTACCTCCATGACCTGTTTACTATTCAAAGCATCCACTAACACAATGTTATAAGAGTGCTACATTGAGATTAACCGTAAAATGTGATTTTTGACCCCAAAAAAAACGTCGTTTTCCAGCATACAATTTTGTGTAGACTTAGTTTGATGTACGGAATGCTTTGTTGACGGCTGTGTGAAGGGTTAATTTACACCCTGTATGTAAAATACTGGTATTTAGCTGCATCTGTTTAGACCGAACGCTAACTTCACTTCGTCTGGGTATTTGTGTATGTGAGTTTAAATGTTTGTGAATGCACCCACGATACAGGAGAAATTCCTAGAGTAGGTTAACGTTTTAAAAAAAAAAAAAAAAAGAAAAAAATATTTGGTGAAAGCCTAGGTAAGTAGTTACTGAAAGGCAAACGTTGCTGTTTCTTAATTAGCAACAAATTCATAAATGTTTTTATATAAAACTAGCTGATGCCCGTGGCTTCGCCTGCGTAGATGTCTGTCAAGTTATTTACACCTTCGTCGAGAAACACTCTACACATTGGTGAAAACAGCATGAAAATTGTTGCAGTTTTTTAATGTATGGCGAATGGATAGACAGACAGACGCGGCGAAGGGCTTTTATTTAATAATATGTAGTGATTGTAGATATTGTATAAAAGCGTCTGCTTGCTCAACATGGACATTTTGTAACAGGGCTCTTTTATATTAAAATTCAACAAAGTAATGCATTTCTTTTTGCTAAAAGAAAAGGAAAATGTAATATAATATTTGCACAAGATGATGATTTCTTTAGAATGAAGAATGGCTTTTAGATAGAGAAAATAGAGTGTGTATTTTTTAATGAGAAACATAATTATTAGAAGCGCCTGAAAGCCTCAAAGAGCAAGGTTCTCCCACAAATCACTAGTTATATTTAAGTCCAACGCCATAGGAATAAACATAAAATACATGGAGTAGCTCAACAAAATAATTTAATTACTACCAGCAATAAATAATTTCACAAATATTTTCATGAACATTAGAGCTGAAGATGACTTGTAAAATAAAAATAGAATATATCGCGAGCACTGGAAAGTCTTCCCTTCGCCGTATCATCAATCTTCACTACGCAAGGGGAATTAATTAAATTTCCCACTGACTCAGTTACGTGCACGTGGGTTTAAGTCTTATGGAAGGGACATTCTGTGGATTAAGTCATTTATTTTAGGTACGTGTACGTGGTCCCAATGTAGTGCGTAGAGAGGCCCAGACAGGTGCTTTATTTTGTGTTAGTTTTGTGGTGGTACTAGAAAAATGTACTTCAGTAACTACTAGTTACGCAGTTACAGTACTACAGCGCCATCTATGATGGAAATGAAGATCTAACAAAATTCTGAATCACGCAAAAAAAGGTTATTTATTTGCGACTTAAGAGTATAAAGGTTGCAAAAGGACCCTTAACGCAAACGAAGGGCACTTGTTTTCCACACCACTCCGATCATTACTTTGTTCCAAACTATACCTGGGAACCCCCTAGTTACGTAAATATGTATACTGGCTCTTCCAGTAAATCTTACGGCACACGCGAAGGGCTTACAGAGTACCCACCTTAGCAACGCAGTAATTAATTTAAAAATAAATTAAACTAGATTAGAAGGGAGTGCGACAGTCTGGGTCTAGTAAATTGTCTCACCATCTAACGCAATCCGAACTTAGTGAAATAATGTGCGGTGATTACATCGTGAATTCAAGACGAGTCACTTGAGTAGCTGGCTGTCTGTGTGACTGGTTTTGAGGTAAAAGTTTTAGTCAGTGTGATTGAGTATCGTTCTGTTTTAATTTATTATGAAAAATGTTCTTATTATTCAGTGATATAATGGATATCTAAATTTGTCAAAGATTTGGATGAGGGTTTGTGACGTCACTTACCGGTAAAAAATGTCATACTAATGTCTTAGAATCACTAATGTCTCACGAGTTTCTAAAGCACTGTATTCGTTGTTTTTTTACGTGAAAAAAGAAAAAAAGATTATGAGTACAATATTTTTTGGAAATCTATCTGACGGACTAATTAGTTTTTTTTTGTTAACTTCCCTATTGTTACTTATACAACCTCTTTGGTACACTCATCAACAGTGTAATAACGCTCTCATTACTCACAAATGGAATGTGTTTACAACAAATCATTGTATCTGCTAGTTACAATCATTTGTATAAAAGAGGAAGCGGGTGAGTCATGCTTCGCGTTATAATCCTATATCATAAGGGTGGTTATTGAATTAAATTGATGTAAACATATCTAATTAACTATGATATTAAGACGTAGTTAGTGTAGGACAAGCCAGAGAAAAAGGGAAATAAAAGCTTCTATTTGAACAGATTTGAGCATGATTTATTTACTGGGTTCAGAACATCAAAATAATCACAGAATTAATACCTACAGGAAAACAATTACGAGTTTATTATAAAGATTCAGTGTACTTACACAGGTATTTTAGAGCTCCTTACATTTTCAACGTTCAGAAAAGAATGTCCTGCTAAAATGGCGCTTTGGACCTTTTAAAACCTCCTTACTATACTGCCATTCCAATACTCCTTG
This sequence comes from Diarsia rubi, assembly GCA_932274075.1. NCBI lineage: Eukaryota > Metazoa > Arthropoda > Insecta > Lepidoptera > Noctuidae > Diarsia > Diarsia rubi. The sequence continues at coordinate 3,820,536 of OW026432.1, forward strand.
GCGCCATTTTGGCGTTTCAACTAAATCAAATAACTTACTTATACAAAACAATTCTCTATTTTTTTTAAATAATGTAAATATCTTAAAACTTTTCAAATAAAATCAAATCAATTTATTTCTGAAACATAGGATAGATGATAGATGGATCTTAAGAACTATATAGTGCGCTATGTCTTGTCAATTTTGACATACACATATTTTTAGAGGAAACTACAACAAATATATTTATAAATTTTATAAATGTATTTATAAAGCTAACATGAAAGGGAGTGTCAGACTTCTACTGACTAAAAACCACCCATGTTCCTTCTTCGCCCTCTATGTCGAGGCCGCGATAACCAGAGGACTACCCGCGGCCCAGGTAGTAATTCCCTTACGACGTTTTAACACCGCGATTTTTAGATAAAAAAAAAAAAATATTTTTTAAATATTGCAACATTTGCATCGTCCTTTCCCGTTTGACACACGAAACGTCACTTTTCTTTTTCGCGCGTTATTGACACCGCAAGAAAAAAGTTCTTTCTCGTCCAATTATTCTTTTTAATTATGATTACTCTAGAATTCTATCGAAATAACAAAATACACTCAGTATTTTGTTGACAGGAAGTGTATTAAGTGCATCGTTAGTGAAAATCGTAACCTGATACGCAGAAATCTGAGCAAATACCTACGGACGACGCTCACGCAGCCGACCACAGCAGTGAACTTGTAACCCTTGTAGCCCTACCATTAGGCGTAAGAATGCCTGGCTCTAACTGACCCCAGGATAGAGGACAAACGAACCAGCCAGACGAACAAACCAGCCAGTCAAACGAGCCATTTAAGAAAAATCCAGATAAAAAATACTAAAATCTAAACTTTCCAATATATTTTCAAAACGATATCCATTAAACTCCTTCCGTTCAAAGAGCAAGCAGCAATACTAAAAGCACTTGCTCCAGGATATCCTTTGGCAGTCGACCGTATATCGCAGGAACCCACCTACATCTATATCGTTATAGATATCGACAGATTGATGCATTGGTTCTCGTCAAGGTCCATTGCGGGCTTGGAAGACAAATGGGTTGAACACGCGTGGTTAAACCGCCTTGGTATATGCATGGGTGATAGTGAGGTGTTTCATTATATTATATTATGTCTTACAGAGGTGGTTATTATTTAGAATCATAGCCAAAATATTTTATTTCACATAGACTTACATGGACACTTACAAAACGTCGAGAAAAGGTGCAAAAAACTCCATGGTTAGTCTTCTTTAGCAGATTTTATTTTCAGTTGTTTTTAACTTTGACGTCATATGTTAAAAAAAACTGCCATCTTCACTCCCGTTTAAAAAAACACACCTTCCTTTGTCGTACAATTCCTCAGACATATTCCATCCATATGTAACTCAGCGTTGCAGGCGATTACTCTAGACGCGCGACGTCCGTACGCTGGACCCACCTTGCCATTTGCTGCCAAGCCGCCAAGCTAGCAAGCCATTCGTCCCCAGTCGTGCCTGGCATTTGTCACTGACCACTGGCTATGTCGGTAATATTTATCTTTAAATTCTGAACAAATCTGTGTATGTGTTTTGTTCAAGATATTATAGATATTTATGATCAAAGCAGCAAAGGACATTATTATTTTGATAAAATATTGTTTTTGAGCAGCGAATTCATCTACTAAAATCTCAAACTTACTTACTGACAGACACGCAGAATAAAACACAGCAACAAGAGTTCTTTATGAAAGTAGGCTGATGACAGATTTTTCTATGAAATTGGCAAAAACAGAACGGTATTTTTTTAAAAAGTTCGTTGTTATTGCTGATGATCCGGCGAGGCCATTTTTTTTTTTTTTTTTTTGGTGGGTGTAAAATCATCGAATAACCCCTCCCGCTCTTGGGCAGAGCGAAAGGGAGTGTCAGACTTCTACTGACTAAAAACCACCCATGTTCCTTCTTCGCCCTCTATGTCGAGGCCGCGATAACCAGAGGACTACCCGCAGCCCCGACAGGCATCCGGCGAGGCCCTTAGCTTGTTTTTAAACATATTTTGACGATAGCTAGACTTATATTGTTTCAATAGTTTATCAAATTTATGAGACAGTAAGCAACTAAGCAGATATAAAATAAAGCCGCATTCAATACAATTTTATAACTAAGACAAAATAAAATCATTCTTTATTTCTAATTCCAACACTGAAAAAACTTCACTAAATAACTCAGGTGGCCGAAACAAAGTTTAATAAACATAGGTTGGACAGCGGCTGTCGTCGGAGTCAATTGATTTATAGGTACCTGACTAGGCGAGTCAGTGATCTTTGTGCCTCGTTCGACACTGGTGACAGATGCCCTAAGCGAAGTTCAGCTTAGGGCTACCTCAAAAGTTTGTATCGAAGTACCAAATATTTGTAAAGTTGGTGCACTTTTTCACGACCATTAGTTAATTAACTCTTTCCAAATTCAGCCAATTTTTTGTCAATACTGTCTTTAATTGCAAATACTTTCAAATCTGGAAGAGGTCAGCTTAAATCCGTTTACCCTGCTCATGTGAAGATTCCTATAGGTCATGGGGTGCTTAATATCGTGTCTCGTTTTACTCATCAAGGGGTGCATGATAATTTTTCTTCTAAGTATATCGTGGACCTAACGTGGTGTCAGAGTTTGAATGCCGTCCGTGGTCACGGCAAAGATATCTTTCAGGCGTTCTGGTTTCCCCGTGATGTTTTCTTCCACCAAAGAAGCAAGTGATAGATAGTTGTACAATATCTACTTAAAATAAACCGAAAAAACTAAAACCCGACTACGAATAAAAACGCAGAAAAAAAATCTTAAATTAATGTAAGTAAGTAACTTAATAAATAGTGAGGACAGTCGTAGTCGCATGCCACTGATACCTGATGCTCCTTCATGGTGTTCTCATTCACCAAATCAATTCAAGTCAGCTGCTAGTTGCCATTAGCAAGGTGACATGGCAGTCCAACGGTTACAAGAGTAATGAAGACCTCTTATCATCATCATGATCATGACAATTTATTTGGGATCGGCGCAGTATATATTCTTCTTCCATACTTCTCTATTTCTCGTCATGTCAGCAGTCACCTTCTTATCGTGCAACCAAATTTTCTAAGCACCAAAAGCTACTACTACTTGCCAACCCTAATAGAAGGAGTGTAAACGCACGCACGCACAGCTGGCGGTCGCTTATCGGACGCGCGCCAACTTCATGTTTTATGGAGCAGCCCTGTTGGCTGGCATACTACGCGAACTGTTGTTTTTTGGCTAAAGGGCTACATGACTAGGCCGTGTCGACGGCGCGTTCGTGTTCCACGAGCGCCTCAAAGAGATGTCAGCAACACGGAAGGAGCCCGCAAGGGCCGACGCCCGTCGGGGCTGCGGGATGTTCGAAAGAGATACCGCAGCCTTGGCACAAGGGCTAGGAAGGAACATGGGTGGTTTTTTTTTCAGTGGAAGTCTGACACTCAATGTCACTCTGCCCAAGAGCGGGAGGGGTTATTTCATGATTTCCCAGCCCAAAAAGACTGAATACTTAGATTCTAGAGATGGAGGTATGTTTGACGATGAGCTGTTGCAGTGTTTATTTTTTTATTAACACTTTAACCACAAAGTGCAGACGCGAACTTAATATCAAAGTCATTTTCTACCAGTCGACTTTTGGTTGATGTAGAGACAAACCGGATCATTCAGAAGATCCATTGGTCAGATCCATGAACGAATCAGGTAAAACAGCTGTTTCATACCTTCTATGATGTAAGTATTGTAGTTTTGTAGGAATAAACTGTGTTTACGTACTGAATACGTAGATCGCCGTTTTTGCATCGGTGTCCCATTTCCATCATCTCTGCTTATACAGGCAGAGATGATGGAAATGGGATGAGATTTTTGACTACTACTAACACCAAGACATTCAAAAATAATCAATTAATCTTTCAAAATCTCTAACTCAAAGTGAATTTAGCAGTATTCAAGATATAAAATAGTAAGTTTTTCTTCGTCGAACCGCTATAAAATTCCACGTACCGTATCGGGAACAGCTCGCTGGAGTGATATAGCGGCCCCACATTTTCCCCTATCGGGCATGGAATTTAAAACCGATTCCTAACGTTTTCTTTGTAAAGTTCAGTTTTTATTCTTAGAAAAGAAAATGTGAAGAAATTAAAGGAGGATTAAGAGATCATTCTTTATGAGGTGCTCGTGGCTAAATCAGATCGATCTTGCCAGGTTAGTTTGTGGATGGGTGACCACCTATTTCATGCCGGGCTGACCGTGTTTTCCGGGGCCCAGAGGAAACTCTGGGCCCCGGAAAACACGGTCAGCCGTAGAGCCCTGTTCTTATTTATATGTCGCATCGTCAGGATTTATTCCGTTAGACTGAGCATTAGGTGGACGGAACATAGGTTTCGTACACTGTGTTTATTACACTAACGAAGTACTTGAAATTACAACTGAACACAATAATAATTTATAGCCAAACGAAGCATAGGACAGTTCCTTTACTAGGCTGAAGGTTCCGTTTTCTAGGCCAGTCGGAAGGCAAGTGTGCCTAGCCAAGTAGCCATCGCGCCCGTCCACTAGCCAGGCTCCGTCGTAGCACGAACTTTGCCGAGTGTTAGTGCTGCCACCACACGGGTCACGTGCCGCGTTTCGTTTTGCGACCGTACTATTGACCGTGTCCGCCACGCTTGGTTTAGTGACCATACTATTGACCGTCTCCGACATATAAATCTTTGACAGTCGTTACAGATAGTTAGTGGCTCTATTGTATGATGAACAGTTTTATCAAATGGCATCGTTTTACCTAGGACTTAAATGGATTGTGGAGGTAAAATAAGTAGTCGTCATAATTATGTAAAATATTGGTATTCAAACACATCTGACGCGGCTTCCAAAGCCGACCCCAATATAATTGAGAAAAGACTAAGCAGATGATGAAGAGACCATTATTTATGTTACGTCTTAGATGACTAGCTGTTGCCAGATAGTTATCCCACGGGAATATAAAATCAGAATAAAATCCTCCTATAATGTTAATCCAGGGTGTCAGCTAACTCCATAGCAAATTTTGTTAAAACCGCTCCAGCCGTTTAGACGTGAAGAAGTAACAAACATACACACTCACAAACTTTCGCCTTCATAATATTACTAGCTGTTGCCAGCGGCTTCCCCCGCTACAACATAAACATTATCCCACGGGAAGATGAAATCGGGATAAAAACTATTCTATGTGTTAATCCAGGTTATCAGGTAACTCCGTACCAAATTTTATTGAAATCGCTCAAGCCGTTTAGACGTGAAGAAGTAACAAACATACACACTCACACTCTCACAAACTTTCGCCTTTATAATACTAGTGTGTTAAATTAGTGTGATAAATATTACTAAAGAAAGAAAGAAAGAAAGAATAAAATTTATTTAGCCACAGTACATGAAACACGCACAATACAAATAAATTACACAATAAAAATAAGGTAGGCATTCTTAACATGAAGCAAAGTGTGTGCCTCACGGCTGCGCTAAAAAGGTCCATTTCAGCGATAATGTCAGACTGGCTGGTGCAGTCTGACGCTAGTGTGAAGTGTGATAATTGTCATCGCAGCAGACTCCTCCCTTCTAGCCATATCCTTCACACATTTTGTTTATCCATTGTGCCTTTGACCTTTCTCTACTCTTATAGCCGTCCACATTTATTCTCAGAACTATCTTCACGACATTTTCCACGTGCATAATTACCTGTACCACGATAAGCGAGGTAGGAAATCATCAAATAACCCCTCCCGCTCTTGGGCAGAGCGAAAGGGAGTGTCAGACTTCTACTGATTAAAATACACCCATGTTCCTTCTTAGCCCTATATGTCAAGGCCGCGGTAACTCTTACAACATCCCGCAGCCCCGACGGCAATGCTCTTATGCACTCTTACAATAAGAACAAAACAGAAGAAACTTAATTCCATTCATAATTAACCTTCTCCATAACTAACAGAACAAAAACAAAACACCTTTCTTTCAAAGAAAAGCAATACACCAACCGCAATTCTTTTAAAAGAATAGCGGAAATATCTGTGAAAGTTTCAGCGGTATAAATATTTATAGACGGTCCCGGCTCATAACGACTATTGTTTATTGGCCAGATAAGGCTAGTGATGTAGCGGGAATGGACTGTGATTGTACCTGCGTAGAGGATGTGGGAATATATTGTCTCTGAATATTTATGTGGTTGAGATCGAATATCGTAGTCATCAAAAAATTCTGTAGGCGATACAGTGGTTCGGGTTTTTCGAAAATAGCGTTGTCAAAAGTTATATTTTTTTGTGAAATCTTTTTGTGGAAATTAAAGGGTCTTAGGCAAAATGGGTGGTAAGTCTAATATACGAGTAGTTTATGTAACTCAAATCATAGCAAGTAATAAGAACTCCAATTAATCAATATAAAGGGTGTAAAAGTACCCATAACGCTAACGAAGGGCACATACCATACCTGAGAACCCTCTAGTTACGGAGATATTGAGGGTCAAAGTTCCGAATTTACACATCTGTTTTTTTTAATACTAGTTTTTCAGGTTATAACTTTACTTCAATTACCTCTGTTAGCGACGCGCTCATGAGTTCATAGATTAGTCTGTAGCCTAAGTAGTTATAACATAATTATAAGCATATATTTGTAAGTAGATGTAAGGGCCGCTGGACCCCCTCCTAAGACGCGGGCAGTTGAGTCCGTGCGAGCACTGCAAGCGGGTGCGCTTGTACGTGATTTTTCGTTTGACTATATTTTATCCGTGTATTTCCAAAATATAAGTGTTTTGAGCTACCAAATAGTTTATCTTCGCTGATTACCACCGATAACATCTACAAAGTGGTCCTTCGAGCCGGATCTCAAAGTCCCTAATAACTGTTCTATGCTGTCGTGTTGCTGTGGTGGAATTAGGCTTCGGATACTCATCCCTATCCAGCCCAAAACATCAGTTAGAGGCTGTGTAGACAACCCACTAAACACAGAAGTCGCTGTTTCATACAATGGTGTTGGAGGTAAAGGAGGAGGGGGAGGTGAAGTGAATGAAGGGACAGGTGATTGAGAACTAGGTTTTAATATGCCAGTGTTAGAGGTGGACCTATTAGTAGTCCAGAAAGGAGGGTTTTGGTGAAGGTGGAAGAAAGATGATGCCGGTGAGGACCCCGGACTTAGGATTGGCCTCTGACAGTCTAAGACCGGGGTTGTTAGTTTAACTGTGCAAGGGCGTTGCTAAGGCTGTGCATTTGCACAGCCTTCACCTTTGACAGTCTCTCAGCCAGTATCTTCATCACATCTGTGAGCTCCACCTTTGGAGAGCCAGCTGCACTACTTGGCCTAATTGTCAATATCCCGGCTTTAATGAGGCCCTTGGTTCTAGCAGAATCAGTCAATATGCTACCATTCATGGCCGCATCTATGTACATCGTGGAGGACTCGCACAAGTCTTCAAGAGATCTCACAGACAGCTTCCTCTTTCCCTTGGCATCTGCTAGCATCATAGACATTTCCACGTTGAGGAAGACTGTTATCTCCCTGAGGGTCTCTGTTATCCCGGCAACACTAGTTGGAATCAATGCAGGGAAGATGGTGTGATATAGCATTATAGGTCCTGAAGGAAACAGCTTTGATGTGTTTCCAAACAATGTAACTGTCGCCGATAATATTCCAGTGCAACCCGCAGAAAACTGTCAAGATAACAGCGCCATTACGATAGATGATTCTGAGAGCAGTAGTGAGAGCCCAGATGATCCTGCGGATGAGACGTACCTCTCAGGAGATTCCACACTGGAAGACTACGAGAACTCTACGGACGAAACTAGTGAGTTTGAGTCAGCTAGTGTAGCACGCACTGTATGCAGTGACACGGGGGACCCTCAGACAGTACGCGAGGCACTGAGTGGCCCAGAAGCGAGTAAGTGGAAAGCCGCGATGGCGGAAGAGTATAAATCCTTCATCGATAATAAGTGTTGGACTCTGACTAACCGCGATACGAAGCAACGGCCTGTCAAATGCAAGTGGATCTTTAAAAGAAAGCTTGGAAATATTAAGGTACAAAGCGCGCCTAGTTGCAAAAGGTTATACCCAGAAATACGGTATTGATTATGAAGAAACGTTCTCCCCTCTAGTACGATATTCTACTATACGTACGTTACTAGCTTTGGCAACAGAATATAACATGAATATCGAGCATCTGGATGTAAAAACGGCGTTTTTAAATGGAGACTTAAAAGAAACCGTTTTTATGGAACAGCCAGAGGGTTATAAGATTAAAGGCCAAGAAGATAAAGTTTACAAGTTGAATAAGGCCATAAACGGACTGAAGCAAGCTTCGAAGTCTTGGTATGAGAAAATAAATAGCGTTTTGACGAGTAAAATGAAATTCAAACGTTTATCTTCCGAACCTTGTGTTTATGTCAAGTCGAGCGGGAAATCTATGATTATAATTGCGCTCTATGTTGATGACATAATGCTATTTTCTTCAGCTGGTTGCCGAGATACGGTAGGAATCAAAGAAGAACTGAAGAAGGCCTTCGAAATCAAAGATTTAGGGCCAGCACATCACATTCTTGGAATGAGGCTTTGCAGACAGAACAAGGAAATAACTCTAGAGCAGTCAAGCTATATTAAGAAGGTGCTAGAACGATTTCATATGTCAGATTGCAAACCTGCGCAAACACCTATGGAGACAGGTCTGAAGCTCGTGAAATCTACAAAGAAGGATTGTACGCACGACTACAGAGGCCTGATAGGATGTCTGATGTACATAGCGGTATGTACGCGGCCAGATATTGCGCACGCTGTAAGCTCACTCAGCCAGTTCAACGACGCGTACGACGAAGGCGGCAAAACGTGTTCTTCGCTATCTGAAAGGTACGTCTAATCATTATTTAACTTTTCAGAAGTCAGGGTTGGATATTGTTGTTCTCGTAGCGGCGATCGGCGGCGGCGACCTCTCGCGCCCGGCCCTGGTGCAAGCCATGGTCCGGGGCGAGGAGGAATGGGACGCCGTCGCCTCCTTCTGCGAAGCAGTGATGCTGGCGAAGGAGGTGGCGGAACGCGAGAGGGAGAGAACCTCTCGTCCCAGCCGCCGCGGGAGGCGCTCCGGGCGTCGGGGGTCCCGCGATGACATCCGGCCACCGTAGACGCGGGCCTGTGGACGGTGAGTGACGGGCTAACTCGCCATCCGTCCGTCTCACGACGAAAACAGGCCGTGTCGACGGCGCGTTCGTGTTCCACGCGCGCCTCAAAGAGATGTCAGCAACATGGGAGGGGCCCGAAAGGGCCGACGCCTGTCGGGGCTGCGGGTAGTCCTCTGGTTATCGCGGCCTCGACATAGAGGGCGAAGAAGGAACATGGGTGGTTTTTAGTCAGTAGAAGTCTGACACTCCCTTTCGCTCTGCCCAAGAGCGGGAGGGGTTATTCGATGATTTTACACCCACCAAAAAAAAAAAAAAAAAAAGGGTTGGATATTGTTGCATATTCTGACGCTGATTTTGCGTCAAATGAGGTCGATCGTCGATCTTATACCGGCTATGTGTTCAAAATTGGAAAATCTACTTCTAATCTCTTGGAAAAGTAGAAAACAAAAAACCGTAGCTCTTTCAAGCACAGAGGCCGAATATATGTGTTTGTCAGATGCTTGTAAAGAGGCTCTTTTTCTACGCAAGTTTCTGTTCGAAATTTACGGGGTACAGTATAGGATTACATTATTTAATGATAATCAGTCTGCACTGAAGTTGTGCACTAATTCTATGTACCACGCCAGAACGAAACACATTGACGTAAGACATCATTTCATCAGGGAAATCGTTGAGGAAGGTACAGTCTTTATAAAATACCAATCTACTGATGAAATGGTGGCCGACGTTTTAACGAAACCGTTGGCAAAGGAAAAACACGATAAGTTTGTATGTCGTTTATTTATATCTTTAAATAAATGACATGATGGTTCTAAGCAGTAGGTAAGGTATACTTGCAGAAGTATAATTTGTTTTAGATCCGTATCACATAATTTTGAATATTTACTGTTTATATGTGACGGATACTTTTATAAATTTATACTTTTGCTATGTCTTTTGCTGTTGTGATGTATATAAAGTGTTCAACGTGTGTAATGTGATTTACATGAGTTTATATTGGTTCAAGGGCCAGTGTTGGAAATAACTTAATTACAACAATGATGTTAGCATGTGCCTAATACACATCATGGAGTTTGTATATGTGTCCCAGTATAAACTCTGCTTATATAGAATAAGTTTTCTAGACAGATGTCACTTTTGTAAACGTGCTTGTTCTTCTGATGGTTTGCCTGTGCGGATGCACAATATATTTTGGAGTCTAACGATGTTATTTTATTGAGTAGCCCACGGAATTTCCAACAATATAAAACTTCGGTGTGTAGACAAATTAGACTTACCTTTGCAACAACTTTCTGTTGTTATTTGTAGGTAATAATTATAAAAACCTGTTTGGAATAGATAATAAGTTATGTAAACATGATGTAAAACCAGAACTTTTAATAGGTCAAGATAACTGTCACTTATTGTTACCTCTCAAAGTTATAGTAGGTAAATTGTATGAGCCGTCTGCTACATTAACTCCCCTAGGTTGGTGCATTCCAGGTATGTTGCGAAGGCAGCACGCTCGGCACGCGCAGGTTGCCGCCGGCGCCGTCAAGGCGCACGCCACTCTGCTGTTGAGCTCGGCAGCTGCCACCGCCGCGGACAGGGACGAGCGCATACTACGGGACCTCCACGAGGAGGTGAGGCATTCATTCGCTGTGGACGCCTTGGGAGTGTCAGGTAAGCCGAGACAAAATATTAATGATACTCGTGCTGTCGCGCTGCTGGAGAAGTCTGTCGAGCTCGTCAACGGTCGCTGGCGTGCAGGTTTGCCTTGGAAGAATGAGGCCTGCACTATGCCCGACACCTATCCTAACGCTCTGAAAAGGTTAAAGGGGATAGAAAAGAAGATGGCACGTGACAATGGTTTCGCTGACAGATACCGCGAGCGAATAAATCATTTATTACAAAATGATTACGCTCACAAGATGGAAAAGCGACTGCCGGTACCCAGGACGTGGTATCTACCCCACTTCGGGGTAGATAACCCCAACAAAAAGTCACTTAGGCTAGTGTTCGATTCTGCGGCTCCAGTAGGTGATAAATGTCTAAATGACTATTTACTTACAGGGCCGGACTTGTTCTCATCTCTGTTTGGTATAATGCTGCGGTTTAGGGAATATTCAATTGCAGTAACCGTAAAGTAATAAATAAGTAACAGTAAAGTAATAAATAAGAAAAAGTTCTCATCCACTATTGCTATCCTTAATACTACAATAACTGACCATTATACAACCTTTCTAGTATTATCTAAGCAAAAATATCTACAAAATGGTAGTAAAACTAAGACATTTGTTGACTTTGAACAGGCCCTACATTATCTAAAAGAAAAGAACTTGAGTGAATTACTTTTCTATGATGATCCAAATTCTCTGTGTACTCTGTTGATACAAACTCTGGCTGACTCTATTAAATTGGGTACAATCACATTAAAGATCCCTAGCAAAAGACGCATTTTAAAACCGTGGATTACCAATGGTATCTTGCGCTGTATACAAAATCGGAATAAACTACAAGATAAACTTCGACAGGATCAAACTAACGAAATTTTAAAAATAACATACAGACGTTACAGAAACTACTGTAACAATTTGATTAAAAAACTAAAAAGACAATACGAAAGGAATCTGATAACTAAATCAGTTAAAAACAATAAATTACTGTGGAAAAATATAAAAGCTATTACCTACTTACAGAAAACAAATAACCATAAGGCAGAATTGCTAAAATTTCAGCCAACCCCGTCTGATTCAGTAAATTATATCAATAATTATTTTTCTAAAATTGGTCTTGATCTGGCGCAACAAATCTTACCTACAACTGACAATTATGTCCATGGACAGAGCAGTGACGCATCCAATTTGGTAAATTCTTTTGTGCTTTTCGAAACTGATACCGACGAAGTATACAGAGTATTAGCTAACCTAAAAACTGACAGTGCCCCTGGCTGGGACAACATCTCTACAAAATTTTTGAAGTTTATAGGCATGGAAGCCGTCCCTATCATAACCCATCTTGCGAACCTCTGCTTTAAAACTGGCATCTTCCCTGCCCCGTTGAAAATAGCCATTATTACTCCTGTACACAAGGGTGGGGGTAGAGATGATATTAATAATTATAGACCAATTTCTGTTCTTACTAGTATATCTAAAATTATTGAAAAACTGATAAATGTTAGACTTCTCAATTACTTAAATAAATTCAATATCATCTCTGAATCTCAGTTTGGTTTTCGGCAAAATATTTCCACAGAGGACGCCGTCATATCACTAACTTCATTAGTAGCTAACCATTTAGACAATGGAGATAAGTGCCTAACTGTTTTTTTAGACCTTAAAAAGGCGTTTGATACTGTCTCTACGCCTATCCTTGTGAACAAGCTGGAAAAAATAGGTATTAGAGATGTTGCCCTTGACCTGTTTAAGAACTATCTTTCAAATAGGAAGCAGAGAGTTAAAGTGGGGCAACATATCAGTGATGTCGCAGATGTGTCATACGGCGTCCCCCAAGGAAGCGTATTAGGCCCAACGCTCTTCTTGATATATATAAACGACCTGTGTAACATGAAAATTCCTAACGCCAAAGTCCTGTCGTACGCCGATGATACAGCTGTCATCTTCTATGGTAAAACGTGGCATGATGTGCAACTAAGTGCTGAATCAGGGATCTCCCATGTTGCGAATTGGCTCAAAGCTAATGTCCTCACATTAAATGCCTCCAAAACAAACTTTATAAGTTTCAGCATCTGCAATCGAACTCAACCAACCGGTGACTTCCGAATCGTTGTACACACTTGTGATGGTATTAATGTTGATAATTGTAACTGCTCTAGTATTGGCAAAGTTTCTAGCACAAAATATCTAGGGGTCATGCTGGATCAGAATTTAAGCTGGTACCCCCATCTTGAACAAGTTGCCAACAGAGTCCGCAAGCTAAATTGGATTTTTAAGACCCTGCGTCACGTGCTGCCTACGACTAAACAGAGTAGCGATAAGTCTGCTAGAAATGTGCTCACCCAAATATATATTTCTCTTGCGCAATCAATATTGATATACTGTATTCCAATTTGGGGTGGGGCAGCAAAATCTAAATTCATTCAATTGGAGCGAGCACAACGAGCCCTGCTCAAAATAATGTACTTCAAAAAAAGGAGATATTCTACAGAAAACCTTTACAAACTTAGTGATGTACTGTCAGTAAGGAAACTATACATTACTCAAATAGTTTTAAAAAAGCACAAAACCTTACCTTTTAATGCGAATATATACTCTAAAAGAAGAAAACATGATATAGTTCAAATACCTAAAACCAAGACCAAATTCGGAGCTATGCAATTTAGTAAACGATCAGCTCAATTGTACAACAAAATAAATAAAGAAATTTTCGTATTTGACAAATCTTATCATATATGTAAAGAAATGTTGATTGAATGGATAAAACCATTGACATATAATAATACTGAAGCTATCCTACAAAACGTAACCTAATACACGCACACGACCCACTCATGCGCACACAGACTCTCCCGCTATCTACACACAAACACATACAACCACGCATCCATAACACTCACGTACACTCAACAACACACCCACACTCATGCACACGCACACACACGTACACGTAATTATTTTTTGTTTACTTCACCCATGTACTGTTTTTATTGTGTTTTAAGTAAGTACCTACTGTTGTGAAGGAGCGGAGTCTTTAAACACAGGCATTATTTGCTTAAATAAAGACTCCAAACCTAAAATTGTTTGTGTATAACTTTTAGACACAATAAACGTTATTATTATTATTATTATTATTATTATAGTAACCGGTGACATCAAGGACATGTTTCTTAGGGTTAAAATTCGCCCCGAAGATCAAAACGCGTTTAGGTTCCTTTGGCGGAACAGCCCTGACGAGCCAGCTGATATTTACGTTATGTCGTCACTTATTTTCGGCGCTAACTGTTCTCCTTTTATAGCTCAGTTTATCAAAAATGTAAATGCGCGTCGTTACGAGTCGTCATTACCAGCTGCTGTTAACGCGATATACAAATCGCACTATATGGACGACTATATTGATAGCTTGCCGGACGACACGACGGCGATAGAAATGGTAAAAAATATAACTAAGATTCATAGCAGTGGTGGTTTCCAAATCCGTAACTGGACAAGCAATAGCATTGCTGTTTTAGATAGTGTTCAGAAGGATACCTTAGGTACTGCCAGCGTTAGGTTCAAATTTGAGCAGGAGTACCATGGCGAGCGAACCTTGGGTCTCATCTGGTATCCTGGAGAAGATGAATTAGGTTTCGATGTGTCTCTGAAACGAATACCGGAAAATATTGTTTTAAATAAAGATAGACCGACTAAAAGAATCATGCTGCAAATAGTTATGTCGATTTTTGATATATTAGGATTCTTAGCACCATTCACTATTCAGGGCAAGATTATGTTACAAGATACTTGGCGCTTAAACATAGGCTGGGATAACGTAATACCCGATAGAATCTACAATAAATGGTGCAAATGGATCGAGTTATTAAAAGATATAAAACAAATACGTATACCTAGGTGCTATAACAAAACTATGGTGTTACAAGCTGGGAGCGAGACGATAAGAAAACCGGTTGCCGAGCTTGTAATGACAGGGTCACCTCCTCCCGCCACCGCACCCGCGGCCCCCGCGCTTGAGTTATCTGCTACGAGAAGCAGCTACGGGACGTGTAGGCCGTCTACGACAACCGCTACGTGTGCTACGCCGGCAAATAACAGTTATACACGCTTACAGTTGCATTTATTTTGCGATGCATCTGTACAAGCCATGTGTTGTGTCGCGTACTGGCGATGGATAGTCAATGGGAATGTTAACGTTGCAATTATATCAAGTAAATGTCGTGTTGTACCTGTTAAACCCATGACTGTACCACGAGCCGAGCTACAGGCGGCGCTGTTGGCTGCACGATTAGCTGATACCGTTCTCAAGGAACACAGATTAGTGCCCGAACGACGATATTTTTGGTGCGACTCCACCACCGCTCTACAGTGGTATAAAACGTTCGAAGCGAACCGATTGGGAGAAATTGACGAACTCACGCGTATTTACGAATGGAGATATGTACCTACCAAATTAAATGTAGCGGACCTTGGTACTCGTGATGAATTTAACCACACAATGTTTCATAGGGAGTGGTTCACTGGGCCTGATTTTTTGTACGAAGTGGAGTCCTTAAGGCCTGCTGACGTCGTGAGTCCCGACATCGGCAGAGACGAAGGGAATTTTGAGTGTGTTGTTGTGATGCATGAGTCGACAGGTAACTTACCTGTTCCTGATCCGCAGCGGTTTTCCTCCTGGCTTCGCTTGCAGCGAGCCACGGCCGCCATTCTGAAATTTATTGATAGATGTAAGAAACTTATCGGTGAGGTTGACTGTGATGCGATGGCTCGAGCTGAAATTCTGTTGTTAAAAAAGGCACAGTTGGAATCGTTCTGCGCCGAAATATCTGCAATAAAAAATGGAAAACACTTGTCACGAGATAGCAAGTTACTTACCTTGTCACCATATCTACATGAAACTGGTTTATTCCGCTTCGGTGGCCGCATCGATGCTGCGTCAGATGTGGCCCTAGAAATGAAAAGACCCATTATATTAGACGGAAAGCATGACATAACGCGTCTTCTTGTCCTGTTCTATCACATTAAGGCGGTACACGGGAACTAGGAAATGGTCGTCAATAACCTGAAACAGAAATATTGGATTATTAAAATGAGGCCAACAGTTAAAAGGGTGGTTTCAAATTGCATGCTTTGCCGTATAAGAAAATGTAAGCCTGAAGTACCCAGAATGGGTGACTTACCTCACGCTCGAGTAGCACACCACCAACAACCATTTTCATTTTGTGGTCTGGACTTGTTTGGTCCAATGGAAGTAACTGTGGGCAGAGGAAGGCAGAAGAGGTATGGTGTTTTGTTTACCTGCCTAACTATACGAGCGATTCATATCGAGCTCGTTTCATCACTTACGTCTGACTCTTTGATAATGGCGTTACGACGCATGGCAGCACGGCGAGGATGGCCCTGTCATCTATACTCTGATAATGGCACCAACCTTAGAGCAAGCGATAAGGAACTGAAGCAATCAGAGGAGGCACTTAATATAGATGCTCTCAAGGCTGTCGGCGTGAACAACGCTATGCAGTGGCATTTTATACCCCCTTCCAGCCCTCACTGGGGTGGGGCCTGGGAGAGGCTGATTCGAAGCGTGAAAACTTCACTTCGAGTTATAATGAAGGAACGCGCTCCCCGCGAAGAAGTGCTACTTACCCTGATGGCGGAAGTGGAGAACATGGTGAAAAGTCGCCCGTTAACACACGTCTCCGTGGACCCTGAAAGCTTGGAATCTTTGACTCCTCACCATTTTATTTTAGGTAGCACATCCGTTGCGCCTACCATTGGGACTTTCGATGATTCCGACATGTTTCTACGCAAACAATGGAGAAAGTCACAAGCATTAGCGGATATGTTTTGGCGTAGATGGGTGAAAGAGGTTCTCCCTGACTTGCTGCCTCGAAGAAAGTGGAACGAGGAGGTTAAATCTTTGCAGGTAGGTGACGTAGTGCTAGTAGCTGATCCTAACAGTCCTCGTAGCACCTGGCCGAAGGGTGTCATTCAGAAGATATGCCCAGGTAAGGATGGACGAGTCAGACTGGTCGAAGTAAAGACTAAGACTGGTATCTGGAAGCGACCTGCAGCACGCGTCGCGCGAATTTCACTTGTTGAGGAGTGCTGTGCCAGCACTGGGGGGGGGGGGGGGAGAATGTTAGCGACGCGCTCATGAGTTCATAGATTAGTCTGTAGCCGTAGTAGTTATAACATAATTATAAGCATATATTTGTAAGTAGATGTAAGGGCCGCTGGACCCCCTCCTAAGACGCAGGCAGTTGAGTCCGTTCGAGCACTGCAAGCGGGTGCGCTTGTACGTGATTTTTCGTTTGACTATATTTTATCCGTGTATTTCCAAAATATAAGTATTTTGAGCTACCAAATAGTTTATCTTCGCTGATTACCACCGATAACATCTACAACCTCCATGACCCTCTTACTATTCAAAGCATCCACTAGCACAATGTTTTAAGAGTGCTACATTGAGTTTTATCGTAAAATAAGATTTTTGACCCCAAAATAAAAAGTCGTACTTAGTTTATGTGTGAATAAATATAAATAATCTACTGTAATATATTTTACAGGTTAATATATATAGATTTATACAGTAAATCTTACGTGTAACGAACACAGTTTTAAAATAAGTACATCATTTCATTGCAAACAGTGCAAACTTTTAGAGGTTATTCCTCCAGGCTTGGTTTCTCCTTTGAGATTATTCATGATTCCCGCAGTTACCTCAGAACTCGCACAAATTTGTCTCTCAGCGAATGTGACACTAATTGGATATACGTGATTAACTATTTTACTAACTCGCAATGTAAAGGTGTGTGTCAAAGACTTTTCAACGATTTAATAAGCCTAGGCTATAGGTGAGGCTCTATTCCAAGTAACTGGAATAGAGCCAGAGTAAGGGTAAAAAGACCCTCATGGAAGGGGCCCGCAAGGGCCTACGCCCGTCGGGGCTGCGGAATGCTGTAAGAGATACCGCAGCCTTGACATATATATAGGGCTAAGAAGGAACATGGGTGGTTTTTAGTCAGTAGAAGTCTGACACTCCCTTTCGCTCTGCCCAAAAACGGGAGGGGATATTTGATGATTTCCCACCCCAAAAAAAAACATCCTCGAAATCAAAAGGCACCAGTCACCGCGAAATTTTTTTTGCTCTTTTGTACACGTACCTGAGAACCTTTTAGTAACGGAGGTCAAAGTTCGAACTTATTAACTGATACTGTTGTTGTAAGCATCCCACGGCTGGGCAAAGGCATATTGACACTCTTTTTTAAAATACAACTGTATTTAAATGTTATTAATCCTACTTAACCTACTAATATTATAAATGCGAAAGTTTGTGAGGATGTTATGGATGGATGAATGTTTGTTACTCTTTCATGCAAAAACTACTGAACGGATGTGTATGAAATTTAGAACACATATAGTTATTAACCTGATACAAGAAAAGAAAAATACATACAAAAAAATAAAGAAGAAGAAAAAAAGAAGAAGAAACTAAGAAACACAAACTAAAAAAAAGAAACTTTACGAAACTAACTACTCTCCACTACTCACTCACCCACTCACACTCACTCACTCTCTCTCTCTCTACTTTAAGATACTTTTTATCCCGGTAGTATGATCCCGCGGGACAATTATCGAACACCATACGGGCGAAACCGCTGGCACAAACTAGTTCACTATAACTACCTGTACGATGACCCTGACACTTTTTGAGGTTACAACTTTACTTTAAAAAAAAAATTCCCAATTTATTTATGTTTTCCTAAATAGGTACTACACTGTAGATTTCTATGCATCCTGCACTGAACTCTATAATACTCCGAAAAAAAGCAATCACCATTAACCATACGAAAGTCCGGTAAATATATGAGCCGAAAACCTAAAATGGCGACTCTGTCACAAATTACAGGCCACAAGTTATGATCGAAAATATTCGGAGTCTAACTTCAGGCTAGCTGTACCTTTTTCATAAGGTATTGTCTGTTCAATTATTACGATTTAGGAGCCTGGAGGGACAAGTTTGTAGGAAGTCCTGCTAGCGGCTAGCTTTGAAAGTATTTGTTTCTTTTCGGTGGCGAAATGAAAGTGGACACTGTTTTTTTGTAAATGTTTTAAGTACAGACGCCTGCACATAAAGCTACTCAAAACTGTCAATCTGAATCAACCTTGAACTCATTACTTTAATGATAAAGCTGAAAATCTACTAAAGAAATATGAAAGATTGACGTAGCCAAAATAACGACACGCTTAACTTTAAGAGCCTATATACACGGTGCGCTGTGGTACGGCATGATTTTGCAACATTGATACTATGGTGCCGCAGCGACGCAAACAGAGGAATCATAAGTTTTGCCACATAAAGGTTGCCATACACGCTAAGATGTATCTAGCAGGTTTACCTGCGCAGATGTATTGTACAGGTAAATAGCAGCGTGTATGTTGTATTGTATTGATGAATAAATTAAATTCAAGAGGTAAATAGCTCTCAAATATCATGATATTGGCTTGACTCCATATCCATGGATATGGAGTCAAGCTTCAGGGGGCCTAAAAGGCAGCTATAACAGAATCATAATAGGATAATGTTGGCCTTGAAATCAGTTGTAATAAATCTAATAAAACACTATCTTACCTGTTCTTTTAATGGCTTATAAATGAACAAACTAAAAATATTTAAATATGCTCTCTAATGTTGTCGGGCGGTTCAATTATAAGAATTTAGTAGCCCCTTGGGGTCCGCTGACGGCCGCTAGAAAGTCATAAATTTTTCACCCCCCCCCCCCCCATAAGAGATAGGTAGAAAATCTATTAAGTTGGCCTATTTCTTAGTTATAATGAGGTGGAAATTTTTTATACCATTCTTTTATGTAACTATCCTTTTTATATTGGTGAAATGGGGTTTTTAACGATAGCTCGAATTAGCTAAAAGTAGGTCAAAATAATAAAGAGAGTAGGTTTCGTTAGTTTTTCGAAATTCTTAACCTGAAGAGCATTTTTGTTCTGATTCTGCTCAATAGTTCTAGTTATTTTAAACAATTTCGAAGCATTTTGTAGGGACGCATCACTTTCTAATTTACGGTGTAAGACATTTTTTTTCAAAAAGAATACAATTCACTAGATATGAGGTTATCTTGAGAACTAAATATAAGGATTTCTATACCAAGTTCCTTACCCAAACAGCCAGAGCCGGAACAACTGCCTGTAGATCATACAAACATTTGCTCCGTACGGGGATAGAACCCGTGACAACAAGGCGTAGCAGCCGCGCCAACCAAGCCACCATTTGTTACTAAAAAAGCTCCCATACCTCGATTTATAGTTGCCATTACTACAAGAATCCGAAATGGGGAATATTTGGTATTATATGAGAAAAAAGTAAGTATGTTCGGGCTCTTTTGACTAATGACCGCACATTCGGGAGGTCCAACGCATATTGCGCTGATGTGATGGAGAATGGCGTGGAGTAGACTTGCATTTGTAAGAATTGAGAAACGTATTTTCACTTCCAAAGGTTTTCATTTATCATTTTTAACTCTAAAGACGATCTGTGGGGCTACTTACTTGGGGTGTATGTGCTATGGGGCACCAGTTTGGGCCGATAGGGCCACCATAGGAGCGGCACGACGTAAATTACTTCAAAGCCAGCGGTTGGCCTTGATTTTCTTGTGTAAAGCGTATAGGACGGTTAGTACTGAAGCCTTACCGGTACTGGCAGGGGTACTTCCAGTCGATCTTGAAGTGCAGCGCCGTGCTTCAATGTACTACTGCGCACGAGAGACCGCGGACGCAGACTTTTTAATACAACGTGACCGTGCTAAAATAGCTAGATTACTTAAACAACAGACTGACGTCTGGGAGGAACTTTTGTCAGAATGGCAATGTAGGTGGGATAATTCCATCAAAGACTGACACCACCAGTTCTTTCCATCCATTCGTGAGTGGCTGGCCAGGACATTGCTGGAGGCGGATCACTGTGTTGCCCAATTTCTCACAGGTCATGGTAACTTTAAGAGTAAATTATTTTCCTTCAAACTTGTTGCCTCGCATTTATGGCAATGTACTACATCTGACTGCGAATTTTAACAATCTGCGCATCACATTTTATGGGAGTGTAGTCTTTGGCAGAATGAACGTTATATTATGTTAAATAGTGTACAGGTCACATCCGGAG
The DNA here is from genome assembly GCA_932274075.1 of Diarsia rubi. NCBI lineage: Eukaryota > Metazoa > Arthropoda > Insecta > Lepidoptera > Noctuidae > Diarsia > Diarsia rubi. The sequence continues at coordinate 3,841,509 of OW026432.1, forward strand.
TTATTTACTTTACGGACCTTGTAGAAACTAGAACAAAATAATTTCCGTGCGTTCAAGCATTTTTGTCATACCTATTATTGGAATCATATAAAACAGCTCACAACTTAAGACCCAGTAATATTAATGACAATAATATCCGTGGTGCTAGGCAACTAGGGCTTATCCCAGTTGTATACGTCCCTGTGTGCCGATTGGCCTCGTTCAGTTCTGTCTCCTGCTGATAGGGAAGTGGAAATTTTTTTTACCTACTCCTCCGCTGTTCTTTTCTGATTGATTCCGTTGCGGGTTCAAAGACAAAAGTTAAATCGTTTCTCTGGGGCTTCGTCGAGCTTCATTGTCTCGGTGCTTTTTTTTGTGTGGCCACTGTTGGTTCTGGCTTACAGGAGTACAGTGGTTCGAAAATAGTGAGTAAAAAAAAAATATCCAAAGGTTATGCTGAAAAGCTTGCTTTTAGCCATACGAAAACCTAAGAGTGTAAGGGCTCTCTTTCGCAAACTCATTTATTTTAAGGAAATATATAACAACCTTTGTACGCAGCGCCCCATTTATGTAAAAATATGGCTAAAATTAAATAAAAGTACCCGCAACGACTAACCAATTAGACCTAATTTGCACAAAATTGACCCCGATAACTTGAGTTCTTATACTGATCTGAGTCGTGTTTTGACATACGCTCCAGTGAATGCCTTTTTTTTTGGCAAGTGGAAAATCATCGAATAACCCCTCCCGCTCTTGGGCAGAGCGAAAGGGAGTGTCAGACTTCTACTGACTAAAAACCACCCATGTTCCTTCTTAGCCCTCTATGTCGAGGCCGCGATAACTAGTGTACAACCCGCGGCCCCGAGTGAATGCCTTATTTTTTCTTCAGCTCAACTATAAACCCATTTCATATAAAAAAAGACCCAACAATTAACTTTAGGACGACCCTGTTTCTATGGCCCAACCCTGTCCACCCCTCGGTCAAAACCTTGCTCCATCGACCATCTTTCGACTCCATGCCATCTCCTATTCCATCGGAACATGTGTAAGCAGAATTTCGAGCCAGACGCGCTGTTTTCATTTTGATCAGTCATTCCATTTATCAATCTCTGTTATTGTCTTAAAAACCTTTTTCTGTTGGCTTGTAATAAGTACCTATTACTGTTATAACGAATTGGATTGATCTGGGGTGGTAACTTTCTTATGGGTCTCATTTGTGAAGTATTGGTCTTTTACTGTAGGTACCAACTATAGGCATAAATATCATTATCATCATCATCATCATCATCATCATCATCATTCTCTTGCCCTTATTCCAATTAATTTGGGGTCGGCGCAGCATGTCTTCTTCTTCCATATTTCTCTGTCATCTCATGAGACCCGAGTACCTCAAAAGGAAAAAAATTAACCCTTATAGGATCACTCGTGTGTCTGTCGGGAGCCAGCAATGCTCAACATCAACAATGCACGGCACGAGAATGCGCAACATAGGAATGTACGTCATTGGAATTCAAAACACGTACATTCCGATGTCGCGCATTCTCGGCCTGAACCAAGATTGTCCGGCTTGATATTGTACAGCACGACAATGCACATACCAGCAATGCGCGACACTGGATTGCACAACACGGGTGTGTACGCCCTTGGAAAAGACAGAAAAATTTAGCTTAAAAAGTGTTATTTTCGCAAATCGTTTGTTTTCTCGATTCTATCGTATAAAACACCTAAATATAAGGCTAAAAGTGTCTTGTTGTTTTTTGTCTCCGACTAACCGTTTGTCGTAAAAACGATGTCGAAGGGATCCATAGGTTAGGTTAGGTTAGAACTGTGACCAACTACGCGCGAGCCGAGCGAGCGAAGCGAGCGGTGCCGCGGCAGCGGCCGGCGAGCGGTACCTCGAAATTGGTCGCGAAATTCTTCTAAGTATTTTTTTCATAGTCCCCCAAGACGACACTGACCGAAAATTTAAATGTCAGTGTACTTAAACAATGTGTGAAGTGAAGTGATTTATTGTGTTTTTGTTTAGTTAAGTGAGTAAAACGTTGGTAAGTGATTGTTTATTTATTTATTGGTTGTTGTTGAAATAATATCCCAAAATTTATTTTTGATCCAACAAAATATTCCTCGTACGATTTCATTTGTAAACATTGAATGAACAATTTGAAAATGTGAATTTGTCTTTTACAATGAAATAATTATGGTCTTGGAATCATTAATCAATATCGCCCTTGTGAAAGGAACCATCACAATGTCTCCAAATACTCGGCTGTACCTTGTCCCAAAATTCCGAGTCACCTGATTGGCCAACCAATCGGCCAATCACGCGATGTCGCCATTTAAAGTGCCGTACATTCTTGGGTCGGACAAGCAAGGTACAGCCGAGTATTTGGAGACATTGTGATGGTTCCTTTCACAAGGGCGTACACACCCGTGTTGTGCAATCCAGTGTCGCGCATTGCTGGTATGTGCATTGCAGTGACGTGCATTATAGGGACTCGTGTCTGTCTGTCTGTCTGACCATTCCCCCTTATCTCCGAACCTACAGAGCCTAAAATTTAAATAATATAAAGAAATTAGTTCAACACGTATAGATTACAGGAAATCCCTATAACCACAACGTGGAAAAAACTACGGAACTTTAATGATACGGAACCCTTCATGTGCAAGTTCAACTTGCACTTGGCCAGTTTTTTGCAACTATATTATAAAGAGGTAAAAGTTTGCAATTTTTTTTTGAGTTTGAATGTAGGGGTTACCCCCTCCTTCTTCGGAACTACTGATCCGACAGCGAAATTTCTTTCTCTACAAGAAACACTTTCAGTAGAGGGTTTAAGTTATGCTATCGAAGAACGCGCGTAATAGATTATCCTAATTATTATAGGTATCGTTATTGTTATCGTGAGTATTCCTTTTTAATGTTGAAACATGATAAAATGTTAATGTTTTGCATAACCTAAAACTTGTAACAACTATGTAATACCTAATTTACATTATTCAATAAGTCTTTCATAATTTCAGTATGTCTGTAAATGTAGACTAGTAAATATTATATTAAAGAATAATGTAGCACAACATAGAAAACATTCCAAACGGTTATCCATCTAAACGTCAAAGTTGTTTGTTCACGACTATAAAAGGGGGAGCACCGAGTGTCAGAGACCATTCTTGTTGGAGACATCGACCAGAACGGAGCTCTGGCCTACAGGTAAAAGTTAAGTTATTTTATTATGATTACTATTTTTTTTAATGTTTTAATACTTTTATTATGTTTGATTGCTATTTGTTAATATGCTGGATAGAATAATGATCATGGATTATTATTTACATAAATAGTTTGGTGTTTTAGCTAGTTGTTGCTTTAATTATAACCAGTGTAATATATTATCATATAAAAATGTCTAGTACAAATTAAAATGTATTGATGATTAAACTATTATATTGATTTTGTAGTTGTGGCTTATTGACTTGATATCCCTTGATTATTTGCTTTCATTTCTAAAACACTTGAATCAATTAGTAGGTCAGTAGGATAGCTTTACCTTTCTTACTTTATTTTCTAAAAATGATACAATAATGTTTTTGATTGGTTTTTACAAAGTTAGCTCCTGCCTCCGCTATTATCAGAAGTGGGATCGTGTCCCGTTCGCTATAACTGATACTTGTCTATTATTTTTACAGAATGGAAATCCCAGTATTGCAAGACCTACTGAGGGCCATCAAAGATGCTGTTTCCGGAGGCCATCATAAAGAGAGCGACGTCGCTTTGCCAATCTTCGATCCAGCTACGAGTGACTTGGGTGCCGAATCATGGTGCGGCAACATCGACGCTCTTGCTAAGGAGTTTGGATGGAGCAGCGTCGCAACCGTGGCCAAAGCCGGTAAGGCCCTTAAGGGATCTGCTTTGTTATGGTTCGAGACGTGGGATCCCGTAGACGGTCGTACATGGGAAAATTTATGTTTAGAACTAAAAGCGTTATATCCCGAAAAAAAGAATCTTGCAGAGAAAATGCAAAAAGCTGTAGTGTATTCGTCAGAATCTGCAGATTCCTATTGTGAATATGCTAGAGAGAAAATTAGGTTACTCCGTAATACTAAAGTTTCATTTACCGAGTCACAATTGATAGAATTAGTTTGTGGTAATATATGTGACGTAAATGTAAGAATGGCCTCTTTTAACAGCAATGTCAAATCTACATCCGAGCTAATTTCCTTATTTACCTCTTATACGAAAATAAGGAAACGACCTTTGGAACAAAACGGTAGAAATTCTCCTAGTACTAATCCTTCTAAACGTTTTAAAGTAGATTCTCGGTCATAAAATGTTTTACATGTGGCAAGGTTGGGCACACTAAGGCACAATGCTTTAGAAAAGATGTAGATAAAAATGACACACAACGTGAACAAAAATCTAGCACTTTCGCAAGTAAATTTTGTACTTACTGTAAAAAACCCGGTCATAACGATTCGATTTGTAGGTACAAACCTAAAAGCGACTCCGACACAGCTGAAAAAGTGGTTAATTTTTTAGACCAAACAAATTGATACTGACACCAGTATCAATATTTGATGTAGCCATAAATTCACTTGTAGATACTGGAGCTAGTTGTAGTATTATGAAAGAATCGATAGCAAAACGTCTTGGCTGCCATTTCAGCCCATGTCATTTAAATCTACGCGGTATAGGAGTCTGTAGATTACAAGTACTTGCTAAAATTACAGTACCAATTAAATTTGAACACCTGTGTATTGAATTAGATATTTTCGTTGTTAAGGACACTGATTTTTGCTATGATCTTTTAATAGGTAGAAATGTTATTCAATACCCAGATATAGAAATCGTTACTGACTATTTAGGTTCCCGATTAGTACGAAAAACTGCCGCTACAAGTGGCTTGGAAATTAATTTTATAAGGGATGATTCAAATTCACTTTCGGAATTTTGGGTAGCGGTGTCTCATTTGGATTCTGTGGTGCGGGATAAGATGAAAGCCATTTTTGTAAAATACCCCTCGGTTTTGAAGTCTATTGGCCATGTCAAAACCGGTGAACTTGAAATAAAACAAAAAAAGGATGAGGTTGTCTACTACAGACCATATCGATTAGCCCCAGTAGAAAGAGAAAAAGTTCAAGGAATAGTCCAAGAATTATTAGAAAAACAAATAATTAAGGAGAGTAATTCACCCTTTGCTAGCCCTGTGATTTTAGTTAAAAAAAAAAGACGGAAGTGATAGAATGTGTATAGATTATAGAGCGTTAAATAAATTAATAGTAAAAGATAGATACCCTCTCCCTTTGATTGAGGATCAAATTGACAAGTTAGGTCATTCTCAATATTATATTTCTCTTGATATGAAAAATGGCTTCTATCAAATTCCCGTATCAAGTAATTCAACTAAATACACTGCTTTTGTAACACCGGACGGACATTATGAGTTTCTTAAAATGCCTTTTGGTATTTGCAATGGTCCCTCGGTGTTCCAAAGAGCAATCACCAAAGCAGTACACCACTTAAAATTTCTACTTGTCTACATTGATGACATTTTGATTCCCTTTAATACAGTAGAAGAAGGAATAGACTATTTGGAACAAACAATTTCGGCTCTTAATTCTTCCGGTTTCACCGTCAACCTTAAGAAATGTAAATTTTTTGTGGATAATATTGAATATTTAGGTAGACATATATCGCGGGATGGTGTTAGGCCAAGTGAAACTAAAATTAATGCTCTAGCTAATTCTCCTTTTCCCAGTAATGTTAAACAAGTCCGCCAGTTTATGGGCCTATCCAGTTACTTTAGAAAATTTATCCCCGATTTTGCTTCGCGAACAGCATGTATTACAAATTTAACCAAAATTAATAAACAGTGGGAATGGGGCCCTGAACAGGATGCAGCCCGAAAGTATGTAATTGATAATCTTATTTCCAAACCATTATTAACTATTTTTGACCCTTTACTCCCGACAGAATTGCACACTGATGCCAGTGCCATAGGCTACGGGGCAATACTATTACAAAGAGTAGGTAACGTTAATAAGGTCGTAGCTTATTATAGTAAACGAACTAGTCCTATAGAATCTAAATATTGCTCTTACGATTTGGAAACCCTGGCCATCTTCAATGCTCTAAAACATTTCAGAGTTTACCTTCTTGGTATTGAATTTACAATCGTCACAGATTGTAACGCAATAAAATCCACCATGACAAAGAAAGATTTATCTCCTAGAGTAGCTCGTTGGTGGACTTTTATGCAAGATTTTCGTTTTAATATTCAGTACAAAAAGGGTAAATTTATAAGTCATGTTGATTTCTTAAGCCGCAATCCCGTTGAATCCTCATTCCCCATACGTAAACGTAGTTTTCCGGAAATTAATTTAATTGAAGTCCCCGATTCATGGTTAAAGATTGCTCAGACAAATGACTTAGAGACTCAAAACTTAATATCTCAATTACAATCGGGAGACTTAGATTCTAATCAATATATAATTAAAAATGGCTTATTACATTACAAAACTAATCGTGATGCGGAGCCGAAGATGTTTGTGCCAAAGGGTTATAGACTAAGTATATTGAAATTGTTTCACGATGAAAACTGTCACGTGGGGTTCGATAAAGTGATGCATAAAGTTGGACAATATTTCTGGTTCCCTGGAATAGCGGCTTTTGTTAAAAAATATATTTACCATTGTTTGATTTGTATTAAAAAAAAGGGATGATCTGGCCCAAAACAAGGGCTATTACATCCTATTGATAAAACCGCTATACCATTTCATACTATTCATTTAGACTGTACCGGGCCTTTTACGTCAACCACGGAAGGCTTTAAATACATTCTATTACTAATCGATGGCTTCACCAAATTTTGTTTGTTAAAGCCTCTTAAAACTCTAAATGCTCGAGAGTTAATTCCTATAATAAGAGAAACCGTTACTTTGTTCGGCACGCCATCTTTGGCAGTTACTGATCGTGGTACAAATTTTAGTTCAAATCAAGTCCGAGCACTTTTTAGGGAACTTAATATCGAACACCACATGATAGCTACAGGTACGCCCCGAAGTAATGGGCAGGTCGAACGTTACGTTTCTACAGTAATCAATATGCTTTGTACTATGTGTAATGAAGCGTCAGAATGGTCGAACGAACTACCAAAAGTACAGCAGTCTCTGAATACCACTGTGCAAAAATCAACCGGTTTCTCTCCTTTGCGATTATTAATTGGTGTCGAAGGAAACATACCAGTTGTACAAGCCCGTTTAAATGAAGTTATAGGTGAAAATATAGATCATAATATTGATGTGCAGGTCGATCGTCAACTTGCTAAGCAACGTTTATTGAAAGTCGCGGAAAAATTCAAACAACGGTTTGACTCTGTTAGGCGGAATAATAAAAACTATAATTTAGGTGATTTGGTTTATGTTAGTCAGGACCATAGGCGTAACGATAAATTAAGTGCAAAATTTAAAGGTCCCTACGAAGTAAGCTCAATCCTTCCCAATGATCGTTATTCTCTAAAAAGTCATGGTAATAATTTGAGAAATATTATTGTGGCTAAAGAAAAATTGCGATTCTGGCCTGGAGAATGGGTAGACGAAAACATTGCTGTTGAAAATTCCATGTGAACAAAAATTATGTTATGTAATTTAAAATCATCTATCTTTGATTGTAATCACACATGAAATATGGTTCATAACTTTCTGTTTAGCATTTTGTTTTATGTGATTATTGTGTGCTGTAGAGATAGTATTGAAATTATTTATTAAAATTTATTTCAAAAGATCATGTACCTATAATTTTTGTAAACCGCTGGATAGCCTTCTATTTGGTGCCGAGTTATCTCATGGGCAGCGGGTGAATGTGACTGGCATATCTATGTAGTTGGCTAATGTTTATAGTCCGCTGGTAGCCTCCTATTTGGTGCCGAGTTATCTCACGGGCAGCGGGTGAATGTGACTGGCATGTCTATGTAGTTGGCTAATGTTTATAATCCGCTGGTAGCCTTCTATTTGGTGCCGAGTTAGCTCACGAGCAGCGGGTGAATGTGACTGGCATGTCTATGTAGTTGGCTAATGTTCGCTGGTTTGCATATTTGTTCTGTGGTTGGTCTATCTCAATAGCAGCGAATTGAATGTGGACCCCCATATCTATGTAAAAACCCTAAATAAGTTCTTCTCTTCTCTGTAATATTAACAGCACCTGGCAATACTTCGAGGACGAAGTACTGTCAGAATGGCCGTAATAGATGATCCTAATTATAGGTATCGTTATTGTTATCGTGAGTATTCCTTTTTAATGTTGAAACATGATAAAATGTTAATGTTTTACATAACCTAAAACTTGTAACAACTATGTAATACCTAATTTACATTATTCAATAAGTCTTTCATAATTTCAGTATGTCTGTAAATGTAGACTAGTAAATATTATATTAAAGAATAATGTAGCACAACATAGAAAACATTCCAAACGGTTATCCATCTTTTATGTCGTTAATATTTTGGATGACGGTAGACAGAAACGTCAAAGTTGTTTGTTCACGACTATAAAAGGGGGAGCACCGAGTGTCAGAGACCATTCTTGTTGGAGACATCGACCAGAACGGAGCTCTGGCCTACAGGTAAAAGTTAAGTTATTTTATTATGATTACTATTTTTTTTAATGTTTTAATACTTTTATTATGTTTGATTGCTATTTGTTAATATGCTGGATAGAATAATGATCATGGATTTTTATTTACATAAATAGTTTGGTGTTTTAGCTAGTTGTTGCTTTAATTATAACCAGTGTAATATATTATCATATAAAAATGTCTAGTACAAATTAAAATGTATTGATGATTAAACTATTATATTGATTTTGTAGTTGTGGCTTATTGACTTGATATCCCTTGATTATTTGCTTTCATTTCTAAAACACTTGAATCAATTAGTAGGTCAGTAGGATAGCTTTACCTTTCTTACTTTATTTTCTAAAAATGATACAATAATGTTTTTGATTGGTTTTTACAAAGTTAGCTCCTGCCTCCGCTATTACGCGCCTCAAAGAGTTAAATTGTCAGCAACATGGAAGGGGTCCAAGGGCTGACGCCCGTCAGGACTGTGGGTTGTTCGAAACAGATACCGCAGCCTCGGCACAAAGGGCTAATAAGGAACATGGGTGGTTTTTAGTCAGTAGAAGTCTGACACTCCTTACCGCTCTGCCCAAAGCGGGAGGAGTTATTTGATGATTTGATGAGTTCATTTGATGACTTGCGAACATTTAATATGCAACCCGCCAGTTTGTGGTTTTTAAGGCGGATTTTGTTCCATAATCATTATAATCTGAATTTAAACATACTTCGAGTAAATCGGATTCTTAAAGGCAAGTGTGTTCCATCATAGCCGCATCATCGCTTCACATCAGGGCAGTTGCAGCCAAACGCAAGTCATATAGTGAAAGTAGTTTGGTAACGTGCTCAATGCTCATATACTTTGTAACACAAAAGAAACAGTTTTTTAAAGCCAATCCATGTTATTCTCAAAACTAACAAAATAAAACTCATTCTCGTTTAAAACCCATATTTTAAAACGCCAACCATCAAATAGCCTGCTGTATAATTTTTATTGTTACAAACAATATTAAACTTGTTCCCAACAATAAATCATTAGTCATACAGGTTGTACTGCATTTGTTTCGCAAATAATTGTGCTTTTGCAACGGTTTTTGTGGTTCTTTTTACATACCGTTGGTAACAACCGTGTATGTTAATTTGTTGATTTATTGGTACATTTTTATGTGTACTGTTTAGGAGGTGAAAATGAGTTTTGATGAGGTTTGGGAAAAAAAAAATCCTTCCAGTTACGAGTGCGACGTCATAATATTATAGCATATTCTGTGTAGCCTTTTTCAAACCATGTAGAGTGAGGCTTTTTCACCGACTTCTTAAAAAAGGAGGAGGTTTCTCAATTCGTAGTTTTTTTTTTCGCTCATTATCAGTCAATTGTGAACCGATATTCAAAATTATTTTTGTGTTTGAAACTGCCTAAAGTAATAATGTGGAACTAGTGATATCTGCAAATTCAACATTAGTTCCATTATTTTCGTATTTTTTTAAAAATGGAACTGGTGATAACAAATTCAACATTAGTTCCATTATTTTCCGATTCTTTAAAAATGGAACTAGTGATAAAAAAACAGTCAGTAGTTCCATCATGGAACTATTAATGGTACTAGTGACAACGAAGGATACTCCCAAGATGGTCCCATAGTCACCAAGTCAGGATCTGATAATGGCATCTCAGAGAAATCGAGGGAACCCTCAAATTTTATAGGCACTTGTGAAGTTTATTTTTCACTGTCTTGTGACTTTCGCTTTTGTGTTTTTCACTTTTTTACCCGACTACGGCGAAGCCAAAAGGAAGGGTAATGATTTTGCTACCTTGCTAACGGCAACAGCAGCTGACTTCTGTATAAATGAAAACGCCATAAAGGAGCATCAGGTATCAGTGGCATGCGACTACGACTGACCTCTATAATAATTTTACTTCTATTTAAATAAATATATACAAATTAATATCAGACAAGAAATATTTTCTTGTTTTCTTCTTTTAAGACCGCGGTTTGTAGTCGGGTTTTAGTTTTTAAACTTATATTTTTATTGTGTTTATGCAGTCGGTTTTTTTTTTACAAAAACATTTTTGGGAAATACGATAGATACGTCATGTTAAGACGTTGTCAGAATTTCAGAGCACTGATAACTTGTTACGACTGACAAAGACCTACAAATACAGCCGCGTTTTTCTCAACGTGCTTTCCGAGGCACGGATGTAATCCGCTATATTATGAAGGTGGACTATTTATAATGTACAGTTGAAAAAGCTAATAAGTATACAGGAGAGATCTTTATAAATCTAGTATAGGTACTGAAAATATTGATTGCAATTTTTATTTTCCAAAGCGTATGATTATATTTAGCGACTGATTTCACATCAGTCTCTAAATGTATCTGTATAATCTCAAAAGTAAATGCAAGTTATATAGCTGGCTGTATACTTATTAGTTTGTTGACTGTACTAAAGGATTGTATTAGACTATGAGTTCTCCATATATTATAAAGGGTGTAAAAGTACCCTTAACGCAAACGAAGGGCACTTATTCTCCCCACCACTGCGATATTTTTTTGGTTCTAGACCATACCTGGCAAATTTTGCACAGCTGTTTTTGTAAATACTAGTTACTATACAAATCACCCACTTGCACACTGGTACTTAGTTTGATGTACAGAATGCTTGGTTGACGTATGTGTGAAGGGTTAATTCACACCCTGTATGGTTCCAACTGTATTGTGGAGTTCATATTTTTATTTATTATATTTTTTTTATTTTTTTAAAAAACGTTGCCCCACACTAGGAATTTCTCCTGTATCGTGGGTGCGTTTACAAACATTTAAACTCACATACACAAATATCCAGACCCGGAACAACTATCTGTAGGCCATACAAATATTTGTTCCGTGCGGGGATCGAACCCGCGACACGCAGCGCAGCAGTCCACAATCGCTTAGCCACTGCGCCAACCGTGCCGTCAAATAGGCAGTCCCTCCATGTAAAATATTGGTATCTAGCTGAATACGTTGTGAGTGGAAGCTGAACCCAACATAGTAGGAAAAGGTTAGACAGATGATGATGATGATAATGATGACCTAGTCCACCTTCCGCTATCATCGTCTGCGTAACTTTCTTTCAGTCTCACCGGATACAGGTGAATTAGGATTTACGAGCTCCCATAGACCTGGGCCCCAATTCTGTAACTTCGAGTTAAGCAACCCGCCATTGACACTCTATCGACACACTACAGACATTATTTTGCCACTGTTGCAAATTTGGCATTCCGCAGAAACTTCAATGGCGTTTCAGTGGTGTGTCAGTAGTGTGTCGATAGAATGTTGATTGTGTGACAGTACAATAGTTTTCAGTGTTGCTAACAAAAAGCTACCATGAGATACCAAACCTACCACTTTATGAAATCCTATTTTTATCAATTAAATCTTTATAATACAGGTTTTTATAATCATAAATAAAACGTTTTATTATCAAAAACAAAATTTCACAAAAAACAAGCGTTTATTGTAAAACAATATTTTTATATGATGTGATAAAAATATTGTTTCTGCCTTTCTAAAAAAAAAACCTAAAAATCCCGACTGAAAAAACTGAAAATCAAAAACAAGCCCATTTTAAATTAAACAAAACTTGAAACCTTTTTTATTTCCAACTTCAGATTTCTTTTGTGTTTGTTCTTTCGTTGGTCGCGTAAAATTCTTCGCAGATGATTTATTTAACTTTGGTGTTTTGGTGTTTATAGGATTTGTGACTTTGAATTTCTATTAAACATATAAGTGTCATATATTTTTGTAATCTCCTTTTAAAACCCTTCATTTTGATACCCTACTCGATGGAAATTGTTTTTTTTTCAAATCTGCGATTTGGCCCCCAAAATCCGATTTTTTTATTTTTCCACATTCTACATTATTATCACAGAGTACATTTATATATAATTATTATCTTAGAGAGTAGTTACTTGACTAACATAATTATATAAAACGACAAAGGTAAGGTAAGTGAAAAAGTCCCAATTGTTGTTGGGAAAATAATAAAAAAACGTGATGAATTTAAAGTGATTTGTGTTCGGAGTTCTAAAGTTCAATGGAAATATATTTTCACAGTAAATTTTGAGTTATGTTATGAACTTCCACACCAACATTTCAGGATCAATTAGCTCCTTTGCTTGCTCCTTGCAAAGTCGAATTCACTTGCAGCCTCATTAATGCGCGAGTATTGCGGCGCTGGCGCAAAAGCAAAACGTCGACAGTCGGCACTATAAGCCAATGCTAAAATACGCCACCGCAAAGTAGGTACAGAAGGCCTCATTGTGGCGAAAAACTAAGTCCACTTTATTAATTAGTACATTACGTAAGACGTACACACTAGGATACTTAATTTTAATTTTTAATAGGAACAAATTTAACCAAATCAATAGGGAAAAGAGGTGTCGTTGTTCGATGGCTTCACAATGGCAGTTCGATAGCTAAACACGATAGACACAACTGTCAGATATCACTTAAAATATTTACAGACTACCGTAACTTTGGCCATCACGATGACATTGACACATTAAAATGTTCCAGACTACCAATATTAAAATAGTCCCATTATGGCGTTTCAATGTCACTACAGTTGCAACTGTGGCAAGTCAATGACCTTAGATAAGTTGTAGAATACCAAATGTCATTAAATATTCTATTGAGACACTACTTACACACTATCGACACACTATTGTCAAGTTGACTATTTTACAGAATTGCGCCCCTGACTGTGTGTCTCAACAGTGGTGACATTAAAATACATAATAGTTATATGTTAGCTGTTTCCTTTGATTCTGTAATTTTGTAATTTTGATCACTTTATCAGTTTTGTAGACTTATTAATTTTGCGTTGTAATCAAACTACAATTTACAGAAATAAACTTATAATAAAATATATACAAGTATCAAAAAGAAAAGAATAACAGTGCGTCAAAAAATTCGTCATCTGGAAAAGTGCCCGCAGCATTCCCACGTTGGATGGCAATGCTGATTCTTAGGCCAAAAAATATTCCAGCCCTCTGGTCACGTGAAGAGTCGACCAACCGCTTGGCAATTTCCTGAAATATTAAGTGGGCACTCGGACCCCATGGCCCAGTGTTTCAACCGCAAACGGCTCAAACACAACTACCAATTAAGTTATTGTATTTGCGCTGTTTGAGGTTTTCAGCACCTGCAGCAGCCGCCCCAGCACAGCTCACCGTGCTAGGAAGATGAGATGGCAAAGGTGTCGACACAAGTTGCGTCCCACACCGTCTACCCAACTTCCTTGGCATTATGGTCATACCATCTGGTCTCTTATTCTCTTCTCGTGTGAGTTAGATAAGTTTTGTGTTGTTTTAATAGATTTCTTTTGTGTTGGAAAGTGATTCCATTTCAATTTCTAAAATATGCTTATATTGCAACGGTATACTCATTATCTTTTAACATAACATTACGCGTGTAATCCCCAAAATATTACGCTGAAGTGTATCTAATAGCACACCCATATTTGATCAATTACGTTACATTTAGTTCCATGGAATAGGGGGCGAGCCAACAAACGGGAACAAATTTAGACTGCGTGGCTGTTACTGAGAAATTCCTAATCGAAAAACCCAATTACACTTTACCTAACCCGGGAATCTAACCAAGGACCAGCTCAGAAGACGCGCTTCTAACCACTAGACCAACGAGAGTCATTATCATCTAAATACAGCTTAAACAGCTCACATATAACAGCCCATGATACAGCATTATCGCTGATAATTCTATCGGACGCATTAAACCGCATCACGGTAGTCAGTTCGGCTAAATTTGATTTATATGCTCAAATTGCCAATGAACTGTGTTCGGGCATAGAGTAGTCATGGGTTTGGAGATAGGGCATTTCATTTTAGTGACGAAGCTTTTACCTACAAGCTTGTTTATACCTCATTTCGCCTAGTAACAATGATTTAGAGGTCATAAAATTAAATATGCAGTCGTTCTGTTTCACATACTGGTTAGCTTTAACAAGAAGTCGACCCTACCATTGTTCAGTAAAAGGCAGCTAGGCAGGTAATGGTTAAATAATAGTGACCTGAAAAAAAATACATTCAATCTTCTTTGTGGGCCACCCGCGGAGGTGCTTTCAACGGAGCTTATTTATTAAATAAACTCCGTTTCGACTTACCATTTTTAGTGTACAATAATTTTTAAAACGAACACACCTCATAAGTAGGCATGCCTTTCAAATATTTCATAGTTTTACTATTTTTAGCAGTATTTCTGAAATTAGATAATTATTTTTTGTTCTCAAAATATATTATAACTTGAAATCCGAAAAAAACACACTACCCTGACCCCAAATAACTTGAAATAAAAGGGTAGAAAGATCTCGAAGTCATGCCAATTATAATTCATCGAAGTTATGAAACAAATAATAGTGCTCTCGCACTCCAATCCATTTCTAATTAAATAATTCTCTAGCAACTAAAATTTAACCGTGTCCAACCACGTTACACTTTATATCTACTCGAACTCTCGAACATAATCGCAATTTGCCAGCAGAGCCACTAAAATGTAGCCTAAGTGTCCGAGCATACTACATCACTAATTGACACTGAAACTTACGAGGCATGGTGGTAACGACATTTTAGGACCGTTAATGCACTTGCTGAGCAAATAGCGTGGACCTGTTTAGTAATTTATTAATGAGAAGCTCGAGCCAAAAATAAACGGGAATTGCCGTTTGCACTTTGCTAGCTGAATTGACCTAATTTATTTAGGAGAGGTGCTGATTAGTGCAGTCAAAGTTAAATAAATGGTTTAAAATCGATCAATTATTATTGACAGTTTTTTTGTGATTTCTTTCTACTGAAATTTTAGGCAAATAACATAAGATTATACGATCGAACAGAAACATTTCTATATTTATAATATTAGTATAGATTGGTAACACAAAAAAATCTGAATAACAAATTATGGCAAAACATTGTCCTTTTAAGCTGTACACCACACAAAATCTTGTCATCATGAACAATGTCAACAAAAGCCAGGAGGAAAAAAAACTAAAGTACTAAACCGATTCGACTAAACTTCTATGGGTATGGGAAAACACACCGTCGATTTGAGAGCATCCTCCTTTTTTGAAGTCTGTTAAAAAATATTCCTGACTGTCTGTTGAAATTTCATAACGTCCGCTTTTCCGAACTTAATCTATGGTTAAACAGTAAATCACATCAGAGCAATTTTGTCAGTTGCTGTAGTGCAAATCGTTTCGATATCACGCTACCATGCGTTTGGCATAAATGATGGTGACTTTGAAGTTGCTGAAATTGTGCTATGAAGCTGTAGATGTTTTGTTAATGAATCCATAAATTAAGATAACATCAAGCTTGTTTCCCATTTTTTTTTTTGGCGTGTGGAAAATCATCAAATAAGTCCCACTCTCGGGCAGAGCGAAAGGGAGTGTCAGACTTCTACTGACTAAAAACTACCCTTGTTCCTTCTAAGCCCTATATGTCGAGGCCGCGGTAACTAGTGTACAACCCGCAGCCCCGACGGAAAGCTTGTTTCCCCTAACAGACATGTATAGGTGTACCATACCGTAGTATCGCGCGCACCGCGACCTACGGGACGAGCTGCTGGAGAGCGCGAGTGCGTCGCAGCATGACCACAGCGGATCTTGATCTGCCAGGCCCTGCGACGCGTTTTTATGTCAACGAGCGCCTCACGAAGCTCAATCGTGAGTTATTTCGGAGCACGCGGGAGGCGGCTAGTCACCTCGGTTGGCAGTTCGTGTGGGCAAAACGTGGCCGAATCCTTGCCCGGTACAAACCCGGTGATGCCACTTGCCACATCCGCTGTGAGGCGGACATACATCGCACTTTCCGCCATCGCACTTTCACATCCGTAACCACTCTAAGTCAGGTTCAGTTGAAAACCAGCGTCGGGCAATAGTTGACCGGCATTTTGCTGAATTGGACCTTTTTGGCGCAGCCGTGAGGCACACAGTGGCACGCTTTGTTTATTTCTAACTCCTTTTTTTATATACTTTTTACATTGTGTGTACTTGGGGCATGTGCCAAATAAATGCATTTTCTTTCTTTCTTTCTTTCTTTCTTAGTACATCCACATTTTGCCATTGAAAAAATACAGACTGCAAAATTCAATGAACACTGATGGACCTTTTTTGTGAAGGGTGGGAAATCATGAAATGACTCCTATCCGCTCAGAGCGGCAGTGCACAGCAGAGCGGTAGGGAGTGTCAGACTTCTTCAGACTAAAATCCACCATTGTTCCTTGTTAGCCTTTGGTGTCGAGGCCGCGGTATCTCTTTCGAACAATCGGCAGCCTCGACGGGACACTGATGGACTGGGAATTCCCTACGTGAAGAGAGAAAATCTCTTTGACAGCAGTGTGACCATGCTTTTTCTATGAACAAATTATAGAAACGACGTATTCAAACCTAGAATCGCATAGTCAGTAGCAACGCTAGCAAAGAAAATTACGAAGCAATGAATTAGCTCGTCAGTTTTCAAGCAAAAACGATACCTGCTCTTCTAAAAAAATTTTTTTTCCTTGTTGATTCTGCTCCACTCCTGAACGCCTTCTTCCACCTTTTCCACTTTTGACGAAACCGTGCGTTCTCTTTCCAGATCTGCTGGAACTTATCAAGCTCATCTCGTCATTTCCTTCGTGGCTTTCCGCGACCCTATCTCAGATTTCGAGGCTTTCCGAGACTCCGTCTCAAATTTCCGTGGTTTGCCGCAAACCCACCTCACTATCTCATGGCATCAGTTTTGGGCACTTTATATTAGTAAAATTCTTCATGTCCAAATGCAATGAAAGCCTTTTGTCCACAAGCTCATAAGAAATAACAGAATACTGAAATATTATAACAGTTGCCTCTCTTAAGGTTGAAGTCGGAGCTAGGGGCTCCGCTAAGGCTTCGCTCACGGTAATTTTGTGATGCGTATGCGAAAACGGATTGCGTCAAGCAACACGAGAGTGATTCAATCATTTACTATACTATTAATAGCTCCGCAAGTAAAACTACCTACTCGTTTTTGCTTATATGTTATTTATGTACATATTCCATGTGGAACACCAATAGCACAGCATCATGCTGAGTGATAGCCTTCTTATCACAGTAAACGACGTGCAAGCTTAATTATTTTGTTTCGTCCTTTTGTGTCCTTGTGACATTTAGTTTTCTCTTTCAAATCGCAAAAATGTAAGTCGTGCTTACCACTAGAGCGCCTAGCAGTACTTCTTTATTCAAAGCTATGCCAAACTTATAACACGAAACTATAGTATTCCTTGGGGCTGGCGCCATTACTAATGCAGTGCCCCCCCACCCCCACTGACGCAAGCTTCGTGACATCTTACCCGACTGAGGAGGGTAATGTATTTTACACTACTGACGAGGAATTTTGCATATCAGCCTATAATTAACATGTATGTTTGTTCCTTTGTGTCTCTCTAGAACTCTAGAAACCAAGCGAATAAGCCGATATTGATAATTTTACGTCATCGTCCGTCGATTTGCCTTAATCTTGCGGGTGTCGCTAAAATGGGTACGTATCAAAATCCCGAAAGTTCATAATACCTATGATTGAAATACTGACTTACAAAACACCGAAATTTAAAATAGCGAAAGTTTAAATGCCGATAGAAATATCGAAACACAAAATACCGATGTTCAAATGCCCGAAAGGTCAGCAAGTCGACGGAGCCTATGTAGCGCGGGGTTCCTATCTCTGTTTGCAGGGTTTAAAGAAACCAAACTAGCCAAACCTCGGGGTGCCCCTGACGTCGACTGCCTAGGGTTAGGGTTTCTGTCTGGTATTTGGTATTTCAAATATCAGTGTATCAAACTTAGATGTATTAACTGTTGATAAGAAAACAATACTTCGGGATTTTAAACTTTCGGGCAAGTGAACTTTCGGGATTTTTTACTTTCGACCAAACAACCATTTGGCGTTTAAATTTTCGGGATTTCGTCCATCGGTATTTTAATATTCGGGATTTTGATACGTACCCGCTGAAATACACGTCAGTTATATTCGTCAATTCATTATGCCTAAATCTAGTACCCATATTGTGAAAAATAAAGTCGACGAACTGGTTAAGTGGAGTATCATTGAATAGGTGTATAATAAAAATTATCTTTAAGTTTCTCCATATATAACTCATTCTTTGTTTCATCAATTCCATGTTTCAATGACCTGGTGAAGGTTGCCGGAATCCGTTGGATGCAAGACGCACAGGACCGGTCAATGTAGTGACACTTGAGGGAGGCCTATGTCCAGCAGTGGACGTCTATTGGCTAAAATAAAGACTCGAGAGAGAGAGAGAGAGAGACATAGAGTGAACTGTTTTTTTAAAGTTTTTAATAGTACTTTTCATGTTTGAGCTACCAATTGTACGAAGAGAACAGTGTAGGTTTTGCCTTACATACAAACAATATAAGAATAAAACCTCTCATACGTCATCTAAGTATGTGAGTTTCAATATCTCGGAGTGCAGGGATGCCTGTCGACGATATTTGCTTATGGAAAATGCCGGCTGTATATGTGGGTCACTTTTTCTGAGCTGCTCTGAGAAATATTTGTTTTTATTTAGTCGAAACATTCTTGATAGTGACCTATCAAGATATTATATTTATATATTTCATACAGAGTAGACCTTTTGTGGCGACAGCGACATCTATCGCAACACATGCGAACTAATGGCAATTCCTACATCGCGCTATCAAAGTTATCCGCGACATTAGGCTATATAGAAAATCCCCACTTACGTAATGTCGGGCAGTTAGCGCACCAGACACAACACCCGTCTGGTCGGAGGATTCTCCCTTTTCTAAGGGGATGAAGAACTTTACACCCTGTTCCGTCTACCCCCAAAACTTTTTATTTCAGCTCTCTTGCCCTTATTAGAATTCATTTGGGCGACCCCAAATTGCAGCATGTCTTCTTCCATATTTCACAATTACTCGACATCTCATCAGACACCTCATTTCTTGCCATATTATCATAGTCCATCCATCGATTTTTTGATCTTTCTCTACTCTTACACCTCCACATTCATACTCAAAACTTTTCTCATCACATTTTCCTTTTTCCTCCACATCACATGTCCATATCACGACGACTTACGTTACTCCGTAGTTCGAAATACCGTTGTACGGTATACAGAAATACGTACGCTATGACGAAGTACAGTATTCAGAATGTTCGTCACTGCAATGTACGTTACTCCAAAAGTTTGGTACTACGAAGTACTGTATTCAGAATGTTCATTATCGCGATGTACGGAACTAACGCGCTAGCAAACTTAGCAAACTTTCGAAGTAATGTATATCGGAGTGACGAACATTTTTAATACAGTACTTCGTAGAAGCAAACTTTCGGAGTAACGTACATTGCAGTAACGAACATTCTGCATACTGTGCTTCATCATAGCGTACATTCTGACTCACGTAATTCGGACTCACTAACTTTCTGTATACCGTACATCGGTATTTCGAACTTCGGAGTAACGTAATACAGTCTACCACGGACTACAACTTGTTTCAACTTCATTTATAGTAATAAGTAATAAGTGTCTGTTTGTAATTTCAAAATAAAGCTATTTATTACATGCATCTACAGATGGGGTTAATAGAAGGCTCAGATATGTAATTGTATTTGCAGTGTATCTCCACAATGGGCCATCGTCCATCTGGCGTTGCTTGTTTTTTTTTATTTATTTTTGGTATATGAGAAATCATCAAAATGACTCCTCCGACTCTGGACAAAGAGGTAAGAAGTGTCAAGCTTCTACTGACTAAAAACTACCCGTGGTTCCCTTTTAATCCTTTGTGTCGAGGTCGCGGTATCTCTTTCGAACAACCCGCAGCCCGAGGATCGCTTACACCTTGAATCAGCAGCCCAGCGTTGCATGTCCTGACACCTGCGCACTTGACGATCTTATGACCGCATCAGCGAACGGGCGTAAAAAATAATTATAGGTACATAATTATTTAATTTTTATCAACACCCCAAGACGAGGAATAGGATTTCACCAAAAAAGTCTGATTAGTCCGTCAGGTAGATTTAAAAAAATAATGGTCACATATATTTTCTTTTTTCACTTAAACAAAAGATGAAGACGATACAGTGCTTCGAAAAGTCGCGTCAAGTCGTGTGATGTCACAAGGTTAGTACTGTTTTCCCCACAAAGTGACGTCAAAATCAAGATCTCTGACTCATGATCTTTGACACGATTTATTTTCGTCAATTTTTATTATTTTATAAAACAAAAAACACGTAACCAATATTTTTCGACAATCTAACAGACGGCCTAATTTGACTTTTTTGGTAAAATACCTTAATAGCGATATTGCTGGCGGTGAAATCTTTCACCGCCAGCCCTATTTCATCTAATGTACTCGGGCACTAGAGCTCTCTGGAAATAGAAATTCATCCAAAACTGATGCTGATTTTAAAAGCATCACATTAAACTTGATATTACATGTCTGCTTTTACATTTATTGCTTTTTATGATAACTATACTCAATAGTATATTATGCTGGTAATACCCTAGCACAACGGTGGCCCAGTGGTGGCAGCCCCGACTTGCTAACAGTAAGTCGTGGAGTACGAACCCAGGCGGGTGCATTACTTCGTGTAATCTTTTTCATCACCATTTCACCACTGCTCTCAAAAAAGGTAAATAGAAGCATCGTAAGGAAACCCGCATTCACAACTGCTCTCAAAAACGCTAAATGGAAGCATCGTGAGGAAACCTAGAACCAAAAATTGACAAAAAAGACTTGTGACATTTACCATTCCGTGCTCTCTATTCTCTCAAAAAGAGGATGCCTGTAGGCTGACGATGATGCTGAATCCCCGAAAGGTTTCACAAACCATTGTACTGATGGATTCATTAAAGTAATTTAAATCTTGTATAAAACGCACACTATGTAGGCAAGCATACTATAAGTTGGGGGATTACATTGATGATAAAAATGCTTGGCTCAATGCTGGTCCTGCTCCACAACCATAGGGGCAAATAAATCTATTATCATGTGAAGTAATTGTAGAAGCTAGAGAAGATTGTAAAAATATCTTTGCGTTATTTAGATTCGATATCTTAATATTATATAATTGTATAGCACATGTGTGAGTACTATGTACTATAAAGCCACTTTTTACATTTAGTTATTTTTTTTTTTGTGACTTGCCCTAGTGGCTGAGAGAATGTCATGCTCACTCAAATGTCTCGCTGATGGTGGCGTGTGTGTCGGATCATTTAGCTCCCTTCAAAATGGTTGAGCTGAATGGTGCTGATCCGTGCGTCATGTTCGTGAACGGGCGCTGTCAGTAGAGACTGGTCATCTCTTAGTTGCCATGGTACATTTTTTTTTTTTACTAGCTGACCCACGCAACTTCGTCTGCGTCACATAAATGTAGCTTTCAACCTTTCTCGATAAATCGACTATCCGATCTAACTACCTTATTTTATATTTTATTAGAATATTGTAGAGGAGAATTAAGAAGAGATTATAGGAGAATATTATTGTAGAGGCTGCAGAAGATTGTAATTATTTCTTTGCATTGTATAGATTCAATATCTTAATATTATATAATTGCATGGCACATTTGTGAGTACTATGTACTATAAAGCCACTTTTTACATTTAGATATATTATTTTTAATGACGATGCCCTGGTGGCTGAGAGAATGTCATGCTCACTCAAATGTCTCGCTGATGGTGGCGCGTGTGTCGGATCATTTAGTTCCCTTCAAAATGGTTGAGTTGAATGGTGCTGATCCATGCGTCATGTTCGTGAACGGGCGCTGTCAGTGGAGACTGGTCATCTCTTAGTTGCCATGGTTTATAAATATATACATTTTTTTTTGATTTGTTTATTATACTTTTTTACTCCGGACGCTCTTAACTTGCACGTCTTGCTACATAGTTCTCACATAATATACCATCTCAACATGAATGATGTAATGTACCAAGATTTTGTAACAATATTTTGATTTAAAAGAGTGTCCATGGAGTTTCTTGCCCGTTCTTCTCCATAGAGATCTACGCTAGGGAACTGGCAACTACAGTACTTTCACAAGTTATTATGCCTTGTGACTGACTGTAGCTTAGGAGTGCAATACGTTGTTTCGGGGGTTGCTGCGTCGGGTTGCGCGGCGCCGGATGTTACCGGCGGCGAGTGCTGTGGGTGCGGGGGCGCGCGGCGGCGCGTGCCGTGGTGGCTGGTGCGCGGGGCTCCGGGTCGCGGGGCGGCGGTTGCGCGTTGCGGCGTGCATTCGTTGTTCCGTGATTCGAGGTCTCGTGCATTCGTTGTTGCGGTGTGCGTCGCTGCGTGCTTTTTTTGCTTGCAGTGTTCGTCGTTGCGGGCATTCGGCGGCGTGTGGTTCGGCGTGGTGGCTTTCGGAATGACGTATTGCACTCGTAGTTTTTCGTAGTTTTGTTTTATGAATTGTTCTTATGACATTCAAAAGTGCCAGTAATGGTTTAATTGAAATAAATGCTTTGAGTTTGAGTTTAATGTTGTTATATTTAAAACTTATATGGGGAAAACAACTTGTAAAATTGTTGGAACTGTAGCGACAGCGACATCTATCGCAACACATGCGAACTAATTGGCAAATTCTACATCTTGCTATCAAAGTTATCCGCGTCATTAGCCTGTATAGAAAATTCCGACTTACATATAATGTCGGGCAGTTAGCCCACCAGACACAACACCCGTCCGGTCAGAGCATCGTCCCTTTTCTATGGGGGATGAGGAACTTAACACCCTGTTCCTTAAACCCTCCAAAGAACTTTGTCCTTCAATATGTCCGCAACTAGAGTGTTCCCAGATATAGGCCAAAACAAATAATTACTGGAATGACGGTGGAACGACTGCCTTTTGGCTTTGTTAAGGGTTTTGGAACCTTTATTCGCATCTTCGACTTATGCTAAGCTAGATTAACCTCTGCTAGGAGAGCAGCGGTGGCCCAGTAGAGGCGGCCCCGACTTACGAACAGTAAGTCGTAGGTTCGAACCTGGGTAGGCATATTACTTTGTGTAATTTATTTCATCACCGCTGCTCTAAAAACGGTGAAGGAAAACATCGTGAGAAAACCGCCATGTCTTAGAACCAAAAAATTCGAAGACATGTGACATCTACCAATCCGCACTGGGCCCGCGTGGTAGGTTATAGCCCATTCCCTCTCAAAGAAAGGAGGCCTGTGTACCAGCAAAGGGGACGTTAATAGGCTGTTGATGATGATGAGATTATCCTCACCACTTCATCATCTACATAATCTTTTCCAACTATGTTCAGGTTTGGTTTCCAGTCTAACTCGATGCTGCTAAATACCAGAATTTTACATACAGCGAGTGCCTATCTGATCTTCAAAACCCAGTTAGTACTTTGTTGTACGATACCATTTCCTAAGACTGGTCAGACTTTTGGATCACTCACTTCTTGTAACAACTTTTTTTTAAATGGGACAAACCTGCCTCACTATTCCCAAACCACTGTAACTTTTGTAAGCCAGAATCAACAGTGGCGACAAGAAAAGCGCCGAGACAATGAAGCTCGACGAAGTCCCAGAGAAATGATTTGACTGTCTTGGTCAACGAAATTAATTAGAAAAGAATAGCGGAGGAGTAGGAAAAACAGAAATTTCCACATCCCTACATATCAGCAGGAGACAGAAAAGAACAAGGCCAATAGACCTTGTATCAACTGTCAAAATTTTACAAATGACAGCCGGACTTAATATGTTATAGGTGGTCACCCATCCTCGGACCAACCCAGGCAAGCACGGTTTAACCTGAAGATCAACCCGAGCGGCTGCTATTATTAAACCACAAGCTCCTCCTGTGGAGATTAAACTCTCCACTTATCGAAGATTTATTAGCAAACACCACAGCACTTATATAAGATCTATAAACCAAAGTGAGACCTTTTACAATCCAAGTGGGCACATTATGGTATCGTATCCTTAAATTAAAGTAAATAAATAAAGCCGTAATACCGCGACGCCCTTAATTTGTACCTGCTGTTGGCATTCTACGCAGATCTAAACAGCACTAGAAGGTTCTAGAGGAGCTATATAAAGTGATAATAAGCGTTGACGGTGATGAGGAGAAACTAAATGTATAGAACAGCATATAAAACCTGTCGAAAAGTTTATAAGGTTCCAGTTGGGAACAGGCTAGGCAGGTGACACCATCGCCTCTAGCTCAGATCCTCAGCTTCCAATCCAACCGAATGCAGCTGAATACCAGAATTTAACAATTTGGAAGACGTAGAAGAAAAAAAAACTGAAAATTCCGGGTGAAAAAACTGAAAAGCAAAAAACAAGAAGCTAAAACAGCTTTCAAGTTTAGTCGTAGACGTAGCGAAAGATGTCGCAGACGATTATAATTATTTCTTTAATATACGGTTTAGCAGTCGGCCCCGGTGTGGCTTAGCAAATCACTTTAGCGGATTTAAATAAGTTGCAAGTTTTTAACTGACTTCCCAAAAAGGAGAAGGTTCTCAATTCGATTGGTATTTCTTTATTAAGTTTTTGTCCAGTCTTCCAGTCTCTTTGTATATAAAAATGGTTAGGTAGTCGATGTTTACAAAGAATAATATATAAACAAATAATAATAAAAATAATAAAAATAAAAATAATACGTATAAATGTATATTTTAATTTATTTTTATTATTTTGTTTTTTTTTATTTGTTTTTTATTGTTTTATTATTATGTATTTAGAAATATATAAGTATGTTTATCAGTTGTCTAGTACCCATAACACAAGCTCTGCTTAGCTTGGGACTAGATGGCGTTGTGTGATAGTTGTGGAATATTATTATTATTATTATTCCCTTTATTTATTTTGTTACAAACTTATTACATTGTTAAATATTCTTTACAAAAAAAAACAATAAAAAACATTTAAAAATATAAAAAATTGTAGCCCACCGGTATTGGGAACAGGGTCCAAGCTACCGGCGGGCGGTCAGGGCTCCAGAGAAAGGAACCTCCTAACAATGCGTGCCGTGTCCAGGAGTACCGCTCTCTGTATCAAGCCCTTGATCCAGCTGCCTAACGAGAGCCTCCTCAGGTGTTGGTCGAGGCTCTTGGCTATTAAGCCATTGGCTGAAACGACTATCGGCACAATGATCGCTAAGTCCACATCCCACATGTCGACAACCTCGCGAGCCAAGTCAAGATACTTGATTTGCTTATCTTTCTCGGCTTTCACGAGGTTCTCGTCATGCGGGACGGTTATGTCAACGATCATTGCGCGCCGCTCTGATCGATCCACCACCACTATATCAGGTTTATTAGCTATAATAGTCCTGTCAGTGATGATGGATTGATCCCAGTACAGTGTGATATGGCCATTTTCGAGAACTGGGTCGGGCACATACCTGTAGTACGGCACTTCTGATTCCACAAGGTTGTACTGCAGAGCAAGTTGCTGATGGATAATCCTGGCTACAAGGTTGTGTCTATGTAAATATTCTCCGTTATCCAGACGAGAACACCCGGAGATAATGTGACGGATTGATTCGCCCGGACGGTGGCATGCCCGACATATGTCAACCGTACCGTCCTTCACAATAAATCTCCGGTAGTTATTCGTCATCATAACTTCGTCCATAATTGCACAGACAAAACCTTCGGTTTCTCCGAAGAGTTCCCCGGAACGTAGCCAGGCCACGGACGCTAGGAAGTCTACATCAGGCCCGTGTAGGGCCCGGAAAAAGCGCCCGTGAAGCTCCTTACTCTGCCATACCTCCATGCGGTC
Organism: Diarsia rubi; assembly: GCA_932274075.1. Lineage (NCBI taxonomy): Eukaryota > Metazoa > Arthropoda > Insecta > Lepidoptera > Noctuidae > Diarsia > Diarsia rubi. Next base: position 3,867,874 of record OW026432.1, read on the forward strand.
GTTAGTGTCAAGCACTACAGGTTTGCGCCAATTCTCTTTAGCCAAGGAGAGCGCGGTAAGGCCCCTGTCCACTGCTACAACATCTCGATGCATCCCCACGTCGGCTTCTAGGAAATATTCCCTGAGACTGCATATCTCACGATTATGAAGAGTCTTAGCATTTAAAAAGCCTCGACCTCCACACTTCCGTGGGATATACAGTCTCATAACCGAAGAACGTGGGTGATGCATTCGATAAGCCGTCAACAATGTACGGACCCGCCTATCCAGGGCGTCTAGCTCTGTTTGAGTCCATTTGAGTATACCGAAAGAGTACATCAAAACCGGCATGACCCAACCGTTGAAGGCTCGCACTTTATTTCCGCCTGATAAAAGACTATTAAATACTTTTCTCAGGCGGCCAAAGAAGCGCTCCCTCAACGATTGTTTCATGTCGGTAACGTTGATGCCCAGTGCTTCCGACATACCCAAATACTTATAGGTTTCGGTTGCTGAGAGGGATCTAAGATTTATGGAATCTGTGAGCTGGGTTCCCACAGATTCCACAATCCCCCCTCGCTTTACATGCATGACCGCACATTTGTCCACACCGAATCCCATCCTGATAGCGCTACTGAAAGTTTCAGTGACCTTCAATAGCTCCATCAGTTGCAAATCGTTGGGGGCAAAGAGTTTCAGGTCATCCATGTAAAGGAGGTGAGATATAACCTGACCTCCTCTTTTCAACCGATAGCCTAGACCTGAATCCTCCAGCAGCGTGCTAAGAGGATTCAAGGCTAAGCAGAACCAAAGTGGACTCAAACTGTCGCCCTGAAATATACCCCGCTCTATTCTTATCGGCTCACTATTCCTATGGATTTGCCGACATCCTGGATAGCGAAGGACTGTCCTCCATTGCCTCATACACGACATCAGGAAGGTGCGCAGGGTTGTATCAATTTTATACAACTCTAGCACCCTTATGAGCCATGTATGTGGCACCGAGTCATAGGCCTTCTTATAGTCTATCCAACATGTCGACAGATCCTTTCGGAAACGGCGAACCTGTTGACTAATGGCCATATCAATGAGGAGTAACTCCTTAGTACCACGGGACCCGTTCTTACATCCGTTTTGAGAAGCAGACATAACATTATTATATTATTTTCTGTTTCGGTTTTCCGATACTCGACCTTACGTCGGTTTTGGAATAGATATCCCGTCTTGCATCCCGCAGGAAAAAAGATATCTATTTCCCCCTATCTCCTTCTTCGTGTGCGGATTGTACTTTGTGTATTTGGTGTGTGTGAGGTACTGCCGGATAATTGCAAAGAGTCTACTGTGTGTGTTGATTGTTGTGTGTCTGGTGTGGTCTCTTGTGTGTGAGGTGTACTATTAACAAACACAGTGTCTCCCAATACTTTACTGAGTATGGTGGTTGTGTGTAAGGATGCTTGCTTTTAGAATAGAATAGAATAGAATAGAATATGTATTTATTCGTTAGTGGACAGCAGCAACACAAAAGAGCAGCACATACATAAACAAATAGCAACAAACAGCTTAACAATTAATTAAACAGCTCAACTGCGCTGAGCATGCCCATAACGAAAGGGTAACCAACTCAGCATATGCTGGGTGTAAAACACTCAGCGCTGGTTTTCAGTAGGCCCCCCGCAGTGACACACGGATGAGGGTAGTAGGTAGTAAATAAATAATTTTATTCTATTAAATGGGCATTTGAAAGTGTGTAATAAATAAATAATATAAAATAAATATTTTTCTCACAGAGGATAACATAGTTATATTAGTAGTAATAGAACACGAAGATACCTGCTAAATAAATAAGTACTTATCCGAAAACGAAACACAGTTTATTCATTATTGGCATGACGCACTTCGGGCCGGCCGATGCAGCATCGACCTAACTAAGCATTTTTAAATTGCAATACCACAACGACATTTCAGTGAGAGTGCGACTACTGCCTAGTTAATATTATTTTATTGAGCTGAAACGAAACAAATGATTCCGAGAAAGTGTATAGTGCCGGTAGACTAATAATGCTGATCATTGAGTTCAAAAACAAAATTAGTTTTTACAATGGAATTTGGAATTACGATGGAAGTCGGAGCAAAAGGATGATTGTACAAATGTGTGGGTGTGTATTTATGTGTGATTGTACACACACATGGATTCTGGCAATCGCAGACAACGGATTTACCACCGCCGCGCATCTACCCACATTATTTGCCGGTAAGTTTCTATGAAATAAATTCGAAATACAATTTAAAAAATTCACATAATATACTTGATTTAAAATTTGGTGAGCTTGTGTTATGGTGATAAATAATTCAAAATATAAATGTAAAATATCGTAAAATAGTAAATAATAGCTAGATAATAATTAGATTGTTAAATTAGATAAACGATTTGTCAATATTTATATTATTAAATTCAATTTGTGAACGAATTATAAATGTCTTAAGCCTTAACTTAAATGTATTTATGTTGTTTAGGTCCCTAATTGGTGGAGGAATATTATTCCAACATTTGGAGGCTGCATATCGGAAGCTTCCTCGAAAGGCTGCAGTTCTGTGATGTGGTGTAGCCAGCTGCTGAGCACAACGCCTGGCTTTGTGCTGGCGGTGGTTATTTATCCACGTAAGCTTTGAGTACAGGTATGACGGACATTTATATTTGATGACTCCAAAAAGAAGACATGCTAAGTGCAGCTTACGACGGGATTTCATTTTTAAAATGTTGTGTTTGTTTAAAAATGGTGTCAAGTGGCTCCTTGGTGGTACGTCGAAGCAAAAACGCGCGCAGGCATTTTGAACCCGCTGAATAAGTCTTTCGGTGCGTGCTAGTAGTCGCGGACCTACGACGGTATCCGCATAATTCAGTTTGGATAAAACTAGGCTTTCAACGAGCTGTACACGCAGGTCTTCGTTTACATATGGGCGCATTTTATACAGGACTTTTAGGCGGTAAAAACAATTTCGCACGCAGCTTGCGATGTGAGCCTCGAAGTTAAGGCCTTGGTCCATAATTAGACCCAGATTTCTCGTTTCATACACACGATCAATGCGTTGGCCCATCACAATCACGTTTGCAAGGTTACTGTTTATTTTGCCCAGTTGCCCTTTAGATCCGAAAAGCATAAATTTAGTTTTGGCCGGGTTAAGTAGAAGAGAGTTTTGTCTTGACCAGTCCACAATCCTTGCCAGATCTTCGTTAACTAGTTTTACTGCGCTCTCATAATCTTCAGGTTTAAAAGCCAGGTATAATTGAATATCGTCTGCATAAATATGAAATTTACAGTTTTTTATAATATTAATAATATCGGCACTATATAGAATAAACAAAGGAGGACCCAGTATCGATCCCTGTGGAACCCCCTTTACCACTGGGCTCATATTAGAAAAAACACTAGACCCATTCGCATCCCGAATTTCCACAAGCTGTTGACGATTACTCAGATAGCTTCCGAACCATTTAACGGTAGCGGCGTCAAATCCATAATAGGTCATCTTCGAGAGCAAGAGACTCAAATTAATAGAATCAAATGCTCTAGAAAAGTCCAGCAGAACTAACAGAGTACAACACCCTTCATCTTGAGCTGATAATATGTTGTCAGTAACATCTAACAGAGCCGTTGCAGTACTACGCCCCCGCCTAAAACCGGATTGAGCCTCAGGGAGGATGTTATTTTGCTCAATATATGCAGTTAGTTGGGCATTAACTACTTTTTCTAGTACTTTTGATAAAAAGGGTAAAATACTAATAGGCCTTAAATCTTTTACAGTAGTTGGGTTCGCGATTTTAGGAATCGGACGCACAACGGCTATTTTCCATAGATCAGGAAAGGTCGAGGTTGAAATGGAATGATTAATAATGGTAGTAAGGATATCCAAAGTCTGTGGAAGAGTCAGAAGAAACATGTCCAGTGTAATGTGGTCGAGACCCTCTGCATTTGATTTGAGTTTAGATAAAATCTTCATTATGTCTGACTGACCTACAGTTTCAATAGTGAATACGCCATCATTAAATCTGTGAGACTCATAGTAAGTTATACATGTAGATGGTGCCATTATATCACCTGGGACATTCAAGAAGTGAGAATTAATTTTATCTGGGTCATTGAAAATATGAGAGGGTAAATCAGTTTCATTTTTAAAAGGTAGCAAGGTGGTCTTTAGATTCCTCCACAAAATTTTGGGATGTTTCATTTTACTATTAATATTGAACTTGAAATAAGCAACCTTTTCCCAATATAAGGACTTGTTCACTAGACTTTTTAATTCCTTGTAATATTCAATTTTACTCTCAGAATTTGAATTCCTACAACGTACATGTGCTTGATTGCGCAAGTACATCATAAACTTGATGTTATCTGTTATCCATGGATATGACTTTTCTCTTATAATCTGGGTCTTACGGGGAGCGTGTTTGTCAAAAAGGGTAGTAATACCAAAATTGAGATGAGCTACCATAGCGTTGACGTCAGCTGATACAGGTCGCGCAAGCCAATCTATAGAGCTCAAGTCTTCCTTAAACTTCTCTATCTGTATATTTCTGAGGTTTCTACTTGTTACAACCCTGGGTAGTATTTTTTCTTTTTTAAAATTAAAAACGGCTGAAACAAAAGCATGTGCGCCTAGCGCGACTATCCAGTCAACTTCTATGCTGCTCACCCTCGCATCTGTACACACTAAATCAATAAGAGTCTCGCTAGTGGCCGTAAAGTGAGTAGCAGAAGTGACCAGTTGACTTAAGTCAAGGCTATTTAAAAACGCATTTAATTTTGCAGTTTTAGAGTCAGTCTGGTTAAGACAATTAATGTTAAAATCTCCCAACAAAACGGTATATTTACATGAGGCTACGGAATTTATTGAACATGTTAACGCGTCCAAAAATATGTCAACATCCATCCACGGCGGTCTATACGCTGTGCCAATGGCGATTTTTACACCATTCGCGCTCAAAACAAGCCACATTTGATCCACAGACTCATGAAGCGGGTCAACAGGGTGCGCATGGGTGCGCACATTCATCCCGCGCTTGATATAAAACCCAACGCCGCCGCCGCGTCCGCCGCGCACGGTCACCGGGCGCGGAACGTGTCGCAGCCGGTACCCAGGCACGGCGGGCGCGCGCCCCTCCTCACCCGTCCTAAGCCAGGTCTCATTTATTGCCATTATACCAACATCATGACGCTCCAATGCGGCGATAAACTCATCGTGGTTTGTCGCTCTTTTGTAGGATTGTTATGTATATTGTTGTATTCAGCTGGTCTATGTATCTTTGTAAACTTTTACTAATAACGCCTGTAGCTCCTACTACTATTGGGATAACTGTGGTTTGAGTATTCCATAAGCGCCGAATTTCTGTCTTCAAAAGGTGGTATTTGCTTAATTTTTCTATTTCTTTAGCGCCTATGTTGTATTCGGAAGGTACCGCTATATCTATTAGAAATGTGTTATTGTTGGTCTTGTCTACATACAGGGTGTTTGGTAGGGAGCTGTACATACGCCTAGGGTAGAAACTAGGGATAGTCTGCTACCTACCCCCGCCCATTATATTGACCTTGGCCTCAAGGTTTTTTTTTAATTTATTATTATTTTTTATTTGATTTTTTGACTAAAACTACCTGTAGCTCAAAATCTATCCATGGGACCGGTCGGCTAATGGTCTTGTTTTAATCGTTAGAGTCTTAGGGTCCTGCAAAAAATTATTTTACACCAGAAAATTGTGGAGAAGAAAAGTTATGGGGCCTGAAGTACCGTAGTAAGGTAAAGAAATAATTTTAAATTAAAAAAAAACCTTGAGGCCAAGGTCAATATAATGGGCGGGGGTAGGTAGCAGACTATCCCTAGTTTCTACCCTAGGCGTATGTACAGCTCCCTTCCAAACACCCTGTATATTATTAAATCTGGTCTGTTATGTGTTACAGTAATATCAGTCTGTATAGGTATTTCCCACATGATTTTAGCCTGTACATTTTCTTTAACTTGCGGCTCTGTCAACGCTTCTTTCCACCAAAGACCCGCCACCTCGATATTGTGTTTTCTTGCCAGACACCAGTGGACATACTGAACCAAGTTGTTGTGCCTCTTGACATAATACGTGCCTGCTAACTTTTCGCATCCTGAGATGATGTGCTGCGTCGTTTCGTCTTTGCTGGCGCATAGGCGACACTTACCATCTATATCTATTTTTAAAATGTCGCGTTGATGTTGACGCGTCACAACAGCCTGGTCCTGTATGGCAAATATTGCTGATTCTATGGAGGGTGAAATTTGTTGCTTTTTTATCCATTTGAATGAATTCTCTTTGTCTATATTAGCTTGGTCCAAAACTGCTTTAGGAAACTGTCCATGTAATTGCTTATTTCTCCACTTATCGTTTTGCTTCTTGATTATTGCTTGTTTTATTTCTGCGTCTGTATGTTCATTACTTTGTGGTAGTTGAAGTTCTCTTTCTATTTCCCGTGCTTCTTTTATTATTGAATATTTATCTCTAGTTTTATCATGTTGAACTATCACCTTTATTAAATCGTCTTTCTCTCTTTCCAAATAATGTTTATATTTCAGTATCTGTGTTTTATACATATTGTGTGTATTTATTAACCCCCTACCCCCTTCTTTTATTGGTAAGTATAATCTTTCTACGTCTGCTTTCTGTCTCTGTGCTTTTTTAATTGCTAATAATTTCCTAGTCTTTATATCTATAGCTTTTAAATCACTATTCTTATAATTTATAATTCCAAATGAGTACAGTAGGACTGGTATTGCAAAAGTATTTATGCCTTTTATGATATTTCGTGCGCTTAGATGTGTGTTTAGTAGCTTTTTAGTCCTCTTAAAATATTCTTTTGTTACCTGTTCCCTAATTTGACTATGCTCTATCTTACCAGATTCGTGTATTCCTAAATATTTATATGTTTTATCTATTCCTAGTTGTTTAAATGTATCTCCACTCAGTAGTATGTGTCCCTCACCTATTGTATTATTCCTGTGTCCTGATTTAATGTGTATAGTATTACATTTACTTAAACCGAAACTCATACCTATATCGTTTGTGAATATTTCAACACTGTCTAACAAAACTTTTAAATTGTTTTTATTGTTGGCGTATACTTTTAAGTCATCCATGTACAGTAAGTGATTTACCCAGAAGCTATCTTTAAGTTTGTATCCTTTCATTTCATATTTGTTTAGGATTAATGAGATTGGGTTAATTGCCAGACAGAACAACAACGGTGACAGGGAGTCTCCCTGGAATATGCCACGCTTGATGTAAATGGGTTCAGTAGTTAAAGACTCGGTGGTTCCACGGGCTGTCATGATCACTTTCCATTTGATCAGCTTGTTTTTTAGCTAGCCAAACAAGCCTGATCCTAGACTTGTGATGTTTTCATAGATATAATAAATAAGGATGTTTTGATCACAATGCTTTCCTTTTCTTTTGTTTTTAATTTTCAGTATTTCCAGTTGTTCACAATTGGGATGTTTACTGACTAAAAATAATATGATTCTAATTAGTCCGTCTGTTAGATTATCGAAAAATATTGGAAACGTATTTTTTGTTTTATCGAAACAATAAAAATTTACGAAGATAAAACGCGTCAAAGATTTGGGTGGGTTTTGGTGACGTCACTGACCAATAAAAAATGTCATACTAATGTCTTAGAAAATGACGTCACACGACTTTTCAAAGCATTATATCGTCTTCGTTGTTAGCTTACGTGAAAAAAGAAGAAATACGTGTTCAATATTTTTTGGAAATCTATCTGACAGACTAATTAGATTTTTTTTGTTTTCTACCCTATTGATCCAATAAAAAGGCACTGTCTGTTCTAGTAACTCTTGACACAATACATTTACCGCGGAACAATTCGCCATGGTCGTAAATCGCCATAATTGGAGGGAACCGTAGACGTAACCAGTATACACCTTACATGGGAGTGAGGAATACTGTCATCTTGCTCACTCCTACTAAAACTTGGCAGTTGGAAAGAGATGGCAGATGCCTGGTTGAATAAAACAAGACGGTCATTTGCAATCATTGACGTCAATTGAAGTCAAGAATTGATGGCAGTTGGGTAAGATTCAGGAGCTAAAGTCAGTTAATGGATGAAGGGGCTTAAGATATAGGGTAAGGTCAAATGTGTTTTGTTGTGGTTTTGTTATGACTTTGCGAAATTGGTATTGCCGTCCAAAGTGGAAATCGTGTCAGTATTTTACTTTAATTTTTGAAATATGTATGTTTTTCCTTAGTTTAAAAAAAAATGTCGGCTTATAATTTTCTTACTGTACATTGGTGCATATTTGACAAAAAAAATCTAATTAGTCCGTCAGATAGATTTCCAAAAAATAATGGACACGTATTTTTTCTTTATTCACGTAAACAAAAGATTTGTCACAGATAAACAAAATATCTCACAAAATATAGTGTTTAAAATAAGAGTTTCATCAAGTTGCGTCGTTTACAGATTAAAGTTTTTCTAAAAACCGGTTAACATTCTCAGCTATTTTCACTAAACTTGACAGTTATCATATCTCGTCGGACTAATTATCAGAATTCGTGTCTCAAAAACTAATATTATTTGAAGCTGGCCGTTTTAACGCCATTTTGTTATTTTATTCCCTAGCCATAAAATTGTTTATATTTTTGGAAAATATCAATCTACAGTCATTTTAAACTTAAATATGGAAGAACATCATTTCGAAAAAAAAAACAGTTTTATTGTTGATCCTGTACAGTTTGTTCAAGTGGAATTACGGATTCTGAATCAGACCGACAATAATTATGTAAAACCACAACAAAAATTATGTAACCAAGATTTTGATTTAAAAGAGTGTCCATGGGTTTTCGTGCCCATTCTTCTCCAAGGATCTACGCCTTGGAATGGGCAACTTCAGTACTGTCAAAGTTATTATGCCTTGTGATTGTAACTGTAAACTCACCTTTGTTTTTCAGACATTCAAAAGTGAAATAAATGCTTTGAGTTTGAGTTTGTTGCTACCATAACAGTCTATGGGACATAAAAATCCTATTTTTTTCCTTTTGACCAGAAAACAACAAAGTAAATGTGGTATAATAAAAACTGAAAAGATGCAATTATAAGACGGGGATGTTCATTGTTAGATAAGCTGCTTTTTCCGTGATCTTGGGCCATGAGGGGTAAGCAATAAAAGTGTAGTAGGTTTGCGTATTTTTTTCCTTGTATCCTGTTTTTAAATCGAACGTTTGTTTAGCAACGCCGGGAGGGGACGCCCTAGAAAGACATACACTGATCTTATTGGTGCCGTTCTTCAGAAATGACAGGTGCGTAGTACTCGTAACCGGCGTGCGTGTATGACCAGATGTAGGTATGAATGTGGACGAGACAAAAGAAGTATTTAAGGATCGTAGCTAGTGGCGTTCTATGATGCCTGCATATGGGAAATGGGCGGGAGTTTGTGTGTGTGTATTTGTTTTCACATGCCATCACGCCAGGAATCCCCGAAGGGTTAAGACAGAGGTGTAGCTAATAATACCCACATTTTGCAGGTTATGATTAAGTCTCATGAAATAGGGGGCATGACTATTGCTATCAACCGGGTACAAATCTATTTCTTGGTTGAAATTCGTGATGGAAATTCTAAAAATAACACTTTGAACCTCACTCAGGAGTTGCGACTTGCGATCACTTGACCAACGAGGTCGTCTGTCTGAATCTCAATATGACAAACTCTCAATTTTTCAAAGCACGCAACGCGACTAGCAATGCCACGGTGCTAACACGGAGAAAACCAGAGAAACGCGTGCGAGGACGTGTACACTCCCTTAAATCAGAACTACCTCAGTATTAACGTAATTAAACATGTAACATCCAACGAAGATAATTCAAGCTTATATCGTCATAACAGTAAACTGGTAGGTAATAACTATTGATGCCTAATCTAAAATTAATTAATTCGCGCCTGGATTTGTAAGGATTATCCTGCGATGTGTTAGGCTTTAGTTTAGAATTATATTTTGGGACTAATTTTTGGGTCTGGTTTTTGGGCTGAAATATTGAGTGTGAATTCATTAGATTGGCAGCGGATTTAAGCGTGTTTAATTTAATTAGTTGTGCTTTTTAGTTGTTTATTAGATTAATTAGATTTATTAAGCGATCTACATAATTATAATTTATTATACGTAGATTGTTTTTAAAATTATTTGACTAAATTTTGCTAAATTAAGCCTTATTATTAAGGCTTACTAAGTAGATCGTTTTAAGAAATTTCATTGTTTATTTGGAACCAGTCAGCCAATAGGGGATCGGACAAAAAAAAACTAATTAGTCCGTCAGATAGATTTCCAAAAATTATTGGACACGTATTTTTACTTTTTTCATATAAATAAAAATTGAAGTCAATACAGTGCTTCGAAAACTCGTGAACTCTTCGAAAACGTCATACGATAGTAAATTTTTTACCTCCAAATTACGACACAACCACATCTTATCTTCGTCAATTTTGATTAATTTGATAAAACAAAAAACACGTATCCAATATTTTTTATTATTTTTTAATTAGAATTATTGTTTTTTGACTCAGTCCAATCCCCTTTTATGTCAAAATCTTATGTAATTGGTGGCAATCAGCAACTGGGAATTAATCCAAACTCCATGAAGCCACTGAAATATGCCTTATAAAAAAAAACTAATAATACTATGCAAACCCAAGCAATCGAAACGATTAATCTAACAGACAGATGTGTTGCTGGGGAGCTTATTCCGCCACTACTTCTTCCCAGCTCAAACACTAGGAAGTGTGGGGGACTGGCTTTTGTAAATCAATTTTGACGTTCGAAAAGTGCTGATTATAAGCCTATTTTGAATAAATTACTTTCGATTTTGATTGCTCATAAAACGACGACACGACGACAGTTAATTTGTAATACTATTCGCTTAACGTTTTGCGTCCATTTCACAAAACAAAACACGTTCAACTTAACATCAATGTACTGCAAATTCACTCAACCCCCCCACTGCACAAGGAAAACAAAAATTCCAAAAATCAGCAATTTACCTAAACGGTACCACTAATGTTGCCTTTCCCGAAAAAAAAAACAAAACTAAAAGACAAGATTGCGATCCCGCAATCTTGCTCAATGCAGACAATATTCCCGCCATAAAAACCGGTTTAAAAGAAAAACTGTTAAAGAGAATCAGCAAAATCCAACCGATAAACAGAAAAGAAACGTCTTATAGATATTTATCGGTAAAATATTCGTCCCACAAACCACTAGCTTGGGTGGAAGCTCATAAAATCCGTAAAGTCGTGGATACACGAGCCTGTGTTAGGCTAGAATAGTATATGGTACTTTAGATGCTGGGAAAGCGAGGTTAGCGATGCAGGATAGTAAATATTGTAGTAGCAAGCTAATACTTTATGCTAGGCTTAACAAAAATGTACGTATATTATTATATATTAATTTCCCGAGCTACTTTTGTGTATTGTGTAGAAATATTAATTATGTTGCCTCTTGCCATACATGAGGGATATTAAAAGCGCGTGGGTATCCCGTGAAATTCAAACTGAGTTCTGTTTTTTTTTTGCAAAGTAACAGAATTATAATAATTATAACCATTTAAAACAGAACAGACTTCCGACTTTATTTAATCCTATTCAATTTCTAGAGCAGTGGTGGCTCAGTGGTAGCGGCCCCGACTTACGAACAGTCAGTCGTGAGTTCGAACCCAGCCAGGCGCATTTCTTTGTGTAATTTATTTCATCACCACTGCTCTTAAAACGGTGAAGGAAAACATTGTGAGGAAAAAGGCATGTCTAAAAATTCGAAGACATGTGACATCTATCAATCCGCACTGGGCCCGCGTGGTAGATCATAGCCCATCCCTCTCCTAGAGAAGAGGCCTGCAGTGGGGAACATTATAGGCTGATGATGATGATGAATGGTCATTGTGGAAAATTCATTACATGGGATTAAAATGAAGTTATAGCCATATAACATACAATTGGACACTGACCTACAAATTGCAAAACATGATTTTCGCGAGCTACTACGCTTTTACTTTAAAGTTATATTTAAAAGTCTTTGTACCCGTAAATTAATTGGTAGACCCTTGGAACCGAAGCACTGAACAGATGCAATCTAAAGAAAAGTTCGCAAACGAAAAATTCTTCCTATATATTCCAAACCCTGTTGACTTTCCTCTCGTGTAACCCCAGCCCAAGAACGAATGCTATTGTTTCCCGTAGCGTTCCAGCTCCGTGTACAGAACTTTACATAATCAGATGGCATCGACAAACGTTTTTGAATAGCATTGGAAGGGTTGACTATGACTGCGAGTTTTGAATTTTTTTGCCGTTTGCTTAAAGTTGTTTTGTTGTTGAAATTGAACGAGCGGGAAGGTAGGACTAATTGTATTAGTTGTCAAAAAAGAAGTAGTAGTAAAACGGATTCTTCTGCTGATTCTCATCGTCCACCACCAGCTTGTCCACCAGTAGTGGACAGTGATATCCCTTTTTTTAAAGCGGCAAAAACTCAATGCACTAAGAATGTGCATCGGCATTTCAGCAGTATATTGAATTAGGGTTTTCCGTAATGAATTTTTCAATAACAGGCCTTTTTTTTGTTGTGTGGGAAATCATCAAATAACCCTTACTAAAATTAAATTCGTACCTAGTTAGAATATAGTTCTAACTAGGTACAAATTAATTTTAGTACGTTTTGGTAATTCATATTGAGAGCAATGGTTTACTTCATAACAGGTTGTCTATTACTTGACTTACCCAAAAGGCCAATGACGGATTCATAAATCTATTAAATAAAACAAATACAATACTGAAGTATCTGTTAGTAATTTTAAAACTATAGTTTGTTTCTACTAATCTCCAAAATCACTAGATCAATTTCAACGGAATTTCTTTACTGGCAGATAAAAGATAATGTTAGGGATAACTGAAGTAAATTGGGTTACCTAAAGTACAACAAAATAAGGGTTTTTTAAGCAAAACATTATTAAAACCCTTGAAATTATTAACAAAAACCGATTCTAAAAAGACGTATTTTTTATACTACTATCAAAAATTACTTATCTTTCAAGAATCAGTTTTTGAAAAAAATGTAATCTGCAAAACGCATTGAAGTTTAGCATTCTAAAATCTCATTACACTCTAATCCATACAACTAACCGAAGTCCAATAACTTAAAATTCATGAAGCCATAAATTGGCCAGCTAAGTGAATCTCAATCTACCTGCTTAGTGCTTAAGTTTGAGCTTAGGACTTATGAGCGGAATGCGATTTGCAAAGCTTATGAATGCTGCCAAGTGTCTCTTCAAGTTATTTCTGAGTTGGATTTTCGCATGAAGTTTAACTAGTGTTCGGCGTGTGCTAAAATTGTGCTTTTAGATTTCTGTTGGTTGTGTGTGATACATAATATTCGTGTGTTAAAATTTGCTCTGAATTCAATGTAATTTTCGATTATTTTTATTTGATTTGACTTTAGTGACATTGTATTATTGATTTTTTAACATTGTTTTTATCATTATTTTGAATTTTTAAATATAAAAAAAAATGTTTTTTTTTTATAAACTTCAGTTAAACGATAAACGTTGTTAATTTTTATTTATTATGTTTGTTTTTTTGACAGTATTGTTGAACGCGTGATCGCAAGTGCAACTGCTGAGCACGAGGTCCTGTGTTCGATTTCCGGGCAATGTTGCTGGGTTTTTCCATCAGGATTTTTCAGTAGCAGTTAATTTCAATAGGCTCACCCCCTATCACATGGGACTTTAACATAATCAGTGTAATGTGGATGTTCAATTAGGTACTACACTTCAATCTTACCCTTTGAAGAAAACAGCCGTGATGTAATCGCTGTTTTGATACGCGTGACGCTTGAGCGTATGCCTCGTGGCTAATCCTTTATTTAATAAAAAACAAAATGCCAATTCTCTAATTTCGGCTCTTCTATCCCTTAATTATCTTTGTACTTTCCAAATTGTCGATCGAAAATCGACACCTTTTATAATTTAAACGAGAAATCGTAGTGAATACTCTCTCGACACACGGTCCAGTGGCCAACATTATTGAATCGAGATATATATTTTCAACCCTTTTTGATACTTTCATTAGAGACCTAATAGGGTCCTGTAATAAGTATTGACTTTTTAGAAACGATATAATTTATTTGGGTATTACGATATTAATTTGAATTATTTTGTATTGTGGTTGTTTTTATTTTGTTATTTGGTACTGGATTATTCATATTCTTTGTTGGACACAAAATTAAATAATAGCTTGTGTACAATGGTGGTGGTGTTGGTGCGGAGGAGGGTTATGTGCAAATAATATTATCATAAATGTTCTTCTTTTTTGGGGGTAAGAAATTATCAAATGACTCCTCCTGCTCTGGGCAGAGCGGTAGGGAGTGTCAGACTTCTACTGACTAAAAATCACCCACGTTCCCTCTTGGCATTTGCGCCGAGGCTGCGGTATCTCTTTCAAACAACCCGCAGACCGACGGGATCATAAATGTTCTGGATGATGGATTTAGCGAAAAGTACACCAAACACTAAGATTAAATCAAACCGATGTGGCTTATCATCCTACCCGCCATTTTGATTTTATTTAAAAAAAAATGATTTAAAAAACCCACTTTCAAAATCTGTGAGAGCGCAGATTCATAGTTTCACGTCGACGGTCAATACCATAGAGAAGAAAGAAGAAACTTCAAACTCAAAATGACATTTGATTTACAAGACAAGTGGCAACATTCTATTATTTTACAAAGAGCGATCTAATACAGGACAGAGAAAATATGCCCAGAAATCCTGGGATATAACAATATAAATTTATAGTAAATCGTTAAAACAATAGGGCAGAACTTGACAAAAAAAATCTAATTAGTCCGTCAGATAGACCTACAGATAGTTGTTTCGGGTCTGGGTGTGTTCGTGTATGTGATTTTAGATTTTTGTAAAAAGTTAAAAAAAAAAGATTACCAAAAAATATTGGATGCATATTTTTTCTTTAATCATGCAAACAAAAAGTGAAGACGATACAGGCCTTAGAAAACTCGTGACACCACATTTTAGTATTTTTTTTTACCGGAGTGACGTCACAAGGGGGGACTCATGATCTATGACGCGTTTCATCTTCGTCAATTTTCATTAATTTGCTAAAACAAAAAACACGTATCCAATATTTTTCGATTATCTAACTGACGGACTAAACATAATATTTTTTTCGTTAGTCAGAAAACATCCATAATAAAACCTGCGAAACTCGAACCAAATTCAAGCCACAACGTCAAACTCGGCATCACAAAGATTGCGAACACCTTTGGCACACTACAATAAACAATTTAAACTTAACAAAAGCAAACAATCTGTTGTTTGTAACGCCTTTGTTAAAGTTTAATATAGGTCAGTTTTCACCAAATCCTATTAAATCAAGTCATGCATGTAAGTTTCAAACAATATAAGTTAACACTTGAAAAACTCCGAGCTTTATATTATTTCAACACGTAATGTAATTTACAACTTCTTATTTATTGTCAACTCTATTTTTGAAGCAGATTGTATTGCAGGTTATTCATAACAGTCTTCTGTTATTAATTTTGACCTTTCGCCTACGTTGGTCTAAATTATTATACAATACATTAAAATAAAATTTACATTTGACATGCTGTAAGTAGGCACTTCACAAATCTGGCAATGAAGAATTCTTAACATCAAATAAAACAATTCAACACAAAAATGTATGCTGGATATGACTATTTTTCACTCCAAAAATAGTCATTTTCAGACTCAATATAACGCACTCAAAACATTATATTATCGAATACATTAAATATAATAAGTATAAAGAGGTATTGAAATCACACTATATTATTATAATTATCAAACATACTATTATTATAAAGGCGAAAGTTTGTGAGTGTGTGAGTGTGTATGTTTGTTGTTGTTTGTTCTTCACGTAAAAACGGCTGAACGGATTTGTATAAAATTTGGTACACAATTATTTTTAAACCTGGATTAACACATAGGATAGTTTTTATCCCGATTTTATCTCCCCGTGGGATAGTTTTCGAGTTGCAGCGGGTGAAGCCGCTGGCAAGAGTTAGTAATGTTATAACAGTTGAAAACTGTTTTTTCTGACGACAATAATGATTCAGTACTTGTGTAGTGGTCACCTTCGGAATTAATCATAATTATTTATGCAAATAAACCAAGTTGCTTGTGCGTTGTTTCAGTGAATGTTAGATTCTCTCCGTAGGGTCAGAAAATGAATTTATGTTTTTAAAAACCTGCGAACAGCTGCTGATTATGCTACCCTACGGACAGTATATTTCGCTGTGGCTCATTCGATCTTAACATATTGTATTACGGCTTGGGGTGGGTCTGGGAAATGCATAATGCTCCGTCTAGAAAGGGCACAGCGGGCTGTGCTAAAAGTCATGACTCACAAACCGATTCGTTTTCCAACTTCCGAACTGTACGCTCTATGCAATTTACTAACAGTCAGACAGGCATTTCTTCTTGCCGTGGTGCAGCGCAAACACTCAAGCCTTCCATTTGATCCTCATATCGTTAGCCAAAAACGTAGGTCTGACAGAGTCTGCCAGGTGGAATTTGCCACAGTTCAAGTTGTACGGCGGCAGTGTCACTTTCTTAGTTCCACAGTGTATAATCGAGTAAATAAACAGCTCAATATACAATGTGGAGCAGGACGATTGACATTCCTCTAAACCACGTAAAGAAAGGCATGCTCTTGACCCGTATACAAAAAATCAATCAAATCCAATGACTACTTTAGCCACAGGAAATTATTTTTCATTTTCTTATTTTTCAACATGATGTAGATCGGAGTCCGTAATAATAGGTAAACATTGTAAGGTCAGGAACCTGTGCAAAAACCTACGATTCTATTCTCAACGTCTCAATACGCTTGAAAGACAGAGAAAGGTGTCATACGATCCCACTCTGACGCGCCCCGCACACTCCCACAAAATACTACAATTATAAAGAAAAAGTAATATTACTTACGCAAATAATGCATTAGTGGTGCATAGAAAATTGCGAGTGTGTGTGTGAGCGGAATTTTTTTCGGCAAAAAGTCCTTGACTCGGTAACTATGTCAGTCAGTGCATAGCGGCGCCCTTTGAGGAGAGCACACGCCTACTTTTTTTATCACAAGACGAGCCGCGCGCGCATTGTCGTGATTTTATGAAAAGTTTGTTGTTATTGTGATTAAAGACGATTTATGATATTTGGATTAGTGCATAGGTTACTGTGACTTATTGGTGTTAGTGTAATATTAGTTATTTAGGCATTTATTAGGTAGCTAGTTTTGTGATTTAGGTTAAGTTAGTAAGTTTTTAAAATTCTGATTGTAATGTGATTTTAAGTGATTAATTATTCAATCAGTGATCTTTTATTAATTAACAACTCGCAACTTAGTGAGTTTATGCCGCTGATTTGTTGTTCTCCGATAAAAAGTACCTACGCCCAACATCGCCGCCGCTCGCTGCACCCCGCGCACTAGGTCAGTGACTTTTCGTAGTTAAAGCGTGTTTACTTTTTATGCAGTTGATTCTGCTATTTATTTTGTTTGAAAATTGCAATTTTTAAATTTTCCACTAACTACTAATCTTCGTGTTTTAAAATGTTTCGATGGACTAGTACAGTGCTAGTTTTAATTTAATGTCGTAGTTCCAGATCCACATTGTATATTCACTGACTGCACGAGAATGTCGAAGGGTTACGGATGATTGGCTTCACACACTCACGTATGAAGAAGTAGAAACGTATGTGAAAACCTGAACTCCCTTTTTAGATGTCCTATATGTGTAAGATGCGCAAACTCACACCTTTTACACAAACGTACACACCCTTCACACACACACACACACACACACGCACGCACACACTCACATGCACTCCACACACAAAGCATACACAATACACAACACAATCTCATATAAAAATACGTAGTGGAAATATTGTAAATGAGTAATTTTTAGTTTTATTTCATAATATTTATTTTAAGTTTAAACATTTATTCGTTTTTTTTTTTAATTTTGCAAAGCTATTAAAGCTTTGTTTTTGCCTCGACTTTTTGGAGGTGGGCGTTAATGACTGCGACACAGTTTTAAACTAATGTAGTTGTTATCGATCACAGAGTTTTTGTAAACTGAGTTTTTGTTGCAAATAAAAATTATTATTATTATTCTTTTATAGCAGAAACAGACGCCAGCACGTTTTATTTTATCAAATTTCTTTAATACATAGATTTTCCAAGGTTGATTGGGAAGACTGCGGGTTGTTTGAAAGAGATACCGCGACCTCAGCACAAAGGACTAAGAAAAATGGGTGGTTTTTAGTTAGTAAAAGTCTGACACTTCCTATCGTTTGTCCCTGTCCTTCATTTATTCGTATCGTGTTTGTGTATTGTTTTTTTTCCTATAGGCTCGGTATGTTTCTGCGACAAATAATATCTTTTTTTTTTTCAGAACGAGAGGAGTCATTTGATGATTTCCCGCACTCCAAAGAAAAAACGGTTGATTGGGAAAATATTACAGTTTTGGGTGCCTTAATGTGCTGACGCCTGTACATTGTATAATTTTCCTAAATTTTCATAAATTTCTTTTCGTAGTTTTCCAGACAAGACTAAATAAATTAAATACCTCAAAAAACAAAAGAACAAAACTGTAGCAACAGACGAAGAACAAGTTTTGAAACATAAGGCAAATTGTTAACAGTAAACGCTTCAAGCGATAACCTTTCTTTAATTAATGTAACTTTATAGTTACAACGACGTGTTTCCTTTGAAAGAGGTTGGAGGTTCCTAGGAGTACTGCCTTATTAAAGTAGAATATATTGTGTTTCTTACAACTTCTAGTTTATCTTTATCGTGTCATTATCATCAGCTTATAATGTTCCCACTGCAGAGACTCAGGCCTCCTCTCTAGGAGAGCGATGGGCTATAATCCACCATGCGTGTCACCCAGTTGGTAAATGTCACATGTCTTCGAACTTTTAAAAAGTTTCCTCATGATGTTTTCCTTCACCGTTCATCCTGGTTCAGAGGTTTAAGAGGTATTATGAGGGCTGTGACTCCATATAAATGTATTCCAATTTTTCTTCTACAATAACGCCTTTGGATCATTCATGGTCTACTGGAAGATACGTCCCTGGCATTTACATGTTTTCAGCAATTAATACATAAAGAAAATTTGACAAAAAAAACACAATATATCTAGACCCGTGATTAGGAGACTACCATACAAATTCGAAAAGTTTATGATTTATAACAAATTGATGAGGAATCTAGACACAATCTTGCTTAAAAAAGAATGTAATTAATGCAAACGAAAAAAAAAAATCCCTTCTTAAAATTCAAATTCGTTCAGCTGCTTCCCGAGATCAGCATAAAACAAGCGTATGTTTTAATAACACGCCACAGTATCCAAAACGGGGCAATAACAAGAGCTCAGAAAGCTATTACATCGGTGGTGGAGCAATTTGAGGCTATTCCGCCGTGAAAATCGCCAGCGAGTTTACAATAAATCCACATTTCACGTACTATTTGTGCTCGAACACACTTTTGGTGGAGGAGTGGAGTGAAAACGTGTGTTGTGTGTTGATAGGAGGGCAGTCGAGCTTTTTGGTGCCTTTAGGACGCTTACCGTTTTACTTTTGAGGTCTTTTGAAAGGACAATTTTCGGAAAAAGTGATAATGGTCATGGACTAATCTAGTTTCTTATTTCTATTTCATAACATCTGCAATCCCCTAATCAAATCATTTATTTGCAATGAATGTAGGTTAAATTAAAATACAGGTATAGTAAAAAGTAGTGAGCCATATACATTCTGCCTGGAAATAGGCATGCAAAATTTATAAAAAATGTTACAATTCGTCAAAAAGAAAGTTACAAATTAAAATGTCACACATGCATTACATACATGAAAAAGGCCAAATTAAAATGTCAAATAAAAGAGTAAGGTATAACTATGTATTTGTAAAATTAGTATTAGTGGCTCAATTTATTTACACAAATTGTATTTTATCGTTATATTAGCTGTTGCCAGCGGCTTCACCCACTACAACCCACGGGAATATAAAATCGGCGTAAAAACTATCCTGTTTGTTAATCCACATTATAAACTATCCGTGTACCAAATTTCATCCAAATTCGTGCAGTAGCTTTTGCGTAAAGAAGTAACAAACATACACACTCACACACTCACAAACTTTCGCCTTTATAATATTAGTGTAATATGTTAGTCTGTAACGTATCTATGGGCCTTAAATGCCTGAAAATAAAATGATTATTATTATTATTCGTTTATTAAATTCAACTCATAAAATATAAATTTCATTTTTAAATATTCTCTTAAAAAATATAGGAATATTAAAAAATATGAATGATTAATTATTATTATTCTGCCAGTTATGTTTAAAGTGGCATGTAAAAGGGCGGCGAACCTATTACCATCAACCGCCAATACCCAATAACACTTTGCACGATCCTTGAACCGAACCCAGGACCCCATGAAACAATAACTAAGAAGAGGAGAGTCTCTGCATCACCCTAAGGTAGACTGGTAGAAAATGCCCAAGGCATTAAGTCCGCCTTTGCACAGTTGGTTAACTAGTGCATAAAGTTTTAATAAATAAATAAATATTGTAAATAACTAAGTAAGAATCGAGATTTGTGCATGCAACCTGCCTCACACGCTCGATTATGCGTGCGCAGTCGTACCGTCGTCTATAACTGAGCTGCAAGTTTTTTTTATCTATTTCGATATTCTGTTGGTTTGGATGTACAGTCCAGCAGGGCTATTGCGCATGTTTTAAATGACAGTGGCTATCACATAGTAACCATCAATTAACTGTCAAATGGTTCTATTTTGTACTAACCCATAACCAATTTGACAGTTAATCCATGGGCGATATGATAGCCACTAACAAAGATACGCAATAGCCCTGCTGAACATCAAACTGCACATCTATAACTTTTAGTCTTTGACCGCCTTTCGGCATAGCTCGTGCCAAAACAGTTAGATCGACTGCACATAGACACATCAGTGTGATGACCCAATACTAACAATTCCCAAAGTCCTCCTGCAGTTCATTTGACCGTAAGTAGGGGCTTCCTACAGTTAGCATCTACAATGCCACACTTCGGCTGATTTTCGAAATTGCAACGTGACGCGCAACAATAACGGTTCTGTATTTTCAATTTGTAAACGCAGTAGGTACTCGAATATTTTCGCTACACATTTTCAATGACTGGTGTCTGGGATTATAGAAAGAAGGCTGGCGAGACTGGTATTTTGGGACCCACTGTTAGAGGTAGCATTCATTATCGAAACATATTATTTTATATTATTAACATATTATTAACATGTATTTTTTCTTTTTTCACGAAAACAAACAATAAAGACTATACAATGCTTTAAAAACTCGTGTGACGTTATATTCTAAGACATTAGTATGGCATTTTTTACCGGTCAGTGACGTCACAAACCCCCACTCAAATCTGACGCATTTTATCTTCGTATATGTTATTGATTTGATAAAACAAAAAATATGTATCCAATATTTTTTGATAATCTAATCTAACAGACGGACTAATTAGAATCACTTTTTTTTTGTAGTCAGTAAACATTCGAGCATTCCGAGCTCTTTTACTAACTTAAAGCTACGGAAAATACCTTTGCTTGGTATGGTGTCGTTAAACAAACTCGGCTTTGATTAGCTGCTGTATTGCCAATAATTTTTCTCTTGTTAAAGAAGAAAATAATATTAATGTGGGCCATCAAGCGTTGACTCTCACAATTTGTTCAATGCAGTTAGAAAATTGCTCCGGCATTTACTCTTCTTCTTATTTTTTGGGGGTGACCACCCATATTCTTTCTTCGCCCTTTAGGTCAAGGCCGCGGTATATCTTACAACATCCCGCGGTTCCGACGGGCGTCGGCCCTTGCGGGCCCCTTCCATGTTGAGGCATTTACCCTTTCCGTCAGAACTGACTGTTAGGCCGTGAATACAAAAGCCACGGAGTTTTTCCAACATGAATTTCATAGTAACAACCCAGGATTCGAGAGCAGCGGTGGCCCAGTGGTGGCGGCCCTGAGTTACGAACAGTAGGTCATGGGTTCCAACCCAATTTATTTCATCACCACTGCTCTCAAAACGGTAAAGGAAAACATCGTGAGGAAACCGGCATGGCTTAGACCCAAACATTCGAAGACATGTGACATCTACCAATCCGCACCGGGCCCGCGTGGTAGATTATAGTCCATTCCCTCTAAAAGAGAGGAGGCCTGTGTCCCAGCAGTGGGAACATTAATAGGCTGTTGATGATGATGATGACCCAAGATTCGTCGGCAGGTAATGGCAATATACTCGCCCCTACTTAGAAAAAACTGGCAAAATGTCACTCAACACAAAGCAGGGCTATGTTATACTGATAATGTATAGCTTAATGTGTCGCATCATGTTATGTGGTCTGATGATAAAAATATGCCACATCTCCCTTGCTTCTCAACTCCACGTTAATTCCGTTAATGATGGACATCCGTCCTCGTTTTATCTCCTATACGTATACCGTCATTAATTGTTGTGCTTTTTACGTTTTTCGCCAAAAATATCGACTATGTTATTCCGGTATTAAGCTTGATGGATGCGCAATTATTGCGTTTTGCGCCAAAAATGGTGGACGTTTAAGGATTTGGGGACGGAACTGCGACAAAATGAGGTTCGAATTTATGGTTTGCTGTTGAAAATCACTCTAGTATTTAATTATCAATGGAAGTAAATAATGGATCTTTTGGTTAAGCCACGGTTGCCTAGGTCATAATTGGATGGGTCACCACCCATTGCATGCCGACTTTTCTCCTCGGAAAGCACGTTAAAAGCTGATGGTGACGGCTGTCATTTGTAGAGCTTTGGCAGTGGTCTGACAACCAGTCTTACCACGAGTATCGTATGACCCAGTATTATTGGGTTATGGGAGGTCAGATAGGCAGTCGTTCCATGTAAAATATTGGTATTCAGCTGCATCCGGTTAGACGGGAAACCGACCCCAACACAGTTGGAGAATGGCTAGGCAGATGACGATTGTCAATGGAACCTAAAATTCGAAAATTTTAGTTCCACTGGGCCTGCATTTTGGATGGTCAGGAAATCTGCATCTCACAGAAGGAGGTGTTTCCCAGCTGTGGGAATTTCAATGCTAAATAGTGAATTAATATGTTTTATTTTATTATTTTTATTAAATTGTGTGCACGAATCCACTTGTGACTAACTTAAATAACTATGTAGCAACCCATGCCCAAAGCAACGCGACCATGCAATCAAAGCGTCCCGCGGTCGCGCGCCTAAGCGATACACCGAATAAGGTGTACCGCACTCTCTCTTTCCCGCGTGGCCGTTCCAGCGGTGCTCGCCAGTCCGCTGCTGCCTACGCGCAAAGCACTTCTTTTATTTATTTTTATTTAGGACAAGCCCGCGTCACTATACCCAAACCACTGTAACTCCTGTAAGCCAGAATCAACAGTGGCGACCACAAGAAAAGCGCCTAGACAATGAAGCTGACGAAGTCCCAGAGAAAGCGCAAATCACTTGAACCGCGTGCGCATAATCTCTAGTTTCCCGCGCAAGTGTATTCGCGACGCCACGCACCCAGACCTGTCGTCCACGAATAACATTCCGAACTCTTGTAAATAATAATTGTGAACGTGTCAATCTGTGAATTAACTTTTACTTTCAATCTAAGTCCTTTTTTCCGTTCTCTAACACCTCTCTTCATAACTGTAATTTCTTTCCGTATTCATTGTTCCTGTATTTTCATATCATCTAGGTATAGATGATAAATACTTCTCATCTTCAAGTCTTAAGTCATTCCTCAAAACTCGCACACCAAAAACATAAATTAATAACCTTATTAAATCCCGAAGCTGTTTCATGTTCCCGCTAAGATATCTCAACAAACATAGCATCTGGTTTAACTCAACTTTTGTTCCGCTACCCTCTTTCTGCCTCACTCAGGGCGAGAGCACGGTGATTGAGGCGTAAGCGAGCGCGGTTTTAAGCGCGGTTATCGCTTACCACCAGTATAGTTATGATAATGATTTCGGGCAGGAGACCAACTTCTAAAATTGTTTCGAACGAGCGATGTCACTGCAACTCGAATTTCGGTATGATAGTCATCATACAGCCCTTGCCTTTGGGGTCGACCAAACACGTTGTTTTCTTCGATTCTTCTATTAGCATACGGTTTTTTATAGCAATCAGCACAGCCTCAACACCGTGCGTGAACAATCATAATTTATTAAAGTTTAGGGGTGTCTGGCTGAGGGCTGGAACTGTCAGAAGTGTCCGGCAATGGATGACGAGGTTTCTTAAGTTATGCCGAAGACAATATAAAAACATTGAGCTTTATACTTTAACGAAAGCAAGGTACTATTTTTTGCACCTGTACTACCTGTCAACTGCCAAAGTAACCACAGCCTAAACTCTATGGTTGGTGGTCGTTCTTACCTGTATAGGGGACATGCACATACAAACTTTCAGGTTTTATAATAATAATAATAACGAAGGTCTGGCTGTCGTGGGCTCTAAGGTTATAAAGGGTGTAAAAGTACCCTTAACGCAACGAAGGGCACTTCTTCTCCCCACCACTGCGATATTTTTTTTGTTCTAGACCATACCTGGGAACCGGGGTAGTTACGGAGATATTGGGGGTCAAAGTTCCAAATTTTTCACAGCTGTTTTTGTAAATAATAGTTTTTCAGGTTTTATCTTTACTTAAATTACCTCTATGACCCGTTTATTAATCAAAGCATCCCATAGCAATGTTTTAATGGTACTACATTGAGTTTTAGCGTAAAATATGTTATTGGACCCCCAAAAAAAAAGTCGTTTCCCAGCAAATTTTTTTGCGTAGGGGTACTTAGTTTGATGTACAGAATGCTTGGTTGACGGCTGTGTGATGGGTTGATTTACACCCTGTATATATGTCAACCGTAACTATATCATTTAATCCTTTTTCTTTCATATTATTTTCACACAATCCATCTGTTTCTTTGGTCTTTCTCTCTCTCTATCCATCCATCAACATTTTCAATGGCAGTTCGATAGTACTTTTCTCAAAAGGGTAGTTAGTTTTCTAAAAAAATCGAATTAATCCGTCAAATAGATTTCCAAAAAATATTGGACACGTATTTTTTCTTTTTTCACGTAAGCAAACAATGAAGAATATACAGTGCTTTGAAAACTCGTGTGACGTCATATTCTAAGACATTTTTAGTGGTTAGTGACATCACAAACCCCCACGCAGATCTTTGACGCGTTTTATCTCCGTCAAATTTGATTGATTTGATAAAACAAAAAATACGTATCCAATATTTTTCAATAATCTCACAGACGGACTAATTCGAATCATATTTTTTTTAAGTCATTAAACATCCCTATTGTTGGGTTCGCCATGTCAACTGGATGAAGATAAATATCAGAATGTTACGTGGAACAACTGTTATTCTGGTTCCCACAGACCAGTTATGGGGTAACGCGATATATCTAAAGACCAGCAGACGAGTAGTAGGTTGTCTGATTTTCACTCTGTTGACTATCCTTAACAACTGTTAAAATACCACCGCGACCAAAACCTCGGCATGTAGGCGTCTAAAAGCTCATTTACGAAGATTCGGCGAGTTGTGGAGTGCGTCTCGCGGTGCGTTGTGCGGTTTTCCATAAGCGGAAAGGTGGCGTATGCAGCAGCCCGCCTTATCACACACATAAACATATGACAATGAACGATGTCGTTTATGGAGTCGTGGGCGTCAAGCGGCACATCTGACACCACGCGTAATGCTGCTTATGATACTGCGTACGAAACTACGTGCGATGCCGCGTGTGACTCCACGTGCTCCATCGATTGTACTACTGCATTTCACACACACGCCGCTTTTCCGTGAACAAAGTATAAGAGAACTGGCTGGCGACTGCGTGCACCGCCGCGTTTAAGGGCTCCGACGCGAGTAACGCTGCATTTCAAACAAACATGCTTAAAATCGTTTCTGTCAACGCTCGCATACATCGCCATAATGTTTAAATTTATTGTGGACCACACCGCATTATTCGCCATGTCTCCGTAAATGAGCCCTAATAACAGTACATTAGGGATGGGTCACCTTGAAGTTCGAACAGTGCAGGATGCACCTGAGACCTTATGTTTCAGGATTCGCGCCCGCCTCAGCACCCTGACCAAGGCCATCGGTGCAATAATTAGATACGTGCGGCTGGCTTAAAAGCCAGGCTTCAAAAGTTTGCGTGTTTTGTCTTAAATTGTCTATTTTGTTGTGTATTGTCAAAGAGAAAATTAGACTTGTGTTGTTTCGTTGTGTTGGGTGTGAATAATCTCAGAACTTGAGACGTGTACGCAAATATATTATATTTTTTTTATTATACAGCGTATATCACAAAAGTGTGGACTGAGATGGTACTGTAGTTTAAATGGGACTACTGATTGTGAATAATAATTTTTTTTCTAGGTTATTATATTGGGACTTCATGCACGCTTTCAGTGTGAAACCGACGCATTATCATCTTTCTGAACGAAAATTAGGGTGCAGCTGTTTTATTTGTTCAACACGCGACGAAAAGTTCAATGTAGTCCCACACATACTTGACATAGTGTTTAGTTTTCAACAAAACAGCGGTACCTACACGGCTAAATGTATGGAACATTATTTTGTTTTTATTTCGCGACAAAAATATCTATGTGAGGGGGGGCTCAGAATAGTGTACCGAGTAAGTGATAACCATTTTAGTGCCAGTGTACCTTCCACCTTGTATAGTACAACTCAAGTTTAATAAACATGGCTTCCCAATAACTTGATTATCACACTAATGTTATAAAGGCGAAAGTTTGTAAGTGTGTGAGTGTGTCTGTTTGTTACTTCTTCACATAAAAACTACTGAACGGATTTGAATAAAATTTGGTACGCAGATAGTTTATAGCCTGCATGAATACATTGGATAGTTGTTATCCCGATTTTATCTTTCCGTGGGATAATTTTCAAGTTTTAGCTGGTGAAGCCGCTGGCAACAGCTAGTATCACTATAACTTCATAGGTTAGTGTGTGATCGTGCCATCACCAACCTATCTAACAATTGGTGTGATAATGCCAATTTCTCTTTCCGTATTTACCCTAACCTTGTATGTACGTCATTATTTTTATGAATTACTTACCCATCATCATAATCATAAATTCAGCCAAAAGACGTCCACTGCTGGACATAGGCTTCCTCCAGGTGTCGCCACATTGACCGGTCCCGTGCGTCTTGCATCCAGCGGGTCCCCACAGACCAGGTTATCGGTCCACCTAGTGGGAGGCCGTCCAACGTAACGTCTTCCGGTTCGCGGTCGCCACTCCAGAACTTTTCGGCCCCATCGGCCATCCGTTCTGCGAGCATTGTGCCGTGCCCATTGCCACTTAGTCTGGCGATTCTTCGGGCTAAGTCGGTAACCTTAGTTCTCATGCGGATGTCCTCATTTCTGATCACTTACCTACACAAAAACTTATTTATTTGCAGCCTGTTTCTTTCCCCTCGGTCGGTGCATTTTCGGTTGGTCATATTTCTCACCTGGCAAAATTGCCAGTAGTTGAACTACTGGCATCTGGGGGTCTAAAATGGGCACTTTAGCAGATCCTAATATGAATTGCGTCAAAAAGCGTAAAATGGACTTTTCATAATAGAAGATCATAATTAAAGAAAGTAATATGAATTGCGTTAAATTTGAAAATGGTCACTGACGCAGTTACTATTATGAAAAGTTCATTTGTAGATTTTTTTTTGCAATTCATATTAGGATCTGCTATAGTGGCCATTTTAGACCCCCTGGTCTTACAGATCACCTTATCTATATTAAAATTACAAAAATTATAATTTCACACAACCCAAGCAAATATTCGAACATCATAAAAAATGGGTTATCCTACTAATAATTATAAACGCGAAAGTTTGTAAGTAATACAACTTACAAACTTTCGCGTTTATAATTGAATGAATGGATGGATGTTTGTTACCATCACGCAAAAACTGCTAAACGGATTCGGATAAAATTTGGTACACAGATAGTTTATAACATGGATTAACACGTAAGATCGTTTTTATCCCGATTTTATCTTCCCGTGGGATAAGTTTCGAGTTGTAGCGGGCGAAGCCGCTGGCAACACCTAGTTTATTATAAACACTAAGTTTGGTATTACCCAGCATTATCTTGGTTGTGGAGATCCGTTAAGCAGTCGCAACATGTAAATTACTGGTATTTAGGTGCATCAGGTTATACTGGTAGCCACAACCACCAAAACCACAAAACTTGATGAAGATAATGGGTAAAACAAGTAGTTAAAAACCTAAAAAAACCGACTGAAAAAACTGAAAACCAAAAACTAGCACATTTTAAATTAAACAAAACTTGGAAGCAGGTGGGGTCCACTCTATTTTCATTTCAAAATTAAATATTCAAATGAACCCCGCCTGCTTCGTCGGGTTTTTTAGTTTTATAACTACTTTTTTTTATTTCGACCTTTTTAGTTCTTTTGTGTCTGTTCTCTCGTTGGTCGGGTAAAAATCTTCGCAGATGATTTAACTTTTGTGTTTTTTTATAATTATGATTTGTAACTTTGAAAATATTTTAAACATATAAGTGTTATATATTTTGTAATCTCCTTTTATAACCCTTCATTTTGATACCCTACTCGATGTAAATGTTTTTTTTTTTTTTAAATACGCTTTATTGCCCCCGAAATCCGCAAATTTCGCAGTTCAGTCTATGAGACTGGCTTCTGCATAACCGGACAAATCCCTGTGGATGTCTTGAGCTTAAGGCCTCCAGCCAGGGGCAAATAACTTATGAAAAAAACAAATAAGTACATTAACTGCCTTTAATTATAAACTGTGTCCAACCCTCATAAGGTAAATCAAAATACTGGGGTTCCGGACAATGGGCGCTTATGGCCGTCATTTGACCCCGGGGTCGAAAATACCCCGGCATGTAATAACACAGGACCCTACTAATTTCGGCTATCAATTTTATATGTTCTAATGGTTTCATATTGTTTCGCTTTCTTGTGTAAATCGTGTGTGATATTTCTTTGTTTCTGTCTGTCATTTTGGACATGATTTGTTCGTGATTTGTGTGTAATAATGTTCAGTTATTCAATTCGATTTACAGAATGTTATTTTAAACGAGAGACATATTGAAACCCGCACATTGAACGCGCGTATGAATAAAAAAAAACACTGATAAATAACGGACAGAACCATACCAGACATTTCGGAAAAGTCTCGCTACCCTTGCGTTTATCACAGAAAATGTGAGCCTGTGTGACTTTAAGGCATAATCCATTTTCCCTTCATATTTTAAAACTGACGTAGGACAATGACGAAACAGAAACGTCTAATAAAGTGATATCTGGAGAGCGTGTGGGTTGCAATTATGTCACAAATAAAGGTTATAGAGTTTTTACATATTTGGGACGAGAATCGAATACCGAATACCCTCCTTCAATATGTTCCTCGTTTAACCTAACACCCTGCATATCATCACTGCTCTTAAAACGGTGTTTTTTTTTTTTTGGCGGTTGTAAAATCATCGAATAACCTTGGGCAGAGCGAAAGGGAGTGTCAGACTTCTACTGACTAAAAACCACCCATGTTCCTTCTTCGCCCTCTATGTCGAGGCCGCGATAACCTGTGGACAACCCGCGGCCCCGACGGGCGTCAGCCCTTTCGGGCCCCTCCCATGTTGCTGACATCTCTTTGAGGCGCGCATGGAACACGAACGCGCCGTCGACACGGCCTGTTTTCGTCGTAAGACGGACGGACGGCGAGTTAGCCCATCACTCACCGTCCACAGGCCCGCGTCTACGGTGGCCGGAGGTCATCGCGAGACCCCCGACGCCCGGAGCGTCTCCCGCGGCGGCTGTGGTACCGCATTACGTCTCTTAAAGAGGAAGATTGTCTCCCAGCAGTAGGGAAATTATAAGCTGATCAGGCTTTGCTTATGCCTGATTTCAGTTATCGGAGCCAAAAATACTCCAACAAATTTTTCTAGATAAGTAGGTAATTCAAAAGAAAAACAATAGAAAATCATTTTAAAGTCTTTATTTTTCTATTTCAAGGTGTTATTTTTTACATTTCATACAGTTTCACAAATCAAATAAATATTGACAAAAGTTATCTCACACTTTATTAATTTACTTTCTATTTTTACTCACGGCAAGGGATTTATTTAATATTCACGCAAACTCTTATTTATAAATCATACAAAACATAGAATTATTAAAATTGCCACTTCTTTATTAAATTCAAAATTATTTTTTAGAGCTGTTGCTTTTTTCGACGCCGCCTCGGTGTGAGTTTCAAGTGCACCTGTCTCGTATGTTCCTCGACAAAGGAAATAGTATCTACTTTTAGCGAAAAGTTTTGCTCAAACCGAGGCAGCTTTCAGAAACAGCTAAACAGTCGTTAAACAACTGCCTCATATAATTTAGTTTTATATGATACGCATTAAATATACAAACTATCAGTATTATACGTTGTACAATAATATAATTTGGCATATTTGCATTAATCTATTTATTATAATACAATAAACCATTCAAACGCACTAATGTATAATGTCTACGTACAAAAAACCTTTCATTTTTAATAATTAATAAACCTTTAGACTAATTTTAAACTTCCGTAACTTCACTTAGTAATAACTTACTTTAAACACAAGTAAACCTATATAATTCCTATTTCATAATTACATAACTAATTAAAATAATTAACACATAAGGTCAGTCATTTCTTTTACTTAAGTTTTGTTTGAGACTGGTTATCAATTGTCAAATCCTTCAATTCTACAGTGTCTTTAAAATCATACTGTACTACATTGTCGGGAACGAAATCAGGTGTGCCAGCCTACATTGGAGTCACTCTTTCCGGTTCTTTCACCTCCTTCAAGGTATACACTGTCCGTCTAATCGCACCTCCTTCATACCGGGGATTTGAGACATGGTGCAATACCTCCGGCAATGAATCCCCGTCAGAATGCATCACTGTATCATCAGTTAGGTTCCCGCTTTCGTCTCGTCAAGATCTGTGAAGGAACTCCGAAGTAAGAACCCTCTGGTTATTCGCTTTGAGGACCTTCTCGTGGTGCCTTAATCGATGGACGATCTCGTCGTGAAGAACATTGAAACACATGGCAGTTAGAGCCAAGCCAGTCATGATGTATATTGAGCAGAACCAAACTGTCCCAGACGAAGCTCCATTCTTCTGTGTTGCACCTGGTGCCAAATGCCCAAAACCAATCGTACTTAGACTCATGAAGCAGAAATAAACTCCATCGATGGGGCTCCAACCTTCCAACTGGTACAAAACTAGAGCTCCAAAGAAAATGTACGAGAAAATCGCCGCCAAACATAATGAAATAGGAGCTAGGATGGAGAATCCTCGAAGAGAGACTTTTGAGTCTGTGTCAGTACAACTCATGGAATCGCAGTCTCTTAGGAAGCTCAACCCTTGGGTCTTGTCCTTGATTGAATTTGTGCTAACACTGTGCGCTTGCGATGCTGAGATTATTGTTCCTGATGGTGATCTGACGTAGTATGGTTCTTGTAGATGTAAGGTCTGATGTCTATAGTCATCCTGTCTCCTGACCTTTTCGTTTCTTTCTTTACTGCTCATAGTTTGTTCGTCGAGGCAGCAATATCCACACTTTGTGCATATACAACAGCATAGAGCTCTGCTGAACACGCTCCTGGCTAGTCGTGATAGAAGAGCCCCTACTACGGAGAGGTAGAGGAGTGTTAAGGGTATGCCTATTACGGCATAGCCTATTGTGACTGCTTTTCCTAAGGCTGTCCTTGGTGCTACGCTGCCGTAACCTGCGAAAAATATATTTTATGAGAGTTTCTCTAAGAAAGATTTATATATGTATGGGATGGGATAGTAGTAGGATATTTGTAGTTTTTGGTTAAAATTGAGGGTAAAATAAGTTCTGCATTGCATACAATTTACTGCTGTTTGCTAGGGTAGAAGTTTATGTAAATGTCACTATAATAGCGTGAGGCGCATTGATGTGTTTTCATGAAATATTATTTCTGATAAAAACAATTTTTTAAGACATTTCATTGTTAGCATTAAACCGAAAGCCAGTAAGTTTATTCTATCTTCTGCCTTCATCCTTAAAACAGGAAATTAAATCTTACCAATAGTAGTGAGGACAGTCAGAGAATAAAGGAACGCCTTCGCGAAGTTCCATTCATAGTCATCCACCACCAACGCAGGCGCCGACTCCAGCGCCCTCGCCCCTCCGTACTGCGCAGACACATCAGCCGCAACCCGCGCCACCAGCTTTTCCTGAAACCTCGCGATCTCCTGAGCAGCCAACCTTGTCCAATTCTCTTTATACAAAATGTTTAAAGACACCGTGATCTCCCAAATACTTTCCACAGTCTGTGACCTCAATTCTGCACTCGCTTGACTTATAGTCCCGTTTAGTTTCGACAGAGGCACTGACTTCTGATTCTCAGATGCTTGGTACGATGTGGTAGCAAGAGTTTTCTGGTGAATCTTAGCTGCTCCGCCTTCGATGGCCAGGAATATGAAAGCACCGACCAGAGTGTAAGCTAGGAGTAAAGTAAAAATGCCCAGATTTGTCACACATCCTGCGATGAAGCTCTTTTTCTTGCTCTTTTTAGTCTTGACGCAAAGACAACACGTTGTAATGACATCTTCGTCGATTCTGTAGTTCTCGGATTTCCCGTTCTTCTTATACTTTCCGTTTGCATGGTTCTTTTTCTTCAAACTCTTGTCCATGTTCGTCTTCATGAGTGCGTATCTGGATAGATGTCTTTGAAGATTATAAATATGACTTTAATTAGAAACAAATTTCTCGAGACCCTTATGTAGAGGTGGAAACAGAAATCCATCTGAAACAAAAGAGACTGCGTTTATTTACTTTTCCTGGATTTTTATTAGTTTCGAATGAGCTTTGGGCTGGGAGGTCTATATAAACCCAAATTCAAGAGAATAAAACTGCTTTACCAGAAAAAGGCGGGTGTAATAAACGGAAAAGAAAGGATAAAGTAAAAACGGTAAAAATAAAGTAAGATTTATTAGCATACGTGGGAGAAAAATATGTAGGAAACAGGTTTGAATGTTTTGTTAAGCCTTTTCTGATTATACCGAAATGTACCAACACAGTTTTGTATATTTAAGTAGAACAGCTATATCAATAAAATGTTCGTTGTTATTCTGCTATTTTATTCCTGTTACAGTTAATGTTTTGGTTAGTCTGTGTCTCTGGATTTGAGCTGACATTGTACTGGATTTGTTTTTGTTGTCTACTTTATTTCAACCTAGGCTTAGGTTTATTTTATGACTTAAGTGTACAGATCAGTGTCTAAATAAGATTCGGAGACTTTATAGGCGTAGGAGAAATAAAATTGAAAAAGGTCATGGCTGGTGTTTTAGGTACTTCTAGAGCCTTTTGTTACAGAATGTCTATCTCATTCTGTCTATTCACAGAGACACTATCTACGAAATAAATCAGAATAGGGGATCGGACTGAGTCAAAAAATATGATTATAATTAGTCCGTCAATTAGATTTTCGAAAAATATTGAATACGTGTTTTTTGTTTTATCAAATTAATAAAAATTGACGAAGATAAAACCCGTCAAATATCATGAGTGGGGGAGGGGGGTTGTGACGTCATTTGTGACGTTGTTGTTTACGAGTTTTCGAAGCACTGTATCGTCTTCATTTTTGTTTATATGAAAAACGAAAAAAAATAATGTTTTTTAGAAATCTATTTGACGGACTAATTTTTTTTTTGTCCGATTCCCTATTCATGAATCAATGAATTTGGGGCTGTTATTGCGTTTTTTTATCATCAGTAGCAGCCTGGATTTGTGTCAGGTTAATGACAAAAGACTACCTTAAACTTAAACAACATAGGTACATAATAATATGCTAACCTTGTGAAGAAAACCGTCATGATGTCATGATTGTAATGTAAATAATTAGATATGATACAGTCGATCCTGTAATTTATCGATGTGCGTGTATGACCAGGATCGATCTGAACATGGATGAAGCAAGTGGAGCAAGCAAGACTCCACTGAAAAAAATTAAACAACAAACTGCTACTGCTTTAAATAGTAAAATATGAGCCTAATGTTCAATGCAGTAACTTTTAATGAGCTGTTTATGTCGTTAAAAACATTTAACTGTTTAAACATTTTTTTACTGTTTTAAACAGTAAAATTTAAAATATTTAAAACATAAAAAAATGTTGAAGTTCGAAACATTAAAATAGGTACATACTTAATGTTTTTAAATGTTTAAAACTGAAAAAAAAAAATTATTTCAAATGTTTTTAACGACAGCTCAATAAAAGTTTGTTGAACGTTAGGCTCACATTTTACTGTTTAAAGCAGTACAGTTCAGTTTAATGTTTTATTTTTTTCAGTGTCGTAGAAGATGGCGGTTTTGCATTTTCTACTTCCTTGTGGGTATGGGTAAAAAACAAAGTTTCAATATCAACTGCTAAGCTTTTTCCCATCTATGTAAGGTTCGGCTCCCAGTCTAACCGGATACATATATGAATACCAGTATTTACTTGGAGCGACCTTCTATCTGACTTCCAAAACCCAATCACTACTGGCGTATTTTAGATAAACAACAAGATTCACCATGTCTTCCACCCCAGTACAACAATCATTCTGCCAACAGATTCTCCGTCCATAAGATGCAGTTAAAACTATATTACAGAGTAACAAGTTGCTGTATTTCAGCACTAGTGCAGAACTCTGCGTGATATCGTCGCGTATATCTGCATTAGTGCCACAAATTACAGAGCTGTGTGATTGCCGGCACAGTTGTGTATTGCGCGAACTGTGTGCACTGTGCAAATTGTTAAGTTGAGTTATCTTGAAGATTGTACTAAGTATACTAACTGTAAAAACGATTCCAACTAAGTCATCCGATTTAGTTGGAATGATTTTTACAATTGCCATATTGTTTGATTAAATCATAACTTTTACAAGTCAGCTTCTAGTCAAACAGAATGCTGGTGAATATGATATTCATTATACAAGGTGACAATAAGCCTTCTGTACATGGAACAAAATAAAGCTTCACAAAAATTCTTGCTGTGAAACAAGCTTTATTTTTGGGGTGTTAAATCCCGTTTTACAGTAGAAATCAATCGAACGCACTCAAAATATTGTGCAGGTGGATGAATTAAATAGTACGGCGCGGGGTCGTACAATACTTTATAAAAAACAACTTGGAAGTCCCAGAGAAACGAATTAACTGTCTTGGATCCTGCAACGAAATTAATCAGAATAGAATAGCAGAGGAGTAGGAAAACATTATTTCCACTTCCCTCCATATCAGCAGGAGACAGAACAGAGCAAGGCCAATAGGCACACAGGGACGTATAAGACTGGGATAAGCCTAGTTGCCTAGCACCACGGATGTTATTGTCATTAATATTACTGGGTCATAAGTTGTGAACTCTAGAGCAAACAAATATATATCGCAATGACTGTGAGAACTAGTGTGTTTTAGACTCATTGGTGCTACTGCCTATTTGACCTTTACAACGCAGTAACTGTCGAGAAGACACCCATTTCTGAATTTTCTGGCTTCTCTTTCTGGGATCCGTTTGATATTGTGTTAAGGATAGTCACCTATTCCAGTATTCATTTCAGTTTTCGATGTTCAACCTTGACGATCGACCATGGATAATTATACATTAAAGAAGAAGATAAAGATGAAGATGGATAATTATTCTATAATATACATGACGTGCATACAATATTATAAAAGAAAAGAAACAAACAGCGCAGAATATTTACAAAACTATTGAAAACAAATGAGGCACATATATTGCGCCGTTGTTATTAGTAAGCGAAAGTTACAGCTAAAATCACAAACAAAATAACTGTAACTTTCATTTGCCTACAAAACCTTCCATAAATAGTGCTCAAAATCCTACATTTCCCTACAAATTGAGACCATAACTTAGGGAAACGCGGGCGTAAATAAAACCTCTTTAATCACCTCGGTATTTATTAAGAGGCAACTAATTTACCAAGTTCAGCCATTAAACGCTTTATATCAATGTCCTGGAAATCTCTTTGATTCCGCTACATTACATTCAAAAGATATTTTATGTAAAGGTGTGTATCTAACAGCGCGAGCATTTGTTCGTGAATGTTGATGCAGTAAGTTTTGGTTGGCGAACATTGAAAGCAAGCGTCTATATGGTTGTTAAAAAGTTATCGACATCCATTCCTTCATTAACCAACTGATTTGAAAGATAAGATTGATTTCTAAGAAATAGGCATAATTTAATAGTCAATATCGTAGGTACATATTGTAATAAAATTCCAAATCATTTTCTCAATATGATTTATCAATTGAAATAGAAGAAGTATCCAACAGCATAAAATTACCATCGAAACAGTAGTAGAAAATCACTGTTAAAAGTTGCGATGTTATACCGACATAATATTAGTGCCAGTGGCTGTACAGTTTTACAGTATGTTGAGCAACCATTAACCATATTAATCTTCCACCATCAATAAAAACACTCAACTTCAATGTAGGTACACTTATCAAATGCTTCCAGGCGAATGTTCGCTACGTGCTATCGTGGTGAAACCGCACCTTTACAAGAATTTTATTAAAATTGGTTACCGGAATGAACATTTTAAAGTAACTTTTGTTTTCCATGATTCATTGGTTTACTCATTAATTTTATCAATTGCTCTTTCGTTTCCGTCGTCGTGGTTTTAACGCATTCCGGGTGGAAGGAAATGGTCGCATGATGCATTTACGAACTCGGTTATAAGGAATGATTCGTTCAGCTCAGATTATCGGAGTCCACTGTTCTGCACAGGAAGACTTTTCTCAAGGTTCCCTAGCCCTAGCTGGGGAGAGCCTCTTACTACGATCTCCTATACGCAATCTCCACTCCAGTAGGGCTAGCCAAGTTACAATCGCTTCGTATCTATTCTCTTTCTATAATAGATAACGCTTCGGCGCAAGCGATTGTAGAAAGCGCTAAGTTGGTAGCCAACTTCACGCAACTGAGTCGATCGCTCATTCTCTAATAAATGTAGACAAAACCTACACTTTAGTCTATGGTGAGCGTTTCTACTAACGTCAAACTAATGTCAAAATCACAGTTGTTTACTTTATGCGCGGGTTGAAGTTTTGTTTGAATTGTTAAGAAAGGAATAAATTGTTTTAAGTGCTAAATAAGTAAGCGAAATAATATCACAGTTCGGAATGTAATTTTAGACGTTACTGTAATTCGAAATAATAATATAATAGCATTATCATCCTGCGTTTGAATGAAAGTGGCCTAAATGAAGTGATAACTTTTATAAGATGGAATCTAGACCACGAGCAAGCCCGGAACAGTTCGCAGTTTTATTAGAATTTATTGAAAGGTACGTAAATTATTAGTTATATAGTATTCTTCCTACGTTAAATTATATCATTCTTGGGCATCTGAAACTCTTGAAAGTTTGGAACATAAACAATGACGTGATACGCGATAAGAACTAATACCACTACTTACGAAACAAACAAACCAAATTGTATTTGACTCACTTAATCAATTAACCCTTTTGTTTTTCTGAACTAGTTTTAACTTATTTTTTAGTCGTGGCGATATAACTAGCCGAAAGTGCTGCACAAATAAAGTTTCCGGCATTTCGCGTATTGTTTCTATTATACACTGACGATTTATGTCTCTATTTCGGCGCCTAAACCACACTTCTTCATTATGAGTGCACCACAACATATTTAAGGTATGCATTTTAAATGTTAAATGGTACAAACCTTCCAAAATTGTAAAAACCAAACTTAACACTTCTCGGTCTCAAAACAGCTGGATGATAGAGACGCCATTTTTTAGCGCTTTCTACTGCCTCTCGGCGATCGCTCAGTCAACGATCAAAATAATCGACTTCGTTTCGTTATCGCTTGTCAAAAGTGTCACTTGACTAGCATTTGTATGGGATGTAGCGATAAACGTTGTAGAAAGATCACATTTCATTCTATCATTTTGAACGATTCGATAAGTAGTCAACATGGCTACGAATTTTCTATTCGTTTGTTCTGACCACGTGACTTAGCGTTGTGATGACGTCATCCCCATACATTGGAGTCGTTTTCTATAACGATAACGATTGTAGATTGTCAACTTGTCTAAGCCTACAGGAGTCTTTTGGTCCCTCGACCATCAGTCCTTCGACCCTCCTTACATCTTGCGCTACATGCCCTGACACCTATGCACTTGACGATATTGCTGATTCTGGGTCAAATATAATTAATAAAAATTTGCTATCGACTCCATAGTGGCTGCTACACACGTTACAAAAAATCAAAACGATCGGACGGTACAGTTTAAACTGCACAATTTTCGTAGTGCTAAAATCGGAAAAACTGTACAGTTTTTCTCATACACACATGTAGATTTATCGTTGCAGTTTGAACTTTACCGTCAAATTGTAAAGATTTTTCGTAAAGTGAGTTATTCTTAAGGCCGCAAGGCCTTAAGAATAACTCCTTCGACAAAAATAGCCAAACTTATGCAAGTTCAGCTTGTTTAATATACAATCTATGTATATTGTAAAAGAGAAGTGTTGTGAGCAGTGGTGGCTCAGTGGTAGCGGCCCCAACTAAGGAACAGTGAGTCGTGGGTTCGAACCCAGGCAGACGCATTACTTTGTGTAATTTATCTCATCACCACTGCTCTCAAAACGGTGAAGGAAAACATCGTGAGGAAACCGGCATGTCTTAGAAACAAAAACTCGAAGACATGTGACATCTACCAATCCGCACTGGGCCCACGTGGTAGATCATAGCCCATCCCTCTCCTAGAGAGGAGACCTGAGTCCCTGCAGTGGGAACATTATAGGCTGATGATGATGATGAATTTAATGTTATTCCTAAAACATTCTAGATATATTTTAAACCGCTCGTATTTGCTATTTTCGGTACCTTGTTAGGCATAACAACCGCATCAAACTCGTTATGAAACCGCTCGAAGTTTCCGCTGAACTTCGCTTCTTGTTGGAACGCCGTTTTTACTTCAGTTC
Source organism: Diarsia rubi (assembly GCA_932274075.1). NCBI lineage: Eukaryota > Metazoa > Arthropoda > Insecta > Lepidoptera > Noctuidae > Diarsia > Diarsia rubi. The sequence goes on from OW026432.1 coordinate 3,907,052, forward strand.
CGGATTTCAGCTCGGAACTAATCGGCAAGTTCCGCCAAACTTCGGATGCTGCTCTGTTTAATACGTGTAAGGAAAAAGTTGTTTAATGTTGTAGTTTCAGAGATGGGAAATTAATATAGGTATAATGTTAGAATGTAGTGGCAGAACTCGTCACTCATAAATAAATACACGAGGTTCTCTCCCTCTCACGTTCCGCCACCTCTTTCGCTAGCATCACTATTTCGCAGAAGAAGACGACGGCGCCCCATTCCCTCTCGCCCAGGACCATGGCTTGCACCAGGGCCGGACGAGATAGGTCGCCGCCGCCAATCGCCGCTACGAGAACATGGTGGAGTTTCACCCAAGCAGAGTAGACCCTCCCAGCTCTGGGCGGAGCGGAAGGAAGTGTCAGATTTCTACTGACGAAAAACCGCCCATGTTCTTTCTTAGCCCTTTGTGTGTCGGGGCCGTCTTGCGAACAACCATTAGCCCCGGCAGACGTCGTCCCTCTGGGGCTCCGTTATTGTTGCGGACATCTCTTTGAGGCGCGCGTGGAACACGAACGCGCCAACGACAGGGTCTATCGACTATAATCTACCTTTTTTCTTTGGAGGAGGTAGCCAATCATCAAATAACCCCTTCCGCTCTTGGGCAGAGCGAAAGGGAGTGTCAGACTTCTACTGACTAAAAAACCACCAATGTCCCTTCTTAGCCCTTAGCCTTCTTCGGTATCTCTTGCGAACAACCGATGTTCGCTGGTTTGTAAGGTAGCAACTAATGATATTTCGCTGCATACCCTCGCTGTTAATTTTATTGTGTTCCTTATCTTATCGTATTTTATTGTTGTCTGAATTATGTCGTCGATGATTTTGGTGCACGGTAAAACTCTAATGAGTTTATGTTTGCACCAACTTGTTGTAATGTAAGTGTACTAATAATAGATAAATAAATTAAAAAAATAAATAAAAAAAAACTCGCAGCCCCGACGGGACTATAATTTACCTCTGTTTAAAATTTTATCAATATCCGTTGGGCCGTTCCGACTTGGTTGATTAAAAAAATAGGTAAAAAAACTTTTTAAGTTAAACGGTTTAATGTTGAACATACATTGCAATGTTTAAGATAAATGTACTAAAAACCAAAAAATAATAAAATAGATACAGTCGTGGGAATTATAAACATATGCATAGACTAGACTAAAATAAAACCGTGGGGCACGTCTCTTTTATTTACATGGAGTGTATAACTATTGGAATTTCCATGAGCAAGAAAATAGTAAGTAATTTCCTCACCGTCTGCGGGCCAACTGCCTATTTTAACGACGAATTAAACGATTCTTCTATCGCACATTAAGTCGATAATTTGTAGACAATTGACGTGCCCCACGGTTTTATTTTAGTCTAGTCTATGCATATGTTTATAATTCCCACGACTGTATCTATTTTATTATTTTTTGGTTTTTAGTACATTTATCTTAAACATTGCAATGTATGTTTAACATAAAACCGTTTAACTTTAAAAGTTTTTTTACCTATTTTTATTTTCTAGTTTTTAGTTTTTATTTCGCATTCTGTTTAATTCATTTAGTGCTTCATTATTGCAAGGTTTCTTGCCCGTTAGTTTATTGCAGTCCAACTCCTCTATACGTAGTTAAAAAAAAATTATTATAATTTTCTATTTCCGCCATTTTGTAGCGGCCGCCATCTTGTATTTCAATTTTTTATAGTATATTGTATTCTGCTTGTTGAGCCCTTTCATTTGATACCCATATTGATGGGATTGATAAAACCTACGTTATCCGCCATTTTGTAGCGGCTGCCATCTTGGATTTCAATTTTTTATAGTATATTGTATTCTGCTTGTTGAGCCCTTTCATTTGATACCCATATTGATGGGATTAATAAAACATAAATTATCCGCCATTTTGTAGCGGCGGCCATCTTAAATTTATAATGATAATGAATAAACATAATTGTATTGTCACCAAAATCCAAAGTGTATACAAAATTTCAGATTAATCGGTTGACAGGAAGAGGGTGAAATTTGAATTACTAAATTTGACCCAAGAATAATAAATAAAACAAACGGGGTGAGCTAAATAAAACCGTTTAAAAAACATCCATCCATCTAAACTTTAGTAATAGACATACTCAATGTTTTGCATAACCCTCTTCTTATTTGCTACAGCGTCAGTAAGTTAACGCAGGGCAATGATTTAATAGACTTTCGTCTAAGCGACGCATTTTAGTTTCGACAACCACGCGAACGAAGTCGCGGGCACAGCTAGTAAATAAATATAACCAGTACTTGGACTCTAGGAGCCGTTCAGGATCTCATCTCAAAACATTTAATATGCCACTCTAGAAAGCTCTCAGGAAACCATCTTGTATTTTTTAAGGGTATACTTAAGTGAAGAAGTCGTTTGCAATCATTTTTAAAGACTAACCATGGATTTTCTTGCCGGTTATTCTTCATAGGAAACTTTTTGACCGCATCCTAAACGTGTATGTTGTCTAAAACTATAATATAATATACATATTTGTAATATGCTCGCGCTGTGCTTTTTTTTGAGTTTAGAATTTGACATTGAAATTCCGTCATAAAAAAAATTGTTAAAATTTATATAGCCTATGTCACTCGGGCTATTCTTACGAATCTATTGACACCTCGTTTATTAAAATACGTTCAGTAGTCTAGGCGCTACGGTGGAACATACAAACATACATACATAGACTGCCCTTCCTTTTGGGTTCGCCGTAGTCGGGTAAAAAGGTCAATTTTTTAAAACAAAAGAGAATGCACATAATTTGCACCGTCAACGACAATACACCTTAAATTCCTTTCACAAACCACAAAACCCTTTGTCCTCTTAAAATCCGCATTTACAAACACTGTCCCTACTCGCAGCTCCCACAAATCCTAACGATTGAATATAACATTGAGCATAATGTGAAGGTACTAAAATTTTATTATCAATTTCTAAATTTATGCGCACAGATCCCAGAGAATCCTCTCCCGCAGCGTAATGAAATAAGTCATTTAAATTGAAATAGAGTATTCAATTGGTGAACATTAGGTATGGCTGTAGGTAAAATGCGGTATTATAGGATTAAAGCATTGATTTATGCAAAATCTTTTATCGTTGTCACCTGAAATTGGATTTTAGGTAAAGTAACATTGCTCTCTGGGGAAAGGATAGATTTTTCTGAAGATTCTTTGGTTGTGAATTAAATTGGATCGCGTGGAAGATGATTTAATATTGAACGCTTCTTATTGAATGTCTATTGTGATTGCAGGGTTGAGGAGTTTATTTAAGTGTCTACACATAGTTTTGAGCGTTCATGTAGATAAGTGTTGTGGTAGAGTACAATATTTTGATTGTATGCTTATTTAATAAAGGGTGTAAAAATATCCGTATCGAAGTTTTTTTTGGAGTGCGAGTCGTCAAATGACCCTCCCGCTACTTACTAAATACCATCCATGTTCCTTCTTAGCCCTAAATGCCGAGGCCACGGTATCTCTTTCAAACAACCCGCAGCAAAGCTTTGCTGCTTTGTATATTGCTGACATCTCTTTGAGGCGCGCGTAGAATACGAACGCGCCGTCGATACGGCCTGTCGTCGTCGTCATAAGACGGACGGACGGTAAGCTATCCTTAACGAAGCTGACAGGCACTTGTTCTCTCCGTCATTGCGATCGTTTTGTTCTAGACCAAACCTCGTAACCTAGTCTAGTCATAAAGATATTGGTGGTCAAATTTCTACCAATTCACAATCACAACGGTTTTTTTTTAAATTAATTGTAGCAGAATTACAGAATTATCCAATACGATGCTATAAAACACAAAAAAAATAACAATTATATAAAAAATTAAATTAAATTAAACTATACCTCTAAATCCACATTGATATTGTACAGGAACAAAAAATAACAAATAATAAACAAAAAAGAGAAAAGTTGGATGATGATGATGATGATGATTGTGTTTCTTGGTTGGCGGCTTCGTGAAAGATGTCAGTAGTATCTAGTAAGGCTGAAAGGCGTCCCCAATATAATTAAAAATAGACTTTAGCTGGTAATGTTTAAAGTTTATTCTGATTGAATTTAATTTAAAAGGACTGAGGATCAACACGCTGACCAAACCATGCCCTAAGACTACAAACTAAGATTCGCAAAAGTATTACTTTTATGACGCAGGAAGGATTTTTCAAAATGCAACACCCAGGGTGAAATAGGGAATGAACGTTTGCATGGAAAATCGACATTTTTGATATTTCCGACATCAACGTAGGTGAAGCCGCGGGCAAAAGCTAGACTACAATATTTAGAAAAACTCTCAGAATCTAGACTTGCCCCAGCGATCACCTTGTTTGTAATTTAGTATTTTTTTTTGTGAATATAAACTTTTTTGTTTGAAATAGGGACCACAGTTATGTATTTGCTAGTAGCCTACAATTGCTTTAATTAAAAAAATAAATAAAAAGTAAAACCCGACTACGAATAAAAACGCAGACTAGTAAAACCGCGGTCTTAAAAGTGTTAAACAAGAAAAATCGTCTGTAATAATTTGATAATTATTATAGAGGTCAGCCGTAATCACACGCCACTGATACCTGATGCGCCTTCAATGCGTTCTCATTGATACAGAAGTCAGCTGATAGTTGCCATTAATTAGCAAGGTGACATGCGACTACGATTTATCAAATTAATCATAGTCGGGTAAAAACTTTCTTTCATTTTGAAAAATAATTCGCTTGGAATAAGTAGATTGAATTTGAATGAAAGAAAGAAATTCTTCTTTTGAAACTGAACGATTTTCTAAGAATCCATTTCTATTAAATATGTAGGTACCTTGTAGTATTATTCTGTAATGTTTGCGACTATTTGTAAAAATGCCCTGAAGGTCGTACAGTCAGCATCAGAAGTAAAATTAAGACATGGTACTCAAAGGTTCAAGTAGTAGGTATTTTAATAAAAACTTGATCGATATTTGTTTCCGACAAGTTATTGTAGAAGAAGGAATATTTTAAAGAATAATCAACTGAAACATTAAAAATAATAGCTGGATTCGTATAATTCAAAAATAAAATTTCCGAAATACTACTTTTGTTGCTGACCGTACATAATACTATTTTAGATAACGAAAATAATATGTAGTTTCAGTTATAAGTTCACAGATAAATACATATTATCAACATTCACAAATAGAAAAATATTACAATTGGTGAAGATTCATAATAATATTAGACTTCTATTTACATAGAAACATTTGTAATGGAACTCGTAGCAAAATAATAACAGCCAGTCAAGTCGATATTCAACCCGTAAGGGGGTAAAACGGAGATGCAAAGTTTGTATGGAAAATCGACATTATTTATATTTCCGATATGCACGCAGGCGAAGCCGCAGGCATCAGCTAGTACTCTATATTAGAGTACGATTACGGGACACCCTAATCAATAGGTACATCTAAGCCAATCATTACGGCGCCTGCATCTTATTGACGTCAAGGGCTCTCGGTATGCCAGGAGTTAATGGTCTCGTTGCCACCCGCTATACGACTATCGCTATCTGCCACGATGCATTGCTCTTGGCGGTAAGGGTTGGCGTAATTCTGTTGATTGATTTTGGGACAGTTCAAATTGGTCTTACAATAAGTTTAGTGATTATTTTAGCAAGAATTCGAGAGTCAGCAGCATAGTTTATTCAATATTGCAACTTTTTGAACACCCTTATTTCGCCAGTTATAGTAATCCCATGTAATAAGGGACAAGAACATTCCTGAAAAACCCAAAAAAAAAAAAAAAATTTTTTTTTTTTTTTTTCCTTATGAAAAACCCCAAACTTAAACTGTAAAATATTGTCTTTACGTATTAAGAATGTGTCCATTGGCACTTTTGTTATAGTCTCTATTAAGGCGAATACACTTACTACGATGAGAATTACTTATAATTTCTAAATAGTTTTGTCTTTTGGGTTTTGGTGGAAATAAGTATTGTTTTCAATTGGGTTTTTTACTGACTAGTAGAAAAAAAATATGATTCTAATTAGTTCGTCTGTTAGTTATCTAAAAATATTGGATACGTATTTTTTGTTTTATCAAAGCAGTATAAAATTACGAAGAGAAAACGCGTCAAAGATTTGAGTGGGGATTTATGACGTCACTCACCAGTAAAAAATGTTATACTAATGTCTTAGAATATAATGTCACACGAGTTTTAAAAGCACCGTAACGACATCATTGTTTGCTTACGTAAAAAAAGAAAAAATACTTGTCCAATATTTTTTGGAAATCTATCTGATGAACTAATTAGATATTTTTTCTTAACTATCCTATTTTATATTATGCAATTTTAGGTTTCCAGTAACGATAATCCGTGTATCTTCATGCTGGCACCAATGCAAGTGCACAATGAGTTGATAATATGTTTCCCAGTTTATATCTCCCCAAAAATTGTCCAATCCAAAATTCTGTCTAACAGCTTCTCTCTGCAGAATAATCTCCTCAAAATTTAATTTCACCGAACAGCAGCAAAACTGTCCACTTAAATAGTTTCTGCAGCTAAAATAAGCTTAGCCGCTGCATTTTTAAAGGTCCAGCAGTCTGTTTTGTTGGTAATAGTACATTGAAGAGGTAGTTTGGACTTCTGCGACGTCTAATAGTTACCTACTGTTCTCAATAGAGGGAGCTACGGTAGAATGTGGGGAATGGTCGCAAGGTATTCGGAGTTACTGTTGGTTTTGTCATTGTGCAGATGAGTTGCAGAAAGTCCAGTAATCTGAGAGTGGTTAAAAGTAAGTCGCATTTTTGGTTACTGTTTTATAATGTAAGGACGAAATTGTTTAAATGATAAATGTACGGGAAATTATAAGACACATTCAATTTTACGGGAAATATTTTACAGTCAATGGAACTTTGTAATTGTTTGTATTTTATAATGATTAAAATGGAGATTGATATTTTAGGCTCCAGCTAGCTATTACTAGGCCTTTGCCGATAATGCCAGTTTTCTTGCAAATGCTAGAATGTTTAACCTGTTCTCTTCGATATTTTTTAAGTAACACATGTTCGGGTTTTGGATTACTTTTTATTTAAATTTTTATAACCATTTTTTGTTTGTTTTGTTAGCTTATTGTACCACTGCTGGCCACGGTCTCCCCGGTAGTCTTCCACTATTTTGCAGCCAATCTCGAACAAAAGCCTCTAAGTCAGCAGGCCAACGTTTTCTATTCTATTCTTTGTGCTACCCCCTTTAAATTATTTTAATTCTCTATACTATCATTTTCTTCATGAGTTCTACAAAGTTGATGTTCTGCAGTGGATATTCTGACTATCCTGGTACTTTGTTGTGTGCTTTAGACTTTAGAGAAATAATGTCTCTGAGGGTGCTTGGCGCTGGCTGTGGGTTGGTGTAATTGTGATCTAGGAATGCAGCACCTTATTACAACTACAGACGACGTTGTTTGGGAGAATACGGGCGATATTGTTAGTAATATCAGACGGCATTTAAAAGGGAGTTAGAGGGAGTCATTCGGAGACTTAGCTTACAGTTAGTCTCTTTTAGAGTTTAAAATTGTAACGCCTTTAGGAGTGTTACTTGAAGTCAGATAAAGTTAGGTTTGTTTTGTACTTCTTTCAATGAATTTGTGTTATATTTTATTTTATTTAAAAATTACCGATCGGGTTCGAAACACTACTACACTGCGCTCCAAAACGCAAATTGTTGACGTGGCTCAAAAGGCTGCCATACTTAAATGGGACTGGGCAGGACATGTCTGTCGCATGCCAAACGAGCTGTGGGCCCGTAAAGCTCAGGATTGGTGCCCTGAAACAGTGACGCGAGGTCGTGGCAGACCACGAAGGAGATGGCGGGACGAACTGGATGTCTTCCTTGAGAATTGGAGAGAAGTTGCACTGAATCGTGACCGTTGGAAGGAATGGAGGGAGGCCTTTGCTCAGCAGTGGGACAACATAGGCTAGCTATAATAAAAAATAATATAATAATAATATTTAAAGAAGTGTACATGGCTTTTTCTTGCCCGTTATTTTCTACAGATCTTAGCACACGCTTTGGAATGGGTAAGCACAGTACGTTTACTTCGTTCACAGTCATGTTTTGTGACTGGAACTATATATAGCTTCATCTTTTTATGACGAAGCTCACTTCGACTATTCAAACTGACTCTAATGGCAAATGAAATACATAAGTGTTTTGAGTTTGTGTTCGAACTTGAATAATCCGGTATATTTTCTAATTGATACTTGCGTGGGTTGTGCAACTCTGAACAAATTAACAATGATGCAAATTTGATGAACAAGAGGATATTTGTATGGCCTACGATAGTTGTTTCGGGTCTGGGTGTCTGTGAATGTGAGTTTAAATGTTTGTAAGCGCACCCACGATACAGGAGAAATTCCTAGTGTGGGGCAACGTTTATAAAAAAAAAAGAAGATGGAGTGGCAAAAATGAAAAAAAAGTATGGTTAGATGATTTGGTCATGTGGAGAAGATAATTCAAAGACGATTAACAAAAGGTAGGCAAGGCAGATGTGTGAGTGGCAACGCTGGAAGGCAATGCCCCTAGTAGGACATTCACTGACCTTGTAGATGAGGTGTTTAGACAGTTCAGGTGCGTCGTTCTCGCAATCAGCGTGCGTATATGACCAGCAGGGCTATTGCGTATCTTTTAAATGACAGTGGCTATCATATTGTCTATGGATTAACTGTCAAATTGGTTATGGTTTAGTACAAAATGGAACCATTTAACAGTAATTGGCGGCTTCACTCTTACGCGTTCCAGCCAGGAGCCAAAGAGAAACAAATGAGTCACTGACACTGACAAGCGATCAATAACACAGATAACTGACACTGGGGACTTTTGTTGGTAGCGGTGAAGGTTAAACACGTGCTTTTGTTTGTGTTACGAGTTTTTTCGATTTTGGTGCAACTATTTAGTGTGAACTGTAATCGAGACTATTCTTTGTGTTTGTGTTGTGTTTGTGAGGTTTGTTTGTCGTTTTTTTTTTTAATCATTCCCATCAATAACGATGGATATCAAAAAGCCCCCTGACCCTCCTGACCCTGAATCTTTTGAATTTTCCCCGATATTGACGATCACTCTCCCCGACGACAATGTACCCGCAGTCCCCATGGATGCTGAATCCACTAACAGAAAAAGAGTGGCTACATCTCCTCCTACTTCCGTTACTAACCCTCCCAAACTAATAAAAAAGGAAATTGGTAGGAAATCTTATACTCCAAGGGATAGCCCTCCTTATATTGTACATGTTAGCTTAAAAGATGGACAGACCCCTGGCACAGTTCTTCACCCAGTCAAATTTGGCATGTTTCTGACAAAAAATAACTATAGCAACATTCTGTTGGGTAGTGTTAAACGTCTTGGAAGAAACCGAATCTCAGTCGAATTCAAGTCACATCAGGATGCTAATAGCTTCCTGATAAGCCGTACTCTGGATCAAAATAATTTCACCGCATCAGTTCCACAGTTTAATATCACTCGCTTGGGTCTTGTTAGAGACGTTCCAACTGAGTGGACAGAGGATGAAATCATTGAAAACATCAAGGTTCCCGATGGATGCGGCCCCGTTATAAAAGCTAGGAGAATGAACCGCAAGGTGACTTCTCTGGGTGTAACAGAGTGGAAACCCACTCAAACTGTCATTCTCACATTTGATGGACAAATTCTCCCTAAGCGCGTATATTGTTTTTATTCGGCACTTCCAGTTGAGAGGTACATGTACCCCACTATACAGTGCTACAATTGTTGTCGTTTTGGGCATACACGTACCATATGCCGCTCTAAAGTGCAATGTTTTAAGTGTGGACAGGACCACCCTGGAGATGGATGTCAAGTCTCCCTTGAGGACGCCTTCTGTATATCTTGTACAGGCAACCATTACGCCATTGACAAGGCTTGCCCTGAATTGGGTCGACAGAAGGCTATTAAAGCCTTAATGGCCGAGAAATTTATTTCCTATCAGGAAGCAAGTCAGATTTTCCCCCCTGTTTCAAGATCATATGCTGAAGTGTCAAAAGTATCTTCAAAACCTAAACCAATGCCTAGTCCATCCCATATTCACCGTCCAGCTTCCCAAACTACAAAATCGTACCGTAAAACAGTTTTACTTAAGCCAAAATCCCATGCCCCTTTGTCTCCTTCCTATGATAAGCAGGCTCATCAAGCCCTTACTCAAAACTACTCTTTCTCTCCCTCTCAAAATGGCTGCGCTTTCCCTAGGGACGGTGCAAGAAGCCCTGTTAGAAACTTGGATTCTGAAAACATTTTAAATATAATATCTGAAATGCTTATAACGGTATTATCGAATCCTACACATACATTACCTGACCACGTTGCCTATAAATTGTCATCTGTAGTGAATTATATCCGTAATGTTCCATCCCCAGACATTCCTTCAATGGAACGTGAGGAGTATTACTCCCAGGAAACCTGACCTACTCTTTCTTATTAATAAGTACAAACCATTAGTCTGTGGCATCGCTGAGACATGGCTTCGTTCTGATAGCAATTTCGGAATACCATGTTTCAGCGGTATTCGCCATGATAGATCAGATGGTTATGGAGGATGTGCTTTGTTCATCAGTAACAAAGTCCCATTCTCTCAGATTCCTCTACCCTTCGTTGGTGACAATATAAATGTTGTTGCTGTTAAGGTTGAGGGCATAAATATTTTTTCATTTTATATTGCACACCCTTGTTTAGAAGACCTTAATTCTATTAAAAATTTACTAAGTAACATACACGGCCCATTACTTGTTATGGGAGATTTTAATTGCCATCACTATCGGTGGGGATCGGAGTCCTGTGATAATACTGGTGTAGGCCTAGTGGATATGCTAGATGAGCTGGATTTATGTATCATTAACGACGGCAGTGCTACACGTAGGTCTGGAATAGGGCAAAGTAATAGTTGTGTCGACTTGACGTTCTGCTCATCTAGCATAGCCAGCCTTTTTGTTTGGAGTCGTTTGAATATTACCTATGGTAGTGACCACTATCCCATCATGGTTAAAATCCCTTCTAAAACTGCTCCTGACAAATCCTCCCCTCCTTTATTAAAATACCGGCTTAACTCAGTAGATTGGGACTTATATTCAAAAATCTTAGATTTAAGAATCTCTTCTCTCCCATCTATTAATGCTGAGAACGCTGAGGAATGTTTTTCATCTTTTTCCAACACCATATCCACCACAGCTGATGATTGCTTCCCTTCTAAAGATTCTCCATCGGGGAATATTCCCTCTCCGCCTTGGTGGGATAGGGAATGCACTGCCATGATCAGGGCCAGGAATGAAGCTGAAGAGAATTTTAACCTTGAGATGAACCTGGATAATTTTATTGCTTTCAAGCAGATATTGGCCAGGTCCAAGAAAATTTGTAGGAAAAAGAAAAGAACAGGCTGGGTATCGTTCTGCAGTTCTCTGGGGCCATCTACTCCAGCGTCAGTGGTGTGGCAAAGAGTTAAGAGTTTTAGAAACGGTATAAAGCCATCTCCTACGGGCATAGTATCTGAAGATTTGGGGTACCAGTTTTTCGCTAAAGTTGCCCCAGTCTATGTACCTGGTACAGACGAAATTAATTTTACAGGCTCTTTAAATTCAAATGACCCACTTGACAAACCTTTCTCCCTTGACGAGCTTGGAACGGTTCTCAGCTATGTTAAGGATTCGGCTCCTGGGGTTGATGGATTCCCCTATTCTTTCATTTCAAAAGCAGGAGTTAAATGTCAGCAATATTACTTGGATTTGGTCAATTTTTGTTTCATCTCTGGGTATATTCCTCCAGCTTGGAAGGTTCAAATGGTTATTCCTATATTAAAACCCGGCAAGGACCCTAATGATCACGATTCCTATCGACCAATTGCTTTATCGTCCATTCTTATTAAAATTCTTGAACATTTAATCAAAAACCGTTTAGAATGGCTAGTTGAAAATAGAAAACTGCTGCCAACGACTCAATTCGGCTTCAGGAAAGGCCTGGGTACTACTGATAGTGTGGGTATCCTCACATCAGAGATCCGACTGGCCCTTAGTAGGAATGAGTCTGTGGTTGCCGTTTTTCTAGACATTTCAGCAGCATATGATTCTGTTCTCCTCCCAGTTCTCAGGCAAAAGCTTTACGAGCTGAGAATACCGGCTAGGATTATTCAGATGATATGCACTATTCTTTCAAGTCGCACTCTTCAGCTAAGGATTCCAGGAGATAGCTCCGAGCAGAGAGTTACTTGGCGGGGTCTACCTCAGGGTTGCGTCATTAGTCCCATATTATATAATATTTACACTTTCGATATCCCATCCTGTCTAAATTATGACTGTAAAATCCTTCAATATGCTGACGATATTGCGTTATTGGTCTCTGGCAGTTCCATAGAGGATGCAGCTCTGTCTCTGAATGTTTCTTTAGCCTCACTAAACCAATGGCTACTAGATCATGGGTTATCTTTGAGCGCTCCCAAGAGCACCGCGGTTATTTTCACTCGCAAACGTCGAATTCCTCCTCTTAATATTAACATAGATGGTCAAGCTATCCCGGTCAAGGAGAAGGCCAGGTTTCTGGGGGCTACTCTAGATTCCAAAATGTCCGGAGTTGAACACTTCAATAATGTGGTTAAAAAATGTGAACGCTCAGTATCAGTTTTAAAGGCGATATCTGGAGTCTGGTGGGGAGCTCACCCATACACGCTTAAATTAATCTACAATGCCTTGGTCAGAAGTGTGATGGATTATTGCAGCTTCTTAATGGAACCCTGTAACAAAGGGGCTCTCCGTAGGCTAGATGCCATTCAGGCCAAATGCCTAAGGATTGTGCTTGGAGCAATGAAATCTTCTCCTATGAATGCCCTGCAGGTCGAGTGTGCAGAACCCCCTCTAAGCCTTCGAAGACAATACTTAGCTGATCGTTTCCTGTCCAAAGTTTTCGCCCTTTCATCCCATCCCTTACTTCCCATTTTAGAACAAATCCATCTGTCCTTAGATAAATCCCCTTATTGGAAAAATAAATCGCTTCCCCCATTGATGAGTAGGTACAGAGAGCTTAAAACCCTCTCCTCACCTGTTTGCCAATATCCCACCCTACCAGTATTCTCTTCTGAATACGAGGTAGTTAATTTTAGACCAAAAGTTGTTCTGGGGCTAGGTATCTCAAAAAATTCAGAAAACGTTAAAGGAGACTTTGACCAGGCCATCGACAGGTATTGGAAGGGTTGGAGTTTATTTTACACAGACGCGTCTAAACTGACTCCAACAGGATGCACAGGAATCGCAACCTACTTCCAGAATTCTAGAATAGCACTTCTCTTTCAGTGCCCACCAGAGACTTCGGTATTCACAGGGGAATGTATAGGTATTTTAGAAGCAGTAAATTACATCAAAAGCCACAATATTCAAAATTCAGTAATTTTTTCAGATTCTCGGAGTAGCATTCAGGCTTTAGGTCAAAACCAATTAAAATCCAAAATTCACAGTAAGATCATCATAGATATAAAGCAATTACTATTCACTTGCAACAACAGTGGCTTAAACATCGAGATAGCTTGGGTACCCAGTCACTCGGGTATAGATGGCAACGAGTGCGCCGACTCACTGGCTAAATATGCAACATCTAACCCTGTGGACCAAAAACATTATTCTCTGCATAGTTACGACTTACGGACTAACACCAAACTTAAGCTGTCTAACGCGTGGTCAGCAAAGTGGCAGGTAAGTTCCAAACTCAAGGGGGCATATTACGCTAGTATTCAGCCAGACATCCAGCGGAAACCTTGGTTTTTTAAATGCACTAAATTGACCAAAAGAACTATTTCCACCTTGTGTAGACTGAGACTCGGCCACTGCTGTAGTCCAGTCTTCTTACATAAAATCCATATACGTGACACTTCCTTATGTGAATGCGGTCTTGATGATGGCACTCTTGATCATTTATTCTTCTCATGCCCTATGAATTCCCATTCCTTTGACTTGTACCTTAAGCTTCCCAAATTAAAAATTACCCTCCCTACTAACTTCTATTGCCTCTTGACTAACTTTTCCCCTAAATTAATACAAGTTTTATCAAAATTCATAAATGACAATGATATTAAATTATAGTTTGGTGTGTAATAGTAATTTATCTTTGTAAATATATTTGTCGATTTGTGTTGTTTATACCTATTTAAGTACCTACATTTAAAATATTCTATGTCAACTAACAAAAACTGTATTGTCCTTTCAGCTACTAACTTTTCTACCACAAAGTGCAAAGTTGACGGCTCACCTCGCTGCGCTGCCGTCTCCACATGACACTGGCAGAATAGTCGACATCGGCTCAGTTGCCAAAAAAAAAAAAAACAGTAATTGATAGGCACTATAGGTTAGATACGCAATAGCCCTGCAGATGTATAAACGTGAAAGAGGGAAAAGGAGTATGTAAGGATCGTAGCAGGTGACGTATCGTGGTTTCTGCCTATTCCCCTAGTGAGTTTGTATGTATGTATTTATTTTACTTTACATTCGCAGATAGTTACAAGTAACGTAACAACCGAGGGAATTATCATCTGTACCTAACCTTTTAGCATTATTTGACGAGCAAAAAAGTAGAACATTTCAGAAAAAAATGTCTTATTTCTAAAATGATATATCTCATATTCATATCCTAAGAATCCCTGACGGTTTCAGGCAAAGAGTCTCGGTGTTGGATGATACTGAAACATGATATTTTCAGGAAAATATGGCAAGGTAAAGTTTCTTACTTTATATGTCAAGGTTGTACCTACCAATATCTTTACCCTTTCTAAGTAAACAGGTAAGGTATGGATTCCAATTCAATTAAATATTTACTTTTTTTAAGGTTACGAGGAATGTGTTGTAAGTTGGATGGCTCTAACAGTAACAGGAGACCAATGAAACGTTGAATTAACTGTCCAAAATACAATTAAACGCGGAGAAGACCGACGGAATGAGCCCCCTGACACACGGCGTATTTTAAAAGCGCAGACGACGCGCGTTTCTATACCGTTTTTTGCGTTTATTTAGAATCAAACGTGCGTAGAACGTGATGAAACGCGCGTTTTTAAGCACGTTTGAAACTAGTTTGAAGCGCGTACAAAGGGTCGGCTTGATCGCTGTATCTGTTTGAGAGGTGCTCATTTCAGGATCGCCCGTGAGGTTACGCCAAATATCGTTTGGCGCGCGTATACGCGCTTCATCTGCGCGTCTAAAATACACCGGGTGCTAGGGGCTTATAGATCTAACCGAATCGTAGCCAAAAATGAACCTAAGAAACCAGGACCGTCAAAAGAACGTTGACTTGATGATAGCATTAAGATGACGGGAAACGGCTCAATAATGGATGCACGGAATAGATTTTAGTGTTAAAAGAAAGGGGACGTCTATTCCAAACAACAGTGGGTGCTTCCGGGTTAAAATAATGATGATGATGATCATCTGCACCTTAGGCCTTTATGTATAATGTCACTTTAATTATCAAAAAAGTTCCCGTATAGTACCCAAATGTAGGTAATGCCAAAAATTACTTAACCTAACATACAAAATGTACACAAGCACTATAATAAACCATCTTACAGCGCAAATGTATCACTGTAACACTATACAGGGCGTACCATTATACTACTTAGGTATAGGTACAGAGTGTATTCGCTAGACTGCCTCTCTAGTGAGACTGCGCAACGTGAACATGATGTATTCAAGATACAAAGCCTATTGTATTTTCTGACACACCACTTCTCGACGCATCCAGGTTTGTATTTAGAGTACCGTAATATTTTCGTTTGAGTATAAATTGGGACTTATTTTATTGGAATCCGTTGATTAATTTTGGATATTTAAAAGCAGTAGGTATACTAAATGCGATCTTGTAGTGTTGCGATGCTAAGCATATGTCGATTTCCATGAGGGGGACCACAGGTTTCCACAGGGTGTTCAGGTTTTATCATCAAAATTTTCACAGAAGCTTCGTGTAGGTGTACCTAATAGGACTCCCACATTCACTACCTGTTTAAATTCCTTGTAAAAGGGTAGTTAACAACAAAAATATTATTAGTCCGTCAGATAGATTTCCAAAAAATATTGGACCCGTATTTTTTCTTTTTTCACGTAAACAAACAATGAAGACAATACAGTGCTTTGAAAACTCGTGTGACGTCATTTCCTGAGACATTAGTATGACATTCTTTAGCGGTCAGTGATGTAACAACCCCCCAATCAAATCTTTGGCGCGTTTTATCTTCTTCAATTTTTATTGATAATAATAATAATAATAATCTTTATTGGAACAAAAACACATAATTATAACAAATTCGTTGCGCACGTAAATAGCTGCATTAGTTGGAAACTGTGTCGCAGCTATTAACGCCCGCCTCCAAGAGGAAGTCGACAGTGTTCCAGGTTTTATATCTAATACAGTAGGGGTTCAAAAAGAAAACCATAACAAACTATCTAATAATAAAGTTAAAACGTAGATGGCAAAAATTTAAAAGTAAAAATAGACAAAAATAAAATTAAAAAGTAGGTATAATAGGGATGGGGGTAGGTAGGGATAATCTAACAGACGGACTAATTAGAATCATATGTTTATAAGTCAGTAAACATTCCTAATTAATATAATATCCCCAATATTGTAGTATTGGGGACGAGTCTATTGCTATCAAACCCACAGTCCATGGCTCCATGCTATCTACGACTTCTTCAAAAATGTCCAGTTTTTCAATTACCACATTATCAGTGTAAAGTTCCCTTCCGACGATGTCTCCGGGAAACACGAAACGTTTAAATTCAGAAATTCCGCACTACCTTACGGAATATTCGCGTGGCGATGCACGAAGTCTCATGTAGGACACGCGGCGTCGGAATGCCAGACAGGGTTCAATTTAATTGAACAGTAGCCACGGACACTCGAAACTGTGTAGTATTCTGAAATTGGACTCGTGGAGATGGGGCCTTTATGTATTGAGCTGTTCGGTTCGTTTCTAGTTTTTATTTTTTGATTTCGAATATATTTTTTTTTTGGAGGGAAGTAAATTTTTGAAGTTGGAATTGTGGAATGAACTCTGCTTTAATAAGTTTTCTTTTTTATTGAATTTCTTTTTATTGTTAAAACTAGTATTTTTGTATTTTGTTCTATGAGAAAGCTTGGTTTAATTTTGGTTTTCACAAAGGTATTTAGTTACGGGACTTAAAGTAGGTTACAACGGTGCTCAGAGATATTTAATGATTACTTAAGCACAAAAGATAAAGTACCTAAGCAAAGATTTGACATATTTTTGTACGACAAAACTATCAAAACCTTAACTAAGTAATGGCCTAAGTAATCATTAAAGGTCTCTGAGTGCGGCAGTTAGACTTATTGTTATGTATGTACCTACAAGTAGTTAGCTATAACTATGCGCCGGCGTGCGTGATCAATCTCCTAACCGAATTTAACACTTATTACCATCATCATCATCATCAGCCTATAATGTTCCCACTGCAGGGAAGTTAGGCTTATATTTCCCAAATAATATTTTTTCTTAAAAATATAGCATTAGGAATAGAGCTTTTGGCACTTAAAATATCTCAATAGCAGCCCAGAATCTGCATTTGATCCCGCTTGGCTCACCCCGTATCAAATGTTACTTAAATATACAAAAGAAACACCTTTTTCCATGGGGGTAGTCAGAAACCACAGAACACCACATGCTACGATCCATAATCCTTTTGCCTCGTTCACTTTCATATATTTAGTCATAAACCCACGGTTGCGAGTTTGACGCACCTGTCCTTTCTGAAGGACCTCACCGATGAGATCAGTGTGTATCCTACCTAATTTAACATAACTGACAAAATTTCGGAATGCGTCCTAAAAGAGACTCCCGACCGAGCTAATTCTGATCAGAGAGCTTGTCACAATCAATAGGCAAAGAGATAACCCATTCTTAACTCCTTGCTTTATATAATTTAACCGCTGACTAACCCATTGTTCTAATCCTCCAAAATTAAACCCTAAAACAAATGACAACGTCGTTAAATTACTTAAGCCCCTTTGATGATTACAGTTAAAATTCAAATCAATCTCAACCTCCTGTGTTATATTTCTTTTTTGTCTGTCTTAAATGGCTGGACTGATTTTGACAAAAATTTTACTGACAGATGGCTGATTTAATGAAGATTAATTAGAGGTACTTAATTTTATTTCAGAATAAAATGAGTAGGGTTGCGTGCAAAAAATAAAACCCGAGAAATTTAACAAAATTCGATTCAAATTCCCATATTTTTTTTATAATAATTTTACTCTAGTCTTGACAATGCTAGGTAGGTACAGTTTGTCTTCAAGTATTGTATGAACCAAAGTTAATAGGATTATTATGTCCTTTTGATAGACCAAACCGAAAGGTGCTAAAACTTTTGTGCCTATTATCAAGTATTTTACGACCTAGATTGGCCAAAGGAATAAAATTGAATATGGTTAACGATGGCCATAAAACGAACATTCAAATCGGAGTTCTTGACCGAGGTTTAAGAGGCCATTACTCCGTTGTTAATCTATGGTTAATTTTCATACTTGTTAGAATAACATTTTGCTGATGATTTTTCTTTATTATGTGATGTTACTAGTACATTGTCTAAATGAACATAACATGAGTGAAGCTGCGGGGACAGCTAATTACTTTTTTATGACTTTGATAACGAATTTATTCGTGGTGTATACATATGTCACCATTGCTTAATTAAGATTTTTTATCAGAAGTATACAAAATTAAACTACTGAGACTAAAATTTTGAAGAAAATATAGAAATTAGTTCAACACTAATTATAGATTACAGAAAAACCTATAAGCAGTCTATTGTGCCAAAATAATATGGAAAATCTCTCAATGTCTACTACAATGGTACGGAACCCTCCAAGTGCAAGTCCGACTTGCACTTGGCCAGTTATTTATATCTTGTCATAAGAAACGTGTGAAGCAGGGGTGCTAGTGAATCAATAAGATACATTTTCAGTTAAATTCTGCCACCATTAATTTCCACAGGAAAATTAAACGACTCCAGATCGAAAGTAATCCACTTTACACTTAACTACCAAACTCGTAATTTAAAACAATAATTTCTATAAAAAGTGAAATATTAAAGAAGATAGGACGAAGTTTTATAACAGGGGTTACCCGGGTACATATTCGTTATCCGTGCAAACTGTAATCCCGGACACTGAAAAAAAGATTTTAAACGACTTATATGACCCGATTTTGTAACGATTGAAAAAAATATTTTTGCATATTCACCGATTTATCTGTGACTACTGGCCCGATGTTCGTGAATATTTTTTTTCATTTGGTAGAGTAAGCTTGCAATAAAGTAAAAAAAATGAAAAAGTCACCGAAAGTAAAGTTATATATTTCCTTTTTACACGACTGCCCCAAAAAAAGAGTGTTATGTTTTTAGCGTTCATGTATGTATGTTTGTTTGTGAGTTTCTTTATTACACCATAACTTCTAAACGCCTGAACCGATCTTTAGTGTATTCGGCCCGTTCTTAAGCTCGATCACTTCTTATGGTAAGCGATGGACGAGGTCTATGGTGGAACAAGCGTGCCTCGAAGATTATTTTTTGTAATCATATTTTTCTAGCCATACCATCCGACACACTGTTCATCCATCGTGCCTTTCGCCCTTCCCCTACCTTATACCCTTATACCATCGACATTCACACTTAAGACTTCATTCACGTCAAACATCATCATCATCAGCCTTTAATGTCCCCACTGCAGGGACTCAGGCCTCCTCTCTAGGAGAGGGATGAGTTATAATCATCCACGCGTGCCCAGTGCGGGGTGGTCAAGTCACGTCAAACATGATGTTAAATTAGATCGTCTACTAAGGAAAGCCTTACATAAGATAAACCGGGAGTTAGGTAATGGCCACGTGTTTTGATAACGACTTTCAATCCCTTAGGAAAACTGAGGTTGAACACACGTCAGAATCTTGTGGACTGAAGTATAATGCGGAGCTGCGGGTTGTTCAAGATACCGCGGCCTTGGCACAAGGGCTAAGAAGGAACATGGGTGGTTTTTACCCGACTACGGCGAAGCCAAAAGAAAGGATAATGATTTTGGTAGTCTATGTATGTTATTTAAATATCAAATTCTATGCTCGAAAATAAAATTAAATTGAGATAATCATAACATGTTTGGTATCAAATGAGAGGTCTTGGCAAGTACATTACAAATATGTAAATTATATTATAGTTTTAGTCAACATACACGCTTAGAATGCGGTAAAAATGTTCTCGCGGTCTAGTCTGCTATTTACTCGTATTATTTTAATAGCAAACCAACATTCAGTAGATTTTTACATCATGAAAGTAATATATTATAACGGATTTATTAAATAACACTAAAATAAAATTCAAATAAAAAATTAAGTTTAAAAACTAAAACCCGACCACAAACCGCCGTCTTAAAAGTAGAAAACAAGAAAATAAATCCTTGTCTGCTGTTCATATATTGAATTTGTATATTTCTATTATAATATAAGTAAAATTATTATAGAGGTCAGTCGTAGTCGCATGCAACCTTGCCAATGACAACAGCAGCTGACTTCTGTATCAATGAAAACGCCATGAAGGAGCATCAGGTATCAGTGAAGGACATTTAAAATATACGCAATAGCCCTGCTGGTAAGTCAACATAGGTAACTACACCGATCTGCTAACCAATCGAAATTGATATCAAAGGTTAGATACTTTAATTACAAAACCAATCATATAGGCTATCATGTAAAAAAGAGCTAAAAAAAATTGCTATGTGCACTTTTTGATAGGCTTAATTAATATATCACTAACGAATCCTTTAATCGAAAAACTGTTTCAGCAAACGAACTCGCAATGTTTTTTAAAGACCTATTCAACGACATCCCACACAATGGACTTGGCGAAAAAAGAAATATCATAACCACTTTAATGTGTACTGGGAATACACAATTTTTTTTTTTTACAGTGTTTTACTTTAGCACTTTGTCGGCGTAACTCATTTATATATTCATGCCAAATTACAGCTTTCTAGTACTATAAGTCTTTGAGATATATTGCGGACGGACAGACAGATAGACGGACATGGCGAAACTATAATGGTTCCATATTGACTACGGAACCCTGAAAAGGCTAAGCACTAACCATACGAAAAAAACTGGCTGGGTGCGACGTAAAATTTTGCACGATCGGTCCAAAAAAAAGTGAAAACATTTGTTTAAAAATCAATCCCGAGGCTGATTGTTTATCACACTAGGCTCAGGGCTTGTAAGTCAAAATTTCTTGATGTTTCACTAGGGAAATTACTGCAGTAAAACCCTGTTCCAATTTAGACGCGATGATAATGTAATATGAAAACACAATATTAAAGCCATTGTTTACCAAAGTAAAACACGCGATTTATAAGGAGAGCACACAATCTATAAAGGCAGCATCAGACAGCCACCTAAAACAATACAAGCACGCAACAAAAGCTATTGTATCGACGACAACGCTAAAATAAAGGCGAATAAATTTTGCCCAGTTCCTCGAAAACTCGTTTTAGGGAGCAAGTAAATTAATTTTATTATCAATTTCGGTCCATTTACTCAGCTTAAGGACATTACTTTGGGCTGTTATGAAAGTCAAATTGATAATCTCTCACCGGTTCGAGACACGCGAAGTCGTCCTGATAGTCTGGGAGTGTCGTTACTTTTTATAGAATTACTGATGTGAAAATTTAAAATGGAGTTCGGAGGCGATAAGTGAGAGAGTGTATGGGGATCGTAAATGTTGATGGTGATTCGTTATCTCTGTATCCTGAAAGGGTGGGATGGTGATTAATATGGGATTGTCATTTTGGAGTGTTTATTATTATTAGGTGTCATTTGGTGCCTCGAATAAGGATTTAAGGACACAATTAACCTTTTTTTTTGGATAGGAGAGACCGTAAAAAGTCATCCTCCTTAAATTTGCCACGTGTTTTTTCAGTACAGCACCTATGCGGTACACGGAAAGAAGAAGGGGTAAATGTACCCACCAAGAATTTCTATTATGTTGTAGCGACAGCGACATCTATCGCAACACATGCGAACTAATGGCAATCCTACATCGCGCTATCAAAGCTAACCGCGACGTTGGCGCTTATAGAAAATCCCGACTTACGGGTCGGGCAGTTAGCCCACCAGACACAACACCCGTCTATCATTCCTCATTTAACACTTGGAAATCTTTTATTATTAATTAATTAATTATTACTATTTTGGGGGTATTAGGAACAGGGTGTAAAGTTCCTCATACTCAGACGGGTGTTATGGATTTTCTATATAGGCTAATATCGCGGAAAACTTTGATAGCGCGATTAAGGAATTGACATTCGTTCGCATTCGTTGCGATAGATGTCGCTGTCGCTACAATGTACTCAGAAATCACATCAGCGAATGTCAGCGAGCCTATTGCCATCAACCGGGCACGAATCTAGACTCCGTTGCTAATACTGAAAAAACACTGAATAAAAATTGCCCCAACCGGTTTCGAAACCACGACCTCATGCTAAGCTGTCGCTATTGCAACCACTAAACCAGTGCGGCAGTCAAGTCCTAGTAGCTGCAGATCTCTCAAAGGCATAGTCTGTAAATAAGATTCAGAGAGCTGAAAGCTAAGCGAAAGCAGAATCGCAAAGTCAAGTAAGGAGCTTTCAAAAGATCCAATTTGAACAATACGAAGAAAATACTAGTAGGTTACATAATGATATGAGCAGCGGTGGCCCAGTGGTGGTGAAACAGTAAATCGTGGGTTCCAATCAAAGCAGGCGCATTACTTTATATAATAGGGGATCGGACAAGAAAATAATAATTAGTCCGTCAGATAGATATAAAAAAAATATTGGACACGTATTTTTTCATAAACAAAAAGTGAAGACGATACAATGCTTCGAAAACTCGTGAATTCCTCGAAAACGTCACATGGTAGTACATTTTTCATCAAAAAATGACGTCACAACCCCCCACTCATGATCTTTGACGCGTCTTATCTTCGTCAATTTTTATTAATTTGTTATAACAAAAAACACGTATCCAATATTTTTCGATAATCTAACTGACGGACTAATTAGAATCATATTTTTTTGACCCAGTCCGATCCCTTCTTATAGCCTCACTGCTGCTATCAAAACAGCGAAGGAACACATCGTCTGAGCACCAAAAATTCGTCATGTGACATCTACAAACCTGCCTGGACTTGCGTGGTGGATTTGAGCCCATCTCTCTCCTAGAGAGGAGGCTCATCTGCAGTGGGAACATTATAGGCTGGTAATGATGATAATAATATGCAGGAAGAAAGTTTAACAGGTTTTATATTGTTGATTTACTAATTAATAACAACAGCTGTCGTTCGGGTCGATCTTTAGGTTTAGGCGTAGTATGTTTTGCCTCCGGCTTATCATGTTTTCTAAGGCAAGGATGAAACTCGACATAAAGGGTGTAAAAGTACCCTTAATACAAATGAAGGGCACTTGCTCTCCCCACCACTGCGATTTTTTTTTGGTTCTAGACCATACCTGGGAACCCTAGTTACGGAGATATTGGGGGTCAAAGTTCCAAATTTCACACAGTTGTTTTTGTAAATACTTGTTTTTCAGGTTATAACTTCACTAACATTACCTCCATGACCCGTTTACTATTCAAAGCATCCACTAGCACAATGTTTTACGAGTTTTACGGTAAAATATGATGTTTGACTCCAATAAAAAAAGTACAGAATGCTTGGTTGACGTATGTGCGAAGGGTTAATTTACAGTACCCTGTATGACTAGATAAATGTAGTCAGTGACCTGAAATTCTGACTACTGTTACTTGCATTGTAGGCAGGCAGTCGCTCCATGTAAAGTATTGATAATCAGCTAAATTCAGTTAGACTGGAAGTCGACCCTAATATAGTTGGGAAAATTCTTGACAGATGATGATGATGATGATTACATATAAAACGCTTGCCCCAAGCGCGCTTCAAAGAGATCAGCAACATTACAGGGCCCCGCAAGGGCCGACGCCTGTCGGGGCTGCGGGTTGTTCGAATGAGACCCCGAAACACAAAGGGCTAAGAAGGAACAAGAGTGGTTTTTAGTCAGTAGAAGTCTGATACTCCTTACCGCTCTACCCGGAGCGGGTGGAGTCATTCATAATTTCCTCCTTAAAAAAATGCAACGCTTGCCACGGGCACGGAGGAAACTTGGCATAGATTGGGTGGCCACCCATTCACAGACCAACCCAGACAAGCTTGCAGACACTGGAGTACAGTATATTCCCGATTATCCGAACCCCGATTATCCGGACTCATTATTCACGGCGCGGTGCGCTCTAATTGCCGTATTGTTATATCCTATTATCTATATAAAACACTATCTATAATAAAAAAATATTAAATCCTACTTTTTTATTTTACTTAGAAATCGATTATTTATCCGGATTTTCGATTGGCTGGAACACCTCTGATTTGAATTGATCTAGATATTCGTAATTCTACTGTATTCAAGCGAAAATTACGTCCCACCAAATTCTAAAATTCCCAGCTCCTAACTAAAAACGTTTACAGCAACACCCATTAACATCAAAAGGCGCAATAAACGCGCCGTAGCAAAAGTTTTATGTTCATCATTCAAATAAAATACAGGTACGTAAGAGTTTTGTATTGAACTAAAAGTTTTAGCGCTTAAACGTTATGAACGAACAAATTTCCGCTATTTATTATATTAATGTTGATGGTATAAATTGATGGGCGTAACAGCTTTTACTGGTACAGGAAAATTGTGGATTTTAATTTTCTGAGAATTTTCTTTTCAAATTGTTTGTGAGAATTATTGGCGTGACATTTGAGTTAATTTCATGAACAAGACAAGACATGTCAGAGGGTCTTTAGGAGTAGCTTTTATGTTTCAGATGGATAATTAATTTACACACATATCATAACATCACACCCGTAATCCTCGATGGTTTAAGCAGAGATATACCTATGGTGTACCTCACAAGACGTGTACTCACGTTTCGCCACTTAATATGTTTAAACGTAAATATGGGGTTAGCTTAGATCCCATCACACTAATATGTATTATAAAGGCGAAAGGTTTTGAGCGTGTAAGTGTGCATGTTTGTTACTCTATCACGCAAAAACTACTAAACGGATTTGAGTACAATTTGGTACACAGATAGTTTATAACCTGGATTAACACATAGGATTAGGAGCTTATCCATATTTTCTTCCAGTGGTATAAATTTCGAGTTGCAGCGGGCGGAGCCGCTGGCAACAGCTAGTTCTTAATAAAATTAATAGGGGATGAGCTTATTGCTGTCAACTAGACCGATATAGAAAACATCGTGAGGATACTGCAGGGACTAGGCCTCCTCTCTGGGAGAGGGATGGGCTATAATCTGCCACGGGGCCCAGTGCGGATTGGTAGATGTCACATGTCTTCGAATGTTTTGTTCTAAGCCATGCCGGTTTCCTCACGATGTTTTCCTTCACCGTTTTAAGTAAGCCGAGAAGCGTCCAGACGACGCGATATAGCAAGTTGTATCGAAAAGGGAAAACAGGAACGAGACAAACGCCACCCCCTGTACGGGCATCAACTACCACCTTCACGCTCAAAGAGCCGTAAAAGCTTCGTAAGACATACAATCTCCTTAGAAGTAAGACATACAATCTCCTTAGAATACGGTGTTTAGGCTGAAAGATGCGAACTGTGGCGAAAGAAACATCCTATCTTTCCAAAATTCATCAACCCGGAACGAACTGCAGTGGCCAATCTGGAAACCTCTTAACCGATTCCGAGCTCAGGTTGGCCGTTGTAGATATAATCTGGCCAAATGGGGTATCCTTGATCCATCCCAAACAAATTGCCAGTGTGGCGCCCCTCTGCAGGATATGCGCACAACCACCTTTCAGGATTTACTCGAAGCAAATGATAGAGCTTTGCATGTGGCTACATACTGGTCTAACACAATTTGAGATCATAGAGACGTAAAGAAGAAGAAGTCTAACCGTATGCAGCTGAATACCAGTATTTTACATGGAGCGACTGCCTATCTGACGTCTACAACCCAGTTGATATTAGGAAATACGATACCCTTTGGTAAAACTGGTTGTCAGACTTTCAGGTCACTGACTACTTTTAACGACTGCTACAAAGACTAATGAGAAAAAAAATCGTACAGCATGCTAAGAGTTGCCTCTTACCACTACCCGACTTGCGACAGAACGAGACTCATGCGATGAAAAGGCAGGCAAACGCAAGTCGCATCATCTGAGGAACTGTGACGTAAAGTACATAAGTAGGTAATTCCGTTGCCACGGGTTGTTTGATATACTCTAGTTCCCACACTGTGGCTCAGTTGTCACTCAGAGCTTCGTCTTGATAATTTACATGTATATTAATTAATTTATTCATAACATTATGATGAGAACGCTTTATTGTTAATTACAGTTCCCCGCTAGGGAACTCGTGTGAGTGTAATTTGATTGTAATGCTTTCAAGTGGCAGAGCTTTTGTGGTGTATGCAGGTTTTATGCACAGAGCGGAATTATTTTTTTATATTTTATATTACGAGTATAATGTCCTTTAGTGACGTCGACGTTCAAGCATCTATCGAACACATCATTATCAAACCAGCCTATTTTTGATATTAGGCAGAGGTGTAGTAGCTCATAGTACACCCAAATTTTGCCAGCTACGTTTAAATCGAGAGCAGCGGTGGCCCAAAGGTGGCGGGCTCGACTTACGAACAGTATGTCGTGGGTTCGAACCCAGGCAGGCGGATTTCTTCGTGTAATTTATTTTATCACCGCTGCTCTTAAAGCGGTGAAGGAAAACATCGTGTGAAAAGCGGCATGTCTTAGAACTAAAAAATTCGAAAACATGTGACATCTACCAATCCGCACTGGGCCCGCGTGGTGGATTATAGCCCATCCTTCTCCTAGAGAGGAGGCCTGAGGTAGTGGGAACATTAAGGCTGATGATGATGTTTCAGCCTATTCCAATGAGTCGGGCACAAATCTAGGCTCCATGGCTGCTAATTACCTATTCCTGTTTGAAAAACCCAATAACACTTTGCCTGACTCAGGAATCAAACCCCGGACCTAGTGTTCCGCAGTCGCGCTTGCCACCACTAGACCCACGTAGGCCGTTTACGATAATATGTGTCCCTCAAACTTATTCGCCTGGTCCCAAGCAATAAAGTATTGTTACTTATTTTAAAGTAAAAGAAAACTCCATCGAAAATCATGGAAAAGCATAAAGGTGTTTCTGAGTTAATAAAAAATCTCATAAAATTGTTTATAACAAAATATTTTATGATACCGTTTACGATCTTATTCATGGAAACCTAGATCTTTATTAGGGTATTTACTCTTATATTGGGTTAGCATTATAATCAGGCGAGTATACAGGGTGTAAATTAACCCTTCACACATACGTCAACCAAGCATTCTGTACATCAAACTAAGTACTTACTTAAGTAAGACTTTTTTTTTTGGGGTCAAAAATTTCATTTTACGGTAAAACTCAATGGAACACTCTTAAAACATTGTGCTAGTGGATGCTTTAAATAGTAAAAGGGTCATGGAGGTAATTTAAGTAAAGTTATAACCTGAAAACTAGTATTTACAAAAACAGCTGTTCAAAATTTGGAACTTTGACCCCCAATATCTCCGTAACTAGGGGGTTCCCAGGTATGGTCTAGAACAAAAAAATGATCGCAGTTGTGGGGAGAGTATGTGCCTTTCGTTTGCGTTAAGGGTACTTTTACACCCTTTAGGATATATTATTATATTTTCTGATGGGCATCGTAAAAATCAAATAAGAAGAGTACTTTCCTAGTATTTGAATATAAAGCTCTTCCCAACCAGTTCGAACCGATTCCATGTCGAAAAATATGGTTCTTCATCTGCATAACCTTGTCCCAAACATGTTGGGGTCAGTCAGTCTAACCTGATGCAGCTGAATACCAGTATTTTACATGGAGCGACTGCCAATCTGACCTGCACAGCCCAGTTAGTACTGGGTAATATGAGACCCTTTGGTAAGACTGGTAGTCAGACTTTCAGGTCACTGACTACTTGTACTGACTGCCAAAGATCTAGAGATGACATATGAGACCAACTACCTTTTCCTACTCCCCCGCTATTCTTTTCTGATTAATTTCGTTGCGGGATCCAAGACAGTCAAATCTCGCTCTCACTTCTTCGAGCTTCATTGTCTCGGCGCTTTTCTTGTGGTCGCCACTGTTGATTCTGGCTTACATGAGTTACAGTGGTTTGGGAATAGTGAGGCGGGCTTGTCCCATAAAAATAAAAAAATCAAATTAAAATATGAGACCATAGGGTAAACGTGCTTTCCGAGAAACTTGGTATGCAATAGGTAGTTACCAACCTTCCCAAAGAAATGTGGCCTTACCTCAAGATTTACCCGAGTGACTGTTTTTGTTGACCCACATCCTAGGCTCCACAAAGAGGACAAAGGAAAATAAAGGCAACAAACAACGCAAATAAACTGACCAAGAAATATGTCACAATAAATAGTAAAAACATTAACCCGTCCAATTGACAACTGTACTTATTCGAGGACAAAAACTGTTCTTCATCTTGACATAATCCCGTTGTCATCTTTCACAACACAAAGGTTGGCCTATTTACTGGCAGAAGTCAAACACAAGCGTATACGGTACCTATCTACCCTGTTTATCGAAGTATATGTACCTATATTTACTAAGGAGTTTGAACTAATCATATCTACATAAGTAAGTCGGGACATAAATTGATCTTTGATATTTGTAATGGTCGTAATGGTATCAACATAATTACCTTGTTGTTAGGAAAAAAGAAACGATTATTTTTGAGACAACTGATTAAGTAAATCGTAGCTTTGAAACATAAAATAATTTCGAACAGAGCTTAAAACAAAATAAAGAAAGATGTCATAAAAAAACATTAAAGGACGTACCTCGAATTTCCGAACAAAATGGATATTTTTTTTAAATAATGTTCTTTCATTACTTCATTTATTATTACGGATGAATCTTATACATTATTATTATTATTAGTGAAGACAAACTTACCTTACAATATCTCTAGACTGGGCTGATCATGTGCTAGAACACGATTCTTGATTACATTTCTATCAGTCCTTTACAAAATCAATGTCCTTTGTCAATCGTATTTACCGTACTTGAATTCCAATACTTCTACATCAATATAACTTTAGACACCAGTATTTCAATAAAAAATCTGTAGAAGCACATCTTTGATCATTTTCACAGAACTGTCAACACAAAAATATCCACAATCAGATCCACTTAACAGTTAGCATTTCATTAACCGTCAATGCCAGTTCATCAAACTATTCTTCAAATGTATTTTTATTCTCAAATTCTGTTTCTAGAAAGCAATTCAAGGTTTTATTAGCAAAACATTCTAGTTGGTGATCCCAAATCTGGGAGAGTCGGCCATTTTGCTTGGCTCACTACGCAGGCGTCGAATCGAAAACCAACGCATGCGTGCAAGAACGAAATTAAACATTAAAAATGGCATTGTTTTTTTAGAAACACGTGTATGAAAGATTAAAGGAGTTCTCGCAGTTAATTTATAAGACAGATATTTTAAGGAAATTCTCGTAAAAGAGAATTAAATAGTGAGGGACTTGAGTTTCTCTTTGTTAGACAAAAGAGCTGGAATTATGTTAACATGTTTCTGCTGTATCCTCTACAGTAATAATTGTATCTTTAGCTAAGCACTTGCTATTAATAATGCGGTTTTTATCGGAGTGAGTTAATATTAAATTGGTATCGATACAAATATAACCTATTACCTATATTAATAGGGTCAGCCTGCTCTTCAATTCCGTATGACAATTTCTATCTCAATCGGAATGCCTTTGAAAGAACCTTATATTTCATAATTAAGAGATTTTAGTGGATTTTATGACAAAATTGTTTATTTATCGTATATATATATATCCTATAAATATAAATATTAGGTTAGTTTACCCAGACTTTCAGACATTCTTGTATGATCTGATGATATAAATAATACTTTAATTGTTGTTATTAATACTTTTACTTTCTTTCTTTATTGGATCTGATCCCTAACATATTTGGGAATCCAACTATGTTGGGGCTGGCTTCCAGTCTAACCAGATACAGCTAAGTTCCAGTACCGTATTTTACGACTGTTTATCTGACCTTCACTACCCAGTTCTACCTGGCCAGTTGAGATTAGAAAATTATTTTACTAGACTATACACCTCTAAATGTAACCCTTCCGTGATTACAGACGTAATGGTTTGTTAACCCTTTCGCGAGCATTGTCGAAATAATTGCCAAACCACTTTTTCGGGCATGGCAATTAATTTGCCAAAGAAAAGTCACAAACGGGCATTGGCAATTAATTTGCCAAAGAAAAGTCACAAACGGGCATTGGCAATTAATTTGCCAAAGAAAAGTCACAAACGGGCATTGGCAATTAATTTGCCAAAGAAAAGTCACAAACGGGCATTGGCAATTAATTTGCCAAAGAAAAGTCACAAACGGGCATTGGCAATTAATTTGCCAAAGAAAAGTCACAAACGGGCATTGGCAATTAATTTGCCAAAGAAAAGTCACAAACGGGCATTGGCAAAGATACTGCCGTAGCCCAAAAAAGGAGGGGGGATTAGCAAGGGGGAAGAAATCTATTAGTATTGTTTCACAAATGTTACTTTACAATGTTTAGAATAAATAAAACCAAAATCGGAGGTGCCTAAATCGGAGTTGTAAATAAATAGTATTGCTCGCGAAAGGGTTAAGTAATCAAAATAAATGAATAATATAGTAAATAGGAGTACGTGGAGAGACAGTCACAATACTTACACATTTATCACATAAAACTATTCCCTTAACACTGACACCTACTAAATTAAACCGGTCACTTCCCAACCTGAAATTCTATATATAACCCTCTGGGTACTGCAAAAACAGGGTCACAAAGATGTGAAACCGCAACTGTCCGGGGCCTTTGAGACCCCAACGAGGGGTTGATGAGTGTTTAACAAACGTAATACCTACTGCATGAATAATAATATATACGCTACAAAGAGTTTGTAGATAAAGAGTTGATGGTATACTTAGCTAATGTCACGGTAAATGCAGTAGGGGGTTGATTACTCAATATTGGGGAGTTTTTTTGATTGGATTGAATAATTAAACAGAAAATTGAAAGGAAAGTAAATAATAAAATGCAAATATCGATGAATAAATCGATTGTCGAATAATAAATCGATTCTCGTTATAGAGCATTCGGTATCAGTATCGTAGAACTTATACCGCAAGTACATGATTAAGTATTTAAACTGTAAAGCTGTTTTATGGCAACGTTTTATTCATAAATAATGGCTGTCTGAGTTGCTTATGGCGTGTCGTGTAATATAAGTTTTTAAGTATAGACATTGTTCAGTTGATTTGTGTACTGTTTATTTATTATTGTGGGCTTAATATTGAAATAGTATTTTATTTCTTCTCCACACATATTATTCAAATCTAGGTACTTATATCGTCGTTGCATAAAAATGTATGGTAACCGGAATCCACTGGTACGGGACGGATTTTGGATCGGTCATAGTTTGGTCATAGTTTACCAAAAATACGAGACCCCCACCAGCTCAATGTATTTCGATAAAAAGGTAACAAAAGGATTTTTACTAGGTCCTAATTTCGATCCGTTACACATTATGTGAAAACGCGGGTAAAGTCTAGTTTTTAAATAAATAGGTAAGCAGTTTGGAATGATCATGCTTGAACGAGTTTCCCTAATAACATGCCGTGGGGACCGGTAGCTAGGGTTTGATCACTCCAATACGAAACAAACATTTTGTTCCGGGTATAACAGGTAAATACCGGCACAAATATTTCGAATTGTTGTTTGAATACGAGCGATATAAATCATTTTGTCCTTTGAAGTCCAATTTTTTCCGAATATAGTGCGTAGCTATTTGAAATTCGAATTCTAATCATGATGTATGAAATAGACTGCTCCTTGGCCTAGTAGTCGCTGTTACGACTGCTGAGGTTGTGAGTTGTCGATTCCCGAATCAAAAAAAATGTTAGTGGGTTTTTCCAGCTGGAAATTCTCAGTATAGGTCGAAGTAAATCCAGGCTCATGGCTCAAAGTCAAAGTCAAAATATTTTAAAGTCAAAATATTTTATTTGATCATTCACCACCATCATCACTTGTAAAACGTCGACATAAAAAAATGGGGCACGGTTCGGTGCATTGGTCGATTCCTAAGGAGAAGAACCGGCAAGTAACTCCAATAGTTACTCTTTTAATCTTTTAAAATGGTTAACAATAAGTTTAAGGTCCAGACATAATCTTGGGCTGCATGACCATTTTTTTTTTTATTTGTAAAGTGGGAAATCATCAAATGACTCCTCCCGCTCTGGGTAGGCCGGTAATGAGTGTCAAATGTCTACTGACTAAAAACCACCCATGTTCCGTCTTAGCCCTGTGTGTCGAGGCAGCGGTATCTCTTTCAAACAACCCGCAGCCACAACGGGCGTCGGCCCTTGGGCCTCTTACATGTTGCTGACATCTCTTCGAGGCGCGCGTGGCACACGAACGCGCCGTCGACACAGGCTGTCGTTGTCATAAGACGGACGGACGGTGAGCTAGCACTTTACTCACAGTCCACAGGTCCGCGCCTACGGCGGTCGTGAGCCATCATGTGGCCCTAGATGACCAGAGCATCTCCCGCGGCGGCTGGGACGAGAGGTTCTCTCTTACGTTACACCACCTTCTTCGCTAGCATCACTGCTTCGCAGAAGGAGGCGTCGGTGGTTATGTTCTTCTGAGGTTCAAAAGTGCCTGTCCCCGTCGGGGCCGCGGGTTGTACACTAGTTATCGCGGCCTCGACATAGAGGGCTAAGAAGGAACATGGGTGGTTTTTAGTCAGTAGAAGTCTGACACTCCCTTTCGCTCTGCCAAAGAGCGGGAGGGGTTATTCGATGATTTTCCACCCGCCAAAAAAAAAGGTCAAAAGTGCCTGTAATTTTCTAATTGAAATGCTTTGTTTTCGAGTTCATTAATCGCCCTGTTCACTGTATCGTCATTTACCGTAACGTAACCTAAGTATACTTCCAGGGTTTTAAACTAATGTTGAGGTTGTCATTTTAAACATAGGTTGGCTTAGTTTAAAGTTTATCCTTCTCTAACCCACCTTCACACGCGTAATGAAAGCAAATGTCTGCAATTATTTATTTAACAGGCAGTTTTGAATCCACCTTGAATCTTCCATCCTAAGGTCCTAGTATAAACGCGCTTTTGTAACGTAACGCAAATGTTTATGGACGATTTCAACATTGAAATTGCTTCACTCATAATATCGACTGGCTCGTTGGCATGTACAAAAGGTCCTGGGTTCAAATCGCAGATTGGGCAGTGTTTTAAAACACAATGACTATAACTCGTACCAAGAATTGTCATGTTTCAAGATCAAAATGTTATAGTAATTATTTTCAAAATTTTTTACGACATTATGCGGCTGGGATTTGTTTTTTTTTTTTTTTTTTTTATTACGTTGGCCCCACACTAGGAATTTCTCCTGTATCGTAGGGGCGTTCACAAAAATTTAAATTCACATACACAAATACCCAGACCCGGAACAACTATCTGTAGGCCATACAAATATTTGTTCCGTGCGGGGATCGAACCCGCGACACACAGTGCAGCAGTCCAATCGCTTAGCCACTGCGCCAACCGTTTTTGAATGGGGAATTTAATTTAAAGTATAAAATTATGAATATTGTTTTACACCCTATACATGGCATAAAGCGCTAAGAAAACCACCAAAAAAAAAACCGGCCAAGTGCGAGTCCTACTCGCACATGAAGGGTTCCGTACCATCGTAGTAGGGGAGTCGCTTTTTTTTTTTTTTTTTAAATTATTAAAAATATTTTTATTATATGATGTAACTAAAAATTTATGCTTTTCGCAATTTTTCCTTTATCTGTGTTATAAGACGTTGCTTCGTACCAAATTTCAAGATTCTGAGTTCACGGGAAGTACCCTGTAGGTTTTGATTCCCTTGCGAGTGTCGAAAATTTGCGGCATAAACGGGAGTATCTTTTGATCGCGTTGACTTAGAAGTTTGATTTTTTCACAGCTCCAAGAGACCATAGACTTGAGTATTTGACATGAATTTCAGCTTGATACCTCCACGCGTTCCTGAGAAAAAAGGTCTTGACAGACAGACAGACAGACAGACAGACAGACAGACGGACAACAAAGTGATCCTATAAGGGTTCCGTTTTTACCTTTTGAGGTACGGAACCCTAAAAAACGCGTGCTGTTTTCCTCACGATGTTTTCCATTACCGTAGTAAGTGATAAGTATACATTACGCACATGTACTACTCACTGCCGCACTCAGAGAAATTTAATGATTACTTAAGCCGTCACTTAGTAAAAGTTTGACATACTTTTGTATGACAAAACTGTCAAAACCATTACTAAGCTTAAGTAATCATTAAAGCTTTCTGAGTGCGGCAGTCAGACTCAGAGGTGTGCTTTGGGATCGAACTCGTATTCTATGACTTCGAAGTACGACGGTCGCACAACTAGGCCATTATAACTGCTGTCAATTTGCATTTATTACTCGAAATGAATTAAAAAAAAAGAAAATATATTCATAACATATTTCAGGTTTTCAGAACAATGAACTGGATACGTGGTAATCGTTTTAGGGTTAGTGGCCATTCCACCCTGAACATGATCCTATAAAGTATTTCAGCACCTTTTAGGTCTCCACGCAAAAGCGTTCTAAAGTTATTATTTTGTTGTTTCGCCCACGCAAATTTAGTTTTCCTTTGTCCTTTTAAAAGCCAAAGGTCGATGAATTAGTATGAAATACACCCACGTTCAGGTAATTGAACCGTAAAATAA
Organism: Diarsia rubi; assembly: GCA_932274075.1. Lineage (NCBI taxonomy): Eukaryota > Metazoa > Arthropoda > Insecta > Lepidoptera > Noctuidae > Diarsia > Diarsia rubi. Next base: position 3,941,999 of record OW026432.1, read on the forward strand.
AATTTTGTGGTCAGTGACAATTAGCAACTTGATATTGATGAAACTTAAGTATGTAGTTACAACAGAACAACAATAACATACAACAACTGTGGTACAGAGGTTGAGAGCCAAACCAAACTTGTTTTGTTGTTCACTTTTAGTTGGGTTCTTGACGAATACACAATAGTTATAAAATTATGTTAATTAAGTACATAATATATGTATAATTATGTTTGTTTTATCGATCATGTTATTACTGTGGCCAATGTGTAACGTACAAGCTGAAGATGGCAACAGCAGGGCTATTGCGTATCTTTTAAATGTCAGTGGCTATCATATTGTCCAAGGATTAACTGTCAAATTGGTATGGTTTAGTACATAATGAAACCATTTGACAGTAATTGATGGACACTATCTGATAGCCACTGTCATTTAAAAGATACGCAATAGCCCTGCTGGTTGGGCGCGAATACGATGCTACGCGTTTTAGACGCGCTAGTTATATGCGTATATCGCATCGACAAAATCTTAGTGTTGGGATTCCAACAACAACGACAGCTACATTAGTAATTTAATCAGTCACCAAAGCCAGCGAAAGGAAATAGAGCTCAAGTTTTTTGTTAAGAGTTTTAAAATCAAAGTCTGTGTAAGGCCAGTTTATGCTGGGCCGCGGGTTGTACACTAGTTATCGCGGCCTCGACATAGAGGGCGAAGAAGGAACATGGGTGGTTTTTAGTCAGTAGAAGTCTGACACTCCCTTTCGCTCTGCCCAAGAGCGGGAGGGGTTATTTGATGATTTCCCACCGCCCCAAAAAAGAAAAAAAAAATGCCAGTTTATGCTTAACTAGCTTCGCTCGCGTGGGTGTCGGAACTTGACAAATTATATACCTAAGCATACTCGAGAACCACTCTATCCTCCGGTGAAAACAGCATGAAAATCGGTGCTGTCGTTTTTTGAGTTTATCGCAAACAGACAGACGTGGTGGAGGAGTTTGTTTTATAACATTATAGTGATAATTTAGAACGGTGCAGGATGAATTCCACGACAAATTATATTTTGGATTCATCATCATCATCCGCAGCCCTTCACCCACTGGATATTCACCTTATCCAGGATATTCCCCAAACGGCAACAATATCGTCCACACATCTCGCCCAAGGATGGCCAACACTTCTACAGAAAAGTGTTGGCCATTAGTCACCGCCTTACTTGGTGGGATATCTGGATCTAGGCCTTAATCTGTAAACTCCCATCATAGATCGTTTAATTCTGTAACTCTACTCACTTCTGACAACCGGCTTTACTGTGTTTGTGTATGAATTCATATTTATGAAAATTAGAAAATAAATATCAATACAATTTGCACCAAAGCTATTCCTGCTTGTTTGTGAAAAGTAACGCACTGCCTGCCCTAGTTTGGACTCTGTTGCAGTCGGGCAAAAGTTTTTGCGAACTTGCAATTTTCCGTTTCCAAATTAAATACTTTGCACTGTAGTTCAATTAATATTGAAATATATGGGTTAATGACAATGGGTTCAAGGATGTAAAACCTATTGCATCGAATATTGAAACTAATTAACTTCCGAATGGCCGAATAGTAAATCAGCCGAGTATTCGGCCTAGCAATAAAATGTGACCATCCCTAGAGTAATCCTAATTTTTGCTGGCAAAAAGGGTTTCAATAACATCGCTATTGAAAAGAGCAACGGTGGTCCAGTAGTGTCGGCCCCGAATTACGAACAGTAGGTTGTGGGTTCGAATCCAGGCAGGCGCATTACTTTGTGTAATTTATTTCATCACCGCTGCTCTCAAAACGGTGAAGGAAAACATCGTGAGGAAACCGGCATATCTTAGAATCAAAAAATTCGAAGACATCTGACATCTACCAACCCGCACAGGGTTGATTATAGCCCATCCCACTCCTAGAGAGAAGGCCTGAGTCCCTGCAGTGGGAACATTATAGGCTGATGATGATGATGATGTTATTGAAAACCTAATAATATAACAAAACATAACGCCTGCCATCTTTCGCCAGTCATGTTTAAGCCCCATCATTTAAGGGGTGAGCCTTTTGCCATCATCATCATCAACATGCGACTACGGCGGTCCTCTAAAATAAATTTACTTTTATTTAAATAGAAATATATAAATTAAATACATGAATATCAGGCAAGAATTATTTACTACTTTTAAGACCGCGGTTTGTAGTCGGGTTTTAGTTTTTAACTTATATTTTTTAAGGATATTTCTAAACGCCTTGTTGACGCTTCCTCTGACCCAAGGGCTGGCTTTTTTTGGCCCTAGGCTTAGCCTAAGTGTTGCCATACAACGCGGCAACGCTGCCAGTCTCTTGGGCACTTTACCTGCTGACAGTGTTGAGGAGGAGTTTTTCGATGCCCTTTTATAATTAGTTTGTTTTTGGGTTAGTTTAATTTATATATTTAGTATAGTCTTACTTATACCAATAAATAAACTTTCCTAGAAAAAAATATTATAATAACGAAAATTGACGATTCTAACGTGTCCTTTAAAATACATTTCAATATGGCATTTTTTTCTCGACAAGGCTTTTATGTAGAGCACTTTAAGGCTAAGCGTATACTGAGACGCAGATCACGCAGGTGACACAGCACAGCTCAGTACAGATTTTGCAAAGCAAGGCGAGGCACCGGGACTGCGAGTTGTTCGAAAGAGACACGGACACAAAGGACTAAGAAAAAACATGGGTGGTTTTTAGTCAGTAGAAGTCTGACACTCCATTCCTCTCCGCCCAGAACGGGAGGAGTCATTTGGTGATATCCCACCCTTCAAAAAATAAACGGTCAGACAACAACAAAACAGGCAGACAGAGGCCACAAGCGCATACTGCGGCGCAGCTCAAATACACCTTTGCGATATCAAAATAACAGACGTACCTATTCAAGTTCACAAGAAAAATTAGTTCAGAGTCAGATTCTGATTGTGAAATTAATAGGGGATCGGACTGAGTCAAAAAACAATGATTCTAATTAGTCCGTCAGTTAGATCATCGAAAAATATTGGATACGTGTTTTTTGTTTTATCAAATTAATCAAAATTAACGAAGATAAGATGTGGTTGTGACGTCATTTGTAGGTAAAAAATGTACTATCATATGACGTTTCCGAAGAGTTCACGAGTTTTTGAAGCACTGTATTGACTTCATTTTTTATTTATGTAAAAAAAGAAAAAATACGTCACCAATATTATTTGGAAATCTATCTGACGGACTAATTAGTTTTATTTTTGTCCGATCCCCTATTACCAATTTACAGTTCGTAAAGCGTAAAAACTTATTTAGCAAAGTGATTTATTGTATTTTTATTATAATAGCTTGGATGCTTAGTATTAAACAAACAAGGTTCAAAACGCACTAATTCAATTAAATGTTCTATCAATGCAACAAAGTAGAGAATTAGCGGTAAAAAATACTTGTTGATATACACGCATCGTGGAGAAATCTATATTATGCCAACACTGCACCGAGGAGTAGAGCAGTACCGACACATGTGCAGCACAGCATACGCAGGTCTTTGGACTTTCATCTATTACAAAATGAACTCTGCCCTGCCCAGCGCTGGATCTGCGTCACCTGCGTCTCAGTATACACTTAGCCTTATTCTCAAAATATGTGGAGAGTGAAAATTGACGTATGAAATGATATTACGCGTAGGTTTTAAATTAGATACGTGAAGGTTTCACAAATGGATCGCAATGAATGACGTCTCTCGATGTTCATGGCCACGAGACATGATTTTCGTCAAGCGACAGGCATGCAATTTGCGCCAAGTGACACGAGGCTTAATCAACTTCTTTATTTTTGTCATTGCAGTTGCAATAATAATGTCGTGTCGCTTAATTTGTGACCAAGATGTCAGGCTATTAATTCAACGACTAATGACTATTCGAATAATAAGAAATTCGACAAAATCAAATATGTAAATGTGAATATTTATGAGTACCTACCTATTTCGATATTTTATTTATGTACGCGTTATGTCTGAAATTGGCGCCGTGACTGAAACTTATGTGGTAATCGGCTATCATTACGGATATATCGGATATACATTACGCATTGGGAGTGAATGAGTAAAATGTAATGAGGAAAGTATTGAGTATAAATGTGGATGACTATAAGAGCATAGGAAGACTATACGACGAAAGAAATAATGGATAAACTCTATGAAGGGTGATAAGCTGCACTGACCTCAAATTTATTGGAATAAAGGAAAGGTAGTTCTTCCATAGCAATAAATGTTATTTATAATACTAAGTACAACGACCTCTGAAGTAGTTATCCCCTTTTCTGTATACTGTACGCCGTGTGTAATCGTACATACCCTGCATATAAATCTCTAAAACAGCCTATTTATTCAGAAAATGAAACAGTTTCTCTCAAAACCTTTGCTAAGTCAAACATCAATAAATAGGTATCTGCTCAGCGGTCCCTCATGTGACTGAGATCTTATTTGACAGCGGCAAAGCGTGTCTTTTGCACCCCTGGGTGTTCGTCCGTGATGCGATCAAACAGAGTAAGGTGGGGGACTCTGAGATAGCGATGCGATGTTGCGCGGTGGAATGTTCAGAAAATAAAGAATTTTATTCCATTTCATTTCATTTTGATACAATTGCGAAAACTTCGTTTCAGTATTCGAGGCACCCTAGCCGTTTTACGAAATAATTATTTCCGCGATCAGATTTCGCCAGGTTGAAGGAAAAGCAATGTAATGAAGCATCTAAACAGCTTCATATAATTTTTTTTTTTTTTAAATTATAAACACAAATAAACAGCCAGTTTTCGAGAAAGTGTAATGAAAACAATACCTATTTTATTTCTCGCAGGAGAGTGCGGGTCGAACTAGACAGATTCAGTTCAAACTGGAAAGAAGACGCGCTGGTTTTCGATAAATGGAAGAAGATAGATATAGAGAAGAAAGAAATAGTCGTAAATTTAAACTCAAAACATAACCCAAAAGAGCGTGGTCTATTTGGCCTCCTAAGCTTCATCGATACTTAGGGCAAAATCTCCGCAACAAAGGACTCTGACAATGTTAGAGGGACACTGGCGGGGCACGAGAGTGGATTTAGCCGGTTCGAGTCCGGCACTACCTCGACTGTCTCACAAGCTCGTGAGATAGTCGAGGTGTACGTGGGGATTTCCCACTCCTGCAAAAACATAGCCCGCGGTATCTCTTTCAAACAACCCGCAGCCCCGACGGAAGCTTGAGACTCTCGGGGTAGAAATAACTGCTATATCGTTCGATCCAAGGTTACCCCAAACTTGTCGTGGTCGGTTAAGGGGTGGATCACCGTTCCTCGCATATTTTTTTTTTCTTATTATAACGTTGCTTTTCTTATTTAACCTAATAAACTTCTAACTTCGGTAGGTACCTATAAACTCAAGTACACACCAACACACTTTGATAAATCTTATGCAACAATCGCTTAGCGTCACTGACACTGGACCCCATACTTTATCTGGCAGCCCGCAGCTTCCTGTTTGTAAGTCAAATAGCAACATTTTAGGGATGTTTCGGTCTGTTCAGGAAATATTGACATCTCCTATACCTATGAGACATCGGTACGTGAAATTATTTTGTGGCTAAATATTTTAATGCGGCTTCACTTTAAAAGATACTAGCGGACGTCACGCGGTTTCACCTGCGTAATTCCCGTTCCCGTAAGCCTATGCCACCCGGGGATAGTGTAGCTTCCCAACGTTGAAAGAGTTTTTCAAATCGGTCTAGTATAGTTTCGGAGCCTATTCGTTACAAATAAACAAACAAGTCTTTCCTCTTTATAATATAAGTGTAGATCACATCCTACCCGTGTTCCCCTAGCAACGAGTGTATCCACGTGCCATTCGAATTAGGTACTTACGATGACATAACAAGCTTTTTAATGTCGGTATAACATGACCTCGCGTTGCACAGATTTTTTGTACAATGAGAGATCTGCTTATACTGGTTTATATAGCTTTATTAGTCGTCATTTCGCCAGTAATGTTTATGCCCTATGTAGTGTGGGGTGTAATTATGCCATTAACTAGGGTTAAATCCTAAGTATGGGCTGCTATTCCAGGCGTCGGGGGCCACGTGACGGCTTCCGGCCACCGTAGACGCGGGCCTGTGGACGGTGAGTGATTGATGGGCTAGCTCACCGTCCGTCCATCTTACGACGACGACAAGCCGTGTCGACGGCGCGTTCGCGTTCCACGCGCGCGCTTCAGGGGTTACTTGATGATTTTCCACCCCCAAAAAAAAAGTGGGTAAGGGCTGCTACACTGCTCTTAAAATCATTAAATAACCGCACCCGCTCTTGGGCAGAGCGAAAGGGAGTGTCAGACTTCTACTGACTAAAAACCACCCATGTTCCTTCTTAGCCCTTTATGTCGAGGCCCTGGTATCTCTTACAACAACCCGCAGCAATTTGGTACAGTAGGTAGGTATATCTGTTAGCTTAGATGTACCTACATTAATTAAAAAATATAAACTAACAAGAAACTATAAAAAGGCATCGAAATACTGATCCAAAAAACTGGCGGCATTGCCACGTTGTATGGCAACGCAGCCTCTGGCCAAGATAAAAGCCAGCCCCTGGGTCACGAGAAGCGTTAACTAAGCGTTTAGAAATTTCTATAAACTGGCTATGAGCATTCGGACTAGATAGATTAAAATTTTATTGTGCATGCTGTGGTCTCCTGTAAGTGAAGGATTACACTTAAGTGATACTTTTGTCGTCCCCTATGTATTTAGAAAACAACAAAGGACTTTTCGCCTTTCCTTAAACAATTTATAGGTATTAGAAACGGCTATAAAAATAAACATGAAAATTTAAGCCACGACAACACCACTACACTATGTAGACCTTTTCCATAGAAATGTCTCAGGATGCATAAAAGAATTTTCACATTTTCTCCGCTTTGAATATTTTACACACACATTCCACATACTCTTCTCACGGAACTTAGTACTGAGGCAGGAAGTATCAAAATGGCTGCACGTAAGTATATAACGAGGGAGTCGACTGTATTCCATGTAACACGTAGAAAATCTCTTGAAATCACGTACAAAATACTAAGCTGTAAGATAGCCAGTTTATTTGGCTTCCGAACTGCGATTTTTGAAATTCTGTGTGTTTGTATGAAACTTAATTCTCAAATCAAGTAGGAAAAATTTAGGATTGGCTTGATAAGTGATGCAGATAAGTGGTTTTTCCTGTAGCTGCAATGTTTTCTTAACTTTTGAAGAGATAGTTTGGATTGCCGTTTTTTATGAATTGAATTAAGCAAAATTTGTATGTTCACCTAATAGGTAATTGCTAAAACTAAGTAGAAATGTTTAGTCTCTTTACCCAGTTATCAAATTGTTCTTGTTCATCATTCCAGTCAAAAGACGTCCACTGCTGGACATAGGCCTCCCCCAGGTGTCGCCACATTGACTGGTCCCATGCATCTCGCATCCAGCGGGTCCCCGGTTTTGTCTGTTCTTCTGTTAAGTTATTTTAGGTGAACTCTAAATCCAGAACGGAGCGCCATTTCAGAAAATGGGTTTTATCAGTATGTAGACCTTGAAAAGAAGATTCTAACGGTATCTGTAACTAATTTTTGCCCATAAGTGACTTTAGTTGGGTTTTGCTATAAGGGCACGATAGTATAAAATGTTGTTAAATTAATACTAAGTTCAGAATAGTTATTCCCAGTACACGAAACACTTCCAAGTACCACCGTAACAATAAATTATACTTAATGAAGTTTAAACAAAATATACAAGAAACAAGGGTCCACTTAGCATAATCAGAGAGCCGGTCGTCGCGACAAGTTTGCGGACCGTTTGCCAAAGCTGGCGTGTTCAATTGAATCTCCTGAAAGCACTCTCGCGTTGCCGTGTTCCAAGTTTCGTGATAAAAAAATCGAAAACGAAGATGTTGGGATACTAGATGTGGTGTTTCTTTAAAACGCACTTCATTTTTCCTCCTTCAATAGGCATCTTTTACTCAAAAATCAAAATCATAATATTTTTATTTTACACAGGCCTACATAGGCACTTATAAAACGTCGACAAAAAGGTGCACACTCGAAGTAAAACTTGTGGAACACATTATGAAAATTTAAATTGTTAGTGTAAGGATTACTTGCCTACCTAATGATCTACCAAGAAAATGCAAGGAGCAGAATAGATCAATTCCTTTCTATATGCTTATATCATGTGAATATGAATCAAACAAAGATTTCAACAGTCTTGAGTCTTCCGCGAGATTCGTTCATTAAAGTAAATTGTTTGTTTTTTATTTCATTGTTTTGCTTTTTAATAATATAATAATATTCCACAATAATATTTTTCTAGCGGTTATAGACTTGTCGTTTACAAGCGACAACTTTAAGTAAATAAAATATGCCATTTGTTGAATCCTAGACCCAAGTAATATGCTCAAAGTAAATGGCTCGTGAATGAATGAATCATTTATACACCTCAGTTTTTTGTACTATAAATTACTAACCGTATAATGCTGTGACATTTGCTCTAAATGTTGCAGACCATGCCGAGACCTTTTCTTTTTTTTGGCGGGTGGAAAATCATCGAATAACCCCTCCCACTCTTGGGCAGAGCGAAAGGGAGTGTCAGACTTCTACTGACAAAAAACCACCCATGTTCCTTCTTAGCCCTCTATGTTGAGGCCGCGATAACTAGTGTACAACCCGCGGCCCCGACGGAAAGCTTGCCCGACGGAAAGTGTGCTGAGACCTTTTGACCTCGTTCTGGACCAATTTCCGTTGAATGTATTTTGTCTTGTTCTGCGTGACACTAATAAATACTTTGTCTTTCTTTCAGAAGTAGCCGAGTAAGCCAAAGGCTAAGCAGATGATAATGAACTCCTATCCACTTACCCCATCCAGCAAACCGCCATCTTTAACCCAAACAATTCCTTAGTTGACTGGATTTGAAAATTGTAGCCAGGTGGACAGTACGACACCGGCTCCTGATTACATCAGAAACACCAAGAACTCATTACCATATATTAAAATTAATTGTTAAAACTAAAAGAGAATTAGATTTCTAACAGATTTTACGGATTGGAATAGCAATGAGAGGGTAGTGGGGCCAGTTATTAATTTTGAATTTAAGGATACATACAAAAATAATGATTGATTATAAAAGTAAAGTACCTATGTACATTAATTAAAAACTATTAAATAAACTAACAAAAAACTATAAAAAGGCATCAAAATACTAACCTCAACGCTGTCAGCCGATAATGTGCCCAAAAGACTGGCGGCTTTGCCACGTTGTATGGCAACACTTATCCTCTGGCCAAGATAAAAGCTTAGGTCACGAGAAGCATCAACTAAGCGCTTAAAAACTTCCTTAAAAATTGTGTTAGCATTATGCTAACACAATTTTTAAGGAAGTTTTTATTATTTGTAGATAAAGATATGTGTTCATACATGTATACTATGATATCACAACACCCTGTTTTTCTTTGAAAGATTAGGCAGAGCTGAATCTCAACTAAGTCTACCCACGAATTTCCAGATCCGACTCCTGATTGTGGTCGGTTACAACCGCCAATCTTAGCGGAGACTCACCATAGGCGCGGGAGATGTGTGTGACAAGTGCGTACGCAGACCCAAGTGCATTCCCTGTTCCTTTACTCTCGCGATGCAATCCGACAAGACCGGAGAGAGATCAGGCGCAGTGATATTGTTCTTACTCATCACTTTTACTTCGTTTCTCGAAACTAACTTCTCCCAATCAACCTTAAACCTAATGCGTTAGCGATAACGTTAAAAAACTATTAAAGAAATTTGACAGATTGTAGCAGCTTTATGTGGTGGCTTCTGTAATTATCCTGAAATATTAAAATCCTTGGTTGCTCTAGTGGTCACCATTTGTCTTGTGTTCGCTTGATTATTATAAATTAGATTCATCTCATCATTAAATCAACATGCTCATTAAAAATGCGTGAATCTCCTTGTAATGTCAGCTGTTGCCTTCAACGAGACTTCATTTTAAGCTGTTAACTGATTTGACACTGACACAAGTAATAGGTGTAATCGTTCCTTAAACGAAGCCAAAAGGCACTTGTTGCCCCTTAATAGGGTGTTGACAAAAAAATCTAATTAGTCAGTCAGATAGATATCCAAAAAATATTCGACACATATTTTTTCTTTTTTCACATAAGCATATAATTAAGCCGATACAGTGCTTCGAAATCTCACGTGACGTCACATCGCACTGCATATTTTACCACGTAGTGACGTCAAAAGCCCCCACTCGTGAACTTTGACATGTTTTATCATATTCAATTTTGATTAATTTGATCAAACAAAAAATACGTAGGTACGTATTTTTTGTTTTATCAAATTAATCAAAATTAATACTAGGTAATACGATACCTTTGGTAAGACTGGATGTCAGACTTTCAGGTCACTGACTACCCGTAACGACTGCCAAAAATCTATATATGGCACCCGGGACCAACAGCTTAACGTGCTTTCCGAGGCACGGAGGAAACTCGGTATGTAATGGGCGGTCACCCATCCACAGATCGACCTAGGCAAGCGCAGCTTAACCTTAAGATCGACCCGAGTGGCAGTTCTTATTAAGCCACGAGCCAATACATATCCAATATTTTTCGATAATCTAACTGACGGACTAAACAGAATCATAATTATTTTGTTTAGTCCGGAAACATCGCTATTGCGATATTGCTTTGTGCGAGACCATACTGCCATAATCTGTCGGTAACTAACAGATCCACAATAACAAAATCGTTAGTGGAGGATGCTGCTTCTGGCTTCTTCCCATCCCAAGACAAAGTCGCAGGGCTAACCTAAACAAAAATAACATACACAACATATATACACACACGCACACACACACACATACAAGCACTCGCACTCATCACACACGTGCGCTACTTTTTTCTTCTTTTTGTAATTTTGTAATTTCTCTTGTTTTTCAATTGCATACATTGTTTAATGTTAAGTGGAAGTGCGGATTCACCTAATACAAGCATCAAGCAAGCAAGTTAAAACTATGTAATTGAAATAATTGTTAATTGTTATTAAAACATTTTATTTTATTTATTTTTTTTAATCACAGTGCATTTCTTCTGAACCGGAATGGACCAATAGAAACATGCAATCATAGCAAATTGTTTATTCCCGTTCAAACCAAACATTGAGCAAAGCGGTGGTTCACCTGCAAAAAAAGTCCAAAAGTTCAAACGAGCACTATATAAGACCATTCGGCTTCGGATGCCGCCGCCATTTTTTATTGGCACCAGATATTTATATACCCTGTCCCAGTTGGACACAATTGATTGGAGCATTCGGTCATTGTCTTGGAAACGTTTTATTTAATTCGATTTTCTATTTGTTTTTTTCTAGATTTGCGGTTGTAAGTATTTCTAAATTAATTGAAGAATTAGTGTTGGTATTCTTACTTACTTAATATACTGATATAATAAATTCAAAGTAAGTAACTCTTTTTGTTCGTTGAGTACCTACAATATCACGAATAAACAGATGATTTTATCTTTATGAAAATTTGCAAAGTGAGATTATCTCCTAAGGAACGACAGAACTAAGCTAACTTATTTTTCTCTCTCGCCCATAGGTACAAATCAAAATTTCTACACGACGTGCGATGCAATAAATGCGAAAGTTAGGAAGGATAGACGTTTGTTACTCAAACACGCCGTAACGGCTGAATGGATCTGGATGAAATATGTATGTATATATATCTCTATATAAATCTGCATGGGCTATTTTTTTTTCCACACATATACATCAAAATTTCCAAGCGAACGAAGTCGTAGGCAACAACAGCTAGTGATTTACGACGGCCACGAACAAACGACTGTAAGGAAAACATAGAGCAAGTGCATTCCACACAGTCGCATTGCCTGAGGGTGTAAACGGTACTGATATTTCTGACCTAATCTCTAGAGCTACCACTGGCTCTGATTCGAGGTGACAAGAAAACAGCTCCTGGAATGCTCGACGCAGTCTATTCAGAACAACCCACCAAAAGTAAGAAGCAAACCGTGGAAAAAGCTACCACCCACCACCTTACGATTTCGTTAAGCCTCAGGAGCAATTGCCTCTGTGACATGATCTGCAGTGGCCTGCGATTGCGAATTGCAAAATCGAGAATTAAAGATCCTTTCGACACATGGTGTGAATGCTTTGCTCCCGAGCATATGATGTACCACTTGCTGGAGTGTCCGATTGTCCCAATACTTGTAGTTTATAAAACCTAAAATACACTCAGACGGATTACCGTATTGCTGATTACCGGACCTAAGAAAGGGGATAGAACCGATGTGGCATATCAACGTGCCCGCCATTTTGTTTTCGATATCGCGGCTCATGATGAAAGTGGTATGTATGGATAGAGGACATATAAACGAACAAAAAATGTCCAGTTACACGGTACCCCAAAGTGTCACGTTACCGAGATATTTGAAGGTAAATATCAACAAACGAGTAAAACGACAATCGTTAAAAATAGGCTAATTACGTGTATAGGTGTTTAATTGTATCCAAATAATTGTTCTCAGGTTCATAATTATTATGCGGACGAGAAAATCGCTTCGCATCGCAATGAAACGCTATGATATGTCAAATAATAGTTTTCACGTGCTCCTAGTAGTATGAAATGTACCTACTATCTTTCAGTAAACAATAATAATCTCACATAACCTTCACATATCTCGAAAACGTGACCCTCTGGGGCATCATGTCACATGACATTTTTTTTTCGTCTAGGTGTCCTCTACCCATCCATACCAGTTTCATCGTGGGCCGTGATTTCTAAAAATAAACAAAATGGTGGCAGGTCGATATGTCAGCTTCCATACAAAAAAGTTCAAAACCCCTTTAATTAAGTCGTACCTACAAATCAAATCAAATCAAAAGTCATTTATTCTAATTAGGCTGATAATCAGCACTTTTCGAACGTCAAAATTTACTTTACTCTACTTATTTACAAGAGACAGTCCCCCAAAACGCCCACCCTTCGGCACTTCCTAGTGTTTAGCTGGAAAGAAGAAGTGACGGAACAAACTCCCCAGCAAAACACACAGCTACACATCAAGCCATATTTCCAGTATAAGCTGGTCTCGCATTGTATAGAATTTCCGTACAGTGCGAGATTAGCGTAAACTGGAAATGTATAGCTTGATGTGTAACCGTGTGTACCATCGACACGAAAAAAAAGTTTCTGGAAGGACTTGAGGCCTCTGTTCAGCGGTACAATATAATCATAGAATCACAAGCAAAAACATACTACGCCGGTTGCGTAGTACCTACTCGACAGACCATAATATGAATGACTGTGGACGAGGCAATAGTAGTATAATGTCGGTATCTTAGCAAGTGGTGTTCTAAGGTTTCTGCCTACTCCCATGGAAAAAGGGTGTGAGTTTATCTATATATCTACAAATAAACAATCTAACGTTCACTTTTACTCATTACAAAATTGCTGATCCTTACAAAGAATCGCAATGAATCTTACAAAAGTCCCTAGACAGAGATTAATTCAAGAGATTTAAGTTTTCAACTCAATGAATCATAAATTAGATAATCAATGGAATCCGATTGGTATTGTGTTCAGCGAATTTTAATTTAAAGGTTTCTTCCCACTTGCGAGGCGAACATTTACAGGATTTATTTTGTAGCAAGCATCGATGACGAACATGCGCAATAGTTTGAAGCTGACATTCTTTAACCAATCGTTTTGGTTATTTTGGACGTTGAAGTCCCATGCAATAGTTAGAGGCCTATTGCCATTGCTATTATCAGCCTGGTATCATCCACTACAAAGTCTAGGCCTCCTCTTTTTTCTGCAATACTTCCCAGTTCTGAGGGTCTAAAATGGCCACTTTAGCAGATCAAAATATGAATTGCATTAAAGCGTAAAATGGACCTTTTATGATGGTAACTGCGCCTGTGACCATTTACACAAATAGATCATAATAGGAAAATAGTATTCATTGCGGTAAAATTTGTAAAATGGTCACAGACGCAGTTCCTATAATTTTACGCTTTTTAATGCAATTCGTATTATGATCTGCTAAAGTGGCCATTTTAGCCCCCCTGTACGTCCCAGATGTTTCCCGCGACTTTGACGTTATTGTTATCCCATATTTGGTTTACCCTTTGTTACCCACTGGGTCAAGGCTTTGACTTAATAAAGAAAAATTCCCAGTAACACTTTGCTTGACATAGAAATCTACTCCTAGATCCAGGGGCGTAGCTACCGCCGTATATGCATGTACGTCAGGCTGGCCCGGCCCCATGGAATTTAATAATGAGATTGTTATCAATCCAATGTACCCGGGTATACTAATATATGTAACACCTTCATTTTCAATGTAACTCTTTTTAAAAGAAATTACGTGCACTTCTTAGTGGCCGGGCCAGCCTGACGTTTTCAGCCCGGCCACCTTGTTTCCCACTAATCTACAAAAAATACTGGCAATATTGTGCTACAGATGAAATGTACCCTATAATTTATGCATATGTAACACAAAATCGAATCCTAAAATGCAATAGCATACGAAATATTAGCGGTTGCAGGTGGCCGGGCTGAAATTATTTCGTTACTATAAAACAGTAAAACTGCAACACCTACCAAAAAATAATACCAGTACATAATGAGATATAGAATACATGTAACGCTTTCATTTTAAATTATAATACATATTTAGAAAGAATAATCACTTGAAATTATATTTCAGCCCGGCCACCTAAAAGCGGTAATATTCCCTAAAATCTTATGCTAATTTGTACAGTAAAACCTGATACAGCTATGAAATGAAAGTTACATTCGTTTTGTTTTAGTCGTATACCTTTAAGCCTTCTGTTTGACTAGATTATCAAAATCTGAGAAACTTTCCGAAGAGTGACTATCATTTATTAACTAATTTCAGGACATTTGGTTTGTTGAGTGAAACAAAATTGGTAATTGTCATATTTTTTTAATAATCATTTTTGAAATTAGTTAGACAACATTTGTACTTATATTAATTAGGTACTATAACAATTGTTAATTATAAATAATGTAAAAAAAGGTTACACATTGATAATAACACAGTTATCAAAAAATTATAGTAATATCAATATTACCTTAACATCGAACATTCATTCATTCAGAATATTAGAAGATAATTTTTGGTTAAATACTTATTATACCTTGGTAAAAAATCACAGATTTTCATAATGATTCACCGTCGACGGTTGCCTGATTACAATGAATAATTCACTAAAATCCAATATATAAATCTTACAGTAATTAATAAGAAACTGATTAATTATTGATTTCACGAAATAAATAAGTACACAATAATAATAAGTAAATACATAGGGTAGGTACACAACAATAAGATTCACAAAAACTAAACACTTACTGTTAGTAAATCACCAAAATTATTACCTATTGACTATAAACGAAAGGATAAAATATATTTAGTTGATGGCATTGTATGGAGTTTTATTATTAAGTAAATGAGTGTTTAGATTTACTTTACTTTACCTGTATATTTTTTTAAATAATTACTTAGCTACCCATTAACATTGTTTGTCGATATATTTTAATTTATCAAAACTATGACTTACCTTAAAAACATCACATCACAAACAACTACACTGCAACAACTGATCAAATTTTACACTCACAGTAATATTAAAACGTAAAATATTATGTCAGAAGTGTTGATAACTACACGGCTCTTGCGCATCTATTCTGTCTACTCGGGGAAAATATCTTACGACTTAGGTTGGGACGCGACACAGGCGCCGTCTAAAAATCGGTGGTAGCGTCTGTGAACTATTATCTTTGTATGGTTATGTTGTGAAGCCAAAAACGGAGAAAATATATATAGGTTTAGGTATTATGTATCCAACAATTATTATGTGTGATTTATACTACTTAGTTTATTAATAAAAATATCATAGTAACGCATTTTGTTTCACTCAACAAACCAAATGTCCTGAAATTAGTTAATAAATGATAGTCACTCTTCGGCAAGTTTCTCAGATTTTGATAATCTAGTCAAACAGAAGGCTTAAAGGTATACGACTAAAACGAAACGAATGTAACTTTCATTTCATAGCTGTATCAGGTTTTACTGTACAAATTGGCATAAGATTTTAGGGAATATTACCGCTTTTAGGTGGCCGGGCTGAAATATAATTTCAAGTGATTATTCTTTCTAAATATGTATTATAATTTAAAATGAAAGCGTTACATGTATTCTATATCTCTATATCTCATTATGTACTGGTATTAGTTTTTGGTAGGTGTTGCAGTTTTACTGTTTTATATTAACGAAATAATTTCAGCCCGGCCACCTGCAACCGCTAATATTTCGTATGCTATTGCATTTTAGGATTCGATTTTGTGTTACATATGCATAAATTATAGGGTACATTTCATCTGTAGCACAATATTGCCAGTATTTTTTGTAGATTAGTGGGAAACAAGGTGGCCGGGCTGAAAACGTCAGGCTGGCCCGGCCACTAAGAAGTGCACGTAATTTCTTTTAAAAAGAGTTACATTGAAAATGAAGGTGTTACATATATTAGTATACCCGGGTACATTGGATTGATAACAATCTCATTATTAAATTCCATGGGGCCGGGCCAGCCTGACGTACATGTATATGCCGTAGCAATTATACGGGGCCCCAGGGTCACGGGGGCCCCCGACGTGCTAAAGCAAAAATTAATAAAAACTTCCTAATTTTTACTTTAGTTCAGAAATGACAAAAGACAAAAAAGCAATTTCTTTTTTTCCCGCGTAAAGCGTGCGCTAGTCTAAAGTTAGTATCAGCTATAAATGATTTTATACATCAGCTTGACGAATAAAAGGCTAGCTGCGGTACTCGGAGATATTGAATATTTCTCTTAATTTTACGTAAACGTTTTTTTTTCTTTCCCTTCATAAGGGCCCCCAAACAATGTTTTATACGGGGCCCTGCCAAGGCAGGCTACGCCACTGCCTAGATCTCAAACAATAGTAAATCAATTGGGCAGACAAGTAAAGCTCAACGCCTGAATGCTCGCTGTCGATGTTACACGCTAATCTACACGAAACCTTATTTAAACGTCTTAAGTGATAACAAGGTCTGAGCTCGCAGTTTACTGGTCAGCAGTTTAGTGATCTTTGGGTTGTAGAGAAGATTGGACACTTGACTGAGTAAATTCTGTATTACTCAGTTTAGTTAATTAAACTAACTAGCAAAACTTGATAGAGTTGATGGGTATCCATTTCTGAACAAGATAAGTTTTTATTAAAAATAAGTTATCGACGCAAGAGTGAAATTACGTACTTAATTAGAAAGCGGATATAAAAAAGAATAAAAAAGATTGTTTTTTTCACGTTTTGGGTATAAGTGGAATCATGCTGTGAACTAAATTCACATACATCATCATCATCAACAGCCTATTAATGTTCCCACTGCTGAGACACATTCATGCCTCGACCTCTCTTTGAGAGGAAATGGGCTATAATTTACCACGCGGGCCCAGTGCGGATTGCTAGATGTCACATGTCTTAGATTTTTTTGGTTCTAAGACATGCCAGTTTCCTCACGATGCTTTCCTTCACCGTTTTGAGAGCAACGGTGATGAAATAAACTGCATAGAGTAATGTGCCTGCGTGAGTTTGAACCAACGACCTGCTGTTCGTAAGTCGGGGCCGCCACCACTGGGCCACCGCTGCTCTCTAATATAAAATTCACTCACCATACTCATCCATATTTTTCTATCCTTAACAAACACGTGCACGTACTCAATGTGTCTAATTTATTGTAGATTTCGATGTACCTATGTCAACAAAAGATTGAATATTTTCTGATTCTGTAGAATTCAAGACATTTTGCGTTTGAGTCTTCACCATAACCTGATGGTGATGAACTGATGATGAAAAACAATTTCCCAAAAAAAAATCCAAAATAAAAAAAATAATCTCAACTTAAGTCGAGTCAGCGCCCCGTGTCCTTTTCTTAAAAACATGTATTCTCCAAATAAATATAAAACCATAGAAAGATCAGCCCCAAACTTTTTTGGGTATTTTACCAAAAAAATCTTATTAGTCCGGCTGTTAGATTATCGAAAAATATTGGATAGGTACGTGTTTCTTGTTTTATCAAATAATAAAAAAATACGAAAAAAAACGTGTCAAAGATCGATTGACGTCACTTTGTGGGTAAAGAAGTACTTACTTTGTGACGTCACACGACTTGACACGACTTTTCGAAGCACTGTATCGTCTTCATCTTTTGTTTACGTGAAAAAAGGAAAAATACGTGTCTTTTATTTTTTGTAAATCTATCTGATAGACTAATTAGATTTTAGTTTTTTAGATTAGATTTTTATTAGTTTAGATTTTTTGGTGAAATACCTCTATATAAAAAAAAAAGTGAAATACCTCTATATAAAATTGGTGAAATATATCTATATTCTCACAACCAGTAAAATTGTAAAAAGTGAAAAAAAATTAAAAATAAAAACAACTTGTCATAGAAAATACTCTTTATTTGTAAGTACTTACACAGTGTTCTTATCAGCTAATAATATTAAGTCTCTTATCTAGATGAGGTTTGATTGGAGACGTTTTTCTGATGTAGCCTTCAATGATGTCACGATCTACACCTATAGTTGTCAGGTTGCGACCATGTTCTTTAAACATCTAGAAAAAATAAAGAAAAGTATTTTATATATAGATCCCTTTAAAACTCACTGAGCATAATGGCTACTGATGTTTTGATACTTTCTGGTCTATTTTCAAAGTTGGTCATAGGATAACATGAATAAGATGAGGTTAGAACTGCGATCAAAACTGCACGAGCCGAGCGAGCGAAGCGAGTTTAGCCGGTGAGCGCTACGTGCAAGTCAGTCGCAATTACCTGCTTCATCATCATCATCAGCCTATTAATGTTCCCCCTGCTGGGACACAGGCCTCTACTCTTCGAGAGGGAATGGGCCATACTCTACCACGCGGGCCCAGTGCGGATTGGTAGATAATACAAGTCTTCGAATTTTTGGTTCTAGGACATGCCGGTTTCCTAACGATGTTTTCCTTCACCGTTTTTGAGAGCAGTGGTGATGAAATAAATTACACAAAGTAATACGCCTGCCTGAGTTCGAACCCACGACCAACTGTTCGTAAGTCAGGGCCGCCACCACTGGCCTGCTATTACTTGCTTGTTTAGTACTATTTTTTTTTATTAAATTGTTAGCTTTCTGCACTCCTTCTTCAGTTAAGCTTTAACTGTGAAAGAAAGAAAGAGAAAACATATTTATTTGGCACATGCCACAAGTGCACACACAAAGTAAAAAATAATAATAAAAACCCTAAGAACTAAACACAAAAAAGAGTGTGTATCTCACGGCTGCGCCAAATAGGACCAGCTCATCAAAGTGTCGAGCAACTAGTACCCGACGCTGGTTTTCAACTGGCTCTGAGATGGTGATGTGCCGGAAGTAAAACTGTGCTCATACTAGTCCGTCTTTGCATATATAATATATTACAAGATACTTAACAGAAAATTATCTAAGGCTCAAATAATGGTAACGTTTATTAATAGGTATTATAAGTATCCAATTATACTTTTAGGAAATCAAAATGTGTGATTTTTGGCTAATTTCAGTAGGACTTACAGTAAATCCATTTCCTCCATTCGCCAAGAAATCCAAGGTAGTGAACTGATAGTCTCTGTCTACTTGGAACTCCTTGTACTCATCACCTTCTTTCAGCAATATCTCCAACACTTTCGGTACCACCGTGTCAATAGTCACTTTCAAGCCTAAAAAGAGATTTCATTTGTATAGCATTCTATGAAGTTCCAACTGGGGCCCAGACCTCTCTGTGAAAGGAAAGGTTGACGAACATCGTCATCATCGTCTGATGATGATGGCATATGTCAAGCCTTTTCGCAACTACACACATCAAAAGTGTCTAGGGATCAAGCATTTTTATGCGGATTTCTTGAGATTGAGATGTGGCTTTGTAATAAATTTATGATTTTATAAATTTATATGAATCCTTTTTGGTGCATTTCATAATTTGAATCAGGAACTGTGAATCAAATTCGAGTAAAAGATGAAAATCAGCTGTCAATATTTTCCCTATAAAAACATACAACGCATTGAAGACATTATTAGTGCTACTGTTTCCCTACTACTGATTAAAACCAACGTTATTATGGAGCGGCGACGTCATTTAAGCAGGGAAGAAATGCTCAGAGCCGTGGGAATGATAAAAGCTGGTTCCCGGCAACGTACTGTGGCTTTAGCTCTGAATACAAGTCAGAGTGTTATCAGTCGACTTTGGACACGTCACAAAAATTGGGCAGAAGAACAATGGCGTTTCGTGTGCTTTTCTGATGAGTCTCGTTTTGGTATGAGACCGGATACAAGACGTATACGACACTGGAGAACCCCTGGACGCCAACAGCGATTAAAATCCTGCCAGGAAGTCCATCCTTATAGTGGTGGAACCATCATGGTATGGGCGGGTATTTGGATCGGCGGAAGAACTGAGTTGATTTGGATCAGAGGCAAACTCAACGCTCAAATTTATGCTGAGACGATTGTATCAGACGTCATCGTTCCTCTACAAGTGCAAATCGGTCCCTTATTTCAGTTAATGCATGATAATGCACGACCGCACACCGCAAGAGTTGTAAGACAGACTCTCGCCGCAGCTAACATCAATGTCCTGCCCTGGCCTGCTCAGTCGCCAGACTTGAACCCGATTGAGCATGCATGGGATATGCTACAGAGAAGAGCTCTGCCGACATTTTTTGTTGTTGCAACGAACATGGGCGGCCATTCCACAGCGTGATTTTGATAAACTCATTTTGAGTATGCCAAACCGATGTTCTTGTGTTGTTAGTGTTCGCGGTAGAAACACGGATTATTAATTGTTTAAGTTACCCAATAAAATTTTAAAGAAAACTGTTATTTCAGTCTTTTTTTCGAACTTTAATGTTAGTGGTTCAAATGTCAAAAATCCCTTTATTAGGAAAATGGCAAATTTCTTTATTAATGCAAAGGTGACTTGGTTTATCGTTACTGTGACAAACGAAAACACTTTATTTGATGAATCCTTAAAGAAAATTTTAATTAATATCAATCAGGAGAAAAGTTATTGCAAAAATATATGTTGATCCCTAGACACTTTTGATGTGTGTATGTTGGGATCCCCTTCCAGTCCTAGCGGATACAGCTTTTACATGTCACACCTGGCTATCTTACCTCCACAGTTGAAAACGTACTAGTAAGTCTGGTTGGACTTGACAAAAGGGATGTTTACTGACTTAAAAAAAATGTGGTTCTAATTAGTCCGTCTGTTAGATTATCGAAAAATATTGGATACGTATTTTTTGTTTTATCAAATCAATAAAAATTGACGAAGATAAAACGCGTCAAAGATTTTAGTGGGGGTTGGTGGCGTCACTGACCGCTAAAAATGTCATACTTATGTCTTAGAATACGACGTCACACGAGTTTTCAAAGCACTGTATCGTCTTCATTGTTTGTTTACGAGGAAAACGAAAAAATACGTGTCCAATATCTTTTGGTAATCTATGACGGACTAATTAGTTGTTTTTGTTAACTACCCTATTTTAGCGGCAGTCAAACATCTATACATGGGAGCCAGGACCAACCGTTTAACGAGCTTTTCTAGGCATAGAAGGATCTCGGTATGTATAAGGTGGTCACCCATCCACGGACCAACCTAGGCAACCACGGAGCAAAATTTTCTCAATGAAATTTAAAATTCACAATCAGATTTTTTTTTTAAGGTGCAATTTCATTAAGTGACTCCTCCCGCTCTGGGCAGAGCTAAAAGGAGTGTCTGACTTCTACTGAATAAAAACCATCCATGTTCCTTATTAGCCCTTTGTGTCGAGGCCGCGGCATCTCTTTCGAACAACCCGCAGCCCCATAGGGCGTCGGCCCTTGCCCCCTAAAAAATTCACAATCTTTCGTACTGAATAATACAAAAGGTAGTCTTCAGAAAGAATGGCTATCAGATTTTCGTTCTTTAACTAATCATATGGATTGAGTAGAAATAAATAGCTACAGACCTGTAAAGTGTGGTGCTGAAGGACCAGCATATGGTTTAGCCTGCCACGGCATTAAGACTGAGTGCTCCAACGCTTCTATGATGTACTTCCCAGAGATCACCATCGTCACCACTTTATTTGTAAACGGTGACATATTTATTATTGAACCCTTTGTTATATCTGAAATAGGAATACAATACAAAAAAAATATATATTTAAACGGTAATTATAAAAAAAAAACTGTTTTGTCGGTCTGTTTGTCCCGGTTAATCTCTGAGACGGCTAGACCGATTGTGAGTTTTACTAGCAGATAGCTGAAGTTATAAGAAGTAGCTTAGGCTTATAGAGTAAGGATTAGAAAGAGAATTAGGGTTCCGCTCAGTTTTTTTTTTTAAACTTATATTAACACTAGCTGAACCACGCAATTTCGTCTGCGTACATAATATAGCTTATGACTTTTCTCAATAAATCGACTATCCAACAAAAATTGAGTTAAATTGTAACAAACACAATATCATAATTATATTTTCTCTGTATAAAATAGGTAAGCTTAGATTATATTAAAGTGAGAATTATTATAGGTATCTTTCTGTTAAATATACAATAACACCTTGTATTTGTAAACATTATGGTGAAATAAATATTTTGAATTAGAATTTCCCGGAGGCCAGAAACCCCACGTACCTACATTGCAATTGCGACGCAAAGCGCCACACGCGGCCGTACCGGACCGAATGACTGCCGCGCGCGTTATTATTTTATCGCGCATATATTTTTATATTGCGATATCTTCTAAAATATTTGTTTAAACTTTATAGAGTAAAGGGCACAAATATTCTTTATTAAATTTCCGTTGTAACAAATACATTTATTTAGATATAGATTATTACTATATGGGTAAAATAAGCTAAGCAAAATTGAAAAAAAATAACTTAAAATTTTAATAGTACGTAGTAGTCGTTTGGACCCGCGTGTCTCGCCTTAGTGGGATCAGTTGACTAAAGAGCCTTAGATTGATCAGTTCCACAAATAATAAAATCGTACTCACACACCTCCTTTTATCAAGTTACTGCGCATCGTGCCTCTTGTAATGAAAGCAATATTATGTAGCGTTGTTGGGATTAACTCGCGCGTCTGAAATTATAATAAATTAGAGTTGTTTATTTACCCATTTATTTAGACCAGCGGTAGTCCAGTGGTGGCGGCCCCGATTTCTGAATAGTTAGTCGTGGGTTTGAACCCCCGCAGGCACATTACTTTGTGTAATTTATTTTATCACCACTGCTCTCAAAAACGGTAAAGGAAAACATTGTGAGGAAACAAGCATGTCCTAGAACTAAAAAATCAAAGACTTGTGTCATCTACCAATCTGCACAGGGCCCGTGTGGTATATTATAGCCCATTCCCTCTCAAAGACTGGAGGCCTGTGTCCCACCAGTGGGAACATTAATAGGCTGATGATGATGATGATGGTTTATTTACCATATAGTCAGTACCAGGTAGTCAGTGGCCCGAAATTCTGACAACCAATCTTACCAAGTTTGGTCTGTATCTGGTAAGACTGGAAGCCGACCCTAACTTTGTTGGGAAAAAGCTACAACTATAAAAAAAAAACCAAACAAATACATACATTAAGTAGGAGATAGTTTTCATACTAAATAGGCTTACGTGGCCAAACGCACGACTCATCCAATGTGAAGTGATGATGCTGTCTAGTGTAGAGTACGCTTGCTTAGTAGAAACCGTCTTACTCAAAGTTTGAGAAGATCCAGATTAGGTATAATGATTGAGAAATTAAGAGCCGACGGTAGAGGGTATAGACAACAGATACTTTAGTAGCGATAACGTTGATGAAAACGTCACCAAATATTTGTGAACAAACTTATGTGAAACCTGTGTAAAACTAAAAGCAGGTACAAAATGCTTGGATAGCGGTTTCGCCTAGCTGGTCACACAGTGCATGTGCCTCACAGTGAAGCTCCTGTTTACATACAACGACCAATCATGCTATGCAGTAAAAATATATTGTGTATAGCTTGATGTGTCGCCGTTTGTAATTTAGACGCTTTGTACGAACATATAAGCGGGATCACCCAGTCTACCATGGCCACTCTAGAAAAATATTCCACGCAGTTAACGTATGAAAAATCTCCTTCGAAGCAGCGAAATTTACAACTTTATTATGAAAAACACAAGGATGAAAAATACTCACGGTATGTAAGTAAGCCTCTGTAACAAAGTTACCGAGAGTACATTCCTGTGATGCACAGAGATCCATGTCAAACTCTCCTTCTGCATAGCCCACTACTTCGTTGACAATTTTGTGGAGTTTGTCAGCGTACGGCTGAAGCAGAGCCTTGATTTTTGGATCTGAGGAAAAAAGCCAGATTATTTTCTAATACCTTAGGTAATGAAATGAAACTCAATTAATAATGAAGCTAACGAAAATTTGTGACACGTTTAAATTAACGGCACATTAAGTACTGTGGCTGGTGGAATGAGTTATCAAGAGCCAATTTCATCACAACGGGTCATCGATTATATGTATTATTTTCGTTTATAAAATCGGGCACCGAAAAGAAAGAAAATACGAAAACTAAAAAAATATCCGAACTTGTATGAACATGTAAATTGCAAAATATGTAACGTCAGACTAGGGGGGGAAGTCTCTCAAATCAGTCAAAAAAACATAAAATTGCTACAATAAAACCTGTAGGCTCAAAGATTAATGATGACGCCTATCAGCTTTACAGATTTGTATGTAATTCGGCAAACAAGCATACCATGTCCTGGGCTAGGACATAAGCCTTCGAGTGCCACTTAAAGGATTCCGTGGGATTATTTCCCAACTTCACGCGTGCATAGCCGCGGAAAGAACTACCAACATGGCAAATATCTGACTCACATACCATGTCGTAACAGGCAGTCAGTGGTCGAAAGACTGAGCAACCAGTCTTACCAAGAGGTACCATTACTACCTGGATTGTAGAGGTCAGATAGGGTAGACGCTCCATGTAGAATATTGATACTCAGCTACATCCTGTTGGATTGGAAGCCTGTCACAATTAACACGTCGGTAAAAGGCTAGGCACACGATTATGACGTACCTTCAGGAATGGACCTGTTCAAAAAGACTGGTGACCCTTCAAAGGACTGTAGCTCTCCGTGCGTATCGAAGTATGCAGTCATGTTCCCGAGGTACTTGCTGTATGCAGATGCTGTTACCACTAACACCTGGAAAAATATTAACAAGTTGTTATCTTATATTGGTAGCTGTGCGGGCTGTTCCAGAGGTACCTAGGGGTTAAAAATACTGCAAGCCTGTTAGGCAAGCAGTCTGTTCGAAAACCTTAACATCATGAAAAGTGGTAGGGTAAGTCAAGCTTTTAGGCGTGTAAAAGAGTAGAGGAAGACCAAAGAAACAATGAATGGACTGTGTTAAGAATGATATGATAAGAAGTATAAAAGATGACATGCTTCGCCAACCACAAATACATTGGGATACGGGCAAGAGAATCATGATGAAGTGTACAAGGCTCCGAATGTATTCTTAGGGTGATTATGTTGAATAGCTTTAGCCTTTTTCGTCGCTCGAAGAACCGACAACCGATGGGGAAGAAAGGTTCTCGAGTGGCGGCCACGAACCGGAAGACGCATCGTTGGCAGGCCTCCCACCAGGTGGACCAACAACATCGTGAGAGTCGCGGGCAATCGGTGGATGCAAACGGCAGGCTGACGTTCTGTGTGGCGTTCTATAGGGGCGGCCTGTCCAGCAGTGGACATCTTATGGCTGATGATGATGATGTTGAACCTTTCTCGAGATTCATCCTAACAAATGCAATTGTTTTTTAATTCGGACAAGTACTTCTCATGATTGCGTTTGGAATAACAAACAAACGTACATTACCTACTTTTCAATCGTCTTCTAAATAAAGTAGGATTATACATCCTTATGTACCTATTACCTGCAATAATAAAAATGTCCGGTGATAATTTTCCAATAAACCACTTAATAACACTTAACTGATCGCAAATTAATATTGCCTCTGTATTAAACCTGTTAACATGATTATGGGGTAATATCAGTTTGAATTAATTAATTTATTATTAATACGCAATAATTTACTTGACCTAATTAGATCGCATTCTGTTCTAATTAACCGGTTCATTTATCATTGTTTTGGTAGACGATTGTTGGATTTCATAATTTAAAAAAATATCTATGCCGTGATGTCTGACAGGGGGGACCCCATATAGAATGGGACAAAGACAGGAAAATGATGATGATGACTTAGATCATAGTTTCATATGCTCATGGTTTCATATGCTCATGGTTTCATATGCTCATGGTTTCATATGCTCATGGTTTCATATGCTCATGATTTCATATGCTCATGGTTTCATATGCTCATGGTTTCATATGCTCATGGTTTCATATGCTCATGATTTCATATGCTCATGGTTTCATAATCCAACCGAACATCTCCAGACCTGTTTGCAGGAAGACTTTTGGCCGAAAGGTGTTGTTTTCCGTCGTTTCCGAGGACGGTTACGCGACACCTCGCAGCGAAACACGACGCCGACGTTACGTGTTTAGTTAAATAGTGTTGTATGATTTAATATTTTATATGTATTAGTTTGTTATTATTGTTTTATGTTATTGTGTGTATTTTAAGTATGGGCCCTAGTTGCCTGAAATAAAATGATTATTATTATTATTATAATTATGCTCATGATTTCATATGCTCATGGTTTTATATCCTCATGTTTTTATATGCTCATGGTTTCATGTGATCATGGTTTCATATGCTCATAGTTTCATGTGCTCATGGTTTCGTATTGGAACGACCAAGAAGAATAAGAAGAGGTTACATTGACTTTACCACTGCAAGGGAATGCGATCAGCCCACATAAACCGAATTGCAAACTTACTTAGTAAATAAATTTTAGGCGATTCTGGTATGCACCGCTCTGTCAACGTATTTGAGATGATTCGTTTTGAAGTCAGTACATCGTAAGATCAGCTTAACCGCCTAACCGTTCGGAGGTGTACTTCAAGGCATGGAAAAAACTTAGTAAAAAAGTGTAATGCATCCATTCCACACCGAGTTTTTTTTATGCCTGGCACCAATCCACGGAACGACCTTAGCAAGCGTGGCTTAACCTTGAAGATCAACCCGTGCGTGCTATAATTATTTAACCACGAGCTCTGAAAGACGAATTATGTTATCGCAACAACAAAAATAAATGATCGTCTGTAGATTCAAATTAAAATAAAAGTAGACAACAAAGTAACATTTCAAAATAAACTTCACATTGGTTTTTATCTGAAATAAACACTGCAATTACAGGCCATTATTATTTCCCAATTTATTACTTGTTGTTGGGCAAGCAAAAACATTCAAGTACAGTTTTTGTCAAGAAGCCGGTTGTGTAGTCAAGGTGTCATTGTTATTATTGTTATTATTTTTATTAATCTTAAAAAGTGGTTTTCATGGTTTAATAAACTACAGCCACGGAATATAACAAGGAAAAAAATCACCAAGTCACCTAATGGCCTGAACACAGTCATCTAAGATAATATTATTTCAACCGTTTAGCTAATAGCAACAAGCTAAAACGATGGTCCGACCCATCGGACTCTGTGAACTTTTTTTTTCAGTTGGTTCGATTAATCGAACCACTTGTTTTTAAGATTACTGATAGTCCGATCATTTGGACTATGTGAACTTTTTTCCAGTTGGTTCGATAAATCGAACTGTGTGATTCTAGCCGATAATAACACGTTATGTAAAGTAACACTGTAACTCAATGCCATTTTTTTTCCCATTGAGTAACAAGTAAGTATTACATAACAGACTTACTTATCGGGACAAAAAGGTCCAAAAAAGTTACAGAACCTGATTTATCAATTAAAGTTCTTCTTTCTGTATGTAACTTTTTTATCAGTAAAGCTTCACAAGCTACCAGGAGGCCAAAAACATGAAGTATCGTATATTGTTAATAGGAATCACATGATCAAATCTGTATAAGTACATTTCAAATAACATCCAGCGTGCAATGAAGATACAACTACTTCACGATTCTGGCCTCCTCTTACTTTGTGAGACTTTACAGATATAGAAGTTACATTACATAACGAGGAACTTGGGATTCCTTTCTATTTCGATTAACGAACCAGGTGAACTGGTAATCGTTCGCCTGGTCCGAACTCGTGGTTCGACTACATTGTCGGACTACGTGGTCCTAAGGTATTATAGTTCGCCTGGTAAGATTATAAAATCGAACCAACTGGAAAACAAGTTCACATAGTCTGATTGATCGGACTATACAGTCGTACCACGTGGCCATGACCCAAATGATAACGTTTTGCGAAGAACGACTGCGTAAAAAACAATAAAAGAAGTGAAAGAGCATGCAACTACAGCTGCTGTTGAGGCCCGTCACTACACATCGATCTTTACCCTACCCGACCCTAGCCCGAGTCAGTTCGTGTTTCTCATTTTTTTAATGGGACAAGGCCGCCACTCTATTCCCAAACCACTGTAACTCCTGTAAGCCAGAATTAACAGTGACGACCACCAGAAAAGTGCCGAAACAATAAAGCTCGACAAAATCCCAGAGAAACGATTTAACTGTCTTGAATCCCCTTACGAAATTAATCAGAAAAGAATAGCGGAGGAGTAAGAAAACATAATTTCAGTTCATGGTACTGAGCTGAGTTTTAAGCCAATGATATCGATCACATCATGCCCGTCCCTTTGCTGTCGTCCTCTGTGACGTTCTAAGCCGATATTCGTCCCTCACATGGAGTGCCCTTAGCGCGGTAGCTTTGTTTGTAAGTTTTTTTTAGCCTTGGCTGGAGGCCTTCCACTAAAGGCACCCCCATAAGATATTGCAATTAAGCAAATGAAAAACGTTTTTTTGGTGTTAGGGAAATCATCAAACGACTTCGATGCCGCGGTATCTCTTTCGAAAAACCCGCCGACGGGACCCACAGCCCCGACGAGGAAGACATCCTCCTTGGTTGACCTGCGAGATGCCATTCACCAAAAAAATGCAACAAATCATTAAAACTTAACTAATGCAACTATTCCGAATGCGAGTGCAGCGTTCCGGACCAAACAATGCCCCACCTGCTGGAGTGCCCAAGGTCTCCTTTTACCTGTACCCTTGACGACCTGAATAGCGCCTTTGACGCTGTAATAAACGTGGCCACCTCATCATCAGCCTATAATGTTGTTACTGCAGAGACTAAGGCCTATTCTCTAGGAGAGGGATGGACTACTTATTTCGCCACGCGGGCCCAGTGCGAGTTGGCAGATGTCTCATTCATTCGATTTTTTTGGTTTTAAGTCATGCCATCCATGAATAGATGGATGAAATAAATTACAAAAATACCACTGCCTGCCACCTACCTGTTTCAAACCGTGTATTATGGAAGAAAGTCTATATGAAACGAAGAAGATCCCAAAAACAACTTGCAGCACTATATAAAGACATCATACGTTACAATGTTGTTAAATTTGCTTCTTATAGGTATACTCGTATAACTGTTATTAGTTTTACAATGGTTGATTGACTTTACTATTACATACATGTAAGCATGACCATGTAGGTAAAGCGTGACACGTGGCGAATTAGTTTAAAGTAATTTAAAACAACATTGATTTGAACGTGTCACTCGCTACTTTGACCAAGTGATTTAGTAGGTTATGCTCATTTTCACGCACCCTTAGGAAAGGAATTTAAAGAACCTTTGAACCTTTGAGTTAAATTTTAATTGTATTTCAATGTATTACGTTATTTGAATGTTATTCTATTCATAATGTATTTTATGACATACTCGTACTATAAGATCACACCTGTAATCTCGGAAGGGTTAGGTTAGGGACTCATTAGTACACCCACATATCGCCACTTACTTTTAAGTTTTATGCAATAGAGGGCGAGCATATTGTCATTCACCGGGTTCAAATCCAGACTCCGCCTGCTACTAAGTAAAGTCCTAATTGAAAACCCCAACAACACTCGCATAAACATTATTAGCACCTATTGGTAATCTTCATTATATTGGCGATCTGATTGTATCTGTTACAGCAAAAAGTTAGTAAGTAATTGATCAAATTATTTATTCAGTTACAAAGTATGAAACATAAAACAAAGAAAGAAAAAAAAAAAAAAAAAAAACAAAAGTCATTTATTCAAATTAGGCTGATAATCAGCACTTTTCGAACGTCAAAATTTACTTTACTCTACTTATTACTCTACTTATCTCTCTATTACTCTACTGTTAAGAAACAGACATACATACAGGTCAAACACATAAACCTCCTTTTGGTCTGGTAAATATAATTTTGTGAAAAAATATTGCCGCGTTGATACACAGGTCAGACAAAATGTAACTGGTAACATCAGTAGCCCGCAGAAAACAAGTTTGTACCCAGTTGGTGCATGTGCGTACGGAGGTCATGGATGTACTTAAAGTAGTTAAAAAAAAACTTTTGAAATAGTTGCAACTTTGATCCCCAATATCTCCGTGACTAGGGGACCACCCTAAAGACCCTGAAGACCGTCCTATGGCCCAGAACAAAAATCTTTCTCATGGAGGGGGCGAACTAGTGCAGGTCGGCTCCGTTAGGGGACTTTAGACACCATTTAAAGCAGTAGACTCTCCATATTCGTATTCAGCTGCATCGGGTTACACTGCGGAAGCCAACCCCAGCAAAGTTAGGAATAGGCAAGCAAATGATGATGATAGTAGTAACCGCAACGAAAACAGGTAAAAAAATAGCTAACCTTATGTCCCGGTCTGACTTTGCTCTCAACCATTATTGGATAGGGTCCTGATACTTGTTCGTCGCTAGGAGATTCTCCGTTCCAAAGTAAACTGTGTGAATGACCTCCTACTATGATGTCTATGTTTTCTCCTACTTGTTTCGCCATTTGTCTGAAATATAAATAGAATACGTAAGTAATAAAGCACACTTTGCCGCAAGAAACTTAAACATATAACATCACGCCTGTAACGTTAGAGGGTTTACCTAATACGAGTAGGATGTCCACATTTTGCCAGTTGCGTTTAAGCGCTCTTTAGTCAACTGATCCCACTAAGGCGAGACCGGCGGGTCCAATCGACCTAATGCACTTTTGAATTGGCCAATTGGACCCGCTGTTAAATTTTATGATTTTTATAGTCCAGTAGAAAAGTTTTCATGGGGGGCGATCGATTGCCATCTACCAGTCACAAATCCGGACTCCGTGATTGCTACTGACAAAAAAATGTATAACACTTTGCTTCACCTGAGAATCGAACCCAGAACACAGAAACCCAGACAGTTAAAACTAAAATATTGCTGTAGGCAGAATGTTAATTCAAAGAACTACGACTACTATACATAAACTAATATATGTTTTTTAAAGCGTTGCTCCACGCTGGGAATTTTTCCTGTATTGTGAGTGCGTTCACAAACATTTAAACTTACATACACAAATACCCAGACCCGGAACAACTATCTGTAGGCCATACAAATATTTTTTCAGTGCGGGGATCGAACCCGCGACACGTAGCGCAGCGGTCAACTGCTTGAGCCACTGGGCCAACCAAAAAAAAATTTGATTAGCTTTTATTAAAAATCAAATAAAAATCTGAAAAACTGTAGTATAGTAAACCGCTATCTGAATATCATAAACAAACACAATTAAACCTTTGAAATAAGCTATACATCAGGATTATACCGTGACAAAGTAACTTTATCGACTTATGGACAATTTAAATGCATAGGTAGCGACTAGCGACCATCCACTATATTTTCTAATAAAGTTGTCATGAGATGAAGTACTGCATAAGACGGGTTTCCAATCACAGAGCTAGGAATCGCTGCACGGGGAACGTTTAGAGAGGGAAGGAGTAAGGTTTGTGCCACATCGTTCAGCACGGAATAGGTATTTCTTTTTGTATTAAATACCTAGAGAATTTTAATAAAACAAACATTTTTGAAATTCAATGGCTAGTATTATGTATTTTTCAATTTAAAGTTTTAGCGCTTATCTCTTTTTTTTTGGTAATTGGGAAATCATCAAATGACTCCTCCCGCTCTGGGCAGGGTGGAAGTGTTTAATTTCTACTGACTAAAACCACCAATGTTCCTCCTTAGCCCTTTGTGTTCCCGGGCCGCGGTAATATCTTTCGAACCACCCGCAGCCACAGGAGGGCTAATCCCTCGAGATAGTTTTGCGATTAGCGCATTTCTTGAAAACTTAATAATGTTCCTATCCTTTTCTGTCGCTCAGAATCATCATTTGCTAGAGTGAGAAACAGAGAGGATGTGCTATCGCACGCAGCAGCATTGCCGATACGCTCGGTAGCACGATCTGTGATATCTCTCACGACCTCGAAAACTAGACACTCGCGTGTGTTTCCTACACATTTTGACTCGTGATAAGTCTAAGTTATTTCCTTAATTTGTTTCCTTTACAGCTGCTGTTGTTGTCGTTTATTAATATTGACGTAGTGAGCATTTTATTTACCTATCTAAAACTAAAAATACTTTCAATTTTGATTTTCTTTTTATGGCTACTAAGGTTTTAACTGGACCATAGAGTATTAATAGACCATAGAGTATTAATAGACCATAGAGTATTAATACTAAATAGTCTTTGAACTGGACTGTAGCTTCACCTCTCTGTGGCTGGCAGTTTTAAAGTGCCTGTGACTAGTCTTATTTGTAATTTTGATTTCAGTTTGAGTTTTAATAAAAATGTTGCTTCTAACAACACGACTTGTCCACCAGTGGGACAACGACAACAAGGTGGACAACGGGAAAACCAATGACTAAAATTGTACCGTTGTTCTTCAATGCAGGCCGGTGGGAGTATTTAAAAATACGTCATGGCTCTGCCCACCACTGGTGGACAACGAAACATTTTCTTAAAATAATTCCGGCTGTCCACCACGCGGTGGACATTGAGAATCAATCATTGCAACAACAGTAGCGGTCGCCGATGCATTTCCGTGCTCTATGGTTCCAATAATACCTACAGATAAAATATCTCCTAGAAGAGAATCGGGTGGAGATAATGGGCTCCGATGACGTCCGTATTATGGAGAATTTTAATATCTAAGGATATTTTATCATGATCGGGGTAGGAATTTGGTCTCAGTGTAGACTGCATTATGGAGAAGAATACGCACTGACTTTTCTTTAGATTGAGATTATAGTTTAATCTCATTTTAGACTAGCTGTTGTTCAAGGTCTTGGTTTACGTGTAATTCATCATCATCATCAGCCTATATTGTACCCACTGTAGGGACTCAGTCCTCCTCTCTAGCCCCCGCGTGGTGGATTAAAGCCCATCCTTCATTTAGAGTTCCGTAGCCGAATGGCAAAAACGGAACCCTTATAGATTCGTCTTGTCTGTCCGTCTTTCCGTCCGTGTATGTCACAGCCACTTTATTCAGAAACTATTAAGACTACACAGTTGAAACCTAGTAGGTAGATGTATAATGTAAACCGCTTTACGATTTTTATTTTGGTGGACGATGTAAACATCATCCCACAAAAACAAAACTTGTAAAACAAGCCAAGTCGCGCAACTTAGTTATTTTACCGTAAAAAGTAGTGAGATCCATGAAATACCAAGTCATCATGACTTTCTCAGTCTGCATACAAAAATTCATTCGAACGTAACCAGTAGTTTATCCACAGGACATTATATTTCATTTTTAGCATTTTAAAGATGCTGTAGGCTACCTTGCTTACAGGTGAATGACCCCCGTATCGGTATAAAGGTTGTACAGTACCCTTGACGCAAACGAAGAGCACTTGTTCTCCACACTACTGCGATCATTCTTTTGTTCTAGACCATACCTGGGAACCCCCTCGTTACGGAGATACGGGGGGTCAAAGTTCCAAATTTTGCACAGCTGTTTTTGTAAATACTAGTTTTTCAGGTTATAACTTTATTTAAATTACCTCCATGACCCTTTTACTATTCAAAGCATCCACTCAATGTTTTAAGAGTGCTACATTGAGTTTTACTTTAAAATAAATATCTTGACCCCAAAAAAAAAGTTGTTTCCCAGCAAACATTTTTGCGTAGGGGTACTTAGTTTGGTGTACAGAATGCTTGGTTGACGTATGTGTGAAGGGTTAATTTACGACCTGTATTAACACTAAACACGTGTTGCTAACTTGTTATTTCCAAAACCTTTGCCAAATTCGTATCTTGTATTTTATTTCCAGGTGCGAATTAGTGCAAATTATACCTAAGGTTAGTGAACCAATACATAAATGGTATTAAGTATATTCTGTTAACAGTTTCATGCAATTTAGCATGTTTCCTTTTTATGTCAGTTTTAGAATTAATTTGATAGTTGAAAAATACTCCCGTGAACTAGTATCATTACAAGTATTTTTATTTATCGTTGTTGCCACCTTGCCAATTGGAGGTAATTCTATTGCCCTTCATCAGGCACAATCAGTCTCTGATTTTCTATTTCGTATTTGACCTCTACCGTCAAGTCGAGGACCTAATTCAATTTATTTGAATCAATCAATCATCATTCATCATCATCATTTTAGCCAAAAGACGCCTACAGCTGGATATAGGCCTCCCCCAGGTGTCGCCACATTGACCGGTTCCGTGCGTCTCGCATTCAGCGGGTCCCCGCAACCTTCACCAGGTCATCGGTCTACCTAGTGGGAGGCTTTCCATCGCAACGTCTTCCGGTTCAATCAATTAATCAATAAATATATTTTTTTCCTCTGATTTTTCGGTTTCATTTGCGTGTCTTATCTTATCTTTTCTTATCTTATATAATTTCCTTCGGTGAAGAAAAACATCGTGAAGAAATCTGCATGCCTGAGAGATATTTTGACGACTTGTAAAGCTAAAGTTAGAGGTCAATGGGTGGCTTAAAAACTCTGACACCAGGTTAGTATTAAGTAGGTAACCACACGATTATGAAAGAAAATAGATGAATAGATACTCACTTATCAACTTCCAACCCACAATGAGAAAGAACTAAAATGATATCCACTCCTTGTTCTGTCAGTAACTTTGCTTCTTTTTGTACTACTGGAATTGGATCCAAGAATGTCACCCCTGCTGCGTTTGACAATTCCTAAAACAAAAGTAATAAAAGGAGTTTTATTTGCAAATATGTAGGTACATTGTTACACACACGCATTTATTATAATGGACTCTTTGAATATTATCTTACACACTATTGCATAGAATCTGGTTCGGTGAGTGGGTCGTCTTAGAAACGGTTCTTCTAACTTAACATTATAGACATTTTTGGTATTCACTGCGATCAGTCGAAGCGTTGGTGATTGCCTTTTCATCATAAAACATCCTACAGCCCTGTCAACATCTACCCATCTACGTATAGACGTGCACACTATCAACATCTAACTATGTTTACTCATTCCAATCCTGCTACCGGAGATTTGTCAATTTGTTATGAGAAAAAATGGAATGAAAACATCAATATTGCTACTTTTTAAATACCTACTATGCTATCCATTAACTTTAATTGCTGACAGCGTGAGAAAATCACCAAGAATAAAAATTAACTAATTAAATAAATACTAAATTAATTAACTATACCAAATAGTAGGTCTTGGTGAAAGATAATACGTCTAGAAAGGGTGACAACTCGGATGACGGCTGATGAAGAAATATCATCTTCAGTAAGGAAAAATAATCCAGTTTCCATGGCTACTGAGAAATATGGTATTTCACCAAAAAAAATCGAATTAGTCCGTCTGTTAGATTATCGAAAAATATTGGATACGTGTTTTTTGTTTTATCAAATTAATAAAAATTGACGAAAATAAAACGTGTCAAAGATCATTAGTGGGGGTTTTTGACGTCACTTTGTAAGTGAAAACGTACTAACCTTGTGACGGCACACGACTTGACACGACTTTTAGAAGCACTGTATCGTCTTCATCTTTTGTTTACGTGAACAAATAAAAAATATGTATCCATTATTTTTTGCAAGTCTATCTGCTGACTGACTAATTATTTTTTTTTGTGAAATATTCTAATGCACTGCCTGACCCGCAAATCATACCAAAGACCTCGTGTTCAGCACTCTTTCTTCCGATCACTTGATCGAGACAAGGCGGTAAAATATCAAGACAGTTACAATTAACTTCATTAACATTCTCTTGCCCTTATCCTAATAGGGTAGTTGGTTGACTAAAAAAGTATGATTCTGTTTAGACTGTATGTTAGATTATCGAAAAATAAATAATAATAATAAAAATAATAATAATAATATTCCACAACTATCACACAACGCCATCTAGTCCCAAGCTAAGCAGAGCTTGTGTTATGGGTACTAGACAACTGATAAACATACTTATATATTTCTAAATACATACATATTATAGATAAATTACACCCAGACACAGAACAAATGATCGTGCTCATCACACAAACATTTGTCCTGGGTGGGAATCGAACCCACGACCTCCGGCATAACAGTTAGGGTCACTAACCACTAGACCAACAGGCCAGTCAAATATTGGATACGTTATTTTTTGTTAAATCAAATTAGTAAAAATTTACGAATTGACCTCATATTCTGGTTATAAATGCACCCGACGTCACGCGTCTTTTCGAAGCACTGTATCGTCTTTATTTATTGTTTACGTAAAAAAAATAAAAAGTACGTGTCCAATATTTTTTTTATTGTTTATTTGGAAATCTATCTGACGGACTGATTGGATTTTTTTTGTTAACTACCCTATTAATTTGGGGTGATTACTGTTACAACAGTCACGTCTATAAAAAAAACATAAAAATTTTAAACTGTAAATTGCTATTCCAATCTCACCTCTGTAGTCTTAGTAATAAGTCCAATGATTCCAATCTTCCTCCCATTTTTCTCCACCACAACGTGGGGTTGGTAGATGCCGTTCATTGGGGACCCTTTGTTGCTGATTAGGTTGGCGGCAACCACTGGCGCTTTTAATGCCTTGATATAAGGAACCAGGCCGCATACGCCATCGTCGAACTCGTGGTTGCCTAAAGCCTAGAAATAAATAAAAATCTCATTCTTGTATGCCCCGAAGGATTACTAAAATGCGTATTAAGCCACCGTTCCAATCGTTGAACGAATGATAAGGCAAAGGTATGCCCGGTGTAACGTCATAACCTATATCCAAACGTCATTTATGTTTAAGTCATGCAAGCCTTTTGCCCCAACTCAACAACTGGCAACAGCCCAGACTCCGTAGCTGCTACCGAGAAATTCATCAAGGTATAACCAAACAAGTCTGTCACCTATCTGAGAATCGAACCCTCACGCTCGGTAGTCACGCTTGTGACCACTAGACTAACGAAGTTGTCATATTCTATAAAATTAATTAAAAATATATTGTCATCCTGTGAAGGTTCTTCACCTGTAAAAAAAATATTCAAAAATTCTTTTATTTTTCAAGGTACGGCTGTCGCGTCGGTTTAATGGACATCAATATAACACGCAACAGCATCTTTATCACTTGACGGTTACCTTTTCACTCGAGTTCTGAATTAAACAAGATTAGGACATGCCAGTTTTGTCACAATCTTTTCCTGCACCATTTTGAGACCATTCACAAAAAAATCGAATCGAAACATAATCGAATAATCATAATCGAGTTGGCGGTTGGCGCAGTGGCTCAAGCAATGGACTGCTGCGCTGCGTGTCGCGATTCCCGCACGGAACAAATATTTGTGTATTTGTGTATGTGAGTTTAAATGTTTGTGAACGCACCCACGATACAGGAGAAATTCCTAGTGTGGGGCGACTATCTCGCTAATGCCAAAAAAAAGGTTTCTATTCGATTGTTTCTGAATAGCTATGCAGTGCTGATGAAATACTAATTTTACAGTTACAAAAACAATCCAAAATATTCACTTACATGAGCATCATTCGGCAGCATATTAATAAACTTCTGCGTCACATTCCACTTGAGCAGTGTATACCAGTAGGTGCCCTGGTACGTATCCCCTGCATTCAGGAGCAGAGCCCCTGGTTTCTCCCGGAGTAAAGCGTGAATCTCCTGGTAGAGACGTGCAAAACCTCCCAGACAGGACGTGTCGTTGCTTGTGCATACTGGGTTTATTACTGACGTTTCTTCAAATCTGGGTAAAAGAAAAATACTGTTTAAGCTGGGTAATACGATCTAGCAAGGCTAGCTTGACAAGTTACACGAATTGTTTGGCGCTTGAATTACATAGCAAAGAAAAAACTGAAAAGCAAAAAACAAGCACATTTTAAATTAAACAAAACTTGAAAGCAGGCGGGGTCCATTCTATTTTCATTTCATTTCATAATTTAATACTCAAATGAACCCCGCCTGCTTCCAAGTTTTGTTTAGTTTAAAATGTGCTTGTTTTTTGCTTTCCAGCTTTTTCAGTCGGGTTTTTTATTTTCTTAACTACTTTTTTTATTTACAACTTTTTTTATTTGTTCTTTCGTTGGTCGCGTAAAATTCTTCGCAAATGATTTAACTTTTGTTTATGTTTATAGGTTTTGTGACATTGAGTTTCTTTTAGACATGTAAGTGTCATAAAATATTGTAATCTCCTTTTAAAACCCTTCCTTTTGATACCCTACTCGATGGTATTGTTTTTTTTTTTTAATTTTCAAAACCTACTGCTCTAGGGCTCCCAAAATCCGCAAATTTCTTTGTTTTTAAATTTTAATGTAGCCAGTGGCACTCGCGCTATTAAGACGAATCTAACCACGTAGGTATATTTTATTCAAATCCCTTGATCCGCTTAGGAATAATGAGGGAAAAAAGAAAAGGACATACATATTATACATACATACCTACACACCAAGCACATAACCCTCCTTTTGGGCTTCGCCGCAGTCAGGTAATAAAGTACATATCATCATACCTTTTAGGTACATCTTTTATGTGAATCCTGGCCTGAATCAAAACATTGTTTAGTCATTTTAGTGACGACCGTAAATACATATACTACCGTCATTCAATCAATTTGTTCTGCATCATGCATTGTCGTTTTCAAGGTCTACCAATGTGACAATGTTTTGGAGGAAAAATATCGCAACGCTTGTTTAGCGACATGAAGGATAAATAAATAACAGTTTTGCTTGCATAAAAACTCGAAACTGATCAAAGTTTTCCTTGAATTTCGTCACCAACAAGGAAAATTTTAAATTATTTTGGTCATCTTTACATAGTATAAAACAAACTCGAGTAGATAAATAATAGATAAAGTAAATTCAAGAGTTAGGTTTATAGCTACATTGCACCCGTGCAAAGCCGGGGCGGGTCGCTAGTCGTGTATAATATGGTCATAATAACAACAAATTAAGGTACCAACTGTGGAGATTAACAGGACAAAAGCACAAAACAATGTGACCTTGCTTGCACGGGTCTATCATAGTGACGTCATCAAACAATATACAGTAATACAGTATGACCACTTTAAGTTGGCGGGACAAGATGGTGATACTTGTCAAGAAGAAATGCCTCAGCATGTCAAACTTGGTATATTGAATTCAGTTCTGTGTTTTCCCGGTTGCATATATGAGTTGGTTAAAGTGTTACATTTGGTCGCCAACGGGTAAAGTCAACAAATTGAAATTAAAAGAATGCTGAAAAAGTCCTAAAAAATCACAACAAAGTGGCTTTATCAAACAATCATTGTAGAGTTTTTTTTTATGAAAAATACATCAATACGATAAACACAATACCAGTGAAGGTCACAACGTAAATGTACGCATTTAACTCATATCCGTTGTGATTTTACAAAGTTTGTGTCTAGAAAAACGCCTATGTCACTTTGCGGAGACTTGCAACATGATATAAAATCTTATATTTTTTCCCCGTCGAAACTGTCTTGCAGATAAAATAAATAAAACTTTTATTTTATTTTTTACATTTCTTATTCATGCATAATCATTACAGTCTGGCAGATAGATAGATACTGCAATTTGTTACGAACATCCCACGAGACACCGTGATTCTAAAAATAATATAAAAAGTTATAGAACAGGTGGTCCAACTATGCAATGCATACAAACTTTCGGCGATATCTTAGTTTCGAAAGTATCTTGTTGATAAATACGAGTATTTCATTGCCATTCAAAACAATCATTCATAATGAAAGCTAAATAAATTGCGACGTTGTCATATTTCAGGTAGGTATGAGTATTTTACATAAATAATTATGGCTTTGTTGAATTATTTTGTTTAAAAAGAAAACAAAAATAAATGGTAATTGAAAATAATTCATGAAAGTTGATTATGTGATTATGGTCTCATTTATACCCCCTAGAGTATAAAAAACACTGTCTATGGCCCAAAATTATAAATTTCTCTTTACTCTATTTTTTAGGGTTCCGTGGTTAACAAAGAACCCTTATTGTAGTGTCATGTCTGTCCATCTTCCCACATATAGCTCAAAGACTGTTAGTGCTAGAAAGCTGTGGTTTGGCATGAATTATAGATGAGTTACGTCGAGAAAGAGGAATATAAAATCTCAATTTTTTTAAGGGTGTCACCAGTACCTACACATAAAACTGGGAATGTTTTTTTTACTCGTGAAGCCCATATGGGAGGTGGCCAACTTATAAAATGTACTCGCATAAAATATTTTGCTAAAAATAATGTATGGGAGCACAGGTTTTAAAACTGCAAATGTAACTTTGTTTCATGATTACAATAAAAATAAACGTTCAGAGGCAGGGACTCAGTTTAGTATGTCTACATTAATTTTGATGAGCAATTACAGAACCGTACATTGTGCGTGGTCCAACATGCACTTGGCAGTTTTTTTTATCAAGGTGTTTGGTCCTTTAAGATACCAATAAATCCTTTTTCTTTTTATTTATTTATTTTTATTATTTTTCGACAAAGAAACTATAGCGACACGTTTAATCAAAAATTACGTGACCACTAAATATAAAAAGAACCTGCTGAATTTTATAAAGTCGATAACTATCAAAGTTGAATGACACTTGAAACTTGTTGTTTGGTATTTATAATTAATTGTTTTAAAGTCAATAACACAATATAAATTAGCAGTACAATTTACCACACGTTTTACGAATTAAGTTATTAAACGTACGCGATTAATAGAAACGTTTCATTGAATAATTGTTTTCTATTTACCCAAATCAAATATTACGAAATAAAAAATATGCTGATAAATTCAATACAGGTCCTTAGAATGGCCGGTTTGCTAAATATCAAGTTGAAAAAGTTATATTTGCGAAATCTCCACTACGCTACAGGTTACTCGATTCTCAGAATGTCCAAGTCTCAAACGTTCCGATTTTTAGATACTCGTACATATAACATTAGATTTGTGAAAATGTATGATTAAGTTTTATTTTGTTTTTTTTTCTTTGCCTTTGACATTTCGTGTGACAATGAACTGACAACTGGGGGCCAATTCTCGATTTTCGCCATTTATCTCGAGTTCGAGATCGTAAGTCTATCTCTATGTCTATTAAAAATATCTCTATCTCTACCAAAAAATGTCGAATTGAGCAGAATTCCGTATTCTCAGTCAAAATAGACATAAATGTCACGAAAATGTCGAGTCGAGTGAAGATAATGTTACCATTATGAAGAATCGCACGTTCTGTTTTAGGTAGGTATGAGTTAATGAATGATTTTGTTTTAAAACGCTGACTAAACCTAATTATTTAAGTATTAAACGAAACGTTTAGTGTGTTTCAAGATTTTCGTATGCTCTTCGTGAATTAAAGAAAACAAATTGACAGTTCACTGTCTGTCAGTGTCAGAATTTGCGCCTTTTTGCGGTTCCTTCAAAACTTTTGTTATGTTTACATGTACTGTGTTTACATCATTATTGGGTGCTGTTTTACATTTTAAAAGTTTTATTTTAACATGGAGGGGAAAAATCAAACAAGGCAAGGGCACAAATCAAAGAGTATAAATCGAATTTCCAGTAAGTATGAGATGCCAAGCCGTATTTTATTTAAAAATTAAATAAAAGAAAACACAGTGTACAATCCAAAAC
The DNA here is from genome assembly GCA_932274075.1 of Diarsia rubi. Taxonomy (NCBI): domain Eukaryota; kingdom Metazoa; phylum Arthropoda; class Insecta; order Lepidoptera; family Noctuidae; genus Diarsia; species Diarsia rubi. Next base: position 3,984,108 of record OW026432.1, read on the forward strand.
TCAACGAATTCACTCAGAAATGACGTATCTCTACAATCGACATGACATCTCTACTGCTCAGAAGCACTCGACATGAACTCTAACGTTAGCTTTCGACAAATGTCGAATTCGACATCCCCAGAATAGCAACTTTTAAAATTTGTCGAAAAAATGACGTCATTAGAAATTTTTGTCGAGTTCGACACCATCTCTAAAATCGAGAATTGGCCCCCTGCTGAGCTGTTAAGTGTGAGAGCGCTTAAACATTGCCGACATTGCAGTAATAATGAAATTATAATAAAACAGACATAGGAGTCATTGGTATTTCTTGAATTCAGGGACAATTTTAAGTGACCAGACATTTTGCTCAACATTACCTATTACCTGTAACAGAGATTTTAGTAGATGAGAAGCTCAATGCCTTAATCGTTTCATCAGTTCATCACAGTGCTAGTCGGGACAAGTTTTTCTTGTTCTAAGGAACAAGTATCACGTACTTGTTCAAGAACAGGAAATACTTGTTCATTTATTAGGGTTCCGTAACCCGAAAGGAAAAAACGGAACCCTTATAGGATCACTTTGCTGTCCGTCAGTCTGTATGTTTGTCTTTAAGACCCTTTTTCTCAGAAACACGTGGAGGTATCAAGCTGAAATTTATATCAAATACTCAACCTTAACCATTTTTTTCCTTTAAGCTGTGAAAACGTCAAACTTTTAAACGAACGCAATCAAAAGAAACAGGGTACTTCCCGTGAACTCAGAATCTTGAATTGTGGTTCGAAGCAACATCTTATAAAGGAAAAAAAATATATTTCTAGTTACATCATAATACAGGGTGTTTGGTGCATCGTGTGCCAAATTGAAATGGTCGACTGAAGGGGTCATCCGCTAGCCTTCCAGACCCCTTAACACCCCTCATGCTCTGTAGATTTTTTTTTATCGACTTTTTATTGTTTTCCAAAAAAAAGACCCAAATTTTACATTCAAATACAGATTTAAAAAAAAATAAAGCGTAGACTCTGAATTTTAATTTTATTTCGATGTGTATTGTTTAAGAATACTTTTAAATACAAAATTAGTGATATTAGTCACCTAGTTCTTTTTTAATTCACTCGCAAAGGTAAAACTTAAATTAAAGCTGTATATGTTACAGCTATTTATAAGGCTACAAACTTGTAAAACGTCGACAAAAAGGTGGTTTTATTAATAATTAAAATAATGAAAAATTTAAAGATATTATGACTATTTCATTGCAAACACATGTTTTTATCCACGTTCTTCGGTGTATTTAAATATCTTTTTATGTCAGTATCTTTTAATCTGTCTGTCTAGGTATTGTTTATCAAATTTTTTGCAGAAATGTTATATATATTTTATTTTTCTTTTGTATTTGTTTCGTCTAATTCCCTGCCACAAAATATTCTAAAATGTTATCAACATAATTGTGTACTTTATGTACCTAATTAGGTATACTAGCCAAGCTACTAAATATCTAAATATTTTGCTACATGTTTAAAATTCAGTGCAAGGTTGTCAGTTGAATTTAAATGACGAAACCAATTTTTCATGCCATTGTTCACCAAACAAAGTATCAAAAATTGTCTTTGTCAAGGACGTCAATTGAGAGACACTACAGCCGTGTTTCTAGTTCTAATAATAGTTTGTATATTAATAATAATTAAAATAACTACGTGGTACGGTGACACGAAAATATTAGAACTACGGCCAAGTACGAGTTCAATCCGCGCACCGATTGTTCCGTATAAACTTGTAGGTATTTTGTTTTTAATAGGGTATTTCACCAAAAAAAACTAATTAGTCCGTCTCTTAGATTATCGAAAAATATAGGATACGTGTTTTTTGTTTTATCAAATTAATAAAAATTGACGAAAATAAAAGAGATCAATGGTCAAAAACAAAAGGTCAAAGATCATGAGTGGGGGCTTTTGCCGTCACTTTGTGGGTAAGATAGTACTAACCTTGTGACGTCACAAGACTTAACACGACTTTTCGAAGCACTGTATCGTCTTCATCTTTTGTTTACGTGAAAAAAGAAAACATACGTGTCCGTATCTTTTTGGAAATCTATCTGACGGACTACGGTTTTCAGATTTCTTCCTAAAACGAAAACGGAACACTAAAAATTTTTTTTTGTGAATTAGCAGTTCACGAATTTGAATATATTTGTGCGAGTACAAGTTGACGTTCAAGTCGATAATTCTGCGATAGACACACACAATCACTTGATGCCTTAAATATATTCACATATTTACAATTTTATTTCATAACGGACGCTTTTTTTAATCAAAAGAAACAGAAGATTGTTAATACCAGTCAATGACAAAAAGTACTGTTGTGTTAAATCTAAAAAATAATTTTAAATGACTTTCACTACAAAATATTTTAGTAATGAAATTTTATCCGAAAAATAATTAAATACGCATAAAATCATGATTAAGTGTAGGGTATAATTAAAATAAAATAATAATAATTAATTAATAATTAACGGTAAGTAATTAGACATCGGTCTATTGTTTTATCAGTAAGCCAAATGCAGTGTATTCTAATGCTTACCGTCATATATTAAACTAATCATTAGATTTATAATAATTAGTGAATTAAGCAATTATGTTAATTGTTTACTTCACCATTTATAAATCAAATGATTAGACCTTAGCTCAATGACTTTTTCCTTTGATTTCCAGAAAAGATTGGACACACATTTTTTTCATTTTTAGCTTGAACAAAAAATGAAGACGATACCTGTGACGATACAGTGCTTCGAAAACTCGTGTGACGTCACAGCGCACTGCATTTTTAGGATTCCGTAGTCAATATGGAACCCTTATAGTTTCGTCATGTCCGTCTGTCTATCTGGCCGTCCGTCCGTCCGTCCGCACTATATCTAAAAAATTCGGAACTTTGACCTCCACTCCAATATCTCCGTAACTAAGTATAAGGGTCCCAGGTAGGGTCCAGAACAAAAAAAAATATTGCAATGGTGATGAGAACAAGTACCTTTCGGCTTCGTAGAGGCTGGCTAATAAGGGTGCCTGCCAGCGGAACCGGTCTGCGCAGGTAGTCGGCGCAGGCAATCTCTATACTCTGTGCTGAACCAGCGCCTATAAGGCCTTATTTACGGAGAAGCGGGGCGTCGCGCGGCGCGTTGTGCGTTTTTAATTCAAACACATGGCGATGTATGAAAACGTTAACGTTTTCAAACGACGATTTTACGAGAAGCAATTTTTCGCTTGTTAGTTTAAAATGCAGCAATCGTTGCGGTGGACCCGCCTTTGAGTAAATGAATAAAATAGCACGCGACGAGCCTTCTGAACGCGCGCGACGTGCCGCGTCTCCGTAAACAAGCCCTAAGCGTTCGATACAAAGACTATTAATACTCTATGGTCCGATGTGTCATCATCATTTTCCTACACTTATCGCATTCTATTTGGGATCGGCGCAACGCGTTTTCTTCTTCCATTCTTCCGTGTTACGGTAGCATTTATTCCTTTCTCATTCATAATTATCATTCCTTACACAATAGATCCATGTTTTCATTGACCTTCTTCTCGCTCCATCCATCAACATTTATATCCATCACTTTTTTAGTCACATGCGTTTCATCCCTCGTCATTAGGCAAGCGTTCTACATGTATACGCCATAATATGGGGTCGGCGCCATCGCCACCCGTTTTTTTTCTGGACTGCGGCGAAGCCCAAAAGGAGGTTTATTTGTTTCATTTTTTCTGTCAACCGTCACGCTATCTACCTACTCCGATTTCTTCGACTATCATTCCTCACACAATCTATCCGTCGTTGCCTTATATTCATCACTTTTTTAGTCACACGCAAATCTGTCAAATAAAATAGTTAAAAAGGTCCTCAAGAAACTTGTTTTCTTGGTTCTGAAGATCAGATAGGCAATCGCTCCGTGGAAAATATTATGGTATTCAGCTGCATACGGTATGACTGGAAGCAAAACCTTAACATTTTTGGGAAAAGAGGCTAATCAGATGATGATAGATATGCACTAAGCAAATTCGCTTGGTTCCGATCTTATTTATGGCCTCAAGGGTCAAGAGATTGTTATCTATTTAGGCGCCGGTGAAGGCCGAATCTATTTGGGCAACCCCAGACAGCACGTGCCTATCGCCGTTCACACACCGTTCGGTGAATGAATGAACGAAAGATAAAACTAGTTCATTCGAAATAGAATCAAACACATTTTATTTTTAGAACGTCGCGTCGTCGTCAGTTATTAGCGAGTACATTCATTTATTTGGCCTTTCACTATTCGCTGCTATTTTGTTTTTGTGATTGTCGAGATTATTAATGTTAAGTTTTGTGCAATATTTTAGTTTCTTTCTAAAAGGGGTTGTTTAATGACTTAAAAAAATATGATTCTAATTCCGTCTTTTGGATTATCGAAAAATATTGGATACGTATTTTTTGTTTTATCAAATCTGATTTGATTGAGGGTTGTGACGTCACTCACCGGTAAAGAATGTGACAATTACGTCACACGAGATTTCAAAGTACTGTATCGTCTTCATTGTTTGTTTGCGTGAAAAAAGAAAAAATACGTGTCCAATATTTTTTGGAAATCTATCTGTCGGACTAATTAGTTTTTTTTTTGTTAACTACCCTATTAACATAATATGACATCACACCTGTAATCCTGGAAGGGGTAGGCAGAGGAGTATCTAATAGTAGGTACACCAATATTTCGCCAGTTGTGTCCCATGTTATAGGGGCCGAGCCTATAGCCATCTATCGGGCACAACTCTAACTTCGTGGCTGCTTCTAAAAAAAATCTTATGGAAAAACCCAAAAACACTTTTTTTATTCCGGGAATTAAACCCAGGACCGTATGTCGTAATAATGAGCATATAAAACTCTCAAATCCTGGAATGCAGGTCTAGTTGGTATGAGAGGGAATGAGCGGTACCTAATATACCACGTGGGTGGATGTTTAAATACTTGCAACATGTTAATGAAGAACACGGAAATATTCGAATAATATTAAAAACAGTGTCAGTTTCAGAGTTTCGTAAGTGAATTTAGCCTTATAGCAAAAAAAATACGTACCTACTTAAACAAAATTCGTATCCACCGCAGCCTTAAGGTGGAAGCTCACATCTGGCCCGCGAAATTCTAATTTTCTTACGTTTTTGGCAATTTGCAGGCCAGTGCTTGGTTGTATGTTTATGAAAATTTGATTTGCGACTGTAAGACGTATGAAGTTACCGAATTATAACCATCAAAATTACTAACTAACGAACGACGACTAAATTACTAAAGAATGACTTTTACATGCAAAAATCAATCTTGACATGAAAATGAACTTGGAGGGTTGTATTGATAATTTTGATGGTTATAATTCGGTAACTTCATACGTCTTACAGTCGCAAATCAAATTTTCATAAACATACAACCAAGCACTGGCCTGCAAATTGCCAAAAACGTAAGAAAATTAGAATTTCGCGGGCCAGATGTGAGCTTCCACCTTAAGCCGTAAATAGGTATATCATCACCATCCACGTTCTCTTATTCTTATCCCCATTAATTTATGGTCCCCGCTGCATGTCTGCTTCTTTCATACTTCTCTAACACTCGTCAACTGATCAGACATCTCTTTTCCATATCAAAGTAAAGGATGCACAGTCCATACATCGTCTCTTTGGTCGACCTATACTCTCATCAACCAATCCAAATACTCAAAACTTTCCGCACGAAATTTTCCTCATTTATCCGCATCACATGTCTATACCACGACAACCGATCCATACAACTTTTCTGTCACCGGCGTCGTATACCTACTTCATAAGTTCATAACTAACATATTTTGTAATTACTAAAATTAAATACTTAAATAAATCTTACCTGTCATGAAAATCGTTGTAGTGCACAATATCCAACTGATACAAGTCATTCCCGCGCAAAACATTTGCACTCACAACTAATAAACACACGCACAACAAATAATAACACCACGAAAACATTTAATTACTCTTTCAAAAACAATTATCAAATAAAAAAAAAACACTTGAAAGAAAAAAAAACAAATAAAAAAGTCTGTTCTTAATTCAAAGCACTGTCAATTTCGCGACGACATTCGCCATTCAAACTTTAAATACTACTGAACGGCAAATCGACTTCATGCCACTACTTGATTTTATCTATAAACACAGCTGATCATTAGCTGCTCGTTAATTTTCAACTTAAAATCTATTGGAATAAGGTTGAAAATCAGGAAACAAAAATTGTAAACCTATGTAATTTTTACCGTACTTGCAGATTTCGGTGTGCCATTGAAAATCGCTGATTGCCTATTATTAAAATTCAAGCCTAAAAGGCTTTAAACGATGGAACACAGAAAAAAAAAATCATCAGGTTTAAAAAAAAAGTATCATCTGCCAAGTTATACTTTACTTACTAAATAACGTGGAGCAGTTAAAATTCAGCATTTTACATGGTGCAAAAAAACAAGAAATTTAAATATACAACGTTTGCGTAACAATTTTAATAAAGAATCCCGATAATATTAGATGAGTAACACTAGGAAGCAATTTAAATAATATATTAAGTATATCACGCTGACAACGTCTCTTACTAACGCGAAAGCAATGCCAAATCACTAAATATAAAATCTGGCAAGTGTACAAAAAATAGTACTTAGCTAAATGATTTGTGCGTGTGTGTGTGTTGTTACAACTACATAACTAACAGAGGAGATATAGCCACGACGTTAGATAAAAAACAAACCGTGCTTGTCTAGGTTGGTATTTGGATGGGTGGTCACCCATTACAAACCAAGTTTCTTCCGTGCCTCGGAAAGCACTTGAAGCTGTTGGTCCCGACTGTCTTTGTAGATTTCTGACAGTCGTAGCAGGTAGTCAGACCGATTTCTGAAAACTACTTAATCTTACCGTTTACCCAGTACTATATGGGTTATGCAGGTCAGATAGGCAGTCACTCCCAAAAATACTGGTATTCCCACTCTTGGGCAGAGCGAAAGGGAGTGTCAGACTTCTACTGGCTAAAAACCACCCATGTTCCTTCTTAGCCCTATATGTCGAGGCCGCGGTAACTTGTGAACAATTAAGAATTAAGAATATTACCACTCCCATCTTTATATATATTCGAACTCTGTATCTTTGTTCGTAAAAACTTAGCGTTATTTCAAGCACGCAATGATGTTGTAATAAGGAAAAGTCGAGATATCCATAAATTATGTGTACCCCCACAAAGAATCAAATTATTTTCGAACAATGTTTACTGTATGGCAATTCAAATTTATAACAAATTACCTAATGTTTTTAAAAGTCTTAACATCACAACATTTAAAAATAAACTATTTAACTTTCTATTGCAAAAGTGTTACTACTCAACGAATGAGTTTTTAAATGAAAAATTTGATTCAAAAGTTTAAATTAGACGACGACTTGCCTCCTGATTAAATGGAATTTCAACTCTAGGACATTGTATTGTAATCTTTAATATTTTGTTCATTAGATTTAATAATACTGACATTATATTTAATAATTCTTGACATTGTAATTAATAATCCTGACATTGTAATTAATAATCCTGACATTTTATTTAATAATTCTTGACATTCTACTTAATAATACTGAAATTGTATTTAGTAATTCTTGACATTGTAATTAATAATCCTGACATTGTATTTAATCATTCTTACCATTATAATTTGATAGTAGTTAACGAATTCCTTATTCTTGACATTTTATGGTTCATTTGTATTAATTATATTGTATGTCAATTTTAATGTTAAATTTATTCTTTATTATAAATTCATTACCATTCACCATGCTTCATTATTCTTTAAAATATTTGTACGCTGGAAACAGCAGAATATTATGGACATCAAATTATGTGTAACACCTATAGCAACAATATTCTGACAAATAAATTTATTATTATTATTATTATTATATTATTATTATTACAACCCGCAGCCCCGACGGGGTTGCCGTTGATCCTGGCTACCAATTATAGATCTTTGACAGGCGTGACAAGCAGTAAGTCAGTGGTCCAAAAGTCTGTCAAACAGTCCTACCGATGGGTATAATATTACCCAGTAACACTTCGTACGCATACAAAAATAAAACTACAATACGTCACAGTCTGTGATGCGATTTCACTTTTAAATTATGTATGAGAGAATGTACGAGTAACCAGACATTAGAATGCGTCGTGGTTACTTATTAGCTCTATACAAGGTCATTAGTTAGAGAAACTATTTAATTATTTTATATTTATTGCACTTCAACGACTTACTAAAAACATACATATCAAACAGTGTTAAGCATAGTGAATTCGTCACTTACAGAAATGCACAGCAGTCGCAGAAAAATAACAGGGCAAGTCCACACAGGATAATTCCTTCGAGCTTCCAAGAATCTTCTACTTGAAATTCCCTCACACCGTACCGGTTTTATGTCCTCTTCTTACGCTATCACAACCATAAAGCTCTGGAACGCGCTACTCCCCGACATTAAAAAAAGCAGAAAGCAAGATAGCTTTCAAAAGATAAGTCCGGAAATACTTTTTGAATTGAGAGCAATTCAGTCCGAATTGCTCTCAATCAAGTCACTAGTCTTAGTAGGTAATTATTAGAAGGTTTCTCGTATTTGTATGTATTTAAATATCTATTAGTTTATTTAATTCTATCTGTATATGTATTAGTGTGCACCAATTTATGTATTATGTTTACAAAATGGCATTATCCTTATTTATGTTTTTCTACCACAGTGCTGTCCTATTTGACCCAAAGGTTGACTGGTAGAGAATGCCTTGTGGCATTAAGTCCGCCTATGTACCACTCTTGTACATGAAGTTTAAATATTTTTTTTTTTTAAGCTAAAAACTTCGTATAATAATATATGTAGCTGAGTTTCATCGCCTTTCTCTTGCCCTTATCTCAATAGGGTAGTTAACTAAAAAAAATCAAAAAAAAAAAAAAATCTTGTGTTTTTTCTTTTTTCACGTAGGCAAACAATGAAGACGATACAGTGCTTTGAACCAGTTACTGTAGCAGGGGGCGACTCTATTGCCCTTTTTGTTTTCTTTTTTTTTATTCAATTGCACGAATTCACAAATTCAGACATCATGGCTACTACTGAGAAACTCCTAATGTAAAAACTCAATAACACTTTACCCAATCCGAGAATCAAACTCAGGACCTTATGACACTCGACAAATTAGGTTATCTAAGTAAGTTTCATTGTACAGAATTTCTATTTCTAACTTTAGTTCAAACGTTCTCTTTTGTCTGTTTATAGTTAGCCTTGAATCTTAAAAGGTTCTCGGTTTTGATAATATCGTTCTACTCGTATTGGAAATTCTCTTCTTAGACTAAATCATTCCACCCGTGACTAGACCGAGAAGTTTTTGAGTAACAAAAAACCAATTGTGTTTCCTATACAAATGTATTTAAATTGCTTTATAGAAATACAATACAGTGTTGGTAATTTAGTTTCAAAGATACGTTAGTAACTAATTACTTGTAAAAGTGCCTACTTGATTAAATGAATAATCTTTATAATATACGTATACATATTATACACAATGCAGTGCTACAAAAAGTCGTGTGACGTCACAGTTTGGTACATTTTTACCAGAAATTGACGTCAAATGCCCGTGCAAGGACCCGGTAGGCGGCGCTGCTGTCCGGCAGGACAAAAGGGCACATATTTTTTCTTTTTTCACGTAAACAAAAGATGAAGACGATACAGTGCTTCGATGATTCGTGTCAAGTCGTGTGAAGTCACAAGGTTAGTACTTTTTTAACCGACAATCTTTTTTTTTTTTTTTCTTCTTTCTGCTTCATGGCAATCTGTCTTAGGACAATAAACCACTGGGTTGGTTAACTTTGAGTCTGTAGGTTTGGCTTTATTTATTGAGAGAGCTTCCTTGTTGCAGAGCTCTCTTCTCTCTATGCAAATCTGCTACTAAGGCTAGGGATGTCACTTCTCTTTAGTCTCACATGTTGTTGTCCTCCTGTTCTACTTAGTGAAAGTGCCAACTCATTTGAGTGTTGTGCAAGTCTTTTCTGATATCTCAGGCTATGCTAACTTATTTCTTGTTTAACTTCGAGCACCTGCAGCATGCAGGAGTTCATCTGCCAAGGGTGCTGGCGATGTTCTTCTCACTTTGTCTGAGTCACGCTCATCTACCGAGCGATCTTATGAAAACTGTGGTAGTACCTATTGTGAAGGATAAGACTGGGGACACATCAGATGTCTCCAACTATAGGCCTATATCGCTGGCTACTGTCATTGCCAAGGCGCTGGACAGTTTGCTTGATAAGCATATGGCGACCCGCATCGAATTGCATGATGCGCAATTTGGGTTTAGACCTGGTCTTTCCACGGAAAGTGCCATACTGTCTCTCAAGCATACTGTCCAGTATTATACATCTAGGAAAACGCCTGTTAACGCGTGTTTCCTAGACCTTTCCAAAGCATTCGATCTGGTGTCGTACGACTTACTGTGGCAGAAACTCCTGAACGAGACCGCAGTGGATAGGGGAGTTATAGCTATATAGTTATAGGGGAGTTGATTGGCCTGTTGGTCTAGTGGTTAGTGACCCTAACTGCTATGCCGGAGGTCGTGGGTTCGATTCCCACCCAGGACAAATGTTTGTGTGATGAGCACGATCATTTGTTCTGTGTCTGGGTGTAATTTATCTATAATATGTATGTATTTAGAAATATATAAGTATGTTTATCAGTTGTCTAGTACCCATAACACAAGCTCTGCTTAGCTTGGGACTAGATGGCGTTGTGTGATAGTTGTGGAATATTATTATTATTATTATTATTATAGCAATATTAAGGTACTGGTATAACAACCAAACCAATTGTGTGAGGTGGGCAGGCTCATTATCGGATGTGTATAGGCTGGAGTGCGGGGTGAGGCAGGACGGCCTAACCTCCCCACGCCTCTTCAGTCTGTACATAAACCGGTTGATCGTTGAGCTCAGCAACACCTATCAAGGTTGTTATGTCGACGGAATATGCGTCAACAATATTAGTTATGCTGATGATATGGTGTTGCTGAGCCCATCGATTAACTCAATGATGAGTCTGCTCACGATATGTGAAAGGTACGCGGAGGCCCATGGGCTCAGATACAATGTAAAGAAGAGTGAAGTAATGGTTTTCAAGGCAGGCACTAAAACCTACCCAATTACACCAAGGCTAAAACTTTGCGGAAGTCCCTTAAATCAGGTCACCTCTTTCAAGTATCTGGGCCACTGGGTATCCGAGGACCTAAAAGACAGCCTTGATATTGAGCGTGAGCGCAGAGCGTTGGCTGTCCGCTGCAATATGTTGGGTCGCAGATTTGCGAAATGCTCGACTGACGTAAAGGCTACGCTGTTCACGGCATACTGTCAGTCGTTCTATACATGCAGTCTGTGGGTCAACTACACGCAGAGGGCATACAACGCTCTGCGCGTACAATACAACAACGCGTTCAGAGTGTTGATGGGGCTGCCGCGCTACTGCAGTGCTTCCGGCATGTTCGCAGAAGCGGGCATAGATGGTTTTCACGCCATCATGCGCAAGCGATGCGCCTCCATCATGCGCAGGGTACGCGTCAGCCCCAACAGCATCCTGAGTACTATAGCGGACAGGTGGGACAGTCCCAAACTGGGCCATTGGGTACGCCTACATGCCTCTGTGGCGTTTATTAAATAAGTTATAATTTATATTGTATTATTGTATTTTTTATATGTGTTTACTAACATAGTTTATAAGTTCTAACTGTTACTAACCATAATGGATCATTGACGTCTGAAATTAAATAAATTAAATTAAATTAACGGTAGGCGAGGTAAATGTACATATTTATTACTAATACATTTAGGTATATATTAAATATGTTCCTGAGAGTTTTGGTCTGAAATCTTTCTAGGATCTCGATGTTACCGACAATCTTTGACACGTTTTATTTTCGTAATATTTTTTATTAATTTGATAAAACAAAAACCACGTGTCCAATATTTTGGCCTGCCCTAAACTTTCCAGTTCTCTCTGAGTTTTGCTTCCTCCGGCCTACCAGTCAGGGACGAGTCCTAATCGTCACGACTGCGTCTCTTAGGCCTGTCTCAGATACCTCGGAGAACTAGAGAAAATCCCTATTAGGATATGTCGTATTGTAGGGTCCACCTTTGTCTAACCCTGTATGGAAATACCTGGTGTAACAATTTGTTTGCTTGATAATGGATTCGAAATGGAAATGATGAGAACTTTGTGAATACGGGGACATTTAGAGGAAAAAGAATATTGATCATCTTGACATTGAATTGTCTTGTCTTTCCAAGAAAATTGATTAATAGTGGAAACATTGATGTCATAGTTTAGAGGTTAAGCGACAATCATATCAAGAACGAGGCTGTAGGTTCGTAGGTAAAATCTGTGGTAGAAGTGTAATAACAGGGTGAACTGGTGATAGAGGATAATGTAGCAACCTAGCAGGGAGTCCTGAGTACAAAATTATCTACCTACGCTTAAACTAATGATGAAAGACAGAAACAATTGAATAAAAGAAAAATGGCAGGTCATCATCATCTGCTTAGCCTTCTCTTCCCGACAAAGTTCGGGTCGGGTTCCAGTCTAACTGGATGCAGTTGCTCTGCATACCAGTATTTGAAATGGAGCGACTGCTTATGTAACCTCTACCACTTAGTTAATACTGGGTAAAACGAAACTTCTTAGTAAGAAAGGTTGTTAGACTTTTGGGAAGGAAAGAAGGTAGGTAATGAAAAGTATCTATGGTATACCAATTTAAGAAAAGCGGTGATCATGATGATGAGAAGAAGCCATTGCACTTTAAATCTACAGGGTGTTAATTAACCCTTCATACATACGTCAACCAAGCATTCTGTACATCAAACTAAGTACCCCTACGCCAAAAAAATTCGCTGCGAAACGACTTTTTTTTGCGGTCAAAAATCACATTTTACGGTAAAACTCAATGTGGCACTATTAAAACATTGTTTTAGTGGATGCTTTCAATAGTAAACTGGTCATGGAGATAATTTAAGTAATGGTATAACCTAAAAAACTATGTAGCTAAGAAAGTATGTAGCTACTTAGCGGATTTATGTTACAATAATTGTGCAACTGGTTTAATAATGGACGGACAATCATTATTGTTGTTGGTAAGCCAAGGTTCGGATACTCTCAGATAAAAATAATAATGATTGTCCGACTGACCTTCTTGCAAGACCCTTCGAGTCCCTTCACTTAACCAGTTAGTTAGCGTAACTGGTAGTTAATCTGTGTGCAATATTATCATTACTATGTTTCAATGACCGTGATATTTTTAATTAGTTCTAAATCATCATTATCGGCCTAGCGTTTTCTTAACTATGTTACCTGCTATCGTCTGGATTTCGCTGCGTGGCTGGCGGTTACAGGGCTTCGCCCCCTGGTCGCGGAGGCCTAGTTGGTACGCGTCAGCAGTGCGTGCTGTGCTCATATGAGTGGTTGCTGTGAGAGTTTTTGCAACTATATTAGGGCCGCCTTACAGTCTTACCAGATGCAGCAGAATACCAGCATTAAGGGCAATGACCGATATTGACACCTTAACTGGCAAGCAACTATAACAGTATATTTCGATGACCGTCCCAGAAGAGGCATAATATGATTTTTGTATAGAGAATCACACAGTGAGAGTGACAGCAGTAAGAAAGTCCTATTACAGGCAGGACTGACAGGACCGAGCACATCCTTAATTGCTATCAACCTAAACCGGTAAACCCAATGCTTTTGTAATAATGACGTTTATAATATGCCACCAATTCTGTGTGTCTAGGGATTCTGAGGGGACGGCGCGTACGCAGTCCCCACTACCAAAAATTACGCATCCGAGTTATCCGCATTAGGGATAATCGCAAGGGTCAACCTAACCGCAGTGCAATGGAAAGGCCTCGCCCTGGGGGAACCGCCTATTTGATCACGGTTTCCCCTATGCCAGGTAAGTATGATTTTGTTAAAATATCTTGCGAGAGTCATTCAACGGCAGAGAATCTTAACACCGCGATTCAGAATCGTGACGTACATGTACAACGCCATCTAGTAAGAAAAGACAGAACTAGCTTTCACGCGCCCTTACGACATGGTACAATAAAACGGGGTGAATAGAAACGCAGGGGTCGTGTCTGACCATCAAAATAGCTTCCGTCTGAGATATCAGTAGCGATGGAGTAATGATGATCACATAAAAGTAAAATGATTTTGAAATATTGTAACAATGATGATTAAGTAATAGATAAAAGTGAGGAGCGGGAGGAGTTATTTAATGATTTCCCATCCACCAAAAAAGGCTCAGGTGTAGCACGTTTCAAGCTTGGTCATGTCCACACTGCCAATGTCACGTACGACGTTATCATTTGGAAAAGGAATCAACATTTCGACCTTGACACTAGACAATCATTTAAAACGTTAGAGTATAAATTGTAATAGCATCATGGATTCAGATCGACAGTAATTTAATTGTGACAAAGAGTCTTTGTCACTTAGGCTGCGGTTCCACTGAGTTTTAGTGGAGCGGTGCGGAGCGGAGCTGAGCCGCGATTCACCAATCACAAGCGGAGTCGAGAAGATATCAAGCCATGTGATTGGTGAATCGCGGCACAGCTCGTCTCCGCTCTGCTCCGTTCCGCCTCAGTGGAACCGCCATGCCATGCCATAGCCATGATCTAATGGCTAAGACATGTCGAGGAACATGCGTGTTGCTTATTGTTCAGGAGTGGAGAAAACAAATGAAAGAATTGGTTTCGAGCATGCTACGAGTCGCTGTCCTTGTACACTTCAATTCACTTAATATCCGTCACCGTCATCTTTGTTCCATTCCTCTTGGACTCGTCAAAATATGTACGTACTCCTCTTCCGTTCTCCCATGTCAAACGTCATGGCCTCATTCACTCTTTTGTCTGTCATAACGTTCCTCACACGATCCATTCATGTTTTCTTTGTCCTTCCTCTTCACCCATCAACATGCATATCTATAGCTCTTTTCGTCAGCATACGTTTCATCCTTCCTAATTAGGTACAACCACCTGCAAAAATGCATGGACAATTCAGAAGTAAAATCGTGTGAACCGAAAAATGACGACACCAAACTATGTAGTTATCGACTATAAACGCTCACAGGAAAATACACATTAAGGTATCCATGCAATTTCGCAGGTGACTGTACTACTATACTTGGTATGAACATCCATACCAAGATGAACAACTTCCTAGAAATTTTTTTTCATAAATAAATGTTTTTACCAAGTTTAATATTTTCTGTAATATTGCAGTATATACACGTAATTTGAACGAAAAATGCAACAAAGACCTCCAAGACGTAGGACAAATAATCTTTATATTTTTAACTTGCGGAAGCCGATAAGCCTCTGATAGCGAGTTATCGGCAGAAGCTTGTTATGTTAATATGTCATGGAGGATGACCTAACTTCCTTAGTTATTGGCCATGAGCTATTGTTGGGAAAGGAATTGTAGAGGAAATAAATGAAATCAAATGGTACATCATCGAGTAGTGAAAAAGTGTGTATCTTTTTTGCCTACCCGATTAAGGTGAAAGGCGTTTATGCAGCTTAAAATGTGTACGTCGAAATTGATCTATGCAAGAGTTATTTCCAAAGTACTCCTAGAAAAGTTTCCAAATTCATGACACTTGAAAATTTATCGTTTTTAATTAGATTTCATTCTACTCCATGATAATGTTTAAATGTTCTTAAAAAATTAAAGCGAGTACTACGGTACTGTTAATATAATAAAACCACTTTTTTTAATCAAAAGATTAAATAAACCGTCTGTCGGTTAATCTTCGGAACAACTGGACCAATATTGACGAGAATTTTATTGGAAATCTAATGTTATATGGTCTAACATAGGCTGCTTTTATTTTAGGAAAATATTTCGAATTCCGTGCAAAAAGTTCATCATCAGCCTATAGCAGTCCACTGCTGGACATAGGCCACTCCAATTGCACGCCACTTTTCTCTATCCTCGGCAACTCTCATCCAGCTGCTACCAGCCACCCTGCGAAGATCGTCGCTCCACCTAGCCTGAATGCGTCCCACCTTACGTTTGCCAATTCGCGGTCTCCACTCAAGAACACGTCTACCCCAACGGTTATCGGTTCTGCGACAGATATGGCCGGCCCATTGCCACTTCGACTTGCTTATTCTGTGAGCTATGTCGACAACTTTAGTTCTCTGCCGGATCACCTCATTTCGGATTCGATCCCTCAGAGAAACTCCAAGCATAGCTCTTTCCATAGCTCGCTGAGCGACCTTGAACTGATGGACCAGCCGTACCGTGAGTGTCCACGTCTCGGCTCCGTAAGTCATAACAGGTAGGACGCACTGATTGAAGACTTTAGTCTTAAGGTTCTGGGGAAAACGCGACGAGAAGACTCGACGAAGTTTCCCAAACGCCGCCCAGCCCAGTTGAATTCTTCTGCTAGCCTGGGATTTCAAAGTTGTTCTTACCAAACTGCAAAGTTTGCCCGAGGTAAACGTATTCTTGAACAACTTCGAGAGCACCGCCATTGATAGCCACCGGCTCCGGAGTAATGTGTTCGTTGAACATAACCTTGGTTTTGTCCAAGTTCATCCGGAGACCGATGCGCGCAGAAGAATCAACTAGGCTGTCCAGCATCTGCTGCAAGTCGTACAGCGATTCGGCTAGTATGACGATGTCATCTGCAAATCTCAAGTTTGAGATGGACTCGCCGTTGATATTAATGCCGCGTCCTTCCCAGTCCAGCGTCTTAAACATATCCTCTAACGCGGTGGTGAACAATTTCGGGGAGATTACGTCCCCTTGTCTTACCCCTCTACGTAGTAGGATATGTTTAGTTTGCTGGTTCTGAGTTTGGACGGTCATTGTCGCGCTTTCGTAAAGACATCTCAGCACTTGGATATATCGCCAGTCGACTTGGGATCGCTGCATAGACTCCAAAACAGACCAGGTCTCGATAGAGTCAAAAGCCTTCTCATAGTCCACAAACGCACAGCACAGGGGCCGATTATACTCTTCGGACTTCTGTATAATTTGCCGCACTGTGTGAATGTGGTCCACGGTACTGTATCCTCCTCGAAACTCGTCGAGTCTTCGCGCCAGACGATTTGTGACGACTCTTGAAAACAGCTTATATACGTGGCTAAGAAGCGAAATAGGTCTGTAGTTCTTTAAAAGAGTCTTATCATCCTTCTTAAAGAAAAGAACGACCACGCTCCTTTGCCACGCTTTCGGAGTTCTCCCAGAGAACAGGACAGAGTTAAAGAGCTCCTGAAGCTTCTTCAGTACAGGACGTCCACCCGCTTTCAGGAGCTCGGTCGTGATCCCATCTTCACCAGGGGCTTTTCCATTTTTTAGCTGTTTAAGAGCCGCCTCAATTTTGTCTTGGCTGACTTCAGGCAGGTCTTCTGTGAAATGGCGGGTTAAGATGGCTCTTGAGTCCTCATTTCCGGGATCGGGTCGAGATGCATGTGACGCATAGAAGTTCTCAACTTCCGAGAGAATCTCCGGCTTCAAAACGACGCTGTCCCCATTGCATTTGGTCAACTTCGTCAGGTGGCTCCTCCCGAGTGACTGCACGAATACTTTCGACCCCCGGTTTTGCTCAATCGCTTTTTCTATAGATCGTGTGTTGGAGCGTCGGAGATCGCGTCGTACCAGTTTTGTTATCTTATTATTGAGTGCCCGTTGTTCTGACGAAGTGATAGGAGGGTTTTCACGTCGTTCCGTTAAAAGCTGCAGAGTATCTGCCGAAAGTTGAGACTTCTTGCCCGTACGCCGCATCTTACAAAATCTCGTCCCTTCCTCCCTGAGGACTTCCACCATTTGGTCGAGTGCCTGATCAACGCTATCTATGGTTTCCACGGCAGCAAAGCGGTTCTCCAGGTCAGACTGGAATGCTTCAGATCCTATCATAGTTTGGAGCATATTCGGACGGAGCTTAGACTTCATCAAACGGGTACGTTCAAGATTGAAGTTGATATTCAAGGAGCCTCTAACAAGTCTGTGATCACTGCCAGTATTAAACCTGTTGATCACTGAGACATCCCTGAATATATGCTTTTTGTCCGTTATGATGAAGTCTATCTCATTCTTGGTCAAATTATCGGGGCTTCGCCAAGTCCACTTCCTTTGGGGCTGCTTCTTAAAGAAGGAATTCATCAAGAAGAGCCCCTCCTTCTCTAGGAAGTTAACAAGCATTTGCCCCCTATAATTTCTGCTCCCAAACCCATAGGATCCTACTACCGATTCGCCGCAATTCTGTACTCCCACTTTAGCGTTAAAATCCCCCATGAGAACGTTGTAGTGGGCCTTAGTGGTGGAATGTAAGGCCTTGGAGATGTCCTCAAACATTTCCTCCACCTCGTCGTCCGAGTGTGTCGAGGTTGGTGCGTAGACCTGCACAACCTTGAGGCTATACCTCTCGGTTAGCTTCACTATGAGGTACGCTACCCTGCTCGAGACACTGGAGACTTCTACAACGTTATCACACAGGGATCTGTTTATCAGGAACCCGACACCACCTTGGGATAGTTGGTCTCCCTCTCGGAAGTACATAAGGTGGCCCGATTCGAGGGTTACAGTGTCCTCTCCCGCTCTTCGGACTTCACTCAGCCCCAGAATGTGCCACCTTATTCTTCCGAGCTCTTCTTCCAGCTGCACGAGATGTTCGTCAAGACGTAGCGTGCGTCCGTTATACGTTGCTAGGGTCAGTGGTGTTTGGCGGCCATTAGTAACCCGGGGATTCTTCGCACCCCCGAGTGCCTTGCCATTACCATGACCGCCGCCGTAATCAGGAACAGCAAGGCGGCCGGGAACTGGGGGCCGTGGTTTATTTAGATTTGCCATTTGGAGGGTTTGCCCATAATCGCCACGCTGGGCATGCGGGTTGGTGATCGCAGATCGCAGCTTCTCGCACTGGTGACGCTGCTGCCCATCACCAGTCTACGCTATTTAGCTGCAAGGTTTAGTTGAAGTGGTTATACCGCCACTTATCGGTTGTCAGAGCCTCGTTTGTTGTTCAGCAGGATGCACCACGAGCAGGTGAGGTTGACTTGGGGCACTAAGATCGTAGATGTGCCCTTTGCATCCCTTGCAAAAAGTTAAAAACCTAATTTTAAAACGTAGAGAACTAGGACACGGGACACGGGTCGCACACGTAATCTACTTACGACGTAGACATCCATTTAGGAAGGATTTTCCAAAATTCAATCCCCAAGGGGGTGAAAATGGGGGGCAAATCGACATCTTCACGCGGGTGAAACCGCAGGCAAAAGCTAGTTTTCACGATTGTTCTTGTAGTGGTATTTAAAATGTAAACTGTGAAGTCATAATTAAATAATACTTAAAATAAAAAGCTCATTCTCGTCTGCACTGTACATGTAACTTAATTTTACAAATTTGCAAAAGAATTTCTACGAACACACAAAGGGCTGCGGTGACGTGGCAAAGGATATAGCGCTTTCAGAAAAAAAGCGACACTCTGGGGTTAAAACACAGCTTTAAAGTGGACAACATACTAAGTGTCACCCTCTAGAATTCCGCCAATGAACAAAAAAAATATGTCCAAAGGACGAGACACACTATTCAGTGTTCGCATTGCTCGAATCACTGGTGCAAACTTTTATAAGTTGCATTTTTTCTAGCATCTGAGAATACCTCATAATGATTCCAGATGATAGCACTAGTATCCAAGTTCATTGCATACGTAATAAACCCATTTTAGTATATTTTTTATTTTATTTTATTGATGTTACCTAACCTGGTTATCTTTTTCTTTCATTACTGTATCATTATTTATAAGTTACTCGAGTTTTTTTTTTAATTTTAATAATATTTTTTGTCAAAAATGATATTTTATTTTTCTAAAATATTTTAAGATTTGCAATAGGTTTTTTCAATTTTATTTTCTGTTTGCATTGCTGAATAAAAAACATAATCAATATAATTATTATGTGAAACCTTTTTATTTTTAAGACCATAATATGCCTTATTTCATGCAAATAAAGAATCTTGATTCTGCACAGGACAAGCAACTACTATTCAACTCGTTTTTCTCAATTGAAACCTATAGGAACGCGCAAATCCTTCTCCTTCTTAAATCTTCTTCTGAGTGCTTCTTTCAAACTTTTCTACGACTCGCCTTCTCAGAGTCACCTCCTTTGTAATTAAAATAAAAAATAAATCACAAAGAAAATAATACCGAAACAAACAAAACAAACCTAGGCTCAACTGTACAATTTCCTGTAACGTTCAAATCTAGGACATCAGCCAAAACAGACTCCTTTTAAAAACATAAATGCAATGTTCATACTTCCTACAAAATTCATAGCGAAGAGTGTTAAGAGAAATTGTTACCAGCCACGTCCTCATAGCGCGAATAAAAAATGACATTAGAAAGCTTGGAGTATAGAAACATGGAAGATACGGTACAATTATGGCTAAGACCTATTTTGATCAATGCGACGACTCCGAATACACGTTAGGCGAAGCAAGGACAATCTGTACAGTTTACACGTCGTCGTGACGGCGGCGATAAGCAAGTAGTGTCAGGCGCAGGATAGCGTTTTCATTGAATAGCGATTGATCGAGTTTCTATTAACATTTATATTTATCACTCTTTTTTTTAATCGAATACTTAGGCATAGTCACTAAAAACTGACGAATATAAAAAACGATACGATTCTGCTAAAGCGGCCATTTAAGACACCCTGGTGACAGACCACAAGTAACATAGGACTAGAGCAGGAAGATGATTAATCGACTTATTTTGCTCTCATGAATAATAATAGGAAAATAAAACTTACCTATAGTGGGATTGAAGCATTTTTTAGCATATCCATTCTCCTTTCTGCAATCAATGGACAGAACTGTTCTTTATTGCAACATATAATTAAATTTTAGAAGGAAGTGTTGATTTTTACGAGTCCCGCACTACGGATTATGCTTTAAAATGAAAATTCCTGAGAAAATTAACTGGCGACAGCTACCTTACGAAACTTGTGTTTATCATTCCACATAGGCAGTTAATTATGGGCACTTCGTTCTACTTAGTGAGGGACGAGAGTGCCAAGGGGGGTGTGAATGGATATTATTTGAAGCAGAGGAAAGCAATCACTTCTCTTGAAGCTTCATTGAATTGGACTGGCTTGACTATGGTTTTTAGGGTTCCGTAGTCAACATGGAATAGTTTCGCCATGTCCGTATGCCTGTCTGTCTGTCCGCCCACACTTTATCTCAAAGACTTTTAGTACTAGAAAGCTGTAATTGGCATGAATATACAAATGAGTTAAAGTAGAACGCCGACAAAGTGGTAAAATAAAATTTTGAAAATTATTATTTTTTTGGGATATCTCCAGTACACATTAAAGTGAGGATGGTTTTTTATTCAAGCGAAGTCCACTGCGTGGGATGTCGTTAAATAGGTCTTTAAAAATATTGCGAGTTTGCTTAAAATTTTTTTTCGATTAAGGGATTCGTTTGTGAAATAATTAAGCTTTGAAGTGCAAATTTTTGTTAGACTCATGTGCGGCTACCTAAACTACCTAGGCGGGTTGTGTTTGGACGTGTGAAAAAATCATGGTACTAGCATGTATAACGAAAATAAAAGGAAAACTATATCAACTAAGTAGGCTTTACAAGTTTACGAGAATAATGACAACAATATCCGTGGTGCTAGGCAACTGGGCTTATCCCAGTTGTATACGTCCCTGTGTGCCTATTGGCCTTGTTCTGTTCTGTCTCCTGCTGATATGGAGGGAAGTGGAAATTTTTGTTTTTCCGACTCCTCCGCTATTATTTTCTGATTAATTTCGTTGCGGGATCCAAGACAGTTAATCATTTCTCTGGCACTTCGTCGAGCTTCATTGTCTCGGCGCTTTTCTTGTGGTCGCCACTGTTGATTCTGGCTTACAGGAGTTACAGTAGTTTGGGAATAGTGAGGGGGGCTTGTCCCAAAAAAAAAAAGTAGGTGGAAGTAATAAGGCTTCCTAATAAAATTAAAATTCTGGAAAAAAACTACCCTCAATTGAAAATAAACATCTTTTTTTGGTCAAAAATCATTTATTATTTTTTATGGTTTTTAATTGAACTCTTTTGTATTAATTATCATCCCAAATAAACCATCCTTAAGAGAACAATAAATGGCGCGTTCGGAGTGCAATCTTTTAACATTTGATGTAAAATGTTATGTTTGAGTTATAAACATGCCATTTTTACTATTGGGTGTAGGTAATGGGGGCGTCTTATTGAGAAATTTTACAATTTTTGTAAAAATTTATGAGAAAAAAAGAAGTTTATTTTCAATTGAGGGTAGTTTTTTTCCAGAATTTTAATTTTATTAGGAAGCTTAATTACTTCCAATCATTATGGAGTTTGTTTCATCGCGGTAGATAATTCAGTTTAAAAGTTACACCGTTTTGTTTACACTGGGGTCACAGTAGTGGACAATTTTTTTAAAAATTCCATAAAAAATATAAAAAAAATATTTAGATTTTTTTAAATATTTTTTCCATCGATTAAATTAAGCATAGATTCTCTCAGTTCGGTATGTGCACATTATAAAGACTCACACTGTATAGTGTATGGGAGAGCAGGTCTAAAAACTGCAAATGTAAGTTTGTTTTATCACCTGCCTCCATTTAGTCACAATCACATATTTTGATGGGCAACTACGGAACCCTACAACGTGCGTGGTCCGACAAAAATAATTGATACGTATTATTTGTTTTATCAAATCAATAAAAATTGACGAAGATATAACGCGTCAAAGATTTGAGTGGGGGTTAACCGCTAAAAATGTCATAATAATGTTTTAGAGTATGACGTCACACGAGTTTACAAAGCACTGTATCGTTTGTTTACGTGAAATAAGAAAAAATACGTGTCTAACGTTTTTTGGAAATGTATCTGACGAACTAATTAGATTTTTTAGTTAACTACCCTATTGATTCATGCTTAGAAAGTATTAGTTCACTTTTTAAGAGTATATTGATTGATTATCCTGTCGATCAAAAGAGAATATGGATCAACCCAGATTTCGCATCAGCATTGATTATCACTATCTCACACATCGTCACAGTGACCTAAAAATTCCGTCTCACCGAAGCCTATTTTGCAGTTCTCACCAGTTTTCTCAAAACACACAATAGGCAAAGGTGTCAAATATGGATGAGTCTTCACTCTCATTAGGCCTGCGGCACCCGCCATTTACCTGATGGAGTTTTTTTTTGTATTTTTGCATAAATATACGAGGGTACGCCCGTACTCTCCGTTTGTGTGAAAAAACTGAAACAGGCCTTTTAGAAAGGGGAAAAAGATTCTTTTTTACGGTAATGGCCAGCGTTTTTGATGGCACGTGGCGTTATTTTTTTGCTTTTTGCTTTTTAGGGTTCCGTACTCAACGAGGAAGCATTATACGAGTAGTTTCGCTATGTCCGTCAGTCAATTTACATGGCAGAAAACTGTAATTTGGAATGGGTATAAATTAGATTCGTGGTAAATAGTTTGGTGCTAATTTTTGTCTGCTAGCAAAATTGTTTTTCCTATATTTCGGTAAAAAAATGTATAAAATTCGTAGTCAAAAGCAAAACTAATGTAGCTATATTATAGGCTTTTACGTGTTATAGTCGACCATCTTAAAATATTTAAAGAACATGTTTACCCATATCTTGTATCTCGTAGGGAAGAACATGTGTTTTAACTACAAATACTATTTTGTCTTTACGATGAAATATTTAATTAGTCACCTGTACAACGGAACCTTTCACTGTGTGTTTGTGTTCCGCACCGTTTTTTTTTATAATAAAGGCGATGTGGGTTACGCGTTGAACTTTTATGCGCGTGCTTGCTAAATACTGTGGACACTGATTTTGTAATAATTTACGGAATACGGAGAAAATTTTAGTTTGCGCAGAAAATTTGGCCTCATCAACTAGTGTTAAATTTTTTTTTAATTTATTTGTCCGGCATTTGGTACTTATCGACGCACATGTAATGCAGAGGAACAAAGAAAATGAATATAAATGCGTTAAGAGTAGATGAACGACGAATGGACTGTGAAGGCAAGTAAAAAGTAAAGACGGAACTCTGCGAACAGCAAAGTGAGGCCGGTCAAACTACGCCTCGCCGTGTACATACACAATACACGCACACACGTACAACATAAACTACGCCTTGGCTTAAACTGTTTATTTGGTCTGAGACGTGTGTGCGTGTATGCGAGGCGTAGTTTGACCGGTCTCACTTTGCTGTTCGCAGAGTTCCGTCTATACTTTTTATTTGGTCTGAGTGTGAAGGATGATATGACTAGAAAGAAAATTATTGCTGAGATGACGAGTTATATAAAAGTCTATAAGAACATGATGCACCGACCCCAAATAAATTCGTATAAGGGCAGGAGAATGATTACCATTCTTACTTTTTACTTTTGCGCTGAAATGCGTTCCCGAATTGCTACAAGGCACATCGCATAGAAATGCAATGCGCCTTGTGACTTGTCGGCGTGCTCTTAAAATCTTCTTTGATTTGAATTCCTGCACAGTCTCTAAGTCACTGTGGTAAGTCGTGTGTAGTCCGATTTTTGCCTGATACCGCGGTTCCGGACACAAAGAGCTCAGAAGGAACATGGGTGGTGTTTAGTCAGTAGAAGTGTAACACTCTCTACTGGTCCGCCCAGAGCGGGAGGAGTTATTTCATAATTTCGCACACTCCAAAAAAAAAATGGTTCAAAGCACTTTTTACCCGACTGCGGAGAAGCCCAAAAGGAGGGTTATTTCGATCTAGCAAAAGGAAGCTTCATCTAAATTAAATTATAATCTTTTTTATTTATTTATTTATTTATTTATTTATTAAACTTTATGCACAAGCAAAAAACTGTACAAAGGCGGACCTAATGCCTTGGGCATTTTCTATTTTTCATTTTCTATTTTTTTTTTTTTCTTATTTAACATCTTTTTAACAAATGCTTAGAGCTCTAGGACTAAAATTTAAGCAACTAAAATGAAAACAGCTTTACTGGCAGGCAAACAATGGACGAATCGGATTAATTACAGCAAACAGTGAGAAAAAGGATAAATCATTCTCATCTTTGTAAAGCAATTCAATAAAACAAAGCACTGCGATATAATAAAATGTTGCTAGGGAACCATGAGGCATACTTTATTAACCGACTTCAAAAAAGGAGGAGGTAATTTTTGTATGTGTGTGATTACGCTGAGATTTATCTCAATTCATTTCTACTTCCCTCCACACACTTCACCTTCCTCGTTTGAGCTTGCAACTTGTGGGTCTGGCCACGTTGGTGGCTTTTGGCCTTAGAAGCGAAATTTTGTCGGAACCAAGAAGTAAGTTTGGCCGCACGACTGAGCTGAACAGCGTTATGCAAGACTAGTGGACGTCACGCGGTTTCACCGCGTAGTTCCTGTTCCCGTAAGCATACAGGGATAACAATAAAAATACATTTAAAAAACTAAGACTGCGGTTTTAACAGTCTGCGATTTTTTGCGTAGTCGGGCTACGCAAAAAATCGCAGACTAATAAAACCGCGGTCTGAAAAGAACAAAACAAGAAAATACACCTTTAATTAATTTTAGTAAATAACTTAAAAATAAGTAACATAATTATAGACGACAGCCGAAGTTGCATGCCACTGATACTTGATGCTCCTTCATGGCGTTCTCATTGATACAGAAGGCAGCTGCTAGTTGCCATTAACAAGGTGGTACTTATATACAGATAGATATAAACAATGATATTTTTTTTTAATTGGGACAAGCCCGCCTCATTATTCCCAAACCACTGTAACTTCTGTAAGCCAGAATCAACAGTAGCGACCACAAGAAAAGCGCCGAGACAATGAAGCTCGACGAAGTCCCAGAGAAATGATTTGATTGTCTTGGATCCCGCAACGAAATGAATCAGAAAAGAATAGCGGAGGAGTAGGAAAAACAGAAATTTCCACTTCCCTCCAGATCAGCAGGAGACAGAAAAGAACAAGGCCAATAGGCACATAGGGACGTATACAACTGGGATAAGCCCAGTTGCCTAGCACCACTGATATTGTTGTCATACATATTACTGGGTCCTAAGTTGTGAGCTGTTATATTTGATTCCAATAATAGGTATGACAAAAATGCTTGAATGCACGGAAAGGTCATTGGGCATATCTGACCCGCTTTGCGAAGAGTGGCGGACATTAACCAAAATAGTTTTAAACTAAGGGTAATAATATGACCTTTCACTGCATTTAATTATTTTATTAAAAATCGATGGAGAAAAATGTACAGGACCGTTTAAAAAAAAAAAAAAAAAACTGTTTCAGACGATTTTTTTTCATCTTATAACCATACAGCATTTTGCACGGTTGAGCCAATGTTCAGAAGCATGTATACGCTGTCTCTTTCGCACATTAAACAAGTTTAGTAGAAAAGGTTTCGTTGCGCTCGCGCACTGACTCACCGCCCCCCGCGCAGTCCTTCGTTAGCTACCGTTGCGATCTGTACGTTTACCTGGTTTGTTTTATCTATTGTTTTAACGACTACTATTAGCGTGTTTCATGGACTCTGGTTATTTGCTTTTGGATTGGATTTTCGTCGATATGGAAAGACAAAACAGTTGTGTGTCGTGCAATCGATCTGTGTTACGTCGAAGAAAACACAGTCTTAATGCAATCTTTCTCGAAAGGTACCGGGATCTCGTAGTGTTGTTATTACAAGAAATCATACCACGCGAGGTAAGTACTCTGTCTGTACACCATCTATCTATCTATTTACTAAGAAAACAAAGCGCAAGAAGCGAGTCTTTGTCGACCAATCTATTGTTTTTATTTATGTTTTATTTTACACAATCTTAACTATTATTGTACAAAAGCAACCGTAATGCTAAGCATTTTACCTGTATCAGTTAACCTTAGAGATGTTTTGAGAACTTATTGTTTATGCATAAAGAACAGCCATAAAGGATTTCAGTGAAATAAAAGATTATTTTTCGAAACTACTATAAAATATTTATTAGATATTTTATGTTTTTATACAAATGTACAGAATGTTATATCTTGTTTCAGATTTCTTTTGACGGCACAAGATCTATATGCCACCCTTGCTGGCAAAGATATGATCGAGCATTGCATAACCAGCTATCAGATGATATGCCACCCCAGCCAGTACAAGAAGGTGCAAATCAAGAAGAAGTTGGAGAGGCGGTGGCGGTCCAACAAATAGAAGTCGGGGATCAACAAAGTCCTGGTTTTATTTCTGTTACTGGATATAGACGTGTATCAAATACAGCGAGACGCTGTTTATTTCTAAACTGCAGAGGTATGACTACTCATCGTGTGCCAACCTACGCCAAGTTCTACCTGTTGCACAATCACAATTTGTATATACCGGAACTTGCTAGAGTTTGCCACCCTCATTTAGTTTAAAATGATTGGGAAGAACTTGTGAATGCCCCGACGACACATGAAAGCTTTAATAATGCTCATGTACTTGACATAATCAACTTGTATAAATGGGGATTAGAAAGCAGGTCTGAAATGGATTTTGAAAATATTGAAGCAATTGATGACAACCACTTCCATTTTTGGACAGCTTTAACTAAAAATCAGTTTATGACTATTTTAGAACAAACACCGTCTCTTCGTAACAGGTCTGATCGTCCTGCTACCACTTTAGGAATTTATTTGACTAAAGTAAGAACTGGTCAATCTGATGAGCGCTTAGCTACGAAATTCCAAATATCTAGAAGAACATTAGAGAGGAAGTTAAAAATAGCGAGAGAATGCTTAACTGAAGATTTTGTTCCACGTTACCTGGGTTTAAATCATATAACCAGAGAAGAAGTGGTGGCAAGAAATCTTCGTATCCCAACCCATATTTTTGGTGGTAGCCAAAATGAACCGGCAGCCATTCTGGTATTCGACGGAACATATATTTACCTTCAGAAGAGTGCGAATTTCCTATTCCAAAGAAAAACCTACAGCCTTCACAAATTCCGCAACCTGGTAAAACCTTTTCTAATCATACTATGTACAGACGGCTATATAATAGAAGTCGTAGGACCGTATTCAGCAACTACTTCGGATGCAACTATTATGCGCAGCCTGATGCAAGAAAGCTCAGCTTGGCATTGGTATCTTAGACCTAACGACGTGTTTCTACTGGACCGTGGCTTTCGGGATTCTATCCCTGCTATTGAAGAACGTGGATATAATCCCTACATGCCGC
Source organism: Diarsia rubi (assembly GCA_932274075.1). Taxonomy (NCBI): domain Eukaryota; kingdom Metazoa; phylum Arthropoda; class Insecta; order Lepidoptera; family Noctuidae; genus Diarsia; species Diarsia rubi. Next base: position 4,012,378 of record OW026432.1, read on the forward strand.
CAACTAGAGGAAGAGGAGAACTGTTATCTACACCTGACGCTAATAAATCTCGGTTAATTACAATGTGCCGTTGGGTGATTGAAACAATTAATGGACGATTTAAGAAAGATTTTAAAATATTTCGACATACATATTTTAATGTTGCGATGCGAAATATGATGACTGATTTTAAAATAACCGCGGCAATTATCAACGCTACTCGGCGGCCATACGAAGACAATATATACGCCGAGCAGTTTGTGGATATTATAAATCAAAATATAAACAGAGAAAATGAGTTGGCAGAATACGTATCAACAAATAACTTGAACAGACAAAGAGTAGCATTTGTGCCTCTAGATGGAAACAGTCCAGACTTTGAGGATTTTCCACAGCTGAGCTTTGAAGATTTAATCTTATTCACGTTGGGCTCATACCATTTGAGAATCGCAAGGTCTTATTGTCACGAGCACATACGACCAAACGGGGATTATATCATAGAAATGTATCGACACTAACATTTAATTGATAATAAAATATTGATCAGAGGGCGAATCCAGTCACGTCATATTCGAATGAAACAGTACTATACATATATTTTGTTAAACCCAACACAACACGGAAGACAAAGAATAGAAGAATACTACTGCTCATGTATACACGGCCGCCGCACTGTCGGGAGCTGCGCCCATATCGCTAGCATAGTTTATTATCTGTCTTGGGCCAGACATCAGGAAGCAACAGACGCACCTGCTGCTTTTTTAAATGATTTGATGCTTGATTTGGATCAAATTGAATAAAAAATACATGAATATTAGCGTTTTATTCATCTTCCCTTTACCAGTTTCTAACACTTGAATTTTTCGAGATTCCCGTGGCTCACATTAATGCGACTAATTCCATAGTAAATCAAAGCCATATAACAATATATTCTGCTATATTTCGTTTGTGTCCGCCATGGGTATGGTTTCCATACTAAGGTGCCCAATGACCTTTGTTCTAGTTTCTACAAGGTCCGTTTAGTAAATAACTCCGGATGTAACCTGTACACTATCCAACATAATATTACGTTCATTCTGCCAAAGACTACACTCCCATAACATGTGATGTGCAGATTGTTCATATTCGCAGTCAGATGTAGAACATTGACAAAAAGGCGACGCAACAAGCTTGAAGGAAAATAATTTACTCTTACCAAGTAAGTAGCCCCATAGATCGTTTTCAGAGTTACAAATGATAAACCCCACGTAGATTTAGATATAAAAGTTCTTTTTAGCTTTTTCACCGACGGTTTTTATGTGTTCAATGAATGAAAAATTCCTCTCTAAGACAAACCCAAGGTAGCACACGGACTCCTTCTTTTTCACGGGAATGTTATTAAATTTTATACTGGGGCATGATTTAAGATTACCTTTTAAAAGAAGTTGATAAGTTTTATGTGGTGCAAAGGTCAGACACTGGGATATTAATTTTAGGCAAGTGTCAGCCAAATTTTCGAGTCCAGCCCGAGTACTTGACTGAATGAGCAGCAGGCTGTCGTCCGCGTAACCGGTTAATGAACAGCCGCATGGAAGTGGAATCGCGAGGAAGTCATCAAAGACTACGTTCCATACATACGGATCCATAACCGAAACAATGATATATTAAAACTATAGATACGTTGTCCGCCCTCAAAAATGACAACATGAAATGAAGCCAATTGGCCACAACATAGCGCTTAGTTACGCACCAACCTCTCGTTCTTAATTTAAATCGTGTGTGTAAACCTGCGCGAAACATAAAGCTAACTGGCATTAACAGGCATCCCACTGTACGGTGTCATATTTTCTTTCCCTTTCTTTACGCGTAAAAGTATATAATATTTTCGCCGTTTTGAAGCGCCGCCGCCATGTTAGTTCATGACGTGTCTATATATAATACGTCATTGGATATATATATATTTATATAACTATACGTAAAATATTTTTCTTAGTCGAGGTCGAGGCCGCGTAGTGTCTTCTTGTGTGTGTGAGGTTTCTAAGGAATGCTAAAAACAGGTATTCAAATAAATAAAAAACAGCTATTTTCTAAATTAATTTATTTATTAACAAGTATTACGAATTTAAAAACAATCATTTAAATTAAATTCTATGTAGGTATTACAATTCATGCATTTGACTAAAAAATGGCACCAAAATTAAAAAGAAAAAGACTTTTAAACATGCCATTTTGATTCACGTAGGTACTTTACAAAGAATTGCACTGAAAAAGTTTACTTAGTTTATTATTCCTAAAAGCTAAAATGCTTACATCATTATTTAAAGAAAAAACAATAAAAAATTTAGCAATTCGACAACGGATAGGGTTTTAAAAATCAGAGAACGTAGTTTAGATGCTCTAGCCAATTACACCGCTGCATCAGGCAGCATCGTCCAATCAAATATTACTTTGTTGACAGTACTACCCAATCAAACGGTTTGTGTTATGTGAAAATGGAAAGGTACTATAGATTAGATTAAATAAGCCTGTTGATAGTGTTCATGCTTTGAATCGTCTTCTAACGTGATCTTTAACATTATTTTTAATGAAAAACGATACATTGTTCATTTGTTTTGGTTCGTACGAAGAGATTATTGAAAGTTAGGGCAATGGCCGCAATTGATATCATAACTGCCAGCAACTATACACAAAAGATTACCCTTTCCTTGCAGTCGGGTAAAAATAGACTACGTTTTGTTCTTACGCGAAGTGGCATGAGAAGTAGGTGCTCCTGCATTATTTAGATCATTATTATCATGATCATGATTATTTTTTTTTTATATCTATATCTGTGGTACATACTGTCATTTCGAAAACGCGAATCTTACTCGTAGATAAATAAGAGAAATCGTTAAAAGGCACTGTTTGACAGCGACTCCGTGAAAATCTCAGTACGAAAAGATGAAAATATCACATTTAAAATCATACTATATCTTAATGTAGCTAGGTTTAAAATAAGGTGCCTAAAGATCTTCCTGTACACAGCGGGCCCTGACTGATGGTTATGGTAACTTACTACATGGGCATTAGGTATTTCAGAAGAAACTTTCCGGGAGTAAATGGTATAAGTTTTTTCTGTTCCCAGTAAATTAATTTTTGCATAGAGATTCTTAGTTTGATGTACATAGGTAATGCTTGGTGGATGGCTTCGAGAAGGGTCCGTCTACACACCTTTTTATACTGCCCACACTGGGCAATGGTGTTACAGCTTTTTCCCATCCACTAAGAAGAGGCTTATGTGCCAGGTAACCTTACAATATCAAAACACCCACTGTACCCAGGAGTCAGAATTTACCACAGAGGAAAAAGCTATAGAAGTACCAAATTATGGTTATCACTTCATAAAATAAAATCGCATAGAATATACTTGTACAATGAGTTTCAAATGAGAATAGGACTCAGTCCTATCAGCAGTCATTGACGTCACGACTTGGCGCGAGGTCAGCCTCGCGCCAAGTCGTGACGTCAATGACTGCTATCTATTGACTGTTACTTGATTAGTATGGTTAGAATAATATTAATTATATTAATAATTATTATTTTTAATCCTTCGTGAATGTCAACTTCAAAATGATCGTCGTTGAAGCAAACGACATCTTAAAAACGACCGGTTTTACTGACCAAAGATTAACATTTAAACTATTTACGTAAAGAAACACGAACGTGGAAGAGTGGATTCAAACTGCATTTAAAAACATCTGGTTTATGTACTGTTTTACCAATCTAAACCATTTTTGTAACTATTTGATAATATTTTTTACTACCAATCATATCTTTTTTGCTGACCCTACCGATCGATTTAACAGATTTGACATCATTCCTATTCTCATTTGTAACGATGAGCCTCTTAAGCTTTCAGTAAGATTCCTGTCCCACCACCGATATAAGCGAGAAAATAGTAGTGCTAGCGATAGCAAGAAGTATGTGTGAATACGTGAGCGCGAGAGGCACTAACTTGCGCCCAGTCACGAGTTTGCGAAGTGCCAAACGAGAGTAAGAGCAGAGTTTTGTTCTTTGTGACAAACTAGTGGAGAAAGAGTTGTCGCCGGAAGTGTGAACAGCGGGGCGAGCACGGGCGTACCCAAGACGTTGGTGACAAGAAGTTATAAATTATGTCATGTCTTAGAATTTGTCTTAAATGCTAGCACGGGTACCACATGTGATATAATTTAAGACGCGACTTGTCTTTCTTGTTGCTGACTTCATAGTGTGACCTAGTATATTAAAAAAATAAAAATGTCTATGACCATCTGAATAGGCGACCAAATAAAATAATACGTATAAAAGAGCACAGTTCATACAGTTAAACAATTTTTTAATTTTCTTGGGTACTAATTCATTTTTGACATAACACACGACGTGTACGCGGCACGTCTTTCATTTTCTTTTTTTATTTATTATTTGATAACTTGCTACTAACTAAAAGTTCTGTTTTACTTTTAAAAGTTTGATGTGATTTGTTTTGAAATATATTTGTCAGGCGGAAAATCCGTTGGAACTCCCTGTCTGGCAACTCGAACGGATTAGAGGAGTCCCGAATGTTTCTTCGGAATATTTTCCTACTTTGGACCTCTTGCCTTCGGGCAAGAACATAATTATAATAATTTACTGCCATTTGATGCAGTAGTAAGCAGAAAAATATACTTATATTTTTAATTTACTTTTATCACCACCTCCGAACGAACGTGATATAAACGAGCTTATTCATCTGTCAAAATGTGATATTATTACAAAATGGGTGCGCCCATATTAGCAAATAAGACATAGGAGTCCCAACTAAACGTCAAGAAGTTATATCACATATCAAGAAATTATCTTACGCCGCCGTGCTAGCATTTAAGACAAAACGGTTTTATCGCCCAAACTGTGATAAAATGTGTGACTCATGCCATGTCACTGTAGGCCGTGCTCGCCGGGCAGAGGGGATTGTCTCAACCGGTTCCGGGATCCGATTGGATTAGCCACGGATCCAGGAGAGTTGTATCCACGGATACCGGATTACGGGATCCATGGATACAAAACTTAATTATTTTTTTGGTGAAAACGGATACTGATATCCTTGGAGACAACCCCGAATAAAGCCACTTCAGCGATTGACCATTATAATAATACAAATCTATTCTACATGGAACCATAACTATTATACTACGAGTTCACTGACGATCAAGCAGTTTTCAACCGTATGCCGCGGCATACGGTATATACATGTATATGGTTAATGTGCTTAGGCAAGAAAACAGAATGACTCGACGACTTCTCGTCGGCATTGGGACAGGTGCTATAAATTAAGAGATCGAGTGTGAACCTTGGCCTTCCATTATTTTCATCCTCTGTGTAATTCAAATCTAATTAATATGAATTCAGTCAACTGTTTACTATTATTCTCCCGTCAAGTTTGATGTTCAGAGGTGAGTGACCTCTGATGTAGGCTTCCAGAATCTTCTGGTCGCGTCCGATGTCTATTGAGTTCTTCTTGTTTTTGAACATCTGGAATGAGAAATTGTTTATGGATATTGTGGTAACGATGAATAGGGACAGATCTTTAAATTTTAATTTTTCTGAGACCAAGTTATGTGGCTAAAATAATGAAAAGCAGCGTCGCCACTAAAGGGAAATTATTAGAATAATTAAAAAAATTGTTCCTGTTGTCCCATCCGTATTTTTGAGTAACAACTATTTAAAAATATTTTACCGGGTTCAAATCCAGACTCCGGTTGCTTAAATACAGATGGCTCGCCCCACAGATATAGATTTGATGTATAGAATACTAACTTGGTTGACGTATGTGTTAAGGGTTCATTTTTACCCTGTAAATCTGTGGCTCGCCCTCTATTACGCGGGACTTATGAGAGCTTAGGTACTGCGACGTTTCATTGGCGAAATGTAGATGTACTATTAGGTACACCTCCGCCTAACCTTTCAGAGATAACAGATAAATTATTCAAGGATATACTTACAGAGAAACCATCTCCTCCATCAGAGAGATAGGCGGGTGCTGTGACCAGGTAGACCTCAGTGTCGTCCAGCGGTACAGTTTCCTTACCGACCTGCACGGAGCAGGAGGTCATGCGCTGGCCTTCGGGGAGGGATACGTTGTAGACAACCTGAACACCTGGAAAAGGAGCATAAATGTAAAAGGCTTTAAGGGAGGGGGAAGACCAAAATTTCGCTGTTAGTCTGCGGTACCTTAATGTACCAAAATATTATTTTTAGGTACTTATCGAACTAGGGGATGAAGTGAACGAGGTATCGAGGTGTCCTTTGTATGAAAATTCAAACTCACCCCCTGGGGGACAAAAGTGGACTATGTTTAGGGGTCGAGTGGACACCAAAATAAAAATCAAAACTCATTTATTCAAACTAGGCTGATAATCAGCACTTTTCGAACGTCATAATTTACTTTACTTTACTTAACTTATTTACAAGAGGCAGTCCCCCAAAACGCCCACCCTTCGACACTTCATAGTGTTTTAGCTGGAAAGAAGAAGTGGCCGAACAAACTCCCCAGCAACACATCCGTCTGTGTCATTAATGAACACGTATTTTTTTAGGGGCCGAAGGGCCGAAAGTGGACTAAACGAAAGAAAGGATGGATGGACTGTGTGTAGGATGATATGGCTAGAAAGAAGGTGACTGCTGACATGACGAGAAATAGAGAAGTATGGAAAAAAAGACATGTTGCACCGACACCAAATAAATTGAGATAAGGGCAGGGATCTTTCTTTCTTTCTTTGACTAAGAAAAATAGGCTAGTATCGTCAATCTCCTACCTTTCATCATCTGCTTCTATTCTAACTGGATGCTGTTGTATTTTTTTTTTTTAAACGTTGCCCTACACTAGGAATGCTCCTGTATCGTGGGTGCGTTTACAAACATTTAAACTCACATACACAAACACACCCAGACCCGAAACAACTATCTGTAGGTCATACAAATATTTGTTCCGTGCGGGGATCGAACCCGCGACACGCAGCGCGGCAGTCCAATCTCTCAGCCACTGCGCCAACCGTGCCGTCGTCGTATTAGCAGTATATTAAATGGAGCGATAATCTATCTGACCTCCATAACCCAACTTTAGTAACTGGATAATACGATCTACCTTGTTAACAGACTATGCTATTAGTTACCTGTAATGACTTTCAAATATGTATCTACAAATGACATCAGGAACCAACGGTCTAAAGTGCTTTGCGAAGCACGGAGAAAACTCGTTATGTAAAATTAATGCTCACCAATACGGTAGTTGACAAAAGATTTCCCAGAAATATTGGACACACATTTTTCCTTTTTTCACGTAAACAAAAATGAAGACGATACAGTGCTACGAAAAGTCGTGTGACGTCTCAGTTTGGCACATTTTTTACCAGAAAGTGACGTCACAAGCCCACACTCATGATCTTTGACGTGTTTTATTTTCGTCAATTTTAATCTGTTAAAATAAAACACGTATCCAATATTTTTCGATACTCTTACAGACGAACTAAACAGAATCATGTTGTTTATAGTCAGGGAACATCCCTATTCATGTACCGACCCAAGTACGTGTGTCTTCACGTCCTAAGTCATTTTTGGGTGTTATTTAACCCCCTGCCACCTGCTCTTCACGTTAAAGGCTTTCTATCAACTTACCAGCAACCTGTAGCAACCAGGGTCCCTTAAAAGGATTATAAGCCCAGGCATCGCTGACGCTCCTCTCAAGAGCTTGCCGCACATATTTGCCTTCCAGCTCGTACGTCTCCACGCGATCATTGAAAGGCAACAGCTCGAATATCGAGCCTTCGGTTATTACTGAAAAAAATTGAGAAAACGTTAGAACATTTGCAAAAAGAATTAATATAACAGCACACCAGTAATCCTCAAAAGGTGAGGCACCACACCGGTGTACTTGTAATACACCCAAATTTTAACAGTTATTTTTAAGTATGCACAACCTATCGTACTGTATTGATCGGAATGCTGGGTTGTGAAAAAGATGGATGAAAAAATACTTCATCTAGCTGTGATGAGAATGTTGTGGTGGATGTGTGTCAAGAATGGATAACGTAATGGTAACGTAATCAAAACGGTGAAGGAAAACATCGTGATGAAACCGGCATGTCTTAAAACCAAAAACTTCGAAGACATGTGACATCTGCCAACCCGCACTGGGCCCGCTTGGTGGATTACCTGAGTCCCTGCAGTGGGAACATTATAGGCTGATGATGATGATGATGATGAATCGAATGTCGTGGTATGGACATGTTATGAGTAGGGACGGATCTCATGTGACTAAAAAAGTGATGGATATAAATGTTGATGAATGAAGAGGGAGAGGAAGGTCAAAGAAAATATGTATGACTTGTGTGAGTAGGTAATGATAATTATGAAAGAACAAGGAGTAAATGCCACCGTGACGTCTAGCACGGAAGAATTGAAAAAGAAAACATGTCCTGCCGACCTCAAATAGAATGGAATAAGGTCAGGAAGATGATGAGGATGTTTAAGTATGCAGCTTATGCCTAATCAGTCAATAATGTGCCCACTGCTGGGGCTCCAGGCCTCCTCTCTAAAAGAGAAATTTGGCTATAACCCATGCAGGCCCAGTGCAGGTTGGTAGTTGTCACATGGCTTCAATTTTTTTTGGTTCAAAGAGCTCATTTACGGAGACGCGGGGCGTCGTGCGGCGCGTGCAAAAGGCTCGTTGCGTGCCTTTTTATTTATTTACTGAGAGGTGGGTCTACCGCAACGACCACTGCATTTTAAACTAACGAGCGAAGAATCACTTCTCTTGAAATCGTCGTTTGAAATCGTAAACGTTTTCATACATCGCCATAATAATATGCTTGAATTAAAAACGCACAACGCGCCGAGCGACGTCCCGCGTCTCCGTAAATGAGGCCTAAGAGAGGCCAAGTCCCATGTAATAGAAGGTGAGCCTACTGCCATCAAACGGGCACAAATCTAGACTCAGTGGCTACTACTGAGAATTTTTGATGGGCGAACCCCATAAAATTGTACACAACCCGGGAATCATACCCAGGACGTTATCCTCAGTAGTCGCGCGTGCGACCACTAAACCAATGAGGCAGCAAAACGTTTTAGTTTCATGATAATTCAAAATACATAGGTCTTACTTCCTTGCATTATTGAAGATTTGATGTTGCCGCGTTGAATGAACGACAAATAGTGATGCGAGGATAATGGTACCGTCTTCTTTGCCTGAAAAAGAAACACAATTTTCAGTTAGTAAATCTGTAGGGGTTTAATCGGGTTATCTACACTAATATTATAAAGAGGAAAGATTTGTTTGTTTGTTTGTAACGAATATGCTCCGAAACTACTGGACCTTTAATCCCTATATTCCCACGGGAACGGGAACTACGCAGGTGAAACCGCGTGACGTCCGCTAGAGTGAAGTAAAGTGGGTAGAGTAGAGTAGAGTTGGTAGAGAAAATTAAAGGTTGGGATTCTGTCAATCAGTCTATAATAACCGTCTCACGCATAGAGTTCACTTATGCGCACAAAAATATACATAAAAGCCAAAACTTTCTCGCACTCGGTCTCTGTGTCTGTTTCATTTTGGTATAGGTACCAGCAATATATTAATATTTGTATATATATATTTGAGACACGCCCATGCCATGGCAACAAAGTATATACTCACAAACTCAAGCTGCGCTTCAACCAGCAAGTCTCCGATGGTACACTCCCCAAACACGCAGTCATCGAACCGCATGGTGTTGTCTGTGGAACCCACGGGGACGTTCTCTGCTTCGTGGACACGCTTAGCGTAGGGCGCCAGCTTTGCTTTAATTGTGGGGTCTGAAATATATTAATTTCTTTTTTAAACCAAACCATTTTGAAAGAGTAGGGAGTTTCCTGCCTTTCTTCATAGGAAACGACCCTATCCGAACCACACCTTTTCGCGACTTTTTATAAGTGCCAATGGTGGCCTCAGAGTAATTTTGTTTTTTTTTAGAGATTATTTTGGAGCAGCGGTTGATCATCTGTCGAAACTTTTTGGCCGGTTTCCTGTCTAACCTGATGCAGCTGAATACTAGCATTTTACATGGAGCGACTGCCTATCTGACCTCCACTACCCAATTACTTAGAAATATGATACCCCCTTTTTTTTTTGGCGGGTGGAAACTCATCAAATAACCCCATCCGCTCTTGGGCAGAGCGAAAGGGAGTGTCAGAGAAGTCTGACACTCCCTTTCACTTATTAAAAAACACCCATGTTCCTTCTTAGTACTTTATGTCGAGGCCGCGGTATCTTTTACAACATCCCGCAGCCCCGACGGGAAATATGATACCCCTTGATAAGATTGATGGGCGGATTTTCAGACCATTGATTACCTATAAGGACTGTCAAATGGCAGCCGGGAACATCACATTAACGTGCTCTCCGAGGCTCAGAGGAAACTTGGTACGTAATGGGTGGTCACCCATACACGGACCAACCCCAAGCGCGGCTTAATTCGAGGAACTGTTATTATTCGGTCACGAGCACCGAAACTTTTAAAATGTTTCAAATTGATTGAGACATTATTTCAATGCCACATTAATATCAAGTTCACCACTCACAAAAGGTTATCAACAATATTAATGTTTATAAATAGTTACACAAACTATTATTTTAATGTTAATCTATTAATATGTGGCCTTCTTGATAGTGCAGTTCGTAAATTAAAGCAATTATTGCAATCACATAAGACATTCCATCGTATTTCATAACTTATTTATTACTTACTTTTTTTTTTAACTATTTTTGATTTCTGTAAATAATGTACCGACATATACTTTGTTAACTAATAAAGTATTTCTTAATAATAACTGCCACTCGAGTCGATCTTTAGGTTAAGCCGCGCTTGCCTAGGTTGATCTGTGGATGGGTGACCGCCCATTACATACTGAGTTTCCTCCGTGCCTCGGAAAGCACGTTAAGCTGTTGGTCCCGACTGCCATAATAGATCTTTGGCAGTCGTTACAGGTAGTCAGTGACCTGAAAGTCTGACAACCAGTCTTACCAAAAGGTATCGTATTAACAGTCGCTCCATGTAAAATACTGATATTCAGCTGCATCTGGTTAGACTGGAGGCAGACCCCAATACAGTTGGGAAAAGGCTAGGCAGATCACGATTTCTGCAATCAATGATCAACAGCCTATTAATGTTCCCACTGCTGGGACACAGGCCTCCTCTCTTTGAGAGGGAATGGGCTATAATCTACCACGCGGGCCCAGTGAGGATTGGTAGATGTCACATGTCTTCGAATTTTTTGGTTTTAAGACATGCCGGTTTCCTCACGATGTTTTCCTTCACCGTTTTGAGAGCAGCGGTGATGGAATAAATTACACAAAGTACCAAAACCCAAAACCAAAACCTACTGTTCATAAGTCAGGGCCGCCACCACTGGGCCAACACTGCTCGATGGACTGACGACTATTACTCACTGGACGATTTATTATACAGTTTTAAATTATGAATGTAACATATAATATTAAGCATAGTCAGTTAGTGGAAATAACGTTTTTCCTACTCCTCCGCTATTATTTTCTGATTAATTTCGTTGCGGGATCCAAGACAGTTAAATCGTTTCTCTGGGACTTCGTCGAGCTACATTGTCTCTGCGCTTTTCTTGTGGTCGCCACTGTTGATTTTGGCTGTCAGAAGTTACAGTGATTTGGGAATAGTGTGGCGGGCTTGTCCCAAGATAAAAAAAATAGTTAGTTAGGTCTGACCTTCAGGTATAGATCGGTCCAGGAACAGTGGGTTGCCTTCCCACTTGACATAGTCACCGCGGTAGTCGAAGTAGACTGTCAGGTTACCCATGTACTTGGTGAACGCTGAGGCTTGGACAATCAGCACCTGGAATGTGAAATGATGATTGTTTTAACGAGGAATTTAAGGACTTGTTTATTAATAGGTGTTTTTGTTTTTACTAAGCTGTTGATCCGGGTGCATTCATCTGTAGACCTATGACAGTTGTTACACGTGGTCAAAGTCTCGAAAGTCTGACAACCATTCTTACCAAGGGATGTCGTAATACTCAGTACGAATTATTGATAATTAATGATTAAAATGCCTGGAAATGTTCGTTGGCAAGCCAAAGACCTATTAGAGAAGGTCCAAGCATAAAATAATCACAATATTAATACGTAAATATTATTATTTAATCGTCACACGGTGGGTGTGCTACAGTCGGTCATCGTCACCGAGAGGAGGCGGGAGGCGCTCCACGTGATGGCTTCCGGCCACCGTAGACGCGGGCCTGTGGACGGTGAGTGATGGGCTAGCTCGCCGTCCGTCCGTCTTATGACGACGACAGGCCGTGTCGATGGCGCGTTCGTGTTCCACGCGCGCCTCAAAGATATGTCAGCAACACGGGAGGGGCCCGTAAGGGCCGACGCCCGTCGGGGTTGCGGGATGTTGTAAGAGATACTGAGGACTCGACATAAAGGGCTAAGAAGGAACACGGGTGGTTTTTAGTCAGTAGAAGTTTGACACTCCCTTTCGCTCTGCCCAAGAGCGGGAGGGGTTATTTGAAGATTTTCCGCCCGCCAAAAAAAAGGCTCAAGAAACGCTGGCATGAATTGGACTCGATCCTAACTTATTAACTAGAGAAATCAAAACTGTGGGAGAGTTGAATAGGATTATGGGAGGTTTTTACCCAGCAGTGGGACAGAATGGTCTTACCTGATGTTTCATATCAGCGGAATTCTCAACGAACACAGGATAGGTTCCGGCGACCGGCTCTCCACTGGGTGCGTCTCCGTTCCAGAGTAAGGAGTGAGTGTGACCTCCGACAATAATGTCGATGTGTTCCGCCACGTCGCGGGCTATCTCCCTGAAAAATAAATGAAATTATAAACATACTAATGTTATAAATAGAGGTACAAGTTTGTATGTTGGTAGGGGATGATCTTCGAAAAATTTTTTACAGGATTAACATCATTAGGTTGCTCTATGGTGTTCTGTTCTTTATGGCGGTTCTGAAATTAGCAGGGAGTGACGGTCTGCCCCGGTCTAACGGTTCAATCTTTATGGCGGCTGAGATGTTTGCTGGTTTTAGGAGAGTAGCTGAGGACGCATCGTCTTGACTGTATAATTCGAAAACCGTATAACGCAGCTAATTTAATGGCATGGACCGGACGGCACCTTGGTTGAGTGATTGATTGGCTGCTGCACTACGTGTCATGGGTTCGAGTCCCACACGGAATTAATATTGCATGGCTTACATGTTTGATGTAAGCACACCCATGGATCAGGACAAACTCCTAGTGTGGAGCAACGTTGTAAAAAAACTTATTTTGCACATAAATTTAGTCTGCTGTCGTCAGATACAGTGCACATCAAGCTTCTCAAGTACACTAAAAATAAAACTAATTTAAACAAAAAATATTGTTGTTGTTTGTTGTTAAAAAGTTTATATTTTTCACTTTTTTGTGGTTCACATGTGCTGATGTTATGTTATGAACTGGTGTAAACAATAGACATATTCGTATGGGATTTCAGCAGTCCCGTCCATTTGCTATCATTTTTTGAGGAGTTCCGTTGCCTACCTCTGAAGTTCTTCATCAGATCTTCACCAAATTGAAATGGGTCCACTCCGAAAAAGTATTCTTCCAAAAACTACTCAAAACACTTCAAGTGTGCCTATAAAATTTAAATTTTCTCTCTATTTCTCCAGGATTCCATCATCAGATCCTGACTTGATGGTCATGGGACCACCTGGGAAGTATAGCCTTTCAAACAAAACAAAAAAAAACGAAATCGGTCTAACCATCTTCGAGTAATCGAAGAACAAAAACAAAAAAAAAACCCTCCTTTTGGTCTTCGCCGCAGTTGAGAACCTCCTCATTTTCAAACTAAAACAAAATGTACCACCATATTTGACGTATCGATGCATTTCTTTCATTTGCACATTACCTACATTATTATACCTATGTCTGACACCGTGGCTGAGACACTTTAAAGCTAATGACATGTTTTTAAAAAAATCGACACGTTACACTTTATCGAGGGCGCGTAAGTATACCATGATGACCTACAGCAGTATTTTTTTTTCATTATAGTGTGAGAAAGAGACAGTGTACAGAATGCCTAGCTAGCACTATCTTTTTTCCACACTGGAATAAGATTCTACTATAATGTATGGTTACCCTGATGTCAGAGTGCCGCTCATAGGTTTACATGCCATTGACAAATATCTCTTTTTTTTTTGTTGAAATATCATCAAATAACCCGCTCCCGCTGGGCGAAAGGGAGTGTCAGACTTCTACTCTTCCTTTACGCCACGTTTACAAACTTTCGCCTTTATAATATTAGTGTGATATAGTGTGATTAGGTATCACTTGCTTCGGTAATGAAAGCTGCGGTATCTCTTACAACCAAAACTATATTTTACAACGTTATTTTTAGGAGCCCAGGCCCGTTGGGGCTGTGAAATGTTGTAAGAGATGCCTCGACATATAGGGCTAAGGAACATTCCTTAGCCCGGGCTCCTAATAATGATTTTCATTACCGAAGCAAATCATCATTAGGAGCCCAGGCCCGTTGGGGCTGCGGAATGTTGTAGAAGATACCGCAGCCCCAACGAGCCTGGGCTTCTAATGATGATTTTCAGCACCGAAGCAAGTGATACCTAATCACACTATATCACACTAATATTATAAAGGCGAAAGTTTGTAAGCGTGTGAGTGTGTATGTTTGTTACTTCTTCAAGCAAAAACTACTGAACGGATTTGAATAGAATTTGGTACACAGATAGTTTATAACCTGGATTAACACATAGGATAGTTTTTATCCCGATTTTATCTTCTCGTGGGGTAATTTTACACAGTTATATCATAATATCAGGAAAAATATTTAAAGAAAAACTGCTTGATGATGTCATGGTAAGCCACAAAGTGCTTCTTACAAGTGGGTTAAGATTTCTTTCGCGTTTTCCTGTTGAAACAAAGACAATACTCCATTACTTCGTTGATACTCATACCTAGCCAGTACAGTCTGAAACTTATAAGCTAATTGAGCAATTTTATCGTCTCAAATTGTCTTGTTACTCCTTGACAGAACAATGGATTCAAAGATCCAACTGTTGATAATGTTCGTTTTATGTCGAATGGGAAGCTATTTTCTTATCATGTGTCTTGTTGAGTATTTAACAAGCTCGCAGCAGCAGCTCGTTTTATGCTCGGTGTGTTTCTGTGACAAATAAATATATTTTCTTTCTTTCTTTCTTTTATTCATCGTCTGACAGCCAAGAATGGAGTAAATGGAGTAAGATGTAGGTATATCAGGAAGTTATGCCTCAATGGAATCATGGCTGCTACGATACTTCCGATAGTCATTTTGTTGCGTCCATGTTCACACGTCTGATAATATACGGACGCTGGTTTCGAGTAATAACCCCTTTTCTTTCAGGTTGGGTAATAATCAAAATGGGAGTCATTTGGCCCGCTCTGCAGGGCTATTGCGTATCTTTAAATGACAGTGGCTATCATACATACAGGGTGTAAATTAACCCTTCACAAATACGCCAACCAAGCATTCTGTACATCAAACTAAGTACCCCTACGCAAAATTTTTCATCAAATAAGGGGTCGCGCTCTTGGGCAGAGTGAAAGGGAGTGTCAGACTTCTACTGACTAAAACCCACCCATGTTCCTTCTTAGCCCTTTATTTCGAGGCCGCGGTATCTCTTATAACATCCCGCAGCCCAAAAGAAGCCACTGGTTAAGATTTGAACTCACGCATCTTTGTTTACTGGGAGGTCGCCGAACCGTAAGGCTAGGCCCATAGATATAAGAGAAATTATATTCTATAAGTTTGGAAAATATGATTTGTGAAGTGAGTATTTATTTAAATTTAAAATCGACGTCTTTATGTTATGATAAACGTCAAAACAAGTTTTCCGATTTTATCTAGCGTCTAACCTTAACAAACCCTTACAATCGTACATAATTTCTACTTACTTGTCAACTTCAAGTCCACAATGTGAGAGCAGTATAATGATATCGACTCCCAGTTCATACAACGCTTCTGCTTCGCGCTTCGCTGCTTCTTTGGGGTCAGTGAACTTGACTTTACCAGGGGATGATAGTTTCTGTAAAGAGTTTTATTTTTGTTAGCATTTTTTTTTAGCCTTTTTGGATCATTCCCACTAGTTCTACTGCACAGTCCTACGGTAGAGCTAGTGGGTGGCCTTGTAGGGCAGGGCAGGAGTACCCACACAGAAAATTAAAATTTGTTTAGTTTTGTTTAAGGTCAATGAAATAGGGAGCTAGCCTATTGCCATCAACTGGGCACAGATGCAGACTTTGTGGCTGTTTGCAGGCTGTCTTTTATATATGTTTGACAGTCGATACAGTAAGTTATTCAGTAGCCAAAAAGTCTGACAATCAGACTTACCAAGGGATATCGTAGAACCCAGTAGATACTAACTGTATTGTGGAGGTCAGATAGGCTATAAGACTTGAAGCCAGTAAAGACTGGAAGACAGTCTTCTTCTTATCGTATGGGCAGTATAAGGTCTAATGACCCCACACACCTGAGAGTTTCTAATCCGCCCCAAGGGCCTCTGACATGGTTTGACGACCGCCATTTGGCGGCCGAAATCACCGGTTTATACAGGCCTTTTGAAGCACGGAATCGTCTTTTTATCAGACAATCAGGTGACTCAAGCCTGCAATGTCCTAATCGAACTGGAAACAACTTTACAAAGTATGGTTCCCGTCGGAGTCGATCCCACGACCACCGGGTTACAAAGCAAACGCCTAACCCACTCGACCACGGAGGTCTGATGTAGAAAACAATAAAGATAAGAGAGTTAAATAAAATAATATGGCATTGAATAGTTTTGCGCAGACATCTCGTCTTTAATTTTTATGCCTACGTAGTGCAATCAATTATTTCAGAATCAATCACACTAATATTTGAAGGGCGAAAGTTTGTGTGTTTGTGAGTGTGTGAGTGTGTATGTTTGTTACTTCTTCACGTAAAAACTAATGAGCGGATTTGGATAAAATTTGGTACACAGATATTTTATGACCTGGATTAACACATAAGATAGTTTTTTTATCCCGATTTTATCTTTCCGTGGGATAATTTTCGATTTGTAGCGGGTGAAGCCGCTGGCAACAGCTAGTATTATACTAATTTACTTCGTATTCTTCCGTCCACCAATAAGTTGTATTAGCTATTTACTCAACTGAACTTGAAACAATGTCCAATTGTACAAAATACGTGACTTGCAAGAAAATGTATTTGTTTGAAGATGATATTTTATAGCTGGCTCCACGAAAGTTGAAGATATAATCTTAGAATAAAATTATACTACCCAGTTCGCCAGATGGTTCATAATTTTTATTGAATTGAAAAGCGCCTTACCCTTCGGAGATTACAGGCGTGATGTTATGTTACAAGAGACATAATAATATTTTCAAATAACTTTTTTTTGGGGCCTTTTTTTTTTGGCGGTTGGAAAATCATCAAATAACCCCTCCCGCTCTTGCAACCCCTCCCGGCAGAGCGAAAGGGAGTGTCAGACTTCTACTGACTAAAAACCACCCATGTTCCTTCTTAGCCCTATATGTCGAGGGGTATTGCGTATCTTTTAAATGACAGTGGCTATGATATAGTTTCCATCAATTAACTGTCAAATGGGGAACCATTTGCTATCAATAAATATCTCTCAAAATAACATATTATCACGCCAGCAGGGCTATTGCGTATCTTTTATATGACAGTGGCTATCATATTGTCCATGGATTAACTGTCAAAATTTCCATTTTGTACTAAACCATAACCAATTTATTTTGAGAGATATTTTCACATACTTAACTGATTTTGGGGACATTGAATACAGTATAGAAACGACGTTAGCTCATGTATTTTTGACTTAAATATTTGGTTTGAGTTTTATTTTTTTGGAGATTTTATAGAAACACAAACGCTTATTGCGATAAAGTTCATAAGAATTATGAGTTACATGTAAATAATTTATGATGTCATTGTCTTTCATTTTAATAGATGGCGCATTCAATTATTTCAGTTTCTATTATTATACTTAATTTATTGTATAGGTATTTTTCCGTCGGGTAATAAGTTTTACTGGGTATTTACTCAACTGGACTTGAGGCAATACACGATTGTACAAAATACGAAATTCATGACTTGCAAATAAATGTGTTTGTTTGAAGATTATTATTTGTCTACACTAATATTATAAAGAGGAAAGATTTGTTTGTTTGTTTGTAATGAATAGGCTCCGAAACTACTGGACAGATATAAAAATTTTTCACCGTTTTCAAGCTACACTATCCCCGGGTAATATAGGCTACTTTTTATCCCTGTATTCCCACGGGAACGGAAACTACGAGGGTGAAAACGCGGGACGTCCGCTAGTCTTAAATATTACTGTCTGTACCACAGTTGAAGATCTATCTTAGAATAAGATGTTACTTATTACACAGTTCGACAAAATGGTTCATTCAAAAGGATTATTTTCTATTGAAAAGCCAAGTACTATCGCGCTCATTGACTGTTGATTACAGGCAATGAAGAGAGATATCGAATATAGCTTAAAATCATCGGTAGCTTCATCTTTGCCAACCACTTGCCTATTTGAAATAAAGTACTTAACTACTGCTTTAAATTATAGTTACTTGAATTTTTCATAGAAACGTGAACGCGGTTGGCAACCCATTCTCTAGGCAGTACCTACTTCCTATTACCTAACCAGTTCACACGCACACCGATATCTGCACGGTTAATTTAAATAATATCTTACACGAACGCTATTATACTAGGTGTTTTTTTTTTAAATATCTCTCAACTGTAATGGTATTCAATGAATGACATAATACATATCAAAGAATCAACTGGCGTTTGAATTATTTTACTAAATGCAAAACACCTTGACGTGACATAATATGACAACATGTAGCATTTTACTTAGTTTTAAATATGAATAGGGGATCGGACTGAGTAAAAAAAATATGATTCTAATTAGTCCGTCAGTTAGATTATCGAAAAATATTGGATTCGTGTTTTTTGTTTTATCAAATTAATCAAAATTGACGAAGATAAGATGTGGTTGTGACGTCATTTGTAGGTAAAAATGTACTATCATATGACGTTTTCGAAGAGTTCACGAGTTTTCGAAGCACTGTATTGTCTTCATTTTTTGTTTATGTTAAAAAAGAAAAAATACGTGTCCAATATTTTTTGGAAATCTATCTGACGGACTTATTAGTTTTTTTTTTGTCCGATCCCCTATTATTCGTTTGAATGAAAATTATACATGATTGACGATATTTTCAAAACTTATTGTATCTATTATTTTTACTTAAAGAATATAACCCTCGAATTACAGAATAAAAAAAAACACCATGTAGGTAACAAGATTTTAACACTAAAGTTTTTAATGCGACTCTTGATTTCGGCACGCCAAATGCGTTGAAGTCACGCTACGCATGAGGCTATCATGACCGAAGCTCATGCCTCATGTACGCGTAATCATTATTCAAACTATCACGCACTTCCGTAATACCGGAAAACACTGTCATTTATAGATCTTTGACAGCCTCTTTGGGTAGTCAAAATCCCAAAGTTTCACCACCAGTGTTACCAAAAAGTTTCGTATTACGGAAGTTACATAGGCAGTCGTTCCATGTATTCGGCTGCATCTGATTAGACTGGAGGCGGTAGCGGTGGCTTTATCATAGTTGGGAAAACGCTTGCATGACAAATGATCTCTCACTTCCGTATTATAGATACAGGAGGGCGATTCATTGACTGCCGACTCCAAAGAACAAATTTACAACAGTATTCAAGCCTATTTCAATGTCGTCGGGGCTGCGGGTTGTACACTAGTCACCGCGGCCTCGACATATAGGGCTAAGAAGGAACATGGGTGGTTTTTAGTCAGTAGAAGTCTGACACTCCTTTTCGCTCTGCCCAAGAGCGGGAGGGGTTATTTGATGATTTCCCACCCCCCAAAAAAAAAAAAGGCTATTTCATTGCAATATTTCAAAGTTGTTTTATTAATTCGTCCAAACATCTGAACCAATCATTATGGTATGTAGTCTGAGATCTGAGCCCCGTATTTATATTTGTAAATACATACGTCACGATTTGATAAGTCTTAGATAAAATATTTTTTAAGCATAACAAAAGTGAGCGAAATAGACGAAATATTATTTTTCGATCTACACCTACGATTAAAATAAAAATGAAAACAACCGCCGATGAAGTGGATATAAACAGTTAGTACATAACGTACAAATCGATATAAAAAACTAGCGGACGTCACGCGGTTTCACCCGCGTAGTTCCCGTTCCCGTGGGAATACAGGGATAAAAAGTAGCCTATGTCACTCGAGGAAAACTATTCTATAGCTTTCCAACGGAGAAAGAATTTTTCAAATCGGTCCAGTAGTTTCGAAGTCAATTCGTTACAAACAAACAAACGAACAAGCAAATCTTTCCTCTTTATAATATTCCTAGTGACCCGCCCCGGCTTCGCACGGGTGCAAAAAAGATACCTACTAAAACCTTCCTCTTGAATCACTCTATCTATTAAGAAAAACCGCATCAAAATCAGTTGTGTAATTTTAAAGATTTAAGCATACATAGGGATATAGGGACAGAGAATAGTACATTGTTCACCGAGAGGAGAAAGTGACCGATTACCGTCGAGGGTGTCGTTTGAAGCCCGAGCCGTAGGGGAGGGCTTTAAAACACCCGAGATCGGGAATCGCGCTTTCTCTCGAGTGATACATAGTGCTTTATACTACACCTACGAGGAAAATAAAAAACTAAATCTTTACTAATTGAAATTTATATTGAAATTGTTGCAGTTAGTGAAGCTTAATGTAACACTTTTTCCATTAATGATTGTTTGAGATGTTTGCGACAATGTAGGAGGAATAACTGGCTGTGCTGTTGGCACTGCGCTCGTAGAAGGCTGTGGTGCCAAAGGGGCAACTGGCTGCTGAGGAGCATTTGGCATCGCCGCGCTCGTTGATGGTTGAGGAGATGAGTCTTGATGCACATTAATCGATCCCGATATTTGGTTATTTATTCGTGTTTTGTTTCCTACGGAATTCTCTATGTAACCTTCTGCAACAGCGGACGATTTCCAACCACCGTGGCGTTTTATTGTGGTTAAATCAGCACCAGTATCGGCAAGAATAGTCGCTGAAGTTCTGCGAAAGCAGTGGCCAGTGTATTCTAGTGGGTTGAGTAAATTAAGGTAGGAAGCTATTTCTCTTGGCACAGTACTTATTTTGTTTTTCCCAATTACTTGTTTCGTACATTTTTTGTTTTTATATTGTAGTAAAACCCGATTGGTTTTGGGGTCACTGGGGCGAATTTCGTTATATTTCTTCATTATCTCATAAAATAAGCCTGATATAACAAATGATCGCTGAATTTTGGTTTTTGTGTTAGGAATATTGACAATTATTCCATTTTCGAGGATTTCGATATCGTCTGTTGTCATATCCACAAGTTCTTGCGAACGACAGGCCCCATTTACTCCTAAAATCAAAATAACCTGTAAACAAAAATATCAAACATGAAAACCTATTAGATTTCTACTCATAAATAGGTACGTAATAAATCATAAACCAGTGCATTTTGTTCATAAACTTACCTTCATCAACAAATATTTGTCATCTGGAGCATTCTGCAAAAAGGAATAAACATCCTTTGTAGTAAGCACTTTTGATTTCTTACTACGGAATCCCTCCGACTTTCTTTTCAGAAATGCTGTAAGTTTTTTGTATTCTTGAATATTTATGTCGTTTCTTGTCAATATAGTACTTTTCAACATTGAGTACATAGACCATAACGTACTTGGTTTGTATTTTTGCGCTTTTTCACTGAAATAAGCTAGCAAAACTGTTTCAGAAAAAGATGCCGCATTTTTTTCACTTTTCCATTGCAAAAAATCGTTATAAGTTTTATTATATTTTTTAATTGATTTCTGTGGTAAAAGGTTATCAATCAGCATTTTTGCTGTTTCCTTCAACTGCGGCGGAGTTGAAAAATCTTCATCATCACTATCACTACTTATCATTTTGATAGTTTTATTTTACTTTCTACGAAAACTGAATCCTCAAACAACACACAAATTGAAAATGGCGCCAATGGCGTCTGCAATTTTTACATGTTCATTTTTCAAATTGTTACGCCGCAGGGTCGCACTGCCAGCCCGACCCCATCCAACACACAGCTAGTGGCCAGTGCCATTTTGCGAACTTGGAGATAAAAACTCACTGTAAATACTTTTTGGCTTTTGATATTTAGGTTACCGGCGCATAGTCTTACCCAAAATTAAAAAAAAAAAACCACGTAAGAAATGGATTTTCATACACTTTTCTCTCCCGCTCAGATGCGTTTTCTCCCCGCATATTTGTTCGATATGCAATGACGTACTTTCTACCGTAAATTTGATAAAGTATCAAGGTACTTTCCAAGCAGGTGTAGTATAAAGCGACTTTGTTTTATACTTTGTAGTGATTACTATACTGTACATAACAGCATGTTGAAATAACTACTGTGACAAAAAACTATCGTCAGTTTGTGACACAAGAAAGATAAAATGTGCAAGATAAAGACATTTTTGACACCGCAGTATCTAAGGTACGTGTCTTACCGCCAACAATTGGCGATAAGCGAGTCGACGACCAGGGAGTGTTTAAATCGAATGGTTTTATCAATTACTAGCTTTTTTAAATACAAATGTTCATGTCCCCCTTTTTCACCTCCTTGGGGGTTGAATTTTGAAAATCCTTTCTTATTGGATGTTTTTGCCTACGTCATAAGAGGAATACGTGCGAAATTTTAAGTTTCTAGCCTTTTTTTTTTTTGGCGGTTGTAAAATCATCGAATAACCCCTTCCGCTCTTGGGCAGAGCGAAAGGGAGTGTCAGACTTCTACTGACTAAAAACGACTACTTACGAATGTTTGTATTAGAAACTTGAAACTATTGTGACATACAAGACAACATTTTTTGATGTGTATGTTATTGATTTATTAGTAACAAACACAATCATCTGCTTAGCCTTATCCAACAATGTTTGGGTCAGTTTCTTGTCTAACCGGATTGCATTAAATACCAATATTATATGGAGCGACTAGCTATATTCATGTCCTCTACAACCCAGCTAATAACTTCCCGTAATTCACAGTTCATTCAATCCTGAGCTTACGTGGACCACTAGACGCTGATTTTGCCCAGCTCATCAAGAAGAAGAATACAAAAGTTATAATGCTTACCGCAGTATCAGGTGTAATCAGTCCTATAAGTCCAATCTTCCGTCCCTTCCTCTTCACAATTAGACTTGGCTGGTACAGCCCTTGCAGGAGAGGTTCCTCGCTGGTGTCCATGTTGGCTGCTAGCACCGGTGCCTTCAAGGCTGAGAGGTAAGGTGCTAAACCTTCTGGACCGTCATCGAATTCATGGTTGCCTATTGCCTGTGGAAAAAAATGGTGCAATTAAAATAATTTTCATCGTCTAGCATTTTCCTGCATCTATTGGAATCTCAGCGGTGGCCCAGAAGAGCAGTGGTGGCAGCACCGACTTACGAACAGTAAGTCGTGGGTTCAAAACCAGGCAGGCACATTACTTCGTGTAATTTGTTTCATCACTACTGCTCTCAAAACGATGAAGAAAAATATTGTGAGGAAACCTGCATGTCTTAGAACCAAGAAATTCGAGACATGTGACATCTACCAACCCGCACTGGGCACGCGTGGTGGATTATAGCCCATCTCGCTCCTAGAGAGGAGGCCTGAGTCCCTGCAGTGGGAACATTATAGGCTGATGATGATGATGTCTTGGGGTCGACATAACGTTTTCTTCTTTCCCTTTCCCTTGTCAGACGTCATAATTTACTATTTCCCCTTTCATATTATTATTACATTCCTCACACAATCATTCAATATTTTCTTTAGCATTCCACATCATCTAATGATTGGTGCATTTACTCGAGTCGCGCCGCAATGTCAACTTCAAGACGTTTGTGGTGCGGGTACCGAATTGTTATCTGCCCCAGGTGATGAAGGAAGACTTTTGGCCGCAGGACGTGGTGTTCCGTCGCTTTCGAGGACAAATTCCACTGGACAGCCAGCACAGGTGATGTAAAGTGCTACTAACCTAGTCTTAAGTATTTTTGCTAACAAAAATTGTATTTAATTTACGTTCTATATGTTGGTTTATAAGGTATATATCTCTGGGCCATTGTAGCCTGAAATAAAATGATTGATTGATTGATTGACACTTAGGTGATGCGGCTCGAAGGACCATGTTAACATAAATTAACCACATTTTTCTGGTTTTTAAACGGTTTTATTTAGCTCACCCCGTTTGTTTTATTTATTATTCTTAGGTCAAATTTAGTAATTCAAATTTCACCCTCTTCCTGTCAACCGATTAATCTGAAATTTTGTATACACTTTGGATTTTGGTGACAATACAATTATGTTTATTCATTATCATTATAAATTCAAGATGGCCGCCGCTACAAAATGGCGGATAATTTATGTTTTATTAATCCTATCAATATGGGTATCAAATGAAAGGGCTCAACAAGCAGAATACAATATACTATAAAAAATTGAAATCCAAGATGGCAGCCGCTACAAAATGGCGGATAACGTAGGTTTTATCAATCCCATCAATATGGGTATCAAATGAAAGGGCTCAACAAGCAGAATACAATATACTATAAAAAATTGAAATACAAGATGGCGGCCGCTACAAAATGGCGGAAATAGAAAATTATATTTTTTTTTTTTTAACTACGTATAGAGGAGTTGGACTGCAATAAACTAACGGGCAAGAAACCTTGCAATAATGAAGCAATAAATGAATTAAACAGAATGCGAAATAAAAACTAAAAACTAGAAAATAAAAATAGGTAAAAAAACTTTTTAAGTTAAACGGTTTTATGTTAAACATACATTGCAATGTTTAAGATAAATGTACTAAAAACCAAAAAATAATAAAATAGATACAGTCGTGGGAATTATAAACATATGCATAGACTAGACTAAAATAAAACCGTGGGGCACGTCAATTGTCTACAAATTATCGACTTAATGTGCGATAGAAGAATCGTTTAATTCGTCGTTAAAATAGGCAGTTGGCCCGCAGACGGTGAGGAAATTACTTACTATTTTCTTGCTCATGGAAATTCCAATAGTTATACACTCCATGTAAATAAAAGAGACGTGCTCCACGGTTTTATTTTAGTCTAGTCTATGCATATGTTTATAATTCCCACGACTGTATCTATTTTATTATATTTTGGCTTTTAGTACATTTATCTTAGACATTGCAATGTATGTTTAACATAAAACCGTTTAACTTAAAAAGTTTTTTTACCTATTTTTTTTGTATGGTTATCTTTAATTTCAAACCTCAGTAGTAAGACATTAAAAAGACATTTTAATTCACAAAGTAACTATCATATCGATCGTAGGTTTAAATTAAGAAGAATGCGAGATAAGTTAAACGACTTCGAAAGACCTGCAAGGCTATTGCGTATCTTTTAAATGTCAGTGGCTATCATATTGTCCTTGGATTAACTGTCAAATTGGTTATGGTTTAGTACAAAATGGAACCATTTGACAGTTAATTAATGGACACTATACATAATATGGCATACGGCATGTCTTAAAACCAAAAAATTCGAAGATATGTGACATCTTCCAATCCGCACTGGGCCCGCGTGGGAGATTATAGCTCATTCCCTTTAAAAGAGAGGAGACCTGTATCCCAGCAGTGGCAACATTAATAGGCTATTGATGATGATGACAAAGTTTTACCCTAAAATGTGATTTTTCACCCCAGAATAAAAGTTGCCAGCAATATCTTTTGCGTAGAAGTACCTATGTTTGTGATAGTACATAATGTTAGGTTGACGGCTTCGTAAAGGGTTCATTGAAAAGTTTAATTCGAGGTCGCTATTAAAAAAAATGCCTGAAGATAGATAAACCAATCAGGCCCTTTGAATCGCTGTGAAACCGAATCCACTTACAACCACTCATCCAGACCTTTGAGGGCCACGTAATTGATATTTAATTGAAGATGACGTCATACCAATTAACAGCGTGCTCTAATAAAATATAAGTACTTAAGTGTCCATCAATTTGTAATGGATTTTTGTGCATTAGGAAAAGTAAATATTATTTTACTATATGCCAGGTACTAGGTATAGTTACTGTACAACGCAAACTTAAAAGGAATCTTATGTTAAGTAATTAAAATAAAGGTCACTGAAATTTGTGCTAAGTCAGAGGTGCGACCAGTTAGAATGGAACATGCATTTCTATGTATTATAATATATTTTAGTTTATTTAATGCCATATTTATATATCTATGTATTAGTATGAACCATTTATGTAGGTATATTAATTTATGCTTACAAAATAGTATTCTCCTAATTAATTTATTTTTGTACTCTTCCACGACGCTGTCCTATTTGACCAAGGTTGACTGGTAGAAAATGCCTTGTGGCATTAAGTCCGCCTATGTACCACGTTTGTGCATGAAGTTTAAATATAAATAAATAACATGGGTGGCTTTTAGTCAGTGGAAATCTGACACTCGAGATCACTACCCCTATGGCCAGAGCGGGAAAAGTCATTTGATGATTTCCCTCCAAAAAAAAGGTATGCAAGGTATGCAGGTCCAGGAAAATGCAACAATTAATATGTCATGCTTCTTACGGTTATTTGAATTATGCTATAATTACTTATTAATTTATTTAAAAGCTACTTATCGAAGAATTAAAACTGAATATTTACAAAATAAGGACTAACTGAGATAATTTAAGTCAACTAAATGAATAATAGGATGCATTGTTTTTAGTTTACCAGTTTATCGACGGATAGGTACCACCTACTCGGAGAAGACTGAACAAAGTCACTTACAACCACAGACGCCAGTCCACCGAAACGTAGACAACAAAAATCAACCAATAAGACGCCAGTATCACCATCATTTATTAACGTCACGTGTTCGTCTTGTGTTGTCATCTCCGTTCCGATTCAGTAGATAACACTCTGACCTTGGGGCAATTTCAATTGACTTTAGAACGATTCCTTTTCCCAGAACAACTTTCGATTGAGAGTTTACATTTCGATAGCTTACGTCAGATTCACGTCATTGTTAAAAGATCCATAAGTTCAACACGGGCTAGTATCACACTTCACACTAATATTATAAAGGCGAAAGTTTGTGAGTGTGTGAGTGTGTATGTTTGTTACTTCTTCACGCAAAAACTACTGAACGGATTCGGATAAAATTTGGCACACAGATAGTTTATACCGTGGATTAACACATAGGCTAGTTTTTATTTCGATTTTATCTTCCTGTGGGATAATTTTCTTAGTTGTAGCGGGCGAAACCGCTGGTAACAGCTAGTAAAGTATAATTATTAATTAAGATAATTTGAATAATTAATGAATAATTATTTAATAATATATATTTTTTTTTTTTTGTTTTTTATTAGTTTAATTATTATTATAAGATAATTATATTATTAAGTAATTGTTATAACCGTCATGTCATTTGCAATGTTTTCTAAGCAAACATCGTTCTGTTTTATGTGTGTATTGCAAATAAAATACAACGAAAAATTTCGTTATTTCAGAAAAGAGCCTATTTAGTTCAATTACTGGTTAATACCTCAGAATAAATGACGTCTAGACTGCCTCGTTGATCTAATACTCGAGTTTTTTTTTTTGCAGCCCAGAGTCTGGATTTGTCCCCAGTTGGTGGAAAAAGACTCACCCCTAAATACATTTGTTTTAAACGTAACTGATGAAAAGTGGCCGTTCTATGAAGCACACCTCTGCACAACCCTTACAGGAAATGCTGGCATAATGTTCAACAACTTACATGAGCATCGTGAGGTATCAAATTCATGAACTCCTGGGTGACGTTCCACTTCAGCAGGGTATACCAGTAGGTTCCCTGGAAGCTGTCTCCGGCATTCAGGACTATGGAGTCAGGCTTCTGTTCCAGCAGTGTGTGGATCTCTTGGTAAAGGCGAGGGAAGCCACCGATACAGGAGTTGTTGTTGTACCGGCAGGTCGGAGTGTCTACTGATGTCTCTTCGAATCTGGAATGGATGGAAGATATATTTATTATTAAAATATCAAGGGAAGAATGTATGAAAAGGCTGACGAATGCTTTGAAGAAAGCCATAAGCTGTGGCAAGAAAGTATTTTTCTAACCAACGAAAATTGTCTTCCCCCTGATTGCCACAAATGACCAGAAGTGTTACTAAAAACCTCTGTGAGTGGTGTGTAACAGTGGTTTTGGCCCACACACGATGGGAAACTTGATATCGTGTAAAAACATAAAAAATGTGTTTTTGTTGTAATAAAAAAAATAAGTTTAAAAACTAAAACCCGACTACAAACCATGGTCTTAAAAGTAGAAAACAAGAAATAATTCTTGTCTGATATTCATATATTGAATTTGTATATTTCTATTTAAATATAGGTAAGTAAAATTATTATAGAGGACCGCCGTAGTCGGGTAAAAAACTGTTATTTCTTTCTAAATACATATATCGTGTTGTTAGTGCCTAATCTAGCGTCAGTTTTTATGCCTCTGACTTGACGTAAACCGTCGACAAATATATTTTAAGCATGCGGGTTTCCTCACGATGTTTTCCTACATCGAAGCAAGTAATAATTACACAATACGCACACTCATCTGAAAACTAAGCCGCTTTGCACATGGAGCAACTTAAGTTGAGACAACTATAAACATTTTAAAAGTTTCCTGTAAATAGTTGGTAGTTGATATAACATTTACGGTTGCCGCAATTTTAATGGCAATCTACGCAGCGTTGTTTAGTGTGACGATAGAAATTAAAAAAAAAACAAACTAGCAACTTTTAAAACCGGTTCAATATTTAATAGTTGCTAGTTGTGGCAATTAGGAACTAACTTAGTCATCGATTACAGATACTGAAAACTGTTGACGATCAACGGGGAACTCGAAACTCGAGTTGCACGAGTATGTGTGTGCAGTCCAATTAAAATACATGTAAACAACTAGTTGCGAGCCAGTTGCCAGTTGCTGCAATAGTTGCTCCACGTGCAAAGCGCCTTATAGGTGTGTGTCTCGGTTTCGAACTCGAGACCTATAAATTGAGAATCAGGGTGGTGCCGATGATACGACAATAACCTACCTAAATTTCTTTAACAATAAAATTTTTTTTCGATGAATTTTATTTCCACGTGTTAATCGGTGCAAATCACACTAATATTATAAAGGCGAAAGTTTGTGAGTGTGTATGTTTGTTACTTCTTCACGCAAAAACTACTGCACGGATTTGGATGAAATTTGGTACACAAATAGTTTATAACCTGGATTAACACAGGAGCCGCTGGCAACAGCTGGTTATTCCTAATCCTAAGGTCAATAGACCAATATTTGTTTGTAAATATATTTCGTTTACAGTTGTATGCTACTTTATTTAATATTTTTTA
Organism: Diarsia rubi; assembly: GCA_932274075.1. Classification (NCBI taxonomy): domain Eukaryota; kingdom Metazoa; phylum Arthropoda; class Insecta; order Lepidoptera; family Noctuidae; genus Diarsia; species Diarsia rubi. The sequence goes on from OW026432.1 coordinate 4,041,878, forward strand.
TCGGTGTTAGGATTTATTTAACAGTTTAAAAATGTTACTAAGAACTAAAACTGCACCAGTGAATGCAAACGGCAGGCTGCCGTTCTGTATGGCGTTCTATGGGGGAGGCCTTTGTCCAGCAGTGGACGTCTTATGGCTGATGATGATGAACTAAAACTAGGTAACAGTGGTTTCATTTATTGTCGTACGCTACCACTCTGTATACGTGTTAATGAAAATCGCCCTGGGTAGTTGGTTACCCAATAATTGTAAAGTAAACAAGGTTAACAGTAAAAAACGGAACAAAGAACTTGGTTTTAAAAAATCCCCGTATTATAATGTAATTTTCATGTGTCATTGAGCAGTTCTTAATTTAGTTCGTACCTAACTACCTAACGTGGTTGATGTGATAACTATGTTTACGTTTTATATTGATTTTCCTTAAACACGTCATGACCCTTACTGGACTGTTGTTTCGTTTTCAGGGATGTCAGTACCCCACTACTAAATAATAATGGAGTAGGTACTAGCTGATGCCCGCGGTTTCGTCCTCGAGGATGTCGGTTATCGCTACCAAAAGTAATCATTTCATCCCCCCTTTTCAACACCTTACAAGCTTTTTTAAAAAGCAGCCTATGTTCTTTCTCAGGCTCTAGACTCTAGACTGTCTGTGCACCAAATTTCTGTTATATAGGTTCAGTAGTTTTGGCGAAATAGCGCGACAGACAGACAGAGTTACTACTCGCATTTATAATATTAATTAGTTAATCGTCAATTATTGTATATCTGCGGAGGCTTGTAATTAGCAACGTCATTATATATTTTTGTTTCCTATTTTTATGTTAATAAAATAAAATATTAAATATTAGTAAGGATACAGAAATGATTACAATAAGCACAAGATCAATAAGCTTATTACTACTTAATATTACTATTTGGAAGTCCAGGCTTATGCAGTAATCTCAACAGATTTGTTGTAAATAATTTTATTGTACGTCTCCGGAGATCAATATCAGATCTTCACTAAATTAAACGGTACAATATTCTCACAAATGTAATAAGAATCATCGAAATTCAAAATCGGTGAAGATATCGCTAAATAAAATCACAAAAAACACATCTTACTTGAAGTCGGTTAAAAAGTCACCGACTTCTGAAGCAAAAGTAATTTTTCACATAAATGTTCTTTTGAAGTCGGTTTTTTTTTGGATTTTGTTTTTGTTACTAAATGTGCGAGTTTGTTACCGAGCTTGGATTATAGTTCATCCCCGGACAGTTGTCATGTCAGCCAACTAACTTCTTTGGGTTAAAGGTCTTCAAGTACATTCGATCAAAACGATGTATTCAAGTGCATTCGAACAACATGTAACCGAAATGTTACCAAAAATGACCTTGGAATCTTTCATAACCGCCGTGTAAAATAGAGCCAAAAATCTGGGAAGAGAAATGCTACGACGGTTTTTTTTTAGTGTGGAAAATCAACCAGTAGATTCTCCGGCTCTAGGCGGAGCGAGCGGAGCGAAAGGGAGGGTCAGACTTCTGCTGACTGAAATCTTCCCATGTTCCTCTTTCGAACAACACGCAGCCCCAAATAATAAGACTACCTTCAATTTTGTTTCACTCACTCGTGCCATTTAAGAAGCACGACCGCTTACTGGTCATTTTGTTTTTTTTTTTTTTTAAACGTTGCCCCACACTAGGAATTTCTCCTGTATCGTGGGTGCGTTCACAAACATTTAAACTCACATACACAAATACCCAGACCCGGAACAACTATCTGTAGGTCATACAAATATTTGATCCGTGCGGGGATCGAACCCGCGACACGCAGCGCAGCAGTCCATTGCTTGAGCCACTGCGCCAACCGTGCCGTCATCATTGACACTGTCTCACGTTAAGTACGTAAGCGGCGATTGCTAGAAACTAATCAGCTGTAATACAATCCACATAACTTTGCACCTGTAATTCCCGAAGGGTTGGGCTGAAGTGTTCCTTAGGGCTCGTTTACGGAGAAGCGGGGTGTCGCGTCGCGCGGCGCGTGCAAAAAGCTTGTCGCGTACTTTTTTATTCATTTACTGAGAAGCGGGTCCAGCGCAACGACCACTGCATTTTAAACTAACAATCGATAACTAAATCGCTTCTCGTAAAATCGGTACAGTTTTCAAACATCGCCATGTGCTTGAATTAAAAACGCACAAAGCGCCGCGCGACGCCCCGCGTCTCCATAAATGAGGCCTTATAGTACACATTAAGCTAGTTATGTGTGAGTCCCATGTAATAAGGGGCTACAGAAAAAATTCTGGAAAAACTTAAGTTCGCCCTTGAAACTTAAGGATTTTTTGGGGGGAGGGGGGGAATCATCAAATAATCCCTCCCGCTCTTGGGCAGAGCGAAAGGGAGTGTCAGACTTCTATTGACTAAAAACCACCCATGTTCCTGCTTAGCCCTTTATGTCGAGGCCGCGGTATCTCTTACAACATCCCGCAGCCAAACTTAAATTTAATCTGACATCCAACAGAAGGTCATGAAAAATAACGTTAAGGAATCTTAATTTATAGATAAACGTTTCTTTATGTTGTTGCAAATTTACATGTAACAGCAGATAAGGGTCTTTAAGTAAATTAAAAGGTCATCTTACCCGTTATCATAAACACTATCTATTCCAAGAATTCTAGTGACATAAGAAACAAAAATCGTATCACTTAAGACATTATAAAATAGACTCTTCAAATGCATTTAAAAAGTGCACGGATAATATTGACAAGTTTCCTTGTTCATAAATGCATTTTTCCTTGACCTTGACCTTCGTCAAAGATTTTATATCTTATGAAACTGTACACCCGGTCGCACGTAGGGGTTTCGAAATGTTTTTGAAGTTATAGGAGAGACAGGCCGGTAATCATTGGGGTCTATTTTTAAGTTTTTATTATACAACTATATTTTTTAATAGTCCTTTTTAGTTGATCAGGAAAATACCTTCATCATCAGAAAAAGTATAGCAAGTTCGATGAACTTTGTCGAATCAGATGTGGCGGCAGTTCATCTATAGCTAGAGGTTTTTAGTTTATTGTTTTGAATGATTAATATGTCTTTCTCGGTAGTCTGGAATCAAGATATTTTCAAAAGTTTTGAAAACAGGCTGAATTATGGCCTTACTGCCTACACAGCGCGTGGTATCTTTGCCAATTCTCAGACTGTATTAGTATTTGTCGTATTTGTGTTTTCATTTTGCGAATTTTTTTAAGTAGGTATATAGGTAACGTTTCGTTAATTACAATATTTAAATAAAGTTGTTAAAAACAAGGTCTCACTTTCTATATTATTATTTTTGTTGTACATACCCTATTTTCACCAAACTATTATGGTTTTGTTTTGCAGGTCAAATCACAGTAACTATTGGTATGAAACTGTTGAAAAGTTTATAAGGAGTCTCTGCTCTCATCAGTGAGATGGCGATAAAAAAGAAACGGAGAAAAGAGAATCCACATTGTGTACCAACATCCAGTGTTTAGAGCCAGATTAACTTAAATTTGACTGGACAGGCCATGTTTGCCGGATACCAGTAAAGCTTTGAGCGCGCTTGTCACAAAAATGGAGGCCCTGAGACAGCTAGAGCGCAGCAGACCGAGGAGATCTTCTTATAATCATTAAATAACCCCTCCCGCTCTGAGCAGAGCGAAAGGGAGTGTCAGACTTCTACTGACAAAAATCCACCCATGTTCCTTCTTAGCCCTTTATGCCGAGGCCGCGGTATCTTTCGAACAAAACGCATCCCCGACGGGCGTATGGCGCAGGCCACACATTAATGGCGTCGGGCACGTAGGTACATGGCGCGGGCGGCTTTCTATTCCAATCACATTTTAAACCAAGTGCAAAGAAATAAAGCGCAATTTATATCCGATACACGGAATGTCGTGTCTCGGGCGTGGATATGACGCGCCATTTCGGCGTCCGAGTATCCTAAATTGCCATGTCCGCACCCGACGCCATTTATGTGTGGCCTGCGCCTTGGATAGCGAGAAGAGGCGCAACACCGAGATAAGTGGATGGAACAGGAGTAGGCTTTTGTCTAAGAGTGGGAAAGTTCATGTGTGATTATAAAACACTAGCGGACGTCACGCGGTTTCACCCCCGTAGTTCCCGTTCCCGTGGGAATGCAGGGATAAAAAGTAGCCTATGTTATCCGGGGATAGTGTAGGTTCCCAACGGTGAAAGAATTGTTCAAATTGGTCCAGTAGTTTCGGAGCCTATTCGTTACAAACAAACAAACAAATCTTTCCTCTCTAAAATATTAGTGTGACTATCTGTTGTTCTACAACCACGAAAGTACCCGACTGCCTCGCTGGCTTAGTGATCGCAAGCGCGACTACAGGTACTGGGTTCGATTCGCGGGTCAGGGAAAGTGTTATTGGGTCTTTCATCTAGAATTTTTCAGTAGCAGCCTGGAGTCTGGATTTGTGCCCGGTTGATGGCAATAGGCTCGACCCCTATTACATGTGGGTGGTATTAGGTACACCTCTGCCTAACCCTTCATAACTTAGTGATAGTCAACTTTATATTGACTAGTGCCAGACTGACACTATTGAACTGTAATCAGACTGTCGCAAAATACCGGTTGTGTTTCGTCACAGAATCTTGACATTATATTAATCAGTGTGAACGGTATCAAGGTCAGGTTGAACGAAAACAACCTACTACAAGTTGTGTGAGTAACTAGTTGAGAGAGACCGAGCGTCACACCATTGCGTCCTAAAGTATAAAAATCAGGGGCTGCGGGTTGTTCAGAAGTTACCGCGGCGTCGACATAAAGGGTGTTAAAGTACCCTTAACGCAAACGAAGGGCATTGTTCTCCCCACAATTGCGATATTTTTTTTGTTCTAGACCATACCTGGGAACCCCCTAGTTACGGAGATATTGGGGGTCAAAGTTCCAAATTTAGCACAGCTGTTTATGTAAGTACTAATTTTTCAGGTTCTAACTTTACTTAAATTACTTCCATGACCCGTTTACTATTCAAAGCATCCACTATCACAATTTTTAAGAGGGCTACATTGAGTTTTACCGTAAAATGAAATAATTGACCCCAAAAAATAAAGTCCTTTCCCAGCAAAAAAATTTGCGTAGGTACCCCACCTACTTAGTTTGATGTACAGAATGCTTGGTTGACGTGTGTGTGAAGGATTGTAGAGTATAGGGGTAAGAAGGAACTTGGGTGGTTTTTAGTCAGTAGAAGACACTCCCTTTCACTCTGCCCATGAACAGAAAGGGTTATTTGATGATTTTCCACACGCCAAAAAAAAGTTTAAACATCAAGTTATTAACCTGTAACTCATCTGACGTTTCGTACTGTAACTTCGGTCAATCTTGCGACACTTTGCGGAGGCCTATGTCTAGCAGTGGAGGTCTTTCGGCTGAAATGATGATTATGAACTGTAACTTAATAGACCTTTCACTTGGCAACTAGATCACGATATAGCTGCACTAAATCTTTAAATATTAAATAGGCGACGATAGGATTTTGTCAGTCACATCAGTGCCAAACATTGACGTCAAATCCGATTTTGTTTCAAAGTTTGGTCTCTGTCGTTTAGTTTTTACTCGTATGCTTCCAATAACAGTTCATTAAGGAAGAGAAAGCTATGAATACGTAATACCAACTTTTAATGGACGCTTAATTCTGTGAATATCTACATGCCAAAAAATAAAAATGAAGGCGTTGATCTACTTAAAACATAATTATATAAATAATCAATATTTAACGTTCCTCTCTTCTAGGCAGTGGGCCATAATTCCAGTGCCAAACCCAGAGCTAGCTGGTAGACATCACAAGACAGGTGTCTCCATATTCATAGTTCTAGAACATACAATGTTTTTAGGGTTCCGCACCCAAAAGGTCAAAACAGGACCCTATTACTAAGACTTCGCTGTCTGTCCGTTCGTCTGTCTGTCACCAGGCGGTATCTCAAGAACCGCGGTAGCTAGACAGTTGAAATTTTCACAAGTTATGCATTTCTGTTGCCGCTATAACAACAAATACGAAAAATAAAATAAAATGAATATTTATATTTATCGCTTATATCGCCCGTCGGGGCCGCGGGTTGTACACTAGTTATCGCGGCCTCGACATAGAGGGCTAAGAAGGAACATGGGTGGTATTTAGTCAGTAGAAGTCTGACACTCCCTTTCGCTCTGCCCAAGACTGGGACTTATTTGATGATTTTCCACCCGCCAAAAAAAAAAGGTAGGCTTACATACAACAAACGCGATTTTTTTGCCGTTTTGGTTGAGTACCCTTGAAGTGAGAGTCCGACTCGCACTTGGCCAGTTTTTTTCGGTTAGCCGGTTAGTGTTAATCTGTAAGTCGTCACTACATATTAAAGCATTGTTTGTCTTTTCTTTTTACAGAGAATAAAGGTACATAAATATTTTCATGTTTGTACCTACACACGGCAGTGCATCAATCATTTCCAGTGTAACATGGCCTCGTTTGAGTTATGGTTAATATAGTTTTCCCGTACAAGGAGGTCTCCGGATATGTTGGTTTTGTATAGTTTCAGTGGTCGTCGTGTGTACTTAAATAATACATGGTTTTTAAGAGCAAATTTTTATTTAATACAGGTGAAGCAAGGAATATAAAGTAGAGAGAGAATAGATAATACTACTGAGATAGCGAGTGATTTCCAATATATCGCTATTGTGGCAAGTGATTGTGAAATGACGTTGCATCATAAGTTTTCATGATTCCCACGTGAAAAGACAATCTGTAGACATGTGTTTTGTATGCGTATATTAGATTATGATGTGTGTCTCCAAATAATAGCTCGGAGACTCGGGTGGTGGCACTAGGGTTCTCCCAAATAACATGGAACTCTATAAAGAACTGTAATGCATAACGACTTTAGTAATGAGCGCTTATCATCGTACAGAAATAATCATTCTCATTCACACAAATATACTTCACAACACCCACGCGACCACGTTTCGCTAGATAACACTTTATTTGATAAACCGCTTGTCGTTATCAATGTGAAGATGAGACACGAAATCATCAAACTATAGGTATTATAGGTGTCCTGTGCCCAGCATGCATTGCATTGCAGTTTTTTCTACTTACCTTACCTACCATAGGTTAGGAGTTAGGAGGGTGAACAATACTTCTTTTTTTTTGGGGGGATGGGAAATCATTAAATAACCCCTTCTGCTCTTGGGCTGGTAATTTCTAGACCGTAAATGTAAAGAAATCGCACTCTTTCATAATTTTTCATTACTCATAGGTACTCTGAAAGTATGTTATAACATGCCTGCGAAGTGGGTTGAAAGTACTACATACTTTCAGCCCTAGGGAGAATCGCTTTCAACTGACAGCTGTCAAATTAATTATATTATTAGCACTTATTGGCATCAACAAACTTTTAATGAAATAATAACTGTTCTGGAGAAATGTGAATATACTCGTTCTATTTATTAGGTACATCTCTACCTAACCCTTCTGGGATTTCAGGCGTGACGTGATATCTATGTATACGTGACAATGCGTTCTTTTGGCTTTAAAAATCAATAAAAAGTTCAAGTTATAATATTGTACTTACAGACATTCAGATAAAACAAACAAAAATGAGTAGGTGCCTATTACAATTCATAATAACAGTTAAGCCTGACCACCAGTCTTGGTCAGTGGGTCGTCTTAGGGGCGGATTTCAAGGGGTATCGTTCTACCCAGTAAATGTTAAATGGACTAAAACCGACTACAACATTCAATTAGGAAAAGGCGGGGCAGATGAAGATGATAATAATAAATATCTTACTGTCAGCAGGATAATTTAAGTAGAACTCTTTAGTCAACTGATCCCACTAAGGCGAAACCCGCGGGTCCAAACGACCTAATGCATTTTTGACTTATTGTCTGTGCTAATTGTAGAGAGCTTGAAAATGGTTAGAATACCCGTAGAACCATCACACAGCCTATGCGTTCTATTTTAAATCATAATACAAAACTAACGTGAGGAATAAATAAATAACGCCTTGGATGGCTTTCTCACCAACTGGCAGGATGAAGCACACCATCGTCGTAAGAAGTGGAAGGAATGGGGGGAGGCCTTTGCTCAGGAGTGGGACAATACGGGCTAAATAAAAAATAAATAAAAAAAAAAACGTGAGGAATAGTTTCACAAACCCTTTGTGTTGCAAATACCTTTTGAATATAGTGTAAAATTGGTCACGATATGACTCAACTCTTCAAACGTACGATTTCAATATACCTAGTTAATAAAGACCTGAAAAATAAATTAATAACAAAATTAAACTTACCTAGCATGGAAATCGTTATAATGTATTATATCCAATTTGTACAATCCCTCGAAAGGCAGGGCAAATCCATGGGTATACCCAAACAGGGCCGTCAAACAGCACAAAACAAACATTTTACAGTTATTAACTATCGAGTTTATTTAGTTCAGTAATATTGTCCCATAGCGAGCGCGCGTGCGTGCTCTCCGACTGCCAAGCGGGTACTGAGGTTAGGTAAGGTGGGGCAAACACTCCAGTTTATTGATGTAATTTTCTGAGTGCGCAAGGATGTGGTTCTAGTATGCAACAGGCGTGAAAATGAGGATATGATTTTCCATTTACCATGTAGTTACTTAGCTTACATGCGGAGCTGTGTCAATTATTTTGTTCCAAATAATTATAATCGCTCCAGAAAAAAAAATTGTTTTAAATGTTCCATTTTGTCGCACTCTAGCTCGGTCCACCTCTCCGTAACACGTATGCTATCGATGCTCAACGCGCTCGTGGTGACCAACTCTGGATTGAATTTGTTTGCTGATGTATGGAAGACGATAATGTTAGAATGCTTGTGGTTCTGCGAGAAGACTGAGTAAACTGACTGACTGTTTTTTTTTGTGTATATTATTAAGTAATTGTAAAAAAAAAAATTGTAATCTAAATCAATTTTTTTAATTATCGCGAGAACCGACGGCCTCTCTGCTAGTATACGTTGCATCATCCCGTGTGTGTGCACATTATATACGGGTTGCACACCAAATATTGAAACGATTGTTAACTTGTGATTTTAAATTTCTTATTTGTTTATTTTTAGTTTATTGTATATGCCAATGGGTAGTTTTTTGAGATATTTACATATCTCATTACTGTAAGACCACACATCACCAAAAAACATGCAAATAAATACTTTGACTTTAAAAGGATTAATTAATTTAGTTTTAATGGCTTTTGCTGTACCTACTAAATGTAATAATAAATCAATAAATAATAAATTTAGGTAGCCTGGCGCTAACAGCACCGAAACTGGCGCCACCCACATCTTATTACTTTTACTCTAAAATCACATCAAATTTGAAAAATCCAAAACACTATCATGCTAGTAAATATAACCTGTAAGTAGTATTTTTAAAATCACTTTTCATGATTCTAGACTTGATAAATTAAGAGATACTGATTATAGAGAAAAGTGGCCACTTTTGACAGGAATAAATAATACTTTTTTTTTTTTTAAAAAAAACGTTGCCCCACTCTAGGTATTTCTCCTGTATCGTGGGTGCGTTCACAAACATTTAAATTCTCATACACAAATACCCAGACCCGAAACAACTATATGTAGCATACAAATATTTGTTCCGTGCGGGAATCGAACCCGCGACACGCAGCGCAGCAGTCCATTGCTTGAGCAACTGCGCCAACCGTGCCGGCAAAATATGCTAAATGCTATAATGCTCGGGACCTACATGTTATTTACTAGCATGATAGTGTTTGGGGTTTAACAATGAAAACTAGGCGTTAACCTAAAAGCCTGGTGCCTATCGATCGATGCCTACAGCAGTCACAGCCTACAAACTGCAGGTTGGCGCCTTGGCAGTCTATAGTTGGATTTTACTAAAAACTTTTTGACGAAGGACGTTTGACCTACGTTTTTTTTTTTTTTGGGGGGGTGGGAAATCATCAAATAACCCCTCCCGCTCTTGGGCAGAGCAAAAGGGAGTGTCAGACTTCTACTGACTAAAAACCACTTAATTGACTAGTGTACAACCCGCAGCCTCGACGGGAAGTTTGACCTACGTTGACCTTGTTTTCGGATAGTAGCACAATATTTTTTTAATAATTGACTTTCGCTTAACCTCAATCTTGTCCTAGAAAAGGGAGGTGGACGATGGTCAAACATACATGGAACACAGTTCAACCAACTCGAATGATGTCTATAGAAATGCTGTCATTGCAATTCTCAGTCACGCCTTGTCCAAAATATTTATAACTAGCGGGCGTCACGCGGCGTCACCCGCGTAATTCCCGTTCCCGTGGGAATACAGGGATAAAATGTAGCTCATGTCACCCGGGGATAGTGTAGCTTCCCAACGGTGAAAGAATTTTTCAAATCGGTCCAGTAGTTTCGGAGCCTATTCGTTACAAACAAACAAACAAATCTTTATAATATTAGTGTAAATATCGTACTTAAATAACACTAGCTGTTGCCAGCGGCTTCGCCCGCTACAACTCGAAATTTCGGGACAGAATCGGGATTTAACTATTCTATGTGTTAATCCAGGTTATAAACTATCTGTCCACCAAATTTTATCCAAATCCGTTCAGTAGTTTTTGTGTGAAGAAGTAACAAACATACACACTCACAAACTTTCGCCTTTACAATATTATTACTAGCTGTTACCAGCGGCTTCACCCGCTACAACTCGAAAATTATCCCACGGGAATATAAAATCGGGATAAAAACTATCCTATTTGTTAATCTAGGTTATAAACTATCTGTGTACCAAATTTTATCCAAATCCGTTCAGTAGTTTTGCGTGAAGAAGTAACAAACATTCGCGTTTATAATATTACTGTGATAACAATAGCCTAGAATCCCCTAAAGGTTACACAGAGGTGTAGGTACCCACTACAACACCCATATTTCGTCAGTTATCTAAAGTCTCATGTAATGGGAGGTGAGCCATTTGCCATCAACCACAAAACCAGACTCCTTGGCAGGTACTGAAGGGCTGCGGGTTGTTCAGAAGTTACCGCGGCCTCGACATAAAGGGCTAAGAAGGAACATGGGTGGTTTTTAGTCAGTAGTAGTCTGACACTCCCGCTCGCTCTGCCCAAGAGCGGGAGGGGTTATTTTATTTGGCAGGTAGGTACTGAAAAAATCCTGATGGAAAATCCCAACCTTCCTGATCAAACCTACGTAACTACGTCGTACAGCTATTAAATATGGCCTAGGTTATCTATTACGAAAATATACATTCCAAGTCTAAAATACACATTACAATCATTCATACATTAAAATCTACGTTCCAAGGTCTGTTTTACGTTATAAACCTTGAAAAAGTACATTTCGATACGAGTGGGGAAACTTTGTCCTTTCAGCCGATGCGGTGCGCGGTGGTGCAGAGAACTGCAGCTACAAATGCCCACGTGTCATAAACGACGTTTTTTGTACACATAACATCACGCCTGTAATCTCCGAAGGGTAGGCAGAGGTGTACCCATATTTCGCCAGTTAGTTTAAGTCCCATTTAAGAGGTGAGCTTATTGCCTTCCACCGAGCACAAATCCAAACTCCGTGGCTGGATAATTCCTGATGAAAAAACACAATAACTACTTGGGGGGCGGGGGGGGGGGGGTATGAGGAACATTGTGTAAAGTTCCTCATCCCCCATAGAAAATGGAAGATCCTCCGATCACACGGGTGTTGATTGCGTACTCGTAGGTAAGTCGGGATTTTCTATAAAGGGTCTAAAAGTACCCTTAACGCAAACGAAGGGCACTCTTGTTCTCCCCACCACTGCAAACATATTTTTTTTGTTCTAGACCATACCCCTGGGAACCCCCTAGCTACGGAGATATTGGGGGTCAAAGTTCCAAATTTTTCACAGCTGTTTTTGTAATACTACTTTTTCAGGTTATAACTTTACTTAAATTACCTCCATGACCACATATTATTCAAAGCATCCACAAGCACAATGTTTTAAAAATGCTACATTAAGCTTTAAATGTGATTTTTGCCTCAAAAAAAAAAAGTCGTTTCCCAGCAAAAATGTTTGCCTAAGGGTACTTAGTTTGGGCCGCGGGTTGTACACTAGTTATCGCGGCCTCGACATAGAGGGCGAAGAAGGAACATGGGTGGTTTTTAGTCACTAGAAGTCTGACACTCCCTTTCGCTCTGCCCAAGAGCGGGAGGGGTTATTCGATGATTTTCCACCCGCCAAAAAAAATAAGGGTACTTAGTTTGATGTCCAGGATGCTTGGTTTACGTTTGTGTGAAAAGTCAGTTTACACGCTGTATAGGCTAAAGTCGCGGATAACTTTGATAGCGCGATGTAAGAATTGCCATTAGTTCGCATTTGTTGCGATAGATGTCGCTGTCACCACACAACCAATAACCCGGAAATCGAACCCAAGACCTCTTGGTCAGCAGTCGTACTTTCGTCCACTAGGCCAAAGAAGCAGTCAGCTGGTAAGGCCACGTTAATGTGAGCAGCACTTTGCTGTCCACAGAGCAAAACGCTAAAACGAGCTTCCTCGTGCCGGCCGTGGTTAGAGTACACATAATTGACTTGAGTATAATTATATTGAGTTGGCCATCGCATCGCATTCGCCGATGTCAAACAGGCCATTGTAATAGCTAATCGCCATCGCATTGGCCAATGTGATGCAGTGGCCAAGTCAATCTTTTTATTTAAACATCAAAGATTTTAAGTGACTGAGTATGTTACCTGACTTGGTATTACATGAATCTCACTACTTTATACAACAAAATTGAAGATGTGCAACATTTGCTGATGGAATGTCTTTGGAGCAAGAATGAATGGGAATCACTGATTAGAGAATTTAAACTAAACATTCTGAACTTTTGGCTAATACAAAACAATTCAGCAAACCATACAATATAAACAATTGCAAAGCGGTTGTGTGGCTTCGTGAAGATCTCGAATCAGTGATTCCCCTTCTAACACATAGTAATATTCCGTACTACAACTCGAAAATTATCCCACGGGAAGATAAAATCGGGATAAAAACTATACATACTTTCGCGTTTATATTATTAGTAGGATTATGTTTATATTTAGTTCATAAAGTACGATGGGGTTGGCATATCCGTGTGGATTATCAACCTTTAGTTAAACTATAGAATAAAAAAAGAGCCAACTAAAACAGACGCAACTGTGATTGATGATGTTGCAATCTGTTTGATAGCAATATACTCGCCCTCTAAGTATTACATGGAACTTTTTTTAGGCTCGGAGCTCCTCCCGCTTTGGACGGAGCGGTAGGGAGAGTCAGACTTCTACTGACTGAAAACCACTCATGTTTCTTCTTAGCCCTTTAGGGCCGTTCAAGTATTACGTCAGCAGATTTACTGCAATTATTGACCCCCCTTTTCCCCTTGTCAGCAAAAGTAATCAAAGCTCTCACCCCTCCCCCCATCACGCAAACATTGGTATATGTATTTTTCTGCTAATGTTTTCTGTTTTTTTTTCTATTAAATAACAAGAAAATACGCTTAAGATAGAGGACTTGAATGTTCATATTCATTAAAACCAACTTTATTGAAACTACCCCCGACAATGAGTTTCGTTTTTAAGCATAGACAATGTGTGGGTTGCCATATGTGTAAAAAAGTAAACAACTACTGCTGACGTAAACATCATCTAAACCCCCCCACCCCCTATGTTAACAAAAATAAGCTAAGCAAAGACCCCCCAGCCCCCCTATAGTGCTTACATAATACTTGAACGGCCCCTTTGTGTCTGAAGTAATTCATTCGAACTACCCGTCGCCCTTGTACGTAACCGTGGTTTCGTACAAAGACAAATAATTCTTCCATCGAAACTGGTTACAGGACAAATCATTCCTTAATCGAAACCAGTTACGAAACTACGGTTTCGTAGACGGCCGAAACCGCCCAGACAAGACAAGATATTACATGGAAGGTGTAATTAGTAGGTACCAATTACTCTCTACTATTAGATACAGCTCTTAACACTTACAAGATTTCGTTGTTCGTTTTTAAGGTTTATAGGAGAAACCCACCACAGTAACTATTCCCAAACCACTATATAAATCCTGAAAGCCAAAATCAACAGATGCGACCAGTTTGCCGATACAATGTATCTCGACTAAGTCCCAGGGAATCAATTAACTGTCTTGGATCCCGCAACGAAATTAATCAGAAAATAATATTTTTTTAAACGCCTGCAAGATTCGAGCAAGACGCTATTGTTACAACAGCCTGCTCACAGCGTGCCACCCTAGCCAGCCAATGACAGCTAACCATAACCATGCCACTCTAGCAAACCATAGCCATGCCACTCTCGCATACCATAGCCATGCCACTCTAGCCAGCCAATGACGGGCAACGACTCGCGAGCCAATCACAGTCAAGCGAAGACACCGCCATAACTACCGGATGCCTCCGGTGGGGATATCAGTCTATATAATGCCCTGTAAGCTCAGTTTCGAGGTCTTGTCGCGCTCGATTGTGAAACCTGTAAGTCGAGACTCTGTCCGAATAAAATAATGAATCAGTTCCTGTCTATTTTTTTACCACTGTCGTTACACTCAGAAGTGGTATCGAATAAAAAAACCTACGATAAAACGACGCTCTGCTACATTTAAAAGTCAACGGTCACCTACTGTGGAGGTCTGAAAATTCAAACGAAGAACGTCGATGCACACCGCCTGCAAGGAAAATATTGTCTCCCATCCCAGTATCACAAGGCACAAATTGAAAAAGCGGGCGACAATCTGGATGGAACACGAAGCGCCTACCCTCAGTATCGCATCGTTCATTCCATAATTTGACCTTGAAAACGAAGACCGGTCGCGGCCAGTAACCACCTGTGAGACACTTTGAGTTACAAGAAGTATCCATCTCTCTGCCAGCAACGGTTCTACGGTGAATTAAGACTACCTAAAGGTTGTCAACAGCAGGCCCAAGGACATGGAAGGAAGGAACCGTCCTACTTCACGCTGAGAGCTGCCAGGAACCATGCATAAATAACAAGGTCAGTCAACATGCCAATATTTGCAAAATTAGCCAAATATATAAGCCAAATGTGTTTTACACTGGAGTGCCCCATGAGTTGATAATTATGCGAATCGTAGACAAAATAATTTGGTAGGCCCGATAAGTAAATCTAATCATAGTCAGTTAATCAGTATAATATTATCTCGGTACAAAAATTGTTTTACGAGTACTAGTTGTGTACTAAGGAGTTAAGAACTTACGATGTACATATTTAGTTCAAGTGCGCATTAGATTATCCAACAATAACAATTCCAAAGTAAATCATGTAGATCAGATTTAAATAGCTACAATAATTTTATTAAACTATTATCAGAGGTATAGATAGCGTTCCTTGGCGATCTCTTGCTACCGTCAGCCGATATTCAAACAGTTTTAGACTTATTGGATAAAGTTCTTGACAAATTGAAAACGAGGAACTTAAAATTAAATATGAGGAACTGCTAATTTTTACATATTTCTTAATTAGGGTATAAAACATCATGACGTGATGGCATTCAACCAGGTGAATTTAAGTTGATCGTCTTAATTTCTCATCCCGAGTAATGTAAACGAAGTGCGTCAGTTTATTCTATCTAGTTCTATCTAGTTACTAAAAAAAGTCCATTCATAACTTAGCAATAATAGCTCGCCCGTATAACAAACTTACAAAAAAAAAAGTACGATGTGGGTATGAGGCAAGTCACATAAATCTTGTTATGGAAAAAAAATGTTATAGGTCGGTATTGGTGATTATGTAGGTACGATCCTAGTTTTCCAACAGAAATTCACACGTATTGCAGGTATTGCACATATCTTTTATAAAGTAGATTGACGGTAGTTTGCGCCCTGTCTTTTAGTTTAGTCGCGTTACAAGTCAGATAGAGTGTTTATCATGATTTTGGGCTTGAACCCCTTGCAGTGATAAAATTGTTGCTAAGATTTCGTACTATGACGTGTTATGTAAAAATGTCCATGTAATTCGGACTGTACTGCAGTACGCGATACAATGAGTAATCATGATCTTATGCCATGTATTGCCCGATATTACTTTTCACTATGGTGACCGATGAGCCAGAGCCCAAGCAAGCTAAAACGAAAAGCCAAAGTCAAAGTCTATGCCTATCTTAGGTAAGTAGATCGTTCGATGTTTATTGTGTAACATTTAGACGTGAACGATTTGTTCAGTAGGTATTGTGCAATGACAAGATGAAAAGCCGAAAAGTAGTATTGTTTTACTGCGAAGTGGATGTACAGATACCTATAGTGAGTAATTGTGTAATCGTTGATGGTAGGCTATAACGTAAACAAACCTTTACGGTGCCAGATTAGTTGTGTGAGTTGTGTCAAACTTCGCGCGATGGAAAATATTACAAAATGCATCATGACAATAACAAGGAGTAAAACGAAGATCTGAATTTTATAAAATTTATAAAATTCAGATCTTCGTTTATTTTTGGTTATTTTTGGAAATCAGAAATTTTGTTGATATTTAATATCAACAAAATTTCTGATTTACAAAAATAACCCGATTTATAAGTAAATATTATTATGTGACGTCATGTTTACATTGTGCGTACTGTAAAGGGGATAATGTAGGAAAGAGGGTTAATGACATCCAATTCTAAATCTAACTTAGCTCTGATAATACATGACAGTAGCAAGCTAAATTTTAATTTTAAAATGGTGATAAAACTGATGTCCTGAAACGAGGCTGCGCCTATGGGTATCTTGGGGGCCAGAGTTGCATTAACTTAACATTAGTACATAATAGCTTTAAACACATAAAATTATATTGGAAAAATAGAAAAACGTATTCTTGTGTAGTGTGTGAGTGTGTATAAGTAATGAAGTTTTGCCATCGACACGCTAAGAATTATGTGTGTGAGTATGTACATGTATGTGTGCGTGCGTCTTAATGGTATGATGTAATTAACATAAATTGTTTCTTCCGTTTCTTCAAACGATAGTTTGGCAAAACAGTTTATTTATATTTTCTTACATGAAAAGTGTTTCATATTTTTAATGTCGCAGATAATATGGAGTTCTTATAATACTGTTAATATTACAACCGGGTACCTATAAGCCTTACGATTTATCCCAGATCGGGTTGCTCCAGGCAACCAGGGCAATCTAGGCGCGGTAGGGTTATCTCGGAAATGGGACGTAACTTAGATACAAGGTGAAAAATGATAGGTAATTCAAATTCAAACTCTTTAATTCAGACAAGTGTCCATAGTGTTAGTAACAACAAAATAACTTAACGACTAGGGTTAGTAAACTTAGTGATAAGGCAAAAGAAAAAAAAAAAGGAAAGGAAATATGTTAATAGTGTGATTTACAAAAAAAAACTATGATTATGTAACTTTGGCGCCAGGCGATGACTACTGGCGGCAACAAGGTTTAATGCTTTTAACATCACGCATGTAATACCCAATGGGTTAGGCAGAGGTACTTATACTCATGAGTACACACAAATTTCGCCAGTAAATTGAAATGAATTAAAAAGTGTTTATTCATGGTAACATCCGTGGGGTAAAACGGGGTAATGGGAACCACTTAAGCGAGAATTCAAATAAAGGCTTATTTAAAAATAAAATCTTTATTGCAACCGCTTAATTATATAATTTACTTATTCACCTATCAAATGAGATCACTTTTAATCACTTTGTGTACATACTTTGGCAATTTTAAAAGTTAAAAAAAAAAACAGTTTTGATCCCCATTGCACCGAGGTGATGGCAATTGTGATCACCCTGTGGGAAATCAGGATCAAATAAAAACTAACACATATCGCAGATATAACCATTGGCCGAGTCCCATCCGGTGCATTCGGCGTGAGCCCACAGCCCACATGAAGTACATCTGTACCACATTTCGTTGTTTCTGCCGAATTCGCCACATATTAGACATCTGTTTCCTGCGTCTTCGTCATCATCATTCTCATCATCCTGGCATAAGTCAATAGTGTTCACGTCTGATAGCGAAGAATCGTTTGATTCCTGTAGAACTTACCTCTTTGCTCTTTCGGGACCCTCCTTCTGTACCTTAGTCTTCTTTCCTTGACCCTTACCTTTCCATTTCTTTTTATCTTTCCCTTTGTCATGCTGGGATTTTTTAACTTTCTTATTTTCTTTTTCTACCAGGTCATCTTTAACTGGCGTTGAAGTTAAAACTATAGCGTGCTGCTTCTTTCGGCCCTGTCTTGTATTGAGGGTAGGTGCTTTCCCTGGCATATGAAATACCTACAGTTTGAGAAGCTTTTCTAATTGAGTAACCCTGTTCTTCTATCAGCTGAATAGCTTTTTGTAGACTATCTGTGGACCATTTAGCCTTTTCAGTAGTTCTGACTCGTACTTTCGGCATCTACAAAAGAAAATATAATTTATGTAGTTAACTCCAAAGGTAATTACTGCAGCAGGTAATGGGGATCACTTGCGGGCAATAGGGATCACCCTGATCCTCATTTCCCGTAACCACAACAATGAGAAAAAAGTAAAACATCAAATAAACTAGATATGATTATCACAATTTAAGTTGCAAATCACTATTTTGAATGACAGACTAATATAAACATAAAAGTCTTATTAAAATACAATAGTAAATTAGACCCTTTCCTTTTGTTGTATTTTTACGAAAATTTACATCAGCGCGGCGCAAAATCGACACACGGCTGTCACTCGGAAACGCGCGCGCGGAACTAAAGCGAGTCGTTTGTAACAATGGCGGGGGGCACAGGGCGGGGTGCAGATGTCCTTTACGAGACTCTCCGATGCATAGTTATGTAGAAGTGTGGGTGATCCCCATTGCCAGCTGATCCCCATTGCCCGGTCTTCCCTACATGGTATATTACTTCTGTCGTACTGTAAAACAGTTATACTTAATTTAAATGTAACAAATTGTTGGTACGTTTCCATCAATAACAACGTCACTTTTACCTACAACTAAAAACATTTATTGAACACAAAAGTTGACTATAACGTAATGCTATAACATTTAAGTTGCGTTAAAACACTTTAATTAATAGCGGTGAAGCAGAAAACATAAGCTAGTATGGCATAAATATAATAATATATATATATATATATATATATTGTATACTTATACAACAATAAATAATCATAAATGGAATCTACACATCTCTTGTAATGAGGTTTTTGCATAGGTGTTAAAAACAAACTTCCCTAATTTATTTTAAAAGACATTTTCGTGGTACAGCTATTTTCTAAATCGTAAGGTATGTCGTTAAAAATTGTTGGTACTAAGCATTTCCTACATCTTTGTCCATAATAATTAGTACAAGTGGGTACCTACTACAAATCTTCTTATGCATTTATTCCTTTTACTTCAGCTTAAAGTCCCATGCTATAGGGGGCGAGCCAGGTTTAACTCTTGTTTGTTAGAAGATTGGTTTTCTGGCCCTTATTAAGTAATATTGAGGAGTTAGGTAATGATTGACATAAACTAAGAAGTGTGAAAGGTCATATTATATGATACAACGGGTTTACAGGTTTAGTATCCGCTGTAACATATCGTAGCAGTGCTTTTGTCTGATAGCACCAGTAGTGTGAACGAACAATTGAAAACCGAAGATTTCATAAATCTCCTGAGAGGTCTATTGCCCCATTTTAACTTGGTTTTTCTGAGCTGACTTGTAATCACTGTTTTCTTGTTTCCATTGCGGGAGCAATTGTTCCAGGACGGCTGAATGTTACAACAGCCTGCTCACAGTGTGCCACCCTAGCCAGCCAATGACAGCTAACCATAACCATGCCACTCTTTGTATAAGGAATAAAGATGAGAGAGAATTATTAATTAAAGATTTTAATTTAAATTTTCTTGATGTTGGGCTAATTTTATCAATTTTGGCAAATCCAAAATCAGAGCTAGCTAAAAGGTTAAGTAATCTGGCAAAACTAACTACTTAATCAATAATTCCCTCTCACTCACTTGTATTTAATAAAAATTGTGTAAGCGAATGTAATAGGGTACGATGGGGTTGGCGTATCCATGTGGATAAAAACCCCGTGTTAAATTAATAGAATAAAAAAAGAAAAAAAAAAAAACCATGCCACTCTAGCAAACCATAGCCATGCCACTCTAGCATACCATAGCCATGCCACTCTAGCCAGCCAATGACGGGCAACGACTCGCGAGCCAATCACAGTCAAGCGAAGACACCGCCATAACTACCGGATGCCTCCGGTGGGGATATCAGTCTATATAATGCCCTGTAAGCTCAGTTTCGAGGTCTTGTCGCGCTCGATTGTGAAACCTGTAAGTCGAGACTCTGTCCGAATAAAATAATGAATCAGTTCCTGTCTATTTTTTTACCACTGTCGTTACACTATAGTAAAATAAACTGTTGCCTTTCCAAATTATTAGGCACTGCTTCGTTCAGATAATAAAAGCTTTATTTTTTCACTTAATATATGCACGGAGCTCAAACTTAAATTCGTGAAAGTATAAATTATTGATCATCATCATCATCATCATCATCAGCCTATAATGTTCCCACTGCCGGGACACATGAGAGAGAGGGAGAGAGGAGACTCTCTAGGAGAGGGATGAGCTATAATCTACCACGCTATAGTCAGAATATGGATTATAATTATGAATCATGATATGAATTATGAATGAATTTATGTTTAATAGAACGTAATTTAGAGTTAGGTAGGTGTGTACAAAAAAATAATTAAAAACAAAACCAAAATAATAAAAAAAAACTAAATATAAATTAATATTATATTAGATTTATTTTATTTTATTCTTTTTTTCTAATTATCTGAATTTTATTATTTCTAGCGGCGGATAATTATGTCGTGACCAATATCATTCTTCTGTAGCAACTTTGTGCCTACCATCACCTACGAACAAATTTCTTTCTCTTATTGTCGCGAGCCCTGCGCCGGCCAGTAGTCCAGGCGGTACTGGCCGCCGTCCGCCGCCCGGGATCTCGATCACCAGGTCGGCGCAGCCGCCGCCCCGCCATGTACTCTGAACACATTACATATTATACACCTCTCCTCACAGCACCAAATCAAGTACCACTTGTTTACTAGAAACAGAATATCGATAATAACATGGATCTATGGATCTATGGATCTATGGTTGATGAATTAATAAAAGAAACACAATAATTATTATTTTAATATCATCTTTTTATTTTTCAAACTAAATAAGAAATAACTTTTCAATCAGGCTTGACTAAATTTAAATCACAAAATACACACAGAGGATTCACTAATTCTAAATCAGTCCGGGCTGTTGAGCCACAACATCTACAAACTAAATAATCATCAGTTGTTATGGGGGTAAAACTCTCCATACAAAACATGTTCAAATGCCCCTTTTTACATGTAAATCCTTCAATTTTATCAGGGCAGCACTGGCACACATATTCACAATTATTTTCTAAGGAACTCAACACGTTTCGGTCAAACGCTATTACAGTATTATATTTGTTTGAATAATATTCTAAGTAATTTTTACAGCCATATAGACATTCCATTTCTAAATCACATAATTGCCCATCTATTTGACATTTTTCAAATAAAGAATTCAGCAATGACACTGCATAGAAATGTAATATTTTTTCTTTTACAACTATTTGTGAAGTTTCCGGTAAAGTCACACTACATACTCGGAGAACCTTTCTTAAGCCTGTAAGATAAGTCATGACAATCAAATAGATTTTTAGCATATAAACATCTTCTGATGCATACAGTTCATCATAATCTAGTTTTGGAATTACCTTTAACTTAGTTATTTGAAATCTCAAAAGTTCAACGCAGTCCCAGTAACAAGTTAATTTCTTTGAGGGATTGCTCAAAAGTGTTGGTACTATTGATTCTAGCTTAGAATCTGTGCTGACAAAGACTACTTCCATTTTATACGCTTCTTTTCTACAGAGCACTTTTCGGTTCACCATAGCTAAAGCACACACCAAATTGTTTGATGAAAACCGGAGACTGTACAACTCGTAGGTTGGATATGAATCTTTAAGAAGTACCTGATCAAGATCCACATTCAACTTGCCATTTAGAAGACTGATATTTATTTTGTATATTTTGACATTTACTGTTGATAAATATATGCCATCCTTTGCGTAAGCAATGTCAGTAATTCGGTAATCATTTACATTCTTAAGATATTCCGAAACTACTTTTCCATTATCATCAATAACTTGTATTAGTAAATGTCTATGTTTATTGCATATGAAAACAATTTGATTGTCTATAACTGTGTGTTTTAAGCTTACAGCCATCATTTTGTCTTTATGGGGCCAGATGACATGTGGACGAAGAAGCTTTACAACCACCGTATCTATTTCAATATCAAAGATATGTATTAATCCCAGATAATTGGTACATATTAAGTAAAAGTTATTTTGACCCTTCGGTATCCATTTCATAGCAGTTATTTCAGTCATATCAGCTGAAAAGCGTCCTCGCAATTTTGGTCCAACCATATTGCTGAATATCTGCCAAAATAATATCAGACCATTTTTCTGTGCTGTGACAAAGTAGCAAGAATTGTCTTCATTCACTTCAGGCGCCCAGCATATTGCCGATGATTCAAGGATATTAACAGACTCTTTCAGCTCTTCGAAAAATACTGGAGTCCTGTTGTACTTTAGAATTTTTGCAACATAGGGTGACAAGTTTAGAATACTCTTCCATTGTAATTGTTTTTGACCAAAGAATTCAACACCTCCAATGTTATTTAGTACAGCGAGAACACATTCACTTTTACTGAAATGTACCGGTGACCACTTACACATGACCACACTGGTCATCTCTTGTGTCAGAGCTGAATTGTGAGGCCAAAATGATGAATTTACTATCATTTCTGTATAGTCGACATTTCGCATTTCAGACTTCAGAAAATTTGCCTTGCAGACATCTGTAGCGGGACTGTTTTTAGGACTAAATATTGAACTTTCTGTAAAATCTATTTCTCTTTCCAAACACTCCAAATTATAAGAGTATTCAATGAAGTTCACACGCTTTGTTGTTCGCACAGTTATAACTGAATTACGCCATGACAAGTAAGCAGTTTCGTTTTTGATTATGGGTACAGCTCGCTTAGTTAATTCGAAATACGTCTCTTGACTCATTTTGTTGCCTTTTAATTTATTAACTTGTATTCTATTACACACATTGTTTGTTTCACAATCTATCGTGAGTGAACAACTACTGACTGAACAGCATGGTCAGTATTGTCAGTGTGACAATGTCACAATGTGACAATGTCACCGGCTATAATTGCCATTAAACAAAAATAGAACAGAATAGCCTTGGTTTATTGTATTCTATTTGTGGGAATGATGTCCACGAGAATCGTGTGTATTAAAGTAAACGACTCTTTCTCTTGAAACACATTTAATAGCTCAGACAAAAACCGAGGACCGCAGAGAAAAATCCATGCGTCAGACTTGAGTCACTTTTTGACACTTCACACCGGCAAATAAGGATGGGCGTAGCAGTTAGTGATGTGCCGCCACATATTCAACATCATTATTTCAAAACGTTTTATTTTAAACAGTTTTAAAGTCTATTAAATACACTTAGAAATAAAAATGACAACCACCAGCAGGTTGTAAGGGTGGTAACTGTTTTTTTTTTGGCGGGTGGAAAATCGTGGCGCCTCTCTAGCCACTCCTCAAAGAAGGGACTTTTTGCTACTATCGTGGCTAGTGGTGGTTAATATAGTAATATAGGTGGTTTTTAGTGTAAACACGCCTATAATGGCTTTAAATACTAACTTATTTTATTTCATAATAACATTTGTTCAATTATAGACAGTCCTAAGCCTGAAAAGTATGAAGGAAAGTTCATTGTATTTTTAACGGTTCTATTTTATCGTAATTCATAAACGCGATGTAATATTCTTTTATAGCATGCTGCCACTCACCGCGCCTGCTTTAAGTCACTTGACTTAAAGCAAGCGCGGTGAGTGGCGTTTAAAAAATGTTTGCATTCTTTTCTTTAATGAAGCATATAAAAAAGCTTGAGCTTAAAATATAAATCATTAAGCATTAAGCAAGTGATTGCCTTAAAGCAACTTTGAACACCACTAATCGTGGCGTGCCCTAAGGGTACTAATATGAAACCTCTAACTGGAATGCAAGCATACAAATTAACCATAACGTAGAACGTACGTGACAGTCGTGTATGCTAGAATAACAGTTACAAAAAAAATAGTAAGAATTTTTAGTCAAACTCTAACCTTTTAAAAAAAATAAAGTCATAACAAAAACACGTTGGATTGTTGGTATCGTGACTATCGTGTCGTAAAAAGATATAGTTGCTATAATTTTAATGATATTCAAAGACTTGGAGTTAATCTACAAAGATGGGGAAAGGACGCTATAACGCCAAAGCGCGGCAAGTCGTCAAGACAAATATAGACAATTCGCAAACTAATGAGGTACCTAACCAATTTTCATACATTACTTATAAACTCATGCCTTTTTCCTACGGATTAGGCAAAAACCACAGAACGCCACTTGCTACAATCCTTTTGCCGTGTTATTCATACATCTGGTCATTCACGCACCGATGTGCATATAGCTATTTTTGCCTTTAAAAATATAGGTTCAGGATATATGTGAAGTTTTATGAGGCCGTCAGGCAGTGACAGCGATTGGCTGCTGCACTGCGTGTTATGGTTTCGCTCCTCGCACGAAACGATTATTTGTGGTTTGTCTGTTAGTGTATGTGAATTTAAATGTTTGTAAACGCACCTAAACTCTCCTTACAGGAGAAATTCCTAGAGCGTAGTAACATTTAAAAAAAACATAACATAAGTGTGGGTGTACTTTTGGTACACTTCTTACCCTTTTTGGGAAAACAGGTTTAATATTATGTTTTTTTTTTTTCCTAGATTTATCTTGAGTTTGCTAACAATGAGTATGGAGCTAGTGATACCACAAATCTCCTGGCTTTGCCTTCAAAGAAACGTGACACTAAAGTGGTCAAAGAAAAGAAAGAAAAAACCAGATTCCTATCAAAACAACAGAGGAAAAGATTAGAAAAGATTGTTGAGAAGAAAAAGAAAAAAGAAAATGTGAGTAAATAAGAGTATCATTATTTTCTAAAACAGTTAATTGAATGGCATCATCATCATAATCTAGCCTTTTCTCAACGAAAACTCAATATTTTGCATTTAGCAACTGTCTGTCTGACCTCCACAACCCAGTTAATACCTTTAGAATAGGGGATCGGACTGAGTGAAAAAAATATGATTCTAATTAGTCTGTCAGTTAGATTATGGAGAAATATAATAAAACAAAAAACACGTATCCATGTTTTTTGTTTTATCAAATCACTAATAATTTGTAGGTAAAAAATGTACTAACATGTGACGTTTTCGAGGAGTTCACAAGTTTTCGAAACACTGTATCGTCTTCATTTTTTGTTTATGTGAAAAAAGAAAAAATACGTGTCCAATATTTTTTGAAAATCTATCTGACGGGCTAATTAGTTTTTTTTTGTCGGATCCCCTATTACCTACTTTCAGATCTGTAACAACTGCCAAAGATAATATAATCAGTGCACTAACTTACTATTTTCCTTTATTTCAGCGTGCCTCCCTCCTGGAATCTTTATCACAAGTACAAGCCACAGCTGAAGAAGCGAGGCAGTTGACAGGTATATCGGCAGTCCAGACTATTGGGCTGAGGAAGCTCAATGAGCTCAACTTGGAACTGGCAACCCAGGAGGTGTCTGAGGAGAATGAGAATAAGAAGTTCAGCAGTATTGCTGGTATGTTTAGATATTTAAATGCACATACAGTAGAATCTCGATTATCCAGATCAATTAAGACCAATGGTATTCCGTATAATTGAAAATCCAGGTTATCGATTTCAAAGTAAAATAAAACAATATTAATAACTTAGACGGTAATTAGAGCCGTGAAAAATAACTCCGAATAATCGGAGATAATATGATAATGATGATAATTGGGATTCTACTGAACATACTAGCGTTGTTCCCGTTCCCGTGGGAATACAGGGATAAAAAGAAGCCTATGTCACCCGGGGATAGTGCTGCTTCCCAACGGTGAAAGAATTTTTCAAATCGGTCCAGTAGTGTCGGAGCCTATTCGTTACAAACACACAAATCTGTCCTCTTTATAATATTAGTAATATATATGGCCCTTCTAACCGTTTTCGGTCATGGCGGCCAATCATAGTTGGAAATTAGGAATCGTTGCAGAAGGTATAGTGCACATGTGAGGCACAAGTGCACTCTCTCGCTCTCAATCGTTCCTTTTCTCTCATAGCCCGATGGGACGGCAATCCAACCGACAGAAAAGGGTTCGGCGCAACCGCTTGACTTGCTTTTCGAGGCAGGGGTATTATAATGCCAACTTCCAAACTTTAGGTTAGTACTGAGGAACCCCAATAACATTTTTTCCTGACCCGGGATTCTAACCCCGAGCTCAGCAGTTGCGCTTTCGCCCACAAGAATAACAGGGCACTCACAAAAAAATAATGCTCACGTAATCAGCATTTGCGATTATTTCTATGGAACTATTAAATGGAGCTAGTACCTATTAGACTTGACTTGGTTTGTATTATATTAATCAACTAGCGGACGTCACGCGGTTTCACCCGCGAAGTTCCCGTTCCCGTGGGAA
Source organism: Diarsia rubi (assembly GCA_932274075.1). NCBI lineage: Eukaryota > Metazoa > Arthropoda > Insecta > Lepidoptera > Noctuidae > Diarsia > Diarsia rubi. The sequence goes on from OW026432.1 coordinate 4,068,523, forward strand.
TACAGGGATAAAAGTAGCCTATGTCACTCGGGGATAGTGTAGCTTCCCAACGGTGAAAGATCATTTCAAATCGGTCCTGTAGTTTCGGAGCTTATTCCTTACAAACAAACAAATCTTTCCTCTTTATGATTTTAGTGTATATATTGTATAATACTCTTTCCAGGAGCTAAAAAACGTCTACGACTTCTAAAGATGGATAATGCGGAGAAAATGAAAAAGAAGAAATATGATCCCAATGTAGTTGGTCTCGAACAGTCTTCTGAAGAAAGTTCCTCCGAATCTGATGATGAAGAAAGTGACGATGAACCGGAAGTTATTAATGGACATGAGAACAATGAAAAAGAGATTTTAGATACTGTTAGTAAGATTGAAACAACAGAAACGAAAAGAGAAGTTACAGAAGAGAAAAATGACGTAATATCAATTGAAGATGAAAATAAATCGGAAAACATAAATAAAAACAAAGAATCTAATAAAAAAGAAATTAAAGTCGAAAAGAAGCCACTACTGGAACATCCTACAGTACATGTAGAAGTGAAGAGAGACCCTAAGATTCAGGTGGCAAGGTTGAAATTGCCAATTCTAGGTGAAGAGCAAAGGATTATGGAATTAATCAACGAGAATGAATTTCTTATTGTCGCTGGTGAAACAGGTAATAATATTTTTTTTCTGACATCCCATTACTCTTAATAATATTTAAAAGCTACAATTTAAATGCACACCAATACAAATTGCAGACCCTAGACTAAAGTATCAAATAAGATTATGTTAACTTCAAATAAAATAAGCCCACTCTATACCAAGGTGCCTAAAGAACAACGTTTTCAGTTCCAAAATAATTATAAACTCATCAGAATAATTAATACCCAAAATTACAGTTATAAATAGCTTTAGTGTAATCGTATTATCATAGGGTATACGAACCCGCTACTAGGAAAATTTGGGTGCAAGAGCGAGCGAAGCGAGCTCGAGACTTAGGGCACCCCGACTCGGACAGATTAGGTTAAAAGGGGATGACGGGGTCGAGTGAACGAAACTATAAGGGACTGCGGAAGTGGAACCCTAGATGCTGAACAAAATCGCAAGCTACGTTCTATCACATTTATAATAATAAGTAAGGATTAAAATAAAACACCTTTTACGACTGTAAAAGGTGTTTTACTCAAAAATGCATGTAATGTTGTCATTATTTTGACAACCTTGTTTGAGCAAAGTCGACCTTGCCGTTCTGTTTCAAGGAGCGGCCATATGTATTTAGAAATATATAAGTATGTTTATCAGTTGTCTAGTACCCATAACACAAGCTCTGCTTAGCTTGGGACTAGATGGCGTTGTGTGATAGTTGTGAAATATTATATTATTATTATTATTATAAAGTTTTGCTGGCCGCTCTAACAGGCCGGCAATGTTTTGCCGACCGCTATTTTGACGTTTCAACGTTTTAAAAAATCAATTCCAAAAAGATTTTATTTAAAACACAGCTGTTTGTACGTCTAAAGGTAAAAAAAAAAAAAGATTTAAATGAAGTAATAAATGAAGAAAATAATCCAGCAGTCAAACACCGCATTAGAATTATCGCAAACTATCAGTAATATCAAACCGGGAAAGTCGGTGTTGAATTTTAGTAACTGTACTTTTCATAATTGTCATTTTAATTAAAATTCTAGTTAATTAATATATTTTTTATTTAAATTACTTGCTGGTTTTATTTAGATTAGGTACTTGCATTTTTGAGTAAAGCACTATACAAACCTTGGCCCACAATGACTGCTTCGCTGGTCACGCTATGATTGCCTCGAGCTAGCCTAGCTACGCTCTAGGCCTTTCAGCTTGGCCATCATTGCAGCCCTTGCTGTCCTCGCTGTAAAGGCCGAGACCTACGGTCTCGGCCTTTATCTCAGCTCGTCCATCAAGTGCTGCACGCTGACCGCGCTGTGTTGGCCTGGAGCTGCGCTACGCTGCGCTGTCGGCCATCATCAGCGCGACCAGCAAAGTAGTCATTATAGACCGCGGCAGTAATGTACTATTACAGTCGTGAATCGTCGAATTGAGTATCGTTCCTTTTTACGGTGCTGAATAATCAGTTTTCCTAACCAAATAAAAATATATTAACTCGTATTGTTTTCCAGGCAGTGGAAAAACCACCCAGATCCCTCAATTTCTCTATGAGGCGGGGTACGCCGAACACAAAATGATTGCCGTGACCGAGCCGAGGCGAGTGGCTACCGTGGCTATGTCGGCCCGAGTGGGGTACGAGTTGGGTCTGACTAGCAAGGAGGTTTCGTACCTCATGCGGTTCGAGGGTAACGTTACTAAGGACACGAAGATCAAGTTTATGACTGATGGTAAGTGTTTAATAATATATTTTTTAATGTTTTTTGACACTCGTATCTTTTTCTAAGAAATTTAAAAAAATGTAAAATACTTATCTTTACTATCCAGTAAAGATAAGTATTTTACATTTTTAAATACTCGTACTACTCGTACTGAGGAAGTATGGATCCTACTTCCTTACTACGAGTATAATCACACTTCACACTAATATTATAAAGCCGAAAGTTTGTGAGTGAGTATGTTTGTTGCTTCTTCACGTAAAAACAACTGTATTGGATAAAATTTGGTACACAGATAGTTTATGATCTGGATTGACACATAAGATAGTTTTTATCCCGATTTTATCTTTTCGTGGGAAAATTTTCGAGTTGTAGCGGGTAAAGCCGCTGGCAACGGCTAGTAATATTATAAATGCGAAAGTAACTCTGTCTGTCCGTCTGTCTGTCGCGCTTTCACGCCAAAACTACAGAACCGATTTAAATGAAATTTGGTATACAGATAGTCTAGAGCCTGAGAAAGGACATAGGCTACTTTTTAATGCGAAAAAAGGCTGTAAAGAGTTGAAAAGGGGAGATGTGTTTGCTGGGTGTGATTCCCACGAATGGGCTAATTTACGTGTTATTGGTTAGTCCCCGTAGAGTTAGGCACAAGTTCCTAATAGTACACTGACATTTCGCCAGTTATGTTTAATAGGGTAGTTAACAAAAAAAAAATCCAATTAGTCCGTCAGATAGATTTCTAAAAAAAAATTGGAAACCAAATTTTTTTTTTCACATAAACAAAAAATTAAGACGATACAGTGCTTCGAAAACTCGTGTGACGTCCCATCGCACTGCATTTTTCGCCACGTGGTATTATATAGGGTCGAGCCTATTACCATCAGCAGGCCACAAAACCAGCGAGCTACTAATAAATGTTACTAATTACTTTTTGATTTGTTCACCAAACTTTTTTAATTTCCAGGTGTTCTCCTCAAAGAAATCCAATCTGACTTTCTTCTAAGCAAGTACTCCGTTGTGATCATAGACGAAGCTCACGAAAGGAGTGTTTACACTGACATACTCCTTGGTCTGTTGTCTAGGATTGGGCCTCTGAGGAGGAAGCGAGGTTCCCCTCTGAGGCTTATCATCATGTCTGCCACCCTCAGGGTCGAGGATTTTACGGAGAATACCAGGCTGTTCAAGCAACCACCGCCGGTTATAAAGGTAGGTCACATTTGAATACTTAATAGGGTAGCTAACAAAAAAAAATCTAATAATCCGTCAGATAGATTGTCAAAAAATATTCGTTACGTATTTTTTCTTTTTTCACGTAAGCAAACAATGAAGACGATACAGTGCTTTGAAAACTCGTGTGAGGTCATTTTTACCCGACTGCGGCGAAGCCCAAAAGGAGGGTTATGTGTTTGGCGTGCATGTATGTAAGTATGTAATGTATGTCCGTTTCTTTGTTCCCTCATAACTCCTAAACGGATGAAGGGATTTGAATGAAATATACGTCGTTAGATTCGTCTTGATGGCGCGAGTGTCACTGGCTACATTAAAATTAAAAAAAGACAAAGATAATTGCTGGTTTTGGTAGGGTATCAAAATACAGGGTTTTAAAAGGAGATTACAAAAATATATGACACCTATATGTTTAAAATAAATTCAAAGTCACAAATCCTATAAACAAACACAAAAGTCAAATCATCTGCGAAGTATTTTACGCGACCAACGAAAGAACAAACACTAAAGAGCTAAAAAGTTATAAATAAAAAAAGTAGTTAAAAAACTAAAAAACCCGACTGAGAAGCAAAAAACAAGCACATTTTAAATTAAACAAAACTTGGAAGCAGGCGGGGTTCATTTGAATATTAAATTATGAAATGAAAATAGAATGGACCCCGCCTGCTTCCAAGTTTTGTTTAATTTAAAATGTGCTTGTTTTTTGCTTCTCAGTCGGGTTTTTTAGTTTTTTTTTAAGACATCAGTACGACATTCTTTACCGGTGAGTGACGTCACAAGCCCCCACTCAAATCTTTGACGCGTTTTATCTTCGTCAATTTTTATTGATGTGATAAAACAAACAATACGTATCCAATATTTTTCGATAATCTAAAAAACAGACTAATTAGAATCATATTTTTTAAGTCAGTAAACATTTCCGTTATTTTACCCCAAAAAGGGGTAAATGGGTGGGGGGGGGGGGTGATTGTCTTCTTCTATCATGTTTTGCATTAAATATTCGGTTATTATTGTATTTAATTTGAAAAACTTATTATAAAGGAAGCGCTTGGGTAGCGGTTTATTATAATTTACACGTCAGTTTCAGTCTGTATGTTGAACAAAATATATTTTGCGACCGTACCGTGAGGTAAGGGTCCAGTTCCAGTACTGAAAGGGTTGTGGAGGTCTGACAGGCAGTCGCTTCATGTAAAATACTAGTATTCAGCTGTATCCGGTTACGCTAGAAGCCGACCTGAACTAGGCAGATGATGCTAACTTTCATTAATTTTTATTGACATACTAGCGGACCTGGCAGACGTCGTCCTGCCCGGATAGTAGCGCTACCTACCACTTCCAATTGTGTTTTTAAACCATCCCAAAAATCCCCATTAACAAAACGATCCGCCATTTATTGAATTCATTTGTTACAAAAAATGTGATAAATGAAGAACAACTCGACTGATTTTGAGCAAACTTCACATAAACCATCTACTAAATAGTCCGAACAAAGCCTAAACATTTGGTTTGAATAGGTGAGCCCGTTCTTGAGTTATAAAATTACAACGACAAGTGGCATTGATTTTAATACAGAGTTGATATGAGAGAGGGGCATTAAATTACACTACGTACTATACGTGTTTAGTATTAATTCGATACGGTACAAAAATAAAAAGCACCAAAGCTGAGGATTTTTTTTTCAAACAAACTAAATAGCTTACAAATCAGAGTAAAACGCAAACAGCCTTTATAAATAAATTTAACTGACCTTAGACACCTAGGTAAAAAAATTGGCAACGTTGCACGGGCCAAAGCCAAAGGTCAAAGAGGTCGGGCGGCGCGCGGCGGCAACAACGCATCTCAGATTTATCGTTTTAACGTGCATGACCTATGCGTATGACATAATCAGCTGTTAGGAAAGATACATCGTGTTCAAACGGGGCAAAAACTTAAAAAATCATTTGCGTCTAAGCTACTGCTCCTATTTAATTGATTTTTGGTACAGAGCTTGAAAATGGTACCTAGGTTAAGGAAAGCCTCTCTGTCGTATCAACTCTGTATAATATATTGATTATTTCTATTACAGATAGACGCCAGACAGTTCCCAGTGACAACGCATTTCAACAAGAATACCAACAGTGACTATCTAAAGGAAGCGTATAAGAAAGCCGTCAAGATTCACACGAGGTTACCTGATGGAGGAATACTTATATTTGTTACGGGACAACAAGAGGTAAAGCTTGATCATTAGATTAGATTAGATGCATCGGGCTCCGCAACTCAAGGCAAGGCAATCATATTCGACCTAAAAAGTGAATGTGCTGACGCTGTGTCATTCTAACTTGTATTACGTAGACTTAGAGCTCTCTCTCACTTGAATCTCCTTCTATGCGCTAGGTACACTATCTCGTGCGGAAACTGAGGACAGCCTTCCCTTACCGAAAGGACGTGGACTACAGCAAGTTGATAACAAAGAAGAAGAAGATATCTGAGGCTGATGCTGCCCTGGATTCGGAGCCTGAGGATATTGAGTCTGATGATGATGAGGTAAGCAGTAGTATTCTTTTAGAGTTGTATTAAGGGATTGTAAGGAAGTAAGGATTCCGGCGAGCGCTTGCCCTGTGACCTGCGATCTCTGTGCTCGGACCTCGACAGTGACACATGCGTTTTTAAAAACTTTTTCTTACTCTATGGCTTTTTTCGTTGTTCGATCGAATTATCAATTACATGTCAATTACTTTGTATTGTTATCAAGTAAATTAATATTACAGATATACTCAAAAGTGAATCCAAGTTTAGTTTTTCCCATAATTAAGTTCCCTTTTAGTATATACATTTTTAGATAGCTGATCAGACAAGCATATTTTCCTAGTCATTTGTACAACATAATTATGTTGTGTAGTAGTTTTTTTTTATGTTTGACTAGTGACTAGTGATTACTTTTTCAAAGCGTAAGGAGTTTTTGATTTTTTAAATACTAACAAAGACTGCTTCGACATCAACTTTGATTATAACTTTCTCAGCACCGTCGGGCCGTAAATATTTTTTAAACTAGCTTTAAATGATGAAAACTGAATTTTTCCATTAAAAATAAAACTAAAAATCTAAATAACCCAAAAAATACTGAATTTTGGTATAACATTTGGTGGCATAGTTTGTTGCATTCTAACTCTTTTATGGCGTATTCTGCAAGGAATACTTCAAGTTACCAGAAACCCTGCATACATTAGACTGATTATTTAAGGTAGAAAAAGAAATGAAACGCGCTCGCAAAGCGCGTAGGAAGGCTAAGCTGAAATCAAGGACTCTGCCTAAGATCAATCTGGATGACTATGACATGCCGGAAGATGATGGTCAGGCGGAACTAGTGGACGATAACGATGACAGTGAAGGACATCTCAGTGATTCAGGTGCGTTTATTGAAATATAGCTTTATTATTTAAAAGGCATGGTCCATTTTTCAAAAACGGTGCTAATTGCTAACTATTTCGAGGAATAAGGACCCTAATCATTTCTTACTTTCAAAACTGACGCACACAAGGGTAAAACTAACATAATATGCCAGGGTAAAACTAGCACAAACTAGGGTAAGATCAACATACCTTAAATAATATTATAAGTATATACGTGAGGATTTGTTATTGACTTTCTGGTGACTACGGTTTCTTCTTATTGTCTGTTTTTTATTAGCGTGTTGTGAGTCCTCCTTATACTCAATAAATAAATACCTCAGGCACAGTTATCTCAGATACGAGTGCGTTCGTAGTTTGTTCTGTAGATGGCTCTGTGCTGACATCATCACCAAAACTAACAAATAATAGGGTAAAACTAACATACACTAGGGTGAAATTAGCACTCACTGAAGTAACATCAACATACCTCTGGCAGGCACAGGTAAGGCAGAGACGAGCGCAATAAAATATATTGTTCCACAACTTTCTCGAACCTCCAAAACTCGAATCGTAAACACCTTTCGAGAATAATCCTAGCTTTTCATAGTGGAACATTCTAGACTCGAACATAATCTAGATTTTTTAAGAAAAAGCGTATCACATGTCAAACCTCTATTCTCTCTAGATACGGAAGAAGATTCCTTAACCCCAGCCATCAAATCCTGCCGGCAGCCACTATGGGTACTTCCTCTGTACTCCATGCTCAGTCAGAGCAAGCAGTCCCGAGTCTTCGAGCCTCCCCCACCGGGGGCCAGACTCTGTGTTATTAGTACTGATGTAGCGGAGACTTCCATCACTATACCAGCTGTTAAATATGTCGTGGACAGCGGGAAGAAGAAAATGCGGTGAGTTGATATATCTAAATATTATTTAAGTGAATAAAGTTGAAGTGTTTGTCTGTAATTTTGAAGTAACAGCTCGAATGCGTATGAAATGATTTAAGCCACTTGTACCCAAAAACATTTTTTTTTCATGTCTGTCTTTCTGTCTGTTTGTTCCCGCTAATCTCCGAAACGATTGGAACTTTCGACGGAAACGGAATAATTATGGAGATCAACAATTATTCCAAAACTAACTTTAATCAATCAATGGGAAAATCTTGATTTAATGTGGAATAGAGAAGGCATCACGCCATTAACGAGTGATGTCAACTTCCGTCACAACATACGAATCAGTCTTATCGCCTAGGCGCGCATATAGATAATTCACACAAAAAAGCTTTCCAGTCTGTTATAGTTTCGGATCTTCCCTTACCGTCACTGCAATAAGTTACGAGATATTATGTAATATCTCTTAATTAAATTTGAACTCACATCAAAAACTCTCCCTTCCAGCATCTACGACCACATAACTGGCGCAAGCGCATGGCGCATAGTGTGGACATCCCAAGCGAGTGCAGAACAGCGGGCGGGTCGCGCCGGACGCGTCAGTTCCGGCCACACTTACCGGCTGTATAGCAGTGCCGTGTTTCAACACGATTGTCCTGAGCAGTACCCACCTGATCTGTGTAGACGGCCTGTCGATGATCTGGTGTTGACTATGAAGTGTATGGGCATCGATAAGGTAATAAAACTTAAAAAAAAAACATTACATTTATTTATTTTCAGACAACTTTAGTCCATAGATATACCTTAAATGTGTTTGTAAATAGAACCTTAAAACTTTATTAGTAACCCTTCACTGTGTCGCTAAGTGTGACATGAAAGCACAGTGACATAATGTCACTGTGCCTTCATGCGGCACTTGGCTGTGTAAGCAACGCGCAACGGAACACCACACAAATCGGCTAAAAGTCCTCTTCCAACTTGAGGTGTAGAGAAAACATAGCAACTGCACTCTCGCCGCGTACTTGGTCTTCTGACACATGTACTCAACGAAGTCTTCCGCCGTAGTTGTGTAGTGTAGGTGGGAGATGTACACCGAAATTTTCGCTGAAGGAATAGGCACCTTGGACTCCGATGGAACCGAGAAGTTCTTGTTAGTTCAGTGACGAAACATAAGGCGAACGTTTCACAGCGTCAAACCCGCTTTTAGGTCAAAAATTGACTCACAGAACCAGAATAATTAATCCTATATCCTCGTCATCTCATCAGACAGCTCCTTTCTTGCCATGTCATTCTTTACACAGACGATCAATAAGATACATAACGTTAATTATTTGTTTCATACAGGTAGTGAACTTTCCATTCCCGACGGCCCCTGACAGGATGCAGTTGCGTCTAGCCGAGAAGCGACTAGAAGCTCTCGGTATACTTGAGAAGCCTCCAATGAAGAATATCAGAAAAGATGAGGAGGAGGTCAGTCTGAACTGAAGATATGTTTAATTATCAGCTTATTTTAATTTTATATCAAACTTATGGAAAGCAGGTGTGACGTAATGCAAAAAGTAGCAGTTTCAGAGATTAGCCAAAACAAACAGACAAAAATTTACAAAATGTTTTGTTGTACTTTAATTTGTATTCAGTAAAAAGCTGTTATTTTGAAATAACAAAGAGACGCTTCAATTTTATTTATTTGCAAAACTACAGGCCGATGTGTCCCATGGGGTTTTACATTGCATACACCAATTCAAAAACGATGAATAAAATTCACGAATGTTTACAAGCATGATGTTTACAATTCTATTTATTTTTTATTTTTCAGGTACTCAAAGTGACACCTCTAGGGAAGGCGGTGTCGGCATTCCCCTTGCTCCCTCGCTACGGCAAGATGTTAGCATTGAGCCACCAACAGAATCTACTGCCTTATACTATCGCGCTCGTCTCTGCGTTAACTGTGCCTGAGGTATGTTGATTTTACTTGAGTGTGTGCTAGTTTTACCCTACAGTGTGTTGGTTTTACTTTTTTTTACTCTAGGGTAAAACTAACATATACGTTAGTTTTACCCTAGTGTATGGTAGTTTTACCCTAGTGTATGTTAGATTTACCCTAGTATATGTTAGTTTTACCCTATTGTATGTTTATTGAGGTGAAGATGTTAGCGTAAAGTGTATGTGAACGCACCCACGGTACAGGAGAAATTCCTTAATTTTAATAAAAAAATATGAAAAATGAAGTTGAAGTTTTGAAAAAAACACCTTGTATTATATTCTCACTCTATGTCTTATGTTGTTGCCAGGTAATGTCAGGCAAACCGGACAGCTGGCCGGCATCCGGCAACGTGTTACTACTCGGTGACCCGGGTGTGCTACTGCGGGCTATAGGGGCGGCGGAGTTTGCCTTCGTGAAGGGAGAGGAACAACTGTTCTGTGCCAAGTATGGCCTGAGAGAGAAGGTATGTGAAACAGCAGTTTGGGGAGCCCGTAACTTCATAATAATTACCGCTAAGTGTTTGGTTTTTTTTCCGGTATTCTTGATCACAATAAAACACACGACCGAGATTCAGAATGGGAATATTTATTGTCAAAATCCTAGCTCCAATATTACAAAATGGAATGTGGATATGGTGGCTATTGAGCATCATACCCTAAATTGATCAGTGTAAGGTTCCTTGTCTCCTGGCGCGCGGGCGTTCGGATCGGAGTGCGCCGACTGGAAATACTTGCAGCGCCATGAGCTATCTCGTGAGCTTCGATGCGAGCAAGCCACGCGGCCGCACTCCCTTGCCGAGTTGCCGCGGGCCGCGCCGTACTGTAGGCAGCGTGCGCGGTCGTTCGATGCTTGCAGGTTGCGCAGGTCCCACACTCTGCTTGCCTAGGTTAGTCCCTAGATGGGTGGCCACCGATAACATACCGAGTTTCATCCGTGTCTGGAAAGAACGTTAAGTCATTGGTCCCAACTACCATATTATTAAATAGATCGTTGACAGTCGTAACAGGAAGTCAGTGACCTGAAAGCCTGACAACCATTCTTACAAAGGGCATCGTATTACCCAGTCAGTACTAACTGGGTTGTGGAAGTCAGATAGGCAGTGGGTCCATGTAAAATACTAGTATTCACGTGCTTTTCCTGGCCCAGAAAACGAATCCAGGACCTCACACTCAAGAGTCACATACGACCACTAAACCAACGAAGCATTCATCATCAACAGCCTATTAATGTTCCCACTGCTAGGACACAGGCCTACTTTCTATTTGAGTGGGAATGGGCTATAATCTACCACGCGGGCCCAGTGCGGTTTGGTAGATGTCACATGTCTTCAAATGTTTGGTTCTAAGCAATGCCGGCTTCCTCACGATGTTTTCCTTCCCCGTTTTGAGAGCAGCGGAGATGAAATAAATTACACAAAGTAATGTGCCTGCCTGGGTTCGAACCCACGACCTACTGTTCGTAAGTCGGGGCCGCCACCACTGGGCTCTCAAAGAAGCAGTATTCGCCAAAACCTCATCTAAAAATCATCTTTTCAGGGTATAAAAGAGATCCGTAAACTCCGTAAGCAGTTGACGTCGGAGATAAACCTCAGCGTGGCCGGGGTGGATGTTGCCGTGGACCCGGAGATGAGGCCCCCGGATGATAACCAGGCAAGGTTGCTGAGGCAGCTGGTGCTCAGTGGGTTGGGAGATCAGGTGGGAAAGAAGATTGCTTTGGATGAGGTTAAGCAAGGTTGGTTGGTGTACATCTATTTCAATTGTTGTTCTGACCTTAAGGTCAGGGTATTTTTATTTATTATTTATTTATTTATGTACACACAATATACAAAAAAAGGAAAATATATAAAAAATAGAAGAGCACAAAGGTACTGCTTATTTCTAAAGAAATTTCTTCCAGCAGACCTGCGAGAGGAGAGTTGGATTAGAAATATAGACACAGTGTGTAGAAAAGAAAAACAGAAACTAGAATTAAGAGAGAAAAAAAAATGTATCGATATAAAATAAACATACATACAAATATATACACATATAAAAAAGAACACTTATAATATGAATATATACATATTATTATAATGTATAAACATACATACATTTATTAGGTTTGCTTTTTCCAAGTTGTATCAGTTTAAAAAAAATATATTAACAGAATGTTATTCTTCTTTGTGTCACTCGCACGACCATTTGTATATGACTAGCTGTTGCCAGAGGCATCGCCCGCTACAACTCGAAAATTATCCCACGGGAAGATAAAATCGGGATAAAAACTATCCAATGTGTTAATCCAGGTTATAAAACTATCTGTGTACCAAATTTTGTAGTTTTTGTGTGAAGAAGTAACAAACATACACACTCACAAACTTTCGCCTTTATAATATTAGTGTGATTAACATATTTCTAATCGGCACTATTATTATAAAGAGGAAAGATTGTATTTTTGTATTTGTGTGTGTGTGTATGTTTCTAATGAATAAATTCAAAAATTCTTCCACCATTACAAAACATTCACCCTGAGTAACATAGGCCACTTTTTATCCCCGTATTCCCACGGGAACGGGAACTACGCGGGTGAAACCGCATGACGTTCGCTAGTTAGTAAAAAAAGTTGCTTAGGTACTGTTCAAATGACAATTTCATGAAATTATCACAGTAAAGGTTATCAGTAGCCATGATTAACGTAGAGATTATTGTATTTGTAATCCTAACAATCATATCGTTTTGTAAATAAATAAGTACAGATTTGTTTGCGGTGTCAAAACTTTTTGTCTGATGAAGATAAAGATTTCAATTATGAAATATTTTTATTCTATATTTTCGAGCCGTTTGGGGTTGAAACTCTAGGGCCGTGGGATCCTAGTACCCACAGTCTTTTTAAGGATATTTCCAAACGCCTTGTTGACGCTTCCTCTGAAGGGGTTGAAAGCCCAAGGGCTGGCTTTTTCTTTGGCCAGAGGCTAAGTGTTGCCATACAACGCGGCAACGCTGCCAGTCTCTTGGGCACTTTACCTGCTGACAGCGTTGAGGAGGAGTTTTTCGATGCCCTTTTATAGTTAGTTTGTTTTTAGGTTAGTTTAGTTTATATATTTAGTATAGTCTTACTTATATCTCAATAAAAACATTATGAAAATAATAGAGGTTTCAACACGTTTTTTTAAGAGAATAAATAACTTCCCCAGTCGATCCCACTGTTAATACAACTTAATTTCCACCAGGAGAAGACAAACGAAAATTCAAATACGCGTACCACTGCGGCGAGTTAGAAGAACCAGTACACCTGCACTCAGAATCCATTCTCCGGAAGACGATACCAGAATGGGTGGTGTTCCAGGAGTTGTATGAAACCGGTGGAGAAGATCGGAGAAAGATGGTCATGAGGAATGTCACCGCTATAGAGCCGGAGTGGCTCCCTCTGTTGGTGCCACAGCTTTGTAACTTAGGTAAGATTGGAATAATGATTTCTTTTTTTCAGTATTATAATAGCTCTTTAATATAAATAAATACCCTTTATGTGCAAATCTGACTTGCATTTGGCCAGTGTTTTTTTTCTGTATACAGGCCGTAAAAATACTCTTAGCGAAAGACACTTGTTTTTCCCGTCACTACAAGTTTTTTTTTGTTCTGTAACTTTCTAGTTTTAGAAGACATTACAAGCTTTAGATGTTTCTAGCTGTTGCCAGCGGCTTCGTCCGCTACAACACGAAAATTTTCCCACGGGAAGATAAAATCAGGATAAAAAACTATTCTATGTGTTAATCCAGGTTATAAACTATCTGTGTACTAAATTTTATCGAAATCCGTTCAGCAGTTTTTGCGTGAAAGAGTAACTAACATACACACTCACAAACTTTCGCCTTTATAATATTAGTGTGATAACTTTACTTTAAATGCCACCATGACTGCCAAACTACAATGTACTTATCACCGCAATGTTTTTAGTACATTACATTGAGCCCTACTGCAAACCTGACTTCACCCTAAAAAAAAAAATTCCCAGCAATAATTTTTGCGTGGAGTTACTTAATTTGATGTACATAGTGCTTTGTTGACAGTTTTCTGTAGACTCTTTTTACACCTTGTTTAAATTTGTCGGGTCGTCAGGATTTATTCCGTTAGACTCGAGCATTATGTTGGTGGAACATAGGTTTCGTGCAATGAAAACACATGGTGCGATACAATGTTTTTATTAAACTAACGAAGTACTTGAAATTACAACTGAACACAATAACCACAATAATAATTTATAGCCAAACGACTAGAACTAGAACGTCCGTTCTCTAGGACGGTCGGAAGGCAAGTGTGTCGCCATCGCACTCGGGTCACGCGCCGCGCTTCGTTTAGCGACCATACTATTGACCGTCCCCGACATATTCTTCTTGGCCCAGTGACGGTAGCCACGACTTAACAGCAGTAAGTCGTGGGTTTGAACCCAGGCAGGCGCATTACTTTGTGAAATTTATTTCATTTATATTGATTCATTTATATTATGGAGAAAGAAAGAAACTATATTTATTAAGCACATGCCACAAGTGCACACAACAAACAATAGAACATTTAAAAAAAATTACAAAAAAATATAGTAAAAAAGAGTGTGTGCATCTCACGGCTGCTCCAAATAGGACTAGAGAGAGAGAGGAGGCCTGGAGTCCCAGCCGTGGGAACATTATAGGCTGAATATGCTTACATTCTGATTCCATTATCTCTAGGTGATCCCCTGGACGATCCACCTCCACGATACGATGAGGGGTCAGGCAGAGTCAAGTGTCACTTCAAAGGCACCTTTGGAAAAGCAGGCTGGGAGCTACCTGTGGCTGAAGTCGACTTTCCTGAGAAGATTGAGAGATACAGGTAAATTATCAAACAGTTAACCTTTTGACCTTGACGTTTTTGGCTTGTCGTCTTGACTTGACTGTGTCAGCCAAGTAAAGACGACAAGCCAAAAAGTGCCCAACACGCCACCGACGTCCACTAACTGCTGTTTTATACAAAATAGTGACAAGTACGAGTATTATAAAATAATGATTTTGTAGATTTTTGTGCCTTGGCGTGGGAGGGGCGCAATGCGTTTACACTCTGGCGTTCAAAAGGTTAAGCAAGTTCATGAGCTCATAACATCACACATGTATGCCTCAACAGGTAAAGCAGAGGTGTACCCATTAGAACACGTAGATTTCGTCAGTTACGTTAAAGTCTCACTATAATACCCCTATTAAAGTGAGACTTTAACGTAAAGCCACGCACGCAAGGCATAAACTGGGCACAAATCTACTACTGAGAAATTCCTAAAGGCAAAAACCAATAAAACGAGCTCTAGATCTTTCAGTGCATTAATAGGAATGTTTACTGACTTAAAAAATATGATTCTAATTATTCCGTCTGTTAGATTATCGAAAAATATTGGATACGTATTTTTTGTTTTATCAAATCAATAAAAATTGAAGATAAAACAGGTCAAATATTTATGTGGAGGCTTGTGACGTCACTGATCGCTAAAAATTACATACTAATGTCTAAGAATATGACGTCATACGAGTTTTCAAAGCACTGTATCGTCTTCATTGTTTGTTTACGTGAAAAAAGAAAAAATACGTGTCCAATATTTTTTGGAAATCTATGTGGCCGACTACTTAGATTTTTTTTGTTAACTACCATATTGTTTTGAAATATTAAAACTGGTAGACCTTAACCTTCTGAAAGCCACGGTCGGGTATAGCCGACAAAGGAATTTTCCTTTGTCGGCTATACCCGACCGTGGCGTGCCCAAAACGCCGTCTGCTACAGCCGACAAAAAAGTCATTTTATTTAACTGCTGTTTAATAGAAACTAGTGTCAAATAAAATAAAATAAAATAAAATACAGGTCCGCGAGAGAATTGACGGATACGGACACGGATATCCGGAACACCACTAATAGAGATCTACGCTTTTGGAATGAACCACTACAGTACTTTCACAAGTTATACTGCCTTGTGACTGTGACTGTTTTTTTTTGTTGACTTTTTTTTTAAGTTTTCTGCCTCCCACAGATGGTTCGCCCGTTACCTGCTAGAGGGCGCAGTATTCCCTAAATTGAAGAAATACACCAGTTCACTATTGTCTCCTCCATCCACGATGGTCAAGAGTTGGGCGAAGCTACAACCAAGGACTGAGGTGCTTCTAAAAGCGCTTATAGCGAAGCGCGCCGGGACTAGAGACGCTTTGAAGGGTATTTGGGAAGAAAATAGTAATTGTAAGTATATTTTTAGGCTTGGACTGATCTTTAATTATAAACTAGCACATCGCCCGCGACTTCGACGCAAAAAATGCGAAAGCGCGGCTAATATGCGTGATAGAAATATAATTTATAGCTTATACCATCCCTGAACAATGTAGCTTTCTGTCTTTTAAAGAATTGTTAGTATGGGATCATTCGTTCCAAAAATGACTTGATTGAGAATGATTTTTTTATATTTGCACAGATTTTGCGTTACAAGGTTACCTATAAAATAGTGCAACTGAGTATAGTGACAATTTGTGTGGCGGATCATTACAATATTTCGCGCCTACTGAAAATTACAGGACAAATTAGAGTCGGTTCGTTTCACATTGCATACAATCAACGCCATCTATGACTCCTTAGTGGTAACTCGGAACTATACCCAAAGATTACGTACTTGGACTTTGTGTGGAACCCAAACAGACGGATCAATCATGGCGAAGTGTGGTGGCTGCGGTAAGTTTATGGCTATGTCTGAGGGCGTTCGCTGCACTAAGTGTCCTGGGGCATATCATCCTGCTTGCATTGGCGTTACGTCAACAAAGGTGTCACCTAACTGGTTGTGCCCGGCCTGTAAAGCAAAGATACCGAGAACGGACAATTCGGCTACGCCTGTTAAAAGCCCGTCTGATGGTAGCTTAGTTAGTAGCCATCCAAATATAACCCAGCAAAATTGCAATCGCCAGCCAGGAACTAGCCCGACTGCAACTACCATCCAGTCTGCTACTATCATCCAGCCAGCAACTATCCAGCCAACTACTACCATCCAGCCAGCAACCATTCAGCCGACAGCCACTCAGCCTCCACAGATACTACCAGCCCCTGCCTCTCACTCCATCACCCCCAAAGAGCAAATAGCACAGCCGCAGCCTCAGGAGCTCAACGTAGCCTACGAGATTCGATGTTTTCGTGAGGAGCTCAGTGCTATGAGAGTGGAGTTACGACAGTTCCGAGATGAAATGGCTAGTTTGAAGTCGGATGTCGGCTTATGTAGGGAGCGTATGGAAGTCGTTGAGGGCAAGGTTTCCTACCTCGAGAAACGTTTTGAGGAAAAAGAACCATCTTCCTACGACCATCTTGAGGAGACCATTGCTGAACTTAAGTTACAGCTGAATGAACGCGACCAAGAGCTCCTAATCAATGACGTCATCATAACGGGTATACCCGAAACAAAAGATGAGAGCCCGCTACACATCCTGAAAGTGGTATCCCTGAAATTGGGAGTTAACATCGACGAGCGCGAAATAGTGAACGCGGAGCGTGTTGGTATGGTGCGCCGTAATTTTACTTCTGCAAGTACTGGTAGTGTTGACATCGCAGAGCCGCGGCCGCGCGCGCTCGCTGTGCGACTGTCGCGCCGCGCTGTCCGCGACCAACTATTGAAAGCAGCGCGCGTGAGACGCGGCCTTACCACTGCCGATCTTGAATTGCATGGGCCCTCACAGAGGTTTTATTTAAACGAACGGTTGACGCCGATTAACGGGAAGCTGTTCTATAACGCACGCGAGGCTGGGCAGAGACATAAATTTAAGTATGTGTGGACAAAAGAGGGCCGCATCTACGTGAAGAGGGAGGATGGTGTCCCTGCGCAACGTATTCGCTCCGATCTAGATTTGAGCCGAATTTTTGGAAATGCTTCATTTTAAATAGCTTGTTCCTAACTCGTAAAGTACTAATACTACATAATATAATTTGTTTTTTTCCTGTTTCTTTTATAATCTTTTTTGTTTTTTTGTTTGCTTTTTCTGTACTAGTTTGGTCGCGGCATGCCCTGGCTAAAGGGGGCACTATTTTGTCTTGTATTTTCCGCAGTGACACAGATTTGATGATACCTATTTCCCTTCAAAATAAGTTTATGTTCTTTTACCTACTGAAGACTATTTATTTACTACAAACTACTTCCTTAAATAATTATTATTTAACAATATATGCACTATTTATTAACACGATATTAATATTCTGTACACGATTTTCGACACGGACAAATATTTCAGTATTATTATTATACTATATCACATATTATTATTACGAAACAAAAACATTTTACGAACACCCGATAATTGTCTGCAATCTTTTAATGTGCCCTTGTACGAAGTATAATATTGTGATGTTTGGTGCCACTAAAACATTGTAATGAGTGCGAAGCACCTCAAGTTTGGATTACTCAACGCTGGATCGCTAGGCACTAACCACGATGAGTTTATCGCCGCATTGGAGCGTCATGATGTTGGTATAATGGCAATAAATGAGACCTGGCTTAGGACGGGTGAGGAGGGGCGCGCGCCCGCCGTGCCTGGGAAACGGCTGCGACACGTTCCGAGCCCGGTGACCGTGCGCGGCGGACGCGGCGGCGGCGTTGGGTTTTATATCAAGCGCGGGATGAATGTGCGCAGCCATGCGCACCCTGTTGACCCGCTTCATGAGTCTGTGGATCAAATGTGGCTTGTTTTGAGCGCGAATGGTGTAAAAATCGCCATTGGCACAGCGTATAGACCGCCGTGGATGGATGTTGACATATTTGTGGACGCGTTAACATGTTCAATAAATTCCGTAGCCTCATGTAAATATACCGTTTTGTTGGGAGATTTTAACATTAATTGTCTTAACCAGACTGACTCTAAAACTGCAAAATTAAATGCGTTTTTAAATAGCCTTGACTTAAGTCAACTGGTCACTTCTGCTACTCACTTTACGGCCACTAGCGAGACTCTTATTGATTTAGTGTGTACAGATGCGAGGGTGAGCAGCATAGAAGTTGACTGGATAGTAGCGCTAGGCGCACATGCTTTTGTTTCAGCCGTTTTTAATTTTAAAAAAGAAAAAATACTACCCAGGGTTGTAACAAGTAGAAACCTCAGAAATATACAGATAGAGAAGTTTAAGGAAGACTTGAGCTCTATAGATTGGCTTGCGCGACCTGTATCAGCTGACGTCAACGCTATGGTAGCTCATCTCAATTTTGGTATTACTACCCTTTTTGACAAACACGCTCCCCGTAAGACCCAGATTATAAGAGAAAAGTCATATCCATGGATAACAGATAACATCAAGTTTATGATGTACTTGCGCAATCAAGCACATGTACGTTGTAGGAATTCAAATTCTGAGAGTAAAATTGAATATTACAAGGAATTAAAAAGTCTAGTGAACAAGTCCTTATGTTGGGAAAAGGTTGCTTATTTCAAGTTCAATATTAATAGTAAAATGAAACAACCCAAAATTTTGTGGAGGAATCTAAAGACCACCTTGCTACCTTTTAAAAATGAAACTGATTTACCCTCTCATATTTTCAATGACCCAGATAAAATTAATTCTCACTTCTTGAATGTCCCAGGTGATATAATGGCACCATCTACATGTATAACTTACTATGAGTCTCACAGATTTAATGATGGCGTATTCACTATTGAAACTGTAGGTCAGTCAGACATAATGAAGATTTTATCTAAACTCAAATCAAATGCAGAGGGTCTCGACCACATTACACTGGACATGTTTCTTCTGACTCTTCCACAGACTTTGGATATCCTTACTACCATTATTAATCATTCCATTTCAACCTCGACCTTTCCTGATCTATGGAAAATAGCCGTTGTGCGTCCGATTCCTAAAATCGCGAACCCAACTACTGTAAAAGATTTAAGGCCTATTAGTATTTTACCCTTTTTATCAAAAGTACTAGAAAAAGTAGTTAATGCCCAACTAACTGCATATATTGAGCAAAATAACATCCTCCCTGAGGCTCAATCCGGTTTTAGGCGGGGGCGTAGTACTGCAACGGCTCTGTTAGATGTTACTGACAACATATTATCAGCTCAAGATGAAGGGTGTTGTACTCTGTTAGTTCTGCTGGACTTTTCTAGAGCATTTGATGCTATTAATTTGAGTCTCTTGCTCTCGAAGATGACCTATAATGGATTTGACGCCGCTACCGTTAAATGGTTCGGAAGCTATCTGAGTAATCGTCAACAGCTTGTGGAAATTCGGGATGCGAATGGGTCTAGTGTTTTTTCTAATATGAGCCCAGTGGTAAAGGGGGTTCCACAGGGATCGATACTGGGTCCTCCTTTGTTTATTCTATATAGTGCCGATATTATTAATATTATAAAAAACTGTAAATTTCATATTTATGCAGACGATATTCAATTATACCTGGCTTTTAAACCTGAAGATTATGAGAGCGCAGTAAAACTAGTTAACGAAGATCTGGCAAGGATTGTGGACTGGTCAAGACAAAACTCTCTTCTACTTAACCCGGCCAAAACTAAATTTATGCTTTTCGGATCTAAAGGGCAACTGGGCAAAATAAACAGTAACCTTGCAAATGTGATTGTGATAGGCCAACGCATTGATCGTGTGTATGAAGCGAGAAATCTGGGTCTAATTATGGACCAAGGCCTTAACTTCGAGGCTCACATCGCAAGCTGCGTGCGAAATTGTTTTTACCGCCTAAAAGTCCTGTATAAAATGCGCCCATATGTAAACGAAGACCTGCGTGTACAGCTCGTTGAAAGCCTAGTTTTATCCAAACTGAATTATGCGGATACCGTCGTAGGTCCGCGACTACTAGCACGCACCGAAAGACTTATTCAGCGGGTTCAAAATGCCTGCGCGCGTTTTTGCTTCGACGTACCACCAAGGAGCCACTTGACACCATTTTTAAACAAACACAACATTTTAAAAATGAAATCCCGTCGTAAGCTGCACTTAGCATGTCTTCTTTTTGGAGTCATCAAATATAAATGTCCGTCATACCTGTACTCAAAGCTTACGTGGATAAATAACCACCGCCAGCACAAAGCCAGGCGTTGTGCTCAGCAGCTGGCTACACCACATCACAGAACTGCAGCCTTTCGAGGAAGCTTCCGATATGCAGCCTCCAAATGTTGGAATAATATTCCTCCACCAATTAGGGACCTAAACAACATAAATACATTTAAGTTAAGGCTTAAGACATTTATAATTCGTTCACAAATTGAATTTAATAATATAAATATTGACAAATCGTTTATCTAATTTAACAATCTAATTATTATCTAGCTATTATTTACTATTTTACGATATTTTACATTTATATTTTGAATTATTTATCACCATAACACAAGCTCACCAAATTTTAAATCAAGTATATTATGTGAATTTTTTAAATTGTATTTCGAATTTATTTCATAGAAACTTACCGGCAAATAATGTGGGTAGATGCGCGGCGGTGGTAAATCCGTTGTCTGCGATTGCCAGAATCCATGTGTGTGTACAATCACACATAAATACACACCCACACATTTGTACAATCATCCTTTTGCTCCGACTTCCATCGTAATTCCAAATTCCATTGTAAAAACTAATTTTGTTTTTGAACTCAATGATCAGCATTATAAGTCTACCGGCACTATACACTTTCTCGGAATCATTTGTTTCGTTTCAGCTCAATAAAATAATATTAACTAGGCAGTAGTCGCACTCTCACTGAAATGTCGTTGTGGTATTGCAATTTAAAAATGCTTAGTTAGGTCGATGCTGCATCGGCCGGCCCGAAGTGCGTCATGCCAATAATGAATAAACTGTGTTTCGTTTTCGGATAAGTACTTATTTATTTAGCAGGTATCTTCGTGTTCTATTACTACTAATATAACTATGTTATCCTCTGTGAGAAAAATATTTATTTTATATTATTTATTTATTACACACTTTCAAATGCCCATTTAATAGAATAAAATTATTTATTTACTACCTACTACCCTCATCCGTGTGTCACTGCGGGGGGCCTACTGAAAACCAGCGCTGAGTGTTTTACACCCAGCATATGCTGAGTTGGTTACCCTTTCGTTATGGGCATGCTCAGCGCAGTTGAGCTGTTTAATTAATTGTTAAGCTGTTTGTTGCTATTTGTTTATGTATGTGCTGCTCTTTTGTGTTGCTGCTGTCCACTAACGAATAAATACATATTCTATTCTATTCTATTCTATATATTATTATATATTCACCTACCTGTGGCCCGCGACCTTTGTAAGCGCGAGATTGTTGTAAAAATATAAATTCCCGATTTGAATTTGGCTTTAGTTAACAATTTCAAAGGTTTAACATGTTTTTTGCAAAAATAAAAGGAGCATAAGTTACTCCTTATAACATCAACTATCTTCCAGTTTCGTCAAAATTAGTCCCCCCGTTTCGGAGATAACCCGGATCAGAAAGACAATGTTATAATACCGTACTTGATTGAGTTGTTATGTGGATTGGTGACCATCTATTGCACACAGAGTCGCCTCTGAGTCTCGGAAATCACGTTAAGCTGTTGACTGCGGGATGTTGTAAGAGATACCGCGGCCCTGACATATAGGGCTAAGAAGGAACATGTGGTTTTTAGTCAGCAGAAGTCTGGCACTCCCTTTTGCTCTGCCCAAGAGCGGGAGGGGTTATTTAATCATTTCCCACCACCCATAAAAAAAGCTGTCGGTCCCGGTTATAATTTGTAATTCTTTGCCTTAACAGCCAGCGAGTAAGTCATCATAATCTGCCCAGCAGGGCATTTGCATGTCTTTTAAATGACAGTGGCTATCATATATAGTGTCCATCAATTAACTGTCAAATGGTTCTATTTTGTACTAAACCATAACCAATTTGACAGTTAATTCATGGACAATATGATAGCCACAGACATTTAAAATATACGCAATAGCCCTGCAGTGTATTTCTAACTATGTTGGGGTCATATTCTTGTCTAATGGGGATGTTTACTGACTCAAAAAATATGATTCTAATTAGTTCTTTTTTTTTTTTTGGCGGTTGGAAAATCATCGAATAACCCCTCCCGCTCTTGGGCAGAGCGAAAGGGAGTGTCGGACTTCTACTAACTAAAAACCACCCATGTTCCTTCTTAGCCCTCTATGTCGAGGCCGCGATAACTAGTGTACAACCCGCGGCCCCGACGGGTTCTAATTAGGCCTTATGTTAGATTATCGAAAAATATTGAATACGTATTTTTAGATTAATTAAATCAATAAAAAATTACTAAGATAGAGTAAGAAAACGCGTCAAAGATTTGAGTGGGGGGTCGTGACATCACTCACCGGTAAGAAATGTCATACTAATGTCTTAGAATATGACGTCACACGAGTTTTCAAAGCACCATATCGTCTTCTTTGTTCGTTTAAGTGAAAAAAGAAAAAATATGTGTCCAATATTTTTTGGAAATCTATCTGTCGGACTAATTAGATCTTTTTGTTAACTACCGTATTGGATGCAGCTGAATACTAGTATTTAAAATGGGCGGAAGCGACTGCCTATCTGACCTCCACAACCCAGTTAATACGATACTGTTTGGTAAGACTGGATGTCAGACTTTCAGGTTCCATATATGGCAGCCGGGACCTACAGCTTAAAGTGCTTTCCGAGGCGCGGAGGAAACTCGATATGTAATGTGCGATCATACCAACCTAAATATCCACAATTATACCTAGATGACGATGCTCTACTAATGGATACGAGTAATATTTTAAACTATTTACTTTTTTTTTCAGTCCTTCTCAACGAATATCTGAAATGGGTTCCCGAGTCTGCCCATAACGAAGTCAGCTTGTTTTGGCCGCCTTTAAAATAGTATTTAAGTATACAACAATCCTGTAAATATTGTAAATAAACGTTATTTGAAATTATGAGAAATTGAATTTAATGAAAATGTTTAATTTTTTTGATATTTTTATTAGGAGTCAAAGAATTGCAACCAAAGTGAGCGCTAAGGAAGGATTTTTTTATTTTACTTACTCAGGGAAACATAACAGGGTTTTTCTATGTGACAAACAAACCCGCCACATTATTCCCAAACCTCTGCAACTCTTGAAAGCCAGTATCAACAGTAGCGACCACAAGAAAAGCGCCGAGACAATGAAGCTCGACGAAGTCCCAGATAAACTATTTAACTGTCTTAGATCCCGCAATACAACTAATCAGAACTCGGAAGAATAGATCAAGGTTTACTACATGGGTAAGTTTCTCGGACACTCCATTTCAAACAATTCTGGATATAAAGGGTGTAAAAGTACCCTTAACGCAAACGAAGGGCACTTGTTCTGGCCGCGGGTTGTACACTAGTTATCGCGGCCTCGACATAGAGGGCTAAGAAGGAACATGGGTGGTTTTTAGTCAGTAGAAGTTTGACACTCCCTTTCGCTCTGCTCAAGAGCGGGAGTGGTTATTCGATGATTTTCCACAAGCCAAAAAAAATAAATAAATAAAGGGCACTTGTTCTCCCCACCACTGCTATATTTTTCTTGTTCTAGACCATACCTGGGAACCCCCTAGTTAAGGAGACATTGGGGGTCAAAGATCCAAATTTTGCACAGCTGTTTTTGTAAATACTAGTTTTTCAGGTTACAACTTTATTTAAATTACCTCCATAACCCGTTTACTATTCAAAGCATCCACTAGCACAATGTTTCAATAGTGCTACATTGAGTTTTACCGTAAAATATGATTTTTGACCCGAAAAAAAAAATGTAGTTTCCCACACACAATTTTTTTTTTTTTGCTTGGTTGACGTATGGTGAAGGGTTAATTTACACCCTGTATACGCTCTTAATTTATCCCACGGGAAGATAAAATCGGGATAAAAACTATCCTATGTGTTAAATCCAGGTTATAAACTATCTGTGTGCAAAATTTTATCAAAATCTGTACAGTAGTTTTTGCGTGATAGAGTAACAAACGTCCATCCATACATACATGCATACATGCAAACTTTCGCGTTTATAATATTAGTAGGATATTCATCATCATCATTCATCATTAACAGCCGCTTTATTAATGTTCCCACTGCTGGGACACAGGCCTCCTCTCTTTGAGAGGGAATGGGCTATAATCTACCACGCGGGCCCAGTGCGGTTTGGTAGATGTCACATGTCTTCGAAATTTTGGTTCAAAGACATGACTGTTTCCTCACGATGTTTTCCTTCACCGTTTTGAGAGCAGCGGTAATGAAATAAATTACACAAAGTAACCCACGACCTACTGTTCGTAAGTCGGGGCCACCACTACTGGGCCACCGCTGCTCTCTAGTAAGTAAGTAAGTAAGTAAGTAAGTGTTTATTTTGCAAATATGGGTACAGTACATGGTGATATAAACAAATAAGAGGCAGGTTCTGCCATATTTTACCAAAAGGCATGCAAAAATTATAATTTTACGCTAACACAATAAAAGCAATTAATACGTGTTCAGTTCAGTTTCACAGAAGTAGTTTTAAATCACAAGTTATTTATATAATTGCAAAACAGTTTAAAGAACCGAATAGAGTACATTTGTCAAAAATATTGTACAAAGCTGGACTATAATTAATTACATTTAAATTAAATTATTAATCATTAGAATTACAAATAAAATAAATAAATTGAATAATTTGTAAAAGAGATCAATTAATATTAAAACCGAAAAATTCATGTCAAAAAGATTAATAATGGTTTATTGGTAGAAATGTCAAAGATTGAGGCAAATTCATAATACATTGAACAAAAGTAACAGAACAAAAAAATTATGTCAGAATTCAATAATGTCAAAAAGAATAAAATTATGATTTAGTGAATATGTCAAATATCTAAGTACATTTATCATTCATAAAATCTTTCTCATTGAGGAATTCGCTGACAGTATAATAAGTTTTATGCGTCAAAAAGTTTCGGAGCCTGTTTTTAAACAATGACAGCGGCAACTCCCTCCATTGTTTGGGTAATTTGTTATAAATGGTCGAGGCCATGCAGTAGACACTCTTGCGCATCAGTGCCGTTTTGGCGGGATAGGAGCATATTAGGTTATTGTCGCGTCTATTACGTGGAACTACGTCAGCCAGACGTTTAAAACGATTTGGGTTCGACTTCACAAACACAGCTACCTCCATTATGTACAGGCTAGGGAGTGTCAATATTTTGTGCTGTTTTAAGTATGGCATGCAACTATCAGTAGATTGAAGTTTGAACATGGCACGTAAACATTTTTTCTGGGCTTTAAAGACTGTCTCTCTTTCGACTGAATTTCCCCAAAATATTATTCCGTAACGTAGGTGGGATTCTACTATACCATAATAAGCAGTAATAAGTGCATCCATGTAAATTATTGGTGATAGTGAATATAGAGCGTATGCGGACTTACTGATTTTCTTACATAGGGTATCAGTATGTGCTTTCCAATTCAGGTTTTTGTCTATTACGAGTCCCAGAAATTTAATATTTTCTACTTCTTCTATTACTTCATTGTTGTAGCTTATATTGGGGCTAATTCTAGGAATCCGCTGACTAAAATGCATAAGTTTGGTTTTTTTCAAATTTATTTTCAAATTATTGGCTTAGGATAGATATATATATTTTTTTGACAATAAAAAGATCCTGATTGATAGTTTAGGAGAAAAATGGTATAAAACTTAAGCTACTTTGCATATTCATAATTATAAGATGTTTAAATTAAATTATTATATTTTTTTTAAACGATGAGGACATGCTCTAGATTGTGTAGATTAATCACACTATCACACTAATATTATAAAGGCGAGAGTTTTTGAGTGTGTGAGTGTGTATGTTTGTTACTTCTTTACGCAAAAACTGCACAGATTTTGATGAAATTTGGTACACAGATAGTTTATAACCTGGATTAACAAATAGGATAGTTTTTATCCCGATTTTATATTCCCGTGGGATAATTTTCGAGTTGTAGCGGGTGAAGCCGCTAGCAACAGCTAGTACCTATATAATATTTTTATGAAAATAAATCCGGTCATGGTTGCAGAAAAAAAGGGTTCTAATTTAACCTAAAAAAGGCCAATTCACGTATATCACAGCACATCTATCCATAGTGACCTAAAAAATGTATTTATCTTTATAATGCCCTACTTACTTTTATAAATATCGAGAATTTAATCTGTAGACACTTACCGTTAATTTAACCACAATAAAAAAAAAACCGGCCAAGTGTGAGTCGGAATCGCATACTAACGGTCCCGTAGCACTGTTATTGCAGTTAATATTTTTTTTTTAATTTTGCAGTAATAGAAATCATAAGAACATGCATTATTTGAAATTAAAGAAATGCTGATTGACTACAAGTAAACAGTTTATTTTTATTTTTATTTATTCCACAACTATCACACAACGCCATCTAGTCCCAAGCTAAGCAGAGCTTGTGTTATGGGTACTAGACAACTGATAAACATACTTTTAAATTTCTAAATACATACATAATAGATAAATTACACCCAGACACAGAACAAATGATCGTGCTCATCACACAAACATTTGTCCTGGGTGGGAATCGAACCCACGACCTCCGGCATAGCAGTTAGGGTCACTAACCACTAGACCAACAGGCCAGTCAAAAGTAAGTCAGTTGTAATATAAGAACAAAATTAAAATCAAAATGCTCAACTGCACTGAAAAACTAGTTAAAAACCTGTACTAGCCGATGATAAGTGATGTAACCTACACCTAAGTTTATTCACCGGTTTGCACCTAGGCGCTATAATGAAGGCTAAACCTTGTTCTGACCAAAAATAAGTAGGATATATCTAGGTTTAACCGCATGTGGCCGGCTACACCTAGTTCTAGTCGGCTAAAACTAGGTGTAGCCGCACATCGGTTATTACCCGTAACATATATTATACTTATCTGTGGGAAAAAGGAATCACTAGTTGAAAAACCCGGGTACTAAAAGAAACTAGTGTCATATTTTCAATGACCGAACCAGAACAGGCATTTATACTAACACTATGGACCGAAAAGTCTGAAATAAATCTTTTGAATTTATCTGGAACTATGCCGCACTCGAGAGATATTTAATAATTACTTAGGCCGTCCGTCAGTCACTGACGGCATAATAAATTGGGTGTCGATGGCCCCGACACCCAATTTAATTCATAAGGAGTTAGTAAACACCTCCAATACGTGTGTATGGAAATTCTGAGGGGACAGCGCGTACGCAGTCCCCACTACCAAAAATTACGCATCCGAGTTATCCGCATTAGGGATAATCGCAAGGGTCAACCTAACCGCAGTGCAATGGAAAGGCCTCGCCCTGGGGGAACCGCCTAATTGATCACGGTTTCCCCTATGCCAGGTAAGTATGCTTTTGTTACAGTATCGTGCGAGGGTCATTCAACGACGGAGAATCTTAACACCGCGATTCAGAATCGTGACGTATATGTACAACGCCATCTACTTACTTAGAGTGGTACTAACTTGCACGCGCCCCGACGACATAATTAGGTACAGTGAAACAGGGTGAATCGAAACTGGACTGTATTGTTGAGTACGCAGATGGCAGCACTGTCATGGAGAGTTATACAACCAGCCAGCAGTGATGAAGTGCGTTCATGGTAGAGCGTACCAAAACACAGTGCTGTGCCTGTAAAATAAGTCCGTTCAATCTGGCTCCAAATTTCCAGAGTGCATCTGTACAAGTTACCGTCAGCCTCGATCTTCTTGGCAAGAAGTTGAGCACGAATCTGAACTACGCGCGAAAGTATGAGGTGGTCGGTTCGATTCACGAGTCGGGCAAAGTGTTATTGGGTTTTCCATCAGGAGTTTCTCAGTAGCAGCCTCGGTTAGGCTAGTTAGTTAAATTTAAAAACTAACACATCGATCTACATGCTTTAATTAGTATTTATTTGCGAATATCCAATTAAGCATGTCTACCTAGTCACAAAGGTTCCATTTTTCTTTCGAGACACGGGACCCTAAAAAGTAGTTAGTAACCTACCCACTTGAAAATAAATCTAATCGTAATTCCCCATTCCTTGCAGTCGGGTAAAAACACAGGCAAAGAAATCACGAGGTGTGGTAATCACCGATAAGAAGACGGTTCAGTGATACGATCTAAGTACAGTCTGGAGCATGTATATTATACTCTGGGCAAAGTACCTACAAACGCAAATTCCTCGTAAAATAACTATTGTGACTTTGAGGTATGATCTACTTTATGATAATACTAGCTTTTAACCCCGACTTCGCCTGCACGAATGTCGATTAGACAAAAAAAAAATCGATTTTCCATACAAAATCTCATCTCCTTTTTAAATCCATAGTGGGTTGTTTTTCGTTATAAAGGAAACCTCTGTGCAAAAAAAGGGTTTGGACTGGGCGTTGATGAGTCATGTCAGTCAGGACTTTCCTTTTTGTTTACCCTATACAGGGTGTTTATTAACCCTTCACACATACGTCAACCAAGCATTCTGTACATCAAAGAAAGCACCCCTACGCAAAAATTTTGAGGTATTCCATGAAGCACACCCAAACGAAGCACACCCAGACGAAGCACACCCAAAGTATTCCACTTAGCACACCCATAGGTGGGCTTCAAATAAAAATGTTTAATAATTAATTTCCTATTCCACGAAGCACACCTACGAATATCACTCGCATAGTGTGGGGACTAAGAAATAAAAATGTCGATAGAAGAAAATATTTAAAGACTAACTTAGTATCTAACATCTTTCAGTTTCATTTTAATAATGTGATACAATACTTGTCATTTTCATAATGTTCTTATATAAATCCCATAGATAAGACGTATACATGATGCGTGTATCACATTATGACTGGCCTGGTCTGGCCTGTTGGTCTAGTGGTTAGTGACCCTAACTGCTATGCCGGAGGTCGTGGGTTCGATTCCCACCCAGGACAAATGTTTGTGTGATGAGCACGATCATTTGTTCTGTGTCTGGGTGTAATTTATCTATAATATGTATGTATTTAGAAATATATAAGTATGTTTATCAGTTGTCTAGTACCCATAACACAAGCTCTGCTTAGCTTGGGACTAGATGGCGTTGTGTGATAGTTGTGAAATATTATTATTATTATTATTATTATTATAATGAAACTGAATGATGTTAGAAATTTAAGTTAGTCTTTTAAATAATAAATATTTTCTTCCGTCGACATTTTTATTTCTTAGTCCCCGCACTATGCGACTGATATTCGTAGGTGTGCTTCGTGGACTAGAAAAATATTTTTTTATTTTTTTTATTTGGAGCCCACCTATGGGTGTGCTAAGTGGAATACTTTAGGCGTGCTTCGTCTGGGTGTGCTTCATGGAATACCTCAAAATTTTTGCTGGGAAACGCCTTTTTTTTGGGGTCAAAAATCACCAACTCAATATAAGCACTATTAAAACAACAAACAAACAACGGGTCATGGAGGTAATTTAAGTAAAGTTGTAACCTGAAAAACTAGTATTTATAAAAACAGCTGTTCAAAATTTGGAACTTTGACTCCCAATATCTCCGTACCTAGGGGGTTCCCAGGTATGGTCTAAAACAAAAAAAATATCGCAGTAGTGGGGAGAATAAGTGCCCTTCGTTTGCGTTAAGGGTACTTTTACACCCTCTATAGTTAAATAGAAGATGTATTCAAAAATATTAGTTTCGTTACGAATATGAACTTAATCGGGACGGTAAGCGAAAAGTGTTCTAAACGTTACCAAGTGCGTACATATTGGTGCTGCTGAATGTACAAATAGAGGTGATAACTTATCATAACCCCATAGTAACTATCTATTTACGTTAAGCGCCGAGATTGCATGTCGCTGTAACCTCAATTCGTTTGTGGATCGTTTGATATTGATAAAATCGCATAAAAGGCATGTACATAACTAATGACAAAAATTTAAAAGAGTATAATAGGTCATGTGGAGAGGATGAGTGAACCTTCACTCATCAAAAAAAAAAGTGTGAGTTTTTATGCATTTATGTTGCATGTATTCCATTGAATTTATCGACAAAAATCGTAATGATACGAACTAGCAGGATACAACTTGATGTGCCAGAGTATGATCTTGATTTATTCTCCACCAGGCAATGGTGCACAGACTTTGTTTTTGAAGTTCAAACTCAAGGTTTGCCAACGAGCGATGGAGCGCAGCATTCTGAATGTAAAATTTACTGACCGGTTAAAAAACACCACACTGACACTGCGCTTCAGAACGCAAATTGCCGACGTAGCATATAAATCTGTAAGACTGAAATGGGACTCGGCAGACCATGTCTGCCGAATGCCGCCGCAGCTGTGGGCTCGGGCCCACAGCATACCGCAAGCGGGCATATCGCAAGTCTGGAGCCCTGACATAAATAGACCGTGCCGCGGTAGACCGAGGAGAAGATCGCGGGACGCCTTAAGATCTGGCGAGAAGAAGCACACGATTTATTGCCGATATTGATTTTATTGTTCCACTTCTGAGCAAGCCAGGCTCAGGAGTGGGACAATAACGGCTAAATAAAATAAGTTTCCCAAAACTAAAAACATCATCATTCTCCTGACCTTAGGCCAATTTATTTGGGGTCGGCTCAGCAAGTCTTCTTCCATATCTGTCTATATTACTCCTATTCTCAGCAGTCAGCTCCTTTCTAGCAATATTATGCTTCACACAGTTCATCCATCCAATTTTGCTCGTGTAGTTTACATACACACACTCACAAACACACATAGACATAACACACTCACACATTCACACCTCCGGCATACACTCTACACAAGAGCACGCATGCATTATTATTCTTTTTTCTTTTTATATTTTTAATTTTTTTTAAATTTCTAATGCATAAATTGTGAACATTAGTAACAAAAAGGGTTGTAGACACTCACTGGTCTCACCTAGCACAGTAGGGTCAGGGTTTCAAATCGAAATGTATAACTTTTTCTTGTGTCAATAAAAATATTTATTATTTATTAATATTATATAACATTAAGGAACTCGTGGCTTAATAAGAACTGCCACTCGGGTCGATCTTTAGTTTAAGCTGCGCTTGCCTAGGTCGATCTGTGGATGGGTGACCGCCCATTACATACCGAGTTTCCTCCGTGCCTCGGAAAGCACGTTAAGCTGTTGGTCCCGGGTGCCATATATTATTATAGATCTTTGGCAGTCGTTACGGGTAGTCAGTGACCTGAAAGTCTGACATCCGGTCTTACCAAAGGGTATCGTATTACCTAGTATTAACTGGGTTGTGGAGGTCAGACAGGCAGTTGCTCCATGTAAAATACTGGTATTCAGCTGCATTCGGTTAGACTGGAAGCCGACCTCAATATAGTTGGGAAAAGGCTAGGCGATGATTATTTATTAATATTATAGTTTCCATCCTTATTACTTATTTTTTCTTTTAGACTAATATTAATGACATGATCTCCTAATTCGGATTCAAGCTTGAAAATCAAAAACTATAAAAAAAAAACGAATTAGTCCGTCGTTTAGATTAGGTACCAAAAATATTGAACACGTATTTTTTCTTTTTTTACGTAAACAAACAATGAAGACGATACAGTGCTTTGAAATCTCGTGAGATGTCATACTGAGACATTAGTATGACATTTTTTAGCGGTCAGTGACGTCACCAACCCCTACTCAAATCTCTAACTCGTTTTATCTTCGTCAATTTTGATTGTTTTGATATAACAAAAATACATATCCAATATTTTTCGATAATCCAACAGACGGACTGTTTGATTGTCAAGCTCCAGTTGTGATGCTGGTGGTCTCGACTTAAATAAAACTGCTTTCGATGTGAAGACTATATATAATTTTGGCTGGTTAGTTACAAAAAATAAATGGCCGTTGTATGTACACGGTAAGTGACGGCGAGCGAGTGTGCGCGATATGGTCAAGGGCCTAGCGGTAGGTGGGGCGCTGCGGTGACGTAGGATCATGTGTCGCGATCCTACTGGCCGGCGCGATGTGATGTTCCGGAACATATTCCCCGGGTTGAAGTGTGAAGGCTTCAAGATGATGATGATGCTGAGACGGGAAGAGGGCAAATGTTGTTGTAAGCACGTGTGATGGTGCCCTTCTTCGTCAAGATCTCGGCGACTCGGTTCTGCCCATCTGACCCTGGTTTCACGGCGATGATTCTGCCTAGTAGCCACAGAAGAGGAGGGAGATTGGCGTCTCTCACTAAGACCATGGTGCCTGCCTTCAGGTCATGCCCGGTCTGCCATTTGGTTTTCTGTTGTAGGAGAGATACATACTCATTAGTAAACCGTTGCCAGAAATGTTGGCGAAGCTTCTCAATTCGCTGGAAGCGATGAAGCCGCTGGATGTTGCAGTCGGTCATTTGAGGACTAGGAACTGACGTGAGTGGTCGTCCGATCAGGAAATGTGAAGGGGAAAGGTATGAGAGATCAGATGGATCAGTGGATAGAGGACTTAAAGGTCTGGAGTTCAAAATGGCCTCAATCTGAATAAGACATGTTGAGAGCTCTTCATATGTCAAGTGAGTTAGGCTCATGACTCGACGTAATAAATGTTTGGTCGATTTTACTGCTGCCTCCCAAATACCACCAAAATGTGGGGAGTAAGCGGGAATGAATTTGAATTCAATGCCTTTATTTGCAATTTCTGACGCTATGCTACTGGATGAAGCTTTTAAGAAGCGTGAAATCTCATTGAAAGCTCCCACGAATGTAGTGCCGTTGTCGGAGTACACGCGCTGAGGTTGGCCCCGACGACTAATAAATCGGCTGAAGGCCGCAAGAAAAGCTTCCTTGGTGAGGTCGGTCACCAGCTCCAGATGCACAGCTCTGACTGCAAAGCAGACAAAAACACAAATATAAGATTTTGAAAGCTTACATCCTCTACCTTTACGATCGGCTATCAGCACTGGCCCGGCGTAGTCAAGCCCTGTATTCAAGAAAGGGTACTCAAGATGCGTCCTATTGCTTGGGAGGTTGCCCATAACGACCTGAACAGGTTGAGCTTTGAAGCGAGTACAACGAACACAGTTACGCACTATCTGCTTTGCTAAGTTTCTGCCGGCTAATGGCCAATAGGTGAGTCTAATGTGTGCTAGAAGTAGTTGAGGTCCTGCATGAAGAAGTGTTTTGTGTTCTTTTTCGAATAAGATTTTGGTCAATATATGTTTACTGCATATTAAAATAGGGTGTTTGACATCGTAGCTGTAATTAGAGTTATGAAGACGCCCACCAACGCGTATTAAGTTGTCTGAACCGATGAAGGGAGAAAGACTAATCAATCGATTCTTTTTATGTAAGGCCTGATTAGATTTAAGAAATTTGTATTCCTCAGGGAACATTTCCTGCTGAGAAATC
This sequence comes from Diarsia rubi, assembly GCA_932274075.1. NCBI lineage: Eukaryota > Metazoa > Arthropoda > Insecta > Lepidoptera > Noctuidae > Diarsia > Diarsia rubi. The sequence continues at coordinate 4,102,642 of OW026432.1, forward strand.
TGTAATATAAGATTTTGTGATGTCTGTAATTCTGAATACGTTAAGTTGGATTTGTTTTTATGATTCTTTGTTTTACAATTATGAATAAATCTTTGTACATAGGCTATGATTCTGATTATTGATGTGAATGATGATTGATTGTGTATTAAATTAGAAATTAAATTAATATGATATGATTTATTTTGGTTAGCAACTGTATGTAATGATATTTCAGGTAGGGTAAAGCCGGGATAGTTGCCCCACTTTTTGAAAACGCCTCATAATCTTCAAACTGTACGTTTTTGACGAAGAATTTCCATGAATGTAATTAGTTTAATCTTTGTACTAGCAATACGACCCATTTTTGTTGATCTAACGTTATCTGATTCTGCATAAATTGAGTTATTGCAAAACCATTTTTTTGAGGATAGATGCCTACAGATGGATAGATGCCTCACCATGAAAATGCTAAGAAGGATAGATGCCTGTGATGTAGGATAGACGCCCTATAGATTAAAATAAGTACAATACATAGTTTTGTTAAATGTTTATTTTGTACTTTTTAAGTAATTGTTATCATGGTATGCTAAAAATAATTCAACTTAAATATTTGGTTAACAAAAAAACAACTTCTCAATCGTAACTAATTGAACATAATAGGTAAGGCAGGCAAGGTACCTACTAATATTTAAAAGTTTAAAAAATCAACATCGTAATTAAATTTCGTCCTTAAGGTGGAAGCTCACATCTGGCCCGCGAAATTCTAATTTTCTTACGTTTTTGGCAATTTGCAGGCCAGTGCTTGGTTGTATGTTTATGAAAATTTGATTTGCGACTGTAAGACGTATGAAGTTACCGAATTATAACCATCAAAATTACTAACTACTAAAGAACGACGACTAAATTACTAAAGAATGACTTTTACATGCAAAAATCAATCTTGACATGAAAATGAACTTGGAGGGTTGTATTGATAATTTTGATGGTTATAATTCGGTAACTTCATACGTCCTACAGTCGCAAATCAAATTTTCATAAACATACAACCAAGCACTGGCCTGCAAATTGCCAAAAACGTAAGAAAATTAGAATTTCGCGGGCCAGATGTGAGCTTCCACCTTAATTTAGGTAGAATTGGAAAGTGCTTTCAGTTTGCCGCATCTTGAGCAATAATTTCTGAAAATGGTACAAACTTCGTGTAGCCACTTCTGGCACGATATGCACTGAATCCAGTCAGATTTTGACTTAGTATTTTGAAAGCTATCAAAGCATTCTATGCAATAACAATCATCGTCTGGATCTTTTGGGCTTTCTTGGTTGTCTCTCTTAGTTTTCTTCACAGGCAAACCTTTAGTTTTTTTTCCTCTAGTTTTATAGTATGATGTTGTGGGTCTTTCTTCATTATCGCTTTATGAACTGTAAATAATTTGGCGTTTTTGTGACCCTTGAGTCTTAGTTACTTTTAAATAATAATAATTTTCTTTATCACTAAAATCAGTCTCATCGTTATAGTCTTCTTCACTAAAATAATTTATTTCTTTCGGATTTCGTTTCTTAAAGTTTTTGTCTTGCACGCCATCTTTAGATTTTTTTATTGGTTTTCTTAAATTTTCCTTTTTCTTTGGTAGTCTCAGTATTACTTTTTTTGTCTAATTTAGTTTTAATTCGTTTATTTTTCCTTTCAGCCGCATCTTTCTTTTCTTTAATTTTTTCTGTTGAATTCAGAATATCTGCTGATTGCTTGACCCTCTTAGCCATTGTCAAGGGTATTACCGGTATTGGCGACGCTTGGTCCAAAATTTTCGATGGAGTTTCTTTTTCTTCTATGCTAGCAAGAAACTGTTCAAGTGTATCGTCACCAATATCAACAATGCTTATATTTTCTAAAACTTCAGGATCAATCAAAATACTCGGAGATTCATTATGAACTGAAATCAGAATTGAATTTGGTGGTGTCTTATTTTGTGCTAATATAATTATTTATGTGTTCGGTATAGGGGATAGATGCCCCTAAGGGCATCTATACTGCAAAAAATCGGGGCGACTATCCTTTTCGCTATGGATAGATGCCCTTTTATTTCTTAAGTTAACTAAATTCAAAAAGGCAATTATTTATAAGTAGATATATAGTTAATTAACCAATACTTGTATATAATCAAAATGGAACAGAAGTAAGTACTACATAAAAAGATATGTTACAGTAAATACTTACGCTTGAAACTTTGAAACGTTCGCCGAGTACGTTGCGGAGATGATCGCACGCACGAGCTAAACACGTCAATCCCGTGCGATGGTCTGCGGGGCACTGAGGTGTGGGGCGCCCGCGCTCTATTTTGACACTATTAAGTCTGTGTTGCAATTTCGCGAAGTTGGGTTTTTAGAAAATGGGGCACCTATCCAACTGCGGCATCTATCCCGGCTTTACCCTAATGGAAGTATTTGTGTATTGGGTAAAGTTGGAAATTGTATTTCATTCTGATTTAAGAAATCGGGACCCGACCACCAAAGAATGGACGAGCTGATGCAATCAGCCTTCACCCCCCGAGATGCAAGATCAGCGGGGTTCCTCTTTGAAGGCACATAGTTCCACGTCTGGCCGGCCGTAGCTTCTTGTATCTCACTCACTCTGTTGCGGACAAATTGATCGAGTCGACTGGGCAATGTAGACAGCCAACCTAACACGATCGTTGAGTCACACCAAAAGAAACAATGATCAAACTCTAGAGTGAGTGATTTACGTACCTTCTGAAAAAGTCGTGTTCCAAGTAGCGCACCACATAACTCTAAACGTGGTATGGTTGTGGGCTTTATGGGAGCAACCTTGTTTTTGGAGGCTAAAAGGCGAACGCAAACTGTTCCGTCGTGTGCGACGGTCCTCACATACGTACACGCGCCATAGGCACGTTCTGAAGCATCTGTGAAGGTGTGCAGTTCAATACAAGTTGAATGTTTACAAGATACCCAACGCGGAATTTGAAGTGAATTGAGAGCTGAAAGTGATTGAATGAACTCAAGAAACTGTGTTTTTATTTCTGTTGGTACTTCGTCATCCCAATTGGATTTTAATAACCACAGTTGCTGTAATATAAGTTTGGCCTGAATTATGCATGGCCCAACGAGGCCGAGAGGATCAAATACCTGACTTACTAAAGATAAGATGTTGCGCTTTGTTATTTTAGAAACCGGTTTTAATATCATTGAAAAGAAAAGTATGTCTGAATTGCAATCCCAGTATAACCCAAGTGTTTTACTGGGAGTGTCGTTTAAATTTAATGTTTTATTTTGACTTTCTGCATTAAGGCTGGTGACTGAATTTAATATTATTGGATTATTTGACTGCCACTTACGAAGGTGGAACTTAGCTGACTGAAGAGTGTTAACTACACCTTGGCAAAGTTTAATGACTGACTCAATCGAGTCACCACCACTCAAATAGTCGTCTACATAAAAGTCACGTCTGATAGACTGACTAACTTCTGGGTCTGAACATTGATCTGCAAGAGATACCAAGCACCTGGTGGCTAGGTATGGAGCTGAAGAAGTGCCGTATGTCACTGTATTTAAGGTATACTTTTTTAAAGGGTCTGAAGAATTAAATCTGAAAAGAATTTGTTGTAAGGGACGTTGAGATGGCTCGACTAAGATTGCTCTGTACATTTTCTCGATGTCACCTGTTACAACAAATTTATGTTGCCTGAATCTTATAAGTATGGATAGTAAATCTTCCTGTACTGTTGGACCTACTATCTGGATGTCATTGAAGGACTTTCCCGACGTGCTGGCGGCCGATGCATCGTAAACTACGCGTAGTTTCGTAGTCGTGCTCGACTCTCGGACCACGCCATGATGAGGCATATAATAATTTGTTTCTGAATTATTGTTTATTTTTGTACGTTCTGTCATGTGATTAAGTTCAATGTATTCTTGCATAAATTGTAAATATCTATTCTTGTAAGTGGAGTCCCGTTCAAACCTACGCTCGAGGGAGAGAAAACGACGCTTAGCCAGCCCATAAGAGTCACCTAAGCACTCAGGCGAGTCCTTCAATGGTATGGTGACCACGAACTGTCCATTTGTATCACGACGTGTGGTTTCTTTAAAAAGTGTTTCACAGACCTGTTCATCTGTTGTAAAACAGTGACCAGACGATACAGTATCGAGTTCCCAGAAGCGAGTCAGCTGATCAGACTCCTCATGAGTAAGAAAATGACAATAAGAAGGTTGTGTTCGACGCGGAGACTGTGCAATACAGCCCGAGATAAGCCAACCTAATTTTGATGAATGTAATCTAGGTTGATGTTTACCTAAATTAATTGTATCGGAACCCAAGACGTCCCAAAATACTTCAGCGCCTACAAGAATATTAATAGCCGAAGGTACATTGAATGAAGGATCTGCTAATTGAATACCTGGCGGAATGGTTATATATTTTTTATCCACATAAGAGCCAGGCATCGACTGTGTAACATTTGGTAAAACAAAACAGCTTATCGTCGCCCTATAGCCCCCATAACATGATTGTAAATGAAGACGACAACTTTCTGAGGTACTAGAAACTTGTCCGTTAATACCTGTGACGGTGGAACTAGTGCTGTGAGTCACTAGACCAAGCTTCCCGCAGAGCTCTCGAGTGACAAAGTTGGAGGTGCTGCCATTATCCAAGAGGAGCCTGGCAGTATGAAGTTCTCCATTGACGCTTGCCACCTTAGCCAAGGCTGTGGAAAGTAAAATTTGTTTCTGATCATTTGTTTCTGAACAGGGTAGAACAACGTCAGCTGACAAAGCTACATTGTCCCCTGACTTATTTTCTGTTGATGACTCCCTATGTAAGAGGGTATTGTGTTTATTTTTGCAATATTTGCAATGAGATAGATTGCAACGCTTTGCGGTATGACCAGGTCGAAGGCAGTTCATACAAATATTGCTTTCTGATGCTTTTTTAATACGAGCTACAATGTTAAGGTCTCTGAAAGGTTGACAACTATATAAAAAGTGATTCTGAGAGCACATAGGACACTTAATGTTCTCAGATTTGTAATTAGGTTTAGATTTAGTAGTTGTAAGGTAGGTTTTAGATTTATTATTTTCATTAGTGTTTTTAGTAGATGTATTGTTTGTAAGTATTGTGGTGTTGTTATTATTTAATGATTCTAGTAAGTCTGCTCTGTTAGATATAAATTTTAAGAAATCTTTTAAATGTGGAAATGTGTTTAAATTGTTTTTGAATTCTTCCCACTCTCGATTAGTCACAGAATCTAATTTCTTTGACATAATGTAAATAACAAATAAGTCACAATGTTGTGTTGAATGGCCAAGTGTTTCAAGAGCTCGTAAGTTTTTATTTGTGACGTCAATCATATTGCGTAATGCACTAGATGATTCCTGTTGAATGGATTCAAGATTAAATAATGCCTGCAAATGATTATTTACGAGAAGGTTCTCATTATTGTACCTTTCGGTTAAAATTTGCCAAGCCATAGTGTAATTATCGGCTTTAAAGTCGATACTTTTTATCACTAAAGATGCACTTTCGATTAACGATGCGCGAAGATAATGGAACTTATTTATGTCCTGTATACTATTGTTATTGTGAATAAGGGAAAGATACGTATCTCGGAATTCAAGCCAGTGCTGATAGTCCCCGTTGAAGTGAGGCAAGTCTATCTTGGGCAGCCGAACGAAGTCATGTTTGCAGCCAGAGCCGTGCCGCACGAGATCATCGGTAGAAGAAGCAGACACGAGCGCGGGGCAGGAGGGGCGCGCGGGGGCGAGGATTGCCCTCGCGCGCGCCAGCGACGCATGGTACTGCGTCTCGAACTGCTCCCTTTCGCCGTACATGTCGTCCGCATTGTCCGACAGCAGCTCCAACTCAGTCTGTAAAACGTCGAATTCCTTATACAGCGTTTCCATTAAAGCCAAACGACCTTGTAATTCGACCTCTTGGAAACTATCTAAGTCTGAGTTACTTGGCAGTAACCTTAAAAAGTTATTGAAATGCGTGAGCTTAGCTTTGAAGCTTCCACGCTTCTTTATGAGTTCCTTTAGTTTTGCATCAGCCATATTGGTAGGTAGGTAGTGACAAAGCAAAGGGTCAAAGTGCATAAAAGGCAAAGAACAAAGAAAAAATTAAGAAAAGTTAAGGCAAAGTATTTTAAAGAAATGAATTTGTTACGACAACTAACGGTAAATCAGCTGTTATGATGCGCTAACGAGCCAGGTGTGCAAACCGGTTTGACTAGCAAAAAAAGTAAATTCACTAATGAGGTTGTTTACGTTAAAACGTGTCCAATAGTAGTAAGTATCATTCATCGGTGCGATAAGCGAGCAATGCAGCTCAGTAAGAGAAATAAGCGTATTATATAACGTTTACTTGATGAATGATTGCAAAGGAGTATGAATAAGCTATAGAATATGAAGAGTTCGATTATGTCTGATCCGTACTATGGCACTATTTTAAATTCCTGGAAAAGGGAAAGCTCAAAGGCAGGAATTAAGGAGATCGGAACGGACTCACTCAGAAATATGTTGCTCCCGGGGTAGACTGTCTTCGACGTGTCCTCTACGACGTTAATGCGATCGCACGAGGTGGGCAGTCCAAAGTCCACGGGCGGCTCAGAATAATGTTCCTCCCTGGGTAGACTGTCTTCAACGTGTCTTCAACGACGTGTAGGCGATTGCACGAAATGGGCAGTCCAAAGACCACGGGTGACGTGACACGACAAAAGACGGCGAATTTCTTTTTTGTAGAACCACGTAGCTTGGCTTCGAAGGACCACTGTTTGATTGTCAAGCTCCAGTTGTGATGCTGGTGGTCTCGACTTAAATAAAACTGCTTTCGATGTGAAGACTATATATAATTTTGGCTGGTTGGTTACAAAAAATAAATGGCCGTTGTATGTACACGGTAAGTGACGGCGAGCGAGTGTGCGCGATATGGTCAAGGGCCTAGCGGTAGGTGGGGCGCTGCGGTGACGTAGGATCATGTGTCGCGATCCTACTGGCCGGCGCGATGTGATGTTCCGGAACACGGACTAATTAGCTAAAATCACACTTCTTAAAGACAGTAAACATCCCTATGACTTGTGTGTGAGTAAAGGTACCTACTTAAAAACCACTGCAGTAGATATCCGTCGCTTATTGGTAAGGTTATTCAGAAACCACAGGTGCGTAGTAATCACAACCGACGATGGCGTGCCGGTATGACCAGATGTATGATCGAGATAAAAGGAATATGTCAGGATCGTAGCAGGTAGCGTTCTGTAGTTACTGTCTACATGAGAAGAGGTTGTGAGTTTATTTAAGTACTAGCTGTTGCCAGCGGCTTCACCCGCTACAACTCGAAAATTATCCCACGGGAAGAAAAAATCGGAATAAAAACTATCCTATGTGTTAATCCAGGCTATAAACTATCTGTGCACTAAATCTTATCCAAATCCGTTCAGTAGTTTTTGCGTAAAGAAGTAACAAACATACACACTCACAAACTTTCGGCTTTATAATATTAGTGTGAAGTGTGATTATAAATCTTATCATTATTATTTATCATAATTATATTATTTATATACAGGGTGTAAATTAACCCTTCACACCTACGTCAACCAAGCATTCTGTACATCAAACTAAGTACGCAAACATTTTTGCTGGGAAACGACTTTTTTCTTGGGGTTAAAAATCACTGCAGCACTCTCAAAACATTGTGCTAGTAGATGCTTTGAATAGTAAACGGGTCATGGAGGTAATTTAAGTAAAGTTATAACCTGAAACACTAGTATTTACAAAAACAGCAGTGCAAAATTGGGACCTTTGACCCCCAATATCTCCGTAACTAGGGGGTTGCTAGGTATGGTCTAGTACCAAAAAATGATCGCAGTGGTGGGGAGAACAGATGCCCTTCGTTTGCGTTAAGGGTACTTTTACACCCTTTATAGAGAATGGGTGGTCCCCCCACCACCGACCTACCCGGCTTAATCTAAAGATTGAGTGGCTATTACTACTTAGCCTCAAGCTCTGCAAGGTAAGTGACAAAACAATGGTAAGTAATTATTAATAGTATTTATTACAAATATATAAATTAAAATATTAACTAATAATTAAATTATGCAGCTTTGTAGTACCTCTTGGAAACACCATCGAATTTGTTACCAGTAATTGTCTGAAACAAAGAAAGAAAGAAATAAAACATCATCCGTGGTATTAGTAGCGCTATAATACTGCTCTCCGTGAGATCCTAAGTACGATTTCCAGGCCGGGTGAAAGGTTTCTGTGTTTTTTTATCAGAAATTCGAAGTAGCAGTTTGGAAACTCGTTTTAAGCCCGATTGATGGTAATAAACTCACCTTATTACATTAGAATTAAATAGAACTGGTGAAATGAATGTGCACTAACCCATAAAGTGTGATAAAAGTGATTACAAGATAATTAGCTAAAAATGATGTCATTGGATATCGGATGATAATATTAGGTACCTAAGTATATTTCGCTGTTAACAATAATGGTCTGATAGATAATGATTTGATAATTTGTTGTTATTCAATTATTATACAAGTACAGTCAGTATCACTAATATGTATACACTAGCAACGTTTAGAAGCAATATTTTGGAGCCCATATTATCATGGATGTAGTGTCTGTGAGTTAATTAAAGAGCCGGAAGCATTATGTCATCTCAAGCGCACGTGCGGTCGTAAAGCAGCCAGTCAACCACAGTCAACTGTGAGCGGCGGTAGTGAGTGGGCACGCGCGTCTAAAGAGCCGACAATATAGAAGCATATACCACATTTTGGCGAATAACGAATGTCATATCAATTAAATAATCAATAATCAATTAATTAATTATCAATTAAATAATTAAAGATTTTTAGTAATTTTATATTTAATTATCAATTAATTTATTTTACAAGAAATTCGAGTTCGAACTTTGGCAAGTGTATTACATTATTATTGCACACTAAAGCTGTTGCCAGCGGCTTCACCCGCTACAATTAGAAATTTATTCCATAGAAAAATAAAATCGGGATAAAAACTATCCTATGTGTTAATCCAGGTTATAAACTATCTGTGTACCAAATTTTATCTAAATCCGTTCAGTAGTTTTTGCGTGAAGAAGTAACAAACATACACACTCACAAACTTTCTCTTTTATAATTAGTGTGGTTGTATACAGTAACGAGTATCTAAGGCAGTTACAGTCGGCTGCGGGATGTTGTGGCTGCGGGATATTGTAAGGGTTGTGGGATGTTGTAAGAGATACCGCGGCCTCGACATAAAGGGCTACGAAGGAACATGGGTGGTTTTTAGTCAGTAGATGTCTGACACTCCCTTTCGCTCTGCCCAAGAGCGGGAGGAGTTATTCGAAGATTTGCCACCCGCCAAAAAGAAAAGGTAGTTACAGTCACCCACACATTTATTTTAAGTAAAAATTTTCATGCTTCTCATTCACAATTGGCGTGGAATGAGTTGGCGTTATAGATAAAATATTAATCAACGTACGTACCAACGTAACGTACGTGTAACGTTATAACAAATTCGTTTATTCAATGACGACAGTAAAGTGAAATTGTAAATATGTATACATGTATGTATGTTGTTGTATTGTTGTTGTTGTTATTTTATTGGTGTAGATTTAGGTAAGTAGGTAACGAAATTATTTAATTTATAACCGAAACTAACTCGAATATCATTCTTTCTTCTTTTGTTTTTAACCTCCGAGCAAAAAACAGGGGTATTATTACTTTGATGTGCGTGTAACTGTGTGCCTGTTTGTGGCATCACAGCTACTGAATGTATGAACCGATTTCGATTCGTGCTTGTGTCGGGGTATGTTGATCATTGTTTGTGCCTCATCTACCTACTCTATAGCTGCTTGTACACACGGCGACACATCGTGCTATAAATTACCAGTTTAACATGGCCTCACTTTTGATAAAGCAAATAAGGGTTTACGGGCGTTTTTATTCCACACTTTCGCGAGTCTTATGTCTAGAAAACTTCGTAATTATCAATTTTTTTTTTACTTTGAACTCTTGGAATTTTTCCCGCATCGTGGGTGAGTTTACAAACATTTAAACTCACTACACAAATACCCAGACCCGGAACAACTATCTGTAGGGCATACCTACAAATTTTGTTCCGTGCGGGGATCGAACCCGCAACACAGTCCAATCGCTCAGCTACTGCGCCAACTGTGCCGTCAAGATTTTTTAACCCAAGCAGAGCTTGAGCGCCCAGGTACCTACTGTTGATATGTTATGAAGGATTATGAACTTACCACGACGAGGTCGTCACCGGAGTAATCCCTCTTGAAGGTAGCGTTACCCTGGGGTGCGGTGATGGTCTGAGTCACTGTGTTTCCATCGACAACGTAGGTGGTCTTGATCTGGAACAAAATATGTGTTGCGTTAGTGACTTGACTTGATCGGTGACGAACTACTGTCGCAGGAGCGTTTGTCGCACTAGAGCAAACACTAGTGATGTCGAGGTTTTAGTTTGCCGCACTTGCGTGCATTCGAACAGTGGTGTATTGCAGACATTGCAGTACAGTTTGTCGCACATCGGTTTGTCGGTTTCTCTGTATGTCTTTACAGTTAGAGGTAGATATTCATAAAGTGCAGTATCTATTGTATCGTTTACATACTGTATTTAAACAATGCACATTGGTTTAACAAGAATTTTAATTTAACATATAATTCAATTATAGGTACTCGTAATAATTGAATTGTGTGTAAAATTTTAGCAAAAATTGTTCTCCATAGAGCCAAAGTCTATTCCAGTTTTCCAAAACACAATCTGAAATACTTACAGGAGTCTTTTCAGCACCGATGATATCATCGAACTCGACACCAGACTGGAACTTGACTTCCTTGGGACCCTCGAAACCACGAGTGTGGTAGGTGTAGGTGTCTCCATCCTTGGTCAGCTTCTGGTCCGGGCTGAACTTCAGGATCTGTTCGATCTTGTCTTCGGGGATGCCTGGAGTAATGGAAAGGATATTCAGTTACTGTGGATTATACGGAAACCGGTTGTACGATCCCATTTTGTCAGTTATGTTTAAGTTGAATCCTTCAGAGCAACCCCCGAAATTCGAATAATGTGACTTTTTGATGAAAAAGGCATTCAAGGAACTGAGAGGGTTGTTTTGGTGATTTTCATTATTATTACTATGAAAATTCACATTTGTTACGGCTGCGAATCATATTAAATTTAACATACAATAACCTGACAAATTGCAAAAAACGTTGGAAAAGTCAAATTTCGCTAGGGGCATGTCTAGACACAATTCTGGTACTAAGAAATTCCTGAAATAAAATAACACTTCGCCTAAGTCAAAGTCAAAGTAAAAAAAGGTTAGGTTAGGCCTAGGTTCCGACCTGTAGCTAATATCTGCAAAACCTTGCTCATGATTCTAATTTTATCACTTTGAGTATTTCGGTGAGCAGGTTTATTAATTTGTGCTTATCAGTGGATAGTAGAGTTCGATTATAAATTATCGAACGAGTTTTTAAATCTTTCTTATCTTCACTAAAACCGAATCACTGCTTTTAATCTCAAATTTTCAACTTTTGTCACAAGTTTTTTTTAGTTTATTTTTTTTAATTTTATAACTCTAAATTAAAAACGTCCATGACCCCTGTACTTGCTATGCAACTATCATGTTTTGAATGCATTGCATTGAGTCTTACACTATACTTAACGTAATATTTCACAAAAAAAAGTTCTATGTTAGGGATTTGGGATCCGCACTTAATTCTTAAAGTGGGCCAATGAAGGTACATGGAATCTTTGCTTATAGTGTGATGTACAATTTAGTTGACGGCTTCGTAAAGGGTTCACACCTTGTAAGTATATTAAAATGTCTTTAAACACATACCGACTGCGCGGAGGAATCCATCGAAATTCTCCTGCTTGACGAAGGTGTAGTTTCTGCCGATGAAAGACATGTTGTTTGTTGTTTGTGTAGGCGATCTGACGGACTGAGTCGAATGACGAGACACCGGCCGACCCAGGCTTATATCTGACCGCTAATCTACCCGATATGATAAGGGTAATAGGAATAAATATGACCGTATGGACGAAAAATGATTAATTTTTATGGAAAAAGAATTGCTGACGTGTCATGATTTGTCATGTCGCTTTATCATCACACAAAGGTCATGTTTATTTTAGGGGCCTTGTTTATCAGTTAGGTTTAAAGTCCATTGAAGAAAGTAGGGTAACCTATTTTTTTGTTGTTCAGTCTAAGTACTCTGTTTCATCGCTGAGCAAAGGCCTTCGCATGGCTATCCAAGTTGGTTTACCTATTTGCCTTCTCCTTATGACTCCAGACCGTTACGGCAATGTTTATTGGGCTTAACTCTGTTAAAAATGTCGTCTTCAGGCACCTATTGTGTGATGTCCCGTGCATTGGTTGTTACGGTATGCGTCGCTGCGTGCTTTCGTACTCACAGTATTCGCTGTTGCAAACATTCGGCGTCGTGTAATTCGACGAAGTAACTTTCGGAATGACGTATCACACTCATCTTCGCCCACTTGTCCGGCTTCAATTTGTCTTTGAAGCTCATAAAGCTGCCAAACTAGAATAGTACTGGGCTTGCCATGTCTGGACTCGGGTGGCCGACGACGTTGAAAGATACCAAGAAGATGACGGGACGTCTTGAATGGCTTTGAAGAAAAGAGAAGAAATCTAATCTATCCGAGATTAGATTTTCAATTGGGTAGATCATTATTCATGTTTGCTCATTTATTTATCTCTAAGATGTGTCTCATCCCGTCGGGGCCGCGGGTTGTTCACAGGTTATTGCGGCCTCGACATAGAGGGCGAAGAAGGAACATGGGTGGTTTTTAGTCAGTAGAAGTCTGACACTCCCTTTCGCTCTGCCCAAGAGCGGAAGGGGTTATTCGATGATTTTACACCCGCCAAAAAAAAAACAATGGATAAAAAACTTCTTTCTGCGAAAACGGCTGCATGGACGACTCAGACGTCAAGTACGCATGCAGCGTCTCCCCTCAGACGAACCACGACCTTCCATCTTGCACCGCATATCACTTGCGCACTTGATGATCGTGTCACTGACTCTGGCAGTGCCACCATCATTGACAACATATTCGACCGTTTTTGTGAAATTTCTTATAGTTTTTATTCCTCCACTTTTATATTCTGATTTATTTCGTTGCGGGACCTACGTGAATCGTTTTTCAAGGACTGGCCGAGCCTTAGTAAAAGGTGGTCAGAACAAATTATTCTCACTTTCAAGAGGATTTCTTAGTGATTGAGAATGGGTGAGGCGGGCTTTTAAACAAAACAAATCCGGCTGTTACTTAAACTCGGTTTAAATGTGCTAATGGCCCTTAACTTCGTTATGGAAATTCGTTTCTCGGTAGGAACCAACTTATACATAATAGGGTAGTTTCTAAAAAAAAACTAATTATTCCGTCAGCTAGATTTCCAAAAAACATTGGACACGTTTTTACCTTTTTTCTCGTAAACAAACAATGAAGTCGATACACTGCTTCGAAAACTCGTGTGACGTCATATTCTTAGACATTAGTATGACATTATTTACCGGTGAGTGACGTCACAAACCCCCACTCAAATCTTTGACTATAACTTCGTAATTTTTTATTATTGATTTGACAAAACAAAAAATACGTATCGAATATTTTTCGATAATCTGTCAGACTAATTAGAATATTTTTTTTTAATCAGGAAACATCACTACTATGTTGTTATTTATTTTCGTAATCCACTTTGTTTAGGAAAGACAACTAAGGAGGAATCGTCATCATCATGCTTAGTCTTATCCTAACAAAGTTGGGGTCGGGGTCCAGTAAACCAGATGCAGCTGAATACCAGTATTTTACGTAGAGCGACTGCTTTCGTCACAATCCAGTCTTGGAAATCTCCAATCTTGGAAAGACTTGATGACAGGATTTCGGGCCGCTGCGCTGACTTCCTGCAACGACTGTCAACGGTCTTCAGATGACAGCCAAGATGAACGGCTTAACTAATTGCTTTACGTGTTACGGAAGAAATGATAAATTAAGGAAGAAAAAATAGACAATCTTTTTAAATATTAAATGTTTTATTACTTACACAATAAATTAAAATATTTTAAACTATGTACTTAATTGATTAAAAAGTAAAATTATGCAGCCTTATAGAACCTTTTTGAAACGCCGTCCCATTTGTCCGAGGTGATGGTCTGTAAAGGATAAATAAATAATTTAGCCACCATTAAGTGTGAATACACAATTTACCCATTTGAAGCTGGAAAAAATTGTTAAACCTTATAATAAGCGTGACAATCTAATAATGAAAGGGAATGAACCCAAAGGATGACAAAAGAAACAAGACCACCTATTTGTTCGTAATCTGGAAATGTCCTAAAATGGAACCCTGTGACACTCCTACTGATTTTCGCGAGAGAATGCTACGCAAATTCTCTTAAGAACCGGTAACTGTCTTGCTATTTTACTGAATTTAAATAATAATTAATTTGATCACAAATTCGATTCGGGCGTCAGCGAAAATACAATATTAAGTGTAAATTCAATCTCTCTTTTGCTTTTGGAAAATCGTTTCTTTGTAGGTAAAACTAAGATTCAAAATTGAACTTACCACAACAAGGTCGTCACCGTTGTATTCCTTAACGAAGGTGGCTGTGCCTTGTTCAGGTTTGCCAATGATCTTCTGAATCACTGTATTACCGTCGACAGTCCATACGCTTTTCATCTGAAAAATAAAAACGATTTTTATGCCACATTGTGCAACTGCGAAGCTTAGAAATTGTGCAAAAACCCTCCTTTGAATAACTACGATATTGACATTGATTCTCTTTTGCTGCGAATATCACAAAAAAGACATAACACCACGCCTGTAATCTCCGAAGGGTTATGCAGAGGTATGCGTAATAGCACACCCACATTTCGCTAATTATGTAATTACCCTATTCGCCATCATTTTAAAAAAATCTAGACTCCGGTGGACACTGGCTACTGAGAAATACCAGATGGAAAAACCTGATAACACTTGGCACAACACGGGAATCGAAATTTTTATTATTGATAAATAATAAAAATTTCGATTCCCGTGTTGTGTTGTTGTGAAAAAAAATTTTATTATTGTATTGACAGCATTAATCATTCAGAGAAATGCATTAATCATTCAACGATTCCAGAACAAAGTACTGCGGGAAATTGTTAATGCACACGAAATGATGAACTCAATCGGGACTTAAGTATTGAGTTCATCGATAAAGTGATCCATAAATCTGCAGAAGCTAATGACAAATGACTTCATCAGCACGTGAACGTCGAGGCGGTCCAGCTTCTCGACCACACAGACATAGTGAGAAGACTAAAAAGAACATAACCGTTCGAGTTAGTGTTTAGTGCTAGTGTTAGTGAATAGTGTAATGTAGTACAAGTGTTACTAAATAAACACAAGAAAAAGTGTATTCGCCATAATAGAGACAATAAGAAAAGTGCCAATAGACACATTCTTAGTATGTAAAGACAATTTTACAGTTTAAGTTAGAATAAAATTACCTATTAGTCTATATCAATGCTAGATTGTAATAAGATTACGGTCCATCATTTTAATGAACACTAGGCATAAGGAACAAAAAAAAATTGTATTGAAAATATAGTCTGTCTACTAGGTAGTTTATTATTGTCTTGATAAAGTTTGAACTTAGAAGACTAGTTTCTAAACTTATGTTGCTCCAGACACAGAATACTAAAATACTTACAGGGTACTTCTCAGGACCAATGTAGTCTTCGAACTCGACACCAGACTTGAACTTGGTTTCACTGGGACCAGCCGGAGTTGCTGTATGGTTTGTGTATGTGTCTCCATCCTTGACTAGCTTCTGATCTGGAGTAAACTTCAAGATCTGTTCGATCCTTTCTTCAGGGACACCTAGAACAAAATCAAATATTTTTAAGGTTAGCTTTAAAAGAAAACTTAACCGGCAATTTTATCTTTCACTGAAACTTCTAAAAATAATCTAAAAAAATATTTACATAGGATTATGCCCCACAAAAATGTTTTCACGGTTTGTCGGTGGGAACGGAACAACCGGTATAAATCAAATAATAATCAAGTATATTTTTGCGAAAACTTAACTGATATAAGTTTTACTATACTACTCTACTTATAAAGTTAAAACTAACTAGCTGATATAACTACTATTAAATTTGTTGTACATTTTTTTTCCGTTATGTATGTCAATCAATCAACATAATTATCTATCTATCAACATAGGCTGTGCCAAATCATCTGATATGAACGGCAAGCCAAACTATAGTCGATTTTTGAGTCAGTACCTTACATAATCATAAAATTCGCTTTCACTAACCGGTAGGTATCACTAATTAATCACAAAAGAAACTATACTTACATATTACTACAATCAAACGATATTTCTAATTTCTAATAATAGTCTTCTAGCCTTTTTAATTTTTTTGTAGTTGGGAAATCATCAGATTGACTCCTCCCACTCCGGGTGAAGCGGAAAGGAGTATCAGACTTCTACTGACTAAAAGCCACCGATGTTCCTTCTTAGCCCTTTGTTTTCCGGGGCCGCAGCCCCAGTGTGGTTAGTGCCTAATCTGGCGTCAATTTTTTTATTTTATAAAACGTTGTGCCACTCTAGGAATTTCCGCGGTATCGCATGGGCCATACAAATATTTGTTCCGTGCGGGGAATGGCGAGGATCGGTCAGTGGGCCATTTAAAGGCCGGATTTGAATCGAATCCGCGACACATTGCGCAGCAGTAGGCCTGCAAGATGACATGGCACATGTGGGGCTTCCTTGTCTTGCAACTATCACTACTTTTCTACGTTTTTCGTACCGCACTCATTGCACTTCACTGCTTCTTATGGTTTTTAGGGTTCCGTACCTCAAAAGGTAAAAACGGAACCCTTATAGGATCACTTTGTTGTCCGTCTGTCTGTCTGTCTGTCTGTCTGTCTGTCTGTCAAGACCTTTTTTCTCAGGAACGCGTGGAGGTATCAAGCTGAAATTTATATCAAATACTCAAGTCTATGGTCTCTTGGAGCTGTGAAAAAATCAAACTTCTAAGTCAACGCGATCAAAAGATACTCCCGTTTATGCCGCAAATTTTCGACACTCGCAAGGGAATCAAAACCTACAGGGTACTTCCCGTGAACTCAGAATCTTGAAATTTGGTACGAAGCAACGTCTTATAACACAGATAAAGGAAAAATTGCGAAAAGCATAAATTTTTAGTTACATCATATAATAAATATATTTTTAATAATTAAAAAAAAAAAAAAAAAAAGCGACTCCCCTACTACGATGGTACGGAACCCTTCATGTGTGAGTAGGACTCGCACTTGGCCGGTTTTTTAATTACCTACTTTACAAAGAATACATACCGACTGATTTCAGGAATCCATCGAAATTCTCCTGCTTCACGAAACTGTAGGTCCTACCGAGGAAAGACATGATGACTGTCGTTTGTATTGGCGATGTAATAAAGAAATAGGCCAACACAGGCTTATAAACAGTAGCTAATCTACCCGATTATGATAAAGCATCATTTAGTATTGCATCATGTTCGAGCGTGTTAGAAAATTTACCCAATAAAATTAATCTTTGAAAAATAAATGCTTACATGTCGTGATTGGTGTTTATCAGGTGTGCTAAAATGTAATAACTAGTTAATTAATGTACGAAAAATGTGTGCTGTAGCTGGTGCCACGGGGCGAGGCTAAGTAAAACATTGTGAGGAAAACGACATGTTTTACAACTGGTCTAGTCAAGTTAAGTTAGTAAAGTTTTACAATTACCTACTTACCTATATAATAAATGTATGTATGATTGATGGATTTTGTTATTATTTATCATCTATCATCATCATTATTACCTACATCAACTATAAGACGTTTACCGTAGTTCTCAGACCTCCCTGTCCATGTTATGCTGTCCGGTGTCTCGTGGTTGCAGCTCCTGAAGGTCCTGGGTTCGATTTCCGGTTCGGCAATAATTTTACATTCCGTTTTGCTGGAGCTTGAAAGTTGGCTAATCCCACTGAGATTGCACTGTGATCAGAAACGAAACACAAAATATCTGCAGATTAGCCCAAGTTAGCATGCTCTTCTATCTGAGTAATACATCCTAGATTTTTATATCTTGCCGCAGGCCGTCAGTCCTTTTTATCTTGCTAAAACGACTACGTACACGATAGTACTATCTCATTCATAAATATTTCAGACAGAAAAAGATTTCGATACATTTTATAATTGTGTAGTATTTATGAATGATTTCTCCTATGTCGATCATAATAATATGTGATGCAGTTTTATGATCGATTTAATTTAATTATTAATGTATATTGCACATGTTTGCGAAGTGATGAATATAAATATTAAAGAATAGGGAGGGAAATGAAAACTAGACAAACGGTAGGAGGATTGTGTGAAGAGGAAGGAGAATGATATACCTAAACGAGAAGAGAGTATTAATGACGCCGTTTCATATGACAGGGAAGGCTGGAAGAAGAACACGTCTGACACGGACCCCAAATTAAACAGGACAAGGACAGAAAGATGATATGATTTAAATTATACATGTTTAGCAAAAGGAATACAATGTCACAATACCTACAGTGACAATGCCTAAATAAAATAAATGAGGTCGATGCTATAGACAAGTGTAATGTCAACTAAGATAATTTAGGTAATTCTACTGATTCTTGTAAGCTCAACTGGCCTATTGAATAACTGCGGTACTCAGAGATAGTTAATGTTTACTTAAGCCGTCACTTAGTAAAAATTTGACATACTTTTGTATGACAAAACTGTCAAAACCTTTACTACCTAAGTGTTGGCCTTAGTAATCATTAGCTCTCTAAGTGCGGCAGTAAGAATTATTGCTTGGTACCTAAATGGACAAAGAACCAGGTGGCAGCTCTTCTCGATACAGTTCGGTGTTTGGACTCCAAACACTAAACCTCTTAAGTATTGCCGGTAATTCGGTATTTCCACAGGAAAGTATAAACTATTGAGTAAAAATATAAAAACTATAACATAAAAGATTTTTATTAAATAAATAAATTATAAACTACTTGTTACATTTGGATGTTATCTTATTCAACTTTGTAGTACCTCCTGGCCTCACCGTCCCACGTACTGTAGGTAATGGTCTGAAAAAATAAAATCATTTTTCTAAGGGAACACAAACCATAAAATTATACTGTCTCTTAGGACTCCTACGAAGGACCTGAAAATACTAATTGCGCCGAAGTCAAATACATAATCTAAGACTGACTAACCAAATAAATCAGTTGATTAGAGATCATGGTCCCAATGTAGCACCCTGGGACACCCCTGTAACTATAATAGGGGATCGGACAAAAAAAAACTAATGAGTCCGTCAGATAGATTTCCAAAAAATATTGGAGACGTATTTTTTCTTTTTTCACATAAACAAAAAATGAAGTCAATACAGTGCTTCGAAAACTCGGGAACTCTTCAAAAACGTCATAAGATAGTACATTTTTCACCTACAAATGACGTCACAACCACATCTTATCTTCGTCAATTTTGATTAATTTGATAAAACAAAAAACACGTATTCAATATTTTTCGATAATCTAACTGACGGACTAATTAGAATCATTGTTTTTTGACTCAGTCCGATCCCCTATTCGAATAAAAAGGAACTGAAACGAACATTCCGACCATTATATAGAAACTAAAAAAGGTGCTTAGTAACTTTCAGACTTGAGTTCTATGATTATATTCTACTTCAGTGTATCAAATGCTTGTGACAGATCTATAAGTGGCAGATGATGTTTATTTTGTTGTTCACGTCTAATTGTGATAAATTGTTGTGTGAAATTCATGACTTGCAGGTAGATAAATGTGATAAGTACATATTATTTAATCTTATTTTATACTAGCATAAGCCAGTGGCTTAACCCGCGTGGAGTTCGATGATTGTCCCGCGGGTAATACTAGGTACCGTTTAAAAAGTTATACAGTGTGATTCTTTATAATGTGCACATATCGAAATGGGGGAATCTATGCTTAATTTTATCGACGGAAAAATTATTAAAAAAAATCTAAATATTTTTTAATATTTTATATGGAATTTTTAAAAATTTTGTCTGCTACTGTGACCCCAGTGTAAACAAAACGGTGTAACTTTTAAACTAAATTATCTATCGCGATGAAACAAACTCCATAATGATTGGAAGCAATTAGGCGTCCTCGTAAAATGAAAATTGTGGAAAAAAACTACCCTCAATTGAAAATAAACACGTTTTTTGATCAAAAAAACTTTTTTTTTTCATAACTTTTTACATAAAATTGTTTCATCGCGATAGATAATTTAGTTTAAAAGTTACACCGTTTTGTTTACATTGGGGTCACAACAGCGGACAACATTTTTGAAAATTCCATAAAAAATATTAAAAAATATTTTTTCCATGGATAAAATTAAGCATAGATTCCCTCATTTCGATATGTGCACATTATAAAGAATCACACTGTATGTATGTTAATTCAGGTCATAAACTATCTGTATTCTAAAGTTCTACAAATCCATTCAGTAGCTTTTGCGTGAAAGAGTAACAAACATCCATCCATCCTCACAAACTTTCACATTTATAATACTTAATAGTAGGATTAGTAGGGTTGACGCGCATTCGGTATTTTAGACGAGGTGTAGCTAATAGTATAGTCATATTTTTTATCTTTAAGACCTGTGTTATAGAGAGGGAGCCTAAAGCAATGAGCTGCAATTGAGATGCTCCTCATAGAAAAACCCAATAACACTTTGCCCGACTTCGGAATGGAATCCAAGAAAACAGTCGCTGTTGGAAATAGACTAGACGAATGATATAAATAACGCATTTCTGTTTACTTGCACTTCATAAGTGCAGATAGCATCAGAAGCTATCAAATAAAATTTAAAGATAATTTAAGGCTAGAAAACGGTCCTCTCGGGGCTGCGTGTTGTTGTAAGAGATACC
The DNA here is from genome assembly GCA_932274075.1 of Diarsia rubi. Classification (NCBI taxonomy): domain Eukaryota; kingdom Metazoa; phylum Arthropoda; class Insecta; order Lepidoptera; family Noctuidae; genus Diarsia; species Diarsia rubi. The sequence continues at coordinate 4,123,621 of OW026432.1, forward strand.
GCGGCCTCGACAGAAAGAGCTAAGAAAGAACATGGTTGGTTTTTTGTCAGTAGAAGTCTGACACTCCTTTTCGCTCTGCTCAAGAGCGGGAGGGGTTATTTGGTGATTTCCCACCCCAAAAAAAAGCCTAGAATATGGTGTAACTTTAAGACTTGTTATAAAATGTTTTTTGTTCTAAGTTACGAAATATCATACTTACGGGTGTCTTTTTGCCACCAATGACGTCATCAAATTCTACACCGGACTTGAATTTAGTCTCCTGCGGACCGTCAAGTGTTGATGTGATATAATATGTGTAGGTGTTTCCATCCTTCACGAGTTTTATGGGAGGACCAAACGTCACGATCTTTGCGATATTTTCTTCAGGGACACCTGATTCAAAGACATTATTTTGAATAAACTCATAATGCACGGGAAATATCGAAAAATATACCTACCACTTATGAAAACTTTCACTCATTTTTATTAAAAACTATATTCACTGATTGAACTGCAGATATTGATCTGCAGTTACGTAAAAATTACAACTAATATCCAGAACTAGTACGTACCTAAAATCTTCAAGAATCCATCGAATTTCTCCTGTTTGTTGGTTGCCAGAGATCGGCCATCACAGTCTTATAAATAGACGCTAAGTAATCAGCGGGATAATGATAAAGAAAAATATACGTAAGCGAAAACACATATTTACGAAGCAATGTTACAAAAATATAACTCCGATGAGTCATAATTGAAATCAGTCATTTCGATTATGAGTCAACAGAGCTAATTTCCATTATCAGTCAGTGGAATTCGTGGCTAAAACAGATCAATTTGATAGAAATGTAAAGTCTGTCTCCAAACCACAAGCAGTCAGGGAGCTGTCACTAATGACAACTAACAGTTGCAAAAATGGCGGGAAGTTGTAATATATGTGTTTTCTAACCTAACAAACATGTGTTGCTGGGGAGTTGGTTTCGCATTTCACTTCTTTCCAGCTACAACACTATAAAATGTCGAAGGGTGGGCGTTTTGGGGGACTGCCTCTTGTAAATAAGTAAAGACGTAATATTTGACGTTCAAAAAGTGCTGATTATCAGCCTTGACTTTTGATTTTGGTTTTGATTTTACAGTTAGATTGACAACTACTGATTTACCCATTTTAGGTATACATTGCAACTAATAAAAGCAGATCGACCTTTGGGGTAAACCGTACTTGTCAGAAAACGGTAGTATTCAAGTAGTACCATATTACCCATTACTAAATGGGTTGTGAACTTGTGACGGTCAGATAGGCAGTAGTTCCAATTAAAATCAGGTTTATTATTAGAGAGTGATCTAACTTCTCAACGTAGGATCGTCTAGCTTGAGCTTCCAAAAAGACATCATGTCACAAACAAACTGTGTCATGTAACAAATGGTCGTGGTCAAGATGTTGGGTCCTTGCGTGAAACGGTGACACGGTTTACACGTTGCACCACCCGACATTCCAATGCTAATCAACAAGGAAGTAATTTAAAAAAAGTGTTTTGTAGCCTTCATTTATCATGTTTGCCTAACAAGACATAGTCGTTAGACTCGTATCAGGTGATTTAGTTTCTGCCAACTCCTCATGGGAAGATGGATGTGAGCTTCCGACTTCCAAAGTGTGAACTGTTGAACGGCATGACTTACGTAGTTTTTCACTTGTATTTCTATGATTTTGTAACGATATTAAATTTTTTTAAAGTGTCCATAGAGTTTTTTGCCCATTCTTCTCAATAAAGACCTGTACTATGGAATGGGCCACTACAGTACTTTAAGAAGTTATTGTGTTTTGTGACTTAACTTTAGCTACGCTTTCTTTGTTTTTCTGCCATTCAAAAGTGCCTGTAATGGTCTAATTGAAAGAAATGCTGTGAGTTTGAGTTTCTCTGTCAGTGTCTCTTGATCGTGAATTTCGTAGTCAATTGGTAAGACTTTCCCGAGAGTGGTGTTGTATTCATATTAGACCAGTTGTTCTAGCTGAGCATCGTCACATTCAAGTTCGATTAGCAATTTCTTCAAAGAAACTCGGAGTTTGAAAGTTAGTGGTAAATGTGATCATTGTGTACGACAGTGTGTTGAGTAGGGTCAAGAAAGCTATTTTTCTTACAACCTCCAATAAGTTATCCGACCATCTTATCTTATTAAAAACTACAAGATAATGCTATCTCAATCATAAGTATTTTTAGAAAAGAATTTGTTACGAAAACGGTTTTTTTTAATAGAAGCATTTTTATGTTTTTATTATAAACCTTGTATTCATAAAAGTAATCACGCAGGTTTAGACTGATACTACACACATCAAAAGTGTCTAGGGATCAAGCATTTTTATGCGGATTTCTTGAGATTGAGATGTGGCTTTGTAATAAATTTATGATTTTATAAATTTATATGGATCCTTTTTGGTGCATTTCATAATTTGAATCAGGAACTGTGAATCAAATTCGAGTAAAAGATGAAAATCAGCTGTCAATATTTTCCCTATAAAAACATACAACGCATTGAAGACATTATTAGTGCTACTGTTTCTCTACTACTGATTAAAACCAACGTTATTATGGAGCGGCGACGTCATTTAAGCAGGGAAGAAATGCTCAGAGCCGTGGGAATGATAGAAGCTGGTTCCCGGCAACGTACTGTAGCTTTAGCTCTGAATACAAGTCAGAGTGTTATCAGTCGACTTTGGACACGTTACCGAAGCACTGGTACCGTGGCTGAGCGCCATGGAGGACGGTATCGCTGCACCACACGGAGACAAGACCGATACATTCAAATCTTAACTCGAAGAGTTCCAACAATAACCGCCATGATGTTAGCCGTGAGGCTTCATCACTCTTCAGGGAACTTAATTAGCGACCAAACAGTCAGAAACCGCTTGCATGAAGTGAACCTTCATTCCCGAAGACCGCTACGGGTACCACCTATAGCAATGCACAATCGTAGGATTCGATATCAATGGGCTCTTGAACACAGAAATTGGGCAGAAGAACAATGGCGTTTCGTGTGCTTTTCTGATGAGTCTCGTTTTGGTATGAGACCGGATACAAGACGTATACGACACTGGAGAACCCCTGGACGCCAACAGCAATTAAAATCCTGCCAGGAAGTCCATCCTTATAGTGGTGGAACTATCATGGTATGGGCGGGTATTTGGATCGGCGGAAGAACTGAGTTGATTTGGATCAGAGGCAACCTCAACGCTCAAATTTATGCTGAGACGATTGTATCAGACGTCATCGTTCCTCTACAAGTGCAAATCGGTCCCTTATTTCAGTTAATGCATGATAATGCACGACCGCACACCGCAAGAGTTGTAAGACAGACTCTCGCCGCAGCTAACATCAATGTCCTGCCCTGGCCTGCTCAGTCGCCAGACTTGAACCCGATTGAGCATGCATGGGATATGCTACAGAGAAGAGCTCTGCCGAATATGGAGGGTATCCAGTCGCAAGAAGACCTTTTTTTGTTGTTGCAACGAACATGGGCGGCCATTCCACAGCGTGATTTGGATGAACTCATTTTGAGTATGCCAAACCGATGTTCTTGTGTTGTTAGTGTTCGCGGTAGAAACACGGATTATTAATTGTTTAAGTTACCCAATAAAATTTTAAAGAAAACTGTTATTTCAGTCTTTTTTTCGAACTTTAATGTTAGTGGTTCAAATGTCAAAAATCCCTTTATTAGGAAAATGGCAAATTTCTTTATTAATGCAAAGGTGACTTGGTTTATCGTTACTGTGACAAACGAAAACACTTTATTTGATGAATCCTTAAAGAAAATTTTAATTAATATCAATCAGGAGAAAAGTTATTGCAAAAATATATGTTGATCCCTAGACACTTTTGATGTGTGTATTAATTGTCGCTACGGCCAATGACATAATGGGCAACAGTTTTATTATGTGTTCGGATAAAAGACCTAGTAAAGGTGGTTTTCCTCGGTACAGTACAAATTATGGTTGGGTTATTGTCCGTCGAGCCAAAACCGTAGTTTGAACTTTTCAAGGGATATAAAAAGAAACGTTTATGTATAAAATTACTTTATTACAGAAATAAATTATTTAAATTATTAACTACTCGTTACACTAAAATAAAAACTTATTCAGCTTTGTAGTACCTCTTGGCAACACCGTCCCATTTGTCAGTGGTAATGGTCTGAAAAATGAAAAATACAAATACATTTATGATGGGACGCATGGCACTACTTTTTCGAAGGAGTGGGTGGAGTCCCCTCAGAAGTGGAACTCCTAAGAACCAGTTGCGATCATAAATTTAATAAACATGGTCCCAACATAGCACCCTGTGATATCCAAGAGTCTATGTTATTTAGAAACGAGCTGAAATTACTTGGACTGCTCGTTTTGACAGAAAACATTGATGCAGACTGGTTGGACAAAAAATTATTATTCAGTAAATTATCAGACATATTATACCGATTTTATTCTGCTTCAGTGTACTAAACGCTTGAGTTAGATCAATTCCTATTGTGTGCAAGCTACAAGGATAGTTTTACTCACTACAACAAGGTCGTCACCGTTGTATTCCCTCTTGAAGGTGGCTGTGCCTAGTTCAGGCTTGCCAATCGCTGTAATTTTCTGTGTGACTGTGTTACCATCGACTGTGTATGTATTCTTGATCTGCAAGTAGAAAAATGAAGTTAATTTAAAATGTGTAAAAAAATGTGTTGCACCATGTTAAATTTGAAAAGTTGTCAACAGGGAAATTGGTTTGTAACTCTTGATATTCTTTGTTTTATTTTTATTTATTCCTGATTTAAAAGACAAGAATTTAGTGCTATGATGTTGACATGCTAATACATATAAATGTATTGTTGTCCATATAAATAAATTTGATAGAGGTACTGTAAATTGACATTAGTATTGTATAATTATTGATACTTAGCTAGCTTGATTTCAACACACATTTGTAGGCCCTAGCATAATATAGTGCACTCTATATTACCTTGACGTACCATTACTATTAAACCTATGTTAAACAAATGATTAAGGTTTGATGAATCTTACTCATGTCAACTTTTTTTATTTAACTAACTTTTATAAGACTTGTGATGAAACTTCAAGACGTCGTAAAAACGAAAATATTTTACTTACAGCAGTCTTTTGGGTGCCAATTACGTCATCAAACTCCACACCGGACTTGAATTTGGTCTCCTGGGGACCTTCGGGTGTTACTGAGATATATGTGTAGGAGTCTCCATCCTTCACCAGTTTCTGGGGAGGACCGAACTTCACAAGCAATTCGATTCTTTCTTCAGGGACACCTAATTAGAAGAAATTATTTTAAATAAACTCACGATGCACGGTAGATATCCAAAAATAAACACTGATAAAAACCTTCAATGATTTTAATTTGTTATGATATTTACTGATCCTGGTAACTTTAAAAAATACAAACATCACCATTCCATAATGGAATCCCAGTTTCGGTTCCACAGTAAAACCCGGGACAACTGGGTTCCGCAAGGTACTACTGGAAATAAATACCCTATACTGATAGATTTCAAAGCAAATGTAAAATATATCTTTAGAAAAGTAAACATTTGTATAAATCTAGAACTAGTACGCACCGACAACCTTCAAGAATTCATCGAATCTCTCCTGTTTGTTGGTAAAAGTGTAGTTCTTGCCGATGAAAGACATGTCGACTGCTGTTTGAATGAACGATCTAGGTAATAATTACACTTCGGTCGACACAGGTTTATAAACAGAAGCTAATCAGTCGGATAATAACGATACCTTTTATCACTATAAGCAAAAATCTTGACCTCGAAAGAAATGCTTTGTCACCGTGATCGGTCAATCAGGATTATTGGTCAATTAGAGTCCATTAATTAATAGTGATGAAATAATTGTGTTTTGGCAAGCCAGTGCTTTTTTTTCCCGTACGAAAAGATAGATCTTAGACAACAGCTTTGTTTACTTAGCCATATTGCACTGGGCTCCCATTTCACTTTGCTATTTCTGACGTTAATACGCTTTACTCAAAAATGCATGTAATGTTGTCATTATTTTGACAAACTTGTTTGAGCAAAGTCGACCTTGCCGGTCTGTTTGCCGGCCGCTATTTTGACGTTTCAACGTTTTAAAAAATCAATTCCAAAAAGATTTTATTTAAAACACAGCTGTTTGTACGTCTAAAGGTAAAAAAAAAAAAGATTTAAATGAAGTAATAAATGAAGAAATAATCCAGCAGTCAAACACCGCATTAGAATTATCGCAAACTATCAGTAATATAAAACCGGGAAAGTCGGTGTTGAATTTTAGTAACTGTACTTTTCATAATTGTCATTTTAATTAAAAGTCTAGTTAATTAATATATTTTTTATTTAAATTACTTGCTGGTTTTATTTAGATTAGGTACTTGCATTTTTGAGTAAAGCACTATACAAACCTTGGCCCACAATGACTGCTTCGCTGGTCACGCTATGATTGCCTCGAGCTAGCCTTGCTACGCTCTAGGCCTTTCAGCTTGGCCATCATTGCAGCCCTTGCTGTCCTCGCTGTAAAGGCCTCAGCCTACGGTCTCGGCCTTTATCTCAGCTCGTCCATCAAGTGCTGCACGCTGACCGCGCTGTGTCGGCCTGGAGCTGCGCTACGCTGCGCTGTCGGCCATCATCAGCGCGACCAGCAAAGTAGTCATTATAGACCGCGGCAGTAATGTACTATTATTTAGAGTAAACAAAATTCATGAAATACCCTATTGTTACTGATTCACTGTTACTCTACGAACATTTATATTATGTCATACGGAATCAAATCACAGTATATAGCCGAAGCCGCTTGGTTTCAGTGCTTGAAATTTCGCTCGATTTTGCTATGGCGACGCGCGACGACAGGCCGTGTCGACGGCGCGGCGTGCGGCGGCGGCGTCGCGCGGCGGCTTCGCGCGGCGGCGCGTTCGTGAGATGTCAGCAATATGCCAGCAAGGGCCGACGTCTGTCGGGCTAAGAAGGAACATTGGTGGTTTTTAGTCAGTAGAACTCTGACACTCCCTACCGCTCTGCCCAGAGCGGGAGGAGTCATTTGACGACATGCCATCAAGCCAATGATTGGGCAGAGTATGAGAATTCAGTGTTTAACCTAGGGATTATATTTTAACCTTTGTTATTACTAGCTTTTAACCGCGGCTTCACTCCATGGAGTTCAATGCACGTTAATTATAAACTATCTGCTAACAAAATTTCATTCAATAGGGGATCGGACAAAAAAATAATAATTAGTCCGTCAGATAGATTTTCAAAAAATATTGGACACGTATTTTTTCTTTTGCTTCGAAAACTCGTGAATTCCTCGATAACGTCACATGGTAGTACATTTTTCACCAACAAATGACGTCACAACCCCCCCACTCATGATCTTTGACGCGTCTTATCTTCGTCAATTTTTATTAATTTGATAAAACAAAAAACACGTATCCAATATTTTTCGATAATCTAACTGACGGACTAATTGGAATCATTTTTTTTTGTCCCAGTCCGATCCCCTATTCCATTTATTAGTTTTTGCGTGAAAGAGTAGCAAACATTGATTTATCCATCTACAAAAACTTTCGCATTTGTAATATTAGTAAGATACACGAAGGCAAACTAAAGAAATCAAACTATTTTATACTTTCAGAACTAGTCGTATACCGATAAATTTAGAGCTCATCTAAATGAGCGGTAACAAAGGCGGTTCAGAGTGGTAACCTGCTAGTCGCAGCGCACGCGCTTTTGTTTTATTTTTCCTGCTTGTATTTTTTTTTAAATATTTGTAACGTGTTGTACGTGTATTGCTTTTTTTAATGTCTCATTGTATGCTCGTCATGTTTCTGAGACAAATAAATATTTTTAATTTCTATCTAAATTCTCCTGCTTGTGTTGGTGAAGATATACAATATATACCTATGTAGTTCTTGCCGAGGAAATGCATTTTGACTGTCGTTTATATTATGATAGACGATCTAGGCACGAAGGAAACTCCGTGGTCACCAATCCACGGAGTATCCTAGGCAAGGCATTAAACTAGAAATATAAAAATAGGCCAACACAGGTTTATAAACAGAAGATAATCAGCAGGAAATGATGAAACAATGAACAAAAGTCTTGGCCAAGTGAAATTATGATTAATTGCTTTTGTCGTGAAAATTATGATCGATTAAGGTTTCAAAAAATTTGCTTCGTCTTCGTGACAAGTCATTTTTTGATAAGATTTTCAGATTTGCTAGGAAGTGACTCAAGCAAATTTTAATGGGGATTTTTACTGACTTAAGAAAATGTGATTCTAATTAGTCCGTCTGTTAGATTATCGAAAATATTGGATACGTATTTTTGTTTTACCAAATCAATAAAAATTGGGGAAGATCGCGTCAAAGACTTGAGTGAGGGTTTGTGATGTCACTGACCGGTAAAAATACTAATATCTTAGAATATTTATGACGTCACACGAGTTTTCAAAGCACTGTATCGTCTTCATTGTTTGTATACGTAAAAAAAGAAAAAAATACGTGTCCAATATTTTTTGAAAATCTATATGATGGACTAATTAGATTTTTTTAGTTAACTACCCTATTCTGTGTCAATAAACCCATAATAATTCAGTTTTAAAATAGTTAGACCACAGCGTGTTGTAAGAAAAGTGTAGTGATACCAATTTAAGGGTGTGGTGGTGTTATACAGACCATTAAGCTGAATTACCTACTTTCTTCACGGAACGTATACCATATTCGCGAAAAAAAATCAAACACAAAGGGCTAAGAAGGAACATGGGTGATTGGGTGGTTTTTAGTCAGTAGAAGTCTGACACTCCCTACCACTTTGCCCAGAGCGGGAGGAGTCATTTGATGATTTCCCACCCTCCATAAAAAAAGGGTGAGATAGGGACAGCTATATTGTTTTATTAGTACTCTGTTGGACAACTTTCGTTTCGCATTCCCTTTTCATCCTCAAATCCGAACCGATTCGAATAATTCTGATATACCTTTAAGAAAGAGTATGTTAGGTTCTTTAATTTTTTTTTAGTGTTCGAATTTGTCTGGTATAGTCATCTCCAAAGGGCAACGGAGAGGGCTATGCTCGGAGTTTCCTTGCGTGATCGAATCAGAAATGAGGGCATCCGCATGAGAACCAAGGTTACCGACGTAGCCCTAAGAATCGCCAGACGGTAAGTGGCAATGGGCATCGCACATTGGTCGGAGAACGGATGGCCGATGGGGCCGAAAAGTTCTGGAGTGGCGACCGCGAACCGAACGTTGCGACATTGCGTTAGAAGGCCTCCCAATGTGTGGACCGATGATCTGTTGAAGGTTGCGGGCAACCGCTGGATGTGAGACGCACGGGACCGATCAACATAATGACCTGGGGGAGGCCTATGTCCAGCAGTGAACGTCTTTTGGCTGAAATGATGATGATGATAATTGATAATGATTCATTAATAAATGAAAAACGCTTACCAATCGTGACGAGTAATATTTGTATTTATAATAATTATGCTGGTTCAGTTTAATAATGGCTTAAGGCATCTGGGGATCTAGCTCACCGTCCGTCCATCTTATGACGACGACAGGCAGTGTCGACGGCGCGTTCGTGTTTCACGCGCGCCTCAAAGAGGCCGCAAGGGCCGAAGCCCGTCAGGGCTGCGGGTTGTACACAAGTTACCGCGGCCTCGACATATAGGGCTAAGAAGGAACATGGGTGGCTTTTAGTCAGTAGAAGTCTGACACTCCCTTTCGCTCTGTCCAAGAGCGGGAGGGGTAATATGATGATTTTCCACCCGCCAAAAAAAAAAGGCAACTGGGGATAATTGTGTCGCGTAACTTCAAACTCGGCTAAATTCAATCTACCTAATTAGGAGATATTCGATATTAGAAATGTGATAATAGCCTTAATTCCATGAATTAAAAGGCAGTACCTACTTGTTTTATGGTAATAGTATTGAATAAAACGATTCTGTTTAGCAAATTCAGTATTTAAACCACTCATTCTTTCAAAAAAGTTTTTTTTTTTTTTAATTTAGTCGACCAACTTATAAAATGTGTTATAAAACTTGTATTAAATATTTTCCTATAAAGGGTGTATAAGTACCCTTAACGCAAACGAAGGGCACTTAAATTGTTCTCCCTACCACTGCGATATTTTTTTTGTTCTAGACCATACCTGGGAACCCCCTAGTTACGGAGATATTGGTGGTCAAAGTTCCAAATTTTGCACAGCTTATTTTGTAAATACTAGTTTTTCAGGTTATAACTTTACTTAAATTACCTCCATGACCCTGAATGTTTTAAGAGTGTTACATTGAGTTTTACCGTAAAATAAAATTTTTGACCCCAAAAAAAAAGTCGTTTTCCAGCAAACATTTTTGCGTAGGGGTACTTAGTTTGATGTACAGAATGCTTGGTTGACGTATGCGTGAGGGGTTGATTTACACCCTGTATAATGTCCCATACATTATAAATAGGAAAATTACTCATAAACTTGTAAAGCCTGCTTAGCGGTGATAGTTTTCCTTTTATTTTCGTTAATAATCGAAAACTGCCTCAGCAAAATTACAAAGGATTTTGAGAGAAACAAAAATCATCCCAACTTAAAAAAAAAAACAATATTCTACTTTAGCACTTTGTCGGCGTAAGTAACTCATTTATATATTCATGCTGTTTTACAGCTTTTTAGTACTGACAGACACAAATCAGACGGACTGACAGACACAAACAGACGGACATGGCGAAACTATAAGGGTTCCTGACTACGGAACTCTAAAAACGGTTTACGCTGGCACAGGCGTGTGGTACAATCTAAAGGTCATTGCAATACTCTGAAAGTAGGTCATAACATGCCTGCGGAGTGGGTTGAAAGTTCTACTTTTCAGCCCTAGGGAGAATCGCTTTCAACTGACAGCTGTCAAATTATTAAAAAAAACTAGGTCTATTTTCACATTTTTATTGACCTAAAGGATTCACCTTAAGTGCATGTGCTCCCTAACGTTTTTTAACAACTTCGCTACTCACAACAGTACCTCTACCATGAGTTTACACAGCCAAATCTCGCTAGCGTCTCCGTAAATTATTTGTATGAAATATTGTACAGCGCCCCTAGTGGTCACCGAAAGAATTAAAATTCGTACCATGAGCACTATAGATTACGATAGGTTAAAAACCTAACGTAATCTATTCGATACTTACTAAAGTTTTTAGCGGTCACAATACAAAACGGTACCATGAGTCACTAATTTTACTGAACCTATCGAATAATACGCTCACTACAGTGGTTACGTAGCTCACTAGCATTTTGACGAGTGAAACATGTGTTAGCAATAAAATTATATACGGTTTTAAGTCGAATACGGTCAAAATAATGTCTGCAAGAGCTTATTTAGCATGGAATATGTTAGTGGCCGCTGAATTTGAAGATCAGCGACGTGAACAACGTGAATTTCAAGCCAAAATGAGAATTCATGACGGATACCAATTGGAAAATATAAGTGAACGAAAGTTTATTAAACTTTACAGACTCTCTAAAGAGTCATTTGAAGATTTGTGCAAATTTTTGAGTAATGTTACGGATTTAAAGTCAACGCAACGAGTTTCATTACAACTAAAGGTGAGTTGGTATGGTATGCAGCTATCTCAAAATAAAACTCAATAATTATCATTTTGTGTGAATTTTCTCACTTTCAGGTTTTATGTGCTTTGTTATTTTTTGGCAATGGTGACTACCAAAGAGTTGTTGGAGAAGCAAATCATTTGTCTTAAGAAGCAATTAGTGTATACATAGAAGAAGTGACTGCAGCACTTAATCATACTACAGTTTTAAACAAATATATAAAATTTCCAAAAACACAACAAGAAAGGGATATTATAAAGCAAAGGTAATGTTTAAAGATAGGTATTACTGATAATAATTAATGAATTACTAGAAGTAACTACAACCCAGGTACCTACTATTTTTCAGATTTTACAGTAAATACAAAATCCCTGGGATAATAGGATGTGTGGATGGTAGCCACTTTAAAATATTTACTCCAATCAAAGAAGAAGAACATCTATATTTCTGCAGAAAACATTATCACTCATTGAATGTTCAAATGGTAATTATATTGTAAGAACTATTTATTTTGTTATCAATCATTGTAAATAAGTATATATACTTACATAAAAATATGTTTTATTGTAGATATGCGACTCTGACTGTAGAATTTTGTCCCTAAATCCAAAATTTGGAGGAGCAGCCCATGATGCATTTATTTGGCAAAACAGTAATGTTAATAATTTCGTGCAGAATTTACATAGAAATAATGAGATTGTGTGGCTATTGGGTAAGTTGATGACTTACTTATATGTATAATAGAATATTTATGTGTGTGATAATTTGATTTTCCTATTTTTAGGTGATTCCGGTTATCCTCAGAGGCCATGGTTGATGACACCGTACTCAGATCCAGTACCCAATTCTGTAGAAGATAATTTCAATAAGGTTCATATATCAGCCCGGGTAGTAATTGAGAATACTTTTGGCAGGTTAAAAATCGTTGGCGTTGTTTAAGTAAAGACAGGACACTGCATTATAGGCCAGATAAATGCGCAAAAATTATTACAGCATGTTGTGTCTTACATAACATTGCTATAAAATATAATATTCCTGACCCAGATGGGGTTTCCCTACAAACTGGAGGTAATTTTTAAAACCTATCTAAAATGTTTTCAAATAATTAATTCTGTGCACCAACATAATATGTTGCATTCTAAAAATAAGACTGCTCCCATAACGGAATCAAAATTGTTTTCTTTATAGTTTACGAGCAAATGGAAGTATTACAAGAAAATGAAACTTCTAGCGATTTACTAATGGGCAGGGCATTACGTGATCAGCTAGCTAGGAGGCTTTCTGTCATGAATATTAACTTAAATTAAATTGTAATTCGAAATGTGTTATTAATAAGTTTATTTAATCTTCAATTAAATCAAATTTACCTTAATATACTTCTTAAAAATATATTATTAAAACACTTACAATAAAAACTTACATCGAATCAGTCAGCATTTTAAAGAACAATGGCAGCCGCCCATACATTAATTTAGCTGATGTAAAATACCGTCGTCTTTAAATGAAAAATATCTTGTTTAACTCGCCGTCAACTTCTGAATTGGTCTGCGCAAGAATTTTGGTTCGAGAAGGCCGAGAATAATAGAAATTCAGTGATGAACTTTTGTAGGTTATGTCTATGGTAACAACATTGCATTAGTATTTCTACTTTCCTTACCCAGTTTTTGCAGCATGCAATGTTTTTTAAAAGGTAGGCAATCCCAGTGGTTATAAATACTCTTTGGCACGCCTTACTATAGGTATACAATTGGTATCATGTACACAGGGCGGCTCATCAAGCTTTACATTTCCAGTATAACGTGGCTTCGATTTGTATATATTTTCTGTACAATGAGAGATCAACAAAAAAGCGCAAGCGCATAAGCGTCTGTGACACTGACGTAATCAACCATTGTCAAACACAATTATTTGTAACTAAGTATTAGTCTTTTTACCAGTCATTTATTGAAAGTAATTTATTTATTTTTACAGTACAAAGGTTTTACCTCCCAGCAAGGAACACTTCCACTTAGAAATAAACAGTATTGTTACTTAATTTACTCAGTTTCATTACAATAACAAATTAAAACTGAATAAAACACAATAATGCTGAGTTTACTGTCACTAGGCAGAATAAATATAAAATGGCAACACTCGAGGTCAATGAAAAAATCAATTAACTTTTCATTTAAAATATTTTTTTTATCCGGCCCTAACTAGTTAATGTGATACTTTGAAAAAACGTAAAAAAATAATGGAACTGCCTTCGTATATAAGTCACTTTTAGACGCTCAAAATAAATTCAGCTAAGATTTCGCCATTGTTCTTTGTAATAAAATAAGGAACACAACAATAAATACACAGTTAACATAAAAATCAATACTATCTAATACTTCACTTTAAAACTTTCAATTATTATATATATTATGTATTATCTACTATTCTATTTCCTAAAACCAGAAATTGAGCCAACAAGTCTAACCACCGCTCTTGTTGGTTTAGTTCTCGCTCCCTTAATCTCAGCCGTTCCTCCTCACATTTCTTTTGAAAAACCCGCCACTCATTGTCAGAATTAACAAATGACTGTCTTGCCTATTCTGACTGAGTATGAGGGCGAGTTCTCCTACGGGTAGGCGAGGGTATGGTTTGAAGCAGACGGCGCCTTCGCCGTGGAGTTGTAGGCAGAGGAGTCGGTATTTGAGGCGCTTCAGGGATAGGCGGCGTATTGGGCACAGACCTGTCGTTCAGGCGGTTCTATCACATCCTGAAGCAGCTGGGACTGTTGAGCAATGGCACTTATCTCTGCTGTACTCCACATAGCCAAAACTGAAATGAAATAGAAATCCATTTCAACATTGTTTACAATAAAAAAACTAACTAATCATGAGATCTTGGGTTTAATTCCCAAGGCAGTGTTGTTGGGATTTTTATGAATTTGAAATTTGCAGGTCAGATTTTAAAGTTTTTCCAGTAAATAGCAACGTGATCGCCATGGCACCTAATAACATGTTGATATGTGGGTGGAACACACATTTGCCTAGCTCTGTTATGTTAATATGTTTATTTTCAAGTGTTATGTGTAATAAGTAATTCTTAAAACTTACTATTTTCTGTAGTTTCTGGATCTTCAAAGTGGACCTGTATTGATGCTGAAGTTGGCTGAATGTCCTCCTGTAATTTTATTATTAATTAAAGTTAAGTTTAAAAAAATATTTCTTAATTATTAACAGTTTTTTTATGCTGGACCTACAAAATGATGAAGATGGTATTTAGGTACCTATAGGATGATATATAGGTATACACATACATTATATATGATTCAGGTTTTAACAATACTAGCATATTATCGAAACAAAATAAAATAACAACTAGCTAACCCCCGAGGTTCCACCGGAATATCGGAATTAGATATCCCATGTCCTTCTCTAAGTCATGGTCTACACATTTATGTGCCACAGACTTTTACAACATTAGTTAGGATTGGGATAATGCTGATCAATAAATGAATATAAAATTTAAGAAACTAGATAACCTGAGACACGCCAGCTTCATCAATTTCAAGTAGTCCAGTAGCTGCTTGAGAGCCTACAATATTTAAAACTCTTTCCTCCAAATCTGTTAATTTAACTTTACTAGCTGGACCACCACCAGTTCCAGTAGCATCTTTGTATATGCGAGCGTATTTCTTTTTGGTGTTATTTTTCAAATCACTCCACACCTGCACACCAAGCATAGACCATCACCAAGGTTGCAAATGCCAATTGAATTACATAAAGTGAAAACAAAACAAAGAATCTAAACACTACAGAACAAAAATAAAATTATGATGAGAATGAATACCAAAACTCATTTGATTGAAACACACCTTTCTCCATTTCGCAACTAATTTTGTATCACCAGTTGAATCGGCATTCAACATTTCGGTTAACTGAGCCCAACTTTGGATATTGTTCATCCTGCCCTGCGGACCTTCGGTGGGTTTGCTAAGATCACCGTTCCTGAAAAATATGCATTTTGTTACCTACAATATGATATGTTTTAGAAATTTTACATAGACTATAAATATTATTGTATTATTTATAGGTATTTTAAATACTTGCAAGCTTTGCCTTCAAATGAAATTTAGTCAAATCATAGGTATGCAAAACCATTTTTTTGTTTATTGGTTGCATTCCTCACGTCTTTGGTTTCACATTTTTAGACACTTGAACTTAGCTGATTATGCAGACTTTTTACACTTTCAAAGTTTCAAGTGGCTTGGCATATCTACCTGCTTTGAGGGGCAACTATTTGGGAATTTTGTAGCTTTACATTTCAAAATAATTTAAGAGAAAGTAAAGTATATAGTCCATTAGAAACGTACATGATTAATTTATTCACTCTAAATAACAATCCATACAATAAATTGAATATAAAGTTGAAACATACCTTTCCATGAACTCCACCAACATTTGAAACTGTGAGACACTGATCCTCATTGTATTTAAATAATGTTTGAATCTATTTAAAACTTTTAAAATGAACAGAACACTCAACGCAGCTCTGTGACACAACGTCAACAAACAAAATTACAAATTGTAAACATGACAGTGACATATTAGAAGGAATAAAAATTCGAAAACCACAAAATACCGTAAGTAGTCTACTAACCGTCAACTTTTATATTTAGTCGGTTTATTTGTGAAATTGAGTGTCTTAACATTTTAAACATAGCAATAAAAGTACATTTTGAGCTTAAGAGCCGTTCTCTCTTCTTATTAGTGGGAAAGAAAGAAACAAAACATAAGTAGTGAAGCATAGACGAAAGTATTCAAATGAGTGGAGTGAAGTTAGCTAGACGACAGAATCTATCGAGCTTACCTTAGCGCCTGCGTAAGACTCCGTAAATCTCATGGTGCAAGCATTATCGAAATCTATTTGATACACGTTAGCACGCTAGCGAGTGCAACGTTAGCGAGTAAGTTTTCTATGACATCTCATGGTAGAGCTACTGGTAATCATTTCGAACGTTCGTAGGAAGCTTTGCCTTTGTAGTACTCTGTACCATATTTTTACTTAAGGGCCTGTGGTTCGCGCAATACGAAGCCGCCACTGCTGTCAGCAAGATTCAATCTCGTCGTTCCGTTACTCGGGAACAGAGATCTAGAGCAAATCGGAGACATCATTCAACATCACCCACCTACCACTCGCCCTTGCGAATACACGATTAACGAAGCGAGGTTTTTCACGTGACTGTTCCTAAATTACACCAGATTGATAAAATTTTAGTTTTTCCTAAATCATAATATTAGTATTATAGTCGGTTTTCCCTATTAAAAAAGCCGTCATGTGACTTCAATCTTGTCCTCGGGACAGGAATGAGGTCGACGATGGAACGAGCTTACTCAGAAGAAGCCTAATAACTTGCGACTTAAATAGATTACGGTCGTTTGAGCTTGAGAACACCGACGCAGGTAGGGAATAAAAGTTATCAATAACAAAAAAAATATTTATTACAAAAAATAAATTACTACTTAAACAACGTAAAAATTAACTTATGTGGCCTTGTAGAACCTCTTTGCAACACCGTCCCATTTGTCTGAGGTAATGGTCTGAAAAAAAGAAACAAATTAAATTACACACACATCACACAACACGCATGTTATCTCTAAAAGGAGGCAGAGGTGTACCTACCTAAAAGTACACCTACATTTAGGTAGTGTTTAAGGATTCCATGTTTCCATGTAAAAAAAAAAAAGATCGCCAACGAATTGATAACCTACTCCTTTTTGTAATCGGTTATAAATACGATAGTAAAAAAATATATAGTTATCAATTTGATATCACACTTATCATTTAAGTGCATAAGTGAACTTATGTGTAATTTCTCGCAAGAATTGGATAAATAAAAAGTAGAAAACAGGTGCGATTAAATGAATCCGTTAATCCAAGAAGATATGAGTAAGTACATATTATTGCTGTTCGTTGATTGAAAATTATTATTTTGTTTGTATTGCATAAGATAATAATTATCACCCTAGCGTTTTCTCAACTATGTCTGGGTAGGTTTTTAGTGTTACTGAAATTCAGCAGAATATCAATATTTTACATGGATCGACTGCCTATCTGGCCTCGACAATTCAGTTGTACTGAGTAATATTGATACCCATACCAGGACCATGACATAATAATTATGGCCGTGAAACGTTGGTATGGTGTACCAATAATTAGTTCACCGAAATTTCGCAGTATACAACAGAATGTAAGCTTATTGTCATCAATTGGGTACACATTTACACGCCCTTAGTTGAGATAATCCTGATGCAAAAACTTTACCCGATCAGGACCCCGAGTCTGCTATTCAATAGTGTCAGAATGATCTATCACTGATCTCCTAATTGTTGATTTTGACAAGTTTGGTGTTGTCAAAATGAACAATTATGAGATCAATGATAGACCATTCTGACACATAGTGAATAGCAGACTCGGGGCCCTGGGAATCGAACGGAGCGACCACTGGACTAAAGAGACAGACGCACCGCTGTTAATTGAAGTGCTTTTACGCAACTGAACTGATACAATTACGTTATAATCAACCTTGGTTTTCATTATGTGTGTTTAGTTGTAGGTAAAAGTATCGTTGTTATTGATGGAAAAGCACCAACAAGTTGTTACATGAAAATATAAATTTGTGTAAGGGACCTACATCTGCCAACAAACTGTGATACAGTTTGGCAGAAGTAATATAGTTTGTAACACGGATGTGACCATGAATAAAACGCTTTTTAATTTTTTTTTTCAACAGCTGTTATTTGGGTTGTTCAAAAGAGATGCCGCGGCCCCAAAACACAAAGGGCTAAGAAGGAACATGGGTGGTTTTTGGTCAGTACAAGTTTGATACTCCCTTCCGCTCCCCCCAGAGCGAAAGGAGTCATACATTATTTCCCACCCAAAAAAAAGGAGGTAATGAGTAGAAGCAGAACTTACAATAACCAGTTCATCACCGTTGTACTCTCTCTTGAAGTAGCCCTTGCCGGAGTCATTGTTGGAGGAGATGGTCTGTGTCACTGTGTTGCCATCAACCACGTATGTGGACTTGATCTGGGGAAAAAAATATCTTTAGTACACACTATACAGGGTGTAAAGTAACCCTTCACACATACGTCAACCAAGCATTCTGTACATCAAACTAAGTAAGTACCCCTACGCAAACATTTTTGCTGGGAAACAACTTTTTTTTTTGGGGTCATAAATCACATTTTACGGTAAAACTGAATGTAGCACTCTTAAAACATTGTGCTAGTGGATGCTTTGAATAGTAAACGGGTCATGGAGGTAATTTAAGTAAAGTTTTAACCTGAAAAATTAGAATTTACAAAAACAGCTGTGCAAAAATTTAGAACTTTAACCCCCAATATCTCCGTAGGGGGTTCCCAGATATGGTCTAGAACAAAAAAAATATCGCAATGGTGGGGAGAACCAGTGCCTTTCGTTTGCGTTTAGGGTACTTTTACACCCTATATATGCATAATCAGCCTATAATAATTCCACTGCTGGGACCCCAGGCCTCCTCTCTGTGAGAGGGAATGGGCTGTAATCCACAGATGTTGGTAGATGCCACATGTCTTCGAATTTTTGATTCTAGGACATGCCGGTTTCCTCACAATATTTTCCTTCACTGTTTTGAGAGCGGCAGTGTTAAAAAAAAATACACAAAGTAATGTGCCTACCTGGGTTCGAAACGATCCTACGACTTACTGCTCGTAAGTTGGGGTCGCCACCATTGGGCCCGGAATATTCACTTAGTGACAATATTAGGTACACCTGTTTGCCTAAGAGTTGGACAGAGATGTAAATAATAAAACATTTTTCGCTGGAAATTCACGAGGATTATGCTATATTACACTAATATTATAAAGAGGAAAGATTTGTTTGTTTGTAACGAATAGGCTCCGAAACTACCGGACCGACTTAAAAAAATCCTTCACCGTTGGGAAGCTACACTATCCTCGGGTGACATAGGCTACTTTTTATCCCTGTATTCCCATGGCAACGGGAACTACGCGGGTGAAACCGCGTGACGTCCGCTAGTTATATGTATACATTTATAGTGAAAAACACATAACATCATCCTTCTAATCCCCTAAGGCTTAGGCATACGTGTACCTAATAAATAGTACACCCTCATTTCGCCAATTATTAAGTCATATATAATAATATAAGGCGACCCTATTACCAGCAACAGGGCACAAATCCAGACTCTCTGACTGCTACTAAGAAATTCCTGACCGAAAAATCTGCCTGGCCCGGGAATCGAATCCAGTGGCTCGGATTATGCTTAGCTGTCTCGCTTGCGACCAACGATGCAGTAAAATATGAATGCAATATATAATACGTCATTGGCAATAGGTAACAAATTAAATAAAATCTTTCTTTTATCTTTCTTGTGGGGCAACGTTTTTAAAAAAAGAAAAAAAGAAAGAAAGAAGAAAGAAAAGATTAAAAATCAGATGACCAATACTTACGGGAGTCTTTTCCACACCAATGACGTCATCGAACTCCACTCCGGATTGGAACTTGCGTTCTTTGGGACCCTCTGGAGTTGCTGTGATGTATGTGTAGGTGTCTCCATCCTTTAACAGCTTCTGGTCAGGGGCGAAGCCTGAGACCTTGGCGATCTTGTCATCGGGAATACCTGGGTCAAAGATATTTCTTTTTAGTTATATCTTTGATGAACGAAGAAGATGATACGGGTATACAGTATGTTAGTTTAAACGAGGGACATATTTGAAACCCGCAGTAGGGGCTGCGGGTTGTTGTAAGAGATACCGCGGCCGCGACAGAAGTCTGTCACTCCCTCTGCCCAAGGCCGGGAGGGGTTATTTGATGATTCCCCACTCCATAAAAAAGGCATGCAATGACACTAATAAACATATGAACAAAAAGAGCACTGATTGTTAATAACAGACAACCATATCAAATATTTCGGAAAAGTCTCGCCACCCTTGCGTTTATCACTTTAAGGTATAATTCATTTTCCTTTCATAATTTGAAACTGGCGTAGGATAATGGCGAAAAAGAAACGTTTAATAAAGTGAGATATGGAGAGCGTGCGGGGGCCATGGCTCAAATACGTCACAAATTAAGTATATAGTGTTTTTTTTACATATTTGGGACGAGCATCGAATACTGAACACCTTCCTTCAATATGTCCCTTGTTTAACCTAACAGCCTGTATGTTTGACTTGTATGAGATGGGCAACATAGCTTTGCGTACAAGATGAACGTGACGTAATATCCGGTGTATATTTCCCAGAATGGTTAAGCAGAAATAAAAATAATATAGAACAACCACTTTTCACAAGAATACTTAAATGATGTAGCAAGCCATCAACGGGTCACAAAATGATGTTAGATATTTTTTATTATGTTTTAGCCAGCAATCGGCCACAGATCCAGACTCCTTGGCTGCAACTGCGTATATCCTTTTGCAACTCGTTTAAAAATACAAAAAATCAACCAACGAATACATACCGACTGATTTCAGGAATCCGTCGAAATTCTCCTGCTTCACGAAGGTGTAGTTCTTGCCGATGAAAGACATGTTGACTGTCAGTTAGTACAGGTGATCTAGTAACAGCCTAAAGGATTGACAAACCCAGCTTTATAACTGAACGCTAATCTCGGCGATATGATAACGTCAATACGAAAAATTATGACCGTCTGGTGAGTAGTGGAAAATGTGAATCATATTTTTTTTTATTATTAGTGATGTGTCGGTTGTATTATGGGTATATGTATAAATAGGTCTTGTTTACAATGGTTATAAAAAGGCCCAAGACCTTCATAGCCCTGTATGTTAAATAATTGTTAGGAATTGACTTTTTCACTTTTTTTGTCGTAAAAATTGCTGGTTTGTGTCCGTAAAATACATTTTCTCGTGAAAGACCACTGTTTGTGTCCACGCAAATACACACGCAAATACAAAACGGAAGGTACACAGAACGGGGATGTAATATAAGTAAAGTTTATGATATTTAAAACCAGTTCTTCCTTCAATATTTAACAGGTATTCTCTAGTAAACCCCAACACAGATCACAAGGACGGGAAGAAAAAGCGACTCTTGGATTTATTAAGTGTCTTTTTTCTTTAATTATTTATTGAGAGTTATTTTTATCAGCCAATCATTCAAAGTCCATTGCTAAACGTAGATAATCCCTTGAGCTTTATTATGCCTGGCTTTAATTAGTAGATACTTAATGTAATCTGAAATATAAATGTGTACAATGTCCATGGAGTTTCATGACCGTTCTTCTCTATTAAACATTTTCGTTTCCGACGTACCAAAAAAATCGAATTAGTCCGTCTGTAAGATTATTGAAAAATAATGGATACGTTTTTTTGTTTTATCAAATTAATAAAAAATACGAAAATAAAACGTGTCAAAGATCATGAGTGGGGGCTTTTTACGTCACTTTGTGGGTAAGAAAGTACTAACCTTGTGACGTCACACGACTTGACACGACTTTTCGAAGCGTGTCCATTATTTTTTGGAAATCTATCTAGATTTATTTGGTGAAATACTCTACTAGCCGACATCTTAAAAATGAACAAGCCTTTTCCATATTCATAATATCAATTAGAATAAATACTTAGAGTTTAACGAGATGCCATTTGTATTTATCTTTTAGCTGGCACGGTTTATTTTATTATTGAATTATTGTAAAAATCTTACTCAGGATGATCTCCTGCACGTCTTTCTACATCGATCTCACATATAAAATGTATAAATGGGTTTACACAACAAACAAGTATAGTGCAGACTTCCACTGACTAAAAACCACCCATGTTCCTTCTTAGCCCTTTGTATCGAGGCCGCGGTATCGCTTTCGAACAACCTGCAGCCCCGACGAGCTGCCACACGCGCCTCAATGAGATGTCAGCACCACGGACCAGAGACCTTCAAAGGTTGACACCTATACCGTTCTGCGGGTGTTTCGAAAGAGACGCTGTGACCCCGGAACACGAAGGGCTAAGAAGGAACATGGGTGGTTTTTAGTCAGTAAAATTCTGACACCCTACCGCTGTGCCCAAAGCGGGAGGAGTCATTTGATGATATCCCAACCAGCAAAAAAAAGGGTAACAGACTTGGCCCTTCACCTTTTTATCGGACCAACTAAAGATCGGATAACATTTAAGTATTGATTTTTGGGCCGCGGGTTGTACACTAGTTATCGCGGCCTCGACATAGAGGGCTAAGAAGGAACATGGGTGGTTTTTAGTCAGTAGAAGTCTGACACTCCCTTTCACTCTGCCCAAGAGCGGGAGGGGTTATTCGATGATTTTCCATCCGCCACAAAAAAAAAAAACTTTTTTAAAGCAGTGGTGAAGGGCTAATTCATGGTGCTTTGGCTTTATTCGAACCCATAGGGAATTTAACTCGTTTCAGTAAAAACCCAACACTAATATTTTTGTTAGAATGATTGCTCGTCATTAATAGTCTAAACGATAGAAAATACGGAAGTTATAAATTATTGAAAAGCTTGCAACGCAAAATAATATTTTCCTGATTCCGATTGCACTTAGATAAAATGAAAAACAATAGGTACCTACTTATGATAGTGGATCATTTTCGTTATAGAAGTCTATTTTATTAAAAAGGTTACGTTTAAAAAGTATGCTAACACAGTAAACCGACCAAACTAAAAAGTTTGTATCCTAGAAACATCAAAAATACTAGCTGATTTTCGCAAAAAACTTTCACAAAAGTTGTTTCTCCAAGAAAGTGAAAAAATAAAAGGAATAAAACATTTAATGGCATCTTTGTTTTTTTTTTACACAAACCAGCCAGTAAAAGTACTATGTATTTAAAAAAAAAACTTTACAATGTAAAGAAAGATTGACTGCAAGTAGCTGAACCAGCTTTTCCATGATCGAAGCCTTTTTTTTTTTTTGGTGGGTGTAAAATCATCGAATAACCCCTCCCGCTCTTGGGCAGAGCGAAAGGGAGTGTCAGACTTCTACTGACTAAAAACCACCCATGTTCCTTCTTCGCCCTCTATGTCGAGGCCGCGATAACCAGAGGACTACCCGCAGCCCCGACAGGCGTCGGCCCTTTCGGGCCCCTCCCATGTTGCTGACATCTCTTTGAGGCGCGCGTGGAACACGAACGCGCCGTCGACACGGCCTGTTTTCGTCGTGAGACGGACGGACGGCGAGTTAGCCCATCACTCACCGTCCACAGGCCCGCGTCTACGGTGGCCGGAGGTCCGCCGGAGCGCCTCCCGCGGCGGCTGGGACGAGAGGTTCTCTCCCTCTCGCGTTCCGCCACCTCCTTCGCCAGCATCACTGCTTCGCAGAAGGAGGCGACGGTGTCCCATTCCTATGATCGAAGCCTTATGTGGCTTTTATTAGTAGATTACTGCAGACAAGGGTGCAGAATTCTCAGGGTCTAAAATGGCCGCTTTAGCAGAAGATAAGGATGAAACAGGATAATAATTATGAATTACGTTACAATTCGTTAAGCGTTCACAGTGTCAAAGGGGATCGGACAAAAAAATAATAATTAGTCCGTCAGGTAGATTTTCAAAAAATATTGGACACGTATTTTTTATTTTTTCACATAAACAAAAAAACAAGACGATACAATGCTTCGAAAACTCGTGAATTCCTCGAAAACGTCGCATGTTAGTACATTTTTCACCAACAAATGACGACACAACCCTTAACTTCTCTTTGACGCGTCTTATCTTCGTCAATTTTTAATAATTTGATAAAGCAAAAAACACGTATCCAATATTTTTCGATATTCAAACTGACGGACTAATTAGAATCATATTTTTTTGATGAATGATAGTTTATATTTATTTTAAATATACTTCAACCAGGGGGCCAAAATGGCTACTTAAGAATAATTATAGCGGCCGTTTTAGACTCCTCTTTAGAAGCTTCTTGAACTTGAACTTGAGTTGGTAGTACCATGACGTCATAAAGCTGTCTTGTTTTAATATTATTCCAGTGCGGAAAAGAGATGGCTATCGACACCTTGTATAGCTCTGTACTTTTCCACACTGGAATAAAAATACTACTTTATGACGTCATAGTTGAGCACCAGGACTCAGAAGTTAAAGGGAGGAAAAACCAACGTATTGTTATGCTATCAAAATTCTAGAAATCATACGGAAAGTCAACAATTGCAATCAATTAATCACTTATTATCAAGGCGGATTACAGTTTAACTAATGCAGGCAATGATATCACGTTGATAATAGGAAAACAGGGTTCACGTGTGCCCCCAATGAAATAAAACTACCGAGTAACTAATAACCCTCCTTTTGGACTTCGCCGCAGTCGGGTAAAAAACTAACTAACTAACTACATTATTTTTGGAGGTATTGAAATCATCAATGACTCCTCCAGCTCTGGGTGGAGCGTAAGGGAGCGTTAGAATAGCGTACCTAGTTAACAAAAAAAAATCTAATTAGTATTATTACCAAAAAATATTGGACACGTATTTTTTTTTTCACGCAAACAAACAATGAAGACGATACAGTGCTTTGAAAACTCGTATGGTGTCATACTATAAGATAATGGTATGGCATTTTTTAGCGGCCAGTGACGCCATTAACCCTCACTCAAATCTTTTACGCGTTTTATCTTCGTAAATTTTTATTGATTTGATAAAACAAAAAATACGTATCCAATATTTTTCGATTATCTAACAGACGGACTAATTCGAATCACATTTTTTGAAGTCCGTAAACATCCCTAAAAAAAAAAAAAACATCCCTAAACATCCCTACTGACTAAAAACAACCCGCATGTTCATCTTAGCCCTTTGTATGTATATTGGAGCTGCGGTACCCCTTTGGAACAACCCGCAGCCCCGGCAGGCATCGTTGTCGGCTCTTACGGGCCCCTGCATACCTTATTTTTTTTTTTTAATCTGCCCTAGTGGGACATAATGGTGTTGTTACTAAGACCTTATTGGTGTTATTATTATTAAGAAAAGGTGTTTAGTACGAGTCGCAACCGACGTGTATGATTAGCAAACAGAATGCAAGGTGCCGCGCTTGTCTAGGTTGGTCTGTGGATGGGTGACCTACTGACCTACTTCCAGTGCCTCAGAAAGTATCAGTAACGAATCTTAACAAAGTATGAACTGGGTTGTGGAGGTCAGATAGGCAGTCGCTCCATGTTGCATTAGGTTAGACTGGAAGAAAACCCCAAAAGAGTTGGCAGAAGGCTAGGCAGATGAGCAGGACTGGGCATTGGGACATTTGACAAATATACATTTTGATCTCGTGCGTCAGTAGCGCCATCTAGCTAGTGATAGTTGAATTTCTTGGGCAACAGTTCCTCTCAGTCACTTGCACCCTGTATGTACGTGCGGTGACACATCAAGGTTACATTTCCAGTATAAAATCGTCTCGCTTTGTATAGATGTCCCGTAAAATAAAAGATCCGCATAAACTGGAATAGGGTAATAACAAAAAAAAACAAATTAGTCCGTCAGATAGATTTCCTAAAAATATTTGACATGTATTTTTTCTTTTTTCACGAAATCAATAAATGAAGACGATACAGTGCTTCGAAAAGTCGCACGACGTCACAGTTTGGTACACTTTTTACCAGAAAGTGACGTCATCAGCACTCACGATCTTTGACACGTTTTATTTTCGTAAATTTTTATTAATTTGATTAAACAAAAAACATGTACTTATCCAATATTTTTTGATAATCTAACAGACGGACTAAACAGAATTATTCATATTTTTTTAGTCAATCAACTACCTACCCTATTGTAGAGCTTGATAAAGCAAGAGAGGTACTGTAGGTATGTGTTTTATAGTTTCTGCCTATCACCATAAGAAAAGGCATGTGTTTATAGATTCATGTTTATAGATGGATGTCATTTACTATTCACTTCATTCAATCAATTGATATTCCGATCAAGTTGTTTATTATTCCAGACAGTGTCTTGCGTTCATTCACACTTAATGGTAAAATGTGAAAGTGTCGGTTTTTTGCGTTTTAACTACTAAACTATCGGGCCGATTTCGATGCGATTTGGCAGAACGGTAACTTGGGATACGCTTTTTTAAAAAGACAGTGTGGAAGTTTTTGTAAAAACCTATTAGCAAAATAAAACATAATTTTGTCCTTCATCATTGATCGACCAGTCATGCATATATTTTTTAATCGATATTCGTAGTCAGAAATCCGCAAGTCTGGCCACTAGTCATAGCAAAGGTAGGCAGCCACTGCATATAAAATGACTGGTGGTCAGCTGCTTCCAGTTAGATTGGGATCAGGGCCTGCAGTCTCTACAAAGATAGCGATCGCTTTACGACAAAATGGTGGACGTGAGCCGGACGCGACCCGCCGGTATTAGCTACCAACTTAAATCCGCATCGTTATAGCTTTGCGACCGAATTTTGTCGTAAAGCGATCGCTATCTTTGTAGAGACTGCAGGCCCAGATCTCAACATTGTCGCGAAAAGGGTAGGACGATTATAACCATCTTTAGAAATAAATAAAAAATAAAACAACTTTCACAGGTTTGTCTGAGAAAATTTAAATTATTCCGAAAATCGTAGATAGTATAAATACTTATTAAATACAGGAGGTAAATAAATTAAGCTTTGTAAAATCTGCGGGCGACGCCGTCCCATTTGCTGGTGGTGAGGGTCTGGAACAAGAGAGATATTATATTAATATACTGGTTATTATAAGCCATTATCAAAAACCCAATAACACTCTTCCCGACCGCTAGACGAACGACGCAGCAAATTATATAGCACTCAAAGAAATTCATGAATTTAATGCGGCCGCCACATATTCAACGAGTGGCATGGGAAGTAGCGAGGAAAGGAGGCAGAGACATAGTGTGGCCACTTTACTCGTCATGCCGCACGTCAAGCTCCTCGTCCTGCCCATCGCTCCCTATGTCGTCGGTTTTTGTTTTTGTAGGAGCGTCGCGATTAATTGCGCGAGTAGAGCAGTGTGGGCAGAGCGGGCAACATCGCGGCAAATAGCGGCAGCGCGAGGAGCATAGCGATGAGCAGCGCAAGGAGCATAGTGTGGCGGCCGCATTTATAAGACATACGGAAATGTAGATCATGAAATAACTTTGGTTGATAACATAACATAACATCACGCCAGTAATCCCCGAAGGTTAAGGCAGAGGTGAACCTATTAGTACACCCACATTTGGCCAATGATGTTTTGTTTTTTTTTTTTTTTTTTTTAATGGGACAAGCCCGCCTCACTATTCCCAAACCACTGTAACTTCTGTAAGCCAGAATCAACAGTGGCGACCACAAGAAAAGCGCCGAGACAATGAAGCTCGACGAAGTCCCAGAGAAATGATTTGACTGTCTTGGATCCCGCAACGAAATTAATCAGAAAAGAATAGCGGAGGAGTAGGAAAAGCAGAAATTTCCACTTCCCTCCATATCAGCAGGAGACAGAAAAGAACAAGGCCAATAGGCACACAGGGACGCATACAACTGGGATAAGCCCAGTTGCCTAGCACCACGGATATTGTTGTCATTAATATTACTGGGTCCTAAGTTGTGAGCTGTTATATCTGATTCCAATAATAGGTATGACAAAAATGCTTGAACGCACGGAAATTTGTTCTAGTTTCTACAAGGTCCGTATAGTAAATAACTCCGGATGTAACCTGTACACTATCCAACATAATATTGCGTTCATTCTGCCAAAGACTACACTCCCATAAAATGTGATGTGCAGATTGTTCATATTCGCAGTCAGATGAAGAACATTGACAAAAAGGCGACGCAACAAGCTTGAAGGAAAATAATTTACTCTTAAAGTTACCATGACCAGTGAGAAATTGGGCAACACAGTGATCCACCTCCAGCCATGTCCTGGCCAGCCGCTCATGAACGGATGGAAAGAACTGGTGGAGGTGTCGGCCTTTGATGGAATTATCCCACCTACATTGCCATTCTGACAAAAGATCCTCCCAGACGTCAGTCTGTGGTATAAGTAATCTAGCTATTTTAGTACGGTCACGTTGTGTTAAAAAGTCTGCGTCCGCGGTCTCTCGTGCGCAATAGTACATTGAAGCACGGCGCTGCACTTCGAGATCGACTGGAAGTACCCCTGCCAGTACCGGTAAGGCTTCAGTACTAACCGTCCTATACGCTTTACACAAGAAAATCAAGGCCAACCGCTGGCTTTGAAGTAATTTACGTCGTGCCGCTCCTATGGTGCGATGTTTTGTTTGTTAACTGTGCATAAATAAACTAAATGTGTATAAATAAACTAAATAAGTAACATTACTTGCGAAAAGAAGGAGTAGTTCTTTATCACTGCAGAAAGGTGAGCCATAGATATTTATTATCTTCTTTATATCATAAGAATTGTTAGAATTTAGAATTGTTATTTGCTGTAGATATAACAGAAAATTACAATCCTGAATTCTAAGAATTCTTCGAATTATATGATGTGACTAAAAGAGTGATGAATGTACTTAAATGTTGATGAATGAAAACGATGGATAGATTCTGTGAAGAATGATACTAAAGACAAAGGAGTACATTATAGAATGGTGCCTGACAGTGGCGAATGGAAGTTAGATGATTATCGAATCCTTAATATTTAGGTTAGCAATGGACCCTATCCTCTCTTAAGGGTGCGCTTAGAAGTGACTTCAACCAATAGTTCCAATAGAAAATATTTCCTTACCACAGTCATTGCGTTGCCAGAGAACTCCCTGACGATGGTGAGGTCATTACCGTCCTCGTACTTCTGGACGCGGGTGACTTTGTCTCCGTCGACGACGATGGTGGTCTTGCACTGAAAGAAGCCGTTGAGATACCATTAAAACTTGTACCTTCAGAAATCACGCACATAGTTAAAAGCAAAGATGAAGAAGAGGAACATATCATAATCAGTATAATATTTTCGCTCAAACGCCTGACGCCCGTCGGTGTTGCGGGTTGTTCACAAGTTACCGCGGCCTCGACATATAGGGCTCAGTAGGAACATGGGTAGTTTTTAGTCAGTAGAAGTCTGACACTCCCTTTCGCTCTGCCCAAGAGCGGGACCCGTTATTTAATGATTTTCCACCCGCCAAAAAAAAGGCGAACAATTCATAAAACAAAACTGCGAGTGCAATACGTCATTCCGAAAGCCACCACGCCGAACCACACGCCGCCGAATGCCCGCAACAACGAACACTGCGAGCACGAAAGCACGCAGCGACGCACACCGCAACAACGAATGCCCGAGACTCGTTGCGGGGAAAGGGGTATTTGCAATTGTTAAAATGGTCTGTGTTTTCTCCAAGATATAACCTTGCCTTCAAAGCATGAGCTAGTTAATAGTACACCCATATTTCACCAATTATGTTGAAGTAAGTAATAGGGGGCGATAAGAAGTAAATAAATTATTGACATCAACCGGGCACAAAAACCGACTCAGTGACCAATACTGAGAGAATTTCTCAATCATTTCTGATGGAAAGATCCCGACCCGGAAATCGAACCCTGAAATCACTTCATTTATAACTTTTCAAATCATTTTGTGTTCAAACGCTTCACTTTGAGCAAAATAATATGCCAAATGACAAGCAAAAATTAACAAAAAGTGGTTTTACAAATTAAATGATGACGATAATTAATAACATAACTGGCGAAATTAGGGTGTATTAATAGGTACGAGATTAAAGGCGTATACCATCAACCCTGTTCCTAATCTCCAAAAGATTAGACAGACGTGTGAGATTAAGATAATGATACTCACGGCACGGTCAGCAACTTTGTCATCGAAAGCGACTCCAGACTTAAAGCTGGTCTCGTTCTTGGTCTGAGGGGTGGAGGTGGTCACAGTGTAGGAGTCTCCATCCTTGGTGAACTTGATAGAGGGTGCGTAGTTGAGGTACGCCTGAGTTTGCTCCGCGTTCAGACCTGGGGTGGTTAATTTGTAAGATTTATTTTAGATTGTATCGTTGGTCTAGTGGTTGCAAACGCTCCGACATTTTTATCTGCCTAAAATTTTCCTAGCTATGTTGAAGTCGGCTTCTAGTCTGACCTGTTTTATATACTTAAATACTAATATTTCACAAGGAGCAACTTCCTATCTGACCTCCAGAACACAGTACTGGATAATTTAAGTGCCGACAAAATCAGTTTAGTCGTTTCGGACATTAGTCGGAACAAACAGACAGGCGGTTTTTTTTTGTTATTCTGTTTAAATATTTACTTTCATATGCCTTCCGTAAAAACCTGTTATGTTGAAATTACAAACAAACACTTTAACTTTATTGATTTGTATGTATAGATGGAAATCATGTCTAAGTATCGTGGCACTTTCGTAATCATTATATCAAAAGCCAATTATGATATAATTTATACTACCTGAACGGTGACCTTCAATGACAATCGGTCAAGTCCAACTGATAATAGTACTAACAGTCATTTTTAGCGCTTTAATCAGAAAAGCCTTCCATTAGATAAGTGTAATACTGTGTAGATCTACACTAAGAGGAAAGATTTGTATTTTTGTGTGTGTATGTTTGTAATGAATAAACTTAATAACTACTGGACCGATTTGAAAAATTCTTTCACCGTTATGAAGGTACACTATCCCCGGGTGACAAACGCTACTTTTTATCCCTGTATTCCCACGGGAACGGGAACTACGCGGGTGAAACCGCGTGACGTCGCTAGTATCTTATACATATATAAGCTATAGGGTAGAAAGTACACCGACCGTGACGCTAAAACGGTTACTACGTATTCAGTACGTACATCATTTTGAACTTGTCCATGGAAATGTTTCAACGGATACAAAAAATAACTGTTTCTTACATAACTGAAATAATCGTCATTGATTTTTAAAGTGTCACTACATATATTGAAACAAAGTCCTCCGTCGTGTTTGTCTGTCTGTCTGTACGCGATAAACTCAAATACTACAGCACCGATTTTCATGCTGTTTTCACCAATGGATTCGTTCTCCAGGAACGTTCTTTCTATATAATTTGTCAAGTTTTTGACATGCAAGCGGGCTAAGACGCGGGCATCCGCTAGTTCATAGTCATATTGTCTAATTGCACGGCAGAGGCCTCCCTTCCCTCCTTCAACAATAGGGTATTTTACCAAAAAATCTAATTAGTCCGTCTGTTAGATTAAGAATCAAAGATCATGACTGGGGTCTTTTGACGTTACTTTGTGGGTAAAAACGTACTAACCTTATGACGTCACACGACTTGACGCGACTTCTCGAAGCACTGAACTGCACTGTTCGTCTTCGTCTTCGTTTAAGTGAAAAAAGAAAAACAACGTGTCCATTATTTTTTGAAAATCTATCTGACGGACTAATTAGATTTTTTTGGTAAAACCATAATCGACTTTTCGCGATCTATAGTTATTGCAGGCCAATCCTTTGAGAAAGAGTCCAGCTCATCTTATCTTCATCTCTTTGAATGCATCATCATCATCATTCTCTTCCACTCATCATCTTCTCTTCTTCTTCTCTATTTCTCGTCATGCCAGCAGTCACCTCCTTTCTAGCCATATCTTACTTCACACAGTCCATCCATCGTTTCTTTGGTCTTCCTCTACTCTTAGAACCTACATTCATACTCAACATTTCTCTCACAACATTTTCTTCATTCCTTCGCATCACATGTCCATTATTGTCCATACCACGATAATCGATTACCACACAACTTTTCATTCATCTTCATATCTTTAAATTACTGATAAAAAAATCAATTTCTCTGCCACCTTGTATACTAAATGCAGGTAGTACCAACATTCAAATAATATATATCAAATAAAATATCGGTGTATCATAAAATATTGGTCACTATCTCTGGTAATGCTCTCAAATGTAGACTTCTAGATGATAATGTTTTAGTACTGCAGTAATCTTTAATCCATCTATCATAAGTATTCATAAGTAATACTTTAATTAAGAAAGTGGGTTTCTTAATTAAAGTATTACTTATGAATACTTACACTAGTCACGTGCCACGTACCGATACAGCTGAACGGATTCTCACTAAAAATTTAGCATTACGATAGAAAATGATTGATATTTATAAATCAGTAGAGCATTTCCGTGAGATAATTTTCTAATACACGAACGAAGCCGCGAGCAAAAGCTAGTAATATATGAAACTATCAAAGCTTCAACAGTAATGTTTTTAGGGTTCCGTAGCCAAATGGCAAAAACGAAACCCTTATAGATTCCTGATGTTGGTCTGTCCGTCTGTCCGTATGTATGGCACAGCCTTGTTATTCGGGAACTGTTAAGACTACACAATTGAAACTTGGTAGATAGATGTATTCAGTGAACCGCTTTAAGATTTTGATACAAAAATTAAAAAATACATGGAACTGAACCTAAAAAAAAACTTTTTTCATTCAACCTATAGTGGGGTGTCTATATCTATATATGAGGGAAGTATCCATGATAACTTTTTTGTTTCTTAAAGTCAATCGTTTGGAAGATAGACACTTCCAAAGTGGCAAAATGAGTGTCCCCACCCCCCCTCTAACTTTGAAACTAAGTGTGAAAAATCTATAAAAATATATATGCTATAGATCGCAATAAAAACTATCAATTAAAATAGTTTGAACGATATATATTAAATAGTTTTGGAGATATAGCACATTTCAAAGCCGCAAATATAACTTTGTCATTTTTTTATGTAATAAGTACAATGAAAAACAAGCCGACCGCGTGCGAGAAAAATGTCGCGGAGCACTTGATAATTGTTATGAGAGTTAGTTAGTTAGTTACTGCAGAGATTTTTTCGGGAACTATATTTTCTATCACCAAAATTTATATTTGTCATCAAGTTGTATCACCTAATAAATAGATCTATCGCCACGAAATATTTTCGTTCTCAGATAAACAAAAATTGTTCCCAGGTATGAATTATCAAATTAATGTTAATATATGTGTAAAATAAGAGATCGATAACCAATAAAATTATATTGCATTACATGAATATAAACTTCGTTCTTATAATAACAGTTTTATTACATAAACAATAGTTTTGTGCCCAGAATGGTAGATCTGTCACCAAATAATGCTGACAGAAACCCTAACCCTAGAGGGTCGACGTCAAGGTCACCCCGAGGTTCGGTTAGTTAGGTTCCTTTAATCCCTGCAGACAGAAATAGGAGCCCCGTGCAGCGGGGCTCCTTCGACCTGCTGACGGAAAGTTAAGTTTTTTTGAAACTTAATGAAAATTTCTGGTAACATAATATATTATTATGATACCTTTAAATTAGTTTGCTTATATACTTATTAGGACAAAACTATTATAATACATACAAAAACATTTATTTGCTACTAGAGCCTATATCTCCATGATTTTAGGTGATTTATTGTGGAATTGATTTTATACTGTTTGGAGACTACGTTTTGATGACAAACCTACTATTTTGGGGACAAACCCTATTACTTAAGAAACACAAAACTAATTAAATTGGTGATAGCTTAAATGATACCCGATTTTTTCTTACAAAACTTCTTATTAACGATCCTCTTGATATAAAACATTCTAGTTCCCCTAGCAATTTTAAAAGTTTGCTGTTAGAAACACACTCGAGAATCATGCCTGTACCTACTGAATACACGGTAACACGGTTAAAGTTTTTATCCGTGATCCAGGAATCAATTTTAGCAGATGAAATAGAGACTCTTTTAGCTATTTAAATGATAACTTTTCATAACTTGACTTACCCAAAGCCTTAACGAAGTCGTCGAAGTTCTCCTGCTTCTCAAACTTGTATTCCTTTCCTAAAAATGCCATTTTTGCTGGTTTGATGTCTCGGGAGAATTGCAAACTAAAGGGCCTGGGGGGTATGATAGTCTGTTTTATAGTGGAGCAGTAAATCCCTGGATTTAGATAAAGTAACGTTCGCGGTATAAATGATAAGGTTTTATTGCATCTCAATCTTGCGTCGGCGCCGTTTGAAGACGTGCCAGCCAAGGCGTGTTTTATGTCATAGGCTTTAGACGTACCTACCTACTGCTGTTTCGTGTTGAGCTGGTTAATTACCCGTATCTGCTGCTCATGAGTGAATCATGAACTGAAGAAGCATTTTGTTGATCTTGATTCTACATCAAAGGTCACGTCTTTTGCAAGATGTTGAAAATATTTATATAAATGTTACAGAGGTGATGGCAAACTGCAGGCGGCAGTATTATTGCGGATAAAAATAATAACATAGCCTTTTCCGAACGTAGCATCGCAGTTTTGATGTCAGTGATTTGTCTCTTCTTCAGCGATGCAAAAGTCTTTCGTCAAACAAGATAAAGTATTAGCACTCTGTTAATGAGTAACCTGGTTTAAGTTTGAGTAACCTGTAGTATCGGGAGGAAGCGTTTCAATAGAGTTACATTTGAACGAGTAGTTCACTGCAGTTTGTATAGGTAGGTATGCGTCGTAATCACCTAACAACAAAAGCGACAATATTTCTTATTTTGGCAGTATTGTCCGGTCATTGTCAATTCACTAGAAATTCGGATTTGAACAAGGCGCGGTGATGGCAGGTAAAATAAAGCCAGTGGCGTAGCGAGCCTTAGCGGGATAAAAATTTCTCACAAAAAAAAGTCTGCTTATAATTAGAAGAAATATTTATTCATCATATTTTTTTTTATCTATCTGTCACTTTTCCTATTTTTTTACAAACAATTCAAATTGAATATCACTCTCGTTGCCTTATTTTCGGCAAACTGATTTATTAAATCATTTATAGCTGATGATGACTTTAGAAGACACGCATTACGCGGGAAAATAATAAACTGTTTTTTTGACTATTGTCATTTCTGAAAAAAAAAAATATAATGGGAAGTTTATTTAAATTGTTTACGCGCGTCGGGGGCCCCGTATAATTGATACGGCAAATACGGCGGTAGCTACCCTGACTAAAGCTGTTACCAAATGGCATTCAAAGACTGAAAAAAGATTTTTTTGCCGTCTGGCGGCGTACTTATTGCCCATTGTTGCCAATGCTGGTAAAACCTGGTTGAGGTTGGCACACGAACGTTGAGATTGAAAAAAAGAAAGACCCACATCCAACAGTGGCCGAAGTTAAGCTGTGACGATATTGATGTTAACGGTAATCCTAATAAGCGATTCAGCAATGGACGTCGTGGTAATGTTTAATCTTCTCTCTAATTGGCAACTCCTAAAATCAAACTGCATACCGAAAGGCCCTAAGAATTCCCGGTGACTAAAAAGTTGAGTGCATGGTAGTGGGTTATCGTGATATAAACATGTTTGTGATGCAGAGGAATGAATGAATTAGTGCTATTCATTGGTTGCCGCTTTTTCTTTCGTCCATTACTGTACAAGCAATGGAAGTCTTCTTTTTTTTACTTGCCAGTATTATCCTTCACCCGGGCAGAGACCTTCCCCTAGTCCACTTCTCCCGATGGTGTGCTTCCTCTCTACAATCGGCTAGAAAGCCATTCAAAGTATCCCACCAACTTCTCCTCGGTCTGGTGCGATCGCGTCTGTCAGCGCTCCAGTCTTGCGATATTCGGGCCCCTTGACATCCTCATTATTTGTTGCAAATTAAGTATCTGCGTCTGTCCCACGAACAAGTAGTCCATTTTCTGAACATATAATAGTTTTAATACTTAAGGTATTACATTATTTTCCAAAATCGTTATAATTGTACCTTCTATTTGATATCAGATTGTTATAAATAATAACATGTGCGGTGTGGCAACAATAAAATAATAACATTAAATCTATATGTTTAATCTACCTGAGCACTTGGTACCCTATTGATAAAGTAAGTATTTATTCTTTAATTTGTTTTGTTGTTATGACCTAATTATTTTTCCGTACTTTGTCATCATCGGCCTAGCTTTTCCCACTTGTCTTGGGGGTTGTGTTGTCGTCAAGTCTGACCGCATGCAGCGGTGCTGAACACCAATACTTATTTATATTAGGAGCAACTGCTTATCTAATCTGACCTCTTAAACCGGTCCTGGTACCGTTAGTATCTACGATACCGGCATGTCCTAGAATCAAAAGCTTAGGGACTTGTGACATCTACCGTACAGCATTTCTTAGTGGGGTATTATAGCCCATTCCCTCTCATAGAGAAGTGGCCTGTGTCCCAGCAGAGGGATTATTATAGGTTGATTTTACCATGCTTTGCACAGTCCGTACTGAAATCACAAAGTTCTTGCGTTTCGCTATACATTAAACAACATCATTCATACATTTGATTCAATATTTCATGTATTGCCAAAGTACAATGATATTGACAGTTTGCTTACATAATGGTGAAGTGCAATGATCCAATGAACAAATTCGTTATCAGCCCCGCCCGTTCCCTGACTGATAACGATATACCTGACTGATAGGAGTAATAAACTAGTGTTTTGCCCATCGTTTTGTCCGCGAGGATTCTGAATTTTAGGTGCAAACTTTAACAGCAAATTTCACGTTAATTTGAGAAAAAAAATGGTGGTCTTTAAAGTCGGCTTCGAACGATAACTTTCGTGATAAGAAAACATTAATGAAAACTTGGCGTCACAAGCCGAACGCTTTAAAGACCGATCGTGCCTCTCTGTCTTCTGTTAAGCGCTCTCGCTTGCACCGTCGGCTCAGGCGGAACGTGAAACTTTTTCGTGCGTGCAGCCAGCGTTCATCGATTTATAAGACGTTATCACGTCAAAATGTCCTTTCTCAAGTTCCAAGGTTTCGCCATATCAAAATTCATCAGCACTTCAGCATTTTGGTACTGAATGACTAGTTTCAGGATAACGCGGTCAGTTAATATCCCGCGGAAACATACCTATTATAAAAATAATAGAAGTTACCCAAATGTGTAACCCACTTAAATGAGACTGGGCAGGGCTTATCTGTCGCATGCCGAACAAGCTGTGGACCCGCAAATTCTAATCAGGATTGGAACCCTGAAACAGCGACAAGAGGTCGGGCAGGTCACAAACGATATGGCGGGACAAACTGCATGTCTTCCTTAAAAATTGGGAAGGAGTACACAATGGAAATGGAGACGGGAGGAATGGAAGGAGGACTTTATCCAACAGAGGGACAATATGAACCAACTAAAATAATAATTCTACCTGTTTGAAAAATTTGGTCATAATCTTTTCAGCCGATAAGGCGTGAAGTCGTGAACACGTGAAGGTGTGTCAAACAAACCAAGTCACATTTTTATTATTAGTTAGGATTAGGATATAAATAAAAGATACGATATCCAAGTACATAAGGTTATCTTTCTTGCTTATGGTCCGCAATATGCACTTTGTGTCTGTGACCAAGTTTGCGAATTATCGAAGCCATATTTTTTATCAGCACGTAACTGATAACAGCTCTATATTGATAGTGCTTACAAGAAAAATATGAGTGAGACAATTTAATTTGGCAATAAAAGAAATATCTAGAAAGAAAATTTTGAAATAATTATCGTAAGGAGGAAGGATGAGAATGGATTAAAAATTAATAAAATGGATGATGAATTAATGATTTTTCAGTGTGATAAATGATTTAAGATAATTATATTTAATCAGCCAAGCGATAATTTCATTAATAGATTTAATTTAATAGTTAATTGGCTTTAACCAATCTTCTTCACGAATCGATGACTCAGATTTTGTCCGACCAGTACGCAGCAATAAGTCCGTCTGTTAGATTATCGAAATATATTGGTAACGTGTTTTCTGTTTAAAAAAAAAAAAAAATTTACGAAAATAAAACGTGTCAAAGATCATGAGTGGGGGTTTTTGACGTCACTTTGTGGGTAAAAACGTACTAACCTTGTGACGTCACACGACTTGACACGGCTTTTCGAAGCACTGTATCGTCTTCATCTTTTGTTTACGTGAATAAATAAAAAGTAGGTGTCCATTATTTTCTGAAAAAATAACTGACGAACTAATTAGATTTTTTTGGTGAAATACCCTCTTTGGACAGCTCTGTCCTTTGCTTCATTCGCGCATGGGTACACTCGCGCACCAAACTACTAGGCCTATTGTTTTATTTTCGAACTAGCTTTTCGTTTGCGGTTTCGTTTATTACTTATTAGATGGTATTTTGAGAACGACCCCCCCCCCCCCCCCCCACCCAACCTCATACCACCAAATAGATAAATCGCCTAATGCGCAGCTTGAGCCCCAGCGTTCATCTTACGTGGCGCGACCTTTACTTGACTGCCGTCTAGCACGAGTGGGAGGTGTAAACGTAACGTTTCCGCGTCCATTTTGAGATTATAAAAACTAGCACATATTCTCATATAAATAACAAATATTGTTAATAATAAAGTACTTTACCGAAAAAATCTAACAAGTCCGTCAGATAGATTTCCAAAAAAAATTATGGACACATTAGTTTTTGTTTTTTCACGTAAAAAAAGATTGAGACAATACAATATTTCGAAAAGTCGTGTCAAGTCGTGTGACGTCACAAGGTTAGTACATTTTTACACCATAAGTGACGTCACAAGCCCCCACTCATAATATTTGACACGTTTTATTTTCGTACATTTTTATTTTTTTGATAAAACAAAAAACATGTACTTACTTATCCAATAATTTTCGATAATTTAACAGCCGGACTAATCTATACTATAATATTATAAAGCTGAAGAGTTTGTTTCTTTGTTTGTTTGTTTGAACGCTAACATCTCAGGATTTATTGGTTGGACTTGAAAAAATATTTTTGTGTTGGATAGTCCATTTATTGAGGAGGACTTTAGGTTATATAACATCACGCTATGACCAATAGGAGTGGAGCACAAATGAAAAATGTTGCAAAAACGGGAAACGATATTCCTTATTGAGAGCTTCCGTTGCGTGCGCTACGAAAATGGTTTAAGATATGCAAATATTATGTACGAAAGAAATGTTCCTCTTTAAAAGTTCTACAAAAAAGTCCGCGACAGCATATATTATTATCTATCTACTAAGATTGACTCACTGTAACTATTTTTTACTATCGAAATATTAGGTTAAATAGATTTATTTTTTGCGAAACTTAGCTAACCCATATGGTATTAATCTATATCTAAATAAATATGTTTGTTAGAAAGGAAATTTAATATAGAATATTTGTTCCTTTTACTCTATATAGTTTAAGAAATACCTTAGAAGATTTCGCAATGTTAAAATGTACGCGCGACAAAATAATTACGCGGTCCGGCCGGCCCTCGCGTCTCGATGTAGATACGAGTAGAAATTCAAATTCAAAATATTTATGGCACCACAATATTAACAAGGTGATATTGTATATTGTTTTGTGAGCACTAGCGGCCCAGTGGTGGCGGCTCCGACTTACGAACAGTTGGTGTTCGAACCCAGGCAGGCGCAAATAAATAAATCTACCAATCCGCACTGGGCCCGCGTGGTGGATTAGCCCATCCCACTCCTAGAGAGGAGGCCTGAGTCCCTGCAGTGGGAACAATATAGGCTGATGATGATGATGATGATCGTATATTTAACAGTTAGAGATAGGCACCTATAGTAATTCTCACTTTAATAATGTAATCTAAGGTTCTATCAAATACTATAGAGAGGAAAGATTAGTTTTATGTTTGTTACGATTTAACTCAAAAATTACTCAGACGACTTGGAAAATTGTTTCCACATTAGAAAGCTAATTGAAAAAATATTACTATGTTGGATAGTCGATCTATCGAGGAAGGTTGTAAGTTACATATTATTGTGACGCAAACGAAGTTGCGTGGGTCAGCTAGTTACATAATATACATAGGAATATTGCCGTCCTTTTCACCTTTTATGTATTAAAGGTTGGGTGAAGTAGGTAAATTACCAGAACCCGCAGTGAAGATTTGTGTCAGTTAATGGCGTTAGGTTTGCAATTTTATAAATTTCACGAAAATGTTTTTTATTATCAGGTATGATGGATGGATACCTTGTAGTCTGTTTGTCCATAGGTAAGTCATCAAAATAATAAATAAAATACATTATTTATCAGAACCAGCTGTATTATTTCAATTATAACGCATTTGACGACCACCCGTATAAATAACAATATGTATTCATTTAATTAACTTAGCTAAGTTATAAGCACAATAATTAATCTTTAACTACTTCATAAATTCTTATGCATGTCCCATCCCAACCATCGGCCTTCGTTATCTGAAACAAAATGAAGATTGTCTTTACTGAGTAGAAAACAAAACTTTTACAAACTTAGTATAATACAAATGGCATACCCTTTTTTTTTTTTTTTTTGTTTGGTGTAAAATCATCGAATAACCCCTCCCGCTCTTGGGCAGAGCGAAAGGGAGTGTCAGACTTCTACTGACTAAAAACCACCCATGTCCCTTCTTCGCCCTCTATGTCGAGGCCGCGATAACCGGTGGACTACCCGCGGCCCCGACAGGCGTCGGCCCTTTCGGGCCCCTCCCATGTTGCTGACATCTCTTTGAGGCGCGCGTGGAACACGAACGCGCCGTCGACACGGCCTGTTTGCGTCGTGAGACGGACGGATGGCGAGTTAGAAATGGCACCCCCTGTTTCTACGCTCAGATCTTTTCAACTACGACTTCAGCACTCTACACATATAATAAAATGGTAAGAAAGTCAAAACTGTACATTGTTTTTTTTTAAAGAGTACTTAGGATCTACAATCGATACCGAAGCCAAAAATATAGTTTTTAAGCGCATCAGGTATCAGTGGCATGCGAATACGACTGTCCTCTATAATTTATCAAATTATCTACTTACTAGACGATTTTTCTTGTTTAATTCTTTTCTGCGTTTTTATTCGCAGTCGGGTTTTAGTTTTTAAACTTATTTTTTTTTTTTTTTTGTGTGTTTTTCAATAAATACGTAATAATATGTTACTTTCACAATGTAATATTCTACTTAATGTTGGTTTGTTATTTACATAATACGAGTAAATAACGAGTAAATAACACAGACTAGACCACGAGTACTGTTTGACCGCAATCTAAACGTATATCTTGACTTGAAATATAATATAATATACATATTTTTAATGTACTCGCCAAGACCTTTCATTTGATACCAAACATGTTATGATTATTTCATTTTTTTTTTCGACCTTAGAATTTGACATTTAAAAACCGTCATTAAAAGAAATATTAAAAATTTATATAGCCTATATCACTCGCGTTATTCTTACGAATCTATTGACACCTCATTTATTAAAATACCTTCAGTAGTCTAGGCGCTACGGTGGAACATACATACATACATACATAGACTGCCAAAATCATTACCCTTCCTTTTGGCTTCGCCGTTGTCGGGTAAAAAAAGAAAAATCCAAAGTACAAAGCAATAATGTCCTCCACTTATCACAAGGCTGTCTAAAAGTCTATCACTATGAACACGTCATCTTGAAACCAGCCACGTATCCAGCAGATTATGATAGCAAAATTACACATGACTTGAAGACACATAACTCCCAAAGATCGATTAGATTCAGAGAGATTGAGATATGAATGATTCATCATTGTGATGACTAGGTACTCGAAGCTGATGAAATAAGGAATAGATAAAAAGTTTTGTTTACATTTTATTTGCTTTAGAGAGTACTAAAGTTCACAGAACAATTGGCTCACAGAATGAGTCAGCTGAAGTGGCACTGGGCCAGCCATATTCTTATTAGCCATAGAACCGATAACTGTTGGAATAGACGTGCTCTTGAATAGAGACCGCGAATCGACAAGCGTAAGGTGGACTGCCTCCTGCAGGTTTGCTGGTAGCAGCTAGATGAGAGTTGCTGAGTGAGTGGTGTGCTTCTGGAGCGGTTTATGACCTGCAGTGGTTACCCCTCTGTTACTCTTAATCTCATAAAACATTTCTACACTAATATTATAAAGAGGAAAGATTTGTATTTTTGTGTGAATAAACTCAAAAACTACTGCGCCAATTTCTATAATTCTCTCATCATTGGAAAGCTACATTCATCCTGAGTAACATAGGCTTTTTATTCTTTGTCCCTGTATTCTCACGGGAACAGGAACTACGCGGGTGAAACCGCGTGACGCCCGCTAATACTTGATAAACATCAACGATAATCTTTTCCTGCCAATTCTTTACCTTCCTGCCTCATCTTTTGCATGTCCACCTCCATACCTAATACTTTTCAGACAATTACTTGAAAATACATTTAAGTCGTCTTCATGAATTAAATATTCATCAAAGTTCTATTGTCCCCTTCCAATTAAAGTTGTTCCGTTCCAAGTAGTGTCCGTTCAAACCCCCAATTATAACGAGCCACTTGACAATTATTTATTCCCTCCAAGGCTGCTGCCTTAGAACCGTTTACTTTGTACTCTATAATGATAGCCTTGTCTTTAATTAGCACAGTTCCATCCAAGACCTGGAACCATGAACCATTTAGGTCATAATTATAGCCTTAAGTCTATAACTATAAGGTTTAACTTACCACAGATAATAAGTCGGGTGTGAAAGTTCGCACATGTGTTGATTTTCGGCCGTTGTCTTCGGTTTGTATTTGTGTCATAACATCTCCGTTGAGCTCCATGATTGATTTTATCTGAAATAATATTTAAAATGTAATTAGAAACATGCTAGAAAGCCCGTATACAGTATAATATTTATAATTTCAACTGAATCTTCTGGTGAATTATTCAGTATTCTGTGATTTCATTCGAAGTCATATATCATAACATCACGCTTGTAATCCCGAAAAAGTTAGGTAGAGTTGTACCTCATAATATACCCATATTTCGCCAGTTCTATTCAAATATCATTTAATAGGGGTTGAGTCCATTGTCATCAACAAAGCATAAATCCAGACTCCGTGACTTCTACTGAGAATTTCCTGTCGTTTCTGACGGAAAAACCTAATAACTCTTGGCTAGACCCGGTACTTGAACCTAGGACCTCATACTTAGTTGCACAAGCTTGCGAAAACTAGACCAACGAATCAACCCAACAATCAACTCGACCGTATTGATTCGAATCGATTGATCGATTTTATTTCCTTTACCGTTCGGTTGATTTCAACTGAGTCTTCTGATTAATTTTTTAGTATTCTGTTTTTCCATCCAAAGTCATATAATTATGCAAACGAATATACTAGTAACAGCAATAAAATGTCAATTTCGTTGTATCTAAAGCCTTAATTTATTATTCAAAAGGCAGCAGTTATTCGAATAGGGGAAATTTCTTCGAAAGCCACGAGGGTCGCGT
The DNA here is from genome assembly GCA_932274075.1 of Diarsia rubi. NCBI lineage: Eukaryota > Metazoa > Arthropoda > Insecta > Lepidoptera > Noctuidae > Diarsia > Diarsia rubi. The sequence goes on from OW026432.1 coordinate 4,167,368, forward strand.
AATCGATGCTTGCCCCTTTGAAAATAGAAAATTGCTGATATCATATGTACAAGCATAATGGCCACCACTTATTATAAAGACAATAATATCATGGTTAGTGTCAAGGGCTTCTGTAGAATATGTTATTATTTTTATATCCTACTAATATTATCAACGCGAAAGTTTGTATGTATGCATGTATGGATGAATGTTTGTTACTCTTTCACGCCAAAACTACTGAACGGATTTGGATAAAATTTGGTACACAGATTGTTTATCACCTGGATTAACACATAGGATAGTTTTTTATCCCGATTGTATCTTCCCGTGGTGTAATTTTTGAGTTGTAGCGGGCGAAGCTGCGGGCAACACCTAGTAGTTTGTATTGTTTGCTTGTAGGTAATGTAACATAACATAAAATCACGACAATAATCCCAAAACGGCAAGGCAGAGTGTACCTTTTAGTTCACCCATATATTGCTAGTTATGTTTAAGTTGCACTCATTAGGAAGCAAGCCTATTACCATCAACCTGGCACAAATTCTGTCCGTATAGTTACCCTAGGGTAGTTGACAAAAAAATCTAATTAGTCCGATAAATAGATTTCGAAAAAATATTGGTCACATACTTTTTTCTTTTTTCACATATACAAAAAATGCAGACGATACAGTGCTTCGAAAACTCGTTTGACGTCACATCGCACTGCATTTTTGACCACGTAGTGACGTCAAAAGGCCGGGCCACACATGATCTTTGACGCGTTTTATCTTATTAAATTTTTATTCATTTGATAAAAGAAAAAACACGTATTCAATATTTTTCGATAATCTAACTGACGGACTAAACAGAATCATATTTTGTTTAGTCAGGAAACATCCTTTTTGTAATAGTTGTAATTAGATTCGAAGTTAATTTTGTCTTTTGGAGTTAGTATAGTTTTACGTACGTACTTTTTATGTAGCTAAATTAGTTATTGTATCTACTGTCTAAGAAACACAAGCATTTGGCATTGTTAAAAGTAAAGTCATGTCTGCCAGACTGAATTAGATCACAAAACTGGAGCCCGAAGCTAGACGGCTTGCCGTCGCAGCAGATCGAGGAGAAGATGGAAGGACGCCTTTTTTGGAGGTTGAGAAATCATCAAAATTACTCCTCCTGCTATGAGCGGAGCGGTAGGGAGTGTCAGACATCTACTGACTAAGCCCCATGTTCCTTCTTAGCCCGTTGTGGCTGAGGCCGCTGTATCTCTTTTGAACAACCAACAACGCCTTGAAATAAACAATATTAATTACCTTAACTCCATCGGGCCTCTCCTCAACGAACTCCTCGTTGAACTTGAAGCTGAAGGTGATCGTTCTGAAGGTGGTTGCCATGGTGAACGTGTAGATGTCGCCATCTTTTGTCAGTGTGGCGACAGGACTCACTGCGCACGCGGCCTTACGGGAAAACATGCCCACTCCTGGAATTTTGAGATAGAGAACAATTAGTAAGTATTTAAAAAAAATAAAAGTATATGTATACATATTTCCACCACTAATAGATACACGATGACGGATTAAGTAAAGTTAAGTGTCTGCTTTTTAATGTTTTTTGGGAGCCGGTGGTTTTAATTTTTACAAAAAAGTTTTTTTTTGAGTAGTGGCGGTATCGTTACTGTTGTGACCGACCCAATAGGGAACTTGACTGTCTAAAAAAAATGTCATTCTAATTAGTCCGTCTGTCAGATTATCGAAAAATATTGGATACGTATTTTTTTGTTTTATCAAAGATTTGAGTGGGTGTTTGTTACGTCACTGACCGCAAAAAAATGCATACTAATGTCTTAGAATATGACGTCACACGAGTTTTCAAGGCACTGTATCGTCTTCATTTTTTGTTTACGTGAAAAAAAAAATACGTCTCCAATATATTTTGGAAATCAATCTGACGGACTATAGTAATTTGGTTTTTTACTACCCTATTTTCGAGTTAATTTGTTTAAGTAATTCATGTCTATATATGTACATAATGGCGTGCTTCACTGAGGGAAGGAGATTTTCCAGCGGTATTGAAATCTAAAAATCTAAATATTTTATTGCACATAGGCCAACATGGGCACTTATAAAAGGTCGACAAAAAAACGCACCACTTGATTATTCTAATGCTGTATAAGCTATTTTCTTAAAATAATAACGAAAGAGAGAGCATGTCAGTACAGTGCCCAATGCATTTCATAGGGGAATATGTGCTATCCGCACGGGCAAGGCGCGGACATTGTGCTATAAAATGTGCAAATCTATCCTAATGTTTAATCAATGAGAAGTTTTTATAAACCACTCTGTAAGGGCACATGAGTAACACTTTTTCATTTTAATTTGAACTGATGGACGCTAGTGAAGGCGCAAAGCTCATGGTTCTGTTCTGGGTTAGCTGGGAAGCTCAGTAGAGAGGATAATAATTAGTGTCCGACCGAAACAGGATTTTCAGTCAGAACTGAAACCGAACCCGAACCTTCGGTGTTGGTCTCAGTTTCGGCCGAAACCGAAACCGAAATTTATTAAATTTTTTATAGTATTAGGTTTAATGTATTTTTACGCATAATAGACAGTTAACACGTGTGAAAAAACGCACGGCTGAAGATTCGGCCAATTATTGGCCGAAACCGAAACTGTGGCCGAACCTAGTTTTTTGGCCGAAACTAGCCGAAACCGAAACCGAACCTTCGGTCGGTCTCTAATAATAATATGGTTAAAAATACTCTAGTCGTCGCAAGTGCAAACTGAGCATGACACGGTCCATTAACAGGTCTTCTCCTATCAGGAATTTCTGAATAGCATCTCGATGTCTGGATTTGTGCAAGGTTCATGGAATTCCTCTTTTAAACGTTATAAAATGGCCTCGCTTTGTATAAATTTCCAATACAATGAGAGATCCTCTAATACTGGTACTCGTATTGTATAGCTTGTTTGGTCACCGTGCGTACAATATAATTATGTACAGCGTTAAACGGCGACAATAGTTAATCGTAGATGAAGCACCATCATTATGTATAATTTTATTACTATACCAGGCATTGTACGAGTATGATAATAATATATTCAAGGTTGCATAGGTACAATAATTAGCTACCAAGCAGGTTAGTGTGTAATAGACTAGTTTTTTTTCTGTTATTTAAAATTACCTGATGTTTTTCTACGCAGTTAAAGTTGCAAATAATCTCCAACTTGTAACTCTTAGTTTTTTAAGCATATAAGTTGTCATCATCTGGCTAGCCTTTCTCATAGGCCCCAAAGACCGAAAAGTATAAGGCTTTGGGATCGAATTTCAGTCTAGTCGGTATGAATGGATACCAGTAATTCACATGGAGCGACTACCTATCTGTCTTATACAAAATACGATACGTCTTGCTAAAACTGGTTGTCAGACTTTGTGGCCACACTATTCCCAAACCACTGTAACTCCTGTAAGCCAGAATCAACAGTGGCGACCACAAGAAAAGCGCCGATACAATGAAGCTCGACGAAGTCCCAGAGAAACGATTTAACTGTCTTGGATCCCGCAACGAAATTAATCAGAAAAGAATAGCGGAGGAGTAGGAAAAACATAATTTCCACTTCCCTCCATATCAGCAGGAGACAGAACAGAACAAGGCCAATAGGCACACAAGGACGTGTACAACTGGGATAAGCACAATTGGCGGGCTTGCCCAAATTTTTTTTTTCGAAAGATCGGTAAAGTCTATCAAAGATCTACAAATAACAGCAGGGTCCAACAGCTTATGTGCTTTCCGAGGCGCGAAGGAAACTTGGTATTTAGATAATGGATGGTCTACAATAAGGTATTACACCAAAAAAACCTAATTAGTCCGTCTGTTAGATTATTGAAAAATATTGGATACGTGTTTTTTCTTTCACCAAATTAATAAAAATTGACGACAATAAACCGTGTCACAAATCATGAATGCCTTTTGACGTCACTTTGTGGGTAGAAAAGTACTAACCTTGTGACGTCACACGATTTTTTTTTTTTTTGGTGGGTGTAAAATCATCGAATAACCCCTCCCGCTCTTGGGCAGAGCGAAAGGGAGTGTCAGACTTCTACTGACTAAAAACCACCCATGTTCCTTCTTCGCCCTCTATGTCGAGGCCGCGATAATACGTCACACGACTTGACACGACTTTTCGAAGCACTGTATCGCTTTCATCTCTTGGTTACGTGAAAAAAGAAAAAATACGTGTCCATTATTTTTTGGAAATCTATCTGACGGACTAATTAGATTTTTTGGTGAAATATCCTATTCCACATTCAGGGACCGTTCTTGGTAAGCGCGCCTATACCTTGACCCTTGCAGGAGTTATTACGAGTATTTAGCCACGAGTTCTGTCACAGAGGTGAGCTTATTAATTTCGTATCAGAAAATCACTAAGTAGGTAATATGTTTCAAGCACAGGATTGATGTATTTGGACGTCAAATACGGATTACGCGGTAAGATACTCGTAAATACGGATTACGCGGTAAATGTTTGTGAGTCGATGTTTCCACCCTGTATACTTTACACGTTACGTTTTTGGTTAAATTAATTAGTTTGCACAATTGTATTGTATTGTGTGAATTAATTTAAAGCAATTAAAACTTTCAACTTGCGTCATGTATGGAACTTTAAACGATGAGTCCACACTAGTTTCTAAAAATTATACTAACAGATTATTTTGATATTATTATTTCAGTCAAAATAATATTCTTGGTAAGTAATTGAACTCAGGACTTCATGCTCAGCTCGCTTCCGACTACTAGCCCAACGTGGCTGTTACAAAAAAAACATACCAATCGAATTGAGAACCTCCTTCTTTTTGGGAAGTCGGTTAACTATTCAGTCATTAAAAAAAGTTTTAAGGTGAAGGCGATAAGGTAGCTTGCGAAATTCGAATTTTCTAATGTTTTTAGATAGGACTCGCGGTAGTAACAAAAAAGTCTATTTAGTGAGTTAATGATTAAAATCACCAACAACCATCTCAGTTCATAAAATTGAATATAATAGACGTAAATATAAATTATATTATTTAGAAATGTTTTAAGTTTTATTTAAGCGTAAGTTTAAATAATATTTAGTTTTAAGCACATTTAAGTATTGTCTAGAGATTCATCGACCCCACAGTCAAACCATTGCAACGGTTTTGTGGGGCTTAGCTTATAAGTTACTTACTTTTTTGGATTAAAGATAAATAAATCTACACTAAACTTATAAAGAGGAAAGATTTGTTTGTTTGTTTGTAACAAATAGGCTCCGAAACTACTGGACCGATTTGAAACATTCTTTCACCGTTGGGAAGCTTCACTATCCCCGGGTGACATAGGCTACATTTTATCCCTGTATTCCCACGGGAACGGGAACTACGTGGGTGAAACCCGTGACGGCGCTAGTACTATGTAACGAAAGAAGATACGTACCAATAAACTTCAGATACTCCTCAAAATTCTCCGAAGACTTCAACTTGTATTTGATATTAACATATTTGTCTATACTGGTCATATTGAAGACCACACTTAACCGCTGTCAGCTGAGAACTAAACGATTTCAGAGGAATAGGAGGAGGCTGGTTACAAGATGCTGTTGGCAATTCTTCTTAGCAATCAATTTGCGGCTCTGAAAGAAAATAAAACCATGGTTAGCGTAATAGGAAATTCTTTATGCCCTGTTCACGGCTTCGGGTAATGCGGCATGGCCTAACGACACATGATCGCGTCAATTGTATCTTTTGCGTGAATACTTTGCATGCTGGATTGAAGTGCTTGACGTGCTTTATAAATACTTCATTATCTTAAACAGTCTGATTTCACCCACTGCTCTGTATAAGCCTCTCTTAGCTTATGCTAAGCTCTTGTGCCAGCCTAAAATATGCCCACTTCTTTTTTTTTATCTCTGCAGTCTCTGTCGCAAGATATGTGTCGTTTGAGCGTGTCTTTTGTGGCCGAGACGTAAGAGTTAATTTACATAAGACTTGTACGGGCTCTTGAGAAACTGGGTCTAGTATTGAGACAATTTTTAACATGTAGTTTGATGTACAGAATGCTTGGTTCACTGCTTCCAGAAGGGTCTGTTTACACCTCGTATACCTGATACGAGGTGTAAACAGACCCTTCTGGAAGCAGTGAACCAAGCATTCTGTACATCAAACTACGTAACCCTACGCAAAAAATATTGCTGGTAAACAAAACTCCACCGATACCATTTTCTTGCCCATTTTTCTCCATAGAGATTCGCTTTTTTCTGACATTCAAAAGTGCCTCTAATGGTCTAACTGGCTTTTGTAGTTCAAATTTTAATACCAGGTTAGTTGCGTCCTACACCCGGCGTTAGTTTCTTTTTGAGGATATCACAATCATGTCTTTGAATTTTTACTCTACGACACGCTGGTTTAAAGTCCAAAATGACAATGCAATCTGAAACCACTAACATAATTATTTAGGTGTATCTTTGACTGTCAAAAGGTCAACAGAATAATGGTACGCAACTAAACAGCCCATTATACAATTGGGTTTAATTTTGACTAGGACAATGAAGAGTATAACGGTCAACAACAAAATCGTTACCTATTGAATTTAAGTTTACCTGCCGCACTCAGAGAACTTTAGTGATTACTTAGGCCATCACTTAGTAAAGGTTTTGACAGTTTTGTCATACAAAAGTATGTCAAACCTTTACTAAGTCATTAGTCATTTATTCTTAACAAAAACATTTGTGTCGAATACAGAGTAGCACAATAATAATAATCAATAAAAGTTCCAATCAATAATAAGATAAAATCCCAAAAATAAAAATAAATTATATATCAACAACATAATTAAAATAAAAAAAAAACAAAACCACAATTAGCCTAATCAGAAAATAAAACAAACATTCAACTTTATCAAGCAATAACATGTCAAGAGTTAGACTTGGAGAAGTGACGGCTTAAAGTAATCATTAAATTTCTGTGAGTACCGCAGTAAGAGTATTTTTAGTTAAAGGTTCCTTGATCGACCAAATATGATGCTTGATGCCACTAAATATAATGTAGCCGACATCAAGTGGCCCACCAGGCATGGCACCCGTCCGTTTGTAGGATCCTCTCTTTGACGGAGTTTTGATAAACTTTAAACCTTGTTCCGCATACTCCTAAAGTTCCCTCTCCCCTAACAAAACGTTTTACCTACCTATTACATAACCGCAAATCATCACCTTACTCACGATACCCGCAAATAATAATATGCACGACTTTTTGTTTTCAAGAAAACCTGTATTGCTTGAAAACATGATCCGAATCAAATAAAATAAAATAAAAACACATTCTACACTGTTCATAATTCTTATTTTAAAAATTTGCTAGAGTCCCAAACAGCACCTCTCTTTTTTTTTAACAACCTTTATGATGAGAGGTTTTCTCACGTTATCAACCTTTATACCTATAGGTAAGTACTAATGCACCTTCTATGTTAATTTATTAGGTATTATTTAAGTACTGAGTAATTAATTAATTATGTATAATAGGTAGGTAAACATTCTTATAAGTCCTCACTGTTCACAGTGTTCACCTATCGTGTTGTGCGTCATTAAGGGCTAGTTTTCCATATCATGTAGGTACTATTATTAAAAACAAAGGATTTTTAATTAGAGGCTTACTGTCGCACTCACAGACGTTTAATGATTACATACACCGTCACTTAGTAGAGTTTTTGTTTGTCAATTCTTTACTAAATGGAGTAATCATTACATATCTCTGAGTGCGGCAGTTAGTCTTTACTATACAAGTGTCATAAACTCGTGGATATGGTTTTGAAGAAACTATTGCCGTCGCGCTGTGGCAAGCCTGCCTCCGTAGAGTGCAATAAGGACCAGTTGCAGCTCAGACCGATGATTCTTACTAAAAACTTGACCTCAACAATTTCTAAGTTCGAAAATTTAATCCCATCCGCAGACCTTCCGAGGCAAGCGCTGCTTAACCTATGAGATCGACCCGTGCGGCTATTGCTATTTAGCGAAGAGCTTCTATACGTTTTAACGCGCGCTGTTGCTAGAACAAATTTACTAACTGCAGAGATATTTAACGATTACTTAAACCGTCATTTAGTATAGTATAAGGTCTGACATATTTTTGTATGACAAAACCATTACTAAGTGATGGCCTAAGTAATCATTAAAGCTGTCTGAGTGCGGCAGTAAGGGCCGTATTAAATACGAGTAAAATGTAAGTGTGTAAATCAGTAATGTAAATATTCATTATACAATAATTTATTTATGTCATGCGGTGACCTATCAGCTGTACAGTCAGCAGCTTACTTAGCTAAGTTTAGAAGCGACTTTTGTATACTGTCTTGATTTAGTTTTCATGTAACGTAATGCAAATAATATCTTGGAACTAGAGGTGGTTAAAAATAAAGCACCATGCTTAATACACTTATCATAAAGCAAATGCTATCATTGCTCACACAAGTTGCTATTTGCTTATTGCTTTTACATCGCACTCATACATGCTGCCACTCACCGCGCTTGCTTGAAGTCACTTGACTTAAAGCAAGCGCGGTTAGTGGCATCATGATATGCCTACGCGTTTAAAAATCACGTGCTTTAATAAAGCATATAAAAAGCTAGCTTAAAATATAAAGCATTAAGCAAGTGATTGCCTAAAAGCAACTTTGAACACCACTACTTGGAACCCAGAATATTATCATTTAATAGGTTATATTTGAAAGTTGCAATCGTTATTTCAGAGAGAAATTCGCGTTTGGACTTTGCCAAGTGTATACTTATTATAGCGCTTATTATACTTATAAGAGCAGTGGTGGCCCAGTGGTTGCGGCCCCGACTTACGAACAGTTGGTCGTCGGTTCGATCATAGGCAGGCGCATTACTTTGTGTAATTTATTTCATCACCACTGCTCTCGAAACGGTGAAGGAAAACATCGTGAGGAAACCGGCATTTCTTAGAGCCAAAAATTCGAAGATATGTGACATCTACCAATTCGCACTGGGCCCGCGTGGTGGATTATAGCCCATTCCTCTCCGAGAGAGGAGGCCTGAGTCCCTGCAGTGGGACCATTATAGGCTGATGAGGATGATGTTCGTGACTGTACACTTAGCAAAATTCAAAAGCGGCTTCCTCGTGGAATATCAATTATAACTTGGAGACATGATCTACTTTCTAGTCAAAATACTACAAACGTATGAACTTAAAATTGCAAATACAATTAGAGAAAACTGCCTTTAAAAGTTGCAACGTGTTTACATATAAGTGATCGTGACTGTACCTGACAGCTATAACGTTTTCTTTTTCACGACAACAAATCACTTAATTACATAAAAAATCTAGAAGTGTCAAACGCACCATGCCAATACTTCAAATAACTCGTCCAAAAGTGAAATATTTTTTTCACATACTGATTCACCAATTTTAACACTAATCAACACGTGCCTAATCATAATAAACTAATAAGCCGATAAACATTTACTAACAAGAAGGAAAACCGGTAAAGTAGCTATTTATATCATTCTTTTACATAAAAACAAAACATTAATACAACAAGCACTATTCCGATTTATAAAATTTTATAACTCACCAATGTAAACGACCAATAACTTCAGTTATATTGCTATTGCCTCCGAAATAACTCACAAACACGCACCGTACTAATCTATTGCTCAATAGCAACAGATATAAAGCAATGAAGTAATGTTTACGCAACACAACCGTGCGGAAAGGAGGTATGATTAATAATAAAGCGGTTACTACACTGCCCACGCGCATGTGATCCGTGACATGTGGTAGGTACAGTCTATTCAAGTTCTTTGTTTCTTTTTCTATTTAAACGACTAACGACTTTGTGGTAGTGTAAAATTATGTTGATTTTAGAATGAATTGTGTTAGATTCTAAAACTGTCTTCTTTCGGTATTAATGTCAAATTATACTAACACCTGGTGTCATTTAAACGGACCCATACATAATTATGTACATCAATCTAGCTGTTTTAAGCGAAAATTGTTTTGGGTGCAATACGCGGTTTACAATAAGGCTCACTGTAACACAATCAAAACATAGTGCTAATGGATGCATTAAATAGCACAGGGATTAAATAAATATTATTATTATTTAGGGAAACTTATATTTTTCCTTTTCTTGTTTTTTAATTTTGATAAAGTTGTAACTTTGACGTACAATAACTCCATAACTCCAAGGTATAGACTAAAACAAAAAAAATATCACCATGAAGAGCAGACCAAGTCCTTTCAGTTCCGTTAAAGGTCTTTTTATACCCATTAAGTTACGCAAACCCAACATAAAGCAATGTACAGTTGTAGCCTATATTGAGCTTAGTACGTATGTGGGTTTCAAAGTTGGTTGACCAACAATAACAAAAGCATAATTTGTATACATTTTTGGAAATTACATCGTGAACGCAGTATACGTGCTTACCGTACTTAGCACTTCGCGGTTGAGTGTGGTAATGACAACAGAACGTCAATAGGATGTATCTACGAATGCTATAAACACTTTGCAGTAGCCACGAAATACTGACTTACTGACTGACTGACTGTGTTTGACTGTACTTTGTCACGTCTAGGTTTTACAAAATTGCCAATAAAGTTGCATCATTCTAAATAAAGCAACTGATAATAAAAATAAGATGCAAAGATTAAGATTTCACTAACTCTATAGTCACTGAATGACTATTATTAATATTATTATCAAGAACTTTGAAGTGTAAACCATTCAAGGCCAGATCTATTTCAATTTAGATCGCAGGGTCAGGGGAATAGAGAACATTTGTTTGAATCAGAGAGTTTATCGTCGCTTTGCATCAACAAAAACGTTTACCTACCCTTTAAGTGTAAAAGTCGCTAATCATTTCGATAGGAAATTTCTGATTTTCTAGCAAACTAACTGCCTTTGGGTATATTGAAAAAAGTATTTTTAGTTATGGTATTTTAGCTCCAAATGAGTTATGTGAACATATTTATACCTAGCTGTTGAATTTTTTCGTCGAATGTCAAATTAGTCATTAACGTTTGACTTTAAATCGAATTCGTGTACGTAGACGCGGCTTCGATTAACTGTCAAATTGGTTATGCATTTAGTATAAAATGGAACCATTTGACAGTTAATTGATGGGCACTATAATAGCCACTGGCATTTAAAAAGAACGCGATGCCCTGCAGATGCTGAGGTCCTTATTGATTGCTTGAAACCATAAACATAAGACAATTTCGTTTTATAAGACAATTTCGTTTTATCTTCACACAAAACAATGATTGTCTAGTTGCAATCTAAATTGCGGAAACTGCACCGCTTGAAGCTAAAGGTTTAAATCGGTAGATGTGCCCTGATCCTGTTTACTAGAAAGCTGATACTAAGAATAGTCAGTTAAATTATTCCGTAACTGAACGATGGATCGAAACCTCGCGTGCCCAGAGGGCAGGCTCCTTTTTTGTCCATTAAGTTTGCATTACCATTCAACGTGGCAATGCTGCCAGTCTTCTATAGGCACGTTCCTGGAAAAAAAAATGGAGACAGAACGAGAATGTCAACGAAACAGAAGCATGATGCTTGTTTTATATAAGACACCAGTTGACATACCTATAATTATTATTTTATTTTTATTTCTGAATTATTGTGAATTTGTCAAGATAATTTGACATTTTAATATGATCATTGTTAGCTTTTAATCGTTTTGGTGACAAACTGTGAGCTTAAATGTATTTCTGTAAATAAATAAATAAATGATTATCATTTTAGAGGTAGGGTCAATCAATCGATCTAAATCATTGCTTGAAGCCATAAAAACAACCATTGCCGTGATGAGTTAAAGATTCCATACATTAGAACTACTTATAGGCTTGAAATATTATTGCAGTACTGCCTAGTTTAGTTTATTGTGTGTCTTCAATACATTTTCGTCACGCTAACTTTTACTGGTAAAAATAACAGAAAACCCAAACCAAAACGAAATGTTCAAGTACAGTTGACCGTAGAATGTTGTCTGACTAGTTTACTGTAGCCAGTCATACACACCCGTTTACCTACTTTACACAAGAATCTAAATTCTAACCTACTGCAATGTAATTTATTGTAGTACTATGTATTTTATGATGACGCACTTTGTGTGGTGCTGGTGACCTATACTTGCTAAATAAACAAGAATTTTTCCTCCTCCATGTCGCCTGGGCACAAGTGGATTCTTTAAAGTTTTACTTTCAATTATAATCACACGTCTTTTTTCATAAGGGGTTAGGGAGCAACTACAGGAAGCCAACTACGACCCTTACTTGATGTCGCGGCTGTTTCCACTAGGTCACAACTCTGTTTTTTTTTTACCGATCTCTATAATAGAAGGAGGTTATGTATTCCAATAATAATAAATTTTTCATGTATTTACATCGTTTTATTTGATAACTTATTTTGATGATTGTGTTCATTTTATTAACTTTGCTCTGCTCTGGTTTTCTTTGCATTTTTCTTCTTCGTCTATGCGGACGATGTGCTAAATAGGTACCATAAGTATGTAATTTTTTATACTTGTCAAAGATATAAGTTAGATACCACAATCAAAAAGGGTAAAATAATTCATTTTTGCAACTAAATTCCAAAAGAACACTAAATAAAAAAGGGAAATAACTTTATTTTAAATTAAGTAGTTTACACTTTTAATATATTTTTTTGAGCAGCTTTTTTTCCTGTCATTAAATAATGCTTAAAACGCATATCTTCTATTTGCTGTAACATATTTAATAGGCGTACTGGCAAGAACCTAGGTTACCTATATAGTATACAGCAGTCAGAACAGAGACTAATTATTAATCCAGTTAGAAGGTTAACCCATACTTTTGATAGCCCTTATTGTAAAGGGGTAACCATTTGGCATTTAAATATTGCTGACTAACAGGAATGAAAGAGACATAAGCGCGGGCTAACCAAGTCACTTTTTTTCATAATTATTTTTATGCGTGAACCCGGCTATTCGGGTTAACCCTATTCTAGAGTTTTACACCTAACCCTCATAATTAACGTAATTAAAACTCGTTATACTGATAACCTTTTTGTTCTCTGGCAGCAGATTTTATACACAGTCTTCAATAAATAAAAAAAAATGTAAAAGTAAACCCCCAACGCAAAAAAGAGAGGTTTTTTAAGTTTGACGTGTCTGTCTGTGTATATGTCTGTCTGTGTGGCTGTCTGTGGCTTTGTAGCTCCGAAACGGATGGACCGATTTCTAATTAGTTTTTTTTTGTTTAAAGGGTGATTTAATCGAGAGTGTCCTTAGCTTTGTTTGGTTGAAATCGGTTCAGCCGTTTAATAGGTATGGGGAATTAAAGTGGGAACAAACGTTGAATGTGTCGGGGGTTTTTTGTCAAAAATAAATAGGATTAAATTGATTAATGGATGATGAAAATGGTAGAGGAGTGGGAGGAGAAGGTAAAATTGTATTAATTGAATTGTAAGAAAATATGGCTATTAGAAACACGTACAATTGGCATAGTGTGATAGTTTTATACACAATTTAACATAATTATAAAGAGATAGGTAATCTAAAAGTAAACAAAATAAATCTAATAGAATAAAGTTTATTTTTTCTACAATCACAAAATACAATAAGTACTTACATCTAAAAATATAACAGATCTAACATGTGTTGAGTTTCGTTAGAGTAGATTCTTTGTGTAAGCGTAATGCTGGTAGTATTAGACCTCTCGACAACTCTCATACCGTTCCTACTTACGATAATCGTCACCTCACCGAGTCTGAGGCGCGAAAATAGGGAAACGAGAAAATTGTCGAAAGAATACTCTTTCTTGTCGGGAGGCGGCGCAAAAGGTAGCTTAAACCATGTTTGATATATTAACTAAGTTATTTTAAAAGATATATTTATCTACTTACCTACATAAAGTTTTCAGTGCGAATGTGGAGGTTCAACGAATTGGTGACGAAGAGAGAAAGCCAGAAATAATTATTCTTATCTAAAATTCTATTCTTTATCTTAAAATGCTTCTGTCACTTTTCAGTGACTGACAGTTGACAGAATAAGTGATTACAAAATGCATTAAATACTTCTTGATGTGTATCATAAATCTGCTAACTAAATGACTAAACTCTGGGAGGGTTCAGTTTACTTTACTGTACTGGATGGTTAATTCAGCGGTTTTTTACTACGGCCCCAATCTTGATTTTTTATACAAATTACAACTAGTAAAGTTGTAATTTCAATTTCTTAAAATCGCACCCTGAGACCAAAACTGACCCAACAAAAGAACTATGAGAAAATTTATTTGAACCCGTTTTAGCACTTTCTTCTATATTTCAATCTGAGAGTGACGTTAATCATTGAAAGACTTTGAACAATAGTGGAAACAGTCTTCTAGTATGACGCTGTTTCATTAAAGCTTGTAAATTGGAATTTGCAGACAAAAAAATCACTTGCAACGTGCATTAAACTAAACTTGTGTAATAACTTGTAATACTAACTGCCGCACTCAGAGAGCTTCAATGATTCCTTATCACTTAGTAATGGTTCTGACAGTTTTCTCATACAAAAATATGTCAAACCTTTACTAAGTGACGGCTTAAGTAATCATTAAATATCTCTGAGTACGGCAGTAAGTATGAACAAATAATTTATTCCCTAGGCATTTCTAACGCCATTTCTTTTAGTTTTCTCCTGTGAACCTTCGTAGATGCGGTCATTGGTATAGCGTCCACGAATAGCACGCCGCCTCTGAGCTGCTTCGCGTCTGAGAGAGATTCTGTAAGATAAACAGTATTTGAGAAAAATTTGAGTGAGTTAGGAAATAAGGAGTGACGACAGATATCATATAGATATCATAGAAATGGTATTTTTTTATGAAAAGCTTTTTAAAAACTGCCGAATCGAAGAAACAGGCTCGATCCTTATTCGTCGCTTTCCATCAGGCGGGATCGAAGCATTGATCGAAGTCAATATAAGGTCAATTTTGCAATAATAAAATAAATCTGGCAACTGTCTAGTTCACAAAACTGTCTAACTAATCAGGGACACCAACAGACCAACTAATCAACAAAACTAGCGAATTAAATAAACTGATGAACGAAACGAACGTTACCTACACGTTCTCCAAATAGGTAAACGTACTTTATTTTGTCCTATTTTCCAAGACGACTCTTTAAGGAGCCGTAATTTTGGAAAAAAGCTTAGTGACATGCATTTCATCCAAAAAAAAAACCAAAATCGTTAAAATCAATCAAAAATCATTTATTAAAATTAAGTTGAAAATCAACACTTTTGGAACAAATTTTCCAAGAGACAGTCCCCCAAAACGCCCACCCTTCGACACTACCTAGTGTTTTAGCTGGAAAGAAAAAGTGGCTGCTCGGTTAGGTTAGCAAGACAGACGACTTCCTTTCATGATGCTGACTCCTGAAAGGGGCAAAGTAAGCCGTACCTTTAACCAAGTCCTTGATCTCATCAGCGCTTGGTTCAGCACCGGGTCGTGCCACTACGCACGCGACGGGCAGGTCCCCACACTCGTCATCAGGAACGCCGGTCACCGCCACGTCCAACACACCCGGGTGCTGGCGGATAACTGATTCTATCTCTACTGGAGATATCTGAGCAAATAACATTAGGAATTTAGTATACATTGTTCATCGGTTATTAAAAAATAAATTAACAAATTTTTTTAAAAGTAAAATTTATATACAGGATGTCAAACGGAATATATATGTATAATAATATATGTCAACGGAACCTGCACGAATCCGTCAACCAATCATTCTGTATTTATCGTTTGAGAAATTTAGAACCTTGAGCCCCAATATCTCTGTCTGTGTGTGTGTATCTCTGTGTGTGTCTGTCTGTCTCTTTGTGTGTATCTGTGTGTGTGTGTTCTTCTCTAATGGTATTTTTACAAACATTATGAGGAAGTTCAAAATGTTGTACCGTCTGTTCTGTGTGTGTTCTTCTGTCTGTTGTCTGTTGTGGTTGTTTTCATGGCGGTGTCCCTTCCACCCTGTATGATATCGAGTTATGTAAGGTTCTACGTTCTACTCACTCTACCTTTCTTCCTACCTTCTACCTGAGTAGAAGGTAGGTAGAAGGTAGGTGACTGATCACCTCAGTGTTAAAGTCACAGTCTGAAGACCAATCAAGCTTTACAAAATCGGTGTAAAAGGAACTCTCATTGTACGGATTCTCAGTTTGGGCACAGAACGACAGAAACGCATAATGACATATTATACTGCGAATATATAGCTTGATGTGTTCCTAATTTAGTCAGCAAAGTTAATTAAGAATTCAGCCCTCAACTACTTTGTCAGAGGTTAGAACAATCTCATACCTGATAACTCTTGTATTTAAGCAGCAATTTAATCCTTTCCACAAAGAAGAAGTTCCAGTTTTCATCCCTGTAGAAAGTGTCACCAGTCTTGAACCAGCGGTCTTCGGCGAAAGTCTCTTCAGTAGCTTCGGCGTTATTGTAGTATTCCTGTCAAAATAGTTATAGCAACAATATCAGACTTGCGTCAGCTCTAATGTGCGTATTGCGGAACGTCTTTTAAGCGGGAATCGTTGCTTTGGTGCGTTTGACAGTTTTCTCTCCATAAACACTGTCAGGAATTTCTTAGTAGCAGTCAAGGAGTCTAGATTTATTTAGTGCTCTGTTGATGGGAAAAAGCTTGCCTCCGATTACATCGGACTTCACCGATTCAATGCCCATGACGCACCAGGCGCGTCTAAGCCAACATCACGGGAGACCCATGACGCACCTTGCGCGTCACATCGAAATTACTTAGAAACGGTTTTTTTTTTCTTTAGTAGATCTAGACAAGATAACGGTGAATTACGCATAAAACATCACAGGGGGCAAATGACACTCTAGGTGCTTCACCTTTTTTTTTGTTTTTGAGTGGTTTGGAATCATCAAATAACCCCTTCCGCTCTTAGGCAGAGCGAAAGGGAGTGTCAGACTTCTACTGACTAAAAACCACCCATGTTCCTTCTTAGCCCTATATGTCAAGGCCGCGGTATCTCTTACAACATCCCGTAGCCCGGGTGCGTCACCCTTGCTGCAGGCCCATGACATGTCATCGTCCAATGGTCGGGGTCTGGTAAAGTTGACGACACGGTTGGCAAAAAAAGTATGCATGAAAATGTTGGTGGCAATAAGTCGGTTTAACTGGACAGACTGGATTACAGGCGTGGCGTTATGTTAAATATTGTACATTGATTCTTACTTGTAAGACGTTTCATATTCATTATTTGTTTTGTTTTTCCGATAAATTCATATTTTTTTTACTCAGGTGGACTGAGTCAAAAAAATATGATTCTAATTAATCCGTCAGTTAGATTATCGAAAAATATTGTACATGTGTTTTTTGTTTTATCAAATAAATAAAAAAATTACGAAGATAAAACGCGTCAAAAATCATGAGTTACGACGTCATTTGTAGGTAAAAATATATTGACATGTGACGTTTTCGAGGAGTTCACGAGTTTTCGAAGCACTGTATCGTCTTTATTTTAATGTTAAAATAAAAAATATGTGTTCAATATTTTTTGGAAATCTTGTGACTGACTAATTCGTTTATTTTTGTCCGATCCTCTATTATGTTAATAATAACTGATCACATATATCTTATATCCTATTTTATAAACTTTAATGATAGCGATACAGAATGTCATCATCTGCCTAGCGTTTTCCCAACGATATCTGCGTATCTATGGAAAAAGGCTAAGCAGATGATGGACCATGTTTTTCTTTTTTAACATTTTTACCTTAAAAACAATTGGTCCTTTGAGCCACAACTCGCCGGGCATGTTTGGTTCATAAATATCTTCTTGAGTCTCAACGTCAATGATCTAAAAAAGAGAACTATTTATTAGATAAAGATATTGTGCTACATATTATGAGACTTTTAAAAGGTAATAGATAACAAAAAAATAGGTAAAAAAACTTTTTAAGTTAAACGGTTTTATGTTAAACATACATTGCAATGTTTAAGATTTTACAGTCGTGGGAATTATAAACATATGCATAGACTAGACTAAAATAAAACCGTGGGGCACGTCTCTTTTATTTACATGGAGTGTATAACTATTGGAATTTCCATGAGCAAGAAAATAGTAAGTAATTTCCTCACCGTCTGCGGGCCAACTGCCTATTTTAACGACGATTTAAACGATTCTTCTATCGCACATTAAGTCGATAATTTGTAGACAATTGACGTGCCCCACGGTTTTATTTTAGTCTAGTCTATGCATATGTTTATAATTCCCACGACTGTATCTATTTTATTATTTTTTGGTTTTTAGTACATTTATCTTAAACATTGCAATGTATGTTTAACATAAAACCGTTTAACTTAAAAAGTTTTTTTACCTATTTTTATTTTCTAGTTTTTATTTTTATTTCGCATTCTGTTTAATTCATTTATTGCTTCATTATTGCAAGGTTTCTTGCCCGTTAGTTTATTGCAGTCCAACTCCTCTATACGTAGTTAAAAAAAAAAAAAAAAAAAAACTATTTCCGCCATTTTGTAGCGGCCGCCATCTTGTATTTCAATTTTTTATAGTATATTGTATTCTGCTTGTTGAGCCCTTTCATTTGATACCCATATTGATGGGATTGATAAAACCTACGTTATCCGCCATTTTGTAGCGGCTGCCATCTTGGATTTCAATTTTTTATAGTATATTGTATTCTGCTTGTTGAGCCCTTTCATTTGATACCCATATTGATGGGATTAATAAAACATAAATTATACGCCATTTTGTAGCGGCGGCCATCTTAAATTTATAATGATAATGAATAAACATAATTGTATTGTCACCAAAATCCAAAGTGTATACAAAATTTCAGATTAATCGGTTGACAGGAAGAGGGTGAAATTTGAATTACTAAATTTGACCCAAGAATAATAAATAAAACAAACGGGGTGAGCTAAATATAAAACCGTTTAAATAAATAAAACCGTTTAAAAAAAACCGTTTAAAAATGCAGTAATTCGTACAGCTCAATTCATTATAAATATTATTGATCAACGGATATCTATATACTCGTAGTATATTTTTGTATAAGTGAGGTCACAAGCGAGCTGAAATTGAGAATGGGAGCCGAGAACTGCAATAGAGCCAGTTTTCAAGGAAATATTGAAAAAGTATTTTTAAGTTCTTTGAATCATGGTTGCACAAATAGGGATGTTTACCTACTGACTTAAAAAAATATGATTCTAATTAGTCCGTCTGTTAGATTATCGAAAAATATTGGATACGTATTTTTTGTTTTATCAAATCAATAAAAATTGACGATGATAAAGCGCGTCAAAGATTTCAGTCGGGTTGTCACGTCACTCACCGGTAAAGAATGTCATACTAATGTCTTAGAAAATGACGTCACACGAGTTTTGAAAGGACTGTATCATCTTCTTTGTTTTTTGAAAAAGTTGAAAAAGGAAAAAATACGTGTCCAATATTTTTCGGAAATCTATCTGACGGACTAATTAATTTTTTTTACTTAACTACCCTATTGGTGTATTTCTTACCCGGTATTGGAAGCACCCCATTGGTTTGCCGCAGGCCCCTGGTGCGGGGTTGTCTCCATGGAATGCAATACCACTTAACTCACTCATGCCGTAAACGTTCCGGACTTCGGTATCCGGAGATATAATCTAAAAGACAACATGAGAACAGAGTTACGTATACTTTCGAAATAAATTATGAGAAACATATTTTGTAAAACATCAGTTACATTTCATAGAAAATTGCCCATGGGCCTTT
Source organism: Diarsia rubi (assembly GCA_932274075.1). Classification (NCBI taxonomy): domain Eukaryota; kingdom Metazoa; phylum Arthropoda; class Insecta; order Lepidoptera; family Noctuidae; genus Diarsia; species Diarsia rubi. The sequence continues at coordinate 4,187,104 of OW026432.1, forward strand.
AATATGAAACTATACCCATTACCCAATTTATATCTGTTACTGGCTGTTGCCAGCGGCTTCGTCCGCTACAGCTCGTAAATTATCCCAGGGGAAGATAAAATCGGGATGAAAACTATCTTATGTATTAATCCAGGTTCTAAACTATCTGTGTACCAAAATTTATCCCAATCCGTTCAGTAGTTTTTTCGTGAAGAAGTAACAAACATACACACTCACAAACTTTCGACTTTATAATATTACTAGCGGTTGCCAGCGGCTTCACCCGCTACAACCCACAAGAATATAAAATCGGGATAAAAACTATCCTATTTGTTAATCCAAGTTATAAACTATCTGTGCACCAATTTTCATCCAAATCCGTGTAGTAGTTTTTGCGCGAAGGAGTAACAAACATACACACTCACACACTCACAAACTTTCGCATTTATAATATAAAGTGTGATAAACTCACGAGTATCACGTGTAATTAAACTTATTTGTATACCTTCTACATAAAATAATACCACAACTCGAATCCCCTAAGAATTAGGCAGAATCGTACCTAATACTACACCCACATTGCGGCAGTTATGTTAAGGCAAGTCCCATGTAATACAGAGTGATCCTATTGCCATCAAACGGGCACAAATCCCAACTACGAGTACGTGGCTGCTACTTTATACCTGGTGGATATGGTTGCAAGCGCTAATGCCGAGTATGATTCTTGAGTTCGAATTCCTAATAAGGCAAAATGTATTGGGATTTTCCAAGACAAACTCAGTAGCAGTCGAAAGGCTAGATTTGTTTGAATTGAATCATTTAACTTGTTCATCATTACTACTATTGTTTATGATCGGTTTTCAATGAAATTTGAACCTTAGTTTGTACGTAAAAAGTTTGTGTTCTTATTGCTCTCGATAAAAAATCGCCTAAGACTTTGACTGGTTATAAAAAAGGGTTCCTTCATTGATTTTTAACGATGAAAAAACCTTAATGGTATTCAGAGAGACTGCAACCTTATTGTAAAGACTATAAAGTTGAATGATAGTTTAACAGGCTTTTACAGTTATGAGACATTCAAAGTCATTGAGCATTACGTACTTATCGAATTAATCACCAAAATATCAATGCATCGTAAGTATCACAGGATTGACAGGACAATATTAATTGAAGAAATAGTTTAACAGAAGTAAAACCAGCTAGTAAGAATGAGGTTGCATTTCTAAAATTATTGATAAACCTATCTTAATTATATTTATCTGCCAGCTGCTGATTCCCCTGTGGCCAATTAAGCGAGGGAACAAAGTGCATCACACGTACGTATGTACTTAACGATAGTGACAGACTTAGAAAATGACAAAACGGATACAAACTAACTGTGGCCCGCGGCTTTGCTCAGGTACCTACGTTTTAAATGTAGCCTATGGCAATCAGATGTAATTTGGTTTCCCGATCGTGAAACAATTTTTAAAAACAAGGCAAAAATATTTTGCTCAAGCTTAAAAAGCTAAGTTTTATGTCATACCTAAGTCACCAATAATTTGTACACCAAAGGGTCTTGAGTAAAATGGGGGTAAGTCCAATAGAATTAAAATATAAAATAATCCCTCATCATCATTATCAGCCTATATTGTTCCCACTGCAGGGACTAAGGCCTCCTCTCTAGGAGTGGGATGGGATATAATCCACGCGGGCCCAGTGCGGATTGGTAGATATCACATATCTTCGAATTTTTGGTTCTAACATATCTTTCCTCACGATGTTTTTCTTCACCGTTTTGAGAGCAGTGGTGATGAAATAAATTACACAAAGTAATGCGCCTGCCTGAGATCGAAGCCACGACCAACTAATCGTCAACGTATTCAGAACTTTAATGTAATTCACACTAATAGGACAAGTACCAAAGTCGCCGTAGAACAGAGGTAGTCAATAAGTAGTAAATGCTGAAATGTCCAATTTAATGTCGAACATAATATGAAACATTTTCCTTTTACCCGCACCGCCATCTATAATTCTGCTGCAAACCATTTGTACAAACCTTCAATTCATCGACCAGTTCCTGAGGCACAGCGCTTCCACCTAACATGAGCAGTTCCAAACTGGTGAAGTCACATTTATCACGCTCATCGGGCTTGATGAGCGTCGTCATCATCGTTGGGCTGAAGATGGTGTAGGTCGGCTGCAAGAAAACAATTAGGGAAGACAGTGAAAGGTAACTCATCCCAGGCTGTTGCAGTTCACTTTTGGACCAAGACCATCGAAGCTGTGCAACAACAACTACGCCACCTTTTAAGGATGTTAGTGTATCTTGCTGGTAGCGTCTCTCACTCGCACTCTCCAGAATTCATTGGCTTTTTTTTTTTTTTTGTGGTTGTAAAATTATCGAAAACCCCTCCCGCTCTTGGGCAGAGCGAAAGGGAGTGTCAGACTTCTACTGACTAAAAACCACCCATGTTCCTTCTTCGCCCTCTATGTCGAGGCCGCGATAACCGGTGGACTACCCGCGGCCCAGAATTCATTGGCTCAAAATCCAAACAGACAGGCCACCTAGTGCCTAATGCACTTATAAATCGTCAAGTTCCATTGGGGTTGGAGCAAAGTAAATTAAATTATTGCTGGGAAATTCTGGGAGATCACCAAGTTTTGTACAATATTCACACAGTATCAAGAACATACGTATTATATGTAGATAAAAGAGCAGTGTGAACATTATATACCGACTTTGCCATCGTTAAGCTTTCTCCAGTCATTTATTTATCAATATCTTTAAGCACAAGACTTCAGAGGTAGACTTTCTACCAGCACAAACTGTTTCGTTATTAAATCTATTCAAACTTGGTTTACGGTAAACCAAACTTTTCTTACCCTATACGTGTTAATCAGATCATATGCATGCTCTGGTGTCAAGCTCAGCGACGTCTGTAGTCTGGAGAACCTCAATATCGGAGACACGATGAAATTCAAGATGGCGGTCAGCCATTGAAGCGGGGATCCGACCATAGCGAGCCTTGTTGGTGTCGGAAAAGTCGTAAATCTAGACCTATTGATAAGAAACAAAGTGATTTAAGGTGAGAGGATACCACAAGAATTGTTTTAGAGAAAATGTGTTTGACACGACACATTACAGACAGCAACCAGTGGTCTCTTGCAGGCCGATCACAACTCTCATGCAGAAACATAGGCGTGTTGTTCAAAATTCAATTAGAACCACAGTTCTCACTATAAAGAAAGATGCAAGAGCGAACACTTTTCATTTCGATAGTTAGAAAATAATAAAAAGTGTAGCAGATCATTGCTAACTTGTGCGTCGAGGCACCTGAGTGCGCAGCACGCACTAGACAACCGGTGGTGACAGGCCTGAAAACAACTTTTCAGTTCACATAATAGGTAGTTCAAGAACTTGAAAATCAACCTATTCGGTCCACCAAATGGGGTTCTTGTTCTCCTTTCTGAATGAACGTTTTAGTCACAAGTATGGATGTTTTTGTATGAATATGCAAGTTTGAAATATGACCTACTTTTAAATGATACTAGTAATATGGGTTTCAAAATATTATGGGTTCGAAAATTGCTTCTAAACGTTGCTAAGTGTGTACGTATTGGAGTCGCCGACTGAACAAATATTTTTACAATATTTTGGGCACAGTCAGATTGATAAAAATCAGGCGGCATTCAAGCCAGTGGTAACCGAAATACTTACCACAAATATGGCGTAGAGATTGCGAAATTCTTGTGAGTAACAGCAGCACCTTTGGGCAGACCAGTAGTTCCACTCGTAGCGACGAGGAACGCAGGGGAGTCTTCAGGGTCGAAGTCTGTACACCTGTAGATGTACAAGATAGTTGTAGTAACAAACGGTGCCTGTAAACCCCGAAGGTATAGGGAGAGGTGTACATACTAATAGTATTGTTATAAGCATGTGCTGCGCTGCGTGTCGCGGGTTCTATTCCCGCACGCAACAAATATTTGTATGACCTACAGATAGTTGTTTCGGGTCTGGGTACTTGTGTATGTGTGTTAAAATGTTTGTGAACGCACCCACGATACAGGAGAAATTCCTAGTGTGGGGCAAAGTTTTTAAAAAAAAAAAAAAAATTGTGATGATATACTTTATTTCTAAATTAGATTACATACTTTTTACGTTTATTAAACCAGTTTTAGGCTACTTTAGTAGCCCGTACGTTTCAGTAGTTAAAACGCTTATGAATATTTAATCCATCTCACTGTTTCTGTTTGTTTGTACTCTTATTTTCCCCGACAGTTGGGATACCCAAAATAAGGTTAATTTTTATTATACACTCGAGAGCAATGAATCCGGGTCACTTAAAGAATGTTAAAAATCTCGGAAACTAAAAATGATAGGTTAATGCAATAAATTGTATTTAATAGACAATGTAATACTCCTTAAATGAAAGTAAAAAAAATATGAGTCACCATACATTTTATTAACACAAAATTACATAAAGAAAAAAACTGCTGAGCTCTCCTTAAAACAAAAATAGGAAACATGAAATTTATTACGATTTTCTTGAATTTTAATACTTTGTATTGCCTCCTCGTGCTTCCATTACTGCGTTTACGCGGTTTGGCATGCTGTACACCAAGTTCCTTATACGATTTTGGGGAATATTCTCCCATTCCTCTGTGAGAGCAATTTTGAGCTCACGAAGCGTGATTGGGGGAGGGTTTCGTTGTTTTACGCATCTGCCTAGCTCGTCCCAAGCATGCTCGATCGGGTTGATATCCGGGCTGCGCGCTGGCCACTCCATACGAGTAATGTTCATCTCTTGAAGGTAGTCATTCACAATCCTACCTGTATGAGGTCGGGCATTGTCATGCATAAATATAGCATCCTCACCTAAATTGACCGTAAATGGACCAACGTGATCATTGAGGATTTCTTCCACATATCTTACGCTAGTTAAAGAGCCGTTTTCTATGATCACCAGCTCTGTGCGACTTTCAGAAGAAATTCGCCACACAAGTACAGACCCACCACCGTAGGCTACTTTTTCTTCGATGCATGCTTGCTTGAATCTTTCCCCTGGTCTTCGATACACTCTGTGTCTTCCATCGTGCTTGTAGAGCATAAATTTTGATTCGTCGGAGAACATAACTTTTGACCAATCTTCAATACTCCAATTTACGTGGCTCTGGGCATATCTTAGTCTTGAAATACGATGCCCACGCTCCAGTTTAGGGCCGTTTGCAGGTCTAAGGGGTTTTAAGTTAGATTCAGCAAGCCGACGTCTTACTGTCCATGCACTTGGGTTACTTCCTCCGAGGCGTCGAAACTGATTTGTGAGTTCAGTTCCTGTGAGAAAGCGATTTCGAAGCATGGTGTTCACCAAGTATCGGTCTTCTCGTGCTGTGGTACACCTGGTTCTGCCCGTTCCTGGTCTGCGTAGGTTAGAACCAGTTTCTTCGTAACGTCGGAGAACTCTTTGTACTGTTGACAGCGACACACCGACAGTCCTGGCTGTATCGCGCTGACTCCGGCCGGTTTCCAGCATTGTAAGTATTCTGGTGCATTCTTCAGGCGTAAGCGACATAATTTCAGCTTAAATAATGAATATAGAGCACTATCAACATGGTTTATGTACCCACATAAATGACAGATTACAAACAAAAGCAAAACCAAATGCTGTAATTTCGTAGTTCCATCTTCGAAAGTGGCCCTTTTTCAAATTTGATTTTTTTATGATATAACTTTACAATAACTAAGAAGTTTTAATACCTTCATTTAAGGAGTATTACATTGTCTATTAAATACAATTTATTGCATTAACCTAGCATTTTTAGTTTCCGAGATTTTTAGGATTCTTTAAGTGACCCGGATTCATTGCTCTCGAGTGTATTTGGTGCTCTCTCTTAAAATCATGCTTTGAAATTGTACTCATATCAATACACATTCATACTTTTTGTTTCTTTCTTTTGTGCGTAACTGCTAAGTGTGTAGTAAATAGAATAATAATGTTATTGAATAACAAGCATATACACTGCCTATTTACACACGAGATTGCGATAATCTTTATGATAACTTAGTAGAGCGTACAATGTCTTCCTCATAATTGAAGGTGCTCATATTACCAGTTACTTTGTCACAAGATCTTGGGAAGATTGTAGAGGTGAATAGAGCGAGAATATAACTTACACTCATTTGAATAACAATATTATCCTGCAAATATTATAAACGCGAAAGTTTGTAAGTATGTTTGTATGGATGGATGGATGGATGTTTGTTACTCTTTCAAGCAAAAACTACGGAAGGCATTTGGATAAAAATTGGTACACAGATAGTTTATAATCTGGATTACCACATTGAGGATAGTTTTAATCCCGATTTTATCTTCCCATGGGATAATTTTCGAGTTGTAGAGAGCGAAGCCGCTGGCATCAACTAGTAAGGATAGTATAAGAGCAGTAATTTTGGCCACAAGGGGTTTGAATACTTTTTTTCATATTCAAAATACATAGTCGCCACGCCTAGAACATTTTTACAAACGAGTATTGAGTGAGACAAGATCTTCTAGCTAGAGCGTAGCAGAAAATATTGAGACCAGGCTTCATTCAAAAAGATAACAACCGCTTCACAAGTTGAAAGTCATAGGCTCAAGCAAGATACTTTGTAAAATAGCATCTTTTTTTTTCTCCAAATTACTTTTGGAAAATTTCTTTATTTTTATTCATTCCGACACCAAAATTTTCTCCGGAAATGATCAGGTAAACTAAATCCTTACTTGAAATCTTCCACTGGCGAGTCATCTCCATATTGCTCCATGAAGTCATCGAAGCTGCAGAGGTAATCTCCTTTGTTAAAGCTGACTATCTGAGCGTCCATTGTCAAGTTGTTCAAGGTCAGCTGGATATCTGACGCTCGGTCACTTTGGCAGAATATTATCTTGGGTTTTGAGAAGGCGAAGGTATGCTGCAGTTCGTCTGGAAAATAAGATTAATAGGTATTCAGCTATGAATTTTTTTTAAAATAGTTCAATTTACCACTAAAATTTACTACAATGATATTAGGCCTTTTTTTTGGGGGTGGCAAATCATCAAATAACCCGTCCCGCTCTTGGGCAGAGCGAAAGGGAGTGTCAGACTTCTACTGACTAAAAACCACCCATGTTCCTTCTTAGCCCTATATGTCGAGGCCGCGGTGACTAGTGTACAACCCGCAGCCTAAGAACGCGCATGGATAAATTGAATGTGCAAAGTTCATCGTTCGAATCGTTCGAATCAAATCGTTCGGAAAATTCCTACAATAATTACCTACATACTTGTAATAATAAGACAGTCAAAGTCCTAGTGATGGTTTAGACTGCTTAGTCACTGAATAATGTATTCAAATAATAACCAGCTTGAAAGAATCTACGAAAGTTTACTCTATAATCACTACTGTTGGTAGTTAGAAAAAAGTAGATCAATTCGACCCATCTTCAATAACATTTCTAGCTTGAGCCGTTGGGCATACCCTTCCCACTTCCAGCGGTCGTGCGCTCTTCGCATCCAGCGAAGTTCAGCAACCTACAGCAGAGGGCTCAGACTCGACAAATGATAATCGCATACCTTGGCATTTTGACTTACAGAAAGTTTTTAAAAATAATTGAGTTAAGCTTTTTAAAATTTCAATAGTGTATGCTCTAGACATTGCGTTACGTATAGTTAGGCATGATATCTTAGAAGCTGACCATACTGTAAGTAAAGTCACCTGCAAAAATGCATGAACTAAAATCGTGTGAAGCGAGAAATGACGCCACCAAATATAAACTAGTTATCGACTATGAACGTTCACAGGAAAATACACACTAAAGTATCCATGCAATTTTGCGGGTAACTGTACAAACGATAGAAATGGAATTATTGTCCTTTTCAGAGGAATCATAAAACACGTACTAGTAGTTAAAGTCCTGTCGACAGCAGCAACAATGATTCCAAGATAAAGCGCAGCATACAATGGTATGGCTACATCGAGATGGTTGGGAGCCATCAGTATTATCACATCTCCATGCTGAAGACCCAAATTCTTCAAGCAGTTAGCACATCGCACTGTCCTTTCCAGGGCTGAAGCATATGTTTCTGATTCTCCTGTTGCTCCGTCAATCTGTGGATATGAACTACTATGAAAAAATCAAAATGCTAATTAGTTTGTTTAAGTTTAACGTAAAAAAAAAAATTAAAACAGTTGATAAGTCTTGCCGACAAACTGTCCTACCAACTGGAAGAAGATTTGTGTAATACCCACTCATGTTACTTTTGTTAAAAATTGAGTTAAAAAATAAACTTAATCAAAATTATCGATCTTCACAGGGTTTAGACAAAATGAAATGTCAATGGCATTCAAGGAGTTTCATTTTTCCAACACAATTGGGCATGCCTAATTTTTTTTTTCAAGCGCTGTCTTAAAACCATTTCGAGGGTTAGCTTAGGTGAATTCATGCCTGTTACCAGATTTGAAAAATACATACTATTTCAAAAGTTATAGGTGTTTTAACGAATGACTTTCATTTGACCTTTCAGACCCTCCAACAATATAACATTAGGCATAATAGAACATTCCTTTGTCATTCTATCATTCTTGAAAAAAAAACATTCGGTTGCGAGGCTGTCAATGTCAACATTTTGTAAGTTATGTTTAGCCAGCTTTGTTGAAGTTTGTTTTTGTGAAATATTGTGAATTGTTGTAATGGCTTCTTTAAATTATACTAAGGCGGATTCCCGTAACATACCTACGGTCAATAATGCTATGATTGTTGAGTATATGATGTTGTCCACTCAACACAATATAGCGGAAATACGAGGAGCAAAGGCTCTAATGTAAGTATTCTATATCATTGTTTTGATTTATATAAGATTGGTTTATCTCTTGTCATCAATGAACTTATTATATACTAGCGACCCGCCCCGGCTTCGCACAGGTGTTTTTCTCTACTATATTATGCATGTATTATACTTAAAAACCTTCCTCTTGAATCACTGTAGCAATCTCAACTGTCAAGGATATGTCACTGGATTTAGATTGACATTGTATTCTTTTTTAATTTGTCTGTGGCACAACACCGCACTACATACAGCCTCATAGTGATATTGAGAGCACCTCGAATTTAAAAAATCCTAAAAAAATGTACAACCCCTAAAAAAATAAAATAAGCAAATTAGTTCCTTGAAATGGTCTATATTTTGTAAAAAAAATATAAAAAAAAATATAAAAAAAATCAAGTCATGGCCAATTCTGTTTTGTCCATCTTCGTTATATTGTAGCTGGTTGTTACTCCGCCTAGAGTGCCTGGGGGCTCGTTGCTATCGATTTCCGAATAATATTGCCAGTCGCGTTGACTTTCAGCATTTACAAAATTTTGATGAAGTTCATTCATTCATTTCCACAATTATTTTTTCACCATTGCATTCTGTTTAAGATTCTTCTTCCATTTATCACTATGAAGTCATCTCAGTATTCGCCTCCTTTCTAGCGATAACATCTTGATCATAATTCATCATTTCTTTATGATGTCTACAACTTCCGTAAGAGACCATTGAGGTATAATGTACTACGTGATGAAATAAATGTTAGTGGATATAGGAAAGGAAGTAATTGAAGGCTCAGGTCGATTGACGGAGGAGGATGGAAGAAAATTATACTATGCTGCGTCTACCCCAAGTAACATGAAACAAGAGCAGGAAGATTACGACGATTTCTATAAAATTTGCAAGACCAGTAATAAATTCAGCGCATACCTGCATTAAAAAATCTGGCGCATCCTTAAAGCTTTGCAGCAGAATCTTTCCAAGATGATGTCGGTCCGAAGGGATCCCCGACTCGGCCACTATTCGTGAAGTTAGCTCCCCCATGAACCAGTGGACAGAGTCATTGGCCATCCGACGTAGAGTCATTTTTGGTCCTTCGAGTCTGTCTTTGGTCCTAAAGAATGTTAAGGTCAACCTGAAACAAAAGTTTAATGTTGAGTTACTTAGTTGGGCTTTGATTATTATTTTATGTTGCTACGCATTTCAACTCTTGAAAGGCAAATAATATAAGTCTAAGTTAACTCAAAATTCCAAATATAATCCAATCCAGGGGTCAAATAATGCTGGGTACTGATTGTACAATGTTGATTCACGTTATAAAGCTCATTATCTTCGTGTTTACTTTTAGCAGCTGAATGATATTTAATAAGAGTCCGAGACATTTCATCAGTAATTAAATAATTAAAAACAATAATGCGTTTACAAGCAAAGATAATACAGTCATAGGAAGTACGAAGTTCGTAAACAATGCAAATAATGATATAATAATAATAATAATCGTTGTCCACAACGTTTATTACAATACACAGTTGTGACGTTAAATGAAATAATACATGTCATGTTGTATTTCGAGTTGATTCGTTCTTGAGATAAAGTTTAAAATTCAAAGTCAATGGTGTATAGCTGCGGTGTAATGACATGATCATGTTTCTAGCTACGACACCTGTTTATGAATTATTATTTTACTGGTCCTTAAGATATAGTTAAAATTTCTAAGTAAATGGTATTGTCTTCCTGTGATTTCCTTTTATGTACGTATGCTAAACACAATACAGGGTGTTTACGTTTCTAGATCAATGACAATGTCGTTTTATATATTACTAGCTGTGGCCCAAGACCTTTTTCCGCGTAAATATATTGTAAAAATGTTACGTTCCTATTTAAAACATTATAATTATCTTAAGAACGTTATTATGGTTTAAAATATTTATCAGGACGTTTATACTTTTATCAGGACAAAAGACACCCTATCTCTGTTTCTGTACACCTGACACCGTACACGCAAAATTTTAGGGTAATCAGTTTAGTAGTTTACACGTAACAAACGAACTTACTTTAGTAGTTAGAATTTGTGTCAAATGATACTTTTTATCACGCTAGTGCGTCTCGTGGGACGATTACCAAACTCCACGCAGGCGTAGCCGCGGGCTTAAGTTAGTCAGTAATCTGTGTAATGTCTTGTTTGCATGTTTCTAGGTCCTACACCATAAACAAGTGACAAGAGGAAGTGTGTGAGTATGATTGACTTAACCTTCGACTGAATCAATCATACTCCTAAAGAGGACGACGACGACGTTACAACATTCGTTTATGAGGAAATGAGTGCGTGGCTCCGATACGGGTACTACTAAGTTAAATTAACTAGGTACTTGTAACTCTGCAGACATAGTGATTAGAACCTTCTTACGCAAAACGAGTAATTTTTAAAATAATATTATTCGATAAGACTTTACTCGTCATGCGTAAGGATCGAAAACATAGGTTAGTGTAGGTATTGTTGTATTTTTTTTTAATTCCTTAAAATAACTAACAAGGATGCAATGAATAGTCAGTTACTTCATAATAACTAACACATAAATTACTACTTCATTATTATATAAATAAAATGTAATAAATAGCTCTGGGCCGACAGATTACCGACACGTCAAGTAGAAAAACTTAATAAATATAATTTATACGACAAGTGATTGGATTTTATTACCTAATGAGGCTATCTAAATTGATAATAATATGTTATTTCATATACAAATACGTATCGCAGGACAATGCCGCCGGGCATTAAAAACCATCAACATTTTTTGTAATGCAAGCTTATTATGGATAAATATTAAATTGATTCGATGCTAAAGCAATACTATAATTTAATCGGTAGGTACTAGTAATCTAAAGTCTAAGACCTGGTGGTCCAAGGTTTTGTTTTATCTGTCTTGTCTTAAGCCAGTAAAAAATAACCATCAGTCTCAGGTAGATGATCATTTTTACTTATATAGTATGGAACCTTTGACTGGCCTTTAGAGGATTACATAAAAGAGGTTGGTATAGATACCTGTCGCATCTTAACGGGGAAACAGGAACAAACATACCATCCCTCCACATTTTTATCAATATGGTCGGAACGATAGCTTCCGCTGTAGATATAAGCTGGACAAATGGGTTATCCTCGATCCGTCCCAAACAAATTGCAGTGTGGTCCTGCCCATCATGCACAAGCACCTTTTAAGGTGCTTTTGGTTGTGTTAATCGAAGCAAATGTAACAGCTGTTCAGGTTGCTGCAATCTGGTGTAACACAATTTGAGTTCATCGACACCGGATTATATATTCTATAAAGTCCGAAATTAATTTTGTATTATTTAAAGGTCTGGCAGCTTGCGGCCGGTCGTTAATATAAATTAGACACCGTAGAGGAACTAATACATTGCCCTGCGGTACACCAAAGTATACTGTCCTTTTTTACACATGTGTGTTACTTCTGTTTTAGTCTTTAAGTCTATGTCTGTTGTAGCGGTAAATTGTATTATTTTTAAAAGGTAAATCAAAAGTGTTACCTCTTATATTATCACAGGGGTCAAGTTTGTTAAATAAGATAGTATGGTCAACGCAATCAAAAGCTTGCGACTTATCACAGTATAAAGTACATACAGGTGTTATATTATCAATATTACTCGTAATTTCATTTGTCGACTTTTATATAAAACATAGCCATGTTTATTATCATGTTCTTTCGGAGACCTTTTGGTTCGTTGCAGTTTCTATGTATGTCTAAAGCACATTTAAATACTTTTTTCGTACATTTTGGGGGAAAGGATGGCCAAAGCTTAACAGGTCTATGATTATGCATTTGTTGCTTATTACAATGTTTAAATATAGATTTCCCTATGTAAGCTGCAAGGAAAATCACCGTGACTAATATGAATCAAAAGTTTAGAGATTAGGGCGATAACATGTAACTTTTTTGTAGAGAGTTCGTCATACGTCATACGCTATTAGTGCTTTGAATACGTTTTTATCATGTTAATTTATTTGTATCGGTTGACATAGAGGCAAAATTGTTTTTTGTTTACTTGTGATAAATACGCATGCGATCTTCTACCAGCTCTGAGTATTGGCATATTTTTATCGTTTAATTGACAGCATATAGAGCCTATTTTAAGGTACGATCTCTTTTGTAACTCTTGAGACTTATATTGTGACACAATATCAGTTACTTGTAGGTAATAATAGGCATGTGACATTTTGTCTGTTTTACGAGATTGCCCACTTGTTGGATAGGTGTCATTATCTGAGTTATCAATAATGTTGTGATTGTTATTGCCACTTTTGTTGGCTTATCAATATCATTGATTGATTTTTTTATCTTCGAGTACGTTAAAAGCTAAAAGTTCATACAGTAAAACAGTTTGGCCAATGACAATGATTTTTCCTTTCTCTCTCTTGCAATTACACTATGATCATCTGGGAACCTGAACTTATGGTTATACCACGAAGTAACTGATGTCCGCGGCTACACCCGCGTTGAGGTCGGTCAAATTATATGCTTAAACCTTCCGCGAGATCCACTCTATCCATTGGAGGAAACAACATGAAACTCGGTGCAGTCGCTTTTGAGTTAATCGCGAACAGACAGACGGCGTCGGAGGACTGTTTATAATTTATGCAGTGATAGTGAAGTAGCTGTTGTACATGCTACAACAGCTACTTCACGATCACTTTAGTTTGATGGTGTGACCGTCGACTGCCACATCCATATCATAAGTCTGGACTTATCGAGTTCGAACCCAAGACAAGCATCTCTGGTTTTTAGGAGTCTTATGCAAATTTTATGACTAAGTGTGCTTCGGTTAAAGAAAACATCGTAAGGAAACCAGCTCGCCTGAGAGATACACCTCGACGGCATGTAAAGTCACGTCAGAAGCCCATGGACCTCGTCGGGGTTGCGTGCTGTTCGAAAGAGATACCGCGGCCTCGGCACAAGGGCTAAGAAGGAACATGGGTGCATTTCAATCAATAGAAGTCTCCCTACCGCTCTGCCAAGAGCGGGAGGAGTCATTTGATGATTTCCCAACCCCTCCAAAAAAATAGTAGGAAAAAGCACTTCGATGGTTATCTTATCTTTATCTCACTATTTATCAAAATCTACGCGAACGAATTAGTGGGTAGTATTAGAAGAGATTTAATCTTGCCTTGTAGTGAGTAGCACAGGTTGGTAAAATTATAAGCTACTAAGTAATTCAAGCCTGTGGCTTTGTCCAGGTTGAGTTCGGATATTGTCGCAAGAGATCGTAGTACCGGTATTAAAAATATCCTGTAATAATCCAGGTGTGTATCAAATTCGATCTAAATCTGTTAAGTAGTCACAAACTTTGCGTTTATATTACTTAATAAGATAATTAAGATGATTTGAACGGTTAAGTACCATGAAACACTTTTCGTTGTCAAAATATTACTCTTTAAAATCTACGCAACCGAAAATTATCTTCAGCTTTATTAAAAAAAAAAAAAACTTACTGATGTGGGCATGTGGCCCCGATTTCCGCAGTGACGAAATCTCGTTACAGAAAAATTATATGCAGAAATATTTAGTCTAAATTCCGCTTGTTGCTTTAACCATAAAACTAAACAATCTACTTACTATTAAAAAAAAACGTGTTGAATGTCCCGTCCAAATTCACTCAAAATATCCACCTCCGAAACAAAAATAATTAAGGACCAAACGGGCAATATAAAATTCTGGTCCTCCAACACAACTAATATTAATTTAACGACTGCACTATAATAGTATTATTAATAAAAGACGTTTATATAGATGTGCTATCGGTTAAGAGTTCAGTACTATTCTGTTCTGTCAATAGGCCTGCAAGTAGATGTATAGCTCATTTTATTAGTATATAAGTTAGACTAGACACCGCTGATAAAGTTGTTGGCACACCGGGTTATAGACGGGTGCAAACGATATCTTTTGAAGACCACAAACTTGAGTTTTTTTTGAGATTATTGTTTATTTGGGATTTCGGGGTTATATATTGCAAAAAGCCTGTTTCGTTTTAACTCAGGATAAGGGTAGTAAGATAATGATGAACTCATCAAAACAAACAAATCTTTGAGAACATCGAGATAAATGTGCATAACTTAGATCAGCTCCTTTTACGTACAAAATAACAGATTAAAAAATAATAAAAAATAATTTGTATGATAAAAGGTGGCTATTCCTACATCAAACTAAGTCTACAAAAGAACTACTCAACGGGAGAGGATTTATTTTTTTGGGGTTGTTATAGTAGGTACATTGTTATCGGAGGGGCGAAAGTTACTTATTTTTTAGTCCCGAGACGGGGTTTGGCACCCGTAACGTAGAGGACGCTAATAGTTAAAGAGATGTCAGCAACATGGGAGGGGCCCGTAAGGGTCGACGTCCGTCGGGGCTGTGGGATGTTTTAAGATAGCCCACGGCCTCGACATAAAGGGCTTTTTAGCCCTTTATGTCGGGAACATGGGTGGTTTTTAGTCAGTCGAAGTCTGACACTCCCTTTCGCTCTGCCCAAGAGTGGGAGGAGTCATTTGACGATTTGCCAACAAAAAAAAAACAAATGATTGGGAAGAGTGTGAGAATTCAGTGTTTTAACCTAGGGATTATTTTAGCTAGCTTTATTCGATGAAAAAAAAAGGGGGCTAATAGTTCGAAGGACTAATTAAGTAATTTACCCGAGGTAAACACTGCGCTTTTCATTACGAATACGAGGAAAGTAAAAATGAGAACTTAGATTATTAGCTAAAGAAAAAAATTGTGTTGATCGGATTGTCGCTTTCCCGCTTATATTGTTATACCAGCAAACATACTTCATTTTTTTTTACTAATATACAGTATGTTAACTAACAGAGGGCGTTCCCGTCAACCAAGCATTCTGTACATCAAACTAAGTACCCGTACTCAAATTTTTTTGCTGGGAAACAACTTTTTTTTTTGGTGTCAAAAATCACATTTTTCGGTAAAACTCAAAGTACCACTCTTAAAACATTGTGCTAGTGGATGCTTTAAATAATTAATGGGTCATGGAGGTAATTTAAGTAACGTTATAGCCTGAAAAACTAGAATTTACGAAAACAGCTGTGAAAAATTTGGAACTTTGACCCCCAATATCTCCGTAACCAAGGGGTTTCCAGGTTGGTAATTTTTTTTTAGCATGTCTGGATGCTATACTATTGCGGGTTAACGGGAACGCCCTCTGTTAGTTAACATACTGTATACTTGATTCGATTACAAAATCGTCTGCTGTGCATGAGGCCCTGGGTTCGAATTCCCGGTCGGGCGAAGTGGTATTGGGTTTCTCCATCAAGAATTTCTCAGTAGGCTCCACGGAGTCTGGAATTGTGCCACAGTAGGTATACTGTGAGAATAAGGTAAAATACTCTAACACTTCTTTCATACAACTAACTAGCGGACGTCACGTTGTTTCACCCGCGTAGTTCCCGTTCCCGTGGGAATAAAGGGATAAAAAGTATCCAGTCCATTTCCATCAGGAATATAAAGCCTATGTCACCCGGGGATAGTGTAGCTTCACAACTGTGAAAGAATTTTTCAAATCGGTCCAGTAGTTTCGGAGCCTATTCGTTACAAACAAACCAACAAATCTTTCCTCTTTATAATATTAGTGTAGATGTAAATTATTATTAGTGTAGAAAACATAATCATGCTAAATGTAACTCCAGTATGTCACCATCTTTATTCCTTACAAGCGATCGAGTCGTCGTAGTCGTTCAAATATGTAGCTTAGGACATGAATTATTTCGTAGATAATGGCGGTTCTTTGTGGCACAAAATTACTAGTTCTGCTGGACTGGACAATTGTTTTCAAGGACGTGTATTAAATTTCACCTTGTAATGGCTAATGATGGGTAATAACGGGAACTAGAGTTTTGCATGCATGGACGTGCAGAGAGGCGGGTATCGTTTAGTTTATTTGTTAACTAGCTGTTGCCAGCGGCTTCTTTTTTAATTTTTATTAACGTTGCCCCACACTAGGAATTTCTCCTGTATCGTGGGTGCGTTCACAAACATTTAAACTCACATACACAAATACCCAGACCCGGAACAACTATCTGTAGGTCATACAAATATTTGTTCCGTGCGGGGTTCGAACCACGACACGCAGCGCAGCAGTCCATTGCTTGAGCCACTGCGCCAACCGTGCCGTCGTCGCTTCGCCATCTACAACTCAAAAATTATCCCACGGGAAGATAAAATCGGGATAAAAACTATATGTAGTTTTTGCGTGAGGAAGTAACAATTAACACACACACTCACAAACTTTACTCTTTATAATATTAGTGTGAAGTGATTAGTTGTTTTTGTGTAAATTATTATGTCAATTTTACCTGTTAAAATATGATTTTGTTCACAATATGTTTCAATTATTGACAAAGAACATTAATCTTGTTTTTAAAATAAAAGAAGAGGTGATTATCCGTAACAGACAGACAGCCAGAAAGACGGCAAACAAACAGACACACACAGACAGAGAGGAATGTTTGAGAAGATCTGCTCGGGTCGAACTTCAGGTTAAGTTGTACTTGCTTCGTGGATGGGTGACCACACATTACAAAATTATATAGTTTCTTCTGAGCCTAGTAAAGGAAGTTAAGCCGTTAGAACCCAGCTGTTATTTATAGATCTTTGCCAGTCGACTGAGAATTACTCAATCCACATGCACATCGTAACAAATAGTCAATTGCACAAACGTCTTACGTCTTACAACCAGTCTTACCAAGGGGTATCCTGTTATTAAGTACTAGCTGGGTAGTGGAGGTCAGATAGGCAGTCCTCATCATCATCAGCCTATAATGTTCCCACTGCAGGGACTCAGGCCTCCTCTCTAGGAGAGGGATGGGCTATGATCTACCACGCGGGCCCAGTGCGGATTGGTAGATGTCACATGTCTTCGAATTTTTGGTTCTAAGACATGCCGATTTCTTCACGATGTTTTTCCATGCGCCTCACTGGGTTTGAACCCACGACTCACTGTTCGGAAGTCGGGGCCGCTACCGCTGAGCCACCACTGCTCTCAATAGACAGTCGCTCCATGTAAATACTGTTCATTACTGGAAGTCAACCCCAACATAGTCGATAGAAGGTTATTCAGCTGATGACGATAACCTTTAAAGTTCAAAATCAATTGAACTTCTAAAATCTTGTGTAAAGTATTTTTCAATCGGAAATTTACTAAAGTAGTTAACAAAAAAAATATTCAAGGTGTGCTTTTTTCATATTAAATTAATAAGTAAAGAAACAAAATTCTCAGAACAAAAACATTTATTTAAACTCTTATGATTTTTTGATGTTTCCTCAAAGTTTTTCTTTTAGTTCAGTAAGTTTGTTTGTCTATTATTAGTAGGGCGGAGAACAGCTGTCCTTATCATCATATCATGACAATGGGGTATATTATTGCTATTTTTTGTAAAATACTACCTTGTTATTTACCGTTTAATCCGGATAGAGATGTTAACAAAAAAAAATCTAATTAGTCCGTCATATAGATTACTAAAAAATATTGGACACGTATTTTTTCTTTTTTCACGTAATCAAACAATGGAGACGTCGCATTTCACGTAAACAAGCTTTGAAAACTCGTGTGACGTCTTACTCTCATACTCATTAGTATGACATTTATAGCGGTCAGTGAAGTCACCAACCCCCACTCAAATCTTTGACGCGTTTGTTTGTGAACGCAGTGACATCTGTCATTGCCAGAGATCATGTATTGGAGCGAATTTATAGAACACGATTATAAGTAAAAATATCTTTTATTTATCTAAATAACATGGTGTCTCGTGGGTAAGATGGCAGATGAAAATTACAAAGTGCTCCTAGAGCAGCAAACTAAGCTGTTAGCTGCCATGCAAACCCAAATGCAAGTCATGCAGCAACAAATGGGTAACATGATGTCGGGATCCACTATAGACGCTGTAAAAAGTCATGTCAGCGTCCCATGGCCCCAACCATTAGATGTAGAATCGGGAGACCTGTTCGAAAATTTTGAATTCTTCCGCAACGGCTGGGAAAATTACTGCACGGCTACCGGAATGTCTAAATGGGGACCGGAGAAAAGTGAGGTTAAGGCCAGCATTCTTCTAAGTGCAGTGGGCTCTGCAGCAGTGAGAAAATTTATGGATTTCGGACTCACAGAGAAGGAAAAGAAATGCGAAAAAGAGATTTTGAAAAAAATGGAAGAAACTATAATAAAAAAAACAAATGTCATCTATTCCAGATATTTATTTAACTCCAGGAATCAGCTCAGTGAGGAAACCTTCGAAGATTATTTTCTTGCACTTAAGAAGCTAGAAAGAACCTGTGGTTATGGTACAATGGCAGACGAATTGATGAGAGATCGCCTAGTGGTTGGAATAAAGGATGGTGAGGTTATTAAAGAGTTACTGCGGAAAGAAGACTTAACCCTAGATTCTGCTCTCAATATATGCCGAGCAGCTGAGAGGGCTATAACTCAGTTGGCAGATTTGAAAAGAGAAAATGTGGTGAATAAGATAAATACATATAATAAAAAGGATACATACAAAAACAAGGATGAAAAGAAAATGCCAAGAAGATGCAAATTTTGTGGGGATAATCATGTTTTCAATAAAAATAAATGCCCTGCATTTGGTAAACGATGTGAAGAATGTGGTGGTCGCAATCATTTTCAGCGAGTATGTAAAAAGAAGAACACAAGAATTAATGAGATTAATGAGAATATGAGTTACACTTCGGATGAGAGCATTGTGATAGCTCAAGTTAGAACAAATAAGAGTTCTGGCCATATTGAAGCACCATTGATGTTTAATATCAAAGACAAATGGAACAAAATTTATTGCACATTGGATACAGGTGCGCAAGTATGTGTGATGGGTGATGTTTATTATAAAAAGATAACTGGGGATGAAGGTTTCCGCAAGTTGACACCTTCATCAAAGAAACTCAAATGTTTCAATGGTTCGGCTATTTCTCAGTATGGCACGGTGGTGTTTGAATGCATGAACAAAGAAAAAAAAATTAAAATCAAATTTCACATAGTAGATGTCCAACATGAACCACTACTTTCAGAAAAAGCATGTGTAGCTTTTGGATTTATAAAATATTGTGAGGTGGTGAAATCTGACACATGGTCAGATAATGGCAAAGAAAAATTGGACCGCACAAAAGCTTTGAAAATTATTCAAAAATATGATGATGTTTTTAATGGATATGGAGAGCTACCAGGAGAAGTTAATTTAGAGGTGGACACATCGGTTATTCCTAAAATACAACCTGCCCGGCGCGTTCCTGTGTGCCTACGGAACAGATTGCAGAAGGAATTGGAACAGTTAATAGAGGATGGCATTATTGTGAAAGAAACTCAACATACTGATTGGGTAAATAATATTTTAATAGTTAGTAAAGACTCAAAGTTCAGAATATGTTTAGATCCTATCCCATTAAATAAAGCACTGAAAAGACCCAATTTTCAATTTACTACATTAGATGAAATGCTGCCTGAATTGAGCAAGGCTAGGGTGTTTAGTACAGTTGATGCCAAGAAAGGCTTCTGGCAATGTCGCTTAGCAGAAAGCAGTAGCAAATTAACTACATTTTGGACCCCTTTCGGACGTTACAGATGGCTGAGACTACCCTTTGGCCTGTGCTCTTCGCCAGAAATATTCCAGCAGCAACTTACCAGTTTGTTGAAGGATCTTAAAGGTATAGAAATTATAGCTGATGATATACTTATTTATGGAGTGGGTGATACTATTGAAGAGGCAACCATTGATCATAACATAAAACTAGAGAGTTTGTTGAAAAGATTACAGGAGGTAAATTGCAAACTCAACAAAGAAAAAGTCAACTTATTGCAAACCTCTGTGAAATTCTACGGCCACATCCTGTCAAAAGATGGTTTGAAAGTAGATGAGTCCAAAGTAGAGGCTATTAAAAATATGCCTACACCTACTTCAAGTAAAGATGTGTTGCGTTTTTTGGGCATGGTTGGCTACCTCAGCAAATTTATAAATAACCTCAGTATGAAAGCAACTAATCTCAGAAAGCTTACCAGAAAAGATACAGAGTTTGTTTGGTCAGAAAAAGAAGAAACAGAATTTCAGAATTTAAAAAATGATATTAGTAACTTACCAGTCTTACAATATTTTGACATTAACAAAGAAGTTGTTATTGAATGTGATGCCAGTGAGTATGGTCTGGGTGCTGCTCTATACCAGAATAATCAGATTATATGTTTTGCATCTAGATGTCTAACTCCTACAGAAAAAAAATATGCACAGATAGAGAAAGAGATGTTGGCAGTGGTGTTTGCCTGTAAGAGGTTCAACCAATATGTTGCAGGTAACAGCAAGACAATTATAAAAACTGACCATAGACCCCTGATTAACATTACTAATAAGCCATTGATTGAAGCCCCAAAGAGATTACAAATGATGTTACTGACTTTGCAAAAATATAATGTACAGCTAGAATTTATACAAGGTAAAGATAATTTACTTGCGGACACTTTATCTAGAGCACCTGTCCGTGATGATAAGGACACGTTTTATAACCTAGAAGAAAAAATAAAAGAAAGGAAAGTCTACAAATTAATAAGCAAAGTATCAAGTATTAAATATTTAAAGGTGTCTGATAAACTTCTATGTAAGATCAGAAAATATACAGAAAAAGACCAAAGTCTGCAACAGCTAATAGACTACATACAGAAAGGATTTCCTAAATATATCTCTGGCTGGCCAATAACACTAAGTGTTTATTTCAGTTTTAAACATGAATTGTCATCATCAGATGGATTAGTATTTAGAAACAATCAGGTGTTGATACCAGAGCTTCTAAGAAAGGAATTGACTCAAAAAGTTCATGTAAGTCATAATGGTATTGCTAGCACTCTCAGGTTGGCAAGAGAAAATATATTCTGGCCTGGTATGTCAGAAGACATAAAACAATATATAGAAAAGTGCTCATTTTGTATTGAGCACTCTCCTTCACAACAGAATCAGCCCTTAATATGCCATGATATTCCATTATATCCGTTTCAATACATATCTATGGATGTTTTCACTGTTAATGATATAAAGTACCTGGTTACAGTGGATCACTATTCGGACTATTTTGAATTGGATAAACTTAATACACTTTCAGCAAATGAAACAGTTGTTTTGTGTAAAAAAAACTTTGCTCGACATGGAGTGCCACAGAAAGTTTGTACTGATAATGCCACTAATTTTGTCAATGAGGTTTTTAAAAGCTTTGCAGATCAATGGAACTTTGAGCATGTTACTTCCTCACCCCATCATCCAGAGTCTAATGGGAAGGCTGAATCAGCAGTAAAGATTGCCAAGAAATTAGTGGTTCAGAGTCAGGAATTAAAGCAAGACTTATGGTACTGTCTGTTGCATCATCGGAATGTTCCTATACAAATGGACAATACTAGCCCTGTACAAAAGTTGTTTTCTAGAAGAACAAGAACGGGTCTACCTTGTTTATTGCATCATCTCAAACCTAGAGTGGTAACTGAAGTCCCTAAAAAGATAAAAGAGAAGAAGGAAAGGATAAAGGAAGGTTTTGATAAAAGAAGTAGAACTTTACGGGATTTGTTTGTTGGTCAAAAAGTGGTTACTCAGCTACATCCTGAAGTTAATAAGAAATGGAGTTTTGGCACTATTAATAAGAGGCTAAATGAAAGATCCTACATTGTGATTGTAGGTAATAAGGAATATAGAAGAAGCAGATGCCACATCAAGCCTTTCCCAGGAGAAGCTGGCTCTAAGTTAGTTGGCCGACCAACAGAACACACTGCAGAGTACAGGCCCCATAATAATGATGTTACTTTTTCAGGTGTTGATATGTTTTGTCATCAACACACACCAAATACAGAGTCTCAATTTCATGTTAGAGAGTCGCCGGTACAGCCGTCTACTTCAGATACTACGTCAGTTGAGCGTCCGGAAGAGTCCTCGAGGTTAGAAGTTCGACGTAGTCACCGGTCTAGAAACTTGCCTCGTCATCTTGCAGACTACGAAGTTTATTTTATAAAGAAAAGGGGATGTTTGTGAACGCAGTGACATCTGTCATTGCCAGAGATCATGTATTGGAGCGAATTTATAGAACACGATTATAAGTAAAAATATCTTTTATTTATCTAAATAACAGCGTTTTATCATCGTCAATTCTTATTGTTTTGATAAAACAAAAAATACGTAGGTATCCAACATTTTTCGATAATCTAACAGACGGACTAATTAGAATCACTTAGTTTTAAGGTGGAAGCTCACATCTGGCCCGCGAAATTCTAATTTTCTTACGTTTTTGGCAATTTGCAGGCCAGTGCTTGGTTGTATGTTTATGAAAATTTGATTTGCGACTGTAAGACGTATGAAGTTACCGAATTATAACCATCAAAATTACTAACTACTAAAGAACGACGACTAAATTACTAAAGAATGACTTTTACATGCAAAAATCAATCTTGACATGAAAATGAACTTGGAGGGTTGTATTGATAATTTTGATGGTTATAATTCGGTAACTTCATACGTCTTACAGTCGCAAATCAAATTTTCATAAACATACAACCAAGCACTGGCCTGCAAATTGCCAAAAACGTAAGAAAATTAGAATTTCGCGGGCCAGATGTGAGCTTCCACCTTAAGTCAGTAAACACCGCTATGGTAGTGGTGCCTGTAGTGTATATCTATTTAATAGATATGTAAACACTGTCTCACAGCCACAAGGAGTCAGGAGAGCTGTCACTAATGACATCTGTCAGTTACATGATGGCGGGAAGTTGGAAGTGAAGTGAACCTGGACTGAGGCTTGGTGGTCTGGTGTGAGCCTGTGATATAGTTAGTTAATTGTGTTATCAACCTATTAGGTCAGTAACAAGTGGATGCTACCGAACGCAAGAAACGAACAAGAAAGAGGGAAAAGATTTGTCTGCTCATAAACATCCATCCGCAATGACTTTTATCCGTGATCATGTTGCCGAAATATCGGGAACACGAAACAATATGTAAACATGGTAATTATCCCGTTTTCAGTATAAATTGCATTGCAATAGATCTCGAAAAAACCCTCTGACCCGTAATGAATTTATAATCACCCTTTATGGAACAATAAAGGGTGATTATAAATTCATTACGGGTCAGAGGGTTTTTATGATCATAATGATTATTTTGTAATCACTATTACGAAAACACAAATATTATATTAAAAAAATACGCCTGTTATATCAAAATGTGAACTAATACAAAGTTAATAACAAACTGAATGATATCATTGTCGAATGAGAATTAGGTCTGTAATTGAATAGTTTCCGCAGCCAGGATTATTCCTAGCATTGCAAACATTTATCCTATTGTTATGAATGGCAGCTATGCAGTTGGTTCGTTTATGTTACGATGTTTTCAGTAAATAAAACGTGAACTATTCTGTTCTAATCTCAGACCAAGAAAAAAACCTTTTTTTCTTGGTTTGAGGTTCTAATTAATTAAACTTACCCCGTAGAGGTTATTTAAGTTCACGTCATTTTTCTCTTATGAGGTTTCCGTAGTCCATGTGGACGTTGAGTAATGGGCTAACTCACCGTCCGTCCGTCCTACGACGATCTCAGGCCGAGTCGTCGGCGTGTTCGTGTTCCACGCACGCCTCAAAGAAATGTCAGTAACATTGCAGGGGCCCGCAGGGCATGCGGCTTGTTCGGACGAGATACCGCAGCTTCGGACATAAAGGGCTAAGAAGGAACATGGCTGGTTTTAGTCAGTAGAAGTCTGACACTCGCTACTGCTCCGCCCAAGAGCGGGAGGTGTCATTTGACGATGATTGTCATTTGGTAAAATAATAAAAAAAAGGGTTCCGTAGTCGTAGACTGTCTGTCTGTCTGACTGTAACACGTCCGCAGTATATTATTATCTCAAACACTCTTTTTACAATTAAGCTGTAATTTGTCATGAATATACTTACTAATTAGTTACACAGACAAAGGCCTAAAATAAAATCGTGAAAAGTATTTATTTTTTGAGTATCTAATTTGCACGTAAAGTGGTTACAATATTCTGTTCCTTTACATAATGTATTTAAACTGAAAATGGAAATTTGTTTTTATTTTTACAATAAAAATCATCGTTTGGAGGCAAATTCGTATAATTTGATGGACAACTAAATAACAAACTAGAGTTATGAACTCAAAGTTAAAATCCCTCTCAGTGTTGTCTCGATTCACCCCTGTGTTTCTAACGAAGGGGTGAATCGATACAACACTTTCACCCCGTTTTATTGTACCATGTCGTAGGGGCGCGTGGAAGTTAGTACTACATTTTCTAAGTAGATGGCGTTGTACATTTACGTCACGATTCTGAATCGCGGTGTTAAGATTCTCCGTCGTTGAACGACCCTCGCGCGATACTGTAGCAAAATCATACTTACCTGGCATAGGGGAAACCGTGATCAAATAGGCGGTTCCCCCAGGGCGAGGCCTTTCCATTGCACTGCGGTTAGGTTGACCCTTGCGATTATCCCTAATGCGGATAACTCGGATGCGTAATTTTTGGTAGTGGGGACTGCGTACGCGCCGTCCCCTCAGAATCCATAAACACACAGTGAAAGCGTACATAGACAGTTCTCCTTAATAAAAACACAGGATTGAGGGTGACAGAAATATGAAGGCTGCATGGTCCTTCACTTAGAGCCTACGACAGCCCGACCTTCGTTATTTTATAAAAGCTGATAGTTGGTCTGTGCGGTTTGCAAAATGATAGATTAGCAAATTGTCAGAAACGCATAATGCCAGGTGTCGCAAAATGACAAAATCTGAAAATGACTTATTCGCAGAATGACAGATTAGCAATGACAAGACGTTTGGTATTTTAATAGGTCCCCAAGCAACATTTACAAAATTCAGTTTGTATACTATAACGAAAGTATAACCATTGTTCATGCGTTAGGCGCGTTTCCCTTCAATTGTGGTTCTGAATTTCAAAATGAGCGTTCTTGGTTTTTCCAATATAAAATGGTTTATTGCAATAAGAAGTTAGTAACTTGGTATAATAGAAAACGATGAAGGTTTTAAAATGAAGCTACCTATACAGAGCAAGGAGATTTGAATGTGGTTAGTATTGAAGGAGAATATAACAGCTAACGTACCTCGTGAAGAATTCGAGAATCTTCTTCGACCACATCCCTCGAGGTCCTCTTATTGGCTGTCCGAAGATGATGAGCTAATTTTGAGTCATGATTTGTATGTAGGTAGGTTCCCCATAGAACGGAACGCCTACTGGTTTGTTGATAGCAATCAGCACGTCCTCAATATCATGCGTGAACAATCATAATTTATTAAAGTTTAGGGGTGTCTGGCAGGGGGTTGAAACTGTCAGAAGAGTCCGGCAATGGATGACGAGATTTCATAAGTTATCCCGAAGACAATATCAAAATATTGAGCTCTTAAATTTAACGAAAGTAAGGTACTATTTTATACACCTTTACTACCTGTTAACTGCCAAAGTAACCACAGCCCAAACTCTATATTCGCTGGTTGTTCTTACCTGTATAGGGGGACATGCACAGACCAACTTTTAGCTTTTATAAAATAACGAAGGTGTGGCTGGCTCTTGCTCTATTCTGTTACTAGTCTTGGAACCAGATAGGTATCCATATTCGGGCTCGGCCATTGAAATGGATTAGTTTTTCTTAGTACCTGGGTTTTTCAACTTTCTTTTTTTACAGAGTTTTAGATACCTACGGGTCCACGGGGTGTTTTATTACAAATTTTATTACAAGTGTGGAAGAGTGACAGAGCTATACAGGGTTTAGTTAATAAATGTCCAATTCGTAAAATGCCTAGCATTCTACAAATGCCTAATCCGGGAATAAGGACAAAGCATACAGTCATAAGAAGTCCAACTCGGAAGACGTTGCGTTGGAAGGCCTCCCACTAGGTGGAACGTTGACCTGGTGAAGATTGCAGGGAACCCGCTGGATTCGAGATGCACGGCACCGGTCAATGTGGCGATACATGGTGTCCTATGTCCAGCAGTGGACGTCTTTTGACTGAAATGATAATGATGAAACAGTCTTATCTGAACTTCGTTTGTATTGGTGCAAGGTGACCGTTTCAAAACTTGACTATACAGGGTATAAATCAACCCATCACACAGCCGTCAACCAAGCATTCTGTACATCACACTAAGTACCCCTACGCAATTTTTTTTTGCTGGGAAACAACTTCTTTTTTGGGGTTCACAAAACACATTTTACAGAAAAATTCAAAGTAACACTCATAAAACATTGTGCTAGTGGTTGCTTTGAATAATAATCGGGACATGAAGGTAATTTATGTAAAGTTATAACCTGAAAAACTAGTAAGTATTTACAAAAACAGCTGTGCAAAATTTGGAACTTTGACCCCCAATATCTCTGTAACTAGGGGGTTCCCAGGTATGGTCTAGAACAAAAAAAAATCGTCTTGGTAGGGAAAACAAATACCCTTCGGCTACTTTTACATCCTTTATGTCATTTTCCTTTCATTAATACCTGAGTCATTGACCACAAATTGTTATCAAATGTGTTTTTAGGGTTCCGTATTAGGTATTCCTACACAATAGATACCCTATTTTTTAATTTAATCCGGCTATGTTACATGGGATAACGCAAAGATTCTGACGATACCAACACATACATCTAAATAGGTTCGGACGTTCAGAAGCTATGGTAGGTTTTAGAAACTCACATACGACATACCTTTTCCTACTCCTCCGCTATTCTTTTCTGATTAATTTCGTTGCGGGATCCAAGACAGTTAAATCGTTTCTCTGGAACTTCGTCGAGCTTCATTTTCTCGGCGCTTTTCTTGTGGTCGCCACTGTTGATTCTGGTTTTCAGAAGTTACAGTGGTTTGGGAATAGGGTGTCCCAAAAAAGAATACGACATACCCAGATACATGAACCCTAAAAGCATAACACTCCTTTTATGGGCAGTCGTGTAGAAATATCCTCTGACTAACAATTGGCAATAATATTTATGTAGGTAATAAATGATGTCATATATGTATATGTATAAGTAGAAAATAATTTATTGCTTTAAATAGTAAGTATTTGCTAAGAATTTTTAGCATTCTATTTATATTTTTCCTGTTAACGACTTGTTGGCAATACCCCGGAGTTAAGCAGTCAGTAATGTGCCCCCTACCCGTGACACCGACAACCCTTTGCGACTCGTAAGCTGTATTATTAATGATCTTTAATCATCGTATATTGTGATTTCTAAAGTAAATAAAACAAGTTACGATTGATCTGGCTGCTTCCAAAAAGAAATGAAATAATTCCCTAAGTATCATCATACAATCAGGACTCATACTGTAAGTACAACCACTTTATTTTTCGAGCTATAAAGTTTTTTTGCTTTAATTTAGCATCCTGGTACCCTGATACACCTATAAATTGGGCGTCAGCTCAGGCTAGCAGGTCTTGACTCTGCCCTCGTCCCAATTTTGTGCAATGTATTGGTTCTGGGGCAAAACGCATGTAATCAATGGCAAGCGCGAAGACTAGTTCGATGAACTCTGTAGCTAGACAACAAGAGTAACTAAAAAATAATAATTTAACTATTTATTACATCATGCATTCATAGATTAAACATGAAGACACAATAAAGCTCATATGCAAACTATCATTCAAGATTGTGTGCGCTATCGATTAAATATAAATGAATTAGGTACACTATAACAGTCTTTGTCAGCTGATTTCGCGCGTCGTTCATTAGAGCATTCCAAGTTCCAAAATGCATTGTTAGTTTTTATTTTTTTATTTTAGCCGTATTCTTTACATGTGTCCTCGGCCAGAAAGTGCATGAGCCTTAGCTTTTTTAAGTAAGATTTCGTTTTTTCAGGTTTTTATTACTTTACTGAATGTAAAGTGTGAAAAACGTGAATTCAGTTTAAGCTTGAATGTTTACTGTATTCTTTTTTTTTGTGGTCGTGTTGTTCGTATTGTTCACACTCTTTCTTTGTAATCTGTCTTTAGAAGTGAGGACTTTTAATTGGCTGTCAGTCTCACATACTATTTTTAATTCTGTTAATCTTAGCTGTAAGTCTTCCATAGTTAATAAATAAATAATTATAAAATGTGGCATTCGGTACGGTGGTGCTGCGTATCTACAGAGGCTATAATTTTGCATTGAAATAAATAGTAATTGTGAAAACGATTGAAAAAATCCATTGTTGATTCAGAATAAGGAGCTGTAACCACCCTGTCAGTTTGCGATGAGCTGACCCTTAAAACTTGTTTAGAAGCTGAGTCGTTAATGTAAATAGATAGTACTAAAGTATAATGAGCTAGTTGCCGCAACTTCACGTCTAAAGCGCATATTTTGCGTACGGATGGGAATACTATTCGATCCACCCTATGTACATTTATAGTCTGTAAAATAAATTCCATATACTCCAACAAACAGAAGCACAAAACCATATAGATAATAATATCTTATTACATAAGGCGATGTTATCGCGAAACATAATAACAAAATAATAAAGCAACTAACGATGACAGACAGAAAGTAATGTTACACACATGGACTGTAGGCAATACATAGAAGGTACCAGATACTTATAAAAACAAAAACACACATATACTGATGATGATAAGATAAGACGATACTTTACTACTTACTCCCAATATTAGTGTCACTAAACTAAAGAACATTGGGCAAACCCGACCCGGCTGCGGTTGGTGTGAGCGTTTAAAAATTTAAGTTCAGTAAGAACCTACGTTTCATTTAATAAAATAAATAAAATATCCTTGGACATTTCACACAACGCCATCTAGTCCCAAGCTAAGCAACCTAATGCTTGTGTTATGGTAACGAGATGGCTGATAAACTACTTATATACATTTTTTTTTTGTAAATACATACATATTATAGATAGAAAAACACCCAGACTCGGAACAAATACTTGTAGGTCGTACAAATATTTGTTCCGTGCGGGAATCGAACCCGCGACATGCTGCGCAGCAGTCAATCGCTCAACCACTGCGCCAACCGTGTCGAGATATAAAAGATTACATTTGGTGAATAACGAACGAACAACATGTGAAATCAGCTGTTCACTTCCTGCCTTTACAGGGTGTAAATTAACTCTTCACACATACGTCAACCAAGCATTCTGTACATCAAACTAACGTAAAAATTTTTGCTGGCTAACGCTTTTTTTTTTGGAGTCAAAAATCACATTTTACTTTAAAACTTCAATGTAGCACTCTTAAAACATTGTGCTTTTACTATTCAAAGTAACTTAAGTAATAACTTTTCTTAAATTACCTCCTCCCTAAAGTTATAACCTGAAAAACTAGTATTTACAAAAACAGCTGTGCAAAATTTGGAACTTTGACCCCCAATATCTCCGTAATTAAGGGGTTCCCAGGTATGGTCTAGAAACAAAATATTATCCCAGTGGTGTGGAGAACAAGTGCCCTTCGTTTGCGTTAAGGATACTTTTACACCCTTTAAGTTCAGTCACGCCGGGCGCGCGCATGCGAACGATTGGATATTGTGCGTGACGGTGTGGTATTCGGGGAATTTAAAATGTCCTCTGTGGTTAAATGTGCAAATTGCAATGTAGTGATTATCGAAGTTCTGTCCTTCGTCCATAATAAAATATCTGTGATGGACAATGAAAGTATAAGCAGAATCTGTGCGAGTGCTTTCTCCGAGAGTGAAATTATAGCAGCGAAGAAGTTGTTGTTCGAATCCTTGCCGACAACAAAACGTAAGATAACGCGGAGGAAGGCGGGGAAGAATGTTCTAGACATAGACGACATCATCTGTCTTATTCGCGATACTGACCCCGAGGATATCCCAGTCTTCGTGGCCCGTGACCTTGAGAAGTTACCCCCGGTTCTGTTCGATCATGTCGACGTGACGAGGCTATTGAAAGATATTGTTAAGCTACGGCAGGATCTCGACATGATGAAAGAAGACTATGCTACAGTTAAGCAGATGGACCAGTTGAGAAGTGAGGTGCATTGTCTTTCATCAGGATGGCGTAATGTAAACACCAAAAGAGGTGCATATGTTGCAAGACTCGCAAGCTTTGAGTGCGAGAGTGGTCCCATGGGATTGCCGCTAGAGTGCAATGAAGGCGGTAGTGAATGTTACCAACAATATCCTACTTTAGAATCTACACTAAAATCCGTTATTAAAAATAATCAAATTTCGGAGGGTAGTAGTGAAGCTTCGCCGCAAAGTAAGCAATACGAGTCGACCGTCGAACTACGAGAAGCGGCTACGATGACGCACGTCGCGGGTCAGCTGATCGAGTCGCTCGCAGCTCCTCACGCGCAGTTCGCACCCGTACCCCCGCCGGTGCACGGTGCGGCCGACGGGGCATCGCCGCCGTCGCCGTCCCCCGCGGCGACTGACGGCCGCGGTCCCCGGCCCCCCACCCCGCTGCCGCTGCGATCTAGTCCGGCCGTCTGTACTGCGACGACACCACCACCGGTTGACAAAAATGGATCCGG
The DNA here is from genome assembly GCA_932274075.1 of Diarsia rubi. Lineage (NCBI taxonomy): Eukaryota > Metazoa > Arthropoda > Insecta > Lepidoptera > Noctuidae > Diarsia > Diarsia rubi. The sequence continues at coordinate 4,218,413 of OW026432.1, forward strand.
CCCAACCGCACACACAAAATCGTTGGCGGAGATTGTTAGAGAAGGGAAATGGAAGACACAGGCCCCGAGTGACCAGTGGGTTCGTGTCCAAAACAAAAGATCACGAAACCGTTTCGTTGGGAGGCGAGGAAAAGCGGAGCCTGAGCCTGGAAGTAGTTTTATGGCAGCGGAAACTAAGGTTCCTATGTACATTTATAATGTGGCGAAAGGCGTATCCGTGTGTGACATCCGCACCTACATACTGAAGAAGACTAACATTGATGTTAAAATCGAAAAAATGGACATGAAGTTAGCGAAGGATTACGAATCATACAAAATATTCGTACCTAAACATTCGTTAACAAATTTCGTGAGTGATGATTTCTGGCCAAAGGGGGTAGCCTATCGTCGGTTTATAAACTTGATCAGACGTGATAAGGGAAATGTCCGTGTGACTAGCGAGAATATTGGCAGATCTAATTTATGAATAACATCAACTTGATAAGTTTTAACTGCAAAAACGTGATGAGATCCGTGGATTGTGTGCGGCAGCTTTGTCGCTCGGCTGATGTTGTGGCGCTGCAGGAGACGTGGCTAATGCCTCACGACGTCGGGTTCCTGGCTGCGATAGACGACGACTTCGCCTGCACGGGTACCTCTGCAGTGGATATCACGGCTGGGGTCTTACGCGGTAGGCCCTACGGCGGAGTTGCCCTACTGTGGAGAAAGGCTGCTTTTCCGACAGTAACCGTAGTGAAGTGCAACAGTGTGCGTCTCGCCGCGATAAAAATCGAGCTCAGTGATCGTTCCATCTTGATATTTTCTGTGTATATGCCTACTGAATCCAATGAAAACTTAGTGGAATTCACAGAGTGTCTCAGTGAAATGACAGCCATAATTGACAGTCAAAATGTGGAGTCAGTGTTTATGTTAGGGGACTACAATGCGCACCCCGGCGAGTCATTTGCTACCGAACTTTTAACTTTTTGTGCAGAACAATCGTGGTCCTGTGTAGACCTGGAACTGATGCCGTCGGACAGTCATACGTTTGTCAGTGATGCGCACGGCTGTCAGCGCTGGCTCGACCACTGTCTTGTGACAAGTGCCGCGCGGCACTCCGTGTCCGCGGCCTGTGTGTTGTATAATACTTATTGGTCTGATCATTACCCTGTATCTATACGGTGTAATTTCAATTTACTTAAGCCTAAAATTTGTATACCTACTGTTAGTATAAATAGAATAGTCTGGGGTGAACGTGACTCGACTCAGATATCGAAATTTAAAAATGTATGTCACTCTAGACTTCGTGAAATTGATTTTCCTTCAGAATTAAGAAGCTGCTCAGATAATATGTGTTGTAACAAAAGTCATAAAATCCTGTTAGATAACATGTATGACGAGATTATTTGTATACTATCGGAGGCCGCTATACGTAGTTATAATGTTACCGAAAAGCGTAGAGGTAAATACATTACTGGGTGGAATAGGCACGTCCGCGGCGCTCACGGGAGGGCCAGGCTATGTTTTCAGGCTTGGTTGTATGGGGGTAAGCCCGGGGCTGGTCGTATTTATAATGATATGTGTGAATCTAGGCGCGCTTTTAAATCAAAATTAAAGTGGTGTCAGAATAATCAACAACAAATAAAAATGGATATTATTGCTGAACTTCACTCAAACAAGAAGTTCGGTCAGTTCTGGAAAAACACCAATAAAATGATTCATAAGCCGGGCCTCCCCGTCAGCGTGGCGGGAGTGCATGAGCCTAGTGAGATCGCCACTATGTTCTCCCATCATTTCAGGGTGGACTCGCCTCTAGGGCAAGCGCAGCAGGAGCCCGATGCTAAGGAAGGTAGTGAGCGTAGTGTTCTTTTTACTACGAAGGAAGTGCGTGCGGTGATCAAGGGCATGGTGAGGGGTAAATCCCCGGGTCACGACAGCCTTAGCATCGAGCACCTGCAGCACGCAGGTGTACACCTACCCAGAGTGCTTGCTATGTTTTTTACCCTGTGTTTAGGCCACTCACATCTGCCTCATAATCTAATGCGTACTATAGTTGTACCAATCATCAAAAATAAAACTGGTGATACATCAGATGTAAACAACTATAGACCGATTTCACTGGCCACAGTGGTCGCCAAAGTGCTGGACAGTCTGCTTGGTCAGCACCTGGATAAGCACGTCTCGCTAAACGACGCGCAGTTCGGTTTCAGACCCGGGCTTTCCACCGAAAGTGCTATCCTGTGCCTCAAGCAGACTGTACAGTATTACACAAGTAGAAAGACCCCAGTCTATGCATGCTACCTCGATTTATCGAAAGCGTTCGATCTTGTATCGTACGATATTCTATGGGATAAATTAAGGGATGAAACTTGTCTACCAAGGGAAATTGTGCTATTATTTATGCATTGGTATGACAATCAGAAGAATTTTGTAAGATGGGCAGGCTCTCTTTCGGGGGAGTATGGGCTGGAATGCGGGGTGAGGCAAGGGGGGGTAACCTCTCCCACGCTTTTCAGCCTGTATGTCAACCGGCTGATCGATGAGCTCAGCAGCACCGGCATAGGGTGTCATATAGATGGAGTGTGCGTAAATAACATCAGCTACGCAGACGATATGGTGCTGCTGAGTCCGTCGATTGGAGCCTTACGTAAGCTCCTGAAAATTTGTGAGTCCTACGCGGTAGCTCATGGGCTCAAATACAACGCGAAAAAGAGTGTAATAATGATTTTCAGGCCGGACAACAAGCGATACACATTCGTTCCGAATTTCACTCTGAGTGGTACAGCTCTAAATAAAGTCGAGCAATTTAAGTATTTGGGCCACTGGGTCACCGAGGACCTTAAGGACAGTGTGGATATCGAAAGGGAGCGCAGAGCGCTGTCTGTCCGATGCAACATGTTGGCCCGCAGGTTTTCACGGTGCACGGGGACTGTCAAAGTTGCGCTTTTTAAAGCTTACTGTCAGTCCTTTTACACCTGCAGTCTGTGGGTTAACTATACACAGCGGACATACAGCGATCTGCGCGTTCAATACAATAACGCGTTCCGGGTGCTGATGGGGCTGCCGCGCCACTGCAGCGCCTCCGCGATGTTCGCGGCGGCTGACACAGACGGCTTTGCGGCCATCATGCGCAAACGATGCGCATCTATCATGCGCCGCACGCGCGACAGTCCCAACAAAATCCTGTGCGCGTTGGCGGACCGGTGGGACTCTCCGATACTGGCGCGATGGATACGGCTGCATGCAGTCGTTTAGTGATTTGCCGCCATTATCGGGAAGTCCACCCGGACCTGCTACTTTGTTTAAAATTCCATTATTTATTACTAACACTAGTTTGTAAGCTCGCAATTTTACTAACAAATATGGATGTAATTTTAGGATGAATCTGAAATAAATGATTATTATTATTATTATTATTATTTAATTGCTGCCAGATAAGATATCAATAGCGGTCATTGACCCATCTACATTAAAATTTATTAAAGTTCTCAACTTTGAAATCCAAAAATAAGCCTGTTCATGTCTTGAATCCTCATTTACCGAGATCTAAAACATCTCCGTGATCTCTAATGAAAAACGATACTATGTGCATTTGTTTTGTCAAGAGATAATTATTAGGGAAAGGGCAATGACCGCTATTGATATTTTAACTGGCAGCAATTATAGCTACCGAGTTGCGTTTGTCGTTTGCCGTTTTGCGTACGTGCGGTTTGTCACGGTGACGATACATTGCGTATGAGGAAACTAAGAAACAACAGTAATTTTGTGGTCATTGACCCAAAAATAAATAACTCACTAGCCTTTTTTTTGAGTGCTGGAAATCAAAAAATTACTTCTCCCGCTCTGGGCGTAGTGGAAGGGAGTGTCAGACTTCTACTGACTAAAAACCACCCATGTTCCTTCTTAGCCCTTTGTGTCCGGGGCTGCGGTATCTCTTTCGATCAACCCGCAACCCGTAATTCACTAGCCTTTTTTTTTTTTTTTTTGGTGGGTGTAAAATCATCGAATAACCCCTCCCGCTCTTGGGCAGAGCGAAAGGGAGTGTCAGACTTCTACTGACTAAAAACCACCCATGTTCCTTCTTCGCCCTCTATGTCGAGGCCGCGATAACCGTTGGACTACCCGCGGCCCCGACAGGCGTCGGCCCTTTCGGGCCTCTCCCATGTTGCTGACATCTCTTTGAGGCGCGCGTGGAACACAAACGCGCCGTCGACACGGCCTGTTTTCGTCGTGAGACGGACGGACGGCGAGTTAGCCCATCACTCACCGTCCACAGGCCCGCGTCTACGGTGGCCGGAGGCCATCGCGGGACCCCCGACGCCCGGAGCGCCTCCCGCGGCGGCTGGGACGAGAGGTTCTCTCCCTCTCGCGTTCCGCCACCTCCTTCGCTAGCATCACTGCTTCGCAGAAGGAGGCGACGGCGTCCCATTCCTCCTCGCCCCGGACCATGGCTTGCACCAGGGCCGGGCGCGAGAGGTCGCCGCCGCCGATCGCCGCTACGAGAACACGGCGGGGCTCCGCCCAAGCGGGGCACACCTCCACTGTGTGCTCCACCGTGTCCTCCGGCCGATCCTCACAATGGTGGCATCCGGGCGTTTCCTCCCGCCTGATTCGGTGCAGGTACCTCCCGAAACAACCGTGTCCGGTGAGGACCTGCGTCAGACGGAAGGTGAGGGCGCCGTGGCGCCTCTCAAGCCACTCCTCAAAGAGGGGACTTACCGCCACTATCGTGGCGTGCCCTGCACGGGGTTGCGACAGTCGCTGTCTCCATGTCGCCATGAGATCGCACCGGAGGTCTGTCCGCCGCGCAGCAATTTGCCGCGGCAGCGGAGTGACCCCCCGGCGCAGCGCCTCCGCGCGCCATTGATGCAGGCGCGCGAGGACTATCGCCTCCAGATCCCACGGCGGCAATCCGGCAAGGAGGTTCGCCGCTTCGCGGGAGATCGTGCGGTACCTACGTACCATCCTTACGGCCATGACCTTTTGGGGCACGTTCAGGTAGTGGGCGGCCCGCTTGTAATTCACTAGCCTTGACTTGTCTTTTCGTTAACGGTGAATTGGCCATTTTTGAATCAAACAAAGAAGTCGATCAAGAGCACTTTGAATTACAATGTACTGATGATTGTTTAATAATTGCAGGATGCAATTACATACAGGTACGCATGAATTCCATTGAATATTTTAGCGATTTGCGCACTACGCCCCGACCTCAAGCTATTCGACTTGCGACGCCAACTTGTATCAAGCCAAGTGCGTCACTAGTTTACTGCGCGTGAGTAGCGTCGCGTCGCGGTGGGTCGTGGCGTGGTCTGAGGAATCAGTTCGACTGCAGTCGCTGTCAGAACACGCGTGTCGTATATGCGTGTAGGTCGTGGTTATATCATTCGTCAATTGGGTATAGGAACTAAGTGCATGGTATTAGAAAGGAATAATTTAAATTTGATTTAAAGATTCCAATACCTCCTACCTACTTCTGTTCTCCTGGTACTTTGTGCCGTAGTTGTACCCTAACCTGTGTGATAGAACGAATGATAAACTTTAGTCCCACTAGTTCTATCGTAGAATTACTGTGCAGTAGAACTACTTAGTGGGTTTTTTTTAACTAGTTCTACGATTATGGTGGTACGAAATCGTAGAACTAGTGGGAACAAAAATTGCCACTAGTTTTACTGGTCCTATTAAACAATTTGTAGTGGAACTAATGGGACTTTTCTTTCCCACTAGTTCTACGATATAAGGGTGTTATAAAATCGTAATCCAGCGGGACTCAAGTTTCTCATTCGTTCTATCACATAGTTTAGGGTACAACTACACCACAAACTACCAGGATACAATAATATCATTCACTCATCTCTCATCTCATCTCATCTATCATCATCATCTGCCTAGCCTTTTCCCAACTATGTTTGGGTCGGGTTCCAATCTAACCGGATGCAGTTGAGTATTTTACAAGAAGCGAATGCCTATCTGACCTCCACAACCCAGTTAATACAGGATAATACGATACCCTTTGGTAAGACTACTTGTCAGGCTTTCAAGTCACCGACTACCTACCTGAAACGGCTACCAAAGATTTGTAAATGGCAGCCGGGACAAATAGCTTAACGTGCTTTCCGAGGCGCGGAGGAAACTCGGTATGTAATGGGCGGTTACCCATCCACAGACCAACCTAGATAAGCGCTGCCTAACCTAAAGATCGTCCCGAGTGGCAGTTATTATTTAACCACAAGCGCCTCTGGTTCTCGGTATCAATACTTATTATGAAATTCCTGACGCTTCGGGCGTCAGGGGCCACTTGACGGCTTCCGGCCACCGTAGACGTGCGGGCCTGTGGACGGAGAGCTTGCCGTCCCTCCGCCTTATGACGACGACAGGCCGTTTCGACGGCGTGTTCGTGTTCCACGCGCGCCTCAGGGAGATGTCAGCGGAAGGGGGCCCGTAACGGGGCTGCGGGTTGTTGTAAGAGATACCGCGGCCTCGACATAGAGGTCTAAGAAGGAACATGGGTGGTTTTTAAACAGTAGAAGTCTGACACCCTCTTTCGCTCTGCCCAAGAGCGGGAGGGGTTATTTGATGATTTCCCACACCCCAAAAAAAAAAAGTATACCTTGATGGGTCGACTGCCCGTTACAGCAATGATCATTGACCAGCCGATAGCACTAATAACAATAATAAGATTGAAAATAATTATCAAGATAATGCGACAAAATTGACTGTATTAGGTAATGATCCGAAATACAATTTTTGCGCTGTCATGATGATTTGCGTTACCTCTACTAGTAAACTAGTAAAGTTTTTTTTAATTTTAATGCAGCCAGTGACACTCGCGCCATCAAGACGAATCTAACGACGTAAATTTCAATCAAATCCCTTCATCGGTTTAGGAGTTTTGAGGGAACAAAGAAACGGACATACATACATACATACACGCCAATCACATAACCCTCCTTTTGGGCTTCGCCGCAGTCGGGTAAAAACAAAATTTTCGGATTTTGGGGGCCAAGAAATTCAAAGGCACAAAACCTATAAACAAACACAAAAGTGAAATCATCTGCGAAGAATTTTACGCGACCAACGAAAGAACAAAAACAAAATACCTAAAAAGTTGGAAATAAAAAAAGTATTCTAAAACTAAAAAACCCGACTGAAAAAAGCTAATTTGCTTTTCAGTTTTTTATGTCACAAAACATAACTAAAACGGAGATATAGTTTTGCAAAAGACAATGACCGAAACTCGTACCAAGAAATCTCACGTTTCAAGATCAAAATGTTATAGTAATTATTTTCATAATTATATACGATATTATCCGACTGGGATTTTATTTTTGAACAAGGAATTTAATTTAAAATAATAATAATCTTTATTGGATCAAAAACACATAATTATAACAAATTCGTTGCGCACGTAAATAGCTGCATTAGTTGAAAACTGTATCGAAGCTCTTAACGTCCACTTCCAAGAGGAAGTCGACAGTGTTCCAGATTTGGATATAAAACAGTAGGGGTTAAAAAAGAAAACCATAACAAGTCCTATCAAATAATAAAGTTAAAAACGTAGATGGTAAATTAATAAGTAAAAATAGCCAAAAAATAAAATTGAAATGTAGGTATTTTATGTTGTGCATGTGGAAGTGTTGTATGTTAGTATAGTGCGTGTCTGTAGGGTGTAAGTGTAGAGTGTGTTTGTGGAACTTTTCCACGAGAACACTCCACGCTACTTGTGTTTGGTGTGCATGTCTACGGAAGTGAAATCTTTATGGTTTGATTAAATTCTCCAATTCATCATATGTGAGAATACGAAGCCATTGATTAATCATTCTTTTGCAATCCCGGAAAGTGCATGGGTAAATAGAGATGATGGGTAAATATAGATGTATGAATATTGTTTTACCCCCTTAAAAACATGGCGTTCACACAACCAGTTCAAAAGTCGTTCTGTTAGATCTGTCAGTTGATTTTGACAGTTCGGCTGGCTTCACATCGCAGAGTTTCCTTACAGTACCTACTTGCTTGGTTTTGTGGTTATTTTCGATTTTATATAATTAGTCTGAAACTCGGATTTAGTTTACAAAAAGTACTTTTGTAGGAATTAATATGATTAATATAGACAATAAAAACCACATTTTGACGTTGACACAGTTTGGTACGGTATTCCATATATCCATGAACATGATCCATTGGCTGAGTGCCTTTCAAAATGAAAGCGGCTACGACTAGGAGTGTCTCCTTCACTCCTTGGGGTTTTGTATGTTATGCGTGGGAATCCTCCGTTCTTAACTTCTCTTCTTCTAAAAACTACCTTCTAAATATAACTTTTTTGTGGTGGTCTTCCAGTCTTACCGGATACAGCTAAATACCAGTATTTTACATGGAGCGACTGCCTATCAGCCTCCATAACCCAATACTGGTTAATACGATCTCAGCCCACCCCCGGCTACCTGTAACTACTGTCAATCTGTAATGGATGGTAACCCATCCATAGAATGACCTTGGCAAGCACTGCTTTTATTTGAATATTGACCAAAATTATTGAAAATTCTAATAACAATTTAAGAGAATCGACCTCAAATGTAAGTTAACAGTTACCTACAACGAGGCAACGAGCATGTGTTCGTATCTACACGATAACTACATGATAATATCATTTGCGTAACTTCGGTAGACTTATTGATTATCTCTAAGCACAAGATAATGTAATACTTTGTTTGTGTGTAATTATATTATTATACATCATTTGAACAGATTATAAACATTTGGCCAGGCCTCATTGAGCGAATCACTTGTGTTCGTGTTTTTAAATAGTGTAAGTACTGTTCTGATTTTTCTCAAGTGTTAATTCTTTTGTGTGGTAATTGTTTGTTTGTTAATGTGTTGTGTTTTGTTATATAATTATAATAGCTAGAGTAATTGCCGATTTCTAACGAGTGCTATTTACATTACGGGTACGTTACGTTTTAGTTACCTGAAGTAAAGTTTAAATCATTTTTTAATCTACTTATACAATTAAACAAAATTAAAATGTGTTTGTCATTATATAAACTGTTATTTTTCTGTTATAGGAAAATAACGGTGTTTTACTGAGTGCAAATTAGAGTATGATCACACTAATATTCTACAGGCGAAAGTTTGTGAGTTTATGAGTGTGTTTGTTTGTTACTTCTTTACGCAAAAACTACTAAACGGATTTGGATAAAATTTGGTAGGTACTCATCTGAGATACACACAGGACACATAGTACACATAGGATAGTTTTTATCCCGGTTTTATCTTCCCGTCGGATAATTTTCGAGTTGCAGTGGGTGAAGCCGCTGGCAACAGCTAGTCTACCTATAAAGGATGTAATAGTACCTATATCGAAGACGAGAGGCACTTGCAAAAAAATTGTTTTTTGTTCTAGACCATACCTGGGTTTTTTAATAGATAGTTTTTCGGGTTATAACTTAACTTAAACTCTGTGACCCGTTTACTACTCAGTTGTTCACAAGTTACCGCGGCCTCGACATACACGTATAGGGCGAAGAAGGAACGGGTGGTTTTTAGTCAGTAGAAGTCTGACACTCCCTTTCGCTCTGCCCAAGAGCGGGAGTAGTTATTCGATGATTTTCCACCCGCCAAAAAAAAGCATCCACTAGCACAACGTGATACCCAAAATTGTAATTAATAATTACAATTAATTTATTGTGTTAATTGTGTATTGTGTGTATTACCCAAAATTTTGATTTTAGATCGATAAATAAAAGTTGCTTACCAGCTATTATTTTTGCGTAGGGGTACCTGCAATGTTTGGTTGACGGCGTCGTAAAGGGTTCATTTACATCCTGTATACGGTCTCTACTTATAACAAATAAAAACGTTTATGTTTTAATTTTTGTCCGTCTGTTTGTTCCGGCTGATCTCCTAAACCGCTAAACCAAACTCGACGACATTTTAACTGCAGACAGCTGACTAATGTTAAAATAACTAGTATGATACTCTTCTTTCAGAAGAAGGATTAGGGTTGTTGTTGTGATAACTATGATCGGTTGTAGCTCGGTAATATTGGGCTTGAAAATTTTAACCTATAGACTGGATTACTTGTATATCTGCAACTGAAAAAAATCAAATGACAGAAATTGTTACTATGCTAATTGTTATCAGAGGGACTTAGGAGAGGGGAACAGAGAATTCCCCAGATGTTTTTACGTACACATTAGTTCACTCAAAGAGAGAAAGAAAACATATTTATTTAGCACATGCCACAAGTGCACAGAACAAACAATAAAAAAAAATATAAACTAAGAAATTAACAGAAAAAAAAGAGTGTATGCATCTCACGGCTGCGTCAAATAGGACTAGCAAAATGCCGAGCAGCTAGTGCCCGACGCAGTGCAATGTTTCGAACAGAGCTACGTCATTGGCGTGATCGAAAGTCGGTCAGTCGTACTGTATTTTTAGGGCACGACCGAGAGATATTTCAAAGTCTAGTCCCGTGACTTAAGCTTCTTTATTTGATTGATTTCAGAATTAATCTCGATAATCATGACCCGACGGGCTTTCGATGCAGTTCACTGGTATATGGCGGAGGTAGGATCCCGAGTGGTGGCGAAGACAGGAATCCCTTCAGACAGACACCATCTTGGCAAGCTCATAATGCACAGCTTGCAAGATGACCCCGACTTTGTTATGCAGGTAATTAAAAAAAATACTTTACAAAAAAACAGAGATCCATCCATCGGAGTTAGCACCAATATGACTTTTTTAATTTATGTGTACTTTCTGACTTCAACAAAACAATCTTAAGATATAAAGCTTCCTGTCGGGGCTGCGGGATGTTGTAAGAGATACCGCGGCTACGACATAAAGAGCTAAGAAGGGACATGGGTGGTTTTTAGTCAGAAGAATTCTGACACTCCCTTTCGCTCTGCCCAAGAACGGGAGCGGGTTATTTGATGATTTCCCACCCCCCAAAAAAAAAGCTATAAAGCTTCAACGCCTCAAAGTGTTAAGAACTATCAGTTCCAAGTTTTAGTTCCTTCGTTCTTCTCTATTTTTACACGCTTTTATTTCTCATGTGCCCTGTTGGTTACTATATTGTGCATCGAACATAGATGTCTCCAATTTTCATTCCTCATCATCACCAGCCTACAGCAGTACACTGATAGACGAAGGCCTCTCCTCCAATCTCCATATTTCAATTAGATTCTTTACCCTCATCCAGATGCGAATACTGGATACAGAAACCTTGAAGTTTCCTTGTTTCCCCTGTAAACTTAATTTCCAACAGATCGTTGGAGGAACAGGCGGGTCTGAAACCAATGGCTCAGTCCTAGACAGAAGCATCCGATGCGCTATCTCGCTCAAAAACTTGGGACTAAAGAAAGACGATGTGATGGTACTGATAGGACCGAACCATTTAGAGTTCTGCATACCCCACTATGCAGCGCTGTATCTTGGTATTATGGAAGCGTCAATTGATGCTACTTTGGGAGCTAGTGAGTATATATTTCTAACCTATATTAGAGAAGAGGATGATCTTGTTTGCTTGCTTTCTCATATAGCCAGCAATTTAAAATTAAAGAAATATAACGATGTCATCACGCAGTGGGTGCCAGAAGACGGGTGTCGTCGCCGAAGGAGACTGAGAGAGAGATTGGCCGGAAAAACCGTACACAGGGAAGTGTGGACGGTTTTGGCGGAGATTTTAACAGCAGTGGGAAATTATAGGTTAATAAATATATGTAAAAATCTTAATGGTACTTGTGAAGGGCCCATTCTTTTTAAGTAATTAGTGGCTTCAATTAATTACCAGCATATTTTATTTTTTAAGTAGGTAATAGCCAGTAGTAAACAACTAATTCAACCAAAAATAATAAATTTGTAATGCTTTCTAGAGTTATTAATTAAAATGTTTATATTTCAGATGAACTGAAAGATTTATTCCAAACCAACAAACCGAATATAATTTTCTGTCAAAGCGAGAAGACGCCAGACATTAAGAAAGCGCTAGAAATGTCCAAAGTCGATGCAAAAATTGTTACCTTTGACAACGACAGTAAATATACTACACTAACAGACTTACTAGAAAATGATGACGAGAATACAATCAAAAATTTTAAGTAAGTTACTGTCACTGCTACCACAAACTACCTACACGTATAAACAAAATGCGTGTCATAGCGACTGCGGAGGCAACACCAATTGCTTAGAGCTTGTCATAAGTCGACGCGAAGGTGCACATGCACGTCCAAGGTCGTGAACGAGAACTTACTGATTCTAAATCTTTAATCATTTGCAGACCAACTGACTTGGACCCTGTGGATACCGTAGCGTATCTGACATCAACCAGTGGAACCACAGGGGTGCCTAAAACGGCCATGCTTACACACAAGAACTTAGTTGTTTCATTGCCTTATATGTGGTAAGTGATTCTAAACTGCTCTCCATCCTTCAAGATCTAGGACGTGCCCACAAGTTTACGCTGAAAAAATCCCAATCCGTGAACTACTATAAAATCTTTTCGTACAGCAGCGCATGCGAACTGGGCCCAGTGTTCGTTCTACTTCTAAAAGTTCAATCAAGTTTCCACCAAAGCCCCGACGAGTAAAATGGAAAGACCTGTGACGAGATGTGGATCTCAACCAATGATCGATAGATTCTCGCTCGTCGCCCCCTTCACCACGAGTACTCACTCTTACATGGTACGGAACAGTGGAAAACAGAAGTCATGCACAAACGTACCTCACTCTTTTACCCTCACCACGCTTTCCTGAGAAAAATCGCAAGGGAACAAAACTATATACCTCAAATCATAGTCTGAACACTTAAGTTTCTTCTCACCAGGGCAAGTTTCTCCAAGTTCCCTTAACCAACAAGGATGGTGATAGTAGTCTCGCCAGCGCAGTGGCTGTCAGCTGGCTTCCACTACCTGTTTTCTCCAATCCTGAAGTATACGCGTCTGCAGACTTCATCAGCCCTCACTCCAGCTCATTTCGCGGATCTCGTTAATAAATATAGGGTAAGATTTTTATTTCTTCATTCACTGATGATCATGGGTTGGTTCATATTCACCATTGACCCAAGTACTTAAGTTTAGACACTTGCTGCAGGACAGTTCCATTAAATGTGATTGGAGGAACAGGATAGGTTTTAGAACCAGCCTTAAAGACTAGCATCTCGCTCTTCTGAACATTGTACCCGAGCCTGGGCCTGGGCCATTGCATACTCTTTGCATATGGTCAAAAGTGACTTCACGGAACTGGTTGAGGGACCCAACAGCACCATGTCATCAGCGTAGCTAATATTATTAGTAGAAACCATCCACTGAATTACCGACACTGCTAAGCTCCTCAATTAGTTCATTCACATATAAACTAAAAAGAGTAGGTGAAGTTCACTCCCCTGCCTCACTCCACACTCCATTCTATACTCATCAGAGCGTTCGCCCATCCACCTGACAAACTTTCCCTAAACCCAGGTAGCCTTAATTTTTGGACGAAGTCCACAAATTAGCCGTCTCGGCACTGTTTACAGCAGCGAAAGTCGCAATACATCCCGGTGCCTCCCAACGTAAGTATGCAAGGGAATACCGGTGTGGTTTTAGTAAGTATGAGTCTGGCAGACCTCTTCGCTCCCCTTAGGGTAGAGGATATCCATTGAGGATTTCAACATAGAAAATCAAAAGGTAGCGTTGGTATATTTTAGCTTGTCTTTTCGTCCTTGGATCAAGATCATTGTTGATTCTTCTTTATTAATAGTCATTCCTTATTTCCACAGCCAACCTACCTCGCTACTAGCCCTAATATGATGACGACAATGATGACAAGTGCTAAATGCGACTTCACTTGCTTCGAAACCGTCCTTTTAGGCGGCAGTGCTGTTACGCAAGAGATCGTCAGTGAAGTGAAGGTAAGTTCTTTGTCTTCTATGTTAAAAAGAAGGTCAGTAATGCTGACATCAAACTCAGGTATTCCTGCATCCCATTAGACCAGAAACCGAGCCAAACATAGCTAGGAAATCGCTAGTCAAATGATGTCTTTGGGTAAGAACGGTTCCGCACGGATATAAGAGTGGAAGAAATAAAAATGATCCTTAGATAGAGGACAGTAAAGTTCATTGCCTGTGCTTTATATCTTTGACGATGATGACTATGACCTCTGTAAGTTCATATATTGATTTTTCAGGAAATTGCGAAGATCGATGATGTGTACGTCATGTATGGCCTGAGTGAGATCAGTGGGCTGGCTGTTCAACACGACTTCCCGCCGGCACCTGGTTCCTGCGGTAGACCCATTGGCTGTTTGGAATTAAAAGTAAGTTATAATTATTATGATGATAAATATAAATATAATTATTCAGGGAGGGTGAGATAAATATGGAAGGGAACACATATCTATAGATTTATTTTAATTTAGTTACTTCACGTCTGTAATCGCCTAAGGGTTAGGTTAGGTTCCCTTCGCGAGGGGAGCATCCTCCCCCGCCAATGGCTCCGCCATCCGCGATGCCGGAAGCGGACCATTCAGGAACCGATGACGACATTCCGGAGGTGACTGGGGTAGACCTGAGAGCGGCGGTACGTAGGTTGAGTGCCAAAAATACCGCCCCGGGACCCGATGGCTTGCCTGGCAAAGCCTGGGTCCTGGCCTCAGAGGCTCTTGGGCCCCGACTGGAGGGGTTCTTTAGCGCATGCATGGAGAGAGGCCAGTTCCCGCTTCGTTGGAAGACGGGGAAGCTGGTCCTCATCCAGAAGCCGGGGCGCCCGGCGGACTCGCCGTCCGCATACCGGCCCATTGTGCTGCTCGACGAGGTGGGCAAGCTCTTTGAAAGAGTAATTGCAAACCGCCTCGCCGAGCACCTGGAGGGAATGGGTCCGGATCTTGCGGAACACCAGTTTGGTTTCCGCAAGAGGCGCTCGACGGTGGACGCCATCATGCGCGTGAGAGCCCTCACGACGGGGGCTGCGGTCTCTCGGGGCGGTGTGGTCTTGGCGGTGTCTCTCGACATCGCCAACGCCTTTAACACTATGCCCTGGAGCTGCATTAGGGAGGCACTCTGGTATCACCGGGTGCCGACCTACCTTCGTCGTGTGGTCGGGGACTATTTGACAGACAGGGCTGTCATCTACCCTGGTCAAGACGGACAGTGGAACCGGCGAGAGATGTCGTGCGGTGTTCCACAGGGATCGGTTCTGGGGCCGCCCTTGTGGAACATCGGTTACGACTGGGTGCTGCGCGCCGACCTCCCTAGCGGCGTCAGCGTGGTCTGCTACGCGGACGATACGCTGGTGCTAGCTCAGGGTGGGTCGTACGAGGCGGCGGCCGACAATTTGACACGCGGGGTTGCGATAGTCGTAGAGAGGATCCGGCAGCTGGGTCTCGAGGTGGCGCTTCACAAGTCGGAGGCCATGGGTTTCCATGGACGTGGGAATGCGCTGCCGTCGGGATCCCAGTTAATGGTGGGAGGGGTTCCCATCGGCGTCGAGTGTACCTTGAAGTACCTAGGACTCGTCCTCGACAGCCGGTGGAACTTCGTGGAGCACTTCCGACGTTTGGCTCCCAGACTGGAGCGGGCTGGGGCTGCCTTTAGGTGGCTCTTGCCCAATCTGGGGGGGCCAAACGCCTCCTGCCGGAGGCTCTACGCGGGGATCGTGCGTACCATGGCCCTTTACGGGGCACCGGTGTGGGCGCCTGCTTTGAGGAAGCGGGCCGCCCACTACCTGAACGTGCCCCAAAAGGTCATGGCCGTGAGGACGGTACGGGGGTACCGCACGATCTCCCGCGAAGCGGCGAACCTCCTTGCCGGATTGCCGCCGTGGGATCTGGAGGCGATAGTCCTCGCGCGCCTACATCAATGGCGCGCGGAGGCGCTGCGCCGGGGGGTCACTCCGCTGCCGCGGCAAATTGCTGCGCGGCGGACAGACCTCCGGTGCGATCTCATGGCGGCATGGAGACAGCGACTGTCGCAACCCCGTGCAGGGCACGCCACGATAGTGGCGGTAAGTCCCCTCTTTGAGGAGTGGCTTGAGAGGCGCCACGGCGCCCTCACCTTCCGTCTGACGCAGGTCCTCACCGGACACGGTTGTTTCGGGAGGTACCTGCACCGAATCAGGCGGGAGGAAACGCCCGGATGCCACCATTGCGAGGATCGGCCGGAGGACACGGTGGAGCACACAGTGGAGGTGTGCCCCGCTTGGGCGGAGCCCCGCCGTGTTCTCGTAGCGGCGATCGGCGGCGGCGACCTCTCGCGCCCGGCCCTGGTGCAAGCCATGGTCCGGGGCGAGGAGGAATGGGACGCCGTCGCCTCCTTCTGCGAAGCAGTGATGCTGGCGAAGGAGGTGGCGGAACGCGAGAGGGAGACAACCTCTCGTCCCAGCCGCCGCGGGAGGCGCTCCGGGCGTCGGTGGTCCCGCGATGACCTCCGGCCACCGTAGACGCGGGCCTGTGGACGGTGAGTGATGGGCTAACTCGCCGTCCGTCCGTCTCACGACGAAAACAGGCCGTGTCGACGGCGCGTTCGTGTTCCACGCGCGCCTCGACGAGATGTCAGCAACATGGTAGAGGCCCGTAAGGGCCGACGCCCATCGGGGCTGCGGGATGTTGTAAGAGATACCGCGGCCTCGACATAAAGGACTAAGAAGGAACATGGGTGGTTTTTAGTCAGTAGAAGTCTGAGACTCCCTTTCGCTCTGCCCAAGGGCGGAAGGGGTTATTCAATGATTTTCAACCAGCCAAAAAAAAGGGTTAGATTAGGTGAGTGCAATTCCCGGGTCGGGCAAAGTGTATTTTACATCAGGAGTTTTGCAGATCAGCCACGGATGAGTGCGAGAAGCGCCTGATTGTTGACAATAGTACATTTTTTTTTAGTTTAGGTTACAAGCATAATCGTGGTTATACATTGTTTTTTTTTTGTTTCAGTTAGTGGATCCTGAGACCAATAAAGAAGTCACCGAGCCGAACGTCACAGGCGAGTTATGGTTTAGAGGGCCAACTGTGTTCAAAGTAAGATTTTATTTATTACTTTCATAGAGTAAAAAAAGATAGATAGATTGTCATTTGCAGACCTTTGGTAGTCGTTACAGTTAGTCAGCGACCAGAAATGTGCCAACCAGTTTCCTATCCTACCAAGGGGTATCGTTTTACGAAGTACTGAATAAATTTTGAAGGTCAGACAGGCAGCCGCTTTATGTAAAATACTGGTATTCAGTTGCATCCGGTTAGACTGGAAGCTGACCCATACATCGTTGGGAAAGGGCTAGGCAGATGATTACTGTGAATAGGATCGATGCTGTCTCCTTTCAGGTAACATTACAAGAGCTGCCTTCGGTATTGTAGCAGCACACATTTTGTTACTTTAACGTAGGGATTAGGTTTAGGGCAAAAACTCAGATCAGATACACCCCGGTCTCCCCGCGGACTTGAGGAGACCTGCAGACGCGGGGACGGCCTGCCAACAGGAAGGCAGGCGATCCCGAGAGAGACGGGGCGGGGCCTGAAGCTCGTAGAAGTCGCAGTAGTTCCTACGATCCCTGAAGCAAGTGTAGAAAGGGAACACCGGGGTGGTTCTTAGTCGGTTAGAGTCTGACACACCACTCTGCTCGCCCGGGCGAAGGACATGCATGCGGATGTTCCACCCGAAAAAAATAAGGTTCGGACAGCAATTTTTTTTTCTGCTGCCGAATTGTTAACGACATACATTGCGTATTTCCAGGGATACCACAATAACCCAGAGGTTACAAAGGAGACACTAACAAAAGACGGCTGGCTGAAATCTGGTGACATCTTCTCCAGAGATGAGTCCTGGAATTTGTTCTTTGTGGAGCGATACAAGTTATTGTTGAAGTACAGGAACCACCAGGTGAGAATGTTCTTACTTTGAGAAAGTTATCGATGTTGTAAGGGAATTTTTGAGGATGAATGTAGATTGGCAAAGAAACGACGGATGCTATAAAACTGAATATTGAACGAGTTTACTTTTTGTTCCCGTTTTCAGTGTTTAGGTTAGTGCTAGTGGAGTGGTCAGTGACCATGTCAGCTTAAAAAAAAAACGATGACAATAGTTTTCAATAGTAATAGATTAGGATCCCAGGGGCCGCCAGACGTCATGTATTTTCTGACGAAGGAAATGTGGGCGATTGAGTAGTGTTAGTATGTATGAACGCATACCTACCTGCTAGCTTGCGATTTTAAGGATATTGCCTAAAATATACGTGAAAATCTGCTTGGAGAATTTACGTGAGCTAAGTAATGTTTTTATGTACCTTGATTACCTGATACCTGAAAATTGGCCGTCTAAGCAAGCTAACAGGTAGGCATGCGTTCTTATTAGCACATAATAGCACTACTCAATCGTCCACATTTCCTTCGTCAGAAAATACGTGACGTCTGGTGGCCCTGGGATCTTGGACTATAATGTAAATTAAAACCTCCACAATTTCCAAAATACAGAGAAAAAAAATATCACAAAACAAATGACAATGAGTGACAGATGTCATAAATAATTAGAAAATAATGTGATGCGTAAATGGTACAATAAAACCTCAGTTAAAATATCTTGAGTTATAATCAAGATATTTTTATGGATGAATGTGAAGAAACGACGATGAATGATAACAAGAGCAGCTTCAAGACGCGCACGCCCACCACCTTCGATTCGTCGCTCAGCTCCACCTCGCCTCCACCGGAACTCGGTGCACCAGTATCACTGGCTGCGGCAGTAGCCTCGAGCTGGAGCGACGAATATTTCTCTCTGCCGACTTCGCTAACACCTGTGTGTTGGCAGGGGAGAGGCCGGCTACCGAAGAGCTTGGGACTTCGAGGCCAACCGGCCCCGAAAATCTCTGTTACCAGTGGCTGTGTACAGCGCATGAGATGGACTCAGTCTATAAATGTGAATTTCATGAACGCATATTCTTACATTTTTTTCGCAAGTTGAGTCAGGTAATGTGTATGGCATTGACTGTATTGTAGCATATTCAGTAGCTGAGGATTTCTCCATTGAAAAACCCACTGTCTTTCACTCCATTTAGTATCATTTTCATTTCAACTATCGTAATTACAGGTCTCTCCGATGGAAATCGAGACGGTGATAATGAGACATCCTGGAGTATTCCACGTGGCAGTGACTGGTATACCTGACAGGGAGTGCGGAGACCTGGTAGTGGCGTTCGTGGTTCCCAAACCTGGATGCAGCCCTACAGCACAGGAGATCAAAGACCTTGTTAAAGGTAATGGCTGCTAAGGCCTCTTATTCTTTAGTAGTTTTGTGCAATGTCATCTGAACATAACACAACATCACGCCTGTAATCCTCGAAGCAGTATGCAGAGGTTAAACACACTAATAGTATCTACAGTCACATTTCGGAAGTGATGTTTGTCCTATGTTATAGGGGGTGCGCCTATTTCCATCAACTAGGCATAAGTCAGACTCCGTGGCTCCTACTGGGAAATTTCTGTTGAAAAACCAAAAACACTTATATCGGGAATTTAAACGAGGAGCTCATGGTCAGCAACCATGCGGTCACGAGACCAACGATACAGTCTATGTTACAGCTCTTCTATGTCAATAATAAACTTGAACAATAAAACAGTAACTGATAAAGTACCTAATAAAATTCAATTTATTTTTCCAGACTCTCTGACTGACTCCAAGCAACTAAGAGGAGGCGTCATCTTCATGAAAGAGCTACCCCTAACCAGCACATCTAAGATTAACAGGAAGGCACTTAAAGAATTGGTCCTCAATCTGCCAAGAGATTGAAATTATGATTTTAAAACCAGAATGTTCTAAAAAAAATATTACCTACATAAATAATAAATGAGATTGTAAAAAGCAAAATTGTTTTATTTAAACCACGATTTTATTAGAATAGAAATTAGAAAGAATTTGTAAAACATTAACAGTGGAAGTCGCAAATTCGTAGATCTAATATTCAAGAAGTTATTATTTTTAAGGTTCCACGAGGGATCAGCAGCGGGATATGGTGCTGTGTCGCAAACTAAAGTCCTACTCCCGCTCACTAAAAGCCAAACATGCCAGGGAATGAGACTCAAAAATAACAAGATGTAATTGGAGCTCTAAACATCGAATATGCAATAAAACGAAAACTATGGTAATTGCACAATACCATATTACTCTTTGGGGGGACGAGGTATCTACTATGGAAGTAGAGACTGTGATAATGCGACACCCTGGAGTATTCGACGAGGCTGTGACTGGTATACCTGACAGGGAGTGTGAAGACCAGTGGTAGTGGTACTGGTAGTGGCGTCCGTGGTTCCCAAACCTAGATGTAACCCTACAGCACAAGAGATCAAGGACCTGGTTATAGGTAAGTATGAAAATGAAGGTAGTACTGCTGTAAACGTTTGCCCACGACCTACAAACTCAAGCGGCACACGTTTTGTGATAGTGACTCAGAAGAGAGCAAATGAAATAAATTGCTAAGAGCATGTCACCAGTCACCGGTACGTGACTGATAACAATCGTCCATGTTGTTTGACTCAAATGGAATATTTGAGGTCGTGAACGATGCGTGAGAAAGGTATGAATAAATTATTAATGTCTTTCCAGACTTGCTGACAGACTTCGAACAACTGTGGTCTTTATGAAGGAGCTAACAACGACCAGCACAATCTAAGGTTAATAGGAAGAAATTTAAAGAGTTGGTCCTGACGCTGCCAAGAGAATGAATTAAATAGATAATGAATGAATTATTTACAAAATACGAAATATTTTCAAGTCGTGTATTTGAAATATAAATTCCATTTCTTTTTTTATTATTTACAAATTCCAAAATATTGTTAGGTGTCAGGTTGTATAAAAAGAATAGAATAATCCATCGGGACATTCGTACTACTAACATTAATTAATTAAAATACAGAAGTTTCGTGAAAATACAGTGTGTTAGGTTAAACGAGGGACATATTGAAACCCGCAATAAGACATGCTTATGTGATATTATTAACAAACAAAACAAACCACAAACAAACAAATATTTGAACAAACATTTGAACAAATATTTGTATGACCTACAGATAGTTGTTCCGGGTCTGGGTATTTGTGTACGTGAGTTTAAATGTTGGTGAACGCACCCACGAGACAGGAGAAATTCCTAGTGTGGGGCAAAGTTTTTTAAAAAAAAAAAACAAAAAGAAACAAAACAAAACTAATAAAAATATGAACAAAAAAAAAACACTGATAAATAACAGACAGAACCACACCAAACATTTCGAAAAAGTCTAGCGACCTTTGCGTTTTTGCGTAGAACAATGACGAAACAGTTCAAACGTCTAATAAAATGAGATCTGAGCATTTGCCGCAGAAACATACCGAGCATACAGAAAAAAAAACAATACACAAACAACGCTTAATATTTAGGGATCATATTAATTAATTAGTGCTTTCTGCAGGAAATAGCTTAGGCAGCCTAAGCCTGTTTTACCATTCCTTGGTCTCTTCTCTATGGAGTAAATGCGGGTGTATAATCTATGGCGACCGTTAAATATTTCATTCCTTATAGTTGTCAATGCACAGGGTATTACGTTAAATCATCAAGTATCTTGTCAATTGCGATTTATATATCGAGTATGTTAGTTTAAGAGGAGTTCAGTGACAAACACATGTACTTACAGAAGAAATCTATACTAATATTATAAAGCTGAAGAGTTTGTTTGGTTAAACGCGCTAATCTCAGAAACTACTGGTTTGAATTCAAAATACATTTTCGTATTAGATAGTCCATTTATCGAGGAAGGCTTTAGGCTATATTCCACGCGGACGAAGTCGCAGGCAAAAGCTAGTATGTTTATAAAGATAAAGATTATCTATTATATGATTGTATAACTATTTATTTTACGGACTTTTATTATACCCACATTCTTATTTCTAGTGTTAGTATTCTTATTTGAGTTTGTTATTTTCACACTCAGATCAAATAACAGGTTTACACAATATAATCATAAGGTTATGTTAGCAAGTGTCCGTAGTTTGGAGGAGGTCTCCACCCAATCCATCCTAAGGTTCTTGTAGGCCAAGGAAAATTATAAGCACTAACTAACGCTTCCTAAAATCACAAGAAAATACTGATTTAAAACGCAAAATAAAGTGGTTGACAGATAAAACACTATTTTGAATGTGTACTCATATTTACGAACTTACAATCTTAAGTAAGCCTACTCTCAAAATGAGTATCATCGTTATCATAATAATTGGTAGGGCTGCCATTTTTTATCAGAGAGTATAAATAAAAATAATAGATCATGTCGAACCTTCAGTATAGTACATGCACTTAACTCAAAAACCTAAGAAATTGAGTTATGGTCATAAAGGGGCACTAAAAGGTACCTACGCAGTTTTAGCCGAATATTAAAGAAGCGACGTTTTTATGGTAGAATAAAGCCGTAGATATAATCTGCACTATAATAATAATATTATAAAGAGGAAAGATTTGTTTGTTTGTCTGTAACGAATAGGCTCCGAAAATACTAACCCGATTTGAAAAATTCTTTCACCGTTGGGAAGCTACACTATTCTCGGGTGACATAGGCTTATTTTTATCCCTGTATTTCCACGGGAACGGGAACTACGCGGGTGAAACCGCGTGACGTCCGCTAGTGTACTATAAAAACGTCGCTTACCTTTTAGTGGCTCTCTACGACCGTAACTCAATTTCTTAGATTTTTGAGTTAAGTCCGTAGTATTCTGTACGTGCGATTTATTCGAACAACAGTTATCCATCACACACCATAATCAACAGTGGCGACCACCAGACAAGCGTCGAGACAATGAAACTCGACGAAGTCCCAGATGATTATTGATTTTTATCCGACTTCAAAAAAGAAAAGGTTCTCAATACGACTGTAGATATTGTTTTTTTAATAATCAAGTAAGTTACGTTATCATTTCGTCATGTATTAATCGAATTGAAAAAAAAAAATTGTAATATGCTTTTCGAAGTTCTTATAGAAGTTTAATCAAAATCAGTTCAGTTTTTTTTTCATCCTGGTCTTTGTTGGCATGATGTCCTTTATCATTTCTAGTTATTATACTACAATGTAAAATTGGTTCAAGATGACAATACTTTGTGTGGTCTGCAGCTAAAACGGCAATAAAATAAAATACACTTCTGGACACATCTATTGGCCCACCTTGTATTTTCAGTTTCGTTTGGTCCTAGCTAAAATTTTATATTAGGTCGAGCAAAAAGTTTTTATGCAGTTTTGAACCTGACACATTCACAATTTCATTCAATAGTCTTTTTTTGAATTTCGAACACAGAATTTAAAGAAACAAAAGACAATTTGGAGCCTGTTTGTTGATATCAAACAATCGAATACTAAGAAAACTTGGTTTTATTGGTTTACTTGGATTTCATTTTTGAAAAAGTAATTGATATCTTTGGTTTTGCAACAAACATTACTTATTCTTAACATTAAGGTGAGGTTCTATCAATAATCTATGGATACTTCACCTGAAGTCGCCGCCCAAGCTGTGGCACTTATTCAGGCCGGACACAGCCAAAAAAACGTGAGTGCTCAACTTAATTTAAGTCGATCTGCGGTCCGAAATGTTTATCGGAGGTACCTAGAGACTGGCGGCTTTGTTCGTCGCCAAGGAAGGCCACGATCTCGGGTCACAACTGAAAGGCAGTATCGATTCATCGTGACGACCAGCTTGAGAAATCGTCACCTTACCTCCATTGAGATACAAAACCAACTTCGCGACTTCCACGGAGTATCTGTGAGCGCTCGAACTGTTCGGAGAAGGTTAAAAGAACGCGATATCGTCGCTGCGCGTGCGAATCCGCGTAAGAGCAACTTGTAAAGACCGCGTATTTACTTTTTGATGATTTTACAGGAGGAAGAAAAAACTGAATATCTCAGCGATTTCAACTCTTATTACCGACTGAACTTAATAGCTAGTTCTTTACATATTTATTTATTGGATAAAATCGTAAATTTGCTCGTAATTGGCTTAGATTTTGTGTAAAGTCACTTACGCGGTTTTGTTTGAACTAATATTACAAAATAAGTAGACTTTTATCAAAGGTACGCGGTTTTGAAAGAAAACAATTCTGTAAATGTGTATGTACCTATTTATTATTAAAATAATCAAATCTAACAAAAAATATTTTGTATTTATTATCAAAATCAGTTTATTATAGAACCTATTTATATTTTTTAACAGAGATCTTATTACAAAAGTTTAAGACTCCTTAAGCAAGAGATCAAAATAATCATCTAAAACTAAAATAAGAACTGTTTATGATTACTTAAAGATTAAGCATATGTACGTACCTACATACATAATGAAGAAAAATAAATATTTTTAAGAATAAAAACTTGGAATAACAAAAATAAACCTTCTACTACGTTACGTACGTTCTTCCACTAGAATCAGAAAACCTTCAACAACCTTGGTCTTCTAGGCAATGGGACAAAATCATCTGAAAAGTGAAGTTTATATTGTATGGTGCCACTTGGATTATATCTTAGTGATTTTGTTTCAATAAGACAATGATCACCTACTCCTCCGCCAGGTCTTATTGATTCATAAATCAGGTAATCTTTGATTAATGTTCTTGCTGGCATAAGATCGTTCTGAACGAATTCTGTG
Source organism: Diarsia rubi (assembly GCA_932274075.1). Taxonomy (NCBI): domain Eukaryota; kingdom Metazoa; phylum Arthropoda; class Insecta; order Lepidoptera; family Noctuidae; genus Diarsia; species Diarsia rubi. The sequence goes on from OW026432.1 coordinate 4,242,983, forward strand.
CCCTCTTTCTATCATTCTCTGTCTCATAACTTTCGTTCTCTTCCAATTGTTTTACATTTGTAATGCCTGATAAGTTGACAAAAGAATGATTTAAAATCAATGTGATTTTCTGCCACATATGAGATTCAATTGAAGATCTATTCTGGAGGGTCCAAAATCGTCGTAAGGGTAGTAGGTAATTGGGAGGGGCCCGAAAGGGCCGACGCCTGTCGGGGCTGCGGGTAGTCCTCTGGTTATCGCGGCCTCGACATAGAGGGCGAAGAAGGAACATGGGTGGTTTTTAGTCAGTAGAAGTCTGACACTCCCTTTCGCTCTGCCGCTCTGCCCAAGAGCGGGAGGGGTTATTCGATGATTTTCACCCACCAAAAAAAAAAAAAAAAAAAAAGGGTAGTAGGTAAACTCGGATATTAAACTCTCAAAGGTATTTCTGGTGTTAAATTTTTATTCGTAGACAAAGGTGTTGACACTGGTTGTAGTGCTGCTTGATTTTGACAGTTATATTTATTTAATATTTCTCTCTTCATAGGTAACAATATTTTTCGCCTTTCCGATAACTCTCGCAAAGTTGCGACGTTTTCTTTAATATCCGCATTTTCTAAAATAAAGTTATCTTGGTCATCCATCATTTGGGTAGTTACTTGTTAATGCAAGGATGTATCTATAAATAAGAAAAGAATAATTATTCGTTTCAGTAAAATGCAATACCGCGTAACTTAGAACAAAACAAATAAATCATACGATGTCAAGTCCGCGTAAATACTTGTAAGGGGTTATATTAGTCAGAATTAATAAACTAACACAGAATAACGTGTAATTTATATATTCTAGCATAAACACATTACACACGAAGAGTAATAAATTATTCAAACATACTTACATGGTGGTTAATCATGGCAAAATCATTATTTTCGGGAGCACACACTAATCACGTCACTTTTTTCTCACGGCCGTAGTAAATACGCGCACTTGCTTCCAACTTTCAGGTCTCTTACTGTTCCGCGGTATTGTTTCGATAGCAGAACTGACGTTTCTCATTGGATAATTCAAATCAGGTGAAGTCTATTATAAGCCAATAGGCGTTTGGAATCAGCTAGCACGATATTCGAATTTTGCGCGTTTTGCTGTTACGCGGTATTAACAAACTGCTCTTACGCGGTTTCGTACGCGCAGCGACGATATGGTACCACACAAGCCAGCTAATGGGCCCAAACTAACGCGAGCCCACCGAATAGCGCGCCTTCATTTCGCACGCAGTCATTTAAATTGGACACAGCAAGATTGGAGCCGTGTACTCTTTTCTGATGAGTCTAAAATTGTGTTACATGGCAATGATGGAAGGAAGAAGGTCTACCGACGTAAGGGAGAGCGTTTCGCACAATGCTGCTTTGAAGAGAGGGTTGCTTATGGCTGTGGCTCATGGACTGTCTGGGGCGGTATATCCGCGAGCGGCAAAACTCAACTTGAGGTTGTTACAGGACCACGGCTGCCAACATTAAATGCTGAAAGGTACATTCGTGAGTGCTTAGAACCTCACGTGATACCATACGCGGACTATGTGGGCCCAAATTTCCTTTTTATGCATGATAATGCAAGAGCCCATGCAAAACTGCATCAACAGGTTTTGTTCAATCTAGCAATCACATTTCGGTAGGGGCCATCGAAACCTAAACTCTAAGGTGGGCCAATAGATGTGTCCAGAAGTGTAAAACTTTTTGAAATAAAAATTAACCGACAAAAAGCACTGAATAAGACAACTTGGGAGTCGGTGGCAAAAAGTCAAAGAAACAAACAAAGTTACCGACTTTCTTTACCGAGTTTAAAAAAAAACTGTGTTTTTAGGGTTCCGTACCTAAAAGGAAAAAACGGTATCCTTAGAATCACTCGTGTGTCTGTCTGTCTGTCCGATCATCTCCCCCCACCTCCTAGATCTCTCAAACTACTGAGCCTAAAATTTTGATTAAATCAGACATTTTTTACACATACAGATTACAGGGGAACCTGTCTATGGTGCTAAAATAAATGGAAAATCTCTCAATATCTACTATAATGGTACAGAACCAAGGCAAGACCAACTTGCACTAGTTTTTCTAGAATTCAAAGTCTCCCTGAAATTGAGTACAAATGTTAGAGGGTGTTTTTTGACAACCCTAGCCGAATATCAACAGAGGCGAGGGGAGGAGTCGCCATTGTCTAGCGCTATGCTAAATATATTTATCACATATTATTCGGTGACTGAATTGTGTTATCATTGTTAACAAGTGTAACTTCAAAACACTTCATAGTTTTTCTATTATGGCGGAATATTTCAAAAACGAACTAATAGATAATTATGTGAGTGAGATTCAATCGCGAATAGTTTCAGAGACTGGAAATGAAAGTGATAAGTACCATTTTGGGAAAATTCTCTTGCAGAGATTTAAAGATTATCCAGATTTTGTTACCCAGGTGAGCAGGAGATTTTTTTTTAGTTATTACTAACCGTTCCATTCCACGGTTCTACTTATCGATTTTTGATTAACACAAACTTCTTCAATTCAACTGGTAATGTTTAATGATGTCGCTATAGAACTCTTGCTTTCTCACAAGTACAAACATCTATATAAATAGATGCTGGTGCAAAAACCGAACCCTTATAGATTTATCATGTCTGTCTGTATGTCCCTCTGTCCGTCCGTATGTCACAGTCACTTTATCCGGAAACTATTTAGACTTAACAGTTGAAACTTTATAAGTAGATGTATTCTGTGAATCGCTTTACGATTTTTATTCAAAAATATTATTATCAAAACATTTAGGAACCATACATACATGGAACTGAAACTTAAAAAAAACTTTTTTCATTAAACCTATTCGTGTAAGTGTCTATAGATAGGGTCTTTAAAAGTGACATTGAGGTTTCAAAGACTATTTTTTCTCAAACTCAATCGTTTGAAAGATAGACACTTCCAAAGTTGCAAAATGTGTGTCCTCTCTAACTTTTAAACTAAGAGGATGAAAGATCTCAAAAAATATATGCTGATGATCATGATAAAAACTTTCAACCAAAATTGTTTTGAACGATATTAGTTCATAGTTTTTGAGATTATATAGCTCATTTGAAAAAGCACAAATATAACTTTGTCATTCATACAAACACTATGTTAAACAAACTTATCACAAAATAAGTTTTTCTGTTGTGGCTTGAACAAGAAATAATTCAAATTAAAGGGGGCTTGCCTACGACGATGGTACGGAGCCCTTCATATGCAAGTCCGACTTGCACTTGGCCAGTTTTTAGAAGGTTACACAGCTGTGAAAAGTTCGGAACTTTGAAACCCAATATCTCAGTAACAAAGGGGTTCCCAGGTAAGGTCTAGAACAAAAATTAGTGACAGGGAGAACTTGCAAGTGTCTTTCAGTTCCGTTAAGGGTACTTTTACACCCTTTATAAAAATGAGATCACTACTTTTTATGGCCGTACTTCGCTTTTGTTTGAGATTTTTTCTAACTATTAAAACGCCATATTTTTCAATCAATAGACTCAATGTTATTTCGTTTTATCAGTCACGAACGTGAGTGTGTAGTTTGACTTTGTTATCTAAATGTCTATAAAGATATAAATGAAGCCTTTTGACTGAACTGGTAAGTAAATATTGAAGAACACATAAGGTAATAATAAAATTGCGATATGTGTAATCACGTAGAATACTCATGAAATCCACGCTTGTTTTAAGTTATCTAACTTCTGGCATAGGTCTCTCCTCCCGTATTCTTCAACCTCTCTCTATGTTTTGCCTTCTTCGACCAATTCAGCAAGAACGAGTCAAGATTGTCACGCCAGTGTTTACTTGGCTTGGCTGTAACACGCGGTTTGCTGGTACTCACACAGGATTGGCTTGCGATGTTGTAAGCCGGAGTAGAGTGTAGTTAAATTAACATAAAAGTTACACTACGCAATATGTTAGTTTGAACGAGGGACATATTTGAACCTGCTTGAAGAGCATGCTTACAGGATAATAAAAAAATAAGAACAAAAAAGCACTGATAATTAACAGACATGGTTGGCTGGTTTAAGTTATCTAACTTCTGGCATAGGTCTCTCCTCCCGTATTCTTCAACCTCTCTCTATGTTTTGCCTTCTTCGACCAATTCAGCAAGAACGAGTCCAGATTGTCACGCCAGTGTTTACTTGGCTTGGCTGTAACACGCGGTTTGCTGGTACTCACACAGGATTGGCTTGCGATGTTGTAAGCCGGAGTAGAGTGTAGTTAAATTAACATAAAAGTTACACTACGCAATATGTTAGTTTGAACGAGGGACATATTTGAACCTGCTTGAAGAGCATGCTTACAGGATAATAAAAAAATAAGAACAAAAAAGCACTGATAATTAACAGACAGATCCATACCAAATACTTCGGAAAAGTCTCCCAAACCTTGCGATTATCACAGAAAATTTGCGCGGATCAATGACTTTTAGGTATAGTCCAGTTTTCCTTCATATTTTAAAACTGGTGTAGGACAATGTAAAAAAAGAAACGTCTAATAGAGTGAGATCTGAAGAGCGTGCGGGGCCATGGCACAATTACGACACAAATTAAGGTTATAGTTTTTTACATATTTAGGACGAGAATCGCTTACTGAATACCCTCCTTCAATATGTCCCTCGCTTAACCTAACACTCTGTATAGGATCAAAGTCATCGTTGTCCCTGAAGTATGAGACTGTGGTCTCTTGATGTCAATAGGTTCATCCGCTATGATAACATGGAATTCAAACATACTTACTTGGTAAAATTTTGACGTCCGATACCTCTATATATATATAATACCTCTATACCTCTGCCTGACCATTGAGGAATAACAGGCGTGTTATTATTTTTCAATAACACCCCTGACCAACTTTTCTATATCAACAGATTGACGGTGGAACCGGTGAATCAGAGACGAACAGCTCCATGTTGAGAAGAAGCATACAATGTGCCAACAGCTTCAAACACATGGGGCTGAAGACCGGTGATGTCATAGTGTTAATGGCACCCAACCTTATGGACCTAGCTGTGGCGTTCTATGCTGCTCTGTACCTTGGACTCGCAGCCGCTCCCATTGATAGAACTCTTGGAATTGGTGAGTCTATACCTCACGTAATTAATTAAATATATTCTAATTGTCACTACACACTAGTCACTCAACGAGTACCTACACAAGTCTTTAGCTCTATTGTTGGTGAACCAAATAAATAAGAAAAAACCATTTACTTGCTCTAAATGTGAAGCATACAAATAAAACGCAGGCGAAAACATGCGACTAAATAAGCCATCGGTTAACTTATGACTGTAACACCATGCAACACAGAGCCGCATCATGAGAATTCATCTCCAGCCTTTTTCAAGTACAGGTCATCGGTCCACCTTCTGGCAGGACCCATAAACGATCAGGTACTACGCAAAACCTTTCGGCCTCATCAATAATTTATAATTCTCGCAATGCAAATGCATCTGAAATTGTTGTTTAAGTGTGGACATCATAAAATTGATCACACCAATATTCAATGACACATCGTCAATCTTGACCGATATCTGGTCAAGATTGACGATGGCTGGTAATTGATGGATTGAACCGGTCCAAGGATAGACATCAGTTTTTGGATTAGGAAAGGTTCTATAGAAAGAGGTTACTTATGTGAGAAACATCATCATCGCCACACACACACATCGTCATTTACGTGATCTATAGGTCCTACCTCGAACTCGTAAATCTTTAAAACTGCATCTTCCTTTTCAGATGAAATAAGAGAAACTTTTAACACCATCCAGCCTAAAGTCATATTCTGCCAAAGCGAAAAAGTGCAAGATGTCCAAAAAGCTGTAGACCCTTTAGGGTTAGACTCTAAAATTATCAGCTTTGGTAAATGCCCAGACACTACCAGCTTTTCAGAAATGATGGAGAAACATGGGGATGAAGTTGACGTCGAGAATTTCAAGTAAGATTACATTTACAGTCCGTCGGTGATCTATTAAAATAAGACATGAATATTCCACCTCAAGTCAGTTTTGTTAGATAGTTTGAATAATAGTAGCTCTTAACAAATAGAAAAGGCTTTATGTCCATTCCATACAATAAAAGCAAATATTGCGGCATCCGAAGCGAAGCGTTTCAACCCGAACCGTAATGTAGTGAATGATGTCTTAATCGTTTTTCCGCCGAATGACCGATTACACGTTGGTAAGTGTGGCCATTAAGCGGTAGGCCTATTATGTAGGTACTACAACATACTTGATTCTAAATTGTAGTCTATAAAACTATAGATAAAGTGGGTTTTATAGGAATAATATTTGGATTTTAATTTTATCTAAACAGCAGTAAAGTCTTGAACTGATTGGACCGTTCCGTTTCATATTTACAGGCCTGCAGACTTTGACCCAGACGAGACGATAGCTTTTCTAATACCAACAAGCGGTACCACAGGACTACCTAAATCTGCCGTTTTGTCCCATAAGAACATGATGACGACTGCACCTGCCATGTGGTATTTATCAAAGTTACAATTAATCATAATAATAGTCCTTCTTTTTGGGGGGGGGGGGGGAAATCATCAAATAACCCCTCCCGCTCTTGGGCAGAGCGAAAGGGAGTGTCAGACTTCTACTGACTAAAAACCACCCATGTTCCTTCTTAGCCCTGTATGTTAAGGCCGCGGTATCTCTTACAACATCATCCAGCCCCGACGGGCACAATAATAATCCTTATGAAACCAATCTAGTATGCTCGCATCCACAGGAGTACTACCTATTTCTTTGTTCTCATTAACCGATGAAACGTAATCTGCAGCAAACGCAGGACCAACGGTTTAACAAAGGATTCAATTTTTCGAGTGTAGTACGGGGCCGAATCATATCGCCAACTTTCAAACTCCGGGCTGCCTGAGAAATTCTAAATGGAAGGTCCCAAGAAAGCTACACAATTTGCAGCGTAACAGTCATTCAAACTTATTGACATAAGTATGAGCGCGCCGACGATGGCTGTTCCCAGCGAAGTGGCCGCCGTGACCGAAAATTATCGAGATGAATTATTATACTTGTGAATTTGAACCTTCACTAGTTGCTGTTACTGTTGCCCTGTCTTCCCACAGCCGGGCAAATGTGAGAGGCCTGCCTGTCATTATTTCTTCGATGTTGTGTATACAACCGATCGTTGATTTTGTTCAGTTCGTTCCGCCACATTTTACATTCGGCACTTACTGCTTATTATACATTACCTACTTGTTATTATTTTGTTCCAGTGCATATACAAAAAAAATACCTCCGATTCGGTCGGCTCTTATCGTGGCTCCTCTGCAATGGCTGTCTGCATTAATCAACTATCTTATGTCACCATTTTATAAGTATGTGAGAATACAGTCCTCTCATGAGCTCACTGCGGAACATATTCTTGAAATGATTGGAAAATACAAGGTGAGTTCTGCTGGTAACATAAGTAGGAGCCCTTAAAATACATACTGCCGCACTCAGAGAGCTTTAATGATTACTTAGGCCATCACTTAGCAAGGGTTTTGACAGTTTCGTCATATCTTTACTAAGTGACGTCTTAAGTAATCTTTAAATATCTCTCTCTAATGGAAAGGGGAGTATGAACCAGCTGCAATTCCGGTCCATTCTACACATACATGTTCAAAATACTCTCTCATGTTTGAAATTCTACTTATAATTAGAATCACCAAGAAGCTATTTATTTGTTATCACGATGATTTCTTACAGCCATCTTTTATGGTAATCAGTCCAACCATGATGACAACTATACTAAAAACAGCTAAGCAAGCAAACTGCGATTTATCCTGCTTTGAGTTTTTATACCTCGGAGGAAGTGCTGTGCATAAAACCCTTGTGGAAGAAATAAAGGTATGTAACTATGGGTAAAACCTCTTATCTAAACCGTCTAAACCGCAGATTTAAAAGAGCTGTCAGGTACCAAATGCAGTTAACCAATCCGGACCGGATCCCATAAGAACGGGTCAGTGCAGAGACGTGCCAGATTCGATCAATTTTTTGTTTAATTAAAAATATTTTTAAGATAAATAACGATTGCATGTAACGACGATGTGAATAATGTGCGGAGCGACAAGAATGAAGTAAGGAATGAGTATAGAGGAAGATTGAAAGTGGCACCTAATACAGAAAAAAATAAAGGGAGTCGTTTATCTTGGTATGTACATGTAATGAAGAGGGATGAAACGCATGTGACTAATAAAGTGATGGATATTAACATTGATGGATGAAGACGGAAAGATAGGAAGGCCAAAGAAAAGATGGATTAATTGTATGAGGAATGATATAAAAGACAGATAATGAAAGAAAACGTGTAGCGCCGTCTCTGAATTAGACAAGATCAGGAAGATTATGATGATGACTTAGGAGACGAGACCAACAGTTCAGTTCTCGCACCTGTCTTCTCCGCCCCGCTCGACTTCGCTTTGGTACGCCGGAGTGAAAAGGGACCCCCGGCCGAAAGCTTGTGATAAACGTGTCCTCTTTTTACAGGCGAACAAGTAAAGCGTTTCGCATGATGTCAAACGCTGTATAATTTCACATCAGTCTCTAAATGTATCTGTATAATCTTAAAAGTAAATGCAAGTTAGCTGGATGTATACTTATTAGCTTGTTTGACTGTGCTACTCGCTTCCGATTTGGTGAAAACAAAAACGCCTGGAGTCTGGGATTTATGCCCGGGGCTCCTAATGCCATTATTAAAATGTTTTTGCGTGAAGGAAAACATTATGAGGAAACCAGCATGTTTTAGAGAAATTTCTCGAGGACATGTAAAGGCAAGTCAGAGGTCCACGGCCGGCATTCAAACTCTGATACCAGTTAGGCACTAACCGCACGATTAAGAAAAATATGCCATTATTTATAATGATACTTTTAATTTCCAGAGTTGGACACCGAACACGATGGTGACTGATGCATACGGAATGAGCGAAGTAGGATCACTTATATTCTATAGTTTTGACTCTCCGACTGGATCAATTGGTCAACCATTTGCTCATTTACTGTACAAGGTGCGTATTTTCCTTAAATGAGTGACCATGGCCGTGCTAGGATCGTATCAGGCAAATAGTATTCACCCTGAATAGAACGAGACTAGACTGTTTGTCGCCAAGCAACATCGTCACGTGCCATAAGATCGGGTCTTCTTAGCGTGGCAATGACATTTCAAATTGAGCCATCCCAAAATATGGCGATGTAGCCTCCATCAGCTCCTGTGATATGCAAATACCAGGACAGGCAGGACACGATATCTGGTGTCCCATAGTTAGTGGGGTAATTAAAACTCCAGGACAGAGTTATTTATAAATGTCCCTCTAATTGGCAGTAAATAGAGATGTGCCTTAGTAAAAAAAAATTATTCTGTTTAGCCCGTCGTTAGATTATCGAAACATATTGGATACGTGTTTTTTGTAAAAATTGATGAAGATAAAACGCGTCAAAGATCAGGAGTGGGAGCTTTTGACGTCACTACGTGGTAAAAAATGTATTGCAATGTGACGTCACACGAGTTTTCGAAGCACTGTATCTATCTCGTCTTTATTTTTGGTTTACGTGCAAAAAGAAAAAAATGTATCCAATATTTTAAGGAAATAACTAATTCGATTTTTTTTGTCAAGTACCCTTAGTCCGCACAATAAAATATTGTGGAAGCTTAGCGTACTTCAACCATATAACGCTAACACTTTGTCATATTTCTGCTCGTCCTATAATATAATATGGACGAGGAAATTAGATTGTGTAATTCCAAAGCACACTCTGAAACTCAAGGAGCTCATGGCTAAGTAACGACACGTCAGATGATCGAAGCTAAGCCACGGTTACCTAGGTTGGTCAGTGGATGGTTGACCACCCACTACACATAGAGCTTCTTCATGCATCGGAAAGCACTCTGTAACAGACGTTACAGGTAGTCAGTGGTCTGAAAATCTGACAGCCGGTCTTATCAAGAGGAATAAGACAGATAAAACTGAAAGCTGACCCCAACAGAGTAGGGAAAAGGCTAGGCAGGTAATGACTTTCCGAAATGTAACCGAGAGTCTGGCTACATAATTGTAACATCTACCAACCCGAACTGGATCCGCGTGGTAGATTGGAGTCCACTTCCTAGCGGGTTTGGCTGTGCGTTATCTACACTAATATTATAAAGAGGAAAGATTTGTTTGTTTGTTTGTAACGAATAGGCTCCGAAACTACTGGACCGATTTGAGAAATTCACCGTTGAGAAGCCACACTATCCCCGGGTGACATAGGCTACTTTTTATATCTGTATTCCCACGGGAACGGGAACTACGCGGGTGAAACCGCGTGACGTCTGCTAGTATTTCAATAAAGTAGATACTTAGATGAAATAAAAAAAAATGTTTCATTAATCTTTATGACGGGTTCTAACCTATTACAAAATCACCAGACATTGCATCATACTTTGGATTTAGATAAATGTCGCTACACCTACTCACATGATAATTATTTTTGATAGGAAATAATAAAATAGATCTAATTGCCTTCAATAGAAAATCGTTTATCTGTTCTTAGATAATAGATACCAATAATCTTGAAGTACAGCTGTTAATAGTTTTACGGCCGAATAAACGCCATCACTTAGTATAGGTTTTGACAGTTTTGTCATACAAAAGTATGTCAAATCTTTACTAAGTGACGGCAGTAGGTAATCATTAAATATCTCTAAGTACCGCAGAAAGACATAATACTAAAATCAGCTGTGGTCAAAGATCTACAAGACCACCAGCATAACTTTGTTTGTTTTCTGAAACACGAATGGGTCTCGCTTATAGTGGTTTATCATGCATCATCGTCTGCCACGATCGACGCGTAAAGTTATCATTATAAAGGTTGTAAAAGTACCCATAACGCAAACGGAAAGCGCTTGTTCTCCCCACCACAGCGATATTTTTTTTGTTCTGGACTATACCTGGAAAACTCCCAGTTACGGAGATATAGGAGGTCAAGGTTCCAAATTTTTCACAGCTGTTTTTGTAAATGCTAGTTTATCAGGTTATAACTTTACTTAAATGACCTCCATATCCCGTTTACTATTCAAAGCATCCACTAGCACAATGTTTTAAGAGTGCTTCATTGAGTTTTACCGTAAAATGTGATTTTTGACTCCAAAAAAAAAGTCGTTTCACAGCAAAATTTTTTGAGTAGGGGTACCTACTTAGTTTATGTACAGAATGCTTGGTTAACGGCTGTGTGAAGGGTTAATTTACACGCTGTATAGCGCCGAACCCTCACGAACCATCTGTTATTAATGTGCTTGTGAATTTACGATTGCAATACAATACAAATTCACTTTTCTTTCCTTATTATCCCATTCTATTTGGAGTCGGCGCAACGCATTTTCTTCCCAAAATAAAAATAAACACTATTTCAGCTGGTGAATGTGGAAACTGGTGAACAAATTAAAGAGCCCAACAAGCCCGGAGAGCTGTGGCTCAAAACACCGGGTGGATTTAAGGTATGATGTGTTCATGGATGAAGTTTTGAAGAAATAGGGATATTTACTGATTTAAAAAAATATGATTCTTATTAGTCTGTCGTTTAGATTATCGAAAAAATATTGGATACGTATTTTTTGTTTTATCAAATTAATAAAAATTGACGAAGATACAATGCGTCAAAGATTTGAGTGGGGTTGTGAAGTCACTCACCGGTAAAGAATGTCATACTACTCGTAAATGTCTTGGAAAATGACGTCACACGAGTTTTCAAAGCACTGTATCATCTTCATTGATTGTAGAAAAAATACGTGTCCAATATTTTTTGAAAATCTACCATCTGACGGACTATTTAATTTTTTTTTGTTAACTACCCTATTGATGGGTGAAGCATCCCTTCTCTAGTGTCTGAGCTAAAGCTAGGGTACTGCCCAAGAGATGTGAGCATAGTAGACTGGGCCTGTTAGGGCTAGTGCCTGCCAGAGCTGCGAAATTTGATCGAAAGCTTCTCGGCGGACCTAGAACGCAGAACGAACACGGATTTAGTCAGTAATGCGGATATCATCAAATATTTGGGGGGCATGAGGAACAGGGTGTAAAGTTCCTCATCCCCCATAGAAAAGGGAGGATCCTCCGACCAGACGGGTGTTGTGTCTGGTGGGCTAACTGCCCGACATCTGTAAGTCGGGATTTTCTATATACGCTAATGTGGCGGATAACTTTGATAGCGAGATGTAGGACTTGACGATGTTAGTTCGTCATCTGTTGCGATAGATGGCGCTGTCGCCACAAATACTCCCTTCTGCTCTGACCAGAGCAGGAGGAGTCATTGATGATATCCCATCCTCAAAAAAAAGGCACTGCCCACCAGACTTAACACTCGCCTAGTCGGAGGCTCCTCTTTTTTTACCAAAACTCGTGGTCATGTGAACTGCTCGGTACAGGCTGCCTGCAACCGCCTTCATGATTGCGTCTGGCCATTTTGCCGGTGCACGACCATTTTTTGTTTTTTTTTTTGATGGTGGCAAAGGACTCCTCCCGCTCTGGAGTGTCTGACTTCTACTGACAAAAAACCACCTATGTTACCTTCTTAGCCCTTTGTGTCGAGGCTGCGGTACCTCTTTCGAACAACCCGCAGCACGTCGCACTACCTTACATGCATTTACTTTCTGCACGGCCCAGAATTTAAAGCCTTTCCAGACCTTTTTAGTGTCTAGGCATATAATAATATCCGCGACGAAGTTGAAGATACGTTCTAAGCAAATTCGGAAAACCGTTTGGTATTGTTGAGCTCTTTCAGTATAGGTTCATTCGTTCTTATAACCCACATAATTGTTAATCAAACCCATATGCAGTATAGTCATACCGATACCATTAACTTTGACATGATTAATCGGTTCTTGTTTTCTCAAAAGTGGTATCGCATGCAATTACGTAGTTGACTGACCTACCTTGTTTTTTCCAGGGTTACTACAATAACCCAGAAGCCACGGCCGAGACTGTATCCAAAGACGGGTGGTTCATGACCGGCGACATGATGTACAGAGATGAAAACTGGCACTTTTACTTCGTTGAACGCATCAAGCTGTTGCTCAAGTATAAGAATCATCAGGTGGGAGAATCGTTGTACTTTTATTCTAAGACTCCACCTAAGATTGACTTTACGGCTTCACCCATCTGCTTACAGAGTGAAATATATTTTTTTGAATTCTTAATCCAGGAATAAACAGAAAGCCTGATGAATGGGCTAGAAGAATATTGTATGAAGCCTGGCCTGGCTGTTTAAAGAAATAGTGATTAACCTAAATTAATCGATAACTGGCATCAATTATACAAACAAGCTTGAGATATTTTGAGACAAAATCTTCTAACGTGTCACGTTTCCGAGATATGAAGTATCAAACTTTAAGTCCATACACTAATGGCATCTTCAGCACAATTTAATTGTAATGTTTATTTATGTAGGTACCTAGGTATTAAGATCGCTCTAACATAGTTTTCGTTCACTAGGCTCATAAGTAGAAGTCGATCTTAGGTAGTCATGTCATCTTTCTTGTTTGTGATGATCGCCAAGATGACCATCTTCTGTAAAATTCTAGATATCGCCAGTAGAGTTAGAAGGCGTGATTCGTCAGCACTCCGCCGTCTTAGATGTGGCAGTGACGAGTCTGTACGACCAAGAGTGCGGAGACCTGCCTGTGGCTTGCGTCATCCCGCGCGCAGGAGTTGATGTTACCGCGGAAGAGATCCAGGACTTGGTTAAAGGTAAATCGTCTTCTTGATCTTATCCCATTTTTTCTTCTTTTGTCAACAGTCCGGTCCAGTCACGCTGACTTTTACTCGTATTTAAGCAGACAAAAAGTATTAATAAGAATGTTAAAAAAACACGCTTTAGAGTAATGGCATTTAATTTCTCGAATTATTCTCAGCAAACCCTTTCATTTGAAATCAATATTATAGGAATACATAAAAAAAAAACGAATCCACCATCTTTGGGAGTCTGCCATATTGGATTTAGAATGACGTCACATTCACTAGCTCATGCACTTTCAAATTACATGAGTCACTGTCACCACTTTTCTTGACGACCTTCCACGTATTAAAAATGGAAAAATCCCTACGACTATGGGGCAGAAGCCAACCAAACTCAGCACCGGTTTGGTCGAAGGATGCTCCCTTTTCTATAGGCGATGAATAACTGCGCGCCCTGTTCTTAATTTATTCATCTACCACACTAGGTACTTCATTGTCTACAACGAAACCTATATAATTTTGCCTATAAATGCCAGTAGATGGGGTACTGCTTTAAGATGAGACTGAAATAAAGTCGTTGCTATTTACATACGTAATATTTGCGCATTAACGTTAAAGATCATGTCGTATTTTCAGAAAAACTAACAGACACCAAGCAATTGAGAGGCGGTGTGATCTTTCTGCAAGAACTACCGCTAACGGCGTCGACTAAGGTGCACAGACGAAAACTGAAAGAGATCGTCATAGCATGGGCAAAAGAACAAGCCTCAAAATAGATTTTATTTCACAAGACATTTAGTTTTATTTGTGTTAGAACCCCCCGGGGCTCTTACGATGCTGTATACATTAGCTCCTCCAAGGCCTGCGTGGGGAAATAGCAATTCGCTTTGGGAAAGGCACACACATAACAGATAGCGGACACGGGAACACCCCTTGTATGGACATATATCAACTACCACGGACCCGTTTGAAGAGCCGAAGAGCTTTCTCAAACAAACCACCTCTTCGGAAGGCAGCGCGGCAGACGAACGAAGCACACTGTGCAGGAACAAACATTCGGAGTGGATGTTTCTCCACACTTCATTGCACTGGCACAAAACCTGCTAGGGAGTAGGTATGAACTGCAGAGGTAATGGTGCAGAGTCTGACTAAATGGTTTAAGTTGTATTAACGTAGAAAGGTGGCTACCAGTGCCGATCTACCAGCGCTGATCGGTACGGATCGGTTTTATGTAGAAGTTTTAAATCTGTACGGACCAGTTCAGATTTAAAACTTCTACATAAAACATGTAGGTATAAGCAATAGCTGGCTTTCAGTCTCTCTGAGTAGCGTGTAAAATGCCCACCAGAAAACCAGCGCTTATCGGACTGCAGGGCTATTGCGTATCTTTTATATGTAAATGGCTATCATATTGTCCATGGATTATCTGTCAAATTGGTTATGGTTTAGTACAAAATGGAACCATTTGACAGTAATTGATGTACACTATCTGATAGCCACTGTCATTTAAAAGATACGCAATAGCCCTGCTGCAGGGCTATTGCGTATCTTTTAAATGACAGTGGCTAACCTATAGTGCCTATCAATTACTGTCAAATGGTTCCATTTTGTACTAAACCATAACCAATTTGATAGTTCATCCATGGACAATATGATAGCCACTGACATTTAAAAGATGCAATAGCCCTACAGGTCGGAACTTGTCAACGATGATTCGGCTCAAATTATAGAGACTGGCGCAATGGTCCCTCTACACATCGGCAGTCAACAGATGCACCTACTCAGCAATGTGTGGCCACAAGCCGATCACACGTCTGTAGCTCAGTCAGTCTTTGTTTGATTTGACAGACGCAACTTGTACGTACGATACATTTATAAAAATGGATGTTGAAACAGTAGCTGCCCTAGCCATATATTTATTTACTACTTTTTACTATTACTTGTGCCTCCGAACGATGGTTTTTTATTCTAAAAAAAAACCGAGATGTCTTAGGTTCCACCTCGAGGTCCTTCGCAGTGCACTACAGTGTACTAAAACACAGTAAACTAACCAAGGTTACTGGTAACAGTGGTAACACAAGTAAAACTCAACTTAATATGAAATCAATTCTATATTTCGGCTTGTTCTCTTGCCCTTGCTACGACGATCTCTTTTAGTTTTCGTCTGTGCACCTTAGTCGACGACGTCAGCGGTAGTTCTTGTAGGAAGATCACACCTCCTCTCAATTGTTTGGTGTCTGTCAGTTTTTCTGAAAATACGACTGATTTGTAATGTTACTGCGCAAATAATGATAATAATGATAATGATAATGAAGCCTTTATTTCCCAAAAAACAACAAATATAAATAATTCCATAACATTTTTCCATGCACATTACAATAACAATTCATATTAGATCATAATTACAGTCTACGATTACATTCGATTAATTATTCGGTTTTATACATTGATATTAAATATTTAAATTATATTTGGTTTTTAGACAACACTATTTTTAAATTGATTATTTTTTACAATATTATTTATTTTTAAATGATTATTTAGATATTATTTTTAAATTCATGCTTTCATTTAATATCATGTGTTTGTTATATTAATTTTAATTAAATTTTTCGGAATACTTTACCACAATATTGGTACGAGTATATTATTGGGCTACCCATTTCTGGGTGTAGGCCTCCTCCAACTCTTTCCAGTGCTGTCTGTCTTGTGCTTGGCGAGTCCATGTAGATCCGGCTACTTTGCAGATATCGTCACACCAGCGTCGCCTAGGTCGGCCGCGTGGGCGTTTGGCTTCGCAGGGATACCAATGCAATATTCTTTCACTCCATCTATTATCGGTAACTCTAGCTGTGTGTCCAGCCCATCGCCATTTCAGTCTGCTTGCTAGCTCGACGGCGTCCGTTACCTTTGTTATGGATCTAATGTATGTGTTTTTCTTCCTATCCTTCAGCTTTATACCCATCATACTTCGTTCTGCGGCTCTTTGGAACACGTTGACCTTTTGTACGATATCTTTTGTGAACGACCAAGTTTGACACCCGTACAATAGTGTCGGCATAACAACTGAGTCCATCGCTTTCCTTTTCAGATGCATTGGTAATTTACTTTTAAATATTTCCTTCAGTGACCAGTATTTATTCCAAGCTTTCTTTATACGGCGTTCTACTTCACGAGATGTTTGGTTCAGGAATGATATGTTTTGCCCCAGGTATATATATCGCGCAAATATTGTATGAAAATAGCAACTAGTTCTTTTCAGTTTCATCCAAAAGCGGTCAGCCATCTGAGCCCATTTATAAGCCCCGCTACGCCACAGGTGGCGGTTTCCGAGTCACGGGTAACCGCCACCGGTGGCGTGTCGTGGACACTGAGTCACGGTTGGCCGCGACCGGTGGCGTATCGCTGACAACGAGTCACGGATGGCCGCCAACGGTGGCGTGTCACGGACACTGAGTCGCGAGTGGACGCCACTCGCTACACGTGAGTGGCAATTCCATTCAAAACGTTTTAAGGATCATGTAAATGGCTTGTCGTCAGCCACCGGTGACTGTGGCCCGTTTGCGCGGAGCCTTGGCGACATCTTTCTAAATCTTAAGACTACAAGTTTTTAAATGCATTCCCATGATATGAGTGACAAAATAAAAGGGCTAGCAATGTTTTTACCCGACTGCGGCGAAGCCCAAAAGGAGGGTTATGTGTTTGGCGTGTATGTATGTATGTAAGTATGTATGTATGTATGTATGTCCGTTTCTTTGTTCCTTCATAAATCCTAAACGGATAAAGGGATTTGAATGAAATATACGTCGTTAGATTCGTCTTGATGGCGCGAGTGTCACTGGCTACATTAAAATTAAAAAAGAAAAGATGATTGCTGGTTTTGGGGGACAAATCGTGGATTTAAAAAAATAAAAAAAAACCATTACCATCGAGTAGGGTATCAAAATGAAGGGTTTTAAAAGGAGATTACAAAAATATATGACACCTATATGTTTAAAATAAATTCAAAGTCACAAATTCTATAAACAAACACAAAAGTTAAATCATCTGCCAAAGTATTTTACGCGACCAACGAAAGAACAAACACTAAAGAACTAAAAAGTTAGAAATAAAAAAAGTAGTTAAAAAACTAAAAAACCCGACTGAAAAGACTGAAAAGCAAAAAACAAGCACCTTTTAAATTAAACAAAACTTGGAAGCAGGCGGGGTCCATTATTTTCATTTCATAATTTAATATTCAAATGAACCCCGCCTGCTTCCGAGTTTTGTTTAATTTAAAATGTGCTTGTTTTTTGCTTTTCAGTCTTTTCAGTCGGGTTTTTTAGTTTTTTAACAACTTTTTTTTAAACTATAATATTTATGGAAGAAAAAAGTGTAGCGCCGATCTCAAGTAGCATGGTACAAGGGCAAAAAGATGATGATGATGAAAGCGAGCAAAAGACAGTATGACAGTAAGAGAAAGATGATATAGGACCTTTAACCAAGTCCTGGATCTCTTCCGCGGTAACATCAACTCCTGCGCGCGGGATGACGCAAGCCACAGGCAGGTCTCCGCACTCTTGGTCGTACAGACTCGTCACTGCCACATCTAAGACGGCGGGGTGCTGACGAATCACGCCTTCTAGCTCCGCTGGTGATATCTAGAATTTAACAGAAGATGGTTTTATTTTTGATAGTCGTTCATAAATATGAGTATTCTTGTAATATGTAAATTAACATATTGCTGTTGTTCAGATTTCTAAAAAATATATGTTAATGTAAAAGGACAAAAAAAAGTTTTTTCAGTTTTATACATACAAATGGTGCATGGGTAAAGCCGTAAAGCCGATCATAGGCGGGGATCTCAGAATAAAAAAGGAGCTTTTTTTTGGCGGGTGGAAAATCATCGAATAACCCCTCCCGCTCTTGGGCAGAGCGAAAGGGAGTGTCAGACTTCTACTGACAAAAACCACCCATGTTCCTTCTTAGCCCTCTATGTCGAGGCCGCGATAACTTATCTCACCTGATGATTCTTATACTTGAGCAACAGCTTGATGCGATCAACGAAGTAAAAGTTCCAGTTTTTATCTCTGTACATCATGTCGCCGGTCATGATCCACCCGTCCTTGGACAGAGTCGCGGCCGTGGCTTCTGGGTTATTGTAGTAACCCTAGAAAAAAACAGGATAAGGAAATTATTACGCTACATAATTGCCTTACCACTTTTGAAAAAATGCCTGGCCAGCAAGCAAGGAACGAATCATGTGTGTGACTTGTAACCCACGGCACGGCACGTTTGGGTATTTGTGTATGTGAGTTTAAATGTCTGTGAACGCACCCACGATACAGGGGAAATTCCTATTCTAAATAAAAAATAGCATTTTATTTGAACTAATAAGCCCATTCTGATGGGGCTTAACAATTCCAAACGGCTTTCAGAATATGCTTGGAACCGCGTATCTTCAGTTTTTTCGGACATATTATTCGGATAACTAGGTACTGAAAAAGGTCTTGAAAGGCTTAAAATTCTTTGCTGGGCTGAAGGTAAACGCGCGTAAGGCAGAGAACGCCCAGTTGGTCAAAAGGCAAGAAGGCTATTGGACCCTGCACCAAGCGGTTCACATGACCACGCGTTTGGGTAAGAAAAGTGGATCCTCCAACCAGGCGAGTAGTCTGGTGCTTAGTACTTTTCTTTTTTGGGGATCATCAATCATCAAATGGCTCCTCCATTTTGGGCTGAGTGAGGCGGACTACCCATCCGTGTTCATTCTACGTTCCAGGACCGCCGTGACTCTTACGAATAACTTTGGCAACCCTGGCAGGCACTACCCCTAGCAGGCCCCGTCTAGCATGCTGACATCTCTTGGGCAGTAGTTTTAGCTCAGCCACTAGACCGGAGTCGCTTGACCCAGCAACTTCTTCTTCCACATCATACCTTAAAACCGCCGGGTGTTTTGAGCCACAGCTCCCCGGGCTTGTTGGGCTCTTTAATTTCTTCACCAGTTTCCACATTCATCAGCTGAAATCATTAATTAGAAAAATCGTGAATTCATATTGTATTGCAATCGTACAGGCACATCAGTGAAAGATGGATCGTGAGGGTTTAGCGCTAAATAATGTACAGTACACGTCGATCGTGGTTAACATCGGGTTGAGGATGCACGATCATCCACTTCACCACCCCAAATAAATTGGCAATGTGGAGCCTCTCTTTAGGATATAAACCATGTCCTGTACTGATCATCCTGCACAACCACTGCACCTTTCAAGATTTACTCGAAGCAAATGAAAGAGCTGTGCAGGTGGCCACTTACTGGTCCAACACTATTTGAGCTCATCAATTCGTAAAGAAGAAGATTCATCCATTAGGTATAGTCGAGAACTCGAGACCCATCCGTGTTTTGGAAAGCACGTTATGCTGGTGGTCCCGGTTGTCATTTGTAGATCTATGATCATAGCTGATAATTATATTCTTTGACTCTTAATCATCATCAATTTTTTTATTTTGTGTTCTACAACTGTTAAGAGCTGTACTGTACTGTTTTTGGTAATTCATATTTACTAAGTATCTAACACATGCGTAAATAAACGGAACAGTTCTTAGGAAGCTTTGTCTCTATTCCATTTATCTACTCATGTAGTACCGATGTGTAAGATAATATTTCCAAAAGCATCAGGTGATAGGTGTAGGTGCCTACATCTATCACCTGATACTTTACTATACTTTTTATCTAAATCTTAGGAATGATAAAAATGTCTGACGATTTTGAGATAGTTTAGATCCCGTCACAAAGATAAAAATGATAGGACTTAGTTTCATCTATCTACTTTATGAAACAGATAACGCACAACCAAAAAAAAGTATTTGGTTGAGACGATCCTAGCACGGTCAAGGTCATGGTATGATACGGTGTAGTTGGCAGACTCCATGTAGGAAGATACGCACCTTGTACTGTAAATGAGCAAATGGCTGTCCAAATGACCCAATTGGAGAGTCCGGACTATGGAATATAAAGCAACCCACTTCGCTCATTCCGTATGCATCAGCAACAATTGTGTTCGGTGTCCAACTCTGAAAAATGAAAACATTAGATGAGTTTTATAAATAATGGAATCTTCTTCTTTATCGTGTGGTTTGTGCTTAACTGGTGTTAGAGTTTAATGAGTTTGAATACCCACCCTTGGACCTCTGACTTGGCTATACAAGACACGTTTACATAACATTGAGAGATTTCTCTCAAGCATGCTGGTTTCCTCATTTCCCGGGCATAAATCTCAGACTCCAGGCATCTTAATTTTCACCAAATCGAAAACAAATAGTGCAAAGTGAACACCTCGTTCATATTTTTCATAATCAAATGTGAAGAATGTCAAACGGTTTTAGAGATAAACATCTAAACAAACCCCTTTTTTTGTTTCATTTAGTTGTTTAAAACTTTTGCTACTTTTATAAGTGGCTCTTGATTTTTTTTTTTCAAAACTCATTTAGACCCTATTCTGAATCTATTGACACCTCGTTCATATTTTTCGGAGGCGGACAAAAAATGTTGACCCAAAAAGCACTTGTTGACTATGAAATCCGCGGATTGGTTAAATAACGGCATTTAACAACTGTCAGCTCTTTTAAATCTGTACTTTAGATAAGAGGCTTCACCCATAGTTACATACCCTCATTTCTTCCACAAGGGATTTAGGCACAGCACTTCCTCCAAGGTATATAAGCTCGTAGCAGGATAAATCGCAGCTTGCTTGCTTAGCTGTTTTTACTATAGTTGTCATCAGGGTTGGACTGATGACCATAAAAGACGGCTGAAAGAAATCATCGTGATAACAACTAAATTGATAGCTTATTGGTGATTAGAAGCAGAATTTCAAATCGAACTGCTGTATTTGAATGACCAGATGTAGGTGTGAAGGTGGCCGTGGGCTGGATCTGCGCAACAAGTACACAAGTCAGTCAAAACTCTTAATCGGTCAAAACTACTTTTGACTGGTTTCGATCAAAACTACTTTTGACTGGTTTCAATCAAAACCCTTATTACGTTAAAACGCGTTTACTCTACTAGAATAAATGTTAACTTTCGCAATAGGTTATGAAAGGGTTAAAAAAAAACCTTACAACCTAATAGGTTTCCTAATGACCTTTTGGTTATAAATCAGAAGAGAAATGAAACAAAAACCACTTAACAATTTCTTATAATAGTTTTGACCGGTCAAAAGTAGTTTTGACTGTGACACATACTTTCAGCCACTCAGCTTTCTTACGCCCCTTTTTATGCTGTTCTTGGGTAAGAGAATGAGTGAGTTTATGTACAGGCGACAGCACATCAAGCTACCCAAACCTGCCAAATTTTCTTAATGAACCTTGAAGTTAGCGGGAATGTTGAAAATTAATAGAAATTCATATTTTGCAGCTTGGTGTGCTGTACGTATGTATTTATTGCATCTACTTTTGTTGTTGGCTGTCATATCCTGCTGTACATTTTACGTATGATTGGCATACGATACAAGCCGGTAACTAAAACAAAGTTATGCAGGTCACGCTTATTATGTGCATTATTATTTCAGCCAAAAGGCGTCCACTGCCCCATTAAGGCCTCCCCGAATTGTCGTTACATTGACCGATTCCTTAAGTACGTCTCGCGTCCAGCAAATCCATACTCCAGCCAGGTCATCGATCCACCCAGTGGGAGAACTTCCAACGCAAGGTTTTTCGAACTCACCTTATATTTTTCAATCAATTCAACAATGTGTTCCGCAGTGAGCGCATGAGAGGACTGTATTCTCCCATACTTATAAAATGGCGACATAAGATAGCTGAGTAATGCAGTCAGCCATTGCAGGGGAGCCACAATAAGTGCCGATTGCATAGGAGGCATTTTTTTTGCAAACGCACTGGAACAAATTATAATTATTACTAGGTAAAGGTGCCGAAAACAGCGGTGGCCCAGTGGTGCGGCCCGGACTTACGAACAGTAGGTACTTTGTGTAATTTATTTTATCACCGCTGCTCTCAAAACGGTGAAGGAAAACATCGTGAGATCTACCAACCCGCACTGGGCCTGCGTGGTGGATTATAGCCCATTCCTCTCCTAAAGAGGAGGCCTGAGTCCCTGCAGTGGGGATATTATAGGCTTATGATGACGAAAGGAGCCGAACGTAAAAACTGTCGGGACGAGCTGAACAAAATCAACGATCTGTAGTCCACACTAGTTGTGCAATGCAATTGCGTTTTTTTTGATGGGTCATGAAATCAGAAACACTTCCACTGGCTAAAGACCACTCATTTTTTTCTTAGCCCTTTGTGTTCCGGCGCCACGGTATCTCTTTCGAACAGTCGTGCAGCCCTGGTGGGCGTCGGCGCTACCTCGCATATCTTGATGCCTGCGTGTAGCACTCACCGTCCACAGGCCCGCGCCTACGTTGGCCAGAAGCCCGGAGCATCTCTCGCTGCGGCTGCTCGTTCCACCACTTCCTTCGCTAGCATTACTGCTTCGCAGAAGTAAGTGACGGCGTTCCATTCCCTCTCGCTCCGGGCCATTGATTGAACCGGGCCCGGACCCGAGAGGTCGCCGCTGCCAACTGCCGCTAAGCGAACTCGGCGGGGCTCCGCCCAAGCGGAGCAGACCTCTGCAGTATCATACGGTACCCCCGGAGTAGCCTTACGGTCATCACCGTTTAGGGCACGTTCAAGTAGTGAGTGGCTCGACCCCAAACACCGCATCCCCCGATGTGAGGGCTTTCACACGCAATGGCGTTTGCCTTTAAATGCTGTAAATGGTAAATGTAGCTTTCTTTCTTGCTATGAGGAATTTCTTATTAGCAGCCCGTAATTTGCAAGTTGACAGTTGCGGCCCTGTGTTTCAAAAAGCTTGTTAAACTGTCGGTCCTGTAGGTATCTAATTTCCTTTCGTTACCTTTTCTGCCGTCGTGTCGGATTGTCTCGTCATCGGATTATGAGAGTGAAGAAAGAAACATTTCACTTGTTGTTGTTGTTGCACACGAGATTGGTTGCAGAACGACTAATTATTAATTATTACTTTGATAAATACCATAAGGCAGGTGCAGTTGTCATCATGTTCTTATGGGACAAAGCGACAGATTTAGGCAGTCCTGTGGTACCGCTTGTTGATACTAGAAAAGCTATCGTCTCGTCAGAGTCAAAGTCTGCAGGCCTGTAAATATGAAATATAATGGTCCAATCAGTTAAAGACTTTACGGCTATTTAGATAAGTTATAAGCCAAATTGTATACTCATAAAACCTATTTAATCTAAAGTTCTGCAATATACATAATATACCTATCGCTTTATGGCCACTTATCAACGTGTAATCGGTCAATCGGCGAAAAGCGATTTTCAGTTCGGGTTTAGACGACGCGACCGGTGCTATGGTACTTGTCTTTTATTATAGTATACTGACATAAATCCTTTTCTATTTATTAAGAGTACTGCCACATAGATAGAGGAAGAACGTGTTATTCCTGACTGGCTTTAAGCCGATTCTGCATCGGTAATTTCGGTCACTATCTAACTCAGACGGTGCCCGAGGTCATAAACAGTATGCGAAACTTCTAAATAAAATTATGAAAATCGCACATTAACTATATAACAGAATTGAGGAGGAAGAAATCTGTTTGTTAAATCATAAGAGTCTGTAGACTAACTGTGAATGTATATTCTTACTTAAATTTCTCGACGTCAACTTCATCCCCATGTTTCTCCATCATTTCAGAAAAGCTGATAGTGTCTGGACTTTTACCAAAGCTGATAACTTTAGAATCTAGACGTAAGAGGTCTACAGCTTTTTGGACGTCTTGGACTTTTTCGCTTTGGCAGAATATGACTTTGGGCTTGATGGTGTTAAAATAATCTTTTAATTCATCTGCAAGGGAAGAAGCAGTATTAGAGATCTATGATTTTCGAGTTCGGGGTAGGACGTACTTTCACTGATGGAACATGTACAAATGTCTAGGTTTCTAACATTATTAACCTTTTTTATGCGTAAGCACTTACGTATAACTTAATTAAGTACCTTTCCTATTCCACGACACAGAGGTTTCTCTTTGAACCGCTCATATCCATCAATTACCAAATATCAGATATGTCATACATTATAATGTCCTCAAAACAATTTCAGTGGCATGATCCATTACTCGCAGAACGAATGATGAACGAAGTTAAGGTTCTGAGTGGTGATCGTTTACCGGTCCATCTACAAACTGAAACGATGACCAGCAGGGCTATTGCGTATCTTTTAAATGACAGTGGCTATCATATTGTCTATGGATTAATTGTCAAATTGGTTATGGTTTAGTACAAAATGGAACCATTTGACAGTAATTGATAGGCACTATAGGTTAGCCACTGTCATTTGAAAGATACGCAATAGCCCTGCTGAACTTGATTGAACATTTTCTTATTTACTTGGATCACCAACAATTGAGATAGGTTATACATTTAATAGAGTTATAGACATAGTGATGGATAGTGTACCAACTTCTGATAGGTATTACATAATGCATTACTTATCTCTTTCTTACCTTTACTCTTACTTCTTTGTATATAGTCCGTGAAACAAATTATAAAATGTTCAATAAGGTTTACACTCACCAATTCCAAGAGTTCTATCAATGGGAGCGGTTGCGAGTCCAAGGTACAGAGCAGCATAGAACGGCACAGCTAGGTTCACATGATTGGGTGCCATTAGAACTATTGCATCACCGGTCTTCAGCCCCATGTGTTTTAAGCTGTTGGCACATTGAATGCTTCTTCTCAACATGGAGTTGTTGGTTTCTGATTCACCGGTTCCACCGTCAATCTGTTGAGAAAGAAAAGTTGGCATAATACCACACCTGTGATATCCGAAGAGTTCGGCAGAGGTGGCTAAGGGACAGCAATATTTCTCCAACTATGTTCAACTATCTTAAGGGATGCCCCTTTTGAAAAATATGTCCAAGCATGTCGATGTTCCGCCGCGGGAGGCGCTCCGGGCGTCGGGGGTCCCGCGATGCCCTCCGGCCACCGTAGACGCGGGCCTGTGGACGGTGAGTGATGGGCTAACTCGCTGTCCGTCCGTCTCACGACGAAAACAGGCCGTGTCGACGGCGCGTTCGTGTTCCACGCGCGCCTCAAAGAGATGTCAGCAACATGGGAGGGGCCCGAAAGGGCCGACGCCTGTCGGGGCTGCGGGTAGTCCTCTGGTTATCGCGGCCTCGACATAGAGGGCGAAGAAGGAACATGGGTGGTTTTTAGTCAGTAGAAGTCTGACACTCCCTTTCGCTCTGCCCAAGAGCGGGAGGGGTTATTCGATGATTTTACACCCACCAAAAAAAAAAAAAAAAAAAAGCATGTCGATGTTAAATTTTAAAATAATTATTTCAGTGCCAACATTAAATTCAGGTCGAACGTCCACGTAATAGGTGGTCCTGGAGGATGTCTATTGCTGCATTTAAAGTTTCTTAGGACTGTCTACATAGACTGTTAGTAATATCTGCATGATCATCATTGAACTGCTCATCGAAACTTTTGATCACAAAATGGGTAAATGTGTAAAAGTTTGAACAGAGGCTGCCGAAACAATAGTATGTACCTATATTGTGCGTTCCAGTATGAAGTTCCTTAAAAAAAGCCGAAAGGCTCAGATCGAAGCGATGCTGAACCCTTGCAGAATTGTATTTACGATCCGGCTTCTAAAAAAGGAGTACATTCGACCAGCATCTGTTTTTTAAGGTTTTTGTTTAACAGTTGAAGAAAGAGAGACAGTCCTAGATCAATCAATAATGATAACCAGATAAATTAATAAAGCTCGCCAAATACGTCGTGCTCGCCAAATGCGGTCTGGCTAGTCATATAACGGCAGCATACGCTAGGAAATAGCTTCAAAGGGCCTTCAAGGGGACTTCGTTACCGAAATCGGTAAGGGGGACTGTGAAATGAAAAGACGATAAAATAGGACCATTGACGCGGCATAAAAAAAAAACTTCTTACTTACCTGCGTAACAAAATCTGGATCATCCTTAAAACTCTGCAAGAGAATTTTCCCAAGATGGTACTTATCACTTTCAATTCCACTCGCTGAAACTATTCGCGATTGGAACTCACTAACATAGTTATCGAGTAGTTCGTTTTTGAAGGAATATTCCGCCATATTAGAAAGTGGTGAAGTTACACTTGTTAACAGTGATAACACACTGAAGCCATCGAATGATAGGTATGTGATAAAAAATTTATTCGGTGCCTCAGTTGATATTTGGCTAGGGTTGCCAAAAGTTCTTCCTTTAACTTTAATATTGTACTCTATTTGGGAGCCGGTCCAGAACTACATAAATACACATGCTGCGATTTATACATATTATTCCTTTCATCTCAACCTTATTCATATTTCTGACTACGATCTATCAGGATCAGTCAATATGCAGTCCACATGACGAGAGTTTTGTCAGTGTTCTTTATAAGTATTGTGGTCCGCATCGTTAAGAACAGTGTAGGAAGGGACATATCGGAATCAGATTAAGGTAGTTTTTGTCTGATTTTCTTGCCTACGACCAAGGCTAAGGTATTATTGTACTTGACCTGGACTATCAATGTTATCTTGAGTCTCCAGCTTACTATTCAATATCTTAACCTCTCAAAGACCTTCGATCTATTTTTCTATTATATGCTTTAAGGCAAGTTGACGGATAGGGGTAGGTACACCTGCTGAAATACTGAATTGTTTTCAGTACCTTATCGTATGTCAAGGGTGAGGTGAAGTGGTCTAACACTCATATATTGACTTATACCTATTGGTATTCAGTGTATGACAAGGGAGTTTGACATCTCCTAGGCTCTTTAATGCATTTGCTAATGGCCACATCACCGAACTCGGCAGCATGAATGTTGGCTGTCAATTGAATAAAGTGGGCTTCGCGGATAACATCAGATACATGGAAAACATGGTGCTGTTAGGACCGACTGCCAGGGCTATCAGAGAATTGCTCAAATCTGTGCAACTTATGTTGATCACTTGGACTTTTTTAGACCATCGTATAAACACTACTCAAACCGTGTCTTCATGCATTCAGGATGTCGATGCGACTGCACTGTTTCTGCAACGCCTCAGTTAAGTTGTTTGAGACCCATGCAAATGAATTCAAACTAGAAATTAAAAAAAATGTTTAAAAACTAAAACCCGACTACGAATAATATCGCGGTCTTAAAAGTAGAAAACAAGATAAAACGTCTAGATATTAGATAATTTGTATTATTTATTTGTGTATATTTAAATTTATCGTAATAAAAGTAAAATTATTAAAGAGGACAGTCGTAGTCGCATGCCGCTGATACCTGATGATCCTTCATGGCGTTCTCATTGATACAGAAGTCAGTTGCTACTTGCGATTGATATAAAGGGTGTAAATGTACCCTTAACGCAAACGAAGGGCACTTGTACTCCCCACCACTGGGATATTTTTTTGTTTCTAAACCATACCTGGGAACCCCTTAATTACGGAGATATTGGCTGTCAAAGTTCAAAATTTTGCACAGCTGTTTTTGTAAATACTAGTTTTTCAGGTTGTAACTTTACTTAAATTACCTCCATGACCCGTTTACTACCCAAAGCATCCACTAGCACAATGTTTTAAGAATGCTACGTTGAGTTTTACGTTAAAATGTGAATTTGACCTCAAAAAAAAGTCGTATAACAGTCAAAATTTTTGCGTAGGGGTACTTAGTTTGATTTACAGAATACTTGGTTAACGTTTGTGTGAAGGGTTAGTTTACACCCTGTATATCCGAAAAATTAAATGAATGAATGAATGTTTAATTTGCAAGAATATAGGTTTTATACATAAGTTCTTGATGTACATAATAAATGGGTTTCACAGTTACACTATATTCGATAAAAACAACGGTAACGCACCTCTGGTTTTTCGGATGTCTTTTTTTTTGGCGGGTGGAAAATAATCAAAACCCCCCCTAACGCTCTTGGGCAGAGCGAAAAGGAGTTTCGGACTTCTATTGACTAAAAACCACCCATGTTCCTTCTTAGCCCTTTATGTCGAGGCCGCGGTATCTCTTGCGAACTATACCGACGGGGTTTTCTGTTGTCTAAGGTTCGAACTTGAGACCTATAAAATTACAGTCTAATGGTCACACCACTAGCCCTAGTACTGCAATACCAAACACGGTTTCTACACTGATATTATAAAGAGAGAGATTTGTTTGTTTGTTTGTTTGTTTGTAACGAAACTACTGGACCGATTTGAAAAATTCTTTCACCGTTGGGAAGCTACACTATCCCCGATCGACATAGACTACACTTTTTATCCCTGTATTCCCACGGGAACGGGAACTACGCGGGTGAAACCGCGTGACGTCCGCTAGTTTTCAATAAGGTTATTGTTAACACAAATAAAACTCAATTTTATGTAAAGTCAAATCTATATTCCGGCTTGTTCTCTTGCTCTTGCTACGACGATCTCTTTCAATTTTCGTCTGTGCACCTTGGTCGACGCCGTTAGCGGTAGTTCTTGTAGGAAGATCACACCGCCTCTCAATTGCTTGGTATCTGTTAATTTTTCTGAAAATATAATATTATTGAGTATGAAAATAGCAATTAAGTATTTCATTTCAGTCTCATCCAAAAGCAGGCGCCCGTGGACCCCACGCTAAACGTGTGCGGCGATTCCATACAAAACGCTATACAAAACGACACACTCATACACCTCATCACTGTAGGTGCTCAAAAAGGAATAAAGTTAGGTGAAAGTTAGGTAAAAGTAAGCTTAAGTGCTCAAAAAATAAGGTGCTCAAACGGAAATACATTTCGCGAGCCACTGGTGGCTGTGAAAACTGGCCCGTTTACGTTGAGGCTCTTCAAAATGGCGAACTAGTAATTTTGTATGTATTCCCATAAATACAGGTGTCAAAATTTAAGGTTTTGCTAAGAACAAAGATATTCAAATATAGCCTTAAATCTCTTTGGCTAAGAAGATTGCGAGAAATAAAATGACGGCACAGATGCTCTGAAGTGTGTTTTTAAATTAGAATATTGAAATGGAAGAAGAAGGGCAGGAAGATAATGATGATGATGATGATGACCATGATGATAATGATGATGAACATAAATATTTTTCGTCGGCTTAAAAGCGAGCAAAAAACAGCGTAACCACACTGTTAATAACAGAAGAATAAATGGTACAAGGGCAAGAAAATAGACATGGCAAGAAGATGATTTACCTTTAACCAAGTCCTGGATCTCTTCCGCGGTAACATCGACTCCTGCACGCGGGATGACGCAAGCCACAGGCAGGTCTCCGCACTCTTGGTCGTACAGACTCGTCACTGCCACATCTAAGACGGCGGGGTGCTGACGAATCACGCCTTCTAACTCTACTGGCGATATCTAGAATTTTACAAAAGATGGTCTTATTTTTGATGTAGTTTTATGTGCAGTAAATCGTTTACAGATCAAGAACTTTTGGTCCCAGCTGTCATTTGCAGATGTTTAGCAATGGTTATGGTCTGGCATTCGGTCTTATTGTGTGGGTATATTACCCTGTTACTGGATTATGGAGGTCATCTAGCGGAAATTAAGCTTTTCATACATCGTAACTATTCGGTTCTGAATAATTTCGTTGCGGGATCCAAGACAGTTAAATTGTTTCTTTGGGACTTCGTCGAGCTTCATAGTCTCGGCGCTTTTCTGGTGGTCACCACTGTTGATTCTGGCTTTCAGGTGCGTCTGGATTTTACAGTGGTTTGGGACCAGTGTGGCAGGCGTGTCATAAAAAATATATTGTCGTTATCTGCAAAATCTTTTATTCTGCTGCATCCAGTTACACTGAAAGTTGACCTTATCTATTTTAGAAAGAAGAGACTAGCTGAAGTAGCTTTTTCTTCCATGCCATTTTTTTGCCGGGAGGGTAATCATTAAATTACCCCTCCCGCTCTTGGGCAGAGTGAAAGGGAGTGTCAGACTTCTACTGACTAAAAACCACCCATGTTAGTTGTTAGCCCTTTATATCTTGCGAACAACCCGTAACCCCAACGGGTTTCTTCCATGCCGTACTTGGCGATCATGACAAACAAGAATCAAATACTTAGTACACGATAGTAGAAACAAAATAAAGTAAGATCACAAAAACAATCTCACCTGATGATTTTTATACTTGAGCAACAGCTTGATGCGTTCAACGAAGTAAAAGTGCCAGTTTTCATCTCTGTACATCATGTCGCCGGTCATGATCCACCCGTCTTTGGATGCAGTCTCGGCCGTGGCTTCTGGGTTATTGTAGTAACCCTGGAAAAATAAACAAGATTGGTAAGTCAACTTCACATTTGCGTTACCACTTTTGACAAAATGCCCGGTAAGCTGAGTTTGATACTGCTATTTTAAGCGTAAGCAAGGACCGATTAATCGGGACAAAGTTTAACCGGTTAGACAAATATTAGCGATTATCCGAAATAAGAATTAATGAGTCCATAGCTTTTTCAGATATATTTTATGCACCTAGGCACTGTCTGGAAAGGCTTATAATATTGGGCAAAGGTGTACACGAGCGCAAGACAGAGCACCGGCAAGATGGCCAGACGCAATCAAGAAGGCGGTTGGAGGCAGCCTGTACCGAGCAGTTCACATGACTACGCGTTTTGGTAAGAAAAGGAACTTCTGTCCAGGCGAGTGTTAAGTCCGGTGGGCAGTGCCTTTTTTTGAAGATGTGAGATCATCATATGACTCCTCCTGCTCTGTTCGGAGCAGAAGCGAGCGTTCCAGGGCCGCCGTGACTCTTTTGATAAGAAATCTGCAACTCTGGCAGGTTTTTCCTACTCCTCCGGTATTCTTTTCTGATTAATTTCGTTGCAGGATCCATGACAGTTAAATCGTTTCTCTGGGACTTCGTCGGGCTTCATTGTCTCGGCGATTTTCTTGTGGTCGCCACCGTTGATTCTGGCTAACAGGAGTTCAGTGGTTTGGGAATAGTGTGGCGGGATTGTTCCAAAAAAAAATACTCTGGCAGGCACTAGCACTAGAGGGCCCCGTCTACTATGCTGACATCTCTTGGGCAGTACCCTAGCTTTAGCTCAGCCACCGGAGCGGAGTCGCTTGACCCAGCAATTTCTTTAAAAGTTCATCCTTAACCACATCATACCTTAAAGCCGCCGGGTGTTTTGAGCCACACCTCCCCGGGCTTGTTGGGCTCTTTAATTTCTTCACCTGTTTCCACATTCACCAACTGAAATCATTATTTAGAAAAATAGAGATTTTTTGTTTTAGGAGGAATGGAATAACGTGTTGCGCCGACCCCAAATAGTATGGGATAACGGCAGGAAGAAGAAGAAGAGTTAATTTGTATTTTATTGCAATCGTGAATAGGGATGTTTACCTACAGACTTAAAAAATGAGATTCTAATTAGTCCGTCTGTTAGATTATCGAAAAATATTGGATTCGTATTTTTTGTTTTATCAAATCAATAAAAAATAACGAAGATAAAACGCGTCAAAGATGTGAGTGGGGGTTAGTGACGTCACTGACCGCAAAAAAATGTCATACTAATGTCTTAGAGTATGCCGTCACACGAGTTTTCAATGCACTATATCGTCTTCATTGTTGTTGTTTACGTGAAAAAAGAAAAAAATACGTGTCCAATATTTTTGGAAATCTATCTGACGGACTAATTAGATTATTTTGTTGACTACCCAATTCACAAGCACATCAATGACAGCTCGTGAGGGATCGTCGGTTGTGGCAGACACGGTGTTGACGGCACGGTTGGCGCAGTTGCTCAAGCAATGGACTGCTGCGCTGCGTGTCGCGGGTTCGATTCCCGCACGGAACAAATATTTGTATGACCTACAGATAGTTGTTCCGGGTCTGGGTATTTGTGTATGTGAAGTTTAAATGTTTGTAAACGCACCCACGATGGAAAGGCGAGGAGAAACTCCTAGTGTGGGGCAACGTTTTTATTAAAAGAAAGAAGAAAGAAGATCATCCACCATAATCGAGACCAATTCGTGTTTCGGAAAACACTGTTATGGTAATGATCAATTTTTAATTTTGTATTTTAAAACTTCTTCTTTTCGTATCGATTCTATTTCCATCCTATGCGGTTTGGGCCCAGTAGGCAGCCACGTTTATTGTTCGAGATTATTGGCTGTACCTACCTAAATACCTACTAGGTATCCAAGTTCAAATGTGTGTTTTAATAATATAATAATTTTCTATTGAAGGCAATTAGATCTATATTATTATTTCCTATCAAAAGTATCATGTGAGTAGGTGTAGGTATCGACATTTATCTAATTCTTAGGCTTGATTAAAGGTCTGGTGATTTTGTGATAGTTTGGAACCAATAAAGATTAATGAAACATATTATGGGATTTAGTTTACAGATAACGCACAGCCAAACCCGCTAGGAAGTGGACTGCAATCTACCACGCGGATCCAGTTCGGATTGGTAGATGTAGTAATGATATAGCCATCCTTTCGGTTTAGCCAACAATTCGGAGAGTCATCACCTGCCTAGCATTTCCCTACTATGTTGAGGTTGGCTTCCAGTCTTACCGCTCTTATTCAGCTGCATACCTACCAATTTTTTTTAAAGTTTTATCGTTATAAATTGAATTTCGCTAAGCTTCCACATTATTTTTCTGTGCGAACTGTCAGTCTGTAGTATTTACTGCCGGCTAGAGGCACATTCATAGATGACAGATCGTGTCCTGCCTATATTGGTATTGCACATCACAGGAGCTGATGGAGGTTATTGAAAATGCCAAATTTGTCCCTAATTTCTGGGCCCACTCAGTTTGAATAAATTGTCATCGACACGCTTAGAAGAAGATACGTGTCGATGTTGCTTGGTGACAAAACCGTCTAGTCTTGTTCTTTTCAGTGTAATAGTTCATTAAGGTACAAGTGTGTAATGTTGATGATTACCGCTGAGGCACCATTGAGACCCGAGTCGTTAGGTGAGGGTCTTAAGAGAGCCGAGGACGGTAAACATCAATACACACACAGGTGTCATTATGTGCCTAATTGCAGTGAAATTAGAGAAATTAGAGAAAAAAGAATATTATTTTCCTCATACGTTCCAAGCACGGTAAGAAGTAAGAAGTCAGTCGCGTACACCCTATCATACGTATATACGTATACGGTATGATAGGGTGTACGCGACTGACTTTTTTGAGGAAGATACGCACCTTGTACTGCAAATGAGCAAATGGTCGACCACAAGACCCAACCGGCGAGTCCGGACTATGGAATATAATGGATCCCACTTCACTCATTCCGTATATTTCAGCCACTATTGTGTAAGGTGTATAACTCTGGAAAAATAAAATATCATAATAATAATGGCAAAAAAACAAACAATAAAGCTGATAATATAGTGGTGGTGGATCCATCAGAGCGGTGCGCAATGATTGTTGATCGGTCCCGCATGACGAGAACCTCGTGAAAGCCGAGAAAGATAAGCAAATCAAGTATCTTGACTTGGCTCGCAAGGTTGTAGACATGTGGGATGTGAACTCAGCGATCATTGTGCCGATAGTCGTTTCAGCCAATGGCTTAATTCCCAAGAGCCTCCTCAAGAACACCTGAGGATGCTCTCGTTATGCAGCTGGATCAAAGGCTTGATGCAGAAAGTGGTAATCCTGGACTAGGCTCGTATTGTTAGGGGGTTCCTTTCTCTGGAACCCTGACCGCCGGTAGCTTGGACCCTGGTTCCGATACCGGTGGGTTACTATTTTTTATATTTTTATGTTTTTTTTAACGGCTTTTGGTATCTGTCAGCACTTTTAAGTCTGGAGTTTAGATAAGAGACTTTACCCAAAGTTACATACCCTCAATTCTTCCACCAGGGATTTAGGCACAGCACTTCCTCCAAGGTATAAAAGCTCGAAGCAGGATAAATCGCAGCTTGCTTGCTTAGCTGTTTTTACTATAGTTGTCATCAGGGTTGGACTGATGACCATAAAAGATGGCTGAAAGAAATCATCACAATAACAATTAAGTAAATAGCTTTTTGGTGAGGAAGTCCAATTTCTAATCCAACCGGTGTGCCTCAGATGTAAGTATGAACGTGGACGTGTATTTGAAGTATGTTTATGAAACGTAGCAGCAGATACATGCTTTCAGCCTCCTTACGCACTTATTTTTTTGGGGTTCTTGGGTAAGAGGTACGAGTTTATGTATGTACAGACAGTACATAAAGGTACCCGAAACTGCAAATTTTCCTAATCAATCTTCAACCTAGTGATAATGTTGGAAATCTATAGGAATTTGTTAAGCAGCTTGATGTGCTGTTATCAGCTATCATATCCTGCTCTTCATTATTGATGCTGTTCGGATTTGATGCTGAAAATAAGGGACATCATGTGATATGTTTTGAATAGGCGATAAAAGCGTGACCGGTAAAAAAAAAACAAAATTATGCGGGTCACGCTCATTATCTTCATTCATCATCATTATTTCAGCCAAAAGACGTCCACTGCTGCATATAGGCCTCCACGTATTGTCACTACAATGACCGATTCCTTGCGTGTCACGTCCAGCGAATCCCCGCAACCTTCACCAGGTCATCGATCCACCTAGTGGGAGTACTTCCAGCACGTTTTCCGGTATACTCACCTTATATTTTCCAGTCAGTTCAAGAATATGTTCAGCAGTGAGAACATGCGAGGTCTGTATCCTCACATACTTATAAAATGGCGACATAAGATAGCTGAGTAATGCAGTCAGCCATTGCAGAGGAGCCACGACAAGTGCCGACTGAAGAGGAGGCATTTTTTTTGTAAACTCACTGGAACATAAAATTAAGTAGAGGGTAAAGATACCGATTGTATAAATTGGCGGGACAAGCTGAACAAAATCACACTAGTCGTGCATCAAAAGAGTTGGGAATCATGGCACAAACTCCATTAAAGCTACAGTTAATCAGCTTTACATGGTAACAACCGTAGCTGTCTTGGGACTTTCAATGTCGAATTTCTCATTAGCTGCCCGGATTTTGGAATTAAGCGATAGGATGCAGTCCCGTGCCTCGGTAAGTACGTTCTGATCCCACTAAGTCTCTGGTCGTGTCATCGGAGAGCGAAGAAAGGGGCAGTGCACTTGTGGATGCGTACTTGCGTACAAACGGGATTTTTTGCAAAATTACTATTATTATTATTATTAACTGTAACTTTGATAAATACCAAATGGCAGGTGCAGTTGTCATCATGTTCTTATGGGTCAAAACGGCAGATTTAGGCAGTCCTGTGGTACCACTTGTTGATATTAGAAAAGCTATCGTCTTGTCTGGGTCAAAGTCTGCAGGCCTGTAAATATGAAATGAAGTAGTCCAATCAGTTCAAGACTTTACTGCTGTTTAGATAAAGTTACAAGCCAAATATTACTCTTTTATATCTTACTATATCTATAGTTTTATAGACTGCAATTCCGAATCAAGAATGTTATAGTACCTAAATAATAGGCCTACTGCTTAATGACCACACTTATCAATGTGGAATCGGTCAAGCATCGGAAAAGCGATTATAAGACATCATTCACCACGTTTTACGAATATATATTCGGCACGGCATTATATTCGCTTCTATTGTATGGGTATAAAGCCTTTTCTATTTATTAAGAGAAGTATAGGCACATTCTCAAGGCTCCATTCAACTTATTCACAGAAGATGAACATATTATTCCTGACTGGCTTAAGTCAGTTGACTAAAAAAATCTAATTAGTCCGTCAGATAGATTTCCAAAAAATATTGAACACGTATTTTTCTTTTTTCACGTAAGCAATAAATGAAGACGATACAGTGCTTCGAAAAGTCGCGCAACGTCACAGTTTGGTACATTTTTAACCAGAAAGTGACGTCACCAACCCCACTCACGATCTTTGACACGTATTACTTTCGTCAATTTTTATTAATTTGATAAAACAAAAAACACGTATCCAATATCTTTCGATAATCTACATCGGTAATTTCAGTCACACAACAGTATGCAAAACTATTAGGCTGGCTATAATGTGTAGCTAGTGACTTACTTGAAATTCTCGATGTCAACTTCATCCCCATGTTTCTCCATCATTTCAGAAAAGCTGGTAGTGTCTGAACTATTACCAAAGCTGATAATTTTAGAATCTAGACTTATGAGGTCTACAGCTTTTTGGACATCTTGCACTTTTTCGCTTTGGCAGAATATAGCTTTCGGCTTGATGGTGTTAAAAGTCTCTCTCAATTCATCTGAAAGGGAAGAAGCAGTAATTAAGGTCTACGTTTTATGAGTTCGAAGTGGGACCTACTTTCCCTGATGGAACACGTTACATCTTTCTATACGTAAGTACGTAGGTAGTATATACTTGCCAATTCCAAGACTTCTATCAATGGGAGCGGTTCCGAGTCCAAGGTACAGAGCAGCATAGAACGGCACAGCTAGGTCCACATGATTGGGTGCCATTAGAACTATTGCATCACCGGTCTTCAGCCCCATGTGTTTTAAGCTGTTGGCACATTGAATGCTTCTTCTCAACATGGAGTTGTTGGTTTCTGATTCACCGGTTCCACCGTCAATCTGTTGAGAAAGATAAATTGGGCAGGGCGTTACAGAAAATATATAGTACGCCTGTGATTCCCGAAAGGTTAAGCTGTGTACCAACACACCAATATTACACCAACATTTTGCCAGTAATGTGTGTGAGTTTGACATTATAGGGGCCGAGCCTATTACCATCAACCGGATATACACTCTGGACTGCTACTGTCGTCACAGAGGCAAACAAAGTAAACGCTGGCGTGAAAATTATAGACTTGTTCTTGCCGGATTGGCCGGAGAAGGAACATAGAGTTAACCTAAAGAATACGGGGAGACCTTTGCCCACCAGTTGACCCAAGTAAAGAGAGAGAGAGAGAGACATAATATACATTCATTTATTTTCAGGCTAATTTGGCCCATAGATTACCTCACATACCTTACCTAACCATGCTGCAGCTAAAGTGTTGTGTTGAGTCGAATCTGGTGTTGTGTGTGAGTGTGTCTTTATAGGTTGCTGTCTGCATGGTCACTATTCAACTGCGATCAGTTTTCATAATCTTGGTCAGAAACTTGTTGACCATAAGAAGGGTGAATGTTCTTTTTTTGTTTTGGCAGGAGTGGGAAACCCCCACATACCTATACCTCGACTACCACACAGGCTGTGAGATAGTCGAGGTAGTGCTGGACTCGAACCGGCTAAAAATAAAACCGCCTTCAGGAACACTTTTTTTTTTAAATCGGTCTACAATATATGTACATTGTAGACCGATTACCGGATTTAAAAAAATACATACACACGAATAGAGAACCTCTTTTTTGGCAGTCGGTTAAAACTCAATCCAGCCCCACCAGTTTCCCTCTAACGTAATTAGTGATCGTGTTCACTCTGGTTTTGCGGTTGGTTTATAAGTGGCCTAAGAGACTACGCTCAATGCGATCAAGTTTTGGCGGTTGTATTTATTTCGTATTTAGTAATGTTTTGCTGTTTACTAAATAATTATGTTTACTAAATTATGAAGTTCCATAGAAAAAAAACCTGAGATGGTCAGCTAGATCAAGGCGATGCTGAGCCTGTGTCTGCATTAACCTTCCGGCCGGCTTCTAAAAAAGGAGGATGTTATGTATTCCACCAGCATTAAAGGTCTTAGAAGAGAGTTCTAGAGCCGTCGCTGAAGGTGACCAGTTAAAAAATGATGGAGTACGTGTTACTCGGTGTTACTTAAAATATTTCCTTACTAGCCTCACTAAGGTAAGTCGATAAATAAAACCGTAGCGAAACTATTACAAAAAAAAAAAACAACAAAAAAAAAACTCACCTGATTTACAAAATCTGGATCATCCTTAAAACTCTGCAAAAGAATTTTCCCAAAATGGTACTTATCACTTTCAATTCCAGTCGCTGAAACTATTCGCGATTGAAACTCACTCACATAGTTCTCAATTAGTTCGTTTTTGAAGAAATAATCCGCCATAATAAAAAACTATTAAGTGTTATGAAGTTACACTTGTTAACAATGATAACGCACAGCAGCCACAGAGTAGTACGTTGTTATAACTAATAACTAACTAAACTATAGTATCTAAGCCTATTCGCTAGAGAGGGCCTCTCCTCCCCTCCGCTCGCCTCTGTTGATATTCGGCTAGGGTTGTCAAAAGTACTTCCTCTAACATAATTTTAACATATTTTATTTTTATTCGAGTATCCATGAATCAAAAACTGTTTGTAAAAACTAACTACAATGTAAGTAAGCTCTTAAAAAAAAAGTAGAAAGTTAAGGTCAGTTTTGGTACTTACAAGTTTTCAAGAAAATCGAAATTTGCCCACTTCATTATATCGTGTTGACTCTGTACCTTGATTTTCATACACCTAATAGGAACTATAAACCTCAGTATATGGTATAAATTTCAACTTTATTGGTCCACCCGTTCCTGAGAAAATCGGTGGTGACACACGGACAGATAGACGGACGGACCGACGCGCGAAGGCTTAAAGTTATCTTACAAGGGTTCCTTTTTTTCATTTGAGGTACGTAACCCTAAAAAGTGGCTCTAGTGGCTTCCACACTAAGATTCGGTGTCATATTTTGGGGAAACTGTAGTGAAAGAGAAAGGATATTTAGAGCCCAAAAACGCTGTATGCGATCAATGACAGGTCTCAAAGCGATAGAAAGCTGTCAACCAGTTTTTAAATCGCTAAAGATTCTGACTTTGCCTTCGTTGTATGTTCTGGAAGTTGCCATGTTTGTCAAAACGAACAAGCACCTGTTTACGTCAGTAGCGGATAAACGCCTACGCTCAGGCCCACTAAGGTCACAATACAAAAACCTACTTTACACAGGTGGTTACCAAACTTCTCTACTAAAAAATAATATTTTATTCATGGGTCCCTTAATATATAATAAACTACCACTACATTTAAAAGATTTACCCACCAACGTTTTTAAAAAAAAGTTGACAAGACTGCTACTAGACAAGTGTTACTACACAATTAAAGACTTCATTAATGACACTTTCGGTTAACGATGCTTATGCTGCTTTATTAAACCTAATTTGTTGACATCTACAATTGTATTTTCTGTAATTGTTAAATCTAATTTGTTGACATTGTTAGCTTGTTTTATTGAGATTTTTTGTGTTTAAATATACTTAAATTAACTTAATGACGTTTGGATTTATTCGTTTTTATTGACACTTTGTTTTATTTCTCAATTTGTTAACATTTGTGATTTAATTTCTTTTTGACATTTTAAAACTTAATTTAGTGACATTATAGTGTGATTATTTTTATTCTTGCCTAATTTCGAATTGAATGATACTAACCAATGAATGTTACTAACTGAATGGAACGCTTTTTATGTTTGTTTAAATTTCTTGTTTGTTTAATTAATGTTTTTAAGTTAAATAATTTTTGCATGCCGTAAGGCAAAATGTATCGGGACACTTATCAAAATACCATCATATCTGTATACCTACATTATTGGCAAATAAATGATTCTATTCTATTCTATTCTAAAAGAATGAAAAAAACAAACAACACAACAAATAACGGTGGACCACTTCTGTGTCAACCCACAAGTAATTGCACAACAACGACCCACATAAACGCAGTCTAGGCAATTTTCAATAATGCTTAGGAGTCAATTGGTGCTGCCCAGAACACCAGGGAACGCATAATATTGTGCGTATAATATTGTACTCTATTTCAGGAAGACTTTGAAATCTACAAAAGCTTTAGACACATAATTAAGTACATGAAGACACGTGTTGTTGCCAGTTTAATTTTTTGGAAATAAACTTTTTTTAAATTATTTTACTACGTCGATGAGTGCATTAAATTGGGCCAGCTAGTTTCCTTCGAAAACAGCCAAGACAGGCAAGACAGAAATCGACCGCCGTGTCAAGAACGCCTGGAAAAGCTACTGGTCCATGAAGTCACTGATGAAGGGTGACTTACCTTACGAATGCACATGTCGATGAGTTTGCGCTTCAGGGATAACCCTGAAGCGCAAACTCATCGACATGTGCATTCTGAAGAAAGAACGAAGCGTATTGGGTATAAAGCTCAGCGACAGAATACGGAATACCGCAATACGCTCAAAAACTGGAATTGCTGATGTGGGAAATAAGACTGCTGGCTTGAAGTGGAATTGGGCGGACCATGTCTGTAAGAAATATCAGAACGGATCAATGGGCCAGAGTCGTCACGCAGTGGGTGCCAGAAGACGAGAGTCGTCGCCGAGGGAGGCCTAGGAAACGCTAGCGTGACGACCTAGAAGCGTTTGTGACGTATTGTACCGAGAAAACCACACAGGGAAGAGTGGAAGGCTATGGGAGAGGCTTTTGCCCAGCAGTGGGATAGTACAGGCTAAGAAAAGAAGAAAAAATATATGAATGTTAATATTAGATCCCCTGTTATCCGAAATATTAGTTTATCAATTTACTTGTCTTAAATCAGAAATCATCATCAACTGCTTAGCCTTTTCACAATTATGTTGGGGTCGGATTACAGTCTAACCGTATGCAGCTGAAAACGAGTATTTTACATGAAGCGACTACGTATCTGACTTCCACAATTCAATGTATATTGCTTGGTAAGACTGGTATTCGTAAATCGGAAAGAAATAATATTGTTTTTCTTTCAAAAGAATTTGACATCCCCTGCTTTTTATTATGATAATAATGACACACTTTTTGCGAGTTGGCTTAACTACTGATTGTAATAGCGTAAGACGAGTCTACACTACACAGACTGTTTGATTTTTAAAGAAAATCATTTTTTATTTACGTTTATCAGCAAAAGTTTTTGTGCCAATGCTGTATGTTTGAATTGATTTAATATTAGGTAAGGTAGATTCATTGAAAACGAGAGAAACTATTTTTTATTTATTTATTTGCATGTGCAATGAAGAGGGCTATGCTCGGAGTCTCCTTGAGGAATCACATCAGGAATGTAGGCATCACGAGAACCAAGGTTATCGACATAGCCCGAAGAATTGCCAAACTTAAAAGGCAGTGGGCAGGGTACATTGCTCGCAGAACGGAAGACGTTGTGTTGGAAGGCCTCCCACTAGGTGGACCGATGATCTGTTGAAGGTTGCGGGGACCTGCTGGATGCGGGCACTTTGCCCTAATCGCTTGGCCACAAGCACAAAAGACAGCGGAGAAATCCAATGACAGAAATTGCTCAGGGCTATAATAGATAGCTAGAGTATTCCACGAATCACCACGAGTGTAACGCTCCAATGGAGTCGCGTTGCATGTCGCATCACCTCTACGACTGTGACCGCGACTTGAGTAAAAAAAAATATGTTATGTACCTAACTAAGGGAACTAATATCAGTTTGTTTCTTATCAAGTAAACATTGCCTTGGTGTGTAAGTCTGTTACGTAACTACTTATTTTTATATCTATGGTTACGTACTATCTCTTTTTAGGGATTCGTACCTCAAAAGGAAAACAAAGGAACCCTTATAGGATTACTTTGTTGTCCGTCTGTCTGTCTGTCAAGACTTTTTTTTCTCAGGAACGCGTAGAGGTATCAAGCTGCAAGCAAGCATTCTCAAATACTCAGGTGTATGTCCCTTAGAGCTGTGAAAAAATCAAACTTCTAAGCCAACGCAATCAAAAGATACAGCCGTTTATGCTGCACGATAACAAGGTATCAAAACACACCATATAAATTATCCTTATCATAAACCTAACTCATGGCAAAAATTTTAGTTTGTCACGTTTTCACGTCTCAATGGAAAAATGGATCGGAACGGAACGGACTTTTATGAACACAGGGATAAGAGAACTATCTCGGAAGTATAAAGCCGGCTTTTGACTAAGGGATATATATTACATCTTGAGATGTAATATTTTATCGCTCGTCGTTGTCATACATTTTGTATGTGGTCGTTGACACTGTGCTAATTATTATACAGGGTTATTTCTAAAACACCGTTAACCTTGCAAGACTGTATTACTATCATCATAAACGACAACTTTTGTTCTATGACTTTTTACAAAACATAATACATTTACCAAAAACAAAAGTTCAAGATTTCGTTGTCCTATCTAACACATTTCAACTCTGTATTTTGCTGTACCTACCTACGCCTGTCGCGCACTGTCGTAACTCGCTACGCTACGATTACCCCGCCGCCCTTACCCCGCTCCCCTCGCTATTGTACTATCGTTTTCTTTTGCTTCGCAGACTTGGACTTTGGACTTTTTTGTAAGTAAATCTGATGAACTAAAATATGATGAATTTTTAAAAGTCATAGAACAAAAGTTGTTGTTTATGATGTTAGCAACTTAGTCCTGAGAGGTTAAAGGTGTTTTACAAATAACCCTGTATATTACATCTCAAACGCGGGATGTAATATATAGCTCAAGATAGCCAAAAGCCGGCTTAATTTCCAAAGTCCACGCGGGTGAAGTCACAGTCAAAGTATTAGAACCACGCCACGCCACTATCTCTTTTATATCTCTTTGCTATCATTGTTTTTTGTTATTTATTGGACACTATATCTTTGGCTGTAAAGTGATAACTCATGTAACCAAAAATGTGACCCCGTAAGCGCGAAATATGATTTCGGTTCAAAGGTCAACAGGAGGTGCGTGACTTTGCCGGTATTGAAAGTTCCGCAAGATGTTGCTAAAACCTACCCTCAAGGGTCCAAAAAACGTTGTAGGGGCTACTAGATGCCACTTACACTCTGCTGTTAAAGCCGATTCCTCAATCACGGTGTTCTCCGCGATTGAATGACCCTCCACGAACAGTTTGTATCCGGCAGAATCTCCATCATAGATTCTCCGTGGCGTGACTCATCATAAATTAACTGAAGCTCTCTGCCCATGATGATGATTTGAAATAAACCCAAAGCGTACGTGAGGTCGGCGATAGTTTTAGTAGGGCATGCCATTAGCCTTCGGTGATAGTTCAGGGTTCATCGATGTCGATTAAGAC
This sequence comes from Diarsia rubi, assembly GCA_932274075.1. Taxonomy (NCBI): domain Eukaryota; kingdom Metazoa; phylum Arthropoda; class Insecta; order Lepidoptera; family Noctuidae; genus Diarsia; species Diarsia rubi. The sequence goes on from OW026432.1 coordinate 4,286,656, forward strand.
ACGACCTATAAGTGCTCTAAGTGGCATTTTTAATAACTTTAAAAGACCTTTGCCTTGCAGTAGGACTAAACTGTCTCGTTGTAACACGGGAGGCATAACAATCTCTGGTAGGACGATCAAAAGATTTTGATTTTGATTATAGTTATTATAATAAAGTAACATTTATCTTGATGCTGACATTCATTCTCTTTGCACCGTCAGGACCAACTCTTTAAGTTTCTTCCTGTTAATCTTGGATGTGCTGGTCGTTGGCAGCTCCTTCATGAAGACCACACCACCTCTTAGTTGTTTGGATTCTGTCAGCGAGTCTGGAAAGACATTTATAATTTAGTTATTCAGAGTATAGTCAGCATGCCTTCTCGCGTATCGTTTACAACCTTAAGTACCTAATGCTATTTGAGTCAAACGACACGGACACGGATATGCTATTACTAATTTCTCTTTTCAGTCGCTGTCGTTATACGCGTGTCGCTTGAGAATTTAGTCAAGCTATTGAGAAAGTAGATCGTGACAAAGCGATCGCAGTAGTGCTTTTTTATCAATTTTATACCTTTAACCAGGGACTTGATCTCCTGTGCTGTAGGGCTGCATCCAGGTTTGGGAACCACGCACGCCACTACCAGGTCTCCGCACTCCCTGTCAGGTATACCAGTCACTGCCACGTGGAATACTCCAGGGTGTCTCATTATCACCGTCTCTATTTCCATCGGAGATACCTGTTATCAATAACAATTTCGTAGTGAAAGCCATACTGCCTGTCTCATTGGTGAAGCGGCATGGTGAGCGTGAGATCTTTACATTTCCAAGAAGAAGTTTTATGGGTACGAAGTATGAAGTACATTTCGAAGAAGTTTTATGGGGTTTTTCTATCAGCAATTTCTAAATAGCCACACGGAGTTCAGATTATGGGTGTAACATAAGTAATATCAGATATGCTTTAGTGAAAAACAGGTGTAATTAAGAAAATTAAGCCATTTCAGCGCATGTTACACGTTTTTATTTTTAACTCTTTTCATAAACTGCTTGAACTCATTTCGGCAGATACGTTCGCTACACCAATAAAATTATCTTAATTTATAACATAGGTACCTGGTGGTTTTTGTACTTCAACAGTAACTTATACCGATCCACAAAGAACATGTTCCAGACGTCATCTCTGTAGAATATGTCACCAGATCTCAGCCAGCCGTCTTCTGTGAGAGCCTCCTTTGTCACTTCCGGGTTGTTGTGGTAACCCTGAAAATATTGTTAAAGATTTATTTATTACTAGCTGTTAGCCGCGACCTTCATTCGCATGGAAATATAATTAATAAAAAATATTACTTTCGAATTACTATGCTGTTACCAATTTCAAGGGTCTTTTTCAAGCACCCGTAATTCTTATTCTAAAATAAAAGTAGCCTTAGTTATTCCTTATAACATAAGCTGTCTACTAGTATCCCGTCACAAATGGTCCAGCCATTTTGAGACATTCTTTATTCAAACAAAAGTCCCGAAAAAGTGAAGTCTACGTGTAATAGGGTAGTTAACAAAAAAAACCTAATAAGTCCGTCAGATAGATTTCCAAAAAATATTGGACAAATATTTTTTCTTTTTTCACGTGAACAAAAATTTAAGACGATACAATGATGGGAAAACTCATGTGACGTCGCACTACATTTTTTACCACGTAGTGACATCAAAAGTTCCTGATCTTTGACGCGTTTTATCTTCGTAAATTTTCATTAATTTGACAAAACAAAAAACACGTATCCATTATTTTTCGATAGGTAGGTAATCTAACTGACGGACTATACAGAATCATGTTTTTTTAGTCAGGAAACATGCCTTTTGAATACAAATCTTACTTTGAACACAGATGGACCCCTGAGCCATAACTCTCCCGGTGTGTTAGGTTCTGTAATGTCAACATTAGTTGTTGGATCCACCAACTGAAACATGAAAAATATTGTTATGTATGAGTATTTTTTGTAGAAGAAGAAGAATTGCAGTCTTGGACGGACGGACGGCGAGTTAGTCCATCACTCACCGTCCACAGGCACGCGTCTACGGTGGCCGGAGGTCATCACGTGGCCCCCGACGCCCGGAGCGCCTCCCGTGGCGGCTGGGACGAGAGGTTCTCTCCCTCTCGCGTTCCGCCACCTCCTTCGCTAGCATCACTGCTTCGCAGAAGGAGGCGACGGCGTCCCATTTCTCTTCGCCCCGGACCATGGCTTGCACCAGGGCCGGGCGCGAGAGGTCGCCGCCGCCGATGGCCGCTACGAGAACACGGCAGGGCACACCTCCACTGTGTGCTCCACCGTGTCCTCCGAAGAATTGCAGTCTTGAGTGGCAATGGACAGGGACGTTGCTCGCAGAACAGACGGACAGATGTATATCGTGTATGTTCGAGTTTCTGTGAGAGGATGAAGGAAAGATTTTTTTTTGTTTTTATTAAGTAGTCATTTTTAGGTGGTGATGGCAGACAAAGCTGACATAAATGTATGTACTTTAGACACATGGAACACATTTGTACAAGTGTTTAGGACTTTTTTTGTTTGTAGTGTGGGAAATCATCAAATGACTCCTGGCGCTCTGAACGGAGCGGAAGGGAGAGTTCAGACTTCTACTTCCTAAAAACCACCCATGTTCCTTCTAGCCCTTTGTGTCTGGGTCCGCAGTATCTCTTTTGAACAACCCGCAGCCCCGGCAGGCGGCGGTCCTTGTGGGAAGTGGAGTGGTTAGGACTGCAACCGTATTGTAGTAATTGGACGAAAACTTCTAAAGGTTACTATGATTATTACTTACTTTTGATTCCACGCAACCAACAGGTCTACCGCAGGAGCCAGGTCGTGGTCGGTAGTCGTGTTGTACAACGATACCACCCAATTCACTCATGCCATATAAGTTGTAAACATCTTCTGTTTCAGTTACTTGCTGCAAATAAAATTTCTGTAATAAAAATCTGAGAGCAGTGGTGGCCCAGTGGTAGCGGCTCCGACTTACGAACGTGAGTCGTGGGTTCGAACCCAGTCAGGCGAATTACTTTGTGTAATTTATTTCAACACCACTGCTCTCAAAACGGTGAAGGAAAACATCGTGAGGAAACCGGCATGTCTTAGAACCAAAAAATTCGAAGACATGTGACATCTACCAACCCGCACAAGGCCCGCGTGGTTAATAATAGCCCATCCCTCTCCTAAAGAGGAGGCCTGTGTCCCTGCAGTGGAACATTATAGGGCTGATGATGCTGATAATTAATAAAAATCAATTTTTTTTCTTATACAGCGCCGCCGACCCTAGCCTCGTCGATGCGGACGACAGAACTCAGAGGTCTATGTCAGCGCCGCCAGACAGTAGCGCAATAAGTAGATGTTTTTTTCAAAATTTTTCTAAAAAAATATGTTGTTTTTTAGATATTTTGTAGTACCCTATCACAGCGTTGTCTTATTTAACTCAAAGGTTGACTGGTAGAGCCTTTGCCTTGTGGCATCTAGTTCGCCTATGTACCACTATTATACATGAACTTTAAATAAATAAAATTAAGTAGGTACTTAAGTAGTAGGCATAAGTATTACGGAAACGTGGGAAATATTTTATAGCACGCTGATTTTTCGACTTTTAGATATGATCGGAGCACTAGGAAGCCTAAATAGCAACCGAGCATGTAAAAAAAGTTGTTGGATTCTCAACTCTCGGAACAAAGCTGTGCATTGTAATTCAATTGAGGAATTGAAAAAAAAAATCACTTGATACAATAACATCCCGTCAAATATGATGGCACGGTTGGCGCAGTGGCTGAGTAATTGGATTGCTGCGCTCGTGTCGCGGTTTCGATCCACGCACGGGACAAATATTTGTATGACCTAAAGATATGTTGTTCCGGGTCTGGGTATTTGTGTATGTGAGTTTAAATGTTCGTGAACGCACCCACTATATAGGAGCAGTTCCTAGTGTGGGGCAACGTTTTCTAAATGAAGAAAAAATACTCGCCAGTTTATACGAAGACTTATATTAAAACTATTGTGTACTCTGTGTGAAGTACCATATGGCTAGAAAATATGTGACTGCTGAAATAACGAGTACCTAATGCTGCACCGACTTCAAATAAATTGTTATGATGAAAGATTTACCTTTATTTCATCGATCAGCTCTTCCGATGAAGCACTGCCTACTAGTAACACGTATTCGAAGCAGGTGAAGCCACATTTAGCCTTCGTAATCATGGTGGTCATCATAGTAGGGCTGGTGAAGACACACGTCGGCTGTGGATGATGAAAATCCAAAAAAAAGATACACTCTAATGAAAGAATCACACGATTTGGTTCGCTTTGGTTTGGTCGGTTGAAAGAGACCTAAAGTAAAATCTTGTCTCTTAACATATCTTAAACTTCTTTGTTTTTGGGGTTAGGAAATCATTAAATAACCCCTCCCGCTCTTGGGCAGAGCGGAAGGCAGTGGCAGACTTCTACTGACTAAAAACCAGCCATGTTCCTTCTTAGCCCTTGTGCCGAGGCCGCGGTATCTCTCTCGAATAACCTGCAGCCACGACGGGTCATATCCTAAACCTCAACTCAGCTTAACTTAACTTAACTTCAGCAACTCTCTTTCAAGCTCCGCCGAACCCTTTTGCCATCTTCAGGAAAGCAGGGGCACAAAAATACTACACAAAACATCAAGTCTGTAAAGCACGATTGGAATATCGAAAGCATACCCGCATTCACAATAAACACATGTAAAATTAGTAGATATGAGTTAATCCAAGTTACCTGAGTACAAAATTTTATCCAAATCCGTTCTGTAGTTTTTGCGTGAAGAAGTAACAAACATACACTCACACACTCACAAACTTTCGCCTTTATAATATTAGTGTGATGCCATCAACCGAGCACAAATCCAGATCCCGGGCTGATTTAGACCTGGGAATCAAATTCAAGGCCTCTTGCTCAACAGTAGCACTCTTACGCAAAATATACCTACCAACGATGAATAAATACCTTATATTTATTGACAAGTTCACCAAAGTGTTCCGGAGAGACAGGAGTTGATGTCTGCAGCCGCGTAAACTTGAAGATCGAGGCGAAGAGGTAGTGGAAGCCAGCTGACAGCCACTGACCTGGTGAAGTCACTATCACCATCCTTGTTGGGGTCGGAAACTTAGAGAAGTTTGACCTGAAGGGAACAGTGTCATTAGATAGGTCGCCACGACTTAAATGTTTATATTGTTACGAGCTGGGTATGGGATAAATAAAAGCACTACCTGCACTAAAGCTAATTAAACACACGAATTACTTTATTACAAAACACAAAACACTTAATCAATCGCAAAACACTACTGAACACTTTATCGCACTATAGATATCTCTTTGAACCTTTCGTTGTCTCGCTCCTCTCTCGGTCCTTTATACCCCAAACACACAAAAGATATTCGAGAAAATTCCCTATTATTCCAAGCATTCACAAAAACATTAACAAAAAAATGAACTTAAAGATATCCAACAAGGAAGAAGTTAATATACGCCATCGGCATACGGTCGAAATTACAATGTCAAATGCCGCTGACACCGCGCGCGGACTACTACCTACAGAATGTAAGTAGGTACCTACTAGAATTTACGCGTACTTAAAGGTACTTTACAGTTATTAGAGAGGTTTCTCGTAGATTCTAGATGACCGTCGTAACAATATTCTTTATGTTCTTTCTCATAAATTAGCTTTATACTGATATGTTATGCATTTTTTTTTTATTTTAATTTTTGGTTTCTTTATTCATTTCTCTGTCTCTGTAGTAAATCATAATTTTAACTTACCTACACACACTTCACTATATATATATATTTTTTTAAACGTTGAATCTGGTTCTTCTAACCTAACAGACAGATATGTGTTGCTGGGGAGTTTGTGCTGCCACTTTTTATTCTCAGCTAAACAAGGAAGTGTCGAAGGGGGACTGTCTTTTGTAAAACAATATACGTTCAAAAGGTGCTGATTATCAGCCTCATTTGAATAAATGACTTTAGATTTTGATTTTGAATCGCGAGTGTCATTATGTTTTCTTGCGCGTGAATACCGTAGCGAGACAAGTCAGTTTGCGATGACTGATGGCATGCTCTGAGTAACTTCTTGCAAACAACTCTGAGTAGCAACTTTCAACTCTTATTTATTTTGTCTGCAGTCATGTCGCTTGATTATGTTATTCGTGGCCGAGTGGTAATTGTTGATGATGTGCTACATTTTATTTCTTGTTATTATTTCTATTCATCATCATCATCATTTCAGCCGAAAGAAGTCCACTGCTGGACATACGCCTCCCCTAAGTGTCGCCTCATTGACCGGTCCCGTGCGTCTCGCATCCAGCGGGTCCCCGCAACCTTCACCAGGTCATCGGTCCACCTAGTAGGAGGCTTCCAACGCAACGTCTTCCGGTTCGCGGTCGCCACTCCAGAACTTTCTGGCCCCATCGGCCATCCGTTCTGCGAGCAATGTGCCCTGCCCCAATTCTTCGGGGTATATCGGTAACCTTGGTTCTCATGCGGAATTATTTTATAACGTTTGAGTGGTTTACAGCTAACAATATAACTAAACTTAATAGCGTGGTAACCCGCGACAAGCACGATCGATCCTCCGCAGTTAGGATTTTTATAGATATTAAAACATGCTACGTTTTTTTTTAAACTGCACTACGAACTACTAAAACTTACCACATATATGGTATAATGGTGGTCAGGTTCTTGTGTGTAAGCATGGCCGTTTTAGGCACCCCTGTGGTACCACTGGTTGATGTCAGGTATGCCACCGTATCGTCTGGATTGAAGTCGGTTGGTCTGAAATATTTGCAGATTATGTTTAATTTAAAGAATTATAACTACTCCTTTCTACTAACAAAATTATGAATCAATGTTAAATCTGTATTTTTATAATTGATTGACACGGGAAAATTTTGTTCATCGTATTTTTTTATTCGTGATCATGCTTCCAACAACGCCGAAATATTGGAAATTAATAATAATAATAATAATATTCCACAACTATCACACGACGCCATCTAGTCCCAAGCTAAGCAGAGCTTGTGTTATGGGTACTAGACAACTGATAAACATACTTATATATTTCTAAATACATACATATTATAGATAAATTACACCCAGACACAGAACAAATGATCGTGCTCATCACACAAGCATTTGTCCTGGGTGGGAATCGAACCCACGACCTCCGGCATAGCAGTTAGGGTCACTAACCACTAGACCAACAGGCCAGTCATATTCAATTCGTAACAAATAGTAAATAATTACGGTAATAATATCCCGTTACAATTAGGCTTACTGCAGTACTCATAGATACTTTATGATTACTTAAGCCGTCACTTAGTAAAGGTTTGACGTACTTTTCTATGACAAAACTGTAAAAACCTTTACTAAGTGATGGTTTAAGTAATCATTAAAGCTCTCAGAGTGCGGCAGTTAGTAATTATGTTAGTGACCAGCAGGGCTATTGCGTATCTTTTAAATGACAGTGGCTATCATATTGTCTATGGATTAACTGTCAAATTGGTTATGGTTTAGTACAAAATGGAACCATTTGACAGTATGAGAGATACGCAATAGCCCTGCTGCAGGGCTATTGCGTATCTTTTAAATGACAGTGGCTAACCTATAGTGCCTATCAATTACTGTCGAATGGTTCCATTTTGTACTAAACCATAACCAATTAGACAGTTAATCCATAGACAATATGATAGCCACTGTCATTTAAAAGATATGCAATAGGTCAGTTTAAAAAACTTATAAAATTGATTGATTCATGAAAATGCACTGCGCGTATGCCGTATCATGTTAGTTATATAGATGCTATTGCGATAGGTAGTTATCAGGAAAATCTTAATCTTGTAGGTACTAAGAGAGGCAAGATCTGAATAAATTTAAATTTGGACGACACGGTTAATTTATATCCTCTAGTTTTATAGTCTTCGTTATTTTCAGACCTACTCGTAGCCAGCAAAAACTCTTAAGTGGCGGTCAGTAACTGGCGGACCGCGTTCCTTATCCGGACGTCGGAAAGGCGAACTATGGGCCACCCTCAGACCAAATAAAAAGTAAAGACGGAACTCTGCGAACAGCAAAGTGAGGCCGGTCAAACTAGGGATCGTGCGGTCCATGGCCCTTTACGGGGCGCCGATGTGGGCGCCTGCTTTGAGGAAGCGGGCCGCCCACTACCTGAACGTGCCCCAAAAGGTCATGGCCGTGAGGATGGTACGGGGGTACCGCACGATCTCCCGCGAAGCGGCGAACCTCCTTGCCGGATTGCCGCCGTGGGATCTGGAGGCGATAGTCCTCGCGCGCCTGCATCAATGGCGCGCGGAGGCGCTGCGCCGGGGGGTCACTCCGCTGCCGCGGCAAATTGCTGCGCGGCGGACAGACCTCCGGTGCGATCTCATGGCGACATGGAGACAGCGACTGTCGCAACCCCGTGCAGGGCACGCCACGATAGTGGCGGTAAGTCCCCTCTTTGAGGAGTGGCTTGAGAGGCGCCACGGCGCCCTCACCTTCCGTCTGACGCAGGTCCTCACCGGACACGGTTGTTTCGGGAGGTACCTGCACCGAATCAGGCGGGAGGAAACGCCCGGATGCCACCACTGTGAGGATCGGCCGGAGGACACGGTGGAGCACACAGTGGAGGTGTGCCCCGCTTGGGCGGAGCCCCGCCGTGTTCTCGTAGCGGCGATCGGCGGCGGCGACCTCTCGCGCCCGGCCCTGGTGCAAGCCATGGTCCGGGGCGAGGAGGAATGGGACGCCGTCGCCTCCTTCTGCGAAGCAGTGATGCTGGCGAAGGAGGTGGCGGAACGCGAGAGGGAGAGAACCTCTCGTCCCAGCCGCCGCGGGAGGCGCTCCGGGCGTCGGGGGTCCCGCGATGCCCTCCGGCCACCGTAGACACGGGCCTGTGGACGGTGAGTGATGGGCTAACTCGCCGTCCGTCCGTCTCACGACGAAAACAGGCCGTGTCGACGGCGCGTTCGTGTTCCACGCGCGCCTCAAAGAGATGTCAGCAACATGGGAGGGGCCCGAAAGGGCCGACGCCTGTCGGGGCCGCGGGTAGTCCAACGGTTATCGCGGCCTCGACATAGAGGGCGAAGAAGGAACATGGGTGGTTTTTAGTCAGTAGAAGTCTGACACTCCCTTTCGCTCTGCCCAAGAGCGGGAGGGGTTATTCGATGATTTTACACCCACCAAAAAAAAAAAAAAAGGCCGGTCAAACTACACCTCGCATACACGCACACACGTCTCAGACTAAATAAAAAGTTTAAGACCAAGGCGTAGTTTATGTTGTACGTGTGTGCGTGTATTGTGTATGTACACGGCGAGGCGCAGTTTGACCGGCCTCACTTTGCTGTTCGCAGAGTTCCGTCTTTACTTTTTATTTGGTCTGAGGGGCCACCAAATTATCCAACCTAAAGTATCAAAGAAGTACTTACTGAAAACTTTTGACTGCCTCGTCGTCTGTATTATCAAGCAATTGTTTCAGAGTAGTATAGTTACTATCTTTGTCAAAGGTGACAATTTTAGAATCTACCTCCGCCAAAGCTAAAGCCTTCTGTATTTCTATCGCCTTATCACTCTGACCAAAAATTATCTTCGGCTGGTTGGTGTGAAACAGTTCTTTCAATTCATCTGAAATGTGAAGATACCTGTTTGCATATTATCTTGATTTCTCTTTGTTCTATTTAATATTAGACAAATTGGTTGCTTGGTTTAGACAAATGATAATCTCTTTCAAAGCATTCACAACGAATTTTCACAGGATGTCCATAAGACGGTGGTAGCTCATTTCAATTCCAACTTATCCTTTGCATTATATATTATGTATTTTTAACATCATCATCACCATTTCAGCCAAAATACGTCCACTGCTGGATATAGACCTCCCCCAGGTGTCGCCACATTGACCAGTCCCGTGCGTCGCGCATCCAGCGGGTCCATATTATATATCATATTATTTATATTAAATTTAAAAAAAAATCTATGTGGGTGGGTTTAGAATGATGTACTGCAGTACTGAACAAACCCTTCCATGTTGCTAACATCTCTTTAAGGCGCGCGTGGGACACAAACGCGCCGTCGACACGGCCTGTCGTCGTTATAAGACGGACAGACGGCGAGCTAGCCCATGACTCACCGTCCACAGGTCCGTGTCTACGGTGGCGAGGCTCCGCCCAAGCGGGGCACACCTCCACGGTGTCTTCCGGCCGATCCTCACAGTGGTGACATCCGGGCGTTTCCTCCCGCCTGATTCGGTGCAGGTACCTCCCGACATAACCGTGTCCGGTGAGGACCTGCGTCTTACGGAAGGTGAGGGCACCGTGGCGCCTCTCAAGCCACTCCTCAAAGAGGGGACTTACCGCCAATGTCGTGGCGTGCCCTAATTCGGTGTACCTTAGACCTTGTATAGAGAATGTACCAGAAAAGTGAAGTCATATTTCAGGATTCAAACCATCAAACTGAACAACTACCTCCATGTGACCAAAATTGTAATCGACAAACCCGAGTTGGGACATTTCTGTTACACGCTGTAGTTACCTCCATTTTCATATTTATAGCTCCTTTTTAATCGATGTATAAGTGAGAACTAGGACCTTACTCCATTTCCTCAAATCTTTAAAATAATCAAATACTTACGGACACCCAAAGTAGCATCAATAGATGCCACCATTATACCAAGGAACAGTGCTGCATTGTGGGGTATGCAGTAATCGAGGTGGTTCGGTCCCATCAGTATCATAACATCGCCTTTCTTCAGTCCCAAGTTTTTGAGAGAGATCGCGCATCGGATGCTTCTGTTTAGGACTGAGCCATTGGTTTCTGACTCGCCTGTTCCTCCATCGATCTGTACATTGATAAGTATTAAGAAAATCTAATTATTCAGCATCTAGGTTGTCAGTCCCACAGGCCTCCTCACTATAATCAACCACGCGGGTTCAGCAGGGCTATTGAGTATATTGTCCATAGATTATCTGTCAAATTGGTTATGGTTTAGTACAAAATGGAACCATTTGACAGTTAATTTATGGACACTATATGATAGCCACTGTCATTTAAAAGATACGCAATAGCCCTGCGGGAGGGTTCATAGCTAGATGCCATATATATTATGTCTTCGAATATTTAATTTTGGAACGTGCGGTTTCTGTCACCGATTTGAGAGTAGTCTAATAAATTACACAAAGTGCGTGCCTGCCTGGGCAAGTCAATGTCACCAACACTTGCCACCGCGGCTGCTTGTCGCTTCATAAATAGTAAATACTATGCAGTTGCACTCGTTTTACGCTGAAAGCTGACCTCAATGTATTTGGGAAAAGGCTAGGCAAATCATGAAATAATAACTTATTTCTTGTAAATGCTACAAAAGATGATACATAACTGATACTGTTAGCTCACCTGCCATGTTACTTCCAGTTATATTGATCTAAGGCCAATGTGGATCACTGGTCTTTAGTCTTGTCCAGATACCTAACGGAAAACCCATATCGCTAAGTCTAGAAGCATGTATAATGCCTCGGTTTAGAGCGTCGCTGGGGGAGGACAACAAGAGGACAGGGGGCTGCGGGTTGTTCAGAAGTTCCCGCGGTCTCGACATATGGGGCTAAGAAGGAAAAAAAGGCCGGATCTGAGAGATTTGTAGCCACCGACGATCACAGCACCTTACCACGTTTTGGACGCTCCCGTAAAGAAGAAACACAGAACCAAGCCGCCCTGACAAGGACGAACGTTTGACGGTCTCTTGAAGAATGGCTCTGACAAGAACCGTTGTTTTACGTTTGACGATTCTGCCTAAAGAAATAGAGTGTCGGGAGTTTCGAGGCCACTCTTCAATGTTCATGACTTCATGCACGTGTCTTCAGTCTTCAACTCTTCAATCTGATAACGTCTTCGCTCGACGGTGGCCAGCCGACACTAATTCGCGCGCGGTAACTTCACCTGTATTTATCTGTTTGCGACATCGCGAGAGTTGCGCGCGAAACGGCGCGGCGTACAGTGGCGCCCTCCGCGGAATTACTACGGCAACTGTGCTGTGACGCGATTGGTGGAAATCTGCTTATTCTAATTGGTTATTTTATTTTGTAATATGTGATTTTTTCTAATGTACAGTTTTTCATTGGTTAGTTTAAGTTAGCTGCTAAGATTTACAATTGTATATAAGACGCACCTTTTTGCAAATAAATTACTCATTACTCATTATTCATTCGGATTTACATATCACGAGTTTATTTATCTTCAACCTTCTGATACCTAAGAGTCTTCCCTAAAGTGGTGACCCTGCCTGAACACACGAAGAATCAAGACCAACGAAGCCCTGCCTGCCAGCCTATTGTCAAACCTCTGCCAGTATCGCCGAATCTCTGCCCGTCCGAATCACTCTCCAGTTCTCCACTATGTCGAATCCCTGCCAAGCTGAAGAACACTCAAGCGCAACGTCTCATCCAGCCCCGAAAGCCGAAGCAGCTGGAATATCATTAACAATGCGCATCCCACCATTCTGGCGCGACCGACCACGGCTGTGGTTCATCAGCTTCGAAGCAGCCACCAACGACCTCAAAAAAGGCCAAGCTCAGCTCGCTCAAATGGTCATCGCACAGCTCGAGCGACAAGACATCGAGCAAATCATGGACCTGCTGTACAACCCACCAGAGACGGAGCAGTACAATCGTATCAAGGAAAGGCTTATATCTGCCTACGAAGAATCCGACAGCCGCCAATTCCAAAAGTTACTGTCCGATATGGAACTCGGCGACCAGAAGCCGACGCAGCTACTCCGCCGCATGCGAAACCTCGCCAGAGACAAAGTTCCCGACTCCACCTTGCGACTTATGTGGACGAACCACCTACCATCAAACGTTCGCTCAGTCCTCGCAGTCAGCGAAACCTTTAGCACGAAGACGGCACTCGACGAACTCGCTCTACTCGCCGACAAGATAATGGAGCAAACAGCTGTACCAGAAGTCGCAGCCGTGACCGCACCCGCACCAGCTACACTGCCTACACCGCAAGCAGATACACAATACCTTATCGCCGAGATAAGAAAACTATCGCTAGAAATAGCGGAGTTAAAATCAAGCCAAAATAGGTATAACAACAACAACAACTATCGCCGCAGTCGTCACTCGTCTCGTCATCGCAGCTCATCACGAAACCGAAGCCACGATGTATCACCATCACCATCTCCGCACTGCTATTATCACCGCCGCTTCAAAGAGCAAGCTAGACGCTGTACATCGCCTTGCTCATTCAAGAAACAAAACTCGGAAAACTAGACCGAACGTTGGAAATGGCGGACACCGGCGTTCAAGAAAAATCCCACCGCCTGTACATCACCGACAGAAACTCCAAATTAGCATTCTTAGTCGACACTGGAGCCAACATATCCGTGCTACCAAGAAGCAAGGGACAAGTACCAACGCCGTTACCATTCAAGCTATACGCAGCGAACAACACGACAATAGCTACGTATGGTGAGAAAACTTTATCTCTTGATCTCAATCTTCGCCGTGTCTACTCTTGGAAATTCATCGTAGCCGACGTCTCAAAACCTATACTCGGAGCCGACTTCCTACAACATCATCAACTCATCGTCGACTTGAAAAACCGAAAATTGATCGACGGTGTTACAAGCTTAGAGGTCAATGCCCCGGTTCGAGTATCGGACGTGCCTACAGTACGCAGTATCGACATGTCGCAATCATACCACGACATTTTGGCCCAGTATCCCGGTATAACGAGATTAACATCGATGAAATTAAACTCCGATAGCCACGTGCAACATTTCATCGAAACAAAAGGACAACCAATACACAGCCGAGCCCGACCGATTCCACCACACCGCTTCGAAACAGTGAAGAAGGAATTCGAAAACATGATCGAACAAGGACTATGCCGACCAAGTAAAAGTCCATGGTCATCACCTCTACACATCGTACCCAAGAAAAATGGCGATATTAGAGTTTGTGGTGACTATCGCCGACTCAACTCGATCACCATACCAGATCGATACCCCGTTCCACGCATCAAAGACTTCACACATCACCTATCCGGAAAAACTATTTTCTCAACCATCGATCTCAACCGCGCTTATCAACAGCTCAGTGTAAGAGATGAAGACATCGAGAAAACAGCCATCATCACTCCAATGGGATTGTTTGAATTTCCACGTATGTGCCCCGGTTTGAAGAACGCGGGACAAACGTTTCAACGATATATTCATGAAGTTCTACGAGGATTGGATTTCGTCTTCCCATTCATAGACGATTTGTTATTGGCATCCGAAAACGAAGACCAACACAGAAAACATCTCCAAATCGTACTCAAGAGATTGGAAGACAATGGCATCACTATCAACCCCGCCAAATGTAACCTCGGCAAGTCAGAAGCCCAGTTCTTAGGTTACACCGTGTCAAAAGAAGGCATCAAACCTCCGCAATATAAAATTCAAGCAATCACCGATTACCCACAACCGTCTACAATCGAAGAACTACGAAGATTTCTTGGAATGATCAACTTTTATCGCGATCATATACCTAACGCCGCAGCCCTACAAGCCCCATTAAATTCATACCTACATAATGTGAAGAAGCGAGACAAAACTCCGATTACGTGGTCTGACGAGGCAACTCAAGCGTTCGAGCAATGTAAAGATAGCATCATAAACGCAACTTTACTCGCCCACCCATCGCATCACGCCGCACTTGCCTTATTCTGCGACGCATCCGACAACTCAGCTGGAGCCGTTCTACAACAATACATAAACGAAACATGGCAACCTCTTGGTTATTATTCCAAGAAATTCAACGACGCACAAAAGAAGTATTCTACCTACGATCGAGAGCTACTCGCAATCTACATGGCAGTCAAACATTTCCGCAAGACATTCGAAGGACGTCATCTTATTATATTCACCGACCACAAGCCGCTAACTTATGTAATGTCAAAAACTCAATCCAGTACTGAAACACCAAGACGAACAAGACAACTTCTGTTTATCAGCGAATTCACTACTGACATACGACACGTGAGCGGTAAACAAAACATAGTCGCCGATACACTCAGTCGCATTGAAACCATTTCATGCCCATCCACCATAAACTTCGAGGAAATAGCCAGCGCGCAAGAAAAGGACAGCAACATTGCACTATTATTACAAGAAACAAACATCACTCTCAAGAAAATAACCATACCTAACACTGACGTCGAGTTATTCTGCGAAACATCTACTCCTTATATACGCCCGTATATACCAGAAGTACATAGACAAGAAGTTTTCAACAGCGTGCACAACATCAGTCATCCTGGTACGCGCACGACTCGCAAACTCATCACTCAAAAATACTTCTGGTCAGCAATGAACGCAGACATCAGCCGCTGGACTCGAACTTGTTTACATTGTCAGAAAAGCAAGATACAACGTCACACTTTCTCAACCATCTCCTCGTTCCCGCCAAGTGATCGTTTTCAACATCTACACGTCGACATCGTGGGACCACTACCTACAACAACTCAAGGTCATCGTTACTTAGTTACTATGATCGACCGACTCACGAAATGGCCTGAAGCAATCCCTACCGACGAAATATCAGCTGATCGCATAGCCGATATCGTGTATCAACATTGGATTTCAAGATTTGGATGCCCGACCACTCTTACAAGCGACCAAGGACGCCAGTTCGAGAGTCAGCTGTTTCAAAATCTCATGAAACAAATGGGTATCAAGAAAAATCGCACAACACCGTATCATCCTCAAAGCAACGGAATGGTCGAACGATGGCATCGCTCGCTCAAAACAGCATTACGCGCCAAACTATCCGACACGAGTACATGGATCGACGAGTTACCTACCGTGTTACTCGGATTACGAGCCGCACTACGCACCGACACAGGTGTGAGCGCAGCCGAACTAACCTACGGTTACAACTTACGCCTACCAGGCGATTTCTTCGCACCAAATACCTACACACCTACAATGGATTATACCTACGTTGATAAACTTCGTGACGTCATTCAAGCAAACAAACCTCAACCCGTCACCGAGCATCACAGCAACAACAAACGCGTATTCGTGCATCAAGATTTACTCAAGTGCAGTCACGTGTTTGTAAGAACCGATGCAGTCAAGAAACCACTCCAAGCTCCATATGAAGGCCCATATCGAGTCATAAGCCGTACAGATAAAGTGTACGCAATACAGTTACCGAATCGGCAAGCCAACATCTCAATCGATCGACTTAAGCCTGCATATGTCATCTCAGAGCATACCAATACCTTACCTCCAACCAAGATTACCATCACCAAACAAAACCAAGCTGTTACCACACCAACCTTTACCAATAACCAAACCAATACCTGTACCAAGAACACCTTTACCAAGCAACAAGAAAAAGTACCTACGGCCAAAGTGACCGTGACGTCACAGCCCGCCATCAACAAGACAACGCGCTCAGGCCGTGTCGTCAAGCTGCCGGTACGCTTCGCTTGAGGGGGAGTACTGTAGCCACCGACGATCACAGCACCTTACCACGTTTTGGACGCTCCCGTAAAGAAGAAACACAGAACCAAGCCGCCCTGACAAGGACGAACGTTTGACGGTCTCTTGAAGAATGGCTCTGACAAGAACCGTTGTTTTACGTTTGACGATTCTGCCTAAAGAAATAGAGTGTCGGGAGTTTCGAGGCCACTCTTCAATGTTCATGACTTCATGCACGTGTCTTCAGTCTTCAACTCTTCAATCTGATAACGTCTTCGCTCGACGGTGGCCAGCCGACACTAATTCGCGCGCGGTAACTTCACCTGTATTTATCTGTTTGCGACATCGCGAGAGTTGCGCGCGAAACGGCGCGGCGTACAGTGGCGCCCTCCGCGGAATTACTACGGCAACTGTGCTGTGACGCGATTGGTGGAAATCTGCTTATTCTAATTGGTTATTTTATTTTGTAATATGTGATTTTTTCTAATGTACAGTTTTTCATTGGTTAGTTTAAGTTAGCTGCTAAGATTTACAATTGTATATAAGACGCACCTTTTTGCAAATAAATTACTCATTACTCATTATTCATTCGGATTTACATATCACGAGTTTATTTATCTTCAACCTTCTGATACCTAAGAGTCTTCCCTAAAGATTATTTAGCGGGTTTAACTCTACTGGCTCAGCATCGTGGGCTGGCTCGAGCGAGGGACGGGGAGGACATGAAGCAGGGTATCGTCGGCGAGGTCGGTATGACGGCTGTTTGTGTCTGTCCTTCTTGAGCGAACTATAGTTTCCCTATACTGCCCGTCACTTTTCGGGATCTTCTACATATTCTTAACCTACGGATAACTTTACTTGTATGAAGCAGCGGTGGCCAAGTGGTGAGTGCCCCGACTGAGCGGCGGTGGCCCAGTGGTGACGGCCCCGACTGAGCAGCGGTGGCTCAGTGTTGACAGCCCCGACTGAGCAGCGGTGGCCCAGTTGTGACGGCCCCGACTGAGCAGCGAGCAGCGGTGGCCCAGTGGTGGCGGCCCCGACTGAGCAGCGGTGGCCCGGTGATTAAGGCCCCTACTTAGAAGAGTACGTCGTTGGTACAAACTCAGGCAGGCGCATAACTTTGTGTAATTTATTTCATCACTACTGCTTCATCGTGAGGAAATCGGCATGTCTTAGAACCCAAAAAGTCTATGATTTGTGGCATCTACCAATCCGCACTGGGCTTGCGTGGTGGAGCCCATCCTTCTCCTAGAGGCCTGAGTCCCTGCAGTGGGAACATTATAGGCTGATGATGATAAACAATACTTGCCCGATTGATGATGCTGTAGTAGGTGCTCTTTCTGTAGTGCCGCAACAACATAAACAAATGTAAGTACCTGAAGAATAAAATCGGGGTAATCTTGCAAGCTGTGTAGTATCAACTTGCCAAGGTGGTGTCTGTCTGAAGGGATCCCTGTCTTCGCCACCACACGGGATGCTACCTCCGCCATATACCAGTGAACTGCGTCGAAGGCATGGTTCGCCATTTTTATTTCAATGTGATCTGAAATTCAAAAAGTTTCTGTGACTAGATTATGAGAATGAATTCCACGATTTGTCGTTTTCTTGATGAGATTTTTGAGCGACACTCCCCGTTCGTCGTTCGATACCCGCACGGAACAAATATTTGAATGGCGTACAGGCGGTTATTCCGGGTCTGGCTTTTTTTTTTAAAGGGTCACTTGCAGTTCATCTCTAGGGAGGATGGTTTATCGGACAATCCTGTGGTGACCTCAAAAATTAAGGCCCCCAGCCAGGGCATGCAAAAAATTTACATTTAAAATGACTGATCGCTACACTAAGGGCATCCCCTGTGGGGCTCGGACCTCGACTTAGTGAGTCATTTGGGGGAGGGCAGCAAATTGGCTGGGTCTGATTATTTACGGAATTATTTATCATCTACTGGTCCGGGCACCGGGGCCGGCGATCAAAGGTTGGGAGGACCAGTTACGGGGGCGTTGCGAAGGGTCTCGACGGCGGGCCCGGAACGAATTTTATGGTCTGTTTCTGTATTTACGAACGGTACTGGTTTCCCTACGACTGTCTTGTAGAATCGTACCTAATTGGATCTATTAAGGTGTGCCTATTAGGGCGTAGAATCTTCCCTATCCTCGTGGGGGTGTATCGGGCGGATTCCGGGTATGGCTGTTTATACTTTAGCACTTATTCTGAAGCAGTAATAGCCTAGTGGTGTGACCGTAGGACTGCCAAGTCATAGATCTCGAGCTCACCAAGAGGGTATCTTCCCTCTGTTTTATAAATGCGAAAGTTTGTGAGGATGTATGGATGTTTGTTACACTTTCACGCAAAAACTATTGAATGGATGTGGATGAAATTTAGAACACAGATAGTTTATAAACTGGATTAACACATAGGATACTTCTTATCCCGGTAGTATGATCCAGTGAGAGAATTATTGAACTCCACGCGGGCGAAGACGCTGACACAAGCTAGTATTGTATAATTACCACTTGCTTCGGTAAAAACATCGTGAGGAAACCAAAGCAGCTTGCCTGAGAAATATTTCTGGATGCCATGTCAAGGCCTATGACTGTCATAATTAATCGGACAACAGGTTAGGCAATACACTCACGAAAAAAAAAGAAAGACGTACTTACTTAGATTAGAAAAACAAGTGCTATGAGCGATGGAACTTTCCCAAGTGTTCGTTTTAAAAGTCTACATAATACCATATCTTTAGTATACCTAATGTGTATATTAGGCATTATATAAAATAAATATGACCCAACTACTAAAATAAATATCGCGTGAAATAATCTAGAGATAATCAAACATTTTCTGAGCTCCCAATAAAACATTTATTTGTTGCACAAATTTTAGTAGGTACCAGGTGGCCAATAGTATTGTTTTAATCTCATTCTAGAGTGGAAAAGAGATGGCGCTATATAGTCACCCTTTATAGCTCTGTCACTTTCCCACACTGGAAAATTAAAACAATCCTGCTTTAAGACGGCATAGTAACTCAACTGACCTTGTTAGGACGCAGGAAAATTAGACTTATACTGAAAAGAGTTCAGGGAAGAAATTGGGAAGGCCTTTGCCCAGCGGTGGGACTGCACAAAAATCTCATGCCATTTTCCTATGGGAGTAGACAAAACTACAGAACGCCGCTACTGATCGTACGATCCTTACGTACTCCTTTCGTCCACCTTCATCCATCTGCAGGGCTATTGCGTATCTTTTAAATGACAGTGGCTAACCTATAGTGCCTATCAATTACTGTCAGATGGTTCCATTTTGTACTAAACCATAACCAATTTGATAGTTAAAAGAGTACTGATATTTAAAAGATACGCAATAACCGTAGGGCTTTTGCGTATCCTTTAAATGACAATGGCTAGTCTATGGATTAACTGTCAAATTGGTTATGGTTGAGTATAAAATGGAACCATTTGACAGTAATTGATAGGCACTATAGGTTAGCCACTGTCATTTAAAAGATACGCCCTGCAGGTCTTACACGAGCGAACCTTTCTGAAGAACATCACCTAAATGTCTTTCTACTCATATCTACACATAACATCACGACTGTAATCCCCGAAGAGTTAGGTAGAGGTGTACCTAATAGTTCACCTACATTTCACCAGCTATGTTTAAATCCCTTGTATTAAGGGGGCGAGCCTATATCCTTTAACTGGGCACAAATCCAGACTCCGCGGATTAGTAGATGTCACATGTCTTCGAATTTTTTGGTTCTGAGACATGCCGGTTTCCTCACGATGTTTTCCATCACCGTTTTGAGAGCAGTGGTGATGAAATAAATAACACAAAGTAATGTCACCACTGCTCTCTACTTAAGGACAAGAATAAAACCAAAACCATATTATTATACTAAAAAATAGAAATTTTTATTAATAATAATTAAAAATAGGGTGTATGTAACCCTCATAAATTCTGGGCAACAATGTCAAAGCACAACAATCGATAATAATAACAATTGGACATACAACACTTCATTTCTACAAATTTAACATTCAATAATACTGTTTTGCGTCAAATCTTTATAACGGAGTGGTAGTTCGACAAGTTCACTGACCCTCGTAGCGTTTGCTTTTGGAGATTCTGAAATGAAATAAGTTTTCATTCAGTTTGTAGTTTCATTTGCATCGACGAAGAAGAATTTGTCATCATTTTAGCCAATGGGCGGGGCTAATTTTCGGACACTTAAAGAGTAACCTATAAACTAAACTCAGCTTTTGGTATCTAATCATGTTCTTCTTTACGTGTCGATGAACTCAAACTGTGCCAGACCAGTATGTAGCCGACTGCACAGCTCTAACATTTGCTTCGATTTAATCCTGAAAGGTACAAGTGGTTGTGCAGGATGGGCAGGACAGGAGATGGTGCATATCCTGTAGAGGAGTTCTACACTGGCAATTTGTTTGGGATGAGTCGAGGATACCCCATTTGGCCAGATTATATGTGGGAAATCATCCAATGACTCCTCCCGCTATCTGGGCAGCGGAGCAGCGGTATGGAGTGTCAGACTTGTACTGACTATAAACCACCCATGTTACTTCTTAGCCCTTTGTGCCGAGGCCGCGGTATCTCTTTCGATCGACGTCCCGACGGGAGCGGCTAACCTGGGCTCGCTATCAAATGGCGTGTTCATAGTAAGCCGTCGCAGTCGCTTTCCTCTTGTCAGGGTATAAATGACCCACTATTTGTTTTCGCGCCACAGACTTTTAAGTAATCACGTTCCAGCATTTAAATGGTTACCTCATGATAATGTTATCAAGGGGTATCTTATTCTCAATACTAATACTAACTAGGTTTTGGAGGTCAGACAGGCAGTCGCTCCATGTAAAATACTGATATTCAGCAGCATCCAGTTAGTTTGGAAGCCGACCCCGACAGGTTAGGAAAAGGTTAAGCAGATGGTAAGTTTTTGTAAAATCAACTTAATTAACACTGTAATAAATATTTGTTTAAGTTGTAGACAACGAAAATCGTAAACAAGGATTTTAATAAAGAATACTGTCGATCAATCGGGCGTACCTTTTTAAACATATTAGCCATCAATAAATTAGTCTTCTTTATATTTTCTTTCCTCTTTTCCTCTTTCTTCTGGACGACTTCCGGCAGCGTTTTATAGATCCTCTCAGAATGCTTCTTAAACTCACGTTCATTAATAACTTTTGGGGCAGCTGTAATAATATAAAAATATAATATATTAGACTAGACACTATACGGCAACAACACGCCAATAATCTCCGCGAAGGAGTATATCTAGAACTTGCAATTTTGAACTTGGAAATTGGGCCTACTCTTGACCTCAATCTTGTCCTGAGGACAGAGATTCGGTAACGTAATTCATATTATGGTCTGCTAAAGTGGCCATTTTAGACCCGGGTCAATGATGGAAAGAGCTAACCTATTAGCTCGCGACTTAAATAGGTTGGGGTTATATGAACTTAGGAAAATCGATGCAGGCAGGGAATTCCACTCCTTGGCTGTGCACATTATCCTATTAACTTATATATCCTACTAATATTATAAACGCGAAAGTTTGTAAGTATGTATGGATAGATGGATGTTTGTTACTCTTTCACGCAAAAACGACTGAACGAATTTGGATAAAATTTGGTACACAGATAGCTTATAACCCACACATACGATAGCTTTTATCCCGATTTTATCTTCTCGTGGGATAACTTTCGAGTTGTAGCGGGGGAAGCCGCTGGCAACACCTAGTAAAAGATATAGCAAAGCGCTTTTAGCCAATGTGTGGAACATCGAAAAAGTAATAACCTGCAGTACGTCTGAACTCCCGATGGAAGAAGAGAAAGGGTGGTATGAACTCGAGCTCCAGGTTTTCGTAGTGCGGGTCGGGTAGTGTGACAAAATAGGTGGTAGTACAGGGCGAGCCTATTACCAAAAGCAGGGCACGGATTCAATGTGACTGACTACACGGTTGGCGCAGTGGCTGAGCGATTGGACTGCTACGATGCGTGCCGCGGGTTCGATCCCCGCACGGAACAAATAGTTGTATGGCCTACAGATATTTGTTTCGGGTCTGGGTATTTGTGAATGTGAGTTTAAATGTTTGTGAACGCACTCACGGTACAGGAGACATTCCTAGTGTGGGGCAACGTTTTTTTTAAAAATGCCTAGGCGACTTTCCCCGAGTCTGGGAGTCTAACCCAAGACCTGACCCTGACGCAACGAGGCCGTTTAAAAACCATCAAGTCTAATTAGACGAAGTTAATTTATTAAACAAAGAAAAAGAAAGAAAACATTTATAAAAGAAACCACTCATTATAGCAATATTACAGATTAGATACAATACGATGCCATAAGGCACAAAAAATGTCAATATAGAAAAGTAAGAAAACAATAAATAAAACAATCCTTACGTTTTTTCTTTCGCAAGTCCAGTCCGAT
This sequence comes from Diarsia rubi, assembly GCA_932274075.1. NCBI lineage: Eukaryota > Metazoa > Arthropoda > Insecta > Lepidoptera > Noctuidae > Diarsia > Diarsia rubi. The sequence goes on from OW026432.1 coordinate 4,309,585, forward strand.
CTGTTTAGCCAGATGTCGCAGTTCATCAGAGCTGAGGTTGGTCAGATCTGGCTGTTGTTCCACGTGCAATGACAGCAGGTCCCGTTGGGCAGCACGCTCGTTTGCTCTGCAAATTACAACGGCGACGTTAGTACGATGAGAATAAGGCTTCATCTAGATACAGGTCTATTTTCACTGGCACACAAATATCAACCTTGTGCAAGTTGAAATAAACCAGAGAGTGCAGACGTGCGGTGAACTTTATTTTAAGAGCGGCAATTTTAATATTTGTTTGGCAAGGAACACCGCACTTTGACGAGGCTTACGCAAAAAAGTGTTAGGGATCAGTTCCCGATCTCCAGAATATGGGCTTAGATTAGATCGGCTGAGCCCATTTTTGGTGATTGGCAACTAATAATTTTGACTAGGTGAGGCCTTCACAATTTGTCTGGCGGTATAGTCGAATGGGGTGTAACATCAGTGTTACGATATAAAACCTGTAGGGTTAGACCCGGGCCTGCAGTCTGTACAAAGATAGCGATCGCTTTACGACAAAATTCGGTCGCAAAGCTATAACGATGCGGATTTAAGGATATTACAATTAGTTCTCTGGAGTCAACTGACAGGTGTTAATATCATTTTAAATAGTGATCGTTTTGAGTAATTTCGTAGTATTTATCACCGATTTCCATTACTTGCTGTTTGTTCGTTAACAGAGAAAACATTCTGTGAAAGGACATTTAATTTATCCGAAAAATAAGTGGACAAACTAGACCTTAGTTTGTCCACTTATTTTTATATATATTATGTCAATTATTTTACAAACTGACTAAGTCAGTTTAGTCTGGCATAGGTCAATATTTAAGAACTCACCAAGTTCCGTACGCACGTTACAAGGATTACAAGAATCACAGCATGTATTGCAATTATTGAACATAGGGTTGCAAGGATCGACACTTGGCTGGCAAGGACCAAAGCATGGGTTGCAAGTATCGGCACACTGCTTACAAGGATCAACGCATTTGCAAGGATTCTGCTCACAAGGATTGCAAGTCCTGCAGTGTACGCTAGGATTGTATGGATCGATCGAACCGCAACGTTTAAAGCATACACCTACAAAAGTAAAAGGTTACTTGAAATTGTAATTATTATGAATAGGTTACATGAAAGAATTTGCCCAAAAATCTAAGCCAAATCTACATTATAACATATTAGTTTAAGAATCAATTTACAAAGACAAGGTACCTCCACAATACACAGGGGCAGACCTTACTTGTCCTGTGCATCTAGGTTTGTGTAAAACGACCATTTTCAAGCTTGGAGTGTATCGGGCTTGAGTTCTGAAGCGAGAAAACTTGGTGAGATCTTAACTATTGGTAACGAGAGGTCACGCTATTTCGCGTATGCCGCTCGGCCGCCGACGTTCGACATCAATTGACATCTAACGTTTCTACTTTCCCCAAATAGTCTTAGAATAAACATGACAAAATTGTAGATACTGCTTCCAACTGGTGCCACAGAAAAGTTAAATGTGCCCGCATTCGCACTTCTACACTGATAACGTCATGAACTCATGAGCTAAAAAGTCCCGCTATATTTCGTGAACTGCGTATTCTCCCCGGGCTTAAAATAAGGACACGCACATCGACTTTTAGAGTTAGTCACACAGGTATGAAAAGCAGCCTAGTAACGACGTTAGAATGAAATGATTCCTTACCTTCTCTCACTGATGAACCTCAAACAGTTCTGTCTCTGCGAGGTCTTCTCCACGAAGTCTGGCCGGTTCTGTTCCAAATACTCTCTCACTGTAGACACCTCCACCTTTCTGGGATACTCATCAGACGTCTCGCACTCATCAGGACAACTTCGAGACCTGTTCTTGCTACATCGGGGGCTACAACGAGGGCTCGAACGACACGAGTCTTGTCCTCTACATGAACCCTCCTTCTTCCCATCGCACTTACGTTTCGGGACTTTTAAAATAATGTTCTTTAAAGGGGGACACTTTTTTTCGCAAACCGTCTCTTCGCTTAGCATGCTTTCTGAAGTCTGTATTATTAAATTGTAGGCAATACACTTCTTCTGTAACTTCTCGAAAGCCTTTGAGCGTTTACATTTGTGACTTCTGCAACTACAGTAATGCACTTTCTTACATTTTTCGCAGTTCACTGAAGTGCTACTAGACACTTCGCATTTCCTACCCCTGCATTTAACTTTCTGGTGGTATTTCTCACATTCTTTCTTTATTTTATTGAGTACTCTACAAGCTGCAGAATTTGAGGATGTTGTGGGTAAATCTGAGGAGCAGGGAAGATCAGAAGATTCGGTGCATGGTTTTTTGTCTTGACAAGATTTTTTGCACGAAAGTTGGACACTTTTATCTACAAGTTTCTCTGAACTGTTGTCACCGTCAGATCTTTTATTTCGTTTGGGTTGGTTGCTACTGGACTTGGTATCCGTACTTGTGCTACAACATGTCTTTGGTTCCGGGTCGGTACTATCTTCAGTCTCAAGAAGATAGTTCAAAACAGTAATTATTTCTGAAAAGCATTTATTCTTTTTCATTTTTGTCATTTCTGATTTTGAATAGCGTCGAGTTATGTCTTGTATCATGTCTAATATGGGGCCTTTGCTCAATTTTTCTGGAACGTTGACATTGTTACAGCAAGTATTTGATTGTACTGGTTCGTTCTTCCGTTCATTGTCCGAACTGGATGATTTGCCACTCGCTTCTCGATCCCGTTCCCTAATTGCATTTTCTTCAGTTTGGCTACCTACGCAGCAAGATTTGGGTTCAGATTGATCAGTTTCAACTCCCACATCATTGAAACGGGATGCAATTTTTGGGTTTTCGCATATTGATTTCTTGCATGATATTTTAGCATCTTCTTCACAAAAACCTTTTTGGAATCTACTGTCGATATTTATTTTACTACTTTGATTGGAATTACCGCTTTTGAGACTCTTTATGCTATTGGTTTCTTTTTCTTCACTGTCTTTTTCTATTGTTTTCTCAGTATTTTCTTCATATTTTTCCATTTGACAAGAATTCTCGGAAGTCAATATTCGAGGCGAGCCGGTTCGTCTCGTTAAGTCTTTAATAAAAATCGGGACTGTTTGGTTGTTATTAGTTTCGACATCTTTATTATTTTTACAATCGGTTTGTGTGCAAGAACATATTGATAACTTCTCTGTATCAGTGTTTGCTCGACTAAAGGGTGGTTTTTCTTTTGGTTCATCGATTTGACAAGAATTCTCGCAAGTCAATATTCGAGGTGAACCGGTTCGTCTCGTCAAGTCTTTAAAAATCGGAACTGTTTGGTTGTTATTAGTTTCGACATCTTTATTATTTTTACAATCGGTTTGTGTGCAAGAACATATTGATAACTTCCCTGTATCAGTGTTTGCTCGATTAAAGGGTGGTTTTTCTTTTGGTTTATCGATTTTCGGGAATGTATTGCAGTTAGAGCTACTGTCTGTCAATCCATTCTTTGGAACACCTGATCGCCTAGAAACTGAAGGTTCTTTCGAGCAGAGTTTGCAACTTTGGTTTCGTTGACTGTTGGTGCACTTGCAAACTATAATGCACGAACATTGTGTAGATTTATTGTCTTCAATAGCAGATGTCGCTTCGTCAGCAATACCTATATTGTCTGTGACAACACCTTTATCGGCTTCCTTAGGAGTCCCTGCTAAGTTTACTGTGAGAGTCATATTTGTACCTTTAATAGGTATTGTGTAGTCTTTTCCGAAAGGTGCGCTTGGGTCTTTCGGTACCTCTCTTCGATCGTCAGATCTTTTAAGTTTCACATCTTCACTAAAAACGCTCCTGGATTGAATTAGGAGCTTTCCGGACGTGCTACTGGTACACACGTCACAAACAGATTTTCCTCTTTCAGAATCGGAACTTTGGGTAGAGATCTTTCTACGTTTTTCAGAAATCAATGCCGCGCAATCGTCGCTACCTACAATGTTAATATCAGATAATTGGGGATCAGCAATCCGGGGGTTTATACTAATTTCAGTCTGGAGGCATCTTGTAGCCTCACATACTGTTACACCTTTGTCCGCATTTCTTGGACTCACAACACATCTCGTTGAGGTCCCGCGCAGGTTTTTGGCTTCCGAACCTGAAGAACTATAATTTCTCATGCACATATTTACGAGAATGTTGGTTTGGGACGATTTCGAATGTCTTCCAGCACGTTTCGAAGTGTAATCTGAACTGCCGCTATCCGTTCCAGTGGATATCTGGCATGGGGGTCGTATCAGATCTATTTTATCATCTTTGACAGAGCTATTAACACTTCCACATTGTATGCCAGTATTGCCCATTCTCCCGGGATCTTCGAGCTGTATGCCTCGGTTGGTTAATTTACAGCATTTGTAAATCATAAAATTGTCACCCACATCAGAACAAGAGACTTGTTTCCCGTCACATAGGCACACGTACTTAATTTCGCCCGTCCTTTTATCTGGGATAACACGAGTGTCTTTAGGAGACAGTGGTTTACACTTTTTACATTCACATGGTGATTGTGGACGCTCCTGCGGTTTAGTTTGGCATGGCCTATCACTGGTAACAGCTTCTTCGCACGGTTTTATACATACCTGCTCAGAACTGTCAACACAGTCCACCTTATGATTTAAATAGTGGTGTGGACAACAACAGTAAGGATGTTTACTTGGACCAGCTTCGCCTAACTCCCGTTCGGCTTGCAACTTTTTCTTCAAGTTCGGCCGTTTTTGGCATTCCGAATGACTTGATGAGAGAGTGAACACAGAGTGGCTTCTTTGGCTTCTCATTGCATTTAATCTACCGAAGTCTATATTGGAGGAAGAACCACCCTCTAACTTGCTAGCATCGCCAGATCCGTCATCGTGATTGTTTCTGGTAAGGTCTTTCATCAAGTCTTTAAGTCTGTTGCTAATTTTAGCATCCTGACTGGGCATTGGCACTTTAAATGCTGTTTCGGAACTTACAAGTTTTTGTTTCAAGAACAATTCTTTGTCTTTCAAGTGTCTCTTGTAGGCCTCTTCGCGCCTGAGAGCTTCTAGATATTTTAAGTACAGCTCTTCAGAGGATGTTTTAGGAAACGCATTTTCTGAAGAAGTCTTTTCTCTGCTAGAGACATCCGAATCTGTGTTATATGCTAATGCCTTCATCAAATTAGTATTTAATTTCTCGGTACTAGCACTGAACAGATTCGGTGCACTTTGTGATGTAGAAGCAACTACATTGGGGTTAAATTTTTCATTTCTTAGTATAGATTTCTTTGGCTTTTTATTTGCATTTTCTTCTGTATTGTTAGCATCAGATGTACTTGTTGTAGTGTTGCTCTCTTTATTGCCTAACTTCTTGCTGTTGAAAGTGAGTCCGGACAGAAATTCCGTCGTAGTTTCATCATCTCTATATTTAGAACTGATTAGTTTATGAACTATATCTTTGATTAACTTTTTCTTTGTACCATCGTCATAACGCTTTTCTAAAGTAACTTTTAGTAAGTCAATACATTTTTCTAAATCTTTGGTTATTGAATGATTTGAGCCTTTGCTTGAGTCCGTGGTTAAAGGTCCACTGGACTCTAAACTAGACTTGTTTCCTGCTGTGCTGTTATCAGGTCTGGGTTCATTATCTTTCATTCGATTCTGGTGATACATATGTCCAGGCATGTATTCAAAACTTTCCGCTTCTGATAACTGCTCTCCACTCTTTTCTTGTGGAGTTACATCTTTGTTTGGTTCAATCTGCTTTTTATTGATTCTTAATTTTCTTTTAACATTCCTGGTTTTCCTTCTTCTTAATCTTTTGCGTAATGTGTTCAGGCTGATCATGACAGGAATTTTTTGTTTGTATGGATTGACAAGCTTGGGTATTTCATCCACACTGTTTGATTTTTCTTTAGGTGATTTATCTTTAGTCAATGAAGTTTGTATTTCTTTATCCATTCCCAAGTATAGAGTTGTTTCTACAGTTTTCTTTTCTGGAGATACATCAATATCATTCTTTACATTATCAATAGTAACTCCACCGTCTTTTTCAACATTAAAAGATATATGCTTTGTAAGATTGACATTGATAGATGGAGCCTGATTCGCATCCGAAGTATGTGGTACATTAACTTCGACGAAATCAACATCTTTTTTGTAAATTTTTGTGGTTCTTTTGCCTAAACCCTTTTTCTGTTTAGATTTTACATTATTTTCATCAAGAGGTGTGGAATGTGAGGTAGGGGCCCCAATGTCTTGTTTTGAATCATTGTTTGAGTATTGTTGTTTTAAAGCAAGTCTTTCTAAGGTACTAAGGCTAGAAGCGGAGTTTTTTCGGTCACTCTCGTTAGCATAGCCTACATCTGCGAGAGAGTCCCATTCTAGTTTTCTTTGAGAAGTGACACTACTGGTCGGAGAGAGTGGTTTATGAGTTGATAAGTCTAACAGTGCATCTAAGGCTGAAACATCAAGAGTTATAATATTAGTAAAAGTAATAGTATCCTATCTAGTATAGTAGTATATAATATATATTATATCCTCACTAGCTGTTGCCAGCGGCTTTGCCCGCAACATCTCGAAAATTATCCCACGTGAAGATAAAATTGGGATAAAAAGTATCCTATGTGTTAAATTGTTAATCCAAGGTGTCAGCTAACTAGATACCAAATTTTATAAAATCGCTTTAGCCGTTTAGGCGTGAAGAAGTAACACACATTACTAACTTCTTATTGCAATGAACCATTTTATTATATTAGACAAACCAAGAAGGCTCATTTTGAAATTCAGAACCACAATTGAAGGGGAATGCGCCTAATGCATGAAAAATTATTATACTTTAGTTATAGTATAAAAGCTGAATTTTATTTACGTTGATTGGGGACCAATAAAAATATGTTACCTCAATAGCCAGACAGTTTCAATGGTTTGGTTTTGGTTGAAAGTTCGCCACAGCCACTTTATTTTATAACTATTAGGACTACACAATTTAAACTAGTTAAGTAGATGTAACGCCGGTGAACCACTTTACGATTCTTATTCAAAAACAAAAATATTTAAAAGATTCAGTTTTTTTTTATCAAACCTACATGACAGTTAGTACAGTTCTTTAAAAACATAAAACTTACATTTCTGTGAGTTGTTATCATCAAAATTGATGGAATCATCATCTGTGTGTCTCATTGATAAGTCAGGGGGAACATCCTCAGTGATGATAGGTGGAGATTCAGTCTGTGGAGACTCGGTTTTTGTTTTCTGTTCATCATCATCCTGTATTTTATAAAAACATGTTGACAAAGGATTGATATTGGTACACTCCATATTACATTTGCCTAAACATTATGAAATCATGATATAAAAGACAGTTATGTAATGCAATATTATAGTGGTAAACCCAGTTTTTTAATGAATACAGGGTGAAAGGTACATCAACACAAAGATTACTACCACATTTCTAATACATCAATCCAAGCTCCAACAAATAGAAACTTATGGTCAATAACTTTTTTTTTATTTTGGAGGCAGGGAAATCATCAAATGATGCCCGCTCTGCGCAGAGCAATAGGAAGTGTCAGATTTCTACTGACTAAAAATCACCGATGGGATGATCAATTACTTTACAAACAAAACAACTGTTTCTTACAAAAGTGCCATGCTTATTGCAACTAAAATACATTAGACAGCAGATTAAAAACACAATGAAAAATTTGTATGTGTACAGGTTTGGAATGATGTATTTAATAAATATTTGTGTGCCCAGTCCTTTCAACCATGTAAACCTTCCCTTTCCATTGAAAAAAATCTCTAAAGAATGTTATGGAATAGAAGAAGATAATGTGGTTTGGCAGTTCAGTCCAGTTCAGTTAGGCCCCTAAGACGACCCACTGACCCAGATTTTTCTTGGTCTGAGTTTTTGTTTGAAAAAACTCATTAAAGGGCCCTATAATAAGTTTTTTACCTAATCTTTAGATTAGGTACCTAATTTTTGTTAGAAAAAGTAAGTTTACCTGTGAACTAGAAGGATCAGGCAGAGAACACCTGATTGAGATTCGGCAAACCTCATGAGAAGAATCACTTTTTCTGTCGCCAGAATCCGAAGAGTCGTTTTCACTTTTCATTTTACGCCAAAACAAACCACTCGTGTCTTTTATATCACTTTGAGCTGTCGATAACGAGAAGAATTGCTCCAAATCTCTCTTCCTACCAAACTTTTTGTAGTAATCGAGTATTGTGGCATTTACAGCGCCACGGGACTCAATATCGTTCGAAGTCCCAGCACATTTTTTATCTACTTCATCGCTTTCCATAATTCATTCAAGCAAGGAATTAAGCTTTTACTTGTTTTATAAGAAAAACAACACGATTTATTTCGTTTACATTGTGTAACGGCTCGGATTGTACATTTTCAAAATTGTTTGACGTTTTCAAAAAAAGCAAAACAAAAGATAACGTCATTCCTCGTTTGCTGGTTTGGAATCTAGGCTTTTGGATTTAGCTTTCGATTTGTATTGTTCGACGAAACAGTTTCTATGGCCTACTTAATTTAGAGAATCCTTCGTTCTTAACCTTTAGTACTTTACATAAATAAAAGTTTCGGACTTTCGATTGTGCAATATTTCTTTCCGTCCACATAAAACATCACTATCGCAATAAAACGTGTTTGACACTTGACTGACAGTGGCATTTGTAAATTTACTGAGATATTTTTTTATGGGAGGTTCTTGTTAATTATTTTCTCATATTACCGTAATCAGCTAATAAATACTATCCAAATGTCCCGACAGACTTCCAGACTCGATGCCAAAAAAGTTGTAAGTTGAAAAATCAGATAAAGATGTCCTACAACAAACAATTTTCTTGTTTACTGAATATCTTCTTTTTTTAAAGAACTCCGAGCTTCTTACGCTTACTTATGGCGCTCTGGTGTCTCAAATGTTGAAAGAGACTGAGAATGCGGAAGATGTGAACAAGCAGTTGGAAAGAATAGGCTACAACATGGGCGTTAGACTGATCGAAGATTTCCTGGCGAGGACCACGTCAACTAGGTGCTTAGAGATGAGGGAAACTGCTGATAAGATTCAGCAGGCTTTCAGGTTGGTTGCTTTAATTTATAAGCTATGTGATTTCAATAGAAGAAGATTGTTATTTCAGTTCAGCATAGTGCTGCCATTTACTATACAATTTTGTAGTCTTTGTCTCTGGGCATAATGATGGATTACAGACTACAGTCCCCGACCTCGCATAGAAAAGGGGTTGTCTTATTTCATGACCCTACATCTAAACAGAAAAATTAAGCTCTATAATCTTTTTGTCACACTTTGAGACTGTTTATTTGGAATATTCATTAGACTTCTTCTTCATGAAACACTTTCACAAATACCAAAAGCTTTAATCAGAACAGGCAGTCCAATCATGTAAGTAAAAAATGGATTGGTGTTCAGCTCACACTACATTTAGTTAGACGGAACATAGTTGGAAAAAGGTTAGGGTTCATGAGTTCCTTCCCAGTCATTACCAACTTACTAAACTTACAACAAATTACAACTTTAAATAGGGTAGTTAACTAAAAAAATCTAATTAGTAAGTCAGATAGATTTCCAAAAAATATTGGACACGTATTTTTTCTTTTTTCACGTAGGCAAATAATGACGACTATACAGTGCTTTGAAAACTCGTGAGACGTCATATTCTAAGACATTTTTAGTGGTTAGTGACGTCACAAACCCCCACTCAAATCTTTGATACGTTTTATCTTCGTCGTTTTTTATTGATTTGATAAAACAAAAAATATGTACCCAATATTTTTCGATAATCTATCAGACGGACTAATTAGAATCATATTTTTTTAAGTCAGTAAACATCCCTATTGCACACAGCTCAGAACTTGGGTACTAATCTGGGGCTGTCAATAGTGTCCACTTCACACTCTCCATTCTCACATTTTCTTTATTTCTCGTCATTCTTCATTTTCACTTCTTAGTCATCATCTATATGCACTGCTGGGTATAGGCCTCTCTTTGCTTGTGCCAAGCTCAACATTCCACCTGTGATGGCAACAATGTTATCTACCTATCTCATTGCTGGGTGATCTTCTCTTTTCTGTTGTAGGATGCCATTTAGCCACAGATTTATTTCACCTTTCATCACCACTTTGCTAGGTATTTCAACTCTCTTTGAGTTCCATAATGTTATTCAGAGCCATGTAACCTCTTTGAGACCTATAATTCCAGATTATACCTCAACATGCAGCCTACAGTGACAAGCTGGAGCAGTGCCGGGGACGAGTTCTCCCTTGTCTGGGACCAGTGTGCCCTCAGTGAATGGGTGGAAATGCCCAACAATGGCCTCAAGTACTGCGCCCTCATACCTGGGGCCATTAGAGGGGCTCTACAAATGGTGCAACTAGAAGTACAGTGCTGGTTTGTGCAGGTAGGTAATACAATAATTTTTTCAATACCTGTTTTTTTCATTGAAGAATCCAAATGTAGAACAACGCCATCTAGCGATTACTACAAGAACAATAATAATTAACGTCAAAATAAACATACTTAGTACCACTAGCAAAATACAGATGGCGTTGTAATCAAATTTTGAGCCAACTTTTTTTTTAATAGTGATCTGCAGGGCTACTGCGTATCTGTGTTGACAGATTTATTGATTATCACTTTGGCTCTGTGTGCTTTGATTAACTGTCAAATGGTTCCATTTTGTACTAAACCATAACCAATTTGACAGTTAATCCATGGACAATATGATATGATAGCCACTGTCGTTTAAAAGATACGCAATAGCCCTGCTGAATTGTGCTAATCATAGTTAATAATTTTTTTCCCCCAGGACCAGTTGAAAGGTGATGCTGTAACCGAACTAAGAGTGAAATACATCAAGAGATTAGAAGATGCGGTACCTGCTGGCGAAGACTAGTCACATTCTATATTCAGTCTATTGCATTACGTTCCAAGATGAAGTTTATTTAATATATAAAGAGAATTACTTTTTACTTAAGCTAAAATAGCATAGAGCTAGCTCGCTTAGATGAATCTTTTTTAGGGATGAGTTTTTTATGATGCGTGCGATAAGATAACCCGCGAATTTATTTTTTTCTCGCTTTCTTTGGTAATTTCCAAGTTAGCTACAGTTGACAACCGTAAAAAATATGTAAATCCATCAATAAAACTCAATTTTTAATACATTCATCATTTTCAATTTTGTTTTGTGAGATGAGTTACAATCATAAGTATCGTTGGATTTTCTCGTGAAAATAATTAAATAAAACACAAGACCTATTTCAAAATAGGCACAAGATTGTGTTTTCGTAAAGACAAGTATTTCCCTTTAGTATACGAGGTTGTCGAAATGTAGAACGTGGACTCTGCAATCATAGTACCGATGGTCGTTACGGTTGCAAAGAGCCCCGACCAACACCTTAGGCCGCAAATTCAGAGACGCGTTTCTTACAGCATGCAGCGGGGCGTTGAATGGAAGTTCCATAGGCTCATTGCCCGGCTGGGTCAAGGGATCGATACAGAAAGCAGTGCTCCTGGACACAGCACGCATAGTGATCAAGTCCGGACCACTGGCTGCTTGCACCTTGTCCCTGATGAGCCAGCGGATTTGCTCATATTTTTAAATGTTTTGTTTTTACAATTATTGTATTCGTATTGCGTCTGTATCCTAAGTATAATAAACTACTTTAAAATGTTGTTTTGTGTTTGTGTCATAGGTGTCAACACCTAAATTAAATTACCTAATATCTATTTTATGTCTTTGATTTGCCTACATTAGATACACATATTACTAACTATATACAGTGTGATTCTTTATAATGTGCACATATCGAAATGGGGGAATCTATGCTTAATTTTATCGACGGAAAAATTATTTAAAAAAATCTAAATATTTTTTAATATTTTATATGGAATTTTTAAAAAATTTGTCTGCTACTGTGACCCCAGTGTAAACAAAACGGTGTAACTTTTAAACTAAATTATTTATCGCGATGAAACAAACTCCATAATGATTGGAAGCAATTAGGCGTCCTCGTAAAATGAAAATTGTGGAAAAAAACTACCCTCAATTGAAAATAAACACGTTTTTTGATCAAAAAAACTTTTTTTTTTCATAACTTTTTACATAAAATTGTTTCATCGCGATAGATAATTTAGTTTAAAAGTTGCACCGTTTTGTTTACATTGGGGTCACAACAGCGGACAACATTTTTGAAAATTCCATAAAAAATATTTAGATTTTTTTAAATATTTTTTCCATCGATAAAATTAAGCATAGATTCCCTCATTTCGATATGTGCACATTATAAAGAATCACACTGTATTTGAGCCATGTGTTAATAAGGGAACTATTGCGATTAATCTGGGATAAAATCGGACTCGGGGTGATATGAAAAATTTCTGGTGGAAACACAATACATAAGTAGAACAGTGAACGAAACCAAGTCCTTTTACTTCAGTAATTATGCTGACCCTAAATCAGGTATAGGTACCTATTACCGAGATCACTGATGGTTAGCCACTGTTCACTACACACTTTTCCCCTAAATAAATAGTTGAAAAGTAGATTTTTTTTAAATATTTTTGCACCTACACATATTAAGCATACCTACCTAAGTATGTTTGTTATGAATGTAGAAAGTCGGAATCTAAAATGGCCACTTTAGCGGATCATATTATGAATTGCGATAAAAAGCGTAAAATGGACCTTTCATAATAGATAATAACTGTGTCTGACCATTTAAGTAGGAAACTTGATCATAATAGGAAAATAGGTAGGTACCTATTTAATATGTATCATCATCAGCCTATAATGTTCCCATTGCAGGGACTCAGGCCTCCTCTCTAGGAGAGGGATGGGCATCGATCACTAATAAAAAACTAGATACACAATCGGTGACAAAAAAATGTCCTCACCGAATGAGCGCCCACTCGAACATTTGGGTGCTCTTTTAGTCTAGTAGCATTTGAACGCTCCGACGGTAAACATGCCTCAGTGCTCGTTTAAAAATTGTAAAAATCACATTTCCAGGACCCTAAAAAAGGATGGAATTTCATATTTTCGGTAAGTATTAATATTATCATTATTTAATTGTTATCACTGTATTGTAAATACTGATATTTTATCAAGAAATCATTGTAAAAACATTTTATTTTATTAAGTCGTATTGCATATTAGGAGTTATAAGGCATCTCAATTGTAAAGACCCTTACTAAACGTACTTAATCATACTATCGCATGCCCACTTAAATTGTTCGAGTTAAGTGTGTTGATTCTGTTCCATTTGTTGGAGACGCTATTGTTTTTTTTTTTTTTATTCATTTATGATTGTTTTTTTTAATTATTTAATGAGAATTATTTACTATTTCTCTATATATTATAGTAACACTTTATAGATTTTATTTTGAATATGTGCATGTAATAAAATTAAAGAAGTGAGATTTTATTTATTTTGTTCATTCAGGTAAATTATAACCATTACACCTAAACACCATAGAATAGAATAGAATTTGTTTTATTAAGTAAACCAATTTTTTAAAACAAGTCGAACAAAATTTAAAAATTTCAATTTCAATAACAAAAAATATAGGGCAGTTCGACTCCATTCATTCCTTGTCCAAGCGACGAGGCTCGGTCGTTAATTTTTATTGCTTTTTATTGACACTTTGTAATTCTGACCTTATAACATGCGTGTAAGGTTGAATTTGGTTGACCAACGAGTACCGGTCGTAAAAATTTATTGCTTTTTGTACGTAGCTTTGTGAATACAACTTTAGGCAATGTGTTTAAGGTTGAATTTACATTAATGTATATTTATTTCAACTAGTATTAGGCCTAAACATTTGGCGACAGTTTTTAGAGAACTTTTGTATGGGATTGTGTATCTAGTTTTTTATTAGTGATCGATGGGGATGGGCTATAATCCACCACGCGTGCCCAATGCGGATTTGTAGATGTCACATGTCTTCGAATTTTTTGGTTCTAAGACATGCCGGTTTCCTCACGATGTTTTCCTTCACCGTTTTGAGAGCAGTGGTGTTGAAATAAATTACACAAAGTCATGCGCCTGACTGGATTCGAACCCACGACTCACAGTTCGTAAGTCGAGGCCGCCACCACCGGGCCACCACTGCTATTCTGTTTAATACTAGCTGTTGCCAGCGGCTTCACCCGCTACAACTCGTAAATTATCCCAAGGGAAGATAAAATCGGGATAAAAACTATCCTATGTGTTAATCCAGGGTATAACCTATCTACATACCAAATTTCAACCAAATCGGTCCAGCCGTTTATGCGTGAAAGAGTAACAAACATCCACACATTCATTCTCACAAACTTTCACATTTATAATATTAGTAGGATAGGATGAATTGCGTTAAAATTCGTAAAATGGTCACAGACGCAGTTAGGTAACTACTATTATGAAAAATCCATTTTAAGCTTTTTAACGCAATTCATATTAAGATCTGCTACACTGGCCATTTTTGACCCCCAGTTTAGTTTCATAACCTACAACAAATTCGTAGAACCAGTCCAAACAAGCTAAACAAATCACAACTTAAAAGCTGAAAGCTAAAGCTGTTCAACAAAACACGTAGGCTGTTCACAATACATAGTCTACATGACTATACATTGAAGAGGGGATGTGTTGCAGCCTATTTTTACAGTGACAATTGAGATACTTCGACTGCAGCTCTCGAAGAGATACTCTGGCTGTAATCAATTGGATGTCTGTTAGACCGAAAGCTTCTACGGTACGGTGCGGTGGTTAGGCGCCTGTTTTAATATGTTATGCTAAGTGTTCTTCATCTCCGCGAATTAGCATAACATCACGCCTGTAAGTCCCCCAAAGGTTTAGGGTAGAGGAGTACCTAACAATACATCCACGTCTCATGATAAGGGGCGAGTCTGTTGCCATCAACGGGGCACATATTCAGACATCTTGACTACTACTGAGAAAACCCTGATTGAAAAAGCCAATAAATAACAATTTGCCCGGTAATCGAACCCTCATGCTCAGTCGCGCTTACGACCTCTAGACCAATGAGGCAGTCTTTCAACAACTCAACATACGCAAATTAAATTATCTATACTTAGCCAGCCAGCTATCGCCAGTGGTTTCGGCCGCGTGAGGTTTGATAAGTAGGTAATTGTACCACGGGATAAGAAGTATCCTGTGTTATTCCAGGTTATAAAATAACTGTTTTCTAAACATCTAAGTACATCCGTTCAGTAGTTTTTGCGTGAAAGAGTAACAAATATTCATTCATCCATCCATTCATACTTCCTCACAAACTTTTGCATTTATAATATTAAGTAAGTAGTAGGCTCAGACCAAGAAAAAAAGATAGACGGCGCGCCGGGAACACCAACAGTGAAGCCACAAAAACCACGCTACTAAGTAAAAATGTGTATGTTTACCTACTTGTAGTACCGTGGTTTTTGTGGCTTCACTGTTGGGGTTCGCGGCGCGCCGTCTATCTTTTTTTCTTGGTCTGAGGTAGTAGGATTATGTTATGTTTTGAGTATGGGTAATAGGTACTTTGAGTTATTCGGTAGGTACCATAAAATGTGATTTTTCACTCCAAAAAAGAACTTAATTGTTTAGCGGGAATATTTTTTGTGTAGGATTACTTAGTTTGATGATCTGATGCTTGGTTGCCGGCTTCGTAAAGGGTGCGTTTACACCCTGTAGCTAGGTGCCATAGATTTCTTTTTTAAATTTGTTCACCCTCGTTTTGGTACCAAGGCAGCTTTCTTGCCCGTAATAATTATTAGCTGTTGCAATGTAAGTCATACCTCTCGTGCCGGTAACCAAGTCCGATGTGAGTACCTACGTTGTGTCATAAATATTAAGACCAGGCACTCTAAAATAATTTCCACGCAAGCTCCGCCCCATGCACCCCGCCACTCCGCGCGATGTGCTAGACGCTAGCACATCAGTAATAATAATAAAGTCGAATACCGCGTGCGCTCTTTGATCGCGTTCGAGCACGAAACTAAATGTCGTAAGTCTCAATTCTTATTTCGTTTATAACTAAAGTACTTAGTAATTGATCTGGAGAAAAAATATCTTGTGGCTGGATAGTAAACTATATTTTCTTACAGTGAACATTTATTTAAGACATAAAGGCGGAGCAATCTTGAGGAAAAATGTAATAATCGTTAAAAAAGACATGATTTTCGAATAAAAAATGAATCGAGCGAATATGCTACAATTACGTAATAAGACAGTTACGTAATTGTAGCATATTAGTACATGGAAAGAAAAAGATCCAATAAATCATATTATAAAGTTCCATTTTGATTGTATGTACGACTGCTTCAGAATATTAATGCAAATTAACATTAAATTTATGGAGCCTCCTCTTAATGTCAAGCATGTTTTTTACCGGTTACGCTTAATATTGAAATAGTTACAGCAGCAAATCTACCAAAAGTAGGCCTCATTTCCTAAAGATTTTTTTTTGAAAAAGCGAGAATAACAGGCCCATCTGAAGTAAAAACTTTTCCACAAATGTTTTAAACTAACTTCGCTTCTCCATCGATCGAGGCAAAGATACGGAACGGTGTAACATGCATCCAGACTCGTCCTACCAGATGTGTAGTGTATCGTTAATTACGATTGTCGATAGGAAACAATAGCCAAGTGCAATCACTACGAACAAGGATTGATCGATGGAGGTATCAGGGTATCAAGTTTTCATCATGAAAACTTCATTTTAAGAGGAAACCCCGCCTTTTCCATGAAAATTTCATGGAAAAGGCGGGGTTTCCTCTAAAAATGGTGAAGGAAACCGACATGACCTAGAACAAAAAATTGATTGAATAGGGATGTTTACTGACTTAAAAAAATGTGATTCTAATTATTCCGTCTTATATATAAATTATCGAAAAATAAAATACTTACGTTTTTTTTGTTTTAACAAATCAATAAAAATTGACGAGAAAACGCGTCAAAGATTTGAGTAAGGGTTGGAGACGTCACTGACCGCTATAAAAATCCACACTAATGTCTTAGAGTATGACGTTACACGAGTTTTCAAAGCACTGTATCGTCTTCATTGTTTGTTTACATGAAAAAAGAATAATACGTGTCCAATATCTTTTGGTATGACGGACTAATTATATTTTTTTTGATTGTGACGCAGGTTTTAGAAAGAAAATCATTTCGTAAGAATAAACTGTCATCAGAGTACGATTTTTAAGACAAAGCCCATTATTTTGTATGAACAAATGACGTGAGGAAAGTCCTACGAATGTGGATAAAATTAAAACTATAAGAAAAGGGGAAGACCCTAAAACGTAATGAATGAATGAACTTTGTAATTTTTTTTTTATTATTTATTTAAAGGGCTTTATCGCTGAGCGATAACGTCGCCCTACAAGATTAACTATAATACTAAAACTAACAATTAACTATTTAAAAACAAAAGCTGCTAAATTTATATAAAATCCGAGTAAAAAATGATGAAAGTCTAGAAATGAGGCACAAATAATACTACGTTGCAGGAGAATAATGGCGTCGTTTATTTTTGTTTAAGAATCAGAATGTTTATTACTTTTGCTTTAACAACAAATAACAAAAATAAATTAAAAATTTAAGGGGATTGGATACCATGATGGTACCGGACAATAGTGCGCGAGTCGCAGCGCTAAAATTTCCACGCCATCAAAATATCGTACAACAGCTACTAACTCAACCTACCCAAGGTTTGGCTTTCAGGTTGAGCAGCAAAAGTAGTAGTCCTAGTAAGTAGTTAGTAGGATAAAAACACAAGATTACATTTACAAGTGTCCCATTACATTTACACAACTATGTACCAGGCTGGCAGAATGCA
This sequence comes from Diarsia rubi, assembly GCA_932274075.1. Taxonomy (NCBI): domain Eukaryota; kingdom Metazoa; phylum Arthropoda; class Insecta; order Lepidoptera; family Noctuidae; genus Diarsia; species Diarsia rubi. Next base: position 4,327,401 of record OW026432.1, read on the forward strand.
CGAAGAGCTAGTTGAAACAGACAATGAGTTCGTTAGACATGAGTGCCCTCCTTTTGAGGGTGTCACTCCAAGTTTGTTGCGAAATCCACCACAAATACACTGTAATTCATCGGCAACCTTATTTTGAGGATATAAAGTCTATTTTGGATCAAGATATGGATTTTGAACTGTGATTTTAACGTGCTTTGTACTTGGAGGAAAACTAAAACTAAAGGGCTTCTCTAGATGAAAGTGCCTGCGATCTATCTAGGTATCTCTTTTTAGTATAAAAATCTTGAAAGTAAAAAGGAACTTGTAGTAGGTACCTATTTATTGCCACATATTATTATGTCTACCTCCATACATGTTTTCTGATAAAGGGTGGAAGACTATGAATGATTCTTTGGTGTAATCATAATATACAGCGGTTTTGGGTTCGCGAGAAACAGTGTGCTGCTGAGCGCATCGTCGGTGTTGCAGCGTGCTTATAGCACTTCTGCTACTTTTACGTTCCGGTTCTGAGTGACAAAAAAGGATTCCATGCAGGTACCTAGATGTAGTTTAACCCTTAGTCACTAGTAATCATCAAAGTAATTTTACCAGTAGTGATTTTACCCGCCATACCTACCAATTTTAACTACCTATGAATCTCACTCGTGACGTACCTAGTAGGTACTAGATAGCTAGGTACATAACTACCTATCTATTTTTTTTAAGACGATGCCCCTCACTAGGAATTTCTCCTGTATCGTGGGTGCGTCCACAAACATTTAAACTCACATTCACAAATACATAGACTCGGAACAACATCTGTAGGCCATACAAATATTTGTTGCGTGCGGGGATCGAACCCGCGACACGCAGCGCAGCAGTCCATTGCCTGAGCCACTACGCCAACCGTGTCGTCATAACAATAAGACACACAAAAATAAGACACATGACCAAAGCATCAAGAGATGGATTGGTCCACAAGGCAAAAGAGAGAGGCAGACCTGTAGCTAGCTGGGATGAAGAACTCAAAAAAACAGCCGGCCCCAACTGGATTCTAAGTAGCCCAATCCAGAGAGGACTGTGGCTGTCTTTGGAGGAGGTCTTTACCTGCGGAGGTGTTCTTGCAGACAACTAAAAAAATATTTTTATACAAAAACCTTACTAACAACTATAACAATGACCGAAACTCGTACCAAGAACTCTCGAGTTTCAAGATCAAAATGTTATAGTTATTATTTTCATAATTTTTTACGACATTTCGCGGCTGGGATTTGATTTATGAAAAAGGAATTTAATTTAAAGTATAAAAGTATGAATATTGTTTTACTTCTTATACATGGCGTTCACACAACCATTTCAAAAGTCGTTCTGTTAGATCTGTCAGTTGAACTGCTTCGCACCGTAGAGGTTTCCCTACAATACCCACTTGCCTGGTTTTGAGGTTATATTCGATTTTATAAAAGGACTCCGAAACTCGGATTTAGTTTACAAAAATAACTTTTGTAGGAGTTAATATGATAAATGTAGACAATAAAAAACAAAGTTTTATGTTGACACAGTTTGGTACGGGATTCCATATATCCATGAACATGATCCTTTCAGAACGAAACCTTATTTACTAACAAAAAATATTAAATAAAACTAGAATTTAAGTTACCTCCTGCTATTGTTGTATGTTAGAAATAAAAAGCTTTTTTATTTTTAGCTATTTATTTTATAATGATACCTAGCATGACGGTTGACAGAAAGGAAATAGTAGAAAAAAAAAAAAAACAAGCACTGGACAATGACAATGATGAATATTAGCTAGGTGATGATCCTGTAGCTATGGTATGTTATCGGGTAACTGATTCAGAAGAATAAGGACAAATGTGTTTTAAGATATGAATTAAAGCAGGGGAAAAACGGAGAAACGACGACATCAGTAGTCAATTCTTCGGTCTTCCCCTACCTTATTTTTATACACAAAACTTATCTGATTCTGACGTACTTGGATAGCAGAAAAATACGAACTGCGCTGACCTCAAACAAAGATAAGGACAGGAAAATGATTAAAAATATACAAGATCACACTAAATTGGGTAAAAGCAGTGATAGTCGAGTGTTGTAACCGTCCGACCGCCAAGTTGGGCCCCAAGTTCGAACCCAAAACGAACGCACCTCTGATTCTTCGGATTCATGTGTCTGCCTGTATATCTATGCTACACTTGCTTCGGTGAGGGCTAACAACGTGAGAAAACCAGCATACCCCTCGCGTTTTTCGGCAGAGTGAAAGGGAGTGTCACACTTCTAATGACTAAAAACCACCCATGTTCCTTCTTAGCCCTTTATGTCGAGGACGCGGTATCTCTTACAACATCCCGCAGCTCCGTCGGCCCTTGTTGGTTGTTGGAGGCGCGCGTCAAACACGAACGCGCCGTCGACGGCGAGCTAGCCCATCAGTCACCGTCCACAGGCCCGCGTCTAAGGTGGCCGGAAGCCATCACGTGGCCAAACCAGCATGCCTAAGTTATCGGCGGCATGTATATATAGCCAAATCAGATTTCCAAGGGCGGCATAAAAAGTCTAACTCCAGGTTAGGCACTCACTAACCATACGATAAAAAAAATAGGTAGAAAATCATCAAAAAACCCCTCCCGCTCTTGGGAAGAGCGAAAGGGAGTGTCAGACTTCTACTGACTAAAAACCACCCATGTTCCTTGCCTCGGTATCTCTTGCGATCAGCCGCCCGCAGCCCTGACGGGAATAGAGAGACTGAAGTCCTCAGACTTCATTGGTGTCGATTTCTACACAAATGATAAAACGAAAAAGATTTTGATGTTAGTTTTCATTGAATCATTTTGAGCTTCCCACAGCTGGGACACAGGCCACCTCTCTATGAGAGAGATTGGTCTAATCCACCACCCAGTGCGGGTCGGTAGAAGATGCCACACGTATCTTCGAATTTTTGGTTCTAGGTCATGCTGGATTCCTTCACCGTTTTGAGAGTAGTGGTGATGAAATAAATTACACAAAGAAATAAGTATAGTGCCTGCGTTCGATTAAAAGTCGTTCTATGACTTTTTTGTTCTGTGTCATAGTTTGAGTCACTTCGAAAGTCCGTGTCGTGGTATAAATTATCTTAGTATTTTATATATTTACTGCGGTACTCAGAGATATTTAATGATTACTTAAGCCGTCACTTAGTTAAGATTTGACATACTTTCGTACGACAAAACTGTCTAAACCGTTACTAAGTGCTGGCCTAAGTAATCATTAAAGCTTCCTGAGTGCGGCAGTTAGACTGCTACACAATAATTTACAATACTTTATGTAGGTAAACTTCATAACACTCCTACAAGTTTTGGTGATATTATGAGTAATTTGATGGTTTATTGTTTTAAAACACATGCACATAAGTATGACCTATTTAGTCACGTTTGCTATCGGCCTAAAGTAAACCGTAATAACAGATATTTGGCTAAATAACAGCTAAGATGACGTCATCGTCATAGTAAGATTAATTACATAGGTTTAAATTATATGATTTTATCAAATAAATAATAAAATGTTTATTTGACACTTCAAAAATACATGTTACAAGCACAGTCACAATAAGAGAGCACACAAGTTTATATAGTCACAAATGAGATCCTAATCCCCAAACTAGGCCTGGACCTGTAATTTAGGGGTCAGCGTTCAGCCATGAGTTTTATTTACGTCTTGTCTATACTAATATTATAAAGCTGAAGAGTTTGTTTGTTTGTTTGAACGCTAAGATCTCAGGATCTACTGGTTGGAATTGAATTTTTTTTTTGTGTTGGATAGTCCATTTATCGAGGAAGGCTTTAGGCTATATAACATCACGCTAAGACCAACAGGAGTGGAGCATAATAGAAAAATGTTGCAAAACGGGAAACGATATTCCTTATTGAGAGCTTCCGTTGCGTGCGCTGCAAAAACGGTTTAAGAAATGGAAATATCATGCATGAAAGAAATATTCCTCTTTAAAAGTTCTACAAAAAAGTCCGCGACAGCATATATCTTTCTATTAAAATTGACTCACTGTTACCAGTTCTTACTATTGAAATGTTAGGTTAAAAATAATTATTTATTGCGAAGCTTATTTAACTCATATGGTATTAATCTATATCTAAAAAACTGTATTTGTTAGAACGGAAATTTAATATAGAATATTTGTTTCTTTTACTCTATATAGTTTAAACAAATATCTTATAAGATATCGCAATGTTAAAATGTCCGCGCGACAAAATAATTACGCGGTTCGCTTCCCTCGCGCCCCAATGTAGATACGTGGAGATTCTGGCCTCCGGGAAATTCAAATTCAAATTATTAACTGCACCATAATATTTACAAGGTGTTTTTGTGTATTGTTTTGTGAGTAGTGGGGCCCAGTGGTGGTGGCCCCGACGTACGAACAGTTGGTCGTGGGTTCGAACCCAGGCGGGCGCATTACTTTGTGTAATTTATTTCATCGCCACTGTTCTCAAAACGGCGAAGGAAAACATCGTAAGGAAACTGGCATATCTTAGAACAAAAAATTCGAAGATATGTGACATCTACCAATCCGCACTCGGCCCGCGTGGTGGATTAAGCCCATCCCACTGCTAGAGAGGAGGCCTGAGTCCCTGCAGTGGGAACAATATAGTCTGATGATGATGTTGATGATTGTGTATTTAACAATAAGAGATAGGTAGGTACTTATAGTCATTCTCACTTTAATTATGTAATATAAGGTTCTATCTAATAATATAGAGAGGAAAGATTAGATTTTTTGTTTGTGACGATTTAACTCAAAAATTACTCAGACGACTTTGAAAATTCTTTCAGGATTAGAAAACTAATTGAAAAAATATTACTATGGATAGTTGATCTATCAAGGAAGGTTGTAAGTTGTATATGTATTATTATGACGCAGACGAAGTTGCGTGGGTCAGCTAGTATGTTATAAAATTCAAAAAACTCGCCCCCCGTGGTCGAGTGGCCGCAAGTGCGACTGCTGACCTGGAGTTGTTCGGTTCGATTCCGGGGTCGGTCAGTCTTATTGGGTTTGCCATCAGGAATTTCGCAGAAACAACCACTGAGACTGGGGTTCTGCTCGTTTGATAGCAATAGGCTGGCCCCCATTACTTGGGACTTCACCTCTACACCTCTGCCTAACCCTTCGGGGATTACTGGCGTGATTTTATATTAAGTTCATCAAACTCTGTTACAAGATCGAATACACAGAATTCTTTTAAACCTAGTATGAAGTATCGGTAGGTGGTAATTCCTGTAAGATAATTTCCGACCCGTCGTGGCTGCGGGTTGTTTGAAAGAGATACCGCGGCCTCGACACACAGGGCTAAGAAGGAACATGGGTGGGTTTTAGTCAGTAGAAGTCTGACACTTCCTTTCGCTCTGCCCAGAGCGAGGAAAAAGATGGTAATTACGATCTACAAATGATCGAAGCTGGGGGCATTGGCTAGTATAATATCCTAAAGCAAAGAATGCTATTACTTTCTAGGTATAGGAATCAGGTAGGTACCTAACGTGTAGCAACTATGGAGTCTGGCTAAGTGCCTGATTGATGGCAATAGCACTCGCACTCAGCATGAGACTTAAACGTGACTGGATTAATGTGGGTCTGCTATATTAGAAACTCCTCTGCGTAACCCTTTCGGAATGTCTAGCGCGATGTTAGATCCCTAGGAGGAAACTTTAAGAAGGAAGTTGATGCTTCATTGGAAATTGATGAAATAAAACTGCTATAAATAGTAAACTCCAGCATTTTTAATAACTGATTGGTTCTTATTTATCTTTTTTTACATAAAAAAACATGTAGGTATTACTTGTAAACCTTACTTAATCGTAATCTTAATATGCGATACAGTCAAAATTATCAACAAACAAATTCCACTGCCTATGAAACTCACGGATTGCCTTCGCTTTATTCTCTGGCTCCAAAGCACTGTATCTCAGAGAGTTAAGAGCTAAAGTTTTTAACATCTTCAAGTCTGAGAGCCTACTGGCTACCCCTACAAATGCCACGTAAAAGTCATCAGACAGGGGATCAGCATCCCAAGCTCCAGGATCATCACTTGACAAGACAACAGGTAAGTTCATACTCAAGTAAATATTCAAAGGATGGTTTCTGATATCCCTGACTAAAGATAACACAGTATTAGACAAAACATTGACTTCAACACCAATGTCCCTGTTTATCACTTCTTGTATAAGCACTGGGTGCTTCGCAAGCGCATAACCATGTCCAATTCGCTTAGCTCCTAATAATATAGCATCTACTAAGTTTTCATCAGTCAGTGTTCCAAACCAATTTGTTTCACCAGCGTGGAAGAAGAAGTTCAAATCCTTTGCTTTAAGTAATTGTGGTGCGAATTCTATTAATGGATTCCCTGCATCTTCTTGGCCGACTAGATCAAAACCAGCGAAGATTTCGGGCATTTCTCTCTTGATCTGTCTTGCTGTTTGTATGTAGTCGGTGAGTGTATCTCTGTCCACTTTCCTTGACGGAGCAAATATAAGTTTAGCTCCAATAAAATCTGGGTGATCTTTCACGAATCGGTTTATAGTTTTCCTGTATGCTCTTGCTGTTATCAGTTTATCATACACAGTGCCGTCTAACTCGTACAGATTTGGCAATACACTCCTCACTTCAACGTACATAACATTGTCTTCTCTGAAAAATTTAAGGGCGTCGTAGAAATACTGTTCCCAATTAGGTCTATATGAGAGTAGAGCGTACACTGAATTGAAATAATGCATGAATTTTTGCCAAGTTTCATTAATAGTAGGGTAAACCACATCGGGATTATCACAAACTAGGGTGAAATGTGTCCGGATTTTTGCGTCGAACTCGGTGACATTACGTGCAGCCCGTCGAACTTCAGACATAAGCTGCCACTGAGTACCGCACGTCATGTTAGGAACTGTGTTTGAGAACCAGAACCTCACAGGTTTCCCAAGACACACGTAGAGATGGTCCATGTAGGTGATGTTCATTAGATATTCAGGTCCGATGATCGCCATGTCGTGAACATGCAGCACGGCTCCTTTGGGCATAGCCTTGATGATTTTGTACACTTTGGAGTTCTGAATCTGGCTCTTGTAAGTGAAGAAGTGATGCGATAGATTAAACTGAGTCGGGTGGTCGAATCCATAGTCTAGCTCTCTGAATTTGTGTTGCATCAAACAATTGTTTACCACATTTTCTTTGTCGTTCAGCGTCGTGTTTCCTCCAAGGGTTGATCGTAGTTCACGTTCAACTAGCTGTCGTCGTGTCTCGCTGTAATTGTCGTAGTTCTCGTCACATTTTGCGTAAACAAAGAGTAATGTAAATATTAAGGGCCACATGGTTGACACGTTCGCCGCGGTCCGGCGTGGAATCGTAACTGAGGCTTTAAGGAGCGTCGACCTATGACACACGATAAACTCCGTGCGCTAACAATAGTATTATAATAAACTGATATCAATTTACTGTGTCGTTGGTACGTGAGAACCAGAGTGTTCTGCGAGTTTTCATGATAAGGTAGTTGATGTTCGTATGAATGGAATGTAATATATAATTACAATGCTGTAGAATACATATTGTGTATCGGTAAGTGTAAATATGGGAAATAATCGTGTTGTAGGTATATTACGAAAACGATAGACGAAAATAACTTTATCCTGCAGGGCTATTGCGTATCTTTTGAATGTCAGTGGCTATCATATTGTCCATGGATTAACTGTCAAATTGGTTATGGTTTAGTACAAAAAGGAACCATTTGTGTTTGTGTGTGTTTTGGCATTTGTGTTTGTAGTGGATTGGCCTGTTGGTCTAGTGGTTAGTGACCCTAACTGCTATGCCGGAGGTCGTGGGTTCGATTCCCACCCAGGACAAATGTTTGTGTGATGAGCACGATCATTTGTTCTGTGTCTGGGTGTAATTTATCTATAATATGTATGTATTTAGAAATATATAAGTATGTTTATCAGTTGTCTAGTACCCATAACACAAGCTCTGCTTAGCTTGGGGCTAGATGGCGTTGTGTGATAGTTGTGGAATATTATTATTATTATATTATTATTATTTGACAGTTAATCAAAGCACACAGAGCCAAAGTGATAATCAATAAATCTGTCAACAGAGATACGCAATAGCCCTGCTGGTCATGTCTAGGTATACTAACCAATACCAATATCCTTACTTGTGTGCGAATGGTATGGCAGTCATGAGGCTCGGGGTTCGCTTACCAGGATTGGGCAAAGTGTTGGCTTTTTAATCAGAAATTTCTCTGTTCTCTGTTATCAATAACTTGCAAGTTAACACTTTTGCTGGCGTAACGAAGTTTCAATAGAAAATGAGGCTAGCTTGTACCACTAAAGTACATGACGACGTAGTACGTACACACAAAAAACAGTTAGTAAGTTTAAGTTTTATTGTCGAGGGCAGACCAAATATATTGAATTACAATATGTCTGCATTTGCGAGTAATATAATGGCAATCAATCATATTTAATTACGCCATACAACACGAGTTTTCGTTAATGCAGGAAATTCGTAATTAGATACGATTGACACATGGTACTTTTAATTTCCACCTGATAATCGGACACGCAAAAGTGGAAACGTTAGTAAAACAACAAACAATTACTTACTTCTTAAGCAGGGTGGAAAGGGAAACCCACACACAAACCGCAAAGGTGCCTAGTAAAACAGTTTTAGCAGCGGGTGGAATGCAAACAAATTTTAAAGAAGTTGTCGAAAGAAGTTGTTCTGTACAGACCAACCTAAGCAAGCCTTTATTAACCGACTTCCAAAATGGATGAGGTTCTCAATTCAACTGGTATTTTTATTCTAGAACAACATCAGGTAAAATAAAGTCTACCAAGCTAAGAATGCATACCTGCATTCTTAGCTTGGTAGACTTTATTTTCAAAGCACTTTCAATCCACGAAAGACAAGGAATCACTAAAAAAAATATTCTGAAAGCGCCTAAACATCTAACGTAGCACCGCAATTAGAAGATTAAAGGGATAGGTGACACGGACCCCGTCTCGACATGTGACGTCACTCTGGCGGCCATGTTTTTTTTCAACTGCAGGGCGGTACTATAAAGTGCCACTTAATCCTTCCAACCCTTTTGCAGGGAAATCAGCAGGCGAGCAATGGCGTCCTTTTTGCATTTTTTTCCCTCAAGCTTTGAAAGCGAACCCCCTTTTGCGATACCGATTTTTGTAATGTATACCCGAGTTTTATGATTTCTTTTTGGCCTTCTTTATTTCTTTATTTGATGTCGTCTCGCGTATGTTTTGTGAGAAACTTAGCATAATAAAGAATTTGCTCTTTTAGTTTTTAAGGCGTTTATTCGTCTGTGTGGGGGGTATGTTCCAGATTCTTTTAATGGGAATTTTGAGCTTATAAAGTGAAGTATTTTAAGAGTATTTGTATAAACAGTAGTCTACCTTTGAGTCGTGTAATTTTCTCGAACAATAACATTCTTTTCCAGTCAGTGATAGCAGAGGTGTTTGTGAAGATAAATGTTATACAATAAGTTGTTTGTGAAGATATTAATATTGTACAATAACAATAAGAAAGAGCAAACAAGATGGTATCGAGACCCGAGTGCCATCGGTTGAATGCAGAACTAGTATCAGATGAAAACGGTGAGTACCGAAATCGTACAAAACTTATAGAGTTGTATGTCGTGAATTCGTGATATAGAACCCAAGCATATGACTGTGTAAATTATCAATTCTTGGGAATGATAATTATGTTTTGTCAGGAATTTGGTTATATTTTGTATTATTTCATTTCAACGGCAGGAAAATGATGATGATATGTTTAATAGATCTATCGCCACTAAGATATTTTAATTCTTAAATTTTAAAAGTGTCGCCTAGTAGATATGAATTACCTACCACATTAATGATAATATGTATAAAAAAAAACCTTTTTAGTTCTTTTGTGTTTGTTCTTTCGTTGGTCGCGTAAAATTCTTCGCAGATGATTTAAATTTTGTTTTTGTCTAGAGGATTTGTGACTTTGAATCAATTTTAAACAACTAAGTGTCATAATTTTTTGAAATCTCATTTTAAAACCCTTCTTTTTGATACCCTACTCAATGGTAATGGAAAAAGAAAAGATTTTTTTTTCAAATCCGCGATATGGCCCCCAAAATCCGAAATTTTTCTTTGCTTTTTTAATTTGAATGGAGCCGGTGACACTCGCGCCATCAAGACGAATCTAACGACGCATATTTTATTCAAATCCCTTCATCCGTTTACAAAGAAACAGACATACATACACGCCAAACACATAACCCTCCTTTTAGGCTTCGCCGCAGTCGGGTAATAAGAGATGGATTATATCAATCAAATTGTAGTTAATTCTATGGATATTTTGTTTTTCACAAAATTATAATCCGCCTGTAAACCCCGAAGTGTTAGGAAGAGGTGTACCTATCCACTCGTACACCCATATTTCGGAATCCTACTTCCCACTAATATTATAAACTCGAAAGTTTGTAGGTAAGTATGGATGGATGTTTGTTACTCTTTCACGCAAAAACTACTGAACGGATTTGGATAAAATTTGGTACACAGATAGTTTATAACCTGGATTAAGACATAAGATAGTTTTTATCCCGATCTTATATTCCCGTGGGATAATTTTCGAGTCAACAGCTAGTTTATTTATAGTTAAGTCCCATGTAACAGGGGGTGAGCCTATTGCCATCAACCGGGTACAACTCTAGACTGGTACTGAGAACCATAAAGGATAAGGCCAATTACGCTTTAATCGACCAGGGAATCAAACCGAGGTCTCACCACCTGCTCAGCATTCGCGTTTGGGGCTATAATAATAATAATAATAATAATAATAATCCACAACTATCACACAACGCCATCTAGTCCCAAGCTAAGCAGAGCTTGTGTTATGGGTACTAGACAACTGATAAACATACTTATATATTTCTAAATACATACATATTATAGATAAATTACACCCAGACACAGAACAAGTGATCGTGCTCATCACACAAACATTTGTCCTGGGTGGAAATCGAACCCACGACCTCCGGCATAGCAGTTAGGGTCACTAACCACTAGACCAACAGGCCAATCAATATGCCGCCACACTATGCTCCTCGCGCTGCTCATCGCTATGCTCCTCGCGCTGCCGCTATTTGCCGCGATGTTGCCCGCTCTGCCCACACTGCTCTACTCGCGCAATCAATCGCGACGCTCCTACAAAAACAAAAACCGACAACATCGGGAGCGATGGGCAGGACGAGGAGCATGACTTGCGGCATAACGAGTGAAGTGGCCACACTATGTCTGTGCCTCCTTTCCTCGCTACTTCCCATGCCACTCGTCGAGTGTGTGGCGGCCGCATAAGATCAACAAGGCAGACAATTATATGTAAAATATCTCTGAAATAAAATAGCTTTCTATTTAGAATAGTACAAAATTGTTTCTCTATCGGCGCATAAATTGGTTATCGTCCCCGATTGCGACGTTTTATTTTTAATTTTATCACCTGGTACAGTAGTTCTTTTTTATTTCTTTCACTTATCAAAACAATACTCTTCGTTACCAATTTAATGGTTCAGTAGGTAGTTGTAGATAGTTTAATGGTTTGTCGACCAAAAAACACAATGGCGTTGTGGAGTATCGTATACGCCGTACCATAAACTTGCAAATGACATGCAGTCGAAAAGCAGGGTATTGGTAAAAGTTTCAACTAGCGATACAATTCGATATTATTGCCTCTGCTCAAAGTTGATTTTACAAAAAAAAAACCAATCCCACCCAACCAAATCGCGGTAATGAAACCATAGCGACTTCTAATTCGACGACAACGCCATCTAGTTAGGAAAGCTCAAGGCAAATTGAGGTCTGCGGATTGCAATAAAAGCTTTCTGATTTTTTATTTGAAAATATATTAAGGTGGAAGCTCACATCTGGCCCGCGAAATTCTAATTTTCTTACGTTTTTGGCAATTTGCAGGCCAGTGCTTGGTTGTATGTTTATGAAAATTTGATTTGCGACTGTAAGACGTATGAAGTTACCGAATTATAACCATCAAAATTACTAACTACTAAAGAACGACGACTAAATTACTAAAGAATGACTTTTACATGCAAAAATCAATCTTGACATGAAAATGAACTTGGAGGGTTGTATTGATAATTTTGATGGTTATAATTCGGTAACTTCATACGTCTTACAGTCGCAAATCAAATTTTCATAAACATACAACCAAGCACTGGCCTGCAAATTGCCAAAAACGTAAGAAAATTAGAATTTCGCCGGCCAGATTTGAGCTTCCACCTTAAGCAAATATACATATATTATAATATTATATTTTTTTTTTTTTTTTTTATATATTTTATTTATTTTGTGGTTGGTCAAGTTAGGTCAGCCAAATTTCTTCGAACAGAAGATTCTCACATAAAGCCGCTCGGCGTCGGAAATGAGCCAGGCGCGGATTTTATTAGCGGTGCGCGACGCTGTAGATCACACAATGTGAAAGCTGTATTGTATCGACCTCCTTCATTCCTAAACATTTTTTTTTTCATCTAAGTATTCTGAACTGACATTCTGACATTCTGACATTTGCAACAAAGTAACAAACTGTTTACAAGTGAGTATTGTGATAATTATTTACTTTGTTCTTAAAATAGAAATTTCATTAACCCTAAAAATAATAATTAAACCGTTGACTTTTAAATACTACATTGACTGATATCATTGCACAGGTCTCAAATCATTTAAAAAAAAAATGGTTAATGAAGACAGAAACGACACGAGTCTACATCGAATAGTTTTATAAAAATTCCTTCTGAATTAGAAACTGCTAGGGCCAGGGCAGTTGGCGTTTTGTTATTTCTGCCTACCATCATCTGCCTAGCCTTTGTCTAATGTTGATTACACTGATGCATCTGAATACCAGTATTTTACGTAAAGCGACTGCCTATCTGACCTCTACGAGCCAGTTACTGGGTAATACGATACCCACTGGTTATCAGACTTTCAACCCGCTGACAATCCACACAAAGAAAACTATAATTTGATCCCAATTACCACTATGATGATATTTGCAATTGGGATCAAATTATACTTTTCTGGTCAAATACGGTCAAAATATACAATTTAAACAGCAAAGTAAATATAACAACATCAACTATTCGATTGTTCCTTACAGAAACTAAAAACATGAAATTTATCAATTTAAAATATAAATGGAAAATCATGTAATCTAATGGACGGCATCCAGAGAAAACTTTTTATACAATCGCACGTATTGTGCCATTATTATTGTGACCGTGAATGACTAATGACGAAATCGAATCATTGTAAATATTCTAGAAATAAAGGTATGTGGTCATAATGATATCAAAATTATTTTTCGAGCAGACACGGGCATGGCATTTGTTCATGCATGAGTTATTGCAGTCAATGGGAGTGACCATAAGAAAGTTATCAATGCAGAATTGGTTTGAACTTGAGGAGCTGGTTGTTTATACAATCATAATAAAAATCAACCGATCAAACCAGTCTGCTATGATGATACTACTACTTCACCACTCTGGGCTCCTGGTAGTTTGTAAGACTTTATCTTTTTTTTTTGGCGGGTGGAAAATCATCGAATAACCCCTCCCGCTCTTGGGCAGAGCGAAAGGGAGTGTCAGACTTCTACTGACTAAAAACCACCCATGTTCCTTCTTAGCCCTCTATGTCGAGGCCGCGATAACTAGTGTACAACCCGCGGCCCCGAGACTTTCTTATCCTTGTTTCTCATCTCCTACTTGTTCTTTCCAATTTTCTACTTGTAGTCTTCGAGTGTAAGCTCGCACAGTAAGTAACCTCAGGCTATAAGAGCCAATAATAATATAATGTACTACTAGCAAATTCAAATCGGGATAAATTCGCATTGATGCGAGTTTTGCATAGTGTTAATATACGACCTACGCCAAGACAGAACTATGAGAACAAAAACCCCATTCGTTTTAAAGTTGGACTTTTTGTTCCCTTCTACGATGACGGCACGGTTGGCGCAGTGGCTCAAGCAATGGACTGCTGCGCTGCGTGTCGCGGGTTCGATTCCCTCACGGAACAAATATTTGTATGACCTACAGATAGTTGTTTCGGGTCTGGGCATTTGTGTATGTGAGTTTAAATGTTTGTGAACGCACCCACGATACAGGAGAAATTCCTAGTGTGGGGCAACATCTTCAAAAAAACTAACTAAACAAACTAAAACTAAAACTAAACCACTTGAATCGTAGGACTTGTGGGGAAAATAATTCTGTAGCTCATTTCTAATGACGTCTATCCTTTGTTATAGAGTCAGTCTTCGTCACACACACATAGCAATAGCATTTTTACAATCTCCAAGCAAAGCAACAAAATTAAATAATGCTTACGACCATTTGTGACTATAAGACTTGATACTGGGTGAATTGATTACAAAATCTACAAAAATCACTTATCTGAGAGAATCTCTGGGTGAATACGGTGTTCGAACACAAGCCATGACAATATGGCCATTAGCTATAATACTGTTAACCAATGCCATAATAGCTCACTCTGAAAGTATAGACCATGTGCTGGAACAAAGAAATGATACCCTTCAAAGAGAACTTGCTATGATGATCGGAAGCTCAATCGAAGTTATTTATTATTTGTTTCTTCGAATATAAGAACGTGGTGAATGACACGCAGCTGTTCCAGATCATAAAGAGTATGCCGAAGAGGGGCAGTGCTCCATGCTCATGACAAAGGATTGTTGATTTATGCTGCAATTGACTTACTTGGATAACCTTTGGGCTTGTTGCACAAAACAGTAAACGAATATCATGTCCACGCGTCGTTTTGTTTTGGTCTTCTTCCTCTCAATTTATAATTGCAATATTTGTCTTGTGCTGCTGTGTTGTCATTGTCAGAACTGAAACGAAACGAATAACGCCCCATTGTTAAACAGTTATACTTCTTCGTTTTTTTATATCATTTTTATATCGTTGAGATATACCAAACAATTTATGACTGTCTGTTTTCTATAGATAATACCTACTTACTCCAACCATCACCTTATCGGTTAAATTCTAACAGGTTCATTTCGACAGTCAGAATAGGTAATATAAAGGGTGTAAAAGTACCCTTAACGCAAACAAAGGGCACTTGTTCTCCCCACCACTGCGATCATTTTTTGGTTCTAGACCTGGGAACCCCCCAACCAGCAAAAACTAGGCTTACAACAATCCCAAGACTACTGTTTTTTTGCTCTTACATTACTCCTATATAATCGTATAAGCCTGGGTTTGGGCACTAATTATAAGCATATTTAGTTTAATATCGTTCTAATATCAGTCTAATTGAATTCTGTTTGCACTTACAGTAATTTAGCCAAAATTAATTTAAGCCGAAATAAGCTAATATTGCTTTTACGTAAGTATCTTGTAAGCCTACATAGGCTTATATTGGTTTAGGGTTAGAATCTTTTGAGGCAAAACAAGCTCATATTGATTTTACGTCAGATCAAACTTAAAAGTTCGTGTGAGTGCTGGTTTCAAAGTTACAACGGAAGAAAAAAACAATGAATAAATGAAAACAATTAAAGTTGCTGTGAAGTTAATGTTTATACTAAAGTGCCGTTATTATCAAGTGCGTGTATTTAAGTTTTATGGTAAGTATTCGTATTGGAATATATTATTTACTGTTAAGTAGACCTCGTTTTACGCTTCAAAATTCATGCGCCTTATTAAATATGGTATTTCCTGTTCTCATTTAATTATTTTATTTGTTAATTTGTATTGATAGTGTCGCCATTAGCATAGCTGCATTTTACAAGCGCACTATTAGACTATTGTAAGATTGTTTACTCTAATTTTAGTATTCGGAAAACTAAAGATATAACTCCATATTGAAATAAATTAGGGTTGCTCGCAATTTTATATAAAACCTTAAATCGACAGGGAGAAAAAAAACATTACACATTACAAAAAAAAAAGAAGCATTACAACTGAATAGACTGGTATTACTTTTAGTCGGTTAACTAAGTCACATGGTTTTTTTGTTTACCTCTATTTAACTACCTACATGAAGTATAGCTACAAATAATATACTTAGGTATTTAGTATTTTTTATTGTTACCTACATTTTTACGATTTTGTTACAGATTTTGAACTTTTGATTATTGAAGATTTACAACATGCCATTTAAGATTGTGCAGACCATTTAGCGAGGAAAGCATAGTCTAACAACAGTACCTGAGCAGTGGGAGCATAATGGCGTGCTATTTTGGCCTAAAAACAACAAACAAGAGAAACTAAGAAAAAATGAAAATTCAGTTGCGGATTATAATCAATGGTCAAAAATTAACTGCATAGTCAAAAGGAAAAATATTCCGACATATCTTGACGCTGAGGCTGAAATCGACATCATGAGTAACAATTCATTTAGTGCTGAATGTGATATGTTAAATTTTAACGCCCATTTCTTGACATCATTTTTTAACACGAAAGTTTTTTCATAGTCGGTTTCGTCCTCGCTGGGAGATTCATCTTCACTGAAATCATTTTTGGAACAGTCTAAATTTCCGTTGTTATTATCGACCTCTTGTACGAAAGCAAAACCTGCAGAACCCTCACTGATATTTTTCTCTACACTATCTTGTCCTGGCAGCGGTATATTTGTTTTTCTTTTTAACATTTCATTGTACTTCTTTACAACTTTCCTCCTGTAGCTACCAGTTTTCTTAAGTCTTTTCCAGTTTTTGTAATCCATTATTACTATTAAAATTTAAAATAAAATATGGCCAGCAAAATCTTACTCTTAAAATTATTAAAATTAGTATTCCCAAAATCGATCTAAGATTAAACGCTCTTATACTGGTCTTGTCTTTTGTATTGTAAATGTCGATCCGAAATCACTCTAATATCACACATATCCAGTACTATTAATCTTATAATAGTTTCAAATAAGATCAGATATGCACGTACTTACAGTGCTCTTATGCAATGCTGATATTAGTCTGACATTCTTACAAAAGCATTTGGCAAGTCTATTATAAAATCAAACGAGCTTAGAAAATATGCATATAAGAGCAGGTTTTCTCAAGTGCAATTAGTCTTAGTAAATGCTATTACAGGAGTAAGTGGCTTACAATAGCATAGTTATATACTCGTATATACATATATGAGACTTGGTTATGAGACTGAGCATTCTTGAGGTCACATCGGCTTGTCTAAAAGTAATATAGGATCGATGGCATGTTCCAAAACAATTATAAGAGCGCTTAAAGCCTACCACTCTTATAAAGTGCGGGTTCTGAGACTGTTTTGCTGGTTGGGCCCCTAGCTACGGAGATATTGGGGGTAAAAGTTCCAAATTTTACACAGCTGTTTTTGTAAATACTAGTTTTTCAGGTTATATCTTTACTTAAATTACCTCCATGACCCGTTTACTATAGAAAACATCCACTAGCACAATGTTTTAATAGTGCTACGTTGAGTTTTACCGTGAAATGTGATTTTTGACCCCAAAAAAAAAGTCAGAATTTTTTCCAGCAAAAATTTTTGCATAGGGGTACTTAGTTTGATGTACAGAATGCTTGGTTGACGTATGTGTGAAGGGTTAATTTACACCCTGTATTTTTGATAATCCTATGGCAACCCAAAATATAAGAATGTACCTACTCATTCAAAAATATGATTGTTGACTGACTAATGAGTCATGTCCAAAAAAAGTGTACGTCAGGAAATGGTTAGGAAATGGTTTTGTCAAGAAATGTTAGGAAATGGTAAATGTAAAGGTGTGTACAGAATAATGAATAAAAATACGAAATGAATTATAATTTTTATATTCATATAACAGTTTTTTGTTTAGAACAATCAACATAAGCGCAATAAACTATCTTTTGGCAGGATATTGAGGTAATCAGTCCTTAAACATAAAATGCAAACAAACTAATTAATAATAACACTAACTAAAAATTGCTGTAGAAAAATCAACATTTTGGTCACTTCCACATTAACGCTTTTGTCGCTGTGCACCAGTTAACGGCATCTAAAACAACCAAAATAAAATAACTATTTTATGAAAATAAATATATTCATTCAGTGAAACAAAAAGTATATTTACACGAATTTAGCACCCCCTTTTTTGAATAGGTTTAAGTATAAAACAAAAACAACGATGCATAAAAAATAATATTTAAATCTGAATGAAAACAATATTCTTGTTATGTGACCTCGGCCTAATACTGAGTTACAATTTACTGACGTCAGGAAAGTCATGAAATTGTGTCACGAAGTTGGAGCGTCATAACCTAACTTTTCTTATAATTTTGCAGATTGTTTAATATACTTACTAACTTCTACACAGTTATATCTCACGAAATGTTAAATTCCATAGGTCTACAATGTGAAACATGTTTTCAACTCACTTTTTTCGCAGTTCAAACAGCGTCAGTAAGCCGGTACGTTTTTTGTCCCATCACATGCAGCACACACAAAATTTAATTTTCTATAAAGAACTGTCAAAAAAACAAGATGGCGAGCTTATTTGTGAGACGCATCGGTGTTGCCATAATCGATATTCATAACGACACCAAGGCTCAATGAAATTGTAAGAGTATAAATCCGCGTCATTAAGTAGTGTCAGTAAATGGTTCGATTAATTCGGACATTTCTTTTCTACAGGTTTTTTATAGTTATTTATTTAATTTATCAATTAAAAAGCATAGAATCATGAGTTCACAGTTCTTGGTTTGCATATTTCGTTTAGACAAATATATTATAATAGTTATGAATAGTGCTGAAATTGATTATAAAAGTTGCAAAGGAAGAAATACACTAATTTTTTTCATAAATTTCGCCATTTTTATACAATAAAATACATTTTTTTCCTTGATTTTATAGAGTTATACCTCTGTTTAAATATGAATTACTTAGTTAATATTCTGTTAAACTATTCTACCAGAAACCAATTTTGTTCTTGCAAAAATGGTCGAGATAACTTCATGGGACACTCCCACTAATGAAAATGTACAACTTTTTTGGATATGACTCTAATGTTCATCTATTTATGAGAATTGATAGCCAATATTTCTGTCTTTATTTTATTTAAGTCAAATCGAGTCAGTCAAGTTTTGAGTATATTATCCTAATCTCAAATGGAGTTTTTTTTCCGGGTGGTTTTTCCAATTTAACATTTTGTGTATCAAACAAGGTAAACGAATCCTTCCAGATACCGTCAACGCGATAATTGCACAGAAACGATACGCCTACTATAGTAAAAAACCGGCCAAGTGCATGTCGGACCACGCACAATGTAGGGTTCCGTAGTTTTTGCCCATCAAAAATTATTATGTAACTTACTAAACTGATTAACCACCCGGCCTACCTGCCTCCGAACGATGATTTTCATTGTAAAAATAAAACTATATACAGTTTTAAGACAGCATACAGTAAAAAAACGATCAGCTCAGTTGTACAATAGATTCAACAGAGAGATTTATGTACGTAACAAGACACAAAATGAATGTAACAAATTACTGATTGGATCAAACCTACGAGGACACGGAGGCGCTGCTAAAATAAAACTTAAACCGACATAATGTAATTCACTCTCGCACTCACGTAGTCTTATGTAAACACATTCAAAAACCCTTTCACACACATGCACTTAAATTTTCAACAGTCACTCACTCACTCACTCACTCACTCCAAACTCACCCTACACACCCCTTCCCCACATAGGCATATATCATACACTCACCCCCCATACACTCACTCTCCATACATACTCTCACACACACTTTACCACACACCATCTGAGTGAAGGCATATTAACTTTTTTATTCTTATGTCTTAATTTTGTATTTTTATTATCATTTTTTTTTGTGTAATAGTAATGTAAAAAATACATGTTTGTTATTTACATAATAATTACGATATGGAAGAGTGGAGTCTCGTAATACAGGCTTTAGACGCGTCTGTCGGGGCCGCGGGTAGTCCAACGGTTATCGCGGCCTCGACATAGAGGGCGAAGAAGGAACATGGGTGGTTTTTAGTCAGTAGAAGTCTGACACTCCCTTTCGCTCTGCCCAAGAGCGGGAGGGGTTATTCGATGATTTTACACCCACCAAAAAAAAAAAAAAAAAGGCTTTAGACGCGTAAAAGATAACTCCAATCACTAGTTTGTAAGAAAAACTTGGCAAAAACAATAAAATAAATATTATTATAATTAAATATTATTATTACAGACCTGCGCTCCCATACATTATGTACAGGAAAATATTAATTATAAGTACATTTTATAAGTTAGTCGACTATTACTCGTAAACTTGTATAGCCAACTTAGGTGTGATAGTTTCCCTTTTATTATCGATATATGTATAATAATATTATATGCTACTACCGTGATTTTTTTCACACGCCCAAACATGGCCCGTATAGGTAACTACCTATGTTGCCAGACCTGAGTCTAACAAAAATTTGCACGAGAAAAGGATGGTACGGCCGTGCCGCTTTATTGCTCGAATTGGCGGGGGCACTGCCGTGCCCCCAGATACCCAATGGTAACACTGACTGTCAAACTCCCGAGGCATGGACATGGACAATAACATCATCATTTTGTAATTGGGAGCAAGTTATACTTTTCCGGTCAAAAACGGTCGAAGTAAATATTATTAGCACAATACAAAATACACGAGTGAGTGTACCTACAGAAACTATAAAACTGGCCAAGTGCAAGTCGGACTTGTACATGAAGGGTTCCGACTTCCGTACCATCGTAGTTATTATCTCTAGTTAAAGTGACAACAGAAAACATATTTTATGATAAGTTTGTTTTTTATAATGTTTGTTTGAATGACAAAGTTATATTTGCGGTTTTTTAAATGACTCAAAAACTACTTACTAAAGTTACTTACTTCTTACTATAGTATTATGTCGTTCAAACCAAATTTGTTTAAAAGTTCCATTGCGATCTACAGCATATTTTTCTTTGATTTTTCACTCTTTTAATTCAGGCAAAAGTTAGAGATGGGGGGGGGGGGGGGGGTGGACACATTTTATCACTTTGGAAGTGTCTATTTTTCAAACCATGGACATCAAATAACAATGACAAAAATGTTTTTTTAGTTTCAGTTCCATGTATGACCCTCTTATTAATCTTTTTTTTTGTATAAATATCGTAAAGTGGTTTACAGAATACATCTAGCTACCAAGTTTTAACTGTGTAGTCTTAATAGTTTCCGAATAAAGTGGCTGTGACATACGGACGGACAGACAGACAGACATGACGAATACGAAGTACCAACAAGTTGTTACATGAAAATATTTTGTGTAAGAGAGCTACATCTGCCAATAAACTGTAAAACAGTTTGGGAGAAGTAATATAGTTTGAAACACGGATGTGACCATGAATAAACGCTTTTTCATTTTTTCAATCTACAAGGGTTCCATTCGGCCACAGAACCCTAAAAACATAATGTAATTGTATAAATGGACGGTATTCAGAGAAAACTTTTTATACGTATTGTGAACCCATTATCACTGTGACTGTGAATAACTAATGACGGATTGGACACATTGGAAATATTCTTGAAACAAAGGTATGTGATCATATTAATATTAGGTATATTAGAGCAGACACGGGCATGATAGCATTGGTTCATGTTATTGTAATTGACAACTAAACTATTGACGCGAAAGCCAGACAGGACATAAAAGAAATAACCCCGTTTTGGTCAGTCGGATAAAAGGCTAGCTTCACTCGCCCCACATTTTTTTTACTTAGGTAGGTAGGTATACACTAAATTGTAAATAGTCTTTCTTGTGTTCGGCCTCACCTCGCCTAATCTGAAGCGATAATGCGGCCTAGGGTGGGGAACGCTTGCCTAGAAATAAACCGATCAATGCATTGCATGCAATTTAAAAAAATCCTATTTATGATCAGGAAACAGAGCACAATAAAATAAGTGAATGTATACACCGTATAACGGTAACTCTTCCTCGTAGAAATTAGATGCCACCTATGAATTCGTCATCGAAGCAAGCCATTTTCTCGTTGATAGTTGTAGTCGCTCCCAGCTAATAACTAAACCGAATTCGATAAACGTCGCACAGTAAAACAATTGAGACAAAATATCATGTCAACGATGGACCGCAATCTCATCACTACCCACAGCCCGACACCACCACTGCTGGGCATAGGCCTCGCTTTGCTTTTAGAAAGCTTCTCGTTCTTGTGCCAGCCTCATCCTGGATATTCCTGCGGTGGCAACAACAATGTCGTCTGCCCATCTCGCCGCCAGACGTCTAGCACTTCTCTTTCTAGTCTTTGGACGCCACTCGATCCCAGCTTTACTCCACCTGCCATCACCGCGCCTAGCTACGTGTCTTGGCCAACTCCATTTGCGTTCCATTACTCAATTTCCAATATCGCCCGCCATTTATATGTTCACAAATAGGTGAAACTGTGTGACAAATCCGTGACTTATTATTTATGTCGCGGTATAATCGAATCTCTAGGTAAACAAAACGAGACTTAATTATTACATATTTTTTTAATATAGGTAACAACTGCGAAGATAGTAATATAGGGTGTTATGCTAGGAACATAATATATGCAGAGACTTGTCGAAATTGCACGGCTCTAAACTCTAAACAGCCTGCTCGCGATTTAAAAATAACACATTCGGACAATCACACGAATATTATTAGTTCTTATTGCCACCTCTTCTAGACACTACCGGCCCAATGATTCTGTGGTACTGCCTGTGTTGTGGTTGCCACTTTCCAACTTAACTTAACCGACCATGTAATTGGTTATTGTCAATGTCAACCTTATTGCCTATTGTCAATCATGTAAGTTAAAATGTAATTTTGAACTTCTATGTCGACTCAATATTATTACTTCTGTTGATTTGTTTGTTGAGGAAATACTATTAACAGGTTTCCCAGTTAAACTCATCTTAAAAAATAAATATGTATTCTGTAAATACAGTAACAATTTTTAAAAAACGTCTTTTTTGTAGATTCCACCTTTGTTGTAGATTCCGCTGACATAGCACTAGCACTTTTACAATCTCCAAGCAAAGCAGCAGAACGAAATAATGCTCACGAACATTTATGATTATAAGAGTCGGCACTGACTGAATTGATAGTTACGTCATATCTCACCTACAAAAACACTTATCTACTGAGGTATCAGTTTTGCCATACCAATCTGGGCCGATAGCAGTACGGCGTTCGAACTCGACCCGTGACAATGTGGCTATTAGCTATAATACTGTTAACCAATGCCATAATATCTAACTCCGAAAGTATAGACAAAGTGCTAGAAGAAAGAAATGATCTCCTTGAAAGAGAACTTGCTATGATGGTCGGAAGCTCAATAGAACTTAGTGACAGTGAACTGAAGGCGAACGAAATAATCATGAATCTCAAAAATAAAGAGGTGGAGCGGGGATTTGCAGAACCGAAAAATTTCAACGTAGCGAAGCATTTCTTTGAATATAAGGACGTGGTGAAAGACACGCAGCTGTTCCAGATCATAAAGAGTATGCCTAAGGGAGCAGTACTCCATGCTCATGATACAGGATTGTTAAGTCCAGATTACGTGCTGCAATTGACTTACTTGGATAATTTGTGGGTCTGTTTCACAGAAGACAAAACGATTATCGCGTTCCTATTTTCAAAAGCTGTGCCTGATATTAGTGTTAATCCTTGTCTCACTCAATGGGAACTTATGAAGCATGCGAGGAACGCCTCCAGTAATGTAAAAAAATTCGATGCAAACCTGAGAAAACATTTTACTTTAGTGATTGACAATCCCAATGAAGTTTACACCGATGTGAATACTGTGTGGAGTATATTCCAGAACTACTTTATTTGTACCGGGAATTTGATGACTTACAAACCGGTTTGGGAACAATATTATTACGATACGTTACTGGAATTTCGGAAAGATCAAGTGATGTACCTTGAAATCAGAAGTGTTTTGCCTACGTTGTATGACTTAGAAGGAAATACTTACGACTCTGTAGCTACAGCAAGGATTTACAAAGAAGTTACTGAAAAATTCATGAAGGACTATCCAGATTTCTTTGGAGCGAAACTGATATATGCTCCACTAAAACTAGTAGATAAGCCAACGTTAAAGCAGTATATCAAAATCGCCTTGCAAATTCAAGCTATGATGCCAGACTTTCTGGTTGGTTTTGACTTGGTTGGTCAAGAGGATTTGGGAGTCCCACTGAAAGAGTTTGCGCAAGAACTAGCAGAAGCTAAAGAGTCCCTGGACCTGTACTTACATGCTGGCGAAACAAACTGGTCTGGCACAAGTTCTGATGAGAATCTATTCGACGCCATAGTTCTGGGAACTAAAAGAATAGGTCATGGATTCGCAATTGTAAAGCATCCTTTACTAATGGAGGAGGTTAAGAAACGAAAAATTGCCTTGGAAGTTAATGTTGTGTCAAATTCTGTTCTTAAATTAGTTGATGACGTGAGGAATCATCCTTTAGCTACTTTCTTGAGTCAGAATATTCCTGTGGTATTGTCGTGTGATGATCCCGGTCTTTGGGAAGCTGATCCAATTTCTCACGACTTTTACGTGACATTTGTGGGAGTTGCTAGTCGTCATGCAGACATCAGACTGCTGAAACAGCTCGCATTAAATTCTCTGTTTTACAGTTCATATCCGGAAAAGGACAAGTTAGTGCATGAATTCGAAATTCGCTGGACGAAATTCATTGATACGATCGTTAAAGATGCATGGTAATGTGGAATCTCAATTTGTTTCGTAGTATTTGAATGTTTTTGTTTTTAGTAGTTAGATATTAGAAGAAACAGAGAAATAGCGTTTATTGACAGTTTAAAAACCCCATAACGGCCCGTTCACAACCACATGCGACACGACTGCGACACGAGCGATGCGACATTTATGCTTGCGCCGCGCCGCGTCAAGTCGCGTTGCATGACTCGTAGTATGTTCTATGTTCCAAATTCATTGGTTTTTCCGCAGTAAATATCAAAAGGCACGGAAACATGGTAAATGCAATTAAATAGAATAAAACAGCAATGTAAGATGGAAACATAACAATGGTTCTTACAACCGGGCGCTGATATTCAGCTGCAGTCCACAAAATTATTGTAAACGGTTTTTTTTATGATGCATGTGAATATGATTAAAATTGTGTTTTTTTTTCAATTGGGCGTTTTATTACCTGTTTTACAAACTTAGTTTTTTTTTATCTTATACTTATTTAAGGTGTCCATGTAGATGGGCCGCGGGTAGTCCAACGGTTATCGCGGCCTCGACATAGAGGGCGAAGAAGGAACATGGGTGGTTTTTAGTCAGTAGAAGTCTGACACTCCCTTTCGCTCTGCCCAAGAGCGGGAGGGGTTATTCGATGATTTTACACCCACCAAAAAAAAAAAAAAAAAAAAGGTGTCCATGTAGATTTCTTGATTTAATTAATGGAAAGGTTCGAATATTGTAGTTTATATTTCCTTTTTCCTGAAAATTTTCAGTAAAAAAAAAATATTTTGTATCAATAATTTACTGTCAGATAACAATGATTCATAATAGTTAGTAACAATCGGAACTTATAAACTATGTTAGTACTTAGGAAGGTAATAATAATAAAAAAAAATATTGCTTAATCAAAACATCTGCACACGTTTCAAAGTCTGCACACTTATTTACTATTAATTCAATATACTCGTACGTAGTATGTTAATCCTCATATTATATTATCATGTCATGATTTATATCAGGTGAAGTACCGGCTGACAGTTATTAATTATTATTACAACTATCTTAATCCTCTATCGTCTTTAAAATAATTAGCTATAACTAAGTACTTTCCTAACTAAAAAAAAATATGATTCTGTTTAGTCCGTCAGTTAGATTATTTATTGAAAAATATTTATTGACGAAGATAAAACGCGTCAAAGATCATGAGTGGGGGCTTGTGACGTCACTTTTTAATAAAAAATGTACTGAAATGTGATGTCCCACGGGGTTTCCAAGCACTGTAACATATCTTCTTCATCGTCATCATTTTAGTGTACCTACGTGAAAAAAAAATATGTTGGAACCAACATTTTTTTGTTATCAAGTAGGTACACTATTAATATTACAAAGACGAAAATTTGTTTGTATGTAGGGCTAATCTTAGGAACTAAAACTAATTATCTTCCTGCTTTTGTCCCATGTTACTTGGGGTCGGTGCAACATGCTTTTACCCGACTGCGGCGAAGCCCAAAAGGAGGATTATGTTTTTTTTTCATGCTATCATTTACTCCTGGATATTCTTTCTTAATTATCATTCCTAACACAATCAAACCATGGTTTTCTTGGCCTTCCTCTCCCTCTCCATCCATCAACAATTTTATTATTACTCAGTCTTTTAGTCACATCCGATTCCATCCTCATAATATTCGATTCCAAAAATTCTTTCACTAACAAAAATCTACATTATCTCAGAGTGTCATAGGATGCATTTTAAATGTTCCCGTGAGTTAATTTCCATACAAAAAAGGGAGTTTAAGGGAGTGAAACCGCTAGCAAATGCTATTAGTGTTGATAAAAGCTCTGTTTTACCTTTTCAGCTAGATCGTCGAAGCGATTTTGATAGAATTTTCTTTGAATGCAAAAAGACTTCGGGCACTTTAATCTCAATATTTATGTGTGAAAATTTTAAAAGAATTCAGATTTTGCGGCGCTTTCGATCAGGATCTTTTTCTTCAACTAACTGGTCATTTAAGTAGATAGCAGTTGTAAGTTTGACATATTGATCATACAAGGTCCGTTACACGACCTCATACAAAATGCTTTGCACCGCCACTTGTGTGTCACAAGCTAGAATCTTTTACGTCGCGTCGCGGTTAGTCGTGGCGCGCACTAAGCGTTTTCTTTCGTTTGTTTTCTTCGAAGTCGCTGTAGTATCACAAGTATCGCGTGTAGCTCGTAGGCAAGCAGATAGGCGTTTTAAGCTAAGTTTCTACACCTTTTTCCGATAACAAAAAAAGAAGTATGATCTACAAAATATACCATGTCGTTGTAAATAAATTAAATATAGATGTGGTGGAATGATGTACTTAGGTTCTTAGTGAAGAAAGTTTTGAGAATAAATGCGAATGGCTCAGAAAGGCAAAAGAAACGGTGAAGGAAAACATCGTGAGGAAACCGGTATGGCTTAGAACAAAACATTCGAAGACATGTGACATCTACCAATCCGCACTGGGCCCGCGTGGTAGATTATAGCCCATTCCCTCTCAAAGAGAGAGAAGGCCTGTGTCCGAGCAGTGGGAACATTAATAGGCTGTTGATGATGATGATGATGACGACTCAGAAAGTAGTGGATAAGCTTTGTGGAGGATGTTATGGCTAGAATGCAGGGCTTTTGGGAAGACATAGAGAAACATGGAAGCCATGTGTCACCCCAAATAAATTAGGTTAATGATGATGCACCTGTCGTCACAAATGATTTAAGAAAATCTCATTCTGATTTCTTTGATTTAAGTATATAACTGACTAGCGGACCTGGCAGACGTCGTCCTGCCCGGACAGTGTTGAGTTCATTGGTTACAAAAAATGTGATAAATGAAGAACGGCCAGACCGATTTTGTGCAAACTTCACATAAACCACCTTCTAAAGAGTCTAAACAAAGCCTAAACATTTGGTTTGTATAGGTGAGCCCGTTCTTGAGTTATAAAATTACAACTATATATAAATAACGATAAGATAAATATAAATAACGAATAAATGTAACAAAACTTGACCTTTATTTATTACTTAGCAACTGGAGGTAAGTAATACTTATCACTCGTTGAGTAATCGTATCGAATTAATAATTTACAATATTGTAATAATAAAGATAAAGAATATTCCATAGTAATACGATTAATTAATAACAGCACGTTTCTGAGAACTCGTTCGTTATCAAAATACGACGTTGATGGATAAGTAAGCTTAGGAAATGCCCAAAAAATTTACAAACGCCAAAGAGTAGGATTTACCTACTTATTTCACAAAATATGTAATGTCACGAGCAATAAATACAGGGTGTAAATTAACCCTTCACGCATTCGTGAACCAAGCGTTCTGTACATCAAACTAAGTAATTCTACGCAAAAACTTTTGCTGGGAAACGACTTTTTTTTTGGGGTCAATAATCACATTTTACGGTTAAACTCAATGTTGCACTCTTGAAACTTTGTGCTAGTGGGTGCTTCGAATAGTAAAGGGACCATGGAAGTAATTTAAGTAAAGTTATAACCTGAAAAACTGGTATTTGCAAAAACAGCTGTGAAAAATTTGGAACTTTGACCCCCAATATCTCTGTAACTAGGGGGTTCCCAGGTATGGTCTCGAACAAAAAATTTATCGCAGTGGTGGGGAGAATAAGTGATCTTCGTTTGCGTTAAGGTTACTTTTACACCCTTTATGTACCTACTCGTAAACTCTTAGCAAAGTTCAAACGCGAATTTTGCGGTAAATAACGATTGCAACTTTCACAAAGTCCACCATCTGCCTTTTCCCAACTACATATATTGGGGTCGGCTTCCAGTCTAACCGCAACTGAATACCAGTATTTTACATGGAGCGACTGCACACTTAGCAACTTTGAGAGATATGACCTACTCTTTGTGGTAATAGGCACCTACCATAGAATATAAGTTTCGATAGGTAACATGAAAATTTAATCAATAAGGTAGGAGGAAATTGCTTCTAATCGTTGCTACAGTTTAGCCAACTTATCTGTACAGGCGGAAAAACACAGAACTATAATAAATGTACTAAGTTTGACATATCGATGCGTTTTTTCTTGACAAGCAGCGCTACCATGAACTGCACACTTTAAGTGTAGCGATGACTGTACAACACAACAGACACAAACATGTAATCGTACAGATAAAAGAAACACATTTACAATAAAGAATGATTGAATAATGATGTGGTGATTTTGTGGTCTAGTGGTCGCAATCGCTTTGTTCGATTACATAGTCAGGCAAAGAGTTACCTATTATGTTAGTCATTGTTTGTTGCGGTCGCGAATCACATTTTAATCAACGTACAACCTTTAAAACACACACCTTTTAAAAACCGGCCAAGTGCATGTTGGACAACGCACAATGTAGGTAGGGTTCCGTAATTACCCATCAAAATATATGTGAACTTACTAAACTGATTAACCACCCTGCTACCTGCCTCCGAAGTCTGAACGATGATTTTTATGGTAAAAGTAAAACAAACTTACATTTGCAGTTTTGAGACCTGCGCTCCCATACATAATGTATAGGAAAATATTTCAAACAAGTCTATTGGTAAAAGTTGGTCGACTATTACGCGTAAACTTGTAAAGCCTACTTAGCTAATGATAGTTTTCCTTTTATTTTCGTTACATATGCTATTACCATGATTTTTTTCACACGCCCAAACACAACCCGTATAGGTGGTTTAGGTTGGCACACTTGAGTCTAATAAAAATTTTCACTTTAAAGGTGAATATTTCACAAACGAATCCCTTAATCGAAAAACTGTTTGAGCAAACTCGCAATATTTTTTAAAGACCTATCCAACGATATCCCACATAATGTACTATGCGAGAAATAATAAATCATCCCCACTTTAAGGTGTAAGTACCTACTCGAGATACCCTAAAAAAAAATTGCAATATCTTAGGTACTTTAGTACTTTGTCGGCGTAACTAATTTGTATATTCATGCTAAATTACAGCTTTCTGGTACTACGAGTCTCTGAGATGTTGTGCGGACGGACAGACAGACAGACAGACGGACATGGCGAAACTTTATGGGTTCCATATTGACTGCGGAACCTTAAAAATTACCCGATTCGATTTGAATTTTGCGAACTACTGGCGTGCATCCTGCTTTAAAGTAGGTAATACCCAAAAAGTGTAATGTGGGTGTGTTATGAAATAAGAACACCTCTGCTTAACCCTTCGGAGCGCAGACCAGCAGGGCTATTGCGTATCTTTTAAATGACAGTGGCTATCATATTGTCTATGGATTAACTGTCAAATTGGTTATGGTTTAGTACAAAATGGAACCATTTGACAGTAATTGATAGGCACTATAGGTTAGCCACTGTCATTTAAAAGATACGCAATATAGCCCTGCTGAAATGATGTGCTTTTACTGACCATATTCCACACAGTCAGCAATTAAACCCCGCGCATAAACAAACAAATAAAACCTGTGTGGTCCGTAATATCCCCGTTCATAAATCTCAGAGGCCACTAGCGGCTGACACCAATTAGTGTGAACAGCTAACGATTACGAGGGCAAACGGCCCGTGTCCACGTCAGTGTGAACTTAGCTTAATTAGATCTACAGCGCTCCGCTGGAGTGGAGTAAGACTGTATTTAGAATTTGAAATAAATAAGATTATATTTATTCGTGGCTTTATAATAACTGCCATTCGAATCTATCTTTAAAAAACAAAAAAAAGGTCAAGCCGCGCTGTTCTAGGTTGGTCTGTGGATGGGTGACCGTCCATTACATACCAAGATTCCACCGTAGCTCGGAAAACACGTTAAGCTGTTGGTCCCGGCTTGCCACATTTAGATCTTTCGCAGTCGTTACAGGACTGAAAGTCTGACAACCAGTCTCACCAAAGAGTAGTAGTCTGGTCAAATTAGAATACAAAATAGGGGTGAGGTTACAAAAATTCCGAATTGGCTGAATATTGGTAGGATTGTTTAATACACTATTATAAAGGAAATGTGAAAAGTCCTCATCGATCTTTTTTGAAAAACGGGTCGTTAGTCCAATTTTCCTCTCCTATTGCTAATAACAAAATATTATATCAAAATTATCAATGTCAGAGATACGCAGTTACACGTCGCAGCAAATGCAACTAATTAGGAGGTCGACAGAGAAGTAATGGTGCACAACTGTGAACATTCACGCTGCGATTGCGGTGCTGACACCGGCAGTGGACACGCTGTAGAATAATGCAGAAGTTTCACGTGAAATATTGTATGTAATCATCAGCCTATAATGTTCCCACTGCAGGGACTCAGGCCTCCTCTCTAGGAGAGGCATGGGCTATCCACCACGCGGGCCCAGTGCGAGTTGGTAGATGTTGGCACATGTCTTCGATTTCTTTGGTTCTAAGACATGCCGTTTTCGTCACGATGTTTTCCTTCACCGTTTCGAGAGCAGCGGCAATGCAAATAAATTATACAAAGCCTCGCTTTGAACCCACGATTTACTCTTCGTAAGTCGGGGTCGCCACCACTGGGACAAAGTTATACTTTATTTCTTTCTTTCCTTACGTGTATTACAATATAAAAGTCAGTGTCATGTTGTATGTTCATTAATAAAGGGTGTAAAAGTACCCTTAACGCAAACGAAAAGCACTTATTCTCCCCACCACTGCGATCATTTTTGTTCTTGACCATACCTGGGAACCCCCTAGTTACGGAGATATTTTATTTATTATTAAAAAAAATAGTTGCCAGCAAAAAATTGCGTAGGGTTACTTAGTTTGATGTACAGAACGCTTGGTTCACGGATGTGTGAAGGGCTAATTTACACCCTGTATTTTAATCACCAACAAGATCTTCTACCTCTACTTTTGAGATAGAGAAGGATAGAGAAGGTCACGTTCGTTAAACTCGTGGCCATAAGAATTATGAGCAAGAGGTCCTGGATTCGATTCGGGCAAAGTGTTATTAGGTTTTTCCACCAGGAATTTCTGGATTTGTGCCCAGTCGATGGCAATAAGCTCGACCCTATTACATGGAACTTTTAAAACTTTACTGACGACATGTGACCTAGGTACTACTAGTATAAGGTACCTATACCTCTGCCTAAACCTTTGTAAATTACAGGCGTTTATGTTATTGGTATGTTAAGTCATTTAACCGACTTCCTAAAAGGAGGAGGTACCCAATTCGATTGTTCAATTATAAACTTCTTATTTCTTCTAATTTCAAAATTCTTTTTGTATTTGAATGAGTATACTCCGGAGGTTGTCCCATTGTCATCAAGTCAGGATCTGATAATAGGATCCCAGGGAAATCGAAGGCCACCCTCAAATTTTTGACGACATGGTTGGCGCAGTGGCTCAGGCAATGGACTGCTGCGCTGCGTCGCGGGTTCGATCCCCGCACGGAACAAATATTTGTATGGCCTACAGATAGTTGTTCTGGGTATTTGTGCATCTGAGTTTAAATGTTTGTGAACGCACCCACGATACAGGAGAAATTCCTAGTGTGGGGCAACGTTTTTAAAAAATTAGAGATACATATTACGTTTTTTGAACAAATTGTTCGTAGTTCTCCTTCTGCGCTTTCCTACATTGAATGCTAACATTCTGTTCACCCGTGAATAGAACTAATTGTGTTATTTATATGCGGCTATTAGTGATGTTAATTTCAACATTTCAGTATGCATATTAAGTTTCTTACAATTTTCATATACTTACTTAAAACTCACGCTGTTTTGTCGTCAAAGATAGACACGATAGAAACAGAAGGTAACGATAGAATTTTGAAGTTTGTTTTTCCATCAGGAATTAAAGTTAACAAAAAAAATCTAATTAGTCCGTCAGATAGATTTCCAAAAAATTTTGGACACGTAGTTTTTCTTTTTTCACGTAAACAAACAATGAAGACGATACAGTGCTTTGGAAACTCGTGTGACGTCTATTTCTAAGTGATTAGTATGATCAAACGCGTTGTATCTTCGTCATTTTTTATTGATTTGATAAAACAAAAAGTACTTAGGTACGTACAGCAACGGCATTAAGTAAGTTTACAGATGATATAAACAACTCATTGAATTCAAAGGAGGTGGTTTTATTAATATTTATTGATTTTAAAAAAGCCTTTGATACTTTGGAGCATGAGGGCTTGCTACAGGCCATGGACGAGTGTGGAATACGGGGGCCTGTGAAAGAGTGGTTCAGGCAGTATCTACATAATAGGTATCTAAAGGTTAGGGTTAAAGGAGTAGATAGTGACCTCGGTAAAGTCGATTACGGAGTGCCGACAGGGTCAGTTTATGGACCGGTAGGGTATATCATGCACGTCAACAGTATGGTCAATGTCGTGAAAAATTGTAAGGCATACATGTATGCAGACGATACGTGCTTGACATACAGCGGTCGGGACTGTGAACTGATCCAGTCGGCAATGCAAGAAGACCTGGATAATGTGGTCAAATGGGCGCACGATAATGGCATCCTTATAAACATAAATAAAACCAAGTGTATGTTGATATCGTCTCCGTATAACCAGATAGCTAAAAGTGTCAATATATCAATAAAAGGCCATTCGTACGAATGTCTTCACGATAGCAAAGCAAACTGTCAATGTGAGTATATTGAGCGTGTGGCAAAATACAAATACTTGGGATTATTGATTGACGAGCGATTCACTTGGGACGTACACATAGACACAATATGTAATAGACTGCGCTCCGTACTAGGGAAACTAATTAATTTAAAATACATAGTTAGTAGGCGAGTAATGTAGGGTGAGATGTCCAACAGTGAACCATGAAAAAGTTGCACATTCAAAGCTCAGCTGTTTCTAAACATAATGAAGATTTTTTTTTCCTAAAGTACTTCTCATATATCTAACTTTAATTTTGCATATTAATTTTAGACCCAAACGTAACAGAATAGGATATATTTAAGTATTTTTAAAAGATGGGAAATGGCTCACTGAGTCCACCTCGTGGGACACACTGAACCGGTGGCTAGGTCAACAGTGAACCAATATGTACACAGTGAACCATCTTATTTATTTTACAGTAAATTATTACTATTTATGCTACAAAACTAAAGGAAAAGAAATAAAACGTCTTGTATATGTTATCAAATAATCAACTTTATTAAACCTAAATGGTTTTAACAATGTGTTTAAAATATTTATTGTTTTATAGAATTTAACATATATCTTTGGCTCACAGAGATCAATTGTTCAGTCAACTTAGTAATTATCAGTCTTAATAATTAGGTACAATTGTTGTTCTTACGAAAGACAAATTTATATCAAAATACAAAAAAGAAAAGTTCAAAAGAAAAAGCATCTAAAAATCAAAAAGGGAAGTTCAAAAGAGATAAGTTAACTGAAAATTTGAATGTTGCTGTTCGGCGACTGCTGCCGACTACCTTGGGGTTCGGTAATATATATTTTATATCGTTTTTTGTTACCATTGCTATATCTGGCTATAGAGGTTCACAAAATGTGTGATAAAATTTGGATTTTAATTTTAAATACAACACGCAGTAGTCATATTCAGCTTCAGGAGAATCATCAAGAATCTTCGCAACATAGTAGCATTTTATCTTTTTTTTCTCTGATTCAATCAATATAATTACAAAATTATCCGCTTTGGGTTTTCGACACAGTGGTGGAAAGTCTTCAGATAAAATAACTTCATCGTCTTCACTGTCACTGACGAAATTTTCTCCACCAGATGAAGAACCACTAGCATAGAAATTGCCTTCGGAATTAGAATCTTCATCAATAATTTGACTTTCTTTTATCTTTGCCTTCTTTTCTTTAAATAAATTACTTTTTACTTTCTTTGCTTTTACCTCAACTTTTTTTTTTCGCGATGCTATTAAATCTTTCTCAGGAGTGTCGGTGGCTATCATACTCCGGCCTAAGGGTCTGCTTCTTTTGGTAGTCTTTCTTGGACCGGCTTTCAATGGCAGCCTAAACATTTTTGGGGAAACAAAACTTTCCACTGCTCTCGAAGTGGAAGCTTGCTGATCATTTTCATTGGAATGGGATGCCAGATCATTATAGATTTCTCGTGATGGTAAAATTGAAGGAGAGGAGGTCTTAGGAGGTGAACGATTTTCATTAATTTCACATTCTGTATCTGTTTCATCTCTTCCTGATTCGGGTCTATCCGTCACAGTGCTTGGTAGAAAATCCTCTTCTGCAAAAACTGATTGGTCGTATGGATAGATTCCACATTTCCTAAATGCGTTGGTGATATTTATTGGAGTCATGGCTTTTAAGTAGGCCTCGCCTGTGCATTGAGCTACATGGTAGAGAGTGAGAGCCTGCCCGGGGTTCCGGAGTAGCCACGAATCGACGGCAGAATTATAAAATGTTTTAAATGGACCATTTAATCCCACATCTAATGGTTGTAGTCTTGCGGTAGTATGAGGAGGTAGTGTCATCACTGTAACACCAGCAGCTTTAGAAATGTTCAATGCTTCTAATGACAAATGACTTTCGTGGTTGTCAAGAATTAAAAGAGCTGGATTTTCTTTTGAGGCGGAAGTATGTTGTATAAAGTGTTTCATAACATCAACGAAGATGTCTGCATTCATCCATCCAGATGAAGCAGCCAAGCCAAGAGTCCCAGGCGGAGCGCCATGGAGCATATGCGATTTAAAATATTCTTTCTTGGAAAGACCATTGCTGGGGGCAAAGCATGACCGGTGGCGGAAACAATGCAGCAAGTGGTTACTAAAACACCTCGCTCTCCACTCGTAACTTTGGATACGTTACTCCCCTTAAGAGCTAGGACTTTTTGTGGGCGTTGTACCGTCGTGGTTGAGGTTTCATCCAAATTATAGACGCGTGTTCCGTTACCGAAGTTAGGAGACCGTTGCATAGCTTCTCTTAAGTTTTAAAAAAATGTATTAACATTATATTTGTTGAATGCCGAGGCTCGAGCCAAGCTGCACGCTTCAGGTTTCTTCAGACTTAACTCCGTGTGTTTTTTTTTGAATGACCTTAACCACTCCTTTCCAGCAATATGTTTCTCTTTCCATGAAGAAGAAACTTTTATGTTGTTAATACGTGCCATTTGGTAAGCTAATCGTCGAGTATCTTTAGCAGTAAGCCCATAAAATTTTAGCGAACAATCTATAATGTATTCTTTTAATTCTTTTTCCTGGTTAGGTGTAAAAATAGCATTTACTGCATAATTCGGTACTAAATTCGTAGTTTCATCGCTCTGAAATTTTTCTACATATCTCCTTACAGTTGGGTAGGGTAATCCGCATTCTTTTGCTGTTTTACGAATGGATTGTCCATTTTTTACAAGCATGATAGCCTGCAACATTTGTTCTTTCGTATGACCTCCAATTTTCCTTCGCGCTGTTTTAATTAGCCCCATGCTGAAACAATAGCATTATAATAAATACAATTTAATGTTTCAACTCAATATAAATTATGTATAAAATTCAAAACCTACCCACATAACGTAGCAATATAGAGGTGGTACACAGTGAACCGGTTCACTGTTCAAACTACGTTCGTGGTTCATTGTGTACTACACCCACCATTCATCATTTAAGGTTATGTTAAAAACAAAAGAAAAGAGTTACCGTAGTTAATTCAGTTTTATACGATACCCCATTATACACTATAATAAGTATAATAAATGTCACACAGAAAAACTATGCATAACAGACACAATAACAAAAAATAGTACTTACGTTTTATTTTGTTTTGTCGGCGAAAATTACAATGCGGTTCACCACGCGGGCGTTTTCGGCGCTAGCTCGCTCGCGACTGGGGAGCGGGCGGCGCGGTAAAAACTGAATACTTTCGTGTCCACGGCACGGTTTGGCAACGTCGCGTTTACAAAGTAAGAAGGGTGGTTCAATGTGTACCACTGGTTCACTGTTGGACATCTCACCCGTGAGATGTCCAACAGTGAACCATGAAAAAGTTGCACATTCAAAGCTCAGCTGTTTCTAAACATAATGAAGATTTTTTTTTCCTAAAGTACTTCTCATATATCTAACTTTAATTTTGCATATTAATTTTAGACCCAAACGTAACAGAATAGGATATATTTAAGTATTTTTAAAAGATGGGAAATGGCTCACTGAGTCCACCTCGTGGGACACACTGAACCGGTGGCTAGGTCAACAGTGAACCAATATGTACACAGTGAACCATCTTATTTATTTTACAGTAAATTATTACTATTTATGCTACAAAACTAAAGGAAAAGAAATAAAACGTCTTGTATATGTTATCAAATAATCAACTTTATTAAACCTAAATGGTTTTAACAATGTGTTTAAAATATTTATTGTTTTATAGAATTTAACATATATCTTTGGCTCACAGAGATCAATTGTTCAGTCAACTTAGTAATTATCAGTCTTAATAATTAGGTACAATTGTTGTTCTTACGAAAGACAAATTTATATCAAAATACAAAAAAGAAAAGTTCAAAAGAAAAAGCATCTAAAAATCAAAAAGGGAAGTTCAAAAGAGATAAGTTAACTGAAAATTTGAATGTTGCTGTTCGGCGACTGCTGCCGACTACCTTGGGGTTCGGTAATAAATATTTTATATCGTTTTTTGTTACCATTGCTATATCTGGCTATAGAGGTTCACAAAATGTGTGATAAAATTTGGATTTTAATTTTAAATACAACACGCAGTAGTCATATTCAGCTTCAGGAGAATCATCAAGAATCTTCGCAACATAGTAGCATTTTATCTTTTTTTTCTCTGATTCAATCAATATAATTACAAAATTATCCGCTTTGGGTTTTCGACACAGTGGTGGAAAGTCTTCAGATAAAATAACTTCATCGTCTTCACTGTCACTGACGAAATTTTCTCCACCAGATGAAGAACCACTAGCATAGAAATTGCCTTCGGAATTAGAATCTTCATCAATAATTTGACTTTCTTTTATCTTTGCCTTCTTTTCTTTAAATAAATTACTTTTTACTTTCTTTGCTTTTACCTCAACTTTTTTTTTTCGCGATGCTATTAAATCTTTCTCAGGAGTGTCGGTGGCTATCATACTCCGGCCTAAGGGTCTGCTTCTTTTGGTAGTCTTTCTTGGACCGGCTTTCAATGGCAGCCTAAACATTTTTCATCATCATCATCATCATTTCAGCCGAAAGACGTCCACTGCTGGACATAGGCCTCCCCTAAGTGTCGCCACATTGACCGGTCCCGTGCGTCTCGCATCCAGCGGATCCCCGCAACCTTCACCAGGTCATCGGTCCACCTAGTGGGAGGCCTTCCAACGCAACGTCTTCCAGTTCGCGGTCGCCACTCCAGAACTTTTCGACCCCATCGGCCATCCGTTCTGCGAGCAATGTGCCCTGCCCACTGCCACTTAAGTTTGGCAATTCTTCGGGCTATGTCGGTAACCTTGGTTCTCATGCGGATGTCCTCATTTTTGATTCTATCACGCAAAGTAACTCCGAGCATAGCTCTCTCCATTTAAACATTTTTGGGGAAACAAAACTTTCCACTGCTCTCGAAGTGGAAGCTTGCTGATCATTTTCATTGGAATGGGATGCCAGATCATTATAGATTTCTCGTGATGGTAAAATTGAAGGAGAGGGGGTCTTAGGAGGTGAACGATTTTCATTAATTTCACATTCTGTATCTGTTTCATCTCTTCCTGATTCGGGTCTATCCGTCACAGTGCTTGGTAGAAAATCCTCTTCTGCAAAAACTGATTGGTCGTATGGATAGATTCCACATTTCCTAAATGCGTTGGTGATATTTATTGGAGTCATGGCTTTTAAGTAGGCCTCGCCTGTGCATTGAGCTACATGGTAGAGAGTGAGAGCCTGCCCGGGGTTCCGGAGTAGCCACGAATCGACGGCAGAATTATAAAATGTTTTAAATGGACCATTTAATCCCACATCTAATGGTTGTAGTCTTGCGGTAGTATGAGGAGGTAGTGTCATCACTGTAACACCAGCAGCTTTAGAAATGTTCAATGCTTCTAATGACAAATGACTTTCGTGGTTGTCAAGAATTAAAAGAGCTGGATTTTCTTTTGAGGCGGAAGTATGTTGTATAAAGTGTTTCATAACATCAACGAAGATGTCTGCATTCATCCATCCAGATGAAGCAGCCAAGCCAAGAGTCCCAGGCGGAGCGCCATGGAGCATATGCGATTTAAAATTCTTTCTTGGAAAGACCATTGCTGGGGGCAAAGCATGACCGGTGGCGGAAACAATGCAGCAAGTGGTTACTAAAACACCTCGCTCTCCACTCGTAACTTTGGATACGTTACTCCCCTTAAGAGCTAGGACTTTTTGTGGGCGTTGTACCGTCGTGGTTGAGGTTTCATCCAAATTATAGACGCGTGTTCCGTTACCGAAGTTAGGAGACCGTTGCATAGCTTCTCTTAAGTTTTAAAAAAATGTATTAACATTATATTTGTTGAATGCCGAGGCTCGAGCCAAGCTGCACGCTTCAGGTTTCTTCAGACTTAACTCCGTGTGTTTTTTTTTGAATGACCTTAACCACTCCTTTCCAGCAATATGTTTCTCTTTCCATGAAGAAGAAACTTTTATGTTGTTAATACGTGCCATTTGGTAAGCTAATCGTCGAGTATCTTTAGCAGTAAGCCCATAAAATTTTAGCGAACAATCTATAATGTATTCTTTTAATTCTTTTTCCTGGTTAGGTGTAAAAATAGCATTTACTGCATAATTCGGTACTAAATTCGTAGTTTCATCGCTCTGAAATTTTTCTACATATCTCCTTACAGTTGGGTAGGGTAATCCGCATTCTTTTGCTGTTTTACGAATGGATTGTCCATTTTTTACAAGCATGATAGCCTGCAACATTTGTTCTTTCGTATGACCTCCAATTTTCCTTCGCGCTGTTTTAATTAGCCCCATGCTGAAACAATAGCATTATAATAAATACAATTTAATGTTTCAACTCAATATAAATTATGTATAAAATTCAAAACCTACCCACATAACGTAGCAATATAGAGGTGGTACACAGTGAACCGGTTCACTGTTCAAACTACGTTCGTGGTTCATTGTGTACTACACCCACCATTCATCATTTAAGGTTATGTTAAAAACAAAAGAAAAGAGTTACCGTAGTTAATTCAGTTTTATACGATACCCCATTATACACTATAATAAGTATAATAAATGTCACACAGAAAAACTATGCATAACAGACACAATAACAAAAAATAGTACTTACGTTTTATTTTGTTTTGTCGGCGAAAATTACAATGCGGTTCACCACGCGGGCGTTTTCGGCGCTAGCTCGCTCGCGACTGGGGAGCGGGCGGCGCGGTAAAAACTGAATACTTTCGTGTCCACGGCACGGTTTGGCAACGTCGCGTTTACAAAGTAAGAAGGGTGGTTCAATGTGTACCACTGGTTCACTGTTGGACATCTCACCCTACATTCTTTACCATGCACTTGCAGAGGCAACAATAAACTACGGGTTGGGTGGTTATGGACTGACTTTTCCGGTACATTTAAATAAAATAAAATCATTGCAAATTCGATTATTAAAATTACTAGTAAACAGGGCAACTAAAGATAGCATAAATAAAGAGTACGAAAAATTATTTAAAATTTGTGGAATATTACCTATACAGAAAAAAGTAAAATTAACTATAATTTTAGAACAGCACAACAATAACGAATACAAAGTAAAAAAAGTGTATAACCGACCAACTCGTAAAGTTTCACGGAAAAACAAATATTCGGTACATAAGGTGAGGAATTATTTCGGTCAAAGGACGCGGCAATGGCTAGTTCCAACATTGTTAAACGAATTACCTGAGGAATTGTCTACTGAAACAATATCAAAAAATGTTTTAAAAAATATCCTGCGCAAGCACTATTTGGGTTTGTGTCCTTAGCGCTGGAACCTGAATTGTATTATAATAATAAACCCTAATATTTATGTGCCTAATTGTACTGTATTGTATTGCTTCGCTTGGCGTATTTGTCCGGAGGTTCGCGAGACTTGGTTGTGTTGTTAATTATGTATAGCTTAGTTTTACCGAAATAGTGTTTTTTAGCGGCTGGGTCGGGCGAGTACGTCAAGTGAGGTGAGCATAATTAATTATTATAGATCTAACGTAAGAATGGTTCGGCCATGCTAGTATGCGCGCGCGACGTGCTGCTGTCTGTCGGGCGGCTGCCGCCGTTGTGTCTCACACGCGCTGGGTAGCTCGTCTCCCACGGGGGGGTGCGGCGGCGGTGGTCGGGACGCGGCGGTAGGAGGACGTTTGTTTGCTGCGCGTGCTGGCAGTGCGGCCCTTGCGGCCTTGTTGCAAGAGTGATTAAACCCAGGTATAACCACTATTGTAATAAGGCCGTTAGAGTTACATAAATAACAAAACTATGTTTCCCTTGACTTTTACTTTATGATGTATGTAGTACTTAATGCTCTTTTAACTAAGAGTTGTATTCACGAGAACGCTGCCGACAAACTGTCCTGCAGTTTGGCAGATGATTTGTATTAAACCCACTCATGTACCTTTGTTGTTGAAAAAAAAAAAAAAAAAAAAAAAAACGTATTTAATATTTTTCGATAATCTAAAAGACGGACTAATTAGGATCATATATTTTTTAAATCAGTAAACATCCCTATTGCAGCCACGGGTTCTGTACCTATTTGTGCCCGGTTGATGGCAATAGGCTCGCTTTCTATTGGACATAACATAACTGGCGAAATGTGTACACTGTAAGACACACCTCTGCTCAACCTTTCGGTCCGAAGGTTGTTTGGCACACAATTATGGCATGTTCAATCTAGCCAGCAGCCAGCGTGATCCGATGTATTTATACAGCGGTTCACGTTAGTTGTAAAACTAGGGGCACTTGACCTACCCAAACCTATCCTACTTCCTAACTTCCTACTAAAATTACTTATAAACGGGAAAGTTTGTAAGTATGTATAAATGGATGGATGGATGTATGTTACTCTTTCACGCAAAAACCACTGAACGGATTTGGATAAAATTTGGTACACAGATAGTTTATAACCTGGATAACACATAGGATAGTTTTTATCTCGATTTTATCTTCTTGTGGGATACTTTTCGAGTTGTAGCGTGCGAAGCCGCTGGCAACAGCTAGTCAGCAATAAGGAGACACCCTAGGAAGACATAGGACCTTCTTAGTGCGAATTCTCCTCGGTTTCCACTCACTTCTGCCTTATAAAATAAGCTTTTGTTGGCCATGTTTCAATCCACTCTGGACTGGGCGCCTTACAAAATTCTAGTACAATTTTATTTTCCAAAATACTGAACACAATCTTTCTACAGATTGTTAAATAGATAAGTATCAACATAACATTGACCACTTACGATAACGTCCCAAGATAAGATTTGTTATATTTGGTCTAACGCTAGTTTTCCTTACGACTTAACCTTCGTAATCTAGTGGGTAATGGTAAGGCGACAATAAATGCCAGCGAACTTTCCTAAGGTATAATGTATACGTTTCAAATCACTGAGGACTGTCGAGCTCGATTTTTTATCACCATACAAAATTATGTTCGGGAATAAGAATATGCGATTTACAAAAAAAACTATTGATTGTACTAAAAATATAAAACACTAACTGCCGCACTC
This sequence comes from Diarsia rubi, assembly GCA_932274075.1. Taxonomy (NCBI): domain Eukaryota; kingdom Metazoa; phylum Arthropoda; class Insecta; order Lepidoptera; family Noctuidae; genus Diarsia; species Diarsia rubi. Next base: position 4,369,722 of record OW026432.1, read on the forward strand.
AGAGAACTTTTATGATGAATTAGGCCATCACTTAGTAATGGTTTTGACAGTTTTCTCTCTCGGCTTAAGTAATCATTAAATATCTCTGAAGACCGCAAAATTTGCATGTATAATTATTTGCCAAAAAATCAGAATGATCACATGTACGTTTAGTATGGTTTTATTCGTTAAAAGAAATTGTTAGAGGTACGAGTATCTTCGCCATTTTTTTCTATCAAGTAAAATTACTTGTAATATGTTTTTAACACACAATGTCACTAGCGTATAATAATATCCTGAAGAATATCATATATTTTTTTTGATTTTGTTTACTGTCCCCTTATAATACTGAAATTGCAACTCTGATAATGATCATGCAGATTTGCGGTCTGAGAGTGAAAAATTGGACGGTGCGCTTTTAATCAGGCGTTCATTTAGCTTTTGTCTTGTAAATAGTTGTGATCTCGAAGATGATTATGTTTAATCATTGACTGCCTCGTTGGTCTAGTAATCGCAAGCGTGAATGCTGTGCTTGAGGTCTAAGTTCAATTCTCAGGTCGGGCAAAGGATTATTAGGTTTTTCCATCAGTTGCAGCTTCGAAGACCTGCCCGGTAGGTGGAATAAGTCCACTCCTTGTTGAGACTTGAACATAATTAGCGCAATGTGAGTGTAGGGCTCGTCGTAAAGGCTACATCTTTGCCTAACCCTTCAGGAGGACTGGCATGATGACATGCTATATTATGTTTTATCTCACAATGGTTTTTCCATCAAGAATTTCTTAATAGCAGACCTGTGTGTGAAGTTTAGCCCGAAAGATCGCTAAAGAAAAAAAAAACTTTATTCCTTTTGTTTTTTTTTTGTATGGCATCTCGCTGGTCAACCTGGGAGAATTGCCGCTGCTTAGCCGGAATAACCTGTGGATGCTTTGAGTTTAAGGCCTCCAGCCATACCCAAAAATCTTATAAACTAAGGGCAACCCCTGCGGGCCTCGACCGGATCGAGGCTCGGTTTAAAGCGTCACTGAGGAGAGGAGCAAAGTGATAGACTGGATCTGAGTGAAGACTTGACTCCTATTACAAAGCTCTTAAATATAACTTACGGCTTTCTACGGTCATTGAGTGTCCAGCAGGCTACTGTTGCCAAACAAACAATTATTGCTAAAAGTTATCTGTAGGCGTTCGTAAAAATCAAAATCAAATCATTGATTTCAAGTAGGACAGTTACAAGAACTTTTGATTAATCGATCAAATACAAAATAATAGAAGTTACAGTCCCGGTCACAAGGAATAATAACTGTGAGTGTACTGTAGTGGCCCATTTCCTAGCGTAGATCTCTATGGAGAAGAACTGCCAATTAAAAATCCATGACACTCTTAAATAAAAGATACCTACATCTAAATTGTCAAAAAATGCCGAAAATAATGCGACCACCACCACAACAATAATTATCTTGAATGAATCAACAATAATCTTACCAGCAGTGCTATTGCGTATCTTTTAAAGGTCAGTGGCCATCATAGTGTCCATCAATTAACTGTCAAATGGTTATGGTTTGGTATACCATTTAACAGTTAATCGATGGACACTATGCTAGCCAATTAAAAGATACGCAATAGCCCTGCTGATTGTAATTAAAAATTAAAGCGTTCCTACATCATATTCTGACGGCACGGTTGGTGCAGTGGCTGAGCGATTGGACTGCGTTGCGTGTCGCGAGTTCGATCCCCGCACGGAACAAATATTTGTATGGCCTACAGATAGTTGTTTCGGGTCTGGGTATATTTGTGTATGTGAGTGAACGCACCTACGACAACGATATAGGAGAAATTCCTAGAGTGGGGCAACGTTTAAAAAAAAAGAATTAATAAGGGTAGAGGAAGACTAATGATAATGATAGATGACAGTGTAGGATGATATAGCAAGAAAGGAGGTATTGTTGTTCATATGGACGAGTAATAGATAAGTATGGAAGAAAGAGCCAATATGCTACGCTGACTTCAAAAAAATTGGGATAAGAGCAGCGCAACGATGATGACTTCTGAACGCCAAAAACAAAAAAATGAAGCTACAATCCCAGCTACAAGGCATAAACTGGTAAAAGTACTATAATTGCCCATTATAAAGCCGGCTTTTGAGTATGGGATATAATATAATATACGAGTATATTCGGTTTAGGCGCAAAATGCCTAATTCTCAAAATGGCAACAGAGTCGCAAAAGGACAAGTTCTCAAAATGGCAAATTCTCAAAAAGCCTAATTCTCTAAATGACCAATTCTGAAAAAGCCTAGTTCTCAGTAAGCCGAATTCTCAAAAAACCTTATTCTCATAATGCCCAATTCTCAAAATGGCTAATTCTCAAAATGACACATTTTCTACAAATGGGAGAATCTATTCTTTGAAATAAATAATTTCTTAAAAGTCGCGTTTCACGTTTAGTCTTCATAATTATAGGTACTGCATTCTGAATTTTGTACCTTCATCATGATTCTGCACTCCGTGTACAGTGCGAAGAAATGTACCAGGGTGCCGGATTCAGTTGAAGATAAGCTACGGGGTGACAGTATAAAAGAAAATTTAATGATTAATCTTAACTTATGATACCTACTGACACATTGCATTACTCCTGTTAACTTCTGTATTTGGTGCAAATGACAATCTCTAGTGTACCTAATTGGTCCACGGGGTGTAAGTTATGCTAATGCAAGCAACATTCTCCCCGATATACGTCACACCACACCGGAATGTTATGTGTTATTCGAACAATACCTACTTGATCAATCAGATCAACCACGGTGGGTGCCGGGACGAATCCAACGGGGTAGATAGAACTTTCTCTCTGGACCTGAACACACAGAGCGGGGTGGATGAGAGTGAGTCAATATTATTTCCCAAAATTTAATTACAGTATGAAGGTTAGTCCGTTCAGAAATTTGCATGTGAAATCGCGTCTTAGTAAGTATATATCATAATGGTTAACACCTTTAGCCGTAAAAAGCTTGCTATCTGTAAATGCAGAAATCTAAGAGATTAAACTTACTGACTAAAGAAATACATAATAATTATTAAGAAATCTTTCATTTCTAAGAATTAGCCATTTTGAGAATTGGACATTCTGAGAACTAGGCTTTTTGAGAATTGGCCATTTAGAGAATTAGGCTTTTTGAGAATTTGCTATTTTGAGAACTTGTCCTTTTGCGACTCTGTTGCCATTTTGAGAATTAGGCATTTTGCGCCTAAACCGTATATTCATATTTAAATTATTTATATACACACACATACACACACACACAACACACATACAACACACACACACACACACACACACATATATAAATAATTTAAATATGAATATACGGCCAATTCATATTTATAATGAATATCATATCAATCTTCGAAACTTATTGTCCGTAAGTCGGGGAAGCCACCACTGGGCCACCGCAATGCATTAAATTACTAAAATGAGATGGGTGGGTCACGTCAGCCATTCACGATGAACGCTGGGCATCAGAGTATAGTCTCCACACGATGGTTGCTGGAAGATGGACGGCGTCGCCGAGGCCTGCCCAGAAAGAGACGATCTGGACGCTTACCACGATGGCTGGTTCGAGGCGACACGAGAAAATAGCACATGGAAGGAATTTGGGGAGTCCTTTGAACAGCAGGCAATTAAAAAAAAGGGTTAATATTTAATGTTATTAATATAATCGGTCACCGCCGCATCGACTGATGAGTATTGATTCCTTAGTACCGCAGTACCTTTTGGTAAAGAAACTCGTAAAAAACGATCAGGAAATTCAGCAAGATCATTCAATACAGGTACGTTTTGACGCCAATAGAAGTTGATACAGTGACGTCAGAACTTATCAGACGTGTGTTATAAACGTGCCTCTTGATCATAAAAACCCAAACAAATTACTTTATACGTGATTAATTAGGTACATTTAAAGTATAGTTTCGTGTTTCTAACGAATGAGATTTGATTTTATAATCATTTTATACTAGTTTTTGCCCGCGACCTTGGCTCTTCCCTACTAAAGGGAACGTAATATTATTTTACTAAATAATGTAAAAATAATATTAGAATTCCGACAAAAAATTAAAACCCTTGAAATTTGTTACGGAATTTAATTAAATTATTTTGTATGCACAGAACGACGAATTATTTTTTCTAAAACATAATAGTCTAAGTGACTCCTTATTTGTTTGTAAGTATGTCTTCTTCTTTTTTCTCTTTACCTCATGACTCTGACTCTCCATGCTGGACAGATTACGGCCATGTAGACAGATTCCTAGAGATTCCGTCGGCAGACTTCCTTCACCACATCTGTCTAATCTTTCACGGCCCCTGATTGTACACATACAATCAGGGGCCGTGGAAGATCAAGAGGTACAGTTTTACTTCGCTACTACTTTTAGTGTCTGAGATGTTCTTCGCACATGATTTAACTTTTGTGTTTGTTTATAGGATTTGTGACTTTGAATTTATTTTAAACATATAAGTATGGTATATTTTTGTAATCTTCTTTTAAAACCCTCCATTTTGATACCCTACTCGATGGTTTTTTTTAAATTTTAATATAGTTAGAGACACTCGCGCTATCAAGACAAATCTAATGACGTATATTTTATTCAATTTCCCTTCATCCGTTTAGGGAGTTAAGAGGGAACAAAGAAAAGGACAAACATACATATCATATACATACATGCCAAACACATAACCTTCCTTTTGGGCTTCCCCGCAGTCGGGTAATAATAGGAAAATGTTATAATTATACAAACATGCTAATCTGCATAGCCTTCATATTGTGTGTCCCAAGATTATGTCTGGGCCTTAAACTTATTGATAACCATTTTAAACCATTTTAAAAAATTAAAAGAGTTACCTTTGGAGTTTCTTGCCGGTTCTTCTCCTTAGGAATCGACCAATGCACCGAACCGTGCCCCTTTTTTTGTCGACGTTTTACAAATGCCCATGTAGGCTTATGTGAAATACAATATTTTGACTTTGACTTTGAAGAATTTAACGCGAACAACGAAAGAACAAACACAAAAGAACTAAAAAATTGTAAATAAAAAAGTAGTTAAAAAACTAAAAAACGACTGAAAAAACTGAAACGCAAAAAACAAGCACATTTTAAATTAAACAAAACATGAAAGCAGGCGGGGTTCATTTGAACCTTAAATTATGAAATGAAAATAGAATGGACCCCGTCTACTGCTTCCAAGTTTTGTTTAATTTAAAATGTGCTTGTTTTTTAGTTTTTTCAGTCGGATATTTTACTTTTTTAACTACTTGTTTTTGGATTGCTCTTTTAACTTTAATTTGATAAAAATTTGCTTATGTTAACTCCAAGTTGCATACTAAGATCGTTAAAAAAACTCTAATGTGTATGTTAACTGGAAAAGTGAGTTCTTTTCACGTTTTAAATTGAAGTGCATGTAATCGCAATTCAGTATGAATTCTAATTAATTACTTTTGTCTAGTAGGTATGCGCTAAACTTGATTCAGTTTGACTGCCAGGCAAAACGGCGGAGGTCTTAAAGTATCACCTTGAAAAACTCCACATTTTATAAATATTAGTAGTAGTATTGGTTCAGTGGACAGCGTTCTGAACGGATTGATTTATTTTAAAGACAGGTTCTAAGAAAAATCTTAGTGTATGTTGGCTATTTATAAAAATAATAAAAACAACCTGCTGTACTGGACTCAATCATAGGCTTTTTAATTATCGATAAATGTCGTTAATATATTTTTGTTTTTAGTTGCTGCATCAATAGCATAAGTAGCTCTTTGCATCCTTAGATAATATTTAAGCGGCTTCTAAAAAAGAAGGAGGTCAACGTATTCCGCTGTAATCTTCTTTTTTCATATACTCACCTGTGTTCACCGATTTCTCCGTGATTACTAATCGGATTTGAGTAATTCTTTGATCATTATATTCTTTGTTCCTGACCTTGTTCTAACTTCCATGTTACTTGGGGTCGGCACAACACGGATTTTCATCTTTTCTCCTCTGTTAATAATCACGCTATATTATTTAATTTCATTTTTCACACCATTCCATTCAATCCATTCATCGTTTCGTTCGTTCGTTTCGTCTTCCGCTCCTTGTCCATCCATCAACATTTACTTCTACATATATTCATCACTGTCTGTTTTTCTTTTAAGCACAAACACAGATGATTCCCTTCGCTGGCTTCCTCTGAGTTTGTTTCTTCATGTTGTTTTCGAGTACAGTGATAGGAAATGTCCCTAATTCCGATAATTATCTTATTCACAAACATTAACCAATGTAACGAACATTGGCCAACGTCATAAATGTTTTCTCAACAAAAATTTAGAGGTGTGTAAGAGGTCAGCGTATGACATAAAAAGATAAAGTACTTACGTATTTTTATTTCCTATAACAAGATCACAATATAAATAAGATGCAACATTTTCTCGAATATAATGAGAACTTAAAGCCAAAATATTTTTGTTTCTTTATTTCAGTCCATAAAAACAAGGCTTACAAGATTTATAACGCAATGGTTAGACCTGCTGTCTTGGATGGATCAGAATGCTGGGCCACAAAACGGAAAAAATAAGAAATGAGTACTTAAGAGGAAGTCTGAAAGTGGCGCTAGTGACTGAAAAGTTATGTGGAAATCGGTTGTCGTGTCGGTTATGTGAAAATGTCATGATGAAGATTTTGAATCAGAATGTGAAAGGGTTTATGAGTAGAGTAAGACCAAAGAAACGATGGATGGACTGTGTTAAAAATGATATGGTAAGAAAGGAGGTGACTCATGAGATGACAAAAACAGAGAGGTATGGAAGGGAAAGACCAAAACCCAAATGAATTGGGATAAGAGCTAGAGAATGATGAATAGCATAACATACAAAGCATATCAGATTGTGCTTTGTGCTATCTTAGTGTTATCATTACTTAATACAACTAACATAAACCCAAATACACAATGTTGTAATGATCAACTCCCCTCAGACTGGTCAGTTAAGTCAAGTCTGTAAGCAAGCTACGGTGCACTTGTCACAAAAATGTTCGTTTAACGGCCGACCACAGATGAAATGGTTGCAAAAGTGACATTTGCATTCCGTTCCACTTTATTTTTTGTGTTCCCTTATAATAATATTTCTATGTTGGCGATTTTGGCAGATTGTGGGAGATTATTTACCAAAACCTGGTAAAAACTCTTAAAAATCTAGGTGGGAAATGCTCAATCCATAACCTGGTTAAGGGTTATGGGGTATCGTATTATCCAGCATACTAATACGCAGCAGCATAATACTGGTATTCAGCTACATCCGTTTAGAGAGTAACCGAAGAAAGACAGATGAATTAGAAATACATAACTCTTTAGAAGATAAGACACCATGTCTTATCATGACTTATGTATTAGTTGACCTTTGCAAATAGGTTAAATTCAATTAATTAGTAAACAGATGAATATTGCGCCATTTTCGATAACTTCAAAACGGTATCTAAAGTGGTTTTGAGTCACTTTTGGTTGCAACATGATTGCTGATGTATCCAGGGTCGATTCCCTTTTCTGGTACGGTTTTTGGGTGTTTTTGAGCACACTCGGTAATCCTGGTTCTCTCATAGTTCGTTGTGCCGGCAATCAGACACAACCGGGGGAGAGATAAGGTAGAGGACAGCTTTCCGAGATACAGGGGTATCCCGTCGGGGCGGGTTGTACACTAGTCACCGCGGCCTCGACATATAGGGCTAAGAAGTGAAGATGGGTGGTCAGTAGAAGTCTGACGGTCTGCCCAAGAGCGGGAGGGGTTATTTGATGATTTCCCTCCCCCCCCCCCCCCAAAATGGGGTATCACGGCTGTGTGGCGGTAAGTCCCCTCTTCTTCGCCCTCACCTTCCGTCTGATGCAGGTCCTCACCGGACACGGTTGCTTCGGGAGAAAACACCCGGATCGGCCGGAAGACACGGTGAAGCACACCGTGGAGGTCTGCTCCGCTTGGGCGGAGCCCCGCCGTGTTCTCGTAGCAGTGATCGGCGGCGGCGACCTCTCGCGTCCGGCCCTGGTGCAAGCCGTGGTCCGGAGCGAGGCGGAATGGGATGCCGTCGCCTCCTTCTGCGAAGCAGTGATCGAGTGGATATTATGTTTTTCCTGCTCCTCCGCTATTCTTTTCTGATTAATTTCGTTGCGGGATTCAAGACAGTTAAATCGTTTCTCTGGGACTTCGTCGAGCTTCATTGTCTCGGCGCTATTCTTGTGGTCACTGTTGATTCTGGCTTACAGGAGTTACAGTGGTTTGGGAATAGTGTGGCGGGCTTGTCCCTTTCGCTCTGCCCAGAGCGGGGGGATTATTTGATGATTTCCCATTCCCCAAAAAGGGGGTCACAGCTGAACTGTTCAGAGTTTGAAAGACACACACACACAAATAAAAGACCCTTACATACAGGAACTGCTTCTTTCGCCTCAATGACTCAATCATCGAATGACTCCTCTCGCTCTGGATGGAGCAAGGGAGTGTCAGACTTCTACTGACTAAAAACCACTCGTGTTTCTTCTTAGCCCTTTGTGTACGGGGCCGTGGTATTTCTTTCAAACAACCCACAGCCGAAAGGTAGCGCGAAGCGAAAGGTTTATGTAAAGGTGACAAACACCTTTCGCCTCGTCAATGGTTATTCATACACCTGGCTGGTACCATACTTCGTCTTGCTTTATTCACCATCGCCATCACGCCGGTTGCGAATACTACGCCCTTGAACAAGATCACCAGCAGTCTAAAGGTCAGTCTAAGGGACGCCGGCTGTCCTCATAACATCATTTCCTTCATAATTAAACGTGTTCATAATTATAATGATTAAAGATCCATGACACTAAGTCATACAAGCCAATTTATTGTTTTATTAAAGGCGAAGTGTATAAATAAATTGTAACTGTTTTATTTAATGTAGGTATTTATTGTGTATTGATATTGTGTTTTTCAGAAACAGTAAAAACACAGTCTTTGTCAGCCCATCTGTGGTACCTAATCAATAGCTGGCATTGATTAACACCAAAATTTTGATTTGAAAAGGGCCCAGCAGGCCTCGTGCAAAAATATTTGATCCACTTTACAGAAAACTATTTTAAGGTATAAAGAGAATATTTCATTATTGTTAAATAATGAAATATTCTCTTTGACATTTAAGTAGATCTTGTAGGTATAAGTTGTATTGTTTTGTTTGTGAGCAGTGGTGGCCCTGTAGTGGCGATTTACGTACAAACAGTGAGTCATGAGTTCGAACACAGTCAGGTGCATTACTTTGTGTAATTTATTTCAGTAGAGGTACTGAAACTCAAAACGGTGAAGGAAAATATCGTGAGGAAACCGGCATGTCTTAGAACCAATAAAATCGATGACATATTATGACTGCTACCAACCCGCACTGGGCCCACAAGGTGGATTATAGACTCTTACAGAGGAGGCCTGTCGAGTCCCTGCAGTGGGAACATTATAGGCTGATGATGATTGTTTTGACCTCAAAGTCTTTTGATCCAGGGCCATTGTGGACCACTGGTCGCTGGACACAAGTCCAGCGCGTCCTTAGTCCAGCAGTGCGATAACACAGGCTGGCAGTACTAGCATTGCTTTACACTGGGAAACAACTTGAACAAAACAGCTGTAGGTAAACATCACAAAAAATGTATCGTGAGTGAAGTCGGTCTATATCACGGTTTTGCTCATGCTTACACTTCGTTATAGGTACTTAATAGTAATTTATTTACAAAATCGATATCATTACGATAAATTATTTATATTTTTGTGTTTTACACACATAAACACAATTATTTACAAACATCAAGCGTGTTTGTATTTACGTTTAAATAAATATCTGACGATCACTGATTGATTATACAATTTAATATTTTTGTTAGTAAATAAGGTACAAACGGCGACAAATCAAGATATGCATATCCAGTATAACCTGACCACATTAAGTATAAGTAATCTGATTATGAAGCCCGATTGTTCGTCGTGCGTACGACTTTTAGCGGCTTCTCAAGATCATCAATTGCCAACCTTTCTTAGTAAAATAATGTGCCTAAGTAGGTAGTCGATTCAATGACATTTAAAACCAATTCTAAAAATATTTTCACTGATAGAAAGATACTTTATTCGTGGGTGCTAAAGCCGAGCTCTCACAATTTTTCCGGATGAAGTCGCCTGCGAAGGTATTATTACTCATAATTTTGCAATTTATCACACACATTATCAAGCTTAACTCAGCATTAACTCGGTTCAATTGAAACAAATACATATTATATATCTATGACACATCTATTTACTACTTAACTTAATATGTACAGCTTATCAGGCGAGAAATTGCGGACTTTCGCAACAGTTAAAAGTCATTCACACTACAATCTTTTAACAAAATCACGAAACACTATTATCCAATAACGACTCATCAGAAATCACATCTTTCACAAACCTGCTCCATTGATCGTTGAAAACATTAAATAGTCTCGTTTTACCTTCATCATCTAACGCGCTATACTTAATGGAGTTGAGAGCAAGCTGTTTCAACAGTCTCAAGTCAGCATGCTTACTTGCAGCTCCCATGAACGCCACGAAAAAGTCATGAGACAGAGGCTCCGCGCTCCACGCGCCAGGGTCGTCACTGGACAGCACTACAGGTAGACCCAGCGCTAGATACGAAGCTAACGGATGGTTCCTTACATCGTGCACTAACGATAACACCACATTTGATATCACATTCACTTCCAAAGCAATGTCTCGTTTGATCACAGCTGACATTAGACTCGGGTGCTTCGTCAGAGCGTAACCGTGTCCAATCCGCTTGGAACCTAGAAGAATTGCATCCACTAAATTCTCGTCGGCTGAGGTTCCGAGCCAGGCGGTCTCCCCAGCGTGTAGATAGAAGTTTATCTCGTCTTTAGCCTCAGATAATATAGGAAGGAAATCTGTCAATGGTCTGCCAATATCTTCTTGACCAACAAGATCAAATCCCGCAATCATATCTGGCATTTCTGCTTTAAGTTTTCTTGTCAAATTTAAAGCTGCTAGTACCTGATCTGTACTTAGAGCCCTGTGTTTTGTGATAATCAGTTTCACACCGATAAAGTCTGGTTGTTCCTCAATGAAGTTATTGGTTAAATTCTTGTAGAGTTCCACTAAGTACTTCTGGCTGTGTGACGTGCCATCTAATTCATATAAGTGTTGTAACCCAGTGCGGATCTCTATATACATTACGTTGTCTTTATAAAACTGCTTGAGTGTCTCATACCAGTATTTTTCTCTTACCGGCCTGTAGGCAATCAGTGATTTAATTGTATAATAAACTTTGTTAAATCTTCGCCAAACTGTGTTGATGTCAACAAAGTTGTAATCTTCGCCGTCATCTTTGTAAAGTGTAAAGTAGTTCTTCAATTGAGAATCAAAAGTAACTGGATCGCCGGAAGAATTCCTGAGATCACTAACAAGAGCCCACTCAGACGGACAAGGTCGTTCTGGGGTCGTCAGCGAGAAATAGAATTTTAAATCATCGTTCACGTAACACGCATATAAGTAGTCCTCATATGTCAACGTCACTAGCACATCTGGATGTAACATTAAAGAGCTATGCACGTGTAACACTGCACCTTTCGGCATTTTTCTGATAATTTGATACACTTTCGAATGTTCGATATCTTTCTTGTAAGAAAAGTAGTGTTTGGAGAAGTTGAAATGCTGTGGATTGGTGTACGAAAGATTGAGTTCTTTCAGCTTCCATCTGGTCAAGATATCATTTGCTATTGTTTCGTCTTCATTAAAGTGTTGTTTTCCACCAACGGCTATGAGTGTTTCTTCGTCCAATAAAGCTCTTCTTTCTTTACTGTAGTTATCCGGAATGAGGCGTGCGTCGAGTGTGATAAGGAGACACCCGATAGTATAAGCGGCCAGTGTATTCATTTCCGATCGTTCGTCACTTGTTGGGTAAGTGTTCACGCCTCGGCCGCCACTACCGCACTGTGTGTGGCGCTCGTATATATATGTCGTTAAACGTTTATTGTTGACTGGATAAGTACCTACTAGAGTTAATGTACGTTGGATTTCGCTGCGAATATCGTTGATTTTGATTTTATATTTGGTCAAACATTTGAGGGTCGGAAGCTGTGGTTATGAGACTAAATAATGTTTTATTTTGTATATTCTAATTTTCTTTGTCTAATGTGTACAAAATTCGATTTCGTTAGCATCATTTACATGCTTTAGTGAATTCGTTTACTTGTCGACCTTGATAACAAGTGTTTTAATTCGCTGCCGACAAACTAGTTTGCAGTTTGGTAGACTTTTTACACATTTTCGTTGTACAGATAATAAATAAAAAAAAAAAAAAATTATATATCATATATTTGAAGATAATATTACCTACAAACATTGCTTTTTTGTCTTTTCAAGTAACTCAACTTTACGCCTATATCCCGGAAGGTTAATTATACAGAGGTGTACCTACCAGTTTACCCAAAATGGCAAGTTGTGTTCAATTTTTATATAATTCGGGGAGAATCTTTAGCCATGATGCTATTGAGAAAATACTAATTAAAGAACCCAATAAATATTGTTTACCCGGTCCGCGAATCGAAACCTCATACACATCTGTAGTGATTGATCAACTAGACAACTGACCAATCAACCTAGTATAAGTTGACAAAAAAATCTAATTAGTCCGTCAGATAGATTTTCAAAAAATATTGGACACAAATTTTGACTTTTTTCACTTATACAAAAAATGAAGACAATACAATGCTTCCAAAACTTGCGTGACGTCACATCGCACTGCATTTTTTACCACGTAGTGACGTCAAAAGCCACTCATGATCTTTGACGCGTTTTATCTTATTAAATTTTGATAAAACAAAAAACACGTAAGTATCCAATATTTTTGATAATCTGACTGACGGAGTAAACAGAATCATATTTTGTTTAGTCAGGAAACATTCCTATTATACAATCGTATGTACACACGACATAACTCTTTTTTTGAGCACCCATTTTCCTTCTTAACCCTTTGTGTCCGGGGCCGCAGTGGTGACAACTAGGGTATGCTGACAACTAGGGTATAGTAACCCGAGGTTTGCCCCAAGTGTAAGCCCAATAGGGGATCGGACTGAGTCAAAAAAAAAATATTCTAATTAGTCCGTCAGTTAGATTATCGTAAAATATTGGATACTTACACGTCTTTTGTTTTATCCAATTAATAAAAATTTGACGAACATACGCCTCATCAAAGATCCGATCGAGTGCCGGTTGTGACGTCATTTGTAGGTAAAAAATGTACTATCATGTGACGTTTTCGAGGAATTCACGATTTTTCGAAGCACTGTATCCTCTGCATTTTTCGATTTTGTGAAAAAATAAAAAATACGTCTCGAATATTTTTTGGAAATCTATCTGACGGACTAATTAGTTTTTCTTTGTCCGATCCCCTATTCTTGAGGAGGATTATGGGATACTTAAAGGTTATGGGATGGCGACCGTTAGTACCCAAGAAAAAGAACAGCAGCAGGGGGCAAGAGAACTACGAATTTGTCAAACTAGGAAGTGTCGAAGGGTTTTGAGGGACTGTCTCTTGTAAATAAATTTTGACGTTCGAAAAGCTCTGATTATTTATTAGTCCAGTGATACAAAAAAGAACAGAAAAATTACTAAATGACTTTTGATTTGATTAACCGACTAGTTTGCAGTTACAAATTAGTGTGTCTTCTATTTAACTCGATTTTGCTTAAACGTTTTTCATGCACATTTAAAACTGTCATGCATAACCTTTCCTCTACCTCACCACATAATAATACATGCACGACCAATAAGCATGCTCTAAACTGCTTATTATTGTTTTCTCCGCTGATGCAGTCGCGTGTCGCTTGAACGTGTAGTTTGTGGCCAAGTACTAAGAGTACTCTCAACTCATTCTGACAGACTATTAAAATGAGTAATATTTGTAATCACGTTCCCGAAAATGGCTCCTACGATTTTGATGATAGCTCCAATAATATGGAAAGATTAAAAGAAAGAAAACACAAGTGCACACAACAAACAATTAAAAATATAAAAGAAACTAAAACACTAAACTAAAAAAAAAGAGTGTGTGCATCTCAAGGCTGCGCCAAATGGGACCAGTTCAAAAAGTGCAAAGTGCCGAGCAGCTAGGGCCCAACGCTGGTTTTCAACTGACCCTGAGATGGTGATGTTACGAACGTGAAACAGGGCGGTTTAAGGGGGTGAAAAAATAATCTAGCTAGGTTTAATATCTGTGAAAATTCGTATTCTCTATTTATCCGAGCAGAGGTCGGTCGCCCAAGTTCTATCTATTATTTAAGTAGGTAGCCCCGTTGTCCCGTGGATGCAAGTGCGACTGCTGAACGGACGTGAGTCATTGATTTCGAAATTTTTAAGTACCAGGAGTTCGGAAATTGGCGATATACCTCCTTGCCTCGGAAAGCACGTTAAGCCGTTGGTCCTGCATCTGATCTCTCACAGATGACTAATCTCCGGCCAAGATTGGCCGCCGTTATACACAAAACGCGAACTACGATGTACAATTTAATCTTTAATCAATTATCTGAACAATTTCCGAAATTTGGTAAATTGCTGAACTATACTTACTACATATAATTTAATAACAATTCAGTTTTAAATAATAATCATCTGTGTCCTTCTATTGAATGTTGCAGGAAACTAGAGATTAAATCATTTACTTTTATTCTATTTCGATACCTACCTTAAAATAAAATTCATAAATGTGGGAAAATCTCGAACGTGGAAAAAAAACAACCAAATTCCAAAAATTATGTTCCACTTCGTAGGTTCTGTTCGCACGACGACCAATCAAGCCTGATCTCTCATTGTACGGAAAATCCATTGAAAGCAGGGCCATGTTGTAATGGTAATGTATACTTTGATGTGTCACCGAGTATTCAAATTAGTCAGGCGCTTTTTTGCAGCAAAAGTCGTTGCTTTATTATTATCACAGACTAGCTGATGCCCGCGGCTTCGCCCGCGTCAAATCATTTACTCAAAATCCATTGGCGAAAACAGAGTGTCTTTGAGACAGACAGACAGACGCGGCAGAGGTCTTTGTTTTATAATATACTAGGTGTAGCCAGCGGCTTTGTCCGCTACAGCTCGAAAGTTAAGTATCCCACGAGGAGAGAAAATCTGGATAATGACTATCCTATTTGTTAATCCAGATTATAAACTATATATGTACCAAATTTTATCCAAATCCATTCAGTAGTTTTGGCGTGAAAGAGTAACAAACAACCATCCATACACAATACGTACCTACTTACAAACTTTCGCTTTGATAATATTAGTTGGACTAGAGGACCTGGCAGACGTTTCCTGCCCGGACAGCAGCGCCACCTAACGTATCCAATTGTAAATCTAAACCATTCTGGAATTCACTTGAACACATACAATTTTTTTTATCAAAATCGGTCCAGCCGTTTAGGAGGAGTTCAGTGACAAACACACGTATAGAAGAAATATATATATATATAATATAACTAGATGTACCTGCATGCGTTGCAATGCCCTTTTTCCTACCTTCTTTTACCCTACCTACTACCCTACCTTCCTACTACTTTCACCGTTTAAACCTTCCCTCGACTACCACAAACAATTCAAAACCAAAATTAGCCAAATCAGTCCGGCCGATCTTGAGTTTAAGCGAGACTAACGAACAGCAATTCATTTTTATATGTATTATAGATCATAGATAGATATGTAGTGACTTAGTGATACGATTAATGAAAATTCTGTCTCAATTATTTAGATTTTTACTATCAACTTTATTTTTATCAACACCTACTAAGTCCCTACTTAATATTTTGAAGACGTATTTGTTTGTTTGTTTGTAGGAGGGTGTGTTTGTAGGAGGTTAGCTCCGGAACTAATGATCCAATTATAAAAATCCATGCACTGGCAGAAAGCTACATTGTTCGTATGTGATAAAGGCTATAGATTATATTTATAGCATGTATAGCCGCATTATCACTATTTTTGCAGACGAAGTCACGGGCAAAGTGCTAGTTTCAAATATTTCTAGTCTACTACGAGTATGTCTAAAGTAACTTCGGAATTAGATATCGGCGGCCGTCTTTCTTATTGTGACCAAAAGCAAAAGTCGCATTTGGTGGGTCAATACACTCAGCAACCGTATCGGCAACCTTGTTCTAAAAATTTGAACGGTCAATACACTTACAACAAAATCCAGAATATTCTAAAACCAATAAAAAGCTATAAATAGTTTATTCAAAGTGGTCGTATAATATGCAAAAGTCGATCGTAAGTGAAATTTAAGGTTATAGCTGTCACTTAACCAACTTTACGTAAGAAGGTGTGACGTTATTAAAATATATAAATAGAACTGATTTTTCTGTCCTTATTTTTTGTGGTACTTACGCACTTTCTATCATTCCGTAGGAAATCATTACCGCATGGCCACGAACTACACGCTCAAGCGACACGCGACTGCATCTGCGGAGAAAACAATTAAAAAGAAATGCGTAGAGCCGGTGAAGAAAACAAGTCAAAACATGACTGTCTGCTATATTATTGATGTAACATCTTGCATGCCATGTGTTGTGTATACTCATGTTTTGAACAAATAAAATTATCTTTATCTTTGTCCGGATCGCAGATGAAATTACACAGAATGTGTATGTTCTGCTGCCTCTATAACAACAAATAATAAAAAATAAAAAAAATAAAATGGATTTAATGTCTATACATTAAGTCCATTTTAAGAATTTAAAATTTTACCGTGATTCTTATTAAGATTCTGCGTGGATTCTGATAAAGCGGCCATTTTAGACCCGCTGGTCTGATCTATGTTCGGAACCCGATATACGTAACAATAAATATTGTCGCCTATATTTTTTCTATTTTCACTTAAACATAGGCTTTTGATTATGGGATGTTGTATTTTGAGATTATTACATACTGAGCTATATATTACAGCCCGCGTTTGAGATGTAATTATATTAAAGCATAGTGTTAATGGTCGCGTACAAAATGTATGACGAGCGGTGAAATATTATAAATTATAATTTAAGCTGGCTTAAATGAAGACGATACAGTGCTTCTAAAAGTTGCACGACGTCACATTTTGTTATTTTTTTATCAGAAATTGACGTCTCGAGCCCCTCCCACACTCACGATCTTTGACATGTTTTATTTTCGTAAATTTGTATTAATTTGATAAAACAAAAAACACGTATCCAATATTTTTCGATAATACGCCTGAAACTATTTAATATTTATAGAAGTAAAGGAAATTGTAAGTTAGCTTAGATATTAATTAATTTGTAATAAAAATTTTGAAAATTTGTCTATGTGTAGGAGGGAGAAAATTATCAGACGGACTAAACAGAATCATATTTTTTTAGTCAGTCAACTGAACTATTCACGGGAACGTGTTTTGTGAGTTTTTTGTAAAATATGCAGATATTTCAATGACGCATAACGGTAGGTACGCACCAGTAGGCACCAAATCAACTAATGCAATTCCCATGCAAATTAACACTGTGTTGGTACGTTTAATTTCATTCTCCTCTATCAGACGTCACGGCATCATTTACTCCTTTCTCTTTCATGTTTCTCACACAATCCATTTTAACATCACTCATCACTTTTTTCAACTTCTTCACTTCTTGTTTTCTTCGTGTTGCAAGTCGCGTCGCTTTGACTTGTGGCATGAACTTACTATGAGCAATTTGTATTCATTCGTTTTCTCCACTTTCACACTGGTCTAATAGTCTCACAGTCTCACGAACAGTCTTACGAAGGGGTATCGTCGTGTCCAGTATTATCTGTGTGGTGGAGGTCTGATAGGCAGGCGTTCCGTATGTAAAATTCTGATATTTAGCTGTTCAGGTAGTCTGTTTGACTAGACTGACGACCTCAGCATAGTTGGAAAGAGGCTGACGACGTTTTCTTCACAGGAATTTCATTAGATTATAGCCCAGGCCTCTCCTTGAGACGAGGCCTGACTCCCAGCAGTGGGAACATTTTAGGCTGATGATGATGCTGACACGTTAAAGGAGAAAGTTTGCAAATGCTTTTTGATGAGCGATAAAATTGGCACAAAATAACATTCTAGAGGACCCACCTATTAAAATTCCAACTAAGTAGTATCAATAAATTCAGAACTTGATAATGACCTACGCGCATATTACCATAATATATTTTTAGTGACAGAATCACTACCTACTAAGTATGTATTATCGGTAAACATTTCTATGAAATTATAATGATGTGACGCACAGTATGTTCTGCGTATAAGTTCTAGTCTTGCAAGCCGAAACACAACAGTCACAAGGTCGCATCTGCTAAGAGTCGCGGGGTCACTCAGTTTTCCCTTTAGGTTGAAGTATTGTTCATCATTTTTCTCCTGTCCATATCCCAATTTATTCGTGAACACCGCCTCGTCGCTGATTATCTTCTTCTCCGATGCTTCTCTATAATTTGCCATCTCTTAAGTGACCTCTCTTCTAGCTGTGTCAAGCTTCCCACAGTTCATCCATTATTTTTTCTTTCTATTCTTTGTAATTAAATTGTTTAAAAAGTTCGGTCGAGCCGTTTCGGAGGAGTGCAACCACAACCACACGACATATTAATTTATTCCAAAACTTTCTAAATTCTAGAATGGGTCTAAATTCTACATAAATATGTCGTGTTTGCATCCTACTTAGTTTACCTATCCATTCTAATAAATGTGAAACTAAATCTGTTTGACCCTTAAACAGCTTGACGACGGAGTTGATCTGGATGTTGATCTGGATCGATCATGATCACTGTTTAGTACCTACATATTGTGCCACAACTAGTTACACTTTCTAGGCCTTTTTTCCAGGAAATTTCAGAGCTGTCCAGGTTGCTACGTAGGTACCGATCGGACAAAATTTAAGTCATCGATTGGAGGAGATGAAGACGGATATTTGGCATTTTTGTCACAGTAGTACGTTCTCGCGGGATAAATGCACGCAGGTGAAGCCGCATTACCAAAAACGTTAGTACAATGTACCTACTTTATAATAAAAGTGGAACGATAAGTCGCTTATACTTAATCGATCTAGTCAAATACTGTCGGAAATCATCTGTTCCTGAGTATTTATTTTTATTTAAGTGTCGTTAGTCGAAACTTTAGACTCACTTTTATACAGCCCTAATGTTTTTTTTACACTACGTGTCATTCAATGGTAACTAAAGGAGCTTATTGCTTACATCAAATCCGCTAACATAAATTGGCGGCATGTTTAAAATGTACCTAGCACATTTCGTGCCGCCGACATATCAATCCATAACGCCCTGTCCCACGACCGCGACGTCAGGTTTCACGACTTGCGACCGGGGGCGGGGGCGCCTGCGTCAACCGACGCTCGTGTCACTTGTTTCCTTCGCGATCTTCGTACATTGCACAAATTGTATTTTATCTTAGGTTAGTCTGAATGGTTTCATTCGTATGGGCCAAAGTTACCTAAGAATAAATGATCATTTGATTCATACTCTAGGCAATTTTTTTCATCTGATCTTTTTCACAGTGGTTGTCGTAAAACGCATGTCAGTTGAGCTTGTGGGCAAACAGTTAGACTCGCCCTTATACCTGCGTATAAGAATTTCCGTTACAAAATTAAATGTCGCTTAGTGTAAGTAAAATGAGCATTACTGTTAATAGCGCCATCTATCAAAGTAGTCGTGTACTTAACACAGTTTTAAAACATAAGTGTATCAGTAAAGTTGTGGTCTAGTGGTCACTCAAGTTCCATTGAGATCTACGCGAGGCGCGGCGAACGCCATCCTACGGTCAGAGATAAACTTGCGCACGAAGTGTTCTGTACCCGCATTATCTATACAACATTAAACACCACAAAGGGTGTAAAAGTACCCTTAACGCAAACGAAGGCCACCTGTTCTCCTGTCGGGGCTGCGGGTAGTCCTCTGCCCGGCGAGCACGGCCTACAGTGACATGGCATGAGTCACACATTTTATCACAGTTTGGGCGATAAAACCGTTTTGTCTTAAATGCTAGCACGGCGGCGTAAGATAATTTCTTGATATGTGATATAACTTCTTGACGTTTAGTTGGGACTCCTATGTCTTATTTGCTAATATGGGCGCACCCATTTTGTAACAAATGTCACATTTTGACAGATGAATATGCTCGTTTATATCACGTTCGTTCGGAGGTGGTGATAAAAGTAAATTAAAAATATAAGTATATTTTTCTGCTTACTACTGCATCAAATGGCAGTAAATTATTATAATTATGTTCTTGCCCGAAGGCAAGAGGTTCAAAGTAGGAAAATATTCCGAAGAAACATTCGGGACTCCTCTAATCCGTTCGAGTTGCCAGACAGGGAGTTCCAACGGATTTTCCGCCTGACAAATACATTTCAAAACAAATCACATCAAACTTTTAAAAGAAAAACAGAACTTTTAGTTAGTAGCAAGTTATCAAATAATAAATAAAAAAAGAAAATGAAAGACGTGCCGCGTAGGTACGTGTTATGTCAAAAATGAATTAGTACCCAAGAAAATTAAAAAGTTGTATAACTGTATGAACTGTGCTCTTTTATACGTATTATTTTATTTGGTCGCCTATTCAGATGGTCATAGACATTTTTATTTTTTTAATATACTAGGTCACACTATGAAGTCAGCAACAAGAAAGACAAGTCGCGTCTTAAATTATATCACATGTGGTACCCGTGCTAGCATTTAAGACAAATTCTAAGACATGACATAATTTATAACGTCTTGTCACCAACGTCTTGGGTACGCCCGTGCTCGCCCCGCTGGTTATCGCGGCCTCGACATAGAGGGCGAAGAAGGAACATGGGTGGTTTTTAGTCAGTAGAAGTCTGACACTCCCTTTCGCTCTGCCCAAGAGCGGGAGGGGTTATTCGATGATTTTACACCCACCAAAAAAAAAAAAAAAATGCCACCTGTTCTCCCCATCACTGCAATTTATTTTTGTCGAGAGATATAATTATGGCTACAGAGATATTGGGGGTCAAAGTTCCAAATTTTTCACATCTGACATGACAGTAAAAAAAACAAACAAAATTTGGAAGCAGGTAGGGTTCAACTAAGTACTTTTTATTATTATATGTCCAACTTTTTAATTCTTTTGTGTTTGTTCTTTCGTTGGTCGTAAAATTCTTCGCAGATGATTTAACTTTTGTGTTTGTTTATACGATTTATGACTTTGAATTTATTTTAAACATTTAAGTGGCATATATTTTTGTTATCTCCTTTTAAAAAAAACCCTTAATTTTGATACCCTACTCGATGGTAGCAGATGTTTTTTTTAATTAAATCCGCGATATGGCCCTAAAATCCGCAAATTTCTTAGCTTTTTTAATTTTAATGTAGCCAGTGACACTCGCGCCATCAAGACGAATCTAACGACGTATATTATTCAAATCCCTTCATCCGTTTAGGAGTTATGAGGGAACAAAGATAAGGACATATTTGCATACATACACGCCAAACACATAACCCTCCTTCGCCGCAGTCGGGTAAAAACTAAAGACTTTAATGCGTCGTCAACACTGTAAAAAAATACTACTTTTTAAGGTTATTATAACTTTACATAAATTAACTCCATGACCCGTTTACAATTCAAAGCATTCACTAGCACAATGTTTTATGAGTGCTAAGTACCTACATTGAGTTTTACCGTAAAATGTGATTTTGGACCCCAAAAAATAAAGCCGTTTCGCAGTCAAAATTTTTGCGTACGGGTACTTGGTTTGATGTACAGAATGCTTGGTTGACGGCTGTGTGAAGGGTTAATTTTAACATCCTGTATTTTAACCTTTTTAGTATTTATTGTTAAAGCGACAAGAGAATATAATTATGAATAAGGATACTAGCTGTTGCCAGCAGCTTCAACCGCTACAACTCGAAAATTATCCCACGGGAAGATAAAATCGGGATAAAAACTATCCTATGTGTTAATCCAGGTTATTAACTATCTGTGTACCAAATTTTATCCAAATCCGTTCAGTAGTTTTTACGAGAAGAAGTAACAAACATACACACTCACACACTCACAAACTTTCGCCTTTATAATATACCTAAGTGTTATTATTAAACTGGCGTAATACCTGGCGTAGGTAATGCAAGTATAATGAATGGTCAGTGATGAAGCGCCTTTTTCGAAGAGCCCAGCATAATTACTTATCATCATCATCATCAATCTCCTGCCCTTATCCCAATTTATTTGGGGTCGGCGCAACATGTCTTTTTTTCCACACTTCTGTATTTCTCGTCATGTCAGCAGTCACCTCCTTTCTAGCGATATCATCCTTCACACAGTCCATCCATCGTTTCTTTGGTATTCCTCTAGGTACTCTTATAGCCATCTACATTCATACTCAACATTTTCCTCACACATTCCCAGCATAACTACTTATGCGGAAAAAATACTTAACAATCACATCACGCAATAATTAATCTAGTCGTGACTAACCTGCTTTAAAGGTATTGTTATATTGACAATTATACAGGCTGTAAACTAACCCTTCACACAAACGTAAACCAAACATTCTCTACATCAAACTAAGTACCCATATGCAAACATTTTTGCTGGGAAACGACTTTTTTTTGAGACAAAAATCACATTTTACGGTAAAACTCAATGTAGCATTCTTAAAACATTGTGCTAGTGGATGCTTTGAATAGTAAACGGGTCATGGAGGTAATTTAAGTAAAGTTATAACCTGAAAAGCTAGTATTTACAAAAACAGCTGTGAAAATTTTCGAACTTTGACCCCCAATATCTCCGTAACTAAGGTGTTCCCAGGTATGGTCTAGAACAAAAAAATGTTCGCAGTGGTGGGGAGAACCAGTGCCCTTCGTTTGCGTTATTGTACTTTTACACCCTTTGTACGCAAAAATATGCTAGTTTGAATTTAAAGATTTATTTTTCATCGTTGGTATCATCTGACCTAGTCCGATTCTATTTGGGGTCGGAGTCGCACGTTTTTTCTTCCATCCTTCCCTGTCAGACACCACGGCATCAATTACTCCTTTCTCATTGATATCATATCTCACACAAACCATCCATCTTTTCTTTGGCCTTTCTCTCCCTCTCCCCCCAGCACATTAATATCCATCACTCCTTTATAATGAACCTCTTCCTCAAACTGTTAGATCAGTGCTGTTGTTGTGGGTGTTAAATTAGCACTGCCTGACCATTCAGGGTTCACAAGCGTGATGTTATGTTCTAATAGGCCTACCACACGCTCAAGCTTCACCACACTTTTGCCGGCGCGATTACACAGTGCACACAGTACATCGCAGGTATGATTCTGATTGGTAATGGTAATACAGTTTTACCAACCATACGCGCGATGTACCTACCGTGTGCACCGTGTAATGTAAAAATACCGTGGTAAAGCCTGTGCGTGTGGTAGGCCCATAAGAGTAAGAAAACTCAAGATTCAAGCAGTCAAAAGTCCTAAGTAGAGCGTCAGGTTTAATTAAAAAATGATCTTCATGCGTTGGTACTGAAAGAGGAAATACTACTGGGTACTTATGTAAATATTTCATTGTTATCATTACATTTAAAAATAAAAAAAGTAGTTAAAAAACTAAAAAACGCGACTGTAAAGACTGAAAAGCAAAAAACAAGCACATTTTAAATTAAACAAAACTTGGAAGCAGGCGGGGTTCATTCTATTTTCATTTCATAATTTAATATACTTACAAATTAACCCCGCCTGCTTCCAAGTTTTGTTTAATTTAAAATGTGCTTGTTTTTTGCTTTTCAGTCTTTTCAGTCGGGTTTTTTAGTTTTTTAACTACTTTTTTTATTTCTAACTTTTTAGTTATTTAGTGTTTGTTCTGTCGTTGGTCGCGTAAAATACTTCGCAGATGATTTAACTTTTGTGTTTGTTTATAGAATTTGTGACTTTCAATTTATTTTAAACATATAGGTGTCATATATTTTTGAAATCTCCTTTTAAAACCCTTCATTTTGATACCCTACTCGATGGTGATGGTTTTTTTTTTTTTTTTCAAATCCACCATTTGGCCCCCATATCCAGCAATTATAATTTGTTTTTTTTTTTTTTTTTAATGTAGCCAGTGACACTCGCGCCATAAAGACGAATCTAACGACGTATATTTCATTTAGAAGAAGGAATTTCCTTCATCCGTTTAGGAGTTATGAGGGAACAAAGAAACGGACATACATACATACATACATACATACATACTTACATACATACATACATACACGCCAAACACATAACCCTCCTTTTGGGCTTCGCCGCAGTCGGGTAAATAGAAATATCAAATATAACGTAGTATACATTTAGGTGATTTAAAACCTTTCGTTCTATAATACTATAGTCATTTTCCAAGGTACCTACATATTTGTTTACAGTTTTAGAAACTAACTTGGGAACTCAGTGTACTTAGATAACACTTTATTATTTATTATCTCTAGATGCAAATTGACCGAGAACGACAGAATTCGTCACAATCAGTCCATTACCAGTCACGTCATAGATACGTCAAGATGAATAATAACAGCTGTGACCTCTTACTGAAAAAAATTGCTGCCTCCCAACTGATAACACCAAAAATTACGATAGTGATTTTGCATTTTTAGCATCACCTAGAACCACAGTTTACTTGTGACAGCCGCGGTGCGAACACGCCATGGACAAATTAATCGTTCACACTTTCCTGTGCCTCTTTACCATACTTGGAGCAACCATCATACCAGACCAATACAACAAAGAAAGAAGAGCTTTATTGGACGAAGAAACGCTCACAGCTGTAGGTGGAAAACTACTTCTCAACACAAATGAAACGATAGCAAACAATATCTTGATGAGATGGAAGATTCAAGAACACAGGGATCCGTCATATATCGACTTCTCCAAACATTACTTTTCATACAAGAAAAACATAGAACAGTCGAAAGTGTATCAAATAATTAAAAGAATGCCGAAGGGTGCAGTGTTACATGTGCATAGCACTTTAATGTTACATGCAGATGAACTAATGAAGTTCACTTACGAAGACCACTTGTATGCGTGTTACATAGACGACAGTGTAGTACTATATTTTTCGGAGACGACCCCAGCACTGCCTTGTTTATCTAACTGGACCCTTGTTCGCGATCTCAGAAATTCTTTCGGCAATCCAGTTGGTTTTGATTCGCAATTGAAGAACTATTTTACACTTTATAAAGACAACGGAGAAGATTATGACTTTATAAACATCACCACAGCTTGGAAAAGATTTCGCAAAGTTAACTACGCCATCGGATCTTTGATAGCATACAGACCAGTGAGAGAAAAGTTCATCTATGACACGCTTAAGCAGTATTACAATGACAAAATAATGTATATAGAAATTCGCATAGGCCTATTCAACATATACGAACTAGATGGCACAAGCCACGATCAGAAATATTTAGTAGAACTATATAAAAATGTAACTAATGAGTTTATCAAGGAACATCCAGACTTTATCGGCGTGAAACTTATCGTCTCAGAAACTAGATCTCGACGCATCAACATGGAACACGCACGACGATCAATTAATATAACAAGAAGACTTAAAGCAGAAATGCCAGATATGATAGCGGGATTTGATCTTGTTGGTCAAGAAGACACCGGCAGATCACTGACTGACTTCCTTCCTTTCTTATCTGAGGCTAAAGACGAGATAAACTTCTATCTTCACGCTGGGGAGACCACCTGGCTTGGAACCTCAGCCGACGAAAATCTAGTGGATGCAATTCTGTTAGGTTCCAAGCGGATTGGACACGGCTACGCTCTGACGAAGCATCCGAGTCTAATGTCAGCTGTGATCAAACGAGACATTGCTTTGGAAGTGAATGTGATATCTAATATGGTGTTATCGTTAGTGCACGATATAAGGAACCATCCGTTAGCTTCGTATCTAGCGCTGGGTCTACCTGTAGTGCTGTCCAGTGACGACCCTGGCGCGTGGAGCGCGGAGCCTCTGTCTCATGACTTCTTCGTGGCGTTCATGGGAGCTGCAAGTAAGCATGCTGACTTGAGACTGTTGAAACAGCTTGCTCTCAACTCCATTAAGTATAGCGCGTTAGATGATGAAGGTAAAACGAGACTATTTAAAGTTTTCAACGATCAATGGGTCAAGTTTGTGAAAGATGTGATTTCTGATGAATCTTTACAGATGGTTGAATAATAATTTATTTATTTCAGACATAGTCCATACATTACATAAAAATTAAATGACATAAAACACACATAATATTACTATTAAAGCAGGAGTTATTTTCTTCTTATTTTCCTCAATATGAATAATTTAGCTGACCTATTTTTAGTAATTTTAATAAGAATAATTCAAAACAGTTTTGTTTTTTATCATTAAATGTCAGAAGTTCAGTGTTCCACCTGAAACCTTATTAGGTACATATTAACCGTCTTACCAAAAAGTCTCACCTTACCCAGTAACTTTGTTGTCGAGGTCAGATAGGCAGTCGCACCATGTAAAATACCTACTGATATTCAGCTGCACCCGGATAGACTGGAAGCCGACCCTGTATACCTACTGACTGGGCATGTAATAGGGTAGTTAACAAAAAAAAATCTAATAAGTCCGTCAGATAGATTACCAAAAAATATTGGACGCATATTTTTTTTATTTTTTCACGTAAATTAACAATGAAGACGGATACATTGATTTGAAAACTCATGTGACGTCTCTAAGACATTTCTTACCGTTGAGTGACGTCACAAGCCCCCACTCAAATCCTTAACGCGTTTTATCATCGTAAATTTTTATTGATTTGATAAAACAAAAAATACGTATCCAATCTTTTTCGATAATCCAACAGACGGACTAATTACAATCATATTTTTTTACGCAATTTAATACCTAAGCGTAATTACTAACTCTATGTAGGTACCTTTAATGATTTTCTGTCCGTGTACTGGCTATCCTAAACTCTTCACAAACAGTTAGCGGTTAAACTATTGAGTTAAATAAAAAAAGCATGCCAGTAGCGACATTTACAAAAACCATTTTTAATCAGCAGTTGTTCTACGATTTTCCATAGTGCGGCGTTGTTGTCGGTAAATTATCAAATAAGTAGGTACGTAAAACACCGACCGACCAACAGTTTATTCGCGGAACGTCATATTTTCCCAATCAACCATGAACCTTAATGCTTTAGCGATAAAGTTGAAAATCTGTTAAAGAAATTCGGCAGATTGTAGTAGCTTGATGTGCTGGCGTCTGTACCATAACATCGGCTGACTTAAAAACTGCTACTAGTACCAGACCTACTCGACTCGCTGTTAGTTTTAAAGTTTGCTGAATAGAAGAATAATATAAACTTTGAAACATAAATACCTACCTACATAATTTTTACCAACTTATTAACGTTAGATCTGCACATTAGCACAGAATTATTATTTATTTTTTTGGTGAAATTGTACAAAAAATTGTTTTGCAGGAGTCATTTCTAATAAATGGATGTAGCCACTGCAACCGAACTAGGCAATGCCTGTATTTCGGTTTAGTAACGTTACCTACCTACTTAATAAATAGTCGAAACATACATATAATAATCAATACAATACCTTTTATTGTTATGACGGTTTTGATATTGGGGAACGTCTATCAAAATCGGGATTGAAACCAAATACCTGAGATTTGGGCGTTATAGCGCCCAAATCTCTCAGACGCAAGAGTCTTGCAGGTTTAGTCTTGTTCTTGCTCGAGTCTTGCAGGGTTCAGTCTTGGTCTTGGTCTTGCTACAATAAGTCGGTCTTGGTCTTGGTCTTGGTCTTGCAAAAATGCAAGAACAAGACCAAGACTGCAAGACCAAGACCGATTTTGCATGGGCAACACTAGTCTTCGTATTCGTAGTGATGACATCACCCGTGATGGTAATTAGGTGAGTCCCCCAATCGTGTGTTAGAAATTAATTATAAATGGTTAATTTAGATAATGCCTATCGATAAGCTTTTGTTTTGACGCTACGACGATAAAGACGTATTGACATAATAAGTATTATCATCAACGAATTGACGTATAAAACGGTAAAACCAAGTATCAATCTCTCTGCCGGGGCTGCGGGTTGTTCGAAAGAGATACCGCGGCCCCGGACACAAAGGGCTAAGAAGGAACATGGGTGGTTTTTAGTCAGTAAAAGTCTGACACTCCCTTACGCTCCACCAAGAACGGGAGCAGTCGTTTTGTTGATTTCCGACACCAAAAAATTAACAATCACTGTTAGTAAGCCGAAAATTGTGGGACTTAGACCGTTGTGTCACCGACCGAGATACTTACGAGGCTTCGTATACGCAACATGAGCTAATGTAGGTACTTTAAAATCAAGAAAGAAATTAATCGTAAATTAAGGTCTGTATCACATCGAGAAAAGTCTACGCCGCAACTGGACATTCCTGTATTTAACGGAATTACCAGAACTGGGTGTCGTTTAAGGACTTGTTCACAGAGGCAATTCACGGTAACCCATTTATCTGCCGCTCAGAAAATGCAGTTCTGAACATCACCACCGCTGCAGCTGCTGAAGAGCAAAGTGAAAGGTGAAGCAGAACGCCTGATAGGACACATACCTACACGTAGCGTATCAACTCATCATACTTTATTTACATGGAACGACTGCCTATCTATCTGACCTCTCATCCCAGTTAGCACTAGGTAATAAATACCCCTTTTTTTTTTTTTTTTTTGGTGGGTGTAAAATCATCGAATAGGGGTCCCGCTCTTGGGCAGAGCGAAAGGGAGTGTCAGACTTCTACTGACTAAAAACCACCCATGTTCCTTCTTCGCCCTCTATGTCGAGGCCGCGATAACCGTTGGACTACCCGCGGCCCTAATAAATACCCCTTGGTAAGACTTCCTGTTACTATTCGAGGCATAGAGAAAACTCGGTACGTAAAGTGGTTACCCTCTGTGGATGGGTGAGTGGTTGGTCTGTTCCAACCTAGAGTGCGGCTTAACCTAAAGATTGATAATTGCGGTCTCTCTCTCTCTCACTCCCGAATGTTATCATCAGCCTATAAAGTTCCCACTGCAGGGACTCAGGCCTTCTCTCTAGGAAAAGGATGGGCTATAAGTAATGCACCACGCGTGCCCAGTGCAGATTGGTAGATGTCACATTTCTTAGAATTTTTGGTTCTAAGTTATGCCGGTTTCCTCACAATGTTTTCCTTCACCGTTTTGAGAGCAGTGATGATGAAATAAATTCAAGAAACTAATGCGCCTGCCTGGGTTTGAACTCGCAACCAACTGTTTGTAAGTCAGGGCCGCAACCACTGGGCCACCACTGCACTCCTCCCGAATGTATCAGACCGAAAATACTCAGTAACACTTTGGCCGACCCAGAAATGGAACCTAAAACCTTGTGCGCGGCAGTCGCACAGCCACCTTCATTATTTATATGATTCAACAGGGAAAACCAGGAGGTTGGTGGGAATAGCTAGTTGGTCTACGGTTTATACTTAGGTAAATAAATTCAAGTCAGAATCGCTTGTGTATATTATTATTGCCTTATTCCATCCATTAATTATCTGAAACAATTAAATGTGTGTGGGTTCACATTTCAATGTAACGATTTACGTCTATTCCTCACTAGATGTCGCTACTATACTAAATTTCATTCAAGTTCACGCGCACTTAGCGCCATCTATGAGCGAGTAGCGCGTACTAGTAACTTGAAAAGTTATGAAACTGACTTGTGTAAACGATGTTTTTGTCCTAGTTATTGCTTGTTGTTGTCTCGTTGCTCTAATGGGTGATGAGGTCCTGTGTAGAATTTTATAGTCGGGCAAAGTGTTAGGTATTAAGTTTTTCCATTAGGAATTACTTACTCAGTAAGTAGCAACACTAGCAGCCACAGAGCCTGTGCCCATTTAACGGCAATAAGCTTACAACCAATAAGCCAATAAGCTTGCCTTTAACATCAAACATGTTACTGACGATAATTGTATGATTATTTTAATGATTAGGTAGATTAGGTAGGTACAGATGTTTTATTATGTTAAGTTAACAGCATACAAAAAATATGTTCTGTGACATTTTTTATGCTGATTGAGGAGTCAATGAAAGGGATAGGACGAACGTGCCAGCTACACATTCCAGGTTTTATAAAATGTTATTGGGTTAACTTTTTAGTAGGTAAGTAGCAGCCTGAGTCAAGATTTGTACCCGGTTATTGCCAACAGGGTCAGCACTTAGCACCATAGAAACTGGCGAATTAGGAATAGGTACGCGTGGTATCTTAACTGTTTTAGCGTCGTCGCTGCCCCCTTCTACCCTGGATAAGTACCTACTTATGTCATCATTATCATCATTAGCCTATAATGTTCCCACTGCAAGGACTCAGGCTTCCTCTCTAGGATGGGGGATGAGGCTATGATCAACCACGCAGGTCCCGTGCGCATGTCTTCGATTTTTTTGGTCACAAAGTAATGTGGTTCTGGGTTCGAACCCACGACCTACTGTTCGTAAGTCGAGGACGCCACCGCTGGGCCACCGCTGCTCCAGGCGCATTAGTTTGTGTAATTTATTTCATCACCGCTGCTCTCAAAACGGTGAAGGAAAACATCTTGAGGAAACCGGCATGTCTTAGAACCAAGAAATTCGAAGACATGTGACATCTGCCAACCCGCACTGGGCCTGCGTGGTAGATTATAGCCCATTCCCTCTCAAAAAGAGGAGGCCTGTGTCCCAGCAGTGGGAACATTAATAGGCTCTTGATGAATGCGCCTGACTGGGTTAGAACCCACGACTCACACTACTGAAATGTTTTATCTTACCTTGAAAAGGTAAAAGACTGAATTTACAATTCATACAAGAACAAGACTTATAACAGAAAACAAAATCTAAGATTTCGTCGTACGTCTCCCAAAAAGTGCGTCACGACGGAGCAATTCTTTTGCCCAATTATAGCTCTTACACTGTTGTAATAAGGGCTATATCAGCGCGGGTCATCTCGGGTCAAGTCGTGACAATGATGTGACGGTTCAGCGAGATGCGTTGGGACTTGAAACTCTGCTTACCACAAAACCGTGGGTGATTTACGATATTGAAATGGCAATGGAGATTGGGGGGTACCTATGTAAGGAGTTAAAATGTGTTTCGTTGGTGATCATAGATCTGCACTAATATTTTATAGAGGAAAGTATATAAGTTATCTACACTTATATTATAAAGAGGAAAGATTTGTTTGTAACGAATAGGCTACGAAACTACTGGACCGATTTGAAAAATTCTTTCACCGTTGGGAAGCTACGCGATCCCCGGGTGACATAGGCTACTTTTTATCCATGTATTCCCACGGGAACGGGAACTACGCGGGTGAAACCGCGTGACGTCCGCTAGTATATTATATTATATTAAAGAGGAAAGATTTGTTTGTAACGAATAGGCTACGAAACTACTGGACCGATTTGAAAAATTCTTTCACCGTTGGGAAGCTACGCGATCCCCGGGTGACATAGGCTACTTTTTATCCATGTATTCCCACGGGAACGGGAACTACGCGGGTGAAACCGCGTGACGTCCGCTAGTATATTATATTTGTATTTTTGTGTATGTTTGTAATGAATAAACTCAATCGCTATCACTTTTGCGAACGAAGTCGCGTGCAAAGTCATCATCTGCCTAGCCTTTTCCCAATCTATGTTGGGGTCGGCTCCTAGTCTAATCGGATGCAGCTGTATACCAGTATTTTACATGGAGCGACTGCCTATCTGCCCTCCATAATTCAGTTAATACTTAGGAAATACGATACTCATTGATAAGACTGGTAATACGGACTTTAATGTCACTGACTACCTGTAACGATCGACGATGCCAAAGATCCATAACATATAGCAGCCGGGACCAACAGCTTAACGTGCTGTCCGAAAATAAAAAGATGCACTTCAAAAAACCTTTCAACATTCCAGACATTGAGACAGTAAACACAGGATCAATTCATCTCAGAAAATAAAATAATCGTCGCAGGATGCATTATTCAATTCAAATCATTCATTTCATTTCGGTAGGGCCACTTACATCAAATTGTTTGGTCCACAAGCAAATATTTTCAAAACAGGGGTCCAGCTGCCATTGTCAAATTGACCGAATGATTGTCGGGGGACCGAATGAATGAATGGGATGTATGTATTGTTGGATTAAAGTATTTTAGGGGAAACTGTACCGTACGGTTGACATTCGTTTTGGTTTGAGATATTTGATATTTGGGTAAGTTCTTGACTTTTGTTGGGTGCCATTTCGTTGTAAATGAAATTTGAAATTATATCATTGAGACATTTAGTTGATGTTTTATCTATAAATGGATGGAATGGATTGCTGGCTTCTGTCACACGTGATTTTATTAGTGCTCAGTTGTCATTGTTAAAACATAAGATTTAACACACAATAGTGCTTTAGAGAATACCTATCTAAAGAAAAATGAAAAAGTAATCCCATATTTCACTTATCATTGCAATTAAATAAGGTAGCTAATAAAAAAAATCTAATTGGTCCGTCAGATAGATTTCCAAAATATATTGGACACGTAAGTACTTATTTTTTCTTTTATCACGTAGGTAGACAAACAATGACTACGATACAGTGCTTTGAAAACTCGTGTGACGTCATATTCTAAGACATTAGTATCACATTTATACCGGCCAGTGACGTCACAAACCCGCACTCAAATCATCAATTTCAATTGATTTGATAAAACAATAGAAATATGTAAAAAAAAATGTAATTCTAATAAGTCCGTCTGTTAGATTATCGATAAATATTGAATACTTACGTATTTTTTGTTTTACCAAATCAATAAAATTTGACGAAGATAGCACGCGTCAAGATTTGAGTGGGGGGTTGTGACATCACTAACCGCTAAGAAATGCCATACTAATGTCTTAGAATATGACGTCACACGAGTTTTCAAAGCACTGTAGGTATCGTCTTCGTTGTTTGTTTACAAGAAAAAAGAAAAAATACGTGTACAATATTTTTTGGAAATCTAATTAGTCCGAAACAAAAAAAACTAATTAGTCCGTCAGATTTAATTAGATTTTTTTGTTAACTACCCTACAGGCTCACCCCCTATAACATAACTGGCAAAAAGTAGGTGTACCTACTATTAGGTAGGTAGGTACCTACTTATCATTAGCCTAAGTATAATGTTCCCACTGCAAGGACTAAGGCCTCCTCTCTAGGAGAAGGATGGGCCATGATTCACCACGCGGGCCCAGTGTAGATTGGTAGATGTCACATGTCTTCGAATTTTTGATTCTAAGACATGCCGGTTTCCTCACGATGTTTTCCTTCACCGTTTTGAGAGCAGTGATGATGAAATAAATTACACAAAGTAATGCGCCTGACTGTTTTCGAACCCACGACTCTCTGTTTGTAAGTCGGGGCCGCTACTACTGAGCCACCACTGCTCTATTACTCCTCTGCCTAACTCTTCAAGGATTACAGGCGTGATGTTACGTTGTTGAAATCGCAAACACAAACGGCCTTATTACAAAAGTGATTAAACCTGCGTTTAACTTACCTAGACTTGGTTTATGTCGCATGCCGTCTCTTTCTTTTGAATATTATCGACGTGAGAGTATGCGAGATAAACCAAGTCTAAGTTAAACCCAGGTTTAACCAGTTTCACTTTTACTTTTTAATAAAAAACAAATGCCAGTCGTCACAATACTCATTCAAAATTCAAATACA
This sequence comes from Diarsia rubi, assembly GCA_932274075.1. Taxonomy (NCBI): domain Eukaryota; kingdom Metazoa; phylum Arthropoda; class Insecta; order Lepidoptera; family Noctuidae; genus Diarsia; species Diarsia rubi. The sequence goes on from OW026432.1 coordinate 4,403,442, forward strand.
GTAAGTATACCTAACATGGTGACGGACAACTAAATGCGAATCTACAGCTTGCCTACTCGAAAACCCATTCATCAGTGTTTTTGCCCCCAATAAAGACGGCTGTCCTCCACACAATACATTTGTGGAAGACGCCAGGGATAAATCTTGGCGGCACAGGTGATTAAGATCAAAGGAAGCGGCGCCCTTTGTGACGCCCCCACCCTGTAGGCGACTGTCAATATTTGCATGTTAAGTAAATAAAGTTAAAAGATCTTTAAATTGTGTTGATTGAGATGTTCAGATGGGAGGCTGGGAATCACTTACTGGTTTTCACGTTTGGTGTTTAAATAAGAACATAAGCTTTGATAGAAATAGCCTATACCTACCTAATTGTCCAAAAAAAAAATAATCACGGATCATGATCCCTCATGACGTTTAATTTTTTAACCAAACACAAGGCAGGCAAAGAGCACAGAACGTCACCTGCTAAGATTCTTACATACTTGATCCTTTTATCTCGTTCACGTTCATCCATGATCATATGCGGCCGCCACACTATGCTCCTCGCGCTGCCGCTATTTGCCGCGATGTTGCCCGCTCTGCCCACACTGCTCTACTCGCGCAATTAATCGCGACGCTCCTACAAAAACAAAAACCGACAACATAGGGAGCGATGGGCAGGACGAGGAGCATGACGTGCGGCATGACGAGTAAATAAGTGGCCACACTATGTCTCTGCCTCCTTTCCTCGCTACTTCCCATGCCCCTCTTCGAGTGTGTGGCGGCCACAATACACGCACGTCGTAGCGAGTACTACACACCTAACCTTTCTGAAGAACATAACCAATAAGCCCGCTCTAGCACCAAACCCAGAGCGTCATACGCAATAGTAGCACTTAGCGACCACTAGACCAAAGAGGCAGTTTTATATTGTTACCTTCCCATAATGTTTAACCAGCTGACACATCAAGAGTCGCCTCCAAACATCGCGTGCTACTCAAACGAGCCGCCTTTGACGCGGAGTGACGACACAATGATCACGCAGCATCATCTCTGGACCACATCCGACCAAAGTACCCTAATGAGCCCCAATCACTGACAAAAAACGAGCCTTTAAACCGTTTTCGACCGATATGTTACTTTTGAGAAACAACGTTACTTTTACACCCCAAATTTTTACCCCTAAACCTTTTATGAAGGTAAGAGAGTCGGGTTTTGAAGTTCGGTTGATTTATTGTTAAGTTGGTGATTAATAAGAAATTAATCTGTTTGCTCCCGTTTGCAACATGTCGTCTTTGTATTGTTATTGTTATAATATAAAGATTCTGCGGTTTTCATCTGTTTTTGTGTATGTTCTGGTAATTGGTGGTATTAATCGGATTTGCAAATTATAGAGGAGATTGTTCGACTATGACATATTAAACGAAATAAAGGTACTCCATTGTTTAGTCTATACAAGGTGCTTTTAGGGATGGATCGAGAATACCCCATTTGTCCAGATTACCTATGTCTACAGCGGTTTTAAACTTAGGTTCGTCCGGGCGTCAGGTGTTCTTCCGTGTTGATGTAATGTGAAGGGATGAGAAGTTTATTTCTCTACAGTTTGCATCTCTCGTCTGACGCACCATCTTCTAAGAAGGTCGTATGTCTTAAATTGCTTTTGCCAGCCCCCCTGCAGGATATTATGCACCACCTCGTCGTCACTGCATTGCATTTTCTTTCGCACCCTATAATTATATATAAGTAATTCAATTCAATTAATAACAACAAAACCATCTTATTTTCTACGACATTTGTCACAAGAACGTTATATTCTTTGACGACTGTTTAATTTCCTATAACTATGGGGTCTTTTGTGCCCCATGATAATTGTTGGCAACTGTCTCCTATGGCAACAATGGGGTCTGTCCGTTATTCTGGTTTAAATATAAACAATGCGAGGTTGTAAGAATTGTGCCAACTGTCGTGTGGTATTTGATTGGCTATAAGATTTTGACCTCAAAAGTATTATTATTTATTCAAAAGTATTATGCAGTTGTATGAAAAAAAAGGCACTTTTGTTTTCAAGATGGCAAATTAATACATTTTTTGATTGTCTTTTTTTGGATTGCATCTTGCTGGCCAACCTATGAAGCGGGCTTACTTGTGGATGACTTAATTGACCTGCCACCAGCCAGGGCATACAAACTTATAGACTAAGTGACAGCGTAGTAAGGGCACTCCCTGTGGGTACAGACCTCGGCTTGCATCACTGAGGACGGCAGAAAAGAGACTGGCTGGATATGAAACACATTATTTAGGGGCTGGTTTTATTCTAATTAAATTTGACAAAGTAAATTACCTGACTGGCTCACACGTATTTTTTATAATGTTAAAATTTCGCCTCACTATTCCTTAACCACTGCATGCAACTCCTGAAAGCCAGAATCAACAGGGGTGCCCACCAGAAAGGCGCTGAGACAATGAAGCTTGACGAAGGCCCAGAGAAACAATACTTGCGAAGATGTATGCCAAACAATGCAAAAGAGACCCACTTACTTACCCATTTCAGATCTCCATCACTCAGGGGGAATTTCTACCACCAAACCACCCCAATACTATCTATAATCAATTTTCCCAAAAAAATATCTATAACAACTTACAAAAAACCTTCTCACACGCGATCTGACTATTGTAAAAAACAGTCCACCGCTGGGGTAAAGTTTTTGTTCCCATAATTAGTAATTGGCACGTAACGTGTGGTTGCAAGTCTGCGCTTGCGCTGCACAAATTGCGGTTAGACTCATCATTTGTCGAACATATGGTGAGTAACGGATCCCCGAGTATTGTTTGGTTGATGTCATTGTCTGGTGGGACTTCGGTTGTTAACTTAAGGATGCCTTGCCAGTTTAGTAAACAAAGAGGTTCAAATCAAGATCATTATCATCATCAGTCTATAGCATTCCACTGCTGGACAAAGGCCACCTCAATCTCGCAGGCCACTCAACTCGATTAAGAAGATCGTCGCTCCACCGAGCCTGAGGGCGGCCCCACCTTACGCTTGCCAGTTCGCGGACTCCACTCAAGAACACGTATGTACGTCTAAACCAACGGTCATTTAGGAAACTAACTTTTTTTTAAATTATCTTAGGTTATCTTGTTGTAAGGCCAGAATAAGGTTCTGCGGGATGCTCGAAAGCGATACCGCGGCCTCGACACAAAGGGCTAAGAAGGAACATGGGTGGTTTTTTGTCAGTAGAAGTCTGAAACTCCCTTTCGCTCTACCCAAGAGCGGGAGGGGTTATTTGATGATTTACCACCCCCAAAAAAAAAAGACCAGAGATAAGGTTCTGCGGATTGTTCGAAAGAGATACCGCGGCCTCGACACAAAGGGTTAAGTAGGAACATGGGTGGTTTTTAGTTAGTACAAGTCTGACACTACCTTCTGCTCTGCCCAGAGCGGGAGGAGTCATTTGATAATTTCCCAACCCCAAAAAAAAGGGTCAGAGATAAGGTCCCGAAAATACGTGACGTCTGGAATCTTGGACTATATTGATTCCTTAACGTATAAAATATAAACATCAAATCACATTTTTCTAGTAAAGAGGTCTAATCAGTGTGTTGACTCCACAACCCAATCTTTGAAGACCCCATACGAGGACATCAACGACCTTACTTTATTCCCTTAACATAAGGCTCAAACTCGTATGCAAAAAGATTAAATCGGCGATATCCTGTGGGGATTCATCTAATAGGCGCTGATTTACAAAACGAATTACAAATGGGTACTGATGTTCGTTACTGTAACTCGATTTAATACAATTTGTTCGGAAATCATAATATTGAGTTTGGTTCGGATGCTGGTTTAACGTGTGGTAGTAAGGTACATAATTATACATCATCAATCGTCATCTGCTTAGCTTCCAGTCTGACTGGATGCAGCTGATTAGCAGTATTTTACATGGAGCGACTGCCTATCTGACTTTGACAACCCAGTTAGTGCGGGGTAATACGATAGCTACCACTTGGTAAGCTGGTTGACAGATTTTTGGGTCACTGACTTCTTGTAACGACTGCCAAAGATCTATAAAGGGTGTAAAAGTACCCTTATCGCAAATGAAAGGCACCTGTTCTACCCACCATTGCGATCATTTTTTGGTTCTAGACCATACCTTGAAATCCCCTAGTTACGGAGATATTCGGGGTCAAAGTTCCAAATTTTGCACAGCTGTTTTTTAAATACTAGTTTTTAGGTTATAATTTTACATAAATTACCTCTATGACCCTTTTACTATTCAAAGCATCCACTAGCACAATGTTTTTTTAAGTGTGCTACATTGAGTTTTACAGTAAAATGAATTTTTTTTTTAGTTAGTTTCATGTACTTACAGAATGCTTGGTTGACAAAGCCCTTCAAATACCAGCCTGGACCATAGGCGTAACGTGCCATCTTTGGCACGGTAGAAATTCGGTATTGTAACGCTGTATCAAAGGATAATTCACAAAAAAAAAACTAATCTTTTGTTTACGTGAAAAAAGAAAAAATAATGGGCACATATTTTTTCTTTTTTCACGTAAACAAAACATGAAGACGATACAGTGCTTCGAAAAGTCGCGTCAAGTCTTGTGACGTCATAAGGTTAGGTCAAAAGCCCCCACTCATGATCTATAGTACGTTTTTTTTTGCGTAAATCTTTATTAATTTGATAAAACTAAAAAAAAGGAATCCAATATTTTTCGATAATCTTACAGATGGAGTAATTAGATTTTTTGGGTGAAATACCCTATTAATAACTTTTAGAATCTCAAAGTTTACTCTAAGTAGTGAATTAAAAATCTAAACTTCTTAAGACCAGAAATGATCCAATTAAATTAATCTTCTCACTTTTTTTACACAATATAACTAACTACACTGTAAACAGAAGTAATACAAATATCATACAGCATAATTATCATACAAGTCGTTATACATGCTGGGGTACTCTAAATAAGGCCTGATAAATTATCTGATAAAAGTAATTTAGATCCTAGTTGTTAAGGATTAAGAATGGCTGGATGTGGCTGCGATTTAACATCATCTGCCTAGCCCATTTCTTACAAGTTGGAGACGGCTTCCAGTCTAACTGAGTGCAGCTGAATACCTATTTTAGTCGATGCGATTGCCTATCTGACCTTCATTTCCCATACTTCTTCTTTAGCCTGTTGGTGACAATTTAAACCGGGGCAGTACAAAACTGGGGTACTTTAATTAGCGTCCATCAGCCCATGTGACATGACACGAGTATGCCATCACATGCCATTGAGTACTGCTAAGCTGAAGTGAGAGGAGGTCACCACGTCTGACGTATGCCCAATGAACTGTTGGCCAATATAGCCATTAGGTAGGTGGAGCCCTAACAAAGCTTGACGGCACGGTTTGGCGCAGTGGCTCGAGCAATGGACAATGCGCTGTGTCGCGAGTTCTATTCCCGCACGGAACAAATATTTGTATGGCATACAGGTGGTCGTTTCGGGTCTATGTGAGTTTATATATGTGAACGCACCCACGATACAGGAGAAATTTCTAGTGTGGGGCAACGTTTTTAAAATAAAAAAAGCAGAGCTCATAGAAAATGGAGTAACAACAAACAACAAAATAAAAACTTTACTACGTACCTGAGAAAAATGACATTAATATTGCTGAATAATCACTCAAAATAAAAAATAAAAACCACACTCACTCAAATCATTTTCTGTTACTTTGTACACTGTTGTTGTCTTTTTTCTTTTGGCTTTATTAGACGAGTAGTTGCTATTACATTTTCTCAGGAGCTTCTTATAACTGGTGAGGCTAAATTTCAGAAGTGAATGTCCTTCTAAAAAGTACCTTAAAATAAATGAAACTGTTGCACCATCCAGCAAACATAACCGCCTAACTACCCCGCTATAATATCTCCAACAAACAGTGTGCTCAAACGAGAACAGTGTATGTCTGCTTGCGCCGGATCGACGCAATTCAATAAGGGTGGTTCGACTGATTGCAATCAACCCTCTGTACGTGAGCCGAAAGTATCGGCGTAATTTCACTGGTTTTTCGCATTTGGATATTGTGAATAATTAGGTACATTTTAACCCATGTAATTTTTTGTTGGCATTTTTATTTTTTGTTACCTCGAGTGTACTCTGTTAAAAAGGTCAGGTCACACCAGATAATCTATATATATAAAAGGCAAAGCTGACTGACTGAGGATCAAGGGCTAGAAACTAAAATTCAACCCCCAAAGGGGTGAAACAGGGAATGAAAGTTCGTGTGGAAAATCGTTTTTTTTTTTTAGATCTGCAGCATCCAAGCGGGTGAAGCCCTAGCCGCGGGAAATAGCTAGTATTTAATATAAGATAACTTTGGCCCATAGATAGATTTAGCCATACTTTACAGACTAACATAACACAATTATGATAAAATTAGTACTTTAATGGAACCTTAAAACTATATTTTTATCACTTCACTGGTGTACCATGCCACTGGACCCTCATGTGGCACTTTCCCGCGGAAGCAACGGAACACCACTCACCCTCATCCAAGAAAAGCTGCAGATAACTTGATTTTCCTATATTTTTGTCTGTCTGTTTGTTCTAGATAATCTTCGACAAGACAGGGCTTTTATTATTTTTATGACTGGACTTTCACCAGTAAACAGCTGATGTCATATGGAGTAAAGAACTAAGGCAACTTTTTATATTTTTTTTAAATAGGGTTCTGTGCAAAAAATTAAGACCCTTGCAATTAATAACAAAATTTGATTTAATCGCAAACGAAGGTCGCGGCCATCAAATAGTAGACCAGTAACAAATAAATAAAACAATGTCGCCGCAAGCTACTACCACACAAAAAGCTATAATATTTCAGGCTCCATTCAAAGCTAAGCTGCAATTAATGGCGGGCAGGAATATAATAAACTTCATAACTGGAAGGTTTACTACCGACACGGGATGTTAATGTGGCCGCCATTGCTTCTACATGCCGCGGATATGAGTTCAAGAAACTTTTGCACGCGAATGAGTTTCTATAACAGAAATAGAGTTGGGCTATTTTCAACCGACTTCCAAAAAGGAGAAGGTTCTCAATTCGTTTGTAAGTTTTCTTTTTGTATGTTTGTATCCGTTTATAAATATATCACCGTCATTTAAGAACCGATTTTCAAAATTATTTTTGTTTTTGAAAGAGTATACTCTCCAGGTGTTCCCATTGTCTCTAAGTCAGGATCTGATGATGGTATCCCAGGGAAATCGAAGGAAATCCTCAAATTTTATACTTAGAAACTTGTTACATTTTTCATATGTTTTCTAAAGCTGTTCATGTATTTTCTTAGCAAACATTCATCAGTAATGAATGGACATTGTCCAAGAAATCTAAGCTGTATATATATATATTTTTCTAAGGTATTTATTATAAGAAACCTTATTTGACATCCCTATCCCCGCAGAGTTAGACAGAGGTACATTTAATAGTACGGCAATATAATAATCCCATGTATTATGGGGCAAGCCTATTGCCATCCAATGGGCACATATTCAGATTTTGTGACAACTAAAAACCCAACGACGCTGCCGTACCTGGGAATCAAACCCAGGACCTCATTCTCAGGCATTGACGAATAAAATCAATAGCCACCATATACAATTTAAGCTTATTTCATCATTATCACAACATTAGGAAGTCATTACGAGTATAAGAGTACCTAATTATTATTAAGAACTAGCGGACCTGGCAGACGTCGTCCTGCCCGGACAGCAGCGGCACCTACCGGGTCTAATTGTAAAACTAAAAATCTAAACCATTCTCGAAACCACTTGGACAAAATGAGCAACATGCTTGTACTGTCAACACTGAAAAAGTTTCAATTTGACAGCAAAATCCCCATTATTAAAATGATCCGCCATTTATTGAGTTCATTTGTTACAATAGATGTGATAAATGAAGAACCGCTCAATTGATTTTGTGCAAGCTTCACATAAACCATCTACTAAATGTTCGAACAAAGCCTAAACATTTGGTTTAGATAGGTGAGCCCGTTCTTGGGTTATAAAAATGCAACGAAAAGTGGCATTGGTTTTTATATACAGGCTGGAATTTTGTAATGCCACCTGGAGGGAAAGTACTCTTAATACTGCAGATAGAAAATTTTACTCAAAGAAAACATTCCTTTATTTTTGAATAGAAAGCAAACTGCATTCAAAGATTTTCGAAAATTCTCTTCTCCCACACCCGGGAATCGAACCGGCTAAATTCTGATAAAAGCATCCACAATGCTAGCACAATGTTTTAAGAGTGCTACATTGAGTTTTACCGTAAAATGAAATTTTTGACCCCAAAAAAATAAGTCATTTCCCAGCAAAAATTGTTGCGTAGTGGTACTTAGTTTGATGTACAGAATGCTTGGTTGACGTAAGTGTGAAGGGTTGCTTTACACCCTGTATAGATGGATAGAAGATGTAGTCATTTTAGTATAGGTACTTACAAATTAATTAGCTTTTGCTACGTTCAAAGGCATAACATCAGCCTTAACAAAGTTGTTAAGAAAATCTATACTTATATCACGATATGTTAATAGGGGAAGTTCCTCCCCGCCATTATTTTTCATCATGAAACACCATTGTCACACTCTGCGAAGCAAAAACTGGTGGTGCTACCGTCATTATTAAGTGGGCGTGCCGAGGAAACCCATGGAAACCATGATAATACACTCTACCTTGGAGGACTTAGAGTTTGAAGTGGAACAGAAGTGGCCGTTTGTGTATATGTTCGAATATTATATAGAATGAAGGTAATGTATGTGGGAAAGCGTGTCGATGGCCATTTAAACTTAGTGTTAAGAATATATATTTCGGAGCTGTAAAATAAATGATTTTGTGACATAATTTAAAGACTTCTCAAACAAACACTGGGTTTCTAAGAAAATACAAGTAAGGCAACGAACGACATTTTATGTAAAATATTAGTAACCGATATTATTTATACAATAGTTATGTTTACTGACTTAAAAAAAATGTGATTCGAATCAGTCCATCTGTTAGATTATCGAAAAATGTTGGATACGGATTTTTTTTTATCAAACCAATAAAATTTGACGAAGATAAAACACGTCAAAGATTTGAGTGAGGGTTGTTAACGTCACTGATCGGTAAAAAATGCCATACTAATGTCTTAGAGTATGACGTCACAAGAGTTTTCAAAGCACTGTTTACGTGGAAAAAGAAAAAATACGTGTCCAATAGTTTTTGGTAATCTACTACAACTACCCTAATTGATTCTAACATTTTTATTGAATAATTCGTTGACGTTGAGTTTCTTCCGCGCTTCGGAAAGCTCTAGGTACTCTATTCTATTTTTGTTTAATGGCAATTAAAGCCGATGTCGACTATTCTGCCAATGTCCAGTGAATTGGAAGAGGAGCTCGTGGCTTAATAAGGACTGCCACTCGGGTCGATATTTAGGTTAAGCTGCGCTTGCCTAGGTCGATCTGTGGATGGGTGACCGCCCATTATGTAACGAGTTTCCTCCGTGCCTCGGAAAGCACGTTAAGCTGTTAGTCCCGGGTGCCAAATATAGATCTTTGGCAGTCGTTACGGGTAGTCAGTGACCTGAAAGTCTGACATCCAGTCTTACCAAAGGGTATCGTATTACCTAGTATTAACTGGGTTGTGGAGGTCAGATAGGCAGTCGCTCCATGTAAAATACTGGTATTCAGCTGCATCCAGTTAGACTGGAAGCCGACCCCAATATAGTTGGGAAAAGGCTAGGCAGATGATGTCCAGTGAATTCGAATACAAGTGTGCAAGGTAAAAAATAAAAACATGAATGTAATGTTAGATAAATAAATTAAATTCTTCGACACCACATGATCTTGTCGGATTAGTACGGGACTGAAACAAACAAAAAAAAATAGAAATAAATTAATACTAAAATTGTTAAAACATAGATTCTAAGCATACCACACCCACACATTCAGATTTATAATTTAATGTTATTGTGACGGATGAAAGTCATCAGCGCCACAAGCAGTTTAGGGGAGGAATATGTTAGCAGGGAGGGGCAAATATAAAAAAATCGGAAAGCTCGTTCAGCCGTGAGTCTCGGCTGTCATTTTATACATTTTTGTCATTACAGGTAGGTCAGCCAGCCAGTCTTACCATGGGGTATGACAACATAACATAAGTGGAGGTCATTAGGCAGTTGGGGCATTAGGTCGTAACCGACACACGACAAGAGTAAAAAAACTTTAAAAACTTAAAGTAATGTCGACTTCCATTTTCTTACGTCAAGATACATAAATGAAGTTCAATTATTCCGCAATATTTCTTTTCGGCCAGCGACCAATTAATTCCAATGTACTGACACGAAGCCTTGCCGAAATCGCATACTTGATCATAAAAAAGTACATAACATGTTGTATGCTGTCGAAAAAGGTAGTGACGTTAATTTAAAGCATTATGGCCCTTACTAAGTAGCAGTTTGGGAGGTATAAAGGCTGTGTAACTTAAGGTGAAGGCGACGATCCTTCCTGTCGGGGCTGCGGGTAGTCCTCTGGTTATCGCGGCCTCGACATAGAGGGCGAAGAAGGAACATGGGTGGTTTTTAGTCAGTAGAAGTCTGACACTCCCTTTCGCTCTGCCCAAGAGCGGGAGGGGTTATTCGATGATTTTACACCCACCAAAAAAAAAAAAAAAAAAAGGCGACGATCCTTACGTTTTTTGGAGTTTCCCGGTCAGTGTCAAGTAGTGGTGTTCAAAGTTGCTTTAAGGCAATCACTTGCTTAATGCTTAATGATGTAAATATTAAGCACGTGATTTTTAAACGCGTAGGCATAATGATGCCACTCACCGCGCTTGCTTTAAGTCAAGTGACTTAAAGCAAGCGGTGAGTGGCAGCATGCTATAAAAGAATATTACATCGCGTTTATGAATTACGATAAAACAGAACCGTTAAAAATACAATGAACTTTCTGTCATACTTTTCAGGCTTAGGACTGTCTATAATTGAGCAAATGTTATTATGAAATAAAATAAGTTAGTATTTAAAGCAATTATAGGCGTATTTACACTTAAAATGCACGAAGCAAAACTGTAACTATATTACGTATTTATTTATGTGAGCCGCCCGAGATCGCAAAATCGTCCGCGGTGCTTATAACGATTACGCACACAACGTTGCTTTTCGCGCGACCGACAGAGACAGAGAGTGCGATGTAAAAGCAATAAGCAAATAGCAACTTGTGAGAGCCACGATAGCATTTGCTTTATTATATGTGTTAAGCACGGTGCTTTATTTTGCTATATTATATATTAACCACAACTAGAGTCAAGTCGTATGTTAAATAAAATTAGATTCGCAGCAGTAACAATTGTCTATTTACTAGTCATCATTCATCAGCATCATTTCAGCCAAAAGACGTCCACTGCTAGACATAGGCCTCCCCCAGGTGTCGCCACTTCGACCGGTCCCGTGCGTCTTGCATCCAGCGGGTCCTCGCAACCTTCACCAGGTCATCGGTCCACTTAGTACTGAGTAATAATGATTAAAACCACCAAAACAACCGTCTCTGTTCATACAAGTGTCAATTATTTGATGAAAAAGGCATTCTTGACACTTGTATGAACTGAGACGGTTGTTTAGGTGGTTTTAATCATAATCAAGGCAATTCGAATTTAGAGGGGTACCTCGTCGCCTTCACCTTAAATAAAAGTTACTTTTTATTTTACAGTCAGGTATTTAGATTGATCAAACAATAAGGAAGGAAGATCAAATAAACGATAGATGGACTGTGAAAAGGACTTTTGTGGCAAGAAAGGAGGTACCTGATAAGATGATAAGTAGGTAGGTAACAGAGAAGTTTGGAAGAAGAATACATGCTCCGCCGACCTTAAATGAAATGTAGGTAAATGTAAGAGTATGATGAATCAAAGAAGAGTTTAGAAGTGCAGCTATTCTATGTATTTTTACCCGACTGCGGCGAAGCCCAAAAGGAAGGTTATGTGTTGTGTGTATGTACGCATGTATGTCTGTCTCTTTGTTCCCTCATAACTCCTAAACGGATGGAGGGATTTCAATAAAATATACGTAGTTAGATTTGTCTTGATGGCGCGAGTGTCACTGCATTTAAATTAAAAACAAAGAAATATTGCGGATTTTGGAGGCAATATCGCGGATTTAAAAAAAAGGTTCTGTTACCATCGAGTAGGAAATATTAACAAAATTAAGGGTTTTAAAAGGAGATTTTAAAAATATAAAACACTTAAATGTTTAAAAGAAATTCAAAGTCACAAATCCTATAAACAAACACAAAAGTTGAAACATCTGCGAAGAATTTTACGCGACCAACGAAAGAACACACACAAAAGAACTAAAAAGTTGGAAATAAAAAAAGGAGTTAAAAAACTAAAAAACCCGACTGAAAAAACTGAACAAAACTTGGAAGCAGGCGGGGTTCATTCGAATATTAAATTATGAAATGAAAATAGAATGAGCTTGTTTTTTGCTTTTCAGTTTATTCAGCCTAATTTTTACGTTTTTTAACTACTTTTATGAAATTGGAAATCTTTGAACACTTACACCATCATCTTCGTGCACTTGTCCATATTATTTGGGGTTGGCGCAAAATATTTTTTTTCCATTTTCCCCTATCAGTCGTCACGCTAAAATTTACTCCTTATTACCCGACTACGGCGAAGCCTAAAGAAATGTTGGTAATGATTTTGTTCCTTCATATATTTCCTCACACAATCCATAAGTCGATTTCGTTCCAACTTTTTTTTACTTTAATCATTCTTGTAAAGGACGACTACATAGCAGAGGAAGTTCAAAAGTTGCGTTGGTTAAAACGGGCACTAAAGGAAAAATCTAAGCCTCCTACCAAATTGGACCTTAATAGCGTGCGAACATAGCCACCACTGTAATTAGTGTAAATGCGTTTTGACCTTAAAAGACTAATTAATGATAGCCATTACCTAGACGAAGGAAAAAAATCGGCGAAGTACGAAGTCGAACTTCAACATGAGGGTTCTGTAGCCTTTTTAGCCAGTAGAAGTCTGACACTCCCTTTCGCTCTGCCCAAGAGCGGGAGGGGTTATTTGATGATATTCAACCCGCCAAAAAAAAAAAAGTTCTGTAGCCTCCGTACAACCAAACTGATATGAATACAAGGTGGACGGTATCATCGACGCGAAAACGTTTACCACGCTTCATTTTTAGCGCCACATTTAAAAAATGTTTCATCGGTTATTAAAGAAAAAAACAGATGTTTCTTAAAGCAGATTAGAAAAAATATATTAACAATGAGAAATTATGAAAAAAATAGGTGCGTAGTAACTGTTTTCGCTCTAAGCAAAGAAAAACGCCACCACTACCTACACGTTTCTCTGTGAATAAATCAAAATGAGAGGTTGTATTTTATCCATATACGACGGAACCTTAAATAATTTCCAGGTATTCAGGTCTGAGTAGGTAGCATAATGATTTAAGATGTGATGATTATTAGACTGGTTGTACTGGACGCGTGCAAAAACTTACCAGCCTAGTAGAGTAGCTGTGTTATTCTGTAAAATTCACTTCGAGCTTCACTGATGTGACCACATACAAAAGTAAAGTTAGAAATAAAATCTAGTCTTATGTAATCCTAGTACCTTTTTTTTTAATTGGGACAAGCCCACCACACTATTCCCAAACCACTGTAACTCCTGTAAGCCAGAATCAACAGTGGCGACCACAAGAAAAGCGCCGAGACAATGAAGCCCGACGAAGTCCCAGAGAAACGATTTAACTGTCTTGGATCCCGCAACGAAATAAATCAGAAAAGAATAGCAGAGGAGTAGGAAAAACATAATTTTCACTTCCCTCCATATCAGCAGGAGACAGAACTGAACAAGGCCAATAGGCACACAGGGACGTATACAACTGGGATAAGCCCAGTTGCCTAGCACCACGGATATTATTGTCATTAATATTACTGGGTCCTAAGTTGTGAGCTGTTATATTTGATTCCAATAATAGGTATGACAAAAATGCTTGAACCCACGGAAATTTGTTCTAGTTTGTACAAGGTCCGTGTAATAAATAGGTAACTCCGGAAGTAACCTGTACACTATTTAACATAATATTACGTTCATTCTCCCAAAGACTACACTCCCATAAGATGTGATGTGCAGATTGTTCATATTCGCAGTCAGATGTAGAACATTGACAGAAAGGCGAGGCAACAAGCTTGAAGGAAAATAATTTACTCTTAAAGTTACCATGACCTGTGAGAAATTGGGCAACACAGTGATCCACCTCCAGCCATGTCCTGGCCAGCCGCTCACGAACGGATGGAAAGAACTGGTGGAGGTGTCGGCCTTTGATGGAATTATCCCACCTACATTGCCATTCAGACAAAAGTTCCTCCCAGACGTCAGTCTGTGGTTTAAGTAATCTAGCTACTTTAGCACGGTCACGATGCAATAAAAAGTCTGCGTCCGCGGTCTCTCGTGCGCAGTAGTACATTGAAGCACGGCGCTAGTACCTTTTGTCGAGTATTCACCAAAACAAAGATTTTAGAACTAATTCATGGAAATCGAACCAAACGGTTCAGTACATTATCTTACCAAATCCCCCAACATAACATTTATTTATTTTCAGGCAACTTTGGCCCATATATAAAACTAGCGGATGTCACGCGGTTTCACCCGCGTAGTTCCCGTTCCCGTGGGAATACAGGGATATAAAGTAGCCTATGTTACTTAAGGTGAATGTAGCTTTCTAATTTTGATAGAATTTTTGAAATCGACGCAGTAGTTTTTGAGTTTATTCATACACACAAAAATACAAATATTATCTCTTTATAATATTAGTGTAGATGTCTACTTATATTTACAGACTATGATAAAATACAATATTTTGTTAGTAAATAAAACCTTAAAATTATATTAGTAACACTACACGTGTGCACTATGTCACTATGCGTTCACGTGGCATGCCCATGAAAGCGACGGAACATCACACATAAACATAATCGTATGTACTACCTATTTGTGTGTGTGTGTGTGTTGTATTTAATCATAATTATGTACGAGCGTGCTAACCCGGCTTTTGACTATGGGATGTAATATATATTACATCTTGAGCTATACAGGGTGTAAATTAACCCTTCACACATATGCCAACCAAGCATTATGTACATCAAACTAAGTACCCCTACGCAAAAAGTTTTGCTGGGATACGACTTTTTTGCATAATGTAGCACTCTTAAAACATTGTGCTAGTGGGTGCTTTGAATAGTAAAAGGGTCATGGAGGTAATTTAAGTAAAGTTATAACCTGAAATACTAGTATTTACACAAACAGGTGTGCAAAATTTGGAACTATATGTATACGGTATAAGGAAGGGAAAAGGAGTATCTTTGGGCCAAAGTAGCCTGAGTATAAATCAATTTTAGAGTAACAATTCGGTGAACGTTGAGGCAATGAGGAATAATTTTTCTCCCTCTCTTTTTCAATGGGGATACCTTTTATGCTGCGCCTTCAAAATCTCACCAACCACGTTACATCAATACGTTAAAAAACAAACAACAAGTACACACACACACCTACAGTAGGTAAGGTACAAAAACAATCGGTCTAGACATCACCCCCGTTCACCCCAAGTGTCTGAGCTGCTGAATTATTCATTGCCACCCAGGACACTACTGTTTGTGTTGCGTTCATGTTATTGTTTCTACAAAAAGTACGTATAGTTATAGGGTACCTACTTAGGTGACAAAAAATAAACAAATTAATCCGTCAGATAGATTTCCAAAAAGTATTAAACACATATTTGTTCTTTTTCTATGTAAACAAACAATGAAGACAATACAGTGCTTCGAAAACTCGTGTGACGTTACATCGGACTACATTTTTACCACGTTGTTCCGTCACAAGCCCCCACTCATGATCTTTGACGCGTTTTATCTTCTTCAGTTTTTAATTTGATGAAACAAAAAACACGTATCCAATACTTTTCGATAATCTAACTGACGGACTTAACAGAATCATAGTTTCATTAGTCATGAAACATCGCTATTGTTTGTGTTTCCATCTAAGAGATTTAAGAAACATAAGTTGAAATAACATCACATTTCGCTTATTATGTTTAAGTTCACGGAGTCTGGATTTTTGCCCGATTGATGTCAATACGCTCCTTATTACTTGGGACTTCAACATTCTGGCGAAATGTAGGTGTGTACCTACTATTCAGTATAGCTCTGACTAGCCCTTCAAGGTTTACAAGCGTCAGTCATGTTTTGTTATGTCATTGAAATAACGCCCGCTATTATTTGATGACAATCCGGAATCCAGAACAGCATGCAATAATAAAATATTACTTACTAGTGGACCTGGCAGACGTCGTCCTGCCCGGACAGTAGCGCGAGCGCCACCTACCGGGTCTAATTTTAAATCTAAAAATCTAAACCATTCTCGAAACCATTTGAACAAAATTAAATGACAGAAATTAATGACATAACAATATGCTTATACTGTCAACACTGAAAAAAGTTTAAATTTGACAGCACAATCCCTTTAATTATCTGAAAAAGCTTTAATTTGATAGCAAAACTCCCATTAACAAAATGATCCGCCATTTATTGAATTCATTTGTAACAAAAAATGTGATAGGTAAATGAAAAACCGCTCGACCGATTTTGTGCAAACTTCACATAAACCATCTACTAAATAGTCCGAACAAAGCCTAAACATTTGGTTCGGATAGGTGAGCTTACAACGAAAAGTGGCATTGATTTTTATATTTAAAGACAGATTGGTTTGTCATGTTACACTTCTCGTTTCGACAGGAACCAGCTGGCTCTCTCATGGAAATAGATGAAGATTTTGACCCAAGAAATCATCAACCAACAGCATCATCTTTTACCTAGGATTTAATCAACCAGCCTGTCAGTGTTTTCTTTACTTTCAGCCTTACTGGCAGCTGAATATCAGTGTATTTTACACGGAGCGACTGCCTATCTGACTTCCACAGCCCAGTAAGTAGGTACTGAGTAACGCGATACCCTATGGTATGTATGTAACGGCTGATCATCAATCCACAGATCAACCTACGGAAGCGGGGATTAACCTGAATATTGTTCAGAGTGGCTGTTAGTATAAAGCCATGAGCACCTGTAGAAATCATGTACAAACATTCATACAGATTGTCATACATCCATATTGTCTCTGATATTTGTTGACTCATCCTCACCAGGGGTGCTAGAGTGTTTATGAGGTTGCATTATTCATCGCATGGGGTTGCAAGTGGCTTAAGGCGGTACTTCAGGCTTTAGCGGTGAGGTGGTAGGCGAGGCTGCTTTCAATTTCAAACGCCAAGCCAAATTGTGGCCGAGAGAAGGTTCTTACTTTTGACTCGGGAATACACCTGCTTAGGTGCCTAGACTTTTCCTTAATAAGTTAGGATCGGCTGCTGGTCTGACCGAATGCAGCTGAATATCTGACCTCGACAACCTCGTTAGTACTGGGTTTGAAAATGGTTAGAATTACGAGCCACTTACTACCTATACCTGCTTGGGTATCTTCTACTAATACTTCAATGATTACTTATTTGAATCATTGTTTGTCTACAAAGTACACTAAATAAAATTATGAAGTGGTAAACTTTGTATGATTCTAGAGGGTAATGTTACGGAAAGTCTTTCAGTGATGAGAAAATGAGAAGGTACTTACATGTTGTCCCCGAGTGTGATAATTAAGGAGCTTTTTAAATTTTATTTCAATGATGATGACAGATTCATTGCAATGATATATTAAAACTATAGATACGTTTTCCGCCCTCAAAAATGACAACATGAAATGAAGCCAATTGGCCACATCGCGCTTAGTTACGCACCAACCTCTCGCGCGATGCTACGTTTGTTCTTAATTTAAATCGTGTGTGTAAACCTGCGCGAAACATAAAGACAACAGGCATCCCGCTGTACGGTGTCATATTTTCTTTCCCTTTCTTTACGCGTAAAAGTAGTTATACAATATTTTCGCCGTTTTGAAGCGCCGCCATGTTAGACGTGTCTATATATAATACGTCATTGATTCATTGTATTAGTTTCTAAAATTATACTTCCTCCTGCTTCCAAACAAGCAAATCGACAAAAGCAGTTCGGTATAGCTAAGTATCAATCAATGTCTGTTTAAAATTCTTGATCACGTTGCTATGTGGTCTGACATATATGCCATTTCGCTCAATTCTTCAAATTATTACCGCATCAAACAAAAACGAATTCACGGATCAACGCAACTCATCTTCTTTCGCCACAAATAAAAGAAAAAAAAAACACGGAATGCCGCGAAAACGGAAAAATGGCGTTCCGTACATTGGCGCCAAATTAAACCGGGTTCTGTATCCTATCGCGCTTTGATCTCCGCTCACAGGAGTGTTTGCGTAGCCCTGTCTGTCTGTTTGCTTCGTGCGCGTTGAAAAGAGCTCGTGAATGGGCGTCGGGACTTCTCTCAATAGTAGATTTATATCGGCGAGGACGGCAACTATAGCGCGGCAATTTGTGGGTAGAAGATACTGTGATAAAGTTGCATGTGGAGTGATGTATGGCGGTATATATGTGGGGACAAAAGTGTATGGAAAAGCGAAAGATATTCAAGACGGAAATGTGGTAGCCGAATTGTGAATACTTGTTAAAGGTTACTGAGGTAGGCTCGCAGAAATCTGAAAAATGGTTATTTGTAATGGACTATTTCTGGTGGGAATATACGCATACATGTGAAAATCGTATACCATAGTGTCATATAAAAAGTTTGTGCATTCATACGGTATACATAGGTACATAAACTTATTTTTCGTTTTTCCCAGTCGGTAAGCAGGAACCACAGAACGCGACCTACTACGATCCTTCATACTCCTTACGCCTCGTCTACACTCATACCTACCTCTGCTATGGCATAATAATATGGGGTAATTCTGTGGAACTAAAAAGAGTGTTTCGAGCTCAGAAAAAATGTGTACGCTCGATTTGTGGAGCGCACCCACTAGACAGTTGTGTTCCACTATTTAAAAAACTCAAAATATTGCCACTTCCAGCACTCTATATTTATGAAATTTGTATCTTTGTACACCAAAATAGACAAGAATTTGAGTTGTATAATGATGTTGTATCCAGACCCAGCCGCAAAGTGTATATATGCTTAATGTTCCCAGGCGTAGAATAAAATTGTTTTTCAATAATGTGTACTGCATGTCCATTACTGTTTATAACAAATTACCAGCTTGACAGCTTCAAACTCTCAACCTCAGACCATTTAAAATAAAATTATTTAACTTTCTCATAAACAAATGTTTCTACCCAACTGAAGATTATATGAATGAAAAATTTACCTAAATATTTGACATCATTGCCAATAAATTGTATGTATCTCTTTGACTAAATTAAAATGCCGTTCAAGTTATTACAATTATTTGTAATTCTTATGATTGTTAATCTAATTTTAATGTATGATGAATTGATGACCCCTAATCTTATAAACCATATTTTTGTACGCCGGAAACGGCAGAATATTATGATCGAAATTATACTTATCGCACATAACAACCTTGTACAATATTCTGATAAATAAATGACTTCTATTCTATTCTATTCTGGTCAAGGTTGCGAGAAGACTACGCGCCTAACATTTCTGAAAAACCTAAAATACATTGTATTAAATATCTATAAAAATATTACCCACTATTGACACTTTTGGCAATGTTTGTGTTTATTACATTGAATTTTACCGTAAAAAGTGATATTTAACCCCAATAAAAAGTCGCTACCCAGAAATCACTTTTGCGAAGAGCTACTTAATTAGTGTATAGAATGATTGGTTGACGGCTTCGTGAACGTAAATACTGGTACAATCCTGCCTAACTTTATAGTGAAAATACGTGATGTTAATAAGCCCCAAATGTTTACTGTACCACCATATTGTTCCCGGTCCCCTTCGAAACGATAACTAAATTCTATTCACAAGCTAAGTGTCCGAGCCCTGCTTTTATGGTGGTTTTACTTAGATTACATGGTTTACAGTTATGGGACACCATGGGACGTTAATGGTGGAAGGGCACGGAAGGAGTGATTGGGCTTTGGAAGTCAAGGGTAGTGCGTACCTTTGTTTTTACTAATACTTCAGTGAATAAAAAAAGTAAAAATGAAAATTTTCAGGAGAGTCTTTAACAGAGTAAATATTTGTTTAATAAGCTGACTGACAACGATAAGCCCAAGACCATTAAGTAGGTCTAGAAACTTGACATTTTACATAATTTTACACAAGAAACTTTTATAATAATTAATTGAGGAGTCGAAAGTTAGTGCAGTCATAAAAATCTTTGAAACTTAAGGTTTGTACGTGGTGGAGTCCGTCGGGGCTGCGGGGTGTCCGAAAGAGATACCGTGGCCTCAACACGAAGGGCTAAGAAGAAACATGGGTGGTTTATATGGTCAGTAGAAGTCTAACAGTCCCTACCGCTCTGCCCAGAGTAAGATAAGTTATTTGATGATTTCCCACCATCCAGAAAAAAAGGTTTGTGCGTGGATATTTAAAAAAACATAAACTCTCGCCATTTCCCAATATGATGATAAACCACAGAAGGCCACCTGCTATTTTCACGTTCAATAAAATATGAGAACATTGCTTCTAAACGTTACTAAGTGCATACATATCGGGTCTGCTGACTGGTATACATACAAGATGTTCATAAGAATGTCACTAGTCTAGAAAGGGAGGCATTACAGACAGTCATTCATTGGTCAAGATGACAATTGCGCATGAGTGCAATCGGCCAGTCGCTTACAAGCACCACTTCAAACAATTGTCTCTATGTGTCCTCTCAATTGACTAGTAGGTTATCTGTTTTATATAAATACAGAATGACATTGTGAATGATATGGTTCTTCAATTCAAAAATATCATGCTTGTATTCTCTCGTCGGTCTAGGCAGAAGTGTATTTAAGGTAAAGTCTGACACTCCCTTTCGCTCTGCCCAAGAGCGGGAGGGGTTATTCGATGATTTTACACACACCAAAAAAAAAAAAAGGTACACCCACATTAATTTTTCAGCCCAGTTATGTTTAAATAGGGCAGTTAAAAAAAATCTAATTAGTCCGTCAGATAGATTTCCAAAAAATATTGGACACGTATTTTTTCTTTTTTCACGTAAACAAACAATGAAGACGATACAGTACTTTGAACACTCTTGTGACGTCATTTACTGAGACATTAGTATGACATTCTTTAGCGGAGAGTGACGTCACAACCCCCCACTCAAATCTTTGACGCGTTGTATCTTTGTAAATTTTTATTGATTTGATAAAACAAAAAATACGTATCCAATATTTTTCGATAATCTAACAGACGGACTAATTAGAATCATATATTTTTAAGTCGGTAAATATTCCTATTCCATGAAATTTTGGGCGAGTTTAATTACCATCAACAGGATCACGACACTAGATTCAAGGTTGCTTCTGAGTTTCGGATAGGAAAAATCGATTAAAACTCCGTTAACAGTTTGCATGACTTGGTTATCGAACACAGGACCTCGTGCTCAGCTGTGCTTACGATCACTGGACTTGAATAAAACAACAATAATAAAGCAACCTATCCCAATCCACAATGGTTTAGCGATAAGAAAACCTCCTCCTTTTGGAAGTCGGTTAAAATTTTTAATCTATTCCAGATTATGTCTGAACCTTAGAAGAGACTTTGACCTCTGAGTTTGTTTCAGCTGTTTCTTTTCAAAGTAGTCAGGTACGAAACACCGGCTACCTAAATCTAGTTTAAAAAAAATTGTAAATCTATTACATCATCATCAGCAGCCTATTAATGTTCCCACAGCTGGGACACAGGCCTATGGGCTTTAATCTACCACGCGGGCCCAGTGCAGATTGGTAGATGTAACATGTCTTCGAATTTTTGGTTCTAATACACGTTTCCTGCCGATGTTTTCCTTCGCCGTTTTTTGAGCAGCGGTGATGAAATAAATTACACAAAGTAATGTGCCTGCCTGGGTTCGAACCCACGACCTACTGTTCTTAAGTCGGGGCCGCCACCACTGGACACAGCTGCTCTATCTATTTATAAAAATCTATTTAATAATTTGACATAATTTCGTCGAGCTTCATTGTCTCGGCGGCGCTTTTCTTGTGGTCGCCACTGTTGATTCTGGCTTACAGAAGTTACAGTGGTTTGGGAATAGTGAGGCGGGCTTGTCCTATTAAAAAAAAAAAAATTAGACATAATTTATCAATGAAATTTGACAAATTGTAGCTACTTGATGTGCTTGAGTCTGTACCTAAATTGGAACCAAAAATGTTTATCACCAGTCATTTCCCTAATAAAACGCTGATCATTGTAACTTTCTAAGCATACGATTAGATTTCCATACGTAACATAAGCACATTAAGCACAAAACACAATTTGTGATGTAATCCTATCCACCACCATGACTTATCTCTGATGGTTAGGGGAGTTATGATTGACTACATGTTAGGATAAATCCGGGGGTGTAGTCACATGGGTTTAGATTGTAGCGGATATTGGACTACGATTTAATTTATAATTTAAACTAAAAGAGCAGTGTTCTTTTCAGGGTAAGGTTTCTGAAAACTCGGGAATTTAAGTAATTTAACTTCCGAAAAATAAAGTCTGACAACCAGTCTTTCCAAGGGCTATCGTTTGACCCAATAGGTGCCTACTAACTGGGTTGTGGAGGTCAAATAGGCAGTCGATCGATGTGAAATACTAGCATTACGCGTAGTACTCTACGTACAACCACGATCTTTTAAATTAGTACCGAATAGTTAAGCTTAGGAATCGAAAGGGTGAAATTTAGGATTGACATCAAGATGAACACATGAAACCAGTTATCAAAGCTACATTCGGTTAGAGTGATAGCTGACCCAACATTGAGAAAGGCTAAGCAGGTGATGCCTTACGAAAATGAAAATTAACATAAGTGTAAGGGACATCTAGGCGCACAAAATGGTACAATGGAATCCAACATATATACAAAAAATTCTTCGCTAGCATTAAATAGCGTTGCACAATCCATCTGTAGCGACAGCGGCATCTATCGCAACACATGCGAACTAATGGCAATTCCTACATCCGCGGTCAAATTTATCCGCGACATTAGCCTACATAGAAAATCCCGACTTACATTTATGTCGGGCAGTTAGTCCACCAGACAAGACCCGTCTGGTCGGAAGATCCTCCCTTTTCTATGGGGGATAGAAGGGAACTTTACACGCTGTTCCTAATACCCCCAAATACCTCTCATTTCTTACGGATGACACTGCTCTTCTAACTTGAGCGCCAAAATACATAACTATAACATAACATAACATCACGCCTGTAATCCCCTAAGGGTAAGGCTGAGGTGCACCTATCACTGTAACTCCTGAAAGCCAGAAACAACAGAGGCGACCACAAGAAAAGCGCCGAGACAGAGAAGCTCTAAGAAACTCCAGAAAAACAATTTAACTGTCTTGGATCCCGCATCGTAATTAACAGAGAGGAATAGCGGAGGAGTAGGTAAATCAGTAGCACTTTTTCTATTATTATTTGGGTCAAGGGAGAGGGGGGGGGGGTTTGGGGGGGTTATTTGGGGGGGGAGGAGCTCGTGGCTTAATAAGAACTGCCACTCGGGTCGATCTTTAGGTTAAGCTGCGCTTGCCTAGGTCAATCGGTGGATGGGTGACCGCCCATTACATACCGAGTTTCCTCCGTGCCTCGGAAAGTACGTTAAGCTGTTGGTCCCGGGTGCCATATATAGATCTTTGGCAGTCGTTACGGGTAGTCTGTGACCTGAAAGTCTGACATCCAGTCTTACCAAAGGGTATCGTATTACCTAGTAATAACTGGGTTGTGGAGGTCAGATAGGCAGTCGCTCCATGTAAAATACTTGTATTCAGCTGCATCCGGTCTGCAGACTGGAAGCCGACCCCAATATAGTTGGGAAAAGGCTAGGCAGATGATATTTGGGTCAAGCCCGCCACACTATTCCCAAACCACTGTAATTCCTGAAAACCAGAATCAACAGTAGCGTTGACATAAAAGCGCCAATACAATGAAGCTCGACTAGCCATTACCTTGCTTGGTACATGATAATAAAACAAACAACTAAGTACCAAGACTGTCCGCCTGTCCGTCACACAGCTAGCCACCCTACTCCGTCAGAATTGATGGGTTGTTAGACTGCGTCCGACGTCAATCTTCATAATGACCACAACGTATTCGCTATGAATTGATGTTGATTCACTTATTTTAGTAAATCACCACCATTGAATGATTGCTTACTAATTGTGATGGGTGCTCGATGGAGGAGATTTTATCGAATAAATAAGTATAGACAAGAGATAGTTGTTTAGGTAAACTGAAGAAAAATATTAGTCATTGACTTAAGTAACTCAATTTAAGTAAAGTGCTAATAACATACATTGAGGATAAGTGCATCCTCATAAATTCTGTTGTATTAGTGTCAGTTTACAAGTTCCATAAAAGCTAAAAAGTTAATTTAAAGGCTCCTCTTCTGTCATGTAAATTTTCTTACAATTTTCGTCCATTAATGTTTTACCCAATCAGCCTATTGCTGTCCTCTGCTGGGTATAGTCAGCCTCCAAGGTAGGTCACACACCCAGTCCAAAACCTTCCGAATCCAGTCTGCGCAAGCCACCTATCTGAGATAGGAGATAGGAGATAGGCTATCTCCTAGGATAGTCGGTCCATCTAGCTAGAGGCCGCCCAACCTTGTGCATCCTGACCGTCCGACATACCCCGACACAGTATTCGATCAAAAAGGGTAGGACAAGTAGTAAACGCTTTCAATATGTTTGGGCAAACTTTAAAGAA
The DNA here is from genome assembly GCA_932274075.1 of Diarsia rubi. NCBI lineage: Eukaryota > Metazoa > Arthropoda > Insecta > Lepidoptera > Noctuidae > Diarsia > Diarsia rubi. Next base: position 4,428,288 of record OW026432.1, read on the forward strand.
AAAACGATTTTCCCAGGATTTAACTATTTCGATAGTTTATGTCCATACACTACATATTACAATTATCCATCCGCATTATCCGTGATGAAATATTATTTCGCCTAAAGACTTATACTAGACTAGTTTCAGCCACTTTGAAAAAAAAAACAACTGGCCACACATTACGATAGACACGTAACATTCCACAAATGTAATCCTAGGAATTAAATTAAAATGGCGTCTCACGTCAAAACTTATTTGATTTCTGATCACGTTGTAAATTACGTCAAATAAGGGAAACGAGATAATTAATAATGCTAACAGGCTTTGAGAGTTGTCACTTGTAGAGGTATAACACAGTAGACACATTTATATTGACATACAGTAGATTAACTCAGAACAAATGGTCGGATTCTAAGTTTGCTTAGGTAACAGGATTATTGCATCTAGAGAATGGCAGGTTACATGTTTTATCATTATGTGTAGTAGTGTAACATGAGGAAAGATTAGGTAGTTTACACCAAAGTTTAGCATAATCAAGCTATAATATGTTAACTACTGGTACACGGGCTAGCGTGCATCCTGTCTACTAAAAAAGGGGGCTTTAATCCACCCCGCAGGACCACAGTGCGTGTTGGTAGATAATATAATAATAATAATAATATTCCACAACTATCACACAACGCCATCTAGTCCCAAGCTAAGCAGAGCTTGTGTTATGGGTACTAGACAACTGATAAACATACTTATATATTTCTAAATACATACATATTATAGATAAATTACACCCAGACACAGAACAAATGATCGTGCTCATCACACAAACATTTGTCCTGGGTGGGAATCGAACCCACGACCTCCGGCCTAGCAGTCAGGGTCACTAACCACAAGACCAACAGGCCAGTCACAGATGTCTCATCTTCAATTTTTTTCATCACCGTTTATGGAGCAGTTGGGACGAAATAAAGTACATAAAGTAATGCGTCTGCCTTGGTTCGATCTTAACATAGAACCCTTATATTCTGACACAACTGGGTCACCTGCGCTCCACAGAGATACTATTCCTCTACAGGACCACTACTTATTGCTCTTGATTTCGCAAAAAGGGCTCAGTTGATTCACTGATTATGTTTATACTGTGGTCTGACACCATATAAGATTTATCTTGAGTAACGTGATTCACATAAAATCGATGGATTCCCACACCTCATCCTACTATTGCATGGAATCCTGGCTTCCATTTTCTCAGATAAACAGGAAAAAATAAACACCGTGTACAACAAATATGTTGAGGTATTTTTCTGATTTGGTGAAGGTTGCGGGGACCCGCTGGATGCGAGACGCACGGGACCGGTCAATGTGGCGACACTTAGGGGAGGCCTATGTCCAGCAGTGGACGTCTTTCGGCTGAAATGATGATGATGATGATTTTTCTGATGGCAGATACCTAGAAAAAAAGGATGAAGAAGGAAATTCTCACGCAGGATGATATTTACATTATCTTAGGACTAAATACCATCAGACAATGGTTACATTTATTATAACTGTTTTTTTAGGGTTCCGTGCCCCAAAAGCTCGTGTGTCTGTCTGTCTGTCCGACCATATCCCCCCCCCCCTTATCTCCGAAACTACTAAACCTAAAATAAAAATAAAAAACAGAAATTAATTCAATACCTATATATTACAGGAAAACCTATAAGAAGTCTATGGTGCTAAAATACAATGGTACGGAACCCTTCATGTGCAAGTCTGACTTGCACATGGCCAGTTTTTTTTTTTTAATTAAACATATTATTGTTCTAGTAAGTAGGTAGTTATTTGCTATGATTAATTTATTATTGGGCTCATATTGAAAACCCAAATATATAACAATACAAATATTGAGCAATTTAGTCATAGGTATTTGAGTATAAAGCTAATATTGAATCATTCCCAGTTCTACTGAAGAGTCCACGGTCAAACTAGTGGGAACAAAAAGTCCCACTACTTCTACCGGTCCTTTTACAAAATTACACTATTGCTATAGAGGGAAGACTCACTAAATAATTCTATGTATTACCAAATCTTTAACTTGACAGCCGCTGCCCTATCCATTCTGTACAACCATTGGCGCCTTTCAAGGTTCAATCGAAACAAATATCACAGTATGCAGGTGGCTGGTCATACACACTGGTCTGAAACAATTTAAGTTTATCGACTCGAGAAGAAGAAGAAATTTTTACACAAAGATATCTAACCGACCAGTCACAACACTGTATTCTAAATTCAAAACTAAAAATAAATGGCCACAGCATAAATCTTCCCACTCAGCGGTCACTGTCCAGTCAACACTTCCAATTTTCAAAATATTTGCTCTAAAATCCCAAAGTCATAGACAAAACGGAAGTGACGACGGAGATGCGCGTGCGCCGGCTTCCTGCCGCGTGCTCGCCAAAATGGCGGCTGCCTGCTTCCGGTTAGAACAGGAAGTGACGCTAGAGGGTGCCGGGGAGTTCGCTAACGTATAATTTATGATAAGGGATGCTGCGACAATAGAATTATTTAGATTTGCGCAATCATTGTCGTGTGTGTCTAAAGTGTGGCGGATTTGCTTGTAGTTTTAAAGTGATGGGACGTTTTTGGTGAGAGAAACTTGGTGTTGGAAGTTGAGGGCAATTAGCGGTACAAATAATGAATAGTATGGAACTAAGAAATCATCTGTCTAGCCTATTCCAATATTTTGTGGTCGGCTTCACCAGTCAGTCTAACCGGACGCAGCTGAATACCAGTATTTTACATTGAGCGACTGCCTGTCTGATCTCCACAACTCCTTTACAGTCAACAAACTAATAAGTATACAGCCAGCTAACTTGCATTTACTTTTAAGATTATACTGATACATTTAGAGACTGATGTGAAATGGTACAGCGTGTCACATCGGTCGCTTAATGTGAAACTATTTATAAAACAAAATTGCAATAAATATTTTCAGTGTAGGTACTAAAATTATAAAGATCACTGCCTGTATACTTATTCGCTTGTTCGGCTGTACAAGGATACAAGATACCCCTTGGTACCTGTAACGACCATCCAAAGCGGTCACCCATCCACGGACTAACTTATGTAAAGGCGGCTTCACGTGAATATTCACCCGAGTTTGTGGAGTGTGGGAAATCATCAAATGACTCCTCCCAGTTTGGGCAGAGCGGTAGGGAGTATCAGACTTGTACTGACTAAAAACCACCCATGTTCCTTCTTAGCCCTTTGTGTCGCGGCGGGTATGTCTTTCGAACAACCTGCAGCCCCAACGGGCGTCGGCCCTTGCTGACATCTCTTTGAGGAGCGCGTGGAACACGAACGTGCCAAGCTACAAGCACCTCACTTACACTAATTAGGTCTTTGAATCATTTTTTTTTTTTGAGATGATCATAATTTTCATAAACACTTTCACTTTCATAAGTTTTTATTTTTTCGCTTTAATTTGAAAGTTATATCAAATTGAAAATATTTTTTTGAATCCAGTACCTACCGAAAACGTGCCGACGGTTCCCGAATAAACCCGAGCGCGTGTGAAGTCACAAAGTTAAATTCTTCATAGTAGCAAACAGGTGCTGCAGTGTTTTGTTTTCGGATATTTTTAGTCAATGCACTAGCGTAAAATTGCTTTAACTTTATGACGTCACAACCAATCGTGACGTGTTCAAAGGCATGTGGTTCTTTAAACAAAATTATTTGGAGAACTATTCAGTGAAAATAAAATTTAAGAGTTTTTCGTATGTACTTTTTACACAATTTGTGTTCAAGTTTTAAAATACTAATAAATAGTTTAAAAAAATCGTTTTTTTTTTTATTTCAAAAGCCCAATTCTCAATACATTTATGGTGAGCGCATTATCCTCTTCTTCCTCTATAGGTACTCCTCGTTTCATGAGACATCATCTCTCGTGCCATACCATCCTTCACACAGTTCATCCATCGTTTCTTTGGTCTTCCTCTACTCTTAAGCCCATCCTTATCTCACGACATTTTCCTCATTCCTCCGCATCACATACATACCACGACTTTACTCACATTGCACGCATTTGTAGTAAATTTCATCATCAATCATCAACAACAGCATATTAATGTTCCCACTGCTGAGACACAGGCCTCCTCTCTTTTTGAGAGGGAATGGGCTATAATCTACCACGCGGGCCCAGTGCGGATTGGTAGATGTCACATATCTTCAAATTGTTTGGTTCTAAGACATGCCGGTTTCCTCACGATGTTTTCCTTTACCGTTTTGAGAGCAGCGGTGATGAAATAAATTACAAAATGTAATGTGCCTGCCTGGGTTCGTAAGTCGGGTCCGCCACCACTGTGCTACCGCTGCTCTAGTAAATTTAATATTCAAATATATTATAATGTCGGTAATAGTAATTATCCGTCATGGTCAATATAATAGATATACCTAACGACGAGAAATGCAATTATCAATGAATTTGTGCTAACATTACCTATTAGTGCTATTATAACGCCATTACGAATATTTTTTTCTATCGTTACTTGTAGTTTGTTTGAGTTAGGGGCCAGTTTTTTTAAGTCTCATTTTCAAACTAGCTTTGGCCTCGCGGCATCGCCCGCGTACTGGGTGCCGGTTAAAACTACAAAAAAATATGATTTTTCATACAAACTTTGCAACCCTGTTCCACCCCCTTAGTGGTTGAATTCTGAAAAACCCTTTCTTAGTGGGATGCCTTCGTCATAATAGGAATACGTGTGCGAAGTTTTAGGTTTCTAGCACTATGTGTTTAGCCTGTGCGTTGATCCTCAGTCAGCTTTGCCTTTTATATATAAAGATGATTCAGAAAAGACAACACTAAGACACGGCTTATCTTTTCATTCTATTTGTGGACATCCCCATGGAAACTGCCGCCCAAAGGCAGAGGCTCAAGTGGTCTGTACCTAATTAGTCTTGAATTACCTAATTATCTTTGTTGTGTGGTTTACCTGTTGTTTTTGCCGCTGGTAACTAATCCTATAGGTATATGGGTCACCAGAAACTATAAGATCACATAACATCTCGTCTGTTATGCCGAAACGGTTTAGCAGAGGTGTGTATATGCTATGGTAAAAACCCACAGTTCAACAATCAAACACAAATCGTGGTTCCCAGCTGCTACTTTGAAATTCCTGATGAAAAACCCACTAACTCTTCCACTAAATCCTGGACAAAAAAAAACTGAGGACTGCACTCTGTGTCAAACATACGGAACCTATCCATGTCTTCCTGCATTCACTGCCGAAGTGCTGAATTTTTCGCTCCGTACCCATACTTCTTGGAGCGAAACTAATATATTTACTGCCAGCCATGACCATTACCAACTCTTGAGTGTTACACTTCCATAACTCAAGGGTTCTATGGTAACTATAGTCAATTATGACCATAATTGCACGGTAACATTATAGTTTTCTTAGTAAAACTACCAGTTTTTGTTGGCGTGTGGATATTATCAAGTCTCGTTTTTTTTTTCATTAATGGAAAATCAGAAACTATATTTTATTATTAATTATTTCCTATAAAACGCAACCTGCTCCAATTCTGAAATAGAAGTACGTACCTGGAGTAGGTATTGTTTAGCTTCGTCTTCATCCATTAATCTCGTCATATGGGCCTACCACACGCTCAAGCTTCACCGCACTTTTGCTTGTGCGATTATACGGTGCACACAGTACATCGCGCGTGTGGTTGGCAATGGTAATACAATTTTACCAACCGCACGCGCGAGGTACCGTGTGCACCATGTAATCGCGAAGGTAAGACTGTGGACTGTGGTGAAGCATGTGCGTGCGGTAGGCCCGATGGACGCAAGCAAGTTGTAAAACGCATTTAATAATTCCTAAACAAAACGCTGTATGTATTTGTCTGCCATCATACATAGGTATGATGAAAAAATGATGATGAATGATGGTGGTATGATGAATTCTACAGTAGTACTACGGAGTCTGGATAAGTGCCGATGGCAATAGTGCCATCGGCACTTATCCAGACTCCGTAGTAGGTACTACTGTAGAATTCCTAATGGAAAACCCCGATAACACTAAAACAAAACGTCCAGTCAGCCATAAATAATCAAAAGTTAAAAATAGACACGCTGATCCATTTTGAAGACCCCATCACAAATCGAATCAGTCATTCAAAACGATCACTTAGCCGACCATTAATCAAGCTCAATAAATCTTAACAAGAACAAAAGAAACTACAATAAAATCTTTTATAACTATTTTACGCCACTTAACAAAAGCGACCATAAAATAATAATAATGATGGCAACCCCAACAATCGCAATTAAAAGAAATCTCAATTAATAATCTAGATTGCGGCCCATACATTCAACAATACGATAAAAAATAAGATTGAAAAGGACATCCTTATTAGTATAATTAAATTCGACTAAACTGATTTACGACATCTATATACCCACATCACTTGAACCTTTTAATTGGCAGGATCTTAGTGCTCAATTTTATGCACAGGAAATACACCATTCAGCCCAAAGATTGTTTTTATTAGGCTGGCAATACAAAGGTATAAAGTACAAAGAGCCATATGATATGACAGATTTATTGTAAGTCCCAATGCGTAGGCAAATTAGACGGATATATCCATCTCCCTTTTAAAGTTTTTTGCGTGATTAAGAACGTTTTTGATAAAACCGATGAATAGTAATGTATTCCTTAGTCGATTATTTATTTTCGGGAAGCTCATGTCAGTTTTTCGGCAGACATTTTGTTTGTGGTTTAATTGCACGGTATGAAGGATCAGGCGGTGTTTTTGTTATGTAAATTTTTCGTTTTTAGAGCTGCATTGGAATCGCTTTTTAATATGGGTTAAGTTGGTAGTAACTTAATGATATAAAACGTAAGAGAACACATGCTTCGTTTTTGTCAAGTTTGCAAAGCAAGACGTCAACCATCCTCTGAATATTCTGGAAAATTTAATGTCGATCGGCCATGATTTAAATGAATCGCTAAATATTGAGGTTTCATTTTAAATCACGTTCAAAGTGAAATGATGTGTCCTTATATAACGTCACATTTTCACAAATCAATGCAATTAGAAAACCACATTTAAATCAATTTTAATGAAATATTTATATGGCATACATCACAGTCAGCATAACGCGCTATGGACCAAAAAAACATTTTGTTTTTTATTTAATTTGGCAACACTGTTCACAAAAAGCAGGACCCATTCTTAAAAGGTTTTGCTGTTTTCAAAATCGGTTAATTTGTGTTATTGTAAGCTAAAACAAGTGTACGTCACAAATCACTTTCTACCCTAAAACCTTTTTTCACAGTAACGTCCACACTACTTATACACACAATCACACACAAACATTCGTCGTGTGCGTAGGGTTGCCCCCGCTTGTTTGCCCACGAAATAGATCTGTTAGCACAGTTGATTGCCGATCGAAACTTTACAGAACTGACCACTCGGAATCGGATTACGGGTTCGTTACGTCCAACATTTTTGCTATTTGACCACTAACAACGTCAACCAATACAGGGGTTTGTTTATACTTTTGTTTACTTGGCAACCCTGGTTTGTTCGTTGATACTGGTCGTAGGTAATTGAATTTAGAGTTTATGTTTGTCAATAGTGTTCGTGTCCGTGACCGAATGATTTTGTATATTTAGAAGGAGGATCTGATTCATCACGCTTGTAATCCTTGGAGGGTTAGACAGGGGTGTACCTACTCACCTAAAGTAGTGAACCCACATTTTTGGTTAGCCACGTCAGTTATGATTTAAGTCAATTACCAGCAACCGGACACAAATCCAGACTCCGTGGTGCTACTGAGATATTCCTGATGCAAAAACTTAATAACACTTTGCGCGACCCGTGATTTTGCTTTCAAAAAATTAAACTCGATAATTTTGTTAGTCATTATAAATAAACAAAACAATCGAAGCATCATTAGGTAACCAATATACATTTTAAAATAGCTCCATAATCAATCCCCTGACGTAAAAGCTCCTCCTAGACCAATGACACCTAAAAAACCAGCAAAGAAACCGCATCAATATAAACAGGATCACATAAAGTACAGTCGGAATGCACAATTGGTGACATTTCATCTGGAGCTGCAGTAATTGCGCAAATATATGCGACAGCGCACTGAATCGAATGAAATATAAGTAACTAGATACTGGTATGAAGATTTTTAAACGGATATTTTTTTACTTTTTCAAATACGTCAATTTCATGCGTCAATGCCTTGGCTGTGCTACTGCTGGGCAAAAGCCTATCCAGCCATCTTTCCAGATAGTCATTTTTTAAGTTCCTTTCCTCAGGTCCTCTAGCCACCTCTTTCTGGGATATTTGTTATTTGTGGTAAAACAAAATATACGTATCCAATTTTTTCGATAATCTAACAGACGGACTAATTAGAATCACATTTTTGTTATTCAGTAAACATCCCTATTAGCACATGCTTCAGCTTAAGTACGGTAGGCACAGCTTTTATTTCTAGTTTAAAATACTTGAACTTATTAACTTTTCCTCACACATTTTACACATTTTTACTAACCCTCCCAAATGCCTTCTCCATGAACTAATGACTGCTATCTTTACAACGAAACTGGATTATAAAACTAGTTTCGCACTTACTTCAAAAGGGTCTTTCGCATACCTTTTTTATACTTAACACGATTGTGTCACCGTAAAGATTGGCACTGGTCACTATAAATTGTAGGGTGGATGGACAGCCCGATGGACGGCGATATCTTACGGCACAATTGAACGTTTTAATTCAGGAATTGAGAGTATTTGATTGTGGTCCTCTATGTGTGAGTTAGGTGGAGAGGTTTGGTGGCCATTGGAGCGGGAAAAGTGAGCGGAGAATCTTTCGATTTACTGGTGATATTGAATTTGGATTGTCTGAAGATTGAAATTAACGAAAATAGAGTAAATGTTATCGTTACAGTCACCGTCAATAAGAACAATGGGACGTGGGCATATGATTTGGTGGTAAATATGATGCCTGGAAAGTCGTTAAACATTAAGTAGCATGGAAATACTTTTTTAAATAATTTTATTCGATTTGATAAAACTGTGGCCTGGGCAACTAATTTGAGTCTTTTTAAATTTAAAAAACCAGAATAATTTATTGTAAGTTGTTCTAGTTTTTTTTCTTACTTAGGACTAGGACGTTTAAGAGCTGACAGTTTCTGCCTTGCTATAAAATACTTACGAACAGTAGGTCGTGGGTTCGAATCCAGGCAGGCACATTACTTTGTGTAATTTATTTCATAACCGCTGCTCTCAAAACGGTGAAGGAAAACATCGTGAGGAAACCGGCATGTCTTAGTACCAAAAAATTCGAAGACATGTGACATCTACCAATCCGCACTGGGCCCGCGTGGTAGATTATAGCCCATTCCCTCTCAAAGAGAGGAAGCCTGTGTCCCAGCAGTGGGAACATTAATAGGCTGTTGATGATGATAAAATACTGACAACTTTTGAACGCCGTTAAAAGGAACTGATCATTAATTTAATTACATTAATGAAAACCGCTGTGAAAACCCTTTGTTAATCGCTCTTACTAAAGCCCCATTCACAAAATACAAGCAGGGTAATCTCAAATTCAAATTACAGAAGCGTCTAGTTGAACAATTTGCGTAAACTGATCTTACGATATTGATAGTAAAGCTATCACGAACTCGGACTTAGAGGTGTAGATTGATGTAGATGTGAAGGATACAAAATGTTTACATAGAGATGAGTATCTTACCGCAGATAACTTAACCGTAACAACATAAATTATGAATGTGAAAGTAAGATTGTTTGTGTGTGTCGGCTGTACAGATTTCGAAGAAATTCGGCATACGTACCCTATAGGATGCTCACATGGAATAATTACTGACTTCCATGAATTATATTTACAGTATAGGGTTGCATGGCACAAGACAACGGAAAGAGGATATTTTACAAGCTTTAACTTAAATTACAATGTATGTATGTAAGTAACTCTATGTTTGTTTGGGTGGCATCTTGAAACTCAATCTTAAAGCAGATATCTTCAACCGATTAAGCTGAATTTATGTTTGCTAAAGTTACACTGTAAGTACACATACGGCTTTCCATTAATGAAGAGTTACACCACCATAAAGACCAAAATAAATTACTACTTTATGAAAAACAAAGATAGTCGCGAAAAACATTACCCTTTCCTTGCAATCGGGTAATTAATAAGCACAGAGTTTTTATTGGAAATTCCTGTCAAAGGTCAAACCAGGCGCGTCCTAAAGTAATCAATCAAGTCCCTGTTAGAATGTACAGGAGTGAACAATACCCCCAGTTCGTATTCGCCCCGAACATCTCCAACAGGCCAGACATAGTAACGGCCAGTCGAAAAACACGTTTATTCGAGTCATTAAGGGCCATGTCATCTGCCAAACACATTACTACTCCCGCTGTAATTAAATGGAAAGAGAAATTTAGCTAAACAGAGCATAAACGTAAAAGCTTCGAAGCCAACAATAAAACCATAGAGGGTGTGGAATAAGGGAATGGGATTCAGAAGACATTTGGACAGAGTATCTTGCTTGCAGCGTCATTATGGTGTACTGCCGGATGTGACGTCAGGCGCCGCGGCGCGTGCGTAACAAATCACTACTTTACAACTTCCGGAAAGCTCAGTATCTCCCCGTCTGCGTTATGCAACGGACGTGCGAAAAAACGCAAAAATGGTCTAATAATTTTTGGACACGCATCGCTTGGTACGCGTAATGGTCGTGTGATGATATTATGGAATATAACAATTTGTCTCCTCTCCCCTCTAGAGATTTTGGGGGAGTACAATAGTTTGCGCTTTGCATTTTTTGCTGGTAGTTATGGTAGATTAACTTTGTATTGAGGGGCCAACGACTTGAAATAACCAAATGTTAAGCACAGTGAGGTATAAGTCGGCTTCTGTTGCAGTTAAGTACGAAGAAGACTTTTAAAAACACTGTCTTCATCGCTAGGACTCCAGATTCGACCGATGAAATTACATTGAGAACAAATAAACTAACATTGGCACTAACCTTCATACTATTTATAGCTACTGAGGTTCTATTACAGCTCAAGTAATAACGTACATATTTGGATTTTATTTAACGAATCTTATTTTTACTTACAAAAAAACGAATCTTGGAAAATAAGACGGCTTAGATCATTCCCACGCAAACGTCGCAAGACTTAATTTATCACCGCAATGATAATTCAATATCCACGAACATAATAAACTGTTATTGATGAAGGGATCATAAAAAACCACTTCATAACCGAAATTGTTCTCGACCGCTAAACAAACAAGTAATAAATTTTAAACGTATTAAATAAAATCTCTGTCGACCATTGTTTGTTGGTCTTCACCTATGAGAGAATTCTCCCTTCTCCGGTCGTTGTGTACTGTGTCGAAAGCCTGTGACAGGTCAATGTAGTTTGGCGTGGCGTCCCTCTAGGTTTGGTCACGTGTCCGGGACACCCTTTCGCGAATTTTGTAAGTTAACGTTAGTAACATTATAAATATTTGGATTTATTGTAAGTTCCCTTTACGTTGTGATTTAGGAGTGTAAGCGGTTAGTGTGATGGAGTGGTTGATTTATAGAGATAATGGTTTAAAACGGAATTGGTGTTTGTCATTATGATTGAAATTATAAAAGTTATCATATTGTGTTGTGTCTAATAAAAAAAGTTTTGTTGAATCGAAGAAAATTTTACCTAACGTGAAATTATGTAGGGTTTAGAATTTTAATAGACAGTTAAAAAAAAATATAATGTATATACACCCACGGAGACTCAAGTTATTCGAACTAATAGAAAAAATGCACCCACAACTATAAACTTAAAGCTACGATTCATTGCACTACTTTTATTAGTGAGAAAGAAAAGGGATAGAAAGAATTTTAGAAAAGTCGCATAAAAAAATTGTCTGAAGAGGTAAAATATTTCAAACAAATAGAAGAAAGAACTAAAGATCTAAACATGTTTTAGAATTAATTTTACACCCTGGTATAGGTATAGCGCACTATTTGTGACTCATTCCGCAAATCAACACAAACAAAACTACCTACAAACTTCAAACGAGCTTGTTGACATCAAAGCACATCCCATCGAAATTGTAACACAACCCTTTAACAAAAAAAAAGCTTAGAACCACACTATTGGCTGATACCCCTCTGCAAATCTACAACCTAGGTACTACAAGACTTGTCTTAATTATCACCTCCTTAACACACACGTACAATCTAACACATACCTACATGAGATCAAAGAGACCTGTAATACTGGGAAGAAGCATTTTTATAAAAAATCCAATCACCTAAGTAGAGGGTAGGGTGAAAGGCGGTGTAAGGGGAGGGAGGGGTGTTCCACCCACAGGGGATGAAGACATCACGCGAATGCACATAATTCATTGATACTATCCTTCACTAAACTAACGTGAGTGAAAATAAGCGCTGATTGTTTAGTACGGTTGGAAGAAGAATCGGAGATGTTTTTGTTGTGATTTTTTTTGATTTGGAGTAGGGTTAGAAAAGAGGAGGTCGTGGCTAATTACCTAATAACAGTCGTACGGCTCGATCTACAGGTTAAATTACAGACGTATCAGTTCATTGTCAGCCAATGACAAAAGTGTGTCGAAATGACATTGAACTTTCTACTGGAATTGTAGGCTGCTGCTGATTGTTGTCATCAGAAAAATAACTGTAAAGAGACTCTATTATGTTCTATATTTTATATAGGATTGTCAAGATTTATTCCGTTAAACTCGAGCATTTTGTGAGCAGAAGATGGGTTTCGTGCAATGAAAACACACTCAAAACACGGTGCTGTCATGCTGTGTGTGTGTAGTGTGTGTGAGTAATTAATTCATTCTAAGTCCACAACAATATTCGGATCCGAAAATAAATCTCTACAATCACAGTTAGTCTTAAATTTCCAAATAAAAAGGTCGCTTCTTTCTTAATATTTTTGCAAACGCTACTTTAATGGTCCGGTCACGGTGCGTGGCGAGCGAACAATACTGCCCACCCTGCGTCACATGCACCACATTACCGATACGACTGTATTTGAAACGTTAGAATTCCATGAATTTCTACAGATCTACCAATATGTAGTAGAATATCGGAGAATTCTTTGTAGCACACCAAACAGAGGAAAATAATACAGGGTGTAAATGAACCCTTCACGCAAACGTCAACCAAGTATTCAGTACATCAAACTAAGTACCCCTACGCAAAATTTTTTCTTCATTTGTGCACAGTGACATTGTGAAAGAAGCTATTTACTTACCTACACAAATTGTAATTTATCATATATTTATGTTAGTCTGTAAGGTAGGTATTATATATTATTATTATCTATCTATTTATAGACCAAAGTTAAAAATAAATGAATAAATATCATATTAATCTGAGACAATCGTAAAGTTGTCCGCCGTGTAGGTATAGACAATTTGCAATAAATTACATACACTCATCACTCACAAAAGCCACTTGAAATCTACTATAACACTGAGATTTACTATATTCTATTAACTATTATCTAATTACCCAAAGACAGATTAGGTACTAGAAGATAAACCACACCACGCAATCCAGACCACACATCCATCCCAACCATGAATTATCGACACAATTTCGCCTAAACCTACACAAAAACACGTGAGATTGTCCCTTCGCCACCCAGCTAGCCATATAATCTCTATATTTAGCTCTAATCACGGTAAAGCTATGATTACAGCTCAATTTGAGTCCGCCATCATTATTTATATTTTTTAAACGAGCAACCAACTCGATAATGAGCTTGTGCATCACGAACCTGATTTTCGAGTTAGAGGACAGAGGCGTGGAGTGGTTTGTTTAGAAGTATTTTTTTTTTGTTCCAGCTAACCTTTTATTTAACACTGTATATGGAATATTCAGCATGTTTACTGCCAACTAACTATGTAACAAATAGTAAATATTACATTTCCAGTACGTATTAGGCACAGGCGCAGGTAATGTTAAAAAATTGTTTGGAAGATATCCATCATCCTTTACTTTTTTTAGCCAATCAGTCTTTGGAAATATTTGACTGCCTTTACTGTTCAAAGGTCACTTAAAATTATCGAATGATCACAAAATCATTTTCAGAGCCTATTTTAGAGAAGTAGGGAAGATGTCCTGACCCGACCCCAAATAAATTAGGATTTAGGCCAAGAGAATGATGATGTTAGAACCTATTCATTCAATTTTCTTCGTTTGGATTTTTAACTCAGTCAAGAATTTTATAAAGTCTCTAAATAGGATCTAACTGCGATACGCAGAGATATTTAATGATTACTTAAGCTGTCACTAAGTACAGGTTTGACATAGTTTTGTATGACAGAACTGTCAAAACCTTTACTAAGTGATGGCCTAAGTAATCATTAAAGCTCTCTGAGTGCGGCAGTTAGTCTACATAATCGCATCATATTCACCTATTACATTGTGATAAGCTTCCAGTCTAATTATATATAGTTGAATACCAGTACTTTACTTAAAGCGACTGATTGTCTAGACTCAACCCAGTTGCAGGGTGACACAATATCCCTAGGAAAGACTGCCATACCTTCGAGCCCCTACAAATGACAGCCAGAACTAACCACTACTGGTTTTTCCAGACAAGGGTCTCGTAATGTAATAGCTTATCACTAAAAGTCTACAAAACCAGACCAGACCTCTGCCAGCACCTTGAAAATCAACTCATGCATTTGTTATTGCTCTAGCCACGATACCACCAGAGTACCTATCAGCATAGTAGACGAGGTCCACTAAAGACAGTGCCTGCCAGGGTGGCAGAATTGGCCCTGACACGCAAAGGGTATTAGATAGAACACGTTTTTGGTCACTAACAGTCTGACACACCCTTTAGCTGCGCCCAGAGCGGGAAGATGAAGAGCTGGTATAAAAAAACCTCGACCTAAACAAAAAAAAAACAATAACTAATCAAGCAGCCTCTCCACGACCACCTCTGTCCCCGCTACACAGGTGATAATGTGGCAATGTCGCTGCAGCCGCCGGCTACACACGATTATCCTATCTCTGACCACACAGCACTCAACACAGATTCATTCACTCTTACGTGCACACGCCCCTTTATTTTTAAAGGTAAGGTGCATTGACTGAGTGGTTCCGGCGGAGAAATTGGTTATGCTGATGAGTAGGTTTAGGTTGTTATACTTGGTTGTTCTTGTTAGTGACTGGGAATTCTGACGACCAGTCTTAGCAATGGATATCGTATAAGTCAGTAGTACCTAACTGAGTTGTGTAGGTCAGATAAGCAGTCGCATCATTCAAAATACTGGTATTCAGCTGCATCCGGTTAGACTGGAAGCCGACCCCAACATAGTTGGGAAAAGGCTAGGCAGATGATGATGATGAAACTGGATTCTTCGTCTCGCAATTAAGTTCTTTCTTATCGGGCTTGTCACAAATCCGTAAAATCATATAAGGAATTTTAACAGGTCACTGCTCAAATAGGCCACTGTGCAAAGAATGCATGGAGGCGGAAGAAACGCTATGGCACGTACTCCTAGAGTGCAGTAGCGTGGCAGATCACCGGGCACAAACACTACGATCCCCATTCACTCTCCCGGAAGCCTGCAGCAGTCTGGGAAGGCTGCTACAATTCTTGGACGACCTATATTGGTTGGAGTAGGTATTCCTAAACATCACACACAATGGCCCATTCAAGAGGTGATAAAAGACCAGTTACATTAAACCAAACTAAACTATGGGGCTTGTCACAGGTTTCTCATAATCAATTAGATTCATTACACACTGCTACGGGCTGGAGGAGCTCGTGGCTTAACAAGGACTGCCACTCGGGTCAATCTTTAGGTTAAGCTGCGCTTGCCTAGGTCGATCTGTGGATAGGTGACCGCCCATTACATACCGAGTTTCCTCCGTGCCTCGGAAAGCACGTTAAGCTGTTGGTCCCGGCTGCCATATATAGATCTTTGGCAGTCGTTACGGGTAGTCAGTGACCTAAAAGTCTGACATCCAGTCTTACCAAAGGGTATCGTATTACCTAGTATTAACTGGGTTGTGGAGGTCAGATAGGCAGTCGCTCCATGTAAAATACTGGTATTCAGCTGCATCCGGTTAGACTGGAAGCCGACCCCAATATAGTTAGTTGGGAATAGTTGGGAAAAGGCTAGGCAGATGATGATGACACACTGCTACGGACTACAAGCCTAGCTTTATAGTAGAAGAAAAAAGGAGGTTCTTTAAATCGCAATGACATGTTTTTTAGTTGGTCACAAGATGGCTGCTTAGCATTATGGTGATGAGGTCCTGGGTTTGACAGGATTTTTTTGTACCAGCTACGGAGTCTGGAATTGTGCTCGGTTGATAACAATGGGCTCGTCCCTTTTTACATGGTACGTCGAAATCTGGGAGTACCAACTATAATAGGGAATTTCACCAAAAAAAAAATAAAAAAATGATAGATTTTCAAAAATGAATGAACACGTATTTTTCTTATTTCACTACAACAAGAGACGATAGAGTGCTTCGAAAAGTCGCGTCAAGTCATGTGACGTAGGGGTTGTACACTAGTCACCGCGGCCTCGACATATACCTAGGGCTAAGAAGGAACATGGGCGGTTTTTAGTCAGTAGAAGTCTGACACTCCCTTTCGCTCTGCCCAAGGGCGGGAGGGGTTATTTGATAACTTCCCACCCCTCCAAAAAAAAAAGTCGTGTGACGTCACAAGGTTAGTACATTTTTACCCACAAAGTGACGTCAAAAGATCTTTGACACGTTTTATTTTCGTAATTTTTTAATTATTTGACAAAACAAAAAACACGTAAATCCATTATTTTTCGATAATCTAACAGACGGACTAATTAGATTTTTTTGGTGAAATACATGGTGTATTTCACCAAAAAAATCTAATTAGTCCGTAGTAATGATAAATACTTATTAGAAAGTACAACAAAACAAACCGCCAGGGGCGTAGCTACCGCCGTATCTGCCGTAACGGGGCCCCCGGGGCCCACGGGGCCCCCGACGTGCGTAAGCAAAAATTCCTAAAAACATCGCAATTTTTTTTAATTTAAGAAATGATAAAGGCAACAAATCGATTTCAATTTCTTCTTTTCCCATCTCCCGCGTAAAGCGTGCGCTCTAAAGTCATCATCAGATAAAAATAATTTAATAAATCAGTTTGCCGAAAAAAAGGCAAGGCGAGTGTATTAATTTGAATAGTTTGTATTTTTTTTGAAAAAAGTGATTTAGATAATTATGATGAATAATATTTCTCTTTATTCTAAGCAAACATTTTTTGTAATTAATCTTTACCCTTCATAAGGGCCTCCAAACCAATTTTATACGGGGCCCCGGCACACTACGCCACTGCAAACCGCCAATAATTATAATTCCAACACCAACATTACTAAGTTACTATGACTTGCTCACAGACCTAGTCCCACAGTAATCCCAGCGAAAAACAATTATCTGTCATAATATTCAAAAGTACGTAGTTTAAGAGTAATTACGGTGACCATCATACAGCGAGTTATGAGGACATTACTATGAGGTTACGTAAAAAGAGACATTAGCCATTCGAAAGCTAAGTCACGAGCAAGCAATTTGATGGCAATCAATAGCCTTATTATAGTATCGCCAATTCTTCGGGACGGACTTTTGTTGGTAATGGATTTTACTTGCAGTTTTGTCCGCGAGAATGTTGGAATTATTCTACGGAAACTTAATACGGGGATGAAAAGTATCCTACGTCCGAACGTAGGACATGGCTCATGGTCTACCTGTATGCCAAATTACAACAAATTCCGTTTGTCTGTTAAAACTGTGAAATATAATCGTTAGTGGAAATTAAATGTTTTTCCTACTCCTCCGCCATTCTTTTCTATGTAATTTCATTATAAGACACTAAAATGGTTTCTCTGGGACTTCGTCGAGCTTCGTCCTCGAGCTTTCAGTGGTTCGGGAATAGTGTGGCGGGCTTGTCCCTTAAAAACAAAAATGGTGACGGGTGGACGTAAGCAAAGGACACGAGCAGTGAGGATCGCACTTTGAAGAGCAAGAAGCAAGTATTTTGTAATATTGATAACTACATATATTATACATCATAAACTCAGCTTAAAATTAATAAAAGGTTCGGTAGGTATTCACCCAGACGGCGGACAACGGACATTAACACTACTTGAGTACATTATTTGTCACAATCTGGTGTGTGCGGAGCCAAGTCCGTCATTTTACCATACCTACTTATACGCGTTTCTAGGAAATGTCTCTCTTTATTTACAGAGTGTAGCCCCCCTACATATACCACCCACAGCCACTCGCGATCATGAAACGTAGAAGGTGCGTAATTATCACAGAAGTACCGTTTGGTTTCGTGAATTAGCCAGCGTAACATGAGGCCTGTTACCCGAAGGGTTAGGCAGACGAGTACATTATCAAAAGGTAGGTTTCTGCTGCCATTCTTCTCTGTCAACCTACACGCAATCATTAACTCTCTTTCCTTTCAAGATTAGATATTAATAACTTGTAGTAAGTATTTCTAATGCAATACTATTCCCAAATTATTGTAACTCCTGAAACCTAGAATCAACAGTGGCGACCATCAGAAAAGCGCCGAGAGAATGAAGGTCGTTGAAGGCCTCTATAGAGAAACAATTTAACAGCCTTTTTTTTTGGCGGGTAGAAAATTATCAAATAACTCCCGTTCATGGGCAGAGCGAATGGGAGTGGACACACTTCTACTGACTAAAAGCCACCCATGTTCCTTCTTAACCCTTTATGTCGAGGCCGCGGTATCTATTACAACATCCCGCAGCCCCGACGGGACAATTTAACTGCCTTGGATCTCACACCGAAATGAATCACAAAAGAATAGCGGAGGTGTATGAAAAACATAATTTCCACTTCCCTCCATATCAGAAGTAGCAGCGATTGTAGAATATATACTATTTTTCTATATTTCTACAGACTTGTTTTATTACATCATCGTTTTAGCCTTATCGCCAATTTGTTGGGGTCTGCTTCCAGTCTAACCGGTTCAACTGAATACCAGTATTCTACATGGAACGCCTGCCTTTAGAAGGCAGTTACGGGTAACACATTCCTCCTTGGTTGACAACCAGTGTTAGCAATAATTATATTTCCTTAAAACACTAATTTTACGCAAGAGCGGGCGTGCTCATTGACATCGCCTGGGTACCAATGTGGAAAACATGCTGGTACCTAAACTACTGAAAAAATCCTTATGAAAAAAAACTCAATAACCCAACCAAAGTTCGAACCTAGGACCGAATACTTAATGCTAATACGCTTATTAAAATGTTACTTTTAAAGATTTTTTTTTAAGACAATGTTTTAATTTACGACGACTTCAATGTGGCGATGACGCAAACTAAGAATTTACCTCATAATTGTACAACAACAACACATCAGTTCACATTCTTACAATTTCACTATTTAGGTGCACTACACAATAGCACTAAAAGTACCACTCACGCTATAAGAAGTGCTGTTAGTTGGCCACGTGATTATCACCAGCGGTCCCTGTAAATTATGGGAATACCACGTCAGGTCGAGCGCCAAATTTGTGGCCTATCGAAGATAAGCATGGTGACTTTGTGAGGACATACCTGATAATTTATTTTTATTTTAACACAACGCAAAGAAGTGGACTTAATGCTCTGGACATTTACTACCAGTCTACCTTTGGGTGATGCAGAGACAAACTGGTTAGTCATCATCATCATCATCATCAGCCATAAGACATCCACTGCTGGACAAAGGCCTCCCCCTAGAACGCCATACAGTATGGCAGCCTGCCGTTTGCATCCACCGGTTGCCAACGACTCTCACGATGTCGTCGGCCCACCTGGTGGGAGGCCTACCAACGCTGCGTCTTCCGGTTCGTGGTCACCACTCGAGAACCTTCCTTCTTCATCGATTGTCGATTCTTCGAGCGCTCAGAACTGGTCAGTGCAAACCTGGAAATTAATAAATTAATTTATTTTTATTTTTTTGTGTCAGATTATCAACTTCTAGGTTCATGCTCATTTCATTTCAAGACATATGCATACTTTTCTACCGGGTTGGGGCACTTCAAATTGCACAGTTAAAGTAGTCATTTTTATTTTAAAACGGTATAACATCATTAACCAATAATTGACATAGAAACAGAAATCAAAAATAATACATCAGTTGACAATCAATGGTTATATAATTAAATTGGAACTAAAACGGGACTGTGGACACTCTTGCATACTTTCTCTCCCAAAAAACCAGCCATATACGCATTACCTCATACTATAAACTCCATCTCACCAGGTCCACACAAAACCAACACTAAGAAATTGCCCAGAGAAAAAAAGCAAAAGGCTAAAACAAACAGATCATGGCACCAGGCCCGGGGCAGCCGAAATTTAATCATACTTATTATCCAGTTATGACAAGCAACACCGCCAGATATAGCGGGTTCACTTAATACACGGGAAATTTGTTTATTGTATTCTTTTAGAAAAGATTTGTTTTCTTGACGAATGGGTAATGGGTTTGCTGTCAAAGAAACTGGGTGACTAGACTGTGGTAACCATTTATCAATACTTTTTTTATTTCTATTATTAGGTAGTCATATTCTAGTTAACGAATATTTTTAAAAAGTATTAAAAACGAAAGGGGTGAAGTAGACAAACGGTCATAGTAAAATGGCCGGAAGAAACTAGATAACCAAGACCAAAACCTCCAAAAGTGGATATATTTGGAAGATAACCAACTCTCATCATTGGGTGATCAGAAGGACAAGAAAAGAAAAAGGAAGGAAGAAGGGAGGGGGAGGGGGGGCGAAAGGAGGGAGGAACGTCGAGAGAAGAGAAAAAAAAATATGAAAAAAAAAAACGAGAGTAGAGAGGCGTGTATCAATTTTGATGCACATTCTATACAAATAAATCAAAAAAACAAATAGTAGAACTTTTTTACGCATTAATCCACTTTATAAGCGTCATAAACACCCAATAAAATAATACATCAACAGGTCAAGACCCAATTAATAAGTAAACAGCATCACCACAAATAATCACCAAACAAGTTAAACCCACTTTAAAAAGTTAAAACTTGAACCGAGAAACAGAATCCCATCCCAATTTTGAAACAATCTGTATCTCGAGCCATGAAATAATTTATAACATACACTCGCCCCGTATAATTAGGTCCGATCAGAGAGTTGATTGCTTATTATATTGATGTTTCAATTTTATAACCATTTTTATGATCATCGGACAACTGTGGGGGGTGGCCACCCATACAGTCGTTGAAACCCTTCACTCCAGCGATCATACCAATAAGACTATTTCGTCTACATGAGCTCTGACGGGTTCAAGATTTTTTCTCTCTTTCTTTTCCAGTTTAGAATGAATCCTGTCTCTTTCTTGTGATTATGGTGAGTGAGGAAAGTTAGTTCGCGTCACGAGTTTATAAGATGTTTAGTAACTATGTTGTGATTTTCGTTTTGTAAGTTGAAGTTGTTTCCTTATAGGTTTCTGATTGTAAATTCTTGGTTTGATTTTTTTTTGTAACATAACCTGTCCATTTTGTGGTCCGTATCGTTATCCAAGCTTTAAAAGACTTCGAAGTTTTTGCTAACTAATTTGCTAAAAATATCAATCGAAGTTTCAGTCAAAAACGGATGAAGAGGAACCTTTCTGGTGGTCAATTAACCCTTCCGAAGGCATTTGAAGATTCCGTTGACAAATTCGTTTGTGAAAAATTTTCTGATGAATTTGTCCGAATTAATACGTGGTTCTGTTGGAATTTTGAACGTTGTTTTGGTTTATTTTCTGTTCTAAATCGGGTGGAATCGATGCAGCGACTATCTCGCTGCTTTGATCTCGGTTAGACTCGTGCGCATCTCAAAGTTTCCTTTTTGTTTGAAAGAGCTGCATTAACATTTTGTTTAAATCAAGTAGATGATGTTACTAGAAAAGACGTTACTGCTAACATTACGAGTAATAGAAAAATATGGTGGAGGAAGACATGCAACGCAAACCCTAAATAAATTCTGATAAGGGCAGGAGAATAATGATAATGAAGTCATTTACCTACTACCGTAAAATGAAATGGTTGATGAATGGAGAGAAAGGAAACAAAAGAGATGGACGGGACGTCCGAGGATTTTTTAAGGACGAAAAGAAGTTTATAATAGAGACGTCGCGACGACGTCTTGGAAGTATGGAAGAAAGAAACGAGTTCCACCGTATCGATAATTTCTTTAATATCTTGGTGATCATTTTTTGTGATCACCAGTAGTGCATTTCATCCATTTAGCGAAAATACATCCAGATAGTCGGTAAACTCATAGTTTATAATGCATTATATTCTGTTTTATTCTTTCAGCGGCTCGTGGTCTCCCTAATCAGCTGTACGCAGGTACTTATTTGAAATTATGAAGTTAAGATTTTTGCCTGTTATTAGTTATCGATACTCCTCATATTAAGGACGTTTTTCCAGCTAAGTTCATCCCATTTTACATAATTGACAATTATCAAATCTTTAAAAACGGTAAAAAAACTTTGAGCACCAAAAGGCGCGCGGCGCGCGGCGGCTGGAAAACGTCGTCGGCGCCTGCGCATCTCTCCTAAATCACGTCCCGCCATCTTGTAGATTACCCGATTAACTAGTCAACTGTTAAGAACATAGATCCTTTACGTCCCAAGTATTCAACTACTATTACATTCACGCTCATTGACTTTCGAAAAAGGCCGAAAACAGTTACCGAACTTTTTTGACATGTCAAACTTTTTTCACAAAAAAAGAAGAGGGTTTTTTTTAATTTAGAAGCACAGGTGGTTTAGTTTAGTTGTCATGTTTTTTTGAATATCATGATAGGATGTCATGTAGGCAGTTATTGGAAGTGATAGGTTTGTAATAGATATAACTGGAAGGTCGTTTGTTTATCCGAAAATACAAACTTACATTGAAATGTGATCCACTTTTCTTGATACATTTTTTTTTTGTTCGGTGTTGTTTTTTACTAGAGGTACTAAATGAATTGGCTACGGATCCTTGCTCAACGATTTTTTGTTTGTTTGTTAACCCAAAGTTTTAATTAACTATGTATGGACTACTGTCAAAATAAACTAAAATATGAAAACGATAGCCAGGTAAGAACAGCGTTTTTTATTCTGTTTTGTAATAGGTAAACATTTTTGGCAACTCTAGAATCTTAAATGAATAAAAATGACTTTTAATTTTTATTTATTTCAGAAATTAAGGGACGAAGATCATTGTCATTATCCTGTTTTTATCCCAATTTATTTCAGGTCGTCGCCCGTCTTCTTCCATACTTATTTATTTCTCGTCATGTCAGCAGTCACCTCCTTCCTAGCCATATCAATTCATATCATCGTTCACACAGTCCATCAATAATAAGGGAATCTTGAAGGTTTAAGGGTTAGGTTCCTTGGTTGAATGTTAAAACTCCGAAAAAATAAAAATACTTTTTTGTAACAATCTTTTTTCTAAATCAGCTTCTGAAGTCGGTGACATTTGTTTTTTTTTTTTAAATTTTTTGCCACTTCAGAAGCTGATTTTTATTTTGAAGTTTATTTTTTACTTTTTGTTTTGCGGGATGTTGTAAGAGATACTTCGGCCTTGACATATAAGAAGGAACGTGGGTGGTTTTTATAGTCAGTAGAGGTCTGACACTCCCTTTCGCTTTGCCCAAGAGCGCGAGGGGTTATTAGATGACTTCCCACCCCGCAAAAAAGAAAACAAAAAGTAAGTATATCATAGTGTTAGTGACCATGTCGGTTTAAAAACGTAGTACCTGGATGACCAAGATTAAAAAGATTTTTATTGAAAACGACGCTTTCTAAATGAAACCTAGCCAGATCGATTTATCACCCCCAAAACCTCCTGCACTGCTACTTTCAATTAAATATTTGTATCTGTTTTCGAGATTCACATTACAATTTTTATTTATTTATTACAAGAATTGCTCGTTAGATATTCACACAAGTCGTCTACATAATCATAGTTCAACTCCAACATATCTTCCTTATATAAAACATCGACTCACGCGCATTCTATTCACTCAAACCGACCGTTTGCCCGTTAATTGTCCCTGTCAACTAGTAATTGACCCCATCGCTTCCTATTTAACGGACCACCCATGCATTTGTTGGCATCCTCTTATTCTTCATCATAAATAACTACTGGCTGTTAGCAATTGACTTGTGCTATGGTTTTTTTAGTTGTTTCTGCGTCCGTTGTACTTTTGTTTTACAACTCTGACTTAAGAGTTCAAAGCTCGAGGTAGGAGGAACCTACAGCCAGAGACTAAAACTGTAACAGTTTCTTAAAACAGTTTTAACAGAATAACACTTTTAAATGTAACAGATAGGTACAATAATGTTACCGAAACAAACTGTAACCTTTTATATGTGTTAATAATATGTGTAACTGAAATAATCAGTTTTAGTATAGCTGTAAGTATAAGTTGCAAAGTAAGCAAAAACGCGTGGCCGCAAGAGTGTAAGACGCGAGTTCTCAAAGCCTACACTTATTAACACTGTTAACACTTTTATATCTGGTACAGATATGTTACGGTTACACTTTTGTAAATGTTAACACATTAAAATTTGTAAGTGTTTCTGCCGCACTCAGAGAGCTTAATGATTACTTAGGCCATCACTTAGTCATGGTTTTGACAGTTTTGTCATAGAAAAATATGTCAAACCTTTACTAAGTGACGGCTTAAGGAATCTTTAAATATCTCTGAGTACGGCAGTTACCTACATATTTAATTCTGTTACCAATTCAACATGTAACACTTATAATTCTGTAACCTTTATGAAGGTGATTTTAAGTCCCTGCTTACAGCTATTTCTTTTTTTTTGCTTACAGCTAGACAATAAGTCACTCGGATAAATTTTCAGGTTAAGCGGCGCTTGGTTAGGTTGGTCTAAAGATGGATGACCACCGTTTACCTACCGAGTTTCCTCCGTGTTTCGGAAAATACGTCAAATCGTTGTTCTCGGCTGTCATTAATAGATGTAACAACACAACACTGTCTAACTGAGCTGGCGTGTGGTAGTCAGATAAGCAGTCGCTCCTTGTAATTTACTAGTATTTGGCTGTATCTGGTTAAACTGGATGCCGACCCCGACATAGTTGAGAAAAGGCTAAATAGATGATGACTTACGAATTCTAAGTCATGGATTCAGACCAAGGCCATACTTTGCTCCTGTCGGGGCTGCGGGTAGTCCTCTGGTTATCGCGGCCTCGACATAGAGGGCGAAGAAGGAACATGGGTGGTTTTTTGTCAGTAGAAGTCTGACACTCCCTTTCGCTCTGCCCAAGAGCGGGAGGTTATTCGATGATTTTACACCCACCAAAAAAAAAAAAAAAAAGGCCATACTTTGCTTAAATAATTTCGTAAGGAAAACGTCTTGCCCTAGAATTAAAACATCGATAACATTTGACATCTGTCAACCCAAACTGGACCAGCCGTGGATAAAGTACGACAATAAAGTACCGTTCTTAGACAGAAGAACATACATACTGATTAAAGTACGTCTGCTCTGGATGCCTGAATCTTCGTCCGGTCTTGCCATCTCATTCTCCAGCTACTTCTTAAAAAATCTTTTTGTTCTAAGATGTGTCGCTTTCCTCAAGATGTTTTCTTTCACCGTTTTGAAAGCGATAAGTAAGTTCGAACTCATTAATCGGAACCATTACCACTAGGCGAAAAGTACCTTCTGTATAATTTCGATAATTAATAATGCTATAAACCCAGTTTTCCATACGATGTTTTCTTCGCAGTCCAAGATAAATTAAGAAAGAGGCACACGAAACTGATAAATTTATCCAATTAATCTTGAACCTAATTCTGGAAAATATTATGTTAAAGGAATTTGACAGAGTTTAGTACGAGTAACTTGATGTGCTGGTGACCGCACATTGATGAAATGTTTGGTTAACACCTAATCAAATCAATCAAATCGTCATAATCAAATCCAAAGGAGAGGCGATGAATTTAAGCCCATCACGGCATAATTACGTCATACTAAATAAATAAACATCCAACTGCCAGGTCAACAACTCAATAAAAAAAACAAAAGACAAAAGAAAATCAATATTGCCATGAAAAAGAATAAAGAATGCCAAGTCAACGGCAGCAGATGACGGTTCCCGCACTAGTTATAAGAGTCAACTTGAACACCATATCATTACCGTGCTGTCTAGCCGTACGTGTGATTATGTACACCCTGTATACGACAGTGGAGCGTCGTGAGAAAGCACACACGTTTGTTCGGACTTCGGAACAAGGCTTGTGGGTATTGAAGAGGTGAGCAGTAGTGATATGGAAGGTAATACGACACTTTGTTTATCGAGATGATCATTTATTGGTTAATTATATTGAAATAATATAATATTGTATTGAATATAATATCACATTATGGACAGGTACCAAAAGACGTACGGTCTACTACCTACTAAGTACCTACTACCTACCTACCTACCTACCTACCTACCTACCTACCTACCTACCAAGTACCTACTAAGTATTCACAGATTTGAAACGATTTGTTATAATTTAATAAACTTTTATGGATTGAAAAACACATTGTCCTGCAATCGATAGCCGCTTGGGTAGAGTGAGCGCTAACTAATAGCACCAGATCGATCCTAGTTATTGAGTAGGTACCAACAGAGATAAAGTTATTTTGTTACTAACACAGTGGACGTCTCTGTACTCTGACAAATAATAGTTATATTACATAGGGATGTTTACTGACTAGACAAAATGAGATTCTAATTAGTCCGTCTGTTAGATTATCGAAAAATATTGGATACATATTTTTTGTTTTATCAAATCAATAAAAATTGAGGAAGATAAAACGCGTCAAAGATTTGAGTGGGGGTTTGAGACGTCAATGTCCGGTAAAAAATGCCATACTTATGTCTTAGAATATGACGTCACACGCGTTTTCAAAGCACTGTATCGTCTTCATTGTTTGTTAACATGAAAAAAGAAAAAATACGTGTCCAATATTTTTTGGAAATCTATCTGAGGGACAATTTTTTTTTTAACTACCATATTTACACCACGCTAACATTAAGTTTACCTAAATAAGTATTTAGTCAATAGAACCAAGTTAGAAAATATTGTATCTTACTTTGTATTATTTTTTAAATCTCACAAGTACAAAGTAAGTAGGTACACATTTAATTACATTGAAACGCAACGATTCCACATAAAGGTACAAAGCGCACAGAACCTACAACTACAATCTCGATACCAATCGTATAGCAAAATAGCAATCAAAGTACCTACATACAATACAATCCTGCTAATGTAACGCTAGAATGCCGAGACTGCTCCTCAGCAATGCGGACTGTCAAAAGCCAATGTCGAGTCTCCCTGGAGGGCCCGAGCCACTCGGCCCCTGCCTCCCCCTTCTTGCCACCCCACTGACCGTTGCTAGAGAAAACCTACTATGGTTCTATTGTCGAGAAGTCTGTGAGATGGATTAGGATGTTGTCAAAGAAGATAATAAAATGTTGCAAAGAAAGAAATAAAAAACAGTAGGTAATTGTTACAGAGAAACAAATACACAGGCAAAAACTAATAGTTTCGCGATTAAAACCATTTTTCTCTTTAGTGATCGCAACATTAAGCAGTTGGGGGGAAGATAGGCAAAAGATGACACGCGACAAAAAAATAAAAGGACTAATGGAAATGAGGGTATTTTTTACTTCGATTAACTCAATTGTGGAATTTTAATAAAAATATTACTTTCATCGACTTTTGTGAAAATAAAAGTACCCTTTTAAGTAAGTTGAAGCTTTAAGTGTGTAAGTAACTTTTTCAAAATCAACGTAACGCACGTAAAAAAAGTAAGTTTCTTCACCCACAACCGTTATTAACATATATAGGCCGTACGTACTGCTTTATTCGACGTATGTAAGCCACTGTTTCGAACTCAAATTAAACGACTCTATTTTACCAAAAGGCATCTTGATACACGCGAAACCCGATAATTTAAAAGTAATTACTTATTATCCCATCCTCGTCGCTACAATGTAACGGCAATGAAATACGTGGGTCAACAACAGACTGGTCTATTTGCGAAATGACACTAAATACCCACCACCATACAATAGGAATATTTACTCACTTAGAAAATATGATTCTTATTAGTCCGTGCTAGTAGTGTGTCCGTGTCCGTATATTATTGAAAAATATTGGATACGTATTTTTTGTTTTATCAAATCAATAAAAATTGACGAAGATAAAACGCGTCAAAGATTTGAGTGGGGGTTGTGACGTCACTGACCGCTAAAGAATGTCATACTAATGTATCAGACAATGACGTCACACGAGTTTTAAAAGCACTGTATCGTCTTCATTGTTTGTTTACGTGAAAAAAGAAAAAATACGTGTCCATTACTTTTTGGAAATCTATCTGACGGACTAATTAGATTTTTTTAGTTAACTACCCTTTAATTAGGAACGACCGATATCACAAAAAGTAACCTAAGTAAGTTATTCCTCATAGCATCAGCATTCTGCCAGTAAAATTCCCGTCAAAATCAAAATCAGTCCAGTCGTTTCTAAAATTAGCTGAAACATTTGTACAGACAGACAGACACATTTTTTATTTTAGTTTTTTTTCTTGTTATAAGTACGTAAGTACCGACCCCATATACTTTCATATACATTCAGTAAAAAGCTGTTAATTTAAAATTACAAACAGATACTGAAGAAGCCTTGATTAATAACCACTCTTTGCTAATTCACGTCAATATTCCGTGCCAGTTATAATTTCTGTCGGCGTACTACAAAAGACGGCCACTTACCAAGGATTCGAATTCAAGTTATTTTATTACTATAAAGTAGGTATCAAGGACACTTAACTTTTAATGTTTCCTTTCTACAAGACGATGTCGTTAAAAACATTCAGTTTATATTAATTTGTTTATGTATGATATCCATCAGTGTTTTTTTAAGACCTGCGGCAGCCACTTCAAAGGTATAGAAAAAGAACACTCTATGGACTAATAGTTTCTAGTATATTTGTTTGAAGATTCAGAAGGCACACAAGTGGCAGAGGTGGGAACTTGAGTCTTAACTTATCCTAGTTTTAAGTTTTTGAATTCGATTTTTCTCCTACGCAAAATAAGCCGGTATCATAATCCTGCAAATATTGTAAATGCAAAAGTTTGTGAGGATGTCAGGATGTCTGGCTGAATTTTTGTCACACTACCACGCAAAAACTACAGACTGGATTTGCATGAAATTTGGCACACAGATTGTTAATAACCCCCTTTTATATTTTATGTTCGTGAAGTCCTTTCAAAGTTTTTTTTTTAAATTTCATTAACAGCTATAAGACCGCTATTGTATAGTAATAATGTAAAACAATGGTGTTTTAATAAATCTATTTTGGTGTTGGTACAATACAGTATTTTCTATTCTGTCTTTCCTCGAACAGACCAATAGTAACGCTCCCAACCGGACATCTAAAGGTGTCGTGGAGATGGCTCTCTCTCACAAGGTGGCCTCTAATATAGCCCAATATAGCCTAATATAGCCCCTCAACCCCGGATTGTCTTTAAGTGCTAACCCAACTTGAGTCCAAGAGGCCGAAATTAGCACTTGAAATTGTCGAGCCAACAATATGAAACTCTTTGTGTGCTTGTATTTTCGGCCATATTTTTCGTTTGTACATGCTCTAGTTATTTTTGTATGGCCCCTTTGTTTGACATTGTCTCTTGGTTTTTTTTTGAGGATAGGATTTTCAAGTAGGTACCTTACCTGTCCTACATAGTTGTGTTTCATTTTATTCGGATTTGAACACACACACATTCAGTTGAGCCTGGATATGTGCCGAATACATGAGACGTAAATAAAACTGCCGAAATGTGGATGTACTTAGATACACCTCTGCCTGAATCTTCGGGGATTAAAGGTGTCATGTTGTATTGTGTGTATTTGAATTTGCTTGGTTTGTTGAAATAATTAAATATACCTACTGTTGCTGCCTTTTCCACCGGGGTAGGCAAAAACTTCAGAATGCCATTCACTGCGCTCCATAAAATCTCTGCGGCAGCCGCTTCAATGCCATTAGGCCTTTCAAGTATATTTGTACTAAGTCCACGTTCGTTCGTTGCAGGTAATTGATCTTTTCAGGGCTAACAACCAGACAAGATATTAAAATGAGCCATTACATCGATTGACATAAATTTACACCTTTTAAGGGTTCCGTATTTTTTCATCCGCGCGATAGTCTGAAACGGTAAAACGTTACCTGCTACGGCCCAATTTTTTGTTTTCATCACCAATCAATCAAGAAAATCATCAAATGACTACTCCGCTTCTGAGCGGAGTGGAAGGGAGTAACAGACGGTTGCAGTATCTCTTTCGAACAACCCCCGCCCCCGACAGGACCTGCTACGATCCTTACAAACTCCTTTCGCCTTGTCCAAGTTTATACATCCAATCATAAATGAAATGAAGAAACAGCCGAAGCAAACTCAGCGGTCATAGTATCTTTTATATCGTTATAAATTATATTCTAAACCGTCCTCGAGAACCTCTCTAGCCATTGGTGAAAACAGCATGAAAATCGGTGCAGCAGATTTTGAGTTTATCGCGAACAGACAGTCAGACAGACGTGGCGGAGGACCTTGTTTTATAAGATGTTATGATATAATCTTGGTATCTTTAATTACTCACATGAAGACTATGCAGATTTATGTCTGAGATGGTCTATTGAAGAAAGAACCACACAGATTTGAGTGGACGCAGGGCTATTGCGTATCTTTAAAATGATAGTGGCTAACCTATAGTGCCTATCAATTACTGTCAAGATGGTTCCATTTTGTACTAAACCATAACTAATTTGACAGTTAATCCATGGACAATGTGGATAGCCACTGACATTTAAAAGATACGCAATAGCCCTGCAGTATGGCTATTGCGTATCTTTTAAATGTCAGTGGCTATACAAAATGGAACCATTTGACAGTTAATTGATGGACACTATAATTTTGATAGCCAATGTCATTTAATAGATACGCAATAGCCCTGCTGTACAGTCAGTGCAAGCATTTTTCAGTTCTCATTTAGTAAACCTCAAAATTTCCCGCCACAATAGGATAGAAGTACAACTCTCTAGTTAATAAATTCTTAACCACACACCACGGAGCTTGTTATTTGAATAAAACACAAGCCATCGATTTCCCTGTATTTATCGTATCAATTTCCATCGCGGACCCAATTAAAGTGCCATAAACCTCTTATTAGTCACCCCATACGACCCCCACTTCCCCACTAAACCAACATGGCGTCGCGATTGTCACCTAATCTCAAACAAACATAATCTTACCAAGTAATTATGCAAGTTTCAACCGTGTTCTAATAGAGAGAGGTGTGACCGTGAGTATATGAGTTAACTTTGCATGCCACCTGAAGTCTTATTCTTCAAACTAGCGTGCTATATTACCCCGTTCTGCTCTAGACTCTTGTCAAACTAAGTTATGCTTTAGCTTAATGAGTTTAAAGTTGTTTTTTTAGTTGCTTGC
Organism: Diarsia rubi; assembly: GCA_932274075.1. Taxonomy (NCBI): domain Eukaryota; kingdom Metazoa; phylum Arthropoda; class Insecta; order Lepidoptera; family Noctuidae; genus Diarsia; species Diarsia rubi. Next base: position 4,459,865 of record OW026432.1, read on the forward strand.
GGTTTTCGATTGTTAGTTTTGTTGTTATAAGTACGTAGTGGAGGCGTGACATTATCGCCCCAAGGGATTGTAGAATTATACATGAAGGGTTGGTTTAAGTGTATTTTTAAGGACAGGGTATTTTATTATTGATGGCGAAATAAGTGGCCAGTGTGAAGACGAAGTTGGAACAAATTATACGTTACCACTTTAAAGACTTTTTAAGAAACTCAGAGTTTAGGACAAAACTTCGAATGCTATTCGATTAATTTCGATGAGGAGCCGCCAAATGGTGGTCGTCAAACCAGACCAGAATCAGAGGCCCTTTTTTTTGGCGGGTGGAAATTCATCAAATAACCCTTCCCTCTCTTGGGCAGAGCGAAAGGGAGTGTCAGACTTCTACTGACTAAAAACCACCCATGTTCCTTCTGAGCCCTATATGTCGAGGCCGCGGTAACTTGTGAACAACCCGCAGCCCCGACGGGATGTCAGAGGCGCTAAAGGCGGTTTAGAAACTCTGACCCTAGGGTGTGTTGGTCGTTAGACCTACTGTCCACACGAAAAAAGAAGAAGAAAGAAGTCGTTCTTTCAGTTGATCTAGGTGAGCGGAGGAATCATTTGTTTCATTGGGATTCGTTCCTTTGACAAACACGGACAGCCGCTTCTTTCTGCCCCAGCTATCATTTCAAGTTGGGCTGCGGGTTGTTCGAAAGAGATACCGCGGCCTCGACACAAAGGGCTAAGAAGGAACATGGGTGGTTTATAGTCAGTAGAAGTCTGACACTCCCATCCGTTTCGCCCGAGAGCGGGAGGAGTTATTTGATGATTTCCCACCCCCAAAAAAAAGCTTTTTTTTTTCTCATTTCACTTACTTGTTTCTACTTTTTTATTATTCATTTAATATTCAGGGTTTAAGGAATAACGGTGCACAATCAATTTTATTACGTAAGTATTCAGTAGGTACGTCGTCGTGTAAGAAAAATTTTATCGGTAATTAAAACACCCTGGGCCTGCAGTCTGTACAAAGATAGCGATCGCTTTACGACAAAATTCGGTCGTAAAGCTATAACGATGCGGATTTAAGGTGGACGTGAGCCGGACGCGACCCGCCGGTATTAGCTACCAACTTAAATCCGCATCGTTATAGCTTTGCGACCGAATTATGTCGTAAAGCGATCGCTATCTTTGTACAGACTGCAGGCCCTGGCAAGTTGTATATTTAAATTATTACACTTGTTACACAACAAGCAAAGTATGCAACCTGTGTCGACACCCTTGCGCCATCTCACGTTGCAAGCACGGCGGGCTGTGCGGGCGCTGCTGCTACAGCTGCTGAGACCCTCAAGCGGCGCAAATACTGTAACCTCAGTGGTAATTATAGTTTCGGGCCGTTTGGGGCCGACAACACTCGGGTCATGGGGTCCGAGTGCGCGTGTCATTTTCAAGGAGATCTCTCGCCGTCTAGTCGACACTTCGCGCGACCAGAGGGCTGGCTCTTTCTTTGGTCAAAGGATTAGCATTTCCATTAAATGTGGCAATGCTGCCAGTCTTTTGGGCACGTTCCCGGTTGTCAGCAATGCGGAGGTAAGTATTTACTTTTAGTTTTAATATGTAATTTCTATTTTTTGTATTTTATTATAACTCAATATGTATACAATACACCTACCTTAAATAAATGTAACAAAGTCTCGAATCAAATACATAGTTACTTTGTAAAGGTGGCACAATTTTTTTTAGGACATCAATTATTAAAAACCAGAATAAAAATCAAGTAGTGAACAAGTCAAATCAATTACTAGTCCATGCGTAAATGGCGAATAATTTTCCCAATTAGTCACAGTGATCATTCCAAATTTGAATGGGCCAATACGGATCGATAGCCAGTTATTGGCTGACCAATCAGCGGCGGGCGGCTGATCAAAGAAGTGACGCGTGAGTTCTGATTGTGTTAATTATTGTATGTTTTATTTAACCGTTGGTTTGTGTATGGGTTTGGGTACTTGGTTACCGGTTAGACCACCCTATGGGTAACCATGGGTGTTCTGTAAAGTTAAGGAGTTATGAACAACATGACTTTTATTTTCACCTGCTGTGAATACCTTTTTTTTTTTGGCGGTTAGGAAATCATCAAATAACCCCCCCGCTCTTGGGCAGAGCGAAAGGGAGTGTCAGACTTCTACTGACTAAAAACCACCCATGTTCCTTCTTAGCCCTATGTAATAGATGGCGACCGTTTTGCCATTAACCGGGCACAAATCGGTGATCGGGGAGCAGCGGTGGCCCAGTGGTGGCGGCCCCGACATACGAACAGTAGGTCGTGGGTTCGAACCCAGGCAGGCACACTACCTACTTTGTGTAATTTAATTCATCACCGCTCCTCTCAAAACGGTGAAGAAAAAAACCTGAGGGGTCTAAGAACCAAAAATTTTGGAAGACATGTGACATCTACTAATCCGCACTAGGCCCGCGTGGTAGATTATAACCCATTCCCTCTCAAACAGAGGAGGCCTGTGTCCCAGCAGTGGGAACATTAATAGGCTGTTGATGATGATGATTATGGGCACAAATCAAGACTCCTTGAGCTACTGACAAATCCCTAATGGAAAAAACCAATAACAATTAGCCCTATATACCCGGAAATTGAACCCAGGATCTGATCCTCAAGCAGACGCGATTGTGGTCACTAGACTAACGAGGCTATATTTTTCACAGTATTCAGTATTTCATTCCAAAAAAAATACCCTACAACATAATTATTTCATCAGTTTTTTTTTAATCTACGAAATCGACACGGTATAAATTTATGGAACAGCTTCTTTCAGAATGGTGAACTGACTATGGTGGTAATCGAGTGTGCGTCGAAATAAAGGATTACCTTCCTTCCAACAGACAACATCTGCCTATCTTACCTTCCACAACCCAGTTAGTAATACTTTGGTAAGACTGTTAAGGTCCTGTTTTTGGGGGTGTAAAATCATCAAATAACCTCTCTCGCTCTTGGGCAGAGCGAAAGGGAGTGTCAGACTTCTACTGCCTAAAACCACCCATGTTCCTTCTTAGCCCTATATGTCGAGGCCGCGGTAACTTCTGAACAACCCGCAGCCCCGACGGGGTCCATACTAACGTTACCCATACTTTTCCGTCGCTTTGTACCGGCCATTTGCTAGTGCAAGATACAAAGCGGGAGTGTCATCGCACTTTAACGGCTTCAGCGATGCGGTCGTACTCACGCTGTTTCTGTTAAGGACCTGAGTTCGATTCCAAAGTCTAGCACTTATTGGGTTTTTCCATCAAGAATTTCTCAGAAAGCAACCATGGAGATTCGTGCCCGGTTATAGCAACAGGCTCACCGCTCAACAAGGTATTTAAACATAAAGTGGCGAAATGTGAGAGTACCTACAGTATCATTTACACCTCTGCCTAACCCTTCGGGGACTGCAGGCGTGATAATATCTGTATGTCATAACTACTTGTACAAAGATACTCTAATTAAATATTTGTCATAACCACTTTTGTTGTCATACAAAAATATGTCAAACTTTTACTAAGTGACGGCTTAAGTAATCATTAAATATCTCTGAGTACGGCAGTAAGTGATGGCCTAAGTAATCATTAAAACTCTCTGAGTGCGGCAGTTATTGTCTTTTAATAACTCATTTTCGTGGCTTACTTTCCCCCCTTTTAACCTTAAACATCCGACACTTTAACCCTATCAACGAAAAAATATCACGCACAGCAAATACTCACCTCCTCATTCGTTTTCGTAAAATATTAATAACAAAAAGGCTACGATTTAGCGTGGGTTCCGCAGCGACAAAATAAAATAAAAACAGAATGTAACCGCGACTGCGAACCACCTATAATAAGCCTATTGTTTTATACAAATACAATATTGCGTTTATAAATCGGATAAGCCTATGGGACTGGGGGTGGCATGGAGTTGTGTCTGCTGTTGTAGTTTTTGAAGATTTTTTCTTTTACATGTAGATAATAGGCCGTAAAGTTCTGGAGTGGTGACTGCGACCTGGAAGCCGTTGCGTTGGTATTACTCCTACTAGGTGGACCGATAGCACGGTAATATTACCGTGCCGATAGCTTGGCGAAGGTGGCGGGGAAGAGGAGTCGAAACCTTTTATGTGAAAATAGTTTTTGCGTTCACCACATTATCTTTGTGTGCCCAATGAGGTTTCCGATCTGCATCTGCTCAAGAAGCTCAGTAAATATTTCCTTAAAATAATGATCTATTTTTTTGAGGGTGGTGGGAAATTATGAAATGGCTCCTTCCGCTCTGGGCAGAACGGAAAGGAGTGTCAGACTTCTACTGACTAAAAACCCCCATATTCCTTCTTAGCCCTTGTGCCGAGGCCGCGGCGGTATCTCTTTCGTAAAACCCGCAGCCCCGACGGACATCGGCCCATGCGCTAATGAAGATTCCATGTTGCTGACATCACTTTGAAGCGCGCGTGGTACCGCTATAACGCAAGCGTTATAGGTATACGTGTCGAAGGTCTGACGCTGAAGCCAGGAGGGGGATAGTAGAACTCTTTTTTGGCTACTAGTAATCCTCTCGAGTGTTGGGTCATTATTATTCAATTGATGAGTCCAATAGATGCACTTATGCTGATGTCAAAATAAACCCTGTATTTAGTATTTTTTATTTAAAATACACCTCAATAATTACTAGGTAATTATTATTAAAAAAACCAGCAACCGAAGTTTCCACTCACACAATTTTTTTCTCTATCTCCACAAAAACAAATATCAGAAAAAATCCAGGTCGACTCCACGGCACTCCTGTCCACATATTGGGCAATAAGAGGATCGTCCGCGTCGGAGAGCGTGGCGCCAGTAGCCTCCATTTGTATTTATTTATTTATACCTCGTCTGACCTTATTTATGTATTAATTCATTTTCGTACACACACCCGTAGCTCTCGCCATGTAGTTTACATGTAAAATATATTGTGAATAGTGTGTGGTCAGATGAATTTAGGTTTTGAGGATTTTAAATGCCAATGTTTTGAGTCACTGACAATAAATATTTAATATTTATCTTTTTTCATCTCCTCACTTATTTAATACATTTTTAAATATTAAAAAAAAAACAGATCAGCTCAATATGTATAAAAGACTCCGGGGAGGACAGTTGTGATGTTATACCCATCATCATCATCATCATTTCTGCCTGTATCAGCCTGTACCTGATGTCAGCGCAGCATTTTCTTCAATTTCCATTTATCTCTAAGCATAACTCGTCAACTCAGCAGTAACCTCCTTTCTGTCTTTCATATTATGTTTATACGCAGTCTATCCATCGCTTCTTTGGTGTTACTGAAATATTCATACCATCATCTGCCTAGTCTTTTCCCAACTATATTGGGGTCGGCTTCCAGTCTAACCGGATGAAGCTGAATACCAGTATTTTACATGGAGCGACTGCCTATCTGACCTCCACAACCCGGTTAATACTAGGTAATACGATACCCTTTGGTAAGACTGGATGTCAGACTTTCAGGTCACTGACTACCTGTAACGACTGCAAAAGATCTATATATGGCACCCGGGACCAACAGCTTAACGTGCTTTCCGAGGCACGGAGGAAATTCGGTATGTAATGAGCGGTCACCCATCCACAGATCGAACTAGGCAAGCGCAGCTTAACCTAAAGATGGCAACACTCGAGTGGCAGTTCTTATTAAGCCACGAGCTAAATATTCATATAAATAAACTTATTCTACTTTTTCTCTACTTGTAACGTCAACCTCGTACGGAGACGACCAGCCCACATTTCCTATCATTACCTAACTTTATTTTCGCATGACATGTACACTCGTAATTCGCGCAAGTACAGAACCCGCTCGAGTCGCGATCGCGCGCGATACGCATGTGTGGCCGGGCACTAATTGACCATATCGTTGCAACGCTGCATTCTCGGTATTAGTGCATAAATGTGGCATGACCCTTCGTTTGCAGAGACAGGGTCTAATTGCAATTTTGTGCGAGGATGGTAAAGGATAAAGAATGCAGTCTTTTGGCTAGAAGAGTCATCTTTATCTTAGATCATAGCTGTTTACTACAAAAGTGCAAAATTTACTTTCCTACAAGGTCTATTACAGGGGTCTAGAATCGTAAGCTGCATTGGTAACACAAATCAGCGCTTCCTTCACTCGGTTTAATACCCCAGAAGGCAGAAGATGACCATACCGAGTTACACGTCCCGGCTGTGATTTGTAAATCTTTCCAGGCTCTTACCAAAGGGTGTCCTATTACCCACTAACTTGGTTGCAGTGATCAAATAGGCAGTCCCTCCATATAAAATCATTATCATCATCAGCCTATAATGTTCCCACTGCAGGGACTCAGACCTCCTCTCTAGGAGAGGGTGGTATAATCCACCGCGCGAGCCCAGTGAGGGTTGGTCGACTATGTCGCATGTCTTCGAATGTTTTGGTTCTAAGACATGCCAGTTTCCTCACTATGTTTTCCTTCACCTTCAATACTGGTATTCCATTGCATCCAATTGTCTGGAAGCCGACCCCAATATACTTGGGAATATGCTTGGTTTGGCTATCAACCAAGCTAAGATAGCCAGCTAAAAACAAAGGCAGTGCTTCTACATACCCGTTTAACTTACAATCGATTATAAGACCTCCCCGCGCCGTATGACATCGCATTCCATTCCTGCAGTTACGAGGTGGTGCAAGTTGAGGGAGATTCGTGAAGGGGAATATCACGAGAAACCAAAAATGGAAATGAATAAAAGATATTGCTAAGACTGCCTCGTTGTCGCGTTGGTGTACTGGTCGCAAACGCGACTGCTGTGAGGTCCTACGTCCGATTCCCAAGTTGGGCAAAGCGGTGGGTTTTTCCGTCAGGAATTTCTCAGTAGGTTAGGTTTATGGCAAAGGGCTCGCCCTTATTACATGAGACTTTGGAATGAAATGTGGGCTAATGTGTACACCCCTGCGTCACCCTACTGGGATTACACGAAAACGCCACAAGTTACCTGATGCTAGTGCACGTGAGTATTAGGTACGTCACGAGAAGGGTACCACGGGTAGGGGAGGGGGTAGGGTAGGGTAGGGAGTGCGTCTCATTTGTCCTTCGCTTATGAAAAAATTTGAAAAATATTAAATTGTTTTGTAGTACTTTGTACTGCTTTACGGTGATACCTACTTCATCAGACTTGCTAACTTATGGAATTAGTCAACAATATTCTTTTTTTTAAGATTTGTATTACTTTAACTCCATTACTTACAACCGTTTTGCGTCTTACATAACGGTATGAACAGTTAAACTTAATCCTTCAAAGGCACAGCCTCTAAAAATCTCCGTCCGCTCATGCCTTATATCTCAACTGCGCCCGCGCACACAGAGCACGGCGCGCGCGGCGACGCGTGGCGTTTGATCTGCCGACAAAGACGCCGCCGTACCACGTGGTGATGCTGTACCGGGAACGAGGGTAGGCAGGGCTTGTAGTTCCTCGGTATGTTTGTTATGTGTGGTCGGTGACAGGAGACACAAACATGCATGTATACATCAAGTCTGGCGTTTTTCCCATGGCGACTAAAGTGCACAAACTTCACCTGCGAGGATTCTTACGTACTGTTTTTCTTTCGTCCACGTTCGTCCATATCATATGGGCCTCTTTTCCGAGTGCCCTGTCGTACTCTATATGAGATCCAAGTACCTACTGTTGGAAATTCCGTGGACTACTCAATAAAATAACATCGTTAGACTCCAAAATATATTGTGCATCCGCACAGGCAAACCATCAGAAGAACATGCACGTTTACAAAAGTGACATCTGTCTAGAAAACTTATTCTATGCAGAGTTTATACTGGGACACATATCCATGATGTGTATTAGGCACATGCTAACATCATTGTTGTAATTAAGTTATTTCCAACACCTACGTAAAATCTAATCAGGGGGTCTAAAATGGCCACTTTAGCAGATCATAAAATTTCGTTAAAATCGTAAATTGGACTTTTTATCATAGTAACTTCGTCTGTGACCATTTTACGGATTTAAACCCAATTTATATTATTGTCCTAATAAGATCTATTTTCCTCAATGTTCACAGACGCATTACTATTATGATAGGTCTATTTTACGCTTTTTACCCGACTGCGAAGCCCAAAAGGAGGGTTATTTAATGCAATTCATTTATGATTTGCTAAAGTGGCCATTTTAGACCCCCTGTCCGTAAGATACTTAGATTTTTTTTAAATAATGGACACATATTTTTTCTTTTTTCACGTAAACAAAAGATGAGTCAAGTCGTGTGACGTCACAAGGTAAGTACTTCTTTACCCACAAAGTGACGTAACATGGCCACTCAGGATCTTAGACACGTTTTATTTTCGTATTTTTTTATTTAATTTAATAAAACAAAACACGTATCAAATATTTTTCGATCCGATAATCTAACAGACGGACTAACTAGATTTTTTTGGTAAAACACCCAATTACCAATATCAGAGACGTCTGTTTACGAATTTCAACGGTTAGAGCTCGGTCAGCCTGCTGTCTGAGCATCCATGTCTCAGCGCCATACGACGCCTGGGAAGTAGAACATAAAGGCTATAGACGTAGGACTTCAGACATTGTGAAGAATCATTAAGAACACAATAACATCTCGCCTGTAATTCCCGAAGGGTTAGGTTGTGTAATAGTACACCCACATTTCGCCAGTTATGTTAAGTCCCCTGTAATAGAGGGCACGCCTATTGCCATCAACCGGGCACTAACCGATCAATCTATAAAGGGTGTAAAAGTACCCTTAACGCAAACGAAGAGCACTTGTTCTCCCCACCACTGCAATATTTTTTTGGTTGTAGACCATACCTGGGAACCCCCTAGTTACGGAGATATTGGGGGTCAAAGTTCCAAATTTTTCACAGCTGTTTTTGTAATTACTAGTTTTTCAGGTTATAACTTTACTAAAATTACCTCCATGACCCGTTTACTATTCAAAGCATCCACTAGTACCATGTTTTAGGAGTGCTATATTGAGTTTTACCGTAAAACGTGATTTTTGACCCGTTTCCCATTTTTGCGTGGGGACTTAGTTTGATGTACAGAATGCTTGGTTGACGTATGTGTGAAGGGCTTATTTACACTCTGTAGTAACTGTAACACTGTTTTAAGCTGTAACGATTTATTACTAAACTTACTATGTCACTTACGAGGTATCTTCCGTGATTACCAAATATTTTGAGCTACCGATATTTCGATGCTGCTGCAAGCGCCATGATGGCGGGATGACTGAAGAATGCGGGTAGATGGTAAATCAATTGCTAGATGCAGACAAATCTGTCGACATAATCATACTAATTATTATAAACGCGAAAGTTTGTATGTATGTATGAATGGATGTTTGTTACTCTTTCACGCAAAAACTACACAACAGATTGGGATAAAATTTGGTACACAGATAGTTTATAATCTGGATTAATACATAGAATAGTTTTTATCTCGATTTTATCTTCCCGTGGGATAACTTTCGAGTTGTAGCGGGCGAAGCCGCTATGGCAACACCTAGTAATTTATAATCACGGAAGATATCCCATAAGTATAGTAACAACTACAGGTCACCTACCTTACGGCCGAAACACTTGTACTAGGATACTATAAGTAACAAAAACATGTTTCAAAGTTTATTATTACTTCAAGCTCTACCGGTAACCTTACATCACCTTATGAAAAATTGGAAGAGGAAGTCGTTACTTGTACTAACACCATATAGAGAGGTGGTTTCTAATATACTAGTTTGTACATTAATATCGAAGAGTTGTAAGTAATAAATACATAGTAACTACAACAATCTATGTTGATACCAAGGAGTTGTAATATTTGTATGTTTACTTAAAAGGAGTACGATTCCTAGGGTAGCCTTGAGTTCTTTTACAGTTGTATTTTAGTCTGATGGCTGATGCGTTTACCAGCTACCTTACACACATAACAACACACATGTAATCTCAGAGGCATAGGTGTACCCCGTGTACCTGATATAATTACAGTCACATTTGGTCAGTTAAATGCACCCACCTATACAGCAGCATCATCCACCAGAAGCACCAGCAACTACCACCAGCCTTTTTTTTTTGGCGGGTGGAAAATCATCGAATAACCCCTCCCGCTCTTGGGCAGAGCGAAAGGGAGTGTCAGACTTCTACTGACTAAAAACCACCCATGTTCCTTCTTAGCCCTCTATGTCGAGGCCTTGATAACTAGTGTACAACCCGCGGCCCCGACGGGCGTCGGCCCTTTCGGGCCCCTCCCATGTTGCTGACATCTCTTTGAGGCGCGCGTGGAACACGAACGCGCCGCCGTCGGCGTCGACACGGCCCGTTTTCGTCGTAAGACGGACGGACGGCGAGTTACTACCACCAGCCTTATTGCACTAAATGCGGGATTGTGTGATTTTGACAATAATGGAATTATACTATAGGAAATCAGTGGTGTTAATTTAATGCTTATTAGTAGATTATAGAGGAGGCCTGTATCCTAGTAGTGGGAGTATTATCCTGCACATTGCAATAAAAATCTTATGCCATTTTTAAAATGATTAACTTTGTCTGAAGCTGACATCTACGCAATAAAATATTATAGGTGTAGCTACGAACGACTTCATAAGTCATATTCCTGGGAAGTCCTTTGATCACAAAAATACTCGATGCATCTTTCAAATTATTTTAATTATAATATGTTATTATATCGATCTATAAAATCATTACCTATTAGAGAATAGCTACTTAGTTATATAATAAAATAGGGTTGTCGAGAATTTTAAACTATTTTGGTTAGGGACCAACTTTGACGTCAGAAGATGTTAGAAGATAGTAGGATATTTTGGCTGATTTGCTGCTTTGTTAGCAGAGAAGAATAAGAATAATAATAAGAGAACTATAAAGTGAGAGAGCAGCGGTAGCACAAGGGTTTTTTTATTTTTTTATATGAGATGTGCGTACTCTTGACTTCGATCTTGCCCTAGAGGTAGAGATTAGGTCGACGAAAGAACAAGAAGTTATGGCTCATGGTAATGATACTAACTTCTTCGATTACAAGCAGCTACAAAACTTACTGCCGCACTCGGAGAGATCTATGATTACTTGGGCCATCCCTTAGTAAAGGTTTTGACAGTTTTGTCATACAAAAGTAAATCAAATATTTACTAACGGCTTACGTAATAATTAAATATCTCTGAGTACCGCAGTGATGAGAAAACAAAATACACTTTGTTTTCTCATCATGAAAGCTGTAATTCGATTTTGAACGCAGGCATGGTTTCCAAGTTGTGCGATTCATTTCATCATTGAAACTGGCATTTGATGGAGTGAAAAAAATAAAGTAGGCCACAAATGTAAATACAACGGTACCCAAATGGTGGATGCTCACTCCCCCTCTCATAGAGAGAGACAGAGACGAAGCTGTTCCCATTCAAGTGAAAATAGTACCTACTTTTGCGCACTCTGATCATATGCCCAGCCTTTTCCTTGCATAATCTAACTTCCACAACCCAACACAGTGCCACTAGCACTAGTTAGTGCTCCCGTACTAACTAGTGCTATCCCATGGTTAGACTGGTTGTCAGAATTTCGGGTCACTCGTCACACTCTACTACTCTGTCATCTCATACAAACATTCAAGGTCAGAATCACAATACAAAAATCCAACAACTACATTAATATGAAAAGAAATTATCATATGATATCATGATGCACAGCCCTGTACAGTCGGGTGGTCCAGTATTAAAGGGTCCCCTGCTGCGTCATCCCGCCTCACTGGTATAACATAACTCATACGGTAACCTGTCGGCGCCTATCGTGGCCGAACCTTGGTCAGATATCCGGTTAAATTCGACCACCGAAGAAATTGCTTCTGAGTGAACAGAGAACCGTTTCCATCTTTGGATATGTCAAATTTATTGGCAGGAGTCTCGAGGAACTGGTGGGTGGGGTGATGATAATGGACTTGCTGGGTTAATGGTGATAGAAGTAGGTAAACTTGGTACGCAGAATGACTCCATTCTGCAAGTGTTTAGCGAAAGAGCGTAAAGTTCGTTATTTTCCAAACCAAAGGGGAATCCTCCAGCCAGACAGGTGTTGAGTCTATTGAGCTACTGATCCACTTTTGTCGGATTTCTGAACCAAATATATTAATCGCACTGATAACTTAATATCGTGTTTGGAGGACATGTCAGTTAAGTTCGTATATAGAGATTTGACCGTAAAAAATAAAATCCACGAATACTAAGATCATTAATTAGATCAAACTTGTAAAACTCTTCCAACATATTTACATTGTACTACTATAACGGATAGTTAATAAAAATTTCCAGTATTTAATTTCCCATAACCGGCCGGGTGCGGTGCCCTAGTTAATTAGCGGCATACAACCTGACATTGTGACCTCCATGCTTGATCCTCAGCAAATTGAATCGTGGTCTCTCTAAAAAAAAACTGCGGAACGTTGGCGCCAACGCGCTGCGGTGCTCTTTATTTAAATGTCTGCCGTTCTTTAGAGGTTATGTTTTTTATTTTTTCAAAAGCATGTTCACTGTGTATTCAAGTTCTTTCTTGCTGTTTCGACATTTTGTCAACTCACGGACGATTGTTTTATTTGTGTTTCTGATCTATTTTTAAGGTTTTGTGAATTGATTTTTAAAATTCTTTAAGGCTTTTGTTTTTTTTTTACCATGAATTCACATAATTCTTAATAGTAGGTACCTTACCTACCAAAGTATTTTTCTTTCAGCACTGAAAAATAAATGACGCACAATTAAATAGAGAAGGATGTTTACACACACACTTAATGTATGCAGTGTTTAGTCTACGGGTTTCTATTGAAAAATTTCAGACGCAAACACCCAGTAACTCGTTGCTTAACCTGGAACACCAACCCGAACCTCATCCCAGTATTACACACATGGGACAGTCATGTCACCAGTGGGCCCAGAGGTCGAAGCTCCCACCAAAGGCTACTTTTTTTATTATTTCTGTACCAATTTCTTCGTCCTCTCCACAAGATCCCACCGCCGCAATTCCGAACGTTTGGTGACAGTAAAAGGACGTGGGAGTCCTGTCACAACAGTCCATAATGATTACGAACAGTGGTCACTATAGACGAAGGCAAATGTTTCTGGAAAATATTGGCCTACAATAGAATAAACGGATAACCTCTAAAATCAGCAATTTGCACAAATGGGATTTAACAAACCTACCAAGCCTCGTGCGACCGCTTGTGCATTTGAAGTATCTTAATACTTTGACAATTGCATCATCTGCCTACCTGAGCTCAATTGCCAGATAACCCAAATAAAAAAACTTTGACATTTTACACTTGAATAAGCAGACTATTAAGAAACGTTTAAATACGTAATTGCTTGTGCCATGCATTTGCACTGTACTTTTTTTTGTTTTTTTGGCAGATTATGTCAATCCAATCGGGATATGAAACGGCAGCCATCTTTAAAATTTGTGCACTGATTTCTGCTTCGTTGGCCAACATGTGATGCGATTACCTTCATTGCTATTCGTGATTCAGTTGCTCAGGTAGCGTTGTCACAAATAGTGAACGCAGGATTAAAATTAAATGTCCATTTGAACGTTTAAGTAACGTGTATTGATGTAGCAAATGGGTATTGTTGACAATTACTCAAGCTTCGATTTTTTTCCTAAATACGGTTTTTACAAGATATCCCGCAATATTTTAAGTATCGTTGCGTTCTACATTACTTATTTCATTTATTGACGGTAGGTAAGCACAATACACTTTCATAAAGGCTTCTAACATCGTCATCTGCCTAGCCTTTTCCCAACTGGATTGGAGTCAGCATCCAGTTTATCCGGATGCAGAATTTTACATGGTGCGACTGCCTATCTGACCTGCACAACCCAATAACCATTGAGTAATAATTATGATACCCTTTGGTAAGATTGGTTGTCAGACTTTCGGGCGGCTAGCTACCAGTAACGACTGTCAAAGACCTGAGGAAATGCGGGCGGAGAGACTTTCGAAAATTAGGTTTTTGAAGAAACTATCGTTGTCGCTCTGCGAGAGCCAGGCCCGGGCGGCAGATAAGGACAACTGCAGATCCGAATCAATAGCTTAAGTAAAAAGTCATATTTCTAGGTTTGGCTCTCGCCTATTTCCTCCTCCAATATTGTACCAATTTATAAGATATTTTAGACACTAAATAAGAAGGATGTATTCTGTTCCCCTATGTTTTTCCTTTTTTTTTTTGTTAATAGTTGTCAAATTTGTACATTAGGGCTCTGCCTGCGTTGACAGCGATCAAAATAAACAATTTTCAGCATTTTTTGAGGGTTCTAAGTGCTTAGAAAAATAATGTATCATCAAAAAGCAAAACATAGGGGCGTACAAGTAGTTAATATTTATTATTCTGTAAAAAAACATAGCTTTATAGTCATTAACAAGAAAGAAAACCTGCGAGAGCGTTGCTATGGAGAAAAGACCTCCCGCATTTCCTCTTAAATGATAGCCCGGGCTAACGACTTAACCTGCTTGCCGATTCACTGAGGATACTTGGTATGTCGTGAGTGGTCATCCATCCACGGACTAAACTATAAGCAAGCGTGGCTTAAGCATAAGATTGACCCCAAAGGCTTTTGTGCATCTAGAGTCACCTACAAAAATGCATGAACAATTCAGAAATAAAATCGTGTGAAGCGAGAAACGACGCGACCTAACGCGATAATTCGTTAGGTTATCGCGTTAGGTCGCGTCTATAATCGTTCACACGAAAATATACACTAAAGTATCAATGCAATTCTGCAGGTGTTGTAGTTATTTTGACAAACTATTTATTTTGACCTTGTACAGCAAGGTCAAAATAAATAGTTTGTCAAAATAACTCCGTTGACTAGTGGCGTAGCTAGGTTTCGATATTTTCATATCGATGAGTTTTATTTATTACCTTGATTCTGAGACTAGAATGGACTATTTAGTGTCATTTGTATTTTTTTCATCAGCTATTCAAAATCCAATAAAAATCAAATCACATCGATCTGTCAATTTGTCGTTGTTATTTTCGAAAGTTTGAAGAGCACTTCATGCGTCCAAATTCAGGAAAAATTGGGCATAATTGCTGCAACTCTGTGCCTTAAAAGATATCGTAAAGATTGGTTCACAATGTCTGTCAAAATAAAATTAATGTTGTGATGGTATTTTTTCTTACATAACAGTAAAACACACACATAGTTGACGAATAACTGTAGGTAGTTAGTGTGTGAGTTTCGCTGATTATTATAAAATATAGATGTCCAAAAACTAAATAAGTAATATCGTTATAATTCCCGCTTTTAAATATCATTCACGCAACATTTCAGTCAAATAAAACACCCAAATGAGGCCTATGTCCAGCAGTGGTCGGCTGAAATGATGATAAAACGTCCAAAAGTCTACAGTTCTATACTATACAGGGTGTAAATTAACCCTTCACGCAAACGTCAACCAAGCATTCTGTACATAAAACTAAGTACCCCTACGCAAAAATTTTTGCTGGGAAACGGCTTTTTTTTTTTGGGGCCAAAAATGTAATTTTACTGTAAACTCAATGTAGCACTCTTAAAACATTGTGCTAGTGGATGCTTTGAATAGTAAAGGGCTCATGGAGGTAATTTAAGTAAAGTTACAACCTGAAAAACTAGTATTTACAAAAACAGCTGTGCAAACTTCTGAACTTTGACCCCCAATATCTCCGTAACTAGGGGGTTACCTGGTTTAAAGCAAAAAAATGATCGCAGTGGTGGGGAGAACAAGTGCCCTTCGTTTGTGTTAAGGGTACTTTTACACCCTTTATATCCCAAATTCTCGAATAGAATCATCATCTTCATCGTTCTCTTGTCCTTATCCGGCTTATCCCAATGTATTTATTTCCACCTTTGTTACTCGTCATCTCGTCAGACACCTCGTTCCTCTCGATATCATCTTCCAACAGTCCATCCATCGTTTCTTTGCTTTTCTTCTTATATTCATTCACATTCATACTCAAAACTTTCCTCATTACACTAACATTAACTCCTTCTTCATTCATATGATTACTCACACAATCCATACATCGCTTCTTTGGTCTTCCACTCCCTCTCCATTCATCAATATTTGTATTCATACATTTCATACGTCCCTCCTCACATGTCTGTAAGAAGACACTAGGTAGATTCTCTTTCAACTTTTCTGTAACTGGCACAACTGCACATCTTTTAAAATTCTTTTCATATTCTATGCCTTATCTATTCTTGTACACCACGTATTTATTCACCTCAAAATTATCATCTCCGTTACATGCAATTCCGGACTAGAATGTCCCACACAAAATGGACGTATCTTTACCAACTGCCGAAATGTCAACAGCAATCTGTTCCGACTGGCTACTTCAGAAAACATTCAAAAAAATATCCGGCTTCAACTTTCGACAGATTAATTCGTCATTTGGAAGGAAACTAGTTTCTACAATTCGGATTTCGTCGTTGAAAAAAAAACGGAGACCGATTGTGTAGACTTCCCTTTAGTTGGTGATTTGGGACTTACCTAAAAAGTGAGTGCAAAGTAAAGTGTGTTGAGTTGTTGTATGAGTGTAATTTTTTTAACAACACCAGCAGACTAAAATATTAATGTTTTTTAAGCAAAGGTATGTGAGGAGTGAGCCATATTGGCCTAGTATTAGTCCAACGGGGCCCTCTCCTATCAGACATTGTGACATCTAGTCACACTAATTATTAAGGCCTAATAAGTGTAGATAGTATGTCATCAATCACATGTCTTCAAATTCTAGGTCTCAAGTCATACCAGTTTCTTCAGTTACCATTTTAAGAACAACGATGATGAAATTAATTACACAAAGTACCTACAATGTCTACTTTGACCTTCACGACCTACAACCTGAATACGGCACTGGTAACATTGGGCCACCACATCACAGTGGTGCGAGACTGGAGACAAAGCGAAACTTGATAGACAGGAGTCATGTTATAATTTGAAGTACACTCACGAGTCACGACCAAAAATGTTGATACACTTGGTAAAGTTCGGACGCGAATTCCCCGTGAAATAAAGATTTCAACTTTAATTCAAAACAAAACTTTTCAAACCAGCTGAATTACCAACAACAAAAACAAACATTTAACCTAAAACAATATTGAAATAATGGCTGCGAGTTGTTCGAAAGAGATACCGCGGCCTCGGCACAAGGTCCACACGACATAGAGGGCGAAGAAGGAACATGGGTGGTTTTTAGTCAGTAGAAGTCTGATACTCCCTTTCGCTCTGCCCAGAGTGGGAGGGGGGGTTATTGGATGATTCCCCAAAACTGAAAAAAAAGGCGAAAATTGCTTCTAAATGTTGCTAAGTGTAAACAATGGTGTTAAAGGCTGTACCAAATTCTTGGATAATATAGAGAACATTTCCGTTGGAAATTAACAAAACCTGTTGCATTTGGTATTCTAAACACACAATGTAACTTCCATCAACAAAGTACCTACTTACATAATTAAAACCTTATTTATCTTTAGCATTGGTGTTTTATCTTAATAAAACATTACACACAACATCTTTCAAACTTCCTTTTAACCCGACTGCGGCGAAGCCCAAAAGGAGGGTTATGTTTTTGACGTGTATGTATGTACCTATGTCTGTTTCTTTGTTCCCTCATAACTCCTAAACGGATGAAGGGATTTGAATAAAATATACGTCTTTGGATTCGTCTTGATAGCAATAGTGTCACTGGTTAGGTACATTAAGATAAAAAAAACAATGAAAAATTGCGGATTTTAGGGGCCATATCGCGTAGTTTAAAAAAAAACTCCCAGTACCGTCGAGTAGGGATACCCTTATCAAAATGAAGGCTTTTAAAAGGAGATTACAAAAATATAAAACACTTATATGTTTAAAAGAAGTTCAAAGTGACAATTCCTATAAACAAACACACAAGTAGAATCATCAGCGAAGAATTTTACGCGACCAAGAAAAGAATAAACACAAAAAAACTAAAAAGTTGGAAATAAAAAAAAGTAGTTAAAAAACTAAAAAACCCGACTGAAAAAACTGAACAGCAAACAAGAATATTATACGATGAAATGAAATTAGAATGGAAACCGCCTGCTTCCAAGTTTTGTTTAATTTAAAATGTGCTTCTTGTTTGCTTTTCAGTTTTTTCATTTGGGTTTTTTAGTTTTTTGAAGCATTTCATCCTTTACACAGTATATCCATCATTCTTTGGTCTTCCTCTAAATACTTACATACACAAAAAAATCGTATTAAAAACATGAACCTGACTATTAGAAAAACCGCTCTTAAACATTTTCTCCAAAGACACAAAATCATCCTTCCACGCCTTTAACTAAACAAAATATAACCTACATAAAACCATAATGTAAACTATAAAGCTAAGTGTACATGACGTCATTCGAGGCCGCCGTATCCCGTATCCCCCTGTCTTTAGCACGGTCCCTTGGCCACAGGAGTCTGTGGGAAATTATCCGGAAAATTGCCGAGATACGCACCCCGCTTAGGTGTAATAATACCCCCTTCTACGCCCGGCTTTTACACCCGCCCGTTGAAACCGTGTTGTATTAAAATCCGGACTCCGCTCGTGTTTACTAGGGTTTATATCCGTTTTTATTTGTAACACAATACCTTTGAGTAGCGTTGTGTATGACAGGCTAAGATTATTACTAGCTGTGCTGACCTATTGGTGTGATCGTCGGATTGCCAAGTCATAGGTCTCAAGTTCGAACCCAAGGACCCCGCTTCGCCTTTTCGCCATGTCCGTCTGTCCGTCCGCACTATATCTCAAAGACTCCTAAGCTGTTATTAAGCATGAATATACAAATGAGTTACGCCGACAAAGTGCTGAAACAAAATATTGTTTTTTTTCTTTTTTACGGTATCTCCAATAACTACACATTATGGTGGGAATGTTTTTGTTTTTCGCGAAGTCCCTTGTATTGGATGTCGTTAGATAGGTCTTTAAAAGATATTGCGAGTTTGTTCAAACAGTTTTTCGATTAAGGGATTTCTTTCTGAAATATTGAGCATAGAACTGCAATTATTTGTGAGGCTCAAGTGTGCCAACCTAAACCACCTATACGGGTTGCGTTTCGGTGTGTGAAAAATTTCATGGTAGAAGCATTATATATATAACGAAAGTAATCGTAAGGAAACCAGCATGCCTTAGTGATATTTCTCGGCCCATGGTTGCCATAAAACTCTGACACTAGTAGGTAGTAGAAGTGGCCAACCAGCAGACCTTACCACACGTTAAATAAAGAATAAGATGTACCTACACGGAATATTCAAAAGATGCTGGACGCATTGCTTTGATGTGTTCAGTAGACAGGCAGGACATTCAAAACAGACCTACTAAGCTAAAAAACCCAACCCAACCCCAACCAACCCAACCCAACCAACCAAACCAACCAACCAAACCCAACCCACTAAGCCCCAACCCCAACCCACCCAACCCAACCCCAACCCAAACCCAAACCCACCCACCCAACCCCCAACCAACCTACTAAGCTAGCGGAATCTATCGAGACGCAGAAGACATTATAGTTTATAAGTGGTGAATACAGATCAGATACAGGTACAGTGGTTCACTCTCTTTACCAAAACTCTCATAGTCCGATCGACGCCACTGACAAATCCAACACTTGACCCAGGTCTAAAATCGAACCCAGGACCCCACAGTCGCACTTACAACCAAGAAACCACGTTGCAAACAGGTAAACTTTCCAAGTCTTAAGAACAAAACTTTTCGTTCCAAGGGTGGTCTTATCAAGTGAAGTTATGACCTGAGGCGCGAGAATTACGAAGTGTTTGTGGAAGCTCGCAATTAAGACCCGCGGTCACTAATGGCTTAGCATGTCGAGTTGTTGGGTAGAAATTTCTCCTAGAGAGAAGGCCTGAGTCCCTGCAGTGAGAACATTATAGGTTAATGATGAGGATGCTTGCATTCATCGTTATCATCATCATATCCGAAAGACGTCCACTACTAGACAAAGCCCCCCCCCCCAACCAGGTGTCGCCATATAAAAATAAAGGCGCCCATTTGGGATCGGCGCAGCACATAATCTTCTTTCACATTTCTCAATTACTCGTCATTTCACAAGACACCTCCTTTCTTACCATATCATACTTAACACAGTCCATCCATCTTTTCTTACGCCTAAAGAATCCTCTGTCAGTATTGTACCTCAAACTTAAAGTACATAGCTTTCCATCTAACAAATTCTACATCTCAGTGTAAGCTACAGAACTCACACCTGAGGTAAGGTCACTAGCTATGTATTACACTCACGCTCTACGTTCACGACCGCAGGCGATGCGACACGACACGACTTGCATTAGCGACATGTGGTGCTGTTCCACGTGAATACCGTCACGTCGCAATGACTCCTACAGCTCGGCAACATCTTCCATTTATTTTTTCAACTCTCTGCGTCGCAACACCGTACCGCTAGAGTGTAAAGTTCGTGGCCATGCAGTATCACATACTCTACGTACAAAACGGCGAATTTTCTGCCTCTCACGTAGCTATCTATGATGCACACACGCACACCCACTCAAACACACACACATAAGGCGGGGGGACCTGGGGGGTCGTCGCTGACCCGTGGCGCCGCCTCAGATTGTTACGGCCAAAGAAACACTCCCTGAGAATAAAGATGTGGAGTAGTCAAGAAATGTGAGGAATATTTTGAAAAGGTTTTTGTTGCTGGTGTCTATTTTTAGTTGCCTTTATGATGGTGACTAGGTATGATCAAGGAAAGCAGACTTATTTGGTATGTTCACACTATGAGGCGGGAGAATCAAACAAAGTCCAATAAAACTCAGCCACAAGACGCACACCACCAGCGTCTTGGTGGAACTATTCGAGAGGTACCAGAAATAACTGAATACACTTCCATCGACAGCCCATGACATCTTGGCAAAGACGATTATATAGGGTCGGAATAAAAAGAAGAAAATCTATCTAGTGTTTGTGCACTAGGTGAAAGCAAAGACTTCGTTCTGAAGGCTTTCTCTTTATTTATTATATTATCAGGTGACATTTTGGATATGCTAATCACTTAAGAGCCCACGCTTAGAGCAGCACAACAAAGCCCTCGACAATCTTGTAGAAATTCAGCGAATGCATTCGGTGTGGCCGAAATCGGCTAGATGGCATCATCATTATCATCAGGTGACAAATTAATCATAGAATAAAAGAAACATTGAAGTACCACATAAAATATTCTGCATAAATAAGACATCAATTTCATTTCAATATCCACCTGAGATAAATAAACTCCAGTCACAAACCGACTCCACCCCTCCCCTAATCCCACAGTACACATTCAAAAGGATCACGAGTTCTTGCGCCCCGCGCCACTTTCATACCATATCTTATTTTATATTTTTATTTATCCAGCCTGTATTTTTACTACCTCGACTAGACTGTCCACTTTTATTTAGAGCCATATTTCGCGTCTTTCAGTCACATCAGCAGATCCAAATGACATGTGTTTCGGTTCCAGTGATGACCAGAATCAGCTATTTTTCTATGCTTTATTGTTATACTCTTACTGTTATAGTAGAAGATAAAAATCTTGGTTTATTCTTGGTGCTATTCCATTTATTGTATGCTTGTATTTGAGATCCGGCGTCGTATGGAATTGCGAAAGTTGTGCCAAGAATATTGGATGGACACCTTGCAATATAAGAGGATGGCATTATTTTGGATAATCGGATTATATAAAAAATACAAAAAGACTAGGTTGGAAAGGAGAAAACTTTGGATACTTAATTTAAGCACTGAAAAAGCAGCACTTGATTTAAGAAACAGGAAACTGATTATATTTGTAAACAGAACTTACATTTTCAAATCAATTCTTCTTTTTCTCAGTGTGTCGATGGCAATCTAAATTGTGTCAGCTCAGAACAGAGCTACTAGTTTGGCGCTTTCGGTAGCTTCCATCTGTTCCTTCGGTTACAAACAACGCCAAACAGCAGGGCTATTGCGTATCGGCAGTGGACTTGGATGTAACTGTCGAATAGTTCCATTTTGTTCTAAACCATAACTAATTTGACACTTAATCCAAGGACAATATGATAGCCACTGACATTTAAAAGATACGCAATAGCCCTGCAGGATGCGATATTAAGCGCCCCATCGTTTGTGGAACACCACCACATTTACACTCCAGGGCAGAGTCATTAATGAATCTCCACCTCAGCAGGTTTTCCTTCCAGCGGTCAGCCCGACCAATACAATTGATCCAACTTAGTAGAATGGATTGCCAGTAGTGAATCCTATCAAGTAGATTAGGTTAGTCTACAAAATCAGAATATTCTTTTATTTTATTGAAACTCCATGCACAACATATCGTACTTTATTTGGAAAGCTGTCTAAAAACAAGCAAGGCACGAAGGTAGGGTACGTATAGCGGTGTTTCTGTGCGACTAGTAATGTGTGGTGACATTACTCAACGTCACGCGCACGCGTACTATCGCGCACAACAGACGGACGGACTACGAATTAATGTATTTATTTTAGCTTTCAGGAGGGTGGCGTTAATATCTTCTAATTTTTCTTATTCGTCTTGTTGGCAAGACATATATCTAATTTTAATGGGTCATCTTCTTCTTCGTATCGTGTGAGCAATAACGACCTTTATTCTAGTGTCAGAATTTCTATACCGCCTCAAGGGCCTCTGACATGGTTTGACGACCGCCATTTGGCGGCGGAGACCACCATGCCGGTTGTCCTTTGCCTTCCGAAGCACGGAATCATCTTTTTATCAGACAATCAGGTAATTCAAGCCTGCAATGTCCTTACCAAACTGGAAACAACTTCGCCATCTCCAGCGTCGGTCACTTTGACTACTTTGGAGAGCTTGATCAGAGGTGGGATTTATGACAGCTTTGCAAGGTAGCCCCCACTTTGCAATGTAGGAGTTATATTTTCCCAGTTGGGTTCCGACACGTATCAAGGACTGGCTCAAGGTTGACTGATATCTTCGCTTCTACGCTCCCTCCAGAAATGTGTGAAAGTATTAAAGATGTCTACTTCTCCGCTTAAACTAATCTAAAATGTAAACTAGTAGGTAATTAGTATATACAAAACATAAAAGCTGTAAAACCGAGCAAGGCAAGCTACATAATTTTGCCACCCCGTGTTGTATAGATGCAAAGGAATTGGACTTCGTCGAAAACCGCAACTTTTAGTAGAGCACTTGAAACACTAATCACCTCTTCGAAAAATGTACTATTAAACTGAAGTTAATAATGGTCGGCTATATTTTGCAATATCAATAAAATCTTTGATCATAGAAGTAAGCCTTCCTCCATGGAGAGAATAAGGCGTGAGTGAAAGCGTTTCGTGTACGTCTGTCGCACAAGATATCATAACAAACAACATCTCCTGAAAAACTCCTGAAATACCCAACACCAATTGAGAAAACAAAAGCCACAAACACGTCCCATGATTTATGTCCGTACTAAGAATGTGGTTTATCGAAAATTCCCGATACAATAGCGTAGGGGGGTAAGCAGAGGCGCTGGAAGCGGCGCCTGCAGCCGCGCCCGAGATAAGCGCGGCGACGCCCGTCCTATGAAATTATAGCACCCCTCGGGGAGGCTCGCGGTGGAGTACAGCCACATATTTTTTCAGGTTTTCGATTACAGCTAGGGGATGAACAAAGAAACGATTAATAAACTTTAGAAACTGGGTAACATGTAATAGGGAAACGTGGACGATGCTTCTTTAGGGTTCGTAAGAAAATTTTAGGTCTCCAAAACAAATTGAATTTAGGGCAGGAGAACGATATTATCGTTCTCCTGCCCAGCAGAAAGAACCGGTTCGATTAATGGAACCGGTTCTTTCTGCTGTGAATTGGGACTGCGTTTTAAGTTTTATTTCATCTGTAAGACAGTTTATTCAGTGGAAACTTTTTCTTCATCTTCTTTTACAACCGGTGGCCATGTGGAGTTCGGCACTGATACGGTGGTTACAACATTATTGGTGATTCTCGTTAGAACAGGGGGCCAATTCTCGATTTTCGCCATTTATCTCGAGTTCGAGATCGTAAGTCTATCTCTATGTCTATTAAAAATATCTCTATCTCTACCAAAAAATGTCGAATTGAGCAGAATTCCGTATTCTCAGTCAAAATAGAAATAAATGTCACGAAAATGTCGAGTCGAGTGAAGATAATGTTACCATTATGAAGAATCGCACGTTCTGTTTTAGGTAGCTATGAGTTAATGAATGATTTTGTTTTAAAACGCTGACTAAACCTACTTATTTAAGTATAAAACGAAACGTTTAGTGTGTTTCAAAATAAAGAAAACAAATTGACAGTTGACTGTCTGTCAGTGTCAGAATTTGCGCCTTTTTGCGGTTCCTTTCTTTTGTTATGTTTACATGTACTGTGTTTACATCATTATTGGGTGCTGTTTTACATTTTAAAAGTTTTATTTTAACATGGAGGGGAAAAATCAAACAAGGCAAGGGCACAAATCAAAGAGTATAAATCGAATTTCCAGAAAGTATGAGATGCCAAGCCGTATTTTATTTAAAAATTAAAGAAAAGAAAACACAGTGTACAATCCAAAACTCAACGAATTTACTCAGAAATGACGTATGTCTACAATCGACATGACATCTCTACTGCTCAGAAGCACTCGACATGAACTCTAACGTTAGCTTTCGACAAATATCGAATTCGACATCCCCAGAATAGCAACTTTTAAAATTTGTCGAAAAAATGACGTCATTAGAAATTTTTGTCGAGCTCGACACCATCTCTAAAATCGAGAATTGGCCCCCTGTACCTGAGAGTGTAGTATTTGCAATCGGCGTGCGTGAATGAGCAAATGTAGTCACGTGGAAGAAAGAAATGGAGTAGGAGTGTTGCAGGCGGCGTTCTGTTGGTTCAGCCTAACACCTTGGAAAAGGCTTAAGTTTATGTTTATATTATATTAATCCCACGTGAGTGCGGTGGCTTCAGAACATAAATGTCAGTCCAAAGAAAAATGGCATGGTTATGTCAAACTTTGTACATTTATTTCTGTGTTTTCCCGTGTACATACACACACATATGCTAGTTAAAGTGTAATAAGTTTTTTTTGTACTCTGACTTATGACAGCCTAAATGTCTCGCATTTCCTTTTCGCCCATACTAAAGTGACTGTAAGGTATAAGGGCATTGTACACTATTGTTCATGTAATGTGTTATTTTTGCGTGATGTCCAATGTGGCATAACAAATTACCAAAAAAAAAAAGAAATTATCTAAATCAATTATCTAAGTCCTCCTGAACGTCACTGCGAGTCTAGAGAGGGTGTTGGGGTCGAGCTCTCCTCCGGGCCATTTGTCAGTGACAGGACGTCGCACGGAGGCAAAGGGAGGGATGGGAGGAAGCAGGAGGTCTACCCCCAACCCCCATTCCACCAGATTCCTCCGTTGGCGGGTTCTGCACGCGATTGTACGCGAACGTGTTAGCCTTAAATTACAGAAAATGGCTTTAAATTAAACTGAATGTTGGGTCTATTATAAATGGGGTGGCCGTTTGGTCGCTGCAACTTGAAACTGTTAAGTTTTTAAGTGAAATAATTGGGCTTTTAAGTTGAAATGCTATTCTTGGTTGTGTTGGGTTAACACACTTTTACTTTCTATTCTTTGGAAGTTGGGAAATTATCAAATGATTCCTCCCGCTCTGGGCCGAGCGGAAGGCAATGTCATAATTCTACTGACTAAAAACTACCCATGTTAATTTTAAGCCCTTTGTGTCCGGGGCCGCAGTATCTATTTCGGACAACCCGCAGCCCTGGTGATATTTTTTAATTGACTTGGGGATGCCGTGGCGATTGAGAGTGTGTCTTGCTCACTTAAATGTCTCGCTGATGGTGGCGGGTGGGTCGGATCATTTCGTTCCCTCTAAAATGGTTGAGTGGAATGGTGCTGATACATGCGTCATGCTCGTGAACGGGTGCTGTCAGTTGTGACTGGTCACCTCTTAGCTGCCACGGCTTGTTTAAATTATTATATTATTTTTTAATCGTCGTTTCGGCTTTACTGTGGACACTTATCGTGCACTTCTTGCTACATCGTTCTCACATAATAATAATAATTATACCATCTCAACATGAATGATGTAACCAAAGTTTTGTAACAAAATTATGATTTAGAAGAGTATCCATGATGTTTCTTGCCATTCTTCTCATGAGACCAACGCTTTGGAATCGGCAACTACAGTACACTGACAGTTATTATGCCTTGTGAGTGGGACTGTAGTCTAGTTTATTAGTTTATTAAAATTTAGTATTTGTTCAACTATTTAAAAAAAGCCTGTGACTGGCCAACTTGCATGAAATTAAAGATTTTGATTTTGATATTTTGATACTTACGCCTTTTTCCATAGGTGTCGGTAAAACTACAGAACGCTGCCTTCAACCACACTACTGTAGTGTTTGTAAATGTAATCCCCGAAGGGACAGTCAGAGGTGTACCTAACAGTTTACCCATAATTCACCAGTTTGTTAAAGTCCCATATAATAAGAAGGTAGAACCTGTAGTCATAAACCGGGCAAGAATCCAAAATCAGTGAAAGGTACTGAGAAAATTTTACTGAAATAAAAAACCCTTTTCCCGACCCGGAAAGCTAACTTAGGACCAGGACTTAGGACAGTTACGCTTGCTATATACCATTAGACCAACGGGGCTGTCAACATAGATACACAAGCCAGCTAATATGACAACAGTAAACCGTCTTTTCACTGAAAATCAATACAA
Organism: Diarsia rubi; assembly: GCA_932274075.1. NCBI lineage: Eukaryota > Metazoa > Arthropoda > Insecta > Lepidoptera > Noctuidae > Diarsia > Diarsia rubi. The sequence continues at coordinate 4,486,644 of OW026432.1, forward strand.
GGTAATATTTCCTAGTATCAAGTTACTATAAGTATCGGTAAAAGTTTTAAAAGCAGGTACTTACACAAGCTATTAACTAAATCCATTTAAACTTGTGACCTACTTATTTTATAATAAGAGTACAACATAATATCTTTATGACATATGATATACGGTACCTATATATACAGCTTAAGATGTCTCCAATTTAAACTAAAACTTATGCTTTGAGAAGTTGTTATATTTTTGTACATTTTTCTACTGAAAATGTCATTAATCACACTATCACACTAATATTATAAAGGCGAAAGTTTGTGAGTGTGTGAGTGTGTACGTTTGTTACTTCTTCACGTAAAAACTACTGAACGGATTTGGATAAAATACGCAGATAGTTTATAACCTGTATTAAAACATAGGATAGATTTTATCTTCCCGAGGGATAATTTTCGAGTTGTACCGGGGGAAGCCGCAGGCAACAGCAAGTTAACAAATAATTCTGCACTGACTGCACAAACGCGACTACTGAGCGTGAAGTCTCATGCAGTTTCGTTTACCCGATGGGGCATACTATTAGGAGTTTTTTCAATCGCCTAATAGTACAACTTAATTTTGTATATACTTCCCTACTAATAGAGGTTGGGTCTATGTTCATCCGGACTCCGTGGCTGTTCCTGAGAAATTCCTGATGGTAAAACTATGGTAAAACTCAATCAAATTTTGTCCATTCTGGGATTCCGAGCCAAATCAACACAATAGGGGATCAGTATAAGAGTGTTTTGAAAACTCTTGAACTTCTCGAAAACTTCACATGTCAGTACATTTTTACCTAGAAATGACGTCACAACCTCCCACTCATGATCTTTGACGCTTTTTATCTTCGTACATTTTTATTAATTTGATAAAACAAAAAACACGTATCCAATATTTTTCGATAATCTAACTGACGGACTACCTAATTAGAATCATATTTTTTTGACTCAGTCCGATCCCCTATTGAAAACGCAAGTCTGATTGCCTCTGGTCTAGTGGAGTGCAAACAACACGAGGTCGTAGGTATCATGTCCAGATAGGAAAACTTATGCTTAATTGCCAAGTGCCAATACATCTAAACGCGTTTTAAACTAATATGAATCTTACCACCATAAGTAGTAATTACTAACGATACCCCTTTGGTCTCGGCTGTCATTCGCAGACCTTTGCCAGTCGTCACAGGTAGTCAGTGACCTGAAAGTCTGACAACCAGTCTTAACAAGGAGAATCGTATCTATCACCCAGAGTCCAGAACTAACTGGGTTGTGAAGATGAGAGAAACAAAATACTATTAGTACCTAATGTAAGCCGACCCCAACCAAATTGAGAAAATCCTAGGCAGATGATGACTAACTAACACTAATACACATTTTGATCAGAATTTTCTTAAGAAAACGGAGCGAAACGAAGGACAATCGCTGACAAAACTGTGACTCAAAATACAAGTTAGCCTGAAACTTGTAGATCAATCAAACTCAGGCTATTGAGCCACTTCGCGCTTACAATAAAACACCCCAAATACAGAACATCACTTAACCTACACGCTAGAGTTGTAGGTACAAGTTGTATTGTACGAAATTACTTACCCAAGAAAGTACCCACTTCCCTTCGGTTTATTCAAACTACGTCGTTACTTCGCCTACTCTGTCCACCTAATATTGACGTTCGAGCGCCTTCCGCATTACTTACAAAATTGCGTTCTATTACCACCTTAACGCAACCCTCTACGTTCTATTTTTCAACACCCCAACTTCAGGGATAACGTTGCAAGAAAACTAATTCAATTTGCAGTCGTCTTGGCCTTTGCTGCTACACTTTAAGTTAGTTTTTCGGTTGTTCCAGTTCAGATGTTCAGAAGATAATCTTGCGAGAAAGCAAATTCGTTTTGCAGATGTTAAGCACTTTCTTGCTTGGAATTAAGGTCAGTTTTACCTTGAGTTAAGTGGAGAGATAAGTTGGTGAATGGTCCTGTAGTTTTATATGTTGTTAGATAGGATCGGTTTATATCTGCAAGTGTCAACTAGCTAATGTATGGGTATGGGGAACTGGTGATTGTTCATTTATTCTTGTTTTAATTTAGAAATAGATGTCTGGTAGAGAAAGTGGCGAGTTCTAGGAAAAACAGATCTGCTTTTGTGTTGGTACATAAATTTACATTTTCAAGATAGACACTTGAAAATTATTCGTGGTGGTGATGCGAAAATAATATCCCGTATTATAATTTTAGAGACTTTGTTTTTGACTTCTGTATGATATATTATTCAAACATGTGATCGATGCAATCACTTACTTATGTCGAGCTAGTTCCTCTAGATAGTTTAATAGGTCTCTTTTTTTTTAATCGTCTTTCTGTAGTACTAAATTTCGAGACATCGTCTAAATTCCGTGTTATACTCGTTACAATTGAAACAAAAAATTCAACGTTCCTACAATTTTTTCTCTAAAATTCCAACCAAACGTCTAAAGAATACCACGTGAAAAATTCCACACAAAAATGATAGCACTATCCCAAATTCCAAGACATACGTGTAACTCACTGGTCAGTCGGGGGATAAAGGGCCATCACAAAGGAACACCCCCCTTAGGGGGTGAACTCCCCACGGGATCAATTTCAGCGGGTGCCCGTGGTGTAATCGCCTTAGTAGACTTTAGTGTCGTAATGTGGCCTGCCCGCAGCCGTAGGCTTAGGTCTATGTGTGTGTGGTGTGTGTGTTTTCACGCGAATTATGAGTCTTTGTTTGGTTGCGTTTCGTTTTTTGTGTATGAATTGTTTTCTTCAGAAAGATGCGTAGGACAGCGTATACTTATTGCCTGTTAAATGAACGTAGACGAAGTATACAGGGTGTAAATTAACCCTTCACACATCCGTAAACCAAGCGTTCTGTACATCAAACTAAGTACCTACCTAACCCTACGGATTTTTTTTTGCTGGGAAACGTCTTTTTTTTGGGGTAAAAATCTCATTTTACGGTAAAACTTTCACTCCTGAAACATTGTGCTAGTGGGTGCTTTGAATAGTAAGGGGCCATTGAAGTAATTTAAGTAAAGTTATAACCTGAAAAACTGGTATTTACAAAAACAGCTGTGAAAAATTTGGAACTTTGAACCCTAAAATCTCCGTAACTACCTAGGGGTTTCCCAGGTATGGTCTAGAACAAAAAAAATATCGCAGTGGTGGGGAGAATAAGTGCCCTTCGTTTGCCTATCCACAGGGGTAAGAAGGCTAGAGTTGTGATCACGACCTTCTTAGCAGACTTAAGTGTTGTATTAGCCTGCCGTATACTTAACTTTGTGGGTGGATGTGGTGTGTATTACATATTCGTCTTTGTTTAGTTGCGTTTTTGTTACTTACATAAATTTTGTTCTACAGAATAGTCTAGTGCGTTGTGCGCACAGCCAGCGTTGTATGAAGATAGACGAAGCAAGAAGATCCTACTTCAGAATCGAAGTCCGTGGCCGGAATGTATGACAACCAGTCTTACCAAGGGGATCGTATTACTCAGTACCTTAACAGGGTTCCGAAAGTCAGATAATAATAATAATAATAATATTCCACAACTATCACACAACGCCATCTAGTCCCAAGCTAAGCAGAGCTTGTGTTATGGGTACTAGACAACTGATAAACATACTTACCTATATATTTCTAAATACACACATATTATAGATAAATTACACCCAGACACAGAACAAATGATCGTGCTCATCACACAAACATTTGTCCTGGGTGGGAATCGAACCCACGACCTCCGGCAGATAAGCAGTCGCTGGACGTAAAATACTGGTGCATACCTACGGTAAGACTCGAAGCCGACTCGCGCACCGTTGGAAAAAGGCTAAGCACATGATGATGACTGTCAAATTACGGATAATACTGAATTTAAGTTCATGTTCAAAAAAATACAAGATGAAAAGAGATTCAGCCCTAACAAACAAACTATCAAGATATCTCAAGCCATAAAATTATAAATAGTCTCAAACATTCACAGAAGCCGCGACTTGCGACTGCGATAAATCTCGGTCGCACGTATCGCGGTCCTAATCCGTCGCGTCGTCGTGTCGTGTCGCTCGCGTTACGCGGAACACTTCAATATATCACGACATCTTGATTAGCAGGGCTGGCAGAAATAGTCGAATACCTACACCTTAACTACCTATTTACAAAATTATAACATTACGCCTCTAATCCCCGACGGGGTTAGGTAAAGACGTAATAAATAGGGATGTTTACTGACTTTAAAAAAATGTGATTCTAATTAATCCGTCATCTGTTTGATATCGAAAAATATACCTTTAGTATTTTTTGTTCGTTCGTATCAAATCATTAAAAATTGACGAAGATAAATCGCGTCGAAGATTTAAGTGGAGGTTGGTGACGTCACTGACCGCTAAAAAATGCCATACTAATGTCTTAGAGTATGACGTCACACGAGTTTTCAAAACACTGTATCGTCTTCATTTTTTGTTTACGCGAAAAAAGAAAAAATACATATCCAAAATTTTTTGGTAATCTATCTGACGGACTAATTATAATTTTTTAGTTAACTTTTTACCCTATTGTTATTATGACAACCTTAAAACATCAAAATGTTATCGTTCTACAAATAGACCGTTACGATATATTATAGAATCTTCAAAGGTAGGTTATACTTTATACATTAACACATGAAGCGTGCTAAGGTATAAATGTCGAGCGATGCCAACTGGAACTTATCTATTTGGCAGACTCCTTTGACAGTTGTAAGAGTGTGACCACACTCTGTATAATAATAATAATAATTATATTCCACAACTATCACACAACGCCATCTAGTCCCAAGCTAAGCAGAGCTTGTGTTATGGGTACTAGACAACTGATAAACATACTTATATATTTCTAAATACATACATATTATAGATAAATTACACCCAGACACAGAACAAATGATCGTGCTCATCACACAAGCATTTGTCCTGGGTGGGAATCGAACCCACGACCTCCGGCATAGCAGTTAGGGTCACTAACCACTAGACCAACAGGCCAGTCAAATAAAAAGTGTATCTAACTACGATGTTGCATGTACCCATAAGTAACACATTTTAATTTACGATATAAGTTATTATAGTGTACCAAAAAGGCTATCAAAAGAAACGTGAGGAATATAGAAACAATGTGCTTTCATGAAAGTGACGTTTTAAGGTCGTAGTCCGCGTAATTTGAGTTTTCTTACGTTATGTCAGACGCAGACTGTACAGTAAGTATAAAGTATACAAAATACTAAGTATACGAAACCAGTTTAACTGCGGTACTCAGAGAGCTTTAATGATTACTTAGGCCATCACTTAGTAAAGGTTTTGACAGTTTTTTCATACAAAAGACTGCCAAATCTTTACTAAGTGACGCCTTAGGGTTTCATTAAAGCTCTCTGAGTACCGCAGTTAGTTTATTAAAATGATTACCTACTTACTTATTTCATGAATAAACTCATTCAAACATAAGTACCTACCACTACCTAACCTACAAATTTTAAAAAAAGCGAGTTTTGCTTGGGCAAGTAAGTACCTACTATTATATATATAGATAAATAGAAGTACCTACTAACTTGTTACAGATTTGACAGTGACATTATCATGTCCGTAAGTTGTTTCGTAAAGGCAAGTATTGCCACGGCTGACTAAGAGTACGTTTAATTGTTATTTTTTGTTACATTTTACTTATTATTTTTGTTTCTTTAGCTTTAATGTAGGTTGTATTTGACTTCTATTTATTTTTATGTGACTCTTTTTATTTAATATCATTGATTGATTGAAACATGTGTCTAATATGGGTTATGATCAATATGATACCTGAAATTTATTTTATTTTATTTTTAACTAGGGACCTGGCAGACGTCGTCCTGCCCGGGTAGCAGCGGCACCTACCTGTTCCAATTGTGTTTTTAAGCCATCCTAGAAATCCCCAATAACAAAATGATTCGCCATTTTATTGAATTAATTTGTTACAAAAATCTGTTGAGTGAAGAATCGCTCGACCGATTTTGTGAAAACTTCACATAAACCATCTACTAAATAGTCCGGACGAAGCCTGAACATTTGGTTTGAATAGGTGAGCCCGTATTGAGTTATAAAATTACAACGAAAAGTGGCATTGATTTTTAAATAGGTATAGGTATAGATTCAGTAACAAAAGACAACTACACTACCAAAAACAAAAATAAGTATGTTTGTACAGTCTTGATCTGTTCGACAGATAACTTATATTAATCAACACCTAGCGAATGGTGTGAAGGGACAGTCCACCAATCAGAGCCCTGCATGACGACCCTTAACGCCAGAGGCGCGAAACACAACACCTTTTTACCACACAGTCATAAAATGTCATAAAAACACACGTTTCTGCATACAAAATTAGACTGTAGGAATCAAAAGATAAGGCTGAATATCGCCTGAGCGAGTAGGTGTGAAAATTGACGCCTATAGCCACACTATAATCAGCGATTCCGTAGTACTTTATCTCAAAGAACGAAGGGCTATATTCGAATGAGCGTTTATAACGTATTGTTTAAGGGATTGTTGCAAAGTGTTTGATATTGAACCATGTGTGGTTTGCGGAGAATTGGTTTTGGACTGCAAGTATAGGTGTTAAATTTAACACCTAGAGTGCTATTTGTTGATGCAACGACAGTTTCCTATTGGTTGGCTGTTGATATTTGGAGCGCGATAGATAATCTGTGACATGATGGTGTTTTTTGTAGTTAGAGGTAGGAGGTACTACCAATAAATAAATACAAGACATCACATTTTACCTATGCGTCCATAGGTTTTTATGTAGGTACTAGTTTTGACAAAAACATCAGGTTTTAAATACGTTAGTATACTTAATTGAATTAAGAATCTCTAATAATTTGAGCTACGAATTTCGCAATATCAGTTTTGAGAGAAAAACTTCACTGAACTTTGTAAAAGGATATAGTAACACATAAGTAGGTACTAGATAAAAAGCTATATAAAAAATCCAAATGACCTAATCTTTTTAATAATTTTTCTTCCTAATTTTCTTATGGTGATAGACAGAAATTACAGAATACCATAAGCTTATTATACAGGGTGTAAAATAACCCTTCACACATACGTCAACCAAGCATTCTGTACATCAAACTAAGTACCCCTACGCAAAAATTTTTGCTGAGAAACAACTTTTTTTTTGGGATAAAAAATCACATTTTACGGTAAAACTCAATGTAGCACTATTAAAACATTGTGCTTGTGGATGCTTTGAATAGTAAACGGGCCAAGGAGGTAATTTAAGTAAAGTTTTAACCTGAAAAACCAGTAGGTAGGTACCTATTTACAAAAATAGCTGTGCCAAATTGGAACTTTGACCCCCAATATCTCCGCAACTAGGGGGTTCCCAGGTATGGTCTAGAAGCAAAAAATGATCGCAGTGGTGGGGAGAATAAGTAACCTTTGTTTGCGTTAATTTTTTACACCCTTTATATTCCATTTACTCCGTTCATTGTCGCCGCCAATTACGATACCACGCAAGTAACCTTTCTGAAGAACAACATCTTTATAAGATAAGATCATGTTTCAACAATAGCTTAATAGCAACAATAGCAAAAACCTTTACTGCAATTTATAATAACTTAAATAAATAAACTGACAGCTAATTCCGCAGTGAGCATGCCAAGACTGCCAACATTACAAAACCTCCATCAATTTCCCGCCAACTGTCACATTTACGCGCCAACGCACTGATATATTTTTAATTTTCCCACATCATGGCGGCGACAGTGGCATCAGATATCTATTTCCAGCCTATCATTTTACAGTAACGTTATTTTGACGTGGGTTGTTGCCGGACACAGTATTATAACGTAACTTATCCTGAGAACATAAACAAGACAGTGGTCATCGCTTTCAAACCGTTTCATTTTTCGTTCCTTTGGGCAGCTCATGACAATTTACCTAAATACATTTTTTTAGCTTTCCCATTGCATCGTCGTTTTTACTGATAGGAAGGATCACTTGTGTGTCTGTCTGTCCGACCAATCCCCATTTCTGAAAAAAATACAGCAATTTGCTCAACACCTAGATTACAGGAAAACATATCTAACAGAAGTTTATGGAAATTATGGTTCTAAAATAACATGGAAAATCTCTTTAGATCTTCTACAATGGTACGGAACCCTTCATGTGCAAGTTCGACTTGCACTTGGCCAGATTTTTTTTTCATTTTATTTTTTTTAATAATTCAAGATTGGTTGTCAGATGATACCTACCTAGTTAAGTTGAACTTAGAGATGAACAAAATAGGTGACGAGAAATGGGAGTGTTTTTTAATTATTACATTTAATTTCCTGAAAACTAAACTCATACTAAAGCTGATAAACTCCATCACAAAATAAATTACGTAGGTATACAGTATTTTTACGACTTTAAAGTTATTTTAAACAGGGATAATAAATTACTCGAAAAGTGCTCTTGCAAAACGATTAAGTCAATAATCGATTTTATCCATCATTGTGTTCATAAATGATCGGTATTCAATATATTCACATTGCACCTGTATTTTTATTAAAGTACAATATAATTTTACCTACCGCTGTTCAACGTGGGTGTTTCCTGTTAATTATTGAACGGAATGAACTAAAAGTACGTCAATTATTGATGACAGCTGTCATTTATATTAAAAAATCGAACTTCGATTTCTATAGTTTTGCGTTTGCAGTAAAGTGTCCTCACCAACGGCTACCATCAAGTTGGTGAGTAATTACATGGTCATAATTTATATTAGTGATATTAAAGAATGACGTAGACGACATGAAAACCATAATTATTATGAAAGGATTTTAGCAAGTGGCCCTACCCATGGGGAAAAGACGTGAGTTTAAGTATGTATGTAGTTATAAAATTATGTACGTGTTCTTTGGTAGACACAGCGACATATTTAGCTATGCATGTCCAGTATAACAGTTTACATGCTTAATTTTGTTTAGATTTCCCGGATACAAAGAGTTAAAGAGATCCGCGTTAACAAGTTTCGTATAGCTTGATTACATGACGACACGACGCAAAATAATTGTAAGTAGCAGGGGTTACTTACAATTATTTTGCGTCGTGTCGTCATCTAATGTGTGATTGAGTATACCAGTGTCATCTGCCTGCCCTACTTCTGTCCAGTGGCGCATGGTTCTGAGGTGTTTGAATTCTTTGAATGACAGTGACAGCTGGACGGCACTGTTAATAAACATTCGTGGTCTTGCCACGGGTGTCTTGGATAGCACGTGTGTCTAGATTTTTAACGGATTTTGTGTGATTGTTGCTAAATTTGTGACTTGTTTTTGTTTATTTGTGTTGTCATTGTGTTTGTAAACAGGTAAGTACTGTGTTTGTATTCTCTGTAACACATTAACATCCAAGATGGAGAGAAATAAACCGCCAGACCCTGACCCTCCCGATATCCCAATTTCCCCAACATTATTTACCCCGAACCCTTTGTCCCAATTTGCGGATGTTGTTTGTAGTGTTACTGAGATGGATGAATCTCAACCTCAAAATTCTCGTAAACGCCCCGGTAATGAGGAAATATTGTCACCATCCCCTCCTAGCAAACAACCCAAAAACCAAATTGGTCGTACCAAGTACTCGGTCATGGATAAATTCCCGTACATTGTGCATGTTACTCGTGTTGAAACCCAACCAAACTCAGGAACCACCTTACACCCAGTGAATTTTGGTAAATTTTTAATTATTAACAACATTGCGAACATTGTCCGTGGTGGTGTTAAGAGAGTTGGCCGAAACCGTGTGTCTGTGGAATTTGCATCCCCTCAGGATGCTAACTCATTCTTAGTAAACAGTTTATTGGCAAAATATGGTTACTCGGCTAATATCCCAACATTCAATATCACAAGGATGGGTGTTGTTACTGGCGTGCCCTCTGACCTCAGCGAAGAAGAGGCTACAAAATATTTATCGGTTCCTTCAGGATGCGGACCAATTCTTAAGATCCGCCGCATTAATAGGAAAGTATTTAAAGACGGTGTGACTGAATGGAAACCTACCGAAACTTGCGTCATCACTTTTGATGGCCAAGTTTTACCACCACGAATTTACTGCTGCTACACATCCCTTACTGTCCAGCAATACATATTCCCCACTATCCAATGTCGCAAATGCTGTAGATTTGGTCATGTGGCTAATTTATGTAGATCTAATCCACGCTGCGGTAAGTGTGGGCATGATCACCCCGGTGATGGCTGCAACATTACCGAGCAAGAAGCTTTTTGTATATTATGCTCGGGGAATCACTTTGCCAATAGCAAGTCATGCCCCGAGTATGGTAGACAGAAGGCTATCAAGACAATGATGGCTGAGAAATCGATGCCTTATTCTGAAGCTAGCAAAATTATTCCAACACCAACCCGCAATTATGCTAATGCTGCCAAGGCTCCGATTACTCAGTCATACCGTAAGACTGTTGTGTTGAAGCCCAAGTCCCATTCCCCTATATCCCCGTCCTATGACAAATCTGCTCATCAGCAGATAGTTAATGATCCCCAACCTTCACAGCCTAATGGTTGTGCTCTTAATCACAATAATATACCCCCTAATAACACTATGTCTGTAATAGAACTTCTAGTAAAACTCTTACCCACTCTTATTAACTCTTCTTCTTCTACCTCACAATCACCGTCCAACGTTGCCGATCAACTCATATCTTTACTCTTAAACATTAGAAATGGCGGCTCGCCAAGTATTCCTACAGTGGAATGTGAGGAGCGTGTGGCATAAAAAACACGACCTCATATTCCTTTTAAATAAGTACAAGCCATTGGCTTGTTCTATAGCTGAGACTTGGCTTACTCCAAGTCTTAGCTTCCGTATGCCACACTACAACATACTCCGATGTGACAGATCTGATGGCTACGGAGGATCTGCCCTATTTGTTAACAATAGGATTCCATTTTCGCCTCTATCCCTACCTTCCTTTACAGGTGATATGAGTATTGCGGCAGGAAGGGTTGAAGGTATCACAGTATTTTCAATTTATATTGCTCATCCTCATCGTGACTTTTTAGTTATTTTAAAAAACACTTTTACCAATGTCCAAGGACCAATATTGGTCATGGGCGACTTCAACTGTCACCATTTCAGATGGGGATCCGAACGCTGTGATGCCTTTGGTGTAGCTTTGGTGGATATTTTAGATGACCTGGATCTTTGCATTTTAAATAATGGCTCCCCAACGCGTAGATCTCCTCCTGGACAACAAAAGAGCTGTGTTGACCTAACATTTTGTTCAGTTGAGTTAGCAGCTTCCACCCATTGGGAGTGTACAACCTTGACACATGGTAGTGACCATTATCCTATTGTCATTTCATTACTCAATAAGACTTATTTAGAAAAAACTTCTCCTCCACTTCTGAAATATAATATATCAAAACCAGATTGGTCTAAATTTAGGTCAGTTATGGAGGAGAAAATCAATGCCCTCCCAAAATTAAATTCAACTTTACCAGATTCTTATGGTCACTACCATGCTGAAAGTTGTTATGAAGGCTTAGTTGCGGCTATTACCTCTAGTGCAGATTCTTGCTTCCCACTGAAAAACAGTGCCCAAAACAAAATTCCCTCACCTCCATGGTGGGATCAAGAATGCACTTCGGTGATCAGGTCAAGAAACGCCGCCGAAGAACACTACAATGGCGAGATGTCCACTGAGAACCTGTTGGAGTATTTACAGATAAATGCCAGATCCAAACGTCTTCTCCGCAGGAAGAAACGTTCAGGTTGGGTCAAATATTGTACATCTCTATCTCCCTCCACCCCAATTTCAGAAGTGTGGAAGAATGTTAATAGATTTAGACGTGGCTGCTCTCCATCATTATCTTCTCCAATCGCTAGAGAAACCGCTGAACGTTTTTTTGACAAAATAGCGCCACCCTATGTCCCCCTTCTTTCTGAATGCGTTTATACACCTACACACAATAATATATCTGAGGACTCTTTTGATAGTCCATTTACATTACAGGAATTGAATGTAGTACTTAGTCATGTCCGGGACTCAGCTCCTGGCATTGATGGTGTACCATACTCCTTTATAACCCATGCCGGGGTTAACACTAAACTTTACTTTTTAGATATTATAAATTTTTGCTATGACCATGGCTGGGTTCCGGATCAATGGAAAGTTCAAATTGTTATTCCTTTATTGAAGCCAGGCAAACATATGGATGATCCGAATGGCCTTAGACCTATCGCTCTATCTTCAGTCTTAGCTAAAATACTGGAACATCTAATTAAAAACCGCTTAGAATGGATAGTCGAATCGAGAGATTTGTTGCCCAACTACCAATTTGGTTTCAGGAAGGGACTCAGCACAATGGACAGTGTCGGAGTTCTAATTACGGACATTCGCCTGGCGTTCTCCAAAAACGAATCCGTTGTTGCTGCCTTCCTAGACATCTCCTCCGCATACGACAACGTTCTTCTTCCCGTTCTCAGGCAGAAACTGCACCAGCTGAGTCTTCCGGTCAAGATGATCGAATGCATATGCGGACTACTTCTGTCTCGGTCATTGGTTCTGAGAGTCCAAGGGGAGGATTTCGATAAAAGGCAGACCTGGAAAGGTCTTCCGCAGGGCTTCGTTCTCAGTCCCCTTCTTTATAATTTATATACAGCGGACATAGGAACCTGTGTAAATAGGAACTGTCACATTCTTCAATATGCCGATGACATAGTCTTGTATGTGACAGATTCTTCCATCATAGACGCTGCGACATCTCTATGCCTCTCTCTGGACTCTTTGAACCAGTGGCTTTTGGACCATGGTCTCTCTCTGTCCGCACCAAAAAGTTCGGCAATAATTTTTTCTCGTAAAAGACAGATTCCTCCTATCTCAGTGGGTATCTTAGGTAACAATATTCCGATAGTCAGTAAAGTAAAATTTTTAGGCGTTGTTCTAGACACAAAACTATCCGGTAAACATCATTTAAATTCATTAATCCAAAAATGTGAAAGAGTTATTTCGATTTTAAAAGTTCTTGCGGGTGTATGGTGGGGTGCCCACCCTTATACCATGAAATTAGTCTACAATGCCGTGGTTCGTAGCGTTCTAGATTATGGTACATTCCATTTAGTCCCATGCAACAAGGGTGCTTTGGCTGGGCTGGATAGGCTTCAGTCAAAATGCCTTCGGATCATCCTTGGGTGTATGAAGTCCTCTCCCGTTAACGCATTGCAGGTTGAGTGTGCTGAACCCCCCTTAGCACTAAGACGGCAGTATCTTGCTTCTCGTTTTCTGTCTAGGGTTTTATCTAGATCTCGTCACCCCCTTATAGCTAGATTAAATGAGTTAGATGCCTTATGCAGAAGCTCAAACTACTGGAAACACAAAGAATTACCCTTAATATTAAAAACATTTCGTCAACTACAAAATTTAGAGTGCCCAATCGTACAGTATCCCAAACTACCTCTTTTTAACTTTGCTTATGATGTCATAAGTTTTACCCCAAAAATTATTTTTGACATTGGTATCTCTAAAAAATCGTCCTCGGCAAGCTCGGCCTTCAATGCGGTGGTGGGAGAACGATGGTCTGGGTTTCAAAGATTTTTTACAGATGCCTCTAAGTTTAGTGACCTTAGTTACACTGGAGCCGCGGTTTACTACCAAAACTCCAAAATAATTTTACAATACAAATGCCCTAAAGAGTCATCTGTGTTCACGGGCGAATGTGTGGCCTTATTAGAAGCATGCATTTTCATAGAATCACACCACAATATTGACAAAGCCGTTATTTTCAGTGACTCTCTAAGTAGTTTACAAGCCTTAGTCCAAAACCCCTTCAAAAGTAAATTGCACAGCTCACTTATTTTAAAAATTAAAAAGTCCTTATTTACTTGTGCGGGTAATCAGAAAGACGTTCAGTTAGTTTGGATTCCTAGTCATTGTGGTATCAAGGGCAATGAATGTGCTGATGCTTTAGCCAAAGACGCTTGTTCTTCAGCAGCAGCTGATCTCTCCTACAACACTCATCAGGGATATGACTTGCTAAACTTGCCAAAAATTAAGCTCCAATCTTCATGGCAGGAACAGTGGAACATCAGCTCTAGGAAGAAAGGCAAGTTTTACTACGCAGTCCAACCAACCATTAGACCAAAACCTTGGTTCTACGGGTACAAAAAGGTCTCTAAAACTGTTACATCCGTCCTATGTAGAATCAGACTAGGTTTCTGTTGTACTCCCGTGTTTTTACACAAAATCCATGCACGTGACTCCTCTCTCTGCGAGTGTGGGTTGGGAGAGGGTACTTTGGACCACATTTTCTTTGAATGCTCAAGCAACGTCCCACCTCTTGATTTATATGGCCGCCTTCCTAAACTCAAAATTCCTCTCCCGATTAATTTCCCTTCTCTTTTAACACATCCTTCCTCCGAACTACTTGTGGCGTTGATGATTTTCATCCGCCACAACAGTATAAAACTATAAGCTGTTACATCAAAATACTCTATGTTGTTGTGGTATATGTATGTTTTTAACAATTATAATATATATTTATTATTTATTTTTTGTTTGTTTCAGTCTACTACTAACCCAACAAGTCGCAACTGTATCAACCGAAGTTTTTTTTATTTATTTTTACAGTTTTTATTGATTTTTATTCCTTATAACACTCACTTGCCGTTCCATTTCACTTTCGACATTGGCAGAATAGTCGACATCGGCTTCAATTGCCATTCGTTAAAAATAGAATAGAATAAACATTCGTGAAATCGTCTATGGCGGTTGGCAAAACGAAGGGATGTAAAAGAAAGTTTGGTTACATGACAGAAAGACTGAGAATTCAGTTTTTTTTTTTCAAGTTATTTCGTTGCAGTGTTTTGTTTGAACACTTACAAACTTAAATACGACGTACTGGTGATTTTATTCAGAACACTTAAGTACAGATCATACATTGTGGCACCTTGCAACCAGCGTGCTTGCAGATGTAAGAACCAAAAGGAGTAGGTAAGTCTATGTGGGGAATATTGTACCTAGGTAACGTTATTCATTGATGATTCTTCCGGTTTGAAAAGAAGGCAAGAGTTTATATATTATATGTATGTAGTACCTACACATCTAGGTGTAGGTACTACAAGCTTATTACTTAAATAAAGAAAGTGAGTGTAGGTAGTGTTGTGCGTCCGTCGCATAAATAATGTAGCGCAGTCGGAACGCGCCACTCGCTGCGGTCTAGGCGCCACGGTGCGGACAGAGTTATGGAGTCGCTGTTGTTATGTGAAAAATGCTGATAACTTGGAAAATTATTATCATCATAGTAACCAGGAATCACTCCTTGCTTCTGCATCATGGCTTCCTTCCCCATTTTACTGCGACACTTCCTGGTTCTGTGCGCCCTTATCCAGGTTCCCTTTGGTACTTTATGACGGCCCTGGTTTAATAACAGAATAACTTAGATAAATTACGTACGGTCTGATGTATAAAAGTTTAGATGCAAGGTCAACGAGGATGGCCGCGGGTTGTACCTACACTACTTAGTTATCGCGGCCTCGACATAGAGAGCTAAGAAGGAACATAGGTGGTTTTTAGTCAGTAGAAGTCTGACACTCCCTTTCGCTCTGCCCAAGAGCGGAAGAGGTTATTCGATGATTTTCCACCCGCCAAAAAAAAAAAGGGCAACGAGGATGGAGCAGAATGAGAACAACACTGTAGCACTTTTTGATACTGCAATTAAATCAAAACTTGATCACTCTCAACATTTTACTTTGTGGTCACATAACTAGCTAAAACAAAAAAAAAATACCTATTTAATTAGTTCTTTCTTTTTTTGGGGTCACTTGTTAGGTACTTGAATTTCCGGAATCACTCAGATCGAGCCTGTGACCAGTGAAGTGATGCCCTAAACCGAGGGTCGTACTCTACACCATGCGCGCTGACACTTGGTTATACAGGATATTTAAATTGCCCCTGACTGGAGGCCATACACTCTGGACACCCCAGGATAATCCAAGACTTCCATGCTCAGCAATACAACTAAAAATATAAGACCAAAGGAACCTTCACTTTCATAGATCCTCTAATTTATTTAGACAAAAGACAGCTCCACGGTCCCCGAGGCGCAGCTTGGGTGGCGCCCGCCGCTATAAAATTCGGACAGCGGCGCGGAATCCCACAGATTCCAACTTAATATTAATTGTCGATCGACTAACCTCAACACTCCCCCCTCCCTAGCGTCATCACATAACTATGCAC
The DNA here is from genome assembly GCA_932274075.1 of Diarsia rubi. Lineage (NCBI taxonomy): Eukaryota > Metazoa > Arthropoda > Insecta > Lepidoptera > Noctuidae > Diarsia > Diarsia rubi. Next base: position 4,502,890 of record OW026432.1, read on the forward strand.
AGAAGATCAAAATTATTATAGAAAGTAAGTAGGTAGGTACCTACATAAAAAGAAAATTAAAACCGGATGAAGTCAAAAGTGCCTTAGGGAAACCTGAAGTTAATAAATAAAGTAGGTATGTAGGTTAGTCTGATATCGCTCGTACCTTCTCTGTGTTTGATAAGACACCTTTGCACTGCAAGCTGTAGTAGGAATAAGTAACAGACTAGTAAAACTTTTTTTAACCTGAAATCATCATCACAAAAAAAAATCGAGAAGTACCTACCTATTTCGGGACCACAAGAAAAACGAAGTTAAACCATAGTTAACAAAAACTGATAATATATTATGGTCAACAATTACCTACATGAATTTTATTATTTATCAGCATCGGTATCGGTGGCTACAAGAAATAATAAAAAACATATTTTGGATACTCACTGTAAGAAGTGAAATATAATATTTTTCGAAACAATTTAAAAAATAATAATAAAATTGTCAAACGAAAACAGGTTAATTATTTTAAAAGGATTAGTAGGTAGGTACATTCTATGAATAATAAAAAAATCAGGCTGCTATTTTTTTAATAAAAGAAATATTTTAAACATAGTCTTATAAAAATAGTTTTATTTGTATAACTGCAAATTTTTTTGGTTGACCGTACTGTTAAAAGGCATAAGATTGTTTATTTTATCTGTGGTCCCGAAATACCACTGAAACATAATTATTATTTATATAGAGGGAATCTTGGTCGGTCCCGGTCCTGAAAAACCCACGACCCTAATATAGAATGATACCTTAATATAGAATGATGCAATTTCAACACATCAAATTTCAAAATAAAGGTGTGAATTTGGCTATAACGATGACAACATTACAGTACCTACACAATAACTTTATTGATCTATTTCAATCAATTTCAATACTTTGTGAATATTCTTTAATGCTATTGATTGAAGTAAACCTTCTGCAAACTATACTGTGACATGCCTCCCTGCCTCCCGCGCCAGACATGGGAAAAACGTTAACGAATTTTGGATTCTTATTTTAAAAGATATTATGACAGATATTTTTTAGAGGTTGGCTGTATAGATTTGTATCGTGCATTCTTAACCTGCCGACTGAGATATTTCAAAAATATTAATAATCATGTTATCTGGTTTTAAAATTGATCTAAATAGGTAGGTTCTCAAATATCAATAGTGTAGTCTCTTCGAATAAGGCATGGTATAATTTAGTCAATTCTAAAACTAGGATATTTTAATTATATTTACCTATAAATTTTTGCTGTCATTTACTTAATCCTTTTTCCTTCAGATCATCCGCCTCTCTTCCTCCATCAACATTTAAATTCATCACTCTTTTAGTCACATGTGTTCCGTACTTACTTCCTCATCACAATGACTATGGTCATTATGGTTGATGAGGAAGTAAGTACCTAGTACCTGGGTACCAAGACAGACGACTCCAGCTTTCATATTTTGTGTAAATACTTAATAAATGCAACTTTCAAACTTCCTCTGAAATTATCATTATCTTGTAAGCTTTTTCACAACCTAACCAAATATCTGGGTTATTTTCCAGTATTTTCGCATGCAGCTGAATATCTACCAGTAGTTTACATGGAGTAACTGCCTCTTCCATGACCTCCACTCCATTTACTCTTAGCTATGATCATTTATTACTTTATCCATTTTATCACTCCACAAATCCATCTCAACATTGTCATCTTAGCTGCATGCAAACGTTTTTCATACGTCTTCTTCACTGCTCTGTATCCATAGAGTAGCTACGACAGAAAGTCTCCTAAAATTAAGTACAAATACAACTGACTGTGAAACCAGAAATACAAAAGCTGATAAGATATTTCTTCCGCTCCACTTTGAATAATCCAAAATTATCCATACCTGTAATTTCAAGTAAACTAAGTATGTAATAATAATATAGGAAAACCAGTCATTTATATTACGATACATTCATCGTAATTTTCACATAGGTACGTATAAAGAACCGTTACTCTTAGCCACCACAAGTGGTCACCACTAGCAATCTTACCGGTAATTTACGATGTTTTAAATACGGAACGCAACTGTTTTTTTCAATGGCAACACAAAGGAGGAGAGGGGAGGAGTAGACGTTAATATTATTTGGTTTTGAGTTTCCTACCGTTATAATGCATCTGGGTGATTTTAAAGCGAACAGGGTTGTCAAAGGACATACCTACTCGTAACGACACAATTTTTATCTATGTTTTCCAGAAAAACTGCCTCAGGAAAAAGATTAACTATGAAAATGCTGGTTTTTTTTTACTTTTAGTGATTTCAATACTAACTGAAACTTGATTCCTTGTGAAGTTTTTCGTTTGGATACCCATATTTGTGTACGATTTTATGCGTTGTCGTAATATAGGTTATAGTAGGTAGCTAAGGTCTCATACTTATCCTATTTTTTTTGTAACACTCATGTCAGCTGTTGACAATACAATCGGAAACCAAACGATTAGGTACGTAAAACCACATCACATTAAAGAAAAAATACGCAGTACCTAACAGCCCTAAGTAGCAGCTCCTTATTCCCTTCTGGCCGCAAAATTATAGTAAAATCGTATAATTAGGGATGGGAAGCAGTTATAATTCCCACTTGCGGTCACCGCTTCCTTCCCTATTGTTCGTTCCATGCAGACAGGATGCATCGAGTACTCGCATTTTAATCGATTTCATATATTTTGACAGTTGCGGTTTTTAAGCGATTTTTTCGATGAGAAACGGTTTTTTGTTGACAGACGTTGTGGGTGGGAATCGATGATTTTTTTGTTTTTTGTCTATTGTTATTTTCAAATGTGTTGCAATAAAATTAAAGCTCATGGGTAAAAAGGGTAACAGTTATTGCCTTCAGACTCTAAACAAGAATGAACAAATTTTTAGGTTAGGTTTTGGTCTTAAATTTTTAAATACTTAATAACGTACACGGGTTCGAAGAATTAAGTCATAAATTAGTATCAGTATTTATTCATGAAGTGGTATCACTTTTTTCTTAGAAAACAGCTATTAACCTTTATGATGGTACATTATACCTAACAAAAAACCTAATGACTAAAACGTTGACATCCAAAGCCCCGTTTACGCACAAAATTACTAAAAAAAACTCATCAATTAAACATCAGACACGCGTTCCGTTGCGTATTTACCTAAACAAAAAATGATCTTAGACCGTATCACTGGCAATAATTTAGTCAACATCTTTTAGGAAAAAAGCACTGGCTAAGTGTGGACTGAACCTGCACATGTAGGATTTCGTACCGTCATTGAAATTGAGAAAAATAAAAAAAAACCGTTTCTTTCAGTTTTAACTTCTGGGCTGGGCCTGATGGATTAGGTCTATGAATACCGCGCGTGATTATGGTCAAAAGCAGGCTCATGTCACAATAAAAAAAACCTTATTTGACTTTTATTTTTTGTCGTAATATAGTTTTACGTACGCTGTTAGCACAGTCTTAGTAATAGGGTCCGGTAGGCACCCTTTGTGTACAGAACCTTAAAAAAAAGAAAATTACACAGCTTGTTACAGATAATAAAAAGTCGGTGCGTACCATCATTGTCTATGGGCCATAACTAATGTAATATGTTCCCGGCTTGTAATTACCCATGTTTAATGTCAAACAATTAGACGCCATATCTGGCGGAATTCACTTTTCATGTTGGCAACATTAATTCGAATTTAACTAAGAAAAGGGCTTTACGGATAGTAGGTATTTTTAATAGTTTAGTACACAAATGATGAGAAAACTGTTGAAGTTTTTATTTTGCGGTTGAAACTAAATACCTACTTTAGGAGCTCGTTGCTTAATTTTAACAGCCGTACGGTGTTGTCGAGGTTAAGCAACGCTTGCCTCGGTCGGCGCGTGGATTGGGAAACTGAAACGTTTCCGAGAATAGATGCTTTAAGCAGTTTGTCCTGACTTCCGATTTTGTCACGGAAACTGAGCCTGATAGCTCAACAATTAGTCTTGCCAGAAAGTACCTAAGTATCGCCAGAAGTATTATCCAGCTACTAGGTTGTGAAGGTCAGATAGGCAGACTGAAAACCAAAAATCAAATAAGTATAGGCAACAACCATAGCATTTCCACGCATTGGCCTTGGATCGAAACAACTAAAAGTCGTGGTGAGAGGGCTTTACCCAGCAGTGGGATGACCGAATGGTGCAGGCTAACATATCAGTACCTATAGCGTAAAAAAACGTAGGAACAATTACTTTGATCTCTACATGTAAGTAACCTCAATCACATGCTCAACTTTTCTCCCACCAAACAATTTCATTCTTCTTTTTTTGTTAGAAAACCACAAACGTTTTTTTTTTCCGAACGCCATCTTAGGACATTCGATATATCGACGCCACCCCGACCGAATGTGTAACGCTACACTGCTAACAACGAAGCCGAATATCTACCTAACATGTAATCCGCTGCTTATGTTACTAGTGTTTTAATCGTTTTTTTTTACTTGGGAATTGTGGGTTATATGATTGGGTGAGCATCTTTGATGATCTATTGTGATCATTGTTCAGGCAAAGACTGTATAGGTATCCAGACTGTAATGTTCCAACAGAACCCGTCCTCTCTATTTGATAAGAAGTACCTAATGGGCTGTGATGCACCACTCGGGCCCAGTGAGGACTATGAGGATAGGTAAATTTTTAGTTCTAGGACATGTAAGGTTATAAGATAAGACTGACTCAGATTCTATTTAGTTTTCTTGACTCTAGGTAAGAATGCACATACATAGGTAAGTACTTAGGTCTACACATTGGCTTAGTCACAAGTTTACGGTCTTGCTTAAGAAGCTATTACTAAGTACCTACTTATGTTGCACTTTCATGGAACATTTTGCTAATGTTCACTGGTAACTTGAACTTCAACACAGCCTATTACTTACTTAGTAGGTACATCAACATCATTCGCTTGCCCTTAGATATCCCATTTATTTCTCATCTGACAATAACCACATAATACATAAGAATCCAAGAAAAACATAATTTTACACTAAATACGAGTACCTACTTAACAGGCCCAACGACAATTCGAACGCTTTTGTCATTACGAAAAAAAAAAACCGGACAATACACTCGTATTGAGTGACGACAGATGTTAAAATTCGATTTTCGAAATCTGTGTTGCCAACGAAAAAAATTGTAATAATAGGGTGGAAAAAGGAGCATGTTTAAGTCGTTATTAATTTGACATTCACGTACTTATGTCGCTGACAAGGCTCAATAATACGTTGGTTTATGTAAATAAGGATGATTTGTGGGTTAGTAATGTCATTTATTATCGACTTTTGGAAGAGTTCTGCTATTATTGTTGTTTTTAAATTTCGTAACCTAGATTATAGGTACGGTTTATTTTACCATATGGACGTTACTTGGGGACTGACACATAGGAACCTACAATTACCTACTGAATTTACATGAATAACCTACTTTTACTCTTTACTAAAATGTATTTACATATCAGTAGGCAGGTGGTGGAAGCCTTTTTTTTTCCTTATTTGATTCAGAAGAACCAACCTACCTACATAGGTACTTTCAACAAAACAGTTGAGCTGATATCAGCCTGAGTCAGTTATTAAATAAGGATAGGTACCTATTTCCTGTTCTAGACTTGAACAACTAAGCCCTAATTCCTTCTCAAATAGGCACTTGCCTCATGTAGGTACCTAAGTAAAAAGTGCCAAAATTATTGGTGCTCAGCTGCATCCTGTAAGGCTAAAAGCTGTCATAGGAAAATATTCTTTCTTGGAATCACCATACAAAATCAAACTTCTCAAACAAAACCTCAGATCTCTTGCTTCACACAAATGATTTTCAAACGCTATCTGTTTCAATGGCGGTTGGCGTGTTTCCGCTGGGTTGCCACAGTGAAGTGTCAAATTACCCCTAATTATCCGCCATTGAGGGACCGGAACGCCGGCTGCCATCGACAATTGAATTATTTTTTTAGAATTACGCTTAAATACAGTGTGTAATGAAATCTGATGAATGCCTTGTTTTTTTTAATGTCTATTAAGTTTCATGGTAAACCTATTTGCATAATTTTTGTGTTTATATATTATTATATTATGGTGCTTTTCTTACAGATTTCTTTGTTTTTATGTTTATAGAGATAAATTTGAAATGCAGTAATTGAAAGATAAGTGCTGTGTGGTAGGTAACTATCTAGGTACAAGTATGAAATATTACATTCTAAGTAGGTATCTATATGTATGATTAATGTTCCATTCATTTTTAACAGGTCGTGTTCGAAACACTACACTGCGCTCCAATACGAAAATCGTTCGTGTGGCTCATAAGGCAGCCCAACTTAGGTAAATGGGACTGGGCAGGACAGGTCCGTAGCATACCGAATGAGCTGGGGTAGAAGTAAAGCTCAAGATTGGTGCCCTGAAACAGAGACACGAGGTTGCGACCACTCGCGGCATACCATGAAGGAGATGGCGGGACGAACTGGATGTCTTCCTTGAGAATTGGGAATAAGTAGCGAGAAATAATAGTAGTCGTTGGATAATGAGCAAGCTTTATAAAGCATAATTAGCCTATATTCTTTCTAATGCTGGCACTCCAGGCCTCCACTCTATGAGAGGGAGTGGGCTATAATCCGCCAAGTGGGCCCCAGGGCGGCAAGGCTTATGATGATGGCTTAAAAATGATGAACGTCCATATAAACTTACGTCCTCTTTTGACACTTTTGGAAGAGGAATTTTCAAAATCTCAAATTAGCTTTAAAAAGAGTTCTTGTGCAAAACTTCATCGTATTAAGTAGATCTAGTAGTTTAATCCGTTTAAAGTCTCTGTCAGAGAATGAATGAATGAACGAATTGTTTTTATTAAAGAAGGCCTCACTCTCGGTCCGGTAGTTTATCTAAATGATAGGTATAGGGTACCTATGCAAGGTGATATATTGTGTAGGTATTAAACTATTAACACTACCTCATTCAAACAATCAAATCCAATAAAACTGTGGTACGGGCACTTTTAAATTGTCAAGGAGTCGGTCAGTGACTCAGTGGTCACAAAGTTGCCTGTTGGCGTTGTAGGCAGACTTCTTTGGATAGTGCTACAATTATAAGCAAAACACTACATTAAAACTATAAAAAACTCACATGACAAGACCTCCTACCTATTCAAAAAATCGATAAAAACCAAATAAAAATGTACAAAAAAAAATAGCACATGAAAATTTATTCAGCCATCAAACGTAGATATAAAATAAATAATCCACGATATTAACGATAACAATACACTGTGCAAGCGCACCGCGCAGTGATCTATAGATCATTTTAGCTCGATCCCTATTAGCTTAGATCGAAAACGCCCCGCCTACTTGGAAGCCCACTGACCATTAATTGGGTACAAAAATCGATGTAGGAACGCCCTTAATATGGCCGTCTCGCTCTTTCTCGTCGAAAAACATATATCTGTCTCAGTTCGTCGGGTTCGGCGGGTGTCGTCAACCGCTCGGCTTGTTCGTTTTCGTCGCAAGCGCAGCTCAGACGTCACAATGCCGGCTTCTACAGAAAAATAGTATGTTTGTGTTCTTTTATTTTTACATACGACGCCGCCAGTCTTCGCTGTGTGCAATATTTGTGAAGAATAGACCGCTTTTTTCTTCTTTTCTTTTAAAACGTCTAATTTGAAAGTAAGTAAGTTGGCATCTTAGGACGCGCCGAAAAATCTTTTTAGGAATGAAACTTTATTTTTTTTGTTTTATATGTCCTGATGAAGTTGACAGTGTCGTGGAATTTTGATCGGGATCATTCGGAAATGTGCAAAAAATTGGTTTCGTTACATAAAGTTATGTATTGGAGAGATGTGGGCTGGGCAGGCAGATACGTTAGTTACAAGTATAATTAGTCTTTGAAAAGCATTGAAAAGTGACATGGATACGATAATGTATTAATTTTTATGTGCATACCTTAGTTAGATACCGATTTTAAGAGCATCTATTCTAGGTAGATATTATTACTGTATCTACTTAACTTTTCTGTATTTATTACAAACTAATTAATTACAAAAGAACCAAACATATTTAAAATCCCATATAATAAAAATACATATAAAATCACATGTTTTCAAATTCCAATTCATTTATCGTTTTCCAATTACAAAACTTCGTGCCACTCATCGCTAGATGGCGTTGATTGAAACTCGCCAAGAAAAATACTCATAATTAGGTACTTGTTAAGTAGTCAGTAAATTATTAATTTATTCCTCTCATTGTATACAAATGTGTTTTATAAAAACTAGACTGCACTAATGGGGTGTTCAGAGAAATTGATAGCATTAATTAGGGTGGTAATTATTAGGCATATTAAAGTTACAAGTTACCTTATTTGTTCGTTTTATGACAATGTGGACGTGATATGGGCTGGTGATTAAGCAGGGTTGATAATTAAGCAGGGTTTGGTTTTAAACTTTATTACACTAACGTAATATTTATCGTGGCTTTGGACATTTTTATTTTAAGCACTTCTGGCATTTAAATTGCTTTCGATAGGTAGGTTAGGTACCCACCTACTCATAGTACCTATGAACTAGGTACCTAATTGGTACATAGGTATCAAACAACCAAGTAATAATTAGGTATCTCAATTTTCACCTTTGTTTTACAAATATACCTAAGTACCTAATTAAGTAAAAAAAAAATATTTATATTTTCCTAAATGAGAACTAGGTAGGTAGGTACCTAAATGTTTAAAATAATAGGTAGAGTAAAATTAAATTCATTGATCTTTATTCCTAAAACTAAGTAGGTAATTAGAAATTAGGACTACTTATCAGTTGAAAACAATTACCTACCTAATTTAGTTTATAGAAAAAACTAGCTGCGATTGCGAACTTCTTCTCGTTATCATCATCAACCGCCTACTTATTAATGTTCCCACTGCTGGGACACAGCCCTCCTCTCTCTTTGAGAGGGAATGGGCTATAATCTACCACGCGGGCCCAGTGCGGATTGGTAGATGTCACATGTCTTCGAATGTTTGGTTCTAAGCCATGCCGGTTTCCTCACGATGTTTTCCTTCACCGTTTTGAGAACTTATACTTACTTCTTGTGCGGGAAATAATATAGTTTCCTATAGGACACCTTTCCTATAAAAATGTATTAATCACAACACTCTGACCTCAGAGTCGTACCCGTTCGTAATCAGCAGCCGCACTTACGACCACTAATCGACGAGGTAAAACATTTCGTAAATAGGCACAAACACCTACCTGTTAGGTACCTGATATAGATTTATATTATGTAAGCACTTATTCTGTCATCTAATTTGCACTGGAGCATAAATGAATACCTATTATTGCCAGCATAAATAAAACCCAATAAAACCTAATTAAATTTTAAATAATAGAAATTAATTAAAAAGAACAAGTGATGTTCTTCAAAAGGTCAGATGTGTACTTAGTAGGAACAACCTGAAACACAATACTTTTACCCGGCCTGGGAATCAAACACTGATTTCTAATTCAACTACCTACCAATAATTAACTTGAACCCACACTAATTAAAAAAAAAAAACATATCAGTACAGTCATTCACAAAAGACACATTCGTTCCTTCAAATCAATCATTCCTCGCCAATTCTACCACAGAACCATATAGACTAACTCTCAACGAGTCAAAGGAGACTGTCTAATAAAGGCATAGAGTAGAGCATAGACTATACCTATACAAAGTGCTCCCTTGCCTTAGAAAGATCTGTGGCACGCACCGGTGATCCTGTGAGGGTAAGAGCCTCTTGAGCCCTCAGGGAGGTCTTAAAGAACCCAAGAGCGGTTGTAGGGCTTCGCATGTGCGTAGAACATAGGTATTTAGGTACGTATATGTATTATGACGTGTGACTTTGCTTTTGAAGACGCTGGTAATGGCATTTGTATGTAAGGTAAGTAGGTAATGTCACGTTTTATTATAGGTAGTGACTATTTTTATGATGTAAGTGTGAGGAGTACCTAAATGCTTGGTTGCCACTATGGTGAATGGGGGTTTTTAATTATAATCTTAGATACAGTCGCCAGAACATCAAAGTACCTACTACAATATGTCTAAATTTAATAGATTTTCAACTTTATCGCTAAAGCTTTTAGGTCCAAGGTTTATTGGTGAAATTTGGCAGTTTCGGGTAGCTTAATAAGCTGGGTCTGTACCTACATAACTTTAAGCCTTTTTTTTTTTGGCGGGAGGAAAATTATCGAATAACCCCTCTCGCTCTTGGGCAGAGCGAAAGGGAGTGTCAGACTTCTACTGACTAAAAACCACCCATGTTCCTTCTTAGCCCTCTATGTCGAGGCCGCGATAACTAGTGTACAACCCGCGGCCACACAACTTTAAGCCTAGGGTTGTCATGCATTCAGAGTTGACCGCTTTTCGGATAAAATGCGGGCAATCTCAGCAAAGTCTAACAATCGTTATAGAAAATTGTAAAAGTTCACAAGTAAGTAAGTAGTGTGCAAAACCAAACACAGGTGCACTCTCTTGGGCCGCGGGTTGTAGGTACACTAGTTATCGCGGCCTCGACATAGAGGGCTAAGAAGGAACATGGGTGGTTTTTAGTCAGTAGAAGTCTGACACTCCCTTTCGCTTTGCCCAAGAGCGGGACCTTATTCGATGATATTCCAACCGCAAAAAAAAAAAAAAGTTGCACTCTCTCTTGTCTCACTCTCATTGTCTGATGGCATGTCAATCTGATATCTGGAGATATGCAAAAACAGAACTTTCCTAGCATGCGAAATCCAAATATTCTTACGTTGTTTTTGCAGGTAAGTAATTTGCAGGCTAGTGTCAGGTTGTATGTTGATGAAATATGACACGCGACAGCAAAAAAAAACATGTCTTCTGTAGCAAGGGGACATCACATGCCAACTTCTAGACTTAGAAATAAGTACCGAGTGAACTCTACCAAATAGGTACCGTACAGTCGAACAAGCTAATAATCAGTATACAGCCAGCTAACTTGTATTTACTTTTATGATTATTCAGATACAATTTTTTTTTTGTGTTGGTGGGAAATCATCAAATAACTCCACCCGCTCTTGGGCAGAGCAAAAGGGAGTGTCAGACTACTACTGACTAAAAACCACCCATGTTCCTGCTTAACCCTTTATGTCGAGGCCGCGGTATCGCTTACAACATCCCGCAGCCCCAACGGGTTATACAGATACAATTAGGGACTGATGTAAAACGATACAGCGTTTGACATTAGCCGCTTAATGCGAAACACTTTATAAAACAAAATTACAATCAACATTTTCAGTGTTCTAGAATTTACTTATAAAGATTTCTGTTTGTATACTTATTAGCTTGTTCGACTGTACAAGTCAACGTTAAGATTCACAAATGCACAACAGCTCAACACCTTAATCTACTGACTTCCCAAGCCATTGGCTTGACCACCCGTGATTATACCCGCCTAGTTTCATCCTATCAAATCCGACATACCCAGTGACTCCGAGGCAAGACCATGGAATGCTCCAGCCATTAGAAAGGGTGCAGCCGTATCGATTATTAGCAGCTCGTAACTCTAGAGCAGACACCATGAAGCAACTTAATTATTGCAACAATAATTATTACTGGCATAGTGATGTTATCTAGTGGCTGTGCATGTTGGTAAGGTGCGTCTTTATTGGCCTTTACTATCGTGAAAAGCGTGTTTGATCTACATATTTAATATTTATAAAAATCGGTTGTCTGTAAAGTCGGTTTACGGACGATAGTTTAACGTGACAACGTCATAAATAACAAAAACATTAGACAGATCTATGCTGCGCAAGCGTACCTACAATGAGCGTAACGGGACAATGAGTCATCCTTTTTCGTGCATACAGCCGGCCTTCATCGATTAATTAGACGTTGTCACGTCAAAACAAAGTCCTCCACCGCGTCTGTCTGTCTGGTCACGATAATCTCAAGAACTGCTGCACCGATTTTCATGCTGTTTTCACCAATGGATAGAGTGGTTCTCGAGGAAGGTTTTTAGTTATATAATTTGATCGATATACACGAGGGTAAATCCACGGGGTGTGCCTATAGTACCTACACCCACTTATGTTCTGTAACCTGTACCCAGTTGTGTTTAGGTCTCATGTAAAAGGAGGCCTAGCGCCCCTCAACCAAGTACAAGTTCAAAGTCAGAGGCTGCTACTAAACTCCTTCTGCGAAGCAGCAAGCGAAGTAGGTGGTGCAACGTGAGACGCAGAGGACCTCTCCTTCTGGGAAGCAGTGATACTAGCGAAGGAGGTGGCGCAACGTGAGAGGGAGAGAACCTCTCCTTCTGCAAAGCAGTGGTGCTAGCGAAGGAGGTGGCGCAACGTGAGAATGAAAAAAATTAAATATAAGTTGTAAGAGATACCGCGGCCTCGACTTAAAGGGCTAAGAAGGAACATAAGTGGTTTTTAGTCAGTAGGCGCCTTATTACAAAAGTGGTTAAACCTGGGTTTAACTTAGACTTGGTTTATTTCGCATGCCGTCTCACTTCGATAATATTCAAAAGAAAGTGACGGCATGCGAGATAAACCAAGTCTAAGTTAAACCCAGGTTTAACCACTTTTGTAATAAGGCCGCGTAAGTCTGACACTCCCGTTCGCTCTGTCCAAGAGCGGGAGGGGTTATTCGATGATTTCCCACGACCCAAAAACCAAAAAAAAAGGCTGCCACTAAACAAGTTCTTGTTGGATAAATTCAATAACGCTTTGCTCGTACACAATAGTCGACTTTGTGGCCAGAGGTCAGACGGCAGAGGTCCATAAAACCTCTGACACCAGGATAGTCCCTATTTATTGCCTGATGTGTACCACTGCAGGGCAAAGTCATCCCTTCTTTCTTCCATTTAAGTAACTCTGTCTAGTGCTATTTGAACACAATCCTTTTAAAAAGAGTCCAGCTCGTCACGCCATTTCCTACTGGGCCTACCGCGTCACCTGGTTATGATGTTCGAAACCCAAATCTGAAGCAACTCAATTTTGCTAAATTTTGCAAATTTGCTCAATTTTGCCCAATTTTGCTGCGACATTCGGAAAATGTGGCCTGCCCAGTTTATTTGCGATAAACCACTAGCCACACAATAAATACAGAAGAACTTAATAAAGGTAGGTGGCCGTCACTGGCAATGCCTCACAAATGTAAGACTGTAGGTATAGAATCGACTATCTAACGTAATATTATGTAGTAATTATTTTTTCAATTAGCTTTCTAATGTTGAAAGAATTTTCGAAGTCGGGAGAGTCATTTTTGAGTTAAATCGTAACAAACAAAAAGTCCAATATTTCCTCTCAATTTTAATATTAGTTTAGCTAGGAAACCAATAAATTTATGTTTTGCCCTAAAAATTAAAAAAGTAGCAATTATGTCGATGCCATCTACACAGCTAGGCTTTCTTACATCCTATTACGAAGGCGTTTAAATTAAAACGAATAATCTTTATTAGCACATTTTCGCAAAGCGTGGGTGGCCGTCGAATTACAAAGTTATCTCTACATTCTTCATAACTCTTATGTCCTATAAATAAAAGTCAATTGCGCTTGTAGGATGGTATAACTTGGTATTTCTGGTATATATTTGGTGTCAGCCCTTTTTGGTCCTGAATTCGGTTTTATTGATGAAATAACTCTTGGTTTTTATGAAGCGGCTCGTGTGGTGTTTACAGTTAAATTGTGGGTTCCATTGTCGTTGAGATAACTTTAAAATCGTATGACTTTAATTCTGTATCGCAACGCTGTGTGTTGTAGAGCAACTGTTTCAGTTCAAATGGATGATAAATAACATAAGCACTACACTTTATTGGTAAGATCTTTGGGAAGCATAAGACTTTTATTTTAAGTTATGAAACCAAATAGCCCATAATTAATTGAGAATTGGAATCAAATAAATTAAATACGCCTAATTCAAACCAATAAAATCTCCACATTTTGTAAGTAAGTAACATTATCTTAAAACTACTTATGTTGGTCAGAACGACAATCATCGTAATAAGTAAGTTTATATCTACGAAAAGGATTATGATAAGGACAGGAGGTATATATAATTATCTATGGCAGATAAGTAGTTTAAAACAGATCACAGAGAATACATTTAGGGGAGTAAGAAGAGGTTCAGAAAGAAAAGACAGTTACGAGTACAATGTCTTTCTCCCAAACTATGTTGGGCTCGCGTTAGTCGCCTTCCAGTTTAACCGCATGCAGCTGAGTACCAGTACGATATGGAGCGACTGCCTATCTGACCTCCGCAACCCAGCAACTGGGTAATACGATACCCCTTGGTAAGACTGAATGTCACACATTCAGGCCTCTGACTACCTGAAACGAAAGTCAATAACTTGCAAACGCCAACTGCGGCCAACGGGTTGACGTGCTTTCCGAGGCACGGAGGAGACTCACTATGTAATGGTTCAAGGTTACCCATCCACATACCAATCCAGGCAAGCGCTGCTTAACTTTAAAGGTCAATCCGTGTGACAGGTCAAAAACAACTCCATTAGAAAAAACTTTCATGTAGGTACTTTAAATAAATACCTACCAGTTTTTCTTGAACTGAGAACCGGAGGAACAAGATACCAAGTACCAAGTTATCTAGATTCTTATCACAATCGAAAGCTAAAATAGACATTAACAAGACTCAGGCATGGATGTATGCATTCAATATATTTCTTCATTACATTAGAGTGGTTACTAATTAATTTGTGGTTTGTACCTTGACAGTTTTATTGTATAAAGAGTTTTTAAAAAAAAACCTTGAGGCCAAGGTCAATATAATGGGCGGGGGTAGGTAGCAGACTATCCCTAGTTTCTACCCTAGGCGTATGTACAGCTCCCTTCCAAACACCCTGTATATATGGTATGAGATTATAAAAAAGCTATAGCCTCAGGGGAGAGGACGCCCTAGAAATACACTCTGTACACTCTGACCTTATCGGTAAGGTTCTTTAGAAAAGACAGGTGCGTAGTAAGTACCTACTCGCAACGTGCATTCGTGTATGACCAGATGTATGAACGTAGTCGAGGCAAAAGGAGTATGTAAGGATCGTACCAGGTGGTGGTCTGTGGTTTCTTCCTACCCCTTTGAGAAAAAGGTACGCCCATCTTCAACAATTAATGAATAACGATCGAATTCCTAACATTGGTGTGCCAACTGCTTCACAATAGTTAACGCATTGAACTAAGTATAGGTACCTCATCGTCATCATCATTTCAGCCAAAAGACGTTCACTGCTGGACATAGGCCTACCTCAGGTGTCGCCACATTGACCGGTCCGTTGCGTCTCGCATCCAGCGGGTCCCCGCAACCTCCACCAGCAGGGCTATTGCGTATCTTTTAAATGACAGTCGCTATCATAATATAGTGTCCATCAATTAACTGTCAAATGGTTCCATTTTGTACTAAACCATAACCAATTTGACAGTTAATCCATGGAGAATATGATAGCCACTGACATTTAAAAGATACGCAATAGCCCTACAGGTCATCGGTCCACCAAGTGGAAGGCCTTCCAACGCTATGTCTCCCAGTTCGTGTTCGCCACTCCAGAACTTTCCGATCCCATCGGCCATCCGTTCCGCGATCAATGTGCCCTGCCCATTGCCACTTAAGTCTGGCGATTCTTTGCGCTACGTCGGTAACCTTGGTTCTCATGCAGATGTCCGCATTTCTGATTCGATCACGCATGGAAACTCTGAGCATAGCTCTCTCCATTGCCCTTTGGGTGACTTTGAGCCTACTAAGTTTAATTTAATATTTTACATCGAACTTCTTGCGGAAAACTTTGGGCATGATTATGGCACTGGCGAATTGCGGTAAAAAAATCACGCAATGCCATTAAATTTTATTTTTAATTATTTTTCGTCGTTTCTATTAAACGGCTTCAACCTCAGTTTTAAAGCTAAGTATACCAGCCTGATATATTTAGGATCAAGAAAACAGTATCAATCCATCTAGTTTTGCCGGCGTGTTTTTATTGGGACTTTGGGACGGATAGTGGAGCCAAGCACCTAGCTTTTAACGTTTTGTAAACAATCTGATTATTTCAAAGCAATTAAGACACTCACAGGTTTTAATAATAGGGGTAAAAAGCCTCTTTACAAAAGGCACTTGTTTTACCCGCCACTGAGATTTGAGAACTTCTATTTACAAAGATAGGTTCCTCTTCTTTACAAGTTTTAATGTTTTATGTAAAGGTAGGTACTTTAGACCTCCATGATCACATATAATTATGATTTAATGTTTTGAGTGTGTTACATTGAGTCCAACCATAAACCGTAGATTATTTTTCACCCCAAAGAAAGAAGTCGTTTCCCAGCAATAGTACTTAGGACCTACGATGTAACTTGTAACAGATTACAGACAAAGTCCGTTTACGGGTTCGTGAAGGGTCTGTGTACACCTTGAATTCGACGTTTAAATGAGCTAATCGCGATGGTATTACTGATGAAATTCGCCCTTATATTACAGTGACGATGTAACTTAAACACATAGGTAGTCTCTATGGTCCCTCTTAACTTAGGTGATCGGGATGTTTGCTGACTTAAAAAAATGTGATTCTAATTAGTCCGTTTGTTATTTTCGAAAAATATTGAATACGTAATTTTTGTTTTCTTTTTAAACAATAAAAAAATATGAAGATAAAACGCGTCAAAGATTTAAGTGGGGGGTAGTGACGTCACTGACCGGTAAAAAATGCCATAATAATATCTTAGAATACTTATGACGTCACACGAGTTTTGCACTGTATCGTCTTCATTGTTTGTTTACGTGAAAAAAGAAAAAATACGTGTCCAATATTTTTTTGAAATCTATCTGACAGACTAATTAGATTTTTTTTGTTAACTACCCTATTATTTATTAATGGTCTATAATAAGCGTTTATTTACAACCTAAGACTTATCAATTAACAAGACATGAGCTTGTGTGTCTATTTGTAGTATTTTTCAATACTAAATAGCCGATTATGGTAAGAGAAGCCATATGAGGAGTCAATGTCGCGTGTTTATGAAAGGTTACCATCCTTTATTATAAACTAGCTGTTGCCAGCGGCTTCACTCGCTAGAACTCAAAAATTATCCCACGGTAAGATAAAATCGGGATAAAAACTATAGGTAGGTACTATGTGTTAATCCAGGTTATAAACTATCTGTGGACCAAATTTTATCTAAATCCGTTCTGTAGTTTTCGCGTGAAGAAGTAACAAACATACACACTCACACACTCACACAAACTTTCGGCTTTATAATATTAGTGTGATAGCGTGAAGTGTGATATCATTGAGAAGCTTATACGAGGCTTGCGTGGAGTTGGGTATCTAATCGTCTCACAGGATTGTCCATCCAGATTATAAACTATCTGTGTCATCGTCATCATCATCATCATCAGTCTAATGTTCCCACTGCAGGGACTCAGGTCTCCTAGCTCGACGAGAGGGATGGGCTACGAGTATAATAATCCACCACGTGGGCCCAGTGCGAGTTGGTAGGTATCGCATAACTAAGTAATCCCTAGCTCAGTTCTGCGCCGACAAAATTTAAATCACCATAGACATGCTTAAAAATAAGAAGAAATACCTACCTACCACTGCCTATACCTTCGAAGATTTTAGGCGTGATGTTTCATGGTTCAAATTCAAATTCAAATTCAAATTGTTTATTGCAATCCATAATGTACATTAACAGGTGTTAAGGAAATTAATTCTAGACACAATTATGGACCCTGTCGGGCACTGCAAATGTTTGTACAAGTACAGCGGAAGAGCGGAAGAGCGCAGTGGTTCTCACTGACCTGTTTGTAAGTAGAGGAACTCATGAACAACACACACACAACAAGAGGAACGTGCCTCACTGGCCTAAACTAAAACAATAAGTAAGTATCGATGTTCGGCAGTTCGCAAGTTGAGCTGGCACAGATTGTGACAACACTGTTGTTTATATTACCTTTGTCGAAAAAAAAAAACTATCTCTAAGTACCGTACTTACTTACTTTTGACGGGCCTGTTGGTCTAGTGGTTAGTGACCCTAACTGCTATGCCGGAGGTCGTGGGTTCGATTCCCACCCAGGACAAATGTTTGTGTGATGAGCACGATCATTTG
Organism: Diarsia rubi; assembly: GCA_932274075.1. NCBI lineage: Eukaryota > Metazoa > Arthropoda > Insecta > Lepidoptera > Noctuidae > Diarsia > Diarsia rubi. The sequence goes on from OW026432.1 coordinate 4,520,987, forward strand.
TTCTGTGTCTGGGTGTAATTTATCTATAATATGTATGTATTTAGAAATATATAAGTATGTCTATCAGTTGTCTAGTACCCATAACACAAGCTCTGCTTAGCTTGGGACTAGATGGCGTTGTGTGATAGTTGTGGAATATTATTATTATTATTTTTATTACTTAGAGATAGTTGTTTTTTCCGAAATATATAGGTACCTAAGTATGAAATGACAATCCGGTTGGATCTATGGCCTTATGAATTTCCCGGAAATTATAGAAATGCAATGACTTTGGTGGTGGTACTTTCATAGAAGCCTGGATGGATGCTGCTGAATCATCATCATCAGCCTATAATGTTCCCACTGCAGGAACTCAGGCCTCCTCTCTAGGAGAGGGACGGGACATAAGTAATGCACCACGCGTGTCCAGTGCGGGTTGATAGATGTCCATTTCTTCGAATTTTTGGTTCTAAGACATGCTGGTTTCGTCACGATGTTTTCCTTCACCGTTTTAAGAACAGTGGTGATGAATTAAATTATACAAAGTAACGCGCCTGTCTGATTCGAACCCATGACTATAACAGTTCGCAAGTCGTCGCCGCAACCACTTGGCCGCTACTGCTCTATACGCTGCTGAATACATTGTATAAAGAGCGACTGCCTACCTCGCCTCCACGACGCAGTTAGTACCAACTGGGTAATATTATACCCCTTGGTAAGACGATTATTGTCAGACTTTCGGGTCACTGACTACCTGTTAAGACTGTCATAGAGATCTAAGTAGGTACCTAGGTACATTATGACAGCGAGGACCAACGGCTTAAAGTGCTTTCCAAAGCACGGGGGAAACTCGGTATGTAATGGGTCTAGACAAGCACAGCTTAACCCGAATATCTGAGCAGTTTTTATTATTTAGCCGTGAGCTACTCCTCCTCCTCAGCTCCTCATCATACTGCTTACTTTTTAACAAAAAAAAATCCGCTGCCAACAGACGAATCACAATCATAATATCGTTAAGCCACCAAATTCAGAGAAATTCAGAATACAAGAGAGGGGGATAATAAGAAATATTCAAATTATTTCAAATCAGTCGCTGGAGTGTCGAGGCAGATATTCAATAACAAGCTCTCGGGAACCACGATCACGCCGCGGTAAAACGTAATAAATATATTTCAATGTGGGATAGAGCTGTGTTATGTCACAGTGGTCCCGTATACGACATGGTGGGAGAAACACCGACGCAGAAACGGCTACCACGTACTCTGCACGTCATACTAAAAAAATTAAAAATTTTAAAAATATGTTTTTCCAACATTTTGATATTGTTGTTATTGCACTTTTGTAGGGAACAAATAATTCTATTTTTTTGTTAAAGTATCGATAAAACATGGGAAATATTGATAAGCAAACTGACTTTTAACCTAAATGGACACTCGTTGATCCATGAAATGTCATTTTTTAATACACCCTGACTTGCAACGACTGACAGTTGAGATTGACAACTGATGACCCGTTAACATTAATTAAGCCCAATGCTGATACTGTCTGAAATCTTGAAAGCTCATGACAGGTCCACTCAAGTCTGTGTTTGTTTTTCTTAAAAAGACCATCGCAGACACTGCGTAGTCCTGGCATAAGTTGACCAAGATTATGTCTGGACCTTAAAAGAGACTACCTGCGACCTGTCAGTTTGTTAAGGCTGTTTCTTCTCAGGGCAGACAGGTATCAAAAACACCGCCCTATCTTGTTTAAAAAAAATTCTAACTATATTTAAAGGTACTTTCTATTCTCTAACACAAACTATGTTGTCCACTTTGACTAAGGCACGACTGATGTAACAGGGGAATGTCAATCATACTTATAAGTAAAATAACCTATCTCATAAGTCTCAACCTGATTGAGTCATTAATTCTCACCATTCAGAACGTGTTCTTCAGGTCATCGACCTGACCAAGAAAACCAGCTTACTTAAAATCTTCAACAAAACAAAATAAATCTCTCCACAGATTTAATTAAGTAAATCACATAAACAAATCTTGCACACTGATCCCTAATCGCCTAGAACCTTTTCAAACTTCCCCACCGAATTATCTAAACGTTGTCCTGAAGATTTTCGTACATTTTCACTGTGACAAGGTTGTAGGGACGCTCGGAGGGGTTCAATAAGTGTTCGTCGAGGGGTATTCGATAATTTCGTTATAAGATTTGAGGTGAGGGGAAGGTGTCTTTACATTCAAGTTGATAAATTGTGGGGATTTCAAATAAGACTTATTTGTAAGATTGTCTGAAATGGTGGCGATATATTTTGATTCAAGAGCCTCTGATAAGGAAATAAAATGGGCCTGCTTACTTAATAGGTAGAGCGAGTGCTGAGCATAAAGTTTCTCGGTTCGAATCTTGGGTCACCAAAGTGCAGTTATTGAGTCTTTCCATTCGTGCCCCGTTGATAGCAATACGTTCGTTCCTTATTCCATGGGATTCTCATACTTAACTGACGAAATGAGGGTGTAGGGCCGCGGGTAGTCCACCGGTTATCGCGGCCTCGACATAGAGGGCGAAGAAGGAACATGGGTGGTTTTTAGTCAGTAGAAGTCTGACACTCCCTTTCGCTCTGCCCAAGAGCGGGAGGGGTTATTCGATGATTTTACACCCACCAAAAAAAAAAAAAAAGGGTGTAGGATGTAGGTAGGTACCTACTTGAAGTAGAACCCTTCGTGGATTCACAAGCTTTATGTTATGTATAATAGAATAAGTAACCGTTTTATACTTCTTTCTCAATTAGGTATTAACAGTTTAACTGTTAAAGGCTTAGAAGCGCTGAAGTGGAATTTATGTTTTTCCTATACTCCTCCGCAGTTCTTTTCTGATTATTTTCGTTGCGGGATCCAAGACAGTTAAATTGTTCGTCGAACTTTATTGTCTCGCCGCTTTTCTGATAGTCGCCACTGTTGATTCTGGCTTTCAGGAGTTGCAGTGGTTTGGGAATAATGAGGCGAGCCTTATCCCAGACTCTTCAAACACTTACAATCTTTCCAAAAAGATTAAGGAGGTATTAGTACACCCACAGTACTCAGTAGTAGAATTTAAGCTATTATTTGCTAATCATCGTCATCAACCTATTAATTTTCCCACTGTTGGGACACAGACCTCCTCTTCTTGAGAGTGAATGGGCTATAATATACTACGCGGACCCAGTGCGAATTGTTAGACGTCACAAGTCTTACAAAATTTTGGTTCTAGGACATACCGGTCTCCTCACGATGTTTTTCTTCACCGTTTTTGAGAGCAGTGGTGATGAAATAAACTACACAAAGTAATGCGCCTGCCAGAGTTCGAACCCTCGACTAACTGTTCGTAAGTCGGGGCCGCCACCACTGGGCCACCGCGGCTCTGTAATAAATAATGCTAATAGCCATCACGTCCAAAACCAGAATCTTTAACAGTCGTTACAGGCAGTTCGTCACTCGAAATACTGACAACCAGTCCTACCAAAGAGTACCTACCTATTATAATATCCAGTACTAGCTGGATGGTGAACGTCAGATAGGCAGTCGCTCCATGTAAAATACTGGTATTCAGCTGAAACCGGTAAGACTGGAAGCCAACCACCTATAAAGTAGGGAAAAGGGCTAGGCTAAATGATGACTCACCAAGACACAGTAAGATTTCTTACATAACAGACATCAAAAAACATTTTTTATTTTACCTATACCTGAAACGATGCTGACGCCAAATCAACAAAAAGCGTGAACCACCAGTCTATTTGAATTGGACAATTAATTTTATTGTTCGTTACGTTTACTGCTAAATGACTTAATTATATTCCATTTTGATGATTTCCATCAAAACGTTAGGCACGCCATCTTCATGCTAGTAATCGATTAGCTCACCCATTATTATTTCGCTTCCTCAATTCTCGATTTGAAAAAAATACGGATGGTTATGTCACTAGTGAAACACGCCACTCGCGTCACTGCGTCACTAGTGTGGTGACTTTTTGAAGTCAGATAACATCCCTACTCTAGAATAAAAAATGTGATTCTAATTAAGTAGTCGGCCGTCTGTTAGATTATCGCAAAACATTGCATACTTAGGTAGGTACGTATTTTTTGTTTCATCAAATCAATAAAAATTTACCAAGATATGCGTCAAAGTTTTGAGTGGGGGTTGGTGACGTCACTTTGTGGGCAAAAAAGTACTAACCTTGTGACGTCATACGACTTGACGCGACTTTTCGAAGCACTGTATCGTCTTCATCTTTTGTTTAAGTGAAAAAAGAAAAAAAAACGTGTCCATTGCTTTTTGAAAATCTATTTGACTAATTAGTTTATTTTTTTAGAAATACCCTAAGTACCTATTTAGCCACGAGCTTCACAAGGTTTTTTGAGAGGTCTATGAAAATCGATGGACACGATGCTTTACACCTACATTAAGTTTTACTAGTTAATTAGTATTGACCTTGTTTGATAACAATCACTAAGTACAGACTTGATATTGTAATTAGGTATCTGGTTACGATATAAAAAACTATGATTATACCTACCTACCTGATTACCAACCTCGGGGTGGCAAGGTAATCGAACACTTATCTCAACACTCCTCCGAATATGGCCTAAATGCAAAACAAATAATCGATTTAACTAATTAAATACCAATTTGTATGCATGCAAAGTATTTCTAGGAAAAAACGAAAATTTATAATTAGTAGGGCAGTAATTGATGTTGCGTGTTGGAGTTACTGGTTGAACTGACATAATAGAAGAGTTTCTGTAATCAACATAAATATAAACGTAAACAGAGGTGTAGGTAGGTACCTATCTAACGGGTTTGTACATTTGTTGACATTGGCATTTAATTATTTGTTTAAATTGATTAAATTAATATTATAACTCCGTTACCTAATTCTTTTAATTAAGTAGAATAGGTAGGTAATTGATATTGTCAAAAAAATGCATGCTAATTCCGTAAGCGGAATAATATGAAGAACTATCGTCGTGTTGTAAAATGTATAAAATAGGTCCCTACCTAGGTAACATATTTCGGGCAAATAAATGGGACACATTCCGCTAGTATCATCTCGGCTCAAATTGAGAGTCACGCTGTTACTATGAAACCTTTTCTAGGAATTCAGAACTTCTGTAGAAACTTTTAAGTATAGCTACTTACTTACCTCTAAGTAGGTACCTAGGTACTACTTGTGTAGACAATTTTATTTGATTCCATCAAAATGGTATTTTTCATACTGAATGTGCAGACAATATTAACAATATATCCAAACCCTTTTCTTAATTCTAAAAGAAAAACAAATTTGACATAGCGTAGAAATAAAAAGTAAATAGATTTTAGTTCATTGCTACTCGCCCAGAGATGGCGCTGTTTACAATTCTGTTAAAGCGCACACCGACAGCGACACACCGTGTCGATGGTTTTATCTTTGTATCTAATAGATCTGTTGATCTTATTATCTTGTTTTATAAAGAAGTGTTGTGTGAATAAAATATATTTAACAAAGGTTAATCGAAACAAATAAAGTTACTTCAACCGAGCGACTCTAGGTCAACCAGAAATTGTAGTAGGTACCTAGGTACTACCTACCTACTTACCTAAAAAATTGGTAATTTAACGAGCTGATTTGAATTGTAATTTCAATAGTTAGTATTGTACAATAACTGGAATAAAACTATCCTTAATAATCCCTGGCCTGCCTGAGTGGTAGGTAGAAAACACTAAGCTGATTAAAAAAAAAACTTTACTAAAAAGTCTCATCCCCGATAAAGAAAATAAGAGACCGTAATTCAGACGAAAACGGTGGCACCAATATGATCACCCCCTATTACAGGGGTCTTAAACAAAATAGGGGATCGGACAAAATAAAACTAATTAACCGTCAGATAGATTTCCAGAAAATTTTGGACAAGTATTTTTTTCACATAAACAAAAAATTAGGACGTTAAAGCGCTTCGAAAACTCGTGAACTCTTCGAAAACGTCACACGATAGTACATTTTTTACCTACAAATGGCGTCACAACCCCGGGGACTCATGATCTTTGACGCGTCTTATCTTCGTCAATTTGACGAAACAAAAAACACGTATCCAATATTTTTCGATAATCTAACTGACGGACTAATTAGAATCATATTTTTTTGGCTCAGTCCGATCCCCTATTGGCAAAATGTGGGTGTGGGTCTGTACCACAGAACAAATAAAAGTGGTCTGTACTATAAATGGGTATAATATACCTAATAATATACTTAGTAGGACTCCTACGCCTCTACTGCTGATTAAAATTTGATTTGATAGAATCTAATTCCAATCTTTTCAATTCTAATCTTATCCTTTCCTATCCTAATTATGTTTTTCCTACTCCTCCGCTATTCTTTCCTGATTAATTTCGTTGCGGGATTCAAGACAGTTAAATCGTTTCTCTGGGTCTTCGTCGGGCTTCATTGTCTCGGTGCTTTTCTTGTGGTCGCCACTGTTGATTCTGGCTTAGGTACAGGAGTTACAGTGGTTTGGGAATAGTGTGCTTGTCCTATTTAAAAATCCTATCCTATCACACCTTCTTACCACCTACTTCTTTCTCTCAACGTTTTCATCTCTTCTTCGCGATAAAAAGTTCATCTCCTTACAATTTCATCATCATCATCATCATTGGGTTAAGCGCAATGTGTCTCTATTATTAGGTACTTACCTACTGTTACCGGTCATCTTATGAGACACCTCCGTTCTCGTCATAATTTATCATCCTTTAGGTAAAGTCACGAGCACCAATATGTACCTTCACACGAAACAACATTTAAAAGTAATTTTCTCCGACGACTTTAATTAATTTTTAACGTTTTATTTCTGCTCGTGACTGTACATAGTCCTTATATACCCTTCCACATTCATACTTCATTTTCTCTAAAAATTCTTAAAATGTTGAATTTGCATGAAAATGAAGGTCAATCAATAGTGAAGGTCGGTTAATCTCATATTAGATAAGTAATAGGTATTTACTTAATCTTCAAAATTTATTAGAATAATAATAGACACTGTCATTTTTGCATAAATCTATTTATAGTTTAATTTATCACTTCTTTTATCACGCTTGCATAACAAAGACATTAAAAATAGGTAAGTAGGTAATAAAATTCTCTGAATTCTTTATTTGTAAAAAATGAGGGTCACTAACAAAACTTTATAGCTGGTTATTCTACAATAACTGGCCATATCAGTATGGCAGTATCTAGCCCTAGATAAATGCTCCAAATCAAACTCTACATAAAATTTACTTATTTATTTTTTATTTATAGATTGAATACACGCACAATCACATACCATCAATCAATACAGTACCATCAATCTCGACCCGAAATTTTATTTGAATTCAAAATTCATGACTGAGAGATCTCAGAGTCCTCCCTTGATAACGTAACATCACGCCAGTAATTTTCGAAGGGATAGGCAGAGGTGTTTCAAATAGTAAATCTAAATTTCGCCGATTATGTTTAAGTCTCATGATATCGGGGGGTGAGCATATTGCCATCAGCTGGGTACAGTTGGGTACAGCTGGGTATGTACAGTTGGGTACAGCTGGTTACAGTTGGGTACAGCTGGGTAACAGATAGTTTTTAATTACCCCCTGTAACTGTAAGAGTGCATTATCGATTGCTATACACGATTTTAATTGGATGGACAAAGACTCCGTGTCTGCTAATGAAAAAACCCTTATGAACAAACCCAATTAAGTACATCGATGGGGGAATCGAAGGACCATTGCAGGACCTCCAACTCAGTACGTAGGTCGTGCATGCGACCAATCTAGTGGTCTACCACTAAGCAGTAAAAGCCTCTTCATACTTTTATTAGTCTTGTTTAACCCATTATAGATTTATATTAAACTAGCTGTTGCCAGCGGCAACTCGAAAATGATCCCACGGGAAGATAAAATCGGGATAAAAATGCCATAATGAAAAAAACTACCATATGTGTTAATCCAGGTTATAAACTATCTGCGTACCAAATTTTATCTAAATCCGTTCAGTAGTTTTTGCGTGAAGAAGTAACAAACATACACACACACTCACACGCTCACAAACTTTTGGCTTTATAATATTAGTGTGATATATTATTATTATATATTTTATAGTGTGACTAGCTTTTTCCCGCGATGATATCGGATGTATCAAAAATGACGATTTTTCTTACAAACTTTCATGCCCTATTTGAACCCGTTGGGGGTTGAATTTTGAAAAATCCTTCCTTAGTGGATGCCTACGTCATAAGAGGAATACTTGTGCGAAATTTTAAGTTTTTAGCCCTGAGGGTTTGGCTGGTTTGATATGTGAGTTGATCCTCAGTCTTGCAGGCTTTGATTCAGTAAGTACCTAAGTGATTTTTATCACTACGTTTCATTCTCATCATAATATTATTAGTCGATGAATGTGAAAATAAAATGTTATAATGCCAAAACATCGCGTGCGCGTTCCACTATCGCTTGCCCGACACCGCTGAACAAAAAGTGTGTAATGTGTTTGATAGTTAATTAGTCAAGTTTATATCTTTTACGTGGAATTTCTTTGAGGTAGGTTACTTAGTACTCTACGTGTCTTTTACGTACAATTTTTTCAGTTAAGTACAATTAATTATGAATAGTTTTTCGACTCTACTTTATTTTTTTAAACCTGAACTTGAATGGATTTGTAAAAACTAAGCATATTTAAGTAGTTGGTTTTTCATTTTCAATAATGTCAAACCAAGTTTTTAAATAACCTTAATACGCAGGTAGTTTTCTGTATTCTTTATAAAAAACACGAGTCTAAAAAAAAGAAGTTTGAGATGACATTTTAAGAATTTAATAATGAATTTTAGTAGTAGGGTAGGGTACAGCTCAAATAGAGCGTTGACACATGCGGTAAGCAGAGAGGGACATGAACAAACATTCAAGCCATCACATACCACCACATGTACCATCACATAGGTATTTATAAAAAAAAAACCTTTTTTTTTTTGGGTGTAAAATCATCGAATAACCCCTCCCGCTCTTGGGCAGAGCGAAAGGGAGTGTCAGACTTCTACTGACTAAAAACCACCCATGTTCCTTCTTCGCCCTCTATGTCGAGGCCGCGATAACCTGAGGACTACCCGCGGCCCCGACAGGACCAGAGGACTACCCGCTGCCCCGACAGGACCCGCGGCCCCGACAGGATAAAAAAAAACCCCTAAGTTTGCTTTTTAGCATAAACCAAAACGGAGTACCTACCTACTTGTTTTGTGATTTCGGCGGTACCGATCTGCTACAACGTCCGACACCTCGGGTCGCTTGTTCAAGGGGATGGCGAAGTAGACCGGGACGTAGGTAGCTTGTGAGGTGTGACCCACGAGAGATCTCAAGTTAAAGGGGAAAATATACAAGTCTGCTATAGACCTGTCGTACTGTAGGTATGGAACAGAGTGCTGGGGGTCTAAAATGGCCACTTTAATATGAAAATTTGCGTTAAAAAGCGTAAAATGGACCTTTCATGATAGTAAGTAGGTTGGTACTTACTCTTAAACCCATCCACATTCATAGGTACTGAAAACCTTCCTCACGACATTTTGGCTATTTATGCAAATCAATTAGATTAAGTATTTAGTCACTCTATAACGTTCCTACATTTGGGCACAGGTCTGCAATCTACATAGGAGGGCCGAAATCTACTCAATTCAGATTGGATTAGTGGATTTCGTGCATTTTTAATGAATTTCATAACGAACCGATTTATTTAAATCCCAAAAATAGTTTCAGCTTTATCAGCTTTACAAAATAACACGAAATTACTTCCATTTCGATATATTTTTTTTGTGAAAAGCATCAAGCGTCAATCATGCCGATCGCAATTCAGAAAATTCACGCTTTATGTTTTCGTGAATGGATAATAATATAAATCAGTGTTCATTGAATTCCAAATATGTACCTACCTACTTAAGTAGGAACGTAGCTCACGAGTGTGTTAGGTACTACAGATAACGTGACTTAGAAAAGCAAAACACCTAATTAATAAGTAGGTAGGTACTTATCAACTAAGTACCTACTTACCCCCAAAACACTTTTTGTTTTGGGGGTTGGGAGATCATCAAATAACCCCTCCCGCTCTTGGGCAGAGCGAAAGGGAGTGCCGGACTTCTACTGACTAAAAATCACTTATGTTCCTTCTTAGCCCTTTATGTCGAGGCCGCGGTATATCTTACAACATCCCGCAGCCCCGGCGGGCGAATACGAAACACTAATAGGTAACTTGAGAAACCTGTGTGTAAACTGTACCTAACTACTAGGTCATCATCATCATCATCAACAGCCCATTAATGTTCCCACTGCTGGGACACAGGCCTCCTCTCTCTTTGTTCTCACTACTAGGTAGGTAGGTAATAAGTATCACCAATAAATTATGATAAGTAGTATTCTGAACACCGAAAGGACCAGCTGTTTCCACCGCCATCGCGAAACTCTTAAAACTTTCTCTTCTTTGGTCCTTTAACTCATTTCTGTTGATCCAAACAGGGTGGTCAAACATCTGTGATACCCACAACCTACCTACTTAGTACCTCTATTTGGTAGGCCTCACTCTGCCTAACCCTTCGGAGATTGCAGGCGTGATGTTATGTTATATGTTGCAAACTCCAAGCATTAATTTCCATTAAACCAGTTACTTTTGGATTTGGTCAAAATCAGTAAAGTAAGTAGGTACTAGGTACTTACACTTAGTTGCCCATTACAGAGATCTCTATGAAGAGGAATGGGCAAGAAACACTCTTTAATCCTATAATACTTACTTATAGGTACAGATTTTTACCGTAAGTAATAAATGTTGAATACGAGTGAGTAACTAGGTATAACATAACTACATAAATTATAACAATAAATTAGCGATAATTAACAGAACGAATGGGTAGGTGTTAAAATGAAATCTTAGCGCGAACGTTTGTTACTAATGTAGAGAAGTAATTGGATTCTGTTCACAATTCGTCGCTCGCAGCGGTTTTAGATGAGACTTCAGAGGGAACTTTGGGCGGCAGGTGAGGGAAGTAAAGTGGAGGAGATGCCTCTAGTTGAGGTAAAACTACATACAGTTGAAGAATACAGTAGGACAAACTTGTGTTCAACTTGAACAAGATAATTTTCGCATCAAGTGAAACATCAAGCAAGTGGCAAGTCCGACTCCGGAGCGGAACCAAACAAACTTAAATTAGTTGTTCAGTGTGCTAGACACAGCAGTAACAGACGGCGGCTAACAAAAGTTTAGCTCGCGGAGATGTGTCGCGGCCAGCCGCTAGCCGGCCAGCCGAGCGGTGCGAGTCGCATCTCTAGCGCGCCGCACAAAAGATACGCCGTAACGAGCTCAATTGATGAACCAACGGAAACGTGTCCAATTAAAAGGAGGCGGCGGGCGCGGGCGCGGGCGCGATGTCTGCTGCGAGCTGTGTTGTACCCCGCACCGCCTGCACCACACCGCGCGCCGCATTAACCAGATTAGCGGAGCGGAGCGCGCGCGAGGTGTGGCGGCGGCGGACACCTCGCCCGCGACCAAAAAACAACGCGGCGCCGCCTCGCCCCGCCCGGCGCGGGGGCGCGCGGGGAAACACGCGCGATTGGGCGGCGCGCGCGGGAGGGGTGTCGCGCGCGGCGCCGCCGGCGGCCAGTCGTTTGACGCCTGCCGCGCGAGCGGGTGTCGCTACGGGAACAGCGAGTGTCGCACGAGCCGCCGGCCGGCGCGTTATGGACGTTGCATGAGCGGGCGCGAGCGCGACCGCTGGAGCCGACGGGCACGCCGGTCGTGGAGCGCGCGCCGTGGGTCCCGGGCGGCGCGGGCATGCGCTTCGAGGGCGCGGAGCGGCGCGACGCCGTCGCCTTCCACCCGCTGCTGGCGCCGCGGCCGAGCGACTTCTCGGTGTCGGCGCTGCTGACGGCGGGTGCACTACCTCCGCCTCCCTACCTGCCAGCCGCACTCGCCGCTGCCGCTGCGCTGTCCGCGCCCTGTCCGCTGCTCAAGCCGCCGCCACCGCCGTACGCGCCTCTGCCGCCAGACGACGACGGTGTCGTCGATGACCCCAAGGTCACGCTCGAAGGCAAGGACCTGTGGGAGAAGTTCCACAAGCTGGGCACCGAGATGGTGATCACCAAGAGTGGCAGGTCAGTACGGCCCCGAGCCGCATCGCGTCGCTCGCTACCGACGCCGTGACGTGTTCCGTGATGTGTTGTGTGTGATATGAACCGCCAAACGTACCGATAGCACCTGCACTGACCGGTAAGTGAGCAGATGAGCAGGGCTAGTAAATAACCTCGTTGTAACGCACCGACTCGCCCCGTGCAACGCGCAGTCGGCAGTCACATGGACTTGTTTACAAAAACAATTACAAGTTAGGCCTTTTTGAGCCTAAAAGCAGTGCAAACTGTGACCGTTCACGAATAGTGAGCTATAAATTAATGAGGTAGGTACGCATTCTGGAGTAAAATCAAATGTCAAAATAACGAGAGCGAAATCCAGTCAAGTTTAGAGCAAGTTATTTTAGTAATTGTGGCTTACCAGTCACGCTATTACGTCACATAGCTCAAATACCTACTTGCCACCAGAGGCTACGATACATTTCATACGTACCTACTTACCTAATTAGATTTTTAGCAGTCTTGTTGAAACTGTTACTTTCATAGCTTTGTGTGTCGACGCCCCATTGTAATGTTTATTTGTTTTAAAATACCGAGTAGTTTTGAATATACGTTAGTACGAAATATTATTCTTACATTAACATGGTTTTTTTTGTAGTTTTGTACAAGTTTACATAATTACATTTCGCGATCACGTAGGGGGGGAGCTCGACATCATAGGCGTATTTTTTCGCCAAAAACTAACATCCGTCGGAACGTGTTGTCGCATTAATTACTCTGCAAGCCACGAAACCGTTGTTTTGTTCTGTTTCCTAATTTATTCCTAGTTTTTGAGTGCGAAAAATCACGGGAAAACATGTCTGTCATAGTTAGACTACAATAAATCTGATACATTATTGTATGTTCAACTTAAATATGAATGAACAGGGAAAGAAACTTACTGACAATAAGTACCTACTAAAAATTCACGTCTGTGTTTAAAAGTAGAAAATAGTTCGAAAAATTAAAAACCAAGCATCTAACAGATTAAAAAATATGAGTTTTTTTTTCTAAATGCTCTAAATCGTTAGTAGTAGTCTGAAGAGTGAGTGAATCATTTGTTTACATTTTGTTCTCAAATGTTTGCTTGATTAATGCTTGTGTAAATTGCACATGGCAGGCAATTCTGAGATGAATATGCAAATAAACAAGCTTTTATTAATATTATGCATAATTCTGTCATCGGTCATAATATTAATATTGCCTTATTTAAAGTTTCTGACTGTTCGAAATAAACAGCTTAGCAGTTTATTTTAGTGTTTTCTGAAGTTTTCTGAGATTTTTGTGATGTTTGACCGTAAAAAAAGAGTTTTTAGTTAATAAAGATTGATAGGTAGATAACTACTTAATAGCAAAGAATAGAATAAAAATTACCTTTGTAGTTTTTTTTATTTCTCAAACTTATGTAGAGCGCTTTCTAGCTTCATCTTGGCATAATTACCTAGGTAGGTAGGTACATTATTTTTCGAACCTAGTTCATTGAAACCTTCATTTTTATAATAGGCAACAAAAGTAGGAGCGTAAAATCTAACCACGCGTGTAGTGTCGTGTTTAGTAAGAATTATAGCCCTACTATTTACAATATGTTTGTGCGTGAAAACTTTATGGTTTGCTAGGACCTCTCCATTTCGTACATAACATGTAATAAAATAATGTGACACACGCATGACACTACTGACTTTATTTGCCATGAATGTCATGAAACTGAAACGCGACACTCGAAAATGTGTCAAATGTGTGGTAGGTATTCAACACTAAGTAATGGCGAAACGTGATGAAAAAAAAACTTGATGCGTCGCGTCGTGTTAACTATAATAGCCAGTTATGTTTGTTTGTTTATAATTTACAAAGTTATTCCTTATGTAATACCTATATTTTCGTTTCTCTTTTAATGCTTTACCATTTAAAGTGACGAATTGAGATCCTCTCCTTTTTGAAGTTGGTTAAAAAATAAGTTGAAAAAGTCTAATGAACAAAGAGGACAGACTTATAGAGCGGATAGGTGTAGGAAATATTTTCATAAAATAATGATCCCGAACATTTTCGATTTTCACCGGACGTATTACACTATGCAACTACGACGTAGGTACTATATAATACTAAGTAGGTAGTACCTACAAAGTTTTGGATTCCGATTTTCTTCGTCTTATCACGTTCATCGCTCGTCTTTGCTAAAGACTAGTGATGGTACTTTACTAAGCATTTATTATACTACGCTAGTTAACCCTTCAACGCTGGGTAAAATTAGAAAAAAAAATACTAGATAGGTAGATACCTACCTACTTACTTATTTTTTAATTTTACATGAATTAAAAAATTGCAAACTGAGAGCATTAAAGCTACTTTTTGCGTCTTAATTGTTGCTGGATAAAGTTTTTCTTTCTCTCCTGCAATTTTAGATTGTTATTACCTAGTATCAAAGAGCATTACAAATTGCTCAGACATACCTAACATAGTAACCTTATATTGGGACATTTGTCATATTTAAAAAAGAAAAGAAAACTTTGATATATCTGTGATAGTATCTTCAAAATATTGTTGATCAAAGTAGTTTTAAATAAATTAGTTGGTCAGTACTGAAGTTTTCACTAACTTTAGTTGTAATTTTCTCAAATAAATTAGTTTAAAGAGTCGAGATTTCTAAGCTATAAAAGAGTTTTGAGAAGGAAGCTGTAGAAATGTGCCAAGATTTTGGCGAGTAAGTACTTAAATACATTTTCTTTCCTTTCTATATTTCTGTTTAAATAAATAGGTACCTACCTAGGTACTTGCACATATTTTATGTTTTTTTCTCGGCCTAAGAATTAATGCATATGCAACTTAACATCAATCCAAAAACGGCAAAAAATGGCAACTTTATTATTAATTTCTCGGTGCTAAAGTAATTTAACGGCAAATAAAACAATAAAATATTACCTACCTAAAAAGGTATGTATTGGTTTTGCAACTTAATTGCAAACTAACCTTCCTTAAGTTTTTTTTTAATCGTGTAATTCTTATTTTAATTATTAGGTACATTCTAACTTAAAAATGAATTAACTGTTGTAGGTCAAAGAACTTTATTTTGTAGAATATTAAATAATTATTTTCGATGACTCATTTCATTCATATTTTAATCATCTATTTTTACATAATTATTAGGTATCAACTGATTTTTATGAATGAGTTTACGTTAGTTAGTTGACGCAATAACAATATAATAACAATAACTTCAGTAATAAACAAAATAAAACATTGAAGTTATCAAAATTTACTTTTTAATGTTCATAACAGGCGTCTTCATTTCGATCTACCCTTCTGAACTTCTACAAAACAATTTATATGCAGGAAATAAGTATACCTTCTTTAAAACGTCATACCTACTCATAAACCATGAAAATCAAATAAAATTGTTCTGTGCAGGCCCTACAGATTTTTTTTATTCTGTACTGTCCCACTGCTGGGGAAAAGCCTCTCCCAATTCTTCCCAAAATTTCTTTTCCTGTACTTCCTCGAACCAGCCCTCGCGATGTACGTTCAGCTCGTCTCACAGAATAAAACAAGGCAAAAATATCGAAATATAAAACCGTAACAGTTACCCAAATGCAATTTCTATACAAATGTAGAGCAAAAGACAAATAGACCGAAAAAGATCAAAACACGTTAAAAAAATAAGTTCACTCGAAGGAAACTCAATGAAACACGAAAAAGTAAAACAGGAAGCGTCAGAAAGGGTAACACTCAAAACATCAAAGGCGTTTGCAAGTCTCCGAAATTTAGTGTAAAGTGATGGACGGTTTTTTGTCGAAAGCGCCTCCCTCGAAACCTTTGAAAGAAGTACCCAAAACTTTTCCCCAAAAACTCCTGTGTACTAACTAGGACGATTTTTTTTCTTGTTTTATTTTTGGGTTCCGAACTCGAGGGGAGCCAACGGAGCTCTCTTACAAGGTTCTGCCTGTCTGTCTTTATTGTTATAGCCGCTAAAACAACAAATAATGAAAATGTTACTACCACAAAAAAAAAACTAAATCGTCTTCTTAGTCTCTACACCTATCTCAGCCTAACCTTTCGGGGGCTATAGATGTGATAATAAATTTAACAATGTGCACATATTTTTAGTGTGAAATTTTGTACCGGGGTCTATTCTGGTACGGAACGCTTTGTTAACGAGTCCCGATTCGCTCTTGACCGGGTTTGTATAGAAGCATCAACTTTTTGAAAATTCCTGTTGTAAACTTCTTCTCCAGAAGTGTATTTGCCGCCTCTGCCAGTAAAACGCCAAGTGGTGTTTAAACTGAATCCCTACAACTACCATTCACGAAACTCCGGTTGAAAATAAAATTACTTTAGAATTATATTAAGTTGGGTTTGGAGTTGAACTGCCTCTTTGGTGTAGAAGTCGCAAGGGCGACTTCTGAACTTGAGGTCCGAGGTTTGTTTTATGATTCGGTCGGGAAATTTTTTAGTTTATGCTTCAGGAATATCTCAGTAGCTGCCACGGATTTTGACATTAATGCCCAATGAGTTGATGAATATTATTCTTCAAAAGAAGAGAATGAACACAAATAACCTATCTTTCTGTTCTGTCTCCTGCTGATATGGAGGGAAGTAGAAATTATGTGTTTCCTACTCCTCCGCTATTCTTTTCTGATTATATTCCTTGATTAATCTTTTGTGCTATAAATACCTACTTAGAGAAAATTGCGTGTAGGTAGATCGGAATTGATCTCGTCAACCTCTAAACTATCGACGAGTGACAGTAAAGGACATTGCCCTTATGCTATAAATAAGCATAATTGCACATTATTCTAAATTATTTGGTGTGGCCCAAAAGTCTGATAACCAGTTTTATCAAGGGGTATTGTATTACCCAGTATTAACTGGGTTGTGGAGGTCATACATATAGGCTCCAAGTAAAATACAGGTGTAATCTTAAGCATTCGGTTAGGCTGGAAACCGACTTCAACGATATGAAAAGGTACATGATAATGATATTTGTTGTAAGCGCAAGGTGTTTGAACTATATCAACTACCTAAAATCTTTTAGTACTCATGTAGGCGAATCAAGGTACTGCTTCTGAATCTCAGAAATGGCTCGAAATAACAGTAGCTGCCCAAACCAGACTTGCCCATGCGCATATAATCACTACAGACACATAAAGTGGCGTGACATGGTGTGCAATGTCATTATGAACTGTCATGTCATTAAATGACAGGTAGGTAATAGACAAATATTTGATTAGATGACATGCTAACTTTTTTTTTTCTTACGGCCTCTACAGATATGACCTCTTTGCGCGGATGTAAACTTATTCTTTTTGTTGTGTTGCGGGGTACCTACATACTGGCTGGTTCCGGAAAGTTGTGAGTCTTATTTTAAGCTAAGCCAATGATATTTTCTGTCTTCACGTAGGCTTTAGAGCCTCGGTATATATCACATTTAGGTACCTACTACATCAGAAAACAAAAATACCAATTTTGAAACACTTTGATCATGAGGCCAGGTAAAGTTTAAGGATTTGTAAATAGCAGTCACTGATTCTGCATTTGTTGATGTTGATGGCAATAGAGTTGCACCCTATTACACAGGACTTAAACATAACCTAACCGGCGAAATGTGAACTAATGAGTACAGCGGGTCTAAAATGGCCACTTTAGCAGATCATAATAGGATCATAATATGAATTGCGTTAAAATTCGTAAAATGGTCCCAGATGCAGTTACTATTATTTATGGTTCATTTTACGATTTTTTACGCAATTCATTTTACATATGATCTGCTAAAGCGGCCATTTTAGACCCCCAGCTCTGCCTAACAATTCGGGATTACAGGCTTCATGTTATGTTGCACTGGAAATAAATGAGCAAGCAAATAACAATTCTGTTCTCATTTGTCTCATTTATTTTTTTGGGGTGGGAGATTATCAAATAACTCCTCCCGCTCTGGGCAGAGCAGAAGGGAGTGTAAGACTTCTACTGACTAAAAACCACCCATGATCCTTCTAAGCCCCTTATGTCGAGGCCGCGGTGTCTCTTTAGAACAACCCGCAGCCTCGACGGGTATTTGTCTTATAGCTTAAGAATATTTAAAATATCTTTACTTAAATCACAACTTGCGTACAAAATAATTTTATAGAATAAGGCTCATAAATTAATGTAAAACTAACAATTTATCCATAAATTGATCTTAGAAACATTCCGTACACGGCGCGTTCATAATAACTTAATCACTGCGCAGGAGTCGAAAAATATAACTAAACCTATCATTATACTAACAACGCTGTCTTGTTGTCCTTATCAACTATACATTGTGTTAAAGGCGATAGGTTTGTCTGTCTATTTAGTAAAGCAAAACGGCTATTGATTATGATGACTCTTCTTCTTCATCATCATCATCACTTCACCCGAAAGACGTTCACTTCTGGACATAGGTCTCCCCCAAGGGTCACCCCATTCCGTCGGGACTGCGGGTTGTTCACAAAGATACAGGGCTAAGAAGGAACATGGGTTGTTTTCAGTCGGTAGAAGTCTGACACTCCCTTTCGCTCTGCCCAAGAGCGGGAGGGATCATACTGTGGTCACCCCATTGACCGGCCCCGTGCGTCTCGCATCGTTTTGACATCGGTTTATCTCGCATGCCGTCACTTTCTTTTGAATATTGTCGAAGTGAGACGGCATGTGAGATAAACCAAGTCTAAGTTAAACCCAAGTTTAACCACTTTTGTAATAAGGCCGTGTATGTCATATTATTCCTGGATTTTTACCTGACTTTCATTGTTAAGTAGTAATACAATAATAATTTCATTGTCTTAAGGTCTAGGAGGACGATCAAAGAAACGATTGATGGACTGTGTGAAGGATGATATTATTATGGGTAGAAAGAAGGTGATTGCTGAGAAGACGAGTAAAGTAATAGATCTGGAAGAAAGACATGCTGCGCCAAAGGTTATTGGGTTGTTCAATAATGACGGCACGGCGCGTGCAGTGGCTGAGCGATTGGACTACTGCGCTGCGTGTATGGCCTACAGATAGTTGTTCCGGGTCTGGGTATTTGTGTAATTGAGTTTAAATGTTTGTAAACGCACCCACGATACAGGAGAAATTCCTAGAGTGGGGCAACATTAAAAAAAAATTGAAATTGGCATTAGCAGTTCTGAGTTTGAATGTATGCTCGGTTGACGGAACGAATCACCTATGAAATGAGAATTAAAGTAAACAAAGCTGACGAGATGTGGTTAATGCTAAAGGTGCACCTCTGTGTAACACATCGGAGATTACAGTCGTAATGCTGTTATGTTAGAGCGGCTTATTTGAATCTAGAATATAAAGGGCATGTTTATATGGCCTGTTAATAAACAGCTGATACAATTTGTCCAAAAGCAATATTTTATACTAAACAGAGACATTTTACTGAATACATGTAAACATGTCTAGTAGATAAGAAAATGTCCGAGGAAGATTTAATGCGATCTGTGATCATCAACCATAAACTATAAATACTAGAAGGGTGCATAGAGAAATAACATAACATCAGGCCTGTAACT
Organism: Diarsia rubi; assembly: GCA_932274075.1. NCBI lineage: Eukaryota > Metazoa > Arthropoda > Insecta > Lepidoptera > Noctuidae > Diarsia > Diarsia rubi. The sequence goes on from OW026432.1 coordinate 4,540,654, forward strand.
CCCGAAGGTTTAGGCAGAGCACTTAATAGTAGGTACCTACCTACACCCTTATATTGACCGTTATTATATTTAAGTATTATGTTATTATTTTACTGAGCTAATAAAATTATGCGCTTGTTGAAGTAACAACTCTATCGATCGTAATTTGAATGTAAATAAATGGAATGCAAAACTATTTAAAAGAAAAAAAATACTGGACAAAGGAGGTAGCGTATATATTTTGTAATCTTTTTTGTTCTCATTTACGCTAGTGGACCTGCTGAGCCTGGGGGCCGGTGTTCGATTTACAGGTCGGGTAAAAAGCGTCTGAATTTGGACCCGGTTGATGGTAATAGGCTCGGCCCCTATTACATAGGACTATAACGTAACTGTCGAAATGTGGGTGTACAATTACACCTCAGGGTAACATAGTGATGTTCCGAGGATACCCGTGGTCACATTCCACTTATTATAAAAACAGTACTCTGCCCAACCCTTCGGGGACTACAGGCGCGATGTTATGTTTATAGGTGATCAGTATGTTTTTTTGTTGACCTTTCTTAGATAATTATGAGTCAAAAATAGCACCGATATGAAAAAATATAGTCATACAGTCAACATCAGAAGTACATTAACTCTACTCAAAGTTTCAAAGCAGGGTTTTTAATAAAAACTTATTACATACTGGCTGTTGCCAGCGGCTTCACCCACTACAACTCGAAAATTATCCCACGGAAAGATAAAATCGGGATAAAAACTATCTTATGTGTTAATCCAGGTTATAAACTATCTGTGTACCAAATTTTATTCAAATCCGTTCAGTAGTTTTTGCGTGAAGAAGTAACAAACATACACACTCACACACTTTCGCCTTTATAATATTAGTGTGATTACTCGTTACTAACAAGCTTGAAGAGTAAGGAATATTTTTAAGAAAAATCTTCTGAAACATTACAAATAATACCTGGAGTAGGTACATCAGACAAAATTCCGAAATGTTAAGCTACTTCTGTTGCTGACTGTACCACATGCGTCTATAATTAACACGACAGAACCAATACAAACGATCAAACAATATGGCGACACGTCAATTATACAAATATTATTGGACGGCCATTTTATCACCGACAAGATTTATTAATTTGAGGCCATCTTGTGTTGTTTATTTAAGTAATTATACAGGTCCTGTACAGGGCACATAGGCGCCACCTAATGGCTTATCATGTATTCTGTGTTTATTACTGAGAACTTACTAACATACACATGTAGGTACAGGTCTTGGTCTCCCAAGAAGAGGAAGTCATAATTAAATCAAAGCATTTATTTCAAACTAGCTTTTGATAGCGACGCTCCCGTTTTGTACGAAAATTAACCCACGAGAACATTTTATTGAACATATGTTTTTATAAGGCACATGCAGCACACAAAAAATAACACTGGGATAATTCAGATTCCCGTTAGTGATGGAATTCATCAAATCAGAATCGGATCAGATTCAGTAGCGTCCCACTTACAAACTTTCGTCAGGATTGTTTTAAATTTTTCGGTAGCTTACGACTACTCACAAGTACTTTTGTCGGTCTCTCTGGTCTTGGTCTACCGAGAGCAGCGCTTCTTCTAATAGCAGAGAGTAGATCTGTGTGGAAAAGAGAGAGATTGACTTAAAGCATGTCACTCCTTCACATTGACATTTTGCTTCCTCGCTTACGCCGACAGCATTTCACTCTATGTAGGCCCTCAGGTCTTGATCTACCAAGAACTAAACTCTTACTCTCTCTTCTCTCAGTGTGTGGTAAATGGAGAGAGAGGGTCTTTTCCCTGCTGTGTGAAACGGGTAAAATAGAGTTGCAGCAGTAGCAGCGTTCAATATTTATATAAGTAATACTTCAGGTCTTCTACAGGGCACATAGGCGCCACTAGGAATGGTTTCTCATGTATTGTATGTTTATTACTGAGAACTTACTAACATACATATGTACAAGTCTCCCAAGTAGAGGAAATTATAATTCAATAAAAAAAAACATTAATTTCAAACTAATTTTTGCTAGCGGCTTCGATTTCGTTCATGCGTTAATATTCTAAATAAACCACTTAGGGGACAAAATAAAAATATGAAGTTTCAGTCCCACAAGGCATAGGTACTGACTGTGAAGGTACTATAGTTGGACTGTATTACGTTACTCCGAAGTTCGAAATACCGATGCACGGTAACTATACAGAAAGTTTGTGAGTCCGGATTACGTGAGTCAGAATGTACGCTATGACGAAGTAGGTACGGTATTCAGAATGTTCGCCACGCCGATGAACGTTACTCCTCACTTTGCTTAGTTTACGAAGTACTGAATTCAGAATGTTCAATAACGCGAAGTACGGAACAACGAAAGTTTGCTATGACCAATTACTCAATAACCTACATTTTGACTCACGTAATTCGTACTCACAAACTTTCTGCATACCATACATCGGTATTTCAAACTTCGGAGTAACGTAATACAGTCCTATTGTTGCCCATTCCAAAAATTGTGTCAGTGGTTTTAGGCCACCCATGGGCTCTCTAACTTGACTTAACATGTTTTCGAGAACTCCAGTCATATCTCTCAGGCATGCTGATTTCAACCGCTGAAAGTGTCCAATTTGCAAAAAGGCCGGTGCGTATGTGGTACCTACTTGCGGATTTTTTTTCTTGTTTTGTTCTTGGGTGGTGCATGATAGCAGAGGTTTTGACTTTTATACCGATTCATAAGCCCGGAGATAATAATTTAATTTTATGAATTAATTGCCTTATCTCAAGCTCGGCCGTTAGCCTCTACTTATTATCTGTTGGTTTTGGATATTTTTACTCAATAGGTACCTACGGATTATTCCAATTACTGACTTTAGTTCTTTAGAGCCTGTGATTGTTTTCATTATACTGCTACTGATAATAAGATATTAAACCCCATAATAATTCCCAGTTTCAAACGTTGGACTTCACATTAAGCAGTCGTGCTTTCTGGGGGTCTAAAAACCACTTTCACAGATCATAATATGTATGAATTGCGTTAAAATTCGTAAAATGAACCATCCATAGTAGTGACTGCGTCTGTGACCATTTCACGAATTTTAACGCATTTCATATTATGATTCTACACACATCAAAAGTGTCTAGGGATCAACATATATTTTTGCAATAACTTTTCTCCTGATTGATATTAATTAAAATTTTCTTTAAGGATTCATCAAATAAAGTGTTTTCGTTTGTCACAGTAACGATAAACCAAGTCACCTTTGCATTAATAAAGAAATTTGCCATTTTCCTAATAAAGGGATTTTTGACATTTGAACCACTAACATTAAAGTTCGAAAAAAAGACTGAAATAACAGTTTTCTTTAAAATTTTATTGGGTAACTTAAACAATTAATAATCCGTGTTTCTACCGCGAACACTAACAACACAAGAACATCGGTTTGGCATACTCAAAATGAGTTCATCCAAATCACGCTGTGGAATGGCCGCCCATGTTCGTTGCAACAACAAAAAAAGGTCTTCTTGCGACTGGATACCCTCCATATTCGGCAGAGCTCTTCTCTGTAGCATATCCCATGCATGCTCAATCGGGTTCAAGTCTGGCGACTGAGCAGGCCAGGGCAGGACATTGATGTTAGCTGCGGCGAGAGTCTGTCTTACAACTCTTGCGGTGTGCGGTCGTGCATTATCATGCATTAACTGAAATAAGGGACCGATTTGCACTTGTAGAGGAACGATGACGTCTGATACAATCGTCTCAGCATAAATTTGAGCGTTGAGGTTGCCTCTGATCCAAATCAACTCAGTTCTTCCGCCGATCCAAATACCCGCCCATACCATGATGGTTCCACCACTATAAGGATGGACTTCCTGGCAGGATTTTAATCGCTGTTGGCGTCCAGGGATTCTCCAGTGTCGTATACGTCTTGTATCCGGTCTCATACCAAAACGAGACTCATCAGAAAAGCACACGAAACGCCATTGTTCTTCTGCCCAATTTCTGTGTTCAAGAGCCCATTGATATCGAATCCTACGATTGTGCATTGCTATAGGTGGTACCCGTAGCGGTCTTCGGGAATGAAGGTTCACTTCATGCAAGCGGTTTCTGACTGTTTTTAAGTTCCCTGAAGAGTGATGAAGCCTCACGGCTAACATCATGGCGGTTATTGTTGGAGCTCTTCGAGTTAAGATTTGAATGTATCGGTCTTGTCTCCGTGTGGTGCAGCGATACCGTCCTCCATGGCGCTCAGCCACGGTACCAGTGCTTCGGTAACGTGTCCAAAGTCGACTGATAACACTCTGACTTGTATTCAGAGCTAAAGCCACAGTACGTTGCCGGGAACCAGCTTCTATCAATCCCACGGCTCTGAGCATTTCTTCCCTGCTTAAATGACGTCGCCGCTCCATAATAACGTTGGTTTTAATCAGTAGTAGGGAAACAGTAGCACTAATAATGTCTTCAATGCGTTGTATGTTTTTATAGGGAAAATATTGACAGCTGATTTTCATCTTTTACTCGAATTTGATTCACAGTTCCTGATTCAAATTATGAAATGCACCAAAAAGGATCCATATAAATTTATAAAATCATAAATTTATTACAAAGCCACATCTCAATCTCAAGAAATCCGCATAAAAATGCTTGATCCCTAGACACTTTTGATGTGTCTATTATCATCTGTTACAGCGGGCATTTTAGACACCCTCTGGTTAGGAGCACGATTGCATTAACGTAAGTAAAATGTTTTACAAGGCTGTCAGTAATAAAACTCTTCTATAGTATTATAATAATTGGTAAGTCATTAACAGATGCAACTTCCATACTTAAGTAGTACGCGGTATTTATAAAACAAAATTAAATGAACATTTTGAAAACCTTCTACAGTTTTTTTCCGATTTTGAAAACCAACTTCTACCCAGTAACATGCATCATACAAATGCAACCGATTCCGAGGAATGTTGTCCCTTTCTAAAGCGCATTATTTGCTATAAGAGCGAATGAGATAGCATAACAAGTGGTTCTAAACTTGCGATACCTAGTCTTTGATGTTAAAGTCTGGTGTAACTAATTATGTCTCTAGTAAAGACTAGAGTGGCCATGTATTGTAGTTTACTAGGACAATCTTAATAGATAAGTTACGTTTGTTCGTAAGTTTGTATGATAGAACAGTTGTTGTCTACTTTGCCTCATTTGAATTTACAAATAAACATTTTTTTCAAATTATTTAAAAATTTAGTAATAACATTTTTGTGTTAAATCATTTCTTAGAAAGAAAAAATCTCAGGTTATTTCATCTAACTAAGGTGAGATCTTTTATTCCCGATTGTGTTATTTACATCTAATTTTTGCCATCAGCCTTATCGCAACGAATCTGCTTTTCTACATTAAAAACATTATTATGAAACTCATGAAAGCACCTTATATATAGGTACCTACATACCTACATAAACACGCGCCATTTACTCATGAGCAGTGATAGGAATAGGTAGTGCCTATTTGCCTAAACTTCGAAGAACAGAGACAAGAAACGGAGACTTCCTTAGGACTAAATTTTTTCCGAGACATCTGTCCCGAAATTTCGAGACTACACATAAATACATTTAAAGAAAATGTTATTTGGAATAAGTAATTCGTCTATATTTACCTAAAGTTTGCGACTAGATATATCATAATAAAATAATAACATACACAGTCGTTACAACCATAAAATTTTCTGAATTTTATAGACAAACTTTAGATAAATATAGACGAATTACTTATTCCAAATAACACATTTTTTTAAATGTATTTAAGTGTTGTCTCGAAATTTCGAGACAGATGTGCCGGAAATAATTTAGTCCTAAGGAAGTCTCCGTTTCTTGTCTCTGTTCTTCGAAGTTTAGGCTAATAGGCACTACCTATTCCTATCACTGCTCATGAGGGTTGGCAAAAACCGCAGAATACCAACTGCCACGATCCTTACATACCTACTCCTTTTGCCTCGTTCACATTCATACATTTGGTCATACACGCACGCCGATTGCGAGTACTACGCACCTGTCCTTTCTGAAATTTTATCTTAAACCAACGCAGCCTTGTCACCCTAGTTCGGACCGGCTGAACTACAAATGGTGAGACAAGACAACATAGTCAGCATTAGACAGCTGGCAATAGCTACTTATTAACATTCTAGCTGCCTAAGTCTCTACCTATTACTTACTAACTTAGAAAAGTACCTACATAAGTGAACGCTTATTACGAGTTATTTTATTTGGCTTCCATCAATAAGAAGAACATGTATTGTAGGAAAATATTTCAAACGTATTAAATAGTCTAAATGCCCCATTACTTAAAGAGCACTACATGCACTATAATATTATGCGTTTTAAAGGCTAAATAACAAAAAAAAAAAACGAAATATAAATAAACCATAATGAAAACAAAAACTTTTTCCACATCTTATTTTTCCCTGAATTATAAATATCTTGACCTAGAGAGTTTTCAGTGTCATACTTGGTAGTTAGACTGCTTTGCTCACATTTTGTAAATCGCGACGAAATTCTGAAAAAAGAAGTTATTACTCATGAAAGACCACCTATACACTAGAGACTGAACACAATATTCCATAGTCATCATACCTACCTATATCAGCGAAAAAAAAAAACAAACAATAGTAGCCCAAGTGGCAATTTGTTAAACTGTGTGTACGGTCGTTTCATAGCTAATTTACCTCTTCAAATAAACTCTAGGACTATGAGAATAAGGCTCACTTTCGAAGTTAAATAATTGTAAGGACCGGTACCTACAAACCGCCTATTACAGTGACACAAAATATACAGTGTTAATTATAGCACATTATCACATAACGTGGTCCGTGACACGCGATTGTGTACTTTGGGTGTTGGTATTACGGTAGATTCGTCAATGATAACGTCGGAGATACAACTATTTATAGGTAGGTACCTACCTACGCGCTTATTTTAAATAAATAAATAATTTCAAATATATAAATTATTTAAAGTTCATTGTTTATCTTTTGAGGTTTATATTTGCAGGTGGAGCGAAATAAAACGTTATTATATTACTTTTGTGTTTTAATAATTTATCGATACAAAAAAACATGTCGCCTTGACCGGCCATAGCTTAGCAAGAGAGTGTTGCTACTTCAAGAAACTATATTATTTTAAAATTAGAAATGTTGTCAGTTATAAATATCCTTTGAGTTTAATATGGTTCAATCTTTTGATTCTGAATGGTGCAGGTGTAGGTACTAAGAAATTTTGATGAAACACCCAATAACACTGACCCAGTAATTAGTATTACTACTAATCACTTTGCATCTGACAACAACCTGATTGTACCAAGAATCAATGAAAGCTGAAAGACCCCAGAAATATTAATGAACTTGTCATTGGCAGCATCCTAATAGCAACTTTATTTCGTTGGAACTAAAGTTCAGTGTTGTTCCGACAGTTCCGCAAAGTCAAAGATAAAAATAACTGAAAGGTTCGTAGTACAGATGCCCATCAAACTACCCGAAATTATAATTTTCTCAATGAACTTTGAACCCTAATACTTTGGAGTTATATTTGAAAATCTATTACCTAAAGACCACAGTATGACCACTTTAACTATGTAGTTCAAGATGGCGCTGCTTGCTAAGAAAAAATCTCAATTTTGGCACATTCAATTATTTAGATTCGAATTTTGCCGCCCGCACAGATAAGTTGGTTGACGAATAATCAGCTGTATCGTCCACCAGCCGGTGAGACAGAAGTAATTCGGCCACGGCGCCATCTTGTGGGCGCGGCGCGTAACTCAATATGTAAACAAAACGATAATGTCTTCGCTTATCACGGCTGCGGCTTATTACGTCATTAGTTGAGTATGAAGGGACGCGACGACTTGAAATACTAAAGTAGAGACACATTGTAAAACTGTTTCATACACTACTGAAAAAAATTAAGGGCTCAAAAAGAAAATCCAAATTTTTGGGTAATTTTCAACATTAACTTCGAGAGAAATGGTCGTAAAAAAAAGAAAAAAAAAAAGGAAATCGAAGCTCGTAAGTGTACCTATAGTTTTTGGATTCGAACTTCGATCTTAGAAAAACCAGCAACAACAAAACACACTTGGAGCTACAATTTCCCTTTTTTATTTTTGTGCAACAATTTCTCTCGAAGTAGGTAACGGCCTGTTGAAATTTAGATTTTATTCATCCTTTAATTTTTTCTTGTACCTACTTAGTGTAGTTTTCCTTTTTGTCTTTACTTTATTAGTAGGCAGAGGTACACCCATTAGTAAATCCACATTTTCCCAGTTCTGTTTGAGCCCCATGTGATAGAAAATGAGCCTGTTTCCCATCAACCGGACACAAATCCAGCCTCCGTGACTGGTGCTAAGAAATTCCTGATAGAAAATCCCAATAACAGAAGTGTACTATTAGGTACACCTCTGCTTAACACTTCGGGGATAACAGGCGTGATGTTATGTCTAAAGTTAGCTAGCTCACAAAGGTAATTAAAAGCAAGTTCAACAGCGAAGCCAACACTTCTCACAGATACCACGGAACTAAAACAAATTAAAAACTCGCAATGAGCCGTTGAAAGCGTGGTGCGAATACAATCGCCGCCATTAGCCATAGTCCATAGCAATTACAATTATAACCGTTAACACACAAACAATTATAAAATACAACGGGTGGATAAGCAGCTGTCATTTTGTGTTTTTCTCACATTCTGACAGCACGGAATATTGTTGATGAAGTACTGTTAAGAGCAGAAATTTGTAAACAGGAGATTAGGCCGGTGTTTCGTATTTGATAACTTTGAGAAAAACTCAGAGGTCTCTCTTTTTAGGTCCAAACATAATCTTAGTCAACATAACTCAAGGATAGATGAAATCGGCCTTAAATTCGGCCTATCATACACGTAGCACAGTGGCGTCCATCAGTTCCTGGAAAAATAGGACATGCAGAATACGATATTAAATGTCACGTCGTTTTTTAAACTAGTTGGCGAATAAGACCAGGTCGAGATCCACGCAGATACACAGAATAGTATTAAAGAGTGGAGGCCTGTACTCAAAAGTGGTCACGTCAAGGCTGCTAATGATGATGATGACCAATTTCAACGACGTGAACACTATCAGCCAATTGTAAACTAAGTTCTAAAGCTGTGAGTGTCATCATTGCTAGGTGTAGTATGTTGATACTGACGGCTCTTGACTCTGGTTTGGAGGTGTTGATCGTGTTTTGTTGCAAACGGCGAAATTTGTTCTTAGTAAAGTGGTAAAAAAGTCTAATAGTGTTGATCAAACATTAAATGCAGCTCCTCAACTTTGTCACTTCAACTACGTCGTCTGGCTTCTGAAGTATCTTCGCACACATTCATTTATGAAATGCATACCAATTCAACAATCAACCTTTGACCGGCCAAGTACCTTTCTTATTCTTCATTGTCCACACATTATACACAGACTGATACTAAATAATACTAATTGTACCTATGTGGTGGCTTGCTAGTGACTTTTTATGTCTGTGTAAGTGTTTTCGCACATGAGTGTACACTCACAAGTACTAATATGAACAACAAGTGAGTCACAAGTGATAATATAAAACACGTGGTGACTTCTAAATGTAATTTTCTCCTAATATCTTGATTGTAATTTTATGTACTTAAGAACAAACAATTTTATAGTAAGTACCCATACAAACATGAAATAGATCAAAGTTGCATCAGTTATTACGCGAGAAAATCACTCGAATTTTCTAAGTGCATATTTATTTGTGGTCGTGAGTGTACAACAACATGTAGGATTCACGCAACGCTCGCTGGTAGCGATATCTAAACATGATGTACAAGTGATGCCTAATTAATTGTTCCACAACATGCCACACCTGTTTTTATTTGTTAGGCTTAGTTCACATTGACGCGGCGAGACACGAGACCACGCAGCTCTGTGTCTTGTGTACATACTTAGCTTTTGCCGGCGACTCTGTCCACTTTGATGTTATACCCTAACCAGGTATTGCCTAAGTCTGGCCTAAGAGATATTTCTTGATATTAAAAGCCAAGAAAAACGTCCATGGTCATAAAAAGTCTGTTAGCTACCAGATTAGCCACTAACCACTTGAAAACGAAGAAGAATATAAAGTTCTAATTTCATAAATATAAGGTTCTAATAGGGGATCGGACTGAGACAAAAAACAATGATTCTAATTAGTCCGTCAGTTAGATTATCGAAAAATATTGGATACGTGTTTTTTGTTTTATCAAAATAATCAAAATTGACGAAGATAAGATGTGGTTGTGACGTCATTTGTAGTTAAAAAATGTACTACGAGTATCTAACGTTTTCGAAGAGTTAACGAGTTTTCGAAGCACTGTATTGACTTCAATTTTTGTTTATGTGAAAAAAGAAAAAATACGTCTCCAATATTTTTTGGAAATCTATCTGGCGGACTAATTAGTTTTTTTTTGTCCGATCCTCTATTTGATTAAGATCCGTTAAGCCGTAAAATTGTATCAGACAGAGTTACTATCGCATATTTACAATGATTAGTGTGGACATCAAAGTGTTATTCCAACTGAACAAGTTTGTTTAAGTAAAGTACAAAAACTACATGACATGGTAGATGAGCACAAAGAATGTCTGTAAACCGAAGTGACATGACTTGGACGTGCCAATGTGTAAAACTCCTAAGGACTTTCACAGTTTCGTTTACCTACCACAATGTTTACTACCTCATAACAACTTCTCTACAAAAGTTTACATAAGTAATTTCCATAATACATACAATTATTAGTTCTCACTAATAACTTACGGTACTTTATAAGTACTCAATCCGTTGATTAAATAGCTAAAGCCTGGTTGCCACTAAAGCGGAGACTAGACGCGCGAGAATCGACCAATCCCATTGGTCGCAATCAATATCGCGACTCTCGTTTCATCTTTTATTGGTTGAATCTTGCCCGTCTCATCTTTGCTTTGGTGGAAATCATGGTCTATTCGAAATTATATTACTATTTTTTTATACTACTAGTGCGGGATGTTCGAAAAAGATACCTCAGCCTCGGCACAAAGGGCTAAGAAGGAACATGGGTGGTTTTTAGTCAGTAGAAGTCTGATACTCCCTACCGCTCTGCCGGGAGCAGTCATTTGAAGATTTGCCACCCCCCAAAAAAACAAGGTTGTTTAAAATGGTTACTTTAGCAGACCATAATAATAATTATAATTGAGTAAACTCAATTCATATTATTTTCCTATTATTAATTAGCTTAGCTTTTTACTGTTTACTAAGTCGAAACACTTTATTTTGAAAGTACCGCAATATTAAACAGATTCTGTAGAACTTTACGCAAAACGAAAGCCACATTTGCGAGAAGACTATAAATCCTGCCTTGTTATAGTTGTAGCAATAAAAAAACGATGATGCAACCACAGATATCTATGGTTGTAACCATAGAATATAAGAAGAGATATGTGAACGGTTTATTCCGCAGTCGCGTTTACAGCCATATCGCGCGTACGTGTAAACTATCGCGTCAATGTGCAACCGCCATAAGGCTTTCACGGCGGCTTCGCTCGACCACCAGCGTTGCTAACAACATTCCCTAACACTGTCGGCCAAATATAGTCAGCCACCGTTTTTACTTCGAGTCCAGTATTTAGAGCTTGAGCTGGACTGATTTCTTTGGTAAAAGTGTAGCTGGCTTAATTACGTTTGAATTTGTGCTGGAGGTGTTGAGTAGGTATTTAATATTTAAAGCGTAGTTTGGAAAAGAAAACTTGGTTTTTGTACTTAAGAAAACTACACAACGATGAAGTCAGACATTCTGGAACACAAAACTTTAATTTAAACTTGTTGAATAAAGTTAAACTTGGATGTTCAGGTTTATTCTAAAAAGCATCAGCAGGCAATAATAGGCTTGTCGCTATTACTTTGTCCTTGGCCGACCCTTAAGTGATTACAAGCGTGATATTATGTAATGCATCCAAGAGCGATATCAGTAAAACCATAATCGTTAAATAACCCATAACTCAATAACCGCATAAGCCAAGCGTTATATTAACCCTTCACTCGACAACCACTATTAAACTAATTCCTTGCAAAAAACCTGTCACCAACCAACCACGAGTAAGGAGTTACAATATAATAACCATTTAAAGTGATAGTGTGTTATACTTTCAACTGTAATTCCATTTGCAGACGACACGCGAACTGAATAAATCAATTACGATAACCGTTGGCATTGTAAGGGTTAAGTTTTATTCGAAAATATATCTACGTTTGCGGTTTAGGGTTAAATACGAATTCCAAAAAAAATGTTTTTAACTTTTTTTGCGCCAATATACCTACACATTTTGTGACTAGAAAATGCGCGCCATGGTTAAAACTATCGCCGCCATATTGATTTTTCAATAAACCACAGTTAATTTCCACCATACCATCAGCGCCCTCTTGACTATTTTATTCGAGTGTTAAAAGAAACATATTGCACTAAACCAATCAATAAATTACAAAAACAATCATGCTCCATAGCTAAAAAAACATTTAAAGCCCAAAATTCGTAAATGCTACCTAGCTTCGTAAACGCAAGTTCCATACAAGGGGAATAGGTAAGTAGCCGTGACGCGTTTGCGGGACAGCGACGCCTTCAGGCGCCGTTGTCAAATGTATAAAAAGAAAAAGGTTTGAATGGAGTGTTCCTTTGCTTGGTTTTATTTCTGTTAATTTTTTTTTTCGCGCGTTTTCTTCTGTAATTTTAATTTAAGTAGGTACTTAAGTTTTTAAAAACAATAAGCTTATTTAAATGCATTTTGTAAAGGATTTTCACACAGTTTTGCTCACGTGGAGGTTGGAAATAACTCTACCGGAATAAAAGTTTCCCAGATCATGGTATATGCAAAAACTAGTATACGAGGAAGGACCCAAGGAATTATACGTTCTACAGTTAAGTAAATCGTGACAAACAAACCGACAAACTCACTTAGAACGATATCATCAGTTATTGTATAACTCCGTACCTACATTAACTATACAGGTTAGATACACTCTAGATAATTCTAATCAAATGAATTCACAGTATACGGCTTTATTTGCGAATCTGCAGCGGCGTGTAAAATTGTACCAGCACCAACTCATAGTATGATTTCTAACGATACTACAATAAAAAATCGAACCAAGTGCATGTGACTTGCACACCAGGGGTTCCGTACACCGCTGTATAATATTTAACAACCCTTACTTAACATGTAAATACATATTAAAATAGAGCAAAAAAATCGCTGACAAAAAAAAACACATTATTTTTTAATTTTTAATTACGGTTCAAAAGAAACAGTCATCTGACAGACAGACAGCAGAGCTTCAGCAAATAATGTCCCGCGGGCACCGTTTTGGTACGGAACCCTAAAATTACAGTAGAACTAGAAACTCACTGTTAAGCAATGAGACCGCGTTTCTGCGTAGTATTCATAATAAATGGAAAACCGTTTGTAATGAGAACTCGTCTTTACTAATAATTGCTGTCAATATTCATTAGCGCTGGCAACACCGTCGTTTATGTAGCGCTGAAGTGGGAACTTTTTTTTTACAATTTACGCTCCGTGTGGCATTGTTTTGTGTTGACCCTTAGGTCTGAACATAAAAAAAGTAGTAATGTCGCAATTTTATTCGTCAGTAAGTAATAACTTAATAAGGTTATTATTAATCAATAAAAATAAAACGGTTGTGCCATACATTATCGGTAAGCCCTTAACAAAGCATAGCTTTTGTCTTAAAGCATCGCTTTTGTCTTGTAGTTTGGCAGTGTGAAAAAAAATGTTGTGAATGCGGGATGTTATAAAAGATAACGCGGCCTCGACATATAAAGCTAAGAAGGTACATAGGTAGTTTTTAGTCAGTAGAAGTCTGACACTCCCTTTCGCTCTGCCCAAGAGCGCGAGGGCTCCAGTACCTACACATTAAAGTGGGGATGATTTTTTTATTTCGCGAAGTCCACTATGTTGGATGTCGTTGGATAGGTCTTTAAAAACTTTTGCGAGTTTGCTCAAACAGTTTTTCGAATAAGGCATTCGTTTGTGAAATGTTAAGCTTTAAAGTGCCAATTTATGTTGAGATTCAAGTGTGCCAACCTAAACCACATATACGGGTTGTGTTTGGGCAAGTGAAAATATTCATGGTAGTAGCATATATAACGCAAATATATGGAAAACTATCACAGCTAAATAGGCTTTACAAGTTTACGAGTAATCTCGTAAACTTATAAAATGTACCTACTTACTTTTATGAAATATTTTCCTATACATAATATATTATATAGGAGCGCAGGTCTCGAAACTGCAAATATTTTTACAATAAAAATCATCGTTCGGAGGCAGGTAGCTGGGGTGGTTAATCAGTTTAGTAAGTTCACATATTTTGATGGGCAACTACGGAACCCTACATTGTGCGTGGACCTACATGCACGTGGCCGGTTTTTTTTTTCTATCTTATCGGCTTTACGAAATATTACACAGAAATTAGTTCCGTAAAAATGCCGTTGTTTCTTTTTAAGATATCGTGTTAAAAATGTTATAATCTTTGTAATATCAAACTTAATTGAATTAATATTCAATTAAGTTTGATATTACAAAGATTATAACATTTTGTTTGTTTAAAAAATGGAAGCGTGAAAAATGTATTGTTTGCCTCATCATCAGCCTATAATGTTCCCACTGCAGGGATTCAGGCCTCGTCTCTAGGAGAGGGATGGGCTATAATCCACCACGCGTGCCCAGTGCGGATTGGTAGATGTCACATGTCTTCGAATTTTTTGGTTCTAAGACATGCCGGTTTCCTCACGATGTTTTCCTTCACCGTTTTGAGAGCAGTGGTGTTGAAATAAATTACACAAAGTAATGCGCCTGACTGGATTCGAACCCACGACTCACAGTTCGTAAGTCGAGGCCGCCACCACTGGGCCACCACTGCTCTTGTTTGCCTATCGTAGTTTAAAAACAGAACGTGCCTTCCCGCGCTTTTGTATAGAGTAAATTAATGGACGCCGTGTATTAAAGGTTTATGCATGCTATTTAAATTAATAGGCTATTGTAAACCTATCTTAGGCTCGTTATAAAGCATAGATAAGAGCAATTTGTTAGTCTATCACCTTCGGGTGACCTTTTTATGTTGATAAACACTACATTAATACTCGGGATACGAATTACAAGTATGAAAATTGTAAAATTTCGTTTCAAGACTTGGTCTTTATCTTTCCTGTTTTATTACTAAACTACTAATGTCACTTACGGTATATCTTCTGTGATGATCCTTTTATTATGAGCTCCCGATATTTCGATGCTGTTGCAAGCGTCATGATCGCAGGGTGACTCATGAGACTCATGACTAATCTAAACTTGAAAATACAACCTATCATTGTAGTAAACGATTTTTTTTGCTACTGTTCTAACTACTTTAATGACTTGCATAATAAGGTCTAAAATCAGACGAGTTTTCGCTACAATAGTTGTCTCTTCGTTCAAGCTTGTCTATGGCAACGGACAATGTGTGTGGTTATGAAAAGATAGGTACTCAATTACCGAAATAGTCCACTTGTCCCTTGCAAATTAATACAGGATACTCGCTACTCCTACTTTCAAAAGGTTTGAGATATCTGAGAATCAATTACATTTAATATGATTATTCGCATTTAAATTCCCCGTTGGCTCTGGTAAGTGAAACGGGAAAGTTTCTGCCCCGGACTCAGTAGGGGGAGCATGCTGCAGGGTTGTTGTGGGGTATTCCAGCAGCTGATCGACATTAGTAGGTATCTCTTCTGGATTGGGTAGTTTAACGTCACATGTTTGTTTGCTATAGTTTTCTAAAGTTTAAAACAAATTAAGTAAAAGTAACAACTATTGTAGCTTGAGCTGCTACAACAGCTGATAGAAAAAAATTGAGATTGCACATAAAATAAAGAAATGTAGCCTTTTATTTCATTCAAACCCACGCAAACAAATTGATTACCTAAATTTTATTTATTTCGTAAAAAAATAAATAATCAGTAATGTGGACAAGGACATTCTCGTAACAATCGATCTCAATCTGAAAGCCAATTGTTTTTTCTTGGTGGTATAAGTGCCTAACCTGGTGTTATAATTTTTTTATGCGCCTCTGACTTGGCTTTTCACCTTCTTAAAAATTAAGAAACACCTACGCATGTTCAATCCAAAACTAAAGAAAATCTAATATAGCTTTTCTCACCTTAGTTTGTCCGTCCTCATGGTACCCCTACTCCACAGAGAGGGAAACCAAAACCGCGATTAGGGGACGCGCTGATTCCGAACCTCTTCTCTTAATTACAGCTTCGGATATTAGATATTTAACTCTCACTAGCAGTATTTGATCATATTACTGCGTGATAAACGCTTATTAATAGTTTTGGGATTTATGACTACTTACGTATTTATATTCTTTTTTGTGATTTTGAAGATGAAAACATTTTTTTTAAGGGTCTTACTGCCGCACTCAGAGAGCTTTAATGATTACTTAGGCCATCAGTTAGTAATGGTTTTGACAGTTTTGTCATACAAAAATATGTCAAACCTTCACTAAGTGACGGATTAAGTAATCATTAAATATCTCTCGAGTACGGCAGTTAGGTATGTTATGGGTTAAGATTATTTAATGCTACGGGAAACTGTTACCTAAATACTACTACGTTATTATTTTATTAATAAATGCATTAAAAACTTAAAAACGTTACTAACGTTTTGCAAGTTGCACAAATTTCAATACCTAGGTACCCTTTTAATTGAAATT
Source organism: Diarsia rubi (assembly GCA_932274075.1). Taxonomy (NCBI): domain Eukaryota; kingdom Metazoa; phylum Arthropoda; class Insecta; order Lepidoptera; family Noctuidae; genus Diarsia; species Diarsia rubi. The sequence continues at coordinate 4,557,427 of OW026432.1, forward strand.
CGAAGTGAGTAAGGAGTTTTTATTCATCCCAATTTTTACTAACTGAAAGTCACATCGCCAAAATTGGTAATCGAGCCTAAAACCTGGCTGCAGCTAGATTAACGAGCTTTCAAACAAAAGACTTAAAAAAAAGCCAACAAAAAGTTTCAAAGTCGCCGCCGAGGATCGAATACCGAAGCATTGACGACACGACTCAAGATTTCAAAGATTTCCTCCACTAATTACTGTTCTTACTTACGTATCACTTACTTTTAAGTTGAGGCTCCCGGGTTCTTTACTTATTTGTAACTTTGTTGTGGTAACCGGGCTTGAGGCCGTGGCACACCAAATGCAAGGCTTTAAGTTAAGCTATGAAGTTTTATGTTTTTTTTTACTAGCCCGTACTGTCCCACTCCTGCCCCCCCCCCCCTCCATAACTTCTACTTCTTAAGATGTTGTGGTCTAAATAAGTAAAATAAATGTATAACCACCGCAATCAACTTATTCGACGACCTGTCATCTTCTTTCCGTAGACCTTATTTCAGGGTTTAAATAATCTTTTTATTATTGACACATTGTATTGCTTTTAATCTTAAGGCAATTGCTATGTATCGCATCATCATGTGGTCTCAGTCTTAAATCTTTTACAACCTTCCAGCATTAACATCGATTTAGCAGATGTGCAAAGTGCTGTTAATATATGCTGTATATATATTTTTACACGTAGTAATGTTGGTAACTTAGCTGGTTATTAAATAACGGAGTTACTTATAAATATAGAAATTTCTTAGTTTTCGCTACTTATTTAAGTATAACCTGTAATGTTTAGTTACCAAAGAAAGTAGTAACTGTCGGCGAAAATTTTAAAATAAGTATGTCGGTAACGTCAAAGTGTCGTCGGAACTTTAAAAATAATAATTTTAACTGTAATTCTTCAGCTACTTACACTGTCTTTACCAACTTTACTGGCAACTGTTATAGTACTACTTATCAAGTTCAATGTTGACCTTATTTAAAACTTTCCACCCTTATGACCTAAGTAATAAGGTTGAAAAGTGATCGACCCTCAGATAATTAGTAGTTTTCCATTTCTTTTGACGGCACTTCTGTTGCTACTTGGTAAAATATATGACCACATATATTATTATAATTATACAAGCATTTCAGTTAATCAGCCTTAAAAACTGTACCGCCATGGATGCTGGCAATATAATAATATATTGATTGACAAATTTAGGTATTAATCGTATCATAGTGTAATTGCTACCGGTGGTTCATCTTTCATAGATACTAAATAAATAAATACTAAACAAAAAAAAATTAAATTTCAAATTACAGACAACCGACAGACAGTAAACATGGTTAATTTAATATTTCAGTGTTAGTGAAAATGTAAGTGACCATGTCAGTTTAAAACTAATAGGTAGGTACCTATGTATTTTCATAGAACGTTATAGTTTGGCTTGCTCTTATAACCTACTACCTACTTGTCATGATGTTAGGGCTTTTGAGCATTGATGACCTCTAGGCACGCCAGTGGACTATGCCCACTGATTCTTTAGGGTCACATTCTCACGTGACAAAAAATAAGATGAAATTAAAAAGGTTATTTTTATTACATACCGTGAGCCAAATTGTTCGCCAATCACCTTTAATTTATTGTGTAAATGAATTTATCATCGCTCCCCTTGCGAAATGTTCCAATTTATATAACCTTCAAGAGGTCAATGACTCGATCGAGAATTATTTGTGTGTGACACAATGATGTTTTAGTCTTTAAACGCCATTCGATCACAGCTTTAATCCACCTGTCAAGCTGTCATCGTGGCGTTTTGCTAGGTGTCCTCTCCTGCCCTTCTCTAACGCGATTTTAAAAACGAAATCGTTGAGATTTGTATTTCTTTGGATTTCGACATTAAAAACTCTATTTTCCAACTTTATGGGACTCTTGATCATGTACTAGTACCTAACCTAAATAGATCGTTTTGATAATCTTCCAAAATTCCTGAAAAAAAATAGACTGCAAATCGCCAATCGTAGAATAGGATACTGGTGTAACGATTTTTGGTATTCAGCTGATAGCAGCTTCATTGAGTTGTCGAGAATTCTAATATGGAGAGGTCTAGTATGTCCTGCAGTCTCTAAGCTAAGCTGATGATGATAAAAAAGGAAGTACCGCAGAAGGAACGGAGCAAAAGAACCTATTCCTTTTGTTTGGGTGTAATAAAGAATAATAAGAAAACTTCTAGCCAAATAATTGTATATACCTAAGTTACTTTAGACACTTCTCAAGACAAACAGAGGAGCGTCCTTACATAAAACCAAACAAAAAATCTAAAAAATGGTTCCCTATATATAATACGAAAATAAAAATTCATGGTCCTCCTTAGTTTTTGCCCAGAATCTCCTGTTTTGGTGCCATAGTTAAAAACATTAAGTTTTATTACTATCGTTAAGACTTGAATGGTTTATTTGATCTGTTAGTGCTACCACATTTAAAATATAGTTCAGAAGGCTTATTTGTATCAAGTCTGCAAGAGCACGCGGTCGAAATTTAAGAGGAGGCTCCCTAAATGTATGTTAATTTGCATTAATATTCTGAAACAGTCGGACATACAATCAAAATGGAACTTTAGTATATGATTTATTGGATCTTTTCCTTTCCATGTACAAGACAGTTACGTAATTGTAGCATAATCGCTCGATTCATTTTTTATTCGAAAATCATGTCTTTTTTAACGATTATTACATTTTTCGTCAAGATTGCTCCGCCTTTATGTCTAAAATAAATGTTCACTGTAAGAAAATATAGTTTACTATCCAGCCACAAGATATTTTTTCTCCAGATCAATTACTACTTTAGTTATAAACGAAATAAGAATTGAGACTTACGACATTTAGTTTCGTGCTCGAACGCGATCAAAGAGCGCACGCGGTATTCGACTTTATTACTGATGTGCTAGCGTCTAGCACATCGCGCGGAGTGGCGGGGTGAATGGGGCGGAGCTTGCGTGGAAATTATTTTAGAGTGCCTGGTCTTAAAGACAAAACAACTGATCTACTTGTAAGTGCATTGTTAAGTACAGCTATGGGCAAAAAGTAATTTTAGGGTTCTAAAGTAAGAAACATTGTTAAATGTAAAGTTTAATGAAATGCTGTATGAAAATATAATATGAATAATATTAAACAATCTATGAATGCATGTATTGTAAGAAAAGTAATTATTTGTTAAGGAAAATAAAGGCTATTTTATATTATTTATTTTTATTTAAAGTAAGAAACTGCGTAGTACGCATATACAAGCGGTCTCAAAACGGCGTTGAGGAAAACATCTAGAGAAAACCGGCGTGTCGTAGAAATAAATATTCATGTTGGTAGAGATGTCACATATCTCTGAGCCGTGTGTTACAGCTTACACATCAACAAACTTCTCAAGCAAGCGGGAAAATACAGAACTAAAATAAATGTACCAAGTTTCACAAATCGATGCATGTTTTCTTGACAACAGCGCTACCATGAACTGCATACTTAAAGTGGTCATACTGTATTCGCTCTCACAGAGAGATCAGCCCTAAAATTCACAAATGCTTCGATTCGATTTCGCTTCGATAAATCTAATGTCTATCTTTTTAGCGAGATAAAAAGTTTAGCCAGCTGTCGGAACAGTGTAAACTTGTTTTCTACAGTAGAACTTCCGTTGTTCCTCTGTATAGTGGCACTTACTTTATGATACTTGAATACCGTTTCGACCCGCGGCGCCGCTTGCGCTTGCCTTTGCTATTTAGACAAATGATTATTGCTTATAATTAGAAACTTGGATCATTTAATTTAAATCATTGTGTGGCACTACCACGCGGCCATGGACTATAAACGGTTACAGCATAAACTATAACTTGAAACTATGTCTTGAAATTAAACATAATGTTTGTATGTTTGTTTGTTATGCTGTTTCATACGTAACAACCGAATTGTATTTGATTGTATACGATGAGCGTTACGACAGGTCCTTACATTGGTTTAATCCTTTATCTTAGAGCGGTTTTTTTTTCGCAATGCTTTTCTCCATAATAATTGACAGTTTAGTTTTTTCGCCGAGTCTTTGACGGACACCAATAGTTGTCCCAGGTGTCTCCCATTCAATACTTAATCTATCCTGGAAGTCTTAGATCTTTTTTTTGCGAAGACATGACAATATATATTTTTTCCATTTTTCCACAACCTTTTAATTGCAAGTCCCTATAATAGTGGAATTTCTGGTATTCTTTTAAATGGCGTCGAATGTCGTTGCGAATCTGTCACCATTACTCAAGCAGCCATTGATTGACGAGCCCCTTTAGTTTTACGAGAAAACTAATTAGCCACAAGGATCTATAAAAGTTTTGTGCTAATGGAATCGGCAATTAAATAAAAGATTTTTTTCCTCTTTGGTTAATAATAAAAGGTAAGCTGACGTATTATGGGTAATACTCGTAGACTTCATTGAAATAGTTATGTTTTCTTTAAATATAGTATTTAGATGGCTGGCTTAATATTATTTTGTATGTGTGGTCTGATTCTAATACAAAAAGTTTTTACATTGGCCACAAACTAGGCACCGTTTCTAGCTACGAATTAAAAAAAATTGGTAACTTAAAAAAAGCTGCTGGATTATCTGGGGGCACGGCAGCGCCCCCGCCAAGTCGAGCAATAAAGCGGCACGGCCGTACTATCCTTTTCTCTGAACCAGTTGTTTATTTACAAAGGCTAAATTTCGCAAACATAGTTCTTGTATATTATATACTACAATTCCATGGAAAATTTTCTATATTTACAACCCTATCATGTCTTAAAAAACAACAACTTTTTAAGAGTACGAAATAAAAATTTCTAAATACCCTCCTCTCAAAAATTACACTGTCAAATTACCCGACAATGCCCAAAAAAGTGTAAAGGAGAAGGGAGTTAAGTTGTTCGTTTCCGACGAAGTTTGGAGCCGAGGGTGGCCGAAATTTGGCCACTTAGTGGAGGGTGCCGAATGCCGATTGACTCCTTTGATACCTCTCTTAAATACTGCTCGACAATTGACAACTTAAGGGCTACATTATCTTTTTGGGACTTGTGTGATATAAACATGTTTTATAAGGGTTTAATGTCACACAAAACAAACTTTGGAAGTCGCTTTACTAACGTTGATAGCTTTAGTAGAGACTTTGCCCACAAGAAGTTTCTTGTTCTAACATACAACATACATAACTCTTTAATTCGTTGTCCTGGTGAAAGTTTTGGGGATCCACTGGAAGCGAGACTTACGGAACCGGTGAATGTGGCGATATTTGGTGGAGGTCTAAGTCAGAGCAGTAGACGTCTTTCGGCTGAAGCGATCATAATCTGTCTGATAGTGCCATCGACACGCTAAGAAGAAGAAAGAAGTCTTCACTCACGCATCCAAACTTTAAATACTGTAAACATTAGTTAAGCTGTCCACTGTTTCAACTGTAAAGATTAAGACTGCCATCGGAGCCCCTAAAACTGCGCCCGACACAAACTCGACCGTTCCCACAAAACAATTACATCTTTCAACTAAACTAAAACCTCATATCTCAACGATTTGCTGCTATGACCCTTGGAAACTCGTATAAATTTATCAATGGGGCTCTTTTTACCCTATCTCTCGACCCTGGGTCACCAGACCAGAGAGAGAACTTCTTTCATGATCCGCGAAGAAGAATCTTTGTGTCCCCTAATCAGGAAAGATAATACCACTTAAAGTGCCATTAAGTAGCATGATTTATTTTATAGATAACGATTCGAGTCACAGAACGAATATAATATTTTATCTGTGGTCGTAGTTTTGATGTTTATAGTCTGTGGTGAACTTTGCTCTATTGTCGTTAAGGTATGAAGAGATGGTTGTCTTTGGTTCTTTGGAAGTTTGGTGTTTACTTGAGTTAATAACAAAATTATCTTTGTTTGGCTTTGTTTGGCAACATGTATTATCTTATGAACATCGAATTGTTTTTCATAACGACGCCTTCAAATTTGGAATTTAACCGACTTCAAAAATGACGGAGATTCTTGGTTTATCAGAACTACTTACTAGTCACTTTGTTAAAATGCTTTGTAGCAAGCACACAGCACAGCTTTTACAAAAAAGTGCTGTCTGCTACGATTTAAAGCAAGGTTTTGATTTATCTAAAAAATCTCTGAAATGATAGCACGTTGTTGGTCCATCTCGCATTTGTAGATTTTTGACAGCCAAAAAAGTCTGACAACTAGTCTTCACAAGAAGAATATCACTTACTGCGGCACTCAGAGAGCTTTAATGATTACTTAGGCCTTCACTTAGTGATGGTTTTGACAGTTTTGTCATACAAAAATATGTCAAACCTTTACTAAGTGACGGCTTAAGTAAACTTTAAATATCTCTGAGTACGGCAGTTAGTGGCTGGAGGTCAGATCGGCTCCATGTAAAATACTAGTATTCAGCTGCATCTGGAAATACTGGAAGTGACAACAACATACCTAGTTAAAAAAATGATGACTGTTTAATACGTTGATAAGTACCTATTGTTGCTGGGGAGTTTGTTCCGCCACTTCTTCTTTCCAGCAAAAACACTAGGAAGTGTCGAAGGCGTTTTGGGGGACTGTCTCTTGTAAATAAGTAAAGTAAATTAAAGTAAATTTTGACGTTTGAAAAGTGCTGATTATCAGCCTAGTTTGAATAAATGAGTTTTGATTTTGATTTTTTGAAAGAGTTACCCTGAGTTAACTTCCCATGTCGGTCACACACACGTAAGTGTGGTCGTTTTAATATACCTAAGTAGGTGTAGGTATGTTTGTCTTATTAACGTTTCTCAGAAACAAACTAAAGGTCTTATTATATTTTAATTAAGTGCTGTTTTTGAGTTTTATGACAGTGACCGACATTGTAATTTAGGATTTATTGATTTAGTACCGTTAAATCGGGTTTTAAATAATTATGTTTATTTTTATATTTCAGTTTTTGTAAATATCTTGAGTAAGCTTTGTGGTGGTAAAGTCACTTAGAGGTTAGTTATCCATAGACAATTAGAACACACTACAAGTTTTATACAACTAAAACAGTTTTTTGTTTCTGGATTTTGTTCTCTAATGAACTACACAAATGTTAGTACTTCAGCGCTAGTAATTAACAAACCGTACCTATATCTAATTTAATCAAAACTTGATTGAAATTGGTAGGTAAACTATATAATTGATCCGCCAAAAACAGAAAAGAAGCTCACATTTATTTTGAAATGTCTTACGTTGTTTATTAATATTGACCCCAATATAATCACCTCAAAGGGTTTACAAGTTAAATATAATATTATAGCAGCAATAACGCTAAGAAGATAATAAATCAGTTGAGGTGCGAATGTTTGTTTATCATTGTCTTGTTATTTCACTCAGGCTAAAGACACTATTAAGGCGACGAGGTAACCCGCGAAATTTCCTTAAGTTTTTTGCAATTTCCCTGTCAGTGTCAAGTCGTATGTTAAATAACATGAGATTCGCGGCAGTAACACATGTCTATTTACTGAGTAATAATGATTACAAACACCAAAACAACTGTCTCAGTTCATACAAGTGTTAAGAATGCCTTTTTTATCAAATAATCACTCCGATTTTTAAAGCAGGATTTTTTCAATCTTATTCCAGTATGTAAAAGAATTGGCACTATAAATATAGCTCTGTCGCTTTCCCACACGTCATGGTAAGCCACCAGGGTAAAATAGTAAAAAGAGGTCACCCGCCAACGCCAACTTTGTTGGTTGTGCCACAGAAAACAGGACCGGCCACATTTCTGATATCATTACTTAGGTACGACTAGGAGATTTGTGCTTGATAATAAAAAACCCACAAACAGAAATAAACATCTTTTTCTCATCGGGGTAGGCAGAAACTACAGAACGCCACCTATGTCACTGCAACCACCGTACCTACGATCCTTATATACTTTTTCATTGCTCATACCTACTCTGAATGTAGGTCATAACATGCCTGCGGAGCGGGATGAAAGTACTACTTTTCAGCCCTAGGGAGAATCGCTTTCAACTGACAGCTGTAAATTTATTAAAAAAATAAAAACGTTTTTCATATTTTTATTGAACCATGTTCCAACTTTTATGCAACCACTCAATTACAGCGCCATTTAAAATTGAAATCACATAAAGTTCATATAAATAAAATTATATTATGACTTTACTATAGTTTAGTTTTAACTATTTTTATAAAATGACATAGATTTCGACAAATTTTTAGCCATTTTTTTTAATGATGAACATAAAAAATGCTGACTGTATAGCTGGACGACCGGAGGACAAAAAAAACAAAATAAGCGGGAAAAGCGACAACATTCGATCAACACTAATATTTTCTTTATAATAATTTATGTTCTTATTTTCCTCGTATTCGTAATGAAAAGCACAGTGTTTACCGCGGGTAAATTACTTATTGAGTCCCTCGAACTATTAGCGCCCTCACTACGTTACGGGGATAAATAAATAAGTAATTTTCGCCCCTTAGATAACAATGTACAACTGCCGTGTCCACTTTGATATTTACATCTAGTCATACACGCTCGCCTACAGAACATAATATGAACCATAACACACAGGTTACCCTTACTGCTTACTCCATATCGGTAAACACCGTGAGCATGAACATAGCTGCAACCAGGTCTGGCTCAAATAAACATCAGTACGGTAGCTAACCTCGGCTCCACCTGAGTGCGCCGGACGTGAGCCGACTGATGATTGGCTATAGCTCAGGGTTGAGGGGGTGACGTAATGTGAACCTACGGAGTACGGTCTCGGGGATAGTGACAGATCTTCAGAGGTAACATTCCATATTATTCGCAATCCCGAGTTCATAATTATCACCCCAAGCTATTTAAGTCGAATGTAAATAGGCTTCTGGGTTAGCTCATTCCATAGTCGACCTCATCTCTGCGTCTTACGACAAGATTATCGTCAAGAGTGGCCTACTTTTGGCTCTCATATAAAAAAACATATGATTCTGCTGGCGGTCATTTTAGACTCATAAAAGCTATCGAACGCCACCTGATACGATCCTTCATACTTTTTTGCTTCGATTTTACGCATTCATCATTATCTGCCTTACAATATCCCTACTTTATTTTTGTATTTTACATGGAACTACTGCCTATCTGACCTCCAAACCCAGTTAGAACTGGGTAAGACTCCCCTTGCTAAGACTGCTCTGGATTTCTTACGTCTAATAATACAATTAAAAGTTGCTGATGTGTCGTAGTAAGTTTACTGACATTTGTCTGGCCATTAGGAATTAGCTTGTAGATTTTTAAGCCATTAAATAGTTCAATTGTAATAGCAGTAATTCTGTCTCAATAATTAAGACCACTAGTTCTATTTTAGGATACGGAGATTATCAATTTGCTTCAATTACTTTAACTCCGGTTCAGTATCTATTCTTGTGACCACTGAGTCAGTTTAGTATTCGGAGTCATCTATTTGCACTTAAAAAAGTAAATTGATTTAGTAAAAATCGCAAATGTAAATAGAAATATCGAATCTTTCTACTCAGCCCAATAGCCTTTTGCAGTCTACAGCTGGATCTAAGAAACTACGCTACAACATGTTTCATCTGCCTCCAGCTTCAAAATTGGTAGATCAGTGACATTTTTAATGTCGTCTGCGATATCTAGCTGGGAAACCTCCTACACTCACTACGCTTTCCAATACTCGTGATGATTGATGATTAATTTGTATTACACGCCAAATGACATGACCTTCATCACATAAAAATCGTTGACGCCATCCATAATGTATCACCATCTTCATCACCGAACTAGCCCCTATCAATCACAGAAACACCAGACAACTAGTCTCCGAGAACTAATAACAATTGCTAATAACAAGGAAGCCCAAATAAACCTCGCAATTATCAAGTCTGTTCACGTAAATCCGCGAATCGAGCAATGTACGAAATAACTCGTGAGATGGACGAGGCGTCAATTGACGGACATTAGGTATTCGTGATAGGAATTTGTTTAGAACAATTGCGCCGACCCGGATGTGGCCTGTCGTGAAGATGTATGGTGTTTCGTTGATGCTAATAAATTGCTTAAAGTATTGGAAGGCTTTTTAGCAGATACCGGTTTCTGTCACTAGTTGAATGACGGAGATAAAGATGTATGTTAAAAAGATTCAGCTGATTCGGTGTGGACTTAATGCTAATACCTATGGCTTTACCAAAGAATAAGCATGATAACGATTGAATCTAAACTACAGAAGCATGGGGCGTAATATCGACCCTTGGAGCACCCATACTTGTAAGCTTTATTAAAAAAAGTAACTCGACAAAAAAGTTCGTTCGTGACAAATAAATAGTTACCAGTATGTCCCCTATAACTTAAAAACTAACCAATGTTGCTATTGGCTGAAAAAACACCCTTGCCTATCCAAAAAATAATCAAATGGAACTCAAAAGCTTACGCGCATACTTTTCATATTTCTAACACAATTAAATAAATTAAAAACTTAACCATGCGCCCTTATAAACGGTGCATATTAAGTAGCTTAAAAAATCATATAAAAAAAACGAAAAGACAACTTGATGCAAATGTAGCACATTTGAAATGCATATGAGTTTTTATTGTGAGAAAAATTTGTCTTTTCGGCCTATTTAGAAGTAAATTTATTATGTATGTGTATTTAGCTTGTCCGTATCTAGGAAACGGGTAGTCTTGATTTCGATGCGACAGTTGCGTTCTAGGGATTGTATTTGTAATTTTAATTGAGTTTTTGTGTTTATCTAGGAATTTAAAAACGAACTTGGTAGGACGTTAACTGATATTATTGACTATCTGTTAGGTTCGATACGGGTTTTTTTAACGACCGCCGAAATACTGCCGAAAGACCTGGTAGTTCTGACATAGTTACTGTTTAAGACAACTTTAAAACTAAGAATCAATTGTACATCTAACAAACATCACAATGTCACGACGACCTCAAACTTAATAAAAAAGAACATCAACGCTAATGTCATCACTACAACAATGCAACAAATCATTGACTTCGCGTGCATATAACCTGCAAATATTATACGACCGCCGCCGAATTGTAAGTGCCAATTCGTTGTTCGATGTGACTTTTCAAGTTGATAACTCTATTTATTACTCTATGACTAACCTTTTTAGAAAGGATTTCCCATAACTGTCTGCGTTTATCAAGGACAATTGCTTTGATTTGACGTTTGAAATAGTTTCTTGGTAATTTTGGTCGTGACAATATTGATTTTGTTAAAGAGTTGCGTGGCACTGGACATAATAAACGTCTCAAGTTAACTGGTAACAAAAAAAAAACTTGCAGAGGGATTGTTTGCGAAATAGCAAAGCGTAGAATTGAGAAAGTCCTCCAGAGACTAAATTCTGAATAAATATGAAGACTGGTCCAGCTGATCAACAAGATTTAGGTATCTTGAATTTTCCAATCACATGGCAAACTACTACCTATGAGTGCAGTAAGATTACCATAAATAAAGTAAGTAAGTGAATTACAGTCATCAACCAGCAGGGCTATTGCGTATCTTTTAAATGACAGTGGCTATCATATAGTGTACATCAAATAAATAAAAGTTCCATTTTGTACTAAACCATAACCAATTTGACAGTTAATCCATGGACAATATGATATCCACTGTCATTTAAAAGATACGCAATAGCCCTGCTGATCTTGCTAATTTTGTATCTTCACCTCACGCCATTCGTGACAAGACTACATTACAACACTTTTGCGTATTTTTCTCATGTAACATTACCTGGTCAATTGGTATTCTGGTCTATTACACCAGTTTCCCATCTTCAAGGATTACGCAGAACGAACGGAGATTTCAAGAAACGGAACCGTCTCTAAAAATTAGCAGAAATTCAAGGATTTCTAGAATAAACAAAAGCGGAATGATTTGTATTTTTTTCGGTTTACAATTTATTGTCTGTGCATGGTTGAGACTATTTTGAATACAGAATAGGTGATGATTTGAATAGTTTACATTGAGGATAGGCCATATTTGGGTAGTAGTACCGCGCTTTACTATTTTTGGCTCTAGCCAAATAGGGCATTAGTTGCTCCAATCAAAATGTTTAAATATTTTTCATCATAGAAAAATAATTGCAATTTAATCAAGATCAGCCTTTAGCGCTGTTCTAGGAGCCCACGTTGAGGCTTTTTGCAGATTTACTATGAAACATATAAAGCCCTGTCAAATGTCTAAATCACACTGGCTATGAGAAAACGATACAACATTATGTAGTGTTCCCTCCGAATCTTGTCTCATTTAAACGGCAGCCTCCGTAGGGCGAGTATTTGTTCCCAAAGCTAATTTTCCGCGTTCGACGCGCTACAAAAAGTCGCGGCGACTGTAACTCATAAGTTCATGTCGCGTCGCGTTCTTTCTCAGTCCGTTCCACCACTATCTGCACCATAGAGGATGCTTCCGAATCCTGGAAGGAGTCAATATTAAATTCGGGAAACTTTTCGTTTATAAAAGTTCTTTTCAAATCTTATGACTAGTGGAAATGTGATTGTGTTTCGATTTGTGATCTGAACCGAAAAATAGGAATGCCTTAACGTGTAAATTTTTTCCTAAGGATATGAAAACTTCTCTTCTTCATTTGACCTCCGAAAATCCGCACTAAACCTAAATTCTAGACTTACTGTCGAAATATTTTTTTCATGGCCACTTTTACCTTTCTTTCGTTCCTCCTATTTTATTTCGTTCTCACATGCATTATTTTCGAATCCCAAAACATCAGCCTGTATCAGCGCCGGGCTGGTTGGCGCCGTCGAAAATTCTCTGACAGTCCCGATCCCGCGATACGGTTCCTACATGTTTTATGTATAACAAATGGGAGACATCCAAAATAAAGCATATGAACGGGAGCGTTTACATTCGACCATGGATTCGGCTCCACGTGGACACATTCCCGACATTTCGTCGTAAGCAAGCCGCCATCTTAGCTTTTATTTTTTTTTTCGGTTGTGGCTCGCGCGACGGCGGTTCTCATTTTTTAATTATGCGCTAATTCTGTGGAACTATGATGTTGATGTGGTATTTTTTTCATTGCTTAATATTATAATGTTGGCAGTTTTTTTTATATTTAATAGTGACGTCCTAGTGCTTCTTCAATGTCACATATTAAAATTTGTGCCACTACTTCTGTATTGACACAGAAAATCTTTTTTGTGGGAGAATATAATGACACGATTGTGCTGTATACATTACATAACAATTTAGACTTAGTATCCAACAATCTTTTAACAAAAACAAAATCCGTTTCAACCGAGTCATCGTCCATAACGTAAAACCTTAGGCATCTAATTTGCGTTTTTAACATATGTCACAAATCACGGTGTACTCTAATAATGTCAAGATGGCCCATAAGAGTACAAGAGTGACATTTGTAAGCCTGTCACGTTCCTCTTCGGTTCTCACCATAAGTAAAACTTAAATACGTAAGCCAATCACGTAAATAGATCACAGAATGTGTGAGTTTGCTAATTGGCTACTTTTAATTAATTGGAGATAATCGTTACGTTCTTCTGTTAGTGTTGTGCGTGATACCGGTTAATCGATACGGTTTCGAAAGTTAGTCGATTATTTGAATTAGTTCGGTACGCTAATATGGTTTTTTTGTTGGTAATTTTCTCACGTTTTTTGTTTAGTGTTCGGAAGATTAGTTTGTTTTCTTTTATAGATAGTATGCTGAGAGAGTCTTTGAAGGTACAGTTAGGCATAGTTAACTTAGTTTCAGTTAATTTAAATGATTTTGTCTCACAATATTTAAAAACGAAACTTAAACGTAAAATATAAAAGAAATCCAGACCATCTCAGGATTTATCACAAAACTTATCACCATCATTACTTTCAGAAACAAATATCCATAATATTATCCTAAAATGTTATCACAACCAACTAATAGATATCATAAACCATAACTTTTTGAAGGAACGATTACGGAGTTTCAAGAATATCATTATTCATTCGTTATCAGGGGATCTAACCAAAACGCCTTCGCGACAGAGCGACATGACAGGAACATCGACATCTTTTTGTCACTTGCGCAGGCGCAGATCAAAAGTTCCCGCATTTTGTTCCTCTCGACTTTTTTGTCGCTACAAAAAATCGGTGACGCGTTATTATTGATGTTTTAAATCGGGATCTTGTTTGATTGCGTGTTTTTTTGGCTTGTTCAGTATTATCACGGTTGTCGGTTTGAGTGTAAGCAGGTATTTAATCAGGCGTGAGAAATTGATTTAGCCGCTGTGAATTTTGTTTAGTTACAGCCAGTTATTTCTTAACGACAAGAAAAAGTATGTTTAGTAGGGTACTGACTGTAGGTACTGTCATCCTTACTTTACTTATAATAAGTATTATAAATGCAAAAGAAACTGTGTCTATCGCGCATTCACGCCAAAACTACAGAACCGATTTAAATGAAATTTGGTACTCAGATAGTTTAGAACCTGAGAAAGGACATAGGCAACTTTTAATGCGAAAAAAACTGTTGTAAAGGGTTGAAAGGGGATGAAAAGTTAACTTTTGGTCGCGATAACCGACATCGGTCACTGACGACGACGCGGGCATCACCTAGTAATTAATAAATGCTCTTTATTTTCAATCCCTCTTTCACATAAAAACCCTTAGCCAACATTGGGCCAAGGTCGTCCAACACCAACACGCCAACAAACCAACCTGCAGGTGCAAATGTTTTGTGCCGGCACTCCGTCCGGTGTGTTGTCCGCCGCTCATATTAATTAACTGCTCGTAATTAAAAGCCTTACTTTTGCTGTCAATTTTGAGTTTAAGAGGATTTCAGTAAAAATTGCTGGCCGGGTTTTTGTTTTAATGTTGGTAGTTTTTTTTTATATTTCTGGATGAGGATAAAAGTTTGTTACATATTATTTATGTTGATTCTTATGGGAGTAGCAAAAATTCTACACTGACCTATGAAAAAAAATATGTGCGCTGAGGTGGACCTAGGTACTCATAAGTACATGGGTGTACTATTAAGGATATATTTTGCCAGTTATGTTTGAATAAGTACTAAAACGTGGCCTACCTTAATCTATCCTATTTTTTTTTTTCAAAAACCCCACAATAAAAAAAAACCTGACATTGTTTACCTAATTATTCCATCCCAATTTAAGACCACAAATCAGATCCGCGACAGAAATCAACACATCACCACAACTCAATTCCCAATACTACCAACTTACCGCAAGCAACTTTTTCGACCAAAGTAAAAGTACTACTACTGGAATTTTTACTCCAAAAATGAGATAGGGAATCAAGTTAAGGCTCATTATTAGATACATGTTACAGTAACGTGCCGGGCCCACCCCGGACTGGCGCCGCGGTCGGACCAAACTTACATGCCTTTATCTACCATCTCCCAGCTATGGAGTCGACTCGTGTAGTTTTTTTATGAGAGTGAGAGGGGTATGTTTTGTTCGAAGTTGTATTGTGCAAATCGATTTGTTGATTTTGTAATTTTTTCTTGTTGATTTTGTAATATTTTTCATGAACTGCTTTTTTTTTGGAGATGACGTTACCTACTTTTATGCATGGTAGAGCTAAGCTAAGTTTAATGTGTAAACTTTTCTTTTCGTTTGTAAATTGAACTACATAATAGTAAGTCCCTTCAAATGAAATGTGTATTTAGCTGCATCCGGTAGACAGGAAACTGAACAAAGTTGGTAAAAGACATTACTGTGATGAACACAGCTACCTCAAAAACCAAATAGCCACATGAGAATTAAACACAAAAAATAAACGACATGCCACTCCACACCTCTCGTTTGGTCATCAAAGCTACCGTCTTCGGGGACTCGGATAAGGGAAACGAGATGACAACGCTTTTGTTAACCATTATTTATAGCGTTTTTTATCCACGACTTACGCCCGACATTTTGTCTTAAATCACATGGCCATCAAATGTCTTTTAATATCTATCTACAATACAATGCTGGATGAATGTGGCGCTTACCTTGGCCTTTTAACAGTTTAGGCGCCGATTTTATGACTTTTCGTAAACTTTTTTTTGTATTAAATGAGTTATTGTATGAAATGAACGAAAATATTTTGACTTTTTGCGCAAAGACAAATTTTCATTAATTTAACATGTGACTATCTGATCTTGTTAGCGGGGCGAACAAGGCCTTTGCCTAGCAGTAGGACACTCAAAAAAAAGTTAAAATTATGTCTTTGATTAATTCTTTAAAAAATAGATAAGTAGGTACTAATAGAAAGGCCATACAGTAGACGGCAGGCTAGCTATAATAAAAATGAATACCTAATTATTACAAAAATATGAAGTAAAACCGGTAATGGTTTTCATTTCATCTTATCTTACCTAGATAATCTTTCAGATAATTATTATGTGCCTTGCATTGCTTTATTATCACAATAACATTTTTACCAAACATTTTTCTACTTTAATTTTACCCAAAGGTGTTACTTCGATATCAGTAACAAGCAACGTGATAATACAAAAGTTTTCATGAGCCGTTGCCTCAATGTTACCAACTTAACCAACGTATGTTCGGGCGTATAAATTCCTTAATTATTTTTTTAGTAATTAGTCTGATGGTGTTCGGTAGCGGAATTCGGCTTATCTTTATAGTCGATCGGGGTACTACGTTAGACGTAGGATGTACCCCACATGACGTTGTTGGTATCGTGAAGCTAGAAGTGACATACAATGGAATACAGGTTCGAAGTAAATTAGCTAGCGAAACTCGACACCCGTGATAGGTACCAATATCTAAAAAACATAAGAAAATATTTTTTATTGAAAAAAATGAACGATGAATGTTAGAAAAAAAAATTAACCTATGTGCTATTCCAGACTGTAATCTATATCTGTGCTAAAATTCACCCAAATCAAACATACGTCCATCTGAGTTTTCGCATTCATTGACACGCGATTAGCCTGTGAAAAACTATTTTTTCTTCTGTAATAAATGTAACTAAGTAAACATTTTTTTTTCTAAAGATAATGATGTATTTGGCGGTTCGCTAGCTAATTATTTAAATTTTACACTTTAGTTAAGTATTCTCGCAAGTATCTAATAATTGTTGAATTTGGAACCAATATTCCAAAGAAACCGTTTATTCCATTTTATTTAGTAGGTAAATGTTTTGTATCAAAGATATTTTTATCTTTGATTCAAAACCTAATTTCGATCAAATTCTAAGAATTCTGACATATTTAAAAGAACTTGATTCTAAATCTTTTCCATACCGTCGAAAATTCTGAATCGATGGTCTAATCCACATTGTTATAATTACAATTCTCATTAACTATTAATTATAGCTCAGGAATTTTAATTTGGTCACAAACTTTTATAACAACATTTAAAATATAATTTTAATACTTTTAACGTGTTAGAACTTGGCTCTACTACACCTTGTATGTTAATAATTTAGCGCCATTTTCTTTTATAACAGCTGTTTAAATTTAGAGTTATGACTAGTTTTTGCGTTGTACTTATTTGCTCGTGTTTATCAATTTTCTGATAGTCGGTGACGTTATGTAATTCGCTGATAGTTTATGGGGAATTTCTAAACTGTATTTGATTGGCTGCTTTTTGTTAGGGTTCCGTAGGTAATAAGAAACCCTTATGGTTTCGCCATGTCCGTCTGTCTGTCTGTCCGTCCGTCCGCACTATACCTCAAAGACTAAAGTTGTATGTTAGCATGAATATAAGTACTCTGAGTTACACCGACAAAGTGCTAAAGTAAAATACTGAAAATTATTTATTATTTCTATTTATGTGTATCACCAGTACCACTAAACATTAAAGTGGGGATGTTCTTTTTTTCTCGCGAAGTCCGATGTGTGGGATGTCGTTGGATACGTCCATGTATGTATTTAAAGAATATTGCAAGTTTGCTTAAAAAAACACTTTTTCGGTTAAGGGATTTGTTTGTGAAATATTAAGTTTTAAAGTGCAGGATAGTTTTTGGAAAAAAATCATGGAAGCATATATAACGAAATTAAAAGGCTAAGTACCTACGTTTTACAAGTTTACGTAAACTTATAAAATGTATGGGAGCGCAGGTCTCAAAACTGCAAATGTAAATATGTTTTTATTTACAATAAAAATCAGCGTTCGGAGGCAGGTAGGATGGGTAAGCAGTTTAGTAAGTTCACATATTTTGATGGGCAACGGCGGAACCCTACATTGTGCGTGATCCGACATGCACTTTTATATAAGAATAAGGTTTTAAGGTTTGAATGTAAAATTTTGTGGTTAAATTGGTTAAATATCAAGCAATGGTAAAACCATTTTAAAATTAAATACTGAACTGTTAAATTCTACCACTGTGTCGGACGAGCAAGACGGTGAGGTTATAATGTTCCATTTTTTTCAATTTGTCGGCGATTTTTCTTTATATTTTTGAAATCGTAACATAAATATATAATAAATAACAGTCAGTCATTTACATAGGTCTTAAGAATATGTAAAATCTCATTAAATCTGAGCAAGTAATGAACTATATTGATTTATTTGAGTAAAGTTTATTGTTGCAGTCAAGGCTATCACAATTCCTGTCGGGGCCGCGGGTAGTCCAACGGTTATCGCAGCCTCGACATAGAGGGCGAAGAAGGAACATGGGTGGTTTTTAGTCAGTAGAAGTCTGACACTCCCTTTTGCTCTGCCCAAGAGCGGGAGGGGTTATTCGATGATTTTACACCCACCAAAAAAAGAAAAAAAAAAAAGGCTATCACAATTACTATTATTTGACCGTTGTTTAAGAACAAAATACATACATTTAAGTTATTTCCATGATTAAAATGAGCGAATCAGCTCAGCATCAGAATTTCGCCTTATTTTTACTAGCTGATCTTGATTCGAAGCGATGCCGATATGCCTAAAAGTTCCTACATAAACGTACAAAAAAAATATTTATTTTATTTCAAAACATTAAACTGAGGCAGCCCCCGTAAGTTAAATTTTGATAACCTTAAAAACCAACTGGTGTAAAAACCAACTGGTGTAAAAACCAACTGGTGTAAAATTTCAAAATTGCATAAAGTATGTTTTTCCGCTACTTGTTCTCCCCGAGACAGGAAATCACGTTGTGTAACACGTTTTGGCCAGTGGATTCGCCCGCTACAACTCGATGATTATCCCACGAGAAGATAAATTAGGGATAAAAACTTTCCTAAGTTTTAATCCAGGTTTAAAACTATCTGTGTACTACATTTTATCCAAATTCGTTCAGTAGTTTTTGCGTGAAAGAGTAACAAACGTCTATCCATCGCTACATACATACATACAAATAATAATAATACAAACTTTCGCGTTTATAATATTAGTAGGATAGATACCGTCCCTGTAAATATGTGTGAAAATCTTGGAAGTTAATTTTGTTCCACTTTCCGGTTTCCGATTGAGCCGAAATTTTACATAGGTACATGTTGAGTTTGGATGACAATGCGTGGTAAGCTAAGTGACATAATAGGGGATCGGACTGGGGCAAAAAAATATGATTCTAATTAGTCCGTCAGTTCACAAACAACAACAACAGCAACAACAGCTCACAACTTAGGACCCAGTAATATTAATGACAACAATATCCCTGGTGCTAGGCAACTGGGCTTATCCCAGTTGTATACGTCCCTGTGTGCCTATTGGCCTTGTTCTTTTCTGTCTCCTGCTGATATGGCGGGATGTGGAAATTTCTGTTTTTCCTACTCCTCCGCTATTCTTTTCTGATTAATTTCGTTGCGGGATCCAAGACAGTCAAATCATTTCTCTGGGACTTCGTCGAGCTTCATTGTCTCGGCGGTTTTCTTGTGGTCGTCACTGTTGATTCTGGCTTACAGAAGTTACAGTGGTTTGGCAATAGTGAGGCGGACTAGTCCGTCAGTTAGATTATCGAAAAATATTGGATACGTGTTTTTTGTTTTATCAAATTAATAAAATTTGACGAAGATAAGACGCGTCAAAGATCATGAATGGGGGGTTGTGACGTCATTTGTTGATGAAAAATGTACTACTATGTGACGTTTTCGAGGAATACACGAGTTTTCGAAGCATTGTATCGTCTTCATTTTTTGTTTATGTGAAAAAAGAAAAAATACGTGTCCAATATTTTTTAAAAATCTATCTGACGGACTTATTATTATTTTTTTGTCCGATCCCCTATTCTAAATCAAATATGACGGACTCCCGAAGATAACAACTAACTATTAGTTATCAAATGAAAGGGTCTGCTGAGAAGAATTAGAATGTGAAGTAGAATGAGGTCAATTATACTATGTATTATATTATTTATGAAATTTCTTCTAAAAACCTTTGTATGCAGGTATCTCAAATCTTCTTCACTAATCTCCAAAACGACGAATCTCCCTCCAAAATCTATATAATCTTCTCTATCGCTAAATATCTTGCGAAATACGAAAACTCCTGACAGTTTCGGTGTCAATAGGCACCATTGATTTAGTTATACGTGTGTATAGCGCGTCGTCGCTTCGTTGGAAGATAAGGTGGAGTGACCGGCTGACGGCACCGCGACTCGAAGTAGAGGTTAAACTGAGATCAAGAATTTTTCTTAGCCATTTTCAGAGGCACACAAATGCTGTCGGTGATGCATCTGGTCCTTCGAGACTAAATTTAGTTTTATTTTATTGGATCGCAGCCTTGTTTTTGGCTTACGTAGGTACTTGCAGGTTTAGCAATAATTGTTTTTTGATTTAGAACATGCTTCTGTCCTGTGTCCCGTTTCCTATAGGTCTTTGATTCCAGTTTAGCTTTTTACCTACCCCTCCAGTCTTTCTCGTTTAGAAAAGTAAGTTGATTATGCACATTATATCTGACATGATTAATTCATCTGTATCGATAACCCAAACGCACACAAAAGAAAAAATCTTTAACCGTCGTCGGTTAACCGTAGTTAAGATGGTGCAGCCCAACGTACTCCACCGAAGCCGCAAAAATGCGTCCATGTGCTGAGTACAACCCCACAACTCTTTAAAAAAAAGCGAAAATTCTCACTACTACCACCAATTATCGCACTCCGTAATTGAAAGAGGGATTTTTAATTAATCACCTCATAAAGGCGCCGTTTTGACACTATGTCAAAAATGATGAATTTATGGTCGTGAGTCGTTTTTTTATTGACCTATAAACTAACGTAATTGAACGTTTTAGTTCGAAAGTTTTTTGTCATAAGTTGTAAAACTGCAGTTTCGTTGTAATCGGTATAATATGTTGTCACGTAAAAATCATAGTGTGTAGCAAGATAATGTTGAACTGGATGATAAAAAAATGTCTGACCTTGAAAGTTCGTACGTGAGCTGTCATGTTAAGAATCACATGAGTTTTCTAGTCAACTTTGAGGCTGCAAACAAATGACCCTGTCAATTCGTAACATGACATTTTTTTTTTTACATTATTACATTGGTGCATAGAAAAGAAAAGAAATATATAAAATTAGGTGAACACAGGAATATAGCACTTGGAAGGGGTTTGCCCAGCAGTGCCCAAAGTGGCTTTTAACACGCGTTAAGAAAATACTGCAGTAAAGTCTCTCCTCCGTATTTGGAAGAAGTCTTTGACCCTGTATTAAGTCAAAGTGAAAGGGTGATTCCACTAATTACTGTAATGAGACAAACACCTAGCGAACCCTTGCAGGAATGCAATACCTTTACACATCATCGCGCTGCTCAGTCAGTCACGTTAAACTGGGCATGATGTCATCAGGGTGGGGTGATCAATTAACGAGAACTAGACTTTAGTACTTTTCTAGAATTTATGCTAGGTACTCTCTTAAACAAGTAGTATAATTTTATCGTTGAATCGAGTATAATAACTTTCTATTAGACTCTGTTGGATTTTGAATAAATTCGTCAAAATATTGTTGTAAATTTAATCAGCTCTAAAACTGTTATTTCATCGAAAAGACATAGCATTGATTTTTTTTCAATGTACCTAACACTCGCATTGAAAATCAACGCCTAAGTTCAAACTTACCTAAAACTTACCTAAGTTGAAACTTACCTAGTTACTTAAAGCGAAAGTTTATGAAGATGATGTTTGTTTCTTTTTCACCCAAAAACGATTGAACGGATTTGGCACATAGATACTTTATTAACCTTGTTAACATATAAAACTTTTTCCAGTAGCACGATCCCGTGGAATAATTACCGAACTCTAGGAGGACGAAACCGCAGGCATAAGCTAGTTAAAAAAATTACTTCAACACTCCAATTTTTAGCAAACACAAAACACAGACAACCACCACACAAATTCCGCAGTAAATCGAATTACCAATTAATCATTAATTTACGAACATCGAGCCCCTTCTTCATTCATCTTTTAAAGATAAAATTCTTAGTAAAGAATGGTTCCTTTGATGTGTGAAGGACTGAAGGAGCTACTGTAAGCCATTTTGATTGACAATCGCTATAATTTTGCACCGTTCAATATTGTGACTGGTTTCATAATGATAGCCTTGTCGTATCAATGCTGATTCTTTATAAGTGGGAAAGGGAGTCGTTTTTAGAATTTATGAGCTGGAAATGCATGATTGTAATAGTCTGTTATTAAAGTGTCGTTGATTCTTGGATAATAATGAACTAGTTAAACCTTTACCTGTTTATATTTCTTTGAATTTAAGTGATTAGGAGAATAAAAATGCGGCTGTTAGTTTCAAAAGTTCTTCATTAAAAATTTCATCATCTTCTGCATAGCGTTTTCTTAGCTAAGTTGAGGTAGGGTTCCAGTCTAATCGGATACAGCCGATACCTGTATTTTATATGAACGTCAATCTGACCTCTACAATCCGGTTATACAAATCTTGACTAGACTTTCGGGCCACTGACAAAATTAAAAAAGTTCTAATCACACATGCTCACAGAAAACAATTAAAACCCCAGACTCAAATATTACCACGCGGTGAACTTTATTGCCTGAATACTGAGTTGTTTTTCTTTCGACACTACATTATTCTCTGTTACCCGTCCTTTTCGCAACTTTTAGGGACCAGCCAAAAATGCAGTTATAACTTCAGAACAACTACTCCTCCCCTCCTCCTCTCTCTACTTCTTCTTCTTTTAACTTCAAAAATCTCCAAAAATCTCTAAAACTAAACATACCTTTTCAAAACCAAAAGAAACCTTACAGTATAAGGATAACATCGAATACTTTTTCTTATTTACCGTATTTAACTGATGTACTTGTAGAACATTTTGGCCAGTCTAACAGCTGAAACCATTGTAAGACTCTTTCCATTATCAAAATCAGCGTAGTAACCATCGATCAAGTCACCACCTACAGGTTTACTGTACTGCTTACGACAAGTATTAGGTTTCGCGGTTGCAAGCGACAACGTTTGGATTGAGTTACAACTTATAAGTTTATAACTATCTGTTTTTATTACAGGAGATGTTTTGTTAACGGCATCTTAATGAATAATCGTGTAATTTTTGCAAACTTATTTGATTGTTCTACGTCCAAATCTATAGTCAAAAAGTCATTGTCCTAAATGTTACAGCACCATGCTGAGATAGTGGTCTTATGGCTTCGTACGGGGCTAATTTAAATTTAATGTATGTATGTCCTAATTTTAAGTGTTTCTTGAATTTTTGTCAATTTGTGTTGCCCTGTGTGAAACCAATAAAAACTTTTCTTTCTTTCTTTCATGACTTATGCAAACATTGTTTTTTGCAATACATAAGAATTTAAAAACTAAAAACCGGTAAAACTACAGAATAAAAATCGTATCTTAAATCATTATTTTAACTAGAGTAATCTCTTTGACTTGTTTATAGATACGTTGTTTGTCTCTTCAACTATTTCAATGCAATTTAGCTAAACGCAAAAACCTCACAAAAAAATCAGAAGATCTTATATCTAGTCTTCACCAGATACCAGTAGTAAAAGTAGAATCTACTGATATCTAGATTTTTGCGTTTTATATAGCCCTAGTGCACGTTTATTGCGACTTCGGCTAAAATATTTTCCAGAGGACAGAAATAGTGCCTAACACCGAATACTTAATATTTATATAATTGTACCTATATCTTGATGACATCAGGTTACCTTTAATTATCAAACACCCAATAATACTGAAAATTTTATTCTTTCTACCACCTGCTCAATATAAACTGAAGACATCAAACCTACTTACTACAACATAAAAATAAACACGTGATCAAATAACTGATAATCGGCGTTTATTCCCGTCAACATGTCAAAGAAACCATAAATTATATTTTTATTGACAGACCTGCCCCCATAAATAATACCTGTCTACTTGACGTCGCTACGTTAACTAGTACTATAAAATATTGCAAAGAATATATAATTAATTATGTATCAGCCGATTCCGATTCTAATTTGATTAGCTTAGGTATTAACATTTGATTAGGCAGAGAAACTGATGTTAATCGGTTGTTTAAAAGGTTAAATTAGCTGCCGGTGATAGGTAAGACGACACGTAAATCATTGCAATTTAAAACTTATGTCATGGTGATAAAAGTCATGCAATGGGTCATTGTTTAGACAGCAAACAAGTAGATATGTGTCACAACATTTTTTTTTGTCAAAAACTTAAGAATTGCCAAACGAAATACTGCAATCTTCCATATAAAGGTAACTCGTATGTACGAAGATTCAAAACTTTAATGAAATGGAGAGATAAAGGATCGAAAATGAGAACGACTTGAGGTCAAGTAACAGTACTAAAAAAACACCAATAGCTTGCAAATAACAAAAAAAAACTTAATGTACTAACACAAGATTTCAAAATTCACTCTGTGTTCAAAATCAGGTGCTCAAAGATCAGTGATAAAACGGTGAAAACATTCCTCTCTTTATCTTCATTAATAATGAAAAAAGAGAGGAGGATACATATAGTGTTGTTGTTACAAAATCTGTATTCAAAACACATGTTTGCGAGGCACGACATCTATCAGGCTGTCGACGAAACATTACGGTGTTTATCACGTAAAGTCTATAAATAAGAGCCTAATGAGCTGACCAGTCTCTGATTATCCTTGTTCGATAAGCTTTGCGCTTCCTGGATGCACATTTGATGATGATGTCAACGTGCAATTGCAAGTAGGATATCACAATGAGGTGCGCAGTTGTGATGTCGACATAATTGCTGTGGAACAAGGCATCTTACATCATTGTCTCAGAACGATCGATTAAAAGGTTATGTTGGTTTTAGAAGAGCTACCACTTTTGATGCTGTTAGTTCTTCGGACGTTTATGAGGTTCATATCACACAACAAACAAAATTTTCTGCTTCGGCGCGGCAAAGTAAACAAGCGACAACGACAAATGTAACTTAGAAATAAGTTATTTGTATTAAATTCTTTACAGCGAACTTCCTTACTTGCAACTTCACAAGTTATATAGCCAAACTTCGAATTTGCAGACAAATGTTTCCACAAATGAAGTTCCGCGTCTCAGGACTAGACGCGAAGGCCAAATACATCCTCCTACTGGACATCGTAGCCGCTGATGACTACAGATATAAGTTCCACAACAGGTAGACCCACATTCATTGCCTGCTGGACCTCACGTCATCCTCGTCTTCACGTGTCTGCTTCTCAATGTACATCAACCGAGACTTTGGCGTCACACTGACGCCAGATTGCCGGTTTCACGTTTACAGATATCACCGTTGATTGGAGATGCTCATTCCATTTTAACAGCGTTCCGTTACACGCATGTTTTCATTTAGCTTGTGATTCTCCCCACGCAATGCACTAGTTCCCATCACGAAACGATTCCGATGCGTTCGTTAATTGCGCCAAGACAATTTGTACGAAACACGCTTAATTTAAGGGCAACGACATCGCACGACAACTGGACACCGCCTGGATCCGACGATTAAGGATTCAACTCGCATCCAATGGGTAATATCATTAAAATATCTTTGTCTCAAACGCCGCAGCGGTAATGTTAAAAGCCGAGCCGACACCAGAGGTGAGAAATACCAACGCGACTCGTACTGTTCTCCCAAATTAACCAAAATTGGAGCTGAAGTCGCGGCGGCAATCTCCTTGGGAGATCTCGGAGACAAAAAACACAACGAGTCTTCCGGGTGTCGTGAACATCCCTCAGAGCTGCATCTGAAATCGATAATCATCGTATTTGATCATACATTGTTTGATCCGCGATGACAAGCCGCGATAAGGTTCGTTCCTCCGCCTGCAGCCGCAGGTTTGGCAACATCGAGATGCGGCCGATAAACTTCGATTTAATATCCGTTAATTAATACGGCCCGAGCATTCCGGTCCAAAATGCGACTGTGAGTCAGCCGTAAACCGATACAGACGCCGACAAAGGCGGCCGCCTAGCGCCGTTAATATGGTAATTAATTATTACAAATCTTTCGTACATAAATTACTTACCAATTACTAGATGGGATTCTAAACGAGGTCCAGACGGTTTTTTCTTGGAAGCTTGTATCGTGAAGTATTCGTGTAAGTTGGTGTAACACCGCATTTGATCACGTGCGATGGTCACGATTTCGCGACTGTGCAAAACCGCACAATGGGCGCGCACCTCGCCATTTTTGGTCCTTCGTGGCGGAAACATGGGCTTTTTGTGTGTCGCAAATGCTTTATAACACCTCGTCGTGTCTCACTGATTAGACGAAAAAGTAACGAGAAACGCGAGTGCTCCAACGGATAATCCAGTTGCCTATAGTCTGTCGGTCACTAGTTTATATTGGCGACATAACATTAATAAAATCTAATTAACACGGCGTAAGATCACAAGCTAAACACGCGTTTCTTCGTACATGAACATAAAAAGTGAAACTAGTCCAACAACATGTCTCACAATCGACGTGATGTCAAATCGTTGTCGCAAAAGAACAAGTCCCAACCCATGTTTTTCTCTCGATTGCTTGCAGACGTATGTTTCCTGCCTACAAACTCCGCGTTTCTGGTCTTGATAAAAAAGCAAAATACATTTTGCTAATGGACATCGTAGCTGCCGACGATTGCAGATACAAATTCCACAACAGGTATAAATAAAGAGATGGAATTAAATTAAAATAAGAAAATCGTAGAGGGGCTAAAATAGTTGATCTTATTTTAATGTAATTCGTTGATATATAAACGAGAGGCAAGAAGCATGCGTATTGTTGCAATTATGATGTGTGATATTGGAGATCTGCGTTCAGAACATTAGGTCCCAAGACGAGTCCTCCATTTTTACTGCCTTTTCTGCATTCATTTCTGTTTCGAGTTACATTTTGCGACGAGATTCCATCGTTGGGGATTCAAGTCCATTTTTTAAGACCACATTATCATATTCTGTTACAATTTACATACATTTTCTCTTGACATCGCACATTTCGGTATGAATAATCGTTGCACGCAGATCTTTTATTCACATTGTTTCTTATGCACTGTTGTCTGTAGAACTTAATAGCTTATTTGTCTTACTTATAGCATGTTTTTCACCATCATTAGTATCTTAGTGCATGTCTAACGCTTTCGAAACGAGGATATTGATTGCTTCAATAAAATTCATTATTTCGCCAAATTCGAAATTGATTTCTTAATGCCAATGTAATCAATCAATTAAAACAATAACGATACGAAGATTGTCTACTAATGAACTATTAAAAAAATCATGTCAGTCGGTCAGTACTTTCTGACAATTATGGGAAGAATTTTTTGATTGAATTAATTGGTTTATTAAGTCAATTAGAAGGTTTTTTGTTTGGTGTTCTTGACTTTGTTCGTTTGTTCTCGGAGTCGGTGGATGGTCGCCGGGAAGGCGGACCCTGAGATGCCGAAGAGGATGTACATCCACCCCGACTCCCCCTCGACGGGTGAGCAGTGGATGCAGAAGGTGGTTTCCTTCCACAAACTCAAACTGACGAACAACATTAGTGACAAGCACGGTTTCGTGAGTACCGACTTCTTTTTTAGCTGCGGAACTGTGAAGGAAGGGAGCTGAACCATTTGCATTGTCTTCTTTTGATTTCGTCTTCTAATGCGGTTGTTGGGTTCGAGTCCTAGGACCAATTTGCAGGTGTAGGTACTAGAACTTTAATAGTGCGCCTACCACATGCTCCTGCTTCACCACGGTCGGTCTTGCCTTACCACGGCCTTGCCTGCGCAAACTGGCTTGAAGTTGAACACGAAACACCGTGCGTGTGGTTGGTACACGGCGCGGCCTGCGCATTATTTGACATGCTAAAAATTTTATCTGCGCAAGCTCGGCCTGCGCGTACTTGTCTGTGCGTGTGGCTAGGCGTTCAGTGTTCACACCGCAGTCGAGGCTAGTCGTCGGTCGATGACGTTTCGTCGTACGTGCTCGTCCGTAATTAAAAAATGGCAAACTTACGAGTACGTATGTATGATCGCGACTTTTTTTTTTTTTTTTTATAAATCTGTGGCTGCAATTCGGAAAATGAAATCAAAAGTTTTAAAGAAATAGTTCTTCACTGGGAAACGTTGTTTACACGTCGACGATTTCGACAAAAATAAAGCATGCGCGTACTTAACTGAGCGTGTGGTAGCTCCGTCCGTGTTCAGTTTTTTCGTGCGAGAAGCTCGCGTAGGCCGGGACTTTGGTGAAGCATGAGCGTGTGGTAGGTTAGGCCCATAAAAATGGGTAAAACACATTAGGCTCGTCACAGTGTTCCATTGCCTAAATAACGTCTGTTTGTAATGACTGCGATGAAATCATCATCAAAGAAACAAGAATCATTTTGAACCAAATATAGGTATTTGGTTACGAAATTTAAAGAATCCACTTTAAATATAGTTTAAAGCAGACATCGTTTTTGAATCCCAAAGTTCAGCTCCTTTACCAAACCTTCATGGTTCCAAAGCCTAATACTTTCCACTCCATGCTCCTTTTGATCACAAACGAACAATTATTATACACAAAAATTGTTACCAACAATAGCATTATACCGCATCCGAAAAGTAGCAGTCTGTTTCTTTTTTGTAGCTTTTTCAACAAAAACTTTATAATGTGGGTGATATTATAATTAAAACGAGGTTGGGCAGGACCCCTGGGGTTGTCTGCGGGACCCCTTTGTGTCTGTTACGGCTATTACTGATATTTACATTGGGTGCCCATCATCTTGCCTTACTTCAATAGATTATCGCCATGTTAAGCGCACTTCAGATGTTTAAAGTTTTTTTTTTATAGTGTGTTGATAGGGAGTTTTATGTTAGTATGACAGATTTTAATTTTGTATCATTTTGTTGTTATTTATGTATTATGAACTTATGAGTTGCGGATGTGCTGACGACATTTGGTCGGGTTTTATGACTTTTTGATTGCATTTACGTATTTCTTGATTTAGATTTGTACTAATTTGAAAAGAAGGTTGATAAACTGGGGGCCTGAGTAATCTGTCATATTTTAAGAACATTGGCGCTTAGATGACCCCGCTGTTAAAACTGAATTGTCAGAACAGAACTGTCAATCTTTTTCAATGGGAACCACCCAAAATACGATTAAAAAGGAAAAAAAATTGCGCAGTCCACTTTAAAAAAAAAGAAATGAAGCTTCTGTAAAGTAAAAGGCGGGATCTTTAAGTAACTTACACTTGACCGTTTACACGACCGCGATCCAATCATAGATAACACCATTGTTTTTTTATTTCGTTCGATGGGCGCTTGATTTTTTTGTTTCTTTTTTTGGATGTCAGGCCTTTTGTCTTTGACGAGGGACGAAGGTAATTGAAATAACGACGGTCGCGGAGAGGTATGCGTAGAATTTTGACAACAGCTGACTACGTAGACGTTAGTGATGTATTTTGTCGTATTTTTCATCTGTCGCTTATATGAATGTGTTGCATTTGAAGTTCTGTTTTTGTTAATTGTGTATTTAAAGAACGAATAACTTTTTATACAGGCTACTGTAGATACTAGATTTACAGATTCCGATAAAACATGAGAGATTCCAATCGAATTTTATAATATTTTTACGTAAGTTTGTGTCAAACAGAAAAACTAAAAAATTTCGTGGAGTTTTAAGCTTGTTAATGCTCTTCCAATTAACATAAATCGTACTTTTTCAATCAAACCCTATAATTAAAAGAACTTCCTATTGTTTTCTATCTGCAAACCTGGGTTCAAAAGAAAAAAAAAACCCGTAAAACAGCTTGACAAGATAGATTGTGTTTTGTTTTTAAGTTTTTTGTCCACCGCTCTGACGAACATGCCGATTTTCGGGCGACCATCGATATTTTATAGCGATATTATCGAAACAATCGTTAATAACGATCATTTGAAATATTAGGCTGTTCATGTTTTGGGATGTCTATAAAAAAATGTTCGTCGCGTTCTATATTAGAACAATGAAGTTTCGTGGTGTTGTTTAAAGAAAACTTTTTGTAGGTATTTTTTGGACATTTACAAATATTACCTAATCACAACGTATACATCACTTAATTTCGACAAAAATCTATGTAGATAGAGACATGTTTTCGTCGATAAAAAAGCTCTTTCCTAAAATAATGCACTACCCACACACTTTACACAGTCGAAAAATATGAAACTGCTGGATAAAAAAAAAATAATCAAACCATTTCTGCATCGATGTATTTTCCACCCTATATATACATAAACACAGAGATCTTTTGCATATTTATGGCTAAACTAAACCAATAAAATAACATGGTGAAACTCTATAATATAGGCGTTCGTAAACAACGTTTGATAACTTAATAATTTTCAATTATCTATGAAGTGTATGTCAAGTAATTGCTCCAGATGTAATTTTGTAAAGCGGTCGACGCCTACAATTAACTTGTTTTCTTATAAATATCTCTGGGAAACTAGCGATAACCCTGACTTCGATGACTTGATACTTTTATTTTTTTTTAATGCAAAAATATATATAGAATAAAAATGGTGTAAATGGTAACTTCGATTCACGAGCTCTAAATAAAATGTACTTATACGTACCTAGAACTTGTAAAAATAATGTTCATCTAGGTACACTGAAAAAAATTTTTACTTATACATAACCAAACTTTCGTCAACATGTAACACAAAAAAGTGACCACATAACTTTATGCAACATGTAACCAAAACCAGTTGGCTTATTTTTCTAGCAAACTATTTGTGTTGTATATTGTAAAGCAGTTTTAGCTACGTGATAAGAAAACGTCTACGTTACTTTTGGCCTTACATTTGTTATAAGTAAACATAATGATTCCCTACATCTTACTATAATTATAAGTTACTTTAAATAAATTATTTGTTACATGTAAACCAATCCATTTGATAATATGTAACATGATTTTCTTGTTATATAGAACTAATTATTTATGTTGCTTTAGGTAATTTGTTTGTTTTCCATTTGTAAAAGACTTAGACTAGAAGTAGTCAAAAAATGTGTTACTTATATTTCAAGTTTTGCATTTGTAATCAGCAAAACTTTTGTTTACGTATAGCAAAACTTTTGTGTTAATACGTTGTTTACGTGTAACAAAACTTTTGTGTTAATACTTTGTTTACGTATATCAAAACATTTGTGTTAAAACTTTGTTTACGTATATCAAAACTTTTTGTTGATACGTTGTATAAGTATAACAAAACTTGTGTTAAAACTTTGTTTACGTATATCAATACATTTGTGTTAAAACTTTGTTTACGTATAGCAAAACTTTTGTGTTAATACTTTGTTTACGTATAGCAAAAGTATTGTGTTAATACTTTGCTTACGTATAGCAAAAGTATTGTGTTAATACCTAAACACATACTTATGGGTTCCACTGGATCTCATCGTTACTCTGTTTTTAAACTAATGTGATTTAAAGGTACATTAGTTTAAAAACGAGTAACGATGAGACCCAGTGAAACCCGCAGGTATGTGAGTCCTATTAAGGATAAGTAATGATTTTATATTTGCAATTATTTCTGAAAAAGATGTACATAATTTATGAATAAAACGGAAAAAAATACTTTTTAAAAGGTTTATTAGACTTACTTAATTAACATTTGACATTATTATAACTGATAATTAACTTATACAGGGTGACCTGAAATTAGTGGCGGACCCGTTAAGGGGTGACAGTAGGCATCAATTCCAGTCGATATCACTCTTAGACCTACTGTCCTAAAGTTAACCCATTTCAAGATATTCCTACTTAAAGAATTTTACAAAAAAAATCCTACTTTAAACGATTTTCGCGTAAGATACCGACATTTACGAAGATATCGCTATTAATAATTCCTTACTTAGAATATCTTTGATGCAAAACAAAAAAAAAAGTACCAGAAAGACCAATTTTTAGGATTTACAGCTATTTTAAGATTTAAAGTAGGGTATTTTTTGTAAAACTCTTTAAGTAGGGATATCCTGAAATGGGTTAACTTTAGGACAGTAGGTCTAAGAATGATATCGACTGGAATTGATCCCTCCCTACTATCACCCCTTAACGGGTCCGCCACTAATTTCAGGTCATCCTGTAGTAACACTTAAAACTTGATGCGCTGTGGTAGCCCGCGAAATTCTAATTTTCTTGCGTTTTTTGCACTTTGCAGGTCAGTGTAAGGTTTTCTCTTTATCAATATGATGCGATGCGACAATAAGAAATAAGTAACTACATAATTTTATTCATAAAATTCATCAATACAGTCATATCTATGAGTTAGAATCGATCCGGATTGTCTGATTTTGGTAATTAGACGAATCTGGACCGATTCTAACTTAGGTCAAGTGTAATGAAGATTTTCATGGTTAAAATTATGTAATTACCTAAATTTCTCATTGTCGCGCATCATATTTTGATCAAGATACAACCGTACACTAACCCGCAAACTGCAAAAAAACGCAAATTGAATTTCGCGGGCTACCCGCAGAGGATCTACCTTAAGGAATTATATTTCACATTACACGTTTTTTAGTAAATGTTTTTTAAAAAATGGTTCAATATTATGTACCTTGAGGTTATCTCCTTTAATGATTGACCCACAATAATTATAAAGGGTTGGAAAGTTACCCCCATTTGTTGCACTTTAGTTTTGCGACGTTGTATGGTTTCATCTATCTGCGCTGCGCTCTTTACATAACAGATAAAGCTATCCAATACTTCAAGTTTAGAAGGTCTCCACTGTTTTTTTGTCTTGTCTGTTTTCAGCAAGGAGGTTGTCATTAAAAAGGGCAGTGTCATAAAAGCGACAACATTCAATACCTCTTCAGTGTCTGTAAAGAGATAGATATATACACATTATTTACGGACACTGTAATTTTATAATAATAGTAAGTAGGTACTTCGAAGACGTTAAATTTCATCACCTAATCACATAATTAAAAACTAGAATGCCTATATAATATATCAAAAATTACTCGTCTGATTAAAATTATATGACTTTTATGTCAGGTCATTTATTTATTATTGTCTTGTCACCCTCACATCATTTCTATCGAAGATTCCCAGAGTTGAATGGATGAAATCTTTCCATGCAATAAGTCTGCCTTTGCACTACTCGATGTCAATATTTTTTCGAAGTACCTAGCTATTTTTATTTCATGTACAATAAATGCATACTGTATATGTATTAGTTACTTATACATACTTGTTTATTTGATGAATTATAACTTACTATTGTTTTCTATGATGTTTAAAATTTCTTTCAATCCTGAATCCTGTCTTTTTCTTGCATAATCAATTATTTTTGGCCTAAGCAAAACCCAGTTCTGCTCTAATTTGTCGTCGTTAAATGGGTACAGATTTTTAAAATCCTTCAAAAGCTGAAAAGAAAACAGTAAATAAATTAACCAAACTCAAATTATTATACTTACACTACAACACACAGCCCAATATATTATTTACTTTTTCTCTGAATCAGTATGGAAGATTAAATAAGTAATAAAATAACATACCAAAAACACACCACCCGGCTGGTTGAGTGCTTTATACTTGCGAAGGTACTCTTCAACTGTTGTTTCATTTGATGTTAATTCTATCAGCCTTTGTTTAGCAGTGATATTCCAATATGTTTCCACTGTTTCCCAAGGATCGCAGCAATTTTGGAGCCATACGATTTTGTCCTCCACATCCTCGGTAAGTGTTTTCAATTGTTCAATAGCATCTTGAATGTTAGAGCTGGTGTCAGGGTGAGGTGAACATGAAGTACTGGTTGATGTTGATGGCCGCCGTTTTGAATATTCTGCGATCACTCCTGATTTAATGAATTCACGCCTGCGTTGCCTATAGCAGTCTAATAATTTTCCTTTAGCAGAAATTTTTTGCTTTGTGGTGATAGTTGTGTATGGAATGAAATATACTGATGAATTTTCTTTGTTAAATATTCTTGGTATATCATAAGCCAGTTGGTAAAGTCTTGAACTGGTAATTTTTTTTTCTGGGTCATCCTTTAATTCATTAGCAATGATGACATTGCAAAGCCTTCTCCTATCAGCATTGTTTAACAACCCTGTGTCTTTGTGTCTTAGTAAGAGAGATTTACCATCATTTGTTGAATTTAAAATTCTGTACAACTCCTGAAATAAAGAAATTGAGAATTAATTTTTGACATTCTTAAAAATAAAACATTGTCATATAGTCAGTTATTATTTGTTATATTATTATGTGATAAGATAACTACATATTAACTATTTTTGGATTTCTACCTTTTCTTGTGCTGTGAGACCTTGCTGTTTGCCCAATTTTATGTATCTAGGTCAACAGGAAGTACCTTATAGGTTTTGTTTGAATCAATATTTGTATGAAAATGATGTTACAAAGGACCAAATCTTTTTGACGACTTAGAAGCTTGACATATCAACACCTCCAAGGGGCTGTAGACCTTAGTATTTGATATTAATTTCAACTTGGTATGTCTACCCGTTTCTGAGACAAAGGATCTTGACAGACGGACAGACAGACAGACAGACAGACAGACAGAAAACTAAGTGATCCTAGGGGCTTACAATATACTTGATTACAATGACATCGTTGTGTAGAAGGAATGTGGGACGCGGAAGGGGTTCACTGTTTCTTTATGAGTATAGAACCCTAAAAAAATCCTTTACCTTTATAAAAGTAAATAAAACAATAACTTACACAAGAAGTGTCAGGGGTAATATTGTCTTCTTTGTCAGGTAAATCTTCAATGAGTAGTTCTGTCGGCGGCTGTAAAATGTACGTAGTCACACTGCTGCACTGTTCTGCGCATAAAGGATCCTCAACAATCTGAAAATTAACAATAACTTAATGAGTTATACAATAATAATGTATTCTTACAAAGTACACAGTACAGAGATAATAACTTATGTCAATTTTTTACAATGGGAGCATAGCTACAGAGTGTACAATCTACCTAGAATCCTACTACTTACTAACATGGTCTAAACCTTTTGTTTTTTTTTGATGGTGGGAAATCATCAAGTGACCCGAACTTGTACTTTGGTATGCTCTCAATTATGTATACAAAAAAAAAATATTATTGACTCACTTCCATATTGGTACTTGTAGCTTCCCCTGACGTAATAGATCTTAACATTTTTATCTGTGTATTTAACTTGGCCCTGTGGCCAATTACTGGTACCAATTCTTTGATGTCCGTTTCAGACAACATTTGTAACGTTTCCAAATCTATAGCGTGTTCTGTAAAAAATTGGCAAGTTTTAAGTAGGTTATGATTATAACCCGCTTGGCTTCGACCGCGTGTATGTCGGATAATGTCCCACAGGAACGTACTACCGAGTAATCCGTCCCTCTATGAAGGACCATAGTCCTTGTCTACAATATAAAGGTAACCTCTGTGCAAAATTACAACGGCTGGACGTTGATGAGTCAGTCAGTCAGTTTTCTTTTTATTTACCTATATTTAGATGCTGGTTAATTGATAAAATAATGTGATAAACTTACCTTTGAATGGAGCGATGTACATTTCAAGACCCCATTGGCGAAAGTAATCGCCCAACGGGTCTGGACGTTCTTCTGGCCCAGCCATTGAAGTTTTTGAATGAATTAAGTACTTAACGTACAGTCGTACATGCAGAAGAGTTGAACACAATAATTCACTATAATTAAGTTTTTTTCAGCGAAATAACAACGTGCCGATCGCGGTAGGTAGTATCCCTAAATGCGCGCCAACGCTATGCCAGCCAATTATGCCATGCGCATCGGGGGACGAAAAGCCCGGTGGAGACTGGAGCAGTGTTGCCGTTCAACTAAATTAAAAGTCCCTAGCCCATTTTAAAAACTATTTTAGATTATGAAAAAAACTTTCACCTAAAATCCGCTAGAAGTCTCTAACATTCGGTTTAGGAACAAACATGATCAAGAAAAACCGGCCAAGTGCGAGTCGGACCTGCGCATGAAGGGTTCCGTACCATTATCTATAAAAACGAGCAAAAAAAAAGAAACTTTATTTCTAGATATAAATTAAGATTGTTTAACGTCACTTTGAAGTGCTATAATGTCGCTAGAAGTCCCTAAAAAAAACTCGCTAAAACCAAAACATTCATAAAACTCCCTAGTTCTAGCGATATAGTCGCTAAAACGGCAACACTGCTGGAGAGCGGCAAAGGCAAAGACACGAGCCAACAGGTTTTAACTGGTATAAAATGGAAAAAAAAACGGACGCGGGTCGCAGGCGCAGCGTCCCCGATTCTTCTGTTACATGTTACATTAGTTACATTACAGATAAACGAAATGTTCTTTTAGTAATAAACGAAATTAGACACCGTGTGTATAAAATTTCCTAGATGTTGCTAACCTGCAGTTTTGTCATTCTCCACAAAACAAATTAGGTTAATTGTTACACAATGTTCATTTGGACCGATTTCCACAACCTCAAAAATTTTGAAAAAAAAATAAAATTAAAAACACAATGATAAGCATTACAAAGCCAGAGAAATACAGCAATAAACTTTAAAGTCGAAGTCGACGAGTCGACGAGTCGAGTGTCGAGTCGTATAACTCGAAATTAGGTTTGTGTGGTTTGGAACATTTTGGCTTAAATCGGTCCATAAGAATAAGGAAATTATTGCTGAGATGCACCTGGAACATTTCTAGCTAGGGCTTACAAAATCGTTTGCTGGAAGCAATAAAAATACTTTTGTTTTAGGATGAGAATGTTAATGCCTAAATCGGACATAACTGTTTATTAGCCTGTAACCACTTACGTTTGTTTACTTCAGTATGTTTAGAGCTAGTCATATTTATTTTTACTAATGACCTAACTTGAAATAACATAGGCTCTTTTGTCTTTTAGAGACAAATCACTTTTATTAAATCAAGTTAACTTTTATAAAGTCTTGTCAAACTTTGATTATTCCTGAAGTAGCCGAAGTAGTTTGGCTAAATATTTCTTTCAGTGTATGTCCCTTGGGAGCCTTACCGTCATGAAATAGGTCTTATCTCATAGTTAAAATCCTCATTCCACGAGTAAATCATTACATCTTAATTAAATTGAATTGTAAAATACTTGTAGTGTTTGCGTTTTTTTTAAATTTAAATTCCGTCAGACCAAAAACTGTCGACGAGTTCGGCACATTCAGTTGCTTTTACTTGTCTGTTAGGGTTAGATAACCGGATTTGTTTGTAACATTCTTGTGCCTCGTAGGTATGTTATCTAAATGAAAAACACTTACCGACTCTTCTAAAGGCCACCACAAAGGCTTACTCATCATAACATAACTGCAGCCCATTAGCCGATTCTCAACCTAATTAAGTACCTACCATTTGACAGATCGTATCTCTAGCCGCTAATAAAAATTTAAAAACAAACGCTTGTGACTCTGCCGGGGCCGTGAATCAAGCAGGGGATATATTGACGGCAATCGCGTTTATTTACAGCGCCCTTAACTTTATTGCCGAGCCAGGCTAAAGCTAAGCCGACAGAGGTACTGGCGATTTGTACGGTAATTTTGATGGTTTCTTTTAATTCGGTGACTTAAAATGCTCCTATAATATGTAGGAATTGGAAGAAGAGTTTTGATACTTTTGTATAGAGAAAGATTTTCTTTCTTTTTCTTTATTAAAGTGTGGTTTAAATTACATAGGTATTGGTTGAATAATACAACTTGTACAAATGTAAGCTTAATACAGAGTTTGAGTTTTATCGATTGAAAAAACTTTGTCAACCTACAAAATAAACCATTTTTGTTGTGGTTTGTTTATTACAATGGTAGTGGTGGGATTTAGAAATAACAGAAGTTTGTAAAATAAAAAGACGTATATTTTTTTGGCCAAGTGCAAGTCAGACTTGCACATAAAGGGTTCCGTTCCATGTCGGGGCTGCGGGTTGTTGTTAGAGATTCCGCAGCCTCGACATGAAGGGCTAGGAAGGAACATGGGTGGTTTTTAGTGCGTAGAAGTCTGACAGCCCCTTTCGCTCTGCCCAAGAGCAGGATGATGATTATTATTTAATGATATTCCACCCGCCAAAAAAAAGGGGTTCCGTTCCATCGTAGTTGGGAAGCCCCTTTATTTTGTATTATTTCTTGTTAAAGCGGCAACAGGAAAACGTATATTTTGTGATAAGTTGGTTTTGGCATAGTGTTTGTATTATTGACAAAGTTATATTTGCGGTTTTTCAAATGTGCTATAGGTACTTACCTCAAAAAATATTTACTATAAAATATCGTCAAAACAAATGTTGGTTGAAAGCATATATTTTTTAGATTTTTTATTCTCTTAGTTTAAAAAGTTAAAGGCCCCGGACACATTTTATCATTTGAAGTGTCTATCTTTCAAACGATTGTCTTTAAAAAAATGGTTTTAGAAACTTCAATGTCATTTTTAAATACCTATCTAAATCCTCTCTCTCTTTGCAATCGCTTTGTCGATTGATCGATTCCATCGCATGTCGCCTCTTCGCTTTGGTGGAAAAAGGCATTATTGTTTTGTCGCATGGCTTGGCGACGCGCCGCAAGTCGCGACCAATGTGCCAAAGTCCTTAAAGTCGTCGGCACTTTTATTGTAGTGCTAACAACCGAGATTGCCGTGGCGACTTTTAGACTTAAAAGTCGCAAAAAGCGTTTAATTATATTATCGTCGATGCCTTTTATCAATCATTGTGGTTTTATGTGTACCCCATTAATTAAAGGTATAAATATTTCTGAACGAATGATATAGTGGTACAATAAATAGGGGTTTTCTTAGTGAACAATTTAGGGTTATTTGAAGTGCATGAGCAAATAAAATAAATCTTTGCGTCCATTGGCAACTTAAATAGTCTGACGTCTACCTTTAGTGACCTAACCTACCATGCATACATTTAAATATTAACTTGATTCTCTTTATAAAATTTTGATCGAGCTATCTAAACTTTACTTTGAAATTGTAGTTTGGCAGTTATGCGACAGTTCCATATTTTAACGTATAGCTAAAGTATGTTCTAATTATTATCGGTTAAAGATACAGCTTATGAGCGTCTTCTATTAATTCTAGCCACCCAAAATTAGAAACTCTAGTACCTAGAAAGACATGCAGAAAGAAATAAACTCTCCCTCTCTAGATCTTGACAGTCTAATACCACTCAAAAAGACAGCTCATCATAGCTAATAACATCAAAACATCTTGATTCCACTACAAAAGATACACAAGTATCAAGTCTATTCAGTCCCACTAATCGGGGTCTATTGTCAAAAGTTTTTGCGAAAAACATCTTGAGCATTGAGGTTACTTCTATAATACCGAACTGAGGTAGCTTTAATACGTCTATAAAGAGTATTAATTGTCTACGGCTTAAGGTTTTCGTGCGTTAAATTCTTTTCAAGTAGCGCTTTGTTCGACTGCACATCTGTATCTTGTAAAAAACATGCGATAGAGAGTCTTGTCTATCGGTTAAAATTCGTGTATAAACTGAATTTTGATGTTCAGCTGAGTAAAAGATAATAATTGACAATAAATTGAAGTAGGTACATATTATGTACTTGCTAATCCTATTAAAAAAACCTATTTCTTTTTTTAGACCTACAAAAAATAATCGTACGAAACATCACTCGCTCGCTCTTAATCGTATGCGATTAGTAGTAACTTTCAAACATCGTAAATGAGCTTATGAAGTAAAAAGTTCAAAAAAAGTTTGAACCATTACATAACACAAGGAACTCGCAAGACTCCCCAAAATTTCTCAGAAAGTTTTTCAAACAAACCACTAAACTTAACCAATTGCTCAATTATAAACAAAAAAAATCAATCGACCTACTCTAAGGCTTCTTTTTCTTTAACTTTCGTCCATTTCTGTAACTTTGGTACGCAAGCGAACTTTACGTTCATAGGAACGGGAATATATACAAATAGGGCTACAAAGGCCCGGCCGTTGCTCGTTCGAGCAGGGAAGGGCCATATGCTCCGTAATTTATATACAGTTATTGATCAAAAGGTGATGTCCTTTGGCAGCCATTCAGGCGATATGCACAGCCCCACCAAATTGTTCTCTATTAAGGGCGATAAAATCTTGCGAAGGGGCTATCGTCTTAACGGTTCGATAGTGTTCCACTGGATTAATTATCGAGCGGTGTGGTTCGCGGTTTTGAGAATAGGTACAATTCAATGTTTAGAGGTACCTTTGAAATTATTTTACGAATCGATGTGACGCAAATGCAATGTAAGTGTTAGTGTTAGTTTTTTGTTTAAATAACAGGACAAAAAATTTACCTATTAATCAAGGATAACCGCTAGATAAGATTATACCATAT
The DNA here is from genome assembly GCA_932274075.1 of Diarsia rubi. Classification (NCBI taxonomy): domain Eukaryota; kingdom Metazoa; phylum Arthropoda; class Insecta; order Lepidoptera; family Noctuidae; genus Diarsia; species Diarsia rubi. The sequence goes on from OW026432.1 coordinate 4,598,061, forward strand.
TAATAGACTTTTTTTTTGAAATAGCAACTCAATCTACCTAATCATCTTCAGCATAAAGGATTCCGCAACAGATCTTGGCAAAGAAGCATTTTTTTTTGACAAAAAAGGACAAACCAAAAAAAAATTAACAAGACATCCTAATCTTAGTAGCGCAAACTACAACCCTTTCTAAAAAAGATGCGCCATTTTTCAAAAAAAAAAAATCCTTTAGAGTACCTACAATGGTGGTTTTCAAAGGTACATTTTTACTTGTTTAATCCATACAAAGTATTCTGCCATGTGGATACTATAATCCTTTGCAAAAACCCGCCTTTCGGTAGACCTTGATTACCTTTGGCGCCGGCACGGTTTTCAAATAATTTTAAGTTGATTAAAAATCATAAAAGTTGATACTCACCAGTGATAAAACGTCGCTTTCGGATTTCAACTTGATTGGATGCTTTTTTTTTGTTTATCAAGTTTTTAGTTGGTGTTCGATAAGTTTTTTTGGAAACTTTTCGTAGTTTTTTAGTTAGTTTTCCGTAGGTGACTGGTGAAATGATGAGTATTAAGATATAAAGGATGTAAAAGTACCCTTAACGCAAACGAAGGGCACTTGTTTTCCCCACCACTGCGATCATTGTTTGGTTCTAGACCATACCTGAGAACCCCCTACGGAGATATTGGGGGTCAAAGTTCCAAATTTTGCACAGCTGTTTTTGTAAAAACTAGTTTTTCAGGTTAAAACTTTACTTAAATTACCTCCATGACCCGTTTACTATTCAAAGCATCCACAGCACAATTATTTTTTAATAGTGCTACATTGAGTTTTACCGTAAAATGTGATGTTTGACCCCAAAAAAGACATTGCACTGAATCGTGACCGTTGGAAGGAATGGACTCCCTCCATTCCTTCCAACTGCAACGGTCACGATTTTGCTCAGCAGTGATTTTTGACCCCAAAATAAAAAGTCGTTTCCCAGCAAAAAAATTGGGTAGTGGTACTTAGTTTGATGTACAGAATGCTTGGTTGACGTAAGTGTGAAGGGTTAATTTACACCCTGTATGGAAGAAGACATGCCGCGAAAACCCCAAATAAATGGGGCAATGGAGTAATAGTGATGAGTTAGTTTTCCGATTCGGGTTTTTCGGTTCACACAGCCGGCAACCAAGCATTCTGTTCATCAAACTAAGTACCCTACCCAATTTTTTTGCTGGGAAACGACTTTTTATTTTGGGGTCAAAAATCACTGCTGAGCAAAATCGTGACCGTTGCAGTTGGAAGGAATGGAGGGAGTCCATTCCTTCCAACGGTCACGATTCAGTGCAATGTCTCTCCAATTCTCAAGGAACACATCCAGTTGGTCCCGCCATCTCCTCCGTGGTCTGCCACGACCTCGCGTCACTGTTTCAGGGCACCAATCCTGTGCTTTACGGGCCCACAGCTCGTTCGGCATGCGACATACATGTCCTGCCCAGTCCCATTTAAGTATAGTGAGCGCAGTGTAGTGTTTCCGGTGAAACTCAATGTTAAACCCAGTCTACGATAATTTAGTAGGATTTCGTTAAGAGTAACCTACCTAGTTTAACTTGTGGTAGATTTAAAGATTTCTGTTCCGTAGAAAATGATTCTGTTAAATAAGACCTTTATTTCAGTCTATCAACATTAAATCTTCCAGGTCCTGCTTATGTCAGTCATCTTATATTCTACCTAGCCCCAACTCCGTTCAAGGTCGACTCCCAGTTGAACCTGATGAAACCAAATACCAATATTTTACATAGAGTGACTGCCTGTTTTTTATCCACAACCGAGGTACTTGGCAACACTACGTTCTTATGTCAATAATAAAGACAAAGAGCACTTACTTCGTATTATCCTCTAACTGACCTACCAAACAGATTCTTGATGACACGAACTGATCCAAAATAGTATCGGTATAGCGTTACTAGTTGTCCATTTGTCATCTGACCCCAACTAGGGTCATACTCGCCAGTGTAAACACAGCCGTTTTTCAAACGTTAGCGTGTACACTCGCCCTTATGTTGTACTACTTGTTCAGGCTCGTAGGGCTGTCAAAGTCTTAAAAGGTTTTTGTAAACACTGGAAAGGAGCATGAATTAATTTATTATTAGAAGTAGAGGAAACTTGTAAGACACCTATAGGTTCACTCAGCGGTTTATAGTTTAGATTTCATTTCCATTTTTCTTTGATGGCAAACATTATACCTACTATTACTCGTCCTACTGTTACGGGTAAAGGCCTTCTTATCTACCTACCACCATTCTCTGCCTCTTCCATCTGACTCGATCCAGAAATGCCAAGGTCCTTTGTCAAAGAAGTCCAGGTCATCCCGCCATCACCGTGCCGCCGTGCCGCGATTTGGTTTGTGAACCCACTGGGTCTTGAATATGCCCATTTTTCGTTTGACATACAGCAGTCATCATCTTCCTCCGACGCAACACGTTTTTGTCTTCAATTCTCCCCTGATTTACGGCAGATATGACCAGTCCAATTCCACCTTAGCGTTGCGGCTTATCAGCTTTTTTTAGGGATTGCTCATCACCATTGAAACCACGAACTAACTTCATACAGTACACCAAGTCGAAAGCCCGCGCTTTTCAAGGCTAATCTCACTATAACTGGCTTCTAAATCTGTCAATGTCAAACGCGATGAACCATAGACTGCATGTAACATATAGTTACTCTGTGTTGAGCCTCCAAGCAGGTTTCAATGCAGCTCTAAATTACTTGTCACCATTTATTCCATACATGGTTATGGCTTTTACCACTAATCGTAACTTTGTAACTTGTCAGGGTTCAAAGGTGTAATTAGAATTCACTTATGAATGAGAAAGAGGATATTTATTTATAGCGTACCGTAGCCTGTTTTGTGGTTTATATTTGCAACGTGTGTGTTCAAAAACTATGTTTTATTAGTTTTTATTATTAGGTAGTAAAACGCGCCGCCTTCTTTTCAATGCATTTTTAAGGATAATTTTATAAATATTTCCCAGCGCCTGCACTAAAAACGCCATAAGAACCTTGCAGCACTGTTAGTCCTTCGTGTATCAAGGATATCCAGGGTTTATATAATAATACATGGTTTTAATTTTTTTCAACTTTTTTATTAATTTCACATTTTGATCTCAGCCAAGTGTCGGGAGCCAACAGAAATTCATAGAATAGTATTTTGCATTTTTTTCCAACTGCTTAGAGTATGAGACTACCTCACCGTATTTCTTCAGTAGTTCAGGTGCCATAGAAATCCCTCTGGTTTTTTTGCCATAAATTCGATTTGCACTTTAAATATTTTCTTGGAAAATTCATCTCTAAGTACCTATCCTTTTTCTCCTGCGGCAACCCTCAACACTTCTCGTCTCGGATTAGGGCTTCGGTGACGTAATCGATAGGCTAGTGCCGTAATCCGGGCGAGACTCGCTGCGGTCGTATCTATACCTACGTGTGGATGTGTGGACAGCACTAGTTTAAAAAATAATAACGCGAGTGTTTCCGCGTGTCTATGGTTCGCGGAGTTTTTGGTATAGAACCTGTGTACTGGGTTTGTATTTTGGATAGTGGCCCACTTTATCTCTTAGACCTAGGCCTAGGTGTCTGTGTCGTAGTATTAGAGAGATTATAGACTCATTCATTAGTGTCTAGATCTGAGAGAGATCTGATCTATGTAGTTGAAAGTACTTAACTTTTTGATAGCGAAAGTGTTGCTATAGGTGTGTTGTAGTAACTATGTTGAAGTTTGCTCTTCTTTGATTCTTACGAAGAAATGTAAAGTGTACTGATTTTTTGCTTTTTTAGGGTTCCATACCTCTAAAGGAAAAAACGGAACCCTTATTATAAGATCACTGTGTTGTCCGTCCGTCCGTATGTCCGTCTGTCAAGACCCTTTTTCTCTGGAAAGCGTGGAGGTATCATGCTGACATTTTATCAAATACTTAAGTCTACTTTTCCTTAATACAGCATTAAGGAAAAGTAGACTTAAGTAGACTAAATCCAACTTCTAAGCCAACGCAATCAAAAGATGCCGCAAATTTTCGACACTCGCAAGGGAATCTAAACCTACAGGGTACTTACTTCCCGTGTACTCAGAATCTTGAATTTTAGTACGAAGCATCGTCTAATAGTACAGATAAATGAAAAATTGCGGAAACCGTAAATTTTTGGTTACATCATATAAAAATATTTATAATCATTTTAAACTTTGTTTGTACGGAACCCTCGGTGCACGAGTCCGACTCGTACTTGGCTAGTTTTTGGTAGATCGCCGATGAATGAAACTGATCTCATCGTGGTTTGGTCGGGGGTGTTCGCAGCAATCCAAAGTTTTGAGGTAGAGCAAATGTAAAATGGCTGTAGACATTGTCGTTCTTATTATTACACACGGCGCCCACCAAGACACACATTTCCGGTATAACATTGCCTCGCTTTGTATGAATTTCCCAAACAATGAGAGATCGGGTCAAACTGGTTTTGTATAGCTTGATTGGTCGTACGTACAGTTTCTTATTTTATCTTTTCACTAGCGGACCTGGCAGACGTCGTCCTGCCTGGACAGCAGAGCCACCAACCAGGTTTTTTTAAAACATAAAATCACAATAAAATTACAATTATCAACATAAAATAAAATAATAAAATTCTCAAGGCTAAATTAATTTAAAATACCCTAATAATAATATATATTAATACATCATTAATTTAAATAATTAGGGTTAGCCCTCCCGGAGAATCCAGGCGTAATGTTTGTGTAAAGTTTTATGTAGCTCTCAGCAAAAAATAAATCAGAGATATTTTTTAAAATAATAACGTGCAACGAGACGTAAAAATATTAACCAATATTGAAAGGCTCCGTTTAAAAAAAAAGAAAAAATCTGTGTTAGTGCACATGCATTCTGTTCCCACCAACACGTGATACTTGGCAAATGTTTGCGCGCCCAAGTTGGATCAAATATTTGTCCGGGATCAAGTTGGGATCAAATACATTGATTTGGCACTTCACTACCAATGCCGTTACTGTTGGAACTCACTTGTTTTTATAAAACTAGTTTATAAATGAAGTCACTAGAATTTTCAAGAGATAGCATGATTATACTTACCTAGAAACTGGGTTATAGAGGGCAGACACGTAGTCTCTGTGTCTGGTCAGACTGGAAGCCGGCAACAACATAGTTGGATAAAGGCTAGGTAGATGGAGATGCTTATAAATGTAGAACGTTATTTGCAGACTATCCAGGTAAAAGTTTATCTACGGTAAAAAGTAAATCACGAAAAACCGCGGTTTTGTTTTTAATATATTAACTTGTTTATTTAATACACAAGAGTGGTACGTAGGCGGACTTAATGCCATAAAGAATTCTTCACTCGATCCAACATGTTAAACCTTTGGGTCAAATAGGACAGCATCATAGCGTGTTGAGATTTCAATAGGTAGGTATATTTTACACATGTGAAGTTTCATTCATTAGCGAACCTAATGTGATCCTATTTTTTCTCCGTTATTTTTTTTTTACCGTAACTCATCTCAAACTCGATACCCAAACACTTCACTTAAAATCGAGAACCCGAAGTAAACACAGCTAATCTATTTGCCGGCCAGTATTGACCGAACTCCCTCGCTACATGTAAAAGAGTGTCAAATGTGCGCTTTTGTTTTTGACCCAACTTTAGCTGCAAATATTTGAGTTTCGCACTTGACAGATTTTGATAGTTAGGGGACATAATTTCCGATCGAATCGATGTAGGAAAGGGGGAAAGGTTGAAATAGGGGGTGGTGATGGGTAATGAGAAACCCTTAAGTCTGACAACAATCTTACCAAAGGGTAAGTATCGTGTTGTGGAGACCAGATAGGCAGCTCTATGTATTTAGCACATACCGAAAAGTTTTTAATACTTAGAGCAGTTTTCTTACTTATCCATAATTATTTATTAATTACATATACTTTTGACATCTTAACCTGTTTAATATTGTTGAATTATATTATACGCACAATAAAACACTGCACACACATCATATCAAATCAAAATACAATTTATCACAGAGACAAAAACACATACCCGGCATTTTTCTCTGAACAATTACCGTCGCCAAAGTTGTCCCGACAATATTTCTTCTTAAAAACATTCACTGCGAAAATCGTAACACCACTCGCATCCGGAATCGCAATGGCTTGTACAACACGGACGGACAAAGATACTAACAATTTTTATTGGCGGCATCAGAGGTATTGAAAACAAATAAATAATTCAACAAAGCTGAAAGGGAATGCCGTATCGCGTGAGGCCTGTGCGTGTCGACGCGCCGGCAGCCATTTTGTAACCCAAAAATTGGCGGGAAAATTGAGAAAACGACACTTCTATGTACCACAAAGTCTAATAAACTCACACGTAATTTATGCAAACGACCAAACGCCCCGGATTGCCGCGGAAGCATTAAAAAATAAAACAACGAAAATTATTTGGAATAATTCTCTGAAATATTCGAAATGATTCTTGGAGCGATGTTAGTAGGTAATAAGGAGATTTTATTGCGGGACCCAAAGTTTTCAGTTTGATGTGTCTATTAAATTCTTTGCGGTTATCGGGTAGGATATATTTCAGAGCTTCTGTCGGATTCTTTAAGTTTTCGGCGTAAGAATAGTTAAGGAAGAATTTTATAGATAAAATTCGTTTGGTATGACTGTGCCAAACTATCACTATGACCTCATATTTCTAAGATTTTAGAAACCTATAACTTGGCATTCAGACTAAGAAATAACTTAACTTCATTTCGGTATTTACACTTAGAAATTCTCACATAATAAGTTTAGTTTCACCAAAAATGGTTCCTATCCAAACAATTTGTCTTAGAATTCAAATTGAAACAAACAAATTATTCTTGGAGGCAACCTACATACCAGCCGTAAATTTTTCCACAGCAATGGCGGCAATCGTTCTCCCTTCGAATTCATTGAAACATTCTTACGCTCACACCTCAGCAGTAAATATAAGGCTAAATAAAAAAAACCGCAAAACTTAGGAACACTCGAAGTTCACTTTTATTTTACGTTTAGTGCCTATAAAAACGTCAGTAAGAACATACTTCCTAAAATTCGAGGTTCACAACTCACGGAAAAGTAGCAGCGTGTGACAATAAAATGTCCAATACAAGTGGCATTAGACTGAAACCTCCAAGATGGCTCGGAAGCACGCATCCACACCAAATCACCAGGGTACTAAGACCTGCCCCACCTTGAAATTCGTTCTCCGAACCTCCCAAAACTCTCCCAGATTTTTCGCCACGTAGAGACCAACGAATTCTGGCCATAATACGACTGTCGGTGTCTATATGTGGGCGAAAGGGAGGCCAAATCACCTATTATTAAGGGGGGTGCCAAACTAACGGCTTCACGTGTTGTTCCTTTTTATGTGTTCCGTTTGAACAGCACGCTTGATAGTGTAATTTAGGTGTAAAAGTGTACACAGTTTATATAGTTAAGTGGATATTTTTAAGGTGGAATAATGACGGAAATGGTCCTTGGATAGGCACCCATTAAACATTGTGAAATGTTGTAAACTTTATGACTTTACTTAACCAGTCACAATTAAGTATCGTTATTATTACGTACATGGAATTAAGAACGCATTTTCATCATTCCAAACACGTTAGAATCTAGAAAATTATTTGATAGAGTAATAAAACGATTAAACATTAGTTAATTACAGAGACAGGCTTTAAAAGGAGTAACGTAATATAACGAGGCAATAAACCAAAAAATGTTACAAATAACGAATAATAATCTTTTAGTAACATGTTTTTTAGCCAAACCAAAAAGCGAAGAAGAGAAATCCAACGTTAATGTAAGTTGTAGTGTACAGAATATGTTTTGCGTCAAGTTCCGACATAAATATTGTAACAAAGTTACCACAAGGGACCGTACGGAGGGCCGACAGGGAAATGATACAGAAACTAGGCATGCCTCTCGAATATTCCAAAACGTTCTGGCATCCTATGAATTTTGTAACATCTGAAAGTAGTTTCGGCGATTTGGACAAGGTATGTAAAGTTCATCGGTACAACTCCCTTCGAAATGCTTGTTTGGGAATTGGAGCAAATCCAAGATGGCTGTCCTCCTGAGAGCCGGGGAGGTAACTTGTAAGTTTTACTGTTTTTAGGCCTAGCAAGCCTAACTACATATTCTTTACTTACATTTTTCTTTTGCAATAAGTTTTCGTAGTGTCTTAAATATTTAAAATCTTATGATATTTAGTAAGTTAACCTGACTTGTGTTGCTGACTTGCTGGCACATGTTTCATATCTTATGCCAACCTAGTACCTACTTACTTACATCTCCTCCTAAGTTTTATTTTTTACTCAACCCGCACTACCTTACACGTCCCACCAAAACGACTTCAAAATGCATGAAATATGACACAAAAGACTGGCCATCCTTTCAGCTATAATTTACATGGAAAAGTCGTAAAAATATCATGTTTGACACACGGAGCGACACGTAACCCCTATGTCACTTTGACATCAGACGCCAAACATCGATGGTACCAAGGTCATATTTTAATGATACTAATTAATTAGAGAAATGCCAGCGAATTTGAGCTTTCTCGTTTATTTACGTAAATGTTTGTTCGCAAAATAATGTTGTCGTTTAGGAAAAAATGGAGATTTTTTTGTTAGTGCCGTTTTTTGGTATTACGGGTCATTAATTGGAAAACTGTAGCTAAACTGTTTCCTTTTATAAACTTAACTTGTGGACTTTTAAGTTACAAGGTTTGTTTTCACTTCATCTATGTTGATTATGGATAATTATTTTTATTAAACATGTGCATATTAATAGTTATTATGTGAATCTCAAAGAAAGTAGTGATAGGTACCTATACGACGTGGTGTGGGGGTTCTAATCAGCGTTGCCAGATGTCCCGATTTTAAATCAAAATTAAATGTCCCGCACGGGACAGAGTCAGTCCCGCTTATCGGGGATAACTCGACCGTGTGTGCAGGATGCTGTGGAAGCGAGGGCGAGTGGCACAGACTTTAAAACCTTGTGGCATTAAGTCCGCCTATGTACCACTCTTGTACATGAAGTTTAAATAAATAAATACAATTAAAAACGCTTTTTTCTCTCAAAAAGTTGCAAAATCCCGACTTGGCTAAAAATAAATCTGGCAACGCTGGTCCTAACACAAAAAAGTGTATTGGATATGTCGTATCATGATTCGTTTTGTAACAGTTTTTATTTAATTTAAAGTAAATGAGCCCTTACACTGATTTTCCACGCAGCAAGCAAAAAAAGAATCAAAGTTAAGATCTACTTATTTAAATCTAGAACAAACTTTGCATTTTTACTGAAGCAACCGAATTTCGTGTCAAAAATCGGAGCAAAAATATAAAATGAAATATGGATACCGCTTGTTTAAAAACTCGTAGCTTATGAAATTCGAACTCGCGATTCAGTAATACCGTAAATACGATTGAAAAGCTTTCATGTCATGTTATCGGTTACAGCCGTGCAAGTGTTGCCAGTTTAAAATTCGTTGACACTTCATGTCAAGCTTATTGAATGACATTGCTTTTTTTTTGTTATTTTATTTTACTTCATAATCCGATTTGAAAATAGTGTGAAATGCTGTTTTTTTGAGAAATTGGTATAATGATCATTCTTACTGTTACTTATCAATCACGCTTTGATTTGGTCTCTATACCTTTTACTTATTTTTTACCAAAGCCGATGATACTACATATACATAATTGGTTTTAAATATCTCAACTGACAACTTTAGGCCTACTTAAAATTGGATATCCAGTTAGTAGAAACTCTGAATAAGTCCTAAAAATCTTCATAATTAACCCAACACAAATATGCTTAATTGCCGAAAAAATACCTCTTTCCAGGGCATCCTTCTACCTCTACCTCATCGACCTATCACTTCAAACAATATAGGTAACTACACCTGCGATCAAAAATATTTGCACACCCAGAAATTCGTTCACAAATATTGCTTTACCAGTCCCGATAAGTGCCCCTCTAGTTTGAGCCAACGGCTCTGTTATTGCCTGCCCTCGTGTGAGGAATTGAGGAATGTCTGGTTGTTTCAACATTTCTATTACAGTGTAGCACTCACACCTGTCCCTTGAATCGTGAAAACGTCAATTTTACATTTTCCGCATTCTCTAGTCGCAAGTTTATTTGATATTCACTCTTATTCTTGGTTAGGGCTGTCGAATTTTCTTTTTGTATTATTTTTGAGAATAAATAAGTAAGTCATTTTGCAAGCAATTTTACGGAAACCTTATTTTTTTCTTTTCTCGTTAAATAAATCAGAATAACTGCCGCACTCAGAGAGCTTTACTGATTACTTAGGCCATCACTTAGTAAACAGGTTTGACAGTTGGTTGGTTGGTTGTTGGTTGGTTGGCTTGGTTTTGACAGTTTTGTCATACAAAAGTATGTCAAATATTTACTAAGTGACGGCCTAAGTAATAACACAAAAACAACAACAACAACTACACAAAAATACAAATCATTCCTCTTTATAATATTATAAAGAGGAATGATTTGTATTTTTGTGTGTGTGTGTGTGTGTATGTTTGTTATTAATAAACTTAGAAATTACTGGACCGATTTAAAAAACTCTATCACCGTTGGGAAGCTACACTATCCCCGGGGGACATAAGCTACTTTTTATCCCTGTTTTCCCACGGAAAAGGGAAGTACGCGGGTGAAGCGGTCAGTGACGTCACCAACCCCCACTCAAATCTTTAACGCGTTTTATCTTAGTAATTTTCTATTGATTTGATAAATCAAAAAATACGTTGGTTAGGTACCTACGAATTTTTTGTTTCCAATATTTTTCGATAATCTAACAGACAGACTAATTAAAATCACATTTTTTAAAGCCAGTAAACATCTCTATTCATTTGGGGTTGGCGCAGCTTGTCTTCTCCTTCCATATTTTCTGTTTCTTGTCATCTCATGAGACACCTCTTTTCTCTGTACAACTCTACTAAACTTAATAAATAATGTCATGTCAACCCTGAACAGAAAGATGGCGCGAACGTCAAAAAGAAATACTTTGACGCGCGACTCGCATCATAATATGAGAGCGCGAATATTTTGTATATTTTTACGCTATTTCTACTCCTGAAAGATACCTTTTCATTTCATATTTATCTTTATTGGAGTATTTATTTACATTATTTTCAAACACTTCAGGCTAAATAAAGTTATGTGACTACAATCTTCTTTCTTATACTTCTGTACGAGTACTGCGAATTGTTCGAAAGAGATACCGCGGCCTCGAACACAAAGGTCTAAGGACTAAGAAACATAGGTGTTTTTTAGTCAGTAGAAGACGGACACTCCCTTACGCTCCGCCCAGGCGGGAGAAGTCATACGACGATTTTCCAAACTCCAAAAAAAAATTATGTAATTTCCGGAACTAATGGACGAAATCTAAATCACACTTCACACTAATAGGTATTATAAAGGCGAAAGTTTGAGAGTGTATGTTTGTTACTTCTTCGCGCAAAAACTACTGAACGGATTTAGATAAAATTTGGTACGCTTATAGTTTATAACCTGGATTAACACATAGGATTGTTTTTATCCCGATTTTATCTTCCCGTGGGATAATTTTTGAGTTGTAGCGGGTGAAGCCGCTGGCAACAGCTTGTCACTAATAAAAATAACATACGTTATTAATAGTTTTTTTTCGCAACAACTTGTCTAAGGAGCAATATACTCACCTATATGTTTTTTTGGTTCCTCACCAACCTACCTACACTAGACGTACATAAATTAAATCTAAATGGAGCTTAACTTTTATCCACTAATCACCTCATCAATGCGTGTCAGAAACCCTGGCGCTCTAAATTGATCGTCACATTTGGGCGGGCCCAGGGCGGCGCCCAAACGACGGGCCGTGGGCGGGAGACGGATTGCGGTCGACAGGTCGTTCGCTCATCTGCTAGGTCTAAGGTCACCCTTTTTATAACGAATGTTGAGAGGATAAGAAATAATAAGGTATGTTATAGTGTATTGTGGTTAGTTGTAGTAGGGTTTTTTTACCCGACTACGGCGAAGCCAAAAGGAAGGGTAATGATTTTGGCAGTTTATGTGTATATGTTCCACCATAGCGTCAGACTACTGGACGGATTTTGTCAATAGATTCGTAAGAATAGCCCGGGTAACAAAAGGTATAAAAAGACAATGACCAAAACTCGTACCAAGAATTTTCGAGTTTCAAGATCAAATTGTTATAGTAATTATTTTTATATTTTTTTACGACATTATGCGGCTGGGATTTGATTTATGAAGACAGAATTTAATTTAAAGTATAAAAGTATGAATATTGTTTTTTCTCCCTATACGACATGGCGTTAACACAACCAGTTCAAAAGTCGTTCTGTTAGATCTGTCAGTTGATTTTGACATATCGACTGACTTCGCATCGTAGAGGTTTCCCTACAATGCCTACTTGCTTGGTTTTGAGGTTATTTTCGATTTTACAAAATTATTCCGAATTTACGGAGTTAGTTTACAAAAAGAACTTTTGTAGGAGTTAATATTATGATAAATGTAGACAATAAAAAACAAAGTTTGATGTTGACACAGTTTGGTACTGGATTCCATATAACCATGAACAAGATCTTTTTATCTTTTTTTATGACGGAATTTTTGTCTTACCGAGTTGACAAGTAGATATACAGCACAAGCAATATTATGTATGATCTAATAACCTATTATTTTAAAGTCTATGTCACGAACATAATTATTTTCTTTTCGGTATTATATTTACTCCAAACATTTTTATTGTAGAGATCAAATCGGTCTGGACTACTTGAACAAATTGCAAATATATTCGAACTACATAAAGTTAAAAATATATTGTTATTTAACGGCAAAAATATATCCAAAATGCCAGTTGTGTAGCATTTTTAAAAGAATGCCAAGTACTAAATAAAAACAGTCAATCGCTATAGGTTTTAAAATTGGATCAATAATAAAATTTAAACTTCACAAAAATGTTTCTCATGCCTGGTTTTAAAAAGATTCAAAAATCTCGACAAATTCAGGTGTCTTTCGTTCATTACCAATCAATATGCATCAACTATCAACATTATCGACGGAAAGACCGGTAGCTCCTTAATCCCTTTAAGATAACCGATAAACCGAACTAAAGTATAAAACTCGAGTGACATTCCATGTACCTACATACGCCATAAAGTGATCAAAGTATTGATTTCAATGATGGCGGCTCTTTGGTGGTCTTTAGTCTCTGGCATCATCACAATCATTCTTATTTCGAATTTTGATATTTCAATTTGAATGCCGATGAGTATCGATATTTGTATTCGAATTTGTTTATCTGTGGTTCGTTTGAAAATGGAATGCATTTGTTTTAGGTTCGATTTCGAATATAATCAAAGTATTGAATTTGTTTTAATTGTTATTTGTTTTCGGACATGTTTGAATTTACGGTTTGGGTTAGGTACCTATATTTTGACTGTAGTATTTTACAGGATTAGTTTTACCAAATAATGTAATCTATAAAGTAATTAAAAGCTCTAAATACCGATTACATAGTTGGTTATTTAGTAGCTCTATTTTAGTTGTGCTTCTTTTTATAGGAAATTACCGAAATAACACAAAATCCTATAAGCACAGTCACCAATTAGTTCTAATTGGCCTACCCGTCACTAGTTCTAAATAACAAACGAAATGATCCGACAAAATCCCAAACACCTTCACATTAAGTGATACCAATCGGCAAACAAATTAAACTTCACTTTTGGGAAGCATCCTAAAAATTTCCTTAAGCGCTACCGTGACACTTTAACTCGACACCCCAGCAAATTGTTCAACGCCCCTAGCTAGCAGACATAAGGTTTAAATTCCAATGACAAATGAGTGCAACGACCGTAAAGGTAAATTTGTTTTTCTTGAGTGGGTGTGGGTGAGTACAGATAGTTGAAAAAAATAAAAGTATGTGTGTTTGTGTGGGTGAATGAGCTTCAACCGTTGATAAGGCTCAATAAAACGTTGGATTTAAACACGTTATCGGCGTATCGGCGGCCTATTGGTGGTCGGTCGTGTCGGACAAGGAAATCGTTAGAGTAGCCTTTTAATGAATTTTTGGAGTTGCAATTTTTCAAGAAATATCAGAATCTGTTACGTATTAAAAACCGCTCTTTTTCTGAGCCATTCCAGAAAGGCGGAGACTTAAAGCTGTCAAACTAGTTTCTTACTTGACTTACCTACCTACTACTTATATCTGGGTTGAATAAAATAGGGATATTATCATCCCCTTTTTTCCGTCCCCTTCTGGTTCACCTTAAAGTAAAAGATAGCAATAGCACGATTTTATTGTGGTTAATATCCAAGTAGATGAATACAGTTGCTTATACGTCCTGACTACGATACGATTCTGTTTAGTCCGTCAGTTAGATTATCGAAAAATATTGGATACGTGTTTTTTGACTTATTTTATTAATGAAAGTTGACGAAGATAAAACGCGTCAAAGATCATGAGGGTTTTGACGCCACTGCGTGGTTAAAAATGTGGTGCGATGTGACGTCACGAGTTTTCGAAGCACTGTAAGTATGTGTCTTCATCTTTTGTTTACATGAAAAAAGAAGAAATATGTGTCTAATATTTTTTGGAGATTATCTAACGGACTAATTAGATTTTTTTTGTCAACTTATTCATTCCAATATCTATCAAACCAAAAATTAAACACAAAGCACCCTCCATGCCTCTCAAAACCGAAAGTCCAGTGCTACCAAAAATGTAATCTAAAGTACACTTGACCACCTGAATCCTATCTCAGCCATTACGAGCTATAAAGGATGCTGGTTATCTTGCTCGCTACCGCGGCCAGATGAAAGGAGGTTGGGTGCTCAGATACGGGTTAAAACGTCATTTGTTTTGTCACCAGTGGCTAATGACGAACGGTGTTGACGGTAGGTGGGCTTGGGAAATATTTGTGTTGAGATTATTGGAACTTACATTTTACGATTCCAATTTTTTTGCTACGCTATCGTGTGTTGTAGACCTGTATTTAATTTTTTCTCGTGGGAAAATTTCCGAATTTTTTTTGTATGACGCTATGGAAACCGTGGTCAAAAGATAGTAAGTTATTAAAATGAAGGTATTGCCAAATATATTTTTTTAATTTAGCAATCAATTCCAAGCTTGGACGCAGATTGACTAAACTTACTTTCTTTTTTGGAGTTAGGTAAAACATCAAATAATCCCTCCCGCTCTTGGACAGAGCGAAAGGGAGTGTCAGACTTCTACTGACTAAAAACCACCCATGTTCCTTCCTAGCCCTTTGTGTCGAGGCCGCGGTATCTCTTGCGAACAACCCGCAGCCCCGACGGGAACTTATCTTAAATTAGCAAGGGAAACTTCTGGTTTGTAGTTTTAGAACACGTTCACGTAAATGTCTTCAGGCTACCTTTAACAGTCAAATATAACCATCGGTTCAGTGTTTAGACAGCCAGATTTACGTTCGACATTATAACATTAGTTTTGACGTGTGAGTGTGTTTGTATTTTCGCCAAAACTTTTCCACATAGGTACTTGCATACTTGGACAAAATGAGCCATACAACACCGCCATACAACAAAGTGCCTCCATAAATATAATTTACATAAATACTTGCTCATTGCACGCCACTAAAGATTTCACTCATCGTGTACAGTCATAAGCATAAATATGTACACATCATAATCAGACTTCCTCACTGTGAACGGGCTGTAACCACCACGGATGTACTCACATACTTTAAACGCTTTTTTTAAATTTAGAAGCGATATTCTCAATATTGATTCGAATGTTTAAATACCTTTTATGGGAGTTTGTTTTTTTTTCGCGCCTTGAAATCACGTTAAGCCGTTGGTCCCGGATGACATTAAAATTTGTAGGTCTTTGACAGTGGAAACCAGTAGTCATCGGTCCGACAGTCTGATAACCAGTCTTACCAAAACGTATTAAAGACCCCAGTTCTAACTGGGTTGGGGATGTCAGATAGACAGTCGTTCCATGTAAAATATTGGCATTCTGCAGCATCCAGTAACAGTGAATGCCGACCCCAACATTGTTGAGAAAAGGTAGTTTGTTTTAAAAGATTCCGTTTACACAAGCACATCTCTTTTTTTTTATCAATAAAGAGAAGACAATATGTTTCTGCGCGTGACTGTACTCATTAAACCCGTATTTATTAATTATTTACTGATGATGTGTAAACGGCACATGTACACATTTGACATCAGGTCTATCAGCTGAGTGTTCAGTATATATCGAGAAATTGCTTCCTCATTTCATTTTAAAATTGTAAAGTGGATTGTGATTATCTCTAAGAAGATATATATATATATATATATATATAGAACCCATCACACTGCCGTCAACCAAGCATTCTGTACATCAAACTAAGTACCTCCACGCAAAAAAAAATGCGGGGAAACGACTTTTTTTGGGGTCAAAAATCACATTTTACGCGAAAACTCAATGCAGCACTCTTAAAACATTGTACTAGTGGATGCTTTGAATAGCACACGAGTCATGAAAGAAATTTAAATAAAGTTTTACCCTGGAAAACTATATTTACAAGAACAGCTGTGAAAATTTTGGAACTTTGACCCCCCAATATCTCCGTAACTAGGGGGTTCCCAAATATGGCCTAGAACAAAAAAAAATATCGCAGTGGTGGGGAGAACAAGTGCCCTTCGTTTGCGTTAAGGGTACTTTTACACCCTTTATGGTGTACTGCAGTTTTGTATGGAATTATCTGCCTTGCCTTTTTTCTGAGTTGGAGTCGGTAATTTTCATGAAGCGATTGCCTATCTAATCTCTACAACCCTGTTAATGAGTTACCAGATTGTTGACGTCCTCCTTTCAGAAGTCGGTTAAAATTCGCCAAAAAGATTTCATTCGCCTGGTTTCGATTCAGAAGAATCGACTTCAGGCGTCATCCGACTATTCGATTGTGGCTGCGTACTTATAATAGGCAGTAACCAACTTACCACTCGCGATCAGATTTGACACAAGAGTTCTTAAAGATTTGCCCTAAAAGTACCAAACAAACATACCACCAGTTATTTCGCACACAGCCGTAGCCGGGGTTGGCCACTTCCTTCGGACAAGAGCTCCTGGCCACAATGCTAATTGCCTGCTCCTAATAAGCGCGACTTCGCTTAAGAATAGCGGAATTCATAATAGACGTAACGTTACGGCTCGGCCACGAGGTACACGATCAAGCGACACGCGGGTCAAGCAAGTAACTGCGAAGAATATATAAATGATACAAATTGCTTAGATCACGCCACAAGTCGCAATTTGCTATACAGCAGTAATTGTGCAAATAAAATAAAATATGTGACGGAAGTCGCATCTTATTTCTCGGATCATAAGTATAGCTAACTTTACAATAACCACACACACAGTCTCACTCATCATCATCGTCATCATCAGCCTATATTGCTCCCACTGCAGGGACTCAGGCCTCTTCTCTAGGAGAGGTACGAGTAGGTATGGGCCACCACGCGGGTTCAGTGCGGAATGGTAGATGTCACATATCTTCGAATTTTTGGTTCTAAGATTGGCCTACTATCGCACTGGATCGCGAAATGTGGAAGAAGGGAACTGATACCTTTGCCCTGCAGTGGGACGGTATAGGCTCATAATAACAATAATAAAAAAATCGCGTCACCTAAGAGGGCATTACAGCTAAAATATTAGAAATGCGGGTAAGGCAGCACCTGTGAGACTGAAATTGATAAGCTTTCATGTGTCCCGTAAATTTTTCCTTACTAAACAGTTTGTACCTAATCATAATTTTAAAACAAAGAATATTAGTTTGTTAAATGGTGGAAGCGTTGGGTGGTAGACCTACCCGCAATAATTTCATGTTATCCGTGAAGATGGTGCTTGCAACACAACTTGCGCCGAAATATAAGTAAAACCAAATAGTAAAGAGGGTAAATATCCCGTGTTCAGTGTTAATGACCATGTCAGTTGAAATCATGTTGAAATCCTTTATTGCGTTTGATAAAATTAAAAACAAAAATATCGCATCTCTAGCTAAAACCATCAATGCAAAAATTTCAAAACTCAAACTGTTTAATTCCAAAAAAAGTTTACCAAATTCAAATGCCAAAAGATGAAGAGATAATTTGCCAAGTGCAGTACTTTTTTTTTCAAAAAAGGTACAGATTATAACGGTGCAGGTCATCGGAGCGCGAATTTCGGTAGCCGTTTGACGATATCCATATTAAGTATTGGATTTAAAAGTAATTATTATAAACGTAATACCTACCTCGGCAATTGTAATTTGCTGGCTCTTATTTTTTTTTTTCACCCATTTGTGCCTTAGTTTTTTTTTAATATGAAATATTTGTTCTTTTATTAAAAGACATTACCTGTATTCGGGCAGGAAAGACTAACGTGTGAAAATCGGCATGTAGAACTAAAAAGAAGACAATCGAAGACATGTGACATCAATCCAGTAGCTTTTGCTTGAAAGACGAAAAAATATCCGGACATCCTCACAAACTTATTAAAAGTATTGAGAGTGTCCTTTTAGTGCATGTATACCTATATGAGTACAGTAGTAACTTATTTTGAGCAAATGGACTGGTATTCCTATTGTTCTTGCATTGTTGGTATTAACTTTATTATTATAAAGGTCTTTACACAATGCCATGTCTTGTCTCAATTCCCAAGTCGTATCATAAAATTTTGTCCATTGAAAGGGAAAGTCTACATGTCAAAATCTATCTGTCAAATTGTCTATTGGAATTTGAAATCAAAGTTATCAGTAGATAATGTCCTAATAATATTAACATTAAATTCAAATAATTTGCCCTAACTTTGTCAGTACAGACACAAATTTAGTCCAACCCTCAAATTGGGACTAGATATATTCACATAACTGGTACAGCGGCGTTTATAAAGGCTGCCGAAACCTGACCGAACATTGTGCATTAATTGAATCGCATAATAACTGCGAAAATAAATTCGCATGAGGCGATACAGACCATAAAGGAGTCTTTATACTAAACAAATCGGCCTCCTTGAGCTTCGGCCTCCTTTGAGCGCAAACGCGCCGAAAGACCGAACGAGAGAACGAATGGACGAGCAGTTTTATTTGTCGTTAGTAATCGCCAATGAGTTGGGCGCAGATGTGCAAGTAGTCTGCTTTCAGAGAGGTGTAAAATGGAACTGGCGGCTTCTTGGATGTTGAAGTGGGGTTCCATAACATGGTACTTAGTCGGTGTAAAGATTGCCTATTGGATTAAAAAAATACATTTTTTTTGTTAACGTAACGTTTTTCGGCCATACCTGAGATGTCAAAAGAAGTCATAAAAATAAAAATAAAATGTTGCTTTCCATCCTTACTCCTTACTTAATATTATAAATGCGAAAGTAACTCTGTCTATCTGTCGCGCATTCACGCCAAAACCATGTAGTGAACCGATTTAAATTAAATTTGGTACACAGATAAAAAACCTGAGAAAGGACAGGCTACTTTTATAGCGAAAAGAGGGATGAAAATATTACATTTGGTCGCGATAACCGGCATCCACGCGGACGAAGCTGCGGGCACCAGCTAGTCAGATATAATGATAATAATGATGCCATCTAGCCGATTTCCGCCACAGTGACTACATTCGCTGACTTTCTACTTGTATATTGTCAAGAGCTTTGTTGTGCTGCTCTTTCGTGTGCTCTTAAGTGGCAAGCATAAATTTTCCAACTTTGGCCGTAAAAGCACGAGCACAAAGTGGACATGTCAGAACACCATTGATGACATTATAGGGTATAGCTGTAGGTGGTCTAGCTTTAAGGTCATCGCGCTTTTGGTCTAAATGCGACCACCTTTTTTCTTCAAACCTGCAGATGCACACGACGTCTCCGCTCGGGCTGATTTGGTGCCACCTTTTCTCACACTAACTACTAAGAGGTCAATTTCGCATCTTTTAAAGTGTCTATTCTGAACATCCTTGAAACGCAAAAACTGACCACCACGTTTTCGTTTTCCTTCCTGGAGTTCAGAATAGAGGATGCGCTTCGCCAGTCTCTCGTCGTACATTTTAGAGACATGCCCACACCACCTTAGCTGTCGCCTCATCAAGTAGGCCTCTACGCCAAGGACCTTAACCTGCCTTAAGACCTTCTGTGTTTCTAGTATAGTCAGATAAAATAACGACTAACTAATAATAATATCGACTACAAACCCACGATTGACCAATCGATCAGGATTCTAATTTCCAGTACTTTAAAAGCAATTCTAAGGTTTCAGAAGATTAAACCTACATTAATTTATTCCTCAGACTTCAACCACGAACCTACAAAAACTACACCTCTCCTTTTGCGATCAATATCATCAACGCATAATATCATAAAATCTGTCGCCTCTGAAATGAATCCCACTTAATCTTTGCGATGAATATAATAATAAAATCAATGAGAAGTGGCCGTCATTTAGTGCTTACGGCTTTTATTTTAACGCTCTTTGTCAGTACTGTTCAATACGATACAGTTCGAGATATATAGTAGCTTTAAAAGCGTAATACGGGAGTTCTGAGATCATCTGTAAATTACTAATGTTGAGTATGATACTTGGGTTTAATTTAAACTTATGCTGTATAAGTTGTTATGGTAGGTGAGGGAAAGATATACCATAGATACTATTCGTATAAGACAGAGGTCCTGGATGTCTGATATGAGCTTTTTGGCAGCCTATGTTAGTACCACATTTATTTTTAAGTTTTTGGCACCAGCATTTAAATTATTATTGTTTTTGGAATGTGCTTCTACTTCTCAGCTTACCGGTATAGTCCCACTTCAGAGCAAAGGCCTGCCTTCCCTCCTTCCACTTTTCGCGATCTATTGCGATTGTAGGCCCATCCTTTGTAATAGAGTCCAGATTATCTCGCCATCTCCTTCTTGCCTAGAAGGAGAAACATGACTTATGTTTTCATCATCATGACTTATGTATTTGCTTTAATTAAATCGATAAAATGTCACTTTGTATAGGCCTATACGAAGTGACATTTTATCATTTAGATAATTATTAACAACAACTAGTATTTTTTCAATGTTGCAAGTTTTTCCTACGAATACGGGTCACATAAAGGCTAGTTATGACCATGTTTACATGTTAGTAAGTACCTATTAAAGCATCACCTTTTATTTTTTATTCTGTGATAGTAATTGAATCACCCGCATGTTCGATTCGCGCGGATCTTGAGGCCCGCATAATTTTCAATATCTTTTCTATACTACGTGCAAAAAAACTTGTGTTTAATTACAAAAAAGGTTCATTGAAATTAACTGGTCGAGTGAACACACACGTTTATAAATTGAAACAGCTTTGTAAGTTTAAACTTACTGAAACAAATGACTGCTTATTGACTTTTTCTGTTCCTTGCAAAAAGTTCAAATAGGTTTGAATTAAAATTTTGCTACGCGATGTCCTCTCACTAATGCAGAGATGACAGGATACTTGTTTCATTAAATGTTTAACTTGGGAGGAATCAATAGGGACGTTTACTGACTAAAAATTGTGATTCTAAATAGTCCGTCTGTTAGATTATCGAAAAATATTGGATACGTATTTTATGTTTATCAAATCAATAAAAATTTACGAAGATAACGCGTCAAAGATTTGAGTCAAAAAAATTCCATAAGTACTAATGTCTTAGAATACGACGTCACATGAGTTTTCAAAGCACTTCGTCTTCATTGTGGGTTTACGTGAATAAAGAAAAAATACGTGTCTAATATTTTTTGGTTGGTAATCTATCTGACGGACTAATTAGATTTTTTTTTGTTAACTTCCCTATTGAATGTGCTACTGTTAGCAATGGCGATAATCAACTTTGGGACTTCATCAATGCTATTGAATGATACTTCAGTGTCACATCTCTTGAATTTTAGTACACGTTTTTATACGAGGTGCTCCTTCGTGTAATTTAATAAATAGATGGTACTAACTGTTTTGTATTCGATGCAAAACGATTTCGGATAAAATTGAATTATATTTTTGCTCAGAATGACCTCTTCGCGTTTTGTTAACGTTTTACTTTGACTTTGTCCTTATTCATGTCATCTTGAGTCGTTTTTTTTATCGAGCGTGATGATCCAAATTATTTTAACCAAATTATAAATACCAATTTGTACAGGGTGACCTCAGGTGTTTATCTTAAGTATAATTTTAGACCAACCTTCAATGGCAAAGTGGTATCTTTGTGGTCAAACTTAGAGGCCACTACTGCTACAGGTTGTCCAATATCACCTGTAGTGACTATCAGAACTGTATGGTCTACAATTTATTGATAACCCAGGACCAACGATTTAACTTGCTTTCTCAGGCTTTTTTGATAGATAATGTGGACCAATTTATTTCTTAATTGTCTATCAACATGATCGCTGATAGTGTTAGTTTTTATAAGGGTACCAATTATTTCCAGAAATCTACTTAAATTTCTTAGCTACCGATGAAGTTCCCGACTCATTACCTCCCAGCATGACTCAAAGAGTGAGAGAGAACGTGGACCACCAGAATCGAAACCTTATCTATTTAATTGCCAGAGTTTAAACATGTTTTGTATTTAATTGAGGCGCTTCCGAGGGTTTACGAGATTAGACGGAACATGGGTTAGTGAGGCCAGCTGATAAATCTGTTGGCTCATGAGAAACTTGATTGGAGTGGCCTGTCTGTTTGTTTTTTTTTTTGGGAAGTTTTAGTCTTTGATTTATGTTGTCGTGGTAGTTAAAGTTTGTTGTGGGAATTTTCATGTTTTTTGGAGATATTTGAAGTGATTTCGATTTTAATGTTCTATTTCTTTGCTGATGCACTGTAAATCGTACACGTTCGTTTATTTGGGTTCAAATCAAATCTGACTACAGCCTGATATTGTTTATGCAATTTCACTTTATATAATTATTTTAAGTTATGCTTGACCAATTTGGATTGCACCGGTAAATTTTTTCCTTAGGCCAAAATTCGTCAACTGGACAAAATGTTTTATTTTCTACTTTTAATATTTTGCCATCACCCAACAGAACTCACCCCTAGAATGCCAAGAGACACCGACCAATCTCTCTTCACACTATCACACAACTTTATCCAATTATTAATAATACTAACACGAATAAATATTATTATTATTAATAATGCGGCAGCCATTACTGCCGTGACGTAATAACGTAAGCCTGTTTCAACTAATCCGTTGCATCCATTGTGTCACCACCCTTAGTTTGTCACCCTAGTTTTTCCACCAACTAAACATGCAGCTGTCAAAATAGTCCCAAGGCTCTTATCGTAACGGATTAAGAGTGAGATTCGAATTTATGTGAAGTTGTTGAATGGTAAATGTAGTAATGGTAAATATAATATGTTAGGGTCATAGACGAATCGTGTTCTCGAATGGTTTTTTTTACATATCATTTTTATATGTGGTGTACTGGTGTTACTGAATATGTCAGATAAGATCTGAGTTTAATGGAATGAGATTTAAAATGAGCGAGTGTTAAGTTAAAATATTTTAAAACTTAAAATTGTAACATATAAGTAGGTACCTTTTATGTGGTGTCATAACATTACGCCTTTAACCCCAGAAGGGAAGGCAGTGTTGTACCAATAAAAGGTAGGTACACCCATATCTAGCGCCAATTATGTTTAAGTAAGTCCAAGTCCCATAGTTTTCTTTCTTTCTTTATTTGTATTGCCACCAACCGGGCACCAATCCTGACCAGTCCTGACACGGCCGCTACGGACGAAGACATTCCTGATATAATAACCCAATACTTTGCCTAATCCGGGAATCGAACCCTGGCCCTCATGCTCAGCATTCGCTATTGCAACCACTAAACCATCGCGGCAGTTATTAGTATTAAATCATCAAATCAATGAACTTAACTAGGTAATCGTCAAACCGGAAACAGTCCAGACATTTTAATAAACCGGAGAAAGATCAACAATCAATACGTGTAGGTATAGCTGCATCCGGTTAGACTGGAATCCGGCCCCAACATTGTCGGAATAAGGTAGCTTAGATACATACATCACGCCTGTAATCCCCGGAGGGGTAGGCAAAGTGTACCTATTAGTATCTGCACCCACAATAGGGGACAAAAAAATAATAATTAGTCCACCAGATAGATATTATTCAAAAATTATTGGACACGTATTTTTTATTTCTTCACATAAACAAAAAATGAAGATGATACAATGCTTCGAAAACTCGTGAATTCCTCGAAAACGTCACGTCACATGATCTTTGACGTGTCTTATCTTCGTCAATTTTTATTAATTTTATAAAACAAAAAACACGTATCCAATATTTTTCGATAATCTAACTGACGGACTAATTAGAATCATTGTTTTTTTTGGCCCAGTCCGATCCCCTATTCGACAGTTAATAGGGGGCGGCCTATTGCCATCAACCGGACACAAACCCAGACCCCGTGGCTACTATTGAGAAAATCGTTATGGAAAAACCCACCAACACCTTGCCCGATTTGGGAATCAAACAGTCAGTAGCATATATGCAAAAATTAAAAGCTCTTTCAGTTCCAAATCAAACATAAGTTCTAAAGAGAGGACCACTCTCTTGAGAACCATATCTCCCTAGACTTAAGACACATTATAGCATCTTCAAAAGAAGCTTAGGTATACCTCGAGAGGCAGTCGCTACATCTATTACTCTATTGACACAAGGGTGACAATCAGATTACCGCTGTGTTCCGATTGGTCCCCGCCTGTGACGTCACGGGCCGTCCGGTCACGCCTACCCACGCTCGAATTACCGGATTAGAATGTCCGGCAGTGTCCGATACTTTGCAGTTGCTAGGATGTTGTCTATTTGCCCACGCTGTACTAACAATCGATTCTTAGAACAATTTGCATGCTCGATTATCGTTAGTACTTCATTGCACCATACCCTATTTTTTTTTTGTCATACCTATTATTGGAATCAAATATAACAGCTCACAACTTAGGACCCAGATATATTAATGACAATAATATCCGTGGTGCTAGGCAACTGGGCTTATCCCAGTTGTATACGTCCCTGTGTGCCTATTGGCCTTGTTCAGTTCTGTCTCCTGCTGATATGGAGGGAAGTGAAAATTATGTTTTTCCTACTCCTCCGCTATTCTTTTCTGATTAATTTCGTTGCGGGATCCAAGACAGTTAAATCGTTTCCCTGGGACTTCGTCGGGCTTCATTGTCTCGGCGCTTTTCTTGTGGTCGCCACTGTTGATTCTGGCTTACAGGAGTTACAGTGGTTTGGGAATAGTGTGGCGGGCTTGTCCCAATTTCATACCCTATTTGAGCAAGGAATACGGTTCATAGAAATGTTTTGCGAGTAAATTATTTAGTTCAGGCTTTTTCGTAGGAAAAAATTTAAATACTGCTTCAAAATGAAACCTTGTAAGGACTACAAACGCGAACTCTACAATGCTTTAGCTTTTTTACAAACTGTTTCTGTAAATTTTTAGTCACCATAGGTAGAATATCAGAATAAACTTAATAAAAACTGAATATTTTCTTCGTCGCATTTTATCTTCGCGTTCACCACATATTTATTTGATTTTATTCAAAATCTTATACATTTCTCTTGTAGAATAATAAAGATGTTTTTTCTCCCACAAAGTACCTACAATCATTACAATAAAGAAGCACAAACATTTGAGGTAAATACAAAGGTTTCTTCGGGAGTCAGGAATCCAAACTAGAATTCCCTGTGCTATAAACTCCTGGCTCCCTCGCCGATATTAGAATTACCACAACTGTAATACGTAGGGAATGACCGGCTAATCTTTTTAAATACAGTTAATACGAAGTATCCAGTACCACTAAGTATCTGAATCTTGAAATAAGCCTCAACAGATTTTCACATCTCCCGTCGGCGAATCGCAACGCTAGGTTTCAACGCATGCGCCTGCTCCCCGTTTGAAGTTAGTATCAAAATAAACTCCGGAGCTCAGAGCTATCATCAGTATGATTATAAAGATGGTACTTATTGGTAAATTTGTACTCTAATGTACAAAAATCATCATTTCAGCCAAAAGACGTCCACTGCTGGACATAGGCCTCCCACAGGTGTCGCCACATTGACCGGCCCCGTGCGTCTCGCATCCTAAAGTCGGAGTCTTTAAACACAGGCATTATTTGCTTAAATAAAGACTCCAAACCTAAAATTGTTTGTGTATAACTTTTGGACACAATAAACGTTATTATTATTATTATTAAAGTAAATAAATAATCTATTATAATATTATTAAGACGTAGAATTTGTTTGTAAGTTTGTAAGTAGGGGTTGATCTACGGAACAAATGATTCAAACAACGACAAAGTCGCTGGTGAAGTGCTAGTAAAAGACAATTAATGAACGACGAATCAATTTCGCCAAACGGGTAACCATAAGGTTATATTTTAGTAACTAGCTTTATGCTCACCCGTTGCTTTACCGTAATACTTGTAAACCACCAGTAAACCAATACTTAATACGTCATGCGAAAAGTCAATACGACGCCAATTTGCTTGACCGGTACCAATTTAGAATAAATGTAATCGATTTTCAATAGCACAGAATCTTAAGACTGCACTACACTGTACCACATTCTCGTCATCAGCGTGCTCCAGACACAGATTCTGAGCCTTACAACGAAGAACTATCTCTACAACATTGTCATCTTTTTTCCATGTCTTTCTCCGAACCTCAACCAAAGTATTCGACGAACAATCTAGTCTGAAAAAAGTTCTGGCTAGAATACTGTTCGCATTCCGAACCTTGGTTTGGGCCACGGTGGCCACGTAATTGCGCCTCGCCTGGCGCCGTCTCGAGTCTTGCTCCTTTTTTGACCCCGAGGCCCTTAAGCTCCTTTTTTTGGACCTCCTTTTTGTTCCCCGTTTGTTGGTTTTGGGAATTAGCATGTCTTATTAACATAACTGTCTGATAAGAGCTTATTGGTGTTTTAACAGCTTGGGCTTGTAGTGGGTGAGTGTCGGCTTTGAGTCTTATTGGATTCGTGTATGATGTAAGTGGGATCGAGGTTAAGGTGACGTTATTTTGAGAAAGATGGCCCTCCAAGTCTCTTCTGTGTTGCCTTGCATTTGTGTTGAGGAATCGTGCAAAATGCTTTTAACTAACTAAACAGATAATAACATGCCCAAAACCACCAATTCGAGCGTCGCCATTCACAAACCAAACATCCCATAAATCAGGCGTCCAGTTAAACTTTTAAAGCAACAGATAAAATATGCGTCTGCGTCGGTCACCGAATCGGTAATATTGTTAACAAGGACTAAAATGACTACAGAGAGGAAACCAAAATGAGAATTATGCATCATCTCGGGAATTTCTCAATAAGAGGTGTACGCGTGGGGCCGAGCACGCCCCGCGGCGCGCCACCGCTGCACGGCGCCTGCGCACCGTCCCGCTCGCGCAGCCCCCCCCCCTCACCGCACCCCTCAGCTGCGCGGGTGGCGGCGCGCGCGCCCTCCCCGCTAACCCACCTTTAAATACAGACCTCGCAACCTATATCATTAATCTATTACCAACCTCATACAGTGCGCTCGTGTATGTGAAGTCGAAAAAAAAAAAGAAATTCTTTTTTTCAAAATAGAATTCGTTGTCGGCCCGGTGAAAGGTAACGATGCTATGAGAACGATATTCGGTTTTATGGCGCTTAATTAGCGTTGATCTTTCGCTCTGTCGGCGTCTCGTCGTCGCGGAGGGCTGCCTTATACGTCCACGGTTTGCCTTTATTGGCCAATATCTTCGGACGGGATCGTAGATACTTCAACTAGATGTCATGCTGGGTTCGTGAGCGGTTTTAAAAAGGTCCATCATTACTTGCGAATAATGTGAGTCCTTTAGTTGACTTTGCAGTAACCTCTGATGGCCAATGTTATGGGTGTCGTGGAGGCGCCTCAGGCGTCCGGTGCGTCTGCGCACGGTCCGTTCATATTTCGTACAACTGCCCACTAATTGCAGCTTACGGTCTTGCGATCGTTTGCTGATTAAGTTCTTGACATTTTTTTTTTTATGTATTTTTATTATAGCTGCAGTTGTTGAGTGTAGTTTGTCAACGCCTCCACAAGTTTTAACTTAGCCACAGTTCAAACAACAACTTAGATTTACAAAACAGCAGCACCGCTTTAACAAACTACTTACTAACTCCAGACATCAAGAGCAAAATCTTGCAAAGCTACTTCAAGAAAAAACCTCAATTGATTGCTCTCATCTAGGCCTTGCAGCCGAGGCCTGCAATTTCCTCTAAACACAGACCAAGCAACAGTAAATTAAATTCTGATGTCGTAGTATTAAGTTGTAAACAGTATTTACTCACAATTACCAGATACTGGCCATCTCGACACCGGTTCTGTGGTTTTTGATAATTTACCAGCGGACGTGCTGCGTGTAGTTAGATGTTATGGAACGATTAATGATTGTGAAACGTTTGTTTGTGTAGGTAATCAGTCTTTAATGCTTGTTTGTGAAGGCCAGTATCCCACTGTTGGGACACAGGCCTGTGTATAGAAGAGTCTATGAGTGGGATTGGGCTGTTAGTCGCTACGCTAGTTCAGTTCGGGTTCGTAGTTGTCACTTTTTCGTCCTGCCGTTGTTCTATTTGGAACGGCGCACTACTTAACACGTTATCTTCTTCCATTATCTCCTGTCAGACGTAACGGCATCATTTATTCCTGTCTCTTTTATATCATTGCTTACACAATTCATCCATCTATTCTTTGGCCTACTTTTTCTTCTCCATCCATCAACATTAATATGTTTTCAATTACCATTTCGTGATGTGTTAGTCTTTGGTAAGGGTAGTAAGGTCCAAGGCTCAACATCATCAACAACTGCCAGCCTCTTTCAAATAATGCTCGGGTCGGTTCGGTTTCTAGTCAAGCCGAATTCTGCTGAATACCATGTATTTAACATACAGCGAGTGCTTATCTGGGTGTCTGGCAGACGAGGCGCACGGGACCGGTCAATGTGGCGACACCTGCGCGAGACCTAGGTATGTCCAGCAGTGCACGTCTTTTGGCTGAAATGCTGATGATGATTGCTTATCTGAGCTCTGTCCTACGTTTGTAACTGGGAGTCGGTTTTCGCCTAAAGACCTCTAAAAGCCCTTCAATAATACCAGGGCCCCATAACCATTACGATAGTTCCGAAAAGTTTCATAACATCGCCCTGTCTCAGACTGAAACAAAAAGGTGCAATTACGTCCTCGTAAAATATTATAATTTATTCAACATAACTTGTTTATTATTTCATGCCGGGGAATCGTGAAATTTCTGATATAGGGATACATGTTAATCTTGGTTTTTGGGTATCAGCTGCGAAAGATCCCATCGTTGTACCCTTAGGCTACGGGATAACGTGTTGCTTATAATAACACTGCTATTAATATATTTTGGGGGTTTATTTTTCAGTAAATAGAGAGGTAGGACATGATTAGGATCTGTGTATTGAAGAAAAAGTTTTAAAATGGCCGTCTTGATAGCAATAGCTGAAGCCTCTATGAACTAATGGATCTTATAGACGCTTCTTTCATTACCAATACTTTCAAAATGGTAAAGGAAAACATTGTTTAGAATCCGGCAGGGCCAACAATTTGAGTGTATTGGACATCTGCTAACATCTGGAGGAGCTCGTGGCTTGATAAGTAGAGTAAGTTAAGCCGCTGGTCCCGGCTGCCTTTTGAAGATCTTCGACAGTCGTTACAAGTCAGTCAGTGAAGAAACACCGGTTAGACTGGAAGCCAACCCCAACATACTTATAGTTAGAAAAAAGGCTAGCAAATGATGATGACTGATTAACATCATTCTATTAACAATCACGTTATAACTAGTAGGTTATTTATTACTGAGGAAATTACGTTTATTACATTGATAAATATATTATAAAACATCCGAAACATTTTATTAACGAACAAAAAAACAAATCAAGTCCACACAGTAATGACAGCTGTATCAAGAACGAGATAAATATCTATAAATATGTTATAAGTTTCGTATAATTGCGTTATACGTCTTATAAGTAACTTATAAGTTTCTTCGCATAACGACCGCCCACTCGCACAGACATGTTAATTTGATTTAGATGCTACACACAGGTATTTAAGTTTTTTTTTTAAATGAGAGTCATTTACTAAAAAAAACTTTTTTTTTAAATGACTCTTCCTTTGAAGTTTAATTGTTTTTCAAGTTTTGAAAGGTCAAATGTCCTATTTTGCTTCCCGTACTGCTTTCACAAAGATACCTTCATACACATTAGATTGTTTTTTTTTTGCCAAATCCACTATTAAGAAGACCTTTTTTTTCTTTTTTTTGGCGGGTGGAAAATGATCAAATAACCCCCTCCCACTCTTGGGCAGAGCAGAAAGGAGTGTCAGACTTCTACTGACTAAAAACCACCCATTTTCCTTCTTAGGCCCTTATGTCGAGGCCGCGGTATCTCTAACAACAACCCGCAGCCTCGACGGGATAACATCACCCCTTAGTCCTCTTAGGGGTTAGGCTGATGAGAAACTAATAGTACGCGACCTACATCCACATTTACACGCTGACACGGGTAGTTTTTGTATTTTCAAGTCCCATGTATTAGAGGGCGAGACTGTTGCTATTTACCAGCCACAAATCTAGACCAGGAGCCCGAAATTTCCCCTCGATTAAGCTTATAAAACAATAGTAAAGAAAACAATGATAACCAACACCCAGAAAAAAAATCAAACTCACATCCATATCCGGCGAAACCGATCAAAAAAATACAAAAAAACGTTCACAAAAATCGTAAGACGTAAATCAGAAAACGACGTCGAGTTTCCTTCCACCATAATTAAAGTAATTTAGCACACTCTGTCTCGAACCTGCTCTGTCCAATGTTTGTTTTGCAGGCGAGAACTGACCATAACCTATTATTACCATCTCGTTATACTTTTTAACGTCCAGGAGTGGCCAACGTTGGGTTTACTAAGAAATATTATAAAGTTTCGTTTTAGTGTTTAGTCATTTTGTGCACGCTATTTAGTTTTAAATGTGCGGTTGACAGTTTGATTTGAATTGGTGGCTACTAGTTTAAGTTAATTTTAGCCTCAATGCCATTATTTTATCGCCTCTTATCACATAGAGCTCGTATTTAAAAAAAACTCGCTCATATTATTATCTTCTACACCTCCACCTAACCAACTCTTCCGACGTCATAATGGTATGTAATAGCAATTTTTGCAGCACAATAACGGTTTTAAATAAATCGTGAATAAAATAGGATTCTTACTAATATCTAAATATTGCGTATTATTATAAGATGTCCAAGACGTTTTAAATTATTAGCGTTCTAATCGCTGTACGAATTTTTCATATACCTGTCGTTTACTATCATATTTAGTGCCTTGTTTTACATACTAAAATAAAGTAATACGACTTAAAATCGATACACAGTAACCTTTCTCATATTCTCATAGCTTAATCCCAGTACTAAATTATCTCATAAAACCACACAATTTATCCCCCGTCACTCCGACCCGCAAGTTTGTAACCTCTTTAGCAACATCAAGTTCGGTCGCCGCCGGCGCAGGCGCACCAGTAAAAACGTGTTGTTATTATTAATAATCTTGTTCATTGAGAACGCTCGAGCGTGCTTGTAACGTTATGAAGAACTTCTAAGAAACTTAACTATCGGACCCACCACGTTGACATAACTTTATAAGGTCTTTTTGGTGGTTTTGGGTAATAGCCTTGAATGCATTAGCTATTTCTTCTTATTTATTAGTCTCTCGACAATTGATTTTTTTACTCTAATAATACAAGCTACAATATACAACAATAGGGGATCGGACAAAAAAAAACTAATTAGTCCGTCAGATAGATTTCCAAAAAATATTGGAGACGTATTTTTTCTTTTTTCACATAAACAAAAAATGAATTCAATACAGTGCTTCGAAAACTCGTGAACTCTTCGAAAACGTCATATAATAGTACATTTTTTACCTACAAATGACGTCACAACCACATCTTATCTTCGTCAATTTTGATTCATTTGATAAAACAAAAAACACGTATCCAATATTTTTCGATAGGTAATCTAAATGACGGACTAATTAGAATCATTGTTTTTTGACTCAGTCCGATCCCCTATTGTACAATGTGAAGCGATAGTCACAGTATGTATGAACAAGTTAAAATTAAAAAAAAGTCTTCTTCAAACTATAACCAGTGCTAAGTGTAGGTCTTCCATCTTTGACTGTTTTTTGTCGTGGCTATCCAGTTTTTACTGGCCACCAAATAAGGCCTCGCTTCCCTCCCTCCGTTTTTCGTGATGCGATTGTAGGCCATTGAAAAAGAGTCCAGCTCAACCCGCCATCTCCTACAATTTGGAATTCAGCTTAATCATCCTGTAACGTACCTAGGGTAACTGGATTGTGGAAGCAGATAATGATGAATCAAATTAAAATATGTATAATGTTCCCATTGATGATGTACCCACCTCTTTGAGGATGAGTGCAGCAGGCTCAGTGCTAGTTGAATTCACATGTAAGATTGTTTTGATCTAGCCTTGAATGGGTGTGGCTTATGGTTTTCTTGTTGAGTAGTGTCAGTTCTGTCGTATACAGAATTTTAACCACATACGTTATTCTGAAAGTCTTGGCTAATATTTTGAAGGTTTAAAAGAAATTGCATTTCACCAGCGATTCAGACTTACTTTAGAACCTGTCCAGTGAATACCTTACTTATGTTTTTCATCTTGTATGATTTTCAGAACATTTTATTTTTTAGTTCCGATGGGCGAATAACAGACACTCAATAGCTTAACACTTAACCTTACTCCCTTAGAAAAGGAGTGAATACCATGTCAGGCGATAAGAGCCTTTATTCTAAACAAACTAAAGTACGTTTTTTCTCCTTTGTAGGAGCTCATCTATTGCCAAAGTCAACGGATGTTGTCAAAGTTGCTGTGGCCCAACGCGGGCCCTAGTGCACCCAGAGAACCCCACTCAGACCATTTGGTTAGTAGACATTTTTTGTTTTATTAAGAAAAAAATAACACTGCAACAATTTGGTAAACGTCTATAAAATAGTAGACATTTTTTGTTTTATTAAGAAAAAAATAACACTGCAACAATTTGGTAAACGTCTATAAAATAGTATACATTTTTTGTTAAATTAAGAAAAAAAATAACAATTTGGTAAACGTCTATAAAATACGTTCATCATCATCCATTCTGCTTTTATTAAAATTTATTTGGGGTCGGTTATAGTACTAGAAAGAAGTACCAAAACTAACTAAAACCATCAAAAAGGTTTGCAAACGCTGACTTGTAGTGACATCACTAAAAAGGTTTTCGTTTCAGAATTTAATCTTGTTAAATGTTTATTAACCACTGTTAAAACCGCTACATAATTATATTTTTAATCTGTGTATTTCTGATTAAGATTGGTATCTACAGTCTTTTTACAGTTTATTTCCCGCTTAAAACCGAAAACCACACAACAAAATAACTGTGGAAAGACCGTACTTGTTTCGTACATCAGTATCGGTTTCCAAACGTATTGTTTTAACTCAAGAAAAAAAAACTTCTTTCTTGAAAATAATGTATTTCAATATTTATTTGTTTTTTTTAGTTGTTTATTTCTGACAAGCGATGACGTATGAAGTCATTGTCCAATCACGTTTGAGATAAACGGGCAATTTGTAGCACGCACGAGTATTAGGTACTGGTCGAACACAAAATCGTGTATGTTTTTATAACATACAGCAATTACAGAAATATGAAGAACTTCATAATATTTCGGTGTATATTTTTCTTTTCAATTTAGAACATGATCTTTTGAACTTGTTTCTATTTTTCTTTTATTAGTTGAAATTAACAATGAACACTTGCGTATGTTGGTCTGTAGGGTGACCACTCAATACCTCGGGAAGCCCCCGCTGTCATTTTGACAGCCGTTACCAGCCGTCAGAGACCCAAAAGTTTGATGACCAGCCTTACTAAGGGGTATGGTTATACTCACTACTCAGTGCTAACTGGAATGTGGAGGTCAGATAGGCAGTCTCTTCACGTTAAATACTGGTATTCAGCTGCATCCAGTTTGACCGGAAGCCGACCCCAACATAATAGGGTAGTTGACTGACTAAAAAAAATGATTCTGTTTATTCCGTCTCTTTTGTTAGATTATCGAAAAATATTGGATACTTACGTGTTTTTTATTTTATCAAATTAATAAAAATAGACGAAAATAAAACGTGTCAAAGATCGTGAGTGGGGGCTGGTGACGTAACTGTCTGGTAATAAATGAAGGTAGGTACGAAACTGTGACGTCGCGTAACTTTTCGAAGCACTGTATCGTCTTCATTTATTGTTTACGTGAAAAAAGAAAAAATACGTGTCCAATATTTTTTGGAAATCTATCTGACGGACTAATTAGATTTTTTTTTGTCAGCTGGCATTGGGAAAACCTAGGCAGATGATGATTAGAATAAAGCTATATGGTTCAAAGAAATACAGTTTCTACTAATACTAAAAAGAGGTTAAGTTTGTTGTTTGGATGTAGGAAGTAATGTTCGAAATAAGTTATCTGACATCAATAATCATTTCATTGATGCAAACACTACACACTATTAGGTACTGTTACAGAGTTCCATAGAATGTGTTTGTTTGACACAGGCGAAGTCGTGTGCAGCAGCTTATATTTAAATAATTTGATATTAATGTAATAGAAAATATATTCTTAGCAGATAGGTACAGGGGTAGTAAAAACATCCAGTATAAACCCAAGTAAATGTCACCTGCCTTAAGGACGCAGAGACCGCAAAAACAATTGAGGTATAAGAATCACCCGTCTTGCAAAATGATATGACAATGGAATATCAATTAAAACAAACTTGTTATATTGAGGTGTTCCAGTAACATGCCCTAAAGTTTTTGTCGTAGGTTTTATAGTTAAGTTTTACACAACCGTATATTTTACTACTAGTACTGGTCTGCCTGGCTCTGTCGTCCTTTACGGATATCTACTCCCCCCAATAATCAGGTTTCAACGCTACGAAAGACCTTCAGAAAACGCATTTACTTCCACTTTTCACCAAACAAATCTGATTAGTCCGTCTGTTAGATTTTTGAAAAATATTGGATCCTACGTGTTTTTTGTTTTATCAAATTAATAAAAATTGCCGAAAATGAAACGTGTCAAAGATCATGACTGGGGCTTTTTGACGTCACTTTGTAGGTAAAAAAGTACTAAA
Organism: Diarsia rubi; assembly: GCA_932274075.1. Lineage (NCBI taxonomy): Eukaryota > Metazoa > Arthropoda > Insecta > Lepidoptera > Noctuidae > Diarsia > Diarsia rubi. The sequence continues at coordinate 4,633,317 of OW026432.1, forward strand.
CTTGTGACTTGACACGAATTTTCGAAGCACTCTGAGTCTTCATCTGTCTTCTGTCTCTCTCAGTCTTCATCTTTTGTTTACGTGAGAAAAGAAAAAAGATGTGTCCATTATTTTTTGGAAATCTATCTGACGGACTTATTAGATTTCTGGTGAAATACTAGGAAGATAAGTCTAAATACATGGTATTTAAGTCTGGTACCAGGTGTCCCTCCTCCGTCCCTCCTGTGTTACTGAACGGTGTGGAGCTGCAAAGGGTGTACTCTTTTAAATACCTGGGCCACCTGGTGACGGACGATTTGAGGGACGACGCAGATATGGAGAGGGAACGCAGAGCATTGTCGGTTCGGGCTAATATCACGCACGCCGGTTCTTCCGTTGTACAAACGCAGTAAAATTAACGCTGTTCAAAGCATATTGTATGTCACTGTACTCGGGGAGCCTGTGGTTCAGCTACACCCAAAAGGCCTACAATGCTCTGCGGATCCAGTACAACAACGCGTTTAGGGTGCTGTTGCGTCTGCCTCGGTTCTGTAGCGCGTCATCTATGTTCGCTGAGGCACGTACCGACTGCTTCAATGCGGTACGGCGTAAGAAAGTGGCCTCGCTGCTGAACAGAACCAGTGGCAGCCCTAACAGCATTCTGAGAGCTATAGTCGGGAGGCATGACAGCTCGTTGGTGAGGTCATTATTAGTCACCTGTACTCTGTCTTTGTTTTTAGTGAAGTACTAACATAGGTTAAGAATATTGTTACTACCCAAGGATCTTTAGTTTAAGTACTAACATAGGTTTTAGGAATATTGTTACTAACCCAATGGATCTTAGTTGTCTAAATAAATAAATGATTATTATTATTAATACGCTATTAATTCTTTCTTAAACTGGCTTTTATATAACCTTAGTGTTGAAAACTCGTAATAGAATCACCCGCGTGACGATCGTGTGTAAACCGTGTAAAGGCTCAACAAGGGTCTAAAATACCCTACCATAAATAATAGAATCATTACCATCTGCTGTTATGACCGGATCATCAATTTTTTTGCTTCCCAATAGTTATCCGTTACCCAAACAGCTTGGGGCGTTCCTACACCATATATTTTGACGGTTACTTTTTTAATTTTCGAAAAATAATCAGGGAGATTTCTGGTTTAATGTTCTTTAGTTTATTTTTACAGACTTTTTTATTATTTCGTCTCAACTGAAGCATTTAATCTTAATGATTATTGAATGGTTATTGCGTAACACAAGAACTTTCAATAGTAATGTCTTTCGGTTTGACATTCATTGCGTTATTTGCTTTCTTGTGCAGAAAGAAAGGAATTAGAATATTCTTTCAAAATCCTTAGAATAGTAATTATATCAACGAGTTCTGCAATGCAATCAAGGCAAGTTATTTCATTCACTGTTGTCATTTTTAGTAACGAAATAAAAACAAATATTTGTAACACAATCCTGTACTGGGCGCTTTCATAACCGCAAAAATACAACAAAAAAAAACAGCTGCTTTAAAAATAAATAAGTAGTGATGTCTTCACGGGTTACGATTATTATCGCATACCCTTAAACTTAAGTAGTAGGTAAAGTTACCAAAAAAAAATCCATTAAAATAATTACCAAACTTTAAAACTATAACATAAAGATAATCCATACAAAATCTTCCATTCATCATACACCTACGGCTATGAGCATTTAAGGGTAATTTTCGCCACAGAAATTGTTATTAATGCTAGTGATCACATACCTTAACCGTGTTTGTAGGTGCACCATATATGTTGTCAATTATGGATTTTTTGTCTCATACACCAGCATGTGAGGTCTGTATATGGATAACTGAGTATGTCCATCTTTCTTTATAACTGTTGGTTAACCTATTAGTGACGTGTTTATCGATCTGATAGTTCCCAGACATCGAATGGTTTTTAGAATACTTACGGCCAAATACTGGAACGCTACTCAATTTTAAGTTGCCCTTAAATCTCGTTCGGTCTCTGTTACTTCAGCATAGAGCGTCCGACACAGCACTAGATTTGAGCGTTACTTTATTTGAGTGGCGTTTCAGTATTCGGCCGTTAGTCGTCCATGTTTCGTTGCTGACTAAATAAGTCTATCAATCTAGTGTAGTTAGATGGATTTGTCTGATTATCATCACATGCCTGACCTTTACCCACCTACATACTTGTATTTCGGGGTCAGCCATCAGTTTACCCTGATACACCTAAATACATAATATTTTCGGAGTAAATTCTCTTAATTCTCGTGATAACCGCATCAAAATCCGTTGCGTACTTTAAAAGAACCATACGCTTACATAGATAAGACACAAAGTGACTTCAATTTATGGTAACTTACTAACTAATTTAGGATAACATTTAAGAACATACATTGCCATTTTTGTACGTCTCGCTTATTTATGACTTCAACATTAAACATTTTAGTCATAAATTACTCATAAATATTAGCGTTTTTTATTATATTTTCCCACTAGTACTGCAAGATATCCATTACTTGTGTGTTCACACATTCTTATGATTTTTTAATAAATGCTGTTATAAAAATAGTTCAATATTTTTTCTATGTTGGTTCTATTAATAGAAATTTTACATTCTTTACAAAGTTACTGTAATTTATCTGTTACTTAGTGTAAAATAACACTTCCTTTTGTTTTGCCGTTGTCGGGAAATAAATTTGAGTGTTTCTTATCGTGAGAAATAATATTCTAATAATATTTTATATAAGTACCTAATAATCTTTTGTTAAATTTTATCACACATTTATTTATTTTAATGTGTTAAACTGTCACTCAAAATTGGATAATTAGATATATAAATACCTATTGTTGTAGGTAGATAAGATTTATTTTTTAACAAAGAGTGTCTACGCAATTTTCACGTTCTGAATCATCCCTATCAAACAAGTTTGTAGGCCATAGCCAGGTCATAGACTAGAAAAAAAAAGGTTCTCTAGTCAAATAAATCATGACGTCCCGCTGTAATAATTCAATATGGTCACTCTACGAGCCCGAGGCGCCAGCGATCATCACACTGAGGTGTCTGCAGTCTAATTATATGGACACGTACTTTTCAACCAACACAAATATTTGTTATACGAAACTCATCACAGAACAATCAATCTTAGAGCAATAGAAATAGGTTATAAATTCCCTTGGTAAATTGACACCTCGTTAAGAATACGGCCAAAAAAAGGTTGGCCCCGAAATTGGCGTAAAAAGTGAGTTAATTATGAAATGATTAGGGGTTTGTTCCCAAAACTAACAGGCGTTTGCTCAAGATTAGGTAATAAATAGTTATATTGTCGTTAGTTTGTTTGTTTTTGTGAATGACATGTGTTTGTGAAACTAACGTAATTGGGTGTATAATGGTGGAAGAGTATGGCGTTTCTTTTATTTTTTTAATTGGTGTGATTAAAAGGCGATGGTAATTATGTGTCAGCTGTTTGACCTCTTTTGGACTTGTAACGTCGATCAAAAATTTCTGAACGAAAAAAAAAATATGGCTGAGTTTATATTTTAGATGTTTCTTTTTGTTGATTCATTCTCAGGTAAACTAAATGCATTATGTCCAAATAGAAATTAAACTAAAAGCTAATTCAATGTAATCTTAACTTCAGTCTCTTTCGATTTTTTTTTGTCTTTTCTTCGATCTTCGATCTGATCTGGTGTAAGAATAGTACTTTAGTTACACCTCTGCCTGACCCTTCGGGTATTAGGTACAAGCCTGCTGTTATGTTTATACCTCAAACCATAAAGGTAGTTATAACATTTCCAATAGTTCCAAAAGTGAAGCGTAACGTATCCCACTACAGCTACGCAATATTCAATCCGCTATCATTTCCGAATATTCAAAAAATATGATAGTCACTGGTTTTTCAGTCTTATCATAAGAAAAGTACCTTGAACCTACAGGGGTTATATTTTCGTAGAACAGCACGTCGGTTAAAGACTTTCGATCAATCACAGAGCAATCAATTAAGGGTGGGTTCGCGCTACCCTCGGCTAGGGTTGGCAAATTATGGGTTTTGCAGCACTTGTGTCTTTTACTTTGGAAGGATTTCGGTTTAAGTGAGTAATTGAAGATTACGGGTGTCGTTGTGGTTTGTTCTAACTGACCAGCAGCAGCTAAAATGACAAAAAGAAATAGTTAGAAAGTTATTGCTATTTTTGACTGACTTTTAAATCCCTTTTTTTCGAAAGCCACTATATTTTATCTATTATTAGTGACCTGCCCCGGCTTCTCACGGGTGCAATATAGATACTACATATAAGTTTAAGTAAGTCATTAAGTTTATTAATGCTTCAGTTTTTCACAGGAACCTCGCTCTTGTATTGAATTACTGTATCTATTGCCGTTAACTGCATTCAAATCCGTTGCGTAGTTTAAAAGATATAAGCGTACAAACAGCGGGAGCGAGTTTATTTTGAAGTTAAAGATTTATTTTCTGATTCAGCAACCCTATCCACCTTTATAACGCGGTGGCTGGCCCATGGGACTAGCTATGGATGCCGTTGATGGAAGCGTGTCAGCCGCCATAACCTAGCCCTGTATAATATTATGTAGTATATCGGTTACCTTTTATTTTATACTAAGTAGCAATATACCTGTAGGTTTCATGTTTTACGTTTACATGATATGAAATTGTGTGAATTTTAAAAGGTTTTTAAGTTCTTAGATAATTTAAAGTTATTGCAAGATAATAATTTTAGTTCTAATGTTTTCTTATGGTTTTAAGAACTTTATACGTGATAGAGTTCTGTAGAAACAATTTTGTTGTATTTTTTCAATTAATTTGCTGACTGGCCTGCTAAGTGAATTATTTATTATTTTGTTCCCGAAGAATCTCTCTTCGGGGACTGCTTCTTCGAGTTTTCTTCATTAATAACAAGTCATTTACTATATAATCTACTAAATTTGGGGGTATTTTCATTCCCTAGAAGGGTGGGGGATGTGTTGAGAAGTTAATTTTAATTTTCCATAGATAGATTGCAACGATATTTTTTTTAATTTACTTTTTCTTTGCAACACCTACTCAAAACAATTCAACTGAATTTTAATTCCCGTAATTAAAAAACGGCGACAAAGCGTAGATACAATCACCAATTAAATTACTAAAAGTAACGTCTTCATTGATTTACACCACACTAATTAATTGATTAACCACAAAAGATAATAAAAGATCAGGAAGTGAGATTAATACTCAAATTTTCATAATTATTAATTTTGATACAAATAGCAAATATTCCCGACAATCAAATACCAATCTTGTTTGTATTGAAATAAGGTTGGTTCTTGAGGGTTTTGTATCCGATGCGCACGCGCACCGTTCGACATAGTTGTACGTTTTCGCCGGCAGGTGGCGCCACACCATTGATCATATAATTTTATGAGGCCCGAACTCATTTATTATAGTTATAAATATAAAGAAGGTTGGTTTGTTTTGTTCAAGTATTAGGCTTTGTGTCCTGAACGACGGCATATCAATTTATTTCAAGTATTTCTTTGTTATTTAATGTATTTTTGTTGAGATAGGTAATAATAAAATAATAAACTACAGTGACTTAATACTTGTCTTGGAGCACCTTGTTTTCTAAAAAATAACAGCCTTATGGGTCGATCTTCAAGGTTAAGCATTTGTCAAGGTCGGACTATGGATGGGTTACCATCGATTACCGAGTCTCTTCTGTGCCTCGCAAAGCACATTAAGCCGGATGTCATTTCTAGATATTTAACAGCCGTTACAGGTGAAGAAAATCATCAGTCATGACCCGACAGTCAGACAACCAGTCTCGCCAAAGGGTATATCTTATTTCATAGTAAGGTACATAGACCCGATAAGCAGTCGCCAGATAAGTTTTCTGCCACTCTCTCCGGTTCTGCAAACCTTATCCAGGTGCTCTCCGCTTATTTGACAATATCGTGGACCCAGTTTCTTTGGCCTAACAATGGCCAAGCCTTTCGACAATCATCATCATCATCAGCCTATAATGTTCCCACTGCAGGGACTCCGACCTCCTCTCTACGAGAGGGGACGCTTGAGAGCACAATACTATACCAGAATACCGTAGTCACCAGGACCTACCATAAAATCACTAAAAAATCTGCCCATTGAGATAGCAAAAGAACTAAAAAGATAATATTTATCATCCCTCTGAAGATTCCATTAACGCCTTTTCACTTACACATTAAAATGTGGAACAAACGGCACCTGTCATTATCCTCCACATCAAACTATCCCCCGACCAACATAACCTGGTCCTCCTCTCCACCTGACTTGCTCAAACGCGCAGCTCTTTAACAAACGGTCCTTCATTAACCGTTATAAGTCGAGCCTTGTTGCTTTGGCCTAGCTTTGTAATGACAGCTCTTGTTAGAATGGTTCAGTGTAGTGATTTTATACTTGAAAAGTAAGGAAACCTTTATAGTTAAATATCTAGTGTTGTTAACGTTTATATATGTATGTCTATTGAATAGAGTTGTACTAACAGTCCCTTTTACTGTTATCATTTTCTGGATAGTGTGTAAGGAAATTGCGTATTGTGTTATACTTATCGTAATTTTATTATGGTTACTATTTGGCTGGTTGTTCAGTTATTTTTGTATTGCTATTTCCTCATTAATTCGTGGCTAAATACCAGCCGCTTGGTTCGGTCTTAAGTTCTGTGCTGGTCTGAGTTAGTCCCTAGATGGGTGAGCACTAGTGTTGTAAGAAACTAGAGTCCATTAAGTCTTCATTTCGAGACTAGAGTAGATTTCCAAGACTAGGACTCGTTAGTCACATGACCCCGAGTCCTTTCGAGTCTTTTGGGTTGTTTGATCTAGACTGTAAGTATTTAACTTGAGTGGGTGTATTATAATAGTTAATACTGGCTGATTTTATATCGTCATCCATATTTATTTACTGATTGACAATAAATCGGACAATAAAAGTTTGTAACAATGAAATTGCATTAAACGCAAATAACATTTGAGTTCTTTTTGGCAGGACTCAACTCTTTTTTACAAAAGAAACCAAATTCAGAAGGACTTGAGCTCTAAGTTTTATTATAAGATTCGAGTCTTCAAAAATAGCTCAAGTTTTATAAAATAAGACTCCAAGACTCGAGTTTCTTACAACACTAGTGAGCAACCATTAGGTACATACAGAGTTTCCTCTCGTGCCTCGAAAAGCACGCTAAGCCGTTGGTCCCGACCAGGGTTGTTGCGAACATCAACATCAGCACCCGCTGGACTCCAACATCATTTTGTACATCAGCATCTGCATCCGCATTGATCGATGCTGATTATTAATGCTGAAGTTCGAGTCGTGAGTTCCCGACTCTCATTTGTCAGTCATTACAGTTAGTGACCCGCAAGTCTGAGAATTAGTCTTACCGAGAAGGGGTATCATATCATATTACCCAGTAGATACTAACTTGGTGGTAAAGGTCAGTTAGGAAGTTATTCCATACTAGCGGACGTCACGCGATTTCACCCACGTAGTTCCCGTTCCTGTGGGAATACAGGGATAAAAAGTAGCCTATGTTACTCAGGGTGAATGTAGCTTACTAATGGTGAAAGAGTTTTAAAATCGGCGCAGTAGTTTTTGAGTTTATTCATTACAAACAAACACACAAAAATACAAATCTTTACGCTTTATAATATTAGTGTAGATGAAATACTGGTATGATTCAGTGCATCCGGTTAGACTGGAAGCCAACTGCAACACAGTGGGGAAAAGGCTACAGAGATGATGACGAACTCCTGAGCTACCATAGTCTTAGTACTCACAACAAGGATTTTTTTTTTATGGGACAAGCCCGCCTCACTATTCCCAAACCACTGTAACTTCTGTAAGCCAGAATCAACAGTGGCGACCAAAAGAAAATCGCCGAGACAATGAAGCTCGACGAAGTCCCAGGGAAATGATTTGACTGTCTTGGATCCCGCAACGAAATTAATCAGAAAAGAATAGCGGAGGAGTAGGAAAAGCAGAAATTTCCACTTCACAACAAGGATTGAAGTTCTCTAAAATAACTTCTTCAAGTTTTCTAACTTTTAACATTACGTAAACTTCAACCTCTGTTCATCCTTTTACCTTTACCACCGTGAATATATACCCCAGACTACCATTTAGCCCGCGAGTACACAAATACAGATTACATTCGCCGTTAAAGGGTCTGTACACACGGCTGTTTGCGCGCCGGCCTGGTCAAACGTTAACACTTCTGTACTTGCCTTTAAATCCCTCGTACGTTTAATACTATTGATGATTTTTCCGGTAGTTTGATAGTTTGAATTATATTGCTTAGGTGCTCGCGACCTTCGTACGGGTAAAATAAGTATAAAAATCAATCAAATAAATTTCAACGGCTTGAATTGTTTTGTGTGTAACATACAATAGTGATGTTTACTGACTTAGGTAATAAAAAAATATGATTCTAATTAGCCCGTCGTCGGTTAGATTATCGAAAAATATTGGAGACGTAGGTATATTTTTTGTTTTATCAAATCAATAAAAATTTACGAAGATAAAACGCGTCAAAGATTTGAGTGGTGGTTGGTGACGTCACTGACCGCTGAAATTGCTGAAAAATCTCATACTAATGTCTTAGAATATGACGTCACACGACTCTGGCCCATCGGTTCTGACGACACGGTTGGCGCAGTGGTTGAGCGATTGACTGCTGCGCAGCATGTCGCGGGTTCGATTCCCGCACGGAACAAATATTTGTACGACCTACAAGTATTTGTTCCGAGTCTGGGTGTTTTTCTATCTATAATAAGTATGTATTTACAAAAAAAAAAAATGTATATAAGTAGTTTATCAGCCATCTCGTTACCATAACACAAGCATTAGGTTGCTTAGCTTGGGACTAGATGGCGTTGTGTGAAATGTCCAAGGATATTTATTTATTATTATTTATTTTTATTTATTCTGATCCACCCTGCAGACATGACCCGCTCAATCCCACTTCAAGCCGACCAGCAGGGCTATTGCGTATCTTCTAAACGACAGTGGCTATCATATTGTCTATGGATTAACTGTCAAATTGGTTATGGTTTAGTACAAAATGGAACCATTTGACAGTAATTGATAGGCACTAGGTTAGCCACTGTCATTTAAAAGATACGCAATAGCCCTCCTGCAGGGCTATCATAGGTATTGTCCATGGATTAACTGTCAAATTGGTTATGGTTTAGTACAAAATGGAACCATTTGACAGTTAATCAAAGCACACAGAGCCAAAGTGATAATCAATAAATCTGTCAACAGAGATACGCAATAGCCCTGCTGGTCTACTTATGTCAAATAAAATATTCTGAATTTCAACTTAATCCAGCCTGGTACATCACTTCGACATAACAGCTCTCGAATCTCGCGTATCCTAAAACCCGTTACAACACTTCAAAGAAGTGAATCTAGTAGTTTCAAACAACTTAAACCTGTCAACATCCGACAGTTATCCGACACCTGTCCAAACTTCTTGCTATCAATCCTCAAGTCAGTGTAGAACTATCAGGTGTCTTTGAAAAAACAAAAGAAAAAAAACCGGGTCCGCCCATAGATCAAATGTTTGCGTACCATAGAGGTTTTAAGCTATGTGGACTACTTGTGGCTTCCTGTTGTTATTGGTTCTTATTATTGTGTTAAGTGGAGCAGTATTTAAACTGATTTTAAGTGTAGATAGAGCACCTGTACTTTATTGCACACCAATATTGTTACACAGTTATTTATTATACAAATACAATATTCTCATTTGGTCTTTAAACTCTTGATAATCATTGCCTGAAATTAAGGATGATGGCCAGTATTCCTTTTTAAAAGCTTGAAAGAAATGAGATTATATATTATTGCCGTTACACGAATAGATTCACTTATTACTGCTAGGTACGTGACAAAAGACCTAAGAATATGGTTCCTTCAGCAGAAGGCAACGGGGTGCCTAGATTCAGAAAAAACTCATCAAATATAATTTAAGTAGATAAAACAAATATAATTTAAGTAGAAAAAAAAAATCTAAATACTAATATTTATCCATAACCACTCAATAAAAAAATCAACAGACATTAAACAAATAGAAACAAAATGCTACTTCACGATCCCAGTCATTGGTCACAAATAAAATAAAGTAATTAGATAAGTAATAATTACCAGTAAACCATCTGCCATATATGTACACGTTAACAGCTACAGTACATAATCATTTATTTATCAAGACACATATGTAAGTGGCCGATACCTCGTATTTAAGAGTAGTAATGGCGCACGCTTCTTAATGATATGCATCGGAGCTACGTTTATTGAGCAAGTACAGTTTGCAAGTCAAGTGGCGTGTCTTTGCAAATGTATCTAGGGTCTTTCATATCTTTAGTTTTTTGTAGTTTTTCTGCGTTGGTCTTGCCTTTCTGGCCACCAAGATCAGCCTGATAAACTCAAGAGAGTCTTCTTTTCGAAGCTAAGATCTCCAGTGACGTGCTGGTGCCACACAAACGAAGGGACACTTGACATCGTGTCCTGTTTGTCCTGTTATGTACCTACACATCACAGGAGATAAGAAGGCTACTGAATGTGCCAAACTGGTTGCCTCAATATAGCTTGCCAAGAGAATTTGACAATTTGAGTTCTCTTCTTAGCATACGCTAAGAGAATTCAAATTCTGTGTGTTGTACCTGTAAGTTGCTACTGTCATTCGCCTTATTCAAATCCTGGAATGTACAAGTAGTGCATGATGGGAAGGAAAAGAGAAGCATGTAGATGAAGCATGTCCTTTGAGGACCCGTCCATATTGATGTTGTGTTCGGCAAGGGTCAACGATACAAGCAATCTGGCCAAATTTGATATCTAGGGGATAATCTGGTTGATTTTATTCGAATCTTAGTCTCACGACCTTTTGCCAGGTGGTGGTATATTCTAAGGTGCTTGGCATAAATCGATATCGGGTATGTGTGCACTTGTGGCAGGTATGTACCAAACAAATATGTTTTCTGTCTTTCTTCTTCTTATTCAAATTCAAATAATTTATTTCAGAATTCAATCCATATTTGGTTAGTGATAATAAAAAATAACTTAGCCTCATGTTAAAAAAGCGATGAAGGGATCTTCACTAGATAGTTCTATAATCTAATCAACAAATTCAATTATCTGTTGTAGTGTGTACCTATGTCTAAAGAAGACATCTGTTTTATATTCAATTTATAAATTAATATCCTACACTAATAAATCACGCTGAATACTGACCAGGACATCAAAAAAACTATCCAGCATAAGTATGCAGTTAACTCGCAATAAACCCTACATTTAACTGCTGATCCAACGTTTACAGCTTCAGTGTAATTAGTTTCCTATATTTTAGTTTAACTCTCAACTTAATCAAGAACTAAATAGGTAGTATCGTGAGTACAGTAAGTGGTTGACTGTACGTCTCGGTCGGCACCTGTGTCGGCGAGGATGAAAGCGTCGTCGCTTTGTGGAGCCGCTTTGTGGAGCCGGCAAATATTTATTTTAATTTAGTGGCCGCCCGCCGATCGCTCGTTAATCGCTAATGGATGCTCCCGTGCATGTGCGATTGTTCTGTGCTGTGCGTGCAAGGATTGGGTGAGAGAATTTATTGAAAAATGCTTGATTATGCATTTTTCGGCAGAAAATATGCTATTGAGATTTGAGACCGCTGATTCCTTGTCTTGGCTAATAACCGCTGCTAGAGATGCCCATGACCAACGATGAATGGACTATGTGAAAGGTGATGTGGCTATAGAAGGTGGTGACTGCTGTGATGACGATTTAAACAGAAGCATGGAACCCCAAATAAATTGGGATATACATATATTATAGGCAGGAGAATGATGAGAGATGACTATGACCACGGTCAATTACTGATGCTTCAGAAGTTCTAACTGCCTGCTTATTAGAAAGTTAGTAGGTAAAATATAGGTCCATTTCTAAGTACCTACTTAAGTACGTACAATTCGCTGTAGATTCTCTTGAATTCCTGACCTACCTAATCACCTGCGGTTTTGATAGGGAAATCCATTCAGACTTCATAAGACTTCTCCAACCTATGAACATAACATCACGCCTTTATTCTTGCAAGGGTTAGACAGAGGTGTACAAAATGGACCTTTCCTTAGAAATATTCAAGTCCCTTGTAATGAGAGGTAGCCTCTGTGCCGCGCATAGCACGTTATGTCGTGGGTCCCGGCTGTCACTTGCAGATCTTTAGGTATTCCATGGCGCGAAAGTCTAACAATCAGTTTTACTTGGGGTATCGTGTAACTCAGTACCTACAAACAGGATTGTTGAAGTTAGATATGCAGTCGCTCCATTAAAAAAAATTACTACTTATTATTATTATTATATATTATTACTAATAAATTATTACTTAGCAATGAAGGTGAAAGAAGATAAACGAATGCTTGATACAAGATTGTGATCGGAGATCAAAATAGATTTTTGTAGGATAGGATTCCTTTAAAATTTGTACAATCTGTATAAGAAGTGCAATGTAAACTGTTGTTTCGAGTTGTCTTGCGCTATCTTGGAGGTACCACACACTAGTCTAAACCTAATACGATAGATGGGCCGACGCGAACAACATAGGTACCTACATAGTACCTACTTGACTGGCAATAGCCACCGGTGCTATCGGTACAAATATAGGTAACGTGCGAACTTGACGGTTATGTCATTTTGCAGAGTCACTAAGCCGATCACGTTTTTCAATCCCATGTGGTCTGGATGTGGTTGGGTATAAGAGTAGAGGAAGACCAAAGAAACGATGGATGCACTGTGTTAAGAATGACATGGTAAGAAAGGAGATGTCTCATGAGATGACGAGAAGCAGAGAGGAATGGAAGAGGAAGACATACTGCTCCGACCACAAATGAATTGGGATAAGGGCAAGAGAATGAGGATGTTTTCTGAGGCTGTAAACGTAACATAAATATGGCGTTTTTTGAATGAATAAGTAATTGCCGTTCGACAAACAATATTTTCGTAAGTTTAAGAATGTATGGTTACCGATTGTACTTACTGGTTGCTAAGAATTTAACTAAAATGCTGAAATTATTAGTATTTTATACTTAAATCTTGTACCTATATCAGATCAGTAAATTATAAAATTTATACTTAACTAAGTTTTGCCGTAGCAAACCAATTGTTAACTGTGCAACATATTCCATAGCTTAAAGACGAAGCCTGCTTAGAGGTGGACTTCTTACCATGTTTGAACAATAGATACTGATCCAAGAAACAGGACCTCAGGCTCCTTCGAAAACAGCAAAACAGTTGACGGTATGGATAATGAAGTTTATACTGCGCCTACTTACCTCAAATAATTTGGGATGAGGGACCTTGCCACGCCTGTAATCCCAAAGGGAGGGAAACATTTCGCTTCCTTTTTAAGTCCCATGTAGGTAAAAGGGGGCAGGCCTATTGTTATATCAACTGGGCACAAATCTAGACTCAGTGAGTGCTACGAATACCACTTACTTACAAATCACGCTTACGATCTCTAGATAAACGAAGCGTCGATAATATAAAAAAGTACCTAGGTAAAACAGTTGCGATGGCATGGTTGCATAATCGTCTCACATTATGAGCTCTCTTAGGAGTTAGAACTGAAATTGCTTCAGCCTCCTAATAAACAATCATAATCCCAAATAAGTGCCGTCATACTCCAATAACCAAAAACCGATATACCACCTTAAAAACTTTAAAATCATAAACAACAACGCGGCAAGCCACTGCCGCATTTCAACCAATATTTGTCGATGCTTTTTGTGGTAAAAAGGGGCATTAGTGAACCCCTTTTGTTGACTCAATGCTAAGACGGTTTACTTGTCAACTGTTGGCCACAAATATTGGTCGCCGGCTTCTCTGTACCCAGTAATCCTTGGTTTGTTTTAACTAAAGCTTTAAGGAATATGTGGCTACTTTCACGCGTTCAAGTGAGATATGTGGTTTAATTGATTTAGTGGGTTTTTGAAGGGTTTTCTTTGTTTCTGAGTTTGACGGTGTTTTGGGAGAGTTGGGTTTTGGCTTCTTGTGTTTTGTAGATGGAGTGGGTGTTTTGGATTTATTGGTATCTAGTTGATGTGTTTAGGATATTTTAGGAACTTATTGATTTGCCACAGTTTGAAACGACCTTACCGGCTTAAGATTAGGTACTGAAAAAAAAAACATTTCATTTGTTAGTAAGTAAGATTTATTGAAGGGTAGAGTTTTCACCATATTCGGTTTGCTGATCTGAAAAAGGTCTAAGGTAGATAGCAGGAATCTAGACAGAAAGTAAAACGAACGAAACCTTTGTTACTTATATCAAGTTTTCTATCTCAAAAACAGATCTAAACTGCACAAAAATTACTATACAGTAATGAGCGTTAACTATGCATTTTGAATAACATACGTTTTTTTTATTAGATACAATTTTGGACACAATCGAAAATGGCAACCGCGAATCATAAACCACTTCCCAACTAAAACATGAAGATGCATTGGAAGTCAGTCGATACTGCATAAGCTTTGTCGAAATCCCGTCTTTGCCTCATCGAATTCCGAACATTCGCAATAAAAAAGTTTCTATAGACGCGAATCACGTTTCGATAGCGTTCTGCGAATTAAAATTACAAAAAGCGAGACGGAGACGGCAGTTGCGTTCCGTACGTGGGACAGAGTAAATGCATCGTCGCATCCACGCCCCTGCAGGAATAAAATTCAAAATAAGATTTCAAAGGAAGTAAAAGGAAAAACAAACAAGGCTCGGGTTTCTAGTAGGTTAGAAAGAGACGGTGCCATGTTTGCACGCTCCCTCGGCGATTGGTTAGTTGATATGAGTTATGGCGCGTATGCTTGCCGCGCGAATTAGCCATTTGCCGCGAATGTGTGGGGCGACGGGCGGCAATGCGTCGCCTAGAATGCGAAATGCGTTCTATATATTTTAATTCTATTGGGTTGGGAATTGGGATAGGTCATGTTCAGTTTTTTTTTGTTTAATCTAAAAATAGAATCCCAATCGTTTATTTTTAATTAGAAGAAAAGAAATTAAACTAACAATTCATAAATTATCGAAAATAGTCGATATATTTCAGTGTAACAATTTTCTTGCATTATTAAAAAATATTACCTACTGAAATAGTACAGCAGCAGCCAGCAGCGGTAGCTGCGGCTGTTGTCATTTTAAAAATAAGTGGTGTACGTGCAGCGCCATCTCGTAGCGAATAGCGTAACTAAAGGACATGACAATTTGCTTAGATGAAGATGCTAACGTTTTGTTATTGTACCTACTTAGTTTCAGTTTCACTAAGATATGAAAGTTATTAAAATGCTTAAATATTACCTAACAATATTTCACATTTTTTGTCAATAAAATAAAATCAAATATAAAATCTGTAATCCATCCCTTTGAAATATCCGTAAAGCCATTCATCGATTCTTAACAAGATACCGAATTTATGGTTTCCAGAAAATCGTAAAACCCGTTCAAAGATTCGGTTTTTCTAATAAAATTACGTTATGAATAGTTGCGCCATAGACAGTTCATCAAAGAACGATCAACAAAATGATTGTTTATGGTTTGTGAGCGTGGCGAAGCGATTCTTACGGCTAGACTAGTGGCGCCACGACGCGCTTGTTACTTTGAACTATTAGTTAAGGATTCTGGTTTTATTTTTATGTCGATACAATGTAATTAAATTAATCAAGAAATGTCTAAAATCGAAGCATGTATGATGTTTTTATAATTACACTTTTAGATAACTCTACAAAGGTTTAAAACCACAGATAATACATTAAATAGACTAGGTAAGTAGGTAGTTTAAATTATAAGTAGTTAACGTAATAAATGTAATAATTTACATAGGTATACCTACTAAAATAAAAATAAAACACAGCGACAAAGAATCGTACAAAATTGTCAATGAAATTCTAAATTCAAATACACATTTCAAAATTCGAACAATAAACCAGATGTCGTCACATCCTAGAGAGGGCCAATTACTTTTAATCGATACTGGGTGCATCACCGGCGCCGGACCACCGCGCCATCGATTTACATATAAATTTGTTGTCCAACCGTAAAATAAAGAAATTGAACGGACCAATAAGAGGCTGGTAATTAAAGCCGACGCAAGGAACAACTATAATTTTATTTTAATGTTATCGTTTTCGGGCTGAATGCAGTCGTTCGTTAGCTTCAGAAAAAAAAGATTGTCTTTATGGTGTCGTTCGTTCCTGATGAGATGATCAGCGCGTCAAAATATATATTTTAAACAGTTATTTTAATGGCGTTGTAAATTTTGATAGAATAATTCGTTAAGACAAAAGATTTCTTTGTCATTTCTCGTTAAGTATGTGAAACGATTTATCTTGTTGGGTTCTTATTGAACGTTAAGAGGCGACATTTGTTAAACGTGTCTTGGAAACTTGTCTTGTGCGACAAAATATTGCGCTAATCATTACGTTATTACATACCTACTTGCCTTGTATTTCTTGGGTTAGCGTCTCTTTTTGCCTAGCAATAGGTAATAATTCAAAGATTTAAAAGTGAGAGGAGAGAAATGTTCGGCGAACTCTCGCGCCCGGCCCTGGTGCAAGCCATGGTCCGGGGCGAGGAGGAATAGGACGCCGTCGCCTCCTTCTGCGAAGCAGTGATGCTAGCGAAGGAGGCGGCGGAACGCGAGAGGGAGAGAACCTCTCGTCCCAGCCGCCGCGGGAGGCGCTCCGGGCGTCAGGGGTCTCGCGATGACCTCCGGCCACCGTAGACGCGGGCCTGTGGACGGTGAGTGATGGGCTTACTCGCCGTCCGTCCGTCTTACGACGAAAACAGGCCGTGTCGACGGCGCGTTCGTGTTCCAAGCGCGCCTCAAAGAGATGTCAGCAACATGGGAGGGGCCCGAAAGGGCCGACGCCTTCGGGGCCGCGGGTTGTACACTAGTTATCGCGGCCTCGACATAGAGGGCGAAGAAGGAACATGGGTGGTTTTTAGTCAGTAGAAGTCTGACACTCCCTTTCGCTCTGCCCAAGAGCGGAAGGGGTTATTCGATGACATTCCACCCGCCAAAAAAAAAAAAAAAGAGGAGAGAAATGTTTGAATAGGTAGATGATTTACCTACTATGTACCTACCTACATTCAATCAGCATTATCACTATCATCATTAGTAGACACTGATGATGCTCTAATAACTGCTGTATGTTCGCTTATCCACACTTATCTGGCAGCCAGTCTGCCAATGGCAACTCTTCTTCCACCTATAAAACTTATTATTACCTACTTAAATCTCTTAAATAAGTAGGTACACTCCCTCTTCATTATCATCATCCACAGACCACTTCACCCACTGTGAGCTTCTTCTTTTCTTGTCGATGATCTCAAATTGTGATAGACCAGAAGTCACCACCTGCACAGTTCTAACATTTGCTTCGAGTAAACCTTGAAAGGAACTGCAGTCCGCAACCCACTGTGTTGGGTATAGGCCTCTCTTTGCTTGAGCCAGCCAGCCTCATCAAGCATACCTGCAACAATATCGTCTGCGGACTCTGTCTTAATTAAAATTAATTGTATGAATCCACATAGGAAGCGCTTCAATGAAAACGACAGCATACAGAAATCCGAGTATGAGCGGATGTTGTCATAATCAATTGGTCTAATCTAATGAGAGCAATTGGGTCTAATGACTCGGCGCGAAACCGTAGGGGACGACAATTAGACAACAAAAGCAGTTTTAAAGAACTTAAATACTAAATTAATGTGGGAAGTTGTAATTTCTTCTTATTGGTCCCTTGAGGAAACCAGCATGTCCCAGAGCCAAAAATTTTAAGACATGTGACATCTACCAACCCGCACTGGGCCCGCTTGGTGGAGTTTAATCCATTCCCTCGTCTCTATGAAAGGTAATGGACTAAACTCCACCAAGGCCTCGTGGCCTTACGTCCCAGAAGGGGGCACATTATGGTCCTTCGTAGATCTTTGACATTCGTTACGAAAGTATATCAGAAACCTGAAACACAACCAGTCATACTAAGGGATATTGATTTTGCTCTATGTAAAATTCTGGTAAGTATTCAGCTGCATTTAGACAGACTGAACTGATCCCAGCACATTTGGGAAAAGGCTAGCCAGGTGATGAAAAAACATCATGAATTAACGTAACACAAACATGATAAGCCTATTGTTCCCACTACTGGGACTCAGGTCTCAGCTGAAAGGAACCAGACCGTAATCCACCACGTCTGCCAAGTGTAGATGTCAAACGCCTTTAATTTTTGTGTTCAGGACATATTTTCCTTCCTCAGTTCTCCTAATGACCATACTTGCCTACTTATAAATGGCCATACTTGCCTACTTATAAATGACCATACTTGCCTACTTATAAATCACACACATCTCAAAACATGGGAATAAACTGACTTAAAAGCGTCATACATACATACATCATGAATATTGATACATCCATCGCACTGGCCGGTCCGGAGTCCCCATTGAATACCAATGTGCATTTTGCATACAAACACAATTTTTACAATACAACCTAGCGCACAATGGTAGCGTATCTAGATGGTATGCGAGCGTAATATGAAATGTGCTGGTTTAAATATGACTTGGAGTTTTGTAGCGAGTATTTGTTGCAGTTGCTTAAAGTTGGATTCTTTAAATAACAAAACATTACGCCTGTATTCCTCGAAGAATTAGGCAGAGGTGGAGCCATTAATACAATCACATTTCGATGGTTATGTTTAATTGCCATCAGAAAAGGCAACAAAAAGGGTGCTACTAATAAAACCTGATAGAAAAACACAATAACACTGCCGGACCCGGCAATCAAACCTAGAATCTCATGCTGAATTTATTTCAGGTCTACGAAGCATAATTTCCTTTCCCAAATTCCCATACGACCGCGTCGTTGTCTCAGAATTCCCCATTCCATATGAGCAAGAGAATGACTATGAATTTTCCAGTAACAATATTAATTGAATATTCATAATCTACCTTTGAAACTAAACAAACTCCTTAACAAAGAACAATTTACAAAAAAATAATGCTCAATAATGACCCCTGTATCATCCAAAAATCATAAGGATTACGTGACCACGGCTAGGGAGACAGTGTGACCACGCTGCAGAAGTACAGTACAGTGCGACAGCGCGCAGCGGTTCATAGTAATTTAGTGGGACCCGGGGTCGAGACCTGTCATTATGTTGTGACAGGGCTGTCGCGAATAAACCGGTAAACGTTTTAATTTGAGTGGAAATGTCAGGTTAGTTTATGAGTGAAAAGCAAGGAGTTTTACCTAGGACAGGTGATACGCATTTGTCAATGGTTTATACCGAAAGGTTAAATTCATTCTGACTCGTTGCTCTAGTGGTTGCATGCACGACTGCTCAGCATGGTTTGAAACCCGGGTCAGGTGTTATTGGGTGCTACGGGTTGTTCGAAAGAGATACCGCGGCCTCGGCACAAGGGCTAAGAAGGAACATGGGTGGTTTTTAGGCAGTAAAGTCTGACATTCCCTTTCGCTCTGCCCGCAAGAGCAGGAAAAAAAGGTGTTATTGGGTTTTTCATCAGGAATTTCCTAGTAGCAGCCATTGATTCTGGATTTGAGCCCGGTTGATGGTAGTATAGGCATGCGTCCTATTACACAGAACTTAAACATAACCGTACGGGTGCACCTCTGCCTAACCCCTCGGGGATTGCAAGCGTGATGTTATTTCGTTAGATTTTTGCATTAGCATTTTTTTTTTAAACGATACACGTATATCACGAAATTAATACTAAAAATAATGCAAGTGTACTAAGAAGAGCCAACTGTCTGTTGTCGGTACAAGTGTAATGTGTCAAACTGATGACTGATGTTTACTGACTAAAAAAAATGTGATTCTAATTAGTCCGTCTGTTAGATTTACAAAAAATATTGGATAGGTACATATTTTTTGTTTTATCAAATCATTATAAATTGACGAAGATAAAACGCGTCAAAGATTTGAGTGGGGGTTTGTGACGTCACTGACCGGTAAAAAATGCCATACTAATGTCTTAGAATATGACGTCACACGAGTTTTCAAAGCACTGTATCGTCTTTATTGTTTGTTTACGTGAAAAAAGAAAAAATACGTGTCTGATATTTTTTAGAAATCTATCTGATAGACTAATTAGATTTTTTTTGTTAACGACTCTATTACTTTATGTCGTTTTACTTCAAAGCGTGACACAGTCATGGTGACTAAGCAATTGACCACACTGTTCTTATATTATTTCTTCTAATTGTAGTATCATAACTGTACTCTGTTTATATCTATACCTGTACAGAATCTTTCTTAATTCTCTTTGTTTTTCAAGGTTTACTGGTCTCTAGTGCCAGCCCTACGTATTAAGTAATATTTTAACACATAATTCGCGGGCGGAGCCGTGTGTTAACATGTGTCTCTGGGTTCACGGCGCTTGTCCTACTTATCTAATATTAAAAGCGAGGCGTGTTCTGTCTGTCACGATCTTGTCAACTTTACGTTGCATAACTTGAAGTTGAAAAGAAGTAGGTACATCGGTAAATGGAATAATTAAAACAAATAAACTTGTGGAAAGAGAAGCATCAAAGTGGGTTACTGCAAAAATATATATATTTTTAAATTTGCTGATCCGTGTCTAGCTGTAAGTATGCTACTTACAGAATTATAATAATTAATATATTAATAAACCCCCAAATAAATTAGGATAAGGCTAGGAGAATGATATTGATGATATAAAAACCATCTAAGTTTCATTTAACCCGATTAAATGACTTTCATGAAATAGTCATTGGTTAAAACTAACTGGTTCCTGACTTACCTCGACAAGGTCAGTCAGATAGGCAGTGTCTAGTGAAATACTGGTATTCAGCTGCATTTGGTTAGATTGGAAGCCGACCCCAACATAATTAGAAAAACCCTTGGCAGATGATGATGATATCATTCGGTCATTGATCGAAAATTTAATTTTTGCGGGTTACCCTGTCGTTTTCACCTTTATCTGAGAGTATCCAATAGTACCTACCTACATGGTGTTATAACTATTTCAAGAAGTAGGTACTTTTATTGAAATGTAATTATTTACCAAGATCCATACAAATCTCAACATTATTCTACACGTGTTTCGACTTAGACATTCTCTAATCTCGTCTCTCTCTTCTACTTGCAGGTCTTCTCTTAACCTTGTTATAATTGTATTTTAATATGTATATAGAAATAAGATGAAAATAACCAAACATTATCCCTTCAACATTTTTCTTTTACTTGCCCTTTGTGCGCGACTTCGTCCGTCAAAAATTATGATAGCGCGGCTAGCGGCTATATTACCTATGAATGTTATAAAATATAATTTCAAGTCTATATACAGGGTGTCCAGTAAATAGCACGACATACTGCAGGGGGTGATAGCTAGGGTCACTACCTATCAATACAACACAATATATGTTCAGCAAAATCTTACGGATTTACAGTTTTACAAAATTTTCCGTTATACCGAAAAATCTCTACCTTGAAACAGATTTTTAAGCATCTCGTAATGAAAAAATCCTTTTCTAGTACTTTTTTTACATCAAATTATTCGTGAATAGTTACTTTACTCATTGATAAGTCTTTTTTCTATCAAAGACAATAATGTTTTCAAGAAATACTATTTTTTGTTTAAATTTGCACAGAACAATTTTCTTATCACTTAAGTTTAACCTACAGTGGTGAAAAGCAAGGCTTATTTTTTGTATTTTTTTAAATGAAAATGCACTAGTATTGTATCTTTCCAAAATCACTATTAAACAGGCTATTTTTTAAGTTTGTTGTACAAAACTGCCACATACATTTTTTTTTCACCACGGTTAAAGTTATGCGAAAAGAAAATTGTTCTGTGAAAATTTTAACAAAAAAAACTATTTCTTCAAAACATTCTTGTTTTTGATAAAAAAAAAACTTATAATGAGTAGAGTACCTAACTATTCACAAATAATTTGATTTAATAAAAAATCTAGAATAGGATTTTTTCATTACGAGATGCTTAAAAATCTGTTTCAAGGTAGAGATTTTTCGATATTTCGGAAAATTTTGTAAAACTGTAAATCCGTAAGATTTTGCTGAACATTTATATTGTGTTGTATTGATAGGTAGTGACCCAAGCTATCACCCCCTGCAGTATGTCGTGCTATTTACTGGATACCCTGTATATTAAGTATAGCACCCACGAACAATATAGATTTCTGCCAGTGACTGGTTTCTTTTTTAAATTGAATCTTTAGCTCCGGAGATTACTTACCCCTGCATGCAAACTTACAAATATACTTACATACAAATATGCATAATAATATTATATTAGTATACTTAGATGAAACTACTGCATCAACTTAAAAACCAGCTTAAATGAACACTTTCTTTCCCTGAAAACTACTAACCTATTCACAATTTCATTATGCCCAACTATTACCTAACCAGTTAATCACATAAATACCTGATACTTAATCGCCAATTATGTTATACCCCCTCTAATAACAAGCGATGAAGCAACGTCGCAAGTCTCAACTAGTCATAATAATTTTATAACAAAACGCGAACAATTTCCTTTCGATCACACGATTATTGTTGCAATTATTGTGTCCCTTGAACGCGATCACGGACTCGCGGTAAAAGATCGCAGTGTGTTCATGCATCATTCATAGGTGCAGACGATAATGATCCTTAATGACACAGGGGTGGTAGCGTTAGCGGAATTTTAAAGATAGGTTATTATTGTAATAGGTTAACGATAGCGGAATCGATCGAGTTTCCTTTTATGTTACGTTATTTTTCACAACTACAGCTAAATAAAGAGTGTAAAATTAAAAACGAGAAATTGCTTTGTTTTTTTTTTGTGATCACATGTCTCATCATTTAAATTGCCAAAATGAACGCGGAGTAGATAGAAAATAAAGTGCACAAAATGTTTAATGCGTATTCGTTACAAAGTTTGAAGGAAGTACACTGCATTATCAAAACAAATACAAGAGGTCAATCACTTTATATCCCATCTATATCGTTTGTTTATACTCAATGGTTTATTAAAATACAGAACTGCGTAAGGTCCTTGTCAATCGCTTGTCTAGTAAAGTAATCGTAAATTATCAGCGTAGTAAACTATTGGAATATGTGAGAAAATTCGCTTGTTTATATGCCTTCTGCGTGTGAGGAGAATGGCGATAAATACACAGCTGTCATGTTTTACATATAGATTATTGGTTTAGTATTAGAAGCAAATCGTTTGAATACTAACATAAATGATGTAATACCTAGTCATGTTTGAACCTTGTCAATGCTCTTTCGGATGCGATGTTAGTTTTGCAATAATAGGTATGTGTAATAAACTGTTTTAGACATGGCAACTTTTAGCAAGCTTTCTGAAGACCTGTCATAATCTAAATGTCATCAGACTTTCAAATACTATACCAAAATTAAACTAATTCCGGCAGCTCTTTATGACCGAGCTCTCAAACTGAACGTTTACTAACACTGATCTTAAGATTAACATAAAACTGTCAAATATTGGTTAAACGCTACCTAATCCTTCGAGGATGACTTGCTTATTGTTACATTATCTTCCAAAAGCCATTTCCCCAATTACCAACTAAGCTCACGCCTCAGTTTTGCGAGCACTTTCCTAAGCTGTTTGAAGTGTGTTACACAGACGATCCTGAACTCGATGCACAAGTACCAGCCGAGGTTCCATCTGGTGAGGGCCAACGACATCCTGAAGCTGCCCTACTCCACCTTCAGGACCTACGTCTTCAAGGAGACGGAGTTCATCGCGGTTACCGCGTACCAGAATGAGAAGGTAAGTTTTATTTTAAAAGATTTTCATGTTTTTTATTTTTATTTTTAGTAATAAATTAGCGTTTCCTTGTAAGTCAATCCAACACTATTTTGATGTCTCCATAACCTTTACTGTTGATGGATTGGCACTTCGCCTAAGCCGTCAGGACTGAAAGAAAATGAATGATGGTGATTCTCTTAATTATGAGTACTATATAATTCCTGTCTTTCAGAAACTATATACTTCTCATGACTAAACTACAGTTACCCAGTAGCTAAAGGAAATCAACTAGATTAATATTTTAACGACATTAAAATTTTACAACCGCGTTCATTGCTTCCCGTATTCGTAATCACAAGTAAATGGAATAGTTTTATGACAACCGTATATTTGTATTATATACAATCGTGACACAGGTAGGTAATAGAGATCTCAAGTTACATGATTTAATTGTACTTATACATCGTTATAAGCAAGATGGAAATAGTTAATTGTTAGTACTAAATAAAAGATTACCATAATAATTACTTAGGGATATATTTTTATAAGGAAAGTTAAACCACTTTTTAATATTTTCCTTTAATATGTTTTCCTAAACGCACAACTGCATGCAATTCTCATCGGATCTTTTTTCTGGAGCAATCAAAAACAAATGCCTAATTAGTTAATTGTTTTCAGATAACACAACTGAAGATCGACAACAATCCGTTTGCTAAAGGCTTCCGGGATACGGGAGCTGGCAAACGAGAAAAGAAGTAAGTACCTAACCCTTAGAATTAATTGCAACTCCCCCACAACACAGTAGCAAGTCAATGGAGTTAGACAGACGTACGACACACCGTCAATAACCAATTATAAACGGAAGATATGACGTGATTATATGTACAGGCACCTTTTGTCAAAGGTTGAATGTCATGTTGGAGTTAGAGAAATAAACCAATAGCATTTATGACGATGATAACTCCATTTACTTACCATGTCCCAGCAGACGCATTCCATTTATAAAATCAATCAAAGAACGCAACCAACCAGACAACTACGTAAGACTACGTTTATAAAAAAATCTTATTACATAACGAGCCCACAATAAAAATAAACGATCAAAACTATCACTTAATAGTCCCTTTCCTATATTTTAATACTTAATTGCTTAATTTATTACCTTGTAAACCGAACGAATGGAAAAAAATATCTATTAATATAAAACTCCACTTGGTAGGTGGGCTTCAAAAAGACAAATGGCGGCGCAAACTGGCGACTGACTATTTAAGTAAAGTTAAAAGCTAACTAAATTAGCGTGGTATCTGTGAATCTTCAGAATTAATTAGGACAGGGCGTCGTTTCCGAGTCCCGAGCCGTTGAAAATTCAAATTAAACCAATCGGGCGCCTCCTTATTCGTGTTCGGGGTTTAAACACGGTGGGTAACGCTCGGAATGGTGGAGTCATTCGACTTGGCGCTTTTTTCCAGCGTCTTTGGCGTGCAAGGGAGAAAATTGGATTTCCGCGATAAAATCAGCTTTAGTTTTTTTTTCGCCGTATAATTTAGCTGTGGGGATAGGTTGCCGTTCCGCTACCTTATTTGAAATTCGAACAAGAGCTCAATTAGCGGGTGATAGCCATCTGTTATGGCGCGCATCGTTAGCTCGGATTAGAATAGCGTTTTGTTAATGCAATTGAGTTTTGGTGGTAAATAGTTTTTAATGTTAATTGTGTTACAAGATAGTGGTAACGAACTAATGAAAAATAGAACATTGTTGTATACAAAAGACGTAAAGCTAGTTAGTTAGTATTCCTAAGCGCGTGCCCTGTTACCTACGATCTCTGTGTCCGGACCTCATCGGAGACACATGCGTTTTTTTTTTAACTTTTTTCTTACTCTATGGCTTTTTCGTTGTTCGATCGAATTATCAATTACTCTGTATTGTTCCCAAGTAAATGAATATTACAGATATAGGTACTTACAAAGTTAATCCAAGTTTAGTTTCTCCCATAATTAAGTATTCTTTTAATACCTAACTAAGTATCTTGCTGCCGCACTCAGAGAGCTTTAATGATTACTTAGGCCGTCATTTAGTAAAGGTTTTGACAGTTTTGTCATACTAAAGTATGTCAGATCTTTACTAAGTGACAGCTTAAGTAATCATTACATATCTCTGAGTACCGCAGTTAGTTTGTTGCCTGTTAATACCACACATTCCATTGCCATTTTCACACATTAAAAAGTACGCTATAAATTACCAATTTCCACTAGGTAAGATACGTCCAACCGCTAAATAACATGATCATACCACGTCCGGTAACGATCCCAAATACGTTTACACAACATATTGCCGGACGAATAGCCGGATGATAGCCGGACAGTAGCCGTGCCGGACGCTGCGGACGAATCTTCACAAAATGGCGGCCGGAAGCGCGGGAAACGTGAGCGTTTTGACAAACGCCGCGCTCGGAAAAGCGGCACCGGGCCACAGACACATGCCGCATAGCACATCCGGCGAAAGGGTTGCTAGCGTTAAATAATTTATATTGCTTAGCGTGGGTCGAGTGAGAAAAAAGGTTGGTTTAGTGAAAGGGCTTCCGGATTCGGTGGTGAAATTAACTGATTTAGGAATGGACGTTAACGTGGCTTTGTATTTGCATATCGTTACGGGTAAAGAAAGCTAGGTAGTGGGTGATGAAGCGGCAGGTAGTAAAGTAGTAGTAGGTAGTATAGTATTGTTGTATTTTTTTATTTTTTATTGTTGTTGTTATTTATTTTTAGTAGTACCTAGTGGTATTTTTTTTTATTGTTTTATCTATTTATTTGTTTAGTATTATTACTTACTTCGCCTTGTTAGCTAGCTTCTGCCTTGCGTTTTAATAGGTACATGAGAAATTCCTAGTGTGGGACACGTTTTTTTTTTTTTTTTTTTTTAAAGTATTTATGTTTCAAGTAGGTATGTTTTCCATGATTAGAAATGTTGACTACCCTGTTAGTGCTATGTTAGATTCCAAAGGCTTGGAATCTAACATATTGTTATTGGGATTCCCCTTTAGAATTTTCTTAACAGTAGGCACGGAACCTAGAGTTGTGCCCGATTGATGGCAATATGTTTGCTCCCTATTAAATGGGACTTAAATATCACACTAATATTATAAAGACGAAGTTGTGAGTGTGTGAGTGTGTATGTTTGTTACTTCTTCACGTAAAAACTACTCAACGGATTTGGATAAAATTTGGTACACAGATAGTTTATAACCTGGATTAACACAAGATAGTTTTTATCCCGATTTGATCTTCCCGTGGGATAATTTTCGAGTTGTAGCGGGTGAAGCCGCTGGTAACAGCTAGTACTATAATAATGACGCCTTTCTCACATTGTATGTGTATTTCGGTACAAGTCGTACAAACCTACATCATTCCTTCGTACAAGCGACATACCTATAGGTAGCTAACACAAGGTTGTATGGGTAATGGGTATACCCCTTTGATATCGTCTACCGTAGTGAGAATAACCCTTTTATGTCGCTAGCTACTAATTAAGACGGGGTTGAGGTCACTTTAGGGGCTCGAAGGTGTGGGTGATTTTATTATTTTACATTTTAACGGCGACGGGGAAAAGAGAAAAAAGAATATTCAGAGACCGGATGGATTATGGTTCTCTCTCTCTCGCAAAAATGAGGCCTGTGTTCTGGGGGTCTAAAATGGCCACTTTAGCATTTCATAAGATGAATTTATTGCGTTAAAAATCGTAAAATGGACCTTTTATCATAGTAACTGCGTCTGTGAACATCTTACGAATTTTAACGCAATAGGGATGTTACCTGACTTAAAAAAATATGATTCTAATTAGTTGTACTTCACAGATGACTTTTCAGAACAACCGTTCCACCAGTAAATAATTATTATGAACTATTTTAAACAGCTTGACCTTTACCAATTTAATTATTTTCCACTAAGTGTAGCAAGCCAAACAAACCAGCTTACAATATCTTTTAACTCAATAACACAAGATACAAAACACCTACTTAATATCCTGACGTTGTCTCCACAAGAGTAGCTTGTGGCGCCCCCTTGCGGCTTCCGAACTGACCACGACGCTTTAAGGGATAAAAATTTGACAAAATTACAAGGCAGGGCCACCCCTGTGTTGCGAGTTTACATTGTAACGTGGACACCCTAATGTGAGCAGTTTAAGTTAGGGATGACAGAGTAAGAAGTTGGATTTTTTGACAGTTAAAATTTTGTATGTGGCAATTTTTTTATGTAATGTCAGAATTGTTAATAGCGGATGAGCTTGCCATTTAAAATAATTGACAGTTTTGCTTCTTCTGTAATAAAAATGTGCTAACTCACTTGGTTTACGAATCAATATGAAAAATAATTAATTCACCCGATGATTCTTTGATAGGTATTTGTGTATGTGAGTTTAAATGTTTATGGACGCACCCACAATACAGAAGAAATTCCTAGTGTGGGGGGGGGGGCCGTTTTTTTTTAAAGAAAAAATGTGGTCTCATTCAAATCCATTATTTAAAGAATAAAAAAAACAACTTCTATTAGGCCAACCATTTGATACAACGGACTAATAAGAACAAGCTATATTTTATTTTATTTTTATTTTAATTGGGAGGGACAACAAACAGTTGCATTCTGAAAACTTAAAACTAGTTTAACAATATTTTCATTTTGCTAATAATGCAACCCACAACGCTGTTCACGGGTTATCATAATAACGACGACGTTATTAAAAAAAAACAATAATCGCCATTAATTATAGTAGAGAAACAAAAATATCACCTTTTACTTTTATCATGACAAAATGAAAGGTCACCAACAAATATTCAAGACAACAACTACAATTTAGCAGCCCTACACACCAAGGGGTAACACAAATTAAATTCTATCAGTCGACAATGAGACGAGTTAATAAAACGAATTCACTACGGAACCCCGAAACCCAAGATGGGACCGTATTTAGGGATCAGTAAAACAATGCAAATGATAAAGAGTTGTTTGTTGAACGGGCGACAGAAGGCAAATAATTGCTTTCGCTTTTTGTCCTTTTTGGGGTGAGCTAAACGTTTGGGTCGAATCTTTTTTATCCGTTTTGGTACAGTTTAAAAATATTGTACGAATTTAAAGCGGGAGGGGAATTGATATGTTCAAATATGTTGTACTGAACCCTTCTGAGTTAGAATTTGAAAAATTGTTGTTAGGATGTATTGTTTTGTTCACCAATTAAATTAAGGTATGATTGATGAAATTCAGTGTAGTCGTAGATTTAAAGAAAGTTCCCTGGTTCACGCTTATACTAGCTAACACCAAAATGAATGCCTACGGAAAATCGTAGAATTGGAAGTTCCTTTCTAAGTGTACCTACTTGCTTAGTGGCTGAGCGATTAACCGCTACGTTGCGTGTTGCGGGTACGATTCCTGCATGGAACAAAATATATGGATCTATTTCCACAAACAGCCAGTCAAGAATGAGAGTTTAAATAATTGTAAACGCACCCACGATACAGGAGCAATTCTTGGTGTGTGGCAATGTTTAAAAATCCTACTTCCTACTAATATTATAAATGGGAAAGTGTGTGAGCATGTATGTATGGATGAACGGATGGATGGATAGATATTTGTTTCTCTTTCACGCAAAAACTACTGAACGGAAGTATATTAAATTTCGAACACAGGTAGTTTATAACATGGATTAGCACAAAGGATACTTCTTATCCCGGTAGTATGATCCCGTGAGACAATTTACCAACTCCACGCGGGCGAAGCTGCTTGCACAAGCTAGTAATAAAATATGATGGGTATATCTTTATCCGTATATAATATTAATGATTAGAAGCTCATGTTCACACCGTTCAAGTCACTCAAACACCAAAACACTTTCCCGGAAAGCAATCAAGCGCTTCTTTTCGCCGCTTTCACAAACTACCTCAGCCATCTTTACCAAAACTATTAGCTAAAACACCACGGTAATGGCGTCGCGACGGTGTCTCAAATTTCACCATCATTAGGAGATGATTAACCTTTCGACGGCGGTCGGGGGTCGATGCGACCCATTACCTCAAATGTCAAATTGACACCCCCACGGTGCAAAGACATTTTCGGATGGTTTAAAATGGTTTTACGTTTTCTGTGTGGAGTATAGTTGAGGATTTTGTGGGTTGGCTTAGTTTGGTCAATAACAATTAAAAGTACGAAACATTCGATAAGATAAAAAGCATTACGAACCTACTTGCAAGAGCCAACTATTTGCTGCCACGAACAAGTGGTGAACTTGGCTATTACTTATGTCTTATTTCTTCAAGGCGTCGCTGAGACATGGGATCAGATTTTTTTCTTGCTTGTTCTTCAATAAATTCTCAAGCATTATTTAAAACTACATTGATTGATTGTAACTACATCAGTCTTAAGTAATGCTTGTATACATTCTTCTTATCTATGCTGTAATACGGCACAATGGCCAATGACGGCACGGTTGGCGCAGTGGCTAAGCGATTAGACTGCTGCGCTGCGTGTCGCGGGTTCGATCCCCGCACTGAACAAATATTTGTATGGCCTACAGATAGTTGTTCCGGGAACGGATATTTGTGTATGTGAGTTTATATGTTTGTAAACGCACCCACGATACAGGAGAAATTCCTAGTGTGCGGCAAAGTTTAAAAAAAAAACTTGAACTTTGTCTGCAATGCCCTGGTAAGCCAAAATGTTCAAAATATCGAAAATACTTACTGCTTTTTTTTGTATGTGAGAGTTTGCAAAGCGTCGCATCATAGACTAATCATATAAATACTGCCTCGTGGGTCAAGTGGTTGCAAGTGATCTCTCGGGCAAAGTCTTATTAGACTTTTCCATCGGTAATTTTTCCGGAACATCCACGGACACTGGATTTGAGCCCGGTTGATGGCAATGGGCTCGCTACATGGAACTTGAACATAACTGACGAAATATGGGAGTAATGGCTATTCTTTTTACTAACCCAACGAGGCAGGCGTGATGTTATGACATATTTGATCACAGATTTGTTGGGTTCCAACTTTTTGGCTTACATGGGCATGGTGACCCCGTTGTACTATAAGTAGTTCATCATCATCAGCCTATAATGTTCCCACTACAGGGACTCAGGCCTCCTCTCTAGGAGAGGGATGGGCTATAATCCACCACATGGGCCCAGTGCGGGTTGGTAGATGTCACATGTCTTCGAATTTTTTGGTTCTAAGACATGCCGGTTTCCTCACGATGTTTTCCTTCACCGTTTTGAGAGCACCGGTGATGAAATAAATTACGCAAAGTAATGCGCCTGCCTGGGTTCGAACCCACGACCTACTGCTCCTCCCACCTGTACTGTAGTTGAAATAAGTAAATAACACGAGTAGTCTGTCGGTGTACCGCAGACAGGCGATGCTGACGGCGCGGTCAGACAACCGGGACGACGATGACGAGCGGCCGCTGGACGTGGGCGGCCCCTCCAGTCCGCCCCCTCCAGCTTCCAGCACGCAACACAATACCAGCTGTAAGTATCACTCTTACTTTTGTAAATCATTCATTACAGCGAAAAACGTCCGGCGACTAGTGGGCATAGGCCTCCCCCTAGTGTCACCACAGTAACCGGTTCAAAATTATGCCACATGAACACACAATAAAAAGATAACTTTTCTGTTTCTCAAGATATCAATATCTCCATATGAGACCAGTTAGTAGACTAGCGGCTTGAGCAGGTCAAAAAAGCTAAACTTTTTCCATACATTAAAAGCGAAGATATCGTTCGGACAATAGGGATGTTTACTGACTTTAAAAATGTGATTCTAATTAGTCCGTCTGTTAGATTATCGAAAAATATTGGATACGTATTTTTTGTTTTATCAAATCAATTAAATTGACGAAGATAAAACGCGTTTAAAGATTTGAGTGGGGTTTGTTGACGTCACTGACCGCTAAAAAATGACATATACTAATGACTTAGAGTATGACGTCACACGAGTTTTCAAAGCACTGTATCGTCTTCATTGTTTGTTTAAGTGAAAAAAGAAAAAAATAAGTGTCCAATATTTTTTGCTAATCTACATAAATGGCGGACCAATTAGTTTTTTTTTGTTAACAACCCTATTCGACTGGACGTCGTGTAGGTCTATTTTTCGAAGTGCCTATAAACCACAAATGACTTCTCAGGGATTTTCTCTTAGTACTTAGTTACCAAATTGGAGTAACTACGTAGTAAATTAATATAGGATTAAAAAAACCGAGACAAAGTAAAGTACAGACGCTAGCATATCATGGTACCACAAACTGTCGATAATTATTTAAAAAATAATTTCATCTCTGTCTCCAAAGAGATGTTTAAAGGTTCATGGTTGCCTGCCGGGGCTGCGGGTTGTTCGAAAGAGATACCGCGGCCTGGACACGAAGTGCTAAGAAGGAACATGGGTGGTTTTTAGTCAGTAGAAGTCTGACACTCCCTTCCGCTCCGCCCAGAGCGGGAGGAGTCATTTGATGACTTCATACCTTCCAAAAAAGTTTCATGGTTCATTGGGAATATGACAGTTTTGGGTAACTTCTGTTGGAATGAAGAGGCTACTTGATCGAACACATTTATTAATAGCACAAATAATATAATTTACACAACGTCTTTTCTCCTTGACGGAACAGTTATATAGTGACAGATTCTAAACTCGAATCTATCGAACACTGTCGTGTAGGTATACAACCTCCATCAACTTCCATGTGCTAGCGTTTATACTTATCTAAAGAAGATTTTGTGACCACATCATAGTAGGTATCAGCATCATATCAGCCTAGTAGGTATTTAAGTGTTCCCACTGCAGGGACTCAGCTCCCCCTCTCTAGAAGAGAGATGGACTATAATCTACCACGCAGGCCCAGTGCGGGTTGGAGATATCACGTCTTTGAATATTTTGGTTCTAAGATTTTCTCACGAGGTTACCCTTCACCGTTTTGAGAGGACAGGTGTGATGAAATAAATTACACATAGTAATGTGCCTGACTGGGTTCGAACCGACCACTGGGCCACCACTGCTCTTGTGACCACAAGTTACATTGAAACATTTTTTTTGTGTATCAAAGGTTGTAAAAATCGATCATGTAGGTACA
This sequence comes from Diarsia rubi, assembly GCA_932274075.1. NCBI lineage: Eukaryota > Metazoa > Arthropoda > Insecta > Lepidoptera > Noctuidae > Diarsia > Diarsia rubi. The sequence goes on from OW026432.1 coordinate 4,666,207, forward strand.
ACAATACAAATTGAACCCATGTCTAACCGCAGTCAAATCCTAGAATATGAATTATAGCTTCATTGTACATTTTACAGGCTACCTATTTGTTAATAATTTATGAACAGGTACATAAATTGGTGACGAGTTATTTCCTGCCGCGAGCGTTTACTGTGTTGTACAATATGATTGATTCGCTGAGTGATTCAGTTCAAACGTATTGCGTTGTGTATTGCCGATAGTGATATCGGTCTAATTCCATATTGTTTGTAGTTAGCATAAAATTACGTTGTGTTATTTCTGCGATATATGATGATGAATTGAATGTTGATTTTAATAAAGTGCGTTATGCGTATGCACGGGAACTGAATTATAGACCCGTTTAGCAATCTGCTTTTTATTTTTGAAGCAGTGTTTGGACGGTCAACTAACGGAATGACCTTTCGGAAATGTAATAGGTAATGCTCAAACGTGAACTGAGCGGTCATCAGTTTAGATCAACCTGTACAGGAATTGATGAATTAATAACGTTTAACTCTTAGCTAAGCTCTGGGCAGACTCTTTATAAATTGTCATCGATGCGGTGCCTTCACTGACGGTGGAAAGTTTCCCGGTTCTAAAACCTCCTTCTATTACAGCCTGGTTCAGTTCGAGCGGAGGTGGCGGGGACTCCGGCGCTGAGGAGGGCATCGAGGCGGGCTCCGACTCCTCGTGCTCAGCAGGCCGCGCGCCCTCCCCTCCCGCGGGGCCCTCACGGCCCTCGCCGGCGCCCGACGTGTCCCTCGGGCCGCCAGTGCAGCCCCCGCTGCTGCCGTACCTGTACCCGCCATCGTTGTACCCGCCGCCGTTCTTCCCGCCTCATCAGATGCCGCCGGGGTTGTTGTTCAACCTGCATCCCTTGCTGCAGCAGTACTCGCTGCCGCCGCCCCCCGCGCCCCACGGTCCGCACGGGGCAGCGCTGAAGGCGCACAGGTTCGCGCCGTACGCGTTGCCGGGGTTAGGGTCTGCGTTCGAGCAGGTGGCGCCACGTGCGAGGTCTCTGAGTTCGTCCCCCGCGCGGCCGCGGCCCGGCTCGCCCCCCACGCGCGCCGCCAGCGCGGACCCCCCGCCCGACGCGCCCAGCTCCACCACACCGGCCACTCCGCCTGCCTCCGACCTGAAGAGCATTGAGCGCATGGTGAATGGCCTGGACGTTGAGACCACGGACTGATCGCGACCTGCGACCTGCTACTGTACATACCGTGTATTTATATGGTGGGCCCCGGCCGACGTTTTGTATCGTTCCTATTTTGTTTTTTCTTTCGAGTTCTATTCGGGTCGATATTCGTATACTGATTGTAAATAGTTAAGCTTACATTAGGATTCACGATGTAAGGTTCTGTGGACGGACGATGTCGCGACAACTTTTACATTATTCTCTTCAAAACCTCAGCACTTCCTAGTAATTACTGTGAATAATCCAATTCTCCGAACCTATTCTTCATCACTCTATAAATTATGAAGAAAATAGGTCCGGAAAATTGGGGTTGAAAAAATTATCGTTAAAAGCTGTTACAAAAATAATTTGGTTAAATTCTTTCTTATCTATGTTCCATGTAGTAGTCACTTCGCTCTTTTTGGACAAAGCTCAAATTTTCCAGTTGTCTGTCCTCGCGACATCGCCCGTTTTACGTAGCAACCCTCACGTTAGCGACACATAGCAACACTGCAATAGCAATAGTTTTAAATTAATACTCTGATTTCGACTGGCCGCGGGTTGTAGATGTGATGTTTGAAAAAAATATTTAACTCTTGAAAAAAATTATATCATCCTATTCACTTTTGATGGTTAAGGAGTAAAAAAAGTTTGTTTGTCAAAAATTAAAGGAGTAATTCACACAACTTCTAACGCAAGGAAAACATTAAAAAGATGATGAAAATAATTTGTGTACTTAGTTGTAGTTTGTGAAAACCGTAATACAGTGATGTGATGTCTTTTTGTTAATTCTTGCATGACTTCTACTAAGAGCAACTATCGCCGTTTTCCTATCCTTGGAAACAGACGGGTCGATTGTCACCTGGAAACAACGCAAAATATTTTAATTGATTCACTATACTTATAAAATATAAGATTTGTAAAGAATTTTACTAATATTTTTTTTACCTACAAAATTTGATTGTTTTTTATTATTCGTTTTTATTATAATGTTTATGATTAAAACGAAGTTTATTTATTGTTTTCTGACGATTTTTCGTGACGTCACCTTTACAAACCGTAATGTCGAAAGATTAATTTCATTTTCCACTTTGGATAATTAAAACGTAATTAATAATATCGCTTAATTTTGTAAATACATTTTGTAAGGTATATTATGTGTTTAACTAATAAATAGACATATTTTGAAAATATGTTTTGTCAATTGTGCTGTGAGATAGTACGAGTCCGATTGTTGCTTTTGTTAAAAATAAATAAAAATGATTAAACCTTTACTGCAAAAATTGGTGAAAATTGGAGACACACTCCTGTAGACAGTAACTTATGTTAAAATTACACATAAAATATAAATAATTAAATACAATTCTTAACGTTTTTGTGCAATATTAACAGAATATAAATCGAAGTGCTGGCTGGTAAGTAGTATAAAACATAAACCTTTGACACGACTAAATAAACGTAATATACTGAATACAAGGCTAATCTAGTATGTAATTTGGTACCTACTAATTTGTTAATTCTTATCTTCAATAGGCGAACTATTAAAAAAAACGATTTCAAAAGAAAGCAACAATTGGACTCGTGCAAAAATAAACGATTGATAAAAGTCTAACTGTAAGTTAAAGTTTGTAATATATAGTTAATAAATATTGTAGTTAAAAATACAAAATATATAATTATTATAATTATAAAATGAATATAATTTTCCATGGAATTTCATTAAACTTAAGCAGGATAACAAATGTTCGAATAATTAATAGAAATAACTGTTTTAGTACATATTGATTTTTTGTGCAATACCTACTTAATAAATACTGTGGTTATCAAGCTATTGGTATTCAAGATCGTTATTACAGGCAATGACTAAACATTTTGAAAAAAACATTGTTTTAGCATACTTTACTGCAACATAATTTAATTCTGGGCAAAATAAATATCTTTCGTAATTACTACAAATGTATACAATAATCACTTTGCTTGAAGAAACGTGTGAAAACATTGGTCACTATGTATTAAAGCTATAAAAATCTGTTTATTTTTCTTTTTATATCTATATTTACTTACAATTGTCATGGTAACCAGTGATTTGATTGCAACAAAGAATTGTTCTTTTGCCATTTTTCTACAAAAAGAATATAAAGCTTTGTGAAATGGAAGGAGACTGTAATTTTGCATCAGTTGTAATTAAAAATTATTCATTAAAATATATAGATAAATCTATTGACAAAATGAGAATTGTTTTCTTTCGATGTTTCTTTTCTTTACCCTATTTTAGATTAGCGGGACTATCTGGAACATTCTCGATGGTGAGTTTCTAAGTTACCTAGGTAACTGTTTAGAGATAACTGAAAACTGTTTACAAATCAACCTTAACAAAGATTGGTTGGTAACTGAGTCAAATCCTCGTGCATGGCGGTAAAACAGCCTGCAAACAAATCTGCGATTTTGTAACTTTATCGATAGCGTAATTCGATTGTATGAGAAAAATATTTTTTCTTAAATTCTTATTTATCGATGGTTAATTTTCAAATCACCGATGCTGAAAGTAGCATGTGTGCTGTGGGCCTACATTTTATACGAACATATTAAAAAGGAATAGTTCAGCTAGATACTGCTCTTGACATTCACACCGTTTAGATCCATTGAGAAGTTGTTCAACTTGACCTTAGCCTTACCTACAGTATAATTTGGCAGGCACCCACTAGGCTTAAACGTAACCTTGGTATTTTCGAAACAAATCCAAGCAGCGTTTAATCTTCATCGTTCCAAACATGAATGGGCATCAGGCTAGCTCTTAATCTCTCTCGTTTATCAAATAAACGTTGACACTGTCCTTATTCTTATCCTAACTACATCTGTAAAACGTTTCGCGCTGCACCTCAGCTTCGCTCGCCCAGCCATCATAAAACAGTGTTAGTAGATAGGGGCTTTTTTCCGTTTTGGGACAATAATCGTTTCAAGAGAATTTTCGGGGAAAATATCTGCTAGTAAAGAAAGGACATGAAAGACATACCTATTACAAAAACATATCTTCTAGCCTACTCTGCCCCACTTCTGGGCAAGGGCGTCCCTCTACTTCTTCAATTTCTAGCGAACCCACACGTCTTCTTACAGCCAAATTAGCACTTAGTAAAGAATATAACTTGCTTGTAATACGCCGATTGCATAGTGTCTGACTGTGAATTGGAACGGGAAATACAAACACAGTCAAAAGTCGATTGGCAAAAAAAAATTGATACCAACTTACTTTTTTTTCTGATTGTACTTTTTTGACATCTCGACTCTATTGCTTTCATATGCATTTTATGAAAAATAGAGTGTGTAAAAAAAGTGGTAAAATAAGGGGAAAATTCAATAACTCTGTAGCAACCCTGTCATAAAACTAGTTTAGCATACAAAACTACTAAGTGGGTGAATAACACGGTAACGATCAGATAGCAAGCGACCAATTACGTACGTGACACCTCGCAGATGCCATCATGCTAGTGTTGGGCACTGCCGTACCCAATTACGTATGGTGAATGTTCAGTAATTTTTCGTAAAAAATGTTGTTTATGGAGTAGGTACAGTAAAGATGTTAGATTCTGAACCGTTTTTATTGTTGCTGATTGTGTGAGGTTGTTTTATGGAACGAGTTGAGCTTTTTGGGATTTACTTTCTGTTTGGGTGAAGTTAACTTCAATAATATCAGGTATATCCTGACCGTGTTTTCGGGCATGTCGGTTCAAAATTGAAGTAGTGCAGTACCTAAGCTTAAATACAGAATCAACAATATTCAATAGTATAATAGTGTACACGCGGTACCTACTTTCATACAAGCCTAAAGCTTGGATTACTTTTATGACCTACTACTGTTCATAGTGTTAGGGTTTATGGACAGTCTGCTTACCCTATGGGTTTGCGGTATTGTTGGCCCCTCGACACGCCACTGCAGTCAGACTCTCTTCCTCTTCGGACCTTCACTCTCATAGTCCGATGAGACTGAAACAGCACGACCGGAGGAAACAGGCGCAGGTCCTACGGCTTGACATGTTTCTATGGCAGTTACTAAACGTAAGGCCCCTCGCCCACGGCGACTTTTTATAACGATGCTGTCGCGCGTTCGCATCGATACAGTCGCGATGCGGTCACTAGCTGTTTGCCCTCGTCTACAAAACTAACGCGCGTTAGAAGCGACGCTGTCGCGCGTTTACGAAACGCGCTGCAAAAAGTCGCCGTGCGGTAAGGCGTAAGTCATTTTTAGGTTTTTCCATTACACTTTAACTAAGGTCCTGGGTTCTATTCCCGGGTTGGGAAAAGTGTTATTGGGTTTTATAAAAAGTGTTATTGGCATCTAACCACACGATAAAAAATAAAGAACCTACGAAGTCTGGTTAATCTCGGGTTCAACGATTGTTGAACCCAACAAACCACATCAAAATCTAATCTACCTGGTCTAACACTCACATTACACCATTGCATCTTAAAATTTCGCTCGCGAACTCTTCACATTTTATGACACTGAAGTGTTCCCAGCAGAGGTTAGGACGCATCCTACGACGCGTGATGATCGTGTAGATAAGGCCTTATCGTGCGCACGCGCAGGTTACGTTTGGTGCGACTTGCGAGGTGCCTCGTGTGTGCCCGCCTTTAGTTTTGGCTGTTAAGGCCTGTTTAGATAGTGGACATAGTTTTAGAAGCGAATTAGCCCAACATCTCAACGGTCCACCAGCTTAGGTGTTGGTTTGGCAGGTCGTGGGTTCTCGTGAACTTCACGATCTGAGGTGAAACGTCTTGCATTACACGTCTTTGGTTTTCTTCGCGTGGGCATCGTCTGTCCAGGATCAGCAGGGCTATTGCGTATCTTTTGAATGACAGTGGCTATCATATTGTGTCCATCAATTAACTGTCAAATGATTCCATTTTGTACTAAACCATAGCCAATTTGGCAGTTAATCCATGGACAATATGATAGCCACTGTCATTTAAAAGATACGCAATAGCCCTGCAGGACCTACTAAATTCCTAATAACAGATTGCTTGTGAATCGGCAAGTCTGACAACCAGTCTAACCAACGGGCATCGTATTACCCAGTACTGAGTTATAGAGGTCAGGTAGGCAATCGCTCCATGTAAAATACTGGTACTTATTCGGTTGCATACGGTTAGACTGGACGCCGTTCTCAACTATGCTGGAAAAATAATGTCCATCACACCGTTTTACCCATAATCCTTGCACGAATATTAAATAGGTAGGAACTAACTAACTACCCATGTTCCTACCCTCTATTGTTCAGTAATAACTTAAGGTAGGAACGAACAAGTTGCGGACTGAGAACACAGGACTCGGGCGGTTACATAAGTATATCAAGCTTACCGAAACTGTCAAAATTTGCAATAAAGTTGAAAATATATTAAAGATATCCGGCAGATGGAGTAGCTTATCTATAGTATAGTAAGTACATTATCTCCCAGAGCCTCATGTCCAAGAGTCTAAATCCGCAATTTGAACGATGCTTTAAAGAGTTGTATAGAAAAGCATTTCTTCTGCACACACCTTTACTTCAAACAAAAAAGTTTTCTAACACCAACCTTACTTACATTTATCTCTGTTTGATCTGTGAGTGAGGTAATAGAGGACAACTGTAACAGTTGTTGGGACGAGAATATGATTTTAGTATTGTTTCCGGTCAGCAATAGGCTTCTCATATTCAAACTCGCTACCATCAGCATCTAGCTAGCCTAGCCCCCAACTATGTTGGGGTCGGCTTCCAGTCTAACCGAATGCAGCTGAATACCTGTATGTTGCATGGTTAAACTGCATATCTGTCTGACCTACAAAACCCAGTAAATACTGGGTAAAACGGTATCCCTTGGTAAGACTGGTTGTCAAAATTTCGGGTAACTAACTATTTGTAACAATTTCACGTTCCTTTACATAGAAAAATAAAACCTTTACTTCTTATCTCGTTGCGCTACCTTATCGCGACTTACAAGGGAATGACCGGGGCAACCATGAGGCAATCTCGGGCGTAAGTCAGTTTAATAGACCGTTGAGCCCAAGATGCTATATTTCAAACTTCGGCGTGTTCCTGAATCATTCATAAATCATAATAGAAAACCTCCAATAAACACTTTACACAACCTCGGTAATGGGTATCTAGAACCTAGTACCTCGCGTTCAGTAGTCGCACTTACAATCACGACACCAACAACGTGCCAGTCACCCACCTAAGTACTGTGTACAATATAAACATGCTACAAACACAGAACAGACTGCAGGGCGTTTTTGATAATCTAGATAGACGCGGCAGGAATGTAAATATGGCGCTCATTTGAAATTCTTTCGATGTGCCAACATAAATTGCGATAAGGCCACGTTTATGCTACACATACCAGGCGTTATCTTGGGACCTATCGCGCTAACTTTTGACCGTTTGCTCGTGGTGATGGTTTGTCACTTATGGGAGTGGTTTTAGGGTTCTGTACTAGAAGGGTAACCCACTGGAACACTAATACTAAACCTAAACCTCCGCTGCCCGCCCGTCCTGTATCTCATGATACATAATGAGTCAAATTTTCACAGAATCTATACAGACAATCAACAGAAATACTTCGGTTGCCGCTGCCACAACAAATAATAAAATCGGAATCCTTCAAGTGCGAATCCGACTCGCACTAGGCCGGTTTCTTGTTTTTAATTTTAACGTTGTACGATCCTTGGGTTTTTCTTTGGGTTTTTGAAAGTTTTACTTCTATATCTTCCGCTAAGGCATGCCGCCGCTGACACATACCTAATCAGCCTTACATTAAGTTCCCACTGCTGGGACCTGGGACGCAGGTCACGCCTCCGGTGAGAGAGGGTTGTGGACCGTAAACAGCCACGCAGGCGCGAAGGAATCAAATATTGTAAAGCCAAACTATTCAGTTCCTTTGGCTTCCGTTGTTTCTAAATCATTTAAAATATCCACTCTATTTAATCCATTTTCTCTAAATTCCTGAACCAACACTTAATTTATTTTAAAGCCGAAACTTAACCCTTTTCTTAACTCAGATGTCAATTATAAATTCGGCGTGAAGAGGTATTTTCGGTATTTCAATTCTTGGCGCGAAAATAAATCGAAAAAATCTCCTAACAAGCTAGAGAGGCCATTATAATTAACTGCTAAGGGTTATTTGGTAGTGTTATCTCTTTCTTTTGTATAGAGAAGTTGTATTTTTTGTCTCGGTCACTCTTTGGAAGTGGCAACACAAATCACCTGAGACAATGAAAAGACCGTTGTCTGCTGGATCAAGGATTAAACAGTTCTGGATAGCCAGTATTCCATGCAAAATAGATAATAAACATATTTTTAAATAAGTAGGCAGGTTACTCATTTCGGTTTAGATTCACAAAGACATCTGTAAATTGTAGTTAGTAAATAAATGATAGGTAGATAATGCAAATAGAAAAGGTCTGAAATATTTAATACGCTAAGAATTAATCGATCCATACTAAATGTAATAAATACGTACTTACCAATAGTTCCAACAACCTATTAAGTACACTTTTTGTTTTTGGCGAATAATAAATTCGCCATACTTACACATTTCAATTTCAATGTCCCCAAGATGTTTTCCAATACTAAGTATAAATTATATTATTATGTGAATGTGAATTCCTAGTTTTAAAAAATAATAAAAATGCAATCCCTAACATTATACCTACTGCCGTCTTCATACCGCATCGAATTGAACCAGAATTTGACGAAGAGACTGACACCTTCGCCGTCACTTCTAATAATATGAATTACATTAAAATTCGTAAAATGATCACAGACACATTTACTATATATGAATTTTAACGCAATTCATACTAACTATTATGATTTGTTAAAGTGGCCATTTAAAGGGCGATGTTCACCAACATTAGACCCCCAGTATTTTATTAAAATAACGGTACCTGAAAGCTTGACTGATATAGCATCGTGTGCATTATGTAATAAAAAATAAAAATAAATTGTGTTAATTGTGTGTTATCTTACGGGCGTATTTTACGATGTCCAAATAGCCACTTACTAAATAAATTAAATAGAATTTGTATGAATTTTTGGGGGGGGTGGGAAATCATCAAATAGCTCTTGGGCAGAGCGAAAGAGAGTGTCAGACTTCTACTGACTAAAAACCACCCATGTTCCTTCTTAGCCCTTTTTGTCTAAGCCGCGGTATCTCTTACAACATCCCGCAGGCCCCGACGGGACATCCCGCAGCCACGACGGGGTGAAACAAGCCCTTACACTAACTAATCAGTATTAGATTTATTTGAATAAATGACGTTTTATTATACGACGTCCTTGCCAGTTACATATAACAAGACGTTAATCAATTTATGTAGAAAAGTACTCAAGAATCAAGTAGCTCTCAAGTTAACTCAAGAGCAGCCATGTTTTCGCCATAAGTGATTCTTGTCCGAACCAAAATCATGAATAATTACGCATAAATAACTCCGTCTTCATTCTGTCATCAATTTATTCCCTTAAATGGTGTTTAACTTCTTGTGGGGCACGACATCCTGTGTTTTACATGTTTAATCACTTTAACCTGCCTTCAAAATTATTGTGATATACGAAGCCATTTTGAAGAAGTAAATGAAACGAGTTCAAGTATCCAATAATATCGTAAAATGGCGTAACATAAAATCACCCCTGACATCCTCGAAAGGTTGGGTAAAAGTGTGCCTGTAGCATAGATTTATTTAAGTACCATGGGTCGAGCCTATTGCCAACAATCGGGCACAAATTCAGACTTTCAGGAATTCGGGAGATGTCTCCTCCTTGTGGAGGGTATTCTTTTCTGATTCATTTCGTAACGGGATCCAAGGCAGTTAAATTGCTTCTCTGGGACTTCATCGAGCTTGATTGTCTCGGCGATTTTCTGGTGTGGTGAGTGCCGCTGTTGACTCTGGCTTTCAGGAGTTGTAGTGATATAGAAAGGCTTGTCCCAAACAAAAAAATGAAGATTTTACGATGATACTGAAGATGTCTTTGTATAAAACTAATACCTCGAGCTCAGCTGTAACTCATGTCAGCCACCACGACTATACTCCAACGAAATATTCAACAACGTACACACAAGTTATTTTTTCTCATTCTTATCCAAAGTTATCCTACTCTAAGGACCGTATACTTTTCTGGTGGCGATTTCCGCCGCTCGCTCAGCAATTAATCGCGCCAGTCCACATGCCATGATCCCACTGATGCCAGTAGCTCGCCTCTGTTTATCGCCGAACACACGCAGTCAATCAAGCCGCATTTTTTACATACTCCAGCATTTGTTTGTAATAGAAATCATCTGCTTAGGCTTTTATTTAGTAAGTACTATCTACTTAGTTTAATCCAAATCATATGACACTACTTATTTGAAATTGGCTTGATATAAACAAAGCACCGTTTTACCGTCAAAACTGAATATATATACTGTCCTAATTCGGATATTGTATTGATACAATATTGGGAACAAATACACATAACATCACACACACATACAGACATCATCATCATCAGCCTATAATGTTTCCACCGCAGGGACTCAGACCTCTCTAGGAGCGGAATGGGCTAAAATCCACCACGCGGGCCCAGTGCAGGTTCGTAGATGTCACATGTCTTCAAATACACACATCAAAAGTGTCTAGGGATCAACATATATTTTTGCAATAACTTTTCTCCTGATTGATACTTAATTAAAATTTTCTTTAAGGATTCATCAAATAAAGTGTTTTCGTTTGTCACAGTAACGATAAACCAAGTCACCTTTGCATTAATAAAGAAATTTGCCATTTTCCTAATAAAGGGATTTTTGACATTTGAACCACTAACATTAAAGTTCGAAAAAAGACTGAAATAACAGTTTTCTTTAAAATTTTATTGGGTAACTTAAACAATTAATAATCCGTGTTTCTACCGCGAACACTATTTATTTATTTCATTTCATTTTTGAGAAAACTTACAGCTAAACAGATAGTGAGTAGTAGTTTAGACAAAATATGGCCAATTACAAGTTTCCACATAACTACATGTGGAAACTTGTTTTGTAATATTTAGACATTTTCCTTCTTCAAAACAATGCTTTAAAAAAAAAAAAACTTGTCTTCATTTCTCAGGGAGGTGCATTTGTGTTTAATTTAATTCAACTCACCACGCAATATAGCTTGTATTTAATAAAAATGACGCAATATAGCTTGTATTTAACAACACAAGAACATCGGTTTGGCATACTCAAAATGAGTTCATCCAAATCACGCTGTGGAATGGCCGCCCATGTTCGTTGCAACAACAAAAAAAGGTCTTCTTGCGACTGGATACCCTCCATATTCGGCAGAGCTCTTCTCTGTAGCATATCCCATGCATGCTCAATCGGGTTCAAGTCTGGCGACTGAGCAGGCCAGGGCAGGACATTGATGTTAGCTGCGGCGAGAGTCTGTCTTACAACTCTTGCGGTGTGCGGTCGTGCATTATCATGCATTAACTGAAATAAGGGACCGATTTGCACTTGTAGAGGAACGATGACGTCTGATACAATCGTCTCAGCATAAATTTGAGCGTTGAGGTTGCCTCTGATCCAAATCAACTCAGTTCTTCCGCCGATCCAAATACCCGCCCATACCATGATGGTTCCACCACTATAAGGATGGACTTCCTGGCAGGATTTTAATCGCTGTTGGCGTCCAGGGGTTCTCCAGTGTCGTATACGTCTTGTATCCGGTCTCATACCAAAACGAGACTCATCAGAAAAGCACACGAAACGCCATTGTTCTTCTGCCCAATTTCTGTGTTCAAGAGCCCATTGATATCGAATCCTACTATTGTGCATTGCTATAGGTGGTACCCGTAGCGGTCTTCGGGAATGAAGGTTCACTTCATGCAAGCGGTTTCTGACTGTTTGGTCGCTAATTAAGTTCCCTGAAGAGTGATGAAGCCTCACGGCTAACATCATGGCGGTTATTGTTGGAGCTCTTCGAGTTAAGTTTTGAATGTATCGGTCTTGTCTCCGTGTGGTGCAGCGATACCGTCCTCCATGGCGCTCAGCCACGGTACCAGTGCTTCGGTAACGTGTCCAAAGTCGACTGATAACACTCTGACTTGTATTCAGAGCTAAAGCCACAGTACGTTGCCGGGAACCAGCTTCTATCATTCCCACGGCTCTGAGCATTTCTTCCCTGCTTAAATGACGTCGCCGCTCCATAATAACGTTGGTTTTAATCAGTAGTAGGGAAGCAGTAGCACTAATAATGTCTTCAATGCGTTGTATGTTTTTATAGGGAAAATATTGACAGCTGATTTTCATCTTTTACTCGAATTTGATTCACAGTTCCTGATTCAAATTATGAAATGCACCAAAAAGGATCCATATAAATTTATAAAATCATAAATTTATTACAAAGCCACATCTCAATCTCAAGAAATCCGCATAAAAATGCTTGATCCCTAGACACTTTTCATGTGTGTATTTTGGTTCTAAGACATGCGTTTCCTCACGATGTTTTCCTTCACCGTTTTGAGAGCAGCGGTGATGAAATAAAGTACCTACACAAGGTAATGCGGCTGACTGGGTTCGAACCCACGACTTGCCTCCACTGGGCCACCGCTGCTCTCTTTGATACTGCCTGCTGTCTGTCTGTCTGTCTCTTAGATGCTGTCTGTCTACAGATACTGTATTCACACAAAAATTAAACAAGAGTTTCTTTTAAATAACGAAGAGTGAGGAAGCCAACTGCAAACTGAGAAATGCTCGATGATCAATTATTGAATTATAGCTAATTAAGGTAGTTAGGAAATTGCAACTTCCGGCTCACTCAGAGAGCTTTAATGATTACTTAGGCCATCACTTAGTAAAGGTTTTGACAGTTTTGTCATCCAAATTAAATTATGGCAAACCTTTACTAAGTAACGGCTTAAGTAATCATTAGATATCTCTGAGTACCGCGTATACACTTATAGGATAGCATTAATTGTCTGTCTGTAGATCATTAAATTTTTCGTTTGGAAATTCAGTACTAATAGGGATTACGATTGACTTAAAAAAAAAGATTGTTTAGTCCGTCAGTTAAATTATCGAAAAATATTAGATCATGATTGTGTTTTTTGTTTTATCAAATTAATAAAAATTTACGAAGATTGATTTACTTACCACAAAAACGCAACCAAGATAAAACGCGTCAAAGGTGGGGGCTTGTGACGTCACTTTCCGGTAAAAAATGTACTACAATGTGACGTCACACGAGTTGTCGAGACACTGTATCGTCTTCATTTTTTGTTTACGTGAAAAAAGAAAAAATATAATGTGTCCAATATTTTTTGGAAATCTATCTAACGAACTAATTAATTTTTTTCCGTTAACTACCCTATTCTCCATTAAAAAATAGGAAGAAACCACGTCAAAACTTAGTATTTAAAAAAAAAAGTGTTCATCGATTGCCTCAATAGCAATGTAGATAGGTATACCAATTTGCAAGTTAATTGGTATAACTACGAGAATACAATTAAATCAATTACGGACTGGCCGATAACCGTCTATTGATTGATTGTCATTCATAATGAATGATGAGAATTGCTTCATACTGTCCGTTTTTACGGTGGTTAGTGGTGGTTACACGCAATGACCGGTGGTTGGGGCTGATCGCCACGCCTCCCAGGATTCTTTGTGAAATTATTAGTAAGGAAATAAGTTGAAGAAAATGCTATTAAGTAATGTTACTTTCTCTGGATATGCATGTAACGCTGGTGTAAATAAAATTGCTGTAACAATCACTTCAAGTCGACCGGCCAATTACATCATGCGTATGTTCTACTTTTAAAGATGCTGTCGAAAATACACACAGCATACTTACACTCTACCATTGTAGAAATAAATAGTATTGCTTTAAGAGTGACTACAAGTGGGGTGGGCCAATTAAGTATATTTTCAAAGTTCAAATTCTGTAACACCCGCCCGCTTTATAACCATCAGTTCGCATGGGATAGGTAGAAAATACCAAAAGCGACAGGCTACGTTCTTATGTTGCTTACAAACCTACTCCTCTTGCTTGGGCGACGTTCATGCAACTGGTCATACACGCAGCACCCACCGGTTGCACACTTTAGGTATACCTGTATGGGGTAATAAATGAGCAAGATCTCACTGAACCACTAGTGAGCAGCAAACCCTTCAATCCCTTTCAAGACATCCACCCAAAAAACGACAAAACTCCAAAAAAGAACCGTAACAAAAAAGCTAACCTCATTTAATCGATAACAAACATCGATTGTAGTATCGATATCTGTAAAAAGGGGGGAATGTAATCGATTAAGCTAACAAAAGTAGCCCATCGTATATATCAGGGGGATACTCGTATTTTAAGGCTTTTTCTGTCGAGTACCCGAGCGCACCAATTGTGCTGGCAAGGAAAAAATGACAGTTTTAAGACGCGTTTAGACTGACGGACGACGCTACGTAGCTCGGCAGGATTAAGGGCGAATTTCCTCATGAAACGGAACTTGGTCAGTAAATGTAAACAATGGTTTCATTTACAAATGTTTTGGTAGCGACCTGCCCGAGTTACGACTAGGTTAGTTCAAATCTGCGTTCAGACTTTCACGTAAGTACGTGAATAATAGGGTAGTTAACTAAAAAAATCTATTAAGTCCGTCATATATATTACCAAAAAATATTGGACACGTATTTTTTCTTTTTTCACGTAAACAAACAATGAAGACGATACAAGGCTTTGAAAACTCGAGTGACGTCATACTCTAAGCAATTAGTATGAAAATTTTTACCGGTCACTGACGTTTCAACCCCCACTCAAATCTTTGACGCGTTTTATCTTCGTCAATTTTTATTGATTTGATAAAACAAAAAACACGTATCCAATATTTTTCGATAATCTAACAAACAGACTAATTAGAATCACATTTTTTTAAGTCAGTAAACATCCCTATTTAATTCTCAATTCTTTAGTGCGTGCCATAACATAATATCTACAGTTGGTTGGGAAACAGTTACATCAGTCTCAATTATGGACCCTGTCGGGCACAGCATAGATCAAAAGCAGGAGAGAGGAGGAAGAATGCTCGGCGTTTAATGAGTCAAATTACGAGTTTATTTATTTGTTTTCTTTTTTAGTAACCGAGTTAAAAGGAAAGTAAAAGCTCTCATAGTAGTACGAGTATAATATATATATAGCATTGTTGTCGTAATAAAGTGGTGTGAGACATTTCTTTACTGACACCACCATGAACCCACTTTACCTACAATTAATTTTATTAATGTAAAAGTCACGAATAAAGACAATTTTCTAGTCTGAATTTAAAACATTTGTGCATGATTATCTTTCCGTTTCCCTTAGAGCTCTAGTTGAGTTTAGATTAGAGGACTATTATTGATGCTGACTCCGTTCAGTCAAAAACAAAACTCTCACTCACGAAAATTATAATGAAAAATAAATCTCACCTCTTCTCTTCTCCTTTTCTCTCTTCTTTAACTTTTAGCCGCCAAAAAAAACAGAGAACTGCCAACAGTGAAGAGATTTGTAAGAGACCCACTTCGTTCAAAACGCTAGGTTCCTCTCATGTGCACAGTCCCTTACAAGATTCGGTCCGTCCCCGAATGGCGTTCCGGACAAAAACTGATGAATTTGGCGACATTTCGCAGAGGGCGCCACTGGTAACGAATGTTCGTCGATGATCGTCGTGTGCCACGGCGACAGTTTTTGCCATTTTATAGGAAATTTATTAAAGAGTTGACGAGTTATTTTGTATTAGTTGTTGAATGTGTTTTTGGGGTTGTTATTTTAAAAATGTCACACAGTTAAAAGGAGAGCAGCGATAGAATCTAGAAACCTCTAGATAGTGTCACTGACATAGCCGTCTGAACAATTAACTATCAACTACAATGGTTTTAATTTATATAATAATTGTGTCTTACTTTTAAGTCATGTCAAGTAATATTTCAAGCACTGCTTAATTTATTTTATATACTTAATTTTGAAGCTCTTGGCATTCGTACGGGTGACCACTGAAAACCAGCGCTGTGCTGTGGGCGACCATAGCACAGCACCATGCTGAGTGGCAACCTACTTGTCGCAGTCACAACGTGCAACATTTTCTTTTTTGTAATCCCTGCTTGTTGTATTTTTTTTATATCTGTTATGCGTTGTTTGTGTAATGTTTTTTTCCTGTATGCTCGGTATGTTTCTGCGACAAACAAATAAAAAAAACTAAGTACTTATATAAAATAATTATTATCTCTTTTCGGGACACGGGCCATCATCTATTGTACGTTTCCTGGGAGTCGAAGTAGTTCTTCGCTTCGCCGACACGAGTCGGCGCTGGTGCGGTTTTCGTACTCTCCCGTTAATATGGTCGAAGGCACGTTATTTCATGGCGTTCAGGTAAGCCTATCACCAAACTGTAGGACCTATTTTTATGGTTACCTTTCAAACCTAGGAGTGAATTCAGATCTTGCTCAGCAGTTCATTCTGAAACAGGCGTGTATTTCTGTATATAACCTTTAGCTTTACAAATATCAATAGTTAAAATATCTTAATTCGATTCCAAAACTCATCTCAAATTCAAAACTCAACCATAGCACAGGTTTTCCTTTAAAATTAGATGTTACTTATACTCAAACTATGTCGTCACGCTTTTCTGTCGTGACATGTTGGCTGCGAGAACTCACGACACGCCGCCCGCGCCGTCTAGTTCACGTACTACTTCACCAACATAACACCAACCGTGGTACAACTTAGAACTAGGTAAAACTCATTAAATTTGACAAGTGGATGAGGTTGTTCTAAGCAAGCAGCGCCACCCTGATGTTTCAAGCTATGTTGGTACAGTAAAAACTGTAATAATATACGTAATACGTGAGATTTTGTAGTGATTGTATATCTTGCGCAATCGTGGCTAAATATAGGGATGGGTGTTGTGACAGTTTTGAGAGTAAGAATTGTGATGTTTTAAAGATGGTGCCTGGAAAGCGATGTCCAAAAGTGTAATTGTGATGGTAGACATCGCTTATAACAGTATCATGGATTTTTGGCTCTAAGTCATAATATAAAGTTATAAGCTCCAGCTTTTCCTTTACTTTTATAGATGTTAACCAGGAGTGCCCTCCGTCCACCTCATACAAGCACCAAAAGATATTTGTGCATGTTGCTACGCCAACCCACAAAACACCTGGAACAGAATGTTTCAGTAGAACAAATCAGGATTGGGTACGTTCAGATTTGAGTCCTTATGGACTGTACTCAACTCCGTGAACATAATAAGCAACGAAAACGATATCCGGCACTTTAAACAAAAACGTATTAGTGACCATTAGCTGTTTTTATTACCAGGTACACTCAGTCATTCCGGATGTCAAATTAATTCCATCATTGCTTAAACTTATCGCTTCACAAATCAATCCAGAGCAATTTGCCGAGACACCTCGTATAAGCAGTCCAATTGGCAATTGCCTGTTTTACATCAACGAGACATCTTCAAAATTCGTGTTTTAAATAGCAAAAAACGTCTCATTGTGTGCCAAACGATCGATACAATGCAATAATTTATGACATCCTATTTTTTTGGCCACAATTGTCTCGTGGTCGAGAGGAGCCACAGTGCATACGTAAAGTTGGGATACTGAGAAATTAATCGGCCTGCAATTTAGATATACGTCCTGTCTGCTTAGTTCTCATGAGTGAGACTGACATGCATTATGGATGCACTTTTTGGGAATAATCGGAGTCATAGTAATGTATAGTCAATAATAATAACAGACTTTAATTGTCTCCTCAGGTGTCATCTGCTAGGGTTGCGGAATTTGTTCGAAATAATTACCGTGGCCACAGCCGCCCTGCTGTAGACCTGGTCCGTAAAGGAATACAGAAACTAGTCAGTAAAAGGGGCAGAGTCTCTTCTGCCCCGGCCAGAGCGAGAGACATTTGTTGATTTCGCAACCTTCAAAAGGTCTAAGTGCTTAGTCTAATATACTTCAGCATGGCTATTGCGTATCTTTTAAATGACAGTGGCTATCATATTGTCTATGGATTAACTGTCAAATTGGTTATGGTTTAGTACAAAATAGAACCATTTGACAGTAATTGATAGGCACTATAGGTTAGCCACTGTCATTTAAAAGATACGCAATAGCCCTGCTGAACTCAGCAGTCCTGCAGGGCTATTGCGTATCTTTTAAATGACAGTGGATATCATATTGTCTATGATTTAACTGTCAAATTGGTTATGGTTTAGTACAAAATGGAACCATTTGACAGTACTTGATAGGCACTATAGGTTAGCCACTGTCATTTAAAAGATACGCAATAGCCCTGCTGATCGAAATCCGGTCGGTAGGACATTAAAATAATAATTCTATTAAACTTGCGTTATCATTATCACAGTGCAAAATAACACCAGTATACTACCGTGCGCCCGCGTTGGTGGCCCGATCTATTTCCGACAGTTCCCGAGAAGTGCCGAGCTCCCCCGAAGTATTGCAAGATTACCTGCTGTGATACACATAATGAATGTGGCTGACGACCCCGATGTGTCTCTTAGCATGTTAATACGCGGTTAAATTTAATTTATCATAATCACCGAGGTTTAGTGATCTCGGTGATTGGTGAAGGGTAAGTGATTTGTAAGTCTGGTGTGATGTTAAACTTTTACTAGGCGTGTTTTGAAAATTAGGTACTGCCTCTTGGTCAAATACTGATGAGCTTGAGGTTTTTCGTTATTTTAACAGCAGTCAGTAGTTAGTTACATTAAAGGTACAAGTCTGCATATTCCCTTCGACGATAACAGTCGTGATGCTACATTACATGTACGAGTATGTTATTGAAAACAATATCAGCATGTTTAAAGATTGAGTTCACCCAGAGACCGAAAATTTTGCAAAAGGCGAATATCGAACTTACGTACGACCCAATGCTATTCCGCCGTTTGGTTTATTGCCTCTGTTTTATTTTGAATCTGTTTTGTAACCTTAGAGTCAACATACTTAATGGAGGCACTATGAGACTGACCGTAATTAGGCAAAGCATAGTTCACTTCATGATTGCAGTGACAATCAGTTACACAAAGTTCAGAAAATGA
The DNA here is from genome assembly GCA_932274075.1 of Diarsia rubi. Taxonomy (NCBI): domain Eukaryota; kingdom Metazoa; phylum Arthropoda; class Insecta; order Lepidoptera; family Noctuidae; genus Diarsia; species Diarsia rubi. The sequence continues at coordinate 4,685,458 of OW026432.1, forward strand.
CATAGCGTAAACATATAATCAGCCTATAATGTTCCCACTGCTGGAACACAGGCCTCCTCTCCATAAGACGGAATGGGCTATATTCCACAAGGAAGGCCCAGAAAATAACATCGACTGGTTTAAAGAAAAAGTTAATCTCATCCTCAAGTAAACAATTAATATAAGTCCGATGTCTTTAGAAGATTCAAAAACCTCTCAAACTTGCAAATCCCGCGAGCACCTGATAACAGAACTTCGTAAAGTTCGCATTTGCAACCAAAACTCTCACGTTCGTTCAATTTCAATAAAATTGGAAGCCGCTGGCCGGACAGCGACGCGTGACAATTTTATCGTCTGCGTCGCCTTCCCAAGCCGTCAGTTGGCCGCCAAAAAAGAAAGCAAAACAGTGACAATTGGTGCATATCCTCGACGAATTATCCTCGTTCGGCGCCTTTGTCCAATTGTAACCTTTATTCCACCATTTTTGCCGTTTTTCGATTCTCATTTGGTTATTTATCTTTTCTTTTTAGGAGTGGACAATGAGCTGGTTCGCTCATTATATCGTCTCAAGTTAGCACGCGAAGCTATACTAAATCTCCGTTGGAATTCTAGCGAATTACCTCAAGTTACATCGCCCGTTTTTTTCCATGTGATTGATTTGAGTAACAATTACTTTTGGTTTTTTCGAAAGACACTGTTGCTTACGTCGACTTGAGGTTTTTTTTTTTTGTTGCCGCGTGACGGATTGGGCTTTTTAAGTAAGGCCTGATTTTGCATGGAATTGAAGACGTGATTTGTTTATGTTGTGTGTTCTTCTACTTATCATTACGTGGTCTATATCAGTACACAGACAACCAGCCTTACCAAAGGGTATCTTATTACCCAGGGCAGTACCTGCTAACTGGCTTGTGGAGGTCAGATAAGTGGCTGTTCCATGTAAAGTACTGGTACTAAGCTCCATCCGGTCGGACTGGAAGCCGACCCCAATATAAGTAGTTGGGAAAACGCCTAGGCACATGATGATGAGGCTAAAAAGAGTGGTAAATAGTGAGTAGAGGAGACAGACGATTATTTAAAAATGTCCTCTTTTAAAAATGATTATGAAAATCAATGATGCTTCCTACCATAACAGATAGGTCGAATGTTTCCTTGTATTAATGGGGATCTCGTAAAGTCCAAAGAGCAATTTGTCAAAAACACAAGATTTGTCAATTTGATGAAGATGCAGTCGGAAAACAGACCCCGGATTTTATATAGGTACCTAAGGTATATAGGCCCGTCCGGGCTGCGGGTTGTTCGCAAGAGATACCGCAGCCTCGACATAAAGGGCTAAGATGGAACATGGGTGGTTTTTAGTCAGTAGAAGTCTGATACTCCCTTTCGCTCTGCCCAAGAGCTGGAGGGGTTTTATGATGATTTCCTAACCCCAGAAAAAAGGTATGTAAAGGTGATACCTTTAGCTAGATATTTAGTGCAATCACTAGCAACACACCACGTCTGCAATCTCCGAACCGGTGTGCCTAACAACCCCAGTGTTCTCCGCAGTGTAACAGGGAGCGACCCTATTGCCATTACCCGGGCACAAATCCAGACTCCATTGCTGCTACTGTGAAATTCCTGATGGAAAAACCCAATACAATTTTGTCCGATCCGTAAACCCAGCTCCACATCCTCAAGCAGCCAATAGACCAACGACGAATTGTTTTATTAATTACTAGCTGTTACCAGCGGCTCCGCCCGCTACAACTCGAAAATTATTCAACGGGAAAATAAAATCGGGATAAAAACTATACCATGTGTTAATCCAGGTTATAAACTACCGTGTAACAAATTTTATCAAAAAAATCCGTTCAGCAGTTGTTATTAGTAATAAACATCCATGCATAAATCCCTCCATACTTACAAACTTTCGCGTTTATAATATTAGAAGGATTAAATTTTAAACTAAACTAGCGGACGTCACGCGGTTTAACCCACGTAGTTCCCGTTCCCTTGGGAATACTGGGATAAAAAGTAGCTTATGTCACCCGGGGATAGAGTTTTGTAGCCTATTCGTCACACACAAAACACATTACTTAGTATAGATAAACGCAGGCATCAGAGAACTTCATCTGCAGCTTACAGAATCATTACTAGCGACAGAAACGGAAACTCAAGAAACTATCAATTTGAAATCAAGACAAATACAAATCACTCTATAATATTCCAGAAAATATTATATTTTACGAGCAACCGTTTCACTGTCTATGCAACCCCGCCACAACCCTCATACGGTCATGGTAGACCACAATCCTCCGTGGCGAATGGACACCATCAAATAAAACCGCTTTATATTCGACACCAGTCCACAATAAATGTCCAAATATTTGTTACTGAGCATTTGGCGAATTCAAATACAACTGTGACTAAACGCCCTTAGATTCCCTTGAGATCGGTCAAGGTTGAGGATGCCACGCGAAAAACATCCTTAAAAACTCTTTTTTACGGCTTAATTTAAAATTCCAGCTTTTGTGAAGCTTTATTTTCTTACTGAAAGTGACCATTCGAAATTCAAACGTACCTTTTCTAATAACGAGACATAATTTTGAATAACAACGTCTGTTAGACTATAAAGTTTGTCTTCATGCGAAACTCAACTGTGTTTCTCTAAGTTAGAGTTTAAAATAGCTTGACTGATATTCCAAGTGAATCTTTTAAGATAGAATTCGTAACGGCTAATATTGTATGGCGATATTGGCCAGGAGATAGCAAGGAGGATACGATTTATTCGGCATGGGACCTTCGTGGTGGTTTTCATATCAAAATTAAATATCTCGCTTGGGGGAAACAGGAATTTACGGAACATATCTTTTTATTATTGCCAGTTATTGCTATTGACACTATGTTTAATTAAACGGGAGATGGGGAGAACTAATTGAAGAATGTTTTGAGTGAAATTGCTGCATTTTTATAAGATTTTATTTAACTTGCCGTGTTAGTTTGTAGGTATTGGTCAAATATTGCAACTGAATTTCAAACCAGTTCCCCCCAACCGATTGAACTTAAATCTTGAAACCCTTTGGTTCTAGTTACAACATATTTTTAAGACAGGCATTACTTATTCTGTTTGGTTAACAGGGTACAATTTGAACAGCGTGTAACAGAAAGACGTGGCCATATTTAAGGGTGTGTGTAGACCATTAAACTGAACAACTCCTCCATGTAGTCATGGGCAGTTGGGCACCAGCATTATTTGCTCCATGCTGTATTCTATGCAAGAGAATGATGATTGGTAAAAAAAAGAAAAAATATATATATATACAACAAAAAAAATATATACATAAAAATATAATTATATACTAAAAGAAATCATCATCATCAGTATTTTCATACCCATTTCATTTGACTTATTTGGGTATTAGTGCTGCATGTCTTCTTCAGTGGAAGCTTAGAAGACATCTTGCTGAATACTACTCGTATTTTTAGTGTAAAAATAGGTATATATTTTTTTTCCGAACACAAAACCTGCAACAGTCCATCCAAACATTGGCCCATACTCCACACCAACATTGGCATCAATCCCGCGGTCACACCGCTGATGAACCGCAGGGTGTGGCCACACCGTCACGGTAGGCGCCGCGCGACAATGCGACAATTTTCACGCGCCACCGCGCGACACGTAATGACGCGACGCACGGCGCACGGTGGAACACTTCGTGTATTGTCGATGGCATTAAAAGATACCAATCATTCAATTGTGCAGGCGATTGATAGATGAATAAAGGTTGAATGGGGTATTCAGGGGCTGGTGATGAGGTTAGACTTATGAGTCACTATAGCTTTCGATGTGGTTTTGCCCGTGTTGGTATTGGGATTTAGCCCAAGCAAAAGTTACGCGCTTTACGCGTATAGAAAATATCCTTGGTCATGTGTAATGTGTCACTTTTGACAACTTGGTCATTTTGAGACATCACTGACACTCGGATCAATTTTTTTTAAAGACATTTCTTCTTACAGCGTCTCTATACCTATAGCATCGCAAATTTTATTGGGGATAAACCAAAGACGTGTGAACCTGACTGTCACAAAGTCACAATCCTGTCAAATTGACGAAATCAAAAAGCATTTTACAACAAACAAAGCAGCTCATAATCAAATCTATGAGACCTGTACTTATCAAAATTGGCCTGTTTTATAGTCAAGTGACGGGGACTTGCTTCACCGGAAACCTGACACAATAGCTACACAGCCACACTACTAACAATCAGAAACCCATAATTTCCTAAAATTAAGTAATAAACACCCATTTCCTAAAGAAGTGGGCTGATGACGTCACGGGAGAGCGGCGAAACACTTAGCTTTTGGTAGCGGAACGCAGGAAGCGCGCGATATTTATTAGCGTTTGATTTGTGACTCGTCGATATAAGGCGCGGTCGCGATGTGATGCGCTTCGCTGGTTGCGTGGACACACGTTGGTTTTGGCTGGAGTTGGCATTTTTTAAATGATGTTTTGTTTTTTCAATTTAAAATGTTTATTGCTTTTACCGCGGAAATAGTATTTTTGACAAATACAAACAGGAACTTTCACGAAACTTAGAGCAAACGAGTTGTACCTAGTTGCCGCGTCTGGCATACTAGGTACTGTTAAATCCACGAAGAGCCCGGTAAGCTTAGTGTGGGGTGCCTCCAACTAGATTGATCGACGACTTTTAAAAGGTGTCTGGGTCGGACTGGATCCAGTTGAGACACCGAATGTCCAGCAATGGTCAACAATAAGCTGAGTGATTCTCAATTTCTCATCCTTATTCTATACGTCAAGCTATTTTATGACTATCTAGTAAGTTTTACGTTTACTAACTGTATCCTGACTTCGAAATAGTTACGTTAAAAAAAACCATATAGAATAGCCAATTTGACAGTTTTCCTACCCATTCGCCCGTGTGTCCTAACGCGCGTCCGTTTTCACGCGTCGCTGCGACTATTAATATTCAAATCGACGCGATATGTCGCCGGCTGTGTGGGCCCGCTTTTAATTTATATTGTACTGGTGCGCTTCGACGATAGCCTCTATCTGATGGGAACTTGTGTCATCGATGAAATATAAACCATTTTACGTTTTGACAGGCGCTATTTAGCATGAGAAGGCTATAAATAATGCTCCCACTGCTGTGTGCTGGGACATGGGAGTCAGGAGGTGGCCTATTTCAAGGAGAGGAAGTAGGAGATTACAAGTGGACCACCTCTTCTTTCACTACCACTTTATTTTGTATTGCTTATTGCATTATTATGAGAAAAAGTTTGAATAGAATTAGGCAACTTCTACCCATCTGCACTGACTGCACTGGTCTCACGTGATTGATTACCTACTGCTCGTTTCCTCTCTCTTCTCTTGCCTGTGATTTATGCCCTAGCCAAGGACATAGGCGGCTCTATAATAAGCCCACGGCTGGTAGTTCCTCCAGCAGTTCGTGATTACATATTTTGTAAGTTCTTCTTCTTCAGGACTTCATTTCCGACGGCACTTGCGAATTCATCAAATGACCCCTCCAGCTCTAGGCAGAGGAGGGAGTGTCAGTTTATTGACTAAAACCACCCATGTTCCTTCTTAGCCCTTTGAGTCGAGAGCCCGTGGTATCACTTTCGAACAACCCTCAACCCCTACGAGGCACTTCCTACGTCTTCAGTGTCCATCGTAGTTTTAGTGGTCGACATATTCGGCCGGGAATTTTTCTATATTCTCAAGTAATAATACCCAGCTATTACCTTTCTATAAATAGCTTCGTCAAAATATATTTATTTCTATTCATACAGTATCATGATCCCTACTGATCCACAGTTTCGTGTGTCGCGTTAGTTTTCACGCATGGCCGCTACTATTTAATATTCAAATTGGCGCGATCTGCCGCCATCAGGCACCGGTGTCAACCAGCCATTATAATTTATTTGTATCAGGCTGTATTTGTATAAAAATTCAAAAATTTAACAGAACATGGAACTAATAGATGGGCCTGTTTTTTGGGGGGTGGGAAATCATCAAATAAGGGATCCCGCTCTCGGGCAGAGCGAAAGCGAGTGTCAGAAATCAACCACCCATGTTCTTTCTTAGCCCTTTATGTCGAGGCCGCGGCGGGGTCTCTTCCGAACAACCCGCAGCCCCGACGGGCTGTCCTAAATCGGAATTAAAGCAGCCATCTTGTTTTTCTATAGTATTCTCAAATCCATTTCATTAGCCAACGTCCAAAAGATCCGTGATCATCTGATGAACTTCCTGCCGTTGCTCCACGTTACTTGAGGTCAGAGAAGGACAGTTTTTTTATTTTATTCTCCTCTGTCAACCGTCACGCTATAATTATCTCCTTCTTCTTTTATATCATTCCTCACACAATCCATCCATCGTTTTCTTGGTAATACTCTCAATAGGGTATTTAACCTAAAAAAAATATTAAGTAGTCCCTCTGTTGGAATTTTGAAAATATCGGATTCGTGTTTTAAAAAAAATGACGAAAATATTATAACGTGTCAAAGATTATGAGTGGGGGCTTTTGACGTCACTTTGTGGGTAAAAAAGTACGGACCTTGTGACGTCACGCGACTTGATACGACTTTTCGAAGCACTGTATCGTCTTCATCTTTAGTTTATGTAAAAAAAGAAAAAATACGTGTCCATTATTTTTTGGAAATCTAATAATCTGACGGACTAATTAGCTTGTTTTTGGTGAAATATCGTATTGATCAAAATTAATATTCATCACCCTTTTAGTCACATGCGATTCGTCACAGACTCCTCTTCGCACACCAAGACAATCGATTCCCTGTCAACTTTTCGGTAACTAGCGCAACTTTTACCTTATCCATGCGATCCGTGGTATGAACGAGATGCATTTTGAGACAGCAACCGCAGTACACAAAATAAATTAGCTTAGAGTCCAAAGAAACAAAACTGTACGCAATTTCCCGCAACGAAATTAATCAGAAAAGAATAGTGTAAGAAAAACATAGCTTCCACGTCGTGTCGCTTGACTCAAGTCACCTGAATGTAGTGTTTTGCTGGGAGACGCATCCTTTGACAATCTCATCATCACCATTATCTGCCTAACTTTACCTAAATATGTTGGGGTCGGCTTCCAGTCTAACTAGACGTACTTGAATATTTTACATGGAGCGACTGCCTATCTGATCTTAACTCAATTAGTACTGTGTTGTGAGATCTTTAGAAAACAGAGACCTATTACAGCTTCTATTCAAAGAATAAAATAGCAATAACGTAACACACATTGCAATGACTGGCCTGTTGGTCTAGTGGTTAGTGACCCTAACTGCTATGCCGGAGGTCGTGGGTTCGATTCCCACCCAGGACAAATGTTTGTGTGATGAGCACGATCATTTGTTCTGTGTCTGGGTGTAATTTATCTATAATACGTATGTATTTAGAAATATATAAGTATGTTTTATCAGTTGTCTAGTACCCATAACACAAGCTCTGCTTAGCTTGGGACTAGATGGCGTTGTGTGATAGTTGTGGAATATTATTATTCCCTTTATTTATTTTGTCACAAACTTATTACATTTTTAAATATTCTTTACAAAAAAAAAACAATAAAAAAACATTTAAAAATATAAAAATTGTAGCCCACCGGTATCGGGAACAGGGTCCAAGCTACCGGCGGTCAGGGCTCCAGAGAAAGGAACCTCCTAACAATGCGTGCCGTGTCCAGGAGTACCGCTCTCTGCATCAAGCCCTTGATCCAGCTGCCTAACGAGAGCCTCCTCAGGTGTTGGTCGAGGCTCTTGGCTATTAAGCCATTGGCTGAAACGACTATCGGTACAATGATCGCTGAGTCCACATCCCACATGTCGACAACCTCGCGAGCCAAGTCAAGATACTTGATTTGCTTATCTTTCTCGGCTTTCACGAGGTTCTCGTCATGCGGGACGGTTATGTCAACGATCATTGCGCGCCGCTCTGATCGATCCACCACCACTATATCAGGTTTATTAGCTATAATAGTCCTGTCAGTGATGATGGATTGATCCCAGTACAGTGTGATATGGCCATTTTCGAGAACTGGGTCGGGCACATATCTGTAGTACGGCACTTCTGATTCCACAAGGTTGTACTGCAGAGCAAGTTGCTGATGGATAATCCTGGCTACAAGGTTGTGTCTATGTAAATATTCTCCGTTAGCCAGACGAGAACACCCGGAGATAATGTGACGGATTGATTCACCCGGACGGTGGCATGCCCGACATATGTCAACCGTACCGTCCTTCACAATAAATCTCCGTTAGTTATTGGTCATCATAACTTCGTCCATAATTGCACAGACAAAACCTTCGGTTTCTCCGAAGAGTTCCCCGGAACGTAGCCAGGCCACGGACGCTAGGAAGTCTACATCAGGCCCGTGTAGGGCCCGGAAAAAGCGTCCGTGAAGCTCCTTACTCTGCCATACCTCCATGCGGTCGTTAGTGTCAAGCACTACAGGTTTGCGCCAATTCTCTTTAGCCAAGGAGAGCGCGGTAAGGCCCCTGTCCACTGCTACAACATCTCGATGCATCCCCACGTCGGCTTCTAGGAAATATTCCCTGAGACTGCATATCTCACGATTATGAAGAGTCTTAGCATTTAAAAAGCCTCGACCTCCACACTTCCGTGGGATATACAGTCTCATAACCGAAGAACGTGGGTGATGCATTCGATATGTCGTCAACAATGTACGGACCCGCCTATCCAGGGCATCTAGCTCTGTTTGAGTCCATTTGAGTATACCGAAAGAGTACATCAAAACCGGCATGACCCAACCGTTGAAGGCTCGCACTTTATTTCCGCCTGATAAAAGACTATTAAATACTTTTCTCAGGCGGCCAAAGAAGCGCTCCTTCAACGATTGTTTCATGTCGGCAACGTTGATGCCCAGTGCTTCCGACATACCCAAATACTTATAGGTTTCGGTTGCTGAGAGGGATCTAAGATTTATGGAATCTGTGAGCTGGGTTCCCACAGATTCCACAATCCCCCCTCGCTTTACATGCATGATCGCACATTTGTCCACACCGAATTCCATCCTGATGGCGTTACTGAAAGTTTCAGTGACCTTCAATAGCTCCATCAGTTGCAAATCGTTGGGGGCAAAGAGTTTCAGGTCATCCATGTAAAGGAGGTGAGATATAACCTGACCACCTCTTTTCAACCGATAGCCTAGACCTGAATCCTCCAGCAGCTTGCTAAGAGGATTCAAGGCTAAGCAGAACCAAAGTGGACTCAAACTGTCGCCCTGAAATATACCCCGCTCTATTCTTACCGGCTCACTATTCCTATGGATTTGCCGACATCCTGGATAGCGAAGGACTGTCCTCCATTGCCTCATACACGACATCAGGAAGGTGCGCAGGGTTGTATCAATTTTATACAACTCTAGCACCCTTATGAGCCATGTATGTGGCACCGAGTCATAGGCCTTCTTATAGTCTATCCAACATGTCGACAGATCCTTTCGGAAACGGCGAACCTGTTGACTAATGGCCATATCAATGAGGAGTAACTCCTTAGTACCACGGGACCCGTTCTTACATCCATTTTGAGAAGCAGACATAATAGAATTCTCGTTAATATGTTTATTTATTTTAGCTCTCAAAATGGAGGTAAGAACTTTATAGACCGTTGGAAGACACGTAATCGGTCTATAATTTTTGGGTTCCGCAGTACTACCCGATTTATGGAGCAGGTGAGTTATTCCAGTCGTCAGGAACTCTGGTAGCGACCCTGACTCTAAGGCTAACTGGAATAGGGTTGCCAAGCAAGCATGCGATCTTGTGAACCATTTAATCCAGAAGTTGTGCAGTCCGTCCGGTCCTGGTGATTTCCAATTTGGCAACGGACGAACTGCACAACCTACATCTTGGGGGCTGATCGTTATAGCCCCCATTTCTGTTATTGGATCGCATGCTTGCTCGACGTCCCGAGTCCACTCACCCTCGGTGTGACTGACAGGTACCGACCAGATGTTACGCCAAAATGAACACATGGCGTTATCATCCGGTAGGCACGTGTCAGTCTCACCTTGGTCCGGTCGCTCCCATGCTCTGTAAACCCACCTTTCATCGCTTTGGAAGGTGCGATTTAGAGTGTACCGTTCCACCCGACGCTTATACCTACGAATACGGTTTGCCCATGCATACACTTTCTGCTTCCAGAAGTCGATGCGCTCTGTGACACGGGACATGTAGTCTTGAGGACTGATATCAGTCCCCGTAAACGCCCGTCTCACAAAGCGCATCACTCGAGGGCGATTGTTGCCTTCCCGGAAGCAGATTAGTTTGCCGATGAACGCCCTGGCCCCAGCAATGCGTCGTTCAATCCTATACTGCCATGCCGGTACGGCTGGTTTCGGTCGTGTAGCTCTGTCATCCGGAAATTTGACATGAGCTACACGACATGCCGTTACAGCCGCGCAATAGAGGATTGAATGAGCATCACTGAGGTTATCGCAGTTATCAAAAAAGCTTGACAACTGCGAATCCAGAACAGCCACCAGCGCCCTATTTCTGTTATGCATGGGCAAACGAGGTAAGCGTGGTCTACGTTCGGGTGTCATGAACTTATATTCTCTGATCGCACCCTCCAAAGTACTCCTCATTTCCTCACTGCACTGGATACTTACGTTAGTAACCATGTCACTACTCACGTCGTTTTCACAAATAAGTGGCGTGGTAGACTGTGATTGTACCACAACCTGTGACGGCGTAGCAATGACATGGTTACTCTGCATTTCAGTCCGCAAGCGATCAAGTACGGTGTCATCCAACATACGATTACGCTGGATGACTCGCACCTGATCCGACAGTCGTTGTGCCGATACGTTGACAGCCGGCTCAAGTACCTGAAACAGAGAGAGCATCCGAACACGGTACGCGGTCAGGTTGTTTCCTCCCTCTGTAGCCCCATAGTATGAGCGCATGACGTTCTCGTTGATGGATTGCGTCCATCGCATGCGCTGCACACTTCCGCCGGGAGCTGGGACCCTATCAGAAGCCGGTGGGCCTCGAGGTCCTAAGCCGTCCGGCGGCCGGCGTCCTCTCCGTCGCCGAGCAGGTGGTGGTGTCGGGGACAGCGAGAAATACTCGTCGCTCGAGCTCGACGCGACTGCCGCGGTCGGTGTCACAGCACTCACGATGGGGCTGGGTTCCGGCGGCGGCGAGGCGGAGCTGAGCGACGAGTCCGGGGATGGTGGGCGTGCACGTCTTGCTGCAGCTGCAGATCTTGTCAACATAATATCTTGATCATACTTTAACAATTTTCTTCACATTCATTTTGGCAATTTTGGGCTGACATATGTCATTTATTTTTCTTCTATGGTATTTCCTTGAATTTTGTCTCATTTTATTGTATTGTGATAGAAATTATGATAATATTTTAAATAATGATGAAAATGTTGGTCAATAATGAATATTATTATTATTATTATTAATACGCCATGACGCTGCTAATAAAATAAAATAACATATTCTCAAAAAACTAATAGGTACAGATGACCATCATTATTATTATCGCGAGCACTTCCCGTATCTTACGGATGACAGGCAGCTGATCCATCCGTTGGTGTTTCATGAGTCATGACCATATACATCGGAATTCATGAATTAAAGCATAATATTATGTAAAACAATATTGGAATGAGCTAGTGTATTTTTTATTTGATACTAGCAGACGTCGTACTGCCCGGACAGCATAAACATTTGGTTAGGATAGGTGAGCCCGTTCTTCTACACTAACATTTTATATGTAGAGGAAAGATTTGTTTGTAACGAATAGGTTCCGAAACTACTGGACCGATTTGAAAAAAAAATCTTTCACCGTTGGGAAGCTACACTATCCCTGGGTGACATAGGCTACTTTTTATCCCTGTATTCCCACGGGAACGGGAACTACCCGGGTGAAACCGCATGACGTCCGCTAGTGAGTTATAAAATTACAACGAACAGTGGCATTGACTTTTATAAATATTGATATGGGGGGTATGATGTGGTTCAGGTTACTGGGTATCAGAAAAGCACTCCTTTAACTTCTGGCCACAAGGCCAAACGAAACGCAACAAAAACGACACTAGTCAAACGATACTAGTTTTTCGACTGCAGAGAAAAGAAATTTAAGATTTCTACTGCAATACTTTTGACGATATTCAGCAAAAGTGGCACAAATGTAAGAATAAAACTATCACCTGCCATAGTCCCACAGTTATCATTAAAATTTAATAGCTATGAGCTGAAACACCTATTAGATAGGTACTGCGTTCAAAACCCACCTAGATGGATGTGTAGGCCGCTTCTTGACTCCCTGTCCAAGTTCTTTCCAATTCCTTGTTGCCTTTCCCCCCTTTCTGGAGAGGCATGGCACGGCATGGCAGTGAATATGGACAGTGGTGTTAAAACTGATCGGACAGTAGCGAGTGAACAGTCACTGTCTAGATGCTCGCCATGCACCTGTACTTGTAGTCAGTACTCGCTACTGCCCTTGACCAGTGTAAATCGGGTTTTAGATTAGCTAAATCTGGATGAAGTTGGCACAGGACCGTGAAGCACATGAAAAGAGAAGTACGGGCCACCTCAGCAGTGGGTGCATTCAAGCTGTGGATGATGAATCAAGAAACCATGTGTCCTACTAAATATAACTGGGCTTTTACAAAAATCCTACTATTAAGAAAAAATAAACGATTTTCCAATAGTCCTGTGTAATCGACAGAAACGGATCGATAGCTCCAAATCGTTTTACCACTGCCTTTTGTTTGCCCGTAGCCCGTCGGACAGACAATACACACAGTAAACGCGTGTGTTTTTGTGAATTCTCATTTAACGCTAACCGACACGACAGTACGCTTTATAGCCTATAATTGAACACTATTTATTGCTTTGTATAGGACAGGGGAAGCTGTTGAGTCGGTATTATGTTGTCAGATTTTTTTATTGGGTTTTAATAGTATTACTGCCGCACTCAGCGACATTTAATGATTACTTAAGATTAGTGAAGGTTTTGTATGTCAAATCTTTACTAAGTGAATATCTCTGAGTACCGCAGTTAGAAGCCCTTTTTATTAGGGCTTGTAAGTGGCTGCTGATTATGGAAAATTGGCAATATGGTATAAATACAGGTGTGAAGTTACAGGTAGATGGGTGACCATTCTTTACATACCGAGTTTCCTCCGTGCCTCGGAAAGCACGTAAAGCCGTTCAGCAAACGGTAACTAGTCATCAGTAGCGTGAAAGTCTGGCAACCACTCTTATCGAAGGATTTCGTACCTATTACACATTACTAACTTGGCGGTGGAGGTCAGATTGGCAGTAGCTTCATGTAAATGCTGGTATTCAGCTGCATCCGGTAAGACTGGAAGGTGACCCCAACATAGTTGTGAAAAGGTTATTATAGGCAGATCATGATGACAGGTATTAATAACTTAACGTTTACAGAATACATTATAGACCCAGGGCGAAATTAATTCTAATTTCCATAACCAATAAATAACAAATCACAGCCTCTCCACGGCAGCTGCTCTCAATCGTAATAATAAACGTTGGATGTAGATTATTTTGATGCAAAACCATGTGAAAATGTCAGCTCAAACGATTGATTGCGAAGTAATTTGCTGTTGGCGCAATGAATAATTGAATTTACACAGAAATTGTATTTAACACGTCATTATGGTGTTCGCAAAAAAGATGGGTAGGGTTACCCGTTGTTGGTTTGCGGTAAAATGAGGTAAACTTCACTTTTGTACTTATATGGTGGCGTGCCACTTTCTAGGTGTTTTCTCAGAATATGATAACGATATAAGTGATAGCGCTATAAAAAGTATCGAGTTCTAGGGTGATGTGTGAAAGGTTTGTTAGGTGATGTTTTTGATAGCTAGCTAGTAACTAGACAAACTTAGGACACTTAAATATTGACAATAATATTTATCCGTGGTGCTAGGTAACTGGGCTTTATACGTTTTGGCCTTGTTCTGTTCTGTCTACTGCTGATAGAGGGAAATATACCTTCCTCCCATTCTTCAAAGACAGTGCGCATGATGTATTCTGAATATGTTTTGAATAGCAACGGCGACAAGATGCACCCCTGTCGCACAACAGCTTCGGTCTTAAAGTTAGAACTACTCCTTCGCTGGTATTTTCTGATTCATTTCGTTGCGGGATCGAAGGCAGTTCAATTGTTTTTCTGTGACTTCTTTGAGCTTAATATTGTCTCTGCGCTTTTCTGGTGGTCGCCACTGTTAATTCTAACTTTCAGGAGAACTTGCAGTGGTTTGGAAATAGAGTGGCGGGCATGTCCCAAAAAATTATGACTATCGAATCGAATGATTGATCGAAAAGCGTCACAACTTAGAAAACGCCAACCCTACAGCTCTCACGCGGGTATTGAATGTAAAACACAGATTTGTATTAATTTACTGAGAACGCGCGAGAGGGCGCTGTTAATCTCTCTAATGATATTGAGCTCTGTCACGCTATGCGTTGCTCATATTTACTTTCGATGAAAAAGACGAATGCAGGCGCTCGGGTGGCGGAACAAGTCTAGAAAAGTATCACACGATACTTTTTTTTTTTTTTTGGCGGGTGTACAATCATCGAATAACCCCTTCCGCTCTTGGGCAGAGCAAAAGGGAGTGTCAGACTTCTACTGACTAAAAACCACCCATGTTCCTTCTTCGCCCTCTATGTCGAGGCCGCGATAACTAGCGTACAACCCGCGGCCCCGACGAAATCACACTATACTTCGAGGCTACAAGGACGAAGTAACACGTTAAGGGCCTTTTCACAATATTTTATCCCACCAAATATTACATCACTTTTTAAATCACAATAATCTTTGTTCTCGTGGAAATAAACTTGCTGATAAGTTGCAGCTGACCGAGGTAAAACAACTGTGAAAGGACTGTAATTGTAACTTCGTACGCTTTTTATCTAACGCTGCGATGTGTTAGAATAGCGTTCCATTTTGGAGATGCCAACGGTGAAACTAGATCGGTTCCGTCAAAACTATCGAGGACGCGCGGTTCGCGAGAAATGGAAAGAGTGGAGAGGCTTTTGCCCAGAACTGGGACAGAGCTGGCTAGTAAAAAAATCTGAAAAAGTAATGGCACTAGCATATAGCATAGCTGGTGCCAAGCGCCTTCATTGGCTGTCAAACTTGTAATGTCATTTAATATTTCGAAACAGTTTGACATTAGTGCTCAGATTGGAACCTAGCTATGGTCTCGCCATCTCGCCATCATCATAAGTTTTAACGGCTTTTCGTTATATCGTGACGGCACATTGGTTAACAAGCCAGAAGGAAGGACCGCACACTTGCTATTATTTCAACTCCTTATTAACTAGAGGATACACAAAAGGCCCTACTTACCGCAACTTCCGTCGATAAGCGCTGAAGTAATTACCATTCAAACACCATGGACTCATGGGGTCAGCCACCATGGAGGCACACCTCTTTGCAAAACCGTCACACAGTGTGAGTGCAAGGATTGCCACGCTAAGAATACTGATTTCAAATAACTTTAGCAATAGGCATGACGAAAGATTTTGAAATCCCCTTCCGTAATGTGGGGACATCTTTTTTATTTACGAAAAAACCTTTATTTCAGTAATAAAGTAATGTTTAACGAAGATATAAGCCATTTTTGAAAAAAAAATTAAATAGAGCGCGAAAACAGCTCGCAGTGTCATGGCGTCGGGTCTGACGTCACGCATAAGTAAACATGGAAATGTCAAAGCGCAGCTAGAGGAAACTAAAACAAACATTACCATAATTCGTGTGTTAAAAATTAATAACAAAGTTTATAAGTGGTGTGCGGTGCCTCAGTGTAAAAACACATCAATAGCAATAGTTTTAGCATTACATATTAGAATGTCAAAAATGTTGTCCTCTGTAGGGCTATTGCGTATCTTTTAAATGACAGTGGCTAACCCATAGTGCCTTTCAATTACTGTCAAATGGTTCCATTTTGTACTAAACCATAACCAATTTGACAGTTAATCTATAGACAATATGATAGCCACTGTGATTTAAAAGATACGCAATAGCCCTGCTGGACCTGCATAGCTGACCCGGTGATTATGATAGTAGGTTGTTAATATGAGAAAAGATACTAGTACATGCTTTGTAGTTACAGAAATTAACTCCTTTTGTTGGTTATTAACTCAGTAGCAAACTTTTATTACAAGTTGCGAAGGAGCTAACCTCAAAAATAAACTGACAAGTTTATTGTAAAAATAACATATGAAAGTGAAAATAAACTAAACTCCTACAAGCTCAAAACGAGTTTGTTGAATTTTTATAGTGTTAGATACTTACAAAATTTACTTACAGGGAGGTTTTCACATTTCGGAACTCGGACGAGCCAAATTCTTTATTTGACCCAAGGAAATCGCCCAACATCAGTAAATCTATCCTGGGCAAATTTGAACTGTTTGCTTTTACAAAGCCTGATTCCATTGCTAAAGATGTTCACAAAGTATTGTAGTAACAAAAAAAATATCCAAATGCGTAATCGGCAACAAAACAACACATAGTGACAGCTAGTGATGTTTACATTGGCGTGACGTAGTGCGCTATGATTGGTGTTTCAATCAAAATGGCCGATATCAGTATTTTAATCTTTTATTTTATTAAAAATCTTACTAATCTTAATTTTTTAAATAAAACTAAATCAGCGTAACTTCCTTCCTGTAACTTTTCTAGTACTGTGGCACAGGCCTGTGGGCTTAAATCCACTACGTAGGTCCAATGCAAATGGGAAATGACACTAATCCTCAACATATTGGTTCTAGGACATGCCGGTTTCCTCACAATGTTTTACTTCACCAATTCAAAAAACTATCCAGTAAAAGTGCCAACCTTAGCTAATATCTCGTGTCCCACATAATTTGCAGTCTCCATTAAATTGTAACCTGTCACCACTGACGACGTAACATCGTCGTGTGCTTGTAATCACTGCAGTGCAGTATCAATTGTCACTTTTATTATATAGGTCCTGGGATTTCACAGGAGCTCGGGGGCAGGAGCATGTTATTTTATGCTTTGTGTTTGTTTAATTGCTTAATTTGGTGGAAGTCAGTTATTAATTTATATGGCAGGAATGCGTATAGAGTTTTTTTTGTGTTCTGGCTAGTTGAGTACGCACTGTGTTGAGATGTTCTTCCACAAGGTTACCGATATCTTCAAACTAATCGCACCCAGCAGGCACTTAGTCATCATCATCTGTCTAGCCTTTTCTCAACTATATTGGGGTTGGTCCAGTCTAAACTGGATTATGCAGCTGAACACCAGTACCTATTTTACATGGAACGCTAGGTGTTCCATGTTTAGTAAATCCCAGAAAACGAATCAATGTTGATCTGTTTCTCTCATTCCATTTCGTTCTTTTACGATCATTCGCCATCTTTAGCATGATTTACTATTTTATTATTTATTTTGTGTACAATTTCCTTCGAGCTTACTTCAAGTAAAAAAAAATGCATGAGCCATGTGATATCGGTTTTGTAATGATGTCAGACCACATCAACTATTTTGTACCTACCAATCATACATGTAAGTAGGTACTTAGGTAGATGTCTATTTCCTTCTTTTGTCTCGCAGATTACCAGGCGGAGGCATGACATACAACATATTATTCCTCTTTCCTAATTTGAATGACATTAGTTTGCCTTCCAATATAAAAACAGAGATTCGTGTTCGTTATCGTAATTTTATTCATGTCTTCCTCGCATAATATTATACAATCAGCTTCCATATGCTATAGACTAGCTGTGCTTCGCGGTTTTACCCATCGTTTCTGTTTTTTGGTCTGCTCCTACTAAGGGTCTTTCAGTTGTAGAGTGATGTTAAATAGCATTGAACTTTACTCAAGAATTGGTCTATCAAAATCCAGAGACTTTTTCAAAAGCAACTGATAGTTTCAGAGATAAAATAGAGATAGGAAACAAACTCTTGAGTTTTATGATATTAAAGTTTATGTTGTGTTTTGTTAACATACTGTAACAATCAAGAATGCTATCTAAATCATTTCGTAACGCCTTTCAATTATGTAGTCTGTAGCAGATTTTTATCAAATCATAATTATCGACATGGTCATCCTGTGTGTCAATACACAATTACACAGTGGCCGGAGTTGGCATGGCACCAGTTTTATATAGGTGATGATAATGAATTAGACGTACAGAAAGTGTACTGGCTGCGCCAACTTTATTTATGGCGAACGCAACTCAAACTCAAAGCATTTATTTCAATTAAACCTTTATAGGCACTTTTGAATGTCAGAAGAACAATTCATAAAAACAAAACTACGAGTGCAATACGTCATCCCGAAAGCCACCACGCCAAATCACACGCCGCCGAATGTCATGTGTCAATGCCAGCAACAACGAGAAAGCACGCAGCGACGCACACCGCTACAACGAATGCACGAGAATGCTGGTTGCATTCTCGTGCATTCGTTGTTCTTTAAGAAGACCGGAGACAGCTAAAAGGTTTTGCCCAGCTTTGGTATAAAGAAGGTTTACAGTAAAGAGGAAGAACTAACCAGTATTAATCTTTCCGACACAATAAATGATCCATAAAGTGAGGACCTATTTTCAAAAGACCAAATTACACTCCCAAATTCGAGAATTCAAAACGATCGAAACATCGACAGTTCCAGATGAGTGCGTCGTACGGGGTGACGCAAAATATGGCCAGCTCGTCACCCCAACTCGATACTCGTGGGAATCGATACGAATCGATACGAGTTGTAAATCGAATAGCAATTATCGATATATAAGGTTGTTTAAATCGTGTTGTGTCACCCTGAAATGGGAATTAAAGACAGTGTAGGAATTGGATATATGTTTCAATAATCTGTAATGGCTTTGGTTTATAAAAGCTAATTTGGCGAATAACTTTCTCTGGTTCTTGTGTGCGAATGAAGTGACTACTGTGATTTCATCATCCTACGCCCGACTTTACCTACCACTGGGAATATACCTCATTCTGGTTGTGCCAAGCTTCAAGGTCTTGTGGCAACCTCATCCAGGATATTTCCGCGATGGCAATTAAGTCGTCTAACCATCTCGCCACCGGACGATCAACACTACACTCACTAATGTGAATTACAGAGGTTAATAGGATATTCTAACTAAGTCTACCTACAAACTAGATTACGAGAGCTAATCTAGCTCCTGCAGAAATTTGCATATTATTTACCGACAAGTGTCCATTTTCACTAACGCTACCACTAGATCAACAAAACAATTTAAGAATCTTAAATCTCAAACTAAGCTTCCTTGACAGAGTAAGTAAGTACCAGATCCAATCACCCTACTTGATTAGGTGACGTGTTACTGTCCAAATCTGCCGTGAAACTCATCATGGAACCTCCGTGGAGGTATCAAAGGTCAACGGAGGGTAGCATTTAAAACAATGATAACAGCGATCCTGTGCGACGGACGCTGAGCTACCGAATCAATATTGGGGATCAAACGGCTGTGGGGTGTATGTGTGTGGAGATGTTGTTACCGGTTGAATTAGGAGAAAATGTTGATTTTGTTGAATAAATATTTTTAACAGCAACCAACTCTTGAAAGCCAGAATCAAACAACAGTTTAACAGTGGCGACCAACAGAAAAGGGCCAAGGTAATGAAGCTTGACGAGTCGGGGATAAACGATTCTGAAACTATCTCGAATTCTGCAACATAATAACTAATAGAAGAATAGCTGAGGAGTTATATAAGACACAAACACAAGTTTCACTTACATCCATATCAAACGGGAGCCAAAACAGACCTACACCAGTTAATGATAACAGATTGGCCAAGGAGAGTCAGTCGGTAAGGAGTATCAGTCTGAAATCGATGGGATAGATTTTGTCTCTGAATTTTCAAATACGTTTTGATCGAATAAAAATGTCCTCCTAACTGGTATCATCATCTCCACACAGAACTATCCAAGACTCAAAGCCCCTATAAGAAATCGGTCCGTCTCGAGAGATAAATATGTAATCTTAATATAATTGCGTCTGTACAAACCGGGCCGGTCAAACACAACCCTCGTTCATTTCCCGCCCTTATTGACTCTCTCGGTCGGCTGGGTCGTGGCCGCGACACTAACAGTGTTGCTACATAACGGATTGCCAGTGAAGAAAATGTTTTTAAGAGTTTTCTTTGTGATATTGTAGAGGTTTCAATCTCTGCGGTTGTTTAATAAATTAATGGCAAGAAGCTTAAAACATTTTTGCTTAATAACTATTATTACGTGGCAGTGATATATTCATTCATTCATCTAAAGAGCGTTTTTTACACCTGCCTGACTGTTCGAAAATCACATCCGGCCAAAAATAACACCAAGTAAAAGTGGAAATCTCACTTTTGTACTAAATAACAGAAACTGACCATATCTATTTTATTTCTTAAGATTACTTACAGCTAGGATACCGTGTAGGAAAAGATAGTTGACAGTGAGACAAATTAAGTTTCACTGACAAAATTAAATATGCCTTTCTCAAAACGTGCAATTGTAGAGTTAGCACTTTTGTCTTCCGAGGGCAAAGCAAGATATTCGCGAGACGAAAGCGTCTCGTGAGTGCGTGTGAGTCTGTGACTGATGTGATGGAGGGACTCATGCAGTTGGCGAGGCGGACAACGTTTTAATTGTCTTTGTGTTTTGGTAATAGCAAGTATTTTATGTATTTGCACATTAAAGTATTGGTAAATATACTCTATCTATAGGATGTTCTTGGTGAACCTAAAATCTAGATGGACCGATCAGCTTAAAAGGGGTTAGACGGGATCTGAAAGGAGGAAAGCAACATGTGTTTTGACTTGTGGTGCTGCTTGGAGGAGGCCATGTCTAGTAGTAGAATGTGACAAGCTGAGTTGGTTGACAGAGTCAAGATAGACCACAGATAGACTTAATACTTTAATGCATTCCACATGTAGGTATTCTTAGATGGTAAAACTTATAAGTAGATAAAAATGGACCTGTCGGGCACAGCAAAGAGAGTTTTAATACTTAAATGATACTGCCCATCTAAAACTATAGATAAACTTCTAAATCGCCATAAACTTTTAGCATTCGCAACAGCCATTGTCTCCCTATTCCTACTACAGATAACAATCGCACACAAACAGGGGGCTCTCAATTACAGCAAGACTTCGCATCGCCAATTCCACCGGCCACACTTTATCACTGCGTCTTGTCACATACACCATCTACATTTGCAATCGTTCCCTCACATTTGGATTAACAAGTCGACTGTCGTTTTGTTTTTGGTCTACTAACTTGTTAACGTGGTCCCGCCTGGAATTCGGTAATTGACCCACGGGATTGTACTGCCGAGATAAAATTATGCTATGTGTTAATCTAGGTTATTAAGCAATTATAATCAACTCTCTAGCCTTTTTCCAGAGTTTTAATGAAACGACTGTCTATCTGAGCTTCACAATAAGGTATTTCAACAAAAAAATCTAATTAGTCCGTCTGTTAGATTATCGAAAAATATTGGAGAAGTGTTTTTTGTCTTATCACAAAAAATTTACGAAAATATTACGTGTGACCATGAGTGGAGGTTTTGACGTTATTTTGTGGGTAAAAAAGTACCCTTGTGACGTCACACGAATTTTTGAAGCACTCTGAGTCTTCATCTGTCTTCTGTCTCTCTCAGTCTTCATCTTTTGTTTATGTGAAACAAGAAAAAAGACGTGTCCATTATTTTTTGGAAATACCACGAAGATAAGTCCTGTGTTACTGAACGGTGTGGAGCTGCAAAGGGTGTACTCTTTTAAATACCTGGGCCACCTGGTGACGGACGATTTGAGGGACGACGCAGATATGGAGAGGGAACGCAGAGCATTGTCGGTTCGGGCTAATATGTTGGCACGCCGGTTCTTCCGTTGTACAAACGCAGTACGTAAACGAAGCACTGTATCGTCTTCATCTTTTGATTACGTGAAAAAAGAAAAAATACGTGTGGATTATTTTTTGAAAATCTATCTTTTTGGTAAAACGTCTAGTTGTCAGACTTTCAGAACACTTACTACCTATAACACCTTGCATCTCGCTTTGTTACAATCACAAGCGGCATAGTGAGATGGTTTATTATACTTGGCACCTTCTGCGTCAAAGAAGAAAAAAACATAAACATATTATGCAAAAATAATGAATAATACCCACTTAAAACCCCTGACATGTGTAAACCGATGCAGTAATTCCAAATTCTTGTCAACACTGAAATATGACTTCCCATTTAATACCAAAATCGACAGCTTCGTAACGGAAAGGCATTAGTATCAAAATCGCATTACTCTTTGCCCGTCGGAAACTTGCTCATAAAATATTTCTCGACTGGTCTTATTCGACCCTTTTTGGAGTGAAAAACTGCCCCCTGTTTCGGCGATTGTGTTCTGTTTTGTAGGGGAGCGGGGGTTCAAGTTTTGCTGGTAGCAGACGGTCAGTGTTCAATTGATATTAATGGCAACACTCCACCTGGTCACTGGATCCATCCACGGCTTACATGCGACTTAATTGAGTCGTTTTTCTAAAACATTTCGCCTGACTCTTGCAAATTTCATGTTCCACTATAAAATTCATCGTCGATTTTTAAAGGTTGATCTTTCTGTGTTGTAATTTGTTCCGTATATTTATTGGTTCTATGTTTTTATTGGATGTGTTTATGGAGGTTTTATTTAAAATGAGCTATTGTTGAATTTCATTGTTGAACGTTTCCATAAAATAGTGTAAGTAACTGCTAACCAAAGGTTTTTCTAATTCAGACCGTCTTGAATTTATTGATCTCCATTTAAACCATCGATCACTCATATATAACTACAAAATACATTATGAAATGCCACACTTGTATTGCCATTTCCATAAACAATATTTCATACACCATTTTTTTCACACTTGAATTCTCATAACGTTCGCGTCACTTTTTGTCAGAAAAAAAGCTGTAGTATCATGTAAACAGCCACTTACAAGGTGCTACATAGTGATTACTAGTAGTATTGCTCTAATAGGGTGTTAACTTGCGATAGACAGCTGATCCCCGCCCGTACTGCGAGTTAATCAATTTATAAGTAGCACTTTCTGATAACTCAATGGCTGTACCTACTTTGTTGCTCGATTTCTTTTTCTTGTTATTTGTTATTGGTTGAAACTAACACTCTCAAGGTTTCCGTGCTCTTTTTTGTTCTGTAGGTTAAAATGCCCGTTACCTGATGCATGAAGTTTTTTGCAAACAAGGGAGTTTGACAGTTGTTTGTACATAGGATTGCATTTGGCCGCATTTTATCTTTTCGGAACTTTGTTAAGACTTTCTAACAATTGATACTTCCCTTGAATTCCGGAGAGTAAGTTCTCATCCACCTTTTAAATCTAATATCAAAAACTGAATTTTATTAGGATGCGTTTATAGCAAATTTCAATAATAATAAAATCATTTATTTCGGGCTGCGCCCATAGTGTTAGCAACAGTGATCATAATGCTAGTGTTAGTAGACATAATACACTGTAAATTAAACAGTATGGAGTCCGATGTATATGCGCAACAAGACAATATGCGCAATAAGCGCAATCAGCAACATGGAAACTGTGTTAAAATCAATGACGTATTATATATTGACACGTCATGAACTAACATGGCGGCGCTTCAAAACGGCGAAAATATTATATAACTAATTTTACTCGTAAAGAAAGGGAAAGAAAATATGACACCGTACAGCGGGATGCGGGATCTGTTGTTGCTTTATGTTTCGCGCAGGTTTACACACACGATTTAAATTAAGAACAAACGTAGCATCGCGCGAGAGGTTGGTGCGTAACTAAGCGCGATGTGGCCAATTGGCTTCATTTCATGTTGTCATTTTTGAGGGCGGACAACGTTTCTATAGTTTTAATATATTGTAGCATAAATTAGTTGATTCACTAAAAACCGACTAATTCTAAAAAGTTGTCACCTCACTAAATTATAGGTACAACCCTAAATGTTCTGTAATGTCACAATGGAGGGAGAACGTCGCTCAGGACCTCCTTTATAAACGGCTGCACGCATAGGTTCTGCCCTTTTACATCAAGCGAGCAGCCTACTAGATAAGTCCCCAGTTATTGGGTAAGTGAACTCCGCCATTGTGTTCTTTTGCTGCTAAATTTATGTCCCGGCAAGCCATATCTATTTGTAATCTTTGTGTCTATTTAACATGGCTGCCGGCAATGTATTCTGTATTTAATATTAATTAGCACCTAGCTATTCACTATGCACATGTGCTCTAATTAGTTATATGGTTCTCCGCATGGCATGCATCCTATTCTATTCTCTATAAACTAAATCATGCTCATCCATGCTGTATCATAAACCGGCGACGCGAGTCAACAGTCAATGAGAACCACGTGGCGATGTGACGCCACGCCTTGCCTTTAGTCTATCACTCGTGTGTGAACACTCATAAGCACAGTACGCGCCAACCAAAATAAATAGATCGTCAACCTTTTCACATTTTAGTTGCGTTCATATTCATTACTACTTTCGATCAAACATACTTTGAAAATGCAAACGTGCGCAGTTTGTAATGTGCAATTTAACGATGGTGTCCAGTGTGGTAGTTGCAAGAAACACCTGGATTTTGGATGTGCAAACATCTCCGAAACCGGATGGAGGAAGCTGGGTGCTAATAGGATGGCACAATGGAAATGCCCCGCTTGCAGAACCTCATCACCAGCTGTGTCTACCCCTGAACCTGCGTCGCTGGATACCATATTGAGCGAGATCCGTGACATGAAACGGCAGCTACTTAACTTGCCGACCTTGGTAGATGACATTCGCGTGATCAAGAATGAGTTGACAGAGCTTAAGTTGACATGTGAGGGCACTGGTGGGAGACTCGACGAGTTCGACACGAGACTCGTGGAAGTTGAAGCTAAGGTGTCTGAATTTGAAAAGCTTCACGAATCAGTCAATAGTTTACAGAGTGACTTGGCGAACATGAAGTATCAACTTTCGACTTATGAACAGAGGTCCAGGTTAAACAATGTCGAAATAAAGGGAGTCCCTGTTAAGAAGGATGAGAACCTGTACTCCATCATCGACGCTATTGGCCGTAAAATTAATTACAACTGTCCTAAAGCCCAGCTGAACTATATTTCAAGGGTTCCTATTTTTGGTTCCAATGAAAAGCTGATCATAGTGAGTTTTTTAAACCGGTATGTAAAGGAAGATTTTATTGCGGCGGCACGTGCCAAAAAGGACTTATCTGCTTGTGACATTGGGTTTCAAGGCTCATCTCAGCGTGTGTATGTCAACGATCACCTAAGCGTCGAGTACAAAAAGCTTTTATCTAAAGTTAAAATCATTGCCAAGGATAAACATTACGAGTACGTATGGGTTAAGCATGGTAAAATTCACATACTTAAAAATAACTATTCGAAAGTTTTTATTATAAGGAAGGAGTCAGATTTAAACAAGATTGTCTAATGTGCTTCTTAATTGTTATCCGTACTTTTCTGTTTTACTTTTATATTTTGCATCAATGGCTCCAGGTATTTAATACCGTTTGTGTCACAATAACTTTTTGCAAAATGTTTAACACCTCTGCCGCACTCATGACTTCGACACCTCTCTATTGTTTTGCTACTTGTATCCTTTGTGTTCGTTATCGCGCTGTTTACTTTAAAGCTTTGCCGCACCACACTATGTTTTACTCGTTCGCACTTGCACGCAACATGCACTATTGCTCGCTTTTTCGCACAGTTGTTTACTACTTAGCATCGTATGATTCTTGCGCTCGCGCAAACCTTATTGACTTTTACCTTCTTATTAGTTATTTAATTATATTATACCCTATTCTACAATATTATTTAATGAAATACTTTATTTTAATGAATTACGCAGATTTGTACACTATTATTGGTATTAGTTTTCAATGGCTCATAAGTTAAATATATTTTATCAAAACGTTCGTGGGCTTAGAACTAAAAGTGATACTTTTTATCGTCAAATGTTACTAAACTCGTATGATATTATTGTTCTTACAGAGACGTGGTTATTAGATGGAGTTTTAAATTCCGAGTTCTTTGACGAACGGTACATTGTGTGGCGTCGTGATCGGGATTATGTTTTGACCGGGCAGTCGCGGGGTGGGGGTGTGCTTATTGCTACACGTAAGGACCTTTCAGTTACATGCCAACCTAGCTTCCAGTCTACAGCAGAGGATTTATGGCTCAGCATACGACTGAAAAATTCTAATACACGTAAATATATTACCGTTCATATTTGTGTTGTTTATTTATGTAAACAAAACTTAGGCCTTTCTTTTTCTTTACAACTTCGCAATTACCTCACAAAATTAAACCAAATAGTTATGAGTAACTCTTCTGATACCTTTCTCATCATTGGTGACTTTAATATGAGCGGTATAAACTGGGTCCTGTCTGACAATCTATCGCTCGTCCCAACGAACCCGAACGGTTCTGATGAAGTTTTACTTACTGACGAATTATGTACATTAGAATTTGGTCAATACAATGGTGTCCTTAATAGGTTTGGTAAAATTTTAGATTTGGTACTTTCTAACAAATTAGCTAATGTGGTTGAATGTTCAAGTCCGCTGGTTCCCATTGACGCCTACCATCCAGCACTATTAATTAAAATGGATTTCGTTGAGGCTCCTTTATTAGAGTGCGCGCCACGGACACAATATCTGTTCGACAAAGGCGACTATGAGTCTATCAGCAAAGACATTTCTACGACTGACTGGGAATCCGAGTTTGCGACACGATCAATTGATGAATCAGTTCACTTTTTTAATCAAGTTATTTTCAATTTACACACTAAATATCGTCGGTTCAAAGGTAAAACTCATTTAGTGGCATAATTGACTAATGGAGATAATTAAGATTTTGCGTTTTTTTTGTGTGAAAAATCAATAGAATGATAACAGGTACTGAAACTCTCTGTGAACATGTAAAAGTATGTATTTTATAATAGTATTTTTATATTTTTGTCTAAAATCTATTATTTTGTATGTAAATAAGAAAAATGTACTTAATGATTTTTTCCTCTTTCTTTTTAGGTAAAATAGTGTATATAATGAAACACTTGGTTTTAAATCTTATAAAAGTATAATGGAATTAGGAATTAGAAGTTAATCTTCATCTCCACTTTCATTCTCGTCGGGTTCTGGCAACCGCTCCGGACCATTAAGATCTATGGTTGGTAAATTCTTGTACCATGGATGAAGTTCCTCTGGTATGTGGCCAGCATTTACAAGTTTAACCAAGTCTGCTTTCTTTTTCGTAGATATTGGCAGTAGGTCAGAATATGCAGGGTTTAAAACTAGAGTTGCAGCTGTTCTTCTGCGACCTCTACCAACTACGTTTACCTTCTTGTATTCTGAAGAATGATCATACCGACAGAACAGTATCTCTGGTGACCCTTTTTCGACTTTTATAGATTTGGTCTTCAACCATGAGATTGTATTTCCATCTTCGTCTTTATTTCTATTCTTTATCGAAGATGACGCCAAAGACTGTAAATCAAAGAAATCCGTATACTTTAAGTGGTGCACTATGTACTCACCATTGGTTTTGTTTTTTCCTCTTTGGGATCTTGCAGAACGGAAAATGTTAATCCAATCTGCCATGGTAAATGCACTTTTATGTTTCTTTGCGGACTCTATAGCGGAGTGCATTGAATCACACTCCATTTGTGAGTGCCCAGATTCAAGGAACTTCAGTTCAATTTGGTTCAAATGCTCAATTTTTTTTAATGCATACAACAACACGGCTGCCACTTGCTGGTTACGGTTTTGCCCACCACAAGTATCACAAAACAAGGAAACACTTGTTACTGTAGCAGGCAGCGACTGCAAAAACATTAACAATATGGAACCAATTTCGTTGCTTCCTCTCTTTCCATTTATCTCATTCCAAGTATAACAATGAGCTTCTCCACTAGCCAAATAAATGGTCAAATTATATACGCAGATTTTCCTTGAATAGTAAAATAGAGAAACATCAGAATATGGCAATTGTAAAACACTTTGCAAATCAAATGTGGCTGTTACAAATGTTGGGTCTTTGCTGGCTTTTAACTTGTCTTTGGCTTTTGCTTCCTGGCATTCTGTTTTTCGTATAAGATGTAAAGAATAATCAGTTTCCATGTCACTCTTTAGTTCAGAACTGGCTTCTTTGTACTTGGAACAAGTAGCACACAAATCCTTCTTTGGTTTGAAGAAGGAGATATTATAATTGTTACAAAATATGCGCCTGTATGTACATTGCTTTACAGGTGTTGCATTCCTTTCCAAACAAAATGATTGAAATAGCTCATACATTTTAAGAATAGACAGGCCACTTTCAAGGTACAATTTTTGACTTTGTTTTCTAACATAGTGACTTTCCATTACAGGAAAGCTTTCAATGTGCTCCTTCACTAAGGAAACATCTACTTCACTGGTCTTGTTTCCTGGTATTTTTCTTCCTCTCTTGTCTGATCCAGAGAAACATCCTGTTGGACCTGCGCCCTTTATGGCCGTATTTATAGGCCCATTTGAAATATTAAGAGTCTTTTCAAAGAAATTAGCACACACTCTGTGCTTACCACCAGCATTTTCTAAATAATACATTTTAGATAAAGTACGATTCGTACTTGATCTTTCTTTTCGTCTACGTTTAGGTGCCACCACAATCACATACTTTAATATAAAATCTTTCTGTCTATTGTAATCTGCGAATCCCCAATAAGTTTTACATAATGCTGTTCTATCTTCTTCTGTGAAAAATAGAGTACACTGAAATCTACATTTTGTGCAATCAACTGGTTTTGAGCTTTTAGCTTCACATTCCTTTTTCTTGTTTTTATATGGTAGACATTCTGCTCGGTGTTTTTTTGTCATATTGGCTTTCCAATTTGCGGTATTTCTTTGTCTACATCTTGTTAAATTGCTAACATTACCCTCTTCTATCTCATAATCAGAAATGTCAGATATTTTATCTTCGGTTTCTTGAGGTGGCTGGTAACAAGGATCGTCATCAGATGCTGCACTGAAGTCATCCATCTCATCATCTGTTTCTAAAGGATAATCCACAAGCTTTGTTCTGTTATTTGAAATAACTCTCTGAAAAAAAAAGTCATTGTTGATAGTTTGCTCTAAGCCCGATATATTGCAACTAGAAAGTAGAAAAGTGTAACAAGAAAATATAATAATATAACTTTAAATACTCACATTTTCAGTATAACTACTTCCTGAAATAATTGGGGCTTCAACTTCAGACTCCATCGGTACAATTCCTGTGTTGGAAACATTATCATTGTCATACTCCATAACACTGTTTGTAACAACCTGTTGAAATACGAATCACATGTTACAAAAATAAAAAGCTAAAAGGTAAGACTACTGGTTAACGTCAGAAGGGACCGGCTACAAAACTGTCCGATCAGCAAAAAAATAATTGATTAATTTATGAATGTGATGGGTAGGTACTTACATCTTCATTATTAATTCCTTCTGGATCAAAAGATTGACTGACTGACGTTATATTAATATCCCCTGGTTGAACATTTTCCTTGTTGCACTTTTGAACATTTTCAATTTGTTCCTGTATTAAAATAACACATGAATGACATTTATATAGGTAATGAAATCTTTTTTCCCATGTTCATAATATTATGCAGTAGGTAAGTATTAAGTAATATAATTATAGTCACTCAGATTTACCTCTATAGTACATCCTGATTTATTTAGAATTTCGACTTCAGCATCTCTTTGACCATCCGATTCAACATGCTCGGTATAAGTTTCAAATAAGTCACGCTGCGCTTCCAGTATAGAGTGGTAGTTCTGTAATGTTTTAATCAATATTAGCTAGAGATTAATTACATTAAAATGGGAAACCAAGTTAAACTTATTATTATTAAAAAAAAACAACTTCTAAAAAAACTTACAAGTTCTTGCTGCGCCATGGAGTCCGACAATGCGAGAGCAACTAGTTCTTTACCCCTCTTGTTTCGGTAATCACTCATTATGACAATTAAAACCAATTTTCATGTGAAAAATAATGTAAAATCGAAAGAAACTGCAATATTGTGTCTGCCGCCAACATTTAATTATAACCTCCAAACCAAATGTCAATTCACAAGTGACAAATGTCACGATAGAGTTGCCAGGTAAAGTTCACTATCGACTTAGTGAGTTTTACATGCCTTAACTATAGGACTGACCTACAACGAAGATTTCAGGCAAAATTAATTAAGTGCCAAATGAGTTTTACCTGCAAAGGGATTAAAGAGGATTTGGAGGTAAAGACTTTTTTCACTTCACAGTTTTGTTATGGAGCACAATACGCACTTAGTGATTTTTTCTTATCGTAGATTTTCTCTTTAAAGAAGCAAAAGTAGTAAAATCTCATTTTGGGTCAAAATGTCACTTAGTGTGTTTTACCTTTGAACCGACGATATATTCCACAAAAATTACAACGTCACAAAAAGTATCCCACTTGGTACAATTCGGCATTAATAAAAACAATTAAAGAAAAATACAAATATTTCAAAAAATTTAAGACATATGGCAATATAGCTGATGAGTCAACCTTTAGGCTCCTCCGGGAAAGGGTAAAGGTATTAGAATCACAATGTTACGAAAACTACTTGAAGTTAACCGAAAAATCTATTATAGAAAACCCAAAATATTTTTGGACTTTTGTTAAAAAACGACACAACTCAAATGCAGTTCCGAGCACTTTAAACTACAACAGTGAAGCGTTGCGTACCGGAGAAACAATATGCGAAGCTTTTTCTACGTACTTTCATTCTACATTTCTAGATAACAACCCTAGTCGTGGAAATTCTTCGCCCTCTCTTTTTACTGAATCTACCAGCCCATCTGATATATGTAGCATTGAGGTGAACGTTGAGGAGGTTTCTAACTTGCTTCGCAAATTAGATACCTCTAAAGCGGCCGGCCCGGATAACATTTCGTCTAAATTTCTTGTTCAGTGTTCGACTTCGATTGCCCAACCTATCTCGCTTCTCTTCAGAAAATCACTAGATATCTGTGTTGTACCTAAACTTTGGAAATGGGCTTTCATAACGCCTATTCACAAAAAAGGAGTCAAAACCGAAATTGTAAACTACAGGCCGATATCCAAGCTCTGTATTGTGGCAAAAATCTTCGAAAAGCTTATCTATAACCAGTTGTATAGTGCTCTTAAAAATTCGTTTAGTTCCTTCCAACATGGTTTTCTGAAGGGAAGGTCTACCGTCACTAACTTAATTCTGCTTAATGATTTTATTACTGACGCCATGGATAATGGTAAGCAGGTTGATGTTGTTTATACAGATTACAGTAAGGCTTTTGATCGGATTGATCATGAGGTCTTACTATCAAAATTATATAATATGGGAATACGAGGCGATTTACTGAGATGGTTTTCTTCTTACCTGGAGAACAGGTCTCAAGCAGTAGTATTAAGCAATTACATGTCTAGTTGGGTGCCTATCCCCAGTGGAGTCCCCCAGGGGTCTTTACTCGGGCCATTACTTTTTATTGTATATATAAACGACATCAACTCTTGCTTAATCTCATCCAAACTGTTGTGTTTTGCTGACGATATGAAAATCTATGCCGAAATATCATCACATGCCGACGTGATTGCACTTCAGGATGATTTAAGTCGTCTGGAGGAATATTGTCGTGGGAGTAGGCTTGATCTCAACCCTGCTAAATGTTCGGTTCTAACATATTCTCGAAAGCGTTCGAATATACCTTCATCGTATAGCTTAGGTAATCAAATACTGCCTAAAACCAACTGCGTCCGAGATCTGGGGGTATATCACGATTCTAAGCTCACGTTTGAACCTCATGTCGATGCCATAGTCGCTAAAGCATCTAAAGCACTGGGTTTCATAATGCGGCTGTCCAAGTGCTTCACTCAAGCCAAAACTTTAAAAATTCTTTACTGTACTTTTGTTAGAAGTCACTTGGAGTACGCGTCTGAAATCTGGAATCCTTGTTATCACAAGTACATTGATCGGATAGAGAGCATCCAGAGGAGGTTCATAAAGTATTTGTGTTATCATCAGAAAGTGCCCTACCGATCTGAAGATTACCTCGACCTCTGTAAGAAGTATCATATATTACCCTTAATTAATCGGCGAGCAATTTGTGATTGTATTTCATTATTTAAAATATTCAATAATTCTACCAATAACTCCGATATCCTATCTAAATTTTACTTTAACGTTCCTGGAAGGTCAAAGCGATGGAACGTGCCGTTGCGTGTTCCATTTACTTCTACAAATTACAGGCAAAATTCATTTATAGTGCGTGCAAGTAGAAACTTTAATGACATGTGTAAACAGCATGATTTTGATGCTTTTATAACGAGTGTGTCCTCGGCCAGAAAGTGCATGAGCCTTAGCTTTTTTAAGTAAGATTTAGTTTTTTCAGGTTTTTATTACTGTACTGAATGTAAACTGTGAAAAACGACGTGAATTTAGTTTAAGTTTGAATGTTTACTATATTCTTTTCTTTTGTGGCTGTATTGTGTTGTTCACACTCTTTTTTTTTGTAATCTGTTTTTAGAAGTGAGGACTTTTAATTGGCTGTCAGCCTCTCATACTATTTTTTAATTCTGTTAATCTTAGCTGTAAGTCTTCCATAGTTAATAAATAAATAAATAAATAAAAAAAACTATTCACCTATCAACTAATCACTGTAAACCACTGCGATGTGTGAGTACCCATCTTCCATCTTCTTCACTGCCTTGAGCTTGCCGCATCTAACGCATGGCTGGGACACGCACATCGTAGGGGCTTACAGGAACCATCTTGGAGCTCAAGCGCCCCCTTGGTGCTGTTTCAGGGTTCCTAGCGCTGGCTAGCCAACTATGGCTGCTTCGCTCACGCTGCACTGTTCTGCTCTGCTGTGCTCCCGCGCATCTACCAACGCGGTGAGCACGCATCTGCACGGCCGCCCTACCGCGTGCCGCCTCTAAACTGTGACGCCTACGCGTCCGGCACAAGACGACGGCGTGGCCGTGTAGACAGCGGCCTGCCGCCGCTACCTACTGGCCGTCTGCGCTGCCGCTACCTGCCTACCACCAACGCTGTCTAGGGCTAGTTGCCCTGAGCCCGCTGCCCACCTGGTCGACCGCCCTGCCGCGCGTCCCTACCGACGCGTGAGGCCGCCTGACCCGGCCTACCTACCGTGCGTGGCGATCGCCCTGCCGCGCGTCCCTACCGACGCGTGAGGCCGCCTGACCCGGCCTACCTACCGTGCGTGGCGATCACCCTGCCGCGCGTCCCTACGACGCGTGAGGCCGCCTGACCCGGCCTACCTACCGTGCGTGGCGATCGACGTCTTCTGGTTGCTCAGGGCAGTACCGTTTTCCTACCTTCAGTGACAGTGCGTGACCTTAGACCCTAGAACCTTAGACCCTAGAACCCCTATTTTGTTTGTGTAAGTGCTAAAGTAAATGTATAACTAAGTCTTACTTGTCTCATTTCTCCTACCACAAAAAGCACTACGCCACAATATCATTGGTTAAAATGCTGTCAGTGCAAATATTTACCGAAGAATAGCAATGACGAAATTGGCAGCTTCAACGCAGTTGAAAAAATACTTATCGCGTTTATTTACATTGAGAAACTACTGTTAAACCAAGTCATATCTACGAAATTCCACCAACACCCCTTGCTGCATCCCCTTTATTAGCTAAGTGACGCACACGCATCATTGCCGTGACTGCGCGCCATAACGTCACTCGGCGTGTGACGTACGCTGTCATTTTCACTGGCATGACACTAGATAGAGATACTGTGGCCATGGTTTCATGGGACACTAACTTGAAATGGAGTTCCGTGTATATTACTGGAAGAGTCAAAGTATCACATTGTTTTTTTTTCATGCTATCCTTTCTTCATGATTATTATTAATTTCATAATTCATTTTTCTTTCCCACGATACCTCACCTAATCTGCCATCATTTAGCCATCTTAAAAACCATCTTGGTGAGTAAGAGACGGACGTTGGTCTTGAAAGTTGATCCTTCTTTTCAATCCCAGTTCCCAGTTTGAAATCCCAGTTTCTAATTGCATGTTTTGACTGACTAAATAATAAAATTTATGATAAAAATACAACATCTTGTTGCAGACCACTCCACTGGAGGAGGTTGGAACTTTTCAGAAAAGTCCCTAAAATATACATCTGTATGAAAAGTGAGTATTGGAAGCCATAATTTAGCCCCTAATAATAATAGGAATGAAAGTTCTTCATTCTTGCCATAAGGTAATCCGATCGGGCTCAAATGCTAGTTCATAGTTATAATAGGTGGTCACTGTGTTAGCACATGACTATGTTTATGTTCTAATGTTATTTGTCCAAAATTGTTAAGTTACTTATTAGACATTTATGTATATTGCATTTGTTTTCGATGTTGTTGTTGTTCATGAATAGTACCATGCAACAATGTGGTTAACTAGCGACCTAAACTTAATCTCTCTTTCCAGATAAACACTAGGAAGTGTCGAAGGCTTTGTGAAGTTTTGGGGGACGTTCTCTTGTACGTTTAAAGAGTAGGTAGTGATCATACGATTTAATTTGAATAGATGACTTTTGATTTGTTGTTTACCTATTAAAAAATCAGTTTGATGCAACTCATAAAAAATTGCAATAGGTATCAATTGCAGCTACATAAAGACCCAACCACGATCGCACACCATGGTCACCCTTCACCTTTTCAATCCTATCAACGTGCCCACCTTACGGTCACCGTGACATTGTTTGGCGCCTCTCAACTCATTAAACCACCACGCATTGTCCCGACGCAATTGTATCGAATAAAAGGTGCCTCAGATACGGTGGCCCATTCAAAACCTATTCGATTAATGTCCGAATTCTATTCGATTATCGAATAATTTATATCGATACGTCGGGGGCATTGTTTGTAAATAGTTACTAACATGGGTGGATTTAAACTGTTGTTCTCATCACAATAGGTGGGTGGGAGTGTCTAACAAAGACCTCAAATGTTGAATCATTTTCTATGTCAATTATTAACGCCATAAAAGCACGGTAAAATTTTCAAGTAATGGCGTTTGGGCGTTTGGCTGTGTTGTGTGACAGTGTGTCTTGTTTTGCAATTTGTCGAAAACATACCATTAAAGACTTTGGTAAAACAAAACTGGTTATCTCAAAACGGTGAAGGAAAACATCGTGAGGAAACCGGCATTTCTTAGAACCAAAAAATTCGAAGACATGTGACATCTACCAACCCGCACTGGGGCCGCGTGGTGGATTATAGCCCATTCCTCTCCTAGAGAGGAGGCCTGAGTCACTGCAGTGGGGACAATATAGTAAGCTGGTGATGATGGAGTAGGCGGATTAAATCCTATCTGGATGTATGTAGCCAAAAAGAGGCCAAATCAAGTTATAAACTGAAATGCTTAAGTCCGGAGATGATCAAAATCAAAAATCAAAATCAAAACTCATTTATTCAAACTAAGCTGATAATCAGCACTTTTCGAACGTCAAAATTTACTTTACTTATTTACAAGAGACAGTCCCCCAAAACGCCAACCCTTCGACACTTCCTAGTGTTTTTGCTGGAAAGAAGAAGTGGCGGAACAAACTCCCCAGCAACACATGCCATCTATGATCTATGCATTAAATCTGTCTAACCAGGTATACCCCTGCACTACACCCTTATTTCGCCAATTATATTATAGTCAGGACTCTTAATATGTAATAGCGACAAGCCTATTAGCATCGACCAGTCATAAATCCAGACTCTGGCCCGTTAACGGCACGGTTGGCGCAGTGGCTCAAGCAATGCACTGCTGCGCTGCGCGTTCGCGGGTTCGATCCCCGCACTGAATAAATATTTGTATGACCTACAGATAGTTATTCCGGGTCTGGGTATTTGTGACATGTGAGTTTAAATGTTTGTGAACGCACCCACGATACAGGAGAAATTCCTAGTGTGGGGCAACATTAAAAAAAAAAAACTAAGTAACACTTTCGACCCGAGAATCGAATATAGGAAAATAGGACACCTGTGACAACAATAACCCTCCTTTTGGGCTTCGCCGCAGTCGGGTAAAAAATAGAAAACAAACAAATAAGGTAATCATTCACCTCTAACGACATAGACAAAATAAAAAAACTTTACTAACTTAACTAATAGAGCAATAAACGACACATGATGAACTTTAGTAAGTAACTGATAATTCTGAAGTTAGATCAACTATCTACTGAAATAGTTACGGTATAGTTCGCGTGACGCACACGTAATGGCAGTGTGATTATCTGCCGGTAGGGGGCGGTGGAAATGCGAGTTTATATCGATATGATATCGATTGTCGGTATCGAATAAGATTATTCGATTTGAATCGAAAGGACTGCCTCGATGGTCTAGTAGTCGAATGCGTGAGTACTAAGCACAAAGTCCTGGGTTCGTTCGTCGTCGGGCAGTGTTATTGATTTTTACAGTCAGGAATTCCTTATTAGCAGCAATAGGCTCGCCCCCTATTATAACTCTATCTGGCGAAATCTTGGTGTACGATTAGGTACACCTCTCTACCTAGATCGACTCGAGCGGCAGTAAGTATTAAGCCACAAACTCCACAAAGCAACTTCAATCCGAGATTTAAAAAAAACTTAGTCGATAAGCCGGAATTAAAAATGCCAACCCTACGCTAAAGATTCGCCCAAAAATTACACCAATCACTCAGAATAGGGGTAAAAAGTAACATTGGTGAAAAATGAAAAATTCCGTGTCACCGTTTAACGAGCCCCGTCTGTCAGTGCCGCGGACTTTTTTTTTTTTTTAAATAAGGCAAACGCATCAGCTATTATGCCTAATGCGAAGGGCGATAGTTCGTGCACGAAACTATGTTTTTTTGACAGTTGTTTTTAACTATCTGTGCGTGAAAAGAACCTTGATGAAGTTTAGGATAGATTAAACACATTTAAATAAAATTAAAGTCGGCGGGGTCCATTCTATTTTCATGTCACAACTTACCTAATATTCAAATGAACCCCGCCTGCTTCCAAGTTTTGTTTAATTTAAAATGTGCTTGTTATTTGCTTTTCAGTCTTTTCAGTCGGGTTTTTTAGTTTTTAACTAGGTACTTTTTACTACTTCGTGGGTCGTGTTCTTGACTTCGCAGATAATTTAACTTTTGTGTTTGTTTGTAGAATTTGTGACTTTGAATTTATTTTAAACATTTAAGTGTCATATATTTTTGTAACCTCCTTTTAAAACCCTTCATTTTGATACCCTACTCGATGGTAATAGATTTATTTATTTTTTCAAATCCACGATATGGCCCCCAAAACCAGCAATTTTTCTTTGTTTTTTTTAAATTTTAACGTAGCCAGTGACACTCGCGCCATCAAGACGAATCTAACGACGTATATTTCAAAAATCTAATTTGACTTGACATAATCTCCGTCTAGAATTTTTCCTCTGCTATGCTGCAGGCCAGATACTCCTCCAGAATACAAGCCAGTGGCAGTGTGAGTTGGTCAAGTATCTTCGAATTTAAGGTTCTCGAAAATGCTTGTTCCCTCTATATGTTTTCATTCACCATTTTGTTACTTGCGATGTGGACTCCAAAGTTTTAAAAAAAAATAGAAATACCCTATTATGTCAATTTCCATTTATATAAGTACTTATCAACATCAGTAAGTATGCACCGTTCATAGTTGTACAGTCCTACGTTAAATAGGATGTCATAAAAAGGATTAAAAAAACAATTGATGTGCCCCTCGTTAGTTTTACGAGTCATAAATAAACGATTGTTTAAATGCTAATTCAAATTAAGCGTAAGTATTCAATTATAAAATGTTGAATGCTATTGTTTTTAATTAATCTTTGTGTTTCATGTTTAACAAGTCTAGGTATTATTTTTCGATTTGTTTAAAAATAAAAGTCAAGATTAATAAATTAACAGAAAACAAAAGGGTAGTTAACAAAAAAAATCTAATTAGCCCGTCAGATATTGAACACATATCTTTTCTTTTTTCACATAAACAAAAAATAAAGACGATGCAGTGCTTCGAAAACTCGTGTGACGTCACATCGCACTGAATTTTTTACCACGTAGTGACGTCAAAAGCGCCCACTCATATCTTTGACGCGTTTTTATCTTATTCATTTTTTATAAATTTAATAAAAAAAAAATACACGTATTTTTGACAATCTAACTGACGAACTAAACAGTATCATATTTTGTTTAGTCAAGAAACATCCCTATTAGCTACGCCTCTGTATGCTATGCTTAAGTGTAAAAGGATTTGAGGCTGGCTTTTGGTATAACTAAATAAAGTACTTAGATCCTGTGTATTCTATCTACCCTACTTTCTCGTGCTAATTGTTGGGCAAACATACACGACCAATTATTGAAAAAAAACACCATGTTTTTATTTCTATTTAACATCCGATCCGATCGTTTCAACCCTAACTGAACTATTACAATAATTATAAAACGTCATCACGTTCACAAGTCAACAGCGACACTTTATATCGTAAAAATGGCCGTTTTTTCCAAAACCAATGAACTGTAAACTATCGAGCGCGTGATGGGGTGACCAAATAAAGATAATTATAACTGCAATAAAAACCATGTTATCTATTCCGATTGGTATCAGCGACCTACAGGGTCGCGGGCAGGTGGTGCAACCATTTATACCATAAATAAATAAATAAATAAATATCCTTGGACATTTCACACAACGCCATCTAGTCCCAAGCTAAGCAACCTAATGCTTGTGTTATGGTAACGAGATGGCTGATAAACTACTTATATACATTTTTTTTTTTTTTTTAAATATGTCGGATACAACATATTTCGAGCCTCGGGTAACATACTAACATTATATTAGCACTATGGTAGGTACTAGGAACTGTCGTTACTACATTCTGGTCTCGATACCAGTTTTTGTTGCCGCTTTTCCCGCGGTTACTGCGCCTCGTTGCTGGCAGCCTGTTAAATCTTTTAAATAGTTCCCGAGTGAGAACATCGGGTAAAAACTTGGTGATTGCTGTTTAAAATCACACTGTACAATTTTGCGGGGAAATAATGTGGATTATTTTGTGTGGTATACAATAACTTTGACACGATTTAAAAAGATTTAATTTATTTGACGTCGTGACGTACCTACCTAGTTTTAGGGCAAAATCTTTTAAACTTAGAAGAAGAAAATTCAAAAAATTCAAAAATTCAAAATTCGTTTATTTTGTGAACACAGGGTACAATGATCTTATGTATATATAGTGTTTGGTCCAACCTATGTTCCGCCGACAGGCATACAAAATAGTGATGCTATGATCAAAATTAAATTGATTTTAAAAAATCTCTTCAGCAATATTACAGTCGTCAAATTAATTAAATTAAATAGTCTAAATGTCAAAAATTACAATTGCATTATGATAAAATAAAATAAAATAATAACATAATAATTATTCCAAAATTATGGTTAATTAAATTTGTCATTCAGAAACTGGTCTAATGTGTAATAACAGTTTTCAAGTAGCAGCTTCTGTAAAGTGTTTCTGAATTTTTGTAATGGCATACATTTAATTGCATCGGGAACCTTATTAAAGACTTGGGGAGCAATACCAAAGAAACTTTTTCTCATCAGTGCAGTTTTACATTTAGCATGGCATAATGTGTTCTTATATTGAGCACGTATGGGTAATTTCTTGACTGTGGACATTTTTTTAAATAAGTGGGGATTATTTTTTACAAACAAAGAAGTTTCCAAGATGTACAAAGCAGGAAAAGTTAAAATATTGTATTTTCTAAAATACGGCATGCAACTGTCAGTCCTTCTTAAACCAAACATCGACCGTATACAAAAGACTTAAAAAAGAATCGCCAGTTAATTAATTTAATTCAATTCCGACGCCATCTTAAAAACTTTACCTCCAAAACCGAAAAATGGCATAATAATATTATGATTTTTTTCTTGAAATGTCACCTGCACCACTAGAGGAGCGGAACGCAACAAATTACTAATGTTCGGTCAAGCTAAACGATTATTGCTAGCGACGTGTGTCGAGAACAGAAACGTGTAGGGGAGACATTTGTAAGTAGCCAGGGAATATTAAAAATGTATGGGTATCACTTGCGTATGATGCCATAAGGGGCAAATGGGGCTTCCTAAGTGGATTTAATGGATAAGGACATTATGAGTGTTGACTAAACGTTAGAGTTGAATTGATACAAAAAGTTACCCTTTGATATTTAAGAAAAAATAAAACCGACTTCGACAAAAAATAACACACAAAAAAGTGAAAAATAAACTTTAGAACAAAAATTTGTTTATTTTTCACTTTTTTGTGTTTTATTTTTTGTCGAAGTCGGTTTTATTTTTTGTTAAAAAGTTTTTATTTTTCCTTTTTTAGTGATTCACATGTGCTTACCCCTCCACAACGTACCGGCGTTATATTATAAACTGGTGTAAACAATAGACAGACATGGAATTTCAACAATCCCAATCCATTTGCTATCATTTAGACATCAATACGACCTCGCAAAGTTTTATATGTATTAGTAGAATAACAAAACATCACGCCTGTAATCCCCGAGGTTTGCGAGGTCGTATTGATGTCGGTTACATGTTCTTATGTATTTAAAGAACCATTCTACCATCAGATCAGCTTGTTAGAGAGAAAATATCAAAATTGCTGTACATTTTTCTGAGTTCACCCGATTTCGCCAAGATTCCATCATCTGATCCCGACCTGGTGACTATGAGACCAATAGGAAAGCATAGGCT
Source organism: Diarsia rubi (assembly GCA_932274075.1). Taxonomy (NCBI): domain Eukaryota; kingdom Metazoa; phylum Arthropoda; class Insecta; order Lepidoptera; family Noctuidae; genus Diarsia; species Diarsia rubi. Next base: position 4,726,205 of record OW026432.1, read on the forward strand.
TTCGAATAAAAGAAGAATTTTCCAAATCGGTACGTAAACGTCGGAGAAGAAAATATCGTTAATGTAGACAAAGTAGTTTTTTTTTAGTTTTGTTGATTTTTCAAAAAGGGCTTGTGCGATTTCCATAAAAAAATAAAATATGGGACCATTTGGGACAACAACACTTTCCAACAAAAAAAGATTTTTTCAAATCGGTAAGCAAGCGACGAAGTTATGCCCGAATAAACATAAAATATTAAATAAATAAACATCCGAATTGAGAACCTCCTTCTTTTTTTAGAAGTCGGTTAAAAAGGAAACATGCATTGTATTCGGTAACTCAAAAGTGCTAATGTTAAAAACGTGAATCATCGATTTTGCAGGAAAACGAAAGACAATATAGGATCCATGGGCGGCACACACAATAAGGAAAAGAAGGAAGACGGAAGCCGGTAACTCAAGGAACACCTCGAAAAGCATATTGCAAGATCTAAATATTTTATTCTGTTCTTATTTGTCGTTTTTCAATAAAATACCATTCGGCATAATAAGCTCATCACATTTTCGCCAGCCGGCCTTATAAAATGACAATCTATTCGGACCGTAAGACAACACGTGCAGAATCAATAATGTGTAGTCTTTTTTTCGAAAACCGTCCGTGACAAAGAATCAACTGATTACTAGTGCGGTGCGTCTGCCTAACAACAAAGAAATTAGTCGAGTTCACGGTACACAAGCGGGCGGACAAGGGGTAGCCGATTTAGTCGATTTATAACGCACGGCCGCTCAAACTGAATCGAGTGATTGGGGATGTCAATGCGGATGAACGCGGTCACACGCAGTCGGTGCGGTGAGCGAACACTGTATCTTTATTTGTAACGGAATAAGAATTTAAATTAACATCTGTAGCAATTTAAAGGAACATCACCAAATTCACTTTCACAAACGGACTTTGACGGGTTTTTTTGACGGCACGGTTCGCAGTGGCTCAAGCAATGGACTGCTGCGTTGCGTAAAATATTTGTATGACCTACAGATAGTTGTTCCGGGTCTGAGTATTTGTGTATGTTAGTTTAAATGTTTGTGAACGCACCCACGAAACAGGAGAAATTTCTAGTGTGCGACGCTTTAAAAAAAAAAAACAAACAAAATAATGCTCATCTCAGGCTGATTGAAAAAGTCGCAAACTAAGAGAGTCACCTAAAGATGGCTGGTTTTCATGAATTATCTACCTTTAATGCCAGTGTTAGAAAGAAAAGAAAGAAAGAAAAGAAAGAAAATGCATTTATTTGGCACATGCCCCAAGTACACACAATGTAAAAAGTATATAAAAAAAGGAGTTATAAATAAACAAAGCGTGCCACTGTGTGCCTCACGGCTGCTCCAAAAAGGTCCAATTCAGCAAAATGCCGGTCAACTATTGCCCGACGCTGGTTTTCAACTGAACCTGACTTAGAGTGGTTACGGATGTAAAACAGTTTTATATGTTGTGTCAATGTTTGTCGTGAATATGTACTTAAATAATTATGTATTGAAAGGTGTGTACAAAAAATAAAAAATAAATATAACATAAAACGAAACATAGAAATAACAAATATCGTAAGTGTGTAAAACAAAACAAAATAAGAGAATATAGAGAAATGGCACAGGCGCTAGATAAAAAAACCTGTTTGGCACGATAACTATTCACGGATTACACATTATTTTATATTTATAAAAGTATTTTATTTTTTTACATGCATTTCGTCCACAATAATAATTATAAGGTAGGAGCGTCATATCACTGAGACATTTAGAGCAACCATATCCAGCTTACGTTGTGCTTCTATGAGGAACTGCCGTAAACGACTTCTAAATGTGTCTATCGACTTGATAAGTCTTAACGGTGGTGGCAGGTTATTCCATATTTTTGAAGCCGCATAACGAAAGCTGCCTCTGAAAGCTGCTGAACTATGCGACTGAGTTGAAAGTTGCTGCGAACATTGTCTTCTCCCACATTCCCTTCTACTAGCTATCCAACTCAGCTTATCATACAAGTAGTCTGGATTTTGGTATTTGACCACACCGAACAGAAGGCATGCTAAGTGTAGTTTGCGTCTTGATTTCATTTTAAGAGTGGAATGTTTGTTTAGAAAGGGTGTGACATGACTTCTACGTGGAATGTTGTAACAAAATCGAGCGCACGCGTTTTGTACCCTTTGTATGAGCCGATCTGTACGAGCTAAGAGACGCGGGCCATACACAGTATCGGCGTAGTTCAACTTAGATAAAACTAATGTTTCCACAAGTTGTTCCCGTAGTTGTTCGGATAAATAAGGTCTCATCTTGTACAAGACCTTCAGGCGATAAAAACAGTTTCTCACAGACTCAGCTATGTGTTTCTCAAAACGAAGGTCTGTGTCCATGGTTAGACCTAGATTTCGCGCCTCAAACACTCGCTCAATTGGCTCACCCATTAGGTCCAAGTCGAAGGTCGTAGGTAGTCGAGCAAGCTGCTGTCTGGTGCCAAATACCATATATTTAGTCTTTGTGGGGTTAAGCGACAGGCAGTTCTCCTCGGACCAAGCAGCGATTCGTTTGAGATCGTCACTTAGGTCCTTGATGGCGCTTTCATATTCGTCTGGGTGGAAAGAAATATATAGCTGTACATCGTCGGCGTATATGTGATATTTACATTTCTGTAGGCATCTTATTATGTCTGCGCAGTACAGGATGAAGAGAATAGGACCCAAAATCGAACCCTGCGGAACTCCCCTCTTTACAGGAATAGATGCTGATCTACGGGTAGTGCCGTTACTCAGACGCAGCTCAACTAATTGTTCCCTATGACTTAAGTAGCTACGGAACCATTGTATAGCTCCAGTGTCGAAACCATAATATTTTAATTTTGATAATAATAACGGAATATTTATAGCGTCAAATGCCCTGGAAAAATCTAATAAAATAAGTAAAGTGCACATTCCCTTATCTTGAGCACAAAGTATGTTATCAGTAACATCGAGTAAAGCTGTAGATGTACTGCGCTGTTTTCTAAACCCTGATTGTAAGTTAGGTAAAACGTTATTTTGTTCTAGAAAAAGCGTGAGTTGGCGACTGACGACTTTCTCTAGTACTTTGGATAAGCATGGTAATATACTGATAGGGCGTAGATCTTTTAAGACTAATGGATTTGAGTTTTTAGGCAAGGGTCTAATGGAAGCAATTTTCCATTGGTCAGGGAACGTTGACGTCACTATGGAGCGGTTTATTATGTTCGTAACAACATCTAAGGTGTGCGGCAAAGTCATGTTAATCATGTCCAAAGTAATGAGGTCGCACCCTTCGGCGTTACTATTAAGACCGGCGATAGTACGTGAGACACTGTTTTGGTCCACTGGGATGATTGAAAAAATTGCTTCACCGTAACTATGACTATCGTAATAATTCATAAGGGATTCGCTTGCTACGGGGTTGCCAGGAACAATCAAAAAATTCTTATTATTTAAATCAAATGTTACTTATGTAACTAGATACTACTTTCGTATGTTTAACTTTAAGATTTCGTATGCTAACAACGGCAACTAAATTTCAGGCCAAATACTTGAAGAAGTCTAAAAATAGTAACAACTTACTATCTAACAGAAGTGTCATACTAAACTTATAAGTATAGTTATTTTATCAGTTTTATTGCACTTTTAATTCTCCAAACACAAACGCTTAACGACCAAATTAACTAAATCCAAATTATTGTCCGCCAAATGTCGTAAAACGCATACAAATAGACGGTCGCATGTTTACTTTAAGATATCAATCTTGAGAGCCCATTGGCCGTCGAATCCGCGCGAACCCCTACTGATAATGTTCGGAAGTATAAATGAGTTCGATATAGAAACTTTTGCCATCAAATTAAGTAGAAATAACAATGGAGTTCATGCTGGCGTATCAATCCTTGTTTTCGCGACATAAGGTTCATTTTCGCGTGCATGAATGTAAGGTAAGTTTGGTGGTTGTATCGGGAGGAGCGACATACGTTGATAAAAGCGCGCCTCGATAGGAAGCGCAATAAAGCATGTCAATAATTGGGAGGGATGCCACTGTTTGGTCTCCAAACGCTAACATGTTTCTATCTGATGTCTTTGAAATGTTTTTGGTGTTGTTGGGGTACGGGTGTTATGGCCTTTTGTGCTTCTGATGACTTGTTGAATTAAAAATAATGCTTAAATCTAGGGTAAGATCAAGCTTCTACAGAAAATAGTACCTACTTAGGGGACCCAAAAAAGTAGATATTTTATGATCCTAGCTCTTGTTTGTCTGTGTAATAAGTGGACCACCTACTTCTCAAAATAACAAAGAACAGACCGTTCTTTAAAATGGAATAGGTTAGTAACATTCTGAAGTTTTTTTGTAGGCGAATTTCTGTCCTCAATATTACCAGAAATAAAAGCATCAATTCAAGAGTCTCATAATATGAACTCATCCCAAAGACAAGGGGAGTAGTCCGCGTCTTCACTCTGTAATTTATGACGTATACCAATTTGTAGCAGTCGTATTAAAACGGACGTAAACTGTTGAATGGCCCGAAAAATGGGGTGGCGTGCTATCCCTTGCATAGTTTAATAACGTTGTTTATGCGTTTATTATTTTATTGCGTCGCTGATTTACGTTTTTATCCGAAATTAAAAAATATATTTAAGTGATTCCAATTTTAAAAATAAAAATTGCCAATTTTTTTATCGATTCTTAAATGCCCTTTTTTAATTGCTGTTAATGGCAACGAAAAATTATTAAGTTTTTAGCATCAGTAAAAATACTCTAGGGAAAAAATACATTGTTCTACATAATTAACAATATTCTAACCAGAGAACAACTTCGTACTTAGCACTAAAAATTAAAAATAAAAAAAAATATTAAGAAAATCCTCCTCTAAATTATACTTAACTAGCTGTTGCCAGCGGCTTCACCCGCTACAACTCGAAAATTGTCCCACGGGAAGATAAAATAGGGATAAAAACTATCCTATGTGTCTAATCGTGGTTTAAATAGTTGCAAGACAAGCTGACTTCAAAATCTTTTTTTGCAATAAAAAACCGACTTCAAAAACACAAGAAGTGAAAAATAAACTTCAGAAGAAAAATTTGCTTCTGAAATCGGTGACATATTTTGTTTGTTTGATTTGTTTTTTTTTTGCACTCTATTGTGTTTAGTTTTTTTTAACTTTTTTGTGTTTTTAAAGTTGGTTGTTTATTGGAAAATGTTTTTTAATATTATAGCCTGAAAGAACACATCAACGGGTCCGTAAGTACGTATAATTTCTAAGTAATTTTCTTTCAACTCCTAACCGTTGACGAGTTGGTCCTGTGAAAATCGGTCCACAATTGACGTAGATAACGCGAACTTACACTACGATAAAAATATAACATACAAACGATTATTCTCCTTCTTTTTGGAAGTCGGTTAAAAATGAAATCAATACAGAGCCACATCGCCTAGGCAAGCACAAGCGGTCAAAATAAAAATCAGGTTTTCCATAACATACCCGTTGACCGTGTAGGATTTAGGTACTTTTTATGGAAACTTCTGTTTGAAAAAATCAACAGAAAAAAATATTTCCACCTCGAAATTCTTCATTGGTAATTTGGTACTTAATTTAAAAAAAAAAACGACTGTCTCGTACAAAACTGCAATATGGAATGCCGTACATACCTACTGAATACGTGATAACGGTTTGTGCGTCGATGTTTCTTCCACCCTGTTTAATAACCCTCGTTTTGGGCTTTGCCAGTCGGGTAAAAAGTAATGAAGAATCGGGCCATATTCACTAATTGCATTGCCCAAACAGCGTAGTGTCGGGTTATAAACCAAATTATAACGCGCCATAACCTCTGTGACAATTCACTCGTGTAATGGCGCCAAAATTTTGGCGGGAGTTCACCGATGGCAACAGCAACACTCCATACTGCCAGACGTTTTGACTAACACAGAGAGCGTTAATGGTGGGTGAACAATAAAATATGTTTATGCATTTTTATTAATGTCTCGACAGTCTATCTATTGCATGAAGTACGAATAAAAATATTTTAATATTCGTAATTGCAAGTTTTTGGATCACATTAAAGAATAATAATAAATCATAATATTGAATATAACAAATTCAATATAAGCTCATCGTTCGTGCATAACTGCATATTAGTGCATATAATTATGTAGGTTTTTCTTAGGCCTTTGTGTGCAGTTATGGCTTTAAAATCTTAAAAGATATTTTTTTTTAATTGCCTCTTGCAGGTATGCTTTCTTTTAATTTATTAGTTGCGTAGACTCGATGTAACAAAAAGATTTTCATACCATTTAGCGAATGCCAAAAACTGACAGCAAAAAATATTCAGAAAAATACACTATTCTGTCATCTGTCAAGAAACTTTAATTTCATCCTTTCGTATAAAAAACATAAATGCTTAAAAAAATCTTAAAAGATAAAAATATATTTAAAAAAAACCACTAAAAATGTGCTGGTTAGGTTGGGCAATGGCATTTTCTTTGCTTTCTTACATTTTCATGAATCCTGCACAGCCGACGAAAATATGACATCAAGGCAATTTAGGGGATATTTTCATCACCATTTGCGAGAATTAGATAACATTATATCTTAAATCTACGACATGGTGAAATGTGTATTGTAAGTAACTGGCGATAACACAAAAATCATCATCATCATCATTTTTCAGCCCGGAATCACCCACTGTGGGTATTACTTAAAGGCTTGCACTTTCTTCTGCCATTCTTCCCGTAGCACAATTATGTTGTATAATCCAAGGATTATCATCCCTAGATGTGCCCCGTCTTGATCTCACACCATGCAGGCATTTCAATATACTGTGTATGTCTTGGTCCACACTGAGAACAGGGTGGTCACACATCCCGCATACATGCGGGATGTGTGACCACCCTGTTCTCAGTGTGGACCGTAACGACGTAAATCGCGACGTTTCTCGTGCGAGTGAGTGAGACAATGGGTACTATTTAGAATTTTATACGTCATTGTCAAAATTAAATCGTTGTCATTTTTAACGCCGTAACGCGAATACTATCTTTCTTAAGTATACTGGGACACAAACAAGAAATAATGTATGGTCGGTATTTTTAATTTGGGTTTGGCCCGGTGAATAGGGAACCTGTTCCAATTCCATAATTAATCCCGGGAAATACCGGTTCTTCCTGCTGAATCCAGGGCTGAATCGGTACCGGTTCTGCATACCCTACTGGTGAAATACTCACAATAACCGGTTTAACGGACATCGACACGCAATCTCATCATCATCTTGCTACTCTGGTCCCACCCATGATACATGGGGTCGTCACCGCAACACGTTTATTATTCCATTCTCCGTCGTGCATTAGTCCGTTTTCTTTCCATTATGGACACATCCTTCATCTTTTTTTGGTCTTCCTCTCCTTCTCCACCTTTCAAGAGACCATTCAATCTGTTACTTTGAACTCAGTACATGATTCCAGTAATTTTATAATAATGTTTAAGTAATATGTCTCTATTTCAGATGCTATCACAACTCGAAACTTGAAAATGGTGTCACAGATGTAGGTGAAGTAAATAGCTCAAATAGAAAAAAGCTTGAGAAACTCGAAAGCCCTAAGAAACAAGAACGGTTTCTGAAAGCAGGACGCTTAAAAAACCCAAAACCTTTAAGGAACCAGTAAGAAAGAAAGAAGAAAGGTTTGTGTCCTGTGCCTGCCCTCCAAATAAAGAAAGCTCTGAAGATTCAGACCGAGAGAGGGAAAAATAAGCTATTGCGTCCTGTGCCTGCCTTCCAAACAAAGAAAGCTGTGAAGAACCAGACCGAGAGAAGGCAAAATAAACTAGTGCGTCCTATGCCTGCCCCCGAATAAAGAAAGCTATGAAGAACCAGACCGAGGGAAGGAAAGTAAACTAGTGCGTCCTGTGCCTGCCTTCCTAACAAAAGAAAGCTGTGAAAATCCAGACAGAGGGAAAAACGAGTTCACCCTGCTTCCAGACACTAAATCGAAACCAGCAACCAGATGCCTTTAGGGAACTAGACAACACTAAGGAAGAAGAATTGTATTTGGACTGCTTACCAAAGCTAAAAGAAAACCATGAGAAATGCCCATGTTTAGTAAAATAAAATTAAGTTTGTGTGTGTTTTTTTATTGAAATTAAATTGTTACAGTATTTTGAAATCGGATTTTATTTTAACATCTCACACACTACCCGGCCCGTCCCGGCTTCGCACGGGTGAACATTTATTTATTTATTCACATTAATTGAATTTTTGAATTGTAAATCTAAATTATTCACGAATCTACTTGAACACACTTTAAAAAAAACATCAAAATCTGTTCAGCAGTTTAGGAGGAGTTTAATTACAAACACGCACATTAGATTTATACATAAAAATATAAAATTCCTATCTATATAGTATTGCATGAATCATGTGAAACTGATGATACATAATAATATGTTAGGTTCGGGGGTGCAGGTTGTTCGAAAGAGATACCGCGGCCCGGCCTCGACACAAGGGGCTATGAAGGAACATGAGTAGTTTTGAGTCAGTAGAAGTTTGACACTTCCTTCCGCTCTGCCAGGAGTCATTCCCCAAAAGAAAAAAAAAAGGTTGCTATTTGCCATCTCCGTATTGAATTCGTATGAATTAAACGTACTCTGTGGTTTGGAATCCCTACTGTGTATAGTGTGTTTATAACAACCCTCCTTTTGGGCTTCGCCGCAGTCGGGTGAAAAAACGAAATGTCAAGTTCATATCATAACCGGCGAAACACATCACCGGCACCCGGAATTCAATGTTTATGTTTTATTTCTTTTTGTTACCTGTGTGATCTCTAGTTTTGTCTCTTTCTACCCGAATTTCGTGTTTTAAATATCACAATTTCTTAATTGGATATTGGAACGCACTTAAGACAGCACGACATTGACAAGTAATTGACATTCGGTCTAGGGCTCAGCTGTTTATTTTGCATTTTGCAATGTGTATTTTCCTTTTTGATATAATATGTGAGTGTATGTTTAAAAGAGGTTTATGAGTGCTGGTGATTAAATTATTTCGATTTCAATGGTTCATCATAAAAATGATAACCTAAACTCATAACATTATCCGCAAAATTTTGCAATAAAGTGTGTAAGTAAAGCGCGGGAAGAAACTTTTGTGATTAGTGATTATTTGTGATTTTGAAGGACAATGGCTGCGAAGATTGAGATATCCGACGACGACGACAGTTTTAACGAGCCTGGTTGCTCCACAACTGTAGGCATCGACGCCATGGATGATGTAGTAGCAATAAGTAGTGATGAAGAATTTAACAAAATGTCAACCGAAACTGCTTTAATATCGGATGATGAAGAGTACCCAGAAGTAGTTATGAAAAAAAATACGGCTATAAAGTCCTTATTTTCGTCAAAAAATAAGCGAGGAAGTGTTAAAAAGAAAGAGAGTAAAAGCAAAAAGCTTCCAGTGATGAAACCCTTGTTTCCTCAAAAACAGAATGTTAATGTCACTGTAGTGAAACCTACTAAGATGAGGCCACCCATAGAGGCGCCGAAAGAAGTTTTTAAAAGGATGATTGAAGGTGTTAATGTCTTGCTGCCTGTCAATCCTTATGGAAGTCAAGTGGCGTTGATGTCCAAGGTAATTATTAGTTAGACTTGCTATTAGACTAATGTACCGAGTTACAAACATACAAAGTTCTGATACAGGATTTGAGCCCAGGTGATGACAATAAGCTTACCCCTTATCACATGAGATCCAAATAGGCTTCTATGGGGTCTGTATTTGTCTTCTATCTGTCCTTTTTTTTTGTGGCATGGTAAATTATCAAATAACCCTTCCCGTCCTTGGCAAAGCAAAAGCTACACACCCTACTGTTAGAATTTTCAAACTGCCTCAAAACAGGATTTAAAATTCACTGTTCTTGTACAGATCATAAGTGGTATCAAAAAGCAAGAGAACTGCATACTGGAGAGTCCGACGGGATCCGGGAAAACTCTTGCCTTACTCTGCGGAGCCCTGGCTTGGCAACAACATGAGCAACGTAAGTTATTTACAGAATTTTCTTTTCACTATTTTATTTTTAAAGCATCAACCTACTAGTCTACTATCCCGCGATAGTAGGCTACTACAGATCCCTGTAAGATCCCTGTGTCCTCCTAAAGTGGGTTCCACGGAACCTAAGGGTTCAACCAAAATTATTTATTAGTAGCTGTTATACAATAAAAAATAAAAACAACTTTAAATTAAAAATAATGTGTTTCAATTATATTATATTTTTCTTAAAAAAAAGTTCTTATAAAATGTCAGTGTTGATTTGTTTTAAAAAATAAAAGGTATTTGGTTAATGTTCAGTTATCTACTTATAAAGTTTAGGAACCCCTGGGCTAGTAGGTGGGATGAATTCCATTTCTTCTTTTGGTTTTGGTACTGTGTCAATTCATGCCAATTCCCTAAGAAGATAACCATGCCACCATCCTTTCTCACAGTTTTCAGGAATCAATATTTAGCCAAAATAGATTATTTATCTCTTTTGTATGTTTATCTGTCTGGTATCCACAATTATATAACCAAAGTTGAAAAGTTTACCATTTTACCTAACCAAGGTTCCAGAGAAAGGCTAGCAACACACCTTGAGTTTCCTGCCAATCTCATAGAGAGCCTGTATAATGTATTGACATGTTATTGAATTGTACAATATACAGGTCTTGATATGGCTAATCTGTTTTGAATTTGTTACCTACCAGGGTGTCTAAAATGGTTGCCAGAATCGTAAAAAAAAATATTTTTATAATGGACTATAAAGTAATTATAGACATTAAGTCCATTTTAAGAATTTGAAATTTGAACGTGATTCATACTAAGATTCTGCGTGGATTCTGATAAAGCGGCCATTTTAGACCCGCAGGTGTTCACAACTTTATGGTTTTAAATATTAATTGCCGCTATTTATGAGCATGACTCCTAAGTTGTGGGCTCTAAGTTGAGTAATGCATTGGCAAGGGCCATTGGTAGTGCAAATGTTAATACCGTAGCCATAGTCATATAGCCATAAATGTAATGTAGGTAAGTGATTTTCAATTCAATTCAATTTATTCAGGTAACAATTCACATTGTGTTTGATAGCTACATTATCTACCAAAATCAGCTTCTTATAAAAATTAAGTACATCATTGTAGCTTAATGTAGTTTTATGACGATTGACGTCACCAAACGATATGCACTGTGTCTGCCGTAGTGCAATCGGTATATTTTTAATTTCTGATTGTTCTGCACTTAATCACCAAAATAACCGTTTTATCTATTTTATGGCTTTGAATCTTAAATGTGAATAGATAAGTAATACAGACACGTTCTGACAAGTCAATGTACGTACGGCTACCAATCACGCTGATAAAACCAGTTTATGGGGACCTCTTTGTATGGGATATCTACACAATGCGAGGCCATGTTATACTGGAAATTTGTTACTTGATGTGTCACCGTGTGTAAGTTCGTTTTAACACACACGCACATCAAACTTCTACAGTCCGTAAAATGTCTTGAAAACTTGCAAGTCACCTGCAGCACGTTCCGACTGTCTCTGCTTCTTTGTCTCCAATCCAGGACTCGTTTGCTCCATCGCCCATCGGTCCTTTGACAAACATGATGTTTGAATTCTACAAGTTATGTTGGCTACTTCGGTTTATTTCCGAGTATTTCAAGCAAGAGCGCAAACGGAATATCGTGGTACGACATCAAATCCTACCTTACTATAAAACTTGAAAGGCAAAAGTCGTTCATTCATATAAGGCTGGTATTGCTGGTAATTAGCACTTTTCAAACGTTAAAGTTTCTCCGCACCACTTTCTAGGGTTTTAGCCGAAAAGCAGTTGCGGAAAACGCTTAAAGAAAAGAGCAACAAAAAGCAGTGGATAGGAATTAGTGAACGGAGCGAAAGAAGGCGTTTGGTTTAAAATTAGTCAGAATATTGTATGTAACACATAACATCATGCCTGTATTTCTCAAAGGGTTAGGCAGGGGTGTACCTAATCAAATCAAATCAAATCAAAATCATTTATTTCAAGTTGGCCAGTTACAGGCTCTTTTGAATAGTCGAACAAATACTAAATTTTAATAAGCTAATAAACTAAGCTACAGTCCCACTCACAAGGCATAATAACTGTCAGTGTACTGTAGTTGCCGATTCCAAAGCGTTGGTCTCATGAGAAGAATGGCAAGAAACTTCATGGATACTCTTTTAAATCATAATATTGTTACAAAACTTTGGTTACATCATTCATATCGAGATTGGTATATTATCATGTGAGAACGATGTAGCAAGTTGTGCACGATAAGTGTCGACAGTAAAGCCAAAACGACGATTTAAAAATAATATAATAATTGAAACAAGCCGTGGCAACTAAGAGGTGACCAGTCACAACTGACAGCACCCGTTCACGAGCATGACGCATGGATCAGCCACCATTCCACTCAACCATTTTAATAGTTCAGCTCCATTTCGCCAGTTATTATACAGGGTGTAAATTAACACATGACACAGCCAAGCATTCTGTATATCGAACAAAGTACCCCTACGCAAATATTTTAGCTGGAAAACTTTTTTTTTGGGGTCAATATTCACATTTTATGGTAAAACACAATGTAGCACTCTTATAAAATGGTGCTACTTGATGCTTCGTATAGTAAACGGATCATGGAGGTAATTTAAGTAAAGTTATAGGTAACCTTAAAAACTAGTATTAACAAAAACGGCTGTGAAAAATTGGGAACTTTGAACCCCAATATCTCCGTAACTAGGGGGTTCCCAGGTACGGTCTAGAACAAAAAAAATATCGCAGTGGTGGGAGAACAAATGCCCTTCGTTTGCGGTAAGGGTACTTTTACACCCTTTATAATTTAGGAGAGTGTTATGTATGTAGGAGAGCCTATTGCCATCAACCGTGCACAAAACCAGACTCCGTGGCTGTTACTGAGTAATTCCTGACATCACTATGCCCGACCCGGGAATCGACCTCAAGACCTCGTGCTTAACGACCAAAGAGGCAATCGACAGAATAATGTATCTACCCTAAAAGCTTTCCCAACAACAATTTATCCGTTCAATACTGTCTTCCTAGCAAATATTGCGATAGAACCGTAAAAAGCGACAATTGATCACAAGTGTTTGCGTGCATCCAAGGCTTGTAGGCCGTAGGAAACAAATAAATCACGGGCCAACTGTCGCACGACAAAATCGTACAGCATAACACGAAAATTGCGCTTCACCAATATCGAATGCATTTGTTGCATGCGATCGCGTTCCAAAGGATAGAGACGTTCCTGATATTTTTAGAAATTGTAATTTTTTGAATTAGGAAGGGACGGTTTAACTTTTTTAATTTTAAGCACTATGGTTTTCGATTGTTTCGTTTTGCTTTTGTGGCTATTCGTGTCACGTATCTCTATTTTCTGCCAGTGCTAAAATCCAACAGAGAGGGCAGCGGTGGCGGCCCCGACTTACTACCTACTTTGTGTAATTTATTACATCACCACTGCTCTCATCGAAAATTCTAAGATATGTGACATCTTAGTACCAACCCGAACAATGGGCACGTGGTGGATTATAACCCATTCCCTCTCATGGGGAGAGGGAGCCTGAGTTCCAGCAGTGGGAACATTATAGGCTGATTATGCATAAATTCAGACTGGCCATATGAGTGGTGTGTCATTCCAATAACTACGTGGTCCTCGTTACAAACTTGACACAACTGGACTCAAGTATTACGATTAGGCATTGTACCTATAACTTCAACGATTCTCCCATTCCCAACCCACATTCACATACAAATCAGCCAAACTTATGGCAAAATATTCACGAACAAACCTACACATAGCGATCGAGCACGTCATTGTGATGCAGTTTTACACCGAAACTTGTACACACTCGAACTTTACCGTTACACCGAAATATTTCGTCACGGAAGTGGGGGAAATTTGAAATTCGAAGAGTTACATCACCGGAACTCTTCGTTCAAAATACTGAATTGATGATTTCGACATCGACTTCGAGGGGTTCCGGGGTTTAATTGCGTTATACGTAATACTTACCTCCGATTTATGTGGTCCTGGTACCTCGGGGCAACTTATTGTTTTGAAAGTTTATTTTTTGCGCAATTTTCGAGGGAGAAGTTTGTTTTAAAAGAAAATGAGGAAATGTTACTTTATAAACAGGGGTAAGTAGTAAGAATTGCGTTTCGTAACTTCCGTGTTTCTTTCGTACTTAATCACTCGACTTTTTTCCTCATTAAGTGGTTTTTAATTATTGCTTTGCTTAACAAATGGGTAATATTTTGTATATAGATCGCTCTCAACGAACTCCCTGATCGTAAAGCGTAAGGCGTAGACGCTTTTTTTTCTTAATTAGTTTGTACTAGTGTCCCACTCCCACTGCTGAGCAAAGGCCTCCTCAAATTCCTTCCATGTGCTCCATTCTCGTGCCTCCCCTAACCAGAAGGGCTATTGCATATCTTTTAAAATAATGTCAGTGGATATCATAGTGTCCATCGATTAACTGTCAAATGGTTATGGTTTTGTAGACTAACCATTTGACAGTTAATTGAGGGACACTATGATAGCCACTGACATTTAAAAAGATACGCAACAGCCCTGCCGATCCTAAAGTCGCTTTACAAGCGAAAAAATACAATCAAGACTTCAATGCTTAACAGTTTAGTGAGTAATTGCATAGCATTACTATATTTAATTAATACATGCTTACATGATTACAAAGGTGGTACAAAACGGTCACATTTTTTCCCATAATTAAATTTATTATTCCCTTGAAAACATCGGTGTGTGACCATTATCTATTTCTATGGGCAATTTTATTTCTTATTCCGTACAGGTATCAATTTATTGATGTTTCATATGTAATGGCTTGTTAAGTGGCTCGATAATTTCTCACCAGTCATGTCTACATGTTTTTTTTTTTGTCTCTGGCAACAGAGATGTTATCTATGAAATATGTTGCCATTATAATAGCTATTAAATTTCAATAAGTCATATGGTCATTATAAGCGGACAGTGCAGACATATCTTGGTACGTGTTGTGTAAGTGTTTTTTTGGCATGGCAGCTTTATTACGAATTTTTCTTGGTGTGGGTAATTAAGGAACGTTAAAATGCCAACTATTTATATTACTGTTTTTTTTTTAAATAAATGTTCCGGTGAAGTGGGGTATTTTGTTATTGAATACCTCTGCCATAGCTATGCCAAAACAGCCTGCAAACATAATCAGCACCTGGACTGCTGCAGCAGCAAACATGTACTCAATTGCTGAGGTCAACTGTGTCTTTTCTTTACTTTGTGGTTAGAGCCTATATAACCTGGTGTCAGAGTTTTAATGCCGCCCTAGGGCTTCAGACTTGACTTTACATGCCGAGAAATATCTCTGAAACATCATGGTTTCCTCACGGCGTTTTCCTTCACTGAATTAGGTGATAATATCCATTTCGATACGCACATGAATCCGCGTCATGGGCTGGCTTGGGTTCGATCGAACTTCCGACTTATGGCTTGAAAGTCCGACGAATTGGCGGCCTGGCTCTAACTCTAGTCTCTGAAAAGGGTGTAAAAGTACCTTAAACACAAACGAAAGGCACTTGTTCTCCCCACCACTGCGATCATTTTTTGGTTCTAGACCATACCCGCTAGTTATGTAGATATTGGGGGTCAAAGTTCCAAATTTTGCACAGCTGTTTTTGTAAATACTAGTTTTTCAGGTTATAACTTTACTTAAATTAGCTCCATGACCCGTTTACTATTCAAAGCACCCACTAGCACAATGTTTTAAGAGTGCTACATTAAGTTTTACCGTAAAATGTGATTTTTTACTGCAAAAAAAGTCAAATCATTTTTTGCTTAGGAGTACTTAGTTTGATGTACATAATGGTTGGTTGATGTGTGTGAAGGGTTACTTTACACCCTGTATACTTCTAAAATCGGTACCTATCTTGCCATCTCCGTCTAAATATTTAAAATCATAATACTGTGACGATTTACCAACCAATTATATTTGTCTATTACGGAAATAAATTCTCGTGCTTACTGTATATCTGCTGTATTGGCGCTATCTACGAACATTAAAAAATAACATTACTTACCTAATGATTAATATCGGGAGAGGTGTCGGGAAATTAAACTCTATCAGCCTTATTACAAAAGTGGTTAAACCTGGGTTTAACTTAAACTTGGTTTATCTCGCATGCCGTCACTTTCTTTTGAATAATAATGAAGTAAGACGGCATGAGAGATACAAGTCTAAGTTAAACCTAGGTTTAACCACTTTTGTAATAAGGCCGTATTTGTTTATTGAAGTTATCAACTCGTTGTATAGTTGGGTAAAGCCGGGATAGATGCCGCAGTTGGATAGGTGCCCCATTTTCTAAAAACCCAACTTCGCGAAATTGCAACACAGACTTAATAGTGTCAAAATAGAGCGCGGGTGCCCCACACCTCAGTCAGTGCCCCGCAGACCATCGCACGGGATTGACGTGTTTAGCTCGTGCGTGCGATCATCTCCGCAACGTACTCGGCGAACGTTTCAAAGTTTCAAGCGTAAGTATTTACTGTAACATATCTTTTTATGTAGTACTTACTTCTGTTCCATTTTGATTATATACAAGTATTGGTTAATTAACTATATATCTCCTTATAAATAATTGCCTTTTTGAATTTAGTTAACTTAAGAAATAAAAGGGCATCTATCCATAGCGAAAAGGATAGTCGCCCCGATTTTTTGCAGTATAGATGCCCTTAGGGGCATCTATCCCCTATACCGAACACATAAATAATTATATTAGCACAAAATAAGACACCACCAAATTCAATTCTGATTTCAGTTCATAATGAATCTCCGAGTATTTTGATTGATCCTGAAGTTTTAGAAAATATAAGCATTGTTGATATTGGTGACGATACACTTGATAACAGTTTCTTGCTAGCATAGAAGAAAAAGAAACTCCATCGAAAATTTTGGTCCAAGCGTCGCCAATACCGGTAATACCCTTGACAATGGCTAAGAGGGCCAAGCAATCAGCAGATATTCTGAATTCAACAGAAAAAAATTAAAGAAAAGAAAGATGCGGCTGAAAGGAAAAATAAACGAATTAAAACTAAATTAGACAAAAAAAGTAATACTGAGACTACCTAAGAAAAAGGAAAATTTAAGAAAACCAATAAAAAATCTAAAGATGGCGTGCAAGACAAAAACTTTAAGAAACGAAATCCGAAAGAAATAAATTATTTTAGTGAAGAAGACTATAACGATGAGACTGATTTTAGTGATAAAGAAAATTATTATTATTTAAAAGTAACTAAGACTCAAGGGTCACAAAAACGCCAAATTATTTACAGTTCATATTGCGATAATGAAGAAAGACCCACAACATCATACTATAAAACTAGAGGAAAAAAAACTAAAGGTTTGCATGTGAAGAAAACTAAGAGAGACAACCAAGAAAGCCCAAAAGATCCAGACGATGATTGTTATTGCATAGAATGCTTTGATAGCTTTCAAAATACTAAGTCAAAATCTGACTGGATTCAGTGCATATCGTGCCAGAAGTGGCTACACGAAGTTTGTACCATTTTCAGAAATTATTGCTCAAGATGCGGCAAACTGAAAGCACTTTCCAATTCTACCTAAATTATGGACGAAATTTAATTACGATGTTGATTTTTTAAACTTTTAAATATTAGTAGGTACCTTGCCTGCCTTACCTATTATGTTCAATTAGTTACGATTGAGAAGTTGTTTTTTTGTTAACCAAATATTTAAGTTGAATTATTTTTAGCGTACCATGATAACAATTACTTAAAAAATACAAATTAAACATTTAACAAAACTATGTATTGTACTTATTTTAATCTATAGGGCGTCTATCCTACATCACAGGCATCTATCCTTCTTAGCATTTTCATGGTGAGGCATCTATCCATATATGTAGGCATCTATCCTCAAAAAAATGGTTTTGCAATAACTCAATTTATGCAGAATCAGATAACGTTAGATCAACAAAAATGGGTCGTATTGCTAGTACAAAGATTAAACTAATTACATTCATGGAAATTCTTCGTCAAAAACGTACAGTTTGAAGATTATAAGGCGTTTTCAAAAAGTGGGGCAACTATCACGGCTTTACCCTAATTAGTACCTGATTCATATTAATATATTATTAGCCGGCTGTGGTAAGTATGTAGGCGTGTTATTGTTTTTATTACAGGTAATATTACTTACAGTTGCCCATTAGGTAGTATCCAAACAATCTCCTGTTACCTTATTAATATGGTTGGTTCTTATTACAATGTTTTTATATCTATTTATTTGCCTTGTTCTAATTACATCTCCCTTAATAAAAATATATATAAAGTCACGAGCAATAATATGTATTCCTACACTTGGCAAAGTTAAAACGCGAATATCTCGTGAAATAATGATTGCAACTTTGAGATAACACTAACCTACTTTATGATAACATGGGTTCCAAAATATTTATTTCGTAACGTATTATGAAAATGAAATCAACACAAAAGGAGAAAATTGCTTCTAAACGTTGCTATATAAGTGTATACATATTGATGCTGCTGGCTGTACTTATTATAATTATTTATTCATAATAGATTTTTTGTCCTATTTTTTGGTATTAATAATTTTTTTCCATTAAATAAGTATAAGTATACTTAATTGTTTGTTAAAATACTTCTATCTTGAACTTTAAATCTCTTTCAACTATAGACTAAACTCGACCAAACGCCGAAATCAAAAACAAGATACACTTTTGTATTTAAACTTCGAAACAATTCCGTTGACATTTTAAAACACCCTAGACATTTGGTGAGAATCGCCCCACCGCCAGGCATATGGTTTTGGCGGGCACCAGACTCCTCTAGCATTTTTGGTCACGAAAATTTCGCGCCCAATTTTCTTCGTGTCAGACTTTTTGACGGCTCAATCGCGGCTGCCTCCGTCCGGGCACCCAACACGGAAGTCTGAGGAAAACTTTTGACAGCTCCATGAATTCGGCAACCGGCTGCATTATGACAACACAATGACTTATGCCATCATGCTTTGTTTTTTCTGTCTTTTAGTTTAATGGCTTTAGAGTTGCTCGTCATCAATCATGCCGATGTTTGCGGTATCAACGAATTTGCAGTACATCCCTCCACCCCTATCGCATTCAGTTCACGACACCTAAAAAGCTATCTTAATCCAGAACGCATCAATTACCCTCGCGTACCGAAACCGCGCGCGAGTGACACACGGCCGCCCCTAGACATGTCTTTGAATTTCGTTTCTCCCTTCTCCGTACTCTCTCCCTTAACTTTTTCCCGCAGTTTTTACGTTCCGCATAGCTGGCAACCCTTTTGCTAAATTGAATTAGAATTCTGAATCTACGACGCGTTCGCTCCGAACCGTTGTCACACGAACGAACTGCGTCCAACTCTTCGTAAAGATATGAAAAATATGTTTTGTGTTATTAAGCTGGAACTGGTACAATTTTCTCTAGGACTTTATTGTTGAATTGATTACAATGTCAGTACTACAAATATTTATGTGAATATGAAAACATTGTAGACAATATTTTCCATTCCCAACGCAACCTTTTATGCCGTTGTGTTAACATAAACTTAGTCGTATAATATGACGTAATCAAAGCTTTATAGCAGCGAATATGTGATTAAATCGAATAAAATCCAGCCGGAGCTATCCACTGGATGCTCAATATGGCAGGTATATTTTTGCTTAATCTCGATCTTAATGTGTGCTTGGGACGTCGGTAGAGCTCGCTCTATTCCGGCACACCTCTCCCGGTGCCGCCGCATGCATAAATCGGCCTCCGCAGTTGCTTACTCTCAATCTTAATGTCAATTAGCCTAATTTGCATCGCCAGGGCTGCACAGGGCCGGTGGGAAACCAGCCGGCGCGTCGAGGACACGACGTGGAATAAAAACGTTGCAGCTTAACATATTTTGTTCATAATATTGTTACTTTATGATGTTATGCGTAAGTTTGTAATGTGGGTGCGTTGGCGTGGTTGAGTGCGGAGCGGTCGCGTGGGCCAGCCCTGCTCGCCGTCGGGTTTATCAATCCAGCATCGGTTACCTCCCGCGTCGCGTTAATTCCCGGCAAGGGTTGCCGCCGATGTCGTCTCGTCGTAAACTTTATTTACGACGCCGCCGGCCGATTATTGCCACGACGTCGCTCTTCGCCGGTTCATTTGCATAGAAATTTATACGCGGTGGATGATTCCCTTCGTTCGTACGTTTCCGAGTGTTCGATAGTTGGGGTGTCGTAGGCCTTCAGGATTGGTATATTGATCGCTGTTTTTATTACATTGAATGGTAGCAAGTATCGAGTGCCAATTACGGCATAGAGTGCCTATCTGCCTAGTAACCTAGATAACGCTTTGTTTTGTTATCTAGTACTTTTGTAACATGAGCGACTGATCGAATGAGAACTCTGAATGCACTTGATATATTTCTGTAACTGATTTTCGGAGCAGCCAACATTATCCTTTATATTTTTTGTTTTACTAGTATCGTTATATGTACGAGTATGTTAAGCCACCACACGTTAAACCTGTCTCTTACTGTTCTGCAAACTTATGTTTTTATATATGGCGTGAAGAAGAAATGTATGTTGGCTGAGACTAGATTTGTCATCCGTCATCTAAGTAGCTGAGTTACAAGCATTGTTATTTGTTCTTGCGAATGTTGAACTCTTCAATTATATCTGATGTAGTTACCTACCCACATAAACAGCAAGTTAAATCAATAGAAAATAAGTAGGGTTTGATAAAATCTTCACCACCGAAAAAGCTGACAGATCTTTATCATCCTACTATATGAAATGCCGAACATGAGATCCTGGGGTTCGATATCCGGGTCAGACATAGTGTTATTGAATTTTTCCATCAGTAATTTCTCAGTTGCAGTCACGGAGTCTGGATCCGTGTCTGATTGATGGCAATAGGTTCGCCCCTAATTACATGGAACTTAAACATAACTGATGAAATATGGGTGACTATTAGGTTATTCAGAGCAGTGGTGGCCCAGTGGTGGCCCAGTGGTGGCGGCCCCGACTTACGAACAGCAGGTCGTGGACTCAAACCCAGGCAGGCACAATACTTTGTGTAACTTATTTCATCACCGGTGGTCTCACGGTGAAGGCAAATATACAAGACATGTTACATCTACCAATCCGCACTGGGTCCGCGTGGTAGATTATAGCCCATTCCCTCTCAAAAAGAGAGGAGGACTGTGTCTCAGTAGTGGGAACATTAATAGGCTGTTGATAATGATGATGATTAGGTTAGGTAGGTACACCTCTGGCTAACGCTTCCTGGATTACAGGAAACATTAAACGTGGTAGCAGATGACTTACCGAAGCATTAGGATCAGTTTGCTTCATTACCAATGTTATTGTAAAGTACGTCTAGTGTAGAAACCTGAACGGAAAGAAAAACTGCACCGTTTCTGTCAAAACTTAAAGAAAAGTCTTTAAGATAAAACTGACACACATAGACTAGCCTTTAAATAAGCAAACAGCAACACATTCAGAAACCCTTGTTTCCCTTTGTCCTGTAGAGACAAAAAAGCGTAGTTTTCTCTCATAATGGTATGTAAACATATGGGGCTGTAACATCCTATTACAGCGCAGGCGGTGTCGGACTGTATGCTAATGCTAGATGTCGAAACAACGTTTTTCCAACCCGTACCATATCATGTCCTAACGATAGGTACTGATATGGGTTGTGCGTGAAACTGAAGTTCAGTGCTTGAAAACGTATTAATGTTTAATATAATTAAGGGCAATGTAAAACTGCGATTGAATCTTGTTTATTTATTTATTACTAGGATTTTCAACAATGAGTACACTGTTACATTGTAATAAAAACATTGCTTACTTAAGTGTAAGTGCCTCATCACTTACAAGTTACAGATAAGCACACAGCATGCACATTATGCGCAAATAATTATAAAATAAAATACTAAAGACAAGAATAGTGTTGCCCCTGTAAAAAACGTATGTTTCGCTTCACTCTTGACAGAACTGTCTAGTTGTAGCGCATCACGATTTCTGGCTATCTGGTTATGATAGAGGAATGTCTGGCAGATTAATTTAAAGGGCCTCCAGATTTACATGCATGGTAAAACTGGAGGCCACACGACATAGGTACTTCTTTTTTTTTGGGACAAGCCTGCCACACTATTCATAAACCACTGTAACTCCTGTAAGCCAGAATCAACAGTGGCGACCACAAGAAAAGCGCCGAGACAATGTAGCTCGACGAAGTCCCAGAGAAACGATTTAACTGTCTTGGATCCCGCAACGAAATTAATCAGAAAAGAATAGCGGAGGAGTAGGTACTTCTTTTTTGTATTCGGTCTTCCTCAGTGTTACATCTTGTCAAGAAGCCTAAGTAAATTCAAAAACGCGCACCCCAATCAGCCGTATCGTCCTTCCATAGTTTTATAGCGCACGGAAGTCGCTCCGTGCCGTGACAATAAAAGGGGTAGGCAAATTTTGAATATTTAAACATGCATTTACTTTGTGAACCGTAGAATAAAAATAAAAATCCTTGGATTACAGCCTGATGGTAGTGTTCGATAGTATTTTACGTGGCTTCCGATATAAATTTCCCTGCCTACCTTTCGCTTCTCCATCGAATTTATTGATAGTTGTAAACCTTATCTTTGATGCTTCGATCTTTATCTATGTTAGTGTATTTAAAAATATGTCTTCAAGCTTTCTTTGAGCCGGTTTTGTAATCCTTTTTGTCGTTTATCGAATGTTTGGTTGATTGGTCTTCTATTTTGGGATAATGTTTAACGTTAATAAACTTTATTGAATTCTGAATTGGAAAAGGTCCCAGACTACAAAACTCTTTTGGATTATCTTATGTTTTCGTGAAAAATCCTTACAGAAAATGTGTACATTCTTACGTTAAGTAGGGATAATTTAGTGGCGGTAAGTCCCCTCTTTGAGGAGTGGCTTGAGAGGCGCCATGGCGCCCTCACCTTCCGTCTGACGCAGGTCCTCACCGGACACGGTTGTTTCGGGAGGTACCTGCACCGAATCAGGCGGGAGGAAACGCCCGGATGCCACCATTGTGAGGATCGGCCGGAGGACACGGTGGAGCACACAGTGGAGGTGTGCCCCGCTTGGGCGGAGCCCCGCCGTGTTCTCGTAGCGGCGATCGGCGGCGGCGACCTCTCGCGCCCGGCCCTGGTGCAAGCCATGGTCCGGGGCGAGGAGGAATGGGACGCCGTCGCCTCCTTCTGCGAAGCAGTGATGCTGGCGAAGGAGGTGGCGGAACGCGAGAGGGAGAGAACCTCTCGTCCCAGCCGCCGCGGGAGGCGCTCCGGGCGTCGGGGGTCCCGCGATGACCTCCGGCCACCGTAGACGCGGGCCTGTGGACGGTGAGTAATGGGCTAACTCGCCGTCCGTCCGTCTCACGACGAAAACAGGCCGTGTCGACGGCGCGTTCGTGTTCCACGCGCGCCTCAAAGAGATGTCAGCAACATGGGAGGGGCCCGAAAGTAGGGATAATTCAATATATTCATTCATTTCTAGAATTGTGTATGTGTCACCGTCTATTTTCAGAGCTATTGAAACAACCTTGAAATCTATAAAGTTCATATAGAAAATAGCATCGGTAGTTACTTGAATTCGACATCGCAGTACCTACCTAAGTTTTCATTAAAGTTGTAGTGGTCTGATGAAAAGCCAATACTTGCTACTAAGTATCGAGGGGGAAATTCTTTCGCTTTTAAGTTAGAAGGCAAACGCTAAAAGTTTTATCCAACTTTGAACCAGCTCTCGCAAAAAGTTAAGATGACTTAATATCAAAATCATTAAGACAGAGAAAAAGAGAGAATAGTTTTTTAAATAGAGATTCTCTAAACAATCCTATGGCTAGAAATGAAGAGTGACTGTTGAGATAACGAGTAATCATGAGTCATCATGTCTTCTAGTTCTGTACTGAAGAATCTGCATGATGCGTCGATCAAAAATAAAAGGAGAAGAATGATAACTGATAAGACAAACACAAAACATTCTCACGAACAATTTGTTTGTCTAACCGAATGGTTTAAACAACAAATATAATCTACATTTAACATAGCCAAAGATAATCGCGTGTCGCACTGATTACTTAAATCAAATCGACAATTCCGATGTGAAAAACGAACGTCAAAAATGTGTTTTAAATCCACAATTTTTGGGTACCATAAACAGACAGTGTCGCGTGATGGAGGGTAGAACGATTTTTTACAGTATTATACTGTTTATTTTATTGTTTGGTGACGCTAATCTTAATTTAGTTTTATGTTTTGGTTTGAACAGCTATTCGATTTGGAATATTGAGGTTTGAAGACCCGAGATGGCTATTTTTTAAGATGTTGGTGATTTTACCGGCTGCATCGGATCATGAGTACCTACCCTAACACTTATATGCGATCTAGTATTCAGTTGAGTGACGAGCTATAGCTCTTCCTTATGAAGTAAGATTTGCTTAATTTTAATGAAAATAGATTTTATTTTAATTAGGTCAAATTTATTCAGTAGCTCTATTTTTAAGTTTTATCGCATTTGCCCTCTATCATCGATAATCTTACTTCATCCATTATAATGTTGCATCACAAAATCCTAGATTAAGACAACTTTCATCCCTTCCTCACTTTTGTATTTTCCAAGAAATCCCCATTCTATTAGTATTCAGCGTAAATACAGAACAGAAATGAAATCGGCATAAATCTGCGTGTTTGATGGCGATAGGAACATTAAACTAGATATGAATGAGAGCGCTGTAACTCGTTGTAATCGGGCAGTGTTCCATAATGTACACTGTGTTGTGTTTGCTTAAGTTATGCTTAAGGCCTCTTTACGGAGTCTCACTGCTGGGCTGTGTTGGGATTGACACTGTTTTATTGTTATGTGTTAGTTTGTATTCGGACTGAAGGCAGTTTGAGTCTGTTTTATACCATATCCTAGAAAATAGTGTGTTACATTCTGTACTCTCCTACTCTTTCCATTATGTGGCTTGATGTTCTATAAAACTTTTATTTTAGAAATCTACAGACTTCTCAATAGACATTCATTTACATGTCGATCTTTATACAATTATAAAGCTTTTTATGTCAAGTATTTGTTGCTTACTAAAAGTATCGGCATTATTCTGTTCACGAATGACAAATTGACACTGAACACAGTACTGTCCCTATTCAGAACCATAATCGAGGAACTACTCTGCAATGCAAGTTCTGCAAGCACAGTAACATTCCCATTACTATTAACAAATACATCATTCTCGTCAGAGAAGCGTATCTTCTACTTTCATATTGCTTTATTATCCGTCATCTCAACAGTCAAAACGAGGTTTTTAGCCTCAGTCAGACTCAGTTAAACAATCGTTTCTTTAGTACTAGTTTCTTATTGCCGCACTCAGAGAGCTTTAATGATTACTTAGGCTATCACTTACCTAGTAAAGGTTTCGACAGTTTTGTCATACAGTAGTATTTCAAATCTTTACTAAGTGACGGCTTAAGTACCTAACCATTAAATATTTCTGAGTACCGCAGTTAGTCTACCCTTTCTATTTTAGCCAGAACTTACCTCACGACGTTGTTCTCAATAACAACATGAAATATACCATCCCCTATAGCTTTTGTTTCATAAAAAAACTGCTGCTCATTATTTAGTTTTTCCCTTTCGTATATTCGTTTACAACTCATTAAAATTACGTTATATATACGTCCATACGCGATGGTTTCGTGAGCGCCGGCGCTTACGCCGCTAATCGCTCATTTCAACGGAGCTATTTATTATTTTTTAGGGACCAGGCTTGTGAGACCTTGTTTTTAAACCTGTATTAATAGGTTGTTGTTTGCGTGGTTCAGTTCTACACTGATGATTTTTGAGATAAAAAAGGTTTTAACATCTTTTTGACATGATATGTATAAAAATGGATCTTCTTGACTGCTGTTTCTTGTGAATAGAAAAGGTCTGCTTTTATTTCTGTATCGTCTTCTAGCTAAACAGTTTTCGTTCCCTTTCGATTCAATGCTCTTGTTTGGCCATTTGCAATTTGCATTCGATTTTATGCTTCTTTACCTGACGGAATAGTGTTGTATCTCACCACAAATATTGTTGTTTTGATAGCCTTGTCTCATAAGCATTCCTTATCCCTCTCGTTCATAAAGTTATAGAATGTTGCTAGTTTTTGTCTATATTCCCAATAGACAACTCTACTCTTCCGATACTAATGTTTTGAACCAGAACTATAGTGATAGTGAAAGCCCCCGTCATCCAACAACTGAGCTAAGTCCATGACTTCCAATTATTTCGATCCAAGGCTAATGTCGAACAGAACTCTAATACTGCTTTAAAATATCATGATTCATACCTTTGAATATACCTCACGGAACCCACCGTTAAAAGGACACCCGTTGTCATTTTTTAAGGTTTTTCTTTCTCGAATAGCATTCGGAATGGTAATTTTACAGTTTTGAGCACGTCAATCTATTAATGTGATGGGCGCTCGGCATTATTCCTTTCGTGACTTTAGTTTAAACGTTTCGTTAAGGAATTAAGGTGGATGCACACTTGGCGACAAATCAGGTCATACCGGTGTAAGTGAAACACATAACAACATACCGGTGTATGTGAAACACATGGCAATGAACATCTTAAATGTCAACTTAGCTTCAAGTGAATTTCGTAATTTTTTTGGTAACGGACGGAACGAACGTGCAAGAAGTTATTTGATAGCAATATCTCACAAACTGCCCGTTGTGGTCGAGTGGTCGTAAGCGC
The DNA here is from genome assembly GCA_932274075.1 of Diarsia rubi. Taxonomy (NCBI): domain Eukaryota; kingdom Metazoa; phylum Arthropoda; class Insecta; order Lepidoptera; family Noctuidae; genus Diarsia; species Diarsia rubi. The sequence goes on from OW026432.1 coordinate 4,753,049, forward strand.
GTGAGCTACTGAACTACACCTCTGCCAAACTATGCTAGGATAACAGACATGAAGTTATCTTATGTCCATAGCATTACTGATACTTTCTGCTCTTGAACACGGTTTATGTGCTCTGTTAGCGTTCAGTTTCTTTGATGAATTTCATCCATATTCTCTTTAATGTCAACCTCACTTAGGACCTCAGTCTATGAAAACTGTTGCGACAACGATGATGATACGTTTGTCGAACTAGACTTGCTTATTAGAGCTACTATATCTATCCGTCAGGCTAGAGAACTTAGGGCTCCAGGCGGTTGACGGGTAGAACCATTCATTACTAGTCCAGGAATGCGACAATTTGCTGGCGCAGCGTTAACTTTAATATTTTCTTTATTTATTAATTGGCATGCTTCACTTTGTTCAAAGGTTGACGTTGAATTCTTCGTTTTTTGTTACGATATCAATATAAACACCCAAAATATAAGATAAGTAAGTACGAATATAAGAAACTCAATAATTCCGGTGACAAATAGTTTGCTTTACATTCTACGAGTACTAATGTTGAATTGTTTTATGTTGAATTCTGCGTGTTAGTTACCTACAATAGAAACACCCAAAATATACCCAAACTGCTCGATATGCGCCCACAACCCAGGCGATGAATCTGCCAAACGCCCTGATTGCTCAGGAACCTAGATCTGTTTATGAGTAGCAATAAAACTATGCTTAATATTTGCATACGATTTTTAAGTTAGTGTGTGATGTTGACTTGCTACACGCGTTGGTGCAAACTGTAAGTGTAGCAAGTACCTGCTTAAATATATAAAGTACAAATATGAGAGACTCACAATTTTGGTGGCAAGTCGACACAGCCTGTCAAATCTCTTGCGAAAACCATGCATTAACTAAAGTGTTAATAGACATTAATATGACTTGATTTGGCGTCCGCATATCATGACCAGATCTATGAATGTGGACACGGCGAAAGGAGGACTAAGAGGTAGCAGGAAGAGAAGTAGGATAGGATCGGTCAGAACTCCAACTGCTATGAGGACGATCATAACAGTTTGCGTTCTGTTGTTTTTGTCTACACCCCTATGATCCAAAATTAATTGCGGGCATTAAAAGAGACCTTTCAGCTTGTCCATTGTTTATTGCCAGAGGAGAAGATTAGGATGCTCCATAGATATACCTAATATGTTTATGGGATACACCGATGGAAACATCCTATCCTACTACCATAGGATAGTAGGATAGTATTATCAAATCACACTAATATTATAAAGGCGAAAGTTTGTGAGTGTGTATGTTTGTTACTCTTTCACGCAAGAACTCCTGAACGGATTTGGATAAAATTTGGTACACAGATAGTTTATATACATGGACTAACACATTGGATAGTTTTTATCGCGATTTTATCTTCCCGTGGGATTAATTTTTGAGTTGTAGCGGGCGAAGTCGCTGGCAACAGCTAGTATTTCATAATTTTAAAGATACTTTCTCTTTGACGTGTAAAAGTGTTTGAAAATTCTTTTCTAACTTGCCCATGCCTCGAACATGTTGCCCAAAATTGCCAAGTGAACACCCAGCTTTAGCAGATCGCCTTTTTTTTTAAATTGTCCTGCCGTTGCTAGTTAATGTAAATTCTGGTTGTATTGTGGTATCATTATTGATAGGTGATTTATTTTAGGGGTGACTTTTATAGTTTTTAGCGTTTGATAACATCGAAGTAACAACTTCGGTATATTTAAAATAGGTATTTCGTAACGTGATTTGCCGTGGTTTGAAGTTATTTAATGGGGTTCTTTACAAGTTTTTGTTGTGGCTTTGTGGTTTAGATTATTGTTATTGACTTTTAACCCGTTGTAATTAGAACTATTTTACGATGACACGTGAACCAAGCTCATATTATCATCACCATTATCCTGTTCTTATGCAATTTATTTGGATTCGTCGTTTTCTACTAGGGATGCTACGGAGTATCGACTCCGATTCTGATAGGTCGGAACTTCCGATTGATATTACACCCCCGGTTCCGACTTCGGTTCCGACACTTTTAAATCGGAAGTTTTAATCGGAGGTCGAAGCATATCGAGTAGCGTCTGCAGAGCGTGGCGGACGCGGTCAACGTGTACGAACAGGTTTATACATGTTGGTTTATTATCATGTAGGTAGGTAAATTGTATTTTTATTTAAAGAAGCTTACTGAATAATGTCTACTATTTTATTTTACTAGGCCTAACTCATCTCTCTTCGGCCACCATCTCGGGCTCCGCCTCCGACTCCGATCCGACTTCGATTCCGGTTTCGGTTTTGACAAGCCAAATTTAAAACTCCGATTCCGATTTCAGTTCCGATAAAACCACCTCTGTTTAGCTCTGTTTCTACCATACTTCTCTTCTACTTACTCGTCATCTCAGTAGTTGCGCACTTTCTAGCCATATTATATACCTACCTAATCTTTTCCACACAGTTCATGCATCGTATTTTTTGTTTTCTAAAGTAAAGACAGAGAGCTTAATTTAAAAGACGTATTCCATGAAGCACACCCAAACGAAGCACACCCAGACGAAGCACACCTAAAGTATTCCACTTAGCACACCCATAGGTGGGCTTCAAATAAAAATGTTAAATAATTAATTTCCTATTCCACGAAGCACACACCTACGAATATCACTGGCATAGTGCGGGACTAAGAAATAAAAATGTCGATAGAAGAACTCTCCTTGATAAATTGTTTTTTCTGTAAAAAAGTTTTACCTAAATAAGTAGGTACTTATATTTACTGTATTAACAATTGTATTATTAGGTACACGTCTGCCTAACCCTTCGGGGATTACAGGCGTGATGTTATGTTATGTTTGTGACCAATATGTATATTCGAAAATATTTTTTTACAGATTTTTATAAAACATCTGTTCTTTTTCTTCCGTAAACTGAGACAGCTAGCGCCATCTAGTGAGTAGTAGCGGAATTACCTATGTTTGATGCTCAGTGCGTTGCCGACGGACTTCTTACAACCACTGAAACTTTTTTGTAGCTTTTCGTTTCCTTTTAGTTCAGTATAAATTACTTACATAATTTAATTTGACGCTGTTTATCCAGCCATCGCCAGTTATGTTTAACTCAAATGTAATAGGACTCGAACCTATTGCCATCAACTGGGCACAAATCCAGACTTTGTAGTATCGAACACCTCAATAACTCACTCACGAATCATTTTTTTGGGCGGGTCAGACTTCCACTAACCGAAAACCCCACATGTTATTTCTTAGCGCTTTGTGCCGAGGCCGCGGTATCTCTTTCGAACAACACGCAGCCCCGACGGGAAGAATCTTGTACCTTCTTTTTTGTTTTTCGTTTTTTTTTTTTTTGGCGGGTGGAAAATCATCGAATAACCGGGGTCCCGCTCTTGGGCAGAGCGTAAGGGAGTGTCAGACTTCTACTGACTAAAAACCACCCATGTTCCTTCTTAGCCCTTTATGTCGAGGCCGCGATAACTAGTGTACAACCCGCGGCCCCGAAGAATCGTGTACCTTACACACTGTATCATTTAATGATGTTACGTACTGCGGCCCAAATGACTGGGGTCACGGAAAATAATTATTAAGTTGTGATCTAAAAAATACATTCAACATGACATGAAAGAAACAAAAATATATAATGTAAAGAACAAAGCGCATTCTGTAGTTTTTGTCTACCCCCACAGGAAAGCGTGTCAGTTTTTGTATGTTTGACATTAAAAAAAATATTGCGAAAGCAGCCTGGCTACATTAAAATAAAATAACAAAGAAAAAATTGCGAATGTTGGGAGCCATATCGCGGATTTAAAAAAAAAAATTCGTTACCATCGAGTAGGGTATCAAAATGAAGGATTTTAAAAGGAGATTACAAAAATATATGACCCTTATATGTTTAAAATAAATTCAGTCACAAATCCTACTTATAAACAAACACAAAAGTTAAATCATAAGTAAACTAGTATGCGAAGATTTTTACGCGACCAACGGAAGAACAAACGCAAAAGAACTACAAAGTTGGAAATGAAAAGAAAGTAGTTAAAAAACTAAAAAACCCTACTGAAAAAACTGAAAACCAAAAAACAAGCACATTTTAAATTAAACAAAACTTGGAAGCAGGGGTTCATTTGAATATTAAATTATGAAATGAAAATAGAATGGACCCCGCCTGTTTCCAAGTTTTGTTTAATTTAAAATGTGCTTGTTTTTTGCTTTTCAGTTTTTTCAGTCGCGTTTTTGTAGTTTTTTAACTAAGTACTTTTTTTTTTACAACCATTTCTCTCAAAGTTGCGGCCTGTTGAAAATTTACTTTTTAGATTTTCTTTTATTTTTTAGATGCCTTAATTTTTTCCAGTAGTGTAGAATTAGAAAGCAGGAATTCCGTCTACTAAGTAGATCTTAGGATGCGATACTTAAGCCTGGTATTTTAATTTCTAACACACTACCTACCATTAACAAAATGTTATATTTTCAAAATGTAAGTAGTTTTACCTTCGAAATTTGTAAAACTAAAAGGTGTAATCACATTAAACAGTACATGAAAAGTGTAGGGTTTACCATCTGATATGCTTCACAAAGTCCGATCGCATCCAAGCACACTGTCTCACAAAACTGGTTTAACTGCCATCTAGCGTCTTCACCCCGAACTATCTCAAGTATTCCTCCTCCTTCTTTGTTAACAGCGCCATCTATACAAACTTCGGTATACTATCTGGCCCTACCCTTAGCTTCCTTCGCAGCTCCTACGGGATGCCCGGAAAGCTTGCCTTTAGGGAGAGCAAAAATTATGGCCGTTGTAAAACGATGTTGCAAGGTAATTGAGTTTCTGGTAAAGATGAGAAACGATAAAAAAATACTTGTTTTTGGTATCGATATCGTTACTGTACTGTCTGTTTCTTCCGACTAATTTCCGAAACGGCTTGATTTCGACGTACCTAGTACCTATTCACTGGCAGATACCGCAGGCTACTTAATAAAAATATTTTAGAAAAACTAAATTTTAGTGTTCCGTGCAAAAAATGAAACACATGAAATTGATAACAAAATCAAGATTCAATTAGGGAAGTAACATTTTTACAATATTTTCACTCAGAGAAAGATCTTAGGCAACAGCTAGTTTTGCATATACATAGTTCAATCAATGTTCGTAGGTAAGTATATATCGAAATGTTTGTCTGTGACCACGCTAACTAACATTGCAGTTCCTTGGATTAGCATTCCTATTATTTCGATATGTACCTATATCTTCGTATTCCATTGTATAACATTTTTAATCCATTATTTTGTCACCACAAATAAAATCTCAAATTATTACTTCTATTTTACATCGGTCTCAATAATAAGTAATAATAACACGCACCCCTTTGGAGAATAAAAAAATTCTTTGTTGGCACACAATTGGCAATTTGGCATATCAATGGCGTCATCCTATGTATTAATTACAAAGCGCACCGACAACCCTGCTTAGCGTTGCTTTCAAGTACACCCCTAGCAATCGATCTAATCTGCCATGACAATATCAACCCTAAACTCTACCACCAAGGTTTATTTCTGAAAACCATTCGTAAACAAATTAACATGTAAAAGGTTGTAATATCAAGTTCAATTTGTCATTCTGTACCCAGTAGTTAGAATTCATTTTGGGGTAACCAAGCTAAATCGCTAGGGGTGTGAATTAAGATATTATAAAAGGAACAAAAGCGGGTGAATGTGACACGAAAAGCGCTTAGTGTCAACCTCATATGTCTTTGAAGTTTCATGTAAAATAGAGTGGGTAGCGTGTGGGCTATTTATTTAGTAGTAAGTACAAACGGTGGGGCGTTGTCGCATGTACTGACGTCATGTGACATGGGCACAATGACTTCTTACTCTGGGATTGAATAAGTAAATCCCTTTGTAGTGCTGGGAAAAGATGGGCGTATGTAAATGAAATTGTTGAACAATCTCGGGTTGTTTGGGATTAACTATGGGTTGATTGACATGTTTTCAATTATTTATTAAGGGGGCACCCTGACACTCCAAAACTATTTTGGAACGACACTCTTAACCGCTTTGGCGAATGAGTACTGCAAGTTGAGAATTTAATTCCTTAACGCGAGCAAGTATTGAAAACTTGAACTTCAATGTGTGAATTTATTTTAATATTCTAAAGACTAGCTATTGCCCACGACCTTCGATTACTTTAAATACTTAAAAAAAAATCTCCCCTTTTTGAATTAATTAGTTCGTCAAATAGATTAAGTTATACCAAACAATATTGGACACGTATTTTTTCTTTTTTCACGTAAACAAACAATGAAGACAATACAGTGCTTTGAAAACTCGTGTGACGTCATATTCTAAGACAGACATTTTTTACCGGTGAGTGACGTCAGAAACCCCCACTCAAATCTTTGACGCGTTTTATCTTTGTAAATTTTTATTGATTTGATAAAACAAAAAATACGTATCCATTATTTTTCGATAATCTAACAGAAGGACTAATTAGAATCATATTTTTTTTAGTTTTTAGCCAGGAAACAACCCTATTCTTATTATATCTTGTAAAAGTTCAACAGAGTTCAAAAGGTTCAGTCGTTTCGGAAACTAACCGTTTGAATCGGATTTTGATACCCATTTCAAGGGTTTTAATGTTACTCCCTAAGGTTTCTCCCTAGGGTTACTTCCTAAGGTTACTTCCTAAAACTGGGCCGCGGGTTGTACACTAGTTATCGCGGCTTCGACATACAGGGCTAAGAAGGAACATGGGTGGTTTTTAGTCAGTAGAATTAGTCTGACACTCCCTTTCGCTCTGCCCAAGAGCGGGAGGGGTTATTCGATAATTTTCCACCCGCCAAAAAAAAAAAAGGGTTTTAATGATTTTGCACGAACCCCTCATTATTTTTCTAAAGTAAAAGTAAACTAGCTAGCAGCGGTGGCCCAGTGGTGGCGGCCAGGCAGGCATTACTTTGTGTGAATTATTTCATCACCGCTGGTCTAAAAACGGTGAAGGTAAACATCGTGAGAAAATCGGCACGTCTTAGAACCAAAAAAAATCGAAGACATGTGACATCTACCAATCCGCACTGGGCCCGCGTGGTAGGTTATAGTCCATTCCCTCTCAAAGAGAGGAGGCCTGTGTCCCAGCAGTGGGAACATTAATAGGCTGTTGATGATGAAAAGTAAACTAAATTAGGCCTTATGATAACAGCTGTCCCGTCCCCAAAAACGGTCCTGCCGTTTCCAAGATAGCCGGAAGAAACAGAAAGGCAGAAATTTAAAAATAAAGTGTTTTTTTGATAAGTGCCTCACATATATTTATTTATTTATTTGTATTGATTATAAATTATCTAAACCTTATGTAAAATGTTTGTGGGTTTTTAGCCAGAAGCTAGTCAAATATAATCTTCAGTTACATATCGTTACTGTATTTTACTATAAGTTTAACCTACAGTTAGGTACACGTAAATAATTTAGATGTCACCGATGCAGTCTACGAGTCTACGAACCCTTACGCGTGTTAATTAAAAGGTTTTTTCAAATTAGTCCGAATCCGTAAGCCGTTGGAAGCCTGTTGTAAACCTTGCAATCTGTCGTCGTTTTTTGCAATTGGAATCTGGATACGACAGATTTTTGGTGTGTTACAACTCGAAATATCGTTGTTGGAAAATATTGGAATATCAACTTTCTGAGGTAATGTATAACGTGTAAAATCGTACATACGTAAGCTAACGCCTGTAATCCCCTAAGGATGAGGCAAAGGTGTAGCTAATAGTACACCCATATAACGCCAGTTAGGTTTGTTCTGAAGTCCCATGTAATAACCTTCCTCAACGGGGAACAAATCCAGACTTCGTGGCTCCGCTGCTGGAACAAGTTCCTTTTAGAAAAACCCAATAACATACCTATTACCCGACTCTAATCGGACCCGGGACCACGTGCTCACCAGTCGTGTTTGCGACCACAAGCAAACCACGATGCAGTCCTAAATTCAATGTGGACAGTACCTCTATTTAAATAAAACAGGTATTGATGGTAAAAAGATCATGCAAAAACAAAACAGAAAGAAAATAAATGCAGAAAAAATAAAATAACATTTTATTTTCAGGCATTATTGGCCAATAGATATATACCTTCCAGACTAAAATATATGATAAAGTAAAAAATACAAACACTACCATTATACCACAGACGCAGCTCCTTGTATACCTACTCCCTTTTCAAAATACCCCCAAGTGCTGTGAAGTGTTCGGAGTAAGGGCACAGGAAATTGATTCGTTCTACACGTCACTCGAGGGGGACAGAGGACTTGCACTGACGTTGAGTGAAGCCTGCCACTTGAACGAGCTTATGTGTTTTGTTATGTATGGGAGAAGGATTTGGAGGAAGAATGTAATGGTTTCTCAGAATTCTGTGTTCTTTGTTCGCCTTAAGCTAGGAATAGTAATGCATGCTCTTCAGATCTATCGGTAAGTAAGTAGGGCCGAATAGGTATCAGGAAATTTAGAACAACACTCGAATTGATATGTTAGACTACAGCACTGACTATACAAAAACGAATCAAGCTAAGTATACAAAACCAGTTTATGCGGATTTTTCATTATACGAGAAACTAATATTTATATAACTAATAAATCGCCATAATAATGCTGAAAATATATACTTTGATGTGTCGCCGGGTGTACGAGAGGTAGCTTAGACTAATAATTTTTTGTATAATATAATTATAATTGTAGTGTTATAAAGTAAAAATTGTTTCTAAAGCCTATTTAGCTGGTTTAGTTGTGCAAGAGTACGATCACATGCGATTTGCGTTGTTAATAGAATACACGATGCAATATACACGGAAACAGATACAGAATATGTTCACATGGGCAGATATTTCGCAGTTGTATCACCAACATGCCATCAAAAGATATTCTTTTTGCCTTTTTAACTCCTTTCAATCCTTATGATTTATCAGGGAAGTCTAATTCGACGAGCCATGTAAATATTATTAACATAATGTAACATGTCGCCTGTAAATCCCGAAGGGAAAGGCAGAGGGGGTCTCCAGCAGTGGACGTCTTTTGGCTGAAATGATGATAATGAAGGCAGAGGGGTACTCATAAGTACACTCACATTTCGCCAGCTACTATTAACTGGGTGCAAATCCAGACTGCGACTGCTACTTAGTAGTTACTGATGGAAAACCTAATAACACTTTGGCCGAACTGGGAATCGAAATAAAGACGTCATGCTCAGCAGTCGCACTTGCTACCCACTCGACCAACGAGACAGTCAAATACAAATAACGAAAACTCTTCAGCCGAAGCCTTCCACAATACATACCAAACTACCAAACCCTTGACATGAGCATCTGCTATAACCCATCACTCGTCAACCAAGTCACGAAAATAAAGAAAACAAATGACACAAAGCCTTACTAAACCAACATAAGGTACATAATACGAACGCACATTAGAATGATTGCCTCCTAACAAATAGAGAATGTCAGTGCTGTCACAAAAGCTATCGCCAACAATGGTTGTTCGACTTGTAGTTTTTTTTTTCAGATGTAATAAAGTTTAATCCGAAAATCCCCGCGGGCAAGTGGATGTTGTAGGCCAATTATTTGTGGGTAAGACGCTCCTTCAACGGTGCCGTTGTGTCGGGAGGTATGGAGAGGCTATTGTGGCTAAAACTTTTAAATATAAGCTGTTTTTTTTTAATTTTATCGATAGGTTCACAATAATACTTACATAGAGCTTATACTACATAGTGATATGAACTGATATTGTTAGCCTGCATCATTCCACTGCAGGGTAAAGGCTTCTCCCCATGACTTCCAGTCTAGTGGTTTCGATCCAAGGCAAATGTGACCACAGCACGCTTATAATAGAATAGAATTGAATTTGTTTATTTTTAGGTTAAGAAGACCCATAGATTAATACCACCGACCACCGTAGAAACGGGTTTTGTCGACGGAAAAATCGTCAAAATGTCAGATACAGAAAGATTTTAGCATGGCGATGTTGACAATGTAGACAGAAACTGTTTATATTCTTCAATCAACAAAAGTCTTAAACTTCAAGCATTGCGAGAAAAAAATTGAGTTGCATAGAAAGAGCTTTGTCTATTCTTGGAAGAATAGGGATATAATCGTCATGTTCGCGCGTGGTCACTAATCTTGTTCAGATTGTCGCGGCATCATCTACGAGGTCTGCTGCGACGCCTTCCTATTAAATAATTGCGAGCAGGCAAAGCTATGCTAACCAACTTTTGAACTTTATATTTTCTATAATTATAAGAATTATAAATTATGATGAATAATGGTCAAAAGATTTATATTGATGCTTTACTTTAATAAGCAATCATTATTTTGATGTCAAGCCTTTAATATTGCTTGTAAAGCATTTTACACATTCAATTATCTAATAATTGATGAACCAGCTACGACGACTCTACCTTGCCTAGGTAGAGAAGTTGATGAGCTTAGTTTATGCTAAGTAATCTCAGTTTCACAAAGTATCGGAGTTTGATAGTTTCAACTAGGTCAAACCCGAACAAACTTACAAAGAGCCACCCACTATTTAATTCCTCGGACATATAATATTTTTTAAATGAGTCGACTCTATTCATTTTCGTAGTTCAACTCGCAAAACAACAAAAATGTCTTCCTGCTTTCTCAACAATTCCTTCGTTCAATAGCTCATTCATTGTTATCGCGACTGCACGATTAAACGCGGTGCGACAAAAAAATCGCACATGATATCCGCACAAGTTCTAGTGTTACTTGAGATAAATCTTATTGTGGCAATCATAGTTGTGTTACAAGACAAATGTTCTTCTGCAGACTGTTCTACCTTTATTTCTACGGCTTAGATGCTTTTTTTGTTTGGTCTGAGTTTATTATTATATGGAATTGCGTTTGTGATCGTTGTCAAAGATAGTATTTTGACATTTTCATCCTATTTAGCTGCAGGGTAATCGTCTGAAACGATGCGACTATGCGTTTCATTGTCGATTGTCAATGTTTTTGTTGTGTAATGCGTTTAGGTCGGATCAGTTCCATAAATGAAGTGTTTTTTTTTTAATTTCCCTGTCGTTTGTAAGAACACTTTGAGGTTTTACTCTCTTGTACTTATTGAAATTGATGTGAGTCCATCATGAAATGTGAACATGTTACGATGATGATTGTTCTTCGCTAGTAACATGATGTATTCATCGAATTAGTGGTACCTACTTAGATTAACCCTTTTTGTTTTACTTTTTATTGACAACATTGTAGCCTAAAATGTCATCATCTGCCTAGCCTTCGCCCAAGCCCACAAATATTAGAATCGTTGGGATTACTTGTTCCAGACCAGAGGCTACGGTTGGGACCGAGGGAGGGGCTTTTTAAAGTCCCGGCATCGTGTACTAACTTATTCAAGTTCGCACCAGTGATTCGAGCAATGCGATCACTAAATAGTGCCTCGGCGTTTGGACATTTTATTTGTTCTTTGGCGGAATTCCAGAGGGTGACACTTAGTATGTTAGAATAGAATAGAATAGAATATTTGTTTATTTGCTTTGAATGTAGGTATTTACAATAAGGTGGTTACATCAAATCAAAGAATCCTTGTACAATCTACCATTTTGGCATGCAAATATTGATGCTGTTCATCATCAGCCATGAAACAGCTACAACTTATCGGCTAGAAACTCGGATACGGAGTAATAACATTTCTTCAACAGTAATTCTGTTAGCTTCTTTTTAAATATTAGTACTGGTTCCTCTTTGATAGAATTAGGAATATGGTTAAAAATAGCCGGTGCCACACCGAAAACACTTTTTTTCAATAGTGCAGTCCTAAATCGACCTGTGCGTAGCAAGTTTTGATATTGAGATCGCAAATTTGCACCTCTGTATCTGCTTTCTGAGAAAGTGTTGTGTTGTCCACTGTATAGCTGTGTTCCTACCCAGACCTATCACTTTGGACTGGACTTTTAGCAATTGATTACTTCTTTTGTTAGCTTGACTCTTACCTGTTAAAACAAATGTATGTGTTACTGAATAAATAAATAAACTATGTTAGGGTAGACTTCCCGTTTTTCCGAATCTAGCTGAATACAAGTATTTTACATTATAGTTACACAGTTAGTACTGAGTAATTCAATACCCTTTGGTTGGACTAACTGTCCGACCTTCGGACCACTGACAACCTGTCACGACTATCAAAGGTCTAAAAATGCCAGCCGAGACCTCCGGCTAGTCGTGCTTTCCGAGGCACGAAGGAGTATACCCATCGAGTAGAGTGGTATGCCCATCCACGGCTGAACCTAGGCGAGCGCGGCTTAACCTAAAGATCAACCCGATATCCTGCTAGTTATAAGAACGTTCCACATTATTAATACTAAACTAATTATTATTACATGAGCTTGATAAACTGATAACTTTTTCTTTCTCTCACATTTCAATATGAACAACATATTACCATCAAATGTGCAATATTAAGTCCGTCCAGCTGCAACTACCCCGCACCAAAACAGCAAACAAAACGCTTGTACAACTAATAATTATAGCAATAACCCAATGAAAAGGCACCAAAGCCAACAATGGACTCCCTTGAAAATATCCTTATCCTTGAAATAAGATTTAATAACGTTTTGTTGGAACCCAATGCTCTTTTGTCGAACCTATTTTGTACCAGCATCCAGTTTACCCTGATCTCCTTCAATTCTCGTCCGTTCTTTTAGTCTAAGTTCTAAAGAGTGTTGTAGTGAGTTCAAGTTGTGCTGGTAGTATTTCAACAGCGTCTTCCGTTGGATAAGTTGTTTTTTTTTGTTATTAAAAATCTTTGAACACAATTGCGCTAGAGTTGGGTGCTGCCGATTGTATTGTTGTGCTAGTACCACTGATCTGTTTTGATTGTTATTGCTTATGGACGCGCAAAAACTTATAATCACTGACGGGTTGAACGTTACCGGCTTGCATTGCGTTTGAGTATAGTTGTAGGTATGTAGCTGCAGTTGATGATTTTGTGAGTTGTGTTACTGTACTTTTGACGACATCATTCCTGAAATTACTTCTGCAACTACTTGATTCTCTTCTTCTTATCGTGTCGATGACAATTTAAATTGAGTCAGCCCAAAATTTAGCGACGAGTTTGGCATTTTCAGTTCCGATCATTAGCTCCTGTATTTGATTAATATGAGTGGAATTAGTCTTTATTTGATAGGTGACTTAAAGCCACGTTCTTAGTTCGCCAGTTTTATTTGATTCCCATGTTAATACAGTTCCTGAATATATAGCCAGGTTTCGTTGAGTGAGTTTACAATCATCATCATTCTCTTGCTCCCTATCCCAATTCATTTGAATCTTCTTCTATACTTCTCTAGTCGTCATCTCTTCAGATACTTCATTTCTTGCCACAACATCTTTTACACCATCCAGCCATCGGTTCGTTGGTCTACTCTTATTCTACTCCACATGCATACTCAAAACTTCCCTCGCGACATTTTCTTCATTGCCCATACCACAAAATCCGATTACCACACAACTTTGCGAGTTCTGAATACAATCTTATACTAAGCAATGTATACCTTTACATATCTTCCGCTTTAATTCATACCTTTGCAGGCTACCTATTCACCACCTTGATTCTATTTCGATTTGGAAAGCCGTATGTGTATCTCGCTCACTTCCGTAATGCCAAAAAAAGATAGATATGCGACTTGTCGAATAGAAATCGAATCTAAACAATTCTGAAAACGGGGGCAGATCTACTTTTTACCCGACTACAGTGAAGTCAAATAGCATGCCACCTTGCTAATGGTAACTAGCAGCTGACTTCTGTATCAATGAGAACGCTATGAAAAAGCATCAGGAATCAGTAGCATGCGACTACGGCTGTCCTCTATTATCAAATTATCTACTTACTAGACGATTTTTCTTGTTTAATACTTTTAATACCGCGGTTTTATTAGTCTGCGTTTTTATTCGTAGTCGGGTTTTAGTTTTTAAACTTTTTTTTTTAGTATCATAAATTACGTTACATCTTCATCTTACGAAAATCAAATACTACCCTCAAATGCCGAATCCCAGTCTCAAACATCAATAGACACATAACTAGTTTTGCCATTACTGGTATTTATTCAGGGTGGCCGGGGGTTGCGGTCGGGTCAGATGGCCCAAGGCATCAATATTGTCCCTGCGCTCAAACGTACCACCCTTGTAGGCGGAGAGTTTGAATCAACCCTTATGGAACATGTGGGATTGTATGAAGGAATTGTTTTGTCTTGTGGCTGTCCACTGTAGCTTCGGACTGAAGGTTAAGTTACTTTTTACAACAGATAATTATATATACCTAGATGACGCGACTAACTTACCAATTCCATGTGTTATTGCTAGTGCAAGTGCTATTTTTTTACGATGTTCCTACATGCCGTTTACGAATTATATATATATTTAGTTCTTTATTTTGTTTTTTTTTTATTAACTTTTTTGTTTTTAATTTATACCTATTTGAATAGAAAATTAAAGATATTTGACATAAGAAGACGAATCAGTCCCTAGTAGGCCGTTACATCGTTTGTATTCACCTTTTTTTTGGGGGGAGTGGGAAATCATCAAATAACCCCTCCCGCTCTGGGCCGAGTGAAAGGGAAAGTCAGGCTTCAACTGACTTAAAAACCAGCCATGATCCTTCTTAGCCCTTTGTGTTGAGGTCGCGGTATCTCTTTCGAACAACCCGCAGCCCCGACGGGCTTCGGCCCTTGCGGGCCTCTTCCATGTTGCTGACATCTCTTTAAGGCGCGCGTGGAACACGAACGCGTCGTCGACCCGGCCTGTCGTTGTCGTAAGACGGACGGACGGCGAGCTAGCCCATAACTCACCGTCCACAGGCCCGCGTCTACGGTGGCCGGAAGCCATCACGTGGCTCCCGACGCCCGGAGCATCTCCCGCGGCAGCTGGGACGAGAGGTCTCTCCCAGTTTGTATTGACCTTTAGCACAGTGAGAGATGTCTTACTAAGTAATTGCCGTCGTTAAGTAACAATTAAGAAATTATGTACAGACAACAGCATATTAAGCTACCCGGAACTGTTAAATTTTCTTAATCAATATTAAACCTTATGTTTTAGCGATCAGACAATTTTTAGGACGTTGAAGGAAAACTTCGTGAGGAAACCGATAATTATGTCCCAGCACCAAACATCGAAGATATTTATGATATTTGTTTCAGCACTGCAGGGTAATATCTGTTTACGAAAATAAAAATTTGCACAAAATATTCATAATTTCCTCTCAATTGATCGCTAAAATGTTTCTACAGTAACTTTACTTGTCTGACCAACACCCGGAAGTTTACTCGAGATCACCGGAAGCATCAAATAGCTCTTCGGCTCTTTCCGTGCTTCGCTGCCGTGCACTTCCGCTGAAATGTGGTTAGGCAGACCAAGTCATTTCAACCAATTTTAGACCTTCACTGTTACCGTCACCTAGCTCTCCGATTAAGGGACATGTCCTATGTCCCGGAATCGCATGATGAATTTTTGAGTGGTCTCGTAGGTACCTCTGTCTATGAAGTTAGCTTGATGCCAGGTATATTTGTCGCTTAGGACGAATTTCACTAATCAAACTAAACATGATTCGTACATATGATTCATAACTGCGTTTAGCAGCTGTCAATGTCATAATTGCTTTGGAAATTGGACATTGACAGCTCAAACGCCGTTCTAATATGCTAATTGCGTTTAGGTTTTTTAGTAAAAACCACACTCGAAACCAAATAACGCGTTAAATCCTGATAATACTAAAAGCTAGATCTGAAATGCCAGTTCAAAAATATAGCCAAGAACGCTTAGAACTTAAACTTTAACAAGATCTTCAGTTTCTTGAAGTTAAGTCCTTATAACTAACTTCTCAATAGGTAGGTACCTACCTACCGTGAAGGTTAATGCCAGATTAATGTTGAGTGTTTGAGCGAAATACTTTTATTTTTATTTTATTTATTTATTTTTATTTATTTATTTATTTTTTCCAACTTACATCTATCATTACAGGGTAACCCCAATGCGATAAATGCGCCTTAATTACCTAATTCTAACTTAATAACTACGTAAAAAAACTAAAATCTATAACTAATGACAAATAAAGCATTTCTTGTGAATTCACTCAGAGAACAACAGAATAAGTCCGTCTCACTGGCTATGAGGTTGAGCGTTCGGAGTGCACGCGTCAGCGGCGCCTCCTGCAAAAGGTTGGTCCGAGAACGCGGCTCCACTAACAGTCGTGGCTGTCGTCGTCGCCACACGTACCTGTCCGGAACACACAGACTCACATGGCTTAAAACAACGGCATTATGCACCTTTCCTCGCAATAATTTAAATATATATGAGGTGAGTGCAAGATCCCTCCTAACCCTTAGCTCATTATATCCTACCATACCTAAAATAAATAAAGTAGGATACATTAACGGGTAAAAGGGATATACGCCATAATACCGTTTATACAAATATCTTATAAATTTATTTTGTACCCTCTCCAGCATGAGACTATACTTAGCTTCATGCGGAGCCCAGATGACTGCATTACATTCTAACTGACTCCTCACCAATGCATTATACAATGCCACAACAGCCTTCACATTCGTGAACCCTCGCACCGTACGAAGCATGAAACCTAAGTTTCTGTAAATACCTAGATGTTATTAATAAGGGCAAATGCCAGACACATCTTAGTAGTACTCGTAGCACCTAAGTAGGTAGAAACGTGTTCTGAGACCCCATCACGCTTTATTTTGTCTTCCATCATCACTCATTCATTTATTCATTCAATCAAACATTGTGTTGAATATTACATAAAATACAAATAAAAAATGCCAATTAAAATGGCCTTGTCCTTATCCCAGCATCATCTCTTCGCCCAAACTCTTATTAGTCTTCATCTAATGAGTAACCATTTTTTTGGGGGTTGGTAAATCAAATAACCCCTCCCTCCCGCTCTGGGCAGAGCGGAAGGGAGTGTCAGACTTCTACAGACTAAAAACCACCCATGTTCCTTCTTAGCCCTTTATGTCGAGGCCGCGGTATCTCCTGCGAACAACCCGCCCAGACGGCCGTCGGCCCTTGCAGGCCCCTCCCATGTTGCTGACATCTCTTTGAGGCGCGCGTGGAGCACGGACGCGCCGTCGAAACGGCCTGTGGTCGTCATAAGACGGACTGACGGCGAGCTAGCCTATAACTCACCGTCCACAGGCCCGCGTCTACGGTGGCCGGAAGCCATCACGCGGCCCCCGACGCCCGGAGCTAACCACTGACTCCCCTTCCAGCAAACTACTAAACAGTCCTTCCGTAGTTTCTTTAGTCTTACCATACTCTTGAAGCCATCTACATTCATGCTCAAACTTTGCACACGACGTTTCCCTCATTTCATTCTCTCACGCTTTTTTTTGTTACCAACCTATTTTTACAAGTCATGTAGTAACTACTGTTTCACAAAACTTCTTCTTTCCGAGTCGATAACTCAATTTTTATCAGTACGTAGCTGGACAGCTCTGTCGTTTGGTTCATTTAGGTCCTTCAAAGTGCAGTTAGTTGTGCACGTTCACGAAACTGCAAACCCTACTTCAAAGCGACACACAGCCAACAAAACGAAAAAACCACGTAAACCGAAACGATTTGATCGACTCTCGTCATCGCCATACGCAGGCACTAAATAAAGTACATCGGAGTACAACGTCCAAATTAGGCGCGAAATCGTTCACGAGGGCTCGCAAAAACCTCGTTAGAGCCGCCATGTTTGTTCGGCGACAGTAAGGGGCGCACCCTCTATGTACACAATCACCACACAACACTGTCCTGTAGAACGAACTATAGACGCTAAACCAACCTCTATCTACAACCACGTAAAGCTCAGAGTTCTCTGTGACGTTTGATCTAAACGCAAGTTGCTGTGGCTAAGGGTGTATGTGCCGGGCCAGGGTGTGGGTAACACCCTTGTCGCGTTGTGCGACGGAATAGCTCGTATGTGAAATGGATATGCAATGCGATACTGAAACTGATATTCACTGGAGGTGACGCGAGGACTAAATTCTTTTTTGGCTCTTTCTGGGATTACTTTGTTCCTAGTTTGTGTTAAAAATTTACGTAATTTTACTCGAGTCTATGGCCTAAAGCACATGGGTCAACTAACAACTTACTAATTTTGACCTTTTAATTTTCCTGAAAAAACATATTATGTTAAATCATCATCATTTTAGCCGAAAGACGTTGACCAGTCCCGTGCGTCTCGCATCCAGCGGATCTATATAAATATTCTAAAAAGAATTCTAACAATTTCTGCCAATCTAGAATCTATTTTTATTCCACAAGTGTTTGTTTAAAACAGCACCTAATGATTGAGAGCATATAGTATACATTAAGTTTTGCCCTCAGGCTGTTTGGTACCTGGTTATGAATATTATAGGCCTGTACAAGTGTACATATCTTTCTATAACTGACTCAATTTGCATGATATAGTACGCCCGTGTCTACCCAAAGGTACAACGACCAAAATGACCTCGGCAGTGTCGTCTTCTCGATCACAGGTTATAACAAAACTTTTTTGATTTTCAAGATTAAGAAATTCCTGTTCTATCTAATTCCTCATTTGAATAATACTAGTATTATTTATGAACAATTGAGATAGTTTCCAGACTCAGATGGCGAATATTGTATCATTTTTTCAACGCATACTGCAAGAATTGAAGGACGATAGTAATAACGCCCAACTCGTAATTAAAAGAAAGGCCGACTCATTGATTACCATCAACACGCGAAGAAACTATCTTCAATTGTGTCTCCTCGGTTATCTGAAATGTTACAATCAAATATCAAGATATCCCAAAAGAAAATCTAGTCTAAAAACCTTAGCTATCTAGCGACGTTATACCAAAGGTATTCCAATGTCAAATGGTCCCAAACAATCCGGCGTGCAAGCTTGCAATGATGAGAAATACTCCAAAAGAATGAAATACTTGTGTTGGGCGGCTGTAGTCATCATCAGGGCTCGTATCGATTGCGATTAGACCCTCCGCCACCCTCGCTTTCAAGGGACGTCGCACAATGAGATGGGGTGACGCTTGAAGATAGCAATGCGTAGTAAATAAACTTATAGGTCTTCGTTCTTTGTAGTCCCAAAGATTCGCCTTCTCCACGGCGTCTTCGGTGGCAGCACAGAGGTCACTTTGGGTGCGTGATTTGAGACACAAGAAGGCAGAAGAGGAGGAAACACTTTGTTATATGTTTGATATATTGACCCATCATAACTGCAAATTTTAAACGGGTTTCTTATACGATCACGAGGCTAGTCTTCCGTATTAACATAAATGCTTTCCCACTTAACTTCTTAGCGTGTCGATCGCAATTTAAATTGAGTCTCCCCAGAAATAAGCGTCGAGTTAGGCGCTTTCAGTACCTACCGAAAGAACACGCCACGAAATTGAGTGCCCCATAGTTTGTGGAGCACCACCACATTTGTTTTAACTCTGTTCCTTTCTCAGTTTACAAATTACCAAACCTCAACCTAAGTGACACCCAAAACGAGATAAACGAAGTTCGTATTCTTAAATACGTCATAATTTTTTCCGAACACTAAAGCGTTTCACCGTCCATCTGGCAGCCCACCTTTACATTGAGAGGACGAATTAATTCCAGCAATTAATGGAGGGTTTAGGGTCGAAGTGATCCTCCCCTGTTCGCAAAATTCAATTATTGATGCCTCCGTCTCTGCGAGGGTGCCTGAATAAGCCAGAGTTAAAATAAAGCTGATCTGACAAAATCTTATAGTTCAAGGGGAACCGAAAATTGTGTCGGGGGAATATTACTTATGTTATTAAATTAATTTTATTTATTATTTAGGAGTTTCCAGAGTTGAGGTCGTGATTTTTATTTTGAAGGACCGTATGATGGTTAGTAAGAAGCAACAAAAAAAGCGTAAATATTTACAGCCGGAATACAAGTGATTTAGTTAGGAGAATAGTTGATTGTTCGACTTTTGTTCTTGTGCCATTAAGTTTTGACACAAATAGAAGCAATGAAGGTTCGTTTGATATTCATATTCATTTACACGGTTTCCATATTTTATTAAAGAATTATCCTCCAACTCCTATCCATTGAGGAGTTATACCTTCCATCATCAGCTCATCAACATGAAGTGATGACTGCTGGATGCGAATACCTGGAAAGCTTTAGAAAAAGCATGAAACACGAATAAGTGCCTATAAAATTTGAGGGTTGCTCTCGATTTCTCTGGGATCCTATCATCAGATCCTGATTTCCTTATCAATATATGGTACCACCCTTGGGATATCTCCTTTCCAACAAAAAAATCATTTTCTATATCGGTTCAGGCATCTACGAGTATTCGGTGAATATACATGAAAAAGATTCCGACGAATTGTGAACCTCCTTTTTTTAAAATTGGTTAATTTAATGAGATTTACCTTCTATCATCACGTCAATCTCATAGCCTGAAAAAATACAACCGGTTCATAAGTACGTATAATTCTAAAGAATTTAACTCCTAACCGTTTATGTGTTGTACCTACCTTCCATCATCAGCGCATCCACATGAGATTATATTTATCAAACGCAAATACTTGAACAGTTTCAGAAAATACATGGAAAACGTAACCAGTGCCTATAATATTTGAGGGTTGCTCTCGATTTCTCGGAGATCTCATCATGAGATCCTGACTTGGTGAAAATAGGAGCACCTCGGGAGTGTACTCTTTCGATCACAAAAAGAATTTTGAAAATCGGTTCACAATTGACGGAGATATGCGCGGACATACATACATACATAAAAAAAATACAGACACACGAATAGAGAACCTCCTACTTGTTGCAAGTCGGTTAACTTTCCCACTTTTTCTACCCTTGATTATTAGCTCAGCCACAGCCGAGATAACACGAAGTTAATTAATTCCGTAACACATACACATACACAGATGGAAATGTAAGTTTTTAATTAGTGTTATGTCCTTGTTATATTTTTCTGTGACATTCTTTAGCTGACAACTGCCAGTTTGAACTTGAATTCGCAGATCTTTCAGAATTTTCTACGTATTTTTAAAAACATAACCCTTCCTAACTTGGCAGTCGTGTAAAACATAATACTACCTAAAAGTTATTCTGAATTTCAACATGGTTCTAGATCGGAACACAATCACTTGGATTTTAAAAAGGAATTAAGTTGTTACTGTTTTATATTTTGCAGAGTATTTATTCGTAGCATGACATGTTATGTTTACTTGCTTACCTCATGTCCCGCTGCTGCGCAAAAGCCTCCTTTCTCCTTCCTTAAACCTGATCTGATCGTTATACCAAATGAATTTCAGATAAACAAATAAGATACTAAGAAATTGACTTTAATCCTCGTACCAAATAGTCCAAATAGGACTATTCTACGAGGAGTAACTGTTTAAATAATGTCTATTCAAGAAAACTTTTCATAACCTTAAAGGACAATATTTTATTAAGAATATGAGACATGTATACGCCTACACAATGAGTGTACTAGACCGTCAGATAGATTTCCGAAAACTATTGAACACGTATTTTTTCGTTTTTTACATAAATAAAAAATGAAAACAATACGGTGCTTCGAAAACTCGTGAACTCCTCGAAAACGTCACATGTTAGTAAATTTTTTACTTACATATGACGTCACAAGTTCACAACACTCATGATCTTTTGTGCGTTTTATCTTCGTAATTTTTTATTTGATAAAACAAAAAACACGTATCCAATATTTTTCGATAATCTAACTGTCGGACTAATTAGAATTATATTTTTTTGACTCAGTCCGATCCCCTATTGCTACATCACTGTATAGCCTGACTATACAGTGATGACTTTATGGGACTTTAGAGAGGAAAAGCGGGCGGAGAGACTTTTGAAAATTAGGTATTTGAAGAAACTATCGTTGTCGCTCTGTGAGAGCTAGGCACCCGGGCTGACAAGGACAACTGCAGATCCGACTCAATAGTAAGCTAACCTAGAAATATGACTATAGTAAATAGTCATATTTCTAGGTTTGGCTCTCGCCTATTTCCTCCTCCAATAATGTACCAATTTATAAGATATTTTAGACACTAAATAAGTAGACACTAAGTATTCTGTTCCCCTGTTTTTCTTTTTTCGTTAATAGTTGTCAAATTTGTACTCTAGGGCTCTGTTGACAGCGATCTAAATAAGCAATTTTGAGCATTTTTTGAGGGTTCTAGTGCTTAGAAAAATAATGTATCATCAAAAAGAAAAACATAGGGGCGTACAAGTAGTTAATATTTATTATTCTGTAAAAAATCAAAGCTTTATAGTCATTAACAGGAAAGAAAACAGGCGAGAGCGTTTCTAAGGAAAAAAGACCTCCCGCATTTCCTCTTAACATAACTGACTATTCAACCACCTACAATAAAATCCGAAATATAAAACTGTGCTATTTTTATATCAGCTTCAGTTATGTATTCTCTTTCGCGAGATGTCGTTACGAATTACGAAAATAGATATAATTTGGATTTTCCCTTGTCTTGTTGGGTTCAGTGACGTCTTAAAGGTTGACATAAACATGGTATCGTACTAGCGAGGTATGGGTGTACTGAAATAAGTATACCTTTTTTTGGGGGTGGGAAATCATCAAATAACCCCTCCCGCTCTTGGGCTAACCGAAAGAGAGTGTCAGACTTCCACTGACTTAAATTATCTACTTACTAGACGATTTTTCTTGTTTATTACTTTGAAGACCGCGGTTTTATAAGTCTGCGTTTTTATTCGTATTTTAAACTTATTTTTTGAATATCAAAATTAAATAAGACAGTCCCTAAAAACGTCCACCATAGCCATTGATATACGTATACTACGAATTCATTTTTCAATAATTTTAGTTAAAAACTCCTAAAATAAACAAAACCAAAACTCGACACGCCAATTAAACGGAAAACGGATAACAAAATTCCATAAAATCGGACACTCGTCGAGTATCTACGTAAAATTCTCCCCAGTTATATTTTGAAACACTAGTTCTCAAATAACAAGAGAAGTAAGGCAGGGTACAGAACGGCGAGCGACAGAGTCGAGCACGCTAATTGCCACTTGAGCGCCAATTACGGGACGATACGCCGACGATGCGGTGAGGTCTTGGGTTTTGAGTTGCCTGTACAAAATAATGAAGGTAAACGTGAGGTGTGCTAGGAAATATTCTGGTTAGTACGCCGGCTTTGTTTATTGATTCATTGTTGGATATTGGTTGGCAAGTTTTCGGGCAATCTTTTGTGGAAGTTTGAGATTTATTTCTGCTTTATTTATGCCAAAAAATAATTGCTTGTTTTGTTAAACCTAATAGTCGTATTATGAAGCAGAACTATGATATATTTTTACGTTAAAATCTTTACATTATTTATTACTAGCGACCCGCCCCGGCTTTGCACGGGTGCATTATACATATAAACCTTCCTCTTCAATCACTCTATCTATAAAAAAAACCGCATCAAAATCCGTTGCGTAGTTTTAAAGATTTTAGCATACATAGGGATATAGGGACAGAGAAAGCGACTTTGTTTTATACTATGTAGTGATTATGAGCGTGATGTGTCATACTGCAAGGCAAAGGCCTCCCTTCCCTCTTTCCATTTATCCCTTATTTTGGCTATTTGGGGCAATCCTTTTAATGCTCTCATCCATTTTTTTGGGCCTACCCCGACGCCTTGTCAACTACTCAAAACAGCAAAAAAATACCTAAAAATCCACCAAAATCACAAAAAAACACATGCAACCCTAGTAAATAAGGCACGCGTAATTCTTGTACTAAGTCCTGCAGCTAAGTTGAAGGGTCGCGAATGAAGAGCGAGCGATGTGAAACACTCAGCGCGGCGCGGATTACCAAGCGAGCGTGGAACGAGCCACTTTCCACCGTATACTACGACTCAACAAAAGATGTCGTTATGTCGAGCGTTCGTGCCGTGTGCACGCAGCCTA
Source organism: Diarsia rubi (assembly GCA_932274075.1). Lineage (NCBI taxonomy): Eukaryota > Metazoa > Arthropoda > Insecta > Lepidoptera > Noctuidae > Diarsia > Diarsia rubi. The sequence continues at coordinate 4,777,007 of OW026432.1, forward strand.
AGCTCTTCAGTTCCCTCTTAAAAAAAAGTTTCCATATACGCGTCTAATACTGCATTTTGTATGTATGTGTAATTTTCTTTTTTTGCCTTGTGCAGTTGCTTGGAGTGTTGTCGAGTTTTCTGGTGCAATGTTTACTCGTTTAAATTGTTGGTACTGCTTGACAAAAAAATGAGTAGGAATGTACTTAAATCCTTAAAGGTTTCACTGAAAATGTAGTTTGTAAATATGTTTAAGCAGTACCTAGTTAAACTTTGGTAGCGCGAACAAAACCGTTAACTGCTTGCAAGACCTAACTGGTCTTTGCTCTACTCCAGTTCTGTCATAATTGAGAAAAGGCTTAGCCTTTTGATATTGGGAAAAGGCTTAGCCTTTTGATATTGGGTTCGGCTTCCAGTCTAACCAGATGCAGTTGGATACCAGTGTTTGACATGGAGCGACTGCGTATCGGATCTCTACAATCCAGTTAGTACAGGGTAATACGAAATCCCTTGGCAAGACTGGTTGTCAAACTTTCGGGTCACTTTAGTGTGTCCAATTCTAGTGTAACTTTTTAAAAATTGCCAATAGGGGATCGGTCAGACAAAAACTAATTAGTCCGTCAGATAGATTTCCAAAAAGTATTGGACACGTATTTTTTTCTTTTTTCACATAAACAAAAAATGAAGACGATACAGTGCTTCGAAAACTCGTGAACTCCTCGAAAACGTCACATGGTAGTACATTTTTTTACTTAAAAATGACGTCACATACTCATGATCTTTGACGCGTCTTATCTTCGTAAATTTTTATTAATTTGATAAAACAAAAAACACATATCCAACATTTTCCGATAATCTTACTGACGGACTAATTAGAATCGTATTTTTTTGACTCAGTCCGATCCCCTATTATACCGTCGTCACTGAGATATCGGAACGAATATGTCTATGACTGCCTATTGCCTCTCCATAGATTCTAAAACCTCTTTAGTAGATTCAATCAAACACATATATGCTCAAAGTGATATATTTTACTCCGATAATCATTAAACAGATCTTGTTTACACGTTCACATGTAAGAAAAGCCACGTAATTATTGCCATAATCGGTCTAACAATATTGCTTGAACTTCAACCCCTGCCCAGACCCATAGCAATCATCATTAAAATTTGATTCTCTCTTGAGGAAACTGGTACTTATTAGGTTGCGTTTTCCTATTTGTAATAAGAATTTGTTTCTGGGCTGTGATAAACAGTCCACAAATATGGTCACGATATGACAGAATACTTTTCAAGTAGACTATTGTGTTATAATTGTTTTTTTAGCCCAGCTGTAAAATATCTTAATCTGCCTTTGATTTCAGCCTGGAACCAGGTATTGGGGCTTTTCCTCCTGCAAATCTTATCTGCGTGTGCTTCTCTTAATTATCTATCTGCGCTTTTCCCGATATAGTCAACAACCCAACGCACTCTTGGAAAGCCTTTTTTAAGCCCAATCTCGGCCACAATTCGGTCAAAACCTTACTCCATTTGCCATCTCCGCGTTTAACCAGATGTTTAACACAATTTTTTAGACGTATCGGCAGACCTGTCCCCGATGTGGTCGGCTTTCGTCCAACGACTTTCGTTGTTACGCATTCATCTACCACTGTCACATGTTAAAGAAGAAAACCTCGAGATCTTTGTTTTTGGTATAAACTTGTGTCAAAACACACTTTTTTGCCATAAATCTTTTCTGCTTGTTCCATCTTTCTTTGCACAAAACCTAACTGCCAACGACACGCTATCATGAAATATAACTGTATAAGTAATAGGTATCTCCGCAGTTAGGTACGCACTAACCGCCCCTATATTGTGACTACACACACAATACACAAATGCTTAGGAAAATACCTAGGTTTTATTTTGCTGAGAACATGTACGAGTAGGTACTGAAGCATTCTTTTATGTAGGTTTAAAGAACTACTGATTTTTCCCTGACTTGTGCACCTTTTTTGTTTCCATGAAAAACACATTGGCTGGTTCTTCTGCTGCGTTATTTGTCTAAATAATAACAGTTGCTCGGGTCGATCTTAAGGAAGGTTAAGCCGCGCTTGCTCTGCGGATGGGTGAACACCCATTACATACCGAGTTCCCTCCGTGCCTCGGAAAACACATGAAACTGTGGGCCCCTGATGTCATTCGTAGTTTTTTGGCAGTCATTACAAGTGGCCCGAAGTCTCAGAACCAGTCTTACCAAAGGGGTATCTAGGTTCGCGGGCCTGTAGACGATGAGTAATGGGCTAGCTCGCCGTCCGTCCGTCTTATGACGACGACAAGCCGTATCGACGGCGCGCTCGCGTTCCACGCGCGCCTCAAAGAGATGTCAGCAACATGCAAGGACCGACGCCCATCGGTGCTGCGGGATGTTGTACGAGATACCGCGGCCTTGACATAAAGGGCCAAGAAGGAACATGGGTGGTTTTTAGTCAGTAGAAGTCTGACACTCCCTTTCGCTCTGCCCAAGAGCAGGAGGGGTTATAATAATAATAATAATAAAACATTTATTTCAGGTATCTTAACCCATATTATACACATGTTTAAAACATTCACAATACGAACAATAAAAAGAGTCACTTAACAGTAATGTGCCGTCATTTCTTAATTTTACTTGATGGTGTCACTACATTAAGCATGCAACAATGGTTAATGTAGTGACAGTCGAACCTCTCAGCCATCATCCTCAGGATGGTGTTGGAGCTGGCGCGGACCCTACGCACCATGGATGTGCACCGTTTTCGCATCGTCGCATAAAAGCAGTCAATGTGTGCCTCAGCAAACATCCCCGACGCACTGCAGTACCGAGGCAGCCCCAACAACATTCTGTAGGCATTGTTGAATTGGACTCGTAGGGCGCTGTACTGTTTTTGAGTATAGTTAGCCCACAAGGCGCTCGAGTAAAAACAGGTGCAAAACGCTCTGAAAAGGGTGTTTTTTACTTCCTTCGAGCATCGAGCAAACCTGCGAGCTATCATGTTCGCTCTAACAGACAACGCCCTACGTTCCCGTTCTATGTCTGAATCGTCTTTCAGGTCAGAGGTCACCAGATGCCCAAGGTATTTGAAGGTTTCAACCCTGTTCAGCGGTACATTATTTAATATAATGCTAGGGATACTATCTGGACATTTACCCCTGGCCCGAAAAACCATACATTCACTTTTTTTGCTGTTATAGAGCAGGCCATGGCTGAGAGCATATTCCTCACAAATGCCGAGCAGCTTAGACAGGCCACAAACCGAGGCGCTCAGCAGCACCATGCCGTCCGCATAGCTAATGTATGTTATTTGATGATTTCCCACCTCCCAAAAAAAGGGGGTATCTGGGTTGTGGAGGTCAGTTAAGCAGTCGCTCCATGTAAAGGACTGGTATTTAAGTAGCTGCATCGATTTAGACAGAAAGCCGACGTCAACATAGTTGTGAAAAGCTTTGTGTTTAACTTCCCATCGCCAAACCTATTTATAAATATGGTGTTTCTTTTTCTTTCTTCGAGATTACATGCGTGATGTTATGTTATGAGTTATAACCTTATAACATTGAAAAGTTGAAGTTCAGCGTGCTTTTAACAAATAAAACTTAAATTAACAGCGACGAAATGCAAAGGTCAATAAAGGGTAGTTCATCTGTTGAGGACGGTACGGGGGTACCGCACGATCTCCCGCGAAGCGGCGAACCTCCTTGCCGGATTGCCGCCGTGGGATCTGGAGGCGATAGTCCTCGCGCGCCTGCATCAATGGCGCGCGGAGGCGCTGCGCCGGGGGGTCACTCCGCTGCCGCGGCAAATTGCTGCGCGGCGGACAGACCTCCGGTGCGATCTCATGGCGGCATGGAGACAGCGACTGTCGCAACCCCGTGCAGGGCACGCCACGATAGTGGCGGTAACTCCCCTCTTTGAGGAGTGGCTTGAGAGGCGCCACGGCGCCCTCACCTTCCGTCTGACGCAGGTCCTCACCGGACACGGATGTTTCGGGAGGTACCTGCACCGAATCAGGCGGGAGGAAACGCCCGGATGCCACCATTGCGAGGATCGGCCGGAGGACACGGTGGAGCACACAGTGGAGGTGTGCCCCGCTTGGGCGGAGCCCCGCCGTGTTCTCGTAGCGGCGATCGGCGGCGGCGACCTCTCGCGCCCGGCCCTGGTGCAAGCCATGGTCCGGGGCGAGGAGGAATGGGACGCCGTCGCCTCCTTCTGCGAAGCAGTGATGCTGGCGAAGGAGGTGGCGGAACGCGAGAGGGAGAGAACCTCTCGTCCCAGCCGCCGCGGGAGGCGCTCCGGGCGTCGGGGGTCCCGCGATGACCTCCGGCCACCGTAGACGCGGGCCTGTGGACGGTGAGTGATGGGCTAACTCGCCGTCCGTCCGTCTCACGACGAAAACAGGCCGTGTCGACGGCGCGTTCGTGTTCCACGCGCGCCTCAAAGAGATGTCAGCAACATGGGAGGGGCCCGAAAGGGCCGACGCCTGTCGGGGCCGCGGGTAGTCCTCTGGTTATCGCGGCCTCGACATAGAGGGCGAAGAAGGAACATGGGTGGTTTTTAGTCAGTAGAAGTCTGACACTCCCTTTCGCTCTGCCCAAGAGCGGGAGGGGTTATTCGATGATTTTACACCCACCAAAAAAAAAAAAAAAAAAAAAGGGTAGTTCATCTGTGCAATAATAAATGAATATCGTGGCATTGGCGTCGATCGCTCTTCAGGTATCGCGTGAGGCGTCGTAATGTTACGCGAAACTGTAATAATTTAAAATAACATCGATTTCACTGATAAAGGTTATCGCAATATCGATTTTACTTATCTTGTGTTTCGTTATCTCACAGTGATATTCTTTTTTAGTCTGTTCAGACATAACTGTTGTCCATATTACTTCCCTTTTTCATCGGATTTTGTTACCAATTTCAAGGTTTTCTTGCACCGAATCCTATTAGTTTTACTGAAAAAAAGTGCCTAAGTTACACCTTATAAAATCGGCCTCAGCGTCAGTATCGGTCCAGCCGTTTCGATGATTATCCGACCAAAAAGACGTACGCACAACAATTAAGTTTTTTTTAAACTACAATAATATACCTAAACTGTCTAATGATTATGCATTCCTTTAATGCTGTTATTTCAAAATACACACAGACACTTCAATTATATTTATTTGTAGTTTGCCCTCCGTTCAACGAGAAAACTGAGCTGGAAACTGAAAACACAGCTCCATTAATTCTAGCTCAATGACCACAAAATCCTAATACACACACATCTGACAAAACAGTCGAAATTTATAACACATCACCGCTCCAACAAATCATAAACAAAACGAATTATTCAGAATTATTCATGAATAATAGATGAAGCGACATCCCCTACGCAGGGGTAGGTATCATCACTAGCCTCTTGTGCGTAATTAATCGCCAGGCTGGCCATGACGAGGCTGCTTTATTAAATTTTAGCGCTTTCCACCCTCGTTCGCCCCCTTGCACCCCCTCGCGATGAATAGACCCATCACTTTTACTATTCACAACGGACGGTGGATTAGTGAGATGAATTTCCTGACTCTCGGGGGGGTGGTACGAATTGTGCGTAGTATCTATCTGAACCCTCCTTTACTATAATATTGATGCGGATTTACCCGATTGCGTCGCGATTATTCAGCGTTTTTTTGGGCTGAGTTTTTCGTTGTTAAATATTATTTGGTGTCGTATGCCTTATGCAATACAAAAGCAAGCCAAGTAAGAGCTTCTGCCTATAGGCTGCATAAAACTCTAACGCCAGTTGAGACACTGACCAGCAGGGCTATTGCGTAGGTATCTTTTAAATATAGTGTCCATCAATTAGCTGTCAAATGGTTCTATTGACAGTTAATCCATAGACAATATGATAGCCACAGACATCTTAAAGATACGCAATAGCCCTGCAGGATTATATCCTAGGAAAGGAAATAAGCTACCATTTTCTTGTTTTTCTTCCACATGCACATCAAAATTACAGGTAGTTTAAAATACATATAAATCGATAATATTATGGCATCCAGTATTTTTTTCTCTGTTTTAACAAGTAAAGGCTACAGATAAAATATTGAGCTTAAACCCAGCGCGTCATAATTGAATCAAGCATTACTTTGTTGGCAGCGTCATGTCGGTATTAATTTGCATTTTGTCGTGAATAATGCAATTTAATTTGTTGTCCACAACAAGGTTATAACAGCGCTGTAATAATTATTAAACAGTTTATTTATGAAAGTGAAAACTCAACTACAAGCGTTTTGTACTTATAAACTTAAGCTTCAAATGTCTTTAATAGGTTGTTTGCTGAATGTCAGCACTGGGCGAATTTCAGCAAATAAACTGAACGCGCTTACCTCATTTACTTAAACCGCGTTGAAAAGCTGTCTTTGCCAATATTCCTCAGCAATAAAGACACTAACAGGTCTTGAACTTGGTTTAGATGTGTCGATCTTGTTTTTGGTTGGATAATACTAAACAAAATCTACATACACACGAAACCATTTTATTATACAGTTAACACAAAAATAGACACCAAAATCAAATAAAACTCGCTACAAACAACACAAAAGCAAAACGATCTGCCATATGCAGTGTTCCTTTGAACATTGCCATCTCAATTTGCGATGCTAATCAAATGTTAATACTAATGGGCAATTCAAATTCCCATTAGGGTTGTCAACCTACCCTCCGTACATATCGAGGTATATAAACGCGCCCGCCCGACACATACACGCCTGAGGGTGTAATATTTTTCACCCCAACAAAAACATACCACGGTTTTAGCTCGCAGCGAAAGTTTCGCCCCTTTGTCCGATCACAATGCCTACGTTATGCTTGTATTTTTTTTAATAAACCGGCTCGGTAAAGCGCCGAATCGATGGCCTCCGGCGAATATGTCGGATCACACTGTTAATTATTGACACATCCGTTTTTTATACGGTTCCTACATCAAAGCGCCATTGTGGCCCTCTAATATTATTCCTTTTGTGTAGTACGCCACTGAAACTGGCTATTTCCTTACCTTTGTACCGTGTTACGTTTTGGGCGAGACGTGGTCCTTTGTTCGTGCTCAATTATTGTTCTAAAATCACTGGTTATCAATTTTCTTGGGGATCGATGTTGAACTGTATTGGACGTTGGAGGGCTTCAATGTGACCTTGTTTCACGTTTGAGAATATATTAATATTCCTATTGGTATTTGTTTTGTGATCAAAGTTGACTGTCGGAAATTATAAATGTCAGGACGTGAAATATCCGTAGTGATGATTTTGATGCGAAGAAATAAACATTGTCTTTGAGTGACTGTTGGTAGGAATCAAACATTAATTCTTAGTAAAAAATATAGAGAACAGAAGTCTATAAAATATTTGATGGTCCTCGTGCCGTGTTTTTCTAAAAATACTTCACAATAAGGTCATATTTGTTAGTGGCACGAATATTATTTGTTCATATAGACGAAACAAAATTACTGTTTGCACAAACAAAGCTATTCAAGTATCTCATACATAGGAATCTTGTTGATAAAGATTTACTATTTGAAGAAAACAGGACATGATCCGATTAATGTTGTTTTCATATCCGATGCCGAACCAATTACTCCTCATAATAAAACTAGACTTATTGTTGACGCAAAGAGCAGTGAAATAAAATGGGATCGACTTTGCCGAGACTTAGTGGTTTTTTGAAAAATTACGTTCTCGTTTCGGTGTTTTATCCTTCTTCTTCCTTTGTTATTTTTTTTTGGGCCAATTAGGTGGCCTCGTTGTCATTAATAACGGCGACTGTGGCGAAAACGTGGTCTGTTCGAGTTGGTCGTTTCCTATGGAGATGAACCAGCAAGAAACTCAATGGTTACTCTTTGGGTCCCAGCGGTGGGGTCATTATAGTTTTAATTGTTATTAGGTTTTCTTTAAGGAATTTGCCGGGGAATCTGCCCGATTGATGGCAATGGCTTAACCCATATTACAATGGGCAAATTATGTTCGCTGGCGTTATGTTATGTTATTATGAAATTATCAATGTTTTGTCAACGATGATATATCCAAAAGCATAGGCGAAGTGTGTAAACTTGTAAAGGATGATATGGCAAGTAAGAAGGTGTCTGATAGGATGACGAATAATACCTAGAGAAAAATGGAAGATGAAGACCATGCTTCGCTGACCCCAAATGAATTGCTTTAACGGCACTCTCGTTAGAGTAGGATATGCTCTAAAGCTCTTTTGTTTGTATTTCTTCAACATCCTATTACTGTTCCCACTGCTGGGACACAGGCCTCCTCTCTTTTTGAGAAGCAATGGGCAATCTTCCACGCGGGCCCAGAGCGGGTTGGTAGATGTCACATGTCTTCGATTTTTTTGGTTCTAAGACATGCCAGTTTCCTCACGATGTTTTCCTTCACCCATATTTTAAAAAATAAAATAATAATGATGATGATACAGAGAGCTGTACTCCTGGACACGGCTCGTATTGTCAGGAGGTTCCTCTCTCTGGAGCCCTGACCGCCGCCGCCGGTAGCTTGGACCCTGTTAACGATACCGGTGGGCCACAATTTTTTAATTTTTTTTGTAAGAAATATTAAAAAATGTGCTAAATTTGTTCAAAAATAAATAAAGGAAATAATGATGATGATAATATCCAAAACAGTTAGCCCAAGTGTTTTCAATCCAAACGACCAAAAAAACTTTTAATCAGCGATCCTACCAGGCGATGAACAATTGAATACTGAATAATTTTTGTGGTAATGAAATACAGAGCGGCGCTCACTGGCGACGTCACTACCTACCCCGATCTAGATAAAGGGTTGAATCACGCTCGACACGAAACTAACGGATACGATCGGTTTCCGATAACGTGTAGCAAGCACGGAAACTTTGCCTCTTAAAAAATGCCACCACCAAATAAAAAATCGGTTCAATTTTTTATGAGGTTTAAAGAGTTGTGATACTGTCAATACTGGTACAAATCGAAGGGCTTTACACGCATTTTTTAAAGCTTGTAAAGTCGTAAGCGTGACGTGTTTTATGTTTACGAGGAGTTCTATAGGTTTTGATTTGAATTTTAATAGTGATCGAATAAGATCCTTAAGGGTGCTTGTCGATTGTTTTGAAATAGGGTATGCGTATTTTGGTTTCTAAGCAACTGTTATAGAACACAACATCACGCCTGTAATCCCCGAAGAGTAAGGCAGAGATGTAGGTACCTAATAGTAGGTACTTACACCCACATTTCATCAGTTAGGTATGTTAAAGTCCAACGTAAAAGGGGGCGAGCCTATTGCCATTAATCGTGTACAAATCCAGACTCCATGGCTGTTACTAAGATATTCCTGATGGAATAACTCAAAAACACTTAGAACGACCTCGGGAGCGATTCCAGGACCTCTTGTGTATCAGTCGCGCTTGCGAACACCAGACCAAACGAGGTAGTCTGTAATTGAAGACGCAATTTTCATTCAAATATTACGACTGGATAGCACTAAAATTTGAAAGCACTACCGACCAATTGTAGTCAACTTTGATGATAGATACTCAGATTTATTAGGACTTAGGAACCCCACTTAAAAATGGCCATAGCCCACAGTTCCCAAAATCAAGCAATTCAATATTATAGCTAAATATACCAATTTGAATTTGAACAACTGAGTACCGTGCAGTAAAGTTAAGTTTTTATTTGGACATAATAACAACCATTTTCGAAATACGTATGTATATTTTTTTATTTTAAATTGTCTTCACAGATGCATGGCTGATTTTTCTTTATTGTGAGCCATAATTGTCACACAGCTCTTTAGATATTTTGCAATGGTGGAAAGCGATATCTTCTGGACAATCGGATGATGACGACCGCTGACTGGCTGATGTTTGTCTGATTGCCAGTGTGGAGCCCTTTTGCAGGATATGCGCCACCTCCGATCCTGCCCATTCTGCACAACCATTGGCACCTTTCAAGATTTACTCGAAGTAAATGATAGAGGTGTGCATGTGGCTACATACTGGTCTATTAAAATTTGAGATTCTCATCGACTTGTGAAAAAGAAGTCGACCAAATTTAACCAAGTACTTTTGAAGATACTAACGGCCGCACTCAGAGAGATTTAATAATTACCTACTTAAGCCGTTCCTTAGTAAAGATTGAACATACAAAACCTTCGGAAAAGTTAAAATCTTTACTAAGTGATGGCTTAAGTATTCATTAAATCTCAACGGCATCGGCAGTTAGACTTATTTCATGCGTAGAGCGATACTCAAGCACTGTTATCATTTTAAACATAGATTTTTGATTTTTTGAGCATCTTCTGTAATACGAGCCCAAGTATTGGCTATGCTGCTTGCTTAAACCCAGCATTTTTCCTACTTATCGACAAAACCAATCCACCTAAAACTTGAACTAACAAAAACAAGCGTAAAGACAAACAGCTTAAAATGAGCGGCGAACTCAAAGGACTTGTATAGGGTTAAAGTCTTTTCAACCAACATGAAAGCGTGCGAGCTAGTGGCGGCGGCGTAACGCGATCCTTTTACAAATCGGCACCGCGAGCCACAAAGCTTTGTCTTTGCCGCACATCACCGCCAATCATATCACCACTTACTTATTGAACTGTTGAATACTTGAATCTTCTTTTTGGCCCTTTGAGTCGGCAAATTTTTGAATTGGACAAAGGTTAAGTAAGAGCGTATGGATGGTATTGGAGATGATTTTGAGTGAGTTGGGGAGAGAAGAATGTGATATCAAAATGATGGAAATTCTGATAATATTAGCCAGTGGCTACCATACTCACAAAATAAAAGAATAGAGGAAGACCAAAGAAGGGATGGATGAACTGTGTTAAGAATGATATGGTAAGAAAGAAGGTGTCTCATGAGATGATGAGAAACAGAGAAGTAAGAAGAAGATATGCTTCGCCGACTCTACATTAATTGGAATAAGAGCAAAATAATGATAACTATCATAATCTTCTCATAAATAATTAATCACCAATGTACGTAACAGATGTTAGACCGTAAAATCCAATTGCAAAAGTGCCTAAGATCGGTTTAAAGAACGCCATGCATCGATAAAGATTATTACTTACAACTTATCGTAAACTCACGCCTATTTCCGATGAGGTATAGATAGAAACTACATAACGCCACTAGTTACGATCCTTGGACAGTTTATTTATTTGGTTTACGTTCACTCATCTGGGCCTGGATCATAAGCAAGTACTCAGCACGTGACTTTTTTTTAAAGAAGTTATCCGACTAGTCAAAAACTTACTCTATTCATTTGACAGTTAACTATATCGACATTTGTATATATAATATTTTTAATACTCGTAGTGTCGATAATAGTATTTTTGCACTCACTCATGCTTTCTGCTCATCATATTTATTGCTTCATACGAGATGTGTGAGCTCGCTCATCTCCATCATCATTCTCTTACCTTTATCCCAATTTATTTAGGGTCGGCGCAGCATAAGTATCATATTTATCCATACTTGTCAATGACTTATCATCTCATCAGACACATTCTTTGTTGCTGTAACATCCTTTACACAGTCCATCTATCGTTTCTTTGGTCTTCCTCTACTCTTCACCTCCACATTCATCAATACATATAAACATCAATGCCACTTATCGTTGTAATTTTATAACTCAAGAACGGACTCACTTATCCAAACCAAATTAATGTTTAGGCTTTGTTCGGAATATTTAGTAGATGGTTTATGTGAAGTTTGCACAAAATCGGTCGAGCGGTTCTTCATTTATCAAATTTTTTGTAACAAATTAATTCAATGAATGGCGGATAATTTTGTTAATGGGGATTTTGCTGTCTTGGACCCGGTAGGTGGCGCTGCTGTCCAGGCAGTACGACGTCTGCCAGATCCGCTGGTACTCAATGAAAACAGTTTATCACGCGACGTCAGTACAACACTGAAAGCACATCTATTATTTAAATCCATAGTTTCAACTGTGTACGGTTTCATTTAAATTTTACTTTTTTCTAGCACTCTCAATATTTTCGCTTTGAAAATATTTCGAGAGCATTCACACCGTCGATGCTGTGGCCGATAGAATTTAAAAGGTTTGTAAATATTTCGCTTCGATACGCAGGTAAATTATTATTAATCAAGATAGTTTTACTTTCACACGGACCTAAAAGAATCCTATTTAATTACCTACTTAACTTAATTATTTAATTTCTTATTGAGATTGAAATGAGTATTTTGTAAGGATTTGCCTGTTTTTTTTTTTCATTTTTCTACCGATTGAACATCTCTCTCGAATTTGTCTTCATTCTCCAGCCCAGATCCCATCTACACTACCTAATATTGTAAAGAGGAAAGATTTGTATTTTTGTGTGTGTGTAAGTATGTTTCTAATGAATAAACTCAAAAACTCCTGGGCCTATTTATAAAATTCTCTCACCATTTTAAAGCTACATTCACCCTGAGTAACATAGGCTACTTTTTATCCCTGTATTCCCACGGGAACGGAAATTACGCGGGTGAAACCGCGTGACATCCGCTAGTTCCTACTCGTAAGATATTTCGGCCGAACTCAACATGTTATCTTTTTCCATATTTCTCTATTAGTCTCAGTATCTAGCCGTATCATGTTTCACTCAGTCATATACTTTCATTTTCCTCACATTGACATCCACGATCATACAAAAAAAATCCAAAGCTACGAAAATCTACCTACTGCCAAGCGTGGCATTGTATCATTTTCAGTGATTTATGAGAACATCCTCTATACAGTCTCATTTATGTGCCTCCTTATGTAGGCATTGTATGTTTATTGTTGAAACAGCGAATCATTCATCATACCATGTGATTTATCGTAAAACGTTTTACGATCTCTCGTTTCCGTGTTAGTCTAAAAACAACCGCAAATAAATCTGGCTGTCCTTGTTGAATCGTATTGGTTATATTATAACAGTACATTGAATAACTACTTGGGTTGTTCTTCTTAGCGTGTCGATCGCAATTTATATGGAGTCGACTTAGATCTTAGCTACGAATTTGGCGCTGAAACAACAAGCAGAGCATAGAGCATACAGGACACCATCATCATCATGTGTCCCAATGTTTGTGGAGCTTCACCAAAAAGCCACAATCTGCCTGGAACGTACCTCAGCTTTTTGGTACATGTTATGTGTTGGCCTAGGCACTGTTTGGAAAGACTTATAACACTAGGCCAGGTAGATGGTAAACGCGTGCAAGGCAGAGCATCGATGAGATGGTCAGACGCGATCATTAGAAATACAGCGTCAGACATCGTTTGACATGATGAAATGAACCTTATTGGCTATTGGCTCTCCGTATTTTTTGGACTGTCGCATGTTGCCGATCAAATGTGAAGTTGAGGATCTCAGTTTCTCAATATTAGTACTTATTTTTCTAACGCCTGGGTGTTTGAGCTAAACTTAGTGTACCTATGTTCGTTTATAAAAGAAGACCTCAGAAACAATGTGCTCATCTGTCTTTAAACTTCTATTTCATGTGGTAAATTTATCAAAATGAATGACTTTGCCGTTTGCCGTGTCTTACGCAATAGGGTGGTTCACCAAAAAATCTAATCAGTCCGTCTGTTAGATTATCGAAAAATATTGGATACGTGGTTTTTGCTTTATCAAATTAATAAGAAATGACGAGAATAAAACGTGTCAAAGATCTTAAGTGGGGGCTTTTGACGTCGCTTTGTGGGTAAAAAAGAACTAACCTTGTGACGTCACACGACTTGACACAACTTTACGAAGCACTGTAAGTATCTTCTTCATCTTTTGTTTACGTGAAAAAAGAAAAAAAATGTGTCCATTATTTTTTGAAAATCGGACGGACTAATTAGATTTTTTTGGTGTCTACCTCTCTATTACCTACCCACTAGATGTACCTCCTAATACAATAATTTTTTTCTAAACCATGCTGAACCGTCTTAGACTTGATCATGATAGGTGACCTTTCTTAAACCCGCGTGTCCTAACACGGGTTACCCCGAGGCATTTTCTGAAGCACGAGGCCCGCTATATAAAAACAACTTCACCTAATAAGCAAAAGTACTTTCTACTTTCGAAAGTAATATTTTGTTGTCGTTTCCTTGTACTAGAATAATGCTTCTAATTTACGAGCAGACGTATTTCACAAGCGCTTTTGGAAACATTTCTAACCATTGTCATTAGCATAAAACGGTAAGACGATACCTAAAAAGATTGCTTGTATTAATAGCTGTATTTCCAAATGTTTCGTTAAAACATCTTTGTAATGGCAGCAGAAAAAGGATCACGACGTACTTTCTGAAATTGAAACGACGTAGCCGACCGTTGTGTTCGGCAACTTTTCATGCCTAGTCAGACCCTAATGGAAATGACAAGTCTAATGTAACAAGTAACAACTGAAAACATCCCGTTGGACGGATGTAACAAAGCATTCATTTTCTGATGGCGGTAATCTCGCCGAAGGGCGCCATTGTTCGTCATTTTCTCTACGGGCCTATATTTTTTTTCGTATTTTCTTTTCGAAAAGAATAAAAATTGTGAACAGTATTGTCGCGGCGTAGGCTCGCGCCGTGATCGCGCAAAAAGGAGCCCTGGATGACAACGAAATGACGGGAGCGTCCGCGGGTGGCCCCCTCCCCCCTCTTGTAAAAATGTCGCCGAGGGAGGGGCGGCGTGCCTACGACAAGACGGCATTTTTACACACCGCCGCCGAACCGGCAGATCGTATAACACCGATTTGGGATCAACAGAAATTGAACCGTGACACGTGGAGCGAGATCCTAAAACAGCTTGGAGGCGTGCTGCTTGACTTTTTAAAACACGAGCCGTGTTTGCGATAAATCGATAAGTATATACGCTACACGCCACCAGCAGAGGGTACAAATTGCACGGATTTTACAGTTCTTTGTGTTGACACGCCAGGGGTGGGGTGTTTAGTGGTTTCCGTCCGATGTTTTTAGGAAATATGAAATTTTCGGCTTTAACTCTCATACATACGACGTTTTCGTTTGAATGACTGTAGAGGACCCTTATCCCTTTTTGCTTTACATATTTTGGATACCAACATTTTCGTGGAATTCGTGGTGGTAGCTATAGGTACACTGTTTTATTTGAAAGAATAAATCTCATCTTATAAACACAACTAAGATACGATACGAACCAACGAACAACGTGAAACTTAAAACATTTGACAGTGAACAGACACTGGGCACCCTCGTTCCATGATAGACCTGATCCATCTTTTTCCATCAGACGTGATCGAGTTCAAGGGCAAGACAATTAGAAAAATAAACTTCTTTTCAGCGCAGCACTAGCTGTGGCACCTGTTACAGAAAAATTGAAAAGAAGTCGTTTATCTTGGTATGGTCATGTAATGAGGAGGAATGAAACGCATGTGACTAAAAAACGAATGGATATAAATATTGATGTATGGAGGAAGGCCAAAGAAAAGATGGATGGATTGTGTGAGGAATGATATGAATGAGAATGGAGTAAAAGCCACCGTGACGTCTAACAGAAGAATGGAAGAAGAACATGTATTGCGCCGACCTCAAATAGAATGGGATAAGGTCAGGAAGGTGATGATGATGAAACTTCTTTTCAAACAGACCACAGCTTGATAGTTAGGTTTACTTACACAAACTTCAATGTTCTTGAATATAAGCCAATATTGAATAAATAGGTACAACAAGTATGAATAATGTTTTGACCGTCTCAGCATTGTGAAACGCGCGTGGTTGATTATGGGTCCACTCGTAGAGAGGAGTCCAGAGGCCTAGTAGAGGGAATATTACCTATAGGCTGATTTATATACTTAGACTGCCTGGTTGGTCTACCGATCGCAAGTGCGACTGATGAGCACGAAGTCCTGGGTTAAGCAAAGCATTGTTGTGTTCTTTGATCAGGAATTTTGCAGCAGCAGCGACGGCGTCTAGATCTGTGCACCGTTGATGGAGATGATTACATGGGACTTGACGGAATTAGTCAAATTTGTGTGTACTACTTATAGGTGCACGTCTAACCGTTCGGGGATCACAGGCGTGATTTTGTGTAATATATGTTACGATTATGCTTATGCCAGGACTCAGTAGATATTAAATCTAAACATTTTCTTCTGGGTCCTGTAAATTTTAGTGCCCAGTAGTTGAAACGCTATAGGTAATATTCTGATAATGCTCGCTAACTAAACATTTGCTTGTTACAGATCGTCTCGGACAAAACGAAGCGCAGCAGTACTTCGCCCATCACCCGGAGCTGAAGCAGGAAGGTGTAGCAGAGTACATCGGCAGTCCTATCCACCAGAAGACTGACGTTACACCTGAGAAACTGTTCAGTAAGAAGGACTTTGGTAAGTAAATATCGTTTCACGGCTTATGGTATGGAAGCTGTAGTGGTTAGGGAATAGTGCAAAGGGCTGTGCCTGGTGGATGGCAATAGGCGTATCTCTTATTACATATTGAAAAATTACTGACAAAATATGGAGTCGTATAACGACTTACCTAATGTTTTGTTAAAATTCTATCATGTGGTGTAAAACAGGACGGGTATTGATGACGACACATTTTTGTGGTTACGTATACTTTCTTAAAGCTTCGTCAATAAGTTGGATTTTATAATGACTTACGATCCGAGACCATCATGTTTTAGAATTAAATTTATCACTTTCTCCAAAAGGGACCCAGATATTATTTTAGACATTAACCTGATTAATGATTTCATAAATAAGAGACTTAGACCTAAAGTGGACGTACTGCTAAGATATCTCTGTCTATCCTTTTATAGAATGCAAGCGTGATGAAGTCATTTGTCTAGTTCACTACACTTTCAAAGTCCTACGGCTATTCCCCGTATCAAAAGATCAATATCGCACCCGACGACGATTAAATTCATTGAAAGATTGACTTCCCGTACCACGCATGCACGTATTGCACGTACGAACGCATCCGCTAAAGCACGATGCACGCGTACGCACTCTTACGGACATAGTCTCAGGTAGTGCTCAAGATAATCGCTCGGCCATGAGCTATGCGCTCAAGCGTCGCGCGTTTCAGCCCGGACTTGCGAAGATATTCGAAGTGTAGAAGAGATGTGCATAGCTCGAACCGCAAGTCGCGCGTCGCTCAAAGCACGCCGCTCACGTCTCTACTCGTCTCCCCTGTGCTGTGCTAAACCGAGTGCAAACATCTCTCATCTTGTTTAACCGTTTCCACTATAGCTAAGCGGAGACGATAACACGATAAGTGTATTAAAAAGAATTCTATTGGTGGTTTACAACACGTAAGTAGATAGAGGGGATAGGAGTATCCTCTCGAAAGCATAGGCGGTGAAAAAAAAGAAATGATTTCTTTAGAGCTTCATGCAACCCACGCATCGCGACGCTAGTCGCGCGTAGCGACGCGCAAACAAACAACGCGTTTTACTTGATGTATCGCCAGAGGTCGTGAACGTGGCATAATACTGCTAATGAAAACCTGAGATCATGAGTATTTACTTAAGATTTCTTCGTGTTGTTGGCACAACAGTAGGTATTTGTGTTGAAATGTTGTTGGCCCAAAACTTCGTCACTACCACGACGACGTCGGCGGTAGCAGCGCAGAAGTCAGTTTGATTATAGATATTATATGTACATGGTTTGGGAAACATAGGGCTGAGTATATCGTGGAGTAACGTTGTAATACAAATTTTTAATTTGAGAGAAAAAACTAAAAGTGTACTTTGTTTTTTAAGAAAAAATATGGTTACTTAATTAACCTTATAGATGTCAAGGTGACCTTATCACCCAGTGTGACCGAACACGCGCAACAACATATTAATCTAGCTAGACTAAGAGGTCAAGTTACATCCAGTAGGCGATAATCTTCGTAACTACTAATCCGACTTCGTAATTTCTTGAACTAGGGGATGCGATGGAAGGCTAGGTGGACCGATGACCTGGTGAAGTTTGCGGGGATCCACTGGATGCGAGACGCACGGGACCGGGCGACACTTGGGGGAGGCCTATGTCCAACAGTGGACGTCTTTCGACCGAAATGATGAATGGGAAGTTGCATTATCCCCGAGTGCCATAGACTATATTTAAAACGTTCCCATGGAATAATTTTCGATCATAACGAGACCAAGGCCGCGGGCAAAAAAACTAGTACTGAATATTTCTGCTCAAAAATCGCAACATCACACGGTTGACTAGCAATTAACTCCCGAATACACAGGCACCTGAAAAAAAAAACAACGCAATCGTATGCGCAAGAGCATCATCATTCCGCTCAAATGCCTTTCCATATTCAAATTATCAGATCTGTCGATCAGGGCGCGAACAGAACGCCTTTGTGCTTGTAAAATTAAACGTATTAATACTTATTACAAATGCTCTGCTTTTGTTGAAGTGTGCATCTGTCTGTCTGTTTGTCTGTTAGGTGATTGTGTAGAACAGGGGTTATGTTTCGTGAGTCCCTTTTGTGAGATTTTATCTACCGCAGGGTAACGGTAGCTGGGTTGTTTGGGGACTCATTGGGAGGTGGTGAAAGAAATTGAATAATACTTGAAAAAATTTTTTTTGATACACATGGATTGCTCGTGGCTTAATAATAACTGCCGCTTGGGTCGATTTTTAAGTTAAGCCATGCTTGCCTAGGTTCGTCCGTGGATAGGTGACCACCTGTTGGAATCCCAACACTAAGATTTAGTCGATGCGATATACGCACATTACTAGAGCGTCTAAACGCGTAGCATCGTATTCGCGCCCAACCAGTTGCCATCTTCAGCTTGTACGTTCAACATCGGCCACAGCAATAACGGGATCGATAAAACAAACATAAATAAACATAGTTAACATAATTTAATAAGTAGGTATTGTGTATTTGTCAAGAACCCAATTAAAAGTGAACAATTTAACAAGTTTGGTTTGGCTTTCTCAACCTCTTTACCACATGGTCCTTCGAGCCGGATATGAATCACCCATTACATTTGTACCGAGTTTCCTCCATTCCTCCATTTGTACAGATTTTCAGGCAACTGGTTACGTGCACTGGCATCGGCTTAACGTCCTTTCCAGTGCACGTAACCAGTTGCCTGAAAATCTTACCGTATACCGTATTACCGGAACCAGTACTAATGGGGCTGTGGAGATCAGGTAGACAGTCGCTCAATGTAAAACAGATACTTGTGTTCAGCTGCTTGGTTAGACGGGAAGCAGATTTTCTTAAAACATTACAAGAAAATCTAGTTCCAGTCTATGTTTTTGCAGTGCATTTTTGACAAACTGGTTGATTCCTACTTCAAGGCAGGTAACTATGGGCTGCGGAATGTTGTAAGAGATACCGCGGCCTTGACATATTTATAGGGCTAAGAAGGAACATGGGTGGTTAGTCAGTACAAGTCTGACACTCCCTTTCACTCTGCCCAAGAGCGGGAGGGGTTATTTGATAATTTCCCACCCCAAAACAAAAAAAGGCAGATAACCGACATTTCTAGCCAGCTTTTAAATAACAACTATTTCGTATTCCATAGTAAGTATGACAGCTCTTGAACACTAAGATTATAAACTGTAGGGATCATGTCAGTTTAAAAACTTATATCGCTAAAATGTATGTTATATTTGTAGGGGCAAAAAAGCCTTTGATGCAGTCTGTACTTTGCAACTTAACCAGATCTGTTAAAACAAACCTTAAACCTTCTTGACACAATCATAAAATTCCTTAGCCTACTTATTCTGATTTTGTAAAACTTTAGCACAGTTTTAAGTTTAGTTCAATTTATGAATCAGGTCACATTACTCAGTGGAACTTGTGAAATATCCGTAGTTTTCAGAAGACTTATGCTATTTCTAGGTTACAACTTAAGCACTTGATGTTATTACTGTCGTGTTCTTAGATCGTAGCTTATCCGTCTCGATATTATCGAGGAAAAGTGGAAATAATATTATAGTAAACTAGTTTTTGTCACGGGTTTACTCTCGTTATTCGCTCCATGTAATGCGGCTGCCACACACTCGACGAGTGGCATGGGAAGTAGCGAGGAAAGGAGTCAGAGACATAGTGTGGTCACTTTACTCGTCATGCCGCACGTCATGCTCCTCGTCCTGCCCATCGCTCCCTATGTTGTCGGTTTTTGATTTTGTAGGAGCGTCGCGATTAATAGCGCGAGTAGAGCAGTGTGGGCAGAGCGGGCAACATCGCGGCAAATAGCGGCAGCGCGAGGAGCATAGCGTTGAGCAGCGCGAGGAGCATAGTGTGGCGGCCGCATACAATTCTGGTATTTAGCTGCACCCGATTAGACTGGAAGCGAATTTTCTTGTAATGTGCAGTTTTGTCAAACTCTTTAAGTACCTATGTCTTGTCAATTACCTTTAAAGCAGATTTCACCACTTAAATTAAATACTAACAGACATTTCTGGCCACCTTAGTCGTGTTGTTAGGTCGTAGCTTAATCATATCGATTAGTGCGGAAAATGTGAAATAAAATTATCATTGACTATCTTTTGCTCGCGGTTTCGCTCTCGTTATTTAACGGAGATAAACTCACAGGAACGTTTCAAATGCTTATGTTTTTTTTGTTTGTATTTTGGGGTAATCTACCTAACTACTGAGCCGTTTCTGAAAATTGTTTCACTTACAGGGAGCTATATTATCACCGAGTGACATAGGCTACATTTAAAACATTCCCGTGGGTTAAAATCCGTACACAACGGAAGCGACGCCTCGAACAAAAGCTAGTCTTATTATACTTTAAAGCGACAGCATTTCTTCTAAAACTTTATTTTTGATAGCCTAGTCTACTTATCTAGTCATCATCATCAGCCTATAAAGCTCCCACTGCTGGGACACAGGCCTTCTCTCTACGATAGGGAATGAGCTATAATCCACTACGCGGCCCAGTAACCCGCACTGGGCCGCGTAGTGGATTATAGCTAGGTAGATGTCACATGTCTTCGAATTATTGGTTCTACGACATGCCGAATGTTTTCTTTCACAGTTTTCCTATCTAGTACCATCTGAGATCTGTTAAGCTGGATGGTACTAATTAAGCCATAAAATAAAGATCTCGCAATATTAGGTCAAGTTACTGTTTCGAAGAAACGCAGAATAATAAAAACTTTGTTCCAAGTTTCCGTCTCCAAGGACTGTCCTCACGGCTTTTCATTAAACTTGAAAAAGTGTTTCAATTCTGATGAACGCCGGGCAAAGAGTTGGATGTTTTTTTTTTGTTTTTGTGAGCCTATAGGTACTGTCCCGCTGCTAGGCAAAGACAATCCGTCAATTCCATGATTTTTTTTCTCGGTAATATTAATTAATACTTTAATAGCTTTTCTGTCTAACTGTGGTACTCAGAGATATTTAATGATTACTTAAGCCGTCACTTAGTAAAGATTTGACATACTTTTGTATGACATAACTGTCGAAACCTAAGTGATGGCCTAAATATTCATTAAAGCTCTCTGAGTGCGGCAGTACCTAAGTGCTAAAAAAAATCACGTCAATTCACAGCGATAAACGTGTCAGACGATCACGCCCGTCCCTGATTGATTAATTAGGCAGAGGTACCTATACCTAATTATTATTATCAGTGATGATGACATTTTTAACCGATTTATAATAGGACTAGGTTTTTTATTTGGCTGTATGTATTTTTATTTTGCTAGTTATGTTTAAGTCCCATATAATAGGGGCGAGCCTATTGCAGTCATCATCATCATCATCCACAGCCCGAATTCACCCACTGCTGGGTATAAGTCTCTCTTTTTCTGGTGGCTATCGCCACGTTCTTGTGCCAGTCTCATCCAGCAGTCAACCAGCAACAAATTCCGCCTTCAGTATACTGTTGAGAAACGTCTGTTGTCCCAATAACCTAGTCCCGACCTGAAAATCAAACCCACTAGACCAAGAAGACAAACAAATACATACATACACACGAATAGAGAACCTCCTCCTTTTTGGAAGTCGGTAAAAAAGTTAAAAAAGAAAAGTCGCCGTTGTCGTCGGCCGGCCATCGCCGACGGAAGCTTAGAATAACTCACCTTGTAACTTTTACTGACGCCTTTTTATGGCTGAAACAGATCCTGTAGGTAAAACGGCTCAGATAATTCAAAAAAAGATTTAAATTCATTTACTTTTATATCAAAAACTCAATTCCTTTTACGCCGCGTACGATTTGACGGCTAAACTTGTGAACAGATTTCATTGCAATTGGGTAGAAGGCAAAAACAATGTAATTAGTCTTTGTAACAGCTACTTACCTATAGGTACTAGGTATTACGATACCCGTTGGTAAGAGTAGTTGCCATACTTTCGGCCCACTGACCACCAACGGTTAACGTGGTTGCCAAGAATGGAAGAAACTCGGTATGTAAACGGTGGTTACTCATCCACGGACCAACCTAGACAAGCGCGGCTTAACCTGAACATTGACCCCGAGCAGCTGATATTATTTAGCCTCGAGCTCCTCTAAGAAATAGTACTTAAATACCTAGTAAAATCATACATCCCTAAAATAACCTCAGTATCATCCACCATACAAACCAACTCAAAACCAAATAATCAACTTACATTCACGTTAATTTTAAATCAGTACACATCTGTGTGTTCACTAAAGTGTCGGTGTGAGGTTGTGTGTGTGCGAAGCGTCGTCCAATCGTCACCTCGCGCGTGAATAGTGGGCGGGGCTTCACACCCGGCTCGAGACTCCATGCGATCGATTTTATTTGAGACACGGCTGGGAAAAAATGTGTGCGAGTGTTTACATGTGTATGTGTGTGTTCTTCGCGATGTGGGTGAATTGTATAAGTATCAGACTGATTAACTAAGTATGTATAAGCCTCATACTTAAAACTTGGACAAGATTATGGTCTGGTCTTTAAAAGAAACCATTGAATTTGTATCTGCTCAGAGTAGTCGAATAGGACGCTTTCGCGTTCATTTCGTTGCGTAATGTCGCCTTATAATAAGCGCAACGTTGTTTACGAAAACTGTTTTTTAACTTTGCTTTCTTGAACATTTTTTTAAGTTCTTCTGTTTGCTACATAGTGACTAAAAACGAACTTAGTTTGTTGTGTAATTGTTTGATATTTTTCTTCGAATCTGCTCCTAACTTTCTTAACTTCGCACCCAAAGTGAGCTATTTCATTACCGTCTTGTAGAAAGCACAGCGCCCATAACTCCCCTAAGGCCCGTTCTAGGCCTCAGGCGATTCGAATTTCAACTTGCCTCAAGCGATGCTGGCGCGCATTACATGTTTCTTTCGCAACGAGGTGTCTTGGTATTCTCTAAGCGTTCTTTCATTTGTTTGCTCTGTAATTACAGTCACATCACGTGACATGTCGTTTGAGCGGCTTGTAGGTCTAAAATAAGATTTGATAGTAGTAAGCCAATTGTCCTATATTGTTATTATATTTTTTGGTGCTACGGGAACTCTTTGTGTGCGAGCCTTTTTTTATGCTCTTGGGCAGAGCGAAAGGGAGTGCCAGACTTCTACTGACTAAAAACCACACATGTTCCTTCTTTGCCCTTTATGTCGAGAAATTTTCTCTATGATGGCTAGTGTATATTAGCATTTGCACTAATATTCTGAAGAGGCACAGTTTGAAGTTTACACAAAGTGTAAAAGGACCCTTTAGAAAACCGTATACCATGCATTACGTACTTCAAACAAAGTAACTTTATGCAGAAATTAATACGAGGAAACGACTTTTTTTTCGGTTGAACAATCACATTTTACGGTAGGACTCATTGAACCGCACTCAAAAGATTGTGCTGATGGATGTATTAAATAGTCATCATCATCTGCCTAGCCTTTTCCCAACTATATTGGGGTCGGCTTCCAGTCTAACCGGATGCAGCTGAATACCAGTATTTTACATGGAGCGACTGCCTATCTGACCTCCACAACCCAGTTAATACTAGGTAATACGATACCCTTTGGTAAGACTGGATGTCAGACATTCAGGTCACTGACTACCCGTAACGACTGCCAAAGATCTATATATGGCACCCGGGACCAACAGCTTAACGTGCTTTCCGAGGCACGGAGGAAACTCGGTATGTAATAAGCGGTCACCCATCCACAGATCGACCTAGGCAAGCGCAGCGATGCATTAAATAGTAAGAGGTGTTAAAAGTAAAGATACTCGCTTTATACATATAGATTTCTCGTAGAATGAGAGATTTGCATAAGCTAGTTTTGTATATTTTTATTGGTCGCCGTGTGTACAACAAACTCATCTTGAATTCTACAAAAGAAAAAGCCAACTTTAGGACAAACAAAGTAATCCTCGAAACCCTATGATTCAACTCATTTCAGCCCCTAGTCTTCCAACAGCAAGGCCAACAAAAAAGTACCAATCCTCAATAATGAGCCAAATCGAACCAACTCAGCAGCCACTTACACCATCAATAAAGTCCCGAAACTCCACATCCACAGTCAGCATATCACCCCTCACGGTTAGCAAACAAATAAAAAGTGAAATCGTGACATTTCCCTTCTACATTTAGGCACCTAAACCGTTTGCAAACAGCATTGAGACCGGGACGCGAGTAAATGAACGAGGGGGGTAAGGGGGGGTCCTAAACAAAAGGTGCGAGCCCCCTGCCCACCGCCACATCGACCCGGGTCGAAGGGTGGTGTGTACTGTGACCATGGTTAAGGAGAATTTTGGAAGGATACCGGGACAATGTGATTTTGACTTCATGAACATCAGTGAGTTTGGGTAAAAGCTGTCATTATGTTAATCGATAACACACGGTACCTAAGCAAAGCTTATTTATTATTTGAGAATAAAAAAGAATTCATCTGTACACCAGCACAATATACTAATTAAATACTACCTAGAGCTCTTGGTCAGTCACTGAAAAAAAATATTTAACTATTTGATACTAATTAAAATTGTCATTATTGCTCATAATATGACGTTCCACAAAACGTGTCGTCAAACCGTTTTGCAGTTTGGCAGAAGATTTGTGTATTACCCACTCAGATAAATTTAAATAAAAAAATAAAAGGAATTCGGGGGATAAATTAATAAATATATATTTCTAAGTAATCGTAAAAGCTAAAGTTATCTGATTGATGGTCTATTCCACACAATTTTGAAACATATCAAAAGTAACCAATCAATATGCCTAGCTAACCTCAAAATAGTTAGGAAAATTCCCAACTATTTTGAGGTTAGCTTCTAGTCTAAACAGATGCAACTGAATGCCAGCATTTGTTTAGGGCTACTGCTTATTTGATCTATATTATCCATTTATTGGGTAACATGTACGGTTTGGTAAGACTGGAAATCAATAGTAACCAAAATACTGAAGCACAAACACTGCCTGGTTTATTCAGTTATATGGAGGTCCAGATCGCTATGTACTTGGAGTCTAAAATGGCCACTTTTGCAGATTATTAATATGAATTGCGTTAAAAAGCGTAAAATAGAGCTTTCATAATGATAATAGTAACTGTGTCTGTGACCATTTAGAAAAATAGATCAAAATAGAAAAATACATATTATGAATTGCGTTAAAATTCGTAAAATGATCACAGACGCAGTTACTATTACGAAAGGTCCATTTTACGCTTTTTAATGCAATAGGGATGTTTACTGACTAAAAAAAAATATAATTCTAAAAAGTCCGTCTGTTAAATTATCGAAAAATATTGGATACGTATTTTTTGTTTTATTAAATCAATAAAAATTAACGCGTCAAAGATTTGGGTGGAGGTTTGTGACGTCACTGACCGGTAAAAAATGCCATACTAATGTCGTAGAATATGACGTCACACGAGTTTTAATAGCACTGTATCGTCTTCATTGTTTGTTTACGTGAAAAGAGAAAAAATACGTGTCTAATATTTTTTTGGAAATTATCTGACGGACTAATATATTTTTTTTGTAACTACCCTATTCCTATTATGATCTGCTAAAGTGGCCATTTTAGACCCCCAGGTCAGACAAAGTTTGAACCATCCATTTCCTACGAGAAGAATCATCTTCATTCTTTTGCTCTTATCCAAATTCATTTGGGGTAGACGCAGCATGTCTTCTTCCCTAATAGTGACGTTTCCTGGCAAAAAAATATGATTCTGCTTAGTCCGTCTGTTAGAATATCGAAAAATATTGGGTACGTGTTTTTTGTTTTAACAAATTAATAAAAATTGACGAAAATAAAACGTGTCCAAGATTATGATGTCATTTTCTGGTAAAAATCTTCCAAACTGTGACGTCACACGACCTTTCGAAACACCGTATCGTCTTCATTTGATGTTTACGAAAAAAAATAAAAATGATGTGTCCAATATTTTTTGGGAATGTTTCTGACGGACTAATTAGTTTTTTTTGTCAACTACCCTATTCTCTATTACTCGTCGACCAAATAAACGATGGATGGACTGTGTAAAGAGAAGAGAAGAGAGGTATCTGATGAGATGACGAGTAGAGACGTACGAAAAGAAGAACAAAGTGGAATATCCTTAAAACGCCGTCGCATATGGCCCCTACGTCCGGGGTGGTTGTGCTTTTTCGCGGCGCGTGTCACTTCGGAGGGTCGGGCGCGGCCGCCGACACTGCGGGCGTCGGGATCCCGCGTCCGGGCGCCGTCGCCATGGCAACGACACCGCGACACCACACCCACCCTCGCCCACCCCCAGCCATGGCAAAATAACCCCTAACACAACAACATACGAACCATTGCTCACTTATATACCACAGACATATAAAGCGGGTGGAATAGGTACATAAGAAGGCACGGTCAGGCGATGTAAATAACGCGAGATAACTTCGAGAGGGTCTAATGGAATAGGGAATCGTGTTTTGGAAAGTGCCCCGGAGAGAATGTTCTGGGTTGTTAACTCACGATAAGGGCCGGCTCCATGTTAAGTGAAAGTCGATATAGGATTAACTTGGCCAAATTTGATTACACAGACGTTTCGGTTGGTAGTTGATGAGTTGACGGGGTCGCGCTTTAAATATTTAGTTCTCGAGCTTTATTTGATGTTGGGTAACGAAAGGATTAATAGGTCGTATCTTGTCTGCTCTTGGGGAATTATATTCTTGTTAAATCTGGTCCATTTAAAATGCTTGAATACAGAATGATGGAAGGATAGGGAGAAAAACGTCAAGGAAACTATGGACATCTAACTGACGGACTAATTAGAATCATATTTTTTTGACCCAGTCCGATCCCCTATTACTGCCTTTTTGCCCTATTTTACTGCCTCGTTGGCAGTTGTCGTAGACCGACAACTGCCAACTGGCTCGATTCCCGGGTCGTGCAACGTTTTATTGGGTTTTTCGAACAGGAACTTCTTACTAGAAGCCACGGATTTATGCCCGGTTGGTGGTAATAGGCTTGGGGCCCCACAAGTCTATTGCAACCAACCGAGCATAAAAATTAATGAGACTTCTTAACTAGCAAAATGTGTGTGTACTATTAAGACACTTCTGCCTATCCCTTTATTTTCTTATTAATATGAGACTGACTACTCTAGAACTCCGTTTAACTAGACATGCTGATTGCGTTCCGTTTCATCGGTGTAACCCGCTCTTACCAGTAAGGCCTCATTTACGGAGACGCGGGGCGTCGCGCGACGCGTTGTGCGTTTTTAATTCAAGCACATGGCGATGTATGAAAACGGTAACCATTTTAAACGACGATTTTACGATAAGCGATTTTTTCCTCGTTAGTTTAAAATGCAGCGTTTGTTGCGGTAGACCCGCCTCTCAGTCTTCTCGAGCCTTCTGCACGCGCCCCGCGTCTCCGTAAACAAGCCCTTAAATTAATTTTATTTTTTTAATACAGTTGCTCAAAAAGTGGCGTATTGCAGGGACGTATGGCGTTCGGGATGTGGGCTATTACATACTCGTGCTTTTTTTACCTTTCCCGAACTCGTGCGTTCTCTTTCGCAACTGTCAAAATAATGTCTATTAAAAAGAAAAACCAACCATGAAGTTTTTACTAAAAAAATTCATAGAAGTTATTTTGATTCATGCAAATACGTATATTTCTAAAAAGAAGCTACATTTGTTTCAATATTAGATTTAATGATTTGATTTAATGATTTAGGTTAGGTTTCATTTAATTTCATCTCATTAAATTTCATTTTCATTTCATACCAATAAAAAAAATCCACTGAAGACTCGGATGTATGGGATAGTTCCCTTTACATACCATAATGGGTGAAAAAAAAAATCTGCTTATATTCTACGATTGGCGCCATTTTTAGAAATTTTCTTTGCAAGTTTTAGTTGTTTGTTGCACAAAATGAGTAATTTCGACCTAACATTTTACCGGAAAAGTCAAAAAGTCGCTACATTTCTATACGACGAATTTATTACGTAAATGTTATGTCTGTATACTTCTCCGAACTCTCAGCAAAATTAAAATCTTCTACATTATGGTCGAGGTCTTCGATGATAAAAAGTATGCTGAAAATAAGGAACAACGTGAATAAAAGTGCCGAAACGCCATTGTATGACAAATATACATGAACAATCATACCAAATTAACAATAGTTTGTCTCAAACAGTAAATATGCAACCTAAAACTTCCCCAGTTAGTATAAAAAACTATATCTACCAATTTCAATGAAATCAAAACAATCAAAACTTTGACAAAAGGCTGAGTATAAATTAATTACGCAACACACGACTACCTACACAAACATTTTGGTGCCCTAATTAATTATTTTTGTTTGTTTCAAAGACGTATTTCTCAATTTTTTATGATATAAAGCTTGAGTATTAGAAATGTCCTTTAAAATAATATGATTAGAAATGGGTTTGGCGCAGTGGCTGAGCGATTGGACTGCTGCGCTGCGTGTCGTTCGATCCTCTCACGGAACAAATATTTGTATGGCCTACAGATAGTTGTTCCAGGTCTGGGTATTTGTGTTTGTAATCGTGGTTACGTTTACAAACATTTAAACTCAAATGACTCAGACTTAATGAATCACTAAGAGAAATTCCTAGAGTGGGACAAGGTTTTAAAAAAGATGAGTCCCATTAATTTGTCTGATATGTGCCCATTAGTCTGTCTGTATGATTGTTACTATGTGTCTGACTGTGCCGTTCGTCTCGTGGTCGGAAGTGCGGCTGCTGAGCGTAGAATTCTTGATTCGATTCCCATGTAGGCCCAAAAGTGCTATTGGGTTTATCCTTTAGAAATGTCTCAGTCCAGCAGTTCGCCGTAATTGTGATCTCATCAGATTATGAGAGTAAAGGATGTGTTCCTTTACTCTTATATCCGATGGGTGCACCTGTCTGCGCACACACTTGTGCGCTATAATATCTCCTGCCTGAGTTGATGGATATGTCCCTGAGATATGCCGCCGTAACCGACAACGGTCAGGAGAACAATATAGTCTGTATCAAATAAAAATACTACCTTTCTTTCTTACATAATTACTTTAATAATATTGTTAATATAATGTAACATTTGCTCTCTTAATGGCATGAGCTATATGATAATGTTTAGCTCGTGCGTTGTCAAATATACAAGATGATTTATTAAACGTGGGCAATACATGAGGGGTGAAGTAATCATGTACCCGGTTATTAGGGACTGATGACCTCTGATTTGCTCTCGGCTGTTTCTTTTCAAAGTATGACTACTTTGAAACACCGGCCCCATTCAGTTAAAAACTGTGTAATAGGGGGATAGGACAAAAAAAAAACTAATTAGTCCGTCAGTAAAGTTCCAAAAAATATTTAACACATATTTTTTCATTAAAAAAATTTAAAAATGATAAC
This sequence comes from Diarsia rubi, assembly GCA_932274075.1. Lineage (NCBI taxonomy): Eukaryota > Metazoa > Arthropoda > Insecta > Lepidoptera > Noctuidae > Diarsia > Diarsia rubi. The sequence continues at coordinate 4,806,706 of OW026432.1, forward strand.
GGTAAACAAAAAATGAAGACGATACAGTCATTCGATAACTCGTAAACGTCACATGTCAGTACATTTTTTACCTACAAATGACGACATAACCCTCCACTCATGATCTTTGAGGCGTTTTATCTCCGTCAAGTTTTATAAACAAAAAACACGTATCCAATATTTTTCGATAATCTAACTGACGGACTAATTTGAATCATATATTTTTGACCCAGTCCGATCCCCTATTGTGTTTGTAAAAACCTATTTGCAAAATAAATATTATTTCTCATAAATGTTTAAGTATAAGCAACTTCTTCGATTGGACCCACTCTGTAATATGAAGAAAACAAAACGTCTGTTCCTTGTCCTTACAAACTACTGCTTTTCATGATGTTAGGGTTTCCGATCAGCTTGCTGGCCTTATGGGCTTGCCGTATTGAAGGCCCTGTTAGTGGCGTTATTTCTAAAGCCTAAAGCAAGCTAAATAGCAAGCATAATGTTAAGGTTTCTGAACAATCTGTTCACTTCATGTACGACCCCTAAGTACGCCACTACTAAAGTATTGCCTACGATTAACAAATCACCTATAATTAGCCAGTTATAGGGGCAGGCTGTCTTAAGTGCACCGAAGTTATAGTACAGCAAAGCTTATCTAACCCGGTGGGTGAAACGTTGATTTCTTATCAGCAACCATGAATGTCGTTAGGTTCATTGAACTTCTTATCACCTTATTTCCTGGTCAAGTTCAGAATGCATTTTGAAAGTTTCCAACTTCACAAAAAGCTTCTTTTTTATAGTGACAAGCCCGCCACACTATTCCCAAACCCTTCAACACCTGAAAGCCAGAATCAACAGTGGCGACCACTAGTTAAGCGCCGAGACAATGAAGCTAGATGAAGTCCCAGAGAAACCATTTAATTGTCTTGAATACCGCAACGAAAGTATTTAGAAAATAACAGGGGAGGGATAAAAAAAACATGATTTATACATTATTTCACATTTACACAAATAGCTATTAAATATTCAACTAATTATTTTATCATATTTAATTTAAATTACGACATTGTACTATCGAATATCATTGAATTGTAGAACACAGACCGACTTTTCATAAAATCCTTTGAGTGCTATTTCCGACATTGCAGAATACACTCTCTAAATTGAAACTAACGAAGTCACAATGAAAATCATGGACGATGTCTCTCATTTTAACCAACTTCTAAAAACAGAGGAAGATAACCTTTTTCTAATTCACCTTCGCCGGACGAGACAACCTTACTGCACTATTCTTAAATCTAAGATACAGCCTTGTTTTCTCCATTCAAAGGTTCCTGGATGACATTGTCGGTGCCTTCACTTGGTGCTTGTTCTACCACGTAATGCCTTTTCACTACTTTGTTCAACCCCTCAACTGTTGTCGTCTGAAACATATTATACAAATATTAGTTTTGATATTGTTGTTAAACTCACAAGGATTTTTATTTCAATTAGGCTATTACAGGCACTTTTGAATGCCAAAAAAAAGAAACGAAGCTACAAGGCATAAAAACTTTAAATCATAATGTTAGTCAGGTGTTCAACAATTGTAACCGACTACGATTTAGAAGCTTTTTACAACAAATTCACTTATAGACAACACACGCCGCACAGCCTAAATTGCCAGATCTAGAACCAAACAGTTTCTCATATATCGAAAATGATTTTTGAAAATTCAACCCCGGAATTTCGTATCTTTTCCTGGAAGAAAGACTCGCGGTCTCACTTAAAAAAGTTCCCCTAAACATGAAAGTACTATAACTGTTTCTTACCGCAGTCATCTTGTCCGCATAAAACTCTCGAACATGTTGAGATATCTTTCCATTGTCATCTGTCTGTATGTGTATCATTATGTTATCCACTATTGATATTACCGCCTGCACCTGTAAGCCAAATAATCCTTAATTTGTATTTTTTTTTCTATTACCTAACCACTATAACTCCTGAAAGCCAGAATCAACGGTGGCAACCTGGGCTTATGACTGTCCATTGACATGAATAATCTAGTAGGTAGCACTTATACCTTAGTTCCATCAGCCTTCAGTTCTTCGAACTCCACTCCCGAAGTAAACGTAATGGAAGTGTTGGCCATGGATGATATAAACTGGTACGTATACGTTCCATCATCGTTGCGGGTTAGGATCTGCGTCTGGCTCAGTTTCAGGGCCACTTTACGAGGGAGGTATCCCACTCCTGGAAATTGATGAATGAGATTTGTTTTAATGACTGTAAATTGAGAAGAATTTAATAATAATAGAAGACGGGCCATGTTAATATATCAGTATAAGATAGATTAAAAATAATTATATTGTTGCACTTTGTTTGATTCAACTTTGAATGCAGTATGCTCTGTAAAGACAATAGAATCATAATAATTATCGTACACAAAGGCAGTCTGGCATAGATAATGGAATAGCTTATATTGCATTAGTATACGGAGATAGAGAACAATTAACATCATTTGTAACAAGTAATTTACCCACAACATCGCGCCTCTAATCCCAGATGAATTAGGCAGAGGTTAAGTTGCCCACATTTCATCAGAACAAAAATTATAATTTATAGTAAAATTATGTTGATCAAGTAGATTACGAGATACGAGTACTTAACAATAAAATGACAAACTCGTCTTTTAAACAAATTCTACTTGAACAATTCTTGTTTTTTTTTAATTGTTAACTAAGGTAGAACTCTCTCTATTAATATAGCAAGCTAAAGTGGCAGTGGGTACACTACATAGATCTGTTACATTTTGTGGGAGACTGATATCTGCACTAGGAAAAACCATTCACATAGATTAATATCAGCCACCCTCTTCCATTCTTTGAGTATTTGTGTTTGTTTCTTTGTTATCTTTGTTTTTTGAATACTCAAAAATAAATTATTTTAATCTTTTTCCTACGTACAAGTAAAAAAAAATGGAAATTCAAAATCTGTCTATTACTAGTGAAGTATGTTAAGGGGTAGTGAGGTGTGTGGTGATATGGGTGATGATTTAAAATGGTGCCTGAGACTGGATGCGGAAGGCGAAACAGGTCGTGGCGTAGCTTAAAAAAATTGTAATGACCCATGTGCATTGATGCACTGCAGTAGACTGTGTAATGGTGTAAATTAAAATAAAAAAAACTGCATTGTCGTCAAGAAACAAAATTGTATTGACGAAAGCACTACGGTAATATTGATAACTTAATTATCAATATTGTGGGGCAATAGGTAACCAAAATCTTTAGTTGTGGCATTTAGAGAGGCAACCGAACAAAACATGGAAGCAAATAAAAAAAATACTCACCAATAAAAGTCAAATATTCATCAAAATTTTCGGAGTCCACTAAGACATATCGTTTACCGAAAAACTCGTCCATTTCGGACGCGATACGACCACGTATGATAGAAGGACTATGTTATCAGTAGCTGATAACTTATCGTTCTGTTGGTATCGTATCTACTACGTTGAAAGTACTAAATAGATTACGTTACTCGGTGCACGACTTTTAAGTACTAAGGTGCTTGGAGTGAGAGCGGCGACATTGTGTTAGGTCTTATAATGTGGGGGGACACTGGGCTCGCCAACATGTGGGCCATGGTCTGGACGGAAGCGACGCATTCACTCAATTAGACTGTGGCTAATATATTTACAAGCTGTCGTTTTACATTCGCGTCAAATTATGGAGGTAACTACACTAGTGTATAGTCGACATCGGCTCTAATTGCCATATAACAAAAATAGAATAGAATACACTAGTGTATCTCGACCCGAATCAATAATAAAATAAAAATAGGATAGTACCTATTTTGTTTTACGCGGCCCTTCAGATTTTCGCCTTATAACCGCGCTTTCACACCCACCCACAAACAAACGCAAACGTTCTACGGTTAAATTTTTAACAATGAAAAACACTATTTCAATAATTGAAACACTAAATAATTAAAAAAAAAAACTATATAAATTACGGTGCGGGGGTACCGAAATAGGAATTGTTTTTTTTTTATAAAACTCTTCTAAATTTTGACGCGGATGCAAAATTGCAGCTTGTAATTTGTTTTTTTTTTCTAAAACAAAAGGAGATCGAAAGAAACAGTTTTATTTTATTCATCTTTTTTGTAGCAGTCGCATGATTTGAAAGGATTTGGTTTTTGTGTGAAGCCTGGCTAATTAATGGCTGGTCTAAGTTAGTAAACCTATATCAATATCGATTGATAAAGGTTAAATAAGTTACTAAAATTATCGCATCAATACAAACAAGTTTTGTATGAGACAAGATGTTCTAAAGTGTCACGTTTCCGAGATATCAAAATTAAAGTCCATTCATTGACGGCATTACACATTAGGCGAAAGACGATAAATATATTTAAATATACTTGGGAACAAACGGAGGACGTTCTCTCCTTTTTGGAAGTCTGTTAAAAATTTAACGAACCGCTTTAAAAAAAATATCGTAATCATAATTTATTGCATTCATGTAGTTTACAGGGGTTGTTACAGGTAGGTCTGTACTTATATAGGTTTTATACATGCTAGGGCACAGCAATAAACATAGTTTAATTCAAAGTAATACAGTAGGTATCACATAATAACCAAACTAAACGAAAATATCAATTTTAACATGTTCATCATAATACGTCCATCATTTGTTATTTAAATAAGTATCTTGAACAAATCTTTTTTTAGGGGCCGAGGGACAGAAAGTGGACTCGACGTCTTTAATTTTATACGCCTCTGAGAAAATTCATAGGCTATTTTCTAATAATAATATAGCCGTCAATAATATTGACGTCATAAAGAAAAAAAAATACCGATACCCAACGGTATTTTTTTTTCTTTATGACGTCACTCTGGCAACGTATTTAACTTGGTAATTATGCCGTGCTGACAGCAATCAGGTGACTCTTGCAAGTAGATAACGATTTCCATCTCTATCTTACGAATATTTAAATATCGTTATCGCCAATCGTCTAAAGTGTAATGGCACTTAAAAATAATGACATTGTCCTTTTCATTACCAAGATATTGTAATATCACTGTACAGTGATATTACAATATTATTATTTGGGCAGAGCGAAAGGGAGTGCCCGACTTCTACTGACTAAAAACCACCCATGTTCCTCCAAGCTGAACTTATAAACACTTATATCAAGACTACTGTACAGTAGTCTTGATATAAGTGTTTATAAGTTCAGCTTAGTAGTTTAGCTTGGTAGAAGTCGGGCACTCCCTTTCGCTCTGCCCAAGGGAGGGAGGGGTTAGCTGATGATTCCTCCGTCGTCTCGTCTCAGTCAGTCACACTAAACTAACGGGCATGGGATTGATAATAATTCACTACCTAAACAGGTTACAAAGGAGATACAAGTTTGTATGAAAGTTGGACATATTTGCTGATGGGAAACACCATAATTTAAAAAATCAAATTCAAAACTCATTTATTTAAACTAGGCTGATAATCAGCACTTTTCGAACGTCAAAATTTACTTTACTTTACTTATTTACAAGAGACAGTTTCCCAAAACGCCCACCCTAGACACTTCCTAGTGACGACACTTCCTAGTGTTTTAGGTGGAAAGAAGAAGTGGCGGAACAAACTCCCCAGCAAAAAATAATATTAAAATCCGTAAACTAAGCTGTCACTGTTGTTTTACAGGTGAGAAGAGCATCTATCACAAGCCTGAACCACCTGAACCAAATGGCGAATGCAGTTCAACAAGCGGGCGTCAGGACAAGACTCCATATAGAGTAGAAGACTCTGAAGAAGGTATGTAGAAAAATTACCGATTAAGCTATCGCCCGCGCTACGTACGTCGAAATTGTTATAAAAATATAACTTCCCTGTTTGAATCGGACTGCCTTAACAATTTCAAGGGTATTAATTTTTTTATACAGAACCCCTATATATCCTTTTTCTGCTAGCTAAGCTATCTATAGTAAGCTATAACATCAGCTATCTGTAATATGTATACAGTACTAGCGAACGTCACGCGGTTTCACCCTCGTAGTTCCCGTTCCCGTGGTAATACAGGGATAAAAAGTAGCCTATGTCACCCGGGGATAGTGTAGCTTCCCAACGGTGAAAGAATTTTTCAAATCGGTCCAATAGTTTCGGAGCGTACGTTACAAACAAACAAATCTTTCCTCTTGATAATATTAGTGTAGAAAAAGCTATTATTTCAAAACTACAAACAGACACTACAATTTTATTTACTTGTATAGATATTGTGACTAGAATACTTTGGTTAAAAAGTAATCCCGTCGTATAACAATTACTCGGCAAATCGTAACAGATGCGACATAATACGGAGCACGGAAGCTCTTACCACCAAAGATTTAATTCGTTAGAACCGTACTGAGATCTCGCGAAACGTTTTCACACTTGGTCGAGTGGGAACGATAGATTCGATTTTCAGTATGGGCCAGCGAAATAAAACCATTCATCTACCATTGAATATAAACAAAAAACAGTTTAAGCATTAGAAGCCATATCGCCAGTGATACAGGTTTATCTTAGAACAAACATCGTTTTTTTTATACCTCCATTTTTATAATAGCTTATGCCTGCGTCTTCACCCGCGTCGAGTTTGGTGACCCACGGAATCATTGTACCGGGATAAAAAGATCCTATGTGTTAATACTGTTAATCCAGTTTACACACTATCTCTATCTGTGAAAGAGTAATCCATCCTCACAAACTTTCGCATTTATAATAAGAATAAGAATTTATTATTTAATAAATTACAATCGTTACATTGATAAATATTAGTAAGATTTCACATTATTATAAACGGAACTGAACGTTATTATAAACAGAATGCGTCCTTATCAAAATGGTACGCATTCTAAAAGTTTAAATCTTTGTTTATCACCCCTTTATATTGGTGTCCTGCGTTGCATCGCGAGGGGTCTCAAATCTCGATGTTTTCATCTGTCACGTCCACGGAGAGAGCTTAATAACGGTAATGGCGTCGGGAACTCGGGACGCCATCGCGCAATGATGGACGCCGCCATCTTGGATTGGAATACTGATTTGAAATTAAACGTTATGCTTAGATATTATCACACTAATTTATAAAGGCGAAAGTTTGTGAGTGTGTGTGTATGTTTGTTACTTCTTCACACAAAAACCAATGAACGGATTTAGATAAAATTTGGTACACATATAGTTTATAACCTGGATTAACACATAGGATAGTTTTTATCCCAATTTTATCTTCCCGTGGGATAATTTTCGAGTTGTAGCGGGTGAAGCCGCTGGCAACAGCTAGTTATTTTTATTTACATTCTATTCGAGGCTTCTTTCTACAAATGAAATGTTGATGTTAAAGTCCAGACATTGACTTGTTTAGATCATGCAGATTGAGCCTCTGAGATGGTCTTTTGAGGGAAGATCTAGCCAGTTGACACAGCACTGAAACCTAGTGAAAAAATGCGAACTCGATTACAAACATACAAAACATCACTTCTGTTTTTTCCTACTCCTCCGCTATTATTCTCTGATTATTTTTCGTTGCGGGATCCAAGACAGTTAAATCGTTTCTCTGGGAGTTCGTCGAGCTTCATTGTGTCTGCGCTTTTCTGTGGTCGCCACTGTTACAGTGGTTTGGGAATAGTTTGGCGGGCTTGTCCCATACAGAACATCACGACTTGTAATTCCGGAGGGGTAATGCAGAGGTATACCCATTAGGACACTCACATTCGCCAGTTATGTTTCAGTCCCTTGTGATAGAAGGCAACCCTATTGCCATCAATTGGGCACAAATCTTAACTCCGTGGCTGCTAAAAAAATATGATTCTTATTAGTCCGTCTGTTAGATTATCAAAAAATATTGGATACGTATTTTTTGTTTTATCAAATCAATAAAAAAATACGAAGATAAAACGCGTCAAAGATTTGAGTGGGAGTTTGTTACGTCACTCACCGGTAAAAAATGTCTTACGAATGTCTTAGAATATGACGTCACACGAGTTTTCAAAGCACTCTATCGTCTTCATTGTTTGTTTACGTGAAAAAAGAAAAAATACGTGTCCAATATTTTTTGGAAATCTATCTGACGGACTACTTAGTTAGTTTTTTTTTTTGTTAAGTTCCTACAAATAATTAGTCCTCCCACTAGGGGGACCGATGATCTGTTGAAGATAAAGAGGAACCGCTGGATGCAAGACGCACAGAACCGCTCAATGAAGCAACACTTAGGAGAGCCTTGACGTTTTCCTTCTGAAAATGATGATGATTAAATTACCAATCAATGAAACAAAAAAATTACAATCTACCAATAGGGGATCGGACAAAAAAAATAAAAATTAGTCCGTCAGATAGATTTTCAAAAAATATTGGACACGTATTTTTTCTTTTTCCACATAAACAAAAAATGAAAACGATACAATGCTTCGAAAACTCGTGAATTCCTCGAAAACGTCACAATATGGTAGTACATTTTTCACCAACAAATGACGTCACAACCCCCCACTCATGATCTTTGACGCGTCTTATGTTCGTCAATTTTTATTAATTTGATAAAACAAAAAACACGTATCTATTTTTTTTCGATAATCTAACTGACGGAATAATTAGAATCATATTTTTTTGACCCAGTCCGATCCCCTATTTCTCCAGTACAACATAACATAACGTAGCGCACAATCCACCCACCCAGTTCATTATGCACACAGTACCTATTAGCTATTAACTAAACCCATTGCCTGCCTTGGCATCTCTAATACTATTCCGGAAATGTCGTAGCGATAACATTTCTCCACGATCCGTCTGTCTGTGTATTGTATTGCATTATTAACGTATATAGATTCTATAGTAATATGTTGAGCCTACGTTACGACATCTGACGTTAGAGCTTTGGATTTCTATGTGACGCTGACGTGTGTCAAAGCTTCGAAATTGGGAAGAGATTGATGAGAGTCGGTTTTTTTGCGTTTGTTCCGCCACTTCTTCTTCCCAGCTAAAACACTAAAAACAAAAACACTTTTGAAGGGTGGGCGTTTTGGGGAGTGTCTCTTGTAGAATTTAACGTTCGATATGTGCTGATTATCAGCCTTTTTTTTTTGGCGGGTTTAATGTCATCATATAATCCCTCCCGTTCTTAGGCAGAGCGAAAGTAACAGACGTCTACTGACTATTACCACCCATGTTCCTTTGTAGCCCTATATGTCGAGGCCACGGTATCTCTTACAACATCCCGCAGCCCCGACGGGCTGATTTTCAGTCTAATTTCAATAAATGGCGTTTGAATTAATTTGTGAAGAATTAAACAAGTGAATATTTTATCTGACAAACCGGGCGTAGATCCCGGGTCCAGACTGCTACTGGTAGTAACTGACAACCTGAGAATCAAACTCATCTCATGCTTAGCAGTAGTGCTTGTCTATCTAGCCGTAAACAATGAAATGCATGACTTTATCAGTCACGTATACAACATATTGTAAAACATTTCAAAAGAGAATTTAAATTCTCCAAACGATACTACCTCTGCGAAAAGACAACTAGAATTTTATTAATTTATTTCCTTGTAAAGATTGACATTCAATAGTACCTTTTTAATGGCTTAACTATGATTTGACATCAATTCCCGTAGCACAGCGTATACTAAGGATGTCCTAGATTTAATTCCGTTGAAACAATGAGCCTAGTCTGTGACTAATGAACGCTGATTATAAACGTACATACGTTCCTACACGTAGCTGCCATGAGAAATAGTTATCTTGACTTTATATTATGGTATTTAGGTAAGCATTTTATTTATCAAATTGGAACATCTTTCTTTAAATTTTGGATGTATTTAGTCATCACCTTCCTGACCTTATCCCATTATATTTGGGGTCGGCGCAACACGTTTTATTTTTCCATTCTTCCCTGTTAGACGTCACGGTGGCATTTACTCCTTCCTCTTTCATATAATTCCTCACAAAATCCATCCATCTTTTCTTTGACCTTGCTCTGCCTCTCCACCCATCAACATTATATCGGTGATTTAGTAGGAAGAATATATTCATTTCAATTACGATCCACAATGTTACGTTAGGTGCGTAGTACTTGGGGCTGCGGGGTAAGAGATGCCGCAGCTTCGACATAAAGAGCTAAGAAGGAACATGGGTGGTTTTTAGTCAGTAGAAGTCTTTTGCTCTGCCCTAGAGCGGGAGGGGTTATTCGATGATTACCCACCCGCCTAAAAAAAAGGTGCGTATTACTCTTCATAAAAGGCACATAAATTTTTATGATTCCCTGTGTAAGTGTGGAAACGGTACACCGGGTTGTTTTTAGTCAGTTAGAGTCTGATAGACCCCTCTATGCATGAACGAAGAATGAACGAGTATGCCACTATGTAAGGATCGTAGCAAGTCGCCTTCTGTTACGTAGCTCATGCCTAAGAGGTGTGAGTTAGGCATATACAATGAAAGATAGTCCTAAAAAATAAAAATAAAAAATTTACTAAAAACATTATCTTTTATCTATCTTTAAGCCAATACCTAATATTTCATGAATTTGTCTCCACAGAATCTCCAAGTAAGAATCAGGTGACAATCCACAAGCGACCCCGCCTGGGTTCCGCAGAAATTGAAGACGTTAGCAAAATGTCGCTCCCACAAACTCCTGAGAAGATCATCATGGTTGAAAAACCTGAAACTCCAGAAAGCGTCAGGTATGAAAGTATTTTCTGTCATATCCGTTCTTTCTGTGTTAAAAAATGTTGGTATGCGTGTGTTCTAAGTTTCTTACTTTGTCTCCTAAAAGGCCGATTTAGATGATTTTATTTTATACCTATCCTATACTTCTCGATGGAATTGAGCTATATTTAGACCTGGTTAGTGGCGTTTTATTTAAACTTCATGTGCAATAGTGGTACATATAGGAAATTGTTGACACCATGTCCATTTTTTTTTTAATTTTGGTCTGTGCCTGGACAACTTCTTCCTACCGAGTCCGATAGCTTTTTACCCGACTACGGCGAAGCGACAAGGAAGGGTAATGATTTTGGCAGTCTGTGTATGTATGTATGTATGTTTGTATGTATATTCCACCGTAGCGCTTAGACTACTGAACGTATAACGTAAGTAAAATTATTATAGAGGTCAGTCGTAGTCGCATGCCACCTTGCTAACGGCAACAGCAGCTGACTTCTGTATCAATGAAAACGCCATGAAGGAGCATCAGGTATCAGACTACGGCGGTCCTCTATAATAATTTTACTTATATTAAATAGAAATATACAAATTATTTTCTTGTTTTCTACTATTAAGACCGCGGTTTGTAGTCGGGGTTTAGTTTTTAAACTTATTTTTTTTTAAGTTTTGTTATATGCTTAGGTATTGGCTAACCATGCGCCCTTGCTATCATGCTAGGCCCTAACGATTTTCCATGACTTTTTTTATGCATGCTTTCGTGAATTTGGGAAAAATCATCATTGCGGTGCTGGATTGCATGGCTGTTACAGCTGGTTTGATACTGTTCATTTACTAACTGCCGCACTCAAAGACGTATAATGATTACTTAAGCCGTAACTTAGTAAAGGTTTTGTACGTTCTTTACTAAGGAACGGCTTAATGACCGCTTAAGTAATCATGAAACATCCCCGTGCAGTGCAGGAGTTACTTATTTAGTTATGATTTGTTTGTGTGTAAATTGTAGTCAAAATAATTATGTTAAAGTTTCTACTGCTGAAAAACATCGCAGAAAAACATATTTCTGAGAAGATAAAAGGTTTCAACTAAGAGATGAGAGATGTAGAGATTTGTAAAATGTTTTCTGTGAATGTTTCGCCAGTGGAAACGCACATAAATATTATTATTCTGTAGTGTTTTTTTTTCTGTAGTGATATGGTTTCATTTATTTGAAATTAATCATATGAATTATTTTACTTAGTTAGTTTTTACCTAAGAAGTATATAGTGTTTCTGTAATAGTAAGCATGCTGTTGTATTAATGTTAAATTAAGTAGAAAATATGTGTGTCTGCATGACGGTAACGGCGGTGTGGTGGTTCCAGAAACCTATACAGCCTGGTGGAAAACATCCGTCTCCGCACATCAATGATTGTTGATTGCAGCCTCCCTACTATTTACTACGGAGCTCGGACCCACACGCAGCTCAAGCAGGTCATCAAGGAGTTTAAGAGGACCTCGTACTGTGGAATGGTGAAGATGACCCTTCTGTCCAGCAGGGATAAGAGCTGTATTAAGGAGTTCGATAAGAGTATTTGGACGTCGAGGAATGATATGTGTAGAGCTTGTGTTAAGGTGAGTTCTGTTAAAAAGTAGACATTTTACCAATTAGTTTTAACAGGGGTCCGGTTTTTAAAATAAATTACCATCGGGGTCCATTTCCACTTGAGTTTATTACATGAGCAAATGTAATGTACAGGCGTAACAAAGATTTTTTTAAATAGGTATTAAAATGTCGTAGTTGTCTGTTGTTGGATTGACGGCAACAAAGACAAAGCGTGAGAAACATTTTATTAACTTACGTACTCAGTAATAAAAGTTACTCTTTACAAGGTCCGCACAAAATAGGTCCAGCGGTTCAGATATGGACCGCGGTCCGCCAATGGTCACCGAATGAAGTAGACTGTACCTATACAAGGTGCAGTTTTGTATTATCGTCAAAATTCAGGAAATCGACTTAAAGGACATTAAATCAAAACTACCGCGTCTCGGTCGGGAATTTCACATTAGCAGTACGGAGTCTGGTTTTGAGGCCATAAAGTAATAGTTACAAGTCTGACAACCAGTCTTTATAAGGCATAATTATCGTATTACCTAGTACTAACTAAGTCAGATAGGTAAGATAGGCAGTCGCTCATGTAAAGTACTGGTATTTGATAGATACGTAGGATGGGGACAAGTGAAAGGACTGCTTGCTGTTAGCGTACTGGCGTATATTCATAAAATAACATGGCGGGTGTGTGCCGCACGCACACATACATAACATTCCTCCCCTTAGTTAGATACACGGCAGTTGAGCACAATATAATTTATAATAACAATTGCCTTAACCTAAAAGTATTGCCTATAATTAACCTTAGGGCGAGTGCGTTTAGACCGAGGAGTGGTTGCCAGGGTACTACTGCTGGATCCTTGTGTGGGCTCTGCTGACTGCACGGTTGGATCAAGGTCAGGCAAAGCCTCCTGGAATTCGTCATCATCCGACCGGACCGGGCCTGGTATTTCCGATGACTCATGTGAAGCTCCGCCTGGCATCGCCTGGGTATAGCTGTCATGAAGCTGAATAACAGGGTCATCTCTTCTTTCCCCCTCCGCGATAGGTTGCGTGTCCTCCATCGGCGCAAGACCGACATCGGGTGATGAGTCATCGCACTGAATCTCCATGTCAATATCCACGTAGCCATAACGCGCGCTATCGTAGCCCTTGTATTCCACTATTTGATTTTTGTGCTTTTTAAAGGTCATTGATGTGATATTGTCTTTTACTATATACACAATTTTGCCAACTTTCTTTGCAATTGTACCCCGGCACCATGTAAATTTTCCATTTGTTGTATATTTCTTATACATAACATGGTCTCCCTGTGAGAAACACTGTTTATTTTGGCCTCCTGATGCCTTATTCTGTGAACACTGTTTTTTTCGTACGACGTTAGCTAGCGCCGGAGATGAGGGCGTCGACACACGAGGGTTAATCAGGTCCAAACGTGACCTGAGTTTGCGCCCGTATACTAGCTCGGCAGGCGAAACTCCAGTTGTTGTATGTACTGAATTCCTATAATCGAACAAGTATTTCAACATGTTTTTATACGAATTCTGTACTCCTTTGACGCTTAGCAAACTTGCTTTAATGCCCTTCTTAATTATTTTAACATAGGATTCCGCCTGTCCGTTGCTAGCCGGATTATATGGCGGTGACGTCACATGCGAGATACCGTTTAGTGCACAAAAAGTCTCAAATTCACGAGAGGTAAATGCCGTGCCATTGTCACTAACCAAAGTACACGGAATTCCAAACCTAGACATAAAATCGCACAATTTTTCGATTGTTGCCGCAGACGTCGACGCGCTTTTCATATTGTACACTTCTGCCCACTTCGTAAATGCGTCTACAATTACTAAAAATGTGTTACCGTTAATAGGGCCGAGGAAATCGCAATGTACTCTATGGAACGGGTACGGCGGGTACGGCCAAAGAGCGAGAGGCGCGCGCGCCGGCGTCGGGCGCAGCTGTAGGCACACATTACACGAATTTATCATGCTTTCCAGGGCTGCGTCAACCCCGGGAAACCAGAACCTAGACCGGACTTCCGCCTTTGTTTTTACTATACCTAGATGTGACCGGTGAAGTTCTGATAACACAATATGTTGAAGGGTTCCTGGGATGACCACTTTGTGGCCCCTCATTACACAGCCGTTTTCGTAAGAAAGTTGTAACCTACATAAATGAAATGGTTTTAGGGTAACATCTACCATTTTCGTAGGCCAACCATTTAAGATGAAATTAATCACTTTTTGCAAAGTTGCATCTTCACGGGTTTGTTCGCGCAACTGGTTTAGTGTTACCGGTAAATTACCTTCAACGACAAAATTGATGTACGAGGCGCGATCAGGTATGTCTTGTGCGGCGTCAGCGTCGTCGAGCGCGCCCCCCGTCGCCTCGCGCGCCCCCGCCCGCTCGGGCAGGCTGGCTCGCGATAAATAATCCGCACTATTGTCAGCGCTCCGAACGTATTCTATGTTAAAATTGTAACCACTTAAAAACATAGCATATCGTTGCAGCCTGTTCGCAGACACTTCCGGTATGCCACGAAACGGGCCAAAAATCGATAAAAGGGGTTTGTGATCCGTACGGAGGGTGAACGGAACGGCACGGCCGTACAAATACTGGTGGTACCTGCGTACCCCAAAAATGATCGCGGTCGCTTCCTTCTGGATTTGCGAATATCGTTTCTCGGCCGCGTTTAAAGTTCGCGACGCGAAGGATATCGGACGTTCGCCGTCGGCGTCGATCTGTGATAGTATCGCCCCTAATCCAGCTGGTCCAGCATCTACAGTGAGCACCAATTGCGCGGCCGGGTTGAAATGAGCTAACACCTGTTCTGAAGCCAGATATTCCTTGATGGCGACAAACGCCTTATTATGCTCTTCCGACCAAACCCATTTTACTCCTTTTTTTAGTAAATCATATAGCGGATTTAATATGCTGGACGCGTTGGGGACAAAATTCCTATAATAATTTACCAACCCCAAAAAAGATTGCAGCTGATTTACGTTCGTAGGTACCGGCGCTTCTACCATAGCCTTAACTTTAAGCGGTGATTTGTTTAGGCCGTCTTTATTGATTACGTAACCCAGATAATCGACCTCATCTTTAAAGAACTCACACTTCTCCCTCTGCAGTGTGAGGCCTGCGTCTTTAGTTTGGTTTATGTCATTCGCGATGAACCACTGTGAAATCCGAGCCTTGTACGTTTCCCAAGACTGGGTATTATGGTCAAACGATGACAAAATCCCGAATATTGCACCGGACATTTTCCGTTACTGCTTTTTATTTTTATTTTATTATAACGTAGGTACTCGTCGCCACTGATAGATACGTAGGATGGGGACAAGTGAAAGGACTGCTTGCTGTTAGATCAAGTGAAAGGACTGCTTGCTGTTAGCGTACTGGCGTATATTCATAAAATAACATGGCGGGTGTGTGCCGCACGCACACATACATAACAGTATTCAACTGCATCCAGTTAGACTGGAAGCCGACCCCCAACATTTGGGAAACGCAGGCAGATGAAACAGATGAACGCTCTTTCTTTCTATTTCAATGTAGATAACAGCTAATAATTCTAATTCTGTTCTACCTTTCATGTTATAAAACTCTTCTTCTTTCTCACTCCGTATTTCAAGAAAACCACTTTATTATAGAAAATCGAGAATTACTATTTCTATCTGTATATCGACGTGAGTTTTTTGATTCATTGATTTCACTTGCTTAGTTTTTGTTTAGATACTACCGCGACTAGTTTTGACGTAGCTCTGAGTAATAAGGTTTAATTTTAGTACAGAGTCCTATTGTGAATTGTGTTTTTTAGAGAGTAGTGGTGGCCCAGTGGTAGCGGCCCTGACTTACGAACAGTTGGTCGTGGGTTCGAGCCCAGGCAGGCGCATTACTTTGTGTAATTTATTTCATCACCGCTGCTCTCAAACGGTTAATCTTTAAACCAAAAATTCGATAATATGTGACATCTACCAAACACGGACCCGCGTGGTGGATTATAAGCCCATCCCTCTCCTAGAGAGTAGACCTGCAGAGGAAACATTATAGGCTGATGATGAATTTTAGTACAAATGAGCAAAATGTACAGGTAGCTACACTTGAAGGCGCCCTATGTCTAGCAGTGGACGTCTTTCGGCTGATATGGTGGTGATGATCACGCGCAAGCCAATACACGATTTGCGAAATACGTCTTAACGTCACTGCCCGTTAGCTTACAATCCTATAACTATCCTTCACAATCTATCTTTGTCCCTTTTCACACATGACGCTCTCTCTTTGGCTGACAGCTGAGCAGAGCTGCTACAATTTTTTTTCCTTCGTTTTTAGCCTATACGAAAAAGCGAGAACAAGGAGAACTCGAACTGTATATACTACGACAACCGCACAGCTCTGAACCACGGCACCATGCCAGCTGCCTTCGATCTGGAAGACCTGGTGGAGATAGGCCTGGAAAAAGACGCCTGTCCCTACTACGGGGCGAGGGCTATGGCGAAGACTGCGCACATTGTGTTCTGTCCCTATAACTACTTGATCGATCCGAGTATTAGAAGCAATGTGAGTAGCTTTTAGTCTTGTCTTATATATTTTTACTAGCGGAATTGGCAGACGTCGTTACCACCTACCGGGTCCAATAGGGGATCGGACAAAAAAAACTAATTAGACCGTCAGATAGATTTCCAAAAAAATTTGAACCCAAAAGATGGCTTTAAGCTCGCCCTCTATTACAAAGGACCTTAACATAATAGGACAAAAGGAGCTAAACGCGAGTCTTATAATGCGTTACAGTATATGATTCACTGCAGTAAACTAAATCAGAAAAATATATGATATTCTTCAGGATATACGCTAGTGACATAGTGTGTTGAAAACATAATACAACTAATTTTACTCGATATATAAAAATCACGAAGATACCTCTTAAAATGTCTTTCAATGCGTAAAAACCATACTAAAATACATGTGATCTTTCTGTTTTTTTGGCATATAATTCTACAAGCAGCATACTAAGGTCATAATGTTTTTTTTTTAGTCCAATCAATAGTTTTTTTTTTGTAAATCGCATATTCTTATTTTCGAACATAATTTTGTATGGTGGTAAAAAATAGGGCTTAACAGTCCTTACTATATGAAACGTATAGTTACCCTACGAAATTACAAGCATGCATTGCGGGATGCGTTTCACGGTCACGGGGAGTGACGCAAGCTCCACCCGCTGGTCGCTGGAATTTAGTGTTGCCTTAAGTGGCGAAATGCGGACGTACTATTAGGGACACCTCTGTGCCACCTGTATTTGTACCTGTGGATACCGAATGTTATGCTAAAATATAAAAAAGTGAAGCGGTATAGTTTGGTTTTAGGCAATGTGTTCCGATCCACAGCTATCGATCGAGTTGCAAGGCGCCGTGGTGATAATAGACGAGGCACACAATATTGAAGGCATCTGCCGGGATGTCGCCTCTGTTACCATCACCGAGCAACAGATAAAGACTTCAATAAAGGTAAGCATTATTTCTTTGTAAGGTTACGATCCGTCCGGATGTGTTCGGGTTTTTCGTCTACCGTATGGATTCTGTTTCCAGATTTTTTTATGTTGCTGGATTTTTTGTGAAATAAGAAAAGTAAATATCGGGTTTTTTTCTGCAGTTTTTAAGACCCCGATTTCGTGCTCATCATCTGCAGTTGCATTTGTTTTTTTATATCTTCCTGCTAACTTATAAAAACTATTGTAAGATAAAAACTTATAAATTCAGATATAATCACTGTAAATAGGGTTAAGTCATTTATAGTTAGACTTCTCGTGCCTGTGGACGGTGAGTAAAGGGCTTGCTTACCGTCCGTCCGTCTTGTGACGACGACAGGCCCTGTCGACGGCGCGTTGGTGTTCCACGCGCGTGTCATAAAGATGTCAGCAACATTGCGAGGTCCGAAACCTGCCGGGGCTGCTAGTTGTTCGAAAGACAAATACAGCAGACCCGGAACACAAACGGTTAAAAAGGAACATGGGTTTAGTCAGTAGAAGTCCATGACACTCCATTCCGCTTCGTCCAGAGCGGGAGGAGCCATTGGATGATTTCCCACACACAAAAATAAACTCAGAGCTCAAAGTATACAGGGTGTAAATTAACCCTTCACACATACCCCAACCAAGCATTCTGTACATCAAACCAAGTACCCTACGCAAAAATTTTGCAGGGAAACTTTTTTTTGGGGTCAAAAATCACATTTTACGGTAAAACTCAATGTAGCACTCTTAAAACATTGTGCTAGTGGATGCCTTGAATAGTAAAGGGGCTATGGAAGTAATTTAAGTAAAGTAATAGCTGGAAAAACTGGTATTTACAAAAACAGCTGTGCAAAATTTGGAACTTTGACCCCCAATATCTCCGTAACTAAGGGGTTCCCAGGTATAGTCTAGAACCAAAAAATGATCGCAGTGGTGGGGAGAACAAGTGCCCCTCGTTTGCGTTAAAGGTACTTTTACACCCTTTATGCAACTAAATTCTAAAGTAAAATAACGAATTTCTAGGAACTGGAGAATGTGTTGCAATACCGCGTCGCCAATCAAGACGTCGAGTTTTACATAGAAACCTTACTGAAGACGCTCAAGAATTGGGAGTACTGGTAACAAAGTCATTTTTATTTTATTTTTAAATTTTTACTATACAGCAGATGAGGAAAGTTAGTAAATAAGTCTATGGGCGCTACGCTACGGGCTTAAATATAAACACGTTCAGTACGTAGCTTCACACGTTTATGATTATTAGATATTAAAACAATTTACAAGCGCGAATGCAAGCACAAACACAACCGATACAATCATATTAATTCCGACACCTATGCAATGATTTAGGTTAGACTAGCGGACCTGGCAGACGTCGTCCTGCCCGGACAGTAGCGCCACCTACCGGGTCCAATTGTGAATCAAAACCATTCTCGAATCCATTTGAACACACAAAATGGTTCGCCATTTATTGAATTCATTTGTTACAAAAAATGTGAAAAATGAAGAACCGCAAGACGGATTTTGTGCAAACTTCACATAAACCATCTACTAAATAGTCCGAACAAAGCCTAAACATTTGGTTTGGATAGGTGAGCCCGTTCTTGAGTTATAAAATTACAACGAAAAGTGGCATTGATTTTTATATATATATTTAGGTTATATCTAGAGTTGCGTTGTAATGGCCGACGTATGAAAGCAGGAGCATGCACGGACGGGTGTGCTCTTTGGGAAGGTTGGTTGCGCATTGGCGCGGGCGCTCGGTCACTGGGCGCAGGTCCCTGGCCTCTGCCACCGCGCGCCGCGGACCCACCCTCCGACACCTGTCCCGATAGGGATGTTTCTGGCTGCGCTAGTGTTGTGCTGGCGACGTTAATCCGTCCGCCACAAGTCAAATAAACTATGGAAGGACTGTGTAAAGTATGATAGGGCAAAAAAGGAGGTGTCTGTTGAGATGACGGGTAATTGAGAAGTATAGAAGATGAAGCGGCGCCGACAAATGAAAAGGGGATCGGACTGAATGAAAAAAATATGATTCTAATTAGTCCGGCAGTTAGATTATCGAAAAATATTGGTTACGTGTTATCAAATTAATAAAACTTGACGGGGGGTTGTGACGTCATTTGTAGGTAAAAATTTTACTAACATGTGACGTTTTCGTGGAGTTCACGAGTTTTCGAAGCACTGTATCGTCTTAATTTTTTGTTTATGTGAAAAAAGAAAAATACGTGTCCAATATTTTTTGGAAATGTATCTAACGGATTAATTAGTTTTTTTTGTCCGATCCCCTATTGGGAGGGCAAGAGAATAATAAAAATCGTTTTTACAACAGCCCGTTTGCACTAAAGTTGACCAAGTCACAGCTGACCTGAAATACTATAATACCCATATTCAAAGTAATACCTAGTTCTTGATGCTTAATTTAATTTTTTACAAGTATGATACGTTCAGAATCAACATCACACTTCGCACTAATATTATGAAGACGAAAATTTGTCTGTATGTTTGTTACTTCTTCACGTAAAAACTACTAAACGGATTTGGATAAAATTTGGTACACAGATAGTTTATAAAATGAATTAACACGTAGGATAGTTTTTATCCCGATTTTATCTTCTCGTGGGATAATTTTCGAGTTGTAGCGGGTGAAGCCGCTGGCAACAGCTAGTCTTATATAAATATTTGTTCCAGGTTCGAGAATCAGACTCCTCTAGTGAACCAACAACCTGTCAACAATAACGAGGCGGTGTACAAGTGGCAAGCCGAGCAGTTTGTGGCCACGCTCACCAACCACAACATTGGCTATCAGCAGTATGGCGGTAAGCAGTCTTTAGTTATGTTCGGAGGTGAAGTTGACATGAGGGACTAAAAGTCATCATCATCATCATCAACCATAGGACGTCCACTGTTGGACAAAGGCCTCCCCCATAGAACGCCATAACGAACGGCAACCTGCCGTTTGCATCCACCTGTTGCCACGACTCTCACGATGTCGTCGGTCCACCAGGTGAGAGGCCTACCAACGCTGCGTCTTCCGGTTCGTGGTCGCCACTCGAGAACCTTTCTTCCCCATCGATTGTCGGTTCTTCGAGCGATGTGGCCTGCCCATTGCCACTTCAACTTGCATATTCTGAGAGCTATGTCGGTGACCCTGGTTCTTCGGCGAATTTCCTCATTACGGATTTTGTCGCACTAAGAAACTCCGAGCATAGCTCTCTTCATGGCTCGTTGCGTGACTCTGAGCTGGACTAAAAGTACCCCACAATTATCATACCGATTGTAATTTATCTTCTCAAAACACTTTCAAAAAACAATTACTCCGGTGTGGACGTACCATAAGACTTTGCAGGTACTTTTAGTTAGTTGAAATTATTGAAATCATTATTCAGTTTTGGTGTTTGCAGATGCTTAAAATTTGTTTCATTATCAAGGTTGGTAGATGTCACATGTCTTCGAATTTTTTGGTTCAAAGACATGCCGGTTTTCTCACGATGTTTTCCATCACCGTTTTGAGAGCAGCTGTGATGAAATAAATTACACAAAGTTATGCCTGCCTGGGTTCTGACCTACCGCTGCTCATAATTTGTTTAATAAAGTATAATTGTCCTCAGATTTTAAGCGTAACGCCGATAACTTCTGCGCTCGTCTGCGAGAAGACCCGCGCACGTTGTATGGAGTCACTCAGTCTACCGGCACGCTACTGGAAGAAATGACAATGGTCTTCGGTAGGTTACCTCTCCTAGAGAGGATTGTAAAGTAATTTCCATAGGATAATACTTGGACGAGACTTGATGTTGAGTATGGATGTAGATGGCTAGAATAGTAGAGGAAGACTAAAGAGAAGATGGATGGATGGATGGACTGTGTGACTAAAGAGAACATGGATGGATGGATGGATGGACTGTGTGACTAAAGAGAACATGGATGGATGGATGGATGGACTGTGTGACTAAAGAGAACATGGATGGATGGATGGATGGACTGTGTGACTAAGGAGAAGATGGATGGATGGATGGATGGACTGTGTGACTAAAGAGAACATGGATGGATGGATGGATGGACTGTGTGACTAAAGAGAAGATGGATGGATGGATGGATGGACTGTGTGACTAAAGAGAACATGGATGGATGCATGGATGGACTGTGTGACTAAGGAGAAGATGGATGGATGGATGGATGGATGGACTGTGTGACTAAAGAGAAGATGGATGAATGGATGGATGGACTGTGTGACTAAAGAGAACACGAATGGACTGTGTGACTAAAGAGAACATGGATGGATGCATGGATGGACTGTGTGACTAAGGAGAAGATGGATGGATGGATGGATGGACTGTGTGACTAAAGAGAAGATGGATGGATGGATGGACTGTGTGACTAAAGAGAAGATGGATGAATGGATGGACTGTGTGACTAAAGAGGAGATAGATGGATGGATGGACTGTGTGACTAAAGAGAAGATGGGTGGATGGATGGACTGTGTGACTAAAGAGAAGATGGATGGATGAATGGCTATCTGTGTGACTAGAAAGGAAGTGACTGCTGACATAACGAGTAACAGAGATGTTTAGAAGATAAGACATGCTGCGCAAATACCAAATAAATTGAGTTAAGGACACGAGAATGATGAATATTTCTCTATGTTATACTTATCCAAAAATGCTTGCTTTAATTTCGCCCGTCTTTCTTAACATATTTTCCTAAGAATCCTATATACGATTCATGAAAAATGAGGTTATCATATTACTGAGCATCGAAGTTGTTTGACTATATTGCAAAGGTTATTTTTTTAACGAATCGGACATAAGTTTTATAAGGAATGTTGTAGGTCTGTCATAAAAAAAAAAATAACCAATCTTTGACCATTCAAAGGAATTTTTGAACGGAAATAGGTAGAAAAGGTAGGTTCGTATTTTGAAGAATGGTCAAGCAACTCCATGTGTGTTCACAGAAATGCAAAATATGTGATTAGTTACAACATTTAATTTTAATTATTTTTTTGTACACTATTTCATTAGGGTATACTCTATAAAGATAGTCGTAAGATGGCTTTATTTTATATAATATTGTGTCTTACTTTTGATTCATGTCAAGTAATAATAGGTCTTTACCTATGAAATTGCCGTTTTGTATGAAAAAATTTAAACGAATTTTTTTCATGTATTTTTTATTTGTATTAATCGAAGTCATGCAATCAATGCATCTTTGCCAACGCAGTGGCAGTTTATTGATGCCCTTCTTAAAGAAATCAGCTGGTCGGGAGGCAACAAATTCTTCAAAGGCATTTTGTACTGCCTCTCGGGTATTCAATTTTTTTCCCGCCAAGAAGTTATCCAAATTCTGGAAAAAGTAGTAGTCTGTAGGCGCAAGGTCTGGTGAGTAGGGCGGATGACGGAGAGCTTCCAACCCCAGTTCTTGCAACTTGGAGACCGTCTGCTGTGCAGTATGAGGTCGCGCGTTGTCGTGCAGGAGCAGCGGAGACGAGCGATTGACCAATGCTGGTTGGAGATGTGCCAGCTTCTCCATCATTGTGTTCAGTTCTTCACAGTACACATCTGCAGTAATGCTCACCCCGTTTGGTAAGAAGCTGTGATGAATCACACCGGCGCTAGACCACCAAACAGTGACCATCACTTTTCTAGGGGTAAGTTTTCGTTTAGGGCATTGTTTAGGTGCTGAACCAGGATCCAACCAACTTGCTGAGCGCTTGCGATTATCAAACAGAATCCATTTTTCATCGCAGGTAACAATGCGGTTCAAAATTCCTTCATTTGTGGGTCTGTTGAGCAGTGCAAGGCACGTCTCGACGCGTACTTCGCGCTGGCGATCATTGAGTTCGTGGGGCACCCATTTGTCAAGCTTTTTTACCTTGCCAATTTGACGCAAATGGACCAATATTGTTTTGACGCTAATGTCGAAAGCTGCTGCTAATTCAGCCGTAGATTGTGTATCATCAGCTTCCACAATCGCCTTTAATTCGTAATTGTCGACCAAAGTCTTCGGACGACCGCGAGGTTCATTTTTCAGGTCGAAATTTCCAGAACGGAAGCGAGCAAACCAATAACAGGTGGTGCGTTGGTTTGTAGTGTTAGCTCCGTAAACGTCGTTGATGTTGCGTGCCGCTTGTGCCGCGTTGCTGCCACGACGGTACTCATATTCCATAATTACTCGAATTTTTAACGTATCCATGATGACGAAAAAGATTGAAATGCGATGAAAATGTAACACTAATCAATAAAAAAATGACTACTTTTGGAAAAAAAACTATGTTTTTAAAATAAAATTAATTTGAAATTAGAATTCTTAGCCAAACAAAAATTATTTTGATTTGAAATGGCCAGTACTGCAGAACGGCAATTTCATAGGTAAAGACCTAATATTTCAAGCACTACTTATTTTATTTTATATACCTAATATTGAAGCTCTTGGCATTCGTACGTTTTTCACGGGTGACCACTGAAAACCAGCGCTGTGCTGTGGGTGACCATAGCACAGCACCATGCTGAGTGGCAACCTACTTGTCGCAGTCACAACGGGCAACATTTTTTTTTTTTTTGTAATCCCTGCTTGTTCTATTTTTTTTTATATCTGTCCAGCGTTGTTTGTGTATTGTTTTTTTTTTCCTGTATGTTCAAACAACAAATATTTTTTCTTTCTTTCTTTCTTTCTAAGATGAAGAAGACAAAGCTTATATTCCATAATTATGGAAATATGGAATGTATGTGATAGCAACGCCACCGTATAAATTGTTTTATCATAACACAGGTTTTTTTTTATCATAACACATGTTTTTTATCATAACACAGGTTTTTTATCATAACACAGGTTTTTTATTCCGCTGTGAGCGCAAATTCTTGGACGACTTCAAGCCGGCTTTGATCCGACATATAACGGGCAAGACTAACACACTGACAAACAACGCGGGCTGGAGGACCTCGCAGTTTAACGAGGTATGTAAACCACACTTTATAATCCTTTAGCTCCAAGATAACTCACAAATGCTTGCACTGACTGGACGGGTCCACTCAAATCTGTGTGGTACTTTCTTCAAAAGACCATCTCAAACACTAATCTGCATAGTTTTCATTTGTACGAGTATACCAATATTATATCTGGACCTTAAAAGAGACTATGACCTGAGTTTATTTCGGATGTGAGTAGTCAGGTACGAAACTCCGGACTCATCTAATTTTAATTAAAAAAAAAGGAATTCGTATTAAGTGTTTGTAAAACCCTATTTGCGAAATCAACATCATTTATCATTTACCTTTATTTATTTTCCTTGCATAATATTTATATTTTTAATATTTTTGTTATAAATCTACACTAATATTATAAATAGGAAAGATTTGTTTGTTTGTTTGTTTGTAACGAATAGGCTCCGAAACAACTGGACCGATTTGAAAAATTCTTTCACCGTTGGGAAGCTATACTATCCTCGGGTGACATAGGCTACTTTTTATCCCTGTATTCCCACGGGAACGGGAACTACGCGGGTGAAACCGCGTGACATCCGCTAGTATTATATAAACAAAACCAATTAAAACCTGACATGTATTTTATCCTCACCACATTTGGCATACCTACAGGCATAATGAACTGTTTTTGACCGACTTCCGAAAGGAGTTTAATAATAATAATAATTTAGTTATTTACTATTTGTTTTTGCGGCTCAGGATAAAACTGTTGTAAGTATACAACTTTAATTATGTTTTCGTCATAGCCTGAACTTCAGCATGAATTTGCTGGAAATTGGAACACGTTTTTTAACAATTCAATTCTTGTATTCTAAGAGTCAGCCTCGTTTGTTCCAACAAATAAAGGGATTGTTTTAAAATGTCGGTATTAATCTTGAGAATGAAGCACGCTACTTAAACCAATCCTTGTTGTTTTTGAGAGGGTGAGAGATCATTAAATACTACTACTGACTAAAAACCAACCATGTTCCTTTTTAGCCCTATATGTCGAGGCCGCGATATCTCTTACAACATCCCGCAGCCCAATGTCAGAGGCCCTTGAGGTGGTTTAAAAACTCTGACACAGGGTGTGTGGGGGGTCGTTAGACTGCCCAGTCTACCCACACGAAAAGAAAAAGGAGTAAATCTTATTTAACCCCAAATTTCATTGCAGTGGGTATCCAAAGACACGCTAACCCTCTCCCTGATGTGTATGAACCCGGCCATCGTGATGGAGTTCCTGCACCCAGCGCGGTGCATAGCCCTCGCGTCCGGGACCCTCACTCCACTGGTCAGTCTGCACTCCGAGCTCGCCACGCCCTTCCCGCACCGCGTGTCACCTAACCACGTCATTCCGGAAGATAGGGTAAGTTTTTACTGACGATAGGGTAAGTTTTTACTGACGATAGGGTAAGTTATGCCTCGAGGAAAGGGTAAGTTATAACTGAGGTTAGATTAACTTATTTCTGAGGATAGAGTAAGTTATTACTGAGGTTAGATTAAGGTTATTCCTGAGGATAGAGTAAGTTATTCCTGAGGATATGGTGTCTTTTCCAAAGTGTTAGTGTCAAAGTTTTTCCCGATGGAAGGTATGGTAAGTGATCTAATTTTTTCTTCACTTTCGTTGTCACTCTATAACTTAAAAGAGAAAAGCAGCGACGATCATTCTAGCCGTCTGGGAATATTAGCAAGCAAACCAACCTGAACTATAAATATTTGACACGTGGTTCGCATATCCAGCATATTATTATGTCTGCAGGCGGAAGGCTGGTGCTTCATTTTGCATGCCTAGAGATCTTTTGCGGAATTAAAATTAAATATATTGCATAAAGTTTAATCATTTCGCTGAAAGACGTCCACTGCTGGACACAGGCCTAACATTTAATGTCACGCAGAAAAGTCTTTCGCGGTAGTATTCTATATCCGTAAGTCGGCCCGATAACCCTGCACCAGTGCTCTATTAGAGTACTATGTTTACTTGAACTGCCTGTCTCCCGCAGGTGTGGATCGGTTCGCTGGTGGGCGACGCAGCCGGTGAGCTGAACTACAACGCGGCGGGAGTGGACTCTCCGCGCGCACGTCGCGCCCTGGGGGACGCCATACTGCGGGTTTGTCGACTGGCGCCGCATGGGGTGCTTTGCTTCCTGCCTTCCTACTCGCTGCTGGACCGGCTGGTCAAGGAGTAAGTCAAACAATTAAAGCATTTTTGGCGTACGCCAGTTACATGCACTTTTGAATTGTCAAAACAAATCTATACTTAAATTTAAAAGGAGAAGCTGACTGGCCTAAACTCTAAGCCCTGCGTTCATATGTCAGTCAATCAAAATTTCAAATGCTTTAGGCTACGGGTTGTTCGAAAGAGATACCGCGACTTTCCCTTTTTTTGTAATAGCAACTCGCAGTTCAGTCTATTAGACTCGATTCTGTTTGACCGGAAAATCCCTGTGGATGCCTTGAGTTTAAGGCCTCCAGCCAGGGGAAGATACCGCGACCTCGACACAAAGGGCTAAGAAGGAACATGAGTGGTTTTTAGTCAGTAGAAGTCTGACGCTCTGGAGGAGTCATTTGATGATTTCCTTTCGTATGTTCAGGGTCAAAAACAAGATCGCAATGACGGAAAGAATAAATATCTAAAAATAATATAAATCGTGAAGGGTCTTTTACCCATTAGTTATTGAGTAATGTGCATAATGTTTCAGTTGGCGAGAGACAGGTATTTGGGAGGATATGAACGCACTCAAGAACGTGTTCTGTGAACGGAGACACGGCGGAGATCACGAGGAGACCATGGATGTGAGTAGTCACTACTGCAACTAAATGCTCTATTGACATAACATCACACATATAGTTCCAATATAACCTGACCTCGCTTTGTATGACCTTCCCGTACAATGAGATATCATCTTAATTTGGTATCGCTTTGCTTGATTGGTCGTGCGTTCTTAATAGTACACACACATTTAGATCCGATTTATGAATCGGTGGCAAGCTTATTGCTATCAACTTCGCACAAATCCAGTCTCCTTTTCTGCTACAGAGAATATTTTTGACAGAATAACCAAAAATAAGCTCTGCCTTTTTCCATGTTGGTCGACTTCGAGTCTAATCTGATGCACCTGAATACCAGTTGTTTTACATGGAGCGAATGCTACTCTAACCTCCACCACACAGTTAGTTCTGGGTAATGCAATACCCCTTGGCAGGACTGGTTGTCAGACTTTGGGGATACTTACCTATAACGACTGTCATTGAGAATCTACAAATGACAGCGAGGACCAACGGCTTAACTTACTTTCCGAAGCACGTAGGAAACTCGGTATGTAATGGGTCACCCATCCACGGACCAACCCAGGCTGGCGCTGCTTAACCTGAAAATCATCCCCAATGGCATGACATGGCGCAATTTCATTAGTCGATAGGGCCCGCATGCGGGGTGCGAGAGATTTCTAAAATGCGTCCCAAAGGGCCCGCATTTAGGGAACCATTTATAGTTATTTAGGTATGACATTAACTCCCCGTATGCTGTATACCGAACGAGGTTATAACGACCAATGAAATTGCGCCTTTAAGTCTGACAGTTAGATTATCGAGAAATATTGGATACGTGTTTTTTGTTTTATCAAATTCATTAAAATTGACGAAGATAAAAGGCGTCAAAGATCACGAGTTGTGAAATGTACTGAACTGTGATGTCACACGAGTTTTTAAAGTACTGTATCGTCTTCATTTTTTGTTTACGTGAAAAATAAAAACTATGTGTCCATTATTTTTTGAAAATCTATCTGACGGATTAATTCGTTTTTTTTTGTCTCCTATCCTATTCAATGCTTAATTCCATAATTTCCAGGATTTCTACCAGACCGTGGGTACTGAAAAGGGTGCATTACTGTTCGCGATCTACCGCGGTAAGGTCTCTGAGGGAATGGACTTCAAAGATCATCAGGCGAGAGCTGTTATATGTGTGAGTAACATAACAAAATAAAAGTGCATGGTGTTAGAAAGGAATAATTTAGATTTGATTAAAAGATTCCAATACCTTATTGACTGACCTGTTGGTCTAGTGGTTAGTGACCCTAACTGCTATGCCGGAGGTCGTGGGTTCGATTCCCACCCAGGACAAATGTTTGTGTGATGAGCACGATCATTTGTTTTGTGTCTGGGTGTAATTTATCTATAATATGTATGTATTTAGAAATATATAAGTATGTTTATCAGTTGTCTAGTACCCATAACACAAGTTTTGCTTAGCTTGGGACTAGATGGCGTTGTGTGATAGTTGTGGAATATTATTATTATTATTATTAATACCTCCTTTCTACTTCTGTAAGTTCTCCTGGTAGTTTGTTGGACAAAAAAAGGATAGGTATTACCTCTCCTTTTTTTTTAACTCCAAAAAAAATGTTTTCTGTATCTCCTACCTACTTCTATTCTCCTGGTAGTTGTACCTTAAACTGTCTGATAGAACAAATTAGAGACTTTAGTCCCGCTGGTTTTACGATTTTATAACACCCTTATATCGTAGAACTAGTGAGAACGAAAAGTTCCATTGACTTTTCGTTCCCACTAGTTCTACGATTTCGTACCACCTTGAATCGTAGAACTAGTGGTGTTGTGTGTTCACCCCTTTAGTAGATATTTTTAGTCTGTGGTTTTTAATTTTAATGTGTCTGTGGTGGTCATGGTCAATAAAGAAAAGATGGTGAACCAATCTGTAACAGCGACATGTTGTATTATTTAATAAATATCCATTAACATCCTATTATAGAACCCGAAATAAATTAGCTGACCAGTTCGTAAGTGAAACCTCGGTCAAGTGGGAAAACTAGTTCTCTTCACTAGTTCTATGTATCGTAGGACTGTGCAGTAGAACTAGTGGGAATGATCACTTGTACTAGGAGACTTAGTTTTATACGTTTGACTAAAAAAACTGAATATTTATGCCAATAAACACAGCTTTTATAAAAAAAAAACTTTATTTCGTTGAAGCAACATTCATAATTCAATTGGTTAAGTAGTGAAAAGAAAAAGATAACTTACATCTATGTTAGTAAATTTCATATCTATTTGACAACGCGGCTGTGGTTCAGAATACATCTCTTAAAAACATCACCTAACAAAGCAGAATCGTACCTTCCCGCAATGGTCGTCAGGATGGAGTTGGTGCTGTCCCATACTCTGCAGAGCAACGAGGCAGATTTCTATCTGACGATGGCGTGGAACCCAACGTGTGCTTGTGAAAACGGGGCAGCCCCATCAATATTCTGAACCGGTTTTTGTATCGGACCCGTAGGGCACAGTATCCCGCTGAGTATAGTTATTCCACAGGCTGCACGTGTAAAGCACTTGGCAATAAAAAAGCGTTAATTTGACTGCCCTGCTACAGCGTGCATACCTGCAAGCCAACTTTGTTACATCGGACGGCCAGCGCCCTACGTTCCGGTTTAGCCTGATTTTTTATACATATTTATTGCCCTTTCGCATACCGCTTGCCAATAAAATATGACCTTATATTGAAAGCATCATTCATATTTATCTCTAGGTGGGAGTACCATACCCGAACACGTTCGACACGGCGGTGAACGCTAAGATGGAGTATAACAACAAATATATTAAGGATAGAGGCTTGCTCAATGGCAGGGAGTGGCTTCGGGTACAGGCTTACAGGTTAGTACTATATCATACTCATTAATGACGGGGCAAGACCTTAAACGTCCGCCTTAGCATAATCAGACTATAATATTTCCATGATACATGACTTATGTGATAACAATAGTTGGTCGCTGAGTTGAACACAAGACAATGTATGTTATTTATGTTCTTTCTCCAAGATTAGTGTACTTTTTTATATTATTTAAATACTCTTTTGATTTGTGTCTGTAGATGTGTTGCTGGGAAGTTTGTTCTGCCACTTCTTCTTTCCAGCTAAACACTAGGAAGTGTCGAAGGGTGGGCGTTTTGGGGGACTGACTCTTGTAAATAAGTAAAGTAAAGTAAATTTTGACGTTCGAAAAGTGCTGATTATCAGCCTAGTTTAAATAAATGAGTTTTGAATTTTATTTCTACGAATTTTGGGTTCTAGAAAATGTACGCAATCTGTAAAGTTATTTTTTCAAAAGACCTTCACAAACACTAATCCGCATGGTTATAATTTATTTTGGTGTGTAAATGCGTTTTCAAAGCATTTTATAGAAATAAACATCATTTATCGTTTAATGAGGAAAGCCTGCCAAATCTAAGCCCTAATATGGCCAATGAGGTCAAGCTAGTTCCTGTCGGGGCTGCGGGTTGTTCGCAAGAGATACCGCGGCTTCGACATAAACTGCTAAGAAGGAACATGGGTGGTTTTTAGTCAGTAGAAGTCTGACATTCCCTTTCGCTCTGCCCAAGAGCGGGAGTGGGGAGTTGGGGTGTCGGAAGTCATCAAATAACCCCCGTTATTTGATGACTTCCGACACCCCAAAAAAAAAAAGGTCAAGCTATTTTGAAATACTTATAATGTATGAACGAATGGTATTGTGATGTTCCCCCACACAAACGAAGACGCAGGCCCAAGCTAGTATGTATAAGATAAAAAAGAAAGACATTTGTTTGCCAGAGCTCTGAACCAGGCAGTGGGTCGTTGCGTACGTCACCGAGGCGACTGGGGTGCAGTACTGCTGGTGGACGCGCGATACAGGCAGGAGTACTTCACCGAGCATCTCTCCAAGTGGGTCAAGAGATTTGTGAGTATCTACTGTTTATATGGACTGTGTTAAGAACGATCAAGAAAGGTGTCGAGATGACCATTAACAGAGAAATATGGAAGAGGAAAAAATTAATTGCAATAAGGTCAAAAGAATAATGATACTGTTCTACATATTTTAGATAGTGTGTTCTGTTCATCTGTGCTCATGTCAGGCTGAACAACTTTCTCCATGGAGCATATAAAGGGTGTAAAAGTACCCTTAACGCAAACGAAGGGCACTTGTTCTTGAGATATTGGGGGTCAAAGTTCCAAATTTTGCACAGCTGTTTTTGTAAATACTAGTTCTTCAGGTTGTAACATTACTTAAATTACCTCCATGACCCTTTTACTATTCAAAGCATCCACTAGCACAATGTTTTAAAAGTGCTACATTGAGTTTTACCGTAAAATGAGATTTTTGACCCCAAAAAAAAAAGTCGTTTCCCAGCAAAAATTTTTGCGTAGGTGTACTTAGTTTGATGTACAGAATGCTTGGTTGACGTATGTGTGAAGGGTTGATTTACACCCTGTATTGTAATAGCGAAACAATAAACAGCTTAATTAATATACATAACATCACACCAGTAACACCCTTTTTTTTTTTTTTTTTTTTTTGGTGGGTGTAAAATCATCGAATAACCCCTCCCGCTCTTGGGCAGAGCGAAAGGGAGTGTCAGACTTCTACTGACTAAAAACCACCCATGTTCCTTCTTCGCCCTCTATGTCGAGGCCGCGATAACCGTTGGACTACACCAGTAACACCCTTGTGTTAGGCGGAAATGTGTTTAATGTGGTAAAACCCAATAGCAAGATCGCTCTTGGGCGAAAGAGAGTGACAGACTTCTACTGACTAAAAACCACCCAAATTCCTTCTTAGCCCTTGTGCCGAGGCTGCGGTATCTCTTTCGAATAACGCGCAACCCCGACGGGAGGAATGGAACCCTGTGCTTGCGACACACAACAGTCAACAGCAGTACAGTAAACAGGCAAAGGCTTCCTCCAAGTTCTTCAAAGTATTATTTTCCATTTTTCCCCATAAACAATATTATTGTATATTAATGATTTGTATCCCACAGCTGGGCCACAATCACCACACATACGAGAGTCTAGTGAACTCCCCCAACGGACTGGCAGCCTTCATGCAAAGAATGAAGATTGTTGAAGAAGAAGAAGGCTTTAAGAATACTTAGCGCCACCTCAATTATGACTGATGTATATATACTTCTTACAAATCAAAATTGGAACACAAACTGTGAAACAGATGGCGCTAGTGTAGCTTCCAAGCATTGTGATTGGTTGAAAATGTGTAAATGTCAAAATAGTTTGACCTTATTGGTCCGATTGGGACTTAGCTATGGTCACGCCATCTACAATGAACTTTGACAGGCTTCCCTATTGGTTCAATTATTTTTGACCTATCATTGTTGGATTTAATGCTCTTCTAATACTTAATCTCAAGTATGTATATTGTATAGACCATAAAATTGTTTCTCTAGTTACTTCTAGCTTTTTTTATTGTTATGAACTATGCAGTTAGTACCGTCAAATAGGGTGGCGATCTATGTTATCGTACCTTACATTTAACAGAAACGGTGCCTCATGTACTTATTATAAAGTAATAATTATACTAAGGCCAAGGATTGAATTCGAGTATAGTCTTTGGAGCACCCGTATACGCTGACAACCAAATGAAATTGCGCTTTCGTGTCACGATTATAAAGGTCATTGTCATTTTGAGTGATACCCAGTCAGGAGTTATCTCAATGTAACGACGGGATACTGCACTACAAATAATTTAATCATGTTATTTAGATAACATAACATTAAGCCTGTAATAAAACTGAGGGTTAGGTAGAGGTGTACCTAATAGTACAGACGCCAGCACATCAAGTTACCCGAAACTGTCAAATTCCCCAATCAACTTTGAACCTAACACTTTTGCGATAAAGCTGAAAATCTATAAAAGAAATTTGACAGATTGTAGTCGCGTGATGTCCTGAAGTCTGTATCAGGAATGTTGCGAATATTCGCATACGCAATAGGGTATTTTACCAAAAAAATCTAATTAGTCCGTATGTTAGATTTTCGAGTTTTATCAAATTAATGACAATTTACGAAAATAAAACGTATCAAAGATCACGATGGCTTTTGACGTCACTTTGTGGGTAAAAAAGTACTAACTTTGTGACGTCACACTACTTGACGCGAATTTTCGAAGCACTGTATCGTCTTTATCTTTTGTTTAAGTGAAAAAAGAAAAAATACGTGTCCGTTATTTTTTTTTAAATCTATCTGACGGAATAATTAGATTTTTTTGGTGAAATACCCTTGCGGAGCTTTCGCATCAATTTGGACATCTGCATCCGCAAAAATCATTGAGGATGTTCTTTCGGATTCAGGTATAGCACATTTTGCGGCAGAAAAGAAATAGGCGGGGCGCTGCGATTGATGCGTGCCTCGCACATACATCATACGCATCTGCATCCGCGGATGAGAAAAAATCTGAATCCGCAACATCCCTGCTCTGTAATAGTCTGTATACCCACATTGTATTAGCATAGCATTAAATAATTTGATTTGATGCGTAAGTTATGTTTTTAAGTCTCATGTAATCATGTGATTTACTTGTTACGAATAAATAAAAACATGTATTTTGTACAACATAAGCGTTTAATTTATTTCTCGTTTTATTTTAATATCACAGTTTGTTTTCATTGAAAGCTTCGTTTCTTGAGGTAATAAAGGTTGTAGCTCCGCTTTGCATACGCTGAAACAATAAAAAGAGCTCGTCACATGGTTCTATAGACAAATGGTAAAGTCAAAATCGTATGTGCGTGTGAACTGAGGGACCACACTCGGAATACGCGCAATGAGAATCCTAGGATTTAGTAGTAGACTTAAAACAATTGTAGAACGAATCTGGGAACTTGTAAGCAAATATATTAAAAAGTACGACCCATAAAGAGTGGTCCCTCAGTTCTCACAGACGATTATTCAGATCTCGGAAATTAGCATAAAAAAGATGGTTTTGTGAATACAGACATTTAGTAAAGAAATTGGAAATATATTTCCTAAAAAAACAGACCACAAAGCATTGAAGAGTAAAAAAATATAACGACTGAACTGTGGTCCCTCAGTCCACACAACAAAGATAAATATTTTTGTGAATATTACTGACTAATATTTATAAAAATGTTATAATTCTACATCAAGTTTTAGTAGAAGTCTTAAAACATTTTGTAAAAAAAAAATGGAGCTTAAATATCAAAGCATTTTGAAGATAGCGATGATTAAAACTGGTCCCTCAATCCTCTCCTCAACTGACATTATGTGCGTGTTCTACCTACTAGACGAGAAGAATATCAGAAAATCTAGTGTACTTAAATTTTAGTAGTAAGTTTCTTCTAAATAATAGGTATCTAAAATTGTGTATTTCTTACCTCTTAGCAGAGATAATATTATTTTTATAATCCTACGAAAATAGATAGAGAAGTGTGACCACACAAAACAAAATGTAGACAGTAGGTACTATATTATATTTTATTTAACATAAAACATTTTTTAGACGAAACGAAAACAAGGTTGTACGGGTCCCGCCGGGATTGCGGGTTGTTCGAAAGAGATACCGCGGCCTCGGCACAAGGCCTAAAATGAACATGGGTGGTTCTTGGTCAGTAGAAGTCTGACACTCCCTACTGCTCGATGATGATTGACGCTTTCCCATGCACCAAAAAAAAAAAAACAGAAAGGTTGTACGGGTAATTTAATGCTATAATATTACATGGCTTATGTATACCTATTTAATTAAAAGTAAATTACAAAAAAAAACGATTCTACATTCATTCATTATTGGATCTATAAAAGTCCTACTTTAAAGTAACCATTGAATACCTTTCTGGAAAAGCACGTGAGATCATAGCCTCATAAATAGCTTTAAATTAATAATCATTGTAAATCTTGAGAACAGAAAGGTTCTTATTTCGAATAAAACTAATTTACATTATCCTAATAATGTTTTATAACCCGACATATTCTATAGAAGTAGTTATTAGGACAAAAAAAGGGAAACAAGTGCAAGTCGGACTTACACATGAAGGGTTCCGTACCATTGACCAAACTTAACATTGTTATATTGGATAATATTGAGAGATTTTCCATGTTATTGTAGCACCATAGACTTATAGGTTTTCCTGTAATCTAAAAGTGTTGAACTAAATTCTGTCTTATTTTCAAAATATTAGACTTAGTAGTTTCAGAGATAAGGGGGCCTGTGGACGGTGAGTGATGGGCTAACCCGCCGTCCGTCCGTCTTACGACGGAAACAGGCTGTGTCGACGGCGCGTTCGTGTTCCACGCGCGCCTCAAAGAGATGTCAGCAACATGGGAGGGGCCCGATATGGCCGACGCCCGTCGGGGCCGCGGGTTGTATACTATGTTTTATGGGACAAGCCCGCCACACTATTCCCAAACCACTGTAACTCCTGTAAGCCAGAATCAACAGTGGCGACCACAAGAAAAGCGCCGAGACAATGAAGCCCGACGAAGTCCCAGAGAAACGATTTAACTGTCTTGGATCCCGCAACGAAATTAATCAGAAAAGAATAGCGGAGGAGTAGGAAAAACATAATTTTCACTTCCCTCCATATCAGCAGGAGACAGAACTGAACAAGGCCAATAGGCACACAGGGACGTATACAACTGGGATAAGCCCAGTTGCCTAGCACCACGGATATTATTGTCATTCATATTACTGGGTCCTAAGTTGTGAGCTGTTATATTTGATTCCAATAATAGGTATGACAAAAATGCTTGAACGCACGGAAATTTGTTCTAGTTTCTACAAGGTCCGTGTAATAAATAACTCCGGAAGTAACCTGTACACTATTTAACATAATATTACGTTCATTCTCCCAAAGACTACACTCCCATAAGATGTGATGTGCAGATTGTTCATATTCGCAGTCAGATGTAGAACATTGACAGAAAGGCGAGGCAACAAGCTTGAAGGAAAATAATTTACTCTTAAAGTTACCATGACCTGTGAGAAATTGGGCAACACAGTGATCCACCTCCAGCCATGTCCTGGCCAGCCGCTCACGAACGGATGGAAAGAACTGGTGGAGGTGTCGGCCTTTGATGGAATTATCCCACCTACATTGCCATTCAGACAAAAGTTCCTCCCAGACGTCAGTCTGTGGTTTAAGTAATCTAGCTACTTTAGCACGGTCACGATGTAATAAAAAGTCTGCGTCCGCGGTCTCTCGTGCGCAGTAGTACATTGAAGCACGGCGCTGCACTTCAAGATCGACTGGAAGTACCCCTGCCAGTACCGGTAAGGCTTCAGTACTAACCGTCCTATACGCTTTACACAAGAAAATCAAGGCCAACCGCTGGCTTTGAAGTAATTTACGTCGTGCCGCTCCTATGGTGGCCCTATCGGCCCAAACTGGTGCCCCATAGCACATACGCCCCATAGATCGTCTTTAGAGTTAAAAATGATAAACCCCACGTAGATTTAGATATTCTCGTTAAGGCATAAAAGTTCTTTTTAGCTTTTTCACCGACGGTTTTTATGTGTTCAATGAATGAAAAATTCCTCTCTAAGACAAACCCAAGGTAACACACGGACTGCTTCCTTTTCACGGGAACGTTATTAAATTTAATACTAGGACATGATTTAAGATTACCTTTTAAAAGAAGTTGAAACGTTTTGTGTTGGGGGTTGGGTTGTATACTATAGTTATCGCGGCCTCGACATTGAGGGCTAAGAAGGAACATGGGTGGTTTTTAGTCAGTAGAAGTCTGACACTCCCTTTCGCTCTGCCCAAGAGCGGGAGGGGTTATTCGATTATTTTCCACCCGCCAAAAAAAAATATTATCTCAGCTAAGAGGTAAGAAATACACGATTTTAGATACCTATTATTTAGAAGAAACTTACTACTAAAAGTTAAGTACACTAGACTTTCTGATATTCTTCTCGTCTAGTAGGTAGCACACGCACATATGTCAGTTGAGGAGAGGATTGAGGGACCAGTTTTAATCATCGCTATCTCCAAAATGCTTTAATGGTTAAGCTCCATTTTTTTTTACAAAATGTTTTAAGACTTCAACTAAAACTTTATGTAGAATTATAACATTTTTATAAATATTATTCAGTAATATTCACTAAAATATTTATCTTTGTTGTGTGGACTGAGGGACCACAGTTCAGTCGTTATATTTTTTTACTCTTTATTGCTTTGTGGTCTGTTTTTAGGAAATATCTTTCCAATTTCTTTACTAAATGTCTGTATTCACAAAACCATATTTTTTATGCTAATTTCCGAGATCTGGATAATCGTCTGTGAGAACTGAGGGACCACTCTTTATGGGTCGTACTTTTTAATATATTTGCTTACAAGTTCCCAGATTAGTTCTACAATTGTTTTAAGTCTACTACTAAATCCTAGGATTCTCAATGCGCGTATTCCGAGTGTGGTCTCTCAGTTCACACGCACATAAAATCGTAGCTTTCAGTATTAGGTTTCCCAAAAATAGTAAAAAATGTTGTGTAAAAGTTTTTCCATAATAGGGGATCGGACTGAGTCAAAACAATATGATTCTAATTAGTCCGTCAGTTAGATTATCGAAAAATATTTGTTGCGTTTTTTTTTTTGTTTTATCAAATAAATAAAAATTTACGAGATCATGATCTTTGACGCGTCTTGCTTCAAAGATCATGGTTGTGACGTCATTTGTAGGTAAAAATGTACTAACATGTGACGTTTTTGACGAGTTCAGAGTTTTCGAAGTACTGTATCGTCTTAATTTTTTGTTTATGTGAAAAAATAAAAAATAGGTGTCCAATATTTTTTGGAAATCGATCTGACGGCCTACTTAATTATTTTTTTGTCCGATCCCCTATTATTTATTTTAAAAGTCATAATAAATAAACCTCGGACATGTTTACATCATATCTCGGGCAGCGTGTATCCAAACTTCCACGGTTATTAAACCAGCTTAAGTGATACAGTAAGTTTCCAAAAAACTATACAATTTTTCAAACACTAGTTGAGTGATCATAAGCTAGTAAAGAGTGCGTACTTACTGCTTGGTGCAGTCGACGGCCCGCTCGTGTCTCTTGAGATGGCTAGCATGGAGGAACGCTTTCTTGCACACCTCGCACGAATACGGCCTCTCTCCTGTGTGGTACCTGCCAATCATACAGACATAAATAGGGTATTTAACAAAAAAAAATCTGATTAGTCCGTCAGATAGATTTCCAAAAAATATTGAACACGTATTTTATTTTTCACGTCAACACACTATGAAGATGATAAAGTGCTTTGAAAACTCGTGTAACGTTATTTTCTGAGACATTAGTATGACATTCTTTAGCGGTCATTGACGTCACTCTAATCTTTGACGCGTTTTATCTTCGTCTTTTTTATTGATTTGATAAAACAAAAAATACGTACCGTAAAACGGGGTGAATGGGGGATGCAGGGGTGAATCGGGACGAAACTTTGAAATGGATTTGAACTTAAAAAAAATATAGTTTGTTGCTAACAAGGACACTTGATCTTTAATTAAAAAACAGTAAACACATTACAATCTTTTCTGGCAACAAACTATATTATTTCAATGTTAAAATCCATTTTAAAGTTTCGTTCCGATTCACCCCTGCATCCCCATTCACCCCGTTTTACCGGTATTGAATATTTTTAGATTATCTAACAGACGGACTAATTAGAATCATTTAATTTTAAGTCAGTAAACATAAATTATAACGCTGATGTACAGTCACGAGCACCAACATGTATACACTTAGCAAAATTCAGAAGTTATTTTCTTAGGAAATAACAGTTTCTACTTTGAGTTACGACCCATTTCGTGAAACTATGGCTTACGAAATTCCATGTTCGTAAAATCATATAAAGTTCACTCAACATTAAAAGTTACTTCGTGTACATATTGGTGCTCGTGACTGTATATAAAGCGAACTTTGACATCATCATCATCATCATTATTCACAGCCTGAATTCACCCACTGCTGGATATAGGAAAAATGAAGAGGAACGTGAGGCTTGGCACAAGATCTCATCATCTTAGACTTAACTCAAGCTAAACATTTTTTTTTTTACATTTGTCTATCTGTTCGTTAGTTTCGATTAATGGTCGAAACGGCTGGACCGACCGACGGGATTTTTACTGGAAGAAAGCTGGACTAACTTAGGTTAGTTTTTTCTGAAAAATAAAATAGGTTTGCTTGCAAAAAAAACTTAAAATAATTAACAAAATAATATCAAGAAGTTACAATTACCTCTTATGAACGGTGAGGTCCGATTTCTTGAAGAAGCTCTTCCGACAGTCTTTGTAGTCACACGAGTAAGGTGTCAGTCCGTAGTGGTCGCGCTCCAAATGCTCTCTCAACTGCAATCACATAGTGGCGTTACTTTCGTACAAGCCGGGCGGCTGACCAGTACTAACAGGGCTGTAGAGGTCAGATAGGCAGTCGCCCCATGTAAAATACTTCTTCTTATCGTGACACTAGGGTGTATCGGGTCGTTAGACCTTACTGCCAGTAAAGTCTAACGACCCGATACCCCGTAGTGTCAGAGTTTCTAAACCGCCTCAAGGTTTGCAGCTGCAGGTTTTCGCAAGAGATACCTCGGCCTCAACATAAAGGGCTAAGAAGGAACATGGGTGGTTTTTAGTCAGTAGAAATCTGACACTCCCAATCGCTCTGCGGGAGGGGGGGTTATTTGATGATTTCCCACTCACCAAGAAAAAAAGGGCCTCTGACAAAATACTATTCAGCTAGACTAGTAACCGACTTCGACATAGTTTGGAAAAGGCTAGGCAGATGATAATGACTTTCATACAAGCCTAAAAAAATCTAAATCAAAAACTCATTTATTCAAACTAGGCTGTTAAACAGCACTTTTCGAACGTCAAAATTTACTTTACTTATTTACAAGAGACAGTCCCTCAAAACGCACCTTTCGACAATTCCTAGTGTTTTAGCTGGAAAGAAGAAGTGGCGGAACAAACTCTCCAGCAACACATCTCAAAAGCTTGGCTTGCCCTTATAACCTACTACTGTTTATAATGTTCAGGTTTCTGAACAGTCTGTTTGCCGTATAGACTTGCCATATTGTTGGGCCCTTAAGCAAGCCTAGGGGCCAATGTTTTCTACTTACTATTTAGACTTATGTATCCTGCATAGGTGTGTGAAGGATCGTTAAAAATCGGTTCGGTAATTCCGAATAAGAACTTCAAAATGTGTATGAAATGCCGTAAGGCGGCACATCAGTACATGTTTTAAAACAAAGTCTTCCGCCGCGTCTGTCTGTCTGTTCGCGATAAACTCAGAAACTAATTGTTTCCACCAGTGGTTCTCGAGGAAGGTTTGAGTATATAATTTGTCAAGTCCCGAAATCCTTGCGTGCAAAAGCTAGTTGTTAATATTATATATTAATATACTCACCATCCACGCGAACTTGAAGTTCCGCTCACACTGCCGGCAGCTGTGCTCTTGCGGTACGTGTGGTGTGTGGAGACTCACGGTGTGCTTGTTCAGCGTGGAGCGGTAACTGAACCGCTCGCCGCATATCTTGCACTTGTGCCGGCGGAGAGACGGCTCGTGGGTTGCTAGAGATTATTGTTATTATAATAATTGTATTTATAGTCATTAGAGATCAGCCATCGGCGCGGGAGATATTATAGTGCACAAGTGTAAAAGTAAAAGACATGGTGCGCCGACCCTAATTTCTCAGATCGCGGCCCGTCTCTCCGTGCCTACGCGGAATTAAATTACACTCTCGGGGTAGGGCAGACAAGACTACGTGGAGTCGGTTTTGCAGCGATTCGTTACTGTCACTAATATCCGATATCTATCCTTCATCTAGAATCCTAATTTTAGCAGTTAATTCGGAGGACTGGAAATCGGGATGTGGTTTTTCGAACAGACATCTCATCTGGCACTTGAACGACATATGAAAATCGAAAAACAAACTAATCGCATTTACGACTTTCGGTAAAATAAAAATCGTGATTTTTGAATATAATTTTAATGTATTATGACTTCCGGAATAAAATATTTAGGAGTATTTGGGTGTTCCCGAGGCACAGTGGTAACATACCACCAACTTCGAAACTCCGAGCTACTACTGAATTTCTAAAGGAAAAACACTTCAGCGACGCCTGAAGCATCGACGCAGGTGATATAGTGCACAAGTGTAGCGCCAGAGACTGCTGAACCCTTGCCTAAATCTTATGGACCGATAGGAAAACGATCTGACACCACTCGAGAGGCATGGAACCCCACTTGCCAGTGTCAACTTCTTAACTTCAACTTGATATTTTTTTTTTTGGGATGAGCCCACTAGCCACACTATTCCCAAACCACTGTAACTCCTGAAAGCCAGAATCAACAGTGGCGACCACAAGAAAAACGCCGATACAATGAAGCTCGACGAAGTCCCAGAGAAACGATTTAACTGTCTTGGATCCCGCAACGAAATTAATCAGAAAAGAATAGCGGAGGAGTAGGAAAAACATAATTTCCACTTCCCTCCATATCAGCAGGACACAGAACAGAACAAGGCCAATAGGCACACAGGGACGTATACAACTAGAATAAGCCCAGTTGCCTAGCACCACGGATATCATTGTCATTAATATTACTAGGTCCTAAGTTAGTACCTACAAAACGGTATCTAAAAATTAATAAAATTGAAAAATACTCCTTACCCACATGAGACCTATAATTATCCTTCTTCTGGAACACCTTATTGCATGTTCTGCAAACATACAGCACTCTAGGCTTGGGTTTCTTAATCTTATCATCTTTTTTCTTTTTCTTTTCCTTAGCCACCAAACTCATTGACGGTTCACTCGTAGTCTCTTCAATTTTAACGACAACAGGTCGGTCTTCTATCTGCTTGTTTTGAGGCTCTTTCTCTTGTAAAGACTTTTCAATCTTCACATAAAGCTCTATATTAGCTAAACTAACACGTTCTTGCTTAATTTCAGATGTATTTGTCTCCTTATTCTTATCATTAGCTAACTCTACGCCAATATTCAACATATCAGTTAATTGTTCAGCATCAATTTCACTATTTAAACTTATTATAAATGTATCATCATCCTCTGTTGAAATGTACTGGACACTATTTTCACCAATCAGCTGATTTAGATTTGCAGCTAGATTTGTACTTGCTTCTAAATCAACGTCACTTTCAAATATAGTAGCGCATTCGTTTACAGATATCTGATTGTGATTGTCTAATTCGTTACTTTTCTCAGGAGGATTTATAATTTCTGGTGGATTCAACAGTTCGTCAGGTAAGTACTTAGCTTTGACATGAAATAAAGTGTTCATGATATCCTGGTCCATACTTTTGCTTCCATCGGTGAAGTCGAATAAGATTTCAGCGTTTTTATCGGTATTGTAATCCATATCATTTGTGTTAGTATTAAACATGTGACTAGGTTGAATGCTGTCAAAATCTATGTCATTGTAGAAGAGTTCTCCGTCTAGAATGTGTAGTTGATTCATTTCTTTTAAAAGTTCTATTTGCATTAAGTTTTCTGGGTTATTGTCGATATCATTTGGGTTGTAAACGTTGAGAATCTCGTTTTGTGGTGGCATGGTCATGTAATCGTCTTCAGCGGACAGAATGTCGTCCACAATGGTGTCTACGATGCGGTTTGTGTCGTTCAGGTGACTTTTATCTTCTTTGTCGGGTTCCGGTGGTTTTGTGTTTTGCGCAACACCCCCCGTGTTGGTGTGTTGCCTGGTGGATAATGAGGAAATTTATATAAGGGGCATCCGAGATGTGTCACAGAAATTAGAGGTTCGACCATTGAAACGTATACTTTTTCGGAGTATATGCTCCGAAGCTAGATACTAATACGGGAAGTATAAGTATAGTGCCAAAATTACAAGGAGGAGAATAGAGAGCTTTAGGAAAAGATACAATAAATTATTTTCCTTTATTATTTGTGGATTAAGTTTCAAAAAGCGACAATTTAATTTTCCTATTTCGTAGTACCTATTTTTTCTAAACATTAAGGTTCCTTCGATAGATATTTCATAAATAAGCATCAATTCCTCCAAATTTCGATTACCTGAACTGCATTTCCTACTACAAGGGCAG
Source organism: Diarsia rubi (assembly GCA_932274075.1). Lineage (NCBI taxonomy): Eukaryota > Metazoa > Arthropoda > Insecta > Lepidoptera > Noctuidae > Diarsia > Diarsia rubi. The sequence continues at coordinate 4,850,257 of OW026432.1, forward strand.
ACCTTGACCCCTGAATCCTGTTCCCAAACATCCCACTCACCTGACGTAGTGCTCCAACAAAGCGCTCTTGTACTGGAAGCTCATGCCACACACGCGGCAGTAGTTCTTGCGAGAGCCCCTATCTGCCTCGCTGGACTCCTTATTGAGCGTGCAATGCTGCGCGTGACGCTTCATTGATGCCAGCTGAGAAGAGGATGACACAGCATCATCAGAGGCGTATAAAATGATATAAATGGGGCGAAAAATAACTGACTACTCATTATGAGATCCTGTTATACTAAAACAAGCAGTATTTTGTTTTTGTAAGCAACTCAATGCTGCAGAAATACTGGAAATAATTAAATCACACTAATATTATAAAGGCGAAAGTTTGTGAGTGTGTGAGTGCATATGTTTGTTACTTCTTCACGCAAAGTCTACTGAACGGATTTAGATAAAATTTGGTACACAGATAGTTTATAACCTGGATTAACACATAGGTAAGTTTTATCCCGATTTTATCTTCCCGTGGGAAAATTTTCGAGTAGTAATGAAAAAAAAAAGTAATAAATGATGTTTATTTTGCAAAAAGATCACACACAAACACTTAGGACAAACACTTCTACACATCATTTTTTAAACTAGATGGAGCCGGTGTTTCGCACCCGACATCTCTGAGAAGAAACAGCCGAAACAAACTCAGAGGTCCCTCTTTCTGGGCCACTTTTAGTCTTGGTCAACTCACATGAGGACCAAACATGCATATTTTTATCAGAGATGGTCTTTTGAAGAAAGAACCACAGAGATTTGAGTGGACCTCTCCAGCCATTGCAAGGTTTTTAAGGTTCCGTAGCCGAACGGCAAATAACGGAACCCTTATAGATTCGTTATGTCTGTCTGTCCGTCCGTATGTCACAGCCACTTTATTTGGAAACTATTAAGCCTACGTAGTTCAAACTTGATAGGTAGATGTATTTTATGAACCGCTTTACGATTTTTATACAAAAATAGGTGTTAATAGACACGTCTTTAAAAATGACATTGAGGTTCCTGAAACCAATTTTTCCCAAAGGCAATCGTTTGACAGATAGATACTTCCAAAGTGGTAAAATGTGTGCCCACCACTAATAAAGTGAAAAATTAAAAAAAAAGTATATGCTGTAGATCGCAATGAAAACTTTTAAACCAAAATTGGTTTGAACGATATGTAATAAATAGTTTTTGAGATATAGAGATATATGTTCTTCTGTTGCCGCTTTAACAAGAAATAATAGAAATTAAAGGGGGCTTTCCTGCCTTTTTTGATGGTACGGAACCTTTCATGTGCAAGTAGGACTTGGGCTTGGCCAGTTTTTTCAGTTATTATGGAGCTTGGGCTTGACTTATAACCCAAGGAGCTCAGCGTGTGTCTAACAAATTGTTAAAAAAATGGCTGTGAAAGGGTCAATCAGAAATAAAGTGAGACTACACCATGCTTATGTAGATAGTTGATTAAATACCTGTTTAAACCGATTTCCGCAACCTGAACAGCAGTACGGCTTAACACCACTGTGTCGCAGCATGTGTCTCTTCAGATTAGACTTGTCTTTGAAACGCATGTCGCATTCTGGACATGGATGCTTCTTCAGATCTAAAAAGAGAAAGAATAAAAGTGATGATTAAATTCTCCAATAAAAATACCATAGTCAATTAAGGCGTGGATATACGTGAATTGGCCTTTTTTAGGATACATTATTATTATTATTGTTATATTTATTATACTTCTAGAAAATGTCAAAAAAAAAATTAAACCTCTTATATAAAGTAGCAAAGTAGCCTCTGATTTTGTAACTAATACCATTTTTCTCCTAAACTACTATCAATCATAGAATATTTTTATTGTCATCAATATATTATATAAAGTCATGTCACCTTTGGCTTATTTTTGCCAATAACTTTCTTAATTATTTAAATGGTTTTTTTTTACGTAATCGCTACTTGCAAATCGCGTAGCTACTACTCCTCTGGCGCCCAGAAAATCAGTGCGGGAGGGTTAATTGTAAATGGCGTATATCTTTAAGCAGTGACAGTCGTTGGACTGTCACGTAATAGGTCCCGAATTCGAACTCGCAAACACGCTCCTCTGATTTTTAGGGTTCCGCACCCAAAGCGTAAAAACGGGACTGTATTACTAAGATTTCGCTGTCTGTCCGTCTGTCTGTCTATCACCAAGCTGTATCTCAAGAACCGCGATAGCAAGACAGTTGAAATTTTCACTAATTATGTATTCCCGTTGCCGCAATAACAACAAATACTAAAAACGAAATAAAATAAATGTTTAAGGGGTTTTATGTATTACAACGAACCATTCGTGCACGAGTTCGACTCGCACTTGGCCGGTTTTTCGGATTCACGTGCGTATTGTATAATTATCACTTGCTTCGTTGGAGGAAAACATTGTGAGGAAACTAAATATATGAATAACCATATGAATAGACTCAAAAACTACTGCGCTGATTTCAAAAATTGTTTCACCATTACAAAGCTACATTCACCCTGAGTAACATAGGCTAGCTTTTTATGCCTGTATTCCCACGGGAACGGGAACTACGCGGGTGAAACCGCGTGACATCCGCTAGTCATACGATAAAGAAAGATGTCTGGTGTTCCTGTGGACATGTACAATGGTCCACTTTACGGACTAAGTGGGGAAAACCGAAACACTATTAACAAATAAAATCATAAAATGTTTCCCAGAGACACAGACTTCTATATGATCCCTGACCATCTTGAGAGATGAAATTATTTTAATTACCACATGTTTTTATGCCAAGTGTATGCCACTTTAAAGGTTGGTAAATATTTTAATGAATTATTCTCTCACACATAAGATAGCAATGTGTCAAAGTTGTGAGAAATTATAGGTGGATTATGTATTTCATTATTGTTTAGAGTTAACTTACCACTATGTATAGTTTTATGTTTCTCCAAGTCCGAAGCTTTGGTGAAGAACTTCTCACATTGGTCACACTTATGAGGCCTGCAAATTAAAAAGACATTGAAATGGAGGCGCTTTTTATAAGTTACCTCTCCTTTCTCAGGTTACTTTCACAAATATCAGCTGAATGGAGGTGCAAAATTAAAATTGATTTTAGAATTACTAGTTCTGTGATCTAATCATATTTTTTTTATATAAAGTTGTTGAGCTTTCTGAACCTTGTGTAGATTTTAAACGTATTTTCCAAAAATACGTTTTTCTTTGCTAAATTGTAAATGTAGTGCAACAACATATTATTTTGCCAGATACTTTTAAGCTCCAAGTAATAGAGGGCAATAAATTAAAATATTGTTATCCCATACTTGTAGTTCAAATGCTTGGCAAACAGATGCTGCTGCAGTTTATACAGGGCTTCGAAAGCCATGGAGCATTGCAGACACTTCCACTCCCGCCCCAGCGGCTTGTGGATCAATCCATGTTTCATAAGCTGCTGCTTTGTGGAGAACTTCAGGTCGGGACATTGTTCTGAAATATAGGGTTAAAAGCAACTAGCAGTGAAACTTTACTAAACACAACAAAAAAAGACAGATTTTCCAATGAAAATAGACATATTACGTGCTCACCGATCCCAAAAACGATTCAAGAGAATTACCACATGTAAAAAAATAAGGCCAATGTAGACTAAATTGAGTCAAATTAAGGATATGGAAGCTGTGCACTGTGTACAAAAGAAATTAAAAAAAAAAAACAAATAAGAAAAGAAATTAAAAAAAATGATTTTTTCATCACTAAGAAAAACATCGTCAAAAATGCAGATAAATTCCCATACCTCCAGTTACATACTTTACAACGAAAACAAAATGAAAAAGTACAAAGCATTGACAGAAAGTCAATGTTTTGCAAAGATCTTAGGACTTTAAAAAACACCACTTACCACAAACCCAAAGATTATCCTTGGAATGGACTCTTAAATGACCATAATACTTCTTAGCATTGTCAAACCGTTTCTTACAGATCTCACAATGCAACGTAGTAGGCCCGTTCAAGTCGGGCTCCTCCAACGGTTCGTCTCCAGATAGAAACTGGGCCAACACATCGTCAGGGCCCAACAAAGCACCATGGGATGGCAAGGTGGCGTGCAACTCATCGTACGTACACTCCTCCGGCTTGATCTTCGACAAAAAATCTGAAGTCTCTGAATCTACGAACTGAAATTGAAGAATTACAATTAATTTAACTTTCGAACTTTTGTAAACAGCTGTTTAAATGTCATAATAGAAATAAAATAAACTTACTGGGAGACTAAAAAATGGTAAATTCGAATCCATTTTCGATATGCATGTGACTGATGGTGCAAATAAAATTATATTAATGCTGAATTTTCAATAAATCTAAGGTTTTGTACACTCTTTCCGTTCGAGTTGCTTTCCAGCCATACTTTTTGTTTGACGTCATATGATTCATTCATAGACAAGTAATGGTTTTTTTTTAATTACAAATTATGACTAGTGGTGGTTAATATATCATATAGCAAATTAAAGCACCGTGCTTAATACACATATCATAAAGCAAATGCTATCGTGGCTCGCACAAGTTGCTATTTGCTTATTGCTTTTACATCGCACTCTCTGACTCTGTCGGTCGCGCAAAAAGCAACAAACATTGAATAAGCATTAAGCAGGGGCTGGGCGGGGCGGGCGCACGGCAGTCGTCGCATGCTAGCGATTCCGGTCGGTTGTGTGCGTAATCGTTATATGCACCGCGGACGATTTTGCGATCTCGGGCGGCTCACGTAAATAAATACGTAATATAGTTACAGTTTTGCTTCGTGCTTTTTTAGTGTAAATAAATTCAGTGTTAGGACACGAAATATTGATATTATAAACATAAAATTGTGTAAATAAGGACGATTGATTGAGTGAGATATTGTGTTGTTATGTTGTACGCCTTTAATGGCTTTAAATACTAACTTATTTTATTTCATAATAACATTTACTTATTCAATTATAAACAGTCCTAAGCCTGGAAAGTATGAAGGAAAGTTCATTGTGTTTTTAACGGTTCTGTTTTATCGTAATTCATAAACGCGATGTAATATTCTTTTATAGCATGCAGCCACTAACCACTTGACTTAAAGCAAGCGCGGTGAGTGGCATCATGATATACCTACGCGTTTAAAAAAGCTTGCTTTAATAAAGCATATAAAAAGCTTGCTTAACAAATTAAACATTAAGCATTACGCAAGTGATTGCCTTAAAGCAACTTTGAACACCACTAATTATGACAGTCTACGATAATAAAGCTAACTGCCGCATTCAATAGAGTTAAATTAAAGTTAATATTTTATCTATTTTCTGTAGATAGTCCTGAGATTTGAGTGGTATTGTCTATAGTAGGTATACTACTGTCACTGTCACTTTCATTCGTTTTTATTATGTCAATTTATTGTCAAATTTGTCAATGTCAATCAAACAAAACACCAGCTGATTGAGCTGATTCAGTAAACAGTAACGAAAACTAAAAATTTGGGTATGGATTTATTTATTATGTAAATGCTAGCCTCGAGTAGCTAAAAATAAGATACATTTAATCAAATTGCATCCTACAACCAATATTTACTGGAGGCCTGTTGGTCTAGTGGTTAGTGACCCTAACTGCTATGCCGGAGGTTGTGGGTTCGATTCCCACCCAGGACAAATGTTTGTGTGATGAGCACGATCATTTGTTCTGTGTCTGGGTGTAATTTATCTATAATATGTATGTATTTAGAAATATATAAGTATGTTTATCAGTTGTCTAGTACCCATAACACAAGCTCTGCTTAGCTTGGGACTAGATGGCGTTGTGTGATAGTTGTGGAATATTATTATTATTATTATTATTATTTGGTGGTTGCTCCATTTTCCCAAGACCCATAACATAACAATTTAATATTTTGTAGATGACTAATTACCTATTTGATAACAGTAATACGAATAACTAAAAACACTCTTCATTTTTGGGCAGTAGTTGTTAAAATATGCAAAGATGTAAATATCTTATCCTATATCTTTTTGTTTACATTTTCAGTCAAAAATATTTAATTGTTGTGGACCTTGCACCCAAAGATAGGAGTTTATAAAATTAGTGACATAGGTATTAGGGCTGCCAAATATAGATTGTGTAGACTGATAAACAGTCCCACAAAAAAGTACTCTTATTTATTTTCTCTTATATACAGGGTGTTTGGAAGGGAGCTGTACATACGCCTAGGGTAGAAACTAGGGATAGTCTGCTACCTACCCCCGCCCATTATATTGACCTTGGCCTCAAGGTTTTTTTTTAATTTATTATTATTTTTTATTTGACTTTTTGACTAAAACTACCTGTAGCTCAAAATCTATCCATGGGACCGGTCGGCTAATGGTCTTGTTTTAATCGTTAGAGTCTTAGGGTCCTGCAAAAAATTATTTTACACCAGAAAATTGTGGAGAAGAAAAGTTATGGGGCCTGAAGTACCGTAGTAAGGTAAAGAAATAATTTTAAATTAAAAAAAAACCTTGAGGCCAAGGTCAATATAATGGGCGGGGGTAGGTAGCAGACTATCCCTAGTTTCTACCCTAGGCGTATGTACAGCTCCCTTCCAAACACCCTGTATTTCTCTAATTTTAATTTCCAATTGATACCTAAGTATTAGAAGTATATGCTAAATTCCTGGTGCCACCTTGTGTGTCATCCCATTAACGAAAGAACCTTTAGTTTCAATTATGACAGATTTTGTTTTTATCAATTACAGTGCATAGAGATCCAATCTATCAATGAATTCCTCTTTCTCTTTTCTTGCAAATTTGTAATTGTGGCTAACAAAACATAGATCCCACAAGTGAATGCATAAGTGGCAGGAATTCATTCAATTCAAAGTTCAAGACGTCTTTGACCAATGTAGTACAGTAATAATTCTATATTAGAGCATGGTTGGCAACCTTAGTATAAACATGCGATGCAAATACTTTATCACTGATTACGAAAATTAATATATATGCTGATCAAAAGTACAAAAAACTCAATACCAATTTGGAAAAGTATCACCCAACACATTCTACTACACAGGCAACCAAATTAAAGCCGATTTTCTTAATATCAAAGCGTACACTTTTATTATTTTATAATTTTAAACTCAACCTCTGCTCTGTGATCTCATAGTAGCATTGGTAAATTAAATCAAATTAATATTTTTTGGTAATTAAAGTGAGAGACTGATATTTGTGAGTTTGTGTGTATGTGGAAGGAACCACAGGACCTAATTGAAAAAATCTTTCACCATTTCAAAGGTACATTATTTTAGATAGTCATATACTATATATTGTGTATATTAACATATATAAACTAGAGTTAACACAATATTAGGCAACAAGTCAACATCTTGAGAACTTTCATTGTAGTAGCGGTGGCTCAGTGGTGAGTTTAGATGTTTGTTTTTTTTGTTATTTAAGTTTTTTCTAAGTGATGGCCTAAGTAATCATTAAAGCTCTCTGAGTGCTGCAGTGAGTCTTGATTAGGATTTTTTCTTCACAAAAATGAACCAAATCCATTTTTTTTACAGGCACCAGAGTACAGGGGCGTGACATAGTACCAGTTTCATCCTATTAGCAAAGAAGAATAGTTTGGCCACAGCACATATTGGTTGGTGACTAAAACATAATTTAATTAAAATAGTACGTACTTATTTTAATTTGTAATCACACTCTTTTCTTTCGGTTAATTTAAAAGTGAGGGAGTCATGGCGCCTCTCCAGCCACTCCTATATGAGGAGACTTATCGCCACAATTGTGGCGTTCCATATTACGCATTCAGAAACAGTAGTTGGTCTAACAAGGAATCATACAGATAAACAATATGTAATGGCCGTTGTACTACCAACTATTGCAATTGACCACCAAACATTGGTATGCATGGCCTGTTCAACCACTAACTTTTGGTAGAGGAGACATTGGCCATGGGGCTACTAACTATTGGTACTTATATCTAAGCGTTTCTTCAATTGACTATCATTATAGTACCTATCATAATCAATTTTTATTTTCACAAAATATTATCAAAGAAATTATGCATTTTTTTTTAATTTTTCTCTTTTTTTTGTAGGTACAAAAAATGTGCATCCTTTTTATGTACAATGGCACCCACGATGCTAAGAGTGAATACAGTTTAGTTCTGGTATCTAATAGGGATGAATACTATGACCGACCTACAGAAAACATGGCTCCTTGGAAGGATGATCCTAACGTTATCGGAGGTGTCACACATTTTATAATACAACCATAAAATCATTTGGATATTGTAATGTCCGTCATCCCACTATTTCATCCAAGTAACATGTACGTAATCAGACCATATTGCTTATTTTTATTGCTAACAGTTTCAGTCAACAACTCGTGCGTGATGCTGATAATTAATTTATGCTCAAATTCAACTCAACTCAAATAGCACTTCTAACCAATTCAGTTTCATAGATTCATGTGCCAAGGCCGCCCCTAAAATTCAAATTTCGTTTTTTTTCTCGATTCTCGAAAAATTCAAATAACTGAAGAATATTTTAAATTTCGCAGGCTACCGGTATCGCTACGTACGGTACGTCACTTTCGCTTTAGGTACAGAGGGTAGTTTGGGTACTTCTAACAATAACGACCTTCTTTATGGAGGCTTTGAAATCATCAAATGAGTCCTCCCTGCCGCTCTGGGCAGAGCGGTAGGGAGTAGAAGTCTGACACTCCCTAAAAACCAGCCATGTTCCTTCTTAGCCCTGTATGCCGAGGCCGCGGTATCTCTTTCGTGTTTCTTCATCTTGCTTGGTGATATACAGTCATTTTCCCTTCTCATAATGTTAATCACAAGGCATTATAGGCCAACCTGTGTCCGAAGTCTAAAGTGTTCAGCGATTTCCCACAAGTGGCACATGGGTTGGGTAGGGAAACACTTTCTCCCCCCCCACAGGTTAATTCTTTCCTTAGAGCGATCGCCAATCGACCTCTCGCACCTATGTTGGCTAGACCATATAGGTTACAGACATCATTACAACACTTGAAAAGTACTCACTACATTACATATCTTTTTTAATTTTTGTCAGAAACTTTCTGACATTATATGATTAAAGAAACTTGTCTGTCTGAAGGTCGTGACGTACAAGTGAATGGAGGTGGGACCTGGCTCGCCGTGGCACCCACTCGTAACAAACTAGGAGTTCTGCTGAACTTGGCAGGAGGAACTAAAAATCCCCAAGCTAACAGTAAGTAAGCAACCAGTTCAACCACTTCCCGAGTTCCCGACCCTTGTTCCACGAGCCAAGAGAAATAATAATATACATATAATTTGACCCAATTTTTTCCTTGTTGCCCCCTACCTTCTCCTTCAACTAAGCCAAGGTTCGACCCCCACAAGGGGTACTGTTAGTGAACGTTCATTAATATAGTTTTTAAGCCCTGCCTGGCAGCCGTAATTTTTTTTTCTTTTTTTTTAAGACTGCCCCACACTACAAACTCCTGTATCGTGGGTGCGTTCACAAACATTTAAACTCACATACACAAATACCCAGACCCAGAACATCTATCTGTAGGCCATAAAAAATATATATTATTTAATATCTGTGCGGGGATCGAGCCCGCGACACGCAGCGCAGCAGTCTAATCGCTCAGCCACTGCGCCAATCGTGCCGTCATTGCGTTGAAATAATTTGTTGTTAACGGCATTACCATTTGGCAAATTATGGGGGAGTGGCTAGTCGTTGGTTTTAATAGTATCCATTTGTTTATCAGGTAGAGGAAGAATAGTCACCGACTACGTGATGTGCGATAAATCCGTTGAACCCTACGTTTTGCATATAAGGAATTATGCAATGGACTGCAATGATTTCGTTTTCGTATCGGTGGAATTCAGGTACCTACTTACGTATTTTTTTTTCTGAAGCTATTGGTATACAGTGGTGGCCCAGTGGTAGCGGCCCCGACTTACGAACAGTTGGTCGTGGGTTCGAACCCAGGCAGGCGCATTACTTTGTGTAATTTATTTCATCACCACTGCTCTCAAACGGTGAAGGAAAACAACGTGAGGAAACTGGCATTTCTTAAACCAAAACTTCGAAGATATGTGACATCTACCAATCCGCACTGGGCCCGCGTGGTAGGAGGCCCTTAGTCCCTGCAGTGGGAACATTTTATGCTGATGATGAAGCTATTGGTAAAGTAAATGTGGCCCGGTTCTGGGGGCCTCCAAATCTCCTTACCAAAATCCTTCTTAATCAAATCCCAAACAAATTCAAACCATTACAGGCAGAATTTAACTGTCCACCCAGTTTTTCTTGATTTATGCAGAATAGCGATGTTTACTGATTAAAAAAAATGTGATTCTAATTAGTCCGTCTGTTAGATTATCGAAAAATATTGGATACGTAAACGTATTGTTTTGTTTTATCAAATCAATAAAAATTTACGACGATAAAACCCGTCAAAGATTTGACTGCGGGGTTGTGACGTCACTGACCGGTATAAAATGCCTTAGAATATGACGTCACACGAGTTTTCAAAGCACTGTATCGTTTTCATTGTTTGTTAACGAGAAAAAAGAAAATATACGTGTCCAATATTTTTTCGAAATCTATCTGACTGACTAATTAGATTTTTTTTTGTTAAGTACTCTGTTGTAAAAATAGGTGCTGCCTTAGCTGGTTTTATTTATGATGGTTCTATATCCACACATACCAAGTTCCCGGCGGCACAGATGCCGCGGAAAGCACGTTAAGCCGTTTGGTCCGGACTGTTATTTGTAGATCGTTTGAGAGTCGTTCAATAAAGAGTCTCTAATTTTATATAGGGTATCATATTATATTACCCAGGAACTGCAGGGTTGTGGAGTCAGATTAGTCAGATAGGCAGTCGCCCCGTGGGTCCATTTAGACTCGAAGTCAACCCCAACACAGTTGAGAATAGGCGAGTCAGATGATGATGAAGTAGGAAGCAGTTCTCGTGAACTACTTCTTACTTTGAGTGGAAAGGTCGGTAGGTAGGTATAGTCCATCTGAACTGAAATAGCGCTTCGCACCACAATATTAATGTTCTGTTTTAGGTGGAACTTTAACATGACGTGTGGCACCTGTGTATGGTTAGTATTGGGCATATCTGTGTACTACACCCAGTTGCTGCGGCTTTATTAGTATCTTTTTTGGTTGTAGCATTATCATAGTCAACATTAATGTTCCCTGCACTGTTCACTGCTTGGCATCAGACCTCTTTATAAGAAGGAATTAATAGGTTATCCACCTAATAATATTAATAACAACAATATCCGTGGTGCTAGGCAACTGGGCTTATCCCAGTTGTATACGTCCCTGTGTGCCTATTGGCCTTGTTCTTTTCTGTCTCCTGCTGATATGGAGGGAAGTGGAAATTTCTGTTTTTCCTACTCCTCCGCTATTCTTTTCTGATTAATTTCGTTGCGGGATCCAAGACAGTCGAATCATTCCTCTGGGACTTCGTCGAGCTTCATTTTCTCGGCGCTTTTCTTGTGGTCGCCACTGTTGATTCTGGCTTACAGAAGTTACAGTGGTTTGGGAATAGTGAGGCGGACTTGTCCCATTTAAAAAAAAAAGGATATCCACCTCGCGGACCCATTGCGGGTTGTTAGATGTCACATGTCTTCGAATGTTTGGTTCAAGACAGACCGGTTTCCTCACGATGTTTTCCTTCACCGTTTTGAGAGCAGTGGTGATGAAATAAATTACACAAAGCAATGCGCCTGACTGGGTTCGAAGTTTCGAACCCGTGACTTACTGCTCGTAAGTTCCAGTGTTAAAGATAAAGTTTATTCTGATTATAACTAACGTTAAGCAAAAAATACACTTCTTACGTAAGTTAAATGGAATACAAGTTATTGCAAGTGACATTGTCTTTACTAATATCAAGATACCTATAACAATCAATATAATCATTACTTCGAACCTTAGTAAAACCAGTTAGATTGGAAGCCATTCTCAACATATGTAGTAGGAATAAAACCGAAGATTATTCAAATACCTATAAATTGCTGTTCCAGGAGTGCTGCCCCAACGATATCATCATACAGCAACGCCAGTGATGAGGTGATAACTCACACGGAAGCCTATGTCGGCTTCGGTAACAGCATGCCAGACCAACCGCTGAAGAAAGTGGACGCTGGCAAAAATAAACTGATGCAAATACTTAACACATACAATAAAGTGAGCATGCAAGAGGAGCTCATTGAAAAATTGATTGAATTGCTGAAATCTGAAGAAAGGTAACTGTGTTTATAATTAAGTTTCCAAACATGTAAATCAGTAACTATAGGTATATTTTGATTTTTGAGAAGCAACTTGCAGCACCTGTAGGTAGATATTAAGTTTGATTAATCTACAACTTCAAATCACGCAGTCAGAGAGTAAAAGAACTGTTTTTTTTTTTTTTTTGTATGATGGACCCAATATGGTAACATCATAAATAACTACGATCTAGCTTAATTACTAAAGCTAATGAGTAATACAGTTTTAACTTAATTTGCTAGGTAGAGTAAACCTAAGAATGTGTCCATTAACACTTTTCTTATTGTCTCTATTAAGGGGAAGACACTTTGTTCTTGTGTTCTTTATGGGTAGCACTCACTTTACTACACTACACTGACACTTCACTAAATTAACTCAAAAGGTTTTGTCCTTTTTAGTCTTCTCACTATATCCGTGTTATCGAGGAGCTGGATAGCCTCGACGTTCACATGATGATGAAGCCTTCGTTCGCGAGCTTCTGCATGCTTTTGAATAACGTCTATGACGAGGTCTACTTTGAGGTCCCGATGAAGGTCGTCATTTCGAATCTACCAGGGCGCAATAACGATTCCTCTGAGTACTTTGTTTTGAAAACGTTGTATGATTTTAATATTACTTTGTTTGGTACAGCCCCAAAGCTGGATACCATATGTCCATACAGGCATGAGGACTTGTTTGTACAAAAGTACTTTGTTGTGTACTGACAGTGAGGAGTGTTTTCCTATTAGCCAGTACATCGTCTTGTAGCGAAGCTCTAGCTTGTCGCGTTTCTTTTTAACATGAGCTTTCCAGCGAAGCTTTGTGTCCAATGTCATGCCTAGGTATTTGGCTGTATTTTCGTACGGTATGACATGGCTGTTTATGTATACCGGATGATAATTTGGCTTTTTATTTGTGAAGTCTATGTGAACGGATTTCGTTTCATTGAGTTTCACACGCCATTTCTTTGTCCAGTCAAAGATGGTATTGACGGCTGTTTGAACTTTTTCCACTGCTTCTTCTTGAGTGACACCTGTGGCCATTATAGCTGTGTAAAAGAACTGTGAACAGACTATCATTGAGTAGATACTAATTTGAATTCGGAAGAATGTATTAATGTGTTAATTAAAGAAAGACTTAAATTAATCTACAACTTCAAATCAATTTTGAAATGCAATTATTTTTTCGTAGTAGGTACCTATTAAAAACAGTCGTTTTAGCGGAAATAACATAAATGTTCCCTACCTCGAATAGTTCCAAATTATACCACTACTAGGAAAACTCCCCGGACAGGTCGTTGATTGTATACAGCTCATCCTATAATCTTCTACGAAGTCTGCACGGGAGCCACATAGTGGTTATTAGGCCCATAGCTCATTGGACATACGACGGACGTAGCCAGACATTAATGGTCGGTTATTTTCAGGCACCTACCGGATCACCAGTTGGAAACTAAACGTCCGAATTTGTATAAGGAGTTGAGTTCCATATTCGTGTCGATTCCAAAAGGTAACTACGGAACCAGGTATGTTATTGACAAAAAAGATATTTTAATTGGTGTAAACAGTTTTTTTTTTAAACGTTGCCCCCCACTAGGAGTTTCTCCTGTATCGTGGGTGCGTTCACAAACTTTTAAACTCACATACACAAACACAGTCACAGTGTGCCCTTAATGAAGCCGAAAGGCACATATTCTCCCCGTCATTACGATTCTTTTGTTTTTACCCATAGATATTAGGAATTAAAGTGCGAACTGGTTCACCAGTTTTTTTTATTATTTGCCTGTATGACAAAAAATCTTAGTTTTTATTTTTTATTCTGAAATAAATTATTCTAAACTAACAACGAACTATAAAAGTGCATTAAAAAGCTCCTCAACGCTGTCAGCTGGTAATGTGCTGAGCTGGGATTGGCGGTGTAGCCAATTAGCCATGTTGTATGGCAATACTTTGTTTCTGGCCAAGATAGAAGCACTTCATCTCGTAGATAGGTGGCCCGAGTCTCTCGGCTAATATTGTAATACAGGTTGTAAACGAACCCTTCAACCAAGCATTATGTACATCTCAAACTAAGTAGGTAGACCGTACGCAAAAATTATTACTGGAAAATTACTTTATTTTTTGGGGTGAGAAATCACATTCTACGGTAACACTCAATGTAGCGCTAGTGGATTCTTTAAATAGTAAACGAGTCATGAAGTTAATTCAAGACCTGAAAACTAGTATAAAAAAGCAGCTGTAAAGAATTTGGAACTTTGGCCCCAGGTATGGTCTAGAACAAAAAAAAAATCGCGGCGTTGGGGAGAACAAGTGCCTTTCTGCTTCCCTAAGGGAACTTTTACATCTTCTGTAAACAGGATGTGAATTTAGTCTTAATGTAATTGATAATGTTTGTCTTCCAGAAATCATACTATAGTGCTGGTGACCAAAACTGGACATATGAAGATAATCACACAGGACAGAACTCTCGAAATCACAGAGGATCAAACTCTGGTGCCCAAATGGACCAGAACTGAATTTGAATATGATATCAAACTGAAGTGACGCTGTCAAAGTCGAATTTGAAAATGCTAAAAGATTACTGGAAATAAAAAATAAACTACTTTTACGAATAAAGTTGTAGTTTTATTCTGATATATCACTTAAAGCACTTAACAAAAGTACACAATAAAGATATAAGTATAATAATACAACATAAACACCATCTTAGTCTTTCCACAGTTATTTTATCTCATCAAAAGGCAACCTTATTGCGACAACAATAAAGATAAAATTATTTAGACAGTGATGCAGTCAGAGAGTAAAAGAACTGTGAACAGACTATATCAAACATTGAGTAGATACTAATTTGAATTCGGAAGAATGTATTAATGTGTTAATTAAAGAAAGACTTAAAAGATGGCTTCTCCCATTTTGATGGTATTCTGGCTGGCACTTCCATATATAAATATCTTTCAATCTTAACAAAGTCGGGCACAGTAAACGGCTCGTCTTGCTCCAAAGCACAGGCTAAAAACGTAGGTACATTCAACATTGTACCTGAAATTAGGAGAGGGAAGTGATGCTCTTTATTTTCAAGATACGTAAACATCAACCTTTTACTGATGAAATCTCCACTCAAAGAGACATTGGCCACTTCTACGTATTCTTGCAACGATGTTGAATACATCTCCACTGACAGCCTGAGCGATTCCCACATTGCTAACTTATCAGCCGAAATTAAGCTCAAGCGGAAGTGATACCCAATTCTACTGTACGCAAGTTTTAAGGTGTCTGTTAGTTCCTCAAGAAACTTATCTTGGTCTTCCACACTTTTTGTAGCTCCAAAGATCTCTACAACAGATGCCTGGCTGGCGTGGAATAGACTGTGTTCTTCTGACGACGGTTTATACTGTCTGCCCATTGTGTAGTACTTCAAAGGTAAGGCTTTAGCATACAACACATTCTTAGCATGGTACGCAAGAAAGGAGCAAAGGGATCCTCCACCCGTGAGGTGCAAACGGCTGTCAATATTAACTTTAGAATCGTCATTATGATGCAAAATAAAGCTTGTATCAGGACTAGTGTGGTCATTTCCACTGCCCTCAATGATTAAACTTTTCACAAAATCCGGGTTTGAGAACTGTACAAAGTTTTTATCTTTGAATACTTTACTGAAGAAAAATTTCGCTCCAAGTTCAAATATTGCACCTTTACCAACCAAATAGTAATTTTCATTGCCTTTGAAGTCAAGAACATTCATTTTTTTACCTATGTTAAGATGGTTTTTATTTCCCTTTGGCTGTGAGAGATGTGTGTAAAGAATCTTATTTTTTTTATCTGGTGTGCGAGAATGTAAACTGTTTGGTAGTTTTAGTGCTTCCACCATAGCAGCTTCTTCTGCTGACCATAGAGGAACTTTTAATTTCTTTATATTCTCTTTGATGAGATCACTTTGCATTTTGAGTTTCTTTGTAGTTTCACTGTCGGGTTCTTTTTTGATTAGTTTTCCTAGTTCTCTTGATATTTCATCTTTTTGCTTAACATATTCTGCCTTTTTGGCATTGAGGTCATCATACACTTGCCATAGGTTTTCTACTTTAGCCAAGTCAATATCAGCTTTCCTTCTTTGCAGCACTTGTTGTAAATCATCTTTGTGCTTAATTTTTTCAGAGAAATCAACATGTGGAGTTATGTAAACAAAATTTTCAGTTGCTTTAGCACCATTTATGAATAGAGCAGAGTGTCTTGTTGGCAGGATTTTACAATCCCGTATCTTTATTAGGTTAGTAAATCCTTTACGAATCATTTTCATTTAGTTTCGTCTTTTTACTTGGGCTTATGTCTTCTATAATTGCATCACCATCGACATCAGTTTTTTCAGTGTTCTGTGTGACAATTTTTCTTTTATTCGCCTGTTTGAAGCTACCGTGGCCTGCCGCTCGCTCCGACTCCTCAATGCTGTACGGCTCTAGTTCTAATGCCTTCAATCTTCTCTTGTGGACTTTTGTTTTGAAGTGTTCGTTCAATGACTGCTCATTAATAAAATATCTAGCACAATGTAAACAGTAGTGCTGCGCTGCGCCAGGCAGGTCCAAATCTACACTTTGGTTCAACAACTTATCGGCGTTTCCTGAAAACAAATATTTTGGTTATAAACACAGCTTTGGGATTGAATTTAAACGTAGCTGTTTCCAATCTAACACGTTTGTTGTGCTTGTGGTATTTTCAGATTGTGCTTTCTGCGATGTAAGAAGTCCTCAGAAATAACTTTCAAGTGTTTTCGAAGCGACCTACCTCGTCCTCGACATAAAATGTTAACCTCAAAATCTGACACAAACCATGTGACGGATTCGCATTCGTAAACAAAACGTACCTTCTTTGATATCTACATCAATTTGGTCAAGATCCTTTTTCCGATTTCTCACTCTCCACCTTTTCTTCAGGTGGGTGTCACCGACATGATACTTTTTTCGTTTGTATGTCATTTCAGTTTCAGTATCAAAATATGCCTACGATCCGCAATGTGTTTGTGTGAACCAAAATCGCGGCCGTGCACACCTGAAATGTCAATGTATGTTTTTTTTTTTTTTTTTCGTTCGCCTATTTAAAAGGCAGGCATCGATCTATAGACCATTCAGCCTGTAAATGTATGTAACTATGCAATATTTGACAACTTCCTTCCATTCTGCCAGAATCAGTGACAAAATGTTATTCAATCTATGCACGGAAGTAATAAGTACTAGAGCAAGTGGCGAATCGCTAAATAAAGATTACAAGGCTTGGAGCACACTATCCAGTTATTGTGCTCCATGTTACAAGATTTTTGTATAAAGCCTTGCTGGCTCAATTCTGTCATTTTATTTGAAAAACTGCAACCACTTAAAAACTTACATAGATCGACAGCTGGCATGGCTGTCATTGATGGCATATTTAGCACAACTTTGATTTGATTAGCCACTGATATAAACTACATCAATCGATAGCTAGCAACAATACAAACACAAGTTTTGTTTAATACAAACTATTGTAGTGTCACGTTTTCGAGATATGAGCTAACAAAGTTGTACTGAAGATACTAATTAAGCTTAATTAAGAGCATCTGTAACAGGGCTTTTTTACCCGACTGCGGCGAAGCCCAAAAGGAGGGTTATGTGTTTGGCGTGTATGTATGTATGTAAGTATTGTATTAAGTATGTCCGTTTTTTTGTTCCCTCATAGCTCCTAAACGTCAGCGTCAGGATGACTGGACCAAACGAGATATGAACATGGGACCCTGTGAACTATTTATTACCAATTTGCTACTATTTACTACCTATAATGAAATATTTGCTACCTCTACGTTAAGAAATATATCAAAGAAATAAAGTGGCCAGCCATTCTGACGTCAGGTTGGCTGATCAGTTCCAAGTTCTCATTATAGTTCTAGCGTTGTATTCACCTCATTGTTAATGTAAATGTTCATTACCTATTTGCTACCTTAACATATATTTTTAACACAACTTTAAGAAGCTCCTATAAAAAGTTATTAACAAAAGTCACTGAGACGCCTGTACATAAATTATTTACAACTTTGCTTCTCAGAATACGGCGTATTTGACGGCACGGTTGGTGCAGTGGCTCAAGCAATGGACTGCTGCGCTGCGTGTCGCGGGTTCGATCCCCGCACGGAACAAATATTTGTATGACCTACAGATAGTTGTTTCGGGTCTGGGTATTTGTGTATGTGAGTTTAAATGTTTGTGAACGCACCCACGATACAGGAGAAATTCCTAGAGCGGGGCAACGTTTTTAAAAAAAAATAAATAATAATAATTGCAAACAATGTTTTTGCAGGCGCTTAGTGCGTTATAAAGAACTTGTTTCTAGATATCCATAGTAAAGTTTTATCCATTTATAACATTTTATAACTATTTATATATTGCATTTACTTACGAATATAATTATGTATGAACTAATGTTAATTTAGAAAGTGCCTGCAAAACCATTATTAGCAATTATCTTACGAAAATTAGATGTGGCGTAAATAATTTATGTGCAGGCGTTTTAATGTCTTCAATTATTATTAATAACTTTCCGTGTGTAAATGTTTCCACCCCTCTCCCCGGCCCTCGTAGTTATCATTGAAACTACTGAGACTGCAATTTTTAGGCACTCTTGTGTATTTGAAGGGCTTTGAAAATAGAAAAACAACAAGATAGCCGAAATTATACATGGTGTAAATTAACCCTTCACACATACGTCAAACAAGCATTCTGTACATCAAACTAAGTACAACTACGCAAAAATTTTTGCTGGGAATCGAGTTTTTTTTTTTTTGGGGTCAAAAATCACATTTTACGGTAAATCTCAATGTAGCACCCTTAAAATATTGTGCTATTGGATGCTTTGAATAGTAAAAGGGTCATGGAGTTAATTTAAGTAAAGTTATAACCTGAAAAACCAGTATTTACAAAAACAGCTGTGCGAAATTTGTAACTTTGACCCCCAATATCTCCGTAACTATGGGGTTCCCAGGTATGGTCTAGAATAAAAAAAATATCGCAGTGGTAGGGGGTACAAGTTCCAAAATTATATATATAAATAGTTATAAAATGTTATAAATGGATAAAACTTTACTATGGATATCTAGAAACCAATTCTTCATAACGCATTAAGCACCTGCAAAAACATTGTTTGCAATTAGTCTGAGAAGCAAAGTTGTAAATAATTTATGTACAGGCGTTTCAGTGACTATTGTTAATAACTTTTTATAGAAGCTTCTTAAAGTTGTGTTAAAAATATATGTTAAGGTAGCAAATAGGTAATGAACATTTACATTAACAATGAGGTGAATACAACGCTAGAACTATGAGAACTTGGAACTGGTCAGCCAACCTGACGTCAGAATGGCTGGGCACTTTATTTTATTGATATATTTCTTAAAGTAGAGGTAGCAAATATTTCATTATAGGTAGTAAATAGTAGCAAATTGGTAATAAATAGTTCACAGGGTCCCATGTTCATATCTCGTTTGGTCCAGTCATCCTGACGCTGACTTCGATTCGGGACATCGTGGAATAAGTCCCTAGTTTATAACACTCGGAGGTGTTCGTGTAATCTGGATTTAGGGTGTATTCCCGCTCGTCCCCTCGACTTCGTCCCCCGAGGGGGACGAACGGGAATTTACAAAAATAATATTTAATTTGTTCCCGATCGTCCCAATCCTAATTCAAGAGGGGACGAATGGGAATATGTTCTTCGATTAGTGCCATTCGTCCCACTAAAAAGATTTGTGCAGAAATATGTTTATTAGTTGTTTCGTAGTTTACTTTTAAATTAGTTACTTCGTTAGATTTAATCATTATTTTACAAAATTCTTCTCTATTTTTTGTATGAATTATAAAACGTATCCTAAGTTTATCATTGTTTCATTATGTTTACCTACACTAAATACTATATTAATGCATAACAACTCTGGCGGGAAGCGCCGGCGATGCTGGTAGTTAACAAAAGAGTGCCGATAACATTGTGTTATTATTGTGTTACACCGGACTTCAATAAAAACATAATAGACATCCATATTGATGAATGCAAGAAAAATATAACTTATGATCTGATGTACCTTGCGTACCACCCGCCTTTCATTCAACAATTTCGAAAATGTTGGACGAAGGACTCGATAAAGTAACTTTACCCAAAGATATTCCTAAGAACGAAACACGAAATCTCGTGTATTCCCGTTCGTCCCCTCGACTTCGTCCCCCGAGGGGGACGAACGGGAATTCGTTATTTATTTTCCCGATGGTCCCTCTAAATTTTTTGGGGGGACGAATGGGAATAATTTATTAATTATTTTTTTTAGGTCTATTGCTCCCACCAAATAATATAGAATATAAGACTAAGGTTTTAATTGGTAAAAAAAACATATTTGAAATAAAAATCAGTCATTTATTAAGGAATTCAATTTTTCTTTAGCTTCTTGGGACCAAAAAATGAGTAAGCGTGTGTTACCGTAACAGTAATCTGATAACAAAAATTATTGAAATTTTTGAGGAACCTCAACCGTTTTAACGTCATTGAAAGTGATTTTACTCATATTATAAGTGCTATTTCGATGGCGATACAAAGTGCTTTTGATGTTTGTAAACTTAGGAATATCTTTGGGTAAAGTTACTTTATCGAGTCCTTCGTCCAACATTTTCGAAATTGTTGAATGAAAGGCGGGTGGTACGCAAGGTACATCAGATCATAAGTTATATTTTTCTTGCATTCATCAATATGGATGTCTATTATGTTTTTATTGAAGTCCGGTGTAACACAATAATAACACAATGTTATCGGCACTCTTTTGTTAACTACCAGCATCGCCGGCGCTTCCCGCCAGAGTTGTTATGCATTAATATAGTATTTAGTGTAGGTAAACATAATGAAACAATGATAAACTTAGGATACGTTTTATAATTCATAAAAAAATAGAGAAGAATTTTGTAAAATAATGATTAAATCTAACGAAGTAACTAATTTAAAAGTAAACTACGAAACAACTAATAAACATATTTCTGCACAAATCTTTTTAGTGGGACGAATGGCACTAATCGAAGAACATATTCCCATTCGTCCCCTCTTGAATTAGGATTGGGACGATCGGGAACAAATTAAATATTATTTTTGTAAATTCCCGTTCGTCCCCCTCGGGGGACGAAGTCGAGGGGACGAGCGGGAATACACCCTAAATCCAGATTACACGAACACCTCCGAGTGTTATAAACTAGGGACTTATTCCACGATGTCCCGAATCGAAGTCAGCGTCAGGATGACTGGACCAAACGAGATATGAACATGGGACCCTGTGAACTATTTATTACCAATTTGCTACTATTTACTACCTATAATGAAATATTTGCTACCTCTACTTTAAGAAATATATCAATGAAATAAAGTGCCCAGCCATTCTGACGTCAGGTTGGCTGACCAGTTCCAAGTTCTCATAGTTCTAGCGTTGAATTCACCTCATTGTTAATGTAAATGTTCATTACCTATTTGCTACCTTAACATATATTTTTAACACAACTTTAAGAAGCTTCTATAAAAAGTTATTAACAATAGTCACTGAAACGCCTGTACATAAATTATTTACAACTTTGCTTCTCAGAATAATTGCAAACAATGTTTTTGCAGGTGCTTAATGCGTTATGAAGAACTGGTTTCTAGATATCCATAGTAAAGTTTTATCCATTTATAACATTTTATAACTATTTATATATATAATTTTGGAACTTGTACCCCCTACCACTGCGATATTTTTTTTATTCTAGACCATACCTGGGAACCCCATAGTTACGGAGATATTGGGGGTCAAAGTTACAAATTTCGCACAGCTCTTTGCCTGGCAGCGTACCGTGTTAGCACATGTTATGGGTGATCAGTCCGTCACAGGGCTATTGCGTATCTTCTAAATGACAGTGGCAATCATATAGTGTCCATCAATTAACTGACAAATTGTTCCATTCTAATATCAAATATTAAAAATATAATAACCAATTTGACAGTTAATCCATGGACAATATGATAGCCATACGCAATAGCCCTGTGACGGACTGATCACCCATAACATGTGCTAACACGGTACGCTGCCAGGCAAAGAGTATAGTGATATTAGGGCACGGTACGCTGCCAGGCAAAGAGTATAGTGTTACAGTGGCAATCATATAGTGTCCATCAATTAACTGACAAATTGTTCCATTCTAATATCAAATATTAAAAATATAATAACCAATTTGACAGTTAATCCATGGACAATATGATAGCCATACGCAATAGCCCTGTGACGTACCAGAGTGACGGACTGATCACCCATAACATCACGCCTGATCGTGTCAAATAATTGCATATTTTCAATACTCTGCTGGCTTCAGAAACTGTGTGGTGTTTTGGGAGCAGGAAGATAAAAATCAAATTCAGTTTCATTTATTCATATAATATAATCTTACAATAATAAAATTCAGGGAAACAGTATCATACATGAATAAATACAATGCTAATAATAAACAATGAACTTCCTTTCTGTATTTTAAGTTAATAAAATTTGTTTTATTACGAAAGAAAGTGAAAACGAACTATAACAATGTTATTACCGACACGTGACCATATCGATCGTAGATTGTTAATGATAGGAATGATTTGAATGAATCATTTAACATCAATGATTATATTTTATTTGCAACTCGCAACCGTAAAGTTACAATGGCGTAACAATATGTGTCGGGCACCGCTCATTACATAAAAATATTCTCTACAAGTGACAAGTTGAATGTGTCGCCGGTGCCTGTCTGTGTCGCCGACTTATGAGTTATCTAGTGAAGGCATCAACACGTCTCAACGACAACGCAGGCTGAAGCATCACGCGTGTACTCGAAACTCGCACGTTCACACATTACACAAAATAACTTCGTACCACTAATTCCGCCTAAACTAAACCTAAACGTACCTAGAAAATATTTCATTTACCGTAGATTAACTGTAACTCGGAAACCGGCCTCTATATTGTTTCAGTTAATTTCAACTGGCTCATACGGACCAAAATCATTATATACATATAACAATATTATTATATATTGATGTTTAGAATATCTTGTTACAATTATTTAAGAATTGTTTTAACCAAATTATTGCACGACATATTTAACTGTGTTGGGTAAAACGAAATCTATTCAGTCGACATGAATAGATTCTAGATGCCCCAGTTTTAAAAAGAATGTGATTCTCATAATTATTGATTAACAAAATAATAAAAAAGATTGATAAAGATTTTACACTAATTGCTAATTTCAAATGTAATTTGTCAAATATTAATTTTAATAAAATTTTACAATCTGGTGTCCTCGTTTCCACTTAGTACATAAACGTATATTACATGTCGTATGCACCTAGTGGCGATAAAGATACCTATAGACGTCTTAATTTCACACCCAACATTGTTTAATAGTACAGTCAAAAACCAGCATTACATGACTCCTCTTCTCATACCACTCTTGTCCTCTTCTTCTTCATACGAAGGGTCTAATAATGCTGGTCACTGACTGTGCGAATACTTTACTTGTAGGGCTTACTCTTGAGACAGTTGTAACGTGGTTAGGCGAGTTCCCCGGTGGGGTGTGATATTTGGACGTTTGTAAGCACCTCATGACACACTACTCTTGGTCGCTCTATTCAGTGACAACAGCATCTATTCTCAAGTACACCAAGTATTTTACAATATTAATTTATCTAATTTTAGATACACATAGGGCTATAACGAGTCAAGCGAATTAACAGAGTATTTGACATGCATTAACGTTTCTTTGAGAACTACAATGAAAATAACAGAAATGTCTTTATAAATAACTAGTTAATGGATGATACAAGTTCTTGCATACAAAGTAAATGTCGTTGCCCGCAACTCGTTACAACCCTACACAATAGGTACATGAATGCTGAACATTTAATATTCGATTATGAATCGCGTTAACATATTAATGTTTAAGTGACCGCTCTAAACGAAGTTAATATTAATCGCAAGCGACAATTTCCATGATATCTATATAACTCTCATACACGATTAAAAAATAAAGCACTTTGTTGTAATGAGAGCTATTTAGCAATCAAATATATTAATATAATTTGTACAGGCTAACAATATTTTATTTGACGTATCGGCCCGACGGCTAAACTACGCGTAACGTTTTTTTAAATTTATACTCTATGCACTTCCGACCGTCTGTCGTAATACTTTTTTTTTTTACAGGGGACGCAAAGGAAACACTATAACGTTAGGCCTCGGCGTATAGAAAAATAACCCGCACTTTGTATAGAAAACTTAGGCTAGTTCATAAGTCCTACGCGAAGCCGGCAGGGGGCGGTCGCGAGCGCATAGAGATGCGTCACTCCGGCACTGGCTCACCGGCTGGACACGACACGCAACGGGACAAAGCACCTGATAACGCGCATAGTCCTTGTAATCACCCATTGATGGGGTCGTGTGGGGAAAGAACTGTATGTCATTGGACGAATCAACGTCGCGTCAAACGATTCATTTCCTTACTGCATAAAATAGTTTTAGAATGCACGTAGTGTCGTGTTATCAGAGCATTTGTCCCCACTGGATGGGTCGGGTCGGTGCTATGGTCGCCTACATGCCGTAGCCGTGGTAGGGCGCGGGTGACGGCGCCTGCGCTGCGTACGCGTACGGGGACGCCTGCGCGCCCACGGGGTTGTACGGCATCGATGGACCTGCGGAAATAAGGGATGTTTTAGGATACGTTTTTGGACAATAACATTATGGTGCTGTTAAGTCAAAAAGCGGTATGAAAAACAAGTCTCTTTTGCGACGGAAATTTTAAAACAAAGTTAAAGACACTATGATTCTACCTTTTAGTGCTTAATAAAGCGTCAAACACAAAATTGCAAGACTTTGTTCTAAGTCGGTACACCCCAGATGGCGGTACAACCGTAGAGAGCCCATACCCAGCCTAGGGTGAAGTCTGGCTGTGGACGATGATGATGATGAGGTCAAGCCTCTTTTCAGTCACTAAAGGCGATCGTCGTGCGTCGTAAGAGCAATGGTGATGTAATAAATGTCCCTCCTTGGGTTCGAACCAAAGTGAGAAGTATAGTCGGATTCCTCTTAATTAGTGCTAGTATCAAGCTTGGTGCACAATAAGTAAGTAGGAAGATAGTTTACCGGGAGAGGACATACCGGCAGTGAGCATGAGCTGCGGCTCCATGATCATGGCAGGCTTGGCTTCGTGCTCGGCGCTCTCCGTGCTGCGCTTCGCGTCCGCCTCTTCTAGCTTCTCTACCTTTGTTGTTAGCTCGCGGACGGTCTGAAAATACAACATTTTTGTTGATTTATTCTTATACGATCTTTTTTTGGGCTGGTAATGATGAAGGGTGAAATGCGTGTAACTTAATAAAGTGTGCGAGTTTAATGTGAGGAATTATATGAATAATATGTAGTAAATGATAGCGTGACGGTTGAGAGGAGAATTACCCGAAGTAATATGGGACAACGATATGTTTAATGATGATTACTATCACCTGGAATCTATGACATAAATGTAGGCAAAACATATTCGCATTAAATATGTTAAAAATATTTACCTGAATAAGGAAGGGCATAGCGAAGTCCATGATGTTATGCCTCCACGCAAGTTCAATGACGACGTCAGGTTTCAACAGATCGTAACACTGGAATAAAATATGATAGTAATTAGAGACGCGAAGTATCTAGGAAAAAAAAAGAAAGAAAAGTCTAGGATCATTTTCTTGGATCGATTCAATTTTCACTTTTAATATACCTATGCCGAATTAAAGGCAAAAAAAGTAAGAAAGTCAGCATTTGATACTGTTTAGACGTATGTCCCATAAAAACGGCATACGTTGCAAACATCGCGGAACTGGCTGTGTAACATTGAGCCGTTGTGGCTTGCTAACGGTCATCGACGGATGGCTAACCGCTAATAGCGTAGTTGACAAAAAAATTAAATTAATTAATTAAAACAAAAAATTAAGACGATACAGTGCTTCGATAAGTCGTGTGACGTCGCAGTTTGGTACATTTTTACCAGAAAGTGACATCACAAGCCCCACTCACGATCTTCAATTTTTGTTAATTTGATAAAACAAACAACACGTATCCAATATTTTCCGATAATCTAATAATCTGTTAGATTCAGAATCATATTTTTTTGAAGTCAGGAAACATCTCTATTGTCGTCCGCTACAGACAGCGTCAAGTCGATAAACAGAACCCTCACCTGATAGAGACAGGCAGAGAAGCACTCGTAGTTGTCTCGCTCCAGGAACCAATTGAGCAGTTCCTCGGCGACTTCGGCGGAGCGCGACTCGGACGCGTACTCCATAGCGTCCGCGTACAGCGCGTCCTTCTTGCACAGTTCCACGCTCTGCTTCCATCTGTTGTTGCCTGCCAAACAAAATGACGGGTGTTAAAAGAGCCGTTAGTCCCGGCTGTGCATCTTTGGCAGTCGTTACAGATAGTCAGTGGTCCAAAAGCACAACTACTTCCAAAATGGTAAAATGTTTGTGTGTGTCCCTCTAACATTTAAAGTAAGCGAGTTGAAAAACGTGCTAATGGATCTCAATAAACACATTCAACCAAAATTAGTTTGAACGAGATATAGTCAGTAGTTTTTGAGTTATAGCATAATATGTATTTTCAAAAACCGAAAATATTACTTTGTCACAAACACAATGAAAAAACAAGGTTGTAACGGTGCTTCCCTCCTACGATGGTATGGAAACTTTCATGTGCGAGTCCGACTAACACTTGGTCAGTTTTTGTGTACTTCGCAGGTATAGACCATACCTGCGAACTTTCTAGTCACGGAGATTTGAACGAAAAACTTCAATGTTTTACGCATGTATTCTTAAATCAAAAATAGAAAAGGTTTTACAAAAATGAAATTATCCGCCAAGTCAAAATGGTCAGGGAGTACGATATGTAAAATCAAAGCACTTATTTCAAGTAGGCCAGTAACAGGCACTTTTGAATAGGGTAGTTCCGTAGTTGACAAAAAAAACTCTAATTAGTCCGTCAGATAGATTTCCTTAAGATATTGGACACATAATTTTTCTTTTTTCACGTAAACAAAAAATGAAGACGATACAGTGCTTCGAAAAGTCGTGTGACGTCACCTTTTGTTACGTTTTGTCACAAGCCCCCACTCATGATCTTTCACAGATTTTATTTCCGTCAATTTTTATTAATTTGTTACAACAAAAAATACGTATCCAATATTTTTCGATAATCTAACAGACGGACTAAACATATCATGTTTTGTTTAGCCAGGAAACATCCCTATTGTCGAAACAATTACAACAATGAAACGTAGCTACAGTCCCAGTCACAGGGCATAAAAACTGCGAAAATACTGTAGTTGCCTATTCCAAAGTGTAGATCTCTATGGAGAAGAACGGGCAAGAATCTCCATGGACACTCTTTTAAGTAGTGGTTACCTTTGTAGAGGTAGGCGGCGATCCTTCTGAACTCGGTGAGTTCGTGTTTCTCTAGCTGCTGCGCGAGCGCGATCGTGTCGAAGTTGTCGAACGCGTCTATCGATGTTCGTAGACCCTGCAAACAGATTTTTTTTTAATGTAACATTACGCCAGTATTGCTAGCAGGGTGAGGCAGATAAATGATAATGATATTTTTTGTAAGAATAACAAATTATGCGTCACAAATTATGATCGCTACCGGGTGAGAATTTAAACACCGGGCTAGTGAAAAATTCCAATGGGATGGGAACACGTGACGACACGTTTGGCGCAGTGGCTGAGCGATTGACCGTTGCGTCGCATGCCGCGGGTTCGGGCCCCGCGCGTAATAATTATTTGTATGGCCTACAGATAGTTGAAATGTGAGTTTAAATGTTTGTAAAAGCACCCACAATACAGGTGAAATTCATAGTGGGAAGTTGCCCTGTTTTAAAAAAAATACCTAGATATCTAATACTCAGTAGTAGTGCGTGAGTCCACCAGAGCAACTAAACCGACCACATACCTGATAATCCTCCTCATCAATGAGCAGAGAGTTGAGCGCCTCATTGACGGCCTTGTTGTTGAGGCTCTGCACGGAGCGCAAGTACGCCTTGACGAGCTGCAAGTGCTTGGCGCGCGAGAAGAACGTGACGGCGCGCGTGTGGTCCATGCGCGGCGCTAACACCAGCAGCAGGTCGTTCAGCAGCAGCGGCTTGAAGTCCAGGTAGAACTGGATGGCTTTGTAGTACAGCTCCATGTTTGCGACCTGTGGGGATTAATAAGGTTTTTAGTTTTGGGTTCGCAAATCTACACTAATATTATAAAGCGAAAAGATTTGTTTTTTTGTGTGTGTGTGTGTGTATGTTTGTAATGAAAAAAGTAGTTTAAAAACTAAAAAACCCGATTGAAAAAACTGAAAAGTAAAAAACAAGCACATTTTAAATTAAACAAAACTTGAAAGCAGGCGGGGACCATTCTATTTTCATTTCATAATTTAATATTCAAATGAACCCCGCTAGCTTCAAGTTTTTGTTTTTTACTTTTCAGTTTTTCAGTCAGGTTTTTTAGTTTTTAAACTACTTTTTTATTTCAACTTTTTAGTTCTTTTGTGTCTGTTCATTCGTTGGTCGCGTAAAAATCTTCGCAGATGATTTAACTTTTGTGTTTGTTTATATGATTTGTGACTTTGAATTTATTTTAAATATATAATTGTCATATATTTTTGTAATCTCCTTTTAAAACCCGTCATTTTAACACTCGATAGTAATGGAGTTTTTTTATTTTTTGAAATAGGCTATACGGCCCCCAAAATCCGCAAATTTCTTTTCTTTTTTAATTTTAATGTAGCCAGTGACACTCGCGCCATCAAGACGTTCTAACGACGTATATTTTATTCAAATCCCTTTATCCGTTCAGGAGTTATGAGGGAACAAAGAAACGGACATACATACACGCCAAACACATAACCCTCCTTTTGGGCTTCGCCGCAGTCGGGTAATAAACTTAAAAACTACTGGTACGATTTGAAAAATTCTTTCACCGTTGGGAAGCTACACTATCCCCGGGTGACATAGGCTACTTTTTATCCCTGTATTCCCACGGGAACGGGAACTACGCGGGTGAAACCGCGTGTCGTCGGCTTGTAGAGCAAAGTGCACCTTATGCTCGTCATTTGCCTCATTTCAGTTCAGATGACTCGATTCAACACCACTTCAAACTATTCACTAGTATTTACGGCTGTCTCTGACCGGGTAAAGCTGTTATGCATTACAATATTACGTTTTCTGCTTCCATAGTTCAAACAGAAGCTATGGAGTAGTGGATATATGTATGTATTTCACATTTATATACAATTATTAGGATTTTTGAAACATGGCCATCAAATTTATATAAGGGTTGTTTTGAACGATACGACCTGCCGTTGTGTCGGCCTATGTGTAATGTCGATGTCTTTTTATGCCCGTTATTTGTATGATGAAAAAAATAAAGTGTATTCTATGTGTCCACAGCAGGTACAAGAAAGGTGTGATACAAACAATCACTCTATAATTTTTACGTGATTGCGTATCACCTGCGCTGTCATTATCACAATCAGTGACAAGCTATATAGGGTGTAAAAGTACCCTTAAGGCAAACAAAGGGCACTTGTTCTCCCCACCACTGTAATAATTTTTTTGTTCTAGACCAAACCTGGGAACCTCCTAGTTACGGAGATATTGGGGGAAAAAGTTCCAAATTTTTCACAGCTGTTTTTATAAATAATAGTTTTTCAGGTAAGAACTATACTTATATTACCTCCATGACCTTTTTACTAGTCAAAGCATCCACTAGCACAATGTTTTAAGAGTGCTACATTGAGTTTTACCGTAAAATGAGATTTTTGACCCCAAAAAAAAGTCGTTTCCCAGCAAACATTTTTGCGTAGGGGTACTTAGTTTGATGTACAGAATGCTTGGTTGTTGATGTGCGAAAGGTTAATTTACACCCTGTATGCATAAAGTCGAGGACATACCTTAGTGATGATGTCCTTGAAGTGTCCCTCGCGCCAGGCTTCGGTGGGATGCTGCATCATGGTGAGCGCTGCGTTGTCGTACTCCTCGTACTTGTCGTACAGGAACACCAGCTCAGACCATAGGTGGGCTTGTTCCGCTGCGCGTAGCACCTGGAATGTTCATAAATAAATATGTTAATGACGGCAAAACTTTGTCATGGAAGCTTTTAGCACTCGTTTAACATAATAGGGTAGTTGACAAAAAAAAAGTCTAATAAATCCGTCAAATAGATTTCCAAAAAAATATTGGACACATATTTTTTCTTTTTTCACAAAAACAAAAAACGTAGACGATACAGTGCTCCGAAAACTCGTGTGACGTCACATCGCACTGCATTTTTTACCACGTAGTAACTTCATAAGCCCACTCATGATTTTTGACGCGTTTTATCTTATTCAATTTTTATTAACATGATAAAACAAAAAACACGTATCTAATATTTTTCGATAATCTAACTGACGGACTAAATGGAATCATATTTTGTTTAGTCAGAAAACATCCTTATTATTAGCTTAAATCTAGTATGGACAGTGTCGTGTAAAGCAAAATGGAGCCAATTGTTGAACAAGTGAGCAAATTACGAGTCATCAATGAGACAAAGAGTTTTGATCATTTTAGTATTCAAGTTCATTTCACGACGGTTCCTACACTACACTACAATCATACAATACACACACTAAATCAGGGTGCTTACTCTCGAATATAATTCCGATAGATCGACATTGGAATTGTCAGTCAAACGTCAGGGATTGGATCGGATCAGTGAGTCCAGCCAATCCCTGACGTTTACCTCAACCAAGTGACGTTTGACCAATGTCGATCTATCGGAATTATATTAGCACCCTGAGCTGCCTTGGGTTCCAACAAGATCTATGACCAGCTGAAACACTTATTGGTTACATGTGGCATGTAAAAAGTAAATGCAGTTTATAAAGTCTCACCTTGGGAATATTAACGCGCGACCAGAAGAGTTCGAGATGCTCCCGCATCTTGGCGGGCTTGTACTTGGAGTAGAGTATGGCGAGCTCGGTGAACATGCCCATGTGCGCACGCTCGAGCCCCAGCGCGGCCTCCAGCAAGCTGATCAGCTCGTCGAAGTGTCCACGGTCCTGGGAAATATTACAATATGTATTCATTATATGAAAAAAAAAACAACAAAATCTTGTTATTTATGTTCTTTCTCCAAGATTAGTTTACTGGTTTATTGTCTTTTTTATTATTGTATACTTTTTAATAATTGATTTGTGTCTGTAGTCATTAACTTGCACCTTACTATTTTATCGAGTCCGGTACTTCTAACCAACCTAACAGACAGATGTGTTGCTGAGGAGTTTGTTCCGCCAGTTCTTCTTTCCAGCTAAAGCACTAGGAAGTGTCAAAGGGTGGGCGTTTTGGGGGACTGGTTCTTGTAAATAAGTAAAGTAAAATAAAAATTTTAAGTTCGAAAAGGGCTGATTTTCAGCCTAGTTGAAATAAATGACTTTTCCTTTTTTGTCATCCGATAAGACACACAACAACATCACGCCTGTATTCCCCGAAGGGTAAGGCAGAGGTGTACCTGATAGTACAGCTACATTCGCCAGTCATGTTTAAGACCCATAGGGGGCGAGCTTTTTGCTGGACACAAATTCAGTCTACATACCTGTTACTAAGAAAAATCCAATAACACTCAGTGAAAAGTTAAGAAAATCTATGAAATCTTTTTGCAATGTTATATTCATTCCAACTAAGAAATCCTTCACTGTGCGTGATCCGATTCGCAAGCTCTTTCTCCTCACCTGGTAGTAATTAATGAGATCCTCCAGCTCGTCGGCATGCACCACAATATGCAGGCCGCACATCTGCGCCAGTCGGAACTCGCCGGCGTCCACGCACGCGAAGCACACTTCCTTCCACGTGCGCGTCGAGTTAGCCTTGCGAGCACTGTCCACCGCACCTGCGGGGATATAACTATATTTAGAAATATGAAAAAGTTGTGGAATTCAGCTGCATTGTAGTAAGACTAGAAGTCGACCCCAACATAGTTGGGCCTTGGCGGATGATGAATGAATTAGAAGTAGGTTAAAATCCATTTCATGATGATTGCTAATTGTTTAACTCGGACTTCTACTGACTTAAAAACCACCCATGTTTCTTCTTAGCCCTTGTGCCGAGGCCGCGCCTTTATCTCGTAAGAAAAAGGTCGTTTTTCGATTGACTTTACACCATGCATTCCACATAACAAAGTAAAACAGCTATAACTCACCCTGGAACTCCTTCAAATGCACAAGGGTGATAGCCAAGCGAGCGAAATTGCTGACATTATTGTAGAGCAGCTTGGCCGCGTTAAACATCTTATCATCAAAGCATCGGTCGCCGATCTTCTGTATATCGGCGTGGTTCGGGCCTGAGATGAATTCTTCTAAGTCGGCCAGGCGACCAGTGCGCGCGTATGCGTAGATAAGTTCCGATTCGATGTAGGATTCGCGTGCCTTCTTGCGAGCCATCTGTTGGGGGAGAGTTAGTTCCAAGTAGGTCTTTCAAAACTCAATAGACGTGATGGGTAAAACATTACGTATTACGTATTATTATGGAAATCTAAACATGATAAAATAAATCTAACAAAAAAACATGTTTTAAGGTCACACTTACAAGGACCACAGTCAGTAGTAGTTATTTAGTTATTTTTAAGAGATCCAGAAAACCTTGTTTTCTTTTGTAATGTAACATTTCTAACGAATTTGTTTTATTCATTTGTGTTCACTACAGTCCAAATGTAGAGCGAAAACTGTTTTAGTTTTGCGATTTTAAGGTTTGTTTGTTTGGTATACAGTTTACCTATTATTTTCGGTTACCCTAGTAACTAGGGTAACCAAAAATAATGGCGTATAAGACGCTGACGTTTTACAAAAACATAGTCCAGTCCATACCTGCAAATACCGCACGAGGTCATCCCAGGACTCCGTGGCAGTAGCCGTGGCGACTACATCCATATACGCGGAGGGGTCATCGGCCTTGATGTAGGAGTCGATGGCTTCCTTCACCAGTCCCTGCTGCAGCTGTGCCTTAGCCAGTTGTGACCACACTCCTGGCTCGTTGCAGCGCTCGGCGAACTCGTAGGCGCGCTCCAGGTCTTTTACTTGTTCTATCAACACCTGGGGAGGGAGAATACTTGGTTAATAGTGATTAAAAATTTGATTGTCTTTATTTACTTCAATAGAGGGGCTTGTAGCAAAATAATACCTTTATGGGAAAGTAACATTTGCAGTGACCTCAGAAAGTGGTGGTTATGTTAACACAGATGAACGAAGGCCTTATGAGCAGTTGTACCAAGGGTTACCGTATTACTCTATAACTGGGTTGTGAAGGTAAGATGTTCAGGGAAATTATTTAGCTTCAACTGTTTTACTACAAGTTTCTATTATAGCTTACAGTCTTAAGTTTAGTCCTCTTCAACTGACGCCTCTTGGTATTGTAGCGAATAGTTCTGTGCGTATTCTAATCCACTGTGGGATTTGTGTTGAATGTTTTGTTTCAGCTTTTTAGCAAGCCTGATTTATTGATAATAAATGTCATGTGTGCCGACTAAACAAATAAGATAAAATACTGGTGGATACCAGTATTTTATCTTATTTGTGAGAGCTGCACTAGGTTAGACTGGAAGGCGACCCCAACATCCTACTAATATTATAAATGTGAAAGTTTGTGAGAATGGATGTGTGGATGTTTGTTACTCTTTCACGCATAAACGGTTGGACCGATTTGGTTGAAACTTGGTGTGTAGATAGGTTACACCCTGGATTAACACATAGGAGGATTTTTATCCCGATTTTATCTTCCCTTGGGATAATTTACGAGTTGTAGCGGGTGAAGCCGCTGGCAACAGCTAGTAGTTGAATAAAGGTTAGGCAGATGATGACTTGCCTTTACGAGAGAAAATTTCTTCTTTATTTATTTAAGGACAACCAACAAAGCATACACCAAAATACGTATTGAAGAAGTAGATACTCATGTTACAATGACATTTTATAGTGTAGCTAGTGGGAGCCTAATAAAAGGCTGCCACGGCATGCATTACACATAGGAGTAGAAAATCAATTACAGATTGATTATTATATAATTATTCCGGAGTGCCAGCAGGAGCCTTTTTTTGTTTTGGCGGGTGGAAAATCATCAAATAACCCCTCCCGCTCTTGGGCAGACCGAAAGGCAGTGTCAGACTTCTACTGACTAAAAACCACCCATGGTTCCTTCTTAGCCCTATATGTCGAGGCCGCGATAACTAGTGTACCACCCGCGGCCCTGACTGGAGCAGAAGGAGCCTTGAATATTTTGGAATGGTTAGGCAATAATTTCGCACAAATTATTTTATTTATCAGACTCTCTTCTTCTTCTGTGTCTTAGTGCTAAGGATCGATTAACATAACAAGGAAATAACATTCTCACCTGAATAGCGGATGTATTGACATCAAACTTCTTGAAGATGGCGAAGGCCTCCTCGTACAGTTCGTTGTTGATGGCAATGTTCGCGATGTCCGGCGCGTCGTAGTTGTCCAGACGGTTGATGTACTCCATCACGCGACTGCGGTCCGCCTTTATTGCTGTGAAGATAAGGTTCTAAGTTGTATGACAATGTCAGATTCTAATGTTCTGCCTACCACTTTGTAAAAAAGAAAAAAATCTTGTATGTGGATCTTTTAAATAAATAAAGTATAAAAAATACTGAAAGGTGAATTTTACTGGCCTAGGTAATTGGTCAATTGAAAATAACCAAACAGAACTCTGCCGATGTCATAAAACGAAAAGTGTACAAAATCAATAAAATCTATAGTAAATAGATTAAATTTTTCGCAAATTGTTCTTTTGTTGCACTTACAAATGCACTTACAAAGTGTCCATTTACAAAAAAAAAAAATATAAATAAAGAAATATTGTCATTTCCGAATGAAGGCTATTATAATTATTAGATTACTAAATAAATGTACAGACACACAACATGACAACACTAAGACCTATACGCTTGCCCGACACTAGGAATTTCTCTGTATCGTGGGTGCGTTTACAAACATTTAAACACACATACACAAACCAAACACAAATATTAGTTTCATGCGGGGATCGAACCCGCGACACGCAGCGCAGCAGTCAAATCGCTCACCCACTGCATTAACCGTGCCGTAAATGGATGCAGTCTCCCATCATGACAACCTCTTTTTTTTTTTGTAGTGGGATATCATCAATTAACCCCTCCCGCTCTTGGGCAGAACGAAAGGGAGTGTCAGACTTCTATTGACTAAAAACCACCCATGTTCCTTTTTAGCCCTTGTGCCGAGGACGCAGTATCTCTTTCGAACAACCCAACCTTAGCTACTTTTGATGACATTCTGACGTTTATTTCTGCGTTCAAACTAGTGTACAGTATCACAATCTATCTCACCAGTAAGTATAAGCAAGTTCTGCAGGTTTCTGTGGTCAGAGAACACGGAGTTGTCGAGCACGATCTTCTCCAGCAGCTCGATCAGCTCGTTGGGCAGATCCGCCGTCATGAACGCTTTCACCGTCACCGAAATGTCCTCAGGGTCTTGGGTTTCTGATAGAGCTGTTTGGACCACCTGGAAAAAGTACAAATGAATAAGTTCAGAGGTCTTAGTGGATATGTGGCGTTACAAAAATCATTTATTCACACTAGGCTGATAATCTGCACTTTTTGAATGTCAAATTTGACAAGAGACAGTTCTCCAAAACGCCCACCCTTCGACACTTCGTAGTGTTTTAGCTGGGAAGCATAAATGGCGGAACAACTCTCCAGCAACAAAAGACAAACTTAAGATTAGTAGGCAAACTAGCAGCAATCCCTTGGCTAAAAATGGAGAATGTTCACGGTGAAATGATGCAACAAACTTGGATGTATTGCTCGATTATGAAGCTACACAGGCGTGTTTAAAGACTAACAATACGGCAAGCTCAAAGGAAGCCCACAACCTAAAATCGTTAAGGTCATAGGATAAGCCAAACTTTTACGCTTATATGAAAGTACCGCTAATATGAAAGTACCACCACTGAGACCATCTTAGGACTGCAGTATTGACCATGCTCGGGGCTACGGGACTGTTCAAAAGTGATACCGCGGCCCCGGAACACACAGGACAAAGTAGGAACATGTCAGATTACGGACGACATTATAATTTTACGTGATAACGTCACAGGCCGAATGTGCCTCTCTTGCGCTTGTACCGCCCTCTTACTTGCACAGGCGGTACGTGACGATGAGTCATGCTTTTTGATGCGTGTAGCCGGCGTTCATCGATTTATAAGACAAAAAAAAATATCCATGTCAGTCCCTTACCTGATCAATGAGTTGCCTCTTGAAGGGGTTAGACTCGGCCAGCACCTCGAGCCACAGATCGGCATCCCGACGCCGCACGAGGTACCTCGCCTGCGTCTTGAACAGCGAGTTGTCGTTGCAGACGGCGATGAGCTCGCGGTCGCACTGGCCGCGCTCGTACGCCACGCACGCCAGGTGCGGGTCGCGCTTCTCGCAGTAACGACCTACCACGCGGGAGTCGTACCTGCGGAGAGGTAGCGCTCATCACTAATGATAACTGGCAACCAGACACAACATAACCTGCGGAATAATATGTTATCCCGTACACTGCCATACCTAATGCTATTCATTTTGTTGGTTCAACTACAATAACGGCGTTTTTTACGCAATCGAGTAAAGGAATTATTCAAACATATCACGCAGCTAGCACTTTGACTGTGAAAGTTGTGATAGATCGGCTAATAGGCATGTTAAAAATATAATTTAGTTTATCGCATCTATGAATAATATCTTTCTATCAGTGTTTTTTTTATTTTATTTCGATCTATGGTTCCTACATACAAACAATTTGTACTTCTTTATAATTTTCTATGAAATTCAATTTTAAATCCAACAATTATTCAAAATTAAACACAGATAACATTATTTCATCTAAAATGACAGGTCATGTTGGGGTCGACATGGCTGGCTACCACTTAAAGGAACTGAAACTATTGTGTACCTGGAATCCACTTCATTAATCTATTTAACTTACCATTGGTTCTCCTTGAGGAACCTCTCAGGGTTGTTGTTGGAGTCGATGTAGATCTTGGCGAGCGCGTTGTGTGTGGCGGGCTCCGTGCTGCCCTCGTGCACTCGCGTCTCCAGCCACGGGAGGAGGAGCTTCAACCTGGGGGACGAGAGGAACATTACTGATAAGGAAAAGGAATGTCCATGGAGTTTCTGCATATTCTAATCCATAGAGATATAGATCTCTATGGATTAAAGATATAGGATCGCTTTGAACTGGGCAACTACAGTACTTTCACAGTTCTTAAGCCTTGTTGCTTGGCATTTTATTGATATCTTTGTTTCTCAAAAATGCATGTAAACTGGCCTACTTGAAATAAATGCTCATTAAAAATGTAATCTATTCGTATATTTGACCGACTATGTGATAAAATGATGGCCCACAAGCCAAAAGATTCACCATCAACTTTTATACTTCGAAAATTGTATGCAATAATAATTTCCATACGATAATCAGCAGCATCAGCAACTTGGAATACAGGAATCCTCTCGGTGCAAAGGAGTGGGCTATCCTACCTAGCAGGCTGTATTCTTTGGTGTATTGTATTGGTGTGTGGCATTTGTAATTTTGAATA
Organism: Diarsia rubi; assembly: GCA_932274075.1. NCBI lineage: Eukaryota > Metazoa > Arthropoda > Insecta > Lepidoptera > Noctuidae > Diarsia > Diarsia rubi. The sequence goes on from OW026432.1 coordinate 4,888,210, forward strand.
AGTTAATCCAACATTGTTGGACTATGTAAAAGGTGGCCAGAAAGGATGTGTTCGATGAGATCACGAGTAATTGAGAAGTTCGGAAGACATGCTGCGCCGACCCCCAAATGAATTAAGTCAGCGTCGGGGGCTAGCTGCTCGGTACTTTGCTGAACTAGTCCTATTTGGCGCAGCCGTGAGATGCACACTCTCTTTTGTCTGTTTTTAGTTTCTTTTTTAATAGGGCATCGGCCAAAAAAAAACTAATTAGTCCGTCAGATAGATTACCAAAAAATATTGAACACGTATTTTTTCTTTTTTTTCACATAAACAAAAAAACTAAGACGATACAATTCTTCGAAAACTCGTGAACTCCTCGAAAACGTCACATGTCAGTACAATTTTTACCTATAAATGACGTCACAACCACCCACTCATGATCGATTGATTGACGCGTTTTATCTTCGTCAATTTTTATTAATTTGATAAAACAAAAAACACGTATCCAATATTTTTCGATAATCTAACTGACGGACTCATTAGAATCATATTTTTTTGACTCAGTCCGATCCCTATTGTTATGATATGAACTTGTGGCGTATTGTGTCAAACAAATATGTTTCTTTCTATCTTTCAATTGGGATCACGGCAAGAGAATGAAGATTAGTTGAAAATCTTACCTATTCCTTTTCTCGACCTCAGCGACCAGTTCGTCGGTAGAGAACTGTCCTCGCACCACGAGGATAAGGTTCTTGATGATATCCTCTGCGCAGTCCACGTCTAACAGTCCACCTACTACGACGGGCAGGCGAGATGGGTTCACCTACGGGGAAGAAAGATGTATTTTAGTACCTACCTCTGTTTTGGGCAACACAAGTTAGATTGTCATCGATACGCTTAACAGAAGAAGAACATAATTTCCAGCTTACCTTCTGCACGTAGATCTCAATATACTTCTGGAGACTGTTTCTGTATAGATACAACACCAGGTCGTGCACGAAGTCGAACCGGTCGCACACGATGATGAGCGGCAGCTGGTCGGGCAGCTTGGCTTCCTTCAGGAAGTTCTTGACGCGCTCCGCGTTGTAGCAGTTCGACTCGCGGCAGATACGCTCCACTTCCTTGATTTGGCCGGTCTTGCACGCCGCCTGGTGGACGAAAGGGGTTAGTTGGCTATTCATGGATTCTAATAAGATTTGGTCTGAAATATTTTAATATGAAGTGGTACTTTACATTGGTAAAAATATTAATTTGTTTAGGAACTTAGCTTTCTTCTTTGTTTATTACAAAACGCTATGTAATAAGTAAACCGTTTGGAGTACGCTTATTTTGTTCTGTGAGCAGATTTTTGGGCAACATTTGATTTTGGGTCTGAATTCAGAGAAATGCTATAATTCTCCAGCGCAAACGAACCAACAGATTATAAAAGCATAGCATGTAATAAAGGGTATGTATCGTTCAAAAAATCTACCATAATCACTAAGGAAGACGCAAAATAAAACAATAATTATCAAACCAACCTGAATATACTTGAAATGCACTTCCGAATCCTGGCTGAAGTTGACAATAGATCCCAAGAAGTAGAACAGTCCCTCGTATGTCTTGAAGCTCTCAAACAGTTCGATGAGCGACTTTGTGGTGAGTTGTTCGTGGTACTTGGTGGCTATTTGCACGCAAATCTGGAGGTTCTGCCTGATGTTCGCTTGGAGCATCGCCTTCAGGCACTCGAGGGAGTCCTCCACTGATAGGCTTCCGAAATACGTCACTAGCCAGTCAGCGGGCAGGAGGTGTGTGTGGACCTGTGGGTGACATAGTATTGGTTACTTTTGTACATATTTTTGTGTTATTCTGTTGTCAACTATGGAATAGTTAGTAAAGAGCATCATTACAAATATCACTTTGATGTATTGTCCAGAGAGTTTGACTGGTAAAATAAGGGCCCTGTATAAAATCTTTTGGTTAAAGTGTAGGCTTAAAACAGATGTTACGTAAGACCAATCAATGTTGATACACAAGGTCAAATAAAATACGTAAGAGATGTCAGCAACATGGAAGGGGCCCGCAAGGGCCGACGCCCGTCGGGGTTGCGGGATATTGTAAGAGATACCGCGGCCTCGACATAAAGGGTTAAGAAGGAACATGTGTGGTTTTTAGTCAGTAGAGGTCTGACACTCCCTTTCACTCTGCCCAAGGGCGGGAGGGGTTATTAGATAATTTCCCACCCCCCCCAAAAAAAAAAGGTCGAATATTTGCTAGAGAAACTCCGCAAACTTGTCGAGTATCGATATCAAACAAAAGAAGAGGATAATATGAACGCCGCTTTATTGATCCGCGATAAATTCTTCAGAGTTTACTAGGTAATTTAATTCGACCAATGTCACTATCATATACTTCATACTTCCAGCACCTCAGTACAATACATACCACAGCCCTCTTGATATCATAGAGGTCGGTGTAGTGCTCCAAGGCGCGCTGCAGCAGGCCTGCCTTCTCGCACAGCTGTGCCACGTGCGCGCGGTCGTAGTGCGTGAACATTGCGTTGCCGAGGATCGCGTCCGCCACTTGGGGAGCCGACATCAGGTTCATTTCTAACAATCTGATGGAAAATGCGACGAAAAAAAAAAATTAGAATAGTTTTGTTACAATATTTAATAGAGTGAGAGCAGCGGTGGCCTAGTGGTGGTGGCCTCGACTTACGAACAGTAGGTCGTGGGTTTGAACCCAGGCAGGCACATTACTTTGTGTAATTTATTTCATCACCAATGCTCTCAAAACAGTGAAGGAAAACATCGTGAGGAAACCGGCATCTCTTAGAACCACAAAATTTGAAGACACTTGACATCTACCAATCCGCACTGGGCCCGCGTCGTAAATTATACCCCATTCCCGCTCAAAAAGAGAGGAGGCCTGTGTCCAAGCAGTGGGAACATTAATAGGCTGTTGATGATGATGATGATGATGATATGTTAGAGTATGAATGTGGATTGGTATAAGAGTAAAGGAAGACCAAAGAAACGATGAATTGTGTAAAGGATGATATTGCAAGAAAGGAGGTGTCTATGACATGATAAGTAATGGAGAAGTATGTAAGAAGACAAGCTACGCAAACCCCAAAAGAATAGGGATGTTTGCTGACTAAAAAAAATATGATAAATGCTAATTAGTCCGTCTGTTAGATTATCGAAAAATAATTTTTGGAAATCTATCTGATGAACTAATTAGTTTTTTTTGTTAACTACCCTATTGGGATAAGGGCAAGAGAATGATCGACGACCAATCAAGCTATACAAACCGAATTAAATTGATCTCTCATACGTACGGAAAAACTCATTTATAGGGAGGTCAGGTTGGTTATGTATAGTTTGATATGTCAATGTGTGTACAATCAAACAAGGTATTCGGTATACAGGACATGGGCTAATTTGCATTTACTTTTGAGATCGACACAGATATATTATGAGACAAAATTGTAATCGATATTGTCAATGTACTAGAATCATTTATTTCTGCGTGTACACCAAATAGCCTGTTTGGTCGTACCATTCAAAGGATTTTTCTTACATACTTCTCTGTCAACCGAAGAGTATGGATGGAAAAAAATCCCATTAACATTCATGATAATGTTGATGGAAATAGGCTCGCCCTTTATTACAGACTTAGGCATAACTGGCAAAATCTGGGTAAACTATTAGGTACTTTGCCTAACCCTTCGGGGATCACAGGCATGACTTTATGTTAGGCAGTGTTTAAAAAAAATACTTTATCACTCATTTGACGAATTAGTATAGTCCAAAATGCAGTAATCCAAGACGCAGGTTGTCTCTAAATGCTCGTTTACGGAGACGCGTGACGTCGCGCGGCGCGTACAGAAAGCTCGTCGCGTGCTATTTAATTTATTTACTGAGAGGCAGGTCCACCGCAACGAACGCTGCATTTTAAACTAACGAGCGAAAAATCGCCTCTCGTAAAATCGTTAACGTTTTCATACATCGCCATGGGCTTGAATTAAAAACGCACAACGCGCCGCCTCGCGTCTCCGTAAATGAGGCCTTAACCCGAAATTCCCATTAAAATTCACGTTATCAAAATTCCCATTACAGTTAATGGTTAGTCTTTGCTTGTCACTAGTCCAAAACCCTCACCTAGTTTGCAGAGGCCCCTCCTCCGGGCGATTATTCTTCAAGGCATCCAATAGGAAGGCGGTGCACTGCTGCACCATGTTCTGCTCCATGAATACGTCCACGATCTGGTTGATGTCGGCCAGAGGAGGCTCCTCAGCCACCAGCATGCCGGCGAACCCGGCGCCTTGCTCTGGGTTTGTGCGCATCACTGAGCGCAAGAGGAAGATGTAGTCTGGTGTGTAGCCCACCTGTGGATGGAAATTGGGTTATTTTAGTTATGGGTTTGAGTTTAGGTGGCCCATGGGATTACTTGATATATGATTATCTAAATAGACAATAGAGAGTAACAAATCAAATCTAGCAGGATAAACTATTGAAAAGTAAAAGTTTGGATGGATGTATGTTTGTTACTGAATCACGCCAGAACGGCTGAACGAATCTGGATTGAATGATGCACCTGGGGTACTTTTTACACGAGTCTTATGTAGACAAAGTCGTAATAAGTTTCTGCAATATTTACCCCAGTTTGTGAAAGCGAGTTATGACAATAGGGGATCGGACCGAGTCAAAAAATATGATTTTAATTAGTCCATCAGTTAGATTATCGAAAAATATTGGATACGTGTTTTTTCTTTTATCAAATTAATATAAATTGACGAAGATAAAACGTTTCAAAGATCATGAGAGGCGGGTTGTAACGTCATTTGTAGGCAAAAATAATTGTCCTGACATGTGACGTTTTCGAGGAGTTTACGAGTTTTCGAAGCATTGCATCGTCTTAATTTATTTGTTTATGTGAAAAAAGAAAAAATACGTGTTCGATATTTTTTTGGAAATCTATCTGACGGACTAATTAGTTTTTTTTTGTTCGATCCCCTATTTACATTTTTGGTTTTGGACAATTTACGTTTTCACATCACGCTTATTTTGCACTTTAAATTTTATCCGTAAAACTTCCATTATAAGGATCTGACTGTTACGTGTATCCGAACTTAGTCAAAAATATAATATGTATAGTCTGTGGTCGCTCTCTTGCCGCCATGCTTCCGCACGCTGAATACACGCCGTTTAATTATAAAGTCTTTTATTAAATCTTGAAGCCCCTAGCCTGCCCTACAACCATAACACTGACAGCATACCTTCTTAGCATAAAGCACAATCTTCTGGAATTGTCCAGTCTCCGCGAAGCACTGAATGACCTTGCTGGCAACGTTAGCACGCAAGTACACCGACAGCGCGAGAGTAGGGTCCACCTGCTTCACTAGATCTCCGAGCTCCTCTGAGCATTCCAGTTTCTCTTCTTTCAGCCACTTTTCTAAGAGTTGCTTACGACCTGTTGAAGACAAACCGGTTAAAATTGTTATTTGTTTTATGAGGTATTTGGCTGCTTGTGGAATTATATTGAGTAAGTAAAGTTATCACATACTAGCTGACCCACGCAACTTTGTCTGCGTCATAATAATACATATATAACTTACAACCTTCCTCGATAGATCGACTATCCATAGTAAGATATATGCGAGTCGATAGATATATGCTGTCGCGGACTTTTTTGTCGAACTTTTAAAGAGGAATATTTCTTTCATACATGATATTTGTATTACTTAAACCCTTTCGCAGCGCACGCAACGGAAGCTCTCAATAAGGAATATCGTTTCCAGTTTATGCAACATTTTTCATTTATGCTCTACTCCTTTTGGTCGTAGCGTGATGTTATATAGCCTAAAGCCTTCCACGATAAATAGACTATCCAACAAAAAAAGATTTTTTTAATTCCAACCAGTAGATCCTGAGATCTTAGCGTTCAAACAAACAAACAAACAAACTCTTCAGCTTTATAACATTAGTATGGATAAGTTGCCCAAGGGTGTCAATTCAATATGAATAATTTTCAAACTCTTGGACAAGAAATCAATTCGGCCTATCGCAGGTTTTATTTTGTTGGAAATCATCAAACTGACTCCTCTCGCTCTGGTCTGAGCGGAAGGGGTTCCTTCTTAGCCCTTTGTGTTTTAAGGCCACGGTATCTCTTCATAACAGTCCCGCAGTCCCGGCAGGCGTCGGCCCTTGCGAACCCCGTCAATGTTGCTGACATCTCTTGGAGACAAACATGTTATACCTTGCAGCAGCACAGGCCGGCACAGCTCCAGCGACTCGAACTTGTTGAGCTGCGCCTGGTCCAGCAGGATACCGAAGTACTGCAGCAGCGGGGATGTCTGCCCGGGCTGGGTGGGCACTTGTTGGAAGCGCTGGATGGTCTGCGGAGTACGGAGGATGCCGCGTGGTGCCATTGCTGCTACCTGGTGGATCAAAGGGTGATTGTTTTAGTGTCGATAGCAAGTGGTCTTATATCAATGATTGCTGGGTACCTAATAAATAAAGTAAGACTAGATAATTAGTTACTCCATAGAACAACAGTAATCTGCCAGTGTAACTCCCGTCAAAATTGACTCGTAACGAAAAATTTTGCCTCCCCTAATGGAAATACATAAAAAAGTTTTATAAGAAGATGATGTTGTTCTTCAAAGCAGCGTGCATATATGACTAAATACTTTAACGTGTACGAAGCCAAAAGAATGTAAGCATTGTAACAAATAGAGCTCTGTAGTTTCTGCCCACCCTCATGGCAACAAGGCGTGAGTTTATACATGAATGTGAATCGAATGGTATAACAACAGCCCGTAAAAGTCACGCATGATGCCAACCCCATGTTTATAGTACGGGTGTTCTGTGATGCGGAATCCACGGCAGGTGTCACATAAACTCACAATGGACAGGTGGCAGTGACGTCATTCTATCGATCGTTAACCGTCGTGTAACGATAGGGTATTGTACAATACAAGCGTACCCTTAATATATAATTTTCTTATTCTTACGCTATACTTTTAATTAACCAAGACAGTCAAATTGTTTCTCTGTGACTTCGTCGAACTTCATTGTTATGGCGCTTTTCTGGTGGTTACGACTGTCGATTCTGGCTTTCAGGTGTTACAGTGGTTTGGGAATAGTGTAAGTACTCCCTTAAGTCAAAAAACGGAACAAATCTATATTTGCTTCAATTGTAGATATAAAATAACAATGTAATCGAATCTTGGAATTCAATTTTACCCTACTTCTAACTGTCGGTCAACAATGACACTTATAAGTATCGGCTGTAACTCTTCAGCTGGTACTAGTAAACCCCTTGAGTTTTGGATTATTTGATAAGCATTAATTAAAAATATAAAAAATATCAATAATCTATATATTTATATTATAATGAAAAGGTAAGGTGTGTAACTGTGTACTACTCGCGAGTCGTGACCAGCAAGCTTGCGTACGAGTAATGTATAAACGTGGACAACGCAAAACGAGTCTTATCTGTAGTTACTGTCTACCCCCCATTGAAAAAGGCTTGAGTATACGTATGTATAGTGTGAATTTTTTTTTGGCGGGTGGAAAATCATCGAATAACCCCTCCCGCTCTTGGGCAGAGCGAAAGGAGTGTCAGACTTCTACTGACTAAAAACCACCCATGTTCCTTCTTAGCCCTTTATGTCGAGGCCGCGATAACTAGTGTCCAACCCGCGGCCAATGTATAGTGTGACTTAGTTCATGATTGACAGGTGTTTCTGACGTCACGTCATAGCATCGATCGCGCCGCCCACGACCACGACTATGCTCTTTATTATACTTGTATGAGTCATCCTACGCGTAGAATGTTTTCAAAAGACGTGGATGAATGACTGCCTTTCGTTTGAAGTTATTTGAATGTCAGCTCCTTATACAGGGAAATTTTCTTTTTTGGTATAATATAACAGAAAAATCGTCAGAAAAACGACTTTTCCTCCCGTATTTGTGATCATAGTTACGGAGATAATTATTAAAGGTCAGAAGGGCTACGACTTTTGATATTTTTGCGAAAAATTCAAGTAATATAAATAAAATAATAAGTAACATTTAATAATATCAAAACCCCTGTACTGTTGCATGCTCCCATGAATTTTTCCAACTTGCTTAATGTTTTCCTTCACCGTAGCAAGTTATAATTATACAAAACCAAAGAAAAATAGCTACTACACTAACAGCTTTATTACAAAAGTGCAGTCACTTCGATAATATTCAAAAGAGCGAGATAAACCAAGTCGAAGTTAAACCCAGGTTGCCCGTCGGGGCTGCAGGTTGTACACTAGTTACCGCGGCCTCGACATATAGGGCTAAGAAGGAACATGGGTGGTTTTTAGTCAGTAGAAGACACTCCCTTTCGCTCTGCCCAAGAGCGGGAAGAGCGGGCCGCCAAAAAAAAAAGTTAAACCCAGGTTTAACCACTTTTGTACTGTGGCCGTAACTGTCCAAGACCAGTCTACTGCCCCGTTTCTAAAAATGTCCATGATTTGGGGTTCTAAAATGGCCACTTTAGCAGATTATAATAAGAGAATAATATGATTAGGGGATCGGACTGAGTCAAAAAATATAAATCTAATGAGTCCGTCAGTTAGATTACCGAAAAATATTGGATACGTGTTTTTTGTTTTATCAAATTAATTAAAATTGACGAAGAAAAGATGTGGTTGTGACGTCATTTGTAGGTAAAAATGTACTATCATATGACGTTTTCGAAGAGTTCACGAGTTTTTGAAGCACTGTATCGTCTTAATTTTTTGTTTATGTTAAAAAAGAAAAAAATACGTGTCCAATATTTTTTGGAAATCTATCTGACGGACTAATTAGTTTCTTTTTGTCCGATCCCTTTTTGCGTTACTGGTTTGAATTTACGAATTTTAACACAATTCATATAATATGATCCTATGACCTGCTAAAGTGGACATTTCAGACCCTCTGAATATCACTCTCGTTTCTTAATTTAAAGAAAAGTAAAATTTAAAAAACACTGCACATACCTTAGCCGCCTCTCCGTACTGTCCATTAGTGAACAGCATGTTAAACTTCCTGACGAACAGTTCCTCTGCTCCCGCCAGGTTGTTCCTCACCGCCAGTCTAAGCGCCAGCTCAGGGTTCTGGAGCACCGTGTTGATATACGGGACTATCGAGTCTTCTTCTACCGTCACTGATAGGACCTGGCCTTTGCGGTTCACACCTGGAAGAGGATGTTTTAAATCAGTGTCAGTTTGTACACACTGTGTTGCATTCTGGCATTGTGCCGAGCTGAGGCCGTTTTGGCATCCCGTCGGGGCTGCGGATCCCGTCGGGGTTGCAGGTTGTTCGAAAGAGAACACAAAGGGCTAAGAAGGAACATGGGTGGTTTTTAGTTAGTAGAAGTCTGACACTCCCCACCGCTTTAAGCGGGAGGAGTAATTAGATGATTTCCCAACCCAAAAAAGAGGCCCTTTTTGCACTATCATCAGTTTTTTTGTGTTGTATAATTTTAAGCTGTTTTTGGTAATAATTGCAAATTAACTAAAATTTCTTTCTTTGTTTGTTATTATAACGGTTTCAAGTGGTAAGTTGGAACCCAGGTTATTGCGTTCCTTTTAAGTCATTCATATTAATCACAACTGTCTCTTTGGTTTAGTGTTCGCAAGCACTATTGCTGAGCTTAAGGTTTTAACTACGATTCCCAAGTTGGTCAAGCGTTCTTACTGCAACCTGCAGTCGGGATTGGTATCCGGGTGTTAACAATAAGGAGGGAAAATGTAGGTGTACTACTATAGGTACACCTCTGCCTAACACTTCGGGGATAATAGGCTTGATGTTATTTTGGTCTATCAATGTATATATATATAAATCAATGCGTTCGTTGTAATTTTATAACTCAAGAACGGGCTCACCTATCCAAACCAAATGTTTAGGCTTTGTTCGGACTATTTAGTAGATGGTTTATGTGAAGTTTGCACAAAATCGGTCGAGCGGTTCTTCATTTATTTTTTGTAACAAATAAATTCAATAAATGGCGGATCATTTTGTTAATGGGGATTTCTGGGATGGTTTTAAAACACAATTGGACCCGGTAGGTGGCGCTGCTATCCGGGCAGGACGACGTCTGCCAGGTCCGCTAGTACTCTATAGTTGCTGTAGTTTTCAAAAATACATACATATTTTCTGGCATAATCATACATTTAAATCCTTCAAATTTATTCTATGATAGGTAATATCTAACCTCTGTGTCATTCATGCTATGGACGAATGCCAGAGATTACAGTTTTACCAAAGGGGTTTAGCATCCCGGATACCACCATTGCGAGGATCGGCCGGAGGACACGGTGGAGCACACAGTGGAGGTGTGCCCCGCTTGGGCGGAGCCCCGCCGTGTTCTCGTAGCGGCGATCGGCGGCGGCGACCTCTCGCGCCCGGCCCTGGTGCAAGCCATGGTCCGGGGCGAGGAGGAATGGGACGCCGTCGCCTCCTTCTGCGAAGCAGTGATGCTGGCGAAGGAGGTGGCGGAACGCGAGAGGGAGAGAACCTCTCGTCCCAGCCGCCGCGGGAGGCGCTCCGGGCGTCGGGGGTCCCGCGATGACCTCCGGCCACCGTAGACGCGGGCCTGTGGACGGAGAGTGATGGGCTAACTCGCCGTCCGTCCGTCTCACGACGAAAACAGGCCGTGTCGACGGCGCGTTCGTGTTCCACGCGCGCCTCAAAGAGATGTCAGCAACATGGGAGGGGCCCGAAAGGGCCGACGCCTGTCGGGGCCGCGGGTAGTCCAACGGTTATCGCGGCCTCGACATAGAGGGCGAAGAAGGAACATGGGTGGTTTTTAGTCAGTAGAAGTCTGACACTCCCTTTCGCTCTGCCCAAGAGCGGGAGGGGTTATTCGATGATTTTACACCCACCAAAAAAAAAAAAAAAAAAAAAAAAAAGGGGTTTAGCATTAACCAACTGGGTTGTGGAGGTCAGATAGGCAGTCGCTCCATGTTATATTAAGCTGCATCTAGTTACACTTGAAGCTGACCCCAACATAGTTGAGAAAAAGTTAGATGATGATGCGTCATTCATGCTATGTATGCTTATGAACGCAGGATGACTGTACTCGAGCACCGCCCTATAATATAAACGTTGCATACTTGATTAGTAAGCCAGTGTTTGTTTAACATTCAAATGTGAAAACATGTTCAAATCCACTAATACTTATATGAGGTTTTGAGTTCTTTTCAAAAAAAGATAAACGTGATTTTCGTTTATTAAGTCTTAGTAACTCTGTCTGGTCTGTGCATTTGATGGTACTTAATCGGCTCTCCAGTTACTACATTAAACATCGTTAGCGAAATGTAAATTTACTACAGGTACACCTCTGCCTAAGCATTGAGGAATTATAAACGTGATGTTATGTCACATTCAGTTTAATTAATCGCTAGACATTTTCCATCGATAATGACTTATTATCGGATAACATACGACAATCATGAATCATTAGTTCACATAATTATATTATTATACACGTTGACATGTATTTTCTCGTTTTGTTTTCATATGATCCTAGACGCCAGACATGTTTTGATAACCTGCTGGCATACGACCTTATTTAAATGCTTCCTTTTGTGTCTGGGTGTATTAATATTTTATCAACAGCGAAATATTGGGCAAAATTACAAGTTAATTACATCAAGGACTGAAATTAATTAATCTATGAAAGTGGACATGGGCAGGCCATAATTGTATACCGGAGACCAGAAAGTAGCTGAGGTAAGGTGTTGGAGTGGATACCCAGAACTGGTCTGATTGCGAGACCCCAAGTGGACCGACAACCTGGTCAGAGTGGCAGGAAAGAGTTGGGACGCGAGAGGCCCAGGAACGGGTAACATGGCGTGCAATGGAGAAGACTTACACCTGGCATTCTGTGGACAGAGATTGAGGAAGAGAGAGAAAATAGATGCTGCTAATCGTAACTAATCTATACGCCATAAAAATCCGCGACAAGCGCTAGTCAGACTCGAGCAAAAAGGGTTCCGTACAGTCGTAGTAGCAACAGAAATATTTCTGTGGAAATTTCATATGTCTACCTATTATGGATCATGAGATACAGTCCACAGACAGAATGGACAGTGGATGCTTTGTACGGAACCCTAAAATCGATAAAAACAATAATTGTAACTAAACCTATTTCAAATTATATGTTAACATTATTTTCCCATGACAAATAACTTTAATCGACGCCTGCAATTAATTAAATAGCATGATTCTACCTACACACGCTTCTAGTCAGTAGCGATTAGAATAAAACAACAACATAATTTTGTTGTTATGTTATCTAAATGGATCTTATGACATCATAATGCTATCCTGGTTTTCCCTAAGGGCAGTAAAGGTCACTTATTCGGTAGGCGAATCGCCAGAAGTATTATTTCGTGGGACTTCCCAAAATTTTGGATAACATAAAAATTTGTGTATGGCCCAGTAGGGATGTACTAAAAAAATATGATTCTGTTTAGTCCGTCAGTTAGATTATCGAAAAATATTGGATAGGTACGTGTTTTTATTTAATTTAATTAATAAAAATGTACGAAGGTAAAACGCGTCAAAGATCATGAGTCGTCGTGATGTCACTACGTGGTAAAAAATGTACTGCAATGTGACGTCACACGAATTTTCGAAGCACTGTATTGTCTTAATTTTTTGTTTATGTGAAAAAAGAAAAGGATGTGTCTAATATTATTTGAAAATCTATCTGACGGACTGCTTTGTTTTTTTTTGTCAATTAGGGTTGCTATACACATTGTACAAGAAAAGCTCACGCACATAAATTGTTATACATAGTCGGATTTCCGGTTCTTGCTGGTACGGTAACCGCGTTCCGCATACGGTATATTTCTTTCTCCCTTTGACCGACCATGGTATTAAATCCAGGTCCTTACGTTCCCCGTCGGGGATGCGGGTTGTTCGAAAGAGGTTCGGCCTCAGCACAAAGTGCTTTGAAGGAACATAGGTGGTTTTTAGTCAGTAGAAGTCTGACACTACCTACCGCTCCCGGTACGGTGAAAGAAAACATCGTGAAGAAACGTCTTAGACCAAAAATTCGAAATATGTCACATCTACCAAATCGCTTTGGGCCCGCGTGGTGGATTATAGCCAATCCCTATCCTAGAGAGGAAGCCTGAGTACCTGCAGTGGGAACATTATAGACTGATGAACCCTTCTTTAGGGCTTCGTCGCAGTGGGGTAAAAGTAAAAACAAAAACTCACCAATAATTCCTCCAGTAGTCTCATGCGGCGCCGTCACGAAGATCGTATCCGACGAGATCCGGTTCATATAGATACATGTACCAGTCTCAATGTCATACATGTGTATGTAGCCGTATTTGGTGATCAGGTAGATGACGTCATACTTGGGCGAGACCTGCATGGCGACGGGAAAGTCGTTCTGGGCTTCCGCCGGGAAGAATACGTCGACGGCTTTCTTGAGGAACGGTTGGTTGCCTGCTGGGGTTTGGCCGACCTCTGTGGGAGAAACCGAAAATGGATTAGATGGGACTTTTACATACCTAATAATAGGGATGTTTACTGACAAAAAAAATATGATTCTAATTAGTTCGTCTGTTAGATTATCGAAAAATATTGGATACGTATTTTTTGTTTTATCAAATCAATAAAAAATGACGAAGATAAAACGCGTCAAAGATTTGAGATGTGTGGGACGTCACACGTGTTTTCAAAGCACTGTATCGTCTTCATTGTTTGTTTACGTGAAAAAAGAAAAAACACGTGTCCAATATTTTTTGGAAATCTATCTGACGGACTAATTAGATTTTTTTTTGTTAACTACCCTATTATATTGTACTTTAACATTGAACATAACTGGCGAAACGTGGATGTACTTTAGTTGCAGTCTAACCATCCGGGGATCACAGGCGTGATGTGATGTTATTCCAGTTGGAAATTCACGAAAATCTTATGTTATTTCAAAGAACTAACAGATCACGATGTGTAAAAAAAATAATAAAGTCGATAAAACAATGGCTTAGTTTTGACTGATTTAAAGCAGGTAGACGAAGACAGCGCTACTAAAAAGTGACGTCATATTTTCGTACGTAATACAAATGGCCGTTTCGTGCGACGAGGATAGTAAGTGCCCCCACCAAAATCTTTTAAAGCGTGTAGCTACTCCATCTTTTTATGGATTTTTATTACTGTTAGTTCTTTGAAATAACATAACATTTTCGAGAATTTTTAACAGTAGTCAAATTCCCAATTTCACCATTACATCAATAATAATGGTGATAGAAATAATTAATGAAAAGATTGTCTGCTTGATGAATATGGGTAGTGTCAAAATGTAAGACATGGCAGCTTTTAACGTGAGATGACGAAGTTGTCAAGACTTCAGTAGGTGACTTCTTTGTTTTTACGCTAACTGTGTCAAAATACTGATTAATCTTTACGTTTCACTTGAACATAACTGGCATGTCTGCCTAACCTTTTGTATATTACGAAGTGATGTTATGTTATTTTTTAAACTATAAGTTCTTACATTCGATAGGTACTTTCACATTCGAAAACAAAATAGGACCGATAAAGTATTTTCTGTGTGTTTTAGCAGTTTGTAGGTCAAGAGCGTTTGCTCGTATTTATTTATTCATCAACTTGTGAGTTTGTTAAGACCTATCAAATGGAGAATTACGTCATAACTTGATGTTATCTTTTGCTAACTAAACGAACAAATATCTTTCAAGTATTATAACAAAACATCACGCCTGTAATCCCCGAAGAATTAGGCAGAGGTGTACCCATTAGTACACCCTATCTTAATTATAATCAACTTATTCCAGCTCGCACGATTAACTTGATATTTTTCCATTCAAAATTTTGCATCGTATCACCACATTTGTAATGTTCGTAAGCGAGGCAGGTCCTCCAGTTCGAAATGAGGCGTATGACGTCAATGTCGCTTTTATTCGACATACTTAACATCGCACCTGTATTCCCCGACGGGTAAGGCAGTACACTCGCACTAACACAGTTATGTTTTCCACGAATAGGGGGACGAGCCCTAAGAGGCTAATAGCAATCCATCAACCGGGAGTAGGAGGAGGCTCTCTATTCGTGTGTACGTATTTTTTTTTGGTTATAACAAACATTATTAGCAAAACACAAAAAATCTTCCTACTCACCAATAATATGCAGTTTTCCTCCCTGGGCAGTTCTGACGGCGAAACAGAAGAGGGTCGAGGGTTCCGCGTTGCCCTCGGCCTTGAACGTGGCAAAGGAGGCCGCATGCCCCTCGATGGGCTGCGAGCACTTGCGCTCTACGGAATAGAGCTGCATCGCGCCTACTACGCGGTTCTGTTGCGCTGAGATACCTGGGAAGGAGGGACACGTGGTTAGAATGAGGTGTGAGTCGGTCATTTTCTTGTCGCTAGCACGATTGTATCTTCTTCTTTGCTTTGTGCTCGTGGTATTTCGGTCAAAGTAGGGTACGCTAGCCACCTGAGAGCACATGAAAAAGCAGTCGCTGTGGTCAAAATCAGCTAGATAGGATCATCATCATCTTCTTCATGTGGCAGCGTAGCCAAAGAGACCTCTGGCTGCATATCTAGGGGCTACCTCGATGGCATAGCAATAGTGTGAGGTGCGGAGCTGTCGCGAACTACCTTCACCTATGACGAGTGAGTGAAAAAGAAGATTGCTGTCTTTTTATGCGAAGGTTTGCTGAGGGATTCATAAGACTGACAGATATTCTAGTATAGAACCGTGAATTATGAAGCTAATTTTCCTTGTGCACTGTGATGTTTTGTGTGGTTCGGTTTATTTGTGCAGACGACCAAATGATGTCGGTCATAGCGAGTGCCAGCCAGCCCTTGATGAAGCCAGACTTACAAGATATATAAAATACACAAATGACGATCCAGCGTAGCATGAACACCGTAGACACGGGTTTTGCCGAAGGAAGAATCGACAAAATGACAGATTGTAGAACGTTTTCATGTCAAGTTGTATAGAAAGAGCTTTGTAAATTCTTGGTAGAATTCTCGTACATGCAGAATATATAGAAGAAATGTAGTTCAACTTACCAACAAGCAGCAACCACTGTTGTTTCGGATCAGTCCTATAGTTAATGATCTGACAGTCGGCAAGCGACGAATGCCTGTCAAACATTTTGACAGGCGTTGAGTCACCTTCCATAGACCAATGGTAGACCGACATCTTAGTCACCAGCGCGAGGGTGTTTAAAGATATCCACTTCCAGAACACAATGTCTTCAGTCATTGTGTGAGCTTTCATCTTTGATTTCATCTCGATGTTGAAGATTTGCAGGGTCTTTTGAGCTGCTGGCAATGTGAAAGATATTTCTAGTTAGTTTTAATCTTTTGAAGTGAGTGTTAAGGATGATTAATTGATTATTGTGTGGAATGAGTTAATGGAAATTATTATAAAATAATGGACAGTTTCAGAACTGGTGTATTATACCCACATTTCAACAGTTCATTCTTTCAAGATAGGTGCGAAAGAATATGACTTAAGTTTTTTTTTTGTATTCTGCTCATAAACTAATTACATATGGGTATATTGAACTGGTATGCAGGGTGTATGACCTGGAACAACCCCAGTACATTGGATATCAGATTACAAAACCAAGAAGCCTAAAATATGCATTATAATTTTGGACACAACTGGCAACAGCTTTAAACAGGTCAATAATAATTTCGTTACAAAACCCTCTAAACTACTTTCTGATTTTGATTGATGGTGTGATCCGTACCGTTGTGGATTAAAGGGACACATATTGAACTGCCGAAGTGTAGGGCAGCCTTGTCCAATCTTTTGTAATTGTGGGCCCTTGAGAGATCGTAAGATAATGACGGGGCTATCTTTCAGTTAATAATAAATAATTATAGAGTGACACAATAATACTACTTCGGGTTATCCTGAGTTGGCAAAACCGGATGTGGTCTCAATTTTTTAGTCTTTAATTTATTTAGGGGACGAATTGGGATCGTCTTTTGCGTAACCCACCCCGATATTAAGCTTCAGGCCAAAATATTAGTTTACACAATAGTATTGTTCAATCTGGAAAAAACCTCCCTTAAATAAGTCAGGTTAGATTCCTGTTTTAAGAAACTACCTGATTGATCCTAGTATAACTAAGTAGCTGAGATAAGCATTAGTCTAAGCGGCTCGGGCGCATTAGCTGAGGCACGGTAGGTCCGTCCTCATTAATTAGTAACCATTAGATAGATAGTTTCAGGTTACTCTGGTCTACACAATAGGTAGCAAGTTATTACCGTACTGCAGGTGTATTGCAGTATTTTCAGGTCGTTCATCCTTGTTTATCATTTTCTTTTTATTTTGCATTTAGCTTCCAGTGTAACTCCATGTAACTGAATTCTACATATATTCACTGCGTATCCGATCGCCACAACCCAAGGTAACACGATACGTGATACTTCATGGTAAGGCTTGTCGCCAAATATTCGGGATTGCTCGAATGATCAACAATTAACTTCAATCGTGAGTCGGGGTCAACCTATGCTGGGCTTACCTAGAGTTTCAAATTTTATATTAATTTAAGATGAATACAACAGCTACAAAAACAGGTAAAAACAAAGACCAACCTGTGGCAGAAGTGTTAAATAGGAAACGAGAAAGAATGCTTCTCTTAAATAGAATAATTGCATTGAAATCGAGGCAAACTCCTTCTCAAGCCCTTACAGTTCAATTTCATGTGTTTCGCAGCCACACGTCAATGCACCACCTACGTGTCAAGTGCGAAAGTGCCCACGTCGTGTGGGCGTGCAATATAAGGGAACACCTTAGCCAGAGAGCTCTTACCCCTCTTCAGGCGCCGGTAACGATTTTGCTAACATCTGTCGGATATTTTCGTACTCGCTAAGGGTGCTTGTATAAAGGTTACAGGTTTTTTGACCCCGATATTCGGGAGCGAAAAACCGTTGCTTTTTTCAATTTGTATGTGTTTATGCACCTGTTTCTTTTTGTGTGGCGCATACAGAATGGGACCATTTTACCAGCACCAATCCCTTCAGGCTAAATGTATTCTCAGCGAAAGTGCTTGACATTGAATTTGTTTTGTTTCGATTTCGTCTTCAATTAGTTTCAAGTTGTAGTTTAGTGTTGGCGATATAGAACATTGAAAAATTAATATCAAAAGGTCCTTGCGTTATCTGATAATAGGCGATGTAACATAGCTGAGTAATAAAGTAACAATGTATACAGGTATAATGGTATGATGATTAATTAAGGGCTTCATGGTTTACAATTAAAACAAAATTATTATAGGCTAATAAACACGATAACTGATAATAATTGTGGCGAATAAATCTTGTATAACATTGCTTTGAACCGTCCTGTCTGTGAAATTAAATTAGCTACCGATACTGCACTTACAAAAAGGTATCGATACATATAATTATATAACCTTTATTTATTTTTTTATTTGTTTTCACATATAATATAATTTTTATGTACCCAGAATCTCTAACACGCAAAGTGATGCTAAAATTGTATACATACAAAATCGACTCTAGGCGTCAGATAAAATTCATCGCGCTCACACAATGCGATCGTTAAGTATAAGTCGATTCGGTCACTCCATGAGTCACGGACGGCCCCTACGTGATATTATCTCACGATCCTTTCTCTACTGTGTGCCAGACGATTAAAGAGAAGATAAGTGAAGAAGTTCCACTTTCAAAAAACGCCGACAGCAAAGGCACGAGTACCTACTTGGCAAAATCTTTTTACGAAAATTGATACATATATGGATTTTTTTATGGGAAAAAGGATGGAGTATCGTTCAAAGGTTGTAACGGTTCAACCTAACTATATCGTTGCCATTACGCGTAGAACCTGAATGAGTCAGAAAGAGAAACTTGGAGATTGTCAGAAGAAAAGAGAGGCAGTGGGTGAAGTCGGGCTGTCGATAATGATAAGGAACTGGCAGCGTTTTCTTTATGGAAGTCAGCTTATGTTATACAGGGTGTAAATTAACCCTTCACACATACATCAACCAAGCATTCTGTATATCAAACTAAGTACCCCCTACACAAAATTTTTGCTGGGAAACGACATTTTTTTTGGGGTCAAAATGTTTTGTCAATGTAGCACTATTAAAACATTGTGCTAGTGGATGCTTTGAATAGTAAACGAGTCATGGAGGTAATTTAAGTAAAGTTATAACCTGAAAATCTAGTATTTACAAAAACAGCTGTGCTAAATTCGGCACTGGTTCCCAGGTATTTATTTATTTATTTATTTATTTATTTATAATAAGCACACCAACAGCACAATCACTTACAATTCAAATCAAACAACATCTAATAATGGCATTTCAGTAATCATGCAAATAACAGGAATGCATAACATTTAAATATGAATATCAGAGACAAAGGAGAACAATAATAAAAAGTGTGTCTAGTAGAACACTAAATTTATCTAGAACACTACAAAACAAACCAATTTGAGCTACTTAGACATGCATACGGCACGTCTGTATGAAGCGAAATTCATGGAGAAAATATCAACAGGGTAATCTGTCTGTTTGGACCTTTCATTATATTGCCTTGCCATACGTGTTAGAGGGCTATTAAATGTGGTATTTAATGTAGATGTAGTCAATTCAAAAATACGATGATGACGCTTACTACGTTGGCTAGACCGAAAGTTAAAATAGTTTACCAAATGTGCATCTATGGAACCGTTAATAATTTTATGAAGTATTAGTAAGTCAGAATGGTTACGTCTTTCTTTTAAGCTAAACATTTTAAAGTGCCTTAACCTGTCATCGTAATCAGGTATAGCTTTTCGAATCCCATTCTTCACACATAAATACCTAACAAAACGGGCCTGAACAGATTCCACATTATTAGTATAACTTGAATAATAGGGGGACCAAATAGATGAACAATATTCCAAGGAGCTCCTTACTAGTGCGTTATAAAGTAAAATAATACTACTATTATTACGAAAAGGTTTTGACATTCGAATAATAAAGCCAAGCATTCTTTTAGCCTTATTAACTATATTTTCGATATGATTGCGGAAAGATAGTGATGTATCGAAGAGTACCCCTAGGTCACGTATGACCGAAACTCTGGTCAGTACTGATCCGTCAATATGATAATCAAATTTAATGTAATTCACTTTATTAGTGAATGTAATAGTCTGGCATTTTTTAACATTGAGAGTCATTCTGTTGTTCAAACACCATTGTTGAAGGACATCAAGATCTTTCTGAAGCCTCGCACAATCACTCAGGTCCGATATCCTACAGTATATTTTTAAATCATCAGCGTAAGCTAAACAATTACAATTTATTAAGTCCAAAAGATCATTCAAAAATACCAAAAAAAGCAAAGGGCCCAATTTAGAGCCCTGTGGAACACCAGACCCAGGAGAAAAAGGTACAGATTCATAACCCGCCAAGGCAACTATTTGAGAACGATTAATTAAATAACTCTCGAACCACCGCAACAGAGAGCCATGTATACCAGCGCAATTCAATTTCATAGAAAGAATTGAGTGATCAACGCGGTCGAAAGCTTTAGCAAAATCTGTGTAAACAGCATCAACCTGACCCCTAGCTTCAAAGGTGTTACTAATGAAAGTGGTGTAAATAAGTAAGTTAGACATGGTAGAACGGTTAGACACAAAACCATGTTGCTTCGAACTAATTATATGGCGGAGGTGGGAATAAACAACATTGTATATGAGACCCTCAAAGATCTTTGCAAATTGTGATATAATAGAGATTGGTCTATAGTTAGTTACATCATTCATACTACCAGATTTATGTATAGGGATAATGTGTGATATTTTCCATAAATCAGGAAATGTACCTTCCATAAGGGATTTATTGTATATAATCTGCAGTGGTATAACAAGAGCATCAATGCAGAGACGAATAAAAATAGGAGGAAGTCCATCTGGACCAGCTCCTTTATTAAGATCTAACTTTTTGATGCTATCTCTAACGTCATTTTCAGTAATGCTAATTGAGGACATACTGTAATTAGACGGGGAGTAACCTGGAGACAAGTCAGTAGGCTGTTGATTAACACCATACACAGATGCAAAATAGTCTGCAAATAGATCAGCCACACCTCTACCACCCTCACCAACACGATCACCCCACGCAACTTGATCCGGGACACCTCTATAAGATTTTTTAGACTTGGTGTAACGCCAAAAAGCTTTTACATTTGTTTTTAATTCACTCTCAATTCTTTCTATATAATCTTTAAAACAGTTATCCATAGCTCTCCCAGCACGCATCCGTAGGGTAACAAAAGTATCGTGGTCCCGAGGGTTTTTGTACCGTTTGAACCGAGTCCTGTATTTATGCTTTTCTTTAAGAAGTTTGATCAACGAAGCTGAGAACCAAACTGGATAGCAATTATTCTTAGGTTTACCCTTCGGAGTGTATTTATCTATATTTTCCCACAGTATATTATAAAATTTCAGAACATAATCATTACAACTCAAATGACAATAATCTTCCCAATTGACTTTACGTATATCACGAACACATGCCTCATAGTCTGTTTTAATGAAATTATATTTAGACTGAAAAATATTATAATTTAAATTAGAAATTGAAATTTTAGTAAGGGTTAACTCTAATGGCGGATGATGTACATCTGGTTTACTGAGGGGGGGTGCAGAAGAAACCGAAAGACTAGAGTTCTCATCCACCAAGATGAGGTCTAAGATATTATCATTTCCATTGCACACGTTATTCCTTTGAAGATAGCCAGTGATGTTTAGGAAGTCCCTCAACGCTAAAGACTTAGGGTCACTAATTCCTAGAAAGGGATCATTAGACTGAAGCCATTTCACATTAGGAAGATTAAAATCACCAAGAATCAAAGTGGTGCAATCCGTGTAACGCAAGCAAATTTCTTCAGCCCTGGCTAAGAATTGAACATAGATATGGCAAGGTATATAAGACGGTAAATAAACAACACAAACATTCATACAGACGCCACCAGCACTTACACATAACCACATATCCTCAACGGAGGTTTGCCATTCTGTTTTATTAACAAAATTATATTTATTCTTAATAGCTACCAATATCCCACCACCATAACCTTTAGAGTACAAATCTTTAAACTGTGCACTACGATCACGGCGTACAACAGTATATCTTTGATCAAAGTATTCAGAAGATAAGAACGAGTCATCTAACCATGTTTCTGTTAGACATATTATGTCATAGTCAGAACTTAAAATTGACATTAGAATTTCATGTGACTTCGTTTTCATGCCCCTCAAATTCTGATAAAAAATCGAAATACCATCCATTAGACTAAAAAAAAAAAAGTAATCATGACTGATAGAAACCAAATTAACAATTTAAATAATTTAAACAATTTTGTCTAAACACTGCTCATCTTTAATTAAAATGGTACCCGAATTTTCACTTTTACATACAAAAATTTTACCGTAGCGAACCCAAACAAACTTATAGGATTTTTCTTTGGCCCTAAGTCGTGCAGCAGCATGTAAAGATTTATATGTCGGAGAAAGGTGTTCGGATACATAAACTGGCTCCTTGTTACCGCCATAACCCAAAAGACTTGTGTTCAATTTATCATCCGTGTGAGATTTATTGTATCTAGTTATTGCAGAATACAATTCGTCGCGACATCTAGGACTACGCAGCTTCACTATTACAGAGCGCGGGCGAGTCTTGTTGTTGTTTATACTGGCCACTCTAACACATTTCATAATATCGCAGTCTTTTATCGTATATGACACAACATTAGCCAGTTGTGTAACGATGGACGGTAATACTTCGTTCTTATTTTCAGGTAAGCCATGAATTTCCAGATTTGCCTCACGCATATTCTGATCAAGGGTATTTATTTGCGTTATCAACTGTGCCATAGTCTTTTGCATATCGGAGTTCTGTGAACGAAGTACAGTATTCTCACGTTGCACACCCTCGAGTTCAGTTTTTAAGTCGTTAACTTGGGAGATATCAAAGGATCCAGATAACTTCAACTCCTCAATCTGTTTCTTTAACTCATCCATTTCGAATCTAAGCTCACTAATCATATTCTTTACTTCAATACGCAATGTATTCCGAATTTCCTCCCGTATAACAAGTCGTATATCGCTGACCTTTTCATCCTCGCCTTCTGAGCTGTCTTCAATTGTCTCAGACGTCGATTTATCAGGCTCATGATGAGATAAACAGCTCGGACAATTCCACTTGGAACGTGCAGTTTTACTGAGCCTTTTAAACGCGGTAGCACTCAGGTTAACGCATAAGTGATGATAGACTTTATCGCAATTATTAGTGCAAGTTATTTTTTCATTTTGTTTAACTGGTAATCCACAAGTATCACAGTTAGACATTTTCTGAGAACAAACAATCTCCCAAACAGTACAGTAAATCCAAAAAGACAAAGTGCGAATGGTCGGATTCGAACTCACGACGCCTTGCGTACGTATGGCAAGCGTTAGCGCCCACAGCCAGCAAGACTTTAATGTGATGCTTGAAATTATGGATCTTGTGTGGTGACAACACGAAGTTACCACAACAGGCGGTAGATTGAGAATTATTTTCTTATGACAACTTTCAATAAAATATTTTTTGTTAGATCACCGCCACAGTACACTTTGGTTTTCACTATTTACACCTCTAAAAACACTTTAATAGTTTAGAGAATTATGTGATTGCACCCCATGGGGTTCCGTTTCTGAGTGTTTAGACAGCACGCAGTCGTTAAATAACTTTTTACTACGATTTTAGATTTTAAGCTACGGAGCAGAAATAACGTGACCGTACTATTTGACGTCTCGATGACAATGAAATATGTATGACAATGAAGTATGTTCTAGAACAAAAAAATTATTGCAGTGTGGGGAGAACAAGTGCCCTTCGTTTGCGTTAAAGGTACTTTTACACCCTATAAAGACCTTTGCCGAGTCGTCGTCGATCAGTATTGTTAGAAACCATAATGTTATTGTTAGCCTGTGTCATCCTACTGTTGGGCAAAGGCCTCCCCTCAAGACCCCTAAATCTTTCAATCAAGGGTCAATGTGGACCCTGGCGGGGCCGCGGGTAGTCCACTGGTTATCGCGGCCTCGACATAGAGGGCGAAGAAGGAACATGGGTGGTTTTTAGTCAGTAGAAGTCCGACACTCCCTTTCGATCTGCCCAAGAGCGGGAGGGGTTATTCGATGATTTTACACCCACCAAAAAAAAAAAAAAAGTGTCAATGTGGACCACTGGTCCTGCGAGGTCTAACGCATCGCATTCTAGTTGTGTCAGGGCAAAGGGCATACGGTATACATAGGTAGTAGTCCCACTTCATTTTGAGCAACGCCAATAATAAGAATCAGAGAGTAGAAAGATAACATAGTTGGCGCAGACCAATAGTCTTTCACAAACATGGATGTCTAAAACGGCGAATGAACTTGTTATCAAGTTATTTATGGAGCTTCTGAGTCTATCCACAAAGTGGCACGGTTGCAGTTTGACATTAAACGCTCCAGATAATATCGTGTTACGGGGTCTGAGCCAGTAAATTGTGCACGCGAGTTCCGTATGGCGTTTACGTAATACAAAGACAATGAGTTGCTGTAACGCTTTGAGGCGGAAATTAATCATCGTAAATGCGTTTGAGAAAAAACGTGGTGATAGGAAAGTTTTAAAGACACCAAGCTATACACCAGTTATAGAACTGATAGCTGGACATCATTTATTAATTTGTTGAAATTGACGATTGATTGATTCGATCAAGTATCATAATCAGCCTATAATGTTCTCACTGCTGGAACACAAACCTCCCTAAAAGTGACAGTGGGCTGCAATCTAAAGCGCCCGTCCAATGCGGTTTGATAAATGTCACAAATGTCTTAGAAATTAAGCCCGGTTTTCAACGAGGACGGGAAACGTAAAATTGTAGAGAAACTAGAAGTAACTAAGCAGAAGGACGGGTACATAGAATACAAAACTATTACACAACACACATAATAATTACAAAAAACACAAAACTGTTAAGAGAACTTTAAAAGTCAATCTTTTCGTGATCCAACCGTCAAAAAGTTACTCTTCCACCACAAGGGTAGTCCATTCAACCAACCTTCAACAGCAACCTTCTTATTACTCGACTGCCCAAAAAAAAAGTGTTATGTTGATCCGGTTTTAGAAAGAGGACTGTGCAAAAATACTTGTTAAAAAGCCAGAAAGTTATTTCGCATCTAAATAAAAAGGCCTCGTCTTTACTTAACCCATATCGCAACACAGACGATAAGAAGTCGTTTAACTTAATTAATGTTTACGTTTTTTCCCCCGGGTTTACTCCCGACGATGAAATTCGCAAATATTGTCCTATTATTTGGTAAACATTTTGTGCTTTAATCAGGGAAGCTTTTGGGTAAACAATAACAGCTGGACGTAGCGACCTTCAAGGTTAAGCCTTGCATGCCGAGGATGTTCCGTGGATGGGTGATTATGATTATCTACAGCGTTTCCTCAAATTTCCTACTGCCTCGGAAAGCACGTTAAGCAACGGCTCGGTTGTCATTAGCGAGCCTATTGCAATCAACCGGGCACGATCCAGACCGGATGACTGCTACTGAGAAATTCCTATTGGAAAAACATTTTTTTTTTTGACCTGGTAATCGAACTTAGAACCTCATGGTCAGCAGTCACGCTTGCCTCCACCAGACTATTGATGAGGCAGTCAGTACACTACTCAGGAAACATAAAGGTCAGCTTATAACTGCTTGGGGCAGTCAGGCTTATGTCCAGCAGACTCATTATACAACCAAAATACTGTTTAGTTTCTCACTGTAATTTATGATAACAATTTCCATAAACCAATATTGGTATACTCAACTAACCATAACTTCTGTTTCTATGTATACTGGTATACCCAACTGTTCAGCGTTAAATATCAAAGTTGAATTTCAACACCCCAATCTGACGATTATTATTCTAATCCACCCTTAGCAAGAGAATGAATAGACGGACCAAAAATAAATCGTAACTAGTACACGAAACAAATCTATAGCTGTCAAAAGGTCAACGACCTCCATTGATTGGCTAAAGGTTGTGGGAAAATATTTATTATGCGTGCGTGTGTTGGGTCTATGTTACGGTTTTATATAAGGAGCGTTTCCTTTGTTTTGTGCCAGAATTTTCATGTTAATCATATTTCTAATTTTGGACTTACAAAGAGTTAGCACCAAGAATCGAGAGAAAGAGAATGTTTGAGAATCGATCGAATCGAGAGTCGTTTGACTGATACTATCAGAGTGCCTTAACAAAAGGAATAAAACTTCGATGGACCGAGTTGTAGGGCAGCTCATAATAAATTGAAGAAAGTAATAAATACTGTATAGCCATAGACAACAAATTAAGGTCGCAGCCGGACTGCTAAGGCGACGATGACACAAACAAAATCCGTACGCCGCATTACCAATGAGGTCAGGACCATAAGTCAAAAGGGTGTAATGGTGCCTTGCCAATGCGAACACGGCCTAACAATCTAGCACAAATGCACTGTTCTGAACTTTTACGACGTCATAGTATGATGTCATACAGGGATTTCATCGTTTGACCCATATTATGAAGACCCAGTATGTACCTACTAAGCCTTGTTCCAGAATATAGAGACTACTCTAGCAGTCCGGTCTTACAGCAATCATCTCCAAAACCATTTGGAGATGATTGCTGCAAGACCGGACTGCCCTCTTCAGAGACACTGGGTGTGGACAGTCATAAGTCTGAATAAATAATGAAATGGTAAGCAATAACAATACTAACTACTACTACTATTTACTTGAACACCATTTAAATAATAACAAAATTATGGTCGATGGAGACTGAAATAAAGCTTAATTTTAAATATTCAATATTTTTTGTTTCAAGCCCGATCTGTCCAATAGTTCGTAAATCGTAGTGCAGTGAAGATGTCATAGCCAAATTAACGAATAAATCGAGTCAAACGTTTTTTGCCGATACTCTTGACAGTGACTGTGTTTGTCGTCAGTAAAATAGCAGAAATGTGTAAACAACGAAAAAAGACTCCTTTGGATAACTTTGACGACTCGCTGTCACGCTAAGCCATTTTGCACGTTATTTTAAGAGCAGCCATTGGCTTATTGTAATAAATTGATATTTAATAGACACTTTCACTTTTGAATGCTACCTCATTCTAAGTAGGTATAGGCTGTATAGTACATAACTCGATTGTGTGCCAAACGTTTAAGACCAATCGAACTTAGAACGGAGGTCAAGGCTGATGACGTAATATTAATTGTCGCTTCAGAATATCCCTTACATAGGAGCCCTTAAGCTGATTTAAATTGAGATTTGACGAGTTTATCTTTGTCTAAAAGTATTCCGGATTAGGGGCCGATTTCAAATACGCTGTCATCGTTTTATTATTTAGCAATCAGAATCTCGTAAGATGAAAAAGATTTCGACTACGTGACTTGGTCTTGCCCGCTGCAAGAACTAATAATTACTCGGACAAAATTACATTAATATATGAGTATGGGAATTCAGGGGGAAACGTACCAAACCACTCTCACAGAGAGAAGGAATGTCTCCCAGCAGAGGGAATATTTTAGGCTGATTATGCTGGAACCAGGGAGGGAGGGAGTTAGCCTTAATCCATCGTGCTGACCCACTGCGGATTGGTAAATATTAAACCAAAAGAGAAAACCGCCTACGTATATCCCTAAGAACCTTTTGTTTTGTAGAGGGGAAAATCATTAAATGACTCTTCCCGCTCTGGGCAGAACGGTATGAACTGTCAGACTTCTAATGACAACAACCACCCATGTTCCTTCTTAGCCCTTTGTGTCGAGGCCGCGGTGATGCTGGCTGATTATTGTGAAACCAGGAAGAAAAGGAGGGAGTTGGGCTTGGCCATCCATTATCCATCGCGCTGACGGGTACTGCGGATTGGTAAATATTAAACCAACAGAGAGAACCGCCTACGCATATTCTAAAGAACCTTCATTCAAGACCTGGTGAATGATACAAGCCAGTGCGTTCGCCTCGAAGTGAACCGTATCAACCGAGACACTGGAGCACTGATGCGCGATACTAATGTACTAACGTGACCTTTCACCTTTGAGCTTTATTGTACGAGATGCTGCTTGCTCCTACCATTGTTATAGAACAACATCACGCCTGTAATCCCCGAATGGTAGCAGAGTTGTGCCTGTAAAACACCCTTTTTTTGGGTGGTGGGAAATCATCAAATAACTGTTGGGCAGAGCGAAAGGAAGTGTCGGACTTCTACTGACTAAAAACCAACCATGCTCCTTTTTAGCCTTTTATGTCGACACCGCGGTATCTCTTGCGAACAACCGGAGCCCCGACGGGCATCGGCCTTTGCGGGGGCCCTTCCATGTTGCTGACATCTCTTTGTGGCGCGGGTGGAACACGAACGCGCCGTCGACACGGCCTGTCAAATCTAGTATTAAAAAAGCAGTGCCATTCGGCTTCGTTAAGGGTACTTTTACACCCTTTATACGTCACTACTTTCATGTTATTAATAATATAATTTAACGTCACGCCTGTAATCCCCAAATAATTAGGCAGAGATGTACCTACAGGACACTACTGCTTAAGTCCAGTGGACTATAACGAATGTCGTCGTATTTCACATTTGACTCAAAAATACTGTTTGAAATTTCGGCAAGCTAAAGGTTAGACGCTCAGTCGAAAATAGCATCTAACCTTTTAACAGGAAGTTGGACTTCTAGGTAGGTAATAGGATATAGATATTTTCAGCGGCGACCCCAGAGAAATAAGGTCATAGCAAAGTAATAAGTAAGGGTTTCATTACCGACACATAAAAAATACATCATCTATCTCTTTCATTACACAACACCACAATAAGTGCATCGACTCCCAACTTTATAAAATTATAATGTTATTGTCATTTCCGTTTGCCCGTCGCGTTTAGTGCCAAGAATATAAAAGCCATGTACATACAAACATGTGAGTCACTGCCAGAATAGAACCGAGCAGAATGGTCGACTTTATGCGAGATGCAATCAATAAATGAAAGCAGCGCAGTTAAAATATCTGCGTGAACTGAACTATTGGAAATATATGGAACCGAATTTAGGCGATTACATCATGCAGGCGCGGTTCTTGCCTGTTTTAATTAAATATTAACACCTCGAATATATAGAAAGGTAGGGAAAACCCCGGCGTGCGTGTTTATCCAAATATATGAACGTGGATGAAGCAAAGAGAGAATGTTGCGATTTCGGTCGTTGTTTCGTGGTTTCTGCCAACACCCATGGCAAAACGACGGAGGTGATATTATGCTGAATGATATCAAGTAAACCAGGTTTAAAAAAAACAAAGCATCCAGAAAATGTGGGTCAAAATTAGGCGGTGGCGTTGTTAAGGTTTATTTTTCCTTTTTTTTTGAAAGACAAATATGGCAAAATGCCCAAGGTTACTGGCATCCTTAGTTCTCGATTTGGTACCGAAGTTCTGTGTCTTGACATGATCCAAATACCACATTGATATACTCGACCAACGATCCAATATTGACCTACTTGGTATGCTCCCCTTTTCAATGTTTTATAGGAATTACCTTAGTAGTTCAACACATTTGCTGTTAAGATATTGATGACACAATCCAATTAGTTTCTCGAGCGCTACCACATAACACATGGATAGTAAAATAAGACTACATGAACATTTTGCTTGAACAGTGTGACAAAACAAAATAAAGAAATATTTCTCACATTCGACAGCAAAAACGTGACGTTTGAATTCCTTAAGTAACTATAAACCGTATACATATTTTATCTTTACTGAATAAACACATCCAAAGCAGTGTTTATTATTGTGCCAACGGTACTGATAAAAACAATAGATTTTTGTGTACAGTCGAAATACCAGTCAAATTCTGTTATAATTCGACTTTGCGTGTATTTGTGGGATTTGACATTTTACTTTTTTGGTGTGATAGGATTGTCTGCGAAAACTAAAGACGTGATACTTGATAATTTGACACCAAATTGTGGTTAATTACTGGCTGAACAGAATAAGTGACAACACAATTAAAACCATGAGTACACAAGCCTTGAGCTTGCGTAGTTTGCATGCATTTACAAGTTAGTTGCTTAAAGCATGCTACTTACTAACATGCATTTGGCAATTACTTGCATTTATGCAATTTATGACATTATGCATGCTTGGCTCAAAGACCTTCTTTGTTTGTGTTGAAATTTCCAAAAATACGGAAGCCGGCGACGCACATTCGACCATTGTTGTCACATAAATACGCGGCGTAGAAAGCGATAGTATTTATGTGTTTTTGTTTATTAATAATTTGCATTATGAACTATTAATAGTTTATAGTCTAGTCTAGACAGAGATCAATTACATTCATCCCATTCTATCTCACTTTATCGCATGCTATGGATGGACCGACTTGTGTTTAATTCAGTTGGGTATTAACATATTCTTCTACCCATACTGAGAAGAACTTTCTTTACAGCTATCTCGTTTATTTTTCACTAGGGACAAACTTTTAGGGTTACGTAACCGAAAACACGAGTAACTTTAATTACTATTCCATTGAAACTCAATTCTCAACCAAAGTATTTAGTACAAACTAAGTTACACTGCGCAAAAATTAACGATTTTATATTCGTCAAAAGATCTTGACATTTATTTTGATGGTACTACCGAGATGCTTTGAAAACTCGACGATCGGTCGCCCACACAATTTCGCGAATTGTCTGTAGTAAAATGACAATGGTTTAATGGTTTCGTAATAGCCACGCGACACGGTAAGAACTGCGAAATTACGATGCAGTCGTGACGCCGAAATTCATTCCGTTAAAACACATCATCATCATCTAGCCTAGCCTATCCACACTGATGATGAGCTTAAAAATATTGATTAATTAACTCTGAAACCGATTGAGAAGACCTTTATAAGGTTGTACCGTATGTCACATGGTTTGTCGCAGCATTAGGGAATTACCCCAGCAGCCTACCGCAGATTTAACCTTTTCGTAAAATTCTCACAAAAGGTTCGCTCAAACCAGAATCGGACAGATAACGTACCAAAGTATCTGTCAGTATCCGGTATCCACAATATGTCCGGTTTCACCGAACTTTAAAAGACAGGCGGCCGTGACGAATTTTTCAAATGGACTGCATTGAAAACAATTACAGGACCCAGGACTCGGAATATTAAATACTTTTATCCTTCTCTTCCCAAATTAAAATCGCTTATTAATATTCATGAGCCGTAAACGGCCCTCTGTAGTCGGGTAAAAGTCGCATATAATGACGTGTACCAGTAGGCGTCAGTTCGTATATGATGCGATATCGCACGTACTGAAGAGGGGGCGGTTCTCTTAATTGTGTTGTTGTTATGTCCAAGTGCAAAGCACTATGTAAAATCGATCCTCAATTAAATAAATACAAGTAGACAACGTATTCATAGCGATTTGTACGTAATTTAAGATAGAAAGGTATGTAAAACACAATACATAACAGCTAATGGGTGTATTGACCTACTTTAAGATGGTATGTACAAAAATAGGACATCAAAAATGGTTTGTAGCTCCCATTATGGGGGAATCACGGCTGTTAATATTTTAGAGTGAATTGTGGCTTCTACTTATGGACCTTTTTAATGACACAAAATATTAACTTATTCAGAATTTACTCAATGAAGACTCAACTGTATAGTTGAGGTGAAATATGAACTAGTTTTTGGCTGGGATTGGTGGTATGCAAAATGGTGCTGTATGAACCTAAGCATAGGACGCCTCTTTGAATAACACAACTCATGAATGATTCTGAGCGACAATGCAAAAGATGAGCAATAAACTAAAACTGACATACCTTCAACCCCTGCTTTCCCCTTCAGAGCAATAACCTTGCTGGCAGGATTCATGATGGCAGAGTCCGCACTGATTGGCCGACGGATTGGATTGGTGGGGTCGGCCATGTCGATGATGACCACCTCCGCTGTCTCACCAACTTTTTCACGGACACAGATAAACTTGTCCGACTCCATGGTGAGAGTGTTGAAGGATATGGAGGCTGGATTGATCCCCACATTTGTAAGCTGCAGAGAAGAATGAAATGTATTAATATAATATTATAAAGAGGAAAGATTTGTATTTTTGTGTGTGTGTATCAAAAACTACTGCGCTGATCTCAAAAATTCTTACACTGTTAGATAGCTACATTCACTATGCGTAACATAGGCTCCTTTTTATTCCTGTATTCCCATGGAAACTAATTAAAGTTAGTCTTGTAACAGTAAGTTGTTTTAGATATTTAATTTAAAAGAATGTAACGGATACCTAGAATTAATCATATATTATTTTCTCTTTGTTTTTCCCATAGAATTAGCAATATTGCAAAAAGGTCTGCAAAACAATTTTGGTGTATTGTATAACAGGCTGGTGACTACAACTCATAATTCAAAGACTGTGTGACACCAGTAATTTTGTGTGTAAAATTATTTATTTACTTTTATTATCTATCTATCTATCTCTGAATATGTATTGGTATTCATAATTACAATGGGGATTTTGACATTTAATTAATGAATAATTGGGCTGCCCATAATAGATTTTGTTCACACATTAAAAATAAACAGTTACAAGATATACAATTGTTTTGATTTACATACTTAGTCATAGATTTAGTTTTAAGATATGCAAATGTAATCAGTAGCATATTAATTCAGTGATTGCTCATACATTTTGAAATTTCTGGGGATTCCTTTAGAGTTAACGTTCTTTACATAACATTATACTTGTTTGTATCTCTGAAAAGGCAGGATTGTGCTATTGTCCACCCACATTTTTTCAATTCTGTATTGGCTTTTGCATATATTTTTTTATAGCTAGTAATTTTCGTTTAAGTTTTATCTTATTTAAGAAGTTTATGTGTTATTTGTGTAGTAAAAGCAGTTTTAGTTATTTTTGCAGGTGGTGTTCTGTGGTTTCTGCCTACCCCCAAGGGTAAAAGCATGAATTTATGTGTGTATAGTATTGTTCCACTACAGGGCTAGCATCCCTACTCTCTTCCCAGTTCCCTGTTTAAATATGCTAAAGATAAGTTGCCTCTTCTTTATTTTCATATATTTAGACAGTCGAAAGAAAGTCAAGATATTTAATTCCTGAGAGGATTCCTATTGCTTTTCGGTAAGATTCAATTTTCATTGTTCATTTATTTGAAGTTCAATGTCTTTTGAATCACCTACAAAGCAATCTAGTCCTTTGACTTTTATGATAATAAGATAACAATTTGAATGTTTTTACGAAGTCATTATTATGACTAACTGAGTATGCTTTCAGATTTCAAGTACTTATTTAATTATTGAAAAATATAAATTATTATCTGTACTGGATGGTTTTAATTATCAATTGTTTTAATAATGTGGGACTAAACTGTGGTGACTAATTAATACAGACAATGTTTGCATAATGATCCAGCAATATTCTTTAACTCAAATGTTTCAAAGTCTTATTAGGTTTCCTTTGACCAGATTCTAATTGGATTGACATTTGTTTTGATATTCATGTCATGTATGTTCCCAAATATCATTACAGTCAATCCTAATCTGAAAATTACAAAGCCAGTGATCATTTTCTCATCTTTTATGAAAATGTAGGTACCTAGTGTCATAGTAGGATGTGTAAACTACTAACTTTGACCTGAATGAACGAAATGTTGGCATTGGCTCCCAGACCATATGATCCAAAGGGAATGTGGAACAAATCAATACCGGCCGCTCGTCCCGTGGGCTCGGCGCCTCAGCGGATAGGGGGTGGCAACTGTCACTGCGATAATTGCGCAATGCCATTATATACGCCACATAACCACCGCACCACACAAAGTAATGCATCACATACACCCCTACACACCCCCCTGACGTAAACTGGATAAATTGCTTCCTCAAAGGAAACGCTATCGGCAAATCCAATAAACCGATGGGCGTACTCACCTGTAAATGCTCCTGAAACCGTATTGGTAATATTTGCGCCATAGTTGCGTATTCCCACGCCCTAAATTAAACGAACCGGACAACAAGCGACCCTTTGAATTCACCAACTCTGAAAAAAATTCACAAATCAATTCACTGCTGTCTCATCCGAAAACACTTTTGAGTTTTGACAATCAACATGGCGTTCATGATCTTAGAGAGAAAATGACAACGGCCGAAACGCGAATAAAATAATTATCAAGGGTAAAGTGTTAATCCCGAATTTACTCACATTTTTTTAAATACTACATTAAGATAAAATGGGGGTCATTAAGTTTTGCTATTTCCGAGAAATATGACGAACAATCTACACCCGCGGCTGCCACATATACAAATGAATGAAATGGCAGATAATGGCAGAAAGAGAAAGCATGAGCTTTGCATTTTTTGGCTGCGTTCCTATTTAGTGCTACGTGTTACTCTCTAAAAACCTTTTTTGTCTGATTTAATTAATGAAGTGCATTTTTTTCTTTTTTCTTGTAATTTAAAAAAAAACAATAACTCGATCATTTAATTCATTATTTGATCAATTTATAAAATAAAACCAAATTTCCATAGCCACTGACCCAAGAACTGGCAATTACAAGAAAATTTTATTTATTGCCACAGTTTATTTATAATCTCATCTTTTCAGTTACGACTTTCTTATTTATTTTTTAAACTTGAATTATCAAGTTTTAAATGTGTTTCGATAAAATACTGCTAAAAGAACAAAAAGAAAACTGAACGCAAAGTATTTATTTTCTGTAGTAGTGTTCCGTAGCCGTAATTGCTAGTTTTCGTTCCATTTTGAGTAATACTTTTCTATTTTTTCTTTTGCTCTTTAATCAATTGTATAGGGCTATCTCTATTATCCCACTTCCAAAGCATTCATTCAATCAGTTTGAATCAGTCATTCAGGATTATATTTGTCAGACTCAGAGGTGTCAAATCACAACAAAGGTTGACTGGAATTGTTTTGAGTGTGGATTGCATGATTTGCATTTATTTTACAATAAGTCAGATATTAAAAAAATAACAAAAATGGTTAGTTTAAATAGAACTCTTGTTGGTTGATTGAATTCGGTTAATTTTATGCTTAATGTGTTTATCTGAAGTTTCAGTTTGGGTTCAACATGTTTCACGAAATCAGCAGGCCCTTTAGCATGACCTACAAGTGTTATTCTGTGTCTATGTTGCCTGGGAATGAGAGACAGGATGTGGAAAGAGGAGGGAAAAGTAAGATCATTCTCTGTATATCTCAAAACTATATAATAAAACACATATTGGCCAACAATCCCCACAATAATATAACTCAAAACTTAATTTCAAATTGATCGCTCTCCAAGATCTGTAATATGACGGGACCCATCTCCTTACACTGCATTTTTATCAGATTTAGTTAGTTGATGATAACAAACAGCTATGGTGAGCAAGAAATAGAAAAGTGGTCTTATCATTTGATGACTGGACAAATGTTGTATCTACCTGCAAAGATTCAAGTTACATACTTTACAATAATTGCTGCATTTTAATTTTTTTTGTACAGTGCCATCATCCTTTTCTAAAGATCAATTAAATTTAATTAGTTACTTTTTTTCTTTTTTACTTTCTTTTCAGTCATTATGCCGCCTTCAGCATTAGAACAGCTGACTAGGCTGAACATTGAGTACCCCATGATATTCAAGCTAATAAATAAAAAAACTAAAAGAATCACACATTGTGGTGTGCTAGAGTTTGTAGCAGATGAAGGGAGAGTGTATTTGCCGCATTGGGTAATGTATAAAAGTTTTACCTCTGGTGGACCTGATTGGATCAAATATTATTCTCCTGCCCTTATGCCAAGTATTAACATGCAATATTGAAATTGCATGTAAATGTATTGATTATCTCAGAAAACTGTTTGATCATACAATGATGCAATGCAGGACTTCGGCCTATTGTATCCCTTCATTCTGACACACGTCAGAATGTAGATCCATGCGAGACACAATAGCTTTTTTATTGTGTCTGTTGTGAATGCCCTCACATCTTGAGGGCATTACGCACAAATGAATAACGGGCTGTTGCCAGCAATCCTACAAACAAAGCAGCTATTCTACATATGGATGTGAAAATCGGTCATTTAATCCACCCCTGTTCTCTGAGAAACCAATACTTTGATGTTATTGTCAGTCTCATGAAGAGTATATAGATAACTGAAGAACTTTGTGCTACTCTAGTAGCAGTTTTGAAGCAAGTGGGTGACTGTGTCATTTTCCTCCGAGCAGGTTCAGCATATTTATAACTTTGTGTTATTGCTCCCTGGTGGGTCTAGCTTCTGCACCAGATGTAGACCTTACAACACAAGTGATAATAGTTTAGATCTATGCTAAGTAAGAGCTTATTAACATTGCTATGACAATGCTTAAAATAAACTGATAGTAACCTTCAAACTACAGAGCTGTTTTTCCAAGCAACCCATTGCTTGGAAAAACAGCTCTGTAGTTTGACTATACAGGTCAATAGAAATTATAAGCCTTCTAAGTATAGCAAGGAATGGACAAATATTTCTGAATATGTACTTTTTTAAACCAAACTGCACTGAGCCTGCTTGGTAGATTATGGCTCATTTTCTCTCACATAGACAAGGCCTGTGGCCCAGTAATGGGAAGGTTATAGGGGAAGTTAAGTTCTATATATCTCGGTGTCTCTCCTCCTTTTTTGCTGCCATTTCTCTTCTATTTTTTGTTTAACCCTGCTAAACATGTTGGCCTTTCTAGATGATGACCAACTTGGTAGTAGAAGAAGGAGCACTACTTCAAATAGAAAGTGTGTCGCTGCCTGTCGCAACATTCGGCAAGTTCCAGCCTTTATCTGAAGACTTTCTCGATATATCTAACCCTAAAGCAGGTATGTTTATTCTTGATTTATTGAATGATTGCAAACACACATGAATTCAGCTAGAATTTTTCTTGATTTCAACCTTCTTGATTATTTTCGCATTGTTTTAATCACTTCCGACATAGAATTAAAGCCGATTTGTTACTATGAATTCCCACTGGCGAAACATTCAATAAAAAATGTTTGTTTTGATGAGTTTTTTTTTTTATATCGTGGGTGCGTTTAGAAACATTTAAATTCACATAACACCCACACCCGAAACAACTATCTGTAGGCCATACAAATATTTGTTCTGTGCGGGGGTTCGAACCCGCAACACGCAGTGCAGCAGTCCAATCGCTTAGCCACTGCGCCAACCGTGCTGTCATGCCGAATGGCGGCCATACTCTTGCCTTGCCAAAAACAAATCTCCACTTATCATCGCGGCAATCATTTGTTTGGACAGGGAGATCGTCGCCAGGATTATCTCACCCAATCTCTATTTCTTCGAGAGGATAGGGAAAAATACAGATTGGAACATTTCAATGTTAATAATATCGCCAGTGGCAAAGCACGAAAAAACGCTGACTCTGCGTTACCTGTCCCATAAATAGAGAAAAGAAATTATGTGTATCCTACTCCTCGACTATTAGGATCCAAGACAGTTAAATCGTTTCTCTGAGACTTCGTCGAACTTCATTGTCTCGACACTTTTCTGGTGGTCGCCACGGTTGATTTTGGCTTTCAGGAGTTACAGTGGTTTGGGAATAGTGCGGCGGGCTTGACCCGTAAATAGGTGCATTTCTTCAGTAACTACTCTTATTTCAGTGTTAGAGAACTGCCTACGAAACTTCTCATGCCTGACTACCGGTGACGTCATTGCTATCAAGTACAACTCGAAGGTCTATGAGCTCTGCGTGTTGGAGACCAAGCCAGGCAATGCTGTCATCATTATAGAGTGTGATATGAATGTAAGTTCAATACTATGGAGAGTGATTTTTTTAAGATATTAAAGGTACCTTGATCATTATAATTACAGGAAATTGTAAACTGTTCTCTCTGATTTTGATAATAGTGATTATAAAGTTTTGCGAAAAAAACTCATTTCTTGCTGAATGCAGCCAGCAAGCAATATTGTTTTTAATTAATAAAATAAATAAAAAAAAATTTAATTGGACCAACTATTTTAAGATCTAGAAAAGTCAGAATTCGTCATAGGATGAATACCCCAACTTACTTTTTTTTATTGTGGGTAAACCAAGTAACAGGGGGCGATCAATAATGGCAATGGCAATCAGCTATGTATGTATTCTATGACAAATAAATATTACTAACTGTTGCCAGCTTCACCCGCTGCAACTCGAAAATTATCCCACGGGAGTATAAAATCGGGATAAAAACTATCCTATGTGTTAATCCAGGTTATTAACTATCTGCGTACCAAATTTTATCCAAATTCGTTCAGTAGTTTTGACGTGAAGAAAAGAAAAGAAAAAAAAAATATTTATTTGTTGCAGAAACATACCGAGCATACAGGAAAAAAAACATTACACAAACAACGCTTAACAGATATAAAAAAAAAATACAACAAGCAGGGATTACAAACAAAAATAAGAAAATGTTGCATGTTGAATCTATCTGTTGCCTTTTTTCAACTATGTTGAAGTCAGCTGCAAGTCTTACCAAATGCATCTGAATTTCACAAGGAGCGACTGCCTATCTGACTCCACAACCCAGTTAGAGTACTTGTGTCTCATGTTATCTTTTACCCCAACAGGTAGAATTTGCCCCTCCAGTGGGCTACAAAGAAGAAGAGCGTATACCACGCGACGACAGTGGCGCCATCTCAGGCATGGATGAAGACCCGTCAAACATGATGCCGGAACCAAGCGGCTTTATGGCTTTCAGCGGTGAGGGCAACCGGCTGGACGGGAAGAAGAAGAAGCTGGTCAGTGAGAGCGATTCGGAGCCTTCGGCGTCCCAGTCTAGACAGGTGGGTAGATGGGCCTCTTTCTCTTATGGTGATGTATGCAGAGTGTATTTAAAATTTTTTATGTATCCTGACTTGATAGAAGAACGAATTTGAAAACTGAAGAAGGTATCAAACACTTTAAATGGTGTGTGGCCTTAGTCGGAACTAATTCTGCCATCTTGTTTAACGATTTTCAAAATTTCCTCAGATCATTTCTTAAATGTTACTCAACTGCGCTGCGCTCTCTTGTTAAATGATTATTGCATAAGTCTTTCGAGGGGATTAAATGAAGGGTTGTATTGATTATACGTATGCGTATTACGGCAGCATATCATATTATGTTCAGTATACAGCCACACACTGATCAGTTTATTGCAGAAAACCGAATTTGCTGCCTTCGCGCTTTTACCAAAATTCTTTGTCTACTTCGTCTTCCCCTCACTGCTGAGGACTGCGATCACTGACGTGTCTATGCGACCCCTCCCCCCAGTCTAGAGTGTTCGAAACGTCGAGGTGGGTTAATGCCTCCTAAAGCGATATTGCGTCGTTCATCTTGCCGACGCTCTATCTATTAGTATTATGTAGTCAGATAAGCAATTTGTGGATAGGTAGTCTAATACCCACAACACTAATAGTACTGAAAGAGCACTGAAACTTTTTCAATAAACAATACTTACCTACCTTATTTAAGAAACCCTTTCGTAGAGATAAGAGGAACGGGACGTGAGGTTCCGCAGGGGCGAAAGGCTGCGCCTCATCTAGCAGCATGGCATTTATCCATACAGACCTTATTTTTTGGAGGGTAGCAATCATCAAATGACCTCCCACTCTGGGCGAAGCGGAAGGGAGTGTCAGACTTTTACTGACTAAAAACCACCCATGTTCCTTCGTAGCCCTTTGTGTTGAGGCAGCGGTATCTTTTACAACAACCCGCAGCCCCGACGGGGTCCATTCCAACCTTACCCATACTTTTCCGTCGCTTTGAACCGGCTTTTGCTAGTGCAAGATACAAAGCGGGAGTGTCATCGCACTTTGGCGGCTTCGGCGATGCGGTCGTGCGCACGATATTTTTTTTACCCTCCATAAGAATGCGCATCCCTTACCTAAGAGAGACGATGTAGGATATTTCAGTTAGTACGAGTATAGCTGCCTCGCTGGTCTAGTGATCGAAATCGTAACCGTTCCGGATGATATCCTGCCTTCGATCTCTGGGTCGGACAAATTGTTATTGGATTTTTCCATAAGGATTTTCTCAGTAGCAGGCACGGAGGCTGAATTTGTGCCCAGTTAATGGCAATAGGCTCACACCTTATAACGTATGACTTGGACATAATTGGCGAAATGTGTGTGTACTATTGGGTACGATTTTGCCTAAGGGCTCGTTTACGGAGACGCGGGGCGTCGCGCGGCGCGTGCAGAAGGCTCGTCGCGTGCTTTTTTATTCATTTAGGTAATAAGAGGCGGGTCCACCGCTACGAACGCTGCATTTTACTAACTAATGAGCGAAAACTCGCTTCTCGTAAAATCGTTAACGTTTACATACATCGCTATGTGCTTGAAAAACACCACGCACTCTCCGTAAATAAGGCCTAACCCTTGATAGATTACAGGCGTGATGTTGTTTGTAGTTCATATGTGTTGATATAGATGTCGCCACTACCTCAACTCATTCGATAAGTCAAATAATGGAAAGTGATACGAAATAAAAAACCTGAAATTTCATCACAAAACCCCATTTCAATGCAATATTTTCGTAATCCATAAAATTCTTTCAACGTTGCGTTTGATAGACACGATATAATATCTAGTAACCGGTTAGTCTATTCGTTGTGCAGTAATGAAAGAAAAAGTGAGGCGCTGACACGTTTTTTGCGTATATTAGCATAGAATGTGCACGCATTGCGAACAGAAATGTGCCGTAAATCGTATGTTTATTAGCTTTCTGTGTACACACAGCGACAGATCAAACTATACATTACATACGCTAAGATGAAGTAGCGTGTGGATGACAATTCAAATTGACTCAGCCCAATTTGGCGATCATTTTGACATTTTCAGTAGCCTTCATCAGATCCTGTGATGTGCAAATAACAGCTAGGGCCGGCAGGATACGATATCAAGTGTCCCATGGTTTGTGGTAACACCATATTTATACAGCTATATGTTTCCAGTATAGCATAGCCTCGCGTTGTATAGGTTTACAATACAATTATCTAAACATCTGCAATAACTGGTTCTGTAAAGCTTGACTGGTCTCTGTACGTAGGTACTATGATAACCGGGACTTATCTAGTTGAATGAAAGGTTTATTTTATTTATATTCGACACAAATAAAGTAATTACTAGAACTAACTTCTTCTTTCTGTCAAGACGGGCCATGTCAGCTATAGACGCTGTTGGTGAACATTTTGAGAAATTGTATTTGTTGGAAGATAGGCAGGGTTAGTTCCGAATATGGCCACTCGCCAAAAAAGCTTGATGCACTGTCCGAGCTGAAACAAATTTGACGCTTGGCTGAGTTCGAACGAATCCCCGGGACTCCTGTAATAATAGGAATGGCCTTATGGTTTTAAATTTGTTGTAATGATACTTAGAAACTAGGATATCTGATTTAATTCACATTTCTGTCTAGCCCTACGTCCGAGGCATCCCAGACTACGACTACGTGATAGGAACCCTGAAGTTCATCAGGAACTCTCGGCCACCCACCGCCAAGGACAACACGCCCACAGAGGAACCCTTCACCGCCTTCAAGGGCGAAGGATTCACGCTAAGAACTAACAAGCCCAAGAACTGAGTTTAGTAAATATAAATGTTAGATTTTTTACTCTTAATGTTGCCTGTAGAAGGAGCAGTTTGATTTTTTGGTCTGGCAACTTTTTACCGACTGCCCCAAAAAAAGAGTGTTATTAATTTTTGTGATTCCTTTTGGTCCGCTTGCACTACAACTGACGTGACTAGACGTGTTTAAAACAACGTCCAACAACTCGGTCATCTTCAAACAATTGAGAGAAATAGTTTTTTTTTTCAATTTACTTGGCTTTAAACGCGTGTAGTGTGTAGTGTAGTGCCTTGTTCCATAAATCTAATTCTAACAGAAATCTCATTTAAGATATTTACTTGGCTGTTCTAAATAAGAACAGCTAATCAAATCCCTGCCCGTATAACTTGACCCCGCTTTGTATATATTTCCTGTACTTATATCCGCGCTAGTTTTGAAATAATGTGGAAAAGACATCTCTGTCCCCGGTCTACAAGTAACACATTTTATTTTTTTTAGTTTGTACGATTCGAGTCAACACAAAACAACAAAAAAATGCGAGAAAACCGCATCCAGCCCTCAGCTGTGTCTTTAGAGGGGGTCTCTGGAGTTTGTTTTTGATGACTTCGCTTAACTTACTACCGTCAACATAACATAATTTAATTTATCAATAGAATCAATACGTACAATTTACGTGGTGATGAGTCATTTCTGAGGGCTTGATTCTGTTATCAAAACAAGATATCAGATATGTTATCACTGCTTCATCTACAGAGCAACGAAAAAAAAAAGGTACCTACAACGTTTTATATCATTGTGATTGTCAAATTAATGAGCATTGAAGCTTGACGTTCGAATATACAGCACCCAGTCGTAAATACAGAAAATCATCTTTTAGAAAAACATTTCCTTCCTTCTGTTTCAGTTGGGTAAAACGTTCGACGTAGAGCGAGCGGCCTTGTCTCTTTCAAAAGTCTGATGTTTTGAATTTACGCCCGGATGCTGTACCGTATTGCAGGAATGCATTTCCGTTTTGAATATAAATAGTTTAATTTAGCAACGGAAACCTGCCTTCATAGTGCTAAGAATGCATTCCTTGCCAAAAAGGGAGCCAGTACAGTAGTACTGGCTCCCTTTAGGCCACCGATTATTAAGCTCATCGCCGTCGAGGAGCCAACCAACCACTTGGGTCAAATACCCATATTACAGTACATATTTATTATCTAACTAGCAGGCCCAATAGACGTAGTTTCGTCTCAATCGACTACAGCACAATCTAACACGTAGACTATAGCGAAGACTGAAGAGCCTAAAAGAAAAAAAAAAACGGCATAAATACAAAAAAACGGTCGTGCGGTTTAGTGAGATATAAAAATATACCAAGGATCTTTGCTTGATGTCACTTCTTTCTGTAGTATACCATATGTTCAGCCTGAATGCATTGTGTCAGTGTACAGTGTGTTTTATCACAGCTGTGGGGCTAATAGTTATGCCATATAAATAAGACAATGGTAAGACAAAGTGTAATTTAATGGGAGGTCTGTAGGTAATCATCATAATAAATGAACACGCTCCAGCACTCAAAGTATTCACATCTTGTTAAACAATCATTGAGGATTTTTTTTATACTACATACATTTTTACAACGAAAAATTAATTTAAAAAATCACTTTTCTAAAGATATGTGCATAAAAACTGCAATTTTTCCAGTTTTGAATGTCAAGCTGTAGCATTCATGAAATGATTGCTTTTTATTTTTGTTTTTCAGCAGTACTTAGTCAATAATTTATTTTTAGGTGCTTAAGGATGATCTTACACTCTTAGAGGCTCTGGCTCTTTTATAGAGGTTGTCCATATAATATCAAGACTTGATGTATGGACAACACTTTGCCAGTGACATTATAAGTATCTAGCCAGTATAAAATCATTTGCAAAATAAAGAAACAATCATTTTGCAATACTATGATTACCAAAGGATGCTTG
This sequence comes from Diarsia rubi, assembly GCA_932274075.1. Lineage (NCBI taxonomy): Eukaryota > Metazoa > Arthropoda > Insecta > Lepidoptera > Noctuidae > Diarsia > Diarsia rubi. The sequence continues at coordinate 4,931,773 of OW026432.1, forward strand.
TGTAAAACCTGGAAAGCAACTTCTGTGGTCCATTGTCATGATACAGATGTTAGTAATTGTGCGGTATGTGATGTTTTTACATTAGTAATTATAATAAACAGGGAAAAAAATAATCAGGTGTCTGTTCATCAAATCTGTATGTTTCCCTTATGTAGTAACAAGCTATCATCCTGTGTAAGAAATAATAGTTTCTGATTTGTAATAAATAAACCCCCATAACATTCTAGTTTGCTCAATCTTTGTCATGCATGAGCTTTTTGCTCCTATGGTCCTGCTCTATTCCATTTTCAAAAAGTATTCTTTTTTAGTTGTAATACCCAAGTACCCAACTTTAAATTAATGTGTATTATTGTTTCATGTAAAATTATTAGTTATGGCAAGAAATATAAGTAATTGATATTAATTAAATAAACATCTTACAAAATCCACTGGGCTTGTTTGATTTACAACATTTAATTGTAATTTAAATAAAGACAATATTATTAAAAATAGTTTATTAAAATGTATAATACAATCAATCATTTACAAGTCAAAAAGAAATGTTTTAAATGCCTTTAAGTTTTTGGAATTCTTTTTTTATATTATACTATTTATCTTAACATTAAAAATGAATGTTTACAATATTAAGCTATCATTTTCTCATATCTTACATACTTAACACAATACTGCTTATAAATTAAAAAACATAATCCCCTATAGACGCAGTAGTAAAAGCATCAGGCAGGTAATTGTAATATTGGGTATTGGTTCATGATTATACAGGTTTGCTTTACAAACCTAACTAATATGCAGGCAACACCTTTAAAATACAGGATAAAGTTGATGGTAGAAGTAAGTTAGAACACTTTCAATAGGGACTGTTAATTTATATCTACAAACGTACATATAATAGTCATGAGGAAAATTACACTAAATTCACCATTAGTATAGCACTATAATATTACTTTATGGATTCCATTAGTCACACTCATGTGTGTAGATTTTAAATTTAGAATCTTTTCAAGAACTCTTCTGAACAGATCCTGGCGCGGGCGTTCACCGCCAGTTTCATTTCGCTAATTTCCTTATCGATTTCTTCCATGAAGTATATCACGAAATCGACCAGTTTATGTTTAAACATTTGCTCCGTGTGGAAATTTGTTATTAAGAAACTGATATGATATCCGTCCACCGGTTTCCGCCTCAATACGATAAAGTTTTCCGCTCTCATCATCATGAACCTCATAAACTTTTTGCACAGAATCTTTTCGATCTCATCTGCCTGCTTGATCATAATGCTCACTCTAATAGAGTTAATTGACGATTCGATCAACACTTTCTCGTTCGCATTACGAGAAATTACAACTGGATTTAGTAGGAGCTCTTTGCTTGTTCTAACCTCGACCTCCGGTTTGTTGTATCGCTCCACTACTTGCGATGAAAAATGCTCTAAACACATCGCCGCAGTTAGCGTATGGCGCACCGCTGTTAAATAAGGCTTTAACGTTGCCGACATTATATCAAAATTTAATAAAATTTAGATTATCCGTACCACACCTAGAGCGTTTGACACTTTATTGGCAGATTTTTGACATATGAATTTGATTACTCATACAAAATAATCGCGAATGCACACATCACAAAAAAGGTGCGTCACACATAAAAGACTCAACAAAACAATGTTGCCAGAATGAGAACTTCTAATGGCTAAGCCACGCTGCTTCGTGCACTGCTCCACAGACCAATTAGCTTCACTGCTCTTCACGCTGTTCGTCTGTTCACTGCCACGAATATTGTCATAGCAGTCATACACTTCCCTACTCGTGATATTCACCACTGTGCTCCGCACTCCAGTATTTGCCTCGCTACCTATGCAATAAGTATATTTTTTTGAAGTGAAACTTCTTTAAAGACGGGGTGTATTTGGATTGTTTGTCACAATTTGTGAATTTGTGTCACGAGCCACGGGTGTGGAAAAAAAGCGTAACGGCCGTTTGGGAGGGACATATCTCAGGTATTATTGGTTGGAAATGAATTTTTATTTTCGTGTTTGATAGTCCATTTATCGAAGAAGATTAAAAGTTATATAATATCACACTGCAACCAAAAGGAACGAAGCATAATTAAAAAATGTTGCAAAAACGGAAAATGGACTGATGCGTCTGCGGGAGACTGTTAGTAACCTCTAGGGACAAAATGCATTCATTAAAATGTACATAACCCAACCAAAACATAATTTGCAGTAAACCTGCCAAAAATCGAAATGTGTGCTGGGGCACAGAAAGGAAGTTTCACTTCTACTATGTTTCCCAGTACACATTTCTATTTTTTTTCATTCAACCATTCATAATTGAGTGGTTACACGCCCGCGCCGGGTGCCGGGCGGGCAACATCATGTGACCATGTTGTAAATTACTTGATACTTTATAAATATGACATAAGTACTAATGACATGAGTGCTCCGGCCGGTCGCTCGAACTCGTACTGCCGCTCCTTAGTCCTTTGACTCGTCCTAACTTCTAAAAATCGTAGTATTACGAATAGCGCAGCGACACTACACCTCTGCCCAATTCTTTTGCCTCTCGTCGAGTGTGTGGCCACGGTATAAGACCCTACAAGACGAGAAAAATTGCCATTTTCCTAATTATGATTTTCTGTTATACTTTCAAGAACGTTATCTATTTCATCTAGTTTTGTTGTATGAGACTAGGTACTCCGCTGATAAACTAATAAATTAATGTTCCTTCCTCTACTACTTCATCATTTGGAGTGTCAAAGAAGTTGCCCTCAGCAGCTTTTGATCCATTTGATCATGACTGCCAAGGACGTATTAGCAAAGAGTAAAATGGATAAGTAGATAATTTTGACGCCGGTTAACAAGAAGCAGAACTCGGAAGCAATAATATTAATTTTCAAAATGGTAATTCTTTATAGGAAAAAAAACCCGTAAAACGTTTTTGGAGCTCAAATTATTTGTCTTAAGACGGCCATTGAAATGCTCCCATTAGTTTACATACTTGATAAAATAAATTAAAAACACTGTAGTCAGGTGTTTTTCCTGTAAGAATAAATTATGGTTTTCCAAGGTTTTCACCAACCATAAATCCGTATAACAATATTTTCCTTTGTCATTTATTTTTAAACTGGCAATTGAAAACAATGATGGCGACCGATTGTAAAGTGATGGAAGTGTAACGTTAACGGCATGAGTTTTATTAACAATTCCGTAGTTAAAGTTGTACTAAATACATTTTTAACTTTAATAGTGAACATATGACCAATTAGTGTAATAGTTTTAACTATCTGAAACCATGGCGCGAGAGTTTGACCACCTTTTCAAACTGCTGATTATCGGTGACAGTGGTGAGTGGGCGAGGCCTGTGATGTTATAACTTCACAACCGATATTTGGGTCTGTGCAGCTTAGTCAACGGTGTAATGTTGATATGTTTTAGGTGTGGGTAAAAGCTGTCTTCTCCTGCGATTCGCCGACAACACATTCTCCGGTAGTTACATTACTACGATAGGAGTCGATTTCAAAATAAGGACTTTAGAAATAAACGGTGAGCGAGTGAAGCTTCAGATATGGGACACGGCGGGCCAGGAGAGGTTCAGAACGATTACCAGCACGTACTACAGAGGCACGCATGGCGTCATCGTGGTATACGATGTCACGAATGGGGAGTCCTTCGCCAATGTCAAGAGGTGGTTGCACGAGATCGAACAGAATTGTGATGTTGTTAATAAAGTCTTAGGTGAGTGAACACTTACCTTATAACATGTCTTAGAATCAGCAAAATTAATTAGCTTCCTTGCAAAGTGTACCTGTACAACCATTAAGTCTCAGAAGTTAGATAGACAAGTAATGAAGGTCTAATGACGTTAATTTCAGGTAATGATGTGTAGCAATTGATGAAATGTCCACATTGTTGCTGTTTCTTGTCTATTACCATGCCATACCATTACACACTTGCAATATAATGCTGACCAAATGTTTAACAACAACTAAAAGAATCTTCTGTCACAGTCTAATTAATGTGGCCAGACAGTTAATTTATTTTAAGTAATCATTACATAATAAACTGCTTTCTAAAAGGTCTATAAAGCTATAAAAAACATGTTTCTAATTCAATCTTGTTAAACTGACATTTTATAATCTATTGCTAGTCATTATTTTGTAGTTACATTGTTTGTTGATATTCATTTAATCAGCCAATATGATTCATCTGGGTATTTAAATTTTTTATAGGCATAAAATCATGAATGGTATGCTACAAGCTTCTTATTACACATTTACTATTATTCCTATTTATGGTATCTAAAGTCAAGGCGAAGCGAAGAAGAATTTTGGTTGTAGTGAACAAGAATTTAATTTCAAAATCAAAATCACTAAAGATTTTTTCTTAAACTGTAAAAGTAAAAACTACTCAGAATCTAAAAAAATCAAAAGTAAAACAGCATCAAACAAATAAATAACCCCAATTAAATATTTGAGAACAAAGGTTGTTCCATCCCTATTACTTTGTGATGCTATTTTAAGTTCACAGTCAGAGCTTGTATCTCGGCATCAGTGACTAATCTATTATGATCCCAGTGTAAATTTAAGATCCCTGCTAATACCTACATTCACTCAGTACTACACGAGTTTTAATATTAATAAAAAAGGAAGTTCCTTACTTCCTGTGTAAATGCTTTTGTTATCTCATAAAATGCTCTATCAATTCGGATGGATATGCACCTACATGAATGTAAAGAACATTTTTTATTAATTATTTAAATCAAAAAGGTTCTTTATATTGAATGGTGTACTGAATATGTGGTACCAGTACCAGTGGTACCTAGTATAATTATAACATGTTTTTTTTTGGATGTTGGGAAATCATCAAATGATTCCTCCCATTCTAGGCAGAGTGGTAGGGACTGAAAACCAACCATGTTCCTTCTTAGCCCTTTGTGTCCAAGGCCGCTGTATCAACAACCCACAGCCCTGAACACGGTTACACATTTTCAGTAGTGTACATAAATACCTGCTCCTTCCTTTTTATAACACTGCATCAAAAACTTATACTTGTAAACATTATAAATAATTATATTATGTTTTCAGTCGGTAACAAGAATGATTGTCCGTCAAGAAAAGTAGTAGTGACAGAAGATGCACAGAGGTTTGCCAATCAGATGAACATACCACTGTTTGAAACAAGTGCAAAGGAGAACATTAATGTAGAGGAAATGTTTCTCACCATCACGAAAATGGTAATTATACATCACCATATTTATCTTTAACTATATTTTGAATGTCTGTTCAGGTGTAGGTCGGAAAATCGTCTAAATCTTTCCAGGATTGCATAGTATTGTATAAAGGCTTGTGTCCGCAACTCCATGTCCAAAGTGTATTATTATCCTGCCAGGATAGAATGTATCCTAGGTCCTAACCTATTGTTGCCCAAAAGCTAATAACAAACTCCTTTTCCATGTTTGTAATATATTGAATCAAAGTCCTAAATGGTAATTTGGATGAGGATAAAACAATATAAAATTAGCCAGTAGAATGCTTGTAGACACTGGGAAGTTGTGGTCAAAAAATGAAGTGAAATGACCTGTTGAAGCACACACTACATAAATTTCCTACTATTACATCTATAAAAGAAACATGGGTAAAGCCGCTTATAGATACCACAAGGCATGATTTACAATGAATAAGGATGTCACTAATCAATTTAATTGAACACTCAGTATGTATAGCCTTCAGCTTAGCACCTTCAGCGGGCCATGCCTTATAGTATGCCTCTCCGTTTTGGTATGCAGCATTACACATGCTATTATATATGTACAGTAGGATCCCGATGATCCGGATCAATTGAAACTAGGGATATTCTGGATACTCGATTTCTAAGTTAAATAAGACAAAATTAATAACTTTTTATTATAAATAGTGTTTCACATACATCCTATAAAAAACAGTAGATAGAGCCTTAAACAATGAGTCAGGATAATCGGATATCCAGATAACTGTGGTTCAGATACTCAGGATTCTACTGTATTATGATCTGTTGAAATAGAGGAGCTTGTGGCTAAATAATAGCACCCTTTCAGGTCTATCTATGCTGGCCTAGGTTGGTCTGCAACCTATTAGGGTGGGATAGGGCCCCAAAATAGGATGATATTATTGTTATACATGTAATATTAAGTCCTTCACTGTGTGTCACTAACAACCAGTGAGAATCTATTACTTATACTTAAAATAAATATAATCCCTTAGACTTATTATTAATGAGTCACGGTTGAAGGACTGTACTGCTTCCTTTACTGTTTATCCAATTTAGGTAAAGAAATAACTTAATTGTGGATTATTTAGATTTTTATTTTTGACCTGAAATGCCTTCCTCCATTTACTGCCTTGTAAACTATGAATAAACTGTTGGTCCCACATTTGGTACTTATGTTTTCAAACATGTAAACAAATAAAGGTTTCTGGAATAAAATAACATCATCTTCTGGCCGTTTTCCCATTCATTTGGGGTTTGTGCAAAACGCTTCCTTCTTCTATTCTCTCGTGTCAGAATAAATTACTGGAGTTTCCACAAATAAACTTCTCAAAATTTGTGACATTTTTGGCAGCCCTAGTCATTTTTAAATCATCTTAATTGAATCAAGACCCTTACGTGTTGCTTCAAATACATAAATACTAATAATACACTTTCCAAACTTCCAGGTCCTAAGATCAAAGCTCGAGATGAAGGAGAGGCAAATGGTAACAAAAGACACAGTACACCTAAAGAGTAATGTCAAGACCAAACACAACAAAAAATGTTGCTAGTGGTATATGCGCGGGCAAGTGCCACGGACAATGTTCTCAATGCTCAAATATGCAGAGATTCATACGACCTAGCAGGTTAAACATACCGTGTAGGGCATTTCTAGGACAAGTTTTTGATATGCAACAAGTGATTTTATTGATAAACTGTTTGATGTGAATATGAAGGAAACGAGGAGGGCTGCAGACAAAGGATGAACAGGAATTGTCACATTGCAAAGTGGCAGCATAGGAAAAAGAAACAGTTCTAATTCAGAAATCAGCCTTCAGATGCTGCTATAGGCTATCCATAAACACAGTCATTAAATATTTTATAACCTATTTATGAAGGACAAGTGAGATTGGTGATACATTGAAAAAGTTTTCTCTAAACTATCTTTGTCTGTGGTCCTCTTTCCATAAAAGCAATGCACTTATTTATGTTTTTCTCTTACTAATAGGTGGTGCTAATTAAACATTGATATTACTTCAGTTTTACATAGACAAATCTGTTATTAAAATAATTCTGCATTTTGTTTGTTGTTATGAGTACATATCTTAATTGTATGCAATGTTATTTGAATAAGTAGATCATTGCCAAATCGCTGAATAGTTGTATCGTAAGTCAGCACTAACACAAGCAGAATAAAGCAATATGTATTTTTAACTCGAAACTGACCAAAATATGAATAGGTAATCGTGTAGTGTACCCAAATACTTGATATTTTTTAAGCAACTTGCTAGGTTGAACAATCTCAAGAGCATGTACATACTATGGATTTATTTACTCCAAAAATTATTAGAATATAAATAATGCCTAGTTAATGAATGAGTGTAATCTAATTATCAAAATTTATGTGATGGTTCGACGAATGTTAGCGTAAGGAAGTATACCATTAATGTTATTTTTTATTAAATGATAATCATTAAATAGTTTGATCGTTAAGTGGGTCATTGAACGCTATTAACGGCCGTGATTCATGCATACAACATTGAAGAAGCTGTCATGAAAGTCGGAAACTTCTGGAAAAGACTACACGCAGCAATGGTAATAATATTACTTTTTTTTGTTGTAGTTTTGTAGCTAGATGAGCAGTGTCTATGGCATTGCGTGATTCCATTTCTTAGGCCCTATGTGGCCAATTGTTTTGCGTTGTTATGTAATACTCACGTGTCAAAGTTACAAGAAACAATGTTGGTGGCAATAATTGTAATGCGGCCGCCACACTATGCTCCTCGCGCTGCCGCTATTTACCGCGATGTTGCCCGCTCTGCCCACACTGCTCTACTCGCGCTATTAATCGCGACGCTCCTACAAAAACAAAAACCGACAACATAGGGAGCGATGGGCAGGACGAGGAGCATGACGTGCGGCATGACGAGTAAAGTGGCCACACTATGTCTCTGCCTCCTTTCCTCGCTACTTCCCATGCCACTCGTCGAGTGTGTGGCGGCCGCATAAGGGGATATTCAACAATATCACAAAGCATTAACCAGTTGGTTAATCAATGTTGGTCGAACGGGATTGCATAAAAAGTGAATGATTTGTGGCTAGATTAGATAATTCGATTTCGAGATATAGGCAGCCTACAAAACGGCCCAACACATGTTAGAAAACACAAACGTATTATTGCTTATGAAAGATTGCCGGCACATTTCAAGTGAATATTCTGATCGATCTGACCAACTTTTAAATATAGACATTGAATCCAGTGTATTTTTCAGTGAGATATTTATATAATTTTTATTGTTTTGGTATTTGCATAGCGTTAACAGTATTCTGTATTGAAAATCTAAATTTATTTATTTTGCTTTAGGATATGATTGAAAATGATAATTAGATTGGCAAAACATGTAAACTAATTTGGATAGATTTTTGTAACTAATGCACTGATCTGCCAGGTAAATATGCAATGTTGTTCTAGCATTGATGAGCCAATTTAAAACAGGCCTGAAAGTAAGATTTTTCTAGATACAGATATTTTGCTGGAAAATGACCAATAAATAATAACAATGCATCATAGGTCTATTCCAACAATTAAGTGCATCGGTTGGATAACTCTGTATTATAATTATTCCAAGTTGTGCTTTGTACAATTTGTGTTCAATTATAAGATTTGGCTAACAATACAGTTGAGTAACTATAGCTAAACCCCAACCCTCGTGGAACTCGCGATCATAAAACGTGTAAGCGAAAAGTAATTAGTCAGGGGTTTCATCCACAGAACGGATAAAAGAGGTTAGAGGGGCATCCCACTGAGAGACATGCCGTCTCGCCCCCACGTTTTGAAACCGCGGCTACCATAGACGGTGGCGTATGCTATAGTAAGTTATCCCTAAACTATCTATACATATCAGTGTTAGTAGTTACAGCTAGGGCATGAGTTGGTTTCAACTTCATATGTAACAATAATTACATTTAAAGTTTAGTACACATTGTGTAAGTGACAATAGTAGAGCCTAAACACAGGAACAATATTCAAAGTCCAATATTAAGTAGGAAATGAAATTATAAGTTCAAAAATGTTTGTTACAATATATGGGTGCGTTCACAATCGAAGAATGCGTTTAAATACATGTGACTAATCCTGTACGTCCAGTTTTCTGTTGTATTTCCAATGTAAATTACATAGTATGAAGTATTTTTGCAATGGCGTTATCTAGTTTATGGATAGCTTTCAGTAACTACTTACAGATTTGTGTAAGTACTAAATATATGTTTGTCTGATATTTTAAAATCAAGTTCGAATAGCAGATAGCAAATAATTATTGCGTTCTTGGTTTGGGCATGAAGTTGCTGTAGTCTTTCTCTCTTATTTGTTTCGAATAAACAAAAAACATGAATGTATCATGAAACCATTTATTTTTAATATACGCTGAAAATGTACCGCTTACTAAAAATGCGTCGGATTGTGTCTGTATTTTTAAAATAAACAATAAGTGATGTCTTCCCCGTATTTTATGTCAAGTCTTGTGTTATAATCTCGTTGTCCTTATGAACACTGTTTTCGACACATTTTTATAAGCCTTTATGTATCGCAAAACATAGTTTTAGCTTTGGACTGAACTTATTTTACTGCAGTATAATATCTTATGGCATTTTTTTACTTTAAGATTTTACAGTATGAAACACCTCTCGTTTGTGCGTCGGTTTTAATATTCTTATGTTATATTCGTGGCTGTAAAGCAAAAGTAGCTTAAATAAAAAATACATAAATAATAAAAGCCACAATTGAACGGCGCATTTTCCGTCTGCAATCTGAAGATAACACAAATTCTCAAATTGTCTAAAAGTTACAAGACATCGAATAAAAATACTGTGTAATATAGGTTAGGCTACTTTTGCATGGAAAAGTTGCCAAGCCTGGCTGGCTTTTATCGGTTTGATCTAATTTATCGATCGACAAAATCAAACGAGTCTTTAGTAGCCTTTAGTCTGATCGGTCTGGACTATAAAAACCATGAATGTGGCATGGAAAACCTAAATAAAACTGTTTGCTAACGATCATTCCGTACACAAGGTTTGTACAACCATATAAGGCGGTTTTATAACGCGCCATTAGGTACTCATTTATTATTATTTATGGAAAGTATTGTTCATGAGTCATCATTTTGTTTTAATACATAGTTGTAAATATATCCCCTATTTTCATCATAATAATTAAGTGTTTTATTATCCTCAATGTGATTTATATTTTGGTAAAGCCAAATGCGCGAAACGGGAAGGAAGTTGACGAATATTTAAGAGTTCTAAATAAGTGGCCGTAATAATGTAAGGCTTGGTTTCCACTAAAGGAGCATTCAAAAGTCGACCTGTCACATTGCTGACATGACTGTGCGCATCACGGAACAGAAAACTTTCAGTTCCGTGGTGGAAACGGACGGCGCGGAATCCCGATGTATGCTTCCACATAGGGACATATATACACATAGCAATTGAGCTGTGCCGCCACAGCGTCGCGCGTCGTCGCAACCCATACACAACTCCCCGCCTCTCTTTCGTTGATAGTATGTCCGTTGTGCGTGCAGCGCGTCTTGTGACATACCATTGCTGATCGACCACCTCAAGGCAACCTGGGATACCCCGTGATCCAAACTCCGTAACCACGCTTTTTATATATCATCTCACTCGAAAGAGTAATCAGCTAGTTCAATAAGGTTATGGTTTTTTGTAGATACACACGTGTTACGGTCGCGAATTATATTTTAATTAACATACTTCTTGAGACTGACCTGCAAATATTCAATTACGCAAACTGCCCACCTTACCTACCCTAGGTGAAAAATACTGGCAACTTGGCTAGTTTTACTGCTGACGTGTCGGGACTCTTTTGTTTTTTATTGAGTGTACACGGTGTTTAGAATTACATGCTCTTTGACGGTGTTGGTGAAATAGTGAAAAAAGCTGATTAGGTTTAAGGTGAAAGCGTCAGGATAGCCGCGAAATTCAAATTTTCTTACGTTTTTTGCAATTTGCAGGCCAGTGCTAGGTTGTATGTTGATTGAAATGTTGGACGCGAGTGTAAGACGTATGTAGTCACAGAATTATAATCATCAAAATCATCAATACAACCCTCCAAGTTCATATAATTCGAGGAACGACTTTTTCGAGGTCAAAGTCATTCCTCGAATTATATGAACTTGGAGGGTTGTATTGACTGGCCTGCAAATTGCAAAAAACGTAAGAAAATTTGAATTTCGCGGCTATCCTGACGCTTTCACCTTAAACCTCAGGTTTAAACTATTACCGCTAAGTAATCAAAAAAAGGAAGCAGAACATTCATGAAGTGATGTGTCAATTCTTCAAGAAGCCGGTTAGTGTAAGCAGCACCAGGTAAGTATCATGTATGTACATCAAACCGGTCGAAAACTGAATACCAGTGCCTATTTTATATGGATTGAGTGACCTCCATAACTCAGTTAATGGCAATGATATATTAAAACTATAGATAAGTTGTCCGCCCTCAAAAATGGCAACATGAAATTAATGAAGCCAATTAGCCACATCGCGCTTAGTTACCAACCTCTCCCGCGACGCTACGTTTGTTCTTAATTTAAATCGTGTGTGTAAACCTGCGCAAAACATAAAAAAAAAACATGCCGTCGTGTGTTTTCTTACGATGTACAAATTATACTCCAAAAGTTATGGATAAAAATGTGTCATTTCATGCGTAAGTTCACAAAACTACCTATTTTTATATTATTTTGTTCGACGCCGCCGTGTAACGGTGGCGCATGAAGTTACGTTAGCTACGTCACTCACGCGCTCGACCAATGGGCAAGTAATTAGACTATTACTTATCCTGTGACGTAACTGAAGATGTATATTTATCTCTCTCTCTCTCTAGCAACAGGCATCCCGCTGTACGGTGTCACATTTTCTTTCCCTTTCTTTACGCGTATAAGTAGTTATCTAATATTTTCGCCGTTTTTAAGCCCCGCGATGTTAGTACGTGACGTGTCTATATATATATAATACGTCATTGGTTAATGGGTAATACGTTACCTTTTAGTTAGACTCGTTGTTAGTCTAATCGGGCCATTGACTACAGGTGTAAAACACATCTCAAAATATCGTTAAATTAAGACTAGGACTAACGGGTTAACGTGCTTTCAGAGGAATAGAAGACTATGTATGGCTGTTACTATCTAGCCACGAACTTTTCGAAGAATATATGATACAAATAATAGGTACCGATTTGGTTTTTACATTCAGAGGTTCTTTTCGACACACTTCTTCATCTACCTAGCATTTTCCGAACCAAATTATTGGGGTGGCTTCCAGTCTTACCGGATGCCACTAAATACCAGTACTTATTTTAGATGGAGCGACTGCCTATCTGACCTTTATACTTAACTCTGTTAGTACGGGCCTACTGGGTAATCCGGATTACGGTGACCCGTTTTGAAACTGTTTCTCCAGACTCTCAGGCCATTGATGAGCGGCATAAACACCCATCCATAGCAAAGGCACCTAGGCAAGCGCCGCTTAACCTAAAGATAGACACGAGCGGCTGTTATTATTTAACCAGGAGTTCCTCTCGAGACACTTTAAGTGGCTTAATGACGAGCTATTCAAGTCCCGAGACGGCTCTTTTTGCAAATCTAGCAAGTTGTTTTACAGATTCAGAACACAATGTAAACATTATTCTGCCTTGTTATCGTATATATATATGATTGAAATACCGACGCGCCACGTCCAAAACACCAAAATTCAAAATAACGAAAGTTTTAAATGCCGGTAGTCGTTATATCGAAACACAAAATACCGATGCCCGAAAAAACGAAATTCCGAATGGACGAAATACTCGTATCAAAACTAAGTAGTATCTTGGGTTCACTAAAGTTTCACCAAAACTCCATTGACAAATTTTCATTTTACAACCCTCCGTGATGTCGACCGTCTAGGGTAAGCGTTTCCGTCAGTAGGTCGACGGAGCCCTCCTATTTCTGTCTGTATTGTTTAAAGGAACCTAACTAACCGAACCTCGGGGTGCTTCTGACGTCGACCGTCTATAAGGTTAGGGTTTCTGCCTGGTATTTTGGTATTTCAAATGTCGGTGTAATAACTGTTGATAAACAAACATAACTTCGACATTTTAAACTTTCGGGCAAATGAAGTTTCGGGATTTCGTTCGACCAACCAAATTCGGCGTTTCAATTTTCGGGATTCCGTCTATAGGTATTTTAAAATTCGGGATTTTGATACAACCACTTTTTTTTTTTTTTTATTGGTGGGTGTAAAATCATCGAATAACCCCTCCCGCTCATGGGCAGAGCGAAAGGGAGTGTCAGACTTCTACTGACTAAAAACCACCCATGTTCCTTTTTCGCCCTCTTAGCGAGGCCGCGATATAAACCGTTGGACTACCCGCGGCCCCGACAGGCGTCGGCCCTTTCGGGCCCCTCCCAGTTGCTGACATCTCTTTGAGGCGCGCGTGGAACACGAACGCGCCGTCGACACGGCCTGTTTTCGTCGTGAGACGGACGGACGGCGAGTTAGCCCATCACTCACCGTCCACAGGCCCGCGTCTACGGTGGCCGGAGGTCATCGCGGGACCCCCGACGCCCGGAGCGCCTCCCGCGGCGGCTGGGACGAGAGGTTCTCTCCCTCTCGCGTTCCGCCACCTCCTTCGCTAGCATCACTGCTTCGCAGAAGGAGGCGACGGAGTCCCATTTCTCCTCGCCCCGGACCATGGCTTGCACCAGGGCCGGGCGCAAGAGGTCGCCGCCGCCGATCGCCGCTACGAGAACACGGCGGGGCTCCGCCCATGCGGGGCACACCTCCACTGTGTGCTCCACCGTGTCCTCCGGCCGATCCTCACAATGGTGGCATCCGGGCGTTTCCTCCCGCCTGATTCGGTGCAGGTACCTCCCGAAACAACCGTGTCCGGTGATGAGGACCTGCGTCAGACGGAAGGTGAGGGCGCCGTGGCGCCTCTCAAGCCACTCCTCAAAGAGGGGACTTACCGCCACTATCGTGGCGTGCCCTGCACGGGGATGCGACAGTCGCTGTCTCCATGTCGCCATGAGATCGCACCGGAGGTCTGTCCGCCGCGCAGCAATTTGCCGCGGCAGCGGAGTGACCCCCCGGCGCAGCGCCTCCGCGCGCCATTGATGCAGGCGCGCGAGGACTATCGCCTCCAGATCCCACGGCGGCAATCCGGCAAGGAGGTTCGCCGCTTCGCGGGAGATCGTGCGGTACCCCCGTACCATCCTTACGGCCATGACCTTTTGGGGCACGTTCAGGTAGTGGGCGGCCCGCTTCCTCAAAGCAGGCGCCCACACCGGGGCCCCGTAAAGGGCCATGGACCGCACGATCCCCGCGTAGAGCCTCCGGCAGGAGGCGTTTGGCCCCCCCAGATTGGGCAAGAGCCACCTAAAGGCAGCCCCGGCCCGCTCCCGTCTGGGAGCCAAACGTCGGAAATGCTCCACGAAGTTCCACCGGCTGTCGAGGACGAGTCCTAGGTACTTCAAAGTACACTCGACGCCGATGGAAACCCCTCCCACCATTAACTGGGATCCCGACGGCAGCGCATTCCCACGTCCATGGAAGCCCATGGTCTCCGACTTGTGAAGCGCCACCTCGATTGATACTACCCCTAGAATTAGATAGTATTGTGTCTCACTTGAGAAAATATTAATTTAATTTCTCTTTTTCTTGGTTTCTCTTTTTATAATGATTTTTTTTCCTGAATTCACACGGCTTACGTAAATGGCTTTTCATTTAACTTGTCTGTGGCTATTTATTAGCTAAAAAGCCGGTGGTTAAACACTAAAATAAATTGACAGATCTGCAAGGTCAGTCAGTATCACCCAAAAAACAACATTATAGTCTGTGGTGCGTCTCCAGAGCAAGTTCGACGGGAACAGTGATTTTCTTGAATTTGTTTCTATAATGTCTGCGTGGACCACGTTGAACCGTGTGGTGTTCAAGAGAACATCCACCTTTTTCCTGGCAGGAGCGCTGGGTACTTTCTTCTTCGAAAGAACCTTTGATGTCATATCAGTAGGCATCTTCAATAGCATAAACAAGGGAGTGAGTAATGTTATGTAATTTTCTTTTTGAGGCTTTATTTTGGGCAATTTTTCTGTTCTTATCGATAGACGCAATTACTTAATTAATTATAACGATGAGAGTATTCGCTATTGTGTGAAGAAATGTGGCCAAAAGCAGCATTTAATTTTAAAAATAACCTCACTAATTACTATTGAAATTTGCTCTTTTTTCCTTTATGGTTGATTTCACTGCGTGAAATGTCTCTAGTTTTGCATGCTTAGTCTACTATGAAATAACTTGACTAGTTTATGGAAAACATCAGTTATTTATTAAAATCAGCTGTTCTACTTAATCTTGGGCAATTTAGCAGTGGGGCAATTCTCTGAGCTGAAACCATCAGTGACATCCTTGAACTAAGCTAGGGCTCTCCAAGACTATGCATATTAATTGTCTAGGCCCCATTGGGTGTGATCACAAGCACTATTGCCAAACAATGGGTCCATCTGCAGTCCCTGGTTGGGCCTGTATTTGTAGGTACTCCATTTATGCCATAAATAGGCTTTTTCCCAATTACATGAAACTAGGTACCCTTCTACGTAACTGTTCGGGAATTAGAGGTTTGCTCTGTTATTCATGGATGACCATATCATGCTCTTGTGGTTCTCTATTCACAAAGTAGACACAATTGACAAAACATATACATATTCTTAACATTTCCAAGAACCTTGATACAATAATGCTGTGGGGTCCTGTGTTTTTTTATACAGGCTGCCATCCTGACCTGACAGTTGATTATCAGAATTTTGATTAAGTTTCAGAATTTTTAACCCTTCAGCAGGTTTGTTACTATTACTATTAAAGCTAGCCTGCACTGTCCCACAACAGGGAAAAGACCTTCTGCTATCTCTTTTGTGGTTTGCCACAGCCTCATTTTATATTTCTCACCAATTATTATTGACTGTTAGCCGGCATTATCCCACTGAAGAGCAAAGGCCTCACCCCATAACTTTTAATTGTTTTGATTCAGAGCTAATGTGGACCACTGGTCATAATTTCACCAATTGTTATTAATAGAATTTTACTTTATTTCCAGAAACTATGGGAGGACATCAAGCACAAATACGAGCAATGAGGAATCAAAACAACAGCTCTATGTAAATGATTTAATTTATTAGTTAATTTGTTAATCTTATTTGAATAAACTGAGTATGTCAAGTTAAAAATATTTATTATTTACATCAATCATAAACAAACATAGTAATGACTAGATAACATTTATTTAAAAAAATATTTATATTATACTTGTATATAAAACTGTTAACTCATTAAATTACTAACTTATTAAGAGACAACTCAACAGAAACATACTAGACATTTCCAATTCAAATCAACTCACATCATCATTCTTCTGGCTTTAATCTTATTCATTTGGGGTCTGACTGTCATGTCTTCTTCCTTCATACTTCTTCATTACTATTCTCAGGAGATACCTCCTTTCTTACCAAAAAAATATACTTTACACAGTACATGCATCATTTCTTTGGTCTTCCTTTACTCTTACACCCATCCACATTCATAATCAAACCGTTCCTCACATTTTCCGCGTTCCTTTATAGGACATGCCCATGCCACAACAAATCAACTCACATAAAAAATATCTTAATTATATTTTCATTTGATCAGTACATTTTAAATGCACAGCCTCAAACTTATTAATACAACAAGCTGTAGATTTAATAATTGACTGTAATTCATTAGAGACAAAATTAATAAAATACCTGTCTTTCAACACTGATCATTATCTCCCTAACCTTTTTCCCAAATGTATTGGGGTTGGCTTCCAGTCTTGCTGGATACAGCTGAATACCAGTACTGGTCTAGCTGACCTTCACAACCCATATTTTCTCTCAACGATGATGTTACTGCTTTATAGTACAAGTTACAAAATATACAATCACATAGGTATTACAAAAGTATACATAAAAATCATTTAGGTTGTAAATAGATACTGTACAATCATTGGTTATCACTTATTATATTAGTCAAGATACATAGAATAGTACTACAAACTGCCGTTCTCAGAGATACTTAATGATTACTTAGCCGTCACTTAGTAAAGGTTTGACATATTTTTGTATGTCAAAACTGTCAAAACCATTACTAAGTGATGGCCTAAGTAATTATTAAAGCTCTCTGAGTGCCGCAGAAAAAGCCCTAACTGATTTTAAAATCATTAAGCCGACGATTTCGATGTAAGTAGTTTATTCAGGCTGTAATATTTTAGTCTAGAAAAACGCGACATACAACTTAAGACGCGTCATACGCGAGCATTTATCGACTTGCGTATATATAAAAATACGTCACATTACATTTTAGAAACAGATTCTATGTATGCACGGACAGGTGCCTTAGCGATAGAGCCTAGTAGCTACAGCCCAGGCTTAGCATTTGGGGTCCTAAAATGGCTACATTAGCACAATTTTTTTAGGAATAATAATGAAACGTAATTCATATTATTTTCCTATTATGATTCTGTTAAAACATCTATTTTAGGCCCCTAGGTTACTTGCTAGAATACACGGTGGCTACGGGTACAAGAATTAATCTAGAACGTTCCATTTTTATCTCCGCCATCTATGTGAGAGTCTCGTTAACTCAAGGGTGTCAGAATGCCATTGCGTTAAGCACGCCATTTTTCTATTTGTCACTACTCTAAAATCAGTCTCCGCTTAATCACTTGGCACTCTTCCACCTCCAAAACACTAGGACTTGCCGCACCTATGTCGTGAGTACTCCGGGTCTTCTGTCAGAGTGTCAGCTGATGATGACGAGGGCAGTGACCTCGGTTGGACCGGGAGGGGTGAATCGAAGTGCGGTTCCTCTGCCAACGCCCAAATGATGTCAACTAAGAGAGGCTGGGCCAAGTTCTTGATGGCGTCTTGTCGCGCGACCTGTGAAATGTAACCCTGTGTAATTGTAGATGGTTATTATTTTACTAGTGGATTTTATGCATGTAAAAATGAGCTTTTCGACAGAGTGCTTCCTACGTATTGAATTGGCTTATATTACAGACTAGTCGTCAGACTGTTCAATACCTACTGACGGCAATTTTTACTAATGAAAAATCCGCACATAATGGCGTCCAACAGCAAAACCTCCTCATGACACCCTGTCGGGGCTGCGGGTTGTACGAAAGAGATACCGCGGCCTCGACACAAAGGGCTAAGAAGGAAAGTGGGTGGTTTTTAGTCAGTAGAAGTCTAACACTCCCTACCGCTCTACCTAGAGCGGGAGGAGTCATTCGATGATTCCCCACCATAAAAAAAAGGTCTCATGACATTTCTAGTGGATGCGCGACCTTCCTATTCTGCTGAATGTTAGGCAACGAGTCCAATCCACTTATATCTTACTATATGAGTCTACTACTGCCGCACTCAGAGAGCTTTAATGATTACTTAGGCAATCACTTAGTAATGGTTTTGACAGTTTTGTCATACAAAAATATGTCAAACCTTTACTAAGTGACGGCTTAGGTAATCATTAAATATTTCTGAGTACGGCAGTAAGACTTTTAATTTTCCAGCAATGTATGACGAGCTAATTCCGTGGCTTCAGTCTCACGGATCAGTTGGTCGACGGTTTAGGGCTGAACCTCATCTAATAGTGCGCACTTTACCGGGAATACAGCACGCTCTAGCAAATTACTGTTCAAAAGCATAGGATGAGGCAAAAGTGCGATTCCGTACTGTTTCATGAGATGCTACCATAAACGTGCTTTCTGGTTGTTTAAGTGCCAGTAAGTAGGTGTGTTAACATACCTACTGATGGTCTCTAGTTGTGGAAGAGAAACAAACTTTTTATTTTATTTTATGATCAACCTCGGCAAGCTTTGAAGAAAATCAAAGCTAGTACAAACATTCCAAGTAGAACTTACAAGGCCGAAGTGGTGCACAATCATCTTGAGGGCGTACTCCTTGATATCGGTAGCGCGCATGCGGTCTGCGGCCTGCAGTATCGCCAGGACGTTCTCTGGAGACACGTTGCTCTGCAAGTTGTGCTTGCAGAATACTTGCAGACGGTTGTTTGTGAAGCCTAAAATAATATTAATTCAAAATGTCATGAGAAAACTGATAGGTTAAAGCTAAATAGGATATAGCAGGTCTATGTTAGAGAAAAGGGAGCATTATGTTACATCTTAAAACAGCAACTGCATCAGGTGTGAACGGAAAACTATTGTGGATATTTTGATCTGAGCGAGTGAAGTGAAAACTTGAACAATCATTCATACAGAAATTGGAGTAACTTATTAGGAGTTTCTTTGCAGAAATGCTTATGAATGATCTTGCAAGCGAGCTTAAGCGAGCGCAGCAAGCTTGAAAACCTTATCACCCTGCCAATTTTTATTTTATTTTAGCAATAAGGGTTGGTTGGTCTGTGCAAGTAAAAAAAGGACGAATAACATTTTAATCTGTCGAGGACCGTATTATATGCTCTTGCGGACCATAGGTTGGGAAACAATAGTTCACAGCAACAGGCGGCGTTTCCGAAATGGGTCCATCCTCCAGGGATTACCGGCACGATGTTAGGTACCTATGTTGTTTAAAGGATACTTACCGTAATATATAGGCGCTTGGAACAGATACAGCGAGTCTTCGGTGGGCATGTTGGTGTCGCCATAGTAGATATATCGCAGTAGAGAGTCGAACGCTTCCTCGGACGGAACCGTGTCGCAGATTTGTATCTGTTACATCAAACAAGTATCAAACTATTTAATTAAATTTGAACACTCGTGTATCTATAGTCAAGTTAAAGTAAATAAAATTGTACAGTATGCAAGAATTTGAATAGATTTTAAAAAAGTAACTGGGAGACACTGGCGGAAGTGGAATGCGGAGGAAAAAAATAAAGAAAACATTATGTTAGCACATGTCACAAGTGCACACAATAAAACAGAAAAATGTGTGCAGTAGCGCAGGTTAGGAGAGGTTCATATTCAAAAGTGGCTGGGATAGGGGTTGATCTTCTTCTTAGCGTGTCGATGGTAAATCTATATAAATAAACGGATGGCCGATAAGTTCTGGAGTGGCGACCGCGAACTGGAAGACGTTGCGTTGGAAGGCCTCTGAAGGTTTCACCGATGACCAGGTGAAGGTTGCGGGAACCCGCTGGATGCGAGATGCACGGGACCGGGCAATGTGGCGACACCTGGGGGAGGCCTATGTCCAGCAGTGGACGTCTTTTGTCGGAAATGAATGGATGATGACTGACTGACAGGCTCATCAATATGCAGTGTCGCCCAGCTCCATCCCTTGTACCTAGAAAGCTAAAATTGTGCACGGAGGTTCCCTTTATAATGTCGACTAAGGAAAAGTTTTCCAAATTCAACCCCTGAAGGAGTTAAATAGGGGATGACAGTTTTTACGGAAAATCGTAATTTTTGTAGTTTAACGGACACCCGCGTGGGCGAATCCGCGGGCATAAGCTAGTCATTAAATTTTGCTCCAAAAGATATGCAGCGCAAGATGGAAGGTGGGCCATTGTCTGTGGAGATACACTGCATACACACATGAGGTCTGAGCCCTCCATGGGGGTTCATTTGAAGATATTGACATGGGTGGCGAGGGGGGTTGATGAATATTAATATCGTTTTTTAAAGCATGTTGTTACTTTTTAGATATTTTGTACCCTATCATAATGTTGTCTTATTACCCGACTGCTGGTAGAGAATGCCTTGTGGCATTAAATCCGTCTAAATGTACCACTATTGTACATGAAGTTTAGCTTATTTATTTATTTGTCTCACTAACCATTGAATACACTGCATCAAAGAAAAAAGATACATACTCTTTGACTCTTGTCAAAAATAAAAAAAAATAAATATTGAAAAAAAAAAGAATACTCGCATTGACAATGTTGTCTGTAGGCGAGAAGGAGCGGAACATAGCCTCGAAGTAGGCCGCTCGTGCCGCCAGCACAGAGCGGTGCGCGGGGCGGGAGGCCGCGCCCACACGCAGTCGCACGTCCGACAGCTCCGCGCCGCCGCCCAGTAGCACGCACATGTCTTGCTCCAGCGTTGTACCTAAGGAAACCATGACCCAACTGATATACTATGATACTAATGGAGTTGCTATAACGTTGAGGGAAACAGTGGGAAGGGGAACTGTTGAACTAATGGACTTGGCACTGCTGGTCCTACAATTTTTCAAAGGCAATTTTGTGGCCCACTGCTGGTAAAAAGGCTTCCCCTTTCTCTCACAGACAGAGAGGATCTAAATAATCACTACCTACATAGTATAAAACAAAGTCGCTTTCTCTGTCCCTATAACCCTATATATGCTTAAATCTTTAAAAAAAAACGCAACGGATTATGATGCGGCTTTTTTTAAAATATTGTGTGATTCAAGAGGAAGGTTTTAGTATCTTTTTTGCACCCGTGCGAAGCCGGGGCGAGTCACTAGTATAAATGTATATAATAATATATTGGTTAAACAGAAAATGTCACTTTATTTCAGCAAAGCTTGAACTCTTTTCTGATTTGGTCCCAGCTACGGTCATGCCATCTACTACGAGATCTGACCTGCGAGATCCCCATAACTCCAATTAACTTACGGCACCGTGTCTATATAGGTCCTCAGTGTTGTACGCATCACCACTAAGCCATAAACGTGGTTCTTTTTGTCAATTTGATTTAGTTTGATTGGTATCACTTTCTAAATACACTATTTATTAACATAATATTTTCAATAAATCGTATAATCATTTTAGCATGTCTAAATAACACCTAACTTGTATAATTTAAACCACCAGACCGCCTACCAATAACAAATAAAAAAAAAAAAAAAAGTTTAATTAGTCTGTCAGATCTGAACCAAAAAATACGTATCCAATATTTTTTGATAATCTAGCAGACAGACTAATTAGAATCACATTTTTCACAAACATTTTGCTTTTTTTATAAGAACTAGTAGAAATAACACGATGTGTGAAAAAAAATCATTTTATTAATTTTTTTCTTCTGATTTTAAATGACGTGATAGACCAAGACAGCGCTACAAAACGTAACGACATAATTCATACCGCCGTAGTAACGTCACGGTTACGTAGTACAAATGGCCGTTTCGCGCGACAAGGATAGAAAGTGCCCCCACCAAAAACTTCTAAAGCATGTAACTACTATATATTTTTTGATAAAAACAAAATAGATTTAAAAATAATTATTTCAGAAAAGCAAGGTCCTTCTTACCGATAATCTCGTCATCATATTCCTGCTGCACAACAGCATTGGTCTGTTTGGGCGGTGGCTGCTGTCTCCGACGGATCACTTCCACCATCAGGTTCTGTTCCATCTCTTCGAACTCCTTCGACATCACGATCGGAGTGAAGTTGTAGTCTTTTACCACGAATCTGAACCAAAAGCAGATTAGCTTTAAGAGATTGTTTATTTTTTTTTACATTTACACTAAATACAGAATATTTAAAATACTAATATTACTAGTTATTTGTTTTGAGTTCCAAAACATTCTCTATTTATTTAAAATATACCCAGTTCTGGTGCTAATGATGTAGTTATCTAATTATAATAATAATAATATTCCACAACTATCACACAACGCCATCTAGTCCCAAGCTAAGCAGAGCTTGTGTTATGGGTACTAGACAACTGATAAACATACTTATATATTTCTAAATACATACATATTATAGATAAATTACACCCAGACAGAACAAATGATCGTGCTCATCACACAAACATTTGTCCTGGGTGGGAATCGAACCCACGACCTCCGGCATAGCAGTTAGGGTCACTAACCACTAGACCAACAAGCCAAACAATTATAAAGCAAGAAAAGTAGTGATACAATTTACTATCACGTTCGCACAAATGTTGATGGTATATTCATACCGCCATAGTTACGTATAGTATATTACATAAAAAAATACATACACACGAATAGAGAACCTCCTTTTTGGAAGTCGGTTAAAAATATGGCAGTTTCTCGCGATAAAGAAAGAAATACAAGTGCCCAAGTGCCCACGGCTCACTAAAAACTTCTAAAGCGTGTAGTTACTCCATTTTTTGATTGATTTCATTACTTTATCACACATACTGTTATTCTGTTAGTTCTATAAAATATCTCATTTTCGTAAATTGTTATCAGTAGTCTACCCTTTTGTCAGTTTAGTTATTAAGTGGCTGTATATGGCACCAAAAGCCAGTCACCTCAAACAATACTCCTTGATACACGTGAGGTTGGCGTGATGCGCGGCGTGCAGTGCTTGCAACACGTTGCCGTAGCACAGGTTGGCGCGCAGGAACCGCGCGCACAGACCGCGCAGCCGCGGGATGTTCAGTCGCAGCGCTAGGCGGAGCACCTCCATCACTAGCAGCACTGTGGCTGGGGACGCGGGGTCCTCGTCTGTGGGGGAAGGGGGGAGGAATAAGCTGCAGTATAAGTATATAAGGTTGTTTATATATAGCACCATTTCACTCTCTGTCCAAATTCGGCAACTGGCGGTAGACTTGCACGTTACCTTTCTCTGTGGGGTCTATCCTGTCGGTGTATATGTAGTTGAGCACCATGTTGAACGACTCGGGCGTGGCTTCAGGCAGCAACACGCACAGTTGCGGCGGACTCTTGTATGAGCATACTTCTGATGCCTCTTCCTCGCCGGCTGCTATACGTTTTGATTGTTCGTCTCGGGCTTCCCTGTGAGGTAGGGTGATCATATTAATTTAGTAATATTATTCGAAATCAGCTAAGAGCCTTCCAGCAGGGTTATTGCGTATCTTTAAATGACCGTGGCTATCATACAGTGTCCATCAATTATCTGTCAAATGATTCCATTTTGTACTAAACCATAACCAATTTGACAGTTAATACATAGACAAGATCACCACTGACATTTAAAAGATACGCAATAGCCCTGCTGGTGGGCCATGGCAGTTGGTGACCCGCTGGGAGCTTTTCTGCAGGCTCAGCATAGCTGATATTATTACTTTACTTTATACTAACTTGATCTTAGCTCGTAGAAACTGAGACCTGGCGGCTAGTATGGCCTGGTGGGCCAATATGGACGTCTTCTCGGGCCCCACTAATATCTGTACATCGCAGAACTGATGAGACTTCAGTATGGCGCCGAAGTCGTCGTGAAGAGTGCAGCGAGGGTAGTTCGATAACTGTTGACAGAGGAAAACAACATTTGACGGCACGGTAAGCGCAGTGGCTCAAGCAGTTGACTGCTGCACTACGTGTCTCGGGCTCGATCCCCGCCGACAAATATTTGTATGGCCTACAGATAGTTGTTTCGGGTCTGGGTATTTGTGTACTTGAGTTTTAAATGTCTGTGAACGCACCCACGATACAGGAAAAATCCAAAAAATGTGCCTTCACGTTTAAAAAAAAAAATGAAAATCTTACAAGTCTTGCAGTCTTTAGACTACAAACAGATGAGTTGAAGTGAGGTTTGTCTTGTCGAAGAGTATCCCTATTCGGAGGCTCTCCTCTTTCGAACATCAACGCTTTAGCTGTCATTATCAGTTGCTAAATCCATTACTGCAGGTTTCTTGAGGCTCTTTTTTATGAGCTGGCTTGGCTAGACTATAACCAGACGATTTGGTTGCCTTTAGCCGGGTCAATGTAGACATCCGAGGTCACATTAATTCCCACCCAGCTGAAAATCATTTTTTGGTTTAATTTGACCGGATTACTTCTCAGTATTGTTTGTAGCGTTTGTCAAATGAGGCTACTTCCTCATTTTTTTTTGACAAATCACTATGTGTATGAAACATTTTTTTTACAAATTATTTTATTTATTTTTACAAATTGCTTAAGAAGAATTCCTAAAATAAAGAATTTCTAAAATGCTTGTGGGTTAACGATCCCAGTCTTACCTGTCTGAGCTAGTCCTTTGATCCCAGCTGCCATTTGCATATTTTTGACGGTCATTAAGGGTAGCCGGAAGCCAGAATCAACCAGTCTCCGCATTAGCTCCTCATAGTGATAAAGAGCGGTGACTCTGTCATAAGGGACGATGGAGGAGTAAGACCCACTACTAAGACGCTTTTAAGCTTCAGGTAGTACAGCTTTCGTTCGCCAGCTCCGCTCTGTCGCGGCGTGTCGTCGACTGGCGCGTCATGGAGAGGGTGGAGACCCATTCCGACCACTGGTATATCCGGTTTGAGGTCTCTGCCCAGTCCCCGAGTTCGCCGGTCCCACATACCCCGAGTGGTCCGCGTTGGGCGCTGAGGCAGCTGGACAGGGAGCTCCTCCTGGAAGCCTCGATCGTGCGGGCCTGGGTGCAATCACCGGTCAGGCCCGCCGACGTAAACACCGAGGCGGGTTGGTTCCAGGAGGCCATGTCCGAGATATGTGACATGGCAATGCCCCGAGTCCGGCCAGGAAGCGCCCGGTGTCAGGTGTACTGGTGGTCGCAAGAGCTGTCGTACCTGCGTAAACAGTGTATGGCGGCGCGGCACCTGTACACCAGGCATCGCAGGCGCCGCATTCGGCCTCCGAATGCGGAAGCCATTGAGGCGGAGCTGTATGAGGGGTACAGGGCGGCGAAGGCCACCCTCCGCGAGGCTTGTAAGCGGGCCAAGAATGAGGCCCGCGAGGAGATGCTGGAGACTCTGAACAGGGATCCGTGGGGGCGCCCTTACAAGACGGTGCGGAATCAACTCCGCACCCGGGCCCCCCCGCTGACGCAGAGTCTCCGGCCTGAGCTCGTGGAGGACGTGGTGAGCGCTCTGTTCCCTTCGCGAGGGGAGCATCCTCCCCCGCCAATGGCTCCGCCATCCGCGATGCCGGAAGCGGACCGTTCAGGAACCGATGACGACATTCCGGAGGTGACTGGGGTAGACCTGAGAGCGGCGGTACGTAGGCTGAGTGCCAAAAATACCGCCCCGGGACCCGATGGCTTGCCTGGCAAAGCCTGGGTCCTGGCCTCAGAGGCTCTTGGGCCCCGACTAGAGGGGTTCTTAAGCGCATGCATGGAGAGAGGCCAGTTCCCGCTTCGTTGGAAGACGGGGAAGCTGGTCCTCATCCAGAAGCCGGGGCGCCCGGCGGACTCGCCGTCCGCATACCGGCCCATTGTGCTGCTCGACGAGGTGGGCAAGCTCTTTGAAAGAGTAATTGCAAACCGCCTCGCCGAGCACCTGGAGGGAATGGGTCCGGGTCTTGCGGAACACCAGTTTGGTTTCCGCAAGAGGCGCTCGACGGTGGACGCCATCATGCGCGTGAGAGCCCTCACGACGGGGGCTGCGGTCTCTCGGGGCGGTGTGGTGTTGGCGGTGTCTCTCGACATCGCCAACGCCTTTAACACTATGCCCTGGAGCTGCATTAGGGAGGCACTCCGGTATCACCGGGTGCCGACCTACCTTCGTCGTGTGGTCGGGGACTATTTGACAGACAGGGCTGTCATCTACCCTGGTCAGGACGGACAGTGGAACCGGCGAGAGATGTCGTGCGGTGTTCCACAGGGATCGGTTCTGGGGCCGCCCTTGTGGAACATCGGTTACGACTGGGTGCTGCGCGCCGACCTCCCTAGCGGCGTCAGCGTAGTCTGCTATGCGGACGATACGCTGGTGCTAGCTCAGGGTGGGTCGTACGAGGCGGCGGCCGACAACTTGACATGCGGGGTTGCGATAGTCGTAGAGAGGATCCGGCAGCTGGGTCTCGAGGTGGCGCTTCACAAGTCGGAGGCCATGGGCTTCCATGGACGTGGGAATGCGCTGCCGTCGGGATCCCAGTTAATGGTGGGAGGGGTTCCCATCGGCGTCGAGTGTACTTTGAAGTACCTAGGACTCGTCCTCGACAGCCGGTGGAACTTCGTGGAGCATTTCCGACGTTTGGCTCCCAGACTGGAGCGGGCCGGGGCTGCCTTTAGGTGGCTCTTGCCCAATCTGGGGGGGCCAAACGCCTCCTGCCGGAGGCTCTACGCGGGGATCGTGCGGTCCATGGCCCTTAACGGGGCGCCGGTGTGGGCGCCTGCTTTGAGGAAGCGGGCCGCCCACTACCTGAACGTGCCCCAAAAGGTCATGGCCGTGAGGACGGTACGGGGGTACCGCACGATCTCCCGCGAAGCGGCGAACCTCCTTGCCGGATTGCCGCCGTGGGATCTGGAGGCGATAGTCCTCGCGCGCCTGCATCAATGGCGCGCGGAGGCGCTGCGCCGGGGTTCACTCCGCTGCCGCGGCAAATTGCTGCGCGGCGGACAGACCTCCGGTGCGATCTCATGGCGGCATGGAGACAGCGACTGTCGCAACCCCGTGCAGGGCACGCCACGATAGTGGCGGTAAGTCCCCTCTTTGAGGAGTGGCTTGAGAGGCGCCACGGCGCCCTCACCTTCCGTCTGACGCAGGTCCTCACCGGACACGGTTGTTTCGGGAGGTACCTGCACCGAATCAGGCGGGAGGAAACGCCCGGATGCCACCATTGTGAGGATCGGCCGGAGGACACGGTGGAGCACACAGTGGAGGTGTGCCCCGCTTGGGCGGAGCCCCGCCGTGTTCTCGTAGCGGCGATCGGCGGCGGCGACCTCTCGCGCCCGGCCCTGGTGCAAGCCATGGTCCGGGGCGAGGAGGAATGGGACGCCGTCGCCTCCTTCTGCGAAGCAGTGATGCTGGCGAAGGAGGTGGCGGAACGCGAGAGGGAGAGAACCTCTCGTCCCAGCCGCCGCGGGAGGCGCTCCGGGCGTCGGGGGTCCCGCGATGACCTCCGGCCACCGTAGACGCGGGCCTGTGGACGGTGAGTGATGGGCTAACTCGCCGTCCGTCCGTCTCACGACGAAAACAGGCCGTGTCGACGGCGCGTTCGTGTTCCACGCGCGCCTCAAAGAGATGTCAGCAACATGGGAGGGGCCGAAAGGGCCGACGCCTGTCGGGGCCGCGGGTAGTCCAACGGTTATCGCGGCCTCGACATAGAGGGCGAAGAAGGAACATGGGTGGTTTTTAGTCAGTAGAAGTCTGACACTCCCTTTGCTCTGCCCAAGAGCGGGAGGGGTTATTCGATGATTTTACACCCACCAAAAAAAAAAAAAAAAAAAGGTAGTACAGCTTGTGTATTTAGCATTATGCTGCGCTGAAGCCGTTTTTGGCATTCTTAGTTTTGAAACGTTGGGGACTAGTGAGCGAGCGAAGCAAGCGAACTAAGTGTCATGCCTGGAATAGGGTAGTTGACAAAAAAATGTAATTAGTCCGTCCGATAGATTTCCAAAAAATATTGGACACATATTTTTTCTTTTTCCACGTAAACCAAAAAGTGCAGTGCTCCGAAAACTCGTGAGACGTCATATCGCGCTACATTTTTTATCACGTAGTGACATCAACAGCACCCACTCATGATCTTTAACGCGTTTTATCTTCGTCAATTTTCATTCATTTGATAAAACAAAAAACACGTGTGCAATATTTTTCGATAATCTAACTGACATCATTTTTTTTTTACTCAGGACACATGCCTATTAAATACGTAGAATGATGATGATGTAGGATACGCGTATTCACCTGAAACCGGAACAGCTCTCCGCTCCTGACGTTATTATCGACGGTGCCTCCGAAGATGTAGAGAGCGTCGCCCACCACAGCGCCCGCATGGAACAGGCGCCCCGACGGGATCTGAGACACTTGCGCCGGCTGGACTACTGACCTGACATGCAATTATACGAGTTCAAGTTAAATTAGCTCCCGCCGGGGCTGCGGGTTGTTCGAAAGAGATACCGCGGCCTCGACAAAGAGGACTAAGAAGGAACATGGGGGGTTGTTAGTCAGTAGAAGTCTGACACTTCCTACCGCTCTGCCCGCGGGAGGTGTCATTAATGATTTCCCAACCCACAAAAAAAAAGTTAAATTAGCTAGTGAAACTCCACAGACTTGATGAGTATCGATATTTTAAAGACACTTATTTTAATCGGGGTCAATTATTATACTTCGCTTTGAATTGATTTTCATAAAGGAGGAGGGACTATTTCTGTTTGTGTTACTATAATGAGCCGTCCCATACCATACGGGTATAGTAGATATTTAAATTTTGTATGGCACAGCTGAATACTTTTTGAAGTAAAAACTTTTTTTGGCGCATCGCACACAGATTTTTCCGTAGGTAGTAAGTGAAGCTGATCCGTCACGCTCTGAAGTAAAAAGCTCGATCGGGTGAACTCGGGACCGCGGAGTGTACCCGAGCGAAAAAGATACAGTCAGCTGCTCTTCACTGTTGTGTCGCTGTTTAGTATATTGAATTCATACCTAATAATGTCTTTGTTAATTTAATAGTTATTATTGGTATTGTTACGTCGGTCATCTAGAATCTTCGGGAAACCTCGCTAATAACTGAGAAGTACGCGTGAATTCTAGTAGTTACCTATTTCCATTCTGTAGGTAGTTAGTCCGCGTCCGGCGTCGGCGGTACTTGCCATTTAAATTTCGACCGTATGCCTACGGCGTAAAGTAACTTCTTCTTTATTGGATATTTTATCTTTAAGTTTATTTTATGGTTAATGTTTTTCTGGATGCTTTATGGAATAATAGGGAATTTTCTCGAATCTCTTTTGTGTGTTAGTGG
This sequence comes from Diarsia rubi, assembly GCA_932274075.1. Classification (NCBI taxonomy): domain Eukaryota; kingdom Metazoa; phylum Arthropoda; class Insecta; order Lepidoptera; family Noctuidae; genus Diarsia; species Diarsia rubi. The sequence goes on from OW026432.1 coordinate 4,961,602, forward strand.
TATAAAAGGACCGAGAGAGGACGAAGCGAGTCAGTCTACCTTTGAAGCGAGGCAACGCAAGGTTCGAAGAGATATGTAGTGCGATAAAGTGTTCAGTAGTGATTTGCGATTGTGTATAAGTGTTTTGCGAGTAATAAACTTATTTTGTGTGTTTAATTGGTAGTGTTTTTATCTATCCCATACCCAGCTCGTAACAGTATGTAATAATAATTATTTTATGAAGTTTTCACTTCTGCCTTGCGGTCTTAAGCACACACTCTTTGTTTTACCATTGTGATATTGGTCAAATTCAGAGAGTTGTGACCTGGCCGGAACACGCTGTATGGGCTGTAACGAGTTTAATATAGCTAGTGGGAACTCACCATATCTGCGTGTCCAGATCGTAGCAGTGCAGGTCGCTGGGCAGGGTGTTGTCGGCCGCGCCGCCCACCACGTAGAGCTGCTCGCGGTGCGCCAGCATGACGTGCCCGTAGCGCCGCGCCGGGGCGCCGCCCGTCGGCCGCAGCAGGTGCTCCGTGCACACGCGGCACCAGCTGAAAAAATATGGCACACATATTTTTTCTTTTTTCACATAAACAAAAAATTAAGACGATACAGTGCTTCGAAAACTCGTTAACTCCTCGAAAACGTCACATATCAGTGCATTTTTCATCTACAAATGACGTCACAACCCCCCACTCATGATCTTTGAGGCGTTTTATCGCCAGGTTTCGAGGAAGTTTATTGAGAAGAAATTTTACTTACGTATGAGTCTCAAAATCGAACTGGAACAGTGCATTAGTGATCTTGGCGCCGCTCTGTCCACTGAACACGAACATCTTGCCTCGTGCGACGGCCACGGGGAAATTGCAGCATGTGGGGGGTCGTTGACCTTTCTGTGCGATGCGCTCCCATTGGTGATTCTCTCCCTGAAAGAAAAACAGTTTATTATTATAGTGCACAAATAATTACAAGGCTATCGGTATCGCAAAACAAAAACATTGTGTGGAAACATGCATGCCTTTTTTTTGGTGGGAAAAAATAACCCCTCCCGCTCTTGGGCAGAGCGAAAGAAAGTGTCAGACTTCTACTGATGGGCTGCGGGATATTGTAAGAGATACCGCGGCCTTGACATATAGGGCTAAGAAGGAACATGGGTGGTTTTTAGTCAGTAGAAGCCTGACACTCCCTTTCGCTCTGCCCAAGAGCGGGAGGGGTTATTTGATGATTTCCCACCAACCAAAAAAAAAAACTGACTAAAAACCACCCATGTTCCTTCTTAGCCCTTGTGCCGAGGCGGCGGTATCTCTTGCGAACAACCCGCAGCCCCGACGGAGAGACATGCCTGAGAGATATTTCTCGATGACATGTAAAGCTATGTCGGAGGCCGATGTCGTCATATAAACTCTCGACACCAGGTTATATGGCTAGAAAGGAGGTAACTGATAAGATGACGAGAAATATAAAGTATGGAAACAGAAGACCCCAAATAAATTAGGAGAATTCTAAATGATGAGGATGAAACAGAACTTAAATTGCCCAAGCGTACCTCTGCTTCCTTCTTTGCATTAACTATGGCGTACAGTCAACTGCATAAATGCATGGACATTAGGGTTTTAACCAAAAAAGTCGAATTAGTCCGTCTGTTAGATTATCGAAAAATATTGGATACGTGTTTTTTGTTTTATCAAATTAAATAAAAATTGACGAAAATAAAACGTGTCAAAGACCATGAGTGGGAGCTTTTGATGTCACTTTGTGGGTAAAAAAGTACTAACCTTGTGACGTCACACGTCTTGACGCGTCTTTTCATAGCACTATATCGTCTTCATCTTTTGTTTAGGCGAAAAACAAAAAATACGTGTCCATTGGTTTTTGAAAATATATCTGACGGACTAATTCGATTTTTTTGGTGAAATACCTCAGAATTAAAATCATGTGAAGCGAGAAATGACGCCACCTAACGTAAACTATATAGTTATCGACTATAAACGTTCACAGGAAAATACACACTAAAGTATCTATGCAATTCTGCAGGTAACTGTACCTACTAACAGAAGTCAACTTGCACAGTAATGCACAGGTGCAGTCGATTCATCGTCTATTTCTATAATAACCTACAAACGTACCAACAGGTTGATAGTCCACATATCGTTGAGCCTCGCGTTGCCGTCATATCCGGCGAATATCCACAGCTTGTCATCGTAGACCGCAGCCCCGTGAGCTGATCGAGGCACGGGCTCTCTAAAATACATTAACAATGTTATGGTAATACCATTACGGCTGTGATCAGGGAAGGGTACAGCAGAGCGTACCTAAAGCCATTTATGTCTGTTACAGAAAAATACACTTTGCTTGATTCGGGAATCGAACCCATTTTAGCAGTAGCACTTGTAGACAACGCCCGGCCCAGTCGACATTCGCGTATGAAACACTATGGAGGCTTATTGAAGATGCCGGACACTCGACCTGGTTCAACATCGCGCCGTGGCTGGCCGTGGGTAAGCATTATAAATACCTAATTTAATATGCATTTTTTTTTTTAATTTATGACAACCGATGGTCACTTGTCAACGGGGCTGAAAACCAGTTACGCGTACAAAGCAATACGCAGTGTAATTAAATTATTATCTGTCCAAGCTTAGTAGCCAAAGAAGCATAAAGGCCGCTTTTCCATCTCTGTCATTCTTTCATAGTAAAGCTGGCATTAAAGAGGAATCTAATGGGTGTAAAATTGTAAATGTACCGCCATTTTATATTTCCCTTTTTTTCCTCGGAAACTGAACCTATTTAATTATTTTTTATGAAAAAGTAATATCAAGTTTGTGATAAAATCTTATCCAATTTGTCTGGTAGTCTCTAATCACAGCTGTATTTTTTTGTGATTGCTTGAGCGTCATATTTTCGTTAATTATAAGATCTGAAAAAAAAAAGTAATTACAGGGACGTATCTAACAGTAGACCTTGATTTAATGATGAAAAAAAATGACTGCTCTAGCTAGACTTCTAGAGACATTATCCAAGAAAAAAAGGGGAATATTTTTGTACCTATGGAGAATCGCACCACAGTTTTTAGAAAACGGTTTTTTTTGGTTGCCGGACTTTAGGACACGGGTGAAAAAAATTACACCGTTTTTTGAAAACCGAATATGGCAACAAGACTGTAGGTTGATTAACTGTGTGCTCTCTTAAGCAAGTTCCACTCACTGTCCGGTGAACTTCCATTGCACCCACTGCGCGCTGGTGAACTTGTATTCGAACAGATCGTTCTTGTTGGTGAGGTTCGAGTTCGCGAGAATATCGCCCGTGTAGCCACCGAACACGAACATTGACGAACGATGTACCTATAAGTATAACAAGAACATAAAGTCAAACGAAGTTTCGTTTTCGTATAATAGGTCAACCTGGGTTGACTTTTGCTTAGGAGGACTGTCCTGTGGTTGCCTTGAGTATAAGGCCTCCAGCCAGGGCGTAAAACTTATAGACTGTGAAAACGCATTAAGGTACCTCTTGCGGGGTACGAGCTTTAGCTAAGGGCGTCACTGGATGGGGTAGCAAAAGGACAGGCTGTATCTGGATCTTCATTATTTAGGAACTGGTTTAAAACCATTGGCTCAGCGTCGCGAACTGGCGCGAGCAAGGGTAGAACGTTTGAACATTCAACAACTAGAATATATAGAACTCACCACAGCAGAGTGATGGTATCTGGGCGCGGGAGGGACTCCCATGCAGCCAGTCTTGGTCCAGGACTTCTCTTTGATGTCGAACCTGATCAGATCATTCAGCATGGACTTGCCGTTGTCGCCTCCGAACACGTAGATCGCGTCTTTGTAAGCTACGGCTGTGTGTTTGCTCCTCCTGAAGATAATTACGAAAGTGAGATAGGTGGTTGTCCTGGGATTTACTCCCTGATAGGGCAAATTATTATTGGGTTTTTCATCTGTATCCTCAAGATATGCTATGCTTGTTTTAGCTGTAAGTTTTCAAAATTAATAAATAAAAATGAAAGTACAACCTGAAATAAATACTTGAATGTGACTGTGACATACCTAGCACCAACAAACTCATAGCACTCTGACATCCGTTTCCACTTGTGTACTGTCTCAAATGGTCCGAACTCCATCCTGAGACTGATGTCCAGCTCGTTTGGATTGCGGAGCTGCTCCGTGATCATCTTCCCTAGGTTCTGATTCATTTTCAATGGCTGCTGAAAATAATGTGTATAAAAATGTGATGAGACGACCTTTTGAACGCCACGGTCATGTATGGCCGACAAACGTGCCCAATATGTGATAAAACTGCTGTTTACAAAATAATGGCAATTATTATAAAATAATGTATTTGCTGATTTTTGTGTCTTGGAGTGGGAGGGGGGCAGAGCGTTTACGCTCTGCCATTCAAAAGGTTAAGATGTATCTTCTTAGCATGATGATGACAATATTAAAATTGACTCAGGCCAAAATTATGCCATGAGTTTGCCATTTTCAGATGCCTGCGTCCATCAGCTCATGCTGAGGCAGGTGCACTAGTGGATTTTGTGTGTGATATTTTTTTCTTTTCGGTTTAATTTTATGCGTGAATCTTTTCACTCAAATTGTTTGTTATGAATGGTGTTTATAATAATCAAACTCAGTAACTTAGTAGAATATATTTGGGAATGCTTTGCATTAGTAGTTTTAGTATATTCAATTCAACAAGGACTTACCTGAATCACTGTTGTTTCAAAATCCTAGAACAGCTTTGAGAGGCTCCACTTTAAATCAGACTACACTGAAATAAGATTTCCACATAAGACAGATCTTAAGATCTTATTTAGGTTGATAATAAATTGGTTTGTTCTTATTTTCATTAAATACAACTCAGCTGCTACTTTTCAGCAACTTGTGAAAGATGCTAAATAGGTGAATCTGATTCAATAAATCTCCGTAGTACCAATAACAGTCAGTAGCGACCCGGAACTGTTTTGGAATAGGAAGAATTCTCAGAATAAACTAGCCAAACTGCCGAAAATAGGTCGCCGAAATATTTCAAGGAGTCATTGACTTTTACACACCATAAACCTACCTATTGTCGCTACAGCTTCAATGTGTTTTTGGAATAGTTATTATTACTTTGCACTGATTTAACCCCAGTAATTAAAAGCGGAAACTACCAAAATAACACTGTTGTTTTACAAATTTCGTAAATCAACTATGTTGACATTTTGACAGGGAGTGTGAATATTGTGAATGAATTAGATTGTTTGTTTCATGTTTGTAGTATTGATTGAACAATGAATGAAAAATTTTCATTGACACCTATGTTTATTAGGTGTGGCAATGTTACTGACAGGCGATTAGGGGTGGTACACATGTGGTTTTGTAAAAAGTTACCTGTACTTTCGTTCTGCTAAAACGCAGTAGATTGTTTGGTATGAATTATATATTTACTTAATTATTCAAAGAAAAAGGCTTTAAAAAAATATCAGTAAACAAAATAAAAATTTCAATGTTTTTTTCTTTTTGGAATGTTTCGAAACAAACACTGTCCATTTTGATAACTTTTTGTTTTGATTTCGCTATAGATAAAAAATTATAAACGACAATCATTCACTTCACTCGTAATAGTTAAATTAGACTTCATTTTCATTCAGTAACCGAACTTCACCGAGTTTGTTTATAATTTACTGATTTAATTTCTTTGGAAAAGAAAGTGATTAAAGTAGAGAAAAATGTCTTCACCGGTAAGTACTACGGTTGATACTGATCTAACAATAGTTGTTCATTGTTTTCCCGTTAATAGAAAATGCATTTGATTGTTTTTGTTCCTGTATGGGCAGACAGAAGAAAGCGTACGGCGTAACAGCGAAAGCGAAGGAGGTGAAGTGGAGACGCCTGAACATGACCCTCATTTTGATCCTATCGTGTCACTGCCTCTTGTGGATATCCACACCAACGAGGAAGAAGAAGAAGAACTCGTGAAAATACGCGCCAGGCTTTACAGATATGATACAGGGGACCATGAGTGGAAGGTAAGACAATGGAAAACAGATAATGAATATATATTTTATTTAATCTAACAAGGCATTGTTAGATTGTAGATACTTTTTAAGACAAAACAAAGAAAGTTGATAAAATGTAAGCTTTGTGCCTATTGCAGGTTATGCCTGAGTCATAGATATTTTTGGCCTATTGAATAGATAATGATTATGGGCTATCAAAATGTTCTGGATCGGGAATAAAATGAAATTGATCCCATTTTGTTACGGAATCTTATTAAATGTTGTTAGATGATTTGTATTCACTTTTGTAATGTGTTTTTTTCATAGGAGAGAGGTACCGGTGATATAAAGTTGCTGCGCCACAAAATAAACAACACAGTCCGAGTGGTGATGCGACGTGACAAGACTCTCAAAGTGTGTGCGAACCACTTCATCACACCGGATATCAGAATGAATGTTCACTGTGGTTCAGACAAAGCATTCAACTGGTCTGTCTTTGCCGATTTTGCTGATGAACAAATGAAACAAGAGCTACTGGCTATCAAGTTCGGAAACCCCCAGAGTGAGTTGAAATTGAAGGAATTGATTTGGTTTCTGTAATATATCTCCATTGTCACAAAAATCATGAACAAATATTTGTTTTTTATAATAGTTTCACGCTTAGGTACATACCCATAACGATTATTTAATGGAATTGGTAATTAAATATGCATTATATACAAATACAACTAGTTTTTAAAACCAATAGTTTTATAAATACATTTTTACTCAACAGATGCTGAACTATGGAAGTCGAAGTTTGCCGAAGCTCAAGAAATTGTCAGAACAAAGTGCAGTATCTACACCCAGGATCTATCCTCAGATGATGAGAGCAGCATCACACGAAGTGAAGACACTGATTCTCCAGAACCTAAGCGTAATGACAAAATCTTGGACACAGATGGCAAAAATATTGAAAAGGATGAAAAGGAATCCGATGGGGTAGTTTTAAAATTGAAGGAACTGAAAGTAGAAAGTGCAGAATAATTTCTTTTTTTATTAATTTTAAAGTTATAAGAGGCCAACATGTAATTTCACTATGTTGTCAGACAACTATATTTTAAATATAATGATGCATTTACAATAAATCTATATTTTTCTTTTAATGGCTAGTGATACTAATGGTATGTTTGGAGTATTATTTCAATGTTGTATTGGATAAATATGAATATTGTTACTGGCAACTTTTCATATTAGCAGGGTTCAGTTGGCTGCCTAGCATTGATAAAATGTGGATATTTTTTAAAATGGCAGTCTCTTATTTCTAATTAGATAAACAATATGTATTATGCTTTTTGCATAATTATAATAACAAAACACTGTTGGCAAAATGATTAACAAAAAAAAATAATTTAGGCCTGAATGAATTTTTCGTTTTAGGATTTGATATTCCATGGAAACTCGAATAAGTGTAGAATAGAATAATAATACTATATTATTGTAAGGTCACAATTTTGAGTAAAGTAATATTGCATTTGACCAAAATGCTGGCCGGGGTAGTTAAAAATTCTCCTTAAATGTCAGAAAATAGGAGGCTTTGTTGGTTGCAATGTTGATCATCCTATGAAATTCTCGCCATCTTGGTTTTCAGTTGAAGTTGGTTGATGCACTTGCTGATTTAGAGAGTGAACACACGTAACGAAGCGGGATTGACTTAAGCTCATGAGTAAGACCTGTGTTCTTGCAATTAAAGCGAACTAATCCGCCGTAATATCGAATTACGTTGTCCGAAACAAAAGCAGGTGATGTGAATTATTTTTTGCGTGGACGTGAAGTTTTTCTAACTGACTCAAGTCGATCCCACGTCAACAAGTGTAGTAACTTCCTTATCCATGAGTCGTTGGGGCCAAATTCGCCCGAATTACGATTAGGGTTAGATGAGATGATTTTATTATGGAATTGGCTATTTGACTACGGTTAAAAATTCATGAAAATATTTTGTTATTTCAAAGCAATATCAGTAATAACACGATGTGTGAAAAAATAAATAAAATCGATAAAAAAATGCGAGTAGCTATATGCTTTAGAAGTTTTAGTGGGTTATCCTTGTCGCGCGTAACTGCCATTAATTTGTACTACGTAACTATGGTGGTATGAAATATGACGTCTCATTTCTGTAGCGCTGTCTTTGTCTAGCACGTTATTTAAGATCAGATAAAATTAAGCCATTTTTTATCGATATTATTACTTTTTTCACACATCGTGTCATTTCTGTTACTTCTTTAAAATAACATAACATTTTCGTGAATTTTTTAACAGTAGTCAAAAAGACAATTGTAGTTACTTACATAAGTACCTACATGTTTTGTAGTATTGCTTTGCTCGAGATTGTGAAACAATTTTACATGTTGTCATGATCGTATTACATATCAATTTAATTGTCGTATTTACTAGTAAAAATATTTGGTTTTTTGTGTCGGGAGTATAGCTGTTGTCTTGTTTATCTTGTTCGATAGTAAGGCTGAATACAATTTAAATAGAAGTTGACATGGTATCTTCAAGCTAATAGTTTTGTTGTGTCGGTAGAGAAAGAGGCTACAGAGCTTATTGAATTATATCTAACTGATATTGTTGCCACTGTTATAGGTAGAGGCAAGCAAGCAAAAATGATCTTTGTATTAATCACTATTAAGTACGGTTCTAAGGAACTTTCGGTATCGCCAAAAATGCCTTACACGATTTAGCTTGCGACCAGAGTGTAATTCTGAAAAAATGTGCTCTAAAAATAATTGTAAAATTTTAAATATATCAAGAGTTTATTCTGGGTTTCTTTCTACGAATTGATCGGAGAAGGCAAATTGATGAGGCTTTTGCCCAGTAGTGGGACAGATAGGCTAGGCTGGCATAACATAACATCACGTCTATATTACGCGAAGTGTTAGGCAGTGATGCATCTATTAGCCACAGTTTCCCTCCACCCACATTACGCCGCTTATATTCAAGTCCCATACAATAAAACAAAAATATTTTGGTATTAATTACTGCATTTATTTAAAATTAAAATAAGTTGTTTGTAATAGATACACATATTATTATAATTATGTATTTTGCAGAGTAATTATAATATGTGAATCCATGAAATGTTGCAAGGAATTGTTATGCTTAAAGTTAAAGTAGATATATTTCAAGATGTAGCATTCATTCATGTTCATGTTATTGTAGAATTTCCTATGCTCTTGACACATTTTAAAATTATCGTATTTTATGAATTTTTATTTCGTCTTATGTAATTAGTTAGTTACAGTACACGACTGTTTAATACGGCATCTAGTTTTAGAAACGGATTGACTGCGGACCTTTTCTAAAATTTTGCGCTTATCGCTCGGGTACTGATAAAATAATATTTTTTCGTGTAGGTATCGTAGCCATTTTGTCACAGCAGTATAAATAATGCATGCTACATTCCAATTTATATTGTTTTGTACTAAAATATTGCGAAACTTGATGTGATGAAACTGGCAGTTTCAATTTATATTTTACATTTCAAAATCTGAATAGATGTATTTCATGAATGGTTGGCTTTTATTTTATAATTTAATTGTTTCCTTAATGTTGAGAGCGCCATTGCTCTTCTTGGTTTGAAAGTTCGAGTCCCCATTTCGTGCAAATTACCAGTTACCTCGAAATGGAAAAGAACGGTGGGAGGCGACTGGGGAGGACCCATTGCATTTTGCTGATTCAAGTAGATGCAAGAATCAGATTCCACTAAACTTCTAATTTTTAAACAGAACTTATATTTCTCTGGCAGTCGTCCTTTCCGGAGCTAAGGCTGCAGAGTTCGTTGATGTATTCTAGCAGATCCTGCATTTTGGTTCGGAAGAGAGTTGGACCTATAATACTTCCTTGGAATATACCTACCTAACTAATTTAATACCCAGTTAATTTTTGACAGACGCCGTTTATTTCTACAAAACGATTTCTTAGATTATATTCAAAACGGGAGTAGGTCCTACTCCCGTATAATAAGACGTACTACTCGATTCTGTAAAGACTGTCTAGTCGAATGTTTCTGTTAGTTCGAGGATTAGTTTTAGGAATTTACTATTAATTCAAAGCCAGCAAATTCGTATGTAGGTATTTATGACAAATTTATGACATCGTTTACATAACTTTGAATACCGTACCTAATAAGTAAATAATTAACAATAAAATATGGATCATGGCGGTGGTGTATTCCGAAGTCCCAGCAGTCACAAGTCTTGTTTGGTAATGTTTGCTTTTTTTTGATAACTTTGAAATACCTTCAGAATATTGAATCGGGTTTCTAGCTGCTTCTTAGCCCCATCAGATACGTTCCCGCTCAGTAATTTCTTCACCCTCTGAAGGTCAGATTGAATGAAATCATCACCTAGTTCAAGAATCTTCTTCATAACTGTTTTGTAGATCTTTCCAGAAGATGGCGTGCCCATCCTCTTCAGGACTTCTTCAGTATTTTTCAATATTTTCTCTCTCTTACCAACAACATTCTTGCTTTTCATGAACTTTATAGCAAGGTTATCAAACTCTTGTAAACAGCCTGGCAAACTTAAATACAAACCACTCTTTTCCCGTACAAATCTTCGCAGTTCGTCACTTGTAAACCCTTTCCCGTCAAATGATATTGGCTTAGATTTACCTTTCAAGAAAAGCTTAACCACAGGGAGTTTGTCCTTGGTTGCCCCATACTTCCTAGCAAGGGCCTCATTGTTTTTGTTAAGGTGATCTTTCACGAGGACATCGGCAATTAAAAGATCATTCTCGTCTATCGATTCCTTTGCGAAAGCTTTGAAGGCTTTATGCTTGTCCCCAAATGGGGATGAAATATCAAACTTAATAAGGCTTGCTTCAAACTTGTTTATTAGCTTATCAAAGTTGTTTTCGTCTAACTGGATGGTTAATACGCGGTTAAGAAAAGATATTAATAAAACAATGGTAATGACAATAGAATAGCGCTGCATTTTTATTTATTGATCAAGCCTACAGTCGGTAGTGTCAATCTTTCAATACTAAATAATTCTGCGAAATATAGGTATGCTGATACTTGCCGTGAATATATATATTTTATCGCAGCGGTATATTTCATTGAAACAATTTACACTTCATGAGTATAGTAGGCGCCCAGTAGGCACTCTTTAGAACCTACCGTTTGTGATCTAACATTTATATCTAATTTTCGAAGAATTCTCTGTTATTGAATATATGGAAAAGATAAAAAAAAAAAACAAAGTTACAGGCTCTTTTGAATAGTCGAACAAATACTAAATTTTAATAAGCTAATAAACTAAGCTACAGTCCCACTCACAAGGCATAATAACTGTCAGTGTACTGTAGTTGCCGATTCCAAAGCGTTGGTCTCATGAGAAGAATGGCAAGAAACTTCATGGACACTCTTATAAATCATAATATTGTTACAAAACTTTGGTTACATCATTCATATTGAGATTGGTATATTATCATGTGAGAACGATGTAGCAAGATGTGCACGATATGTGTCGACAGTAAAAAAATGAAAATAGGTTACCAGAGATTGACAGCTTTCTAGTACATAGCAGGTACTCACACAATATGTGCTATGCGACTATATAATACTAAAGAGATTGAATTTATACATTGCAAAGATAGTTGTACAATCTTCTTCTTTCTTCTTCCTATTTAATGCTATCAATTTAAGCGTCCTGTCCTTGTGGAGCAGGACCGGCATTGAGCCAATAAGCATTTTTATCAGCGATATAAACGTCTAACTTGTAATACGCTTGCTTGCATAGTGTGCGTTTGATAGGTACATGTTTTAAATTTCGTCTCATTCAGTTCAAGAATGCTTTGTGGAATTTTGTTATAGCATCTCAAACAGTACCCCATGAAAGATGAGTCTACCTTAGCGAGTCGATCTGAAGCCTGGCTGAACTAACTGGTCACTATTCCTAGTAATATAATTGTGTCTGTCACCTCTTTTACTAAAAAGATGCAGATTTTGATATTATTATCACGCCGGAGATATAAACGACAACTGGCAAGAACATGAATTCAATTTTTAAATAACTTGCGCTGTACCTTTTCACACTTAAGGTGAAGGCGGTAGCCTGCGAAATTCGAATTTCCTTACGTTTTTTTCAACCATAAACGGCTTAACGAATTTGGATGAAAGGCATAGGGATACACCATGGCCAGGTTTTAGTTAGGCAATAGTTAACTTAAATGTGGGTACGTAAGTGGTACGCACGACGGCCACTCAAATTATGCAACACCAAATTAAGAGGAGGCTCCCTAAATTTATGTTAATTTGCATTAATATTCTGAAACAGTCGTACATACAATCAAAATGGAACTTTAGTATATGATTTATTGGATCTTTTTCTTTCCATGTACAAGACAGTTACGTAATTGTAGCATATTCGCTCGATTCATTTTTTATTCGAAAATCATGTCTTTTTTAACGATTATTACATTTTTCCTCAAGATTGCTCCGCCTTTATGTCTAAAATAAATGTTCACTGTAAGAAAATATAGTTTACTATCCAGCCACAAGATATTTTTTCTCCAGATCAATTACTACTTTAGTTATAAACGAAATACGAATTGAGACTTACGACATTTAGTTTCGTGCTCGAACGCGATCAAAGAGCGCACGCGGTATTCGACTTTATTACTGATGTGCTAGCGTCTAGCACATCGCGCGGAGTGGCGGGGTGAATGGGGCGGAGCTTGCGTGGAAATTATTTTAGAGTGCCTGGTCTTAATGATCTCTCATTGTACGGGAATCTCATACAAAGTTAAGTCAAGTTATAATAGATATTTATACCTTGATGTGTCGCCGTTTGTACGTTCCCGTTGGATAAATTCCGACCTCCAGTCAGGCGAAGCTGTTGGCAAAAGCTGGTCTTAAATAAAAATGCGTCACTTTTTTTAACATTATTGATTTATTGCAATCACACCCACAAAGTCACAATTGTGCAACATTAAGTAACTATAACACTAGGTACCTACATCAATTTGAATAACTTAGTAAAATACCTTATTTTAAAGATATGTTTATGTTAAGGATCAAGTGATTCCGTTTTGTACAGTCAATGGCTGGTATGGTAAATCTATAACATTTCTATCTATTGCTTCTGATGAGTCAAAGGCACTTCCTCCCCTCCTCTTACATCTTTATGGATATGGTGTATGTGTATACAGTAGGGACAATGCAGTATCTATGTGCGTCGCTTAGCCATTATATAGATATACTATGTACTTACATACATACATAATCATGACAAACTAAGTCTAATCGTGTTTATTTTAAATAGCTGTAAAAAACTTACAAGTATTTATGTTTAACAATAACATTAGTAGAAACCTGTATCAGTAGACACACAAACCAGTGATTAACACCTTTGTCAGGCCAACCGTGAAATCGTAACTGTAACTGTTTTGGAATAAAACCAAATTGTATTCAAATATTTGTTTGCAACGTTATTTTTTTTATTCAAACGAATATCTTTGATAATATAATGTTATGTGCCACAGTTTTACAGAGAAAAACAACAAACAAACGAAAACTGGACTAGAGAACATTTTACGTTCGAGTCTGGAATTCTGCACTATGGAACTGTACCTATAAGTTTCAGAAACTTGTGGAACCATCTCGAAGGATCGTTCGGCCTCGGCATATAATAGCCGTCGATTTTGCGGGAGCAGTCTCTTAAAGGCTATTTAACATAACGCTACGATAGCGTGCGTGACTCTTAGCTTAGGAGCCGAGAAATATGAAAAAAATAATAAAGAACACAAACCGCGCGGATGTAACCGCCGGATACAGCTAGTTAACTTAAAAGTGGGAAGAGGGCCTTTGCCCTGCAGTGGACAATATAGGCTTATAATATTATATAATGGTGCCCGTGAGTGAATACTTAATTCAGTACGAAAATGTACTCTTTCGAGACAACACTCACGTAATGCGTGACTCTTTGGAGCCCAGAAATAAGAACAAAAACAAATGTAAGAAAGAACACTAAGCGGCGCGATGAATCTTAAAAAAATGTAATTGCCGAATCTCAACACCTCATCGCAGAATCTCGTTTCAGACATTTCATTCAACATCTAAACTTTAATACTCTATGATCTAAACAGAGACCTCTGTAAAGACTTCGGTAGGAAAATGGACTCTTTCGAGACTACAATCACGTTATAATGACCGTGACTCTTAGGAGCCCAGAAATAAGAACAAGAAAAATAAAATATGTAATAATGGGAGATAAAACCGCTAGGAATAGCTAGTTTAAACTTAAAAAAAACGAACTGCCGTATTTCCGGCGCACTGCATAACCTCTGAAGGCCACTTGCCCCCCGCGATTTCAAGCAGCGCAGCGTGCAGTGGTGCAAATGCAAAATGGCTGAGAAACATGCCCATGTAACAACGATTCTTTGTAGGTGCTGTCGTGTTTCAGACGCGAATCAACATTGATACAATAATCGTGCGAAAAAGGCGCCGCCGACGTAGGCGATAGAACTTAATCAAATCTTCTAGAATTTAACACCTCACAGCGTAAGTTTACGATGAAAACCGTAACATGATGTTATATGTTGATAAACAGATCGGCAATGACGCTATCTGTGGTTAAAACATATCTTTCATGGAAAACAAATGCTTTACAGAAAGAAGCGGGCGAAACATTGTCTTTGCCTCATTACGGTCACAGAAAAAAACATCGAAAAACGTCTTGAAGCGACACTAGGGTAAGAATAATTGAAATTCGTTAAAACTTGAATAAAATAAATTATAGAAATCTATATCTATACCAAATTACCAATACAAATAAACTGAAGGGAAATGTTGGAATCCCTTCGGGGCTGAGGGTTGTTCGACAGATATACCGCGGCCTCGACACAAACGGCTAAGAAGGAAAATGGGTGGTTTTCAGTCTGACACTACCTCCGCTCTGTCCAGAGAGAAAGGAGCCATTTGATGATTTACTACCCTCCAAATTAAAAAAAGGGTTTGTTGGAACGCGCTTAGCAACAACCAAGTTACACATTTTGTCGAGTTTGTTGAGCCAGACACGCACGTCTGATTTTTCGGATTCATGTGTGATTGTGTGTGTGTGTGCGTCAACGATGTTTTTGTCACACGAACTTTGTGATTTTGTTTCAATCACGTCTAGTATTTTTGTGACAGCTACATATTCATTTCTGACCTCATAATCGTTTCTTTCTTTGTTTGACTTGTTTGATAACTTTAGGTCACTGTATAACTATTTGATTCAAGTAACTTACGTTTTATTTACGATATTTACATCGTAAATATGCGACGAAAGTGTTGTAACAACTCCGACAGTTTTTGTTGTTAGTGGAGAATTAACTTTTACATATCAGCTCTTCGCGCTAGGTAGAACACGCACAAATGGCAGTTTACTACCAGGACTTGAGGCACAAGACCAAAGAACTTCAAAATTCTGCCCAGGTGTTGCAAGAAAAACGGGACCTCTATTAACGGGACCTTTCTTGAAAGTTTCCAGCAAACAATTCAAGCTAGCATTCAGGAAAACTGCAATAAAACAACTCTGGCGGAAACAGTTACGTTTGCTAACATGATTTGAAACAATAAAAATGGTGGCAGTTTACTCCAACCAGCCCAAACTTCCCGGCCCAGAAGCAGATCAAACTTCCCGGTCTTCACAGAGCATCCGCAACTTAGGAGCACCATATTGTAAATATTTTAGATTTTTGTAAACAATTTTGGAGTAACTGGTGCTATTGAAATAGTCATTTAAATTGTATGTATGGTAAACTGGACCTTCCATAGAGTTATTTCCCAAATAAACTTATTTGTTAACATTTTTAGCATCTAATCCTTAAATGTAGAATATATTTACATCTATTGGAATGTTTGTCATTCAAATGCTTTGGTATAACCGTAGTATTATATTATCTGTGCCTCTGTGGTACAATTAAATGCAATGTTCCATTTTTTTATATTACAAGAATATGAACATAATTAATAAAGTGTGTGTGTGTGCCTTATGTCATACAGAAAAGTCCATTTATTGGAAGAAAATGGAATATCAGTTGCTGTTTTAAGTATTTTAGATAAACTTAAAATTTTCGGAAATAAGTAAAAAAAATAATTTGTTTATTATATTAAATTTAAAATATATAATAGGTACTTACCACAAAAACAATACCATTTAAAATTTGAGCCACAAGATATGAATCTATGTGTATGTCATGTAATACCACATTCACTGACAGTCAAACACTTGTCAACCTTATGTCCTGTGTTATATGACTCATAAGTTTGAAAAACGGTCAACCATCATCAGTGAACGGAGTAGTACATCCTACACTTAGTGCCACATTGAGGAACAAGGATTGAGATAGTTAACTACTCTACATCATGCATTACTGCCATAACTTAAGATCAATCAATCACAGGTCTTCCTTGGCAACCTTTTCCTGCTTGCCTGGAAGCTGGAATGTGGTCAGAATATTGATTCGGCTTCCTATCTGCTTCTTCTTCTCATTCGAGATTTTGCCACTCAGTAACTTTCTCACTCTGTCTAGTTCAGTTTGAACGAATTCATCACCTTTTTCTAGAACTTTCTCCATTATTGTTTTGTAGATTTTTCCGGAAGACGACTCCTTAAAAAAATATAATATATGATTTAGTTTAGTCAGATAAAAAGTAATGGTCAATGATTTGAAAAAGATGCGCCTCATCGTCAAAACAATGTAATAATAAGAAATAAAGTAAACTATACCTTGTCCTTCAGAAGTTCTTCAGTCTTTTTCAATACTTTCTTTTTGTCATCTTTCTTGCTTTTCATAAACTGTATAGCAAGTTTATCGAATTCTTTAACGCAGCCCGGCAAACTCAAATATAAGCCACTTTGCTCTCGCACAAAACGGCGCAGATCGTCAGTCGTAAATCCCTTCGAGTCGTCGAATGGTATCGGCTCAGATTTACCTTTCACAAAAAGTTTAACCACAGGAAAGTTGTCCTTCGTGGCTCCATACTTCTTCGCGAGAGCCTCATTGTCTTTCTCACCGTAATCTTTTACCCCGACTTCAGCGATCAAAAGGTCTTCCACGTCCTTCGAATCCTTCGCGAGAGCCACGAATGCTTCATGCTTGTCACCGTATGGGAATGCCACATCGAATTTAATAAGGCTTGCTTCGAATTTGCTTGTAACTTTATCAAAACTGAACTCGTCTAATTCGATGGAGCCGGATGTGGTTGTTGCTTGGTAGGCAAAAGATACAATTAACACTGTGATAAAAAGTAAAGAATAACGCCGCATTGTTAGCTATCAAACAAAACTGCAGTCTGGAACGTTCTGTGTTTCAATACTGGACGTATTTTACGAAAAAAAAGCTTTATTAATGTCGGTGAACCGCAACGATAGCTATTTTATTGACACATTCCATTATTCTGATTTCTGGTTTGTTTTCTTTTTCAAGTTTCTCCTATAGTGGGCTGATTCCGTTTTATGATGTTGCTCAACCTATTCGAGAATAATAGTACTTTACTAATGGTTTTGTAGGCAGAAAAATGAATTAATTGATTTCGTATTTGTAATAACATAAATATAACTGTATTTAGGAATGGTTTTGCAAAACGTTATGGTCACAACTTGAACTTGATCAAATTAAATTCGGTGTTTATGCGCGAAAAGGACCGTAATTTGACTGTCACTTTGACATTTCAAATTAGGGTACATCAACCGTGTGCAGTCCTGATTGGTCCAATAATCAAAACATACAGCCAACATTTTCCTGAAGTATGTTTTCAATTACGAGCTGATCATCGATTATATAGACCGCTCGTGTGCGTGTCGGACCAATACATAAATATTAGTTTGTTAGCTTTTGTCCGCGGCTTCGCCCGCGTGAATGTCGGAAATATAAAAAAAATACAATTTTCCATACAAACTTTCATTCCCTGTTTCTTGAGGTTGAATTTTTAAAATCCTTTCTTAGTGGATGCCTTAGTCATAGAGGAATACGTGTGCGTAATTTTTCGGTTTGGCCTGTGCGTGGATCCTCAGTCAGTCAGCTTTGCATTTTATGTACCTATGTAGACAGATAGCACTTCACCCGCGGCTTTGCCCGGTGTGAATGTCGGTTATCGCGACCAAAAGTATTAAACCTTACTCGATAACCACTCTATGCATTGTTAACCGACAGAGCGACGCACAGTGGTTCGAAATCGACGCTCCGTGGACATTGAAATCAAAATTTCTTTAGGCGAAAAATAAAAATCGGAACGTCTTTATTTCAGTATTATTTATAATATTTGGTAATATGACAGCTATAGACAGCACCATCTCCGAAAAAAAAAAAAATTTTTTTATGTATGAAGAAAAACACAAAAGTCGTCTTTTCTCACAACTTAATAAAACTTAAAGCCTGCGGCTTACATGGGGTGTTGTCCCACATGAGGCGATTCCGAAATGCTATAACACGCACACCCATGCGCGCTGCTTCACTCACAGCAGAGTGTTGAATTTCGAGAAATTTAGTTAGAGATTTTTACGTTGATTTAGATGTGATCTTGATCTTTTATTTCTGACACTATGTTATTCAGCAGAAAACAATCCTTATGATGAAGCCATTCGATCGGTATCATAAAGCTACAGGGTAAGTTTTTGTTGTGTAGCGGGTTCGATTCCCGGTTCAACCATGTTATTATTTAAAAATCTATGAATGCAGTTTAATCAGTAAAATGTTCCATCTACAATATTCGAGGTACTTTCCCTCCCCATAGCCGTGGGACGCCCTGTATATTACTGAGAGGGTCGTATTGGTTATTTTAATCATTATTACTCAATAAATAAACATTTGTTATTGCCGCGAATCCTTTTTGATTTAACATAAGTACAACCTGTTGTACACTAATCGATAAATTGCAGAAAACGTAGTAATTTGAATTTCGCGGGCTACCTTGTCGCGTATTCATTCATGAAAGGTCGAAAGTGAGCGAAACTGTTTATAACTTTTGCAATTTTTGCTGTTCGACCGACCCCAACCTAGTCGGGAAAAGCCTAGGCAAATGATGATGTTTGTTACAGTCGAGAATCTGAAAATATTTTAGTTAACGTAAAACCTGCACTGACTGGCAAATTGGAAAAAAACGTAAGAAAATTTGAATTTCGCGGGCTACCTTGTCGCAGAAAGTTAAGATTTGAAAAATTCAGGTGTAGACTGGCGAAATGAATGAACATTGAACAATAATCCACGGTCTAATACTATTTATCGTGATTTTCCTAATTACAATCTTTTCCTTCCTACTTGAACATGAAATTACAACTTGTGCGATAATTGCTAATTAAGTAGTAGGTAGTAGTTTTTGTTTTCTTTGTCTAACTATTTCTGAAAAGCCTTTTTTTTGGCGGCTGGAAAATCATCAAATAACCCCGCCGTTCTTGGGCAGAGCGAAAGGGAGTGTCAGACTTCTACTGACTAAAAACCGCCCATGTTCCTTCTTAACCCTATATGTCGAGGCCGCGGTATCTCTTACAACATCCCGCAGCCCCGACGGGCGTCGGCCCTTACCTTGTTGTTGTGGCGTGTGTGGAACACGAACGCGCCGTCGACACGGCCTGTGTCGGCGTCATAATATGACGGACGGACGGCGAGCTAGCCTATTACTCACCGTCCACAGAGGTAGATGTAGGTAGAGGTACTACTATTTAATTGTTATTGCTTTTGAGATTAGCACGGCACTAGAGAGGTTCCCAATAAATGAGTCACGAAAGTTTACCTAAAATCAGAAGTTTACACACAGACTTACTCTGACACTATATCATACATATTTTTATAATAACTGGACCTGTTTACGAGTGACAATAAAATGAAAAATAAAACGGATAAAACTAGATTCAAATACCGTAAAAAATATTTTTATTGAACTAGTAATAATTATGTTTATTGAGAATTTGAGACGCATACATAAACGACATAAAATAATGGATGTTATGAGTTATACATGTTACCTATGTTTAGTTATAATTATGTTCTCTCATCATGGGTTTTCGCAAAACTCTAATGATATAATGCAGGCAGAAAACTATAATCAAGAAGGTTTGTATGTATTATAAAAAAATATTAATATAGAATAGGTAAGACACACACACACACACACCTAACACTCTTGCCAAAACTACGCGACTGAAGTTCGAATACTTGCGCGGTGCACTACTGTATTTTACAACCCGAAGTGACCCACACCCAGTACACGTCCAGTCACGTCATGTTTTTGAATGTCTGGTTTTCCTTCACCGATTTGTGAGGAGCAATGGTGAATGTGGTGACGTGACGTAGTAAAATTACACTAAGTAACGCGCTCACGTAACTGCCAGTGGTAACGTGAAAACTTACTTGTGGTTTATTTCATCACCGTTTTATGATCACCATCATCATAGGCTTCTGGTACAGGCTTCTCTTTGCTTGTACCAAGCTCCACGATTTTGTATCAGCCTCATCTAGGATATTCGTTTTACGGTACTAAAACTAAAAATCAAAAGCATGTGACAGGGCTGTGTCCCAGTAGATGGAACATTTAAGTTTGATGCGTTATTAATATTATAGTGCGCCTGACTGGATTCAAACTTTGACCCACAACCCAGAAGTCCGAGGTGTGTGAGTATGAACACTGGGCCGCCACTGAACCTGCTTCGGCGCACCCGCCAAGCTGTAACCTAACCTATGATGTATAAAAAAAAGTAAAAACTAAAACACGTTATAGGTACCAACCTTAACACTTTAATAACGTGTGACTACGGCTTTTTTTTGTTTTGTTCTTGTTTTTCCAGTATCCTTGTTTATTTCAGCATCCTGAAAATCTTGTTTGATACTTTTTCAGTGTGTTTTTTTTTGTCGTAGTCGGGTTTTAGTTTTTACTTTTTTTTTCTTTGTCCGCTAGAGGGCGTCACTTTAAATTTGAGCAATATTTTGAAAAAGTACAGAGAAACCCTTTCAAATGATACCAAACTTACTTTTTGTCCGCTAGAAGGCGCCATATCAAGTTTTGAGACACGTCACGTTATCACGTAGCCTATGTTCAGCGGATAATTAAGACGGTTCTAACAACACATCATAAGTCGAGTTTCGATAAGTAGATTAGGAACTATGAGGGAACAGATGAACATACTCACATACATACATACATACACAGCCTGTCAAAATCATACCCCTCCTTTGGCTTTGCCGTCGTCGGGTAAAAAGGTAAAGTCAAGTACATTTAGATTCGTGCTATAGCAGCACTTTCCGCGCTGTTTACCGCGGCGCGATGTTAATCATAGTGTATTTTACCCCATAATGCAAGTCTTTCTTGTACTATTATAGATTTAGGTGAAGGAAAATCATGGCATAGTGATTTGTATGTAGGATGCCGTTGCGCAACCGCTGCACCGCTCTAGTGCCGCCGCAGGTGCGCTCACACTTACGGCTGGCGTAGTAATTCTTTTTCTACAAATTACTTACTACATGAACAATATAAAGACAAAAATTTGTGAAAAAAGCTACTTTCATGGTTTTCAGCAAATAATCATCAACTTCAGTTCAAAAGTTCAAGTTTAGCAAATGCTGAAGATGAACCTAAAGACGAATCTAAATCCGAACCTAAAGACAAACTTAATGACGAACCTGCCGACGAACCTGAAAATGAACTACAAGACGAACCTAAAGACGAACCTGATGACGAAATTAAAGACTCGTCTAATGACAAATTTGACGAAGCAATTTCAACAGAAGATGAAGACAATGATGAAGAAAGTTCAGGGGAATTCAAAGTTTACGTCAAAAGTTCAGGAGAAGACTTTGTGAAAACACCGGCCACGTTCAATTGGCCAACAGGAATCGTTCCGTATGTGATTGGAAATATGTATGGTAAGCAAAGCTTTAATGAGAGAGATTTTTACCTACGAAGTACTAGTAGTACTGTCATCATCATCATCATCATCAGCCTATATTGTTCCCACTGCATGGACTCAGGCCTCCTCTCTAGGAGAGGGATGGGCTATGGTCTACCACGCGGGCCCAGTGTGGATTGGTAGATGTCTTCGAATTTTTGGTTCTAAGCTTGGTTTTTTGGTTCGGTTTCCTCACGATGTTTTCCTTCACCGTTACCGTTACCGTTAGTAGTACTGTACTACGAACATAATTATTATAGTTTTTGGCTATTCTGTGACTTCCCAGTACACATTGATAGCTAAACAGGGTTTTTTTTAATAATCGCCTGTTTAAACCGGGAATCGAACCATCCAAAGACGTGAAAAAAAAAAGATTTAATGATAATGGTCGAAAGGATTCAAATATTAGGTTGGGGAAAAAGTCTTTTCGCATTATAGTATGTATGAACTTGTAATAAAGCTATACTACATATTTGTATCGGGCTGGTTTTAGTATCATTGTTTAAATTTTAAAGAACATAATTTCAAATTAGGAAAATATGTGATTTTCATCTGTGTTTCGTACCGTCAAGATGAGTGAATCTAATGAAAAAAATTCGATACATTTTAAAATTTTACTACAAAAAAGGTAAAAATGCAACGCAAGCCGCGAAAAAAAATTACTTATGGACCTAATGCAGTGTCTGTGAGGGTAGAACAAATTTTGATGTCAAAGATGCACGTCGCTCTGGCCGCCCTATTACGGATAAAATGGATGCCATTTTTGAAAAAATGGAGCAAGATCGGCGATCAGTAGTTACGACGTAGCTGAAGAACTAGTAATTGACCACAAAACAGTTTTGGCGCATTTGATAAAAACTGGGTACACAAAAAAGCTCGATATTTGGGTACCTCACGAGCTCACTGAAAGAAACCGTGTACTCATTTGTGATTCTTTATTACGACGTAATGAAACCGAACCATTTTTGAAGAAGCTGATAACTGGTGATGAAAAGTAGATCACGTACGACAAGAACGTGCGAAAAAGGTCGTGATCAAAGGCCGGCCAGGCTTCGCAGACTGTGGCGAAACCTGGGTTAACTCGCAACAAGGTGATGCTGTGTGTGTGGTGGGATTGGAAGGGCATTATTCATTATGAGCTGTTACCACCAGGCAGGACCATCGATTCTGAACTCTACTGCGAACAACTGATGAGATTAGAGCAAGAAGTTGAGAGAAAGCGGCCGGAATTAATCAACAGAAGGGGTGTGGTTTTTAATCATAATAACGCTAGACCTCACACATCTTTAGCCACTCAGCAAAAATAAAGAGAGTTTGGCTGGGAGGTGTTAATGCATCCGCCGTATAGTCCTGACCTTGCACCTTCAGATTTCCACCTGTTTCGGTCTCTTCAGAATTCTTTAGGCAGTGTCACGTTAACATCACGAGAGGACTGCCAAAACCACTTGTTGCGGTATTTTGATCAGAAGTCCCAAAATTTCTATAGTAATGGGATCATGTCCCTACCTATAAGATGGCAAAAAGTTATCGAACAAAATGGTACCTACATAATTTAGTTAAATGTAAATAAACTATGTGTAAATAAAACATGTTTTGAATTTTCTTAAAAAATGCGAAGAAACTTTTTCCGCAACATATTATTATTCTTTCTTAGCTAACATACCATCTTAAATAAAAAACTAAAAAACCCGACTGAAAAAACTGAAAAGCAAAAAGCAGTCGGGTTTTTTTATTTCCAACTTTTTAGTTATTTTGTGTTTGTTCTTTCGTTGGTCGCGTAAAATTCTTCGCAGATGATTTAACTTTTGTGTTTGTTTATAAGATTTGTGACTTTGAATTTATTTTAAACATATAAGTATCGTATATTTTTGTAATCCCCTTTCAAAACCCTTCATTTTGATACCCTACTCGATGGTAACGCAACTTTTTTTTTTTCAAATCTGTGATATGGCCCCCAAAATCCTCAATTTTTCTTTGTTTTTTAATTTTAATGTAGCCAGTGACGCTCGCGCCATCGAGACGAATCTAACGACGTATATTTTATTCAAATCCCTTCATCTTGCAACTGCAACTTTCATTTTGTGCATTGATTGCCCAAAATGAAAGTTGCAGTTTCAAACAAAATGTCCTGAACAAAATTTTCCGCCCTGTATTGTATAACTGTCAAAGTGTACTGGGAAGTGAACCACTGGCAAAAATAAGGTTTTAGGAACCTAAACATAGAGACTGATTTACATAATTATGTAAATAAACTCTTCCAAAAAAACGGACACTTAATTTTTTTTGTATATTATACTTCAATGAAGAAAAATAAGAAAGAGCTTTTAGTTTACTTGTTTTAAGCATCCTGACATTTCGGGCATGATTTTTTGCGTTCCAAATTTGAATTTTGAAATAAACCAAAGAAAAATATTGATGATTGTAAAATTGCTTTACTATTGGCGCGAAATGCTGAAACTTAAACTTTTTGGATATTTTCTGCAAATTAAACAAGTTATTGTTAAGTGCGGCTCTCAAGGGACGTTTAATAATAACTTAAGCCATCACTTAGTAAAGATTTTGACATTATTGAAAGTTTTGTATGTAAAATCTCCAATAAGTGACGGTTTTAGTAGTCATTAAATATCTCTGAGTGCGACAGAAAGTCATTATTTTTACATTAAAACCCACTTTTTGATATAAGTAATAAAGTGATAAGGGCCGGTAATATTATTGCCTCACTTGAAGAAGGTTGTTCGCAAACTTAGGTGTCTCTTAGGGGTATCAAGAGACTGCAACCGGTTCGGTCGAAAGAAGACCCGGTTCGGGAAGAAAACGATGCACAGAACCAAAAGATGACCACTTTCTGGTGAGTCAGGTATTGTAGAATCGTAAGGCGTCAGGTGTGGACCTGAAAAAGAGCCTAGAGAGAATATAAAAGAACTACAAATAACTTCCCTAAAGTTGGCTCACCAAATACTTAGCTAAAATAACCGCCTACCATTTTGTTACAGACCCGTTAGTAAGGCAACGTATTCGCTATGCCATGCGATTAATTGAGAGCTCCTCCTGCGTGAGATTCAAAAAGATGCGTCGGAAGCCCGTGAAGGGACAACACTTTGATGTCACCTGGCTTAGCATCGAAAACCGTGACGGTGTCAGGGAATGCTCGCACTCATCTATGCGTGAAGAAGGATCTATTAAAAAAGCTGTGAGACCCATTTTTTTGCTTCTTTTTGATAATTCCCTTTATTAGAGACAAATTAGCTTCGAACAGCATCTTGCTACCTCGACGGCGTGTGTGGAGGTCCGTCAGTGCTGGTGGAATTACACACAGAGCAGGACAGCAGCCATAGTATATGTTGGGGCACAGCAGTCCAAGCCGCTAAGGGAGACGCCCCAGGTGTCGGCGGCCACGTGATGGCTTCTGGCCACCGCAGGCGTGGGCCTATGTACGGCTTGCACACCGCCTGTCTGTCTTATGGTGACGAAAGGCCGTGTCGACGGCGCGTTTGTTTTCCTTTCCACGCGCTCGCGTTTCAAAGAGATGTCAGCAACATTGTAGGGCCGACACCTGCCGAGGCTGGGGGTTGTTCAAAAGAAATACCACTACCCCGGACACAAAAGAGCTAAGAAGGAACACATGGGTGGTTTTTAGTCAGTAGAAGTCAGACAGTCCCTTCCGCTCCATCCAGAGCGGGACGAGTCATTTGATGAAATCCCGCGATCCAAAAACAAAACACAAAAAAGGGGCACATCAGTCGCAACCTGCTTCATCGGAATACACCCCCACCAAACTCGTTCTATGTGTAGTACACTAGATAGATACAGGGGTAATGTGGATTTCAACGAGGTAGCACACAGGTAGATCATGGCGTAGGGCGTAGAATACATTTTATCCCTGTACTATCATTTTATTCCTGTTGAATGGGAATACTCCTGACTTCCACGAGAGTGAAATCGCGGGCAAAAGTGCATTTAACCATATTTTGTATGAGTAGGTACTTTAATTTTCTTCCATGATCCTTTACAGATCTTGATAATTGGCTACGATTGCATGACGCGCCAGGACATCCTACATGCATTGCTTCACGCACTGGGCTTCAGGGACGAAGTGACTCATCCACAGCGGGATCAGTACATCAGGGTTATGTGGGCGAACATACAGCCTAGTAAGGAAATTCTTTTTAGTAGCTCATACTGACCTACAGCTGGGTAAAGGTTAAGTTATTTCAGAAGCCCTTGTTCTGCACCGCCTCGAATCTCTATAAAAGTTTTAAGAAAAGTGTTAAGAAGTCGTGAGTTGATTTGATAGAAGAATATAGCAGGACGGAACGAAGACATGCAGAAACATTGATTGAAATACTACACGTGTTTCTGTGATAGGTGGAGTCTTGCACGTCTCTTCTCCGCCCCTCTCCTCGCTCGCTCCTCGCGTTGGTGCAGTTTATTTTATAAGGTTCTTGTAAAACCACTGTTTTGCAGAATACCGGAAGTTATTCTGGATGCGGACGGGTGATCCGCCGCATAAAACGGTGGAATATGACTCCATGAGCATTATGCATTTCCACGACCGCGCCTTCAGTATCAACGGTGGACCTACTGTAATGCCATTGGTATGTAGCGGCGCCCTTCAATTAAAACTGTCGCCTCAGCAATCCATTGATACACATTAATTATGTCTAAAGGTGCACCCACACGACCTTTTCATCTTCCGCTTCTAGGCTGTACCAACCACTTTTTTGGAGTCTTCGATCTATCAGGCAGAGCGCCAGGCTTGTCGTTCAAGCAAGCCACCACTTAAAATTAACTAGTTATAAAAGTAAATCATCTATAAGACTAAAAGTGGCAGCAGAATTTTGTAAAACGTGGTATTATAAAAGTAATAAGATAAGATCTTTTAGTTCTGTACATTCTGCCATCCTGCCAAACCACGTGATAAGCAGGCGTCAGTATCAGTTTTGACTAAGTAGATAACTAGATAGGCTTCCTGAAAAAATTGAAAGAGCTATACAGCACATGTCGTACACAAGATGATACAGGATGAAGAACCCCGTAAAGATATCTAAAGTAACAAGTACGCAAGAACTGATTTAATTAGCAATAGCGAAATATTTTACATTTCACACTAATTTATTGAGAAATCAACTTAGTCGAACACTTCCTCAATAAAGTCTAAATCCATTAAAAAACAAAGATATAGAGTTAAGATTACTCAACAGTTTTGTAAATATAGTTAGTTGGACATGGAACTTTCAGCGCGTGTTCTCAATTGGAACTTCCACCGGAACGGTCACAGCAAGATATTATTTTTTTTTGACTATTTCATTTTATGCCCAGATCGACCTTGATCTCCACGTTCTTATAAGATCGAGTACTCAGTTATATAAACGAAACTCTTTTTACTGGCAGAATTTTCGAACCTAACGCGATTAGCACATTATGAAATACGATCAAGATTCATAATAATTGCTGTTTAATATTTCCAATGACAGCTATTTCATGAACGCCGTTTAGGCCAATAGCGGAGGGTATCAATCCGCTGTTACAATTCGTGGAAACAATACTGTATTCTTTATTTTTCAGGTACCAGGTCTGCTCATATCTCCTTCAAAAACGCTATCTCAAATCGACGTCATGAAACTCCGTCTGGCTTTCGGGCATGAGTGTAACAAACGCAAAGTTAACAACTTGTTACAAACTTGCCAGAACGTTCTTCAAAACGATGATGGAGAGCAAACATACTCTCAAGACTCCACATCCCCAAAAGACCCTGCAGACCTCACTTATGCTAAATACGCAACACTTTTTAAAGGCCCCGGAGGGCCTGAAGGCCCTGTAGAGCCTGAAGACTCCACATACTCTAAATACGCAATGCACCTTAAAGGCCCCGGAGGGTCTGAAGGCCCTGCAGACCCTAAAAACTCCACAAACGCTAAATACGCAATACTTTTTAAAGGCCCCGGAGGGCCTAAAGGCCCTGCAGACGTTATAAACCCCACAAACGCTAAATACGCAACACTTTTTAAAGGCTCCGGAGGGCCTGAAGGCTATGTAGACCCTGAAGAATATACATACGCTAAATCCGCAGTACACCTTAAAGGCCCTGCAGACCCTAAAAGCCCCACCAACGCTAAAAACGCAACACTTTTAGGCACTACAGACTATGAAGGCTCGGTAGACACTGAAGACCCCACATACGTTAAAAACCCCATAGATTCTGAAAGCTCCAC
This sequence comes from Diarsia rubi, assembly GCA_932274075.1. Lineage (NCBI taxonomy): Eukaryota > Metazoa > Arthropoda > Insecta > Lepidoptera > Noctuidae > Diarsia > Diarsia rubi. Next base: position 4,989,681 of record OW026432.1, read on the forward strand.
AGATTCTGAAGACCCAATAGCCCTTGAAGGCCCAGTAGGCCCCACAGACCGTGAAGACTTAATAAATAATTAATCAATCATAATATCTGAATTAGCTTTTTTTTAAAATCTATCATAACCTATAAATTGTCGAAACGTCTTTTCACACATATCTGGGCCGTGCACTGAAATACCTTTGCCGGCCCGGATACGGATTTGGTTAATCGAGTTCATATAAAATGTACACATCAAAGGGGATAGAACCGATGTGGCATATCAACCTGCCCCCCATTTTGTTATTTTTTTTTAAATCGCGGTAGAATAGAATAGAATAGAATATTTGTTTATTTGCTTAGAATGTAGGTATTTACAATAAGGTGGTTACATCAAATCAAAGAATCCTTGTACAATCTACCATTTTGGCATGCAAATATTGATGCTGTTCATCATCAGCCATGAAACAGCTACAACTTATCGGCTAGAAACTCGGATACGGAGTAATAACATTTCTTCAACAGTAATTCTGTTAGCTTCTTTTTAAATATTAGTTCTGGTTCCTCTTTGATAGAATTAGGAATATGGTTAAAAATAGCCGGTGCCACACCGAAAACACTTTTTTTCAATAGTGCAGTCCTAAATCGACCTGTGCGTAGCAAGTTTTGATATTGAGATCGCAAATTTGCACCTCTGTATCTGCTTTCTGAGAAAGTTAAAAATAGATGCGGATTACATTTTACAAAAAGTGCAATTTCTAGAATATAAAGAGATGGAAATGTTAACAAATTATGAGTTTTAAAGAATGGAACACAGCTGTCAGTAACCTTCAGACCAAATATTGCTCGTAGGCAGCGTTTTTGGGCTTTAAAAATGCTTTCTCTTTCAGTACAATTGCCCCAATATATAATACCGAATCTCAGAATGGAAACGACAAGACCATGATATGCTAGTAATACTGTTTTGATATTAGCTTTTTTTTTAAGATTATAAAGTGCATATGCAGATGAGCTAAGTTTTTTGCAGATTGCTTCTGCCTGTGCTTTCCATGTCAGTTGACTGTCAATTAAAATTCCTAGAAATTTTATAACATCCACTCTGTCTACATTTTGACTGTTATAATTAATATTTATATCACCGATGCGAAGCCTTTGGTAAAAATGCATTATCTTTGTTTTTTGTAGGTTTATTTGTAAGTTGTTACTATGCAGCCAATTTATGATAATTTTTATGGTGGAGTTTATGTCGTTTTCATAATTTTGATTATCATCGCATTTTAAGAGTGCTGTACTATCATCGGCGAAGAGTACCATGGGGTGGTGGATTTGGCGTGGGAGGTCGTTAATGTAGATTAAAAATAACAGAGGGCCAAGGACGCTTCCCTGTGGTACCCCGAATTTAAAATATTAAAATATTATGAATTTAAGCGGTCCAAGGTGAAAGTAGAATGTATGGATAGAGGACATACGCACATCAACAAAGTCTAGGGATATTTTATATTTCATCAAATATCTTTGAATCCATGAAGAATTTTCTGATAATGTAAATGGAAGAATGTTAAGTTATTTGCTTTTTATGTGTGTATATAGACGAACAAAATATGTTCAGTAAAACGGTACTCCAAAGTGTCGCGTTACCGAGATGTTTGAAGTATAAAGATCCACAAATGAGTACAACCATAATTATTAAAAATAGACTTATTACGTGTATTGGCGTTAAATTATTTATTTATTTTTTAAAAAAACGTTGCCCCACATTAGGAATTTCTCCTGTATCGTGGGTGCGTTCACAAACATTTAACTCACATACACAAATACCCAGACCCGGAACAACTATCTGTAGGTCATACAAATATTTGCTCCGTGCGGGGATCGAACCCGCGACTCGCAGCGGTCCATTGCTTGAGCCACTGCGCTAACCGTGCCGTCAAATTGTATCCAAATAATCGTTTCCAGGTTGATTATTACTATGCGCACGAAAATATCGCTTCGTATCGCAATGAAACATTAGGTATTTTACGCCAAAGAATAGTTGTCTCGTGCTCCTAGTAGTATGTTATGTACCTACTCTCTTTCAATAAACAGTAATAATAATAATCAACGCCTATAGAACTATAGTCGTTAGACACGTAGAAGGTCTATTTTTATAATTATGGTTTTGGTTCGTGACACTTTGGGGTACCATCTTACATGGCATTTTTTGTTCGTCTAGGTGTCCTATATCCATACATACCAATTTCATCGTGGGCCCGCCGTGGATCGATATGCCAGCTCCGATACAAAAAAGCTCAAGAGCAAAAGAAATTGAAAATCGGTCCACAATTGACGAAGATATGCGCGGAATATATATATTTTAATATTTAATTAATACAGAAAAGAAATACATTCACACGAATAGAGTACCTCCTCCTTTTTAACCGACTGCGGCGAAGCCAAAGAGGAGGGTTATGTGCTTAACAAGTATGTATGTATGTCTGTTTCTTTGTTCCCTCATAACTCCTGAATGGATGGAGGGATTTGAATAAAAATGTACGTCGTAGATTCATCTTGATGGCGCGAGTGTCACTCACTACAATAAAATTAAAAATCAAAGAAAAATTTCGAATTTTGGGGGCCATAACGCGTATTTGAAAAAACATAAAAATCCGTACCATCGAGTAGGTTATCAAAATGAAGGGTTTTAAAAGGAGATTACAAAAATGTATGACACTTATATGTTTAAAAGTAGTTGAAAGTCACAAATCCTTTAAACAAACACAAAAGTTAAATCATCGAAATAAAAATCAAAAGAAAAAAAAAACAAAAATCATCAGAATTTTATGCGACCAACGAAAGAACAAAGCAGGATTTATTTAGCTCAGCTGTAGAAAAGAAAAAGGGATGGAAGCTACCTTTCACATTGCTCTTTGAGCTCTTTCAAGAGGAAGCAGGATCGTTTTTGACGAGCTACCCCATGAAGTGATACAGTAATTAACTATACATACATAGGGCAAAATAAACTTGTGTGATTAATTGGGGGTCTGCAAAAGTTCGTAATTTTTTAAATACATATATTAATTTGCGCACTCTTTTAACCAGACATTCAATTTCATACTTAAAGGAGGGACTGTCGTCTATTATAACCGCGAGGTATTTAATGGTACAGATTTTGAGGATAGAAGGACAATTGCATACGTTGACTGACGGGGTACCACATTGATGGGCACATTATATTGAAGTTAGCGGTGTTAAGCTGAGACTTGCTAATGGAAAAGTGAATATATTGCAGAAAATATTAGCATCTGCATATGATATGATTTTGCCGTGCTTTAAATTTAGATTACACAAGTCGTTAATATAAACCAGGAATAAGGTAGGGCCCAATATGCTCCCCTGGGGAACACCAATTCCAGTATTTTTTAGCTCGTCGCTCGTAACGTCGTCAACTTAACACATTGATATCGGTCGTTTCGGTAGTCAGGTGGCCTCTAATTTTCTTAGAAGCAGTGAAACAGAGACAGTGTCAAAAGCTTTCGCTAAATCATGAAAGACTCCCAGGACCTGGTTTTTTTTTGTCTACCTCTTCTGAGACGTAATCGGCCAGGATATGCACCAAATATGTTCTGAACCCAAATTGCGCAGGTGACAAGCAGTTGTTTTTTTTCGACGTAATTAACTAGTCTATTGTTTATTATTTTCTGGAGTATTTTCGAGATTAAGGGGGAGTAATGATATTGGCCTATAGTTTTTTTACCAAGCCCTTGTCTCCAGATTAAAATATTTGAATATTAAATTATGAAATGAAATGGAACGGACCCCGCCTGCTTCCAATTTTTGTTTAATTTAAAATGTGCTTGTTTTTCAGTTTTTTTAGTCTTGTTTTTAGTTTTTTAATTTAAAGTTGGTGTCTAATAAAACTAACTTTCATTTGCAGTTTTAAGACCTGTGCTCTCATACATTTTATATAGGAAACAAGTACATTTTATATAGGAAATAAGTACATTATATAAGTTGGTCGACTATTACCTACTCGTAAACTTGTAAAGCCAACTTAGCTGTGATAGTTTTCCTTTTAATTTCGTTATAATGTAACGTAGTAGTTACATTTTGCAGAAATCAAAACATAATAACTAATTTAATTATAAAAACACTGCAACATTCCAATGTTTACTTTCATCCAACTGTCAAGGAACCGCAGACTCCAAAATATAATAACCACAGATAATAAGTTGTAGTGCTGTGGTAAACCTTACTAAAATGCGTGAACGACGTATATTGCGTGCGCGCATCACTACATTCGAGCAGAGCGACCAATAGCCGTTCGTTCCGCAGAGATGTCATTACGGCGTGCGTCGGTGACACAGCACACTGCAAATTCGGTCTCCGGCGTAGGCGTGCGTTCCTAGCGGGCGCGCGCCTGCGCCCATTACGAGCCTACCTCTCGCCATCATTCGGGCTTAATGCTATACCATGCATCTTAATTTTACTCTGCCATCGAGCATTTAAACTCAGTGTCTCCATAACCCCCATACTGGGTAAGTTTTGAACAGCATAAACATGTGTGTATTTTGTGTTCATAATTTATAGGTTAACCTGGCATGTATGCTTATTTTCTCTGACTATATTCTAGGCTAATTCATGTATGTCAATGTAATCGCCTTCAGCTCAATACATTTTGGACTTTTCGTGCTTCACACCCAAAATGTGCTATCATGCCTTATTTTTCACTCTTCCCATATGTAAACTCCGTCTGATTGTGACAATCCACCAACATCTTCATTAGTGCACTAATTTTGCTACTCGCTCTGCTTAGCTTGGTGTCGCAATCAGCGGAGGTGACCTTTGTCCATCTCTTGACACGCTGGACGTCACGTTCCAGGGTCCCAGGTTCCTGCTGGAGGAACACAACTTAACTCCAAAGTTCCGGCTAGAGCGCCCTCAAGTTCGCGGTAGTTACGCGGCTGGTTCCGTCGTGCGTGGTAAAATCGGGGCGGCATCGGACTTCCCACCTGTTGGCCATACTTGCCACGTGGGCCGAGCCGGGCCGACGTAAAGAAGAGCTGGCCATCACCCCTACGCATCCAGCGTGGCACATCGCTGCGGTCATCGCCACGCCGGCTATCAGGGCAGTACAGCACATCCCACAGGGATGCCTTAGGAGTTTGTGTCCGTAGACCTTCCCACACCCATTTTTTATATTAATATATGTTATGTAGACTGGTTGCGTGGTCTTATTTATAATAACCTGCGCCACGCACCCCTTTTCCGTCACATTGGCGCCCAACGTGGGGCACGAACCCACGACCCTGAGATTAAGAGTCTCATGCTCTACCGACTGAGCTAGCCGGGAATTTTTTTTATATTTTAAATTAAACAATATTCAAATAACAGTAATTACATAATTATCAATTATAAAAACAAGCATTAGTACTTAATACTAAAAATATTGTCACACAACTTGTACCTACAACTTGTCTTTTGGAATTTATAGCCTAAATATCAATAAATCTTGTACTTGTATACATTTGACCTGGATCACTAATGTTCCATACAGTGAACGTTTTTTTTATTGTTGACAACTCAAAAGTACAGTACTATTACATTGATTTACCAGCTGTTTCCAACAAGTGTTGCAACCACAATTCCCACCTACTAACTGTCAACCAATCCACTAACCAACCAACCTATAAACTCCCTAACTTACGTACCTACTTATTAATTAATTAATTATCCTACTAACTGTCTACCTGCCTATTAACTTGATACCACTTGCCTTGTTAAATATTGTTGTTTCTGAGTTCAGTCAACAGCAAAAAATTGTCATTGGATGTCAATAGTGACTCATATTTTAATTTTCATAACTATTATTGTCACCATTTTCAGAATTTAATGGCATAAGCGTACACATTAGTTGCACCGATTTAAAAAAAAAAAAAAAAAAAAAAAAAAAAAATATTTAAATTTAGTTTACTAACTTCAAACTTTTTCAAAAAAAAAAAAAAATTTTTTTTTTTTTTTTTTTCCTTTTCTTTTGTAACGTAGCTTCCTTCACTTCACACGGACAACAACCAAGACGTTTAATTTCAGTTTATTTTGTAACAGTCGGAGTAATTGACGCTCATCATACCTTGCTGATTGCTATCCAACACTTTCCAGTCTTACGGATAACTTAATATTTATACATTTACACTCAATTTGAAGTAACAACAAATTTTTCTTGTTTAAACTACATTCAATATGGCACATCCGGTAAAATTCATGTCGTTGCAAAAGGCAGAGCTCGAATACGAAGTAGCTATCAGAGGAGAAACACCCGCCACTACTGTTCAGGAATTGCGGAAACAGATTGCAAAATGCGGACCAATGTTTCCTTCTGAGGACATTCTTACGAGTCCATTCGAAGTATCGGTAGATTTAAGTGGAGTTTTAGAGGTTTTAACTAAGGCAGCCACTAATTTAGAATCATCAACTACAGATAAACAGTCATTACTGAAAATTCAAAATCTTTTAAATCATGCTTACCACAGAATAAATAGAATAACTTGTGGAAGTGTTAACAAAACGGAGTACGATGAGTGTGTAAACTTATATAAGTCGATGTTGGTGAAATCAAGTGAGCTGCTCGCATCAGCTTCTGACCCCTTATCACCAGTTAGCAATCAACCTCCATCTACACATAACTTGACTTCTCCAATTCACGTGACGGTGTCATGCGATGGTGGTCAACATAAATTTGCAAAATTAAAATTCGAGGGAAATTCTTGCGTACGTTCCTTCTTACAGCGGGTAAATGAACTTTGTCACGCCAAAGGAATACCAACGGATAAAATCCTCACTCACGCGACCGAGATTTTTACTGGCGGCGCGCTCCACTGGTACAGAAGCATTAGAGATTCAGTATCTAGCTGGGATGAACTTGCAAATTTATTAAAACGCGACTTTGATCAGTCAGACTATGATTATAGACTCTTAACTGAAATCAGAGCGCGAACACAAGGGGAGTCAGAAAATATAGTTATTTACTTGTCAATAATGACAGGCTTGTTTTCGAGGTTGACAAAAGCACTATCTGAGGAAGATAAACTAGAGCTTCTTCTACATAACATCCGTCACATTGGCGCCCAAAAACGTGGTTTTACGGTCACATATTCCATGGGGTAACCTTGTGGGTATTTTTTTTTATATTTGTTGGTGTATTTTGGTGGTTGTTTTGTGTTGTAAAACGTTTCGGTTGCCAGCAACTAAGGTGTACGCAGCGGTACCTTAAATTTATATTGGTAGGAACGGATTGCTCCGTTGCAACATAATTGTTAATTGTTATTTTTAGGAAGAACGCATTTATCGTTCTACTATAGTGGTAGGGCCAATAGTAACGGCTCGCCCCGGGGAGGTACCACACTCTTTCCTATTTCTTCCGGTAAGCAGCTCTGCTGTGTGCCGGTTGAAGGGATTGGGTTGCCGGGTTTTCAATTACTGGCTACTTTAGACATAACAACCTTGTCTACTGATGACACAAACAGCGTTGATATCACATATCGCTTGTATGTGTCAATTTTTCTTATATAACTTAGAATCATTCTTTTTAAATTAAACATTCTTAGAACTTAATAACAACAATTCATTTTAAACACAAGTATTAAAACTTGTAAGCATCTTGAACTTTTTACCAGAGTTACAGTATTTGTACTTTTAAACTTTTCACCGGGGTAACTAATGTTGTGCAACGGACAATCCTGTTTCTGACAACCTATTATTGTATTAGTTTAATTTTAACATAAAGTAACTTGTTCTTTTGTTTCTTTTTAAGCTTGATATTTTCCATACTTGGCTTAGTATGGTCAGCAGCAAAAATTAAGTTACAAAATGTCAATCATTTTTTTTTGTTAGATTCAACAACTTTTGTTTTTTTTTCTTTTTTACTGACTGGTATGTGGCGACAGCGCCATCTATCGCAACAGATGACGAACTAACATCGTCAAGTCCTACATCTCGCTATCAAAGTTATCCGCCACATTAGCGTATATAGAAAATCCCGACTTACAGATGTCGGGCAGTTAGCCCACCAGACACAAACCCGTCTGGTCGGAGGATCCTCCCTTTTCTATGGGGGATGAGGAACTTTACACCCTGTTCCTCATGACCCCCCAAACTGGTGACCCCGAGCATGAACGTCAGCGCAGCCTTCGTGCAACTCTTCAATATCATCACTTCCTCAAGCCTTCGAGCAGCGAGTCATACCGTCAGCCAGCAACTACGGCTTCACCGGGTATCCTGACCACCAGCATGCAGCGGAAGCGCATTCCTGGTCATCACCCTCAGCCTCATCAGCGACCTTGGCACAGCACACTGCACTTCGGCCGGTCAACAAGCAGAGACGCTCTTCTCTCCTGGTCGACGCAGCAGCCAGCCACTACGCAGCACTGCACACTCCGACTCACTGGAGCACACGCAGCATCACCCCGACTCACTGGGGTATCACCGCAGACAGTTCCGACTCACCGTGAACTATGCGGCATCCGGTTCCGACTCACTGGAACCCTCTACTGGCCTGGCAAGCATCAAGACTCAGCCTGCAATCGACCTCCGGTATCGGAGGGGAGTGATGTGGCGACAGCGCCATCTATCGCAACAGATGCGAACTAACATTGGCAATTCTGCATCGCGCTATCAAAGTTATCCGCCACATTAGCGTATATAGAAAATCCCGACTTACAGATGTCGGGCAGTTAGCCCACCAGACACAACACCCGTCTGGTCGGAGGATCCTCCCTTTTCTATGGGGGATGAGGAACTTTACACCCTGTTCCTCATGACCCCCCAAACTGGTGACCCCGAGCATGAACGTCAGCGCAGCCTTCGTGCAACTCTTCAATATCATCACTTCCTCAAGCCTTCGAGCAGCGAGTCATACCGTCAGCCAGCAACTACGGCTTCACCGGGTATCCTGACCACCAGCATGCAGCGGAAGCGCATTCCTGGTCATCACCCTCAGCCTCATCAGCGACCTTGGCACAGCACACTGCACTTCGGCCGGTCAACAAGCAGAGACGCTCTTCTCTCCTGGTCGACGCAGCAGCCAGCCACTACGCAGCACTGCACACTCCGACTCACTGGAGCACACGCAGCATCACCCCGACTCACTGGGGTATCACCGCAGACAGTTCCGACTCACCGTGAACTATGCGGCATCCGGTTCCGACTCACTGGAACCCTCTACTGGCCTGGCAAGCATCAAGACTCAGCCTGCAATCGACCTCCGGTCTCGGAGGGGAGTGATGTGGCGACAGCGCCATCTATCGCAACAGATGACGAACTAACATCGTCAAGTCCTACATCTCGCTATCAAAGTTATCCGCCACATTAGCGTATATAGAAAATCCCGACTTACAGATGTCGGGCAGTTAGCCCACCAGACACAACACCCGTCTGGTCGGAGGATCCTCCCTTTTCTATGGGGGATGAGGAACTTTACACCCTGTTCCTCATGACCCCCCAAACTGGTGACCCCGAGCATGAACGTCAGCGCAGCCTTCGTGCAACTCTTCAATATCATCACTTCCTCAAGCCTTCGAGCAGCGAGTCATACCGTCAGCCAGCAACTACGGCTTCACCGGGTATCCTGACCACCAGCATGCAGCGGAAGCGCATTCCTGGTCATCACCCTCAGCCTCATCAGCGACCTTGGCACAGCACACTGCACTTCGGCCGGTCAACAAGCAGAGACGCTCTTCTCTCCTGGTCGACGCAGCAGCCAGCCACTACGCAGCACTGCACACTCCGACTCACTGGAGCACACGCAGCATCACCCCGACTCACTGGGGTATCACCGCAGACAGTTCCGACTCACCGTGAACTATGCGGCATCCGGTTCCGACTCACTGGAACCCTCTACTGGCCTGGCAAGCATCAAGACTCAGCCTGCAATCGACCTCCGGTATCGGAGGGGAGTGATGTGGCGACAGCGCCATCTATCGCAACAGATGCGAACTAACATTGGCAATTCTGCATCGCGCTATCAAAGTTATCCGCCACATTAGCGTATATAGAAAATCCCGACTTACAGATGTCGGGCAGTTAGCCCACCAGACACAACACCCGTCTGGTCGGAGGATCCTCCCTTTTCTATGGGGGATGAGGAACTTTACACCCTGTTCCTCATCACCCCCAAACGTACTCCTCACATATTTGAGTTTGTACAGTCAACAGCAAAAATAAGTTACAAATTGTCAATTTATTTTTTTGTCACATTCAACTTTTTTTGTTTTTTTTTATTTAATGGCTGATACTTCTACCATAGTTGAGTAGGTACAGTCAACAACAAAATTTAGTCCTTTAAAAATTAATTTTAATTTAATTTTTTTTTTGGCAGTTCAATACTCAAGACATCTTACTTTTAGTTTTCTTTTGTTGTTATTGTGCCATAGTTGAGTACAGTCAACAAGAAAATTTACTAGTCATTGATCATTATTTGAGATTATTTTTAACTGTCAATATAACTCGATACTTCATACTATTGTTTCTGTTATATTGTAATGTCTCACATAGTTTGAGTACAGTCAGAAACATTAGTCATTGAACATTATTTGAGATTTTATTTTTAAATTCTTTTTTGTTTTACCGGTATTCTTAAACCAGTACTTCTTACAATTTTTGTCGTTAATAACTATACTTTCTGAGTAGTCAACAACAAAAATTTGTTAGTGAAATTTTTTTTGAGAATTTTATTTTGTTCTCCTGATAGATTAAAATGACTGTAACTCGTACACATTAGTTGCACCTGGCTTTTCTTGTTGTTTTATTTGTTAACTTTTATTTTATGTCTCTAATTTGTTTTATTTAGGACACCAACCAAAACGTTACAATAGTTTTTTTTGTAACATTCGGAGTATTAGGGACTCCTTGTTTATTGCTGTTCAACACTTACCAGTATTATTCTTGCGGTTATATTATATTTTATTTTTTTAAATTTATCAATTATGAACATAGTTTTCTTAGACATTAGTTGAATATTTTTAACAATATTTTTATATAGGTCTTCAAGTTTAAGCTTTATTTATATTATTTAACACTGCATAAGGCAGTGCATTATTTTAGCCTCCAGCGGAGACACGCTCACTTGATGTCATCATCGGTGTCTTCACACGTGTCTTAATCCGCCATCAATCGGGCTCTTATTTCCCCCCCCCCCCCCGATGGAGACGCGCACACTTGATGTCATCATCAGTGTCTTCACACGTGTCATAATCCGTCATTTATTCGCCACTTATTTCAGCCCCGATGGAGAACCACGCTCACTTGATTGTATCATGTGCCTTACCCGTGGTCTCTCCGCATTTAATCGGAACCTCTGAATTTGTTGTCGCCTAACCTATTTCAGCCCCGATGGAGAACCACGCTCACTTGATTTTTATCTTGTGCCTTACCCGTGGTCTCTCCGCCTTTAATCGGAACCTCTGAATTGGTACACGCGAAACTCGGTACGTTTTTACCGGGAATCAATTTATCTGAGCGGTTGCAACTCATTAAATAAGCCTATGCAGGAGCGGGTGGATACTCCTTAAATAAGCCTACATCCAGTTTTTTTCTCCCCTTCCATATAATTTATCTGAGCGGTTTGCAACTCATTAATTAAGCCTTTGCAGGAGCGGGTGGTTACTCCTTAAATAAGCCTTAAACCATCTAAATTTTATAAACCCAGTAGATTCTTTTACTTCCTTTTTGAACTTCTGTTTAGCGCGAGTTTCAAGTCGAATACAGACATGAAACTCTCACATACTTGGTAGGGTGCGGACTCACCTCGCGTTAAGGTGGTCTGTTATTTTGAAATTTGAATATGAGATATGATGGATGAACGATGAAGAATAAAAGTGGTCGTTATTCAGATAGAGCTATATTAGAGGTAAAGGATTTTTACTGAGGTAAAAACCCTCACCAAGTGGCGGGGTACTGTAACGTAGTAGTTACATTTTGCAGAAATCAAAACATAATAACTAATTTAATTATAAAAACACTGCAACATTCCAATGTTTACTTTCATCCAACTGTCAAGGAACCGCAGACTCCAAAATATAATAACCACAGATAATAAGTTGTAGTGCTGTGGTAAACCTTACTAAAATGCGTGAACGACGTATATTGCGTGCGCGCATCACTACATTCGAGCAGAGCGACCAATAGCCGTTCGTTCCGCAGAGATGTCATTACGGCGTGCGTCGGTGACACAGCACACTGCAAATTCGGTCTCCGGCGTAGGCGTGCGTTCCTAGCGGGCGCGCGCCTGCGCCCATTACGAGCCTACCTCTCGCCATCATTCGGGCTTAATGCTATACCATGCATCTTAATTTTACTCTGCCATCGAGCATTTAAACTCAGTGTCTCCATAACCCCCATACTGGGTAAGTTTTGAACAGCATAAACATGTGTGTATTTTGTGTTCATAATTTATAGGTTAACCTGGCATGTATGCTTATTTTCTCTGACTATATTCTAGGCTAATTCATGTATGTCAATGTAATCGCCTTCAGCTCAATACATTTTGGACTTTTCGTGCTTCACACCCAAAATGTGCTATCATGCCTTATTTTTCACTCTTCCCATATGTAAACTCCGTCTGATTGTGACAATCCACCAACATCTTCATTAGTGCACTAATTTTGCTACTCGCTCTGCTTAGCTTGGTGTCGCAATCAGCGGAGGTGACCTTTGTCCATCTCTTGACACGCTGGACGTCACGTTCCAGGGTCCCAGGTTCCTGCTGGAGGAACACAACTTAACTCCAAAGTTCCGGCTAGAGCGCCCTCAAGTTCGCGGTAGTTACGCGGCTGGTTCCGTCGTGCGTGGTAAAATCGGGGCGGCATCGGACTTCCCAC